>OX411882.1:26380534-32049872 GCA_948293265.1 Cheilosia impressa
AGAGGGTGAGAACTAATGTAGGATTTGTGTGTCTTTTTATTCATTATTTACCAATTATGTATGTTTCTATATTTCTAATTTATATTTCAATACTGCGATCTCAATTTAATCAAACCCTTAACACAAGCCAAGCGAATTCAATACGAAACACAAAACAAGTGAACAGCTACCGATATTCTCATAAAAGCAAGAGGATGGGTGGGCTGCCATAAGGACTGAAATTATAAAAACAACAATGTAAGCATACTAATTTTGGCGGTAGACGTTGGGTAGAAAGATACCCAACCCATCTCTTTAAATTTATTCTTTTCGGCCGGGATTATTAACTGTCCTGGAAGAGCTTCGCAATTCAGCCTTTCGGACTTAAATGAATAATCTGCATAAAGTTGTTATAGGTCCCTTACATTCGTCACAAAAATAAAAACACACAAAACGAATGGTTCTAGGTCTGGGGAACCTACATGAATCTGTTGCGTTAAATATTTATTTATTTATGAATAATCGTTGTTAGCCTAGTTGTTCACACTTTTTTGTTCGGATAAAAATTTGCTGGGATCATGGCCCTCTAAAACTGAAGTGACGGCTGGATTCACTAAAAAGTCATTGTATGTATTAGATCTTAAAACTACATCCTTAGAAAGAAAAAATTAGAAAACAGTGGTATATCTCATGATGGATAAAATGGCTATAGGTAAGCTAATTCAGTATGATGAAGTAAAAAAAGAAATACGTCGATTGACTATGGCAATAATTTCAATTTCACCGAAGATTTACCTCCCGCGATATAAATATTAAGGGATTGAACTATACATGGAAGATATCTGCACGTTTTTTATTTTAGTTTGTGAGTCAATAAGTAGAGAAATTGTTATTAGTTTTCTTTTTCAGAATAATAAAATGTTACAAAATTAATTTCAAATCACTGTTTGTAGCTTTGCTTCTTTTCAATAGATGACGCTCTTTGGTTTACACGTTACTATGGAAATGAATCGCTTTCGACAAGATGTCGCTCTTTTGTTTACATGTTTCTATGGAAACGAACTTTTTTTGAAAAAAAATCACCTTTTTGTTTACGTTGCTATGGCAATTCAAACTTGGCGGCGGCATGTGCTTCTTTGCTAATCCGCTGTAAAACAGTAGCGCCTGTGTGTTTTGGGACATATTTTCTCGCAGAAGTAAAGGGTGATTTTTTAAGAGGCTTAGAACTTTTAAAAAAAAAAAAAAACACAAAAAATTCGAAAAAATGAATGAAATATTTATTTGAATCGATAGTTTGAACCTTGCAATTTAATGTTTAAAGATAATTTCATGCAAATGTTGACCGCGGCTGCGTCTCAGGTAGCCCATCCGCTGAGTCCAATTTTGGCATACTCTTTCACACATATCGGCCGGTATCTCACGAATGAATGCATGGATGTTGGCTTCCAGTGCGTCAATCGAAGCGGGCTTGTCCCTATACACATTAGCCTTGGCATACCCCCACAAAAAATAATCTAATGGTGTCAAATCGCACGATCTAGGCGGCCAATTGACCGGCCCGAATATTCTTCCGAATAGACTGCTCAGAAGGTCGAGAATGCCGATCATAAAATGGAAGCAGCGCGCGATGAACATTTCGAACCGAGCACGAATTTTGATAGTAAAATTCAATAATTTGCAAGCGTTGTTCATTTGTAAGACGATCCATGGTTAAATTGCAAACCAAACTGAAGCTGTTTGACAGTGACACAAGGTACTAAACACACGTCAGCTGTCAAAACCAGTGTTGCCAAAACCAAACCAGCTAAAAAATCACCCTTTATATGAAAATGACATTTCACTAACAGTCCATAATATTTAGTATGTCTATGCCACTAGTTGTCAAACTCAAACGTACTTGTATTGGTAAATCTAAAGCAAAACTGAGAAAAAATCCAGAAACGCAAAAGTGCTCTGAAATCTGAAAAGGATTTTTTTTACCAAACGAACATAAAAAGTGCACTCAGAGCAAAACAACTGCTCTGAGAGCGCCCAATCGAATACCACATACACATTAGTCTTTCATCAAAAGATCCTGTGAACAGCCGTTTCCTTTTCGCCATAATTACTATCAATCAAATAAATCGCCAAACAGCAGTTTTTTCACAAAACTCAACATTTATTTTTAATTTTCTTTTTAAACATTTAAAATTAATTCATTGACTGGTATCTCCTTTTTGAAACAGATTATACAAATCGAAATTAAAATTAATTAACGTGAAGGAATTAAATTCGAGGAATGGCCTTATTTGACAGCTCAATATCAAAAGACTCGCTTTACTTTCAAACAAATCACGGCTGAGAGTGTTATAAACAGCGTGTACTTAAAAACCTTTCGAATAGTTGTTTTTCTGCGTTCGACCAAGTAGTCATCGTAGTCAATATATAAGGGTGAACACTTCGGACTGAACGACTGGAGCTGAAAGTGGTAAATTGACGATTAAATGGAACCCAAAAATATGGAAGTGCCTACGTATTTGGTAGTTTTGTTCAAATCTTTTATAGCTGCTGTGTAGTTTTTCAAATTTTGTCGCAGGTCCTGTACTATTTCTGAGCTAATAGCTCCGAAATTCTGTGCAAGAATATTGTCTTTGACGTATTTTAAAGTTGACGTAATTATTACTAGGTTTTGAAGATGATTCGCAGATAGAGTTAATATTTCGTAGAAACTGAAATGGATAAAATAACTAAATTAAGAATGGTATTTTGTGTGCGGTAATTTGACGAAATGCATACTTGTCTGGGGATTCCCTGCGTACTCGGGCGATTGACTTTTTTGTCCATTGGTGAAGGTGGAAACTTGAAGGAAATTAACAAATTTGAGTTAATGATAGTTGTATAGAATGGATATCTAAAAAGCAAACGTAACATTGAAAAATGGCGATGCGAAAGGCAGGAGCAAAAAGATGCAAATCCACGACTTCTATTACGGGTATTGCTATTAAGAGGAAGGTCCGATATTAATAAGGGATAATGGAGGCTTGCAAATCAACCAAATTGTGATCGACACAAGGGACCTTTCATCTACAAACCTTCCGAGCGACGAACTTTGAATTGGGTCACTTCCTTTTTGTTGCGAATATACGAATGCAGCTGTAACACCTTTAAATATAACAAAATCTTTTCCCTTCATATATTACCATGTCTTGAGTCCAACAGCAACAGTGGACAACAGGTAGAAATAGTTTTAGAAAACTATAATTAATGCTGCGACTGATGGCATTCCGCACTCGAGGTGGGAGGAACAAGGTCTACTTACAAGCCGAGGCAAACAAGAGCCGAATAATGCATGGCTGCAAGGAAGACACAGCTGCTTTGACAAAAAACATCGGATTCCCCGAAAGAAAAAATAAACAGCAAGAGAAATGTGCGATCAAATAAAATGAGAGATGCTACTATTGAAACAATGTACAAGAATTTTACCAAACCGTAATAAGAACGTGTTTGCCATAACACATATTCGTACAGAAACCTGACGTAGGATATCTTGTAGTAGTCACAAGCGGTTCTAAAAATATGGAGACATTTTGACATTTTTGAGAGAGCCATTCAATTAAGATGATGGAAGTGGACATTCGTCCCCCTGATCAAAAGGAAGTGACTATACCCAATCTAAAGTCTAAAGCGGGTCATGATTCTTTTTGTTTTCCTCGTTTTATAAAGGGATTTCCAATGAGAGGTGTTATTGTGAATGACCCGCTATTTCGGTAGCTGTCACTTTTGAAGCTTTTATTCTTTGACATTTGACAAGTAGAAACTTCGCCATTACTAAAAATGGAACGATACACGCTTCAACAACGCATTGAAATTATTAAAATTCACTGCAAAAATGGTGAAAATCTTGCAGTCACGGTTCGCAAAACTAAAGCATTTTTTGGTCGTCGTGAAGCACCTTGTCGGACCGAAATACAGAAATTGGTGGGAAAATTCGAGCTGTTGGGACAAGTTAGTGATGTGAAGAATAAAACCCGTGCACGTCGCTCAAGAACAACTGAGAATATTGCTGCTGTAGCCCAAAGTGTTGAAGAAAAGCCAGGTTTGTCCATTCCTCGTCGTTCTTTGGAATTGGGCTATCGAGAGATGATTAATGATTTTTTATGGTCAGAGTTGGATGGTGTTGATCTGGACAACGTTTACTTTCAACAAGACGGCGCTACGTGCCACACAAGCAACGAAACCATTGATCTTTTACGGGAAAAGTTTCCGGAACGTGTTATCTCTCGAAGAGGTGATCACAATTGGCCACCGAGATCTTGTGATTTAACACCTTGCGACTTCTTCCTTTGGGGCCACGTGAAAGATAAGGTCTACGCCAACAGCCCAGCGTCGATTAAAGATAAAATTAGTGAGGCTATCGAGGACATAGGGCAGCCACTTTGCGATTTGGTTATGGAAAATTTCATGAAAAGGATATGGTCCTGTATGCGTGCTCGTGGTGGCCATTTGGCTGATGTTGCTTTTCATTATTAACGGCATACCTTCCTCTTTATTATGAAATAAACATCCGATCATTTATCTCAAAAAATGACACATTTCTTTGAATACCAAAGTAACACCTCTTATTGGGAAACCCTTTAGCATAGACTATGAAGATAATGTTGTCCTTTCTTCTTTTAGGAGAAAACTTTTTTGTTCCGTTCGCTTGGACGCGTTTTGAAGGAGGTTTTGAAAGACCAAAGAAATTACAGTCAAATGTCCATCTGCTAGTGCATTGCATTGGCCACATGATTATGGCTTTTACATAGAACCTTTCTAACGTGTTCCCACGTGTATTTAATTTTTAAACGCATTTAAAACACACTGCCACCGCAAACAAATCACCTGCACATTTGTTCCATTGTATTATTATAGGCTGACGCTATTCGCACAACGTTAGGGTTAGAGTCACGGCTTAGGTCGACGGCTACGGTTAAACGCGGCAAATAGGGGTAACGTGGCTCGCTTCGCTCGCTTAAAAGAATTTAAACTCCAGTATTTCAACTTATTTCCCTAAAATACTATTTTTAATTATTAGGTTACGTCAAATACGTAGCCGTGTCCCTTACGTCGTGCGAATAGAAGCTTTGATTATTATAATTATAGCCAACTTACTTCAACAATCCCTTTAGTAACTTCAGTCGATGAATAGGATGTTGAATGCCAACTTCTTCCAGTCTTGTATCATTCATAGTAAGGAAATGTGATAGAGAGATTCTCTCTTTTGCGAAAAACTCCAAAACATTTTCCATGCCAATATTCATGAGAATTAAGTTAATATCCTGAAAGTACTCAGGACATTCGGTTTTCAAAAATATTCTTGGGATCATATCACAGATATTATTGTATGCGAGGAATGTTGTTGGTACTTGATACGGTTGTCCCTTCTCCTTTGGCAATAGTTCTAAGATATCATAAAAACCATGAAACTGCGCAACTTGCCGCGGTGTGTAGCCTTTGTTATTGGCAATTGTTGCATTCGCTCCAGACTCAACAAGAAGACGCACAATATCCGCATGATTGTTTTCAATTGCATGGAATATGGGTGTGCATCCCTGATTATCACAAGCATCAAAAGAAACATCAGCGATTAAGAGCCGCACAACATCTATATGGCCATTTTGACATGCCAGCATAAAAGGCGTAGTGCCAAACTTATCCGATACATTGATGACTGCACCTGCATCTAATAGGAGTTTCACGATGTTTGTAACTTGGTAGTCGCGTTTTGTGCAGGCACACGCTTCCATTAGTACCGTTATAGAATCGATTTGTTTGTTGGGGTTGGCGTTATGGTCGAGCAGATATTTTACAATTTCAAGATGCCCAGCTCGACAAGCAGCTCCAAGAAGTACTGAACCATTTCTTAATGGGGCATTTATGTCTATGCGGCGCTCATCTATTTGTTCAATGACTTTATTTAGATCACCCTCATCGATTGCCGTTTCAAGATCTTTGTCCTTATTATCTGTTTGAAAGACAAATTGGCGACGTTCCTTTACGATACTCTGAGGATATTAAAAACGTGAAACAAAATAATAAATAAACAGAATTGTTTATGATATTTACATCTCCAAAGCAGAAGCCATCGTAGTCGTCTTCAGAATCTGAGTCGGGTGGTCTATACATTTTGATTTATTTTACAGATAACGTTTGCAAATTGAACAAATCTATTGCTGTTTATATTGTTCTATGAACAAAATGCTATCAAACAAAAAATATCCATCCCGTTAAACAAATAAAGTCCACGGCGATTGTCAGATTGAGCTAATGTGCTCAAAAAATTCACCACGGCATTCAAAACTAAACACACCTATCGTGTTCGTGTATCTCTCTGTTAGTTTTCTTTACCGAGGTAATTGCCAGAAATCGCTCTGCTGAGGCAAAACCCTATTCATACCGCACCGAATACTCGTCTATGTATTCACACCGATCACCAACTTGTTTTCGTTTGACGTTTCAACTGTGAAAAACTAGTCGTGAAACTTCTGTGTAAACTTTGGTTACAAATTACGATCTCATTAATAAACAAATAAGAAGATTTCAGAGCATAAAAAATTATATTGCCTCATCAATGAAGTGTGGAAAATGATTTTAAGTTGTGAGTTGTGACATTTGTTCGGTCTGCTGAATTTGCTGAATATCCCAAAAGGTGTGTTTCTTTCAATAACCAAACGATTGGATGTCGTTTTCATGGCGTTTTCGTGGAAAACGGCTTTAAACAATTTGTTTTGAAAACTGAAATACGTATTGAAAATCTTCTGTTTTCGATGAAGGTTTGGAGTGTTTTCGCGAAAGCTCAGTATTCGGCTCGGTGTAAATAGGGTATAAATGTACCATGGTACCTACCTGGCTATAATAGTTTTTCTGTACGAAAATAAAGTTCAATTTAGAGAGGTTCCGCTGCCGTGTCAGCAGTTCTACTAGAATGACTTTTCCCGGACAGCAGTTTCATTGGAAAATGTAAAACATTATGAATGAAGCAGTTGGTCGTATACAAAAAGACGAATTTAAGCTATTTACACAGTTTCCTGTGATCTTTCTTAAAATGGTTCGAGTATGGGAACGTAAAAATGTACTCATTTGCTATATCGATCTCACATGTGAAGTTTGTAAGCTGTGACTCCGAGATCGTGCTCATGGACAAATTAATTCTTCGAGTACATTTGTATTCATAATATTCATTTAAAATTATGCATTAAAACCGCTGCTTTAAAAATGGGTTTTAATGAGGATTTTTTATTTTTTTTAATGAGGATTTAAAACAGTTTAAACAGTTCAGTTGTCATAAATGCATAAATTGAAATTTATTAATTATTATTAATTTTCAGTTCCAAAACAACAAGGTTCGTCCACCATTTCAACTATTTTGCTTGTACTGTTTTTTTTCTGTCAAATGTGACTGAAAGTGTGTAATCAGCTGTTTACTCAGTCTGCTCAGTCAATTTATTCTGAGGTCATAGAGCGCGCTTTCATCGTGCTCTGAACTAAAAAAGAATAAGGCCTATTGCGTCTTGAGTGTAGCCTCCAAATGTCTCTTTTTTCAGACGGAAATATTTCCGAAAATCTACCACATTCGATATATTCGACATATTCGAGGACGACGTTGTCTTACCATCAGCTGCTGTTTCCTCAGCTCTCAGACAAATTTGTCTTCTGACGACGAAGATATCAACATTTCGTCCATTTCACGAATGAAGTCAATGTTTTTAAGCTTCTTGGTATTTATTATTTTTTACTACACTTTTCTACTTGTCTGCGAGCGATGAAATGTTAATATTACGAAATTGAGTTTGAACGCAAGTTAAAGTATACTGAAACTGGTCTCCGGAGTGCAGTTTAAATTCAATTCGGGTTTTTGTTCGGTTTTAACGACTGAATATTATAGACTAGGGTTTAATTTTTGGGTTAAACTCACTTCAATCCTGTAGTAAAATAAAACCAGAATTAAAATTAGTGAATAATATGGCCGTAGTACAATTAGGTTAAAGGCGGCTAAAAAATGTTGCCACTCACTGATTACCATTAGGCAGCATAGAGGAAGATGCATCATAAACAGCATACTGTGCCACGGGAGTCATGTGATCCAAGGCTCCTAAGATATTAGCGGTCTTATTTTTGCTGCAAAAATGTGGTGGTCCGTAACTAATGTGGTTCTCAGAGCACTTTTTATGTTCGTTTGGTACAAAAAAAGCAATGTTTTTCAGATTTCTAGCACTTTTGCGAATCTGGATTTTTTCTCAGATTTGCTTTAGTTTTACCAATACAAGTACATACGTTTGAGCAACTAGTGGAGTTTGTTTACATTTTAGTGAAATTTTGCAACTGCAAAGAAACGCATTGCATCGGGTGGATCTATTTTTTGTTAATTATTTATGTACAAATGTTTAGAAATCAATCTGGGCGCATACATTTAGATTGTCTGAATATAAAATTTAACCCGTGAATGCAAAGCGCTTAGAGAAGAAGTGTCAAAGGCTACACTTATTGTAACTGCACGAATATCACCACAAAAAAGAGCAAGTGACATTTTTATGTTCGATTAGACACACGAAATCTGAAATCTGAGAGCAAATCTGAAGAAGCCCAATCGAATACCACATTAGGAAATTCCATGTACTAACTTGAAGTTGTACCGGTTGGAAGTGTAGTCGTGTCGTGAATTTGCTCTGTGTTCAGCCAATCTTGTAATTTTTCACAGGGTTTTTACCTCAAGTTTAACGGGGTTCGCACCACTTCTTAATTTGAAGGTTTCTTAATAATTGTTGTCACAGTCTTACTAAACCCCGAAGCAATTTGAACGTTAGCGAAAACGGATGAAGATATCCTGGAACAAAATTCTTTGGATGATTTTCGACCTATACAACTACATCGACGTGGTCATGTGCAAATCATTTGGGCATGGAGACGTAGAGCGATAACGAACACTAAGGATCTGGCTCAAAGAGTCTTCGACTCCAAGCCAGATTTACAACCCAGTGCAGTAAGCGGTCGCACAAGTGGAAGGGGACCTCAACCAACTAGGAGTGCGAACCTTCAACACTTACCATGCCCCATAACATTCTAAATGAAAACAAATTTAACATAAATGTCACTTCCAACTGTACTTGTACAGCGTCCATACATTTATGTTGTAAAAAGTACATGTAAATATGTGTTGTCTTTTATTGAATATATTTGAACTCGATGTTGGTGCTCTACCTTACAAAAGCAATGGCTATATTCAAACTCAAATTAATGGTAAATAGAAAACACAATTGAGAGTTAGATTACGATATAAATCCTTTTTTTTTTTTTGTTCTTGTTTATTTATTCTTAGCAAGCTATGGTAATACAATTTCTCTAAAGCTTCGCAACTGTAGATATGTACACAAATGTAGATATATCTTGCTACAAATAATAAGTTACATAGTCAACAGTTAATTTATATAAAATCTTCACTATACAAACATTAAACCTGCACAAAATTTCTTTATTTGATAGTTCAACCTGATTCTCAAAGGAATCGCACAGGAAATAGTAGACCATTATTCTGCATGTTGCCTCTGATAATTTTCACCCACCACTCGGGCATTGTTCAAACAGTCTGTGGCAATGGCATTGATTGTATCGCATTAGTAGGTAGCGAATCTGTTAAATCGTTGCTAATATCAACAGATTTTGGTATGTCCTTATTAGCAACTCGCCTCTCGACTAAAGTTTCATCCTCGTAGTGCGCGGTAACAAATGTGTCATCGTATCCGTCATCAGCAAGGACGCCGCTGCCATTACTACCAATCCCATCCGGTGTTGTTTGATGGGTTCCGTCCTCGTGATAATTGGGATTCGTGACTGTTAGAACACCATACCTGCCACCCTCGCCTTCTCGTAAATTATTATATATTCCCTGTTGAATTTTGTGTCCCCTGGATGAGGTGTACAGCTTAAGTACCCGACAATTGCAGGTCACTAATAAGGCAGTTACTAAACCCTGTTAATGATACATTTTTTTCCTAGAAAACTCTGCGGGCTGATGGGGTATAGGATCGACATACCTGAATGCCTTGCGCTACGCAATAAATAGACCAAAACTCAATCATACCCAATAAGGCCGCAAGTGTACCAAAAATGTTAACAATAGTAAATAAAAACAATATCTGAAAAGAGACGAATGAATTTTTTTTATTTAACATTTGTGGACTGGAATTAACTAAGTATACAAGTTTAAAGTTTTACATAGAAAAGAATCATTGTTTGGAAATGAAAGCACTGACCAAATAGGCAAATGGGGCTTTGGGTTTGTTCAGTACCTATAAAAATATTAAAACTATCAAAAGTCAAAAATTAAAAGTGCGGCATCAATTTGACATGTAGCCAGCCGTTGAAGGCTTTTAGAATTCTGTCAATGGTGCATTGCATATGCAGAGAAAGCCTAAAACATGAGAGAGAGAGTGGGGACGTTCAAGTGTCTAGTTTAGTAAGTCTGACAGTGACAGCTCTCTGACTAGATCTATCTTGGTTTTGATTGGGGGAAATCGGTCATATCAGCAGCTGTTTTAGTTGAATTTATGAAGGGGTAGCCGACGAATCAAGTCAAGCAATTCGTAACTAAGTACTAAGTTGACAGTTCTCATATGTGGCTGACGTAGGAAAAGTGAAGTTCCCGACCAATCTAGTTTTTGCGTTCAGGTTGCATCTCATCCAGACCAATCTAGTCGACTTAAGATAACAAGATTCTTGAATGTGGCCAGTTATATAGACATCTTCCACTCTATCAGTCGTATTTACTAGATTATCTTACGACGCCTCTACGATGTTGTTTAGTTAAACATCGCGTAAGAATTTACGCAGCCCCTACGTGGCTTTCCTGAAATTGTGATTTATAAACATTTTTCCGCGGTAACTTTACTAAACGAGGTTTGTGTCTAAATAGGTAAGAATTTCGATAAACTATTACAGAAAACACTGAAATCTATTACTTTTTGCAACTGAAACTGATCTTAGCTGTGGTTGACAGATTAGCTTCGTTAGAAAATCATACATAACACAAACAAAAAGCCAAATTATCTGGGACAATTACGAAATTTCTTTGGAGGGACTGCTGAAATATCTACCTGCAATCATATGTCGTTTTCCATTGGGCAAAAAGAAGCGTCCGGAATCGAAAAATCACTTCTGAAACCGTTCCATTGGCACAAAAAATACTCTTCTGGTGATTCTAAGAAGAGAATTTCGCTTCTTGATTTGAAGTCAGAATCCACTCAAGAAGCAGTCACACAAGTGTAATTTATGTTTTTGATACAAGTCAGTTGACAGCAGCCGTAGATTATTTTTTGGCATTTCACCAATACTTTTGTGGATTCTTTCAGAAGCAGTTTTCTTGTTCCATTGGATTTCAGAATGAGTGGATCCCCGAGTGAAACCAATGGAAAACTACAATAATCTATCAACCACCACCAAATCTGAAATTCTATGTTATAATTGTATTTTCAGACGAAATTCGTTTGGTGCAAATTTACACCACATACGCACAAACAAAAATTAGTTTCACTTTTTGAAATTGTTTCCAATTCGACCACTACCAAAAATGACATTAGCTACAAAAACATATTTACGTAAGCTCTACGCAGGCTCTAAACGCAGCCTTAAAGCAATGTTGCTTAAGTTCGAAAAATCTTTATAAATCGCATTTCCCTGCGTAAGGGCATTTTAAAGGGTGCCTAAAGTTAAGCAGACTCTACGATGGGTTTATAAATAAGGCTGTATATCCGTAACTTGTACACCACGGAAATCGACTTAAACAACAAATTTGCGGCCGAAAGTGAAATAAATACATAAGACACATGACAGCGATATGTAATCGAATTAGTTTTGTTACTTTATTGTTAAATTTGATCTGTAAATAAACGTACAAAATAAAAAGGGTACCCGGCCTGTGTTGCTGCGTCACCTTTGTTATGTGGGAAGTGACACGCCCCCTTGTGCAATTCTATTCAAACCACATCCCACTACGAGTGTTTTCAGATAAAGCACATCATAATGTCTCTTCTTTTGCGATCTTAGCTCTCTTGTGTGTCGAGAAAAAGCGTTTCCGATTTTTAACAAAATTCACAGGAAAACACTCTTTTCGGGGTTCAGCATTTTTCAACATACGTAGAAACACCAACGAAATACTAGAAACACCTAAAGTTGACGGGTCTCTTAATTTCACGAAGTGGCTCTTTGTAAAACGTAGCGTTAAATCTCTGATCTATGACAAAATGGCAGCAACCATTGCCCACCTTAAGGACAACCCTGTTCGCGTCGAATTGGCAATGTCTCAAATGCAAGCTATTTCACTTTAATTCAGAAATGAATAGCCTACGATGACACTTTAGTTTTCACAAGTTGTAGACATTTTGGATTTACCGTAAGAGGTTACTGTAAGTGCGAGGAGAAATTGTAACTAAGCTACATCCAAAGTGACAACACTAACAAAAAGAAAAGTCTCTTTCAGTAAGAAGTATAGAAAACTTGTTGTCACATGAAGTGAAATGCTTTGCGGAAAACGTGACTTGGTTTAAAAAGAACGTCACTTAGCTTATCATTTACCGGTCAAATAGCCTGGAGAGATATGTTTGCTTACCAACTACCATTGGAAAAACTTTATATGAAAGTCATACACTTTGAAAACAAATCTTTGCAAGAACCAAGCTAAAATAGGACATCTTGTGTACGACTATTACAATAAAATTGAATCGATTTATAACGTCAAGAGAAATGCGAATCATCAACTACTGGAGCAAATTGAAATTACCTTAATAAATAAGCCACATTGTAAGAGTCTTCTTTTTATGAGTTTACGCCTCGCTTTGACGTCAACTTGCATTTGGGCAGATAACTTTGCGGTGTGCTTTGCCTGATATGCTAAATGGAATCCAATAAACAGGATGAATATTGCTGGAACCATATATGCCCAAATGTATGCTTGTCCCTCCATTATCCTGTTGGAAAAACAATTTTGCTATATAACACAGATTGATTAGGGAGTTCAATTAATTATTACCAACAATGTCGTGTGATTAATTCCTCTTGAATGGTTGGAAGTTCCTTTCTATGAAACGGATGTCTCACAATGACCGACTCGTTACATTTAAAAGCAACAGCTATGCCAACCATTAGAAGAGGAAATCCCCATGAAAAACAACTGAAACAAACGGAACTCTTGCATAGTAATCCCATTCCCAACACATTTTTGTATGAGCCCTGCACTTACTTGTACTCTGTCAAAAGTCTGCACATATTCGGCTCCGGTCGTATAATTAAGTTTACACTATGTCGAAAAGTTCTCAGTGCTTGGTGGCAGCAGCAAGTCATCCAGCATAACGATGCCAATTTCATGAATAAAAACGCAAGGGATAAAGATATACATAGCTCTGGATCCTGTGAATAAATGTATGTAAAGAAAAACAAAAACAATTTAGGATTTGCATACTTAACTTGCTAAATTATGTAAAAATCACTGCCTGATGTTTTATTTGTTTCTCTCAAAAAAGAGGTTTTTCAAAGATTTTTTGCGACGATCTATATTCACAAAGGACATCAAAGAAACTCTTACTGCTACGGCTTCAATAAGGGCAACAATAATAAAAAAATTGAAGGTCTTATAAAAGTTGCTTAGTCATTCAAATTTAACTGAGGAAGAAATCCGTATATACCTACGTAAGCTACCTTCAATGTCATTCAATGGGTATGGGCCGGTATTCAACGACCAATATTAAACTAAGACCTTCATAAACCTATTCGTCAGTGGTTATAAGTGCATATTTAGGAGCGCTCTTAAGACTTGCGAGTGGTCCCGACCAGTCTTAAGTTGAGAGCAGTAATAACCAGTAATAACTTCGAAAATTCGAAATCAGCTGTCGTTTTCAAAATGGAAGGGAAGGAATGGAAGCCAAATCTTTCCGATAAGGATAAAGAGCAAATGATAACCTTGAAAATTGAATCACGTGCTGAGACTTTAAACCAGTTTAGAACCAATTCGGCTCGATAGTTTGCTTAACATATATGTTGGCAAGCAGAAGCTGTTTTCGAGTTCAGCATCGGCAAATTTTTACATGAAGGCAATTCTGTCACTAACTTGTTGACGTTGCTTCCTCCAAATATTTGGTGAGCTCTTCTTCTTCTGAGCTGACGAAGTGCCAAGAAGATCGCTATTAACACACGAATTGAAAATCAATTAGTTTATATTCATACCACTAATAAATAAATGTAAATTTGACAATTAAAATTTTCGGAAAAAGAGTTCATAAAATAACGCGTTTGGAAATTCGAATTTTATTTTTTCGCATATCCGAACTACGTAGCATAGATTCAACCCTAATAGTGTTTGGTAAATACGTCAAAAAAACTTATGGCGTTTTCGATTGAAGAAAAGAAGTGCCCTTTCTATGAAAAGATCAAATCTAGAAGTGCTCTTTCTATGTTTTCTATGTTTCATTCAAAAAAAAGGTGCACTTCCAGGTCAATTCTTAACACGAAAGAAGCGTCCGGAATATTTTGAGAGAATTGCCCTGAACTCACCAACACACACTAGCAAAATGTCAGATTGAAATGTTTGTTGTTTTACTAGAAACAAATTTTTCGCTTGTGATCCAAAAATATACAATTACGAGTGCAAAATGTAAACTTAATATTATAATATGTATATTATAATATGTATATGATTTGGTCTATTAAAACATTCAGATTTACTCTAAAAAACTAGTAATAACAGAAAATCTAATCACACATATATGGTGTCTACAGTCTACCACTGTTGCAAAAGTGCTCCAACGAATTTTATTGAAAAGAGCTATTCTGAACTTCGGGGCACTTCTCTCGGATCTTCAATGAAAAACGCCATTACATTAATGAGCCTCATAATCGTTGATTTAAGGGCGCTTGGTAAATACCGGCCTTAGTGTCAGTGGCTAGTTGGAGAGAACGCCCTGCGGAAAACACAAAAACTACTATAAAACTAAAATTTTTTTTTTTACTGTGCAAATGTTTGACAAACAAACCGGTAACACTTGTCATTGACTGCAACGTGAGCTGCATTTCTGAAAAACAGCGCACTTACATCGTGGACAAATCTAAGTCCACCACGTTGAAATTTCGCGAAACAAAGAAGGTTTTTTGTGGCGGACCTAGCTTTCCTAGATTTTTCGCTCATACCTACGACCGATTTAATCGTTTCGGAAAAATGTTCAATCGGACAAACCATTCGCCCACAAAAACGATTTGGATATTTTTAAAATCACAGTTCTCCTGTGGTTAGGTACAACTTAGATTGAATTTAATCAACTGACTCTGTAGTCTAGTATTTTGTGTAAGTCCTAGCTTATAAATTTCACAGTCACAGGTTCAAGTACTGGTTGAAACTGAAGGTTTTTAATTTTATGAATTAAAGTTCGAGAGAATTCACTTCAGTTACTTCGACAGATCACAATTTTCGTAACACATTCAGTAGTTCACTCCCCAGCTCCATAGAAGTACCTATTCATTTCAAAAATTAAGTTGAAAGATTTGAAAAAATGTTTTATCTCGACAACGGGGCAACCTATCGGATCCGAAAATATCCTATCTTTTAAGCTGGAACCAACTACATGTATCCACAAAATTTAATTGCAAACAGTTGAGTAGTTTCGGAGATCGACATCACCATCAAAACATACCCAATGTACAAATACAGGTATGTTCACTAGAATTCATATAAATCATTCAAAGACCGTGAATGCATACAAAACTTGGTATTGACGTCAACTTTCATGAGAAATTTTCAGAAACAAAATCGGCACACCCATTACAGAGAACATCAATTTCTAAGACGACACAACTTCGTATTCGTACCGCCTAAAATTGATTAAATTCCTTTTTGATAGTTGAACCTCTCTATGGAACGAATGGAACTTCCTTGGAATTAAATTAGGTTCAAAGCATAGAAACGACTTCATAGATTTCCGGGTCAGCTTCTTGATCATCTTTTTCCGCGCTAATTATTGAATCGGATTGGTCCGGTCAGATTTTCTCCATCAACCAAATCGACTAAAGCAGATTGTGGGCAATCGGCAAATCCTCACTTCTGCCATTCGACAGAGTGAGTACATCCAGAAACGCGATTGTCCAAAAACACTGTGCTTAACGATAAAGTCCATGACCGTTTAGAGGTTTTGTTTAAAACATCGTGTGTGATGTCTACCTTGTGTATGACATCAGCACACAGTAAACATACAACACACGCTTATAGGCGCCTAGGTTTTTTTTGTTATATGGCCAAATCAGATAACCAAATCGCAAAGTGGCTGCCCTATGTCCTCGATAGCCTTACGAATTTTATCTTTGAGGTCTTGAATAGACGCTGGGCTGTTGGCGTAGACCTCAACTTTCACTTGGCCCCAAAGGAAGAAGTCGCAAGGTGTTAAATCACAAGATCTCGGTGGCCAATTGTGATCACCTCTTCGAGAGATAACACGGTCCGAAAACTTTTCCCGTAAAAGATCAATGGTTTCGTTGCTTGTGTGGCACGTAGCGCCGTCTTGTTGAAAGTAAACGTTGTCCAGATCAATACCATCCAACTCCGACCATTAAAAATCATTAATCATCTCTCGATAGCCCAATTCCAAAGAACGACGAGGAATGGACAGACCTGGGTTTTCTTCAACACTTTGGGCTACAGCAGCAATATTCTCAGTTGTTCTTGAGCGACGTGCACGGGTTTTATTCTTCACATCACTAACTTGTCCCAAGAGCTCGAATTTTTCCTCCAATTTCTGTATTGCGGGCGGACAAGGTGCTTCACGACGACCAAAAAATGCTTTAGTTTTGCGAACTGTGACTGCAGGATTTTCACCATTTTTGTAGTGAATTAGAATAATTTCAATGCGTTGTTGAAGCGTGTATCGTTCCATTTTTAGTAATGGCGTAGTTTCTACTTGTCAAATGTCAAAGAATAAAAGCTTCAAAAGTGACAGCTACCGAAATAGCGGGTCATTCACAATAACACCTCTCATTGGAAAACCCTTTATATAGATAGTTGAAAAAGGAAATATTCGCCCACAGCGCCACCTGTTGAGAGTTTTCGGACTTTTCTTCTTTCCTAAACCTTCGCGTAGCAATTACCAACATCCCACAGAAGGAAGTTTCCGATTTGATCCTGTCCTTTTCAACTTTTAAGCATCCGATCCATTTTTATATAAACTCAAAAGCATTTTGTAAAAAAGCTGAATTACTCACTTTACAAAAACATCTTTGGTACTTTGACAGCTTCTAACCTTACAAACCGATTCGCACATAACATTGTGTACTTAATCTGCAAACATAAGTCTTCAAGGTCCCTTTCCGTTTTGGATGTAAACAACTTAAAGCCTCCCTTACACCAAATTTGTTTTCCCCCGATTTATTCCAGATTTTCCAGCCAAGATTAAGTATAATTTAAGCATCGAAACGAACGATTTCATTTTCGAATACAACATGTAACTTACTTTATTTAGGCTTCTTTACTACGACATGTAGATAGCAAACTTTATTGAAATGAAAACCACCCCGGCTGTTTTGGGTACGCTATTATATCCACTGGAAAGATGAAAACCCTAATAAAATAGTAAATGAAATATCTTAGGCCCAGAGACTTAAAAAAAAATATGTAATTTCCTTATAAATCCCATCCTGATGGGATTATAGTAGGTACCTACCCTTTGATGTAAATATTAATCTTATTAAATGTGTCTTTGCCTCTCATGAAAGTTCTAAAGGAGGATGCGGAACGCAAATGTCGTCATTAATCTCCGTATTACTCTATAATTGAAAAGGATTATCCGCCGTAAGAAGGATAAAGTGCATCTCCTTGTGTGTCTCAATTGGGAAACCATTTATTACACTTTAATCTTAGATGACAGGGTGATCAGTGTTCACATTTAAAAATTTACAAAAAAGAAAGAAAACCCTGTTTCTGGCATAAACATATCTAATTTTATCTAACCACAGCAGCGGGTGTGTATAGAACATGCAGCTATCTAGGTATGGAATCGCAATGAATAAGTATACCCTTAATTATGAGTTTACTTACCTGTATACCGCCCACCCCGATAACAAACAAAAGTTGTGCCATAAATAAGGACGCCAAAAGGCTAAGGAGGGCTGTTCCAGCGAGCGAACGTAAATCTGAAAATAAACTTTAAATTGGGTATTTTTAATGGAAAAATTCACACTACATGGATATTTTTGCGACTGAAATACACATATACTCGTACGATTACATATACAAGACGACCATTAATTAACATTGAGCTTACTGAGGTGGATACGAAACGAACAGGAGGTGTAAAAGGAGGTTCAAGGCGCATAAACACGCCCCGCACACCCGGTGCACATATTATAGGTATATTTTGTTTGTATTGCGGTGTTGTGGATTCCGGTACCAAGCCCGAAAGCAAAAGGTCTCAGCTCAATACGAAAAGTAAAGGGAATAAATTCTTAACTGACTGAGGCGAGGACCTGTTGTTGTTGTTTGTCGTTAGGAATGGCTGCGGTGAGCATGCTAGAGTTGGTGACTTTGATATTTCAGGTAAGGAATTAATTTGCCCTGTGTCCTTTGAAGTTTAAAAAAAACAAAAACGTCCTATTTTGTGATTTTATTTTACATTAACCACGCTAAGATGGGCATTGTCAAAATGGAAAATTGCCTGTGTGGTATACACACAAACAGAGTAAATAAATACTTATATATGTGCAGCAAGCCAGAAATAAAGTCCCTCAAGCCACTAAATGTGATTTTGAAATGGGTTTGCATTCTTGATACAGTTCACCGGCTTTTGTCCTGCGGCTCCGCCTGTGAAGAGTACTCAAAGTTGAACAATGACGGAGCTGGAAAGATATGCCGTTGCCCTCTTGACCTTATCTCAACTGAATGTAAAGAAAGAAATACTTCGATATACAGTGATTTTTTCTTTTGCAAGTTTTGTTGGTTGTACTTGAGTCTTCGTGAACTTCAGACTAAAATGCCGCGCCTACGCTAATATCTAAGTTGGAACCATCCGGGTGGATGGACATCGTTGACATGTGAGCTGGTAACTGTCATTTATCTCTGCAATGAAATTAAGTAATGAACTGCCTTGCAAAATCTAGACCGAGGGTGTATCGTTCGTGCATTAATAAGGAGTTTTTTTTTTCTTGTGCAGGGTAGAACACTGAACAGAGCTCTAGCACTAGCTGTCATTATAGCTATAAAAATTAATAAGTGAACAATATTTTTGTTGTACCTACATACAAGTAAGTATACAAGTCTGCTACACTTTATTAGAATCTACTTTCTTTTTTTTTGTCAGGGGGTCAATTAAAAAAATTAAAAAAAAATTATGTTTATCAAACGTATTTAGTAACAACTGAGAAGTTAAAGTAATGGCATTTGTGCGCTTTTCAACAATATTTGAACAAAACACTACTCTGGCCATTATAAACCAGAAAGATAGCCCATCTGTGAAAGGATGGGCTTCGCGAAACACTCTATTACAACAACTACTACGAGTCTCGAAGTGTCAAGTAGAGCGTAGTTCTTGTAATTGCGTGCTGAAAATCCTTCTTAATATAATTTGTTTGTTCCGACTTGAATGTCGGAAATAATAGGACTGTTCCTTTACTTTTATATTTTACGAATTCTTACCAACTCTCCAGCTCAACTGAGAATGTTTCGAATTTTACTCAACAAAATCTGACTATTGACAGATGATTTGAAATTTGGTGTCCTATTTGTCATACCTACGGGAGTTACATATTTTTATGGTGACCTCCATGAATAAACATGTATCTATAGCAACAACCTTAAGTCGTTTCTATAAATTTTACTTTCACAGCATTATCGATATTTTTATGTCTATACCTATATATATGGCGAGCAACAACCTTAAGTCATTGCCCCATTCAAATCAGCAGTTTATAAACTGATGCGAATATTAATAGCATTTCCGTTTGCAGCAATAGCACTTCTATTTTGCAGGAAATCCACTTTTATTTTAAGTTAATAACTTATGTTACTCGAATAAATGAAAAATAAAGTTAGTCGTAAACGGACCACCGACACCACTTGGCATTCTTTTATTTAACTCTGGTGCATAAATGTTTTCATTTCCTGTGTACCTAATAAATTGGTAGCAACAGGCGGAAATTGACAGCTGACAATAAAATTGTTCACGATTGACATTCACAATATCGACTATAGCTAATTATGCACATTCACAATCGATCAACACTTCATTGATACTAATTGTTTTTCGCATTCAATGGTATATTTATGGGCACATCCAAAAAATATTTATATTCACCCCTATTGCGAAGAATAACTATCAATAATTGATAGTTGACATTTACCAACAATTTTTTTTTTTTTCAATGGTACCATTAATTGGTAAAGCTTAGTATCCTGCTCGCGCTAAATTTTATCTCCCATACAAAAATGTCTACAAAGATAAAATTTGGCGAGGCAGTTTAGCAAAGCAGTATCCTGCTCGCACGCTAAATTCTTAACTTCTTAAAATATCCATAGTAAACGCAACACAAACTTCTTCCTCCGTTTTTTATGTCAAAATTTATCTTCGATTTAATGTACCGGACATTTATTTCTCGAGCTAAATGAGTGGAGACTTTTCATCGACCCATCTACATGAAGTTAAGAATTTAGCGTGCGAACAGGATACTGCTTTGCTAAACTGCCTCGCTAAATTTTATCTTTGTAGACATTTTTGTATGGGAGATTAAATTTAGCGCGGACAGGATACTAAGCTTAAAAGTTGAGACATACAACAAATTATACCAAATTTTGTATAGCACTTTCTCAAAAATGTAACAGAAATATAAATCATTGACAAACCATACTGAGACCCCCAACTCACAATCCTCTTCCCGCTGGCCCCCTCAGTTTTTTTTTTTCAAATTCGCCATTTTGTATTCCTATCGGTGTTCTGTCAATTGGGAATCCGTGTGACATGCAAAAACATACAAAAATTACAAAAATAACTGCTGCCAACCTCGGCAACCGTGGGGAAATGTGAAAGAGTTCGGGATAAGCATAACTGATTGCCATTGGTTAGTACTTATAAGTTTTTTGAAGGTGAATAATTTGATTTGTGTGGTTAATAAAACTATCTAAAGGAGATGTTTTGTATACTAGAAATATATTGGGACAAATATGGTTGTGTATTTCCCGCTTTTGGATATAATTAACTTCGATTTCGTGTGTAAATTTTTCTTAAATAATAAAGAAAATTTTGCTCAAATTGTTTTTATTCTCCCTCAACCAATAAATAAATATTTTAAGCGAATGTACACTTATTCCTAAAAAAATGATTATTCACACGTAACGAACAATTTCAAAATTAACAAATAAAATTCTATGAACGCTGCAAGTCACTTTGCCCAAAGCGGAAGTGGCAGATGCAAGGTGCGAGTGTATTTGTTTCTGAAGTTACGTGACATTTGTCAATACGAATTTCTATGTAACAATTCAAGCGCACTTAGCATTTGCCACCCCATAGAAATATAGCTTGTAGGCTAAGTAACGGGAATTCGGCGAAGTTGGTGGTCTCAGTATTGTCTCTGATATAAATGTCAGTTTTACAGCGCATTCGTTTGGAAACCTTTATTTGCTGAAATAAATGCTGAATAAAACGCGGCCTAATGTTGTTTAAAATTTTCAACAATTCATTGAATTTGCTTGCAATCACTTCGCAATTTAATTTATTTATTTCCAATAAAACTGCAAGATATATAAAGCAATACCAGAAAAAACTTAACTTAAGGTAGATATGTATATACATTCTACAATGACAAAACAAAACTTGAGAAATCTTGACGTCAATAAATTGTTGTGCGCAATAATGCTTCCGCTGCCAATTTTTAACGAATCTGGATTTATTGGTATCGCTAACAGTCTGCAGATAAATTTGTTGGCATCCTTCGTCGTCTCCCTTTTTATTAAAACTTGATCATAGAAGGACGAGACTAGCAGTTCGTATAAATTTGCAAAGTCTTTGAAAATGAATCAATACATAATTTCAATTAAAAGTCAGTCGTAACTTTTGTTTTTTTAGCATTTTAGCATTTAGCATTTACGTGTGACACTTATTCTGTCTAGGTATACAAAAATGTTGAGCATTTTCAGAGAACATAAATGCCGTCGTTACTACTCACCTATATGTAATAAAAGCAAATGCGAGCCCGACTAAGCTAATAGAGCTTCCAAGAACTACACCGAGAGCAATAACACTTCCCTGTGATCCCCATTGGGCACCAAATGTCACACTGGAAGAATTTATTGGAGGAACAAATGTGTGTAGATGATGTGAATAAAGTGTCTCCATCTGAAAGTATATAAAAAAAAACGTTTTTTAATTCAATTAGCACGAATGTGCGTGCATCGGTATTATAAAACAAAGAAGATGTATTTTTGCAATGGAATAACACATATAAATATATAATTCCCACCTTTGTTTCAATTTCATCGTCTGCTAATACTATAAGCATAGCTACATGTTTGTTACTTGGTGGCAAATGCAATTGTTGCTAGTGCTGTAGATTCAATAGGTAAGTAAGTATATGTTACTCTTAACACACAAACTCAAGGCGCAAGGCACCGAGATAGATCTAGTCAGAGAGCTGTCAGACTTACTAAACTATATACTTGAACGTCCCCATCACCGATCAGCAATCATATGGTTAGCTGTCAAAATAAGCTGAACGAAAAAATAGACACATTGATGTTTCTGAACTCTGATCTTTGCCAGCCAGGAATGCCCTACTGGAAAGAGGATTTTCATATATGCATGCATGAATGCAATTAAAGCAAAAATCCATTCAAAGCTTCAAGTTAACATTTATAGATCTATTAGGTTTGTTTGACGTGGGCCCTAGTGCGCACTTAACTCGCCCAGGTACTCAAAACTATTTGACATTGCTTCTAGGGTACCCTAGTTGTGCCCTGAACTGATCCCAGTTAATTTGAGTGGGCAAGAATTCAGTGCTGAGTTTTTCTGTCATTTCGCTTGCTGTCATTTATTTTCAAACTCGTCATCTACATTGCGAACACTTTTATCAACTATTTGCAGTATGGCAAACCCAAAGTCAGAATTTAGTTCACTCATTTTTAACTATAAACGGGAAAATTGTTACCAAAAGATAAATATTTTTCAATATCAACAGCTGACAGACTTCAGGGCAACGTTTTGCGTTCGATATAGAAGTCGAATTTTTAGGGTAGTGCAGGGTTTTTGACAGGCGTGAAAATTAGCTGACACTTCTCAGCGTGCACTAGTGCTAGCCAAGTCAAACAAACCTATTGATACGCATTGGAATTCCGATTCATTCGAAAAAATACCACAGCAATTTTAAACCAACTTAAGAAATGCTTAAGTCCTTCAAGGAAAATACAAAACCATGCCTGCAAAAAGCTTCTTAAACCGTAGATACATACATTTCATAAACAACAAGAGAGATATATGTATTGAACATCACTTCTACTAAAAGATGAAGCTCAGTGGGTTCTATTCCAAGCAAAGGTGTGCAAGCAACCATGCGACCTCTTTTCTTTTTTCTATCCAAAATGTATAAATAAAAATTCAATGTCCGTTGTGTGCTGCTGTGCTGATGTAAATGTCTTAGTATTAATAGCCGTATTTTATTATCAGCGTGATCTGATCCGGATCAGATCACGATAATAAAACAATACGGATCATTGAAAAGTTTAATTTCTGAATTGTGGCAACAGTTGCTTTCAAAAACAAAGGAGATAATAGAGGGGTATTACAAACTTCATATTGCTGCCAGCCATATTGCAAATATTCTGCTCAACGTGACGTCACACAAGGCACTTGACATTTCACTTGAAATATCGAGGGTGTTACCATATTTAATGGAATTTGGATAATTTATCTTTTCCAAATTTTTTTTAATAACAAATTTATTTCATATATCTACAATTATGCAACACATGAACAATATTTTGCAGCTTGCATTTGAGTTTATTTTGGCATATTAAGGTGTGTCCAGACCAGCCAAACATTTCAGAAGTGTTTATGAAGCAAATCGGACACATTTCAAAAACATTCGTAAAAGATTTCTGAAATTCATTTATTAATCCCCGTATTAATAAACAAATGTGCACAAGTTAGTTAGCTAGTAGACATCAGATAGCATACAAAAATTTTACGTAACTTCTGAATAAAGAGTTGATAACTTTTACGCAGCGTTTATTAATAAGAGGGTAAATGTTTATGAAATATTTAAATTTCATCCTTTTTTGGATAAGAAAAAAAATATGTGGTAGGATTATAATTACCAGCGAGTAAAGTTTTTTTTATTGTAATTTTGGTCTCGGGAATCACGCGGCACGCAATTTAATTCAAATAATTGTTCATTCATCACTTTCTCATTATGTAGGTATCCCAAGCTTTTCTTGACATTTGTATTTTATTTACAAAAAAAAATATTCGAAAAACAGCACTCATTTTCTGCTGGGAAACTTGCAAAACAAAAATGATTTCCCATCACGTTTGGGAAACTGTGAAACATTTCATAAATGTTTTCAAACCAGCAACACATTTCATAAAAATTGTTTTGTTTAATAAATGTTTAAGAAATATTTGTGAAATATGTAGGTACATATTTAATTGTTTATCAAGTGTTTGGCTGGTCTGAATATACCTTTAAAGAACGAAAAAAAAAACTCGGAACTCGAATGCGAAAAATCAATTGATTTTTTTTTCCACTTTCTAGTCTGGCAACGTGATTGTGTGGCTATCGTTTGCAGGCACACCAACACTTAAAAATGAAACAAGCCATCTAGTGGGAAATAGTGGAAATAATTTTCAGATCATGTTTCATGATCTCGATGAGAAGCAGGATCATGTGCTGTTGTTGTAATTGCATGTAAATCGATGATCTATATGGATCATAGCTGATAATAAAAAACAGCTAATATCAATAAAGTTGAAACGACCTCTTTCTGGATCCCTTATCACGTTTAAGTGTTAGGGGAAACAAAACAATGTATTTTACCTCCCTAGGTTTCTATTCCATTAAGTCCTTTAAAGAAATGCTGTCGATTTGTTGTACCACAGATCATGTTTCATGTTCATATCAATATATAATAAGTTGAAATCGTTTCCGCCGGGAAATAAAGCCGAAAAAAAATATCAGCGCAATTTTAAATAACTTTTCGGTGAGTTTTTGGTACTACAGTATAATTTGTCATTGCTGATGTTTTGTTTAAAAATTCAAAGCGAACACGTATTCAGGGACCAAGAAGTGGATACGTAGTATGAAAGTGAGGGGGATTTACTGAGGGAGTATGGCCCTACGGGTTACCACATTTCAAGCGAAGTTGATTTTTCAACAAGGCGATGTTTTGGCGCGGAAGGTCCATTTGATTTGACGAATTTTCAAGTTGCAACAATAAAAGAATTTAATTTAACGCTGACTGTATGATTTGTTTTATTTATGTTTCAAATTAATTCGGACGCAACTCCGAAAGTAATTTAACCAAACTAATCCAGGCAAACAATGACAATCAATAGAGTTATGTTAAACGAGGAAAACTACCTGATTTTGTGTTATCCGATACACGAATCATGTATCCTTAATTCAGTTTATTTGGGTAGGGAAATCCCTCCTACTCAAAGGTGTTGTATCTTAGTGTATTTACTGCACATGCAGCTCGCCAAGTGAGTTAGACGAAATGAGTTAAGTTCGCAGTTCGTATATGATCTAGAAGGGCGCTTGACGAGTTCGCGAAGTGTAGTTTAGATATTTCGAGAAATTTTAAAATTCAGGTTTATTAGTTTTAACCACGAAGCCATTCTTTAAAGATTTTTCCGGTACCTACAGAGAAGCCCATCTATACTATTATAATATCTGATAGAAAGGAAAAGGGTTGCCAATACGACGCAGCATTCAATTCATTGACAACGCAATAGGCGTTTTTCTTTTTTTAGTTCAGAGCAGAACCTGAACTGTTATACAAAAAGTTCGTGTTTCTTTTTTAGTTCAGACAACTCAGAGCTCAGAATTTGGGTTTCTTTTTTCGTTCAGAGCACGATCAGAGCGCGCCCTATGAGCTCAGAATAAATTGATTGAGCAGGCTGAGTGAAAAGCTGATTACACACTTCCGCAGTCACATTTGACAGAAAAAAATTAAATTGAAATGGCGGACGAAGCTCGTTGTTGTGGAACTTTAATAACTAATTTTTAACCAAATTTTAACCAATTTAATAACAATTAATAAATAATCACTTTTCCCCGTATTAATAAACAGATGTGCACAAGTTAGTTAGCTAGTAGACATCAGATAGCATACAAAAATTTGACGTAACTTCTGAATAACGAGTTGATAACTTTTACGCAGCGTTTATTAATAAGGGGGTTTATATATATACTTTATTACAAATGACAGCTATGTGCTCAAGTGTGTTTCATAAATAAATCAGTCCTCAGCTCTGAACTGAAACGCCTAATATGAAGCTGAAGTACTTAGGTACATTATTTTCAAAACTGTTGAAAAGGGCGTTTTTTTTAGAGGTTGGTTTTTCGAATAGAGATAAAACTGACATTTTGTGGTCAAATCTGGCAGCTCTAACGTCATTTATATTCAGTTTGGTTTGCCATTTCATCATGAGGTTGACAAATGAACAACGCTTGCAAATCGTGCAAATTTATTTCGAAAATAATGGTTCATTTCGCGAAGTTTACCCCAAGCTCCGTTCATTTTATGGTCGACATAATCGTCCATCAGAGCAATTAATTCGGTTAACCATGGATCGTTTTCGCACTACGTTTACTCTATGTGATAAATACGCATCCGCAGTGACGTCGAACAGTGTGCACCGAAGAAACAATTGCCGCTGTAGAGCAAAGTGTTGAAGAGGACCCGAATGAATCGATTCGCCACCGTGCAGAGCAATTGGCCATGATAACCGACTATTTCGTTCCCGACTTGGACGGCATGAATGTGGATGAGATGTGGTTCCAACAAGACGGCGCTACATGCCACACAGCGCACGTCACAATCAATTTATTGAAGGAAACATTCGATGAGCGCATAATTTCGCGGAATGGACCTGTCAATTGGCCACCAATATCATGTGATTTGACACCATTGGATTATTTTCTTTGGGGATATGTGAAGTCACTCGCCTACGCCAACAAACCAGAAACGTTAGGGGACTTGGAAGCCAACATTCGTGGCGTTATTGCCGACATACAGCTCCAAATCCTCGAAAAAGTGGTTGAAAATTGGACCTCCAGACTTGGCTTTATTCGAACCAGCCGCGGCGGCCACATGCCCGAAATCATATTTAAACATTAATGGCATAAAATTATCATTTCAATAAAGCCAAATTGATGGAAATTAAAACGATTTTCTTGTGTTTTATTTCAATTCCAAGTTCTATACCTCTAAAAAAAACACCCTTTATATGCTAAAAAAAATATAAAAAAATATTTCAAAAAGGAAGAAACAATACTTTTTGTTTTATTTAACTTGTTATTTAATCGGCAATGAACAACAAAATTTTTTTAGCTCTTTTAGTTTGTCTGGAATTGAGGCGAAACCACTTACTCGATGAGGTGTGGTAACCTGATGACGCGCTGTGTATGTTAATATAAATATGCACTTAAAATATTAACACGACGCGATGTTAGCACTTAACTTAAATGGCTACCGTTTATGTGTAGTTACATATCTCGCAAATACCACTTGGAACTGAACACTAAATAATATAGATTTACAGTAGATATATTTTTTCAAACAAAACAATAAAAAAAATAATAAAAACGAGTAATTTATTAAACAAAACGGAAAAATTCTTTAATTTGTTAGTTTCTACAAAAAGTGATACCTACATTTTCTCAATATAGGTAAATATTCAAACAAACGTACTACAAAAATGTAGTAGATTTAATTTTAAAATTTAAGTAGACTACTGAAATTGCAGCAAAATGGCAACGCTGCTCGGTATACAACTCTTCGGACCTGGACCGTATCGAATCGAATGAAGTCTGGCTTTAACCACCTCGGCAGAATTTCTCACCCATCAGGAAATCATATACTACATCATTAATCTAGACAGAAGAAAAACTCATGAAAAAACACCTACACCACATTGGTGTCTCACCGGACCCTACTTCCAGACTCTGTCTTGAGGGTGACGAAACCTCTCTTCGCATTCATACCTACTCATGAAATATCTTTCGTCCCTGAAAATCTTCAGTTTAGGAAATCTAGCTGACATTCACGATACATCTAAAGAAGATCCTTGCTACCTCCGGAATGAAAAGATGGTCTTAGGGCTTCATTGTGAGTTTAGCATTTTTTAACACGCTGAAAGCCATACAATTTCAAGTGCAAAATTCATTACATTCGCATTAAAATCATCTATAAATATAAATTAATTTATTAAAGAAAAGTGTCTGTTCCGATTCTTGATTCATTGTATAGACCTGCATAAATGCTAAAGGTGACCACTCAAGCTTAGCCTTAAAGATCGCAACTCTACCTCGTAATAGTATTTATTCCAATACATACTCGGACGGCTAAACTATTACATTTGAGTATTCCCACTTCGGTCTGAGCAGACATAAGACGGAAGACCATTTTGGGCAAAATCCAGCCAAGTGAGCATTCTTCAGGGCGACCTTTTTTGGCAGCCTCTGTTATATGATGCAAAGCTTCTTTGTCTTTTCTTGGTTGTGGCGCTCGCAAGTCATACCTGGGTTTATAAGGCGTCCAACACCATACAAGGAGGTTAGCTGTATATGAGCTAAGAGGGGTCGATTGTAGTCAACACATACTGTACACTATTCCGACAGGCAAATATATTTACTGATTGTGCGCTAGCTCTGGTTCCAACAAGTACCTAACCAAGCTCCTAACGGATCCGTAATACTCAAAGTCAATTATTCCTACCACTACAATTTAATATAACCTGAAACTTTTCCATCGACGCTCCAAGCAAGCAATTGCTTCCAAACAGAACGCCAGGACTATATCGATTGACCCACGAGCTATTCTACTATACCCACCCTCTAATTTACCGCACACAATTTGTTTACCCTGCCAATCAAAATTCAAATTTGCCACCAATCAATTCCACCATGAGTAACCGAAACGCAAATAATGAAACCCAAGCCGCATGCAACCTGATTGTGCACCATACCATGCCAAACCAAATATTGTTCCTTCCAAGGATTCATTATGCGGGTCCCATCTGCCACCCGCGGGTAATAGTAGGTAAGGTAACGACCCAAAAATAGAAAACATCCACACCGATTGTGTTCGTGGAAAATAATAACAGTAAAATTTCTACATCATTATAACGGGCTCTAATTTGCACACACCACTGTGGCCGTTAGTTTAATTTTATCGATTATTTTCAACAAAGCCATAAAAAACGCACCCCGTGCACGCAATGTTTTTTTTTTTCACCTTTGTAAATCCCGCACAAAATTATTAGGAGACGGTTCCGAAGGAAGAACTCAACCCATGAAAAGGGGTGACGTGATTACAGGTGTCCTTGCCATATACGGGCATGGAGCAACAACAAAACAAAAAATCAGGACAATATACCTACGAGTATAAAGGATAATTGATGTACAACACCAACCTTAACAAATCCGATGGGACTGCGAACACTTGAGAACGTAGATTATAGTTAATTTCGTCAAAAATTTCACGCACCTTGAATTTGTATCCTTATATTTTATGAATAATTAAAAATTTCACTTTAGGAGATTGGCTCCAACTTTAATTGAAATGATAAGGATAACATTACTTATACTCTGATGAATACACTTTACATATATAATAAACTATATTATTTCACATGCCGCCTTCACACTGTACTTATACATGAGTTAGGGGATCCGCGCACTTCCTTTCGACCCCATCGACAGCGAGCAACTGAATTTACTCACTCGATTTCGCCAGCAAAGAAGCTTTGATTGGACGTTGATGTTATCCTTTGGAGAAAGCCTTTCGGATTCGGATCGGAAATGCGAACGAGTCGAGTATGTATGCTAGGACCTAAGTAGTACAGTCTACAGTGCGGTCATCAGAGTGACTGTGGCACCATAATTGTTAACAATTCGTTAAAGAAAGTCCGCCGTTACTAACAACCAATTTTATTCTCGACTTTAAATTTAGGGAAGCTCACAATTGAGAAAATTTGTGTAAAAAATACTTCCACTGTGAACTACTATAATTTAGAGTAGAAACTAAAAATGTTTATTGGTAAGGCGCAGTGTGTTAAGTGTAATTCGTCGGCTAAAGTTTTTACTTTTATTGCCCTACGTATTAACTCCATTAAATACTCATGGGAGAATGATGCTCCAGTTCCGTTCCAAGTTAACGGAAGCACTTATCATATAATAAAAAATGTTAGCCCTTTTAAGAGAAACATCCCTCGCCAGTAATTTGCATAATGAAGATTTTTATGAAATAGTTTAGTTTATCTGCTATTTGTCTGAGACGCTATCAATGTCAACAGACTTATATGTCCTTGTGTATAAACCCTCGTTTATCCACATTCGAATTAAGCTTTGCCTATGAGACCGCATCTCTATGAGCAGCATTTACTTATTACCTACAAATGGACTGGGTCCGCTAGTAGCCAACTTCGCGTTGGTTCCAACATTAGCGCTAGCGCTCTTGGTTCAGAGCGGAAAATATCGGAGACAAATAATGAGAAGCAGAAATAAAGTAGTTATTATTGTATGAAGAATTTAAAAATAACTTTTTTGAAATACATTCAAGACAAAACTAAGCTTAGAATACTACTTTACTTACTTAACGGGCTCCCGACCCGTGGAGAGTCTCTGCCTGAGACACTGCAGCCTTCCATCCTCTGCGATCCCGGGCACGCTGCTTCCAGTTATCCAGACCAAGCGCTCTGGCATCCGCGATGGCTTGGTCTTTGAAACGGAGGTTCGGTCTTCCTTGTCGTCTCGAACCTGGCGGCTGGGATTCGAAGATCCTCTTAGCTGGAGCATGATTGTCCATTCGCTCGATGTGGCCGAGCCAATGTAGTCGACGTATTTTGGACTACATCCACATCTTGGTACAGCTCATAGAGTTCGCGGTTGTATCTTCTGCTCCATTCGCCCTCCTCGCACACAGGACCAAAAATCCGCCGAAGAATTTTTCTTTCGAAGGAGCCCAATATCAGCTAAGGGTAAGGATAAGGGTTCTGTAAAGCATACACTTTGTCCTTCGAGTTGGGAGTTTTGAACCCAATTGCTTTGCCAAACCGAAGTAGCAGCGGTTTCCTAGTGTAATTCTTCGCCGGATCTCCACTAGGATGTCATTTGTGGAGTTGATGTTTACTCCGAGGTAGATAAACTCCTTACCTACCTCGAAATTGTTGCTATCAATAGTGACGTTCTGTTCAAGGCGGTGGACAGATGCTTGTTTGTTTGTTGATAGCATGTACTTAGTCTTGTCCTCATTTACTACAAGACCAACGAATTTCGCCTGTTCTTCAATCGCCGTGAAAGCCTCAATCACGGCGACCGATGATGTCAATATCGTCTGCATACCCCAGTAGCTGGACGGATCTGTTGAAGATAGTGCCTTCCGTGTTGACACCTGCCCTGCGCACTATCTGCTCTAGCACGAGATTGAAGAAGTCACATGATAATGCGTCTCCTTGCGAAATCCGGTGCATGTTTGGAATAGCTCGGAGGAACTACTTCCAAATTGCACATTGCAGCGTGTGTTCTCCAGCGTCACGCTACATAGCTGGAGCAGTTTTGCCGGGACCCCGAATTCGGCCATCGCCACATAAAGCTCCTGACGATGAATGCTATCATATGCGGCTTTGAAGTCGATGAATAGGTGGTGAGTCTCGACTTGAAATTCATTGGTCTTTTCCAGGATTTGCCTCAGTGTGAAAATTTGGTCTATAGTCGATCTGCCGGGCCGGAAGCTACACTGTTACGTGCCGATTAGTGTGTTGCAGAACGGTTTGAGACGTTCACACAGTGCGTTGGATAGGATCTTGTATGCGACATTAAGCAGGGATATGCCTCGAAGCAAGCTAAGCCAACTTCTTAGAAGCTTAGAATACATTTCATCTTATAAATTGAACAAGGAAGTAAGTTTATTCAATAGCTCTCCAGTTCTATATTTTTTTGTAGAACTCGGAGGAAATTCAATCCGATCATGCAGCCTTTTCATGGTTCAGATATTTTGGATCATCCAGTATGAATCTATCTAAAATATCATTTGGAATTTTCTAAAACTGTCCAGAAAACTTTGTTGATTGTAATTATATGCAAACGCGGTATTGTAAAAAATGTAAAACAAAAAAAAAAAACTCATTCGCCATCAATATATGAAAATTGTACAATTTATGGGGCAAATGCATTACAATACGAATTTTTATTAAAATTTGTTTGGTTCCAACCATTATGAACAATTTGAACTGCCTCATTTGCCATGTGACATTTTGTAAGACATTCGGCAACGATTTGAATTTCAATCGTTCTACCTAGCAAATCTGCTAACACCCAATAGGTGTCTCTATCATTCTATGGCGAAATCCGCGCTAGTTATGTTGGGTGCATTTTTGCGGCAGAGCTTGAATGGAACTGACATTTTACTAGCATTTCATTAATTTTTCGGTGTCGAAAGTAAAGCTAAATAAAACACACACATTTTTGATATAAATTTTATTTTATTAAAAAGTTTGGACTTTGCCATTAATTGCGAAATACAATATCATTTAAATGGCCGCTTCGGGAGGATTCGCAGCTTGCGATTCTTTTGAAGTAATTTGTAAGCACTTTTTCGCACATTTCCGGCGGTATCTCGGCCATAACTTGAGTAATGTTCGTTTTTAATGCATCAAGAGTTCGGGAATTGTTCGCGTAAACACCGTCTTTTGCGTAGCCTCACAGAAAAAAATATAACGGTGTCAAATTGTATGATCTTGGTGGCCAAGGAAACTTCTCCGCAATAAAGCTGTAATTGGTGGTGTTGCGTGGCTTGTTGCAGTTTGAATCAGCACTATTGTAGTAAGTTTTCACGTTATTATGAGGCGTGTTTTTTTGAGCTTCGATATCGACAAAGCTAAGTAAAGTAGAAGTGTCAAGTAGAGCGCAGTTGTTGTAATTGTGTGCTGAAAACCCTACTTTACTTTGCTTTTGCTGAGATCGAAGCTCAAAAAACAGGCCTATTATCGTAAATGGCAAATATTCAACTGATATTATGACCTTCAAATGACAGCTGAGTTTGACAGGTGTCAAATGCCAGTGCCACTAACTTGAAACCACGAAATGATATCCAGTATATACACATCGACTAGATGAAGAAGCGTTCAATGAAAGGGAGCAGGTACAACGTAGCTCCATTTTTACACATTTTATTTAAAATTACTGCAACTCTTTAAAAGCACACCAATACGTCAAATTTGACAGAAAACGCTTAATTGAAGAATTTAACAGGAATGAAGGCTGTCGAATCTTTCTGGCAACTTGGAACGTCTCTTAAAAGACTTGGTACTATGAAACATGTGCCTATCTAGACTTAATAAAAACTTTCTCTAAAGTCTTTCCCTAGAGGGATTCGCAGGGTCCCTATGGACGTCATAATAGCAATTGCCCACGTCTGCGATACACTAGAGCCTAAGTCTGTGGAAGATGTACCTTTCCCTGATAGTGCGACAAACTTTCCACCACACCAAGAGTCAAATTAACCAACTTCTATCCTTGGGATGGTTACTCTGTACCTTAAGTACGCAGCATGCAGTACGTCTCCTCCCCAGCCCACTAAGCTAACGAAACCTAAGGTCAATGTGTTAAAATCGAGCGCCAAGGTTGTATCAGGTGCTATCCATCTTTATAAACTTTGAAAGTTTTTTTTATACAGGTACACTTTTGTTTTTACCTTTCACTCGACCCCACTGTTCACGAGCATGATATCAAAAAGACCAATTTTGTCCCCATGAACATTCCTGCGCAGTTCCTCTGATATGAGATATGACTATCTCTCGACGACGACGACACAGACAACTTTCACTTAAAATACTCCTGTGTCAAATCGGTACTAAGTGTTTTCATGATAACAAAAAAGGCAGTCACGGTTCGGGCAGATGCAAAAACACACACCCTCAAGGCGAAACGCATGACAGGACGGTGGGCAAGGGGAAGAGAATTTTAAATAAGTGTAAATTGAAAAGCTAGGTGACCACTTTAAATTCAAAAGTGAGCAAGAGCTTCAAAGGAAATTAGAAATGCTTGACTTTTATCCGGAAAGTTTTCCATTGTTTTGAGTTTGCATGTTAAGTGGTTTTGCAGACACAAACAGTCAGCAAAGGAGTGAGGCTGAGGATAGGAATAAGAAGTGAGAGAGTAAATGGATTGTGTACGGTATGATTTCTTAGAAGTACCTAGTGTAGTAAGCAAACATTTGCAGCATTGATGCTGAGCAGGCTAATATTTGTTTGAATAGTGACTAACGACTATACATTGGTTTGGTGCTACTCCTGTGAGAGTGTGAAACGACCTTGTTTCGAGGGCACAACTTTAATTCCCTTGTTGGCCAGTTTCTCAGGAAGCACACATATCGTTTGTTTGAGGGAATTATCTATTTGTTTAACTAATGTAGGTACGTTTTTTTTTATTGAAGGACATAGCCCGACAGTATGAATACTAAAGTGCTTGATTATAGAGCACGGTTGAGTATGCGATATAGAAGTAAAATGCAGGTCACTATTTTACTGTCATTAAGAGCTATTTGTATAACGTTGTATAGAGGGTAGTATTAACCGCGAATGGGTATATATTAACCGTAGGCAGCGTGTGCCATTAGATAAAGGTCTGTGCCTAATATGAAAAAAAATATTGCATGGGAATGTGAGTAGATAATTGTATTTCCAAAATGTCGTAATTCCTTTTTTTGTAGGACGAAACTGGTTTCCATTTATTGGTAGATAATTAGGTATAACAGGCTAGGTACCTTGTGAGTGGTTTATTGTTTTTAATGATGGCTTCTTTTCGGCAAGGAAGATTATTGTCTCAGCTATATATGTACTTCAAATTATTCAGCTTACCAAGCCGGTTATGAATTTGTAAAATTTGTGTTTAGTAGGTACCTGCTAGAAATCAGATTATTTTTCGGGGGACTGTGCCACCTTCCCTAACACAGGAGAGCCTACAGGATTTGCTTTTCAGAAGACAAATCCCTTATGGTAATGAGATTCAAGAAATGAGAACGAATAATCAGGGATCCTCATGGCTTTAAAATTGGATTAGCGGCATCAAATTAGGATCCTGGCTGTAACATTGGTACTACGTTAGACGTTCACTTTTTGAGTTGGAGTCTACGAACACCAGCTATAAAGTTAGGTTATAATGGAATGTATAAATGGATGTTAATAACATGGCAAAAGTGCCGAAGTTCGTTATAGAGATAAGCTGCAGAAGTCCGCATGTATATTTTTAGTTTCGTTTTTTAATTTTACGCAAAAGTTGATTCAAACTTTCGCACAAAATGTTATGTGAGAAACACGATAATTACACACTTAACAAAAAAAAAATGGTGTAGGTTTTTTTAATAAAACTAATACTGGAGTTTATTACTTAAAATTGCGCAATTTTATGCCCCTATTATCGTTAGCGAGTCGAACAAAAAAAAGAGCGAATGTGACTTATTTGTATTATGGTTAGCGAATTGAACAAAATTCATTCGCCTCAACTGTCAAACCGCTGGCGAATTTAAAGTCGCCTTATTGCGGTTTGCGAATTTATGAAATATCATTCGCCTAAAACTTAAAATTTTGGCGAACAAAACTATTTGGTGAAACCTGAGGCGAATGTAACTTATGAGCTAGAGAAATGAATGAAAATTCAAGAAAAACGTATAAAACCCAGTGAATTCATATTTCTACATACATATGAAACAAAACCCAGACATAGCCAAAGGGTTGGTACAATTTGGAGCTCCAAAAAAATCCAGTAAAGAATATTTAATATTTAAGGCACACAATTTTTTCATTTTGAATTAATTTTTTGTTGACATAAATGTTCGAATTGTTGTTTTGGTGCTGTCATTTTCGTTTTTATTATATAGGTAGCCTTTGATTTCTAGGCGAATGAATTAATTCGCCAACCATAATCGTACAAGGCGAGTGTTTCGACAACTGACTCGATTTACGCGAATAATTCGACTCGCTAACGATAATAGGCCTATTAACATTTTTCATTTTTCTATGCTGAAGCTTAGTACGCTGCTCGAGCTAAATTTTCGCTCTCATACAAAATTCTCTGCAGAATTAAGCTGAGCTAAATGTAAGCGCTACCATTTAGCTGAGTGGTACGCAGCTCGAGCTAAATAATCAAACTTTTGTTTCAGAATGTACTTCATGTGTCTGTCAAAACTTATGTGGTATTCGATTGGGCGCTCCCAGACCCCAGAGCACTTTTTTTGCTCTCAGAGCAATTTTTATGTTCGTTGGTTCATAAAAGAGCAATCTTTTTCAGATTTCAGAGCACTTTTGCGAATCTGGATATTTTCTCAGATTTGCTTCAGATTTACCAATACACGTGCGTTCGAGTTTGACAACTAGTATAGTTTGTTTACATTTTAGTGAACAACTGCAAAGAAACGCATTGCATCGGGTGGATCTATTTCTGTTAATTATTTATGTACAAATGTTTAGAAATCAATTTGGGCCATCATTTTGAACGTTTTCATATAAAATTTAACCAGTGTATAGAAAACGCTTGGAAAAGTGTCGAAGGATACACATATTGCAGTCGCACAAATATCAACAAAAAAAAAGAGCAAGTGACGTTTTTGTGTTCGATTAGCCACACGAAATCTGAAATCTGAGAGCGAATCTGAAGAAGCCCAATCGAACACCTCAAAAAATGCCAAATTGAAAAACATATAACCGGAAACAGTTGATTTTCCTGGTGAATCGAACCTAATTTAAAAAAAAAAAATCCCACAGCAAAGAACCAAACCACATTGTACAGTACAGCGGTCAATAGTTTGTTAAAAACAACACCCATTTCCAGACCGGGCAATGCTGTAGAATGTCAGCTGTCAAAATCAACCCACACATCCATTCCGAGCACGCAGTTCACATAAAAAAGTGTATTTGTGTGCACTTTTCTCTTTTCTTCTCTGTCTCACACACAATCATTTTTCCCACGAAGTAAGAAATTTACAAATGGCGTCATATGGGGCGGCGGGTAGCTCATAGTGTTAACATTTTTCATCAATTGTTTTGCGCAAAAATGTTACGGATTTAATCAAGTTCAACAATAAACCAATAAACAAAAACCCAAACAATAAAACTTATTTGAAATTAAATCAAATTAACAGTGCAAAGTGTCTGAAAAATTACAATCAAAAGTGAAATGAGTGTTTAAAGGTCATCGGTTTCTTTTTCTTTGTAAAGAAATTTTCACCCAAAGTAGCAAATTTTTCGGTGTGTATATCGTGTTTGATTCTCGGTTTCTTCCTTAAATTAAACAAAACGTAAGTGCAAACATAGTTTTCCTCTTAATTTTCATAATGCATATAAAGTAAATTTCACCCTAGAATTAGTTTTTTCTTTCATTTCATTGGAAAAAAGCCCCATAAAATGTCTATCCCTCGATCGACACTTGGTGGTCGGAAATTGTTAATCACTCGCATACTCGAAAAATAAAGGCAATTAATATTGCAGTTGGCATTTTTCACTTGCTTTAAACAAGAAAATATGTTTATTCGTGCAGAAAGTACACCTACACATGTTGCCTTGACATAAATGAAAAATACGCCGAACGAAATGGTTAATTTTCTCGTCCCGGATACTGTGCGGTCATATTAATTAATAACCTCGACTACCAGAATCAAAAATATTACAACAAACAGTAACGAGTAACTAAAAAAAAAAAACCTAAAGTAATGATAAAAATCCATTTTTGTTTGGGTGCACATTGGAAAAAGGGTATAGCTATATTCATATGTAGTGTAGACGTTGATGGAAAATTCGTCTAATGGTTGAGGAAAGATATGTTGGGTTTTCCATTAACTGTTGGGTGTTTCGGTAAAGGGGAGCTGGGGAACTAAAGGGTGTCTACTGGAGGAAAGGTCTGTTGCATTGCTCCTTTTTTTCATTGATAATGCGCACGGCAGGCGAACCTGTGTACCCAGATTCTGTGTACTTTCCTTTTGATATAAAATTTCTCAGTCGTATCGTAGTATTTGAGAAAGGCACACTTGCAGTAGGTATAGCAGGTACCTACGTATACATACCTACAGTGTTCATCGCTGATAAAAATGCTTTATTTTTATTTCTTTTTTATTATTTAAAAATAAATAAAAATATGCCATTACTTGTTGATTGGCTGTTTGAGATGAAGAGAGGAACAAGATGTATTGAGAATGCATGTCGTAGGTATGGTGTGCTTTTCTTGTATGGAAGTATCGGGGCACATTATTTACATGCGAATGTCCTTTTATGGTTTCCCACCTACAACAGCTATATAAATGAAAGAAACCACTGTTCAGTGCAGTTTTTAGTAATGCTTTCGGTGATTATGACGATTGGTTGGTTTAAAATTTTCGGTTTTATGGTTAAGTTAATACTATACCTACCTAATTTATTGTTTTATTAAAAAAGGAGTTGCAATATAGGATATACATAATTCTAGTTTTAATGGAAACAATTTTTGAACTTGACAGAGCTAGAAAATATTTCAAAGTGGCTATTCGCACGACGTTAGGGACACGGCCTAGGTCGACGGCTACGTATTTGACGTAACCTAATAATTGAAAATAGTATTTTAGGAAATAAGTGGGGCCTTAAAACGTACAGGCTCGTGCCCGAGAATGAAATACTGGAGTAAAGATCCCTTTAAGCGAGCGAAGCGAGCCACGTTACCCCTATTTGCCGCGTTTAACCGTAGCCGTCGACCTCAGCCGTGCCCCTAACGTCGTGCGAATAGCATCAGCCAAAATATTTCTCAACATTTTTAAAGGTTTTCTCTCAGTTTATGAGATATTTATGTACTTTGTAGGTATCAGCCGAGAACTTTTTGCACTTTAAACCTTTTTTTATCAGGGCACTCATTCCGTAATTTTTCAGACGATTATCGTCGAAACGATAGACCTCCAAAAGCAGCAACCAAGTTTGAGACCTTAATCCAATTCCTTTTCCACAAATGTAATGAAAGCTGACGATAGTGAAACAAATTCGGGCAGAATATAACTTCTTATGGTCATCAGAGTTTCAAAAACGATATCGTCCCGACGATTATTGTTATACCTACGTAATCTGATCCAGGTCTATCGCTTACAGTAATAAAATAAATAAATCTTTTTTAGACATTTTTAATATTTAGTGCCGTTTGCTCATACGACTCTTAACGATTTAAGTTCTACTTAAATACTTATGGGCTACTTTTTTTTAGGGCATTAACTGTCACATAAGAGTTAATGTGGCACTTAAATTCGCTATGGGTCGTATCAGCAAACGGCCCTTATTGACTATTAGAAGTGCTTGCTAAGTTGCAGATTACTGCTTAGGGTCCCGGCGACGCTACTGTATCTTGAAATAAAGTATTCCTTTCGAATGAAAGGCCGTAGTAACTACCCAGCGCTTGACATAGCCCTGAAAATTTACCTTTGGTGTATCTGTTGCAAAACAAATGTTGCGTACCGTTTTGTTAGAAAATAAAAACCATCAGTGGCAACCATAGAGCACAATTCTTTGTTTAATATTATTATAGAGAAATTAAAAACAATAAAAAAAAATAATAAGAAGACGTACGAAAAGTTGTTTTGATTTCTGGAAGACCGTTCTGTCAAATGCTACTCAAACCAAACCAGAAATAAACCACATGGCCGACCATTGCTGCACTACTTAGCCAAGTCACTTACCTTTGTCTGCGGTCCCGGTCATACACTTCGCTTCAACTGAATAAGCACAAACATTTTCTAAGATACGTTGTCCATTTTAACAAAACATTGTGCTTTAATTCAACATTTGATGATGCTAACTGTTTGCTTATGATATTGAGAATATAAATCAGAAAGAATAACTCAAAAAGTACCGCTATTTTTTCTCTGGCTCTCTTGCAAAGCACTCAATATGGAAAAATGCAATTTTATTTTGCGTCAACTGAATAGACACAAATATTGAAATTGGAAATAAAAGTTATGAGTATTAAATGAAACAAGTTTTTTTTTTAAATTGTTTTTTATTGGTTATTTTAGTAGTGGGTACTGCCGCCTTTATTCATAATAACTTCGTAGATTCGATCCGGCATGGAATCGTACAGCCTCTTTATGTACTCCAGCGAAATTTCAATCCAGGCCAATTTAATGGCTGCAGTAAGGGATTCTCTGTCCTCAAACTGACGGCCGGACTCATAAACTTTTCGTACTAACCATCCCCAAACGTTTTCAATAAGGTTCAGGTCGGGTGAGTACGGCGGCCATTGAAGCAATTCCACATTCTGCTCCTCTATCCAATTTTTTACTATGCGTGCCGTGTGGATGGGGGCGTTGTCCTGCTGAAAAGTCCAGTTGATGGGTCCAAAAATGTCCGAAAATTTAGGGAAATTTCTTTCCAAAATTCCTTTGTAACTTAATGCAGTCATTTTTGAGGTTTGGAATTCTAGCTCAACAGTGCCATAGTAGGTAACTGCTCCCCATACCATAACACCACCTTCTCGACTATGATGTCGCGTTAAAAAACGCTCTTCTTTGCGCACATCGTGGAAGTAATAATTAAACCCATCCGGGCCATCAAAATTAAACTTCTTCTCATCCGAGAAAACTACGTAACGCCATTCATTTTTCCAACTCATATGGAGTCTAGAGAATTCAAGGCGCATACCCTTCCGTTGCTCGTTAAGTGGTGGTTTCCTTTGAATTTTCATTCTTTTCAGATGATTGGCACTATTTATAATCCTTCGCACTGTTGAAACGCTTGCAGTTACACCGGCCTTCTGCTTTATTTTTGCCGCAGAGTCACAGGAATTGGAAGCACATCTTAAAATTGCTCTTCGATCAACTGCTGTTGTTGCCGTTTTTTGTCCTCCTTTCATGTTTTTTCCATATGAATCTTTCTTTCTTAAATAAGAATAGACAACACTAAAACTTCGTCCAATTTTGTCAGCTATAGCTCGCCGGTTAGTCCTTGTTCTCTTAGTAAATCGATTTTAGCTCTTTCGACACTATCTAGAGATTTTGATCTACCCATTTTTCTTTAAAATACAATTAACCAAATTAAAATCACTTAGAGCACTTCAACTGTTTATCCAATGTGTTAATCTCCACAGAACGCTAATAAACAATGAAGATAATGACCTTGTGTCTATTCAGTTGACGCAAAATAAAATTGCATTTTTCCATATTGAGTGCTTTGCAAGAGAGCCAGAGAAAAAATAGCGGTACTTTTTGAGTTATTCTTTCGGATTTATATTCTCAATATCATAAGCAAACAGTTAGCATCATCAAATGTTGAATTAAAGCACAATGTTTTGTTAAAATGGACAACGTAGCTTAGAAAATGTTTGTGCTTATTCAGTTGAAGGGAAGTGTAAGTCTGGGTAAGGTAGGAGTACCGGGATGATACAAAACACAAGAAATTCTGACTGAGAGAGCATTTAAAAGAGAGTTGGAAACGGCTTTAATTATAAGCCAACAGTAACGAACTGTAAGAGATTAATATTGAGAACAGCAGTACTAGAAAAAGAGAAATTGTCTGGCTTTGCCGTTGGCTGATTCCTGTGCCGTTTATTAGTTATTTGAATTTCAGTCGGACTAGTTTCGCGCCGAGAATATCAAATACGGCAAGTAAGAACGTGTGATTAAAATCGTGAAACGGTCAGGAAAAGTATATACGTAAAAGGGGTCACTGAGGCAAGTAAGTGACCATGGTAGGGTGGGTAGAGGCAGTTTCTTCCAACGTTATATCGTCACAACGTTAAGACTGGCATGAATTGATGGTTTTTGTGACGTGCTTGGGTCAAGCTCCCACGTCCTCCGGTGAGCTTAGAGAGCGGCTGCAAACATGCCAGCAAGGACCCTAGACAAGGCAAGCAGCACGTTACACCTTTTACTCTATGACAATACAAGTAACGTGTTTTTGTTTATAGAGCGCGCAGCTAAAGTAACAATTGCATCCGATGTACCATTGTACCTCTTAAAGATTTTTGATTTGTTCTCGATGAGATAGGTTTTAGGTTTATCGTTTATACACATTTAAAATTAAATCTAAACTCTTAATCAAAAGCGACAACCTTAGTATGTATGTTATGTTAAAGTGGCTCTCGGTGCGAGAAACACTTAGGCCGTTAATCGGCCCATTGTGCGTACCACTGGCGTTTAGGGGTTCCTTTACTAGTTACTCGTTGTGAACCATTTACTTCCGTTGATAAAGCCAAGAATGCTGGCAGCGCTAATGTAGCATAGATCGCTGAGATCATTGAGGAAATAGCTTCCTAAGTGCGCCATCCTTAGGTTGGATAGGGCAGAGCAGCTAAAGATGAGGTGAGTGACGGACTCGTCTTCTTCTTCATACCTACAGCTTCTACAAAAGTCATTATGTGGCAGCCCAAGTCTTTGAGGGTGTCTGTCCAGAACACTACGTCTGTTGATACCTTCCGCGTCTCTTTGGAGACAACCTTAGTAGTATTATAAAGGGTCTTCAATAGGAAGGGACGATGTTGAAGAGGAAGAAAATTAGCTGTACTAATGTCGGGTATTTAGCAAACTCTTTTTTATTTGAAAGGCACATGTATGCCACTACCTATGTGGAATACAACATCTTTCAAATGTCTGGCACAGTCTCTCACGGTGTCGCAGATCCGAGTGATCCGATTCTTAATGACTTTTGCATAGATCCGGCTAAATTTGAGCGATGCCATTGGTTAAGTTGACTTGAAGGTCATCGGTCGATTGTAGATTATTGGCATAGATCTGCGACTTTTGGAATTTTTCGTTCGAAATTGGGGTCCCCTTGCAAACGCTCCGAAGCCCAGTCAGCCAACAAACTGTGTTGTCTATGGTCATTAACTTTGAGCTCTTAGGTCAGTTGGATCTTGTACGGTTGTAGGCCCAAGAAAGGCCGACTTCTTTACAAAAATAAATATGTCACAGAGCAAGACGTAAAAGTCAATGCCGTATCCAATAGCTGTCAGTGAGGAACCAAATAAAAGTAAGGCTGAGAATGATTTTCGAGTTCTTTTAGGTAGACTGATTGTTTCCACAATCGAAACCATATCAGTTAAGTGAATTGTATTTTTGAAGTGCATAAGTCAAAAAATATTGTTTCCTCTGTTCACAAACACTTTTCCCATTATCAACATTTAGTAACAAGAAATAAGAGTGTTTCTCGCCTCTGGGAAAATATATTTCTGTAACTGAGATCGAGGACTGAATCCTGGGATCTATAAAAATATCTAAATAGGTACTATAGCCATGCTGATTTAAATTTGTTTTTTATGTTTTACATTTTCTATGATGCAAGGTGTTTGTGAAACTTGATTTGACGTGAAAATTAAAAACCACTAGTTAAAGAAAGGAGGGGAACTCGATTTCTCTCTCAATTCTCAGACGCAAACGAGTACCTAGTTTGGAAATAAAAATGTGCCTTCTGTTTAACTTTTATATCGTATACCACACAAAAAAGGGAGAGTTTAGCACCTCTAAAATGTGAAAAGAGCTGGAATGTACTCAGCTGTCTGGCTATAGATTATATATATAGACGTAACTTAGAGACGTCACATAGGTACTTAGGCGAACAAATTCTTGACTTATGAGGTCCATACCATATATTACATTTAGTCTGAAGTGTTTTTGTCGTAATTCCTTACTTACTTGCATATCGGGCTCCCGACCCGTGAAGAGTCTCTGCCTGAGACACTGTAGCCTTCCATCCTGCGATCCCGGGCACGCTGCTTCTAGTTATCCAGACCAAGCGCTCTGGCTTGGTCTTTGAAACGGAGGTTCGGTCTTCCTTGTCGTCTCGAACCTGGCGGCTGGTATTCGAAGATCCTCTTAGCTGGAGCATTATTGTCCATTCGCTCGATGTGGCCGAGCCAATGTAGTCGACGTATTTTGGCCTTTTGGACTACATCCACATCTTGGTACAGCTCATAGAGTTCGCGCCCTCCTCGCACATAGGACCAAAACTCCGCCGAAGAATTTTTCTTTCGAAGGAGCCCAGTATCAGCTCTCCCTTCCTGCTTATCGTCCAGCACTCGGCGCCAAAAAGCAGAACTGGCAGGATAAAGGTTCTGTAAAGCATACATTTTGTCCTTCGAGTTAGGAGTTTGGAACCCAATTGCTTTGCCAAACCGAAGTAGCATCGGTTTCCTAGGGTAATTCTTCGCCGGATCTCCACTAGGATGTCATTTGTGGAGTTCATGTTTACTCCGAGGTAGATAAACTCCTTAACTACCTCGAAATTGTTGCTATCAATAGTGTCGTTCTGTCCTAGGCGGTGGACAGATGCTTGTTTGTTTGTTGATAGCATGTACTTAGTCTTGTCCTCATTTACTACAAGACCTACGAATTTCGCCTGTTCTTCAATCGCGTAAAAGCCTCTATCACGGCGACCGATGTCAATATCGTCTGCATACCCCAGTAGCTGGACGGATCTGTTGAATTCCTACTTAAGGAAGGAGTTAGGGATAGACATGAGACAAGTCAGGAGCTACCGTTGCACATTGATTTTAAATGCATGTACATTGTAACAAGGAGGAGACACAGACCTTGGTAAATGGTACGAAGTACGACCGAAAATAGGCTTAATGGTTACCTAATGGTCATCCACTGGAGATGGCGATGGGCCCGCTTTGGTGCCTGGTCTTTTGTGACGATCTCACAACCCCATTCAACCTAACCTAACCTAATGGTCATTCGTAGCATGCTTTGTTTTAATTGCTGCTTACATGTTTGATCGGAAAAGGTGCCGTACTTATATTCCTCCCAGTTTATAACCAACTATTATCGTGTTTGAGTCAAGTAAATATTAAGCCATTACCTTTATTAGTGGTTGGTGACCACCGCCAAGCGTATGTTTTGCCTCATTTCCTTTTCATTACTGTTATCAACTGAATGTTTCAGCCAAGTCTTGGCGAAAACGTTTGTAATTGGGAGATGTAAGGATAAGCGATACTGAACTTTAGCGCTGACCCGATATGTTCGTAGCTGTCTCTGTTTAAGCTGGAAGGAATGCTAGATTAGGTTAGGTCCTGCTCAGAGTACTTTGCATGTTATTTAGTCCAATTGCAAATTGCTACAGGTGGAGACGTTTAACCACTCCAGGGTGTTATTCACGAACGATGGAAGAAGCAATGTTGATTTTCCCTGTATGATTGGTTACTTTACAGTCCGGGATGGACCGCGGCCTTAACCAACAAGCTCCCCCAGCCAGCTCGGTCCCTAGCCAGCTGCCTCCAGTTACGCACACCAATCTGGTTGAGGTCGCCCTCCAATTGTGTTCCGTTGTCCCTCAGGGTGGACTCAAAGACGCCTACGACTAGTTAGGCTGGATAAATTTTGAAACAGCTAAAAAAAGTGACTCGCAGTGGCTTAGTGGTTAGTGTGTTGGACTAGTACCAGGTTCGAAAAAACACAAATGACTTCTGGAGGTCTTTTTCCACTGCGCGACCTCTTGCGAACGTCTGACAAACATCTGAGGGTGCAACTGTCTTGAAAGAGCTTCTCAATGAGCTGTTTGAACTCGGCATTCATTTGTAGATTGTGAGAAGCTAGGCATCCGTATGGACCAAATAGGCCTGAGTTCATACAGCATCTGGCTATCGCAATAATGGCTGCCCCTTTACTATATAAATATAGAGCTTAAAAGGTGGCATTACTTTTTAATAGACTTTTCCCATACAAATGAGCCATATTTTGAAATAGGATTAGCCACTACTGTCACATATTATTTGGCTTTTCATGAGTTGCCGACCGATTCAGTATGAAGTTTGATTTGAAGTTTTAACACTCTTATCGTAGAATCTGCAAAGAATCTGTTTCGTAAGTTGTTTTCACTTAGACTGATGCGTGCTTCACAATTGACTGCCATACGGGCTCGTTTTATGGCATTTTTCACCACTTCGGCGAGAACTTCGGGCGACAGATTCTCGCACTCGTGTCGAATGTTGTCCTTGAGGGTCTCGGGCTTGTTCACGTAAACACGGGACTTCAAAAAAACCCACAAAAAAAAAGTCTGGAACGGTTAAATCGGGCGATCTTGCGGGCCAGTGCAAATCGCCAAAACGAGAGATGAGGCGACCCGGGAACGCCGCCTTTAGAATATCGGTTGTGGCTCGCGCAGTGTGAGCCGCAGCTCCTTCCTGTTGGAACCACATGTCCTCCAGTCCTAATTCGTCCAATTGCGGTAGAAAAAACTCGGTTAACATGGCCCTAAAGCGCGCACCGTCCACTGTTGTCATACATCCCATTGCTAAAACGAGCCCGTATGGCAATCAATTGTGACGGCGCCCATTTGGCCAATATCATCTTCGTGACTTGACCAATAAAATTCTTAAGGTTCAACTAAACAGAATCAAAAAACAGAATCGAAGTTTTTCATTTAGAAAAAAAATGAGAGCCAAACAACATTTTGGCCACCCTGTATATTGTTTTTGTTTTTTTTTGTCAGCCACACACCTCACCAACTCTTGCACAATAGTCTGTCATGATAGAAGCTATTCCCATACGAAATCTCATCGCTAACAAAATACTCATCACTCATTTATCAGTCATTGGTATTAGTCATCCCCTGCTAATCGACGTACTGTTTCAGAAATTACTAACATGTACCTCCATTTGTACGCTACTGTAGGTATACTACAAAAAAAAAAACACATCCACCAATTTCTCACCGCTCGTAGACAATAAATAAAAAAAAATTATAACTCTTCTACTACTAATATTGTTAGATTGAAATTTATTTAAATGCTTTGTATGTACATTTATGATGAGAAAATTAAGCCAGAGGGAATTATCATAAATATTTTAAATTTTGTTCCACCGCTTTAGGTACAGTAATCGGCTTTGTTAACACGTGACAAGACGTTTTGAAGGAAGCTATATACCGTCAATTAATGGGGGATGACTGTATAGTAAAACAATTAGGCACAATTGTACAAACAATTGCATTGAAAATTCGCCATCAAAGACAATAAACGCATCCCCAATTCGGGGTTGTTTTTATCCCCAAAATTCATAAACAAATAATACAATATCCAATTGTCAATATCGTAATTGATTGGCAATGTGGCAACATGCGGGAACCAGCCGAGATTCCAAAGTAAGTCATATATGATAAGAACAGAATTATAAATGTCCCATTGTATCTCTTTTTCTACTAACCAATTAAATGTATTTGATAAGCGTTGTCAGAGTTTTTTTTCTTTTTTTTTTTTTCTTTTGTTAATGTTCTGTTTTGAAAACAATTGATATTGCCCATTAACTGATATTTATTTCTTTACATTGGCATTTGACATTTGATTCGCAAGTTGTCAGCCACATCGATTATAAAGGGTTTTCCAATAAGAGGTGTTATTTTGGTATTCAAAGAAAAATTTAATTTTTTGAGATAAATGATCGGATGTTTATTCCATAATAAAGAGGAAGGTATGCCGTTAATAATGAAAAACAACATCAGCCAAATGGCCACCACGAGCACGCATACAGGACCACATCCTTTTCATGAAATTTTCCACAACCAAATCGCAAAAGTGGCTGCCCTATGTCCTCAATAGCCTCACGAATTTTATCTTTGAGGTCTTGAATCGACGCTGGGCTGTTGGCGTAGACCTTATCTTTCACGTGGCCCCAAAGGAAGAAGTCGCAAGGTGTTAAATCACAAGATCTCGGTGGCCAATTGTGATCACCTCTTCGAGAGATAACACGGTCCGGAAACTTTTCCCGCAAAAGATCAATGGCTTCGTTGCTTGTGTGGCACGTAGCGCCGTCTTGTTGAAAGTAAACGTTGTCCACATAAAAATACGGTGTAATGGCTTTTGTGGAATGCCCAATTCCAAAGAACGACGAGGAATGGACAAACCTGGCTTTTCTTCAACACTTTGGGCTACAGCAGCAATATTCTCAGTTGTTCTTGAGCGACGTGCACGGGTTTTATTCTTCACATCACTAACTTGTCCCAACAGCTCGAATTTTTCCACCAATTTCTGTATTGCGGTCCGACAAGGTGCTTCACGACGACCAAAAAATGCTTTAGTTTTGCAAACTGTGACTGCAATTTTTTCACCATTTTTGCAGTGAATTTTAATAATTTCAATGCGTTGTTGAAGCGTGTATCGTTCCATTTTTAGTAATGGCGAAGTTTCTACTTGTCAAATGTCAAAGAATAAAAGTTTCAAAAGTGACAGCTACCGAAATAGCGGGTCATTCACAATAACACATCGTATTGGAAAACCCTTTATTTTACTGACTATATAGTGTGTTTTTGTTTTTTATGGTAAAGGGGTGGATATTAAATGGCTTACAACTGTTGATAGGGCAGGATTTGTTTTGTATAGAAAAATATAAAACTAAAGCTTAGTATCCTGCTCGCGCTAAATTTTAGCGTCCCTAGTCTCCACTTCGTTTCTCCACACCAAAGGTAAATGCTCGCTAAATTATTATTACACACCATATAGATGGGACAAAAACTATTTCTTCATGACAGTAATCTGTAAATATAATTTTTACAATTTTCGAATTTCAAACTTCAAAGACATCGCAGTACTTGAATCATTCCAAAACAATGGGTATGAGAAAAATTGAAGAAGATATTATTATTGCAGCAGCAGCTCAAATAATTTCTGTAACAGCAAGCAGAAGAAGACACTTTTCTTCGTGTCCCATAAATTCCTATTTGCAAAAAAGGCAAAAAGGCTGATTTGCTTGATTTGATCCATAGTAAACGCAACACAACACTTCTTCCTCCGTTTTTCATGTCAAAATTTATCTTCGACTTAATGTAGCGGACATTTATTTCGTGAGCTAAATGAGTGGAGACTTTTCATCGACCCATCTACATGAAGTTAAGAATTTAGCGTGCGAGCAGGATACTGCTTTGCTAAACTGCCTCGCTAAATTTTATCTTTGTAGACATTTTTGTATGGGAGATAAAATTTAGCGCGAGCAGGATACTAAGCTTAACAGGGAAAAAAGTTTTTAAATTCGCGCGGTTTTCTTTGTTTTTAGTAAAATTTGTCACGTACTGTCAAAACTGTGTCATGTATTGTGGACCATCACACCAAATAGTTAAGCAGTAACCACAGGATTCAATTTATCAGCGATCATCACTCGGCAGTTTTATTACCAATCAACAAGTCTATTCCTAGGATAACCATATTGGTGTTGCTCTTTTTACAAGAGCTCTTTACCTTTTTCCCTTTTAGGGGGCATTTGCCCTAATAAATAAATAAATTTTAAGAGGTTCAGCCTATTTATTGTGCAGGTAAACAAGTTTTTGAAAATTAAAAATTTAAATATTTACAAAGGAAATATGCGTAATCACCCGCTGGAGGTGGGACACGTGAAGATAGAACTCTTCTTCCACTTTACTCCAAAGGCACAGACTACGTGAACGAATCTAGCTATCCAATTGCAACTTAGGTTTTTAGAATGCAAACGAGGTCGAGGGACGGGCCGGGCATAAGTTGAGACCACTCGCCAATTGGCAAACACAGAGCCGAGCTATCGTCGGGCATCCCCTAGAGTGTACCTCCTTTCGAGGCTGCGGGGACGCCAATGAGAGTATAGCAATATTAAATCTTCTTTGCGGATATCTGGCTGTATACGAGTAGCATAGTAGGTGAAACGTGAGATTAGGCATCTCGCTCTAGACAGTTCGTTCTTTAATGATCTCTCTCAGGATTTGAGTAACATCATTGACTTTTTTCAGCTTCGTTTTGTTAAGGTAAAGGTCTCGTGAGTTGTAAAGGGTCTTTCATTAAGAACTTGGCAACTTCTTTTTTAAATAAAATGCAAACTACTTGAGATATCTCAAAAAATGTTATTGGCTTGAACTACTGTCAAAACATTTATGAATGGAATTCGATTTCGTTCATATGTACACCACGGGAACGTTTGCAGTGGTCGACACTTCCACCGATACGGCCCCTATTTCTCGTTCAATATTGGCTCTGAGCTCCTCTAACGTCGCCGGCTTGTTGGCATAGACCAATGATTTAATGTGGCCCCATAAAAAAGTCTAGAGGCGTTAAATCACACGATCTCGGCGGCCAATAGACGGGTCCGTTTCTTGAGATAACACGTTCACCGAACTGAGACTTCAATAAATCGATTGTTGCACCCGCTGTGTGACTTGTGGCACCTTTTTGTTGGAACCACATATCACTGATGTCCAATTCATGCAATTGCTCAAAGAAATAACGTTCCAACATGTCTCTGTAGCGAATACCATTTACCGTAACGGCCCAATGACGCCACCGGCATGAAAACCGCGCCAAACAGTGACTTTTTAATGAAGTGCTTTTTCATGGAGCACATGAGGGTTCTGACCTGTCCAGTAACGCACATTTTGCTTATTGACGAAGCCGTTTAACCAAAAATGTTTCGATGAAATTCTTCATTTTCTTTCTATTAAAGTTGCGACCACCGATTCGGAATTTCTGTAGTAAATTTTAATTATTAGTAAAAGTTGTTGCTTCGTGTACTTTGCCTTCATGAAAATGTTGATTTTACTGACATTGACAGTTGTAATCGGTTTAAGGGTGCGTTGAAACTGAAAGCTTTGAGTTGTCAAGTCGTTTATGAAAGGCCCTTTATATGGTCGAAGAACGGCACTTCCATGCTAACTACCTTTCATCCAATTAGCTTTATCAATCAACTATAAAAAGAGAATCGATATCACAAGGTTGTAGGTACGAGTAGTTATTTAAACACAGCACTCAAACTTTTAAATTATTTAACAATTGTTGTAATTATTATATTACGACTTGCCCAAATATAGCAACAACTATGCACAATTAATAAACAATCTAGTCGACATATACTTTAGAAACCAAACACGGCCAAAATCAAGTATCTAGGTAGTTTAGTAAGTCTGACAGCTCTCTGACTAGATCTATCTCGGTTTTAAAATTCGTGACTCCCAAGTAACAATTTGACTTCGGTAAGGAACTATCGAAGCTATTTCACCTCCCGCAATATTAACTGCAGAAAGCCTAATGGAAACACATAGGACGCACTTTATGCAGGTATTTACTTATAGACTTCCTGAACAGCTTGGATAGATCTTACCGAAAATACAACTTCTTCGTCGAAAAGGCAATGTTAACGTAGGCTAATGTTTCGCAAAAGAAGCATCTCTCATTTATTAGTTATTACGTCGACAGGTCATCACCGAAACTTTATAGAAGCTCAAAAATTAAAATTAAAAAGTACACTACCCCTAGGCTAACTCGTCATAATGCCGTGGGAGTGGTAAATCTGAACTACTTGATACATTTTAGAGTTTCGCTTAGACTTGCAATAAACTTGCATCTTACTCAATGGAATTTGTCAGCAAGACATTTAGTGTAACATAATTTATTTATGAGCGAGGAGTGTTTATTTAAAATCATATTAGTGACATACTTTTCACTGTGCTAAAAGTGTTTTATTTTTTGTCTTTTTTCCCCTATTCAATAAATTATGGTTTCTTTAGACTGCTGTGATTCATTTCAAATCACATTAATTTTTACCTCTATAAAGCCTCCATAAGTAAGTTAGGAGGAAGTACGAGTAAGTGCTTCCGTACAGCTTCCAATCGCAAACGGTTGACTGCAGTACTGCATGACAGTTCTTTGCTTCTATAATGCCTTCGGTCAGAAGTTTTAAAGAAGCATCATCTGGAAAGCGCTTCGAACCACAAGCTTTATGAAAGCAGTTCACTTTCCACACATCTCCTGACACATTTTCAGAAGTCTAATAGAGATCTTGCCGAAACTTTATTTCATATCCCTCTATAAAACCTGTGTATATGTTGTGTACAGCTGTAAATAATTCGAAATGGATCAACTTCGGGTAACAAATACTATAGAAGCTCTATCGAAGCTGTTGCCTACAGAAATTTTAAATTTGAACCTTACCGAAGTCAAGTTGTTACTTGGGCTGAGTACTAAGTTGACAGTTCTCATATGTGGCTGACGTTGAAAAAGTGACGTTCCCGACCAATCTAGTTTTTGCGTTCAGGTTACATCCGATCCAGACCAATCTAGTCGAAGATAACTGGATTCTTGAATGTCCCCAGTTATACCGCATTTACACAGTCACACATTCCTAACACGGAAAATTAAAGGGATGCTAAATACTAAATAGCCGTGTGACTGAAAGGGACGGCATTACCTCACACGCAAAAAACGTGACACGTTTTTTCGTCGGCCATCTTGTTTACATGGTGGGAATTATGGGAAAGCTATGCATGTTGATATTTTTATAGCGACGGCTCACCAAATTTCGCTTTTCTATAGAACAAAATGCCTTCCGGAAGTAATGAACCGACAATTATTTATAAATTTCGTATAACTGATTGATGCATTTTTGGTTTAATCTACTGAAACTTAAAATCGGTCTAGTTTCACATTTTTTAAATCAGAATAGAAATATTTTCAAGTGATTACAGAAATTATATTCCCCGGAACTTGTGTTTATTTCCGTTTTACGTATCTATAATTATAGGCAGCACCTCCATGACACTTTAGGCGTCTGATTTGTGATCTCATTCTTACTCCTTCACTAGCATTGACTGCGGAAAAACGGATTTCTCTGTCACGTCTCGTGCAAAAATGCGCGTGATGGTGTAAATGCAGTATTACTATGTAAATTTGTTTTGTTTAAACGAATAGTTATTCAATTTAATACGGTTTGTTAGAACTTTGCTTGGAAAGAATATATTTAAGTGAAAATTTTGTTTTATTTTTTAATAAATGTCCCTCTGTTCGTGGTAGAACCTCGATCTTCATATTCTTCCGTAAGTTACTCTTGGCTATGAAATTAATTTAAACATTCAATTCTACGTATACATATTTAAATTTTTGGTTACATTTTAATCCGACAAGGAGTGAACCTTTGTAACCAATGGAGTCCGAGAACGAGAACGAAATGGTTTCAGTTTGGAGTTAACTTTTGTACGCTTTAATTTGGCAAATTTTTGAAAGAGATTTTTCCGTAAAATATTTAAATATTCTATTATACAATAAACCAGCAACAATATTGTACACCTTGAAGACATCGGGGAACATTATTAACTGGCGAAATTGAGACCTTTGCACGAGTTATCCAAAGACTGACCTCTTTTACAATTGCCATGGAGACGATGTGAACGATATTATTTTTGTAACGTAATTGTACCAAATATTAAAAAGATCCGGCTCCGCCTTAACTTACAACTTGTTCCACTTTAATTCAAGATTTATCGTGCTTATTAACTGACCCACCATGAGGGGCTTATTGCGATAACGAGTGCTTTGGTGGCAAGCGGAGTTTTTACTAAGCAGTTTAAAGGAGGAGCACGGTTCACTTCCTTGCAAGGGTTACATATGTATTTTGAAGAAAACCATTTACAAAAATTGACTGCCCGAATTCAACTGTTTAAGGAACCACTCAGACGACAGTTTGCTTTATAAAGCAGTCGAGGTTCTCTGCTAATTTGCCAACTACATGCGGGCAGTTCCGCATATCCAGAAATGTGACTTCGCGTCTTAAGGAACATTGTTTAAGATGTGCACCAACAAAATTTTATAGACATCTTATATAGGTATACGTACTCGTATTTAGATCGTTCCTTGTGTTGGACTGCTTTAATAATATACATGCAATAAATTTATCAAAAATTCTGGTGCAGTCTTGTCCAATTTGCGTCGCACCGATTTCTTGGCTTATATTTGAAGAAGGCCACTTTCAAAAGTTTCAGATATAGTCCGATTCGGGTTTTCCGCTGCTAAACACTTCCAATCATGTCGCTGTCTTTCTATGGTTAAGTGATTGCATTAGTGGACAAGAGCAACGTTTATGTTCTTCTCTTGTTTGCTCTCTAGCAAACAACAACCCCTTATTAAATGGGTGAGTGCATGCTAAATTCAATGTCCACGTTTGAGAGCGATTTAATTGAATTGAATGAAATCCCTCATTAAGCATTTTTGCAATTTTAAAATAAGTTTCCGTTTTGCGTGCACGAGAGCAATCTCTCTATTGGTGTGGGTTGGGGTAAGATGGCGGCATAAATTGCATTAAATAAATCACCCTAACAAATTTTGTGATTGATAAATGTGTGTGCCGTTCCGATTATGCCAAATAATGTCATATGCGGATGCGAGTAAGTGCAGGTGCACCACCATCTTTAAAAAGATTGTACTTCCGGATAACGCATCACTTTGTGCCGAAACTAAAAATATTTGTTAGTTCTGAACTAAATTTTTTGTACGTTGTAATCCACTGGAAATACGTCACCGGGAGGCAAGTTTTGAAGTTAGCTAATCCTGTATTTAAAAAAGTTTTCGAAAAGTGGTGTCTTTGCATTTGTAAAGTGTATTACTTATACTTACTTAAGGTGGACAGTCTGGGGTGGATCTGGGCCTCAACCAACAAGCGTCTCCAGCCAGCACAATTTTTAGCCAGCTGTCTCCAGTTTCGCAAGCTAAGTTGTTTAAGGTCCCCTTCGCGGACCTCGGTCTTCGCGGTCTTCCTCTACTGCGCCTTCCCTCGGGTGTGGATTCGAAGATTTTCCGGGCCGGAGTATTCGTGTCCATTCGTTCTAAAGGGTGGTTAAGTTTTAAGGACCGATGTTGATTTTGAATAAAACACAAATTATTTAGGAAACTATTGTCATTTCTTTTTGTTATGATAATATTGGTATGGTTCAATTATGTATGGAACAAAATATCGGCCAAATGGCCGCCGCGACCTCGGCGGCACACCTCCATCCAATGGTCCAAATTTTCGATGACGCTGAGGCATAATTGAGATTCTATGCCGTTAATGTGCCGAATTATCTCATCCTTTAGCTCTTGAATTGTTGCTGGCTTATCGACGTACACCTTTTCTTTCAAATAACCCCAAAGAAAGAAGTCCAACGGTGTCAAATCACATGATCTTGGCGGCCAATTGACATCGCCACCACGTGAGATAACAGGGCCATTGAATTTGTCGCGCAGGAGAGCCATTGTTTCGTTAGCTGTGTGGCAAGTGGCACTGTCCTGTTAAAACCACATATCGTCCACATCCATATCTTCCAATTCGGGCCATAAGAAGTTCGTTATTAACCTTACGATAGCGAACACCATTCACAGTAACTGCCTGATTTTGGAAAAAATACGGCCCGATGATGCCGCCAGCCCATAAACCGCACAAAACAGTCACTCTTTGCGGGTGCATTGGTTTTTCGACAATCACTCTTGGATTATCATTCGCCCAAATGCGGCAATCCTGCTTATTGACGAATCCACTGAGGTGAAAATGTCCCTCATCACTGATGAGATGATTTTCTTCGAAAATTGATCATCCATTGTTGCCATTTCTTGCCACCAATCTGACCATTGACGGCGCTTGAAATGGTCAAGAGGCTTTAGTTCTTGAACCAATTGCACCTTGTAAGCGCGTAAATGCAAATGTTCATCAGCGACGAGCGTGAGAGGTGCCGATTTTTCCCATTGTAGCCCATTTGGACGATTAAATTGACCGAAAAAATCACGAAGTGCACGATATGCATTTTGATTTGAAAGACCATTTTCATAATAAGCCTGAATAACTTTAACGCGTTGCTCGACTGTGTATCTTTCCATGGTTCAAATTGAGTTAGTCTGAAACTGAAAAATGTCAAATGAAATGCAGAAAAAAACTTGACGTTGACAGCCCATACAGTTCATCGTTGTAAATAAATAAATAGTTGGCGCAACAGGTCGGTAGGGACCCTGGGCCTAGCTTCTCACAACCATTCGTGTTGTGTGAGTTTTTTTAATTTTTGGGACAAATGACGTTGTATCTCCTCCTATATTCACCGTCTACGCAGAGGAGACCAAAAATTACTCGAAACAGGCAAGAGTACCCTCATCCGCTTTTGAAATGGTCCATGCCTCTGCGTCATAGAGCAGGACTGGGGTGGTTAGGGTCTTATAAAGAATACGTGGAAAATAAAGCTTAGATTCCATTTGACAATGTATTTTCATTTCACAGATGAATTGGTGCAAGATTACGAGCAAATTATCTCCTTCAGCTCAGTTGCCATAAGCTCCTGATTCTTAGATTTATGCTCAGACGTCAGATATATAATTTTGGTCTATCATTACCAATGTTCTGACAACGGGATCTTGGTCATAATCTCAGCAGGCATTGGCATGTCCTTTTTAGCTAGTCGTGTCTAGTTCTTTGGATAAAAGACTTTCTTTCGCTTCCCCTTTTAAAGTGCTCCACTTTTCATTTCTGTCAAAATTGCAAAAGCAATTCTCCGCAATAGTCATTGATTGTTGCACAACTTGCATGAACTTGCCGGAGGCGTTGTTAAATCAGCACAGATTCCACATTGGACCGTACCAGAGACAGTACTTCCGATGACAGCCGAACTTATACCTATCCTTGGGCCTTGATAATAGCTATTCGTTTATAGGGTATTCTTGCATATAGCTAGCCAAATAAACTCTGTTGACTCTGTCGAATGCTTTTTCAAATTCAATGAACAGCATGTGAAAATGTGATGACTTTTCGACACACTCAGGGTTATCACAAATAAATTCGGATGGAAATGTTTCCCTTGTCAGCTATGTAAATCAGATTGCTGTATAGGAAACATTCCCGGGGAAATTTTATTCCCTACATGCGTGACTGTCCAAATCGCCAATTTGTTGATATGTTCGACACAATCGAACCCAAGGACGAAACTTGCTATTTCGGCGTCGAGTGTATAACTGCAGGTATAATTGTTGGCAGGTGGATACGGGATTGGAGAGTATATTCACCGATTGCAGCCGCTCAACCCCACAAATAACCCCCAATTCAGAGGGTCAGACCGGGGGTCAGTCAAAAGCTCTTAGGCCTTCATCTCTATTTCGGTATAAAAAAACATTCAGCATCAGGTCCTTTCAAACTAACACTCAACCTACAAATTTTTAACCTGCGGAGAGTTTGTAAATTTTGTTTTTCTTTTTTTTAGGTAAACAAGTTTGCCATGAAGCAAGTCAACGTAAGTGTGGTTGGCCTCTCCGGTAATGAAAAGGAAAAAGGACAGATGGGCGTAGGAAAGTCCTGCTTATGCAATCGTTTCATACGCCCAATGACAGATGACTACTTTATCGATCACATATCTGTGTTGAGTCAGGTAAAGAGTCCTTGTTTTTATTACGCATTTACTTCACCGATTTTGTTTACTACATCTCTTTTTGCAGTCGGATTTCAGTGGTCGCATAGTCAACAACGATCACTTCCTCTATTGGGGCGAAGTTAAGAAAACAACAGACGAAGGTGTCGAATACAATTTCAATGTTGTCGAGCAAACTGAGTTCATTGATGATGCCACATTTCAGCCATTCAAAGTTGGAAAAATGGAACCGTACTACAAGCGTTGCACTACAACCAAAGTAGCATCTGCCGAAAAGCTGATGTACGTCTGCAAGAGTCAGTTAGGAATTGAAAAGGAATATGAACAGAAGGTATTGCCAGACGGACGTCTAACAATTGATGGGTTTATCGTTGTCTTCGACGTGAGTCCTGTTCCGAACCGTTCGCTTGAGAAACAAGTGGAATTTGTTCACAACATTCTGATAAACTTGCTTAAGTCGAAGAAGCCAATACTATTGGTTACGACTAAAAATGACGACGCCAGCGAAGCCTATATTCGCGAGGCAGAGAAGATCTGTCAGCGCAAGGAATACAAAGGTGCCATTCAACTTGTGGAAACATCGGCACACGAGTCAATTAATATTGACATGGCTTTTATACTGTTGGCGCAACTCATTGACAAGACTAAGAATCGTACAAAAATCACAACCTACGCTGAGGCAGCACGAACACGCAAAGAGTTGCTGGATACCAGAACGGAGGCGGTGGCTAAGTTGATTCGAAATCAAATAACCGACTATCACACACTGTGGTCGCATGGCTCAAAGTTGCTGGCCCAGCACAGGGAGTGGAATGAATTTTTGGATTTATTCGGCCAAGAGGCAGGTCAGCGAATTTTCCGAAGACACATGAAGAAACTGCGCGACGATCATTTGAATAAGCGCTTGCAGCAGTATATGGATGGTTTTGTTGGTGCTTTGCAAGATATTATTCCCGACATTAATACGTTTAATATCGAAACCGACGAGGACTGGAATTCGGTGAGGAACTATATCAGAAATCATGTGGAGTTTGATCAGTATTTCTTCGATTGCCAACGTGCACCGTGGACCGATTTGAGTGATGTCAGTGATATTGAAGACGAGGCAAGAATACCATTTGATATTTTGGACACATCAGAGGCCGAGACTGTTTTTAAGAATCATATGAATGCTCTGCAACAGGAACAGAAGCGATTAGAGTAAGATTTGTTGTTTAACTCTTATTGAATAATACTCCTAGTGGTTTGTTTTGTTTTGATGGCATTCGTCCTTTTAATAGCATGCATAGAATCCTATAAGAGGGTTACAATTTGGTGATGGTACATATTTTTGCATTTTCTTTTTGTATTTTATATTATTTTGGACTTGAAAACGAAGCGGCAAGTTGACTTTGTAAATTATGGAAGTTCATATTGGGTCCAAACTTACTGGGATCTCCTTTTGTGAAAGTGGGTCTGTTTCATTTTTGTTTTGTGTGTGGTTTTTATATTGAATCGAATGTTCAACACTAAGGGAGCTCTGCCACGCAGTGATTGACTAGGGACTGAGCGATTGAGCGACGGGCCACCGCCATATGATTTTATTTGTTTTACATTTTTAGAGCGACGTCGCCCAACATTCAACACGAACATCAACACTAACGACAGCGAACTCGTTTAGTTTTCATGCAAAATACTCTGCGTGTGCTTGAAGTTAATTCTGAATATAGAATCGCCAAGCATGTCAACACTGTTTGTTCTATTGCCTATTAGGAAAATATTATTTGGTACGCGTGAACAGTAAACATATGTATTTAGCGATAAGAGCCCTACCTGGCGGTGGACGCTAAAACGTTTATATTTTTGCTTGTGCTGCCCATGTGCCAACCATCTACTCCGCTCATCATATTCGTGTATCTCGTTATGTGTTCCTCCTGCAATAAATTCCGTTCCTTTGTATACCGAAGGTAAGGGCTTCTCAAAAATTGCTACATCAATAGCAAAACCAATTATTTTTGATGTTGGTTTTTGGGATGCGCAGCCGTTCATCAGGTTTCGAAACGGCAGACCTAGGACGAACCCTTAAGGAACTCCACTTGTTATTGTAAACTTTTTTTATAAATTTCTCTCCGAAATCCCGGAAAAAGCGGATGAAAGTCTTGGTACACTTGCTAAGACCGGCATAGAAAGCTAGTCACGAGTTATGATGAGACCTCAGTTTATACTGACAGTTCCAAAACCAGAGAGGGTATGGGGTCAGGTATATGCTCCAGCGAGTTGGACCTACAAATGGCCCTGAGACTCCCGGACACATGCAGTGTGTTCCAGGCAGAGATTCTGGCCGTACTCAAAGCTGCGTAAGAACTTGAAATGAGATCGATTTCCAATAAGAATATCGCCTTCTACATTGATAGGCAGGCTGCGCTCAAAGCGCTAGAATCACATGCCACTAAATCTGAACTAGTCAGGAATTGCCGCACAATGCTTAAGGCATTATGTTTGCAGAACCGTGTTAGATTGTGTTGGGTAGCAGGGCATTGTGATATTGAAGGTAACCAAAACGCCGACGGTCTGGCTAAGGAAGGAGCGGAGCTCCCACTAAATACAATGATTAAGGGTATCAGACCACCGATGGCCGTCGCTAAAAGGGTTATCTTTGTGAAAACCTCCAATATAGCAGCCACAAGATGGTCACAGTTGGAAGGACACAGGGTCTCAAAGGCACTCTAGTAAATCTCAGTAGAACAAAGTTAAGACGGTAGGAATACTCTCTGGACACTGCCTTCTAAGGAAGCATGCCATGAGACTAGGCTTAGCCAATACGGATATATGCAGGTATTGCGAGGACCTACAAGTCACGGAAGATATCTCCCACCTTCTGCGCGAGTGTCAAGCAATTGTTTGGAGTAGAAGGAAGCACCTAGGCAGGTACTTCTTTAACAACTTAGAGGAGGTTGGTTCCTCAAGCAATATAAGGACAATAATTAAATTCTGTAGGGAAATTGACTGCTTGGGCGATTTGGTTTAGGTTTTTAACCGCAATGGTTCCCAGGGGATGGCGATGGGTCCGTCTTGGTGCCTCGACTTTTGTGACGATCTCACAACCCCACTCAACCTAACCTATTATAAACTTTTTTGTTCCGTTGTCAGTGGTGCTCAGAAGTAAGTTTCTCCTGAAATATGCCATCAGTGTCTTTCTCGTAGATAGTCTGGTGCTCTTCTGACAGCAAGTGCTTGCAGGATTCTAGTTATATTGCGGCGCATTACTTAGCACCCAACTTCCATTACTGTCTTCCGCATAGTAGACGGTTGAGAAAGTATATGGCTGTCTTCCAACTCCTATCTTCGGAACAATGTTGAACATGTTGGTCCTTTTTCGTCCCCAAATTTATTGCATGCTCGCTAAATTCCTTCCAATTTTACGAGGACACTATAAATCATACGGGATACTGTGCCATATTCCCACAATAAGCTGGTGGTCGATTCGATTTCTCTAGCATTCTAGTTTGCCTTGACCACAGACGTGCCGTTTAACTATGGCCCAACTCCCTCTACCTGATGATCGCTGTAAGTGTACCAGAGGCTTTACTTACACGCAACAGTGTCGATAATTAATCCTCTTTTATTTGTGTTGAAGAATATTTCCTCCGGTTTTTGCGACGCACGAACTGCACTTGACCACATGGGTATTGATGACACTTGCATTGACGACAGAACTTCTTCCTATAGTAATATTGTTGACCAGGTTTTCGAATTGTCGTAGCAACTGAAGATGTGCCATTAATACAGCTGATTTGCCAGTGCTATTCGCACTCGCTTGCCACTATTTGTGCGACGTACACTTGAAGCCAGTGCCATTTTTTGAGCTGACTATCCCGCTTTCATTACAAAAAGTAAATGCTTACTTACTTACTTATGTCCTATATCTCTTTGTGGGACCTAGGGCCTCTACAACGCCTATGCGCCATCGTGTGCGGTTTCTGGCAATGTGCCTCAGCTCTCCCCAACTCTTTCCCAGTTGCCGTGCTTCCTTCTCGACTGTCCTACGCCATGTACTTCTAGGACCGCCGCGTATCCTGCCATCCTGAGTAAGCGGATTCAATTGCATCGCATAGTTAGCTATGGACCTGTCACCTTTTCGGAAAGTGTGACCAATCCACTTCCACTTTCGTCGTTGTATGGTTATGCCAGTAGGTTCATGGCCGGTTCTCTCATAAAGTTGTTCGTTCGAGATTCGGTTTGGCCAAAAATTCCGTAAAATATTACGCAGGCAACTGTGAACGAACGTTTGCAGCTTTCTTGTTATAGTAGTGGTCACTCTCCAAGTACCACATACATATAGCAGCACGGACTCAATGTTGGAACGAAACAGTCGTAGCTTGGTGTTTAAGCTAATTGCATTGCTTCGCCAAATTTTAGATAGCATCCCAAACGCAGACTTCGCTTTACCTATTCGGCTGGCTATTTCCAGTTCGGTTCCGCCATCGGTTGACACAATACTCCCAAGCTATTGGAAACTCTCTACTCTCTCAACCGTTTGTCCAGCAATGCATATACGAGTATGAGTTGCTGAGTTCGGTCCCAGGCTGATCATTTTTGTTTTTGCCGAGTTAATTTTTAGCCCAACGACGTCTGCTTCCCTCTCCACATTTGTTGTCAGTTGGTAAAGGTCCATTATTCTGTGAGATAATTGGCCTACATCATCAGCGTAGTCAAGGTGTTTGAGTTCAGATTTTAGAGTCCATCGAATTCCTCCATTTCCCATCGATAAAGCCGCATTTAGCACATCGCTGATCACTAATAAAAACAATATTGGTGAAAGAATGCAGCCTTGCCGAACCCCACTTTGGACTTCGAATTCCTTAGACAGCTTTCCTCTATGCAAAACGTGACGTAGCCTTAATAATTGCTATTAATTTATCTGGGATACCTCTCCTGCCCATGGCACGCCAAATAAATTCCCGATTGACACTATCAAACGCCTTTTCGAAATCGATGAGCAGCAGGTCGAGTGGCGAACGATATTCAACGCACTGCTCGATGATGATCCGAAGGGTGTTGATGTGGTCGACACAGGAGGATCCAGAGCGGAAACTTGCTTGTTCGGCGACGAGTGTGTCTTCAAGGTGTCAAGATGTAAAGTAGATACTTGCCAGTAAGTTTTTTGAAAGTTTGGTTGTTTAATTGCCTACGCAGTAGTTTTTTAAATACATACTTACTTACGTACCTAGGTGGCGCTACAGTCCGGGGTGGACCTGGGCCTCAACCAATACGCCTTTCCAGTTAGCGCGATCTTTGGTTAACTGCCTCCAGTTGTGCACTCCAAGTAGGTTGAGGTCTCCTTCCACTTGCGCGCGCCAAAGGCGAGGTCTTCCTCTACTGCGTTGTCCCGGTTGGAATCGAAGACTCTTCGGGCCGGAGCGTTGGTGTCCATTCGCTCTACATGTCCCAGCCATCTTAGACGACTGATACATACTTTTCGATGCCGCTGTACAGCTCATAGTGTTCGCTGTTAAATCTCCTCCTCCAGAGGAGGAATCGGGATTCTTTCACTTGTCAAACAGGTGTGAGACATAAACAAGCATTTGCAACAGAACTTCTTTGCTTGTAAAATTCCCAGTGATGAACACTTCTCATAGATTAATAGCTCGGAAGCGTTTGTACATTCTCTAGTAGTTAGTTTATTACTATCATATAAATAGTTAGATTTTTGGCTTTCCTTGGTCGCATCTACATAATTACTACTTCATTTTTCGTTTTTTACAATTATTAACTAATGCATTGAATACATTTTCATTATTTCGCTTTCCAAGGATGCCAAAAAGGTAGAAATTTGATAGCTATTAGCTTCTTATAAGCTAAATTAACCCTCATGTCTAATTGAAATTTTCCAGATGGAAGAAGCAATTTAAGAAGCTATTAGAGGAGACCGGCTACGTTACACCAGGCAAGCAACTGGCTGAAGTGCGTGTACTCTTTATGGGGCGCGAGTGTTTCGAGGCACTGTCCGAACATGATTGTCAACAAATCTACGACAATCATCAGCGAGAACTTATTGACAAAGCTAAGCATAATTTCTTGGAACTACTATTGGAGCATGCTGATCTGTTTCAGCATTTCAAAAATATCGAACCATCTGGAACGATTACTCAAGACGACATCAAGGAGATTACTGAAGTATTACAAGATGATTTAAGGTATACTCTTTAGGCCGTTTGCTCATACGACTCTTAACGATTTAAGTTCTACTTAAATACTTATGGCCTACTTTTTTGAGGGCGCAAACTGTCACATAAGAGTTTATGCGGAACTTAATTCGCTATGAGTCGTATCAGCAAACGGCCCTTAAAGTCATCTTTCGCAAGAACCTAATCCACAATTTTCATTTCAATCATTAGGTACAAGTTATTGGATCGTCTGGATCAAGATCGAAAGGTGATGTTGTTCCAGCATCTTGGCTTTATTCATTGTCCAATACGAGAACATTGTCCGGCTTTTCCCAATTGCATGGATTGCATGATTGAACGCATAGTTAATACTAAGAAAACAAGTACGCTTACATCAAACAAATGGAAATCTCCATCCACCGAAAGTATTTTGAATCTCCTAATAATGGGATCCGAGCATTTAGCAAGCGATTTGCTGAACGATATTCGGGTTAGTGCTGGCAGTGAGGGAGAGTATATCTACGATAATCAGACATATTATCTCAACTATCGCATTGTGAATGGTGATATGGAATCCTTTAAGTCAATTGATTTTCAGTCTAGTGGTGAGTACGGTAATAGTCGAATAAAAATTTATATTACAACAAACGCGGTAAGTGGTATAGACAAAGTTGAATGCGCACTATGAAGTGTACTAGTAGAGTTGTTACTTCGTACGTCTGCCGGCCAGTAACTCTAGAGACATTTGAAAGCTCCAAGTACAAGGTTGGCCAGAAGAAGTCATCCGATGTTGTTTGGCCCTCAAACTTCGATTCTGTTTTTTGATTATGTTTATTTGAACCTTTAGAATTTTATTGGTCAAGTCGAGAAGATGATATCGGCCAAATGGGCGCCGTCACAATTGATTGCCATACGGGCTCGTTTTATGGCATTTTTCATCATTTCGGCGAGAACTTCAGATTCAGCGACAGATTCTCGCACTCGTGTCGAATGTTGTCCTTGAGGGCTTCTAGGGTCTCGGGCTTGTACACGTAAACACGGGACTTCAAAAAATCCCAAAACGAGAGATGATAGCCGACACGGGAACGCCTCCTTCAGAATATCGGTTGTGGCTCGGGCAGTGTGTGCCGTAGCTCCGTCCTGTTGGAACCACATGTCCTCCAGTCCTAATTCGTCCAATTGCGGCAGAAAAAACTCGGTTAATATGGCCCTATAGCGCGCACCGTCCACTGTTGTCGTTTGACCTGCGGCGTTCTCGAAAAAAATGGCCCGATGACTCCTCCAGCGTGAACAGCGCACCATGCAGCAACTTTGAGCGGATATAATGGCTCCTCGTGCATTACTCGTGGATTTTCGGTGCCCCAGAAGCGATAGATTTGCTTGTTCACGTATCCGCTGGGGGGAAATGAGCCTCATCGCTCATTATGATTTTGGTCGAAAAATCGTCCTCGAGATTGAGGATGGCTTGGGCGTAGGTTACACGCGTTTGGCGGTCGACAGGCAGCAGCTGATGCACGGACTGGACTTTGTACGGGAACATGCTCAAGTCTTTGACCACAATTCGCCTTAGGGACGACCGGCTGATGGCTAACTGCGAGGCACGGCGTCTGGTCGATGTTTCCGGCGACAGCTCGACATCTTCGTCCCATATTCTCATCACAACGGGCGCTCCGGGGCCGGCCACTCTTGGCAACGTCTCGTGTGGTCCCATACTCTTCAAGGTTGGTGGCCAAACGGCGCAGTGTTTGCGCACTCGGTGTCGGACGGCCGTGGAATCGGCGACGGAATTCGCGCAGCGCCAACACTACAGACGAATTGTTACGCAACAAAATAGACACGATTATTCCGCGTTCTTGGCGAGTGTATCGCTCCATGGTGTATGTATTGTATTCTACATCTGTCTAGTCCACAAATGTCAAAACAGATTTCACATTGGCGGCCATTTGAAAAAATAAGAGCATCTTTCAATAGGGTGATCTCTTTTGGCCCACCTTGTACGTACCTCTGCGAATGTTCTGGGAGCTCCAAACCATGAGAATTCTATTCCAAAAATTGCCTTGCGGTGTTTTTATTTAACGTGCTTGGTGTATAGGTCTTCCGAAGCGAAGTATGTTACAAAACCACCGCCATTTGCACAGTCTTTTCTCGACGACAACCTGTTGTTGACCCACTTCTGGTTCGATATAAAGTTGACTGTTAAAAGATCTGAATGCAGCACGAGCTCAATTCATTTTTATCGTTTTCGCCTTGACTTTCATTGAGTGAACGCACGCGATTTCATCGTACAGGTTGAATGGTAAGTTCTCACTTTGTGGTTCGGCGTGAAACAGCCAATTTTTCTTTCTTTCAACACAAACTTCGTTTTCAATGAGATTTCTAGATGTCTCTAGCTCTGTTTAGTCATAGTTTCAGCCCACATTGCCTCAATGGAACAATCTCCATTCATTCATGGTTCCTTTATTATTTTCTAGGTTTAATATGTGTTTACTCGAACCAACAGTCGTTTGAAACGCTTAAAGACAACTTGGAACGCAGCTTGTTATGCAATCTCGAATTAGAGGACAGATTTGAAAATCTGCCAATTGTATTGGTCTATCAGCCGCACGATTTGAAGGAGAACGAAATCGACTACTTGCGAGCCGAGGGACTACGCTTATCCGAACTGTTGCACTGTGAATTCATAGACACTATGAATTTCTATCGTCAGCGGCAGACTCCACACCAAAAATACGTGTACGAGATCCTAAACAACCTGATAATAAGCCTACGTCTATCAGACATCAAATGCGATGATTCATATCAGCCAGATCATCCAGACCTGCGCATAATCGTTTGTATGTTCTGCGGTGATCTATACTCTCCGGAGAGTATCCTAGCCCCGCTAGTAACTGAGTCTGCATCGAGCGTTACCCAAGATCGGAGCATCTTGGTAGACACATTCCTGGGCGAATCAAAGCGACGAGTTGAATTTATCATCTCTTCTTACCATGGCGCAAATCAGTATCGCGACGAATTGATACATGGATTTATTCTCTTTTACTCTACCAAAAGAAAGTCATCTTTAGCCAATTTGAAGTAAGCTAAATCTGATGTTTATGAAGCCCGATTGTATGTGTTTTTTTGTAATTTCAGTGCGTTCACAATGAACATTCCAAACATGCCAATACAAATCATTGCGATAACTGAGAACGGAGGAGCTAATGCGTTTTTCAATAATGAACTGTGCCAACTGCTAATAACAGAGGGCAACTCAATCGCCGACCGATATAGGGGCCACTTTATGACATCATCAGCTGGCCAACCATTGAAATGTAAGAACGACATCAACATGATTTTTGTGAGGGTATTCAATGTAATTTTCTTTGCAGTTGCATTCTACACACCGTTTTTGAAAAAAGTCTGGGATCGAAAACCAGAAATAGAGACTCTTCATATGGAAGAGCCAGTTACCTTAGATTCTGGAGAAGGAACTTTAGAGCATTCAATGCATCATTTGCCACAGCCTCCACCAAGGCACGAAAGTTACATGCTGAAGAATACCGCCGGCACCGATGGCTCGGGCAGCGAAAATTATGAACATCTTCCAACGAGATCGTTGAATTCTCTTAATGGTAAGTGTCGTTGAATATGTATGCACTAGACTCAATCAAGTGAATGCTACATACACGTTTCTATTATGATGTACATTATATTTTGCAATTTTATGTGAAGCATTGGATTGTTGCACTGATTTCATTTTCTTCATTTTCTACTATGTATGGTTCCTAACCAATTGTGTTCATTATTTTATTGGATTTTGTTTGGTTTTTGATCTACCACACACATCTGTGGCTGGTGAACGTCTTGTGGACCTGTGCTCATTTGTTAGTAATCTCATTGGTTGTCGGGATGGCAAGCTTTTAACGAACTGACTGTCGCTAAACACATTTTCAACAACGAACAAACAAATTAAGAACTAATCAAAAACAAAAACCAAAATTGTATTGTATATTAGAAAAAGCCAAAAAATCCCACTGGTGCCCATGGCAGTGCCTGATAGCCTAGAGCTTGGACGATGAGAATACGCACTTGCATTCGTATATGCCGACGACAATGGCGTATCGGAAGGAACGTAGCAGACTGTCAGTGGTGCGTTCACGGGTATTCAGACAGAAACGAAGAAAACGGACTAAGCTGTGAGTGTGGGTAAAACGCATTATTTGTTGACAATAAAAACAAACATCACTTAACATCAACGATTCGCATTCAATTTCACAAAAGGTTTTGGTTTAATTGGCTCGGGTGTTGCTAGATGTTTGCCAATTTATTTTCCAACCAATTCCGTACATTGATTCTATAATACAAAAGAAAAGCTGAATGCAGCCACAACTTTTCCAACCCCAACAGTTTCATAACTGAGTTGGAACGAAAATTCACAATCAAAAATCTCCAACCGACATGTTTTTCATTAATTTCACAACTGAGGCAATGAAAAAACATCAAAAAACAAGAGTATGATGAGTCGCGGTCTTGTTTACGAATTATTTTCTTCTTTTGATCTATAACATATAATTGGCGGAGCTGAATAAATCTGTGGGATCAGTGGTTAGAGTACTGGACTCCTGAGCGAAGATTCGCAGTTCAGTTATTTTAAATTATAAGTTATTAAAATGGTATCTTCGCAGAAAGAGACATCTGTATACTGACACATGTTTTGTAGACTTCGGGAGGACATATGACCGAATCTCTGGAAGTAAATTCTGGGGTGTACTGCAGGAGTATGAAATTGATAGTTCTGAGAGCCATTCAATATTTTTACACAAACTGTTCTCTCTGTGTTTGGGTAAACGGCGTTAAATCAAGATCTCTCGCGTTGTCTCCCATCCTCTTTGCGCAGGTCTGGCGAGAAACATTTCGAATTGAGAGACGTAAACTGTTAGCTGATGACTTGGTCATTCTTGGGCTAGTAGAGGTCTGTGTTGAAGCTGGGATGAATGTAAATGTAAACAAATCAAAACTATTTCTCTCTGTAATTGGTCAGGCTGGGTCAATTTCGAAATAAATTTATCATTCTGTTATTAGGAAGCGAAGTTGTCGGTCTTTAATTTGTTGTTTGTTCCAATTCTTACGTATGGTCATGGGATTTGAGTAATAGAAGAATAAGATCGAGGATACAAACAGTCGAAATGAGATTCCTCGAGGCCGAAATCGGATCGATATCCACATTGCAATGGAAGCATAATATTTTCCAACAAATTATTGCATTGTTACGATACGAAATATACACAAAAAAATTAAAACAAAATAAAAACTAGTAAAAGTGTTATCATCGACCTGGCCGATGCTTTATTACCCTCCACTGCATACAAGTCATGCAAAATACCACAACTACTTGACCGCCATAGCCCATTTTCAATACCAACCTGACGCCGACAAAAAGAAGTCCTTTCACCGAATTTCATTCACCTACGTCAATTTCTTTGGGCGCTATCGTGCTTTCAACAGACAGACAGACAGACAGACGGACATGGCTAAATCGATTCAGAATGTGATCCTGATTCAGAATATATATATTCTATGAGGTCTCCGGTGACTCCTTCTTCTTCCCTCAAGAGCCATCTTTTCTAATGATCGATCGTCGAATGTTTCCTTATTAACCCGAACTGGTGTTCAGGCATAAGGCGTTGTAAGGGTTGTAAGGGTTTCAGTAGTATTCTCTCAAAATAATTGTATATCTGGAATAAGCTTTTTCCAATACTTGGTTTACCTGGGTTTAGAACCAGAAGACTTTCGCCGGAGTAATTCCAAACTTTAAATACTGTTTTCCTCCTTTTTCTTATCAGCTAAATTATTAGTTTTCCCCGAAATTCAAATATAGTTTCGGCTTTTTCCCTTATCTGAAATTTCCATTTTTTTGGGCGCATTTCCTCAGGCATCACTGATTCCGCGACTTTCCTTTGACTCGGAATGCATTGTAATTTAAAAACATCTCTCCAAAGTACAATTTTTAGATGTTCATCTAGTAATCAGGTAGTAACCCGGAGTTTTTTAGGCTTAAATCTCTTTGTGCTGTTTGCTGATACGACTCATAGGGAATTAAAGTGACACATAAACTCTTATGTGAAAGAGCGATACACTCCCCAAGAACGCGGAATAATCGTGTCTATTTTTTTGTGTAACGATTCGTCTGTAGTGTTGGCGCAGCGCAAATTCCGTCGCCGATTCCACGGCCGTCCGAAACATTGCACCTTTTGGCCACCAACCTTGAAGAGTATGGGACCACACGAGATGTTGCCAAGAGTGGCCGGCTACGGAGCGCCAGTTGTGCCGAGAATATCGCCGCTGTTGACGAGGATGTCGAGCTGTCGCCGGGAACATCGACCAGACGCCGTGCCTCGCAATTAACCATCAGCCGGTCGTCCCTAAGGCGAATTTTGGTCAAAGTCTTGCGCATGTTCCCGTACAAATTCCAGTCCGTGCATCAGCTGCTGCCTGTCGACTCTTTTATTCGATTTATTCACGCCCTAAAATCCGTTCCAACTTTTATGACTTTTGGTAAACTCTTGGATCTTAAGAGCAACTTTGCTGAGGCTCTAATATGTGGGAGATTAGAATTATGGTTGTCAATTAGTGCACCTTGACGAGGCAAAGGAATTTTATTTCGCTTTATTTAGTCTTGTCCTCGTTTGCTTAGAGACCAACCGAGTTTACCTGTTCTTCAATTACCTTGGAAACCTTGGAAACCTCTAATTTAATTAAAGAAGGTTTCGTGAGTTGCAACAATAATTTCACTAATCCTTACTCAACGTAGCTCATGTGCATTTCTGACGGCACGTTCAATGAAACTCTTTCAGTCAGTCACTCATTCACTTATTTGGCGGACATTAAAAAATAGAAAAAAAATCCAACACTCCCTTAGCTCTCCCCTTTCTCTACGTTGAGCACGCTGTCCACTGTCATCAAATAAAACATAATTCACAGATTGGAGTGAAGCAAAAACTTCGAAACTTTCACTGCAATAAAATGAACAATTTTCCTCGGTTTATTCTCGGACATATTAGGTATGTAAGTGTTGGACCGTTTACCAAACTTGAAACAGAGATTTCTCTAATTTGTATTCAATGCAATCACGTTAAATAAACTTAGCAAAGACAAGAGCGCAGTACAGCTGCAGAAACACACATTTGTCCCTATTAGGTGAGTGTCTGCCTTAGCGAACGTAAAACGTTTAAAATGTCTTAAGAATCTCTCAAAAACTATCAGGAATTACGGGGTAGGTTTTCCAAAACACCGGCCTGTAAATGTTTTAGAAAAATATTCGCTGATAGAAAATCAAACTACTGAGGCACTGGCTCACATAGATTTTTGTAGTTTTCCTCAAATTGGCCCTCGGTATGCGGCTTGCTTCCGCGTCAAAAAGCCTTCTGATTTATTCGTGTACGCATCAGAAACAAATACTGTGTGTCCAAAACTACGGCAATAAACAAATAAATCTGCCTATAAAGATGTAACTACTTAAATACCAAATCAATGACTGGTCCGCTGATCATCATCATCGTCATCATCATCATCATCATCATCATCATCATCATCATCATCATCATCATCATATAAATAAAATTAGTGTAGTTCTGTTCGACTAAGATTGAATTTGACTGCATGTCTTTAAATGCAAAAATCTTAAAACTTCTGAATATATTCTGTTCAATTTTTCTTAGTCCTATAGAGGATACCTAGGCCTACATTCTTCACTTTGTTTCAACTCTATATTTCTATAAACTCCGGAAAAAATTGAACAAGAGTAATTTATTTTTTCGTTTTGTTTCGCTTTTTTCTTTGCAACGCTTTCCGTTCGAAAATACTGGGAGCATTTAAATAGAGTAACCAACATCTTATAGAGGACATCTGCGGGTACAACTTAGGATATCCATTAACTCGAGAACTTAAAAGGTTTTTAAATAAATTGGCAAAATTTGAAACATTTCTACGATTTGCACCTGCGTGAGTGGATATGCACTTCACTCTCAAATCAAACATACAAACCGCGCAATATATTTACATCTCTTTTAACCTTATTTTACTGCTGTAAGGGAGAGGGAGACAGACAGAGGCAGTATGCTGTATGCTGTTTGTTTGTTAAAAAAGGAAAAGAAAAAACATTAAAAGAAATGTCAAATTGGTATAGGTATCAGTGATACTAGATCGTGGGTATTTTGCCTTTACAAAAAAAGCTAAAAGAGCGATCGAGGGCAGTAAATTAGCCGCTCGAGTTTTTAAATAGCATTACAGCCCATGGCCTTCCTGCTCATAAAATTGAATTAAAAGTTGGAGACCCCATTATGTTGCTTCGCAATTTGAATCCCCCCAGGCTTGGTAATGGAACCAGATTGAGAGTGATATCGTTACAGGAAAACTTTATTGATGCTTTCATTTTAACTGGGTGTTGTAAAGGAAAAACGGTGTTTATAACAAGAATACCTACAAATAATTCCCAGCAGTTATTCATTTCAGTTTAAACGGATTCAATTTCCTATTAATGTTTGTTCTGCCATGACAATCAATAAGTCACAGGGTCAAAGCGGGAGTTGATTTAAGAAAGAATTGCTTCACGCACGGGCAGTTATATGAAGCGTGCTCCCGGGTAATTAATGCAGGAAATATCACTATCTTAGCCGACAGAAACAAAATCTCTAACATAGTATACACAGAAGCGTTACATTAATAAAAAAATGTGAGTTAAACATTATAACATTATCTTCTTTCATTTTCATTGTCCACTCAGACTCAGTCTTCGGGAGTTTTTTTTTAGATCGGGTTCAAGTCCCTCACTATTGAAGAAGGCTTCCTCATTTTATACCTCTACAATGTCTTTCGATGATTTTTTTATTTTTATACCCTCCACAGGAAGGTATATTCATTTTGCCAATACATTTGTAACGCCAAGAGGGAGTCACCGGAGACCTCATAAAGTATGTATATTCTGAATAAGGATCACATTCTGAATCGATTTAGCCATGTCCGTCCGTCTGTCTGTCTGTTGAAAGCACGATAGCGCCCAAAGTAATTGACGTAGGTGAATGAAATTTGGTGAAAGGACTTCTTTTTATCGGCGTCAGGTTGGTATTGAAAATGGGCTATGTCGGTCAAGTAGTTCTGGTACCTCCCATTCAAAATCAATATTGGACCCATGTGCCTCTCTATTGAAAATACGATAGCGTCCAAAGGAAACAACCTAGGCGAATGAATTTTTGTGACAGGACTCCTTTTATCATCGTTAGGTTGGTATTAAAAATGGGATATCTCGGCCAAGTAAGTAGTTGGTACCTCCCATACAAAACCAATTTTAAATAACTTGTATGAAGTGGAGGGTATCAAAGCATCGGCCAGGCCGATGATAACACTTTTACTTGTTCCTTCCAGCGATTATCAAAAGAAATAAATAGTTGTGTCCCCTAGAAGACAGTAAATTTCTTAAAATTTTTTTCCATCAACTATTCTGAAACCACATTTTGCACGGGCGAAGCCGGGCGGGTACAGCTAGTTATTTATACAAAAATCAATTGCTGAGGGTTAGTCGGGTAAAAACTCAAGAACGGCTGAACGGATTTGAATATATATTTTTTTATTTTGTTTATCTTGAATCAGGGATGGTTTAGGAGAAATGAAAATTAAAATTCTCAACAGGTGGCGCTGCACTAAGCACATATAATTTTTTCATCTATCGACTTCTATAGGTATATATATCAAAATAAGCCGCATTGTGTTTGAACTGATGTTCACTTAGTGCGTGAGACGATTTTGTTTTTGGAAATTTCAAATGAAAGGTGACGTCAAAACGAAGGTTTGTATGTATACACGGTCTTTGTATTCGTATTGTTGTACGAGTTATAGGCATTTTAGTGAACATACCTGTGTCGACCTCCGAAACCCTCAAACGATTTAAATGAAATTTGGTCGATGTGTATGGTTGGTTGCAGCTTAAAGGATAGGATAGTTTTGGTGGCCACCCGACAGATGGCGCTGTTGTCAATCTCTGAAACCACTCGAGTGATTCCATTGTAATTTTGTGTATGGGTATATTCGGTTCCAGCTAGGAAGATAGAATAGTCTTAGACCCGATAAGTGGCGCTTCTGTCGATCCTCAAAACTACTCAACCAATTTCAATGTAATGTTGTGGATGTATATGGTTAGTTGCATCTTAAGGGATAGGATAGTTTCACATGTTATGTGACATGTGGCCCATATGTGCGAAGGCCGAACGGCGAAAATCGCTTGGTAGAAAGAAGGGGAGTTGTATTGTATACTACCATTTTTACAAGTTGACCACTCGCCCAAGTATTCCAGCATACTAACCACTGGGCCACCGTGTTCACAAGTCGCAACTAGTGATGTTTAATGTTCTATAGCAACTTTATCGAATGTAAAGTGGGAAACAAATTATCTGAGCGGTGATTCTTACTTCCCGGGTAAACTTTGAGCGACCGCCATGAACTCTTCGCACGATTTTTTAAACAAAACCTCAAAACGACTGTGGGCTTTATCATTAAGCACAATCGCGTACTCGGTTGAAAGGCAGAAGCCAGGATTGCCCATTGCCCACATTCTGCTCTGGTTGATTTGGTTGATTGAGAAAATCTGACGGGAACAACTCGATTCAATCATTAGCGCAAAAAAAAAAAATAAACGATCAAGGAGCCCGAAAATCTATGAAGTTTCTATGCATTCAACTCAATTCAATTCCAAGGGTGTTTCAGGCGTTCAATAGAGAGGTTCAACTATTAAAAGGGATGTTTAATAATTTAATCACTTTTAGGCGGTACGGAGTTCGCCGGGTCAGCTAGTTTTCAATCACTAGGTGCTCTGGCACTCGATTATAAAAAAGGAAAGACACAACCCCAAGAACCAATCGCCTAAGATGTCTGTTTTGAGGGATTCATTTTTATCATTCGTTTTATTTTGCCGGTTACTGCTTTCCTTATTTCTACCTTAGCATTTACTTGAATTTGATTTCATTCGATTCGCAAATTACTTGCATAAATAAATGAGTGACCATTTCGCAGGTGAAAAGGATATATCGATGGATGATACATATGATGATGATAAGGATGAGAAAGCTCGGCTTTTACATCAAGGTAATAAAATTTTTCCTGGATTTCTTACTTCCTTTTCCATCATCGATAACACCCACCGCTACCACCATCATCACTTGTTTTTATTTATAGATGTATGTTTTATTTGCTTGACGTGTTTTTTAATATTGGTTATGTATTTTTTTTTTATTATTTTCCTTTTCTTTATTATTATTAGTTTGTCGACTCGGTTGATTTTGTTTTATTATTTTTTTTGTTATTTTCTTGTTCTCTCATCCCCCCCACTTGCTCTTGAATGTGTATTTTGTATGCTTGTATATTGTCTTTTTTGCTGTCCAACATTACATTACATGGCCTGTGATGTTAATGATGTCTATAACCAATGTTCCGATGTTTGCTTGCATATAGGATTCCAGATTTATCCACCACCAACAACGCCCCCAGAGCCCGCACCTCCAGATCACCACATGGCTCCCTCATCGATAATGCGTCAATTCAAAGGGAATTTAGTTTCAGCATCTCAGTCCAGTTTAGACGAGATAACATGTAAATCTGTTTTATGATGCCGTTTTATTGTTTTTCATTTGTTTTCTTGTTTTTTTATTTATTTATTTTACTTTTTTAGTCGTGTTTGTGTTTTTCCTTTGTTTTAGTTCTTAATTTGTTTTGGTTTCTTAATTTTGTGAATTCTATTTTAACCACTTTGTTTGACTGTAATAATTCTGGGGAATTTTTTCATGCTTTCATTTAGCGGATGTGAGCGGTTCTAAGGATTCATTGACAACTCATGATTCAGGTTAAAAATAAAAGACTAATCGCAACTAATTTTCGTTTATTTATTATTATTTTTCCTGATCGATTCATCATTTTCACAAAATTCGTTTATTTTGAAATATATTTGAGCGAAGTCGTTGTGAAATTTTAATTTGTGTGTGGATTTTTTATTTTGATAGGTTGGCTTGATGATGCACTATTTATAAGCCGAGATGCGGAGAAGCACGACGTTCGCGGAAGCGTTCGACGAAATATGATATGGAATAATTTTAGCGGATCAAATCACCATGCATTTACCACAGGACGCCGGCAAAACGAGTCCAGTTTTGCAAATAAAATTCGACCAAAGGGCCCTAGTCAAACTTTGAAGGTAGGTAGCAAGAACTATTTACATATAACACGTTCTCCTATGCACCGGGTCGGCTAAAATTTAAATTTCACATGTAATCTTCTTAAATGTTTGAAAGAACCGTGTGCCAACAGATGCTGTTCGTGGCATACCTCTGTTGCGGTCGAATAAGATTCTCGTAAACTTGTTAGACTGACTTGTGGACACTGTTTGCTGAGTGGGTACCAGGAAAACAGACAACAGACTTGTAGCATAGTCCTAAGCTTTCAATTGCCCAGGCCAAGGCCAAGTATCTTGCGATACATTCGAGAGTATAACTGTCGTCTAACAAAGCATCACATTTAAGTTTTTCCGACCCGTCAAAAAATTGTATATACAAGGTGGGCCAAAAGAGATCAGCCTATTGGAAGATGCTATTATTTTTGCAAATGGACGCCAATGGCAAATCTGTTTTGACATTTGTGGACTAGGCAGATGTAGAATACAACACATACACCATGGAGCGATACACTCGCCAAGAACGCGGAATTATCGTGTCTATTTTTTGCGTAACAATTCTTCTGTAGTGTTGGCGCAGCACGAATTCCGTCGCCGATTCCACGGCCGTCCGACACAGACTGCGCAAACACTGCGCCGTTTGGACACCAACCTTGAATTGAAGAATATCGGACCACACGAGACGTTGCCAAGAGTGGCCGGCCCCGGAGCGCCCGTTGGGCCGAGAATATCGCCGCTGTTGACGAGGATGTCGAGCTGTCGCCGGAAACATCGACCAGACGCCGTGCCTCGCAATTAGCCATCAGCCGGTCATCCCTAAGGCGAATTTTGGTCAAAGACTTGCGCATGTTCCCGTCAGTGCATCAGCTGCTGCCTGTCAACCGCCAAACGCGTGCAATCTACGCCCAAGCCATCCTCAATCTCGAGGAAGATTTTTCGACCAAAATCATACTGAGCGATGAGGCTCATTTCCACCCCAGCGGGTACGTGAACAAGCAAATCTATCGCTTCTGGGGCACCGAAAATCCACGAGTAATGCACGAGGAGCCATTACACCTGCTCAAAGTTACTGCATGGTGCGCTGATCACACTGAAGGAGTCATCGGGCCATTTTTTTTCGAGATCGCCGCTGGTCTACGACAACAGTGGACGGTGCGCGCTTTATGGCCATGTTTGCCGAGTTTTTTCTGCCGCAATTGGACGAACTAGGACTGGAGGACATGTGGTTCCAACAGGACGAAGCTACGGCTCACACTGCGGGAGCCACAACCGATATTCTGAAGGAGGCGTTCCCGGGTCGCCTCATCTCTCGTTTTTGGCGATTTGCACTGGCCCGCAAGATCGCCCGATTTAACCGTTCCAGGCTTTTTTTGTGGGGTTTTTTGAAGTCCCGTGTTTAGGTGAACAAGCCCGAGACCCTAGAAGCCCTCAAGAACAACATTCGACACGAGTGCGAGAATCTGTCGCCCGAAGTTCTCGCCGAAGTGGTGAAAAATGCCATAAAATGAGCCAGTATGGCAATCAATTGTGACGGCGCCCATTTGGCCGATATCATCTACTCGCCTTGACCAATAAAATTCTAAAGCTCCAATAAACATGATTAAAAAACAGAATCGAAGTTTTGCGCTTAGAAAAAAAATGAGAGCCAAACAACATCGGATGACTTCTTTTGGCCCACCTTGTATATATGTTTAATGTTTACATAATTCGACCTCAACTTTATTTTTATTGTTTTATTTATGTTACTTACATCGTTTTCTTGTTCGTCTTACAGCAACCCGGTAAATTGAATCTGAAGAACTTCCAGCTAGTGAGTGATGCAGTTGCCAGGATGAATGTTAGCAGTGACACCAATTTAGCAGAAGGTGATAACAAAAACGTTTTAACTTTAAATAATAAATCGTCAATATTTGATCATGCTCCCCTGGCGGCTCCCGAAGATGATTCCGATGAGATGGCCGAATACGCACAAATAAAAGACGTATACGGGGATGAAGGTAACAATGATCAAATGTACAACTTGCCACATGATTTGACACCAAGCAAATCGAGCAAATCTAGACATCGTCGGGATAAAGAACAAAGTAAATTCATTTTTAATAGCGTTATTGACCTGCAAAGTTGTTATCGCAACAATTAAAAAAACAACCTAAATTTACCAACAAAAGATATCGTATTTGCACTAATATAATATTACTAGTAATGCTCGATATTATAATTGAAAATTCTTAAACTTGTACATATCCAAATGTAGATTTTAGTGTGTAGATGGGTTTTGGTTAATTGCATATTAAATTAAATAAAATAATTATCTTTGTGGAAATTGTCCACGATTTAAATAACACACACACACACAAATTTTGATTTGTATGTTTGGTGAAGGAGTGTCCCTTGCCCTGATTATAAAACTAGTGTTTGGTTTTCTTTTCTCATAGTTCATACCATAAAGCAAGATGTAGATTTGAACGTTTACAATGCAAAATAGTTTTAAACCAAATTGTGTCTTGCCGTGGAGAAAAATAATTCAACACTGATTTCTTGCATTTGTCATTTAGAGTATTCCGAATCGGACAGTGATTCAAGTTCGTCAGAGCGTAAGGCCAGAGGCTATGATGGCTATTACAAGATGAATCGCAAGCCACAGACGCACAAACGAACAAGGAAAAAGCGCGTTGCCATCCCCGTACAACCGCCGAAGGTGCCACCATTTGGAACGTTTGTAAGTCCGCCAGAAATTCCTCTGCATTATCAAAAAATGAAGACTCTCGAGAAAGGTAAGTAATCGTTGTAAATTGTTAGCTGGTGTTGTGTCTTATGTCAGCGGCTTTCTTTCAGTTAAATTGATGCACCCCGATGTCCAAGAGGAGGAATCAAGTGTAGATGTATCCTCGCCCAGAGATAACAATTCTCCTATCGTAAGTTTTGTATGTTCGCACTGTTAGCACGCGTGTGTTATTACATTTGATTTATTGTTTTCAGTTTGGAATGGTGTCAAAACTGACAGGAGAAAACGAGCGGGAAAAGCTGCTGGATATGAAAATGAAGCCGAAGAATTGGAAGGAGGAGGAAAAACAGGAGAGGCGTCGTCTTAAAGAGGAACAAGCAAAGTTACGTAAACTCCAAGACAAGGAGAAGGAGCAGGAGAAGAAAATGAAACGAAAATCTAAGCAGAATAGTAAAGCATCATCTGGCACCAATGAAAGTCTTGAATCTGCTCTATCAGCACTGCCAGAGTTTATGCAGTCTGATAAAAATAATATCCCAATTTTCTTGCACAAGTGTATAAAGTTTATCGAACAAGAGGGATTGGACTCGGAGGGAATATATCGTGTTCCTGGAAATCGTGCTCACGTAGACTTGTTGTTTCAGAAGTTTGAAGAAGGTAAATCTTAGTTGGATACAACTCGTCATTGCACTGCAATCGGTCTTTATTATAGATTCCAATGTGGATATCGAGTCTTTGGATATACCAGTAAATGCTGTGGCAACTGCGTTAAAGGATTTCTTCTCCAAACGTTTTCCACCACTCTTCGACAAAGAAGTTATGGCAGAGCTAGAAGAAATTGCTGGTAAGCTGCAGATATTTATCGTTAAACTAAGAAAATTACAATGCAGTAGTTGATTCTCTTAAATTGTGTTGAGTTCTGGTGTAACTTCTTGATTATCTGGAGTCGAAATGTTAGGGGACTCACCGTTTCGATACTGAATAGTTTTTGCATCAGCCGATGACATTTGTGCTACTGCTTAAAGCTTTAGAAAAGTCGTCATTCTATATTAGTTTTTTATTCTCTGAGAAAAAAGGAATTTCCCTTTAAGAAATCGTTCAGTCCTGCACCTTTTGTCCCTCATATCGGTTAATAAGAAACGCTTTGTAAAGCGAAGTGTGTGAAATAAAAATACACATAGGTTAGGTTAGGTTTGTGGGCTGGCGTGGCGTAATCCGTGCCACACGCAGGTCAGAATTGATGCATTGTGATACCCGTCAGGGGAAAGGTTATTATCCCTTACCCGCAGTAGCCTTTTCTACATGCCTTTAGGATAAGTTGGTTTATTACTTACTGCGTCATTGCCTACAAACCATCTTGAGGATTTTATAAAGTTAATAATTTTGTCCGTTGGTATATTGGATAGCTCGTACAGATCGTGGAAGAAGAATTTCCCAAGTTATTTGTTCCTGGAGTGTTGGAGACTTGGACAGTGACATAGGAGGTGGGTTGTATCCTCTAGTACTTCCTCGTCGCCGCAGCCTCTACAAAGTTCTTCTTCGGTCAGTCGCATTTTCTTCATGTGGTATCGCAGGGTATTGTGTCCCGTTATGATGCCCACTAGCGTACAGAGGCATCTCCGGTTATATCGCATGATCCTCTCCGTTCTGGATTCACAAAAAGATGGCCATAGTTTTCTAGTGGTAGCACACGTGACCATGGCATCTGGCGTTTGCTTCATCTATGGCTTTCTTCCCTGCTTCAAGTGTTAGTGTGCAGAGCGTCATATGCACAGTCGAAGATGTTTGTTCTGGAGCCTTAGCTCGTGCTAGTTCATCCGCCTTCTCATTTCCTAGAATGCCTTCATGTCCAGGGACCCAGCAGAGCATCATCTTGGGCTGTGTTCCGAGAGCCTTGAGCTCTTCGCGACAGCCCTTCACAAGCTTCGATTTTATTATTGGGGCAGTTAAGGCCTTTATAGCCGCCTGGCTGTCAATAAAGAAGGTGATACCTTCTGGAGGTATATAAAATACACATAACTCCTGCACAAATCGCGTATGAAACTTAAAAACAGGGTTACCGATGTGTAATAATGCATGACCTTTTGAACTCTCTTCTTTCGGCTTAGTACTTTTTCTTTACTTCTACTTTTTTACTTTAGAACTCTACCACAAGAAGTTGTATATTTATGGCAAGTTTTGCGTAGACATACAACGGCTTATAAAACGGTGACATTTGTCGCAGATATTTACATAATGTAGCTACAGTAAAACTTTTGAAGTAAACCACCCGCCCATTTGTTTGAGATCCCAGATCCACTCCAATATTATTTGTTTACTTACTTTACCTTTCTTCTTTATGCCGTTCGTCCGGGCGCACCTGGGCCTCAGGCACATGACTCTTCAGCCAGATCGATCCATCGCTAGCTGGCACCAGTTTCGTTTGTCATATTGGTTGTGGTCCCATTCCAATTGAACGCGCCCATCCCAAGTTGAGCCAATCTCTACCGAATTGTCTGGAATAGAATTCAAGATTCTTCTCGCTGGTGAATTGATGTCCATACGCTCTATAAGTCCCGGCCGCCTTAGCCGATTAATTCGATGCGGTATACAGTTCCTTACAGTTCTTTATTGTAGCTTCTTCTCCAAATTTCTGCAGTTAAAAGTACACCAAAGATTAAGCGGAGAACTGTAACATGTGTTTATTAATATTACTAGCGAACGGGGAACTGAATCCGCTTGAATAGGAATGAAAGATCAGTTGGAATAATCGGTATTCGTGGGTTAAGGACTTCATCTCCTTTGGATTTGCCCTTAATGATCGTCGCTTGAATCACATTGTTCATCAGTGAGTCAAAACGGGCAATTTCACATTGCCACAATAGCAGCATAAGCCGGCGGATGCGCTGCAACGTGTATTTGCCGTGTGTATGACATCAGCACACAGTAAAAATACAGCACACGCTCATAGGCGACTACGTTTTTTTTTTTTTTATGGACAAAATCAGATGTTGACAGAACTTACGAACGCATTGATCAATTTCGTTCAATCCAACTACACGACCATACAAATAAACCCCTAAAATTTGATCGAATTCGGTTTGGCCATTCGTGAGTTATAAAGTCACAACGCTTTTGCAACCCCCTTATTAATAAACGCTGCGTAAAAGTTATCAACTCGTTAATCAGAAGTTACGTCAAATTTTTGTACGCTATCTGATGTCATCTAGCTAACTAACTTGTGCACATTTGTTTGTTAATACGGGGGATAGAGATTATCAACCGTATTTATTAAATTCTCTTGATGTTGTTTAGTTAAACATCGCGTAAGAATTTACGCAGCCTCTACGTGGCTTTCCTGAAATTGTGATTTATAAACATTTTTCCGCGGTAACTTTACTAAACGAGGTTTGTGTCTAAATAGCTAAGAATTTCGATAAACTATTACAGAAAACACTGAAATCTATTACTTTTTGCAACTGAAACTGATCTTAGCTGTGGTTGACAGATTAGCTTCGTAAGAAAATCATACCTTTAATCATATGTCGTTTTCCATTGGGCAAAAAGAAGCGCCCGGAATCGAAAAATCACTTCTGAAACCGTTCCATTGGCACAAAAATGCTCTTCTGGTGATTCTGAGAAGAGAATTTCGCTTCTCGATTTCAAGTCAGAATCCACTCAAGAAGCACTCATACAAGTGCAATTTTATGTATTTATTACAAGTCAGTTGACAGCAGCCATAGATTATTTTTTGGCATTTCACCAATACTTTTGTGGATTCTTTCAGAAGCTGCTTTGCTGTTCCATTGGATTTCAGAATGAGTGGATCCCCGAGTGAAACCAATGGATAACTACAATAATCTATCAACCACCACCAAATCTGAAATTCTATGTTATAATTGTATTTGCAGACGAAATTCGTTTGGTGCAAATTTACACCACATACGCACAAACAAAAATTAGTTTCACTTTTTGAAATTGTTTCCAATTCGACCACTACCAAAAATGGCATTAGCTGCAAAAACATATTTACGTAGGCTCTACGCAGGCTCTAAACGCAAATTTTCGCGTTTATTTCCCTGCGTAAGGGCATTTTAGAGGGTACGTAAAGTTAAGCAGACTCTACGGTGGGTTTATAAATAAGGCTGTAAGTTTAATTAAAATCTCGAGCTCGATATTTTTCACAAACTCCAAATGTAGCTCATGTCCCGTACTAAATATAAGAAGGGGGAACTTGTAAAGTGCATATTAAGTAAAAAATAGACCCGGAAAAAGTAAAGCATTTCGGTTTTTTGACTGAAATCCAATGGGAAACAAATCATTACCAAACAACACCTGTAACATACCAAAAACAAAACACAAAAATGCATGCACATCTTGTAAATTTTCGACAGATCTCTTGGCAAGTAATCAGTTTGCCAAATACTAAAATTTTTGCATTTCCTGCAAATACATTTTGAGATTGAATGCAGTAGTGTTTCATTGGTTATCTGTAAATAAGGTAGCGGTATCGCATCCCGCAAACATCAACGGAAGGACATTGAAATCACGAACTGGGTACTCATTCCGTAATTTTTCAGACGACTATCGTCGAAACGATACACCTCCAAAAGTAGCATCTAAGTGCCAAAATTACGAGTTTGAGACCTTAGGTTAGGTTGGGAGGGCAGTTTTGCATCAGATGCAAATTTTCACCCGGAAGCCGTGCAGACCCATTGCGAGTACCCTGTTTGTACATGTAAGGACATGTGGCTAACAAAACCACTTCGATCTGTTGAGGAATAGTTTTATGTCTGATAGAGGTACCCCCGCCAAGTCGTCCAAACTTTCGAAGAACCCTGCTCCCATAAAGGATGAGCGGCGTTCTTGTAAAGCTGGGCAGTGGCATAGAAGATGTTCCACGGACTCTATTTCCTCTTCGTCTCTCCAGCTTCTGCAGAAGTTATTTGCAAGAACTCCCAGCCTTTTAGCCATGTTTCCTATGGTGCAGTGTCCGGTTAGAACCCCGACGAGAATCCGGATTTGACTTCTATTAAGGACTAGGAGCTTTGATCTTTTGGTGTCAGTTACAGGCCACAGACTACGGGCTATGACGCAACCGATGGTGTTGCTCCATTGTCCCTCAGCCAGTTGTGTGGTGACGCTGTCAATAAAAGTCTTAGCAGTGTTGAAAGGCGGTAGCACCTCTCCGTCCGCTAGTTGAAGGTTCATATCAGAGTTTGAGACCTCAATCCAGCTCATTTTCCACAAATGCAATGAAAGCTGACGGCAGTGAAACAAATGAGGTAAGAATATAACTTCTTATGTTCATCAAAGTTTTAAAAACGGTATCGTCCCAACGATAATTGCTATACGGATTCTGCCCCCTGATTTTAACAAAAGCTCCAGAGTGCGCAACTCTTGATTTAAATGAAAAAATGCTTGCATAATCATAATAGAAAGTGGCGTTATTCAGAGCTCCACAAGGTATCTTATACGGAGAAACAACAACCGTGTTACTTTATTTCCCAGGTGTGCTTTATATTAAATTTGCTTACAAGGGCAGTTTGATAAGTCAGTGGCTTTTTGAATTTTTGGCTCAGTAACTGTAAATTTTTATTTTACTGTCGTCAACTGTCACCTCTTGTTAGACTACTGTAAAATTTTGAGTAGCCTTCGTCGTTTACTTAATATTTAAAGCAATAAACCTCTACAATTGTAATTGAAATGGAACAAAGTGAATTTCGTGTGCTGAGCAAGCATTATTTTTTACGTAAAAAAACCATCACCGAAACCAAGGAAAGGCTAGATAAATACTATGGGGTATCTGCAGCATCAATTTCAATGGTTAAGAAGTGGTTTACCGAGTTTCGTTGTGGTCGTACCAGCGCAATGACGCCGAACGTTCAGGACGCCCCAAACAGGTCGTTATGCCAGAAATCGTGGATAAAATCCATGGAATGATGTTGGACGGTCGGAGAATTAAAATTCGTGAGATGGCTGAGGCATCAGGCATCTCAAATGAGCGGGTACATCATAACTTACACAAATATTTGTACATGAGAAAGCTATCCAAGCGATTGCCCACAATCGACCATAAACGCAACCGAGTGACCATTTCAAGGGATTGTTTAACGATGTTTAGCCGTAATCACGAGGAGTTTATGCGCCGTTTCGTAACCGTTGACGAAACATGGATCCACTACAACACACCAGAGACCAAGGAACAATCAAAACAGTGGGTTTCTGCAGGCGAACGTCCACCAAAGAAGGCTAAAGTGTGTCTTTCTGCCAACAAGGTCATGGCCACAGTATTTTGGGATGCACGCGGTCTCATCACATCGATTACCTTGAAAAGGGTAAAACGATCACCGGCGTCTATTATTCAGAGCTTTTGGATAGATTTCATACTGAATTGAAGCAAAATCGTCCGCATTTGGCAAAGAAAAAAGTGCTGGTTCATCAAGACAATGCCCGGGTGCACACGTGTGTAGTCATCATGGCAAAATTCCACAAATTACGCTATGAACTGCTACCCCATCTAGGATATTCTCCAGATTTGGCCCCTTGCGACTATTTCCTGTTTCCAAACCTAAAGAAATTACCGCCCGGAGAGAGCTGAAAGGAGATTATGTTGAGAAATAAAAACTTTTTTGACCAAAAAAAAAATATGTATTACTGACTTATCAAACAACCCTCGTAACAATATTGTGTTAAATTAATATCCTATCGATGAAAATCAATAAAAATGAGTGTGACTGGGGAAGTCGACGATGTTCGGATTATCCTCTTGAATTGAATCGACTGTTTTGCATGCGTACTCTTTGTTTTCAAATCCCGCCAACATTTGGACATGTTTTTACAACTCAAGCTGAACTCGTAGTCGAAGAACTTTAAAAGTTTTATTTTATTTAATCAATTTAATGGCCTGAAAAGTGAAACATATCCGTTATATACATCTTATGGTTTTTCTTTTATACGCTTGAAGTATAACTTAATTTTGATTTAATTTATGTGGAAAAGTCTGAGGTTAATTTTATTTTAATTAGGTACGCCCAGCGTTAAAACAGAAACGGAACCTGTGGGTAAGTTGAATTACCTCTGCCTGGATTGTATTTTTTTTTGTTGGATTCATAATGCCCTTTTTCCCCGCTCATCGAAATTAGATCTCTTATAACGCTCATTTTCCGCCTTGCAATTTTCACACTCTGCATACTTCCCTGCTGTAAAGGTTCAATTTAAATATTTTTTGTGCAATTTTATCACATTGCCTACTACCTAGCATAGGCTAGAATTATTATTTCAATCATCAAATCATAAAACCGGGGAAATGCTCTGCAAACATTTCTAATTGGATTTGTATTGTTTTTTTTTTTTTTACTTTAATAGGCTCACGTAACATGTCCTCGGCTAAACTTAGCATGGAAGTTAAAACGGACCGCAGCTGTCGTTTGATATCTCTGAGGAATTTACTCAATAAATTACCGGTTGTAAATTTTGCTATATTGAAGTTCATTTTCCAACACTTTGTGCGGTAAGTACATTTTGATAATATGCAATTTTACCTCTCATATGATTTTATTTATATTTATTTACCTAAATCCTAGTGAAGAGGATCGGTGCACAGCCCTCTTGTAGATGAAATTTGATAAAATGGTGTGCATCCGGCCATAATCCAACTGTAAAATCTGAAATCATGGGTTTTACAAAACGCTTTTAATTTTTTTGTCTTCGCGAGCATTATTTTGAGTGCACGAATCGGACATGTCAATTCCTTTGTTAGCTCAGGTATTTCTTTTGAACGAAATTTGCAATCCTGATTGTCGTCGAGCTGAACAGACTTTGTCTTCATTTTGCACTTCGCATGTTCTGTACAGCATCAATTTTGTTTTTGGAGTTTTGAAAATATGAAACTCCAAGATTTAAGAGGACCCCTTGGATCGAAATGATGTCATTAACAGATGTGTTTAAGCAATAGATCATCGCTCGTTACGAATGCTTTCTTCTCTCGGTTTTCCTAACACATTTCACCCTGGCAGGATACCGTCTGTGGCACTGAATTTTTCCGAATCAGCGACTACGCCCGAGGTATTGTCAACCTGAATCTAGAATGCTTTTCGATTGCAAGGAATTCTACCACTGGTGGAAAGGGGAAAATCGACCACAACGGAAGGGTTTAGTTTGTTTCTTGATTTAAAAGAAGTGTGTAAGAGATCTATCTTAAAGGGATCTTAAAGTCCTGTAAAGTTCAGACAGAGAAGAGAAAACCAACCAACCAACCAATGCGCCATTGAATGAAAAACAAATTGCTTAAAAATGAGTCTGATTTATTTTTCCCAAAGGTTCTTGTGTACTAGTTGACCCTCCTTAGCATTCCCAAACCTATTTCAATAATCGACCGGAATTGAAAGAGTCCGATTTCAGCCAAGATCTGGCACTTAAGTAAATGAACGACACCCGAGTGAGTCAATGCTTATGCAATGTGCAATGCATAGTCATTAGGTCCCTCGTTAAAAACTAGCATTTGCTTTGAGTAATAGGTTTTAGCAAAGTAAAGGCCCTTAGCAAATGCTTTGAATCGGTATGATTAAAAACCTAGTTTGCTAAAGTAAATTCGAACATAGCATTTACTTCGCTGTACATGTCCTTGCCTTGCAGTTCCTGTCAAACCTGACTAGTAAAATTGAATTTTTGAATTTTCCTTGAGATTGTAACGAATTTTGTGGAAACTGAAATTAAAAATAAATAAAACTCAGAAATATGAATGCGATGTTTAGCTCCAATTGCATTTGGAAGCATATATTTATTCAGTATCCAATCATCGGCTTGTTGAACTATTTTTTGACACACACACCAATTAGTTTACGAAACGGTTGACTGATGAATACCAAGATCTTCTCCAACGCCAACCTAAACACCAGAGATCAATGAATAAAAGAGATGGATATCTTTCGTACGTCTATCCCCCCAAAACCCATTTGTTTACATTGTTGTTTTTGTAATTTCAATCCCCGTCTGTGAATACGTGTGACGTAAAAAAAGCATGTTGCTAATGGCCGGCCACCATTCCTTTTGCTTTTCTGGGCATCGCGCTGTTCAATTGCTTTGTGTTTCGTATTGAACTTGTTTGGTTTTTGTTAAGGCTTCGATTAAAATAAAAAAAATAGTGAAAAACACATTTCGGAATAGCGAATTCTTGCATTAAAGTCCAATTCATGAACTCACAAATACTTGAAAAGAAATAAGCAAATATGCGTGCCTTCATGAATTTTACGGGAAAACAGCTTGTAGGCAGCCGCCTTTCCACTGGAAAGTTATCCATCTCTGTATTCCATTATCTTTGCTAAACGTATAAATTTTTCACTTGTTAAGCCATGAATTTTTAAATGTTTGCCTGAAAGTCCAGATCTGCTGAATACATTAGGAAAGATTTAATTTTCTGAGCGTTTGAAAGAGCACTACCACGCGTCTCAAAATTATAATTTAAAAAAGTATTAGGTAGCCAAAGTGACCACATTTTCACGCGTGAAACGAAACAATTGCTTGAAGTTATTGTCGTCACCAATTCTTCTTTGTTTATAAACAGCTACAATGTGAAAAGTTATCGCATCCATGTTTTGTTTGGTTTTATTGCACGAACTTAATTTAACTATTAACTGGGTGGTTTTTTAAGAGTTAATTTTTTTTTAGGTTGGCAGCACTGGTTAGTAATGGCGTCCAAACGTCATCTGTCAAAGTGAAAAGTTTTCAGTATACTCTGCCATTTAATCATGGAAAGACTTACAAACGAGCAACAATTGCAAATTATTGAAATTTATTTTACAAAAATTCGTGCTCTGTGAAAAATGTGCACCGTTTGGTCGTCATAATCGACCTGGTGAATCAACAATTCGTGCTGTTATCGCCAAATTTTGTTTGCCCCAGTTGGCTGAGTTGAACTTGGTTGACATGTGGTTTCATCAAGACGGTGCCACATGCCACACAGCTCGTGAAACAATGGAAATGTTAAAGGATAAATTTGGTGAGCAGCTTATCTCTCGAAATGACCCTGTGAGTTGGCTGCCAAGATCATGCGATTTAACGCCTTTTGATTATTTCCTGTGGGGTTATGTAAAGTCGTTAGTCTATGTGGACAAGCACGATTGATGCCTTACAGGATAACATAACACGCGTAATTCGTGGAATACAGGCCGAAATGCTCAAAAAAGTGTAGCAAAATTGGACCTTCCGAATGGACCATTTGAAACGGAGCCGCGGACAACATTTACATGAAGTTGTCTTTAAAACGTAAATGGCAAAGGTCTATTTATCGATTACAATAAAAATGTTGAATATTTGATGCAAATTTAAGTGTTTTTTTTCGATTTTTAAAAAAGTACGCTTAAAAAATCACTCTTTATATACAAAACTTGGAAAATTCACAATGCGTAGATAGTTTTATGTAAAAAATGTGCGTACAAAATATTTAGCAAAAGGTCTGAGTCAACTAAATAGCAGACTCAGAATTTGCATAGCATTTGCTTTGTCTGATACGTTTTATTCATACCGATCTGAGTAAAAGGTCAGTGCCGCCGCTTTTCGAACATGTCAAAAGTGGGACTAACTAAACTGGGGTCGAATCGCCACTTCCGTGAACTAGCGGAATTATGTTGATTTTACAAGTGAAACAAAAACAAATTCCGTCACATAATGCTCGGTCACTGATGACACGATTCGACCCCTGGTTTTTATACCCTCCAGAGGAAGGTATATTCACTTTGCCAATACATTTGTAACGCAAAGAAGGAGTCACCGGAGACCTCATAAAGTATATATATTCTGAATCAGGATCACATTCTGAATCGATTTAGCCATGTCCGTCTGTCTGTCTGTCTGTCTGTCTGTCTGTCTGTCTGTCTGTCTGTTGAAAGCACGATAGCGCCCAAAGTAATTGACGTAGGTGAATGAAATTTGGTGAAAAGACTTCTTTTTATCGGCGTCAGGCTGGTATTGAAAATGGGCTATGTCGGTCAAGTAGTTCTGGTACCTCCCATACAAAACCAATATTGGACCCATATGTCTCTCTGTCTGTTGAAAGCACGATGGCGCCCAAAGTAATCGACGTAGGTGAATGAAATTTGGTGAAATCACTTCTTTTTATCGGCGTCAGGTTGGTATTGAAAATGGGCTATGTCGGTCAAGCAGTTCTGGTACTTCCCATACAAAACCAATATTAGACCCATGGCTCTCTGTCTGTTGAAAGCACGATAGCGCCCAAAGTAATTGACGTAGGTGAATGAAATTTGGTGAAATCACTTCTTTTTATCGGCGTCAGGTTGGTATTGAAAATGCGCTATGTCGGTCAAGTAGTTCTGGTACCTCCCTCACAAAACCAATTTTGCATGACTTGTATGCAGTGGAGGGTATCAAAGCATCGGCCAGGCCGATGATAACACTTTTACTTGTTATTCATACGAAATGTAGCAAATGCTTCGATTTTGACATTTCTATTAAGTAAAAGCAATTGCTACGTTTTATCCATACGACCCAGCGCTGCTGTTATTGTAATTTTATTTATTTTGGGCCACTTGTTCCGTGTGGGAACACTACAAGTGTTTGGATAATTAAGGTCTCTTCAGATCAATATGGCAAGTGATCTCGTATTCACTTGTATTTGAAATGGCTCACAACAAACAACAAAAACAGGAGCTCTATATCAAGTTGAAATATTTCTTGGTTCGCCGAAAACTTACGTTTCAGACGCTGAATGTCATTTGCAAAAGATCCAAGTCGACAGCAGAAGAAAACACACAGATTCTTGAATATTTCTCGTTTTATTTCTAACCTCTTTTTCTTAAGTCCATCACTCGATTGAGTTTTTACTTTTACTTTTTACATTTGTTGGAATTCACTACTTTACGGGTCAAAAAATGTAGCTTAGTTTAAGCCCGTATGACACTAAATTTTTCGCTTTTCAAATAAAACTAGAGCAGTACGAAAAATTAGAACGAAAATTTCCGGTTGCTTTGCAAACAATTGCTACCCCTTCGTAATACACTTTTAGCATAAACTAATGTCGTTTTTCCATTGGGACCACCAAAAATCTTTTTCAGATCTCAGATTTATCGCGGCTCATGGAACATGCAACGAAATTGATCTGCTTTTTTAAATGGATTAAAGCGTTATTTGACAACAATATCAGCTGTTCAAATTGCATTCGCTTTTGGAAAAATCAGCTATGGATATCGACTTGAAAAATGTTTCCTCTGTTGTGGATACAAATGAAGTAGTTTCGGTGATTCGTAGTTTCCAGATGATGAGGAAAACAATGAAGATAATAATTCCTTCTACATTATATCGATTGCTTTTTATTTATTTCTTTATTTTGCTTTTCACGAAACTTTGCGCATTTCTTTTGAAAGCAAACTTCCTAAAATGACGTGAAACAGCTGTGGGTATTTGTGTTAGTATGTGTAAATCTGAAAAATTATCGAGATCTGCAAAAAGTGATCCGAATCGAAAAAAAGATTGATTTTTTTGCCCAATGAAACACAAAAAGTGATTTAGATAAAAAAAAATGATTTTTTGTCCCAATGGAAAACTACATAAGTATGAAATAGACTGACAGCTTTACTACGTCTCACCTATTCCCCCCGCAAATTTTTCCAATATAAGCCCCTCCCTCCCGCTCGCAATTTTACTGTCTGTGAATACGTGTGAATTCAGCAGTGTTCCTACATCGTTGCATCTCAACCTTTTTGAGGGAATTTAATATTTTCGAAAAACTTTTTGTGCGTAAAAGGAAAAAAACCTCAAAATTGTGGCCCACATTTGGCCATGAAAATAAACGCACTAAATGAACATAAAAAGAAGATTTGCCTATAGCAACAATTTCTAGTACCAAAAAATAATCATTAAAGTGTTAGCAAACTCCAATCTTTATACTGAAGATTAATTACGTGTGATTTTTGCCCGAACAATACAAATTTTACTTTTATTTAATATAAGTTTAGTGAAAAAGGAAAATGAACACACTTCGTGGGAAAAATAAAGAGAGACGTCTAAGAACACTGACTGATAGTTTGTGTGTTTGGTGATTTCTGTCTGCTGATGGATGCGTTCTGAGAGTTCAAATTCGTTGTTTTATTTCACAACGAATACACGCTCATATTCTACAAATTGTATAATAAGGAATGTAATCAATATAAATAAAAAAGGAAAAAATTCATTCGCTCAAATCACATATTTTTGTTCCTATAATTATTATTGAGTCTGTTTTCGTTTGTTGTTTTTGGCGAAAAATTACTCCGCAGTAATGTCAGAAGAATTTAAAAAGAAGAATTTATTACGAATATTAAGATTTGAAATATGATTTTGTTAATTAATTACGGAAAACAAAAAAAAATCATACGAATTACCTACATCATATTCAAAATGTCTGATTACTAGATGTTTCATATTAGTAAAGCCCGTATGAGACACATTTTTCTTGCTTTTAAAATGAAACTAGAGCAGTACGAAAAATTAAAACGAAAGTTCCCAATATTAGTGAGTGCGTACACACCAACTTTATTAATGTAGACACATCAAAAAATGCGTTAAAAATGCATTCAAATTATATTTTCCAGCTGCTGGCAGCTTATTTTTGACATTTCAAGATTATATGAAAATAAAGGTTTGAAAATTTGCGGTTACTTTGCAAACAATAATTATTGTTACCGCTTTCTTAATACACCTTTAGTCTCTTTTACACAGCGCTGACTTTTCAAAACATTTAAATCGGCAAAGGAATCCCTAGCGAATATTCAAGAAAAAATGTGAGGAAAAATTAATAGAAAAAGTGATGGCGAAATTCAAATATCAATAATGATAACATTAAAAAGAAATCGGTCGGTGATAAATTAATTGCAATAAGTATTTTGTTATTACATACGCCGGAAAAGGTCTCAAGAACAAACAAAAATTGACATTGAACTCAAATTTTTTCTTTTGACAATTGTTTATATCATGGTGTTCTGATATAATATAATAACTTGATACCAACAAGCAAATAAGCAAGTCGAATATTTTTATATATTATGCTTTAATGCCGTTCAAAATATAACTAACGGTTTCGAACAGGAACTAAGAACAACTTTAATTTGCCCAACACAGCCGCAACACACGATAATGAAATGACAACACACCTCAGGTTATCGACATCCGGTCTAAACCGGAAGAGTGTAGGCTGTTTTTTTTTAAGTATGAGTGAGTCCCTTTGATTAACATTGGCACTAATACATGAATTCAAACTGGGCTACATCAAGGTCAAATTCAGCTTGTAGGTAATTTCTCTTTTTTGGCTGAAGCTGTCAGTCTATTTAATAGTTAGTTTATGCTTTTAGTCTCTTTTACTCACCGCAGACTTTTCAACATTATAAAAACGAGGAAAAAATATAGTGTCATAGGGGCTACAAAATTGTTGGATTTCATATTTCTCATTTCAACATGTTGAATTATCTTTCTTTACAGGGTATCCGAGAACTCTAAGCTCAATAGCATGGACAGTAAGAATCTCGCTATTTGCTGGTGGCCAACACTAATCCCAATAGAATTCACAGACATGGGACACTTTGAACAACTACGCCCCTATCTAGAGGATATTGTTCAAACTATGATCGATCAATTCCCATATTTGTTCTGTGGTAAAGAAGCATTTGTCATGGTCTAGAACAGATGTCTACATCTACTCGAATGCTAAAATGTGCTAATTAATGCACAACTATTAGCAGAGGTAATGTAATGTAAATGCGCTTACATTTCTTTTATTTTATTCTTTTCTGACTACCCTTTGTGAGGTTGGTATTAAATCTATATATATATAAATATGTATTAGATTGTCAAAATAAAATTAATATTAAAATCCAAAACAAAACATAAGACGCACAAAGAATGAGTGGCATTTTTATAGAACGAAAAATCCGCAACTTGGATATTCTTCTGTCATTAAGCTCTGTAAATAACAATTCTCTTTGAATAAATAAATGTAAAACTATTATTTTGTATGTTATACACAAAAGTAAATAATTAAACACACAATCTAACCAAATCGAATAAGTATTTAACAAAACAGAAATCTCCTTCAACGTAAAAAGAAAGAAACAAGAAATAAATTAAAAACTGAAACGATGTGAATGTATATTTTACAATTTAAGCGAAAACAATATTTAAAATTTTTATTTGTATATTTTTTTATTTGTTTTAAATAACATGTAGTACTACGCCATTGTTTATCAATTTTTTGTTGTTATTTTTTTTTTTTTTATTTGTGAATGAGGCTGAGTTTATTGTATATTTATGTATTTGTTTCCATTTACTTTTTCTCTTTGAAAAAAACCATATTTCCTTTTTATTATGTGATAAATATATATTTTTGATAAACACTTTTTATGATATTAATTTTTTTTTGTTCACTCTAATTCAGAAATGAATTGCAAACATAAATTTGATCAACAATATAATATAACCTACTAAAATAAAGAAAAAACATAAACTTTTGCTAATAATGACGACCGAATAACACACACTAAATCTATATAATAATAATTATTGTTGTTATTAAGCTTCGCAAAAAAATACATAGATTCCTAGGGAATTAAGGAAACAAATTTTAAGATTCAAACCTAACTACCGACATAAAAGCAAACATTAATAATAAAACTATACAAACAAATAAAAAAAAAAACACTTTTAAATCGCTTTTGCTTAGATAGAGAAGATGGTGGAAAAGTTATGAACTTATGAACTAGAAAAAGAAAATATATAATTAGAATCCACAAGGAATATTTAAATGAGAAAATAAATCATAGCTGAAACTGACCTATTCCTCTCCGATTTGCATTCATTCCAATTGGTTAATTGATATTATTAAAATTATAAATGTTAATTGCCGTCTACAGCAGAAAGTATTTAAAAACACGTGTAGCAAAGGAAAAGTGTTAAAATTTTTCCAATCTACACTATTAGAATGTTAATTGTAAATAGAATTGAGAAGCTTAAAATGCTCGCTTATAGAATGCACTGCACGAAATTGTTTGTTTGAAGTGAATCAAGAAAAATACAGCATTTTGCTGAAAACAAAACAGTACGCTTGACAAAAAACTGGAATTTATTGTTTCAAATTGTTATTCTTTTGAATTCGGTTAGATTTACAGTTGTTAATCGAAATTACAATTTATTTATTTCGACCTTAGCTTGCATTCAGCATTGCAAAAGGTTCCGACACTTTTGTCGGTAATCAAAAAGATTCTAGAAGCACTTAAGACGATTGCTCATTCAATTCGTTAACTTTTATTGGATACTACGAGGTGTAGGTACTACCTTCGCCACGTTCGCAAGTCTTGCGAAGAAGGTGCCTTCAAAGCTAATGTGCCCTGAGGGGGTCATCAAATATCAAATATGGAAAGCGATCGAATTCGCCTTTTTCAGCTGCGACAGATATATGGGGAAGCTACCCAACTCGTTCAAATGGCATGCACGATTAAAATTTCTATTTCTGACACCCTACATACTGTCAATTACCCTTGGTATGAGGTCTCTTTGTAAAGGGTTTTTCAATAAGAGCGCTACAAAAGTTTTTTTAAATAAAACAAAAACTGTTTGGATATCAATGAAATTCTTTATTCCTGTAAAAGTACGTTCGATGCCATTATGTATGGAACTTGATTTCTTTTGCATGGCCACCACGGGCACGCTTGCAGAAGTCCAGACGCTGAACCCAATTTTCGACGGTTTTCAAGCATAAATCGGCCGATACTGCTGCAATTTCGCGTTCGATATTCGTACGAAGTTCATCAATCGTCGCTGCCTTCTTGGCATAGACCATAGACTTGACGTAGCCCCACAGGAAATAGTCGTACGGCGTCAAATCGCACTACCGAGGCGGCCAAGCGACTGGACCATTTTGTGAGATAACACGTTCTCCAAACTTGATTGTGACATTCGCAGTGTGGCTTGTGGCGCCGTCCTGTAGGAACCACATGTCCTCCAAGTCCATATCATCCAATTGGGGCCAAAAATATTCGGTTATCATTGAACGGTAGCGATTCCCATACACAGTAACGTGCCGGTCTAGATCATAAACCACACCAAACCGTAATTTTTTCTGGATGCAATGATGACTCATGGAGTACGTCTGGACTGCTGCCTGACCAATACCCCATATTTTGTTTATTGACGAAGCCATTCAGCCAGAAATGAGCCTCAACGCTGAACATGATTTTTCGATGGAAATCCGAGCCCAATTCACGAACATACAACGCTTCTGGTGGTCAAGCGGCTTCAGTTCTTGCGTCAATTTAATCTTGTAAAGATGTAGGCCAAGATCTTTTCGCAAAATTCGTCACAACGACGTCACAGAGATGATGAGAGAACGACGTTTGAGAGACACATTTGGGCTTTCTTCAACTGAAGCCTCAGCGGCAGCAATATTCTCGACACTATGGGCACTTCTTTGTCTCACTGACACGGGAACATTTTGTACTAGACGCTCAATTGTTGATCTGCTAGGACGATTATGACGGCCATAAATTGGACGTAGCGCTCTTAACGTTGAGGCCACTCACTCCGAATTTCGGTAGTAAATTTTTTATAATTTCGACTCGTTGTTGGCTCGTATATCTTTCAATCATGAAACCTTACTGAAGAGAAATGTCAAAAGAGCGGCGAGAAATTCGGCGTCGTTTGCTGTCCCTGTCGCTCTACTTTTGTAGCGTCCGCGTCCCTGTTGAAAAACCCTTTATGTTGTTCACCCGTTCGGGATAGAATGGAAGACTTAGCGAAGCTAATATCGTAGTTGTAGCTCTTCAAGCGTCCCAATGCGTAGGTTTTCTCTGCTGCGCCAAACAGCACTACATACATAATATCAGGCTACAAACTGAGAACGGAAAAGAGACACTGACAGCAATGCGACTAGATTGCAATGTACGTGTGTTATGTTAAGGCAAATGAGACATCATCACTCGCAACTAAGAACTTTGAAATACCTTTCGGCAATTTTTTCCACGTATTCACAGATCGATAGATTTGCGAATATTCGAGAAGGGATTTGATTTCAAATTCGGAAATTGGTGGTCTATTTCATGTGATTGGTGCATACAGCATTCACATACCTGCTAACGACATGACGAGCTAACTGATATGTGCCTATCTTGTAAGCCTCACCTCTGCATACAGACATCAACCACTCACTCCGCCAGCCTGGCGTTAGATACTACTTAACCGAGTTGCTCACCTTTTCATGACGTTCGTCACTGCGTTTATCCTTCCGCTTTTGAGCTTGTTCGCTGCCTATCTAAAAATTAACAGTTAAAAGTCCATATTACTGTTCTGAGTAAGTCCCTTCCATTTGTCCCAAAGCACGAAATCACACAAACGAATGGTTGTGAGAAGCTAGGCCTAGAGCCCACCATTATCAAAACTTGTTCCGTATTAAGAAAAAACCGCTCAGTTTTACTCTCTGTTGCAGCAAACTAAAAGCATTATTTGGTAAAAATTTGGTGAATACGATTTTACTTATTAAATGTGTTTGACCCTTGGCAGGGTCATGGCTTGTCGTTAGGCATATGGACATTATTTATCAAGTATTTGTTATAAAAAAAAACATTTTTTCACCAGAAATGGAGGCAGTCAATTTCACTAGCGACATAAATGAAATTGCCAGGGTATGTGGAGAAGTTGAGGATCTCGATGGTAAGTTATTTCGTGGATTTTTGTTTAGGTTATTTTATATTTCTGTGGCAACAAGAAATAACGACATACACTGCGGGTCATTTGAATAGGGACAGCATATCTTAGAATCATTTTACCTTATATGTTTCGTTCCTAACTTAATACGATACAAATTGTTATACGGTATGAAAGGTTATTCCATTCCCCTCTCACTAGATATGTTATATTAATACATTTGGAATGTTTAACAATTTCTTTCCACAGTTAACTATGATGATCTAAAAACACTACACAAAAAGTAGGTCAATAGAATAGGGATACAACATACAAGTAATGTTCTGTTTTTACTTCCCGAAAAGTGAGAAAAAAAGTATGCATTTGTTTTTTTAGTAATGAGCACTTCCTCCTTTAAAACTAATTCAAAAATTCTGGTATTCATAGAATCGTTTAGCGATTTTAAATAATCTAGGGAAATTTCACACCAACTAAGTTCTCGAACTGTCCTCGAACTGCCTGCCACCTTCGTACACTTTTCGCATCAGCCATCGCCAAACATTTTCCATGATGTTTAGGTCTGGGAAATACGGCGGCCATGTCGTCAAATCGACACTTTGAGCTTGGATCCAAGTTTTTATTATGCGGGCTGTATGGATGGGAGCATTATCCTGCTGGTATGTCCACCTAACTGGGCCGAAAATGTGCTGGCATTGCGGAAAAGCTGTTTCCAGAACTTTTTGGTACGATTTTGCTGTCATTCTTGTACTTTGGAAGTTCAATGATATCGCACCATAGTATGAGACAGCTCCCCAAACCATAACGCCACCTTCCCTGCTGTAATGCCTCGTCAAAAACCGTTCTTCCTTTTGGAGATCAAGGAAACAGTAGATCCGTCCGGACCATCGAGGTTAAACTTTTTTTCATCCGAGAAAACTACTTTTTGCCACTCCTTTCCCCATGTCATTTGCTGACGACGTGCAAACTCCAAGCGTTGTTAGTTACTCTTGTCCAATTTTTTTCCGAAATTTATAGAAATATAGATTTAAAACAAAGTGGAGGTTGTAGGCCTAGGTATCCTCTATAGGCCTGTGAAAAATTGACCAGAATATATTCAGTAGTTTCTAAGATTTTTGCATTTAAAGACATGCAGTCAAATTCAATCGAAGTCGAACAGAACTACACCAATTTTATTTATATGATGATGATTAGATATCGAAGCCATTTTGTGTTATAAAAAGAGCGCATGTGCATGGGGATAATTATACGAAAATTGTTGCAATTATTTTTACCAAGGCGGAGAAAACTTACTTCAACATGATGATGGCAAATCCATCTCCGAAATTCAATCATATTTGTGAATCAATCTCTCGCATTATATCGACCTCCCTTTGCATGTTTAAATTAGGAAATATCAGGTGTAACTTGACTTCGTGTGTCAAGAGGTGTACAGCAAATTTTAACAATAGACCTATTTTATAGAACACCTCTCTTAGCACAGTAATGCAAAGCTAAGTAAACGAATGTGCAACAGTTCCAGTCAATCTTGGGATTAAGTGGAACTGAACTTATTTGTTGTGTGTAACGACTACGACGTTTGATTTACTGCCTAAACAGAATGAGGCCGCGGTAGTAAAGATGTTTTCGTCCTATAAAAATCCTTAAAACCGTTTACGTAATGTTTTGCAAAATTTGACTTTCGCAGGTTAAGGTTCTCCCGGCTTCCAATTTTGTTTTCCCTGGTCCGCGCGAAGGAAAAGCCTTCGAAAGACATTGCGGAGCTAGAAGGCGAGGGATGCTTCTGCAATAGTGAGGGACCTTCAACCATCTTAAAAACCTCCCTGGGGGACTGACTTTTGTCATCCCGAATGTGATTGCACCTATACTCTGTTCATTTTATATTTTCCGTACAGGCCTTATGGGAAGCTCTTTTTTCTACCAATGGTGCCTGTAGATACTCTCACGGCACTCAATCACAATAATTGCCACTGAAACAAAAACCAAGCCAAGCTCACTATGGCAACCATGTGAGAGCTTTAAAATGGAGACAGCTTATTAAAATCCATAATAGTAAGGGTGAAAGGCAAATAGCCTATCTTCCCTGTACTGAAAATATAAATTGGACAGAGTATAGACGTTCAACTAATCTGCAATTTGTTTTTGAATTGTTTGAAAAAATTAATTCCAAACTTAATATTCAACTTTAATGTTAACCCATTCGGCCAAAAAAAACTGAAAATAAATCAACTGTAACAATATTTTGTTGGCAAAATGCTCCGCTTCGAACAATTAAATTCGTCAAACAGCAGTGATTAATCTTGATGATAGGCTTTATGCATTTATTTTTATTAAAATAATTATTTTTGCTAATTGATGTGTACTATTATTTTATTTTAGCGGACAATGTATAGGAGACCAGCGTGAATTAAAAACAAAAAATATTTATATGTGTGTGTATGTATATGTTTTATATAACAACAAAGTATGTCATTTTTCTCAAGAAAATGAACTAAAGGAATAATTAATAAATTTTATTATTAAGAAGAAAATAAAAATTAAACTGACCTAAACAATTAAATAATACAGATATATATTTTTTATTTTTTTATTAAAAACAAAGAAAACGAAAATTAAAACTAAGCTTCAAAAATGATGTGAAACAAAAATCTCAACTTTTAATTAAGATAGAAAGAGATCGAATGAATGTAATTCCGTAATTAGTAGTATATCAAACAAAACCACATGCAGATGACATTGGACACTGAACCATAAATATCTCAAATTTTGAAGAAAGAAAAATAAGTAAATTATAGTAACGACGTAAAATTAATAAATTTCAAATAAAATAAATGTGGTATATATTTAACGTGATATTTATGTTTACATTGATATCAATAAAATAAAACAAAATTTAAAGCAAAAAGATAAAAAAAAAATTAAAAAAAAATATTGTGAATGTTATTCATAGGTAGCTACCAAAAGTAAGAAACTTCAAATACATATATACATATGTATGTATATGTATCTGAATGATAATATGCATAAACTAATTTTAAAGCCAAACCTAGCTTTCAATACAAAAAGTTTGTTCTTTTGATATTTCTGTTGCATACCGTTTCTGTAAGGCCTGTTCGATTTTTTGCCCAAATGTTTTTCTATTTCCAAGTTATACTTTTCAAGCACAAGGCTAAATTTTAAGTACTGAGTGTTGGATTTCAAATTTGACTAGTTTATATAATTTTCGCTCTGTATCAACTCACGAAGAAGATATAACCGAGGGTCCAACAGTTGCGGTTACCAGCCACCTTACCTAACTCACGAAGAAAATGCTTTTCTTCTCTTCACTCGGCTTGGAACATTCGATTGCAAGCCAAACTTTTTTTTCCCGAATAGCCCGCAAACGACTAGAAGTAAAAATCAAAAAAGGAGACTGACAAACCAAAGGGTTGGTCGTCTTGCGACTAAGGCTTCGAACTATATCTTAGCATTTTCGAATTCTATGTAAATGCTAAAAGGTCACAATTTTTGCAGTTTTCCATTAAATGTATGGTGTCAAAATGGAGTATATCAGTAGACAAATGTAGTAGCATCAGAGCTTTTTAACCAAATTGCTCACGTGGCCCCATAAACAAGCTGCTCCTTTGACAAAAAATTACCTGAGGTCTATGCACATCACCACAAGTACCTACGCTAGTAATAGTGAACCTAAAAAAAACCGGGCTTATATGGTATGGGCAATAGTCGTATAAATTATGTGGATGCTACTATATGACAACTTTCAAAATAGCAAACATAAAGCTACAAAAGCTGTTTGCATTAATGTTTATTTTTCGTGTACTTTAATTCAAATTATAATAACTGAAGGTTATGCAATGCATATCTCTATAGAAAACATATAATTCATTGGCCTTTACTTAAGAAAAGACAAATTATCACCGCATCGGGTAAGGGGAAATGCATAATGGGATAGACTTGACAGAGACCGCTGACAGTGGTAGTTAGATTGGGGACGTTCAATTATCTAGTTTAGTAAGTCTGACAGCTCTCTCAGTGTGTCTCGTTTTTGATTGGGGGAAATCGGTCAAATGAACAGCTGTTTCAGTTGACGTTTATGGAGGGGTAGCCGACGAATCTAGTCAAGAAATTCGTGACTGAGTACTAAGTTGACAGTTCTCATATGTGGCTGACGCAGAAAAAGTGACGTTACCGACCAATCTAGTTTTTGCGTTCAGGTTACATCTCATCCAGACCAATCTAGTCGACTTAAGATAACTAGATTCTTGAATGCGGCCATTTTCCCAGCACCTAGCTGTCAAAAGGTATCGCTTTGCCTTAGTTCTTAAGTCAATTAAAATTCATATGGATGTACTTTAAACTACCTGCAAATTGATTTTGAAACTTTCACTCACTAATGTGGTATTCGATTGGGTTTCTTTATGTCGTTTTGCATTGGTTTCACTCGGGGATCACCTCATTCTGAAATCCAATGGAACAGCAAAACCGCTTCTGAAAGAATCCACAAAAGTATTGGTGAAACGCCAAAAAATAATCTACGGCTGCTGTCAGCTGACTTTTAATAAACACATAAATTGCACTTGTTTGAGTGCTTCTGGAGTGAATTCTGACTTCAAATCGAGAAGCGAAATTCTCTCCTCAGAACCACCAAAAGAGTATTTTTGTGCCAATGGAACGGCATTTTTTCGATTCCGGACTCTCCCGCACGCTTCTTTTTGTTCATTGGAAAACGACATTAGATTCACTCTCAACGATCAAATTTCGTGTGCCTAACAAGCCGAGCCGACTCCATCTAGAGATATATCTCTCCGACTAAATGTCTGACATCTATATACCATACAATTTTCCCATATCTGTGCTGGGCAAATCATGCAACAGCAAGAGAGGTAGGTGTAAAAAATGACATATCCAGATGAAAAGCAACAAAAAAAACGAGCACCTGTCAAATTCATGTCAGACATCCATGTCAAAAAATAATCGAAGAAAGCGATCGCTGACATCTAATCATGAGATGAAATGGAGTGACTCCGCGTGATATTTTGTGTAATCGAGCATAAAAGCGTCACTTGGCCTCACTGTCGATATTCGTTCGTTAGGAATATGTGTATGCGATGCTTCTCCATTTTTGCTGCTTTTTTTGGTTAAATATTATATTTAGGGCCGTTTGCTCATACGAGTCTTAACGATTTAAGTTCTACTTAAATACTTATGGGCTACTTTTTTTAGGGCGTAAACTGTCACATAAGAGTTTATGTGGCACTTAATTCGCTATGAGTCGTTTCAGCAAACGGCCCTAAAACATTCGAAAACTGAGCCCCGATTGATTTCTAAATATTTATACATAAATAATTAACAAAAAATAGATCCAACCGATGCAATGCGTTTCTTTGCAGTTGAACAATCTCACGAAAATGTAAACAAACACCACTAGTTGTCAAACTCAATTGCATTTGTATTGGTAAATGTGAAGCAAATCTGAATAAAAAAAAACAAATTCGCCGAAGTTCTCTGAAATCTGAAAAAGATTGTTTATTTTTTTTTTACCAATCGAACATGAAATGTGACCTAGAGCAAGAAGAAGTCCTCGAAGAGTGCCCAATCGAGTACCACATAAGGCGATATTTTCAAAGGAAAGTAGTACAATCTAAGGGTTAAATAAACAGGCGATTTAATCGCTCAAAAGAAAGATTTTCAAACAGATAGTGTCACCAGCGGCTTCTCGCAGATTCTTCCACGTTAATCACTTAATGGCAGATTCGTATTCCTTGGGTTTCTCAGATATCGGAGGAACCCGAGAACGATATGAGACAAGCCTGGTTTGCTGCGAAAGACCAAGTATTATTAGCTCTAGGAACGCACTATTTTAATCTCTTTTTTCCTACTTTTGCCTCGTTTTTTTGGGATGGAGCTAGCAGTTTCATGTAGGGAATATTTCTGATACCTATGTTAAACCTCGCACTGACACCCAATTGGTGGATGATGTTTAATTTCCTTCTGTGGTTTACTAGGTTTGTTTGACGTGGCTAGCACTAGTGCACACTGAGAAGTGTCAGCTAATTTTCAAGCCTGTCAAAAACCCTGCACTACCCTGAAAATTCGACTTCTATATCGAAAGCAAAACGTTGCCCTTGACAAATATTTATCTTTTGGTAACACTTTTTCCCGTTTATAGTTAAAAATCAGTGAACTAAATTCTGAATTTGGGTTTGTATATTGCAAATAGTTGATAAAAGTGTTCGCAATATATATGACGAGTTTGAAAATGAAATGACAGCAAAACTCAGCACTGAATTCTTGCCCCCACAAATTAACTTGGGTCAGTTCAGGGCACAACTAGGGTCATGTCAAACACAGGTTTTCAGTACCTACCAGGGCGAGTTTAGTGCTATATCGAACGCATTAGGGGTAACCCAGTGGGCACTAGTGCGAACTAGGGTAGTAAATAATTTTAAGCCAACGAATGCACTCAATAAAGATCAATATGATTTGTCACAATTTCGAGCATTAAACTGATATAAGTCGAGTCAAATTTGAAAATCTCTCTACCCAGCCGTTGCAAATTTTGTTAAATACATTAAAAAGACTGAGCAGAAGTAAGCCTTTCTTATGGAACCCAGGTTTGTAGAACAAACCACTTGTACAGTAAAAAAAAAGAAAGAAAAGAAATCCACTCAAAGAATTGCACAATTTGAAATTCCCGCAAAATTTTCAGTTGTAGCATGTCCGTCCTCATACCTCATAGATTTTTGCTATTTTTCATATTTGATTTAATCATTTATATTATAACGTATCTGCGCTTCTGTAATTTCCTCAATTCCTATGAATATTTTGGTTGTGACGAGACAAAGAATTTATTGGAACTTGGTGTTTTCTTGTAAGCTATTCGAAAACTCTATCGGATTATGAATGAAGACGAAGAAAATGAACACAAATGGATTGAATTGCGCTTCTTCATATAAACGAATTATTATATAGCTAAGTACTTTTGTATTTGACAATTTTTAATTGTTGTTTTTTTAATTTTCATTCATTTGAAGGTGAAATTAAAATCAAATTAATAATAAAGGGGATTTTATTCCAATTTTTTTATACAGAACATTTTCGACAGAAAATTTATTTTGTTTGATTGTGAAACATATTTGCGTTGTTTTAATACAAAAAAGACAACAATATATATATAACTGCTTATTGATATTGTGAACAAGATACTACCTATTGTTAGTGTCATATTGATGTATATAATTTTAATAAGGAAACAAAAAAATAAAATTATATTAAATTTTAAAATCATGTTTGCAATAATGTATATGTGTAATTAAAAAAAATAAAAAAATGTATTATTTTATGCCAATTTGTCAGTTTTTGTGTTAAATTTGTTGTAAAGGTAGCAATTACTTTTCCGAGTCGAATGTCACCGAAGGAGGGTTCCTCTTTTGCATTGTGGCTCATGACTAAAAATTATATTAAAGAAGACTCGGGCCGGAGTGCTGTTGACCATCATATACGCTCGGCACCGAATAGTAACTGCCTGGTACAGCCCGTCCTCCTCAGCGTTTATCGATGCACTATTTACCAAATATCGCCGAAGACTCTCCTTCCAAACATGGCAATTCCAATTGGTTCTGATCCACTTTCAAGAGAGTACACGTTTTTTGAACCATACAGCCGACAGGTTACAGTGAGCGGCTTCTAAAAAATTTCCTTAATCTTATGAGGGCTTTACTTCTTAGTAGCGAAATTTCTCCAGCGAGCTTGGTCAACCGATACTTGGCCAGGGTTTGTTTAATTCGTTCCTTCATAGGCTGTATTAGATATAATGCTTAAAGTTTAAAAATGTATATTGTGTATCGATCAGGAATGATCAGGAACTCCAACGAGCACTACGTGACGGAATTTGTTTTTGTTCCGTGAACGTATAGCTCGTTAATGGATAAGGCGATTCGACCCCAGGATCCGCAAGAGCGTTGGATGGTGACGCTTTCGCCAGCAATTATTTTAAAAATGTACGGACCAATGAAACCGTCGCACTTTGTTCCAAACGTTTTTGGTTGCAAATACCTACATAACTTTTGAACGCATTAAGATATCGCTACATTTTTTTCGTAAACCTTTCGACCCTGCTGGGCTGGTACTTTTATAAATATTTATACCAACAAAAGTATAAACATACCTGAAAGTCGCAAATTCCATACTAAAGGGTTTTCGAATAAGAGGTGTTATTTTTGTATTCAAGGAAAAATGTAATTTTTAAAATAAATGATCGGTTGTTTATTTCATAATAAAGAGGAAGGTCTATGCCGTTAATAATGAAAAACAACATCAGCCAAATGGCCACCACGAGCACGCATACAGGACCATATCCTTTTCATGAAATTTTCCATAACCAAATCGCAATGTCCTCGATAGCCTCACGTTGAGGATGGAGAGGCTTCTCAACAATAACTTTTGGGTTTTCCGAGCCCCAGATGCGACAATTTTGCTTGTTGACGTAGCCACCGGGGTGGAAATGGGAATCATCAGTCAAGTTGATTTTTCGATGGAATTCCGGATCATTTTCATGCATTTCAAGGACCCAATCAGCAAAGACACGACGTTTTTTCGCCATTTTTGTAGTGAATTTTAATAATTTCAATGCGTTGTTAAAGCGTGTATCGTTCCATTTTTAGTAATGGCCTAGTTTCATCTTGTCAAATGTCAAAGAATAAAAGCTTCAAAAGTGGCAGCTACCGAAATAGCGGGTCATTCACAATATTAGCAACGAGTAACGAGTAGCTCCTCTCTGGCTCGAAACAGCTCAGAGAATTTCAACCGGCAAGTGCTGATAAATATGTCAAATGCACAAAGTTACCAAGAAACAAATTTACAATCCATCTTAAAAATCAATTGCACAGAATAATAAAATCTGTAAAAGTAAAAAAATTTCGGTGGTGGTCGAATGTTCTCCTGGATCGTCTCAAAAGGTAAGTTATATATTTATTTCTGATATGGGTTAGTTGTCAAAGATGAAAGTGGCTCAAAGTAGCTCGAAATCTATCCACGCACTATTGCGTATATTTTCAGCTCTCTGACAGAGTTTTGCTCAATTTTTTGAGTTTGACAGATTTGTAGTATTTGGCTCGTGAAAGTACGCGAATAGACCTAATGTGAACTGTATGATGAATTTTAACAGTATGTAGGTAGAATGCAGAAAACATTGCGGGAATTATTTTTGTCGTTTGTGGGATGGTATAATGTTTGGTTTATTTTCATGAAATTACTGGTCCGATTAGAAAATAGAACGATATTAGGAAAACTACAGCAGCATAAGCCACAAAGGAAATGTAAATTAAAAGAGAGCGATTACAGGTTATATCGAATTCAATTGAAATTAAGAATTTACCATACACAACCAATCAGTCTGGTAGCACTAATCAGATGCGCATTTGTCAACTTAACCGCCAGCCATTAAGATAAATCGCCAAAGCGGTGCATTTAAATTAGTTTAATTAAATTGAAAGTGTATCGACACCTCCAATCCAAATAGAGTAATAACTATTTCTCAGTTATTGAACTACACTCGTGCGTCATGGATAACAACCGAATAGCGTTATTTTTCAATGTTTTCCTCTACTTCGGTGTATCTTACTATACCGTAGGCAAACAAGTTTGCAAACGTTATTATATTTCCTCCATCGGTATCTTGATAGTGGGATGCATTGATCTTATTTTAATTCTATTCACCTGTCAAACAAAAGAATCTCGCTTATCGCATATTCTAATTGTGTTGGAATCAAAGATTGTTCATTCGGTAATTGTTTGCCAGTCAATTCTTCATCAAGAAAATGAACGGAATCTGTTCAAAGAGCTCACCCAAATCGATGATCTTTTCGCATCAAGACTATTCCATTGGATTGATTTTAAAAGAATCAGACGTTCAATTGCTTTGAACACAATTCCCACGATACTTACAACCGTGCTATCTGTTTGTTTGAATGTCTACTTTTTCGAACGAAATATACAAAAAACAGCTCCCTTCTCAACTGCGACCATTTTGGTAATTCGGCTGCGGTACGTGCAATATATTTACATGGTTTCCACAATCGCTGAGAAGTTGAAAGCCCTAAGAGAGGTAGTGCAGTTAAACGCTAGGCGAACGCCGAAAATGGAACAGCTCTACGAAATGAAGTGCGTTTTTCGTAAAATCAGAAATGCCCAAGAAAAGATCGATGATGTTTTTGGATGGTCCGTTCTTTGTATGGTCTTGTCAACGCTCTCAGTTATCATATGGATACTGAATCGGATTGTAAGAAAATTGGAAGATTCAGTGGAGTTCTCTTATTTTGTCGTCATGATAACATTTGCTGCTATTCCGGAAATTTTAAATTTGTTGGTTATTTGTAAAATTTGTAACGGTTGCGAGAATATTGTAAGTATACCAACATGTTTTTGTATAAAATGTTAGGGATGAGTGCATACTGTTCTGCTTCTGTTGTCAGCTTAAGAAATGAACAAATAAGTAATAAAATACATATACATACTCAAGAAACCAAAGATATCATAATAAGAACAGCAGCTCGCAATCCTCTTGCGGCTGACTGCCTCAAATTTTTTTTTTCAATTTCCGCCTTTTTGTTTTCCTATTGATGTTATGTCAAGTAGAATCCGTGTGACTTGCAAAAACATACAAAAATACAAAATAAATGCTGCCAACCTCGGTCAGACGTGAGGATAGAGTTCGGGAATACCACATTTTACCATTACCGAATGTGAATTTTAACTATTGGTAGTTTAAACTATCTAAATGAGATGTTTTATATACTAGAAACATATTGGGACAAACATGGTTGTGTATTTTCCGCTTTTGGATATCATTAACTTCGATTTCGTGTGTAAAGTTTTCTTAAATGATGAAGAAAATTTGCTCAGTGTTTTTATTTTCTCAAGCAATCTACATTGTTAATTTTTCATAATTATTTTAAGCAAAAGTACACTTATTCCTAAAAAAGAATATTATTCCCACGTATAACGAACAATTTGAAAATAAACTGTGAAAGCTGGTAGCAACTTTGCCCACAGCAGAAGTGGCTCAGATTTTTTGCGAGTGTTTTGGTGAGCCGGAATTTTTGAAGTTACGTGACATTTGTCAATACGAATTTCTATGTAACAATACTAACGCACCCAATCGAGACCGCTCCATACAAATATAACTTGTAGGCAAATAACATGAAATCGAACGGTGTTGGTGGTCTCAGTATGGTTTGTCTATGCAAGGGTTTGTCTGTGGCATCGGACAAGTTGAAAGGAAAAAAAAAGAAAAAAAAAATCAAAAGCGCTTTGACAGGTCAAAAAAAAGTTGTTAAATTTAAAAATAGGCCAAACGGTCACTGGTTGTTGTAAATTCCCTCAAGGGGACCGGACAAAGAGTTTAGGCTGTTAATTTTAATTTTAGGAAAAAATTTTATTATCTGAAAAATGAATTATTATAAATTATTACAAAGAGAAAAAATATTATTCCCTACCTCAGTCTCGCTCCTGTCCGGCAGTTAATTTACAAATGTTCAGAAACACCAAACCGTTTGACAGAAGTCGAGACTGGGCGCATTCAGTTGATATTTTTAAGGTATCTGTCGAATGGACGCGTTCGACGTACGGCTGTCCGCAACAGTCACTGTTATTTATCTTTTGCTATTGGTGCCGCTGTGCACATTATATTCAAGATTTCAGATTCCAGCAAAATCTAAATTCAATGTGTAGGTACCAATTTCGCAAGACCGAGTAATAACCGTCAATAGGCAATTGATTTTTTTTTTTATAACCTAATTCTCGAATAATAATTCACTTACTTCCAGTGGGCGACCGGAAACCTCGAGAATCAAGAAAATCACTTCTGAAACCTTTATTTAGACAGAGTCAACTATTTCATCCAACTCATTGAGGTTGTGTGTGCTTTCTAGTTAAGAGATTAAAATTATTCTTTGTTTTCGCCTTCATTCACGACTTAAGCCCCTTTTGGAGCTTCTGGTACAAAAATTCTTCTTCTGGTACAAAAATTTCAACAACGCAGTGACAATTCGTTGAGTTCTGTCAATACCTAATATTAGGTCTGTTCTATTGAATTTCGATCTCAGCAAAGCAAAGTAAAGTAGCATTTTCAACACGCAATAACAACAACTGTGCTCTACTTCACACTTCGAGGACTCACAGTAGTTGTAGTAATTGCGTGCTGAGATCCTACTTTACTTTGTTTTGCTGAGATCGAAGCTAAAAAAAAACAATCCTCATCTAAATAATATTTAGAACATAGAGAAGTTATAATATGTAAATTTGTAACTTCTCTATGTTCTCTATGTTACCGTACAAAGGATTTTTGAAAAATTGCGTTTTTTTTTTAATTTGGTTTTCTTCAGTTTATCTAAATAAAGCAACAATGATTTTGCCCAAAATACATACTTAGCTTTAAATTGATGATTTTTAAGTTATTTCTTCCTAAATTTTCAATCCGAATCACCGCAAATATGTACATTGTGCCATCGACTGTATGTTAAGATATCGGTCTATCACAAACCCTACTGCCAATCATAGACACTTTGAAGCAGCGTCACTAATCTACACTAGTCAAAAATAAAAGATCAGATCAGAAAGCAGAAACTCCTACTACGTTTGTCCTCTCTAACCAGAACTTGCGACAATTGCCCGTTACTGAGAGCTTTAACTTTAAAAACTCACATTGCTATTTGATATATAGTCGTATACTGCTATATCAGATGAGTTACCCAAAAGTAGATTTTATTTTACGCTATGCGTATATTTTATGAAACGTTTGTTTCATCTAGCATCGCTTCTCAGATCTTTACCTTCCAACCAAATAAAATAAGAAAACAAAGAAAAGTTTAGTTCGACCCAGTCGTGCACTTTATTTAATACAGTACTCTTCGGTAAATTTTTAAATAAACAAAATGTCGATTTCATTAAAATGATTTCTTGGATAACAGTTAAATTCATTATGTAGTTTCCTGTTGCCGAGACAATTAAAGATAATTTTATAGGGCTACTCGGGCGTATGTGGAATATTTATCCTCTTGAGTTTTTAATACCTACTCAAAGCAAATTCCTACATTTTATAATTTAGTTGAAAATTAAACATGTGGTAATCAAGACTTCAAGAGATTTCTCGACACCAAATCTGTTGACCAGTCACCCAGTTATCCAGGTTACAAAATTCAAGGAACACACCTACGATTATGCTAATTGCTATTGCCACAAACGACTTTTCTCTCTGTGACCGTGATTGACCAATCGAACCCTTGGACTTCTTTCTTTCTATGTCGATGGCGATCTATAGTAGGATGTTGAATATCAGCACATCGCACGTAGCAAAAGAGAAGAAGTTGTATGATAAATAAATAAATAAATTTGGTTCATTGTTTAAGCATTGATTCGTGTGGTACTCGTACATTACATCTTATAGCTCTTTTCGCTGCACCTCTCAGATTAACAGCTTAGAGCACTGAACTACCGTATCCTGCGTTTAAATTCGGTAAAATATTGGAAATGCCTCGCACATTCAAGTCCGTTTATACAGGAGAGACAACAATTCAAAGGCAACAAAAGCACCTACTGATGGCAATTTAGGATCTAGAAAATAGCTGTTATCTAACGGAGAGCAAGTTTCACCGCGCCTTGCGACTTAAAGCCGTTGCAAAATGTGAAAGTTCTTTTCAAATTTTTACTACTAAAACGGTCACAATAACTTAAGGAACAAAAATGTCTTTTTTTATTTCCACCACTGAATATATCGCTGCTGTTTATTCCTTTATTTATATTTTTATTTTATTAGTTATAAGTCATTTTGCAAAATACATGTTTTCGTGGTGAAATAAAAAAACAATTTTCAACATTTGGGAACGCATCCATCAGCCGATAGAAACTCACCAGAAACACTACATGCAGTCAGTGTTTTTAGCGCCCTCTTTTTATTTTTCGCTTTCACAGAACTCAAATTTCCTTGACTTTTTTTTATGAAAAAATCTTACTTTCAAACGTAAAATTTGTATTCTTCGGAAAAAAAAACAGTATTAAATTAACCTTCAGTATAAAAATCACCATTTTTTCACATCAGGTTCGTCGGGTATTTTTTTGCAAACGTAAACTTATTAAAAATAGTAAAGGAGTAAGAATAAGATCAAGAATCAGACGCTAAGTGTCATGGATGTGCGGCCCATAATTATAGAAACGTAAAACGGAAATAAACACAAGTTCCGGGGAACATAATTTCTGTAATCACTTGAAAATTATTCTATATCTGATTTAAAACATGTGAAATGATAGCGGTTTTAAGTTTAGGTAAATTAACCCAAAAATGCATCAGCTATACGAAATTAACAAATAATTGTCCGTTCATTACTTCCGGAAGGCTTTTTATTTTATAGAAAAGCGAAATTTCGTGAGCCGTCGCTATAAAAATATCAGCTTGCATAGCTTTCCCATAATTCCTACCACGTAAACAAGATGGCCAACGAAATAACGAGTCACGTTTTTTTGCGTATTAGGTAATGCCGTCCCTTTCAGTCCACACGGCTATTTAGTATTTAGCATCCCTTTAATCTTCCGTGTAAGGAATGTGTGACCGTGTAAATGCGGCATTATTTTGTAGATTTTATGTCAAAATGACATTTCTTAAAAATTTATAAGAAAACCGGAGAAGTACCTTCTCTTGAGAGACCTCTCTCCATTTTTGATATTTGACGTTTTTCATTACAATGATTACTTTTCTGTACTAGAAATTGGTGCCAAAAGGCGATTAAAATTATCTCTTTTTCATGGACATAGTGAAATGTAGTTTCAATATTATCTTGTCAGATTATTGATATTCCGACAATTGTGATGTTTTTTTCCTATTTCGCACGAAACGTTTTATGGAAATCGAAATTATCACAAAAGGCAGCAGTGTTCCTACATCGTGTTGAAACAGTGTCAGTATTTTATTACACCTCCCACCATTTACAATCTTTTTTTTTCTGTGCTTTACAAATATTTATAGACAAGAAAATTGAGAACGCGAGGAATTGGTATTTTTGAAAAAATTGCGACAGGAATTTGGGGAGACGTAGGAAAGCTGTCTTGTCAGCTTATTTCTACTCAATATATGATAGTCAGTACAAACTGATGAGGAATGAACAAATTTATAAGATAAATTTAAAACGTAATAATAAATTTATTCATCAAAACAATTATTTGTATACCCTCCATAGGAAGGTACATATATTCACTTTGTCATTACATTTGTAACGCCAAGAAGGAGTCACCGGAGACCTCATAAAATATATATATTCTGAATCAGGATCACATTCTGAATCGATTTAGCCATGTCCGTCTGTCTGTCTGTCTGTCTATCAGTTGAAAGCACGATAGTGCCCAAAGCAATTGACATAGGTGAATGAAATTCGGTGAAAAGACTTATTTTTATCGTCGTCAGGTTGGTATTGAGAACGGGCTACGTCGGTCAAGTAGTTCTGGTACCTCCCATACAAAACCAATTTTGCATGACTTGTATGCAGTTGAGGGTATCAAAGCATCGGCCAGGCCGATGACAACACTTTTCCTTGTTATATTAGCGATTTCGCTTCGACGCGGTTAGCGCTGCGTTAAGCGGTTGGTGGTTGCTGGCGAAGTGGAAGGATAAAGCAAGTGCGAGTGCCATCAATGCAAGAAATGTTACCAAATACGATCCACACAGTAAAACCGGTTTATGCTCTCTCCATGGCGCTAGATGGATCAAATAATATTGTAATTAAATTAGCAAACTCTTATAGAATTTATTTGACATTTTAACAAATTTTCGTGACACTTTTTCGAATTTTTCAAAAGCTTTCCCTAATTTTTTCGTTAGTGTCTCCCTCTGAGAGAGAATTTATCTCCACCACCGCCATTTTGAAAGTCTTTCCCATTCTTACTACAAAAATCAAAGGAACAAACCTAAAAAAAAGGAACAATAATCACACAATTCAAAGTATTGAAACGTAGAAATCTATTTTTTAATGATACTTCAAACCCAAATTCCAACTCAATGTTTTTTTCCACTGCGCCACCTCTCGCGAACGTCTGACAAACATCCGAGAGTATAACTGTCATGAAGAAGCTTCTCAATTAGCCGTTTGAACTCGGCATAAAATTGTAGATCCCTTCCATTCGTCCCAAAAATGAAAAACTCACACAAAACGAATGGTTGCGAGAAGCTAGGCCCAGGGTCAATACCGACCTGTAGCGCCAACTATTTATTTATTTATTTTTAACTTTGCATAGAAATTGACAGTGGCAATCTACCACTTTCTATCAGATGTGCATTTTTCAACTAAACTGCCAGTCATTAAGATACATCCGATACAACACATGTTAATTTAATTGAAAACCATAGACACACTCGAACGCCATTGAACCTGTAACATGAACCAGTTTCAGAACTACATTCGTGTGTCATGGATTGCAATCGAATAGCAGGGTTCTTCAATGTTTTTACTCTCTTCGGTGTATCTTACTATACTGTGGATAAAAAAAATAGCAAAAAATGTTATTATATCTGTCCCATTGTTCTGCTTCTAATTGGATACATCGATATTGCCTCCATGATGTCGGCAAAGCTATTTCATTATATTCAAATATCTAATCTTCTAATAATTTTGGGATTCAAAATTGTCCATTTAACTATAATTTGCGAGTCGATTTTTCACCAACAAAATGAAAAGAACATCTTCAAAGAATTCACCAAAATCGATGATATTTTCGTTTCAAAACTATTCGATTGGATTGATCTAAAAAAAACCAGACGTTCAATTATTTATAATACTTTGCCCACAATTGTTTCAAACATCATCGCAACCGTTCTCAAAATCTGCTTTTTCGTGCATGAAGAACAACTGAGATCAATGTTGCCGTCGATTGTGACATTTTCGGTGATACAATTGCGATATGTGCAGTATATATACATGATTTCCTTGGTGGTAGACAAGTTAAAGGAGTTAAACAAGATCGTATTGGTCAATGCTAAAAGGACGCCGAAACTTGAACAGCTCATCGCAATGAAATGTGTTTTTCGTAAAATCAAACACGTTCAAGTCAAAATCGATGACGTATTTGGATGGTCAATTCTTTTGATGATATTTACTTCGCTTTCGCAATTAATTTGGATGTTGAATTGGATAGTCTTAATATTGACTCGTTCTGTTAATTTGAGTCATTATATTTTTCTTATTCTATTCTCATTTGCGCCGGATATTATTAGTTTGAGAAAAATTTGCAAATTGTGCGACGATTGTGAAAATCTGGTGAGTATGCAATATTTTATAGAGAACTATTGTGGTTTGTTCAGACTTAAAAGGCGTTTTAAAAGTTTGATCTAAGTTTTTTCCAAAAATGTCCCATCAACTGTTTACCCACTTTGGTCCATAAACTAAGTAGAAATAGACTGACAGCTTCCTATTTCTCACCGGTTTCACCAGCAATTTTCGTCAATAATACCCTCTCCCTGCCGCTCTCAATTGTACTGTCTGCGAACCGTGAATACGTGTAATACTGCATTTACACCATCGCGCACGCGCATTTTTGCACGAGGCGTGACAGAGAGATCCGTTTTTCCGCAGTCAATGCTAGTAAAGGAGTAAGAATGAGATCACAAATCAGACGCCTAAAGTGTCATGGATTTACTGCCCATAATTATAGATACGTAAAACGGAAATAAACACAAGTTCCGGGGAATATAATTTCTGTAATCACTTGAAAATATTTCTATATCTGATTTAAAAAATGTGAAACGAGACCGATTTTAAGTTTCAGTAGATTAAACCAAAAATGCATCAATCAGTTATACGAAATTAATAAATAATTGTCGGTTCATTGCTTCCGGAAGGCATTTTGGTTCTATAGGAAAGCGAAATTTCGTGAGCAGTCGCTATAAAAATATCAACATGCATAGCTTTCCCATAATTCCTACCATGTAAACAAGATGGTCGACGAAAAAACGTGTCACGTTTTTTGCGTGTAAGGTAATGCCGTCCCTTTCAGTCACACGGCTATTTAGTATTTAGCATAACTTTAATTTTCCGTGTTAGGAATGTGTGACTGTGTAAATGCGGCATTATTGAAAAAGTTAAAAGGGGAGAAAAGAAAAAAGATGTCGCAGAAAAATTTAGTATTTCGCTTAGTCGACAATTCTAAATGAGATAAGTTCAAACAGAAGCCAAATAAAACTAACAAAGAACAAAACTGATCATGTGCGATCGAAAATTGATATGTACTTAACGAAAAAAATAAAAAGATATAAATTTATTTGCAGAGTTTTGTTTGTACTAATTTTCTTTGAAAATATAAAGTAACACTTACCCCCGTATTAATAACCAAATGTGCACAAGTAGAAATACCTAAGTTAGCTAAATAGCATAGAAAAATTTGACGTAACTGCTGAATAACGAGTTGATAACTTTTACGCAGTGTTTATTAATACTGGGGTTACAGTGTTAAAAAAACAATTCTGTATGTATAACGAACTTCGTCTAAAACTTCTTTATAACGAAGCAATTTTTTGTGCCCTGACTGTATATCTTTTCACGACATTTTTTATAGGGAAAAGAAATATCTACTATTGTCGCTAGATCCGAGAACCGAGACTTTGAAACAGCACATTGTTTGGAGGATTTTTCTCTTCAAATGATGCACGATCCTGTTCGATTTTCAGCAAAAGGATTTTTTAATCTCAACCTAAAAACATTTGCAGCGGTAATTTTGAAATGAATGCAATTGAACTATTTTGTTTTTTTTTTAATTATCTTTTTTTTAGATGACTGCAACCGTTATAACCCAGATGTTTGTTTTACTCCAATTTTCCAAGGATGGGTACATTTCCACCGATTGACTTTATAATCTGCAAACACTGGTTACATTTTTTATAATCACACTCTATATTATTTCGTTTTTATCATACATATATTACAATTGGATTTAGTAGTTTCATGCAAATTATTATAATCATTAAATGTCAGTCTGTATTTATGTATAGTAAAATAAGTGCATAAAACAAAAATAAGGTTTTTTTTTTGAAATCGTTAGTTCGTTCTGAAATGAAGAGGTCTTAATGTTTCAACTGTTGCAACAGTGTAGGTAGGTACTAGTTCAGCACTTCAATGTAAGTTGAAGTCCTAGAGAAGAGGGAATGTGAAGCCGCTTCGAGGTAAGGTACCTATCTCTATCTACACTGATACCGGCTAAGTGATCTTTTTCGACGATTTCCGAAATAACTGTGACTCTAACAAGGTGCATGTTGTATGGAATCCTTAAAATGGAATGGTTGATTGTGCAATTTAATTCATGGTACAGTTGATGAATATTTTTGCTTGTAAAAGAGTCGAACTATTTTTGTGCATTAAATTTATGACCAAGTTTTCGTTTCGCCGCATTTCAAAATTAATCTTTAAACATTCAGCATCATACGTCAGTCCGGAACTAGGTTTCGATTGAAAGCTGAATTTTTTCTTTCTGTTTCTTCAATCTAGCAGAAAATTTGGCGCTCAACTAAAAAATGTCCCTGGAAAGGAAATTTCACGATTTGTCCTAGAACTCCAACGCAAATGATAATAAGTTAATTTTTTTAAGTTTGGCACGCTGCTATAAGGCGTGTTTTTTTGAGCTTCGATCTCAGTAAAGCAAAGTAAGGTAGGATTTTCAGTATGGTTTGTCTATGCAAAAAAGAGTTGATAATCAAAAATAAACATTAAAAAACGACAATCAACTATCACCTTAGCCGATTCCACCCCAAGCTTTGAAGCGTTTTGTCAAATTAATCGTGTTTTTAAGTGGACGGGTGAACTTCTGTCAACAAGTGCAAACATAGCACCCAAATTTAAATACATACTGCCCAGTCACCTCAGTGGACGTGGAAAGGTCCTTTTCCACATATACAAATATTTTAAGTGATCGAAGATATAATCTTACCACCGAACATTTCGAACAGTACAAATGATTGTTCACATTTTCAACAGTAACAAAATGTCAAACAATTCTTAGTTAAAAATGTTATTCAACTTCTCGTATGTTCTTCAGCTATATTTTATATTGAATTTAAAATAAAAAAAATGTTGCTATTATTTTATCACATAGCTAATGTTGCATATTGTTCCTATTTATTCATGGTTTTAGCATTTTGCATGCATATTTCAACCTTTATGTTCCATTATAATCCGGTCTCTAGTAGTTACTAATCGTATGCGAAAAATCACTTTTTAAAATACATTGTTTTTGCGCGACACAGCACACGGCGACTCATGGGTAAGGTGCCCATATTTTTAGGGGTAAAAAAATGTGAAAATATAAAACAACACACAATCGGTCATAAATTTATTTATTGAAAACTAAAAAAGAAACGAAATAAATAATTGGTTAACAAAAACAAACAATAAATAATGGTCTTTGAGACGTAACAAATTAAAAACGAAGAAACTTAAGTTTCTTGGTAAGGAACTAAAATAAATAAATAACAAAAACAACACATTAAATAATAATAATTTATAGTTTAGCTTTTAACCTAAGTACTACTTATTTTTATAATACGACATGTATTGAAGAAATGTTGGTCAGGCACGCCTTAAATGAAGTAGTTCATAATAGAAAAACATAAATTAAGTGCAATTGTGGCATTTTTTCTTTTCGTAATTTTTCTTTATAAATAAAAGCCTCCTTTTTCTGACTATAAATTGCGCCAATGAGTTTATACATTATTTTTTGTTAAAATTAAAAACAAATAAGAAAATCAGTCTTCATTCTGTAATATTATTGAAAATACGAGACAATTGCTGGACTAAAATTTGTTACTCCCGTGTTTAGGAAAAAAAATAGGAATAGACTATGGAAATACGGAACGTATTTCGTATGGGAGAACGCAGAAGACAAAAGGCACAAAAAGTACTAGTGGTTAAAAAAAGAAAAACATATTTGGAAACTCCTGCAAAAAGCATATACCAGCCGAAGTAACATTTCTTACCGATTTTTCGCTTCATCGAAGTTCGGAATGACAAAAAACAACCTGTATACATTTATGTATTGTTTCATTACACCAAACGATTAACAATTTACATTCAAATCAATTAAAAATACTTTTCACCATCTCAAATTACTTTAAATGCTTTTGATTTTGACAACCTTAGGATTCTCGCGTCTCTTAATATTATGTATTTTCCTTTTGTGTCGCATAAGCGAATCTAAATTTCGAAAAAGACGGTCACATATATCACATCCTACCTTCGGAGCAGGCCCATGTGACCGTTGATGATGGACTAGGAGTCGATTTGTTATAAATTTCATATCGCACTGACTGCATTCGAATTTCGGCTCTCCATGAAATAAGCGGTGATGACCCAACTGATTTTGGAACTTAAACTTGAGACCACAAGTGTCACAGACATATGGCATCTCATTGGTGTGCACCACGACATGCGCTTTCAGTTCAGTCGATGTAACAAAACCCTTCTTGCAAAAATCGCACGTAAAATTCTTCGTATTAGTATGACGTCGAATATGGATAAGCAAGCTGTTGTGATCGTCAAATTTCGCCTCACATATTTCGCACGCATGGCTTTGTGATTTTTTCGGCAAATGTTTATTCAAATGTGTTGCGAGGTGTTCTGAGCTTTTACAATTTGCTTCGCATATCGGACATGTGTATTTATTTCCGTCAGGTGCATCGGGCTGGTTAAGGTGTTCCTTACGATGGTTTTCTATTTGATATTGAGTTTTGAAGATCAGTGGACACTTTTCGCATTTGTAGATTGCGCCAACGTGTTTAGTTTTTACATGAGCTAGTAATTCTCTCCTTTTTTTGAAGCTCTTGCCACATAGCTCGCATGTGTAGACTTTCACCGGTGGCGGTCGTCTTGGTAAGTATACGTCTTTGAGGAATAGCAGTTTCTGGTAGATATTGGATTTGCTGTACCACAATAATTTATCAGGAGAATTTGCATTTTTGCATTTTTTATCAACGCGGCCGAAGTAGTCACGCAAGTGCCGGATAGCTACCTTCACTGAAGTGCGATCTTTGAGTACATTGGGACAGATCTCTTCAAATTTCTCAACGATAACCATATAGGCATTTGTTTTGAGAGAGCGATTGTTATACGCTGTTGACTTTAAATTCCACAGGCATTCTTGTTCGCGGTAGAGGTCGATAAATTGCAAGATGTTGTCTTCGGGCCATTTGAGAGGAAAAGTCTTCTCCTGTGTGAAAGAGGGAAATAAATACAAACAAATTAGAACAGTAAGTGTTGCAACATTCGCGGTACCTATGACATGCTTTTTCGTGTGTCAACTGTCTGTTACCATCCATTGGGAATTGAGTAACATTAAGGAGTGTTTTTTTTTAAGGGAAGGAAGGCGTTTGAAACCGGTAAGAATCAGACACTACCAATGGACTTTTGGTCATTGATTTCTGACATATGGCAGTGTAGTGTGGTGGCAAGCCGCCAGCAAAGCGGCCAATCTTAAGTCAATGACCAAAATACAAAGAATAGCTTGTATAGGATCAACCAGCGCAATGAGAACCACACCTACAGCTGGACTAGAGGCAATTCTTAACCTGACACCTCTAGACCTATACATGGAAGAATCTGCTGCTAAAAGTGCCTTAAGGATCAGTCAAACTAACATTTGCAACCCTTGCAATTTTGGGCATGCACAGAGATATTAGGCAAATAGGGAACGTTGTCACTTCTGACTATATGTCTACCCATCTGGAATGACAGACCATTCACCTGCTCTTTCCCGAGTAGGGAAGAATGGAATGCAAATGAACCCACAAAAAGAAACTCAATATCCTTCTACACAGATGGCTCAAAGATGGACTGTGGAACCGGTGCCGGCATATTCTCTGAGGAATTAAATATACATTGCTCCATCAGACTACCTGATAGCAGCAGTGTCTTCCAGGCGTAGGTTTTGGCTATCGCTGAAGCGGCCTGTAAGGCGTCAATGTTGGTAATACCCCGTAGCGATATTACCATCTTCATTGACAGTCAGGCGGCTATAAAAGCAGTTTCTGCGAATGAAATAAAATCCAAACTAGTTGACCGCCGCCGCGAAGAGATCAAGGTTCTTTGCTCGCAGCATACCACAAATCTCTGCTGGGTCCCTGGACACAGAGACAAAACCGGCCATGAGATGGTGGATGAACTGGCGAGAAAGGGGACCGTAATGGATCTTGACAGAGCACTTTAATCAATCAAGCCTCCACTTTGCAATCTCAGAGAGCGATTGGAGAACAAAATTCGAATAAAAACCAACAACAGGTGGAAAGAACTCACTACCTGTGAAATATCACGGAAGCATTGGCCAGAATATAATAGAAGCCGGACCAACAGACTATTACAGCTTGACAGGTCATCGCTATCTAAGTTAGTAGGGGCTCTAACTGGTCAAACTTCCTTAGAAACCACGCAATGAAACTAAATCTCAAAGATGACGATATATTATGTAGAGGCTGCGGAGACAAGGAGGTCCACGAGGACACACCTCACTTCCTCACTTCGAGTCTATGTCACTTGAGGAACAGAACACTTGGAAGCTATTTCTTCCATGACCTACAAGAACTCTCTAATATCTCACTGTCTGATCTTTACAGGTTTTTGAGGACATCGGGATGGCTAGACAGCATCTATTAACCACTAGGAGAGGGGATGAAGAACATTGATACAACACCAACGGTTGACACCAACAAGGGCATCACAAAGGGTCCACAAGGACCTAAGTGGGGTTCTCCCTGCTCAGCCCACCCGTTTACCTAACCTAACCTAACCTTTGGTCATTGATGCATCATGAAAGTTTTCCACCTTCCATCAATGGGGTGATTTAACTTTTGGTAGATATTTTATATATCTTTTTCAATGTGTCATCCACTCATTACAGATTGCGGGTGTAGGACGAACCCCGATAACTCTTAGTTCTAGTTAAAGCGTAGCGTCAATGAGTACATCTTTTAGAAATTTCTTATCAGAGTGCCGATTACATTTTAACGGATAACCCGCACGTATGCGTAAAGTTTCGTTAAGGACGGATACTTAATTAAAATTTGATCCGATTTTGATTGAGACAAGAAAAATCTAACCTCATGTCGCAAAAGTACCGAGTTAGGGAGGAGCTTAAAGTTCTGAACGATCTATTTTTAGTTTTCGAGACAAATAAATCTCCTGCAAAAATAGTTATGTGGAACCATTCATTAGTTATGCGAATACTGGAAATTTTTTTTTAAGTCACTGTTCGAGCAGATCTCGTCCTTATCTTTCGCAATCGAGTCCTCATCCCATCCCCATAGTTGGCACTACTGATGTTGATTCTAGGTTAGGATTTCTCACAAGCTAAACTCGGAATAGCATGGACTACGCGCAGTGAATAAATAAATATGTAAAACAAATTAAGTTAGTGAATGGAATGAGAAGGGCCTATTTACTAACAAAGCTAATATCAATGTAAGTTTTGCATCTGCAGCAAAAGCAAAGTACGTTTACCTTATACACTGATCTAAGTCGAAACTTTTTGGTAATTTCTAAGTGTTTTGTTATGATATGGGTCCAGAGATCGTCCGAACATGTGAATTCAGCAACTGTGTCCTCACAGATCCGGCAATTGAAATCCGAAAATTCCTAAAAAATGAAAAATACCAACTTTACTTTATTTATACCAACAGTGAAACTCTTCTTACCTCATCTGGTATCTGGTCGTCGTTTGCATAGCGCAAGAACCACAAATTCTTAAAATACCATAGCTTGGATTGGCCATCATCTTTTTTGAAACCATTGTCAATCTCAGCGTTAACCAGATCCGTCATGTTGCTCAATCGATTTTCCAAATCATCCAAAGTGCTACCTTTATAGTATGATGAATATATGGTATGGAGAAGTCTAAAGGCTTCAGCCTTCACATTGAGTGAAGTGTTCTCCGCCGATTTTATGTGCCATAAGCCAATGCATTTGCGATATGTGTCTAAGACTTCAAGCATACACTGAGAATGAGATGGAAAACTGGATTCTACATTCAATCTATGCAATTTATTCCTTTAAATCAAATTCGATATATTTTAACAATCAATCTTACTTTGTCTGCACATTCAACGTTAGTAGTGTTCATGTCATCAGCATTGGATATCAAAATCTCCACATTTCCGCTAAGCTTCGTGTTTTGTGTAATTGCAGTTGAGCAATCGGAATTCTTTCAGAAAGAAAAACAAATTAAATTCGATCAAAACTGGGAACTAAAGACGGAGCTGCTTTGGAGTTACTTTCAAAATAAGACTTACATTGACTGTGCATTGGCTGCTAGAAATGTTTAAGTTATCTTCATTGGATATTAAAATCTCCACATTACTAAAAAGCTCCTTGCTTGGTGTGTTTGCTGGTAAGCAATCGGAACTCTTTGGGGAAGAAAATATATATTTAGTTACGAGGTTTCAATAACAACTTAGTTTATCAAGACGTACTTTCTCTGCGCATTGGCTGTTAACAATATTTATGTTATCTGCATTGGGCAATAGTAGTCCCATATTACTATAAAGGTCCGTGTTCGGTGTTATTGCTGTCAAGCAATCGGAATTCTTTGAGGATGTAGAAAGTAATTAAAGAGTTAGAAGACTTCGATCGTAAGTGGAGAGCCCGTTTCGAACTTAACAAGCAGACTTACATTATCTGTGCATTGGCTGTTCGAAATATTTATGTTTTCTTCATTGGACACTAATATCCCCACATTAGTGTAAAGGTCAGCGTTCTGTGTTATCGTAGTTGAGGAATGGGAGTTCTATAAAAAAAAAAAATTTACTCAGACTTCAATCACACAATGAGAACTATATTCAACATAAAAGGTTTGTTTGACGTGGCTAGCACTAGTGCCCACTAGTGCGCACTGAGAAGTGTCAGCTAATTTTCACGCCGGTCAAAAACACCGCACAACCCTGAAAGTTCGGCTTCTATATCGAACGCAAAATGTTGCGTCGGTCTGTCGGTTTTTGATATTGACAAATATTTATCTTGGTAGCAGTTTTTGAATTGGGGTTTGTATAATGCAAATAGTTGATAAAAGTGTTCGCAATATGGATGACCAGTTTGAAAATGAATGACAGCAAACGAAATGACAGCAAAACTCAGCACTGAATTCTTGCCCCCACAAATTAACTGGGCTCAGTTCAGGGCACAACTAGGGTACCCTAGAAGCCATGTCAAACACTGGTTTTCAGTACCAGGTCGAGTTCAGTGCTATATCGAACACATTAGGGTTAACCCAGTCAAACAAACCTTAAGTCTATGCAATTCAAAAATTTTAACAATAAGACTTGCTTTATCTGTGCATTGGCTGTCCCTGATATTTATGTTATCTTCATTGGGCATCAAGACCTCCGCATTACTGTAAAGATCCGGGCTATGTGAAATTGCAGTTGGGCAACCGGAATTCTTCGAGAAAGAAAATAAAAAGTTACAAGACTTCAATCATAACTGGGAACTAAGAGCAGAACAGGTTTCGAAAAAAGCCTTACATTCTCTGCGCATTGGCTACTAGAAATATTTATGTTTTCTCCATTCGCCATTAGTATTCCCACATTACTGTAAGAGTCCGGGTTCTGTATAATTGCAGTTGAGCAATCAGAATTCTTTAAGAAAGAAAACATAAAGTTACTCAGACTTGAACCCTGCTTTTGGTTTTTATAATAATTGTCCACGCAATTTATTTTTTTAAATCAAATTCGAAATATTTAAAGAGTTAGAATTACTTTGTCTGTGCACAGGCTGTTAGTGATATTTATGTTGTCTTCATTAGACATCCAGATCTCCACATTACTGTAAAGATCCGGGTTATGTGAAATTGCAGTTGGGCAACCGGAAATCTTCAAGGGAGAAAATATAAAGTTAGAAGACTTCATGAATCAAAACTTTGAACTAAACACAGAGCTGCATTCGATTAGTTTTAAATATAAGACTTACTTTGCCTGTGCATTGGCTGCTCGAAACGTTTAAGTTATCTGCACTGGGCATCAAAATCTCCACATTACTGCAAAGCTCCGTGGTTTGTGTATTTGCGTTTGGGCAATCTGAATTCTTTGAGGCAGAACATATTAAGTTACAAGACCTTACACATTAGTTAAACAAGTAGACCTACTTTCTCTGTGCATTGGCTGTTAAGAACATTGATTATATCTTCATTGGGCAGTAGTAGCCCCATATTACTATAAAGGTCCGTGTTCGCCGTGTTCGGTGTAATTGCTGTTAAGCAATCGGAATCCTTCAATGGAAGAAAACAAAGAGTTAGTCAATTGTAACTGGTAACAAGTAGACTACTCACTTCATCTGTGCATTGACTAGTGCTGACGCTGATGTTATCTGCATTGGACATCAATACCTCCACATCACTGTAAGGATCCGGCTTCTGTGCAAATGCAGTTGAGCAACCAGTATTCTTTGAGGAAGAAAACAAAAAGTTACTCAGATTTAAATCTTACACTGTGAACTAGTATGATTGTGAAATTTATTTCTTTGAATTAAATTTGCAATATTTTTAAAACCATACTTACTTTATCCGCGCATTGGCTGTTAACATTGCTTAAGTTCTCTCGATTGGACATTAATATGTCCACATTACTGTAAGGTTCTGTGTTGTGGGTAATTGCTCTCGAGCACTCGGAATTCTTCAAGGAAGAACATGAAAAATAAGGTAGGTTTTTGTTTCTTTAATTTGAATAAACCAAAACTTTGTTAACAGGCTTTGGAATTTGCTTTGAGCAAACAAACTTCCAGAGGTGCACGACACGCAAAAAAGCAAAACAAACTATGTAGTTCGACAGAAGTATACATACAAAATGGAACATAATATTATACATACTACCATTTCAGTATTAGCTCCTTTCGAACCATTCAAATAAGCGCACACGATATCTAGATCCGCTAATACATCAGACTGTGATTCCTTTAAGTTAAAAAGAAACATAAATTTATTGCAGATTTGATGTGGACGTACGTACCTTGCATACGACATCTTGTAGTGCTTCTGCATCAAATAAATCAATTGGATCCAGTGGTTTTAGCTGGTTGTCCAGTTCGTAATTAAAGTGGTCCTTGCTCATGTGACCAGCGAATTCATCAAATGTTACATATTTTGTTTGGTTGTTACAAAATAAGCAAAAGAAAACAATATCAAAATTGCAAAAGGAAACACAAATTTCTCCACACTTAGTGAGTTCATCATTCACTTCAATATTCAGAAAGTCGACTTCCGTATCAGGACCCATTGTTTTGATTTTACTAAAACTTCTGATTTATAATATTGTGTTGTTCTTAAATTTTACAAAAGTACACAATTTGTTCCTCTCTTGTCAAATCCATAAATAAGTGGTTGGTTTCGTCTGGCGAACAAAACAAATTTTGCCAGTTGGTTGTGTTCACGATCGAAATTTGCTCCAGCTGCAGTAAATGCATAGAGCAAGCACAGTTCACAATTTACTGCGCACCACTGCGCACTGTGCATGAATACAGTGGTACCTGGGAAAATTCCACTGTGGTTATAACTCTTGTAATCATGGTCCATTATTTGCTTGAAAGAACAAGAACTCAATACTTGAAATCGTCATATTTATTGTAATAAAACCTTAACAAATTGTAATAAGCAAATACAAATGTAATAACGAATTAATGGTTTTAGAATTTCTTGCCGAAGAGTTTTCCATTTTATGCATAAAGTCTTGACACTAGCTATAAGGGGACCTAGCTGCTAGCTATCACACAGTCTAAGGTTGAAAACACACCGGGTCAAACAAAAGGGTTTTGATTCGAAAAGTAGGTAAGACAACTTTTCTTAGTCTATTCTATTCTTCATCCACATCCATGTTTCTACAAACTCACGCACTGACTAAATAGAAATACAGAAGCAAATAAAGCTTAAGAGTGCAACGAAAAGAGGAATAAAGGAACCAAAATTTTGTTTTGCAAAAAACAACAGGTCAAGCCTAGTATGCTGCTCGAGCTAAAATTAAGGCCCCATACAAAAATGATTCCAAAGATAAAATTAAGCAAAGCGGTTAAGCCAAACATACGCAGTTGAAGCTAAATTTGTTAGCCACTGTACGAAAAATCTCTGCACAATTTAAGTAAGCTTGAAAATAAATTTTTCCACAAATTTTGACAGATCAGATTTTGACAGTAGGAAGTCAATCAACTTTACCAACACAGTTCTTTTTTTACGGAACTTACACTGTCAAAACTAAGCGAACATTAAGCGAACATTTAGCTTTGTTGGAACAACATAAGACAAACAAAACACTTTAAAACAAAAACTTACGTTTTGTGTCGCTTTGGTACCTATGTGTTGGTTCATAAGAAGCGACACAAAACGTTTTGTTTGATCCGGTGTGTTTTCACCCTAAAAGAAAGGTATCCGATCAACGAATTTCCCTAAAAACCGCTATCAACATTTCTTTAAAAATAAAACGTCCGTCTATTTGAGATATATTGTAAAAGAAAAATATAAATTTTTCGAAAAAAGTCAAGCAAAATAGCCTTAAAGTGAAAAATTACAGAGCCATATGATCTTTAAAATTTCCCAAAACGTTATATGTCCTAGAAATTTGTATAGGTAGGCATATTATAAACTAAAATTATTGCAGTTCAATAAACAAAAACGAAAAAAATGATTGTGAATACACTTGCATTTGTATTCTTCTTATTTTTATTTGCCAAAATAAGCTCCGAACAAGTGTCATTCACAATATCATTCCGAAATAAATATTGATGGTTTGTGCATAGGATGTCATTTAAAAGAAAAAAAAAGTTTATGTTTTGAACAGAGATGAGGGAATTTAAGAGATAACTTTTATCGTTTTCGATTTGCCATTTCAGATATTGATCTGTGATTTCAGATTTTTGCTGTCAAATCGAACATTAAAACTTCATATTATGCCGCATTTACACAGTCACACATTCCTATCACGGAAAATTAAAGGGATGCTAACTACTAAATAGCCGTGTGAATGAAAGGGACGGCATTACCTAACACGCAAAAAAACGTGACACGTTTTTTCGTCGCCCATCTAGTTTACGTGGTAGGAATTATGGGAAAGCTATGCATGTTGATATTTTTATAGCGACGGCTCACGAAATTTTGCTTTTCTATAAAACAAAATGCCTTCCGGAAGTGATGAGCGGACAATTATTTATAAATTTCGTACAACTGAATGATGCATTTTTGGTTTAATTTACTGGAACTTAAAATCGCTCTCATTTCAGATGTTTTAAATCAGAAATTGAAATATTTTCAAGTGATTACAGAAATTATATTCTCCGGAAATTGGGTTTATTTCCGTTTTACGTACCTATAATTATGGGCAGCACATCCATGACACTTTAGACGTCTGATTTGTGATCTCATTCTTACTCCTTTACTAGCATTGACTGGGGAAAAACGGATTTCTCTCTCACGTCTCGTGCAAAAATGCGCGTGCGTGATCGTGTAAATGCAGCTTTATACACAATAGCCCCCGTATTCATAAACAAATGTGCACAAGTTAGTTAGCTAGTAGACATCAGATAGCATACAAAAATTTGACGTAACTTCTGAATAACGAGTTGATAACTTTTACGCAGCGTTTATTAATAAGGGGGTAGGTCTATTCGCGTACTCGGTTTGAATCGAACGCAATCAATATAAATCGATTGCAATCGCACAAGGTCTATACTTAATCTATACTACGTGTATAGACTTTGTGCGATTGCGATCGATTGCGTTCGACTTCAACCGAGTCGAAGATTAAGGATAATAATGTCTAATACTAAACAGCAGTGTGACTGAAAGGGACAGCATTACCTAATAATGCGAAAATATATAAATCGTATTTTGGTCGGCCATCTTGTTAACGTGATAGGAAGTTTAGCATGGTAATATTTTTATAGCGATTGCTTAAAAAATTCCGCTTTCCTATAAAACAAAATCGCTTCTGGAAGTGATGAACGGACAATTCTTTATTTATTTCGTGTAACTAATTGATAAATTGTTGGTTTTATTTACTGAAACAAATCCTCATTCTCATTTTAAATATTCTAAATCAGAAATAGAAACGTTTTCAAGTAATGCAAGCAATTGCAGAAGTTATTGTCGCCAGAATTTGTGTTTATTTTACTTTTATCTATAATTATGGGTAGAACATCCATGACACATTAAGAGTCTGATTTGTAATCTCATTTCTACGCATTTATTAGCATTGACTGTGGACAAAAAGATATCGCACTCTGTTCCGTCTCGTGGAAAAGTGCGCGTGCGTGATGATGTAAATGCAGTATAAATCTAAATCTCGTTCTTATGTGGCTTGAGTTGGCCGCAAAACATTTGTTTAAACTTGCACTGGAAATCGATTTCAATTGACTTCGCATCATATGTACATTTAAAAACGCAGTTCAAAATAATTTAGTATATAAAACTGTTTACATACGCATAGAATTAATAATTCAGCTAAAAAGCAATCCTTTCAACGATAAACATTTCGTAACCGCCAGCTATGTACCATACACCTTGGTTTAGTAAAAGTATGAGTAAGAATTATAAAAAAAAATGAGATTTCTTAAAATTGTCCCAGATCAATAAAAAACAAGTTTACCGAATCGAAAACGACTTTATTAAGAAGATTCTCTCAAAAACCGATTTGTCTACATTGTTGTTTTTGTAATTTTAATCCCTGGCTAATTCTGTTGAGCTACAAAAGAACATTTTGCTAAAGCCTGCCCACTAATGTCCTTGCTTTTATGAGCATCGCGCTGTTCAATTGTTTTGTGTTTCATTGAATTTTGTAGAGTCTTTGATTGGTTTAAAAAAAATAGTAAAATAAACATTACAGAATACCGAATTCTTGCATTAGAGTTAAATTCGTGAACTTATAATGAGGCTACCTACTAGAAATGATATAAGCCTGTGTGTGTGACTTTCTTGAACTTTTCGAGAAAACAACTTGTAGGCAGACACCTTTCCACTGGAAAGTTATCCATCTCTGTATTCCATTATCGTTGAAATAAATAATCTCTGGCTAAATTTCCACAAATCAACAAAATACCTATATCCATATATAAAATATAACAGACTGTAAAAATAAAAATTTAGATATATTATCATGAATAAAATTAGGACCGCAATCATACGTAATGGAGTTATATATAAAGTAAAACACGAAGATGATATTGAAATCGCAGACGACGCTGGAACAGACGGTAAGTAGTGGACAAACTTAGTTTGCAATAAATTATTTTGTTTGTCGGGTTAAACTGGAACATAGTTTGTTTATAGCAGAGGTCTCTCGCAGCACATTTAGCAAATAGGCTATTAAACAATTGATACGTTTTAACAAAGTACGATTTAAATAATTGATGGGTTTGTTCGAACCAATTTGGTATAGTTTACAAACATTCTGTATCAGCAGAGTAGCGATTTATCTTTGAAAGGTATTTCCACTGCAGGTTGTCCTGGAAGATTCATACATATTATGAAGGTTGTTAAAAGCCAACATTTTATGCATCTGCATAGCTTTACAATGAATTCTTTTAACATGCAAATTCTAACGCAGGCTTCATTAGTTTAATTATAATTTGCACATTTACTACAGATTTCAGTGAACCGCAACTCCATGTGCCTGAAAATGATGATCGCTTGTATGAGGAACCCTCCTGGGATCACAATTCAACCGACTTATTTATAAACGAATGTGTTAAACGAAAAGTGGAATTGCGCCACCCAAATCGTGTCCGCCGCAAGATTTTTAGTGAAATTCGATTGGAAATGATGGCAAAAGGCTACCACTTCGAAGAAATGTCTCTCGACAGAAAGTTTCGCAACTTGAAATCGCGCTTCTTGTATATAAAGGAAAATATTCAGCCAGGTTCTAGTCGAGTGTCGTGGCCATATTTTGAGCAAATGAACGAAATATTTGAAGACACAAAGCATCGGCAGCAGCGGAAAGTTGTGAATCGTGTTATGTCATCGTTACGGAAAACTGCCCCAAAACCACCACAAAAGGAAATGCCTCAAAATCCAAAAGAAGTTTTTGAATCCACTCCCCCACGAGCAGACAAAACGAAAAAAACTCGTTACAATCCCAACAAACTAGAAACCTTACGAGTTGAGCTGTTAGTTTTTGAAGAACGCCGCACACTTGCAATTGAAGCAATCGCTGAGGAACTAAAGGAGTCAAATAGGGTTGCTCGAGAAAAATTGGAGCTCGAAAAGCAAAGGATGGCACGAAACAATCCACGATATAAATATGAAAACGGAACTGTAAGTTACAAACAAACTCAATTGATCGTCGGCCAGCAGAAGGAAGTGGCCAGTGACAAATCGCTGGTCACACCTTACTGCAAACTGACGATAATTTCAGCTACAAAATTTTTAAATATACATTTTTATTTTGCAGGAGGACGAATTGTAATTGTATCAAGAACATTGTTTTACTGAGTTGAGTAAATACGAGTGTATGCCGTGTTTCTTTCGCAATCATGTTAACATCGGAAGTTAAATTTACAAATAAACATAGCCACTATAGCACAGCTCAAAAAGAACAAAATCGGAAAAAAAAAAAAAAAAAACAGGAAACTCTAAGTAAGTTAAGGTGGCCGGCTGATGTATGAATGCAGCAAACTGAAATTGGCGTCCACCTGACGATTACCGGATACCAGTAAAACTTTTCGTCGGATTTTTGCTCCTGAGCGCGAGGAGGGCGAACGGTGTAAAAATTGTTGAAATAAAAACTTGAATATTTATCAACTCTATCGTAATTTGTGTCAAAAGAATTAAAATGTTGAAAATAAAATGTTCATTCGCTCTCGCTAGACAAAACGCACATGTTATTTTTTCCTTTCCAATAAAGATACAACTGCAGTTCTATGATCTGTGCAAAGGTGTAGGCCAAAACAAATCGACTGCATTGGCTGCGGCACAGAGAGCGAATGGGCAATACTGTCTCGGCCAAAAAGATCTTCGAAGACACGTTTGTAAGAGGTCACAACTGTCCATGCGATTATTACAGTTGTTATAGATTCCTTGACTTTCCTCCTACTGAATGGCAGTTACGTTGTTATCTCCGCTGACTGTTGTGGAAGGCTAGCCACATTAATTTGCACAATCAGCTTCTTTGTTTTGTTGGGTAGCTCCACCCTTGGGTAGTAGAGTAAGGATTGCGTAACTGGGGGTAAAATAGAAAGGTCAGGGTGCCAAAAGATGGTTGTCAGTCTAAGCCGTGGACAGCCCGAAAGCTGCCCCAGTTTTTTTTTAAACTTCTGTCTCGAAGGTCTATTGTGCCGAGAATGACAGAAAATAATATTTAGGTTAGCAGTGTCTCTACCTCCCTAATGTAGCTGGTAATGTTTTCAGCAGAGCACTTCTTCAATTCTTCTGGACTTAGTATTTCCCGAAAGAAGAATTTCCTTCTAATTCTAGATAGCGCCGGACATTCAGACATGATGTGCTCAGATGTTTCGTCTTCTTCAAGACATAGCCGCCACCCCGGGGAGTCGGTGACCTGTAAAGTAGCCTAGAAGGTTTTTGATATCGTGCCTTCGGAGATTTAGGATTTTTTTGGCATTTTTCTTGAGTGGCAGGATTAATCTTTTGGCTTGTCTGAGGCCTGGGATTTCTTGCCACTGTCTGATACACATGTTGTGTTCCCAACTATTGATAGTGGAAGTGATTGCTGATTTGGTGACGCCGCAGGAAGGTTCTGGTCCTTGTCCGTCAAAGTTTCCAGTGAATTGTACTGTGTGGAACTTTCAACCTGCGCGTGGTGCTAATACAAAAACATAAATGATAAACTTATGCGACAATGGTTCCATTTCTGATGAACAATATTTTATTGTTACAAAACTACGCTAAAAGGCTTTACTATAACTGTCTACCGCATAACAGATTACTATGTAAATCAGCTTATATTACGTGAATGCTATACACTGTTTAAAGTACTGTGTCCTCGTACTCAATGTGCTCAATTAACATTCGTGCGGTTGATTTCAAATCATATTGACCTCCTCGGGGCAAAGTTTATTAATAAAGAAAACCGAATTCTTACGGCTTTTTCTTAGTTAGACGAGCTACAGTACGCCTTAAGTCGGCCAATTCCTGTTGCAACTTCTCTATGTTCGGGTCACTAGAAAAAAGTGAAATTGTTCAACTAAAAGTTCAACAAAATAAATTTCGATATCCTTACCCGTTGTTTTCATTCACGATTATGTCTGATGAATTGCTGTTGTCGCCCAATGTTGCAGCAACTGCACTGCCACCACTTATGACAGAAGAAATCTTAAGATTCGGATGTGCCGAGGTAATTGGAATTGTCATGACGCCGCTCTTACGCGTAGCCACAGCGAATTTTGTTGTTTTTGGTTGCAGCGAAGATGATGCAGATGAATCGCCGCGTGTGGCTGATTTATTGACCTGAGCTGACAATCTGGTTGGTAATACGGCAGCTGGTCTTGTTGCTAGTTTAACAGTTTGTTTAGTTGCTAATTGACCAGCGGGTTTTGTGGGTAAAGGACCGGCTGGTTTGGTTGGCAATGGGCCGGCTGGTTTGGTAGGTAATGGAGAGGATACTTTTGGAGTTGAGGCTCGTGTCATTTTCATATGCGCTACTTCTGACTGAGGTGAGGTTATTGACTTGGATGCTGGCGAATTTAGCTTATTCAGGAATCCTGCATCCGCTTTATGGCCCACTGTTGAAAGTGTTGGAGGTTTGGGTGAGATTTTAGTTGCTTTATAATTTAGTTCAACTGTTTTCGAAAGCATTGGGAAACTTGCTCGCGTCATCGGTTTTGCATCGGCTTTAGGTGCTGGTGCTACGCCTGCTTTAGTCGGAGACATTGGCTCACCAATGAATAATGGATCTTCGTCGACAGTTGGCGTTGAGCTTGACTTCGCATCGGTTTTGGTAGTTGCGTCCACTTTAGAAACATTTACCTTCTGAATAAAGTCGGTTATCTTAATTCGAACCGGCACATCGACTTTGGGAATTGAAACAGTGCAAGGTTTAATATTTGGAAACGCCTTTGCGTTAGGTGTGATAACAGTCTCACCGATCTTAGCAATCAATGTTTTTGAAGTCAAATCAGCGCCTTTTTTGGGTTTCTCCAAGATCTGCGCTGCAGAGGCTTTTGCCGCATTGAGCGCTTTTAATGCGTTCATTTTCGAAGCCGGTCCCATAACCGGTTTCGGTTTAGTTGACATGCTTTCGTCGCATTGTAAAAAGCTGCTGTTGACAGATTTACGGGTTGCCACTGGTAAACTTTCGTTAAATGTACCTGTGGATATTGAAGCAGTGTCTGCAGTTTGATTTACTAAAGTAGCCGATGAGTCATCGTTTTCATCAGTTGCTTTATTTTTATTCCAAGTTGATGCAACAGGCACTCTTGAGTCTTCTTTTACCTTTTTGGTTAGTGGTGTTATTTGGCCAAGCGGAGTTCCTGTTGCTGAAGCCTTAGTTGGCAGCTTCGCAACTGTAGGCAATTTGATTGCTGGTGTAGAAACACTCAACGGTTGTTGTAGGCCGACAGCCAGCGGAGTTTTCTGTTTTGGTGATCTTGAACGAAGTTTTTTGATTACATCCGGTTGTGGCGTTGTTACAAGTTTTCTTTTTAAGGCAGTCGAACGTCCTAGGTCTTTGACGGTTTCTGTTTGTGGACTGATAAGTGCATTTCGAAGAACAGGCGCTGAAGATGTGTCAATGTTTGTCGGTATGTGAGTGGCTATTGCTGGAACTACTGCAGGAATCTGAGTTATGGTTATACCAGATGGAACTGGCGGAAGTACATTTTCTTGTGATGCAGTTCCAACTGGTTTAACAACAGTTCCTGCAGCTAGTTGAAACCCTGACACTGGAACTGCATTTGGCAGAGCTATTGCACCAGATATCGGTGTTTGAATTTTACAAGAAATTGGCAGCGGAACCTGTTGTTCCATTTGCCTTGGTGCAGTTGGCTTGATAAAAGCTTTTCCAATCAATTTCTTTAGCATTTGTTCCGCGCTCAGCCTTTGCGAGTCTAATAATTTCCGCATTGTATCTGCGTCGTTTGCCTTAATTTTACGCATTGTTTCTCCAGCACCATCGACGACGACATAGTTCACGATGTGCGCATGCGTATTTGGTACTATGCGAAACACCGACCTTGGAGTAGTTGTTGCACCATTTGACGTACCAGCATCAGAATTATCCCCATACATGATGTCGTTTATTCTGGCCCCAGTCCCATCAATTTGAAATACCGTCGTAAAACCATTAATCAAGGTAGGCTGGTTCATGATTACAGGTTCGGTGATAAACTCCGGTGTCTCCTTCTTGGGAACAAGAGATATTAGTTTTGGTGCTGAACACTCTGGATTGTCGCACGATCTTTCAAATGCCGCATCTGGGTTTATTGTGGGGATGGAAGCGGCGGCAGCTAGAGCGCCAGCACTGTCATTATCGCCAGATAAATCAACAACCATAGGGCTGGTAGCGGGCAGTGCCATTGCTTGTTTTTTTTTTTTCAAGCCAATAACAAAATAAAACAACTTTGAATTCACGGCGATTCGCGAAAACAAATATATTGTTCGCAGCTTGCAGACTAACTTTTTCAATATTCCTTATAAAAGAGAAATATAAATCATTAGTTATGTGTTCATAAACAATGTATAGATACGCTCACTCTGTGTTGTTAAACTACTATCATCCACTCTAAGCTTCCCAAAAGTCAGCAAGTTTCCTTTTTTCAATTGTTAATAAGACAATTATAAATTCTTTGAGCTCACTTCAAGCACAAATACAAATTTTACTTATACAAATTAACTGAGCATTTATCTAAACAACAAGTACCTACTCCTGCGGTATTTTCTTTTATAACCCTTAAAAATAGAGAAAAAAAGAGGGAGACGAATATAGTTAAACATTTAAACCAAAAACTTTCCAGTGGAAAGGCGGCTGCCTACAAGCTGTTTTCCCGTAAAATTCATGAAGTCACGCACATTTGCTCATTTCTTTTCAAGTGTTTGTGAGTTCATGAATTGGACTTTAATGCAAGAATTCGCTATTCCGAAATGTATTTTTCACTATTTTCTTTATTTTAATCGAAGCCTTAACAAAAACCAAACAAGTTCAATACGAAACACAAAGCAATTGAACAGCGCGATGCCCAGAAAAGCAAAAGGAATGGTGGCCGGCCATTAGCAACATGCTTTTTTTATGTCACACGTATTCACAGACGGGGGTTGAAGTTACAAAAACAACAATGTAAACAAATGGGTTTTGGGGGAATAGACGTACGAAAGATATCCATCTCTTTTATTCCATTATCTTTGATTTAAACCAACGATAATTGAATACAGAGATGGACAACTTTCCAGTGGAAAAGCGGCTGTCTACAAGCTATTTTCCCAAAAAATTCGGACAGTGGGGACGTCAAGTATATTCAAGTATAACGAATGTAGTCAAGAAATTCGTGACTGAGTATGAGTACCAAGTTCACAGTTCTCATATATGTGGCCGAAGTAGAAAAAATGACGTTCCCGACCAATCTTGTTTATGAGTTGGTTACCTACATTTTATCCAGACCAATCTAATCCACTTAAGATAACTAGATTCTTGAATGTTGTCAATGTCAAATATCTATGCCATACAATATTCTTTTATCTGTCTGAGCAAATCATGCCAGGGCATTTCATTTGTAGGTGTAAAAAATGTTATTTCCAGGCGAAAATCAACAAAAAACAGACATCTGTCAAAGTCATGTCAAGATATAATCGCAGAGATCGAGAACAGACATCTTATCATGAGATGAAATAGAGTGACTCCACGAGATATTTCATCTTATTATAATGGATTTTATATATATAAATTTATTGGCAATTATCAATCTTTTATAATATTATGATTCTTTTAGGTTAGGTGCAAGAAGTGTGCCCTCGTCGGCGTCGTCGTTAAATTCGAATTCTTCAAAGTGAAGTTGGTTGAGGTGATAATTCTGACATCTGACATACTGACATCTGGCACATAATTCCTAAGGCGATACTTATATCTAGAACATTACAACTTATTCTTATAAATAAAACATTACATTATAATAAAAATTATCTCCTGTGGAGGCGTGGTGTTAATAATTAATAATTCATCTCCGTTTCTCATGTCGTTTTCGATTTGACAAAAAAATCAATCTTTTTTTTTTGCTCTGACTCTCTTTGGAGAAATCTAGATCTTTTCTCAGATTTCACACACACTTTCACTAATACCAATGTGGATGACACACAGCTGGCAGTTACGAGTTGTTTACCTTTGGAAGGATTGCTTTTTTGACTGAATTATTATTATGTGTAAAAATCAATTGAAATGGATTTCCAGTGCAAGTGAAAAAAAATATTTTTTGCGGCCAACTTAATACACACAAGAAGCAATAAAATTCGGATTTTATGTTCGATTTGGCAGCCGAAATCTAAAATCTCAGATCAAAGTCTGAAAAGCCAAATCGAAAACGACATCAATTTGCATTTTCCAGTCCTCAAAACACAATTTCCAGTATTATTTTCCAGTTTTTTTGTTTGTTTTATCCCTAAAAACATTTTCTCTGGATGATTTGTCAACAAAACAAAACGTGCTCACAGTTACAAGTGACAGGTCTTTTCTATATGTCAAAAAAATTTCTTCCCGGCGAAGGTGGTTTTTTCTCCGTCCTCAAACCGCTAAATTTTTATTCTGTTTCTCATACTCTGTTCGCGCAAAGAAACTATATATGCTATAGAATTCATTGCACATTTTATATTAAATCAAATTGTGCAATTTAATGCAAGTTGTCCAATAGAAACAGGATAATAATGAACTCATTAAATCTACGTGTATCAACAGTAAAAACCGGAGAAAATACAAAGAAAAATGCTGAAATGCGAACCTCTCTAATATCTTTGCCAAAGCACTATGAATCAAGTAAAATCGATTTAGTTTTGTTTCTTAACAATATGTGTTAACTATTCCGTGTTTGTTGCAGGCGAAGAGTGCTATTGTTTGCAATTAAAGAACTCCAACAGTATACCAGATCAAGTAGGAGTGGTAAAAAATGTACGCAATGACATGCTGCAGTAGAGGATCCCTGTTTATGTTTTTATACTTTTGCAGATTTTTAAAAACATTGGAAGTGACCCTGCTGTTCTGCAGTTCTTGACAGACCTTTATTTCTATACTCCACTTAAACACCCCGTAAGGAATCAAATTTCAAAGTGAGTTCAGATTGAATTCGTAAGGCTCTTGCTCCTGGTATTGATTTTATTTTTTGTTCTTGTATGGCTTTTGTATTTGTGCGACGTGGTTTAATATATATTTTCTTTGAATTTCCCAAGGTTGTTAATTACAGCTGCTCGCCTAGAAACTGGCGGCATTGAGGAGTCTACAATAGTCGACTCACTTGCAGGCACACTGTGTCGTCTGTTGGATGATGCCAAGGCGGCGACCGAAAGTTCGAAATGGAATTCAACTATTACCTCGGTGGCGGGTTGCTTCGAGAATTTCGGCTGCGGTTTAAAGGCGCTAGAGTCGAAGATACAACTTGTATTCCCATTCCTTTGTAATTCAGTTCAGCGGTATTTAACCGAGCTGAGGTAAGTGTCATTTGATTAAATGTATAGGTATGTTGGCATTGGAAGTAGTTAGTAAAAATAAAATGATCACGGAAACAATGGACAAGAAATATGACGGAATATCGGTCATGTTGTCAGTTGGGCTTTGAATACCTGCCCCTGCGCGAAATCTACACCTAAAGTACATCTAAAGTTACTTCTCAACCTCGTTTGTGTCACTTTGTTGTTGCCTGCGACGTTTAAAAAAACGTTCGACCAATTCTAAGTCAAAAAGCTAGGAAAACAAACAACTGCTGCCCTAATTCAGTTGTTTATTTTTTTTTGCAGCGTCCTCAGTTCGCCATCCGTTCGAAACGAGTATTACCTGTACGTTCACAATTCCATCAGGCTCATTCTGTCATGCACGCAGGAATTTCCCGAACAATTAAAAGAACATCACGCGGAACAACTGAAAAATCTCAACATAGTGTGCAAACAAGTCATTCATGACGACGAAATTCCAATGGATCCACGCACAAACTCGGGCATTCTAATGGCATATATAGCGAAAATATCTGCCACTTATGAAAGCTTCATCCACGAAGTGAAACTGGCCAAACATCCAAATGAAATCGTGCTCTGCGTGGGAATAATCAACACCTTTGACTACCACGATTTCACTCAACTCTCCAAGGATATTCGCGACATTTGTACTAAAATCGACAACATTGCCAACACAAATTCAACTGTGCCTAACATTCTGTTATGCGCAGCACGTTCCCTTTATCAGATATCTAAGATCCTGCTTAGTTTTGACTTGCGCAACAGTGAAATGAGTGAGGACACAAAGTTGATTTTGCGAAAACTTCTCATATTTGCATTTTGCTATTTGGAACATCATATGGATAGTGTAAGGCATTTGTGCAAGGACCTCCTGCGAAATGTGATTGCACTGAGCAAAAAGATTTCCTTTGCGTATTTGCTTCAGAAAATTTTCGATGCCTGCAACTCGGAAAGACTGTCGTTGTCAATGAAATGTGTGGTCCTTTTGCAGGCAGTGCCGATCCTGGGCAGTCAAGACATCATCAAAAACTGTAAAGAACTATTTAGCTCGTTGTTTGCAGAGAACCTGGGGCGGGATTTTATCGTCAACAATCTCTTTGAGGGTTTAATGGCGTCCAGTCATAGAGAGATTGAATTCGAAAGATGGCGAGATCTTTGGATCTCTTATTTGTTAGAAATGGCAAGCAAAAACGATTCGAGGCTGCCCGATGTTGAGATCCTCATTGTTAAGGCGGTCAAGTGCGAGCCTCGAATTGTGCAGCACATCATTGAGCACACAAATGAAATTCCGATTAGCACAAAGCTCTCAGCCCTATGGGCAGTCCGCAAGAGCGGCATTAAAATGGAGAACTTTAATGATATCCTTCGGAATTTTTCCAAAAACCTTTTACTTTCGATACTCTCGAATTGTGATGAGACTCGGGTAATGGCACTCAGACTGCTAGTGGAAACGCACAAAACTACAGAGCTGCTAACCGATCTCGAATGTGAACATATCTTACTCTTCCTCGAGTACAATTCAAATTGCCAGAGTCCAGCTACTCGACAGAAGACGCTTTCGTTGCTGGGGAAAGCCCTCCTACGATGTGAACTGAATTTAGTGAAGGTGTTGAAAGATGCTTCCAGCCCGGACAAATCGTTCTACGTTAAATTTCTGATGGATTTTATAAAAATCCTTGTGGATAATCTATTCCAAGGTGCGAATTTCAGTCGCCGCTCGATATCCTTGCAACTGCTGGAGATCTGTGTACGTATCTTGATCAATTGCGACCTAAATTTAGATGAGTTTCTTCCTAAAAATACCATTCAAACACTGACAGACACGATAGGTGACTCCTATGAGGCCAACAAGGAACTGTGCGTGTCGATACTCAAGTTAATTGAAGACAAAAAGGGATACAGAGTGTGTGAAACCGATTCGATTGATGAAATCAAAGAACTGCTGGTGAGTGTGCGCCCGACTGACTCCATTACCGGAGCGTACCGCTTAGAATTCTTCTGCAACAAGGGTAGTCCTGATGCGTTTGGTCCCTTCGAGGTGACCAGCTATTGTCCAGTTTATTACGCGGCGCTGCGTTGGGCTTTGAACATCCTCAAGGATGGTCTGCGTCTGGGAAAGGAATCAATCTTGCTGGCAGCAAAGTCAAACCCATTGTACGGAATACTGTTCGCAATCAAGCATCTTCTTAAGCGTCTAGATTTTCAGGGATTCTCGAAGGACATCGCCTGGAGGATTCTTGTCGCCGAAGTGATAGTTATTTGCAAAGAGCTAACCACTCTTGTCGGCCCAGTGGTAAACAATTCTTCTCCAGAAGGTCACTTACCGAACGATTTCAGTGAGCTGCCAGAGCATTTTAAGGGCGCTGCAGATCAGGTCAGCGGCACTCCTCGCAAGGTACTTTCATCGAAAACAAAACTCAACAGAGACACGCTCAAGACAACGCCACAAATGGTACTACTCTGCGCCTGGAGAACAGTAAAGGAAGTATCTCTAATACTCGGAGAAATCGTTCTACGCTCGCCGATTCAATACAGCAAAGTAACAGAGAACTTTCTGGTGACAAAGGAACAGATCCTTGAGATTGGTGAGCATTTCAAGTTGCTACTCTCCGAGACAAAGCATCGCGGAGCCTTTGAACAAGCCTATGTTGGCTTTTCGAAACTCTGCGCAAGGCTGTGGCGTGTTGAAAGCCACGATTTGAATGTACTACCGATGACATGGTTGCGGGAGCTGCTCTCTCTCATCGCAAAGGATGAGCAAATCAACGAGAAAATATGCTCAACTCGTCGAAGTGCTGGAGTCCCATACATGGTGCAGGCATTAATTACCTCTGAGCTGCAAGTGGGCACAACAAAATCGCTCTACTTCTGCATGCAGCAGCTGATACAGATCTGCGACAATCCGGACAGAACCACCGAAGCCAGAAGTCATGCGTTGAATATTTTGCGAGCACTTTTCCGATGTACAGACTTAAACGACGCGGTTGGTGAGTTCGCTAGCGATGGTGTAATGTGCGCCATACGAGGCTATGAAGCGTCGACTTGGTCTGAAAAGAATTCCTCCACTTTGCTGTTCTCAGCTTTGATCACGCGAATATTCGGTGTCCAAAGGACCAAAGACTCGGACAATCTCAGCATTCGAAACAAGATGACTGGGAGGATATTCTTTTTGCGCTACCCGAAGCTGTACGATTTCTTTTTGGATGAATTGAAGAAGGCGAGCGTATTAATACTGCGCCATGAGAAGGCTAACAAGTTGCATCCGCTGCTGCTGATGCTGAGTCGACTCTACCCCTCTGCCTTAGAGGGAACCGAGTCAAACTTGAAGGTGCACTCTTTGCTGTTCATTTGCTCTCACGTATTGCTAATTCATCCTTGTCATTTTTAGCTGTCTGAATTCATACCATACATCTCCAATTGTTCAGGATGTCCTGAAATGCAGACGCGATATTTAGCTGCAAAGGCGATTATCGCTCTGACCTCTGTGGACTCATTGTCGGTGGCAATTTTGAGGAAATGTGCTGAGGTTTTGGCAAGTAGTAGCCTACGTATTTTTCGGCTAGCAATCTAACGTTCTTCTTTTTAGATCTCTGCGGATGACCCAAAATCAATCAATTTGAATGTTTTGCATGGTCATTTGCTACAGGTAATATCAGTAAAGGGGACCACTAATTTTCGAGGGTAACACGCTTTCTTGTTTCTAGATTCTTTTCCTAATAAAAGCTCACAAGAATCCGGATCCAGAACTAGTCGGTGATATATGCTCGACCGTGGTGACTTTCCACCTGAAGACTAAAATTGATAACGCGGTTATTCTCAAAGTGATGCTGGACATCTTCATTGTTATTTTGAGTGGGTAAGTCTTGGAATGCTTGTATGTACATATACACATTTGATTTTTGGTGGAACCATAGCTCTTTGTAAATTGTGTCGTTTCAGGGGGACTTTCCTCTCTCCAAGTTGTTTTTGGGTCACCAACCCGCCGAAGAACTTGTTTGCCTTTAAGTACGGGTTGCACATTTTTCTGAACGTAAGGCGTACTCATTTATCTTCAAGCGTGGCAGGGGTGGTCAGCGGTGCACTGTGCTTTGCCTAGATGGCACATTAAAGAGTTCCTTGTCGAATTTGTGAAGTTCCTAACGCAGCTACCTACGGCTTATGTTTAAACTTGAAATAAGGTCGACGAATTGCCCATGAATTCGTGGTGTTTAGGACCTCGCCCAAACATTCCTGCACCAGTACCTTCGTCCGTTACCTTGTAGTGTGGCTGCTCAGTCCATAGATCGTGGTCTCATCGCCATTTAGTCCAGTTCCAGATGTATGATTTCACCAATGGTTTCTTTAAACTCTCCCTTGACGAGTCCTTTCAAAATTTATTGCAAATACTTCGATATCATGATGGATGTGTAAACCTGGTCAACTCGGAAGATTCTTCTATTCGCCTACAAACAATCCTCCGTGATTGGGGTTCTTACTTTATTATTATTAACGTTTTTCTGTAACAATTGCAGTCACGAGCACGTTGTTGAGAAAATTACAATACTTCATAAAAGAATAGCTCCTCACTTCAAATACAAACGGAGAGTACTTACTTACTCAACTGGCTCCCGACCCGTGAAGAGTCTCTGCCTGAGACACTGTAGCCTTCCATCTTCTGCGATCCCGTTCACGCTGCTTCCAGTTATCCAGACTAAGCGCTCTGGCATCCGCGATGGCTTGTTCTTTAAAACGGAGGTTCGGTCTTCCTTGTCGTCTCGAACCTGGCGGCTGGGATTCGAAGATCCTCTTAGCTGCAGCATTATTGTCCATTCGCTCGATTGGATCTACATTGGGCGAGCCAATGTAGTCGACGTATTTTGGCCTTTTGGACTACATCCACATCTTGGTACAGCTCATAGAGTTCGCGCCCTCCTCGCACACAGGACCAAAAATCCGCCGAAGAATTTTTCTTTCGAAGGAGCCCAGTATCAGCTCTCCCTTCCTGCTTATCGTCCAGCACTCGGCGCCATAAAGCAGAACTGGCAGGATAAGGGTTCGGTAAAGCATACATTTTGTCCTTCGAGTTGGGAGTTTTGAACCCAATTGTTTTGCCAAACCGAAGTAGCAGCGGTTTCCTAGGGTAATTCTTCGCCGGATCTCCACTAGGATGTCATTTGTGGAGTTCATGTTTACTCCGAGGTAGATAAACTCCTTAACTACCTCGAAATTGTTGCTATCAATAGTGACGTTCTGTCCTAGGCGGTGGACATATGCTTGTTTGTTTGTTGATAGCATGTACTTAGTCTTGTCCTCGTTTACTACAAGACCAACGAATTTCGCCTGTTCTTCAATCGCCGTAAAAGCCTCAATCACGGCGACCGATGATGTCAATATCGTCTGCATACCCCAGTAGCTGGACGGATCTGTTGAAGATAGTGCCTTCCGTGTTGACACCTGCCCTGCGCACTATCTGCTCTAACACGAGATCGAAGAAGTCACATGATAATGCGTCTCCTTGCCGAAACCCGGTGTATGTTTGGAATAGCTCGGAGGAACTACTTCCAAATTGCACGTTGCAGCGTGTGCTCTCCAGCGTCACGCTACATAGCTGGAGCAGTTTTGCCGGGATCCCGAATTCGGCCATCGCCACATAAAGCTCCTGACGATGAATGCTATCATATGCGATGAATAGGTGATGAGTCTCGACTTGAAATTCATTGGTCTTTTCCAGGATTTGCCTCAGTGTGAAAATTTGGTCTATAGTCGATCTGCCGGGCCGGAAACCACACTGGTAAGTGCCGATTAGTGTGTTGCAGAACGGTTTGAGACGTTCACACAGTACGTTGGATAGGATCTTGTATGCGACATTAAGCAGGGATATGCCTCGATAGTTCTTGCAAGACATAGGATTGGCTTTTTTTGTAGATGGGGCATATGGAGCTGATAGTCCAGCCATCGGGCATACTTTCTTCCACCCATACTTGGTTGATGAATTGGTGCATGCGCCCTACCAAAACATCACCACCGTATTTGAAGAGCTCCGCTGGTAAACCATCAGAGCCGGCGGCCTTGTTGTTCTTTAGCTTTTTTATTGCTCAGCCAACTTCTTCTATACTGGGTGGTGGAACTGGTTCTTCATTGACTGGACGTGGGTGGGTTCTCTTGACCTATCACTCTCTCTACATGATGCCCAAAACGGAGAGTAACTGCGTATAATTTTTAAATTAGAATGCGATGGCTCTGAATGATTTGCAAGAACATTTTCCAGTAATCGGTGCAATCACGGTTGAATCGTCTGACCTGTCTGGTTCATAACCTCATTAACAAACGAACAGAGTGACTTCTTACAGATCCGTCTTCCAGTTGTTTTTCCATTATCGCTTATCTCGTTATCCGGTTTGTCAAAAACTACTGTATGCGGTTCTGACAATACTTGGCTCCGATTCCCTGATATTCGCTTTATGTTAACGTCGTCTTATTTTAATGTCTTAAATCTTTAATTTTCCTTACAGCACCAGAAATCTAATTATCCCACAGGAGACCATACAGAATCTTCTTCACTTCTCACAGCAAAAACATTTCTATGCTTCCGAACTTTCCTACTACTATCCGGTCTTTCGAAAATCATTATATATCTATAACTTGCATATGCTTCGACTGACCTTGCCGTTTGGAGCCTTATCCGATTTTTTACTCTCACCTCCAATTACGCACGAAAGCGTCTACCTCGAACAGGCAGAGACCTGCTTAAATATCATAGTTTTAGTGCTAAACAAGAAGCGATCATTAACCGAAGACTTGGAGGAATACGAACTCACTGACGAGGAAATTGCGTTTATGAAGGTGCTTCCCGAGGACATGCTCGACCAGTTGCAAGCTGAATTGAAGAGTAGCAAACTGCTGCATTCCATACTAAAGGACGTCAGCCAGAAGCCGAAATTCTATCCCGAGTGTGCAATGAAAGCATATGCCGCACTAAGTCAGTTGGAAATATTCGATTTCACTCTAACGCAATTGATCAAAGAATCAAAGAAACATCCTGGCGATGTGAAAAGTCCCCTAACACTGTGTGTTGAAAGATTGGTGCTACAGAAAGGTGTCGAATTCAAGACATCACAAATGTGCTTGGAATACCTAATTGAAATATCACAGCCCTGGAATCCGGACTGTTTAAGGTGGGTGGTGGTCAATTGAATGGGGAATAAGCTTTCTTACTTATGATGTTTTTGTTTGCAGACTAAAAGCATCGAACATATTATCGCATATTGCGGTACATTTCCCAACAGCTCTAGAGAAGAAGAAACTAAAGTTTGTTAAGGAGTTCATTAGTCTAATGCTGTCGCTTCTTATGGACGATGACTACGATGTCAGAGATAATACGACAAAAATTGTTCTTAGCTTGCCCAAAGAGGACATTGGGATTGGTGAGTGTGGTTTATTCAAATTTAATTAGTGGCACAGGATTACGAATAACGAAAGCGTGAGCTATTTTAAATGCAAGACAAAAACAAGTTCCGTCATGTAAAACTCATCTAGTAATTTGACAACTGCACGTTGCCACTTTATATACCCTCCACAGGAAGGTATATTCACTTTGTCATTACATTTTAACATTTTTACATTTGTAATGCCGGAGGCCTCATAAAGTATATAAAGGGTTTTCCAATAACAGGTGTTATTTTGGTATTCAAAGAAAAATGGCAGTTTTTGAGATAAATGATCGGATGTTTATTTCATAATAAAGAGGAAGGTATGCCGTTAATAATGAAAAACAACATCAGCCAAATGGCCACCACGAGCACGCATACAGGACCATATCCTTTTCATGAAATTTTCCATAACCCAATCGCAAAGTGGCTGCCCTATGTCCTCAATAGCCTCACGAATTTTATCTTTGAGGTCTTGAATCGACGCTGGGCTGTTAGACCTCATGCGTAGACCTCATCTTTCACGTGGCCCCAAAGGAAGAAGTCGCAAGGTGTTAAATCACAAGATCTCAGTGGCCAATTGTGATCACCTTTTCGAGAGATAACACGGTCCGGAAACTTTTCCCGCAAAAGATCAATGGTTTCGTTGCTTGTGTGGCACGTAGCGCCGTCTTGTTGAAAGTAAACCTTGTCCAGATCAATACCATCTAAAAATACGGTGTAATGACGTTTGTGGAATGCCCAATTCCAAAGAACGACGAGGAATGGGCAAACCTGTGTTTTCTTCAACACTTGCTTCAGTTTTGCGAACTGTGACTGCAAGATTTTCACCATTTTTGTAGTGAATTTTAACAATTTCAATGCGTTGTTGAAGCGTGTATCGTTCCATTTTTAGTAATGGCGTAGTTTCTACCATAGACAAACCATACTGAGACCCCCAACTCACAATCCTCTTGCCGCTGGCCCCCTCAGTTTTTTTTCAAATTCGCCATTTTGTATTCCTATCGGTGTTATATCAATTCGGAATCCGAATGACATGCAAAAACATACAAAAAATACAAAAATAAATGCTGCCAACCTCGGCAGCCGTGGGGAAATGTGAAAGAGTTCGGGAATACCACATTTTACCATAACTGAATGCCATTGGTTAGTAATTATAAATTTTTTGAAGGTAAATAATTTGATTTGTGTGGTTAATAAAACTATCTAAAGGAGATGTTTTATATACTAGAAATATATTGGGACAAATATGGTTGTGTATTTCCCGCTTTTGGATATAATTAACTTCGATTTCGTGTGTAAATTTTTCTTCAATAATAAAGAAAATTTGCTCAAAATGTTTTTATTTCCCTCAACCAACATACATTCTTAATTTTTCGTAAATATTTTAAGCAAATGTACACTTTTTCCCAAAAAAAAATATTATTCACACGTAACGAACAATTTCAAATTTAACTGATAAAATTCTATGAACGCTGCAAGCCACTTTGCCCAAAGCGGAAGTGGCTCATATTTTTTGGGAGTGTATTGGTGACTCAGAACTTTTGAAGTTACGTGACATTTGTCAATACGAATTTCTATGTATCAATACTAGCGCAGTAAATCGTGACCACTCCGAAAAATATAGCTTGTAGGCTAAGTAACGGGAAATCGGCCGAAGTTGGTGGTCTCAGTATTGTCTCTGGTTTCTACTTGTCAAATGTCAAAGAATAAAAGCTTCAAAAGTGACAGCTACGGAAATAGCGGGTCATTCACAATAGGTCTATTCGCGTACTCGGTTGAAATAGAACGCAATCGATCGCAATCGCACAAAGTCTATACACGTAGTATAGACCTTGTGCGATTGCGATCGATTTATTGCGTTCAATTCAAATCGAGTACGCAAATAGACCTATTACCACCTCTCATTGGAAAACCCTTTATATTCTGAATCAGGATCACATTCTGAATCGGTTTTGCCATGTCCGTCTGTCTGCCTGTCTGTCAGTTGAAAGCACGATAGCGTCCAAAGGAATCAACTTACCCAAGTTAAATTTTGTGAGAGGACTTGCTTTTATCGTCGTCTGGTTGATGTTAAAATTGGACTACGTCGGTCAAGTAGTTCTGCTACCTCCCATACAAAACCAATTTTGCATGACTTGTAAGTGGAGGGCCAGGCCGATGATAACTCTTTTACTTGTTTTTCATTTCTCGAAAATAAAATTTTATTTGCTTGAGTTTTTTTTGTAATACATTTTTTAATTTAATTAAATTTACATTTCTTTCGTTAATACAGCGGGTCTTAAACTCATACACATATTTTCTTTCCCAGAAAATGTACTTTCAACGATGGCGCAAAGACTCTTCCTACAATATACAGCTGACCTCCTCAATGCAATGAAGGCCGACGACGATTATATCATAGCTATATTCAAAGCCATCGCAGAGACACAATCAGCTTCGGCGAATATAGACACAAGTGATGGGAGTGCAAGCACTAATAGCAATGGCACTGGTGGCGACCTAGAAGTATTCGACAAGAACGAAACGAATGTATTTGCCGAGCCCCTAAAAGCCATCTCAGATAACATTGTGATATACAAAAATACGTTTAGTTCTCGACATAAAGTGATGAACGTAGTTAATACATTCAAGATTTATTAGCCGATAAACATAATTAGTTAGTAAGCAGTTTACTTAAGATTCTGTGCAATTTTCAAACATATGGACAGTATACATAAAGTAGTGTGTATATTTTTGTAAGTATTTTATTAATATTTAAGGGCGTCTTAAAGAAACAGGAATTTTCATAGAAATGAATAATTTATTACGCAAAGTAGTTAAATACGTACATATTTATATGAAGCTTAGAAACAATATCAGCCGGATGTAACACCCATCATTTCGAATTTATTTTTGACAAAAATAAAACAGTACGAAACATTTCGCTGATGTATACCTATATATTTCATTTTTGTATTAAGGAATCCTATTAATCCTTTCACTTATGTAGGAAAAAGTAAGCTGGATCGACGGGCAGGGCACGTATGCCATAGGAATCAAAACAAATGCACTCATATGTCAAATAGGACAACAAATTTCAAATTAGCTGTTAATTGTGGTGACTGACAGCTTTTGCAATTCTTAAACAAGAAAACCAATAAATTTCTTGAGTAAAAATTCGTAAAGAAAAAGACAATCCTCTTCAATATCGAAGAGAGGTGAGGATCGTTCATTGAATATGAGTATACTAAGCGGCGATGAGTAGTATCTATCAGGAATAGCGTAGCCCAAATTCTCGTTGTGGATGTTGCGTATATAAGGGTTTGGATGTTGCCTTAGGTTGGGATTTGGTAAGTCTAAGCTTGGTTAACTTTGTTAAATAGCTTAATAAAGGTGTGACTCCAGAAGTATCATACAGGACCTTATTTCTAAACCATTTGCCTGAGGAATTTCTGTATTTGGCCGTATGTACATTTTCTAAGTATAGTTCTTTCAAATCTTTGAAGTTAATGAGCGACTGTCGGTGATATTTGAAACCATATCGCAAATCCGTACGCTATGATTAGGCCGATGAAATTTTCGTACATTAGATTCTCTTAAGACGCCTCTACGATGTTGTTTAGTTAAACATCTCGTAAGAATTTACGCAGCCTCTCCGTGGCTTTCCTGATATTGTGATTTATAAACATTTTTCCGTGGTAACTTTACTAAACGAGGTTTGTTTTTTTAAATGGGTAAGAATTTCGATAAACTATTACATAAAACACTGAAATCTATTACTTTTTGCAACTGAAACTGATCTTAGCTGTGGTTGACAGATTAGCTTCGTAAGAAAATCGTAAGAAAATCATACAAAAAGCCAAATTATCTGGGACAATTTCGAAATTTCTTTGGAGGGACTGCTGAAATATCTACCTGCTGAGTTTGACAGGTGTCAAATGCCAGCGCTACCAACTTGAAACCACAAAATGAATGACCCTGAACAAACTTCTGCAGCTTGTTTGGAGCTTAGAAAACTGCCTACAATGACGCACATCGAATAGGTTTAGCCTGCTCTCTAATTGGGGGCGTCGGGTTTCTTCTGCTGCATTGTTCCCTCTCCGTTGACCTAGGCTCCCTAGGTTGCCGATTATTGGTCAAAAAATGACTTTTATCGATCGTCGATTTTTGATTTTGTTGCTTTGATCTACATTTATCTGACAGCTCGCTGCTTTCACCCGAATGTTAAATGAACCGCTGACAATTATCTGAGAATATAGTTGTCCTGAGAAAGCTTCTGAATTCGGGCTTCACAGGAATGTTGGTCATCTACATACTTGCGGAAGAGCCGCAGAAAAAGGTTTTAGAGTGCAAGTAAAAGGGGCTTCTTTGAAGCGGACACAACAGTGAGCTACAAGACTTGTATAAGCCTCAGGCTGCAGTTTTCTTCTACATTCATTTTACGCAAGGGTCAAGCTGCTTAAATGGAGCCTTTATAACCCTCGATCTTCTGTAGCTGCTGGGGCGCCTGACTAAAGTCTTTGATGTTTGGCTTGTACAAACTTTTATACCTGCTGTTTATCGAGTACTACGTGTCCGAATATGTTATAGATTCGCTTGTAAAATCCACGAAATTCAGTGATGGCTCGCTCACGGATGTGGTAATTCGACCCTGGAAAAAGTTTAAATAATTTCGATAAAGAAGTCTCGCATGCTTCCAAAGTAGTTCAATAAAAACAACACAAAATATCGAATAAACTGAAAGGGGAGATTTTTTTATTGCCACGTTAAAGTAAAGTCCATACAAAAATTAAAAATCAATTGTATTTTGAAAAATTGCACACTTTGGGGCATAAATACGCAGTTTAATTTATGTTTGTAAGAACTTGATTTCCTCCTTCTTCACTTTCATCTAAATATTAAATTGGTATGTATCCTAACTTGCTTTGTTTTGTCATTTAAAATTAAGTCCAATTGTTTCTGGGTTTTTTTTTGTTTTGTTTGTTTGTTTGTTTGTATTCAATATCACATTTCAGACGACCACTTTCATTCAAATAAAAAAGAGAAAATTATTTTTTTTCTGTTCCTAAATATGTATAGTGAAACGTAAACATAGCAATAGAATTTACAATATCAACTGGATAAACACATAACGAACAAAACTTAAGAGAAACAACCATATCGTCAACAGAGTAAATGCCTAATCGAATTTAGATTTCCCCTCGCATGAACATGCATCACAAACACGAACATCCGAGGTCCAGCCCCGTTCGGGTACTGGCCGACGAGTTGTCGAACAACTCTCGCATGTGGCTTGTCCACACGCCCGGCAATGATGACGCCGACAATCGCCAATGTGCTTGGCAGTGCCGGGAGGTTTGGCACTTTGCAACTCTTCAGCAGTGCCAAATGGAATTTTGCATATGGAACAGTTTGGCGATTCGGAATCAGGTACCCAATAGGTGGGGCGTGCACTGTCTTTTATCAAATCTGCAAGGAAAGATACAGTTTTATGTTAAAGTTTTATATTTTATACATAACTTCCATAAGCTGATTTACCTTTGGGATATTCTAAAACGGATGTCACACTACTTATCGTATTGTAGATGGTTTCACTGTATTTTCTCACTAATATGTCTCCCTCTTCGTTGGGCGGCCCTGTATTATGAGTAGTATAACATAAGTGATCTGTTGGATTTTCTGAATATTTTAAATGAAAATTGTTGCGATGAGAGGCCAATACATACAATAAATGTCAAAGCGTTTGCCTTACCTGGCACTGAGTCTTTATTTTTGCTGATTTCTTGCCGGCAATCTTCACATACCCGCACTGGCTGTGTCCAGCCACGTGCTGGTACTGGCATTTTTTGTTGACTGCATGCGTTGCAGAAGCCTTCGCCACAGCCACGGCAATGGTGTTTGCGAAGTCCAGTCTTTTCGAAATTTTTCTTACACGAGTGACAATGCTGTGAGAATACAAAATAAGACGCACATCACTCTCACGCTCTGGTAGTAAATTGTACAGTTTGAAGGAAAAGTAAATAAAATATGGTATGAGAAGAGCTTACAGAAATCTCTGCGGCAAGGACAGTAAAATGTAAAAACAAAAATCGTTTGTTAAAACATGATTTCCTTAGAGGGATGTTGACTATGCTGGGGGCAGATTCCGTATAACAATAATCGTCAGGACGATATCTTTTTTGAAACTTTGATGACCATAAGAAGTTACATTCTGCCCGAATTTGTTTTTTTTATACCCTCCAGAGGAAGGTATATTCACTTTTTCATTACATTTGTAACGCCAAGAAGGAGTCACCGGAGACCTCATAAAGTATGTATATTCTGAATCAGGATCACATTCTGAATCGATTTAGCCATGTCCGTCTGTCTGTCTGTCTGTTGAAAGCACGATAGCGCCCAAAGTAATTGACGTAGCTGAATGAAATTTGGTGAAAGGATTTCTTTTTATCGGCGTCAGCTTGGTATTAAAAATGGGCTATGTCGGTCAAGTAGTTCTGGTTATTTTGCTTGTATGACTTGTATGCAGTGGAGGGTATCAAAGCATCGGCCAGGCCGATGATAACACTTTTACTTGCTTTTTTTTTATAATTGGCACGCGCTAAAGAGGTTATGACTATTCTTATAGTGCAATGTGATTTACACAGCGCGGGCATTAAGGAAATTGGGATAGAGAAGATAGGAGATACCGATGCACATTGGTTTTAAATGTCTGCAAACAGCACTGAGGAGGAAAGACAGAGCCGGACAAGGCATTCCACATTCGTGTTGTACGGCTTATGAAAGAGTCTCTATATTTCATGGTACGTCCGAAGATAGGCTGAATGGTAAACGGATGGGCATTCCTAGCAAGACGAGTATTGCGGTTAAATTGCTGAAGGGGCGGAATGCAGCTGGCAACTTAATTTGAGCACTGTTTGTTAAAAAAGCGATAAAACAGTGTGAGACCCGTAACGTTTCTTCGATGTTCAAGCGATATTCGTATCTCCGATTAGTTTCAACGCACGATTTTGGATCCTATCCAGTAGGGGCAATATGGTTTTCGGCGCACCAGGCCAGATATGGGAATTGTATTCTAATTTGGGGCGAATGAACGCCTTTTATATTGTAGCCAGATCAGAAGGGGTAAAAGGGGTTTGAGAAAACCTAGACATTTCGCAGCATTCTTAGCGACTTCGTGTATGTGGTCATTCCAACGAAGGTTGTCAAGAACGCACATACCGAGAATGGAAAGTCTTTCGGTTTCGGTGATGCAAGTGCCATTCATGGATAATGGCTGTAGGATCTGGTTTCGCATTAGAGACAGCAGACAGCATTGTGTTTTCGAAGCATTAAATTCTACTCTATTGGCTGAACCCCATTTTGAAATGCTATTAAGGTCGGAATTTAATGAGCTTAACATACGTTGCCGTTTTAGTTCTACGGCTGAAGAGCAGGGACGTGAGACCTGGAAAGAATATGAGAAGCTAAGAGTGCTGTCATCAGCGACGGAATGGATTGGATTACAAGTTGCAGACAAGAGATCATTTATAAAAATGAGAAAGAGAGTCGGAGACAAAACGGTGCCTTGGGGGACACCAGCATTTATATGGTGAGTTTCCGACTTGAAACCATCCAAAACAACTTGAATTGAACGGCCAGAAAGGTAGTTTCTAATCCATTGAACAAGAGACGCATCGATCCCATAAGCACGCATTTTCGACAAAAGAGCTTGGTGCCAAACTCTGTCAAATGCTTTTGAAATATCAAGCGCAACAATCTTCGATTCACTGAAGTGATGGGATGATTGGTTCCACTTCTCGGTGAGATAAGTCATCAAATCACCAGTGGACCTGTAGCCACGAAAACCGTACTGCCGGTCATTGAGGAGTTTCCGAGATTCAAGATATTTCATAAGATGACGATTTATCAGCGTTTCCATGACCTTAGAAAGAATGGACGTTAGTGCTATGGGTCGGTAATTGGTTGGAGAAGAAGATTCGCCTTTTTTAGGGACGGGCTGGACAAATGCTGTTTTCCAATTTCTCGGGAAGAGTCCAGAAGAATAGGAGAGATGAAAAAGCTTACGCAGTGGTTTTGCCAGTTTGGAAGAACACCTCTTCAGAACGATGGGGGAGATACAGTCTGGATCAGCGGATTTATTTATGTTGAGATCATGTAGTACCCTTGCAACTGTGCGACGCTCTCGAGCACAGGTGGGGGCAAAGCGCAAACTGGGAGCACCGAGCTGGCTGCAAAATGCGCAGCAAACAGATTAGCTTTGTCTAAAGGTCTCAAACTCGTAATTTTGGCACTTAGTTGCTGCTTTTGGAGGTCTATCGTTTCGACGATAATCGTCTTAAAAATTACGGAATGAGTGCCCTGATCTCGGTTCTTGATAATTCGCAAAGAGCCCTACCGCAGTTAAAGACAGCGCAGTACTAGATGACTAACTACCGGAAAACCATAAACTTGCTTTAAAGCACCTCTATCACAAAATCCATAGCCAAATAATGTATGCAACTGGGAAACGCAGGTCTATACCACCGCTGAGATGAAGATCAACATCAACGTCCAATGTGTTGCGCCAACATTTATTATAGAAAAAACTACCAAAAATAACAAACAAAGAAACAGGGGGGTTATTCCCAAATGCGAGGCGGATAGTTTTTTTTAGGTCCGCAAACAATCCACCAGCAATCCGTCACCTAAACACCTATCGCTTTCAATGCAATCATAAAATGGCGTTGAAAAGTGTTTTATACGAAAATTCAAATCCGCGACCAAAAGCGATCCGCCGCGCTTTTGGGAATAACCCCCCAGCTAGGTATCCGAACAGGCTCAAAAAAGAATAAAATTGCAATAGTTTTACTTACTGTAATTTCTGTATTTGGTTTCCAGTAGCTCGGTGCAACTGTGTCAGCAAGCCAATCGCTAAGAACTTTCGTTGGTTGTGATCCTATGCTACTAATGGCTTCGGTTATATATGAAACTCCGTCGAGCACCATTTGGGCAGAATGTACTGGTCCTTTGGCTGGCACATTTCCTCCTTTCCAAATGTGAACAATCTCCGACCTTACAGCAATTGCCTCTGGTGGTTTATTTCCATACCAATACTTTCGTTCGCGATATATCTCGCCGCAGTTTGGACACTCGATCAACGATCCCTTCCATGCGTACTTGGCAAAGCCCAACAAAGAGTTGTCGCTGTGTGTCTGCGTGTTCATTGAGACAATCACCTTCAAAAATTAAATTAGATTAAGCATACCGAAATTGCTGAGAACAATAAAAACTCACTTCTCTTCCATTTGTGTAGCACTGTTGGCACAACAATACTTTGTTCTCGAATTGATGCTGATAGTTGCATGGATGTGTGTTTTGATGATTTTCGCCATCGATCACATGGCCCATTGAACGTTGGCAACGCCGGCTGCATGACTCACAATGGACAGTGCAAGTGAAATACTGTTCCGGAAATGGATTAATCGTTTTTTCGACAATCTCGCCAGAGAATTTTAGGTTGAGTGCCCTCATTGCCTTGAAGACTACTCCTGGCTGTCGAGGAGATCGTACGGCAGTGTTTTCGATTTCCATTTGTATAGCGGCGATAATTTTTGAAAAATCTGTTGATCGATCGTCGGCGGTCTTAATGCCAACATATCTTAGTGAGCTAAATGCGTTTGTTTCAATGTTTTGACGAGAGAATTGATGACGGAGCTTATCTTCGGCGCTTTCCTCAACAGCTAACAAGTAAACACACAGGATTAGGAAATTTCCCATTTATGCAACTAAGTTTATACTCACAGCTATCTAATGGTTTTGTGTGTCGTGTTTCATGGAAAACAATAACCGCTGGGCCTAATGCCTGAGCTGTTCCAGGAATGGCCAGTGATTGAAGTGCTTGAGCAAAGTGCGAGCAAAAGGCCTTTGAAGCTGTTCCCAAGAAGTCGAACATGTCGCTGTGCAGGCGTTCTGATCGCGTTCGATAAATAACAATATCCGAAATAGCTAAAATCTGTCAACAAAGAAAAAGGATAAGTTAAGGCTTTTATGATGTCCGCCCCTAAGCGTACCTTCAAGAGCATTCTCATCCGGCGATTGCTTTTCGCCGTAGTCCCAAGGAGGCCTTCGGTATCCAAACACAAAACGCCAAGCTGATGTTGCATGGCAGCGTATACGCCGATTGTACAGGAATTTTGTTCGGAGGATGTCTTGAAAACCTCTTCGCCGCGAAAGAATGCATGGTTCATGGTATGAGATTTGCCATCACCTGTGTTTCCGAAAATTGAGATAACTTTGATCTTGTCGTTGTCCGAGCAATGAAGTTTTTTGCAAAAAATGTCTGATGTCGCAACGTGAAGGTTTTCATTGCCATCCATTAGAAGAAACGAACGGCGTGAGTTGTTACTTAACGATTCATATGGATCCTCCGAGTTTGTTTGAATGAACGGTATGGACTTGAAATCGGTATCGCTTACGATATCGGGCCTCATTGCTTCATCCTGAAATATAAACAAGAACTGTTTGTAACAATGGAAATAATGAATTTATATAAATATTACGGGAACATTTCAAAATGAAACCAATGTTGGAAAGCTACTTGAGGACAATAATATTAATATCATCTGCCGAATGTGGCGCAGTGGAAAAAAACTGTAGTTTATATTTTTCCAGGTTAAGACCCCTCGTACAGCGGCTCATTGCACTAACGCTGATCACACTAAACACCAGAACTTCACAAATGAGGTTCCGAAACTTTATCCCCGTAAGATGTATCGCAGGCGAGTTTTAGTCGACGGATGTTTGTCGTTTTTGCGGGCTCTAACTGAATCCCAATACATATTTCAAGAAACGTCAACTCCTTAAAAGGGCCCTAAAAATGTTCCCGGACAAGAAATCATCGAAAAGAAAGAAATGTTGTTAACAAATTTTAGAAACTCGAAGATGACAAGCAACAACCTATTTATTTCCAACCTTTTCCCTCTATTGAAGGGAGGTAATTCAAACGTGCAGATAAGCATGGGGATATTGGTAATTTTATTTTGCTTCGTACATATGATTGCCCACTGTGCCACTGTTTGTTTAAAATGGTCCTTTAATGAGAAAGCAGAGCAACGCTATTCTTTCACACAAAAGGAGAGGGGGTAGTGGCAATCACACTGGATGTGACAGGCACGCGCACGACACAGGTCATTTAAGCAGTGATAGTTGTGCAGTGTGGTGTGTTAAAAAAGAGCGTTGAAAATAAATTCAAAATAATAAAAAGGAACAACAAGTGAGCAGAGAATATTTTGAACAGGGTGAGGATCTCACTGAATTGCCTAACAATCTTTTAATATAATTTATGTATACATTGAATTAAGTCAGTGAGCGTAGATCGCTGGTTTTCTTCAATATTTTTTTGCGTTATATAAATTTCGTGATGATATCCAGCTGAGTATGCTCGGTGCTGTTTGTTTAACGCGCATGAATTCACTCTCATTCGTGTCATGCATGTCAATATGTGTGGGATGGTGTTCTCCCTCACATTTGCCTCTCTGTAAGATGTGTCAGCGATGGTGTACTCCTGCACATTTCTCTTAAGGTATCACCTCTGGATGTAATCCTTTGCAATGCGTGGGGATGGTGTTCTCCTCCGCATTTGCTCCTTCGAAAATGTATCTGTGACGGTGTACTCCAGAACTGTTTTCTTTCCCTAGCGTCTCTGAAGATAATCTTCAGCAGTGCGTGTGTGATGGTGTTCTCCTCCGCACTTGCTGGTATGGAATGTGTCTGTGATGGTGTTCTCCAGCTCATCCCTTTACGATTGAAGTTGAGTTATGGTGTTCTCTCTCACTTCAACGTGTTCTTCAACAACCCTCTCTGTTTGTGATGGTGTGCTCCTGCAGAGAGAGATTTATCTCAGTTTGGTGGTTAGCCAGGGGTAGAAATCCCGCTGAGGTAATATTCAGAGATCGCTTCATCGTATTTTCCATACGGAACCGGAAGATAAAGGCTCAGCTGGGGTAATAAATGTAGCATTAGGTATTTATTAGGGTTAGGTAGATATAAGGTATTGTCGTGAATTTCTATTTGGTTGGAATGGTAGTTCATGTGTTTTTTTGTATATCTTTTATTTGCAGGTATACTAGACCACTGCAGTTCGATCATGCACCGCTGACAATAACATTTACGACTAAGACGCGTCTGTTTATGACGTTAATTTTTGTTTTCTTTCTTTTTATCTTTTTTACTTAATAAATATGTGCTCCGTTTTGGAGGAAGTTATGTCTGAGTTTATTTACTTCCTTTCATATCAGAAGTGGGATCTATCACGCGCAGCCTGGTGGATGATCGAATTGTTTTTGTTTATTTTTGTATTACACTTTATACTAGGTACATTCATTACCTGCATATTTGTTTCATTCGAATAAAATAGAATAGAATCAAGATAAAGAACAACATGCCTAAGCATAAGAGGTACAGTAAGAGGCACCATAGTCGTCCTCGTCACCGTTCTCCGTCAAATACTAGCGAAGAAAATCTAAATCGTCCCTGTTCAAAAAAAAGAGAGTCTTGTAATACGTGTTTGACAAACAATACTTTGGATCGCTTTACCGATGCAATCACTAATGTTTTAACTAGTCGACAAAATGATTTTAATTTTCGCGGTGATGTCATTCCACGTTTCGATCCGGATGACCGCAATCAAACTGCCAGGGAGTGGAGTAAGAAGATTGATGAACTTCAGACTGTTTATCAGTGGACCGAAGACCAAACAGTTTATTTCGCCATGGCAAAATTGAGAGGAAACGCTGAAACGTGGTATAGAAGTTTGAAATCTTTAAAGTTTAGTTGGACCGAATGGAAAGAAAAAATTCAGGCGGCTTTTCCATCCCAGAAGAGGTATTATCAACTCCTTGAAGAAATGATGCGACGTAAGAAAAAACCTGATGAAAATTTTAGCACGTATTTTTGTCAAAAAATGGCCTTACTGAATGCATGCGATATAAAGGGAACAAATGCGGTGTCATGTTTGATTGGCGGCATCGAAAATAGTATGATTCGAATTGGAGCTGAAGCAGCAAAACACAAAACTACAGAATCGTTACATGCATACCTCTGCGTATGCGATTCTTCGACCAGCACGTCTTTCTTTAATCATCATCGAAGTATTCACCGAACCAACAGGAAATACGAGCGGGTAATTGCAGTGGATAAAATGAAACCCTGGATTACAGATGGAGGTATCTACGATTACTATGACGTAGATAATAATGAACAAGACGATGGGATGCTAGTTGACGATGATCATTCATTCTCGAGGCGAGATGATTTCAGGATGGCCGAATGAAGGGAGGTAATTCAAACGTGCAGATAAGCATGGGGATATTGGTAATTTTATTTTGCTTCGTACATATGATTGCCCACTGTGCCACTGTTTGTTTAAAATGGTCCTTTAATGAGAAAGCAGAGCAACGCTATTCTTTCACACAAAAGGAGAGGGGGTAGTGGCAATCACACTGGATGTGACAGGCACGCGCACGACACAGGTCATTTAAGCAGTGATAGTTGTGCAGTGTGGTGTGTTAAAAAAGAGCGTTGAAAATAAATTCAAAATAATAAAAAGGAACAACAAGTGAGCAGAGAATATTTTGAACAGGGTGAGGATCTCACTGAATTGCCTAACAATCTTTTAATATAATTTATGTATACATTGAATTAAGTCAGTGAGCGTAGATCGCTGGTTTTCTTCAATATTTTTTTGCGTTATATAAATTTCGTGATGATATCCAGCTGAGTATGCTCGGTGCTGTTTGTTTAACGCGCATGAATTCACTCTCATTCGTGTCATGCATGTCAATATGTGTGGGATGGTGTTCTCCCTCACATTTGCCTCTCTGTAAGATGTGTCAGCGATGGTGTACTCCTGCACATTTCTCTTAAGGTATCACCTCTGGATGTAATCCTTTGCAATGCGTGGGGATGGTGTTCTCCTCCGCATTTGCTCCTTCGAAAATGTATCTGTGACGGTGTACTCCAGAACTGTTTTCTTTCCCTAGCGTCTCTGAAGATAATCTTCAGCAGTGCGTGTGTGATGGTGTTCTCCTCCGCACTTGCTGGTATGGAATGTGTCTGTGATGGTGTTCTCCAGCTCATCCCTTTACGATTGAAGTTGAGTTATGGTGTTCTCTCTCACTTCAACGTGTTCTTCAACAACCCTCTCTGTTTGTGATGGTGTGCTCCTGCAGAGAGAGATTTATCTCAGTTTGGTGGTTAGCCAGGGGTAGAAATCCCGCTGAGGTAATATTCAGAGATCGCTTCATCGTATTTTCCATACGGAACCGGAAGATAAAGGCTCAGCTGGGGTAATAAATGTAGCATTAGGTATTTATTAGGGTTAGGTAGATATAAGGTATTGTCGTGAATTTCTATTTGGTTGGAATGGTAGTTCATGTGTTTTTTTGTATATCTTTTATTTGCAGGTATACTAGACCACTGCAGTTCGATCATGCACCGCTGACAATAACATTTACGACTAAGACGCGTCTGTTTATGACGTTAATTTTTGTTTTCTTTCTTTTTATCTTTTTTACTTAATAAATATGTGCTCCGTTTTGGAGGAAGTTATGTCTGAGTTTATTTACTTCCTTTCACTATTAACCTCAAAATGGAAGAATAATTACCCAAACGCTGAAAGTAATGTCACAGAACGGCTCAATAGAACGCAAGTAGGCAGGGCGCAGGGCATTGGAACTCAGGGAGCTCTGAACAAACATCCCTACGGAAAAATAGCAAACGCAACAGTAGCCCTGTTTTTTTTTAGCTTCGATCTCAGCAAAGCAAAGTAAAGTAGGATTTCCAGCACACTTATTACAAAACTACTGCGAGTCTCGAAGTGTCAAGTAGAGCGTAGTTGTTGTAATTGCTTGCTGAAAATCCTACTTTACTTTGTTTTGCTGAGATCGAAGCTCAAAAAACAGGGCTAAGATTGGTCTGGATGAGGTGCAACCTGAACGCAAAAACTAGATTGGTCGGGAACGTCACTTTTTCCTACTTCAGCCACATATGAGAACTGTCAGCTTTGTACTCAGTCACGAATTTTTTGACTAGATTCTTCCATAAACGTCAACTGAAACAGCTGCTCATTTCACCGATTTCCCCCAATCAACACCGAGATAGATTAATGTCGTTTTCCATTGGGACCACTAAAAATCTTTTTCAGATCTCAGATTTATCGCGGCTCATGGAACATGCAACGAAATTGATCTGCTTTTGTGAATGGATTAGTGCTTTATTTGACAACAAAATCAGCTGTTCAAATTGCATTTGCTTTTGCAAAAATCAGCTATGGATATCGACTTGAAAAATGTTTCCCCTGTTGTAGACACAAATGGAATAGTTTCGGTGATTCGTAGTTTCCAGATGATGAGGAAGATAATAAAGACAATAATTCCTCCAACATTGTATCAATTGCTTTTTATGTATTTCTTTATTTTGCTTTTCACGAAACTTTGCGCATTTGTTTTCAAAGCAAACTTCTTGCAATGACGTGAAACAGCTGTGGGTATTTGTGGCAGTATGTGTAAATCTGAAAAATTATCGAGATCTGCAAAAAGTCACCCGAATCGAAAAAAAGATTGATTTTTTTGCCCAATGGAACGCGAAAAGTGATTTAGATCAAAAAAAAGATTGATTTTTTGTCCCAATGGAAAACCACATTAGTCAGAGAGCTGTCAGACTTACTTAACTAGATACTTGAACGTTCCCAATCTATCGTTTGAAATGGGCGGATGGCATTATATATATCAACAACCGAGATTATTTAATAGGTTTAACGTGAGCTCTAGTGCGCACTAGTGCGCACTGAGTTATCCCTAATGCGTTCGATATAGCACTGAACTCGCCCTGGTACTAGAAACCTGTGTTTGACATGGCTTCTAGGGCACTCTAGTTGTGTTCTGAACTGACTTCAGATATCACTCATTTTAAACAATAAAGCTTAGTATCCTGATCGCGCTAAGTTTTAGCGTCCCTAGTCTCCACACCAAAGATAAATGGTCGCTAAATTAGTAAACTAGATGGGACAAAAACCATTCATGTTCATGACAGACGTCAGTAAACGTCATTTAAATTGTACACGCAATTCGAAATTGCAACTTCTCGGATTTGGTAGCCAACCCTCGAAATTTTAGGGAGAATTTCTACATGTGTCCTGAAACATTTCAAAATCTTTTTACCATGGTGGAACACTTGCTATTACCGAAAAGAAACTCGAGGCCAAATGAAAGCATAAGTCCTCTTGAAAAATTTGCTATTTAAGATTCCTACTTCTTGTTTAGATATCTCTAGAACAATTTAAAGGCATTTGGCATCTGTCTATAGAATAAGCAAGCAGTACTTTGGGAGAATAATCGACTTCAATTCTGTTTTTTGATTATGTTTATTTGAACCTTTGGGCGCCGTCACAATTGATTGCCATACCGACTCGTTTTATGGCATTTTTCATCACTTCGGCGGGAACTTCGGGCGACAGATTCTCGCACTCGTGTCGAATGTTGTCCTTGAGGGCTTCTAGGGTCTCGGGCTTGTTCACGTAAACACGTGACTTCAAAAAACCCCACAAAAAAAAGACAAAAAGTCTGGAACGGTTAAATCGGGCGATATTGCGGGCCAGTGCAAATCGCCAAAACGAGAGATGAGGCGACCTGGGAACGCCGCCTTCAGAATATCGTGCAGTGTATGCCGTAAATCCGTCCTGTTGGAACCACATGTCCTCCAGTATGTAGATGGCGATAATAAAATCTCTCCAAAGCTATTTCACTTGGATTTTATTGTCCTTCACATTATTTTTTGACACTTAATTTTTGGAAGATTTCGTTGTTCTATGTCGTTTTATGTATCACACTTCCGGCCACCGGTTAACCGGGGACGGTTTCGGTAAGCAAGTGTGAACGCGCCCATAAGAATGTATTCCCAACGACCGGGTAGCCGACTGCCGGGTATGTTTGAAATGGCAATACACAAAAGAACCAGTAAAATTCGGATTTGATGTTCGATTTGGCAGCAGAAATCTAAAATCTCAGACCAAATCTGAAATGCCTATAGTCGAAAGCGATATAATTGTTTAGAAAGTTTTAGTTATACGAAAAGAAGTAAGCATTTTTTCATAAATTCCTAAAAAGCCTAAGAATCGCCAAACTTTAAAGTGAATGGCGTAAATTAGGAAAAATTTTAAATATCGATTTTGATGAGACAGTGAAAAGTTCGAGTAGCCAAATCAGAGATAAATAGCCAGTGCTGGTAACACTGCTACTTGTGTATCAGCTCATGGTACTCTTCACAAACTATTTTCCGCTGCCTTTTCGCAGACGTTTCGCTGTCCATTTGGAGACCACCGGAAAATTCCGTTCCGGAACAGCTGCGTACTGGGCTTTAAGGGCGGTACGCTGTTCGAGTGATGTGAAATTTCCACTGCTCTCCAAAAAGTGCTGCCAAATCAAAAGTTAACCATTTATTTTTGGAGATTTTCGTGGAGAAATGTATGCAGGGTGACTGCAGTGTGAATAGCAGATTTGACGCGTATTATATTTCAAACGGTAAAAAAAATATAAAGTAGAGAAAAGCATTAACAATTTCAATTGATGAAAAAAACCCCCAATGTCGTTCCCATTTGTGATAAAGAAAAAACACTTTTTTCAGAATCAGATCAGATTTCCTGCTCTCGAAATCAGCTGGCTTTCAGATTTTATTCAGAGTCAGGCCAATTTTAGTGTGTGTGTTACTCTACGTTTTCAGAGACGACAAATCTGTAAAAAAACAGAGGGCCTTACTAATAATCATTTTTAACCTTCAGCTTATATATTTTGTAGGTCACAATATGCAATTTTTTATAGAAAATTTCGCCATTGTGAGTTCGAAAAATTTAGACTGGACACTAAAAATGAATATTAGTATCGCGGAGAGAAAACTTCAACGGATTCAAATTGAATAGACTTTATTAAACACAAAATACAATTTAGCTCAGTTCTTAAACACGATCCACCACAAATGCAAAGAAAGAAAACTCTCGTTTTATGTTTTATTGGGCACGAAAAATCTGAGAGCTAGATCTGAAAATACCATGACAAAATATCCCCTTTAGGAAATTTCCTACTGCGCATCTAGGGAAATTTCAACTCCTCTTGGACGGCCTATACAAAACCCTTTATACGACTATTCTTATGCGATTTACGTCTGAGGGTCGGTGCTCTGGCTTAGCGTTGACAAAAATGTCCAATCTTATTAACCACCATTTCATGGGCAAACTGGCATTGCACCACAAGTCACGTTTGTGGTATCCCCATTGAGACGCAATCAAATCGAATACCGTCACAAAGCAAGCGATTAGCAAATGCCACTTACAATCGTTATCTTATATACAAACAGAAAACAATCGCCAAAACTGATACAATTCACCACGCTTAATTCACAGCTAGCGACGCTATCAGTAAAAAAAAATACATACGCTGTATACCTACACGTATATAAAATAATACAAAAAAAAAAACAACCGGAGATCAGCGCTGCCACTTTGCTACGATCGTAGCAAAACTGCTACGCAATTGCCCGTTTGCTACGCTGCTACGCACTCTCCCTAAAAACGCCTATTTTGCTACTTTTTTTTTAAGCACGAAATGAGAACAAAAATCTTGTAATTAAGGCAATGCTTACATGCAAAGCGCCTTTTAAGTGAATTTTTTAATGCTTTTTTTTTTTTTTTTGTTTGATTATAGTTTTGTAAAATATATAGTTTACCAACTATACTTGTACTAGTCCTTAAAAAAATATTTACTTTGAATAAAGAATTAAGTGTTTTTTGTTTATTTTCGAAAAAAAATTTATATTTTGGACTTTTGAGTTTTGCTACACAAATTAAGTTTTGCTACGCAAATTTGCTACGCAAATTTTTTCCCTTGTGGCAGCACTGCCGGAGATACTGGAGACTGAAAAGCGCTAAAGAAAGCTTCTGCAATTGCAAACAAAGGTGGCGAAGCCTAGGATACCGGTTCATTTCCATCCGCACAGTCATAATTAAAAATGCTTTCAAAATAATAAACACACAATAAACGGGAATTTTAAAATATTTTTGTCTCCTACCTCCGTTATGGGAATCAGAAATGCCATTGCGGGGGCCCGTCGCCGTCGCCTTCCTTATTGTCAATTTGCACTCTCACTATCTCTGTCTGGCAGTTTCGCAGTCTTTGTTATTGCTGCACGAGGCAGCTGGACGCTAGAATACCAGCAATGATTTAATAATGGACATTTGATAAATGAAGCACATATACGAGTACACACATGTTAGTATTGCGAAATAGCTATATTAGTCAGCCAGACTATGCGTCACCCAAGAGCCTAAAATTAATTAGACTTGGACGTGCTTTGAGACACGATTTCACTGACGTGGTTAAACAATTTGAAAACACAACATCTAAAAAAATAACAAATACGAACTCGCGCACGATCGTTTGAGAGCTTTTCGCGCGTCAACGTCAACGAGAAAAATGCAACTGAGAGGTCAAGGTGATTTATCCGATTTATTCCGTTGACAAGCAAGCACGAAGATAACGGAAAAAGAGCTATCTAGAAGTTGTGCGACTCGCAAGACACTTAAACTAGGTATAGATGTCGAATCTAATTTGTGGACTTCACGCCGACCAACACTGGTGATGGTGGCTGATGTAGAAAATCTAATTGTGTTTAAGGACCTTTGTTTGTACGAGTGATTTCTGTCGATTTTTTACTACGCGCTGGCTAAAGTTAAAAAATAGAATATGTACCTATATTGTTTTTATTTTTTTTGAAACATACGCCACATTATTCACTATTTGAGAACGAATTCAAATAAACCAAAAATAAAGCTGATAACATATTTACATAAATTGTGCGCATATTTTAAAAAGTTATCGCCTGCGGTAAAAATATGTGGGCAGTGGGCACTGAGATGCTAACTCCCTGGTCGATGTGTGTTTAGTTTTTGTGTGAACCGAGGTCTTCATACTTTTTTCGTACTTACAAAAGGTGAAACATAAAAATTAGCAATAAGGAATCTCATAGACAATTTCTGCAATGGCAACCTCTTATAACTACAGGGTGCGGCAAGAAAACTTTGCTGATTTGTCGCCAAGGGGGGAGTGGTCGGATGTGGGTGGAGAGTGTCTCATTTTTTATGTGACTTCCTAAAGTTTCATCTACGCCGCAGTCAGTCGACATCATGCATTGGACGAAAGAGCAACGCGCATTTGCCTGCGAGGCTTACTTTTCCAACGGTCGTTCCATGATTTCCACTCAACGTGCTTTCCGTACTCGCTTCAACATCCACGCGGTCGTGTTCTTTAGCGACGAGGCTCACTTTCACATTTCCGGTTGTGTGAACAAGCAAAACATGCGATATTGGAGTCACAACCGACGTGAAATTCCTCAGACGCCACTGCATTGTGAACGTGTCAACGTATGGTATGCTGTTTCGAGAGTAGGGATAATTGGTCCTTATACTTTTTGGAAGAAAACGAACGCACTGTTACGGTGAATGCAGCTCGCTACAGAGAGATGATTGAAGAGTTTTTCATCCCTGAACTGGACCTTGGTGATGTGTGGTTTCAACAAGATGGAGCCACGGCCCACACAGCACGAGCATCGATGGATCTTTTGAGGGAACATTTCCCCGATCGTTTAATCTCCTTGAGGGGCGACCTTACGTGGCCGGCGCGCTCACCTCATTTGGCTCCGTGCGATTTCTTTTTATAGGGTTACCTTAAATTTACCGTTTATACCGATCGACCTCGAACGTTAAACCATATGAAGGACAACATTCGTGAAGCGATAGCGAACAACCTCGAACGTTAAATCATCTGAAGGACAACATTCGTGAAGCGATAGCGAACATACCCATCGATATGCTTCAAAGAGTTCAGAGGAGCTTCGAAAATCGGGTATCTCAGTGTATCCAAAACGGATGCCATCACTTGTCCGATATCATCTTTAAAACCATGGAATGGAAAGTTCAGATCGTGTGTAACAATAATAAACAAGTTTTTTTTAACGGTATGTCCACAACTTTTGGTTTTATTTCCTTTGAAAATCAGCAAGTTTTCTTGCCGCACCCTGTAGTTAGGAAAATTTCAAAATTACACTTACTTTATGGAAAATGTCGATTTAAGAAAATAAGAAGGGAGAAATGAGTTGGTTTGTAGGGGAAAGATGGGAATTTTTAGCTTGGTTCATGGGATTTCTCTAGAAAATTACTCCATCTTTGAATGTAGTCCTTTTAAAAAAATATCTCCAAGAAGCAAGCTCAAGAGTTTGCATGTTTCATAGCCCAAAAGAATTTTCGAAAAGCTATGTTCTAGTGCTTGGCAACCTACTGACCTTTAGGTCTGTCTTCCATGGTGCTCATATGCTGCTTTTCGAGAAATATTTTCGAAACATCAACCATGGTGGTACTCCTCTAGAATAGAAATAAGCCAACAGCAGCGCTAAGTCCTATTCCTATATGCGCCATCGGTTAATGATTGATGTTAGCATGGGCTAAGGACTTCTATTAGTCAGACTGCGCGTCAGTGTAGCCAAATTTGACTGACTTGGTACAAAAATCTAATTGTGCCAACGTTGGAGACCTGTCAATGCATGGATGCGCATTGGAAACAAAAGTGAACACTGTGAACACGGCCACGTCAATTTTCGACTATTGTTTTGCATTGGACACAATGGAACCAACTGATGGTGTATGTGAAGCTGTGGCAAAAGCCATAAGAGCACCCTTCTACCTATACCTACCTACCTTTACATTGACTATCACACGATTTGAATCCGTTGAAACAAATGCTCAAGTCATTATGACGTCAGAGAGACGACATATTTTCTTGGCCGTACTATCGTAGCTTTACCCTTGCCTATCACTGTTTCCCTAAATCCTTAAAAGGCAAACGATTAACTAGGCCTTGTAAAGAAATACAATGAGACTATATTAAAACTCACGTCATTCCAGTCCTGATCTATGACGCAAAAGTATGGACGTAAGGTGGACGAAGATCTCCTGGTCATTTCCAACGCAAAGCTCACCCATTGGATTTTAGGAGATTTATCAACAAACTCTGTACGAGTCTTTAATTGCCAACCGGAAGAACAACGCAGTTAGGAAGAACGCCACGTCTTAGGTGGTGCAAGTAAATGGAAGAGGATCTCAATTAACTCGTAGCTAGCAACTGGAAGCAGTTAACAAAAGATCACCCTAACTGGAGAGGTGTATTATATTAAGGCCCAATTCCACCCAAAATCGTACCGTCATCTAGGTAATTAAGAAAGTATCTTCTCCGTCAGGGGTGACAACGTAACAATGTCGATCAGTGGAACACGAGCAATACCTCACAGAGAATTCTATGTGTCAGCAACGGAAAAAATATCGTCCGATTCTTATCGTACCTTACAAATCATTATTACTTTGTCCCCCTTATTAAAAAACGCTGCGTAAAAGTTATCAATTCAGAAGTTACGTCAAATTTTTGTATGCTATCTGATGTCTACTAGCTAACTAACTTGTGCGCATTTGTTTATTAGTACGGGGATACCCCGTTTTATTTGGTCGACCCAGTAACAGTCACACAAATTGTCAAGGCGGACGCAACAAGAAAAGCAAGTCATTGGTGGAAACATCTAGTATATTGCCAGGCTTACTTGGCCGACACTGGATACAAAAAGATCCAAAGAGCTTCTGCGTCTCAACAGACGTAGTATCTCACTAGTCGCTAATATCAGCACCGGTCGTGGTGTTCTGGGCAGAGACGCTCAATGACTTCCGCAGAAGCTGTATGGATGAAGAAGAAGATGAGTCCGTCACTCGCCGCACCTAGGAAGCTAATTCCTCAATGATCTCAGCGATCTATGCTACATCAACGCTGCCAGCATTCTTGGCTTTATCAACGGAAGTAAATGGTTCACAACGAGTAACTAGTAAAGGAACCCCTAAACGCCAGTGATACGCACAATGGGCCGATTAACGGCCTAAGTGTTTCTCGCACCGGGAGCCACTTTAACATTACATATCAGTCACACCGCGGAACACAGGTCGTTCCTAAGAGTCTTATAAATTTAAATCCATTTCCCCTCTTTTAATTTTTTCATTTTTTCGTAATTTTTTACTCGCCGAATTTCGACTTACTGAAAAATGAAAAATGACAACTAATTGACAGCTCAAAAATTTGACAAGTAAAACTATATTTTTTTCGTCTTCAACGATGTCGGAGGAATAAGTTGTAATCTAATATTCTCCTTAAACATATCAGCGCATTCAAAATTGTAAGCTTAATGGGTATTTAGCTTATAAAAATTGCAATTCCAACTTATTTTGTAGATAGTGAAGACGCGGTTATAACAAGAAATTATAGAGACCGAATTAAATTTTCTGGACTACACAACTTTAATTTCAAAGAGTGCTTTCGTTTAAATAAAATTCAAGTTGATTTCCTTTCAAATAAAATTGGAGAGAAATTAAAACACAATACACAGCTTAATCATGCTTTGTCGGCTGAAAATCAACTGCTACTGTGTTTGCATTGGCTCGGAAATGGTTGCTAGTACCATGGTGTTGCAAAATCAACCGCTCGTCCGATTTTTATGAAATTTGTTGTGCATATTTGGTAGGCATGAGAATCGATCGTAAAATATATTTCACACCGCCAGGTAATTGGGGTGTCCATGTCCACACATTTTTGTTTTTCTTTTAAATAAAAATTTGTTTTTGTAGTTTTTTTTTTAAGATTTGGCATCAAAAATATATATAACCCCACCCACCATTCTTTTATCGCGGTCTAAGTACTTTTGTTTTAACAATATCCAAATAATGACAGATTGCGCTACTTGCCCCCAATTGAAGTTTCATCCACACATGCACAAGGCAATCAAATGGGTCTTAAGATTTTAAGTTTGTTCTTTTACTTTCGTGGTAAGAATGGAAAAGACTGTCAATATGGCTGTGTTGGGGATACATTTTCTTTCAGAGAAGAACACTTACGAAAAAGTTTGAGAACCGTTTTGTAGTTGTATATGAAAATTAAAAATAAATAATTGAAAAAAGTGGTCGTTAAAATGTCTGATAAACTCGAAGATTTGTATGATTTCAATTTATTAACAATATTAGTTGATTCAGCAATGAAAGTGTTTTGGAGTGAATCGAACTTCTTTCCCAGTATGTGGAAGAATTTGTACTGATTGAAGTACAAGCATTCGAGAAAAGGAGTAAGCATTTAAAATTATGTGGAGGAGATTGTCCCTTCGTGGAGGAGGACTAACTTTGTCGGCACTATCGCAAGGAGTCTTCATTCAGTTTATTTTGGCCTGTTGACCTGTTGGTATCATTTTAATATGCAGGACAACTAATTTCAAATCATGTATGTGTTAATTGTCAGGTACCACATTTTCCAATTCTTGCACCAAGAAATTTGTTGAGTAAAAATTCATGAGATTTGATCGACATTGTTGTACATAATGCACTTCATTGACCAAATAACATGAAGCAGCATGCGCATACTCGAAATTATAATTTCATACAAAGTGGCTATTTGCACGACGTTAGGGACACGGCTTAGGTCGACGGCTACGTATTTGACGTAACCTAATAAAATAGTATTTTAAGAACAAAGTTGGGCCTTAAAATGTACAGGCTCGTGCCCGAAAATGAAATACTGGAGTTTAGATCCCTTTAAGCGAGCGAAGCGAGCCACATTACCCCAATTTGCCGCGTTTAACCGTAGACTTCGACCTAAGCCGTGCCCCTAACGTCGTGCGAATAGCATCAGCCATATTCATAATATTTAAGATTTTGGGCGAAACGAAGTTAGCCGGGTCAGCTAGTAATTTTATTTTATTGTTCTGAAAACTAGCTTTTCCTTGATTTAATGTATCACTGGAAGTTTTTTTTCAATTTTTATTTTGCGGCTCATTTTCACAACTTCTATTTAGCAATGCAAAGCGAAAACTGATACGACAGAAATGCAAAAGATGATTAAATGCTTTGTGGAACACTTTGCACGCTTACTTTGCAGGAGAGCGCAAAGGCTTTGTGGAACAGAAACATTTATCACTTTGCCAAAAAAATTAATTTGACAAGTTCGAAGTGAAAAGTTGATAATTTGTTTTGTGGAATAGGACCCAGTTATTTGAGAAGTTTGTTTAAAAATGTGCATTCACTTTCAAATAAAGCTCCACTTTTCAATCGACAAGTAAAACGAACTAAAAAAAACCTTGTGATCGTTGTAAATTATGTCGTCAAGTTATCTGCGCAATTTCAAACAAACAATCGGAAAATAAAAAAAGATGGTTTCAAAAGCAGAACCATAAACTAATGTGGTTTTCCATTGGGACAAAAAATCAATCTTTTTTTTGATCTAAATCACTTTTCGTGTTCCATTGGGCAAAAAAATCAATCTTTTTTTCGATTCGGATCACTTTTTGCAGATCTCGATAGTTTTTCATATTTACACATACTGCCACAAATGCCCACAGCTGTTTTACGTCATTTTAAAAAGTTTGCTTTCAAAACAAATGCGCAGAGTTTCGTGAAAAGCAAAATAAAGAAATATATAAAACGTAATGGATATAATGTTGGAGGAATTATTATCTTCATTATCTTCCTCACCATCTGGAAACTACAAATCACCGGAAATACTTCATTTGTATCCACAACAGGGGAAACATTTTTCAAGTCGATATCCAAGCTGATTTTTGCAAAAGCGAATGCCATTTAAACAGCTGATATTGCTGTCAAAATACGCACTAATCCATTCACAAAATCAGATCAATTTCGTTGCATGTTCCATGAGCCGCGTCAAATCTGAGATCTGAAAAAGATTTTTGGTGGTCCCAATGGAAAACGACATAAGTATCATAAACTAAGTATGAAATAGACTGACAGCTTTACTACGTCTCACCGATTCCCCCCGCAATTTTTTTTTAATTTAAGCTCCTCCCGTGTGAATTCAGCAGTGTTCCTACATCGTTGTATCTCAACCTTTTTGAGGGAATTTAATATTTTCGAAAAACTTTTTGTGCGTAAAAGGAAAAAAACCTCAAAATTGTGGGCCACATTTGACCATGAATATAAACGCACTAAATGCACATAAAAAGAAGATTTGCCTATAGCAACAATTTCTAGTACCAAAGAATAATCATTAAAGTGTTAGCAAATTCCGATTTTTATACTGAAGTTTAATTAAGTGTGATTTTTGTCCGAACAATACAAATTTTACTTTTATTTAATATAAGTTTAGTGAAAAAGGAAAATGAACACACTTCGTGGGAAAAATAAAGAGAGACGTCTAAGAACACTGACTGATAGTTTGTGTGTTTGGTGATTTCTGTCTGCTGATGGATGCGTTCTGAGAGTTCAAATTCGTTGTTTTATTTCACAACGAATACACGCTCATATTCTACAAATTGTATAATAACGAATGTAATCAATATAAATAATAAAGGAAAAAATGCATTCGCTCAAATAAAATATTTTTGTTCCTATAATTATAAATTGAGTCTGTTTTCGTTTGTTGTTTTTGGCGAAAAATTACTCCGCAGTAATGTCCGAAGAATTTAAAAAGAAGAATTGATTACGAATATTAAGATTTGAAATATTTTTTAGTAATGATCTTTTCGTAAAAATTCCGTTTAATTGCGGAAAACAAAAAAAATCATACGAATTACCTACATCACATTCAAAATGTCTGATTACTAGATGTTTCATTATTAATAAAGCCCGTATGACACAAATTTTTTTTTTTTCATTTTTTCTGCTTTTAAAATGAAACTAGAGCAGTACGAAAAATTAAAACTAAAATTCCCAATGGGAGTGAGTGCGTACACACCAATTTTATTAATGTAGACACATCAAAAAATGCATGCAAATTATATTTTCCAGCTGCTGGCAGCTTATTTTTGACATTTTAAGATTATATGAAAATAAAGGTTTGAAAATTTGCGGCTTTCTTAATACACCTTTAGTCTCTTTTACACAGCGCTGGCTTTTCAAAACATTTAAATAGGCAGAGGAATCACTAGCGAATATTCAAGAAAAAATGTGAGGGAAAAATTAATAGAAAAAGTGATGGCGAAATTCAAATATCAATAATGATAACATTAAAAAGAAATCGGTCGGTGATAAATTAATTGCAATAAGTATTTTGTTATTACATACGCCGGAAAAGGTCTCAAGAACAAACAAAAATTGGCATTGAATTGAAATTTTATCTTTTGACTAATATAGTTTCGTTGTTTACAACAATTGTTTATATCATGGTGTTCTAAAATAATATAATAACTTGATACCAACGAACAAATAAGCAAGTCGAATATTTTTATATAATTATGCTTTAATGACGTTCAAAATATAACTAACGAATTCGAACAGGAACTAAGAACAACTTTAATTTGCCCAACACAGCCGCAACACACGATAATGAAATGACCCCCCACCTCAGGTTATCGACATCCGGTCTAAACCGGAAGAGTGTAGGCTGGTTTTTTTCAAGTATGAGTGAGTCCCTTTGATTAATGTGGTATTCGATTGGGCTTCTTCAGATTTGCTCTCAGATTTCAGATTTCGTGTGGCTAATCGAACACAAAAACGTCACTTGCTCTTTTTTTTGTTGATATTTGTGCGACTGCAATATGTGTAGCCGTCGACACTTTTCTAAGCGTTTTCTATTCACTGGCTAAATTTTATATGAAAACATTCAAAATGATAGCCCAAATTGATTTCTAAACATTTGTACATAAATAATTAACAAAAATAGATCCACCCGATGCAACGCGTTTCTTTGCAGTTGAAAAATTTCACTTAAATGTAAACAAACTCCACTAGTTGTCAAACTCGAACGCATGTGTATTGGTAAATCTGAAGCAAATCTGAGAAAATTTCCAGATTCGCAAAAGTGCTCTGAAATCTGAAAAAGATTGCTTTTTTTGTACCAAACGAACATAAAAATTGCTCTGAGAGCAAAAAAAGTGCTCTGACAGCGCCCAATCGAATACCACATAACATTGGCACTAATACATGAATTCAAACTGGGCTACATCAAGGTCAAATTCAGCTTGTAGGCAATTTCTCTTTTTTGGCTGAAGCTGTCAGTCTATTTAATAGTTAGTTTATGAGCAGAACCAAAGTGTCATTTGGACATTAACATCTAATCTCCTGGAAATCGCAACGTTTTATCTGGGTGATTGCAATTTTGCTAGAAATATAGTTTTATCATTTAACTACTGATAATGTTCCGGGAATATATTATTTACTTCAAGAAGTATTGTGTTAACGACGCTTCCCCTCAATTCGCATTCGTTGCTAAAGGGAATTGGCCACGAATCAGCTTTTGTCAACTAAATAGATAAAACAATGTAAAGCGAAATGCGAACTGTCTTGTGCATCCTGCATCGGGTGCAATTCTTTCTATTAAAATTCCAAAGACACATTTCCGCTTAAACGCACTTCTTAATCTTTTGAATATCTAAAGATGGGTGAATGTGGTCAAAGTTTGTGGCACCGTTCATAGAATTTTTGCAGAGCTTTAGCGATCTCTCTAAAATGCGTGCAATAGGTACCTATTGTAGAACACCGCTAATTCTACATATATACGTTTCTGTCGATCTTAAGGTTAGGTTAGGATAGGTTGAGTGGGGCTGTGAGATCTTCACAAAAGACCAGGCACTAGTACGGACTCATCGCCATCCCCAGGGAACCATTACGGTCGATTTTAAGTTTTATTGCATTTTAATTCAAAAATCATAAAAAAAAAACCAAAAAAAATAAATTGAGACGGGTTCTCTTTTTAAACCTGCATATCTGGCGGCCAAATGGCAGCCATTGTAGCTGTGGCTAGTTTTATGACCCCAACACTATGGATACCTAAAAAACCGAGTCAAGCCTCCCCGACGCTGTTACAAATCTTACAAGTTTTTTTTACAGACTTGTCCGAGAGATCTTATAAAACTTCGAAAAGTGTTTTTTAATTCTGTATCTGAGGTGGCAGAGTGCCGGGCAGTGGCAAATAAAGTGTGGGTTGTCTTCATGCTCCTCCTCATCGCCGCATCCTCTGGAGAGGTCATTCAGCTCCTAGTCTGGGCGCTGTTTGCAGCAGATTTCTGTACGAAAAGGTCTGGGGTTTTTAGATAATGTATAGCCGCAAGCTCCGCTGTGGGGTTGGTTCTTATTACGTTTACCATTGCCACCAAATCTTTTCGTAAGGATGATGCATTCGCGAAATAAGGATCGATCCATGTAAGTTATCCGGTTTAGTTTGTAATTAACATTATGTAGTTCGTGCCGTGTCTGCTCACAAAATGAACATTAAAGTTGCAGCTTCTTATGTAGGTATAGCTACGCATTTAATTCTGAGGGGATCGATGGTAACTACAACGACAAATTTTTGATGTTAGCACCTCCGAAGCCACGGTTTTCTTGGTGCGCCTGCATGACTCTGTGATAAGTGATGTTCTCTTCTAAATATTGAGGCGCTGTAAACACTTTTTGGACCATGCAAGTCCCGATCACGAACCAGAGATAGGAAAAGGTATACCTTATTAATTTTCAGTGCAAACAACTTCGTTTGGCACACTAACGACAGCCAGACCAAACCGAATTTTGGTACTGCACACTAACGGCAGCCAATTTAAACTGAACTCTTCAAGGCATCCACTACAACATTATTCAAAAATGCTCAAAGTTTCAATTAAAACAAAAACTGTAGTAATCGCCAACGTCAACAGTAAACAATTAACTTGTTTTGTATTATAGAAATACCTCCACCACCACTGATCCCATACACACTGAAGTGCAAATGGAAACTAGATTGCGCGTCATAAAATCATCTCTGTGTTGATATTTTACAATGGAATAGCATTGAAAGTAGGCAAACACAATTTGTATCAAAACGGAATGGCGGCCCTGCGTAGCTGCAAATTGCGCAGCTGATTTTCACATACTAAATTGTTTTTTTTTTGTTATTAATTAAATATACCCCTCACTTTCGCTTACACTTTGCATCCGCAATCGTGATATGCATATGATTTTCATGAAGCACACGACTCGCAGTTGTTGTGTTCCTTTGTTTCACCAGTAATCATCATAAGAGATTACACTCCAATATTTATTTAAGGGACAGTGGGCATCGACTTGATTTTACTTTGCCCCTCTATGTCAACACACCACATTCTTTCAGACCAAAGTACATTAGCATTTTTATTCTCGGTGTTGTTTATCGCATGGTATGCAGTCAGAAGTATACGGAAGAAACTCGGTGAAGGTAATCATAACAAGAGATAGCACGCTTTAGGGTGAGGTGGAGCAGGGCAAGAAGTATTAACTTACCTTGACGAAAGTCAGCGACTCCATAGGTTCCATTATCGATGGGTTATTTAGGTTTTTATCAAGTTTGAGCATTGCAAATTGTTTCGAAACACTCTTTTGCACTGCACTTGTAAACTGCGAAGTTATTGAATCGGATTTAGAGTCCAGAATTATTGGAAAATCATGAATGTGCCGACAGTTGCACGAGATGATACATACGATAGTACTGCGATTGGCACACCCGTGCTGTAAACAAGCACTTGTTTTTTTTATACTTTTAAAGTTTTACTGTCACACGAACGTTGAATGTTAAAAATATATCGGATAAACACCAATTGTTGAGAAGAAATACCCGTTTAATTTGTAAATATACGCGAAGAAAATATGATAGGAACTCCGATCGAGAAGAAAATTTTTCGTTTGTTGACTAGTGACAGCGGTCATAAAGGTAAAGCAACGCTTCTGCCAGCTAAGCTGTCAAAATCGGTACCATACAGTAGGGGACATAAATATGTAGACGAATGAGGTGCGGACATCCTCACGATACAAATGTCCATCGAAATCTCAGCCTAGCCATTTTTTACACCCCGACTCCACGGGAGAAATGATATGCCATGGCATGATTTGTCCAGCACAGAGCTATATCTCTAGTGGAGTCGGCGTGTTATGTTCTACTGATACAAGAAAAAACAAATCCTTGTTCGATTTCATAGCACTGTCGATTATTAATTTTTTTCTCAGGGTTAATTGATAGGCGTGTTTTTTTGAGCTTCGATCTCAGCAAAGCAAAGTAACGTAGAGTTTTGAGCACACTAATTACAACAACTCGAAGTGTCAAGTAGAGCGTAGTTGTTGTAAATGCGTGCTGAAAATCCTACTTTACTTTGCTTTGCTGAGATCGAAGCTCAAAAAAACAGGGCTGATGTCGTTTTTCATTGGGATTTTAAAATTTTGCTCCCAGATTTTTGATTTTTCGTGCTCAATGGAATAAAAACGAAATTAATGTTTTTTTCCATTTGCGTTGGTGCATGATTTCAAATTCAGTTGGTCTTAAATTGTAATTTCGTTTTATAAAATATAATTCATTTATGTGAATATAAACGGATTATTTTGCAGCTGCCAAATGTAAATTTGTTTCTTTTTTTCACAGCCTCGTCTAAAAACGTAAATGAAAACGTAAATGTTTTGGTAACTGAAAGTGGGTAAATCGAGATTGGAAACGAGATTGGATTGATAAAAATTGACAACAGCTAGAACAGAAAAACTGCTCCGAATCTGTTTTTTCTGTCCCAAATGAAAACGACATGGGAATATTTATCAACACAAGGTGTATTTGAGATGAACAGACAGTGGAGTTTGTTTACGTGTTCGTTATGTCTTTCAACTGCAAAGAAACATATTGCTCAGGTTGGGTTAATTTTCCTAATTATTTAAGTATGTTTAGCAAAAACTGTGTAGAAATCAATGAAAATGGCTCAAATTTCGAGGGATTATAAAGTTTTACAAGTCAATGGATAAAGCGTAGACTATTGCTGAAGGCTACACATCCAAATACACGAGTGTCAACGAAAAAGAGAAAATAACATATTTACGTTTGATAATGCTGTGTTTGTATGTTATGTGTGATTTTCACAACGAAGAGTCGATTAAAAGTACAGATGTACACACAATAAAAATTTAGGGCCATATATTCTCTCCAGATGTAGCTCAGGTTTAAGTTATTTTAACCCCGCCAATTTAAACCTGTGTCCATATTATTCACTGAAAAACATGCATTAAGCCCGCTTTAAACAGTTTAACCCGTTTTTAATCCGTTTTAAACCCTCGTAATGTCAAAATTCACAAATAATGGTACGTGTTTTTTATTGTTTGTCACTACTTGGAAATCGACTTGATTTGTAGTGTGCCGATTTTAGGTTTTTGAATCGTGGAATGTATGAAGCCTCCAAAATGTCGGAAATATTTCCGAAAATCCACCACATCCACCACCACATGAATGAAATCCATTCTCTCATTTAACTCTCTGCTAATTTTTATTTTCCATTTCTTTTGCACTTGGGTTTAATTTTTATGTTAAGCTCACTTAAACACGGGTGTAGCCTTTAACACGGATTAAAGGGAGTGAATTCTGACTACAGTCGGGTTTTTTTTTTATATATTTTCCCGACTCTAAACAAACACTGTTTCATTTCCCCGAATACCTATACAAGTTCAATTATTTTGTTATATTTGCAGTTCGCTCTTATGTGAATAGATCCTAACTCAGCTGAGATAAGTGTTCAAAAAAACGCGCCAATGTTATCAAGTAACTTCGACTTGGCAATGCTATTCAGTCCATTAGTCATCTGTCTGTCGTCATCTGTCAACAAATTTTCTCAATTCTGCGGTTCGTTCAAATTATGTGGTATTCGATTGGGCTTCTTCAGATTTGCTCTCAGATTTCAGATTTCGTGTGGCTAATCGAACACAAAAACGTCACTTGCTCTTTTTTTTGTTGATATTTGTGCGACTGCAATATGTGTAGACTTCGACACTTTTCTAAGCGCTTTCCATTCACTGGTTAAATTTTATATGAAAACATTCAAAATGCTTGCCCAGATTGATTTCTAAACATTTGTACATAAATAATTAACAAAAATAGATCCACCCGATGCAATGCGTTTCTTTGCAATTGAAAAATTTCACTAAAATGTAAACAAACTTCACTAGTTGTCAAACTCGAACGTACGTGTATTGGTAAATCTGAAGCAAATCTGAGAAAATATCCAGATTCGCAAAAGTGCTCTGAAATCTGAAAAAGATTGCTTTTTTTGTACCAAACGAACATAAAAATTGCTCTGAGAGCAAAAAAAGTGCTCTGAGAGCGCCCAATCGAATACCACATTAGAGAACTTTTAAAAAAACGCTTTTTCTCGCGCAAATAGCTTCGCAAATATCCGAATAATGTTTTAATTTTTAAACTAAACTAATTGCTAACACATTCCGTTCAATTCCACCCAAAAACACAAACTTTTCGACGGCGAAATACTCATCAATATTATTTCCCGTGAAAAGAAAAACGGGCTTGTGGCAGAAAAAAAAAACTATTGTACACAAGAAAAAGAGTCCATCTCGTTCAGCCGGAAGAAAACTTCCCAACATTTTCTCAAATCGTTGGAAACCTACACCGATGCCAGGATTTCATCTTAATGAAATGGGAGAAATGGTTTTGGATGCAGTAGACGATATAGGCGTCGTAGATGTGTACGACTTGGCCTCGGACATCGGCAAAGAATATGAAAAAATTATCGATCAATTTGGTCCCGAAGCTGTTACCGGGCTTATGCCGAAAATCATCAACACTCTGGAATTATTAGAGGCGTTAGCAACAAAAAATGAGCGGGAAAATGCAACTATACAAGAGTTGACTGATAAAATTGCACAACTAGAGAGTGAGAAGCTTGAAAAGGCTGAGTTTCGGAAAAGATTTGAAAAGGTAATTCTACAAGGATATAGGCATGGGAAAGCTTTGGTGACTCATAAATTTGTTTGTTTAACTTTCTATTTGTAGGAGCTCGAAGTTATAGAGGAGCAATGGCGTGCCGAAACTAATGAATTAGTTGAATTGGTTAGCACCCTGCAGGATGAGAACAAGCGTCTGGCCAAGCAAACACAAGACTTGCAATCAGCATCGGCGCAATCATCGGGTTTGGGTGCCAGTCTCACTGAGAGCTTCATTTCAGTAACAAACAATGAGCTATCCACTGCCTTGTCTGATACACAAGTGTTACAGCGTCTCAAGGAACAAATCTACAAGCAAAGGGATGAGCTAAAGAAGAGGGATCGAGAATTGCAAGAAAAATACTCGGACATTGAAAACGTAAGTTAGTCGCGTTGATGTTTTGAAGTGAGTGCATCTGCATATTTCCCTGTAGGTACATATATGTATATCTTGCAATTGATTCTTAACCAATTATCGCAGAGGCCGGTTTTTCGAGCCTGTATGTGCTAAGCTAGGGGTGTTTTCTTTTCTTATTCATTGAATTCAAATGCAGAGAATTAATATATCGAACTCCAGTCTTGAGGGTCGCTCTATGCAGATAAATGTTTGTTTTAAGATATTTTTATGCAGTAGAGACGATTCGATGCTACAAATTGATGGGGGAAATAGTACGAGCAGTAGAAATTGTATTTGTCCTTTGTTCTCGAAGCAGTCGGTCGTTTGGTATAATTATCCATCTCGCACAGTGTCGCTGTCATGCGCGATGTCCCACTTTTCTCACTTTTTCCCTACAGCTACTAAACAAAGCATATTTAAATAACGCACTACCCGGTTAGCTAGATTTGTATCCGCCACAAGTTTATATAAACCCTAGACAAAGCTGCCTTCGTTTTTAGAATTCTAAATAATATATTTTGTTTTGGTTAGCCGAATGAAAAGAACTTGCTTCCGTTCAAAAACGATAAGGAACTTTAGGCTTTTCATATTTATCGGTGGTTAAAAACTACTTATAACTGAACAACACGTGTAGTCTCAGTCTACTTAACCAAATAAGCAGTGACGCCATCAAACAAGTCCGATCCTTAGCTAATTGCCTGCAGTTGTGCACATCAAGTCGGCCAATTTCTCCTTTTAGTTTTGCGCGAGATGTTTTTGCTCTACTCCGCTAGTCCAAGCCCTTTTTAATGATTGATGCGCGATGGAGCTCAGTTCGTTGTTGAATTTCCTTCTATACAACCCGAACATATTGCAAGAAATCTTTCTCCCGAAGGATGTCTTTATTCATGCTTCAAAGCAGAACAGTGATGATCAATGTGAAATACCAACAAAAATTTAATTGCCGCCAAAGACAAAAGACAGCAAATAACAATAGTTAACCTTAGATTGATCTCTGGTGAGATTCTATACTGACAGTCGTTTCTGGAATATCATTTTGGCTCATACAGCACGCGAGCAGCTCTTTTGCAGCACCGACATTGATCATCAAACAAGGGGTTTCGTATCGTACATCGGAAAACACAACCGGCGAAGATTTGTCGGTCCCTTGTAGTTGCAGCATTCTTAAGTCATACTTTCGACAGTGTTCCTTTGGCTGCAAAGTATTCGCTGGGATTGGTTGATATGTATTGTTTGTTTCCCTTCTTTTATCCGTATTTGAGTCATCTCTGTCAATATATGTATAGACCTTTGCCGGAAGTATTGCGCGCCAACTATAAAGGCCTTGGTTTGATTTCTAATAATTGCCCATGACTGCCTCATAAGTTCTGTGGTCAGATTCTGTCAGGCGAAACGATCAAACGTTTTCGTGCGCACGAATGATTTACCTTGTGTTACACAAGCAAATTTCTTCGTGCACACGAAAACGTTGAACGTTTCGCCTTACAGAATGCCGAACCAGAGTTCTGTAAACAAAATGTACCCTAGAGAGAACAACATGCTATCCTCTACACCTTCTCTCTACTAAGAGAAGATGGCACTATCCTTGCTACGTTCGCCGACGACACCGCTATCCTTGCAGTAGGTAATACAATCGAAGAAACGACTGCAAAACTGCAAACCACACTGAATAAGGTAAATGAATGGACGAGGGACTGCCGGATCGCCCTCAACGAAACTAAATCTGTTCACATGAATTTCACATGTAAGAAAACTAATGACTTGGCAATTTTTCTAAACTTGGCTCGAATACCCTTTGCAAGCGAGGCCAAATACATGCGAATGACACTCGACGCAAAGATAAAATGGAACTCGCACGTGAAAATTAAACGCAAAGAACTCGATATCAAATATAGAGAAATGTACTGGGTACTCGGAAAACATTCCCAGCTCTGTACCGAGAACAAACTGCTTTTATACAAGCAAGTGCTAAAGCCGGTGTGGACCTGGTGTGGACCTACGGTATTCAACTTTGGGGTTGTACCAAGAAAGCCAATATTTTCAAACTTTTCAAAATAAAGTAAAGGGGTTTCCAATGAGAGGTGTTTTTGTGAATGGCCCGCTATTTCGGTAGCTGTCACTTTTGAAGCTTTTATTCTTTGACATTTGACAAGTAGAAACTTCGCCATTACTAAAAATAGAACGATACACGCTTCAACAACGCATTCAAATTATTAAAATTCACTACAAAAATGGTGAAAATCTTGCAGTCACAGTTCGCAAAACTAAAGCATTTTTTGGTCGTCGTGAAGCACCTTGTCGGACCGCAATACAGAAATTGGTGGAAAAATTCGAGCTGTTGGGACAAGGCAGTGATGTGAAGAATAAAACCCGTGCACGTCGCTCAAGAACAACTGAGAATATTGCTGCTGTAGCCCAAAGTGTTGAAGAAAACCCAGGTTTGTCCATTCCTCGTCGTTCTTTGGAATTGGGCATTCCACAAACGTCATTACACCGTATTTTGCATAAAGACTTGGGTCTTAAGGCTTATAAAGTTCAGTTAACACAAGAACTCAAGAGACGGCGCTACGTGCCACATAAGCAACGAAACCATTGATCTTTTACGGGAAAAGTTTCCGGACCGTGTTATCTCTCGATGAGGTGATCACAATTGGCCACCGAGATCTTGTAATTTAACACCTTGCGACTTCTTCCTTTGGGGCCACGTGAAAGATAAGGTCTACGACAACAGCCCAGCGTCGATTCAAGACCTCAAAGATGAAATTCGTGAGGCTATCGAGGACATAGGGCAGCCACTTTGTGATTTGGTTATGGAAATTTTCATGAAAAGGATATGGTCCTGTATGCGTGCTCTTGGTGGCCATTTGGCTGATGTTGTTTTTCATTATTAACGGCATACCTTCCTCTTTATTATATAATAGAGATCCGATCATTTATCTCAAAAACTGGCATTTTCCTTTGAATACCAAAATAACACCTCTTATTGGAAAACCATTTACTTAGAGAAATTGTCCAAGCACCGTGGTATACTAGAAACAACGATATCCTCAGGGATCTCGGAATTCCTACAATCGAAGCTGAAACTAGAAGTTTCGTGCGAAAGCAAAGAAACCGACTAATCGGGCATATCAACAATACAGTCGGACGAATTTTGGATGAGAGTCATTTATTGCGCCGACTACAAAGAACGAAACCTTTCGACTTGGCAAGATAAGGATTAACCGCGTCTCAATTGCGGAACATGCAGGATCTTTCAGTGGAAAGTAACCTGTCTAAAGTGTTTTTATTTCGTTATAGAAAAATTGCTTGATATCTTATTTGCAGTACCTAACATCAAAGAACATAGAACTACCAAGAAGTTTTATCTGACTTTGAAAATGAAATCAAACACAGAAAGCTCTTTTTCAAATAGTGAAAAGAGAGCCGACTGAAAAATAATTGGGAGCAAAGCTCTTTCTCATACAACGACAACCTCGATCCACACGTACGTACCTATCCATAATTCCATTACACCATATGGGAAATCTCCAATACTGAAAAATGCGATGTGATATAAAACAGCAGTGAAACAATCCTAAGCAAAATATTACTTTGAAAACAAAAATTGTTATTTGTCAATACAATGCCATAGTGAAAAATGAAAGAAAATTCGATTTTGTTCATTCATTCTTATTTACACCTGGTGTGCCAAGGAGACTGATAACTCAACTACAGAGGTTTCTTCAGGAAAGTTTTAAACACTTCATGCAAAAAATTTATGAAAATTCAGAATTCTAAAAAAGGCATGAAACTGTTAAAGAAAATAGAATAAGTACCAAAATTCTCAAACAATTTTTTCATACAGGGTGGGCCAAAAGAAGTCTTCTGATGTTGTTTGGCTCTAAATTTTTTTCTGAATGAAAAACTTCGATTCTGTTTTTTAATTATGTTTATTTGAACCTTTAGAATTTTATTGGTCAAGTCGAAAAGATGATATCGGCCAACTAGCCCCGTCACAATTGATTGCCACACATGCTCGTTTTAGCAATAGGATGTATGACAACAGTGGACGGTGCGCGCTGTAGGGCCATGTTAACCGAGTTTTTTCTGTCGCAATTGGACGAATTAGGACTGGAGGACATGTGGTTCCAACAGGACGGAGCTACGGCACACACTGCGGGAGCCACAACCGATATTCTGAAGGCGGCGCCTCATCTCTCGTTTTGGCGATTTGCACTGGCCCGCAAGATCACCCGATTTAATCGTTCCAGAATTTTTTTGTGGGGTTTTTTGAAGTCCAGTCTTTACGTGAACAAGTTAGAGACCCTAGAAGCCCTCAAGCAACAACATTCGACACGAGTGCGAGAATCTGTCGCCCGAAGTTCTCGCCGAATGCCATAAAACGAGCCCGTATGGCAATTCAATTGTGACGGCGCCCATTTGGCCGATATCATCTTCTCGACTTGACCAATAAAATTCTAAAGGTTCAAATAAACATCATCAAAAAACAGAATCGAAGTTTTTCATTCCGAAAAAAATGAGAGCCAAACAACATCGGATGACTTCTTTTGGCCCACCTTGTAGAATCCAGTAGCGGAAATTTAAAAATGTTTGCTTCTGGATTATGCCTTTTTGAAATATAACAATCAGTAATACAGCATTTTATGCCAGATCGTAAGCAGTTTTTTTTATTAATTTTTTCGCAATAAATATATTTTCCACCATCTACATGTACTGTACATCAACGAAGCAAATGAAAAAATCGGCACTGTGCAGAAGGATCGTGTACATGTGCCTTTCGTTTTCGTCAATCCTCGTCATCTTCTCGTCGTTCATCAAGAACCGGTTATGCGGAAAGCAGACTATTGGGTTGCTACATGTGCGTGTACCTGCTACCTGGCTATAGGCATATAAAGAGGTATCGTTCGTAAGTCCTGAGGATGACTGTGTCGCTGTTTGTATTGTAACTACTTCTCGTTGAACTGTTTTATGAAATTCTCTGAGAGCGCAAGATTAAAAAGTTCTTGATAAAGAAAAGCAATAGCAAAAGCTGTGAGAGCGGGCAGCAATATTGGAACCCGCCATACAAACATTTTCAGTAGAAACACGCATAGAAGACGCATCGTCTTCTTGGTAATTCTATACTCTTTGGTATGAGCACGCGCTTGCTATTCTCATAAGGCGTTTTTCTTTTTTAGTTCAGAGCACAACCTGAACTGTTATACAAAAAGTTCGTGTTTCTTTTTAGCTCAGATACATCAGAGCTCAGAATTTGTGTTTCTTTTTTCATTCAGAGCGCTATCAGAGCGCGCTCGATGAGCTCAGAATAAATTGACTGAGCAGGCTGAGTGTATAGCTGATTGCACACGTCCAGTCACATTTGACAGAAAAAAAAACACAGGATAAGCAAAATAGTTGAAATGGTGGACGAACTTTGTTGTTTTGGAACTGAAAATTAACCAATTTAATAAATAACAATTAATAAATTTTAATTTATGCATTTATGACAACTATGCGCTCAAGTGTCAAGTGTGTTTCATAAATACCTCAGAACAATCTGAGCATGATCGCTTCATAGCGCGCTCATAATGCTCGAGCTCAGTTCAGAGCTCAGCTCTGAACTAAAAAAGAAAAACGCCAAGTGTCTTTGGAAGATTTTCACCTACCCTTGGGGGAAAAAAAATCCTCTACACCAAATTAGAAAGAGAAAAACAGAAAGAGAGAGCTTATTGTCTATAGTTAATGGTAGTTGCGCGATGCGCGAACATATTTGTGAATAAAACAAATGCAGGCAGCCCCGGGTTAGTAAATGTGCAATTAAAACTGCAGGAAAATAAATACAATGCAACATATATTCATGAGGCAACCAAATTACGTTCAATCAACAATCTGCAGTTCGTATTTAGTCCCTCATACGATATCTTTCGCCTCTGTTTAAGGATTTTATCGTCACACTCGCAATCCCTCGAGAGCGCATACACAAAGCTGTCTTGAAAGCTTTTAACGAATACTTTCAACAAGATACAACAACAACTTATCGAAATTGCGCCGCGGACATTAGGAACTGTTGAAAATTGTGAAACGTGGCATATTCATCCAGCAGTGCGTTTCATTTTCAATTGCGTCGCACTTGCTTGTGTTAATTCTGTCTTTTGAGCTGTCGTAGGTAGGAGTACAGTCTGCAAATCGGTATTCATCTATTAACCATTTATCATAATAAGTGAAAGATTTTTAAGATTTTTTTGTCTGAATACTTACAGTTAAACATCCAGATGGACCGTTTGAAGAATTCGGGACGTGAAACTCGTCGTCGTCACAAATTGCTTCAGGTTCAAGTGAAAACGCTTTGTGAAGAACGTGCTGACTTTTTGGCCCAACTGCAAGACCAACATCGAGAAATAAATCATTTATGCAAGCGTTTGGGTATCGCTGAAAAGGAAAACGAAGATCTAGTCAAATCGCAGGATGACAATGATCCAAATCGGGCACGCTACACAACGCTGGAACTCAAAGAGTTGATCAATGAACGTGATGAGCTACTCACAACGATTGATAATCTCAACGAGGAGTTGAAGGCTCTTAAACCAATCGACGACGAGAAAGCCAATGACGATGAGAGCAAGTCCGAAGAGGATCAAAGTGAATCGTAAGCGAATCCTCATTAATATCATTTGAGATTTCTTTATAAGTTCTATCTACTTTTACAGCCCCCCTGGACATGATGCTCCAGTTCAAGGACCACTACCCTATGAACCAGATGATGCCCCATGGAAGAAGTCCTCAGAATCTGGAATTAGAAAATTGTAAGTACTGCATATCGATACTGGGATTGAGTTGCAATGAATATTTCGATTCCAACACAGCTTTCGGAAATTATTCTACGAACCTGAGGGCAACACATTTCCCAAACGTTCCTTGGCCACACTATCAAAAATGGCCCTATCGGCGACACCCAATAATAACGTACAGATCTAAGCACCAAGCAGCTGTGTACATTCCAAAGCAACAAAATTAAAGAGGATCAATGAGGCCGTTTCGTTTAATGGTATTTATTCAACTTTCCATAATTTTGCAAGCATTTTTTGTTCGCTTTCTAAATCTGAGGAACCACAAACCAACAGCACTTATACTTTTTTTTAGAAACAAATTATTAAATATTTATTCAAATATACCTGCAGTAATTAAGTAAGAACAGTAATAATTTACAGAAACATAAGTAATCCTAGGAACACAAGAACTGAAAGTGTTTAAATACTCAAAACTTTGACAAAAGTTACATTAAAAGGAAACAAATTCAAAGTCAAAAGTTAAAGTGAAATAGTTTTAAGATAAAAGTGCATAGAGTGAACATTTCTCAGTAGTTTCGCATTGAGGTGGAATGAGGGTTTTAAATTAAAAAGAAAATTTCTAATTCATCGTTTTAAACATGTTGCCGCTATACATTTTTGCTGCCTTTCTATTTTGTTTCTGTAATTCATTCGTAACTCAAAAATTAGTTGCCAGTTGAATTGTAATTTTCCATTTCCAATATCCAATAACTGATTAGAAAATTCGACTGCTGTTGTATCGTTTTTTTTAGTGTGAGTTCTTTTTACATGCCCCCACAAATGGCTGATGCTATTCGCACGACGGTTAAACGCGGCAAATTGGGGTTATGTGGCTCGCTTCGCTCGCTTCGCTCGCTTAAAGGGATCTAAACTCCTGTATTTCATTCTCGGGCACGAGCCTGTACATTTTAAGGCCCAACTTTGTTCTTAAAATACTATTTTATTAGGTTACGTGGAATACGTAGCCGTCGACCTAAGCCGTGTCCCTAACGTCGTGCGAATAGCCACTTTGCCCACAAATAGGATGATTTTAAACATGCATTCAATTCATCAGCAGATGGAGATCGTGGAATACCACACAACGTTTGGCGAAAATAACCTGAGGGGTTATTCCTTGATGGCGGTTTAAAATTTTTGTATTTACCACATTTTTATTAGGTCCGCAGACAATCCGCCAGCAATCCTTCACCTAAACACCTATCGCTGTTAATGCAATCATAAAATGATGAACTATGGTCGAATGGAACTACAAAAATTCAAATCCGCCGTCAAAAGCGATCCGCCGCGCATTTGGAAATAACCCCTGCTTACAACATCAAGGCACCACCGAAAGTCCGTTGATTCTCACGAAAGTGGGATAGACTTCAACGCTTCCAAAGACTTTTTCAGAGCCATCGTGCATTCATTCCAAACGATTATCCTACATTTCTGCAAAACTTTTCCCATGCCTAAATCCTTAGAAATTTAGTGTTAACTTGTATGGTTAACTGGGGCCTAACTCTGAAACTCGATTCTAAAGTAAAACTGTTCGAATTCGCAAAATCGCAACTATGTAATTCTATAAGTAAGTTATGACATCCAAATTCGAACAGCTCTAGTACTGCCAAGTATTTTTTTGAATTCTTGGTACAAAATTGGTACTACCGTTTCCGAAAGTTAACGTCAAATTCGTTCGAATTCGCAAATAATCATTCTACATCAAATGTGTTTGCGAGAAGGTCGATTAAAGAAGTTTTTTTTCTCAGAATGTAAGTAAATAAAAATTATAAATCAATAATTCATGAATATTTCATAAACATAGTAATATTCATGTATAATGTTTGTTGTTTTGTACAAAGGAATCATTTAAAAGTCCAAACACAAAAGTGTCACAGGTATCCAGATTTGTCCAAGGGATATTTAAAAACACCCGAAGCTAGACAAAAATCCAAGCATTTATGGACTAATTTCTTTAAAGATTTGAATGCTGAGGGTCCACCGCAGCGCGATGCAGCAGGTTTGTTTTTTGCGAACACTTAGTTCTCTTGAAATTTTGTTCAACAAGTACATAAAGGCGTCTTCCGAAAGGCTGTAGTTTTTAACAAAGCTGAAATAAAGTTATTTTTTTTGGATTAAGAATGCCTTTAAATAAATACTCAATAGAAAAACCTTTTATCGCTAAGCTCCATTATGTTAGATTTATCTCTAATCCGCCTTCGTTCAACTTGTTGAATTTTTTCCTGATTTTCTTCAAACTCCACCCAAATTGCGACACTGTCCATGTTTATTTATTATTATTTGATTGTTTCACGACAATTTTTTTGGGATATTCCGAACATAATGCGAGCCTTGTTTGGGTTATGTCAAACATAATGCGAGAATCGTTCGAAAATCGCAAATTTGTTGGCAAATAGTTTGGCATTACCGGCATTCGATTCTACTTTCATACAGAGTACCATTTTAAAGTAGAATCGCAAATATCTTTCGAATAGAATCAATAGTAGAATCGAGTTTCATAGTTAGACTAGCCACCTTACCACGGGTGGGGGGATAGCTATTCGGAGTAATAATCACTTCTAGGGCTTAAGTTCAACTCATTTATTTGCTTCGACTTACTTCCTATTTATATATAAATTCAGCTTACTAGCTAATTTTTAAAGGCACATTACACTTGGTCAGCTGGAGGTAGTATGCTGACGTTCTGTTGATTTGGCTTCGTGGGTCGTGCACTCCAATACTGGGGTGTCAGCACGTAACTTGATACAATCGAGTTCAGTCGATACAATCGAGCTCTGGCATCGATTATCCTCGATTGAGACAAGTTAGGTGCTGCCAGAGCTCGATTGTATCCAGTTATGTGCTGACAGCCCTGCTTACTCGCTAATTGGGTCGACGTGTGCCGATCGTCGGCCTCGGGGTCATGTACTGTAATTGGATGATTGATCGTACGTGCAATTATTGTACATTTAGCATATAAGTGTTTCAGAAGCAGGCATTTTCAATTCGAATTTAAGTGCAGAATATGCCGTTCGCCCGTTTTCTTGGTGACGATTTTTCTGTGATGCTCGACTACCCTCAACAAGAATTGTTTTTGTTGTTCGTCCCTGACTGATTCATTGAACTTTTTTATCAGAGCAATTCCTCTTTCTGCGGTATCATTGACCACCTTAAGGGCGTTCACATGGCTTCTTAGAGATTCACTGCAGTATTCTGTCACGTCGTGGATCCCAAACAATTCAAAGAACTTTTTTGTTTTATTAGTCACAAAATGGCTTAGGTCTTTTCCTTCAAAAACTACATTTCTAGCCTCTAAGCGTTTCGTTTCCTTTTCCTCCGGAGCTTTGGTTTATACATTTTTAATCATTTTTTTCTTATCAGCCTGAGTAATACGTTCGTCCAGAAAAGCCAATCCTACGTTTATTTGTGACAGATACCAAAGATGTCTTTTAGCAACTGTGAGAGCACTTTTTTTGACCCGTGCATCTGGGTAAGTGTTTAAAAGCTGCAGCATATCCAAATCATTCTTTGGAGCCCATCGACTTACAATTGCCTCGTGCCAAAAGCGAACGAAATATGCAACTTGTTTCATTCCTTTCAATTCTCGGTGATGGACATTTAACTGTTTAGTGAAAAGTACAATTTTAAGTGCATATATTGCCTTCGCCATCCACCTTGCTTGATGCAGAGCGCCTGGGAACTTGAAACTGAAGTCGTTTTAAGACCAACCTCCTAGATACAGGAGCGAGAGCTCTAACAACTCTTTGCAGTCTTCCCTTGGATGACTTCCGTCTTTAAGGACATTTTGTATATATTCAACCATTTTAACTCGTTGTTCTTCTAGAAAGCCCTGAACGGGATTTTCTTCATCCAACAATGTCGTATACGAATTCTTATCAAGTGAATCCCACAGACTTTGGAACTTTCGAAAAATCTGGATATCAGGACCACTTGATGGCATGCTACAACACTCCTCAAACACTCCTTTTAATATTAGTTCATGCGTGTGATGACGGCAAGCCAACCACAACAATGTTCGTCCGAATTCCCTTTCAATTCTGGTACATGTCCCTTGCATCAGTCCTGTATTAGATGCTGTAGTATCAAAAGACATACCGATGATATTGTCACGTAGCCCAAATCGGTCTACTTCCCGAATAACAACTTCAGCCATCTGTTCACCAGTGCCTTTCAGGGCCACAGGCACGCCGAGCAAATGCTCAAAATCTTTCCCAGTCACTAGAACTGCAACTCTGTCTTCCAAAGTTTTGACACTCCCATGGGCAACTGAGGGCAATAGTTTACTATCCCAATGCAAGACCAAATAAGGAGGATTTTCAAAGAGTGTCTCCTCGATTTTCTTTGCCATTTTACATTTATTGATTAACCGAGCTCGGTAAACGGTAGCTAGAGATACTAATATTTTTGAAACATCGTGGCCAAGGCTCTTTGCAGTTGCTATGAATGAAGTACTTGCTTGTCGAATAGAGAGCTGCTCTCGATCCCAAGTAGACGTGAGTGTCTGATCAAGAGGTTTTAGTCTAGAACTGGAACGAATTTTCTTCGTTGCTGGAGGCGAAAACTCGGCCTCTACGTCACTAGGAGCTGATACTGATGAAGATGAGTCTTCATCCTCCAGTGTGACTATTTGATTACTTTCAGCGATAGCTTTGTAATGCTTACTCTTATAAGAGTAATTTTTCTCTTTTTTCACAAACTTCTTTTTTATTTTTGAGGCGAAAACCTTATCTACTCCTCTCATTGACGAACTCATGCGATCTTCCCTTTGTGACCTAAGAAAATCCCTATCTTCTCGCGATACGTTGGTCATCTCCATCACATCACCAGTTGTATGTAGGGATGAAACGATACCTTCAAGGTATCGAGTACTTGTACTCGATACTAGTATCGCAAAAAAGTATCGAAACCTACTCGGTATCGGATGAAAAGTATCGATACCTACTTGGATCGAATTAAAATTCCAGATGAAAACAATCACTAATTTTTCATATTTTTATTTTTCACAAGAATAAAATACATTTTGTGGAATATTTCGTAAAAACATCAATTTTTCGAGATGTTTTCCACTTAGTCGGTTTCTGGTTTGGCTGATTGTTGCCCCCGCCTTGGAAAACAATCTTTCACAAGGTACTGACGAAGCAACAACCACCAAAAACATCCTGGCATGTTTATATAAAGAAGGGAAAAATGCCTTCATATCTTCCCATTCTTCGAGTGGATTGGATCGTAAGTTAGAAGAAACAGGAGAAGACAAATATGCTGAAACGAAATCATTTTTAACAGAAGTTTTTTTCCTTTTCTGATTGATTACGAGTTCCTTGTGATGCTTCCAAAAATCGAAATCTTCTGGCGTTTCGTCGATATTTGATGACTCACTACTAGAAATGGACATATCTTCTTTAACAAGATCGTTTAGCTTTTTGACGGCTCTTCCACAAGCATTGGGGTCTCGAAAATGTATGTTTTTGAACCTAGGGTCCAACAACGTTGCTAATGCTACGTTTTCATTATATTCGATATTCTGAAATCTGCGATGTAGTTCTGTGTATAAAATACTACATGAAACAATTAATGCAATGGAAAATGTGCTCTGTTCCCAATGGATAAAATGGCCATCTCCATTAGAAGAAAATGTTACAAAGTGCTACTTTTTCGAAACAATATATAAAACCTTTTTCCATTCAGTAATTTTTTTATGGGAGGGCCATTTTCATTTAATATTCTACATAATTGTTCCCATTTTTTTGCGGCCTTATCTCTACCCTGAGCATTGTCTTGCGTATTTTTTGCTAAGAAGGGATACTTCTCCATCCACTCGATTATTAAATTTTGTTGCGTTTGTGTTGTTGTTGACGTCCTATAAGAATGTTATTAATTTAAATAAACAGTTTGTATGACGGTAGGTAATTGTTAATTGTACAACTTACATTATTATACGAGTATTTACCTTTGGATACGACCAAAACAACAACAAACGAACAATATTCACATTGAAAGCGGTCAGCTGTTAGCCGTAAGCACAACAAATTTGATATATAGCTTCTCAGACTTCAACTTTTTTGTCAGTTAAAGTTTCGTTTCGGTTTATTGTATGTGGGAAACATGATAGATGTTTTTTACCGGAAGCTAAATTCCTTATAGCTGCGACCATGTTTGTTCCATTGTCTGATACGAAACATCTTATTTTTTCGATCGGGAGTTTCCATTTCAAGATTTTTTTGATGTAATCGGCTGTGTGACTTTCACTTAACTGTCTTGTAGCTATGTTACAATTAACAAGAGAAATTCCCTCAAAGAAATGCAACGTTACGCCCAAGAAACTTTTTTCTTGCATAGTCTCTGTCCAAGTGTCCAATGTAACACAAAAATCACTCGCTTTTTCATTTTTTTTCATATATTGTAATACCGTCACTTCATATTTTTCAGCAAGCCTCTTTTTAAAATATGTGCTAGAAGGAACTTTATACAAAGGTGCGGCTTCCTTCATAAGTCTCAAAAATCCCTCTCCTTCAACAACGTTGAAGGGACGCATATCTTTGCATATGAAAAATAATATTCCCAATGTTAATATTTCACACTTTGATCCTCCATCTAAATAATAAACAAAAAAGTTCCTAAAGTTATTCACGCCCTTGTTCAAATTTTGTATCTCTTAAACTCTTACCCCTATGACAGATAATTCTATCGAATGAAGATTTAATTGCGTTGTATTCTTCGTCTTGAAACTTTTGCTTCTTTCCAGAAGATTCGGCTTCAACTTCTGCAGCTTCTTTTGTTGCAATTGCTGCCGATGACGTTGAAGCCGGCGAATCAACATCTTGGGACATTTCATTTGCAGAGAAATCTGGATTTGATGATTCTTTCTTAATACGTTTCTATTAATTATTTATATATTTATTTGGATAATTAAGTATTAAAACACAAAAAAGATTAGGTCAAAAACTCTCCACAACGAACAACCACATCTGCTTGCTGCCAGAGATGAAACACGTCGAGAGACTGCTAACATTGATAGTCACTACGTTACATTTCTGTAGTCGCCTTAATAAAATATGAATTTATAAATACAAAATGAAAAAAAAACCCAACTAATTAACTTGCTTTGATAATCCGTGTTGTTTTGTTAAAATTATTTTTTTTGTGTAAATTGGAAGTATTTCCGCAGTATTTCACTTTAAAACATCTTTTGCACGTCGCGGCAACTTTACTTTTTTTTTTACAAAATATAACCATATTTCTGAAGCTGGCGGGCTCATTTTTAATAATTTATTAATATTTATCTTGAAACAACAAACGAAAAACTATTCAACTAAAGCTACCAAACTCACCACTGATAAAGATAATCGACAAAAGAGTTGAGACTTAAGAATTTATGACTTTACGTGGGAAGAGAAAGACTAAACGCATTCCCAGAGAGTTAATTTCATTTCGTAAAGTAATTCACAAAGACTGTAAGAGTATGAGTAAAGAGATGTAAAATGCGTGGTGAATGTGTTTAAGCAATGCAACAATTTTAATGTGTGTGCGGAAAATGTGTGATTTCCGTTTTGTGCGAAAAGGAATACAAAATTATATGAACATTGAGTATGTGTGGGAATCTGTTTTGGGTGTTAAGTCAAAGTGCGATGCTTTCATTCGATGCAAGTACTTTTAAACGATACTTTCTTGGTATCGCAACCAAAGGTATCGAGTACCAAAATACTTGGTATCGAAACAAAAGTATCGAGTATGTACTTGTATTTACTTGTATCGATTCATCCCTACGTGATCTGTTTTGAATGGAACGAACTAAAAATGCATAGAACGGTGTGTGACAGTACTGTAACATTGATTTATAATCGACTTAAGCACATCTTCAGATTTAGGGGAACACTGAAAGGGTTTGTAACATTACTGTAACATGATGCTATAAAGGGTTAAAATTGCTTACATAATCATCTTCTTCATTGCTTCATTAAATTTAGCTTGTCTTCTTTTTTATTAGTGCGAGCATTTGTCTTGCAAGTTGGGTTGCATTAATTAAATTGTTTATTAAAATTAATTTACACAAACTACCTTCATATTCAATATCGGAATCTTCTTCAAGACTATTCTCCTCACTTTCAATATTACTTTGAAAGTTCGAAGTTGTATTTGCCGGAACATAATGTGCTTTTACGTTTAGAGCTGTTTTTCTTAGTTTAGTTTAGTTTATTTCATCAAACAAAGTTACAATTATACTTCAGTGATTACTTGACACTATAATATATATAATTACGTGCCGAGCGTGACACGGAATAAAAACAAATTGATTCTTGGCCCGAACACTTGGGCCGAAATAAACACACGAAGTTATTTTTGTTTAATTTAACTTTTATTTTATTTTATTTAATTTAATTCAATTTTACTTTTATGTTGCTGACCCCTTACCACTGGTGGGGGGAAGTCAGATGGAAGAGTATGAGAAGATTGACGGAACTGAACTGAACTGAACTCTGGGCTTTTGGGTGCCCGTATTTATACTCCTAATATTGTTTACTTATCTATTGCAATGCCGTAACGATGGCTTGCAATATGATCTTCTTATTATTGATCAGATTTGTCAATTAGGCAAAACGGATGCATCTGTGTCAACAATGATAGAAGATTTCTAATGGTGCCTCACATATGAATTTCTATTAGAGGAAATCGTGGGCGAGAGATAAATATGAGGATGCAATTGCATCGTCAAAGAATAATACTTTGGCTGCCTTAGGATATGGTGCACACTCGTGTAAACAATTGGAAGATTAAATGCATGGTGCATCTAAGCCAAGTTCAATGTCAATCATTAGATATGATGACGAATGGGCGGCTGTGGCCTTGAGTTTCTTCTTTAGTTTAAGATGATGTCATTATGACTCATACAATTGATAGCTTGCGGTTGCTGTAACCGTTAAGTATGCTATGGGTAGGCGTGACGTGAGTCAGTGCCATAACTATATAAACAAAATATTAAACATCACCACCATTAAAGTTATTTAAAATTAATAATAGATTTGTTTTAAATATATAAATCTACTACGACTGAAATCTATCATGTCGCAAACAGTATTTGTTTCTCATAAACACCTGGATATTGGTTCGTTGGCGGCATAAACAGTTCTATGGTAGGGAATATTAAAAAACAATCGGTTTCTAAGCATTCTCGCAGGAACATTGAACCCAATTAGAGATAAGATAGAGGGGCAATCAATGTGACCTTCTAACATGTCCCTAATGAACATAACCGCGGAATATTTCCTTCGAATGTGCAGAGGCAGAATTCCAAGTTTATTTACACCTCGTTTCATAAGAAGGCATAACTATGCTCCAGCGGAGTCTTTTCATTACAACTCTAGTAAATCGTTTTTAAATTTTCTCTAATCTAAAAGAGTGAATTGCATAAGAAGGATTCCATATCGTGCTGCACTACTCTAAGGCAGACCTAACAAACGCAAAAAATAAACATTTCAGAGTGTGAGGATCCGAAAAGTCTTTGGAATTACGCAAGATAAAACTTAGCATTGAATTGCCTTTAGCGACTAAAAAATCGATATGCTTCAAAAAGTTTAGTTTTTGGTCAAAAATGACGCCAAGATATTTTTTAAAGGTTATGACGGATAATTTTTTTTTTCTATTGAAGATTAAAATCTCGAAAGACACAATGGGGTTGGGAACCCAGAGTAGTGTGGGACTCTAACCGCACTAAAAACACCTCCCTAATCATGACCAATCCAAGAAAGATCGACAAATGATTTTATTTTCAACTTTCAGTTGCGTTTGAGAAGGTATTACAATTTGAATACGGGTTCTAATTTTTTTTTGTTTTGTTAGATTATAAGTTCGTGTGGCTTAGTTCTTCTTAATCTACGAATATTATTTCGTACATTTAAGGCGTCTTCTATTTCAGGATTAATATGCATCTGCAGACGGTCATTGTGACGAATTGCGTACTTTTTAATTACTTCAGTTACAAGATCAATGTGCAAATCACGATGTAATGCAAGTCATTATTACCACGGGGCATTTACTATTCCCCGAAGGACTTCGTTTTGGAATGTTTGTATTATTTTTACATTTGTTTTCTTTGTACAACCCCATAATTGGATACCATATGTCCAAACAGGCTTCAGTATCTGGTTATATAATAAAATGGACATTTCCAAATTATGTCCTAGCACCCAATAAAGTTTTCTGTACCTAATATTTAGCTCTTCTACTTTCTTTTTCACATGTTACTTCCATTTGAGTTTAGCATCTAGATTCATACCCAGATACTTAGCTGTGTTTGAATAAGGAACTATTTGATTATTAATAACCACAGAAACATTCGTTATTTTTTTATTAGTAAAATTGATATGGGTGAACTTTGACTCGTTAAGTTTAATTCGCCATCGTTGCGCCCAATCCCATATCTCATTAACTGCATTTTGCAGCTTTTCTGTTGCTTTAGCCACGCATCTATCAGTTGATAGAAGAGCAGTGTCGTCTGCGAATGTAGCTATCATTGTATCGGCCGAATTTGGTATATCTCTAGTATACAGTGAGTACAGGGTTGGTCCTAGAACACTTCCTGCTTGTAGTTGTTTAAATTCAGAATACGCTGAACCATAGCGAACTCTAAAGAATCTATATGAAATATAAGATTTTAGTATCTCATATCGGTACTTAATGATGGGCTTTGTTCACCCAAAAAATATTGGGACTAACTGATCAGTTAGCTTTGCAATTTTACAATTATCCACCGACATTTTAGTTTCTGAGTTCAGTGATTGAATGGATAATTCCGGTTCAGATTCAGGAATTGAAACGTTCAACCAGTTAAGAATAATTTTTCTATCTGGTAAATCCCTTTCTCTATCACTTTCACTACCTTTTGAATCACTTTCCGTATATAGGCTATCCTTATGAGTTATCTTATTGTCTATAGATAGAGTATGCGTTTGACATTGAAAATCTAACTAATCCGTTTTAAATTGTGCAGTTGCTTCATTCAGATGGCTAATCTTACTGAGTCTCTGCTCACAGGTTTTTTCCAATTCTTTGTTTAAACTTTCACACTGCAGAACTGTTAGATTTTCATTGTTTCGCGCTTTCTCTAGTAATAATTGTAAATAATTACTTAAACTTACACTATTATTAGTTGGTAATATCGTCCCGGATCGAAGTCTTCTGGGTGAAAATGGTGGTTGTAGTGGTTGTCCTGTTGACGTTCCTGGTTGGTCATTGGGATTGTTTTCTGGAATTGAGTCCTCTTTAGTTGGTGTTGTTTGGTTCATTTACCTCGTATGCGTATACCCTCGAAACCAGACTCAGTTCCGAGTTTAAGGGTAAAGTAGTCTTGCCCAGTATAAGGTATTCGGATTAAGGCTTTTCAAGCTATAAGTTAAGAACTATATGCTTCCTTGATCCTACCGGCTGCGCCAAATAATAACAATACAGTTACTTAAGAATTTACGGATATAATATTATAATTTTCGTGAATTATCACAACCTGACAATAATATTAGGAACGTATCCTTTGCCGGATGGGCTTTTAAACGCTTTAGCTCTTGAATTGTTGTTGGCTTGTCGACGTACACCTTTTCTTTGAAATAAGCCCAAAGTCCAACGGTATCAAATCGCATGATGTTGGCGGCCAATTGACATCGCCACCGCGTGAGATAACACGGTCATTGAATTTGTCGCGCAAAAGAGCCATGGTTTCGTTAGCTGTGCGGCAAGTGGCACCGTCCTGTTGAAACCACATATCGTCAACATCCATATCTTCCAATTCGGGCCATAAAAAGTTCATTATCATCTCAATACGGCTCGATGATGCCGCCAGCCCATAAACCGCACCAAACAGTCACTCTTTGTGGGTGCATTGGTTTTTCGACAATCACTCTTGGATTATTCATTCGCCCAAATGCGGCAATTCTGCTTATTGACGAATCCAAAAGGAAAACAAAAGTATGTATATAAATGGGGAGGGTAAAAAGGTGGAAAAAATACTCGACGCCTCATGCTGGGTTGCCTGCGCGGTTGCTCCTGGATGAAATGGGCCTCTATGATCGCGAGTACTTTCAGTTCGTAGGAATGGTAGTTCTCTTTCGTTGGGGTGGTCTTACGGCTCATGTACTGCACTGAGTGCCAGAACTGATCTCCCGAATCTCTCTGCAAGAATACTGCTCCATAGCCGAACTTGCTGGCGTCTGGCATGAATCTCCGTTGGTGCTTTCGGGCTGAACAGTTTAAGGACCGGCCGTTTGACTAAGGCCGTCTTAAGTAGCTGGAAAGTAAGCAACTCTTCTTCTTCCACCCTGAACGCTCTATCCTTCCGCAGCAAATCTGACAGTGGTTTGGCTATCACCGCATACCCCTCAATGAACCGTCGGAAATATGACGTAAGGCCAAGGAAGCGTTGAAGCGCCTTCTTGTCCTTCGGCACGGCAAACGTGCTCACTGCTCGGGTCTTCTCCTTAGATGGGCTGATGGTGTTCTTCTCTATTACATACCTAATGAACTCTATTTTCCTCCTCAGAAATTGGAATTTTTCCCAATTAATCCCATAATCCAAACTTCCCTCTAGTTATTGGTACCATCAACTCATTCCTTAGTTTGCTGGTGGAGCATTAGCTTATTCAGTTTGTAATCCGGTATGCCGTCCGCAAAATATGTTATTAAGCTTTCGTCATCCAGCGCAATCGACTTGCCCATTTCCACTAAGCTGCACAAGTACTCTATTAGCATTTCCGTTGGCTTCTTATGGCGCGACTCTATAACCTTCGATGCACTTCGACGGACGACACTTGACTGCCAAATTCTTCCATCAGCGCATCCTTCAGCGCCTTCCAGTTCTGAACGCCCGGTTGGCTACGGATGAACATCTTGGCGCCTCCCTTCAGCAGTTGTTTGCCGAAAACGAACTTCTGTAGACTGTTCCACTAGATAGTGCCAGCATTCTCCTCGAACTCGTCCACCCATTGTTCTACACTTGGATATCCGATTCCATCGAACGTCAATAGCGAATCCTCAACATCGCGGAGAGTAAATATTCCTCTTCCGTCTACTGCGCCCTCTTCTACCTCTTCGTATAACGATAACGAACCGTCATCCGATGCTTGCGCATCTACCTCGCGCCTCAAACCGTAATATTGGATGAGCACTGTTTTTAGACGTGTCGTCTGTAAGTTTAACTGTCCTAAATGTTCTTTCAGCCCCTCTACTGTCAGTGCTGGTATCGCATCTAACTCCATTTTTAAAATTCAACTCTACTTACAGAATAATTATTAAAAGTATTAAAAGGATTTTTTTTTTTAAATCTAATTTATCAAATCAAAAAAAAAAAAAGAATGTGTAATCGGAAATAAAACACGTGACTTGTTAAGAGTTGGGGAAATATATAAAAACCCGTCTATGGTTGGATTTGTATTGTCTTGGCAATAACTTGACAATTTATAGGACAATTTCGGGCTCCTCTCTTTTAAACAACATCTTCTCAAATTACACCTTCGAGACAGGCATGTATTAGAATGTAACACAGTTCGGCTAGTAGGTAGCAAGATCCCCCCCCATTCCGACGAGCATAGGACGGAGCTCCGCTAGCATGCCTGCCGCTGCTGAATGCCCGAACACCCTTCACCCTGTAGCCCGATTGGATCTTAGAGATTGCCTGTAGTGCTATGGTCCTAGGGGTTGCCTTAGTGGTTGAAGGTATTTAGAATTTATAATCCGTGTGAATAAAAATGATTAGTTACATACACGGCCCTACGTACCCGATTAACACGGCTGGAACAGGCCGTACAAGAAGTGGTTATCCTTTTTCCGGTGGTTGTCCTTTTTTTGTGAGGGTTCCGCCACTCTGGTATCATAGGCTGGTTGGGCCATGATATAGGATTGTCCAGTTGGAGGTTTATCATGGATACATGGTGGTGAATCGAGCCCGAGGAAGGAAGGTGTTTTCTTCAAAGGATACGGATGAGCCTGGGTTTAGTAGGAGAAGCTATACCTATGGATCTGGGGTTGCAGGTTGACGCCCAGCTTAGGACCCGAGTGGGTGCGGGGCGCATTTTGCGCTCCCGGGATTTTTAGGTCTGGCTTTATAATTTTTTTTTTTAAATGATTTTTTTTCACGTTACAGGATGGTAAATTCGGAATAAGTTCGATGACTCTGCTGGGCGGCCTGCTGATGATGCTGGTGATGATGGGCTGCTGAGTTGACCACTCGTTCACTTGACTACTTCCTGGTGATAGTTTTCGAATCGATCGCCGATCGAATTTGGTATATAACCGAGAAACCGTGCCACTTTGGTTTTTTTTTTTATCTTACTGTGACCGCACTATGATTTCTGCGGGGTATGACGATACCAGTGTTACGTGAGGGGGGAATTCGGCGGTTCCCAAGGGCAACAGAATCACAAACGTACTCAGGGAAGGGAGAGTCTTAAAAATTATTCGTCCCCTTTTTTTTTTTTTTTTTATAAGTACTGGGGTATGACACTGAGTTGTATGACACTGAGTTGATGGAGAGAATCAGGGGGGGGGTGGCTGAGTAAGTCTCGGGAAGAGGAACAATGTGACGCGGCACACCTACACAGTTATTTTCCGTGGATGGTCAGGGGATACCAGACAATATTGAGTTTACGTGTCTATTCGTTTTTCAAGATTTCACATAGTTATAACGGATGTTTCCCAACCGGGGTAGGCTGAGCGGGAATGTCCAGGTCCTGTATTGAGGGAAGAGTAAGAGTGGGAGAGAAAGACCAAAACGCGTGTTTTATAATTATATAATTCAATCTTTATTAACTTTAAACTAACTACGTCACTGAATTCTAATGCACGCTGTGGTGCTGACACACGCTGCTCGGGCTCTGATGACTGACTCCCTTAATATCTCTGGCGGACCTCCTTTTATAGGCGTCCCTGCTGTTCCTGTTGTCGCTGCTCTGCTGCTGCCGTCTGTTGTTGTTGTTGCTTGTTGATTGTTGCTGTGTGTTGATTGTTGCGTGTTGTTGCTCCGTCTACCACTCCCGCACTACTACCACTGCTACTACTACTTCTACTTCTACCGTTGCCACTACTTCTACCACTGCTACTACTCCAAGGAGGGACGAGTACCTGGGCCGCAATAGCTGCGAACCCTGTGTCCCCACTGTCCACTCTTGCTACTTGAGCCAGTGGTACCAACCAGAACGCTGCTGCTCCACACACGAGTCGTTGTACCCAACTGACCGTGTGTCTGGTCCGGCGGCCACCACCCGACTGATTTGGCTACTATCGGTTTAGGCGCTGCTGGCTAGCACAAACCACAGTAGTGGTGGGTAACGTTGCGCTTTTGGGCTTGGGGTCGAGCGTGTGGTGAGTTGCGTTGCTGGTGTTAGTGTGTGGTGGGTTTTCCGTAGAATGGAGCGTGGTGGGGAACTGTGGTGGTGGGTTGTTACAGCTGTGTTGGTGTTGCGTGCGTGTTTGTAACGGGAGCATTCCGTTACATAGTATGCACGTAGGGATTTGCTGTATTAATCGCCCGCACAGTGAAATTAATTATTGGTGACGAACAAAATGATATTCGCGTCACTATTTAATAATGTACCACGTAAAAAAAGAAACTTGCCACACCGCACGCGCACAACCCCTAACTAAGCACACCAACCCACGGTCACGTCCGACCTGCTCCACTGCCAACTATCAACTGACTACCTGGCTTGCACAAATCTACCTCGTCACAAACGAATGCCTCGCAACCAATCGGACGACGCGCAAAAACCCTTTGAAGATCTCCGCTAGTCTTCCAAGGATGAATGACGCTGATACGGATCAAAGTCTTGTCATCGCGGTCCGTTTTCTTGCGTTTTCGGCCACAATGTACGAGCCGTTTCAATGGATCCTGTGGCCTCGTGCAGCGATATGATCCTAGCAACACTCGATTTTGGGACTTTAACATCATCTGCAATAATCATAGCCCTCTTCTCCATCGAAATATCCATTTTCAAATTTGTATAAAACAAACTAACCAAAGCTAATAATAAATCAGATAAAAGCTCCATAACACTAAGCTTTCATAAATGCACAAAAAACTGCAACTTACCCTCGCAAATCCAAAAGAAAATAATTGTAATAATAAATTTGCAAAGAACCTTACCAAAGTTTAAAACTGTAACGCCAAAATCATAGCCTACTAACGATTATGTTTAAAAAACATGGCTGTCCCAAATAATTTGCACAGCACAGTAGGATATTTATCTTCTTTAGTTACGTTATTCAATTTCCGATAGTCGATAACGATTCGACATTCCTTATTGCCTGCGTTATCCTTTTTTTAGGTACCACCCAAATTGGAGCGTTAGGGTGAAGTGGAATGCTGGATTATTTTTGATTCAAGCATTTCCTTTATTTGCTTATCCTCTTATTTCTATTGCCAGACAAGACCAGGGGGTGCTCGTGCTGGGAGACAAAACAAAAGTAAAGTTAGTTTGGCGGAGCGGTCGTCTTTCTGATGGGTACTCAGTGGAGTCTATTTTTCGTGTTCCCTTTTGTTTGAGTCATTCGTAATGGGCTGCACTTGCTCGTTGGGTATGGGTTTTGCTTCGATTGCTGTTTCGTTAAGTTTTTTTCAAGTTTCATGAGTGTTGCTGTCGCCACTTTATATATATTTGTTACAATTGTTAATAATGGAGTCCATAGGAACAATTTCATTGAACTAGTTGATGGTGTGAACTCCTTTTCTTTCTTTTTTAATGGCGGAACAAACCTCGTGTCCGTCTGTATTTATTTATTTCTTTTCTTAAAGTGAAGTTAGCCACGGCTACTTCGTTTTTCCTCATCACTTGAAACTAGAGAGGACAACTAGGTGGCGCAACTCGAGCTACAGATATTTAGTGCGTTCACCAAGTGTCGGGGGTTGTGGTTACATTATATTCTGATAATGGTCTTTTCATATTCATTTTCTTCATTTTCGTTGAAGAACAAATGTATGATTTTGTCATTCAGTTTCAATGTTTTTTTTCTTATAATTTATTTCTCCATCGATTGGAATCAAAATGTTGTTTCCAATAATTCCATTGGAATACTTGGAATTCACAATCGTATTTAACTGATAGTGCAAATATTGCTTTTGGGATTTTTACGTCTTTTGTGACGACTAATGGGTTATTGCCTGCTGTGCACATTGTCATAGGTTTGAAACGCCATTTAGTATATTCTATTGGTAAATCTTCATCAAGCAAAAGACTATTTGTTGTTCCTGTGTCAATGAGTAACCTTATATTTTTATTTCCCTTTCCTTATTTAATATAGGGAAGTGATGTTCCGAGGCTGAATGACGGTAATTTGCTTCACTTTCTATATTTTCTTATTCATTATTTCCTTCAACATTATTAGCCGTTCTTTATATATATTAAGTGCAGTTTCATTATGGCGAGAAATATCTGTGCTATTACTTTCCTGCAAACATTTTTCTAATTCAAAAGTGATAGGGTGTGCTGTATGTGATTGTAAAAGTTGAGTGTATCGCCTCTAAATTGAGAAGCTCGCAAATCTTCATATAGCTGATACGAATTTTTAAATCCGCCGAAATTTTCTAATAACATACCTTTAATATCTACCCATCTTGTAAGATGTGTATGAATTTCTATTGCCTGTCTAGCTCTTCCAATGAATTCACTTTTTAAAATATTGATGCACATTTTTTGTGATTGTTCCATTATAAGTGAGTAATGTAGGAATTATATCGTCTACATTAGAAATAAATATTGGCAAATCTTCTGTTTTACCGTCAAAATTTTGCAGTCTTTCAATATACAGTCAAATCCCTCTAAGTCGAATTCTCACGGGAAATAAAAATTAGTTCGACTTAGAGGGATTTATGGAAATATTCGAGTTAGAGGGATTAACTATTTATGTATTTATTTTTTTAAGGAATTTATTTAGGTAATGTAACAAATACAAAAGTATACTTTGAACAAAATTAGTTAAAAAAATCAGTTATTTTTGTTTGGGATGTTGCAGTGTTCACTTGTTTAATAAATGATTCTATTTTAAAAAGGCAATAGTGAACCTCATCTGGGACATCTTCGGTCATTTCAATTGCAGTTTGCAATATTTCAATTGCGTTTTCAATATCTTTCTTTTCTGGCATATGGTTGATTATTGTTTCGCCATACTCTTCTTCAGCTCCACTCTCATCGTCATCAACATCAGCAGAACGAACTATTCCTTCCACAATTGTTTCAGGATCCAGTACTTCTGTGGCTACGATACCGTCATCGATTTCAAGATAATCCAACAAATTCACGCCTTCGACATTATATTCTGTTTCAATAAGTCTGTTCCAGATGCCTTCAATTCCATTGGCGTCATCGTTTGTACATCTCATTAAGTTTAACGGCATTTCGTCTTCATCATCCCATGTCTCAGTTTTAAATCCAGCCTTTCTAAAACAATTTGCAATTGTCATCGGTGTTACATCTTGTACCCACGCCTTTGAAATTTCACGCACACAGTCCAGCAATGATATCTTGTAGTCCACTTTCTTAGTTTCCCAAACACTTAAAATCTTGTTAAGTATACGGCGCTTATAATTAACTTTTAAACTTTGAATTATGCCGTTATCCATTGGCTGGACTATTGAGGTCATGTTAGGAGGGAAGTACTCAAGCTTAATAAACTTCAATTTGTCCTTTATTTGTTTTGGATGAGCTGGACAGTTATCGATTAAGAACAATACCTTGCGTTTAGATCTTCCGAACTTTTTATCCAGCTTCAAAAGCCAACTCGTAAAAAGATCTCCCGTCATCCAAGATCGTTGGTTGGCTACGTAGTCCACCGGCAATGATTTTATTTTTTTAAAGCAGCGAGGACTTTTGCTCTTTCCGATTATTAATAGCTTTAGCTTTTCTGAGCCAGTCATATTAGATCCCACAAGGCATGTTACTCTTTCTTTACTGTGCTTGCCTCCAAAACATTTTTCCCCTTTAAAAGCCAATGTACGTGTCGGCAAACATTTAAAAAAAAGTCCAGTTTCATCAACATTGAAAATGTCGTCCGGTTTGAATCCTGAGACAACTTCTGGGAGCTGTTGTTTCCATTCATTGGCTTTTGTCTTATCAACAGAAGCGCTTTCGCCAGACAAAATTTTGCCAAGAATACTGTGCCTAGTTTTAAATCTGCTCAGCCAACCGTCACTTGCCTTGAAGTTAGAAAAATGTAAGCTCTTTGCAAATCTTAGAGCTTGTTTTTTTAAGATTGGACCACTGACTTGTAAATTATTGCCACGTGCACTTTCAAACCATTTTAAAACAGCCTTGTCAACGTTTTCGTATTGACACACCTTGTTTCTCTTTACCCGGCCACTAACACTAGCACTACCATGTCGAAGCCTTAATTGTTCTCTCTCAGCCCATATCGACGAAAGAGTACTTCTGGGAATTCCAAAATCTTGAGCAATTTTCATTTTCTTCTGAAGTCCCTTCTCAATTTCCTCAACCAGATGGATCTTTGTTGCAAGATCTAATGTTTTTAGTTTTCTCTTGGCCATCATTTATCTAAAAAATTGTTATTATTCTCTAAGAAATTCGGTCACATGCATTACAAACCTAGTCTTTTAAAAATTAAATTGTTTGCTTTTATTCAATTTTCGGTCTCAACTTGTCGTAATGTACCTTGAAAACAATACAATTTTAATAAAGCTAACCGAAAAACCATGCAACTTTCTACACAAACTTACTTATTAACGAACGATCTACGATTGACTGTACAAGCTACTCGTTTTGAAGAAGATTTCTGTACAATGAAGCAAGAGAACTTTACTATTAAAAATCATAATTGTTTTCAAATTTGCTTCCCAACAACACAAATGTTGGGCACCTGTAAATTTAAAGTTTTTTTCTTTGCACCTGCATATTTTTTGCAACACAACACAAGTGCTGCGCACCTGCAAATGTTTCACTTTTTTACTGTTAGAAATCATAACTGTTTTCAAATTAGCTTCCCAACAACACAAATGTTGGGTACCTGTAAATTTTTAGTTTTTTTTTTGCACCTGCATATTTTTCTCTCGAACAACACAAGTGTTGTGCACCTGCAAATGTTTCACTTTTTTACCCCTTTTTCTATGGAATAATTTTTTAAGCAGAATGTAGATGTATATGTAGAAACACAACGTATCGTCGCGACGCAACACTTGCCGGAGGAAGACCTTTTTTTTGTTGATTCTGTTTTCTTCAGAAGAAAAATTCGACTTAGAGGAATTGTAATAGGTCAAGAATCGAAAGAATATGTTCGAGTTAGAGGGATTTTCGACTAAGAGGGATTTCGACTTAGAGGATGACTTTTCTATGGTAAATTGAAGGGAATGCAAAAATAGGGTCGAAAAATTCGAGTTAGAGGGAAATTCGAGTTAAAGGAGGTTTGACTTAGAGGGATTCGACTGAAAGGATTTAACTCTAAACTTAAACTAATATTATATTATTACCTGCTGCCACTGGTGGTTGTTGTTGTAACTGTGCTGCTACTGCGGGCTCCATCTTAATTTGGTGAATCATGGTCCTCTGTTGGTTGAAATTTTGTTGTCTCAGAGCTCGGCACGTTGCGCATCTCGTCCAATTCGTTTATTATTGCTTCTCATTTATTAACACGTTGGGGCTTTTGAAATACTTGCCACTTTTCTTTGGGTTCCACGTATTTATGAACCTTTGTTTGATTGAAATGTTCGTATTATATTTTTGATTAAACTTTCACATCTGTTTTCACTTGAAATTATTTTTCCTTTATGGAATTCGTAATATAAGCTATAAAAATGGTAGTTTATTTGAACTTAATTTATTACAAAAAGAATTATGACAATTCGTCACCTGAATGCAAGAAGAAGCTAACTTGGTTTTCGTAGTTTTGAGAAAATTGCAAAAAACTTATTTACCTGTAGGTCAGACCCTTTTTTTTCTTTAAAATACTGACAGAACAACACTATATTTTTTTCAGCGCTACTGGCTTAAGTAAAGTATAGAAATTTGAAATCCATTGATTTTTTCATTAAGTTAATTTTGAGAAAAAAATAGTTTTATAAAAAATTAGGCAGTTATCCACTTCTTGCACTAACTATTTTTAATGGATAAAATCTTAAAAATTCATTTAACTACTTATTCGTAGTGATATTATTTTGTTTGTTTGCTTCATTATTTTCATTATTAATAGAAAACAATTTAATTTTGATGTTTATTTGGAGCCTGTACCTAAATTTTTGAAAAATGTTAACTAAAAATCAAATTTTGTTGGATAGAATTCGTTTTTATTTAAATTTAAAAGTTACAGAAAGTTGTTCATTCTCAAATTTACTGCTTTTAGTCGTTTTCCTCAGCTTTACCATTCGGTAAATTGCTGTAAAAGTCAAAATAGTCAAGACTCATTGCTGGAGGCTTCATTAAAAAAAGAGACATCAGGTCTTTGTACTTAGCACTTGTAATAGGGTGCCCTTCCGGGTAACACATGTGGAGCTTTATGTTGGCAACCAATTGACTTCTTGAGACCCTCTTTGAGCAATCAACAGTTCTAAAAGTTTCATTATTGAACGATTTCTTGCATTCATATCTATATGGGCTTTCTTTTTTGAACTTAAACCAACACATTTTCTGCATAAGCACGGTTTCTTTGGATGTGTCTGCTTTCCTGATAGTGAGGTATTCGTTAACAAACCTTTTCCAATCAATTATATTTTCAGGGCTTATATCGTGGACGATATAGGGCTTATGTCCGTTTTTTCTTGACCCACGAGCTATGGTTTTCCATTCTCCTGGCCAAAAAGCCTTTCCAACGCCCCTTGATTCCGTCCCGATCGCTGAGTGCATGGAATCGCATTCCATTTCACTGTGCCCCGACACCATAAATTTTATGTGTATTGTTTTTAAATTTGCAATTGCTTGCACTGCGTACATACACATAGCGAACACATATTGGTTTCAATTTTGCCCACCACATCGATCGCTAAAGCACCTTACTTCTTCAACTTCTTCTGGGAGAGATTTGAAATAATGAAAGAGGAGACTCGCCACCTCGCAGCTTCCTCTTCCACCTTGTCCCTCGTGCCAGATATAGCAGTTTTCTTGCTTTGATGTTACATCATAAACTGTGAAATTGTACGTTGCTAGTCTACGCTTATAAAAAAGTGCATTGTTTGTCGGGTCACAAGGGCAAAGCAAAACCTGCTGCAAATCAAAGTTGCAGCTGACAATCTTGTTTCCACTTTTTGCTGCTTCTTCCTTATCTTTTTTCTTATCATTTCGAGCCTCCTCTTTTTTTTTGATATGGACCTCATGCTTATTTACGTCGATTTCCGTCTTATAAGAGTTGTTTTCAAATGCAACACACAGTCTACATTGATCTTTCTTTGGACTGTGAAATCCTAAATTGAAGTTGTCATTAAAAAGCTTTCTATACATTGAGAGTTTTGCGGATGGCAGGTTTTCTTCTTCACAATGTTGCTGGTACATCCTGTACATTGTAGCAAGATTTAAAGAAGAGTCCAAATACTTTCGGGCAGTCCCTTCTCGACAGTAATGTGACGGTACGCAAGGAAAGCTCATGATATGCTTCTTAATTCTTTCAATTAAAAGCGGATTGAGTGTCGCACTTCTTCCTTTTCCTCTTCCATCGGACGGTGCTAAATTTTCACTCGACCTCTTTTGCCTAGCGTATTCGATTACCCCTTTTTTTATGCCTAATGTATTTAGAAACATTGTCTTGCATACCTTAATCTTGTTCTTATTTACAGGAAGAAAGTACTTCACTGAAAATTGTCTTTTAGAAATGTTCACAGTGGTTGTTATTCTCTTTGTTAGCTGTTCAGTGTTTGCGTTGATAAAATCCCTCTGACGCGAGTAATCTCCCAATTTGTAGTAGGCTTTGAAAATAGAATTGCGATCTTGTTCGGAAATTGCTGACGAGCACTTAAACCTGCAGCTAACATTGCAAGCCGCCTCCATGGAAGCAGCAGGTATGGTCCTACCATTAGTGGAAACGTAGTCTTCTCCATTGAGTCTTCTTTGTTTTCTTACATTTCTTTGCCATTGGTTAATCTGCCTTTTCTTCCTCCGCGGTTTGGATGTTACTTGAGGGAACTCTTGCATGCCAGTTAACCTGTTATTATCGTCCATGTCAGAAGATGAACTACTTCCACTTGTATCCGGGTGGTATTCCGATTCATCTGGTGAAAAATCATCCTCATCTAGATTAAGCTCCACCTCTTGTTCAGGAGCCACATCTTGAACATCTAACACACCTTCAAAAACAAGAGGGAACCAATATTTAGTTAGTCAATCGAACCATTTGTTATTGCACTTCGTCTCACCTGTTACAATTACACCTTCGTTAGAACTTGATTCCACCGCTACATCACCAGCAATATCCATCATTTTTTCAAAGACGCACTCCTGCTCATGTTTTTCATCTAGCGAGTTTGAAATATTCGCCTCTGTAAAACAGGGCTATAATCTAAGCACAATTCTGGTATAATTCATTTGTACTTACTATCTTTATCTACATTCTTTTGTAATGCAAGTTTAACAAGCTTTTGTCCCCTTGAGATCATTTTAATCGCACCTTAACACTTACAAACCGAAAATTCAAAGTCTCGAAACAGTACTAAAACAAACGCAAGTAAAACCAAACATGGAATGGGTCAAACAGTTAAGGCTGGTACAACTAACGGGAAATGCAGAGAACACTTGATTATGGCATGTTGAAGTTCAAATATATGAGTTATCTACTTATTGCACGCCAGATCGACACATAAAATCATGCAAAAAACAGCTATCTGAAGATATCTATTTCTTGCACTGAATTTTCATCGATTGTTCTAGTAGTCTGTTTTTTTCATAGCCCAGTAGATGGCAGCAAGTCCGAAAAACTAGTTATCTGTTTATTACAGTTAAAGCAAATCGATTCAACGAAGCGGAAAACCCAGATATCTCAAAAATTAAAAAAATGGAGTTATCTGGTTCTTGCACTCAGGTGACGAATTAGTGTCTTACAAAATCTTTTACATGGTGGATGACTGTTAAAGAACTAACGAAGTTGGTTGTGGTTTTAAGGCACCACGGTTGTCAAAGGTGGAAGCGCAATACATTGCTAAGGCTGAGACACACATGGAAATTATTTTATTTTGGCTTCTTACAAAGTCATATGCGTTGACTGGACACTAAAAAATTTCGTAATAAAAATTTTCCGATATTCGTTGGAATAAAAATTTAATACATATTTTTTTCTTCCACTGAGTTGTTAAGTGTAAAATCGATATTCGTTCGATTTTATTTTCCTCTTTTCACTTTTTAACTAGTTAATACCGATATTCGTTCGATTTACTGGTTTCACATAAATTTTTGATCGCGAGAAAATTGAATTTTTCGGTTCGATCACTGGATTACCATATCTCTTATCTGATTGGTATCCTGGACTGCGCCATTTTCGTTAAAGGAAAATGTGTTTATTTAAAAAGAAATAAAACACTTGTATGGCGTGAAACTAAAAAAAAACACAAATGATTCTTTTTTTTTCAGGCGGGTTAAGTATAAAGTTTAAATAAAGCAACTTTCTGACAATAGTTCAGAAGCGTACCTATTGGAGAAGACGGCAACACTACCAGATCAAGGATCAATAAAGACTACGTTCCAAATAGTATTGTAGTTCTGATTAAGCAATTATAATATATATGCGACAAGGTGTCGTCATCATGCTTAATGCTTATTGGGATTTAACTCCACACATTGAAAAAGGGTGTTGGTTCAGCCAACATAAGAATTTTCCGAAGTTCAAGCACTTTTTTCAACTCATACGTTTACAATCGGCACAGGTGTGTTAAATTTCCTACAGTTATAAATGTTGATAGTATAATAATTTTTAATATCGGTTCTTTATTATTTTCTTTATTTTTAAATTACAAGTCAAAAAATTACGCTTCGCTTCTACTCTTCAAAAAAACGAATGAATCTGCTATACAACGGACGATCTTATTGGCAGATAGAACATTGTCTCCCATTGGCTGATTACTCGGCTGTGACTGTCAATTCATAGCAAGTACTAGAATACTTAACGTTACTTGTAGATGGGCCCATCAGAGGCCCATCTGTGGTAATCTACGAGTTTACAAATTTTTCTTTACTATGTATGCTACGTAATTCAAATTCCTTAGGTTTTTTTTTTTTTTTAATTTCCTTGGGGCCACATTGAATAACTATTTGCGCTTTGTAGTGGCCAAACAACTTGAAAAGGAATAAAGCCAATTGTTTTGAGTTCCAACTTGAGAAGGTCTCCACATAGTTTGGTTAATGATGTTTCCTGTGAATGGTTTTGGTCGTAAAAAACTCTTATACATTTAAAATGATCTTTCAACGTCAACAGATGTAACTGAAGCATTCTTGAATGAAGGAATTTCACTTATTGAATATTTTTCCAGGTCTTCTTCTGTTTTACTTTGCAACATAATTCAATATATTTTCTTAGATTGTTTTCTCATTCCCAGTTACGATTTGTTTTGATCGGAAAGAACAAGGGAATGACATTGAATAACGTGACAGCTGGAGTTGTATTAAGTTTTTAAAACTTAAAGCTATACAAAAGATATTTCAAAGTTCAACAACAATTCAATGGTTGATTTCGATCAATCATCAGATCATAAGTAAATGGGAATATTTGCAGTAATAACAGTGTTATTTGAGAGTGTCCATGAATTAATTTTTAAGGCGGTTATGGGCAATATGAAAACAGTATACGAAAAACTGTTTTAAATTACAGTAGGGTCAATGTGGGTAATTGTAAACAATTTCAAGTTTTTTTTTTAAATTTTGACTTCAGTTCTTAATACATTTTCACCAAGCAATTTGACGGAAATCTTTAGATGAAAATATTAAATAATGGCAATTCTTTTGTATAAATATAAAAAAAATATTTCCGAAATTGTTTAAATAATTGCCCAAATTGGTATGTTTACAAATACCCCACCATGTTTTTGTTTTTTCATAAATTCGGGGGTGAATGTAAACAGTTATTTCATTCACTAGGCATGATAATGGAAGCTGCTATAGAATGCATTTGACAATCTCATTTTCTACTTCCAATGAAAGTGCAATCTTACGTCCTTGCTTAAATTTATCCATTGAGTTTTTTCTCCCTTTGATTCTGTTATAGATGACAGATACTGGCACCCCATATGCATCCTGAGCTGCTCTGAACGTCATATTTTGGTTTTGTACGTCGATGACCGCTTTTGCAACATCATCCACTGAATATGGCGGTGGCGGCTTCTTTAGTATGTAGTTCCGCGGCATACCAGCAATAGAAATTAACTAAAACTATGTTTTTTTTTTTTTAAATATCATTTTACCAAAATTATATGTTTACATTTACCACCAGAATGTTGTTCACATTTTCCCATATGAAAAAATATTCTGGGGTAAATGTAACCACATGAGAATCGACATAAATTTCATGGATTTTTAGGATTTTCTATTTCACGTAGAATCTAAATCAGAACTTAAAACTAAAAAATATTTGTAAATCGTACTGAATCCGCAAAAAAAGTTATTTTTTAAAAAAGACTAACAACTTGTTTGAATGCGCTCGTCAAATGAATTGTCTTTTGACAGCAATGAGTTTGACGTATAAGACAAAAGATGTATGGGTCCGCAATTTCTACTTATTTATGTGTCAAAGAGACTTAACTAGAGTTTGTTATGAGCCATGTTTTCATTTCCCCCAGTTTACATTTACCCACATTGACCCTACTCAAGTAAAATGATGCCCTAATGTCGAGATTTCTTAAACATTTTCGTGTGTTTTAAAGATTACGAAAATATGAACTAAAAATATGCATTTATTTTTATTCATGCTATTAAGATGATGTTGTCAGAACACTACGTCCTTATCCAATAGCAAGCTGACGCATTTGAGTATAAAAAAAAACAATTTTTTTTGTTTAAAACTTTCACGTTTTTTGTTTTTTACTTCCTTATTTCATTATAAAACTTAAAGCTATACAAAAGATATTTCAAAGTTCAACAACAATTCAATGGTTGATGTCGATCACTCATCAGATCATAAATAAATGGGAATATTTGCCAGTAATAACAGTGTTCTTTGAGAGTGGCAGTCCATGAATTCATTTTTAAGGCGGTTATGGGCAATATGAAAACAGTATACGAAAAACTGTTTTTAATTACAGTACTCAAGTAAAATGATGCCCTAATGTCGAGATTTCTTAAACATTTTCGAGTGTTTTAAAGATTACGAAAATATGAACTAAAAATATGCATTTATTTTAAAAAATACATAAATGTCCAATAAAAAAAAATAAAAATGTCTAACAATCTACTTATTTGTATATGTCGGAGAGCATGTATATTCATGCTATTAAGATGATGCAAGCAAGCAAGCTGACGCATTTGAGTATAAAAAAAAAACATTTTTTTTTTATTTAAAACTTTCACGTTTTTTGTAAGTTGTCGGACTAGAAGTGTCTTAACAAATTACTTCCTTATTTCATTATTAAACGTAAAGCTGTACAAAAGAATAATGCGCCAATGTCGCCATTTTGCGCCATTTTGAAACAATGCTCCCACTTCTTCGCTGTTCTGCGGATCCTTGGGAAATACTTTGTTTCGTATGTTTAATAGTTGCCTTTGGACTGATGTGAACGACAAGTGCTGTGCGCTTTCTTGGACTTTTCGACACTCCGTTTCGAAGACCTCGCGTAAGCGTTTCCTACTAAGGTTTGGAATTGCGCTTTTTTTTTATCGCACTTGAAAGCCTCAATAGTGCTCTGAATTGTTAATTCGTTAAAAAAACACAAATAATTCTTTATTTTTCAGGCGAGTTAGGTATAAAAAGTTTAAACAAAGCAACTTTCTGACAGAAGCGTACGGTCCTGTTGCATTTTATATCCCTCGCACGAGCAGAGTCGAAACATATGGTTTTTATTAAATCGGGTAAGGAATCCATTTGGTTTAATGGTTGTGTTTCAAACAATACTTAACACACCGAATTTCGTCCTTTATTTTGGAATTATCTTTTTTTCAATTGGCCTTACTTCTTTCCTTGTCTTTTCTTTACTTATATGCTTTTCAGGTGACACTTGTTGTTTGTTAATGATTTATTGCAAAGGACACAAAAAGCAAGCTCATCAACGCATTTAAGTCAATCAAAATCTGACTCTCTCAACTCCCTGTATATTTGTTGCCGAGGACCATACGAATTATTATTTATGTAGGATTTTCCCCGGGTCGAAATAAACACACAACTTATTAATTCAAATTCACTTCTTTTATTTTTCTTTTCTCTGCTTATACACTAAGTTTTTGCGTGTTAACACTCTGAGCACTTGGTGGTGACTCCCCAATTATCTGCTGGTTTACAAAAAGGGAAAAGGCAAAGAAAATAGCTCTTGTTCGTTCGTTCGTCTTTGTTCGTTACCGTTCTTCGTCGTATGTTCTGTCTGTCCTGTTAGTTGTTGCTGGTATTTTTAGGCTAACCGGTTCGTCTTGCGTTGTGTTGTGTGGCGTGGTTTCGTAGGGTGTCGCTTGAAGGTTTGGTTTCGAATCCCACATTTATATCATTGACTTCCTTTTGCCTGCGAAAAATGCACGACTGTAACTTCTTTACCTACTTAAAAAAATCATCTTTATCTAAGTTTCTTCGGAGTGAGAAGGTTGCGAAACGGATTGTTTCAAACATACAAGGTTTAATTAAAGACTCTGAAATAGTGTTTGGCTTTACACATTGAGCTATCCTGTAGCTTAGAAGAAAAGATGCTTCAGTTGCATTTTCCTTGTCAGTTTTTGTAAATGTAGTCAAACTGGACACTGTGGATTCATGCATGTCTTTTTGTTTTTGAAAAAAAGCTGATGTTTTTCTCCTTTAAATTTTCGTGAACTGCATCGTTTTAGTTTTGCTGATGCGAGTGGACTATAAACCAAAATTTGCCTTGCAAACATGGCATAATGCATCAGGTTCTTCGGAACCGACAGGTATAAATCCAAAAGACAAATAAGAGTCATCGTATCGCCGTTTTTTTGAGTGAATATTTTCCTCAAATAGATTTTTTACTCACCGAACAACCAGCAACAATGTTTTCTATATTTTTTGGAAACTTTGCTGTTCCGCCATCATCAGTCCCTGTTTTTGATATTATGGATTGTTGCGAAAGGTGTCCTGTCCTAAGCCAGTTATCCATAATAATTTAAGTTTAAGGAAACAGAATTAATAACTGCACAGCTAATTATTTTAGTATTAATTTCGTATTCGAAAAACACCATGTACTTACATTTATGTATATCAATCGAAAATATTTCACTTTCACTGTAGCTAGTAAATAATTTTGAATTTTCGTCAAGATGAATTCCTAATTTTAATCGTTTGCAGTTCTGCTTGTCTAATGGGAATGCTCCCGATCTTGGATTCCGCGTGGATTTGCCCGTGGACGCTTTCACGATTCGGAAAAGCAGGGTGGTGGACTCCGCAGAATTCTTCCTGCGAGGATCTTCGCCCTTCGTGGTGTCGATTTGTGGTGCGGGGTACGTGGCGTTGCGCACGTGCTGGCGGGTGAAGCTGGGGATTGGGCTCGGTGAGAGTTGCACGATTTTCTGTGCTTGGGGACGACTTAAAACGTACGGATAATGTGGCACTAGGAACGCGCTTGGGACAAGTTCCAGTAACGCTGCTTTCCCTTTTTGCCGAAAGGAAATTTTTTGTCGTTATTTTAAGCAGGGGTCTCTTTATATACGATTTTAGTCCGTAAGAGTCTTATCACTATCTTTATCTTTGTAATTCCGCATTTTACTTTACGGTTGTTTAAATTAATCGCGCCACTCGTAGGTACAGTCACTGACTCACGAAAAAAAAACCTGGAGCTCACCACCGATCCAGACTACCGCACTGTTAGACAAGCCAGACTAAAAAGCGTCCAAATGCGCACCCCGAAGGCTTTTATACTGCGTGGTAAACAAACATTTTCTGTGTGCATCGCCCGATGCCACCGTTTCTTTTTTCTTGTTGCTTATCGTCATACCACTTCTTGGGGAGATTACAGGTTACAGGTTACCCACTCCGAAATAGTGGCGGACATAGCGGATTAATAATTCGAAGATGAGTTTCAAATATGAAAATTACACTTTTCCTTTGGATGCTGTAATAAATGGGGTCTGATTGAAATACACTTTTACTATCATTTACGGGTTAGCAGTGTCAAAACAACAAAACACCCCCATGCTGATGGGAAGATAAAACTGTAATTTTTTGTCCGTGGATGATAGGCGCTGGTTAACGCCAAACTGATTGCACCTTTGTTGTTACAGCAAATTGTTGTAGACTTTGGACAGCTTGAAATAAGTTCAGCTTCCAAATTCTTGAGCCAGATTGCTTCTTGAGTCGCTGAAGAAACCGCCATGTCTGGAGTCTTGCCAGACCAGACTTCCTCAGTAACATATCCAGTAGACGAACTGCTTGGCTATCTATTGATAATAAACACCGCTGCAGCAATTGCTTCAGCCCAAAGCGATTTCGAAACGTTTGCATCCAGAAGCATAGAGCTCGCCTTTTCGATGATCGTCCTGTTTGTCAAAGTCAATTAAAAGTCAATTTATTTTGAATTTGTATTTATTATAACGAAAAAAAGTATGTTTTACAATCACGATTTATTGATATGACTGATAGGGTAAGGGGGAGTTTTAAAATTGTTTACACAATCACGTCCGCTGCCCTTGATGGATATTTTTCTTCTGCGTTTTTTTTCTGTTTGATTCTCGATAACGAATTTTTTGATTGGTCGCCCAATCAGCGACGATGTTCTATTCTGAAGCAGCGACCTCTGATGCATGATAGATTATTGTTCGTAGCTGTCATTCTTCGGCGACGACACTGTTCACCCGCTCTACAAAGCCATTTTGCTGTGGTGTGTACGGTGCCTAAGTCTCATGACGTATACCATACTTGCGCAATAATGTCTGAAAAGCACTGTTGCAATATTCAGAACCAATGTCGGTGCGCAAGACCTTGATTCGATTGTTACATTGGTTCTCGACAAGTGCCTTGAAGTCTTGAAAACGATTTCGGGTTTCATTCCCACTAGACCCAAATGAACCAATTCCAATAAATCATTTGCTTGCGTTTCTGTGTGATTGAATGGAAGTCTATGGTAAACTGGGGGACATTCATTAATTTTTTTTCATACGCCTATATTACCGTTTTTTATGCTTTGAACACACTTTTTTTTAGCTTAAGAGTTAATTTCAATATTTGTAAATAATTTTTTGAAGAAATATTTTTGATTTTATTTACCGGATTGTAGTTTTAAGTTTTTTTTTAAAATTCACCCGTGTTCAATGAAAGTTCCCCGGGTCGGGGCAGTTTCGTCATTCAATGGGGATCATTCAGCATTGAAAAAAACTTGAAAAAAATACGTGAAGAATTCGTTCATAGCATATATATTTTCCTTTAAAAATACAATTTAAACTAAAGAAAAATTCATGTTGTGAGACTGAATAACTAAAAAACAAAAATTATTTCAGTTCAACATAAAAAGAATATAAAATAAAAACATCACATGTTTAGGAACTCAAATTCTTACAAATAAAAAAAAAGAAAAAAATTCATGTTATGAAACTAATATAAATAATTAAATAAACACAAAAATAACTTCAGGTCAGCATAGAAAAATATAAAATAAAAACATCACATGTTTAGGAACTCAAGTCCCTTAAAAAAAAACCTAAATTGTTGTTAGCTCATCAGTTATTAGCTATCGAACTTCTAATAAGATGAAACTTATTGTTTGATTTTGTAGCCCTTAAAGTCAAAATTGAAGCAATATTTTTTTCTACATCTTGAAGTTGATGCTGGAGTGATTGGATTAGGAAGTTTGAGCTCAATCTCACTTTTTAAGACTACCGATGTGTCTTCGTTCGGAGGGTCAACAAACAGCTTGGATGTGGTAAATTGTTTTTTAATGCGAATTCATACGCGAGCTTTCGAAATGAACTATAAGTCAAACCAAAGTGATGAAAAGCGGACTTTTTAACATAAGCAACGAGTTCTTCTTCTTGAACCTTAGTAAAAACTTGTTTGGAGGTATACTTAGATTGAAACTTCATTTCGATTTCACTTTCAGAATCCGATGATCGTTTCAAAGGGTCCCGTTTCTTAAGCCCTGATTGCAAGGTCTGACGTTTTATTTCGTACTTTCTTGACGCAGACGAAATAGTTTCCCTTTTTTTTAATACATCCTCAATTGCCCTATTCATTAGATCTTCGTTTATGTAGATTCTGTTTGTTTTTCTTTTATAATTTCGAACCATATCTGTAAAAATTAAAATAAAAGAACATTTTGATAATCTCGGGGTACATTCGGCACCTGCTCAATCAAAATGCCGAATCTACCCCGACTTCTCAAAATTGTTTTTTTTTTGCACATATTTTTATCACAATTAAAATCAGGCTTTTCCTTAATTATATTTTACTTCCTAACATATTGACCTATGAAATGAGTGAAACATGCATTTCCTACAATTATTTTTTACTTTAAAAATCACTTACTTATCTATTAGCCAAAACTATAACGCAGATCACAAAAACACAAAACAACACACAACTTTTTTGAGCGCGAAACTACAAACGTCAAACTAAGGAGTGTGTTCATGACTTCAGTAATGGATGTATTCAGCGCAATTTTCATTTCTTAATTCAATCAAAAATTGCTTTGACGAATGTGCCCCGATGATGAATGTGCCCCAGTTTACCATACTTTGTTTGCCCTTGAGACAAACTTCGCAATTCATATTATTGACAGTTGGAAATTTTGCCCGGTTTCCAAAACGATCACTCCGCTGTCGAAGACTTACCGCATTCAGATGTGATGTCTTCTGTGCCAAAGTTAAACTCTGCGTCGAAACTATTGAGAACGAGCTCACGATCACCGACTGGACTGTCCAATTTAAATAATTCTCCATCATGAGACGCAGTCGCTTACAATTATTTTTCAGCATTGTTGATTTTACAGCCACTTCTGTCCCATATAGCCTGCCACGCAGCGTCATCAAAAATCCCAGAGGTGCAGGGAGTCCAATAGCTGGTACCAAGTCCATGCCTTGGCTATCCAGCGGCACAGCACTAAGAGGATGCCAATACCAGAAGTCACGAGGAGAAGGCGTGGGAGATACATGGTCATTGTTCGTTGCCGCCGTCGTCGATGCCGTATATATCTATGAAGGCAACAGACCAGATATAACTACTTACTACTTACTTACTTAACGGGCTCCCGACCCGTGGAGAGTCTCTGCCTGAGACACTTTAGCCTTCCATCCTCTGCGATCCCGGACACGCTGCTTCCAGTTATCTAGACCAAGCGCTCTGCCCTCCGCGATGGCTTTGTCTTTGAAACGGAGGTTCGGTCTTCCAAAACAAGTTGAGTTTGGAGCCGTTTAATTATTTCTCCCTTGGGAAATATCTGTTTCCGGAGATTTGGTTGATAAAATAAAAAACCTTTTTTTAAAACGTTAAAAACTTCATAAGGTATTGTTAACGAGTGAATTGAATTTCTGAACAACTTATGATTTATGAAGTCATCTCGGTGCCTTATGTACACCGGTCATTGCCCTTTCTTATTTACATAAATGACATTAACTCTACATTCCCCTATCATTACAAATTTACAAATTACAATCTTTCTCTATTAATACATTCACATGTTGTGCTGAATCTATTAATGCCCCCCTACTACGAGGCTGTTGTTGGAGTGCAATGGCGATCTTGCATCATATTCCTTGGCTCTGTCTTCCACTATTTCGGCCATCATGATTTTTGCTTGCGTGACGACTATTATTGTCGTTATATTGTAGGATTGCAAGCTATAGCGAGAGAGACATATATATATGGGATTAAAAATGAACAAATGCGTTTTACAAAAAAAATAATTCAGCTTCGTCTTTCTTCTTCGACTGCTCGTGAGCAACTCTCTCGTCGCTTTTCGCTGTTGGTTGACAGTTGACGTTCGTTGGTTGGGTGTGGTGAAATTATGTGTGGGCATAGGGTGATCCCACATATATGTTTGACATTTAGACATTTGACATTAAGATTTTCGTTAATCTTGGCTTGATGTCGGTGTTTAACTTTTATTGTTAAATTTTGTTAATTGTGCGGGTTTGTGCCATTCGCGTCGATTTGCTGTGGTTTATTTGACTTGATTGCCGATGATATGTAGTGGTCCACACTGTGGGTAACTAATGTTACTATCGTATATCGACAACCAAATGCCCCCCCATTGCACAACCAGCAAATGTTGCGTTCCTTGTCGTCTCCTTTCGTGTTGCTCGTAAGGTCCTTTCGTCCTTTTAGCCAGTTGTTGGGAACCTCCACCCCAGATATTATGACGATTCAATCCAAGAAGTAGATCGTTGGACGGTTTCCCGTATCTCCATGGTGATACGTAGTGTGGTATTGCAGGCGAATGTAGCTGGAATGTGCAATGATGACTCAAGGGTGGCCAACCTTGTGTGGCGGGCAACCTTGAGGGCTGGCGAATTGGTTTCCGTACCGAGCATATGTAGTTAGCGCTGCTCCCTGGATCTTAAATATTATTATTCGCTCCAAGTATGCCAACTGACCGGCATCCTGAATCATTGACATGATATAGTCAGCTTCGTTTAAGAACGATGAGATGGCGTACGAGTTATCCCCCATGAATATTGGGAAAGACCGTGCCCCTTCAATTAAATCACTAAATGTGAAATTCATTTAATTTTGGTTGCTTGTCTCATTGTTTTCACTATCAGTATTGTTTTACTTTGGGTCTCAATTGCAATAATATAAACGAATGGGGATATAATGTATTAGCCCAAGTGGCATGTCATCCTTTGATATATCTCGCGTGTTTTTGTTAGATTTCTCATTTCACAGTTTCACACTTCTTTCTGAATACACTACAAATACATACTACACTACACAGACACTGTGACTGTATGATGGTTATGTTACGAAAATCAAATATCCATTCGTACTTACATGCATCTTCGAAGTCCGTTGATTGTGCGCACATTCAGCCGGTCGTCGTTGTAACGATGAGCCTAAACGATGATTTTTCTTTTCTATTTAATTTAATTGATATCAACTGCTTATATTATGCAGGATATTGATCCAAAAAGAATTACCTTGAGGGTATTAGAAGCAACAATAATCATTGCTTTGCATGGAAGATGCGTTCAACCGATTCTAATACAAAAGCGAAGCCCCTCACTGATCTATTGATAGATGCGCCAATGGCGTTGGTAAATTATGGTTCTTATATCAGCAAAGCACTGATTTGATGATTCCGGATCTATTCCCTTCGATATTGATGATTTCCTCATCTCATGATGATAATAGTCGCCTCTCCCAAGTGCGATGAAATCCCGCCTTCGGAGGGTTGTTGTGATGTGCATCCTTATTGCTGCACGTGGACGTCGAATGAATAGAATCGCGTCCATGTGACGACGCAAAAGTTGCACGTGAACAAAAAAAATGTCGTGGGGAAATCCCTAAAACAAACGAAACTTGTAACGAACCTCCTATAGTCCGCAGAGCGTTGGCCGTGAGTTACGTCGATCAAACAACTGTTTAATTTTCTTTTGTTTATCTTTATTTACATTAAATCTTTACGTTTAGGAAAAAATTACTTGTGTGAGCCGATTCTGGCGTATATAAGAAAAAGATCCCTCCTTTCCCTTTGCTTATGCGGTCGTGGACTGCAGTAAGCGCTGACAAGGGGGGGTTAGTTACTTTCGCGCTGGAGTGTGAAAACTTTTCTTGCGAGACGGTAGTGTACCGTCGAACACATAAGCTATCAAACGCCAGAATAATAATCAGTCCGCGCAGTCTTGGCTGCCTGTATTTATACCAGAACCCATGGGAGCTTTTGAGTAGTTGTTAAACTTTGAGCTTTGAATCGGTTCACGCGGTTTTTTTACAGTGGCTTACAAAATGTTTATTTAAAATTTCAAATTATGTTATGTAACTTATATAATTCAAATTATGTGATTATTAAATGAACAAAATAATATTAAGTAAATATAATAAGGAATTCATATATGCTTTGATTTTTAAAAGTTATGATTTTCAATATGATATGGTTGTTATAAACTGATTTTCATTTCCTCTACCTAATTGCTACACTTTTTACATACCTGGTGTAAATCAATTCAATGATTTATTTATTTTCCAGTTTTTTTCCCCTAATTGGAATTTTTCTGCGCGTTTCGTGTGTTAATAAATCTGCCGAGGTTGGTGGTTGAAAGTAAAAAGCCAAAATGAACGAATCAAAGAAGATGGCGTGGTCTCGCAGAAATTACACAGCATATGTTTCGTGCACATTCAGCAATGGCAATGATCAGCGTAGAAATTTGCATGGGCGAAATTTACAGTAGCGCTTAAGCGAAGCGCTGAAGTTGGTGAATTGTTATCATGAGAGGTAGGGTACAGTGCGAAATTGGTTCTGATATAATCAGACAATCATCACAACTGTTCACACTGAACTGATACTGACTTTATAAAGTTGAGGTTGTTTGTTGCAAGCAGAGAGTAATAGAATGAATGTCACCTTTAAGGTTAATATAGAATGGAATTTGGATTTGGATGCATTCGTAAATGATGTCAAATTAGATACAGAGTAGTGAGTAATGAATGTACTAAATTCGGAAGACTTGTAATTATGTATTTTCCGAAGTAAAATAATGTTTGTCTGAGTGTACTTAATTTGGGAGAATTATACCTGCGTATTTTCTGAAATCGATTGTATCGAAAAAAGTACAATTTTAAGTCATTTTTCAAGCCTGGGTGGAACTAAAAGTTTTATGGTGCGTATGCACGTTTTCCGAAGTAAACATTTTCGTGTGTTTTAAAGATTACGAAAATATGAAAATATGAACTAAAAATATGCACTTCTTCGCTGTTCTGCGGATCCTTGGGAAATACTTTGTTTCGTATGTTTAATAGTTGCCTTTGGACTGATGTGAACGACAAGTGCTGTGCGCTTTCTTGGACTTTTCGACACTCCGTTTCGAAGACCTCGCGTAAGCGTTTTTCTGGAATTGATAGTCTTAATAGTGCTTTGAATTGCTCCTGCGCTTTATCGAAGACATGCAATTTTGATTGTCTGACCAACTTTGACCGTGGGAAAAGGAAGGTTTCTTATATAGTTTTTTGCGGTTCCTGTGTCAATTAACATCATTATTGGTTTCCAACATTTCAGTTTTTTTGTTATATACGATAGCTGAGAATTTGTATTCACGAAATTAACTTGATCGTCATACATATCTTCTGACGCTTCGCTAAAATAATCACTTTCTACATTTGTATTATGTTTGTATTTATTCTTAACATGATTGATACGTTGGTTTTTATGAAAACCTGCACTTCTATCAGACCCTCAAATCTACCACTTTGTTGTTGGGGGTTCGAATGAACCTGTCTTGAATTTTGCCTAAATCGCGAAGAGGTTGGATCTACATCCATTGGCTCATGCTTTTGTTGAGGGTGGGAGTAATTATTGCTTTGTACAGCTCGATATTGGGGATGATTGGGCCGCGGTGAAGGGTATTTGTTTTTCCTTTCAGCAAATGCATTTGCAAATGCAAAACGTTGCTGATTCACCCAGTTCTTGTGGTAATTCCAAGGCAGTTGGAAGATCAGCTGGGCGGCTTGAAAATAAAATATTTCCTATAGGCCGATTAAGGCCAGAAATGGATACACGAAGCGCATCACTTCTGTACTTCTCATTAAGACAGTTCTAAACTTCCCTATCGTCACAAAATTGCATGATAGCCTTGTTTGTTATTAGTGTTAATTGCTTCGCTACCGAAACATAATATTCGGTAATTGAAGATGGCCCTTGACGTAAAGTTGAGAGTTCCTGCTCCAATAAGTAGAGTAGACTCTGTATTATTTTATTTCTTATTTTAGCTACAGCTTGGTAGTAGCGATTTGAACCACTATATTTTTCTCGTACGGCTTCATGGCTGCTTTGGAAGATTGTCTCCAAGAAGGATATCTTCCTGTGGAACCGCCCAACTCGGGAACGGTTTTTACCACATCCAAACTTATGTCACATTTCACATTTTCATCGATCTTAATATCTCAATAATGGGATTGGGTTGAGTAGGCCGGACACGATTTGCTAATTCATTTATGGTAGAATTTATTTCGAGTTTTGTTTGTGTGGCGATTGTCGAAGCGACTCTGGTCACGAGATCGGAAATTGCATCTGCACTGAGAGACATTCTAACAATATACAAAAAAAAAAAAATACACAACCAACAGAAGAGAGAAACAAACGAGAAAAAAAAAACACAAACCAATGTAAGATCTTTTACAAGATCCATTTAAAACATCACATGTTCAATATAATTCACAAACTTTATTATTTTATTATAAACTGTTCTGGTGACGACTGCTCCGTATGAGTGATATGCTTCAACTGACTACTTGTATTTCGCTGTGGTGTAAAAGGAATGGGAGGGACACGAATTCTCTCGTTCCCCGTTTATTCGTTTATCGTTCAATCGTTAAGTTTAGTAACTGTCTGGTTTTCTCGTGTTGCTCGTTTACTGTTTGTTTGGTCTTGCTGTGTGCTGTCAATTGTCAATTTTTTTTGGCACTAATTTTGATTAGGAGTGAGTTTGTTCGGCACTGGTGAAAACAATTTTTTTTTCCGCGCTAATTTTGATTAGGAGTGTGTTTGTTCGGAACTGATGATATTTTTCACTTTTACTGTAGTACTCGGGAGTTAAGCGAGATGCTTTAGCTTAACAATCCCACCGCTGCCACCATTTGTTCTGAAATGAACGGATTTTAAAATGAAAGACAGTTTTTTTTGTTTTTACGTGTGCGAGTCTGATTATCAACTGCTTTCTGTTCACCGTCATCGCCACCTTGTTGCCTCCGATCGTCACCAGTTTCCAGGTCAGCCACGCAAAATAAACAGTACCCTTGACACAGTGCATTGCATAGAAAATGCAACACATGTCCCACTTGACTTCCTCAAGCTGCGGTGGGTCAGTATTGCTTAGGTTTGCAATATGACACCGCAGGTTGTTGTGTTGCTTTCATGTTTCATACGTTTGACATGATTCGATAGCACTCAATTGTTTTATGACGCAATTGCATGAATCACAATTGGAGTTCTCGGGCACAAGAACTGCACCAATGTATGAACTCAAATCAACACACTACCTCTAAGAAAAAATAATAATAATGTATGTAGGGTTTTTTTCCAGGACTCTACGATCCTCCTCCTTGCTCGTTGACTAGTTATATTCAAACACGTTTATTCAAAGTTTAAAATACATTTATTTAATTCACTTGATTGTTCTACTAAAAGTTTGGCGACTTTTTAGTTGCGTTGGCTGAAGGCCAACGTCTAGCTGCTGTGGAGGTAGAATGCGAACTGCTTATTCTCGTTGTTCGTTCGTTTTTCTTGTCTGGCTTTTCCCTAACCGGTTTGTTTGTCATTGGCACCAGGGTTCGGACTTCAGTTATAAAATTTCGCAGTAGATCTTAAAAAAAAGTGCAGTAGATTCACTTTTTTTGCAGTAGATTTTGAATTTAGAAAAAATACAATAAAAATGAAGTTTTAAAATATTTTTTTAAAATTTATTAGTTTAAACATAAATGTACATTTCAGTTGAAATAAAATGAGATCACAAATCTTTGATTTTGTAGGCTCTAGTGTTAGGTATATATAAATAATATTATATTTGAATTCAGTGTTTAAGTAAATATGTTTTTTTTAAAGAATATATAAGTTTAAACATAAATTGCACATTTCATTTGAAATGAAATTAAAATTAAATCACAAATCTTTGATTTTTAAAATCTGTTCTTGTTACATATAATATGAGAAGAACTAAATATTTAGAACAAATTTACCATCCAAAAATTTATATTTTTTTAAAAACTTTACTAACGTCAATGGAGGTTTATAAATTTGAGTTCTATTTTCCATTAAGCATCTAGCAAACATAAGGTTTTCGACCGTTTTTACATTTAATTTATTTCTAAATTTAGTTTTTATTAAATTCATTTCAGAAAATTTTCTTTCCGCAGCAGCGCTACTATGGGGTAAAATAACAAGAGTCAACATATATTCTGCCAAATTCCTGAACATATATTCTTCAAAAATATTAATTTTGTCAGATAAGGATAGCCAAAACTTAACTACATCCTTTTCTTGAAATTCCTTTATATCATGCATAATTAAAGATCTCCATTCATCATTCAAAATCTCTACTGAAGTATTGTTAAAAGGGAATGCTTCAACGAGTTGCACTATAGAAGGCAACTGACCTTCTTTAATTTTGTTGGGAGAAATATACTGCAACAGAATAATTTTTTGATCATCGAAAGAAAATCGTTTTTTTAGTTGATCGCAAAGTGCAATATAATAGCTCAGAATATGTTTTTTAATTAAAACAATGGTTTCATCTGACAAATTACATTGATGTTTCTCGAATTCGATTCCACAATAAATCAAAGAAAGAGGAGATTGGAATTCTGCATTTGCATAAACAACATCAATGCTTAGAAAATCTTTTTTGATGAAGTTGTTTAGTAAAGTTAGAAAGTGTTCTTTAATCACTGGGTAAAGAATATGTATCACAGATTCTTCCGACTGGAAAATCCTGTTTATTTTGTTCACTAAATTCAAAATATAAGATAAAAAGAAGAGATATGCTTTATTAATATCATTTAACCCATCTACAACTGCTTCTATGCTATTTTCTCTTATGTCTTCAAAAGAAAACAGGAAAAAATAATGTTGCAGAGCTACCCACTGCTCCAAAATTCTATCGACAGCTGCCTGTATTGACAGCCATCGAGTAGAACATGAGTTCAAAACCTTGTGTACGTGCAAGTTAAAGTACTCCTGGAAAGTTTTGAATTCAACTTGCCGCTTTGAACTGTGAGAAAAAAAGTTGAAAACTGATTTTAATAGGAGTTCCACATCTATTGGGATATTTTTAGCTGCTGCTTTAGCACATAGGTTGAGGGAATGGCATGTGCATCCAATGTAAAAAATATTCGGATTTATTGACTTCAATTGTTGTTTCACCCCATGTAATTCACCCTTCATAACTGCAGCATTATCCGTACCCAAGCCAATTAAATTGCCCCCCGGAATTTCTAATTCAAGTAAATAATTTCTAATTACATTTGCAATGGTATTTGCAGTCGAATCTTCAAGTTCGATCATACCAAAAAAAGAGTCCTGTACAATATTATTTTTTCGAGACCTAGCCACCAAAACCAAACACTTCTTAGAACTAATGGCCGTACTTTCATCGATTATTAGTGAAAATTTGTTACTTTTTAAATGCTGTGAGATTTGATTCAACGAAAAAGCTGAAATAAGCCGAACCAATTCTGTTGCTGTTTTTGAGCAACATTTTATTTTACTTTCTTTTGGGTCCGAAAGAGCTTCAAATAATGCAGGTAGTGTATCCATAATAGTGAAAGGTAAAAAATTGGACACGCAATACATGACCATCGTAACCTGCCTCTGAAGCCTTTTATCCTTTCCATCAACATATTGATTTTGTATTTCCAACAGTCTCGGCAAATCGGCTTGATTTTTAAATTCATTTACCTTCTTCTTGTGATACGCTGAGTTAGAATGGCGATCCAAATTGGACACGTTATTATGCAAACATTTCTTGCATAACTTGCAATATGCTCCTTTTGCTGATTCATTCTTCAACCATGGCCTACTTAGCTCCCATTCCTGTTTATACTTCTGTAAGTACTTCAATTTAGTTGTTTTCCTTTCGCTTTCTAAATTACAGATATCATCTTCGTCTTCGGTAAAATTTCCCAAAACCATGTCGCTTTCTTCGGGATAATCGGGATCATCCACATCTTCTTCATGCCTGCTATAAAATCAATAATTCAGCGCTAAAATTCATTAAGAAAATTGCAGCACTTACGTCTGAATTGTTTTAAAATATTTTTCCATTACTAAACACTGAATTATTAATTATACACCTCGACTTCGACTGACGTGACGACTGCTGCTTTGCTTCTACAGCAGAGCAGATCAGCAGAACAACGAATGAACCAACAACAATCAACGTTCAACGACAATAAATTTAGAAACAGAGAAAGAGAAAGACACACTTGAGACTTGACTTCAGCAGTACATGCAACATGCAAGGCAAATGCAGTGAAAACGAGATGGCATGCACATTTTCTTTTAAAATATATTGTAATAGATTGCAGAATCAATAAACAGTGCTTCCAGTAACTGATTATTTGCAATGGGCTTATAAAAATACACTAAGAAACGAAAATGTGTAAATATATTCAATTTTGATTTAAGATTTCCGAAATTTACATAAATTGCAGTAGATTGTCAGTCGAGCGCAGTGGTGCAGTAGATTTTATTTTTTTCTTAAAATTGCAGTAGATCTACTGCAATTGCAGTAAAGTTCGAACCCTGATTGGCACTGTTGCTGTCTGTCTCTGTGTGCGTTATTCGTTAATGCGTTCGGTCTAGTGTGATGCTCGTCTGTCTGGCCCAATCCCACATGTATATCGTTTGCTTAGCCACTTTTACTTACAGTAAAATTATCACTTTCATTATTTGTATGTTTTGCTGCGATGTTGCTGATGTTTGTTTATTCTTCTGTGTTCCGACGGTTTATTCCCCAGTTTATTCCGATGGTTTATTTCGATGATTTATTGTGGTGGTTTATTTGTAGAGATTTTTACTTCTATAAATTACACTTATATTTTTTTGATAACGAACATTAAGCACATTAATATTAAAATACAAGTACATATAAAAATATAATTTAAAAAAAAATTTATGAGAGTACATTTCTTTCTATTAGGATTTTAGTACAAAATAAGAGAAGGCCCATTGAATTTTGTTCTTATTTGAAACAACCACTTTCGTATTCAGATTGAATATTTTCAGTGGATTTTCAATCAACAATGAAACGTAATTGATTCAACAAAGGTTTTTTCTTTCGGTGATTATTTATTCTTCTTCTTCCAAAGTTTCCCAAGCCGAGCTCCCAAAAACGCCATGCCATTAGCTAACGTTGCTCGTAACCATGTTTACGAACGAGCGACACTACATCACGCCACCCAAACGACCGAAATGCAGATCGGTGGTATAAACAAAATATTTGTATGCGGAGAATTCCCTGTTGCAACTTATTTCTTATTTTCTGGTGCACTATTTCACACTTATCTATTTATTAAAATTGGTAAGGGGCAGCACTACCACCTGCCTGACGGGCGCCTTATTCCCCTGTATGGACGATCTGCCTATCGGAACGCTTATCAAGATTGGTAGCAGCGTTAGGGCGGTAATCTCCCCTCTGAGAGAAGAATTGAAAGCCAAAATATCTTGGTATTTCCTGTACAAATAGTATTGATTTAAATGTTTAGCGCCCCTTTTGGTACAAAGCAATATTTTTTTATTACTTCATCTTGCAGTTGTAACGAATAGAGCCAATCGTTTGCATTAACATCGACGCCTGCGGGTTCTTAAGGTTATTCTACCGGATGTCCCGATAGAAAATCAACATGGGCCATCCTTTTTCCCGGACGATATATGACCTCATGATCGAATTCTTGCATACGTAGCCACCATCGAGCAATTCTCGAAATCAGCTCTTTCTTCCTCTTTGCAGTTTTTAATGCTTCGCAGTCTGTCACCAAAACAAAATGTTTACCCAAGAGGTATTGTCTGAACCTATCTGTTGATTTTACCACTGCCAATGTCTCCAACTCAAAACTGTGGTACATGGCTTCTTCTTTGGAAGTCCTCCGCCTGCAATGAGCCACTGGACGCTCGTTTTTTTCTTCCTTCTATAGCAAAACTCTAGCTATCCCCCTGGAACTAGCGTCAGTGTGCAACTCATGTTCCGCTTTTGGGTTGTACAGTACAGACTTGTCAAAGAGTTTTTTTCAATTTCTCAAATGATTTGTCTTTTTTTTGGCGTGTCTTTTTCTTTGTTAAGGTTACGCAAGAAACTCGTAACTCGTCGTACTTCGTGTTCGCTCTTCGGTCTTTCAAATATAGTCGCAGCATAGCCGTCTTATCGCTTTCTGGTTGTATGGTAACATTTTTCGATATGTCCAAAGAACTCTGTTTCTGTTTGAAAGAATCTACATTTCTTTAAATTCGAAGCTAAATTCTTCCTTTAGGATTAAAAAGAACTTTTCCAGTTTCTGCATAACATATCAACAGTTTTCGTGGGAATCACGATGTCATCAATGTAACACGCAATGGTGTCTGCACGGAATTTTTTTTTTTCTAAATTGGAAGTAGAAGCTTCTTAAAACAAGAAATTAAAGTGTGGTTATGGTCCAAGCCATTTATTTCTTCTTTTTAACATTTTCTGTGAATGAATCAAGAATGAGAGAAAAAATGGAAATTTAGAAAATGATTCTTGAATTAAGACATGTTTTCTTCCCATAAGATTTATTTTCCCTAAATGGTGCATAGGTTTTCTTGATCCAAGAAACTGATCGCTTAATGAGATATGTGACGCTTAAAAATTATTTCTTATATCAAGAACTTTGGTCTATGATCATGCAGAATTTGTCTTGATCCAAGAGCCGGTTTGTGCAGAATAAGACTTGACATCAAGAACTAGTTTCTTATACCAACATCTTTTTTCTAAAATCCAGAACAATTATTATTGTTCCCAGTAACAAATATTTGAGTTCGAATTGTCTGCCCAAGAACATTTTTCTTACATGAAGAATTTATTTCTGGTATTCTGAACAATCATTCTTGATTTAAGGAGGAAATTCTTAGATACGAAAATTTACCCCAAGCACTTTGCTGTTGCATAAATAAACTTTTTTATTAACAAAGGCAATTTTGCTTAACAAAGTACAACATTATTTGAAATGGTAAATATTTATACAAATGAATCTTTTACATAGTTAATTTTGTGTTAGTATTAAATATTTCTTTTCTTAAAAACTTTTCTTCCGTTTTAATCTTAAGTTTTCCTTTAAAAAGTGAAGTAACCACTTGTGTAAAGTCTTCCCACCCATTGACTAGTCCTAAGCTATATACTCATAGTCAATGTCGACCTAAAATATGGAATTGTAAAAATATATATGTACCATAAAATTTTAATAAAAAATAGTACTACTATAACTTACCAGTCTTGAACTGTTTGAACTTTTATATAGCGGCCACTCAGCTATAATTCCCGAAAGGATAACCTCATGATTGTGGAAAGATTTTAATCTTAGTTTTGATGTTTTTTTCCACTTTTCTTCAACTGTTATCCAAGGATTTGAAAAATGTTTTAGCTAAATTTTACTTCCTTCGTATTGATTCCTGTGGAAAGCAATATGGACAATGTTTTTATTTTACAAGAAATTTATAGGGTGCTATTTTAAGGGGCAATTTAAAATATACAACAAACATATTTGTTAAATAACAAATATCCACTCTATATTATTTCTGTAGTTTCCATAGTAGTATATTTACCTCTTGCGGTTTACACGCTCAACCAATCTGAACAAATTAAGTGTCAAAAATAAGAGATTTAATTAATTAATTTAATAATTAATAATTTATTTTGAATGAAGGACGGAACCATCTACAGAGACGTATGCGAACACTGTAGTGGACTCACGCCCAGATAATCCTGAGACTCTGCTCTACTTACGTTTTGTGATTTCCTTTAAGAAATTTTGTTTCTACGTAAAGCTGCAGCTGAAAGTGCGATTCGGTAACTGTCATCTTTGTGGGGGTTTTCGTTGAAGTTCAGTAATGATCCTCGAAAACTTGAAGGACATTCTTTGGTCCTCATCCAAAAGGAATCTGAATCATTTGAAGTAACAATTCAGTTGAATTTGCTTCCTGTTTATCCTTTGATGTGCTTTTTATTTCTCGCCGGGGTAAACTCGTCGGGTTGTACATTTTTACCTTTTATTGCTGCTTTTATCTTGAACAATTCGGATTAAACGATCTTAAATCTACTTCGACCTTAACAAGAATTCATACGTAATTTCTAAGTAAGGAGAATTGTTGGATTTCGCAGAGGAAGGAAAGATGACTGTGTCAGATTGGAATGCTCACAATGCCATTGCACCCGGAACTGAGTGTACTCTCCTCCCGAATCACTTTTGTCCACGGCGATCAGTGGTGATGATCAGTGGCGCATTTCTCAGTCGTAACCGCCCTTTTATGACGGATCGTTACAATCGGTGTTTTGAAGCTTACAGCTTGCTAATTCTGCGTATTGTCTAAATTATTCTCAAATGATAACCCTGTAAAATAAATAGCTATTGATTGTTGACAGTCATATTTTTACTTGTCCTTCCGGATGCACTAAATAAGCACAACTACAGTATCTACAGAAGAAAATGTGTCGACACTAAACAAAGTTACAGATCAACTGCCTCTGCACATTATAGTCGCTTTGGTCGGCACGTGGAAATTAATAGTCTAGAGCTTTATTAATTTGTGTCTTATTTAGTTGACTCTCGCTTAACGACTAACTTAATTAACAAAATGGATATCATTATGTAGGTACTATGTTTCGATTCCATATTGTAGTTATGGAGAGGCTGATGGGCGCTTTTACAATGCGAACCGACACACACATATCCGATGAAAGTTCGGAACATATCTGTATCGTAGCTCAGGGAAGTTAAATACCACAAAATACAAACCGCCAGAACAAATAAAAAAACAATGCAATTATAGTGGAAAAAATGTTAAAAAAAACACTTTTATTTATTAAACTGCTCACCCAACCTGCTTGGTTGGTTCCTGCTAAAAGACTGACTTTCGTCATACAATACTCAGAACCTTCTCGGTCTTTCGTTAAGTTTATATATGTACTTGATCCTAACATCGACAGCAGAGTTGCAATACTCATGCAGTTCCATACAATATCTTCTTCGGTGATTTACGTCTTCGCCCCGCGATTGAGAACAAAGTTTTCTTTTGTAATGGATTTTATATATAATCTTTATTGGCAATTATAATCTTTTATAATTAAATGAATCTTATAGGTTAGAAAAAGTGTGTCCTCGTCGGCGTCGTCGTTAAAATTTTAATACTTCTAAGTGAAGTTGGTTGAGGTGATACATCTGCCATCTGACATACTGACATCTGCCACATAATTTCTAAGGCGATACTTACATCTAAAACATTACAACTTATACTTATAAATAAAACATTACACTTTATTATTTTGTTACTTATCGCTTTTTAAAAAACTTTTATTTTATTCCCAACAAGGGAGGCCGCTGTCCATGGCAAAAGGCTCCACCTCAGATAAGAAGTGTCCTATCAAATTATTTCCTTATTTCATTATAAAACTTAAAGCTATACAAAAGATATTTCAAAGTTCAACAACAATTCAATGGTTGATTTCGATCACTCATCAGATCATAAATAAATGGGAATATTTGCCAGTAATAACTGTGTTAGCAATGCAAATATAAGTTGTAGGGATAATAGTCTAATTTGAGAGTGGCAGTCCATGAATTCATTTTTAAGGCGGTTATGGGCATTATGAAAACAGTAAACGAAAAACTGTTTTTAATTACAGTACTCAAGTAAAATTATGTCGCCCTAATGTCGAGATTTCTTAAACATTTTCGTGTGTTTTAAATATTACGAAAATATGAACTAAAAGTATGCATTTATTTTTATTTATGCTATTAAGATGATGTTGTCAGAACACTACGTCCTTATCCAATAGCAAGCTGACGCATTTGAGTATAAAAAAAAACATTGCTTTTTATTTAAAACTTTCTTAAAGAAATTATATTATTTAATTGCACGTCTCTTGTTAGTTGTCGGAGTAGAAGTGTTGTAGCGAACTTTATTATTTTAAACTGAGAGGTGCAACTCTCAGTTGGGTTTACCTGTTTTGTGTTTATGTTTTCCGTCCAATAAGAAACAATACGCCACTTTTTCTAGTTTGTTTTTCTATTTATTATTTGTCTTTAATCTTATATCTATCACTTAACTAGTTTCACTTATTTATAAATTCCAATTCTTAATTAACTTTACTAAGTGCTACGATATTTAGGATATTGATTATGTTTTAGGAAGATTATTATAGGATTAAGGATATTGTAACGATTTAGTAAATTCAGAGACGAGACCGCACTTCTTGAGAGTCGAGTTAATAAACGTAGTACTCGCGTGAGAGATCGAAGACTGAGTTGGGTGACTGTTAGGAACTGAGTGAACGCTAACACTCTTGCCCCAACTACTCTCGTGAGATGATACTTCATTGACTTTACTGCAGCCTCGTATATGCCACCTTGGTGTGGTGCAGCTGGTGTCATGAACTTCCATTCAGTACCTTTCATATTTAAATAATCTAAAGTCTCTTTCCCATGCCATATCTCTTTCGCCTTTCTTAATTCTTTCAGCGATCCTACAAATGTTGTACCATTATCGCTGTACATTCTTTCGCATCTGCCTCTTCGAGCTATAAATCTCTCGAAGCATGCAAGAAATGCTACCGATGTAAGACTTGACACCAAATCAATGTGTATCGCCCTAGTCTTTGGACAGACAAAGATAGCTACCCAGCATTTCTGCTTTGTAATCTGTTCGCCTGCTCTGTCGATCATTTTGATTTCAAAGGGGCCTGCGTAGTCAACCCCTGAATGGAGAAAAGCCTTTCCGGAAGTGACTCTTTCACTTGGCAAGTCTGCCATCAATTGTGTTTCGAAACGATGATTGTAACGAACACAGACAACAAACTTGTGCAAAAGGTTTCTCAATTCATTTCGTATTCTCGGAATCCAAAACCTCTTTCGGATATGCTGCATCATAACCTGCACAGCTCCGTGTTTAGTTGCTCTGTGAGCGCTTTTCATGATCAACCAAGCTAATCGAAAACCTCTCGGGACGATTGCTGGATGTCTTCTTTCAAATTCAATTTCTGCTCTTTCCAAACGTCCACCGGCTCTCAATATCTTTCCAACATCTATTATAGGTTTCAAGGACTCAATCTTACTTTTTTCTGGCAAACACTTATCTTTCGTTATGTGTGTAATCTCTTTCCCAAAATATTCTTCTTGTTCTTTCCGTAATAAGTAGCTAACCGCTTTCGCCTTTTCTTCGGAAGTCGGTTGCTCAAGCCTTGGTTCCAATCTTTCCATTTGACGTAAAGATCTTCTTTGTCTTTTTGCTCGTCTTTCTGTAAATCGCTTTGCTTTAAGTTTGTTGACAAAGCGAAACACATAGCTCAGTATATTTAAAGCTTTCTCTAATGTATTCACATATTCAATTAGTGGAATACTCTTTCCAGATCTTTCCGAGTATATCGGTAATGGTTCAACCGTTTCCAGGCTTCATGATAGTTTTGCTCGGTGAGCTGCCATTCCCCCAACCTGACCGCTGCCTTTTCTACGAGCGAATTCTTCAAGTATGCAAGCTTGTATGCCGGTGACACCCTGTTGTTGTTGTGCATAGCCGCAACGAACCTGTCATGGAACCCCTGCCATTTCGTGATGTTTCCATCGAATTCGCCCCAGGTATTTTTCAGGTCATGCAGGTGAAACGGCATGTTCACTTGTACCGCAATGGGCTGCGCTTCTTTCTCTCCTGGAACCAGAATCAGCTGCGTCTGTTTCTTCTTGAGTGCTCCAAGAAAAGTAGCATTCTTCTGCCTCGGCAACTTTCCTTTCCGTAGCGGCATGGATGAGCACATCGCTCGTCATAACCGCTTGTCTTTCGCTGATTTTCACCTGTTGCCAGGCGTATTTCACTGCTTCCAATCTGACCTCGACCTCCTGCATTGAACAATCCTTGAAAGCATCGGACTTCGTAAAATTCAGCGCGCGACCTATAGAGTGGATGGCTGCTTCCATTAAATATATGTGATTTTGGTCTTTCTGTTGCTCCATATCTTTCCGTGCTTTCTCGGGTCTTGTTGTTGTTCTTTTTCGATCTATCTTTCAAAGATAAATTTGAAATTGTTTTGTGCAAAATTAGTTTCTGAAATAATCAAAGTGGTTAAATATCTATCCCAGGCTAGCAATTCATAAATATATTACACTCTTTCCCTTTCTCGTTTACCAGTTACCTGAACCTTGCTTGCGATGGTGCGAAGGTTGATTCTTTATTGCATTGTTTCCATTCTCTTCTTTCCGTCTTTCCAGAACTTTCGATGCACGGTTAGAATTCCTCAATTAAACATTTTTGCTTTTATCACTTCACTAGAATTAATCCGGCTCGACACGGACCAAAATATATCGTAGCTCAGTTCCAAAACTAATGATTGCTATTTTAAAATAAAACACACTTCTTTTAGAGTGGAAAAATTACTATCAAAAAAACCACTTATTAAACTTTATTGACTTTCTTCCGATTACTTTCCTAAAAAAAATAAAATGTTCTGTCGGAGTTCTTTCCCAAGAGGCGACTGACTACTTAAAACTAAAAACATCGAACACGAACCTCTGTTGCTGTTACGACTACATTCAAGCATGAGGCTGGTGTTCGATACAATTGCTAAGGCTGATACACATGGAAATTATTTTATTTTGGCTTCTTACAATACTGATATTCGATACTCGCCAATTATACTGATAAGAATCAGAAGGAAGCTGTATCTTTTGTGATTCATTCACTGGGGTATCTTAACTTTCATACTTTGAAAATCTATCAATCACAGTCGTGATATAGTTGTATCCGTTGTTTTGTTAACTGTGAGGTATCATTCAACCAAGTCTCACAAGTCATCTGTTCAGCTAAGTTGGTCTTGGAAAGAAAAATCACTTAGAAGCGCAATCAAATTTAATTACAAGTTTATTCCCCGAAGGTTCGAATGAGACTCAGCCCAAAAAAATGCAATATTAAATCGACTATAACTAGATACATACAGGTGAACATTAACCGAAATGTAATACGCGTGAAGCGCGAATTCTATGTCTGGTCTCACGCTGAAACTTAATTAATGCAAGTTCTGATAAGACATTTTAGACATTAAACAATGCGTGGAAACAGACATTGGGTCAGTACGTCTGATATATATACAGAATAGCACTAATACGGTAACACCTCGATGTCTGGTCCCACGCCTGACTTTAGGTAATATTAATACTTTACATTGTTTCAACTTAGCTTATCTTAACATCATCGAAGCCCTAAATGATAACACGACGCGTGAAATTTCTTCAAGCAGGTTTTTGTAATTCACACACAACATAAAAATAGGTTTATTTCTTAAATCTTTTATAAATATAATAACATTAATTTCTTAATTCTAATCAATCGGCTTTCAAACATATAACACATAACATGCCAAGTATCTGGTCCATCTTGACAAAGATTCGCAGACCAAGGACAGTCAATAAAATGACATCCATGAACAGGTGTGGTGGAGGATAAGTTTTGAAATTTCTTTGGTGTTAAACTACTTTAACTACACCACAATATATATTAATAAACGACCCAGTCGCGAACTCGAAAGATGCCCTTGTCGGTTAGATGCATAAAGAGAACTCAACTCAATATCACTGACCCACCCAACCAGCTGCGTTTGCAGCTTGATGAAGATCGATTCACAGCGAGTGCGTTCAACGTGATTAAATGAACCCGACCTGACATCAATTAAATTTATCTCAATTAAACGTGGCAACCCGCGGACGCAATTTATCCAATACATATTCTTTAAAAGTTTTCCACTTAAAAGCGATCGCTAATGATTTCCACTGCAGATCCGATTGTTCTGAGACAATTGTAGCTCGGCTGAAGAAAGCCAACGCTCGTTTCGTTTCCAATTCATCCACCTGAATGAGCACCCCGCAAGTCCTAAAGCTCATGCATCCGTATCTAATTCGTGGTTCATTTTCGGACAGCCAGGGTTGGACTGTTGCATAATTTTTCTTTTAACAGATCGAACGATGTTTGTTGATCCCTATCCCATTTAAATGGAATGCCCTTTTCAATTAACTGATTTAAGGGGACAGCTAGCCTAGCGTAATTTGGCACGAAACGTCGAAAGTATCCCGAGAGGCCGAGATATTGTTTTACTTGCCTACAGTCGAAAGGAGTGGGACACTTTTAAAAGTTCTTCAAATAGATTTAAGAGTGGAACTTAACCGTCAGCAAAAATTACTATGTCGTCCATATATAAGTTAAAAATTCAACCACAAAATTTACTATTTATTACTATTACTATTTCATTCATAGCATTTCATGATATCTTCGTAGGTCGGCAGAACATTGTCCTTAATATCTTCTACACTAACGAATATAGGACACTTATAACTTTGTCTTCTAGTTTCCATACTGATCTATCTATGTTAGAGAAAATACTTACCTATTACTAGGAATTCTATTGGTTTACTCTGATTCGTAGACATATGATTCGTTCTAGTGCTGATAGAGTTAACGTCTTGTGATATTTGATACTTCCTTTAAGTCCAGGCTGGTATGAATTACCGCTGATAGATCCTTCAAACTATCATGGCCAAGAATACCGTGAAATGACGTTTGATGATTAAAGTTTTGTGGATGCTTTCTTGCCATATAAGTATCTGGTCGAAATTGGTTTCTATTCTGTTGGTGTACCTGTCTTAGTTGCGCAGAAGGTCCTTGAGTTAGAGGTTCTGCTTTTATTTAGGGCCTTTGCACTACAATTCTACAAGACCCAAAAGCAGGCCGTAAAACCTTTTTAAAATAAATCGGTCCAATAGCTATCATCAGAATCAGTTATAGAACATCCTGTTTAGGATTTTTAAAAAAAAAAACCGAACACCAACCTTTCGTTGGCCCAACTTGTTCGAAGTTCAATAAAAACGATTTATACCTACCACGTTATAAAATTTTATTCTACTCTACGAATTTCCGACTCGACTTAACAATTCCAACTTAGAACTAGCTTATTTCAGAGCGTCTGGCCGTGGATAGCCGCATGTGCCATGCCCAATGGGCTGAGTCGCCAAATCGATGCAGCGCGTGTGCTGATGCGGCCGAATCTATTGAATTTGTGCGTGTCGGATCGTGTTAACTGAATCCAATACAATTAGAATAGGTACAATGTTTTTGCTAATTACCAAACCAATCTCCCCCAAACAAATCCTAAAATACGAGCGCTCGAAACTACTTGTAAATGGTAATATCTAAGTAAAGGACTTTGTGGGGGTGTTTACCACGATATTAAAACGCGACTCATTTTACTAATTACAATAAACTTTTTATTTAAACGAAGAGAATATGATTATTACAATTACTTGTTCGAAATAAAGTTACTTGTTCGGTCTACAGCTGCAGGCCACCACAGAAACGCTACCACACGTGTCCTCGTCGAAAGTCCAGAAAAATCTGAATCTGACATTTACAATTTACGTTTGCTTCACCGAGTGTGAACTCGAGTCTCGATCGACGCGTTCAGTAGATAGTCGCAAAGCAGTTCAGGTTTCTAGTCTTTTTGTTTTGGTTGCCGCCACAACTTCTGTCCTGTTGATACAAAAAAAAATTAAATCCCGCACGAACTCGTGCGCCACTGGGATTGGGTAATAAAACAGTATTTAACGTTATAAATGAGTGGGCTTTATTCGGCTCCTCTTTTCGAACTGACTAGAGTTATAATTTAACCTAATACGTAAACTCTGCTTGGACTTGGTTCCCACGCAAGCCCATCGTCGTACACTCGCACCTGAAGCGTGTAATGTGATCCCAATATTTATGCGGCGCGTAACGGATGCGCGTGTAGGAATCAGTTGCTGCGCTTGCACTTTTTTATCGGCAGGTGGACAACCGATCGTGTTAACTTCTACAACAAAAATGCATGATGTCATAAACAAAATGTAAAACATACGCTCCTGTGAACAAAAGGAAGATAGGCATCCGGAAGATATCGTCCATCGGTTGCATTTAATATTTTTTTATTGAACACCACTTACCCAATCTAAGGTTTAGCTCACTCAGATATTTACCTATGTGCGCACAACATATGTTGAGGGACAAGGTTTTTCCTTAAAAGTTTTATGATGATCCTTTTCTAGTTTTATTGCCTTAGACAATCGGTCGTTGATAGTCCTAGGGTATCTTGAGTAAATTTGTTCACTTTCGAGCACTAGGTATCGAGTATACCCTTTTTTAGCTGTAGCGACACTACGCTATGGTACACTTCAAAACTTTTTTTTGTTTTTTTGTTTTGAACAACACTTTAAACAATAATTATCGTGCGCATACGAACACTAGCGTTAACACTACGGTTTCTCAAAATTTGTATCTATTACATTAGATTCCACTATCGGGCATTTAACACACACTCGGGGATCATATCCCACTTCTGAATTGTAAAACTCACTAAATAACCCTAGTACAAAAACTATCTGCGCGGACGCGAACTCGGGAAGACGCCCTTCCTGGTCAGATGCAAAGAGTGACATCAACCCAATTTGCCTGCCACATCCACCGAGCTGCGTTTCGCAGCCTACTCTATGCTACCTAATAGAGCAGGAGGGATTTCGCTGCTCTCTCTCATATGACCGATCTCGTCGTTTAACACTTGTATGATCCGATATCATTGCAAGGGGAAAGTGAAGCTAACTGTCCTGTGAGGAATTGTATTTGCTTCTGTAACTGTCAGTTAACCTGCGGTTCCTGATAGCTATTCCGCTGTCATATTGATTTTGCTACGTTTAGTAATTTTCGATCAACGCGAATACAAAAATATCTCTTAGCTTAAATACTTGAATTTACACAGTATGTTTTATTATAATATATAGAACAATAATTTTTAAATTCCTTACATGGATTTATTTTGGTTGTTACTGGAGCTTTAGCTGCTTATGTGCCTACTTTTCCTGATCTGTTGGTCCACTTGATGTGTCCTTGGTTGCTGCCAGGTGCTTTACGTCTGGAAGTCTTTTTGAGTTCGGTGAAGTTTGCTTATCAAACCCCTTCCCTCGTTGTTCAAATTTTTATCTGAATTTTTTATTTTATTTTTGGTGGTTCACTCCGCGGAAGGTATTTTTTCCTTCTTGACTGCGGTAGTGCTTTCACTTTGCAGTTGTTTAATGGTCGAGAGGCGATGTTTTATTTTTACGTCACTTCGATTGCTACACTTGATAAATTTTGCACTTTTTAAACGTGTCCCTGCTCGGGCGCCAATTAATTTTACACAACAACTTTTACTTAATCAACTTTATTTATTTTAAATATTTCCAATACTTGTTGTTGCTGCTGACAGTTGACCTGTCTGTTGTCGGCTGAGGGTTGAACTAGCCTCCTGGTGATTGTGTTGTCTATTTATATGTTTTGAGTGGTGCGTGTTTTGGGGTTGTTATTTGGTTGCGCTGGTGACGCTGTCAAGTGTCTGTCTTTCGTATCACCAAACCACATCCATAAAACAGTACGCCACTGTCTCTTTCCAAACTTCTTGTCTTGGTATTTATAGCTGCCCGTCTGTATGGTGATTCGCGCAGGTAGATTACCTTTCTTCCTAATTACCAAACAATGCCAAATTCCAAGTAGGTACTTAAGCGATTACTATTCGTCTTCATTGAATTATCCCACAATTACGATACAAAGTATATTTTTATTATTAGTGTAGCAGTCGTCAAGAAGGTTAAGAACGAAGTGTCTCGACAAGAGAATTCGGCAGATGTTTCAACTGCTTTTTCGAAAGTGCGTCTCAGAACAAAATCTTCTTTTTGGTTGTGACGACATCTATATAACATCAGCTGTATTTGTCATTTTGTCAAACTGGTCGCCACAGTACCTTAATGAGTTTTAGGCATTGCTTACATTACCCTTTTGATGTTAGTGGCGCCCATTCTTTAGGGGCTTTACACAACGGCTGATAATCGCCACAACTGACTGATCTAAAACACAGCACGATCTGGTGTGTCTTCGCTAGCAGCAACCATATATACAGACACACCCCAGAACTTATATCCGCTACATGTCTGGAATAGGACACAAACCAATACACAAGTCAATCAAACTCTAAAACCACAGATTGGTTCCCTGCTCCCTGTGTGCCAGGATTGGTAAATTTATACTTCTTATTGATTATAGTTACATCGACTATATTTCGGATATAGTTTTATTTGTTCCTGTCTTGAGTTTGATTAAGATTGTGTTAATTTTGCGTTCTTCGATATTAACATGTTCCATAATATCTTTTAAATTTTTTACTAATTTGTTATTGATGATAACTTGATTATTTACTTCGTTCGAATGCATTGTTTGCAACTCAATTCCATTATGAACTGCCTGACTATTATACCGGTAGTAAATTTACATTATTTCTTTAATTTATCTAATGTTGCAACTCGGCCATCCTGACTACCAATCGCCCCGATAACACGGTATGCATTTCCCTCGTTATTTGCCCATGGCTTAATGTTTGCCGATTCCTATACCCCCTCGTACGGGACTCACTCTAGTTGAAAACCTTCGATTTCCATAAGTAAATACCTGTCATTAGGCAAAACTTTCGCTATCCTATATGGACCTTTGAATTTAGGAATAATGTTTTTATATACGCACCCGCTGCACTTCCTTTTTTTAATTTTTTACCATAACATAAGTGCCTATTTAGCAGTCTCCGCTAGTTTGGTTACGGTCTTTCAATCTCTTATTACGTTCCTGGCTTTTAATAATCCTATTCCAGGCTTGCGCCCTCATCTGTTCTAAGTCCCTCGACTCTGTTCTTTGGTCAAACTCCTCCAAGCTTTCCTTCAAGCAATCTATTACCACTTCTCTTTGCCTTATTTCAAATAACAGCTCGCTCGGAGTTGTTCCCGAACTGCTGTTTATAGTGTTATTCACTGCGAACTCTATTCTAGGCAACACCCCATCAACATGGTCAACTCCACCACAGCTGCTTGCTTCGTCGTCACCAAACTCGCCTTGTTCCTTCTCTGGTATTGACAGGAGTCGCAACAACAACTCACTATTTTTACCAGTCGTTTTCTCCTTCAGCTTCATCAACCATAATTTCAGCTGAACTTGTGCACGTTTGTGCTTGCACAGTCATTTCAGGGCTTAACGAGAAAATCAAATGGAGAAATACCAGCCAACTGCGCACTAAATTTTTCCTTTGGAATTTTTTTTTTTTTTTTTCCGCAGTATATATTTCACTAAAAAAACTGCAAACTTCCAACTTTAAACTGTAGAAACTGCTAACGTTCTGAATTTCCACCTAGAAATTTGCAAAGGAAATATTCCGGGGGAAATTTTTTTTTGTGCGCACTTATCATGGCGATGTAAATTTACGACATTATTGGTTAAGGATTTCTTACAATACTTGCAAAATGGTTTTTCGTTTACAAGTTAACACCAGTATACAATTATAAACAATTATTAATCATTTGGAATGGGTATTGTTGAAGGCGGCGGCAGCTGCATGGGGTTGCAGCAAATGGCGACTGAATTTGATGGTTGGCGAACGAAACTTGCTTCCAAAATAAAAACGTTTTCCCTTTCTATTTCAATTTTATTTCCATGGGTTTGTTGGTTTTATATCTAAAGAATATTAATAAATAAATGCTTACTGATAATAAATAATACCTAATGATAAGTTTTCTTACTTTTTGGTTGCATTTCTTAACCTTTCCAAATTCAGTATACAATGACAAATAATATAAAATAACAACCTACGAGATACCAATCATCTGCGGTTGCATTCAACCGACGATGGGCGTGTTCACGGCAAATGCAGTTCAGCCGGTTGGTGACAGGTATACTCTGCTTGTGTCAACAACTTAGGTTGTTGCTCTACTACCATACAAATATGTAACTTGCGTGTCGAAATTTTTGTCTATTCGTTTGCCTTTTTGAAGAACTTTTTACAACTTGCTGCTGGTTGACGACGATCTTACCTTACTTCTGGTGGGGGGAAATCTATCTCTTCTGCGGGGTCTCATATTATGTAACTTGTACATATGCCCAGCTCTATGTACCACTAGAAGGAAATTCTTCTTCCGTGAGCTACTAAGTCCTGAAGAACTGAAGAAGTCCTCTGCTGAAAACATAATCAGCCACATTAGGGAAGTGTTTTCTTATCGACTGGCTGGTTGTTTGGTAGCATGAGTGACTCACATGCCTCTTTATCACCTTGGCGAGTCTGAAGTTAAAAAAAATCTCTTCGAAAAGTATCAAACAGATTCAACCGATTCATTAGGAGTTCTTCCTCTTATAGCATAATTCAGCTTATGTGGTGGAATGTAACTCCTACCCCCTTAGTATAAAGTGAGGGCCAAAGTAAAACACATATGCAGAGTCTTTGAGGTATTTAATCAAGCTAGCTTCATGTTCTTCAATAAATATTAAATTTACTTCGTAGTTAGGAACTAACCTTACACGTTCTCCTTCGTTAAGACTTTTAATTTTTGCATAATATCGCCTTAAAGTTGGGTACTGGAGACCCTTAATCCTAGCAGCTTCTCTCATGCCTTTCCCTTTCTGTATAAGTTCAAGTGCAGTCTTCATTTGTTCCCTGGTGTGCCATACTATTTGGCGAGGTTTTTTGGTGCCATATGTTGGAAAATGGTGTATAAGTGAAATAAATACAACTGATCTGGTCGATTGCTTGTTTAATTCTGCTTTATTTTTGTCAATGCCAGGTACACAGTGAACCATGACTTACTGTGCACCACTTACATCTGGTTCACTGATGGACGCAATATTATTCACTGTTTTAAAACAATTTTGGCTAACAAAGTTCAGAAATTAGTAGAACGCGAACGTTTTTTTAATTACCTGTCAGAATTGGAATAACCCAGGAGCTATTTCCTTTGATTTAGCTTGAACTCCGTTTTTCCAACAGCACTTATCCGCAGTAAATCCGATTAGACTTTTTAATGGAATATTATTTTCCTTAAGAATTTTAGTTAATACTTTGAAAATTCCGAAAGCCTGTAATTTTTTTTAGAGTCAGGAACATGTCACGACAACGATGACTACGAGATTCTTTTTTGTTGTACTGTCTGTACTTTCGTCAATTAGAATCGATTAGTACTGATTTGTAATTAATGAAATGTCGGATGAATTTTTTGGACCTAATATATTTTTTATAATATTTTGCGCTTTTCGCCGATTTATAAGCATTTTTTGTCCTGCGTTTGAGTCACTGTTATTGCTTTTGAGCAACAGATTTGAGTGGTCAAGACACGCAAATGGCAAATTGTGCTTCGCCACAAAACAGATTAGAGAGTGTTTAGGGGTGGTGGAAAAGTACCACTGCGAGTTTGTCGCCACAAAGAAATAAATGAACACTTCTCTTCACCGTAGTGCAAGCGGTAGGTGCCGCCTCAAAAGTATTTTTATTTTATTGGATTCGATGGTGCAAGCGGCAAGTGCCGCCATAAAGTTATAATTTTAAGTGTATAATGATTTATACTGAGAGGACAACAGTACACCCAAAAAAAAAATTCGTTATATGCACGAAATAGTTGTTACATTTTACGAAACCGTTTGTACTTTTCAGCAGACGAACGCCTTTGTACAAATTACATGTGGCTGTTTGTACAATGTACGAACGAACAAAAGTATATATCAATATATTATTGGACAAAGATATTTGTACTATGTACCAATAAATATTAGGAATGCATTCGTAAAATGTACAAATTCGTTCGTAAATTTTGTACGAATCCATTTATTTAATGGACAAATATATTTGTACTATGTACCAATAAACATTTGTAAATATTACGAATGCATTCGTAAAATGTACAAATTTGTTCGTAAATTTTGTACGAATCCATTTATTTATTGGACAAGTATATTTGTACTATGTACCAATAAATATTTGTAAATATTACGAACGCATTCGTAAAATGTACGAATTCGTTCGTAAATTTTGTACGAATCCATTTATTTAACCCTTTCAGGACAGCCTTTGACGTAGTGATGCTAAAATTACAAAATTTGGTGGGGTTTATATTTTAGACCTAAATACTCTGTTTACAAAGTTTGAAAGCCATATGTCCTTCCTACGAGGTCCTGCAGAAAGTTGCTTAAAAGCAACATCCGTCCATAGTGATAAATAAAATAAGACATAATAACGGAAGAGTTCATATTCTATATTTCATATTTCTTATGGAAAAATGCATGTTTATGTGTGATATAAAAGGAAACAATTTTTACTTGTATTGGAACACAAGTGAACTTCACATTTGGAACATTTGGAAAGAGGAGTTGCGGTTTTGCAGAGACGGCAGCGACCTTTTTGACCCCAAAGAACCCAATGTCCTTTTTGGTCGTGTCGTGATATTTCTGTTGGATCTGGTGTGTATTTGCGTTTTAATGAAGAGCAGCAAACACTGACTGATGGCGATGACAAAGGCGATGGGGAATGCGAGGCCACTGTAGGTGGACGGCCTCTTGAACGTTTTACGAAATTGGAAGAAGACGAAGCGCTTAGCAGAGATTGTGCTATTTCCATTTGGAAAAATATTATTGCCATTGGTTTACAATTAGGTTTGACGAGTTTTAATTCCTTGCGATAAAGCAGCCAGGCATTTACAACAGCTGCTCCGATGCACCAGTAAACTATACGCATATACCATTTTCTTGACCTGTGGTTTATTCTATATATTTCCATTAGCATATCGCATAGGTCAACTCCTCCCATATGTTGATTATAGTCGTTAACTATAGCTGGTCGGGGAATATGTATAATTTTGTTTTCCTTGCTGCACCAGCGCTTACAGGATCCTATTGGTTCGACCGACATATGAGTAGACAAGAGCTGCACTCCTTTATTATCGAACCAGCGAAGTGCACATATATTATGGGTAAGTTCGCATTTTTTATCATACGAACCTCTGCCACGTTTTTTTAGTTCGGCTTCTAAAAGAATATCGCATTTACCCATTCTATTTTGTCGTACGGTTCCAGTTGCGAAGATGCCAATTTGCTTCAAAGCTATCATAAGACTTATTGAAGTGAACCAATTATCAAAATATAGTTTATAGTTTTGATCTTTAGGCATGGTTGAAGCCAAAAATAAAACTATATCGGATGAAATGCCGAGGCCGTATTTTGGACATGTTCCATCGCCAACATACAAAGCAAAATCGTATATCATTGCTGACGTTCCTGCCCTGGTGAACATTTTCATTCCCCATTTATGCGGCTTTGCTGGATTGTACTGCTTTAGACTTGACCTCCCTTTGAAAGCTATAATCTGCTCATCAACACATTGAAATTCTTCTTGAGGCAATTCGTTAAATCTTTTTTTTAGTAATGACAGCAATGGTCGTATTTTATAGAGTTTGTCAAAGTTCGGTTCACCTTTTTTTGGCTGTTTTGAATTTTCGTTCAAGTGAAAACAACTTTTTATTTTTTCAAACCTTGATCGTGACATAGCATCAGTTATAAAATTTAATTTCAACTGCTTTGACCAAATCATTCTAATCCGAGGTATTTTTATGATACCCATGTATAAAAGTACACCTATATAACGTCGCATTTCAAATGGTGCGCATTTCAGTTCAATGCCAAAAGTTTCCATTGCATGTAGATTGCTTTGCGATGTCATAAGATCAAATACTTCCTCATCAAAAAACTGTCCAAAGTACTCTATTGGTGCTTTATCCTCACAAACATCATCAACTTCAGCGCTTCCTCTCCAGGTTGCATCGACGGTCAACATTTCCCGTCTTCTCCACTTCAATGTGGACGCTTCAATTTTCTCAAAACTGACCCCAGCACTTACCTCTTCGTCAGCATCGCTGTTTCTTCGCTCGTCATCGTTCAGCAAATTTTCAATCATTTCTGTTTCTAGTTCCTCCCCTCTAGCTAAAATTGCTTCAATTCCTTCTTCTAAAAAATCGGGATCATCCCCATCCTCATCAATTTCATCTTCGTCGGATGACTGATCCCAATCATAGTTGGCAATATCTTCTATTTCAGCATCAGTCAGACCTTTCCTCTGCGAACGATTTCCTTCAAATCGAATTTATAATTAATCTTTAAGCCCACTATGGACAAAAGTTGCTTATAAGCAACTTTGGTTTTAGAAAAATCCTAGCTCTCTAAATATTTTCTTTTTTTTTCTAACGCAAACATAAATAAAATAACTTACCTTTGTATTTCAACATTTTATTAACAATACTTCTAAAAGATACTTGGAAATATTTCAAAATATTACTTTTTTCTTAGTATATTTTTACTCTACCTTTCGCCTATGCAAACATAATCTGAATAACTTTTCAAACCGCAAAACATAAAAGCATTTTTTTAATTTTTTTTTCGAATCTCACACAAACAAAATACAAGACAATTGGATTCAAGTATCTATTTTAAATCGAGGCCTCCCAAACGAGACTACGAGGGTCAGAAATCAGAAGTTGCTTTTAAACACCGGTTGTCCGGAAAGGGTTAATGGACAAATATATTTGTACTATGTACCAATAACTATTTGTAAATATTACGAACGCATTCGTAAAATGTACGAATTCGTTCGTAAATTTTGTACGAATCCATTTATTTAATGGACAAATATATTTGTACTATGTACCAATAAATATTTGTAAATATTACGAATGCATTCGTAAAATGTACAAATTCGTTCGTAAATTTTGTACGAATCCATTTATTTGTTGGACAAATATATTTGTACTTCTACGAATAAATGTATTTTTACATTTAACAAAGGCATTGTAAAAAAAACAAATGCAATTGTAAAACATTTCATTCGAACAATACATGGAACTGGTACAAAGGTGTTCGTATGCTGGAAAGAAAAAAAAAATTATTTAGTGGCATGCAATAATTGTTTTGTACACATTACGAATTTTTTTGGATATTTGCTTTTTATATTCTACAATATGGCTAAAAGTAAAAGAGATTTTATAGAACGTAAGAATTATGTCGTACAAAATACGAATTTATTCGTGAATGGAAAATTTTGGTATAATATTATAATAAATAACTTGTTTGTTGGTATACGATGTTTGTAAACAGTCCCGTCAGGCATACGTCGGCTGAAAGTAAAAACGATTTTGTAGAATGTAATAATCTAATAATAAGTTATACGAACGAACATTTTGTGCATGAGAAGTTTGTGTAAATTGTAGGTACAGTTTTTTTCAACAACTTTGTTCGTTTGTTTATTATTATGGAAATGCTACAGTTTTGTTCGGGCTGTTTGCAGTCAATCTGTTATATGGATGCGCTGTAAATAAATTCGTGCTATAAGCCTTCGTACCTCATCAGTCAGATAACTGACCTCGGCTTACCGGCAACCATTGAGGTATAATGTTATTCAGCAGGGGAACTATGCCATTAGCGTGAAACATTTTTAGTCCTCTGGAGCCGGCGCCAATTTATGAGTACCGAATCACCGAAATGAATTACAGCAAGCTGAATAAATTTCACGCAAACACAAATATGAAGTAACTATGTACAACCCAAGCAAAATGTTTTGCAATACTCCAAACCAATAACCACGAATTTTTTCACTACATTTTTTTTAATACTAATGTCGTTTGTAAATAAAAACACAGTTTTCCTCATACAAAAGGTTAAAAAAAATTCTATATCACTTCGCACACACAATAGTAACTAATAAATCAAATCGCTTACCTGCGGAATCGACTTACAATTCCATTTGGCGGCTGAATATTTTTTTTTTATTTTTTAATTCCTGGCATCCTGGCACTAGTTGTGGAAACGTCTTTCCTCTCTGAAATATTTGGTCGAACTGAAGCAGAACAATCTAGTAGCTGCACGCTTGATTGAATTTTTCAAAGAATTTTCATGAACATATTTCGACAATATTTTGTGAATCACAAACACGTTTGTATTATGCAGTAAAAATTTGTACATTCTACGAATACTTCGTTTATATTTCAGCCGACATTTTGTTTACGAATGACAATCGTACTATATAGCAATCATTTGTACATACTACGAATAATTTATTTTTTATAAATTCGGCTGCCATTTTGTATACGAATGACATTCGTAGTATGTAAAAAGCATTTGTACATTCTACGAATTGCTAAGGTTTCGTATTTTTACGAATATTTAATTTCTTACAAATTAACAAAAGTACGAACGGCGTTCGTAGAAAGTACAAAGGATTCGTAAATTTTACGAACGCTGAAGTTTTGTATTTTTACGAATATTTAATTTCTTACAAATTAACAAAAGTACGAACGGCGTTCGTAGAATGTACAAAGGATTCGTAAATTTTACGAACGCTGAAGTTTTGTATTTTTACGAATATTTAATTTCTTACAAATTAACAAAAGTACGAACGGCGTTCGTAAAATGTACAAAGGATTCGTAAATTTTACGAACGCTGAAGTTTTGTATTTTTACGAATATTTAATTTCTTACAAATTAACAAAAGTACGAACGGCGTTCGTAGAATGTACAAAGGATTCGTAAATTTTACGAACGCTGAAGTTTTGTATTTTTACGAATATTTAAATTCTGTTTCTAAACTATCGACCTTTTACAGTACGAACGACGTTCGTAAAATGTACAAAGAATTCGTTAATTTTACGAATATTTCACTTCTGTTCTCAAACTTTCCATCTTACAAATTAACAAAAGTACGAACGGCGTTCGTAAAATGTACAAAGGATTCGTTAATTTTACGAATGGTTAAAGTTTCGTATTTTTACGAATATTTCACTTCTGTTCTCAAACTTTCCATCCTACCAATTAACAAAAGTACGAACGGCGTTCGTAAAATGTACAAAGGATTCGTTAATTTTACGAATATTTCACTTCTGTTCTCAAACTTTCCATCTTACAAATTAACAAAAGTACGAACGGCGTTCGTAGAATGTACAAAGGATTCGTAAATTTTACGAACGCTGAAGTTTTGTATTTTTACGAATATATTATTTGCGTTGTTAAAGCTACCATCTTACCAATTTTGACGTCATTTGTAAATTTACGAACGCCATTCGTACTTTTTACCAAGCCTTTGTACAATCTACGAACGGCAGTATATTGGTATTTCTAAGAATATATTATTTGCGTTGTTAAAGCTACCATCTTACAAATTTTGACGTCATTTGTAAATTTACGAACGCCATTCGTACTTTTTACCAAGCCTTTGTACAATCTACGAACGATGTTCGTACCTTAAACAATTTCGGCTTTGTACAATATTACAAAGGTGAATTCGTTAAATGTACAAAGTCTACGAATCCAATAATTTTTAGAATTTTCCCAAAACAACAAATATTTGTATTATGTACCAAATATTTGTGTATTCTACAAATTCTCTCTGTTCGTATTTTTACAAAGATTTCATTTGTATTTTTATACTAAATATTTTTTGAGTGTAGGTTGTTTTGTTTGGTGCTCCAAGAAAGGAAAACATAGCCGGTAGTAGATCTTCGGTCATCACTATCATTCACCCAATCAGTGTCACAAAAACCAACCAGATCACTCCTCTTACCATGTGATTTAGAAAATTCTAGTTTAGTATCAGCTGTTTCTTTCAGGTATCGCAGAATTTGATTAACAGCTATCCAGTGTGGCTTTCCGAAGTTGTTGTTAAAACGGGATACATTACTTACAGCAAATCTTATATCCGACATTTAATTTTTCTCATCCTCTGTATGTGGACAGTGGACCCATATTTTTGAATTGTTAAACCATCAGTTGAGCAAATTGAAATTCAATTATTGAATGTCCATGTTTAAAATGAAATCATTTTAATTATTAAATTATTTTGGTGCTTGGGCCCATAACCTTTTGTTAATACGCAGTTGAAAAAGTAAAGTTTTAATAAAACACGTCTTGCCGAAGTTTCCTGATCGGCATCATTCCACACTTGGTAAATTCGGGACCTCTTCTTCTTGGTACATTCAGCAGCATAGTGTCCCATTTCCTCGCAAATATGATATGCGCCTAGTTGCCTCTTGGACTTCTTGCAATTTGCTGCTACATGCCCCGTTGCCGTTGAAGCATCGGAATGATTGTTTAGATGTATATGGCTGCATGGCTGCATATCAGCATACTCTCGAGAAGGCGGTGTTCGTTTTACCCTCTTAAATGCCTCCAGAAGATGTTCTTTGTCACGAAAATAATGCATTTTGGCTCACCTTTTCGTGGAAGTATTCCTGGAAGGTTTCGTTATACGACCACTTTCTCTACTTCTCATCGTAAGCCTACTAGTACGGTCTTTAAATAAAGCACCAATGTCTGCCAGCAAGTCGTCAATTGGCACCGACATTATATCTGTCCTACTATGGAACCATCTTGGAGCTCTTCCTTTGAGCTTGTTTGGAATTAGCGCTCTAATACTGCTGTCGCCCAACTTTGACACTTTTAAGACATTTCGCAGCTGCATCTTCCAACGTTCAAAGGTATCGCCGCACAGTGGTTTCTTTTGTATGGAAACGGCGGTCAAAACTAGGAATGTAATTGTAAATTATAGAAAATAATTTATATATTTTTATTAAAAATAATTAAAGTTTATAGTTTTATCCACAAAAATTCAAGAAATCAATTTAATGTCGATGAATATTTTATTTCTGGATTTTCGTATCGTTGGTTTCTTTTTTTTTACACGAAAAACAAAAATCAAGATGGAAGATTACATTCCAAACTACTACATATTATATCAAAAAAAAGAAGAGTGGGCAACCTGAAGTTGGTTGTCTTTCGCTATTAGGTGAGACTATCATTTCCACATGCAGGTGGCGTTATAAGGTATTAGGTATAAGTTACATCTAGGTAGTCCCATAAAAATAGTTTACAATAGCAATAAATCTAGAACATCTTTAGATAAACTGGATTTTTTTTTTCAAATTTCTTTCGTTAGAAAGCAATGGATCTGACGTTAGAAGTAATTGTTCGGCCGCTGTTTCTGCCGTAGTCCGTATAATTATCGCCCAAGAATTTCAAATTGAAACAAGATCGATCCTTGGATCTTATGCGATTTTATTGACTGCATATAAAAAGCCATATAAAAACCTCAATTCAATATATAACTATACTTAAATACTTACATCGGTATTACGCAGAAACTAATACGCAAAGAAAAGAAAATAGGTCTTTTTTTATGGAACCACAAACTAAATAACTGAACAAGAGTGCACGAGTGAATTCATAAAGTGACTGTTTATATTGCATTTGTTTGATGCATCCGTAGCAATTGAGAATGGGTGACCTTTTGACAACAATTCGGCGATTGAGTTTTGCGATTCTTTTGCAAGAATTTTACCTATTTTTTGGCATTTTATGTGACCGCAAGTAAACTGGTCTAAAAAATAATCAGGTAAAATGAATTGAAAACTGATTCTACATTTGCTATTACATACCTGCAATTTTGGAGTGTATGAATATTGCTGGGAAAGGAGAACTTGTACATGCTGCTGAAATGTAACTGTGTGCATGAAGTATTGTGTGGTATGCGAATGTCGCTTCTGCAGCAAAGTTTTTTTTTGATCTTGCGACAAAACTTCAGTAACAGATGGTTCCAGTTTATTAAAAAAGTTTTTTGTTTTTTCACGACTGTCCAGACCAGCATTGGCCTGGTGCTTAGAATAATTTACGTCGTACAAACCACCATTTATTATTTTGAAACTGGAATTGCAAATTAAGCACGCTGCATATTTAGTACCTTCTTTAATTTTTGTCAACCACTTGAAACTTTTTTCCCAACACTGGGGTCTAATCGCGTAAGCACAAAACGATAGAACGATATCGTCTCGACGATGCTTCTACTTCGTGTAACAACCAAAAAACGATAATCGTCGAAACGATTGGACGAGCATCGTTTTTTGTTGCTTCACGTTACTAATTTAAACGTCAAGTACTCTCGTCGAAACGATTCGATTGAACGATGGCTATTTTGCTATCGTTTCATCGTTTTTGCTGCATTTTTCACTTTAAATTAGTTCTGAGAGAAGTATAAAAATATTAAAGGAAAACACACACATTATATTCTCTTTGGTGGCGACTTGCACTTATCCGAACTGTAAAAAAATGCATTCTTTGCCAAAAAAAAAAAATGGTTATTGCACTTATTGGGAATATGAAATGAATTTCAGCTATTTGTTTTTTTAATTTATGCATTTATAATGCAATCAGAAAAAAATGCAATCATAAAATTGCATTCATTGATTTCTTTTTACAATTCGCCCTTTACCAATAAAAATTCTACTACCTAGCTATCTATTTCTGCATAAAATACCCAATTCCATGACAACGAAGAAAAAAAAACAAATTTATTCAAGAAAAGAAAAAAAAAAGAAAATTCCATCCCTTTTTTCAGTTCTTTGGGTGTCAAAGTTTGTTTACAGTCATGCTCAAACTGTTGAAAACGAGGACGATGAACGATTCGATTGAACGATGCGACGATGATGTTATATGAAGCAAACTAAAAACGATCTCGTTTAGTTCAATCGTTTCGACGACAATCGTTTCATAAATTACGCGATTAGAGCCCTGGTTATATGAACACTTTCTTTTTTTGTTGGTTTTTTCTTTGGGATCGGACTCGAACATTTTGCCAAACTAAATTTTGGTTTCAAAACAGAAGAGATAGATGACAGTACAAAACAAAAAAACTTACGGGAGAACAACTTTAGCACGTGAAGTGAGATGTAGTTCATGAGTGAATGCATTCAGCTTTGAAAGTTTTCTTGCACTTCAAATGGATGTGTTCACAAAGAATCTTGTTAAAAATATTCTTTGTTTTTTTTTTTTTTAGAAAACTTTATTCTCAATTTACAACTTATATCTAGCAATTTACAAATCAGAATTATGGTTGTATTTTATATGAGAATCATACGACGCCATATAGTCCGAAGACAACGGGATTTGTTTGGGGTGGTTAATATATATAAATTGTTTAAAAAAGCTTGCCATTGATACGAACATTAAAAATCCATTTCGATTGTAAATTTGTATATTTTACAATCCATTCCGATTTCCTTCTTTCCGAATAGCCAGATGTAGCGATTTATATACTTAAGTTTTGTGAGAATGTTGCTCAAGTTGGGTTATTTAGGGTTTCAACTGCTTTTGCCTAAAAGTTGTAAGGCAGGGGGTAGTGAGGTATTAAATTTTCCTGTAGCAGAAGTGCCACGCTTGTGGTCGCACGGTAATAGCTCGTCGGATAAGGGTGGGGTATTCCTGCTACTAACCTACCTAAAAAATAAATTTCGTGCCGGTTTTATTTATTGGTAATGGTACATGCCTAATTTTGTACCTTGGGACCTTCTGCACGTCTTAAAAAAATGTAATGTTAGAGAATTATTTTGATTAAGAGAAATCATATAGTGATAGAACAAAGGAAAATAGAAATGTCAGATGTTAGTGACCAATAGCAAGGTATATGATGTATGAAAATACGACACAGAGCTATCAGGCTGTCCCACCCACAAACATGACTATAGTCATGTCTCCTTGACTATCTGTTGATGTACGAATTCTTTTTATTATTTTCTTATTTTGAATTTTCGGCCCCCAGCAAAGGCGACAAGAGATGGCTGGTTTTTACAAAAATTATTTTTATTGGAGTGTTGGCCATGCGACCTCCCAACCGGAAACACAAGAAAAAACAAGAGAGCGCACGATAGTCGTGTTCGCCCTTTTATATTCTGAATAGAGGTGCGTGACGTTAGTGGAGGTGCGGCTATGCGATCTACGACCGAAATTGTACTAGCTGTTACACCTTCGCTAGTCGGCCATAGATGGCATTAACACTATCTAATGCCTGTAATTTGTTTAAGGTAGTCCCAATACTATTTCTATAGAGAAGCTCACAACTTCAGTTCCTCATTTCCATAACAACACTACATGGAATTTGAAGAACACTTTGAAGGTCAAAAGTGGCAGTTACAAACGAATTCTCTCGGCTAGCTAGTTCTTTATCATTTACTTTGATTGCTCGACTTCAATCTCATAGGAATTCACATCATTATTATTACAACTCGAAGGACCAAATGTTAAAGATTTATAGGTACTCAAACTATTTATTTAATTAATAACACAAAATAGATAAAATAAAATGGACTGTAAGTTGCCCGCACTGCTCAACGCTCTAGTGAAAATGAAAGGCAAGCTCTAAGCACAGGGCACCGTATATGTATATAGGTGCCCGTCGTGTGCAGCACATAGCACGGATGTCGGTCGCAGGTACCGTAAGTTATCGGCCCGTCGTCTTCGCTCATGCTTCGTTGCGCCGCTGGAGTGTCGCGATACTGCGCTGGCTAGACGTAGCTGTGCACGACTGGCCCTTTGTTGAATGAGTTGTTGTTGCTCCCTCGTTTAGCTTGCGACCATCTGGCTGCTCGTTGCTCTGGTGTGATGTTTTACCGGTGCTGCTCACGCCACCGATTTGCAGCAATGCCTGGTCGATTCCCAGACATTCCGCCCCCAATTGAGGACTAGTCTTCAATTTTTGTCGGTCGTAGAATCGTCCTTGGGGAGGATGCACAATTTTTGCACCGGCCGCACTAAGGTGGTATGCTCCATTTTGACGGCTGCACTTCGCACGAGTCCGTCTTTGCCCCGATGAACCGTACTGACTCGTCCCGGGGGCATACGGTGGGTGGCATGTTTTCGTGCTTGACGAGCACCAAGTCACCCTCTTGCACGTTCTTCCGCTCCTGGTTCCATTTGAACCGCTGCTGCAGGGTATTGATATACTCCTCGCTCCACCTTTTCCAAAAATGTTGCTGCATCTGGTGAATGCTGCTTCACAGCGTGAGCCTGATCCGTGGCACTTCGCTGACGTCTGCCATCAACGGCTGCACGATCTGCTCCCCGATCAAGAAGAGTCCTGGCGTAAGTGCGCCACAAATCGCTTGGGTCGTCGGACAATGCACCAAGAGGCCTGGAGTTGAGGCATGCCTCGATAAGCGTTAGGGTGGTGGACAGCGTCTCGTAGGTAAATATGTGTCTGCCCATTATATAGTAAAACAAAGTGTCAAATAAATACCCGGTAGTGTCAAACATTAAAATAAAATTTAATTGAATCTCACCTTTGGGTGCTTCAATTACGCGATTTGTTTCCGCACTTTGCATTACAATTTCTGGGCCAACAAGTGATTTATTCTTCTTTCCCTTCAACGTCTTTGTGGACCATTGTATTGTTTGTGGACTGCATAGGGGAACCTCTTGAATTTGATCTTCTAGCTCTTCGTAGTAAATGAATTCATTCTTGATTGGCGATTTTCTCTCATTCGGTGGTAGCAGATCTTGTTGCTCTTTGTTAAATGTGCTATCGCTATCGTATACAGTAAAAAGACCATCCACTGCCGGCCCAATTAGAGATTTTACTCGTTGAAAAATTTCCCTTGGCTGCTGTATAGGCGCACCTCCCCCTAAACATAAGATTCAGCTAAATAATGTTTGGAGTTGTTTGGAATTGAGATACATATAAATAATTATGTACCTGTTTTGAACAATTCTTTTCTTTGATTAGAATCATCCTTCATTTCACAGACTAAAGTGTTAGATGATCCTTGGCATGACTCGATAGACTCGTTATGAATGGAAATGTCAACTACAGAAGGTTGTTTTATCGAATGTCTTAGGTCAATGTACTAAATGTCTTTGAAATTCTCTTATATTTTTTTGTTTTTGATATAGAATTTACTCGATTTTGATAGATTCAATATATGGGATAATGAAATGCCAAACATTAAAAAAATAAACTCGATTTTGAGTTGTTAATTTCAAAATAAAACATCGTTACCACTATTATTAAAAAAAAAAAAATGCCCTGACTTTCTCTGACCGGTGAAAAATTTACGTTTGGGCGATTCAGATACTGGAAGAAGTTTCTCTTTTGTCAAAAATCGGATTCCATTGTCAAAATGTTTTAAAATGTCATCTAACTTTGTATGTCCCATGAACTCGCTTTCCAAGTACCTATTGCAAACAAGTCCTTTTGAATCATCAAAAAAACGGACAACTCAATCCATTTGTCCTTTCTAAACGATTTTGTTCAGTGCTTCTTCAAAACATATAACAAAGTCGCCACATTTGTTAACCTTATCCAAAAGATTGTTGTGGAAATATGGAGAGATACCGTGGTTGATAACGTAGGAACTCTTGGTTCTTCCTAACTTCAGCAATTTTACTGTCTGGGAACATCAATCGATGTTGTGACTTTGGGGTGAGAAGGCACTCAATCTTGCGGGGAATGGCCTTTCCAAAAACTAATCGTCTGTGTAGATTTTAGATCGTGGTGGATACAAATTGCAAGTACATGCACAAAGCTAGGGTTGCCATGGGTTTTTTTTTTTCTTGTTGATAAATCAAAGAAAGGAATAATAACCTCGAACTTCTGATGGGCGTCGGAACGCGAGACACTCAAAACATGCATTCACCTAACGTAAATAACTAATATGTTTAGACTTACCGTGAAAGAATAAAATGTGTTCTGGATATCTTGCACCATTGCTATATTTGGCAATGCATTCATTTTCCTTGATATGTGTTACACGATTTGCACCACATATATGTAACTTCTACCGTCATTGAACCGAACTAAGTAGTGCATAACAACAATTTTTAAACCACGTTAAACTTTATATTTTTTATACCATGGCCTTGCCCGAGTTATATTCACAAAAACACAGGAACACAAAAATTTATAATAAAAAATTACTTGCGAGCAAGGAGAGAAATGACATTTTTATAAGTTACTAGCTGACCGGGCGAATTTCGTACCGCCTAAAATTGATTAAATTATTAACATCCCTTTTAAAAGTTGAACCTCTCTATGGAACGAATGGAACTTCCTTGGAATTAAATTAGGTTCAAAGCATAGTAACGATTTCATAGATTTCCGGGTCAGTTTTTGATCATCTTTTTCCGCGCTAATGATTGAATCGAGTTGGTCCGGTCAGATTTTCTCAATCAACCAAAGCAGAATGTGGGATCCTCGCTTCTGCCATTCGCGATTGTCCAAAAACACTGTGCTTAACGATCAAGTCCATGATCGTTTTGAGGTTTTGTTTAAAAAATCATGCGATGTCATTACCGTGTGTATGACATCAGCACACAGTAAACATACAACATGCGCCTAGGTTTTTTTTTTTTATATGAACAAAATCAGATGTTGACATAACTCACCAACGCATTGACCAATTTCGTTCAAGCTTTAGATAAACCAACTACATGACCATGCAAACAAATTCTAAAAATTTGATCGTATTTGGTTTGACCGTTCGTGAGTTATAAAGTCACAACGCTTTTGCAACTCTCTATTATATACATATACTTTGTGTCAATGCATTAGCTCGAAGGCGTTCATTGAGGTGCTCTTGACTTTCATTAGCACGTGTGATCGCAGTCGGATTTATTACATTTCCATTGTCCGTCAATAGATCTTGTGCCGATGTATTTAACCGATGGTTGTGCTGTAATTGTGAATGGATAGTCCGTCGACCAATATTTCCTCCTCGTCCACGAAGACGTGGCATTGTTTCAGTTACGTAACTTATATGTGAATGTAATACACTTAATATTCACTGAAAATGCGACACCAAAAATATCCAAAGATACAAAAAAATTTAAATATGAAAATAACGAAACGCACTTAATGCAATACACTTAAATTAGAATACCTACGTGTGGCCGTAGTTGTTGCTTGATTCAAGTTTGTGTTGTTTTCAATGACACCACACTCGTTGTCTTGCAATTCGAAATAAAACAAACCACTATTGCGTAAATTAAAATTTACTTTTGTTTGAACGATTGAGAACGAATTTGTGAGATGTCAAAAAATAAAAGCAAACAAATAAGCTCGATGACCAAAAAAAATTTATTCAGTGACATAGATACGTACAGTAGATTTGTATGGGAGGTACCACTCCCCTTTGTACAATCCCGCCCACATTTGCAGCAGCATATACAAAATGCACACCAAACCGACTTACCAAATTTTGTGCAAATAACGTTATCAGGTGCAGAAATAATAGATTTTTAATTTGTGGTTTGTATGGGAGGTACCACGCCCCATTGTCCAATTGGACCGAATTGTAAATCTAAACCACCCGGGGCGCAACCCAAACGCATACAAAAAAATTTATGCAAATCGGTCCAGCCGTTTAGGAGGAGTTCAGTCACAACACACGTACAGTAGAATTATATATATGAAGAAGATAAGAGAGAACACTAAAGAATAGTCAATATATTTATATATATTTATTTATTTTTTTTTTTTACAAACTAAACAACTTAAAAAAAATTCAGGAATCCTGCTTCAGCAGCTCTAATTAACGTCTATTGGAGGGGTACTACCTTCTGCTGGTCTTTGAACTGCAAGACGGCCGTATTCATCCTGGTGAAGATCGCTCTTACATACCCCCGCCCATGGTTTGTTAATGATCATGGTGCGGCGTCTTTTCGTGGCCAGCTCCTGCACGTTGATCCCCTCGAATGGGTCGGGTGGTGGGATCAGTTAACCGGCTTGGCTCCTCCTCTTTGTGGTCCTTTTCCGTGATGTTTTGTCACTAAGGCTGATGCGCCCGACGAGTTGGCTTTCTGGCGGACGCTTCGTGTGGCGGCGAGTTGGAATGGGGAGAATTGGTCCCGATGGTGGTGGTGGTTTCTTATTTATCCCACGCTTCGTCGGTGGTCGTGTGGTGGGGATTTTGCTCGGGGCGGTTACTCGTCGAGCCCATAGTTCGGTCGAGAAAACAATTTTTCGTTTTTGCGCTCCTGACGATGTTGCTTGCTCCATGGCTGAATGACGATTGACGATGGACTGGAGTGCATCGTTAATATTATGTCCCTTTAGGTCCCTTATATGACAGCGGTATGGATTTGTTTTGTCAGTCTTGCCAATAAAATTCTTTTGCTTCCGATGTTGCTGATGATAATGCTGTTGGAATATGGTAAGGCTTGTATTTTCTCATAAGGGGCCGTTTTGCCTTAATAGTTGTCGTCTTAACCTTTGTTGTAGAGCTCTTAAATGTTCCTGGAAGTCAGCTGTAGACTCGTCGTCTATCCAACTTTTTGACTCGTTTTCTGCTATTTTTGGTTCTTTTGCTTGGGGTGCTTCTGCTCCTTCTTGAGGATGTATTTCCTCTGGTAACATAGATACTATTTTTATTATAATTTTCAGTTCAACATTCCCTCTACGGGATTTCGCGAAATTGTCCTTTGCGGATCTTGATTCACTATGCTTTTCACTAAAATATATTATTTTATTGTCCTATACCGTTTTTGTAATTTGAATTTACCGGCAAACTATTTTATTTAGTTAAAGGACAGTTATATAGGCGATTTTTGTCTACACAAGTAATCTGTATCATACTGTGGACCAATGGGTATTCTATACAAAGTGCGCGATATGCATATTGGCGATTCTCTCGTCTTATTCAAAAGATGATTAAAGACATAACTATGTTGCACTGAAGATTTCTTGTGTTCACATTACATACAGTTCATAAAACTGTGAGTTTATGAACTGCCACATAAGTCGCGCGGCTGGCTGTTGCATGCGCATAACTCACATTTCGTAATAACTTTTCCTCTCTTAAATTCACATGAAATATTATATCGTCTACCAATTTATTGCATGCGGCAAACTCCTATTTCTTACAAATCTAATTCAAATTCAAAACGCAATAATGCAATGTGCAATGTGCACTCGTTATCTTCTTTAATTCAAATTACCTATGTGACCTGGTCACTGCCAGCGTTCTCAAGGGTGTCGCATATCTTCTTCAAAGATAATGCCAGATGCCAAATGTAGTCTTTGTACTACTTTAATAAATTGAGACACAACACTTCAGAAATTAATTTTATACCTTATTAAATATACTACGAATGCTTTTTCGTTACGGTCCAATCGCGGGACATATATGAATGCTTTTTCACAATCGAAACGCGGGATAACTACGACCATCTTGGTCTACGGTCCACTTAAATCTACTTCCTTCTAGAAGGAAAATGACAATGTGCCTTTTGGCACACTAGCGCTCGTGGCGCACTGAATAACTATTTGGCCAGGGGTGTTACATGGCCGATAATGTAGTGCTATACCAAACAAATTTTATGTTCAAAGGCAGAGCAGACAATTTAGAAGCGAGAGTTCGTTACCGAAACGCATACGATTCAGACGCAGCTTGTAACCTGTCTTGTCCAGCTACGATTACTAGTGGTGTAAATGTATTGTACAAAGTAGATGCTAACTTAAATTTAGTGAAGACTATTTCTTGTTTTAAATTTATTGTTGTTGTGAAAAGTTAAAAAGAAATATATTTTTGGTGCAAGTGTTTTCAACTCCATATGACAATTCTTGGCAAACCTAACGAAGATTGTGTAGATACATTTTGTAACATTCAACCGTCACTAAAGTACGAAATATTTGGATAACAATAAAAGGATTTTAACAAAGCTCGGCACAAACAAAACAACTTCAGTGACAAGTGAAGGTTATTTTAAAACACCACATGGCGAATACTCCCACCGAAACAAATTGTATGCCTTAAAGCATATGTCGATTGCTCGCGGCAGGCTATCCATTTTTTTAATACTTTAGCATCATAGTACTCCCTGTATAGAGTGTCGGTTTCACTTACCACAATGAATGCATCGCGCGATTCGTCTATTGTAAAATTTTTCTGTGATTTTCATTTCCCCTTTGGGTTTGATGAGTCCGTCAGCGTTTTTATTGCTTTTCTATTGGGCAACAGGGATTCCCTAAGGAAGTCAATGTCTGCGGCATTTTTAAATCCCGAGGCAAAACTTGCGTCAGCATGACGTCCACAAAATCAGTTTGATTGTCAAGAAACAGATTTTTGACGCCAAACACATGATTAAAATCAGATTCAAGCTAATTAGAATAGCAGTAGAAAGAACAGTAAGAAAAAAATCATAAATAATATTAAAAAGAGTCAAGCAATTACCAATTTGTAGCCATATGGTTCTTTGTATTGCGGCCAAGAATCGAATACAGGCTTTTTGGTCGACACATCCCCGTTGTTCAACATATTTAAACGTGTCGCGACACAACCTTTCCAACGACTTAGCCGATCGTCGAACGAGAGATTGTCGTAGATAAGGGATCGTATATTCTCCTGTTCATTGCTAGCTTCGTTATATAAAGGCTGCAACTTTTGAGCCGTCTCAGTTCTTGGCTCTGAAACTTTTCCAATTTTGGTGCTTTTCCAATTATGGAATTTGTTGTATAATTTTCGTAATGGAGCACCAGATCTCTCCGCATAGCAATGTCCCTATGTACGCGTTAAAAAGTTCCGTTAATTTATTTTGTTTTAGAACTACAGATAAATTTTAGTGACCGACAATTGAATGTATAAAAGCATTATTACCAAAGCTTCTTTAGGAAATGTTGCCACGATTTCTTGTGCGAGGGTCTTGCATTCGCTCTTGGAAACATTTTCAATATTGTTGGAGACACAATATGGAAGAACTTTGGCAGTGTTGCCAGGTTGAAAAGCCACATTTTTCATCAGTTGAAAAAAATCAAATATAGAAAAGGCTGCCGGTGGAATGGCAATATCTCAGAGATGGTAACACCTACAGCCACATTTTGCACATTTCTAGAAAGAAGAGACATAGACGCTTCTTTTGAGGGGTAAGACAAAGCACTATCTCTAAAACGTTGGCAGTGTTGCCAGGTTGAAAAGCCACATTTTTCATCAGTTGAAAAATTCAAATATATAGAAAAGGCTGCCGGCGGAATGGTAATATCTCAGAGATGGTAACACCTACAGCCACATTTTGCACAAGCTATAACATAATATCTTGTTTATTATGTTGATATGGGACGGTGGCTGATGGCGTCGTATGGTGATGACTTGTTTATGAATTAGAACATCGCAACTTTGTCGGTTGGTGTTCCTTCTCATGTTGCTAGTCGCAACACAAAAAATCTTTGAATTTAAAATAAAATAAACTGATTTAACGAGCTGGTGACACTATAAATGACTATACAAAGTCGCGCAGGAGCTGAAATAATGGATTTAAAAATTTTCAATAAATAAAGTTTAAATTTAATATCCATCAGTTTTATTTTTAAAGTATAATGAATCTCAACAAGTTTTTTTGAACGTTCCTGACTAAGCCTATTTCGGCTTTTAGTATGAACGTATGACCACTGTGAAAAAAACCCGTTCAATTGCTGCGGATGAGGCTGGAATACTGAGCAAACGTATTGCATATCTTGCTAAGCCCGGATGATTCCTTCATGCTAAGCTCCAATATATCCTCTGCAACAAACTTTCACCTCCACCACCGTTACCTTCGCCACTGTCTCCACCTTCACTTAGCTTTTTATTTAGTACTGCAAATATTCCTTGGCCTTTCATAAAGAGATCGTAATCATTAAGCTCCCCAGCTGAGAATAATTCTATGAAACGCATAGTCACTTGGTTTTGTTGTGATAACATTAAAAATTTTCCAAGATATCTTGGGTCCAATGTATATGCCGCCAATGCATCGATAGAAAGAGCCATATTCTTTCGTGCGCTTAAACAGGCTGCATATTTTTCCGGCAGTTGCAGTTTTAGCCACAAATCTACGGATTCTGAAATAATTGTGGAATCATCTTGGCACTTGTTAATTAGTTTGCACGTGGACCAACGGACTTCTATCGGCAAGCATACCCTCTTTCCTCCAAAGTCAATTAATTTTAAAACCAGAATGGTTTTTAAAAAAATTGTTGAACTTTAACGACATCTTTATTGATATTCTTGTTGTTTTTTTTTGATGGTTCTTGCCCATATCCCTTGCCTTACCGTGCATAAATAAGATTTTACGTGCATAAGGGATGACAAACAAAACAAACTAATAATCCATACACCGAGGTCCGACACACGCGTATGGACGGCGTATATTCCTATATTCCTATGAAACCACACACAAATCACCTCAGCCTGAAGACGGATAGATGGAAGTCCCGCACTTCGGCTATTCCCAGCCTTCCTTGGTCACTGCATCGAATTCTGAGTGACCCCACTCTTGGATAGCTCACCCTTCTGTACCTACACTAATATTATTCCATGACAACACAAGACCTTCAAAATTTTAGTTATTGATATAATACATCGTTTTGTTCATGAAAAACTATGGATTAAATGCAATACAAATTTTATTACTAAAATAAAGTATGTACTTAATAAGAAAAAAGAAAAAATAAGAAAAGGTGGCTTTGTTGCCGTTGCTTGGCATACCCAGCTGCTGCAACCAGTTTCTCAACTCTGCAACTGTGAACTCGTCTGGATTAACCGCCGGGTTTTCCATTGTAAGCTCAGAGCGAGAGAAAAAAAAAAATTTCTGTGCGGTGATGGAAATTTCCGTTGTACACGCGTAAACCGCAAAACTTCGGGTAAGCGCTCTGTTTGCGTAGTCGTTTTATAAAGAACACGACAACAAAGCACAATTCTTTTTGATGACACGAAACGACACTTTTTTTTCACTCAAGCAAGAGGTGTATGTACAGTGATGGCCAAAATAATAAGAGTGAAATTCATTTACTACAAATTTATTAAAAAAGGCTTTATTTCTTGAAAAAAAGTCTTAAAATGCTCACAAATATTATAAGTAATATTATTTCCAAGTGGTTATGGGAATTTTTTTAACAAAAAAAACAAAGTTTATAACGCAAAATAAAGATAATTATTTTCAGGCGCGTTTTTCCTGGCCAAAAAAATAAGAGTGCATCAGATCTTCTCTAAGGATAAAGTGAAAAATCAGTTAAAATTCTACTTTTTTAAGAATATGATTAAATGGGTAACCTTAAGACGTCAGTACTTGGTGGGGTGGCCTTTGTTCTTAAGAACCGCTTCGCACCTTCTTGGCATAGAGTCAAAAGTTTTTGCTCTTGGATTTCTTTCCAAAGTGCCTCCGCATTTGTGGTCTTCTTGCAAGAAACTCTATTTTTCAAATCTTTCCAAAGATTTTCTATAGGGTTTAGGTCTGGCGATTGTGAAGGCCATTGCAAAACTGACACGTTATTTTGTTCAAACCATCGTGTCACGACTTTAGCAGTGTGTTTAGGATCATTATCCTGCTGGAATGTCCAAAATAATGGCAGATTATCTTCTGCAAATGGAAGCATTACGTTTTCCAATATTTGGATGTACGTTTCTTTGGTCATAATATTTTTGATCCAAAAGATAGGACCTACTCCATTATAAGAAAAACACCCCCAAATTTTGATATTACCGCCACCATGCTTTACCGTCTTTATGGTGTTCCTAGGATTTAGTTCTTCATTCTTCTTTCTTCTAACATAAATCCGGCCATCAGATCCAAACAAATTTATTTTGGTTTCGTCGCTGTACAAAATATTTTTCCAGTTTCTTGGACTCCCTGAAGCTTGGTTGAACTTTGCAAATTCAATACGCTGCTTTATGTTCCTTTTACTTAGCAATGGAACTTTCCTAGCTATTCTTCCGTATAAATTTTTTTCTTGCAAGCGTCGGCGAATCGTTCGGGAGCTAACATCCAACGACAAATTTGTTTTTATTAAGGTGGACGTTGCAAATGGATCCTTAAGAGATTCTCGAACTATATTTCTGTCGGTGGTAGGTGAAGTTTTCTTTGGACGTCCTCTTGTTTCAGCTGATTTTTGTATTTTATTTCGGTCCTTTAATACTGGAGCCAAAACACACGGAGAGCGATGAAGTGCATTTGCAATAAAATCGTAGGTGTTACCTTCATCTCTTAGTTGCAAGATCAAACGGCGTTCCTCTTCAGAACAATGTTTCGCGCGTCCCATTTTTTTTTTGTTTCAAAACTAAAAGCTATTATTTTGGTTAATTGGATTATTTCAAAGAAGAACGAACAATAATTTCTCAGAAATATTGCAAACTTACAGTGCACTCTTATTATTTTGTCCGCTGAAAAATGAGTTTCGTGAATAAAAGCAACGGTGCTTTGATAAATACTAACGGAAAATTTCCAGTGACTGGAAATTTTTGACAGTAAATGCAAAAATTATTCGTACATTTTTTTTGTTTAGTTTGGAAGATTATTACGATAGAATTTATATTGTGAAGAAAATTTATTGATTCACTCTTATTATTTTGGCCACCACTGTATATGTACTAACTACTACACTTAGAAATTATTTTCTGTTACCACTCCATGTGGGCACACAATAGGCATATTACCAAGGGTCATAACAATTGTGACCAATATAAATTTTACCAAACAAAAAAAAAAAATATAATAACTAACCTAAAACTTGGGGTATTCCCTTATTTAAAAATGAACACCTTCCTTCATCCTGCATATGCTTAGAGACGGCACTAAAACAAAAAATATTCTCATCGGAGCCTAATCCTCAGCGCTGACGATCCTTACTTCTACGAAGGAATTCTTCCCTTTCAGGAGCATATTATAAATTTCAAAATATCTCACTCACGCTATATGCATCCTGATTCACACGTGTATTTATAAAAAAAAAACAAAAACAATCAAGAAATATAATTATTAAAGAACTTAAATAAATCACTAACTACTAAACAAGTTAAGCAAAAATGCAGTTAACATAACCTTTAGTTTGAGGGGTTCTGTGGGGAAGCCTTCGTTTCATCGTTGTATCGCCCTGGCTGTACTCTAGCTGCGGAAGCTCAGAGTCTGGTCCGGTACGGGGGTTGCAAGCACGTCCGCTTGTTACTTAAAACACCGGAAAAGTCATTAATGTAGGGGACAAATCTACCCTTTTAACTAGAGACGGGTCGTTAGGCCGCTCGTGGTTAACACTAACTGAATGGTGGTATCACTGTTCGACAGGCGACACAAAGGGGCCTACGTCCGGAAAGTTACGGAGACTATGACCATCATGGTAGTTCATGCCTCGTAAGTTTATGATTATTCCCACGGACGGTATCACACGCACTATTATTATTCTGGCGGGGGCTAATTTAAATTGGTTACTTCATCAAGGTGACTTGCACTGCACATTGATGGGCATTAGGATGTTCCTTGCACCACTTTTGGGGATCACACAAAAAAAACTCGCACGGAAAGAGCCCTGGTTTGATTTTTGGTTCTCCTTTTACACTGCGGTCGTCAGTGAATTTTTGGGGCTGTGCGGCTTGTAGTAGGCTATGACTTTCCATATTGCCTAGGCTACGTGTATCAGCGATGAGATGGTTGCAGGTGCGTGATTTCTTTATGTGTTGCCGCAGCGTATTAATAGTATTATTACGTTTGTTACACAGTTTATTTCAAGTTTAATTATATCCTTATAACACGTCTTGCATGCTTGGCGATTGAAAGGTGACTCTCTCGTTTTGTCTGTCTGTTCTCGTTTTGTTCGTTCTGTCTGTAGTGTGTATTTATAGTTAAATTTGTGTTAGCGTTGGCATAATGTTCAATGTGTAGTACTTTTTCTCCTTTATACTGAGAGGTACTACTCTCAGTTGGGTCTTACCTTTTGTCGTGTTATTTTTCTGTAAGTCCACAAGTCCAAGTAACAACAAACACTGGCAGTCAAATCTTATAATGCGTTTATTTAAATTAGTTTAGTACTACTAACACTTATGCTTACGAATATACTACGAACACGCGACCATTACGCCCGCGAGCGTCACCTCAACCACGCCTCGCATGAGCGCACTCACCCAGACAGCTATGCCATCAAGCTAGACCGAGGTCCACTACGATAGACCCGACCACATACTGTACTATCACCCGTGCAGTCTGGGGCCTAATCTATGGTGACTACTTCAAACAAGCTACGCTGCCTTCGATCGCACCCATATACTACTTTCACCACCCATATGACCCAAGGTTACAGGCCCCTTGAGGCAGTCCGGGCAGAATAGTAAATGGGGTGTCCAGGCCTCCTGCGGCACAGGCATGACCGCTCCTCCACGCACTAGCTCAGCGGCGGGCGGGGATCTTGCCACAGGTCCCAGACTGGGGTTACATTTAGTTTTACATGCCTGCATGATGAACGAGAACTTCGTCGAAAAGAAGGTGAAATGTATCGACGGGTAACCAAATATCCCTAACAATTAAAAAATAAATTGCGAGGCCCGAGTTGAGTCTAATTCACGTTATGCTTTCCATAGTGGGAGTATTTGGGGGAAGGTAAAGATGCTAATTATTCCCACGAGCTGTCCCGCCCCTACTTATCCTGGCGAATAAATGTCCATGGTCAACGACACGCTCAATTCCGTCGTGACCCCTTAGGTTAAAAGTAACTTAGCCTCCTAAAAAAAAAGTTACGCCCACTGTTCCCAACTTCTTAACAATACCTTTTTACGGTTCCGATTCTCCGGTCCGACATCTCTCTTCACCGATGCTTACTTATGCTGCATCCCTGTATTTTCCAAAACAATTAAAAAGCCCTCTTTCAACTTCATCCCAAGATGGGTACAAACATTTTTCCTTTTATTCATTAAAATACGCTCTAACTATCGACTAAACTAAAAGCTACTACCGTCCGGTAAGTACGCATTCGAAAAACTAAACATAGTTTTCTCTCGATTAGGCGATCTCCGTTACTACATAAAAATTAATTGCGTAGAGGCTATGCTATCATTAGCCTTGCTACTCGTTTACAAAATTCGCTCAGCGAATTCGAATGGCTGCGTTATCTATAAATTTCATTGACTTCAAATACCGCTCTATCCGCGTCGCATAATATACTCTACTGGGTTTTAAAGTTACGACCAAAATTCCTATAACCACTCTAATGTGGTCAATATGAGATGCAAAGGGGAACCTGGAATCAATTATAATGCCAAGATCTTTCACCTCATCGACTCGGTTTAATCCAATAGTGTCGATTTCGTACTGAAACTCTAAATGATAAGAACTTTTGTAGAACGATATTATACAGCATTTTTTAATATTCAAGTGTAGACAATTTTTGATGCACCAGACAGATAAGTTTCTTACATCATATTGTAAAAACTCGCAGTCAAGTGGAGTTTTGATTTTAAGAAACAACTTTAAGTCATCTGCATACATCAAGCAATGGCAATATTTTAATACACACGATATATCATTTATAAAAATTATAAACAGAAGCGGACCCAAATGACTACCTTGTGGTACTCCCGAGCTGCACTCAAACGATCGAGAAAAGTAATTATCAATTTTGACTCTTTGAATCCTGCCAATCAAATAAGATCTAATCCAATCAAGCATAGCTGAGTGAAATCCAAAACTTTCAAGTTTTCTAAGCAAAATTAGATGATTGACGAAGTCAAATGCTTTATTTACTTTTACCTTAATGTAACCCATTTTAATTTTAATCCTTTAAGATTGATGTTGAACCTGGAAAAACAATAATAAAACAACCCATTTTTATTTACTTAATAAGTGTAGTTTTATTGACACATTTATTACAAAAACTTATTTTTTTTTATTTTTATGTTTCACCTATTTCAAAAGACTGGAAATGTTTATCAAATTTTTTAACCTCAATAGGACTGCAGTATACATAAAGTTCAATGTTATTAGAAGGTAGAATTCAAATATAAGGATAAATAATAATTATTTTTTCTATGTCGTTTCCTTGTATTCAATTTCAGTTGTTGACTTGTAAGTTCCTTCTTGTATATCGGATTCAGCCGATTTCTGGTATTTTAAATGTTTGCCGTAGTATTGAAAAATGTGTTTTCTGAGATCGATCCATTTATGCAGCAAACAGTTTTCCTTTTCGGACAAAAATCTCGGTTGATCTGCAAAAAAGTGAAATTTTTTGAAGATAGGTACTCAGTGTGATAGGAATGGGAACATAAACTAATATTAAATAATTAGCACTATTTTTCACCAAAATGCAAAAGCTTTTTCACAAGCTATGACTCACGGAGTCTTATGCTAATAATAATACACAGTTATTTAAACAAATAAAATACTCGTACTTACCAATCTATAACCAAATGCCTGTTTTTAGGAAGGCCAGTTTTCCTAAAATTCCGAATTGTTTTTCTATGTTTTTAGTTCTTATCTCCTCAAAATGGAAGTTATATACCATTATAATCGTGATGCACAGTTTTCATACACAAAAGAAGAAAGAGAAAAAAATAAAATACTTTCAATTTTCTTCCCGAATTGAACCGCACTTTACTGTATCCAACTTAAGACTACCCTACTCTATATAATTTCAATTACATATTCGCTTGGTAGTGCTTATGATTCTATGTAACCAGACGCTGAATCAGCAATGATTTCCGCCTGATTATTTCTTGGAATCGCGCAAGTTGTGAAAAACAATCCATTCGCGTGGGTAGGCAAGAATGCAGTTCAGCCAGGTCAAATGATATTGTGGTCTGCCTGGAGTACATTTTGCTTACTATGGGCGTTTTCTGTGCATTCTGTCGAAATCACATTCAATGTGCTTAAGGCGTCTAAATTTCCCACTTAGCATTGTATTTTCCATTGTATCTAACAACACAATTGTCGGGTATGTTACTTCCGATCTGAGACTCGTGGATCTTTTAAGCGATAAAAAGGGAACGACAAATAAAACAATAACGACCACGAACTGAATTGAGGACCTTTATTTAAACTAAATGTAGGTATTGCCTTGGTTGCCGATCGTAAGTCCCGTGGCTCAGCCACAGCCAAACCCAAGAAGCCAACAGCGAGGCCAGGTCCCCGCTGCCGCGTCAGCGAAACACCCACAATTCCAGGGTGTCCAATACCACATACCAAGACCAGGCATGGGATATCCATCGCCACACGGCGAACAGCATTCCCACGCCAGCCACTATGATGAGTCCGATATGACGATCCATTCCTTATCTCTTACTTTGGTACCTATGTTGGCTTTGCAATATGCCCCATGGCCATGATTGCCGCCATATTTATTCCTCAATGGAATTGTGCCACCGACGACTGGATGGCGATCCAACTGATAACGTCTGGTATCGGTATCTCTTATGCGTCAGCGATATGAGTTATGCTGTGAGTGGCTGGCTGGGACGTTGATGTGACTCGACGATGAAGAATGCGACGATCTATGTGGAATCATATATGGGCCATCAGGTGGATGACCGTAAATGTGCGGGAGGCGAAGTTTGACGCGGCAAATGAAGGTCAGGGTGATTGACCAGCACATTGTTTTGGTCGGTGACGTACCAAAAATGATCCTTGCTTCTTTTGTTCGTCACTGTCATAGATTTATGTCCAGAAAGAGCTTTAGCAAGATCGGAAAACATTACCTTGTGTACAGTGACTTCAACAAATACCTACTTTTCTTTTTATTATTTGTAATATTAAAATGAATGGTCCTGCCATTATTTTACACAATAATTTTTAAACTTATTTTAAAGAACAAAAAACACTTATACGACTTTGACGCACTTCAAGTTGGGATTTTATATGTAAAGCCTTTGTAGCCGTCTTAAAGTAAACATGTCAGCTATATCTATATTAACTTGTTGTCCTCATCGAAAAACATTTTCTAAATGCTACCTTCACCTTGTTCACCTTCGCTTTCAGAACTAAGATCAACGGTATCGCAATAAGCTTGTTCTTCTAAATTAGTTTCAATATTGTTCCAAGCTTCTATTTGTGCGACGCTGAAGAGAAAGCCATTTCTGAAACTGGTGTGTTTTAATGAAATGGGTTTAGCTTTGGGAAAACACTATTAACCATACGCAAAGAGTTTTGCCGCAATAATGCCCCATCCTCCTCATCAAAATCTTCGGGATCCTTAATTAAAATGTTTCTCCAACATTTATGAAGCATTTGACTTGAAAATTTATTCCATGCTCGGTCCAGAAGCTAGATTTCATCAAGGAGCTTAAATTCTTTTAGAGCAGAAGTGATATCTGGACCCCTAGAGCTCGAACGCATTATGTCACTCAGCAAGATATTGCTTTAATGGAGCTTTGTTAGACAGATGGCGTTCTGGTCCATGGGTTATATTCACGGCGTTGCATTGGTTGGCATAAACCTAACCCAAATTCGACCATCCTCCGCTTTTGAATAAGTTCTTCCGCCGCCGGATGACTTGAAGCGTTATCCACAAGCAAAAGAGCTTTTTTTTGGTAATTTTTAAATTAAAAAAAAAAAATTACATATTCATGTAGGTTTAGCGATATAGCCAATGCAATAAAAACATGACGCTATTCTGTTTATCCATTTATTTCACTTCCTTTATAATATTACGACTTATACTATTTTATAACTTGGTATTATATTAATTTAATTACGCCGCGGACTATCGAGCTGCTGTCTATTCGGGTTTTTACGAAGGAATGTCATTTTCAACTACCCGCGCGGTCGCGATGCTATCTGTCACTTTAACGGCCTGCCGAGTGCTACCAAGTCGCGCAGTCTCCGCAGTGTTACCCAGTCGCCACATAGGGTTTTTTTGCCAGGAACCTACGATCACTTAGCTATATATCCACTATCATCCTAAAAACCTAACCAACAACCTGCTCTCCATCCATTATGATCCTAATAATATAACCAACATCTCCTATAATCCGAACCTAAAAATTGCCTGTACATTTATTATGATAATACAAACCTACCTATATAACAATTAACACCTGAAATGTACAAAAATCTTCCCCTTTATCAATGCGTGTATTAAACACCACACATAGCAACATAACAAAATAAACAATATATAAAAGAAAAGTCCGTCCTCAACAATAATAAATTCTTTTATTTTATAGGTATGCACCTATGTATGATGAATTCTAGCTATACTATTACATCGAATAATGAATAATCTAACTACTTAAAATAACTCGCATAATTACATTTACTTATAAATAAACTAACTACATCTACTACTTAAACATAAACAGCAACACCCTCCTTTTTATATGGTATACCTGCCCTGCAAATAAACAAAAGCAATGTTATATACAGTTAAAGATGTCCTTCCGAGGACACTGAAAAAAAACCGAACACCAACCTTTGTGGGTTGGCCCAACTTGTTCGTATTAAATCAAAAACCGCTTCTACGTTATAAAAGGTATATTATATTCAAATCAACTTTACAGTTACGCTCCCTACTAAGAACTAACTCAAACTATGGTGCCACGAAGCAGGCAGGCACCTATGCCATGCCCAATCCGCTGAGTTGCCAAATCAATCCAACGCGTGTGCGAGTATCCGGTGTCCAGACGTTGCACTCGAAGTATCGTGAGAAAGTGCTGATACAGTTAGAACTGTTTTATGTATGCGCGTGTCGGATCATGTTAACTTGTACATTATTAAAACATAATAAATAATTTATACCAACTTTCGTGCCCTTCCTCTTTTTATGATTACATCCAATCCACCTCTTCCTCGCTCGTTGACCAGTTATAATGAAACACGTTTATTCAAAATTCAAAGTGCATTTATTTAATTCACTTAATAGTTCTAACCCAAAGTTTGGCGACTTTTTTAGTTGCGTTGGCTGTAGGCCAACGTCTTGCTGCTGTGGAGGTAGAATGCGAACTGACTATTCTCGTTGTTTGTTCGTTTTTCTTGTCTGTCTTTTCCCTAACCGGTTCGTTCGTCACTGTTGCCGTCTGTCTCTGTGTGCGTTGTCCGTTAATGCGTTGTGTCTAGTGTGATGTTCGTTTGTCTGGCCCAATCCCACATTCATACCTGTGGTACAAAGTGGGCATCATCGGAATCTGGCGATGGGGATTGGCGACTTGTGATGTGGGCCTCCACCTGTAGCATTCCTACTACTTTTACCTCCAACCGTTCGGACGTGTTTTTCTTTTGCTCCCGCTTCGCGAGTCAAAATAAATTTAATTCCAATTAATTTATTTGCATTCTTGCAATTTTTTCCCCTGTTGCCTTTTGATTGCAAAATTTAATAGACCCAAATAAGAACTATGTCAAAGCAGTGCGGTAATACTGATTGTGTGTTAACATCGCAAGACTTTAGTGCTGATTGGGTAAATTGTAATGGGCTATGCGGAAAATCATTTCATGTTCTCTGCATAGGGTTAAGTAAACCTTCCATTACCTACCTAAATGATTATAACAACAATTTCCTTTTCTTTTGCGACGAATGAAAGGACATATCTCTTTCGCACGTTATGCTCGCTATAAAATGCATTAGTGACTCCCTTGACTCTAATTCCTCAGAATGCAAATTGTTATACAAGGAAACCGTTATGCATTTTGCAAAATGTGATGAGTTGCTTAAAAGTGTCGAAGAAATATCCAATAGAATAGATATCTCCTCCACTTTTTGAAAATCTCTGACTGACTATATCACGCTTTTCTTTGGAGGTGTTCGTTTTTTTTTTTCAATTACAGGGATTTTCTCCGCGATCAACTGTCATAGATGTATCTGCGAATAGTAAAAAAAACAACAATTAAATTGAGGGTGTAATATTTTAATATTCAATTCATCAATTGTCAGAGGAAATCCAATTTTCCGAACGTTTATTTTTTATTTTTTGCTGATCTATTTTTGTTTACACACAAAATAAATCCCACAAGAGAGATGCCAGTTTTATTTGACAGAAACAGCTGACATCCTTCCGCGGGAAAAAAGTAAGAGATTTCAAATTTTTCGTACTTATTTAGACACGAACCTTGTGCAGTAAGCAGGGGACGTTATTTTTTATAAATAACAATTTCAGCAAAGCCACAAAGAGGCTGCGTACATTTTTGCTCGATGTTTAACTAAACAACATCGTAAGGGAATCTAATAAAAAATACCCCTGTCAACGGTTAAAAAACTGCCACCAGTCTATTTTAAATTCGACATGAAAATCTTATTGAATTATAATTTTAACCATCAAACACAATGGTAGTTGCAAAATGGGGGGGGGGGGGGGGGGGGTGTAAACAGTAGAAAAACAAATCTACCAATTTTGAATTTTTTCCAAAAATTGTACAAAACTTTGGGACGTTTAGTTATTAAATTTTTTTATGGATTCTTTTCATGAGTTTAGCTCTGTCACTTGAAACATCAGTATTAGTGGTCATTTTTAATTTTTTCTTAGCATTTAACAGAATAGTTTTTTTTTCCATCACACAACACCAGTTTTTTCCGATGCGTCCTCTATCTGTACACTGGTAGATTTGTACTAAAAGACTTGCCTCTTTTCAGGTCTATATTTACATGGAAAGGAAGTGAATTATGTGTAAGTTAAAGTTGAATCTAAAGTAGAAATTCATTCCGTTCATTTATTTATTTCAACAGTATTTGAGTTTTGAAATCTCACTATTGACCTACTATACGGACTGCAGGTCAATTTTACGCTAGATAAGTGGTTCGAACATCGACCAATTACCCGCGCTATGGACATGTGCATGATTTAAAGTATTTGTCCTTTCGAAAGGTTAATCGGCACATTCGATTTCTTAGTCGTTTTGTGCATGATTTAATATTTTCATTCAATTTATTTACTGGAAACTCGGGTTGGTAGATGTTAAAACCACAGTGAAGTTGACTGCTACCAGTCCATGTATAATACGTCGATTTTCAAATTACCATTCCACCTCATTGCACTGACATTTCTATTAAAAAATCATTTTAGCCACTGTAGAATTAGTAGAAACAAAAACAAAAACAATTGTAGCATGGTTGTACAATACAAAAATGTTGATACAAAGGAAGCCTTTTTTTAATCCGATACAAGGACCTCTAACTATTTGTAGTGATTTTTTTATGACCTTAGCAAGGGCTTCCAACATTTTAACGAGAATTTGTTTTCTTTTCCTAAACAAAAGGGTTTGATATAAGGTTTTAAAAATTAAACAAAATGTTTACCAATAAATAAATAATAAATTGAAACACAAATCTTAGTAAACGCTCTTTCGATTCGAATGATGTCAATTTGCATGAAATATGAATTTATTTTAAAAACACCAAATGCTCTCTTAAGCTTAATCAGTATAAATAAAAATGAAGGTAAAAAATAAAAGACATATCGGCTGAAGTCTATTTCAGATATGATAATTACCACCACACTAATTTAAATTTGTTTTATATTTATAACAATTATAAGACATAGAATTAAAAAGAAAAAAATCAAATTTGTTATACAGTATAGATACAGGTGCCAAAGATGTAACCGATATTTAATTTGTGCTAATTTTTCTAATGCTTCTATTTTATAAGAATTTTATAATTAGTATTTTTTTTTAAGGAATTATTTGTCCATTTATCTATAGGAACGATGGAGGTTTTTGATTTTATAACCTACAATAACACAGTGTATTATTTTCTTAATGTTAACAAACAAAAATATTCAAATGAAATAAAGTTAATGTTCACAATCTTGATTGTTTAAAGTTTATTCTTCAGCACTATTGTTTGCTTGTGATTCCTTTGCACAGAAATTTTTGTATTTATTGTTTTTATTTATTATTAGTTTTAATATTCAACGATATTTATGCAATGAACAAAAACAAATTTAATGCATACTTTGCAGCGACTAAAATATTGTAGCACATAACCCAGTTATATTGTTAATGGTTTCTTGGTGTTAAATATTAGCAGTGACATTAACAAACGTGAATTATATATAGAAAATTATTGTGAAACATTAAGAAAAAGAAGTGTTAAATTAAATATTTACTAAAAGATAAACAAGTTACATTATATACACAAAAAAGTAGTAACAATTGAAATCCTATTGAGAATATACCTACTTAGATAAAATAACAATGGTACCAATTAACTATTAAACAGAACTATACCTACTTCTGTAAATAAAATGGAAACAATATTTATATATACATACACTATAATATATTTAAATGTTCGAAATAATTGTGGAAAATTCTTTGACCGTGTGACAACAAATCCAACCAAATCACCAACCATTTTTGTTTTAAGAAAATGTGAATCGAACATTTATGAACTTTCTAATCTACAACAACAATAACAGTGAACAATTTGACTTGATAAAATATTTAAATTTGTTTTTCGAAAACAACAACAAACAACCAATTGCATGACGAAAACATATTTCCATTGTGAACTTAAAGTACTGTTTATTGTTTAATTGTTCTTCGTCCTTACGACGAACGACTGTTACTGATATTGAAGAAATCTATACATTCATATATACATTATACATTATATAAATATATACATAACTAAAAAGAAAATAAGTAAAATATTATATTGAATAGCTTTATGTTGAATATGAAAAGAATAAATTATGATTGGATTTTCCCGAGAGAAACTGGCTTTTCACTGTGGCGATGGTTAACTTAAATTGGCGTTATTGGGTGTTTCAGTTTAACAGGTAAACAATGTGTAGTTAAAGAGTGATTGATACATATCCCAGGACGATCGGCGCTCACCACATGAGAGTTGATTGATAAGTAGCGTGATGGAGATTACAACGCCGCTTTAATTTCGATCCCGAAATCGGAAAAAATATTGCTGTTAAGTGGCACACACAGTACAACAAAATAAATTGTAAGGGTTTTCCAATGAGGGGTTTTGTTGTGAATGACTCGCCATTTCGGTAGCTGCCACTTTTGAAGATTTTATTCTTTGACATTTGACAAGTAGAAACTACGCCATTACTAAAAATGGAACGATACACGCTTCAACAACGCATTGAAATTATTAAAATTCACTACAAAAATGGTGAAAATCTTGCAGTCACAGGTCGCAAAACTAAAGCATTTTTTGGTCGTCATGTAGCAGCTCCGCCTTTTCGGACCGCAATACAGAAATTGGTGGAAAAATCGAGCTTTTGGGACAAGTAAGTGATGTGAAGAATAAAACCCGTGCACGTCGCTCAAGAACAACTGAGAATATTGCTGCTGTAGCCCGAAGTGTTAAAGAAAACCTAGGTTTGTCCATTCCTCATCGTTCTTTGGAATTGGGCATTCCGCAAGCGTTTTTTATGGTCGGAGTTGGATAGTATTAATCTGAACAACGTTTACTCTCAACAAGACGGCGCTACGTGCCGCACAAGCAACGAAACCATTGATCTTTTACGGGAGAAGTTTCCGAACCGTGTTATCTCTCGAAGAGGTGATCACAATTGGCCACCGAGATCTTGTTATTTAACACCTTACGACTTCTTCCTTTGGGGCCACGTGAAAGATAAGGTCTACGCCAACAGCCCAGCGTCGATTCAAGACCTCAAAGATAAAATTCGTGAGGCTATCGAGGACATAGGGCAGCCACTTTGCGATTTGGTTATGGAAAATTTCATGAAAAGGATATGGTCCTGTATGCGTGCTCTTGGTGGCCATTTGGCTGATGTTGTTTTTCATTATTAACGGCATACCTTCCTCTTTATTATGGAATAAACATCCGATCATTTATCTCAAAAAAGTAATTTTTCTTTGAATACCAAAATAACACCTCTTATTGGAAAAGAGTAAATAATTGCTGAAAGGAAGACTAAAAACACTGACAAGAACGGACACATACGGATAATGAAGACAGCCTTAATTCACCTTTTCCTTGGCCTTTATCGAGAGTACGTGCGCCTATCACGGCTGAGTCTTGCATACAAATTATATGTTTACCTGAAGAACGCTTTGTGTCATATTATGACTTTCGAAAGGTACTTGACCAAGTAGACTGTTCATTTGTTCAAAAGCTCATGCTTTCCCTTGTTTGTTTTGCAGATTTATATGTCAAAAGGTTTTTTTTTTTAAATATATACCCAATAAAACCGACGACTGTTTAGCATATTTTGAGAAGCGAAAGAAATGCCAAGTCTTGCTCATTTGTATTTTCCTGACGATCGATAAGTAAATGTAAATAAAACAATTTTTGTTGAATATTCTTAAATAATTGTTGACTCTGTTAGTTTGAACCATTTCTAGTTGGATAACCCAGGAGCAAAAGTCAAATTGATGGGGAAAATACAGAAATTGTTAAAAGTTCGAATAAAAGTGATGGTGTGATAAGTTGCGGTCCTTTGAGTGCAGACGGAGCTACTTCGAAAAAGGTTTTGAATTTGCAATTCTTTAAACACGATTTATTAATTTTTTGAGTTCTAGGTTTGCGCTAATTTGAAGTGGAAAACAAAGAAGAGCTCGGTGAAGAACGGCGTGAAGAGAAAACAGTCAGGATTCAATGTCAACAACCTCGTTGCTCCGTCCTAACTTGAGCTGAATTTCGGTATAATCGCTCAGGCAATCCGCAGAAGGCATACGTACATCGGCAATATTGGGGCGGAGAGATCTGAGACTCAAACAGCATGATATCCACCAGCTTCTATTTCCGCCGCATTTAGAGACGTTCCCATGGCACCCTCCGAGAAAAGTGAAAATGTGGCTCAGCTCAGGAGGGGCCTTCTTCTACTAGAGAGCCAAAAAAGACACGTCTGTAGAAATGCTTCAAGGGCAACATCAACCACAAGAAGTTTTTTTTCTATTTGTATTTTCTGTGATATCAACAATTAATTCCACCGATTAGTTGTGGAAATCTAAGGGCGCGTGAAGTTAACCCCTACAAAAAAGATGAAGAAAATATGAATACGAGTAAACTAGGAGATGTTAAAGTTCTGGTCACTCATTCCGTAATATTTCAGACGATTATCGTCGAAACGGTAGACCTCCAAAAGTAGCAACTAAGTGCGAAAAGTACGACCTTGAGACCTTAATCCGGTTCAAATGTAATGAAAGCTGACGGTAGTGAAACAAATTCGGGCAGAATATAACTTTTAATGGTCATCAAAGTTTCAAAAATGATATCGTCCCGAAGATTATTGCTACACGGAATCTGCCCCCTGGTCTTTACTTGACGATGAAGTGGCTGCGATCAATTATTTGTCAGGTTGTTTCATTAGGAAATACTTTCAATGTCGTCTCGAAAGCAGTTTATCAGGCTTATTGGTCTGAATGATTTATGTTATTATTTCCTAATGGCTAACTTCAGAGCAGATGTAAGACGTTTTGAAGTCCAAGCCTATAACATTATTCTATTAGTTAAGTACTCAAAACCAGTTGAAAAAAATGATTATTGGTAATAAGCTATTGACAACAGGAAAGTAACCTAGTTCCGCGCCATTGATAACAACAGGGAAGTAACCTGCGCTCTCTATGCACATTATGCTTCCTGAGTGTATTATATGGTGCTTTGTGTCCATCATTAAAAATGTCCTACTTAACAAGAAGACCAGCCTTAAAATAATTGAGGTGCGTTTTTTAGAGTCAGTCTCAGTTGATGTTCTCTCTGATCAACCACCATCGAAAGTGGTACTAGGCGCCAAATATGTAGTCACAAAAGTGGAGGTGAGAGTAGGAGTTGCTAGTAAAAGGCTAATTGCCCAGGTTTGTGTTTTCATCAATATAAGCATGACTTCCTTTATGGCAGCCTTCGATTGGAAATAACAACCCATCTTCCCACTTCACGCTTCGTTCTTTTAAAATTATTTCCATCCAACCAAGTTTGTGCATATAACTCCAGTAAAACTGAGGCATAATTACACTACCTTTAAAATTAACGTCGGCATTTTTGTAATACAGGCCCATATGTAACCTTTATTCGCCTATCGCATGCTACGAAGCAATCACTTTGCGTCATTGTTCCCCATAATTTAGCAAAATGCTTAACAGCCTGTTACACAGCTGTCCAACAGTGTGCCAAAGGAGTTTTGTAGTAAATTGGTTTCCCTGCCCTGACAAATCCAAGGACTTTATTGATCCATATCGCCCGAAAAAAATTCACAATTTTTATGACGTCCGTAATTGAGTAATAAATATCTTAATAGCTAAATATCCATAAATGTCCTGAAGCGACACCAGTACTCTCGGAGAATTTTTATTTTGTTGATGCGCTTAGACGCACGGCGATGGCTGAAAAATGTAAAGGCGCTATTAGTACTAACGCAGGTCATTAATCCTTCAATGGAAATCTGCAAAATGTGAACCGAAAATTAACTCCGGTTGGAGACCGACAGCAGCATTGGCAAAATGGCATCTCTTTGATAATCTGTTGGTCAGGTCGTATAAATTATGGTCATAAAATGTGATAAATAGCTTACTTGACTGATGCTATTATGATTGTGTGAAATTTGCTAAGTAGATGCAAGGATGCTGTGAATATAAAACGTTTTGACGGCAATTTACCGAATGGCCTAGGCCTTAGTTCATTGACTTAATAGGATCAGCGTAGGCAGGATACTTTCAATCTTAATGGAATAATGATGGAGGCCACCTGAAGACCCATACTCTGTACATAAATTATTGGTGTGTGCTTCTTATCAAGTTTGCCCGGCCGGAAAGTTATTTGCTCCAGCAATCTTGTTGCTTGTTGGAGTCAAGTTCTTATATCGCTATCCTCACATCTTGTTTGTTGGGTGGACGACAACGAATGAGCTAAACAAACTAAATGCCACTCAGTTTAAAAGAGTCGCCAGTAAATGGAAACAAAGCACCCAGGTATAAAAAATAAATAAACAATGAGTTCTTAAATAACTTTAATTTAGTTTTTTTTTTACAGATTACAGAAGTAAATACTGTTCGCATGTCAATTTTCCTTTGCGATTTGTCACGTATGCGGTGTGCTCCTTTCCATCGGGTTAAAATTTCCAAAGTTTCTTAAAAGGAAATGGGACATAAATCCCTAATTTTCTGCCAGACACCTGAAGCTGTTGTGGATTTCGAAACCCCTTTTCCACTGGTTTAAAAATGGTTCCATATAATGTAAAATAAAACAATTTGGTAGACTGTATAAATATTCATTTATGTCAACTTAAACAAAATCAATATAAACAAAGCAATCATTTTATATAAAAAAAAAACGACAAAAATCGGCGTCTACAACAAATGCCAAAAATAAGCGATAAGCTTCACAAGTAAACAAAAGATGTGAGTTTAATTATTTACCGGCTCAGAATAATAACTCGGTCATAGATTCATTGTTACGAACTATCGCTTCTTCGTACAGCTTCGCAAAACAGCTGACACAATAGGTCTGTTCCCTTACTTTTAAATCTTACGAATTTGTACTAATTCTTACGAATTTTACTCAATGCCGTTCCTTAACTCGGAAAACTCGTAAAAGAGAGCGTTATCGAGAGAGCAAGCTATTACTACCCCTCCACTGAGAATCAACAAATTTCTTGGTGTAGAATTGAAAAAGCTGTCAGTCACCTTTCAATTAACAGCTGATTTGAAATTTGTTATCCTATTTGACATATGAGTGCATTTTTTGATTTCTTGCGTATTAAAATGGTATCAACAGGAGGCAAAATAAAATTGAATTTTATCCTTACATATTTTTTGAAAGTCGCGACGAAATTCTTACTTGCTGTAAGGAGTAAGAAAGGACAATCGCCTCCAAGAAATTTGTAAATGCCCTGTCGCTTTTTCCTCTTCTCGAATGCTTGAAATTCAATCAGTACAAGCTCTTCCAGATAGATCACTTTTTGAATTTTTGAATTATGTATATGTCATTATTCGTAGTTTACTACAAAAGCGTTCCCTAACTTTTTCGTAAGTGTCTCTCTCCGTGAGAGAATTTATCCCCACCACTGCCATTTTGACAGTCTTTTCCATTTTACGAGTACTACAAAAGTAAAGGAACAGACCTACTAATACGCAGTTTATAAAAATGAATTCCGATAACAAGTGCTGTAGGTTATAGTTTCGTTATTTTGGCGACTCCGAAGGCCATTGAAAACATCTTGTTTCTTGTTATTTGATGATAAGTCAAAAACTTTAAAATGTCTTTCAATAAATTGGCTAGCAACGCCATAGTCCATCAGATTCCGAAATAGTTATTCGTCGGTTGTTCAGTTTATTATCAATTATTTCCTTTTGGGCGGGCAAACCTTGAAATTATTATACTGAATTTGTCAGTTTTAACAGCTTTCTGCCAAAAATTCGTTTGGCCGTTGTTGTTCTTTTATGCGAAACTAAGCAATCGGTCTTAATCGAATGTACGAGTTTCATCTTCTTCATAAGTGCTTCCTGGGCAGCGTGTCAATTATTATTACTATACTTCATTTAACGCACTATCGAACAAAGTTCCTTTGCAAGTACAATTGCCTTTTAGCTTTTAAGTACAACACAAGACAAAACTACTTTTCTGAGCACAGGAATGACCTCAATAGCCTCGACACCCTCAGCATCCATTTCGTGACATTGGGCCTTACCAATGCACATTTTTAGTTTCGGCTCTAAATTTTACTAGTTCCCTATATATTTTTCGTACAAAAAATTTGTTATTAGTAAGGCGCATTTACTTTGACAACAGGACTAAATAAGAAATTCATTATTTATTGATAAAGTAGAATTCTACTTGTGCGCGCCACCTAAGGCGAGGTCTTCCTTGACTGCGTCGTCCCTCTGGGGTGCCCAATGCTCAGCTTTTTAACTAGGTTGATGTCGCTGTACAGCTCGTAAGGTTCGTCGTTGAATCTCCTTCTTCAAAACCCATCAATGGAAACAGGGCAGAATAGTTTGTGAAGGATTTTACGCCCGAAAAGACAAGGAATATCCTCATCCTCTTGTAATAAGTCCATGCATCAGAGCCGTACAGCAGGACTGCGTTGATTAGGGTCTTGTATAGGGTTAGCTTGGTGTTTCAGGAGAGGGCCTTACTACTCAAATGCCTTCTTAACCCAAAGAAACAGCGGTTAGCAAAATTTAAATTAACAAAATTAAATATCACAATCAACCGATTTATAAAAAAAAATTATTTAAAGGGTGTTTTTTTTAGAGGTTGGTTTTTCGAATAGAGATACAACTGACATTTTGTGGTCAAATCAGGCAACTGTAATGTCAATTATGTTCAGTTTGGTTTGCCATTTCATCATGAGCAGGTTGACAAATGAACATGGCTTGCAAATCGTGCAAATTTATTTCGAAAATAATGGTTCAGTTCGCGAAGTTTACCGCAAGCTCCGTTCATTTTATGGTCGACATAATCGTCCATCAGAGCAATTAATTCGGTTAACCATGGATCGTTTTCGCGCTACGTTTACTCTCTGTGATAATACGCATCCGCAGAGACGTCGAACAGTGCTCACCGAAAAAACAATTGCCGCCGTAGAGCAAAGTGTTGAAGAGGACCCCAATGAATCGATTCGCCACCGTGCACAGCATTTTGTTCAGTGATGAGGCTCATTTTTGGTTGAATGTGAAGAGAATCCACATGAGATCTTGAGCCGCCATTACATCCACAAAAACTGATTGCTTGGTGTGCTCTAGTGGCTGGTAGAGTCATTGGGCCATACTTCTTCCGAAATGATGCTGGAGTTTCCGCTAATGGAGACCGTTTTAGAGGCATGATAACCGACTAATTTGTTCCCGAATTGGATGGCATGAATGTGGATGAGATGTGGTTCCCACAAGACGGCGCTACATGCCACACAGCGCACGTCACAATCGATTTATTGAAGGAAACATTCGATGAGCGCATAATTTCGCGGAATGGACCTGTCAATTGGCCACCAAGATCGTGTGATTTCACGCCATTGGATTTTTTTTTTTGGGGATATGTGAAGTCGCTCGCCTACGCCAACAAACCAGAAACGTTAGGAACAATGTAGCCGAGGCAAATTGCTAAAAAAATTGTCCGACCTGCTTTACTTATTGAAAAGTTCTAAGCGAGGTCGCAGTGCTGAATTGCTGATGCGCTAAATGCCAACATGTAGCATTTAAAAAAAACAAGTTAAAAAATATTGGGACGTTCAAGTATCCAGTTTAGTAAGTCTGACAGCTGTCTGACTAGATGTATCTCGGTTTTGATTGGCTGAAATCGGTCATATTAGCAGCTGTTTCAGTTGACGTTTATGATGGGGTAGAGTCGTGACCGAGTACAAAGTTGACAGTTCGCATATATGGCTGACGCAGTAAAAGTGATGTTCCCGCCCATCCTATTTTTTGGGTTCAGGTTACATCTCATCCAGACCAATCTAGTCGACCCAAGATAACTAGATTCTTGAATGTCCCCATTGCCTTTTCAGGAAACTCTGTCAAAAAGAAAACCATTTATTCGCCATTTTAAATGACTCGCTGAGCAAGTTTATTTTTATTTGATGTTTCAAATACAAAAACAAAAACAAACACGTATTCCTTATTCAGGACCGAATAAATTTCTGAAAACAATTTGAACATCCCTCGCTCTCATATTTGGGAAAGCAGTTGACAAATCTGCCAAAGTTGCAGCGGGCAAAGCCCTGTCAAATGGAAAGCCCATTGTCCTCTTGTCCGGGAAAAGTTTGTCCTTCAAGCCACAGAATGAAGCAGCATCATCGCAAACATCAGGACTAGGAAAAAGTTTTTAGTGGTGTAAAGCAGCAACAAAATTTGAAGGAACGTTTTCTAATACTTACACATTATTCGACTGAGTTACTGCGTCACCTTGGTAATCAGAAATCATAACAAACAGATCAAACAATCTGCCATCCGAAGTTCCCTTGGGCAAGAGCATATGTTCCGGCCAGCCGCAACCACAGAAACGCGATTCAGCTATTTCGGCGGGATCCGTAAGACGTTGCTGCACATCGACCCGTCTAAAGGTCTTCTCAAACGGAATTGTTACACTGGATTGTTCAGAGCGCCGCATAATGCGATTTTGTCCAGGTTTCACTGAAAGATACAAAGAAATTAAAACGAGACTTTATTTTATTTATAAATTTATAATATGCGGTGGATTCAGGGGGTGGGGCGTTTGGGATGCTCTTTTGTGAAGTAACGTTCGCGCTACATGAATGAAGCGAGCGAAGCGAGCCACATAACCAAACTTTCCCCAATATAATTTTGACATTTCGTTACGTGGAATGATAAAAGTTTTATTATTTTGCAAAGCACTAGAATTGGTGGGTGATTTAAAAGTCAGCGGCCATTGTCTATTTTAGTAAGTATGACAGCTGTCTGACAGCTAGATGTACCTAACTCGGTTTTGATTGGTTGAAATTGGTTATATGAGCAGCTGTTTCAGTTGACGTTCATGGAGGGATAGCCGACGAATCTAGTCAATAAATTCGTGACATTCGCATACATGTGGCTGACGTAGAAAAAGTGATGTTCCCGAGGATAATCGATTGAGACAAATACGGTGCTGCCAGAGCTCGATTGTATCGACTGAACTCGATTGTATCAAGTTAGGTGTTGCCACCCCAGGTTATGTCTCATCCAACCAATCTAGTCGACTTAAGGTAACTAGATTCTTGAATGTGCCCAATAACAAAAATTTGACATATGCCAAAGCTTTTGGTGTTAGTGAAAGTGGGTGAAAATCTCGCTAAGAAATCGAGAATCGCTTTGACTCTGAATTGGTGTCTGTTTTTTTTTGTCGCCAATGGAACATGAAATCTGACAGCCGGCTGATTTCTGGATCTTTGTGCTCTGAATGCTTTGAATCTGAAAAAAGATTCTTTTCTGTCCCAGTTGAAAACGACATAAGACAAAAAATTTAAGTAATTAACTAATACTCACAGGTGACAGTGAATTTGTCCATTTCAATAGCGAACCGACGCTTCTCCTCCAGCCACAAGTTCGTTGCACGTTCATCAGTCTTGGGAATGAGGAAAATTCGACAAGTACCTTGGCGATCAGCCGCACCCCTATTGGTCACTGTAATCGTATAGTCGAAGGGATCATGCTGCAAATGGGTAAATCTGATAAACGAATTAGCGCTTGGTCCGGCAAAGTCCATAGCCGAACCCAAGTCAATGTCACTCTTTTGCCAGTAGGTCATCAAAACATTTGGCGTGGGGTTCTTTGAGCGAGCTTTGACTTGCACACTGTCAACGACTACATCAGTGAAAATAAGCTGTGTAAACCGGATAGGCAAATGTAAAGTTTAATCACTCAATTGCAATCTGAACCTCTATACCTGATCCGCTGGATAGGGCGGTAGGAGCGACTTGTGTTTAATACCCAAGTTGTCAATGAATGCGTGCCATCGGTAGAAGATGGGATCACGCATCGCTGTAGAAACCTCTGACATCACACTGGGGTTTTCCAAAAACCTCGAATCCGGATCGTGTATCACGGCCAACATCAAATGACCCAAGTTATGCAAATCGCCGTAGAGACGGCGATTTACGGAAAGTGAACAGGACTCAATAATGTTGAATAGAATGTCAATGCCGCGAGTCTCGTCAAGGTCAACCCGATTGCCAGCGCCCTACGGAGAGGAGCATATGAGTGGAAAATGTCCTGAATAAGGAGTTGCAACTCACGTCAAGAACGTATCCCACGTCGATAGCATCTTGAATGCGACTGACCCATCTCTCCAAGTCGGCCACTTCGACGCTGATCTCGGTCCGGTTTAGATCATGCATTATCAACCCAGGCATTCGTGATGCATATGTTCGATTGGTGATGCTGTTGATCAGCTTGGGGAAGTAGCCCTCCTTTAGAGGCTCCCTAAAGTTACTTAGTGGCCGTGTGGCACCCAAAAGGTTACAAAAACGGTCCACATTGTAACGAGCCATGATCTGGTGATGCATGTACCAGAACAGCTCACCACGGCGATCCTTTTCAACAATTTCCCTTGGACCGTTCGGAGGGTAGACCAAATGCCAATGCCAGTGATGGAGGTTAATGCCAACGTCCTCTCGGAAATACGCCATTCGCTGTTCCTCTTCACGTTCCGATGCCGTGTAGCTTTGTGGGGTTTCCAGAGGGGCCTAAACAAAACAAGAAGTCAGTTTACTCGTTCGAACCGGCTAGCCAGTACCCACCCTGTTTCCAGGATTCGGCATGAGTGTGGCATCATTTCGCGCATCTCGCAGGGTGCTCGGCTCTATAAAGTTGTTTGGAAACTGCTCGACAACTGGAGGCAGCCGAACATCGGCGGTGTCCTTTCTGTGCAGCACTGCGACACCGAAGGCATACTGAAACATGTACGGATTTACACGATCCCTAAGAAGAAATAAGGCTGCAGTAGGGAACGATTTTGCTGTTTTGGTAACTAAGATCACTTACTTTGTGTAAACACCCAGGGCGATAAAAGTGTCAATGTCCTCCGCATCCATGAATATTTGAATCAACTGGGTTGTCATTTGGGCATCGCTGGGATTCAGCACGGAAAAGATTCCATTGACACTTTTCTGTGGTATAAAGTCCAGATTGGGCTTCTCGATGTCACGAATGGGTATCTATAAGAGAAGCCACTCTTAGGAGAGTTTTCCGAATAGTTTTGTGCACCTACCCTGATTTCCACGTCGGGGCTGTAACGAGATTGAATCTCCGGTCCGATGTCAGCGTAGTGTCCAATAAAGAAACTGTCCGGCATATCGAAAATGGCCTTTCCATTGTCGCGTGGGGTGAAAACCGGCTCCAAGGGACGTTGGAAAAGCATTTCAATTGACTTTTTCTGGTAGCTCATCGTGGATGGATCTTGAGATTTTATGTTGAAGTAAACAACGTTGAAGTGAAAAGGTTCAAAACAAGTTTGAAACTGATTTCAAAATGGGCGTAGCGGCGATTTTATACAGTTTCTGAATACGGCCGAGACCGCAAGACAAATTGCTACAAAGGGTTGATGACTTGTATGGATATGTGCGATTGGGGACGTTTTTTTATCTTTCACCATTAGAGTCCGTTGAACTTTGTGGGAATATTGCAGTTTATTGCAAGTCGGGCGAAATAGTTTCCTAAGAATTGTAGAGCTCGGACACTTCCGACTGATAAGGAATAGCGAACTGTCGTGCGGTTTTTGCAACATTGTTATAAATAAAAGTGCTGCGTCGTGGCAGTAACCGCACTTGCAGTTTATTGACATCAACGATTTTCTTGATAATGTGAAGTAAAAAGCGGACCGTTCGTTACTTTGTAAGTGAATGCATCATTAACTTAGAATATTTCTCTCATCAAGGGACATGAACCATGAATATCCTTCAACATTCTTCTCCAGTTGAATGAATCTAAGCTGGGGGGTTATTCCCAAATTTGACGTATCTCCTATACAACCAATTCGCAAAGTGGCTGCCCTATGTCCTCGATAGCCTCTCGAATTTTATCTTTGAGGTCTTGAATCGACGCTGGGCTGTTGGCGTAGACCTTATATTTCACGTGGCCCCAAAGGAAGAAGTCGCAAGGGTTTAAATCACAAGATCTCGGAGGCCAATTGTGATCACCACTTCGAGAGATAACACGGTCCGGAAACTTTTCCCGTAAAAGATCAATGGCTTCGTTGCTTGTGTGGCACGTAGCGCCGTCTTGTTGAAAGTAAACGTTGTCCAGATCAATACCATCCAACTCCGACCATAAAAAATCATTAATTATCTCTCGATAGCGCAATCCATTCACCGTAACTGTTGATCCAACCTCATTTTCGAAAAAGTAAGGTCCAATGACCCCGCCGCACCATAAACCGCACCAAACAGTCACACGTTGAGGAAGGAGAGGCTTCTCAACAATAACTCTTGGGTTTTCCGAGCCCCAGATGCAACAATTTTGCTTGTTGACGTAGCCACCGAGGTGGAAATGGGCCTCATCAGTCAAGATGATTTTTCGATGGAATTCCGGACTGTGACTGCAAGATTTTCACCATTTTTGTAGTGGATTTTAATAATTTCAATGCGTTGTTGAAGCGTGTACCATTTTAGGCGTAGTTTCTTCTTGTCAAATATCAAAGAATAAAAGCTTCAAAAGTGACAGCTACCGAAATAGCGGGTCATTCACAATAACACCTCTCCTCGCAAGATGGAGCCGAAGGCCCTGACCAATAAAATCTGTTCGGTTAAGTTAAGGTTTTCATCTGACAAATGTATACAATACACTGCACGTCATTCTATGGAAGGTGAAGGTACAGACAGGTCCCCAACTTCAGCCGGATGAATTAAGATTACTTTCAACATTTTTGTCCTTTGACAGATCTCATAAGTTGAGGAAATATTGAGAGAATGAGAAAATTATTGCCACGTTCGTAGACGAAATTGAGATGTGTCCCAATAATGGCTAAAAATTTGTATTAGTTGTTGTACTGATTCACTTTTGCAATTACTAGCTTATTGTCTTACCCCAAAAAGATTTTATTCCTCTGTCTTTAAAAAATTCCGGTTTCATTTGAGTTAAATATTTATGTACTCAACAGTGAAAATATATTCATTAATCAATTACCTAGACAAAAGCACAAGGAGCCAGAAATACAAAATCACTGAATTGACAAATGAACTGGAAGATGGAACGACTTGTCGCAAATCTATGGTTTGGTGACGGAAGTGGAAAAATTGTCAACAAACACTCATTGGTTATCACTGATTTGTAATTATCGGTTAAACTAAATCGATGGTAACCTAACCAAGGATTTGACCAGCTGTGTTCGTATTTGAGAATAAGCAAAAGCGAACACGGTCGAAATTAAGGTGTCGCTTTTGATACGATCTGTCGCACACTTGGGAATAACCCGACTGTTTGGGATTGGTGGTTTCAAATGGGTAGAAACGGAGCTATACGTTTACATAGAAGCACAGCAAACGTGCTATCAAGCTTCTGACTTTCGATTTTCATGATCAGGATCGCCTTCGGTCATTTGCTGCTGGATGACTAGTACCTCAAACGAAGATCGGGTAACTAATTCTATGGAAATATATAGAAAAGTTTTCTTTTTCAATCTTTTAAAATGGTTTTCTTCTCATGGGGGGGGGGGGGGGGGGGGGCTATAGCGAACGATGAGGCTCTCGCTCCCAAAAACGAATTTGTTTGTCCTTTCTGTCGAACAAGTATAAAAAAATGTTTTATTTATACAAAAATGCCTCCAAAGATAAAATTAAGCAAAGCGGCTAAGCCAAGCAGTACGCAGTTCAAGCTAAATTTGTTAGCCACTGTACGAAAAATCTCTACAAAATTTAAGTAAGCGTATTAATGCAAAATACAATTTTCCACAGCAAAATTTTGACAGGTCAGAGAAAATATCGGTATTTGCAATAAAATGCCCAACGAAAGCAAAATAACAGTAGCAGGTCAATCAGCTTTACCAACACAGTTCTTTTTTTTGACGTAACTTACACTGTCAAAATTAAGCGAACATTAAGCGAAGTGGTGGAGAGAAACATTGGAGAGGCGCTTATTTTTAGCTTTCCTCGAACAGCATACTAGGCCTTAGTATCCTGTTCGCACGCTAAATTCTTAACTTCATGTAGATGGGTCGTTGAAAAGTCTCCACTCATAATAAATGTCCGGTACATTAAATCGAAGATAAATTTTGACATAAAATCGGGGGAGGAAGTTTGTGTTGCGCTTACTATGGATATTTGTTTGAAGGATACCCCAGAGAAACATTTGATGAAGAAAGAAAAGAAAACGCAAATCACAAAAAAAATTAGGGACACGATGAAAAGTGTCTTCTTCTGCTTGCTATAACAGAAATTGATTGAGCTGCTGCAGCAATGATTTTATCTTCTTACATTTTGTTTACACCCATTGTTTTGGAACGATTCATATATGTACTGCGATATCTTTGATGTTTGAATATCGAAAATTGTAAAAATTACGTTTATTGAAGAACAAATGGTTTTTGTCCCATCTATATGATGTCGAAAAATAATTTAGCGAGCATTTATCTTTGGTGTGGAGAAACGAAGTGGAGACTAGGGACGCTAAAATTTAGCGCGAGCAGGATACTAGGCTTAAGAATGAAGCAGATTTGGCGGCTCGACAAAATATTTGCTTAATTTGTTTTGATTTTTTGTCTTTGTGAATTAAGTTTATTTTATTATAACATTGTTCAAATATTTATTAGAAATACCCAATTGTTTGGAAAAATTGTATGTTTTTTTTTTGTCTTATGTGAGAAAATGCGAGACGATTAAAAAGTATCTCCACCTGCAGCGGTGATAGGTCTTAAGCAAATTTTAGGTTAGTAATACCTACATTCCGAAATGCAAACGTCATACAGAATTAAAAAGGCAGAAGTTTCCCTCCGCTGGCTAACAAAAATCGCATAATTACAACTCAAGCGAGCACGCACGTAAAATCTCGCGAATCGAGAATTTATTTCCCACTTTTGAACACACGCCCATCTCGTATGCATATCCATATGCTCAAGGTCGTCATATCCACCAGATCCGCAATGCCTGATGGTAACCAACTCAGTTATAGCCGCACACCGCACACGTTCGAGAGTATAATTATTCATCGCATTTGCCATTAATTTCCGCAGGATAATAATTACTGCAAATGGCAGGATCGCCCTCGCAGCGAAACCTGACTAAAATACTCATGACTACAGTCCCCGTTTGACCATCTCATGTCGAATGGTTTCGTAGCAGAGGACTGCATTTTCCGCCATTTCTGTTGAATAATAAAAAAGGAATTATAATTAAAATTCATAAACGAAACACGCGTAGTCGATTTGGTTCATGTGGCTGCTTCAATGGGTAACTCTCTGTGTATATGAAGAAATATTGTATTCTAAACTTTTGCCTGCAACACAGAGGACAGAGCCTAAACGTATACAACAGAAGGAAAGCAAGCTATAGTCTTGTGGTCGTGGTGGCGTGCTTGGCCGCGGAATATCTCGAAGCACCGAGTGCGGTTGCGGATATTGCACATTTACTGGTGTAATTAGAAACCAAAAGCTTCCTTTTCCGTTCCGTTTGTGGATGTTGTTTCTCCGCCTAATCCCAAAGGCTATGGATTAAGGTCAACATTTTTGCATACGTACCTGGTTTATAATATGGATAGACTGTGCACATGCTGCATGCTACTCCACAGGACGTCCTGTGAGATTTGGTGCTTGCATTTGAAAAGGAATCGTTGCAGTGACTTAAAAGGATATTCCTACTACGGTTGGAATTTTGTTGCAATAAAGGGAATTTACTCTTCGCAACACATCCTTGTGAGTTTTGTAGATGTGGCTTTTTAAGCCTCCATGCAGCCAGTTTTGTTAGTCCGAGCACAGTTGATTGTTTCCCTGGACATGTCTTTATTGAAGGTTACAGCTTACAGCATTGTTCACCACACTCTGTGTCTATAGTCATAAATTTGTGGCTTGATGATGACCTCGGGGATCAATTACAATACCGTCCAGGAGGTGCATATTTTTCGTGAGAGTTGATGTCAGTCCAGGTGTACTTAGAAGTACTTAGCTTTTCTTGAACTGTTGTCCATACATAACCGTAGAGACTTTTAGTTCTCGCTACGTAAGGCTATAAGAAAATCCTTCGCGGATGCTCTGCTATAGCTATAGGTTAAAGCCGGCTGTTCCTATATTTGGAAGGTGTAGGATCTTTTCGATATGGAAGGGCGACGATTCTCGCACTCGCGTCGAATGTTGTCCTTGAGGGCTTCTCGGGTCTCGGGCTTGTTCACGTTAACACGGGACTTCAAGAAACCCCACCAAAAAAAAGTCTGGAACGGTTAAATCCGTGCCAGTGCAAATCGCTAAAACGAGAGATGAGGCGGCGGGGGAACGGTGCCTTCAGAATGTCGGTTGTGGGTCGCGCAGTGTGTGCCGTAGCTCCGTCTTGTTGGAACCACATGTCCTCCAGTCCTAATTCGTTCAATTGCGGCGGAAAAAACTCGGTTAACATGGCCTTATAGTGCGCACCATCCAATGTTGTTGTTTGACTAGCGGCGTTCTCGAAAAAAATGGTCCGATGACTCCTCCAGCGTGAACAGCGCACCATGGAGTAATTTTGAGCGGGTGTAACGGCTCCTCGTGCATTACTCGTGGATTTTCGGTACCCCAGAAGCGATAGTTTTGCTTTCTCACGTACCCGCTGAGGTGGAAATGAGCCTCATCGCTCATTATGATTTTGGTCGAAAAATCGTCCTCGAGATTGAGGTTGGCTTGGGCGTAGGTTACACGCGTTTCGCGGTCAACAGGCAGCAGCTGATGCACGGACTAGACCTTGTACGGGAACATGCGCAAGTCTTTGACCAAAATTCGCCTTAGGGACGACCGGTTGATGGCTAATTGCGAGGCACGGCGTCTGGTCAATGTTTCCGGCGACAGCTCGACATCCTCGTCAACAGGGGCGATATTCTCGGCACAACGGGCGCTCCGGGGCTGGCCACTCTTGGCAACGTCTCGTGTGGTCCGATATTCTTCAATTCAAGGTTGGTGTCCAAACGGCGCAGTGTTTGCGCAGTCTGTGTCGGACGGCCGTGGAATCGGCGACGGAATTCGCGCTGCGCCAACACTACAGACGAATTGTTACGCAAAAAAATAGACACGATTATTCCGGGTTCTTGGGGAGTGTATCGCTTCTATTCTACATCTGTCTAGTCCACAAATGTCAAAACAGATTTGACATTAGCGGCCATTTGCAAAAATAAGAGCACCTACCAAAGGGTGATCACTTTGGGCCCACCTTGTATTTCGTCTATGTTGGTGATGGTGCTTGTGCGGGGAGCAAATGTCGCTCAGACATGATCCCAACGAATTCGCCTTCTCCACGCCTTCGATTATGTATACCATATCTCCAAGACGTCTTCAAGTTTATTTAACTCACAGTACCTACCTATTTCAGACAGAAGTTGTTCGCAAGTCATTTTGTGACACACGAGTTCTGAAGTAGGCCACTCTCCAAACAGGATCATCAAATATCTGAGTATATAGATATCCTCGGGAAAGCCCAATCAAATAATTGGTCTTAGGTTTACAACCTAAAAGAAGACTCTACCTTCTACACTGCACTTCTGCAGACTCTACCGCCTAGGGAGATGGTAACGCAAAACAGAAATATTCCTCGCTACTCCGATTCTTTTACACGGAACGAGACTTGGTTCATACTCGTATACCGCTGTATAAGTGTAGCGTTGCATCCTGTGCTGGCCTGGTCGCCAAATGGAGCAAAACCGAGCGTCTCGAGGTAGTTTTGCATGTTGCTGTTGAATAAAATTTCCATATCTTAGTCGAGCGGTGCACGCGAGACATTTTGCAATTACTAATCTCTGTGTGGGTTGGACATGCATTTATGCATAAGGAGTATACCGTATACGTATATGACGGTGCACACTTGAAGTGCCTAGCTTTCTGTTGTTTTTTTTTGCAGTATATACGATCTGACTGGCCCTGTGTTTTAGGGGGGTTTTGGGGTGTTTTCGTATTCAAATGAAATATACACTCCTGATAATGGCGCAGCCGACCACTACGGTCAAGAGCAGTAATGCATTTTACGTGAAGTGGAATTCATTTGAGAGAATAGGAAACCTAAACGGTGGGTATGTTTTCGGTGATTGATTTTGATTATGTGATGGAATGCAATCTATTTTAAAGTGAGGTCAAGGGCAGCATCTGAGTGTGTAGTTTAATTAATTAAATTTGCGTGCAGCGTTAACTTGAGCTATACTGGTTCATTGTTCATTTTCAATAGATACTCAAACTCAGCGATGGAACGATGTTGCAACAGGCATGCCTTGTAACTGCGGTGTTTCGGGAACCTCTTCAAAACTAAGTACCAACTTATGTTTTCAGTCAACTCACAAATTTTTGAATGTATGGAATTTTTGGCTGGAGCGTCCGTGTGAGCAGGATGACAATGGAAAAATCCCGCTGCTTCGTCAAGGTCGGCAATAACACCACCGAGCCATTTGATGTCGAGAAAGGTTTGAGACAAGGCGACATGTACTTTCTTTAACATCGTTCTTGAAGCAATTGTACGAAACTCACAACCCATCACCAGAGGTACAATTTTTCAAAAGTCCGTTCAACTACTTGCCTTTGCTGATAATATTAACATTAGTGGGAGAACGCGGCGAGCTGTCAGTGGCGCATTTGCAAACATCGGAACGGAGGCGGCGAAGATGGGTCTGGCTGTTATTGAGGGCAAAATGAAGTACATGCTGTCAACGAGAAAGGACTCTCAACAAAACGTCATGATGGACGGATAAAACTTTGAAGTCGTTAAAGACTTTGTCTACCTGGGCTCCACTAACAGCAAAATGACATCGGCGCAGAGATCAAGCGAAGAATCACTCTTGCCAATCGCTGTTTCTTCGGGCTAAGAAGGCATCTAAGAAGTAAAGCCCTCTCTCATAGAACCAAGGAGATATTATACAAGACTTTAATTATCCCGGTTCTGCTGTATGTTGTTGAAGCATGGACCCTGTCAAAAGCGGATGAAAACCTTCTGGGATGCTTTGACTAATGTTGAAGGCACTCTGCTTTTAAATGACGAAACTAATGACTTTTATGTACGCATTGGACCATCATTTTATTCATTAAGACTCCACATTCTGAAGGACAACTTCAATCCGTAGTTGACGAAATGAAATTAAAGACTTCATTCACAGTTTACGACAATTTGCTTCGAAGCCGCTTAAATTCAAACTTTAAGTTTCTCCCCCATCGCCATCCTTCTCTAATGATATTAAATATTTTAATCGACAAATATGTACTTTAATTTGCGTCCATAGATGCCTTTAGCCTCCAGCAGGCGAGCAGTTTCAAACATCAACGTCCTCCATACTCCTATCTAATCGATGGCCAGCTATCGAAAATACGGTATACCCGTCCTTAACCAAACCCCATCTCAGAGTTAACGAGACTTTAATGCTGTAGATTTTGAATTTTGTTTCGGTGCATTCATATTTACTCAAAAAAGGATATCATCATAATAACACCGACCCGCTGCAGACCTGTATAGACCTGGAAGAAGAAACAACGCCAACAGCTAGAAAAACACCAACAAAAACAACCCACTTTGTGTTTTTATGAAATTGAAAAACTTTTCTCCATCAGCAGCCAAAGCTGGTAAATAAGTTTTCCCTGCCTTCGACGCCAAAACATAATTGGTATAGATCCACGAGCAGGACGACGACGAGCGACCAACTCGGTGGCATCAGTGGATAGGGGGGGTGGCAGGGCTGACGTTAGACGGAAGTGCGGTTCATCGCACAGTTTTACCAGGGATTAGTATTGCTGTCCTAGCAAAACACGAGCACAATTTGTTACCAAAGTAAAATTTAACAAAATAGTGGTACATCGGTAAGTGAGACGGGTTGCTTTTTGAGAGAACTGGACTATGATTGATGTCCTGTGGTGTGAGATATTTTCTTCCGCAAGTTATGTTATCAGTGGCCTTTAACTGGAAATGTCCGAAACTATCGTGTCTAATGGCTGCACATAACTTGCGCATAATAGTAGACAATGAAGAGATTAATTTAAATACGCGCTTCGGAACATTTGCTCCTTTGCTGGGGTTACTCCTACCACCAAAATGGATAAGCGTCTTTTATAGGAACATGCAAGTCAGACGCTTGGATGAACAGTGCCAACTACCGACTGCCGACTGCCGACAGCTAACTTTACAGTCTGTTGCCGACGTAATTTATGTACCGTAGTAATTCCAGTTGCCATATTTCATATAGAAAGTCCTTGCCGGTTGTTACATATAAATAGTGAGAATAAATGTTAATGCTGTATATTAATTTTCATGTCACCAGTTGTACAAAGAGGAATAGCTTTCCCAAAGGGGGAGAAATAAATTAGTGGGCACCATGATGGAATCATCGCAATTCTGTCAGAGGGGAGACAATATCCCTTTTCCAATATATGCCGATCTTGGAAGCAGTTTTCATGGTGAAACTTTGAGCATAAATCAACGTTTGGATTTCTTTCATTGTAAATGGAAATGAGTGAAATTCATACGGCAGTATACGTCTGTCATCATGGCGAGTGAATTTACTCGTCGGAATAATGGAAATTTTGGGAGGAACACTGTAATTGGCGTGATTTGGTTACATCATTAACTTTATGATGAGTCTTTGCGTCAATTACTGTGCTGCAACGGAAAATGATTTCTCAATGTAATCAGAAAAAGTAACCCTAAAGAATTGCGAAAAAGTGCGCACTTTTAATCTTTATATTTTAGTGTCTCTTTTGGCTCCAAGATTTTTAAAATTTGGCTCCATACCTCATAAAAGCTGGTAACACTGCAGTACAAATGTCAAATTTTCGCATGCAAATAATGTCCCGGACAATAAACGTGTGCGAAAAGAGAGTGGAGAATTGTACCAAGAATCTACTACAACTACCAACTTTTCCGCCGTCATTTCGCAACAGCTGCGTACTGCAAAACGAAAAGGAGAGCGGAATTTTTCGTTCAAGATTTCGTTGTGTCATTTTTGTATGGAATTTTTCGTTTCTGATCAGCTGCGGACCGGCCTTAAGACACAAACCTCGTTTAGTAAAGTTATCGCGGAAAAATGTTTATAAATCACAATTTCAGGAAAGCCACATGTTTAACTAAACAACATCGTAGAGGCGTCGTAAATACGGCTGCAGTTCTTTAAATCTAGACCCAGGCAATACTATGAAGCTTATACATTTATTAATACACGGTTAAAAACATGGGCTGTTTTTTAATAAATCCGCATTATTACAGGGCTCTAATCGCGTAAGCACAAAACGATTGAACGACATCGTCTGGACGATGCTTCTACTTCGTGTAACAACCAAAAACGATAATCGTTGGACGATCATCGTTTTTTGTTGCTTCACGTTACTAATTCAACTGCCAAATACTATCGTCATAACGATTCGATTGAACGATGGCTATTTTGCAATCATTTCGTCGTTGCTGGCTAGCTTCTTTGAAATATCAACTGTCATCACTAGATACAGTCTGAGAGGAAGCCTCAAAACTTGGCCTTATGCACCTTTAAACAAGCTTTTTTAGAGAATGCAGAAGTGCTGTGCACACGCCCTGCTCTCACTTACAAAATGAAGCTTCACTTGTTGACTTAGTGCTTTGATGCTGCAATGCACAAAGGTATTACGCGAAGAGAAGTAGAACTATATGATCCAGAACGAATCACTTTGGACCTATATATACTACTGGACTAAGTGAGCTGGCAGCCACTTTAACATAATATCCTTTTTCATCGAAAAATAAATCTACATAAATATTTAAAAGCCAATGTTTGTACACAAATGTGTGTCACGTGCGGAGACGTAAAATCGACTGAGAACTATTAGTACCCAGTAAAGAGAGGTTTGAATGCAATTCAAAATGAATGAATGCTGTTGTCCTTTTTGTTTTTACTTTGAAGTACATCTTTCTACTTGACTGCGACAATATGGAGAACGACTGAATGAATTTGAATGCGGTTTAAGAGAAAAAAGAAGATAGTATTGAAATGAATGTGAGTATACCTTAAGAAATATATAAATATGATAGATACGCCCTCTAGTATCAAGGGGAAGTAAGTAGAAGGCACGACCAGGTTGAAAATACGAACTTCCGAAAAGAAGGCAATTGTAATGTGCGAACGTAGTAGCCGGCTGCCATTAGCTGTTTTTTATTATCAGCTATGATCCATACAGATCATCGATTTACATGTAATTACAACAGCAGCACATGATCCTGCTTCTCATCGAGATCATGAAACATGATCTGAAAATTATTTCCACTATTTCCCACTAGATGGCTTGTTTCATTTTTAAGTGTTGGTGTGCCTGCAAACGATAGCCACACAATCACGTTGCCAGACTAAAAAGTGGAAAAAAAAATCAATTGATTTTTTCGCATTCGAGTTCCGACTTATTTTTTTTTCGTTCTTTAAAGGTATATGCAGACTTGATAAACAATTAAATACCTACATATTTCATAAATATTTCTTAAACATTTATTAAACAAAACAATTTTTATGAAATGTGTTGCTGGTTTGAAAACATTTATGAAATGTTTCACAGTTTCCCAATCGTGATGGGAAATAATTTTTGTTTTACAAGTTTCCCTGCAGAAAGTAAGTGCTGTTTTTCGATTATTTTTTTTGTAAATAAAATACAAATGTTAAGAAAAGCTTGGGATACCTACGTAATGAGAAAGTGATGAATGAACAATTATTTGAATTAAATTGCGTGCCGCGTAATCTAATTATAATCCTACCACATATTTTTTTTCTTATCCAAAAAAGGATGAAATTTAAATATTTCATAAACATTTAATAAATGAATTTCAGAAATCTTTTACAAATGTTTATGAAATGTGTCCGATTTGCTTCATAAACATTTCTGAAATGTTTGGCTGGTCTGGACACACCTTAACATGCCAAAATAAACTCAAGTGGTAGCTGCAAAATATTGTTCATATGTTGCATAATTGTAGATATATGAAATAAATTTGTTATTAAAAAAAAACTGGAAAAGATAAATTATCCAAATTCCATTAAATATGGTAACACCCCCGATATTTCAAGTGAAATGTCAAGTGCCTTGTGTGACGTCACGTTGAGCAGAATATTTGCAATATGGCTGGCAGCAATATGAAGTTTGTAATACCCCTCTATTATCTGCTTTGTTTTTGAAAGCAACTGTTGCCACAATTCAGAAATTAAACTTTTCAATGATCCGTAGTGTTTTATTATCGTGATCTGATCCGGATCAGATCACGCTGATAATAAAATACGGCTATTATTAGTAGATAAAAAGAAAAAGTGTAATTGTGTCGTTTTTCATTCAAATTTTTGTGGGTCGTTAAATACCTTCAATTTTTAAGGACTCAGTAAGGAAAATAAGAGCCTATGAGCTTTCACACAACTCTGCGTTTACTCATCATCAAAGCAAATGTCGAGCTTTCGACACAAGGCTATTGTCAATCACTTAGAATGCTATAGCTAACTGTGAGGTTTAGGGAGCATAAGTTGGCGAGCTTATCAAACATCATAAGTTCATGATTGCAATTTTAAATAAAGTTCCCATAGTTCATTACAAAGTTGCAATGACCGCAGATAGTTTTTCTATTCCCTATCAGTAAAAGTACGTTGCCCTCTGCAATAGGTCGTCGAAAGTTCAACGGACTTTATGCGGCGCATGCAAGATAAGAAAGTCCAAGCTCATTTGTGCATAGTTCATCAACTCTTTCCCGGAATATATCTTGCGGTCTATACTGTATCCGGAAAACTGTATATAAAAGCTTTCACGAGCACCGTCAAGTCAGTTTCAAACTAGTGTTTGAACATTTCAACTCTTTTAGTAGTAAATAGAGAAAAAAAATCATCAACCATGAGCTACCCCAGAAAGTCAATGGAAATCCTCTTCCAGCGTCCCTTGGAGCCCGTGTTTACTCCCCGAGACAAGGGAAAGGTCATCTTCGACTTACCCGACAGCTTCTATGCAGGTCAGTACTACGATGTCGGACCTGAAATTCAATCCCGCTACAGCAACGATGTGGAAGTCAAGGTAGGTGTATGGCAAAATTGCATCGCATTCCGTTGAGTGGTTTTCTATGACCCTCTTTCAGATACCGGTTCGTGACATTGAAAAGCCAGACCTGCAATTCATTTCCAAGAAAGGCACCTTCTCGTTATTCAACCCCGTTGATAGGCGTATGACAACCCGTTTGATTGAGCTTCTAATGGCTGCCGAGGACACGGAATCGTTCATAGCTCTCGCCGTCTTTATCAAGTAAGAAAATCATCCCATCTCACGGTTGGAGTAGCTTTAAAGTTTGTATCACGTCTAGGGATCGCGTAAATGCGTACATGTTCCAGTACTGCTATGGCGTTGCAGTGCAGCACAGAAAAGACACGGCTAACGTTCAAGTGCCCCCAGTGGTTCAGCAGTTCCCAAACAACTTTATTGAGCCGAGGACTCTGGGAGACGCCCGAAATGATGCTACGCTGTTGCCGAATTCCGAAAACAGGGTGAGTTTTATATGCTGTAGCAGTCATGTCTGACCTAACATGTCTTCCTCGAAGACCCCCCTGGAAACCCCACAAAACTACACAGCCTCTGACCGCGAAGAGGAACAACGAATGGCATATTTCCGGGAAGACGTCGGCGTTAATCTGCATCACTGGCACTGGCATTTGGTCTACCCAGCTGACGGGCCCCCAGAGGTTGTTCAAAAGGATCGTCGCGGCGAACTTTTCTGGTACATGCATCACCAAATCCTGGCTCGGTACAATGTGGACCGGTTTTGCAATTTACTGGGCACCACGAAGCCCTTAAGTAACCTCAGGGAAGCTCTCAAGGAAGGCTACTTTCCTAAACTGATAAACAGCGTAACAAATCGGTCGTATGCGGCGCGAATGCCAGGAATGGTACTGCGCGATCTCAACCGCACTGAGGTGACCGTCGAAGTGGCCGACCTGGAAAGATGGATCAGCCGCATTCAGGACGCTATCGATGTCGGAGCTGCCGTTGATGTGAGTCGAAGACTGTGAACAGGTACTTGTGATAACTTTTCCTATACTTTGCAGGCCTCAGGCAATATGGTCACTCTAGACGAAACGACTGGCATTGACACTCTCTTCAACATCGTTGAATCGTCATCGCTTTCGATAAACCGTCGCCTCTACGGTGACCTGCATAATTTCGGCCACTTGCTGTTGTCTGTAATACACGATCCCGATTCGAGATTTTTGGAGGCTCCTGGTGTAATGGCAGACGTATCGACTGCAATGCGCGATCCGATCTTCTACAGGTGGCATGCGTTCATTGACAATTTGGGTAATAAACACAAGTCCCTTCTGCCACCCTATTCTCAGGATCAGGTATGGACTTTCCGAGTCTTTAGTTGGAAAAAATAATTTAACATGCGGGTGCTTCCCTTGACAGCTGGATTTCCCTGGCGTTGTTATCAACAGAGTTCAAGTTAAAATTCGGAAGAGGAACGCTACACCAAATGTCTTGATGACCTACTGGCAGAAGAGTGACATCGACTTGGGATCAGCCATGGATTTCGCTTCGCCAAGTGCCGATTCGTTTATCCGTTTTACCCATTTACAGCATGAGCCCTTCGACTATACAATTACGGTGACCAATGAGGGTAGGGAACTGCGCCAGGGCACCTGCCGCATCTTCCTCATTCCGAAGACCGACGAACGTATGATTGAACTGCCGCTGAACGAGAAACGGACTCTGGCTATCGAAATGGACAAGTTTTATGTGACCTGTGAGTATAATTGTTTTTTCTTCGGTCGGTTCTATCTTCGAAGGACAAGATTCACAATGACAGCTTTTAAGGTTGGGTCTATAGCTTTCTTGAATCGAGGGTGGTTGTTAATTGCGTTTCGTCTTTTCAATCTGCTCGTTCAGTAAGAAAATTCAGATTGGACATCGCATACTAAAAACAAGGTTTAACTTGTGAAGTTAATAAAGGTTGCAGGTAGAGTGGGTGCACTAATTACAGCTTAAGGATATTTCCATCTCTCACGAACGTCTGACATACATCCGAGGGTATAGCTGTCATGGAACAGCTTTTCAATTGGCCGTTTGGACATAAAACTGTAGAACCCTTCTATTCGTCCCAAAAATTAAAAACTCACACAAAAAGAATAGTTGTAAAAACATAGTCCTAGAGGGTCCCTGCGGACCTGTTGGGCCAAATATTATTATTTTTTACTTGCAGGTGGCGCTTAAGATTCAACCTCTGTTCTTTATCCCCTTACAGAGTATGTTTTGAAAATAAAAACAAACACCCTACTTAAGAGCTCTCAACCAAAAACCGCCAAATAAATAATGTTATGAGAAAGACGTTTCCGCGCGTCAATTTACCACCACAACTGGGCAGACAACTTTCAGGAATCTTTTCATGAATAGAATTGTTTTTCTTTTAGTGAAACCAGGACAGAATCGCTTTAAGCGTCGCTCTGAAGTATCCAGTGTAACGATTCCGTTTGAGAAAACCTTCCGCAGCGTCGACGTGGAACAACGCCTCACAGATCCGGCTCAGATAGCTGAATCTCGCTTCTGTGGCTGTGGATGGCCGGAACATATGCTTTTGCCCAAGGGAACTCCGGATGGCAGACTGTTTGATCTCTTTGTTATGATTTCCGATTATAAGGATGATGCTGTTGTTCAGACCAATCAAGTGTGAGTGTTGAAAAATTATTGACCAACATTTCTTCTTGGCAACATTTCTTTTTTTAGTCCCGACGTTTGTGACGATGCGGCTTCATTCTGTGGCTTGAAAGATAAACTCTTCCCGGACAAGCGAACAATGGGCTTCCCATTTGACAGGCTTTTGCCAGCTGGAAACCTGGTGGACTTGGCGAATAATTTCACAAACATGAGGACAAGGGATGTGCAAATTGTTTTCCGAAACAACTTAGGCACGGAATGAAAATTTCAAATTATGACGGAATGAGATAGCTCAATCAGAGCACATTTCTATAATAAATCTATGAGCAGGCCATATACAATGGCGAATTGAATGCTTTGTGTTTTTTTGTTAGGGCCGATTTCCAGCACATGTCGCGTGCAGGTCTAGGGGCAAAAATGGTCGTTGTTGGTGCAAGAATTTGTTCGTTTGTGACACTTTATTTTATTTTATTTTATTTTATGATACGAGGGTTGTTTGATAAGCCAGTGACTTTTTGGATAATAAAGGGTTTTTCAATAAGAGCGCTACAAAAGTTTTTTTAAATAAAACAAAAGCGGTTTTGGATATCAATGAAATTCTTTATTCCTGTGAAAGTACGTTCGATGCCATTATGTATGGAACTCGAATTCTTTTGCATGGCCACCACGGGCACGCTTGCAGATGTCCAGACGCTGAACCCAATTTTCGACGGTTTTCAAGCATAAATCGGCCGATACTGCTGCCATTTCACGTTCGATATTCGTACGAAGTTCATCAATCGTCGCTGGCTTGTTGGCATAGACCGTAGACTTGACGTAGCCCCACAGGAAATAGTCTAACGGCGTCAAATCGCACGACCGAGGCGGCCAAGCGACTGGACCATTTCGCCAAGTGCATATTTTGATTATTGACGAAGCCTTTCAGCCAGAAATGAGCCTCATCGCTGAAGATGATTTTTCCATGAAAATCCGAGCCCAATTCACGAACATACGACGCTTCTGGTGGTTCTTGCGTCAATTTAATCTTGTAAGGATGTAGGCCAAGATCTTTTAGCAAAATTCGCCACAACGACGTCACAGAGATGCCCAACGCTTGAGAACGACGTGTGAGAGACACATTTGGGCTTTCTTCAACTGAAGCCTCAGCGGCAGCAATATTCTCGTCACTACGGGCACTTCTTTGTCTCACTGGCACGAGAACATTTTGTACTGTGCCTGTGGATTAAAATTTTTCTACTAGACGCTCAATTGTTGATCTGCTAGGACGATTATGACGACCATAAATTGGACGTAGCGCTCTTAACGTTGACTGACTCCGAATTTCGGTAGTAAATTTTAATAATTTCGACTCGTTGTTGGCTCGTATATCTTTCCATCATGAAATGGCAAACCTTACTGAAGAGAAATGTCAAAAGAGCGGCAAGAAATTCGGCGTCGTTTACTGTCCCTGTCGCTCTACTTATTTAGCGTCCCTGTTGAAAAACCCTTTACATATGTTTTTTGGTCAATGAGTTTTTTATTTCTCAACATAATCTCCTTTTAGCTCGATACACTTAGCCCAGCGATTTTAAAATTTTTTTATTCCCTCCGAATAATAGCTTTTCTCAAAACTCTCAAAATAGGCATTTGTTTCAATGATGACCTCTTCATTGGACCTTAATCTAAATCTACTGCCTAAATCTTACCGCCCAGCCATTTCTTTAGGTTTGGAAACAGGAAATAGTCGCAAGAGGCTACTTTAGACCAACATTAGCCTTCTTTGGTGCACGTTCGCCTGTAGAAACCCACTGTTTTGATTGACCCTTGGTCTCTAGTGTGTTGTAGTGGATCCATGTTTCGTCAACGGTTACCAAACGGTGCAAAAACTCCCCGGGATTACAGCTAAACATGGTTTAATGACCTTTGAAATGGTCACTCTGTCGATTGTGAGCAATCGCGGCACCCATCGCGCGGATAGCTTTCTCATGCCCAAATATTCATGTAAAATATGATGTACCCGCTCATTTGAGATGCCTGATGCCTCAGCCATCTCACGAATTTTAATTCTCCGATCGTCCAATACCATCCACGATTTCTGGCGTAACGACCTCTTTGGGCGTCCTGAACGTTCGGCGTCATTTGTGCTGGTACGACCACAACGGAACTCTGTAATCCACTTTTTAACCATTGAAATTGATGATGCAGATACCCCATAGTATTTATCTAGCCTCTCCTTGGTTTCGGTGATGGTTTTTTTACGTACAAAATAATGCTTGATCAGCACACGAAATCCACTTCTTTCCATTTTTATTACAATTGTAGAGGTTTATTGCTTTAGATAAACATAATCAAAAAATGGAATCAAAGTTTTTATTTAGAAAAAAAATGAGAGCCAAACAACATCGGATGACTTCTTTTGGCCCACCTTGTACTTGGCTGAAGTACAAATTTATTTAGTTTTTTTTATAGTCTCGATCTTCGCGAACGAATTGACAATAATTCTCCAGCTAAGAGGATCTTCGAGCCCCAGCCAGGGTGACCGCTGCAGAATTCTATAAAATCGCAAGAAAAACGCGTCAATGAGGAAAGAAAAGCCATTTCTGAAGTTATTCTACAAATTAGGAATTTTGAAACGATAGTTTACAAGCATTTGGCTCTCTCTTTGAAGTGCATTCTCTCCGACTAAAAAAAGTCCAAAATAGCAAAAAAAAATTATGACAAGTTTCAAAGAAAAGTGCGAAGTTGCAACTTTAGTCGCACAATGGTCACGCTGATTCCCAGTGCTGCCACAAGGGAAAAAATTTGCGTAGCAAAACTTAATTTGTGTAGCAAAACTCAAAAGTCCAAAATATAATTTTTTTTTTCGAAAATAAACAAAAAACACTTAATTCTTTATTCAAAGTAAATATTTTTTTAAGGACTAGTACAAGTATAATTGGTAAACTATATATTTTACAAAACTATAATCAAACAAAAAAAAACATTAAAAACTTCACTTAAAAGGCGCTTTGCATGTAAGCATTGCCTTAAAAAAAAATAGTTCATATCACAAAAATATAAATGTAGGATTTTTTTACCAATAGCAGAAATAATATAACATACAAATTCCGGAAAGTCTTAGATTAACAGTTTTTTCCAGAAAAATTACAAGATTTTTGTTCTCATTTCGTGCTCGAAAAAAAAGTAGCAAAATAGGCGTTTTTAGGGAGAGTGCGTAGCAGCGTAGCAAACGGGCAATTGCGTAGCAGTTTTGCTACGATCGTAGCAAAGTGGCAGCGCTGCTGATTCCATCTCTTAGGAGCAGATAATGGAATGCAGAGATACATAACTTTCCAGTGGAAAGGCGGCTGCCTACAAGTTGCTCATTTCTTTTCTATTACATGTGAGTTCATGAATTGGACTTTAATGCAAGAATTTGCTATTCCAAAATGGCAACAAAAACCAAACAAGTTCAATACGAATTAGAATTACAAAACAATTGAACAGCGCGATGCCCATAAAAGCAAAAGGAATGGTGGCTGGCCACGAATATGCAACATGTTTTCTTTAAGTTGCACGTATTTACAGACAGGGATTTCAATTTCAAAAATAACAATGGGTTTTGGAGGGATAGACGTACTAAAGATATCCATCCCTTTTAATCATTCATCTCTGACCGAACCTCTCTAAATATTTACTCTGGGTGTTTGTGTCTGGTAAAAATTTACCCAATTGGGTTTAACAAAAGCTGAAAATTCCGGATTCCACTGAAATAGATTGTCACATTTCGCAAACCAATCCAGTTGTAATAAATCCTGTAATAGAATTTATTGCTCCATCTGTAACGTTAAATGCAATCATCCGTCCAGTCACTATGGATTCATGTAGGTTTTACGTATGCAATATACCAAGGTTCGATGTACAGTAGGTTGAGCCTAATTTTGTTTAGCGAAGCTAAATTGAGTTCCCGTGTAAGCCTGCCGAATAATTTATTTGGTAATTGAGACCTAATTTGATTTAAATGTTCGAATTTTGAGGAGAGATATTCGTGTATGGATTTTGCACTCACTCCCAGCTGCACATATCCATAACAATGTTGCCTGTTCGTTTGGCGATGGTGAAATGCGGTTCTACCTTTCCATATGTCCATCTAAATAATTAAAAAAAAATTTCGGATGTTATCCCAGTTCGCTTGCTTAATCTTCATTCGTACATCGCACACCATTCTGCCTATTCCTATGTAGATGTAGATTGTAGACAAAAAAAATGAAAAATGAGAAAAATAAGAGAAGAAAATGTCACCGTCTTTAATGTCGAGCACGCTCCCTATCCCGGAATATCCTATGTTGCGTTGGATGATTTTTTATTGACCAAGATAAGCTGATGCGTTATACATTTTTGCGGTACGGCGCGTCGGAAATTGCGAAATTTTTTTTAAAACTATTTCTGGGATTTTTCTACTGGCTTCATATTTTTTATGTTAAAAACTGCTACTATGGAATGAAAGAATATAAACAAACAAATTAAACTCAATTAAGGGAGGGATGATGGGTCTATCTGTACAACACGCCCTCGAGCTGTAATCACTCGCTGTGCCGTAAAGCTAACGCGTAATGGCCTTGCATGTTAACATCTCATCACATTACCCTGCGGAAGGATGTGTTTTCTGTTGATGACAACGCCGACGATGTGCGAGGTGGTGGCATATAGTTGTGGTGATGTGCTTGTGGTTCTGTTATGGACACAGCTCATTATCTTTAGGGGGTGCTGCATGGAATGGCCAGCAATTCCGACTTGTTCTGGTTATTATGCTATGCACATAAAAATCCGCAGACCGAACTTCAGTAATTGCTTCGAAACCACTGGTATGCAGTACTTTATGAACTACCAGCACTAGTACCTATAGGTTTACAACACCAAAGGCGATTACACTTCCCACGAAATGATGCACCGCCATTTCATCAGAGCAGAGACGAATATTGACACAACGAAAGGAGCGGTGAGGGGGGTCCCAAGTTAATGGATTTAAATTTACCGAACAAGGAAGCAGGCAGCAGTGATGGACGTCTTAATGATGATGGCGCCTTTAAAGCACGTTCTGGATAGACTTGCTAATTTAATTAACGAGCAGCAACCGTTCTTGTGCGGAACTCATTTGTTATTGAGTGTTAATGGTAATGGTGGTGGATACAGAGTTGAGATTGATTTGGCGCCTTGGTCAGCACTTTGTGCATGACGGTGGTTTTGTAGTCCAATCAGGAACGTGTTGACTGAAGATAACTTTAATTGCATTTAACTGCCGCTGACGATATGGAATGCAAATTTAAGCGAGCGTTTACTATGTATGATGTTAATCACAACCAGTTTTAAGACTTCATGATATAGTCGTCAATGTGATGCAGTCATTAACGCATCAGATTTTAATTTCTGTGGTATAGAACTAACTAAGACTTGGCATACAAAGGGCTGACATCAGAGTTGAGGACTCTTGCCAAATGCCAAAGAAACGTTTCCCTCACTCTAATATGTGTTGCACCATATTCTTTTCTACTTCTTTGTCAAAAGTTGGTTTGAAGCGGCCTAGGTTTTACGAAATTTGATTAAAATAACGACGAAGGGTTGCTTGAGGTACCGACTCCATACTTCTTAGATGTCAGTAGCCAACCACATTTATTTTTTCTCATGTCTTGAATAGTCTTAGCCATATCTTCTTTCGACCAAGAATGCCTGTTTGAAGTACCTACTTTTTGTATTTATTTGGAATACTGGGGCCCTTCTTCTCTGTATTTCTAAAAATTCTTATTTTTAAAACATTTTTCCATGCAAACAGAGTTTGTGCCAAAAAAGGTACTGAAAAGGAGAAAACTATTACATTTATCAGTCTGAAAAAATAAAAAAAAAACCTAAGCAGCTTGTGAGAAATGCAAATTCAAATACAAATAGGAAAGGAATAAAAAAATGGAAAAGCAAAAGGAAAAAGATGGGAGATTTGGAACTCCATGAAACGAAAGTCTTATGCAAATTAAAACAATTTTTAAAAGAGTTTAAAATATCTTATATCTGCAGTTATTTCTTATCGAGAATACTTTTAGAATCCTTAAAATTGAAATTAAAAACCTGGATATAATCTATCCAATTTATTTTTGATTTCATTAAAATAAAATGTGACAGATTTTTTAAGTCAAAATGACATTTCGACTATTCCACCTCTATACAAGCTCTAAACAACGTCCAGGCGCGTTTAGCTTATACAAGCTCTATACAAGATTGAAATTTTTTTTTATAAATAAGGTTTATGCGTTTAGAGGCATTTTAGAGCGTGCATCGCTTTATACACTCTTTATAATACGTTTAGAAATAAGGATGCAGGTAGTTTATTTAATTTTAAAAGTTAGTAAAATGAGCCGAAAAACTTGACTTCTACGTTCTACGCATTCATGAAACAAGATTCATTGAAAGGAAGGACAGAATTACTATAATCCTTTGTAGAGCTCTTCAAAATCTCAATAAGTCTTGAAGAAATAACGAGCAGAATGTGGGCATTGACAGCATCAACACTTTTGGCAGCGGTAAAAAAAAGTAATTTTCTAGTAAGCCTCAATGTATGGAAAAAACTATTCAGTTTAACGCTGCCCTTATCAATTTTCCTACAGAAGAAATCCTTAGATTTCGTTTCTGCAATCGACTGCACAAAAGAAGTTCTGAATTCCCTCTAAGAACATCAAAGAAAAATTTTATCTTTGAAGACATTTTTGTATGGGGGCTCAATAAGCGCGAGCAGCATTCTAGGCTATACGGTTTAAGAAACTAATAAAAATCAATGAATTGGAATGCATATAGTTTTTTGTTTAAAGAATTTCTCGTAAGATTTAGAAGCAAGCCCCCCCAAAAACAAAATCATGGCTACGGCACCGATTTCAAGTTTCCTCGACAATTGAGCAAAACTCTCGCAGAGAGCTGAAAATATACGGAAAAGTACCTACGTGGATAGACTTCGAGCTACTTTGAGCCCCTTTCATCTCTGACATCTAATCCATATCAGAAATAAATATATAACTTACCTTTATAACAAATGGAGGACGTTCGACCACCACCGATTTTTTTGCGTGTACAGATTTTATTTTTCGGTGCAATTGATATTTAAGACGGATTTTGAACTTGTTTTTTGGTAACTTTGTGCATTTGACACATGTATTTATCAGCTCTTGCCAGTGGAAATACTCTGAGCTGTTTCGAGCCAAGAGAGGAGCTACTCGTTACTCGTTATTTTGCTAATTTTCTCTTTTTCTGTCATTTTTGATGAGTACGTGTACAGACTTTGTGCGATTGCGTTCGATTTAAACCGCGTAGGCGAACGAACCTACTGTCTACAAGCTTTTTTCAATGTTTCTTTGGGCGCGGTGAATTACCCAACACGGAATTAAACCTCACAGTTTTCATTTCCAAAAAATAAATAAATATAAATAAAAATAATACCCACGTTCTTTATGTCTTCTTATTGATTCTTTTTTTTTCTTTTGATACACCTCCCGCCATTTATAATTTTTTTTCTGCTGCTTAACATGTCTTTACATGGAGGAAATTCGAAAGAGAATTTCATTTCAAAACTTGCTGGGGGAATCGGCATCGGGTAGGTGCGGGTATACGGTATATTTTAGGTTATTTGTGGTAGCTACTTCGCGGCCACATTATTCCTTGCAGAAACTAGTTCCATTTTGGTGAAAGGGTTCCAAGAACTATCACTCAATGGATTGAATTGAAATTTCTTCCATACCTTGGGAGAACTTGTTGAAAAACATTCCCGAAAATGTACCTTCGTACTCAATTGTCTATAATGGATGTCGACTTGTGGAATCTTACAATTCCGTCGAACGTCAAGTTCTACTTTTTCAATGAAGTATACGGATTGTATGGCAATAATGAAAATTCTTTTGTCAGCTTTACACAAAAGGCAATGACGACATCGATTAGAGGCTTGCATCTCATTATCCACATTATATCTTCGCACATGATTTACGCCCGTTAATACTTACTACATCAGGGATTCAATTCAGACGCGTTTTACCCTCGTTTGCCTTTACTTTCGAGAAGAAGTTTTCCAACTATGCATCTTAAAATGTTCGGAGATCTTTGATGAAACTTTGTAAGTTGGAAAATGTTCTGGCACTTGGAAGTTTTTGCATGCGTGTCTTACCTGTATTAGGTGCGGAGGTGGTTCTTATGTGGTATCTCCTTGCACGAAAAAATAGCGAACGTTTCTAATACAACACAGTGACGTGTATTCAGCTGCCAAAATTGTAACTTATTTCCATTTTATCTTTAGCCGGATTTGAAGAGGATGAATCTGAATGTGATTAAAGCTGTACCTATCATGGTTACCAAAGGTCGCGTGAGATATTTGAATTCTCCGCCATTAATGCGGTACCAAAGGGTAGCAAAAATCCGCTACATGAAATACTAACCCGCGATACTTAACATAATTTTTAGTGTCCAGGCTAAATTTTTCGAATTCAAAATGGCGAAATTAAATTTTAAAATAATAATAAAACAATAAATAATCAAATAATTTTTAATAAGCTTCAATTTTAAGAAACTTCTCTCACACACACAAATTCTAGCAAGAAAAGAGAAATAGAGTATTTTCGAATGCAGATGTTGTAATACTGTTTTATAGTTTGTGTGCTGTGCAGGGTTGTCATTTCTGATAATATGTAGTTGCAAACTAGGGAGCAGCAGGATTTTGTTGTTGAGCAACACAAGGAAGGTAAACTTTGAAAATAAATTCGTTAGACTGAAAAAAGAATCCTTTTTGTAAGTTTTTTATATTTCGAAATTATAAACGCCCCAAATTGCCGCCCGGTGCCTGCCCGGATTTCGTTCAAACTTGGGATTTATAGTTTGGTGGCTTTAAAATTATTTTGTCCCTAACTTTCAATTCGAATCACCGAAAACGCAGATTTTAGAAACTGCTCGTATCTCGAAAACACCAATTTCGGTTTCAAATAAAACTTTAAAGACCAAGGATCTAAGAATTCATCCAGAACAGTAACTTTTATTCAGTTTTTAGGTAAATAGCTATGCAATAGTATTTTTCAAACTAAAAATTGCATTAATTGGTATTGTTCTGTCTGGAAAATTTTATAAAAACAGCTCTAACGATTTTGGTTAAAAATATCTTCATATTAAACATAAAATCAGTGTTTGAAATAAGATCTGAGAAGAAAAAATTTACCAAGTTTATATGCGTAGGTATAACTGGTATAACTGTGTAAAAAATTAGGTCTGCCACGGGCGGCCCCAACCCACGCTACGCCACTGGGCAGAGGGACCTCGTTGAACCGATGTAACACGTTTTTTCGTCGGCCACCTTGTTGACGTGGTAGGAATTATGGGAAAGCTATGCATGTTGATATTTTTATACCGACGGCTCACGAATTTTCGCTTTCCTATAAAAGAAAATGCCTTCCGGAAGTGATGAACGGACAACTTTTTACTAATTTCGTATAACTGATTGATGCATTTTTCGTTTAATTTACTGAAACTTAAAATCGCTCTCATTTCACATGTTTTAAATCAAAAATAGAAATATTTTCAAGTGATTACAGAAATTATATTCCCCGGAACTTTCAGACTTTATTCCTAAACTTCCCACTCTCTCAACAAAGGTTCGGTCTTCCTTGTCGTCTCGAACCTGGCGGCTGGGATTCGAAGATCCTCTTAACATTATTGTCCGTTCGCTCGATGTGGCCGAGCCAATGTAGTCGACGTATTTTGGCCTTTTGGACTACATCCACATCACATCACAATTATTAATCGTCAGTATAAAAATCGAAGTTTGTTCACATTATAATGATTATTTTTTGGTAGAAATTGTTGCTAAAGGCAAATCTCCTTTTTATGTGCATTTAGTGCGTTGATATTCATGGTGAAATTTTGTAGTTTGAATGTTTTTCTGTCAAATTGTGTATAATTCCACAATTTTGTTTTTTTTTCCATTAACGCATGGAAAGCTTTTCGGAAATCGTAGTTCCCACAAAAGGGTAGATATACCACGATGTAGGAACACTGCTGAGTGTCAGTATTTTATTACACCTCCCACCACCACCATTTAGAATTTCTTTTTTTGCCGCTTCACACGTGTTTACAGATAGAAAATTTAAGAGGGAATTTTCTTTTCAAAATTTTTCGTGAATCGGGTAGGTGCGCGGGAGCTGACGGTCTATTTAATACTTGGTTTATAGTTCGTGGTTTATGCCTTCGGTGCGCGTGTGACACTCGCTTTACTTCTATTCAAACTTGAAGTATATTTCAAGGCATATTTTACCTTAATGTTTCAATACAAATTTAAGTTTAAGGGCCCATGAGGGCATCACAACAAACTGAATCTTAGGAGAAGGTCAAACTGTCTAACTGTTTGCGAGCGGTGCGATCAATGAGACAGTGTAAGGCGAACAGTGAGACGAACGAAAAAAAAAATAATAAAACGTTAAATAAGTACGTAATTTGTATTTTATTAAATAAATTAAGTAACGTAAATAAATTTTTTCAGAATATAAGTAAACCAATAAATGAAAATTAAAAAAAAAAATCACATTGAGATCATTTCAAATTCAGATATGGTTTCGAATGAAAAAATTAATCACTTTAGTCTGCTTCCATGTCTCACTATTTGCTTTTTGGAAATGTCTCACTGTTCGCTTACTTTACTTTAAGCGATTTTTTTTTATGTTACCCGGTGGAGGTTAACGCGCAACTGCAACTCGTGTGCAACAGAATCAAAGCACGTGGAGGGGGAAATAAACGTTTATGCCAATACCGCCATGTCTGTGCATGCTTTAACAAAAGAGAAAAATGAGTTGTCTCACTGTTAGCACTTTCCCCCCATTCGTAAAAGTGCTCTGAATTCTGAGATCGGAAAAAGATTGCTTTTATCATACCAAACGAACATAAAAAGTGACCAGGAGTGCCAAATCGAATACCACATTAGATTACACCATTAAGTTAATGAGCAACAGTTTGGTGTCTAAAATATTTATGCAACGATAATTTCGTATAATGTTCAAGGAGCAGTATTGCTCACATTCAAAGCAAAAAATTAACTATTCCTCGGAAAGAAGAACAAGCTTCGATCCGCGTAAGCTTTGTTTGGTTTAACATCCTCAATCGGCGATTTATATAAAAAAGAAATACAAATAGACTTTTCAGCTTTAGTAAAAACAAAGAAGGACCCTCACGTCTTTGTTTAAAGATTTGCTTCATCGACATAAAACAGGGGTCGAATCGCGTCATCCGTTAACGAGCATTACGTGACGGAATTTGTTTTTGTTTCACATGCAAAATCGACATAATTCCGTGAACGTATAGCTCGTTCACGGACGACGCGATTCGACCCCAGGCTTGTGTTATGCCCCTAAGACCCTTTTAACGTCTCAAGTCCGGCCAGTATTTCTTCTAGAACTCTCAGAAGACGACCGCTTCAACGCAACTTGGGTTACAATTAATTTGCAACTTCGCCGTCACACGGGTTTCATGTACCTACCCGTCAAATGTCAGTTTCATCCACCGCCCTTTATATTTATTACTTATGACATGTTATGAATAATCTCATTTATTTCAGAAGACTTACGAAGGCATTGCTGTGATTAACCACCGGCATTTCAGGCAAAAATTAATTAATTATTTTTTACCCCTGCAAAACCATAAGTTAAATTGGTATTGTATAACCCATAGTCTAGGAAACTTTTTTTGGGGGCGGTTTCGATTAATTTTACCGGCTTAAACTCAATTTTAATCAGTTCGGTAGACTTTTGCCCGTCCTCCGCGCAAGTAGGATTTCAATTAACAGTTCTCTCACTTTTATGCTTTCAGTTTCTCTTTGTAATAAATTGCGAATCGTTTTTTTCAGACCCACCTATAGCCAAGTAAGGTAAGAAAGCGTTTATAAAGAGTTGGATTCTATTCGCTGAGTTTGGCAGCGAAGTGATGTGGAGTCCCGCATCTGAAAGGATCTAATTTGACGGTACTTTTTAATTTGTTTGAGTTTCTCCGAATGCAAGGGGTTGTATCGCATGCGTTGGAAGTAGACTTTGAATAAATATATACTCACACGTCACCCCAACGTATGCTGTTTGGGTCTAATTCAATTGATGGTTTTCGTGCGTGTAAAAAGGATTAAGCTCATGCTCATTCATACATTTAACGATGTTTACTAAATATTTGAGAGGTAAAAGGAAGAGCAGATGTTTGGTTATGGAAGCGGAGAGAACCAAATATTACTTTCAAATTATGAAGAAATCCAGAAATAAGTATAAAGAAGTGCTTATTCTAATCTACTCCAAAATGCTTTTCGACGCAATACGAAAGATATCTTCTTCACGACTTAAGGCCGGCCGCATATTTGATTCGTATCGTACCTTAAAGTACGAGTACTCGTCATACGAATTAAGTGCGCACATTGAATACGATTTTCCCCGTCAAATATTCAGTGTCCGGGCCCGGTGATATCTACATTCATTTTTAATGTTTTAACGCAAGAAAGTATTTTGATTTAAACGGACTTGTCGGATTGTTTTCGGACGTCAGAGCTAAATGCGTATCCCTAACTCGCACCCAGTGTGCGCGCTTCCATAGTCCTTGGAAGTTCGAGATGGTCTTCGAACGCAGGTTTCTTTACATAATTATTTACTGACTGCATAATTGAAAGTCTGGAATGTGGTGGTCTCTTACTGATGAACACACCTTCCGCTCTAGGACCGAAAAGTAGTCTGGAACAGGAACGCCCTAAACTTAGTTACTGTGCATTTAATATTGCTCGAGTCCGAGCGGACAAAGGTCCCAAACAAAATACCTCACTAGCCAGCTTCCACAATGGTTACGCCGTCGTTTGAAATATAAGATAGGCTCCTACTGCATTTATACTCAAAAAATCCATTCTATAGCCAGAGCCTTGGTACACAAAGAGCCTTACTAATAATCAATTTTAACCTTCACACTAAATGCTTTGTAGGTCACAATATGCAATTTTGTATGGAAAATTTTCCCAATGTCAGTTTTTAGCCTGGACACTTAAAAAGATTAAAAGTACCGCGGAAAGTCCATTCGAATGAATTGAATGAAATGACACAAAACGAATGGTTGTGAGAAGCTAGGCCCAGGGTCCCTACGGGCCTGTTGCGCCAACAATTTATTTATTACCGCGGAAAGTCTTTCTTTATTCATGTGTCGCTTACATCAGAACGGGGTGAATCAAGGCAACAATGCAAAGTCTCGCACTATCTATAAGCTACATCTGCCAATTGTGGCTTTATGCTCAAGGCGACCATTATGAATGAAACTTCCTTTTGTCACGTATAAGGGATGTCAAAAATAAACACCAAACTATGGGTTGATGCAAAAAACCGTTCTTCAAACGTTCTGATCTTTCTTAACACCAGGAAGCAGTATTTCTGCTTTTAAGGAACGTAACACCGATGAGCTGGTAAAATTTAAGACACAACAATGCTTAAGCGATGATAAGGCGAAGTCGTGAAAACATTTTATGGACGCCGCAAAGCTTAAACAGTTAAAGGCTGCATGTGACTTAGTGGGTGTATTATTTCATTCAATAAAACGTTTTAAAGAAATCACATAATAAAAGCAAAGAACATTTCCAATATATGACATACTTAGCTGAGCCATTTTGCCTGTATGTCAGGGTAAGCCCTACGATAACTTGGAGATGTAAACTCTTACTTAAACCGTATAATAGTTCGGGGATTACCAGAGCCTCAAACAATTAGCCCTTAGCAAATTTAAATTTATTTCACACTAACTTTTTATTGACTAATTGGTTATTGTGCTGGACCTTATCAGCGAAAAGGCTGTGGTTCGACAACTCACGCACAAATAAAAAATGTCACCTTGCCCCGCCTCTCGCAAACCTTTAACAATCATATGAGTTTCATAACTGTAAGGGCGAAGCTTCCTTATTCAGAAAACCAATTGTCGAAAGTGCACTTTATATTTATAAACGAAGTTAGCTAACTTTTTTACTGTCAAAAAACGCGACCAATTTTACCAAAACCAAACCGGTTTTAAAGGGCAATCTTGCAATCTTCAAATGGTGTTTTACCCGCACGTGAAGTTTTACTTAGATTCCATGCTTTTGCACAGATGGGAAATCAGCTGGCAACATTTTTTCCGATAAAATCGTAATCTTTGGCTATCTTTGGTTAGAACCACATCTGCCACTCTTAGTGGGTTAAATCAAGAACTGAGTGATTTTGCTACAGTTCAAGTTGCAACAGTCTTCTCTCGGACTGTAGTGTCATCGAGACCAAAGTTAACTAAGAAAAAATTCAATCAGCGAGGCTTTTAGGGTTTTTAAAGAAAAAAGTCGGCCCACATTAAAAAAAGTCGATTGCACCGCGTTTTGACATCCAGGGGAATTGAAAAGCTGCCAAAATGGATAAACGAAGCCCATTTGGTAACGGACCGCACTAAAAACTGCTTTAAATCCTGCATTTATTTATTTATTCAATTTCAGTGAGGCATTTATTAATTAAAAGGGTCGCGGGTGTAGAATGCTTTTGTGAACCCCTAAAGCTCTCGATTTTTATGCCCTCCACAGGAAGGTACATTCACTTTATAATTACCTAATAAAGTACATAGTTCTGAATCGATTTAGCCATGTCCGTCTGTCTGTCTGTCTGCCCGTCTGTCTCTCTGTTGAAAGCACGATAGTGCTCAAAGGAATTGACATAGGCGTATGAAATTTGGTGAAAAAACTTCTTTTTATGGTCGTCACGTTGATAAAAATAAGTCGCTTATCCATGTGCGTACCTCTATTAGTTTCATTGATGCCTAGATGGTGTTCTGCTGATTGATTGTTGGCCCTGATGGATTAAGAATTTCTTATTTTAATTGGAATATGTTTCAAAAGCCATCGAACCGATGTATATTTGGTCTGCTACCCACGTGTTTTGGGCAGTGAAGCAAATAATTGCTCGTAAATGTTGTCCTATTTATATACATGAACATAGCACCTATTCAAGACTATAATGTATGGAGACGATGGCAACCGTCGTCGTTATCTATCCACCTACATCACCTGTAATAATTTGAAGAAATACCTAGACGCCTGAGCACCCACAAGAGGTAAATGCCATCATTTGCTGTATGCCTACGAATTAGTGTGCCTCCTGTTGCTGTCGTTGCTCAGACTACTTCCACTTGCCATGTTGCGTACCAATTAATTGTTGACTACGCGCTGTCTCTATTCCGGGACTCGAGATTGCCATATATCTATTATTGGTCTCGTTTTAATATAACGCTCCAATTGCTTCTGTGGAAACAAATTCGAGATGTGTTTAGTATATAATCTCGTTTATACATACAAGCACTGCAGCTGTTCCCTGGCGTGTGGAAAAGTTTATTTGAAAAATATTGTATTAGGTTTCAAAAGCAGTGCTGTCTGTTTAGAGCTTTCAGGGCTTAAGCTGGCGTTTTTTTGAAGTAAAAACTTATTATGGGCATTTTTGATATGGGATAAAACCATTGAACTCGCGACACCAGTTCGGCAGATAAGTGAACCATCCTCCTTAAGGCTAAAGGTGGCTAAAGGTGGTTTATCTTTATTATTAATGCTGCTTGCTACCGAAAGAGAACAAATACCAGAACTCTGAATAGGTAAGACCTTAAAAGTCTCAATCCAGTTTTTGGGGGTATAAGGCTCAAGGACGGCCCTACCATTTGATACCAGACTCGATTTACGATACCAAGTTCATGTCATTCAATTTGGTTTCAAATTATTTATAACGGGCTATATTTCAAATCGCCTCTAACTGCAAGGCAACTGCGGCAAATTTTTCGGAAAGCAGCTATATCTGTCAAATAACATCTCTAAAGAATACAAGGCTCGAGTCCGCCTTTGTTAGCTTACCCAAGCACACCCAAGGCACCTCCGCCAGGTGACACAACATCATAACATCATAGATACTCGTAATCATCAAAATTGCTCCAAACCAATGGAGCGAAAACATTGAATTGAGTTATGCCTTTTCGCAAAACAGTTTGCGGAGACATAAAAGAGTCATAAATGTTGTAACGCCTTGCTAGAGGCAAAATATTTGCCAATTAAATTCATCCTAAACAGAGGGAGGATGGTTAGACACGAGTGCGCTGTTATATTTGGTCAAATATTTGTGTTGGATTTAATTAGAATTTCCGTTACGGAGCCAGGCATTCGGGCTATAATTTGTTGTTTGACATTGAAATCACATCTCTCAATTTAGTCCCATACCAGGTTTCAAGTTGACGTCTTTGTATATCCCAATATTAATATTGTCTTACATGAAATCACTGTGGTAAATGTGACTCAATACTATTTGTGTACGTTGGTAGCAAGGTGTGTCAGAGTAAGACGAGCATCTGGCCTGACAGAATTTATATCTTGTTGCTGCGCAAATAAAAATGTGGCTCAACAGTCCTAATCTCATACATGGAAGATGTATTTTGTCGTTAAAATAGCTAGTAAGTATTAAAACAAACATTGTCAAAACTGAACGGCTTGTTCTGAACAGGGTTATCAGATGAGGCGATTTCAAGACTCATTTGGCGACACGAAAACCAAAAAATTAAAATCTTAATATACGTAATTATATTTCCCACTAATTACAAAAAAAAAAAAACGAAAAGGTATCGGCTTCGCAAAGAAATTATCGGTTTTCAAATTGGAAATTGAATTAATGAAAGAAAATTGCACATCGCTAAAACTAATGACAGTTTTCAAACTGAAAGATTCTGTCACAATAAGTTTCCAAACTTGGCCATTTGATTGTGTTTTGAACAGAGATGAATGATTAAAAGAGATGGATACTGCTCGTACGACTATCCCCCCAAAATTTGTTGAAATTTTTGTTTTTCTAATTTCAATCCTTGTCTGCAAATACATGTAACCTAAAAAAAAATTTTGCATATTGGTGGCCATCCACCATTAATTTTGCTTTTATGGGCATCGCGCTGTTCAATTGTTTTGTGTTTCGCATTGAACTTGTTTGATTTTTGTTAAGGCTTCGATTAAAATAAAAAAGAAAAGTGAAATACACATTTCGGATTAGCGAATTCTTGCATTAAGCTTAGTACGCTGGTCGAGCTAAACAAGATTTTATCTGGTCTCAAACTTTTCTCTCCAAACATAAACTAAAGTCCTAGCTTAATTTTTGACATAGAGTATGCCGTTGATAACTGTCAGAGAAAACAGGTGTTCCTTAAAAAAATTTCCTTCCACAATTTAATTCTCTCTTATTTCAACTATTTCTGATTCTATGTACTTCTCGCCCATGTAATAATTAAAAAAGCTCATCCTTGCATACTTTTCGCAACGGAACAACAAATACACAACGATCTGTCACAATTTAGCTTGAGAAAATGTGCCGACACATTAAATGGGCACATGAAGTACCTACATTCTGAAAATAAAGTTTGATTATTTAGCTCGAGCTGGGTACCACTCAGCTAAATGGGTTCGCTTAAATTTAGCGCAGCTAAATTTTAGAGAGAATTTTGTATGGGGTCGAAAATTTAACTCGAACAGATTTCTAAGATTTAAAGTCCAATTCATGAACTTCATGAATTTTTCGGGAAAACAGCTTGCAGGCATCCGCCTTTCCACTGGAAAGTTATATATCTCTGTATTCCATTATCTATGGTTTTAAGCCTTCTGCTTAAATGCTTTTGGAAATATGAAGATCAAGACTGATCTTTTGATTTTTACGTCGTTTTTGTTTTCCTTTTGTTTTATTAATAATAAATATTAGCTGAAGTTTGTGTCAAATGAATTGTTTTCGTTTAATTTTTTTTAATAAATAATAATAAATGTGTTTCAAGTCATTTTTGTTTGGTTTTATTATATCTTAAAATAGATACCTTTAATTTGGCGATTTTTGGCGATTTTCAATTTAAGACTGGCGATTTCGATTTAATTAACCTGACAACCCTGGTTCTGGCTTCCAGCGGATGCTGCCATTACATTATCATTTATTAATCCAGAGACTGTTATGAATGTGTTTGCCTAAAATACATTTTGGTCCGCAGCAAACATCATTTAGCCTCAGTTCAATACTAGACGTGGTGCAGCTGCGGGAACTTGATTGTCTGTATTTCGATGATCACGTAGAAGCAATCTTCGGCGTCGTTTTCCTGTGCTAATTTTTCATATATCTGCATTTTATTGAAGGATTTTTAGAATTTTTTTTTTGTATTTTCCACCCGCACGCAGTTGTGTCAATAAGTTATCGATTGACCTTTAATTTACCGGGAGCTTCCTTTTATTATGCTTGGCGTGACTTGTAACCGCGTATTGCTCCCGAAAAGACCCACACATATTTGGTCGGATTAGAAACAATGGCACCTTGGAGTTTTTATAGCCATTCACAGCCAAAGTTTGCCCCTTGAAGGTATCGCAAAACCAATTGAAAAATACAACAGAAACTTCAGTCTTTTATTGCGTTACAGGCATAAAAAGTCCCACTGCCCAAAGAATGGAAAAGCACAACTTTCTGTCTGCCAATGGAAAACCATCATCAAAAGGCATTCAAATCCATTGCTTCAATAAATTTTAATTACGGCAATAAAATTGCGAAGCAGTTTCAAAAAAGATCTAATTTTATTTGAACATTTATTGGCATGGGGATGGGACTCCTCCCGCACTCCACAGGCACAGAAGCTACGACCGACGAGCGAACAAGTTTTGAGCAGTCGACCTCTCTCTTATCCAATACCAATATTTATTGACTTGGCATTTTACCTTTTGCTACACATCATGTCTCCGGTAATCTGCACAGAATTACTGCCTCAGCCCTGTGAATGTGAAATAAAAGAAGCACCTTCACTTCATATCGCTTAGGGAGAGAAATGTTGTTGGCAAAATGAATGATTCACTTCATCAGTTCCCAACAATGGGGGTAAGTTGTCAGAAAATCTTTCATAAAATGATACGGACTGTGGATCCAGTGGAAGAAAAAGAATCAAACAGAAAATTAAGACGCATCTTTAAAACTTTTTTCGTATGTTTTGTTGGATATAAATGACATCAGAAGGGGGTACGAGAGTCTCGACTGGGGAACTGATTTTATCCTATTTTCTTTGTTGTGACAGGCAACTGAGATGTCTCCCGTCCCGGGAATGGACTGGGTGTTTACGAGGTCTCTACCATAGATCAAACAATAATTCTCGAATTCCACTATGGGTTAGGACGGTTTTGTAGAATTTTCAACAAAGAACAAAAATATTCATTATATTAAAGGATAAGATGAGATATATCATGTGCATGGAGTTGTACCGTTTGTTGTATAGATATGGGCCCCGTGGGGTTACATATTGTATAAAGTTGTATTGCAGTGACAATAGATTGTGATGCTGTTAATCATGAATACAGATTGTACGCAACTATGGGTTGAGCAGATTAATGTGTCCTTTTATAGTGAGTGGGGTTCTGCAAAACGGATAAAAAAAAGAAGAAGAGTTTCTCTTACACTCCATTTGGTTCAATGAAACTACGAGTACTTCGTTAGATTGATAATTCAATTCTGTCTATATCACAGAGATCTAGACCAAGAAGCTTAAGGATTTTCGGCAAAACCAAACTTTATATAAACGAATTCTAAAGCACAAGCTTCCATCTTCCATACCATGAACTATGCACAAGGTGGGCCAAAAGAAGTCATCCGATGTTGTTTGGCTCTCATATTTTTTCTAAATGAAAAACTTCGACTCTGTTTTTTGATTCGGTTTACTTGAACCTTAGAATATTATTGGTCAAGTCGAGAAGATGATATCGGCCAAATGGGCGCCGTCACAATTGATTGCCATACGGGCTCGTTTTATGACATTTTTCATCACTTCGGCGAGAACTTCGGGCGACAGATTCTCGCACTCTTGTCGAATGTTGTCCATTTTTGCAAATGGCGTCGTATGTCAATCATATTTGACAATTGTGAACTAGACAGGTGCAGTTGCAGTGTAAAACAGACAAGCAATTGAGCGCTCCTGGTCGCGTAATCACCCGTTCTGGCAGCAGCCACTTGACGGATATCATCTATTCCACTCAAAAGAAAAAATTGTAAAGGACCAAAAAAAGATTTCCATCACTCAAAATCATTTTCTTTTTGTTTAGTAAAAAAGTAATTCAAAAACAAAATTGAATGATTAATTTTGAGCCACCACGTTAAATTAACCTTCAGTATAAAAGTCGCAGTTTGTCATCGTTATAATTATTATTTTCGTACTGTACACGTTTTCAAAGACTGTAAGTAGTGTAAAATTGAGAGCCCGATGGAGGAGGTATTATTGAAAAAAATCACGGACCAAATCGGGAAAAGGTAGGACCCCAGAAACCTGTAAGCACTAAAAAATCGCCTTCATTAGCATTTTGACACTTTTTAATTTAAAATGTTTCATTTTTAAAAAATAAGCTTTGTGCCGGCTCCTTTTTATCCCGCTCAGTGTTGTTTTCTTAAGAAAAAGAAAATCGTCGGGCTTTTTTATGGAAACGACATCATAACAGATCTAACATCAATAAACTGCCAGACGTTTTTAAATGTAAATGCTACTTTTGGCCGAAAAAAATAGTCTACCGCCTAGTTGATACAATCACTTAAAAACAATTCAATCCAATCCATCACTCGCATGTGCCACACGCTGTCATTTCATCCAACAATCGACTAATGTACATGCCCCCGGTGAGCCGGCAATAAAATATTAATGTCTCAAGAAGACCATAAAAAATGTTATCAAGTGTTAACTGTCTATAGACATATGCGGCAACCTTATGTTGGTACAAAAAGAAAATAAGATACCAACTGAGCTGGGCACATAAAAAGAAGTATATCTTAATAATGACAGCAACAAAAAAATCATAAAATTTCCATTCCCCGCTCCACTGATGTCGCCCTAGATTTACAAATAATTCATCTCACAGAATCGCATGAGCCCACGAGATCCAATTCATTCTCAATAACCGTAAAATCGGGCTTTTATTGTTGTTACAAGCTTTACACAAAGATATACCTACACCTGGTGGAGGAATACTATGAGGGGATTGAAAACGATTTACACACAAACATTATTGTTAACTGGTGGAAGACAATTTTCACAATTTTTCGAGATCCGGTTCCATTTTGTTTTGCGAAACTCATTCGATGATTAACAGTTGAAGCGTTCGAGTTCTTTTGTATCGTGAAAGAAGAGTCCGCCTTCTTTGCGTCATGCTCATGCATGGAACAGAGGGTGAACATGTGAACAAGGACTAATTGAGTCTTTCATCTTTTAGAAATTGGAATGCATGTGAATCAGTTGACCCGAAAAGAATTTAGTGCAGAGCATGAGTTTCAGCGTCTGTCACGGCACAAACGAGAAATTCCCTTGTTGATGGTTGATATGCTGAATCATTGAAAATGAAATTGGACATGAAAGAGGAGGAAGAAGAAATTACCAATGCAAAATGAAAAGGATGTGCTGGCGGAATTTATGTCGTGTCTGTGTTCGTATGCGAATTGAAATGTAATACAGGTACATAGTACGAGGACATTTTTCTAGTGAATCCTTTTGATTTAGTATGCGAGCATCATCTCTGATTCTGTAGCAGGCTCTATGGAAATTTAGTTCTAGTTTCAGAGTTTAAAATGTGACAGATGCAAATTTTCGCAAGTGCTCATCAGAAGAAATGGTATACACACTAACGCTATACGCTCTTTCTTGAATAAAATGCGACAGCAAATAGACAGGCCTGTCCAGCTGAGTTCAATTTTATATTCTATATATTGGACTACTAAGCGAGGGGTCCCAGGTCCGACCCCGGAAAAAACCAAATCACATCTTAAGGTTTTTCGAACAGCGCCACCTATGGCGAACGTCTGACAAACTTCCGAGAGTATAACTGTCATGAAGGAGCTTCTCAGTCAGCCGTTTGGGATCGGTATAAAATTGTAGAACCCTTCCATTCGTCCCAAAAATGAAAAACGCACACAAAACAAATGGTTGTAAGAAGCTAGGCTTCTTCGATGAAAAACGGTTTACAGTTATTGTAATTTGTAAGAAAAGATTTGAGAAAGATAAACAATATACAAACGTTGTGAAAAGTTGGGACTTAGTATTCAGATTGAATTTTATTTATTTAAGCTTAGTACCTGCTTGATCTAAATTTTCGCTCCTATACAAAATTCTCTTCAAAATGCAGCTGAGCTAAATTTTAGCGAACCCATTTAGCTGAGTGGTACCCAGCTCGAGATAAATTACCAAACTTTTGTTTCAGAATGTAGGTAATTCATTTGTCTGTCAAAGTTTAGCGTGCCCATTTAACGGGTCTGCACATTTTCTCAAGCTAAATTGTGACAGATCGTTGTGTATTTTTGTTGTTCTGTTCAGGGGCGATTCCTCTCAGTTAGCTAGTTTAGCGGCGCTAAACCAAGAAAATAAATTGAAATACATATACGCAAAATACAGCAAATAACATGGTAAAAGTAATTATGCAGATTAATAATTGCAATAATCAATGACATACTAAGCAACAAAACTATCATTTACAAATAATATTTGCCTACACAAACACACAACACAATACTCCCATGCAATAAGTTTCACTTGAAATACTCTTTAGCGTTACAACTTGCGATACCGCAAATTCCCTGCCTGCACGCACACACACAATCTAAAACTCCCATAGAAAAGTCTCCTTCTTGTAGCATTTTAGCGTAAAAAAGTTGCGCTACCGAATTTCCTCCACTCTGTATAAGTGTGGAATTTGACTATACCTCTACCAGTCGTAAGCAAAGCACAGGAAAATATACGGAAGGGTAAGCGCAAAACAAATGCGATAAAACTTGAAAGTAGAGTGTTAGTGTAAGCAAGCAGGTATATTTTGCGCGTTATCTTTTTTTGTACTTCTGTGTGTTTCTCTATCTAGTCAAATTGCAGTAAGAATGTGTCGATGTGTTCTTATTTGACTGGATTAATAGTCTTATTGAATTCCATACCAAAAGTAAAGTGCGATTTATAATTTTATATTTGCGTGGATTATAAATGTGAGTAAATACATAATAATTATTTTTGTCGTGCTTTTGGAATATGAGAGTGCCTTTTTTTTTTTTTTTTTGTTTGTGAGAAGTGAGCACGTAGCTAACCCAATGCTTAAGACCAGGAATCGCCACTGGTTCTGTTGCAGGGATGAGCCTTTTAATTATTACATGGACGAGAAGTACCTAGAATCAGAAATAGTTGAAATAAGAGAGAATTCAATTTTTGAGGGAATTTTTTCCAAAGAACAGCTGTTTTTTGTGACGCTTATTAAGGGCGTTCTCTATGTCAAAATTTAGCTAGGACTTTAGCTGATGTTTGGAGATAAAAGTTGGATACCAGTTAAAATTTAGTTTAGCTCTACCAACGTACTACGCTTAAGGAAAAAATTTGGTGCTTTTATAATGAGAAAGAATCCGAAAGAAATGCGGTCATCTCTTAGAGCTTTCTTATTTTTAGCTTTCTCGGGTATATATTGTAACTCATCCAGCGTTATCGGTGCATCCAGAAATTCGTCGACAATCCAGGGTTCTGCATATTGAAACGGCTGGGAGATTTGAGTTGAGTTGAGCAAATTTGAGAAGTGGCTTTTGAGTTGTTCCGCTTGCGATAGTACTGCTTTCACCATTAATACGTTTAACAGCTTTCCAGAATTCTGCTGAGCACCTTGTGCTGTTTAAGAGTATAATATTTTGCTCGATATACCGACTCTAGCTTTTTCTTGAGACAAGTGTTCCCTACCCGTTACAAAACAGTAGTCTATAACAGAACATGCTGTCCCACGAAGAAATGTGTACTCCCCAGAAGAATCTCCTTCATAGCTTCCATTTAGGACTCGGCAATCAAGTGCATCCGCTAATTCCAGAATTGAAATTTCTTTGGCATCACATGTTTCATCCTTAGAGTTGCGGTTTCTATATAAAAGATCGAAACTCTCTATGAAACTAAAATTGCTTACAAGTCAGGTTAAAATTAATTTTCATTACAAACAAATTGAAAAGTTTAAAGTATGAACTACATACATCGACACAAAAAAGTAGAAAAAAGTACAAAAAAGGTGAAAAAAAATACGTTTATACTTTTTTATCACATAGAACACTTTGTTTATTCTTTTTTTTTCAATTTTCACTGCGGTCAAAGCTCGAGCTCGTTCCAGCTTGCACTTTTCGCAAAGCTCTAGAAAAAAATACACTCAAAGAATTCGTTAGGGATTTTCCGGTTGATCACGTTCCCATCATATAATTCCTGTCAGTTTCTAAAGGAAAAGCTCTTTCTTTACTTCGCTCGGCTAAATTTGTTTATAATTGCTTCTGGATAATTAAACTGCAAACCCAAAAATTCTCTGAGCTCGCTTAGTTCTTTCTAATTATTCTTATTTCTTTTTATACATATGTCATAGAAATATGCGTGTGTTTTCAATAAATTTTTCAAATCCACTTTTTTGTAGGTACCTACTTTTTCAACTTTTGTTTCGATGTAGTTCAGTCTTAAAGCCTGTTAACCTGCTCACGCTAAGCTTTATCTCCCATACAAAAATGGCTACAAAGGTAAAATTTAGCGAGGCAGTTTAGCAAAGCAGTATCCTGTTCGCACGCTAAATCCTTAACTGCATGTAGATGGGCCGATGAAAAGTCTCCACTCATTTAGCTCGCGAAATAAATGTCCGGTTAAATCGAAGATAAATTTTGACAGCAGTGTTCCCAGACTTTGAAACAACCAATGTGGCCGAGCCAATGTAATCGATGTATTTTGAATTTTGATCTACATCCACATATTGGTACAACCCATAGACTTCGTCGCTCTATCTTCATTTCCATACGCCCTCCTTGCACAGAACCTTGTTTCTTCCAAAGAAGCCCGGTATTAGTTCTCTATTCCTTAGCTTATATCGTAGATAAAATTTACAGATTATTGCCATATTGCACAGAGGCAAAAAGCCAACCAAATGATTTCGCCTTTTGCCAAAGGCTACTCCACAGTTTAAAGGCATTTACAGCCCATATTGACAGTTCGTAAAAACAGGTAGGTACTCCTACCGCAGTTAAAAAAACCTTCCATTGCACCATCTCCTAAATTAGCATAGGGTATTATTGCAAGAACTTTTTAGTTTCTGTTTGTCACATTTTATAAATCAATATTTAATTTGTATATATGTATATGAGGTAGGTACACAAATTGCAAAGAATTTAAAAGCATTCGCCAGACACTATCCCCTCCACCATCCGCTGGAGCCGCCGCCAAATCCACCCCCATAACCACCTCCGTATCCTCCTCCACCACCTCCGCTAGAAATTACTTTAATTACTCTAACAGAGGAACCACCGCCGTGTCCTCCTCCGTATCCACCACCAAAGCCGCCACCATGACCTCCTCCATAGCCGCCACCATGACCACCTCCTCCAAATCCGCCACCGTATCCACCACCACCACCACCACCTCCTCCTAGGAACCCAGCTTGTGCTACGGCAATCATCGCCAACAGGATACACGCAAATACCTAGAAAATAATCAGATTAGCCTTATCCATATTGCAGGCTACTTCCACCTAATACTCACTTTCATCTTCTTCTTTCCAACTGTAAAATGAACTCAGCCGAACTGTGAATTCACAAGCAAAGTGGTCAGATTATATACCATCTACTGTGCACATAGTAAGCCAAGAAACACTAATTAGCCATCATTGAACTTGAAAACTTTAACTTGAAGGCGTACCTACTCCAGCAGGCAGGCACATAAATATTCCCAGACCTATTAATCATTATTTGGCCCTGGGCTAAAACAATTTGCAGTGTTGGTTAAAATAGAAATGGAATAACAAATAATACTCGTACGTCTGCAAAAGTGGCGGATGCGATATTTCCGCAGAGCAATTTTCATTGATAAGCTGCTTAGAAGAAGGCCATTTCAACGTAAACAATTATCTAAGTAACGAGGTAGCCTAATCAATTGCACCAATTTGGCTCTGACTTTCACACTTCGGTTAATTGTTATCTTCCTATTGTGCGAGATGGTACACATCTTAGAAAAAAAATTAAACTGAGACCCCCAACTCGCGATCGCAATCCTCTTACCATTTGTTTTCCTATCGGTGTTATGTCAATTAGAATCTGCGCGAGGTAAAAAAACATACAAAAAGTTAAGTTGGGTGGAATGTGATAGCGTTCGGGAATACCACATTTTAACATTACTGAATGTTGAAATGTGGTAAGTTATAATTCATGCTGTTTAATTGCGATTATTTTTGAGTTGTTTGGTTCATACGAATATGTACAGGAGATGTTTAACATATTTCAAACATATTGGGGCAAACATGGTAGCGTGTTTTCAACTTTTTGACAAACATTGATTGCAGGTGCATATCTTCCTTAAATAACGGATGAAAGTTAGCTGCAAATGTTTTTATTTTCCGTCAACCAATCTACATTGTTAATTTTTCATAAATATTTTAAGTAAATACAATCCACTCGTAACGAATAATTTCAACCACAACGGATAAGATTCTATGATCTCTTTTCCCGAATTGAAGTGGCAACGACTCGGTTGCAGCGTTCCCTCCCTTGTCGTTAGCCAGAGTTTTCATTGCGGTAGAAAATGGTACTCAAATGGGTCTGAAGCAGCAGCAGCTGATGCACGGACTGGACTTTGTACGGGAACATGCGCAAGTCTTTGACCAAAATTCGCCTTAGGGACCACCGGTTGATGGCTAATTGCGAGGCACGGCGTCTGGTCGATGATTCCGGCGACAGCTCGACATCCTCGTCAACAGCGGCGATATTCTCGGCACAACGGGCGCTCCGGGGCCGGCCACTCTTGGCAACCTCTCGTGTGGTCCCATACTCATACCCATACCCATACCCATACAGTCGGTGTCGGACGGCCGTGGAATCGGCGACGAAATTCGCGCTGCGCCAACACTATACAGACGAATTGTTACGCAAAAAAATAGACACGATTACTCCGCGTTCTTGGGGAGTGTATCGCTTGTATTCTACATCTGTCACACAGATTTGACATTGGCGGCCATTTGCAAAAATAAGAGCATCTTCCAATAGGGTGATCACTTTGGGCCCACCTTGTAAATATATTGATTATTTGTTTCCATGGCTTACAACAGCAGTTGGATCTCGTACTACTGTAACCCATTATTTATTAAATTTTTATTTAACAAATATTATATCACCTAGATTTTTATAAACACAAAGACGTGGGATCAACATTTGAGTATTTAATTTAATTATCGTAGTGCATGTGGTATCTGGTTTGGCCTTCCGTGTAACCAAACACAAAGAGCAAGAAAGATCACCAACGGAAATAACTCGCTGATGGATCAGACCAACAGTTTACAGTTAATTGCATTGATATGATATGGCCTTCATTCTCACTTGAAGATATTTTCGTCTTTCGACGTGAACTGAAATCATAATCTCATCTCATTTTTGTCTATGTATACGAGTTTTGGTGGATCTCTTTTGTATAAATTGAAACCACTCTTCTACTGCATCTATAGTTCAATTGAGTTCGTCGCTGAGTTAGGAAAATGAAAGTAAGTAGCTAGAGTCGCTAGAAATATAGACCGCGTTACGGATAACGACTAACTGACTTATTTTTAGATATTTGTGTGTATCCTGTTGGCGATAATCGCCGTAGCACATGCTGGGTTCCTAGGAGGAGGTGGTGGAGGTGGTGGAGGTGGATACGGTGGCGGATTTGGAGGTGGTCATGGTGGTGGTCATGGTGGCGGTTTTGGTGGTGGACATGGAGGTGGTCATGGGGGCGGCTTTGGCGGCGGATATGGAGGAGGACATGGCGGTGGTTCCTCTGTTAGAGTTTTTAAGATAATTTCCAGCGGCGGCGGTGGAGGAGGATATGGAGGTGGTTATGGTGGTTCTGGTGGATGGTGGAAAAAGTGATATATTTATTCCTCACGAAGTGCGTTTTAAAAAAAAATCTGTAAAAAAAAATTAAATTAATCTGAAACCAATCAGAAAATAAGAGTCTTGTTGAGCATTTAGCGTTTCTTGGTATATGGTGGTTTTTTTAAATTTAGTAGGCTGTATTTCTCTAAATGTTTGCATGAGAAGTATAACAGGCGGTCAATTATGGTTCTGTGAAAAAGTGAATCAAAAATATTTTCACCCCTCTAACGCAATTTCGATTCTTGTTCTACGAAAATGGAAAAGCAAACTTCAAAAATTTTCATCCGAATATTTTTTTTTCACTTCCTCATTTGCAAGTGAATGTTTTTAGTGAAAGTTTGAAAATTGAGAACCTAATATCGTGCCAGTTCGTTTTAACCACAGGCAGATACAGGGTGTTTTTTTAGAGGTTGGTTTTTCGAATAGAGATAAAACTGGCATTTTGTGGTCAAATCTGGCAACTCTAATGTCATTTATGTTCAGTCGGGTTTGCCATTTCATCATGAACAGGTTGACAAATGAACATGGCTTGCAAATCGTGCAAATTTATTTCGAAAATAATGGATCAATTCGCGAAGTTTACCGCAAGCTCCGTTCATTTTATGGTCGACATAATCGTCCATCAGAGCAATTAATTCGGTTAACTATGGATCGTTTTCGTACTAAATTTACTCTATGTGATAATACGCATCCGCAGAGACGTCGAACAGTGCGCACCGAAAAAGTGTTGAAAAGGACCCCAATGAATCGATTCGCCACCGTGCACAGCATTTTGTTCAGTGATGAGGCTCATTTTTGGTTGAATGTCTACGTCAACAAGCAAAATTGCAGCATTTGGAGTGAAGAGAATCCACATGAGACTCTTGAGCCGCCATTACATCCACAAAAACTGACTGTTTGGTGTGCTCTAGGGGCTGGTAGAGTCATTGGGCCATACTTCTTCCGAAATGATGCTGGAGAGTCAGTTACCGTTAATGGAGACCGGTATAGAGCCATGATAATCGTCTATTTTGTTCCCGAATTGGATGGCATGAATGTGGATGAGATGTGGTTCCAACAAGACGGCGCTACATGCCACACAGCGCACGTCACAATCGATTTATTGAAGGAAACATTCGATGAGCGCATAATTTCGCGGAATGGACCTGTCAATTGGCCACCAAGATCGTGTGATTTGACACCATTGGATTATTTTCTTTGGGGATATGTGAAGTCGCTCGCCTACGCCATTAAACCAGAAACGTTAGGGGAGTTGGAAGCCAACATTCGTGGCGTTACTGCCGACATACAGCCCCAAATGGTTGAAAATTGGACCTCTACACTTGGCTTTATTCGAACCAGCCCGAATTCATATTTAAGCATTAATGACATAAAATTATCCTTCCAATAAAGCCAAATTGATGGACATTAAAACGATTTTCTTGTGTTTTATTTCAATTCGAAGTTCTATACCTTTAAAGAAACACCCTTTATTAGATCAAAGCTTAGTTCGTTTAAAACGCATGTCTACAATTACCCCAAAGTGTGTCTTTTACACCAATTATTGTCAAAAAATTTGTTCCCGATGAGCGATACAAAATACAAAAGCTTCCCCACCGTTCCAAATGGTGTATTTATGAAGCCTGCAGGATATGCAGTAAACTGTAAATCAATTTAGTTTATTAACAAACTCTTTTCATGATTTAACAGTCTTTTCATTGAGTGTCTATTTGATTGCTTGTCCAAAGTCCAAACAAAACAATTTAGTTCATTAGCCCAAAACAATTATGTAACTGTTTAATTGGATAATTCTATTAACTGTCGGTTTAGCATTAAAATACTTTTCATCGGTGACCTTTTTTCATCCAACTGACCGTTTCTAACAACCACAAATAAAACCCCTCATTGGTTGGAATAAGGATGGAACGACGATAAATTGAACAAATTGACTGCGGCCATAAGGCCATACAAATTGAATCACCTTAAGTTCGGCAAGTGAACATAACCAATTGACAAGCCACAATGTTGTTACACTGGCCATCATCATACCCATAAAAGTCAAAATATGTGTATGTCGTTCCCAAAATGGTGGGGATACACTGCTACTGATAGATACATAAACACGTGTTCACATGGTCAGTAATTACTCAACAGGCTTTTTCACTAGTTCATGGAGGTACCATAATGCAGGAGGATTATGTGGAAAAGATGTGCAAACAAATGACGAGCCTGGCATCGAACGCTTTCTGGCCCTGTACGTATTTTCAATCGTGTTTAATAGAAGATAAACCGATATAAAAGTATTATCGCTCAGTAAGGGATATAGGATAGTTCATTGCAAATAATCCCAAAAACGGGATTATATCCTGGGGAATATTTTGCGGAATAATGTCAGCTTTCGAAATGTTTTTTTTTGTTGTTAATTTGATAATTGAATATAACGTGTCGACACTTGATTTCCAATTATACAACTAGGCAAGAGGATTTTAAAGGGCTAAGTAGTGGATATTGTGCGGTGACACATGCGAGGTGTTTTAATGTGATTTTAATTTGGGCGTGATAAGCCGAATAGCGGAAATAAAACAGGTTGTCAGTTAATTATAATGAGCGTTCTTAGCTGACAATATCATTTGATTTTCTTAAAGCGAGAAACAACGTTCACAACTGGCTAAACTAATCCGCAAGAAAGACAACTACATATTTATTCGCAAGGAAAGTTTGTGTTTAAGTTAGGAATTTCAAAAATAATAATTTTCAAACATTAAATGTTCACAACTGGCTAACCTAATCCGCAAGAAAGACAACTACATATTTATTCGCAAGGAAAGTTTGTGTTTAAGTTAGGAATTTCAAAAATAATAATTTTCAAACATTAAATATTCACTAGCTGGTTCCCGCGACTTCGTCTGCGTAGAATTAGTACTTCGAGTAACTCAATTAAAATATTTATATTAACAACAGCGCCACTTATCGGGTCCAAAACTATCCTATCTTTCCAGCCAACCAATTAGCCCTACACATTTAAATTCATTGTTAATATACGAAGTAAATGTATTTATATCTTACCAAATATAGATACCTACCTATGATGAATATTGTAGTCCCTAATTTGAGAAATAATTGGTTTGTCATTTAAACTTTAATCCCCTACTTCATCCCCTTCACGTTTTGTTTTCGCGACAGAAAGTAGCAAACGTCATTCTCATAGGTCCCATCTATTCCTATACCAAAATTCAAAACCATTTGGCCGATGACACTCTTTCGTGGCGTCGTTAGTACGGGCTACGGCGCCTTCTCCAACCAAAAAATATTGTGGCAGGCTCTCGAAAAAAGTGTCAAATTGCAAACTTTAGTCTCACAACGGTCACGCTGCCTCCGCACATTTTGAAAACAAAATTCTCTCTTAAATTTCCTATCTGTGTTTTCTGTTCTGTGAACTGTGATGTGATGTGATTCTTCTGACTGTACTCTCTTCGGCCGTCGACTCTCTTTCGTGCCGTTATTTGTGAGCATGATAAATTGATGAATGAAATATCTTTTTTCTGACACTTTATTTGTTAAGATTGGTTGAGCGTGTGAAGAGGTAAATATACTACTATAGAACTACAGAAATTATATAGAGTGGATTGTAAGTATTGGGTATGTAAGTCAAATTTATACGTCACGTTAAAATATTTTTACTTATGATTTATAATTATAAGTATAAAAAGAAAACAATTGAAATTTTAATAAATAAAAGTTGTAATTTCTTACTGCTATTATTATTAAATTTTTTTTAAATTTAATTATTCTTGGGTCTTTTTTATTATTTGCTTTTGATTTTATTTTTGTTTAAAAATTTTAAGTAAATAAGAAGCAGAATAAGCAGAATTTTATTGCTTAAAAATTGAAAATCGGAATTTTGTAAAGCAGAATCAAAAGAAAAAACAGAATTTCGTAAATCACAGGGTTGCCATACATCCTTTTTTTGGAAGACACGTTTTCCAGCAAAAATTGTTTAGAACAAAAAGAATTTTGTGAACCCGTTTTCGAATGAGTAGCAGTGTACCTACATGAACTTAAATTCCAAGGCGTGTTCCCTAAAATCCTTCGACACTGTAAATACGTTTTGAAAGCAAATCACTTAAGACCTTCTAAATTGTTAATGTCCGGTTTTTAATATTTACCCAGTTTTCTCATTAGGTAGATATAATTCAACCAAAACAATTATGCAAACAAAAAAAGTGTGTTTGGCTTCACAACAACGCCACCAATTTGACTCAATCGTCATTAATTATTTTCTCTTGTCATCCAGTGAAAAAGAAAATTCATCCAAATTGCCAGAAAGCTGATGATTTTATTTAAAATTGAAAGTGTTACAGACCGGAAAAGAAACTCGACCCATCCATTTGTATCCTCTCAAAGAAAACTGGGACACAAATTATTATCTAGAAAATATATTGTCCTTTCATGTATGAATGGGATCCTATTTATCGCTTGTCCTATTCTTGTTATGCTCCTCACATTTTTTTTGTATTCTCTTCTGGATGCTTTCAGTTTGTACGTTCGCCTAGTGAAAGGAAAAGTTTATCCCCATGGTGGGTGGGTGCGCCATCAAAACTTGATGTTTTTCCTTCCTTTTACAGTTCTTATTTTTAAATTAAAGTAGTTGCTTGTACGGTGGGATTTCGTTTGACGGTTTTGCAAGGGTTCGGAACGGGATCATCAGGCACACTGGTGGGCTAAAGTGGGTCCGAGCCGATGTGATGGATTAAATGCTTGATTTACTTTCTGTTGGTATCTCTTTTGTGTTGTGGTATGATGGGGAAAAACTTTTCTCAATTTTGTTTCTTATTTTACAACATTCATTGTCAGAAGGGAATACACTGTAATGTGGGTACTTTTGACGGATCTTCCTGTTGCTCGAAAGGAATATTGGATGCGGACCGGTGTTGAATTAAATCTTAAGATTTGAAAGTTCTAAAGATTATGGCATGTGGTTGTGTTAAAAAAAAAAAAAATAAATAGTTGGCGCTACAGGTCGGTAAGGACCCTGGGCCTAGCTTCTCGCAACCATTCGTTTTGTGTGAGTTTTTCATTTTTGGGACGAATGGAAGGGATCTACAATTTTAAGCCGAGTCCAAACGGCTAATTGAGAAGCTTCTTCATGACAGTTATACTCTCGGATGTTTGTCAGACGTTCGCGAGAGGTGGCGCAGTGAAAAAAACCTTGAGTTGAAATTTGGGTTTTCTCGGGATTCGAACCTGGGACCCCTCGCTTAGTAGTCCAACACACTAACCACTCAACCACTGTGGTTGAGTTGGTTTCTATATTATTTATAAATAGAAAACCCACCAATGCTCCGCTAATGCTAAATTAATTATTAATATGTATATAAAGATAAAGATGTTAGTAGACTTGGTTTATGATTACATTTAGAAAACGATGGAGACATCGCATCGGATATTTGTTCCAAACTAAAGCTAATCAGTGGATTAGTGTCAACACGCTCACCACAGAACCATTATTAATGACGTTTTCATTCCCCGATTGAATGGCATAAATTTGGGAGTGATCTCATTTCAGCAAGATGGCGCTACACGTGTTATTCAGCGCAAACGAAATAATCAACGAAAACATTTGACGAACGCAAAAGTTCATATGAGGGACCTGAAAATTGGTCTCCACGATCTTCTGATTTGACGACTCTTAGTTATTTGCTTTGGGGATACGCGAAGTCGGAAAATCCACGCTGACAAACCAACAACAATCGACGCATTAGGAGCCAGCATTATTCGATTTTTTGAGCGGCCAATATTGAAAAAGTGGTCGAAAGCTTTAAGATGTCATTAATCGTATCCAGCCCTGATGGACATATTCCCGAAGTTATCTGTAAAAACTATTCGCAGAAAGTATTTTCTCCATTTAATTCAAATTAATTGTTATTTAATGAAAGAGCATGCGTTTCCTTCGAAATCGAATTTAGTCGAAGTTCAAGATTTTTGACTTGTGACGAAATCCTTGCCAGATGCATCAAACTGCACTACAAAGCCACTCCTTTATCAATATTCAACATAAAAGTGAACCTAAAACAAATGACTCTACCTCACGAAACTTCTAAGAAAAACATTCAAACTTAAAATTGGGACAGTCCTCTGAAACTTTAAAGGTAGATGAGACGACTCTAAGTCATAGTTCGAGCTGCTTTTAAACTTCTGATGTCTTAAAAAAAACGCAACCATAAACGTTCTCTGTCTTAATAAATTATAAAGTTGAACCTGTCTAAGTGCGACCTGGTTAAGTGGAGTGTACTTCTATTACGATGCCTAGTTCTGGCACAAGTTAATTTTTTTTAAAATCAATAAGTGAAACTATCTCCACCTCTATAATTGAAACTAACATTTCATAAACTAACCTCCGTTACTGGAACAGACTTCAAAACCTAGTGAGAAACTCTAGGCAGCCTCTATAAATAGCCAATTAGATTCCAATTATAACCAGGTTCGACTGTACCAACACGATTAGATTCAATCTTGGAACAGAAATCTTCCAAACATTTGGTCTCAAGAGAGGCTTTAATTCATCGATTTAGATGACCGAAAAATGAGCACAACAATATGTTCTCTCATGAACCACAAAGGACTTGACAAAATATATAAATCTTCCGTATTTTGTTATCTGTGTATAGTTGGTCTCATTTTTCTCAGCAGTGTAAAAAAAATTCAGTCATACCCACTTAAAAAGGATGTACAGACAGGAAAAATCACATTAACAGCCTTCTTGCCCGGAAAGCCGCAAGTTAGATCCACACAGTTGCGAGTGTATGGCAGTATTACAAGATATAGTGACATCTACTAGGAACATTAGCTTTTTACTGAAGGGCCACAATACTGCATTAATCCATATCTGAATCAAATCAACAAAAAAGAAACGAAATTAAACCAAAATGCCGTATCGAAGATGGTGAACCTGGCGGACCACAGCTCCACAGTTATTTCGCGAGTTGTTACCAAATAAATTATCACAAAAATTTTGGTAAATTGAAGAAAATGTGCAGAAAATTGGCAAGTTGCCACTATCCTTCTTTTTCGTAATAATCGAAGTCCTACTTACCGAGCTGCCTGCCTCTCGAAAATCACTACCGCCCTCCATATACCGGACATACCACTTTTGACATTCTGGGTTACTCTCAAGCACCTCCAAGTCATGCGCCAAGGTTGCCACTTTGGTGATATTTTACAAAAAAAACTCGGTACCCTTTTATTTGTTGGTGATTTTTGGTAATTTGCTAATTTTTATCCAGTAACTTTTTGAACAAGAGCAGAAAAATAATAAAATAAATAATTTGAATTTGAAAAACAACTGCGTTTGGTTAGGATCAGGAAAAAAAATTTAAGTGAGTATTATAAGAACTTTAGTAAGTTAGGTCCTATTTCTTTTATTTTATATTGAAGCCGCTGATTACCTTTCTAGTCTTTCTTTCAGAAAAAGCTCCTACTAGCATAATGTACCTAATTGAATAAAAAATGCTTGTGTTGTAAAAGTTTTTTTTAAAAAAATAAAATAAAATGAGTATCCACACTTTTATCTAATTAAAACCCCCAAGTGTCAAAAATCTAGAACGACGTACAATAAAAGCCAAATGAAATACTCGTAGCTGTGGAGAGATCTTTGTATCGTCACCTACTAAGCAGTCTTTGAAGCTGCTATTATTCACTCGGCAGTACCCAGCCTAGTGAAGTTTTCACTTGCACTGGGAAGTTCAATTTGACATTTCGACGTAAAAACTTTCTATGAAAATTAGACTGAACGTGAATAGCATACTGGGCTTAAGCAAAGACACATTTTTCACTGGCGTGACATTTTTTTATAACAAGTTCGTAGATTAAAGAAAAGTCAAAGGATATAATTATGTGATAACTCATAGGTACCTACTCATAAATTGGCCTACGAGGATATGCAGGTATGTCATATGATTATTTTATATTTTATCAATTTTCCACATTTTTGTTAACTTTTTACTTGGTTTGGTAAATTTTCTTTTCAATATTGGTCGATAATATTTTTTGCAAGTGACATCCACCTCATGCTTATGCGAAAACCTTGGACGAGGATGTGAATTTGTTCTTCTTATTAAGTATTAAAAATAACTCTTACCGAAAAATGCAACCAATCTAAAAGACATTGGAACGGGTACCTGTAACTAACTAAGTGCGCACCCGCACAGTTTCGAAAAATATTCGTATAGTAGCAAATCCAAATATTCCAATAATTTCAGTTCAAGTCCTAAATAATTTCAACAAACACTGTTCCATTTGCCTCAACAGCCACTCGTACAAAAATAAAGAAAGTAGGTACCTACATATTCTGAAAGTGCATTCAACAGCGAACTCTACTTTTTGTGCCGGAGCTCTACCGAAAATTGCTAACAATAATGTTTACTCCCCCAGCAGTTGTTGTCCTTCCTCCTCTATGCACACAGCATGTACTCAAGTGCACTCGTTCGTACTCATCTTTGAAAGTTTATACTAGGAAGCACGATGCAAGGAGGAAAGGAGAGCTCGCACTTTCCTTGCGAACGAAGCTAAAAAGGACGTAATCGTATAAAAGGGATTTGGCAGATTTCGTGTCAATATATAACGAAATCGCTCCAATTTTCCATTTGTTGGCGTTAAACCATATCCTTAGCAGTTGCACAAAACTCCAATTACAGTTGGAGAATATATAGCCTCAAAAGCCATCTTAAATGGAAATGCAAACGAAAACTAATGGCCAACAACGTTCCTTCATGGATGATGCTCCCACGCCCAATAACACATGCAGTTGTATACAGGATCTGGGTACGGATAAGTGTGCTGTTTTGCCAAAAATAAGTAGGTACTATATAATTCCAGAATTGGATAAGGCCATGGATCTGAAGTGGCTTTTAGGGATTCATTGAAGCATTTTTCATATTTTGATGAGGGAATTAATTACAGCTCACTTAGTGATAGCATATCGTTGTCGAGAGCATTTACGGAATTGCCAAGAACTCCTTGAAGGCTTTTCAGGCATTTCACTAGAAGTGAACAATACACTGTATACACTTCCAGTATCCTAGGCTTCTGTTTGTATATATTCGCATTTTATGAAAACAAATTACAAGGTTGAGGAGGTTGTTTAGTATGGATATAGGTAAACTCGTGAAGTGTGCACGTGTGTGAAATTATCTTCAAATTATTTTCGTGGAAACGGAAACAAGAATAGAGTGTACAATGTAAATACTCGTATAACATGTTTCCAATAGGGGTAGGGATATTTAAAGCTAATTAGCGTATGTGGCTTCTCCGAAATATTTTGTAAGGCAAGGATTGGCGAACAAATGACAAGCAAGAATCTTTTTTTTTTACAGTAAATCTGTCTGAATGGTGTCTCTCTCAATTAGGTTTCTGTATTATGTTACCTGCTACTTCTCATCAGAATAAATTAGACTTATTTTTAGTTTTGCACTTTAATAAATAAATAGATTTTAAAGAAGTTGTAACCTGGTGTTCTCCTGGGGATGGCGATGGGCCCGTCTTGGTGCCTGGTCTTTTGTGACGATCTCACAACCCCACTCAACCTAACCTAACTTTGGATTTTTTTTTGAGAATGAAAAACTTTTTGATTTGCTTTTGGGTTAGGTATTTCTCCAAAATGGTCCGAAAAGACCGCCGATTTATGCCCTTTGGCTTGGCACGTTGGCCGTCTGGTCGATCTGCTCCAAAATTCACTCCGTGCCAACACCAATGATGGATTATGCCTCAAAAAAATCCCGCGCTCTTTGAGAGTATAGTGATTGATGCATTGACTTATTATATATTTAGTATGCCTACGGATTGATTTCTTGTTGACGTGTATTTTGTATTTTTTTACTTAACAAACGTCAAAAATTATTTGCAAAACTTCTACATTTTCCAATAGAGTGATGACTTTTGCGACGCCTTGTATTAGTCTTGAACTCTGTGACATTCCGACTGCGAGAGTGATACTTGCTTGAAGTGTGACAATTTTACCGACTCAATATATAAAACGCGAAAAACAATAAACATATACCTACTAACATATATTTATTTTTATTTAAAGTTAGGAAAGCTTTTTTTTTCTTTTACGAAATTCAGTATTTTGTATGCTCATCAAAGATTGACACATTTACCAAAAACTGTAGATAAATATATGCAAATGCGACACAACACACAACAAAACCGATCACGGCCAAAATCAAAAATAAAATAATCTTGCTATTTCAAACGCATTAAAACTATTGCGGCGAAACAAAATATTCTTCGATTTTATACGATTCAGAGGATTTTTGCTCCGAAATATTCATCCGAAGAGCTGTTCGGAGGATTGTTCCGATACATAGTAACGCGCTCCAGCAATAGCCCTGTTTTTTTGAGCTTCGATCTCAGCAAAGCAAAGTAAAGTAGGATTTTCAGCACGCAATTACAACAACTACGCTCTACTTGACACTTCGAGACTCGCAGTAGTTGTTGTAATTAGTGTGCTGAAAACTCTACTTTACTTTGCTTTGCTGAGATCGAAGCTCAAAAAAACACGCCTAATGAAGTGCGTTCAAGTTTTTTTTTGAATAACATTTTTGACAGATTCCTACGATTTCTTTCCGATATACTTCGATATCAACCGCTTAATTTATTTACGATTTGGAGTAGAGGTTTAATAAGTGTGAGCTCTTAAAAGAACAAACAATATTAAGCAACGCAGTTTTTGCATTTATTGCTTAAATTTGTATTTCCAGTTCAATATGACGCAAAAAAAGAACATCAAAAATTCGAGCACGTCAAATCAATGCATCTTTGCTTTTAAATTATTCTTTTCCGAAAACGGACACCTCAAATGTAATTTGAGCCTCTGCTGGAGTATGTGTTGCGGAAAATATAAATGCACTCCCTTCCATAAAGCCCAAAAGTGAAAACTTTCACAAATCAGTGGTTTTAAGAAGCTAGGACTTGGATCTTAAAATAGGGGCCTGTTGCGTCAACTACACATGTATTTAATTTGCCTATCATCATTTTATTAACACATAAACATTCAACGTTTCCGTACACTTTTTAAGAATTTATTAAGAAATCAGTAGAATGAAACTTAATCATTAGGAAGGTACAGTGCCCAGTGTTGCCATTTGTTATACGAGGTAAATTTAAAAAATTTGGAGCCAAAAATAGCCGAACTCAAATACGAAGAACAAAAACGAAAAAACACGAAAATGTTAAATTAAAAAAAAAAATACACAACAAATACCTACTCGTAGGTATTCTAGGTTATTATATTCAAGAAAATAAAACATTTTGAAACATCTACATTAACTTGGACTCAATTTCGTAATATTAACATTTCGTCGCTCGCAGGGCACAGGAAATAAGAGAAGCAGAAAAGTGGAATAGAAAATCAAAATTGGCTAAAAAAACGATCAATAGATGAAATGTTGATGTCTTCGTCGTCAGAAGACGAATTTGTCGGTTTAATGCATGTTTTTGAGTGAATATTACCCGCGACTTCGTCTGCGTTAAATTGGTACTTCGAGTAACTCACTTAAAATTATCAATTATCGGGTCCAAAACTATCCTATCTTTCAAGCCAACCAACACATTTAAATTCATTGGTAAAATACGCACCAAATAAATTTTGGTATCCCTTACTCGAGAAACAATTGGTTTACAATTTAAATTTGCATTAAGTTTTGTTCTCGCAACTAAAAGTAGCCTATGCCATTCTCAACAGTGTTGCCAGAAATTTTCTAACGGAATATGCTAAATTAGGTATATGAAGAAATAAAATAAAATATGCAAAAGTTTAAAAAAAACGACGAAAAAATAACCAATATAAATATCGTTCATTTAGGAAAAAACTTAAATTTAGTTGAGCAGCAATTCAGTTGACATTTGATTTGATTTTTGTTGTTGAGGTTTGAAACTTTGACAGCTGCTAAATTGTCATACAAATTTTCAGTAATTCCGAATACTGAAAATTTTGATGGGTGCGTCCGTTATGTGTATAGCAAAATATAACACGAAAGGTGAAAATATTTGAACCTTGAATTTTCTCTGCGAAAATGACAACTGACAAACAAACTACAGGTTGGGCCAAAAGAAGTCATCCGATGTTGTTTGGCTATAATTTTTTTTCTAAATTAAAAATTCCGATTCTGTTTTTTGATTATGTTTATTTGACCTTTAGAATTTTATTGGTCAAGTCGAGAAGATGATATCGGCCAAATGGGCGTCGTCACAATTGATTGCCATTTAGAAAAAAATGAGAGCCAAACAACATCGGATGACTTCTTTCGGCCCACCTTGTTATTTTAAAACATAACAAAGTGGTGCCAAATTTGTAAAGTTATTTTGCGATCACCTTACTTAGAAGGATGATGATGTGACTATCGCATTTGACTATTACCTTATGGGATTCAACCCCTGGTCTGATAGGTAATACACACACAAAATGAATGCTTTGTTCATAAACTTAAATTTAATGGACCGTTAGCTCTAGCGCTCCTACTCAATTACCCCGCAAATTTTGAAAATAAAATTCTCTCTTATATTTCCTATCTGTGCAGGGCTTGATGAATGAAACAAAACTATTTCCCTGAATCATAGTTTGTACACAACTGCGTAGTTGAAATTAAATGTAGCAAAATTTTACTTTTTCAATTGTTAATATCTACATATTTAAACAAAAATTAATATATACATATCTCTTTTTTTTCACACTTTATTTGTTAAGATTAGTTGAATGTAAGAACCGCAAGAGGTAAATATACTACAACAAAAACTACAGAAATAATATATAGAACGGATATGGAGTTGAATTGTCGAGTGTAAAATTAGGTAACTTAAATCTGATTTACGCCCAGAGTGAGTAATATGGCCGTCCTTACATAATACATGTACACAAAATCTCTAAAAGCAATATAGAGAAATGAACCAAAAATAATTTCGTGTTGTTTATGCATTCTGGTTATCATATTCGTTGTTTGTGTGAAAACGACAGGTGCACATTCATTCCAAGGATTTAATACTTTTTTCAACAAATTTCCCTAATAGGATTATTGTTTCAACAACGTTTTAAAATGTGATTGAAGCTCAACGCGTTCCACATATCATCTACCTTCCTACATTAAATTTGAAGGGTGTATCATCCAGATATTTGACAATGTACCGTGAAACAGTAGGTTGTGGGCGTAGCAGTAGGGTATGAGTTGCGTGCATGTATGTGCCCTCTAGAAAAGTGGATTTATTTTGGTTTTTTTAATCCCAGCATGAGGAATTCCGTGTCGTTAATATGACTACATCATGAAATATTTTTGTTATTATTTTTATTTCGTAATTTACCAGGTAATAAAATTTGTTATATTTTTTAATTTAATGCTCTAGTACCTTGTAGTCTTCGAAAATGGGATCATGCTTCTTGAACTGCAACGGAGCATTCGTAATCCGATTATTAAAATATTTTTAATAACAATCTGGAGTAGGCCTTAATGTAATTGCTTATTGTGGTAAACACAGTAAAATGAACATGCTTGTCTGTTTGAATATTTGATATGGATGAGCAGAAAAATGTAATAGAAGTGACGGCTTATTGTTAGATAGCAAATTCCAAATTATTCCAGTAAGTGATTTTTTTCTGTAGATGAGTGATGAGTTAGTGGAAGTCATAATAGAGACTTTGATGGCGATGGTATTCCATTATAAGAGCAAACGGAATTTTTTCGGAGCGCGACCAAAAATGTTTATTGTTATGTCAAGTCCTTTGTTTTCATTTGGGCGGCTGTACAGTGTGCGGTGAAGAAAGATGTCCACTAGCAAGCTTCTCCTTTTTGTCCGGTTCATTCTGCCCAACAGTAGGATAGGTCCTTGTCTTCAGCATACCGTTATAAATATATATAACAAAGCTGATATATTGCTCATTCATGCAGTAGCGCATTCTGTCACTCCAATTTTCCAATACCTTGTTGATGGTTTTGGGCTGTAGCTCACGGATTGCTTGGATGATACTGGCCTTAAGTGCTTGAATAGTTTCCGGATTGTTGGCATAACATCGGTCCTTCACGGTTCCCCACAAAATAAAGTCCAAAGGGGTCAAATCGCAGCTCCGGTGCGGACAATTGACATCGCCAAGACGGCTGATAACACGATTTGGGAATTTGGTGCGAAAAGGATCGATTGTTTCTTGGGTTGTGTAGCATGGCGCGCCATCCTGTCTTCAATGTCAGTAAAAAAAAGTCGGTTAACATGGCTCTGTAACGCAAACCTTTAACAGCGGGCGCTTCTTTTCGGCAAAAACTTCTTTTAAAAAAAAACCTGTTTGGGCTACACATCACTCACTTTGGAAATAAGTTTCCAATATTTCCCAACGTCGTTCAAGTGTAAATCGACTCATTTCGTTCCGATGAGGTATGATACTGACTTTCAGTCAAGATTTCCCTGGGAAACAGCTGTCAGTGTCAAATAGTGTTTTAAAAAAACACCACTAGATGGCCACCCTTTATTTCAGAAACCCTTTGGTAAACCTTCAGTAAACTGGGGCAATGTGGTCAATTTGGTTGACGGTTTGTTGATCTGGGTACAGCCATGAATATTGGGACTGAAACCTATATATAGGTAGGTACCTGAAGTAAAAAAAAAAAAAAATTTGTTTATGCTGAGTAGAGAAAACGTAATCGAATTCTGAAAAATCCCAACTGGCCTCAGCCAGCAGAGTAGCAGTGTCTCAGTGGTTAGTGTGCTGGACTACTGAGCGAGCGGTCTCAGGTTCGATCCCCGAAAAAATACAAAGCATCTTCAGGTTTTACTGCGACACCTTTCGCGAACATCTGACAAACATCCGGGAGTACCTATAACTACTCTCTCAAGAAATTTAAATCACTTTCGCTAAGACGAACCATAGGAAAGTTTTTCTCTAACTGCCTCCAATTTTAAGCACACAAAGTTAGTTTAGTTATTCGTTTAGTTATTCGTCTGCTGTGTTGTTCCTTGGGAATGTCCTCCAATGCCAGGTGAACTTTAATGAATAGCTCGTCATATTCTGTTGTTAAAAATAAGCAAATATAATCGAATTTCTTTCCCTCAACTGATTTTCTTCAAGATTTACACTTTTGCACTATACATCAGAAACTTACTTCTCCTACGTAACGCATTCAATAAAACTGCCAGCACTGAGGCAAATCGATCGAGCGCCTTGCTGGTCTGATATGGGATGAATCTACACTCATCTACCCAACTCGTAAAGTTGCATGTACAGCCTAAAATAGCAATAACCCTAGCAAAGAAGAAGCAGGAGGGTTTTTCCCACTTATACAAAGTAGAGGTCATCAAACATAGGTTTACATATTATTAAAATCCTGTGACTTCTTTTCTGCAACAGAATCTACCATCACACAATACGCAGTCCGTATTCTGCTTGTTTTGTGAGCGACTTTTCAAACCGGTTTTAAATGTACACACATTTAGAATACCAATGCCATTACAGCTCTAAAGGGATAATTCTTTTTTCACCATAACGGTTAACCATTTACTTTTTATAGCACTCCAGAATATTTGGCGATTCTATGTATAATCCTTCCAACAAGATGTGATGCATTCTTCTCCAAGGAGAGTTGCCTCCTAAAATATTTGAAATTTATTCAAAACAAAACATTTCGCATAGAAAATGTATCTATACACCTATAAGAAAATCCCCCCAAATTACACCCACGGAGTACCTTAAGTTTCAAAAGAATCCGCAACTTTTCAATGTTGAACTTTTCGAATACATGTTTCACCCCAGGCGGTACATGAAACGCCATCAGCCGCAGGACCAAATAGCAAAACCATAATTGAAAGAAAATAAAAAAAATTGCAAGTGAATCTCACCGAGCATTTTACATATATGTCCTTGTAATTCAACATTCTTCTCAGTATGACTACTTGCCAGAGGGGGATGTGGGCGATTAGACAATTAAAATGTAAAAAACCGCCAGACACGAAGATCTTTGACTACCTTTGCACACGAATTTGATTACTCTTTCCTGGAAATTAATTAAGTTCGTGTCCATGGGCTATTGGGTGGGTGGTCTTGCTAGAAAAAGAAAATAGCCGATGAATTACAAAAACGGCATATACCTACTTTGAAATTGCAGATATGGCAAATGGCAGTACTGGTACGGATACCCTTCAGCAGTGTTTGATCCAAATCTTAGCAAATTGTTCAAGTGTCAATAACGGTATAGAACTTCGAATTGAAATAAAACAAAAGAAAATCGTTTTAATTAAGCCAAGTCTAGAAGTCCAATTTTCAACCACTTTTTCGAGCATTTGGGGCGGTATGTCGGCAATAACGCCACGAATGTTGGCTTCCAACTCCCCTAACGTTTCTGGTTTGATGGCGTAGGCGAGCGACTTCACATATACCCAAAGAAAATAATCCAATGGTGTCAAATCACACGATCTTGGTGGCCAATTGAAAGGTCCATTCCGCGAAATTATGCGCTCATCGAATGTTTCCTTCAATAAATCGATTGTGACGTGCGCTGTGTGGCATGTAGCGCCGTCTTGTTGGAACCACATCTCATCCATCATGTAGCGCCGTCTTTTTGGAACCACATTTCATCCACATTCATGCCATCCAATTCGGGAACAAAAAAGTCGGTTATCATGGCTCTATACCGGTCTCCATTACGGGAACTGACTTTCCAGCATCATTTCGGAAGAAGTATGGCCCAATGACTCTACCAGCCCCTAGAGCACACCAAACAGTCAGTTTTTGTGGATGTAATGGCGGCTCAAGAGTCTCATGTGGATTCTCTTCACTCCAAATGCTGCAATTTTGCTTGTTGACGTAGACATTCAACCAAAAATGAGCCTCATCACTGAACAAAATACTGTGCACGGTGGCGAATCGATTCATTGGGGTCCTCTTCAACACTTTGCTCTACGGCGGCAATTGTTTTTTCGGTGCGCACTGTTCGACGTCTCTGCGGATGCGTATTATCACAAAGAGTAAACGTAGTGTGAAAACGATCCATGGTTAACCGAATTAATTGCTCTGATGGACGATAATGTCGACCATAAAATGAACGGAGCTTGCGGTAAACTTCGCGAATTGATCCATTATTTTCGAAATAAATTTGCACGATTTGCAAGCCATGTTCATTTGTCAACCTGTTCATGATGAAATGGCAAACCCGACTGAACATAAATGACATTAGAGTTGCCAGATTTGACCACAAAATGCCAGTTTTATCTCTATTCGAAAAACCAACCTCTAAAATAAACACCCTTTACGACAATAAATTTTGCAGATTCCGATGTTTCCGCTATTCTATTTGTAAGAGCTCTGCCACAGTTCTTCAGGCGTGCAAAATAATTGCAGTTCAGTCTGTATCGAAGGAGCCTAAATGACAAGATACCTTAAGCTTGTCAAGAATATTCAAATTAATCGACTAAGGTAGCTGTGATATTTAAAGCAAATGGCCATCAAAGCTCCGGCCCTAGAAATCTTTTAAATTTATTACATAGCGACCATACGCGATAGAGGATGACCTTACCTTAGGTGGTTCTCCCAGTTGGACGTGAACCGACATGCATAAGCCGAGTCAGCTAGAGAGGCGATTCCAGTTCGCTTGAAGAGGTATGTTCGTAGTCCTTTTTTCGTTTCGTACTATGCGAAGCCTTTCAAATTGTATGTAAAAGTTAGTTTTACGCAAAAGTCAAAACTAAATTCTAACTTCGTCTCAATAACCAGTTTATCCGCGAGTTAGTTGTATAGGGTGATTTTTTAAGAGGTTTAGAACTTTTTTTAAAAAAACTACACAAAAAATTCGAAAATATGAATGAAATATTTATTTGAATCGATAGTTTGAACCTTGCAATTTAATGTTTAAAGATAATTTCATGCAAATGTTGACCGCGGCTGCGTCTCAGGTAGCCCATCCGCTGAGTCCAATTTTGGCATACTCTTTCACACATATCGGCCGGTATCTCACGAATGAATGCATGGATGTTGGCTTCCAGTGCGTCAATCGAAGCGGGCTTGTCCCTATACACATTAGCCTTGGCATACCCCCACAAAAAATAATCTAATGGTGTCAAATCGCACGATCTAGGCGGCCAATTGACCGGCCCGAATATTCTTCCGAATAGACTGCTCAGAAGGTCGAGAATGCCGATCATAAAATGGAAGCAGCGCGCGATGAACATTTCGAACCGAGCACGAAATTTGATAGTAAAATTCAATAATTTGCAAGGGTTGTTCATTTGTAAGACGATCCATGGTTAAATTGCAAACCAAACTGAAGCTGTTTGACAGTGACACAAGGTACTAAACACACGTCAGCTGTCAAAACCAGTGTTGCCAAAACCCAACCAGCTAAAAAATCACCCTTTACAATTGTCGTTCCTTATTTAAGCCTAGTATGCTGCTCGCGCTAATATTAAGCCCCCATACAAAAATGTCTCCAAAGATATTAATTAAAGCAAAGCGGTTAAGCCAAGCAGTACGCAATTCAAGCTAAATTTGTTAGCCACTGTACAAAAAAAACTCTACCGGATGCAAATATCATTTTTCCAAAGTAAAATTTTGACAGATCAGAGAAAATATCGGTATTAAAATTTCAAACGAAGCGAATCAACAGCATACTAGGCTTTAGAAGTGAACTAATTTATTTTATTTTTACACACATTTGGAATGAGTTATAGTAAATGGCAACTTTAGTTGCTATTTTTGGTCATATCTTCAGAAAAGGAAAGGGAATCGCTTGTGGCAACACTTACCTCCAAAAAAGTGTTGGAGTCAAAATTTTCCTTTCAAAATTCTGTTTTCAAAATTTTGCTTTTCAAAATTCTTTTTAACAAAAGCGCGCACTTTTGAACATTTTCCAAACCCTTTTTTTATTGTCTGCAGAATTTTGTAAAGCAGAGATGGAGAAAATATTTTCTTTTATTATTTGTTTTTTTTTTTAATTTTAACTCCCCTTTTCTTAATTTTTTTTTGGGGCCTTTCCCAATTTCCCAAGAAAATAAAAGACATCGTGGGTATTTTTATAAAATACGATTTTATTTTATTTTTTTTATAGAAATACGAAAGTTAACAAAAGAATCGACACTGTTATTAATATTGTTTATTAAGACTGAGAGAAAGTCCTTTTCTGTCCTCTAAATCATCAATCGCAGCGCAACAGTAATCACAACGAACATCCTAGGAAAATGGTCTTAGAGTATTCGAAGATCCTACCGAGTGGCTTGTCGAAGGAATTTTGATTAAACAACATTTCCGCTGTCCTTTTATACTGCCGATATAAGTTTAAAAAGAAAACAAATGAAATTATAATAAATAAAAGTAGTAATTTCTCACTTCTTCATTTTATTTTTAATTTATTACATAAAGTAATTTCGCATTATTGTTTTCCATATTTTTTATAAATTAATTTTATTTTTTCCTGTTTCTTTTTAATTTGAATTTAATTTGTAATTAATTGATGGAAAAAAAATTTAAGAAATTTACTGTCTTCTAGGGGACATAAAAACGTATTTCTTTTGATAATCGCTGGAAGGAAAAATCAAAAAAATCATCGAAAGACATCGTAGAGGTATAAAGTGAGGAAGCCTTCTTCAATAGTGAGGGACTTGAACCCGATCTAAAAAAAATTCCCGAAAACTGAGTCTGAGTGGACAATGAAAATGAAAGAAAATAATTTTATAATGTTTAACTCACTTTTTTTTATTAATGTAACGATTCTTTGTATACTATGTTAGCGGTTTTGTTTCTATCGGCTAAGATAGGTAGTGATATTTCCTGCATTAATTACCCTGGAGCACGCTTCATATAACTGCCCGTGCGTGAAGCAATTCTTTCTTAAATCAACTCCCGCTTTTCTTAAAGTTTGACCCTGTGACTTATTGATTGTCATGACAAAACAAACAGTAATTGGAAATTGAATCCGTTTAAACTGCAATGAATAACTGCTGGGAATTATTTGTAGGTATTCTTGTTATAAACACCGTTTTTCCTTTACCACACCCAGTTAAAATGAAAGCACCAATAAAGTTTTCCTGTAACGATATCACTCTCAATCTGGTTCCATTACAAAGATTGGGGGGATTCAAATTGCGAAGCAACATAATGGGGTCTCCAACTTTTAATTCAATTTTATGAGCAGGAGCCTTCCTGGGCTGTAATGCTATTTAAAAACTCGAGCGGCTAATTTACTGCCCTTGATCGCTCTTTTAGCTTTTTTTGAAAGGCAAAATTCCCGCGAAATGGGTTATTACCCACGATCTGGTATCACTGATACCTATAAATATTTGACATTTCTTTCAAAAATACTTTTTTTTTTGTAAGCAAAAACAGAGTCAAACAAAACTTTCCTACATATTTTACATTTCATTTATGGGTTCCTTTTTTTTCTTAACAAACCAAACAGCACACTGCCTCTGTCTGTCTCCCTCTCCCTTACAGGATGTAAAATAATGTTAAAAGAGATGTCAATATATTGCGCGGTTCGTATATGTTTGATATGAGAATATTCACCCACGCAGGTGAAAATCGTAGAAATGTTTAAAATTTTGCCTATTTATTTAAAAATCTATTTAGTTTTCGAGTTAATGGATATCCTAAGATATACCTGCAGATGTCCTCTATAAAAAGGTGTTTAGTATATTTAAATGCTCCCAATATTTTCGAACTTAAAGCGTTGCAAAGAAAAAAGCGAAACGAAACGAAAAAATAAGTTACCCTTGTCCGAAATTTATAGAGATATAGACTTGAAACAAAGTGGAGATTGTAGGCCTAGGTATCCTCTATAGGCCTGTGAAAAATGCACCAGAATATATTCAGTAGTTTCTAAGATTTTTGCATTTTAAGACATGCAGTCAAATTCAATGAAAGTCGAACAGAACTACACCAATTTTATTTATATGATGCTCCTCCTTCCTATACATCTTCATTGGAATTCGAGGACCCTTAATTAGATACAAAGAAGCTAAAATGTTTTGCCAACGCCTCTTTACCGTGCACTTGAATAACACTCTAATTCACACGCTTGACGGAAACATAAAAGAATTTAATCAGTTGACAAAGGAATAGTTCTACACACACACAATGCAGCAGCTGTTTCTTGTTGAAAGGAAATCACCAACTGCGCACTTAACACTGTGACATGTTTAATTAATTTAAATCAGAGTGGATACCACTACCACAATGAGCCACAGCAGAGCATCCCTAGTCAACTAAAGGTACGCTATTTCCATAAGCTCAGTTCCAGCGGCAAGGATTTCATTATTTTTAAAATAGAAACAAACTGCACTTAGAACGGCTTGTTACCTCACTTGTGTGGAAGGAAAGCTTTTATTTTGGTTTATTTCTGTACGCTTGAAGGATAGAACTTCTACCCGTGCCCCATTGTTTAAATTCAATAAAGGATAACAAGAAGAAAACAAAAATGCAGTTCTCCTCGAGCACGAATACCACGAACCTGGGATGCTATATAGCTATTCTGAACATTCTTTTATCTTATAGGTTCTCTTAAATTTGAATGATGAAGCAGAGGCACCAACTCGACAGGTGCCACTTTGGCACTGCCTTTATTTAAAGGTATATTTTCGTATCGGCAAGATAAGCTACAAAAGGGCCCACTGTATTCTAGAGTATCCATATTTAGCTCAATTCATTTTTCGTAACAAGCAACGACAGAGTGAGTATATTATTGGATTGTTAAGTGGGCTACCGATCTTTGGAAGTTTGTCGGAAATGCAAACTGAAGGTAGACCAGATACGTGTATTATTTTTTGTTGATTTTAATTTACGGGTTCAAGTGGCCGTGTGATGATATACGTAGTGAGGATATCTGGCCTTCCCTAGTATTTAATTAATTTGCTAAGGGTTTCCTTTCAAGTCGGTATTTATTGAGCAAACTTCGGTAACTACTCTTGATACATTAATAAAATAAAGTAAAAGTTAGTTTCGCAGCGCAACGAAGCAACGAAATAAACAGTGTAAAAACTGAAAGTACGAGTATAAAGGAAAGACCCATAAGCGATCCAGTAAATAGTCAAAAAACCGACCGAAAAAAATTAACTAATATTTTGGAGAACCAAAACTGAAGCAAAATTTTTCACGAGGACTTGTTTGCCTAGATTGCCTGAATCTTTCAAACTTAATTTGCTAAAACTTCTCGGAATATCGAGAATGTTCGTTTCATCGGACTATTGCTAGATTCTGTAAATTGTCGGAAGTGAAGGGCAGGCCAAGAAGTGGTCGCCCGCGCGTTGCATGTACGAGTGCGGTAGTTAAAGCTGTGCGTGAACGTACTCGAAGAAATCCCCTTCGGAAGCAGAAGACCATGTCCAGGGAATTGAACATATCCGCCAGATCGATGTCTACGGATGATCTTCACATGAAAGCCTATCGTTGATCGACAGGTCATCTTTCAACTCCAAAAAATTATGGCGGAGAGATGCAAGAGAATCTTGCTGTGGCACGAGAACAATGGGCATGAAAACATTCTTTTTACGGATGAAACAAATTTTTACGGTGGAAGATTTTTATAACAAACTAGAATTTATGCTTTGTCATCAAAGGCAGCGAAACAAGTAATTCCAAGGCTTCAGCGTGGCCATCATCCCGCTTCCGTAATGGTTTGGTAGGGGTCTCTCACCAAGGTGTCACATCTCTCCATTTCGTTGAAAAAGGTGTCAAAACAGGTCCAAAAGTTTATCAGGAAGATGTGCTAGAGGGTGTTGTAAAGACGCTAACAAATACTCTATTTAATGGAGAAAGATGGGTCTTTCAACAAGACTCTGCTCCTTCGCTTGAAGCAAAAACCACGAAGGAGTGGTTTAGGGTCGATACTCCTGCTTTTATAGCCATTGTATTTATTATAAAGGGTTTTCCAATGAGAGGTGTTATTGTGAATGACCCGCTTTTTCGGTAGCGGCCACTTTTGAAGCTTTTATTCTTTGACATTTGACAAGTAGAAACTACGCCATTACTAAAAATGGAACAATACACGCTTCAGCAACTCATTGAAATTATTAAAATTCACTACAAAAATAGTGAAAATCTTGAAGTCACAGTTCGCAAAACTAAAGCATTTTTTGGTCGTCGTGAAGCACCTTGTCACCGCAATACAGAAATTTGTGGAAAAATTCAAACGTGTGACTGTTTGGTTCGGTTTATGGTCTGGCGGGGTCATTGGACCTTACTTTTTCGAAAATGAAAAATTTCCTCCCGATGAACATCAAATTCCAGCACATGTCGTTTCATCCAACTCAGGCCAAAAGGAGTTGGTAAATCATCGACGTATAGTGCTCGCCGCTGACGGTGATGGACTGGCCAATTTCGTTCTCGAAGAAGAACCGATGACCATGACTTTTTAGGGATGCACTGGTTGTCTTGGATCTCATGTGGATTGATATATTCCCGAATACGACAATTTTGATCCACCACACAGTCTTGGCGACCGTCCAATGGCGAAGCTCGCGGAATGTTGCCTGAACAGAATACCCATTTTGGGGAAACAATTCTATCATTTGCACGTGTTGTTGAACGCTATGTCCGGCCATGGTAGTTTGGCAAATCAGACTAAATAAATGACAGAAAATTTGACAGATGTAGCTTTAACAATATGGCCTCTGTGGTAGCTGTCGAAGTTCGGAAGTCCCTATTGGAAGAACCTTTAGTTTGGATCATAAACTAACCCCCGTATTAATAAACAAATGTGCACAAGTTAAGTTAGTTAGCTAGTATCTAGACATCATATATTTAGCATACAAAAATTTGACATAATTTCTGAATAACGAGTTGACAACTTTTACGCAGCGTTTATTAATATAAGGGGGTAAGTGTTCAATCTAAATCAAAACTGCAATAATATGTCATTGTAATTATAGCTTAAATTTTTAGTACTACATTATCGCAACTTTCATTCCTCTTTTTTACCTCTTTAATGAATTAATCTCCTACAGTCCACTGAATTTACGTACAAGGAGGGGAGTCTTGTCTCAGAATTTGAACCGTCGAGGTCGACATAAAGCGCTTGAATTAAATTAATAAAGTTGTTGCATTTTTTATTTTCGGATTCGTTTTTCCTTTTTGGTTCGACCTAACACTAAGTATATTAAATAGACCGTCAGCTCTGACAACTTCAGAGAAACTATTTTCCGTGCTACTACGTGGGAAAGTATATGCGCAATGTTAAAGTAAATTTTCAGGGGGAATCGGTTAGGTGCGCTGTAGCTGACGGTCTATTCAATACTTAGCTTCTGGTTTGGATCACCTTTGTACGCTACATCCCTTTCTGTGCTGAATTGATCCAGGTCATTATTTTGGTCGGTTTCAACAACCATTTGAATCATATCAAATAAGAATAATTAGGGCAACTACCCAGGTATGTATCCCAACCAAGAGTGTGTTGGGACTTTTGAAGTGAACAATTCTCAATATGAACTAGCAATAATTTTTCCCACGAAAACTACGAATTAAAAAATTATTTTATTTTAGTTTCAAACATTTTCACTTTATTCTTTCAACTATTATTAAAAAAAAAAATAAATTAAAAACAAATAACTCATCATAATCGACTCGTGCGATGAAACCAAATATTCAATTAGCTTATTGTTTCAACCTTTTAGAAAACCATTCTAAATTCATTTTCAATACATATGCTCGAAAATTTGTTTGCTAAACGACTACTAAAATAGAAGAGGCAATGGTCCTTAGATTTGTTATATGCCTCTTTTGAATGGGAACAAGTATCAGATTAGAAAGTCAATACCATTGTACGTTTTTCAAATTTCAAAGTTGTGACAAAATTTACGTTATAATAGTTTTTGTATTTTTTTTTATCTACACCCTGTATTATACAATTTAGTTGCTTATGCATTTGCTTAAATATAGCTTTCCTAAAATATTTTATTATCCCTTAACTTTTTTTTAATATTTATTTTCATTTATTACTGAGAATATTTTTAGTAAATATATTTATGCACCTATGTACTAAATAATGTTTGTTTTTCTACATTTACAATTCGTTTCTTCCGTTCAATTAAATTTAATATTTAACAATTTATTTCTAAGAGTTTAATCTTTACTCTAAATATAGTTGGATGATTTTGTTTATAATAATGCTTGGGAACAGTATTACAAATTATCAGTTTTAACATGTATTATGCGTTTTTTTTGTTATTATAATGGAACAATTATTACCTTATAGTTTCTGTATCTTATTTCATGAATTACAAAAATATTGTTTTTTGCTTTTCATTTATACAATAAGTTACACAGTATGCTACATATCACTTAATAATGTTAATAAACAAAATGAAACAGAAGAAACCTCATCTCTCTAGGGGCTCGGTAGAGTGAAGGAGGTTACTGACTTAAGAAATTGCAGTAATTATATAATTTGTTTTTTTTTTTGTAAAAAACTACGTCGTGTAAAAGCAACTACAAATATTTTTGCTAATTATATCTTCTTTATATGTTATGTTTTAATCTATCAAATGTATTATGGTAAATATATTTATTAAAGATAAATAACGCTTATACTTTATATATTAAAAAACAAAAAAAAAAACTCTGAATGACATTTAACACTGGAAAAATTCTAAATAAAACAATAATCACGTTTCATACCTCATTAAATTTAAAATCTGTTTATGCTATGTACAATTATATTTTAAGTTTTCTATACAAAATATACATAAGGGAAGAAAAATCAACTCAAAGAATCGTGTGGTGTACTTTGTTAAAAGCTGAAATAAGAGTGCAGTTTGGTATAAATTAAATTAATTGCAATTAAAATTAAAATTTATATTGAGCACAGTGTGCCTTGATGGATATGTTTTTAATTAAAATGACAGAGTTGTGAGTGAAATCAAAATTCATAATTAAATTGAACAAAAAAAGGTCAACGGGGGAAAGGAAAGCGCTTACTTTGCAAACTACAGGCGACTTGAATTATAATATTTGTATGGAAATGCGAGTGTTTTATTTATATAATAATTTCTTTTTTAATTAGCGTAACTAATAAAAATATTAGATTAGATTTATTGCGTACTTTTAAAGGCTTTTGAATGGAACAATATTTTCGTTAAATAAATAACGAAAAATAAAACAGATTTTATGTGCAAATTTTTGTTGTTGAAGTAGGTATATTAAATGGTCCTATGGTGTCATATAGTACTTGTCTTTAGTTGAACGACTGCAATCTGTACTGGTTTTGTCGATGATTGAAAGCTTGAGTAATAACAAATGCGTTCATACAATTTATTTTAAAAATCAGGGCGGTTTACTTTTTTTTTTCGAACGGCAAATTAAGTGCGAGTTTACAACTCACTTATGAGTTGAATGGACTTCCCTGAGCGCGGAACCCAAATGCAAAATGCCGGTTTTCAAAAGACCTAAATTTAAAAAAACTTCTTTCGTTTTCCTTATCGGAAACTTGCATTAGAAGCCCTATTCTTTTGGTACGCGCCTGAGTCTCACAACGGCAGATCAAAGTCGGAACAGATAGGTATCATATAAAAATCGACAACCAAGCTTTGTCACCCATCCCGGTCTATCTAATAATAGATAATATTTATTTTATTTATTGATCTAAAGAGAAAAAAAAACTTCACAGCAAGATTACAATTATCTTATGGATTGTGAAAGGCTTAATAAAATTATTGTTGAGTGCATACAATACTTAGCTGACTTAAAGTGTATCCGGCCCAATTTCTCGTATAGGAAAACTCAACATTGCCCTCTTAATTCCATTGTACCTATTTAGAAAATTGTAATATGCTGGCAACGATGACAATCACTTCAGAGGACTCTAGTATAACCAGGGGCATGTACAAAAAAAACTAAAAACAAATTGTGCAAATTTATTTTGAAAATCATGGTTCTGTTCGAAATACGTTTCGCGCACTACGTCCATTTTACGGTCAACAAAATCGTCCATCATAGCAATTAATGGATACGTCAATAAACAAAACTGCCGTATATGGAGTGATAATAATCCTCAAGTGTATGTTGAGACACCGTTACATCCACAAAAACTGACTGTTTGGTGTGCTTTATGGGTTGGTGGAATAATTGGTCCGTACTTCTTTACAAACGGTGCTGGCTATAGAGCCATGATTACTGACTTTTGCGTTCATCAATTGAAAAACCATGATGTGCATTAGGAGCTGTGGTTTCAACAAGAAGGCGCAACATGTCACACAGCCCGTGCCACAATTGATTTATTGAAGGAAACGTTTGGTAACCGCATAGTTTCACGTTGCGGACTGGTGAATTGGAATCCAAGATCGCGCGATTTAACGCCACTTGACTATTTTGTGTGGGGATATGTGAAGTCGATAGTCTACTCCGATAAGCCCGAAACGATTGACCACTTGGAGGACAACATTTGCCGCGTTATTGCCGATATACGGCCACAAATGTTGGAAAATGTCATCGAAAATTGACGGTCATATGCCAGAAATCAAATTTGAATTAAAATGTCAGAAGATTATCTTTCGAATAAAGTAAATTTCATGTCAATTTAAAAAAAAACATTTTTGTTTTATTCCATTTCAAAGTTTGATACCTCTAAAAAAAACACCCTTTACTAGTTTTAGAGTTGTGGCCCTCTCGCTTAAGTCTTGATTTAAAACATGTAAATAAGGTCTACCTTCTCCCTTTAGGGGCCAAAATGACTTCTTTCTTAGCCTCAAAACCCGTGGCTCCAACTTTTTTAAAAATTACCGAAATGGTCCCTTCTTAGTTTAAGTAAGATTAAATTCGTTATTAAAACAATAGGGAGAAAATATTGTAATGAAAACATTTGTCAAGCATTAAATATATATTAGGTACCTATACAAAAGCTGCCAATTTAATTTCCTATGGCTAAGAAACGCAGCGAACTGCTAGTATTCGCGGTATTCTTAAGCTTAGAACATAAGCTAACTAAGTTAACTTAACCAAACGCAGTATACTTAATCTTTTCACGTTGTTACAAGTGTTCACAAAAATTGTACCGATTGCGTTCCTGAAATCATTACCAAAAACCACGACTAGTAGGAAAACTTTGCAACATCATTCAACACAGAGGATTTCGTTCCTCATCCAGAGGCTGCCACGAAGTTTGAACAGCACAATATTCACCCGAGGCTGCCACAAAGTTTACACCACAATTTGCACCCGAATAAGAAGTAAGTTCAAAATATGTTTGGTAATTTAATTTTATAATTCCACCTTACAGCCACGATTTGCCTCTTTCCAGTAGGTGAAATAAATTGTATTGCGTCTCTGGCTGTAGCTGAACTACTTCCGGGAAACTGCTTCTGAAACTCAATCGACATTGTGTTTGCCTACAGTTTATCTGTTTCATAACGAGCGGGTGCATTCAAGGAGGGATATTGAGGCTTTTTATGGTTAACCAGTTAGTAGGAGATTCCTTTAATACTCGTACCTCCAGATGGCATTTAAGTACAATAAATTCATAGATACCTACAACATGTATTCAAGTCGTCTGTTTTTACTTTGAAATCAAAATTATAATAAAAAATAGTTAAAGTTAAAAATTATGTTGGGACGAGAACGGTGAAACAAATCGGAAAGTGAAGGCAAATAGTTTTTGTGAGTGGTAAAGAAAATTTACAGCATATCGATGTTGGAAGTGCCATTGCCAGTTGTTCTGGTGGTTTTTGTAACTTGGTTTGCATTCATCAGTGGTGGCGGTCCGCACCAAACGATCTGTCAAATAGAAAAATAACAATTTGTAGTTAGCTAGAAATATATGTTGTTGATTGTGTTGGAAAATTGATTTGCTATGACTTTTAGGCATCAAAAGGAACAGCAGAAAGAAAATAATATGAGAAATGTTAAAGAGAGTATCACTGACTAATGCCTATCATTCACTTCAACGATAATCAAACCAAAATGTTTGAAAGAGGTTGAGGGTTGCGCAACGCGTTGCTCAAGATGAGTAAGGCCCGGTTTGGGTTGCTCGCTGAACACAGTTGTGCACAACAAACAACCGATTATGAATAAATGTGGTGCACGTTACAGCGTTGCCGTAAAGAAAAAAACAGAGAGGGCCATTTTAAAATTTTTTGCGGGCCAAATGACAAAAGTTGTGGCCAAATATTTTACACAAAAATCCTTCATAAAAAAAATTCAATTTATGAATATTTGTATTTATTTATATTATTTATTAAATTCATTGGATTGCTTACGCTATTTTAATAATGATTATTTGTTTGGGGTGAAAACACATTGTAATGGCTATGGTTTCTATTTAGTTTTGTAATGATGAAATGTTAAATCTTCTAAAATCTATATTTGCGGGCCATTTCTAATTGGCCCGGGCAAAGGGCCAAAATAAAAATCAGCGGGCCAAATGGCCCGATCGGGCACTTTGTGGCAACGCTGGCACGTTATCCGGTGCATAACTTCTTGCATTTTTGTTTGACTTCAGTTGTGTTGGGTGCGACGGAATTTCAGTACATGCGAGTTGAGCCATTAGAAACAACCAACTCACAATTGTCGGCGAAGTGGCTTAAAGTGTTTAGTGTCTATTAAGAGAGGGGTCCCAGGTTCAAATTCCAAACAAAAACCTAAAATTCCAACTTAAGGTCTTGTTTCCACTGTGCCAATTCCGCGAGGTCTGACAAACATCCGAGAGTATAATTGTCATGAAAGAGCTTTTTAATTGTTGGCCGTTTGGTGGACTCTGCATAGAATTGTAGATCCCTTTCATTCGTTCCAAAAAAATAAAAACTCACACAAGACGAATGGTTGTAAGAAGCGGAGAACACGGACCTGTTTTACTTTTAATTTTTTTTCTACAATTGCATTCACATAGCCTGTTGAAATAATTTTTGCGGCGGACCCTATTTTTTCCACGGGAAATCATATTTAGAGAAAGATAAACAAAGTGTTGATTTCAGAGACAATTCAATTGAAAACATTTCAAAAAATGTGAGTAGGTATGAAGCTGTCAGTTGCCGAGATGCTTGGTTAAGTGTACGAGGGTATCAACTCGTCCTTGTCTCATTGAGCAACCACAACAAAAATACACAGTTCATCAACTCGAGGTACAGTTTTTGAACAGTTTACAAACTGCCTTTTCCAAATAATAAGGTCAAAATAGGAAAAAATCGTGACAGGCTCTCGAAAAAAGTGCGAAATTTAGTCGAACAAAGGTAACGCTGCTGACAGCTTTCGGATACCTGGTCCAGGCAAATCTAGTTGACGCTTTATGTAAGCTAGGTATCCGAACGCACCCATTTTTATTCGCATTTTTTCTCTTAAATTTCAAGTTTGGAAGTAGTATTGAAAAAAAACAAGTGAAAGTGTTATCATCGGCCTGGCCGATGCACTGCAAACAAGTCATGCAAAATTGGTTTTGTATGGGAGGTATCAGAACTACTTGACCGACAAAGCCCATTTTTTATACCAACCTAACAAAGATATAAAGAAGTCCTTTCACCAATCGTCATCCGTCTAGGTTGATTCCTTTGGACGCTATTGTGTTTTCAACAGACAGAGAGGTACATGGGTCCAATATTGGACAGATAGACGGACATGGCTAAATCAATTCAGAATGTGATCCTGATTCAGAATATATATACTTTATGAGGTCTCCGGTGACTCCTTCTTGGCGTTAGAAATGTATTGGCAAAGTGAATATACCTTCCTGTGGAGGGTATACAAAATTTATATTTTTAACCCCTCTACATAAATCCGTCATTCATTTTCGTCGCCTTAGTTATCGTACCCTCACCTATTGCACAATAATTTTGCCGACTAAGGTGTGAACACTGCGCATTTGGAGTGGATTCACTATTGCCGTCCATTAAAAGTTTAATCCTCTCAATAAGTTCTCATCGACAAGTTATACATGTTCCATGTAACTAATATTCCATAAGTGTACCCTTACAAAGTCAGTGCACGAGATCAACTCCATTACCAGCAAGCCACTCACAACCTCTTTAAATCCATGTAAATCACACGATTCCAGGGGATTCGAGGCAGAAAATCTTCAGAAATACCAACAAGCAGCTTCCATTAAACGAATTATTAATGTTCTCTTCATGAAGGCAATTTCATAATGCTAAACCAAGTGCATCCTACTCATTAATATAACAGAATGCATCCCCAGGAGGTTTTCCCAAAGTTCGCAGCCACTTTGCCGTTGCAAACGTTTAGCTCAGTTTACTATTCAAGTTGTTCCAAGTACTTACCTTCCTGAAAGCCTTGCGAAAGTTATCCGACAGAAAGGCGTACAGGATCGGATTTATGCACGAATTCGTGTACGCCAGGACATGTGAAACGATTTGTAGAATTACAGTAACGTGTGTGTTGGTATACAAGTTTAGCGCTTTGAGAACCAGTATCACCTGAAAAGAAAAAGGAGAAAACAGCGAATTAGTGGTGGCCATCCTTTGAATCGATGGGGATAACAAGTGAAGGTCAATCAAGGCTGAACACGTAAATACCAAGTTTAAAATCGAGTTTTTTCTGTGGATATAAAAAGTTAAAAGATTAAACATCCCTGAGCCATATGAAGTGAAATCTGCGTTGGCAATTAGATGAGGAAGGAAGACAAACAACGACTTCTGACAGGGCAAAGTTTGTAATTGTGTAGGTAAGACCAGTGGACAGAAGGACCTTTATTAGACAAAGTTCTGTATCCGTTGCAGAGAAATTTGTTGGTTAATGCGCATTTGTTGTCGTTTTTACGAGTTTTTAAACTCGTAACTTTAAACAGCTGCACATCTCAGTTTACATTGGACCGTGTGAATAAAAAATGTCCTCCACTATAAAGCCCGTCAACGCAGTTAGAACCGAGGAAGCATTTTTGCAGTCAACTTTTTGCCTAGGTAGAGCGACGTGCAAGTCCTCTGTTGGTTGCCACTAAAAACCGCGTCATTCATCAAACTGAAAGCACTTTCCATAGAAGCTGCCGTGCATGTGTTGTTTGCATAGGTACATTGTACTAGAGGTTGGAGTTTGATCATTCGACTTCGATCAAAGCTCAGGCAATATTCACAATCATTTTTAGAAAAGAAAACTCTCAATAAGTATGCCTATCAGAAAAGTCTTTCCTCCTTATACTTACTTAATGAGGTGGAGCTACAGTTCGGGGTGAACCTGGGCCTGAATTAACATGCCTCTCCAACTAGCCCGGTCCTTAGCTCGCTGCCTCCAGTTCCGCACTCCAAGTTGATTGAGGTCGTGTTCTACTTGTGCGCGCCACCTAAGGCGAGGGGTTCATCTAAGACTCTGCGGGCCGGAGCGTTGTTGTCCATTCGCTCTATATGTCCTAGCCACCTTAGGCGCCCAATGCGCAGTTTTTTTTTTCCCTAGGTCGATGTCGCTGTACAACTCGTATCGTTGAATCTCCTTCTCCAAAATCATCCATCAAGGCAAACAGGGCCGAATATTTTGCGAAGGATTTTACGCTCGAAACGACCAAGAGTATAATCATCCTCTTGTGGTAAAGTCCATGCCTCAGCGCCGTACAGCAGAACTGGGATGATTAGGGTCTTGTATTAGGGTTATCTTGGTGTTTACTTATTTGCCGTCTTAACCCAAAACAACAGCGGTTGGCAAGAGTTATATACTTCATTTGATTTCTGACGAAATGTTGTTGTCAGATCGTAGACGGAGCCGAGGTAGATGACGTCCCTGACCACCTCAAAGTTGTAGCTGTCTATTGTGACGTTTTGTCCGATTCGTCGGTGTTGTGTGTCCCTTTTAGTCGACAGCAGATACTTGGTTTTTGCATCATTAACTGGCACTCCAATTTTTGTCGCTTCAGCTTCAATACTTGCAAACGCACCAGTGACAACTCGCTGCGTTCTGCCAATAATGCTACCTCCAAGGGCCTCAATATTTTTTCTTCCCTTCATCATTTTCTTTAAAAGTCAGTTGTGCTATATTTTATATTGTTTTCAATGTCGCGCATTAGATGGCAGTCGCCTAAAATACATTTTTTTAGTGACGCACTATATTTGTAGATTGATTATCTGGCAGCTTTGTCCAATTTAAATTGCAACAACTAAAGCTGGGAAAAAAGTGTTCCTTTGCTCCTCATATCTGTTCACCTTTAGCCTCGAATTTTCAGCGTGGGAATAATTCACTTGCCCACCCGCACTTGGTTATAATTTTGTTTTACAGTTTTGTAAGTCTGTCCTTTTCGAAAGCTTCATCTTTTTAAAAGACAAGTTAGTTGTGACAGTCTTTTTCAACTACGACGAGACAAAAACGATGAAATTTTAGATTTTAGATTACAAAAAAAATCCTTAAAAAGAATACTTTACTTTAAGTGTCACTTAATTAACGTAGACTTTTATTTCTATTTTACGCTGACATCCCTGAAGCTAAAAAAAAAAGATAATAATCCCAAAATGTCCTTCAAAATAAATAAAAAAATTATCAATTGTCCATTAAAGAAATGGCACTTAAAAAGGATTCCTATAAATCCTTAGAAAAAGCTGTTGATTCCGGTTTTGGATATTTTATCCTCATGTCTCTCAAACCCTGAAAAACGTCATGGCTCCAAAAAGTTAACTCAAAACGAGAAAGTAAATAAAATCCTTGAAGTGGACATTCACCAAACTGTTCCGATTTACTGGACGCCTTTGATCTTTATGAATAGTCCTTAACAAGGGGTCCTTTAAGCCCCAGACACTGATCGACTTTTACATCATGGTTACACATTTCTTCCAGGCATTTTAAAAATTAAAAATTTGTGTGATGTATAATTCGGCAGAATGAGGCAATAAACTGAGACAAAGTGTGACGTGTTAAATAAAGGCTTTTCCAATAAGAGGTGTTATTTTGGTATTCAAAGAAAAATGCCATTTTTTGAGATAAATGATCGGATGTTTATTTCATAATAAAGAATAAGGTATGCTGTTAATAACGAAAAACAACATCAGCCAAATGGCCACAACGAGCACGCATACAGGACCATATCCCTTTCATGAAATTTTCCATAACCATATTGCAAAGTGGCTGCCCTATGTCCTCGATAGCCTCACGAATTTTATCTTTGTGGTCTTGAATCAACGCTGGGGCTGTTGGCGTAGCCCTTACCTTTCACGTGGCTCCAAAGGAAGAAGTCGCAAGGATTTAAATCACAAGATCTCGGTGGCCAATTGTGATCACCTCTTTACGGTCCGGAAACTTTTCCCGTAAAAGATCAATAGTTTCGTTGCTTGGGTGGAACGTAGCGCCGTCTTGTTGGAAGTAAACGTTGTCCAGATCAATACCATCCAACTCCGACCATAAAAAACAATTTATCATCTCTCAATTCCAAAGAACGACGAGGAATGGACGTACCTGGGTTTTCTTCAACACTTTGGGCTACAGCAGCAATATTCTCAGTTGTTCTTGAGCAACGTGCACGGGTTTTATTCTTCAAATCACTGACTTGTCCCAACAGATCGAATTTTTCCACCAATTTCTGTATTGCAGTCCGACAAGGTGCTTCACGACGACCAAAAAATGCTTTAGTTTTACGAACTTTGTAGTGAATTTTAATAATTTCAATGCGTTGTTGAAGAGTTAATCGTTCCATTTTTAGTAATAGTTTCTACTTGTCAAAGAATAAAAGCTTCAAAAGTGACAGCTACCGAAATAGCGGGTTATTCACAATAACACCTCTCATTGGAAAATCGTTCTACTACTTTCATATTCTTTCACCAGAAATACAAAATAATAAATCGGACTTTTAAGGATGTTGCTATAAACACAAAACACAGTTCCTAAGCAATCGTTTTGAAAACACTGATGAAAAGTCCGTACGTTCCCATTTTCATATGCGGGCAATCATGAACAAAACAAGACACAAGCATCAGCCAATTTGACAAAAAATGTGGTTGCCAACGGCTCAATCTTACTGATTGTCAGCAAATTTCCATAAAACAGGGATAAGAATGCACTCAACAGAACTATTACTCGGTGCCAATCATGGCAAACAAAGTGGATTGAATCGATAGCTAACGAATGTGGTACGAGTAGTACCTATCGAAGTGGAAGCCATTGTAGCACCAATCAAACCAAGTCAAGCATTCCGGACTGGGTGTGGGAGCTAATAATGGTTCCCCAATTTTGCACTCGAATAAACAGGAAACACTTCCTGCTTCGGTGTTGGAATTGGGTGCACAATTTTAAACAATAAAAATTGATGTATATCCCCAAAGCATGTCAATCGGAAGTTATGACTCACATTTTGATAACCGTACTTATTCCGAAACTTTTTGTGATTGCCGACGGAAACTGCCTTAATCGTTGGGATCTGTATATTTTTGTTGTTTTCTTTTAAACTTTTATAGCTCAGCTGGATCGAGTTTAATGTTATTGGAACCGAACGGATTCTTCAAACTTGAGTTAAATGAAATCTCTTTTAACGGGGGCGAGTAACAGCTGTAAAATACGAATGGCATACACTGAAGGCTGGTGAATTTAACTGCTTTAAATGAATGGCCTTAAACTCTGTCCCAACTAATCAATTACCCACTCCGTGGTCGGTCTTAGAGTAAATGACTGCCAAATACGTCATATCGTAAGTAAGATAGAGTTACTGCCGTTTCTGTAGATGGAGAGGACATTATCAAGGTCCTTGCAAAGAAAGGTCCTTCTTTTCAGCATGGGAAGTTTCCGGCGTGCATCTTACACTGCTCTTGATGTTATGCTTGGTTTATTTCCACTTGATCCACTTAGGTGGAACTTCAACTGCTGCGGCTTAGATTGGGATGCAATCGAAGTCTACAGACCTGTGTTGTTGTCTTCATAGAAACCAATTTCAGTAGTCTTTACTTCTTGCAAGGCTTGCCTCAATTTTTTAAGCTATTTTAATGGCGGGGCTGGAGTATCTGCGCCTATAGCGATACCTATAGGCCGCACCTAAGGCCTCGCTCCAACCATTAACTCGTTTAAAAAGTTCGTGAATGTCATGACTGTCTAACTTTGGCAGAAGTCTTCAACTCGTGCCCGGAGTTCAGGTCAAATGAAATGTGATTGCTAAGCAAGCAAGGTGTCGAAAATCATTTTTCGGGTCTTCCTAACGTCTGCGGTCAAGTCCATTAACGATGGAGTTTTTACAGTATTTTTAAAGGATCAATTCCCATCTTCATAATAACAAATGAAACTCAACCATACGTTTAAGTTCGATTTATGTAAAAAAATCAGTTGGTTATGGTTTACAGCGGAGTTGGTTAAGGAGGTTCCTAGAACTCAAGGACAACTGACCAGAATTCAGAAAGAATTCGAAAAAAAGGAACTTTTATTGATTTCCATATCATTTACGTGTCATAATGTCGGCGTTTGTATTGACAGAAGTAAAGGAAACAGAAAATTATTGTATCCGAGGACACCTGAGTTAATATTTGCTTAGGAGGGGTGGGAAAATCGGAAATTGAATTATTACTGACTTGTTATGGTTTAATCGTGGGATTGCTTATCAAATATTCATAACCTGCATTCTCATCCGGAACTACTGATTCCAAATCGAAATAATTAATTCAGAGGAAGGAAGCGAACAAGTGTTGGAAATGGATATACGCACAGCCTTGACGAGCAAGCTATATTTGCCACACCTTCCAATTTGAAATGCTCATACAAGGTAAAACATATCACAATAGATTTCATTGTTAAATTCAGATAAGATAAATTTGATATTGATAATTTGTCAGTCTGGTACGTGGACAATCATGAAGTTCCGGTCACACAGAAATTGCGTGAAAATTGGTGTCTTAAACTGAATCTGGTATTTTAAAGGTACCTCACCTCAAGGTAGGTGCACAGTGCGGCCTCTTTGTAGTGTCTGTGGCTCGATTTAATAAAGGTCGGCTTTTACCTTCTGGTAAAGAGGTAACCTTACTGTCATAAGTGTAGACCTATTCTCCTGATAAAGCAGTCTCTGATCCACTTTATTTTATTTATTTATTTATTTATTTATTTGTTTGTCAACAAAGTACTTGGCCTTTCTTAGACATTTTACAAAAAAGTGAACTAAAAATTGAGGAACAAATTATGTAAAAAAAAAAAGAAAATACAGAAAAAAAAAGAAAAAGAAAATGCAAGTACAAAACTAATTCAAATTTGAGCAATACAATTACAACTGGAAATAATTGAACAAGATGGATTTTATTAATGGTATTGTCATATTAAAGTCAATTAAAGACGCACACTCATTATACAGTAACATTAAACCATTTAAAGAGCAGGATCTACCGTAATTAGTACGAGAACGAGGAACATAAAAGAATCTGTTATTATACGCAAATTAAGTGATGGAACATTAAGACCCAAAAGACTTAAAATATCAGAACAGTCAATCTCCCCAATAAGTATTCTGTGGAGAAAAATAACTCTTGACACCTTTCTCCTAACCTCAAGGGACTCAAGTCCAATAAGTTGTAATCGGGCTGAATAAGGGGGTAAGTTATTAAAATCGGACCAAGGAAGACATCTGAGGGCAAACCTAAGAAATCTCTTTTGAATTGCTTCGATTCTAACAACATGAGTATTGTAGTATGGACACCAAACAATGGACGCATATTCCAACAGTGATCGAACAAACGACAAATATAAAATTTTTAGCGCATAGGGGTCAGAGAACGCCCTAGCATAACGTTTAAGCATTCCCCATGCTCTATTGGCTTTATTTGAGATATATTCATAGTGGTAAATGTAGGATAGTTTACTATCTAACATAACCCCTAAATCTTTTATCAAAGAAACACGCGGAATAGCATTACTGTCGAAGGAATAAGCATGAGTGAAAGGTGAGGTACGACGGGAAAATGTAATAACCGAACATTTACTAACATTAAGGGACAAGTAGTTTTTAGTGCACCACAAAACGAAATTTTGGAGATGTGCATTTAATCTATGAAAACTATTCGGATCATTGCATGAAGAGTATATTTTAAAATCATCGGCAAACATCAGGATTTTGCAATGTGGAACAAATTTGACAACATCATTAACAAATAAAATAAATAGGAGTGGGCCTATGTGACTTCCTTGAGGGACACCGGATGTTACCCTGATTTCTTTGGATAAGTGTCCACGGAACTTAACAAATTGGTATCTGTTTCCTAAATAGGATGATAGCCATTTAAGAAACAATGTAGGAAACCCTAAATGTTCAAGTTTGTAAAGAAGAAGTCTGTGGTCAACTCGGTCAAACGCTTTACTGAAATCAGTGTAAATGGCATCGACCTGATTACCCTTAGATATCTCACTAATAACAAAATTTGTAAAAAGGAGAAGATTGGTAACAGTGGATCTGTTTTTTACAAAACCATGTTGGTTATTGCAAATTAAATTTTTACAAAAAAAATTCAACTTATCAGTCACCACCTCATCAAACAGCTTAGGGATGGACGATTGTTTACAGATTCCTCTATAGTTTTCAATATTATTTTTCCTACCAGATTTAAATATTGGTACAATAAAAGAATTTTTCCATAGGGAAGGAAAGATACCCGTCTTTAGCGATACATTGAATATGTGGCAAAGTATGGAATGTAAAGGCAGGGCACACATTTTTAAAAAGCCAGCTGGAATACCATCGGGTCCAGGATTGAAATTTAGAGCCAAACTTCTAAGTTTACTCAGTATCATATCTTCGGGAAAGGCAATATGACTAAAAATAGAGGAATGTGGAGCACCTAAATAAGAAAAAAAAGTGTTCATCTATAACTGAACCGGGATTTGAACACACTGATTGAAAAAATGCTGCAAAACTATTGCAGATAATGCGGGGATCATCTATTGACTGATCTTGAAAGAAGAAAGAGCCCGGAAAACCATCACTATTTTTTTGTAAATTAACAAAATTCCAAAATAATTTAGGCGATGATTTGATTTTTGATTCGACATCATTGATATAAGCTGAGTAGGCTTGGTGAATAGAAGTTTTAAACTCGGTTCTGAGCTGACGATATAAAGTATAGTCGTTATTCGACATACTCGAGCGCCACTTCTTATAGGCTCTATTTTTAAGAATTTTAAGTCTACGTGTATCATCATTATCCCAAGGACAAATACCATTTATAAAATTTTTAATTTCAACAACTGGGACAAAATCAAAAATTATGTTCTTTAAGACGCGATAAAATATCGAACAAAGTTCATCTACTCCAAGAGTTAAAAATGGACTCCAGTTAAAATTGTAAAGCTCATTACAGATGTTATAATAGTTAGCATTTTTAAAATCAAATTCGTAAGAAGAATAAACATTTAAAATATTAAACTCAATATGACAAAACAAATATAATGACGGATGATAGGTGTCTTCAGGAACCAGCGGAGTTAGACTTCTAGTTACATAACTATCATCGTTATAATTGGAGAATATTAAGTCCAACGAGCGATTCTGATGGTTTTTAATTGGATTCATTTGAAAAAGTCCAATCGATTGAAAGCAGTCGATGATTTCGGCCTCAATGGTTGATAAGGTATTAGCATGGGTTAGATACGTGCAATCAATATCTCCGGCAGTCCAATCAATTTTGGGTTGGTTAAAGTCACCAAAGACATAAAGCCTGTCCGAAGCGGATGTAAGATTTTCAACATAGCGAATGGCATCCAAGTATCTAATCACTACGGAAAGCTGTGTTCTAGGAGGTATATAGACACACACGATGAAGATTTTCGATGAGGCGAGATCAAATTTACTGCCACAGATTTCGATATCCGAGAAATCGTCAAGTTTTAGTTCCTTAGGATTTAAATCTTTTCTGATTGCTATAAGAACACCACCAAATCGTTCGAATGAACTATTTTCAGGTGATCGATCACAGCGATTTATAGAATAATAGTTTGGGAAAATAACTGCATCGGAAAAGCTGTCATCCAATCCAGTTTCTGTGATGACTATGACATCAGATGAGGAGCTGAATACATTTAATAGGAACTTCGTACATTTTGTCCTTAGCCCTCTCACATTTTGATAGAAGAGGGCAAGCTCGGTAAGTTTTTTGGCTTCCTGTTAGAGTTGTTCTTGTTAGGTCGATTTGTAAACTCCTTCACAATCATATTTTTCGGCCAAAAATTTGGGTTTACTAAAACTTTTCCAATATCCGATGGAGCGAGCAACTTAAATGAGGCTGATATTCGGTCCGGCAGGTTTTCAGGTGTAAGGCTATGACATTTGATAGCATCGGTGTCAATGCCCTTGCTCCTTATAAAGTTGATTATATCTTTGAACGACTTGTTTTAAGAATTCACTAAATCTGTGGCTCATCAGGGAAGTTATATACATCTAGTAACATCGAGAAGGTTCCTGGCAATGTCGGAGGTCATTTCAATGTTTTTCGTCCAGTTGTGCAAATTTATCGTAGAGTACCTACCTATAACACCAAGGGAGGTTTCGCATCTTTTTTAAGGTTTCTTAATCCTTACCCAAAGGGGGAAAAAAACGGAACCTTATTAGTTTCGCTTTGGTCCGTCTCTCTGAACCCGCATAAGACCAATTTTGTTCCTATGTCTATCTCAGAAACCAATTGGGTATTTGCTTAAAATCTATGTAGGCTATCGCCAAACATTTCTTTATCATACTACTAGCTGTGTACCAGAAAAGACCGTTTTTGGATTAAATGCCCAATTCCACAGCTATACAAAATTAAACACAAATTTCACACATTTTTTTTACTTTTTTTGGATTATTCGCGTAAACACGGTATTTTGCATAGCCCCAAAGAAAAAAATCAAACGGTGTTTAATCGCATGATCTTGGAGGCTAATTGACGTCGCCAAAACGAGAAATTACGCGACCAGGAAACTTCTCACGCAACAAAGCCATAATTGGTCGTATCGTGTGGCTTGTTGCCCCGTCTTGTTGGAATCACATATCGTCCAAGTCATACAGGGATCCCAGATTAAAAAAGAAAAATCCCCCTTTTTAACACCAAAACGATATTTTTCTCCCTTTTTCAAAAATAAAAATCCCCTTTTTCCCTTCTTGTTGGAAAAAATCGACAAAATTGCCGACTTTCCCCCCAATCTGGGATCACAGGTCATAGTTTTTAAAATCGGTTTTTTTAAAGTGCCCACAAAACAGTCACTTTGTCTGGATGCAACTGCGCCTCTTCGTTCAGTTGTGAGTTTTCTGAGCCCCATATGCGGCAATTTTGTTTTACATACCTACCGAGTGATAAATGTGATTCATTACCTAAGAAGATGTTGTTCGAAAAATCGGTGTTTATTGTCTGTACGGCGTTGTGAATGGTCAGCAGGCTCCAATTGTTGCGAAATTTGAGATTTATAGGGATGGAGATGCAAATCCAAGTGCAAAATACTGACTGAGCGTGCATTACGTCTATGCACACGCCTTTCACCATCCCAATAACGCTTCCACTCCTTAAAATTTCTTCACAATTTTACCGGCCAAAGTCGAGACTAAAATTTGCTATTTGTACCGCGCGTTGTATCTTCCTGCGCGATACTAATAATATTTAGTGTCCAGTATACATTTTTCGAATAAAATGACCCATTGTGACCTACAAAACATTTAGTGTGAAGATTAAAAATGAATAATTGGTAAGGCCCACTGCGTATGACTATTAAATAAATATTTAAATTTGATGTTAGAACACTAGAATATATCCATAACTATAAAAATTCGACTGTATCGACCGAAATCCTTGCGTTTCATAATCAAAATGAAAACCACATCCTTCAGCATATCAAGGCGGTTTAAAAATATTTGCATTTCGCATACCTACATGATATGCGATGCAATGCAAACCCTTGGGGCTTGCTGCTATTTATGCTGCTACACACACTTATGCATAAATAATGAATTTATCAGCCAACTGGAGGCAAACAATATTTACACTTCTGAGAAATCATTGATGCTGAAAATAGTAACAAATTAGCACACATCTACAGCTCTGTGCATATTTCACATACCGGCTTCGGAGGATTTTAATGGAATTACCTCACTAAATCATTCCCACATTTTATTACGAGTATTAGTGAATTGAATTTTGTTATCCGCACTATTATCGATACCTACCTATGCATTTTACAATTACGAGTATAATTCGCCTCCTTGCCAATAAAGCCCTTCATGGAAAATCAATAGAGAAATAACTCTGCAATGTGAGATTGTGAGTCCGACATGCGATTCTATTATTATACCTGAGCGCTTTCTATAGGCATCCATTATTTGAATTTAATTGCATTTTCATTTACTGCCCTTTCATTGTATCTGCCGCTACTTGTATACAACAATCCAATCTCCTTGAACGCGCCGCAGAGCACACTATTTGCACCATACAAAAGTCATATCCGGCTGATGTGTGATTCCGGTTAGACTACCGGAATTCTATTTCCATTGCCGGGCTAAACTGTTTGTAACTTCATTATCATGACTTGATTACGCTGACAGTGTATTTTCTCGTTTGTTTGTCGCTACAGTGTTTCGAATTGGAGTGGATGGGAGTGGGTGTATCTATGTGTATTTGAGGCTTTAGTCATTTCATGAACGAAACGATTGCACAGTGACCAGGATATACATTTCTAGGTATACATGAGGCAAAACTTAATTTAATTGGGTAATAATTAGGTATTGCATCAGTATTTTCGCCACATGTTCGGATGCATACTAAAGGGTGTCCCATTATTCACGCAAAAAATGAATTTTGCGCCATTTAATAATACAGTGATGCCAACCCAAAAAAGTTAACAATGTGACAGCTGACAGTTTGGGGGTAGTAAAAATTGAGAGGTACATCAAATGTTCCTTTAACTAGGTATACATGAATTATTTATTTTTATACCCTCCACAGGAAGGTATATTCACTTTGCCAATACATTTGTAATGCCAAGAAGGAGTCACCGGAGACCTCATAAAGTATATATATTCTTAATCAGGATCACATTCTGAATCGATTTAGCCATGTCCGTCTGTCTGTCCAATATTGGACCCATGTGCCTCTCTATCTGTTGAAAGCACGATAGCGCTCAAATTAATTGACGTAGGTGAATGAAATTTAGTAAGAACACTTATTTTTATCAGCGTCAGGTTGGTATTAAAAATGGGCTCTGTCGGTCAAGTAGTTCTGATACCTCCCATACAAAACCAATTTTGCATGACTTGTATGCAGTGGAGGGTATCAAAGCATCGGCCAGGCCGATGATAACACTTTTACTTGTTTTTAGCTGGAGCATTATCGTCCATTCGCTCGATGTGGCCGAGCCAATGTAGTCGGCGTATTTTGGCCTTTTGGACTACATCCACATCTTGGTACAGCTCATAGAGTTCGCGGTTGTATCTTCTCCTCCATTCGCCCTCCTCGCACACAGGACCAAAAATCCGCCGAAGAATTTTTCTTTCGAAGGAGCCCAGTATCAGCTCTCCCTTCCTGCTTATCGTCCAGCACTCGGCGCCATAAAGCAGAACTGGCAGGATAAGGATTCTGTAAAGCATACATTTTGTCCTTCGAGTTAGGAGTTTTGAACCCAATTGCTTTGCCAAACCGAAGTAGCAGCGGTTTCCTAGGGTAATTCTTCGCCGTATCTCCACTAGGATGTCATTTGTGGAGTTCATGTTTACTTCGAGGTAGATAAACTCCTTAACTACCTCGAAATTGTTTTGATAGCAACGTTGTGACATAGTGACGTTCTGTCCTCGACGGTGGACAGATGCTTGTTTGTTTGTTGATAGCATGTACTTAGTCTTGTCCTCATTTACTACAAGACCAACGAATTTTGCCTGTTCTTCAATTGCTGTAAAAGCCTCTATCACACCACGCTGGGAGCGACCGATGATGTCAATATCGTCTGCATACCCCAGTAGCTCCGTCCGATCCGTCCAGCTACTGGGGTATGCGAAGAGTTGCCCTTATATTATCACTCTCCAAGCTGTTGTCGATTTTATTTGGGATATGCATATGATCATAAATCTTTTGACAGTCAAGTAAGCTGTAGTCACGGTTGCTTTTCAATTGAGCGCGTTGACAGATTCAAATACCTAGGCATTATATTGGACCATAGGTTTTTTTGGAAGGAGCTGTAAGACAATCATACCACCATAGCATACACTGCAAACTACCTATTTTAAATTTAGTTTATAATGGCATATTGAAATCGAAACAGCAATATGGAATTTCTTGCTGGGGTGGCATTTATTTCAATACATAAGAGCCATTACTGATCAAACAGGAGTATGCAATAAGACTTATGTGTAGAGTTGATCCACTAGTTTTGAATTGTTCAAATGTCTCGAACTTCGTCCTTTAAGGCAACTGTACTGCTACAAAGTTCTAAAGATATTTTTTTGAAAATTCCGGTTAGAGTTCACGATAGTCACACCGTGACTATGCCAGAAACTTCGTAGATATATCAAAAATCCTTAAAATACATTTTCACGTTTTTATTATGTTGTTGGTCCTTGTCTATTTAATAATTTACCAGAAAACCTAAGGTGTGAGAGAGTGAAAACAGTATTAGTGTAGAACTTTATTAAAGTCTGCTAAATTTAATCAAACAAAGGCGCAGCTCTTTAACTGAGTGGATAGCTAGCCCTCACACATACATGTCTGCATTAATGACATCCTTGATGAAAAAAAAACACCAATAGTGTTTAGTTTCAATATATAGTAAATTTAAAGTCCACAGCTATCGGATATATATAATAATTCGTAGAAAAGATCCCTTATATAATATGCATTTATATAGAAACTTTAAGCTTTAAATTCTGAACAGCCTACGTATGAGTTCAAGTTCATTGAGTGCTGTCAACCACATAGCTTCAGGGCCAGCATTGCATGCAATCACTGTACCTACCGTAGGTCGGTCGTATCCAAGGGGCCGTTAATTGTGTCCTGACATGAAGCAAAATGTGTAATCTAATCTTCAGTAATCACCGATGCCATCAGTGTAGATGCTCCCCAGAATCGTAATGAATTTAAATGTGTCCTACGTGATGTATGTGTTTTCAGTCCTGGTAGTGGTGCACGAACTTAGTTCAATGGCGACTGCCATAGTGTCTTTCCTCTCTCTCACTTAAGGTATCCCTTGTTGATTGTGGCACGAAACAATCAAATTGTGGGAGTGAACATCTTCATGCCTGGCATACTCACCAGAGTGTGGGTAATAGGCTTTGATGTTCTGCACTATTCATGGCCTCGAAGGACTTCATGTACAAGCATAAGCAATATACGCAAACAAACAATGCGCGATAAATAAATTAGCCTCCTTCGCTTTGGCCCTGTTGCAAGTTCCTATAAAAGCTCAACCAAAACAAACAACAACAGTTAATCTGCGGCTTGCTTAATTCAATACAAGTTTGTGGTTTTATTGTTCGGTCTCACAGACTAGTTCCTGTACTGAATGGATTTAGTTTTGAATCATTTACATCTGCTCTATTTTCAGACCACACTCATAGCGCGGTGGAGACGAATAATTAATTTGCTAAAAGCCGATTTCGTCTGATTCCGACTGTTGACTGAACAGAATTACCGGAATAATGACCGCCATTACGTGAAATGATTAGCATTTCTTAACAATTACTTATTTATCTGGGGGAAAACACAACATTGAGGTTGTGCCCATCTCTCAAAGAACCAAGGAGAGGAAGAAGGTGACGTTTTTGTAAGGATCTGTGTTAAAACTAATATGCCACAGAGATAGCGAGAGAGAAAACGATCCCGAATCTAACTGCGGGATCTTGAAAACAAAGTGAAATATAAAATACAAAAATGAAGTCCCGCGCCACTTTCCAGCTGTCCATCCGTCATCTATTTTCGCAGAAACATACAACAGTTGTTCCGCCAGGTGTAAGTGATGCAGCTACCAATAATAAAAACAAGTCAAGTGTTACAGCATGCTGCCCACTCGCCACTTCTATCATTAGGACTACATTCGATAAGCGGGTACTACCCACTTTTCAAATGCTTTTGTCATACTCAAATGTGTATGCCCGTAAAAAAAGTATGTAAAGGGTTTTCCAATGAGAGGTGTTATTGTGAATAACCCGCTATTTCGGTAGCTGTCACTTTTGAAGCTTTTATTCTTTGACATTTGACAAGTAGAAACTACGCCATTACTGAAAATAGAACGATACATGCTTCAACAACGCATTGAAATTATTAAAATTCACTACAAAAATGGTGAAAATCTTGCAGTCGCAGTTCGCAAAACTAAAGCATTTTTTGGTCGTCGTGAAGAACCTTGTCGGACCGCAATACAGAAATTGGTGAAAAAATTCGAGCTGTTGGGACAAGTTAGTGATGTGAGGAATAAAACCCGTGCACGTCGCTCAAGAACAACTGAGAATATTGCTGCTGTAGTCCAAAGTGTTGAAGAAAATCCAGGTTTGTCCATTCCTCGTCGTTCTTTGGAATTGGGCATTCCACAAACGTCATTACACCGTTTATGGTCGGAGTTGGATGGTATTGATCTGGACAACATTTACTTTCAACAAGACGACGCTATGTGCCACACAAGCAACGAAACCATTGATCTTTTACGGGAAAAGTTTCCGGACCGTGTTATCTCTCGAAGAGGTGATCACAATTGGCCACCGAGATCTTGTGATTTAACACCTTACGACGTCTTCCTTTGGGGCTATGAAAGATAAGGTCTACGCCAACAGCCCAGCGTCGATTCAAGACCTCAAAGATAAAATTCGTGAGGCTATCGAGGACATAGGGCAGCCACTTTGCGGTTTGGTTATGGAAAATTTCATGAAAAGGATATGGTCCTGTATGCGTGCTCGTGGTGGTCATTTGGCTGATGTTTTTTTTCATTATTAACGGCATACCTTCCTCTTTATTATAAAATAAACATCCGATCATTTATCTCAAAAAATTACATTTTTCTTTGAATACCAAAATAACACCTCTTATTGGAAAACCCTCTATATCTGATATCTGTTTACGTTTTCTGGAATTCATGACATAAAATCAGTGCCTAAGGTGATTAAAATTCAACGTTAACACTTAATAACTGCTACTTTTACATCACCGAAAACGATGGCGATGTGACCTAAAGTATCTTCCACCGACTCTAAATGCTCCTGTAGTATTGATGCCATTAAACAGAGCTTAACAGGTATTTTATTGAGGAACTTTTACTTAGTATAATGAAGGCGAACAAAAAACAAATAAACGTGTTTCAATAACATCGTTTGCTTTTTAAAGCGCCTGGATAAATAAAATAAGGTGAATGACAAGTTCGCCGCAACTGAAAGTGTCTATTTCCATTTCTTTTTGTAGCTTTCTCGTAAAAGTTAAGAGACTTGTTCCTAGTAAACTTCTTAAAAAGACATTTGCTTACACACATTGCACAAATTAAAGATGTGATATTTTCTACTGCGCCATCGCTTGCGAGTGTCTAACAAACATCCGAGAGCACAATGCACAAACTGTCATGAAAAAGGCTTCTCATTCCAGCCGATCGGACTGGGCCAAAAATTGTATGTAAGTCGCTTCCATTCATCCCAAAATTAAAAACTCAAACCCAAATCGAATGGTTGTGAAAAACTATACTCAGGGAAACTCTACGGGCCTGTTACCTATTAATTTATATTTTTTAATTAGTTTTTTTTTTTAAACTAGAGCATTGCGAGCAAGGAAATTCATTATGCAATTTCTAAACGAGTGGCGATAAAGTTTATCGAGCGTTCGGCACCTTTTTTTCCAGTCCATACCCTTAAAATAAAATCCTTTCTACATCCCAATGCTTAAAGGCACCTTTCCCATTGTGGAGTTCTAGAATTTAAACTTTTAAATTAAATCCCAGCTTAGCCCAGTGACAGATTTTAAAGAAAATGTTTACTAAATGCTTGGCAATGCTTTGTCTGTCAAATAGACAATGGCGGATGTAATTTCTACAAGGCAATAAAATAAGTCATTCAAATTTAATTAATTCAATTAAAAATAGTTAATTATTCTTTGGCCGTTTATTTCGAATTTGTACAGCAACAACAAGTGTTATTGACGGTTGAAAGAGTCTTCTAAGACGAAAGTTGGTTAAATTTGGAATCTTTTTTAAGACCGAGAACGTTGTCAACGTTGTCAACGGTAGGAACGTTAATCATCCACTATATTAATCGCCGACCCAATTTCTTTCAGAACATATTTACCCTATTTAATGAAGTAAAATTGAATTTTTTTTTTTACCAAATTGAAGCGTACAGCTCATAGATCGGTCGAAAAGAATTATAATTTCAAAAAAGTTATTGCAAAATAGGTAAAATAATGTTTTTAAATTACCTTGGTTACAACAACAACATTGTAAACATACAAAGAAAGATAGCTTTATAGCTTCGCTATCTGTGCGGCGAATGTCACGTTTGAATGATGGGAGTTAAGCAAAGAAAGAGAGAAAAGTATATGCGCAGGGGTGGGTATGGGTAATTGGATAAGTCACATTTTTCTTTCGCTCAGTCGAAGTCCTGTGACTGTCTCCTTCTATTGTATGAATCAGAAATTAAAAAAAGAAAATCATACACAGAGAACGTTTCTATATGCGTATGCGTTGCTATGCTATTATTATTGACCTTATTTGTATAGTGTAGCACTATACATAGAGCAGCCACTGAGCCACCTCACCGAAACGAAAGTGTTTGGCGTGTGGGGGCGTGGCGTATGAATGCGTGTCGTGTTCGTTTGTGTTAAGCGAATGAGGGAGAGAAGTTATGCGCAGGAGTGGTTGCATTAGTCTGATTTGGCTTCCGGTCCAGTGATGGGACTTGAGAAAAGCGAAATGGTGGTAGATAGCCTTAAAAAAAAGGTGGTAGAAAAGTGGTAGAAAATAAAATGTTCCACTTGCACTAAAATAATGCAAGCATTAGAGAAAGCACACTAACTTGCTGTAGGAACCAAGAATTTACGCATTTTCACTTCCAATAGTTCTAAATATTATTTGAAAATTAAAAGTTTTTGAAACTACTAAAAAAACGTCATAGATTCAACTCATCATTAAACACATAATATCCAAACATAGCAAAACACCCTCTCACAAATACAGTCAAATACAGAAATTTTAGCGCAGTAAATGGTGTACTGGACTGGAAGTTTTTGCTGATGCAAATTTCAGAGAGAAATACTGATAGCATAAATGGTTTGATGAATGTACGATGTGTTCTTTGTAATGCGATACATTTTAGTTCAGAGACGACTGGTAAGGATCGAAATATTTTTACTTCTTGCTGTCATAAAGGAAAAGTGTTCATACCGCCTTTAAGTCAGAACGCTTTCATAAATAAGCTATATTATGACCTTCGATCAAACTGATAAAAACCGTGCGAATAATTATTTTGCTAATATTCGCAGTTACAATTCTGCCTTTGCAATGATTTCCTCAGAAGCAAAAGTCTCACAAAATGTCACGCAAGGTGTTTATCACTTTAAAATTCATGATACGTTTTATCATAGAATGGGGCCTTTGACTGTTTCTTTGTACGGTAATCAACCTTCCTATGCACAGTTATATTTCTATGACGTTGATACTGCCAACCAATACCGATTAAATCTTAAAACAGTCTAATCGTGACTGTGATCGTGATTTGATGCATTCTATATCTAATGAATTGAATCGTGTGAATCCATTTGTGCACTCTTTATCTATATAGTAATGATATAAAAAAAAATGTGTGGTCGATTTTCGAGCACTGGGCGAACCTAGTTATATTAATACGTGAACATCAAAAGTTTCGGTACACTTTCTAAGTATTTATTATGTAATGAGTAGAATTAAACTTATGTTATTTGAAAGGTACTGTGCCAGAGATGTGCACAAACAAAAAATCGTGGGTATATGTCGCCATTAAGACTGGTAAAATTAAGTTATGAATTCCCCATACAAAACAGGTAATTGAAAAGATTTTGGTGACAATCAATTTTTCGACGCCATATTACCATAGCAACGTATTCAAATATAAATCATCTTAGATCAGAACCTGTTTCCTATGGAGCAGCTCATCTACGTATTTTTTCGATATCTAGATGTCGCTGCTTTCGTTTGAAAAAAAATACATAATAATGAAAATAATTGCGGTATGTTTTTTAGTATTACGTACTTATAAAAGGTATGGTCGATTTTCGACCACAGCGATACTAGTTGTTATTAAAACGCCAAAGAAATGTGTAAGTTCAGAGACAGCGGAGGACTGAAAATTCGGAATGCTGAAAGTTGAAGAAAGTTAAAAGATATTAATTTACCACTTTCTCAATCAAATGACGGAAATCTTAAACATATGTAATGTATGCAGCGACGGTGAAGCGAATGAAAGTCCAGATTAATAAAAGATTCACTCGAGCGTATTGTTGTCAGATATTCTCTGAATATTTCTGAACATTTTATGAAACTAAATAGACTGTTAGATTGTATAAACCTTTCCTACATATATTTGACATTTCTTTCATTGTTTTTTATACCCTCCAGAGGAAGGTATATTCACTTTGCCAATACATTTGTAACGCAAAGAAGGAGTCACCGGAGACCTCATAAAGTATATATATTCTGAATCAGGATCACATTCTGAATCGATTTAGCCATGTCCGTCTGTCTGTCTGTCTGTCTGTCTGTCTGTCTGTCTGTCTGTCTGTCTGTCTGTTGAAAGCACGATAGCGCCCAAAGTAATTGACGTAAGTGAGCGAAATTTGGTGAAAGGACTTCTTTTTATCGGCGTCAGGTTGGTATTGAAAATGGGCTATGTCGGTCAAGTAGTTCTGGTACCTCCCATACAAAACCAATATTGGACCCATTTGTCTTTCTGTCTGTTCAAAGCACGATAGCGCTCAAAGTAATTGACGTAGGTGAACGAAATTTGGTGAAAGGACTTCTTTTTATCGGCGTCAGGTTGGTATTGAAAATGAGCTATGTCGGTCAAGTAGTTCTGGTACCTCCCATGCAAAACCAATATTGGGTCCACATGTCTCTCTGTCTGTTGAAAGCACGATAGCGCCCAAAGTAATTGACGTAGGTGAACGAAATTTGGTGAAAGGACTTCTTTTTATCGGCGTCAGGTTGGTATTGAAAATGGGCTATGTCGGTTAAGTAGTTCTGGTACCTCCCATACAAAACCAATATTGGACCCATATGTCTCTCTGTCTGTTGAAAGCACGATGGCGCCCAAAGTAATCGACGTAGGTGAATGAAATTTGGTGAAATCACTTCTTTTTATCGGCGTCAGGTTGGTATTGAATATGGGCTATGTCGGTCAAGTAGTTCTGGTACCTCCCATACAAAACCAATATTGGACCCATTTGTCTTTCTGTCTGTTGAAAGCACGATAGCGCTCAAAGTAATTGACGTAGGTGAACGAAATTTGGTGAAAGGACTTCTTTTTATCGGCGTCAGGTTGGTATTGAAAATGAGCTATGTCGGTCAAGTAGTTCTGGTACCTCCCATGCAAAACCAATATTGGCCCACATGTCTCTCTGTCTGTTGAAAGCACGATAGCGCCCAAAGTAATTGACGTAGGTGAACGAAATTTGGTGAAAGGACTTATTTTTATCGGCGTCAGGTTGGTATTAAAAATGGGGTATGTCGGTCAAGTAGTTCTGGTACCTCTCATACAAAACCAATATTAGAAAACATATTATGTTAAAAACACGATAGCGTCGAAAAGAATCTACCTAGACAAGTGAAATTTTGTGAGAAAACTTATTTTTACTGTCCTCAAGTTAGTATTAAAAATGGGCTATGTCGGTCAAGTAGTTCTGGTACCTCCCTCACGAAACAAATTTTGCATGACTTGTATGCAGTGGAGGGTATCAAAGCATCGGCCAGGCCGATGATAACACTTTTACTTGTTTCTTCTCTTTTCAACACCATACAGCATAGTTCCTCTGTCTGTCTGTTTGTTTGATTTGAGAATTAAATGCATATCCACTCACGCAGGTGAACATCGTAGAAAGGTTTCAAATTTTGCCTATTTCTTTAAAAACCTTTTAAGTTTTCGAGTTAATGGATATCCTAAGTTGTACCCGCAGATGTCCTCTATAAGCTGGTGTTTACTATCTTTAAAATGCTCCCAGTATTTTCGAACGGAAAGCGTGGCAAAGAACAAAGCGAAACGAAACGAAAAATAAATTACTCTTGTCCAATTTTCTCCGGCATTTATAGAGATATAGAGTTGAAATAAAGTGTAGATTGTAGGCCTAGGTACCTATCCTCTATAGGAATGTTTCTAAGATTTTTGCATTTAAAGACATGCAGTCAAATTCAATCTTAGTCGAACAGAACTACACCAATTTTATTTATAATGACTCTTGTCTTCATGTCGATGTATGTAAACATTGAATACTTGTATAATTGTGACATTTTTCAACCGATTGACTTGAGTAGACTTGGCTTTCGAACGTCAATTCAGTACAACTTTAACTATGAATCGCTTTTACATTAAAAATAGTCGTTCAGTTGTGTCGTTCAACGTGCATATTATCGAAAATATCGTGGAAAATCAGCACTGTCCGACAACACTATTCGTCGTCAATATTCTCGAACGTTGGGTCATTTTGTCTGCCCACAAATGAATGAAACAGGTCTGGACGGTTAATGGTTTCAACAAGACGGTGCACCATGGCCCACTGCAAATCAAACAATTCAGTTTCTGCAACGGAAATTTCGTGGACGTGTGCCGTCAAAATAAATATTGATTGGCCGCCGAGATCTCCAGATTTGACCCCTCCGGACCGGACTTCTTTTTGAAGGGTTATTTGAAAGTTAAGTATGCGCCAACAAACCTCAGACCAAGAGCTCAAAGCAAATATTCGTGACAAAATAACTGAAAGTCATGGATAACGCAGCAAAAAGGGCACATTTTGCTTTGGTCATTTGAGGCGCCCACTTGATTGATGTTGTATTCAAAAACTAGTCCAAATATATTGTAAAAGACCAAGTTAAATAAAAAAAGCTCGATAAAATTAATAAAGTTACTCAATATTTACATACCGACATAAAAGATGGGACACCAGTTAGATTCAAAGTGTAATAACTAAGACTCGACTTTATTTCACGGCTTTATGCTGTCTCTAAAGCGAAACTCAACCTTTACACCATTTCCCCAGGACTGACATTTTGCAACGGAAAGACCTCCAATAATTCTTAATATGCGTGTTCATGACAACCGTCGTTGGAACACCGTGAAGTCGCTATGTAAATACATTTCAAAATGTCAAGGTTTTGTCAAACGGCTCAGGAAATATTTGACTAGAACACATAAGTATAAAATGCTCATATGTGGTCTGGGGGCGGTGAAATACCGCATAACCACATTGCACCTTGATCGAAAATCGAGTGTTAAAATTAATCGGCGAAATAATGTAAATCCAGCAGAAATATGTCTCCCATTGTTTTCTCGGTGATAAAGTGAAATTTCCAGCTGCACTCCCCACCTTTAACAACTGAACCGCAATAATTACAATGCTCATCAGTTTATCCTCCAGCTTCAGCTCTTCCTCCCCTTGGATCTTAGAACTCCCTCTCTTTAGACCGGACAATTGGTTGAGAATTGAGATGCTCTTTATTGGACATAATTTTATCAGACCTAACTATAAATGGGTGGGTTCATCCATTCTCCTAAAAACTTTCACCCGGTTTTGAAATACTCAGTGGCCAAGTGGTCTTGTCTCGCAGTTTGACTGAATCTACAATTCCTTCTGACAATCAGCTTGAAAAATGGCCCGTAATAAAAAGCATAACATCTCAATAACTACGGCTACTTGAACCATTTTCCTGACACAACATCGTCTATATTGCTTCTGAAAAATAAAAAAAATAAAAATATCTCCGATCACATAATTCAATAGGGCCACCGAATCACCTCGTTAGGGATTTTCGTGCTCCTTTCCTTTGCCGAAAATCGATTTACCGAACCAGCTTCCAGTCAACTTATTCCGACGAATGACAATTTTATGTAGATGACAAATTAAAATTACGCCCTATTCCAAACAATCTGAGTCAAAATTGGGCAATCGGTCGGAGACGTGGCCCAGGGAAGCCGACAAAAAGAATGATAGCCATCTCAAGCGAATGCCCTCAATGGAGTCGGAATCTAAAATGAACTTGAATTAAGTGAAACAACAAACGTAGTTACATACTTTGCATATTCAGTGGGTACTCGTATTTGTGGGTGCAAATTGGCCTATAACCTCGCTCCTCCGCCCTCCAATTTGAAATGAAGATTAGGAGAAATTGCTTTTCGCAGACATTTTGTCCTCGGGCAATTGTCTTGACCGTTAAAATGAATTTTAAATTGAAATTGCCGTTCGGCAAAAAATCAAAGAGGATGGCTGAGAGCGTTAGGTATAGAGGCAACCGTGTGCAAATAAAATCAAACGCATGCACAATTGCATGTCCTGAGCGGGGCTCATTCATATTTGCATTTAAATTGGATAGTTCATAGACGAACACCATAGCTCCATATGGCCTTGAGCGAGGGATAATCGATTGAAGGTTGCCGTAATCAATGCAATTCTACGACCATTCAAAATTTACCATTTCAGCAGTTTGCGCTGCACGACTGCAATTGGCTACTGTGCATGCAATGGCCCATGCAATTGAGGTTATAGTGTTCTCCTCATCTCATAATGTAGGTGCAATTATAGATGAGTGCACGCTATTTCTTGCACTGGTGAAGTTAATTTAATTGAACTGGGATTTATATGACCTGTCTGAGGGAGGCCCAAAATGAAAATATTAATTGGAAGGAAGCAGTATTTTTGAATTTTTTGTTCACGTTTTACATTGGGCACAACTCCTCAAGTACGAGTATAAAGACACGGCTTCACTTAAATGTGAGAGTGCTCCGATGTTTGTATCCATACTGTTTGGCAATCAGGAAGTGTGATCATTCATAGGCAGACTGGACGGAGGATGACATACAAAGGACATTTCTAAGATAACATCGCGTAGAGATAAAGTTATATTAAAAAATAAGCTGCCTCCCCACATAGTTTTTTTTTTACCCAATTAAACTAAGTGCACTTAGTAGTTCTAGCAAAAATAAGTAATGCCATTAAATTCATGTAGGAGATGGAGGCCAGTGTTCCATTTTAGGCTACAGTAAACTTTTTTTATTATATATTTAGTTTCTAGCGAATAATAGTTAGCGAATACAAACGAATAGGTTGACAGTCCTGGATAAAGTTGGTACCAGTCTTACTACCTTTCAAAAAAAGGTGAAATATTATGGCTCATGGCCTCAAAATCATTCGAAGTAACAAGAAGTGCCTTTTGGAGGCGAGCAGCTTACTTACTTACTCAACGGGCTCCCGACCCATTAAGAGTCTGCCTGAGACACTGCAGGTTTCCATACCCTACAATTCTGAGCACGCTTCTTCCAGTTATCCAGACCAAGCGCTCTGGTTGTTTGGATTCTTCACCTCTATCAGCGAGAAGCTAGCAAGATTGGGAAAATTCAATAATCTGGTTATCTTAAGTCGACGATTTTGAGGGGAAATTCAAAGGCAAAAATTCTCATTCTGCGGATTCCGCTTATTCAGAACGAAGTGCCATTCGAATTTAAGCGTCTTCAATTTCCCTTGCCACCGACCAGTGATGCAAACCCGAATCAAAGTTTTTATTTCAAAAATATTACGCCTTTTTGGAAAAAAAAAACATAAAAATCGGGTATTTTACAAAGGCACTGCAACGAACCTACAAGGTGACTAAAATTTGTTAACAGAACGTTGGGCAATTGATAGGTAAATAAACCTTTTTGACGTCTGTAATCCAAGTTTTGGGTTTGGTGAGTAGGTACATACGATGCGACTTTGATCAAAGAATGTACCAGATTTACCAAATTCAAAATGCATTTGCAAAGGGTTTTCCAATAAGAGGTGTTATTGTGAATGACCCGCTATTTCGGTAGCTGTCACTTTTGAAGCTTTTTTTGACAAGTAGAAACTACGCTATTACCAAAAATGGAACGATACACGCTTCAGCAACGCATTGAAATTATTAAAATTAACTACAAAAATGGTGAAAATCTTGCAGTCACAGTTCGCAAAACTAAAGCATTTTTTGGTCGTCGTGAAGCACCTTGTCGGACCGCAATACAGAAATTGGTGGAAGAATTCGAGCTGTTGGGACAAGTTAGTGATGTGAGGAATAAAACTCGTGCACATTGCTCAAGAACAACTGAGAATATTGCTGCTGTAGCCCAAAGTGTTAAAGAAAACCCAGGTTTGTCCATTCCTCGTCGTTCTTTGGAATTGAGAGATGATAAATTATTTTTTATGGTCGGAGTTGGATGGTATTGATCTGGACAACGTTTACTTTCAACAACGCAACGAAACCATTGATCTTTTACGGGAAAAGTTTCCGGACCGTGTTATCTCTCGAAGAGGTGATCACAATTGGCCACCGAGATCTTGTGATTTAACACCTTGCGACTTCTTCCTTTGGGGCTAGGTGAAAGATAAGGTGTACGCCAACAGCCCAGCGTCGATTCAAGACCTCAAAGATAAAATTCGTGAGGCTATCGAGGACATAGGACAGCCACTTTTGCGATTTGGTTATGGAAAATTTCATGAAAAGGATATGGTGTTGTATGCGTGCTCGTGATGGCCATTTGGCTGATGTTGTTTTTCATTATTAAAGGCATACCTTCCTCTTCAGTATGAATTAACATCCGATCATTTTTCTCAAAAAATGGCATATTTCTTTGAATGCCGAAATAACACCTCTTATTGAAAAACCCTTTATAAATCTATTTTAAAAAAACAATTCAAAAAAAAATTATGCCTTTTTTTCTAAAAATTATTCCTCAATGCCTTAAGGATCGGAGCTATGCCTAACCAGCATAATTATGCTGAATTAGCAACACTGCAGCCGGCGGCCATTAAAACACTTATTCAAAGATAGGAAAAAAAAGAGCGCGCGAGAGAGAATTTTCGTACTGCAATGCAACTGCTGGAAGGAAGATGCACGGAATAATCCTGATGACAATGTTTCTAATTTTGATTAGGTATGCACCGAGTGTGTTATGAGCCCTGTGCCCCTGTCACGAGATCATTCAAAAAAATCATAGGCAAGAAGAAATGTTTCTCTTTTTTTTTTTAATTTAATTTTTGACCGCAGTTATTGATTTATTTTTCGACTTTTGGGAAAATGATTCGTCGGAACAGTTGACTCCTTTCTTTCAAACAATTCTGCTGTTCCATTCCTGCTTTATGCATTCATCTGACCGTCTCTTAGAAATGAGCATTTTATCAAACTGTCCTGACAACGATTACACAATACAAATAGATAGTCGCTCTTAACGACAACAAATCTGTATTTCTGCCATAATGTGACAGCACACACTTGCTACACACAAATCGTTCAACAATAATTGATATCATCAAGGAGATCAAACATTAAGCAACCAGGAAATGTAAACCCTCCAATGCGTTGGGGCTAACAGCCTTTTCCGCATCACATCAAGAGATGATGTGCTTCTTGTTATTCTGCGAAACCCGCTGTAACTGCCAGTGATAACAATCAATCAGTTGCTGTGGGCCTAGCATGAGCAATTATTTCGACAATTTCCGTTAGAACAGATACAATAACTTAATTGAGAGTAATTGGATTTACTACCGTACACTCATTAGACCCAAGGGCTGTACTTAACATGAGGTTGCATCATTAGAAATTGAACGACGCGACGTCTAAATTAGACGGAAGCAGTTGTAGATACAGCACACAATGAGCTTCAGTTCGGTTCAGGGCAATTGGCATGAATTTTCGTTTTAATTTTTTGTACTGCTCTAGATTTATTTTTAAATTTTTATTTTATTTTTTTCAACTAAAGTAGTTCGAAAAATTAAAAGGAACATTTCCGATTTGAGTGAGTCCGTAAAAACCAACAGCTTTATTTATAAACGAATTATAAAGAGTGTATAAAGTTATGCACGCTCTATAATGCCTCTAAACGCAAAAACCTTATTTATAAAAAATTTTCAACGTTGTACAGAGCTTGTATTTATAAGCTAAACGCACTTGGACGTTGTTTAGAGCTTGTATAGAGGTGGAATAGTCGAAATGTCTTTTTGACTTAAATAATTTGTCAAATTTTATTTTAAATGAAATCAAAAATAAATTCGATGTATCGACGTTTTTATTTTCAATTTAAAAGATTCTGCAAGTATCCTCGATAAGTTGGCTTAGAAATATGGGCAGACATGACATATTCAGCCTTATTGTGAGTTTCGCCCGAACAATATTCCACCCGAAAAAAACAGAAATCTGTTCTGAAATGTCATTTTTTTCGTGTGGAATATTGTTCGGGCGAAACTCACAATAAGGCTGATTTTTAATCGCTATATGATATTTATTTTAATTTGATAAGACTACCGGCTCATGGAGTCCCAAATATCCCATCTTTTTCTTTTCCATTTTTTTATTTTTATTTGTATTTGAATTTGCATTTCCCACAAGCTGCTTAGGTTTTTTTTTATCATTTCGGACAGATAAATGTAATAGATTTCTCTTTTTCAGTACTTTTTTTGACACAAGCCCTGTATAACTAGTATGCATGGAAAAATGTTTTATAAATAAGAATTTTTGGAAGGGTGTATAAGGGCTGTATAAATACTTATACACTGCATAACTATACAGGTTTATAGGCGTGTTTAACAAATTCTAATAAATAAGGCTGCAATATTATAATGCAGGCAAAAAAAAAAAATACTAAAATCTTTCGAAATGTTGTAATCGACCGATATTTTTCCTTTATTTTTTTTTAATTTATTATTCACGCGCTATATTATTTATTGTAAATCATCACATCATTTGCGAAATTCTTAAATTTTCTTTTCGTTCACTTGGGTTTGACGTTTATTAGAGTTAAAAACAACTTAAACATACATTCTTTCGTGTTTAATGTAAGACTCGAGTTTTTCGTTTAGACATGGGTTTGAATTGTCTATGAATAAACCCCGGTTTTGTTTAGTTATAACATAGGAATAGCTTATCAAAGATCTATGAATATGCCTCATTATCTTTAATGTTTATTTTGATCAAAATCGTTAGAGCGGTTTTTGTAAAATTTGGCAGACAAAACAGAATACCAAATATACAAGTACAAGTTATTGTTCGCGATGAAAGCATTACTTTGGTTTTTAAAGTTTTATCGAAGTCGAAAATGGGCTTTTCGAGATATGAGCAGTTTCTTATATTAATGTTTTCGGTGATTCGAATTGAAAATTAAGGACGCAATATTTAAATAAAGAATAACTTTTTCAAAAATCCATTTTACGATAATACAGAGAAAAACTGATCTTGGCATTAAGTTAGAAATCACCATTTTACATTAGAAATACATTTTTGTTACAATTGGATGGACCGTTTACGAGATACATACATATTTCCAAGTTTCAAAACTACCATTATTCGATTTTTAAGCGGAACTGAGTATGCAGTTATCTTAACCTCACCCACTTATAAGCTTAAATATTATTTTGGTTAAAATCGTTAGGGCGTTTTTTGAACAAATCAAACTGACATGAAAATTGTGTTCCATCCTTAAGATGGAATGCAGTTTTTTTCGGGGATCGAGCCTGGGACCCCTCGCTTAATAGTCCAACAGACTAACCACTAAGCCACTGCGTCTACGATGCATATAGTCAATCTTAATTAAAGCTTAATATTTCACAAGTCGCATATATGCGAAACTGATTCAAAATAATATCCCTGGAATCGTATAGTTCATTGGAAAACCAACAGAGATGTCAGTCGATACAAAATTAACTAAGGCTTTTATTTATATTTTTCTGCAACTTAACAAAACATCGGTGATACGTTTGCAGAATATTAAACGAACTCGTTTGATTTTTCATCAAAAAAATCAAAAAAATAAAATATATTCGCAGAACGCAAACAACATGAAAGGTTGCCCACACATTCGGCTACTTCACAAGAATTTTAAACACCGCAAAGCTCTGTCATGAATATGCAGATACATGTGTATTGTGTACATACAAATATGTAGTATATTGGTTTCATCCATTTTGCGATACATTGTAAATGTACCTAATGTTGTATTCAGTGTCCGTAGATTTTGTTAAATACATTTTAATGGCAAAGGATTTTTTTGAAAGTTCCATATTTACACACCGATAAGGGATAAAATATTCCCCATGTGTGTACATTCAAATGTGGATAAATACTCGTATGCGAATGTACTCACAGCCAGAAGGGACTATTTCAATAATTTGATCAAAGCTTATCCCCTCTGTATTATATTCTCGGTTCGTTTGGATTGTTTGAATTATATGCGGTCCCAGCATCGATATCATACATTTGAAGTGTACACAATTCATAATCCAACTCCAGAGGCATATAATCACAGCCAAAATGGGTCCACCGATAAAGAAAGGCAAAAGAAAATATTTATTCTATCTACGAACTACGATATAAGAAGGGACACACAACTTTGGGTCTTTGTGCAGAACCCACAATGGAGAGATAAAATGTTTAGCTACTTACAAGTAGTGCTTGAGGATGGTCTGCAGATTTCTCCTTCCAAGCCAAGAAGAAAATTGAGTAGTTTACTTTAGAACTTGACTTGACGTGTTTAAGTTTTTAATGGTAGAGATTGGTTTGCGTTTTGGGTCATTTAGTTAGTTAGACAAATTTAGTCGACTACAACCAGATTTTTGAATGTGCACAATTCCAATGTCGCAAAACACCATGCGTGGGGCCTCACATCGACAATTGAATTGAGGAACGAAAAGGTGTTCCGCTATGGCTCTAAAGCGCTCTCAATTTGAAGTAAACTTCTGCCCGGCAGCATCTTTCAAGAAATGATTTCACTTGACCATACAGCACACCAAACAGAGACTCACCAAAGGCTTATGGATTTTCTAAACACCGATTCCACCAAAGAGTTTTTAAAAAGGGTAGCGACTTGACAACTTCAAACTTTCAGTGTGAATGCACCCTTAAACCGATTACGGAACTGTCAATGTCAAAATACGCAGTAAAATCAACATTTTCATCATGGTGAAGTACACGAAGGAACAACGTTTACAAATAATTAAAATTTACTACCAAAACTCCGAGACGGTGGTCGCAACTTTAAGAGCGTTATCGCAAATGTTTGGCCGTAATTTTCGTCCCAGTAGACAAGCTATTGACAGTGTAGTGAAAAAATTTGAGTCAGAATATTCGCTGCTTGATGTTGCCGTGCCAGTGAGACTACGTTTTAGACCGAAGAGTGGAGAATATTACTCCCGTAGAGGCGTCCGTCGCAAAAGAACCAAATCAGTCAATTTCACGGCGTTCTTAAGAATTGGGCTTCTCCCAGACCACATTATGGCGAATTTTGCATAAGGATCTTGGCATGATCAAGCTGACTCAAGAACTAAAGCCACTTGATAATATAAAGCGACGTATGTTCTCGAATTGGGATATGAACATAATGGAAGAAAATGAAGAATTTCATCGCAAAATCATCTTCAGCGATGAAGCGCTTTTTTGGGTTAAACGGCTTCGTCAATAAGCAAAATATGCGTTACTGGACAGGGCAGAACCCTCATGTTCCTTATGAAACATCACTTTATTGCTCATTAGCAAAAAGTCACTGTTTGGTGCCGGTGGCGTCACTGAGCCGTTTTTTCCGCCGATGAAAATGACCGTCACGTTACGGTGAATGTTATTCGCTGCAGAGACATGTTGACACCTTATTTCTTTGAGCAATTGCATGAATTGGACATCAGTTAGATGTGGTTCCAATAAGACGGTGCCACCACCAGCAGGTGCAACAATCGAGTTATTGAAGTCTCAGTTCGGTGAACGTGTTATCTCGAGAAACGGACTCGTCTTTTGGCCGCCTCTAGACTTTTTTTATGGGGCTACATTAAATCATTGATCTATGCCAACAAGCCGGCGACTTAAGAGAAGCTCAGAGCCAATATTAAACGAGAAATAGCGGCCGTATCGGTCGAAATGTGCGGCCGAGTCACCGAAAATTGGGTTCAACGTGTCGACCGCTGCACACGTTCCCATTGTGGAAGTCGAGTTCCATTCATAAATGTTTCGATAGTAATGCAAGCCAATAACATTTTTTTGAGATATCTCAAGTAGTTAGCATTTTATTTAAAAAAGAAGTTGTCAAAACTCCTTAATGAAAGACCCTTTATGCCACTAGGTCAGGCAGACCAATTAGACCAGAAGATGTATGAGTAAATGACAATAAGTTGATAAATGTGCTCCATGAGGATATCGATATAGCTTTTCACACTTGATGCGAGTCCCATCTGAAGAGCATATCCCCTTGCTGTAAACTTTTTTGCAGACAATCTATACCATATGCAGGGATTTGCAAACAAATTGAGTGTTCTTCCTTTGCTTTGCTTTAAAAAAAAATACAATTGAAAAGCACACAAGGCTCAAGGACTTAAAGAAGAGTAGGTAGGTGCCGCTGCTGCCACGAGCAACGAAATGAACAAGTCTTAACCTGTGATATATATCAAATAACATAAACTCTTGTAGAACCTTCAAAAAGATGTCAAACATCATGTAGAAATGGCTTCACTTTCAGGTTATAATGTTAAATGGGAGCCTCAAGTGCAAACCGAGGTAAAAGCCTTCTTATTGCGTTATCTCCTCATGTTAGTATTCCGATACCCAAGAAGCGAAAGACCAACTTTGCGACCTCCTTAAATTTCATGGCGGTCAAGCGGTGTCAGGCAGGACTACCACCCTTCATCCTGGCTGAAGATTGGATTGTACTTCGGGGCGTCTTTGTAGTTAAATTAAAGAGGATTCTGAATGATTGTATGAGTAGGAAAGTTCGTAGGTATGTAATTTGAGAGGATAAGTGGTAAATTGGTTTCGAGTTCTGTTCCTTTTTTCAACCAGCAGCATTTTTCTTTTCTGCGTTCAGCTTATAATACCAAATGGGCGAAGAAGGGGTCAGGGAAAGTGGATACTTATTTAAATTTGAGTGGAGAATTGTGCAGAGGGATTTGCTTTTATTTATTTTTTTAGCTTTTTCGTGAACTACTACGACTCAATGGAGTGTGGGAGACGAGCTATGTTGCCATGGAAGGTGATTCAGAAATTGCTGCTGTGCTTCATTTCTTTGGCGGCATTCATTATAGTAGCAAAATTCTATAAGAGGCTTAGGTTGTTCAAATTAAGTTGACTACATTCTTAAATCAAAATGGAGTGCGGTTAAGGTTAAGGAACAACTTGTTCGTATATTGATTAGACCAGTCTTTGTTATCCTGCGGCAGAGTAAAAGCCTTCCGGGGTTGTTTATTTATACTTTATTTATTAATAAACCATCTTGCCCTCAAACGGTTCAATTCGGAATGGAAAGGATAGATTAGATATATACGTTTTACATAACTGACAACATGGTTTTTCAGAGCACTGTTGCTGAAAGGTTAAACAGATGGCGTTATGTAATATTTAAAAGAATCCCAAACAAGAGAAAGAAAACAAGAAACCTTCAAAATATTCCAGGATCCATAGCGTGGAAGTATGCTGGCGGAATCAGATGACTGCATTATTTCTGTTAGCTTTTGAACTTTTTGCCCCACCCGACGTTGAATGGATAAACAAAGCATTGAGCCGAAATGATTTGCCAAACAAAGCACGAGTTTCGTCCTCTTCCATTGTTACTCTACATCGAAACAGGAAGCTTATTTCCGACCCCATCAAGAATCATATTTAAATAATATAAACCATTGTTCTGCTCTCCGTTACTTGGTCGAGTGAGGCTTCTCTTCGGAGCGATTTGTATCTGAAGTAATGGAACAAAGCAGCTATTCGTGAGGCAAACTTATCTGTGCAGAGGATCACCTAAGGTGGTAGTCACACTCAATTGCCTTTCAAAAGTGGTTCTCTGTACAGTTACATGAACAATGTTTTTTTTTTGAAACCGTAGAAATCACTGGCTCCCGATTAAATCTTAAAAGCCTTAACCAAATGAGAGGATTAAAGTTCAAAAGATATCAGGATTGTTTATTTTCCTTCCCCTCAATTAACTCATAGCTGAATTAGGTTTGGAAATTATCCTGCCTGCATACTTTTCGACGGGTAATCCTTTAGTAGAAATAACTGCACTTAAGTACCTTCATCCACAGGTAGAATCGGATCTACTGAGTTGATGGCAATCAAAGAAATGGGCTTCAGATATGCTAAGGAAACGTTCGGATATTCAAGAAATAGAGTTTTCAAACATGAGGGTAGGCCATTTTGGTCTCTATATGTTGTGCGTGTTACTTTGACACCCGTAGTGCACTAATTTGTTTAATAAACACCAAATATTAGCAGAATGAAGAACTCTGGAAATTCGTACGAAATGTTTTCAACGTCACATTCATTTGAATAATCGCAGCTCAGGTGACTTGGCTGCAGTGATCTGCGAGAGGGACTGTGGAAAACCACTCTGTCGGACACCAGCCTATTTCCCAAACGACTCCGAGGTAGCAATCTCTGAGAACATGAGGAACTTGGCTGGTTAAAGAAATTGGACGCATGTAATGAGCTGTGATGCCAACGCCCACCATACGCAATGGAGACGAAGAGTGACATAATTAAAGGGTCTTTCATTAAAGACTTTTGACAACTTCTTTTTTTAAATAAAATGCTAACTACTTGAGATATCGAAAAAAAAAAATGTTATTGGCTTGCATTACTATCGAAACATTTATGAATGGAACTCGACTTCGTTCATATGTCCACCACGGGAACGTGTGCAGCGGTCGACACGTTGAACCCAATTTTCGGTGACTCGGCCGCACATTTCGACCGATACGGCCGCTATTTCTCGTTTAATATTGGCTCTGAGCTTCTCTTAAGTCGCCGGCTTGTTGGCATAGATCAATGATTTAATGTAGCCCCATAAAAAAAAAGTCTAGAGGCGGCCAATAGACAAGTCCGTTTCTCGAGATAACACGTTCACCCAACTGAGACTTCAATAACTCGATTGTTGCACCTGCTGGTGGTGGCACCGTCTTATTGGAACCACATCTAACTGATGTCCAATTCATGCAATTGCTCAAAGAAATAAGGTGTCAACATGTCTCTGCAGCGAATAACATTCACCGTAACGTGACGGTCATTTTCATCGGCGGAAAAAACGGCTCAGTGACGCCACCGGCACCAAACAGTGACTTTTTGCTAATGAGCAATAAAGTGATGTTTCATAAGGAACATGAGGGTTCTGCCCTGTCCAGTAACGCATATTTTGCTTATTGACGAAGCCGTTTAACCCAAAAAAGCGCTTCATCGCTGAAGATGATTTTGCGATGAAATTCTTCATTTTCTTCCATTATGTTCATATCCCAATTCGAGAACATACGTCGCTTTATATTATCAAGTGGCTTTAGTTCTTGAGTCAGCTTGATCATGCCAAGATCCTTATGCAAAATTCGCCATAATGTGGTCTGGGAGAAGCCCAATTCTTAAGAACGCCGTGAAATTGACTGATTTGGTTCTTTTGCGACGGACGCCTCTACGGGAGTAATATTCTCCACTCTTCGGTCTAAAACGTAGTCTCACTGGCACGGCAACATCAAGCAGCGAATATTCTGACTCAAATTTTTTCACTACACTGTCAATAGCTTGTCTACTGGGACGAAAATTACGGCCAAACATTTGCGATAACGCTCTTAAAGTTGCGACCACCGTCTCGGAGTTTTGGTAGTAAATTTTAATTATTTGTAAACGTTGTTCCTTCGTGTACTTCACCATGATGAAAATGTTGATTTTACTGCGTATTTTGACATTGACAGTTCCGTAATCGGTTTAAGGGTGCATTCACACTGAAAGTTTGAAGTTGTCAAGTCGCGAATGAAATACCCTTTAGAGGAGGTGAGTGTTTTATTTTATCTTCTGACCTTATTGATGTAACACAGGAATTTCGCCTACTATTGTAGTTAGAAATAGGCAGGAGGTACTCAACATTACGGAAGAAGTAGAAGTAGTAAACTGGAGCGTTATTGACGAGGTTTCTATATCAGTTAATAGATGAATATGCATCAAAGTCAAAATTGTAAATAGAGCAAGCAGCTTTTAGGAATAGGAATCTCTAAAAGACGGATTGATCTAAATATGCGGAAGTTGTTAATCAACATCTTTACATCCAGCCTGCTAAGAATTTGGACAATTAACAAGACAGTAACAATAGTCTTTGAAAGAGCTTGCCCGAAAAACAAGACACCAAAAATGGCCCAGTCTAAATGCTGGAGCAGGGAAAAAGGTCTGAAAAGAAGACAAGTAAGGAAAACCTATAATAGGGCAAAACTTATAAAAGACGATAATACATGGAATGAGTACAAATAAAGCAAAAGGCAACTAGTAAGAAAATCCAAAAGGTATTCATGGAACATCTTTTGCGAAAAGCTCTCTTCATTTGAAAAAAAAAAAATGGTTGGCAAGACTTGGCGTCTAAGACCTGCTATAATGCACTAATGACTATTTACAGTGGCTATGACTATTTCGTACATTGTTCTATTCTACGCCGTTTTTATTTTTGAGTTTATCTTCTCAAGCATGCAACGTGTAGGGGACCATACAAAGAAACATTCATTTTCCTGTGAAAGGAAGGCGCCAAAGAAATATAGCCATTTGAATGAAAAGATCCAATCCCTAAGAGTATACAAACTTACATTAGCTTAAATAATGCTTGAGTCACAAGGGGTATTAGTTTTTCACGGAAAGTTGGTTGTGTAATTTTCGAAACAGCCAGATTCTTTAGGCAAACATTCAGCTTTTAAATCGTTAATTAGTCATCAATCATCATGGTGCATGCAGTCCAAATAATTATTTCGCCTCCATTTTGCCCACAACATCAACTGTCAGATGTTGACACCTCAACGCCACCTATCGTAAAATGCGAAAAATTAGGATAAATCGATTTTCCTTTCTGCCTAAACCTCAAATACTAAATGTAAGTTTTAAACTTGATCTTGATGGCGAGAGGGGTGCCGAAGACACTATTTTTCTGCCCTAGACTTTGTGGCCGACTGGGTCTGGTAGGATGTACCCGAATTTAAGAAAAGTTACAAAATCTACTTCTGTGTAAGTTGGTATTTTCATTATTATTGCAGTGGTAATTTTTCTACTTAAGTACCATGAGAAAATGTGCAAGTATCCGTTAAAAAAACATAAGGCCTCTGTTGACAGATCTTGTGGGTTGCACCGTACATCCTTCATCAAGTAGCGTTGCTGCGATCCCCGATGATAACCGAGAATCGAGTGTCAAACTGTGTGGAAATGTTTTTCCTGAAGTCCACCATTACCTCCTCGTAAATGCTTCATTATTTCAATCTTCGCAGTGAAGTAAAGGCCAAAATAACGCAAGCTTGTTCCGTATATGAGCATTTGGAACTCAAACTGCAATGCAAAACTATAACTTAAACCCCATCAAACCCCATTTCTGAACGAGTTTTGAACCTTCATTAGCCAAAGTGACTGTTGCCTCAAATTAAATAAATAAATTTCTATTTATTATTAAGCACTAATTCCTACTGGCAGAACACATAAAGTTATAAACGGGTCAATGATTGTTGATACACACAGCTATTCGAGTCGATAAAATATTTGCACCATAAATTAAAAAAAAATCGATCAGTCAAACGATGGGTCTCTTTTTCGACCCTTGGTGATTCCCCAGTAAATCGGCAGGCAAATGAACCGAACAAAAAAAAAATCCCAATAATTTAAAATTTGTATCCAATTATTACTTGATAAGCCTTGGATGTGCCAAATTTATATTCTGATAGGCTTGGTATTCATTAAAAATGAATGGATAAATAATTTCTCATTAGGAATCGCAAGAGAAAAAAATTCAACACAAATAATAATTACTCACATGAATTGGAAGCCAACAAATAGCAAAGGCCAGGACGACAACGACCACCATCCGCGTCACTCTTCGTTTGCCTTTCCTGAAAGTAGAGAGATCAAAAATAAAAATGAAAATAGAAAAAAGAAACACCAAAGGTTAGAACAAAATTACATCGCAATTTTTCGGAAGTGGGAAAGGGATTTATTTTTGTTTACCAAAAAATAAAACAGGAAAGAAAAATGGGTATAACAACTAACTACACTTTAATGGACTTTAACACTTTAAGGGTTCTTCAGGGTCGAAGTTTCTTAGTTTACTTGTTGAAGTACTTGAGTAATTAGTCCTTTTTTCCGGTGAAGTCTAAAATGAAACATAAAATGTAATCTGCAGAACAGTTTCCAAAGGCGCTGGTCAACTTTTCGGATTAACCAGTTCCTGATGCTTAGCCGGGTGGTAATTTACAGCACCAAAATTAGTAGATAAACTAAGTTAATTGCGCTGCATGAAAGTGACAGTTTAAAATGCTGGTTGTATTAAAAATAATCGTGCACAGCTGAAGCATTTTCTCAGCTAACTGAAATAAATCAATTCATGCTTCCATGGAGCTGATAGCCAAGTTTCCGCATGCACCTGCTCCAGATTGCCGTACTATAATGGTTTTTAATATTGCTGAGCACTTAGAAGTGTATGCTGTTCACATTTTCGCTATAATATGCAAGTGCACACGGTGGTGTGAAGATTTGAATGGGAAAGACTGAAAATGGAAAGAGGTAGGTAAATTCTTTATATACGAGTACCTCTGCTAAAAGAGAGAGCCACACCCACGAAAGCTCGTGGATAGCTAATCGTTGTGGCCAATATTGGTTTATTTATGGAACCAGTTTGTGCACATTCGCAGAAGAATTGACCGACATCGTCGTGTTGGCCACTCAGGAGTTCAAGGACATTATCGGTAGTGGCAAGTTGTAGAAATCTAACACTAATACTGCCTCTTAGATGAGTTACGTCTCGACGAGAATGAGTAGAGAGAAGAAGAGTGATTCCTGTTTTGCCAGTCCAATTTGTCTTACTTGCAGGCGGGAAAGTTGGTTCACTATATGCGAATCCGCATCAATTTCAGACAACAAAACTAAACTCTGAAAAAATGCAGTGGAAAATATGCAACATTTGTGAACCCAGGCTGCCATTTCAAGATCAAAAAACAAGAACATTAGTTCTGGCCTACATCGGAGAATTAGCCATCCGTGCGGGGTCCGACGAGGAAAGGATTGAAAAGTTAACGCGGAAATAGAAGGCATTTTTAGCAGACTTTGCTCTAACTGGCGGCAACAAACCTCGTGTAGAGTAGACCATAATAATAATGTTTGGCTTCGCTGAAAGACTCCACATTCTTAGACACTTCCTCTGGCTGACTGGATATTTTCCAAAAATTAATTTTATTATCGGCGCCAAAGTCAAAATCTGACCTAGCAAAGCAAGATGCCAATTTCAGATAGGTACCCAGCCTAAGTGAATTTGAAAGAACCTTTTATGCCAAAAAGCTGATATGAAAAGTTTACAAGCCGATAAAACTGTTATATAGAGGGCGTAAAGGTCCTATACGATATTTCTCCAAAAACATTCTAGGAGCGCATAGCTAAAAGATGAGTTTTTCTTAGGTAGAGATTCTTGGGCAAGTTAGTTTTTTTTAAAAAAAATATTACCTCGAAGATGGCGGGCTGTAAAAGTACCTTTCGAGTGGAATCTATCAAGGTCTCTGTGAAAGCAAATCATTTGGATTTATGACAATGGACAATTTCTGTCTAGGTAAGGTTAAAAAAGGTGAAAAGTTTAATGGAAAATGTCGGGTTAAAGTCAGTGCAGATTCTTATGCCCTTCGGGTTGGGTCTTATATCCTATGGCGTCGCATACTGCCATTTTGTCTTAACCACTCTTGCAAAAACACATGCTACGAGAGAGTTGTTGTTTTTAAAGTGAATGTGGACCAAGTCGTTCTCATTTGTGGATAGGGCTCGAAATATTTACATCCAAAAAGGTGGCAAAGCTCAGTCAAACTTAACTCAGTTTTGAAATAGCCCTCTGTTTCGAGCTCTTTCTTCACGAATTTAAGTAGAAGCGACTCCTGTCAAAAAATTTCTGAGTGTATTTCAAAAGAACCGAAAACCGATCGTTTCTGGTGATCTGACCATCGACTTCCGCCTGTCAAATGTTAGTCAAGAGGCTGTAGGAGAAGCTGGAGAGTATTTGCATCAATCGGCACTTCAAGCGATCAGTAGTTTCGCTTGCTCATTAAATCAGTAGTCAACGCTCGTCATGTTCACTCCCACACAAACTATATCTGAAGGTTTTTTCCACTGGGCCACCTCTCACGAACGTCTGACAAACATCCGAGAGTGTTACTGCCATGAAAAAGCTTCTCGATGAGCCGTTTGACATAAAACTTGCTGTCGAAAATGAAAAAAAAAAACTCACACAAAACGACAAACCGAATGGTTTTAAGAAGCTAGGTCTATAGGGTCCTTACAGACCACTTGCCCCAACTATGTATAATGTTTAATTTGAAATAATTTATCTAATATAATTTATTTCAGAGTGGGGTTCCCCATACAAACTTTCATCATCTATTTTATTGCTTTAAAGTTTAGCTTATGTCCTTCAAAAATACAAGACACCACTTAGCGTCTTATACTCTGTATTTCGATGAGTTAAAATATCTAATTCTAGAACCAACGAGTTCGTTGGGGACGAACCGGAAATTTCCGGTAGATGGCGAAGCGGATATAAAAAGGTAGATTTCAGATCAGGGAGGGACAGTTGACTTTTAAACAGTGATTGGTAAAGTTCGAAATAGTAATCTGTTGTAAAAAAAGAAGAAGGTATGCAGTGAACTAAGCGATAAGAATTTTTGTTTCAGGAAATTAATTGTTTTGAAGAAAATTATTAGAATGAGCCGTAAAAGTGTAATAAAAGTGATGTTGTTAGAAAAGTTCAACAGAATAACGTTTTATCTTTTCGAATCCCAGCTCGGATGTAACAATATATACCTAAAGAAGATTGGACTACCGTCGGTGATTTATAAATGTTTTGTTTGTAAACAAAAAAACATCTATTCCTTAGAAAGCGGCAAAACTTTTACAGTCGGGTTTTCGCAGTTTTTATTAGTTTGCCCTTTAAAAATCGAGCTCTGTTTAAATATGTACCTTTTGAGTCTTGCAATAGTTAAAAATCCATTCAAAGCTGAGTGAACAAACTGCTGAATACTTGCGCCGTAATGACTACATACAGATTTCCTATTTTAGTCTGCACCTTTTAGACCGAAAAGGCTTTCCTTTTTACTATTTTTAAAACAAATTTCTAAGGGAATTCAAAGATAATTCACAAATAGCCCCAGTCGGGTGGCTTTCTAAGTGCACCCATTTACCGTCTGTACTACCAGCCATGCAGAACATTCAAACTTAAAATCGGCCGATCTGCATTTGCACCCATTCCACAGCACATTGTACTCCTTTCACTTCATCACGCAAAGTAGACCACCAGTTATAGCATTATACAGAGAAAAAAAGAAGAAGCTTGCCACCTCTCATACTAACAAAACGAATGCTCAGCAGGAAATGTTTCCCTTTTCATACGCCAGCTTATATTCTATTTTTACCCGTACAGAAAGGCAGAGTAGATCTGAAAGGATTTTCAATGAAAAGGCAGTCTTTTCAGTCGAGTTAAACGCTTCCTCGTATACTTAAAGCTATCCCCACTGCAATAGGTACCATTGAATGTTCCATACATTGACATAAATTCAAAAGTACACCGCTGAACTGGAGAAACCTGAAGTTTCAGAAGAATGACATCGTCGTCGGCTAAATCTCAGTTTAAGAGTTTTATTTAATTCCGCAAGGACTCGTGTGGCAGGTGTTGCGTCTAAGCAGAATTGGAACGTGCAGATACGCTCGACACGTGTGGCCGACTCCGAATGACTGCCTGCAAGTCGTATACCACGATGTGTGTACATTTAAGACAAGACAAACTACACCTCAGTAAATCACCACAAACCACTATTACCACAACCTTATCGGAAGGAATGAGGGTGCCGCCAACGCGCCAGCACTAATACTTAGCTACTCGTATATATACAAATAAAATGAATGTTTTATGTACGAAAGTAACATGGGTTCAGTGCGACAACTTAATATCTCAAGCCTGACAAATTACTCGTGTCTCGCTCACAATTCGTTGACATTTCAACCTTCTATGTCAGGAAAGAGGAAGGAAACGCCTTGTGATTGTGATACAGGAGTCGCATTCTACCTACACACCTACCTACGTTCTGTTGTTCACTTTTTTTCCACAATTTTTCTTTTCTTCGCATTCTCGTTCTGTGACAGTGTGTAATGGTAATGATATGTGTTGATAAACAAGAAGTTGTTTTGTTACGACAGGTGTAGGGTTACCGAGTGAAGCCAAATATTTAACTGTACTCGCTGGGGTTAAACATCGTCGCGTAGAATGAAATTCTTGCCCGCATTCGGGCTTCTTTGAAAACTGGGTTTTCTTTTCCAGTAAGATAGAGAAGAAGTTACAAACGCGATATGAGTGCACGAGCAAAGTTCTTTGCAAGCCATTGCGGATGCCGGAGGGCTTTGTGTGAATAGCTTAAGGTAAAATGGGTTTCATTGCGTTCTGGGACTCATATTTCAGAGTGTGTAGCTAATTCTCTCACATCTATAGTAGGAATGGTTTAACTTGCCGATAACCGAAAGTATTGCCATACATTTTGGGGTAGTCTAAATGACTGACTTCGATTTGCAGTGCGGGAAAGGAACAGTTCTTATCTTTATCACAGCCAGCATCGCGATCAAGTAAGGGAAAGTAATTTGTGTATTTGGTATGCAGGTGGAGTTATGGAGACAAGTTCAACGCAAGAAAACATAAATTAAACATAACACCCTGTAAACGAGGAGTGGCACTGCTACCAACAGCGACACAACGACAGAGTTTTGACGTCAGTTTGACAACTGGTACCGACGAAGCCACGCGTTAATCTTTTCTCTTGGTCGTAGCCAATAGCCATAATATCCTATTCAAATTGTAAGACCTAATTGGGAATAAGCAAAAAGGAGGGCTTTCATTAAAACATAAAATTCACCTCTTAAGGTGTTTTGCATTGAGCCACCTTGCACAAAAGTCTGAGAAGCATTCATTTTGCCAGCTCGTATAGTTTGTTGTCTCCTTCCTCTAAAGCCAGTCAACTCAAACGGGACCAAATTTGTTACAAAGTTGCATTTTTAGCACAAAGAAATAGTGCGTCTCCTTTTCCAAATCTTTTCTGCACATGAAAGGTCTTGATGGGGTCTTCACCGACCGAGCCAGCTTTTTAGATAGTCAACCTACACAGACGGATAATTATTTCTGGGTTATGGAAACAAGATATAGTTCTATAGAACCTGCCATAAGAGGCTTTGGAATCGATTAAAAAAAAGATGGTGGTTGGCGAGTGGAACCTTTTTCTACTAGAATGTATATGAAGATTATGACCAACGATGGACTCTACTTTTATAAAATCGAACTGATAGCGGACGATAGGGTTACTTACGAAGAGACTCATGACCCTGTAAGTTGGAGCGGCTAAAGGAGTCTGCTTTTTGGTGAACCTTGCTAAGATGCAGTTCATTAAGCATTCACTCATCTGACCATATCTAGGAATAAGGTTGCTCATGCCAAACTATATTCAGAAACTTTAAAAGCGGGTAAACCGTCAGAACCGGCAGCTTCAGCCTTCAACTTGGATGTTTCTTTATTCACCCCGATTTGATCAGATGGGCGGAAGTTATTTTTATTTAAATTATTAACTTATATTAAAAAAAAATTTATATTAAAAAAAAGTAAAAGCGCCAGCAACCAGGGCTTTCGGCTAAGAGGACGGAAGTTTTGTCTAACTTCATCTTTGACTCTTCCTTCTGTGCAGCGCCGCTTCTGCTCGTGAGCTCTAAGAGCAAAGGAGGAGGGAAGGACACCGGCTTCCCCGGAAGAAAAAGAAAGAGCATGAGAAGCTCGCGATCGAGGAAACAGAGAGGTGTTACTCCAGGAACAATGTTCGGAAGTTTTATCAAAGAGTAAAAAGGACGTGTCATGGCAACAAGACCCGAGCAGAAACATGTCGAGACGAACAAGGAAACCTTGTAGTAGTCGGTGCTAAGGACATGGAAAAACCATTTCTGCAGACGCAAACGGCGACGATGACATAAATTCCACTGTCAGGCAGAATGAACCATTCGACCTGGGCGATGTAAGCCAAGACTTCCGTCCACCTGACCAAAATGAAGTGAGGATAGCAATATCCAAGCTGAAGCCCAACAAGGCTGCCAGACGGCTTACCTGCCGAGCTTTTCAAGGCAGCGGGAGATGATTTGGTAGAGTGCATACACCAACTCGTCTCCAAGATTTGGTTAGAGGAAAGTATGCCTGATAAATGGAACCTCAGCATTGATTGCCCGATCCACAAGAAAGGAGACCCTCTAAACTGCGCCAACTATAGAGGCATCAGTCTCCTTAACATCGCGTATAAGGTCCTTTCTGCCGTACTGTGTGATCGCCTGAAACCATATGTAAACGAACTGATTGGACCCTATCAGTGCGGTTTTAGGCCCGGTAAGTCCACAACCGACCAAATATTCACACTACGGCAGATCCTGGAGAAAACCCAAGAAATCCAAGTCGATACCCATAACCTGTTTATCGATTTTAAGGCCGCATATGACAGCATTTATAGAGACGAGCTACACAGAGCCATGTCTAGTTTTGATATTCCTGCCAAACTTGTCAAATTGTGCAGAATGACGATGGAGAACGCTCGCTGCTCCATAAAGGTCGGAAACAATCTGACCGAGACCTTTGCTGTCAAAAAAGGATTTAGACAAGGTGACGCGCTGTCATGGGACTTTTTCAATATAATTCTTGAGAAGATTGTGCGAAACTCACAAGCCAACACTAGATTTCCAGAAGTCTGTGCAACTACTTGTTTACGCCGACGACATCGACATCATTGGCAGAACACAGCTAGCTGTCACTGGTAAGTATCAGCACAGAAGCAGCAAAAATGGGTTTAGCGGTGAGTGAGGGCAAAACAAAATATACGCTGTCAACAAGAAGGGACACACAACATCGACGAATCGTACAGAACGTCACGATAGACAGCTTTAACTTTGAGGTAGTTCGGGACTTTGTCTACCTCGGCTCCGCTATTAACTCTGAAAATGACATCACCTACAACAACAAGGTACAACAAGGTAGCCATCGAATAACCTTTTATCGTGTGTGGATTTTCCTGACGATTGAGATAGAGTCGCCGGCAAAAGATCGATGGTAACGGAGGATCAAGTTGAGCATACTGTAGTAAATCAAAATAAAAGAAAGAACCGAAGTTGGAGGTTCATATTTTGTCCTTTCTCAATTTTTATTATGCGCGAAAGAGTCTACTCCCACCTTGTGCAATATCAAATAGTATTCATATTCACAAAGTTTAGAAATCTTCTTATCTGTACACAAGTACCCTTGGGGTTTATTTAAATTTTCCGTAAATTTAATAGTGGGTCCCTTTATTTTATACCCAAACTTATCAGATGGTAGCTTCACTGGAAATTAATTCACTCAAGTGTACAATGCATATGCTTGTAAAAGATAACGACTATCCTTGTACACGCTGTCATTAACCCAAGTTTAGTGCCTGTCATTTGGTAACCCTGACGACTTGTTACACCTAAACGAGGCTTTCACAAATTGACACCGAATAGCTTTTAAAGCGACAAAAACTTTCTGTTTCCCCAGTTCTTAAACAATAATTGAGTGCTTCGAGTTTGGCTGGCTGGCAAATAGAATAATAAAAGCCAGCATCCAGCACAAGGAGAGAATTTATTTTCTGCGAAAATACTTTCTCGAGCACGTCAACACACACATGGACAATTTATTGCCAACTTAATAGGGCACGGGTCCCTGCAAAATATTTGATGTGATAAATTTCGCTCCCAGACTTTGGAACCATTCCCGAGCAGCTATACTGATGACGACTTTTTAAATGTAATCCTTGCAAGGTAACAGTCAATAAACACAGGAGAACAACAACCCGCGCTCTGGTCGCTATTAGTTTACTCTAGACCGCGAGCATGGTCCATGTACTCGAACTCAATGGAGCACAATGAGCTGGAACTGGAAATATGTGGGGTTTGCGTTTGGCTGTCAGATGGTTCCCTTCGCGGTACTTTCATGTTATTAGTCAATAAAAGAATATATAGGTACATAAAGTGGAAGGAGATAAGAAAAGTCGATGGAAAAATGATCTTGGTAAGTGAATTGTGCTTGCTACAAACCTTGACTCAGCTGATGGCTTACATCCAGGGGCACTCTTCCATAGACGCGCCAACATACCCATATACAGGAAGCAAATTAACGTCAGTGGAGCGACGTACGACGATAGGAAGAACGATACCTGTTGGAGAAAGAAAAACAGAGAAAAAATAATATAAAAAATGGTTAGACAAAGTAGAAAAAGAGGAAAAAGAACTTGCAGTGACAAATGCCTTATACCGCCCTCAAAACATCAATTTCAGGCTGTACAATGTACATATACAATGTTTGAAAAATTGAGGTGGGTCGCAGCATTAATTCGTACTCGAGGTGATTATTTATACATTCGACAAGGAATCAATAAAATGAGCACCAGGCTCAGGGAACGTCCATCATGTTTCATGTAAATTTGTTCATTTCTCGTCTACCTAACAGAACTACCAAATCCATTTATTTTCCCCCACAATGCCCAAGTGCATAAATTAAATTCCCTGGCCTCCATTATTTTGCAATGTGGAACCAATCCACAGGTGCTCTCACCTGTGTCAATCTTGATACCGACTGACTGTCGTCGCTGTGAGGGGCGAAACGAAGCATAATGTAACAAAAATAAAAGGTTACGACAATAAAACAGAAGCAACTCACACAGCGCCGGTAGGCGGTGAAAAAGGATGACACGTTTACGGCCTGCGAATAAATAATTCACATAAGCCATTACCTATCCATTATTTATATACGAATAGCGAATAGCAAGAACCCCCGAGGGAGTACGTTAGGAATAGATGTCGGCCTTTGTTCTTGAATGTTTGTGGAGTACTGTAACAACTGCCGTATAACAGGTGTCATTAGTCGTTAGACAATAAACAGGCTAAAAGCATGCGAATTTGGTTAGGAAATTAAAATGTCCTGTAGACGAAATAAATATATTTTGTTGTAGGGACGCACAAAGTTCTGGGTGGTTTTAGAATATTTTCATTCTAGAGATTTCTGATAGGAGCATCTAAAATAACGCTTTAAGGATCACACTGTACCTATTCAAGAGAGCATGCGAAAGGTTAAAACATTTCCAATCCAGTGTTCCACAGAATTCTTAAAAAAAAAGGAGAAATTGGTCAGGAGCTGTACATTTGACAGAACTGAACCAGCTGTCTGCTCATTGGAGTCACAGTCAATTTGAGAATACCATAGCTAACCCACGTATCAAATATTGCAAGATTAGAGGTACTTCAGCCTGACGCAACATCTCATTCTCTATAAGGCTCAGGTCAAACTAGACCGCAAATGCTTACGCTATACATACTACTGGAGCACTAACAGCTAACTGAAAGCATATATGGGCGTTGTTAAAGCGTTATACAAGTCCGAACTTTGCCACGGCTTCCGCGCAAAGGACGTTTCACGTGCCATTTTATAAAATCTTTATAAAATTTTTCTTTTCAAATTTAGAGCTAAAATATTCTGCTTTCTCTGCTTTTTTCCAAATAAAAATAATATAAACAACAAAAACGAAAATAAAAAAAGGCGTTAAAAACAATTTCAAATTATGTACTTAAAAAACGATTTTAAATAAAAGATACAAAAATAATATTAAAATTAAAATATAAAGAATTAAAATAAAATTATATATTAAAAAAAACACAATTTTAAATAAAACAAAAATAACAAACAAAATTTAATTAAAATATAAAACATAATAATTGAGAAAATAGGAATTAAACAAAATCGAAAATAAAGAAAAAGCGCGCGCTTTTGAGTATTTTCCAAATTTTTTTTATAGTTTGCAGAGTTTCGAAAAGCGGAATTTAGAAAAGCAGAATTTTGAAGCCGAATTTCGTATTTCGTAGAAGGAATTTTGACCCATCGCGGATCGAAAACTTAACTCTTCAGCACTGTAATCATACTTTGGATGAAAACATGGCTTTCAACTAGCTGTTTATAAATCTGTGTGCTTTTGCACAAACAGGGTTGGTTGGAATCGCTTGCTGCAGGGGTGTTGTGTTGATTACTGGGTGTACCCGCAATACAACGATTATTTCTACAGACTTCTGTACGATCCTTCTGTATTTTGAAGAAGATGATTTTACCCTTCGATACATCCTATAGTATAGATTATATCGACAGCTGTTGGCACCATATTCTTTTCCTTTAAAAAAGTCAATGAGTCTCACCAAAAAACGTTCTTAGTTTTGACTTTAAATTTTAAAAGTGGCTATTTTTTTGCCAGACCAGATATGGGAATTGTACTCTAATTTGGGGCGAATGAACGCCTTATATATTGTAGCCAGATCAGAAGGGGTAAAATATTTCTTGCACCGTTTGAGACAACCTAGACATTTCGCAGCATTCTTAGCGACTTCGTGTATGTAGTCATTCCAACGAAGGTTGTCATGAATGCACATCGAGAATGGAAAGTCTTGCGGTATCGGTGATGCAAGTGCCGTTCATGGATAATGGCTTTAGAGACATCAGACAGCATTGTGTTTTCGAAGCATTAAATTCTACCCTATTGGCTGAACCCCATTTTAAAATGCTATCAAGGTCGGAATTTAATGAGCTTAACATACGTTGCCGTTCCAGTTCTACGGCCGAAGAGCAGGGACGTGAGTCCTGGAAAGAATATGAGAAGCTAAGAGTGCTGTCATCAGCGAAGGAATGGATTGGATTACAAGTTGCAGACAAGAGATCATTTATAAAAATGAGAAAGAGAGTCGGAGACAAAACGGAGCCTTGGGGGACACCAGCATTTATATGGTGAGTTGCCGACTTGAAACCATCCAAAACAACTTGAATTGAACGGCCAGAAAGGTAGTTTCTAATCCATTGAATAAAAGACACATCGATCCCATAAGCACGCATTTTCGACAAAAGAGCTTGGTGCCAAACTCTGTCAAATGCTTTTGAAATATCAAGCGCAACAATCTTCGATTCACCGAAGTGATGGAGAGATTGGTTCCACTTCTCGGTGAGATAAGTCATCAAATCACCAGTGGACCTGTTGCCACGAAAACCGTACTGCCGGTCATTGAGGAGTTTCCGAGATTCAAGATATTTCATAAGATGACGATTTATCAGCGTTTCCATGACCTTAGAAAGAATGGACGTAAGTGCTATGGGTCGGTAATTGGTGGGAGAAGAAGATTCGCCTTTTTTAGGGACGGGCTGGACAAATGCTCTTTTCCACCTTCTCGGGAAGAGTCCAGAAGAATAGGAGAGATGAAAAAGCTTACGCAGTGGTTTTGCCAGTGTGGAAGAACACCTCTTCAGAACGATGGGGGAGATACAGTCTGGACCAGCGGATTTATTTATGTTGAGATCGTGTAGTACCCTTGCAACTGTGCGAGTGCGAAAATGGATTTGTCGCATGGTAAATTCGACGCTCTCGAGCACAGGTGGAGGCAAAGCGCAATCTGGGAGCACCGAGCTGGCTGCAAAATGTGCAGCAAACAGATTAGCTTTGTCTAAAGAGCTGACATCTGGAGTGTCATTGTAAATGAGAGTGGGGGATCGATGCTGAGGCCGAATTCTTAACATTTTTTACAAATGACCAAAAGTTTTTACTACGCTTGGGACATTGTAGTATTTTTTGCCTCAGCTTTTGGTCGTATGACAATTTGACACGCTTTATCAGGGCATTGCACTCTTATGATTGTATAGTTAAAGCCACCTCTAGACACAGCTTTGGTTTATTTCAGAAATAATTATTGATTTAAGAAAATTGTTTCTGATTTCGCATAAAAAATTAAGCAAACATTTTCTTGGGTAAAAAAAAAACATATAAACAATTAAAGAAAATAAAGTGCACGACTGGGTCGAACGTAACTTTCTTGTTTTTAACGTTTTATCGAATCGAAAATGGGGATTTCGAGATATGGACAGTTTTAAAAATAAGCATTTTTGGTGATTCGAATTGAAAATTGGGGATGCAATAATTTTGAAAACATCAATTAGAGTAAAACTAAGTTTGCATTTTGGTCAAAATCGTTTTTGCCGTTTTCAGGTAAACTAATGCCCAGTTCTCAATGTCGCGCAGCCATTTATGCTGTAGACCTCGGGGCATACAGAGGGACAGACAGACGGACAGAATTTTGCGACCCGCTTTTTTGAGTTCCTCTATCATTGTAATGTCGGAATTGATTAACATCTTGAGTTCGAAGTTTGTATGAATGCAATTATACAAAATTATTGGAAGAAAACAATGCTAGAGCTAAGCAACTTATTAAATATTTGTTTTCTTAAATCAAAGATAACTTTCTAGTTTTAGTATTTTTTTTTGTTCTTAAGCCATAAAATAAAAATAATTAAAATAAGAAATAACTGCCTTGGACCACAACCGTACCTACTTTAAGTTCTTGTTTAAAGAGACTTCTACTTCCAGTTTAGAAAACAATTTTTTCCGTGGGCTTAGGTTATTGAAGCTTGGTCATTGCATCCAAATTGGGCTTTATTTTATTTTCCGACTTGTTGCGGTGGATGACTGACAGTGTTGTTTCTATCCAGGTTCTCCTTTTCAGCCTTGTTGTGAGTCTCGCCCGAACATTATTCCACCCGAAAAAGCGACATTTCAGAACAATATTCCACATATTTTCGGGTCGAATATTTTTCGGGTAAAACTCACAATGTTTGCCTGTATGCGGCCAGTTTAAGTTCCGTCCCTTGTGTATACCTACTTCAACTGCTGTGAGAATCGAACTTTAATGTTTGATTGAAATTTAATTTTTAGGTGGTAGAAAAGTTACCCCGATGGATAACCCCATCCACACTTGGTAGCTCTCCGTTCATACAACAACGAAGCTACGGCACGAAATAGTATGCAGTTGACTACGAACTATACACTACTTGATTGGTCCCTGCGTTTGCTCAGCTAAATAACATTAAAATCGATAATATCAACTTTAAAAGTTTGCTTCTTCGGCGAAAGACACACTTCACATCATATCATGTTCAAAACTTTACCAATTTTGTATCGTAATATCCTGACAGATACTCCTACGTGGTGAGCAAGAAGCAGCTATGGCGATTTATGTACCACCCTTTACACGAGTCTCTTTTGCTTTGCTTGGCTTAACTTTTGCAAAGTCAAATTCATCGCCGAAGTACGATCATACATGTACAATGCTTTTATACATTTAGTTTTGCTCAGCAGCTCATGAACTGTAGTTAAGGGAATGCGCTCAGCTCCAACTCTATGAATAACTATGTGTCAGTTGCAGATTTGTTTTTTATTACAAACGAATACAGCTGTACGCGAAAAATAGCGACATCCCTCAGCGCAAATATTTTATCATTTGGAAGTGATGTAGATGGTGTAGATAACTACGAGTATGTTTCTGAATTTTTGAAGGTTTCCTTTAGGTTTGTTTTTTGTTTGAAACTGGAAGCGAACGTCAGTAGCCTGCCGTTGCCGTTGTAAATTAAATGTCGAGAAATGAGCACAGGGAATATGAGTAATGCGACATTTAAACTGAACAAAATGTTACGATGAGTCAATGCCATAAGCGATGAGATTTGATAGCTCTTTTCCAAAGAGACGTCTGAAAGAGAAAGACGTTCTTTACACCATGGGGGTGGGCATAGATTTTCCAGGGGATGATTCGCCCTAATTCAGGGTACGCATGTCGTGGTGTATCAAGTTGTATTAATCAGTTTCATCAACTACCGACTCATTTTTGTGGAGAACATTATTGAAGAAGATACTATCGCCTAGATAGCTTTTTGATAAACATCATTTTCCTATGAGCAACGAAAATTTCAAATTTATGTCGCCATTATATTGCTGCCGCATTAAACATTACACAAATTGGCATTGTGTGTAAATTCGCAGTACTTGGCATCAAATTGGCCATTAGTCGGATACAGACCAAGTCCAAAACATCTTGTTTATGGCATTCGAAAACCTTGTCATCGGCTACTATATTGCTTATGTCACATTAATGAACTTGCTATGTTGGTCTTTGATTACAAATAACAGTACTCGTGGAGGCAGCTAAAAGCCACGTTTTGGCTATAAATTCAGAGCGCTTACGACCATTACCAGGAATAACTTAGTTAACATGCGATTTAATGAAGTGATAAGCTCAATATTAAATTCTTCATTATTCAAGCGGCCATAGCTCTACGCAGGTGGGTTGAACTTTATTTTGAATGGAATCAGGTAATAAAATGTAACGAGCGCTGCCTGTAGTTACAGAACAGTAACAGTCAACGAATAAAACTTTTTTACTGGGATGGACAGGAGACGGTACAATTGGCGCAACAGGTCTGTGCTGGACCATAGGCGAAAAATGTATTCCTCGCACTGTGAGCATTTGGTGTGGTGATTATTTCCATTTTTTTTTTTTGGTTGGGGGTTCGCTGGAAGGAAAATCATCGAAAGACATTGCAGAGCTGGAACGCGAGGGACGTTTCTGAAATAGTGAGGGACTTAAACCCATCAAACGAAAGACCTTCCTGGGCGACTGACTTTCTTCATTCCGAATGAGATTGCATCTAGTCGTTCGAGTAAGGGCAATTTATTTTTGAATTATTGGAAAGTTTTAAAAGAACAATTTCGGATTTCTTATCTTTTTTGGTAGAAAATATAAACTTATTTCTATTCGTAGCTAATTTTCATAGATCAAGAAGTTTTGTCCGCCCTTATCCTCTGACATTATCTACATTATCTGTATTTAATGATTTGGTTACTTCTAAGCTAACGTGGTTGAGAAGCCTACTTCTGTTCAACTTTTTTCACTTCATCTTCTACCATTTCAATATTTAGATCTCTATGTAAGATCAGCGTTACGTACATATGAACCAAGGTTTATTGACTTACTTTATTTTAAAAGACCTGCATTTTTTTTAATTTGTTTCGCGTGTGCATGCCCACAACTACAGCTCATAGGTCCTGGTTTAAGAATTTTCTGGTATAGCAATAATTTATTTTTGTTGGACAGGGATGAATATCTCCCAATAAGCCAATACTTTTTACTGTTCAACTCATCATTTTTATACCCTCCACAGGAAGGTATATTCACTTTGTCAATACATTTGTAACGCCAAGAAGGAGTCACCGGAGACCTCATAAAGTATATATATTCTGAATCAGGATCACATTCTGAATCGATTTAGCCATGTCCGTATGTCTGTCTGTCTGTCTGTCTGTTGAAAGCACGATAGCGCCTAAAGGAATTGACATAGGCGAATGAAAATTTGGTGAAAGGACTTATTTTTATCGTCGTCAGGTTGGTATTGAAAATGGGCTATGTCGGTCAAGTAGTTCTGGTACCTCCCATACAAAACCATTTTTGCATGACTTGTATGCAGTGGAGGGTATCAAGGCATCGGCCAGGTCAATAATAAGACTTTTACTTGTTTTTTCTTTACATGCGCTTTTCAAAGCGAACGTCTGACAAACATCCGCGAGTATAACTGTCATGAAAGAGCCTCGCAATCAGCCGTTTGGACGTCCCAAAAACGAAAAACTCACACAACACGAATGGTTGTGCGCAGCTAGGCCCATGGTCCCTACGGACCTGTTGCGCCAACTATTTTTTTTTATTTGACTTAGGTCATTTAATCTAATGCGCCATTTTGTGGACCATTATTTCGACAGTTGCTCCCACAGCAAGTACTGCAGTGTCATCTGCAAATATTGATATAGAGGTTTTTCCACTTACAAACAGATCGCTGGTGAATTAGAGATATAGCACTGGACCTAGGACACTGCCTTGCCTTGCGGTACTCTAGCTTTAATTTCTCTTAATACTCTGTCTCTTCTTTAATAACGAAGAATCGATCAGATATGTATGACTCCAGAATTGGCGAATCTGCTTCAGCAGTTGCTTTTGTAACTTAAAATCAGAACTTTGTGCCAGACTTTATCGAAAGCTTGTGCTATATCAAAAAAAATATGTAGAGCACACTTTTTTCTCCTCAAATGCTTTTCCGATTTTATCTGTGGTAGACGTAGACTTTAGTATAATCCTCTCTTTGCCTCATAAGAAGTCTAAAAAAAAATTATCCAAATCTGTCCAGCAGTTTTACACAGATTTTACTCCAACTGGCATTTTATTACATTTTGAATGTCTGAAAGTGACTTTGCTGATTTAGAATAAGCCGAAGTAGACAACACAAGTTCTCCTGAGATTCATACTTAAATCCGGGTGGTTCCAGTAGATAAACAGACTTCATATCATTGGCTACTCGTAGGAGGTACTAGAGGGTCATGTTACAACGGAGCTTTAAGAACCCATGAGATTCATACTAATCTATGTGGCTCCAATATGAAAAGCGGTCTTCTTTCTTGTCTTTCAACAGGTCACACTGGATGGTTCCCGTAACTGGGCACAATGGACCCAACTGATGGTCTAAGTGAAGCTGTGGCATAGTCGCCACAAGAGCACCCATTTACCTACCTACCTACCTAGACAACACAAGGCGCAATACTAATAAAATCATATTTAGTGTCTGATTTTGGAACTCACAATGGCGAAATTTTCCATATAAAATTACCCATTACGAACTCAAAAATATTTAGTGTGAAGTTTTGAAATTATTATAAGACTGTAAGACTGTAAGACGGAATGCGTTTTATGAGACTTTGGATTTTTACGAAATAAAAAGAAATTATTATCGTATTGCTTCTGGTTTGGTGTAAGTTCACGGTAAGTATTAGTCGATATCGACCACCTTAAGCAGATCTTCTTGAGATTCCAAGTGTGAACTTAGCGGTGAACTGAGGCCGAATGTGCCTGTTATCAAACGATTTTCTTGTCTTCGTAACATTGATTTACTATATACTCGTCTTATGGATCCGGCAAGCACATCTTTTCATAAGCATCTTATAATTGGACGGTTGAAACATTTTTCTTACATCCATGGTAAACATATTTTTATTAGTGAATTCCTTGAATTATGGGCGTGTTTGACACACAGCTAAATAATAATGGAAGTCACTTTACAGACAGTTTTGGAGGCACATACTTTTAAATGTGAAAATTCCCGAACAGCATAGAGTTCACTTTGGCAATATTTTATAATCCTTAAGTCATCTATTGCTATGACTTGCTATAAAGAAAATGTTTAATAAAGTTTGTACTATCATCCAAAATAAAAATCATAGAGCCTTATAATCGGTTAGCAGTTGAGTCACAAACTACTTGTCACCCGCTTGGTTCGGAACCATTTGTTAATACTTTCGGAAATTGTCATCGCCCCAACGAATATCGAAAGTATCAGCATTTGCCAAAGTTGCAACGTTCACTAGCGACAAATTCTTTATGTTATGGAGTCTACAAAAGACATGAAAATAAACCCGCAATACTAATAATAATCATTTTTAGTGTCCATGCTAAATTTTTCGAACTCACAATGGCGAAATTTTTCAGACGAAATTGCATATTGCGACCTACAAAATATTTAGAGTGAAGGTTAAAAATGGCTACTGATAAGGCCCAATGTGTATTCCAAAATAAATAGGTTCTTTAAAAAAAAACTATATTTTAATCTATGTACCAATTTAATTCGATTACTATTTTTGAATGTTTAAATTTGAGGGTAGTCACATTGCAATTGGATTGGAGCAATAAAATAAACATCAACTTGAAGAACGTTTTTGTGTGTATATATTTCAGGGTAACCACATCAACAGTAACCTAGCCGCCAGCTAAATATATCTTAGTTTTCGTTTCCAAATGGAAAGACGTTAAAACAAATGTATTTTAAATTACTGCCAACGAATTTGATGTCACAAAAATGTCCCCCGTGGGCAGTTATAATGAACTTATCCTTCAGTGCTCCATCAGTGCTCCATCGTGGCTGCTTCAAACACGAACAATGCTCTCCTGCCATTGGACTACTTAATAAAACAGTAGATCCAGTGTTTGCATGGAATTATGATAACGTTAAGTTACATTTACTTTGAGCTATCATTTGAAATTCTTTCAAATAAATCCCTTATCATATTTTACTGAGAATTTTATTTGAATCGAAAAAGGTTGTCCCCATAGTCACCACTACATAACTTGAGTTTAGCTTTTATGTTTATGATATCATAATATGAATGGAACTATTTCACGAGACATTGTGGTTACTAAGTCCTTGTATTTGCCAGTGTGGATTTGATAGTATTTTATTATCCTTCGCCTTTGAACACAAATATAACAAACAGTAGGAAATGTACTCCAGCGATAAACAAACACAAGAGAAAAAATTGTTTGCCTAAAAATCCACAATAAAGAGATTAGGGATGATTAAATTTAATTCAATATGGGAATAAGCAAAAATAACTTTCAATTCAAATCTAAAAGCGTATTGCTTGTTTGAAATAAGCCAGCTTATGCGTTGTTGGATTGTCTTCTAAAATTGAGAGGAGGTTATAAGAAAATTTAATAAGGGACACAGGGTAGTTCTGGTATACAATTTTCACCTTTGGTCTCACAAACTCTTGAGACAAAATCCCTGTTTTTATGGTCATAACAGTACTTTTTTTTTGTTTTTCAAGGCCAAATTTGAATACGGTACGTGTTGTCTTCCTTAGTTTATACCAAAAATACAGAGCGCTAATCTGTGTGTCTCCTGGATCCAGGCTAACCCATTCCGTAAATCACTTAATAAAGCTTCTATTTCTAATCAGCCTCATTCATTCAAGATTAAAAATAGAAGAAACATTTAAAGCCAACTACGGTGTAATGGTCCTTTTCAAAAATGGTTGGGCTTCTATTCGTATGCCTAGATATGCAAGCTTAAACTCCGAGATTTTTTATTTATTTTTGATCCATAAACGATATCGCGATACTCTTTTCAAGTGATGGTTAGTATTCGTGAAGTATTAAGCCTCGCTCACAGAAGCGGAAACAAACTCAAAGCCAGCTAAACTAATAATCATTTTTAACTTTCACACTTAATATTTTGTAGGCCACAATATGCAATTTTGCATGGAAAAGTTTGCCATTGTGGGTTTGAAAAATTTAGCTTGGACACTAAAAATAATTATTAGTATCGCGGATTATGTTTTATTTTACATAAAAATCTTTAATAAACTAAACACTCCAATATTGTACCTACCTCTTAAAATATTACTGATTGTTTTTAAGAACCATTGCTACAGTGGATGTCTCGATGAGGTCCCCTTTTTAAAGGTTTCAAATACCAAAAGCGCGAGACTCAAAACATTTTTTTATATTTGTCAATTTTTATTTAATTAATGAGTAACGAGTTGTCTACGTCAACAAAATCTTGTTATACAATTAGAGATTCAAACCTTTGAGGAATGTCCGAATTATGTTTTACTTTTTTATTCAAATGTGTATTAGAAAAAAATCGTTATTGGTATAAAAAAAACGCAAGGGTGTTCAATTTTCAAACTTGTTCGTTGTAGAAAAAAATGTCTTCTTTTATATTTTCAAAGAAATTTAGCACAACAAAGAACTCTTTGTAAAGAAATTTATATCTTTTCATTATTTTGTTAAGAGCATATCAATTTTCAATTGCACATGAACAGTTTTGTTCTTTGTTATTATTTTTTTTGGTTTCCGTTTGAACTTGATTCCGCAAAATTTTGAAATTTTAATCTCATAATAGAACATTTGGGAAAGAGTCTGATAGGTGCTGCCTTATCAAATGCCACGCGATCGGCACTAGCAAAGCTCCAATGTAAGCCGAATAGTATACTTCCCATATATCACATGTTGCTTTCAATTCAAATCTACAAGCGTAGGTATTGCTTGTTTGAAATACGTCAGCTAATGCGTTGTTGGATTGTCTTCATCTGAGATTTATCAGGGTTAGCAATATTCCAATTTCTGTATTTCAAATAGCATAATTTGAAAAAGTTATTGACTTCAATTAAATTTTTTGTTCGTGAACGAGGACCGGTACAAGGCTTATCACGTAAAATATAATGCGCTGAAGCCTCCGTGGATATGTATACCATTTTGTTTCGTCCTTGCCGGTAAAAAAGTTACGCAAAATGCTACTGGATTCACCATTATCTTTTTCATCGATGTTGTCAATTTCTTTTTTACTCAGAAAAAAAGACAAGAATTTTCAGATTTTTAGAAAATTGCAAGTTAAAAGTTCTTGGTTCAAATATCATTTTTGTTCACAAGAACTCGATTTCGAGTTTTCAAGAATCAAGTATTCAGCGTAAGAATAATTATTTCGAGCATTTTATTACATCATTGCCAACAATTTCATTCTTAAATCAAAGATTTTGATATTTGGGTTCATTTTAATAGACGAAAATTGTTGACATTACAATTTCTGAGTTCCGATTTCTCGACATCGGCTTCGGAACTAGTACTGTCATTGAGTACGTCTACCTGTTCCCCATCTATCTTAGCATCAGAGTCAGGAGTCAGTACAAGACAGAGGAACTTTATCTTCTTCGTAAGACTTACTTTCCTAAATCTATATTTCTATCTATCATCAAGATCCGAATTAGATCAGATTACCTTCATAAGATTTTGAAAACACTGCTGCTGATTTTGGAAATACGTAATGTCCTTTTCGGCTGAAGAAAAAATTGTCCTTTCCATCAAAAGTGCTCTTTCTTTGTTTTCTATGTTGCAATGAAGAAAAATTGTAACCCGGGTGGATACTGTTCATTCGGGTACTAGAAAACTTCCATCCATGCGAAGAGGTTTTAAAGTTCTATGAACATTTACATATGAACATAAAGAAAGTATCTTATCAATCAAATAAACCACAATGTATGAGAAGAGTTTTAATCATCTCAATTAATTGAAGCAACAGGGTATACGTAGTTAAAAGTAAACAAACAGAAAATAAGTCCCCTCATCCACTCTGTTATCACAAATTGAATCTACAGTGCTAGGCAATTTTTTATTTTCTCTTCAAATTGATCACGGGGTCCCTGAAATGAATGTTTCCACATTGTTTTCAGCCATTTTCGAAACAACTCCTAAGCCCAAGATTGTGTGACAAATCACACTTACGCAAGAGGCATTTGTCACACTGCGAGAAGATTTGATTGATAATTTATATCGACATTGATCTATAGATTGAGTTGCTGCCTACTTTATTTCTTTAAGACTAATGATGCGCTCAATTGGAGCATCTCCAGAATATATTTTTACTCACTTTTTCATCCCACAAGTAATGGGGGATGGCAGGATTTTATTTGAAACTCTACCTATTTAGGGTTTTCTACTGCAGTTCGTAAATAACAATGGAGGAAACGGAAAAAAAGAAAGTTCAATACCAAGAACTAGTATGTCCTATAAGTGTGTGCGTGTATGAAGAAGATTTCTTATACGCAATGATGAACTTAACAGAAAAAAGGAGATTCCTTTTCACCTTCAAGCGGCTTAAAACAGAAAGTACGTTGCTTCTTTTTTGTTTGACACTGAACAGGATTGTGATTGAAATAAAACCACGGAGACACAAGAGAGTTTTCTACGCATTCTGCTGTAAGAAATCAAGGACCTATAGAATTTCGATTGAATGTTCTCCGCCTGAAAAACATTTCTAAAAATAAATCACTCCTAAAAGATCTTACTTTCAGTACTGCGTTGTGTTTGGAGAACACAAAATAATATCATCGACGAAAAAGCAGTACAGTTTGATTGTTATTGTTATTATTTCAACAAATAAATACTGGTGCTTCAACCACACGTTGATGTCATATTGTAGTTGATTTTTCGGTTAAAGAGATGGAGTAGGATACACGCATTCGTGCAGTTTGTGCGCCCATCCATTGGACAGTACCTACTCTTTGAAAGATATAAGCTTTATTTACCTCTTTTGCAATAAATACCAAGAATGACACCACTGGGCCTCAACACGAGCTGCGTCGACAATATTTTTAACTCTTTTTATCGATTTATATTTAAAAACGTTACCACGGAAATTTAAAATTGGCGGTGGCTGGCATATGTTTTGAACGCATTTTCACTTTAGTGGTTAAGTCGCCCAAAGGACAAGTTTATATAAGTTATGACTTTTTAAGTGTGCATCCTTCGTATGATATATAAATTTCATTCCCCGCTTCTTCTTATACCTACAATCTTGGAAATTGTGCGGAAATTAGTATTATTATCGATTGTGGAAACGATATAATATTGTCCTAGATTTTAAGACGGGAGAGCCTTCATGGGATTTCTACTTTTTACCTATCTGACTGTACCGAAGTGAGGATTTAATCGCCATGGATGTTTTCTCTGACACGACATAGAACCGGACACTCCATAAGTATGTGGAGAGAAGATTCGTCAAGACATATAGTCTGCATGTTAAATCCGGTGAGATGCCAATGCGGTGAAGTTGTCTTTATCATATGGCCATGACCACTAATTATTCCTGCTATGGTTTTCAGGTTATTTTTGTCCAGTCTAATGAAGAAGAAGTATTTTCTGGGGGAAAAATTAAAAAAAAAATGTAGTGCAGTTCTGTCCAGGAGTTTTGAGCCACACCTCGTTGGATTCTATGCGAGATAATTCCTTGAAATAGTTCGTGTTTCCTCAAATGGTTTTCTGACGACTCCACAGAAGGGTTCATGCATGGAGTGGTTCCACCGACTTAAGTGAGTCAGCCGTTTCGTTGAAAGCAAAGCCCCTGAATCTGGAATCCTGTGAAGAATGACTAAGTTTTTATTAGAAAATTCGCCATGTGGGCTGTAAATGTTTCTAGACAAGTTTCGATTTTATGACAGACGAGTCTTTTCCACGTGTGTTAGAGCTTAGATTTATTCTAGCGCATTGGTTGATTGCAAGGACTCAGCCTGGAATATGGACCAAGTCTGAGTGGCAAGTTTACTTACGGCGAGTCTCCATAGATTCCATAAACCAGTCCATCCATCTCCATTTTACAACTCTCTGTGTAACAGACAACATCAAATCTTGGGCTTGGGCAAGTCGCTCACTATGACTTACCCGCCCTCGACGTTTTCCTTTTTTCAGCACAACTCTCAACAGTCTTTATAGGTTTGTAAAGACTCACAAAATGTCGCTGCCGATGTGTTTTATATAATAGAGAGCACAGAGTCTTGGAGACAGTTTTCGTTCGAGGTTACTTTCGGTTGACTGCATACAAAACTCACGAAGGACTCAATAAAGTTATCCACTACCTGAGATAAAAAACTCTCTTTTCCTTTTAATGGCTGCTTAAAAGCCCAAAAGGAGAATCATTTGATTTGCCTGACAAAAACACAGTCTATCAATAATTAAGGACGAGCGATAAGAGTCAAGTCTCAATTTTAGATATCGCCTCACCTGCTGCACACGTCCATAGTAATAAATTAACTTAAAAAGCAAATTACCAAGCACTTTGCTATTAATTCCCCAGGCATAAACATTGGATTTTATTGAGGCGCAAAACAGCACTGTGCGTCCCTTATTATTTGCCATCCTTATTTTGAATGCCAAAATAGGAGAAAGAATACCCTTTTTGTATTTTTCTTCTATGAAATGCTTCAGCCGCGCCTTATTGATACCCACGTGGCTCAATAAAAAAAAAACGCAAATACCTTGGGGAGTTTTCACCAGAATACAAGCAAACACATACATCTATCCCAGCGGGTGCTTTTCACCCAAATGCCATTTGTTTAAAAATGGCGGCAAAAACGCCGCGAATAAAACTAAATACGAGTACACAAAGTTACACCCATACCAGCATAGAACCGAACGACTGTTGAAACAGCTGGAGCTACACGTGAAGCACACAGAACCGCAGCGATTCCTGCCACAAGCTGATACAAACCGCATATTAAACACAATAGCGGTGGGGAGTCAAAATGGCTGTCTTATGCCTGTCGAAATCTATTATTTACGGCCGCCTATTTGTGGGCATTTTTCTGCCAGCACTCACCTGAAAACCGACGAGACTCCAAACGTCCTCTTCCGACGAGAACACACAGGCGGTGTAGTTGTGTCCTCGGAATTTATATATCCTCACCGAGTGTGCCAAGGCCACCGGTATCGCTGTTGTAACGATTAATATCCATGCCATACAAATCGCCCTGCGGAACATTGAAAAGATGTTTATTATGCATTATGGATTCAGCAATAAATCTCAGTTATATTGACATTTGATGTAGATAACAGTTAGTGCGCTGCGGCAGCGATGATTCAAAAGAATTGTGTGTATACTTACAGCATTGCGTTACGTTCGGTACGCAGAGACATACTGGTCACTGGATGTACGACAGCCAAAAATCGGTCGAACGACATTAGAACGAGGGTGTATACGCTGCAGTGACATGTTACCACAATCATGTACTGGACAAATTTGCACCATAAATTTCCGAACGGCCATTCGGGTAGAACGTAGTCGGTAGCCGTAAAAGGAACACAAAATATCACAAACAGGATATCGGATACGGCCAAGTTTATAATCAGTAAATTTGTGGTGGACCGCATTTGTTGATTCGCAACGACCACTGAAAGTAGAGAGGAAAATTATTTTGTTAGCGAGCTAGGACGAAATAAATTACGAATAGAAAAAATTTCATAATAACTACATAATTACGAATATGATTGCCAGGGTGGAACGAAAACGAAAGTGAAACTACAAGAAGTTAGAAGCGAACTGCAAAGAGGTGCGCTTGATATAGGAGAACACCAAGCCAGGTAGATTGTTGTGAAAAAGGGTTATTTTTTGGTTTTTTGTTTGTTTGTGATTTTGCCTGCCCTCGGTGATCTAAAGCGAGATGAACACCCCGATGGGTGAGTTTCATTACCACCAAGTTACTTAGACTGTGAATTGGAATTCATAATTCAGGGAGTTTTGGATTTTGGTTCGATACAATTTTCTGTTTAAATTTGGTGTTGATTTCAACTATTCATTTACAAATACTGATTAGTTAATATTTAAATTATTGCAAAGAAACAGCATGTTAAGTTCAGTGCATTATACTAATAGATTTGGATAGGGTGTGCAGAGAACACCTGCGCACCTTTGAATAAACGTCACTGCGTTCTATTGAATGTAATCCTTGAGAAAAAGTAAAACATGAGTAAAAAGAGTTTAAGCAAGGTTCGTGTAATTTAAGTGAAAGAACACTACGTAGAACGTTAAAAGAAAACAAAATTTAAGGCCTACATCAAGGAACAAGAACGAAAGACAAAAATTCGCATATTAATAAACCTCGCCGGACTTTTGGAGAGGAGTACCTACTTTCGACTGAAGGAACTGATTGATCTTTGGATGGTACTTATATGGACAATTTTTGTATATTCGATCCAATAACAAAAGCCAAAGAATCCGTCACACGGCATTCCAATTGGGCAAATTCATGATATGGGGATGCATATCATATAGTGGTGTGGGAGCTCTTGTGAGGTGCTCCGATCATATGAGACATTCACATTATTTAGAGACTCCTTATGATGTTGCACTGGTGACTGGTTCTATATTCATTGGGATTGACTTTACCCTTTAGCAAGATAATGCACCCATTCACACTGCTTGGAGCATGAAAAAGTTTCTAATGGATGTAGGTAAGGAAAATTTAAATTACCCTGACTTAAATGTAACAGAAAATTTTAGACATCCTGTGAAAATCCAGCCACCTTTTTTCAAGGTCACAATAATGTTGCCATTTTATTTTTCTCGGGTTTTGTTGCTATTTGTGAAAATTGTTTTTTTATTTTGTGTTTAAATAAACCAATTTGTTAAATACTATTTCCCTTTAATAGTACCACTTTATTGAAGAGATGTATGAAATAGTACAAATAATTTTGTCATCGACTGTATCACTCATTCGGGTTGACATTCTTTACATGACACTCATCTGACTCAATACCATACTCTCATTAGAACATTTCCTCGGCTAATCAACGACAAAGAGCAACCCTTCAAGGAGGTTTACAATAATAACCCCTTCAATCAATATTAAAACAATATCGCCCAGCAAAACTCTCCCATTACACCGTGAAGGGATAATAATTAACCTGATTCCAACGACTGTGTTGACAGTGCTTTTAATTACGCACACACAATGAAATGCTTGTTGACAGTGACGGCTGGTGACTTGTTTGGAAACCACAAAGCAAACCTAGCATCCAAGTTTCAAACGAGGTCGAGAGCTTTTGAAACAGGGGGAGGCCACTGCATAGTGCAGACCGCCATCGTCATTGCCATCGTCGGCAGTAGGTGACATGTGTGATTTTTATTTTTATCCAAATGGAAATATTTTCTCCTGGAAGACAATTCCACGTTTATTCCGGTGAGCGATTTTCTCGCATGCAGGTACTAAAGGGATGCTAGGACCCATTGTTGTTTTACGAACAAATTCGTCGCTCAGCTATCTATTGGAAAATGGATTTCTTTTGCAGGATATCAATGCAACAGCAGTGAGAACCACTTTTCGGTTGCACCACGTGACAATATGGATTTCGTTGGCTTTGACGAAATTGAATCTAACAGATGAGCATATATCCGTACATCCAACTGGTAGTTTGGAGAAATTGAATTTCATCGAACATAAGCTGCCAACGGAAGAATAGAGAATGACAATAGGTAGTGTCGCAATTCCATTTGGTGATCAGGGTATTGAAGTGAAAAGAAATAGAAATTGCTGGGCGTGGTGAGGACAATTTGACGAATCGAAGTCTTTGCGCGAAGAGTTTGGGCTTTGAAAAGGAATATTTCAATTAGGAGAGGATCCTGGATGTTATATCGAGTGGAGAAGATATTAATTGAAAAGTGTTTGAAATATTTCCTTGTGGAATGTAGTCGCCCATTATAAAATACAATTCATTTTGAGACATACCGTGGATGTGGTTTTGGTAGCTTTATGGGGAAAGGCATATGAGATAATTTATTCAATTTCAGAACAGAAATCGCTCTCTCGAATCACACTTTTCACCCAGAAGTCATTGAGGTCCATTGTCGTTACCCCCCTTTTATACCTGGTGCATGGTAGGACATGCAACTAACCAAGCCATTCGGATCTTTTTATGAATCCTCTTGGATCTGTTGCTGTACTTTCCAAGCATTCACAGAACCGTGTCACGGCTTTCTTGGAGGGCTGGGCAGTGTCCTTGAAAGGCTGGGCAGTGACACAGGGAGCAAGAATTGTGTTGAAAATTATCATGAGCGACGAGGCGCATTTCCACCAAAGCGGTTCCGTCAGTAAAAAAAATATTCGTTTCTGGGGCAATAAAAATCCGCGTGTGATGCACGAAGAGCCACTACATCCACTCAAAGCCAGGACGCCATCGGCAATACGGAAAGTCATGGAAGATGCGATTTTTATCAAGACTGACGGATATCATCTTTTTCATTCAACAGGAAAAATTGTAAAAGTCCAAATATAAGTTTTCCAACGCTCAAAATTATTTGTTTTTATTTAATAAAAAAGTAATTCGGAGACAAATTTGGATGATTAATTTTGCGCTACCCTGTATTTCCTCTTTGTCTCTGCAACTTTTTCAGAAGTCATTTGTAAAGATGTCCAGCCAAGTTTCCAATGATGCAGAGTGCGGTTATTATCCTACGAGTACTTGGATTTGGTTTATATCAAGAGATGTTTGTAACTTTGACTTTCAAGTGTAAATTTTGGGCCACAAGTTACCAGCTTTGTTGTTCCAACATTCATTTGCCAAATTTAATGTGGTATTGTCAATGAAGCTCTTAGTTGCATTGAAAGCTGATATAGTACTTGTCTGCCAGGTAATAGTATGTCCATTTGAGAGCCACATCTGACTTGTTTATCCGCAGCCTCGTTCCCTTCCACGTCAACATATCCAGGAACCCATAGCAGTATTGAGGCGCCGACTTGCAGATTTCGAATTTACTTCGAGTTGATCACTTGAAGTGAAGTTGGTTATCCACACAGAGGGTAATTTCCATTGCTGGTAGTTCCCTCGCTAAGATAGCTTGAGTCGCCTGCCTTGAAAATGCTGCAGTGGTTTGCCAGTCGGTATAACTGGCTGATAACCATTTCTTCTGAGAAGACTCCGCGGTTCGCAATTCATTCTCTGTCTTTGTAGCTCTTATGTCAGTACTTTGGGAAGTGCCAGTCCCATATGACAGACTTTTAATTTTTTGTCGAAGTCACACTTTGGCTTCTTGTAGTCCGTGAGGGGCATAAGGCCGTTCCGATCGAAGATGGCAAGTACGATATATGCGCGAGTGACAGAATCAGTCGGGCTTTCAAGTTTTGTTCTCTCTTAGTCTGAGAGCTCCATAGGCTGCGAGGTTCTTAGTACATAAAGCGCGATAGGTTACAGGTTCAGCAGCTTTTTTAGGCCTTTTTGTGGTGTAGATTTTGGTGAACCCGTTGTACCAATACAAGTAATCCTTTGTATCTTGTACATATTCTTGTGTAAACAGCAACATCTTCTTCAACAACACATAACATGGGAGTAGATTGCCTGTATGGCTCTAAAAATCTTCTCGTCAAGAGTATTATGAATACTGACTGCATTATGACATCAATTTTGGCTATTTAATAGCTGCAACCCCAAAGATGGTACAAATTGTATTAGGACTTACCATCATCACAATGGATCAATATTGAACTGAGTGGCACGGAGTACTCCTCGCCAACCCACATACCTAAAAAAAAAACATTTAGGTATCTGGCCGAGGCGAAAAATGTCCTTTATTTTGCTGCTAAGCTCCTGACAGAATTTATATTTTTGTAGCTAAATCTACTGAAAAAATATATTCAATCACCTCAACCTCCTGACTGAATTTATTTTAACTGCTGAACATCCCGACAAAGGCTTATTTTAGCCTTTGAACCTTCTAACAAAATTTAGATTTCCAATAACATATGTATTCTATTATTTTTAATTCAATAATCTTAATCTTAAGCTTCATGAATACTAGTTGTATTTATGATTAGATTATTTTTATTCAATTTACTATAATTACTAGCTGACCGGTGCTTGTGTTGCTTCTTCGAAAACTTTAGTTGGCAAAAAAAGTGTTGTCAATTCTGCTTTTACTTTCCAATAAAAATAAATAAATAGTTGGCGCAACAGGTCCATAGGGACCGTAGGTTTCTAGTTTGGTGTGAATGGAAGGGATCTGCAATTGTATGCCGAGTCCTAACGGCTAATTGAGAAGCTCTTTCATGACAGTTATACTCTCGGATGTATGCCAGTCGTTCGCAAGAGGTGGCGCAGTGGAAAACCCTTCACACGTAATTTGTGTTGTTTTTTTTCGGGGATCGAACCTGGGGCTCCTCGCTTAGTAGTCCAATACATTAACCACTAAGCTACTGCGCCCTTTCCAGTAGGGCCAATTCTTGTGTGCCTAAGGGCCCCGACAGACGACGACATTTTCTATCATTTTTTATGCATTAATAACTTATGTGTATGCAAACTTTCCACTGAACTCAACGTCTCCTAACTGGAAAATATGAAAAGACAGCTATTAAGTTAAAGAGAGTTTAATGAACTTTTGAAAATCGTGCCTCGTGTGTGGCTTCTGAGTATAATATAATTTGGCTATGCCTATGATAGATTAGATCGAGCTGCCACAGATTTGTTTTTGAATATTCGAACAGAAGCCTCATTGTGAACAAGGGCAAAGCGCGATAACAGATGGCTATAACAACTTTTAGTTTGCTTTGAACTTTTTCCACCTCGGCCAGTGAATACACCCCGAAAATTATGTCAGATCAGAAGTCAATATGTTAGCTAGTCTCGTTTCTTTGGCTCTGAAGAAATGTTCACAATGGAAAATGGGGTAACACCTACATATGAAAATAAACCGCACAACGTTGCCTCTATTTTCTTAATGTGCTTATTACAGGCCTTATTCGAAATGGTGCAAAAGCCAGGAAAAATTTGTACGCACCGGTTTCCGTTTAGTTACATAAGTTGTTAATTAGTCAGCATAAAGAAAACCATCTCAATTTTCAGAAACAATTTGATACCTTTCTAATTACAGGTAGATTGAAAATCAGAAATTTATTCATACAGCAATTTTAAGAGTATTTTACTGAGAATTGTGGAATACAGAACAAAGCCCTGCTCCCAATTATTCAATTTCACCACTAAACTTCCATTAGTACCTAATACTTTCAGTAAATTACAAAAAAAAAAAAAAAAACCATCCTAATTTACTTGCAATATTAATTTTCACCGACAGAAATATAACCGAAACCACTTAGATAATATAATCTATCTCCAATAGCACATTTTGCCGATTGCTCACACAATTTCCTGCGTAATTAGCTAGGTACCTACATTCAAAGACCGCACTTAGAGCACGTCTTAATTATATCGCCACAAGCACTGAAATGGATCGTCCTTCGAAAACCACATGAGCTGTGCACTCAACCGATAGGGTGTTTTAATTCAGACACCTGCCACGATTATTCTGTACAATTTGGTAACTTCCTGAGAATAACAAAAGAATAATTTAATCGAAATGAAATTAAATTGTTGGACTTTCGTTTGGTTTCCATCGATTGAGTGTGCAAACATTTATCAACCCCCGAGAATGGCAAAGGAAATTCTTTAATTTGTGACTACCGACGGGGTTAATTTATGACTTCCTTGTGAATTTCAATTTACGCATTCAACCACAGAGCACGGCAGACGGACCAACCCGTATATACTGGTAGCAACAAAGATGCGGGCACATGCAAGCAGTCGGAATCAACCATAAAGAGGATGCAATTAGTTGGTCAAAATGACTTTTCGCATTGTCGCCTTTCTGAAAGCTTCGTCGTGTGGTAAGTACTTCCTACCCTAACCTTGGAGGATAATTTTTAAAATGGAAAAGGGTCCTCGAACACCACCACCCAGCCAATGAGTGATGTGCACTAAAAAAGAAAAAGAAAGTAATATATATGCAAAGTGGAGGAAGCAACTTTTTGTTCCCTCTGCTGTCCAAAGTTCCGCGCGTTGTAATTTTGCATTCCTTTGCATCCACTTCTGCTTGAAACTATGCATGTATGCAATTTGGTATTATTATGACAAACGTGGCTATTATTTTGAGGAATTTTTAACAACTCGACCGTAGACAATTCAACGTGCTCGTAAAATGATACTTTTAAAATGCAAAACGTATGTATCCAGGTTTTTCAAAATAATTACAACGTGATTGGATTTCCCAAAGATTATTCGCATAAAAAAGTGTTTTAAATTTTCCTCTTTCGAGGCGGAATTTCGGCAATACGTAACCGTTTTTGCTTCCAAATATATGAAAGTTCAGCATTATCCTTGTGAGCTGTTAGTCCCTGTATACGGGGTTTGTGTGGAGCTCTTGATATTTTCTACCATTGACAAAAGGCACAATGTAAATACCTATGATATGATATTGCTAGTGTCGTCGTTCGAACACTGCTGTTGAAGAAAACTAGATTACAGATAGATATTGAAGCCAAGCCCTAGAGAGGGAACAAATTCCAGTAAAACGTTGACACTCTCAGAAACGGATCAACTTAAAAACTTGACATATCATCATTCTGATTGATACAAAACGCAATCTCACACTTCTGCCTAAATCCATTAGACTTTAATTCGAAATACACAACTAGATAAACAAAAATTAGGGAAGATTCAGGTCCGGCAATTTTTTCTTTGCGCCAAAATCAGAGGAAGGAATCTGTTGAACGCTTGTTTTTTAGGTCAGAACTGTCAGCCATCAGCCAAATATACTCGGGCAAAACTTCGAATTTACAGTCGGCTATGATAGTCATGTCAGATTTTGGCATTAATACCAAACTCTTCTGCCTGTTAACGATAACGATGGATAAATCTGCCGTCAAAGAATATCATGGAACCAATTGATCTTATCTTTAAGGTGACGCGCAACCATGAAACTTCTTTAAGATAATTTTGGAAGCCATTATGCGAAACTCACAGACCACCATCGTCAGAAGGTAGAACTTTTCAAAAATGCGTTCAACTTCGAAGTAGCTAGTTTAAGACTTTGTCTATCTAGGCTCCACCACGCAAAATGATATCAGGACAGAGATCAAGCAAAGAATCCCTCTTGCCAATCGCTAATATGGTATTATATATATAAAGCCCTCTCTCATAGAACCAAAAATAGATTATACAAGTCCCTTGTTATTTCGGTCCTGCTGTTTTGTACAGAAGAGTTCATCGCTCATAGTCAAAAAATTTCCTGTGCTGTGAGCATTTGCATGGGTGGAGTGTGAGAAGAAGATTCAACGACGAACCTTAAGGGCTATACAGCGAAGCTTAAATGGTCACAAAGCTGATAATACAGCGGCTGAGATGGCTGGGGCACGTGGAGCATATGGACAGTAACGCGACAGCCCGACAAGTCTTTGAGTCCAACCCTGAGGGACAAAGTTTAAGAGGAAGATAATAACTTAGGTGGCGCATACAATTGCAAGGCGATCTAAGAAAAGAAATTAAGTCAGTGTGTCTAAGTGTCTAAGAAAAATAAATTGTAAGATATCTATTAACACAAACCTGGAGTTTGTTTTTACCCTTTTTTTTCAAATTTCACAGTTTCTGTGCATAAGACATACCTTCTTAAGAAAGATTACATCTAGAAGACCTTGAACGAAGGATTCGCATAACAAATTGCATCGAAATATTACTACTTACGACAAAACGATTTTAGACTCAACATTCCGTGGCATATGACCCAAAACAATTTGATAATCACCGCCAAAGAAAAGCTCTATAAAAGAACTTAAAAGAGGACGCATTAACATCACCTGGACTTAAGAGAGTGCTATGTGACTGATTTCTTCCGCCAAGGATAAAAAAAGTACAAAACCCTCTAAAATGACGAAGAAAAAAATTAGAATGTGATGGAAGCTCTTATGACGGAATATAAATCTCTGAGGTGTAAGCAGGGGGAACAAAAAATTAAAAGGTGCAATGCCTCCAATAAAACCGACTTGTGCATGAATTGGTTTTTCCTAATCCAATTAAAAATTCAAAAATTAAATAGTTGAATTAGTTTAAGAAGTGTTCTTGCAATCATTACCTTGAACAAATATTTATATATATATCAAATCAATTTTGATTGCCGGTTAAAAGAAAAGTACCTTCAGAAAAACCCAACTCAAGCTTTAATCAGTTTGCCGCAAAACAATATTGTCGCCCTAATTTCAACTGAAATCAAAATCCAAACAATTTTGCCATAATCATATAGCAAATAGTAAACAAATTATACTGTCTTTCGGAAAGACTTTAAGTAGTCCATAGTAACGTCGCTTTTTTTAACATGCCGTTAAGGACAACCCTCACTCCTTCAACAATTCGGTATCCTAGAAGGCTTTTGCCTTTTATACGACATCCGGGGTACGTTGTGTTTATGAAAGGATACACTGTTTCTAAGTTATTTTATTACTGCGATGTTTCAAATTGTATCCACGCCAACGTGCTTTCAAATACGTTCTCATAATTATTGTATCCAGAACTACCCACTCAAAATTTATGAAATGCAGATACACATAGATACAAATATCAACACTGATCGTAAACACAAATACCCAGCCCATATCTCACCAGCATTGTTTGGGAAGGAAATATATTTGCTTTTGGCAAGGCGTATCTATATTTATTTCCACATAATGCTAGAACTATGGGTTTATGAGACAAATGATTAAAAGGAGTTTTTTTCCTTTCTGTGTATATTTCGAATCTGTTCAAAAGAAAATATTTAACTTCAATAGTAACCAGGACAATATATACCTATTTAAAGCCCAGAGTAGCATAGGTCCCCTTTTTTTATTTGTACATGCGACACACCCCAGGTGAAAAAAATCTTTAAACCAATGATACATTGGCTAAGACGAAACGTTTTTTTTTTAAATATCGCACCCTTCGGAGAACTATTTACTAAGCAGAAGATCGATTTAATTAAAGTAATCAATCAATCAAGCTTCTCGAACGTTGTTTAAATTGAATGTACAGTCGCCTTGACAATGCAACATCAATGACAGCGTCAGAGCGAATTTTTTCTGTTTACTCTGGCGTATGTGGAACTTTTTTGGTCTTGATTTTAATGCTCGACCGCAAATGGCTTTTTTATAAAAAAACAAACGAGATCCAATATAAAGGGTAACAGGAAAGTACTGAAGATATTCATAGCCAGGAATATATTTTATTTTTTATCAGTATCTTTTTTATTTTAAAACAGAAAAACGATGGCATTACTACAATTATTGATTCATCCGAAAATAATAAAATAAATCTATTATTATATTTTATTCCAACACTTGTTGTATTGTTATGTGTTCGTTTGATTTTAATTAAATAAATTTGATAGCTAAATCTATTAGTATCTATAACTTAGAAAACGAGAGAAAGAAAAACGCCAAATCCACATGTTTTTTGCCAAAATGAATTCGCAGTATAAGAACTCACAAAGCTAAATCTTCTTCTTAATCTATATTGGTCTCAGAAAACTTAAAAAAAAAAAACAAAGTGTTCTGACATAAACACCACATAAAAGCAAACAGCCCAGATTTGTTTTAGTCGTTGTCCTCTTGGATGAGCAATATCCAAAATAAGTAACTAGGCAGGCAGTAATGTTAAGCAGTGTGTAGAACTTAAATAAATAAAGGGAGTCCCATAATTCACCCAAAGTTTTAAATTTGCGCCATTTAATAGTACAGTAATGCCAACAGAAAAAAAAGATAACAATGTGACTTACAATGTGTACTTACCAGCAAAGCCGTGGCTGAAATGTATCCGAAGTGCTATTCCATACACATGAACCCAATCTGTATACTCTATGAATCAATACAAAATCTAAGGTTTCTAATTAAAAATCGGTATTTTCTATCAAAATTACATTTTGCGTGAATAATGGGACACCCTGTATAATAGGAAAATCAGTTCAGAAGCCATAATTTCATTTTATTATCGAAATAGGCTGAGATTATATCATACAAAGCAAGGCATGTGTTCGCCGTGATCCCTTTTAAACCAATTTAAATTAAAAAGTCAAAATAAAGAACCCGAACATTAACAGGCGACAGCAAGTACTTACGAAGGGCTTCCTGTTTCTTAGTTATCTAAGCTCACGTTGTTTCATGGTGATAAATTTAAATAGCTATTGTGTGCGATAGTGAGTTTGACTTATATATGTCGCAGTGAGCGACGATCGACAGAGCAATAACAAAATTGCTAATCGCTCAGAGCTTATGTGGAAACCGCCATACGATTTCGCACGTTGCTCAATCGTTCTGTCGCTCACTGCGTGCTTGGACCCTAATACGGGAACAAATGTCAGTGGAATGAAATTCATGTGTATACTTGGAACAGGTAAATAGATCAAAAATGATTCTAAATAAGAATACCCCATCTCAATAGCATATAAACTCATTATTTATTCGCTTCTGCATCAACCCTTAATGGCTACAAAGAAACTTTAAAATGCGCAAACCGCAATAAGAAAGGGAATGGGAATCCGATGAGATATAAGACGGTGACTGAAAAATTATTTGAACTTTCCGGAACTTATCACTCAACAAAAGGTCGATTTAATTAAAGCAATCAATCAAGTTCCTTGAATGTTGTGCACAGCAGCAATTAAAAGAATATTTTGAATTAAATCAATGATTGCCTTGGCAATGCAACACCAATGACAACACCAAAGCGAATTTTATCGAGCTACTCAAACGTATATGGAAAAGTTCTTGTCCCGCTTAATTTGTGTACTCGATAGTAATTAATGTTTTTTATTAAGTATTTCCAAATGAGCACAATTCACCGAGCAACACGATAAAATAAATTGTATTTTTTTCGTAAAGTACTGAGTGGGCCATTAAGGTGGCCATATAAAAAAATGTATCTACATTTTAAATTTGAAACAGGAAACAGAATATATAGATATATATGTCGAGTTTTAAAATGGATAAATAGCTTTTGGTAAAGAGAGCATCAAACCAGATTGCAGGAAAATGAAAGGGTAGAAAGAGGAGAGTAAATGACCACAGACAAACCATACTGAGACCGCCAACCTCGTCCGATTTCCCGTTAATTGCCTACAAGTAATATTTTTACGGAGTGGTCACGATTTGGAGCGCTAGTATTGTTACATAGAAATTCGTATTGACAAATGTCACGTAACTTTAAAAATTTTTATTCTCACCAACACACTCGCAAAAAATATAAGCCACTTCCGCTGTGGGCAAATTTGCTGGCAGCGTTCATAAAATGTTATCCGTTTAATTTGAAATTGTTCGTTACTTGTGGATAGTATTTTTTTTAGGAATAAGTGTTCATTTGCTTAAAATATTTATGAAAAATTAACAATGTAGATTGGTTAAGGGAAATTAAAAGCATTTTTAAACAGTTTTTCTTCAGTTATTTAATAAAAAAAGATAAAAATACAAGGTCTTAGGGTAATACCTCGACCTGGCTGTGAAAATGTTAATTTGTCAAACAAGTTCCTAATTTGGTGATGATTTTTACGAGAAAGACAATGCATTTGAAGCGAAGAAAACACTAAGTTGCATCCGAGAATCTGTCGCGAGTTTTCGGAAATGTGATCAAACCTGCGGAGGGCAAGGAAAATTCTGGTAATGGAATTTAGAGCTAATTCTAGTTTTCGTCTAAAATTTCGCAGCCATAGCAACATTGTCTACAACGTTTGGCAGTAACTAGTTTTTCAATATTGAGAAATTGTTCAAGATCTTTTCAGTTCGATTCAGGCGCCATGGTCAAGGATTGCAAGTATCAAGAAGCTCTTTAGAGCGTATACTCACTAAAGATGTGTCCCCATGCTTACAAAGTTCTATTGGCGCAAGAACTGAAACCTGATGACCATGCGCAGCGAAGAGAGCTCGGTGAATGGGTTATTAAACTTCAAAAGGTGGATGGTGATTTTTCGAGCAAAACCACCCCAAGCGATGAAGGCAATTTTCATGTTGATGGTGTTGTTATTGGTCAAAATCTTCGCATTTGGGACTCAGAGAACTGACATCTGATTGGACCATATTTTTGTTGACAACAGAGTTCCTTCGGCATAAATTGAACGACATTGATGTGGACGCGATATATGGTTTCAACAAGACGGTGCGAGTTGTCATAAAGCCCGTAAAGGATTACAATTACTGCGTGGGACATTTCCAGGACGTGTTTGTTATACAAAATGGTCATGGAAAATAATGACAAAAGAGTGCGTGTGTATGCCAGTGGAGGTCATTTGCCGGATGTGTAATTCCATACAAAAGCCTATCCTAACTAATTAAAGTTTAAACTAAAAAAAATACAATTGGAATGAGAAAACTATGCTGCCTGTTCAATTCAAGTCTTTCGTAAGTTTTGGGACACCTTTAACATAACTTTCCATTATACCTAACTTTCAAAAGGCAGTCATCCCAAACAGTCATCAAACATTATCATTGACAAAGTGATGAAACCCATTCGTTGGGCACATTCATATCGGAAGAATGTAATATCCGTAACCAAAACCTCGCGTGCATCGCCAAACTAATCGAATAACCCAAAATTGGATCTTTTTTGACGACAAAATACGCAATTTATGCGCGTCAGATGGTTTGGATTAGCTCCAAGGCGATTCATCATAACTCTATTACTACACGGAAATATGAATCGCTCTCGCATATTCAAATTTGTTTGGCTAACGTTATATGAATCCCAATCAATCCTGCTGATCCTTGAATTTCGAAAAGCTTGTAAATAAACATTTGGGGGGAAAACACGTATACATAAATACATATGTACGTATGTGGCTTGTTATCGTGGCAATCTGTTTTTTGGGCCGAATGGATTTGCGTGGCAACCTCAGTGTGATTGGTATCCTTTTGAATCCGCTGGAACGTGTTATTGTTTACAGACAAGAGATATGATGTAGCCATACAAAAGAAAAGCACCCAAAAGGCGCATACTGAAATGTTTGTCTTGGTTTTATTGAAAAATTTGTATATGCCACCCGCTGGGCACAGTAGCACAAGCATTTTTTTCTTTTTGAGAACGTGTCAAGTGTTTCTGCCTTGAGGATGTTTACTGATATTAAACAAAATATTTAAAAAAAAAAGTCGGATAAGTGGAATGAATGTGTGCTGCAAAATGACAAAGGTTTCTAGTTCTAGGCGTCAAGGGAGAAATTGAGGAGCGATTTATATTACATGTTTTTAGCAGCGAAATCAACTACCAAATTCGTAAGAAGCAGGCAGGGAGGCATTGCAGTGAGATTAATATTCATGCTGCAGGCTAAGTAATTTAAGGGAAGTGTAGCGCATGATGTGTTCGAAGTTTACGCTTTCGAAATTCATATGAAAAATATTTTCTCTATTGGAAGACTTAGACTTCGGACGAAGAAATATTTTTCGTTCCTCGGCATTGGATTTAAACGAGAGAACTGTTGATGGTCCTGAGTCAGTCTGCTTTGGTATTTGTTCTGTTGGCCTGAATAGGCTGCAATTGTCTGCGGCTTGTTGACATTAACCCATGACTTAAAGTAGTCCCAAAGAAAGAAGTCTGGGATGGTTTATGAGGGCGATCTTGCTGACCATGCCAAATCGCCAAAAACAAGAGACCAGGAAACATTTCTTTCACAATATCCTTTGTTGCTCGTGCTGTGTGAGTGCAGTTGCACGACAAGCCCCGTTTATACAACTCTGTCAGTAAGAAGTCGTTTATCATGGCCCTGTAGCGTCCTCAAAAACTACGACCCAGTCACTCCTTCCGCGTGAACGCCGCACTACTCAGTGGCTTTGAGTGTTTGAATGGATGTAATGGCTCTTCGTACATCACATGCGGATTTTCAGTGCCCCGAAACGAAGATTTTGCTTATTGACTTAACCCCTTCAGTGGAAAATGCGCCGCGTCGCTCATGGCTCATTTTCGACACAAAATCGTCCTCTTCGTTGTTGAGTTTGAGGATGGCTTTACACACGTGACTGACGATCAGCAGGCATTAACCGGATGCACTGTTTACACTTTGTACGGTAGCATTTATAAGTCTTTCACTAAAATTCGTTGTAGGGTAAGTCGGGTGATGCTCAATTGCGTGACCCGTCGTCTGATTGCTGTTTCTTCGTCCTCAGCGAGATCGGCAGCCACAGCCGCGATATTCTCGGCAGAACGGCAGGTCTCTGCATGTCGAGTCGAGTCTAGTAGCTAAGCACCTGAATGTTTGCCCAGTTGACGCGACACGATTAGGAAATCGACGCGACGTCGAAATTCACGCTGCGCTAACACCTCCGACCGATTATTTGTCAAAAAAATCGACACGATTATTCCACACTTCTGCGGTTTACAGTGCTCCATTGCTTGTCTGTTTTATACTGCAGCTGTCTAGTTCATAAATGTCAAATCTGATTGACGTACGACGCCATTTGCAAAATTATAACATCTTCCGATAGGGTGATTCATTTTGTCCCTCCTTGTATTTTTTTTTATTTTAATATCCCATGTCCATATATGCTATTATTTATATGGAATATGAATTCGTTTAAATTTCCTCCGTGGCTTCTAACGGTCTGAGTAGTCCATATATCCGCTGAAATCTAGCATTGGCTTTAAGGGCAGCGCCCGAATGCGACTTATTGGCTTATCCCTGCGACTTAAGGAAAACTCCCAGAGTAAATCTCGGATTAGGTTGCCGTAATTTTGCTTGTTAGTACAGCCATTCGCCCCAAAGTGCGACTGGTCGCGGCTGATATTGGAGACATCTTCCAATCGTTCCAAAACAACATGGCCGCAATGTCTGCTAGTAGATATCTACTTTTTTTTAAGTTCTTGAGCGGTATTCAGTTTAGTAATCAAAATGTATGGTTAAAATCTTGTAATATTGGCTTATGCCAAACAAATTATCAAGTTTGGAGAAGAAGTTGATAATGATTTGTGTGCATTTCAGACATGCTTTAACCACACCTGCTCCGTGTTTCCAACCATTACTGGCAGTTTATCCTTAACTCCATTGTACTATCTCAGGCAAATGTTTGTTGTCAAAGTACAAAGTACCATAAAGCGATGTTATGGCCAAAAACAATTCCGTTTTCAGTACTGCATCCAGATCTATGATACTCTTGTGTTATTTGGACATAGATAACTAACACTTTACGCTTTCCATCTATCTATCAACAAAGCTGATGACAAATGACCGTCAATATTAAGGGACAAAAAAAACATACAAACATCGAAATCCGTATGGAAAACGATGCGAGGGAATGTACAGAAAAAAACTAACGCATTTGTAAATATTTCACCAATAGATGTTAGCTATGTAGTAGACAAGCCAACCTTTTATGCTGGGGTGTTTTTTCACCCGGTCACCACGTTATTTGATCCTGAAAAGCAATAAAAATAAAAGTTTCGTTTCCAGTTGTCAAATTATTTGTTCGCCCACTGTGACAGGGCTTGTCCGCAGAGGGAAACATTTTTTCCGTAGGAGGAAAAAGTTGTTCCTTTCTGTTAGCAGATACAGTTTAAAATTTATGATATTCAATTCCTTCCATAGAGACTCAATGAAAAAGAGAGAAGTGAAAATCTCATAAAGCCCTCAGCAAATCCTCGCGTGCATACTTGTATACAGAACACACACAGACAGACTTTAAAGGTATACAGTGAGCGGGTACTCATTTCTCTTGGCAGTTGAGCTGAAATTACATTTTCTATACACAATAAATAAGAGCGGCATAATGTTACTGCGATAATTGAACGCACAATTTAAACAAAGAGTTAAAAAAACATGTGGTTGCATATTTTAAATATATCTCCAAAGAGGACATCATTTTATTAGTACGTGAGCATCCAGAGTTTCCATATCCTTTTTGAAACAAATTGTAAATTTGTCTAGAGCCATAAACTCCTAAAATAACATCTCATCAGAAATCAAACGAGAAGTAACTCTCGCCAATCGCTGTTTTGGGCTGAGAAGGCAATCGAGTAGTTGAGTCCTATTCCGAACAACTAAGGAGACTCTGTACAAGACCTGGATCATCCCAGTCCTGCTTTATGGCGCTGAGGCTGTGACTCTATTTAAAGCGGATGAAGATGTCCTTGGCTGCTTCGAGAGAAAGATTCTTCGTAAAATATTAGGCCCCGTGTGCGTGGACGGTACGGAGGAGGAGATTAAACGACGAACTACACGAGCTGTACAGCGACATTGACCTAGTCGAAAAATTCCGCATATCGACGGTTAAAGTGCAGAACCTCGTAAGTCATAAAATTCAAAAAAAATATTAATAATGTAAAAAAATCTTAAGAATCAGAGCTATCTTTTGGCGTTTTCAGGGTAACAATGTTGTTCTGAACATTTTACACTAAAGGCAGAATTCAAAACCTCGTTTCATAGATTGCATACATCGATCTAAACGTATTTTTGTTATTTCTGAAAAACATGCAAGAAAGACTTACGAGGTTCTGCACTTTAACCGTCGATATGTCCTCTAAGATGGCTCGGGCATGTATAGTGCAAATGGACAAGAGTGCTCCAGCTCGCAGAGTTCTCGACTATAGCCCAGAGGGACAACGCAGTAGAAGAAGACTTCGCCTTAGGTGGCACGCACAGGTAGAAGGGGACCTGGACAGACTTGGAGTGCGCAACTGCAGACAGTTAGCTAAAGACCGGGCTGATTGGTAATCGTTTTTTCTAGAAACTAAGTTAATGAATAATGAAAATAAAAATAAATTTAAAATGAAAAAAAAAACTGCTGTGCTACTCAGCGAAGGGTCTTATGTTCGATTCCTCGAAAAACACAAACGAGTTAATTATTCTACGTGAATTTTTCCAATGCGTCCTTTTATTCTAAAACCAAAATCAAAACGAAGTTTAGAACTGTTTTCGTGGTATATACCAAAGAGAGAAATTATACAATACCCACAGCGGTCTGTAACAGCAGGTATTGATCACGTCCTTTTCTTCTTAAGATCTAGAGAGGTTCCTCTATCTGGGTTCTTTAAGATTCTCAAATACGCAGCGAATGTATTTTTTTCTTACCAAAACTATAGATACCCATGATGAATTTTATTATCCCTAACTTGAGAAACTTCATCCTCTTCACGTTTTGCTTTCGCGACAAAAAGTAGCCTATGTCATTCTCAGAGGTCCCATCTATCCCTATATGTATCAAAATTTATAAAAATTGGTTTGCGGCCGTGAAAAGGAAACATATTGACTTTCACAATTGAATGACAAATGACAACTTACAACAAAACTATGCTTTGAAATAACAAAGTGATGCCAATTTGTACAGTTATTTTGTGATAACCTTACCTATTTGACTATTACAAAAATGACTATTACCTATCAACTTACCTAACACAAATTTTGTTCATAAAATAAGCTCCAGCGCTCCTACCCAATTTTGTCGCAAATTTTGAAAATTAAATTCCCTTTTAGATTTCCTATCTGTGAACACTGAAATGTGAACACGCGTAAAGAGTCATAAAAAATCGTTGTAAAACAATGTATTAAATCAAATTGAATTACAATAACTGTTGAAAGCTGATAAAAATTTGATAAAACTTAAAAAAACTCTGATAAATCGCAACGCACGTCTGCACAGCACAATAGTAGCTATGCGGTGGAAAGACTGTGCAAATCAATCAGCTCTCAAAATTTGATGCACAAAACGCCATTTACTGGCAATACCGGAACCGGCATTTGAAATCATGTTCGTTTTTATTGTGTGACAAAACAAAATTACTACAAAAACAATTATTGTCACACAATTTGGTGCAAAAATAATTGTCGCAAAAAAATGTAAAAAAAAAAAATTGCCACAACGTAACGTAAACATAAACGTCATCCATCATGAAAATGGCGTCGTGAAATCGCTCAATATAAAACGTATGGGAAAATGAATCTTCTTCATAATTTTTTTTCGCGGATTTTTCTTGGGTATTCTTCAAGTTTGGCCGGAGACCAGTTCGAATTGGTGCGAATCATCAAAATTGGCCCAGGCGTTCTTGAGTTATAAGCGTAGTAACTAACGTCACTCTCTTTTATATATAAATATAGATAGAAGATAGATAGATAGATAGAAGATAGAAGATAGAAGATAGAAGATAGAAGATAGATAGATATAATTACCAGCAGTCGACTACAATTGACTTGACTTTGTATTCATTTATATTGACTTGATGTGCTAAAATATGCCAGTTAAAACACTGAAATAACAAAATGCCCCACATTAAAAAAGAATGGGCCAACAATTTAGTCAGAATAAAGGTTTAAAAAAGCCATAAATGCGAATTTATCAATAAAAATTAATGCTTGAAACCGTCCTTCAAGCGTAAAGCGACTCATTTCGTTTCGCGGAGGTATGATACTGACTTTCTGTGAAGATTTCGATCGGGAAACAGCTGCCAGTGTCAAAATAACCTGTGATCTAAAAAAGAAACCACTAGATGGCCCCACCCTTCAAAATGTAGGGTCGGTTTTCGACCACAAACAAAACAAGTCTTTTCAAAAAAAAGCTTATGCCAGTGTCACCGAGAAAAAGTTATACCCCCATGTTAATAAAAGCTGCGTAAAAGTTATCAACTCGTTACTCAGAAGTTACGTCAAATCTGATGTCTACTAGCTAACTAACTTGTACTTAATAATCGGGGGATATTTTTTTTCTTATAGTTCCTTTAATATTTTTTTTTATCTAGGCACCAACCTCATTTGTTAATTTTAAAAACAATTCACAATTCTTAAATACAATTTCATCAAAGCGTAAGGGATGTGTAAGTTTCTACAAAATGGTTTTGTCGGGTGTATTTATTTGCTGCACACGTTTCAAAGTCGAAATTCCTACTTTGGAGTCGTAAGCAAAATATGTTAGTAAAATAGTGACAAAAAGTTTGCGTGTTTTTTTTGGAAAAAATCCCAAATCTGGGGGGTAATATTTTAAGCTTGTTGCAACGTCTGCTTTGAAACTGTGTTTTGACCTATGATCTGTTCTTGCAGACATTTACTGGAGCAAAAGACGTCCGAAATCTAATTTCTATGCACACTTTACCAAACGATGGTGGTACTGAAATTATCCATCGTTTAACACTTGTTGGATTCTTTGTTTCTTTCCGGTTTCCAACTGAAATCATTCCCTTTCTGAACTATTTTTCAATTACATTTCTAACTCTACTCTACCCTTTATGACGATTTTTTTTCAAGAAAAGAATACTTTTTTTTTTGCAATTCAAAATATGAACAATGAACAAAATTTCCAAGTAAACCAGTGTTCATGCTGGTCATGTTTAGATTTTATTTCTTCGAAAATTATTACAAATGGATTGTTGATAATTTTTTTGTGACTCGTTATTTGAAGCAGTATTCGATCCCAAACCAAACATCTCTAGACTTGTTTCTTTGGCCTTGGGGATACATTAATTAAGGATAAGACCAATATACCTGATTCACCAATAACCCAAGTGTTATCAGAAAATATTAAAGATTTGCAAAATCAAGCCGCAAGTTTTCGAAAACAGTATGTATTCCTTTAAAGAACGAACATTTGCAGGGGGTGTCGAGATGCACATTTATTATGTATACCTACCTCCAATTTAAACGCACATTTGGAAAGAATATGTTGTTGTTACAAATTTAAAATATATTAAGTTCTTTGGCATTATTAAATTGTCCGTAAATGAGTACAACTACATACACACATTATGATGGTTCCTTTGCGATCAACACAAACAACTATTCGTCCTTGGACTTTCGAGAATTGTGTAATCTAATCTTTGCCTTTTAAAATTAAAAGTTCCTCTTTGCGTCTTTGATTTTTTATCTTATCCATTTCCATAAACTTGACAAAGTTCTGAATACCTTACGAGGCAATGAAACACCGAAGTATAATGGAAGACATTTAATAGAAAAGTTTTCACAACTAAAAAGACGCGCATAACATCTTAAACGCGGCAGCATCCCACTCAATCTCATAGTGTCTGGGTGGCCTGGCGTTTACGATTTAGTATCCCTTATACCTCCGTCTTTTGACTTGTATACATGGAAAATACAGGGATGTTCGGATGTTGTCTCACACTCACATGTACATAAATGCTCTCGCAAAAAGATTGCAGTTGGGAGCAGTGTTGCCATTCTGACCGGATTCCGGTTATAACTAAGCGAAATCTCTTCACTCTGACCGGAGAAAATTTTGAAATCCGGTCTAACCGATTTCTAACCGGAACGAAAAAATTCTTTAACTGGAAAAACATTTTTTGACCGGAAAAATAATATTGTCCTATGACTAGATAAAGGATAGATTTCTAAACTTTGAATAATACTTGGCCATACTTAATGAACTCACTCACAAGTTCATACAGAAACCAGTCTCATTTGAATACTCCCACCAACTGTGACTGGGTGTGTGCATTCAAACAAAACCGAAGTAAAGACGTTTTAGCATATTTTGCAATTTCGGTGTTGGTTTTACGAGTTTCAAACGCCGAAGTGGAGTGGAAAGTTCCTTTTTCTGCAAAACATTGTGATGCAAAGCTTTTCAATGAATTGTTTGTTTTTTGTTTTACTAAATCCAAGATTAGTTAAATACATATTATCATATAATATATTTTTTGTTAAAATACATTATTTTATTCCATTTTTGACCGGAATTCTGGTCAAAAAATCTTATTTTATCTTTTTACCGGATTTTCTGACCGAATTTAAAAAAAATAAAAATTGGTCATTCGGTCAGATTTGACCGAATTCATTTTATTTTAGTGGCAACACTGGTTGGGAGTTGGATACATACGAATATCTCGAGGGCAGAAACTTAGTTCTTAATTTGCAATTTTGCTTTGCTCATCAATTCTTGAGAATCTAAAACGAACTTTCGGACGGAATTCTATTGTTATGTGATACCTACACTCAATTACATCAAATGCATGTCTCATTCGTTGCTCCAGGGTATTTTGGTGTCCGCTATGGTTGTTTTTAATTGATTTCCCTTAAATCGCTATGAGCGTAATTTGGTCTTTAATTGTTTTTCTTCGGTGTACAGTGTGCCTCAAACATGCTTTACTAATAAAGCATAGTATGATTGAAAAGATCATAAATATTTTATTGGTTTCGTCTCAAAGTCAAGCAAGTAAATTAAAAACCATCAAGAATTGCAGAGCACATATTTCGTAAGCACGCACCACTTATTTTGTCAAACGGAGTTCGATATTAATTCCTTGCGCTTCAAGAAATGTTTTTATGGCATTTTGCAAACTTTGAAACATGGCCACAAGGTTTCTAAGAATCTGCGTCTGTTGTGTTTATGTTGGCCGTCACGTCAGTCTTTGCGGTTTGATTGGAAAACATTGTTATACTTGAGTTTAACTTTTGAATAAAGAACTTGAATTGACCGAACTAGGGAGTTATAATATTCATTAACGAATTTGGGCGGAACGAAGTTTTGCCGAGTCAGCTAATAATCAATAAAAACCGGGCCTTACTAATAATTATTTTTAATCTTCACACTAAATATTTTGTAGGTCACAACGGGCAATTTCATATGAAAAGTTTTTCCATTTCGCCATACTAAATACGATTATTAATCTAGCGGCATGCAAATTACATGATAGCTGTGGTCAATGTTTCTGCAGCAAAGCAGCGAAGCAGCAAAAGCGTACTTCCCTCCCATTTTTGCTATTAACAAATCATTACAGTTTAAATTATTTTATTTCAAAAGCTTTATTGTAAGCTCTCCACTGATGACGACCATCCTTGTGGCCGGTTTAAAATCCTGGCATTAAATTTAACATTTTTGGGGTTGTGTATAGGACAACGTCGAGAAAATATTAAAATTTTATATTTTGCTTGTAATCAAATTAAACAAATAATAATTGATTTATTAATTTTTAATAATGTCTGCTATTAAAAGTATCCTCGCCCGAGAACTGTTTTGTTAGATGTATTTAAACTAAACCCTCATTTATATTGAAAAATTATAGAATTTATATTCATTTGTATTCGAGTTAAAAAAATTCTTTTGCTTTTTATAAACCAATGGAATATAAAAAATATAATTCAATCTTATTATATTTTAACCTTTCTTTAGGTTTGATTTAAATATTTAAATATTTATGTTACATTTCGACACCGAAAATATTTTATATTTGGTTTTAAATATTAAAATGCATGTAGAAAATTGTAAGGCGTAGGCAAATTCCCGTGGTCTTTTATCCCCTTTAATAATAAAAATCCTATAGACGGCCGCTGTGCTTCCTTTAGTGGGTATATTTTTCTACAAACATAAATGAAGGAGAACCTATGTGTGCCCGAATTATTAATTAATTATTAAATATTCAGTCAATTACTTACTTTTTGGAATGTAATTGCTATATTTCTGTAGCAATACTGTTTTTAAAAACCCGCTTTTTTATCCTGTTTTTACAATTCCGCTTTTTTACAATCTCGCTTTTTATAATTCTGTTTCTTATATGTCCGTTTCTTATATTCCCGCTTTTTTAATAATCTAGCTTTTGCAATTGAAACTAGATGAATTTTTTTAAATCACCGGGTTTATTTTTAAATAAAACGGGAATAAAAGAAATAAAAACAAATAAGTATGTGTACAGTGGAAAACAAAAACAGCTGCTTTTTTATTGTCACTTTTGCTATTTCTTTGTAAAGAAAAAGAAAAACAATTTAAATTTATGAAAGAAAATAGGAAATAAGCAAAAGTCAATTTTGAATGAACACGTTGTTAAAATTGAAGCGGGATTCTGAGAAACGGCCAAAGACGGATTAAATGGGGATTTAAAAAAAAACAGGATTATAATAGATCCGGAATTACAATAAGCGGGATTTTCGGAGACAGTGTTAAAAAAAAAAAACGTAGTTTAAGAAGACGGTGTCTTAAAACTTTTTAAGCGTAATTTTTAAAAAGCGGGATGCCGATACGCTCCCAAAGAACTCGAATCTCTAGACCGAACTTATCTTCAAAAGCAAATCCACTAGAAGCATCTCTGCGCCTCACAACTTTGAATCTTTGAAATTAAAGTTAACTTATTGTAAGAAGAATATTCTCACTGGATATCAATGCAACTCCGTTTTCAGCAAGACTTTCACTTGTTTGTATTTTTAAAACATTTTTATTTTAAAAAAAATTATCCAAATCATCCGCCCAAACTAATTCTAAATTCTTAAGCAGGCTAAAAAATAATATATTAGGGTTCAAAAGTAAAACTTTGGTTCAGATTCTGTATTTAAACCAAATGCAAATGAATTGAAGTTGATGGCTTTAAAAAGTTCGTATTGAAATGTAATCAGAGTAGATGTTACATTTTAGGTCAGCTATAACTTAATTGTAATAAGTTCTTGATTGAAATATATATTAGATTGTAGAACAAAAATACTGGATTTTAAGCCTTAGAGATTAAAGTTCAGAAAATTCATTTTAAAATGACCATTTTAATGAAACAATTATTAAATTTATTACAGAAAAAGTTTAATAAATTGGAAATATTGAAAACCAATTTCTCTTGTATTGCATAGACCTGTAATACTGCGGATGTATTTAAAAACACCCCCATATTTTTAACCGTGTATACAAATCACCAAACTTCATTAATCCCTTCCACTCACAATCAATAGACGATAACTAACATTCTCTTCATTAAATTTTCTCTGCACAAAAGCGGAAAATGCGCACATTCTCCGTATTGTTCTCCATCGCATAATATAGCGGACAATAAAGCACTCACCCAATATCACCAAGGCATTTCCCAGGAGTCCGGCTAATCCAATTATTCCGAAAAATACCGGCACCACCATAGACACAACACGTTCCAGTGGCCAATCGACACTCTCATTGAGTTCTAGTTCCAACTCGATCTCCAATAGGTTATCCTTGAATAGCGACAGGTTACCGCTATTGCAGTCGGTAAAATTCGGCCATTGACATGAACTGTTGTACATTGTGTCGCATTAGTAGTTTTAAGGTTGCTATTTCGCTGGCGTATTTGCCGCCAGATGGTATAAAAACGGCCAGTATATGCTGGGTATTCGGTTTAATGAATGATTTGCAGCCACAACAGAGAGAAAGTTGTCCTCGGGTGTCTAATTTATTTCATTAGCGACTTTTATAATGACGCCACGTGCCACTTCCACAGCTGTACGACCCAGAAAGGACATATTATCGTCCTGAGAGCATTCCGCCTCCCTTCTGCGCCTCTTTTGACGAGCGGCGAATTTTGTTTTTCCGTCGCTCCTTTAGGCACAGCCAATATGTCTAGGTTGGTTATATTTAATTACCCTGCAATGAAAACAGAAGAGAGTTATGATTAATTTGGGCACAACATTTTCTTTTGTTAATGAATTGATCCTAAATAAATAACAAAACACTTGCGGACCTACGACGAGGCTTATTTCAATTCCTAATCAGCAACCCATCAAAAGGTACGCGAATAGTAAACTCATAAGTGTCTGCAAATAAACGAAATCATGTTCCGGTGATAACGATTCTCGGACAACATTTCGCCATATGACCCAAGGAAGGGATGGAATTTTTATTTTTCGACAGTTAAATCTGAATTTTCGCTGCCACTGTCAAGTCCTCGCCTCTTGAATCCAAAATGCGATTAATATTTCGAATATTGATAGTAATTGGATTGGGCTTTAGCGGAAGAGTGATAGGCGGAAGCATTTCAAGGGCTGCTCATGCGAACGTGTCTTTTTTTCCCTGGAGGCTACATACGAAGTGCATTTTCGGATGATTGGCATTGACGAGCGCGTCGAAATATGGGGGTGCCGCTTTTAATCCGAAAGCAATTAGTTAAATGAAAATGACAGTTTGTCGTTTGAGGCAACCAATCAATCCTGGGTGGGAAATTTAAGTGACTGTCAAATGACACGATGCGGACGAAATTGGCGATGCTTTGATATAAGCAGACATCTTTTTTATCGCTCTACTCCTGGTCAGTAAAAAACGAATTTAATTATGGAGGAAATGTGAATGACAGCCTTTTAGAAGCACTAAATTTTAATTTAAAAAGCATGAGCCAAATGGAGCGTATTTATTTTTAAGTATAGTTGGATTTTTCAGTGGTCATTATTTAAGTCAAAGTTTCCTAGGTACAAAAGTCTTCGTTGGATAAGTAAAATTTGGCAGGAGCTCGGGCAATGGATTTTCGCTTCTATCGTTGCATCAGCTTCTTTGTTTTTTATTCGTCGATACTTCATTGTTCTTTGAAATTTAAATTAATTATTTGCATTCTGCACTCTATTAGCCCCACTTCTCTTTAATAACTCATTCTTTTCTACCTTCAACAGAATCTCGTTCAATTCTTCTCCGCCAAGACCGATTTAGCTTGGGTAGCTAGATTTCTCATATTTTATTTAATGCATTCGTATTCGTTTTTTCCCTTTCGCTTTGCGTGCCATCGAACTATAACCAGGAAGCCAGAAATCTCGTTAATAAATACGCGGCAGTCTTCTCGGAAATTGAAGCTGAGCCAGTAAGTTCTCCTTCCTGTTCGATGCCATACTGGAGCTGGAAGCTGCATTTGCGCTCACCATACAGGTTGATATTTTATTTAATTTCACTAGATGGTAAGGACATTAGTCCATTTTCGTGATACTGTATTAATCGACAACCAAGTTGTTCCTTTGACTAATAGCCGTGGCTTTGGTGTTAGAACAAAACAATTTATCGGTTGTGCACTTTTTTTTATGCATCCGTAAAGATTGAACATTTACGGACATTTTATTCTTCCAATTAAAGTTCCTGTTTGGTTTTTAATAGAAGAATTCTATTGCAAATGCGATTATAGTAGGCAAGTGGTCAATGATTTTGGGAGAAGTATTTGCTCCTATTGTCCTGGTTGTTACTTTGGATGCTGCCTTCTAACTGAAGATTTCTTAGAGAAGACGGTGAAGCAAGGATTGTATATAGCGGCGGTTGGAAGTTGGAAGTTTCAGTGGGCTTCTGATGCACAGGCAGGAACTTACACGATACCATTGAGAACTACACGTCTAATTGCTGCGTTCCATATTATGTCAATGCATTTTATATTGGTTTGGGTTGGAGACCTTATTTGTAGATGACACCTGATTTGCTGGCACTAAAAGTTAACACCACGGTCAGTAATAAATTTCACCCATAAAATCTTTTCCTATAATTGCAGTGTGACCCTGCCGCTCTTGCTTCATGTGAAAGGAGTCACATTGTGAGTAGTAATGGAAGGCAACTTGCTCTTCCTGGGGAATAAAAGTAGCTTCGATTTTGTCGAATTGCCGCTAAGATCACAACAATCAGTCCGACTATTTGGCGGAGAGGGTATTACGAAATATCAGATAGTGTCTATAGGAAACTTCTCCAAAGCAAGTACGAAGACGTCGCTTCACCCGCATAATCTACGATTGACGCCGAACATGTTTGTTGCATTCAGGGAACAACAATATTTAATTTTGGTTGAAAGGTGGTCACATCAGACGTTATTCCTTTTAAAATGCAGAAAATGAACAAGGGAACAACCTTACATCGTATGGTCTCCAGTTTGCTAGTCACTTCACTGGAATTGTTTGCTTAATAAATTTAGATTAATTGTGAGAACAATGGTGTCTAGTCTTTGCTGTTAACTTAATGTAAATTATAGAGATTCAAATTATCTAGCTGATCATCATCGCAAAACGAGTCTTTTGATGAGTTTCAAAATCAGTTCGTTCGAAGTTTGGTCATTCAATGTCAACACATTAATCTCATTATCGTTTTGTTTGAGTCTGGACAGATTGTATATTATTTTTGTAAACCTCCCTTTCGGAGATAACCCTTTAGGCAGAAGACTGAAGCTGGAAAAACAGCAGACGAATCAATTCTACATTTAAAGACTATTAACCCTGGAAATATTTCTCCATGGTCTATGGATGAGCAAAAGCGTCTTCTTGTTGAAATCAAATGCAAAGATTTTTGAACAACTAAATACTAGCAGTAATGTTCTATGCCAAGTTTGGGCATATCAAAGTTTGGGGGACGTGGTAAAACTCCATATACTTACCTCCCCAAAAACCTAACAACAACGTCAATTTATACGCTATGCCTACTAAATAAAGACAAAACTTTCATAGCTTTACTTCAAAGACTTCAAACAACATATTGACTACCTTCATAATGGAAAAAGCTTAACATGCCTGCCGAGGAACAATTCTACAAAAGAATTCTACAAAAGAATTGTTCCTGGGAAAGAATTCTCCCGGATAGCAGTTTCTTCAAAATCTGGTTAACTGGCTCCAGTTGCGAACTCTACTTCTGGCGTGGTCTTTCTCTCTAAATTGTACTCGAAGCCATTTCCAATACATTATGTCCTACGTAATGTCCTAGCCATATTAGCCATTTGATTAATTTGAACGTTTCCGATCACCTCGATTTCGTTGTACAGCTCGAAGAATTTGCTTTCAAAAGTTCTTCAGCATATACTGAATATCGTTTTTTTTTTTTCATGAAGAAGGTACTCACGACAAAGGTGACAGACAAACCCTCATAAGAGATGCATCAAACTGGTCGCTCCATACGATAAGCAATAAAAAGCAGTTCCACTAAGGGAAATGGAAATGACAACCGTCTCCAGCCAGCACGATCTTTAGCCAGCTGTCTCCAGTTTCGCACGCTAAGTTGGGTTTCCCATCCCAAGCAAAAATTAAACAATTATATGGTTCAGTGTTTCACAAATTTCCAAAATGTTCCTGATACGAAACAAAATACGCGAATAAAATATCCAAATGGTAATATCATTCTCGTTGTTTAAAAAAACCAAAAAAAATGGTTCCATTTGTCCACACATTTCACCACAGTTTGGGGGTTTTTTATTCATGGGGTGTATACCAGAAATAGAACTACATTTCACTAAATTATCAAGGGGAACCTCTATCCATTCCCAGATTTGTTCAAACAAAGTCGTTTAAATCTGAGGATTTATTGCCAGCCAGTGGCATGCGAATATGGACTATTTCAAGCACATTTACCATTAAATAGATTTCCTTTCGCTTGTATATGGGAGGTTTAAGGGACTGCAGATGAGAGATTGCAAACGAAACCTAGGGGAAGGATATAAATCACATTTACTCTGGTGAAAATTGTTTCAAGTCGAAACGAACTAAACCGAATGAAGGCAGGTTACCGAAGGGATAATGGCGCATTTATATTCTGAGTTGTTTCTGAAAACTAGAAAACTGAAGTCCGCCCCAAGGATAACTAGATTGAAATTCAAAGTCTCATTGTGAAGGTGCTAAGGGAGTGCGAATTGCCTCAAGGCGAGTTAGACCCGATCTGATATCATTACTTAGGTGTGGGTTGAATTACACACCCAACAAGAGCATCAAATAAACATTTTTGTTTGGAACACATACTCACAGGCGACACTCTTTTCAGTTAGGCGTGCAAGGACACAAATTTGTATTCTGCGTGCTGATATTAAACAATGTCAAACTTGACTCGTTTGATTATATTCCATCATCTTCATCTTCGCATTAAGCATCATTTATTTACCATTTAATTAAAATAAAAGGGGTCTTCCGTAAGCGGCAATTTAATCCGCATCGTATAATAAGGGTTCCTTAATTTTACAAAACAGAAAAAGAAGCGCCCACACACACTTTCAGTAACTCAAATTTACCTCATCCATCAAACGAAGTTTCAGTATTTTAACTGTCAATTTTCATAATGACAACATTATCGCTCAGTCAATTTCAATTTCAGAAGCCTGTTGAACATCCTTCTGAGCCTGATCCATTTCACAAGAGAAATCACTGACAACAGAGATGTGGATCCGCAAAAAAACACAAATGATTGATTGTGTTGCTGGCAATGTAAGAACTTTTCAAAACTGAGCCATAATAATATATTCCTTTCACTCCAATTAGCCGTCCCCTTTTCAAACATCTAGTCCTAATAAAATCAAACTTGTCTCAACGCTTTGCCAAGGTCTCTTTTCCGCTTCACGTTTGATTTAAATAATATTTACAAAACGAAATGCTTTGCAAATCCGAAATTCACTTAACTACAACAAGCGGGAAACCCATTTCAGTGGGGATTTTCCGCATGAAAAACTAGGCGACCGCAAAAAAAGGAGCAAATAAAAAAATTCAATTCCATGCGGCCACATAAAGATGTATAAATACAAGAGGAATCCTTTTGGGTGTCTCACCTGCGGTCAGAGTAAGGGGTTACGCTGAAATAAATTGAACGAGAAAAACAGCTGCATGAGAGCCTGAGAGCCTGAGGTTCTAATCCATTTCCGTCCCATCCCATTGAGAGGAGGTCCGATAATATTGTTTTACCATTTGCATCGCAGGAATGCGAAAGAATGTTGGCAGTTTTGCAAACCGCAGTGCTTACGTGTGATTTCCATCCTCGGTGGGTTTTATTTGCATGAAGTTATGCTGCTTTTGTGGTACAACAGAGTAGAGGGATTTCAATGTGGGGATTTCGGACAAATTTTCATTTTTAAATGCAGGTAGGTACATATTTTATAGACATTCTGGTATTAGGAGACGAGTATTTTTTTTTATTTATATTTCACGCACGAAAGGATTTGACCATTGCGGAAATTATAACTTCCAAACCGTGGTTTAGGTAATTAAACGAAGGTGAGAGAGGTTTCATTGCAGGATTTAGATATAAGTTCAATATTAGAAATAAGATCCAGCTGAACCCTTAAGTGAATCTATACATAAAGTGCACGACTGGGTCGGACGAAACTTTCTCGTTCATAAAAAGTTTCGTTGGTTGTTTTTTATTTTATAAGGTTGGCAGGTAAAAATATAGGAAGAGGAATAGTGTTAAATAATATTCACTTTTGGGAAATTTATCTGATATGACAGTAAATATCAAATACCAATGTGAGTTGAAGTTGAAGCTCTCAGTAACAGGCAATTTTCGCAAATTGTTTTTAGAGAGTACTACTGTTCTATTTATAAGCTGTTACACTTTACAAGATTTTTGAGTACAACGCGTAATAGAAGTTTCTGATCTGTAAGGGCATGCTTTCATTTTTGACTACAGTAGATTAGTGACGCTGGTTTGAGTTGTCTGATTTTGTAAGCTCCGAGTGGTTGGAATTATTTTAAGGCGCACATTCAATACGATTAAAAAAAAGAAGAGGAACTGGGCAATAATTGCTTAAAATTAAGTTTTGCATAGCTGTTATTGCAGTTTTGCTTGAAGTGGGCATGGAGATTATTACAAAAATGTAATGTAGCTATGTGAATACAGATGGGTTGTCATTTTTGAGAAATAATTAAAAACCTCATTTCTTCGAATTTTTTGAGAAAAACTAAGCGACCCTTATTAAAATTATTTTATTATCCTAAATATGTATATTGATCAAAGTCGTTAGAGTGGTTTAACAAATACTGCAATGTTTGGTCTTGAAATTACTAGATACTTGTAATACTACTTAGCTGAAAACTGAGTATAAGTTATTGGTCTGGTGTAAGTAAAGCCCGTATGAACCTACATTTCCCCCCCTTTTTTTGTGATCTTGCAAAGTCTGCGGTGTGTAAAAGAGACTGAAAAAGTATTACGGAAGGGGTAGCAATTGCTTGCAAAGCAACGACAACTTTTCAAACGATTTATTTTTTTCTTAAATAATCTTGAAATGTCAAAAATGAAAAGCTGCCAGCAGCTGAAAAATGTGTAGGGTAAGGTCGGGAGGATTTGACAGGCAGGAGGAATTGACATCAGTACTTTTCTGAAAAACTACGACTCCGGAAGAACTTTAAATGATGAGAAAACAAAGTTAGTAACGATTGGTTTTAGTGATAAATAAACAATCACTGTGGGTTAGGAGATAAGCGAAGCGGACGTCTTTTTTATTTTTCTGCCCATTTCATCCAACTGTTATGGTAGGCAATCCAACTGTAATATTTTAATTATGTAGCTTTTGACATTAAAAGTGAAATGTAGTGCACCTTCATTCGTTTTAAAATCGCTAATAAACAATAGTTTATCCTGAGCCCCATTACAAAAGTTTTTTTTTTGTATTAGTCCCAAAAGTAATGAAAAAGGAGGATTGGACATTCTTACTGAAGATTGAATTGACAAAGTGTTAAATCCTCTTTTATGAGTCCAAATGAAAATTGTGTGGTAAAACAACTTGTTACTCTTTTTTAGAATGTAAAAATGCCAATTATTTACAAGAACAAAAATTCAAACCGCAACATCGATGAAACAAGTGTTGACAATGCTATTAAAGACATTCAAAACAAAACAAAGTCGATAAGCAGTTGGTATTAAATGTAGCACTTGAATATTCAGACTCCGAAAAAAAAATAGGAAGGCCAACAAATTAATACTCAATTCCCTACAAAATATTCGAATAAACAACTTCTCATAGGCAGATGGCAAGTCCTCCTCCGTTGTAGGAGGAATTGACACTTTTAAAAATATTTATATCGATTAACCATTAATGTTTTTATATTGCTAGAATGATATATAACTTATGTAAATTTTTAAAATTCGAAATTGTATTTGGATTTTAAGATATTTCAAAATGTTTGTTAACGTGTCAAAACCTCCCGACCCTACCCTTCTCATTCCTATCGGAAATTTTCGTTAAAAAATTAGCGTTTTCGGTGATTCGGATTGAAAATTAAGGACGCAATCATTTCGAAAAGATAATTTTTACTCTAAGTATGCATTTTGGTCAAAATAGTTAGTGCCGTTTTCAGGTAAACAAAAGAAAACAACATATTTATAAAAACTAGTATCGCTTATGGTCGGTAACGGGCTCCCGAACAGTGAAGAGTCTCTGAGACACTGTAGCCTTCCATCGTCTTCGATCCCGAGCACGCTGCTTCCAGTTATCCAGACCAAGCATCCCCGATGGCTTGGTCTTTGAAACGGAGGTTCGGTCTTCCATGTCGTCTCGAACCTGGCGGCTGGGATTCGATGATCCTCTTAGCTGGAGCATTATTGTCCATTCGCTCAATGTGGCCGAGCCAATGTAGTCGACGTATTTTGGCCTTTTGGACTACATCCACATCTTGGTACAGCACAGAGTTCGCGGTTGTATGAAAGCAACGTTATTATATTTTAAAGCGAAAAACTGAGTAAGCAGTCATATAAACCTCACCTACTTAGGCTCAAATATTAATTTTGGTTAAAATCGTTAGAGTCGTTTTCGAACAAATCAAACTGGTATTACCATTAATATTTTGGTAAAAAGAAACGGCCCCAAACTGTAGGCCCACAAAGTCCAAATCCAATGTTTGAACCAAATCAGGGTATATCAGTTTAAACTGTAGGCCTCGGATGCATACGGAAACACAGACAGACGGACAGGGTTTCGAGGCCCACTTTTTTGAGTTAATCTATCTTTGTAATTTTGGAATTGCATCTCCAGTTCGAAATTTTGTACCAATTCATTCTCTTACTTCAATACTATTCGTAATCGATAAAATTAAATAAATACAGAATTGTTAAAAATGTAGTGTAAAGACTTCGGTATATCATAAGCCTTCCTTTCAAATATAGGCACATAAACCAGGATCACCAATCTATACCAGTCAGAAGCAAGAACTTGCCATGGCAGATCAGACACTCCAGCTACGCTTGTCCAAGCACTCAAAAATCTTGTAAGGTGTAAGAGCCAATGAGCACTACATACTTGGGGCTTAAACTTTTTAACAAGAACGTGCGAAAAATGCGATTTACCAAGAACTTAAGCTTCACATTGTAATTTGATATGTGCTGCCATCTGAAAAGAATACGTCTAAACCAAAAGTGCACTTTATTTAAGTACATATATTCAATCGATCTGCTAAGACAACATTTGCGCATACCCATAAAGACTTGCAAATTCGCATTCGGTTTTGGGAAACACTTGGCATTCATTAGGCTCTTTGTAATAAATTTTCATAATGACTCATTCGATGGCATAATGAGTGCGCTACTCAGCCTGGGAATGGGAAATAAGGGATTTTCATTTGCATACTCATTTGACGCTTAATTTGGGTTGTTTCATCGCAACATCGTCGAAATTGGGGAACAAATTTCACAACATTATTAGAAATCGATTTTACTTTCAATGGAGATGTTGAAAAGTAAAAGAGAAAAACCGTTTGTGCGTTTATTTTATGTTTTGTTCGTATTTTTTTTTGTGTGGGCTGTCAACTTCAATATTGACTATGATGACACATCATTACTGGACTTTAATAATTTATTATCGAAACAATTTAAGGAGTTGAACGAGTTAGGATCTAGTAACCATTATACAGGTTTTCCTCCTGCCTTTTCATATTCGCAAGGCAAAGTTATGCCAGAGTGAAAATAGGAAGTTATTAACACAGTGTACAGCCTTCGTAGTCAATTAAAAAATTTTATTTACTCGTCTAACCCAGTTGATTTAGCAGTTGTGAGTTAAAAACCTCCTCTTTCAGGTGTTTCCAGGAAGATCTCAGTGGCTGCATAATCATTAACGCTCGTAATCACGTCGACTCCCAGAAGACCGAAAGAGAAGTGGGAAAGAGAAAATGAAGGATAATTTATGCTAAGAGTTCTTATGCAAATAAATTTGCATCTTATTGGTGAACTTACGTATCTACATTCTACAAATATACCTAAAAATGGCGATGTAGTTTATCGATGCGAATATTCAATCAATTCATGAAATGTAAATAATTAAATATGGATTCATTCGTCATCTCTGTTCTTTCTCTCTGCACTAATTGTTTTCGCTCATTAATTAGAAATGTTTGCAGGTTTGTTGCAGATGAGTAAGCTCTTGTTGTTGTGATTTGTTAATTAGCTCTCCCTACATTGTTGATAAAGACATCTATTGTTTTCGTAGTCAATTTTAAACTAGATACGTCAATAAATATTAACGTTAGGATGATAGAAAACTTTTGAAAGTCGGTCCCCCAATTCGGGCCGTCTCATCGTTTATCTGCTGCTGACTGATTCGTTTCAAACTTCGTACTTATTTTCATTGTGTGGGCTTACGTTCAACGAATATAAGCTTTTTAGGGTTGAAAAGACTCTTATTTGCTCTATAGAGAAAAAAAAAATCGATTCTGCCAAATAAGTTAAATTTTTTATTATAATCTGTTTAAAACCGACACAATCGACAAGAGTAGTCTGAATAAAAACCTCTAAACAAAAATTTTATACAGTATAAACTCAGCCGACGGATATGTCCTAAAAATGTATTTCATTTGGAACTTGAAAGGAATAGAAAATATATTCAAATGCTCAACTCTATTTAGTATGCAATCCACTAGTTATCGAAACAAAATCGAAAACCATAGGCTTCTCTTAGGGACACTTAGGGTAATACTCTTCGTTTCGGAACGTATCCTTATATAGCCAACACACATGCTGCTAAACAAATCATCAAATTCACAGAGTGATTGATGAAACGCCTCCATCATTTAGGTTAAATCTTCCGAATTACAAACAATGGCTCCCATCACTACCGAGTACCGACCCACCTAGAGTAAACTGTCTTGAAAGTAAGTAAGTAGGTATAGTGTCCCGTTTGTACCTGTTGAACGAAAAAATGATTGATTGACTTTCTTCCTCTTGTTCCCTTTCCCTGTCAATCGTTTTCGTATATATTATGTATTCCCGCCAGTGTAAAAGCAATATAAAAAGGTAGGTAAATATTTGGTGGGTTACCTACTGCCTAACCAGTACAGTGCACACGAAACATACCTTCACTTGCCTTGATTTGATTCCCAAGAATTCGTATGGCAAATGTATCTCTGTTTACCGTCGGTAAACCCTATAGGAGCATACGGAAACGGATCCATGCATTTTTTATATATAATTCAAGTCCAGTGACAGTCGGCGGTACTTGGAAGGTAGTCAGGAAGTATCTCGCAAAACTTTTATTGGATTTCTTGTTGTGCCACATGTCTACACTCTCGATAGTCGTCAAATACTAAAGTGACTTTTTTTCCCCGAGAACGAAATCATTGGAACTTTATGTAGCGGGACACGTGCAAGTTATAGCGCTTATATGTATTTTGTTGTTCCCATCTCTTGGAGTATATTTTGTTTAGTTGGTTTATTGCATTGAAATAAAAAAATGAAGAAATACTGCAAGTTGTGCAAAATTGTTGTTGCAATTTCCTTGTAGAAATCGTAAATTCCGGTTGAAGAATACTGCAACGATAAACTCCTTTGACAGCAATTTTTACTGCCAAGAAACATGGGGAAGACATTTTGGCGAAAAGATTGCGAGATGAGAAAGAAAATCAACTGACAATGAGATCCATACTGACCTTAGTTCAGCAGCAACAAGCAGAAAGATGTTCATACCAACTTTGGTGTCACATTCACAATATGGAGATGTGAAATGACAACGCGCTGTCAATTTTACAACAAGAAATTGCGATCCATTTAACTGAATTTACCTGAAATGAAAGCGAACGCTGTAAAAGTTACAATAAATTGTGAATTTGAATGCATTTGCTGTTAAATACACAAATATACAACTTATTGTAAATTTGACTGCTATGTGTTGTAAAACTTACAGTAGAATTTTTTTTTGGTGCATGGAGTCGTGGTCTTGCAACACGTTGTCGTTTTTTTGCTGGGCACCAGGGCATGTGGATATTCCGGGTAATGAACGGGCGGATGAGCTTGCAAGAAACGGGTCGAAAATACATGCACCTACGGCCCTTAAATAAGTAAGAACTCCTTTAAGCACGGAAGATTGACATTGAATCCTGGAGTAGAAATCACCTACGCTGGACCAATCACATCACCTGCAGGTACACAAATGAACTATGGCCAGAGGTGTATTAAAATCGGAATGATACAAATCTTCTCCGACAGTCAAGAAGCTTTGCTAGCTCTAGCGTTAAATACTGTGGTCCCAAAAACAATGAAGTGCAGTTAAGTGCTGTCATGATGCCCTGTAAACCCCAATCAAACACAACAAGGTCAAACTTGGCTGGATACCTGATGGTATCATGGTATTGCATACTGACGCGGGTCATGTATGTATGTTAAAGTGGCTCTCGGTGAGAGAAACACTTAGGCCGTTGATCGGCCCATTGTGCATACGCGGGTCTTTATATTGGACACTGTGTGATAGGAGTACATGTGGAACGACTGGAGATACTGCATAATGACTTGCAGAAGCAGGTTAATGAGATAAAATCCCTTCGCCACCTACTTTGCGAATGCCCAGCCTTTAAAAATAGCAGACGGAGGATTCTCAACAGTTACATCTTCGATGACCTTGAGGATCTGAAGAATGCTGATCTCAAAGTTTTCCTCAAGTTCATACTCAAATCTGGTTGTAGTAGATAAACAAATATCATATCACCAGTTACTCTTAGGATGCACTAGAGGAGGGCTCCAGTAACTGGACACAATGGACCCAACTGATGGTCTAAGTGAAGCTGTGGCAATCGCCACAAGAGCAGCTATGTAACTACCTTGTAGGTAGTTGGATATACTGGATATACACGTTCGTATATCCAGTCTAGACAAATCTAGTTGACGTTTTTAAACGAACAAGGTACCCTAACGTCCCTGTTAGCCGTGTGTTTTAAATCACAATCTGATCCAAAAACTGAGTAACAATATAGGTGTAGGAAACCTGTGTATATTTTTTTTTTGTTTCCGGTAACGATTTATTTTAAAATCGGGAAAGTAATGGCGACCACAACTTCCTGATAAAGTCCGCACTGAATACAGCTAAAATGGCAGTTGTTATCTTTCGCTCAGTTTATGGCAAGATTTTTGGACGCTTCTTGGCGGCGGAATTTTATTTAAAAAAATGGGGTTTTGCATTGAGGAGGCGTAGAAAAATCTTGTTGTAATTTTAAGGTGTAAAATATATTTTTCCTAATTAAACTGCGAGCGGTAGGCGCCTTAAAAGATGTGGCCGTAAGGTTCCCGCATAAGAGCAAGAGAGACAAATGGATTGGTAAAATTATGGCAGACCGCTTACGGAAATTTTCGCACTCCATAAAGCGCGGAAGAAAGTTGGAAGCAGCGAGCTGTTCGGGTGTGTTGCTGCAGAAACTTTTTCGGAGATTTTTTCGCGAAAAGAAAAAGAGGAGACAGTGGTGGCGTGAGAAGTCCGGCGTATCAAAAAAAAAAAAAAGTAATTGGCTCGGCGAGGATATTAAACCCAGTGTTTGAAACCTACGAATAGGGAAACGCCCCAATTAAATCGTTTACTCGTCGGTCGACACGCCCGCAAAAAAAAAAAATTTCGTCCACGCTACACCACGCGGCCCCTGAGCCGTTTTGTCCGCCGTGGAAACACCATCTTTCCGCGGGCCTCCGTTTGCGCAACACAGCGTCCGAACCAGCCACAAATCAAAGGTCACAAAAAAAGAAACTGGGAACCTTGCAACCAATCGCCGAGATTTGGTGGAGCTTTGCGGAATTGCGAAGCCCACACGAAGCACAGTAGGGCCTTCGCACAAGTAACGCCTATATCCGACATCGTTCGACATCTCGTGCTTGAATCCACCTCCAAGGCCATCGTCTCGTCAGGGGAAATAAAATCGCTTCAAGTGCTACCACACCAACCGGTAGCCACGTCATCAGCCTACGAAGCCAGGGCACCTTCAGTCTCACCTCCGTCATTTTCTCGAAAAACGAAGAAAAGAGAACTTCGGGGAGGAAGCTTTCCACCTTAGATCGCCATCCAGCAATTTCGTCGGCGAATCCACCATCCAGCAACAACAGCACCAAAGACACCATCCAATGATCCTAGTTAGGCTATCGCTCACTAGAGGGCTCTATTCGAGGGACTAGATAGCTAAGTAGTTGGTCATTTTAAATTGTAACACAATTATTGTTCAAATGAATTTTGTTCCCATACGTTATCTAGATTAAACAGGTTGTGTGCGCGAAACCGGAAGCGAAGGACGGAATGCGGTGCACCTCATCTCCCCACCCTTGGGCAACGGTCAGAATAAGGTAACCCTTATAAGATTGAAGGGGTGAGTAAATATTGTTTCTTTTTTTTTATTTGAACACATTTGTGAAAGTGACCATTGTTGTAGAAGATAAAGATATTTTTTTTTCCCATTGGTTGAGTATAGATCGGTAGTCAATTAAATTTCGTGAGCTTAGGGTCATTAAGTTGCGATTGATGCAGAAGATAGTTATAATTAATTTTCTTTGAAGTGTTATTGATAGTTTTTAGTTTTTGATTTTTTTTTGTTGCAGCCGAATACCGACCTGCGGGGTGGTGGTATCGGATAATTTTGTAATTGAGCGACTGCAACTGCTCGCATGTACATAAAGCGAAATTTGTTTCAATGATAGGTACAGGTATTGAATTTACTCAGTACTAGATTTTTGTGAACTCATTGGTAGTCTTATTTGAGTATCTCGATAAATAGATTTAAGGTAAATTTTAGGTTGAATAGAAATAAAGCATAATGTATGAATTTTTAAAAAAGGTAACTGAGTTCTCTAGTGTTGACGTTCGGGTAACACTGTATTATATTTTTTTCTTTTACGGCGTGTGAGTGAAGCTGAAGATTTTTGGATGATTTCAGTGACTTTTAATACGGTTTCGTGATCATAATGATTCTGATTGGTTAAGTTCGTGCGAGAGGATGTGCCAGTAACTGGGAGGTTGAGTTTTTAAGATATGGGAGAGGGAAACAGTTAGGGGTACTTAATCTTTCCGATTAGATACCCCCTATCAGTTAGGGGTCATCGTAAATAGAGCGCCGCGATGACCAAGGAGTTGAACAGTATGTTCAGCTAGGGGTGGGTCAGCTCGCGGAGAGGAATTTCAGCCTATCTCTTCGCCTTATCCACATCATAGGGATTTTCATGATAAAAGGGAATGTGTATTAGCTTAACTCGGGCCTCGCAGTTTGTTTATTTTTCCGGTATTTGTGTTCGGTTACAGCATGAACATAGTTTTGTCAACAGGCATGTAAAAACAAGTAACCCATGTTCAGGGCTTGTGGCAAGATCCCCACCCACCGACGAGCTAGCGCGGGAAGGCGGTCATGCCTGAGCCTCAAGTGCCTGGACACCCCTCTTGTCATGCCGCCCGGACTGCCTCAAGGGTCCTGTGACCTTGGGTCATATGGGTGGAAAGAATCGACATTAGGGTTACACGACCGTCAGCAGAAGCATTTCGACCACGGCGGATTCGATCCTTACCTGCATGGGTGATAGTGCAAGAGGGGGTTGAGTTCGAAGTCGAACGCTACGAACCCTGCATCCCTTTCGGGTTCGGGTACGCTTCTGCGGGGCGGTGGTTTCGTTACAGGTGGCGCCCAACGTGGGGCCCGAAATTAAGCAATATATTTCACATTAACCTAATATAAAAATTTAATTTTTTCTTCAGTGGCAGTTTGGAATAGTGTTGTTGTCAAGTCCTATGACTAGAATGCTAACATTTCATACCATTTCCATCTTTCTATAGTCTCGTAGATACTAGTCCGGTATGTGGGTTGAAGTAGTTCCTCACTTACGTCTGTTGCAGTATTCGAGCGACTATGGGTAAACATTCGGTCAATTTCACTGATGATAGCATAGGTCCGGTAGTTGGGTTGACGATGGTCCCTATCTACGACAGTTGCGTAGGCTTTCATGTAGTGATCGTTTTGTCTTTTGGTAGTTGTAGTATGTCGGGAAAGTTTCATGTCCGGTAGTTGGATTATTTCTCTGATTACGTCTGTTGCATGAATCCTATGCATATCCAACCCGAAAGTTTCTTTTTGTAGTCAGAGCTCGGTATAGACCGGTATTTGGGTTGAAGTAGTTCCTCATTTATGTCTGTTGCTACCTCGCGTCTGACTCGCTCTACTGACTATGATGGCAAGCCTTTTCCTAAACTGATGCCGTAGTAATTCATGATCCTATGATAGTGTTTCGTTTAGTTCCTTCTCTCATCTCGCGGAAGGAACCTCCTCCAGCTGGTCACATCCTCGAATCCATTCTACATACATACTTTTACAAATAACGATTCTAGATTTGTTCTTCTTATACATATGTATATACATATATACCTACATATATATGGTAGCATAGGGTGTTACCGATAAAAGTATCTTTTAGAATTTTTTAATTCGATCTAATTTTTTTTCATATATATATATACACTTTCAATAAGCATTTTCCCATATTTTATTTAAGTATAATTATTTTGTTCGCATCTGGGCAATGTCAAACCCGAATACAAGACAATCAGGAAATTTGCCACGGCCATCTCCCTATAATTTACGTAGTGGTAGAAACCCTACACCGGCCAATACAATTCAGGATACAGAAAGCGTTCCGGCAGCAAATATGTCGGACACACACACTCGAGGCGATTCGGCAGATAACGCCGCGCCTCAGCTGCAACCAGGTCCTTCAATTAGTACTCCTGAAAACCCTATTGATAACCCCGATAATACGGGTGACCAAAATGTGAGCGCACATTTTGAAACGTATGTGCAAGATGTTGTTTCTGCTACAGTTGGTATAAACCGAACTGATGAACTCCGGTTTATTAGAGAAGAGTTAGAAAAGAGTAGGTTAGAGATGCGTCGGGAAGTTGTTGCCTTAGTTCGTGAAGCTCTAGCTGGGATTCCAGCACAGGGAAACCCTGGAACTGCGCCAGTTATTGCACCCGCTACGGCTCCATGTTTTTCCGCAGCCGAACCAATTAGACAACCAGAGTTACTAACTAGAGCTGAGCCTCCTCCTCCGAGCAGTTATCCTCCGGCAGACCCAACCGTATATCCAGTGCAAATGTGTCGAAGCGCAAATGTTGATAACTTCCTAACACAGTTAGGGAACTTGAACCTAAACGACGCTTCTCCTCCTCCTGAACCGTGTTCGCAGGCAGCTTCGCCTGCAAGTTCCGGCAGTCGATTCCACCACTACCACAAGTGGGGGATCAGATTTGACAATAAGAGCATGATGGTCGACGACTTCCTCTTCAGATTGGGAAGACTCAGAGAATCTTACAACGCGTCATGGTCCGAGATCTTTCAGAACTTTCACCATTTTGTTAGCGGGCAAGTTGAGACGTGGTTTTGGACTTTTATTAAGGCCAACCCAACCGCCAACTGGGCTGCTCTTCGTATGGCTCTTATCGAGCAGTATCGCAGTCTCGAAACGGACTTCGAGATTTCCAGACAGTTATCGGCGAGAAGGCAGGCAGCAAACGAGAGTTTTGATGCTTATTATGGCGACATACTGCAGCTTAACTCTAGGTTAAGATTTCCGAAACCTACTAGAGAGCTGATCGAAGTCATAAAACAAAATGTAAATCGAAGAATCGGGGAACACTTACTAACGTTCAATACCCACAGCATTCCCGAGATGGTGTACGTATGTCGTAGTATAGAAAAGTTTCTGAAAGAATCTGACTCTCAGAGACCGAGGTTTCAAAATCAGGTACCCTTTAGGCGAAATGTCAGCGAACTGAGCGAGCACGCAGATCAGTTGTCTGCTTCTACCTCACAAGATCATGTGGAAGCGCTAGCGTATCGACAAAGGGAACGTAATTTCTTTGAGATGCTGGAATTGCAAAGAGACGGGACACACCTTCTTCGATTGTCCAGTACCTCAACGGGCTATCTTTTGCTATAAATGTGGGCTGGAAAACACGGTGACTCCGAACTGTCCGGTATGCTCGGGAAACCCACAGGGGAGCAACTCTCGTACCGGGGGGAGATGCTCTCAGAACCTGGAACCGGCCAACCACTAGAAAACAAAACCCCAATCATACCTACCACCATCTTAAAACGTTGCTCGGAAGCTAATACCATCAAACCTCCCGTTCAAGACGTTCCAAGTCAAATCACCCATTGCCCAAAACCTATCCACCAGCGTTGGTTAGAATACAACCGAGCCCGAAACCGCATATTCAGCAACTCAAGTCCTTCACCGAGAGTTCTTAAAATTAGGACCCGTTTCAAGCACCTTAAAAATTTACATCGTGCAATCGCATCAACTACCCTACGAAATTCTGCAGACGATCCGAGACCGTATGCTACAGTACATTTCTTCGGGAAGAAATGGGCCGGCCTCCTGGATACTGGTGCAAGCATCAGTTGTCTAGGTGCTGGCAGTGTAGAGTTCCTAAAAGCCAACAACATCCCGTATAAGAAATTTTCTTCAGCAGTCGCAACCGCGGACGGTAAGGCTCAGAATATCGTTGGGATAGTCAAATCAGAAATTGTGTTTGAAAATCGCGAAGAAGAAATTACGTTGTTCATAGTTCCATCCTTATCGAAAGAGCTGTATCTAGGCATCGATTTTTGGGAAAAGTTTCAGATAGCCCCAAATGTAATTCCCAAATCGACGGGCAGTAACACCTTTCAGTTGGAAAGCATTTCGCTAGGCCTTAACGTTTCCGATGATTTGCCCCCAAAAAGTGAAGTCCTATCGACATCCCACGAGTTGTCAGTAGTAGAATCCAATCGGTTAGAACAAACACTTAGCAAGTTTCCTTCCTTTGCCAATCTTGGCTTGGGGAAAACTTCCCTAGAGGAGCATGTGATTGATACCGGGGATTCGGCGCCAATAAAAAGGCGTCACTATCCCGTATCTCCAGCAGTAGAGACCCTCATATATGCGCAGTTGGATCGTATGCTAGCTATGGACGTGATAGAGGAAAGCTCGAGTTCTTGGAGCTCTCCAGTGGTCCTTGTTCGAAGGGCTGGGAAAAGCCGCTTGTGCTTAGACGTTCGAGATCTCAACCGCGTCACGAAAAAGGATGCATACCCACTGCCGCATATAGAGGGCTTGCTAGGTCGCCTTCCAGACACTTACTACATGTCCAGTGTAGATCTGAAAGACGCCTTCTGGCAAATACCGCTGGAGCAGAGCTCTAGGGAGAAGACAGCCTTTACGGTCCCCGGTAGGCCGTTGTACCATTTCAAGGTTATGCCTTTTGGCCTGTGCAACGCGCCGCAGCGTCTATGCCGCCTCATGGATAAAGTTATCCCACACCAATTGCGACATCAGGTATTTGTATACCTCGATGATTTGCTCATTATTTCTGCCACATTCGATGAACACATCGAGCTCCTAAATGTTGTAGCGGATAAACTAGGTGAGGCTGGACTAACTATTAACCTTGAAAAATCTAAATTCTGTCACAAGGAACTGAAATACCTTGGTTTTATAGTAGGTAGTGGAGTTTTGAAAGTTGATCCCGACAAAGTAGTAGCGATCAAACAATTTCCGATACCCCAGAACGCTCGTCAGGTCAGACGTTTTTTAGGTATGGCCGGGTGGTATCGCAGATTTGTTGAAAACTTCTCGTCCCTGGCTTCGGATCTTTCAGACACCTTAAAGAAAGGAGTGAAGTTCCAATTTAATGAGAAAGCGATTGATTCGTTTAACGCAATCAAGTTCAGATTATCGTGTGCTCCAGTCTTAGTGAATCCCGACTTTAACAAACAGTTCATCATCTCTTGTGACGCCTCTTCGACCGGCATCGGGGCTGTTCTTAGTCAAATCGACGAAACTGGGACGGAACGCCCAATATATTACTATTCGCACAAGCTGAATTCCGCACAGAGGAACTACACGGTGACCGAACGTGAGTGCTTAGCTGCTGTCATGGGGATAACGAAATTCCGACCATATATAGAAGGGTATAAATTTAAGGTCATTACGGATCATGCGAGCCTTAAGTGGCTAATGAGCCTAAGGGATCTAAAGGGAAGGTTAGCGCGGTGGAGCCTTGAGCTACAAGGGTATTCCTTTGAAATCGAACACAGGAAGGGTAGTTTGAACCTTGTTCCAGATGCGTTGTCCCGGGTCTACGAAGTGGAGGCAGTCCAAAGCAATTGTTTAGAGGCAAATTCACCTAGCGAGGTACTGCAAATTGATCTTGCAGATCCGAGCTTCGAATCAGATCAGTATCGACAGATTGTCGACACGGTTAAAAAGAATCAGAGCCAGCTGCCTGACCTTCAAATCTCTGAGGGCTACCTATATAAACGAGTAAGACATAACACTTCCAATCCGATACAAAACGAACTGTCCTGGGCTCTCTGGGTTCCAACTGCTCTTACTACCGAACTTATCGACCTGGCTCATTGCCCTCCTAAGGCCTCGCATGGTGGGATAGCGAAGACTCTGCACCGATTGAGGAAACAATTTTACTGGCCGAACATGGCAACTCAAGTGAAACAATTCATCGCTAGATGTGAGGTATGCAAGACGACGAAAGCTCCCAACTGCATCTTAAGAGCGCAAATGGGGAAAGCTTTCATTGTCGATAGACCATTCCAGCATATCTACATTGATTTCTTGGGACCATATCCTAGGTCTAAGCTTGGAAACACTCACATTGTAATAGCCCTAGACCAACTTACAAAGTTTGTGTTGATAAAGCCTCTCAGACGTGCAACTTCCGAAGCCGCTCTGAAATTTCTTCGCGACAATATCTTTTTAGTTTTTGGCGTTCCGGAGACAATTCTGTCTGACAACGGAAAGCAATTCCTCAGTAAGGAATTTAAACACCTTACCGAGTCTTTTGGAATAGACCATCTAAAAACGGCGGCGTATTCTCCGCAGGCTAATGCCAGCGAACGTGTGAACCGATCACTTTTGGCGGCAATTAGGTCCTATATTGACACTGACCAATCTAATTGGGATGTTCAATTAGACGCCATAGGTTGTGCACTTCGTACGGGTGTGCATTCCGCAATCGGCATGTCACCCTACGAGGCAGTATTCGGACAGCGAATGATCGAGCATGGGAGCGAGTATAAGATCCTGCGGAAACTCGACGCTTTAAACAATGCAGAGCTAGAGCAGATACCGAAAGCCGCGAAAATGAACATACTGCACTCGTTCATTACTACGAATTAGTAGACGAATGTGGAAAGAGCTTAGGAGTCGTGCATTCGAAAGATATGCGACGGTGATATCAAAATTCATTGCAAGTGCATTTGTTTTATTCGCATACGAACAAACACATTTCTCGACAAACAATTCTGCAATCCTGTTGTATCTAGTTCAGTCTGAACAGGAGACTCTTCTCGTTCGCAGTTGTGGGTCCGTTTTCGTAAGAGCAAAACGGTTTCTTTTCCTTAATCTTTTCACTCGTTAGAACTCCTGAAAATCTTAAGTTGTGTAGGAAACCTGTGTAATATTTTTTTTTTTTGTTTCCGGTAACGATTTATTTTAAAATCGGGAAAGTAATGGCGACCACAACTTCTTGATAAAGTCCGCACTGAATACAGCTAAAATGGCAGTTGTTATCTTTCGCTCAGTTTATGGCAAGATTTTTGGACGCTTCTTGGCGGCGGAATTTTATTTAAAAAAATGGGGTTTTGCATTTAGGAGGCGTAGAAAAATCTTGTTGTAATTTTAAGGCGTAAAATATATTTTTCCTAATTAAACTGCGAGCGGTAGGCGCCTTAAAAGATGTGGCCGTAAGGTTCCCGCATAAGAGCAAGAGAGACAAATGGATTGGTAAAATTATGGCAGACCGCTTACGGAAATTTTCGCACTCCATAAAGCGCGGAAGAAAGTTGGAACCAGCGAGCTGTTCGGGTGTGTTGCTGCAGAAACTTTTTCGGAGATTTTTCGCGAAAAGAAAAAGAAGAGACAGTGGTGGCGTGTGAAGTCCGGCGTATCAAAAAAAAAAAGTAATTGGCTCGGCAATGATATTAAACCCAGTGTTTGAAACCTACGAATAGGTAAACGCCCCAATTAAATCGTTTACTCGTCGGTCGACACGCCCGCAAAAAAAAAAAAAATTTCGTCCACGCTACACCACGCGGCCCCTGAGCCGTTTTGTCCGCCGTGGAAACACCATCTTTCCGCGGGCCTCCGTTTGCGCAACACAGCGTCCGAACCAGCCACAAATCAAAGGTCACAAAAAAAGAAACTGGGAACCTTGCAACCAATCGCCGAGATTTGGTGGAGCTTTGCGGAATTGCGAAGCCCACACGAAGCACAGTAGGGCCTTCGCACAAGTAACGCCTATATCCGACATCGTTCGACATCTCGTGCTTGAATCCACCTCCAAGGCCATCGTCTCGTCAGGGGAAATAAAATCGCTTCAAGTGCTACCACACCAACCGGTAGCCACGTCATCAGCCTACGAAGCCAGGGCACCTTCAGTCTCACCTCCGTCATTTTCCCGAAAAACGAAGAAAAGAGAACTTCGGGGAGGAAGCTTTCCACCTTAGATCGCCATCCAGCAATTTCGTCGGCGAATTCACCATCCAGCAACAACAGCACCAAAGACACCATCCAATGATCCTAGTTAGGCTATCGCTCACTAGAGGGCTCTATTCGAGGGACTAGATAGCTAAGTAGTTGGTCATTTTAAATTGTAACACAATTATTGTTCAAATGAATTTTGTTCCCATACGTTATCTAGATTAAACAGGTTGTGTGCGCGAAACCGGAAGCGAAGGACGGAATGCGGTGCACCTCATCTCCCCACCCTTGGGCAACGGTCAGAATAAGGTAACCCTTATAAGATTGAAGGGGTGAGTAAATATTGTTTCTTTTTTTTTATTTGAACACATTTGTGAAAGTGACCATTGTTGTAGAAGATAAAGATATTTTTTTTTCCCATTGGTTGAGTATAGATCGGTAGTCAATTAAATTTCGTGAGCTTAGGGTCATTAAGTTGCGATTGATGCAGAAGATAGTTATAATTAATTTTCTTTGAAGTGTTATTGATAGTTTTTAGTTTTTGATTTTTTTTTGTTGCAGCCGAATACCGACCTGCGGGGTGGTGGTATCGGATAATTTTGTAATTGAGCGACTGCAACTGCTCGCATGTACATAAAGCGAAATTTGTTTCAATGATAGGTACAGGTATTGAATTTACTCAGTACTAGATTTTTGTGAACTCATTGGTAGTCTTATTTGAGTATCTCGATAAATAGATTTAAGGTAAATTTTAGGTTGAATAGAAATAAAGCATAATGTATGAATTTTTAAAAAAGGTAACTGAGTTCTCTAGTGTTGACGTTCGGGTAACACTGTATTATATTTTTTTCTTTTACGGCGTGTGAGTGAAGCTGAAGATTTTTGGATGATTTCAGTGACTTTTAATACGGTTTCGTGATCATAATGATTCTGATTGGTTAAGTTCGTGCGAGAGGATGTGCCAGTAACTGGGAGGTTGAGTTTTTAAGATATGGGAGAGGGAAACAGTTAGGGGTACTTAATCTTTCCGATTAGATACCCCCTATCAGTTAGGGGTCATCGTAAATAGAGCGCCGCGATGACCAAGGAGTTGAACAGTATGTTCAGCTAGGGGTGGGTCAGCTCGCGGAGAGGAATTTCAGCCTATCTCTTCGCCTTATCCACATCATAGGGATTTTCATGATAAAAGGGAATGTGTATTAGCTTAACTCGGGCCTCGCAGTTTGTTTATTTTTCCGGTATTTGTGTTCGGTTACAGCATGAACATAGTTTTGTCAACAGGCATGTAAAAACAAGTAACCCATGTTCAGGGCTTGTGGCAAGATCCCCACCCACCGACGAGCTAGCGCGGGAAGGCGGTCATGCCTGAGCCTCAAGTGCCTGGACACCCCTCTTGTCATGCCGCCCGGACTGCCTCAAGGGTCCTGTGACCTTGGGTCATATGGGTGGAAAGAATCGACATTAGGGTTACACGACCGTCAGCAGAAGCATTTCGACCACGGCGGATTCGATCCTTACCTGCATGGGTGATAGTGCAAGAGGGGGTTGAGTTCGAAGTCGAACGCTACGAACCCTGCATCCCTTTCGGGTTCGGGTACGCTTCTGCGGGGCGGTGGTTTCGTTACATAGGTACTCTTCCTCCCCCATCACCGATTGCCGTCGTTTATCAGCAATTTATATACTTTCGTTGCAGGAGTACCTAAATATTTTCTGCTGCATCCAGAAGATTGTCATGTTCAGGTAACTCTCTGTGGGTAGTTTTTTTTTATTCAGGGTTATCGCGAATAAATGCATATGGAAATGTTTCCCTTGTCAGCAATGTAAATCAGATTGCTGAATAGGAAACGTTCCCAGAGATATTTTTATTCCCGGTAGGGGTGATTGCCAACTAAGCCAGCCATAGAAATGTTTACCTTTAATTTTATTTTTATAAGAAAAATACTTTTATTTGCATCACTTTCATATAACTGTCACGAGGCAACTATTAACAGCGTGACTCATCAACAGCCCATCAACAAAAGACATACAGCAACAACAGCAGCATTAAACTATGCAAAACATTTTACTAGATAGTGTTGATGTAGCATTTAAAACAAAGCGCATTTTGCTTTTTTTCGTTCGATCGGGGGCGTCCAATCGTAACTACCGCAAACAACTTTAATACTTGTTATTCGCAAGCGAAGTACATTTTTGCATCACAATTAAAACGCCACAACAATTCGACCATCGTTTCCGTAAATTCCCATAAAGTCAGTTAAATGGAATGCGATTCTGGTCACATTCCACCACTTGAAAGTACAGTTTACAATGCGCAAAATAAATAACGAGCGATATCAAATGATTTTGGTTGGCCCCCTAAAGTGCGCGAACACGCTTTCAGAACTTAAATTGCGTGTTCTGAATTTAATCTTTTCCCTTGGTTCGGTTATTCATTTTTAAATGTATATTATTAAAATTAATTGCACTTTCAGCGTCGAACATGCGAGATAATTTTAACGCCATTGCAAGTCACGGTTCAATTTGTTTGCATCAATATGCACTTGAATGAAAACGATGCACGAGTTAAGAATCATTGGTTCAGACTTCAGGCTGTGGACCATAAAGGTTCACCTACCTACAGTGAGATTTATTTATTGGTTTTTAAAGATTTCATTTGGGGCTCCATAGAAGTCGACATTCTTATATTTCTTTAAGAAACTTAGGCAAGACTGAAATCCCGTTTCATTCCCCACCAAAATGGCGCCCTTAAAGATTTATCTCTTGTGAAAAATTTAATTATTCATGCCCACAAAGGCAAACTCATTCATCATTCGTAATTTCGGTGAGAATCACCTGTCCACTGTGTGTTTGTGTATCTCCGGCCACTTCCAGGTCCAGCAAAATATATTTCTCCTCAATTTTTTCCCAAACAAAGCTATTCCATAAATAACGCACAGCACAATAACGTGATTTACGATGCATGGCAATTTAAGCTCTCCGCCAACTCTCAACATTGTTTGAACAACGTCATTGTCAACGCCTACCATAGGCAATTCATTAATTCCAAATATTGAATTATTTACACAAAATTCCGCAGAAGGATCTAACAAATTTGTGGCGAAAAAAATTAACAAAAGATTTTGAGTAATTCGGAGTGACATGTGTTTCCACACTAGCAGCACTAATACGCTGCTGGTGAATCTAAGAAAGTGTGCCGAGTCATTTGAGCAGAAATTTAAGGCTGAGGTCGGATGTATTTAATTGCGTTGCGGTTTTTTGTATTTGGTGGCACTCATGCCGAGTAGTTGAAATCCGTGAGACCGCACCGAATCGCGGTAAATGAATTATTAATATTTAATCACGGTAAAAGGATGTAGGCTGTGGGGAACAGGTAATAAACGGAATGTGAAGGGTACCTATTGTGTTGTTTGGCTGAACCGCAGTTTGTAATTAAAACAAGTAAAATTGTTATCATCGGCCTTGCCGATGCTTTGACACCCTCCACTGCATGGAGTCATGTAAAATTGATTTTGTATTGGAGGTGCCAGAACTAATTGACCGACATAGCCCATTTTCAATACCAACCTTGCGACGATAAAAAAAAGTCCTTCCACCAAACTTCATTCGCCTAGGTTGATTCCTTTGAACGCTATCGTGTTTTCAACAGACAAGCAGACGGACGGACAGACAGATAGACAGACAGACGAACGTGGCTAAATCGATTCAGAACGCGATCCCGATTCAGAAAAAGTCACCGGAGAGCTCATAAGGAATAGGTATCCTTATGAGCTCTCCGGTGACTCTTTCTTGGCGTTACAAATGTAATGACAAAATGAATATACCTTCCTGTAGAGGGTATAATTTAATAAATGTAGGTACGCAAAATTTAGAAATTTCGACTTAGAGGATGACTTTTATATGCAAAACTAAAGAGAGTGCAAAAATTGGGTCGAAAAATTCAAGTTAGAGGGAAATTCGAGTTAAAGGAGGTTCGACTTAGGGGGATTCGACTGTAATTCGATTTATGATTATGACCTTATATGACCTTGAACGTGACAGAATTCGATACATTGCACGCATTGTTGCTAGAAGCTTGTTTTGTAGTTACTGCAATTGAGAACGTACGAGTATATGCTTAGGAAAATTTAAACCAAGTTTCTTAATGTCCGAGAGTTAGACTTAAAATGAAATGGATATCCCACTTACAAGTATCAATTAAGTGGAAATTGTAATATCATTACACTTCGGAAAAGTTTCGGGTGAGCAGTTATTAAGAATTAAGTTTAAAACTCGTAACGTTTTATTAACCTTATAAAAGGTGTCCCATAATTCAAGCAAAATTTTAATTTTGCGCCATTAAATCAATTGGTGATCTTCAGCACTCTGTGTATTCTGTCACAAGTTGTTCAACAAAAAATATCGAACCAGTTCGCATGGGTATTGCAGACAGTCCACTAACAGCGATTCGTCACCGTAGTCTAGAAAGGGGCACTCTGAGAAGCCATCTACAGCGAGTTCTCACGAAAAACTTCATGCTTACAAAGTTCTATTGACTCAAGAACTGAAGACTACTGACCATGCAGCGCGGAGAGAGTTCGTTGAATGGATTTTGGAACATCAACAAGTGGATGCTGATTTTTCGAACAAAATCATCTTCCGTGATGAAGCTCATTTTCATCTTGATGGCTTCGGTTATCGTCAAAATTGTCGCATTTGGGGTTCAGAAAATCCACGAGTAATTGGTGCTGATTTTGGGCTGAAGGCATTATCGGACCGTTCTTCTTCAGGCAGTAACAATTAATTGTAATTAATGGTGTTCGTTTTTAATGCCTAAATTACAAGATATGGATGTGACCAACATGTGGTTTCAACTAGACGGTGCCACATGCCATACAGCCGGAGAAACAATTCAATTACAGCATTTCCTAATCGTGTAATCGGCGGTTTTTGCGATCAGAATTAGCCATCCAGATCTTGCGATTTAACGTCTTAGACTTTTTTCATAGACTTTTTTTGAAGTCAAAGGTCTATGCAAACAAGACCACGACCACCAACGTCTTGAAAGAGGAATTTGGCAGGTGTATTGATGAAATTCAGATACACTAGCTGGTACCCGCGACTTCGTCTGCGTAGAGTAATTCAATTTAAATATTTATATCAACAACAGCGCAACTAATCGGGTCCAAAACTATTCTATCTTTCCAGCCAACCAATTAGCCCTACACATTTAAAATCATTGGTAAAATACGCAGCAAATTAATTAAAATTGGGTTTGCGTTCGTTAAAAGGTAATAATCTTATTATCAAGGCTATCTTGAAAATGACAACTGACAAAAAAACTATGTTTTGAAATAACATAATAGCAGACAGCACTCCTTCCTACTCCTACCCGAACCCGATTCCAACGCAAATTTTGAAAATTCTCTCTTAGATTTCCTATGACTGTAACTCTCTTCAGCCGTTGACTCTCTTTGTGGCATCGTTTGTACGGGCTACGGCTACGGCGCCTTCTCCAACAAAAAAAGGGCCAAAATTGCAAAAAAATCTCGAAAAAAGTGACAAATTGTAGCTTAAGTCGCACAACGGTCACGCTGCCTCCGCAAATTTTGAATTTTTAAAATAAAACTTTTTCTCTTAAATTTCCTCTTAGTGCATAGTGCTCTGTGATTCTTACGACTGTACTTTTTTCGGCTGTCGACTCTCTTTCGTGGCGTCATTTGTGGGCATGATGAATGAAAGAAAATTTGTACACAATTATTGCGTTGTTGAAATTGAATGTAGTAAAATTCTACTTTTTCAATTGTTAATATTTAAAAAAAGTAAAAATGCAAAGATAAGCACCTAAAAAATATCTTTTATCTGACACTTAATTTGTTAAGATTGGTTGAGCATGTGAATCGCAAGAGGTAAATATACAACTATAGAACTACAGAAATATAGAGGGGATTTATGCAAAACGGTCATAGAAAATTTCAGTAAAAGAGTACGTACTTGCCAGCAAAGCCGTGGCGGCCATTTATCCGATGTGCTATTCCATACATAACCCCAATCTGTATACTCTATGAATCAATACAAAATTTAAGCTTTCTAATTAAAAATCTGTATTTTCTATCAAAATCACATTTTGCGTGAATTATGGGACACCCTTTAGTAGATACCTCCACCTGGGTAGTATGCCATCATGGTATCTGTATAAATTCATGTTCCACCTTCCACAGTGCGTTATTGCACTTAAAGTTTGCATGTTTTGTTGCGCCAATGGATGTGCCAATACCCAGTGACAAGTTTAAAAGTAGCAATGTAAATACGAGTATATGCGAAGCGAACCAAATCTTTTTTCGCTATCAACTTCTACTGCATGATAACCATCCATATGTGTGCTTTGGAATGTGATTGCCCCTCTGTGAGAGGGAAAAGTTCTTTCATTAAAACAATTCTATTAAGACGGCCAACGGATTAATTCCCTATAGGTGGTATCAACGTTGCGAATGTGCAGGTCCAAACAGACCGAAGTATTTAGTGTTGACTCAGCAACTTCATCAAACTAGGGGTTGACATCATTCAGAATATTCGACCGACACATGGCACACTTGTAGGAACATGTCCCGAAACTTCTTTTTGTCATAAATCAACAAAGCTCTTGCAGGAAACTTTGCTTTCGAGAAGTATTACGTATTCAGCATCAAATCTTGAAGACCAGTGACATCGATGTTAAGATGCTACTGAGTTTCACCATTGCAAATACCCGAAGGCTATTATGTTCTTAGTGCGGGTAGGGTAGGGACAACAAGAACCGTAGGTATAGACAGACAGATAAACAAAGATACGCTGCCTTAATGAACAAACCATCCAAAATGATATAAGTATAGTTTTACTGCACAGAGGGTCTGTCAAAAAATAAGTAGGAACTAAGCCTTCAGCTAAACAAAATATGATTGCATCTTCTGGAGTCAAAACTAAAAGCATAAATTCAGATCAAATCTCAAATTTCCTGTGAAGTGCCTTTTATGACTCGAGAATTTCAGGTTAAAACACACCGATTGTCAACAGTGCTGGTTTTTTATTTTGTGCATCGCTACAACAGCTTCATCGCAAGAGCAATGCGTGCAAATATTTTAACCGACGAACAAAGCAAGCAAGACGTCAAAATAATAATATATCAACGAAGGCAAACTGAAGAAGAAGCACACAGAGAAATCGACAGAATCGGACATCTCATAAGACCAGATCAACAGGCAAGAAATTTGAGAGTACTACTAGTGAGAACTGCCTCATGTATTGTACTGCTACTGGGGGAGAGCAAACATGTTTCTGCTGTATATTATTTTATTGTTATTGCACGGGCCAAACTTAACAGCTGCATTTACGGGTCATTTCACACTTGTAAATAGAACAATAAGGCTTCATTCGTGTTTCATGGAGGGGATAAAGAACTCATCAAAAGCGAAAATCGGAAAAGAAAATTATCACCATTATGGAGAGGACCTTATCTAGTCACAAGTATAAAAGGACCCGTAAACACAGCTATTAAATTTGGTTGAAAAGAAATTGTGATCCATAACAATCGGTTAAAGCCTACTACAAAAAAAAAAAAGATTAACACTTAACTTTCCCATCATTATTTTTTTTTACATCTTCTTTTTCATTTCCCTACAGTACGCTAATGATTTTCCCCTTAATGACCCCGTTGGTGAACCTTTCGTTCAACCATACACCGTGAAACCTCTCAATAAAACAGGGCGATTGATGGGTCTACCCTAAATAGACCTATACCGGAATTGCAAAACAAAACATTGCTGGCGGAATATGCGGAACACCACGTCAGCCAGCTGTGTTACAGCAACAGTAGAACCAATAAATTCCACTGTAAACTGCAACAACGGCACGGTCACGCAGCGTTGGAAACTGTTAAAAGCCGTATACGAAAATAATCCAAGAGTTACTCCCGAAATCCAGTCAACCAAGGTCTCTTTTCAACGGCATCGGACACATGTTTCGTTACCTTTTCGGCGCAATAGACAATGAAAATGAAGAGCGTAAATGAAATCATATAGCTAATGATTTCATTTATGTTTAAACCAATTTGTTGCTGCCTATCCATTGACGATTTCACTAAAATGCAGTTGAGGCGGGAAATTGTATCAAGTGCGAGTATCCTCCTGCAATTCCTTGCAATTGAAACTCGCCAAATTATACGTTAATCGTTAAGGCTCTATGAATAACCAAATACACCCGTTAGCAAATCATTCAAATAATATTTACGATAAATACAAGTCTATTTTAAAACTCAACTGTCCTGTGTAGCGTCTACGTTCAACTCTTTTCAAAATAAAAATGTCCTACTCTGCCTTTGAACATTTTTTTCTCTAGATAGGTACGAGAAGGATAGGAGCGCCGAAAAACGTGTGAAAATTCGCGTAAAAAACGCGATCAAAAACGCGATCAAAAACGCAACCAAAAACGTTTTTAAAAACTCGTGAAAAACCGCGGCTAAGAACGGTTCAAAAAACGCGTCTGGCGAACTTTCCCTAATGTCCAATGTGTATCAATTGTCTCACACGCCATACCACAGTATTAATAGATCCAAGAATAAATCCACCATCCTGCTGGAGCTCTGTTGCCATAATTGAATAAAGATCTATGTTCCTCTATGGATCGGCCGATCGACAATTCTGATGCCGTCATATGCACAATAATATCCGCAGGACGCAATGAAATATACGCGACAGTACGAACCCCAACTTATTAATCACGTTCACCTGGTCAGAAATTACAAAATACAAAGTTCTTACGTCGACCGACCGACAGGACATCATCGCACGATTTTTTATACAAAGGCTCAAAACGATCATGAACTTCATCGTTAAGCACCATGGGCCTTGCTTTTAATCATTTTTAATCTTTAAGCCTAGTATCCTGCTCGCGCTAAATTTTATCTCCCATCCAAAAATGTCTACAAAGATAAAACTTAGCGAGGCTTTGGTAAAGGCAGTATCCTGTTCGCACGCTAAATTCTTAACCACATGTAGATGGGCCGATGAAAAGTCTCCACTCATTTAGCTCGCCAAATATATGTCCGGTACATTAAATCGAAGAAAAATGTTGATATAAAAAACGGAGAAAGAAGTTTGTTTCGCGTTTACTATAAATATTTGTTTGGAGGAAACCACAGAAAAACTTTTGATCGAGAAAGAAAAGAAAACAAAACTCAGCAGTTTGTTTGCCTTTTTTGCCAACAGGAATTTATAGGACACGAAGAGAAGTGCCTTCTTCTGCTTTCTATAACAGGAGCTTCATGCTTTCAATATAGGGGATCAACTTTCAAAAGGGATGTACAAAATTTAATGAATTTTAGGCGGTTTTATTTCGCCAGGTCAGCTAGTTTTAAACAAAAATTGTATAGATCTCGTGAACAACTTCCTTCAAGGAGGTTTACCTACCTGCAGTTGACATACCTATCGGACTATTTAATTTAAGGGAACACAAGGTGAGTTTTAAGATTCGATCAAAGGAAGCATCGATTATAGTTAGTAAATAAAAACGTCTGGTCGACCCGCATATAAGTTTTAGACAAGACGGTTCGCTGTCATGTGACTTCTTCAACTTTATACTTGAGTGGGTACTTATTGTCCGAATTACGGCACAAAAATCGACAAATCGGACAGAATGTGACAATAAAAAGCTGCCTTTGGACTAGCTCGATGGGGACTCTGTCTTGGCTCCGCCAAAATCCTAAAAATTGCATTTCATCAGAAATCAATCGAGGAGTTATCCAAAAAAAATGCTTCGGCAAGGGGAATGTTGGAGACTCCATAAGACCATCATTTCCCATGCCTTGCTCTAAAGTGCAGAAGCAAATGCTGATGAATGCAGAATGCACTCGTATCGTTAGTCGAATTGGAAACCAAATTGTTTTACTGAATGTTGGTTCCTTTTTGTTAAGCGGCTCTTTGAAGGAGGAAGAAATTAAGTAGCAAGGTGTAACAAGCTCTCCAAACTGTATGTATGCATCAAGTCAATGAGCACAATAATTGAACAGGCGTAGGAATCAATTTAGTCACAGGACAACCACACATTAGAGCGCGACCTAAAAAAATTCAAATATAGACCACTTATGTCGAGGACCTTGTATTATAGCTCAGTTCCCACTGGCTTTAGAATGGGAAAAGCTTAAACTTTATTATTGTCTCTCCGGTAACAGACGTTGTTAACACCCGAGCTGTCTCCATAAATAAACACAAACCTCTGTTGCTTGTTAGAACTACATTCAAGCTCGAGGCTAGTGTTCGATGCCGACCTATTGTTGCTTTTGGCGAAGCACAGTCGAGAGAGTCTTGTTGAGCAAGTGATGGTTAAAATACATAAAAAGAAGAACTGAAATATTTACAAACGGAGGCCGGCGAAAGTGATTTATTTTCAGCTCAAAACCGTATTACGATGTTTTTCGTGAACTAAAAGTTGTAGGTCTGTTCTATTAGTTAAAGCTTCTTTTCGAAGCATTTACTTCAGGTACAAAGCTTGAAGTAAATTTGTCCAAGCCCACGAACAGAAGCTTGGACGGAGAGGCGGAAGTTTCCCACGTTTCGTCGATATAATTTCTACATCTGGTTCACCGCGAAACTCTTTCGAAGTCTTTGCTTAAAGTTCATTAAGTTCGAAATAGGACAAGTGGGCTGGGACCTAATAAATCCAACGAACAACAGTTTTTGGTGTGCCTTGTAAATTCATAATTTTGTGGGTACATTCAACCACCTCCCAGAAGGAACTACATAAAACAAGGTTTTCCAGCATCATGTTAACAAGTTTCCAACTTGTATGAAAAATTTACATTTACTATATCCGACCTTGCTCAAGATCATGTATCATATTTCAGTTTACGGTTCCGGAACTCCAGGAAGTCGCATTAAACTTGACTCAGAAAATATCACAAATCCCAATGAACGCTTCAAGGAGCACGTCATAAATGTCATCTGCTGTTCTGATAATGTTCGTACATTTCTCTTGGTTAGCCCCATACGTATGTTCTGCTTTGCACAGCGCCTAAGCCATTCGGAAACCACAAGTTAATAGGTGCACCTTGACTACTCCGACCCCGACCCCGTTCCCGACCATCAAAATCCCCATCAACGCCAACAGAGCCTTCGTTGTATAGTTTAGCATGGAAATTGAGAAACTTTTCCTCTTCTACCTAACCACACCTGTGTTATTTGGGGTTCCATGTTGTTCACCCCATTTCAACGGAACTGGGGTTTCCTCTACCCACGCCTGGTTGAAGAAGCTCGTTTAAAATGATTCGCTTTTCCCTCTGGTATTTAAAGTGTGGCGCTCTCTAAAAGCCTTTTGTCATTCAAACCATGACGTTAAATCTTAAACTAAAGAGCTGTTCAGCCGCCACAAAATCCCTAACGTGTGACTCTTTGAACTGGAAGAATTCATAGAAGTCAGTTCAATGTGTCTCGTGTTCGTTCAAATCGGGGGCAGCAGGAGGCAGCATTTCCCTATGGCTTAGAGGAGACCGTAATAATTGTGTAAGGCGCAGCAGCGTTAACACGACGCACCGCATTCATGTCGGTGATGATTAAAAATGATGCCATACTGCAGGATTGAGGGGGAGAACTTTTTTATTTGCTTGCCGAAGCGTATAAAAGTTTTCTGGCCTCCCAGGAGTTACCTGTAATTCCCAGCCGGAATACCTTTTTACAGCATGTACTGTTCGCTGGTAGTTTGGGTTCATCCCAGCCGCTGTCTATAGCTTTGTATTTTATTACAGCCGCTCTTGGAGAGGATGCTCCGATAAATTGACATTTGAAAGGGCAAGCGGGTGGGAAGGTTGACAAAAATTGAATTTCCTATGGGTAAAAGTTCAAGCGACTGACGATAATGTTTGACTTTCGGGTTTCAGCCATCAGTTCGAAGGGTTTGGCGGTGATTTTGTCGAAAATTTATAAGTTATTGTAACAGCGGAAGGTCTGCATTTTTAATGAAATCATTGTCAATTGGGACCACCAGAAGATGTATTTGGCAATGTCGACCGCATTCCTTATGTGCAGGACATGAGGTTGCCAGTGTGATAGAGTTTCACATTTCACTTCGAATTTAATAGTATTTCATGCATTCTGAAACAAAGGGCGTTCTTCTTCTTTACACAAGTGGCGTCTGCCATATATCTATAGGTACAGCAAACCATTTTCATAGAGTGACATATACGAGTAGGTTATACGGACATTTTGAATGCAAAGTTAATTATGGACAGCATCCCTTGCAAAGTCGTTCAGATGGAAGAATATCAATCATTGAGATTGATAAGGTACTCGCATGTTAATATCGGAACTTGCCAGGATGCTTACCTATGCTAAACTTTTGTCGATGATGGATATATATCAAAACGTCGTCAATCGTTGTATCTGACAGTGTTTGCAAATGATACTCTTTGTTCAGTTTATATACGATTTTTCCATTTTCTTGCTGTGCAAAGAAATGTTTGTGAACAAACATGTCATCAGTTGAGCATTAGGAAATAAGGGTTTTTGTACCCATATCAGGTACCTAGCTTTAGGGACAGAACTTGAAACACCAAATAAGTAATTTCATGAATAGGTCTTTTCTATTTTGTCGGTTCGACGTCTGAGAAAGCTGGGAGTTAGGCGATGGGTTATTGCTCAAAAAAGCAGTGAAGTAGTGACAGTCAAGTGACGAATATAAGATAAACGATAGCCCCTGATCCCGGACTTGACGTTGCAAACTTTTAAGTGCCTAAGGTCTTACGCCGGTCATACATTGCGTCTGTAAAGGAGCTGTCATGACTAACTTGAGCTATACATCAGTGACGTTTAGTCAACGCCAGATTTAAAAAAATTATATCCAGTCAAATTCCAAAACTCACCCATCGAGGTATTCGTCTCGCTTTAGAGCATAAACTAAGTATTACTTACACTTACCCGATTCCCCCCGCAAAATTTTGAAAATAAAATTCTCTCTTAAATGGACTATCTGTGAATGAATGTGAAGCAGTAAAAAGATAAAGTGCACGACTGAGTCGAACGAATCTTTCTCATTCATCAAAAGATTGGTGGGTTGTTTTCTTATTTTATTAAGTAGGTAGGTCAAAATCCGAGAACCGATGCTAGATTAAAGAAACGGTGGATAGAATATAGGAAAAGGAATAAGTAGTAAATAAATGTTTTACAGCGGTATCATATCCACCTAGACAACAGCTTTTATTTCGGTCTAACCGACCCGAAGGACCTGTAGAGTCGTCCGGCTGATGTTGAGCGTCTCAGGAGATATTGGGGACACGCTCCAAAGTGGTGGCCCGTGTCTAACATCACTTTTGGGTTATTAATCTGGTAGGCAGTACATAAATAAATAATAATGTGAGTTTCCATAAGTTGAAGCTGTCAGTAACAAGTCATGGTTAAAGAAGTCGAAGCGTCTACAGTACTATTTTATAAGTTCTTACACTTTACAAGGCAAAGTGTTTCTGTTTTCTGATCAACTTATGCATATCTTTATTTTTGACTGGATAATATATTAGTAACGATGGTTTAAGGTGTCTATGATTGGAAGAAGGGTTCATGTTAGACTGATATCTTTACATAGATATATAATTTTTTAGCAGTTATAAACCGAATATGTCGATGGACGTGTGTGGGGGTGCAATTAAAGTGGGAATTTCTGATTGTGTAAGGAAGTGGTTGCAATTATTTGAAGGTGCATATTCAACAAGGTTGAAAAAAGGGAAATATTTGCTAAAATTAAGTTTTGTGTAGCTTTTATTGCATTTTTATCGGAAATGGGTAGACTATAACAAACATTATGAATAATTAAAAAAACGGATTTTTTTTTAATTTTTTGAGAAAAATTAAGTACGGGATCTGATTTCAAATACGGATTTTATCTTCAATTTGTATTTTTACGAAAATCGTTAGAGCGGTTTTTTGTAAATTGCAATGTTTAGTTTCAAAAATACTCTTGCTTAACTATTTAGCTCAAAGCTGAGTACAAGTTATTGTTCGGGATGTAACATGTAAGCATTACTTGGTTTTAAAGTTTTATCGAAGTCGAAAATGGAGTTTTCAAAATATGAGCAGTTTCTTAAATTAGCATTTTCGGTGATTCGAATCGAAAATTAAGGACGCAATCATTTTGAAAAGAGCAATTTTATTCTACGTTTGAATTTTTGTTCAAATCGTTACTGCCGCTTTTAGTTAAACAAAAGGAAACATAATGTTTAAAAAAATTCTTTTTTCAAAAATCCATTTTACGATAATACAGAGAAAAACTGAGTTTGCCATTAAGTTAGAAATCACCTTAGAAATTAATTTTTGTTACAATCGTATGGACCGTTTTCGAGATATGTCCAAATTTCAAAAGTATCGATATTCAATTTCTTAGCGAAAAACTGAGTATGCAGTCTTGTTAACCTCACCTGCTTAAGCTTAAATATAAAATTTGGTTAAAACCGTTATAGCCGTTTTCGAAAAAATCAAACTGGTATACAAATTTTGTATGGGAAGTACCATTAGTATTTAGGTTACCGTGCAAAAAAAAACCGCCCCGAACTGTAAGCCCCCAAACACCAAATCCGAAGTTTGAACGTAATCCGGGTAGCCGTTTAGGCTGTAGGACAGACAGAGAGACCGACAGACAGACAGAATTTTGCCACTCTAATTCGAAATTTTGAACGAATACAATATCTTTCTTTAGTCAGACTACGTAATGGAAAAAGTTAAAAACTGAACAAAATCAGGTTTTTATGTGCAAGTGTATGCGTGTACTTTCCCATATTGTAACACGGAAAATAGCTTCTCTTAAGTTGGCTGAGCTGATGGTCTATTTAATACTTAATTTATGCCGGCATGTACCCCAATCAACCTCAGAAAATACCCACACCAAAAGTCACTCGAAAACAAAAATCAACGTTATTAAGAGAGGTTAACGTGGATTTAAAACACATCAACCAACAGCCAGTTTTATTTCCGATTGCCTTCGGAGAATCAAAGTCAGTCATTCCGAAAATACACTCGTTTATTCTGCTATGTTAATAAAAACTGAATGTTATATAATAAATCAGATTTATTCGGGCGGTCACAAAAAAAAGTACACCACTTTAAAATGAAATGAATAAATTACTTTTCATCAAAATACCGGGCCGCCAGTAGACCTTTGCAGACGTAATGGCACCATAACTTTTATTGCCCTCTCTCAGTTACACTTAATAAAATAAATTCTTCCTAAATGGCTTTTAATAAGAGTGCCAGCTCCTGTTTGTGGTTTTTATTTTATTTCAGTTGAATTGTGTCTATTTTTCGTGTCGTTTTAAATATTGTCCTATGGAAATAATGCTAACAACATTTTCTACATAGAGATACACCGATCAATTATTTTTAGATTTTCCACATGACAGTCCGCAATAGCAGCACAAAGGACCCCACCTTGCACACAGCATGATCTAAGCCTTCCCAGTACAAACTCATCACAGCAAATTGATGCTGTAATGAGTTCGTAATCAGTCGAGCTTAACGCTACCCAACTGTCACACATGTTACGCTTACGCATTTAATCCCCGACAACCTGCAACTTATAGAGTTTGCCCATGTCGCAAGCACCATTTCCCGGATGGCCTCATCGTATTGTGCACAACTTGGATTGGTTGGGTTAATGTAAACATGCAAACCCAGCCCTGACTATAGTTCAGACTGCCTATTGTGTTGGAAACGAAATTAGCTCAACGTCGCAGCTTCAATTTGCAAGCAAAGACAATGGATGGCTACGCACTGGGATATCGGTATTTTTAGAAATCGGAATCGTTGCGAATAGTATCTGTAGCCAACCGATACCTGACACATGACGGGGACGGGTTGTGGAAAACAAGTCTTTCGTGTGGGCGTCTATGCTGAAATTCACAAAATAGTGAAGATGACAATCTGGTTGGGCTTAATGTGGATTTTATCACAAATTTATGTAAAATCAATTGCCGTCGTTGTTGTGAGGTATTAACAGTTCATGCGTCCGTTTTTGTGTTCTGTATAGGACTCGGTCTGGTATAACAACTGTCGTCACAGAATGTTGTATCCTTGTGGTGCAATGGTTTCTCTGATCAGCTTGTGTGGAGGTTGCTTGCAATGGTTTACTTACCATGTACCATATTGCGACAATAAGGACCCCCATTGGAATCGGGAAATGATTTATTTATGCGATAACAGAAATCGTTCACCAATACCAAGAGAACTGTGATTTAGGTGAATTAGAAAGGAGAAGGAACCCTTTAGCGATGTTCGTGTAAATCACAGTGTCAGACCCATTTCAGAATATGCTGCTGTCATTTGGTAAGCATAAGACACAAGCTTAAATAACTATATCCACAACAAAGACGTTCGAACTAACATGCAAACAGTGACTGCATATAGAAGTGTGTTTGGACAAATCTCAGCATAGAGTGTGTACTGATAGGTTACCTATCTATTGTCCAGCTGAATGTTGAAATATCTGCTTTTGGCATTAACCAATTATTTTACTATTGTGCATTTCTATTATGAGAAGAGATTTCTTAAAAGATCATCTCATGCTTAGAGTGAAAACTTTGCAAACGTTTTTTTCTAAAATAAAATAACGTGCACGACTGGGTTGCCTGAAACTTGTTTTTAATTTTACTTAATTAGGTAGGCAGGCAAAAATCTCAGAAGATAAAAGAAGCGTTACGTGAAATATAAGAATTGAGTTAATAAAATCCACTTTTGGCTTAGTTTTTTTTAAGTAAAAGCTCTCAGTAACAGGCAACTGGCTCAAGTGCTTGTTAGAGAGCGCCTTCCCACTTTATATAAGCACTTTACACATTACAAGATTTCCGAGAACAAGGACATGTGTAGCAGGAGTTTAATCGCTAAGGCCGTTTCGGAGTTAGCTAAAGAAAACAAAATATTTCAAAAATACCTTATTTTCGATAATCATTTGTTTAATAATAAAAATAAATAAAAACTGAACTTTCTTTCGAGTTGGAAGTGATCATAGTTCCTTAGGAATGCAGTTCTGATAAAATCGTATGGACCGTTTTTGATATATATCCAGAAAGGTCTGTAAAAAGGAATTCTTAAGACTTTACTTTTTCTACCTTACCTTACTTCATTCAACTTATTTATTTATATAACTCATAATAAATGATTGAAACCGTTTTCAGTGAATACTTCACCGAGTGTTTTGAACTAGCTGTCGTTCATCTGTCTGCTCTGTCCACAGGCAGAGCTGTATTTATTTTGCGAAATTGCTACTTAGTTGCGGCGAGCAGGGTTCTAACTTTATTGTAATTGCAGTAGATCTACTTCTTTTTTGTTTAAAAACAAACTAATTTACTACGCTACTGCCTCCCTACATCAATCAGGTAGAGGTACTGCAATTTTTGAATAAGAGCAATTTACTTTTTATATCCTCCACAGGTAGGTATATTAACTTTGTCACTACATTTGTACGCCAAGAAAGAGTCACCGGAGAGACCTAATATGGAATCGATTTAGCCATGTCCGTCTGTCTGTCTGTTGAAAGCACAATAGCGCCTAAAGGAATTGACATAAGCTACTTCTTTTTATCGTCGTTAGGTTGGTATTAAAAATGGGCTATGCCGGGCAAGTTGTTCTGGTACCTGACCTAGTATACAAAACCAATTTTGAATGCCTTGTATGCAGTGGAGGGTATCAAAGCATCGGCCAGGCCGATAATAACACTTTTACTTGTTATACCCTCCACAGGAAGGTATATTCACTTTGCCCATACATTTGTAACGCCAAGAAGGAGTCACCGGAGACCTCATAAAGTATATATATTATGAATCAGGATCACATTCTGAATCGATTTAGCCATGTCCGTCTGTCTGTCTGTCTGTCTGTCTGTCTGTCAGTCTGTTGAAAGCACGATACCGCCCAAAGTAATTGACGTAGGTGAATGAAATTTTGTGAAAGGACTTCTTTTTATCGGCGTCAGGTTGGTATTGAAAATGGGCTATGTCGGTCAAGTAGTTCTGGTACCTCCCATACAAAACCAATATTGGACCCATATGTCTCTCCGTCTGTTGAAAGCACGATGGCGCCCAAAGTAATCGACGAAGGTGAATGAAATTTGGTGAAATCACTTCTTTTTATCGGCGTCAGGTTGGCATTGAAAATGGGCTATGTCGGTCAAGTAGTTCTGGTACCTCCCATACAAAACCAATATTGGACCTATGCCTCTCTGTCTGTTGAAAGCACGATAGCGCCCAAAGTAATTGACGTAGGTGAATGAAATTTGGTGAAAGGACTTCTTTTTATCGGCGTCAGGTTGGTATAGAAAACCTGCTATGTCGGTCAAGTAGTTCTGGTACCTCCCTCACAAAACCAATTTTGCATGACTTGTATGCAGTGGAGGGTATCAAAGCATCGGCCAGGCCGATGATAACACTTTTACTTGTTTTGTATATAAAACAGTGCTTAAGGTTTAATTTCTAAATCTGTACTCCGCCCCTTATTAAATACGAAATTGCCTACGAGTTATTAAAAGTTGTTTTGTTTTTATATGATAATTTAAGATATTAAAATTTAAAAAAAAAAAAACATTTTGTTGAAAAATCTTAAAAATATTTGCGAATACTTATTTATGAATAGATATGTTATGAAAAAAAATATTTGGAATAGATGCGTTTTAAAAACTACTATCTTCGGTAGAAAACAGCCTATTTTAACGTTTGGCCTTCTCGTCGGTGTGTATAGGCTACTTTATGTAGCAATATCTCAGAATGCATCCCGGTCACGTTTCAACGATATTACGTAAAAGGATATTGAAAAAAATCATCAGATTTTCCCGCCTTATTTGGAATACGCATATTTTGAAACATTTGAAGTACTGGATAATAGAGTTACATTGATTGTAACTAGGAAATGGAATAAAATTTCAATTTTAACCCTAAAATTCAACTCAAATTTATCTCTGGAACTAGTTGGCTTTTGGAAGTAAGAAAAAGAGCAATAGAAGGTCTCAAGAAAAAGAATTTAAATGCATCGGCGACTTTTTCAAAAAGTGGAATACATCGTTTTTGATTCTCATAAGCACATACTTAGTATATACAATGGAAGGATGTACGTACAGTGCCCATCAATTTACTTTTTAATTCTTATCAAATACAATAACAAATTCCTTGCAAATTTTAAAACGAAAACCGTAGAACGTTACATAAATATTTAAAAAAAAATATCAAAATTGTTGTTTAAAGCCTTAAAAAAAGTCATTGGGAGAAGCCCAAGATTTTCCTTCTCTAGCAATTCTTTTCCCTTTCCTTCTTCGAAGCGAATTTAGATAAAATGTATGCATAATTTTGTATATTAATTTCTATGTATTGGCCTTTATTTATTTTAACTGAAAACAAATTGTCAATTTTGAATTTGTCACTTTATTGTGTCAATCATTCAGAAAAGCTGATTGTGAAAAACTTCATATGGACATTGATTGACGTTTACCAAAATTAAAATTCAATTCAATTTCCTCAGATTAAATAAAATAAAAAAAATGCTCACATTGAAGAATGCTGATTTTGACAGGATGCGCGGCTTCCTTTTACAATAAGGGGGAACGTAAGGTATAGCCTTCAAAGTATAGTGAGTGAGTAAAATATTCCAAAGCGGCATGTCTTCTGACAGAGCAAGAGGAGAAAATATGTATAAATTTCTAGAAAATTATTATACATCCCGGAAATATATATAAAATGTGCTATTGCCTCTTTTGCCAAGTTCCAATTAACTATCTGTCTCAGCTGCTAAAGGGCCTTCCCAAGTAGGTATGGATCTACTCTGATGAATCTTTATCCCACAGATATATTAATCACTAGCTGGTACCCGCGACTTCGTCTGCGTAGAATTAGCACTTCGAGTTAACTCAATTAAAATATTTATATCAACAACAGCGCCACTTATCGGGTCCAAAACTATCCTATCTTTCAAGCCAACCAATTATCCCTACACATTTAAGTTCATTGGTAAAATATGTATTGACTGTAAACATTGGTACGCTGCCTACTCAAATTTTTAATTTTTAAAATAAAACTTTTTCTCTTAAATTTCCTATTAGTCCTCTGTGACTGTGATTCTTACGACTGTACTCTCTTCGGCCGTCGACTCTCTTTCGTGGCGTCATTTGTGGGCATGATGAATAAAAGAAAATTTGTACACAACTATTGCGTAGTTGAAATTGAATGTAGTAAAATTAAACTTTTTCAATTGTTAATATTTAAAAAAAGTAAAAATGCAAAGATAAGCACCTAGAGAATATCTTTTACCTGACACTTAATTTGTTAAGATTGGTTGAGCGTGTGATCCGCAAGAGGTAAATATACTACCATAAAACTACAGAAATAATATAGAGTGGATTGGCTGTACCCTTAATGCTATCTCTTGAATGAGGAGGGAAGCATTACCCAAGAAATATAGGTCTTGATCAAAATATGCACATGCTACATTAGAAAGCCTAGGAACCTCTAAGCCATTGATCTTTATTTCAGAAGTGCATAGCGATACTTTGATAGGGGGAAATTAAATCGGACTGCGGATGAGATTAGCCTCTGATTGAAACCCAAACTTCAGTCAATAAAACGTTTAGGCAAACAGACCTATATTTGTTTTTTTTCATCTAAACCTGCGTTTGAAAGCTGTACCTAATCGAAAAGCATTTTCCTAGTATATACATATGTAATTCCAAAGTCGCAGTGTGAATCTGCTAAGTTAAACAAGTATACCTATTTGCAGCAACTATTTGCAAAATGAAGTTAAAAATATAAATAAGGTTAAATACACACAACAGGTACCTTGCCAGACAAAACGCGCCTCAGATTCACCCCCGTTCCAGAGTACACGTAACTACTGTACACCAACTACTTTCAAATACGAATTAACACCTAAGACCCAATTACAGCAGGCAGTCAAGTTTATATCTCAATTTGACTGTGGCTCACTAGCTTAGTGGCTCAATTTAATTTGGAATTAAATTTCAAAACTACTCCGAACAAGTGAGTGAACCAATTAAACTGTTTGCTCATACAATGTTGTTACAGAAGACTTTCGTATGTAGGTACATCCAGAGCACTTTCCAGTAACTTTTACAACACAATCCCATCAAATGGTTCATAGCGTTGCCGAAAACCGCTAACGGCATGGGTGAGAAATCCAATTATAATCTCTTTTTCCTCCTTCCCTTAGCGAAGAGTTAATCTTTTGATGTATCCATTCCATATGAACGGGCTTACTTGATGTGTCATATCGCAGCGTGTGCAAACACCATCATGGCAAGTTCGCGAATGTGGGCACACATGTACGATATAATGCTGATGTCCTCTGGACTGGATCAAAACGGAAATGGTATAGAGACTGAACGACCATGTAGCTGAGACAAAAAGAAATGCATACTGGCACCTACCTAGAACACTATCAAGTGCATTCATCTGGAATGCTATAAAATGTTTACCACGAGCGAACGAGGGCAATTAAACGCCTTCAGGGAATGTTTAGTTTCCGTTTCTGTGTTTCCTTGCGCAAAATGAAGCAGAAAATAGCAACTATTATGTCGTTAACAAATTTATTGGACTTCAACTGGAAAGATGACACATTTTAACGACAGCAACCGGAATTGTCAGTTTTTAGTTTCAAATGTTATTTCGGGGGCAAAGTAGTTTAACTGCTTAGTTAAAAGTTAAAAGAGCGTACCATGGACAGCAATATAATTAATATGTATTTCAGTATTTTAAAATGTCATCAAACCGAGGATTTCTAACTCACCCATTGTCTCCTTCTTCCTAAATTTTAATTAAAAATAAATTTTTACGAATATTTTATGATTTGGTTATTTTTAGTAAGGAAATTATTGAATATAATCAGAACCTTTCGATGGTGTGGGTACTTGTTTGGACGAATGGAATTGCTGTCCTGCACAGGGTGGCGCATAGGTAGCGTTATGATTTAATTACTGAATATAATTACTAAATTTTATTTTTGTTTACCCTTTTTTTTAATTAACTTTGAAAAGCTTGGGAAGTTTATGGATAAAAGACTCAGCGCAGAAGAAAGAACCGAATTTGTTTCTTCGGGGCTAAATAGAGGGTAAGGTATGCATATGCCAATAAGTCAAGAATAAAGCAACAGCTTAAGGCCAATATTCGAGAAGAGGAGAGGTCGTTGGGATCTGAAATTCTAAGAAATTATAAATGATGGAAAATGCTCTGCAAATGCCTTGGAAATTGATTTGCAAAGTTCTTCATTAAATCGTTTTGTAATTTAGTTTTAAGTCACTTGAAGTTGAATTTATATTAAAAATATTTTATAGTTCTAAGTACCTTCTATAAAAGATATTGGCGCAAATTTTAGTCGAATAAAGGCCACTTTGTCCATATAAGTGGTTTGATAATTATAGTCGACATTTAACCTACTTTATGGTTATTACCTGGTATTTAATTTAAAACCGCAAAAAGTCCATTTTATACCTTAGTATGGACTCTCAACCATTTCCCAACTGTCATTTTTATTGAAAAATTTATATTTTTAATTTTTTCTTTAGATTTTTAAAGAAATGTTCACAGATATTATTATTTTTGAATATCTCAAAATGTTTACAGATGTAGGGTTTTTAAGAAAAACAAAAGAATATAAAATCCGAGCGAATCGTTTTAAAAATGTTGATGAGGAAGAGTTTTGCTCTTGCTACAAATTTAATAAAAAAAAAAACTATTCAGTTCTTGATCGAAAATTTGAATATTCAAGAGCCTATAACAAATCGCGGGTTGCCCATTCCTGCATTTTTTTTTTCATTTTTTTATTCTTGCTGTTATTTTATTAAATTTTTTTTAAAGACAACTCCTCAAACTGTCATTTCTTGGGACTGTTTGACAAAAATTTGCGTCGCGCCTGCTCTAGGGTTAGTACGTTTATAATAAACTAAAAAGTTGGGCACCGGTTTTGAAGTTAAAGTGCTGCTACTTGGTATCCACTAATCTCTTCTAATACAATAATTTGGCGCCGTTATCTTAATGTACATGCCAATGGTTTGAATTGAACGCAATCGCACAAAGTCTATACACGTACTTATCAAAAATGACAGAAAAAGAGAAAATTAGCAAAATAACGAGTAACGAGCGGTTCCTCTCTTGGCTCGAAACAGCTCAGAGAATATCAACCGGCAAGTTCTGATAAATATGTCAAATCCACAAAGTTGACAAGAAACAAAATCAAAATCTGTTTTAAAAATCAATTGTGCAGAAAAAAATGTAATATATTGAAATAGAGTAAATTCGGCTGTTGTCGAATGTTCTCCCAGTTCTTTTGATATGTTGCGAAAAGGTGAGATATATATTTATTTATTTATCTATAATTCTATACACGTACTTTGGGGTATATTTTTCGGTCTCTGAATGAATTACGCTCAATTTATTTAGTTGACAGATGTTTAGTGCTCAAAAATTTAATAAAATAGCGTTACTTTTGCGCCACCATGTGCAAGCGCACAGTTTCTATAATTATATGGGCATAATTATATTGCTGAAAATAAATTTAGGAATACAAAATGTCATTGTAGCACTTTGCTCTCCTCATTCCTATTTTTTATATAAAAATAAACGTCATTCTGTCTCCCTATTTGTCAGATCGCTTACGCCTTGAGAACCACTATTGCGATTTACAAAATTTTACATAACCCTATAGGCGTCTTTTATGGTTAGGCTTAAGTGAATATTATCTATTATATGGTGCTGTCCCCTTTTGTAAGGTAGATGATGTCCTCCAAAGTTCGGAATTTTAAAACTTTTTATCTTTTTTGTCCTTGACAGCCCAACATTTTGAGAACAATGCAGACATACGTAAACCACTCCGTGCGATACATTATTAAGATCCGATGGTCGCAAAATATATCCAACCAAGCATTTGGGCATAAAACGGATCAATTGTTATTCCGCAACCGACAGACAGACAGTGAAACACCACATTTGAGCATCCTAATATTTTTACAGCTCAAAAAGTGGTATACTCCTGAATGCTGCATAAAACTCTTTACACAGACTAACGAGTTGGTTTATTCAAACTTGGATGTTGTTCGAAAGCGCCTCACCCGACCTTCGTTTCATACCTTACTCGCACTTGTCGCAAATAGTTTTCATCTACTAGTTTCATAGCAATCAAAAGAACTCGAAAGGGAATTATTTCCTCAGAAAGGAACCACTTATGTTAGGGGGGAAAGCATTTAATGACGCAACGACCAATTTAACGACTTTGCAAATGCCACTCCACTGGCAGGATGCCTAGGGTTTTATGAATGACATTAAAACATTTTTATTGGGTGCCACTGTATGGGGTCCTGGCCAAAGTAATTGCACTGTCTGATATTTTCAGTACAATTCAAATGCTTAGAAGTCTTTAGTCCTGGTACTTGACATTGACATCTAAGTAGCTTTTTCAAAGTGGTAGGTTGTAGGTAGTCCAGATCAAAAAACGGTTGAAATGCAAATGTTTATACCTACCACTTAAACAGATATAACATTTTGAAAAAAAAATTACACACAACATTGCATCTCTGCAAAAATTTTCCAACAAAAAATATTAAGCTGATGTTAACTATTTTACTTCTCCTATTTATGTTTAAGATATCTGACATTTCATTTGTAAAGTGGGAAGATTTCTTTTCTTTTTGACACTTTTTTCGACAGCTTGCCATATACCCGACCAACTGGACACATAAAAAGGGTAATGTGTTTCGACGTGACCTACTGTAGCCTCAACGGCTTGACCGATTTTGAAGAGTAGATTCAGTAGATTCGCATTCTTAACCGGAGTATCATAGGTAAAATAGAAAATTTCAAAAAACCCTGCGGACTAAGAAGGAACTGAAGACACGAACAAGGCACATTCAAGCTTATACCTAACTATTTGGCGTTCGGAGGCTACGCATATCTTTTGGAGGCTATGCATATTTTGTTTTGTTGTGTGAGAAGTCTCCGATTGTCATTTGGAGGGCTCACAGCTGAGCCGAACAAAGTCATGAAATATAAACAATGCAAAAACTAGTGCGACTCTATTCAGTTCTGTAAAGGACTTAGTCAAAAAGTAAGAAATCCAAGTCAATGGCTCTCATTTTAATGGCAGTTCATTTACTCAACCTCAATTGTTGTTCATTAAAGGTCGAAAATATAGATAGATAAATTGCAGAGAATGGTGCAGCTATTTTTGCAGAGCCCTAGAATTGCTCAAGGATTTACAAAGAGCCCAAAAGAAGAAGTAAACGCTTTCTGGGAACAACTTAAGACTGATCCTTACAGCCTCTGACCTCCACCAGTAGTTGGAAAACAGTAAGTTAGATAATAATATTGTGGTTTCGTTTCAAGTATCGTTGGAAAACGATACTCACACTCAGTTTGAACTGTCGAAAAAGTTCAGCCGGCCCTTGCCGAAAGCATTCTTTTTCCAGCCTTGAAGAAGCCGTCATAAAATTGGAAACCTACACAGCCGGAATCGAAGGAACTTTTGGACACATTTGGACTTCAAACCATATCCACAGTTATAGACCGTTTAGAAGACCCTGAGCTGGGTGAAAACTCAGAGGAAGCTGATCAACCGGATTTTTTTCCATTAGTTTCAATCGAAGGATCAGTATGCGGCGGAGTTCCCCTTCAACCACACAGCGAATAGATACAGGCAGCTTTTTGAAGAAGCAAATTAAACTTCGGAAAAATGCTTACACCAAAGCTGAGGCATTCTGTGAAAATATAAAAATAAATCATGGGCAAGTTTCTACCAGCTTAAGACGGATAGATAGGGGCATAGAAAAGCTGTGTGAACTTAAAAAAAGATGTATATCGAGGAAACTCAAATTCACGAGAAATTATTGCAGCGCAAAATTAAGATCGAACTAAAAATGCTGGAACTCGAAGAGATAAAGCTCAATAAATGAAAACAAACTAAGTGTTGAAAATGAGAAGGTTAAGTGACATTTTTAAAAATTTGTGTGTTTTTCATCCAATAAAGTTGTTATGTGTTGGTGTATTCGCCAAAACTCTACTGTTCTTAATATTGGAGTTGGATCTGGTTAAAGGTGTAAAATACACAATTTTTTTCAGGCTTCGTAGTCGAAGTCACATTGTCTAAAACAATATTTGGTTTATTTGCTTTTATTTCGAATTACCGAACTCTAACTGAATCGATGATTGTTGAAACAATATATTCAGCTTTTGAAAAGTATTGGACTGAAGGAATGCGATAAGTCACGTGGCTAAAAATCTTTAAAATGGACAAACTTCACTATAGCAGGGCTTTTTGAAGACCGCACTTAATTAGTGGTCATCATACAATGACACCTTCTTAACTTAATTTAAAGTGTCTATCGTGCTTACAATACAGGCCGGCATTTTCTTCAAAAACTTTAATTGGTTATCTTACCATGACAAAGGTGATGGAAAAAGGAAAACTTATTATACCTATAAGCTAACGTACATATTAATGCCTATATTTATATTTAATAGACCAAATGAAATGCCAAAAGTTACTCTGACAAAATCCGTCTTACTTCAGCCACCCTTTTATGTGCTTATCATGTGCAGGGTCCCTTATCTCTTTATCCCGACTTTAGGTACTGAAAAGCTCAAGTCCTAAAATAACAACGATTCCAAGGCGGTCTGTTCACAAACCACGAACGGAAAGAAAAACCAATCCACATCCATTCCAAAGAAAAATATCACAGGATACACAGAACATCTAAATGAACCGTAAATTGAATTTCGTACCCACTTAGAAAAAAAATTGAAAGCAAATTTTAATTTCCTCAATATCATGTTAACCGGAAATCATACATCTATGGCTCGTATCCTTTATTATTCTTTCATTTTCACATATTCCCTCCGATAAGAGGAAAAATGTTAAATTACAAAATTCCGCACACACGCACGGACACACAATCATGATCCTTTGATTGTGGCTACAAAAGTGTAATGTCCAAACGTCCTTGGGGAAAGCTCATATATCCACTGCTCGCTGACTTCAATAATAAGTTATTATCTACCACTCATCCCACTTCCTTACGCCTCTTCAGCATAAGGAGCCCTCGTTTGTGGGTGTCTACTCGGATACGAGCGTCTATATGCTGCCGCCCATTCGTCGACCAAAATGGATGTTGTTCAAGTTTTAGAAGTGTTTCGTTGGTACTCATCTGGTCCACTCTAAAAGGACTTCCGATTTCATTGGTTTTACTTTATTCTGTTTGACTTTTGTTCTTTTTATCCCTTTATAGCCAACTACATCTATATATGCACTCAAGTGCTGGTTGGGACCTACATATATCCATCGACTCTGCTGTGGCTATACGCTTGTGAGGTGATTTATATATCTGTTCAGTGCGGTAAGTACGTTCTCGTACATACACCCGATATCCGTCTTATGCAGCCACTTGAACGTGAGTGTCCTTAAGGAGATTTCACTTCCGATATCACCGAGTTGAAGGGGTTCACAATCGATGTGCGAATGAGAATATGCGGCTGCGGTTGGTTTGTTGGATGCAGTCCTTTGGAGCTGATTGATAAAGTTGAAATCAATCATATCGCCTGTGTGAAGTGTGAACCCCTGCGATGAAGTTCAAGATTTATTTCAGTTCAGTGATGGAACTTATGCAATCCATCAGAATTTATTATTATAGAATAAGTGCAAGTGTGGGTGCCTTTGCTAACAAACCGAAAGTTATGTTGATGTGGGTATCATATGAATAGAACGATGTTGACCTCAATACGTGGTCTGCTGGCGATTGCCTCTTATGAGGATGTGATTTGTATGCGGTTGTAAGGAGAAATCTCTCACTTGAAGAATTCTCTCAGAATAAAATAGTTGTGCATTATGGAAAGGAATTATTTACCATAATTAAGATAGGCTCTTATATAGTCGTATTGCAGGTTCGAAGAAAGGATTATTTTATTATTGTCTATGAAAAGGGTAATCTGTTGCGTATATCAACAGCGTTCCAAGATGTCCACACAAAAACGTTTTCAAATGATCTAAAAAATCTAAATAAATAAAAATAAAAAAAAGAAGGTGCCCACTGTGAAGGAAGCAAGTGCTTGACGTGAACAAAAATTTGGGAACTAAAAAAAATGGACAGTTGGTGGAACGCTGATTATATTCAAGGAATCCTGAACAAACGTAACTCCTAAGAGTAGGTAGCTTGTAATCGGGGAAAAGAAGGTGAAAATACATTTTTATTTCGTTATTTCAAGTAAAAAAGTACAAGTCGGGAAATTGAAAAAAAAAATTAAAGCAAAACCTGAGAAACTTCAGTTGATTAAAAATACAACAACAGCGGCGGTATTCTCGGCACAAAGGGCGCTCCGGGACCGGCCACTCTTGGCAACGTCCCGTGTGGTTTCATACTCTTCAAGGTTGGTGGCCAAACGGCACAGTGTTTGCGCAGTCGGTGTCGGACGGCCGTGGAATCGGCGACGGAATTCGCGCTGCGCCAACACTACAGACGAATTGCTACCCAAAGAAATAGACACGATTATTCCGCATTCTTGGGGAGCTTATCGCTCCATGGGTTGTTCACTTGTATTCTACATCTGTCTAGTCCACAAATGTTAAAACAGATTGGCCATTGGCGGCCATCTTCCAATAGGGTGATCTCTTTTGGCCCACCTTGTATCAATAAGCTTATGACAACCTACAGAAAATCCCAGCTTTGCTCCACACACACTATCCACACGCAACGAATAATTATTTCAAATTTAACGGATAAAATTCTATGAACGCTGCCAGCAACTCTGCCCACAGCAGAAGTGGCATATATTGTGTGCGAGTGTGGTGGTGAACCAAATTAATATTAATTATTAATAAAATTTAATTTTGCCACTCCGTAAAAATATAGCTTGTATGCAAGTAACGGTAAATCATCAGAGTTGGGGGACATCCGTCTCAGTATGGTTTGTGAACTGGAAGTATCGAAAACTAAACTCATAGATATGGTTACGAAGAGTCTTAGAAACAATAAAAATATTTCACATTTGATTGGGCCAAAAAGACGTTCCTTTTTTAAACTATACCTAGGTATTCAGAAGGTATAGCTTAACTTAACAAATCTTCTTTAGAATCTACTTTTTTGAAGTAAACTTAAGCAGACCCAATTTATGCCGCCCCTAGTAATGTTTTCACACACTAAAAAAAAAAACTTCTTCTATAGTTTCAACCAGTTGTACACCTTGGTAAAAAATGTCTTCAAAATTTTGTCAAGTGTTGTTCGTACTACTTTCTAGCAATTGAAACAAAAATTAAGCTGGACATTTAAAATTTAAATTACCTCCAGAAAAACAGGATTTGATTATTTTTTTTAATTTATTTTTGTCTTAGGCTTTTAAGATTATTTAAAAAAAAAAATCCACGACTTCTTGTTAATAGGTTGAGCTGGTTGAACTCGCTAGAGGTGACACTTCAAGGGATAATTGGTCCTTACTTTTTCGAAGAAAACGAACGCACTGTTACAGTGAATGCAGCTCGCTACAAAGAGATGATTGAAGAATTTTTCATCCCAAAACTCGATGAACTGGACCTTGGTGATGTGTGGTTTCAACAAGATGGAGCCACGGCCCACACAGCACGAACATCGATGGATCTTTTGAGGGAACATTTCCCCGATCGCCTAATCTCCTTGAGTGGCTTATTTAGTTACCTTAAATCTATCGCTTAGACCGATCGGCCTCGAACGTTACATAATCTGAAGGACAGCATTCGTGAAGCAATAGCGAAAATACCCATCGATATGCTTCAAAGAGTTCAGAGGAGATTCGAAAATCGGGTATCTCAATGTATCGAAAACGGAGGCCATCACTTGTCCGATATCATCTTTGAAACCATATAATGAAAAATTCAGATCGTGTGTATCAAGAATTAACAAGTTTTGTAACAGTATGTCGACTACTTTTGGTTTTATTTCCTTTGAAAATCAGCAAGATTTCTTGCCGCACCCGTATCGACTTCTTTAATGCCAAAAAAGGCTTTAGGCCACAAGTTGTCCTTTAGAACTAGATGAGAACTGTGTCGAAAACCTGCGTGTGATAGCTGGTCGAATAGATTTCAGTTTCAGTTGATGAAATTTGTTATTTCAATGAATATAGATTTTTCCCGATTTTCGTTCAATTTTGCTTGTTAAATTTTTTCTGGGATATATTATGACAATAACTCAGGGGCAGATTCCGTATAACAATAATCGTTGGGACGATATCGTTTTTGAAACTTTGATAATCAAAAGAAGTTATATTCTGACCGAATTTGTTTGACTAGCGTCAGCTTTTATTACATTTGTGGAAAATAAATTGGATTAAGGTCTCTAACTCGAAATGTTGGCACGCTTTTGCTTTTGGAGGTCTATCGTTCCGACGATAATCGTCTGCAAAACTACGGAATGAGTGTCCAGTATATAAAAAAAAGTACTTAAAAGAAACATGCTTTTCTGCTTACCAGTAACCGATTATATTGTTCACATACACGGACTGCGATTTAAAGTACAGTACAAACTATGTATTAGAATTCCACATTTTATTGGAGACCTACATCAATATTCAAATAAAAATTATCGCATTCAAAGTTCCGTAATCAGCGATTAGTAACTAAACAGACCGAACAGGAGCACAATCACCAACCAACTATGAAACTGATCTGTATTCGAATATAATTGTTTGGATTTTCTATGGTTGAATAATCTGAGATTAAATTATACCTAAGCAAAAATAAAAATAAAACTTGAAATGCACTGACAATTATTGTTTACATACATAAAATACGCTTCTTATCAGTTTTAAGCTGCCTTATCGTCGAAAATGTATACAGATTGGGCTGCATCTAGTTGGCTATTGCCGGAGATCATTCTCTAGGCACCATATAGGTACCAATGTGTCTAAAAATTGTTCAAAGCAGCCCACTAGGTCAAGAAGGTATCGGTCCCGTGAGCAATTTTAAACCCGTCACTTTAAGAATCAGCAGTATACAAAGACAGATACCTATAAGCTTAACGGCTGGGCGGTTTTACTTTCCACTGCGTCGAGCATGCACATGATTCAAGAAGTCGGGACAACCAAAAAAATGCAACACTAATACCTGCGTACAAGCATCTCGAAGCGCTGTTGAGGCATTATTGGTTCGTCTTCCCCAAAAAAGGTTAAAACAAAAACGCAGAAGCAAATAGTTCAAGCCTATGCCAAAAGCAAGTCCGCGTATAAAATGCATAAAGATGTCTACGAGTATTATTGTTGTTCCTTCTCAATCTATTTACCATCTTCTGGACTACTTTACGAAAGATGAGTTCCATTAGTTTGGCAATTATTTAGAATAAACAAGAACTCTTGGTTTGGAATTAAATTAATTGATAATGCATGATTAAAATTGCTTATAAGACTGTAAACTTGCATACGGAGCTTTAAAAATACATAATTCGACGCCCGAGAATTGGTTTCACATAAACGGGGTTTTCACGTTTTTGAAAAATCCCACTTTAAGCTTTACGGTTCAGTAGAAAGGAAACGAGTCGTTGGGAATATTTGATGATTTTTTTTTAGTGTTACTTGAAATATCTACTTTCTAGTGATAGTATGGGAAAAAGAGTCTGTTTTAGTTGTCCAATTTTTCAAAATGTTCCTCTATATTGTCTTGATGTACGAGTATACGAGTCAAGTAATAAACAAAAAACAAATTAAATAGAGTTTTTTGCTGAATAAAATGTTCAAAATAGAAATTTTAAATAAAAAGGAGTTGGCATTTTCTTCCTCCTCGTGGGTTGTGTGTGTTCCTGGGCAATTGATAAGAGCCAACCCCATACTTTTGTTAATGGTAAGCTGACAGGTTTAAAATTATGTTTGCTCCAACTTTCAGAAAAGCAAACAGTAGCAGTTTTGCAAAAAACGAAAGGTTGTCTTTCATAATACAAATACGAAGCATTGTCTTTTGGTAGCGAAAACACGCTTTAGTTCAAAGCACACAAGTATTTACATGTGTTAATCTGTATTCTGTTAGTAAATATACATTCCGGCGTTTACTAAAGTAATATTTTCTAGATCGTTTTGGAACATACGGCAAAACAATACTAAACAAAAAAAATCGTAGTTTATATGAAAAACTTGACAAAAATGGCGCTTACATCAAACTTGTTAATTTTGGTGGATATGTCACTTTTGTCACTTTTGACGTGCCTAACGTCAAAAGTGACATTAGATAAATGTCAGGTTTGGCTAGAGATATATCCGAATAGATGACATATTCGGAAAGAGTGGAAGCGAAAGCATATGTCACAGCCCAAAAAATCGTTATACGTCAAGTTAATTCTCGGCCGAAATGTAAGATGTAACTAGCGCAGCACAAATGGGCTATTCCCAATTTTCCGACAACCGTTGGAAGAAATAAAAATTTACATAAAACATTTTAGCAATTTTTTCATATTTACAATACATACCCAGTTTTTTTACGAGTACTCAATGTTCGACATTCTGAAAAAGAAACAAAAAGATTGTATTGTGAGTAGGCCATTTGTAAGTGATTTAGAAAGAAGGTATATTTATTGTTGGAAATTATTTAAAGCTTAATCTTAAAATGTGTTAAATATGTTGCCCCCTACCTACCTCTTCAACCAATTTAGTTGTTTATTTTTTTTAATGTAGATAATTAAAACCAGGAAAACCGCCAAATGAAGTAAAATCGTATAGTCCAATTTCGCTTCTTCCAATCATATCTAAAGCTTTTGACAGGATATTACTATAAGACAGTTGTAGACGATAATAATCTTATCTCTCTCTGACCACCAGTTTGGGTTCAGAACCAAGCTCTCGACGATTGACCAAGTGCATAGAATTACTGACGTAATAGAGAAAGCATTTGAAGAAAAAAAGATATGCTCAAGCGTATTCCTTGACGTCTCACAAGCCTTTGACGGCTTAAAATTTAAATTACGACAAGATCTCCCCGTAAGCCTATATGATATTCTAGAATCATATCTCGGGAATAGACTCTTCCGTGTTAGACATGGAAACGAATACTTGGAGCTTAAAGAATTCGGCCGGCGTACCGCAAGGAACCGTCTTTGGGCCGCTTCTCTATCCGTTATATTATCGCGACATACCAAGGGAAGATGGCACTACCCTTGCTACGTCATGCAAAATTTGGTTTTGCACGGGAGGTACCAGAACTACTTGACTGACATAGCCTATTCTAAATACCAACCTAACGACGATAAAAAGAAGTCCTTTCACCAAATTTCATTTGCCTGTGTCGATTCCTTTGGGCGCTATCGTGTGCTTTCAACAGACAGACAGACAGACAGACGGACATGGCTAAATCGATTCAGAATGTGATCCTGATTCAGAATATATATACTTTATGAGGTCTCCGGTGTCTCCTTCTTGGCGTTACAAATGTAATGACAAAGTGAATATACCTTCCTATAGAGGGTATACAAAATAGTTAACGCAACAGGTCCGCAAGGACACAGCACATAGGACTAGCTTCTCTCAATCATTCGTTTGTGCGAGTTTTTCATTTTTGGAACGAATTAACGAACTTCAGTTCAGGCCGAGTCCAAAAGGTCAATTGAAAAGCCTTCTCATGACAATTATTTTTAAACGTTTGCGAGAGTTGGCGCAGTGAAAAAATCTTTAAGATGTAAGATGCGCCTAGAGATATCTAAGAAAACTAACACTAAAAACAAACGTAATCGTTCAATTGCAAAATGACCCATTTGCAGCTGAATTTTCAAAGCAAGAGCAAAATTGGGCGGAAGGAACAAAAATTTCGGTAACCCTTCACGAGGGCATAAAAAAATACCAGGTCCATTATAAACATTCAAAACATTGGACACAATCATGAATCAGAATATTCTGCTGAATTATCCTACAGAAGCCTTAAATTCACAGGTATCACACTACCACACATATTGCAGCTAAAAATTGGAGCACCGATAACATCAACATCATCAACGAAAAAAAATATTGAGGAATGTGATACCCGAAAGCAAAACAATTTTGAATTGAAAATTCAAAGGCAAAGACGCTTGGAGACCTCGCATCCCAATGATTTCATCTGATACGACCTTTAAATTTAAGCGTTTTCAATTCCGTGTTCGCCTTGCATTCGCCGTTACCATCAATAAATCACAAAGACAATGCTTAGAAAAGGCCGATGAACATTAGTTTTATTGAACAAATAATTAAGTTACACATCTCAGTTCAAAAACTAAAACAACATCAACCACTAGGCACCATCAAGAAGTGTAAATACCCAAAACATATACGTCGTAGGTCAGAACAGGGTTATAATCCTATTCACATTGAAACAGATGAGATACTTATCAAAATATACGTAAAGTACGGACAAAAATAAATCCATTTAATAGGATGCCATTATGTCTACCCTTTTTCATCCAAAAATCTCATTTAGCCTTTTACATTATTCATATATGGTTACTTAGGAGTACAAGACGGTTTTCCTATATATCATGGGTATTGGAAAAAAGGAATTTCTCAAACGATGACACGGTTGGGTCGTTTATCCCTTTGCAAACAGGGCGTATTTGGCGTATAAGCCAATTTCGAGCGCAGCCATATTGACACCGCACAGAGGAATTGAATTTTTCTGCGACAAGCAACAGAGGATTATTCCAAATTAAAAGTAAACTTAGTTCTGTATACCACTAGGGTTAATAGCATATTTGCACCTAAGCAACAGCTTAGGGCATAGGTTATACAAATATCCCCACAAGCAGTTACTTTTTAGGAAGGCAGGGGAACCTAAAAATGTTTGCTTTTTGTCTGCTCCTGAGGTCTACAGCCAAAACACCGGGCGGATTTAAAGCGAGTTCGGTGTCACTGGGCTTACAGTTCGGGGATATGTCATTTCGTGTTCACCGTGGGGCATTTTTCTAAAGCTTAATATCACCAGTACCAAAACAAATCCATTGGTATTTATTAAAAATTTACTCTCAGCTATTAATGCCTTCCTTTACACCTTCAGTATTAGAAATACCACTTAGTAAAGGGTGTCCCAAAATTAAAGCAAAATTTGAATTTCCCTCCATTTAGCGACAACAAAAATAACTTCTCTAACACTGCTCTTAAAGATTTATTGTGTACACAAGAGTTGAAAAAAAAACTGAAACTTTCAATGCACGAAAAAGTTTCGTGCTACCCCACACCTCTACAACGAGGTAACACTATGCACCCCCAGCATGCCAAATGCTGCTGCATTATGAGGACAGATTTCAACCAATCCTTTTTCCCATTCCTGCCACAGACTGCCTCAAACCGTGTGAGAATTACAAATAAAATCTAAAAACGATTCCCTGCCTGGACTTCATTCATTTATGAATCAATAAAAACGACGCACGGTGCAAACTGTCCAAAACCATTTACAATAAATACCGCCAAAGCAACGACAAAGCTAATAAAATAAGGCTTTACCCATTCAAGTGCATAAAAGCGAACTCGATGGTCGCAAAAAAATAATAAAACGTTGGTTGGTAGAACGCCAACTCCCAATTTGCGGTTCCCTTCTGATGATCGATTGCCACTATGCAGAAGCGAGCCTATAAGCGCCGCTCATGGTTGGACATCAGGTGATGAATCTATCGGCAAACACTATCCAGGGGGAACGATAGCCGCGTATTAAAAACAATCGATAAGAAACGATGAAAACCAAAAAAAGTGCCCCCCCAGCAGGTCCATTCGCTTTTATGAGTAACTTCTGCAGCCGTATTTGGATATGTGCTCAATGCCAGACACAACTTCAATATATAAATACACGTAAGCCCCACTGGCGCTATCTGATATCCTTGCAATGGCGAGTGGTTCGATGGTTTTCTTTTCCACAATTTTTTTACGACACCTTAGCAAATAAAACGTGCACTCCGTGTCTGTGTTTGATATTCAGGGCTTTGTCATTAAGGTCGGGCATGTTTTTGTGTGAAGCATCCTTGGAATAGACGATTCGATTCATCATAGAAACCAGATGGCATGATGTTATTGCGTCTTATCAAGGACATTAACCGAAGAAGATGGTATTAAGGATGACGGACGCACGAACGGGATTCAAAAAGCCAATCACAAATGGATTTCAGACGACTTGCTATTGAACTGGAAATGGAAATGCTACGAGTATTTGACTAGTGGAATGTGAGTGGCAGCTTCGTTAAAATTACATTTAAGAGGGGAAACGTTGAGAGCTTCCGTTCGAAGGGAAAGAAAGAAAAAATTGTAAACCGAAAACTGTTTCCTGTACTTCTCTTAAACATCTGGTTCTATAACCCCGGAATATCTATGTACAGCCAATACAGCTGATCGGAGACGGAAACACTTTGCCCCGTCCACTTGAACCCAGACCGTGCATGTGAAATTGTCCGGATATGAACTTGTTGAGCTTAAAATTTATTATTGATGTAAGTTTTATTTTTATTAATATTTATGGAAAGTTTTTGGCTGAGGAATAATCGAGTGCCCCCAAATATAGTCGTGCGTCGAGGGCAAACTAATTTGTTTTTATTAGTCCAGTAGAAGTTGTTGGGTCGGATATATGGCACGAAAAGGAAAGGTTGGAAATAGAGGGTTAAGTGCGGTGGAAATCAATTCGATAACGGATATAGGTGCGCATAAATGGAATGGGAATTTTTTGAAAGATTTGACTGCGTGTAGATGGGACAAGGTGTGACCCAATCGTTATCTGGTTACCTGGAAAACGAGCTTCCAGCAGAAGACTGAAAGTCTTCACTTTCCTATCAACACAGGTACCGTCAGATTTTCCGAGTGTCTCATGTTTTATTGGTTTGTTTCTGCTGTGAACTTTAACCATAGGTAGGTAAAAGGGTGCTCTTGTGGCGGTTGCCACAGCTTCACTTAGACCATCAGTTGGGTCCAACCATAACCCACTGCTTTCAAGAATTTCTATCTATTCACAAAAATCCTTATATGAAGCACTTTTGACAGATGAATTGTCGTCTTCAACTATTTTTCCTTGGATCGGAATGAATCCAGGGGAAGATTCCGTATAACAATAATCGTCGGGACGATATCTATTTTGAAACTTTGATGACAAAAAAAAGTTATATTATGCCCGAATTTGTTTCACTATCGTCAGCTTTCATTACGTTTGTGGAAAATGAACTGGATAAAGGTCTCAAACTAGGCATTTAGTTGCTTCTTTTGGAGGTCTATCGTTTCGACCATTTAAAAAATTACGGAATAGACCTAAGTGTATGAAAAACATTTATGGAATTTTGCCCCTTTTAAAATGCAAAAGCTTCCATTTGAGTGACCGTCAGTTCAAAACATCTGCAGATGATACCTGTCAAATTTTGAGCAGTATCCTCGACCTACCGCATTGTTCGGAGTTAAGGAGTAGTTTTGACAGGTTTGTCAAGCTCTTTTCTAAAGCGAATCTAGTTAGTTTTTCGCGGGTTTTCCTTCGCATTGGATTTGAAAATCGATCTACCTTTGATCAGACAAGGACACTGCCGACAGAACTCTCTAGTTTGTAATTGACTTGAAGTGACCGGTTAGGCCAATCACTTCGTTTCGTCTTTCCGTATCAAATCAACTGGAAAAATGGAACGATTTGTCGCAAATCTATGGTTTTGTGACCGAAATCAAAAAACCGTGAGAAGACCACTCATTGGTTATCACCGATTTGTCATAATCCTTTAAACTAAATCGATGGTAACCTAACCAATGATTTGACCAGCTGTGAACAGACCGGCCCTTAAAATTCACTATGCAATATATTTTTCAATGAACACTTGGAATTTTTATTGGACTGGCATGCGTTTTTTCCAATTCGCCGAGAGGCATCCTGTTGAAAATGGAACCTCTGCCCTATTGGTATCTATTAAAAACTAAACTCAACACCAATCGACAGTATACTGAACAAAAATTCGCCGAAAACTGCCTTTCAAAGAGAATGGTCGCACATGCATGAAAGATAGCTTCAACACCAATGCGCTCCCGACAAAACACTGCACTTTTTGCTCTTTCAACTCAAGCACAAAATTCAGATTTTTGTTACATAGGTAAAAAAAACTGATCTTAGCTTTGACTTTGCCAAAGGATTGTTTTTGTGATTTCGATTTTTCTACTCCCATTTCAGCCAGAATGTTAATCTTTGAATTTTTTTTTCTGCGTGAATCCGCGACATTCGTGGGAATGGTAATCATTCCCATTGTCCTGTAAATCATAGTAGGAAACGTGATGGCACAGTGTGGTTGAATCAATTCTCTTTCAATGTGCGATTTTGTTTAAGAAACTATTTCCAAATTCAGTGCAATTTCGTCAATAACGAAATTTTTGACTTTGGTAATAGTCCATGACAAAGATATTGTTTGGCTGGCTGTAAGTATACTCGAAAGCTACTTGCTCGCCGAATTTCCTTTGATACTTTTTTCCAATAAGAGGTAAAGATAAATTTCGTGAGGCTATCGAGGACATAGGGCAACCACTTTGCGATTTGGTTATGGAAAATTTCATGAAAAGGATATGGTCCTGTCTGTATGCGTGCTCGTGGTGGCCATTTGGCTGATGTTTTTTTTATTATTAACGGCATACCTTCCTCTTTATTATGAAATAAACATCCGAACATTTATCTCAAAAAATGGCATTTTTCTTTGAATACCAAAATAACACCTCTTATTGGAAATCCCTTTATAAAAAATAATTTAACCTTTTAGCAACGTATATTCCATTCAGCGCTGTTTAATTATGTTTACTGAAGTTTCTAGTTGTATTTTCCTTTTACAAGGTGTCGCAAATTTTTAAATTGATTGTTTTAAATCGACTCTGTCAATTTCACAAACAAGCGAATATGTTTTAATAAAAGCGTAGTCCAAACAGCTTAGTAGCGTCTCCTTGTGAAATTATGTTTCTTTCAATTACAAAAGCAAACAATGCGCCTTACACCAGAAGCCTTTCGTGGATATTTCTCCCATCAACAATTTAGGCGCGAAACCGGGGAAAATTTTTCATTTCTGTTACGCCGTGAAAAATCCAATACCCATAAAAGTTTCGCTCCTCAGAAATAACATCCCCATCAGCAACGATGTTATAATAAATCATTTGCATTGTATTCCCTTTGCATTAGCGTATATTGCCTTTCACCGGAAATTTATAGGTTCAACTGATTTATTGATGATAAATAAATATACGCAAAATGCCGACCCAAGTCTTTTTCCCAAATCGGATACACACGCCAAACTCGGGACTAATTTCTATCTGTTTGGAAATTTAATTTATTTTATTTACTTGACAGCGTACCCAAAGTGAGAATGGAATAAACAATTTCATATAGTTTTGTCAACATCTCAGCATTAAAGTCCCGAATGTAAGCGTATGTGTGGCTCAAGAATCACTGTGAAGAGTCAACGCGGGGCCATTTAAAATTATCTCAGCATCGCCATGAAAAGTTTTGTATTTATATCAATGGCCGCACCCCAAATTTGCGATTGATGTTGATGGCTCTGATTTTTCGTTGAAAGCAAGAAAATATATTAAAGCTCGCAACCACAGCCAAGCCATAAAACGCGCTGCAGACACTATCGCTCTCGTAATAAAGTTCAGACTCTGAACTCCAGAGTAATTCAGTACGCGCCGCGCCACTCCTTGCTCTCAGGGTCGCGTGGTCCTTACAAGAATGGAAACTAGTAATTAAATGACTTTTCGCAGTCAAAACATCGCACAACCCTATAAAACCCATCAGCATGGCATGTGCTATCGGTCGTTGTGGAAGCTTCTCTCGTAGACAGATGGTTTGATATTGTCCTTTAAATGTAAGTTTCAGCTGTGATTAAGAAGCGTATATGTGTCAGTCTCTGCAACTCCAATTAAAGATTTGATAATATTTCAATTTAAATGAAAGAGAATATTTCGTCCAATCCAATCCCAATCGATGCTGAGAGCAGGCAGCAATGAACACCTTCATCCTTGAACAAACACAGCAATTTGGCGTTTGTATGCTTGATTTCGAGTTCTTTATTTATTTTGTGTGTGTTGTGTAGCCATAATGGACTCGAATTGAATGGCATACTCGTGTCAAGGGGGAGCCTTTTAACAGACCTTGGTCCGAAAACCCCCAACAGTACACAGATACTCGCAGCTATTGATATCACACTCAGTTGAGCAATCATTTGCAAACGCACTTCGAACGAAAGTTTCCAGCTGACTGGGATGGAAGTCAATTTTAACGCTCAATTTGGTCGTTAAAACGAAATTGCTGCTGTTGCTTGGAGCAGTGGGAAAGTTATGCTTCCAACATCATTAAACTCTCTTGGCAGGATATTTATACATTTTTTCTTATTATATTTTTCTGAGGATGGAATCTACTGATAGATTAAATGGGCCCATGTGGTAAATGGGAAAATTGTGGGAGAAATATTTGTTGGTCAAGCTGATGGAGAAGGTCATTTCTGTCTGGATGATGCTAACAAAAAGATGTGATCCAATTCCTATGTATAATCGCTAAACACAAGATTCAATGAACTCAGTTCACAGTCAGTTAATTTTTACAGTCGCTTTGAATAATGGTATCTGATGCTGTATTTTGAATGGCCATTGGGCATGGCTAGCCATGGTATGGCAAATATTTCCCTACAGAAGGAGGACAAAGAATTAATATTTCTGGGAATCGTTCGTTTGAATCAAAGAAAACTTATTCAGGCGTTCTCTTGTCAAATTTGGGAGCAGACTTTCCCTGTATTTAACGTAAGGCACACGTTAATAGAGAGAAAAGGGTACAAGGGCATAACTTTTAGAAATAGTAGACAGATTTCGAGGAAACATATTTTTAATGCTTCACATCACTCCGAGAAGGCTTGGGTCGGGTTGGGTTTGGTTGAGTAGGGTTGTGAGATGACACAATAGTAGACCCATCTCCAGGGAACCATTACATTCAAAACATAAACCAATTCGAATTCGCCCAAACACTCAATTTCCCAGAACTGAAGAACGGCCAAGCGTGATTAGGTCAATTCTTTCATTGCCACGCCTACATTTTGGAACATTTTTTGACCAAGATATTTTTCCCCATTTCAATGCCTTTTAATCATTCATAAAAAAAACAAAAGTTACGATTGTAACTTTACAGACTAGATGGACTGGGCACTCATTCCGTAATTTTTCAGCCGATTATCGTCGAAACGATAGAAAAGTAGCAACTAAGTGCGAAAATTACAAGTTTGAGACCTTAATCCAATTTATTTTCGACAATTTTGATGAAAGCTGACGATATTGAAACAAATTCGGGCAGAATTTAACTTCTTATGGTCATCAAAGTTTCAAAAACGATATCGTCCCGACGATTATTGTATACGGAATCTGCCACCAGTTTAAGGAAATTGTTTGCGCTTGAACTTTTTCCCCACAATCTCAATCTTAATTGTCGCTTGTTTTTAAAATTGTAAGAATTTTTCTAAATTATTTGAGATGCTTTTTGATTCGTTTTTTGGGCGCCTTGTGGAATGTTTTTCTTAACGCATGTCCGAATGCTCGTTAAATAACTCGTCGTTTACCGAATCGTTCGACCCATTTTTTTTAAAATTGAGATTTTTTAAAACCTTTGACTAGGTTTTGACGCATTTGTACGATGAATGGATGAATTTTGTGACATGTTTCATGTAACCCAACTTTACGGGGTTCTACATCGTTTTTTGGTGCATTTTTAACTCATTTTTTTATATCTTTGCAAGCTTGCAACTTAGGAGGCGATTTTCCACGTTTTTTTTCACACATTTTGGGACTCTTTTTTGACTGTTTTTTGAAGCCTTTTTTGACGCAATTTTCAACACGTTTTTTCGACGATATGGCCAAGCTATTTATTACATGTCGCCTTGCGTTCGGACTACATCCAGATCGTGGTCCAGTTTAAAGAAATTGCAACATATTCAATCACGACCAAACGTTTATTGACGAATTTTTACCGCGACGGAGGTCACCCTGTCTCCACGGAGCTGTCGTTTACGCTTCCTAAGCAGCATTTTCGAAGACTTGAAAACATTCATATTTAAAAGAAAAATCCCATCAAATCCCATATCTTTCTGGGATTTTGGTCATTCGTGTACAATGAGCTGATATTTGACATGGCGCCCATTTAGCATATGCTAGAAATGCTGCTTAAGTAGATATACTGCTTCGGTAACTACTTTTATTTTCTGTGTCAAATAGTTTTTTTTCCGTTCTTAAAGTCAGCACCCAGTTGCTTGGCTTCCTTTTTAATGCTAGTTTTGGCGGTCTATCGTTTCGAGGATAATCGTTTGATAAGTTACGGAATGAGTGCCAGCAGTTTGTAGCTTCATCTCGTTTGACTCCTGAGCTCTAAATATAGAATTTTTACCCGTGGAGTGAACCAGGTTACTGTTTGAAACTGGCAATTTCAAAAAGGGTGCTCAAACGCCAGAATGACTTGGCAACGCTGGCGGTGGCCACGTTATCTCTGCCTAATCGCTGAGAGCTGACGTACCACCGGGATAAGATTTCATATGTTTCAATTTTTGTTCGTCGCTCACAGCTTAACCAAAGCCCTATTCTTTTTGTCAGCACCCAAACTACGACCTAACTTGATATGGAAAACCTAGCTTAACACCAAGTGCTCCTCTTGCCTCGCTCATATCTACCAAGCAGTTTTGCGTCGCAGGGAAGCCCCTACATGGAGGGTCCTTTCTTCAGTTGAAAAACTCTTCAATATTCGACATTTAATTTGAACTATGTTTGTTTGCTAAAAGCCTAAGGACATCAAAATTCCCTGCATTGGTAAAACAGATTTCAAATTAATTGGAGCCTGTATTTGCAAATATTGACTACAACAAGCAGGAAAACCAATACTTAAAATTTAACATATCCTATTTAAGGAATAACCAAGAAAATTTATCTATAATCCTCTTACAGCCTCCTCACAGGGACACAAACTCGATTCGTACACCTGGGAACGAATCCAGAAGATATGTATCTGCCTCTAAATATGTTATGTGTCATAATCCCTTTTGAGATTGTGAACCTTACATTTTGTATTTTGATTTTCTGCCACACTCTCGTCTGTTATTTGCAGCCAAAGATCGGATAAAGAAACGTGAAGCAATAGCGGAGCCGGATAATTTTAAAAAGGATGTCATTATTTAAACAGATCTGAGAGTACCCACGTAGAAGAATACCTGGTTTCTTATATCCTTTTTTTTCTATCACCCGCTTAGTGTTTCATTTCGTGTAAGGACGAAATCAGATATCAAAGGACATTGCAACAACGTCAGGCGAAGGTATTATTTACAAATTCTTTGGAATTCCGCACTGAATGTGCAGTCATTTTCATTTGCACTCTCTATCTTCAGCGGCTAGGATGGCTATAGGTGGTATCCCTTTCGGGTTTGATTTCAAAGTATATTCACGTAGATGATTGCGTTAGCCGAATGGGAGAAGCCACCGCACCCGTTTCGTTCACGTCCGGGGGTATATATATATATATTTTTTTTTCAATTACATTGTTTCAGCTTGCGCCTCTGAAGGTAGTGGACTTGGGTCACACTTAGGTAATCGTTATTTTCCTTTCCGTTTTCTTTCCTCCTTTATCCTTGAGAAATAACAACAAAAGGGATACTTTCTGAACGTGGTATTCTTAAATTGTCGCTGGGATTCTTTTTTTTGCGGAGTGCGAGTCCTTATAAAGACAAATTGAAGAGGTATTGATCGCACTTTGAGCTGGAAAAAGAAGAAGTGTAACGAAGTAACAGCCTGATAGCTAGTTGAAGTGTTATTTGGGTTAGCAAACATTGTGATGGTAAATTTATCGAGGAACACGAACAGAAAAATCTATTAAATGCTTTCGATGGCAAAATGCTCATTATTTTTCGGATTTGTTTAAGCCTTATCATTGGAAGGGCAATCATGCAGGGGCTGATATTTATAAGGACACTTGGGTTTGTTAAACTTTACGGCGGGTTAAATTGAAAAGACTGTTTTCTCCTAAACTCTGTCCCGACTGATTGATAGCGTATTGCGTCTCTTTGGTAGGTATTTATTTTTAGGTCAGTGGTTTCGGTTATAGGAGTTGGTGTTTACCAGAACTTATCCAATTATAATTTGTAAGACACGAAAACGGTCAAATAGGGCTTTTGAGTTTTATTCAAGCGCGAATGATGGGGTGCACAAGCGTAAGGTGACGTCTATGAGTAGGCAACTGCAGGTATTTTTAAAAGTCTTGTCACCTGGGCTGTTTATTATTCTGTCGCACTCCGCATTGTTGGCAAACAATAGACTATGAGTTGAAAACTTGGGACATCGATTACAATAAGAAAGTTGGAAAGACGAAGTTTTGTATTGTATAAGGGAGTTTGAAAGAACTTGATAATTAAATCAATGACGAAAAAACATTAAAAAGTGACAAGGGGAGTCCGATGAACATGCCATTTTCCGTTTTGAATACAAAATTTTAGTGTTTTTCAATGATTCTTGCGCTCCATGGAAGAAGCTTTGACACTGAGCCCCGCCAGTTGCAGAGCAGCATCGATCTTGCTAGAAACGATCATAGTCGTACATACAAGCCGTCTTGGAAGGTATATGGATTACGAAACAATAAACGAAAACGCGCTGCCATAAAGTGCCTTGGAATCTAAACTCAACCGACGGTGCACTAAACCAAACCTCTTCTTAGTTCTTACCTCTTGTAATTTTTGTTAAATAATTAAAAAACAGAATCTCACTCCCGCAAAGCGATTATGTCAGCAGCGTTTTAATAACCCTTGCGGCAATTCTCTTGCTGTTTAGCAATTGTTCATTCAAATATCGTGCCGCATCAACTTTTCTAATGAAAGTGAGGACAATTTCCATTGGGGAGGTCTTTTCAATCTTTAGAAGATTACAAACTTTTCCCCGGAAGCTCCAACATCGCTTCGAAATTCTTGGCCCTTGGGTATTCTACTTGTGGACATAGCCGGCTTATGCATCTCCATCAGTTGGCAATTATGCTGATTACAGGTTCTGAAACAACACAAAAACTAGCTAGTCCTCTGAGTATTATCATGGAGCTCTTCTTTTGGTATATCGTTCACCGATTAATTGCTATATCATGTTGATTATCAAAGCATGGCATAACGTAGTACGAACATTGTCTATGGTACGCTTGGGGGTTCATTCTGATAGATCCTTGGAATCACTCTAATTGGGTTTTGATATTGTATCATCGGACCCAAAGACTATGTCTTGTCGGCTGATAAGCGGGGCATCGCAACTGTAACAACTTCATCTATGAGGCAACTGAACTTTAGGCCCATTCAAAGTAGTAGAGTCACCAGGTCTGACGAGCACACTCGCTTGAGTTAGAAGAAGGAATTGCCGGTAGTTTTGTTATAAAACTTCGACCGAGGATGGCTAAGGAGAATTCGTTCTTATCCGAAGAATTCCGACCGATTGTAACTTCCGATGCCCTAATAGCCTTAACCATTGGTGATGACCAAGCCCATGTGCCCGAGCTACTTACTGGCAAGCTATGTTTCACGAAAAAATAACAACTTTTGAGAGAGTTTTAATTTTTGGGACGAATGTGAAGGACCTACAGTTTTATGGTGATCCCAAAAGGCTTGAAAATATCTTGGATGACAGTTATACTCCCAAATGCTTGCCACACGTTCGCAAGAGGTGTCGCAGTGAAAAAAAATTCTTTACTCTCGCTTACTTAAAATATTGTGGTGTGGAATGTAGCGTGGAACCTAAAATGGTGAAGTGTACACAACCGATTAGTCACCGAGCAAGTTCCACTTCCAATTTGAGACTCAAACCTGTCAAATAAGTGGTGAGTTTAGTGACCTGATTCTAGAACCAGCGAGTTTGTTCGGGGCGAACCGGAGTAAACTAGAAACTTCTCGAAATGAGAACAGGGAAAACAGTTGATTTTTGAGCAGTGATTGCTAAAATTCGAAATAGCTGTCGGTCGTGAAGATATAGAAGTCTAAATTAATAGTGGGAATTAAGTGATTGGTTTAAATCGTTTAAGAACTATTGATTTGCTACTTTGTAGGTGAATTATTGGAATAGTCCATAAAAGTTAAATAAAAGTGATTTTAGTGGAAAAGTTCAACAGAATATTGTTTCATCTTTTCGAATCCCAGCTCAAATGTAACAATATTGAAATAGAGCATCACTTCCTCGACCTCACTTTGGAAGCCTTGCAATTTTGGGCATGCACAGATATTAGGCAAATACGTAGAGAACGTTGTCACTTCTGATTATATGTCTCCACAGCTGGACTTTGACAGACCACTCACCTGCTCTTTCCCGAGTAGGGAAGAATGGAATACAAATGAACCCACAAAAAGAAAAATCAATATCCATCTACACAGATGGCTCAAAGACTGTGGAACCGGTGCCGACATATTCTCTGAGGAATTAAATATACATTGCTCCATCAGACTACCTGATAGCAGTAGCGTCTTCCAGGCGGAGGTTTTGGCAATACCCCGTAGCGATATTACCGTCTTCATTGACAGTCAGGCGGCTATAAAAGCAGTTTCTGCTAATGAAATAAAATCCAAACTACTTCACCGCTGCCGCGAAGAGCTCATGGTTCTTTGCTCACAGCACACCACAAATCTCTGCTGGGTCCCTGGACACAGAGACAAAACCGGCAATGAGATGGCAGATGAACTGGCGAGAAAGGGGTCCGTAATGGATCTCGACAGAGCACTTCAGTCAATCAAGCCCTACTTTGCAATCTCAGAGAGCGAGTGGAAAACAAAACTCGAATGAAAACCAAAAACAGGTGGAAAGAACCCACTACCTGTGAAATATCACGGAAGCTTGGGCCAGAATATAATAGAAGCCGGACCAACAGACTATTACAGTTTGACAGGTCATCGCTATCTAAGTTAGTAGGGGCTCTAACTGGTCAAACTTCCTTAGAAACCACGCAATGAAACTAAATCTCAAAGATGACGATATGTGTAGAGGCTGCGGAGACGAGGAGGTCCACGAGGACACACCTCACTTCCTCTGTCACTGCCCGAGTCTATGTCACTTGAGGAACAGAACACTTGGAAGCTATTTCTTCCATGACTTACAAGAACTCTCTGATATCTCACTGTCTGATCTTTACATGTTTTTGAGCATATCGAGATGGCTAGATAGAATCTATTAATCACCAGGGGAAGGGATGAAGAACACCGATGCAACACCAACGGTCGACCCCAACAAGGGCATCAAAATGGGTTCACGAAGACCTAAGTGGGGTAGCGAAGGGTACTCCCTAGAGATTAAGCCAGTTGTTCATCAGCCACAAGACACTTAAGTTCACAAATTATTGAGAGCATTTTTATTATCCCGAATACGCATTACAGTGTTTGTTCGGCGTTCTTCAATTATTGCATTTGTGTTGGTATGTATTCCGCCCGAAGGAAGGTAACCGGACAAGGGGGAATCTTAAGCCCTGTGGAGGGCAAATTGAGATCGTTAAATATTTACAAAGCTCATTAGAGTCCACTAAGTGTAAGCATCAAAGAAATTTCCTACACAATTTGGCAAATTTATTTACAAAAAAAAAAAACCAAAATAGCTGTTCCTCCATTTTTACAGAAGAAGCGGTATAAACGAGCTTGAGGGGGCACAAATGTCTACCAAACAATAATCCTCTGGCCTATGCGTAGGGGAAAGACAAATTATATCAGATGAATATTTACTTGGAACGCTCTCCTTGTTTGGAAATCCTGCCGTTATTCTATGGTGTCCCCATGCAATTGTATCTGAAATGAAATTCTTTCAAAGTTGCCCTTAAGTACGACCACAGAAGGTGTATGCAAATAGCTCAGTGGAAGGTAAACATTTAATTAGTAAGTCATAAAAAATGGCCTCTGAGAAATAGAGCGGGCATGGGCATAACCAGTAATTGTCCCCACGGTAATATTTTTGCCTTCCGTGGCTCTTTTGTGTGTTTACTGAGTGAAAAATTGCGTTTGACAAGCAGTCTTTTTGATATTAGCTTTCTCTCTAATATTCCATTAGATATGAGAGCAATGGATGATAGCAGATAGTTAGGGAGGTTCTCTTTTATTTGTTTTTCCTAATGAACTAATTAAAAGTGAATGCCATGAGGACATCTGCATTCACTTCGTTATTGTTTTCAAATCTTGTGTTTCATCAAACTTATATTCAAAGCAGGAGCTGTGAGGGGGAGCTTATCTTAGTGGACGGAAAGTGCTGGAGCTGTAAGGAGGGAGCTTAACCCCCAGGCAACAAATGAAGCAGACAACTTAGAAAGCAGAAAAACAAAGCAAGGCAAGCTGGTGACTCAATCTGTCATTTCATTTTGGCCATGGTAGCCCGCCAATTGGCTATAAAGCGTAAGCTCTTCTCCCGAAACGTTTTTTGGCGTAATTTCTGTTTGTGCGTAATTTCCGGGAGCCCTAATACTCTTCAGCTGGGTTGGAAAAACTGTAAGAGTTATTCATTTTCTTTGTGTATTTCTAGACATTAGGTAGTACTATTGGTTCGGCCCGAGAGAGTACGAAAAGTGTCCATTAAGCAGGCATCCCAGGGGCCTCCTTCGACCAGCCGCACGAAAGGATGTACTGAATAATGATCTGGTAATGACGCGATTGCAAAGACGAAGGTAGGTTCACCTTAAACCTTAAGATATTCTGCGGAGGCCATATTTTGGATAAAATACTGAAATAAGCTTATGAACTCTTGACTGCGAATGTTGGTGGTCGTGGGCTTGTTTACATAGACCTTTGACTTCAAAAAACCCCAAAGAAAAAAGTCCGATGGCGTTAAATCGCAAGATCTGGATGAAAATTGCTTCATCAATGAAGACGATTTTGTTCGAAAAATCAGCATCCACTCGTTGGTGTTCCAAAATCCATTCAAGGAACTTCCTTCGCGCCGCAAATTTATTATAAAAACTCGTACTCTGTGAAAAATGTGCACCGTTTGTTACGACCATATTATGGTCGTCATAATCGACCTGGTGAATCAACAATTCGTGCTGTTATCACCATATTTCGCACTTAATTTAAATACTTTGTTGGACATTAAACCATCGACTCGCATACAGAGCTCTTTTACCGAGAATTTGCGTTGAGCAATGAGGCTCATTTCTGGCTCAACGGATACGTAAATAACTGTCGCATCTGGAGTGATATACAGCCACTTGCCATACAAGAATCACCGATGCATCCCGAAAAAAACGACAGTTTGGTGTGGTTTATGGGCTGGTGGCATCATCGGTCCATTTTTCTTCAAAGACGACCGTGGAAGAAACGTTACCGCCAACGGCGAACGATATCGAGCCATGATACGCGCTTTTTTTTTGCCCCAGCTGGCTGAGTTGAACTTGGTTGACATGTGGTTTCATGAAGACAGTGCCATTATGCCACACAGCTCGTGAAACAATGGAAATGTTGAAGGATGAATTTGGTGAGCAGCTTATCTCTCGAAATGACTCTGTGAGTTGGCCGCCAAGATCATTCGATTTAACGCCTCTTAATTATTTCTTGTGGGGTAGGGGCTATGTAAAGTCGTTAGTCTATGTCGACAAGCCGAACACGATTGAAGCCTTACAGGATAACACGCGTAATTCGTGGAATACAGGCCGAAATACTCAAAAAAGTGAGGCAAAAATGGACCTTCCGAATGGACCATTTGAAACGGAGCCGCGGATAACATTTACATGAAGTTGTCTTTAAAACGTTAATGGCAAAGGCCTTTTTATCGACTACAATAAAAATTTTGAATATTTGATGCAAATTTGAGTGTTTTATTCGATTTAAAAAAAAACTACGCTGAAAACCCAACCGTTATCTTAATTTTTTATTTATATTTTCAAAATTTTGAGTTAGAAAGCAGTTTTTCAAAAAATTGTTTCAACAACTTGATTTCAAAAAAATATAAGAGAATAGATCTCGGATAAATAAAAAATAATAATGTAGTACTCAATAGTAACTTTTGTCTAGGTTTTTTTTTTTGTTTTTAAGTCTAGAGATATTTTTTTCCCGAATGGGTCCGCAATACCGCTGCAGTATTTTCTTGACGCATCTAATAATTAATTGTAATATTTGCCAGCTGGATTGAACTTTTATTTGACCTTTTCGTGGACTGAAAATAGATTGCCAGACATTCAAAGTAAGCTATATGCTCTTCGTCCACGTTCACGAAATCAATCAGTTTATGACCACCGTCATAGTGCTGGTCATTGGCACGCACACTACTAACACATTACAAATATTTTTTTATATACAGCAAATTGGCAAAGATCTTTGTCCCTCTTATCCCTGGCGAAATGCCGGCATACCTATATTTCTGAATTGCGTCTGCATATCTGGACACAATCGAATGCGGTGAAGCTTAGCACAGACATAAATATTTATGGAATACGAAAAGAAAAAGTTGCCGGTGAAAGTTTATGAATTTTTGCGCAGTTTTGTTAATTTTTCCCCCAAAGGAGAGGACAAAAATGATAATGGCATAGATAACCTTTCAATTGTTATGACTCTGCATGACAAAATTTAATTAAAGCCGTATGTAGCAGAGCAGAGCTGCTGACCCTTGATTCTATTCGTAATTCGATCCATAATCATTGTTGGCAGGGCTTCGTTTTTATTTTTGGGCAGGTCTTTTGGGTCAATGCACTCGGGATTTGGGAGCCATTTTCGTATTCGAATCACGTTTTGTTATTTGCCGATTTCAGTTCATGGAAAGGGAACGAGTGACAGCGAGGGTATTCGCTGGGTACAATCAAAGCCATGTATGACCCTTCAGACCATCTTTTGTTTTTCATTCATTGAATTGGCCGAGGTTCCGCTATTGTATCTCAGGTAGTGGGTAAGTGCGTTTGGGTTTTTGAACAAAGTACTTGACTTAGGCATGGAGGGGACAAGTACTATCTTACCGGACAATAGAATGTTATATGTTTTATAAACGGGCGGGTCAGCTTGAATAACAGATAATGGCTTTCAAAGTGTAACGTTAATGAAATGAAGTATGTGAGTAAACAATATTCCCTTGCCTATCGCGATTATCATAATAATCCAATATGAAGAGTGAGGGTCTATCTTTATTGAGCTTGGTTCCAAAAATCAAAAATCAAAAAGCCAGTGGCAAAACTGAGATTTGGGTGACTTTTCGGCGACCATTCCTACCGATGAGGAGAGAAGACGATTTAATCCATATAGGTACCATTACCTATTCTGTCAAAAAACAGCGGGTTGGAGTCTGTAAAGAAAAAAGGAGAAACGAAAATCAAAAGTATTCTATGACATGTGAGTCCGCGCCGATGTTTGGCAGTCTTTTCATCAGCAGTTATAAAAGGGCATGCTCCAAATAGTCCTCAGTACAGTGTTTTTTTTTCTGTTATTTATTTCAAACGGCCTTTTGTGTTCTACTAATGTTCGCAGACTTTTTCTTACAATAGATGGTTCTATAGATTTTGAAAAAGGCTATCATATTGCTATGCGTACGCATCTATGAATAATCAACACTTTCATAAACCTTCACACACAGTTGACTCTTATTAAAGCCATAAAATCACAACACAAAACCTGTCATACCCTGCGGTTTAAAGTGACTCCCGCAGTAGCGCCCGTTTATCATCTTCCCACGTTCATTCATCACTCTGGCGTTGATGACACAGGAAATGTATTTTTAAAGATCCTCTCAGGTGACATCCTTGCACTTGCATGCTAAGAAAATAACACTCCACGCCATATTCGAACGCAAGAGGAAATACGGTGTACATACTTAAACTTTCCTCACGTTTTCCTGTTACGTGCCGTACTACTCCCTGTACAATGTGCAGGCACCTATACACTGCATAGTCGGTTCAGTGTGGTATTCTGTTCAGGCAAACTGGAACATTACTCTGCTCACTGGTTGTGCATTGCACCCTGACAAACAACCAGATATCAAAATAAGATAATTAGAAGCACTCGCTCGTCAGGCAGGTACACAACACACAAGCCATCAATGTCCCGAGTTGCTTTTGCTGGAATTATTTTGCAATTTGCGTGCAACACACTTAGCCCGATCTGTGTCCTTTGCTATACCCGTATATTGTCTGAATATAGTCGGAGTAGATGTCTCTGCAGTGACAAAGGAGCACAGCACATCGCTTCAACTATGAAAAAGTTACGAGCGCATGAAAAACGTTAGTTATTTTGGGGAAATGAGAGTGTAAATTTAAAATGGTTGTTTTGAAAGACGCACTTAGCCAACCGACGTTATGCTGTACAAAGACAAAAATGCATTTTCCCAGAGTACCAGATCGATAGCTGTATAATTTTATCGGAGAAGGTGCACCCAGAAATGAGTCTCGGGGCAGGCGACGAAATAGCATCACTCTGAATTTACTGTCGAGAGGTAATTAGAAGTATATTTTAATTGATGCGAGTAAACTCAAAAGCGCCGACGGGATGTAATGTCCTTCTGCAGAAATTTACATAAAATCTATATATATTTTCGGTTCAACCACTATCCAGTGGACGAAGCCAGTATAAAACAAGACAAAGGCTTTATTACTTTTCGAGAGTTATACGGACTGGTGTAGCTAGTAAAATGACCAGAAGCACTACACCTTCTTCATAAATGGTTGTATGGTTACTTCAGAGAAACGTCAGTATAGTTACCGCTTTGTAAATGATTTAAACATATCCTCATTTTTATCTACTTTTAATTAGAGAGAAATATTTCGAAAATAGTTTTCTGAACATTTTATTTTTAAAATGAAACTTTTATTACATTGCCTCGAAATTTTTTGTCCATCTATCGCATGTCGCATTACAGCTGGCAGCGGTGTGGGGATAAAGTGAAAGGCAGAGCAATGGCGCTCATAGCTCGCATCAGCTGTATGTTTTGATCAGTGTATTAATGTAAATCAGGGACAATACAGAACCAGAAACTTTCCGATTTCCATTACTTGCATGTTGAATTAATTCTGAACAATTTTTTTTTAGTTATTTAAAAAAAAATTAACACATGAAATCGATTTTAATAAAAAAAAAGGGGTAACTACATAACTATAGTTGTCCTAATATATTTTTCATATGTTGAACATCTCCTGTAGATTGTTCTATTAACCAAACAAATCAAATTATTCGCCTTTTAACAATATATAATTAAATTACTAACCAATGGCATTCAGTTATGTAAAAATGTGGTATTCCCCAATTTTTTCATTCCCCGCGGTTGGCAGCATTTATTCTTTTATTTTTTGTATATTTTCGCTTGTCACATGGATTCCCAATTGACATAACACCGATAGGAATACAAAATGGCGAATTGAAAAAAAAGCGAGGGGACCAGCCGCAAGAGAATTGCGATTGGGGGTCTCAGTATGATTTGTCTATGATGTAAATGTTTTTATTCATTTTATTCATTTGATCGAGGGAAAATTAATGAATGAATTAATTTTACGGGGATCCGGTCAAAATTCTGCTCTCAAAATCCTGTCTTCTCACACAAAAGTTCTGCTTAGCGGAACTCTGTTTTTTTTTAATTCTGCTTTAAAAAATTCTGAATTTCAAGTTTAAAGTAATAAAATTCAGCTTTTTCCAACAAATGTAAGAGACGAGACAAAAATAGATATAAAAAAAACATTAAAAATTATCTATTTTTAGATTTTAAATAAAAATAAAATTCAAATTAAAAAAAAACAAGAAAAAATAGATGAAATTATAGAAAAAAATTGAAAAAAAAACAAAATCTATTGAAAAAAAAAATAAAGAAATAATACGAAAAAAGCAGTCAGAAATTACAACTTTTATTTATTATAATTTAATTTGTGATCTTCAAATACTCTAAGACCATTTTCCTAGGATGTTCGTTGTAATTACTGTTGCACTGCGATTGATGGTTTGGTGGACAGACAAGGACTTTTCCTCAGTCTTCCTAAAAAATATCAATAACAGTGTCGCTTCTTTTGTTTCGTATTTCCATAATAAAAATAAAATAAAATCGTTTTTTTTTTAAATACCCACGATGTCTTTTATTTCCTCCCATTAAGATATTTAAGGCTACAAAAAAAAAAATTTAGAAAAGGGGAGTTAAAATTAAAAACTAAAAAAATAAAGAAAATATTCTCTCCATTTTTGCTATTTCGGTATTTGTAAACTCCGTTGCAGTTTTGCGGATGGTGGCCTTAATCTGGGTATTGCAAGGTAATGTGCTATGTGGTTCTGCGAATGCTTTCACATTTTCTTGGATTAAATGTTTGAATTGTGTTGTGAGATGTTCTGCAGGATTTTTGGTCAGCAACAATAAGGTTAACCTGCTGACAAACAAGTTGTCGCAGTTTTTCTTTGCCATGTTTATGGAATAAAATTTCATTTTGGATATCGATTTTTGCACCTTTTTCCTTAAGAAAATCGTACCCTACGATGCCGTCCAAAGTATTCAACGAATAAAGTAAAAAGAAGTTTGAAATATTTTTTAAGATGTTCACTTTGCATTTTTCTGTAATGAGATTCGTACAATTGACAGACCTAACATGAAAGGGCGTTTCTTATGAGCATACTGCCTGCAGAAAATCATGCTTCTTAATGTAATTCTTGGAGGTTCCAGTGTCGATTAAAATTCGGATCTCTTGTCCATTTATTGCGGGTTTAGCAAGAGTGATTTTACCCTAGAAAAATTGATCTCATCGTCAATTTGGTGATCCTGACTGACATTCCGAAGAACTATCCCAATATGATTCGCTTCCTATTTCGGAATTTAACCGAAAACGAAGAGGTAGAACAAATTCTCAACGGTGCGATGGGCTGGGTGAAGCTCTACAAATTTATTCGAACAGCAATTGATTACAGAAACAAAATTTTAACGGAAAGTTTCTTCTTTTTAAGTAAAATTTGTTTAAATTCAATTCCTAAATCTAAATTTATTGTACTTACTTATTTACTTTTTAATTTATTCTGTCAATCTGACCGAATGTTTTTAAGCCAGGTCATAAAAGACTTGCCAGACAAAAATGATTGTAAACTTTATATAAATAAAGTCAATGCTATTCTATTGAGAGAAATCTTAGTGTTGCTTTTGTGGCGACTAACATTTACTTTAAGTATCATTTCCTTATATCTTGCACTAACTACTATAGTCCTAAAGACTACTAAATTAAGCGTCCACTAGTATCATCGCATCTGTTTTAGTTGCGCAGTTATGTATATATATATTTTGTCAGTGGTTTCTTACACCGCTTGATCAGAGAGGAAAACAGAGTCACGTTAGTATTCGCATCGACCGGTCCCCTCCTCCCGCTATATTCAACATTCATTTTGTAGCTTATTACTTAATAATACTTTAATAAAACTGAATTCTCTCCATGATTAGAAATAATTTTTAATTTGGTGGTTCGCACACGATCTCCACACTTTCAACAATATAACTCGCTGTGTCTAAGGCCGAAACGGAATGACTATGTTTCTACTTAAGCCAAATGATGATAAGATAAATTTAAATGTAAATAAACAACTGTTTCTTAGTTAAAATTGTGTACTCACTACTAAATAACTATTAAAACTGCCCTTAGAAAGCTTCTCAATTGAAACGCTCGGAAATGTCATAAAATTATATGTCGCTTTCATTCTCCCATAACGAGGTATAAAAACGAGTGGAAAAACAAAATGGTAGTGTCATTGCGAGCAATGTTGTTGAATGGTAAAATCAATTCAGCAATGGAGACAAAATTCATCTCAATACGAAATGCGTTACGACAAAATAAACGAGTACAGAAGAGACAAACTCTGTCTAGACGAAAAATAAACGGCACGTCGAATGTGGCTGCCATCTACCCCTGCATTTCAAATGTTAGTTCGTCTTGTTCTATCTCTTGCTCCTCCCCCAATATTTTTAACTTTTCGCAGCCAATGAAAGTCAAATCCGAACCTCGATTGTTTTCGATGATGTCGCTAACCTCAAGAAGTTATTAAGAAGTTATTTCAGTGCCTTAAAACAAAAAGTGTTGCAGAGTATAGAGTGTTTGATATCAGGACCACAGGTCCACCAACTTAGCCATAGCTTAAAAAAATCATTGTGTGGTTTTATGAAACTTTTTCAGGCATTTGACTGAACATTTTCGGAAAATTATTCATTGCGTTCTTAATCTTAACTTAATAATTGGAAAATGAGAATAATAATGGGAAGTCAATAGTAGACAAGATATTGATCCAACTATAAATTTTAATTTCAATCTACATATTGGAGTACAGAATACATAAAAAATACAATCATTTAGATGAAAGACGCATATTAAAAACTGAGAACAATATTAAAATAAAAACTTTTATTTAAATTATTAAATTATTTTGAATATTCATATCAAAGGAGTTAAAAAAATGCAAGCACTCAAAATTACATTTTATTGACTGGTAACAAATCATATTAAATAGTAGATACCTAAAAAATATTTCTTTGGGACTAAAAATTGTCTCTTATAATTGATTTGTTAAATAGTAACAATATTTTTAAATACTAACAAACCTTTCTATTTGTTCTGGAACAAATACAAACAAACATCAAAGCGTTTACCCTATTATTCTACCAGCTGATTTCCTTAACTTTAACTGCTTGTTTATACTTAATCTTGCATCATCTTGTTACTTCAAATATTCTCTTAAATCTTTAATTCTTGTTACACATAATATGTACCTATATATCGTTTTTGTGTTATGTACCTATATATCGTTTTTGTCTCTGCTTATCATTAACTTACGCTCAATTCATTTGCATTGTACAATGTAATCTACTGTAATGTTACGTTCTCTCAAATTCTCATTTTTGCGTCACCAAAAACCTTTTTGCTTTCCCTATAAGCACGAACTGCGTTGGGGTCAAAATTCTGGCTGGGTCAAAATTCTTTTTACAAAATTCTGCTTTCAAAATTCTGAAATAAAGTCACTTTTGCAAGACAGAATCATTCGAACATCATGTTCACCATATAATTCCCCCAATTCATTTAGCTAATGAAAAAGGTTTAGACGAAAATAGCAAGCCAAAATTAAAAGGACTACTCCTTCAAAATACATTCGTGGCAATCGGCATTGATCGATCTAACAGTAATCAAAGCTCCTACCTCAGGGCGAACAGAAACTAGCACAAATTATATTTCCATTTACATCCGCAAAATTTTTGTTCCCTTGTCAAGAACTTTATTATCACCTACCCCTTCTCTGCCCCCCACTGTCACACTGTATACCAACATCAGGGATGACCGGAATCTTAATTAACTTGTTCGCCCTTCACATTTCGCTCCCGGTCTCATTTAGTTCCAAAGCAGGACGCAGCAGTTGGCAATGCCTGGACTTAAAATTCTCATGAATGAAATGCTCCCTCTTGGAAACAAACAGTAAAACGAGGGCACTGCATGTGTCTGTAAGTTTTTGTTCAATCTTCTGAATTCAAAAAAAAAAAGGAGAAAAAACTTTGAAACTAGTGTTCTACGAGTTTTCAAGTTTTAATTTTGTTTTTGTTCGAACTTTCACCTCTCCATCGTGTCGGTTTGTTTGCACCTGATTGCAATTTAATTTTTCTGTTATGCAGAGCAGAAAATATTATTTCTCATGTTTGGAAAGAGAAGAATAAAGGAAGCGCAAGCGATGTTAGTTGTCGAAAAAACAATAGAAAATCGCAGAACAACACAAAGGTTGTTTTAACGATCACACGGCTGAATGATTGCTTACACTTCAAGTGGATTTAAGAAGGAACAGTATTCCTTTGTTGTTCATCAAAGTGTTCCCTCTGTAGAATGCAGATGCTTTTAGTGTTTATTTGTTTTCCATTGGAATTTCTTTTTCTAAATAAGAATGAGAGTCGAACGAAAGTATATTTTAACTGCAGAAATGCCCAGCGCAAAGTCTTAATTTAAATGCACACGTGAGTGCAAAAAAAATTCCAAAAATGAGTGGCATTCGAAGATTCGAAAATATCAGAGCCAGAGCGGTCCATCTGATCATCCACACGGAAATGATACAGGAAGCGCCGCTGCACCGAAAAATGGGAGTGGATGGGAAAACAGCCTTCTTTTTGGAAAAAACATGAAGGAGCATGATGCATTGAATCATGTATCAAAAATATAAAACCACGATTGTGCAGTGAACATCGAGGCGAAATTAATTTGATATATAGTAAAATTTGCGACTTTTGCGAAGTGGAGAAGTGTTATTTTCGTGAGGGGGCCAGCGGCAAGAGGATTGCGAGTTGGGAGCCTCCGTATTGTCTCGGCGAACAGGCTTGTTTTAAAATTAACTTTTTTCAAGAAAACTTGCATGAAACATTAATAAAAGTAAAAAATTGTTTGTCAGTGAACTGTCACAGAACTGTCAATTGACAGCAAGAAAATAAACAACTTAGGGAGAAGCTACATCGACAGTTTTCTTATGCGGGATGTTCCATATTGCAGGTAATATCTTGTTTTAAAAAATATATGCCAGAAAAGTGAACCCATTGCAAAACGGCAATAAGATGGGAGTCCGGCCTAAAATGTCAAGGCGTTTGTGGGAAATTGTATCATCCTACAGCGAAGTGTTGTGGGTTGGATCAGTATAAGTTAGGTATCCTTGATTCTAAAAGCATGATCAGATCCGCCTGCGATGATTGCATGCAGTACATCCAGAACGTTGATGATGCTATCAAGGACATGAAATATAGGTTCGTTCGCGTACGCGGTTTGAATCGAACGTAATTGATATAAATCGATTGCAATCGCACAAAGCCTATACATGAACTTATCAAAAATGAAAAAAAAAAAAAATGAGAGGTTTTATTGTGAACGACCCGCTATTTCGGTAGCTGTCACTTTTGAAGCTTATATTCTTTGAAATTTGACAAGTAGAAACTACCCCATTACTAAAAATGGAACGATACACGCTTCAACGACGCATTGAAATTATTAAAATTCACTACGAAAATGGTGAAAATCTTGCAGTCACAGTTCGCAAAACTAAAGCATTTTTTGGTCGTCGTGAAGCTCCTTGTCGGACCGCAATACAGAAATTGGTGGAAAAATTCGAGCTGTTGGGACAAGTTAGTGATGTGAAGAAAAAAACTAGTGCACGTCGCTCAAGTACAACTGAGAATATTGCTGCTGTAGCCCAAAGTTTGTCCATTCCTCATCGTTCTTTGGAATTGGGCATTCCGCAAACGTTTTTTATGGTCGGAGTTGGATAGTATTAATCAGAACAACATTTACTCTCAACAAGACGGCGCTACGTGCCACACAAGCAACGAAACAATTGATATTTTACGGGAAAAGTTTCCGGACCGTGTTATCTCTCGAAGAGGTAATTACAATTGGCCACCGAGATCTTGTGATTTAACTCCTTGCGACTTCCGCCTTTAGGGCCACGTGAAAGATAAGGTCTATGCCAACAGCCCAGCGTCGATTCAAGACCTCAAAGATAAAATTCGTGAGGCTATCGAGGACATAGGGCAGCCACTTTGCGATTTGGTTATGAAAAATTTCATGAAAAGGATATGGTCCTGTATGCGTGCTCGTGGTGGTCATTTGGCTGATGTTGTCATTATTAATGGCATACCTTCCTCTTTATTATGAAATAAACATCCGATCATTTATCTGAAAAAATTATATTTTTCTTTGAATACCAAAATAGCAGCTCTTATTGGAAAACCCTTTATTTATTTCTGATATGGATTAGATGTCTAAGATGAAAGTGGCTCAAAGTAGCTCGAAGTCTATCTACGTAGGTACTTGTCCGTATATTTTCAGGTCTCTGTGAGAGTTTTGCTCAATTTCAATGAACCAAATACTGCGTACAGTCTACCAAAACAAAGCATGGCAATATAAATACAAACTCGACTTGTAAAGGCCGCTGGACTTAAAGGCCGACGGTAAACTATTTAAGGCAATTGAACGACTAGCTGGGGGCATATACTCGTACCAACTCATTTCAAAGAATTTGCCAGAATAAACGACATGTGATAAAAGGAATATTAGCATCTTTTACCCGGTCCACAGGAATGCAAACAGTTGCGTCAACTGTATAAAAGCATCAATCTGCTTAGCATTGTACACAAGATAACGCCTGGAATGTTTTTCACGCTAGCTGTTGCAAAATTATCTCTTTTAAGCATAATACAACAATTATTTATTTAACGCGATTGTATTTAGATTCGGCTGCGTACCCGGCGGTCAAGAGATCCTGGATGACGGATGGGCAAAAAACCAGATGGCGAAGTGCGAACGAAAGGCAAAACCGTGTGCAACAAAGTTGATCGCTGCCAGTCTCGGCCACTCAGCTGTGATGGGTTCCAAAATGAAATGCAGCAGAAAAGATGCTTAGGGTGGACGCCAAACTATTTTTGAAGGGAATTGCTAAACCTTTTTCTGAAAAAGGCCGACGATGATTGCTCTAAGATGGAAAGACAAGATCATTAGGCGGAAGGCTATTTATTAATTGTATATATGGGGTTAAATTAAGTTTTTCTGGCGACACAACATAAGGTCGTTATAAAAATTGTAGGATGATACAAACGGAGTTATCGGTTTCGATTACGAAGCCGTTGGGAAATGGCCTGCTATAGCGTTGACTGCACAAATTTTGAACCGGAATCTTTGGAGGAAAAACTCGATCGTGATCCCTGGTGGCTCTGCTAGTTACGAATAATATCTGTATACCCCTCTACAATACGATATTACCATCCCCGCACTTCAACTATCTGTCCGATTGTGTAAGAGTGATATCGACTACTCAGAAGAGGAAAAAACAAGTACACAGATAACCTCTCGCAGAAACTCATTTCCATTTATTTTCTCCGGGTAAACAAGAGGTCCTTTGATTAAATTTTAATTAAATTCTCCATGCAAAGAGCGTTAAAGATATACATTATACACATAATATAAGTCGGAATGCAGTGACAACCACTATCACTTTTGCAGTGTGGACACTCGGATCTGATTCTAGGAAGCAGACGTAGTGCATTTGTTCGGACGTGATGTTCCCTAAAGCAGATACCCCGCACTGTCGTGTAATTAAATGTCTTTTACTTTTCTGTTTCACAAACATTGAGGGACACAAAACCGAGAGGCACCTGAGACCTTTTGACGTCCAAAAATCATGCTGAAAAGGCAACGAAAATAAATTCATTAAAAGAAGTATTTATTGACAAAAAAAAATGCTTATGAAGCCATAAATACCACGGCATTCGTTGAAAATTTGGAACTTCGTATAAACTCTCTGGCAGTGTTATAGTGCGGTTTGGTTTTGTCCATATAATGTGGATGGACGGTCGTTTGCGCTGACCTTAGCCACCAGATTAGCAGATAGATTTATCATGGAATGTGGGAACGTAATTAATTGGCTTACCCACTTTGTTAGTTATAGTTATAAGGGATATAAATGGGATAAGGTGGTTAACCGAGTGGATGCACGGTCGTCGAAAATTAATCGATTTCTAAACAGCAGATGTTTAGTCATCAGTTATTGTTAGTATGTCCACCCGCAGGCTCAACGGATATGTGACAAATCCTCAATGAACCTCGAAAAGCTTTGTCCTACAGAGGCAGGTGTTGAATTTCAAAAATTGAGAGAGCTCTCTGTTCCTCTGTTTGAATTTAACTAAAAACATGGCTGAGGGTTTTCTATGAAAACCATACCATGCCAAGTTGAATCTTTAAATTATTGTTAGAACTTGCGATGCTCAGTGTTACAACTATACCCTATTTCACCAACTGCACTTGACTTGCTGAACTTATAAGCGCGATGATGAATATAGAAACCGCACAATCATTTGTCGGAAATTACTGAAAGAACGAGTTAAATAGGTAAGCATGAGTCCCTTTACGAACTCATTTGGTTGAATCGACAGCATTCTCTCGTCGGGCTAGGAAAAACTCCACTGCAGCACTCAGAAGCAACTGGTCCATTGTACTACCGCAGGAAGCAAATCCAGTTTCACACATTTTGCTGGAATTTTCTCGACTTTCTTACAGAGCTGGGAATGCACTTCAGCGATGAGGAGTTTACAGTATTCACACTCACCACAACACCACTGAAGATCTACCACCTGATCCGAGCAAAGGCAGCGCAATATCAAAGGATGTTATTCGAGGTATCGTCGCCCTCTGCAAAAGCGTCACAGAAGTGTCACTGAAACTCAGCGCATTAAGATGCTTGGCAAAAGAAAAGTGGACTGTTGTGTGCGTATGAAATAGAAAATCGCTCAATCGTATTGCAAATAATAATTCAACTTTATTGGGATAGCAAACAACTGATAGTGGCAGACGTCAGCTACTTGTCGTCTTCAACTTAAAATAGTTGCCATGAGTACAATGAAGATTTGAAGAAAATCTTTGTCGCTTACAGGGTGGCGAGTTTGGGAGTTTTCCTCCAGATTTAGGGTTTTCTTTTGTCGACAGGAGGAAATCTGTGGAGAGAAATTTTTTAGAGGGAAATCTAGGATTTTTTTTAAATCTATTTTATTTGTATTTTATTATAAAGGCTTTTCCAATAAGAGGTGCTATTTTGGTATTCAAAGAAAAATTACATTTTTTGAGATAAATGATCGGATGTTTGTTTCATAATAAAGAGGAAGGTATGCCGTTAATAATGAAAAACAAAACATCAGCCAAACGGCCACCACGAGCACACATACAGGGCCATATCCTTTTCATGAAATTTTCCATAACCAAATCGCAAAGTTGCTGCCCTATGTCCTCGATAGCGTCTTGAATCGACGCTGGGCTGTTGGCGTGGACCTTATATTTCACGTGGCCCCAAAAGGAAGAAGTCGCAAGGTGTTAAATCACAAGATCTCGGTGGCCAATTGTGATCACCTCTTCGAGAGATAACACGCTCCGGAAACTTTTCCCGTAAAAGACGTTGTTGATGATCGGCCGGCTGGAGTTCTTGTGTTAACTGAACTTTATTAGCCTTAAGACCCAAGTCTTTATGCAAAATACGGTGTAATGACGTTTGTAGAATGCCCAATTCCAAAAAACGACGAGGAATGCACAAACCTGGGTTTTCTTCAACACTTTGGGCTACAGCAGCAATATTCTCAGTTGTTCTTGAGCGACGTGCACGGGTTTTATTCTTCACATCACTAACTTGTCCCAACAGCTCGAATTCTTCCACCAATTTCTGTATTGCGGTCCGACAAGGTGCTTCACGACGACCAAAAAATGCTTTAGTTTTGCGAACTGTGACTGCAAGATTTTCACCATTTTTGTAGTGAATTTCTAGACCTAGACCAAGGAATGTATGCTTCGCTGCAGTCGCTCTGAAAAGAACGAATTAGCATAAGGAATCAACCTACTTGCCTGTGGTGTCCCCTCAAAATTATTGACAGCTTAACGATTGCTTTTTGTTGTTCGGCAGTCATTTTCGGATTTGATTTTTATGTCGACGCCAGCTACCTTTCATTGTTTCGACTGGGTACATGCTACTTCCCAAGGATTGGTTTATCAGGCCCTCCAACAACTTCGTCTTCTGTATAGGTACTGCCCTATGAAAACAGGTTGTCCTGAGCTGAACTTTGATGCCCTTACCAACTCCAGTTTTGGTGTTTCAGGAATCATATCGCATAATAAATTCTGGGGTCGAAGCCCATGCAACTTCTCAGCAGGAGAGACTCCACTTTCGTCCGGAGAACAGCGATATTATATTGATAAAAAAAAAGTGGATACTGCGTCATCACATTTGGGTGATGCAAACTCTTAATTAGGACTGTTTTAAACGATTGCACCATCCTTTTCGCGGCTCCATTTAATTCGGGATTGATCGAAGCAGATCGACTGCGACAAATGGAGTTGCGATCACAAAATCTTTTGAATTCCTTTGAAGAAACTGAGTGCTGGTGTCTGACAACATTTTCAAACACTACTGCAGTCAACCTTGTATGGTATTTTAAAAAAAAATCCATCTCATTCTTTTATTCGATTTGGCTGCTTATTCAGCACATGCCTTATCTCTGCTATAATAATCATGTCAGAGGTTACTGTCAACATAATCTTTTGTACCCATTTATTCTTATTCCACGTCTAAAAGTCAGGGTCTTCTGATTCAATTCTCGGGAATCCCATTGACACAATGATATTTGCTTCGCCTCTAATAAGATTCATGTATTCCGTTGTTCGACGGCATAAACCACCAGAGAATTTGCATTGTCATATTCTGTCACTTCGCCAACATAGTCCCCATTCAATCAGTGTTCGTTCACGATGGAACCACAACAAAGGAATGTCATAATACATTCCACATAGGGATTACATTTGGTCGCCCTGTGGCTTTATTCAGAAACCTTTTGTTGAACAGGAAAAAAATTCAACATCTCGTTGCGGTTCTCTTGAGGTTTTTTTTATTGAGCTAGGAAAGTTATTTCCCAATCCCTATATCCTGTAAAAATAAATTCCATCGAAATACCTTGTATTTTGTTAAATTTCTGCAAGCGGAATGAGTACATATTTGAGAAAAAAAAATTCTTTCAAACGGCACGAAAATTTTGCATTTTTCCCACTCTCCAACACCCAAGCGGGAACATTTCCAAATATTTCAAGCAGCACACATATCTTCCACCTTCAACGTGTGATCTGTGTCGTCAGAGTGGAACGATACAAGCAGCAAAAAAAGTCAATTTCGTTTGACAAGGCTGCAAAAAGAGCCATGACACTCGTATCTCATCACCATCATCATCATCATCATCAACGTTATTGCTACATAGTTTTGGAAACAGCTTAACTAGAATAATACAACCTGACAACATCAATAAAGTTGACTGCGTCGCCTGCGAAGACATGGGATAATCACATTGCGGGGAGTCAAAGTTATTATCCCTCGGTTTCGGCGAAGAAAAAACTTTCCAACTGACTTGGCAGCCACTGGGATGATAAGTTGCGTAGAGAGAAATCAGGGCAACACGATTAAATTTTATAGTTTTTAGGTAATCAGGGGCCATAGCCCTGATTGGGCTTATTCTAATAGAAAATTCCATTTCTGGTTTGGATTGAAACTTCGACAAGGAAATTAGTTTCGGAGTCAGTTTTATAAGGGAGCGAGCACATTGTAGTGTTAAAGTCGACAGTGGCTATGTTTTTGGCTGCGGATTTAGGACGGCCAGGCATTTATCTTCGGAACTCGTAAAACTGTTTTAGGGTTTATTGTTTAGGGTGGCATTTGAGGATTTAGTGCGAAATTCGGGATTCGGTCCCATTGCCTTTATTCGGCTGGAAACGGTTTTATTGCGGTAATAGACTGTAATATTATGGGTGAAGGATGGACTTTTTTTTTAATAGTTAATCATCATCGTTGGGGTTAGGAATCATTTCCGCTTAAAAAGAGGGAGTCTTCAATTTAAGTACTGGAAGTTCAGATCTGAGGCAGGCTTTTTAAAATGGGTTGTGGGTTATTTTAGAGCGGTGAGAAATTCTGCTTTCGAAATTCCGTCTTCTCACACAAAAACTCTGCTCATATTGAGTTCCGCTTTACAAAATTCTGCTTTTCAAATTTAAACAACAAAAAATAAAGTGCACGATTGGGTCGAACCTTACTTTCTCGTTCATCCAAAGTTTTAGTGCGAATGAAGTGGGAGTTGCTGATTGTGTAAGCTCCAAGTTGTTGGAAATATTTTTAGGGTGCATTGCAAATGCATATTCAATATGAATGAAATAAAAAGTAGTTGGTAATATAAGCTAAAAATAAGTTTTGCGGAGCTGTTATTTTACTTTCATTGGAACTGGGCCATTGTAATTATTTCAAAAATTCTACCCTAGAAATGTGAACACAGATCGAGATTTGGGTAATCCTTTTTGGGAATTATTTAAGAAATTGATTTGTTTGAATTTTTTGAGAAAAACTAAGTACGGGATCTTTGGTATGTATGTTGATCCAAATAGTTAGAGGGGCTTTTGTAAAATTTGCCAGACAAAACGGTATCAAATCTTGCGATATTTAGTTGAAAAATACCATTGCTTAAGTATTTAGCTGAAAACCGAGTACTATTTCTTTGACTTTCAAGTTTTTTTTCGAAATCAAAATGGGGTTTTCGAGATATGAGCAGTTTTTAAAATTAGCGTTTTCGGCGATTCCAACTGAAAACTAAGGACGCAGTTTTTAATTTTGAAAACATCAATTTTACTCTGAGTTTGCATTTTGGTCAAAATCGTAATTGCCGTTTTCATGACAACTAAAGAATTTAATTTTTAAAAAAATACGTTTTTTCAAAAATCCATTTTGCGATAATACAGAGAAAAACTGAGTTTGCCATTAAGTTAGAAATGACCATTTTACATTAGAAATTTATTTTTGTTACAGTCGTATGGACCGTTTTCGAAATATGTCCAATTTTCGAGAGTAACATTATTAAATGATTTTTTAGCGCAAAACTGAGTACGCAGTCATGTTAACCTCACCTACTTAAGCTCAAATATCAATAGTTACAGCCGTTTTTGAACAAATAAAACTGGTATGAAAATTTCATATAGAAGTACCATTAACATTGAGGTCACCGAGCAAAACAAAAGTGGTCCCGAACTGTTAACCCCTGAAACTCCAAATCAGAAGTCTGAACGAACTTCGGGCAGCCTTTTAAGCTGTAGGCCTTGGGACATCCGGACAGATAGACAGACGGACCCACTTTTGAGTTCCTCTATTTTGAGTTCTAAATTTTGTACGAATACAATATCTTTCTCTAAATACCTAATGGAGAAAGCTAAAAATAGTACCTGCTTTTCCAAACTAGAGAAGAGGGTGTTTTGTTACAAGCAAACCTAATTATAGCTTAAGCAAGTGAAGAATTTTAAAACCCAAGTCACTGTGTTGAAATCGTGTTGTTAATTGAAAAACGTAGAATGAGCCAACGCCTGCTTGTATATCTTGAGGGGATTACTGATCGGAGAATATCTGCTCTCTTTCAACCACAGGACCTGGTCTGGTTTGAGATTTTTATTAGGTCAACTCCCGTTTATATCAAAAATCAAAATAAGCTCCATTACTTTGAATACAAAATCGATTGACTCTATCCTCCAAAGCACAGAAGCAGCGTTTCTTTTTCTGCGACTTTAGTATGAGTAAAAGCGAACTTCATTCTCAAACTTCACGCACTCTCAAAGAGGCACTAAATAGAAGGACGAGACACAGTCCTCAGCTTTACAAGCCAAGCAGAAGGAGGGAATACCGAATTCTCTACAGAAGAAAAATACAAAATCAGGAAGCGGGTGATCGAAATAATTGACAGGTACTATTCTTTTTCTTTAAATGTAACTAAAACCTAAAAAGAACTGTCGAATTAACAAGAACTGAACAGTGACCCGTAAAAAATAAACAAAGACTGTTAAGTGGAAGGGACGACCCAAATTTCACTGTGTGCTTGGAAGTATGCAGTACTTTACCATGAAACACGTATTTTAGCATTTTTCAACCCCAAACCTCACCCTTGCCTTTTCATGGTTATGAAAAACCCCGTAAGTCATATTGAACTTTACATTCCGAGAAAATTGTTCTCATTCATAAATCATATCACAAAAAACCAAAACTTGAATAAACTAATTATAAGAGGTAATATCAGCCAAAACAAAAAACATGAGCACAGCCAAAGAAGACCGCTATAAATATTATAGAACCGATGGTGTATACATATTAAATACTCAAAGAAGCGGCCTCATCCGGGGGTAGCATATAAAAATATTTCCCTTTGTAGGTGAGCACATTTTAATTAAAACTTAAAATTTATATTACATCCCTTTTGCAGTTGCATCCATGATCCATGGATACCAGGAAGGTACACTCTGAATTTTAATATAAACTTGCCAAAAGTTCACCCTCATGTTTGTAATATCATTTACATACAAGCACATTTATTTGTATGACTTGTTAAGGACATATCTGACAAAATCCTCGAAAGTCATAACTTCTGAAATCATTTAACGTTCACCTCGCCCAACAAGAACTGCATCGCATGAACAGTACCAACTTCAGTGACTTTCATTCTTTCAAGCTCAAAATCTAAAAGTTAATTTCAGATATGCCTTCTTCTACAACAATAGTACGCTACTGTAATATCACAAGCAAAACTGAAAACGGATTTAATTAAACAGCGCTCGCTCTGCGCAGACATAATTTCAAATCTCATGAATAACTTCACAGTTTGACTTCTCATGCAATAAATCCTTTTCGCGCGCCACAAGCCAGAGAAATAATTAACAGCGACATCTGTTGTTATTAAGTAAAAGCTGACGCTAGTCGAACAGTGGTATATGACTTTTTACTTTCAAGGTGTTTTTTTTTTATATAAAGCTTGCAATTCCAATTTCCCATCGCCATAAGAATCAGAAAAAAAAGGACGATAAAAGGAGCGCTGTGCCATGTAGTAAGGAGGTTGGAATAGCCGCAAACAACCAATTTGGCGCCAACTTGGTGGCTCCATAGTAAGTGGGTCTTTTGTTTGCCCTTCTGCCTGTCAAGGCTTCCATTATCGTCCCCTACCTCCTCATGGAATTGGTGCAACTCGCAAGGGTGTATTAAAGCGAGGGACACTAGGTAGGTGAAAAAGAGAAGTTTATTTTTCTTTAAGAGTTCCAAGTGAGAGGGGGTGCTACCTACGTGGGAAATCAAATCTTCGCAGTTTTACTTTAGCGGTCGAAATGAAGATGTAATCAACTGTTAGTCGTCGGGGGCTATGATATTTTACGAGGTTGACAACCCCACCTATGGGGTGTGGGAAGGGAATTCCATTCTGTGAATGACTGCGAAATTAAGTTCGCTGTAGGAGTGAAATAAAATAAAATTTTGCAAAAAATGCTATACCAAGCAGAAAAAATAAATTCGATTGGCCAGAGCAAAGCTCTGTGAATTCGTTATGCACTGCATTTGTGAATCTGGCGGCATTTTAACAAATTAAATCGATAAACGCTTCGGCCTTTATCAGAAGGTCAAGTTTAATATTTCAACAAACAGAATGGGCAATGGCAGACCAATCAATTGGTTTCAATAGCATTTTCTGGTCAACTGGTAATGGGATGATCATTTCCATTGCATACGACTGCCAGGACATTAGGATACACAGACTTAATCCGTTTACGGACAAAGTGAATTGAATATGAACAATTGGCGAAACAAATTCTGTTGTTTATTCATCTGACGTAATCCTTGATTGTGCGCCAGAAATGTTGACGTAAAACATTTTATAATAGCTAACCCAATGGTTTATAATTTGAATTGAAACTTTTGATGAGTTCTTGATGAATAACAAATAAATGTTTAAATGTTGTGCAAGCTATTGCTAAATGTACAAAAGTACAATAAAGGATTGCATAAACTGCAATGAAAAACAAATAAAATAAAAATTGTGCGCTCTTTCCGTGCATAAAAAAAATTGTTTCAGGTTGTTACTGGAAAATAAAGAACGTTCTCTTTTATACGAATAAGGACGCTTTATGTAAAAATATTAAGAAAAAAAAAATAAGCCTCCCTCTCATTGAGAAGAGTCTAAAAAACTCGATCGTGATATTAGAAGAGTTTAACATTAAATGGAAAATGAATAGGGAAAAATTACGAGCCATTTGCTTCAATAAACAAAATTTGATATCTTTCGCAGGTAGTCACATGAGAGCGAAATGTATCGGAGATACCCTTACCCGTTTAATTTTTAAGCTTCATTTTTAAAGGTTAAGTTGGGATCATGACGTAATCTCGAATGACAAAAATCTCGAAGGCTAAAAATCTCAAAAAGACTAAATTTCGAAAAAAAATCACCGAAAAACAAAAGTAAATTCGAGGTTTTTTTGTATCTAGTTTGAGACCTTAAATTCGAATAAAACATAAAATATGTTCTGTTTATTAAATAATTGGTTCAAACAACACAAAATATCAAAATTACACAAAACAAAATTCAATTCGCAGTAGAATTACTGAAATTGTAAATTTCGCTATTTAAATCAATTGAGACTCAGGTTATTTTTTGGATCGGAGGAGTTGGTAGCTAACTTTAAAAAGGCTTGCAAGGGAAAAAGAATGCACAAACTATGACACTAATGTATTTTTTAGCGTTATCTAAAATCTACAAATAGTGGTACGTAGTACCTTGTGGTCTATGAGAATGTGGAAGCTAGAATTTTATCGATTCGATGTCGATAGTTGATGGCTGTGTTTAGAGAGAAAAAAGAGTCCATAGGCGTTAAAAAGTGTCCTGAATTTTCGTAAAGGGGTCCGATTTGCACTGTTTTCGAAAAGGCTGGACCTGGGATCCCAGTTTGGAAGAAAGGTTTAATCGGACCCATAGGGGTCACAAGGGTAACCCTGTTCGCAGTTCGCGCTGGCAAAATGTAATGGTTTCTTTAGGTTATTTTGACACTGACAGCTCCCGCTCGAAATCTTGACAGAAAGTCAGTATCATACCCCCGCAGAACGAAATGCGTCGCTTTACGCTTGAACAACGTTGGGAAATATTGAAAACTTATTTCCAGTCCAAACGGTGCTTTTATTGAAAAGAAGTTTTGTCCAAAATGGAGCACCCATCGCGCGTGCTGTACGCAAATTTGTGCAAAAAGTTCGTGAGACTATTATGCTAGTCGGCAAACACTCATGGTCTATGACAAGAATGTGGCTGCTGTAGCCGGATTGTGGCGTCGATGAATCATTAGACCGCCTTTCTTTAAAAATGAGGCTGGGAACAACGTTTCGGTCAACTGTGGGCGTTACAGAGCCATGTTAACCGACTTTTTTTCACTGAAATTAAAGACATGGATTTGGGCGACCTCTGGTTCATGCTGGGTGGCGCGCCATGCCACACAGCCCAAGCCACAATCGATCTTTTGCGCAACAAATTCCCAAATCTGTTATCACTTGTCTTGGTGATGTCAATTGGTCGCCTCGGAGCTGCGATTTGACCCCTTAGGACTTTTTTTTGTGGGGAACCGTGAAGGGCCGATATTATGCACACAATTCGGAAACGATTCAAGCACTTAAGGCTAATATTATCCAAGCAATCCATGAGCTTCAGCCCGAAACCATTAACAAGGTCTTGGAAAGAGAATGGGAATGTTTGCTCTTACCATAATACACTTCTGAACAAAAAAAAATTATTATCAAAATTAATGTTCGTCAGTGCAAACTTTGCGCGTGTTGCGACCTAATTCCAGAGAATTTTTTCGGTAGACAGCACCCGTACATCAAGGGAATTTGTCGCGGTTCGTGAAGGTGTACAGAGAAGCCCGAGGCAGTCAATTCCTCGCCATGCACAAGACTTCAACTTGAATAATTTTGCGTCAAGATTTGGGTCTACACCGGTAGAAGATCAAATTCACACGAATAATGCGTATCAGAATTTCTCCACCACTTAACCTTAAAAGGGGTTTCTACTTAATAGGACAATAAAGCGAAACTCAAATCTGAGTGCTCTGGGGTTTAGAATACCCTTTGGTTTAAAGCAAAATCAATATTTTTAAAAATGTTGAAAGGCCAACAAAGACTTAAACTAGGAACTGAAATGTATTACTTAGGGCCGTTTGCTCATATGACTCTTAACGATTTAAGTTCTACTTAAATACTTATGGGCTACTTTTTTCAGGTCATAAACTGTCACATTAGAGTTTATGTGGAACTTAGTTCGCTATGAGTCGTATCAGCAAACTGCCCTTAATAAGATTAGGCCGTCCACCCAATGAACTATAAGTTATCCTTGGTTTTATCAGTCGAGGAGTCCCAGCAAGCCCTTACAAAGCAGAAGCCCTAACGGCCAAAAGAAGACGCTTGGCTCTACGAACAGCAGAGGAATAAAGACTAATGGGTTCTTCAATTGAAAAGGAATAGGTTGGCATAGGCGTGCGGCCCAGATTTCAGACAGAAAGAACCTTTTCACTTGAAGGATAAGAGCCGAGACTTACATTAGCCCGTCCAAAATTAAGTTATCAAAGGGCAGTCTATCTAAACCGGAATGAACTACTCCTAGCAGAGCGGTTTCATGTCCGATAGTCCTCACTAAATTAGACAAATATTCGAAAGTACAACTGCTTAAAAGAGGTAGTCCAGTACGACGTTCTGGTACAGTACACGAGTATTATGGTGGGCCCCCATTCTCAAGGAAAAAGAAAACAATCTCACTGAGAGCTTTGATATCAAAACAGGATTTAGGCAAAGCAAATACACAAGATACGATCTTTCAGAAGTCTGTTCAATCGCTGGCGCATCCGGAAATATTGACGTCAGTTATAAGTAGAACAAATCATCCAAGCTGTTGTGGATTGCGGGGAGACACTGACCAGGGCTTGTCATCGTTTGGGTTCCCGCCCATAGGAACATAGAATGAGAAAGCCGATGAACTGCGTTATTTGTGTTTTTCCCTCGTTCGGGAAATACAGCCACTTCAACCAACCAGAACAAATCGATATGTCACTGGTGCATTTGCGAGTGTAGAATTAATCCGTGCACTCCCATTTCCAGAAGATTTACCAACCACCTTTACAGCGACGTCGACTTGTTCGGAAACGTGCGAATCAGTCTCCTAAGATGTCTGAGGCATGTAGGGTTAATCGACATTAATGCCCGAAGAGTCTGTAAATCCAATCGGCAGGAATACAGCGGTAGACGAAAATCTCGCCATAGGTGCCGTGTACAAGTGGACAGCACCCAAGCCTAGGTGTTTTTGTATACGTATTTCTTAAGACAAAGGATGAAAGAAGAAGCCTTAACACGGCTTTTTTTTAATTTGGATTATTTAATGGGTAACTCTAATGTTTGAGTTTTAATGGACATATGACACGCAGCATCAAATCTTTGGGGAATGTGGCGTCTGAATTCACCCACACCGGTTAAAGAGGTCCACCTACTGCGTTCCACAACTCGAGACAGAGAAGAGGGGAATGTCTTGGAGGTACCTAGTCAGTCAGTCTCGGCGTGAATAGAATTGAAATAATATTGCACTTTGAAGAATAAATTTTGAGTCACTTATTTACCTACTGCAAAAGTATGGAATTCACCCTTAGTGCGCCATTCGATCTCTTTGGAAGTGAACTGCGTAAATTGAAGAGACAGCTTCGCATTTTCGGGGAAACTAAACTGAACCTATCCTTGAATTTTGAAAAAAAAAAAAATTAATATTAATTAGAAACTCAAACTCCAAGAAACCCACGCGTCATCAATCCAAACTACCGACAACTTTCTTGAGCCAGAGAGTGGATACTGAAATTTTCTCTATTTGTTTCAAATTTTATTATCTACCACACATTTTGGCTGGCAGCAGTACCAGTACTTTGGAAATTACAAATCAATTCCAACAATTTTGAGTGAAAACTTTTGAAAGACTTACACAACTTTGCGTTCGTTTTTGTCCGCCCGCATTTTCTTGAGCTCGGCACTTAGAATCTCTTTGTCACAAAAGTTACGCACCAAGCATTACGGAGCGTTGGGTGTGGCACAAATTTTCACCGCAGGACATAAATACATTCCGACAACAGAGCCAAGAACCTCAATTTGGATTACGGAAAAGGAAAATTTAAAACACCGCAGGTGTTGAAATTCCATTAATTTTCCAAAGGAAGCACATCTTTAGCAAATTCACGTCGCATATTAGATGCCCCCTGCGTACGCAAGGTACAAAGAGATAGTACACAGCTAGGCAACTCGAACCAATGCAAAGCAGAACATAGAATATGTAACCGTAACCGCAGGTTTTGTACTGATGTACGTACAAATAATAAAGGTTTGCGTTGAGTGACGTTCTGTCTAAAGGATTCAAAAAATCCTTTTTTTGCAGAACGACTTTACATCTTATCATTTCTTTTGTGGAAATGAAATTGCCACTTGGTTAGCTACAGTACCCCCAAGTGGGTTGGGTGGGAGGTGGGCTGCCGCGATTTACGAGAGTGCAAAGTGTCGGGTATTTTTTTCCAGTGCACTTTCTACTTTGTTTCAGATGTATATGGAGTGTTTCTTTTTTTGAAGTCGCTTTCAGTGCAGACATTGAAATTTCTCCTTGCGCTGGGAAGCTCTTTTCTTTTGCTATAAATATTGGGCACAAGTTTGATGCGGACTTTGGGGAGTGACGTATCATTAATTTGATTTGTTTTTCTTTGTAGTTTGGCCACATTGCAAGGACCCCTTTGGGATGTCTCTTATCTGACTCTTATAAATCGTCACTGCTTGATTTTTTTTAAGCATTGACAATGTGATATAAATTTTGCATTCTTTTTAGCAGATATGTGTGGATACAGCTGTGTGTGTCAGAGTACTGCTCTTTTCTGGGAAGCTAAGTAATTTTTAGTAGGTAACAAGCGGACTCTTTCCTGGTCTAATATGTTCAAAAAGCGATCGCTGAATCACAGACCTTTCTACCGACCCCTCATCATCAGCGATGAGAAGCTTAAATATGAAGTTGACAGTTAAAAAACGTTAAAAATCCCAGAACCAGCTGCTATTCAGGTTCAGTTTTATAAGATGAAACCGTTCTTTATTCTGAAAGGCAGTCTGACGTTGGGCGTGGTCGGAGGTAAGGACTGTCTTCGTCTCTTAAGCAGGTAAGACTTAGACCAATCTTGGACTAATCATCCCAATCGGTCACTTATGCTCAAGGCTCAGAGGGAACTATAGAGCTCTACATAAGCAGCTTGGTTGATATAGCCTTGCTCCAAGTTACAAACAGTAAGTCTCTGGAGACAGCTCGAAAAATCACCTTTCTATTAAAAAATTCACCTGAGTGGAATTCCTCGCCATAGAAATCGAGCGCCAGCTACCTGGATTTGAAATTGGACCGGAAGCTGCACTGAAAAGGAACTTTAACGAACGGGTCAAGAAAACGTTGATACTTCTGCAAAAGGTCTGGTTAAAAATCTCATATTGGGGACCTCAACTTGATGGCAGTAGTAGGGCCATCTCTCTTATATACAATTATAATGATTTTGGCAACCGCCCTTGATAGAAATTTCAACCTAAAACTCCGGGAAAAAGCTCAACGTGCAGCATGTCTCAGCATCACGACACGAGTGCACTGAGAAGGAGAGCCTCTCCGAAGCCACAGTGTGAAAATTCCCTAATCTAGCTGAATTTAAAAAAAATCAATACTTGCACAAATTGATGTAAAAATTGGTCTTGCTTTCAGCTTAAGCCTCCTACTAAGCCATTTTTAATGCGCTATTCTGTGGGAGTCGCGAAAAAAAAAACAAAAATTGGCCTGGAAGTTGGTGATAACTTCAGTGAAAATTAGCTTATATAGACAGTTTTGGTATTTATTTATTTTTAAAGCGCTTAGTGCGTTTTTAATTGAAAGTTTTGTATATGTTTTATAAAAAAGATTTCAGGGAACTGGAAAGCAAGTAAAATTATATTTCATGGGCTGTTTACAGCTTTTTTATGATGAATTAAAAAAAGGGGTCCTTTTTTGGTCAATTTTTATGCATTTATGCGAGAAAAACTTTCACTGTTCATTGTTGTTCAGATGGAAGACTTAAATTGCTGCGCATAGGTGCGACGCGAATTAAAACACTTGTTTCTTACTTTTAAAATTAAACAATATTTATTTGGAACTATGTCCTTTATTATTGAAATACTTTTTACTAATTCTAAAAGGAGCTTAAGGCTACTATGTAGTTACAATAAGACTGTTGATAAATTCATCATACAGTCGTATTTATATACTTTTCTTATCTATCTACAAGGAGACCCAAGCGTACAATCGTCTTGCTTGATAATGAAGAAGAGATAATATTCCAACATTGTATACAAACGATATTATCTCTTTTACATATGTTATCATTGTAGCGTTGTGTGCAAGACTGTACTAGAGACTAAAGATATCATTGAATACAAATAATGTTATCTTTTTTCTCAATATGTTTTGCTATGGATACTTAACTCCCCCCCTTGTTAAACGAAATCGTCCCGATTTTTCGACGCTATTTTTAACATTTCTCTTTCATAAGTTTTGTTATATGCGTCAATCTTTTTTTGTTTTTGACGATCTGTTATACATTGTATAGTTTTTATCATTACGTACGTAAATGCTAGAATAACAATCAGTGTTACAATTGTGTATATAGTTGATAATATCGGTTTTTCTTCAAAAGGAATAATTAGTTTTTTTAAAGTATCTATGTTATCGAATTTGTACATTGTATCTTCTTTAATTATTTGGTCGATGTAAGACTCTGAATTATGATTTCTTAATATAACTTCTTTAATTTGCTTATGCATGTTTTTGTATATTTTATCGTCTAGATTTATAGTATTTTCATAAGTAACTAAGTTTATACCATTAATTGTTTGATTATTTAACTTATGCTTACCGCTTAATAACATAACACCGGATTCAATTTCTAAGTCGTAATCGTATTCTTGTTTAATGTTGCATTTTGAAGTTATATTCTTTAAAAGTGGAATAAGACAATTTTCTTCTTCAAAGTTAATTTCACAAATGTTTTTACTTAGATGATTTTGACAATTTCTTGTTCTTAAATAAGTTTGGTTACATAAGGCAATTGTTTTATCTGTAATGATTTTTCCATGTTTTGAATTTAAAGGTGTTACTTTATACAATTTACATGATTTAATTAGAACTGGATATTTATATATTGTGATGAAGAATTCATCAGTTCTAGCTAATAATATTTTAGAGTACTCAAGTATATTTATTATGGGTACTTGAATTATTTCATGTTGAATAATATTTTTAATGTCATCTAAGTCTAGGCTTTCTGATAAATATTCATTATTTTTTGCTGCATTAATTGTTCTGGTCAATAATCTTCAATAAGTTCGAACTGTGCAGTGTATGCATTAAAAGGCTGATTCACAGTTTTTATTATATCATTAGAAGAACTTTCAGCTGAATGTGCTGTTTCTATGGTAGAAGTATTTATGCGTTGACGTGATAATGCGTCAGCTACAAGATTTAGGTTTCCTGGTTTATAAACTAATTTTGCTCCAAAGTCTTCAATGATTCCCTTCCAACGTTTCAGCTTTGTGTTGGGATTTTTTCCTGATACAGAATATATAAGGCTCTGGTGATCGGTATATATGGTTAAGTCTGCTATACCATACATGTAGTTTCTGAGTTTTTGTAAGGACCATATGATCGCTAATAGCTCTTTCTCGTTTGTGCTATAGTTCTCTTCTGTCTTACTCAGTGTTCTTGACAAGAAGTGTATAGGTTGCTTATTCTGACTTAGTACGGCTCCAATAGCTATGTTGGATGCATCAGTAGTAAGCTCGAATGGTTTACTATAATCCGGTTGAAAAAGTTCGACTTGTTCTTTCAAATAATTTTTTAAAATTCTAATCGCTTCTAATGCTGAATCATTCAGATTTAACTTAATATTTTTACTTTGTTTTTTGTTTACTTTACCGTTATCTCCTCGTAAATATAATGTCAGGGGCTTGGCTATGCTTGCGTATCCTTTTATAAACTTACGATAGTAACCTGTAAGACCTAAAAATCCTCTCAAATCCTTTACCGTTTGTGGGACTGGAAAATTTTCTATAGCTGCTATTTTCTCAGGGTTCGTAGTGATTCTACCATGTCTGATTATGTGACCTAAGTATTCTACTTCTTCTTGAAAAAACTTACTTTTCTCATCAGATATTTTTAATGTGGCTTTATTGAGTACGTCGAATACTTGACTTATGTGCTGTATATGTTCTTCCTCAGATGAAGAATATATCAATACGTCATCAATGTAAACGTGTACGAATTTACCTACAAAGTCTCTCAAAATGTCGTCCACGCATCTCTGAAATATGCTTGGTGCATTTTTGAGCCCGAAAGGCATTCGTTTAAAATGATATTTTGCGCCATTTATAGCAAAAGCTGTTTTTTCTTTGTCATCTGTTTTGATTTTAATTTGGTGGAAACCTGACTCCAAATCTAATGTTGTAAAGTACTTGGCTTTACCTAAATTTTGAATTGTCATGTTGACATCCGGAATGGGGTATCTGTCTGTTACAGTGTGAGCGTTAAGTTTTTGGAAATCAACAACCATGCGCCGTTTTGGTTTTCCTTTTTCGTCCAAACCTTTTTTAGGTACTGTCCATATGGGACTGTTATAAGGACTATGGCTTTTTTCTATTATATCGTCATGTAAGAGTTTCTGTATTTCTTTGTTTACGAATTCGTTATCTGTTATGGGATATGGATATTGTTTAACATAAACCGGATTATCATTGGTCGTCCTAATGCTTGCTTCTATAGTATCTGTAAAGGGTAACGGTCCTATGCTGTTATTAATCTTCATCAGTCTATCTATGTCTGCTTTATAAATATTATTTTCCCCAATTATGTAATTAATTTTCTGAATAGATTCGACACTGCTTATGGTAGTTAGAGTCATATTACTGAAATTTATTTCCGCGTTTAGAACTTTAAGTCCTTCATATCCTAATATCATATCAAAAGACTGAATATCCTCTAATTCAAAAAATGTTATATTTTTCTTTAATATCCTAACTACTTTCTTTGTATCTACCATAGAATAACCATGCATTGTTTTTATTTTTATAGGTTTAATTTTAATTTTTTTGCTAGAATCGCATTTTCTATTAATGTAATTATGGGTTGCACCAGTATCAATAAGAATTTTATAAATTTTCTTAGAAATAGTACTAGTTAAATTTAAGCAGGGCAACCCGTCTACTAGTTTAAATGATCTATTCTTATGTTATTATTTACCATACATTCCGTTTCATCTGCTTCTGCATATGTACTGCTGACATCGTCTCTGCGTTGTTGTCGGGAGTTATTTACTCTCTGCTGCTTGAAGTTCTGCTGATAAGATCGTTGCGGTCTGTTGTGTGTGTTGAAACTCCCGCTGTGTTCACGTTTCGCTGGTGGATTATATACATCGGGTTTGTATTGATTCCAATTTTGTCGCTGTGCATGTACAATTTGTCTCGAGTTTATCTCCATCGGCTGTGGTCCTTGATTGTGTTGCTGCATATTATCGTATTGCTTCTGGGGTTGATAATTCGTTGTTTGGCTCGAATAATTTGGTCTTCTTTCGTTTCTGCGTTCATGTGGCATATTTTTGTGGTGCTTATCCTGAGTGAGATGTAAATGCCTGTGCACATTATCATGTTCTATTCTGCGAGCAATTGCGAATGCGTGTTCTAGATCATTTATTGTAGCTGAATATAATGATCCTCTTGTAAAGTTGTCACTCATACCATCAATGAATATACGAACTGCGTCGTCGTTAGCATTTTTAATTAGTCTGTCGATTATATTCGGCGGATCACCTGACATAGTGATTTTTGATATTATTAAATTGAGATTTTTATTTATCTCGTCGTGGTATTCAGACAGTGTGCTTCTTTTTTGCGTGATGGCTTTCATCATGTCTTGTAGCACGTATAGAGGTTCTTGATTAGAGTACGTATAATCTAATCTGTTACGTATCGCCTCAAAATTAAAAATTGTGTTATAATTAGTTAACACATTCGCGGCTGCACCCTGTATTTTACTTTTCACTATAGTCAATGCTGCTGCGTACTTACTGTGTGTTTTGAAGTTTTTAATGCTGTCCATTAATCTGGATGCTTCTTCGCGCCACGACCGATAATTTGATTGATCGCCGTTGAAAATAGGTAGGCTTTTAAATGCGTCTAACTGTATTTCACTACCATCTGTATATGTGGTTCTTATTTCCTCTAGCACAGGTATGTTTGGTACTATGCCTAATCCAGATTTTACTTCATTTAGTTTTGTTTCTAAATTAGTGTTTATTTGATTTTGGTTAGTTATTATTGCTGCTAACCTTGCATTCTCTGTGCGTGTGTGCTCTAGGGTTTGTGTTACTGTGTTGCTCCTGGTTTCTAAAGCTTCTAATCTTGCCATTAATACTGCGAGTTGTTCCATTTTGAACTCGTGTCTGTTGTCGTCGAATTTGTGTGTTTTTTTCCTCCACATATACACTTTCACTGAATTGCTTTGCTGCTTCGTACGAAGAAGCTATATTTGTACCTGCTATGCTAGGTAATTCTTGTAACCGGTAACGCGAGTGTTCTGTTTATACTAGATTTCACTACTTGTTCCCGAGGTCCGCTCGATTGAAGTTAAAAAGTATATTTAACCTCCTGGCAGGATCGCCAATTAAAACACTTGTTTCTTACTTTTAAAATTAAACAATATTTATTTGGAACTATGTCCTTTATTATTGAAATACTTTTTACTAATTCTAAAAGGAGCTTAAGGCTACTATGTAGTTACAATAAGACTGTTGATAAATTCATCATACAGTCGTATTTATATACTTTTCTTATCTATCTACAAGGAGACCCAAGCGTACAATCGTCTTGCTTGATAATGAAGAAGAGATAATATTCCAACATTGTATACAAACGATATTATCTCTTTTACATATGTTATCATTGTAGCGTTGTGTGCAAGACTGTACTAGAGACTAAAGATATTATTGAATACAAATAATGTTATCTTTTTTCTCAATATGTTTTGCTATGGATACTTAACTCGCGCCGATAATTTTTTGTTCACTTTCGACTTGGCTTCGAAGAAATAATGAGTAGGTAGGTGCTAAGTTAAAATCGTATAACATCCACATGTGCTGTGATTTTGTTACTAGTTTTTGTTGCACTTTTCAAGTATGTAAGATTTTGATATATTGCATTTTTTTATAATTTTTAAATGGCAATAAAACATAATTATTGAGGTTTGGATTTCTAAAAACAAACTTAGGCGTATTAATGCTGGTTTTTCATTTGATATAACATTTTCTGACTCTGCTCACTTAAATCAACTGTAAGATTAATTTGTTTTAAGTAAGGCATGGGCATGCATCGCCACTGCTTCAAATGCATTTAAATATTCCTGGTTAAAACCTTAAACTCGGTCATGCAGTGCATTGAGAGGTATAGAACTTATAAAACAGCTCCATATAATTTTTAAAGTTGTGACATCCAAGGTCCCGAAGCTTTGAGATGCTTTTGACACTTTTGTGACAAAGGACTTGGTATATGTATTTTAAGAAGTATAGAACATATAATATGCCAGTAAGCGTCCATAAAGTGTTATTCTTTCGAACTATTTACAAGGAAAAATCAGAGGTTGAACACGGTCACAGATCTTCTTCATAGACTGTTGATATCTTCAGACCCGTCTTTAGCAAGTCTTAGATGCTTTCCGAAAAGGAACGAAAGTGCAATAGATCGTTAAGTCCTGAAGCTTTTTAATGTAAAAACCTAAGATATAAAAGTCCTTCTAGAGTCTGTTTTTGCCAAAGACAAAATGCGAATGATTTTTTACTTAGTTAATTTATTTAATAAATATTTGCATAAATTTCAAAACCGTAGTAAAGATCAATAAAATCAATTAACAAATCAAGATTGACAAATCTGCCTTGCCCACAATCATGACTCATCAGAACATAAACAGCCGTATTTATTAGATTCTCTTACGACGCCTCTACGATGTTGTTTAGCTAAACATCGCGTAAGAATTTACGCAGCCTCTCCGTGGCCTTCCTGAAATTGTGATTTATAAACATTATTCCGTGGTAACTTTACTAAACGAGGTTTGTGTCTAAATACGTAAGAATATCGATGAACTATTACAGAAAACACTGAAATCTATTACTTTTTGGAACTAAAACTGACCTTAGCTGTTGTTGACAAATTAGCTTCGTACGTAAAATCATTTAACATACCAAAAACAAAAAGCCAAATTATCTGCCCTAAATCCGAAATTTCTTTCGAGGGGCTACTGAAATAACAACCTGCATTCATAATCTATCAACCACCACCAAATCTAAAATTATATTTTATAGTTGCATTTGCAGACGAAATATGTTTGGTGCAAATTTGCACAACACTCGAAATGAATGCACAAACAAAAATGTGTTCCACTTTTGGAGGTTTTGTTTACAATTCGATCACTACTAAATGACATTAGCTGCAAAAACATCTTTACGTAAGCTCTACGCAGGCTCTAAACGTAAAATTTTCGCGTTTAAATTACGCAGCCTTAAAGTCACGTTGCTTATGCTCGAAAAATGTTTATAAATCGCATTTCCCTGCGTAAGGTCATTTTAGAGGGTGCGTAAAATTAAGCAGACTCTACGGTGGGTTTGTAAATAAGGCTGATACTGTTTATTTGTAAAGCCAACAAGAACATAGAGCAAATCGCTAGTTCGCCTTTATTGCAGTCATTGCAAATCCTCCCAGAAGATATTGTCGGAAGCGAACCAAATTGCCACGTATACATACCTTCTAAACGGACTCAAAAATGGAAGGAGAAACGAATTCGTTATCATCATGCAACTGCCACTGCATCAATAAACATTCTCAAAGAGTTGATATATATTTAAAAAAACCGCGATGTCTACTAATAATCGGGCGAAATTTCCCATTCAAAATTGCATATTGTGACCTGCAAATTTTTTAAGTTGTAGGTTAAAAATGGTTATTAGTAAGGACCACTAATAATAATATAACTCGATTGAGACAAAAGCACACCACTTCGGTTTCAGACTTTGTCCTTGTAGTATACCTTTTTGAGGACCTGATTTTTACTTCAACCCGTCGATCAATACGTACTTCCTCTTTCCAAAACTGCCAACAAGTTAGTGATTATTACCTGGAATAAGAATAAAGTATTTTCTAATTAGCTTTGAATTGCCTTACAGCGTTTGAATTAAAATTTCAAATAACACATCAGCTTCAGACAGACAATCGCCTTTGCTGATTAATTTAAGGGGTGAAATCCTATTTCCTCGCCAAACGAATTCAATTAACTGTTCGTCCTTGCTTGCTGTAATTGAGTCAGCACTGAGGGTTTGACTTAAGAGTGGTGTATGCCTTACGCGACATAATCGTCATTAGATGAGCACCAATTTGAATTCATGTGTGAGACTTTGTGTAAAAGTCTTGGATTCAAGAGGTATAACCCTATATTGGTTTTCTCCTTCATATTCAAATTTCAATTGTAATAGCATTAAAAGACTTTTTTTATTTAAGCACGCAAACAATAAATAGCTATGCAATGAATGCAGTTCAAATGTCAAGGACGTAATTGAGAAACGCCCCCCCCTCGCCCCTTTAACGAGATGTGAACGTGACATGTGACGGTTGTTCTTGACTTTGAAGTTGAAACGACTTACATCCACAAGTGCCCATCAATAGCAATACATTGAACCTACTCGTTGAATGTCTTTGAAGAAAATACAAAGCAGGTTCTCGAATGAAGAAACAATTTCGGTTCAACAACTTCAGAGTGAATAATGTGCTACAATCACGCAAAAGATTGAGACTTTTCAAACGATAGGATTATTTTGTATTTCCCCTAACATGCAAATGGGACATCATTTATTGTTCCTCGTTTTAACGGTTTCTATAGAACGAAACGATACTCTTCAGCCATCACTCATCGCTTCAGATCTAACAGTTTCTATTCGTTTGCATTCAAACTTGATAGACGCAAGGAGACAGGGGTTGTACTCACTCCTTTAGACGTGCTTATTATACAAGGAAATTGGAAAAAGACTCGAAGAATCACTTGACGAGTCTCCTAAAATGTTAAATTATTCCATGGCGCCTTTTCTGATGTTGTGTCAGATGGGTTATTGAGTTTTATAGAGACTTGGCTATAACATAATCAATGATAGGCCAAACTGAGATCGCTGTCGACAAAATTAAAATTTATGACACTGCGGCCGTTTCCTTGACTTTCCTTTATGTCGTCAACTAACCAGGTTCTTGTGAATTTTAGAAAAATAGACAAGGAGATAAATTTTTTTAAAGAGAGACCCTTTCGACGTCCTAATATTGAGGACAAAATTTTTGCCATCATTATTCATTCATGGACTGTGATGTAGGTATAGGCAAAAATAAGGAGCAGTCAAAAAATGCTTTCAAAAATGCAAAATAAACTATTCACAAGTGAGTACGACATTTCTATCACTCAAAGTGGGCGGAAAATACTTTTTCATACTCACACTTTGTGGAGGGAATAAGTCGACAGTATGCATTGAAGGTATGGCGGGTTAGTGGCTGTGGCATCTTTGGAAGCAGTAAAAAATGTGACTCTTTGAGCGCTGTCACAGCTTGAGAAAAATAAAACGCAACCAACGGCAATAAAAATAAAAGCAAAAGCCTGAACGATGCTTTGATACCCTCCACTGCATAGAAGTCATGCAAAATTGGTTTTGTATGGGAGGTATCAGAACTACTTGACCGACACAGCCCATTTTCAATACCCACCTAACGACGATAAAAAGAAGTCCTTTCACCAAATTTCGTTCACCTACGTCAATTACTTTGGGCGCTATCGTGCTTTCAACAGACAGACAGACAGACAGACAGACGGACATGGCTAAATCGATTCAGAATGTGATCCTGATTCAGAATATATATACTTTATGAGGTCTCCGGTGACTCCTTCTTGGCGTTACAAATGGCAAAGTGAATATTCCTTCCTCTGGAGGGTATAAAAAAACAACGTGAGGACAATGTTTTCTTAATTTTCCTAGAGCACCTCAATTGGGTCAACTAACCCCGTAAATTGACCCCCGCTGCGTGAAACTGAATTCTTCCAAAAAATTTAAAGATTAAGATTGGTTTATTTGTTTTGGTTTATTTTTAATAAAATAAATGAATTCGGTGCCTACTTAAAAAACAAGTATCACCAGTATGTCTTGTGGTGAAAACTTGAGGTCATAAGCTAACAACTAACAACATTTTTCAGAAACAAAAACAGAAAATAACAAAAATTTAAAGACATGCATGGACAACTAATACAAACATACACTATATTCCAAGAAAAAAATCTGCGCCAGACGATCCAAAAACGGCCGAAAAGAGAAAAATAAGAGATGTAAGTATTACTTGGTTTTTTAAGTTTTATCAAAATCGAAAATAGTGTTTTTAAGATATAAGCAGTTTTTAAATTTGTAAAACTAGCGTTTTCGGCGATTCGAATTAAAAGTTAAGGAAGCAATTATTTTGGAAACATCAATTTTACTCTAGGTACAAAATCATTATTGCCAGTCCCATTTGACTTGGATTCCCCTCAGTATTTGACCCTTTCGCACGAAATAAAATTAAAAATGTCCTTCTGACGACAGGCCTTAAGATGGGGCTGGCCACATCGTAAGCGGACCTTTTAGCCTTATAAATACAATTTACTCCAGACGTCGCTATGAGGTGTTCTTCGCAATGATTTCTGAAACAGATACCCTTGCTAGACTTCTAGATGTGATTGGGAGAAGTAAGGCATTTCAATTCCCATTGATGTTCATTGGGGAGTCGATTTCGCCGAGCTGTGGTCAGCGATTTGAGGCCAATGCTTTCCTGTTCCCAACCTGGACATTGATGTGTTAAAAAATACAAAAAATGGTTGGCGCAACAGGTCCGTAGGGACTCCAGGCTTAGCTTCTCACAACAATTCGTTTTGTGTAAGTTTTTTTTCATTTTTAGGATGAATGGAAGGGATCTGCAATTTTATGGCGAGTCGAACGGCTAATTGAGAAGGTCATTCGTGACAGTTATACTCTCGGGCGCTTGTTAGACATTTGCGAGATGTACTAGTTAGTTTCCGGCCATGATAATTTTACTCAACGATCTTCTAATCCTAATTGACGATGAAGTTTTAAGAAAAATCTCCATCTAGTATGATGCCATTCCATCTAGATGGCTTCAGCGTCGACGGGTAAGTGTGGTTTGTTGGTCTTGTTTCAAATAAAATAGCGCTGTGGCCATTAAAAGTCTATAGGTATCCACTTAATTATAGTATCGGTATCGGATGCCTGGTATAACTTTCCAAAATAACTTGCATCACGTTTTCACTAGCCGCAGGTCAATTACCAATTAATAGTCCATTTCGCCGATGGAACAATCATCTGCACGTAAACCGGTTCGTTTAACTTTAGTTTCGAACTAAGCAAATCACCCGATAGAAGATATATGCCATGAATGCTTAAACAGTCCATATAATCGAGAAATAATACAGACGAAAGTTTACCAACCGCAGCCGCGCCACCCGCCGGCGGGTCGGCGGAAAGTGCTTAATGAAAACTTTAAATTTATTCCGATTGCCTGCAAAGTGAAAAACTTTATCCTACCAATTACATTTACATTAGAGCCCGCCCACAGACTCTCTAATTTAATTAAAGTTTCAGCAGCCGCATAAATTCAAAGTGTAATATGAAACAAAGCCCAATGTAAACTCCATTGAGTTATGAATTTCATCGACTTATCCTTCCCGATATCGGTGTCTAAATCGCCGAATTATCTTAATTAAAATGTATTCTGTTCAGCAGGGTTATGTTCGGTGCGATATTGGCTTGTAATTAACAGCGTAATACCCTTTTTTGTTGGCTAATGTGCAATTTAAAGTTAAACACACCGTTACAATGGCCCATTGTTAACATCAAAACAAAGCACATACCGTTAAGCTGGAAACATCGTCAAGGAGAATGGATTCGGGACTTGGAATAGTCATCTGGACTACATAGTCTATAGAGTGCCAGTCATTAAAGATACATCAAACATCATCATATACCGTTATTATTTTGTATTCTAGTAATTTGCAATTAATTAGCGGAAATAGATCCTTTCTACGCAGGAGGTCCTTTTCCTTCCGGCAAAGCCGCCTGTCGGCCTAATTACCTAATTAGTTTTAATTCAGAACTTTCCAGAAAAACACAGCCCACAGTTGAAACGATTAAGGGTGAAATCTTTCTCCGAGAGGAAAGGATAAAAATGTTCTTTTTTTTAAGCTTTGGCAAGGGACTTTTTGGGGTATGGTAATATTTGCTTTGAAGAGTGCGTTCAATTATATATTTTATTTTATATTCAGCAAGAGCCTTTCACTGAAAAGGAATAACTGATGCTTGACTAAAGCTGGCTAAGTGCTTTGTTCGCGCCTCGTGTTGGAAATCGTAACCAGCAAAATTATAATCGTGAGCAAACTTCAGCCAGACAGCTCATATGGGATAATCGGATTTAATTTAAGCACGTCTTTTTTGCGGGCGCATACTGAAGTGAATAGTAAATCGGCTTAACCAATGTTCAACTTTAGTCTGGCAGCAAAGACTCCCCACTTTCCGAAATCCCTCTACCAATAAACGAATATATTTAGTTGCTGTTTAAAATATCGATTACGGTTGGGTTAGATGTTTATGTTGAGAAACTCACGTTTATCTCGGACATTAGCTAAATAAATCTAAATTCGATTGGGCGCTCTAAGAGCACTTTTTTCTTTCCTAAGCCACTTTTGATGTTCGTTTGGTATGAAGCAAGCAACTTTTTTCCGATTTCAGAGCACCCTCGCGGATCTTTATTTTTGTTTAATTTTGAGTTTGACAACTAGTGTTTACGTTTTTGTGGAATTTTTCTACTTCAAAAGAAACGGATTGCATCGGGTGGATCTATTTTTGTTAACTATTTATGTTTAGAAATAAATCGTGGTGCAAATTTCGAATGTTTTAATATAAAACCTAACCAGAGAATGGAAAACGCGTCAATGTGTCAATGGCCACACATATTCCAACCGCACGAATGTCAACAAAGCAAAAAGAGGAACTGACGTTTTTATGTTTGATTAGACACCCGAAATCTAAAATCTGAGAGTGAATCTAAAGAAGCCCAATCGAATACCACATTATAGTTTTAAAAGAGGAGTAAACCAAAATGGCGGTGGGGAATTTCGAAATAGGAGCGAATTTAAATACCTTGTTGTTCAGCCTGAAGGTTTAAAATTAATAACTTATTTTAGTAAATTGTAAAATGTTTTCTGATTTTACTCGTTGGAGTACAGCAAGTTCTTTTTAAGTCTAGCAAACACAAATTTGTACAAATGTATGCACAAAATTAAAAAACATTGCATTTTTGTTTAATTTTTAAATATGTAGGTACTTAAAATATATATTTTCAGTATTTTGATTTTTTTTATGTTGTTTAAACGCTGGTGCTTCAAGTTTCAAGTGTAAAAACCAAACTGACAACACGACACTGCGCCCGTTCAAAGTGGAAGTCTCGATCGAACTGACATTCAAAAAAAAACACTCACAGTGGTGTGCTGCGTAAAGCAAATCGTTTTTCTCAAATAAGGAAGATCCTTTAATGAGACGGGGTTACTCTCATTTCTGTTATCTTTGACTCCATCTCCAATTGCTATGATTGAACAGTGGCGTTGAGTTATGGTTTTTATGAACCAATATCGAATGCGTTTAACACAAGTAAGGAATGCTTGCTGAGTAAAAAATAAATTTGATATACATACTATAAGTTTGGGATGTTTCCAAGACTGTCATGAGAATCGCCGCAAAAAGAATAAAATATATTCGCACAGCTTCGACAGCTCATACCTATGTACCTACTTTTTCTACGATTCTCAGTATCTTAGGCGGCACAGACAAACAGACCCTCTTTGAAAAACAAGCTTTTTCCCCGTGAATGAGAATCTCTAATGCTAGTGCTGTTTTGGTTGGTGAGAAAATGTTGATTTCGTGGAAAATGTACACATAAAAATTGTCAGCATTCAACAACAAATTTGTGGAACGTCTGGAAAAATAAAAGGTAGTACATCTACATATATGCGCATTCAAGTTATACAAAATTCTGCATTTCTTGCGCATGCATAGAAGAGAAAACATGACAGCTTATTCTCAAGTAGAAGAATGTCCAGGGGTCAATTCTCGTTATGTGAAAAAGAGAAACGTAAATGTTTTCACCATTTCACCGCAATTTCAATTCTCGTTCTACGAAATTGTGGAACCAAACTTCAAAAATTTTCATATTCTTTTTCACGTTCTCGTTTGCAAGTGAATGTTTTTAGTTTGAAAATTGAAAACCTGATATCATACAACAAAGTATACGATTCTGTGAACGAGAATCGCTTTTTAGTACCGATTGAATCGAAAAAATTAAAGCAATGCGTGAAAGCGAATGGAAAAACGAGTTCCTTATATAGGGTGGGCCAAAAGAAGTCATCCGATGTTGTTTAGCTCTCATTTTTTTTTCGAAATGAAAAACGTCGATTCTGTTTTTTTATTATGTTTATTTGAACCTTTGGAATTTTATTGGTCAAGTCGAGAAGATGATATCGGCCAAATGGGCGCCGTCACAATGACTTCTTTTGGCCGACCTTGTATTTGTCGGTTTTTAAATTTCCCGAATTTAGTAATAATAAATTGTATTTTTTTTAACACTGTTTCGTTGCCAAGCAATTGTAATTCAAAGGAAAATTAGCAGGCTATTATTTCTTACTACCAAGTTTACCAAGGTAGCAGGTACCAATAAGCCCACCAGCCCACAAATAAATCAAATCATTCTAATAAACTGTGCTCGGAATAATTTGAAAGACATTTTATTACGACACAAATTCACTCATAAATCAATCGTAAAGTATTAGAAAACGAAGGAAAGGGTACTGTAAGGGCATTACTGATTCGTATTATGATATTTGACAGATCAACTGATATTTTGTGTTTTCTTTTTGTCTATAATAAGCTGTAGAAACCAAAAATCCGTTGAAAGATATCTGTTGTGCAAATTTAACTGCAATTTATTTATCCTTATTTTGGAACAAAATCCTTGTTTGAAATACACCATTGGCCTAGTTTTTCACGAATGCGAATTATGAAATTTGAATTCTGCGATGACAACAAATGTAATAGATTCTAAGACTAAGTGGAGGTCTAATTGTTTAGTGGTACCGTTTAACAAATGGTGTACATTTTTACGAAGACTGGCAGGCAAATAATCTTCGACGTTAGTATTTGACTACTAGTAAGGCCGAATGTTTTCTCCAAGGAGTGCATGGATAGTAAAGACCTTAAGTAAGCTACTCCGCCCTAATATGGAGCTTAGTGCAGTTAGCGTATTTCAGGACTAGTCACAGTGCAAAAAGAGAGATCAAGGTAAGACAAACCTGCATCACATCCTTGAAGTGAGTTAGTGACATTGGAATAGGCGTTCTTCTGCCCTAGAATCAAGGTTGCCGACTATTCATGGGGACAACAACCCCACCAAAAAACAACTTCACCGGTTAGGTTAGGTTCAACAGGCTGTTAGATAAAAAACTGAAAAAAAACAGAATACCCCTTGTGATTCCAAATGAAGATGAAATCATCAAAAGTCATAGATCCCGTTTCAGCCTCTAATGAAGCGTAAGAGACTTCTTATATGCTTATTAGATCGTTTGGAACGATGTAGGGAAAGGCTTTCGGTAAGAATGGTCTCCTTTAAAAACATGATTTGAAAACATGCCAAGTTTTGTTGCAAATTTTGCACAGTCCATCGAAAGAGATCAAACTCTCCAGATCTATAGCTGTTTTGTCGCTAGACCAACTGAAGTCTTTTTTTTCAGAAGCATCTAACCATTCAACAATTGCAACATCTTAGGTAGGTATCTTTACAATTTCATTGGATAACTATTCATATGTCCCGCATCCGGTAAATGTAAATATTGAACTGCTCTTCTGTCTTCATATACAGATATAGACCTTAATTGCCACCTTGCTATCCATTAAATACGCCAGAAAAATGCGGGAAAACGAAAGTAATATTCGAAGAAGAATTTGAGTGCAACAGCAGCCTTGTATACTAGTCTTCCAGCTTAACCTTCTGTCTAAAAAAAAGGTCCAAATATGTAATAAACTTAACGTGGATGTAAAAACTGGTAGCTTTACATTTGGAAGACGTATTACAGTCGCATGGATCAGAAAGGGGAGTTACCACTTGGTTCTTAGCCGCCCGGCACTATTCTCGACGAGAAAGAAAATTCTAGGGAAGTACTTCTTCTAGGAACTTGTGGATATTTCCAATACGACCCACAAATACCTTCAATTCAACTCAAATTTGTTTCGAGAGTAGCGGATGTAGCTCACTCTGAGTTTTAGCAAAACGGGCCTGAATTGATCTAAGAGGACCAATGTTAATGTATGGAATTTCCGTATGTCGTGGAGAAGAGGACAAGCCAAAGGTCGCGCGCAGTCAGCGGATACCTTAGAGAGCTGCAAAGCAAATATTATATTGCCGTTGGATAAACGGACAAAATACGGAATATAAGTATTAGACACGACGAGTATAAGCCTTGCGACAATTCACAGGCTAGAACTTCGCCCCAGTTTGATATGCGCTCATGTCCCGTTAAGACTGTGTCTTTATTCCTCGTTTAAGCAATGTCCGGTTTTAACCTTACTGTTTGGACAGCAACGTTTTGTCCTTTTTAGCCTTAAACCTCAGTCGTATAAGACTTTAGTTATAACTTGGGTTTGAATTCTTGTTCTAAGCCATTGTAGCTCTCATTTAGCCGAATAAATGGCTCAGTTTAAGTTATTTCATGCGAGTTTACTTTTTTTTTAAATGAACTTTCTAAGTCAAAGTCACAAAATATGTGAGAAACGCTTTTTAAAAATACTTAATGAACGCACTGTTAATTATTATCTGAAAATATACAAGGACGTGATTTAAAAATTTCAGCATTAAATGTTTTCCTTAGAAAATCTGGTTTGCGCATAATTTCTTTTTCATGAACCCTTCGCTAAAGCATTGAAGCGAAACCAAACAACCGTACCCACAAAACAAAGTCGCAAGGAGAAGCAAAAAATCGCCCAAGAAAAATATGAATTGGCTTAACCAAGTTCTGCAACCTTAATTATTCCGGTCAGTTAATTTTTTGAGCCATGCCAAGATGCACAAGGCGCATCGAACATAATCATGAACTCCGGAAATACCAGATGGGGAGCGGAAGGATGTTTCTTTTATTTGTACTTCTTCATTCAGAATCATTACCCGTCGTTTTTATCCTTTTGACAACGGTATTCATTAACCATGCCACCGACATCCCATGAAATAGGTATAAAATACCTATACAAAAAAAAGGATAATAGATAAAAATCAAATGAATCCGGAAAAAGGACATACAACCCGATACCCGAGTTCTACCAAATTAATGGTATACTTATGTCTCTGTTTGTATAAAATTATTAAGGTTTGGGTCCGGTGATTTAATGAGTTATTTTGTGTACCTACCTCAAGAGAAAAAAAAAAACATTCGATAAGTGGGTCTTTTGAATATAGAATTCTATATATTCTTTGCTTAAAGTCTGTTGATATATACATTTGTAGAAGGAGTACAAAATCCAAAAAAAGGTAAGGGGCTTAGAAGGCGCCACTGGCAACTCACATTTGTCCCAAAATTCAATACTTAATACCTCGTAATGGAGTTACATAGAGGTTCACATCAATTTGATAATGTGTTGGATTGTTGCAAAATATATATGTTTTTATGGAAAATTAGGTTCAATAAGCTCACAAAAATAATTTTCCTTTTCTTAAATAAAAAAACGAATGCTTACACGAATGAAAATGATTTTAATTTAACTTAAGCTTTGGTTTGGCATTTTTTCCCTTAAAGCAAAAACAGTTGTTTGCGACTTTTTCCTAAATTAAAATATAGCAAGATAAAGTAGTTTCTATACATAAATGAAAAATACTCTTAAGACGATACTTTTGAAAAAAAGTGGCATTTATTTACCACTGTTCTTTTATCTAGCTTCGTGAGTTTCGTGAGACTTAGTCGTGGACTACATTGTGATATCATATAACTTACACAGTGTCTTTCCCTATTCAATTTAAGAAAGCTATAGACTCTCAGAAAAATACGTTCTTTTACTTTTAAATATAAGATTTAAATTTATGTTTTCCAAAAATAGTTTACTCAACTTCGTAGAATTTAGAAGAAGGGCTATATAAAAATAATTTAGGTTTTATAGTTTAATAGTGAAACTAAGATGCTAATAAGTAATAACAAACTGTGTTTGGCCCTTGGCCTTGGGCCGACAAGAAATGGCCCGCATATCTTATTTTTTGTATTACTTAAACAAAATATTCTAAAAAGCACATTAATTTGTTTCATTACAAAAGTAAGCAATAACCAAGTTCACTTATTAAAAGCGACACTGAATTCATTCATTCTGACTGACGTTGCATTTTCGTTTGTTCCGGTCATAATAATTCAACTTCGTATTTTTTGTCTTGTACCTGTCAGAAAAAATTAAAAAAATACTATAAGGCAACACAAATACATATATGTGTTGCCTTATAGTTTTTTTTAATTTTTTTTTTCTAAGTTTTCTCTAAAGGGTAGTGCCCCGCAATTTTTGAAAAAGGCCCTCAAAATTTTTTTCTTTGTGGCAACGCTGTTTATATATATGTAAATTATAACCCCCGTATTAATAAACAAATGTGCATAAGTTAGTTAGCTAGTAGACATCAGATAGCATACAAAAATTTTACGTAACTTCTGAATAACGAGTTGATAACTTTTACGCAGAGTTTATTAATAAGGGGGTAAGTGTTTTTCATCAGGGAATGAATGGTAAGAAACATTCTATAGTTATTAAAAGCTAGTGCCAGATGTATCGAGTTAGAGAAGGTGGCTCTTTAATCTGTGATATTTCTGTTAAACAAGTTTAAGTTCTATTTAGTGTGTTCAATTGTGGAATTATTTTTTTATTAGTTTATGCATTTTTCTGTCAAACAAATAATTGTTTATGAAATTTAACTCATAAACTTCAATCTGCAACTTTGCCCCTGAAGAAGTTGGAAAATACCAACGAAACGGAGGAAACCCTGGAATATTAGTGTTTTTATTATTCCCATTTGAAAAGTAACGACTAAAATCCCAAAAAAGATATTACCGCTTTCGTTTTTCGAAAACGACTTTTGTTTTCATGAGTCGTGTCGTTTTAAAATTCTCATTACGTAAAACAGACGATCCAACAAATTTGTAGGAGATTTGTAGACGACTAGAATGTACTAAAATCTTTTCGAAAGATTGGTAGCACTTGTTGTAGCGATTCGTTGCAGAAAAAAATTTGTATCATACATTCCGGCGAAGCTGTCGTTCTTTCTTAGCTAAGCAGCGAAGCAAGGCAGAACAAGTTTTCGTTATAAAGGGCAGACAAACAAATAAAAATTAAAAAAAACTAAGTACACGCATAATAAATCGTACCTACCCAATCTCAAAAAAAATTAAAACCCGAAACAAAAAGTGATTATTATTTAGTCCAAAGCAATAGCGATTTTGTTTAGTTTTACTAATGTCGTGCAAGTGAAAGTCTATTATAATATAAGACATAAGGTCAACAAAGCTGCCTATGTCACCCACATAACATTTCTGATCTTTTTTGTCTTTGCTAATTGCCCCAAACATAGAAAAAAAAAACTGCGTCTGTTAATCTGTACATTTTATATGTCTGTGCTTTGACAGATATATAAGTGGGAATATATAAAACACACAATTCGATTCCCACATATGAATTTTCGCTCGCGATCGTCAGACGACTCCATCCTCTTCTCCACCGTCACACGTTCAGCACAGCACATGAAGCCTCTCAGCCAGCGTCAATCTCAATGGAGTTGTATCCGCTAAGAGCAGATCTCTCCGCACGTGTCACAAAATTCTGGACATAGTCATCATCGAACCATCAAAATCCCCTATCATCAACGGCACGAATGGAACAACCAAGGTGTTATAGTGTGATTTAGTTAGAACAAAAGAAAAAAACGGTAGAAAGCTAATTCTTTTTATATATATTAACAACAAGGAAAACAACGTGAAACTATACATCTATATAACAAACAAGAATCTAATAAAAACCTAAAGCATGCAAAAGAAACATAAAATACATAAACATAACTATAACTAAAGTTTCTGTAAAATACCTAAATTCAGGGGCGATTCCTCTCAGTTAGCTAGTTTAGCGGCGCTAAACCAAGAAAATAAATTGAAGTACATATAGGCAAAATACAGCAAATAACGAGGTTAAAGTAATTATGAAGATCAATAATTGCAATAATCAATGACATACTAAATAACAAAACTATCATTTACAAATAATAATTGCCTACACAAACACACAACACAATACTCCCATGCAATAAGTTTCACTTGAAATACTCTTTAGCTTTACAACTTGCGATACCGCAAATTCCCTGCCTGCACGCACACACAATCTAAAACTCCCATAAAAAAGTCTACTGCTTGTAGCATTTTAGCGTAAAAAATTGCGCTACCGAATTTCCTACAATCTGTATGAGTGTGGAATTTGACTACCTCTACCAGTCGTAAGCAAAGCACAGAAATAATATATACGGAAGGGTAAGCGCAAACAAATGCGATAAAACTTGAAAGTAGAGTGTTAGTGTAAGCAAGCAGGTATATTTTGCGCGTTATCTTTTTTTGTACTTCTGTGTGTTTCTCTTTCTAGTCAAATTGCAGTAAGAATGTGTCGATGTGTTCTTATTTGACTGAATTAATAGTCTTAATGAATTCCATACCAAAAGTAAACTGCGATTTATAATTTTATATTTGCGTGGATTATAAATGTGAGTAAATACATAATAATTATTTGTGTCGTGCTTTTGGAATATGAGAGTGCGCTTTTTTTTTTTTTTTTTGTGAGAAGTGAGCACGTAGCTAACCCAATGCTTAAGACCAGGAATCGCCACTGCCTAAATTTGCCTAATCTTAAACCTAGTTAAGAAGATTCATATGCGTATATATTTATATATCACAGAAGTTTGATTGAAAGTGTTATAATTTGTGTAAAACGGCAATTAGAATCTACGGTATTGAAAATAGGTTAATGAGCATTTTGTGTTCTAATTAAAGTGTCATATCTGTAGTAACAGAATTTGTTTTAATGTCAACATCTGGGTAAATGTGCGCACATCGACGTAAGGATGCAAGGTATGGTACTCTTTTGATTGTATTAATTGTATTGATTTATTAAATTGTAAAAAAATATATATTCTAATTGTTAAGTATACATAAACATATGAAGTAAGATACCTAAAAATGATTTGAATTGATACTGCTTTTTGTTATGAATAAAACGGTTATAATGGATTTTTGTACCTTATATATAATTATGTATGGTGTACTTTTTTTTTAATATGACTTCTTAGATTCTGAAGTTGGAGAAAGACAGGATATGGGAGGGAAGGACGGTAAATGAAATGAAACGATAGAAAAGACAAGGGGCTAATAAATTATTTAGAAGGGTGCTTATTAGCACAGGTGCTGAGCAAACTCAGATGGATGAGGGAATACCCAAGTGGTCAAAACATCGACGACCATTACTAGCGATACTCAGGTACATGAAACATATTCCCGGGACGTTTTTTTTCTTATTTCTTTGTGTGGTATTATTACATTCTCAAAGTGCAAGATCCCATCCCATTCCGGCGAGCTTCAGCCGCGCTAGCAGGACGTGCCAAGCAGCACTTTGCATAAGAAACATTTACAGCCCTAGTTTCAACCACTACATTGTATGAAACTGTCAAAAAGACTGTTTATTTTTTATTTTGCAAATAAATTGTTGTGGAAATGATTTTACTTCTTGAAAGATTTCAGTTTTCAAAAGATTTTGAGCATTGAAATGTTTTACGGTTCAGGTAGTGAGGAAGCGTTTAAGTACTTGCTAGATGAAGTCGACATTACCGGTGTATTCCGGTCGTCATCAGTGCCAGCAACTTTAAGTATTCTTACGGCAGGAGGATACCCAAACGGTGCTGGAAATTATTTCAATTTGGGACTTGCTCAAACATCGGTAAGTCAATACTTTGCACAAACCATAGACGTCATTGAAGCGCATATAGCTGTGAATGGATAGATATGTGCCACACCATGACCGAAGAAGAAAAAGGGAAGTTTTTCAGGTCATTAGTCGTGTCGCTTTTTCTTAGGTAATAAGGGTACAAAACCAGTACAAAAAAGGGATTTGACATTTTCATTCGACGTTTGTCGTGTAAAAACGACAAGCGTAATACAGATTTGCAAGAGTCGTGTATTTTTGAGTTGGAAATGACAACGAGGTGAATAAAATTTGCCGAACTTAACATTAAAATGGAAATGGCATTGCAATTTGTTTGTACCAAATAAAATACATATCCTGTAAACGGATTGTCAAAACTATCGAATAGTCATTCGTTCGTACGGAGCCTAATGACGTTAAATATTTGTAAATTATATTGAAGCTGGTAGGTAAGCAGACTATCCTCCTGATATAATTTTGATTTGTTTAGACTTTAGAAAGTCCCTGGGCTTACCTTCTGCGAATGTAATTCAAAAAGAAACTGCACATATTTTTTTCTCAAAGCGGTTGCTATCTAAACTTGTATTCCTAATTTGCCCATTTGCTGTTGTTTTAAAATAGCAATTTAACAGGAATTTGAGTAAAGTGATTGAATTTAAACTTAATTTCTCGCAGTCAGTCCAAGTGCCATACGAAATATCTAAGAATTCTGTACTTCACTATATACCTACAAACTCCCAATTGCATAGTACTTTTATTTTTTCATAAAGTCGTAAATGCACTTGTTCTATATATACCAAGAATGGGGAAAACTCGAGCAGCTATAAGTTTCTTTCTCTACATAACGAATTCAGGTGTTGCAACTTGCAAGATAGTTAGACATTTTATATGCACAGAAAGTTTGTTTGTTTTGTGGAGAAGAAAATACACTGAAACTTTCGAATCGTATTCACAGGTGTTGTATACAAGAAGCAATATTCGAAAGCTGCTTAAAGTAAATCAACAAAACAAGCTTAGAATAGCTTAGACTTAGCCACATCAAATTAAATGTTTGTAACATTGCCCTCAGAATAACTTCATTATTACGGCTGGTGCTACATTGGTTCGTAGCTGGTATACATTTCCTGCCTAGGAGTAGGTACCTATATAGTTTTGAAAATTTTTTAAATTCCATGTACTCCCACGGGTGAGAAAAGTTGTTGATGACTGAGTTGTATACTAACAAAGACTATCATTCGCAGCAATGTAAACCGAAACCAATCTACTCCCTACAAATTAATTAGATATTTTGAAATTCCCAGTGACATTGTATCATCTTACTGATGACTGTATAGGTATATATGTGTTCTTTTTTCTTTGCTTGAGATACATATCAGAAGAACGAAATTGAAACAAAACACTACACCAATTAACAACGGTACCTGCGTTGAATTCTTTCAAACACAAGAAACTTTTATAAACTTTAGCGTGTACTCTTGCGAACTAGTCTTCTTTCTTAATGGAAAGAAAAACATTTATTGCTCAGCCTTACTGGAATAAATTCAGAATAAAAACAAGTACCCTCCACTGCATAGAAGTCATGCAAAATTTGGTTTTGTATGGGAGGTACCAGAACTACTTGACCGACATAGCCCATTTTCAATACCAACCTGACGACCACAAAAAGAAGTCCTTTTTACCAAATTTCATTCGCCTATGTCAATTCCTTTGGGCGCTATCGTGCTTTTAACAGACAGACAGGCGGACAGACCAACGGACATGGCTAAATCGATTCATAATGTGATCCTAATATTGAGGTCACCGTGCTAAAAAATAACGGCCCCGAACTGAAAGCCCCGAAACTTCAAATCCGAAATTTCAACTAAATCCGGGCAGTATTTTAGGCTGTAGTCCTGGGGACATCCGGACAGACGGACAGAATTTTGCGACCAACTTTTTTGAGTTCCTCAATCATCGTAATGTCAGAATTGATGAGCATCTCGAGTTCGAAATTTTGTACGAATACAATATCTTTCTCTTACTACGTAAAGAAGAAAGTTAAAAACCAACCGAACTCTTAATGAACGATAAAGTTTCATCCGACCCCGTCGTGCACTTTTTTTGAAGTGATAACTTCTTTAGGCGCGTTGGGGCACTTTTGATATGGGATAAAACCATTGAACTCGCGACACCAATGTTGTGTAACCAATGTTGCCGATACCAGTGTTCGTGAAGACTCTTGAGGCGCGTTGGGCCATTGTATATAAACATTAGAGAGAATTTACCTACAAGTGTGTGTGTGATACCAGTGTTCGCGTTGCCATTTGCCAACCACTTTTGACGACTCAGTAGGTATGTATGTTAATGTGGGGAAGTGTGTTTGCCTTTGACATGCTGAAGTAATTTCAGACAGAATTTTATTTCTAAAATTTGCGGGGCAATCGGGTGTGCGTTTCATAAGTTTCACTGGTATTCATTTTAAAGAATCCACTATATTAATCGCCGACCCAATTTCTTTCAGAACATATTTACCCTATTTAATGAAGTAAAATTGAATTTTTTTTTTTACCAAATTGAAGCGTACAGCTCATAGATCGGTCGAAAAGAATTATAATTTCAAAAAAGTTATTGCAAAATAGGTAAAATAATGTTTTTAAATTACCTTGGTTACAACAACAACATTGTAAACATACAAAGAAAGATAGCTTTATAGCTTCGCTATCTGTGCGGCGAATGTCACGTTTGAATGATGGGAGTTAAGCAAAGAAAGAGAGAAAAGTATATGCGCAGGGGTGGGTATGGGTAATTGGATAAGTCACATTTTTCTTTCGCTCAGTCGAAGTCCTGTGACTGTCTCCTTCTATTGTATGAATCAGAAATTAAAAAAAGAGAATCATACACAGAGAACGTTTCTATATGCGTATGCGTTGCTATGCTATTATTATTGACCTTATTTGTATAGTGTAGCACTATACATAGAGCAGCCACTGAGCCACCTCACCGAAACGAAAGTGTTTGGCGTGTGGGGGCGTGGCGTATGAATGCGTGTCGTGTTCGTTTGTGTTAAGCGAATGAGGGAGAGAAGTTATGCGCAGGAGTGGTTGCATTAGTCTGATTTGGCTTCCGGTCCAGTGATGGGACTTGAGAAAAGCGAAATGGTGGTAGATAGCCTTAAAAAAAAGGTGGTAGAAAAGTGGTAGAAAATAAAATGTTCCACTTGCACTAAAATAATGCAAGCATTAGAGAAAGCACACTAACTTGCTGTAGGAACCAAGAATTTACGCACTTGCACTTCCAATAGTTCTAAATATTATTTGAAAATTAAAAGTTTTTGAAACTACTAAAAAAACGTCATAGATTCAACTCATCATTAAACACAAAATATCCAAATATAGCAAAACACCCTCTCACAAATACAGTCAAATACAGAAATTTTAGCGCAGTAAATGGTGTACTGGACTGGAAGTTTTTGCTGATGCAAATTTCAGAGAGAAATACTAATAGCATAAATGGTTTGATGAATGTACGATGTGTTCTTTGTAATGCGATACATTTTAGTTCAGAGACGACTGGTAAGGATCGAAATATTTTTACTTCTTGCTGTCATAAAGGAAAAGTGTTCATACCGCCTTTAAGTCAGAACGCTTTCATAAATAAGCTATATTATGACCTTCGATCAAATGATCAAACTGATAAAAACCGTGCCAATAATTATTTTGCTAATATTCGCAGTTACAATTCTGCCTTTGCAATAATTTCCTCAGAAGCAAAAGTCTCACAAAATGTCACGCAAGGTGTTTATCACTTTAAAATTCATGATACGTTTTCTCATAGAATGGGGCATTTGACTGTTTCTTTGTACGGTAATCAACCTTCCTATGCACAGTTATATTTCTATGACGTTGATACTGCCAACCAATACCGATTAAATCTTAAAACAGTCTAATCGTGACTGTGATCGTGATTTGATGCATTCTATATCTAATGAATTGAATCGTGTGAATCCATTTGTGCACTCTTTATCTATATAGTAATGATATAAAAAAAAATGTGTGGTCGATTTTCGAGCACTGGGCGAACCTAGTACCAATTAATTGCACGCTTTGTAAATTTACGTTTTAAGCAATAGATTGCAATTTTTGTGTTTAAAATAGTCCATCCATCCATCCATCCACTCTATTATTATTTCTGTTTCTGTAGTAGTATATTTACCTCTTTCTGTTCACACACTCAACCAATCTTACTACATACAATTTCAACTACGCAGTTGTGTACAAACTATGATTCAGGGAAAAATAATCTTTCATTCATAATCAGCGTTGCCACTTGTACTACATATGTAGTACTATGCTACATATTTGGGGGATTTTTTAACGCTGTACTACATACTACATCGTTACCCCAAAGTACTACATTTCTTAAAATCCGTCTAACCATATTACTTTACGAACAACATTTCAAATTTCCCCCATGTGCTTTTATAACTAAATAAATCGATTTAAAAATTTGGCATCACTCCAAAGTATGTGCAAATCTTCAGCTGAATGCTGTCATTTACGTAGGAATTACAGCCAATTTAAATTTGTTTGTTTATTGTGCTGCACCCACAACAACTGCAAATAACAAATATGGATCGGTTTTTAAAATTAGTTTCAGATTCGGACTGTTATTTTTTAGTGAATTAAAATTATTTTTTTGTTATGTCATTACTATTTATTTGTTTGTTACTTAATGTAAATGTCAATTTAAAAAAAAAAATAACAGGTACTACATTTTGTTTGAAAATGCTACATTTTATTAGCTAACGTACTACATTTGCTAAAGACTTTAGTGGCAACGCTGTTCATAATGCCCGTAGCGCCGTAGCCGTCCCGTAGCACAAAAGCCGCCACGAAAGAGAGTCAACGGTCGAAGAGAGCATAAACTAAGTATGAAATAGACTGACAGTGACAGCTTTACTAAGTCTCACCGATTCCCCCCGCAAATTTTTTTTAATTTAAGCTCCTCCCTCCCGCTCGCAATTTTACTGTCTGTGAACAGCGCTGCCACTTTGCTACGATCGTAGCAAAACTGCTACGCAATTGCCCGTTTGCTACGCTGCTACGCACTCTCCCTAAAAACGCCTATTTTGCTACTTTTTTTTTAAGCACGAAATGAGAACAAAATTCTTGTAATTAAGGCAATGGTTACATGCAAAGCGCCTTTTAAGTGAAGTTTTTAATGTTTTTTTTTTTTTTTTTTGTTTGATTATAGTTTTGTAAAATATATATGTTTTAGAACGACACAAATTAATTAAAACTTTCATTAAAATAAAACTTTAAAGCTATACCCTATGAATTTAACAAAGTGCATACATATTAACATATATATTATTTTGTCTAACAACACAGTTTTTCTTTGATTCTTGCCTACTCTCTTAATTCAGCTAACGTACATAAATCATGCATTCATTCATTCCAACTGTTTAATACTCTTTCTCTTGCTGACATTTTGTCTAATTGTGTGCATACATTTACTGCAATTTGATGCGATCGATGACTCTCGCTGGCTGGCTGGTAGGCACTTGAATTCATTCGTGCGTACACAGTCAACGAGATCGGTTGACCTATGGTTTTTTTTCTTATGGAATTATTTATATAATAAAATAAAGTTTATAACGTTTATTTGAAACAACACTTTTATTTTACACAACACTACACACTACACAATCATTCGGAACACACACAAAACATAAGGGAAAGTATTTATAACACACATAAAATATACAACACTTATCCTAAAACATTATTTAACACAAAATTTATACATTGAACAATCACACATATAAGACAAAATCATAACTCCATCCAAACGCAAACATAAATTGGTCCTTCTGTAGCCGGATTACCCAGTGAAATCGTGAATTTTGACATTTTTTTGCTCTTATATACATAACATACGTATAGTGAATCTCGTGTTTCACAAAGCCATAATTACGTATATACAAAACGCTTGACAATTTACACAGCATAGAGAAAATCGCGTGTTTTTTGAAAACCTATATACATACATAGATTATATACATATAGACAGTGTGTGCAGGAAATCACGTGTTAAATATTTGGTCAAAGGCTATTACTGCTTACGGTTTAAGCAGCGGTACTTTATGCAACAAAGCCTAACGGACTGCAGTTTACAGTGAATATAACGCGGTTTCCTCTCTAACCTTATTGCATTATCACTATTTCTGATAATTTTAAACTTTATTTTCGAGACCATGAATAAAATCATTGCAAAGCGTGGTCGTGCAAAAGGCTGCATCACACTTGCCGCAACATTTGCGAACTCTATCGACTCTAACACGACCTTAGCTAACCTTCAATTTCGCCTCGAAAAACTCGATGAAACGTGGAAAGAATTCGTTACATTACAAGATCAGTTATTAGAATTTATTGATACCGATGGCTATGTAGATCGCGAGCCTGAATTTGCGGAATATGAGGCCAAATACTATGCCGCGCATTCAGTTATTTCCAACGCGATACTCAGTGTGGAAAACCAGCTCGCAGAAAATAAATCCGTTGTTCCGCCTGCTCCGCCTTCGATTGACTCAGAATGTGCCGCCACTTCTAAGACCGTAAAGCTACCCTATTTAACAATAACCCCGTTCTCAGGCGACTACAAAGACTGGCCAACTTTCCGAGACATGTTTTCGGGAACAGTTGATTCGAACTCAACCATAACGTGTACGCAAAAACTTCAATTTTTAAAATCATTCCTCCGTGGCGAAGCTGCAAATCTGCTAAAACATATTTCATGTTCGGAAAGCAATTACGTTGAAGCATGGGACCGACTAGAGAAAAGATACGATCAAAAACATTTAATCGCGCAATCGTTCATTCATTCGTTTATATGCCTTCCAACATGTACCATCGCAAATCTTCAATCGCTTCGGAAGATAACTGACAGTGCTGATGAAGCCATAAGAGGTCTTAACGCGCTAGACATGAATGGCAGAGATCCATGGCTCATCTATATTCTTGTGCAAAAGCTTGATCATGAAACGAAACGAGCTTGGTCGGAAGAAGTTGGCACACGCGATGACGCTACTATAGATGAGTTCCTCGATTTCCTTCAAACACGCTGTCGGTGTCTAGAATCGTGCATCTCTTTTTCTCGGTCCAAGCCATCTCCTCGAGCTGTTCAAACTCATCTCGTTGAAACATCGTCCGGTTGCCCAAAGTGTCAGGCAGATCATACCTTGTCGCATTGCCAAGACTTTAAGACATTGAATATTGTCGCTCGCCGCGAGTTCGTAAAAAACAAATCGCTTTGTTTTAACTGTCTCCGCAAGGGACATTCATCTAACCAGTGCCGTTCTAACTTTCGCTGCCGCCAGTGCAATTCGCGCCACCATACCTTAGTCCACCAGTCGCAAACCCCAAATACTGAATCATCACCGCAAAGCCCTGCCTCTGAAACTCCCCTCGTAGTAACCCATACTCTTGAATCTAGCCATCGTTACACATCCATTCTACCTACAGCTGTCGCTCAGATACGGGACAAAAATGGGAGTTACCAAATCGTCCGTGTTCTTCTCGATTCGGGATCCCAAGTCTCGTTTATAACTGAGCAAACAGCTCAACGCTTGGGATTACCGCGTAAACGTTCTCGGGTTCCAATCATCGGAATCGCATCCACATCTGCGGGGGTTACCAATGGATTGGTTTCCCTTGACCTATTTTCTCGTTATAGTGCTGACTCAATTCACATTAATTGCTACGTCTTACAAAACATTACCTCTGCTCTTCCACCATGTTCCGTCGATACAATCCCTGAGAACTTCGTCTCTCTTGAGCTCGCTGATCCCAATTACAATAAACCCAATTCTATCGACATTTTGATAGGAGCTGATAAAGTTTTTAGCATCATCACAGGGTCAGCTAAATTTGACCCGAAGGGAAGTCTCACCTCCATTCCAACTATTTTTGGCTGGGTTATAGCAGGCCACCATGATCAACATTCCTCTCTTACAACTCATCACACTCGGTTAGACTATTAACAAGAATTTGATCTAGAAAGATTCTGGAGGCTGGAAGAAGTTTCCAGTGAACCGCCGTTGTCCGTAGAAGAGCAACTTGCTGAGGAACATTTCGCCAATAACCACATTCGTCGGCCAGATGGCAGGTATGAAGTGCAATTGCCCTTTAAACCCTCAACTCAATTAAACTTCGGAGATTACCTTGGAACAGCTCTTACTCGGTTTCATTCAATCGAACGCAAATTGAATTCGAACAGCGAACTCAAATCCCAGTACTCAGCCTTTATAAATGAATACATTTCACTTGGGCATATGGAAGAAATTCCTCCCAGTGATATATACCGATCCACAAAACAATCAAACTACTATATGCCTCACCATGCCATTTTTAAAAGTGACAGCACTACGACCAAAATTAGAGTTGTTTTCGACGCATCTGCGAAAAGCAATAATTCGAGATCACTCAACGAAACTCTTCTAGTCGGTCCAACTATCCAGCGCGACATTTTCTCCATTTGTTTAAGATCCCGTCGCCACATTTATCTTATGAGTGGAGATATTGAGAAGATGTATCGCCAGATCTATATTGCACGAAATCACACTGACTATCAGCGGATTGTTTGGCGTGAAAACCCAAATGAACCGCTGACTCATTATCGATTGCTAACTGTGACATATGGGACATCAGCGGCCCCATTTTTAGCAGTTAGAACTCTAAAACAACTGGCCATGGATTCATCACTGACACATCCCCGTGCATCTGCAACACTACACAACGACTTTTATGTAGATGATGTCATAACAGGTGCGGACACTATTGAAGATCTCATCACCCTTCGCATAGAGCTGATTGATTTGCTAAAATCAGCTGGGTTTAACCTACGTAAATGGTCCACCAACTGCTGGCCATTGCTAACCTCATTACCGGACGATCAAAGAGAACTGTCACCAGTTGACTTTGAAGAGTCCAATTCAATTAAGATTCTTGGCTTGCAATGGTGCCCTTCGAAGGATTGTTTTACATACAGGGTCAGATTAAGCCCTTCGGGGTCCTGTTGGACAAAACGTCGCATACTGTCAGACGCATCGCGCATTTTCGATCCGTTAGGATTCCTTGCCCCTATTGTAATAAGCATAAAAATCTTGCTACAAGAGCTGTGGAGAAAACAACTCAAATGGGATGAAGAAGTCCCAGAAGGCTTGTCTCATCAGTGGATCACAATTCGAAACGAGTTGCATCTTGTGGAAACATTTTCGATCCCTCGAATAATGCTCTACAATAAGAGCGATTGGGAATTGTATGGCTTTTGTGATGCATCGTTGGATGCATACGCAGCAGTCGTCTATTGTCGAAGCGTAAATCCAGACAACACCATTTCAGTCACGCTTGTAGCTGCAAAATCAAAGGTTGCCCCTTTGAAGGTCCTATCACTTCCCAGATTGGAGTTATGTGGAGCCTTATTACTAACCCGTTTGCTAGACAAGATTAAGCTATCGTTACAGGAACCAGACATAAAAATATTCGCTTTTACAGACTCATCCATTGTACTGCATTGGTTTTCAGCCCCACCTAAAAAATGGTCTGTCTTCATTGGGAACAGGACATCTGAGATACTTTCATCGATTCCTATCAAGTCATGGAGCCATGTTCGATCGGCCTTTAACCCTGCGGATGCCGCTACACGAGGGATGTTACCCTTTACTCTATCGGATACTCATATTTGGTGGAAGGGACCCCAGTGGTTAAGTGAAGATCGAACCAAGTGGCCTCTATCGGAATACCAACAGGAAGACATTGACGTAACTCAATTGGAAGAGAGGAAGGTATCTTCGCCACAGGTACTCATAACAAATAACAACACAAATCACTTACCCGTGCTTGAAGAGCTTTTGCACAATTCCTCTAACTGGCTTCGATTGGTACGCGTCACATCATATATATTTCGATTCGTTCAAAACTCTAGACCATCTAAATATGCTCGTAAGGGACATACCCCCTCAATAGAAGACCTTCTCTTTGCAAAAACGGAATTAATTAAAAGTGCTCAATTTTCCTTATTTAAAAATGAAATCGCTTGTCTCAAAAATAATTCGGAGCTGCCCTCAAAAAAAAACAAACTCTCGTCTTTGTGCCCTTTCCTTGATTCCTTCGGTATTCTACGCGTCGGTGGTCGTTTAGAATATTCAAACCTAAACTACTCCGAAAAACACCCAATCTTGCTTTGTAAATCACACCCAATTGCTAAACTCATCGTTGAATATGCACATAAAAAAAATCTCCATTCTGGCGCCTCGTTATTATTTGCATTAACAAAACAAAATTATTACATAATCGGATGTAGAAACCTAGCTCGAAAGGTTGTGCATGATTGCACTACGTGTTTCCGCCAGCGACAAACCACTACCAATCAACTGATGGCAAACCTCCCCAGTGAACGAATAAGATATTCGCGGCCATTCAGCAGAGTTGGCTGCGATTATGCTGGCCCCATCACTCTTCGTCTTAATTTAGGAAGAAACCCGAGGTTCGTAAAGGCGTACATAGCCTTATTCGTCTGTTTTGTAACCAAGGCTATACACCTCGAGCTTGTTGGAGACTTATCCTCAGTAAGTTTTCTTCAAGCACTGGATCGTTTTGTTGCACGACGTGGAAAGCCGTACGAAATTTGGAGTGACAATGGCACCAACTTTCACGGTGCAAAACGAATGCTGGATGAAATGTTTAAACTGCTGTGCAGTCAAAACCACAACACACTTGTCGCCGATCATCTATCAAAGGACAACATACAATGGAGATTCATACCACCCTCTTCACCACATTTTGGAGGCCTATGGGAGTCTGGAGTTCGATCTGTTAAGCTGCATTTAAAACGCGTCATAGGTGAAACAAAACTTACATATGAGGCAATGTACACCCTCTTGGCAAAAATTGAGGGCCTACTCAATTCGCGACCAATGTGGCAAACATCTGATTCTGATCCTCTTGCCCTTTCACCCGCTCACTTTTTAATTGGTGAAGCATATACTTCTGTTCCACAACCTGATAATTCTCACTCTATTGTAAATATGAAAACTAATTGGTCACTTTTGCAGGCAATGTTTCAAGGTTTTTGGAAACGCTGGCATAGCGAATATCTTACCTCCCTGCAGCAAAGACCCAAATGGAGACATTCGCAACCCAACCTGGAAGTCGACGATGTTGTTCTACTCAAGGAACCCAATCTACCCCCATCGAAGTGGATTCTCGGACGAATTCTTAAAACTCACCCCGGAGCAGACAACAAATGTAGAGTTGTAACCATACGTACAAAGTTCGGCGATTATGTACGACCTGCTGTTAAAGTTGCTGTTCTGCCTATTTCTGAAAGGCCTTAGGCTTTCAGGGGGGCTGGATGTTTTAGAACGACACAAATTAATTAAAACTTTCATTAAAATAAAACTTTAAAGCTATACCCTATGAATTTAACAAAGTGCATACATATTAACATATATATTATTTTGTCTAACAACACAGTTTTTCTTTGATTCTTGCCTACTCTCTTAATTCAGCTAACGTACATAAATCATGCATTCATTCATTCCAACTGTTTAATACTCTTTCTCTTGCTGACATTTTGTCTAATTGTGTGCATACATTTACTGCAATTTGATGCGATCGATGACTCTCGCTGGCTGGCTGGTAGGCACTTGAATTCATTCGTGCGTACACAGTCAACGAGATCGGTTGACCTATGGTTTTTTTTCTTATGGAATTATTTATATAATAAAATAAAGTTTATAACGTTTATTTGAAACAACACTTTTATTTTACACAACACTACACACTACACAATCATTCGGAACACACACAAAACATAAGGGAAAGTATTTATAACACACATAAAATATACAACACTTATCCTAAAACATTATTTAACACAAAATTTATACATTGAACAATCACACATATAAGACAAAATCATAACTCCATCCAAACGCAAACATAAATTGGTCCTTCTGTAGCCGGATTACCCAGTGAAATCGTGAATTTTGACATTTTTTTGCTCTTATATACATAACATACGTATAGTGAATCTCGTGTTTCACAAAGCCATAATTACGTATATACAAAACGCTTGACAATTTACACAGCATAGAGAAAATCGCGTGTTTTTTGAAAACCTATATACATACATAGATTATATACATATAGACAGTGTGTGCAGGAAATCACGTGTTAAATATTTGGTCAAAGGCTATTACTGCTTACGGTTTAAGCAGCGGTACTTTATGCAACAAAGCCTAACGGACTGCAGTTTACAGTGAATATAACGCGGTTTCCTCTCTAACCTTATTGCATTATCACTATTTCTGATAATTTTAAACTTTATTTTCGAGACCATGAATAAAATCATTGCAAAGCGTGGTCGTGCAAAAGGCTGCATCACACTTGCCGCAACATTTGCGAACTCTATCGACTCTAACACGACCTTAGCTAACCTTCAATTTCGCCTCGAAAAACTCGATGAAACGTGGAAAGAATTCGTTACATTACAAGATCAGTTATTAGAATTTATTGATACCGATGGCTATGTAGATCGCGAGCCTGAATTTGCGGAATATGAGGCCAAATACTATGCCGCGCATTCAGTTATTTCCAACGCGATACTCAGTGTGGAAAACCAGCTCGCAGAAAATAAATCCGTTGTTCCGCCTGCTCCGCCTTCGATTGACTCAGAATGTGCCGCCACTTCTAAGACCGTAAAGCTACCCTATTTAACAATAACCCCGTTCTCAGGCGACTACAAAGACTGGCCAACTTTCCGAGACATGTTTTCGGGAACAGTTGATTCGAACTCAACCATAACGTGTACGCAAAAACTTCAATTTTTAAAATCATTCCTCCGTGGCGAAGCTGCAAATCTGCTAAAACATATTTCATGTTCGGAAAGCAATTACGTTGAAGCATGGGACCGACTAGAGAAAAGATACGATCAAAAACATTTAATCGCGCAATCGTTCATTCATTCGTTTATATGCCTTCCAACATGTACCATCGCAAATCTTCAATCGCTTCGGAAGATAACTGACAGTGCTGATGAAGCCATAAGAGGTCTTAACGCGCTAGACATGAATGGCAGGGATCCATGGCTCATCTATATTCTTGTGCAAAAGCTTGATCATGAAACGAAACGAGCTTGGTCGGAAGAAGTTGGCACACGCGATGACGCTACTATAGATGAGTTCCTCGATTTCCTTCAAACACGCTGTCGGTGTCTAGAATCGTGCATCTCTTTTTCTCGGTCCAAGCCATCTCCTCGAGCTGTTCAAACTCATCTCGTTGAAACATCGTCCGGTTGCCCAAAGTGTCAGGCAGATCATACCTTGTCGCATTGCCAAGACTTTAAGACATTGAATATTGTCGCTCGCCGCGAGTTCGTAAAAAACAAATCGCTTTGTTTTAACTGTCTCCGCAAGGGACATTCATCTAACCAGTGCCGTTCTAACTTTCGCTGCCGCCAGTGCAATTCGCGCCACCATACCTTAGTCCACCAGTCGCAAACCCCAAATACTGAATCATCACCGCAAAGCCCTGCCTCTGAAACTCCCCTCGTAGTAACCCATACTCTTGAATCTAGCCATCGTTACACATCCATTCTACCTACAGCTGTCGCTCAGATACGGGACAAAAATGGGAGTTACCAAATCGTCCGTGTTCTTCTCGATTCGGGATCCCAAGTCTCGTTTATAACTGAGCAAACAGCTCAACGCTTGGGATTACCGCGTAAACGTTCTCGGGTTCCAATCATCGGAATCGCATCCACATCTGCGGGGGTTACCAATGGATTGGTTTCCCTTGACCTATTTTCTCGTTATAGTGCTGACTCAATTCACATTAATTGCTACGTCTTACAAAACATTACCTCTGCTCTTCCACCATGTTCCGTCGATACAATCCCTGAGAACTTCGTCTCTCTTGAGCTCGCTGATCCCAATTACAATAAACCCAATTCTATCGACATTTTGATAGGAGCTGATAAAGTTTTTAGCATCATCACAGGGTCAGCTAAATTTGACCCGAAGGGAAGTCTCACCTCCATTCCAACTATTTTTGGCTGGGTTATAGCAGGCCACCATGATCAACATTCCTCTCTTACAACTCATCACACTCGGTTAGACTATTAACAAGAATTTGATCTAGAAAGATTCTGGAGGCTGGAAGAAGTTTCCAGTGAACCGCCGTTGTCCGTAGAAGAGCAACTTGCTGAGGAACATTTCGCCAATAACCACATTCGTCGGCCAGATGGCAGGTATGAAGTGCAATTGCCCTTTAAACCCTCAACTCAATTAAACTTCGGAGATTACCTTGGAACAGCTCTTACTCGGTTTCATTCAATCGAACGCAAATTGAATTCGAACAGCGAACTCAAATCCCAGTACTCAGCCTTTATAAATGAATACATTTCACTTGGGCATATGGAAGAAATTCCTCCCAGTGATATATACCGATCCACAAAACAATCAAACTACTATATGCCTCACCATGCCATTTTTAAAAGTGACAGCACTACGACCAAAATTAGAGTTGTTTTCGACGCATCTGCGAAAAGCAATAATTCGAGATCACTCAACGAAACTCTTCTAGTCGGTCCAACTATCCAGCGCGACATTTTCTCCATTTGTTTAAGATCCCGTCGCCACATTTATCTTATGAGTGGAGATATTGAGAAGATGTATCGCCAGATCTATATTGCACGAAATCACACTGACTATCAGCGGATTGTTTGGCGTGAAAACCCAAATGAACCGCTGACTCATTATCGATTGCTAACTGTGACATATGGGACATCAGCGGCCCCATTTTTAGCAGTTAGAACTCTAAAACAACTGGCCATGGATTCATCACTGACACATCCCCGTGCATCTGCAACACTACACAACGACTTTTATGTAGATGATGTCATAACAGGTGCGGACACTATTGAAGATCTCATCACCCTTCGCATAGAGCTGATTGATTTGCTAAAATCAGCTGGGTTTAACCTACGTAAATGGTCCACCAACTGCTGGCCATTGCTAACCTCATTACCGGACGATCAAAGAGAACTGTCACCAGTTGACTTTGAAGAGTCCAATTCAATTAAGATTCTTGGCTTGCAATGGTGCCCTTCGAAGGATTGTTTTACATACAGGGTCAGATTAAGCCCTTCGGGGTCCTGTTGGACAAAACGTCGCATACTGTCAGACGCATCGCGCATTTTCGATCCGTTAGGATTCCTTGCCCCTATTGTAATAAGCATAAAAATCTTGCTACAAGAGCTGTGGAGAAAACAACTCAAATGGGATGAAGAAGTCCCAGAAGGCTTGTCTCATCAGTGGATCACAATTCGAAACGAGTTGCATCTTGTGGAAACATTTTCGATCCCTCGAATAATGCTCTACAATAAGAGCGATTGGGAATTGTATGGCTTTTGTGATGCATCGTTGGATGCATACGCAGCAGTCGTCTATTGTCGAAGCGTAAATCCAGACAACACCATTTCAGTCACGCTTGTAGCTGCAAAATCAAAGGTTGCCCCTTTGAAGGTCCTATCACTTCCCAGATTGGAGTTATGTGGAGCCTTATTACTAACCCGTTTGCTAGACAAGATTAAGCTATCGTTACAGGAACCAGACATAAAAATATTCGCTTTTACAGACTCATCCATTGTACTGCATTGGTTTTCAGCCCCACCTAAAAAATGGTCTGTCTTCATTGGGAACAGGACATCTGAGATACTTTCATCGATTCCTATCAAGTCATGGAGCCATGTTCGATCGGCCTTTAACCCTGCGGATGCCGCTACACGAGGGATGTTACCCTTTACTCTATCGGATACTCATATTTGGTGGAAGGGACCCCAGTGGTTAAGTGAAGATCGAACCAAGTGGCCTCTATCGGAATACCAACAGGAAGACATTGACGTAACTCAATTGGAAGAGAGGAAGGTATCTTCGCCACAGGTACTCATAACAAATAACAACACAAATCACTTACCCGTGCTTGAAGAGCTTTTGCACAATTCCTCTAACTGGCTTCGATTGGTACGCGTCACATCATATATATTTCGATTCGTTCAAAACTCTAGACCATCTAAATATGCTCGTAAGGGACATACCCCCTCAATAGAAGACCTTCTCTTTGCAAAAACGGAATTAATTAAAAGTGCTCAATTTTCCTTATTTAAAAATGAAATCGCTTGTCTCAAAAATAATTCGGAGCTGCCCTCAAAAAAAAACAAACTCTCGTCTTTGTGCCCTTTCCTTGATTCCTTCGGTATTCTACGCGTCGGTGGTCGTTTAGAATATTCAAACCTAAACTACTCCGAAAAACACCCAATTGCTAAACTCATCGTTGAATATGCACATAAAAAAAATCTCCATTCTGGCGCCTCGTTATTATTTGCATTAACAAAACAAAATTATTACATAATCGGATGTAGAAACCTAGCTCGAAAGGTTGTGCATGATTGCACTACGTGTTTCCGCCAGCGACAAACCACTACCAATCAACTGATGGCAAACCTCCCCAGTGAACGAATAAGATATTCGCGGCCATTCAGCAGAGTTGGCTGCGATTATGCTGGCCCCATCACTCTTCGTCTTAATTTAGGAAGAAACCCGAGGTTCGTAAAGGCGTACATAGCCTTATTCGTCTGTTTTGTAACCAAGGCTATACACCTCGAGCTTGTTGGAGACTTATCCTCAGTAAGTTTTCTTCAAGCACTGGATCGTTTTGTTGCACGACGTGGAAAGCCGTACGAAATTTGGAGTGACAATGGCACCAACTTTCACGGTGCAAAACGAATGCTGGATGAAATGTTTAAACTGCTGTGCAGTCAAAACCACAACACACTTGTCGCCGATCATCTATCAAAGGACAACATACAATGGAGATTCATACCACCCTCTTCACCACATTTTGGAGGCCTATGGGAGTCTGGAGTTCGATCTGTTAAGCTGCATTTAAAACGCGTCATAGGTGAAACAAAACTTACATATGAGGCAATGTACACCCTCTTGGCAAAAATTGAGGGCCTACTCAATTCGCGACCAATGTGGCAAACATCTGATTCTGATCCTCTTGCCCTTTCACCCGCTCACTTTTTAATTGGTGAAGCATATACTTCTGTTCCACAACCTGATAATTCTCACTCTATTGTAAATATGAAAACTAATTGGTCACTTTTGCAGGCAATGTTTCAAGGTTTTTGGAAACGCTGGCATAGCGAATATCTTACCTCCCTGCAGCAAAGACCCAAATGGAGACATTCGCAACCCAACCTGGAAGTCGACGATGTTGTTCTACTCAAGGAACCCAATCTACCCCCATCGAAGTGGATTCTCGGACGAATTCTTAAAACTCACCCCGGAGCAGACAACAAATGTAGAGTTGTAACCATACGTACAAAGTTCGGCGATTATGTACGACCTGCTGTTAAAGTTGCTGTTCTGCCTATTTCTGAAAGGCCTTAGGCTTTCAGGGGGGCTGGATGTTTTAGAACGACACAAATTAATTAAAACTTTCATTAAAATAAAACTTTAAAGCTATACCCTATGAATTTAACAAAGTGCATACATATTAACATATATATTATTTTGTCTAACAACACAGTTTTTCTTTGATTCTTGCCTACTCTCTTAATTCAGCTAACGTACATAAATCATGCATTCATTCATTCCAACTGTTTAATACTCTTTCTCTTGCTGACATTTTGTCTAATTGTGTGCATACATTTACTGCAATTTGATGCGATCGATGACTCTCGCTGGCTGGCTGGTAGGCACTTGAATTCATTCGTGCGTACACAGTCAACGAGATCGGTTGACCTATGGTTTTTTTTCTTATGGAATTATTTATATAATAAAATAAAGTTTATAACGTTTATTTGAAACAACACTTTTATTTTACACAACACTACACACTACACAATCATTCGGAACACACACAAAACATAAGGGAAAGTATTTATAACACACATAAAATATACAACACTTATCCTAAAACATTATTTAACACAAAATTTATACATTGAACAATCACACATATAAGACAAAATCATAACTCCATCCAAACGCAAACATAAATTGGTCCTTCTGTAGCCGGATTACCCAGTGAAATCGTGAATTTTGACATTTTTTTGCTCTTATATACATAACATACGTATAGTGAATCTCGTGTTTCACAAAGCCATAATTACGTATATACAAAACGCTTGACAATTTACACAGCATAGAGAAAATCGCGTGTTTTTTGAAAACCTATATACATACATAGATTATATACATATAGACAGTGTGTGCAGGAAATCACGTGTTAAATATTTGGTCAAAGGCTATTACTGCTTACGGTTTAAGCAGCGGTACTTTATGCAACAAAGCCTAACGGACTGCAGTTTACAGTGAATATAACGCGGTTTCCTCTCTAACCTTATTGCATTATCACTATTTCTGATAATTTTAAACTTTATTTTCGAGACCATGAATAAAATCATTGCAAAGCGTGGTCGTGCAAAAGGCTGCATCACACTTGCCGCAACATTTGCGAACTCTATCGACTCTAACACGACCTTAGCTAACCTTCAATTTCGCCTCGAAAAACTCGATGAAACGTGGAAAGAATTCGTTACATTACAAGATCAGTTATTAGAATTTATTGATACCGATGGCTATGTAGATCGCGAGCCTGAATTTGCGGAATATGAGGCCAAATACTATGCCGCGCATTCAGTTATTTCCAACGCGATACTCAGTGTGGAAAACCAGCTCGCAGAAAATAAATCCGTTGTTCCGCCTGCTCCGCCTTCGATTGACTCAGAATGTGCCGCCACTTCTAAGACCGTAAAGCTACCCTATTTAACAATAACCCCGTTCTCAGGCGACTACAAAGACTGGCCAACTTTCCGAGACATGTTTTCGGGAACAGTTGATTCGAACTCAACCATAACGTGTACGCAAAAACTTCAATTTTTAAAATCATTCCTCCGTGGCGAAGCTGCAAATCTGCTAAAACATATTTCATGTTCGGAAAGCAATTACGTTGAAGCATGGGACCGACTAGAGAAAAGATACGATCAAAAACATTTAATCGCGCAATCGTTCATTCATTCGTTTATATGCCTTCCAACATGTACCATCGCAAATCTTCAATCGCTTCGGAAGATAACTGACAGTGCTGATGAAGCCATAAGAGGTCTTAACGCGCTAGACATGAATGGCAGAGATCCATGGCTCATCTATATTCTTGTGCAAAAGCTTGATCATGAAACGAAACGAGCTTGGTCGGAAGAAGTTGGCACACGCGATGACGCTACTATAGATGAGTTCCTCGATTTCCTTCAAACACGCTGTCGGTGTCTAGAATCGTGCATCTCTTTTTCTCGGTCCAAGCCATCTCCTCGAGCTGTTCAAACTCATCTCGTTGAAACATCGTCCGGTTGCCCAAAGTGTCAGGCAGATCATACCTTGTCGCATTGCCAAGACTTTAAGACATTGAATATTGTCGCTCGCCGCGAGTTCGTAAAAAACAAATCGCTTTGTTTTAACTGTCTCCGCAAGGGACATTCATCTAACCAGTGCCGTTCTAACTTTCGCTGCCGCCAGTGCAATTCGCGCCACCATACCTTAGTCCACCAGTCGCAAACCCCAAATACTGAATCATCACCGCAAAGCCCTGCCTCTGAAACTCCCCTCGTAGTAACCCATACTCTTGAATCTAGCCATCGTTACACATCCATTCTACCTACAGCTGTCGCTCAGATACGGGACAAAAATGGGAGTTACCAAATCGTCCGTGTTCTTCTCGATTCGGGATCCCAAGTCTCGTTTATAACTGAGCAAACAGCTCAACGCTTGGGATTACCGCGTAAACGTTCTCGGGTTCCAATCATCGGAATCGCATCCACATCTGCGGGGGTTACCAATGGATTGGTTTCCCTTGACCTATTTTCTCGTTATAGTGCTGACTCAATTCACATTAATTGCTACGTCTTACAAAACATTACCTCTGCTCTTCCACCATGTTCCGTCGATACAATCCCTGAGAACTTCGTCTCTCTTGAGCTCGCTGATCCCAATTACAATAAACCCAATTCTATCGACATTTTGATAGGAGCTGATAAAGTTTTTAGCATCATCACAGGGTCAGCTAAATTTGACCCGAAGGGAAGTCTCACCTCCATTCCAACTATTTTTGGCTGGGTTATAGCAGGCCACCATGATCAACATTCCTCTCTTACAACTCATCACACTCGGTTAGACTATTAACAAGAATTTGATCTAGAAAGATTCTGGAGGCTGGAAGAAGTTTCCAGTGAACCGCCGTTGTCCGTAGAAGAGCAACTTGCTGAGGAACATTTCGCCAATAACCACATTCGTCGGCCAGATGGCAGGTATGAAGTGCAATTGCCCTTTAAACCCTCAACTCAATTAAACTTCGGAGATTACCTTGGAACAGCTCTTACTCGGTTTCATTCAATCGAACGCAAATTGAATTCGAACAGCGAACTCAAATCCCAGTACTCAGCCTTTATAAATGAATACATTTCACTTGGGCATATGGAAGAAATTCCTCCCAGTGATATATACCGATCCACAAAACAATCAAACTACTATATGCCTCACCATGCCATTTTTAAAAGTGACAGCACTACGACCAAAATTAGAGTTGTTTTCGACGCATCTGCGAAAAGCAATAATTCGAGATCACTCAACGAAACTCTTCTAGTCGGTCCAACTATCCAGCGCGACATTTTCTCCATTTGTTTAAGATCCCGTCGCCACATTTATCTTATGAGTGGAGATATTGAGAAGATGTATCGCCAGATCTATATTGCACGAAATCACACTGACTATCAGCGGATTGTTTGGCGTGAAAACCCAAATGAACCGCTGACTCATTATCGATTGCTAACTGTGACATATGGGACATCAGCGGCCCCATTTTTAGCAGTTAGAACTCTAAAACAACTGGCCATGGATTCATCACTGACACATCCCCGTGCATCTGCAACACTACACAACGACTTTTATGTAGATGATGTCATAACAGGTGCGGACACTATTGAAGATCTCATCACCCTTCGCATAGAGCTGATTGATTTGCTAAAATCAGCTGGGTTTAACCTACGTAAATGGTCCACCAACTGCTGGCCATTGCTAACCTCATTACCGGACGATCAAAGAGAACTGTCACCAGTTGACTTTGAAGAGTCCAATTCAATTAAGATTCTTGGCTTGCAATGGTGCCCTTCGAAGGATTGTTTTACATACAGGGTCAGATTAAGCCCTTCGGGGTCCTGTTGGACAAAACGTCGCATACTGTCAGACGCATCGCGCATTTTCGATCCGTTAGGATTCCTTGCCCCTATTGTAATAAGCATAAAAATCTTGCTACAAGAGCTGTGGAGAAAACAACTCAAATGGGATGAAGAAGTCCCAGAAGGCTTGTCTCATCAGTGGATCACAATTCGAAACGAGTTGCATCTTGTGGAAACATTTTCGATCCCTCGAATAATGCTCTACAATAAGAGCGATTGGGAATTGTATGGCTTTTGTGATGCATCGTTGGATGCATACGCAGCAGTCGTCTATTGTCGAAGCGTAAATCCAGACAACACCATTTCAGTCACGCTTGTAGCTGCAAAATCAAAGGTTGCCCCTTTGAAGGTCCTATCACTTCCCAGATTGGAGTTATGTGGAGCCTTATTACTAACCCGTTTGCTAGACAAGATTAAGCTATCGTTACAGGAACCAGACATAAAAATATTCGCTTTTACAGACTCATCCATTGTACTGCATTGGTTTTCAGCCCCACCTAAAAAATGGTCTGTCTTCATTGGGAACAGGACATCTGAGATACTTTCATCGATTCCTATCAAGTCATGGAGCCATGTTCGATCGGCCTTTAACCCTGCGGATGCCGCTACACGAGGGATGTTACCCTTTACTCTATCGGATACTCATATTTGGTGGAAGGGACCCCAGTGGTTAAGTGAAGATCGAACCAAGTGGCCTCTATCGGAATACCAACAGGAAGACATTGACGTAACTCAATTGGAAGAGAGGAAGGTATCTTCGCCACAGGTACTCATAACAAATAACAACACAAATCACTTACCCGTGCTTGAAGAGCTTTTGCACAATTCCTCTAACTGGCTTCGATTGGTACGCGTCACATCATATATATTTCGATTCGTTCAAAACTCTAGACCATCTAAATATGCTCGTAAGGGACATACCCCCTCAATAGAAGACCTTCTCTTTGCAAAAACGGAATTAATTAAAAGTGCTCAATTTTCCTTATTTAAAAATGAAATCGCTTGTCTCAAAAATAATTCGGAGCTGCCCTCAAAAAAAAACAAACTCTCGTCTTTGTGCCCTTTCCTTGATTCCTTCGGTATTCTACGCGTCGGTGGTCGTTTAGAATATTCAAACCTAAACTACTCCGAAAAACACCCAATTGCTAAACTCATCGTTGAATATGCACATAAAAAAAATCTCCATTCTGGCGCCTCGTTATTATTTGCATTAACAAAACAAAATTATTACATAATCGGATGTAGAAACCTAGCTCGAAAGGTTGTGCATGATTGCACTACGTGTTTCCGCCAGCGACAAACCACTACCAATCAACTGATGGCAAACCTCCCCAGTGAACGAATAAGATATTCGCGGCCATTCAGCAGAGTTGGCTGCGATTATGCTGGCCCCATCACTCTTCGTCTTAATTTAGGAAGAAACCCGAGGTTCGTAAAGGCGTACATAGCCTTATTCGTCTGTTTTGTAACCAAGGCTATACACCTCGAGCTTGTTGGAGACTTATCCTCAGTAAGTTTTCTTCAAGCACTGGATCGTTTTGTTGCACGACGTGGAAAGCCGTACGAAATTTGGAGTGACAATGGCACCAACTTTCACGGTGCAAAACGAATGCTGGATGAAATGTTTAAACTGCTGTGCAGTCAAAACCACAACACACTTGTCGCCGATCATCTATCAAAGGACAACATACAATGGAGATTCATACCACCCTCTTCACCACATTTTGGAGGCCTATGGGAGTCTGGAGTTCGATCTGTTAAGCTGCATTTAAAACGCGTCATAGGTGAAACAAAACTTACATATGAGGCAATGTACACCCTCTTGGCAAAAATTGAGGGCCTACTCAATTCGCGACCAATGTGGCAAACATCTGATTCTGATCCTCTTGCCCTTTCACCCGCTCACTTTTTAATTGGTGAAGCATATACTTCTGTTCCACAACCTGATAATTCTCACTCTATTGTAAATATGAAAACTAATTGGTCACTTTTGCAGGCAATGTTTCAAGGTTTTTGGAAACGCTGGCATAGCGAATATCTTACCTCCCTGCAGCAAAGACCCAAATGGAGACATTCGCAACCCAACCTGGAAGTCGACGATGTTGTTCTACTCAAGGAACCCAATCTACCCCCATCGAAGTGGATTCTCGGACGAATTCTTAAAACTCACCCCGGAGCAGACAACAAATGTAGAGTTGTAACCATACGTACAAAGTTCGGCGATTATGTACGACCTGCTGTTAAAGTTGCTGTTCTGCCTATTTCTGAAAGGCCTTAGGCTTTCAGGGGGGCTGGATGTTTTAGAACGACACAAATTAATTAAAACTTTCATTAAAATAAAACTTTAAAGCTATACCCTATGAATTTAACAAAGTGCATACATATTAACATATATATTATTTTGTCTAACAACACAGTTTTTCTTTGATTCTTGCCTACTCTCTTAATTCAGCTAACGTACATAAATCATGCATTCATTCATTCCAACTGTTTAATACTCTTTCTCTTGCTGACATTTTGTCTAATTGTGTGGTGTGTGCATACATTTACTGCAATTTGATGCGATCGATGACTCTCGCTGGCTGGCTGGTAGGCACTTGAATTCATTCGTGCGTACACAGTCAACGAGATCGGTTGACCTATGGTTTTTTTTCTTATGGAATTATTTATATAATAAAATAAAGTTTATAACGTTTATTTGAAACAACACTTTTATTTTACACAACACTACACACTACACAATCATTCGGAACACACACAAAACATAAGGGAAAGTATTTATAACACACATAAAATATACAACACTTATCCTAAAACATTATTTAACACAAAATTTATACATTGAACAATCACACATATAAGACAAAATCATAACTCCATCCAAACGCAAACAATATAGTTTACCAACTATACTTGTACTAGTCCTTAAAAAAATATTAACTCTGAATAAAGAATTAAGTGTTTTTTGTTTATTTTCGAAAAAAAAATTATATTCTGGACTTTTGAGTTTTGCTACGCAAATTAAGTTTTGCTACGCAAATTTGCTACGCAAATTTTTTCCCTTGTGGCAGCACTGTCTGTGAATACGTGTGAATTCAGCAGTGTTCCTACATCGTTGTATCTCTACCTTTTTGAGGGAATTTAATATTTTCGAAAAACTTTTTGTTGGCCATGAATATAAACGCACTAAATGCACATAAAAAGAAGATTTGCCTATAGCAACAATTTCTAGTACCAAAAAATAATCATTAAAGTGTTAGCAAACTGCGATTTTTATACTGAAGATTAATTAAGTGTGATTTTTGTCCGAACAATACAAATTTTACTTTTATTCAATTAAAATTTAGTGAAAAAGGAAAATGAACGCACTTCGTGGGAAAAATAAAGAGAGACGTCTAGAACACTGACTGATAGTTTGTGTGTTTGGTGATTTCTGACTGCTGATGGATGCGTTCTGACTTCTGAGAGTTTAAATTCGTTGTTTTATTTCACAACGAATACATGTTCATATTCTACAAATTGCATAATAACAAATGTAATCAATATAAATAATAATAAAGGAAAAAATTCATTCGCTCAAATAAAATATTTTTGTTCCTATAATTATTATTGAGTCTGTTTTCGTTTGTTGTTTTTGGCGAAAAATTACTTCGCAGTAATGTCCGAAGAATTTAAAAAGAAGAATTTAGTTTATGGAAGAGAGTTACAGTCATAGGAATCTAAGAAGGAATTTTAAAAATTTTGTGGGGAAATCGGATAGTAAGAAGCGCTGTTGTGTTATTTCAAAACAGTTTTGTTGACAGTTGTCCTAATATTGAAAATTTTAGACCCGATTGATATATGTAAATATTTTTATGAGTTACTCGAAGTACTAATTCTACGCAGATGAAGTCGCGGGTATTAGCTAGTATGCTTTATTTTTCATGTATACAATAGCGCATTAAACGAAAATGAAAATTGAAGGTAGTATAGTTTTTGTAGTAGTAGTTTATAATAATGAACTAGAAAACACTTCATTTAAAAGTATTTCCTGCACAACAAAAAATTGCCTGACGAATACACGTATAGTTGTTCAAGTTTTCACTTCTGTCGGCACTCCCGGAGTGCACTGTTTTTTTCTGTTATTTTTTGGTTAGGAAAGTCCAGCATTTTCTGGCATCCTTGATAATTATTAGCGTTTCTGGATTGTCTGCAAATATTTCGCTGAATGGTAAATTTTACATGTATCCGGAATAAACATGGATTACAGAACGCTCGCATTAAGGCACACACCTCACTCGCTGCCCAATTACTAAAAATTGTTTCCTACACCCAGTAGAAGGTATTTATGCAGCTTTTGCACTGTCCATTGTGCACTGTCATCATAAAAATCATTTAAGAAGTAATCCCCCCTGAAACTAAAAAAGAAACCTGCACAAACTTGCAACCTGTTAAGGCACAGAGTGACATATTTCTATCCCTGTGCATTGCACCTTTTTTGCACAAACAGCACCAAGGCACTGCATTTGCCCTCCATGAAGCTATCCATTCTTCAACTACTCGTAAAACAGGTTACTGTTGGCTTCAATTAAGCAAGCATCACTACAAGCCGCCGGAAGTGGAACTATTACAATGAGAGCAGAATTGAAATTAATTAGCGCTAGGTAGCGAAAACTTTGTAACTTTTTAACGGAATATTATAAAGACAAAGAATTGTGGCACAGCGCCCACTCTAGGGATCAGCTCTCGGGCTGTGGCAGATGATAGCTCGACTTGGCCCAATTCAATTAAAAGTGTTGCCATGAAGGGCATAATTGTGATAATTTCTGCAACACAATTAAAATTAATAGTGCAACCCAACTGATGCCTGACAGTGAAAACTTCGATGCGTTTGACCACCCCTTGTCGGTTTCTTCCCCAGCCGTTTTTATATTTTTATCAAATCAATGCAATAGTTATGAGTTTAATTTATTTTTTCCTCTTACGTTCTCTAATTTTTAGAGAATGGAGAGAATGCCATTAATCTTCCTTTTTTTTCTCGGTCCATTGTTCTTGTCGTTGAGTGCAATTATGGTTTTAATTGAATTCGGGTGTTGTAGTTGGCGCTCTTGCATTACAGAGTGCGAATGAGAAGTGAAAACTAATTAAGATGGTAAAGTGAAGCGCATTTAATCCTATCAAGTTCGAAAACTCGATGGAACCCTTCGGAGTGTGGTCAAAATCAATTTTCCAAAGTGGCTTTATGAAAGTGATTTCATGGTAGCCCGCCCTACTATAAACTTTCTTAAAGGGTTCAGTGTGAACGAGAGTTTGTACATTAATCATAAGTTGTCAATACGGAAATATCTATGTGTCTGCAAGAGAGTGTGCATGTGCAGTTTGTGGACAAATTCATTTTTCACTCATTTTATTTATTTGATTTCATTAAATAGCTTTACACTTTAAGATAAAATATATTTTAAAATAGCGTAAGCTTCAATAAGTACGTGTGTACAAATTTGACTCGATAAGGTATTCGAAAATACGTCAAAAAACCAGTTTTCTTAACTCCACTTCTTTGCCTGCTACTTCACCATTTCTAATTTTTTAGTTTCTTAGTCTTTTTCGATTCACCAAATAAAGTTAAGTTCTTGAATTATAAAAGTTATCCTATTTTTTCAACCATTCTACTACAAAAGCATAAATTTCCAACAAAAAACATTTAACAAAATTATTTATGGAGTGTCGACTGTAGAGCAGTGGGGTAGCGAGGAGGTGAGGGCACAGGCCCCGGGCGGGCTTTGCTAGGGGCGCAATTTTGAGCGGTTTAAACTTTTAGTTGACATACGGATTATTCTTTTCAGTCCAACGAATTTATTTACAAACTTTACCCCAGCATTAATACAGCTCAACAGTAAGCAATCAGACATTCCTTGTGTTGCTTAACAACAAAATCCAATGAAAGCTGATCCCTAGTATGCAACTGTATTTTATCCGAAATGACAACCCTGAACAGCGCACACAAATTATAGTTTTGTTTGAGTTGGGCTCTAGTGCTGGGCTTACCCTAATCCGTTCGACATAGCACTGAACTCGCCCAGGTACTGAAAACCTGTGTTTGGTATGACTTCTAGTTTGTATTATGGCAAAATCAAAAATGAGTTACCAGAAAAGGGCTACCACAAGATTAATATTTGTCAATGTCAAAAACTGACAGACTTCAGTTCATCTGCATTCGAAAATTCTCTTTTTCTTTTTTTTCGCTATAAGTTGTGTGTGTCATGAATTTCTTGACAAGATTCGTCGGCTACCCCTACATAAACATCAACTGAAACAGCTGCTCATTTGACCGATTTTCCCAATCAAAACCGAGATACACTTAAGGGCCCAACCCATTGAATCCGTCGCATCCGTTGCGGCAACGTATTCGACTGATAGTCTGATAGAATACACAGCACCTTATGGAAGCTGACCCATAAGCGGCGCACGTGCCGGATACGACGGATAGAGTAGGTTTACTTTCTACTTTTCTGTCCGTTGCATCCGTTTACGGTTCTCACAGCGAGAGAGGCAGCATTTCTATTGGTGGAAATATTGAGAGCATGAGAGAAACTATTATTGTCTGTCGCCAGTTTTCTTATATAGTGGAATTTCTTCCTTTTTGTGGGAATTTCGATGTCCGAAAAGCCTTCCATGATAAAAAAATAAAAATCTCCAAATCCATTAAATTTTTTCTGAAATTTCATCAAAATTGATATCTGCATTTCACCACGATTAAAAAAACAATGAATGTGCATAAAAAGAGCTTCTGTAAATCGCTTTTTAGGAAGATTTTCAGATATAAATATTAACAAACTGGGACTTTTATAGCAAACATAATTTAATATGATTTTTATGTCCGTAAAATATAAATTTAACTTTTAAAAGAAAAATTTATTCACAAAAAATACATTTCAAGGTAATTATTTAAAAGGAAATTTGAGTACGCTGAATAGGGAAATATTATTACGTTTCGTGGGAAATATTAGGACAGAGTACTTTGCCACTGGCTGTCACCGTATGCGACGGATTCTATGGGACTGCTTGTTCCGTCTAATCCGTTAATATTTACGGATCCGTCGACGCAACGGATGCGACGGATTCTTTGGGCTGGGCCCTTTAGTGAGAGAGCTGTCAGACTTACTAAACTAGATACCTGAACGTCCCCATTGACAGATTTCTTCTAGTAAGATGCAGTTGAAATATTTTTAACAACTGTTGTTTCGGTTCCATGCTTTTGTAAAATATATCTCACCTTCACGTAGCGTGTTATAAACAGCAATCGCTTCAAATTTAATCGCAAATCGATGCAACAGCAGTTGGTAACCATATTTGTATTGCAAGTCTCGCTCCAATACAAGGCCAAGTTGTATATCTAGCTACTCAAGTTTCATAAAAGAATCGTCGGAAACTACCTATATGCAACAAATATTCATGAATACGTTTATGAACCAAACTACAGCTGCCTGAATGCGACCGTCATGCATTCACAAAACAGAGTTCATAATTGCTTGATAAACTAAAGTCATAAAAAATAAAAACATTTTTCTCAATGCCGACTCGGATGATTCTGATTTCATTGCAACACATCATTGACAACTCGGATTTCATTCCAAAGGCGAAATGACATAAGGAGTCTTGTGTCATAATCGGAATATTTTTTGTTTGCTCTTGTTCATTTCTAAATATGTAGTACAAATTATTAAATAATCAAATTTGCAAAAATTTTACTTCCATTTTCTCTCCTGCCATTTGTCTGCAGAGCGGCAACAAAACAAAAATACATGCACTACTGACAGCATGCTCTATGCTGACGGTAAATGTTCTTTTATGAACCAAATACTGCCAAACCAGTGTTCCCACATTGGTGGTTTCCCAGCCACGGCAAGGGATGTTCGCGATTTTAGTTTAACTTTTCTATATGAGTTTTAATCGAAGAGTAATATAAAGGGAAAGGTTTTGCTCTTTTTTGGGGCAGCTTTTTAACGAATTGAAGATCTTGGCTTTATCTGTTTGCATTACAAAGTTGGCATCGTAATTTCTACGGATAGGGCTCGCACTGATAACTGGTATGTATATTGGGAATAATACTTGAACGTCTGACAAACATCAGAAATTGTACTAGTAATTGTCCTGAGAAAGGTTCTTAGGTCAGCCCTCGGATTTAGTAGACTTCAGATAATCACTCTACTGCTCGTAGATCGAAGCTCAACGTTCGTTGACTTATAACTAACTACTTCATTGAAACTTACTAAATAGCTTGTTGTTTAAACTCTTTGACAATGGATTGCAGATATTTTTGAACTATTGTAACCGAATGTCAGACGTGGCTATTGAAATGTTACATTTTCTTCCGCTTCTGCTTCTGCCCTTGCCTACAGACTTACCCTTGTGCTTTCGCCCTAATAGAATGCAATAAAGATGTTGCAAAGTCAACGCAAATAAAATTAAGTTTCTTGCCGTTCTCAAAGGAGGTCTGATTTGTCCTTTCGTTTCCATTAGGATTTCTAGTTTTTCTCTCCCCTATACTGCGAAGTATTTGAAGAACGAGTCTCATTTTAACTTTGTAAAAGTCGAAGGATGTGGAACTAGATAAGTAAGCACAGCGCACACACATTTCTCAAGAGCAGAAAATAAACAAATTTAATATTGGCAACGCCATCAAAATGATGGAAAAACAATTTTATTCTCTGAAATTTTGCGCAATGCAATGTGCTGATGCTGAGACGGACAAAATGTGTGCCAACTCGTTGAGTGTGCTTTTCGAATATTTACATGATATGCGGAGAAAAGTGCATGTTGTGAAATATTTAAATTTCGCACAAAACATTGTTCACCTCCTGGTAGCTGGTACTGGTATACCTGTACACAGAAAGCGATACGAAAAGTGCAGACAATGCATTCCTAGAATGCATTATATGTGTATTTGGAGGGTGGAATGAATGTGCACAACAACTGTATATATTTCATATTTCTCTTTGAGATGGAAATGCAATCGAAACTACGCCTTAAATGCAAGCAACTGAGAAAAGAATTCTTTTTCAAAGCGAATGCATTGTTTGTTTATACGGTTTTGACAAAGTAATTGATCAAAAGATATCGAAAAGTCGCCATTTGCACATGTGAATTTTGTGTAATAATATCCGCTCTACTGCAACTTGTATTGGGATCAAAATCATTTGCAAACATGTCACTAGGAATTTATGTTTGAAGTTAGAAGAAAAGTGACTTGGGAGAAGGAGAACCCTCTCTGGTAATGTGTTCAATGTTTATGGCTCTGATACTGCTGTAGAGTCGTTCACTTTCGGTGATTCTATAACGTTGAATCAGTTCTCCACTCCAATGAGCATTACTTTGAATAATGTTTTATTTCGCTGATATAAGTAGTCAATTAGATGGGCCCAACAATACGTTAAACTTTCTTGTATACATACAACGATTTTCAACTAATTTAATATTTTCGGGCATTTCATCGTATCAGGAAAACGTAAGCGTGTGTTGTGCGTGCGTGAAAAAACATGAAGTTCTAGTTAGTCGGGTAAAAACTCAAGAACGGCTTCCGTTTCGTTGGATTGGAATTTTTTTTTTTTTATTTTGTTTATCTTGAATCAGGGATGGTTTAGGAGAAATGAAAATTCTCAACAGGTGACGCTGTACTAAGCACATATCGTTTTTTCATCTATCGCCTTCTATAGGTATATATAGCTATATCAAAATAAGTCGCATTGTGTTTGAACTGATGTTCTCTTTGTGCGGGAGACGATTTTGTTTTTGGAAATTTCAAATGAAAGGTGACGTCAAAACCAAAACTTGTATGTATATACGGTCTTTGTATTCGTATTAGTTGTGCGAGTTATAGGCGTTTTAGTGAACATACCTGTGTCGACCTCCGAAAACCCTCAAACGATTTAAATGAAATTTGGTCGATGTGTATGGTTGTTTGCAGCTTAACGGATAGTTTTGGTGGCCAACCGACAGGTGGAGCTGTTGTCTATCTCTGAAACCACTTAACTGATTTCAATGGAATTGAATTGGTCACACTGCGTATGGTATACGATATGAAGTTGTTTCGGTGACACAAATATTTTATAAACTTTTAAAAATAAATTGTTAAGATCATTCGTTAGAGCACCGTGGTCAGCGTGACCGTTGTGCGACTTAAGTTGCAATTTGGCCCTTATTTTGAGAGCCTGTCACAATTTTTTTTTCGCTATTTTGGCCCTTTTTCTTGTTTTAGTCAAACATTTTTCAAATGCTGTTATTTCCGAATGAAAAACGCAGTTGCCTATTACAACACAATTTAAGTTTTTAGTAAGCCAATGCTTGTTATATATCATTAAAAAATTCTAAATTTTGCAGAATAACTTCAGAAACGACCATTTTTTCACATTGGTCATAAGGGTCAATTATGCGACTTTTCAGAATCCTGCAGCGTCACCCTGACCTTGGTACATAAGAAATGAAGATCTCCCTAGATACCTCGGAATCTACATCCTCTCAGACAGCCAGGCAGCTCTAAAGGCCCTAAGATCGTACTCGATCAGGTCAAAGCTGGTCTGGGAATGCCTCAATCTCTTTGAAGATCAAAAGGACAACATAGTCACCGTTGCTTGGATACCAGGTCATGAGGGATTTGAGGGCAATGAACGAGCGGATTGTCTGGCGAGAAGAGTCGCATCACGCCCGCTCACTGGTCCTGAGCCCTACTTCGGGTTACGTACACTCAAATTTCAGGAAATGGGAAGATGATCACCTTGCCGAATAAGCCCTGCTCGTAGTAAGACAAAAAACTTGCTTGAGCTAAGCTAAAATTATCTAAGAACTCTAACGGGTTATCTTACTGGTCACTGGCCACTAAGACACCATCTCAAAAAAATGTGACTTTCCGACGATGACTCCTGTTGACTCTGCGGAGAAGAGGAGGAGACAACGGAACACATACTCTGCGAATGCCCTGCTGTGGCAAGGGGTAGAGCGATCCATATGCAAGGGGCGTTTTTAAGTCCTGCATATATTGGAAACATGGAACCAAGAAGGGTACTGACGTTTATAAAGAGGCCAACACAATAGATCTCTTCTGGTCGCAGTGTACAGGGCCTAGTACTTACAATACAATACCTCGGAATTTCCATGGTTAAGGATGAAACGAGAAATCGATAGATAAATCGACCATTAGGACACGTTAATAACTCGGTCTGTGAAATTCTCGACGAAACAAATTTATTGCAGTGTCAACAACTAACTAAACCTTCCGACTTTTCCCGATAATTGTCAACCGCGTTAGAATTGCTGACCGAGCAGGATCACCGGATTGTTGCCTGGCACAACAAAATTGCTTGATAAGTCCTAACTTAGTTGCAGCACGAAACAATTTTGTGGGAGGTGGTTTCAATCTCACACTACAAAGAGCCGAAGATTTCCACCTGCCTCGGTGAAAAAAACAAAGTGTCCTCGAAAAAAGGGCCAAATTGTCGCACAACGGTCACATTGGACACAGCGCGCTGCTCAATCACACACTCAAATTCAATTCGAAACATTCCCTGCCGACATTGCGGAAAAAACGGCACAAAATCAATGCCCGATCGTCACATTTACATATTCAAACAATGCACTTACTGCTCATTGAAAACCAATCCTCTACCATTATCACTGACAGACATGCATCGAACAGAAAGACCGAAGCAAATTCGATTCAAAACAAATTATCCATAAATAACCTTCACTCAAAATATTCGTCCAAGGAAATTGAGAAAGGTATTTTTACAAAACTTGACCATCTCATAGCAAACATGGCGTCAGTGAATGTTTAGCTAAGAGAGAACTCGTAATCCAACAGATATTCTGTGGAAACAGTTCACACAGATGCAGAGTCCAAAATCGACTTGAAAGCTTAACTGGAATGCAATGATTCCATTTACAAACTTTCAGCACGTTCAAGCGACGGTATTGGTCTTTCTCTTTCTGGTTGATGAAATTTCTCCTTCTAATGCATTCTCGTTAGTTGTGTGCGCGAAGTTGCCCAATCGATTGGAAATACACAAGCAGAGTGCAACTAATCAGCTTTAGTCCTGTAAGCCAGTTGTGCCTGTAATCGGATACATGTTCAACATTTCTTCATCTTCCGCTCGTGTAAACTGGGTAAGTAGTCGAGACCAAACGAAAGGTGGTTGGTTGGTACGTTTCCCTTTTCCACATTTACTTATCCGATGACCACTGTGGCTGACATCATCCTTGATGATACATTCAAGTATCGATGGGACTTCCTTATGCGAAGTTGAAAGAGACATTTTAAACAAATCCATGTGTGTTATTGGACACAAAGGACGATTGACTCCCACACAGAGTTATTGACAAGTTCTGGACCACTTGGCAAAATGCTTCGCCATTGTGTTGGGTAAATAGAATCAGAAAATATATATTTTCCATGCTGATATCCTGCGGGATATTGACCGAACGACAAAATTTGTTTCATTCCAATTTTGAAAGTTGGAACGGAGAAGTTCTATTTGAAGTACATATTTTTAATTTGAATTCACAGATGCATAATGCATGGCAAATTGTTTCTAAGATTTGTTTTCTTTCTTCTCCTTAACGAGAAGGTTTTGCGTTTAACAAAAAGAAACGAGGTCCTTTTGATGTTTTGATTGAAACAAATCGAAAACATTAATAAATAAAAGCTGGCGCATTTTATGGGGTTTCCCTGAGCTAAGTAAAACATAAAACTCAAAGAAGCTGACTGAAAAGTACAATTCACCAAATAAAAGGACATTATCTTTTAATGGCGAAATAAAGAAGCGAACTTTGTAACGAAATTTCAATAAAGAAAAATAATACAAAATACGTCTGCCGCGCTACAATAACATAAGGTACTTATTTGAATATAATTCAAGAGTTCGAACTTGTCTCAGATATCCTATGGAAACGAGGTTCAAAAATATTCAAATCGTATATGGGAAAACTCCTTGTGAGTGATTTTATAACAACTTTGCTTGGGGTAAAAAATAAAGGCTACCTACCTAAAGGCTATTACAAAAGTACAAAGGAGTCAACAGCGCCAACAGCCGAATTTGAGGCTATCCCCAATCTCCTTCAGCTAGATATCTTTGTGCAATTATTGCCAGCTACAAGTGCCGTGAGAATTAGCCAATCAATAGACTGGAGATGCTGTGAAGAGGGTCACTCAACGATCCTACGGAAGTAAATGGTTTTCCAATGAGAGGTGTTATTGTGAATGACCCGCTATTTCGGTAGCTGTCACTTTTGAAGCTTTTATTCTTTGACATTTGACAAGTAGAAACTACGCCTTTACTTAAAATGGAACGATACACGCTTCAACAACGCATTGAAATTATTAAAATTCACTACAAAAATGGTGAAAATCTTGCAGTCATAGTTCGCAAAACTAAAGCATTTTTTGGCCGTCGTGAAGCACCTTGTCGGACCGCAATACAGAAATTGGTGGAAAAATTCAAGCTGTTGGTACAAGTTAGTGATGTGAAGAATAAAACCCGTGCACGTCGCTCAAGAACAACTGAGAATATTGCTGCTGTAGCCCAAAGTGTTGAAGTAAAACCCAGGTTTGTGCATTCCTCGTCGTTCTTTGGAATTGGGTATTCCACAAACCATTTTTATGGTCGGAGTTGGATGGTATTGATCTGGACAACGTTTGCTTTCAACAAGACGGCGCTACGTGCCACACAAGCAACGAAACCATTGGGAAAAGTTTCCGGACCGTGTTATCTCTCGAAGAGGTGATCACAATTGGCCACCGATCTTGCGATCTAACACCTTGCGACTTCTTCCTTTGGGGTCACGTGAAAGATAAGGTCTACGGCAACAGCCCAGCGTCGATTCAAGACCTCAAAGATAAAATTCGTGAGGCTATCGAGGACATAGGGCAGCCACTTTGGTTATGGAAAATTTCATTATGCGTGCTCGTGGTGGCCATTTGGTTGATGTTTTTTTTTCATTATTAACGGCATACCTTCCTCTTTATTATGAAATAAACATCCGATCATTTATCTCAAAAAATTACATTTTTCTTTGAATACCAAAATAACACCTCTTATTGCAAAACCCTTTACTTGGATAAATTGCATCACGCCACATTTAGAATCCGCAAACCTCTTCTCGAGCGCCTACCCCAGCAGGAAAGTAGGGAGAGGGAGATCTATAGCTAACACGCGATCCATTCCCGTGTATACAGGTACAAGCAGATCAGAAATGGACAACATGTTGGAGTTAAATTTTTTCAGTGGCTTCAAATCAAACACACCCATTTATTTTACATTGAGTTCTTTATCTTTGTAAGCTATTCATTCTTTTGTATAACCTATAACGTAAGACGAAAAAACGTGTTCTGATTTTGATCCATATTGAATCCTGGAATATTACACACCGGGGTGCTGTCAGGCATCTACTCTGAACCGCCGGGCAGCTCAACATAGCTACGCCTCCCAGACCATTGCAGTGTATTCCAAGTGGAAGTCATGGCAGTGACTAGAGCTGCCCTAGAGTCTGCGATAAAGGCAATACCCCCGGAAGGCATCACCTTCCTTATTGACGGCCAGGTGGCTATAAAGCCTTTACTGCCCCAGTAATAAAATCGAAGCTTGTGAACGGCTATCGGGAATAGCTCAAAGCTCTTGGAACAGAGCATAAGGTATGGCTTTGCTAAGTCCCTGGACATGAAGGCATTTAGAACATACACGACCCTCTGTGTCTTCCCCGCTCTTTACAACAAAGCAGGAAGCGGGGAAGAAGGCCTAAGATGAGCCAAACTCTAGCTGTGTGAGCTATCACAAGGAAACTCTGGCCATCTTCTTGTGAGTCCAGAACGGAGAGAATCGTGCGGAATGACCGGAAATGCCTCTTCATGCTTGTTGTTATCCTAACGGGACACAACAACCTGCGGTAGCACATGAGGAAAATGCGATTGACCCCAAGAAGAACTTTGCAGAGGCTATGGTGACGAAGGAGTTAAAAAGGATGCAAACCACTTCCTACGTCACTGTCAAGGTCTTCAACACTCCTAAAACAAATTCTTCGGCAAATTCTTCTTCCATAGCCTGGACGAGCTATCTAGGACACCAACGGACAAAATCATGAACTTTATCAAATTATTAGGATAGATAGATGCAACAACACAGTAAGTAGTTAATTATTACAATTACCTTCAATATTGACCTGAGTGTGGCGCGGAATAATCCTCGCCAGCCCACTAGCCTAGCCTAACCTTGCGGTGTAAAATTTAAATCATGCCTAATCAGAGTAACTAAAATGCGCAATTTAACAAAAACAAAACAGTCCGCTAGATCCGCCTGTGTGGCGAAAACCTGGCTTAAGGACAAGTCCTTCCTGAACTGTAGTCGGGTCAGGAGTCACTAATTACCATCAACAACAATCGCAGTGCTCGACAATAGGAATGCAAAGCAACCTCCAAAGTGCACCATTATCGGTATTTACACAATCGGGCCTACGGATTGTACCATTTGTGTTGGGCCTCTTATAGCTCAAAGCGGGTGATACTACTGTTTGCCACTTAGTTGGATTACACTGGCTTCTGGTCAGTGCGTTCGCATACATCCTGAGTACAATAACCCAAACCATCACAGTCGACATTAATTTCATTCAAGAGGAAAGTAATCGGATTACATGGAGTTCTGAGTCCTGATCCGCACTATCGTCCAAGTGGTTAATGTTTCTATAGAAAATAAATCCAATTAATTGGCATCAAATAAGCGGGCACATTCAGAACAAAGGGCTACCACTAAAAAAGGATTACGCTCTTCAATTCATTGCGAAACTGGCCCGATATACGCATTTTTAAAAATCACAAAGCTCTGCTATGACGTAGACGCGTGTTTTGTTTACTCGTTCGCCCCCAGCTGTTTAAGGCCGGCAAAATAAGCGTTCTCAAGACGATTTGATTGATTTATACAGCACACTGTGTACACAACTCACCGGTGAAGCTATTGATAGCCAGTCGCGGGCTATTTTTAGTCATGGAAATCAACAAACAATGATTAGACACCTGCTGATGTTCTCAAAATGGGAGACGTTAATTTCGCTAAATTGGCGGTAAACAAACCAAAAGCCTTTAATTATGGCAGCGCCTTAATGATGATGGCGTAAGAGGATACCAGTGTAAATGCACATATTTCGTTAACCCTTTTTTTTAATTTTTTTACTTGATAAACAAAAGTCTTTAACAAATTTTGAAAATAAACACAGGTCCGGGTGCGAGGTGACGATGATGAGGAACAGGCAGACTGAGTTGAGGTCAGGCGGTGTATGAGCAACCGCTGTGCAATGTGCAGACTTTAAATGAATTTTCCAAGGCGAAATTTATTGGTCGTTCGGCTGAAATCTGAATTGGTAGCTACATTGATTTCAGATATACAGACCGTGAGTGATGAAGGATGAGATTTATATCGATGCTTTTATTAGTAAGCTGAGTGATTTTCGAATGATTCATTTCAGAGATGTTTGCTTTTATCAATATTGTGGGTTTAACATCTTTGTACCTATGCAGTGCAGTGTCGAGTGTGTAAAAAAGCAAAAGTCTTGAAGTTTTGAAGGCCTGCCAAATCAATTGGCCTATAGGCACCAACTCAAAATGAAATAAACACTACTAGTAGACTTGAATTGAGCTAGCTGTCACGCTATAAGAAGTGATAAAAATGTAGCACACTCAGGTCTTATTCTGAGTTTGAGTCGTGCAGCTTTTGATACTTTTAACAAGGATGATACCTGAGCAAAGTCTGTGCAAAAGTCGACAAAGAGACAGCGGAAACTTTTAAACCAAGTACTTATTTATTTACTTACTTAATTGGGTGGCGCCACAGTCCGGAGTGGACCTTGGGATGAATCAAGCGCTTGACAAAAATTTTAATGCGTCCAGCAAAACGTCTGAGAATATAATGTACAAGGTGGGCCAAAAGAAGTCATCCGATGTTGTTTGGCTCTCATTTTTTTTTAAATGAAAAACTTCGATTCTGTTTTTTATAATGTTTATTTAAACCTTTAGAATTTTACTGGTCAAATCGAGAAGATGATATCGGCCAAATGGGCGCCGTCATAATTGATTGCCATACGGGCTCGTTTTAAGGCATTTTTCATCAATCGGCGAGAAAACTTCACTCACCATGCTCAAAAAATGAATTAAGAGCCGTTTGCTCATACGGCTCTTAACGATTAAAGTTCCACTTAAATACTTATAGGCTACTTTTTTTAGGGCATAAACTGTCACATAAGAGTTTATGAGGCACTTAAATCCGCTATGATGGTATCAGCAAACGGCCCAAAGAGATTTAAGCCTAAAAAACTCCGGGTTACGACCTGATTACGAGATGAACATCTAAAAATGGTAGACTTTGAAGAGATTTTATAAAATTATATTACAATGCAATCCGAGTCAAAGGAAAGTCGCGGAATCAGTGATGCCATATTGAGGAAAAAACGCCCAAATAAATGGAAATGTCACCTAGGACAAAAAATCCAAAACTATATTCGAACTTAGGGGAAAACTAATAATTTTGCTGATACGAAAAAAGAGGAAAACAGTATTCAAAGTTTGGAAATACTGCGGCGAAAGTCTTCTGGTTCTAAAACCAGGTTAACCAACTATTGGAAAAAAGCTTCTTCCAATCAGATATACAAATTTTTAGAGAGAATACTACTGAAACCCTTACAACCCTTACAAGCCTTATGCCTGAACACCAGTTCGGGTTAAGAAGGAAACATTCGAGGATCGATCATTAGAAAAGTTGGCTCTTGAGGGAATAAAATTGCTCCTTTGTATCCTTAGAAGCTTCGCAAGCGCAACCCAAAACTAGTTCTCCGAAAGCGGTTACATAAACTTTTAGGTATATAATAAAAGTTTTTTTTTATAAAATTTATAACTTTTAAGTTTTCACTTTTAAGAAAAGGTTATATAACAAAATAACCTCTTTTGTGTCAAGCTCGGTAACAAGTACTTAGAATTCTTAGAAATAAGGGCTGGTGTTCCGCAAGGAAGGGTTCTTCTGCTAGTCTTATACTCGGTATTTATACGTGATATGCGGCAGTCTGAAGCTGCAACAACCAATGACACTGCTATACTCGCAGCTGGAACAATATTTGACCAAATATGACCAAATTATTGAAGTACATGCTTGGAGTTATTATTTTTATTACATCCGGTCCCGTAGGTGTCCACTTAAGAGAGATTCCACTATACAAAAAATAAATCAATTTTGTAAAGCTGGTTGCTGTTTTTTGGAAATAGCTACAATAGTTCACTTCTAAATTAAGTACAAACGCCTTTAAAATTAATAGTTCCTTCATTCTCCTTCCTAAACATTAGACTCGCCTATAGTAAGATTAAAAGCGCAATATGATTTTTTTCATTTGACCGATTTTCCCTAATCAAAGTCGAGATACATCTTGTCAGAGAGCTGTCAGACTTACTAAAGTAGATACTTGAATGTTCCCAATCATCCATTCAAACTCGCATAACTTAGTAGGCTTGTAATAAAAAAAAACATATGTTTGTCGTATGTTTTTTTGTTTTGTGTATAATATTCAAAGACCACTTACGTCACATTTACGTTACATTCGAAGTTAAAGTTAGCGTACCTGCAAAGAAATGAAAAAAAAAAAACCTATAAATCTTTTGCTTAAATTGATAAAAGGGCGGCACAAAAGGGCGAGCCACGGTAATAAATGCATTAACAAAATTAAAAAACAAAGTGTGCACGCATTTTCTACACACAATTGGGAAAGAAGAAGAAATCGGTCGAGCAGTTGACTGGGTGTATGCCTGTATGGTTACGGGACACAATAACCATTGTCCAGAAAGCGTCAAGCGGCTTTAATTGCTTATGGGTTTTCTGATTACTAATGGTTAATGTTAATGAGACCAACTGATTAGAGTTAGGGTCCAATTTGTTTTATTGACCTGTACAACGCATTATAACGTCTTTTATTAACTCGGTTGTATTGAAAATGAAAAGTACTTGAAGTATTGTGGCACAAATATTAGGAGATCAACAAAGTTTAATTCCTAAAATTAAATTGAATTTAAATTAAATTTCTTAATTTCAAATTAACTTATTTTTGTTGACAAATAAATAAAAGAATAAATGAGTAAATAAATATTTACTACGCTGCAGCAAAAATTGTTCCTGGTTATCGAAGCTGCAGTTGTGTAAAGATTTCGGTGTTTTTTTTAAATGTTCCCCATTATATATTTGCTTCCAAATCGTCGATTTGGTAGTAATATTCATTCGAATATTTAAATTTTAAAATGTAGAAAATTACGGCACAAAGGCGATGGGCAAACAAAATTACAAAAACATTGAAATTAAAATGCACCACTGGGTCGCACTAAGCTTTCTCATTCATCAAAAGTTTGCTTAAGTCAATTGGAAGATAGTTAAAAAGTTAAACCAACCATACATAAAATTTTAAGAATAGGTAGTGTTAAATAAGATTCACTTTTAGATTATTCATTTGAGATGACAGTACATAATATTAAAGAACAATGTGAGTGAGACGGACAAACAGAAACAGAATTGCTGGACCCACTTTTTTAAGATCATCCTAATATCAGAATTGATTAACATCTACCTACTAGAGTTTAATATTTTGTACGAGTTAAAAAAGTTAAAAACAAATTGTTTGTTATGCGTTGCGAAGCCGGACTTGGGTCTACCAAGTATCATATAAATATTTTCAACAGCTAAAGCTAAGTATACGCTGCTCGAGCTAAATTTTAGCTCCAATACAGAATTCTCTGAAAAATTAGGCTGAATACCTATTATTTCAGAATGTACTTTCCTTAAAAATTAATAAAAAAAAAATTGGGGCGGTACATTTTTTCAAAGCTTAATTTTCACAGATCATTATTTCTGGGCTCCATCTTTTCTCTCGAAAAGTCAAAACATCAGCTAAAGTCCTAGCTAAATTTTGACATAGAATACGCCGTGGATAAGTGTCAGAGAAAACATCTGCATTTTGAAAAATTGTCCTTTAAAAATTTTATTCTCTCTCTTATTTCAACTATTTCTGATTCTAAGCACCTCTCGTCCATGTAATAATTAAAAAATCTCATCCCTGCATACTTTACCGCAACAGAAAAACAAATACACAACGCTCTGTCACAATTTAGCTTGAGAAAATGCGTCGACGCATTAAATGGCCACGCGAAATTTTGACAGACACATAAAGTACATTCTAAAAAAAAAGTTTGATTATTTAACTCGCGTACCACTCGGCTAAGGTGATTCGCTTAAATTTAGCTCAGCTAAAATTTGGAGAGAAGTTTATACTTATATGAGGGAAAATTTATCTCGAGCAGCGTACTAAGCTTAAAAGCGAAATTCGAAGGCGCAAGGACTTTTCTCTTTATTTTTAAATCGCGTACTAGTTTTGTCCCAGATTTAACAAAATTGAAAAAGAACAGAAACTGTTTTCTACTTTTCGATAATCGAGAATTTTACTCCATGTGGTTCCAGCTTACTGTTCAGATCTTTGATCCTTTCAAACCGTTTCCAAATAGTTACCCAATATTTAGTGTACTTTACAAGTTACTATTCATTTAGTGGAAAATCGGGGAATCCTTTTGCACATCATGCCTTTTTTGGTGGCAGGTTTGACCTTTGTATGTGAATTAAAGGATTCACAAACAAAGGACAATCTTGCCATTGCGCGCATAAATTTCGAGCTCCGTGCACATAATGCCGATTTTTTATTCGTATGCCTCAAAATTTTCTTGTCGGCAGAGTCTTCTTGTTGCTTTTAAAATTTCACTTCGGCACACATTATATATTTATTAATTATTACCATCAACAAATGTCAATATTCCCTGAACTTTCAAGCACCATAGAAACTCGCATCAGACTTCTAAGGCTCATCCTTATCGTAACAGATATTCTAATTTTTTTAATTTTGTTTTTAAATTTATGAATATGCATTCTGCATAAACCATTCTCAACATAACGAGCGAACCGGAGGCAACGAATAATTAGGACACAATATCATGTAACAAGATAAGAAAATAATGGTAAAACAACTTTTGCAGCCCAGGTTTGAATACATACGACAGCCTCAGACAGAGAATTGTAACTTAAACCTTTTTGATGATAGAAACAAAAAAAAATCGGCACTCAATGCGAAATAACCAAATTGCGTCGCAGTGCTCCAGGAATATTGCAGATTATTCTTCCTCTGGCGGATTTACTTGATGTAATACGATGAAACCTAGTTTTAATAATTTAACGCGGAATTTATCATTCGTCTTCTCATCGCCCTTTTCAAGTTTAAAACAACGAAAAAAGCATAAAATTACTGTTAACATGACATGCCATTGTAGAAAGAATTATTGGTCAATCATAAGGCGTAGGAAAAGTATGTATATATTGGTCAAAGTCAATATTTTCGTCACGTTTTATTTTCTTACTTGTCAATTAAATGGGTCCGGTATAGGATGCTAATGTGAACCTTTCTTCACCGCTTCTTTGTTATCATAGGCCATCCCGATATGGGCGGAGGAGAAATTTCAATGTATAATTTTGGATCTACATACGAAGAGAAAACCTGCCAAATGGTAGGGACTCCAAAGTTCAATGAGCAGAATTTGATTTTAGCTGCTTTTATTTGACCGTATTCTTTCGGTTGTTACCCAAATTTCCCGAGCTTTAGTAAAAGTTGCAACAAACACTTAATAATATATTGACTGACAGCTTTCCTCTGACAGTTCGGTCCTGCTGATAACAGAATGACCTAGATATTTCAAAGATGCGCCCAACCTGCCCACACCTACCGGATAAGTAAATATCCCCACATTTTTAATGGGACTGCAACAACATGCAGACTGCATTGAACACACTTTCTGGAGACTATCAGCACTTCGCAAATTATTAAAAAACAATGATTTCCAAATTCTGCCCGTACTCTCCAAATATAGTTGGTCAATATAATGTTAATGTTTAGGAAGCCATTGCATTTAAGGAGTGCATTCTTCACTTCCAAAATAACGATATCGAATATTTAAAATAGGAGTAGGAGCAGTGGTCCCAGACTGTGAAGACTGTTTTCCCCTTATTTATCAGCAAAGGCAATACATTTTTCCTATTTTCCCATAAGTAAAATTTTTCTCTATTTTTATAAGAAATGTGAATTTGAAATGCATTCAGATAGGTACACAAAAATTCTTACGTAGACGTTCGATGGGCTGGTTTCTTTCATATTTAGTGTGAACATTTTATTTCGAGTCAACTATGAAATTTATTTGTAATGGAAATGCGTTTAAATTTTACTTCTAAACAATTTAAGTTTCAAAGAGATTTTTGATTATTTCCCCTTGTTCATCCCTTTTCATTGAAAAAGCGCCAAAATTGGCGCTTTTCCCCTCAATCTGGGAGTAGTAACCAAACAATGTTTGGTGAGAAAAGGTTGACCTCACGGAAATTGTAGACGTAAGAAATCCACAAAAAACACATGCGAAAAGAAAACGAAAAAGCTAGATATCGAACTTCTGAAGGAATAATAGGAAGTAGGTAGATATGTACGCATTCATGGAGGACGAAATATGCCAGCTTTCGTCTAAAAAAATGTGGGCCGACTTTATTTCTTTCTGCGAGGATTTCAAATTCGTTCGGTTGCTTAGCTTCCCGCCGAAATAATTTGAGGGTGAGTCTGAGTAATGTTAGCATTACAATTTTCAATAGATCAAATTGTATTTAAATTCACACTTCCGACTACATACCAAGCACTGTTCCGTTGCTTGGCAAATATTTTATTTTAAGTAAAGTAAGTCGTGTATTTTTTTGTTTCGCACTTACAATTTAAAGACGAAAGTGATAGGTCTTAGAACTTAACTTTCTAGGTGGGATTTTAATTTAAACTGAAGTGAGTTGGCTTCTATTTTCCAAAATATTCCATTGCTCACGTTTCAATTCTGATTTGTAGATCACCAAAACACTCGTTTTTGCTTTTCAGCGAACGAATAATAAAAAAACTCATAGTCAACCGTATTTTTTTTATTTAATAATTGGAAATGGATCTTATTACTGTACAAATTGACCCCAATTAATACTGAAGCATTAGGAAACAAAGGAAACCGTATTAAAAACAGTGGGTACTGAAATATATTTTCCAAATCGAACAATAGGGCAGTATAGATTTGTGTATGAAATGTGGCAAATCAACTGACATTTAGTTCATTCCCCAATTCGCTTAGTTTTGCTATATCTGTAGAAATTCCTCTTGTGTGTTGAAATAGCCTCCTTGATTCAGAGTCGAATTTCGGTAGTAACAGCTGAATTATTATTGGATCCCATGAACTCACATCGACTCCCAAGTTGTTGATGCCATACAAACTTTCCCTTGACGTGTCCATTAAGTTTTTCAAGTCAAACGGACTTTCATTCCGCACTGATTTTAATGTCAGCAAGGTCTGAATGTTGACTAATGCAGCTGAGTTTTGAAACCGCTTCCTGAGCAGTTCAACTGACGTGGGATAGTTTGTTTATGTTGGAGATAGATGACTCACAACTCTTGCTGCTTCTCCCCTCAGGTTGCCTTTCAAGTATTGCATTCGTTCTATGTCGTTCAAAGATTCATTTCTGTGCACTAATTGCTCAAATAACTCCCAAAATGGTGTCCAATCTTCATACCTTCCGCTGAATGTTGGTATGGCAGTGGTTAGCAGTTTTATTTGCTGTTGGTTTATTGAGGTGGCCCTTGGTGTTGCAGCACTCGAATATTGCTGTCCTTGCTCTGCCGCCTTGATCTGAATGTATGCCTCCTGGTACTTACATTCCAACTGGATGAATTCGTTGTTGGCCACGTAGTCCAGGCCCTGGTGAGTACATGATCTCCTCGTTTATGTCCACCAGTTTTGTCCAGCATTCCCTTAACTCCTCCAACTCGAATCTGAGGTAGACTGAACTCTGAGTCAGATCCAGGGGTGTTAGCACGTAACTTGATACAATCGAGTTTAGTCGATACAATCGAGTTCTGGCAGCACCTAATTTGTCTCAATCGATTATCCTCGATTGATTGTCCTCAATCTGACAAAAATAATCCTTAGTAAAGGATTTTCCAGAAGATCGCGCAACAAGAACGAATAACCAGTCGAACTGTTTCTTTTTGTTTGCTCTGTTATCTTGGTTAAGTCTTACGCATTAATTACAATTACAAAAAAAATATAAAATATTATAGAATTTTAGATTTGAAAACCGCTCGATGTTTTTAGTTTTATTTTCTCAAATTCTCAAAAACTAGAGTTTTGTAAGTTTTTTTATAAAAAAAAAAGAATTTGTTTAATAGATTTCCTCAAATCCACAAAAGAAACTTTCAAAACTGTTGTTTTTAAAAATTTGAGAAAATAAAACTAAAATCGGTTTTATTATTATTATAATAATTTTATTAATTAGTAAGTAAATTATAAAATTAATAACGAAAATAGCACCATCTGCCAGGGCTTACGGCTAGTTTGGTTATAATATTTATTGTTTGTTCAATCTTGTTATGTGAAATAATAAATGATTATTACCTATTATATTATCAAACTGTTAGTTTAGTTTTCTAAATTATTAAGAAAAATTGTTGGTAGGTATGTGTAGTAGAAAAAGGGGTTGGATGCCTAATGGAGGTCCACAACATTTTGCTAAATATTCCATATGCGAAAATTTGTGACTTATGTCCCAATCCTAAAATTCCACATTCCTTTCTTTCGAGCGATGTGTTCTTATAAGAGTATTTCTTATATCCGTCGTGGACTGCATTTATTTAGAATTAATTGTTCCTTTAGAAAATAAGCATTTGCCTTGTTTTCCACGTAAATATAACCTGAAATTTGACTTTTGCGATGACAACAAATATAATAGATTCTAAAAAAGTCGCCGCACTTGTTGTTCATGTGTGGATAGCCTAATGAATTTGTAATAGATTATTGTCATTCGAAATGGTATCCATCTTTCATGTAAGACTAAGAGGTCGCTGTAATTATTTCCACACAAAAATAGACTCGCTACCCCATTTTTTCCCTTTGATACCTACCCAAAAAACGGGTTTCTTTCTTTCTTGTATGAGCGCATTGGGTCACAATACACATGCCCGAACACTCTTGTAAATGCAGGCCCTCCGCATTTGGTACCGCTTCAATACCGCCGTAGTATTTTTTTTAATTGAAAGCCAATAAACTGTCAACCGTATTTTTTAATTTCAATACGCACATAGTTAAAGCTTTAATAATCAGTTAAAGAGGTCAATTGAAGACAAGTTCACAAATAATTTTTTTTATCTCCAACAAACATGTCTACGCTCCATTTCAAGGTACAACTTCCTTCTGATGAGCTTTTAATATCCAATAAATACGCTTGAAAATCATCCCATCAATCACTCATGCGTTTTATTATACAAACCACCTTCCTACAAATAAGATACACATATTTATTTAACCATCGAGTTGATCGTCGACTCCGCCGCCGCCATAGCTACGCACGCACGTAATATTAATCGTGTTGTAGTTATTGGAGCAAATAAATAGTAAGACAGTTGGGCAGGAATAAATTCAGAACACGTTCAATATGTCAGATGTCAGTTGTAAATGTTGTGGATTGACACCTCCTGCGAAAAGGTCTTTATTCTAAATTGTGTAGCTGGAATAACGTACAACGAAGCATGAAAATATGTGATTCTCCTGTTAATCGAACCAACCTCGATTCGACGGCACAAATCAGCCATTGAACTTGAAATGAAGAAGAAGAAAACCTGTTATGCGTGCAAAATTTGAATTTGGATAGGTGTCGACCAAAAGCAGTTTAGGCGGATTATTGGATTGTAGACTTTGCGCAACCAATAGCTTCCGCAACTTCGCTGAGGACTCAACAGAAAAGGCACTACTGCAATTTGATGTGTTTCTTATTTGTGGACCTTAATTTTATATTCTTTGTGGGATAAAAACAAATATTTGATACCGACGGCAGAGAAGTTACTGATGACTGATGGCAAAAAATTGATAAATCTGTCAGAAAGTGCATAAGGGTCCACTTAAATTTTATGACTGTCTCCCTTTAAGAAAATAGAGCGGTCCAACAACAAGTTTTCAAGTCTCAAGCTTTACGCTTGATTTGATTAAAGACACAGGCTGTAGGCATTCCAGTAAAATTTTCTGTAAGGTTACATTTTAAGAGACTTAAGCCCGAAATGCAATCCCACTGAATCCTATAGGTTCACCTAAGTTTAATTGGTCGCAAAGCTATACTAGTAAAAAAAATAAGTTTGTTTTTTCTAAGCAAAACAGCGTCGAGTTTAAAATGAATGCGTTACCTACATAATAAAAACAACAAACAAAATCGTGCTTATTTTACAATTCGAAAAGGAAAACACATTATATTGTTTTAACATGGACGTGCATTTTGCTGTATGGTTCAGAGGGATAATAGACAACCTTTCAGTTTTTTAAAGCCGCCTGGAACATATATGTGAAACAAACTGAAGTTGGTTTACATGTGGATAGCTAGATGCACTTAAATTTTTAATGGAAAACCTACTTAGAGGTAACAATGAGATACGAGCTGACGTAGCTGATGAACTGGTGAGAAGGTGGTCTGCAATGGATCATGATAGAGATCCTGGGCCAAGCTTCTCACAACCATTCGTTTTGTGTGAGTTTTCATTTTTGGGGACGAATGGAAGGGATCTAGGGATCGAGCTCTTTCATGACAGTTATACTCTCGGATGTTTGTCAGACGTTTGCGAGAGGTGGAGCAGTGGAAAAAACCTTAAGTTGGAATTTTGGTTTTCTCGGGATTCGAACCTGGGACCCCTCAACAAAAGATGTTGGAAAAATTGTATCGAACCACAATCCAAAACTCTTTGTATCGATAACTCCAATTCATATTCAAAGTAACTTGGTAGTAATGAAACTCACACATCGGGGTGTTCACCACGCTTAAGAGCACCGTGGACAGGCAAAATTTAATACAAACAAAAAAAAAAAACAAAATAAAAAATAAAAAACCCTTTTCCCACATAAATCACTTGTAGTTTCATTTTCATTTTCGTTCCACCAGATGGTTGGACAACATAAGATCATACAAGATGCAACATACAACAGCGATCAGCCAAATCCATCTTCCCATTTCCATCCTAGTGCTTCATTCTCCTGTGGTGCTCTATTGTTTGTAGAACCTTAAATCACAAGCTGGTCGGTTGCGCAGTGAGAACTGGCAACAAATATGAATTCGAATATTTGAAATTGCAACTGCTTTACTTAAAAGGTACTTGCGAAACCATTTTCGCAGCTGTGCTCAGCTGATAAATTAGAAATAATTTATTATGGCAGGCAATTTCATGGAAAAAATTATAAATCCAAGCTTTGGCTGTGTGGTTGGCCTTCTATAAGCAAAGTTTTCCATTGGCCTTGCCTGCTTCTTTTAAAATATGACATATGACAGAGGCCTACCTATCAAATTTTTACAGTTATCTAACTGGTAGGGGCTCTAAGCTCTAACTGGTCATAACTTCCTAAGAAACCACATGATGAAACTAAATTTCAAATATGACGATGCAGAGGCTGCGAAGACGAAGAGGTCCATGAGGACACCCGTCACTTCCTCTGTAATTGCCCGAGCCTATGTCACTTGAGAAACAGAACACTTGGAAGCTTGCATGACTTACGAGAACTTTCAGATGTCACACTTTCTAATCTGTACAGGTTTTTGAGAACATCAGGATGGCTGGATGGCATCGGGTAATACAAGAAGTCTAAGAAGAGATATGAATAACCATACAACAGCAAGATTTACCCCCAAATGGCATCACAATGGGTCCACTCGACAAGGACCTAAGTGGGATACAGTAGGGTTAAACCTGCTCTACGAACCCGCAAACCTAACCTAACCTGGAGGTAACAATTACAAATTTTTGTTGCACTACTTCTTTTGGGTGGTTACAATCATGTCTCAATCGTAGATGTTAATTTTAAAAGAGTAGAAGCGTCCTGTTTATAGTCCCCGCGATTATTAAAATCTTAAAGAAATGCTACAGAACTTAAGTGAAACTAATTTGATGCTCATTGGCGATTTCAATGGACGGCTAGGACTTTTGCAAAATAATTTTGTGAGCGGTTACAAAACGCATACCCTGCGAATAAGTCGAACCTCAAAAGACAACATCTGTGATCACAAGGGCAGAAAGATACTTGATCTTGCGGATGCGTATGACTGTATCATTCTAAATGGGAGCTGTGAAAGCGATTATCGCGGAGAGTACACATTCATCCGTGGAAAAGCATGTTTAGTAATTGACTTCTACCAAAACTAGTCTGGAATGATCGAAATGACACGAAATGTGTATCGTAGTAACTTAAATGCTGAACTTGAGCGACTACTTATAGCGGATAGTTCGCCTGATGTTGATACCCTTACGAGTATTATTAAAAACGCAGTCCCGAGCTTAACAACAAGAAAAAAAACACATATCAAAACAAAAGTGGTTTGATTATGAGTTCCTGAAAGCCAAGAATAATACATTCTCACTACTTAAGCTTTTTAGGGAATATAATACAAGTATCTTTAAAACACTTTATGGAGAAGCAAATAAGGTTTTTAAGTGTCTTTGTTACGAAAAAAATAATATATTTGACCAGCAGCGTATTGCTATTGTAAACAACTCTACATCCTCGGCAGAAAGCTGTAAAACATTTAAATGGACGAGTGAATTGCATCGCCACGTCACTTAAAGCAATACAGCTAAGGGACCACTTTATTAATCTACTTAAATCACCACAGTTCTCACCACCGTTCTAATATGCAGATCCATTGATTATAGATCAATTCCTATATAACCCATTTTCAATAGAAGAAGTTAAAGAAGCCATTGATAAGGCTAAAGACAGAAAGGCCCCCGGAGATGACAGAATCCCATACGAGTTCTATAAAAACTGCACGGATGAATTTATGTTGGCTCTCGTTGCGGAATTTAATAAAATTTTCAAATTTGCAAACATTCCGCAAAGCTTTAAAAAAGCAATTATATCTATCCACTACACAAAAAAGGTGACCATGTTGATCCTACAAACTACAGAGGAATCTCCTTTCTGAATACATCTGCGAAGTTATTTGCTGCGCTTATAATAATAGACTTACCTGTTGGGTTGCAGATCAATTGTTCACATTACTTAATATTGCGGAGATTTATAAGCAGAAACATAAAAAACTATATGCCTTTTTCGTCGACTTTCGAGCGGCCTTCGACACTATTGCACGCGAAGCTCTATTTTACAAATTGTACGAATAAGGTCTTTTAAGTCATATATCTTGGAAATAGATGAAGCAATTCAAATTTTAAATGGAGACCGAGGGTGGGATTTACTCTACAATTACTGTACAATTGCACTGCGTTATAGAATATGTATGGTTGAAGAAGAATTTTTAAGTTTATGCTATTTTGTCAATCTGGTAGACGGCCATAGGCCAAACCATAATAGACTTAAGAATATATATATGTGAATTTCTTTCTTTTTACGAAGACCGTATTGAATTAAAGATGAAAATAAAAGTCATAAAAAAACTTAACTACCTATTTGAAGCTAGTGCTTTTAATAGGCACACATTGGAAGACAATCATGTCTCAAGACAGAAAATGTGCTCACCTCTACCAAACCCTGCGATTCATAGTTCCTTCGCTTTGAGTTCCTCGGCCAGAAAAGTTGAGGCCCGCAAGTATTCAAAATTCGGACACCACACAGTAAGAAGCAAATAAACGATATGATTACTGAGCACAGCTAGCTAGCCAGAAAAATGTTCAGCAAGTGAAAATAAAGATTTGTTTCCACTGCACTCCAGAACTGGTGGACTTGCGAGCAAGGCCCGTCAAAAATAGTGGTAGGTACTAATAATCATATTTATTGTTCGGGCTAGATTTTGGAGTTAAAATTCTTTTTCATAGAATCTACAAAATACAAAAATTATTATAACTAACGACAACGCAACATATTTATGTCTCCTATCAAAAACGATAGTTGCTACTCCCCAAAGCACTCATTCTGAATTTCTAATTCGACAACTTGAAATGCTAAGATTTTCTTAAATGTAAACTGAGAGACTTCAGAATGAATGCTAAAATTAAGTGCAATTATTAGTTTTGCTTTGAAAAATGTTAATATTTTATCACATATTTATTTGGAAGACTTGTGAGTACGCGTGCCATCGTCCCCAATCCCACATTACAACCGGTTTACTCAGCAATAATTGAGTGAGTCAACAAAATTTGCCAGGAAAGACGATGAAATCTTCCATGACATCCGGCTGAAATTCAGTCAGTTCCTTTCCCTTGCCTGTCTACGGGGCGGTCGGGCGGAAAGTCACTTAGTTACATCGAATTAATGCCAGAATTATGAGATGAATTCAGTGTAGCATCGAGCAAGAATTAGATTACGAGTAGAGTCAAAGTCGTTAAAGATTCAGTGGCGCGTGACAGAGGCTGTTGGGCTTAATTATTATGAAAAATTTGATGATGTGGGCAATTCAATTATGCTTGATGAATTGCGTAATTAATTATTTTTCGACTTTATGCGCATTTTTATTGAACTGCTCAATTGGTTTATCGATCGTTGATTATTCTAACCTTTATTGAGTACAGTTATGATAATTATATGGATGGAATTATTTAAATGAATTGCAAATGATTGTTTTGGATGTGGGGTGGGTTGCCATGCCAATTTTAATTGCGCAATTTGAACAGAATAGAAACGAAACAGTAATATTGGTCTGATTTTAGAATATAGCAATTTTGAAGAGCGCACCACTTGTTCAACTATACGTACATCAGGTTAGACTGAAGAGGTTGGAAGTGTGCCACTAGTTTAGAAGTAAAATCGCTCCCAAATATTATTTGTTTCAAATTTGTTTAAAATATCTGTGAACTAATTCCCGAAGATTGTTCTTAATTATTCAATTTTAAATTAGATTCTTAAAATAAATCAAATAGGACGTTATAAAGCAGCATCTGGGTATAGAAATTTAAGGTGGCAACACTATTTTAACTGGCGGCCATTTTGTCAGCTGTCAAGTGATTTTGTTTAGTTCGGTTTGGCATTTCAATGTGAGTTGACTTTCGCCTGAACAACGCTTCCAAATTGTGCAAAATTTATTTTGAAAATCATGGTTCTGTTTGAAAGACGTATCGCGCACTACGTCCATTTTACGGTCAACGATGAAGCTCACTTTTGGTTGAATGGATACGTCAATAAACAAAACTGTCATTTTTGGAGTGATGATAATCCTCAAGGGTATGTTGAGACACCGTTACATCCACAAAAACTGACTGTTTGGTGTGCTTTGTGGGTTAGTGGAATAATTGGTCCGTACTTCTTTAAAAACAATGCTGGCCAGAACGTTACAGTTAATGGTGACCGCTATGAGCCATGATTACTGACTTTTTCGTTCATCAATTGAACAACCATGAAGTGCAGGAGCTGTGGTTTCAACAAGGCGGCGCAAAATATTGCACAGCTTGTGCCACAATTGATTTAATAAAGGAAATGTTTGGTAACCGTTTGCGGACCCGTGAATTGGCCTCCAAGGTAGTGCGATTTAACGCCGCTTGACTATTTTCTGTGGGGATATGTGAAGTCGCCGATAAGTCCGGAACGATTGACCACTTGGCGGACAACATTCGCCGCGTTATTGCCGATATGCGGCCACAAATTTTGGAAAAAGTCATCGAAAGTTGGACCTTCAGATTAGACTACGTTCGATCCAGCCGTGGCGGTCATATGAAAGAAATCATTTTTAAATTATAATCCAGAAGACTATCTTTCGAATAAAGTAAATTTCATGTCATTTTGAAAAGATCATCTTTGTTTTATTCCATTTCAAAGTTTTATACCTCTAAAAAAAATACCCTTCACGTAGGTCAACAGACCGAGCCCTGTTGATAGTCCGAGTTTAATTGTCTAAAAGGACTAGGTTTTGACTTCCTGTCAGATGTTCCACTGCCAGTACCATCCTTCGGAGATATAAGGCCTACCGTTGTAAAGGGTTTTCTAATAAGAGTTGTTATTGTGAACTACCCGCTATTTCCGTAGCTGTCACTTTTGAAGCTTTTATTCTTTGGCATTTGACAAGTAGAAACTACGCCATTACTAAAAATGGAACGATACACGCTTCAACAACGCATTGAAATTATTAAAATTCACTACAAAAATGGTGAAAATCTTGCAGTCACAGTTCGCAAAACTAAAGCTCCTTTGGTCGTCGTGAAGCACCTTGTCGGACCGCAATACATAAATTGGTAGAAAAATTCGAGCTGTTGGGACAAGTTAGTGATGTGAAGAATGAAACCCGTGCACATCGCTCAAAAACAACTGAGAATATTGCTGCTGTAGCCCAAAGTGTTGAAGAAAACCCAGGTTTGTCCATTCCTCGTCGTTCTTTGGAATTGGGCATTCCACAAACCATTTTTATGGTCGGAGTTGGATGGTATTGATCTGGACAACGTTTACTTTCAACAAGACGGCGCTACGTGCCACACAAGCAACGAAACCATTGATCTTTTACGGGAAAAGTTTCCGGACCGTGTTATCTCTCGAAGAGGTGATCACAATTGGCCACCGAGATCTTGTGATTTAACACCTAGCGACTTCTTCCTTTGGGGCCACGTGAAAGATAAGGTCCACGCCAACAGCCCAGCGTCGATTCAAGATGAGGACATAGGGCAGCCACTTTGCGATTTGGTTATGGAAAATTTCATGAAAAGGATATGGTCCTGTATGCGTGCTCGTTGTGGCCATTTGGCTGATGTTGTTTTTCGTTATTAACGGCATACCTTATTCTTTATTATGAAATAAACATCCGATCATTTATCTCAAAAAATGGAGTTTTTCTTTGAATACCAAAATAACACCTCTTATTGGAAGACACTTTATTTTGCATTTTAATTTTAATATGGCCTGCTGTCATGTTTGACACATAAAAATGCCACTAAAAAACTTTGAGCTTGACACCCCTGTTGGTAAACGAACCTGTTGCGCTAAATATGCCACAGTAGCTCCAGGAAAAAGTGTCTGTCATCATAGCAGTTGGAAGCACTTTTGATTTTACCTCAACCATAATCTGCCATAAGCGCTTTTTCTCACTGACTCAGTTGCTGCAGTGCCGTTTCAGCACTTTAAAATCCCTTTAAAAAAAAAAGCTCTTTAAGTTATTTTTCCTGTTGAAATCCGATTTCAGCATTTTATCAGAACAAATGTGTAAAGCCGGATCCAAGTTATATTTCTACCATTGTTGGTCATTTTTAATTCATGTTTTTTATGAAATCATTGCCAAACAGCAACTTGCACATTTTGGCTCCCTGTCGCTCCATTACTCTCAACATTTCGCGTTCAAAATTGCATGTCTCTTAAAAATTTTAATCAGATAAACAGCAAATTGTTATGCAAGCGCAATTTGAAGATGAGAGATAAGTTCCATTTAACAACATGACACCGGCCCAAAGGATAAACGAGTATTCTCTGAAAAGTTCCCCTTTAAAGGATCCACCATTACAGATAAGCTTCGACATTTTACAGCTTAAATCCGTCATCAACTGACACTGTAAACATTTAGGACTTTCTACTCCTAAACGAATTATTTGCAACCGTCCATTCGTGTCTCTGTGCCATTTCATATTTTGATGTCGTTTCATGTTTTACGGTCAATTACTCAACGCAGCCTGGCAATGGCAACAAAAATGTTCACAATTTACGATTAATGGACGTTCAATCGGCAGCGTCCGCGAGGCTAACAAAGTCAGCGTTCGCAACAAAAAAAAAAAAAAAAAAATGTCTGAAACAAACGCATTACTCATCGCCAGATGACAGCTAATACAGATGATCAAAACGAATTCACGCAATAATCCAAATTGAATTCAATTTAAAATTTATAACCCAAAATGGTGTTGTTCCCTGTCGCAGTCGCAGTCACTGAAAGGTTTTTTTTTTTTTTCTAAAACTTGTTAGGTGATTGTGGGTGGCGGTGACACTTTACGCTCGGCTTCGGTGTAAGGTTACTTTGCTTATGACGTTCGCACCTTTAGCATGGGGAAGGACATCTACTGCCTTGGGTGTGTGTTTTTTGTTTGCCATCGCAATGTAGCAATATATTCGGAAACATTGATACTCGAATCACGTGCTTGAAGATCTGATTTCTGCCGTCAGGATGTGTTCAAGGGCATGCCTTTAATTGTATTTACTTCCTCGTTCAAAGGAGTTGCATGTGTGTTAGTTTTAGGGAAGTCTTTATTAGGAGTGACGTCAATGATTGGAACTGGGCGTACTGCGAATATCATATGTTATAGGGGTTTGTCACGGTGCGGTAGGAAGGATCTAAATCGGTGTCGTCGTCATATACATATTTTATTGCTTTCTGTGGGGGTATTCACTCCTATTTGCTTGAAATATATTCTTTTCTAAGTGACACGAAGGTGTCGGGGTAATGTCCTTGTTTGCCGATTTGGCAATGCAATAAAGGCTCGTGTTATCGATTGTTTTGGTTGTACTGGATGTTTTATTTAGAAGCAGGTTTCTCTTGTTTTGTCACTTAAGATAAGAAAAGTTCTGTAAAGTCTGTCTGCAGATGTGCAACTAGCGTACATAAATTGACGTCAAATTGCTGTTGCATAGGCAAATATAACCACATCGATACTACGAAAGCGGAAGAAACTGAAGCGAAAGTTGTGACGATATAGTGGCACCAAGAAGCTATTGCGATGGCGTTTGCGTTATGTGTTTCCTTTAATGAATCGCCTGGAAATTGAGTGAGAAACTGTCACGATGCTGCTTCAACTTTATTCAGTTTAGAGTTGTTTGAATGTTTGCTAGCAACTTCTGCTGATAAGAACTTAAAAGATTTATAGAAAATCACATTCAGAGCTGATAAGCATAAATTTGAGCTAAGAACGACGACTATCAGAGCTCATCTGTAGGTATCTCGAGCTTGCTCCAAAATATGAACTGGATCGTCTTGTTGTTTTAGAAAACTTGTGTTAAAAATAGACATGCTATAGATAAAACCTTCAACCTAAATTGTGAATCTTGAGCAAAGTACATACAAACAAAGTACACCCAAACTCCTGACCTTTAGTATTGACTCAGGCAGGAGTGGAGCTACTTTTAAGTAGACCGATAGGCAGAGTATTTGAGTGGATGACAGTAGAACAGGCGCTCCCAAAGTGTGCGCCGTAGAAAGTGAAGAGGCTCCGCGCCGTGAGTTATTTATAAAAATACAAACTTATTTGAGCTTCAGTTTCATATTGTGGATGTTTTAATTTGTGGGCCTATCTATATATTACTTCATTCGACTGTTTCTTTTTGAAATAGCTAGGGATGGGCGTTGTGACAGAATATTAAACATGCATAGGTGCGCCGCGGGCTGAAAAATATTGGGAGCCACTGCATTAGAATTGCGGTCTAAAAGTAATTTATCTAATATTTCGTGGGAATTCTTTAAATTTTGGCGAGAGATAAAAGGGATTTTTTTGGGTGTAACCATGGGATAACCTGCTTCTAAAGTCTGGCATCACTGCTTCAAAATGTAGATAATATTTATGTTGATTATTGAATATAATTTATCTACAGGTAATTTTAGTTTTTAATAATTTAACTATTATAATCATACTAGCTGACCTGGCGAACATCGTTCCGCCCAAATTCATTCAATAATATAAGTTAAACATTTAAATATTTTGTTTTGTTTTATTTATTTGAAGTGACACCCCCGTTTTTTTATCCTTATTTTTTTTCAAAGTGCAGTTCCCCATATAAACTTTTATCTCCTATATTTCATAAATTAAAGCCACAAAATCCCATTGAAATCAGTTGAGTGGTTTCGGAGATTGACAACAGCGTCACCTGTCGGCTGTTGAGGGGTTTCGGGGATCGACAAAACAGGTATGTTCACTAAAATGCGTAGAACTCGTATAACCAATACACATACAAAGATCGTATAAAAATACAAACCTTGGTATTGAACCTTTTATTTGAAGTTTCCAGAAACAAAATCGGTTCACTCATTAAGAGAACATCAGTTGAAACACAATGTGACTTTTTTTTTATATAAAAAAGGAGATAGATGAAAACGTTATGTTGCCTACAGCTACCTTTTTGAGAGTTTTCCGAATTTTCATTTTCCCAAACTATCCCCATTCAAGGGAAAAAAAACATAAAAAAAAATCATTGAAATCCCTCTCGCAGCCCAAACTGTACTGAAATTCATGTGTTTTTTTCACGCACGCACAACACGCACATGCGTTTTTCGATTTCAACAAAACTTAACAAAAACCATATATAGACCAATACCAAAGATGTGTGAAAGTTTGGTTAAAATCGGTAGATGCATTAAGGCGTGAATCGGCGACAAACAAACACATTTTTAAGGCTCAATTTTTATATACCAAACTAATGTAGATATAGATATAGATTTATTTATTTAAAAGGAAAATGCTTTTTCTTCTTTTAATTAATATTTATAGTGAATAAAATTTATATATTTATATTTAAATTCTTATAAAACGCTTTGTACAGCCACCCAAAAATTGAGGCCCCAGGAAGAAACTTGTTTTAAACTAAACAATTTTTTGCAACGAATCAATCAACGAGGAAAAAGTACGGAACAAACAGTTCCATAACTTTTCGAAAATTTTGAGGTATTTTGGTAAAAAAAAATCTGCCTCCTAGCATTCGAGCTCGTAAGTCTCTTACCTTTAAGGTTCACTATTTGCCTCAAAGAGCATCGTATAATATTAAATGCAACTGCAACTTTCAGGTTCGAATGAAGCCGGGCAATGTTTCTTTTTTTGTTTAAAGAAGTGAAAGTTGAGCGTCTTCTGGTTCTGGTTCCGGTGTGGTAGTGCAAAAAGTTTTGCGTTAAACTTCGCACAGTAGTGAAAACAACACTTTAGGGCAAAAAGGCACTCCCTTTGCAACAATTAGCGAATATGAAACATAGAAAGGACATCCATTGGCTTACCTAATACCTGACAAAAATTGCGCAGCTAAACCCACTTTAGTTAAGTATTCACAAAATCTAATTCAATCCCATTAAACGAATGCAATTATTTAGACTAAATCACTGAATGAATAACGAGGAACATTAAAATGGAAACCCAGCGACTATTTGTATGTCTTATTTTATAAGTCGAAGAACCTTCTGCGTTAAGTAGGGCAAACATATGCATCAACTCCAGTAAAGAATGTCCCTTTTTGCATGCCCTACTTAAGGAGATTATAGTGCTTTCCCACATACCTACTACACAAGCACAAACACACGTCTAGTACTTCGGTTGGGAAAATGAAATAAAAATAACTACCGGCCAAGAAAAATCACTTGCGATGACACGACGAGGCAGCCGACGAACGCTAGATGTTTCCAATCATCTAGTAATTTGTCATCCCGACCGACTGTCAACTGTATCCTTTACTCATAACTGTGCCTCAAATGCCATCAATTCTTATCCTTCACCATATCTATCCCGAATAAATAAACCCGAAATATTTTTGTTTACCCACCACTTTGCGAAAAAGGAAAAGTTCTTGCGCCTGCCAAACGAAACCATTAATTTCATTTTGACTGAATGGGATGAGAGCAGTAGGGTGGCACTGCTATGCGTTTGAAGTGATTGCGCCTCCTCTTCATTGAAATACTGACACTCTTACTCCTACTCCAGCAGCCATCGCTGAAAGATACACTGTGTCGTAAACGTCCCGTCTTCGTCATAATTTAGCCTCCGGAGAACAACAAACGGATCATATTACGAGTTGTATCCATGAAGCTTTTCCAATTTCATCCGGAGCGCTTCTATACCGCCGGTGGAGGCGGGGTGAGCATCCTTGGAAACAAAAGTACAAACAACGTTACGACGGTGACGGGAAAAAGTCAGTGTACGTACATTTATCCTGGTTGTGTGCGGAGAGGATTTGCGTTGCACTCTCATTGGCGGCGAGGCCCCTTGTGGATGGGCTCTGTGCAGCTCTCTGGGGGCAAATGTCGAAGAAAATATTATTCCACAGGACTAACGATAAATAAAGCTCTAACAGCGGAAAACGTGCAAAGCAAACATCCTTGTGAGGGAAATTGTGCACCGCAATGGTGGTGGGCCGGCATTTTTTTTGTCGTCTTTTTGTATAGAGCATCTCAATTCAGCGAGATATTATGCAGGAAGAGTTAAGGATAAACAAAAAATATTGCTTTTGCAGCTGATAAGCACAAGCTGTAGTAGCTGCCAGAAGCTACTGCCGGCCGACTACGAATGGATTGGTGCTCCCGACGCAGTGGCTTGCAAACTATTCAGCCGCAAATGTACACATATTGAAGACTGGAGAGGGATGTAGGATGTTGTTTGTTTTTGTATATTTTTGCGCTTACGGGTGAATAATAATTCACCCAAAACAAAGAGTGACAAATGGCCCATCGCTTTTATGGTTTTTAATAACGAGTATGTGGGACATTAAAAGCAGACAAAAGTCCTTATTATTCAAAAAGTTTTTGTTTTTTTTTAAATAAATCGTAATAATAAAAATAAAAGCAGTAACTTTCATTAAAGTGGGACATTAACAATTAACATTATGCGTTACACATGCTGTTATCTTATATTTTCGGGAAAATTCTACCAGCATCCTTAAGCTGCGCCCCTTTTGTATATTTGAAGTGAACTCATATTGGTTCTCATAGGGTGGTGCACAGACCATTTGCGACAAATATTCAACTAGTTGAACAAATGTTAGAAATCACGTGAGGTAATAGTCCTTACTTGCCAGACTGCCTGGAAGCATCTCTCGATTTAACCGTAAACGAAAGCTCACAGTGAGGAGGAAGACAACAAATATCGTTTACCAGATTGCCCGGGGTGCTTCTCAGATACCGAAATTGCCTTGATTAGGTGCACTTGGACGGATTCGGGCCCAAAGTGTGCTGCGAAATTTGTAATTTCTGAAAGGTCCGTTGCATCTCTTGTGGTCTTTGAGCTTTACTTCCAAAATTGGGCTGCAAGGTTGTTTTTGCTCCACTTGAAATATTATAATACCGGAGTAACCGGCCTGCTGTCCTAGGGTCAAGGGCCTGGCCCTCCAGGTTGGGGGTTGTGCCGTCGGGGTAACTTCCCGACCATGTAAAAAAAAAGAATAGTTTTGAGAGAGACACGAGGAGCCTCGGATAACAATTTCCCTCAAACGGCAACTAGACCCGGAACGTCAACGGACAACGATTTAAGAGTATGTACCTGGAACGTGCGAACGCTGTACACCCCAGGTGCTACTCAAAAACTTGAGTCTGTCCTCACGCGGTACAAGGCAGATATTACCGCGATCCAGGAGATACGATGGATAGGATCAGTTATGATGAAAAGGAAAAATTGCGATATTTATTACAGCTGCCATAAAAGATTGCATGTATTAGGATGCGGATTCGTCGTGGGAAATCGGCTTAGGACAAAAGTCATTGACTTTAAGCCGATAAGTGATCGCCTAGCTGTGATCCGCATCAAAGCTACTTTCCAAAACATAAGCCTAATATGTGCACACGCCCCTACCGACGAGGCTGAAGACCCTATCAAGGAGGAGTTTTATGACCTCCTGGATGGAGCCTGTCCGGAGTACGATGTCAAAGTTGTGCTCGGGGACTTCAATGCTAAAATCGGAAAGGAAAACATCTTTGGCGGGTTAGTTGGTAAACACAGAATCCACGATACGACCACAGACAACGGTTACCGACTAACTGACTTCGCGGCAGCTCGTAATACGGTGATAAGTAGCACTAGGTTTCCAAGGCTAAGGATCCACACAGCAACCTGGCGCTCTCCAGACGGTCGAACCGCCAACCAAATCGACCATGTGCTAATCGACGCGAGGCACGCATCCAACATCCTCAACGTGCACACATTCCGAGGGGCAAACGTCGACTCTGACCATTTTCTTGTTGCGGCTAAGTTCAGAGCTCGACTATCCAACGAGAAGAAGCTGCGTTCCGCCCAGAAGAAGAAATTCAACGTTGGACGCCTTAGCACACCTGGAGTAGCCAGAGTCTACAAAGAGCGCCTGAGTGAGAAACTCTCCGCAGTGCATTCACCTACCACAAATGCCAACACCCAGTGGTCCCAGTATCGCGACATCATCAAAGAGGTAGCCGAAACCACCTTAGGGTACCAGCCACCCCAGAGAAAGAGCCCGTGGTATGATGATGAATGCGTACGCAGGAAAAAGGTGACAGAAGATGCACATATGAAGGCGCTGCAGCGCAAAACAAGGGCAGCGAGGGAAGAGTATCGAGCCAGGAGGAGGGAGGAGAAGAAAATCCTGCGTAGAAAGAAGAGGGCCTACGCAGTCTCCCAGCTCAAGGAGATCGAAGAGTCCCGCGATCGAAGCAACATCCGGAAGTTCTACAAGAAAGCCAAGCAACTGGCTGCTGGCTTTAAGACCGGAACGCAGGCTCTTCGAAACAGTGATGGAAACCTAGTCACCGAAGCGCAGGGAATAGTAGATGTTTTTAAGCAGCACTTCCAGCAGCTGCTAAATGGGCATCATGTAGAGAGAGTGATAGGGCAAGAAGAGAACCCACGTCCAGTCAATGAAGATCCAGTTCCACCGCCCAGTATAGAAGAAGTTGGCTTAGCAATAAAAAAGCTAAAGAACAACAAGGCCGCCGGCTCTGATGGTTTACCAGCGGAGCTCTTCAAATACGGTGGTGATGTTTTGGTAGGGCGCATGCACCAAATCATCGACCAAGTATGGGTGAAGGAAAGTATGCCCGATGACTGGACTATCAGCTCCATATGCCCAATCTACAAAAAAGGCGATCCTATGTCTTGCAAGAACTATCGAGGCATATCCCTGCTTAATCTCGCATACAAGATCCTATCCAACGTACTGTGTGAACGTCTCAAACCGTTCTGCAACACACTAATCGGCACGTACCAGTGTGGCTTCCGGCCCGGCAGATCGACTATAGACCAAATTTTCACACTGAGGCAAATCCTGGAAAAGACCAATGAATTTCAAGTCGAGACTCACCACCTATTCATCGACTTCAAAGCCGCATATGATAGCATTCATCGTCAGGAGCTTTATGTGGCGATGGCCGAATTCGGGATCCCGGCAAAACTGATCCAGCTATGTAGCGTGACGCTGGAGAACACACGCTGCAACGTGCAATTTGGAAGTAGTTCCTCCGAGCTATTCCAAACATACACCGGGTTTCGGCAAGGAGACGCATTATCATGTGACTTCTTCAATCTCGTGCTAGAGCAGATAGTGCGCAGGGCAGGTGTCAACACGGAAGGCACTATCTTCAACAGATCCGTCCAGCTACTGGGGTATGCAGACGATATTGACATCATCGGTCGCTCCCAGCGTGCCGTGATAGAGGCTTTTACGGCGATTGAAGAACAGGCGAAATTCGTTGGTCTTGTAGTAAATGAGAACAAGACTAAGTACATGCTATCAACAAACAAACAAGCATCTGTCCACCGCCTAGGACAGAACGTCACTATTGATAGCAACAATTTCGAGGTAGTTAAGGAGTTTATCTACCTCGGAGTAAACATGAACTCCACAAATGACATCCTAGTGGAGATCCGGCGAAGAATTACCCTAGGAAACCGCTGCTACTTCGGTTTGGCAAAGCAATTGGGTTCAAAACTCCTAACTCGAAGGACAAAATGTATGCTTTACAGAACCCTTATCCTGCCAGTTCTGCTTTATGGCGCCGAGTGCTGGACGATAAGCAGGAAGGGAGAGCTGATACTGGGCTCCTTCGAAAGAAAAATTCTTTGGCGGATTTTTGGTCCTGTGTGCGAGGAGGGCGAATGGAGGAGAAGATACAACCGCGAACTCTATGAGCTGTACCAAGATGTGGATGTAGTCCAAAAGGCCAAAATACGTCGACTACATTGGCTCGGCCACATCGAGCGAATGGACAATAATGCTCCAGCTAAGAGGATCTTCGAATCCCAGCCGCCAGGTTCGAGACGACAAGGAAGACCGAACCTCCGTTTCAAAGACCAAGCCATCGCGGATGCCAGAGCGCTTGGTCTGGATAACTGGAAGCAGCGTGCCCGGGATCGCAGAGGATGGAAGGCTGCAGTGTCTCAGGCAGAGACTCTCCACGGGTCGGGAGCCCGTTAAGCAAGCAAGCAACACTTCGTCAATCCAAATCGTCGGTCTATAATACCCAGTAAAGCGTGACGATAAACTGGTTGTCTACTCTAGGGATATGCGACAGTTTCTCCCTGCCTGAGTAACTGACTTGACTTCTTAAGGTTTCGACGCACCTTGATTCTGAGTATATTTATTTGCTAACACTAAAAATTATTGAAATAGTTTTCGTTTTACTGAGGTACAAGGTGGGCCAGAAGAGATCACCCTATTGGAAGATGCTCTTATTTTTGCAAATGGCCGCCAATGTCAAATCTGTTTTGACATTTGTGGAGAAGACAGATGTAGAATACAAGTGAACAAGCCATGGAGCGATACACTCAACAAGAACTCGGAATAATCGTGTCTATTTTTTTTTGCGTAACAATTCGTCTGTAGAGTTGGCGCAGCGCGAATTCCGTCGCCGATTCCACAGCCGTCCTACACCGACTGCTCCAACACTGCGCCGTTTGGCCACCAACCTTGAAGAGTATGGGACCACACGAGACGTTGCCAAGAGTGGCCGGCCCGGAGCGCCCGTTGTGCCGAGAATATCGCCGCTGTTGACGAGGATGTCGAGCTGTCGCCGGAAACATCGACCAGACGCCGTGCCTCGCAATTAGCCATCAGCCGGTCGTCCCTAAGGCGAATTTTGGGGAAAGGCTTACACATGTTCCCGTACAAAGTCCAGTCCATGCATGAGCTGCTGCCTGTCGACCGCCAAACGCGTGTAACCTACGCCATAGCCTTCCTCAATCTCGCGGACGAAGTGGACGATTTTTCGACCAAAATCATAATGAGCGATGTGGCTCATTTCCACCTCAGCGGGTACGTGAATAAGCAAAACTATCGCTTCTGGGGCACCGAAAATCCATGAGTAATGCACGAGGAGCCGTTACACCCGCTCAAAATTACTGCATGGTGCGCTGTTCACGCTGGAGGAGTCATGGAGGAGTCATCGGGCCATTTTTTTTCGGAGAACGCCGCTGGTCAAACGTCAACACTGGACTGTGCGCGCTATAGGGCCATGTTAACCGAGTTTTTTCTGCCGCAATTGGACGAATTAGGACTGGAGGACATGTGGTTCCAACAGGACGGAGGTACGGCACACACGAGCCACAGCCGATATTCTGAAGGCCGCGTTCCCGGGTCGCCTCGTCTCTCGTTTTGGCGATTTGCACTGGCCCGCAAGTTCGTCCGATTTAACCGTTCCGGACTTTTTTTTCTAGGGTTTTTTGAAGTCCCGTGTTTTCGTGAACATGTCCGAGACCCTAGAAGCCCTCAAGGACACCATTCGACACGAGTGCGAGAATCTGTCGCCCGAAGTTCTCGCCGAGGTGATGAAAAATGCAATAAAACGAGCCCGTATGGCAATCAATTGTGACGGCGCCCATTTGGCCGATATCATTTTCTCGACTTGACCAATAATATTCTAAAGGTTTAAATAAACAAAATCAAAAAACACAATCCAAGTTTTTCATTCAGAAAAAAAAATTAGAGCCAAACAACATCGGATGACTTCTTTTGGCCCACATTGTAATTGCAACCACCAAATTATTTCTAAACGTTGTTCCTTCGTGTACTGCACCATGATGAAGATGTTTATCTTACTGAATATTCTGACATTGACAGTTCGGTAATCGGTTTAAGGGCGCGTTCACACTGAAAGATTGAAGTTGTCAGGTCGCTAATGAAAGACCCTTTATATTTATTTAAACTGTGCCCATTTCTCCTCTCTATACCAAACCACTGCACATCTTTAAAAGCTCCATCGAACAAGTCTACGGTATGCTGAGAAGGTTAACTCAAACTTCACCATTTTTAATTTCCAACCGCCGCTCCTTCTGCCTTGAAGTTCATCTCCTTCCTAAGCTTTAAGTTCCAGAATTAAATTTATAAGAGGTACAAGCTGTAATACTGCTTCAACAGATTTCACATTTTCGTAGTCATATTCCGACTTGCAAATAAAGATCCTATTCACAGGGTTTTTTATGAGCAGATTTTAGACTCTCTGAAGGAAATTTTAGCACAAAATATGTCATATACTTAACGCCCTGAGATCTTTGAGGGTTGAAGTATTGGGTTTGCCTGCTTTGGGTATATAACACCCTCATGTTGAAGTCCTACAGGAAACACCAGCAGCTGACATAAGCGATGAGTGCGAATGTAAGACTCACAAATGTACGTCCACTTAGGCTTCTTAATCATGAATACGAGGACTAAGAAAGGCCTTGGAAAAGAAGTGTAAGAATCTGTGAAATCTGCCAAATGTCATGCTATCGAGAGAAGAAGCACCATTTGGAGGAGATCCCCGAAATTTATTTTCCAAGTCCCGGAAAAAAATTTAAAAAGATTTTTAACGATTTTTAAGACCATCTCGGAGAAGATGGTATGCATAGCGTATAAATTGCAAAACCATTATGGTGGCAAGCACGCGTTTCCCAAATCTTGATATTGTGCTTGCCCATTGAACGAAATACAAAGAACCAGACCACAATGTCATGTCGTTGGCGGGCAACATTTAAGTCGTACCTTCCGAGCTGACGTTGATGACATTTGTAGGTGCACGAACAAAAACTCCCTCTGTAGCATGTTACCGGGTGAAAGTTACTCAATTTATAGACAAATGAACTCATTAAAGCCCAGACTAGATTTAAATTTCGGGAATTGCGTATTTATATCCAAAGAATGCGTTTCTTCTAAAATTTAGATAATTCATGCGAACATCCCCTAACACCTGCATGCACAATTGATTTCATGCGCGTTGCCTATTTATCTAAACGCCGTCAAACCGGCATTTAATTAAATTATATGCTTCACAAAAGGTGGTGCAATATTCCAAATCAATTACCACATAATAGGCACCACACACTCGCACACAGTCATTGAATTCAATATCCAATAAACGCACAATTCAAATTAAAGAGAATACGAACTCGCACTTATTTCGCAAACTGCATGTGGTGTTAATGAAATCAGCAAATGAATGGCTTTCGATTTTTATTTGTGAATAGATTGGTTGCTGGGCAATTAAAAAAATAATAAACACACAGGGTGTAGGTGTACTATTTATAGGCAGCCAGAGGGCCAGTGTGACCGTTGCAGTATTCTGAAAAGTCGCAAGAAAAAGGGCCAATGAGAAAATAAAAATATTTATTTAAAATTTTTGAACGATGTCCACAAGCAGTGGTTCACATTTTTGATTAAAATTTTATTTCACTAAAAAGTTTGGCCATTAAGTCTGAAATACAAGACATTCAAATGGCCGCCTCGGGAAGATTCGCAGCATGCGATCCTTTTGAGGTAATTTTTAACCACTTTTTCGCTCATTTCGGGCGGTATCTCGTCCATAATTTGAGCAATGTTGGTTTTTAATACATCTACAGCCTTATTTATAAACCCACCGTAGAGTCTGCTTAACTTTTCACACCCTCTAAAATGCCCTTACGCAGGGAAATGCGATTTATAAAGATTTTTCGAACTTAAGCAACGTTGCTTTAAGGCTGCGTAATTTAAACGCGAAAATTTGCGTTTAGAGCCTGCGTAGAGCCTACGTAAATATGTTTTTGCAGCTAATGTCATTTTTGTTAGTGGTCGAATTGGAAACAATTTCAAAAAGTGAAACTAATTTTTGTTTGTGCAATCATTTCGAATGTGGTGTAAATGTGCACCAAACGAATTTCGTCTGCAAATGCAATTATAACATAGAATTTCAGATTTGGTGGTGGTTGATAGATTATTGTAGTTTTCCATTGGTTTCACTCGGGGATCCACTCATTCTGAAATCCAACGGAACAAGAAAACTGCTTCTGAAAGAATCTACAAAAGTATTGATGAAACGCCAAAAAATAATCTATATGGCTGCTGTCAACTAACTTGTATAAAAAACATATACATATTACACTTGTGTGACTGCTTCTTGAGTGGATTCTGACTTCAAATCGAGAAGCGAAATTCTCTTCTCAGAATCACCAGAAGAGTATTTTTTGTGCCAATGGAATGGTTTCAGAAGTGATTTTTTTCGATTCCGGACGCTTCTTTTTGCCCAATGGAAAACGACATATGACTGCAGGTAGATATTTCAGCAGTCCCTCCAAAGAAATTTCGGAATCGTCCCAGATAATTTGGCTTTTTGTTTGTATTATGTATGATTTTCTTACGAAGCTAATAGATTTCAGTGTTTTCTGTAATAGTTTATCTAAATTTTTACATATTTAGACACAAACCTCGATTAGTAAGGTTACCTCGGAAAAATGTTTATAAATCACAATTTCAGGAAAGCCACGTAGAGGCTGCGTAAATTCTTATGCGATGTTTAACTAAACAGCATCGTAGAGGCGTCGTAAGAGAAACTAATAAATACGGCTGCTAGAGTTCGGAGACTTTTAGCGTAAACACGGTCTTTTGCGTAGCCACATAGAAAAAAATCTAACGGAATAAAATCTCATGATCATGGTGGCCAGTTGACTTCGCCAAAACGTGGAATTACGTAACCAGGAAACTTCTAAAGCAATAAAGTCATAATTAGTCATGTTGTGTGGCTTTTTGGCCTTCTCGGACGACATCACCATTTTTATTTACAGGGTGATACCTCCAAAAATTTACGCGATCTGATAGAATTTTGTAACGCTTGTCAAATATTTGACAAATGCGGCCTAGACAAGAGCTCGGTTAAAGCAAAGTTACAAAAGCAGAGAATCCCTCAAATTGAACCACTTAATTGTTAATTATCAGTATTCCATCTCAGCGTTTCTGAGAAGGAACCTAGAGGTTGTTTTTTGGATAAGCTGAAAAGCAAATGTAAATTCCGTGAACGTAATAAAAATGCCACTACCGCACTTAAAGCTTCAGATGGATAACAATCATGAACTGCTATTATTTTTTATCCCTTTTATTGGAATTTTGATGTCCAAAAGCCTTTCGTGGAAAAAATTTCTTATTTCCGAACTCTATCACATTTCCCCATAGTTGGCAGCATTTTTTTTTTATGTTTTTGCATATCACACGGCATTAGAATTGAATGGCGGAATTTGAAAAAAAATTGAGGGGGCCAGTGGCAAGAGGATTTGTCGATGTTTAGTATGATTTATCTATTATTAAAGCTTTCCGTACGTCAATTACATAGTACTAGATCCGTCGGCTATCCCTCCATAAACGTCAACTGAAACAGCTGCTCATATGACCGATTTCCCCCAATCAAAACCAAGATACATCTAGTCAGACAGCTGTCGGACTTACTGGACTAGACACTTGAACATCCCCACTATCTCGATAAGAGGCAAACTGGGAGAGAACTTTTTTTGTTTGAAGATTTTTCTTACATTTATAACTTTGAAGGTTATTATGTCTACTTTCTTCATAAAAATCTGAATCGTTGCATGGAAAACTCGAAATGGTTCCTTAGATCCTAAATGGACCTTTTGTGCCAACTTTTTACAAACGTCTTTATTCATCTTTCCACATCGTTGGCGACCCCCCATAGTAGAACGGTTAAAGCAAAGTAAAACACGGGAAGGACTCGTTAAATTCAAAAATGCCAAAAAAGGTAGGAATCTTAAAAAAAATTAAAATAAGGACAAAGATGTGTTCCTCGACGACAGTCAGAGTGTCATCTCTGTAAAAAGTTATAACTTATTTATGTAAGGGTAGTAGAGAGATGTTCTTTACAAAAATGCTGACTAGGCAGTCAGACGGATGTCCTAAGCTCGCCAGGGGATAGCAATCCACTGCCACAGTCCATGAAGTGAAATGAATAACATCGGAGTGTGCCAAAAGAAAAAGTGCGTTTCTGCTTGGTAGAACAATGGACCGGAATTCAAGTAGAAGTGCTACAGGATTTAAAATCCTGAATTAAATTCAAACTAGGGAGGTTACTGTGGCGTTGTTAAAGTAATGCTATGGGGATGTAATCAGTGTCAGGAACTTATTCTTCAGTATGCGAGTGGTGCTGAAGAAGTACACAAAGAGATAAGCGATTTTTTTGAGGTCAGCTAATGATGTGTTAAATAAATGTTTGAGTAGCGGGGAAGTCGTCGCATTTCTTTTTGAAGTTAGCAAATTGATAAAAGCGTTTAAGGGCGTTACACTGAATGCGTTAAATATAAATATAAATATAAATATAAATATAAATAAAGATGTTGTGGAGCAGCACAACTGCAGTAAGTTTACAACGATTTGTCAGTGGCTCTGACGGTGCAATTAACTGCTGGCTTTGCGTGCTTTGAATGAAATGTTGGAATGGAGAGAATTTGCAGGAAATATAAATGATTTTTAAAGTTTGTGTAATAGGTTATTGTTTTTAAGGAATTTCTCCAAGGCAATAATAAGGTTCAATTTGGTTCTTAAGCCTCGGTTAATATAAGAGCAGTTCGGGCATTAGTTCGTAGATTGTATCTTTGGTTGCTAGCCGCGTTTCTGCCATGTTCGAATTACGAAAGACCACAATAAAGGGTGAGTTTTCAGATCTTGAATGTTTTTGGGAGATTCGACTTTAAAAATCCGTAAGGCTTCTAAATGTTTTCTTAAGAATTTTGATTAATAAAACGCGTCTGAGGGATCTTTGCCACTGTCAAGTTTTGCCACACCTTTTAATATAAGATCTAACTTGGATCTTGGTTCAACCAATGTTTTTGAATGTAATATTCTTAGGCTCACTGCTGTAGCAACTAAGCATCTATTGAAAGATGACGTTAAAAGTCCCACCACAATTAACTCGGTCTATAACAAAAGCATTGCGAAGGCTCGACTTCATGCATGACCTGGGAAAAATCGTCTGCTTTGAGGGCGGTGTTGGTTAAGACTGGTCCCAGCAACGCCAAAAGTTGCGACGTGTCCCAGGTACTGAATTGAAAGAGTACAAGTTTCAATCACATCCTTAAACAAATTTGTAGATATCTCTATCACCTGCTTTGGGGTAGGTTATGTTAGCGGTTTGGCGATACAGGGGAAACCTGAACAACCGCACTTAGATCAATGTAGATCCATTGAAATGCTTTGCAAGTTACCCAGAGAAAAAAAAATACAACAGGTCCGCAGGCATAAGTTCTCACAGCCAGATACCTCGCAAGGGCCGATGGTCTCTTTCAAACCTCTTGCAACAGAAAAGGCTGCCAACACGGACGAGCTCGACTCAATTGTATCAATTCTTACCAAGGCTCTCACTAAATCGGATTTCAATGACCTTTCCCTTTCGTAAGTCTAGCGGTAGGAAGAAAGCTACAATGGAGCTTAGACCGATCGTATTAAGAAAGAGTTACAGACAATTGCAAATTGCCAACACAAATCCAAAGGTGGCTATACAATTTTTCTGTCGCTAGATTTTGTGGTTCAAAATGAAAAATCTAGGTATGACCACCATCGCTGCCGGACCTTCTTATTGTTGTGTTTGGCAGCATAGCTCGACTTTCTACAGTCGTCAACTTGTGCGATGTTGCCGGGTTTTTGTCCTAAGCTGTCATTGTTTCGCCGCATCGTGTTAACACTCGCCTAGCCCCCCGATACAGCTGAAATATGTTGCAATTCTTTCAAAATAGTAAGTTAAATAAAATTGGATTAATAACATTGACCACTAAATTCTCCACTTGTCAAGGGGAAACAAAAATTCCCCATAAAGACAGCAAACTTCAGGGAAAAAAAATCGTCTTGTGGTAGAAATTCGGTATAGAGATTTACTGACTCCGTAAGATCCTTTAATTTCAGTTACGAAACACGTACCTATTAATCTTACCTAATTGTGTAAGGACTTGCAAAAAATCAAATACCTCACCTACCACCGCAAAGCAATCAATAATAATCAAAGACCATTTGTTGCAAAGTACCCCCCCCTGATGTGGATTGCCCAACAACAAGGACTCGTGTACTCGTAGCATCTCATGCCACTGGACTGCAAACTCCCAGAGGATAAGCAACTTTACGAAAACTCACCAAAAACAATTTGCAAAAACCAATCACCGGATTATCTATATCGGCGGCCAGGCTCGTGCACCGAATTCAATTAGAAGAAAAGCAAAGCTCTCCGCAAAAGTCCCAACAAAAGCCGACAAGTTAATCAACTTAATTTCGACTTTTCTTTCCGTAAGTTTCCATTTAAGTAGATGTCGTGCAAAGTTATTACGCTTAGCGGCGCAGGGAAGACCAAAGAGAGTTCCTTTCAGTTTGGAGAGTTGACGTGCATGACAAAAGCACGCAATATACGACATTATGTATTATTTGGCTGTTAAATGTCTCCTTAAAACCAAATACTGTCGACGCAATAATTTACCAACCCAGTTTATATTCCTGTGCCTGGGGGAATAATTCAGCTATCCTTGGCGGCAACAAAACAAACAAAATATGATAGCATGCAAACTCCTTTTCATCGCATTTTTTGATAACCTCATGATGGAATGGAAAGCAATTCTAACAGCACTGATGTAATGTATACGGCGAACGTACGAGTATATAACGTGTCTAACACGTGTGTGCAATGCAATTCCATGGCTCACGGTAGGTGGTAATCCAATTTGAATACTTGATTGCTTGGCATTTCAGGTGAGCAACACAAACGAATTTATTCACCTTTTTTATTAAAAAGTTCATAATAATAACTTCATTATAACGGTGTGCAGGCTCGTTGTTTCTAGTTTATTCGTAGGAGAGGGCATTCTAAATGTGGATATGACACTTATTCAGAGTTGATTTGGCATCCGACACATCTGCTGATAAACGGACTTGGATTAGCTGTGGGCTTTTGTGAGATTGCCAAGGCTGTCTAATGCATGCAACTTGTGCGATTCCTTGTGGGACCATCTGCGAGGTGGCAATTCAGTAGGATTGTGTATGGTAACTTGTCAGTATTAACCGGATTAGGGTGCTACGTGAGACCAGTGTTGATCGGACACCTCCGGAGTACTGTCATCAAATGCAGGACAAAGGACTTAAGTTCTAATTTGAAGGAATCCGAACACCTCTCACAACGGACGCTTATATTATATTTAAAGTCAAAGGGGCTAAGGAGCGCATTGACAAACTGTGACATCTACTAGGGTGATTGCTATAGGGAGCGGAAGCAGCGTCTATTTGGATGTGGATTCGTTGTAAGCGGCAGACTTAGGCAACAAGTATTGAGCTTTCGACATATCAGTGAACGTCTTACAAAAATCCGCATCAAGGCTAATTCGCCTAACATCAGCCTAATATGCGCACACGCTCCCACAGAAGATAAAAACGACGCTACCAAAGAAAGTTTCTACGGCGAAGACGACATAAATTCCGCTGTCAGGCAGAATGAACCATTCAATCTGGGCGATGATAGCCAAGATTTCCGATAGCAATATCCAAGCTGAAGTCCAATATGGCTGCCGGACCAAGCGGCTTACCTGCCGAGCTTTTCAAGGCAGCGGGAGATAATTTTGTAGAGTGCATACACCAACTCGTCTCCAAGATTTGGTTAGAGATAAGTATGCCTGATGAATGTAACCTCAGAGTTGCTTGCCCGATCCACAAGAAATGAGACCCTCTAAGCTTTGACTTTGGGGGTAGTTCGGGACTTTGTCTACCTCGGCTCCGCTATTAACTCTGAAAATGACATCACCGCAGAAATCAAGCGAAGAATCACACTTGCCAACCACTGTTACTTTGGTCTAAGAAGGCAATTGATTAGTAAGGCCCTGTCGAGAAATACTACGGAGACTCTATATAAGACCCTCATCATCCCAGTCCTGCTTTATGGTGCAGAATCATGGACCTTATCAAAGTCGGATGAAGAGCTCTTTGGTCGCTTCGCACGCAAAACTCTTGGTGTGATTTTAGGTCCCATTTGCGTTGACGGGCTCTGGAGGAGGGGATTTAACAGCGAACTCTACGAGCTGTACAGCGTCATAGACCTAGTCAGAAAAGTACGTATCAGTCGTCTAAGATGGCTGGGACATGTAGAGCGAATAGACACCAACTCTCAGAGTCTTCGATTCCAACCCGAAGGGACAACGTAGTAGAGGAAGACCTCGCCTTAGGCGCACGCAAGTGGAAGGGGACCTCAACCAACTTGCAGTGCGCAACTGGAGGCAGTAAGCCAAAGATCGCGCTAACTGGAGAGGCGTATTGTTTGAGGCCCAGGTCCACCCCGGACTGTAGCGCCACCTTAGTAAGTAAGTAAGTAACTTAAGATATTAACCATCTCCAAATGATGCAGAAGTCTGGACCTTTTCAAAATCACACTGATCGATCGCCTTGGAACAAAGCATCAGCCCAATGAGTGTTTGAGGCAACCGCAAAGGCAAAGGATATTTTTATATTAAATAAAAGATGAGCCCCGAAAAACTTTGAGCTTATTTCTCGTGGTAGTGGGACGGAAGAAATATAAAAAGACTCAAACGTATTTAAAATGCAAACAAAATGAAAAATTCTACACTGAAAATAAGTTAAGGAGTCTTCGGTATTAACTATTTGTACGCACTACAGATCCGATTGAGCGGCAATTAGTCACTTTGACAGAAATGTCATTCAGTCTTCGAAGAGATCTGCAAAAATCGCACATTTCTCCAAAAATAAAGTCTCGAAGTCTTGCAAATAGAACTGTGTACTGAAATTCACTTCTCAATCCCATCTGCAACTCCATTTAAGAAAATGCATGGTAGGTCACTAGGGCAGATAAGTCATAAACGTGAAGACAAAATGTCTTTAAATAGAAGACCACTTGCATTTCAGGAAACCTAAATTCAAACGAGTGTACCTAAGCCATTGCAGTTTCAGTATAAAATCGATGAATACATACACGCTGCCGCCGGTAGGCACGTTCTCAAGAGTCCTTCACGTTCTATTTCTCATCACCCCTGTTCCTAAGATTTATACTTTTTCCCAACCCATGCATGCACACACTAGCATCAGTCTAAAGCACTTCAAGGTACACTATTTAAGTATACATACATGCACAGCGTATACAGTACCTTATAATTGTTGCGACCTTTTCGCATACAATTGTCCTTTAGTGTTAAGTACAATGGCAGGATGTTGGGACAAGGTTAAGTAAGTAACCTTACCCTCCATTATCTTAAACGTTTAGATGTTGGGCAGGCTATGCGAATATGGTTGATATAAAAATATAAAAATTTAAACTGACATACTGTACTGACGTGGAACAAAATTGGTTGTACTTTAATGACAGGAATGAACAAAAATTTAAGAAAGAAGAATTCTTTCACAAAACTTGTATTTGTAAGGCAATAACAGTGCAGACGATTCTTAATGACTGGGGGCAGATTCCGTATAACAATAATCGTCGGGACGATATCGTTTTAGAAACTTTGATGACCACAAGAAGTTATATTCTGCCCCAATTTGATTCACTATCGTCAGCTTTCATTACATTTCATTACATTTGTGGAAAATGAACTGCATTAAGGTCTCAAACTCGTAATTTTGGCACTTAGTTGCTACTTTTGGAGGTCTATCGGTTCGTCTACGGAATGAGTACCCCGGGAAACTTACCCCGTATTAATAAACAAATGAGCACAAGTAAGTTAGCTAGTAGACATCAGATAGCATTCAAAAATTTGACGTAACTTCTGAATAACGAGTTGACGACTTTTACGCAGCGTTTATTAATACGGGGATTTGTCTTTAACGATCAAGGAAGCATGTATTTTAAAATCATTCATCTTCTGATTACGGGAGTCAGCGCCAACTTTTAGGTGCCCGGGAGGTCCCTAAAGTGCATATTCTTAGACTTCTCAAACCAAAGGTAACCTCAAGTTTATTCAAAATGCGCCGATTCCTCTTTTAATGGGCCAAAAGAAGTCATCCGATGTTATTTTCTAAATGAAAACCTTTGATTCTGTTTTTTGATTATGTTAATTTGAACCTTCAGAATTTTATTGGTCAAGTCGAGAACATTATATCGGCCAAATGGGCGCCGTCACAATTGATTGGCATACGGGCTCGTTTTATGCCATAAGGGCTCGTTTCTTCTTGTATTTGCTAAGATTCACAGCTAAGTTCCAGAATCCGAGCGAAATGAAATCGAAATCGAAATTTCAAATCGAGTGAGTTCGATTTTAGTGTTCCACATTTCCACCGATTTACTAATATCAAACATTTTTCGAAATCACTTTCTGTGAAATTAAAAACGGCTGCTGTCATTTGAAACGTTACAAAATTATAATTTTGATAGAAATGGTATGCTTGTTTTAAATTTCGACTCGTTTTCGCGATTTATTTAATAATGAAGAAAAAATTGAAAGGCGTATGCTGAGAGACCATTCAAATCCATTGAAAAATGCAGATGCAGATGCAAAAGTTAAAATTTTTTACCTATTTCTTATTCTATATAGATTTTTATCATACTACCGACTAAATAAATGTGCTTTCTTAATGGTGCCTAACAATCTTCGATTCCTTGTACGTTGCAGTTAGCTGCAGCTCTTCGTTTTCTTGCCAAGGAAAACTTTCGGAACGTAATTAAGAATACAATTGGGGTTTTAAAAAACCGTTTTAGGCGCTTAAATAACAGCCAAAAAAGGTGGTACAAATAATTGTTTGTTGCGCGTTGGACAACATTGGTATTCAATTTAAGCTACGAAATGAAGAAAGTTTTGTGGTGCGGAAAGACGCAAGTGAAATTGAAGAAGACGGCGAATTTACAGAGAAGTTGCAAATCTCAATAAAACCCTTTATTTGAAAAGGTTACAAAAGTGCAGTATTCTTATGCTTGTCCGTTAAATTATATATTTTAATAAATTTATGGAAAGAAACTCTAATGTAATAGTTATTATTATACATTTTCAATGCACCTGTCGTCTGCTTTTTACTATTTCACACTGATGGATATGATCGATTTGAAATCACTTTTAAATCGATAAAATCGAATTGTGGAACCTCTCAATTTCACTCTGTTTAAATTTCGAAAAATTTGAAATTGATATCGATAAAAGTGAAATGTAGAACACCAAATTTTACTTTTAGATCAATTTCGACTTTGTTTCGAGTGAAAGTGAAATGTGGAACCTAGCTGTCAAACACGTATCCCTCTTCTCGACCCGCCTACAAAAAGTACTTCAGAAGAAGACAGTCAAAAGCTATCTGTGGAGATGGATAAGAAAACGATTCGCGACACTAATAAACATTTTTAGTGTCCAGACCAAGTTGTTCAAACTCACAATGGCGAAATTTTCTATACAAAATTGCATATTGTGACTTACAAAATATTTATTTAATGTGAAGGTTAAAAATGATTATTGGTAAGGTCCTATATGAAACTTTAAGTTGAAGTACGAGGCATATTTTTACGAAAGTGCTGTCAATTGTCCAAAAGCAGGCTGTAATCCGTGCAATTGGAATGCAGCAAAACTCTAAAAATCACAACCCCACTGAGACGAGAAAGCTGCAAACGTCCCATAACAGCCCGATTCTGGCAAACCTCAGTGATGCCTCACTAGTCACAAAACCCTCACAAGGTGAGGTGAAATTGATTTTGTGAGGTTTTCGTATTCTGGCAGCACAATCACAACTTGTGAGGCTCACAAAAACAATCGAAATTGTGATCTCCTATGGAGCAAGTCACAAACTATAAAACCAGTCATAAGCGCTCTCAAATGACAATATTTGTATTTGATGGCATGGTTTCCCTCTTTTCAAGTATTTAAAGACCCAAACCTACGCTACATTTATAAACTTTTCGGGGAAAATAGATTTTTATAAAAAAAAACTGAGGAATGTGGAAATTTTGATTTGTGACAAATGTCGTTAATATTTTATTTTATTTGTTTCTAAAGCATTTCAGTGTCAATTTCGCATATTTTCTCAATAAATATGTTTTTTTTTATTCAATTAATGGAGTAAATTAATATTTCGTGCTCAGTTTCCACAAAATTGAAGTGATAGTAATTTAACCATGGTGAGGTGAATTTGCTGTGAGCGTTATCGGAGAATACGAAAAATGTTATCGAATCACAACAAACCTCACAAGGAATCAACCTCACAATGAGTTGTGACTTGTGAGGCCTCGCAACGGCAGAATCGGGCTGTAAGTTTAACTACAGGATATTTTTTAAATATAACAGCTAACCAAGCGATGCTTTAGAACCTGTTAATCGAAGATGTGAAAAGATGAGAAATGCATAAAGCACGAAAGTTTAAGTGAGCCATTTCAGTTTGGGACGAACTGAATGCATATTCTCTGAAAATTAGTATAAGCGAGTAAACTCGCCAATGCTTGCTTACAGGAAAGGACATAGGTCCAAATTTATTAGCAGAACATAATATAATGCTGGGTAAATAAAAACAATTCACTATCTGCTCTTTATCGGCCATTAGTTTCACTCTTTTCCGGAAATATAATACCTACTTAAAGCCATTTTGACGTACTTCTTTGGACATAACGCAAACATGGCTACCATTTAACTTGAGGTTCATCTCTGAAAATATGAGTCAAAGTTCAGACTTTAAAAAGGTTGCAAACGGATTTCAGTGGTTAGGTTCGAAATAACTCCATCCATAGTGCTCATTTTCAAATTGTTATTATTTTTTCCAATTATACACTTCTATCGGGAAAAATTTCCCCGGGAAAGTTTCCTATTCAGCAATCCGATTTACATTGCTAACAAGGGAAACATTTCCATCGTAATTTATTCGCGATAAGCCTGATAATTCAAATTCGAAAATGGGTCCTTTTTTATTTCAAACAGGTGGGCGCTGTCAAAGAAATTTAACAGTGGTAGAATAGCAACATTCCTAAACGAGCTATACGTTCACGGAATTGTGCCGGTTTTACACACGAAACAAAAACAGATTCCGTCAAGTACTGCTCGTTCACGGAAGACACGATTCGACCCTAGATATGTATAACCTCAAAATTTGATGACGCATTCCAAGTTTTAAAATAACCATTTCTCCAATGGGGCCTTTACCTTCCCAAATATACGACTGCATTGAGGTTGGTAGCTTTAGGATAATATCCTGAACTGAGAAAACACTTAACATTGAACGTAAGTCTGCAGCTGCACTAAAGCAACAGACGACCCGTGGGCGCAAATTTTCTTTCAACGACAAGCCGTATCGAAACTTTAAAAAAAATAGTTTTCATGGCACACAGTTTTTACAAAATTAATAAACATGAGACGGAATTGGAAATTTCTAGACATTTTATAAAAGTACGCCTCACCTGGAACTATGTTTATGATGCCCCTTGGTTTACTTGATGTAGTTAAATCCTTCTGGCCGAGAACGCAAATCCTTTTTCTTTTTCTCACTAAAATTCGATATTTTTTTCACAAAACACAAAACAAAACCAACTGCTTAACAAATTGTAAGCAAAGCAACAACCTATTGCCGAATACGTATTTTTTTTCTATGCAAATTAAAAACAAAAAAGTACGTTGTTCCTTTGTTTTTTCCAAAAATTTTAATATAAAACAAAAAAAAAACAATTCCCGCACAGGTGTATTTTTAAGTGAGTTAAATATACGAATTTTGTACTTCTTATTTGATTTTCATGAAAACACACACGCCCGCTCGAAAAACCGCGAGTGTTATGCCTATTCACACTCTCTCATATATGGCATCAGTGAAACGACCGAACTTGTTGCCACATCGACGAAAACTGAGTTTACTCTTCAATGGGAATTGCCTATTAGCTTCGTTTCGTGGGAGTAGAACAATGCTTTTGTCTTTTGTCCTTTTGGGCTTGAACGTTGGACGGAGGAGTTGGAAAAGTCTCCACTGAGTGCCGAGTGGAGATGAGTTGTCACTCAATTTCAGCTGTTGCTGCTGGAGCGCGTCTCAAGGTGGTGTCGAGCATGGAGCTGTTTTCAAAAACAGACCCATGACAGATGGGACAATGCTGTTTTAATAGTCGGATAAGAAATGCAGACGAAAATGTTACGTATACGCCATGGTGTACCACGCTAGTTTTATGACTACAGCAGCAATGTGCACAAAATTGCTCGTATTAAATTATTAAATTAGTGGTTTTGCAAGTGTGCACAAGAATATGTACATTGGCTGACTGGATGAAAGAAGAGCGCCTGGATTTTCTCATATACATTTGTCATCTACATATTTATTACAAAAGGTTTTCAATAAGGACGGGTCGATGTTGAAATGGAGTAAAAAAAAGTTGTGTGTGATTAACAATGCCATTATGTATGGTATGATACATAACATATCTTCAAATTTACCCTGCGGCTTCGCACGGTGCACGGATCCGACTGGGCCAATTTTCAAGGACTCTGCCGCATAGATCCGGCTAAATTTAATGTTGTTTATTGGCAGAGACCTGCGGCCAGAAGCGTACTGGATTTGGCTGGATTTTTTTTGGGCAGCGGGGCTAAGATTTAATTTTGTAATAAAATGTTTTTTAATGGAATCTGTCAAAGAAAATTGGGCTTACGCCTTACGCCACTGTGTGGGTCTTCAAAAAACTACACAAGAAAAAGTCTAGCTGGTGGCCAATTCTTTTCTTTAACCTTTTTTATCTCGTGTCGGTTGATGCCGGTCGTCCCATATACGGCTGTAAAAGAGCTTACCCAGTGGTAGAAATTGTACCATTCTGACCTGGCCTATTCACCACATTTTAGAAAACAAATTACAGACAGCATTGCATCTCTGCACAATCTTCCGTACAAAGAAGATGCCTCTCCATCTTCCCAAAAAGTGCACGACTAGGTCGAACGTCAAATTTTCTCGTTCATCAAAATTTTTTGGTGCGAATGAATTGGGAGTTGCCTGATAGTGTAAATTTTAAGTTGTTGCATCTATTTTTAGGGTGCATATTCAATATGACTGAAAAAAAAAGAAGTTGGTATCATTAGCTAAAAATAAGTTTTGCGTACCTGTTATTGTACTTTCATTGGAAGTGGGCCACTGCAATTACTTCAAAAATATACCATAGATCGAGATTTGGGTATTCATTTTTGAGAAATATTTATAACACGTCACTATTAGAATTTTTCAAGGAAAACCAAGAAGTATTATGAAGAATATTTTTATTATCTTTGATATGTATTTTGATCAAAATCGTTAGAGCGGTTTCTGTAAAGTTTGGCAGACAAAACAGTATACCAAATATTGCAATGCTTAGTTTGAAAAAAAACTATTGCCTAACTATTTAGCTGAAAACCAAATACAAGTTATTGTTCGGGATGTAAGCATTACTTGGTTTTTAAAGTTTTATCGATGTCAAAAATGGGGTTTTCAAAATATGAGCAGTTTTTTTTTTAAATTAGCGTTTTCGGTGATTCGAATTGAAAAAAAATAAGAACGCAATCAGTTTGAAAACATCAATTTCACTCTAAGTTTTGCATTTTGGTGAAAATCTTTACTGCCGTTTTCAAATTTCTAAAGTAACGTTATTAGATAATTTTTTAGCGCAAAACTGAGTATGCAGTCCTGTTAACCTTACCTACTTAAGCTTAAATATTAATTTTGGTTGGATCGTTAGAGCCGTTTACGAACAAATCACACTGGTATGAAAATTTTTTAATGTAAGGTACCATTAATATTGAGGTTACCGGGCAAAAAAAAAACCTCCCCGAACTGTAAGCTCCGAAATTTGAACAAAATCCGGGCAGCATTTTAGGCTGTAGATCTGGGCACATCCGGACAGACAGACAGACGAACAGAATTTTGCGACCCACTTTCTTGAGTTCCTCTATCATCGTAATGTCAGAATTGATTGACATCTCGAGCTCGAAATTTTGTACGAATAAAATATCTCTCTCTTACAACGTTATCGAAAAAGTTAGAGAAAGTCAAGCGAATATGTTGTGTTTAAGACAGCGGAAGTGGTTCTTAACTTTTTGTCTTTGTCAACTTATACAGGGTGGGCCAAAAGAAGTCATCCGATGTTGTTTGGCTCTCGTTTTTCTGAATGAAAAACTTCGATTCTGTTTCTTAGAATTTTATTTGTGAAGTCGAGAAGATGATATCGGCCAAATGGGCGCCGTCACAATTGATTGCCATACGGTATAAAATAACATACCCGTTAACGATTTTTAGGCCAAAGTTGGGGTCCTCTTCCAAACGCTGCGAAGCTCAGTCAGCTAACAAAATACGTCGTCGACCGTCATTAACTTTTAGCTCTTGGGTCAGTTGGATCATGTAGGTACTGGTGTATGAAGGTCCAAGTCCCGGCACCGAATTGGCAATCAAATGGAAGTCTGCCAAAGGCCGACTTATTGTGCACGGCAACGGATTGACTGTTCTCGGTCAATTTTTAGTTTCTCTGGTGTATGAAAGTAGGCTGATTGTTTATCCTTAAAAGGCCACCTCGTCAACAATAAAACGGGTGCAACCCAAGCAGCGATCGCACTCATTTTGATAATAAAATTTTAGCATTTGGGCGTGCTGCTCAATCGTATAATTTTCAATGTCAGTAAAAGAGATACTGTTGAACTAGTATGGTTTGTGGAAGCAGTTAAGTTGCATCTTCACAACCAAATAGAAACACGTATCTTTAGTAGAACGAACAGTTTGAAGTAAGCTTTATTTAAAACTAGAAAAGACATTAGAAAGTAAATAATAAAACTTTTCTAAGTAAATGTATAAACTCCAACAGATACCTATATGTAAAGATCCTTCATAGGTCGATATCACTGCCTCTTACAAGTCTTATAAAACTCTTATACTTAGCTTGTACAATAATTTCAGACGTACAGGGAGCTCACAGCTCCGATAGTCTAGGAACACGGTAAAAAACGAGTACCTTCATATACCTACTGAGCTATTAAAGCATCTTCAACTATTTAGAACAGCCCACATATCCATCTCAAGTAAGGACTGCTGAAAAAATAAAATAAAATAAGATTAAAAAGTTGCATCGGTAGGTGTCTCCGTTCTTTTTTTTAATTGGAAAGCTCTTGCCAGAGCAATCTTACCCTATGCAGGACTATACGTGGTAGAGCTATCATAGCCATATGGCATTTTTTGGAACGGAAGTGAATATGTGAAGCTGCTGATAACAGGTTTGTTAACAAGCGTAACAGGATACTATTGACTAGATCTCAGTGCACAGTTTTCATACCCGTCGCATCTTTAAAGGCTGGTAACTTCCTGTTATCTACGATTGCCTCGATTTGGGGAAGACATCCAAGATGTGGTTGAGCTTGCTATGTTCTGTGCATAGCAAATTTTCGGATTTAGTACCCGCACTTTCAAACTTAATTTTATAAGTGTAGAGCTCGTGGAGCAGTTGGATTCTGCAGCAATCGAATTTCGCGGTAGAGCCTTTGTTGTTGCAAGCCACACGCTCTTTCGAAGGTTCTCTACTTCAAAGTGAATGCTGAATCTCGCTCCCACCAACCATTTAAATTAATATAAAAACCTATATAAGACGAAGAGAAAACTAATATCCGACGTGATGCTCGAATGCAAAACGATCGACGATAATTTGCCATTCTTTCAGCTAATTTGCCGGAAGTTTTATCTCGTCTTTAAAAAGCCACCCATCAAAAAGGCAGCTAGTAAGAGTGTCAGCAGCAAAAAGGATCATCGTTTGAATTTTAGTGAGATTTATGTTTACAAGGTCACATAGAAATATTTCATTCAACCTCTAGACCCACCCTATTGGCCTGACCTTGAGCACCTTCGTAATGTAAAAAGGAGGCTCATCAAAATTTTGAGTGACATCCAAACTGCGCATGTAGATCCCAAATCATGAATGGCCAAACACGTGAGAACCGCCTCTTGCAACATCTTTCATAAATCCATTGTTAAAATGTTTCTCTCACGTATAAACATCCACGCCCAATGCATTTGGATATAGTGGAATCGATTATTTTTAAATAAACAACTTCCTTCTTCCACCGCACCCGGATAACCACTGCAGCTTCTTGCACGTGGCAATGAAAATTGAAATCCTGTTTGAAAACAAAAACAAGAAACAAAAAAATCAGTGAACAACAAAATCCCATTGTATGTTCTTCATTTGATTCCTTGTTTGTTGTGCGGTCCTTTTAAAAAATAAATACACAGGCAATGTGGCAGGCGACATCCGGATCCAACTTTATGGTATGAATATAAAAACGTCCTTGTGCAGGTACATTACTTTTAAGAACACTGAAAATAGATTCAAGAAATACTGCATCAAGTGGATGGTGTCCTTTGTTCATTCGAGGATTTTATAATGTTGGCCATGGATACCTTCGGATGGTGTCTATTGTGGTTATTCCATGATTATGGGTGTAGGTGGGCCTGTTTAAAGTGATGCTGGGGATACTTCTTGGAATGCTGTAGTTCCGTGCTTGTTTTATGCATTCGTAGCTGAACTCAGTCCGCTTCGCTGGTGCTCAAATTCGGTGTTACATATACGTAAATACAAATTTATGAATTTTCTTAAGTTTGGTAAGTTCTGAAAAGTTTTTAAGATACGATGCTTTTCTTGCGAAAGACTAAAAGGTAGAGCGGGCTTTTAGTAATAAAAAGCCAACGGAAGAGAGAAATTTATGCCGAAAATCAACTGTTGAATTGAGAAGTTTTTCCGGATAATTGTAGCCTTGGGTGCAGACTTTCGCGAGAGATGGCGCAATGGAAATATTTGAATTGGACAAAATATTACTCTTTCTTTCCTTTTACAAACCTTGTGCGCATTTCCAGTCCATTTTTTATTCGGGCAATCAAAGTGATAGGTTCTATTTTCTCTTTTTCAAATATAAATTTCGAAAGTAAGTTTAGGTTGAGTTTTAGACCTTCTTTTGGTCTAAGGCTTTAGTAGCTGGCAGACGATCTAACCCAAGTCGGATAAAGAAATGCTCACTTACTAAGGTGGCACTGCAGTCCGGAATGGAACTGGTCCTCAGCCAAAACGTCTCTCCAGTCAGCGCGATCTTTGGCTAACTGATTCCAGTTGCGGGCTCCAAGTCGGTTGAGGTCCACTTGCGCGCGCCACCTAAGGCGAGGTCTTCCTCTACCGCGTTGTCTCTCCCGGTTGGAATGGAAGACTCTTTGGGCCGGATCGCTGGTGTCCATTCGCTCTACATGTCCCAGCCGTCTTAGACGACTCATAAGTACCCTTCTGACCAGGTCGATGTCGCTGTACAGCTCGTAGAGTTCGCTGTTAAATCTCCTTCTCCAAAACCCGTCAATGTAAACGGGACCGAAAATCACGAATTTTGCGTTCGAAGCGACCAAGGAGATATTCATCCACCTTTGGTAAAGTTCATGCTTCTACACCATAAAGCAGGACTAGGATGATGAGGGTCTTGAGAGCCTCCTCGACAAAGTTGAGACGAAGTAACAGCGGTTGGCAAGTGTGGTTCTTCTCTTGATTTCTGAGCTGATGTCATTTTCAGAGTTGAAAGCGTAGCCGAGGTAGACAAAGTTCCGAGCTGCCTCAAAGTTATAGCCAGAGATGAATGATTAAAAGAGATGGATATCTTTCGTACATCTATATAGTCTCTTTAAATGCTGCCATTTGCGGCGTTTAAATCGATAAACAGGAGTCTGACTTCTTGGGTTTTTTTCATGATCTACCGAAGTGTAAAAATTGGGTCGGTTGTGGACTTTTTCGGGCCTAGAACCGATCGTTGACAAATGGAGCTTGTGATGTTATGGAGACTACATGCGGAAATTTCTTTTGGACCGAATTTCCAATAGTAACGAGTTAAAAATGGAGTTAAAGGTTCTGTTACCGAAAGCAGGTAAACTCACAACAAAGTTTGAATAGCTTCTTAAGCTGCGACAATCAGAAATCGGACTTCCTAGATACCCGCCGCTCCTGAAAAATACCATAAAAACTTTGAAACAAAATAAATGCCACAAAGGAAGAATTTTCAACAGTTGCATAGTGTGAGCTTAACGATGAAAGCCGCAAACTTTACGTTTATCTAATTTTTGTGTGATAGTTAATTGCTGCAGATTACCAAAATATGCGCCTCCACAACTGCAGAGTCCATATTGCAATAATAAACCGTTTCCATTGAAGAGCTGTACTTTCTAAGACGAAAAAACAACGAGTAGAGGAAAGATATTTTTATATTACTATTTGAAAAATGCAGGACAACCAAATCATTTGCTCCTTTACTGTGGTACTAAGAGAACACTTAGCTAAACATGCATCCTACTATCCTACAGTTCCTTTAAAAGGTGGACCACATATAAGCAACATGATGCGCATCTCATCAACGTGACCTTGAGTGAAAATATACAAAAACCGGTCTACATAAATAAGTTCAAAAATAAAAACACAACATTTCTCTTCAACATTTTTAAATGCTCTCAAGATTTACATCAACATTCTGACTCTGAGTGATATTCACAATGCGCATGGCAATGGCTTATCATGAATGGACCACCACGTGAGAGAGATTCCGAATGAAAAGTCTCCACTAACTCACAAACGGGTTGTAAGACACTTCTACACGCTCACCAGTTCATTCAATGTCGCCGCCACCGCCAAGAAAAGATCTCGTATACCTACAATCGATTGTTCCTATACATAATTCCGGTGGAGTGCCACCGCACCTCCTCCAGCCCACCAAGTCCTTGCTGAAACATGAGTCGTGAGTCTTACAATTTTCACAGCAAGGCGTATCCAACAAAAAAGACACTTCCTGTTTGTATACTTTATTGCTCTTGTATGTGGCTTCCGATAGGAGAAGACAGGAACAAATACTGTCGGCAGCAGTGTACCACTAGTCAGGGCTATCAAACTTTAAGAATAACGAAAATAAATGTTGTGGTACGATTCCACGTCAAACAAGTGACTTCATCTGTCCATTATGAGATCTCATGTTTCTGCTGTGATTTTAGCTGGAATACCTAAGACGTTTGTGCTGTACAGATTACGGGCGGTTTTTCGTTTACGTTTCTTGGATGGATGTGCCCTGTGGATTTTAAGTTGTAAACTTTGATAGTTTTATGGGATTACATTGGATAAACCAGCTAAGAGCACAAGTTGAGAGATTGGTCTTGCATTGGAAGCACTTGTGCGCGTCCGAATCCCTGAAGATGAATGATACCATGATGTAAAAACCGATGGATCTTGAAATGGGCAAACAGATTGAGCAATTGGACTGCAGTTTTGAAATGCGAAAGAACCGAACTGGGATTGCCAATCAATGATAAGCGTGATTAGTTTTTAAGGAAACATGCTCTCTATGTTATGGGCAGACGTGAAGGATGCGGTTTATCTTTTATCTCATTGATAATGCATGCCCAATTGTGGGAATCGAAAATGGCCATTTCTTTAGGTAAGGACACAGGGTGCATGTACTTGTGCATTGTACATTGTACATACATTTGTGTATGAAATGTGTTTTTGCGTCATTATTGTTATTATTTAGTTGGTTCAATTTATGACTGGCTTTTTACTGAACAATTGCTTTGGAATTTGGCCACCAAACGTTGGAGAGTCGACTTTGAAGGGCCATCCCGTCTGCCATACAATGGATGCGAAGCGCTCAAAATTTACATATTTTGATAATAAAGTTTTGGATGTTCTGCTCAATTCTGTAACTTGTCATAGGTAGGTAAATGAGTGCTCTTGTGGTAATTATGCCACAGCTTCACTTAGACCATCAGTTGGGTCCATTGTGTCCTATAACTTGTCATGGTGTTTTGGCATTAGCGACTGAATAATAAACGCCAGATAAGACGAATGACACCAAAACAACATGGCCGCCACAGGCTGCCAACATCAACCCGTCCAATAGAGTGTTTCGCGAAGCCCATCCTTTCACAGATGGGCTACCTTTTTTGCTCAAACGTCAAAAAAACTTGTAGGATAACAAAGCTGGTTTATAATGGCCAGAGTAGTGTTTTGTTCAAATACTGTTGAAAAGCGCACAATTGCCATTACTTTAACTTCTCAGTTGTTTCCAAATACGTTTGATAAACATAATTTTTTAATTCAACAATGCTTTTATCTTGTTTTTTGCACTTTTTTATGCACTTTTCAGTAATTTTTTAACATAATTAGACTACATCCATACAAAATCCGTTTTGTTTTCCTACAAGTTTTTTAGCTGTCACTTGGATTTTTCTTCTTCTTATTTGACACTGACGTTGTCGCGAACTACCCTATTGGAAAACCTGTCGAAAAAAAAATTATTTTTTTAATTTAGTTTTGTACTCCCCGGTACTCCCCAAACTTGATATATACTCCCCAAGATAATCATCAAACGTCAGCTCTGATTCTAATAATACTAGTTCGCTTGCGGTCGAAAATCGACTTTTTATTTATAATAAGAATTATAACAATTTTCAATGTTTACGTTATGCAGTACCCGGTGAAGCTAAGAGGACGAAGATGGAGATTTTCATACCTTTTTCAAAAAAGGGCATTTCTTTAAATAGTTACTTCATCTAACCTCTTACATTAATTTTATTAAATTATTTTTATATCTGAGTGCAATCATTAAATAATGCATAGGGTGGGTCGGGAGGTTTTGACACGTTAACGAACATTTGGAAATATCCAAATACAATGTCAAATTTTCAAAATTTACATAAGTTGCAATATCATTTTAGCAATATAAAAACAATAATGGTAAATCGATATAAATATTTTTAATATTAAAAAGAGCTGTAAGGTTCTTTCCAAAACCTTACAAAGTGTCAATTCCTCCTACCATGAAGGAGGACTTGCCATCTGCCTATGAGAAGTTGTTTATTCGAATATTTTGTACGGAATTGAGTGTTAATTTGTTGGCCTTCCTATTTTTTTTTTTCGAAATCTGAGTATTCAAGTGCTACGTTTAATACCAACTGCTTATCGACTCTGTTTTGTTTTGAATGTCTTTAATAGCATTGTCAACACTTGTTTCATCGATGTTGCGGTTTGAATTTTTGTTCTTGTAAATATTTGGCATTTTTACATTCTAAAAAAGAGTAACAAGTTGTTTTACCACATAATTTTCATTTGGACTCATAAAAGAGGATTTGACACTTTGTCAATTCAATCTTCAGTAAGAATGTCCAATCCTCCTTTTTCATTACTTTTGGGACTAATACAAAAAAAAAAATTTTGTAATGGGGCTCAGGATTAACTATTGTTTATTAGCGATTTTAAAACGAATGAAGGTGCACTACATTCCACTTTTAATGTCAAAAGCTACATAATTGAAATATTACAGTTGGATTGGTTACCATAAAAGTTGGATGAAATGGGCAAAAAAATAAAAAAGACATCCGCTCCGCTTATCTACTAACCCACAGTGATTGTTTATTTATCACTAAAACCAATCGTTACTAACTTTGTTTTCTCATCATTTAAAGTGCTTGCAAAGTCTTAGTTTTTCAGAAAAGTGCTGATGTCAATTCCTCCTGCCTGTCAAATCATCTCGGCCTTACCCTACTCTGAAGCAGCCCATTTGGATTTATTCAATGAATGCACTCATTTTCAGTTTTGCAAATGCATTGCAATGTAAAATCGTTCAAATAGCATTGATTTTACCTCACTCAAATGCGGAGGCAGAACGATTTGTTTCCATAACAACTGAGGTTAAATGCATAAACGAAATCGTCTGGGAAAAGACATGATTAACAGCATTTGCTGGTCATCTTTCCAGTCATCTTTTCAATCAAAATAAAATACTTGCTTTAGTTTAGTTGTAAATAAGGATCACATATTTTAAATTGTTTTTGAGGTTATTCATTTATTTCTACATTTAATTAACTCACAAAAAATGTATATTAGCATTAATGCTTAAAAAAATATGTTATTCTAAACCCATTCGAATTAAATAAAAGAAAGACTGTTTTTATTTAATTCTTTGTCTTTTTATATGTAATTTATATATCAATTCTGTACATCACATTGAAATGAATGAAGAGTAAGTGTTTGCTTATTTCTCAAAAGAAACTAAGATCTGTCTTGTTTCTCTCTTTCAATGCTTGAAATTGAATTTGTTGAGTCTTCAAAAAATCTAGGTCTTGTGTTAACATGCAATAACTATATAAATACTGGGTCACTCATTTAGTGGTTGAAGTTGGTAGCACTGGAATTTGGCACCTGTCAAACTTAGCTGTCATTTGAAATGTCATAATATTAGTTGAATCTTAAATGTTAGCCATTTACGATAATGGATCGCATAACAATCGAACAAAGCGTTAAAATTATTAAAACTTACTACAAAAGTGGTGATTCAAAAAGTAGCCACTTGTCGCGCATTATGCGATGATTATGGTCGTCATAATCGACCGCCTATGCCAGCAGTTGGTAAAATTGTCAACAAATTTGAAGAGAATTGTAGCTGTCGTAAGGCCTGTGCATCATCGTAATGCACGCTCAGTCAAAAATATTGCTGCTGCAAGAGCAGGTGTTGCTGATGATTGGAATTTTTCGAAGATGCCAAGGGCAGACGGCTACAGTCAATTCGAAGCGATATTTTCGAATGATAACCGACTTTTTTTGGCCGGCGATTAAAGATCACGACTTGAAAGATATATGGTTCCAACAAGACGGACGGGGAAAAAGCCACGCAACACGACCAATTATGGATTTACTGCGCGAGAAGTTTTATGGTTACGCAATTCCAAGTTTTGGCGAATTCGATTGTCCACCAAGATCATGCGATTTTACATCGTTAGATTTTTTTCCAATGTGGCTACGCAAAAGACCGTGTTTACGCTAAAAGTCCCCGAACTCTAGATGCATTAAAAACAAACATTGCTCAAGTTATGGTTAGCGCCCGAAATGTGCGAAAAAAATGTTTAAAAATTACCTCAAAAGAATCGCATGCTGCGAGTCTTACGGAGGCGGCCATTTAAATGTCATTGTGTTTCACACTTAATGGCAAAGTCCATTTTTGATGAAATAAAATTTTCATGAAAAATGTATCGCTGTGCGTGTTTTATTTAGCTTTACTTTCGAAACCGAAAAATGAATGACCCTTTATAATAAATAGTAGGGAAACATGTACGGCATTCTACGAACCCCATGGACTACACAAACGTTTACTCCTCTTAAAACAAGACTGCTACTTTGCTAAAATGTTAGTTGTTCCTGTACTGGTCTACGGATTCTAAATTTTTTATAGATGTGATGCCGAGAGTAAAAGGCTGCTTCAAGTGGCTTTCAACACTACTATTCGATATGTGAACAGTTTGAAAATACAAAATCACATTTCACATCATGCAAAACACCAAGTTAACATTGTCCTTTTGTAAGTACATAATATATAAAATTTCGAAGAGTCATACTTCTAAACATATTCTAAAGTAGACAACCTTCATATATTTATGAAAAAATCCAGTTTTCAGCTTGTAACAGATCTTCTTGTCTGTTACTTCAACGTTTTTCGTGTTTAACATCCTAAAGACATTTTTTTGTTTGCTGGAATTCACACGCACCTAACTTGCGAGAGCTAACTAATGCACGACGATTTAAAAACTAACTTTTTTCCCATACCTAACCCTCTTCAAGCAATTTCAATTCCAATTAAAATTAATTTAAAAATAAATATAAGAGTAATCCTAGTTAATATAAAAGCAGTCTAATTTATCTTTCAAATCAACGAATATTACATAAAAAAAAATGGTTATATTTATTTCACAGACTTATTTTGCATTTACACCATCACGCACGCGCATTTTTGCACGAGTGGGACAGAGAGATCTGTTTGTCCGCAGTCAATGCGTAAGAATGAGATCACAAATCAGACGCCTAAAGTGTCATTAATGCGCTGCCCATAATTATAGATACGTAAAACGGAAATAAACACAAGTTCCGGGGAACAAAATTTGTGTAATCACTTGAAAACATTTCTATTTGTGAATTAAAACATGTGAAATGAGAACGGTTTTAAGTTTCAGAAAATCAAACGAAAAATTTATCTATCAAAAAAAAAATTTCCGTTCATCACTTCCGGGAGGCATTTTGTTTTATAGGAAATCGAATTTCGTAAGCCATTGCTATAAAAATATTAACATGCATAGCTTTCCCTTAATTCCTACCACGTAAACCAGATGGCCGAGACAATTTTGGCGCTGTTTCAATGAAAAAGGATGAAAAATGGGAAAAAATCAAAAATCTCTATGAAACTAAAATTTCTTAGAAGTAAAATTTAAACGCATTGCCATTGCAAAATTCACTCAGAATGAAATGTTCACACTAAATATGAAAGAAACCAGCCCATCGAACGTCTACGTAAGAATTTTTGTGTTCAAATTGACATTTCTTATAAAAATAAAGGCAAATTTGACTCAGGGAAAAAAGAGGGGAACACTTTTTTTCGAATTTGGGGAAAATTATTGCCTTCGCTGATAAAAAATGGGAAAACAGTCTTCACAGTCTGGGATCACTAGTTATGTCTTCTAGATGACAGTTGACAGTACTACCGCATTGTTGTTTATTACTTTAATGCCTAAAAGTATACATCATACGAACACAAAAATACTGCAACTCTAATCTTCTACGTCATGCCTCAAACAGAACATGATCGATACATCAAAATGAAAGGAGCCTATTGCAAGGGCTACGACAGCATTATAGAGAGCTATCTAGGTACCTAAGTATCCCATTCCCATCGAAAGTCCAAATCAGATCTCTTGAAGAATTCTTAATTAAAGCAGGTTACCAAACCAACATCGGCCATATTTCTTTGCTATACATGTCTCATACATGAATATCGGAATAATTCCAATAATTTCATCATAGTGCAGTGAAGCGAATGCAATTCTAATCTACGTCCATGAGGACCGGGGGCCTATGTATACAAGAACGGAAACACATTCCTGTCCTGCTCACATACAATTGGGTAATTTCAAGCCAAATTCAATTCAATCTGAGATGCCATTCATACGCAGTGTCATCCCAATCAATATCGAAATTCACACCCTGTCACTAACACCGTAAACAATAATCACATGTCATTCATAACGCAAATATGATTTTATCCAAGCCTATACTGTCGACATCAAGTTACGGGGTGTCCTTTCGAGTGTGTGTCATCCTATGTACGCCTCCATGGAAATTCTTGACGAAGGAAATGCGTCGTTCTCCCACTAAATTGCAATATTCTGGCTTAATTTTACAGATATCACCATAGTCCACATTGTGGTGGGGGATGCCGATGCAGTGATGGAAAAGCGGATACAATTGTATCTTTCGGATACAATCAGAAACTAAAGTTTCACAGTTACAATTCGCTCGAAAAAGTTACCAAACATAGCCCTGTTTTTTTGAGCTTCGATCTCAGCAAAGCAAAGTAGAGATAAAGTAGAGATTAAAATACAAAAACTCTGGTATAACCAGCAGTGTTGCCATTCTGACCAGATTCCGGTCATATCTGACCGAAATCTCTTCACCCTGAAAGGAGGAAATTTTAAAATCCGGTCTAACCGATTTCTAACCGGAACGAAAAAATTCTTTAACCGGAAAAACCTTTTTTGACCTGAAAAATAATATTGTTCTATGACTAGAAATAACGGATAGATTTCTATACTTTGAATAATACTTGGCCATACTTAATGAACACACTCACAATTTCATACAGAAACCAGTCTCATTTGAATACTCCCACCAACTGTAACTGGGTGTGTGCATTCAAACAAGACCGAAGTGAAGACGATTTAGCATATTTTGCAATTTCGGTGTTGGTTTTACGAGTTTCAAACGCCGAAGTGGAGTGGAAAGTTCCTTTTTCTGTTTTTCTGCAAAACATTGTGTTGTGATGCAAAGCTTTTCAATGAATTGTTTGTTTTTTGTTCAACTAAATTCAAGATTGTTACAAACATATTGTAATAATATTTGTTTTTTTGTTAAAATATATTATTTTATTCCATTTTTGACCGGAATTCTGGTCAAAAAATCTTATTTTATCTTTTGACCGGATTTCTGACCGAATTTAAAAAAAAATGAAAATCGGTCATTCGGTCAGATTTGACCGGATTCATTTTATTTTAGTGGCAACACTGATAACCAGTACTCGTATTCGTTGTTGTTTGAATAATCAGAACAGAATGTATGTAAGACATCAAATAATGATTTCAGCTTTTGCCTCAGGTAATTTTTAGCACTCGAAGAGTGTGAATCGTACGTTAATGCAAATTTGTTAATTGTTTACACAAAATGTTCGTTAATTTGAATTTAAGTGTAGTAGGAAATTACATCATTTATAGTATACTCTAAGGCGAAGTTAACAAAAGATAATATATACATTATAGCCTAGGGCGCAATGAATTTATGGTGGTTGGTTGTAACAAATTTGAATTTTTTTTATGGTCGTCAATAAAGTTTTGCAAATGATATCGATTTGTTGGGCATGTTTGGATAATATTTGCTTTTTCCTAATCTAAGTAAGTAGGTAATAAAAAGCATTTGGGTACATATCTTAGTATTCATATAGCTACAAATTTCCGCAACGAGAAAGTTACACTTTAGTACTAAAAGTTACAATTTCACCTTATGAAAAGTACAATCTGAAATGTTCATTTCTATCACTGGTGGGGGGCAGACAGTATATTTCTGATAAGAAGGATCAAGCTTGTGGAGCAACAGAAATCTTTTACCACAGAGTTGCTGTCATGTCTCATCCTTTGTTTTTGGCTATGTTTGCTTGAATACATTGACTGTCAGACGTTCCGAAGTAAGATGGTCCCGTTGCGACCTCTTCGTATAATTTATGAAATGTATATACGTACAATATATCCATATGTATATAAATGCTGTCTTCTGAATGTAAATAAAGGGGCAATTTTATCCGACTAAGGCATTTGACCAGAGTTGAAATAGAGGAATGCGCTGATGAAGTTCACATTCGCTCCGTACCTAACTATGATTGACTACGGTTTTGATTTTATAATTTGATTATATCGGGCTGACATTTGGAGCCTATAAACTTAGAGACTTTGGGTTGGACGTATTCACACATGTAGTGGTAGCCTTTGAAAGGGGATAATGTGCTATTTTTGGAATAGAAAATTCACTGAATTCCGGAAATGGCTTTTGATAGTGGAGGGGAACAAAAAAAGAGTTGTAAACATCCACAGGAAACTGGTTTAAGAATTGACCATCCATGAGCCAAAATATAAACAAAAAACCACAGAAATGCCGTGATAGTAATAAGCTCATTCCTTTCAATAACATGGTTGGTTTATCCTGTCGTACAGAAGTCAAACTGTGCGGATCTAGTAACTATACAAATATCGACCCTGCTGTTCTTTTGGGTTCTGTTAGTGGCGTTGTTTTATTGCGTATATAAAACAAATCTTTGTGTCTCCATGATATTGTATAACAAAGCTTTAAGCTTTTGCTGATGATCTTGGGAGGATCAGATATCTAATAAGGAAAAGAAAACTATTTCTTTTCAAACAGAAGATCAACTAGAAGAGGCAGTGCAAATATTTACACTGGATATACAAAAAGCTGCATGGGCTGCAACTCCCCAAAGAACAAACAAGATTAAACAAAACTCTTATCCTCGTGAAATATGTGAAATTATTACAGAAAAGAGGAAAGCTAAAAAACGCTGGCAATAGACAAGGGCGCCAAGCGACAAAACCACACTGAACAACTTAAATAATAAGCTCAGAAAATCTATAAGAGAATTTAATAACGAGTCTTTAAAATCGTATCTTACCAGTCTTACAAATGATTCTAGTACCGACTACTCGCTCTGGAAGGCAACAAAGAAAATGAACAGGCCAATAGCTCACACTCTGCCAGTAAAAACCAGAGAAGGTAATTGGGCAAAAAGCAGTCAAGAAAAAGCAAATACTTTTGCAGAGTACCTTGAAAACGTCTTCAAACCTTATGAAGATAAAGATTATCAAGGAAACGAAGAAACGTGCGAAGAAGACAGACCTATTCGGCCGGTAACAGCTAAAGAACTTGCCAAAGAAATCAAAGAAGGCATAAGCATAAAAAAAGCCCCAGGGTTCGATTTAATCACAGGGGAAATTTTAAAACAATTTCCTCGAAAAGGTTTAAAAAAACTAGCGCAGATTAAAAATGCTGCATTTAAATTAAGATATGTGCCAAGCATGTGGAAGGTCGCGGAGGTAATAATGATACCAAAACCAGGTAAACCACCTAGCGAAGTAACCTCATATCGCCCAATATCGATACTACCAATGTTGTCCAAGCTATTCGAAAAAATGCTGGCAAAACGTCTGCAAAAAATTATTGATGAAAAATCGCTACTTCCAAATCATCAATTTGGGCTTAGAAACAAGTACTCTACAATTGATCAGGTGCATAGAATCACAGATAAAATCGAAAAAGCATTTGAAGAGAAAAATGTGTGCTCTACAGTATTTCTTGATATAGCACAAGCTTTCGATAAAGTCTGGCACAAAGGTCTGATACACAAACTACAAAAGCAACTGCCGAAGCAGTATTCGACCATTTTGGAGTCTTATATATCAGATTGATTCTTCAGAATTAAGCAAGGTACAGAGTGCTCAACATTAAGAGAGATTAAAGCTGGTGTACCGCAAGGCAGTGTGTTAGGTCCAGTTTTATACCTTCTCTTCACTAGTGATTTGCCTGAAAGTGAAGAAACCACAATAGCTACTTTTGCAGATGACACAGCCGTCCTTGCTGTGGGAGCATCTTTCGAAATAGCATCAAAAAAGCTTCAGACGGCAATAAACAATATTTCAGAATGGACTAAGAATTGGCAGATTAGATTAAATGACCTTAAGTCAACCCATATTAATTTTACGTATAAAAACGTACCACACATTCCAGTCTACATTAACAACAATGTAGTAGAATTTTCTAACACAGCTAAATATCTAGGCATGACTCTAGACGCTAAACTGCGTTGGAAAGCGCACGTTAAGAAAAAAAAAGATGAGTTGAACATGCGATACAGTAAAATGTATTGGCTTATTGGGAGATACTCATCCCTGTCCAACTACAATAAGTTATTGGTATACAAGCAAGTCCTAAAACCAGTATGGACCTACGGGCTCCAATTGTGGGCATGCACATGCCAAACAAACTTACAAAAAATTCAGGTTTTCCAAATAAAGTACTAAGGAACATAGTTAATGCACCTTGGTACATACGCAACGCCGATCTGCATAGAGATCTAAATGTTGAAATGGTTGAAGATGAGGTTAAGAAGGTTGCTCGGAGGCATAGAAATCGGCTTCTCAATCACATAAACACAGAAATAACAGAACTTTTAAATGATGACAATGTAATCAGGAGACTGAGACGGATAAAACCTCTTGATCTGTAAGATTTGGCTAGGGCTAAGAAATAAGGTACTAATTTCAAACAAAACAAGTTTAAAAATCCGACAAACGGCGGATTTATCTCTTTAAATTCATTAAATAATTCAAAATATAAATTGCTGATTAGTCGTGCGACTAGGTGCAATCTTATTCGGGATGGATAATGTCAGTCCCCCGGCAGTTTTTTTAGATGAGTTAAAGTCCATCACTATTGCAGAAGCATCCCTCGCGTATAGCTCTGCAATGTCTTTCGATGATTTTTTAGGTACTTCCAGCGAATTCCCAACACAAAAAAAAAAAAAAAAATCTGTTTTAAAGCAGACACGTTCAAATATTGATGTACCTAATATTATTGAACATGTGCTAGGTACAACCATTTATCCAGCTAGGTATTTCAATTCAAGTTTGGGTTGTCGTCTAAAGACAATCCGCGATACAAATAATAATTTGCCTGGACGTACATTTTTTGAACATAATTTTCCATGCAAAATTGCATATTGTGACCTAGAAAATATTTAGCGTGCAGGTGAAAAATGAAGGCCCAATATTACGAGAAATTACATTCAAAATTATATGTAATTAAATAAATATCAATTGATTTTTATTTTTACCCGATAAGCTTGCTCAATTATTTAGATTGGTAAAAATGCATGGTTCGATCCTAGGCGTCAAACTTTTACAAGCGAGTGTCCCAAAAAACGCAAGTAAATGCATCGCAAAAATACGCTACACGAAACGCCATAAAAGCCCATGAAACATTCCAGAAACGTTTTTTAAAAACACCTCAAAAGAACGCGCATACATTTGCAAAAAACACCCGCCAGAAAAGCCCCGAAAATCATTCCAAAGACTGTATTGAGAAATGAGTGGAGTCATCCTCAAAGCAGTCCAAAAAACGCCACAAACAAGCTCAAAGACAACAAAAAAAAAAACTTTTGTAAAAAACGCTCCAAAAAGCAAATCAAAAAAACGGCTCAAGAAACTCCGTAAACAACGTCACAAAAACGCTCCGAAAAAATGCACTCAGGACGTCCTAAAATGCAAATAACTGACAGCCGTGTCTACGTGTAGTTTTGTACCAGTCTAGTGGTCCAGATGAAGCTCCCCCACATCAGTGTTGTCAGTTCTTTACAAATTCCCTTTTTGTGGGGATTTTCAATCCAAGATTTGATAAAAGGAAAAAATGGGAATCTTTCGTCTTCTAGAATGAAATGTGAGGAAAATTAAAAAAATATTAAATGTCAATACCTAACTCCAATATTCCCTTTTAAACGGAACCCAACCTTTTAGCGAATGTCTTCGCACCCACGCAACTGATATACGTAACAGATGTCATTATAATCGTATGACTGATTGGAAAATGAGTCATTTATTCAATATGCACACTAACTGCATTTCAGTTTTTGTATTGGGACTTGGGTGTTGGGTGAAAAATTTGTAAGAAGCAGTCAGTTTACTCAATATTTTGATTGAACGGAATCAATGGGGGAATGCCACCACGAAGAATAGGCATAAATAGGAATTTTTAGGTACTCGATGGGGGATTTCACTTATAGCGCCTGGCAACACTGCCCCGTATAGAAACTTATTTCGGTCAGTGTTCTACATTTATGACGGCTGAATTTCCTTTTTAGAAAATTTGCCTTAAATCGGCAGTGTTTGCACTCTTTACTGGCTTGATTCCTATTCCGTCTTTACCAGGAACCACGCTTGTCGTTGGGCCACTGCCTATTCCCAGCAAACAACCCTGGCCGTTGGGCTTCTTAAGGAACCACACGCTTTAACCCTAACCCATTACTTTGACAGTGCATATCTGTTTCCCACGCACAAGCTATTTTATTCAGAAATTTATTTCGCATCATACTAAGTTCAATACTCTGTCTAGTAATTTTCCAAAAATAGGAATTCAATACCCCACGTCAGAAAAACAGTGTAGCGTACACCTACAACCTACTCTCATTATAGACATTCCTGACAATGAAAACATATCATTTACGTATTCCTGGTTGTTGTGCTTGTTAGGCGAACATTTCATGTACATACAAAAATATGGCCAGTCCACGCCCGAGTGGTTTTACAAACAATGGTCATATAGACGGGTGCAATTTACCACGGCAGCGCACGACTCGAAGTAGGTACTCAATTCAGCAGGTGCTAACGAGGTGTCTCAAAGATGAATATCGTGTCCGCAAGAAGTTTGCATCTTCGTATTGTTTGCTTTTCCCTTTCCACTACTACGATCAGTAGGTTCCAGGAATCTCCCTATGTGTGCCCTGAAGAAATAGATGGTGTATTTAACGAGCGGGAATAAGCACCAATCGCTATGGGTAAAGGTAATTGTGTTCTAGTTAAACGTTCAGATTTTTATGGCTTACGGCTCTTCCCGAACCTAACGGACTTCTTTCAGAAGACTTAGGTTATGTTGAATTTTTTCCAAATTGAACAAAGTATTTAGATATTAGCACCATATATTTGTTGTCGTGGAAGGAAGCGCGACAAGAATGTGAGTATGTTGGTATGCGTCGCTCAGATATACAATTGAAGATGATGTGGGTTAGCAACATGTTTTTTTCAGTTCAGGTAAGGATAAGCCCTTGGGTGCTTGGGTCTATATAACTTGGTTTCATATCGGGGATACCGATATATTTTCCCATTAGTTGTGCTTGGGAACTTTAACAAAAGGACATTCGTTCGCACCCCTGAATACATCAGTGAACCCCTTCAGTAATAAATGTTTACATTGGTGCATGCCTACATACGTCCTGATATCACACATCGTCCTTTATTTGGCAAAAAAAAAAAAGTATGAATTGGATCCTTTGGTAATTTACTTTCCAGACGGGCTAATACCTATCATGGGTATCATCTTCAGTATTAGCCCTGTTTTTTTGAGCTTCGATCTCAGCAAAGCAAAGTAAAGTAGGATTTTCAGCACGCAATTACAACAACTACGCTCTACTTGACACTTCGAGACTCGCAGTAGTTGTTGTAATAAGTGTGCTGAAAATTCTACTTTACTTTGCTTTGCTGAGATCGAAGCCCAAAAAAACACGCCTATTGATAGACATTTTAATGGTCGCCGCGTTTGTGTGTGGGTGGTGTATTTGTATATCAAAATAATACTTTACTATGGGTTGAAAAACAGATGTAAATATTTCCAGCAAAGCGGTTAAGCCGAGCAGTACGCAATTCAAGCCAAATTTGTCAGCCACTGTACAAAAAAACTCTACCGGATTTAAATAAGCGTATTAATGCAAAATACATTTTTCCAAAGCTAAATTTTGACAGATCCGAGAAAATATCGGTATTCGCAACATCATTTGCAACGAAAGCAAATTAACAGTAGCGAGTCAATCAACTTTACCAACACAGTTCTTTTTTTGTTACGGAACTTACTCTGCCAAATTAAGCGAACATTAAGCGAAGTGGTGGAGAGAAACATTGGAAAGGTGCTTCATTTTAACTTTCCTAGAACAGGATACAAGGCTTTAAGGAAAAAACCTTTGATTCTCCAAGAAATGATGAATCAAAAAGATTTGCTTTTTGAAAAGTTTGTAGGTTACAACATTACAGAAACGGCCGTGTCATATTTGAAATTACCCAGATAAATGTCATCCACCTCCAAATAATGCTTATACTCTTTAAGATTGTCCAACAACGAACTGACTGGCTTGGCATTCTATATAAAAAAAATAGCATAATCTCATTTTTTTTTTTTTAATAAATTAGATGTAAAACGTGTCAAATAATTTGTTTACCCGTGTGCACTAGAACAACGGACGGACTTTAACTTTTGACAGATGGTTTTTTGGTATGTGCTAAAAACACACATTCACCAATCAAAGATTAATGTGGTATTCGATTAGGTTTCTTTAGATTCGCTCTCAGATTTCGTGTGCCTTGTCGAATATAAAAACCTCACTTGTTCTTTATTTTGTTAATATTGATATCTAAACATTTGCACATAAATAATTAACAGATGCAATTCGTTTCTTTGGAGTTTACAAATTTCATGAAAACGTAACCAAAATCCATTAGTTGTCAAGTTCAAACGCACTTGTCTTGGTAAAACTCAAGCAACTCTTAGAAAAAATTCCGATTCTCAAAAGTGCTCTGAAATCTGAAAAAGATTGTTCTTTATTTGTACCAATAAAAAGTGTTCTGAGAAAAAAATAAAGGGGGCTCTGAGAGCGCCCAATCGAATACCACATAAGACTGAGCGAAAGTTCACACGAATAAGTAGGTAGCAGCAGATAGTGTAGAAATTGACTTAACGTTAACGTCTTATTTCATTTGCATTTATGTTACGATTCCTAAATATATTTTCTAACACGCTGTTGAAGTATTTCTGCATAGTTAATTTTGCAACATTCAGTCGCCAACTCGCAAACACATACAATTCCAGCCTAATGCAACAGAGCTACCAATATAAGAACAAAAATTAATTGTCACTATAATGACACTTCGTCATCCATGTTGACATTGACAGTTCTTATGATTTTTTCAGAACTTGTTCATTGAAAAAGTTCGCAAGAATGGCTGGATTAATAAAAAGCCTGCGTTTAGCCCAACAAGTTACGCAGAAATCACCTGTGATTCTATTCACTGCCTCCAGAAGTGCTAGCCGTGAGTAATCCAAAAAATATGTTAACAATTCCCCTGAAAGCTGGTCATCACAATCGATATTGCTTGTTTACGTAATCTATATTTTCTCAAGTCCATTCGCCAAAAAATCTGTTAAAAAAAGTGCATTTATAATTTCCTTTATTTCGTATATAGACTGGAACAAGGATTTCAAGCCAGCTCCATATCCAAAAACCGAAGAAGAGCGCTTAGCCGCTGCCAAGAAATACAACCTTCTGCCAGAGGAGTATCGCCCGTATGCCGATGAAGGTTTGTGGTATGGAGACTATCCTCATTTGCCAGCCGGTCCAGACGGACTGGGTAATGAGGCTAAAGATCCCTTCTATCCATATGATTTCCCCGAACATAAACGAAACTTTAATGAGCCGGTAGGTTTGTTTATGCACATTTGCTTGTTCAAATTTTAACGAATCATTTTGTAGCTTCATGCGGAAATCGACTTTTACGGTGAAGATCGTTACAGTCAACCTGAGAAGTTGAGATTAAAGAACTGGCAATACTGGTCTAGCTTCCTTGGTGTCATGGCCGGTTGCTTGGCTCTGTACTACTGGTTGGAAGATAAGAAAATGTTCCGGCCCGTTCTGCCAAAGCAGTTACCTGGAGATGGAAGAACCCATTACACATTCGAGCCGAAAAATTAAAGATATGCTGAAGCATTTCGGTCTAAAAGAATTGAATATTGATGTAGAAAATACGAATTATAGCTATCAACAGTTTGTTGTATAAATTGAACACCAGCAAAGGAGTGTTATTTGATTTTTCTCTTTTGTCCTAGCTTTAATTGGGAAATACTCTTCTCTATGTATTCATTTTAGATCACACCGAAATAACAAAACTTGCGGACGCAGTGAGTTCTTGATATTTTTGTGGATATAAAGAAGGTTTGATCTTGTGTGAGGTGAGAGTCCATCTATCGTTCATAGAGTTATCCAACGAAACAGAGCCGTAGAACGCATTCAAAACAACAAAGGATATCACACTCCACCTTCAATAATGTGTGTGCCATAAACTTTACTTAACGGGCTCCCGACCCGTGGAGAGTGTCTGCCTGAGACACTGTAGCCTTACATCCTCTGCGATCTTGGGCACTCTGCTTCCAGTTATCCAGACCAAGCGCTCTGGCATCCGCGATAGCTTGGTCTTTGAAACGGAGGTTCGGTCTTCCTTGTCGTCTCGAACCTGGCGGCTGGGATTCGAAGATCCTCTTAGCTGGAGCATTATTGTCCATTCGCTCGATGTGGCCGAGCCAATGTAGTCGACGTATTTTGGCCTTTTGGACTACATTCAGTTCGCGGTTGTATCTTCTCCTCCATTCGCCCTCCTCGCACACAGGACCAAAAATCCGCCGAAGAATTTTTCTTTCGAAGGAGCCCAGTATCAGCTCTCCCTTCCTGCTTATCGTCCAGCACTCGGCGCCATAAAGCAGAACTGGCAGGATAAGGGTTCTGTAAAGCATACACTTTGTCCTTCGAGCTAGGAGTTTTGAACCCAATTGCTTTGCAAACCGAAGTAGCAGCGGTTTCCTAAGGTAATTCTTCGCCGGATCTCCACTAGGATGTCATTTGTGGAGTTCATGTTTACTCCGAGGTAGATAAACTCCTTAACTACCTCGAAATTGTTGCTATCAATAGTGACGTTCTGTCCTAGGCGGTGGACAGATGCTTGTTTGTTTGTTGATAGCATGTACCTACTTAGTCTTGTCCTCATTTACTACAAGACCAACGAATTTCGCTTGTTCTTCAATCGCGGTAAAAGCCTCAATCAAGGGGACCGATGATGTCAATATCGTCTGCATACCCCAGTAGCTGGACGGATCTGTTGAAGATAGTGCCTTCCGTGTTGACACCTGCCCTGCGCACAATCTGCTCTAGCAGGAGATTGAAGAAGTCACATCACATGATAGTGCGTCTCCTTGCCGAAATCCGGTGCATGTTTGGAATAGCTCGGAGGAACTACTCCCAAATTGCACGTTGCAGCGTGTGTTCTCCAGCGTCACGCTACACAGCTGGATCAGTTTTGCCGGGATCCCGAATTCGGCCATCGCCACATAAAACTCCTGGCGATGAATGCTATCATATGCGGCTTCAAAGTCGATGAATAGGTGGTGAGTCTCGACTTAAAATTCATTGGTCTTTTCCACGATTTGCCTCAGTGTGAAAATTTGGTCTATAGTCGATCTGCCGGGCCGGAAGCCACTCTGGTACGTGCCGATTAGTGTGTTGCCGAACGGTTTGAGACGTTCACACAGTACGTTGGACAGGATCTTGTATGCGACATTAAGCAGCGATATGCCTTGATAGTTCTTGCAAGACATAGGAGATCTCAGAAAGTAAAGCTGTGCTAAAACTAACGTCTGATAAAAAAACATCTTTTAAGTAGATTGAAGTAAATTTAATTAACCAAAAAGTATTTTCGAAGTGTTTAATTGTTTGCTCAATTGAATGCACAATTCGGAAATATGGATTTCGTTTGCTTGTGCAAAAAAAAATCGTCGCGAAACGAACCAAGCATACAGTGCGTTGGTTTTTGTGGTAAATGGTTTCATTTAAAGTGTAATAATGTGACTAAATATGACATGGAGCGAATGCAAGAAAACAATAACATTTGTTTTCTGTGCAATGAGTGTATCGAATTTATGCGTGTTTTAAAAGAAAATCACGAAAAAATTATTAAATCAATTGTAGAAACAAAAAATGTATTAACGGACATTTTTAAAGAGAGTGTTAAAGAAATAAAAGAGTGTGTGGAAGATGTGATAACGTTAAGCGGTGTTCGGGAAAAAAATAAAGGGGATAAAAAGAGCGCAACATATGCAACAATGCTTAAAGCGCCTATAGTGGTAAAACCAAAACAAGTGCAGGACTGTAAAAAAACGGTTAAAGAAGTGAAAGAAAATATAAATCCTTCTGAATTGGCTGTAAATGTCAACAAAATAATGAATAAAAGGGATGGAGTGATTACAATCCAATGTTCGAGTGAAACAGAACGGCAGATTATGAGTAACGAGATCGTAAACAAAATGAGTAAAGACTATGATATTAAAGTAAGCGAGATGCGTAACCCGAAAATATTAGTGCATGGAATGAGGGAATTGTTAACGGAAACACAAATAAAAGATGCCATTATTGCCCAAAACAAAAAAATTAAATTTAAAGAGCTAAAGTGTGTGAAAGTATTTAAATCATTAAAAAAACAGCATTTTTACAATGCAATAATAGAAGTGGATGGAGAAGCTTTTGCAGATATTTTAAAAATGAAAAAACTATTTATTCAATGGGATGAGTGCGTTTGTTATGAAAGTGTTATAGTAAAAAGATGTTTCAAATGTTGCGGGTTTAATCATAATTCTGATGTATGTAAGAGCAAAGACGATATATGTGCAAAATGCGGTGAAGAAGGCCATAAAGTAAAAGAGTGTAAAAGTGATAGAAACAAGAGTATTAATTGTGTAAAAATGAAAGAGAGGTTAAATATAGACATTAATATTGATCATGATTCCAGGGATGCCATCTGCCCAGTTTTTCAAAGGAAACTTAAAATGGAAAGAGAGCGAATTTCCTACTAGCAGCTAAGTATTTTAAAGTGTATATATTTAAACATACAGGGACTTACAAATAATTTTACGGAACTAGAAGCAATGGCAAGTCAGGCAATGCCTCATTTAATCTGTTTAAGTGAAACGCATATGACTGACAAAATTAATAAATCAGAAGTGTGTTTAGATAATTACAAACATATAGCAGTTTTAAGTACGTCAAGCCACACCGGTGGTGTCTCGGTTTATATAAAATACCCATTATGTTACCGAATAGGTCAAGAGGTTAGAGATTGCAATGGAACGTATTGTTTAGAAATTGATGTAGGTGATGTGCGAACGATGGTGAAATTTGTAGTAGTATATAGAAGTCCTAGTTTTTCAAAGGCCCAATTTTGCGCTATGTTTGGAGAGTTCATTGAAAACATTGTTATGGATAGAGAATTGATTGTAGTAGGTGATTTGAATATTGATTGGCTCAGTGATTCTACTTACAAATATCAAATTAACTCTATTTGTTGTGCAAACAATTTATCTGTTATTAATGATCAACCGACACGAATAACGGATCAATCGTCCACACTAATAGATTACGTCATTACAAATAACAAGCAAATAAAAGCAAAAAACAGTAAATATTTTAAAATAGGTGATCACGAGACAATTAATATTGACATAACGATGAAAACTAAAATTAATACAAATACTAATAAAAAATATAAAACAATTAATTATAATCGAAATGTTTTTTATTCTAAACTGTTGTCCAGTGACTTTGTTGGCGTAGATATTGTAAACAGTAATGTAGATGAATTGGCAGATTTGTTTACTAATCAAATGTGTATAATCGTTAAGGAAATGGTAATAGAAAAGAGAGTACGTGTAAATGAATGTCAATGGTATAATAAAAAGCTAAAAAGACTAAAAAATATTAAAATAAATAGCTACGAAATAGCAAAGTATAGAAATAATAGACAATCTTGGGATGAGTATAAACTAGCAAGAAATTTATACAAGAGCGAATTGCGGTATCTGAAAGATAACTTTATAAGGAATAAGATTAACTCAGCGCGAAACCAAAAAGATACGTGGAAGAACATTAAGCAACTTGTTTTAAATAAAGAACAGAGTGAAATCTCTAATGTAACATTTGATGGAAATACAGTGTATGTGAATAAGCAGATTGCATGTGAGTTTAATTCGTTCTTTGTAAATAGCGTTGAAGATATTATTAAAGAAATACCTAAGTTAAGTTATGAAGATAATATAGTACAGGTAGATACTGTGTTCAAATTTAAAAATATACGTACAAAAGATATTGTGACAATGTTAAAGAAAATGGGTACAAAAAGAGATTATAATTTTATGAGCGCGAATATGTTTTTAGATGGAATAGAAATATTAGGTCCAGTATTGAGAGAACTCTTTAACAAATCTATGGCAGCAGGTTATTTCCCCAGTAGATGGAAGGAGTCTATGATTAGACCTATTGAAAAAGTTATAAACACTTGTTTAGCTGAAGAATTTAGACCTGTTAATATGCTGCCATTGTATGAAAAAACATTTGAAAAACTAGTGGAACAACAACTCAGAGATTATATAGAGGAAAATGGTTACATTATGGCACATCAATCGGGATTTAGACAGGGACACTCGTGTGAAACTGCCTTAAACTGGGTGATTGAAGATTGGAAAAATAAGATTGATGAAAAAAAGGTAATTGTAGCTGTATTTCTGGATTTCAAACGGGCTTTTGAGACGGTGGATCGTGAGATCCTTGTAAAAAAACTAATGAAGTACGGAATAAAAGATAATGAACTTGAATGGTTTAAATCCTATTTAACCGGTCGTTCTCAGCGAACAGTAGTTAATAATGATATTGCTAATGCATGCGAAGTGAGTGTAGGAGTACCGCAGGGTTCAGTATTGGGGGTATTCCTTTTTCTGCTGTATATTAACGATATCGACACTGTTGTAAAAAATAGTAAATTGTGCATGTTTGCAGATGATGCGCTGTTGGTTGTAAGTGGAAATTGTATCGATGTTTGCATACATAAAATAAATGATGATTTAAAAGCTTTAAGCAAATGGTTGAAAATTAACAGACTAAAATTGAATATTAGTAAAACAAAATGTATGTGTATGAATAGCAACGAAAATGTAGAGGTGAGCATAGATGGTGAAAGAATAGAACTAGTCGATAAATTTAAATATCTTGGTGTTGTTATAGATAATAAAATTAATTTGAAAGCTAATATGGATTACGTTTGTAAAAAAGTGTCTAAAAAAATTTACTTTTTTGCTAGAATAAGAACGAAGATCTCAACAAAGACGGCAATACAAATATATAACGCTATTATAAGGCCACATTTTCAGTACTGCACTACAGTTTTGTATCTTTCAACAGAAGCCGACCTGACAAGATTACAAAAACTACAGAATAGGGCAATGAGGGTAATACTGAGATGCCATAGGTTAACCCACATCAAATATATGTTGGACAAACTAGGGTGGTTGAGTGTTAGGCAACAAATTAAATTTAGTGTACTGGTATTTATATTTAAAATGAAAAATGACTTACTGCCGGATTATCTAGCTAATAATTTAAAGTATATTAGTGCAAGTCAACCATACAACCTTAGAGGAGGACACAACTTTAGACCACAGTTTAAATCTACAGTGCGTGCTCAAAACACTGTAATGTTCAAGGGGATAAACCTGTTCAACAACCTTCCCAATGAAATTAAATCACTTTCAAATATTACCAAATTTAAAAAGCAACTATTTAAGTTTATAAAATCAGACAACCAAATATAATTATAAATTAATAAATTAATAATAATAAATGGCTTCTTAAGCCAAATAATGAGTCACACACTCAGACACTTCTAAAAATAAAACAAAATATATTTCAAAATAATAATAAATTCGGTGGATAGAAAATCAGTACATATAATAATTAATAAATAAATAAATAAATAAATGGTCCGTCTCACGCGCGGTCTAGACGGGGAGTGAGGGCGTGGGCATAATAATAATAATAATAAAGGATAGCCTTTTTTGTAGATGGGGCATATGGAGCCCTATTAATATCTTGTAAATAGTTACAGATCGCCTTATTAATAATCATTTTTAACCTCCACACTAAATATTTTGTAGGTCACAATGTGCAATTTTGTATAAAATTTCACCATTTGTGCCTGGACACTAAAAATGATTATTGGCGTCGCGGAGAATCTCTTAAACTTACTCCTTCTCTTCTAATTAAAACGCATTTGCTTAATAATTTGCAATATAATGATATATATATATATTTTTTGTTTGTTTTATATTTTATATAATTAGTTCATTGTAATGTTCACACACTGGATACAAATTGTTACTTCCATAGCCATCAATTTGATACATTATTTCATTACATTTTTACATTAATAGATACAGTTATTCAATTAGTTTTACAAACCACTTTTATAGTCATACAAATTTAAATGTTTAGTTCGTTTTTTTTCCTTTCCACATTTCTTACCAAAAAAAAAAAACAAACCAAGAAATTATTAATAAATTCATTTACTTTAATGTGACCAAAATTAAGGAATACGTAGTTAACTAAATACAATCACTCAATTTGAGATTTGGTAGTGTCATCACCGTCGGAATAAAACCAAAAATACATTAAAACGAAATAAATAATTATACAAAAATAATTAAAAGTATTACAAACAAACTTACAAAAGAAGAAAAATCATTATAAATGTATATTAGATTACAGAAAATAAATCAAACAACTAATTCTAGGTTTCACATAAAACAAACGTACGTAGTGGGTGTATGTGTGAAGCATTTCTTTAGTAGAAAATAGTTAACAAATAATGTAGAAATGGGCGGGAAAATAAATTCCTTCTATGAACTAAATGTTTTTGTTCGTCTTATTCTCTAATGAATTGTTTTTGTTTTGTTATGTTACTTTGTCTGTGTGTTTATTTTATGTGGGCACAGCCCATGAGCTGTGAGGAGAGATTGAAATGAACTCGTAAATGGGAGGGCAGTTGCTGTTGGCGAGACTGGATTAGAGGCAGTCTTGGGAATGTGTTTACAATGGTTTTAGCCTGATATTAGATTGAAGAAATGCGACAGAAGTGCATTGTGTAGCAGAAAGACCAGGCTACGTCAGCTTAAACCGACGGCATTTAAAACATATAAATATATTGCTTAATCAACTTTCTTTCACACATTCCTCGTCGTCACCGATCGAAAAAAAAAGAAATTCGATTGCGTTTACACTGTCCTTTGAGTGAGGTTAGTTTTGATTTGTCCATTGAGATGAATGCGTTTTTTCTTTGGTTATATTAGACCATTGCACTGACTACAGCTTTAGATCTTAGTTTTTACTTCTTAACTTCGTTCTCATGGAACTCTGAGTAACAATTTGCTTTCATTGTGTGTAAGGCGACTCGTGTCAGCAGAAAGAACAACGCTCTATTAAGGCACCATTGTATCTGTCCTTTTCCGGTTTAGGGCATTTACAAACGCTAGCCTTATGCTCTGCTAGAAACAGAACAAGAACAAATCAGTTGCGATTCCATGCGCATTGAGTTGGTGTAAAGTTGAAGCATGCGAATGAGCATGCAGCTCAAAATCAACTCAAAACCAAACAGTATGAACGGGCAAAGAAATATGGCAACTGTTTCGACTGTGTGTTGGCAGGTGGTTTTGCTTTCCGATATCAGGGGGGGGTCGACTCGGTTTGGTTTGTGTGAAAAGTCCTCATAAATCTGTGATCTAATGCGGCCGCAGAAGAGAATCAACAAAAAAAAAATGACTTTCAAACTGAGCTGTTTTTAAATAGCACACGTTCACGATAGTGCACATTATTTTCGCTTGAAGGATGATGAAATTGGTAGCTATCCTACGATTTATCTTAAAAGGAGTCATTTTATTCACCATTTCATTCACTAGTCTTTTTATTCCCATTGACATTGACATTGACGTTACTGCACTGCACTGTAACGATAGAGAGGGTTTTTTGCGTCGCATAGGTGGAAATGAACTCATTCATCAAATACGAAATGGAATTATACAACTCATGCCGATTTCCTCCCTACTGCTGTTTGTTGTGGCCAGTCTCACTGACCGACAGTCAATAAATACGTTCATTAAAACGTGCTACCCTACAGCTGTTACCTAAGAAGTGAGTTCCAACAACGAACGAAGTTGGTCTACGAATGCATACTCATCAACTTGTTGCCCTTTTCAGGGAAAACTAGAGAAAAACAAAATCAGGGCCAAATCGTCGCATCTATTCGTTGACGGATTCGGCCACTGAGCCAAGTTGATGGACCAGGTAGCCGAGGCTTTTCAGCAATTAAATGATTTGATCAACGAGGATATTTAACAATTGAATTGACCGCAAAGCGTTCAACACGAACATTTTACAGTGCATTGTTCAACTCTAGCAAGGTGAGTCTGTGCGGTAGTCAGTGTCTAGTATAGGAGGCCAAGTTACGCACGAATTGAAGTAAAAGAATGAAAAATCCAAGCTCCCGATAAGCATGGAAAGCGAGACTGACCGAACGTACGAGTAGTATGTACTGTAATTCAGGCATATAACCTACAAGTCTTTTCAATTGGCACTGCGTCTGCTACGTTTCTAACATATGTTACTCTACTATAAATATTCTAAATATCCAAGCGTACGTGTAGCATATTTATACAGTTTTTGTTAAAGTAGTGTGCTACCAAATCGATATGGATTCCTTTATTTTTTCATCGATGGAAATCAATTCGTCGATTTATACTGCTCTGGCTTTGTATGAAATTGTTTAACGCTGCTATAAGCAAAAGGTGTTTTTAAAATCGCTGCGAGAATGCTGCAGACAATAGATTAGCATAACCTAACAAATCGTTATGCTAACAGACAAATAAAAGGTGACTGCTTCAAATGGAATTTATCAATACAGATAAATCAGCCAGAGCATGAAGAAGTGATTTGAGCACGCGCATTTGATGTAGGATTTTGCCAGTCGTTTTTTTCGACACCCCACAGACTGGATGCACTTGCCATTGCAAACTACATAGCTCGCTACGCTGTTAATCGAAGAATACGTGTATCGACGCCGGTTTGGTGTTTGAACCTAAAACTAATCACGAAGAAGCGTTTGATGGCATTTACGAGCCCACATAAATGACGGCTTTTTTTTTACAGAATTCCTTGTTTAATGTTTACTGGTTTGTGAGTTTTTTTTCCTTTTTTTTGTATATAAATCTGATGTCTTATTTTGAAATTTGATGTCTTATTTTGAATCGTACAAAAATAACAAAAGTAGTTTGTTGTTGTTGTTGTTTCTTTTTACAATTTTTGTGAGTTTATGGAGTTATTATCATTAAATTGTTCAGTTTCAAAGTTCTACTTTGCTATGCAAGGTTTTTTGTTTGTTTTTTTCTTAATTTACATTTAAATGTATACATATATGCTCTTTAGAATTAACTAGTACTTTATTTGCATAGGGTAATATATATAATATATATCTATATAAATTGTTTTAATTGTTATAATTAGATAATAGATAGTTACGGTATCAATATCAGTATAACGCTCTGTTTTGTTTACTTTTTTTTCACAAAAGGAAAATAAAAATTCAGATTTTCAAAACAAATCAATACAAGAAGAAAATGTTTTTAGTTGCTGGCTGATTAACAATAGTTGCGTGTAATTGAGGTGTGTGGATTATTGTGGTTGCATAAGCGCTAAATTAAATTTAATTTAAGTGTTTGTTTAGGCAGTTATTACCTAATTTGTTTACTCTTGAAAATAAATTACATGTAAATGTCAATAACTTGATTTGTTATTATTCATTTGTTTTCTTTTTTGATTAGGTACCTTTTTGTGTAATTTAATTTTAATTTTAATTATAATCATATTGACAGTCTCCTCTGTTTTGTTTAATAATATTTTGTTTAATTATCACGAGGTTTCCACTTTTAATTGTTAATCTTAATTATTTTTGATGATTTCGTTTGTTTTCTTGTTTTTTTTAGTTTTTTTTTGTGTTTGGATGTTCATGTGTATAAAATTGTTGCGTGAATTGAGTTTTGGTTTTATACTTATGAGGTCAGTGGTGACATTCCTATTTGGCGCGGGTCAGAAGGTGCTGCTCCGAGCTCCAAATTCTTTATAAGCATTTGCAGCCAGTGTTTGGTCGATTTGTCATCTTGTAGGCATCCAGAGAATGTTGCGTCACGCAACTGATCGGGAAGACATTGTCGTAAAGCCTCGCGTGCTCTGAAAGTCAAAGTTGAGATTATAGGACTAATTAATACAAATTCGTACTGATCTAGGCTCACAAGTCAAGCAAAAACCTTTATAACTTTGATTTTCACTGACAGCAATTGTCATCTTTATCTGATATAATAAAACGCTTTTAAAGTCCAACTTCGTACGCACACTAGAACCTTATGGGCATTTCGGACACGGTATAAGAAAAATACGAATCGAACATTAGGTCTGTTCCTTGACGACATATACACCGACGGATCTAAGATGAACTGTGGTGCGGGGGACGGGGTATACTCAGAATATATTCTTTGACATTTGACAAGTAGAAACTACGCCATTACTAAAAATAGAACGATACACGCTTCAGCAACGCATTGAAATTATTAAAATGGTGAAAATCTTGCAGTCACAGTTCGCAAAACTAAAGCATTTTTGGTCGTCGTGAAGCACCTCCACCTTGTCGGACCGCAATACAGAAATTGGTGGAAAAATTCGAGCTGTTGGGACAAGTTAGTGATGTGAAGAATAAAACCAGTGCACATCGCTCAAGTACAACTGAGAATATTGCTGCTGTAGCCCAAAGTTTGTCCATTCCTCGTCGTTCTTTGGAATTGGGCATTCCACAAATGTTTTTTATGGTCGGAGTTGGATGGTATTGATCTGGACAACGTTTACTTTTAACAAGACGGCGGCGCTATGTGCCACACAAGCAACGAAACCATTGATCTTTTACGGGAAAAGTTTCCCGACCGTGTTATCTCTCGAAGAGGTGATCACAATTGGCCACCGAGATCTTGTGATTTAACACCTTGCGGCTTCTTCCTTTTGGGGCCACGTGAAAGATAAGGTCTACGCCAACAGCCCAGCGTCGATTCAAGACCTCAAAGATAAAATTCGTGAGGCTATCGAGGACATAGGGCAGCCACTTTGCGATTTGGGTATGGAAAATTTCATGAAAAGGATATGGTCCTGTATGCGTGGCCATTTGGCTGATGTTGTTTTTCATTATTAACGGCATACCTTCCTCTTTATTTTGAAATAAACATCCGATCATTTATCTCAAAAAATTGCATTTTTCTTTGAATACCAAAATAACACCTCTTATTGGAAAACCCTTTAGATAGCCAAGCTGCCATCAAATCCATCAGCTCGGCTACCATATCTTCTGAGCTGGTGCAGGAGTGACGGAATTAGATTGCCCTTGCGGACGAACGTTTCGATGTCACACTTTTCTGTGTCTGTGTACCAGGGCATAGTGACATAGCAGGTAACGAGCGTACGGATGAGCGGGCCAAACAGGGGTCAGCTCTACACAGCTCACTCGTGACAAGGGCCCACGTTCCACTAGGAGTGTTCATGGGACAAATTCACTCACATTTCCTTCTGAAAGTCAATCTACAATGGAGGTGCGGTTGACCAACTGCGTCGTATCAAGGAAGATAAAGCCTACATACGATCAAAATCGCCAGAGCAACGGGAATAATCACGGGTAAATTGGCCAATTAGAGACCAAGCGGCAAAACTTTGCATACCACACAACCCTCATTGATGCAGTTGCGGGTACATAACGAGAAAGAAACTCTGTCCCGGCCCTAGCAAGAGCAAGATTGCGCACAACGAACCAACCTTTCTTCGACGAAGATTCCGATTCCTTAACTCCACAGGTTGGATATAGGTACCGAATGTATCACTGCCTCAAAAATCATCACAAACTCGGTCACACGAGTCGAGCTGAAGTGCTGAACCGCAAGGATATTTATAAGTTTTTTGTTAAATTCTGTGTGTGTAGTTGATTCAAAGAGGAGGACAATTGACTGACATTCGTTGCGAAGACGCTCAAATGTATCTTACACTTGTAACGTGTATGATTTAAAGTGTTGCCCCTGCCGAAAGGGACAGACTGTCTAAATATCTAGGTACCAAGCCTACACGTTTATGTTTGAAGATAATAACTGCTGTAAAGCCAGAGTAAGTTTTGCAAGAAAAATTAATTTTTTTCCTGGTTGTGCGGAGAACGCCTACGCATATTCGTGTGTACGCGCGGTCAGTAATGGTTAGATAATCCTAGATCGGTTTCCATTACTGCCAGAAAAGACAGACTAGTAACTTCTTAGATTAGAGTTTGACTCAACATTCACCAGGCGGTGGTCATATCAGATAAACATCCTGAGGACGACATCGCAGAGAATTTTTAAAAGGATGATTATTTTTTCAAATAATGTGCGTCGAAAATGCGTGTCTGCGGTGCAAAAAACAGTTTGGTTAGATATAAAATGACCTCAGATCAACATTCATTAAGAGACATGCCCAGTGTTGGCTTACTAGCCAAACTTGTGTGTCTGCGCAGAATAACGATAGGCGACAGCACCTGATATACTGACATACGCTTTGGAATGTTACGTATTAGCATGACATTCAATTTTAGAAGTACACTTAAGTGTTTTAAAATGACAACGATTAGACCATAACTTACCGTGGATTGTCGGAAAGCCTGAGATAACATCGAACTACGTGCTTCAATAGGCGTGCGGATGGTTCTTTGGCAAGTTGAATAACCATTTTGCCCTAGAAATTGATAAAAAATTATGTTAAGCCCGTTCAAATACCGATTAAATAAAATTCCGTTTACCAAAATGATAGCAACATGTGAAAACCTTTCATAGGTTTGGCAAATATATGACAGGCCGCTTTCATCGAGAAGAATCTTTTGCAAAATAAATGTGGCAACAGTTTTACTTAGCTCTGAGCCTGACTCCATTATTCGCAAGCACAGAGGAATGATTTCAGTTGTTAATAGAAAAGTTATCACTTCTTGTTCATCAGTCTGTAAAGAAAAGTTTGTGAAGACCGTTAGAGTTGTTCAGAGTATAGGGTATTTGCATTTGGTAGAGGATTTCAATATTCACCTTAACCAGAGCTCCAATAACTCCCAAGCTAGTTAAACGTAAGTATTCAAATGGTCGCGTCTTGGATGTGGTATGCAGGAACGGATACAGGAACAACGGAATCTGTGCCTGCAGAAACACGGTTCGTGTGTCCGGATGTGATGCGACACACTGCAGCAAGGCTAGGGCATTACAAACCCTATTCGATTGGTGTGCAGTTAGTGTGGCAGGATTGATTGATGGGTAAATATTGATAATCTCTTGAAGGAGGGCAGCTGTTGTACCGAAGCTATGCCATAGCATTGGTGCCAGATCTGTTACGGTTTCGCGTTTCTTACTTAATTCCAGCAAAGCAGTTTCTCGCGTATCCGGGTGGGCAAGCTCATTGATCCATTGAAATACCTAGAAGATGGAAGGAAAATGTTACATACGTCGTTCAAAATAAAACTAGAAAAATAAAAGAAAAAATATAAAAAATTGTATATGGACGCTGACGCCTTAGTTGAAGAAAGCCCAGATGTGTCTCTCACACATCGTTCTCAAGCGTTGGGCATCTCTGTGAAGTCGTTGTGGCGAATTTTGCCTTTTATCTTGGCCTACATCCCTACAAGATTAAATTCACGCAAGAACTGAAGCCGCTTGACCACCAGAAGCGTCGTATGTTCGTGAATTGGGCTGAGAAACAACTTGAAAATGATTTGGATTTCTGCCTGAATGGCTTCGTCAATAAACAAAATATGCGGTATTGGTCAGGCAGCAATCCACACGTACTCCATGAGTCATCATTGCATCCCGAAAAATTTACGGTTTGGTGTGGTTTATAGGCCGGCGGCGTCATTGGGCCGTACTTCTTCCGTGATGATCAAGACCGGCACGTTACTGTGAATGGGAATCGCTACCGTTCAATGATAACGGAATATTTTTGGCCCCAATTGGATGATATGGACTTGGAGGACATGTGGTTCCAACCGGACGGCGCCACAAGCCAGCGAATGTCACAATCAATTTATTGGAAACCAAGTTTGGAGAACGTGTTATCTCACGAAATGGTCCAGTCGCTTGGCCGCCTCGGTCGTGCGATTTGACGCCGTTAGACTATTTTCTGTGGGGCTACGTCGAGTCTATGGTCTATGCCAACAAGCCAGCGACGATTGATGAACTTCGTACGAATATCGAACGTGAAATTGCAGCAGTATCGGCCGATTTATGCTTGAAAACCGTCGAAAATTGGGTTCAGCGTCTGGACTTCTGCAAGCGTGCCCGTGGTGGCCATGCAAAAGATATCGAGTTCCATACATAATGGCATCGAACGTACTTTCATAGGAATAAAGAATTTCATTGATATCCAAAACCGTTTTTGTTTTATTTAAAAAAAACTTTTGTAGCACTCTTATTGAAAAACCCAGAAGCCAACTAACGTCCGGACTAACTAGGAGGGCTTGTTGACAGAGACTTCGGTTTTATTCGAACTGGAAAGATGGCAATGATCCGATAGATACATTAGGAATGATTCACTTAGACCAATATAGTCGATGGTCTACCGGAAGTTTATCTTTTGTGCGTAAGACCAGTCGGTGAAAATATATTTTTAAATATAGGCTTTGCATCATTGCACCACTTCTTGCAAACGCCTGACAAATACCACTTGCTTAACGTCTTGACAAAGCTTTTTAGTTCGGCTCAAACATTAGGAATTCACCCAAATTTTTATCAGTCCTCTACATAGGGAGGACTTTTGTATGACCACCCTACATTATGTCTTGATGCGGAACTTCAGTTCGCGGTGTACCTGGGCCACAGATATCAAGCCTCTACAGTCATCAGCTTACTGCATAGAAAGAAAATGAAATTTTGATAGAAAATACAGATTTTTAATAATTAGGAAGCTTAAATTGGTTATTTATTCATAGAGTATACAGATTGAGGTTATGTATGGAATGGCACATCGGAAAAATGGCCGCCTCAGCTTGCTGGCAAGTACGTACTCTTTAAATGAAATTTTCAATGACCGTTTCGCTGTGTCTGAATTTCATTAACACACCTCCCAAATTGCTCTTTCAAGGCGTTGGTGGTCGTGGTCTTGTTTGCTTAGACTTTTGACCTCAAAAAACCCCAAAGAAAAAAGTCCAATGGCGTTAAATCGGAAGACTAGATGGCCAATTTTGATCGCAAAGAAAATGACTCATGCAGTAATTGAATTGTTTCTCGAGTTGTATGGCATGTGGGGCCGTCTTGTTGAAACCACATGTTGGTGTCACATCCATATCTTGTAATTTAGGCACTAAAAAGTGGGTTATCATGTCACGATAACGAACAACATTAATTGTTACTGCCTGACCACCCGCATTTTCGAAGAAGAACGGTCCGATAATGTCTCCAGCCCAAAATCCGCACCAAACAGTCACGCGTTGTAAATGCATTTGTTACTCAACAATTACTCGTGGGTTTTTTGAACCCCAAATGCGACAATTTTAACGATTTAAGAAGCCATCAAGATGAAAATGAGCTTCATCACTGAAGATGAAATTGCGGACTGTAGCAGTCAAACCTTCATTATTTTTAAAATATTGCTTAACAAAAGTGCGTTTTTCTTTCGTATGGCGCTCCGAACTGTTATCTTTTTTGCATTCGCATCACTGTACTATTAAATGGCACAATCATTATGGGACACCCTTTAGTTACCTACACATCCAAAGTTGTAAACCAATAACAATACGAGGACTTTATCTCAAATTGAAGCGGCGGGCATGTTAATAAATATCAGGACACCAGTAATAGTTGTCCAACGCTTCTCAAGAAATGCTTAACGAAATGCATTTGCCTGTTGTAGTGAAAAGGACTTGTCCGATTTATAAACGAAGGCAACCATCGTTGTGCAGGCCGTTCCTCGTGCTTGGTTCATTTGGGACAGTGTACCAAAAATAACACCGATAGCAGTGAGTGGCGTTGCGCGTTAACAATCATATAACTACGTGTTGTATGTATGTAAGTGAGAGGACGAAAACAGACAAATAAAGTGCATAAAAAAAAACGCGGCATATAACTCTGTAAGAAATACCTAGTATTGCCATAAATTCTGTTACACAATATTGTCAGCGCCCATCTCTTAAAATTTCCACTTGTAATAGACCCGTTAACTTTTTTTTTTCTTAACATGTGCATTGTTAACTAATGAATAGAAGCCAGTTTGGTTTCAGCTTGCAGGCAATTAACATGGAGTGGGGTGCTAAAGAAAACGAATCGCGGTTATAGCGTTGCATAAGTGCGGGAAGAGTGCTGGCCAAATCTTTAATTTGCTAAAACTTCTCGGAATATCGAGAATGTTCGTTTATCGGACTATTGCTCGATTCTGTGAATTTTCGGAAGTAGAGGAAGTGGTCACCCGCACGTTGCACGTAGGAGTGCGGTAGTTAAAGCTGTGCGTGAACGTACTCAAAGAAATCCCCTACGGAAGCAGAAGATCATGTCCAGGGAATAGAACATATCCGCCAGATCGATGTTTAGGCTAGTTCGGGATAATCTTCACATGAAAGCCTATCGTCGATCAACAGGACATCTTTTAACTCCTCAACTAAAAAAACTTATGGCGGAGAGATGCAAGAGACTCTTGCTGTGGCATGCCAACAATGGGCATGAAAACATTCTTTTTACGGAAAAAATTTTACGGTGAAAGAAGTTTATAAAAAAAAATAATAGAGTTTATGCTTTGTCATCAAAGGAAGCGAAAAAAGTAATTCCCAGGGTTCAGCGTGGCCAACATCCCGCTTTCGTAATGGTTTGCTGGGGGTCTCTCACCAAGGTGTCACGTCTCTCCCTTTCTGTAAAAAAGGTGTCAAAACATGTGCAAAAGTTTATCAGGAAGATGTGCTAGAGGGCGTTGTAAAGACACTAACAAATACTCTATTTAATGGAGTAAGATGGGTCCTTCATCAAGACTCTGCTCCTTTGCATGAAACAAAAACCACACGGGTGTGGCTCAGGTTCGGTATTCCTGCTTTTATAGCCGCAGAGTATTGGCCGTCGGGAAGTCCAGATCTGAACCCATTGGATTATAGTTTGTGGTCAGAAATGGAGAGCAAGGTTTGCCAAACACCCTTCAGAAATTTGGAGAGCCTAAAAAAAACGTTAACGGTGGCAGTGTCAGCGATGTCCATGGAAACAGTTCGTGCTGCCATAGCTCAATGGCCAACACGTTTGAGAGCTTGTGTTAAGGCAAAAGGTGGTCATTTAGAGTGATGAATTTTTCTTTATTTACCAATATTATGATCTAATTTACCAATATTATGATCTAATAAATGAAGCTATGATAATGAACTAGTACTAGTTTTTTTTTCTATACCGCTTTATATTTGTAACAGAATTTATGGCTGGACTAGGTACATAAAACATAACCCACTGTCGAAAAAGTATTCTTCTAGAAAGATGTCATTTCCTTCGAGTTGAGAGAGCTTGGAAGGCTTCCAGAATATGAAATCTTGGTTTTACTTCTTACAAACTGTTGAATTTTGATGACGCACTATGAACTCATTATTCGTGTGTTTGCAGTCGACGTTGCTGAGATTTATTTAAACATCAAAATTCGAACGTGACTTCGATAAGTAAATGACTTCGTAAGCAGTATTTATGTTTGTTTAACAGAGAAAATGATTTCTAGCTGCCTTTAACAGAAGAGTAAGTAACTTATATGTATATGAATATCGCAAACCATTTTTTGCGAATCAATGAAATTCACACAAGCCGTTGGCCAAAAGATGATTATTTGTGCAACGAAAAAGAGAAATCTTTGGACTGGCAGATCGACTTCGTTATAGTGATCTATTTGACGAATTCACATTTCTTTTGAAGACATCTTACTCGATTACTGTGTCATCGCTGGAAGCTGGTTGACTGTAAGCTAGTTTAGGTAATGAATGTACACATGCGAAATATTTAAGCCAGTTTTAAGTATCCCCATATGATTGGCTTAATACAAGCTGTTAAACTATAAAATTTAAAATTGAGCCTGAGAGAAGACGATAAATGAGAAGAATGTCTGCAGCGTCTCTGAGCGCCTCATGGGTATTCATGTTAAGGAAAGGAATTAAGAGCGTTCAGCGTCAATTTCTGCGTTTTGCTCGTCGAGCTCTGCCTTGGCACGATCCTTTTATCTTGCCTCCATACACTGACCGTCTCAATGGTCGGTAGATAAAACGCAGAAAGCGACGCTGGACGCTCTTAATTCTTTTCATAATATGAACTTGATGAAAGGGATAGCACGCTTGACAAGCGTATTCAAGAAGGGGGCAAAACAAGGTATTATAGAGGGATCTTGGTACTTAAGGCTTGGAGAATTCTTTAGACCATCGTTTAACAAAGCCAAGTAATGAGTTGGCCTTACAAATTATCTCTTCCAAAATGAAGCTCCCTGTCATACAATATGCCAAGGAGAGATCGAACGACGGAGATTGGTTGACCGTGGAGATGGTAAGTTCGGCAAGGGCACTTGTTTACGTGATAGGGTAATGCATTGGCATTTGGTGATGTTAGGCTCTAAGCAATTTTTAAGGCAACAGGTCAAAAAGCGATCAAGGTCTTTTTGAAGGAGGCACGAGTCTTGAGATGAAGAGATGATTTTGAAGAATTTTATATCATCCGCGAAGATAGAGAGAGAGAGAGAGAGAGAGAGAGAGAGAGAAAGAGAGAGAGAGAGAGAGAGAGACAAGTGTATTGAATGTTTCTCAAGATCATTTACCATTAAAATAAAGAGAAGGGAACCTAAATGGCTGCCTTGTTGGACACCAGATGTTGCTAAGAAGAATGTATAAATATAGGTTCAAAGCCAATGGCCGACACTTGGAAAAGGGTTAATTGATGAGATATTTTATCGAAAGCCTTACTGAAGTAAGTTGCAATGACGTCGACTTCGTTGCCACTCTCTAAGGCTCACAGGGCAAACGCCGATACAAATTCGACGAAATTTGTAGTTGTTGATTTACAGGGTGTCCGCTGGGAAGGTTTGTTTTGCCGCCATTTTGGTCGTGAAGTAGACACGTGGCAAATTTATTATGGAAAAATTTCGTTAAAACATTTTATCAAAATCAATCATCGATTACTGTGACGACGAGAAAGTTACGTGAAATTTTTGAGAGAAACAACGTGCCAACAAAACGCACTATTTATCGTGTAGTGAATGATTTCGAAGAAAGTGGGTCTGTAGTGGGTCTGTGTTCAAAACAATCCATCAACCTCAATTCGACGCCGTGCTCAGAAGCTTGGTCTTCAAAGAACAACTTTGGCCAACATTTTGCACAAGGGAGCGATATCGTGATATGATTGAAAACTTTTTAACGCCACAAATTCACGCTTTGGGCTTGATTAACATGTGGTATCAACAAGACGGTGCCACATCGCATACAGCCAGGATTTCAATGGAATTACAGCGAGACCTCTTTCCACAACAAGTTATTTCAAGAAATGGTGATGTTGATTGGCCTCCACGGTTGCCTGATTTGCAAACAAACCAGAAACGCTTGAGCAACTCAAACAAAATATTCGTGATGAAATTAATTAAATACCGCGTGAAATGTGTGAGAATGTAATGAAAAATATGCTCAAAAGGGCTCGCATTTGTGAGACTAACAGAGGCGGACATTTACCTGATATTGTATTCCATACATAATTGCCGACATTAAATTAAACATTTATCAAAGGGCTTCCCTCAGGTCACAAAAACTGGCAGAATATGATGCGTATCAAGCCACCGAAGGTTTATTGAATGGTCCAGGCATAGCGGATTAGTGTAAGTATTAATTTTCCGCGATAATTCTGCTCTTTAAACTTTAAACGCATTTTTCTCGAAACATAGTTTTGCGGTTTGTTTAATCTACAAAGGAAATCACAATGGGCCATAGGGTCTCCGAGTGAAAATGGTGCTAGTGCACCACACAACCTTCCTTAACCTAACCTATGCAAGGGGCGTTTTTTAAAACCTGCAGATATAGGAAACATGTACTGAGTTTTATAAAGAGCCTCAACAACTCCCTGGGTTAAATAATAGAGGCCAACACAATAGATCTCTTCTGGTCGCAGTGTACACGGCCTATCACTTACAGTTACAATTACAAACCTAACCTAACCTTCCGTGGGCATACTAATGTTGCATTCGATTGGGCTTCTCAGAACAATTTTCGGTTGCTCTAGGTCACTCTTTATGTTCGATTGGTACAAAAAAAGAAGCAACCTTCTTCCAATTTCAGAGCACTTTTGTTCGGGAGTAATTAATACAAGTGCGTTTCAGTTTGACAATTAATCGAGTTTGTTTACGTCTTCAGGAAGTTTTTATAACCGCAATAAAAGGAATTGCATCGCGTGAATCTATTTTTGTGAATTATTTGTTATAGAAACGATCGGATGGCAATATTACTATTTAAATTATTAAATATATAAACTAAATTACAGCGCTAGCTACAGGGCCTTCGGCTGGTCTTTTTTATACTATAGAGATAGTTTGGGGGCGATGATTTAATTTAATGTTTAACCAGTGAATGGAAAACGCGTAGAAAAGTGTCGCAGGCTACAGACACAAATTCCAATATCAACAAAAAAAGAGAGCAAGTGACACACGAAATCTGAAATCTGAAAGCAAAATCTGAGGAGTCCAATCGAATGCCACATAAATCCACCCCGCATTTAAATTGTTTATTAGTCCATTTTAGGCAGAGACTGTGTACATTAATACTCGTATCAAGGTTGAATATATGTAAGTCATTCTTGCCAGAAAGTCGCCGCGCTTCTTGTCAACACAGTCGGCTGATGTCTTTTCAGTGGGCATATGTGTGACAATACAATACTCCTCCTCCTGTTGTATTATTCATCGAAATTTTGCCGCCTTAGCATGTTTTTTCTAACTCCGTTTCTTCCTATTATTGTTTGTACAGCTATATATTCATTCATTGTGTTTTTGCGCTGCGCCATTAAATGCACACACACACAAGGTCAATATTGTTGTGATGTAAACATCATTTATCAGTGAGATAAAGAATATTTTCAAAAGGCGCAGTTTCCAGACCAGTTTTTTGCTGCTGTCGTGAGTCATTCAGTGAATCTGAATTTCGTATGCAGCTCTTTCTATATTTAGAGCAACCAAATTGCTGGCACCTTTTAAATTTCGTTCTGCTTATTTTCTATGTAAATTTACATGGTCGCCAGCACTTCGAAGAACCAAAAGCTTGCCTATCTATTCTTATCTGTTATCAAAGTCTCATCTTTTACCTATGTTAACATTTTTATTATACCTACATGTATATCAAACCATTGAGTATTCCATTTGTGTACGCTCATACCTACACAACGTGCACGTGGGTGAACTACTCAGCTGATTTGATACAAAATAGCAAGCGGTAGTCGATAACCTTGTTGGCAAATAGCAAATGGTTCAGAATTGATTTGCAAAGTTGGCAAATAGTTTTTGAACGTGAGTTCATTGCTGGTCATCGTTGTTAAAGTTTATAGTTGCTGGTTGAAGTGACAAAGAAATTGTGTGCTACATTTGCACATGTATAATAACGATAGCATTACAAAGATATTTACTGGCAAATCATATTGCAAGCAGTTGTTACAGAGCTGTTTACAAGGAAGCACGCGGTTGGGCAGTACTGAGAACGTAACTGAGACTATTGATTGAAACCCGCTTTAATTTATTATTATTAATTTTTGCAACAAAAACAAGCGGCAGGGACGTACTATTGAGTTGGGAAGTGTGTCTGTTCATGGCAAATAGTAAATTCGGAAATTTGTCAAACGTTCGCTAGACGTAGGTTAGGAAAAAAGCATTTGCCCTCGTAACAGTTCAAACTGTCGCTGATTGCTGGCTAACTACCTATGCATCCAGAGTTTTCTTGTTTCAACGAGTGTTTAACTTGGAATACATCGCTTAGTAGCCATCCCAATGAATCCGTGTACCATGTGGAGTGAAAATTCGCGACTAACATGGCTAAGCCACTTATGAAATATTGCATGTAGAGCGCATTATAAACTGTCTGTCCGAAACCTTTTTTTATTAAGCTTGAATACTTCTCCCATCTATCACAGCCCCCAACGCTCAAAATAAGTTACTTGCCAGCATCAGAGACGAGCAGTTCAATCAATAAGGGATTCTCTACATCATTTTGGGACGCTGTTGAAGCGTTATAGGATCGCCTATCCCAAAAGAAGTCAGAACGCACTTCATCCTAAATGCTGAGCATTAGTAACTAAGTAAGATTGACTATGCTTTATCCATATACGGATCCTCCCCAAAGTCTACACTACAAATCACCAAGGCCCCATATCACCAAGCAGTCAGAAGAAGCATCAACGCCTATGATTGCACACATCCCCCATCGAAAACATTCTAGCAGAAGCGGGGCTGCAATTAGTTGAAGACCGTTACTGTGAATTCTTACCCAACCTCTTGACTAAACTGTCCTTTGCAACTGGATGTATCATTGACAAAGATATATGCTCACTATGCTCACCAACAGTTGGCAACAGCTTTTAAAGTTTTCACCAAATTCCTCTCGTCACAGCCACCATGGACATTTGGCAACAACTTCGTAAGACTAGAACTCAGCAAACTCCCTAAAGGAAGCACTAACCGTCCGTTTTTGTTGTTGTTGTTGTTGTTGTAGCAGCGTCATTCGTCATTCGTCGGTTCGTCATTCAGGTTAAGTCCAAGAAATTGGGCCACTTCGGTTGGATGGGTCCAGAGCATTAGTGGTGTAAGTGTGGTTGGTTTGGCCGGACAATTAAAAAGGTGTTGTACATCGTGTGGACCTAAGTTGCATTGAGGGCACTTGTCTTCAATGTTGGGGTCAAGGCGTGCCATGTAGTACTAACCGTCCGTTATACCGGTCGCTATTCCAAGAGGACATATCATCCGAACTAACCTCAGAAGGATGAACTTTAATCTACACAGATGGCACTCTACTCAAACAAGGTATTGCATCCGAAACCGCATCCATCTTTACAACAGAAGCTCTTGCCATCTTGGAAGCACTAAAACTTACAAGCCTCCTAAAGTTTGTTTTCTGCTCCGACAGTCTCTCTGTTTTGCGTGGAATTCTCAACCCCAAAAACAATGTCTCAATCGTGTCCAGCCAAAACAAAGCTAATGTGGTTGCCAGGACATGTTGGCATACACGGCAATGAAGCAGCCAACAAAGCCGCAAATTTAGCCTGTGTCGCCCCCACCTTTTTGCTCAACACATACAGCCAAGTCGACCTTAAACGCTTAAAGGACTATTCCGTTCCATCAGCTTAACAATTGGAAACTCTACGACCACCACTAGGTACACTAAAATCAACCCTACTAAGTCTAAACCTAAGTACTCACTACCCAGCCTCCGCCACCAAAGCAATGCTTAAAAATTTCGTCAGACTGCGTATAGGACACGGAACCCTTACCCACCCACTCCTACTAAAAAAAAGGAACCACCACCAAATGTAGTAAGCCTTGAAATATGGAACACATAATTGGGGACTGCTACCTATCATCAGATCAAGCAAAGCGTCATCTGAAAACAAACATTATCAACATGCTAAGTAAACCGTCATTTGAAAACATAAGGATAGTCAACAAATTACTTGAAATGTACGTCACTTTGTAATCCCTTTATCATCTCTTTTTACCATTTTAAAATTGAGCCGAAGGCCTCTGCAGCTAGCGCTCGTTAAATATAATATTAGCAGTGTTTTTTAAATCCATTGTCAATGAATAATAATAACAATAGTAAATTTACTCCTATTTAAAATTTGTTCGCATTCCGGTAAAAGGCATTGCGCGGTTTTAATAATCATTTTTAGTGTCCAGGCTAGAGAACTCACAAAGTCAAGATTTTCCATATAGATTACCCATTTTGAACTACAAAGTATTAAGCCCATTGAGCTACGGAACTTTATGGCGGTATGGCGAGAACCCTTGGTCAATTTAAATGCTGTGGAAGGAGTCTGGCTCAAAGCTGTTCTTTGGAATTCAGTCTCTTCAGTCAAAGTTTACACCCGGATTTAAGTGAGTATAACCCAAAAACTAAAACCGAGTCCATACCCAATATTCAGTCGTTAAACCCGAACATAAACTTGTTTTTTTAAACTTGACGGCGTTTAAAACGATTGAATTTAAACTGCACTCCGGAGACCAGTTTTAGTACTTTAACTCGGGTTAAAACTCAATTTCATAATATCGACATTTATTCAGTCTTAGGTCTCATCTTAGGGCACAGGGAATAAGATAAGTAAAAAAGAGGAATAGAAATAAAATATAGCAGGAAGCTAAAAAAAAAAAGGATTTCATTCGTTAAATGGATGAAATGTTGATATCCTTGTCGTCAGGAAACGAATTTGTCGGAAAGCTGATGAAACAGCAGCTGATGGTAAATCAACGTCGTCCTCGTTGTCCAAAATATTGAATCCACAAGCGATCTTGCGTCGACGATTACGATGTAGCAGATTTTTGAAAATATTCCTGGCTGAAAAAAGAGGCTTTTTTTAAAGCTACGTTCTATGATTCGAAGGGAATTGGATGGTGATAAGAGTCACACAACAAATCAGATAAATTTCCAAGTGACAACAACATTACGGTTAAAATCGGTTTAATGCCTGTTTTTGAGTAATAATAAATAAATTATGACTTAAACCTGGGGTCAGATTCTGTAGGGCGAAACGTTTAAAAACGTTTTCGTGCGCACGAATGGTTTGCCCTATGTTACACAAGCAAATATCTTCTAGCACACGAAAACGTTTGAACGTTTCGCCTTACAGAATGCCGACCCAAATTTACACCCGCAGCATGTTTAGTATGGCCGTAATGCATTGTCACACCAACTCTGAGGATGGATACAACTTCATCATGTAATTGTGTAGATGGCATTGGATTTGCTATAAACACAGCAAAATACTACGCAACCATTATGTTGATCGATTTATGGAGATCCATACAGTTTTTGCTACCGAATGGAAATCTGAGCTAGTCCATTACAGTCCATTATAGAGTGCGAGGTTGATCAGTACATTGCAAAACTCTACTAGACTCTTGGACATAGGTTGAAGACTGACAATGAGATGGCGAACAACTTGGCAGGAATGGGTACCTATGCAGAAAATTATGATAAGGGTTTTCGCTTTCAGGAACTATTCGGCATTTCATTTTTACTTTTATAGGTAGGTAGGTAAGTACAAGCACATGAAGGAGGGTCATGAGTTTCTAGTTATTGCGGCTAGTTACTTTTTCCCTAATAAATATCGAAAGACTATACCTAGAGGCGTAGGCGGCATCGCTACTAGATAAACCTGTGCTTACGACAATTAACAGCTGATTAGGAACTGGTACTTTGCTTAATATACAAAAATGTCTTCCACTTGGCATAACAAATTCCATAAATGCTGGAATTGGTATGCTCTATTCCTACCATATAATCCACATCCATTTATCTGAAAAACGTCCCCCTGAATACGTAAATAAGATCATTTTAGGTGTGAATCATACGTTTGTGTCGTTTTGTATTAGGTGTAGTATTGTCAACTATGACGAATCGTCTCGCATTTCATAAGAACAATATATTGTTCACTTTACGCTGGTAGCTACTTATCTAAGTCAATCACAAATAAGCCAACTTAGTTAATGACTAACTGGCCGCAAAGAGCATCATAGGAAACACAAGTAGAAAAATTGAATTTCATCAGATTGCAATAAGTAGAAGAAACAAAAAGGTATGCAATAAAATCAACACAATTTGATTGTTGATTAGGTATATATACTATCGCCGCACATGTGCGACACTTTATGCTCTACAAAAATTAGAAAAGGTAGGTGAATTTTAGTATTGAATATATAAATCGTAGTCGAATCGGCAACCAAGAATTGGCAGATTCTAAAATAAAACGTTTCAATTCGGCAATAACCAACATTTCGAAGTTGATGCGTGATGAAGAGCAATCAATTTTGAAAATATTAACAGCCAACGTAGGCTCTCTAAATGCGGCTGAGTAGATTTTTGTATAATATTTCCATTTCCATCTGCTAACCAAAACCAACACCTATTTGAATATGCATAAAGGGAAATACATACATCTGCGCGCACCCATGACCCGATCTAGAAACCAGACAAGAACTTTCTCTCCCCCAAAAAGCAATACCGGCAATCGGTCCGGTGTAGTATTTTTGTTGTATCTAAAGAAATCGCAGCAACAACAAGAACATGGAATACATCAATACATTTTTTTGTTGTCTCATTTGTAGGCTTAGATCTAAACCTCCGGTAACAACATCAGATGATGGGAAAACACCCAAAGCAAACTTAAAAAAAAAAAAAAAAAAGTTCAAAACAAGAAAAAAAAACCATTGACAACACATCAGCAAACGCGAGAGATTTCCCAAGGCTAACATCGACAGTTTTAATGCAAGACAAAAGAAAAAGTCCCCCTCGTCATCGCGAAATGGGTTTTTTATTTTATATAAATTTTCTATTTCTATTGCAAATGGCCTTTTGAGTCCCGATAGGATAAGGAAAAAGAAAATACATTTTATATCTGTTATCCATCCATGATGAAAAATAAGCTACACGCAGAAAATAAATATTTTCATTACAAATATATAGGTAGGTACGTACCTTTTCGGTTTCAGCCTGTGGATTTAGGCTCGCTGGACTTGGCTGGCTACTCATGGTTAGCTTGTGGTAGTTGTAGCTATTTTGTGGAAATATTTTGACGGTTTATGATTAAATTGGAGGGTAGAAATTAGTGAAGTATGCTTTTCTACTTCGCGAATGGGAAATTACGTCTTGGGATTGGGATTATATTACCACAATGGCACTGAAAATATTTTTTTTGGAGCAAAGAATTCAAGAATTTAATGCACTTATTAACACTATTTGTTGTAGAATGTTATTGCTGATGAATGTGGGAGCAGTTTGCACTATATTTTCAGATTATATATCGCGAATTATTCGGAGATTTAATGCAAGAAAACTACTTCAATCAAACGCGACACTATTCACTTTTTGCAGGAAGCCATCTTCGTTTTAGACTTTTTTGTGCTCAAATAGATAATTATTGTACTAAAAGTTCGAGTGCGGCGAATTCATTTGACATTTATAAGGGAAGGCGAAAAACATATTATAACAGGGTGCTGTGTCATTTTTCACGTTTACGGACTGAGAAAAAAAATTTATATATATTTTTCATATCTATATGGCTTTTTATTTTATGTCGTTTTCGATTTGGCTTTTCAGATTTTGATCTGAGATTTCAAATTTGAGTTGAAAAGTCGAACATAAAATCTGAATTTTATTGGTTGGGTGTATTGAGTTGGCGGGAAAATATAATTTTTTTCACTTGCAGTGGAAATAAATTTTAATTGATTGTTTTGAAATAGTAGTTTAAAAATCGTTTCCATATGCCATAAATTAATAAAGCCCGTATGACACTAAATTTTTTCGTCATTTTCATAATGTTGAAAAGTGAGCTGTGTGTAAAAGAGACAGTGTATTGTATTGTTTGCAAGGCAACCGCAAATTTTCAAACGATTTTTTTAAATAATCTTGAAATGTCAAAAAAGTTGCCATCAGCTGAAAAATATGATTTGAATAAATTTATAGTGGATATTTTATGTGTCTACATTAATAAAGTTTGTGTGTATGCACTCACTCCTATCGGGAATTTGCTTTCTAATTTTTAGTACTGCTCTAGTTTTATTTTAAAAGCTGAAAAAATAAATATAAAGTGTCATAGGTGCTTAATTCAATTATAAAAAAAACAATCCTTCCAATGATAAACAATTCGTAACCGGCAGCTGTGTGTCATAAACATTGGTATTAGTGGAAGTATGTGTGAAATCTGAGAAAAAAATCGATATTTCTCAAAAGTGCTTCAGATAAAAAAAAAGATTGATTTTTTTGGCAAATCGAATATGCAAAGCAATCTCGATCAAGAAAATATAGATTTTTTCTTAAAAATATTGATCTTTTTGTCAAATCGAAAACGACATCAAATAATTGGCAAAAAAAAATATTATTTAAAATTTAAACTTTTTTAAAGATTTACATACATTGAATGATACCATTGTGTATACTGCTATCATTGGTGAATTGATTAGAAAAAAAGGATTTTCGCTTAAGCGGTTTTCTCTTGGGCTTCTCTGATTTCTTGTACCCAATCTTTCCTTTATTGATATTCACGCGATTAGAATATGTATAGCCTTCAGTGTTTGCTGTTCACTGGTTAGATTTTAAATTTAATTATTTAGTTGCAAAAACTAGCTAACATAATGCAGCTCTGTTAAAAGCAAAGTAAAGTAGAATTTTTTTCAGCACGCAATCACAACTACGCTCTACTTGACTCTTCGAGCACTCTCAGTAGTTTTTATAATTGCGTGCTGAAAATCCTACTTTACTCTGCTTTGTTGAGATCAAAGTGCAAAAAACACTTGTAAACAAATGCATTTTGGGGGGATAGACATACGAAAGATATGATATCAAACTTTTTAAATTCATTCATCTCTGACTACTACCTACCCTTTTTTCTTTCTATGAAGATTGACAACTGGCAAGCTATGAAATACTGCTCATGGAGACACGGTGTAAAGTTGTCACCTCCTGTCATGGGCTGTTTATTTTTCGCCGCAAAGTATCAATTCACAATTGCAATAATCGCACTTTGCAAAAGTTAACTGTGAACTTGTTTTTGTTATCTCGCGTAATTTGTTTATTCTAGAAAAGTCCTCAAATTTCACAACATCTTTTTGAATTATTAGTTGAAATTCTAAATCCGAATGTCATAAAATCGATAATACTCATTTTCCCACCGATTGTGTGTCACCCCCAGCGAAACCAAAACTCGAGTTTATCCCACCATACCTACTTCGGCTTTTTCTTTGTTTATTTGATCTTTCGATATTACCCCGATTGTTTTCAACCATATCGTGCAACTTGGTACTCCCAGACTTTATTATTTTTTGTTAATAAAAAAGAAGACGCAGCAACAAAGTTATTTTTGGAAAAAAACCAAATACATATCTGAAAAATTGATTTCGCGCATATTGCACAGCCGAGTAAACACTTTGTTCGTTGCAAGAACAAAGAATTTCGGTTTATCCTACTCACAGAAACCAAGGTGTCTAAAAACGTCGACATTGCTGTATTAGACGCAAAGCGATTGCAATCTTTGTCGGGCAAAGTGGCATTTTGGAGCTAAAAAAGTTATTAAAAAGTTTGATTTGATTTCTACATTTATTAAACTCGAGTGGATTAAAAGATGAAGATTACGGTAACTACATTGACGGACGAGATTTTCGTCTTAGATGTGTCGGAAGAATTGGAGCTAGAGAACTTTAAGGCCTTCTGTGAAGTGGAATCCGGGGTTCCTGGACCGCAAATTCAAGTTATATTTAATGGGCATCCGCTAATGGATAATAAAAAATCTCTAAAAGCGTACGGTATGAGTGATGGTGATTGTTGTGTACTCCAGAAGATTAACTTGAATAGAAACCCTCCCGGAGCACCGGGAATGGGTCGTGTTCTAGGTAAGTGGTATTTTTAAACAATGTGCGTGATACGTCGCAATCTTTGTTAAATGTGATTATTGATAACAGGGTAGGATCTACCTCGTAATAAAAAAATAAATAAATAAATAAAAAGTCATATGCAGCAAAGACTAATGGGAAGTTCTTGTTTAATACATTAGCATTGCAAGCCTGCCGTTGTCTGTCCGTAAAGTTGTGTCAGGTTTTGAATCACCAGTTTCAGTGGGATTCTTTTGACCATTGCTTAAAATCTTTTTTGTTTGTATATATCCAGAGCGTCACGGCAGGCAGATATCACCTTTCTTCGTTTCCGTTACAAGTTTTATTCTTGTTGATTTTGGATATCACTTGGTTTTCTTTAAACTAAATCGTATAATCTACACGAAACTACTTCGGGATTAAATAAAAGATCAAAGTGGCTATTCGAACGACGGTATGGACACGGCTTAGGTTGACGGCAACGCATTTGACGTAACCTAAAAACTAAAAATTAAATTGTAGTTTAAGAAATAAGTTGGGCCTTAAAACGTACAGGTTCGTGCCCGAAAATTAAATACTGGAGTTAGATCCCTTCAAGCGAGCGAAGCGAGCCACATTTCCACTATTTGCCGCGTTTAACCGTAGCCGTCGACCTAAGCCTTGCCCCTAACGTCGTGCGAATAGCAACAGCCATAAAAGATTTTACATCTACAAATGCAACCTCTTTGCCATCACCAGCACTCGGTTTGGTTCAATTGGGTTTTTCTGTCTGGAAACGCCGATGTTGGAAAAAAAATACAAGTGTCTTGTAGTGGAAATATTTTTTTGATAATCGCTGGAAGGCAAAATCATTGAAAGACATTGCAAAGATATAACGCGGGAGAGCCTTCTGCAATAGTAAGGGACTTGAACCTGACTTAAAAAAAAACTCCCGTAGACTAGGTCAAAAATATACAATTACGCGTGCAAAATGTAAACTAAACTTAAAATATATTGTATTGGCCTATTAAAACATTAGAAAACATTAGAAAACAAGTAACAACATAAAATCTAATCACACACATATGGTGTCCACCACTGTTGCAAAAGTGCTCCAACGAATTTTATTAAAAAGAACAATTCTGAACTTTGGGGCAATTCTCTCGGATCTTCAATGAAAAACGCCATTAGCAAACCATACACCACACTGCCTCTGTCTGTCTCCCTCTCCGCCACAGGAGTAAAAAAAGGTTAAAAGAGATGTCAGTAGGTTTGTTTGACGTGGCTAGCACTAGTGCCCACTAGTGCGCACTGAGAAGTGTCAGCTAATTTTCACGCCTGTCAAAAACCCTGCACAACCCTGAAAATTCGACTTTTATATCGAACGCAAATTGTTGCCCTGAAGTCTGTCAGCTGTTGTATTGACAAATATTTATCTTTTGGTAACACTTTTTCCCGTTTATTGCTAAAAATTATGCAAATAGTTGATAAAAGTGTTCGCAATATAGGTAGATGACGAGTTTGAAAATGAATGACAACAAGCGAAATGACAGCAAAACTCAGCACTGAAATCTTGCCCCCACAAATTAACTGGGGTCAGTTCAGGGCACAACTAGGGTGCCCTAGAAGCCATGTCAAACACAGGTTTTGTTTCAAATTTTGCCTATTTATTTAAAAACCTTTTAAGTTTTCGAGTTAATGGATATCCTAAGTTGTACCCGCAGATGTCCTCTATAAGCTGGTGTTTACTATATTTAAATGCTCCCAGTATTTTCGAACGGAAAGCGTTGCAAAGAAAAAAGCGAAACAAAACGAAAAAACAAACAGAACTACACCAATTTTATTTATATGATGATGATGATGATGATGATGATGATGACGATATCGCCACTTTTAAGAACACTAAAATCTTTTAGCTCTAATAGTGAGAAAATGAATGGAAGTCAAAGTTCACAAATACGTTAACTGTCCGGATACTGGTGCCTTTACCCTACTATTTTTAAATGCTCTGAATTAATTTTATTTGTCAATTAATGCGATCAAAAATGTTAACCAAAATAGTTTACGCAGATTTTTTACGACTAGTGTCTCACAGGTCACAGGTGATTGAAACGTAAAACGAAACCTAGTTGGTGTTCGGTGTACATGCATCGAGGAGTTTTCGACGAAAACACGGTTTTCGCTGCTGTGTGAATAGGTCATTAGGAGTGGGTGGGAGAACTTTTGAGTCTTAACAAAGCTCTTAATTTCAGATTGGTCAATGAATACTGTTTTTAATCTTTGAATATCAGCATAAAATGTATAGAACTTTTTGCTGTAGCCTGCTTGATACATTACTTAACCTGATAGATGTAGTATCTACCAACTTGATTTTTATTTTTTGTAATAGCACAGACGAGTGCGGTCTAATTATTCCAAAGGGAAGACGCCCAGGGTCTGAGTAGTGTTGGGTCAAACGCGCTTCATAGCTTAGGTTAGAAAGTCGAAACAACGTTGATTGAGTGCGGTGATTTGAGCAATAAACCCTCCATATCCATATCATTGTCCAATTTAGAATTAAATCAAATTTGGAGAAGAGTTTCGAAACTCCTTAGGTCATTCATATGTAATAAATGCAAATATAGTAGCCGCTCGAATATTCAGTTCCTTTTATGGTAAATGCTGTACAAAAAAAATACAAATACATTTTTCGATGAGGTACTCGTATAAGATGTGTAAATATTCCAGCTATCTGATAGCATTAAAACAAATAGCTATGTCTGAGAATGAGCGTCAATATGCTTAGTGCTATTTACAGCCCACCCGAATTGTTTCCTGATCTAGTTCTAAAATATGCAGCAATAAAATTTCCAACAAATATTCTGTATATCATAAAAAAAAAACAAAAATCTATTATTATACTTTGTACATAGGAACTGGAGCACCATCGCCACTGAGTTCTCTTGACTTTAGCGGAATACGCGTTCCTGGTTCAACACCTCAAATTGCACCACCCAGTGAGTTTACTGTTGGCGACGACGAAGATCCCGCAATGGTGCGACAGATGTTTCTCACAAATCCAGAACACTTGTCATTGCTGAAACAGAACAATCCGAGACTGGCCGATGCTCTACTTTCCGGCAACTTGGATGCTTTTGCAAAAGTTTTGCGCGAGCAGATAGACGACAAAAAAGAGCGCGAAATGCAACGCGTAAGAATGCTTCAAGCTGACCCCTTTGATACCGAGGCGCAACGCTTGATAGCCGAAGAAATCAAGCAAAAGAATATTCAGGAGAATATGGCTGCTGCAATTGAGTACAACCCTGAGATTTTTGGCACGGTAACTATGCTGTAAGTTGATCTTAAAATGCACGACCAAGCTGCACAGTTGCTGTATCCTTTTATGGTGATGGTAATGGATTTCGTTTGTAGGTACATCAACTGTAAAGTGAATGGTGTGCCAGTTAAGGCGTTTATCGATTCTGGGGCGCAGACCACAATCATGAGCGCAGCATGTGCGGAAAAATGTCACATTAATCGTTTGATCGATACTAGGTGAGATGTGGTGGGCGGCTGGCGGGGTGAATTTGTGTTTGAATTTTTTGTTTTGTTTGCAGATGGAATGGAATTGCGAAAGGAGTGGGAACACAGCGCATCATCGGACGTATTCATATGGTACAAATGCAGATAGAGAATGACCATTTGACGTCGAGTTTCTCTGTGTTGGAACAGCAACCAATGGATATGTTGTTGGGGCTGGATATGTTAAAGAGACATCAGGTAGGCGAATTAAGTATGCTATTTATAATTCTTTCAACGGAAAAAGTGCAAATTATTAAAGATGCTTCAGTATAACGATTTCTTTGTCATTCTATATGTATATGCGTTTAGCAAGCTAGTTCCTATGAGTCTAGCATTATAGTAGTAATTTTCCTGCATAGGAGGTCTGAAGAATCCGATTTCTCAGCCAGGTATTTGTTTAGGCAGACGATTAGGTTCTTTCTGTTCTGAGGCCGCAATGTAGAAACATATACTGACTCCACAAAATAAATTGAGACCAATGAGGGCTGACTTGCTTATACCAACACCAAAGCGGTTCAGGTGCGCTTCTGCTTATGATTGCCACCAAAGCCGTCGCCTTCCTTTATTGCGTTGTCTATCTTTATTGAATTGAAACAGTTCAGGGGTTTTCGCTCTAAATGGTAATGCTACATAAGACGTCTAATCTCAGGTACTTATTATGTAGCGATCTTTTAATGGCACGAAGAAGACCAAATTCCAAAAATCTTTTCCAAATTCCGTCAATGCAAAGATGAACAAGAAGTGCACTTCCAGGCCAATTCTTAACACAACAGAAGTGTCTGGAATATTTTTAAGGAATTTCAGGGCAAATTCACCAACACTCAATAGCAAAATGACAGATTGAAATGTGAGTTGTGTTGTTAGAAACAAATTTTACGCTTGGTGATCCGAAGATATGCAATTATGTGGGCAAATGTAAACTTTATTTGAATTATATTGATGTGACAAATGTGCATATGAAAAGAGCAATTCAGAATTTGTGGGCAATTCTCTGTGATTTTCAATGAAAAACCCTATAAGGTATTGTATTGTAAGTGATAGACGCTGTACACTGCGACCAGAAGAGATCTATTGTGTTGGCCTCTATTATTAAACCCAGGGAGTTGTCGAGGATCTTTATAAACCTCAGTACCATTCTTGGTTCCATGTTCTGAATTTCGAGTAAACGTAGCCCATGGGTAACCCGAAGTAGGGTTCAGGAACTGTGAGTAGGCGTGATGCGCCTCTTCTCGCCAGGCAATCTGCTCGTTCATTGCCATCGAATCCCTCATGACCTGGTATCCAAGCAACGGTGACTGTGTTGTCGTTGGCCAGATCTTCGAGGAGATTGAAACATTCCCAGACCAGCTTTGATCTAATAAAATACGATCTTAGGGCATTAAGAGCTGCCTGGCTGTCTGAGAGGATGTAGATGCGGGCACCTTTAGTGCGTCTTCGTAAGCATTCTCGGACACATATCTCTATGGCTTGTACCTCCGCTTGAAAGATGTCTGGTGATTTGCCCAGTGCTATAGCTCTTTGGAACCTTGGCCCATAGACCCCAGCACCGGTGATGTCATCTTCCATCTTTGAGCCGTCGGTGTACCAGATTTGTGATCCTGATGGTATTATGAATTGTTTGTTTCTCCAGGTACTCCTGTCAGATATATCTATCTTAAATTTTCTGGAGAAGCGAAGCCTTTTAAGCATGGTGTCTGATACCTTGATCACAGGATCATCTTGAAGCATTTGTAGTATTCGAAGGTGTCCTGTGAGGTTACTTGCTTTAAGATTTGATATATCAGGGAGCCTGATAAGGTAAGATGACTAACATCCCAGTAATGCTTTATGATACAAAAGAAAATAAAGATATCCGACTGATGTCCGCAAAATTCTGTGATTTTTGGTCCCTTTTGCGAGAGGCTTTCGATGAAAACATTTAACTGTACGAGCTGTACAGAAAAGTGTGCACCAGTGGTCAGTTACTTGTAAAATAAATGAATATGCATATTGACCACAAAATCTCTCAACCCTGAGCAATAACACAGTAAAGGGACACAGAGCATTAAAGCTTATTGTTGTATCAGAACTATTATTATTATCTACATACTATATGCAAACAAATGAAAAGAAATACCCTCAGACCTAAATTACTAACATGAAAATCTTCTTTTTTTTAGATGAACATTGATCTGCAAAAGAATGTACTACGTATCGGTACCACTGGGACTGAGACTGCATTCCTGCATGAAAACGAACTGCCCGAATGCGCTCGCCTGTCTGGTGGTCCAGACGAAGAAATGGCAGCTGTCGAAGAGTCTAAACAAAGTGCAGAAGATGATGCGATACGTAAAGCCATCGAAGCGAGTAAAATGGATACAGGTATATGACCACTTCCCGCACCCACTCACATTTAACTGATTAATCACAATTCAAATCTCCAATTAGACTCACCATCGACATCGAAATCCGCTGAGCCGAAAAAAGAAGAAGATAAATTCAACGAAACTGATGTGAATGACCTAGTCAAATTGGGTTTCAAGCGTGACGATGTCATCGCTGAGTTGCGCAAACAAAACGGAAACAAAACGCAAGCCACTGCAGCCCTCATTGCTAAATCTCTTAAATTTTAACAAAAACGCACACAGTTGCGGCAAAATTATATATAACACCACCAAAAATAACAAAGACATAACGAAGCCTATCTTCTGAAATCTACCTCAGGCTTGAGCATTTAATGAACCGGAGAAGAATTACAATTATTGGGAATTGGATCCGTTTTACACTATAATCGAGAGTCTTTGGCAGGAAACACATAGAAAAGGACAAAAGCAACATTTATTTACACGATTTCTATTAAATATATACACATTCGCAATTAGAATTACGATTTTGTTCATATCTTTATCGGGGTTGCCTGTATAAGTATCAAGTTTTGGTATCCGTTTGAACTGCATAATTATTTTCTTGTGGGCGGGGATATTTCGAATGTATGGGTTAATTTAATTATGATTTTTTTTCGGGGGAAACTGACTGAGTTTAAGTAAAAATAAAAATGCGATAAATATCAAAAAGTGTGTTTTGTAATTTGAAATGGAAAGGTGAGGTTTTGAAATCAATTTTCTCACTCATGTGGTCTCGAACTCTTTATATTCAGCTTCGTTTCTTTTAAAGTTTATTGTTTTGCTATTGAGTCGAGCCTTTCTTGTGCCCATTAATATTATTTAAGACCAGATATATTATTGATTTTCTGCCGAAGAGCATGGCATCGAAAAAGCACTGCGTCTTGCCAAAAGTGAGCGAAAGTAGTCGAATCTTTGTCTGGCTATTATTACTCATGACACTTTTCATGTCTTATTTTGGCATGCCGATCGACGTCGTTATGACGTTAACATTTGTTCTAAATGAAAATGATACGGGCTGTCGCAGCGCACTCTCACGAAAGACACACGATTGACCAACGATTGGCCGACTTTTTGTGAAGTCAGCATGTACAAATTTGCCACTAAAAATGACAGTGTAATCGTAGCTTTGGGGTTTGCTCTATGTATGACACATGATTTGTAAGAGCATAATACCCAAGTTAAGACAGTTGCAATGTTTTAAACAAAATCGCCATTTTTATCTCTTTCGGTATTGTACCTAAGGTCGTATCCTAACCTAACTTATGTTTTGAGTTAATTGTGATTGTCAGTGGTGTAATTTAGGAACATGAAGTACGAATTGAACGAGATGTTTGTATGTTTTTGCATGTCACACGGATTCTCAATTGACATACCTAACACTGATAGAGGAATACAAGTTGGGGGCTCTCAGCATTATTGTGCCTGTTGTATAAGGTTCCTGTTTGCAGTGCTGAATGCATTTTTGATATCCAGGGTTACCACTATTTCCACTTGTCTTCTATTGCTTAATTTGCTTTTTTGACCAAGAAGCTTAACGAGATAGCCCGCCATCTGCTTCCACTTTGTTGCAGATAACTTGCTGTAGAAGTCTTCCAGAAGTGCATGCAAAGCGGGCGGTATATTCCTCTTTGGAAGGTACTACCAGTCCTTGTGACTTACTTTCCGAAAATTCGTTGATAGGATTAGCACTTAAATTGTTGTGAGTTGCAGTCATCTGGACATTGGGAACAACGAGTTCCAAAGAATAAATGTAATAGACAAAGGAGTTTTGGAAAAGTGATTCCTTGGCGGATGTTAAGTATACTGTTTTGGTGATGTGCATTGGTTGGCTGGTCATATGTCGCATTTCTGTCGCGTTCCTCTGAACATTACAGACATGCATAGTGTCAGTGACAAGTCTTTTGTGCGCTATTGGCTGTAGATTTGATGTTCGTACAAAAATAGCTCAAGGGCGTTGCAGCTATTCTAGAGGAGTAATAGTGGACCCATTCATTAATGCAAGATTTGAACAGCAAACGCACTGCAAAGCAGGAAACACTGCGCAAATTGAAGTTGAAGGTTTCCTGCAAAGCATGCGCTTGTAAAGCACATAGGTATCAGAAATCAGATGTTTATGACGGAACTACTGCGTACAAATGGAACTTATGTCGATCGCTGTTATTTGAATATTTAATATGATAGATTGTTCTCAACCATAAGGTACATAAACGAAAAAAAAAAAAAACGAAAATTTTAATAAAACTATTCATTTTAAGAATGACTGAAATGAAACGCAGCATTCTCAAAGCTAAAGGATATTTTTGGGTAAAAAAAACTTCATCAGAATGACTTCGGAATCATTTTCGGATGAGTCGCAACACATTTTTGGTATGAATTCAAAGCAGTTTACTTATCTGTAGTATGTTCACCCATTTTCAACAAAAAGAAATTAAAAATTAAATTATCAACAGCGCAATGACAGGTTATGCAAATGCAATACAACTCTTACATCTGCACAATTGCGGTCAAAATTGCGCAATAAATAAAACTCTACTACATTTATAAATTCTCTGAACGCAATTCATGCATTTGTGAACTCTCTGACTCTGCTTAGCTCATCTTGCGCAATATTGCATTTATGAATGGGCTCAGTGTTATAGGCTAGGCCACTGAAAGCTAAGGCCGATTTTTGTTTAGCCCCGATCAAGAGCTTGAACGACCGTGTGATACGATGCAAAATTAAGTAATCTTCACCGGCATGTACCTAAGTTGGACTGTGTTAGACTGTGCTGCGCTCTAGGCCACCGAGTATAACAAAACCAACAACACATACCTTCGTTCACGCAGGACTGGGATGTCTCTCATAACTATATTTGGTCGGAAGTAGCGTTAGGCATTTCCCATTTTGTCTAGCAAATCCGTGCGCTGTAATTCCTTCCTTTGAGCGAGTTCCGAGACTCCTAAGCCAATCCTTTCTTCATTTTAATTGTGGTCAACACTCGCGCTTATAAGTTCGGCAAGTCGAGTTCCGCTGAACATGACCACTGACCAGTACCGCGTTGCTACATGGTGGAAAAGTTAGCACAAATAGATTATATAATTAGTGCACATCGCATAAAGCACCCAAACAAAAATGTTTATGTTTGCAACAAAACCAACATAAAAAATTGTCTGTTTAAGTAAAAAAGCTTAATTTATTACACCAAATATCAATTACATTGTTTAGTATAATATTATGATCGTAAAAATGTCACCCACTCACTACTACTACTGTTTTAAGTAATCCGCAAATTCATTGGAATCATTTTTAAGTAATCGTACATATTTCTTGTTTTCCTTAGTAAATAATTGTAAACAAAAATAGTCCGTACAGAAAATAGGCGATTGCACGTTCATTTTGACTTTATCTGTGATCGCATTGTTCTTTATCTTTAGGCCCAATACAACATGACTATTCAACGTTAAATGTTAAACACTTTGCGTTATCTTACTGTTTCATATACGAATTTCGGTTGCATTCATGGCTGGCTTTATCAAAAATAGTTTTAGACTATGTACAGTAGGATGGTGTAGGTGTTACTGATTTTAGAAATCTCTCACCTAAAATTTCCCATAAATTTGCGAATTTTGCGGGATGTTCAGTTTCACATTTTGCTGAACATACGCCATCGTAATACTTCGATTCTTAATGAATTGAATATAAAATACATAGTTAATATTGATGGTTAGTTTTAATATAAAAAAATACATTATTTTCCGTTTAGTTTTTATTCGTTTTTTTTTTGTTTAACACACTTTTTGTTTGTTTTAATATAAAATTTATAAAAAATCGTTTTCGTTTCATTTTTTTTTTATTTATTTGTTTATGTTACTGTTGAGTGTTTGTCGATAGAAAAATAAAAACATTCCTTTGGATATTATTACACGGAAGATTCAAATGGAATTACACATTTATTTATTTATTTTTTTTGCAAGACAGTAGAAATTATTATGATAAGAAAAGGTTTTTGTTTTTTAATTTAAAATGTTTTCCGACTCACAAAAAGCACTAATTCTATTCAATACAATTTATGTGGCGAACAATCTATTATGAATACCAATATGAAATAATAAATACAAAACTTTCAAAATAAGAGAGAGAGTTTCGGAATGAATGCATCCTATATCCTCGAGTTTATGCCTTCTTTTCCTCTTCGATGGTCTCTTTGGTTGGCAGGGGATTCTTTTCGCATGTCTCAGTGTGCTTCAACTTGCCTGAATCGAAATTTTCAATGCCGGATATGAAGTTGTTCTGCTCCTTCTCGAGCTCGATTGCTGTAATGAAATGAAACCGTGCTTTTAAAATATATCCAACTTGTGTAAGAATAAATACAATCAGTACTATTTTTTGGTTAAATTTCGTTCCGTGACCATTGAGAAACAACAAAACTGAATTCAGTGTAATTCAGACGATGAAATTGTAGAAATTCAATTGAGGCTTAACAAACACAAAGAATGCTCTTATAAATTTTGGTCCGTCCCTACGAAATCATGTAAATAAAACCCCAATGCATAAAAAGTAATCGAAAGAAATTTTGATGCTGAAAAACTAAGACCAGCTATCGACTATGAAATATGTTTTCCTGTTTCGCCTTGTTTTGACGTAGATATGCGGTGTGCGCTGCATTGCGCGATAACCAAAAGAGTGCAGTAATCGACAACGACGCTGGTTGGAAATATATAAGTTGCATTTGGTGTGTGGGCGGTATACACAACCATTCATGGAACAAAAACAAGTGTTTAGCTCATATGTTGTGTATAACTTGAACACATTTACACGCCTTGTCGACTTATAAAGGCATTCGACTCAGGTCTGGAAAGTCCACCATTGACAACAAATTTCAAACAGTAACCGATTTTCTAGAGGAGTTTAAGAGCAAACAAACAGATGAAAGGTACGTTTAGAATCCGATCCCGGATTTATTAGAAATTAGCCATGCACGGAACTTTCGCTCAACCGAAACAAAAACAGTGGTTTTCAGTGGGACTCTTTACAATGGCCTATGCAAGCTTGTCACTGAAATATGTGCATACAACTTTCGAGTTCCGGACAGCCATTTAAATATTTCACCACCTTATACAAATTATATAATAAATCAAACGAAATTCTGTTTTAAAAAAGTCGAATATAAAATATTTCCAACTGTAAATACTCAATTTACCTGTTTTGTCAGGAAGTGGATTCTTCTCCTGTGTCTCGGCATGCTTCAATTTAGTGGGATCGAAAGCAGCAATACCCGCAAACAAGCTTTGTTGGGTCTTTTCAGCTTGAACATCTGCGCAAAGAAACAAAAATAAACAAAATAAATAAGTTACTCATTCGTTCGCATTAAATTCTTTTTATTGTTAGTTATTACACAAAAAACAACAACAGAAATCAGGCGTTCAATTAAAATATACAGCAGATTTTTAATTGTGTCAATACATGTTTATAAATAGAACATGAATGCACGGGTATTCTTTTTTTAATAATTATTAATTGAAGCAGTTGCATTTTTTGCTTGTCAGGAATTTGTATTTTTTTTTTTATAAAATCCAATCAGCACTTTGTTAAAATTATCTGTCACTTCGATTAACTCAAAAACACACACAGGCATGGTTGTTTTGTTTTTAAGATATATGATATTTCTTACAATGAATCAGCTTGGACGTTACATTTTGCATTAAAATCTGTTCACACTGTTTGCAACTCATGACACACTGTTTTAATCAAACCTTCGGCTGTGGGTAGGGACAGTTTTACAACAGTTTCTGTGGGCTTTAGACCAGTTGCGCTAAAATCTTCCACATCCCTTAGTAAGGACATGTGCTGTTTTTCTTGTTTAATTTCTATAAAAAGATGTTCGTTGATTGTGATTAAAAAGTTGAAATGGTATGAATATACGGTTTTACAAGAGCGAGATGCGATGGTTAGTAATGAATTGAATTTCATGTAGAATTGAGTAGAAACATGTGGCTTCAAAAAATTATCGCACCTAAGATAGCAAAAGAGAACGTTACTTAAAGATGCAGTAAGTTTTTGTTTACCAGAACTACGTCGAAAATAAGTACCCTTCAACTCTAAGGATGATGGTAGCACTTCTATCATGTATTTATAAAGGGTGTTTGTAGAGGTTGGTTTGTTTTTTCGAATAGAGATAAAACTGACATTTTGTGGTCAAATCTGGCAACTCTAATGTCATTTATGTTCAGTTTGTTTTTCGAAAATAATGGCTCAGTTCGCGAAGTTTACCGCAAGCTCCGTTCATTTTATGGTCGACATAATCGTCCATCAGAGCAATTAATTCGGTTAACCATGGATCGTTTTCGCACTACGTTTACTCTATGTGATAATACGCATCCGCAGAGACATCGAACAGTGCGCGCACCGAAGAAACAATTGCCGCTGTAGAGCAAAGTGTTGAAGAGGACCCCAATGAATCGATTCGCCACCGTGCACAGCAAACAGCAATTAGAGCTTTGTCCATCAACTTTATGGAAGATTTTGTGCAAAGATCTTGGCTTACGACCTTACAAGATCCAGCTTGTGCAAGAATTAAAGCCGCGAGACCATGCAATGCGTCGTGATTTTGGTGTATGTGGCGAAAATTAGATTGATATCGATGCTGATTTTCATCGCAAAATTTTGTTCAGTGATGAGGCTAATTTTTGGTTGAATGGCTACGTCAACAAGCAAAATTGCCGCATTTGGAGTGAAGAGAATCCACATGAGACCCTTGAGCCGCCATTACATCCACAAAAACTGACTGTTTGGCGTGCTCTAGGTGCTGGTAGAGTCATTGGGCCATACTTCTTCCGGAATGATGCTGGAGAGTCAGTTACCGTTAATGGAGACCGGTATAGAGCCATGATAACCGACTATTTTGTTCCCGAATTGGATGGCATGAATGTGGATGAGATGTGGTTCCAACAAGACGGCGCTACATGCCACACAGCGCACGTCACAATCGATTTATTGAAGGAAACATTCCATGAGCGCATAATTTCGCGGAATGGACCTGTCAATTGGCCACCAAGATCGTGTGATTTGACACCATTGGATTATTTTCTTTGGGGATATGTGAAGTCGCTCGCCTACGCCAACAAACCAGAAACGTTAGGGGACTTGGAAGCCAACATTCGTGGTGTTATTGCCGACATACAGCCCCAAATGCTGGAAAAAGTGGGTGAAAATTGAACCTCTAGACTTGACTTTATTCGAACCAGCCCGAATTCATATTTAAACATAAATGGCATAAAATTATCCTTCCAATAAAGCCAAATTGATGGACATTTAAACGATTTTCTTGTGTTTTATTTCAATTCTAAGTTCTATACCTCTAAAAGAAACACCCTTTATATACTGACTATCTCCAGAATCGAGACAGAATTGCATCGCAATTTTTTTAGCAAAATAATCTCGTGTTAGACCACAATATTGCCTGCATTTTATTTTTTCAAGGTTATTGCAAGAAGACGAACCAATTCAGACCATTTTGGGCAATCAATTCAAAAATTAATAGAGGGTTCTTGCGGGATTTAAATCATAAATGACCATCTTGTTGTTAAGATGTCGCACATGCACCAATGTGCGTGATACGAAGTTTATGTCTTACAAAAAGAAGCACAAAAGCATTCATTATGTAGATCCCTAACAAAATAGTTGTTCGAGTTTTTAATGTAGCGAAACTCATCAAATATGAAACATTGATGGTGATAAATAAATTCATTTATTTTATTTCTATAAAAAATGTCCCCTTTTCTGTGTCTGAATCCTGACCAAAAAGTACACTTTTACTTTACACTAGAATTTAGATGAAAATTTAAAAATTTACCTTCAGCACTTGGCAGAATAACCTTCTCCTGGGTGCTGGCGTTCTTCAGTTGTTCGGTGTTAAAACCTTCGAGTTGGCTTTTAAGGTCAGTAGCAACTTTTGGGAGATCCTTCAATGCTGGTGCAGACATGGTGTACTGAAATAAGAAACCAAAAGAACTCTTTAAATACACACGTCTTAAAAAATCACAAATTTAAACAATTTTCTGCATACATTTTTTACTTAGAATTCAAACACCTATTAATTATTGTCATTCATCCACAAAAAATAAATACAACGGCTCGTGGGTGGTGGAATGACGAGCACTTTGGCTCGCTATATTTATGTATTGACATCAGCTACAGTAAGAATTTAAGTACTGTTCATACAGGCGTGGTATGGACTCCTACCTCCTGTGATTGATTGTGACTTATGGGCATACAAATTCGTTTTTGAAAAGCCAAACTAAGAAAACTAAGTCAACAAATTTATGCCATTACAATCAAAAAGTCGGCAAAATCAAATCAAAAGCACTTTGCAAATCAAAGACTTAAGCAGATGAGTCAAATCTACATTACTGGGTTGAACTTGTTCACTTATAAAAAAAAATCATTTCTCGTACTTCAAAATGTTGAAGTGGGCAGTAACGCAAGTGCAACAAACGCCACATGTTCTTCAAACAGCAGACTTAATGACCCATTAATTCTCCAAATATGGAAATAGCCTCACGTATGAACACCTTATAATTTGTATCTTATTATGCATGCAAATGTAGCGGCTCTTTAAAAATATCTCGGCCGGTTGAAAACAGAAATACACAACGTCATTCAAATGACTAGCTGTTGTTTTATGTGTTTATATATATCACCACTCTTGTGGAGAAGATATTCTCTACGCCTGCATTTTTAAATAGATACAACATTTATTCCGAAATTAAATTGCCGCCCTCTGGCAACGATTCAACACCGAAACACAAGAATTCAAATTGGAATATTTGCATGCATTATTATTGGTTTGGTTACACAAGTGAAATCTTATTTTAATAAACAGCAAAGCTAATTATTAGGTCTCACATAGTGTCGTCCAACCTTTGATTCAAATTTCCGCTCTTAATTTGACGGTTAAGTATTTTTATGACATGCACGCAATTTATATTTTTAGCATTTCTTCCAAGTTATGTTTCATTATTCCTGTTTATTTTGATTTTATGAATTATCCGTGATAAGTTTGTTTGTTTAGTTGCCAGCGATTAGGCAAAGGCAGGCAGAACACACTGCAAGATTACTATCGATACATTGAGAAATTGCTTCGCGCAATATTGGCTTCAATAACTGGTGAAAAATTAGTCATGTTTAAGTAAATACACCCTGGTAGTACACAGTAATCTTTATTTGCTAGATTCGTGCGATAATGACCTATTTTATGAACTTAGTTTGTAAAAGGCGATCGACAAATATAGAAAATCGAATTGCTTGTTTTATTTTAGGCGTCATGAATCTGGTTTTGCTCATATTTAGGCAATTGTAAATCAATTATTCTGCAGTTCGTTGCGTTGATTGAAAACTTCTAGATATGGTTACACATGACTGAGAGTGCACTGACGGTTTCAAATGAAGCCGGTGCAAAGTCATGTGTGCGTTTGGACCTGTGCAAGGCTGACAACGTCCAACATATGGTCAAGTTAATTTAGTTTAGTGGTTGAGTGTTTAATTAGTCGCCGAGTTTCGTTGTTTATGCATACGAAAAAAGATTGTATAGTGTCCCATGTTAACAAGAAGGCGTTTCAGTCAATATTCCAGGAAATATAAATACTACAGCATAAAATGATAACCTTACAACGCCGTGATATCTCTGATATATCAACAAAGAAACAGATTTAATGCACCATTTATTTACATCGTCGTTTCAACAGCACAAAATGCTGAACATATGGGCAAGGGACTTTTACCGATCTGAATTAAATTCCTTAAATTTGTTCATAAGGTTCTTTACGCGGAAGTTATTTCGGCTTACAAAAATATGAACACTTTATAATGAGTGACCACTTTAATGTTTGATGTTTCTATTGTGCAGGGCGTTTACTAATAAGTTGCTGAAGAATTTACCTGTAGAATATTATGTAGTTCACTAATAACGCGAGTGCTTAAGTTACTTAGCTAAAACTCTTCTAAACACTTGCGCCAAGTGCTTTCAACTTTTGCAACGTGGCGAAAAGTCATTTGTCGGAAAGTACGCTTTTCTTGCGTTTAATAACATAATGAAATTGAAGTACTGAATTATCATTCAAAGAAATAACATATACGTAATGTACAAATATATAACTTTGTTCTATATTTGTCACTTTAAAAACAAAGTTTGGCAACAAAACGTAATGCGAAACTAATAAGCTACGTTTCTTAACGGCACCCAAATGCTCAAAACGGTCCATTGATCCTTATTGTTTAGCAAATCATAATTTGAATCTATAATCCCTTTCGTTAATTAAACTAATTAACCAACCAGATTTGACAGATAAAGCACGAGACATTTTAAAAACCATCAATTGGTTTTTAAAAATGTTTCCTCCTTTACATGGCAAATCTTGTTAATTGACGCTGGAACGCTTTCGACTTAATAATTAGTACGTATTTGTGCACATACCTATACAACAATTAAATGTTTCTTTTAATACCTTATCTAATAGCCGTAAGGCCTTACAGTTATTTATATTAAAAAGAGAACGCCAACGAATATTAACTATAAATAGCATATACGAGTACATATTCCATTTAAGTCTAAAGTCACGTTTCCTTCGATATAAGTTACCTATGTAGTAGATACGTACTTACGGAGGAATGGTATATACTGCAAATATGACATTGTTCACCGCCAAATGCGTACATTGTAAATGTACACATCTAACTTAATAGGGCGCAAAGGCTCGGGCGTAAGTTTCCTGTACGTTTGAGCGAAATGTTCCATGATCAGCAATTGAACCAGGACATAAATTACTCCGCGATCTCTTGCCAATGTCTAATTAACTAAAATCCAAACTTGTGTGGGAATGTCTACAAAAACTATACGAATTGGGTAGGAGAAACAAAATAACCCTCTGCCTAGCCATATAGGAATAGAAGGTAATGAAATGGCCGACTTCCTAGCAAGAAAGGGAGCATCAGAAGCTTTCATAGGTCCTGAACCATTCTGCGGAACAGGGGATCACACCCTCAAAGAAGAATTTAGGAAGCTAGAGAAAGAAAACAGGGCCAGAACCTGGCATAACACTCAGGGCATGAGGCAGGCCAAGAAACTTCTGGGGGCAATACAACCGGAAAAGATTCCAAACTTGCATCGGCATGAGTAAAAATAACCTAACGGAGACGCAAGGAACACCCCAAGAAACTGGGAATATCTGAAGATCTCTGCAGATTCTGCGATGAATTCAGTGAAATCCCAGAAACTGGTATCATGTGGGGCACTGACCCACAAAAGACTGAAATACTTGGGCAAGTATACCAATTATCCGATGAGGAAATACTGTCACTGAAGTCAGTTCTCATCCTAAGATTCTGAAAGGAAACTGGACTGGGGAGAGTGCTATAGGACGGATTTCTTCCGCCAATAAAAAACGAGAGTACAAGAACCTCTAAAATAATTCCAAAAGGAATTATAATGTAAGGGGAACTCTTGTGAGGGTATATACCTCACTGAGGCGTAAGCAGGGGGTACAATAGACCTAAAGGTCGCAGTACAGCAACCCCTTTCATATAATATAATTCCTTCATTCGACCTACGCAACTCACGATTTTTTAGTGAAGGACACTCTTGTACAAAATACGGTCTTTCTTCCTCAATCAATGGTTTAATGTCAGCATATAATGCAAATTTTGTTTTAATCGATTTACCAGTTCCCTCAATAAAAAGAAAATTACTTGAGCATGTACAGTCATATTTGTTTGCTTTACGTTTCTTTGTATCATATTTTTGTAACTTTAAATTCATATCGTTTTGTGATAAATATATCGATGTGATAATTACAGAACATGGGCACAGATTTGTTTCCAAAATCAGCCAAATCTGCTCGCGCCAAACCACCTTGCAGTATTTTATCCGTGGTATGGAAAAAATTTTCAATAAAAAAGCACAAGTAAAAAAAAAACTTAGAATATTGAACTTAGGAAACGAAATCTTAAAATACCAACTCAAATGGTGAATTTTTAGACAAATATAACTGTACCCATATGACCGATATAAATGTTCCTTTTGTTTTTTTTTACTTTTAAATTCGTGACTTTGTTTTAAAATTTGGAAAAGTTTCTTAACTTAATGTTTTTTGCTGTTAAAACAATGAAAATGTAGAAATGGTAATTGGGGCTGACTACTGGATACTTGCGTGGCCGACTACTGGAGCTGAGGGGGCTGACTACTCCCAAATCATACCCTTTTCACTTATTTTCTAAATAGTTTGCATTAGGTGGCTCATATACTTAATAAGCTTAGTATTTTCGAATCTACAGACTCCAAACATTCATAAAAACCAAATACTTGATTAAATAATTGAAGAATGGATTTTTAAGGACCAATCATACTCAAAAAAAAAGTTAAAGGGCTGACTACTGGTGCCATTACCCTATTGATTATTGCTGTCAAATTACGCACTAATCCATTTACAAAAGCAGATCAATTTCGCTGCATGTTCCTTGAGCCGCGTTAAATCTGAGATCTGAAAAAGATTTTCGGTGGTCCCAATGGAAAACGACATAACATTCTTCTTAAACCGCTTGGATAAGACATAATAATAATAATCGCAAAAAAATAAATCGGGTGATAGGTAGGTAGGTATTATAATTATTAGGCGTATATCAATTTCTCCCACCAACGCAAAAACCAAAATTAATAAAGCCAACTGTATATGCAAACAAACACTATTGTTTGCCTTCCTACCTACATCGGTTGACTTTATTATATCTGCAATAAATTCATTTATCTATCATCAAAATCGAACGTACCCGTTGACCGTTGAGTCATTAATTCGAAAATATCAGTTTGCATCATATACCTACGTGTGTATCAACGGTTGCGCATTATCTTGCAAGTACACACTTCACTTATCAAGGGGATGACATTTATCTTTATAGCTACAACCAAAATATCTATGCATCACAGCCACCGAGTAGATAAGTACCTACCTAATATTTAATTTACAGATACGGACTACAATAGAGTAGACTTCTTCAAAGCTCTATAATCGACCCGGCTAATACTATACCATATATGCACCCAAACTCTCCGAGTATGTCGCCGTTGTGTTGTGCAAGGTAACCCCTGATGCGTACAACCATATTAGGTTAAATACGAATAGAAATAGATAGGTACGTAAAAAAAAAGTTAACCTGTAGATCGAAACCCCCTTTTACGGTTCTTCATTTCTTTGATAGTTCCACGATTCACGTTTAAACTTCAGCAACATCATATCTCTAATACCTACTACATAACAGACAATTTACTATAATTGGTAAAAAAAACCTCTGCAATCAAGGCAAAAATCAATAACATCAATGGACCGATTTTTTGTGCAATTTCCAATCTCTGTAGGAGAGTTTGAAATTTGAAATGTTTCTCGTTAACGCTCCAATTTAATCGCGCAAAATCAACCTACCTACATAAGCCAGCGAAAAAAAATCGTTAGAAAAATCAAAAAGAAAACCACAAGAGAGAAAATAATAAAAACTGATGAATAAATCATCACCAATCGGGGTCATTCACAGATAAAATACCGGTAACCGTGACTCATATGAGTCTCTATCTATAATTTGAAAAAATAAAGTCTGCGCTTCCATTTTTGAGGACACACTTAATACTGCTGATGCATTTATAATGCTTTTCAGTTTTCTTTTTCTTTTTCGCTATTGAACAATTTTCTGTTACTTGCGTTCCCAATTAAACATAAAAAAAAACAAGTTATAGCCATTTTAAGACCAAGAAAATGACAAAATTCATTATCAGAAACAATGAAAAGCGAATGAATAATTTTTTTGTTCTGTATTATTTCTTTGTCCTTTCTTTCTCCATATAGGTACATGTACCTAGTACATTATGTACACACTTCGTCTGCACAAAAAACAACAGTCATCCCACTCAACATATTTTTTGTTATTTTGTACCCTCGGTTGGGAATTACAATGAAATAAAAAAAGGAAATCATTGATATCTTTTAAGAGGATATACATAATGTACACGCATGTACAAGTACATAGTGTCTGTAGCAATATGTATTCTTGATGACGAATTCATATTTCGCGTTTAAACAGAATATATGCAATCAAAGTCAGTGGATTCGATATTGGAGTGTTGGCTGGCTGGCTGCAAATAGCACCACCACCACCTTGCCTCGCAAAGTGCAAGCCATGAATTTTAATGGAAATATGTAACTATATTTATTTCTTCGGGGAGTGATTTATGTACGCGACCGTCTTGTTACTCATTTGAATTGAAAGTACCAGAACCCATCTCCTTTAGCAGTATGCACACATATGGTATGGTCATGGGATTGATTAGAATCGGATTCGGTGATAAATCAGTCCACCAGCACCACGCCCAAGTTCCCGAATAAACCCTAATATGAGCAATTGCATGGCTTATCAAAAGTTGCTTAATATTTTAAGAATACTTTGTCGGGTGTCAAAGATAAGCATTTTTTTTACAATTTCCTGGATTACCGACTTTCTATATCGTCCGATCTGTGACCGAGGTTTTTTTTAGAAAATAGCAAAAACACAGAAATAAGAAAGTGGTAAAACAAATGAAGAAAGATTGTTATGTTGGTATAGCAAATACGCAACTTTCAACATCTTCCAATCAAACAACCAACTGCGAGACGGTTTCATTCCTAAGCAATCCATACTCAGATTAAATAACTTCGTTGATAAATGAGCAATCAAATACCTAATCAATATTGAGAAGACGTGCAAAAAGAAAAATGCAAATTCTTACATCTTCTAAATTTACTCACGTTTTGAAAGCAATAAGGAATTTTTACATATTTGCAGTTTGTCATCAGAGACAGGGACTGTCATATATGCGGTGCCAGTGCCATTGTTTAAAAGTAAGAAAAAAAAAGTCGGGCTACGCCCACGTCAGACACCCGGCTTTTGTTGGATAAATATTTACCGTCGCAGTTTGGTAAACAATTTCGTGTACTCGATCAAAACTCAAAAATCGCGAAAAGTTTAACATACAACAAATATTTAACTAATTAAACAGGTAGAAACTAAGAACTAAGAAATAAATAAATCTAAAATCCAACTCCCGTCCCATTTGCGCAAAAATAAATGCATAAATATCTCAAAATGGAGTAAATTTTCGTAAAATATCCCCGTTAATTAAATTTCTTTTACTTACAGTATAAGTTTTTCTTGAAGATGAATTTAAACAAAAAACTTTATTGAAAAATTTCACTCAGCAAAGGAAAAAAGAAAAGTTTGCGGTACAGTGCAGCAGGACGGTTGTCAGAGCGATTTGGAGGAATGAACCCAACTTTAACACGGAACGTTTAAAAATTAACTAAAGAATTCAACGGAAAAGCAGCGAATGCAACATAAACTTGGACGAAGTAGAAAAGAAAGTTCAACGTTCCATTTGTCTTGTCGTCTGTTCTGTTCTGTTACTGTGCTGGTCCAATAGGCTTTGCCGTTCTATTTTATTCCGTATGCATTTTTTGGTGGCTATGTGAAATGTGTGATGAATTCTTTTTCTGTATATTTCGAAATGAGTCACTGTAATTATTTTAATTCTATATTAAATGTACTAGAATACAGGTTTGTGTATGTAGAACATCGTAATTTGCACATAGAAACTGAAATATTTAAAAAAAAAAACAATAATGAATGAACAGCTCTGTTCTATCTAAATCATTATTCTATTTAGAAATTGGTGATACATGAAAAAGGTTTTTTGTAAATGCGCCAGCGCCATTTGCTGTTGTGTGGGATTGTGATTTTAACACGCATACTAAACAAGAAAATGCCGGCTGTTGAGAAGAAATAATGTGCAAAAGTATTGTATAGTGTGATGAAAATGAATTATTTTTGAAATGATTTGGGAAATGGAACAAACAGAGACTGGGTACTAGTTTTGTAGTAGATTGATGAATAGTGTAATAGATTATTGTTATGGTCAGAGTAAAGTTTTCGATGGGCTTCTTTAGATTCGCTCTCAGATTTCATACAATATAATTTTTGTTGATATTTGTGCGATTAAAATATGTGTAGCCTTCGACACTTTTCTAAGCGTCTTTCATTCACTGATTAAATTTAATGAAAACATTGATTTCTAAACATTTGTACATCAACAATTAACAAAAAGTAGATCAACCCGATGCAATTCGTTTCTTTTCAGTTTAAACAATTTCACGAAAAAGTAAACAAACTCCACTAGTTGTTAAACGTACTAGTTTGGTAAAACTGAAGCAAATCTGAAAAAATCCAGATTTGCAGTGCTGAAATCTGAAAAATATAGCTTTTTTTGTTCCAAATGAACATTAAAAGTGCTCTGAGAGCGCCCAATCGAATACCACATTAAATTCTGTAGATTTTTCGTACAGTGGCTAACAAATTTAACTTGAACTGCGTACTGCTTGGCTTAACCGCTTTGCTTAATTTTATCTTTGGAGGCATTTTTGTACGGGGGCTTAATTTAAGCGCGAGTAGCATACTAGGCTTAAAACGAAAAATTTATTCACACAAAGTACCTTTTAAGGTAATTATTTAAAATAGGGATATATTAGAACAGAGTAGCTATTTAAACCACCTGCTGTCACCGTATGCGACGGATTTTATGGGACTGACCTCTGCTACTACTCATTGCCATTTGCCAGTACTGTTACTTAAGTTAGCAGAGACCATATTCAATAAATGAGAATTTGTCAACAAATTGACTATATGTCAACAAGTAATCTTTCCGTTTTGGGGTACCAATGGAGTAGAGAGAGCCCACAAACCACTTAGCTGTTATTTTGCTTCATTGTTTCTGGACATTCCAAATGCAGGATAATTTGGCCCAATAATTAAAAAGTTACGTTTTTTCTAGTACCTTTTTCTTTAGAAATGTAGCATTTAGGCCCGTTTGCCGATATGACTCAACGATCTATGTTCTACATTAATAACTCATGTGCGGTAGAAACTAGAATTTTATGTGGACCTTAAATCGGTATGAGTCGTATCAGGTCCCTATACTTACAAAAGAGTATTTCCTCTTACCCCTTAAAAATAAAACCATGTTTTTGCTGTAAAGAAAGTGTTTTTAATTTTTATTAACGTTTGTTTTTTTAATGCTTTGTTTTCTCTATTTTGTTCTTCTCTTTTTTGTTTTTTGTTAATAAATAAGCTTTGTCCTTTTCAACAAGACAGTTTTTTTTTCTCCTTTTAAATACGTTATAATATTTAAATCGCATCAAAAATAATAATTAAAAATGTATTACCTTTCATTATACTTCATCAAAGAACGAAAAACAATGCAGTCTATTTTTTTCATTGCGAAAATAAAATAATCATTTCATTTCATATTTCTTTTTATCGAAAAGACCCGGCATTTTGTACATAATTCCCCATTTATACGTAATAGGACAACTGACAAATTATCAAATGCCATTTGCGGATGAGCCAACCAATGGGTGCTATCAGTGCGCGGCATGCTTCAGATCTTTTGCTTTATTTTCAATAACTATCATCTGAGGTTTTAATAATACATTTTACAGTATGTATACCTATTTTTTACAATATTTATATTCTTATACCATTTGTTGATGTGCAGAAGTACTTGAAAACGTCTGTAAAAAAAAACATTGAAATTTTCGTTTTGGCTATGAAAAAATAATTTAAAGTCTGGAACTAAATTCATTTCGTTACAGCACTATCTCTGTGTCGCCCTTGACACTAGTGGGTTAATCTGTGCAGGAAACAACGAAGGCGAGGTAATGCCGAAACGCAATTTTTTACAGAGATAATTTCTCTGCATATAAAAGCTTTATGATTGTACCTCCAGGAATCAAATTGTTTTTTTAATAAACAAACAACTTCTTGACATTTTTGACAGCACAATTACAAATGGGACACTTTTTCTTTTTGGCCCATATTTTCACCGCGCATTTGTAACAGCAGCAAAGATGCAAGAACCTGCTGTGCACAAAAACCCCGTTCTTCGGCTCAATCAAACACGTCACACATGAGCCATAGCTGGAAAAGTCGCCATTATTTTCTGTCGACTGCGTTTGAAGTGACCTTAGTTTACTCTCTTTGATTGACGAGAGCTGGAGCATATCCGGATCGCTAGCGGTCGCCCTCACATTTGTGTAGGCATCAGAACACTCTGATAGACTTTGAACTAGCGGTGATATTGCAAGTGATTCCGCAGTAGATGGCGGGACAATCTCAGACACGTGCCTACCTAAAGCCTGCTCCTGTGAATTAAAATCAAATTCTAGAGTACTAGGGATGCAGTTCTTCTCTTCGGACATTTCAGCTATATCGCTGTCATTCAGTTCATCGCATACAGTGTCTGAGCTCTCACCGCCATTACCACAATTACGATCACAATTTTCATCACTATGCTGCTCACATGAAGATTTCCTTTCTTGACTCGACGGAGCCGAACTGAAACCCGAATCCTTTTGGGTATTCTGGCTACCACCTACGGATTGACTTAAAACTAAATCAGCATCAGTCTCAGTATTGTTAGGAACAACATTCGGTTCGTAACATTTTCGTTTTGATAACGATTTGTACTTTGACAGATCTTTAGCGAGTCGTCTCTTTGCTGCCATTCGCAAGTGTTGGGCGGGTTTTTGTTCATTCAATTTGGTATTCCGGCCAGAATGGGAAAGGTATATACTGTCTGCACGGGTCTTGCCTTCGCAATGAGTTTCATTCGAAGAAACTTTATAAAATTGACTTGCAATGTTATCGTCTTCGTCACTACTACTCCCAGCAGTACTGCTTGATTTGTTCCGCGAAATACCAACCACTAACCTACCGGATGTGCCTGTTGATCCGCTCTGCAGAGAACTGCTCGATGATTGAGGCGTTATAAGGTTAGCAAGATTGTCCTCCTTGAGCGGCTCTTCTGTTCTTCTCCTTTTAAGCGATTTATCTATCTCAGATGTTGTAGCAGACCGTTTCACGGATGGACAACCTAGGGGGGATCTTTCTCGCTTGATTGCTGAACGACTTTTGCGCAGTCGAGGACGGGGTGGAAAATGCGTTTTACGAATCTGAAAAGATACAAACAAAAAAAATTGTCATTAGTTTCCTTTAGTTTCTAGTTTCGTGCTTTTTTCAACATAAAATATAAATATTTTTTCTCTATATTTTTGTATTATTTTTTTTTTTCTTTTTATCATGTTTTGTGTGCTCTTGCGATTTTTTTCTGATATTTTTTTATTCTTTTTCCTTTTTTTCGTGTTTTTTGTTTCTTATGAACTTCTTTTTTGTTTATGATATTTTTTTTCGGTTTAAATCGTTATAAATTTAAGTATTATTTGTTACTATCTATATATTGAGTGAATATGCTTTGGATGTTAATAACTCGGTCACGTTAGTACAGCCATTGGTGGTTATTCCCTTCTGGACAAATATTATGCAGTTGAGTGGCAATTAAACACATTCCGCTAAAATGATGCTCAACGATAACAAACACGGGTTTAAGGCTACACCACAACGTTTAATAACAAAGAAACAAAGAAACGCATAAATAAACCTACATAATATTAAAAATGCAAAAATAGTGTAAAATGTGTAACATGATGTGTAAAAATATGTTTGTGAAATGAAATGTTTGTGAAGAAAGCGCAAACGATACCCTGGCCATAACCAAAAAAAAATTTGCGACAAGGTACCACCTTACCTGCGATGAAAAATAAATATAATGTAAATTGAATAGCAAAATGTGGTGTATTCTAATGCTAACCTGCGCAAGAAATTAGTTATTGAGAAAAAAAATCAATAAAACCGATCAAACATTCACCAATTGAATTTTTCTCCGACATAATAATCAAGGCACTATTACGGTTCGCAAGCCGAGTCTTTCAAGCGAATTGACTGGCTTGTCGATGAAACTCGTCTTTTAGTAGATGGTTGATGACTTTTTTAAATGCTTAAAATCAATCCAAACATAGGAAAAAAAATTAATGCCAAACTTCGAAGTAAACAAAAAATGGCAATAAATTTGTCTACTTTCGATAAATCTGTGGGAACTTTAGAAAAAAACAACGCTCTTCTGTATTGAACTAATTTATTTTTTGTAAACAAAAATGATAATATGTATCATTTGATGGGAGTTCAATATATTTTCTCGGTATGGGGGGATACTCCAAAGATGTGAGTAAATTAATTCCATTACTCAAGTGTTTTGCTGTAAAATTTCATTTAGCTGCGATTGTCAATTTGCTTTTTATCTAGAGTCAAACAAAAGTGAAATGGCTGACAATGGTTACGAAAATTGAACACCGAGCTGTGATTAAATTTCTAACAAAACCAGGAAAAAGTAAAAAAAATATTCACGAAGCCGCCATGGCTGTTTATAGAGATTCTGCGCTTTCGTTGTCAACCGTTTTAAAGTCAAGTTAATTTCAAAGGGGCAGGGAGAGCATTGAAGACGACCCTCGTTCAGGCTGCCCACAAACTGGCTGCACCGCAGAAAACATTAAACAAGTCGAGAAACTTGTACTTGAGGATGCCCGAATAAAGATTAAGATGATAGCTGGGAACGCAAACCTTTCCATTGGTACCATACACACCATTCTTCATGACTGTCTTCACCTTTCCAAAGTCAGTGCAAGATGGTCCCACGAACGCTCACAGCGCCTCAAAAAAAAGTGCGATTTGAGTGCTGTTAGGAATTTTTGTAGTGAAGACCCGGTAAGAATTTTGAATAAGATTGTTACTGGGGATGAAACATGGGCTCATCACTATGACCCTGAAAGAAAACAGGAGTCCATGCAGTGGCACAAGAAGTATACAAGCCCAAATACCAATAACGAAAAGAGCCAAAGCTAGGCGCAGACTTCTTTCCTGTGCACTGATTTCTTAAACAGAGGCTTTGTACAACAAAAATTGTCCGATGACGGTCTATTCTCCTATAAGCTTGTAGCACAACGGCGCCCCTAGATCTTATATCGTAATTGGTATAGAGAGAAACTACAATAGTCAATAGGCTTGAAAATGCGTTGTTAACTTATATCTAATTTACACCCTTCGATTATATTTCGATGATAATTGAAATAAAAACCTCATGGTGAAACAGCTTTAGAGGAATCAATCATGTGTGGCCCTAGAAAGTGGCCAACATACATCCTAATAAAAAATCAAAAATTATCGAGTCAATTACCGATCGACAATTGCATTAGGGGCCAGACCACGCATCGCACATCGTTCAGCAGCGAAAGAAGCTCAAATTCTGAAGCGAATATCGAATAGCTTCTAGGACAGTTCATCACTGTGGGAGAAGGGCGTTGACGAGGTTGGACCGGCACGCGGAAAACTCTGCAATAAGTGGACATCAGAAAGCTGCACACAATATCCAAGTTTTAGCCAAAAAAGTAACACTAACCATCCCGTACTGGATGCAGACGGCACTCTACTAATATAACCACGCTAGCAATTACATATTCCATTTATATCGTGACCTCGCTCTGAATCTCATAAATACGCTTTGCAACTAGTTGCTATCGTTGCTGATACTTTTAGGGAAAAAATGTTAATGTCCACGAAAAGAGTCCCCGAAAATACAGCAAATTTCAGACGAATATATTATACACGCGTTTTATTTAAACATGATTTACAGATTGACTGAAAATGAAAAGCAATGGCTAAAAATAAAAAACAAAAGCACAGAGTATCCTTTCTTATTTACGAATCCAAACAGGACTCCTAACGAGACATTGCAAACTCTTTTTTCAGGTCATAAACTGTCACTTAAGAGTTTATGTGGAACTTAGTTCGCTATGAGTCGTATCAGCAAACGGCCCTAAGAGGATTAAACATCTGGACAAGTAGTGGAAATGGATGAGGCTATACAAACCATGGATGGAGGGCTACTTCAACCGATGAGTGTTTCAAAGCGTTATACAGCCAAATGTATTATTATTATCTACAGGAAATAAAGTACTTTTCTGTTTCTTTTTAAATCATAGATTATTTTGACACTGACAGCTGTTTCCCGATCGAAATCCTGACAGAAACTCAGTATCATATCCCTGCGGATCATACGCTTGAACAACGTTGGGAAATATTGAAAACTTATTTCTTATGTAGCCCAGTGGGTTTATTGAAAAGAAGTTTCGGCCGAAATAAAGCACCCACCGCTCCTGCTGTACGCAAGTTTGTGCAAAAAGTTTGTGAGACTGGTATGTTAGTGGACAACATCCACAGAGAGTGACAGTTTGGTGCGGATTGCGGAGTGGTGGCATTATTGGACCATTTTTTTTTTAAATGACGCTGGGAACAACGTTTTAGTCTTAACCAGACTTTTTTTTTAAGGAAATTGAAGATATGGATTTGGAAGACCTCTGGTTCATGCAGGATGGCGCAATGCCACAATCGATCTTTTGCGCATCAAATTCCCAAATCAACCTTCTTGTCGATGTCAATTGGCCGCCATGGACCTGCGATTTGACCTCTTTGGCGTTTTTTTGTGGGGCCGAAGTGAAAGGCCGATGTTATGCCAACAATCCGGAAACGATTCAAGCAGTTAAGGGCAATATCATCCAAGCAATCCATGAACTACAGCCCGAAACCATCATCAAGGTCTTGAAAAATTGGAGCAACAGAACGCGCTACTGGGAAGCCAGCCGCGGCAGCCACTTGAACGACGTTGTGTTCCATAATTAGTGGAAATGTTTGCTCTTACTAATAAAGCCATAATACATGGACAACATTTAATTCTGTTCATTTTACTGCATTTTTAAATAGAAACTTGTATTTGGCCCACCCTGTACTTCGGAGCAAATCTACTCAAGCCAAAATAAACAAGTGTTGATTTTCAAAAACCCATTTACACCAAAAATAAATTGATAATCACCAAAGAGATCAAATCAACCTACTGTCGAGCTGAACGATCAACAAACCTGTGTCAAAAAACAAAGTCCTAAACTATTTTTTTTTCATTTTCCCAATAACGTCTGGTTTACCCAGTCATGTATAATAATAATGTAACATTACCATACCTATGTTAATCTCAACAATATATACACCAACACCATGCAACGTCATACCAATAATTGTGCTCCATATTCTCATTTAACATTCAGAAAAGCTCACTTCCCCAGCATTGCTCACATCACATCGCTACTCGATTCACCATTCCTAGCATTCATGCGAAAACGCGCCACAACATTGCCAACTGCTATGACGTGCGATGACGCAGTTCTTCACTTTTTTTATAGCTCATAATAAACACCACAAACAACAGCAATTGCGACTTGTGAGAGTTCACGGCAGACCAACTGATATAAATGCCATACAAAACGAATAACCGCCGACTTGTTCAGACTTGTCGATGTGCTTACGTTTTGCAATTTAGCTTTCTCATATTCACAATGAGTGAGTAATTTATTTATTTTTACATTCTGCGCTGCTCTTTAGTACGTACATGCAAAGTGAATATTACGGCACAAACATTTCAGTTCCATAACAAGTTTTTAGTAAAAAAATAACAATATGGAAATACTACTTAATAAACTACGAAATTATGTAAACAAATCAATCAATTACCTGATAGCATTTCTCACAATACCGAAACATTGGATTGTTCTTCTTGTTCTTGCATTTCACACACACCCAGTAATCAGCTGCACTGAACTCGGAGTCATATTTTGTATCGGTATCTGAGGAATCTTCTTCGGTGTCGGCAAAGTCACTTGAACATTTCGATGTGTGGCATATGGCTGTAGCAAAGGCCGCTAAAATGAAATCCTAAAATGCCAACAACACAGTAGTACATTGACCTTCAGAGGTAGGAAATTGCTTCTTTTTTCTTTTATTCTTACATCTGTTCCACTCGATGAATCGTTTGAAAACATAGTGTCGCTGTTGGTTGCACTTGCCACTTCATACTCGACCACTTTAATCGTGGTTCCAATTTCCCCGGATGTAAACGATGAATTTGATTCGGTATCACTGGAATCACGGCAGACATCTGTAATAGACGGAAGTTGTTTATTAAAACTAGTCGCTTGAACATAAAAAAAAAAAAAAAAAAATGGTGTGGTGATTGAAGAAAAGGTTTGGATCTACATATATGCTTTTCCAGTATCCTATATCGAAGGCCGAATTCGAATACATACTAAATGCTCTCTTGAAAACTCAACTAAAGATTGAAGATCTCGGTTCTTAACTACTCAAATATCCTCTTTGAGTAGGATATCCTCCTATTTGAGTAGTTTAGAACCGAGATCGTCAATCTTTAGCTGAGGTTTCAAGAGATCACAGATTGGCTTCTGGGAAGGCATTTGTTCTTTTTATGTGTATGCCTAATCGTCAGATGTACTTTCATGAACGTATAGCTCGTTTGCAAATGCAATGGTTGATTTTTTTACTGCCCCACATGCAGCAGACGAACAGTATACACTTTGGGCCTTACTAATAATCATTTTTAACCTTCACACTAAATATTTTGTAGGTCACAATATGCAATTTTGTATGGAAAATTTCGCTACTGTGACTTCGAGAAGTTTAGCCTGGACACTTAAAATGATTATTAGTATCGCGGTTTGTTTTTATGCGCACGCTCAGTCTAGTTCTTTTAAAATAATAACGTGGAACAAGTTTGTTTCAGGTTAAGGACCATTCTCTGATACGACTCATAGCTATTGAAGTTCCACATAAAATTGTATGGGATAGTTTATGCCATACCAACAAAAAGTAGCGCATAAGGTATTTATGTAGAATTGAGATCGTTGTAAGTCATATTAGCAAACGGGCTAACAAAAGCAATAGTTAGTTCCTGCTGTGCAATTCCAAAATATAAACAGTTTATGTGCACAAGGCACAGTCTGAAACAATCAAATTGATTAATTAGTTATGAGTAGAATGCTTAAGTGAATATTACATAGCTCTCGACCTTCTGCCACCGACTCTAAATCATTAGGGGCAATCTCCATACAGGCAGAGGAGAGATGTCAGACTGGATGTAAGCATTATACATCCACTTAATAGCACGTCTTTGGGACATGTATTTAGCTTTGTAACCAACTCTTTTGGGATTTAAGATATTGATGTTAGCATTAATATGGTGTAAGTGACGCAGGGGTTAGTGGTTAGTGTGCTGGCGAGGGGTCCCAGGTTCGAGCCCCGAAAACAACACAAATTCCAACTTATGGATTTTTTCCATTGTGCCACCTCTCGCGAACGTCTGACAAACATCCGAGAGTATAACTGTCATGAAAGAGCTTCTCAATTAGCCTTTTGGACTCGACATAAAATTGTAGATCCCTTCCATTCGTCCCAAAAATTAAAACTCACACAAAACGAATGGTTGTGAGAAACTAGGCAGGGTCCATACGGACCTGTTGCGCCATCTATATATTTGAACATACATATATATAATTATAATTGACGCAAAAATTAACGGCCGTGTTGTTGACGAGCTTGAAAACAAGTTCTATGCCAAGAACTATTTTTTTTGGACAATTTGAGATTCAAGTTTTCGAAACAATTTTGGATAGCACTAGAAGTTTATAAACAAAAGAAAAAGAGGTCATCAGAACTAGTTTTGATGCTGTTTGGTATTATTCAACAGAAGTTTTTTTTTGCTTTTGCATAAATCAATGGAAGTTATAAATCGGCGGAACAAGATGACACGTTATCACCCCTATCGAGGTATCCGTACGGAACGGAATTTTGCGTGGAACTGCGTTATACGTCTAACTTTTGACAGCTACACAGCACATTTTTTCGGAAGCTCTCCTGTCTCTGACAACTAATTGCTGCGGAATATTTTAATGTGAAATGAACGCGTTTATGCGCTTCATTTATTTTGTTCCGAAACGGATCCTTCGAACGCAATTTGAGTTTCGATCAGATTTTACTTTCCGATCGAAATTTTTCCGAACGGATACCTCGATAGGGCTGAATACCAAATACACATAAATTTTTTTATACTTAGCTAGTTTTGTGGTTTTTCATCAAAGAACCTTACGAAAAAATGGATCAACCCTTCAATCGTTCCATTAACGCAGCATAATGCTCCTCTGATGATTCCGAGAAGAGAATTTCGCTTTCCGGTTTCAAGTTTGAATCTCTTCTCTCTTACATATTGCAATTATGTATACGACTTATACCTACTTTCAACAAGCGCACTGCCTGCCAGCAGCCATAGATTATTGACATTTCACCAAAACAGACGGTAGTCGACCAGAAATAGTTTTATTGTCCCAATGGATTTCAAAGCGAGTGAAACCAATGGAAAAAAACCAAAAGGTGTTGAGAACTTTTTAATAAAACACTACAGTTATTTGATTTGATACGCAGTTAGCTTTTCTGACGGTTAGAAGATAACTCCTCTCAAACGAACCAACATAATGATGATGAAAAAGATGGAAAAAGAGCATTGGAAACAGATTCACATTAGTTGGAGGCTTTTATTCGGATTCAGAGTTTAAAAATGCGGACTCTAATTCGTCTCCTTAGTTTCATTGACATGCCTAGTGAACCGTGCTCGTTTCACTTCGTCAATCTGCCACTTCTGAAAGAAGTAGCATTATACGAAACAACTTTTAATTCAACTGCGTTGTTTGTGTTAAAACAATTGCGACATGTCAAATAAATAACCGTTCAAATCAAACTTAAACAGGGTTATCGCGAATAAATTCCGATGGAAATGTTTCCCTTGTCAGCAATGTAAATCAGACATTCCCAGGGAAATTTCATTCCCGATAGGGGTGAAAATAATCAGGAAAATAGAACTATAGATGGTATACAAAGAGCCTTTGCCGCATACGCGAGTTCTCTATTATTTCTATTGGTCTTTGGATCTAGTTTGAATTGAAGAAACAAATTGTAAAAAACAATGACAACACTTACAATAAAATACCAATTTCCAAAGCCAGAAAGAATTGCTTTCAAATTCAAATTTCAATAATTAAAAAAATATAAATATCTACCTACCTAGGTAACTGACTTTTTTCGAAATACAGTCGAATCCCTCTAAGTCAAACCTCCTTTAACTCGAATTTTTCGACCCAATTTTTGCATTCCCTTCAGCTTTGCATATAACGGTCATCCTCTAAGTCAAAAATCCCTCTAACTCGAACATATTCTTTTGATTCTTGACCTATTACAACATAAGAGTTTATGTGGAACTTAGTTCGCTATGAGTCGTATCAGCAAACGGCCCTAAGTCGAACTAATTTTTATCTCTCGTGAAAATTGGACTTAGAGGGATTCGTCTGGTGTTTTTTAATATTTTTTTATGGATCTTCAGATAGACCGTGGCAATGCGAATGGCCCCCTTTAATTTTTCTCTGTAAAAAACAAAAACAAGTCTAAACAAAAAAGTTCTGCAACTTTTTTTTAATGTTTCGCAAAGATTTAAAGAAACTTTGCACATGGATCACAACATCGCAACTACTCCAAGTCCAACAGTGACTTCAAGCACAGGGTTTGCACGGGGGACATGCCTCTCAGACTGATTTTTGAGATATCGTTGTAGACCCTATTATAACATTACATAATTATGTTTATTATGTGAACCTTTAGCTTTAGATAAGAGTTAGGTACATACTGCTGACACTGGCGGCTCCTCGCTGACTGAGCATACCTTAAACATTGCAACGAACAAAAGAAAACAAAATTGGAACAACACGTTCTGTGTTAAAACTTTGAACGATAGGTTCAGCACACTCTGCGTCCACTACTTCAACTATTTATTTCTTTACCTCTTGTATCTAATTCGTGTCAATTTAACAAAATTTTCGCTATTAAATACCTAATATGCTGTACTGATGTTTGATTATTTTTTTAAAGCACTTTACATTCAGCATCCGTATAGTCAAAACTTTACGAAAACAATCCTAATGATATGCACAATATTGTTTCGGCAAGACCAGTAGTGCTTTGATTCCCGTCAAAATATCTTTTTTCAAAATATTCATTAAAATAGTGCATTTCTTGAATCCACTTCCAATTTAAGCAGAACAAATTCTTTTACATAAAGAAATTGTTGAAATTCCAATCGAGTTGTCACCTCAACTAACTTCATGCACACTGTACATGTGTAGGTATATGTAGTTCCTTCCGCAACAGTAAAACCGAAATTATACGAAGAAGAAGAACCCACTGTTGCTCGGCATTAATTGGTTCGGAACAGACTATAGGTACCTTCTAGGGGGAAACTCTATACGACCTTCACTCAACAACAGTATACAGCAACCAGTTCTGATGTAGAAATCTGGTTACGATTATTTTAAAGCGCATAATCGCAATAAGAAAGAAAACAAAAGACAGTCACTCACGAGCGTAGTGATAAAAGAAGACAAGCGAGAACGTAGCACCATAGAATCACGAATCATCTAATCTACTTGAAGTTGATATTAATGAAAAATATTCATATACATAAACTGTACAAATGTGACACGCGTAGTTGATGGAATTATCAACTCGCCGAGTTCGTATCGTATTCGTTCCAATTCCAGCCTGCTAGTGTAAACGCCAAGTGCCAACACAGCTAGCATAGCCACATCTCAGTTCTCAGGTTCGGATTCAATCAGTTCGAATTTGGACTTGAACGAGTTTTGACGTGTTTGCAATTTACGGATGAGGATGACACAGATATTAACTTTTCTTTTAGGGAAAACCACCAATTACCTAGTCTTGCAACAAGTAGGTATAAAGAGTTAGTACATTATACATAAATGTCAAGTGTGTTAAATATATATAAGTTATATGTAGATGAAATTCAGTATATATCATAAAATACATACTGATAAAGAAAACTCACCCGTTTCGCGGCAATTAAAGCTGTCATAAAATGCGGACGAATCGGAAAGTTCATCGCTATTTCTTTTTGGGGATTCCTCTGCCAGTCGCACATAATACCTTTCATATATTCGTGGACCACTTAATTTAGTTGAGGACGTTTTTGGGATGGTTTCCTCGTTTTCACTCACTCGTCTGCAAAATATTACTTCTTCTCCAGATGTTTTACGTTGTGGGGAAGCTAAAGCTACAGCATTATGTTCCCCGTTGTTCATTTTTGTGCGCCATGTTTTATTCTCTTCTACTGCTGGATGGGGTATATGCGACGATTGTTGAGCCCATTGGATATCTTTCGTTGAATAATATTTCTCTTTAACATCCGCCCCACAAAATATTTAGTAATTTCGAAATGAAAATTCACTATACCTGTATTTGCATTACGTGATACACTCATTTTTATAATAAAATTTCTATTTAATTTAGGCACTTTTTTGTATTGAAAATGAAAAAAACTTTGGATCACTAGATGAATTATCAGCGATAATAAGAAATGAATATGGTCGGACCCGAAATAACGAAGACTTTTCACCTCCTTTCCAGCATGTAAGTATGTACGAGGCTTAGAGCTTGTGGCTACCTTTTGTAGAGATAATTTCTTATTAAGGGGTACGGTTGTGAGATGTGATAAAACATCGAATGAGGGGTTGCTATGATCGTGTATGAATTTTCCCCTAAATAATGTGAAGTATATCATATTCACTAGATATTGCCGTAAGATGCATTGTTAAAATGAGAAATGTTTGATTTTGCCAAAGATACAAGCGGAGAGAGAAAATAATGGGAAACATTCGATTATGGTAGAGGCTTTCAAACTGTATATTATTCAGATATCTACATAAGAGACACTATTAATTGGTTTAAAGATTGGGTTTGGTTCATGCAGGGAATATGCTGACAACCTGGAAAATGAAACTGGAATTCTTGTCACAACAAGTGTACAAAACTTAACGATAAATTTCGGACAGTGTTCATATGACGGATATTTAATGGTGCGCCTACATGACGAAAATATTTTTTTTTAACGCAGTCGCGGACGGTTGAAATCGCAAACGGTGTTGGAAATTTACCAGCAATACCTTTTGTTCCGACTGGAATAAATTAACGAAAAAAAACAACAAATAGAATTTTATAATGATTTACATGTTTTTCTTATAAAAGAACAGGAGCGGCAATTGCCGCTTTGCCCCAGTAGATTAAAATCTTGCATATATATTTGATATGTTGGGACAGACCCGAAAAGGCCGCTGAAGCTTTCGTTTTTGCGCAATACTATGCTATTTTTATATTTAAGACTAGTTTCACAGTTTTCATAGAAATTATTTTAAATTAGTTTTCTTAAAAACACTACCATTTCGGAATATTAGGAATAAAGTTCAGTAGTACCTACTCTTTATTAGCCGTCTCTTTTGCAGAGGTTTCATTCTGATGTTAATTTAGATTTTTATTTGCATAATTGAAATTAATGTTATTATTTATTATTAAAATATTGGCTAAAGTTGTTAAATTGTATCTTTATCTTGATCCATTTATTTTTGGTCGGTAGTTCGGAGTAGTACACCACAATGGGTCCACATTACCCGACACTATTGAAAATGAAAAATTTTGCAAATATATTTTTTGTTTATGAAATATTGAGCTATTAGCAAAGTAAATGGTAACAACATTATTCCAATGGTTTGTAGGTTTAACTTAAGAATACACTGTACATATTCATGGATATACTTGTGCATTTATTCATTTTTAGCAAACGGTTCATATGAGAACGTAGAATCAAATCAAAAGTAGGTACCAGAGTAAAGTACCTATAGGGTAGTTCGCGACTATGTTAAAAAATACTTAAAAGTGCATAAAAAAGTGCAAAAAACAAGATAAAAGCATTGTTGAATTAAAAAATTATGTTTATCAAACGTATTTGGTAACAACTGAGAAGTTGAATTAATGGCATTTGTGCGCTTTTCAACAATATTTGAACAAAACACTACTCTGGCCATTATAAACCAGCTTTGTTATCCTATAAGTTATTTTGACGTTTGAGCAAAAAAGGCTAGCCCATCTGTGAAAGGATGGGCTTCCCGAAACACTCTATTGACAGTTCGTATAAGTGTGTGTAATGCCATGTTCCCACCAAACGAAACCTCGAGGTTTCGTAAAATTCATCCAAACCTCCGAGGTTTCGCCGTACATTTTTGAGGTATCGAAACCTCGGGATTTCATCGAAACCTATTTGAAACCCCTCTGAGTTCATCCGTCCGTGAGAGGTTATCAAACTGAACAAGCCTACAGCGTAAACTTTGGTTTATTTTGTGTCCATTTATGAATGTTAACATATTAAACGCCAAAACAATTATTGTCACAATCAAAAAAATAAGTAAAGAAAAAAAATTAATCTGAATCAAAAAAAGAGGTAAATAATATTTTTAAGGGAAATTTTTATAAATGCTGCAATTATTTGCTTAATTTGTTCAGAAATAATTTTTAGTAATTCCTTTTTTCAGCACTTTAACTTTGCGTCAGCAAACAGCTGTTCTGTCAGCCACTTCAAATTTGACTTTTGAAATCACTTCAACTCAGTGGGATCGACTTACGGGGTTTCGGTAAAAGTTCATCGAAACCTCGCGATTTCAGTTTGGTGGGAACATGGCATAAGTCACATCTAGTCCACTTCAATCGAACACGCAATAATACTTATATGGTTTTCGATTTAAGATTTCAGATTTCGTGCGTCTAAACGAACATAAAAACGTCACTTGCTCTTTTTTGTGTTGATATTTGTGCAATTGGATAATGTGTAGCCTTCGACACTTTTCTAAGCTTTTTCCATTCATTGATTACATTTTATATTAAAACATTCCAAATGCTCACCCAGATTGATTTCTAATCATTTGCACATAAATAATAAACAAAAAATGGATCAACCCGATGCAATTCATTTCTTTTCAGTTGAAAAATTTCACGAAAACGTAAACAAACTCCACTAGTTGTCAAACTCAAACGTACTTGTTTGGTAAAACTAAAGCAAATCTGAGAAACAAAATCCAGATTCGCAAAAATACTGTGAAATCTGAAAAAGATTGCTTTTTTGTACCAAACGAACATAAAAAGTGCTCTGCTGAAAGCAAAAAAAAAGTGCTCTGAGGGCGCCCAATCGAATACCACGTTAGTTTATGATAAATGCGACGGATAATATGGGACTGTTCATTCCGTCAATAGACGTTTTTCTTTTTTAGTTCAGAGCACAACCTAAACTTTTATACAAAAAGTTCGTGTTTCTTTTTTAGTTCAGACCAGAGATGAATGAACAAAAGAGATGGATATCTTTCGTACGTCTATCCCCCTAAAACCCATTTGTTTACATTTTTTGTTTTTGTAATTTCAACCCCCGTCTGTGAATATGTGTGAGCTACAAGAAAACATGTTGCTAATAGGCGTTTTTCATTTTTTAGTTCAGAGCACAACCTGAACTGTTATACAAAACAGTTGTAGTTGAAATGGTGGACGAACCTTGTTGTTTTGGAACCGAATGTTAACCAATTTAATAAATAACAATTAATAAATATTAATTTATGCATTTGTGACAACTATGTGCTCAAGTGTGTTTCATAAATACCTCAGAACAATCTGAGCACACTCGCTTCAGAGCGCGCTCATACAGTTGAGCTCGAGCTGAATTCAGTACTCAGCTGTCAGCTCTGAACTAAAAGAGAAAAACGCCTAATATCAATATCCGTATCCGGTAAGTCGGTAAGCCGCAAGTAGCTATTCATTTGTAATTTTTAAAGTGTTAATATGAAAATTTGTATTAATTATTAACACTTTCAATTTAGTCTAATATTATATAATTTTACTGCAATCAATAAATAATTTTTAACAATCTAATACCTAATTTATTGAGAATTGTAATTCTTTATTTGGCTGCCCATTAGAACATACATTTTCTCTAAAAGCTTTGTTTGCTTCTGAATCTCGTTCAAAGTAGTTTTCTGTAATGCAGAGATATTTTTTAATTCTTTGAGAACTTCGGTTTCCTCTTGATTTTCGGTAGGTGATATCAACGGTATTTTTATCAAGCTTTGTGAAATAGAATTTGTATCGATAAGCGGAACAACTGTAGGATCTCCTCTGTGTACATAATAAGCATTGTCAGTCGTTGATGGATGCGGAAGAATTTCCTCCTCGTCAGTGGCGGACTAAGAGGCAGTGACACCCGGGGCGGTAAAGCAAGCTTACACCCCTTGAAAAATTTAAGAAAAAAACACGAACAAATATTTTATTTAAAGGTGCTTACGAGCTTTTATTGTACTGAATGTTTCGATTATATCATTAAAATCTATATTTTTTGTGTGCTCCGTTTCGATTGAAAGTATAGCCAAATTAGTCAACCTATTTTGGCTCATCGTTGATCTTATTAAAGTCTTTATTAATTTTAATTTGGAAAAGCTTCGTTCACACGATGCCACTGAGACGCAAATTGTTAAATAAATTCTCATCGCCAATGACAGACTCGGTAAAGAGTCTGAAAAATCCCACTTAACAATGAAGCTTAAAAATTCAAAGGCTGTCCAAATTTCTGCATCTTTAAATTTATCTTTGAAGCTACCATGTGAGGCCGAATTCGCTGGATTTCCAATATGATACTGTTGTCTGTAAGTTCTGTAAATGTCGAGGTAAGCATTGGAACCACAGCCCGCAGTTCTTCTTCCGATCCATACAGCAATATTTTCGGTTGAAGAGCTGAGAAAACTGACGCAATATCTTCCATGGCCTTAGATCGATGCACAAGTTCAGTATAAAATGTATCCTGACATTCTAACATGGCTCTTCGTGTTTCCTCTTCCAACGTCAAACCAGCATCTTGAGCCTTTTCGCCTGGCATAATTTTCTTCTTTTTTCTTCTTCCCCGCCTTTCAATTGAAATTTCTAGCTCGGTGCATTGTTCTCTTGCGTATATTACGGCCTTTTTCACGGATTCATCACGGTGTTCACGAAGAAAACTCGCTAGTGCCTTAAGTTTTATTACACTTTTTTCTAGAGTGAGCCCGGATTTTTGCAAGTATTTCTGTGCTGAATCAACTTCTTCCAAAATATCGAACCAGAATGAAAGATAACATAAAAACGTAAAGTCGCATACAGCAGATAAGAGTATGGTTGCAGCACCTCTTGTATCTAAATTTTCCTTTTCAGGATCCCAAAGGAGTTCAAGAGTTGAAACTACATACTAGTAGTGTGCAAAGTTATTTTTCTGTTACTGATGGCACCCCCTATTAGTCTGCCACCCGGGGCGGACCGCCCCCACCGCCCCCCCCTTAGTCCGCCACTGCTCCTCGTCACCTGACATAATTTCTTCTTTCAAATTGAGATCGATCTCTTCAGTGACAATGTCCTGCATTGGTAGCGTCTGCGCACAAAAGAACGAAATGCATCGGTTCTATTAAGAGGGTGTACCAACTTTTGATTCAAACTTACATTTATTTGCGCATCTTCAGATGTTACGCTGTCACAATCAAAGTACTGCGTCCTACACGCAAGCAATATCTTTTTCTCTTCATCTGTCAAAGTTTCGCGTTTGCACATAGGATCCGTTAAATCATTGCATCGCTGTCTTTGGATTCTGATTACTTTCTTCTTCACTGAAGCCCTTATATCTCGCCAGCACTGTTTAAACAAAATAAACAAGAACCAATGATTTATCGCCAGAGAAAGTCAAGATATTAAAACACTCTTACCTTTGACCACTGTGCAACCGTTTTGGGTCCTCCTAAGCTGTTTAGCTTTTCGGCCAGCCGATGCCATGCCGCTTTCTTTAAACGTGCTCCTTCTGGATTTTGTGATTTACCTTCTAATAATTGTATACTCGCCATCATTTCATTCACCAACATTTCTTTTTGCCGCTTAGATAGCTTACTCTAAATGATACATGTAGGATAGGTAGGTATACGGTTTATTTCAATGTTAAGTGTGATCAATGACATTATAAATACATACCACCATCACCAAAGGATGTGCCATTTTTATTTTATGCTCTTTACTGTAGTGGATTACAATAGTTACTGAATCTTGATAAAATTCTTTCCATTCACTAGCCCGAGCCCCTATTACCAAAACTCTGTGATGTGACTCACTACTTATTATCACACAAAGAAACAAATTTCACTCACTAGTGATTCACTGCGATGAAGGGTAAACTGGTATATTTATCTATATAAACGTTTATATAACTACAAAGACTGAATGTGGTTGTGGATATGGAGTGCATGGTGACAGCTGACAGAGAGGTGAATGTAATTGAGGCGGCGTGAGGTGAGACCTGTGAGTTTGTGTTTTGGTAAGGGTGACAGCGAGAAGCAAATAATTTATAGATGAATGCGACTTTTCTTTGATTTGACTTTGGTTTGCGTTGCGTTGTTTTGTTACTGGAAATGCAAGTGAGCAGCGAGAGCATGAGCTCCTATATCCTATATTTTTGCATAGATGTAGCATAGAAACAGAAGTTAAAATGTCGAAAACGGAATGCATATTGTCAAACATTCGGATACAAAGCCCTAATACCTACAAATCATACTACTGTTGCTGATTGCTAATCAGCAGAATATGCGCAAATAAAAATTGTGACGTGTCAACCAGTGCTGCCCCCCATGAGGTCAAAAATGTAGCACAAATAATTACTTTATACTTTTTTTTGTTTTAACTAAATAAATACATGAACTCATAACTAAACAATTAACAAAGGATTAAAAAAAATATAAAACACGACTCGAAAGTTATTAGTAACATAATCTTTTCAAATGCAGGGTTTTGTTTTGACCCAAAATTTTATTCAAAAATGTTGTGCACCCACCAATGAATTGAACTCATTATTTAAGTCTTGTTTATGAAAAAATCTTATATATAAATAGGCAAAGGGAAATAGTTAAGACTCACTTTCAGTGCTGATTTTTTTTTGTTGGGAAGATTCTGCAGAGATGTGTGAAAGCCAGGTCAGTTTAGTGGCAAAATTTCTACCACTGTGCGAACTCTAGTAAAGTACCTACTAAACAAAATGTTTTTAGTTATTATTTTTGATGTGTACAAAAGTAATAAGACGAAGTACACAATAAATAATGTAGTACAAACGTTACAATTGTAGCAAGGGGGCAGTACAGGTGTCGGCTCGATTTCGTAAACCGATTCATTTATATCAAACCGAGTTGACGAAACAAATCACCCCTATTCCGAGTGGTGTTTACGACGATTTAAAAAACGCCAATTTGAATTTGGAATCTGGAACTACGAGAATTTGGAATTTCAGTCGTTGAACGCCATTTGTCACTGAAGGTCATGTTGAACATACATATTCGCTTACGGCGAATGTCATGTGAGAAACTTTACTGCCATTCTGTAAGGCGGTGAGCGACACAAAAAACGACAAACGTCGTGAAAGTAAGTACGAGTTGCAGCAAATTGATTTAAGTTTTCACAGGAATGAAGAAAAATAACTCAAATTAGTTTCTTATGGAGTTGCTTCAATTCTTACTCGTTTTAATTCGGCTTAAGAAATGTTCGGTGTGGCACAACCCTAAATAAAATTTACTTTCATTGTGTCAACTTCATACTCGTAAAACATACATGAACAACTTAATTGAAATTTCAACTGCTCAATTATATTTTCCATATTCTGCGTTGATAATTTTGCATAGGTAAATATTTCAAGCAAATGGCACACATATTCATTATAATTTATTTCAAATTTAACGGATAAAGGTCTGTGCACACTGGTAGCAAGTTTTCCCACAGCGGAAGTGGCAAATATTAGAATTTTTGGAAGTTGCGTGAAACGTGACCTTTATTGATACGAATATCTATTTAAAAATACAAGCACATAATCCTTGCACCTCTGTAAACAAAAAGCTTGTGAGCAAGTAAACGGTAAATCAGTCGAAATTGGCCTCAGTATGATTTGTCTCTGGTTAGAACCATATATTCCGCTTGAAACGAGTTCCACGTGATTTGGAGCTCTAATGATCAGTTCACATAACTGATAAATCAATTTTTAATTCCTTCCGTAAGGCATTCTGATCATTACACTAGAAACCGCTCCGTTTACTTTTTTTGAGATTAGCAGTAATAATTTTGTATCCGACCTAACACAGAAGGAGGGCAATGTGTTTCAATGTGACCTCCAGTAGCCTAACGGGTTGACTGAGGTGTTACATTCGTCCTCTTCTCCCGAGTGTCACAGACTAAAAACTTAATAAAAAACCCAAAAACCCGACTGACTGTAAAAAAGAACATAAAATATGTACACAAGAAACATTCAAGTAAATATAACTATTTGACAATCGAAAGCTGCCTACAAAGCCTAACAAAAATATGCATAGCTGTCAATTTGTTATATGTACTTGAATGTGTCTTGTTTACATCTTTTAAGTTCCTTTTAGTTTCTTTTTTAGTTTTTTAAATTAACTTTTTATTATTTCAGTTTTTCGTGGGGCATGCGAAACATAAATGGCGATCATCGTTTAATGTTGCTTCACGGTACTAATTGAACTGCCAAATACTATCGTCACAACGATTCGATTGAAAGATGTCTATTTTGCAATCGTTTTATCGTTTTTGGTGCATTTTTTCACTTTTAATAAGGTCTGATAAAAGTATAAAAAATATTTAAGGAAAGAAACACACTTATGTTCTCTTTGGAGGCGACTCGCTCATACCAAATTGTAAAAGAGTGCATTCTTTGCAAAAAAATGGTAATTGCACTTTTTTGGAATATGAAATGAATTTCATTTATATTTTTTGTTTTATAATTTCATGCATTTTTAATGCAATCAGAAAAAAATTAAATCATAATCATAAAATCGCATTCATTGATTTGTATTTTATAACTCGTCTCTTAACAATAAAAATTCTACAACTACTTATGGTTAGATTAGACCGTATGCCAAGTGATCATAAAATGCCAATTTCTGACAGTTCTTCTGTCAAAATACGGTAATACAATGTAATGGGTATATCTCATATGCTCTAATAACATAAATGCCACATATGACCATGCTGATTTTGACAGATAAAAATGCCCAAATAGCATATAGTATAATCGGACAATATGCACGAATGCCAGCATAACCCCTTTATGTCCATATTATGCACTTTATTGAAAAAAAAGTTTCTTAGGTGTCAGAGAGTTTATTTACATTCATGTTTAAACTGTTTTTAAAAAAAAACTATGAACGGTTCGATTAAACGACGCAACGATGATGTTACCTATATGAAGCAGACTAAAAACGATCTTTTCATAAATTACGCGAAAAGAGCCCCTGTAACGATAAGTCCGTTGTCTACACAAATAACGCCTTTCTGAAATTTATCAAATTCCACCGCCTTTGGCAACTGTTTGAAAACATTTTGTTTATTTTTATTATTTACTTCACTTAATTTCGCTTAGATGAATGTTCAATAAAACACGCATAAAGTATAAAAGGTTTAACTTTTTTTTATCTTACGATTTTTGAAATAAAATTCGAAATAAAGATAATTGGCTATTGATACACTGGCCGCTGCCACATTGAAGAATTACCGTTTTCCAATCTCTGGAACTCTACAAATTCCAGCGAACTTATGAGTAAAAGTAACGAAAGAGACAGCGAGAAGTAGAGGAATTACGAAGAGCACACCAAAGGTAGGGTCCAATGAATGAACTCACAAAACAAAACTGACAAGTGTTAAATTTGTCTTCTTTCTGTGGTACTTCGTCGAAATTCATCATTCCGGCATGATTTCAGTTCACTGCGAGCGGTCGGGGTTGCAATCGGTTGTGTTAAATAAGTCTTCGGGTGTTTTCCGTCGCCTTTTCCAGTTCAAAACGAACGTTTTTCTTTGCTATTTCTAATTGTGAACGAAATTCAAAACAAAAAATAAGCGAAATGTGAATTTTTTAAATAAAACTTTTGCCAGCTAATTATAAAATATTGTTTGCTTTGAAATCGCGAATGATAACGACGACAAGTGCACCCTCAAACAAAAAAGTTGGAAACACACACCCACATACCTACACGCAACAAATATTTTTTTATTTTTTTTCTTATTGTGGTTTTCTCTTGCGTTTTTGTACGAATTTTAAAAAGTTGCTCGCCTCGAATAATTCACAGAGTGACGTGAACATAAAGAAAAAAAATATTTCGTTGTTGTGTGCGGTATTGTTAGTTTTGCCGTGACAAGATCAAAGAAAAGTTTCAGTGTAATATTATTTTGTTCTTTCTTTATCATTTTCCTTTCATTTTGCCTGTTTCTGTGACTTGCTCCTACCTGCTTTTAGAAATTGTATCCTATTGGAATTTGTTTTTACTCATCTGCTACATGAAATAAACTAATCCTTTCCTACGTTACGTCGAAAACTTGCTATGATTTACAAGAAATTACTTTTTTTCTGTTTTATTTTTTTTGCGAAAATTGGAAATCTTTTGGAATTCCACCACTTCAACACACACACAGCTATACACTGGATAGTGTACGGGTGGAATACCGCACTTACTCTGTTAAGGCCTTAAACCATCGCACAAACACCGACATCAGTTTAAACGTCAAAAAAATTTTCATAAAATGGATAATTCCAGTTGCACAATTTTCGCGGTTTTAAATAACATTTAAACAAAAATAATAATTACATCCCATAAAGAATTGAGGAAAAGTGAGAAGAATTTTCGTTACATCTCGTACCATCTATGGGGATGCATGTTTGCGTTTCTACAGCACAACTATCGTCATCGTCATCATTGCAAAAACAACAACACTGATCACCATCATCATTTTCCAGCAGTAGTAGTGATTTTTTAATTTTGTGTTTTCTTTGTTATTTAGTTCTTTGGAGAGTTCAAAGTTAAACAACAACAAACAAAAAAAAAAATACACGAAATTGTCAATCTTTCTCTGAAATTTCATTCATTCTACTTTTTCTTTCTTCCGTTTGTTGCTTTGCTTAACAAAATTTATTGAATTTAATCTGAATTATCACAAAAGTTTTCAAGGCAACTAATATTCATTTGGTTTTTCGCGTTTTTATTCTACGATTTTGCTTCTTTTTTTCGCGTTATTTGCATGTAAATAATGAAGAACGGCAAAATGGGTGGTGGTACGCGTCGTGGGCTCGAGCCGCTCGAATTCGAGGAATGCATAGTGGATAGTCCAGAGTTTCGGGATAATTTGACACGACACGAGAAAGAATTGGATCACACTAGTCATCAAATCAAGCGGATTATCAAGGAGGTCAAGGACCTAATGAATGCGGCTAAAGGTGAGTTTTACATTTGTTAAGTTCAATGACTTTGCAGTTGGCCACTGGATGTTGATTTTCCTTTGGTGTTTTATTTTGTTAGGAATCGCGTTACATTGGTATGTAGTTTGAAATGGAATTTAAGGCAACAGGTGATAGTAAACAATGCTCTGTGAGGTTGTCACAACACAACCAAAGAAAAACAATTCACTGAAGGATTATTCCAATTGAGAGCAGTCGACTGTTTTGAACTCACATTATCCTGTACGATAGGCCGAGATCGAAGCTCAAAAAAACACGACTGATATAAGAAACATTATGGTAGCCATAAATTGAATTTTTGAATTTAGAACCTCGAGCGAATCGAGCCACATACCATAATATGACGCGAATAGCAACAGCAGTTCTTAAAACGCTGTTTTACATAACAATATCATTACGTTACGTACATTACATAGTCGTGTCCCAAAGGCAGTCAGTAAAAAAAAACAGGAGCCAAAAATGGACAGAAAAAAAGTGTGGAATTTGAAACAAAAACCTAAACATTTCGGAGAAGTAGGTAGCATGAATGAGTTCTTTGAACCTAGGTAAGGTATTTCACCGGCAATACACCAGAACCTCGCACCATTACACAATTCAAGCGTTTTATGATGGATTGTCCTTGACAACATCTAAATATATTAGTATTAATGTTAGTCGAGGTCTTACTCTTCTCCGTTGCTCCTTTTGGTGTAATGCGCCGGGGCATTTCTGTCTATCCGCACGATATGCCGGGCCAATCTTAGAGAGCTGATGACTAGTTCGATTTCGCCGCACAGTTCATGTGGTTCGTCGTAAAATCTCTGCAAATACGTCATAGCATGAAGTTTAACCCCCTTAACGCTGCGAAAAAGTTATCAACTCGTTATTCAGAAGTCATGTCAAATTTTTGTATGCTATCCGATTACTGCTAGCTAGCTAACTTGTGCACATTTGTATATTAATACGGGGGTAAATTTCCCATCATTCTGGTCCAATTACAATGATTGATATTGTTAGGTTTGAGCTGCTGTGAATTTATTCCCTAAATTCTCAAACCATGACTAGGTATAATTTGATATCACATTTTTTTATTAGTATTACCTAATACATTTTATGTTATGTACAACAAATCTACCGTATGCAGTCAAGTTAAAACATAAATAATAACCATATTATTGTTTTATGCTCTTAATTGGTGTACATCGATGTCGAGATCTTCGTTGGACATCGTGTGTATATATGAACCACCCTACCGCTTGCACAAAGGTGAAGATTTTGAATACACATTACGTGCATGAGTAAATCCCATCCGGCGATTGAGTGAACGAACATTTTTAAGAAATGTTCTTTTCACATCATTTGGATAATGCTCCTAAAAAGGTCTTCAAAAGTCGCTCACATAAAAAAAAAAACTAAATCACAAAAGGAAAAGAAAATCAAAACAAAGACAGCATAGCACTTCAGTAAGCAGGAAAAAAAGACAAATGTCACGCGCAGAGTCACCACCGCTGGCTGAAAGCTGAAGGGAAATAATATTATTGTTCAGATTCCAATTCAGGATAAAATACTTTGATGTGATTCGGTTGATGCTAACGCTAAGTGGGAACAATTTCATATTTGAGCATAAATGATGGTGCATTCGTTGTTCGTACCTAAAAATGTTAAATAATTGTGGATATATTTAAAATAGTGTTTTCTGCAAATGTATGTTAACTGACATCTGTTTGCCTTGCACTTGTGCTGTGGTACCTACCTAAGGCCAAGTATTCGTCTATTCTGTTATTTATAGGGCTTGAATTTAAAGTTATTTCGGGCCCAAGCGTCGGTGACCATTCTAAATAAAATGGACAATGTTCGGACTAGTTCGATGTCACTGGCCGCTGTACCGTTTGTAGAGTTCGCAGTCAAATCTTGGTTATAGCTTTTCAACGCCAATTCGAGTTCGTTCATAAATATAAACCATAGATATAATACAACTAGAGGATGTTAGCAAGGAAGGGTTCTACCACTCTTCATATTTAGCTTAGTTGTAAAAGAACTTCACAAAAAAAAAATCCTTGACCTCAGTCTTTTTTCGATAGCATCAGTACAGTTCAATCTAGGAAGCATAACCGGCCATTGCAGACGAGGGAAACACCTGACGAGCGTCCTAACTCTAGAGAAGATGTGCAGGCCTTATTGGAGCAGCAGTCGCTGCTCGTTGTCATTCTACATAACAAATTATTTTAAAATTACACATGGCTCTGTAAAGTTCGTGTTCATAGGTACGTTGTCTATGCTGCTTTGAATTTAGTAGATTTGCTGGGGAGACTGGTAGTGGTAGTGTGAATATTTGCTCTGTTCTAGAAGTACCGGGCCTTACATCGGTCTGGTAAGGTCTATTATGTCACATCCACAAATGGTTGTAGGCGTTCCTATAGTAAGTGCAATTAAGGGTGTTTCCTTCCTTGTGGATCGGCCAACTCTGGCAAGGAAGAAATATACTTTTCTAAATAGCTTTCTTCCTTGGCAACGTCTTGGTATGTTTTTTTTACTAGTTAATCCCTTATGTCGTTTTCCATTGGGCAAAATGAAGCCTCCGGGAGAGTCCGAATTCGGATGTGGGTGGAGAGTGTCTAATTTTTTAGGGGACTTCCTGAAGTTTCATCTATGCCGCAGTCAGTCGACATCATGTATTGGACGAAAGAGCAACGCGCATTTACCTGCGAGGCTTACTTTTCCACCGGTCGTTCCATGATTTCCACTCAACGTGTTTTACGTACTCGCTTCAACATCCATCCCAGAGATGATTGAAGAATTTTTCATCCCAAAACTCGATGAACTGGACCTTGATGTGTGGTTTCAACAAGATGGAGCCACGGCCCACACAGCACGAGCATCGATGGATCTTTTGAGGATACATTTCCCCGATCGTCTAATCTCATTGAGAGGCGACCTTACGTGGCCGGCGCGCTCACTTGATTTGGCTCCATGCGATTTTTTTTATATGCGGTTACCTTAAATCTATTGTTTACACCGATCGGCCTCGAACGTTAAATCATCTGAAGGACAACATTCGTGAAGCAATAGCGAACATACCCATCGATATGCTTCAAAGAGTTCAGAGGAGCTTCGAAAATCGGGTATTTCAGTGTATCGAAAACGGAGGCCATCACTTTATCCGATATCATCTTTAAAACCATGTAATCAAAAATTCAGATCGTGTGTAACAAGAATAAACAAGTTTCGTAACGGTATGTCCACTACTTTTGGATGTTTTTGGCAAGTTTTCTTGCCGCACCCTGTACAAGTCAGCTGACAGCAGCCGTAGACTATTCTTTGGCATTTCACCAATACTTTTGTGGATTCAATCAGAAGCAGTTTTCTTGTTTCATTGGGTTACAGAATGATCCTCGAGTGAAACCAATAAAAAACGATATTACTGGCTTAAATCATTTGGCATGTAGACTGTCCGTTATACCAGGCTTGTTGAACTTTAATGTGAATATTTGTATCTTTCATTTTGGACCGAATTGAAGGCCCAACATCGAAATTTGTATCAGACTCGTATTCGCCCTTTAATAGCCTGGATGAAGTTTTTTTTTTGTTCGCATCTTTAACGCCGATTGTGATACTTTTACAAGGTGCAAGGTTCTTCTACGTACAGGGCACTTATTACGTAGTTTATCAGACGATAACCCCAAAACGAAAGACGTCCAAAAGTCTCAACTAAGTGTCGAAATTACGAGTTTGAGACCTAAATCCAGTTCATTTTCCACAAATGTACTGAAAGCTGACGACAGTCAAATAAATTCGGACGGAATATAACTTCTTATGGTCATCAAAATTTCGAAAACGATATCGTCCAGACGATTATTGTTATACGGAATCCGCCCCCAGATCTATGTTTGGGTTTAAACATCCACTCGATGGCAATACTTGTTGGCTTTCTCTTTTCTCTGCAAGCGGTAGGGTTTTTCACTTGCAAATTGTTGGTGGTGTAAGAACGTTTAAAATAAAGAACAAATGACTGCTGTTCCTTAAATGATTTTTATCAATAGAGCTGACAATTTTTAAGAATATTCTAGCTGAGCCAAGCATCGTAGCGGCAAGTTTGTAACGTATGTGTCAATAACTTTGCAGTTAATAATAATTCTCTCGTATTCACAAGTACTTGTTAGATAGTATAAAAAAGCGGTTCGACTTTTCAGAACATGGCACTTCTTAGCTCATTGGTTTTTGATTAAATAAACTGTTACACACATCACAACAATAATTCTAACCTAACAAACATCGTAATTCGTTGGTATATAATATTTCACGCTGAATCGCATCCAGGCGATTGCCAAGTAAATAAACAAATCTGATAAACGAAATTTGTCTACTCCATTAACACACGCCCCACATACCTACTTATATGTAGAAGTTAATTTTTTTTTCTTTTTAACTGCTCACCACATGGAAACTACGCCATAAATTGAACGTAGAACTGGAGAAAATAAACACAAACAGAGAAAGACAGAACCACAGAACCGCAAAACTGCGCAACAAATGATTCTCCAATTTCCTCGAACACTAACTATCAGGAATAGAGTATCTACAGATACTTTTTATCTGTGTTTAATTTTATTGTTGTACGTTCGGTTTTATTTTTTGTCGCATTTGGCATTTCTAATTCTATTGTGGCAGAAAGAAAAGTATGCTACGTAAGCAGCGATAGTGTTTTCTGTTTTTTTTTTTTCTTATTTCACTTTATATTGTTTTCTCTCTTGCAATTTGATTGCAATTTCCAGAGATTTATTTTTAAATCAAAGATAGAACAAACCCAAAATTTAAGCAATGAAATGTGTTAAAAGGACTCTGACATGTCCGTGGATTCTTCGGAAAGATTCCAACTTGTCATTGGCATGGAATGTTAAAATATAAGCATACCTACGTGTTTTCAAAGTAGTGATTATTTTGAGAAGAGAATTCAAGTAAAATTTAAATAAATAAATACGCACAACATACGAGTACGTGGATGTGTTTGTTTCTACGAATATGGTTTGTTTACGAGTTCAAGGTTGATAAGGGTAATATGGCGGGGAATGTTCTGTTCGTGCCGGTTTTTAGGGTACAGGGGAACGTTTATCACAATTATTTTCGGGCGATATCAAAACACAACCATGAACAGAAGATTGTATATAGACTTGTACGTGTACTTACCGTAATAATCTTATCGGCGTTTTATACTGTAAACGTAAAGTGTATTCGATCACGAGTAGGGCGGCTTTAATGAGTTAAACTGTGAAATGATTCGATGGATGCATCAAATAAATCCCCAAGTGGATTGCCAAGCAATGGTTATATTTTATGTGTGACTTTTACCCGCCGCGGATACGTATACAGTCGAATCCCTCTAAGTCGGACCTCCTTTAACTCGAATTTCCCTCTAACTCGAATTTTTCGACCCAATTTTTGCATTCCCTTCATTCCCCCTTTGCATATAAAAATCATGCTCTAACTCGAATTTTTCCAGAAATCCCTCTAACTCGAACTAATTTTTATCTCCCGTGAAAATTCGACTTAGAGGGATTCGTCTGTATATATATTTATATATTTTGTGATAACTATCCCAAATGTTCAATGAGCGTCGGTTTATGGCTCCCTATACAGATCGGGAGGTGACATCTTGAATTTAAGTTTACTCTAGGTTCGATATTTAATTATTAACACTTGCGTCGATAAGGATATGAACTCAATAGTTAAAGTCGTGGATTACATTTTTAGGTAGATATATGATCTATCGGTTTTTGCTGTTAATAAGGAAAACAAATATTCTATCTACCTACTACGAATTGAATAAAGGGGAATGTCGCCTGTACTCAAAATATAATACAAGGTGGGCCAAAAGAAATCACCCTATTGGAAGATGCTCTCATTTTTGCAAATGGCCGCCAATGTCAAATCTGTTTTGAAATTTGTGGACTAGACAGATGTAGAATACAAGTGAACAAGCCATGGAGCGATACACTCCCCAAGAACGCGGAATAATCGCAAACACTGCGCCGTTTGCCCACCAACCTTGAAGAGTGCGGAACAACACGAGACGTTGCCAAGAGTGGCCGGCCCCGGAGCGCCCGTTGTGCCGAGAATATCGCCGCTGTTGACGAGGATGTCGAGCTGTGAGGCTCATTTCCACCTCAGCGGGTACGTGAACAATCAAAACTATCGCTTCTGGGGCACCGAAAATCCACGAGTAATGCACGAGGAGCCATTACACCCGCTCAAAGTTACACTGTTCACGCTAGAGGAGTCATCGGGCCATTTTTTTTTCGAGAACGCCGCTGGTCAAACGACAACAGTGGACGGTGCGCGCTATAGGGCCATGTTAACTGAGTTTTTTCTGCCGCAATTGGACGAATTAGGACTGGAGGACATGTGGTTCCAACAGGACGGAGCTACGGCACACAGTGCGCGAGCCACAACCGATATTCTCGTTTTGGCGATTTGCACTGGCCCGCAAGATCGCCCGATTCAACCGTTCCAGACTTTTTTTGTGGGGTTTTTTGAAGTCCCCACACTTTCCACACGAGTGCGAGAATCTGTCGCCCGAAGTTCTCGCCGAAGTGATGAAAAATGCAATAAAACGAGCCCGTATGGCAATCAATTGTGACGGCGCCCATTTGGCCGATATCATCTTCTCGACTTGAATTGGTCAAGTTATATTCTGAAGGTTCATATAAACAGAATCGTTTTTCATTTAGAAGAAAAATGAGAGCCAAACAACATCGGATGACTTCTACAATGTACATAGTACAAACTTTACTGACGAAATTTCATACGTACAGCAATCTTTTGTCTAAAAATGTTAAAATAAAGCGAGCAAGAAGGTATCCGTAGTGAACCGCCAGTTTATTCATTCTTTTCGACAGATCACTAAAAAAAACCTACCAACAAATATTTTAAATTTTTTTAATGTACACGTCTTATTTATTAATGAAAAGTTACAGTAGGTACATTTACCAGCACAAAGCTGTCAAAACTCTATTATTTCTAAAAATTTTCTCATTTCAAATCGTCAAAAAGAGTAGACACCCCTCAAACTATGTGTTGTTTCTCTAATTGTCTGCTTTTGGGATTTGCTTAAAAGATATATAAAAGTCGGGCACAGATTTTAAGGCCCAAAAGCCAGCACATTATAGGGATTGTTTACCTTTACGCTGTCTTTAAAATGTATTTTCATTGGAAATTTATCGGTAAGAGCCTATGTATAATTGTTAATAATAAAATAATCAAAAAAGGGAATGAATGAATTTAAATTGTCATACTGCAATTTTCCTACAATTACAAATGTCAGGAACTACGGTCAATGGCTGTAGTTGTAAATTTGTTTTTAAATAAACAAGAACAAAGGGAAAACAAAATCCGTAACACTTTTAAAAACTATCAGCGGAAGTCGTACCAAATACATTTCATTCACAGTTCACACTGAAAGTGAAAATTAATAAAATTGAATTAATTTGAATAATAATACCTGGCAAAAATGGATTAAGAATGACATTAACTTGCCATTCTCTTTTCTATCACACAATCTAAAACTCTTTAAACAAAAATATTCTACCTCCCCTCCAGTGCACAAGAAATGGAATAGATGAAACAAAACGAGAAATAGTTATTTACGTACTGTACGTATACAAAGTGTCAAAAGAAAAACCAGGTGAAAGGAAGATGGCAAAAATAAAAACTAACTTCGTTTTCAATCATTCATACAGCTGTATCGTAATCGTAACATATAAACACACATACGCGTTGTACTCTTTTTCAAAAGTGGGTGCTCCATTTTTTGTTTGCAAAATCAGAGCATTAAGCTAGAAGGTCATTCCAATTTATTTGCCTTTATTTTAATAACTTTCTTTTGTGAGTCTATTTTAATTTCATTCATGGGTTAGTTTTGTGTTTTTTTTTTTTTAACATTCGCAAACGTGGTATTGGTGACCATCAGTTTGGCAACTTTGTCAGGCATAGAAAATGTTTCGTTGTAACTGAATTTAAACGCGAGTGGTTTCGAATTAAATCATTCTATTTGATACTGATAAGAAAGAGGCATTTTCCACTCGGGTGGCATGTTTAACGAGACAAAAACTGCACATAACTACAAGGTCTGTGTTTGCTTTATGTACCTACACATATAACAACACTGCGACTGTGACAGAAAAGTTAACGCCGATCGCCGACAGCAAGCATTACACATTTGGGCAGCGATTTGTGTTTGTTAATTTAAATGACTTTGACGAGGGCGGATGCGGTCAATGTCGCTTGTTGAGCTGGAAAAAAATCACATTTTTATAATTCAATGCATGCTTATTAAATCATGAAATAGGAATTTGTCAGATGACTCAGTTGCAAGAAAAATAAATTTTGTTTTTCCAATTTGATAATAAATCTTAGCAGAGAGCTGCCAGATTGAATAGATAGCTGACTATGATTTGTTGTTAAACAATGCAATCAGATATTGCCGAAATGTCACATAAAACAACAAGAGAAATATTTATTAGGTCTACCTTTGCTAAAGGCGTAAGTCATTTCAAGCAAATCATTTTATAGCGGGCATAACAATTACAAATATTTTTTTTAAATAAACGACAAATACATAAAAAAATTAATGGCAGTACCTCGAACAGTGCATATGGGGAAGGCAAATACTGCGTGAGAAAGTTTGACGTCTAAATGGTCTGATCGCAACAGACTTAAATCCAAAATGTCAGCGGGCATTTGCAGATCGGAGTCATAGCCCAAAACGTTGCAAGGGAGTTGTGCAAAAATAAAAAGCAATCTAAAGAACTAACCATCTTACTTAAATTACGTATTCTGCGAGAGCTGACCCACCACCACCTATATCATTCGTTTTTTAGGTTCGCCTGTGACAGCTTATGTGTAGAGATGAGTTATACAGAGTCATGTCTAGTTTTGGCATCTCCATCAAGTTTGGTCATTTGTGCAGAACGGCGTTGTAATAGCCAAATGGATAAGAGGCGGAAAAAAACCTTACTGGCTTCCCGAGGTTGGCAATTGGAGCTGGGGAATTAGCTTAAACCAGACAATTAACGTAGCTCAAAAAAAAAGAAGTTCCAAGGGCTGTTACACGACCTTAGATATCTTTAGTGTTTCCTTTGACTTGTGACACTTCTCACCGTTCTTTTGAAACCACATGTCACCAATTTCCAGCCGAACAAATTCGATTGACAGGGCTCGGAACCGGAAGAAGTTTTGGATTACGCGCACACTTTGCGCCACCAGTATTAGCAGGAATATTATTTTTGGTTGACCGCGCGTTTTGTTGACTTACTCGGACTGCTCTTTTAACGATTTTTGTACGTAGTGCTGCATGATGAAGTGGTGAATAAGACAAACACACAATGTGAGCAGAGTATGGTCAAATGACCGCGGCTGTCAAAGTTTTATCATAGGAACTGAATGACATACAATATACACAGGGCGTCAACCGAATAAGTATACGCTGTTTTCGAGACCGAATTGATCCCCAATAATTGTGGGTTGAAGGAATGCCAAAAATAGGTCACAACAGCATCCGATGGGATCTTATACAGGGTGGGCCAAACACAAGTTTTTTTTTTTTTAAATGCAATAAATGCACTCCAATTTGCCAAGACCTTGTTGATGGTTTCGGGCTGTAACTTACTGATGCTTGGATGATGTTGCCCTTAAGTGCTTGAATCGTTTCCGGATTGTTGGCATAACATCGGTCCTTCGCGGTTCCCCAAAACAAAAAAAAAGTCCAAAGGAGTTAAATCGCAGATCCGAAGCGGCCAATTGACATCGCCAAGACGGCTGATAACATGATTTGGGAATTTGGTGCCCAAAGGATCGATTGTGGCATGGGCTGTGTTGGCGCGGTTAACATGGCTCTGTAACGCCCACCGTTGACCGAAACGTTGTTCCGAGCCTCATTTTTGAAGAAAAATTGTCCAATTATGACACCACTTCACAATCCGCACCAAAATATCACTCTCTGTGGATGCATTGACCATTAATGCAGAAATTTGCGTACAGTAGGCGCGGTTAGTGTTTTATTTCGGCCAAAACTTCTTTTCAAAAAACCTACTAAACTACACAGCACTCACTTTGGAAATAAGTTTTCAATATTTCCCAACGTTGTTCAAGCGTAAAGCGGCACATTTCGTTTCGCGGAAGTATGATACTGAATTTCTGTCAAGATTTTGAGCGGGAAACAGCTGTCAGTGTCAAAATAACGTATGATTTAAAAATAAACCACTAGACGGCCCCGCTTTATATAAGCAAATAGTTAGAACCACTTTCACTGCCTTAAACACAAAATATTCGCTTTATTTCCCGCTGGGAAGATTGTGCAGAGATGCAATGCCCCAATGCTGTGTGTAATTTGTTTTGCAACGTGTTGTGTACCTCTTCAGGCCCAGACGAATAAAAGAATCGAAATGATAGATTTTTATCGTATGTAAGATCAAAATAAGAGATTTGCATTAACAACAAAATTATTTTTATTAACTTCATGGGAAAAGTCCTGGTGCACATATGTGTGCCTCAGGTCTAACTGGGTAATGTTGAGTAGGCGGGTAATTTGGACCACTCGTTCTCGCTCTAGAGTAGGAGAATTTATCTGTTACCACATAACTTATGCAGAGAACCAATTCCGGTCGTGATATCCATATATAGCCCTGAAGTATAAGTATAGCTTAACTTACAACCTAAAATTCAACCTGGTAGCACATCGCTTCAATAAAAAATAATAATTCACGATTATTATTTTTATCAGATCGCTAAACGCACATTCTTCATCTCTTGCAAAACTGACACAAATGACAGATCCAGTTTGACAATTGATATTATGTACTGAAAAAAACGTTTTAACTTTTCTGAAACTGCTTCCTTTTCTTCTAGAATGCTGTCTAATATCATGAAAACTTCTTTATCTGTCAATTTTTTGAATGGATTTTGGCGGCGCTTTCTTGTGTTTTCCATTCTTTTTTTTTTTTTTTTGATAGCTACACACGGGAATTAACAATTTAGCGAAATATCAACTTGACAAGGCTACACTTTGCTCTGTTGTATTTTTTAGTTACAATAGGGTCAGGGTAAAGATAAAGCGCAAAAGTGTAGCGAAATTTCAGTTTTACTACAACAAGTAGTGGAAAAAAAGTTGCACTTTCGCACTTTTGCAATGATAGCAGACCAGTTGCATCGGATCGTGAATACCCCTAACACTGTGAAGCAACAATTTAACATTTTTACCTGCCGAAACCTGAAAACCAACTATAATATTTAAATAATGACAGTTATACTGAACGCCTAGCGCCATCTAAACATTTTTTTTTTGCAAAAGGCTTATACACTCTTGACACTTAAGTGCAGCTTTTTGCCAAAAGATGGATGAAGTGTGACAAAGCAATGTTTAAACAAAGGTGCACAATGCACATGTGTGTATACCTACGGTTTGGAAGAGGTCACTAAAATGGTAGAATTTCTAAACTCGCCATCAAACACTAGAACATATTTTACAAATCATTACACATCATCAACAATTAAACAAAAATGTTTCCGCTGTCAGTAAAGTCACCATCGTCGCCTTAAGCCAATACCCAATCAAATTTAAATTTTTAATAATTAAAATATTAAAAAATACCACATTTCATATGAAAACTTCCCACCCAAAAATGAAAAATAAATAACAGTTACCGGCTTCACTACCACTGTATCGCAAAAGCATGTATATGTTCTTGTACGTGTACGTAGATTAGTCATGTTTCCAGCTCTTCAAGTCGACGGAAAAACACCTCGTCTCAAGATCAACCTTCTTCCATGCCATTTGACTCACCAAACCAGAAACTTGTCGTCATCATCATCATCCGAATATATATACAAAAATATTCCTCCGGATTGTTACCATTTAAGACATCCGCGGGTGGGTGTTGCATCTGTATGTGCGGTGGAGATTTATCCCATAAACCAACTGAACCACCTACCAAGGTGAATATTATAGTCAGACGAAAGAAAGAAAAAAAAAAAAGAAACAAACTCAAATTCGGAGAAAGAGACTTCGGAGAGGAATGCAAAAGTATTTTATTTTTAATTGCAAAGAATACTTTTGGCTATGCCAACTTTTTGACATCATCCAAGCGAGTGAGGTAGGTCCCACTAAAAAAAAAAAAACAGCACAACAAACGCCATAGAAAAATTGGAGATATACATTTTTTTTCTTCTCCAATACTTGCGTTTGATAGAAATACGATATGATATCATCATCGACACGTATAGCCATACTTTTGTCCAAATTTAACATGGCATAGATATTTACGAGCATGTAGGTTGGTATTCGGTATCCAATGTGTCACATCTGAAACGGTAGCAGCAGACGCATTCAATCGGAAGGTAGGTAGGTACAAACATGGGATATTATACGTGCGGTGATGGCATTTTTACTGCATTTGAGTAACTGCTATCTCAAGTTCGATATAACTCATTGAACCGCACCTAATTTCACATTGGAGCTGTTTGTTTAAAAATTACACGGACAATGTTTTCACTGTGGTGTGGCTGATATCACTTTTTTTATTGAGATAAGATAAGGTGGGCATTTATCGTGATAACAATACCGAATGAAATGAAATATTTTATTTGTTGCTGCTTTGTAAAGTTTTTTATATTTAATTCCATGGCATGGGTGGGTTTCGAAGGAAATTTCATTGGTATTGTTATTATATATTGACGTGCGACTGAAGTTTGTCCGATTTGGTCATCTGCCTGACATGCTGACGTCACCAAAATAGTGTAACCCGGTCGTTATCTACGTGTCATTCGTATGGGCGTGGATTACTGCCGGATGCAAGTCGAACACAAGATGTCATCTGTGCGATGATCCGAGTGGATTAGTGACGAACAGGTGCAACAGTGTCATTTCAATTCGAAATACCTACAAAAAGATTTTAGGTAAATAACCCGTCAATGCGAACATGTTTCCATTTACTGAAAAATTAAAAACACAATTTGTTCGGCTGCATAGGCATTATTAAGCTAATTTGAATGACTCAAAGTTGGAGTCAGAAGAGGAGCGCTTTGATATTCTATTACACGACAAACGCATGGCTCCTCCGTGCTGTTGAAAAATCAAAACAGCCGTCACCCGCACGAACAAGAGCAACAACAGGGGAAAGACGTGACATTTGATGACATGCATGACAAGTTTAAAAAGCGTGTAGTGTCGCGGGACGTATTTTTTCGGATGACCAAAAGATGTGGTCATCCAAAGTCCCTACAGCGAAGATTTGCGATCAAACGATCATCCCAATTAAATCATCTGGATGACCACTTAAATTCAGAAGTCAAACTAACGTCAGCATAACAGATACACCTCGGGATGAGCACACAATACATCTCAAGTTCCCTATCCTCCTTCCCATTTTATCAAATACTTTTCTAATACACTTTTGTTTTCTTATTTCATTTCAGGTGAGTGACATGTGACACAATCTGAAACTATCAGGTAGCATTCAGGAGCTCACAGATGGCAAATGTTCTTATCATGTTCACAAGTTGTGCCTTTCGACATAACATGCGCTCAGACACCGTTTATGAATAATTCAAATGACCGATATACTATCGTAGAATGGTTATTGGTGCAAATTAAGAGCCAGCAAATAACACGTTCATAACGATAGAATGGCAACAATATGCATTTCTTATTAGAGTCGCCAAGAATATAAAGAGTTCGCAAAGAGCCAGCACAAAAGTGCCAGTAAGCGGTTACTTCGCCTTCATTTCCAATAAACACCGAATAAGCCAGTTTTAATTGTACGGGAAGTGATTGCACGCGTGCTCTTATTGTAAAAAAAAACGGGCGATAAAACTGCAATATTAGCCACGACAATATCGACCGCTGACCGCTGGAGTATGCATTTCTGGAGCCGCAGTTTCATTACCTTGAGAGTATTGTCTTGACTTTTGGTGAAACCTCCAAGCGGACTGCCAAAGTTGAGGATACTTTCTGAATACTGGCAACAGGATGTGGTTCCGTCAGAAAAGTAGGCGCCTTTCTTAGTTCTAATAAATATCTTCAAGTAACCCGTCAGGAGTCTGAAGGAAAACAACTGTCCAACGACAGAACTGGTAACAGATTGTCCATAAATAAATAAATAAATAGATGGCGCAACAGGTCCGCAGGGACCCTAGGCCTAGCTTCTTACAACCATTCGTTTTGTGTGAGACGCCACCAGTGTTCTCACAGTACATATCAAATTCAAAAAGAAATAAAAATTTTAGGTTAGCTCTAAAGTTTTTGTGTTGTGGTACGCTTGAATTTTGCAGCAATGGCAACCAAATAAAACCAGAACGGTCGGGCTTCTAATAAAAACCATTGGTCCAAGCAAATAAGCCAAACGTTGTAATCAATTTAAAGTTTAAAAAGTTTTGCGCAATTCTTTTCGTATATACCACCAAGGTTCACCTTACTATGTGCGTGTTTCTCTGTAAGAAAACAAACATTCCTTTCCACTATATGTCGAACATTCTTTGTCTGACATTCGAGTGTCACCGCAAACTTTTTGTTTTCTATTTATTTTCGCAACGGAAAAAAAGAAAACATCGCCCCTCTTTCAGACCTGAAAAGTCATACTCTCTTGTCACAGTCACAGTTGCTACCACTACGCAACCACTGCCAGTCATTCAAACCACGCTAAAGGTCGTCTAGTTATACTTTTTATATTTTTTTTTAATCACAATTGAACAAAAAATAAATAAATACAAACCAAAAAAAAAAAACAAAATCTATTTGATTTTGCAAGAGCCGCCTATTTGTATGGGGGATGGAGAAACCTCCTAACGTAAACCACGCACTGAACAAGAGACTATCAAATTTCAAGTTATCAAGTCGTCTGCCGCTTTTCATTGCATATCTAATATCATCATAGCGTACAGCAATTTTTTAGCAGTTCATGAAGTGCGGGATGCAATGCACAATAAGGCGGGAAAATATTTTAAATTATAAAAATGTTTTAGATTCTGGGAGTACTAGGTTTTTTTTTTCCATGGATAATAATAAAGAATGGCGGCAGTACGCCATTCGGTTGTCGAAGGACTTCCGCAATAGATTTCTTGGAGTTCCTCTTTGAGTAGTTCATATTGAATTCACTTTGCATGGAGAGAAGACTAATTTTAAATTCAATTGGTTCTTGGCTGCGATTTCTTTTGAAATATATTTTGTTCTCTTATTGCAGGGGTAGCGAAACTTTTTAGAGCGTCGTGCCATTTAAAAAAAAAAATAAATAATTTGAAGTGTCTTTGGCGTGCCACAGTCAATTAATTTACGTAGTTGTACATTTGTCGCTGTATATGTTGTCATTCAAGGATATAGCTAGTTCTATGGTTTCCGTTTTTAAAGCGTTTTCCTGGAGGAGGTTTAACGAACCTACGCAGAGCAACCACATCAACAGCTATCCTGAGATTTTCATTCCTGCAATATTTATACAACAAGCGGAGAAATAATCAGAATTTTGCATCGTTAAATAAATAACTATTAGTTGAAAGGAAAAAGTTGTGTCGCATCAACTTTATCTTTTCTTGCAATCAGCACTTTTCCCGTTGAGTTGATAGGGATGTCCTGGTCCTAAAAAACCTCGCAAATGTAGTTTTTTTTTGTTTGGGGGAAGCGAACAAAACATAAAAAGCTCTGTAAAGGAAAAAAAAAACACAAAGACTTAGATAGATGGGCGCTGAGGTATGCCGCATCAGACTAGTGTTACCTTCTAGAATTGCACTTGACTGGGAAAAGTACTGTCTGAGGTAAAGATAGTTCGTAGAACGACAGGACAGTTGCTGTTAAAACTTCTCGGAATAATCACTTAAAAAAAATTAAGCGCTCATTTTCCGGAAATGAAAATTATCACCAACATCAAGATTTCTCTGGTTAAAAAGGATTTATCGCAGCTTACACTTACACCTCAGACTAGAACGAGAGTTCAAGTTGTAAAGGGTGTCGCATAATTCATGTTAAATTTAAATTTTTGCGCCATTTAATAGTAGATATAGTGATGACAACGGAAAAAAAAGATAACAATGTGACAGCTGACAGTTTGGGGTTGGTATAAATGGAACGCTATACGAAAGAACAACGCATTTTAATTGCTAAGAAATATTTACAAAAATATCCGCAATTTCATCTTCAGTGGAGAAGCTCATTTTCATCTTGATCGCTTAGTTAATCGTCAAAATTGTCGCATTTGGGGTTCAGAAAACCCACGAGTAATTGTTGAGAAACAAGTGCACCCACAACGCGTGACTGTTAGGTGCAGATTTTGGGTTGGAGGCTTTATCGGACCGTTCTTCTTCGAAAATGTGGCTGGTCGGGCAGTAACAATGAATTGAGTTTGTTATCGTGACATGATAACCCAGTTTTTTTTGCCTAAATTACAAGATATGGATGTGACCAACATGTGGTTTCAACAAGACGGTGCCATATGCCATACAGCAAGAGAAAAAAATTCCATTACTGCATGAGTCATTTCCTAATCGTGTAATCGCCAGTTTTTGCGATCAGAATTGGCCACTTTTAATGGGAAATAACTTCACACAAAATAAGTGAAATTATTTCCCACTCGATGTAAAGTTGTTTCCCATGTGAACTTATTGCCCGTGGAGTTATTTCCCTGCACCCTTTATCGCGATTCAGACAAATCCACGAGATACTCGTTCACCAAAAAAACAAAACGCATATTAATTGCAACAAATTGTGCATAATATCCGTCCACAATCGCCATAGTGTTCACGATTATCGAACATTATGGCGATTGTGAGGAGTATTATGTCATAAATGGTCGTCGGACCATCGATGATGACTGGTTAGACGCGCTCTGGCCATCTAATCGTTTTCCCATAGCACTCAAATTTAGTTCGAAACTAATTAGATATTCAACGTTTTCACTTTTTTCCTGGTGTTTTCTCTCCGGCACATTCGATGGGCAGTTGGGCACATATGTAAATAATTTCACTTTTTGTCAGTCTCTTTTCCTTCTGATTTGAACAAATCACTTGTCAGTGGTCTTTTGTTTGGTTCCTATATTCTGCGCCGATGGGTTCAAGGGCGATTCTGAATTCGGTTAGCAGCTCCATAGAAAGTTACAAGAATTTCTCTTGGTAAGTGTATGCACCGCAGTCGAAACAACCATTAATATTAATTTGGAAATACATTCATCTGTTGTTTGAATACAAATGTTCAACCTCCTTTCGCCGCGATTGTCTGCGATGGAAAAGGAATTAAGCGACAGGCGAATGATCAGAGCTTGCGTACTGAATAATTAAATTTCGAACGTCAAATTGGAAGCCAGTCAATCGTTTGTTGGGAATTTTGAGTCTTATTGTTATAAACGGGGCTTGCATCGTGAGGCTCATTGGCTGTTGTTCTTTTTTTTTTTTAGCTGAGGTATATTTTCTGTGAAAGTCATAAATTTGCGAGTGGCAAGTACTCTTACTTACTGCGGAAGTGACATTTCCAACTTGTTATGTCAAAAAGTAGTATGGATACTGAATCCAAATTGTGTTTACAGGTTTCCTAAAAATAAGCTGTTCTAAATACAAATTAGGAGTATAATTCAGATGCAATTTGTTTGACTGGCACTTGTCCCGCGCCGTGTTACCCAGCAGTCGAAGGCGAACCCGGCTTTCTACCACAGAAGTTCGCTAGTCATTAGGCAGCAAAAGAAACTTTTTGTTTCAGTTAGGCAGCAATAGAGTCTGGGTCCTATCCAGGTAGCAGCTAATTACCTCCACCACACCTTTCACATGTGCTAGTCCCCTAAAGCGAGGTCTATCTTTGCTGCCTTGTTTCTCTTCGTTTGGAGACGAAGACCTTTCGGGCCGGAGCACATGTATTCATTCGAGCTACATTTTCAGCGATCTTAGACGATTGATGCTCAACTTTTTGACCAATGGCGATACCGCACAGCTTGTATAGTTCCCCGTAAAACCTCCTCCCCCAAGGTCCGTCAACGCAAATATGACCGAAGTCTCAAAAAATTTCAAACTTCTGGTTAAAAGAAAAGTACCGACAAGCACATATGCAAGAAACCAACACGCCCTGCACAGAGAGACGAGAGAGTCTCGTAGACTCTACTTCTTCTGCTTAATCTGAAAAACGAGCGGTGTTACTCAAGAAGCAATATTTAAATTGCCAATTTAGAAGTTTTAGAACTACTAAAAAGAATTATTAAAAATGGCTCGGTAATTAATTAACTAACTTAACAAATTAGGAGATAATACTCACAGAAATGAAGCATTGGAATGACAAACAGGGCTTCTTCTTTGAAACTTTATTGTAAGACATTTGAAATAGAAATTCCTGATTAGTCTAAAGCCTAAACGACTAGTTGCGTATCCGTGAAGACTGTTATTAGATTCAGTTTCGCCAAAAGTGGCTTACTCAATTGGAAGAGGGTGCTTCACAAACTTCCAGCGCCCAACTGAAGGTAAAAAAGAACTATAGATGTTGGCGTTTTGTTGTTTGAGGTTAGGTCAACCCCGGAGCTTTGCGCCACCTAAGTAATTAATGCAGTTACCTACTGCTGGTATTATTGCAAGCTAAACAAATAATTAGAGAAAGGAAAGAGCAACCTGTACTGTGTATTTTATTTCCGCCATTCAGGAAGAGAGTCTTAACCTAGGTTATAAAGTTTTTGGTAATCTCTTGACCAGTATGGTACTTCTTGCTCGTCATGGGCTCAGTCGTTACTGAGCTGAACTACTAACCGACGCCTCTATGGTTTGATCCCGGAAAAACATAAACGTTTTTTTTTTGTCTGAAAAACTTCCGAGAGTATTAACTGACCTGGAAGAGCTTCTCAATTCTGTCGATTGGACTTGGCAAACAATTGCACGTGTTTCTTTCATTCGTCCAGATAAAAAACCCCTTCAGCCCTCGGGTGTTATACGGATCTGCTGCAACCATTTTTATTATAAGTGAACCACTATCTCGCCACCGGGGGCTTTTGAGTTGGACGATAACCACCTTATTGCGGCCCTGCTGCTCCTTCGTCGATTGTTTTCGGTGTCGTCGATCTTCCCTTTTTCTTCTAATCCACTTGCGAGGGTTATGAGTCCACAAATGAACTATGCGCCCAATCAGGTGGGCCAAGGGATCACAACATTGTTTCATTTCTTTCTTGTTTTGTTGCTTGAGTATCCTCCTCATAAACTGGGCTGTTATTAGTTTCGTTAAAAATGTTGATATTTTCATCAGTCTTGACACGAAGATGATAAAGAAGCTGATCGAGTGTCAATCTTTAATCGGATGCTAGCTGAATTTTGCTCAAACTTCGTTTATATTTGCGCCGGCATCAACCCCAAAGTGCATTGTTATATCCACTTAAAACTAACGAAAAAAAAATAAACATTACGATTGAATTAAGAGAAAAGAAGAGCCATAACGTATAACATTGTCCCGCAAAATACTACTGTCAAATGCACACGTCTGAGTGTCAAAATGGCCTGTCCCGATTGTGTTTTCGACATGACAATTGTTTGTTAAGCCACCCAACTCAAAGTATTATTATTTCAACATGCAACTCTGCACAAATCTAAACAAAGCTGAACTTTTTGTTACTTATTTTTAATGTGTCCCAAATAATTTGTTTATAATGTTTGCTACATAATCAGCGTTAACAAAACAAAATACACTCAAAGTCCATTAACACTGTCGCTTCAGCGCGCACCTCCCATCCATCCATCCCTTTCTTTTTCTTTTTGCGGATTGTGAAATATCTGACAACAACATTGCGTCAGTTCAACTGGCTGTGGTGTAAACAAAAAGAAAAGAAACACAAAACAGAAATTGCCCGAGTAATTGTAATTTCACTTACTAAACAAGAAAACAAAATGTATACGCGTTGCAATGGAAAAGGTGTGGTGGGCAAGCATTGTGCTGACGCACATTTGTTGCGCTAGTCCACATGGCTTTTAATGAAGACGAGCGGCAGAGACGTTTGATCGAATGACATCCAATAATAATGAATTTCCTGCAAGAAAACATTTTGTATAGCTATCTGGAATACAACTGCCTATACCTGTACATAATGTAATGGATTTCAGTTCGCAACAAGAGAAACTGTAAACTTTGCCGACGTAGTTTTCCAATCTAGGAAATTATATAAATAAGATCCACAAGGGAGAGTTGTGCAAATTAATTAAATAATAAGTCGCACTTGGTTGCAACGGAAATGTCAGAGCGAAGATGCAATCTCTGGCGGTGTTGTGTTTAGTTCCACAATTTATTTACACAGTTGGCAAAGCTTGCCAAAATTTGTATTTTGTTTTTCTGTAATGCAAATCGGTTGCAACTAGTAAGATGGACCTTACATCGAATTTGAGGAATAATTTGTTTGTTTTCCAGTGGAAAATCTACCGAACGGGGAACTTTCTTGTGATATCTAACAAATAAAGCAAGTATACGCCAGAGAGGACTTTGGTGGGATACAGACGACTTATGTTTTCCTTTAGATTTGTTGGTAGTCTGTCGAATACGTGCTCACTCAATTCAGATATTGTTGTAAAGGGTTGAATGACCCGCTATTTCGGTAGCTGTCAGTTTTGAAGCTTTTATTCTTTGACATTTGACAAGTAGAAACTACGCCATTACTGAAAAATGGAACGATAAACGCTACAACAACGCATTGAAATTATTAAAATTCACTACAAAAATGGTGAAAATCTTGCAGTCACAGTTCGCGAAACTAAAGCATTTTTTGGCCGTCGTGAAGCACCTTGTCGGACCGCAATACAGAAAATCGAGGACATAGGGCAGCCACTATGCGATTTGGTTATGGAAAATTTCATGAAAAGGATATGGTCCTGTATGCGTGCTCGTGGTGGCCATTTGGCTGATGTTTTTTTTCATTATTAACGGCATACCTTCCTCTTTATTATGAAATAAACATCCGATCATTTATGTCAAAAAATGACATTTATCTTTGAATACCAAAATAACACCTCTTATTGGAAAACCCTTTAGTTGGCGCAACAGATCCGTAGGGACCCCAGGCCTAGCTTCTCACATTCGTTTTGTGCGAGTTTTTCGTTTTCGGGAGGAAGGGGTCTACAATTTTATGCCGAGTCCATCTAAACGGCTAATTGAGAAGCTCTTTCATGAGAGTTATACTCTCGGCAGTTTGTCAGACGTTCGCAAGAGGTGGCGCAGTGAAAAAATCCTTGAGTTGGAATCCAGTCCATCACACTAACCACTAAGCCACTGCACCGTATGTATGTATTTTTAAGTGGCTCTCTATGAGAGAAACACTTAGGCCGTTAAACTATCAACGCCGGAGGAGCCTTATCTTGCCAATTCATCAGCCGCACAGTACCCTGGGATGTCACAGTGTCCCGGAACCCAGCAAAGGGTAAGGTTGTACTGTCCAGCTATCTCGTTAAGAGATACCGGCAATCTTCCACCACTTGAAATCTTATTTCGCTGGATGCTAGGGATCTGATGACAGTCTGACTGTCAATGTATATTACAATGTGTCTGTGTGAGATTGCATTAATCGACAGCCACGCTCAGGCTTGACGAATAGCAGTGATTTCGGCTTGGAAGACACTATAGTCTATCGCAAGGGAGACGAAGAAGCCTAAACTCAGGGTCGTCAGGGTTCGTATCGCCACTTCCGTGAACGAGCTATACGTTCACAAAATTAAATTGATTTGACATGTGAGCCAAAAACAAATTCCGTCACTTAATGCTCGTTCACGGACGACGCGATTCGACCCCAGTTCTTCTGAGAAAACCCCTGCTCCGACTCCCTCTAATGTTTTGGAGCCGTTTGTGAATATTGACAGTGCTGCTTCATGAAGGACATTCAGTAGTCCCATACAGGGATCTGTCCGGTATTTCGTCTGTGAAGCCCTTTTCGAAGTTGATTTTCGTAGGTCAGTAATAGTTGGTAGGGGAACAGGCTTGTCTGTAGAAGGATGCTGGCATGTCCAGTCGATTGACCTCTTCAGTTATGGCTCAGCTGTCAGGCAAGTTGCTCATCAGTACTCATCTCGACCTAGCCCGTATCCTCTTTTACCTAGCCTTGCAACTGTCAGATAACCACGCGTTTCTTAAAAGTGTAGCATAAATTCCAATAGACAATAGACTATGCAAAAGGGTCTATCTGTTGGGACATTTCTGCAGTATTTTATGACACAAATACAAAAGCCTTATTCTGTTTCTTAAGCTACGATTACACGTGGCAAATTTTGACATGCTAATGTCACGAAAATTCGGCCATTCGGTGGTCACTTGTGTGTCTTTTGGAGAGTGCGCAGCAACAGCCCGCGTGACCAGACGCTTGACAGGCGATCACACGTATAGTGACAAATGATAGACAAAAGCTTACGTCATAATGGCGTCGGCATGTCAAAATTTGACATGGGAAGTGCCATGTGTAATCGTAACTTTATTGTTCCTCACATTGATGTAGATCTTTTTCTGATAGAGATTGTTGTGGGCAAAACTAGAAAAGTGTCTCCCTCATTGCAGTGATTCAATTGCCTCCATGTCCAAAAGGAGCCTATTCTTTTGTTATTGTATTGGTGTCACAACAGCTAGGCGCCAAATGCTTTTGTCTGCGGCAACAACTCTTCTTTAGCCTCTGGCCCAACAATCTTATAGCAAACTTTTCGCTGCATTTTCATGTTTTTTAGCCATGCATACATATAATACCTACTGCTGTCAAATTCAAGCTATAAAATCTCTATACTCCACTCACTAGTGTACGTTATTCTCAATGAGAACTATTTACACCTCAATGCGCAGGTCTTCTGCTGAGGTGCATAAGTGCATTTAATCGCGATCAGTATCTTACTCGTATCTTCGTTCGGATTTTACGTTCAATAAAACATAAAAGAATTTTTTTTCTGGCAGACACGTGTGTCTCAGCTTAGCGCTTCATACCCACACACACAGTTACCGATCATACAGCTATCAAGCCAAACAAAATCAGGTCGCCTACGGTAAGTATATTTGTCTAGCACTCGCGCACGGAAAGTGTAATTTAGCCCGCCTTAATTAGTTGTTAATCAACTGCTTATAAGGCATTGAACTTTGATTTCGAAATGGGAATGAAGTTTGGCTTGACAAGTAATAAGACGGTCTGCACTAGTAGTTGTGTGATTTGCTGTTTTTTTTCTTTTGCCTCCAATTGGATCGGTGCATTTGAAATAATTTGGCTGCCGGTCACAGATTCTAAACAATTGCCGTGACATTTTATTGTGAACAATGCTAGTTTTGACGTTTGTGTAATTGTTGACTTATTTGTCAGGTGACAAATAGGTAGCTGATACATTTTTTGTTTGATTTTGTATCACGACCGCCTTTTTATTACGTATTTGTCTGCCTGACCTATTGTAATGTTGAATAAACCAATTAATTGATATTAATCTCAGACTTATCGCGTCTGTATGTGGGTTCTTATGGCTCGGACCACAAGCTGTTAATTAGAAAAGAAAATTGTTGAATAAAGAAAAAAGAAGTTGACCAAAATTTAACCACCAAACAAATAATGAACAAAAAACAACTACAAGTCTACATCGTCATGGTATATTGTGTTACCTGTGTTAAACAGCACTCATTCATTATTGTTTTTCTATTCAAGCTTTGTTGTGTATCTGAACGCTGTCATTTTCAAAATAAGGTTTCTGAAATTAGAGAATTTCAAGGTCGTGCACATGCAACAGGCGTCACAATAATGATCGCGCAGTCGGCGTAAGTATTTAATTGCGCGCTTGCCATTTTTTTCCGCTGCTGTATTAAATCCGAAAGCCCAGAATTTGTTCCACAAATCTTTGTTAATTTGTTTTGCTACTTACAGTCAACAGAAAACAATTGAATACACACATTTATAGTTTTTGAATCGACACTTTTGCAATACATATTTGTAAATACGTTGGTATTAGGCGCATTCGTACGGACAAACATAAAAATGTTTTTTTTCCAATTTAAATATACTGCCGTCATGATATGTTCGCGCGTGTTTGTTTAATCAACGTCACTTGAATCGGAGAACGCGTAGTTTTAAAATCATCTCCATGCTACATTGTTTCTTTTTTCTAAATTTAAATGTGAACAAATATGGACTGACACAAGAACCTAATTATGGAGCCATTTATCGATCACGAATGAAGAACTGTTGAGAGCGACTAAAGCACATCAATGCCAGTCGAATGTGGGTCGACAGCTACTGCACAGCTATCGATACGCGACCTTTTCGCATTGTATAGGAGTTCAAGTGCTGCACTCAAATGCTGACGTGGGTGTCAACAAGCAGTATAGGATGTTTTAAGAGCTTCCGCGTCACGCAACTTGTAAGTGGCATAAGTCATTGCTCATAGGAAGGTATATTCAGATACATGTTGGTACTTAGTTTGTTTTTCTCCAAACCCGTTAGAACGGTGTTTAAGTATTTGCCTACGTTAAACGTTCGGATGCAAAATAGTTCAAGGGCGGGTGTTTCCCAGCTTTGAACTCTAAAGTCGTTTAAACGAGTTTTCGCAAAATCGCCATGTTACAACGACTGGGAATTCGATGGAATTCTTTAAGGTGGTATTTGGCTGTGTTGTAGGTTGCGACTATTTATTAACAGAACCAGGACAAAATCATCCGCGTATTTTTCGTAACATAAAAGCGGAAAATTAAACGACCAGTACATCCAGTAAAAGCCTGAGTCTTCCCGATGTTTTATTTTCCAACTATAAATAACTCGTAAGAACGCAAAAAATATTTTTTTAGAGGGGTTAAATACAAACATTTTTAACTTTTTTTTAATTAATTAAAATTTAAATTAAACGAAAAAAAAAATGGCAACACTTGCAATATTTTAAAGCCGGGAATCTGTTTCTTCTTATATTTTTAGATCAAGTTATTTCTGTTAATATGTAGTTTGTGAAAAAAAATACTTTTAAACTGGAAATTTAAAGAAAAAAAATTTAAACAAAATTTTTATGCTGAATTTTTGACATAGACACCGAATTTGTTTCCAGTATTTACTTAATCGAACACTGAAAACCAGAGTAATAATTGTCTGGTTTTCAAAATGCTATAATACTTTATCGTAAGTGTTGCCATTTTGTTTAATGTTTTTTTTTTTTCATTTTAAGTACTTTTTTCTTGATTACCCCTCCCTCCTAAACGGAGTGGGATAGACCCACTCTCATAGTAAAAATATATTTACAAAAAAAACCATTAAAATCTTTCCATTAATTCCCTCAACGTATGTAGGAAATTTTCCCTAACCTAAAATCGTCGCAACATCTGCAAGACAAGCGGCGTAAACCCCTGCATTACAAATACCTTTAAGTACATCGTTTATGAAAAGTTTCCATGTGAAAAGGAGAGATAACTCCTCCCCGAGGAGTGCCCCTAGTACCCGATTCGAGAGTTGTCACTTCTCGGAACGACCCTCTTGCAAAGCCAAATGCTCGACTTTTATCCTCTTCAAGGCAGATTTACTTGCCTTTCGCTGACGCTATTCAAATTTCCTTTAATGGGGACGTTCAAGTATCTAGTTTAGTAAGTCTGACAGCTCTCTGACTAGATGTATCTCGGTTTTGATTGGCGGAAATCGGTCAAATGGGCAGCTGTTTTTGTTGACCTTTATGGAGGGGTAGTCGACGAATCTAGTCAAGAAATGCGTGACTGAGTACTAAGTGACAGTTCTCATATGTGGCTGACGCAGAAAAAGTGACGTTCCCGACCAATCTAGTTTTTGCGTTCAGGTTACATCTCATCCAGACCAATCTAGTCGACTTAAGATAACTAGATTCTTGAATGCGGCCAATGTCTAAACAAGGCTTCTTGTCTGACTGTCAAAAAAGGTTTGTGTCTTGAGTAGAAATAACGAGAGAGTTATTTAGCTTCGTCCTTTCCGTTTGGGTTTAAATACTACAACTAGCCTAACCTCACATAATGCGAAAAAAAAATACATTAATGCCATCAGACCTAGGCGGTTTGAACGGAGCGAAGGACATTGCAACTCATAGCATCTGTTTCTTTCATGGTACAGGGTGGGCCAACAGAAGTCATCCGATGTTGCTTGGCTCTCATTTTTTTTCTAAATGAAAAACTTCGATTCGGTTTTTTGATTATGTTTATTTAAACCTTTAGAATATTCTTGGTCAAGTCGAGAAGATGATATCGGCCAAATTGGAAACCGTCACATCTTGTGCCATTATTTGCGAAGGTTAGAGGCTTCATTTTGTAAACTTTATCCAAACTTACTTTATGCGAGAACATATTTTATTTCATTTCAAATCTAAGTTCCATGAGTCTAACTGACTGTTTGACAGCTTTAAACAAATATTTCAAAATAGAAAATGCTAATGCAACTGTCAAAAAAGTATCCCACCGAGGTCGTAGTGTACTACAATTATTTTCAAAGAGCATAAGTGACAGGATATAACTCTTGGGTTTTATCGCCAAGATATTTTCAAGAACTTATTCAGCTGCTATCTGTTCAGTATCCACCATATTCAGTAGAGAGCTGGCGCATATAAAATAATCAGTACTATTTTTAGAGCAAGAGTGGATATTCCCAATCTAAATGTTGTATCCCGTCAGTCGGCTAGACTTGCCTTACACAGCTTAATCGCAGCGGTAGAAAAGGAAAAAGAAAAATGTTCAACATTTCATTACCGGAAACTCGAAGATTAGCTTTGCGTACTTTAATTTGTTTATTTATGTAAGCATATCATTAAGAACTTAACAGACTGTTGGAAGTAAACACAACCGAGAACCTAAAGTGATCCTCTCGCTAAATGGGTCTTGATCGTGTTTAGAAAAAAATCCCTCCTAACCATATGGCTGAAAGTTGAATGCTTTATCCAGCAGAGGGAATTATTGCTGTCTGTTTATTCTGTGTTACCGGCTACGGACAAGCAACAATATACCCTAGGAAGATATGACACAAAAACAGAGATGACATCACATACACCAAACGTAACGAGGTTGAAACGCACAGCTACCTGATTTGAATTACACGCGGTAGTGATATGACAAGATGGTACGTTCGAGGTGAACGATTGGCTTCCAAAATGGAAATCATTTATTTTTGTTGTCGTTGTGTATGCGCTGTTGCTTGCATGTGAGGTTATAAAGTTGAATTGATATTATCACTTCGATGTTTAGCCCTTAAACGTGCCGACTAAGTTTCAGTATGTTTGGAACTTATCCCCACGTAATAGACGAACCTTACTGATCAACTGAACTGAGCAAGAAAGCGTTTACTCTGTCAACCGTTGGATATACTGTAATTGGAAAACAGTTGCTCTACCGGTCTTGAAACCGCCCTCTTGCTTATGTCATGGCAACTTCAAATCACGTTTTATGTCGGTCAATAAGAAGTAATAAGCTCAGTTGAACCCACTTCGCCAAACACCATTAGGGGATCGTAATCTAAAAGCGCATGATAAACGCGAACCTCCACGAGCACATATGAAATAGAAATCACCTGTACAGCGAAACACATTAGCAGTCTCTGACTCATCGTTACCGTTCTTGTTAGTAAATGTGGAAATAAAACTGCGAGATATCACTATCGATAGCAATAGTTGAAAACAACATGGCAGATAGTAAATTAACTGCAGATGCTCCTAAACGTGCTGGTTCGACGAGTATATGCCAAAGCTTAGTCACAACAATCGTGATGTTTTCAATTATCTAAGAGCGGTGCAGGTAAACAACAACGACTACAACTTGCTAGCTCTCGTAGTAGATATACATATATACGACTATACGTGTACGGTGAATGGTGGAAAAAAAAAAATAGAAACAAAAGCAAGCAGGTAAAAAAGGCTTTTAGTTTTGCCCTCACAATTCATTTAAACAATGTAAATAGAATACAAATCGTATTAGCACAAGTTGCATCTACAGTTAGGGTCATAAAACGAGGCACACCCATCGAATAAAGTTTATGACAGTGAAACTGTTCTAATTTGTTTCTAAATTAAATTGAATTGTTGCTGTTACTGTACTAAAAACACTCCGCGATACTTATAATCATTTCTAGTATCCAGGCCAAAATTACTTTGAACGCACAATGGCGAAATTTTGCATACAAAATTGCATATTGTGACCTACAACATATTTAGTGTGAAGGCTAAAAATTATTATACAAGGTGGGCCAAAAGAGATCACCCTATTGGAAGTTGGTCTTATTTTTGCAAATGGCCGCCAATGTCAAATCTGTTTTGACATTTGTGGACTAGACAGATGTAGAATACAAGTGAACAAACCATGGAGCGATACACTCCCCAAGAACGCGGAATTCGTCTGTAGTGTTGGCGCAGCGCGAATTCCGTCGCCGATTCCACGGCCGTCCGACACCGACTGCACAAACACTGCGCCGTTTGGTAACCAACCTTGAAGAGTATGGGACCACACGAGACGTTGCCAAGAGTGGCCAGCCCCGGAGCGCCTGTTGTGCCGAGAATATCGTCGCTGTTGACGAGAATGTCGAGCTGTCGCCGGAAACATCGACCAGACGCCGTGCCTCGCAATTAGCCATCAGCCGGTCTTCTCTAAGGCGAATTTTGGTCAAAAACTTGCGCATGTTCCCGTACGAAGTCCAGTCCGTGCATCCGCTGCTGCCTGTCGACGGCCAAACGCGTGTAACCTACGCCCAAACCATCCTCAATCTCGAGGACAAAGTGGACGATTTTTCGGCCAAAATCATAATGAGCGATGAGGCTCATTTCCACCTCAGCGGGTACGTGAACAAGCAAAACTATCGCTTCTGGGGCATCGAAAATCCACGAGTAATGCACGAGGAGCCATTACACCCGCTCAAAGTTACTGCATGGTGCGCTGTTCACGCTGGCGGGGTTATCGGGCCATTTTTTTTTCGAGAACGCCGCTGGTCAAACGACAACAGTGGACGGTGCGCGCTAAAGGGCCATGTTAACCGATTTTTTTCTTCCGCAATTGGACGAATTAGGACTGGAGGACATGTGGTTCCAATAGGACGGAGCTACGGCACACACTGCCCGAGCCACAACCGATATTCTGAAGGCGGCGTTCCCGGGTCGCCTCATCTCTCGTTTTGGCGATTTGCACTGGCCCGCAAGATCGCCCGATTTAACCGTTCCAGACTTTTTTTTGTGGGGATTTTTGAAGTCCCGTGTTTACGTGAACGAGCCCGACATTCGACACGAGTGCGAGAATCTGTCGCCCGAAGCTCTCGCCGAAGTGATGAAAAATGCCATAAAACGGGCCCGTATGGCAGTCAATTGTGACGGCGCCCATTTGAACGATATCATCTTCTCGACCTTGACCAATAAAATTCTAAAGGTTCAAATATACAGAATCAAAAAACAGAATCGAAGTTTTTCATTTAGAAAAAAAAATTAGAGCCAAACAACATCGGATGACTTCTTTTGGCCCACCTTGTATAAGACTTAACCATATTTATATTAAGGACGTAAATATTGAACCGTCTAGTACGGGTAGGAAGTAGCCTCTTTCTTACTCTGTTTCGAGCCTAGAATGTTGCTCTTGAATTCGGAATAGGCCCAGAGTTTCGTCTTACATAAAGCTGTGGTCCTAACTAAAGTTACTCGTTACCACTTCACGAAGCTTTAGTCCGGTATTTTGAACATTTAAAGACAGCTCATAATACGTTTCCATTTCGCTGCACTTTTTACCTTCAAGGGTAATATTGGCGCAGGTTTTTTTTTGTACCTCTTTTCTACCTAGTAAACAAATAGTACTATTAGTGGGATGTTAGTTTAGATTCCACTTCACTGTAGGCCTTTGGCGCCCCAATGTCTGTACTGTAACAGTCTTCGAGTGTGTCCTACTTCGAGCCCCCTGAATAATGTAAAATGGTTTTGGAGTTCAATTCAATTCAATGGAAGTTGTCAAGGGACATTCACAAGTCCCATGCTGGTCCGTTGTGGTGACTGGTCGTGAAAAAGGAACTGCGTTGCTGCAAACGCACGGACTTCAAGAAAGATCGCTGCTAAATATTTGAAGGTTACTCACAAAAGAACACAAGGTCGTCAACCTTTCGGAAGAAAGCGGCGGCCACCAAAAATGGAAGCAACAACTGTCGTATTGTTGCACGAATAGTATTTACTGACGATTCCCGGACACTAAAGCTGGTTCTTGAGAAATCCGCTATGTTGTTGTTGATTCGCGGGTGAAACCTTTAGTCAGTGACCAGGGGATTAGCAATGTTGGTACATGTAGGATGGTCACTTGTTGTCGGTCAAAGACGGGCTGTGTGGTGTCAGCCGGACTTTTGAGTGAGAGTGAAGATTCGTATGGCCTCCCCCATATAGAAACATTACATGTGATTCGCGTCTGTGCGGGGTTACAAATGTGACGCTTCGTCACATGTAAATGCCGCCCTCCTTCGTTGCTCTTTTGAATATAAACTGCGATACTAATAATCATTTTTAGTGTCCAGGCTAAATTTTTCGACTTCACAATCACGATAATTTCAATACAAAATTGCATATTGTGACCTACAAAATATTTAGTGTGGAGGTTAAAAATGATTATTAGTAGGGCCCAAAGCTTTCAACGGTTTGATCTCTTTTGAACGGCCGTCTTAAGTATGACATTCGATTCGGGTCTGGGCGCTTTGTTGTCGCCCATCTTCAGTTGCCTTCAGTTGCCGGTATTTGTTGCGCAATTAAGCAATTGCTTTAATAACACATTTGAATAAATTAAACACCTTTTTGCCACGCTCTACAACTCGTAAAAAAATATTATCCACCACGAACCACGGCTGTCAAACTCGGACTATATGGCACAGTTAAATGAAAATGACAGCCAAAATTGGACTGGAAATATGAAACACAACACGTATTAGATATACGAGTATGGGCAGAAGGGTAGCGCATCGTCAGTGAAAAATTCAGTCATACTCAACTTTGAAGGCGTAACTCGCTCTTACGATAAATGGGATAAATGTCCATATGCAGGAGATTGGTAGCACTGACGCCTGTAACACGATTTCCAACATTTCGAAAACATTCCCGTGGGTGAGTTTTATTTTTCACCCGACCCAACAATTTATGTCTCCTCCGAACGGCTGAACTGAAAGTTTTTTTCATGACATGTGTGTAGTTGGGACATCACTGACCATCACTACCCAAAATCAGTGATGAAGGCGGGACCAAAGTTTTCAGCTGTTTCATGATTAATAAATTCGCCATATAGCGACGCTTTGACCGCTATTCCACACGATTGTGCCTGAACAAAGTCGTGTTTATGTTTGAATGCCGCAAAAGGAAACATGACGATATATTGGGATTTTCTCGTTTGAATGTCATCTTTTGCATACTATACGTATACCTGTCCAGTTATGACACATTCAAAAATTTGGAAGTAGTAACGTTCTTTTGAAAAAATTATAGGGTAATGGCCGATTCCCAGCAGGCGCTTGTAGCTTTTTATTATATTCTTGGCTGGATCTTCGTATCCGTGTTTTTTTCATTCTTTATTTTATTGCAAGTACGCACACAATCTTTGAAGTGAAATTGGCTTCGGATGAAGTTTGAGTTGAGAGATCATGGTGTACGAATGACCCAGTTTCATATCGTCCGTGATCCATTTGTTTGTTTCTCTGTTTTGGACAAGTTTGATGTGCCCCTCGGCACTCAGTTGGTTTTTTTATGGATTTCCTGCGAACGGGGAGAATTTGTTTGAGTAAATTTTTGAAAAAAAAAGGTTGTAGAACTTTTCCTTCTAAATTCGGCGATTTGGTGTGTGATTTCCGGTTTGTTAAGATTGTAAAACAAAGTGGAGGTTTTGAAAACAATTAGCCATGTCTTGTTTGTATGTAATAACTCGTATGATTGGTTGCCTTTAATTTTGATTGGTTTTGCTTGTATTTTATTGACTCAAAAAGTGAAAGCAATGAACGGGGAGATTTATTCTCTTTCTGCATTGGGATGCGATTGTTTATTAGAATTGTCGTAAATCTTTCGAGGCAAGTAGAAATAAACAAAATCACATTCATAAACGAATGGCTATAATTTACATTTAAGAAATATAAACTGTCCGGGCGGTCAAAAGGACTGGCGCGTTTATATTATACGAATATGAGTTTCTTAATAAATGTTTATACAGGTAGTGGGTAGCTATAGATATTTCATCGGCGGAGTCGTTTTGTAAATTATATTTGCTTCATGATTTCGAATCAAGTATATTAGTGGTTATGTCATTTCTCAGGAGCGCAGGTTAAAGATTGGACTTCAGAAGTGCAAAGACGACTTATGCGTTTTTCTTTTCTTGATCCAGTACAAAGCAACCGTAAGAGATATTAAAATGAATAAAATATGACATATAGAACAGGATCCGATCTTAATTTTGACCTAAGTCGACTTCAGCTGTTCTTCCTTTTTGCCACAGAAATATTACTGCAACGGGGACTATTTTTTTTTAATCGGATGTAAAGGGTTTTCCAATGAGAGGTGTTATTGTGAATGACCCGCTATTTCGGTAGCTGTCACTTTTGAAGCTTTTATTCTTTGACATTTGACAAGTAGAAACTACGCCATTAATAAAAATGGAACGATACACGCTTCAACAACGCATTGAAATTATTAAAATTCACTACAAAAATGGTGAAAATCTTGCAGTCACAGTTCGCAAAACTAAAGCATTTTTTGGTCGTCGTGAAGCACCTTGTCGGACCGCAATACAGAAATTGGTGGAGAAATTCAAGCTGTTGGGACAAGTTAGTGATGTGAAGAATAAAACCCGTGCACCTCGCTCAAGAACAAGTGAGAATATTGCTGCTGTAGCCCAAAGTGTTGAAGAAAACCCAGGTTTGTCCATTCCTCGTCGTTCTTTGGAATTGGGCATTCCGAGAGATGATGAATGATTTTTTTATGGTCGGAGTTGGATGGTATTGATCTGGACAACGTTTACTTTCAACAAGACGACGCTACGGGCCACACAAGCAACGAAACCATTGATCTTTTACGGGAAAAGTTTCCGGACCGTGTTATCTCCCGAAGAGGAGAGGTGATCACAATTGGCCACCGAGATCTTGTGATTTAACACCTTGCGACTTCTTCCTTTGAAGCCACGTAAAAGATAAGGTCTACGCCAACAGCCCAGCATCGATTCAAGACCTCAAAGATAGAATTCGTGAGGCTATCGAGGACATAGGGCAGCCACTTTGCGATTTGGTTATGGAAAATTTCATGAAAAGGATATGGTCCTGTATGCGTGCTCGTGGTGGCCATTTGGCTGGTGTTGTTTTTCATTATTAACGGCATACCTTCCTCTCTATTATGAAATAAACATCCGATCATTTATCTCAAAAAATGACATTTTTCTTTGAATACCAAAATAACACCTCTTATTGGAAAACCCTTTACATAAAACAAAGCATTAGTCTGTTTGTTACTAATGGTGCCTGACAGCTCAGCACTCCTCAAAATCCAAACTCCAAGTGGTGCAAGTCCACCCTTACGCTTCGGAGGACATTTTTATAGTTTTTTAAGTTGAATTTTCCACATTGGTAGAACAAGAAAATCTATTTAAAAGGTTTCCTCATTTTTTGAAAACAACCCTGTAACCCCTTATTCTTAAAAAATTTGAAATCTCACTCCAGACGATTGCTCGAAATCATTCCAAAGATATAACGTCAACATCAGGTACCTGCCTGAAGTTGACGTTATAAATGAAACTAAATGAAGCCACTGTTTTTTTTTCGGATATGAATGGCTAACGCCGACCAATGAAGTCTGTGGTTTGAGTCAAAGTATCCTTGAAAAAAAAAAATTTTAGCTCCTTGCATATTTTTAATTGGTTTAAGTTGTTGTAGGTGCAGAGGCTCAGTGATTAATGTGCTTGACTACTGAGCAAGGGTTCTCAGGTTCGATCTCCCCAAAAAAAAGCGAATCCAGGTTTTTCCACTGTATTCGACTGTCCTGACAAAGCTTCATACTACCCACTTCGTCCAAGAGTTCTTTTTAAATGTTTTTTTTTTTTTTTTTTTTTTTTTTTTGTCGGAGGTTGTTACTATCCGATGGAGCACTCAGACACAAACTACAGGTCCATTGTACTGCCAAACAGACACCTTACATTACTGTACTTAGTTTTCCCGTCTTTCGAAGAAAGATGAGAAGGAGCTTCAGTGATGAAGAGCTTAGATGTTCGGCACTCACCACATCAGCCCCAAAGATCCGCCACCTGATGCGAGCAAAGGCGGGACAGCTACAGAGGAAGTGTTCCGCTGTATCATCGTCCTCTCCACAAGCAGGACAGATAGTGGTGTTGCTCAAGCCCAACACATTTAAGTGTTTGGCAAAAGCTTGGTGGCCCGAAAGGACGCCCACAAGCAGTCTGCAGTCGATTCTCCTAAGAGATAGAAGGAAAGACGCGGACCTTTTGCAAATGTCCGGACGCAGTCGTTTGGCCTGCCTACACCCAGCACAGTCACGCCACCGACGCTCATGTTCACGAGAAACCCAAGTATCAATGGATGACCTAACCATAGAAGCAGGCAGACCCAACGCAGGTTCAGGTCCTGAGAAAGCCTCTTCTGAACCCCGTCTGGCAAGCTCATCAGCAATCTCATTTCCCTGGATACCAGTGTGACCTGGGACCCAAACAAGATTCACGGTGTTGAGCCTTCCGACTAAGTTCAGAGAAAGCTTGAGTTCGAGCACTAACTTGGACGAGGTAAGAGGGTTAAGCAGCGCTTTTAAAGCAGCTTGGCTATCACTGCAAACGCATATGCTTCTAGCCCTCCACCTGTTTGTCACAATATAGCGCATAGCCATAAGGATAGCGAAAATCTCCGCTTGGAAGACAGACGCATGGTTACCTAAGGGGTAGTGTAGTCTAATGTTCTCGCTTTCCACAAAGACACCAGAACCAGACCCTTGTCCGGTTTTGGAGCCATCCGTGAATACACGATGGCATTCTTTCCCAGGCTCAGAGTCTGACCGAAGCCATTCCGTTTCCTGAGGAAAGTTGACATGGTAGTTTTGTCGCAGTAGGATTTCTGGGGTCATTGCGTCAGACGGCATGTCCATAAGACAGGGGTCAAAGGACAATTCTCGCACAAGTTCCTCAAAATTCCAATGCGCGTGGTACCAAAAGCCACCTCTCTTTAACCGAGAAATGGTTTTCAGCGTACACCCCATGATAAAAATATCAAGAGGGGGGAGGTTCATCATAGCATCTAGAGCAGAGCCCGGAGTGCTAGGGAAGGCCCCTGTGCATCCAAGACAAACCGTTCTTTGAAGTCTGGCAAGAGAGGCAGTAACACGTTTCCGCGAAAGCCTGTTCCACCATACAACCGATGCGTATGAGAGAAGTGGTCTTATCATTGCCGTATAGATCCAAAGGACCCTTTTAGGAGATAAACCCCATGTCTTGCCAAAAGCGCCTTTGCACTGCCAGAAAGTTGACAGCGCCTTATCGGTTTTTGATTCGACATGCTTGGACCAAAGAAGCTTTCTATCGAGGATTACTCCCAGATATTTGACTTCATCGGATATCGGGATAGTGACGCCTTTTAGCACAAGCTGAGTCAGACCAGTGATCTTCCTCCTTCTCGTGAAGAGAACAACCGTAGTTTTAAGAGGATTCACTGAAAGCCCATTTCTTGTGCACCAATCATCGATTAGGCCCAAAGATCTCTGCGCCCGAGAGCAGACGGTCTTTAGGTCTGAACCGACAGACAGAACGGCGACATCATCCGCATAGGCTTGTGTGTAGGTTCCAGGAAGATCGAGAGCCGTTAGCAGAGAGTCCACTACCATACACCATAAAAGGGGAGACAGAACACCACCTTGAGGGCAGCCCCTGTTTACCCCAGTCATGACGCATTTGCCACAATCCGCCTCGGCAACCAACGTCCTGTACATTAGCATTGCTTTAATCCACAAAACCAATGTTTCATCTACACCATGATGTCTGGCTGCATTGCACATGCTATCAAACGTCGCATTATCAAAAGCACCCTCGATATCGACGAAAATACCCAGCGCGTACTCCTTCCGATCAAGAGCACTTTCAATCCTACCAACAAGGTTTTGAAGCGCGGTTTCACAGGATTTTCCACGCTGATAGGCATGTTGCATCAAAGAAAGAGGATGCGATCGAAGAGCAACATTGCGCACGTGCAGTTCAACCAGTCTCTCCAAGCTTTTCAGCAGGAAGGAAGACAGACTTATGGGTCTGAAACTTTTGGCGAGAGTGTAGTCGGTCTTACCTATCTTTGGTATAAACACGACTTTAACCATACGCCAAGGGGAAGGTATGTAGGCTAAGGCCAAGCTAGCGGTGAAAATTCTTTTCAGCGTCGGCATCAGCTGACTAAAACCTTGTTTCAGCATAGCCGGATAAATTCCATCCGGACCCGGTGACTTGAAACTCTCAAAAGATGCAATTGCATATTTGATAGCTTCGTCCGTCACCACTCTGGATGCAACATACCAACTACGCCGCGTGGTGTTGGATAGTTCAGAAGTGGCCACCATAGGCGGTACCACTGAAGAGCACGTAGTGACCTGATTTCCCGGGAAGTGAGTCTCCAGCAGGAGACTAAAAGTCTCCGCCTTTGTCTCAGTGTAGGTACCATCAGATTTTTGGAGCGATTCCAGTTTACTTGGTCTGTCCCTTTTGAGGACTTTAACAAGCCTACTGGTTGCACTTAGTGAAGCGACCTCCTCACAAAATTTCCTATAAGAGTCACTTTTCGATTTACGAATTAGTCTCTTAAATTCTTTTTGTTTCGATCGATACAGATTCCAGTCTTCTTCTAAGTTGGTTTTTAAAGACCTATTTAGGAGCTTCCTGGTTTCTCTGCGAATACACTGCAGTTCGGTATTCCACCAAGGTACCGGTTTTCTACAGGAGTTTTTTGAAACTGGACACGCTAGTTCAAAACAACGGGTAATGACGCTGCTCAGATACTGAGCAGACTTCTCCACCCCCTGTATTGATCTCAGCTTGAGTGGTGCTTTAACAGAATTGCCAAGCTCCTCCTCAAACCGAGCCCAATTTGTTTTCCTCGGATTTCTCCTCTCCAGCGAAGGTGAAACTTCACAGCAGATTTGAAATTCGATGTATCTGTGATCTGACAAAGTGCTATCTGGCGATACTCTCCAATTTATGATAGTCTTGCAATGCCTGTTGGACAGGGTAACATCAATTACTTGCTGTCTCATGGCTGTAACAAATGTAGGTCGACAACCTACATTGTTGATGGTGATGTCAGACGATAGGATGAAGTCCAGAAGACGATCTCCCCGTATATTACACTTGCTGCTGCCCCAAACAGTGTTTTGAGCATTAGCATCGCAACATAAGATAAGACCTATCTTTTTGGACTCGCAGTACTCTACGAGCTCAACAACAGCCTTTGGTGGTGGAGGAGTTAAAGAGTCGTAGGGAAAGTAGGCCGATGCAATGACAAAGGTTTCCCAATTGCCGTTTGCATGGTAAGTAATAGTTGCAGCAACCAGATCCTGGCAACAGAACCGTTTGATTGTAACTGCCGTGAGGGATTTCGATACAACAAGACATGTCCTAGGTCTCTCGGACAGCTTATCGTAAAGAACGTTGTGCGAACCGCTTAACCCACCAAGGCCACAGATGCGATTTTTCCACACCCACGGTTCTTGGATGGATGTTATGCAGTTCTTTGTTCTACATACCGCAAGCCTACTACTTAAGAGAGCAGTAGCAGCCTTGCAGTGTTGTAGGTTAATCTGAGTAAACAAAATGGATGTAGACTCTGGGTTACGTCCTCTATTTGCACTATTTGGCATTGAAATGGAAATGAATCCTACCAAGATGCAGATAGGGACGCATATTATACCTAGACTTAATGATCTCGGCAGAAACCATGTCTATGCTCACAACCAGAGAGCTACCATCTTCATCGTGACGGTTTCTGCTCTGCCTGTGAGAACGGACAATCCAGGCTTTTGTGTCGAGACCAGGGTTCTGGGCATTCAAACGCTTAAGCACATCCGCCGATTTCTCCAGTTTCCCAGGGATCCAACAGACGGCACGCGTAAGCTTGGGTGGCTTGTAGACCTCAAAAATTGTGGTCCCAAGGGGAGGGATCTTCGGCACCATACTGCTGACCCATTTAGAGGTTTGCTGCGAGGAGGTCTTCACCACGAAGGTTCCGTCCTTGAACTCACAGCCCTCTACCTGGATACAAGCACTTGTTGCCGCGACAAGCTCCAAAAGATGGGCTTTGCAGTGTTTGCACTCTGCATCGCTCATGCTATTGTCATTGCCTGCTTTCCCTATACGAACTGCTAAAGAAGAAACTGCAGCATCCTTATAGGACAGCCTACTATCTCGTTCCTTAGCTGTTCTGCGTTCAAAGGAGGCACGCAACTTCTTGCTTTGTGGTTCGGCAGAAGAGGAGGTAGCGCCCAGTCCAAGGGGTTGGTCTGCTTCAGTTTGTGAAACCTCCACCGACCTGTTCCTTTTCAAAGGCACCGCCGAAGAGCTGATAGAAGAGCTTGCGCCTTCAGCCGGTAAAGCTTCTTTGCGCCGCAGATCTAACAGCTTCTTCCTTTTCCTTTTCCGCTGTCCCTTAGACAGGCGCCGCTCAGAGACCGCTTCTTCAGGAGCCCGTTCAACCATAGAGGTATCCCGAGTCTGACCGTCAGTGGCAGTGCAGTGGGCAGCAGCTAGTCCCATGCTCAAATTGCCGAGTGAATCGGGCGTAGAGCCACAAGGGTCGCATGCGGGTTTTGAGCTCAAGTCCGTAGGTGCGATCGCAACATCCGGTTTCCGTTCACCAGTACTGCCTCCATTTCTGGTAGCAGCACCGGTTTCATTCGGAGACCGTGCACGGGCGGACTCACAGACTTGAGCGGGTTTTGTTCTCTTTACGAGCTTGGGTCGCTTCTTCTTACTTTTCGGTTCGGCAGAAGAGGAGGCGGAGCCCAATCCAAGGGGTTGGTTAGCTTCAGTTTGTGAGACCTCCACTGACCTATTCCTTTTCAAAGGCACCGCCGAAGAGCTGAGAGAAGAGCTCGCGCCTTCAGCCGGTAAAGCATCTTTGCGCCGCAGATCCGACAGCTTCTTCCTTTCCCTCTTCCGCTGTCCCTTAGACGAGCGCCGCTCAGAGCCCGCCTCTTCAGGAGCCCGTTCAACCATAGAGGTTTCCCGAGTCAGGCCGTCAGTGGCAGTGCAGTGGGCAGCAGCTTGTCTCATGCTCAATTTGCCGAGGAAATCGGACATAGAGCCGCAAGAGTCGCTTGTGGGTTCGGGTATGAATGTTGAGGCCTCCAGAATCCGTGCCCCGGCCGTAGTCGAGAAGACTACGGGTGGATTTTGGCTATTGCCATTACCACCTGGAGTAGACAATTCCTTTTGTTTCTCCATTCATAGCGTTGTTGAGTGTTATCCACTGGCTCCTGTGGGTTAGAATACACTAACAGTTTGATCTTTACTGAGGATAGGCTAAAAAGCTGTTACCTCAAACCATCCTCCTTTACCCGGGCTTTGGACCGGCATGCTACTTTCGTAACAAGGCGGGGTTGGATTTTAGTCGACTCTTACGACAGGCATGCCTACCTCGGGTATATTCTTTCCCCTACCCGAAGGGGAAAAATGTTTAAATGTTTGAATGTAATTTTTCGAAATACAATTTAACAATTCACCCAATGGAATAGAAATGGGTGATCTAATTTTACATACAACTTAACTAGAAACATAAATCTAAATAATTTTCTTTTAATTACAGTTCTATCACAACGACAATGTCAATTAGCAAAAAGCTTAAAAGAATTCAATTTCGAGTGCATTGGCACAGCACAAACAGACGATGAAATGGTGATATGTGATAGCCTAAGGCATTTTGGAACTATTATTGAAAGCATTGAGGATCATCGCGAGCATATGGTATGTTCTTCGATTAATTATATTCCCTTTCATGGTTATAATTCGAATTTATATTTCCAGTTGAAACTTGCAAACGATCAGATAATCGAACGTCTTGAAGATTTTCGAAAAAAACAGATTGGTGGTGTTAAAGAAAATAAAAAGAAATTTGACAAAAAGACTGAGAAGTTTTGTCAGTCGCAGGAGAGAACCCTAAATATGTCAACAAAGAAACCAGAAAACACAATAATTGAGGTGAGATAGCAAGTAAAATCAGGTCAGAAGTTTTGGCAGGTCCATTTTTACCCGCTGCCTCTTTTCATTTGAAAGTAGGTCCTCGTCCTATATGGATCTGCTGCGCCAATTGTCGGATATGTTCTATACAAATGGAGGCAATGATCTTGTGTGTTTCAGGCTTAATTACTACTGCAAAAGTTTTAAAAGTGGTTATATCCTTATATCATAAGGTGCTGATATCATAAAACAGAAATTAGTAGCACTAGGCGCGACAACCTGGCTCTTATCAGATGTTTAAACCAAATCGATCATGTGCTGAATGGCGCCAGACGCGCATTCTATTGGGCAAACGTCGACTGCGACCATTATCTATATTTAGAGCTCGATTGTCATTAGAGGAGAAGCTGCAGGTTATGAGACCTTCTTCTTCTTCTCACATGTCGCATCCATTGATATGTATAAGTTTTTATTTGTGGACATCTGAATTGGAGAACTTTCTCAGTTCGCAATCAAAGAAAACGTTTTACTTCATGGTGATCAAACCTGAGACACGTTTCTTAGGGCCGTCTGCTCATACGTCTCTTAAAGATTAAAGTTCTGTTTAAATACTTATAGGCTACTTTTTTTAGGGCATAAACTGTCACGTGAGAGTTTATGTGGCACTTAATTCACCATGAGTGGTATCAGCAAACGGCCCTTCGTAGTCCAGCACAGTAACCAAAGTGCAAACCATGTATAGGTTAGAAAAAAATCATGCTAGGCCGAGGACTGGACTTCAAGGTCCATATGTAGGTATCATCTATCGAGGCATATCCCTGGTTAGTGTCGCATATGATCCTATTCAAAGTATGCAGTCTAAACGTCCCAAAGCATTTCTCAACTAACCAATTAGAACTTACCAGTAAGTGTGTTTTTCGATCCGTCACATCGAACGTAGACAAAATTTTTCTTACTGAGGGATATCCTGAAAAAGACCCTCGATTTCAAGTTGAGACCTTTTTTGACTTTAAACCCGCATAGTGATAGAATTTCTTATGATGAAAATGTATGCATCTGGAGCAACGTGAATCGGATCGCAAAGTGTCTGTCTCTTGCAGAGACTGTTTCCTAGTAGGCTAATGAGCCTTTCCAAGCCAATGTGCTGAATATTTATTGTTATATCCATATTTGTTACGAAAATGTCTTCCTTGTCTACTTTTGCCTGACCTTGTGTCGACATTCTTCAAATTGAAAACAATTCCAAAAGATTCACAAAGAAATAATGACCATCGAGGGATGTCAAACCCCTGAAAATTAATTTTTCGTCCATTTGCGAATTACAAAGTGCTGAATAACTCAAGTGGAAACACTTGTACAAAGGCGCAATGTGGTGCCACCGAATGCCGCTGCGTTCGTTGTACAGAATGCGAATGCAGTTTCTGATTTAAGTCGAAATTCAAGAAATTTTATTGAAAATTCCCACGGGCAAACTACCAACCCTCAATTGCAAACACGGAAATTGGCTGGTTTGTCAGTGAAATTTTAACTCTTTGAAATTGTCCGTCAGTCTACGTCATACGTACGAGTACGATTAACGTTTAGCTATTTATGCATACATGAGAAATATTGCACCCCTCTTTTGAGATGTCGCCAGCTCTTTTAATTTATAAATAAGCGCTGAGTGTACAACGATTTGAGAACATTAGGGCTAGACCGCCACCAGACGTCCAACCATATGTGTGCTTATGTAGTGAAGTGGAAAAACATTACAGCCATCCATAACAAATCATATAAGTAAAGAAAACAAAAAATCAAAGAACGCTCTGTAAAATGTATGTACATGTACAATATGTGTACAGGCGTATTTTGTGTATTTTCCATTCATTTCTGTAGGGCACATTGTTCCTTCCGGCTATGCACAGTTGCACTGTTTAATGGATATCTTAAAAAATCGATATTCTTCCGTATGCGGAGAGAAAGAGATATAGACTGGGCACACTCGTACAAACAAACGAGGCTGGTCGGTCTCCTCCAAACTCTATGATTGGGAAAAAATGATACAACTCTTTCGTAGGAGGGCATTTATTCCGGATGAAGGATGCAACATTCTTTTGTGTCGGCCGACACGTAACAAAAGGTTTGCTGGCACTGCTCCTTAAATATTGACGAAGCAACAATTTCATAAACAATTATAAAACATTACCCAGCTACATAAGTACGAGTATGTTGGTTGGCTTTGATCGGTGAAAGGCTAAGTTACCTACCCCGTAAATGGCAATATATACTCGTAGGAGTCATGCCTGCGTGAATAGGTGTGTCTGTGTATGTATTAGAATCTAGTGTAGGTCGCATGGACAAGTATAAAGGGTAATCCATTCCGCCTTGGTACATAACTGATTTTTGCCGCCTTCGTACATACATATTTCCAAAGGATGGAGGTAGTTTATAGAGGATTTCTTAAAGTGTTTCTTTTCTTTCTGCTATCTACACGAAGGGATTTTCATTAAATTTAGTTCGAAAGTTTAGCCTGGTGTGAAAATAGATGATTTATGGTTTTTTAAGAACACGTCCAGCTTCTGAACATGCATTGAATAATGGAAGACTTTGTGGGACTTAAGTTGAATATAATATCGCACAGCCGAAACGTATTTTTAAAGTAGAGAAGATTAAATATTTAAACATTTGATGACTACAATTGAGCTTTAACATTATGTGTTAATTTTTTCATGATTTCAAAGTCGTTTTTGCCATATATACATATAACTCCACATAAAAAAATCGGTCGTGCCCTAAGAGATGTTTGTTTTTGTCCATGTAGAGAAATTGCAGAACCTGGGGGTCAATTCTTCTTCTGTGAAAGAGTGAATCGAATAAATAGTTTTCACATTCGCTCTCACACATTCCTTTCATTTTTTCGATTCACTCAGTACTAAAAAGCGATTCTCGTTCTATAAGTGAAAATATCGTGGTGAGTTTAGTATCGTATACTGTGTTGTATGATATCAGGTTCTCAATTTTCAAACTCTCACTAAAAACATTCACTTGCAAATGAGAACGTGAAAAAAAATTATTCATATGAAAAATTTTGAAGTTTGGTTTCACATTTTCGTAGAACGAGAATTGAAATTGTTGTGAAAGGGTGAAAACATTTTCGTTTCACTTTTTCACAGAACGAGAATTGACCCCCTGGGTTGTAAAGGGTTTTTCAATAAGAGCGCTACAAGATTTTTTTTTAAATAAAACAAAAACGGTTTGGGATATCAATGAAATTCTTTATTCCTGTGAAAGTACGTTCGATGTCATTATGTATAAAACTCGATTTCTTTTGCATGGCCACCACGGGCACGCTTGCAGAAGTCCAGACGCTGAACCCAATTTTCGACGGTTTTCAAGCATAAATCGGCCGATACTGCTGCAATTTCACGTTCGATATTCGTACGAAGTTCATCAATCGTCGCTGGCTTGTTGGCATAAACCATAGACTTGACGTAGCCCCACAGGAAATAGTCTAACGGCGTCAAATCGCACGACCGAGGCGGCCAAGCGACTGGACCATTTCGTGAGATAACACGCTCTCCAAACTTGTTTTCCAATAAATTGATTGTGACATTCGCTGTGTGGCTTGTGGCGCCTGTTGGAACCAAATGTCCTCCAAGTCCATATCATCCAATTGGGGCCAAAAATATTCGGTTATCATTGAACGGTAGCGATTCCCATTCACAGTAACGTGCCGGTCTTGATCACCACGGAAGAAGTACGGCCCATAAACCACACCAAACCGTAATTTTTTCGAGATGCAATGATGACTCATGGAGTACGTGTGGATTGCTGCCTGACCAATACCGCATATTTTGTTTATTGACGAAGCCATTCAGTCAGAAATGAGCCTCATCGCTGAATATAAATAAATTGGACGTAGCGCTCTTAACGTTGAGGCCACTGACTCCGAATTTCGGTTGTAAATTTTAATAATTTCGACTCGTTGTTGGCTTGTATATCTTTCCATCATGAAATGGCAAACCTTACTGAAGAGAAATGTCAAAAGAGCGGCAAGAAATTCGGAGTCGTTTGCTGTCCCTGTCGCTCTACTTTTGTAGCGTCCCTATTGAAAAACCCTTTATATGGCACGCGAACCTATTGCAGGAGTGTTCTCTTTGCATTCGTTTAGTTTTTGGGAACGCCTTGTCAAGAGTGTTAAGGACGTATTGAAGGCGACAATTTGGAAGTCGACGCTAAGCAATGAAGAACTTTACACTTTACTAACGGAAGCTGAAAATGTAATCAATATGCGTCCTTTAACATACCTTAGTGAGGACCCGTTTGACTTAACACCTCTTAGGTTAGGTTAGGTTAGGTTGAGTGGGGTTGTGAGATCGTCATAAAAGACCAGGCACCAAGACGGGCCCATCGCCATCCCTAAACCTAAACCAAATCGCCCAAGCAGTCAATTTCCCTACAGAATCTAATTAGTGTCCCTATATTGTTTGAGGAACCAACCTCCTCTAAGTTTTTAAAGAAGTACCTGCCTAGGTGCTTCCTTCTACTCCGAGCAATTGCTTGACACTCGCACGGAAGGTGGAAGAAATCTTCCGTGACAATATTTAACACCTCTTACTCCCAGTCGTTTTCTTGCTGGTCATTTTGAAAAATCACCATCAGAGTCTCCAGGACTAGTAGGTGATTCCGAATTACGAAAAAAATGGAAGTCGAGAACAAAATACATATCAATTTTGCGGAAAAGGTGGAACATGGAGTATCTTCGTCTTCTAAAAGCGGCACATAACACAGGCAAAGCCAGTTCAACGGACATCCAGGGTGGAGATGTAGTTTTGGTTTATGATTCGGCCACACCCCGTTTGCATTGGAGGTTAGCTGTTGTGGAGACTTGTTTTCCAGGCCGAGATAACAAGGTAAGAGCCTGTGAAGCTCGTTTTGCAAATGGGAAATTGATGAGGCGTCGTTCAAAATTCGTTCGAGTCTGTTCAAGGTGCAGAGTCTTAAGCTAATAGGACGCAACGGTTTTGTTGAGCATAAATGCGTTATGCTACTTTTTGAATAGCAAAACCTGTCACATACGAGTTTATTAGGAAATGGCCCTAAGAGTGGATCCCCCATAGTATTGGCAGTGAGGGGTTTACAATTTTGTTTCTCCTCGTGAAAACGATCAAATCTGCTTTAGTAAAAAGCCATACATGACCTAAATTCTGTATGCGGAAGGAGTTTATATTTCAAATAATAGTGGAGTCTGTAAACCTCCCAATGAAGCATTAATAACTTTTGTTCTGAGTATATTCTCAACTAAACAGCATACAGATTCGAACATGCTTACTCCGCGCCTATTCCAAATGAATGAATGAATGTGACCTCTGAAATTTATAGCTAGAGCACTGGAGTTTTAATTGAAGAGCTCTAAGATTTACTTACTATAATATAGACTGGTCGACTGAGGCCTTTGTGTTGTATTCTGATTAACCGGTTTTTATAGGTTGCTTTTGAAGAAAGCTATCACAGCCTTACAGATTGAGACATGCTATCAATGCTGTAACAAAGCAAAAGACTACGTTGGGCTTTTCTTACGTCGGCGTCGGTAATAAAAAGAGATATAATCTAGATCTCATAGTCTGAGAGTAGCCTCGTTCATTCGGTTTACGCAAAATGTAATTTTGATAGGAAATACAAATTTTTAATTAAAAAGCTTAAATGTTTTGTTGATTCATAGAGTATGCAGAATGGGGTTATGTATGGAATAGCACATCGGATAAATGGCCGCTACGGCTTTGCTGACAAGTGCGTACTCTTTTATAGAAATTTTCTCTGACCGTTTCGCATAAATGTGTCTGAATTTCATTAACACACCTCCCAATTTCCTCTTTCAAGGCGTTGGAGGTCGTGGGCTTGTTTGCATAGACCTTTGACTTCAAAAAAGTCCAATGGCATTTAATCGTAAGATCTGGATGGCCAATTCTGATTGGCAAAAACGCCCGATTACACTATTAGGAAATGACCCATGCAGTAATTGAATTGTTTCTCTGGCATGGCATGTGGCACCGTCTTGTTGAAACCAAATGTTGGTCACATCCATATCTTGTAATTTAGGCACTAAAAACTGGGTTATCATGTCACGATAACGAACAACATTAATTGTTACTGCCTGACCAGCCGCATTTTCGAAGAAGAACGGTCCGATAAAGCCTCCAACCCAAAATCCGCACCAAACAGTCACGCGTTGTGGATGCACTTGTTTCTCAACAATTACTCGTGGGTTTTCTGAACCCCAAATGCGACAATTTTAACGATTAATGAAGCCATCAAAATGAAAATGTCGGCCATATTTTGTACGAAAATTGCGGACTGTAGCCGACAAACATTCATTATTTTTAAAATATTGCTCAACAATAAAAATGCGTTGTTCTTTCGTAAAGCGCTCCATTTTGACTAACCCCGAACTGTCAGCTGTCACATTGATACCTCTTTTGCGTTGGCATCACTGTACTATTAAATGGCGCAAAATTAAAATATTAAATTTATGGGACGCTCTTTACTACAGTGCTATCTACAAAAGAAGTCATCCGTTGTTGTGATGCTATGTAAATGAAAAACTTCGATTCTGGTTTTTGGTTATGTTAATTTGAACCTTTAGAATTTTATTGGTCAAGTCGAAAGATCGGCCAAATGGTCGCTGTCACAATTGATTTACTTCTTTTGTATAAACTCTTGGAACGAAAGTCATTGGCTTTATGATCTGTTGGGTGCTGAGTTGAGGAAAAATTAAAAAAACGTCTTCGATATCAGTTGACATTCGAAAACTCTCAACCTTTCAGAAGGGTCACGATTTTTCAAAAGTCTCTAAAGGTCTCCTTGTATCTTAAAGCTTGATAATTATTGCATTTAAGATATGATGTAGTGATTTAAGATATAGTTATGTAGCTATTTTGTATCTCTTTACGTACACATTTTTTACACCATCAGATAATGTATTTAATATTTGAAATTGGTCAACATGCCAGATATTGGCAGAATGTCGCAGCTGGCTTTGATCTTTTTAATAAACATTTCGAGACTTTATCATTTTATTTTAGAAGATACGTCTTTAATATTGTATCATCTTTGGTAAAGACTATAGTATTGAGTAAAGCTAATCAGCAATTAAAACCAACAAAATATATTCCCTGTTCGATTTAATTCAGCCTGATATGTTTTCTGGGCGGTTATCTAAATGCATTTAATGCAGTACCCGGGTTAATATTATCCATAATTCTGCATAAAAATTACCGCCAATGGTTGATTATTTTAAAAACTCTCATCTCCATTATCAGTTGGTCTTTGTTGATTAAATTTGTTATACACTTTGACACCAATCGAGAACATAAATTGTTATACCAGGTGGGCCCGTATGGCAATCAATTGTGACGGCGCCCATTTGGCCGATATCATCTTCTCGACTTGACCAATAAAATTCTAAAGGTTCAAATAAACATAATCAAAAAACAGAATCGAGGTTTTTTATTTAGAAAAAAAATGAGAGCCAAACAACATCGGATGACACCCTATAGTAGCAGTGTAGTCCAGGACAATAACTATAATGAGTTCATCGGAAACTTCAACTATACGCGCCAACGAATCCGTCGTGTAATCCATCTCATTCCATACATCCCTTTTTCCGCGGTGGGTGGCTTGCGGCTTACGCTTTAAACTCACGTAATCGATTATGGTCTTATTGTACACCGAGCAGATATGTGTTTATTTTGTTTGCTCAAGCTCAATTTTTGGCGAATGAACTGCCTATAAAAAGAATATTTGTACATTAGGTGGACTCACAGCAGATGAGCTGAGGTTGGTCCTCTTACAACATGGCTTCGGTCGTAAACTGGTAAAATAGGTTACAACAACCCATTCATCTCTATAATTGGGTCTAAATATCGTGTTACTTACTGTTTCTGATTTACTTATGGTTTTTTCTAACCACCCCTATATAGTTCAATCAATCAAATCAAATATATTAAGCTGATATCTACTTATGTTGTCAAACAATTTGTTTTACATAGTTTCAAGACGACAGCTTCAATATATGTACCTGCATTTCATGAAAGTTCTATGAAAAGTCATATTTAACTTGATTTTCAAATTGAACTTTGGTTATTGTTGCATTGTCATTTGATGCAATTTTAATTTAGGTACAGTACTGTACAGAGCTTTTTATTTCATTATAGAAGTATAGACGCCCACAACATTTGCACGCGGTATAAGATCTGCGCATGTCCAAGCTTTGGAGTTATCGTTGAAGAAGGTAGTCAAATTTTGTTTGGTACTTTAAGTAGTAAGAGGTTCTCTCACTTTATTTTCGTCATAATAAATATTTTGCTGAAACTTTGACGTATACTACAGTAGAGTTTAGTGGAAGACACACTTCTGGATACGGTAAAAGTATAACAGATTAACGTTTGAAGTTTGAAGTTGCGGCTAGTGCACAATTATTGTCAAATTTTATTAATTTTCTAGCTGTATAGCTTTTAAACAATATGAATTATAACATTATGATGAATGTATGATTTGATGTATACACATGTTCGGATGCGAAAGGATGCGCGATGTACATATTTTCACAGAAATATATTATGACACTTTCTGACAGAGCTCAAAAATATCTCTTAGCATTTTGAAAGTTCTTCAAATTACTCTTAGCCATTGGGTCGCATGAATAAAAACTAGCAATTGCTTTGAGTGAAAGGTTTTAGCAAAGTAAAAGTATGAATAAAACATAGTTTGCTAAAGTAAGTTCGAAAATTCGAACACAGCATTTACTTCGCTGTATATGTCCTTGCCTTGCAGTTCCTGTCAAACTTGACCAGTAAAATAGAATTTTGGAATTTTCCTTGAGATTGTAACGAATTTTGTGGAAATTGAAATTAAAAATAAATAGAATTCAGGAGTATGAATGGAATCTGTAGCTCTAATTGCACATGGAAACATAAATTTTATTTGCCAAATCGTTTGGTGAAGTTTGATTTCTTCCCTAGTTGACTGATGAACACCAAGATCTTCTCCAACACCAACCTAAACACATAAATTTTTCATTTGTTAAGCCATGAATTTTGAAATGTTTACCTGAAAGCCCCGATCTCTTAAATACATTAATAAAGATTTAATTTTCTGGATATTTGAAAGAGCACCACCACGCATCTCAAAACTATCATTTAAAAAAGTATTAGCCAAAATGTCTACGTTTTCACGCGTGAAAGGAAACAATTGCTTGAAGTTATTATCGTCACCAATTCTTCTTTGTTTTTTTTAGCACGAACGTTAACAACAAGAGGTAAAACAGGTATGTGTTATGCGAAAACTTATCGCATCCATGTTTTCCTTGGTTTTCCTGCACGAACAGAACTTAATTTAACTATTTATAAACAAAACATAGAAAATTCACAATAGGTACCTACTTAAACTGTTTTATGTAAAGAATGTGCGTACAAAATATTTAGCAAAAGGTCTGAGTCAACTAAATAGCAGACTCAGAATTTGCATAGCATTTGCTTTGTCTGATAAGTTTTATTCATACCGATCTGAGTAAAAGGTCAGTGCCGCCGCTTTTCGAACATGTCAAAAATTGGAACTAACTCAAATTGGGTTTTATTCATACGAAATGGAGCAAATGCTTCGATTTTGACATTTTTCTTGAGTAAAAGCAATTGCTACGTTTTATTCATACGACCTATTGAGATTGAGATTTTCAAATACGATGACTTAAGAACCCAGAGATACCTTTATTTTATTGTTTTTTATATAACATTTAGACATTTTTGATAGTACAGACGAATCCCTCCAAGTCGAACTTTCACGGGAGATAAAAATTAGTTCGAGTTAGGGGGATTTACTATATTTTTCCTAAGCGAATTTATTTAAGGGAAAAAATAGGAAAGTAGGTACATTTTGAAGAGAATTAGTTAAAAAGTTATTTTTTATTCGGATGTGAATGTAGCAGTGTTCACTAGATTCATAAATGATTCTATTTTAAAAAAGCAAAATTCTACTTAGAGGAATGTTGTAATAGGTCAAGAATCAAAAGAATATATTCGAGTTAGAGGGATTTCGACTTAGAGGATGACTTTTATGTGGAAATCTGAAGTGAATGCAAAAATTGGGTCGAAAAATTCGAGTTAAACGAGGTTCGACTTGGAGGGAATTGACTGTAATTGTTAGATTATAAGTATTAGAAGCGTGTGTTCAGTTTCGCTTTAGCGCCTAAATCACTTAACTAAACTTTGCTTTCCTACGAGAGATGATTATAAATCTCACACAATTTTTTCTTTCGATATTTAGATGAGAAAAACATTACGGTCAACCTTGAGAAAGATTTTTTTTGCAAGAAACTGATAAAAGTAACTTGGGTGTCACCCGGTTAAGGAAACAGGCTGCGGCCTGTATAAGACTAAGGGCCATTTTATTCACTATTGTTCAACTTCCCGATAACTCCGAGGTTGACCAACTTCGGAGTTGATTTGAAAGAGAGAGTTGAGCGGCAAGTTGAAAATTGTTTTTATTCACTACCTTAATTCTCAACTCCTCCGTTGAAATTCAAAAGTTGGCGTACTTGCTGTTTCCGAAATATCCCTGGGATATTTGTGGCAGATGACACAAAATATGTCAGTTTCAACTTTTGATTTGAATTTTGTGCGTTGTTTCCAGTAAAGACGAAAAGAGAAAAATTCAATAAAAAATGCAAAAAATTGTGCATACGCCAGAGTAATGTAATATAATAATAATAACCCATGAGCTATACTCTATTTTGGATGTAAGCCACTTTTGTCTAAGCGTGTTTTGTAGGTGAGAGGGTATATGACCATGTGCCCACTAGCTCCTAAGGAATAGACCGACAGCTAAAAGGACATTTCCTACTAGTTTGCTGCAGAGTTGCAAAAAGTTTCTTGTAAATAACCAGTTAAAATCAATAGGTGCATGAAAGCTAGGGCGTCAGGTGGTCTCTTACCCTCACCAAACGAATTGTTATGACAGACTAGGCCTATGGTCCTGACGGACCTGTTGTGTTAACTATTTATTCATTTATAACTAACTAATGGTTGCAGTATGGAAATAGTGGACCTAATGCGACGCAGTTGTGAACATTTTTTAATGTGGTTTCTTATGCCTTCTGTGAGAGAACAGCACTGCTAAAAATTCAAAATCGAGTTGCATTAATGTAATCTTCGCTGCTTGATTCAGACGATTGCCAATCTTCCAATAATAATTGCCGCGAAACATAACTTCAATATCAAAAATAATTTTTATTGTCGGTCTTTAAAAGCGAAAATTTGACATATAACTAGAAGTTGAGAGCTAACGTCTACTATTTCGGGGAGTTGAGCGAACCCAAAGTTGAACAACTCTCGGTTTTCTCAACTCCGGAATATCCAAAGTTAAGCGAGTCAACTTTGAGTGAATAAAAGCAAATTCTCATGTTGAAAATAAAAATACCCAAGTTGTGTTCAACTTCGAGTCAATAAAACCGGCCTAAGCGCTCTTAAAAAATTACTCTTTGGTAAATCGTTGTCTTTCGATACTGTGTTTTTAGCCTTAAATTATGAACCCGCACGATTTTCCATTACCGCTAAAAATTTTACCATAAGGATTATTGTTGGTTGCATGGGGTTTCAAATTGCAACTTTAATTTTCGGTTCGAACCACACGTAAAAAAAGATATTGTTCCCACCAACCCACCTTATAAAAGAGTTTATATAGTTTGCACATGCAACCAATATTAACATTCGCAATAAAAGAAGGTCTAACTTCAGAGTTGCCGCTGTCCAATATCGCAAATTGTAAAAAACCCCACTTCTCGCTAATTTGAAAATGATTCACCAGCGGCGTAGCGAGGGGGGGGGGGCCAGGGGTGCACAGGCCCCGGGCGGCACTTTGCTAGGGGCGGCAATTTGAGGCGTTTATAATTTTGAAATATAAAAAATTTACAAAACGGATTCTTTTTTCAGTCTAACGAATTTATTTTCAATTCCTTGTGTTACTCAACAACAAAATCCTGCTGCTCCCTAGTATGCAACTACACTTTATCAGAAATGACAACACTGCACAGCACACACAAATTATAACACAGTACGCAACATCTGCATTCGAAAATACTCTCTTTCTCTTGTGTGTGAGAGAAGTTTCTCAAAATGAAGCTTATTAAAAATTATTTAAGATCGACAATGAGCACTCTAACTGTATCTAATCTGCGTATCATGGCTATAGAGCAGGAAATCATAGAGATCATCGATACTGAAAGAATAATAAGAGAGTTTGCCCTGATGAAAAGAAGGAAAACAAAATTTTAAAGAAGTTTTCTGTAAATAATTAAAAAATTAATAACTTTCTAACTTTTTCGATTACGTAGTACGAGAAAGATATTGTAATCGTACAAAATTTCGAACTAGAGATGTTAATCAATTCTGACATTATGATGATAGTGGAACTCAAAAAAGTAGGTCGCAAAATTATATCCGTCTGTCTGTCTGTATGTCCCAAGGCCTACAGCCTAAACGGCTTCAAACGGTTCAAACTTGGGATTTGTAGTTTTACATACTTAGAGTAAAATTGATGTTTTCAAAATTATTGTGTCCCTAACTTTCAATTCGAATCACCGAAAACGCAGATTTGCAACTTGTATCTCGAAAACCCCAATTTGATTTGAAATAAAACTTTAAAGACCAAGGATGTAAGAATTCATCAAGAACAATAACTTATACTCAGTTTTTAGCTAAAAAGTTAAGCAATAGTATTTTTCAAACTAAACATTGTATTATTTAATACTGTTTTGTTTGCCAAATTTTACAAGAACCGCTCTAACGATTTTGGTTAAAAATATCTACATATTAAAGATAAAATCAGTATTTGAACAAAAAATCAGAGAAGACAAATTTAACCAAGTTTATATGTGTAGGTATAACTGGTTGAAACCGTAGACGATGGTTTTTTTAGTGTTTAAAATTACGAGGGACGGCATAAATTAGGTCTGCCCCGGGCGGCCCCAACCCACGCTACGCCACTGTGATTCACGTTCTTTGTAATGATTAAGTTGTATTTTAAGGTGAAGTGAAGACAATGCAAATGATGTGAGATGAGTTCAAAGAATGCAAATGATTGGTGATGATTGGAAAAAGAATGTAAAAGAATTGAAATGATTGGTGAATTGACATTCTTTTGATTTAAATCATTTGAAAGGTGAGAAATGATTGCACTCTCAATGACGTCAAATTGTTTGGCATTCTTTCAGTAGGTGTAAATATGTAAAGTAAATGAATTAAATCATATCGAAAAAAAATCAAATGAAATTTTAGTTTCGTCTTTAAATTTAGCCCTCAATTACGTGGGCAATAGAATTTAGTCACTACACACTCGGGCATTTTATGCTCGTACAATCTTTATTTTGTAATAGAATAAAACAGGATACCCAATGCACGAAATCTACTCCAATAAATCATGGGGCGTATATCACAGTTCATAACAAGCTTTCCTCCTGAACAGGATTTCCTTTTCGTACGCATACGAAAAAATGCTTGCGACTGCGAGGGTGCTCATTTGTGTTTTCCTTTTTGCATTTTCCTTCTCTCTTTTGGTAGACGTGTTTGTCATTGTATTTTCGTCCTGGAATTAATTCAGTATTCATATTGAAAAACCACATCTTCACGGTTTACGGCTTTTGCGGAGTATTATTCTTTTTTTTCACTTGTTCTCATTCATAAAAAAAACTATGTTCAATTGAAAAGTAATTTATAATGAAAGATGTATAATTTTTAGTGAACGGTTAACGTTATATTGATATGGTGAAACGACAGCTTGAATGTTTTTCTGCTTGACTGCGTTATCCTGATGATGACCTAATCTAAGCAATTTATGTGAGACTTTGTCAAGAAGGCTTCTATTATTTTCTTGTTTTGTTGTATTATTTATTCGGTGTGCAAAAATCAATACGAAATGGCTAAAGCATTCAAAATGAGATATACAGGTTGCAAATCCATTCTGAGACATCAATGAATATTGCATGCAGTAAGTGCGGTGAGACTTTTCATTTATTTATCGATTTCGACACCTTAGTCATTTTTTTTTTTTACTCTCTTTCAACCCCCTTCTCGAAATTAATTGTTTTATGTTATTGTTCATTTTTTTGACAGTATGTAGGCTTCTTTCACTTATTTGTTAAGCTTTTCGTTCTTTTTATGTGGGGAAACTTACGACTAAGCGTTTTCTTTTATACGAATCATTTTAAATGTTGAAATGCTGATATTGGCGTTTTCATTCAAGCATCGAATGAACTATTCACATGATTTGGTACAACTTTTGTCAATGGTAGAACTGTTGAATGGGTAAAGCTGTTGGTAAAACTAAACTTGAATTTACGATGACCTTTGTTCGCACAGAGAATATGTGACCATGAATTCGGTTTAGTCTTTAGTGGAAGTGGTTATTTTTGTGGCTTCGTTTAATTGGCAACTATTTGAGTCGGTGATACTGTGTTTCGTACAATATTATTTGGGGTACTTACTTATTAATAATAATCAAACTACTCCTAGATTTAAACTGTAACCCATGTATTAATAAACGCTGCGTAAGAGTTATCAACTCGTTATTCAGAAGTTACGTCAAATTTTTGTATGCTATCTGATGTCTACTAGCTAACTAACTTGTGCGCATTTGTTTATTAATACGGGGGTAAAGGATTAGACAAGGTATATACTATTTATTTAATTTTGGGTTGCATGGATTGCAGGGTTGGTTGCGCTATGCGCAACATTTAAACCAAGAAAGGCATCATTAGTACCTACGCAGACACATATATTTGGATATGATCTAAACAGGGTTATAGTTACCAGATTGGCCAAAGAGCAGTGCTTTCATATTAAGGATAGGCGGCGGGTTTTTTTTTTTTTTAATTTGTCTCTGCTCTTAAAACTATTCGTGGCTCTAGTACAATAAAATGAGCAAATATTCACTTGGACTCTTTGGTTGTTATTACCATACGTTGACACGAATTCGTAGCACTCATTTTCACTTAACTCTTTTACAGTACAAAACATTCGTAAACGAGATCGGCCTGTGAGGGAACAAGATTTTAAAATTTTACAGCAAATGTCTGACAGTTGTGAAAGGTTAATTGTGGACGTTTGGATACCTAGTTCATGTAAAACCTCAACTAGATTTGTCTGCACTAGGTGTAGGTACGAAAGCGTTGACAAGTCAAGTCAATTTGAATTGTTCTTGTATTCCCGCGGTTTATTTTTAATTTTGACACTCGGTGATGTCAACTAAATCATGCTGGTAGGATTTTATGGACTAGATTGGACAGCCCCTTCATAAACTTCAACTGGAAACACTATGCACGTGACGAATCTAGGGCAATAAAAACTGAAATACTTAAGTCAGTCAGCTGTCAGACTTACCTACTTATAACTAGAAAGAATCCGAACGTGCCCATTATTCTTGTATGCGCATGTATGTGAATGTCCTTCTCAAACATCGTAAACAGTCTAGTCAATGCAAGCTCTTTCGAACTCGCCAATTATAATAATTAAAACATGTTGCCCTTTCAAAAGAATGACAATTATTGTTTGCCTAACAGGTAAATTGAGGACGTTCAAGAATCTAGTTTTGTGAGCCTGACGGCTAAAAGGTTTGTTATTCTACTTTTGTAGTAAAAATGGAGAAGACTGTCAAAATGTCAGTGGTGGGGATAAATTCCCTCACAGGAAGGACACTCTAAAAAAAGTTAGGGAACGCTTTTGTCGTACCTAGTCTAGGAAAAATGGCAGATGCACAATTCAAAATTTTAAAAAGTGGTACAAAATGTCGTAATAATGTCTGGTAAACTCAACAGCCTTATTTATAAATGTATTTATAAAGAGTGTATAAAGTTATGCACACTCTAAACCTTATTTATAAAAATTATTCAACGTTTTATAGTGCTTGAATAAGTTAAACGCGCTTGCTTAGAGCCTGTATAGAGGTGGAATAGTATCGAAATGTCATTTTGACTTAAAAAATCTGTCACATTAATCGAAAATAAATTGGATAGTTTGTATCGACATTTTTATTTAAAAATTTTAAAGATTCTAAAAGTATCCTTCATATTTCTTGTTCAGACATGAGATATTTTACTGTTTTAAAATTTGTTTTTAATTTGCATAAGACTAACGTTTTATGGAGTCGGAAATCTCCTCTATTTTTCTTTTTACTTTTCAATTTTTTTATTCCAATTTGTATTTGAATTTGCATTTCTCACAAGATGCTTCGTTTTTTCTTCGGACAGATAAATGTAATAGATTTCTCCATTTCAGTACCTTTTTTGACGCAAGCCCTGTATAACTAGTGTGCATGGAAAAATGTTTTATAAATAAGAATTTTTGGAAGGGTGTATAAAGGCTGTATAAAAACTTATACGTGGCATAACTATACAGGTGTTTAGGCGCGTTTACCAAATTCTAGTAAAAAAGGCTGTAAGAGTTGGCTAATTTGAATTTGTTCACAATATTAGTTGATTCATCTAGCGATACTGCATAAAAAAATACGTAGAGGAGATTGTCCCTTTTTGCAGCGACGAAGACTTTCATCGACACTTTCAAAAAGAATCTTGAGAAGGGTTTGAACTTTGTGTCCAACTTGTTATTTATTTAAAAGAAATCTTTAATTAACAACTTATAAAATAGGTAATCTAAAGAACTACGTGTTGATCGGATCGTGGTTAGAATAGAAGCAAATAAAAAAAAAGAATAAAAATTAGTCTGCCAAAGTGACAGATCAAATTCAGAAATGAAATGAAATGGAATGACAATAGCGAAATACGGCATTGTTGGGTAATTGAACTGAAATGATAATTGGTACAGAAAAAGCAAAATAGTAAACGGAACCTACTAAATTAAATGATAAAAGTTTAATCTCGATCAAGAACATTCAGTTTTATTTTGCGGCCTGTTGCTACCATTTTAATAGCCAGGAAATGAAGACATTTGCAACTGTATGAAGTTTATGTCAAATAGGACAACTATTTCAAATCATCTGTCAGTAGACAAGTGACTGACAGTTTTGCAATTTTAACACAAGGAAATTTGTTTGATTTTTCGTAAAAATTCGTGAAAGTTGGTAAAAATGTTGTAAAATTTAAAAGTAAAGCTTAGTATCCTGCTCGCGCTAAATTTTATCTCCCATACAAAAATGTCTACAAAGATAAAATTTAGCGAGGCAGTTTAGCAAAGCAGTATCCTGTTCGCACGCTAAATTCTTAACTTCATGTAGATGGGTCGATGAAAAGTCTCCACTCATTTAGCTCGCGAAATAAATGTCCGGTACATTAAATCGAAGATAAATGTTGACATAAAAAACGAAGGAAGAAGTTTGTGTTGCGTTTACTATGGATATTTGTTTGAAGGAAACCGCAGAGAAAAATTTGATCGAGAAAGAAAAGAAAAAAAAAGAAAAGAAAAGCCAAAAAAAATCCTTTTACAATGTTAATGGAAAACTAGTTTTTTTAAGCTTCAAATAATCTTAGGTCTTTTACAAATCAGCCTTTTTTGCAAATAGGAATTTATGGGACACGAAGGACAGTGTCTTCTTCTGCTTGCTATTAAAGAAATTATTTGAGCTGCTGCTGCAATAATAATATTTTCTTCAGTTTTTCTCATACCCATTGTTTTGGAATGATTCAAATACTGCGATGTCTTTGAAGTTTGAAATTCGAAAATCGTAAAAATTGCGTTTACTGTTTACTGTCATGAAGAAATAGTTTTTGTCCCATCTATATGGTGTGTAATAATAATTTAGCGAGCATTTATCTTTAGTGTGGAGAAACGAAGTGGAGACTAGGGACGCTAAAATTTAGCGCGAGCAGGATACTAAGCTTAAAGCAACAGCCCTTATGTGTTACAAATTTCTTTGGCTTAGAATAGTCACGTGAACATTTTTTTCAGTTGATGTTTATGGATGGGCAGCCGACAAATTTGGTTTTTACATTTTGTTTGCGTTCAGGTAACATCGAGTCCAATAAATCTAGTCGACTTAAGACAACAAGATTTTTGAACGTGCCCATTTCAAGGCATAAGAAACTAGCGGATTCGACTAAAATTCTTGTTTTGTTACCCTTTCAAGTCATGATTTGCCGTTTTTACGTTTTAATTAACTGCCCCCTGACCTTAATGGATTAAAACGCGGTCAAATTCTTAGTAATGTGATTATATGTCTTAAGACAAGTTATAGGTAGTAACCTTTCTTATTCCATCTATTGAATGGGGTTTCTAAATGATTAACTCTTCTTTATTGCCGTTTAAATTTTTAGACTAATTTTTATGTTATCTTCTTTCAGGCTGATGCTAGTTTAGGAATGCATGAGCGTGAATACATCCAAGAATCACTTAGTTATGTTCTGCGGATACAGGAAGTGCAAGAACGGATAAAATTTGAATTTGTCGAAATACTACTGGCATTTATATCAGGATGGTTAGTGTTTTATCATACTGCGCATGAGCAAAGCGAAGATAATAAGGACTATTTAACAGATCTAAGGCATAAAGTTCAAAAGGTAAGTTAGCTTTTGATGCCACTAGCATAGAGAAATTGTTTTGTTTGCACTGAGTCAAACATCTAACTAATGCTTTTCATTGCATGTTGCTTTGGTTTTTTTTTTAACGTCCAACTATAAAACTCAATTCCAATCAAACCGCGATTTGAAACACAAAAGACCCGAGAGAATTTCGAAGAAGCTAGAGAAAAAGTCAATGAATTAAAAAGCAAATATATGGAAAAGAAAACGGTAAGTTGACACAGTAAACAAATATAATGAATTATTTAAGTCATCACATCTGAAACTAAACAAAAACGCCTAATTAACATATCAATTCAAGAGGTTGGAAAGTTTATTTAAATTAAACTGTTTCGAGTGTTTTTTTTTTTTTTTGTTTTGGAAAGAGTAATAATTCCCCGGCCGTTTGATCCCATGTTTCGCGTAGAAAGAGTTGTCTTTTTTATCACTGTCGTTGCTCTGCTAAGTGAAGAGAGTCGATGCAGGCATTACACATCTTAAACTTAAAAAGTCCCTTTAAAGGCGGTAATAACTCTTGGAGCGCTGGAATGGTAGATCGACTCAGTTTTCCTCCTGTGCCGTGCATATCAAGGAAGCGTTAAGAATTATCGATGCTGAAACCTAAAACTCTTACTGCGAGCTGACTATTTCTGTCTTCTTAAGCAGTTACCTTTTGCTGCCTTTGCAGCTGTGTAGAGAACATTATTCCCGCGTATATCCCATCAGTTGCGGATATTCTTCCCCAGAAAGATCTTTTAAATTGACTCCTTACATGCTTCCAGTTATGCGGTATTCGCAGGGCTCATTAGCGTTCACCAACGTCCTTTCTATCAAGTAGGTCTTCAAGTCCTTTTGCACATAATCTTACAGCCTTACATTAACAAGGTTTCCCCAGAACACAAGATTAAGAGGTTTCCCTTATCTAATCATAATGAGGATCTTACAGACTTCCCGCTTCAGGTCTTTAGCGTTGCATTTGCATACATTTACCGCGAATTCCAGTAGTAGACTGAACAGATGGGCTTGCAAATTGCGAGTGTCTTGATTTATTTGATTGGTTTTACATAGACGCTATAGGTATTTGTGTCACAGTCGACAGTCGCTGATGAAACGAACAAATACGGAGCGGAAACAATTAACAGCGTTACCAGCAAGTGTCTTAATATTTTCTTAACATTTTCTTTCATCTTCAATAATTAATTCAATTGTGTTGCTTTATTTTGCAGAAACCAGAGGAGAAGTTCACAAAGCGTGGCTATTTGTTTTTAATGGAAAAGAGTAAGTCTGTAATTCAGCGCATTTTTCGAATAAAAAATTTCATCTAAGCCCAGAAAGATATATTTGAAATCTCTGAAAAAGGTTCCATTTTGAAAATCTCCCTTCTAGAGCCATTTAAAGCAACATGGACCAAATACTACTGCACATACAAGAAACAAAAGAAGGAGTTTACAATGTTGCAGTACAATCAGATATCCGGGCGGCCGGAATCTACTGACGAGAAGGTCACATTAATCTCGTGCCAACGAAGAGCATCTGAATTCGAGAAACGTTTCTGCTTCGATCTTACGTTCAAAGAGAAACCCAACATCGTGTATACATTTCAAGCACTCAGCGAAGACGATCGCAAAGCGTGGATTAATGCAATGGATGGAACGGAACCAGTAAGCGTGTTCAACCGCAAAAATTGTTTCTTTACTTTGCAATAATGGACGGCACTTTCTTTCTTAGACATATCTTACTCCAGGTAAAACAAAAGGCTCCGAGGAATATCAGCTGGACGAGACGGGCTTTGCATTTGTACGCAAATGCATTGAGGTACTGGAGAATCGGGGACTCGAAGAAGAGGGCATATATCGTAAGAGTGGTGTGGGTACAAAGATAACAAAGCTACTCTCACTGGGCATGGATAAGAAAAAGACTGATGTAGTATTTAGTGATGAACAATATAGAGACCTTATGGAGAGTAACACAATAGCAAGCGCACTCAAAACGTACTTGAGGAATCTGAACGAGCCCTTGATGACGTATCGGTATCATAGTGGATTCATAGAGGCAGCAAGTAAGTACATACATCCAGTTCTGACTTCTTCGAGAATTTCAATTTTCAACATATTTCTTCGTCTTAAGAAAAAGACAATCTTAATCAACGAGTTCATGAAGTTCATAAATTAGTCCACAAACTGCCACAGCCCAATTTCATTATGCTGGAGATGGTTATAAAGCACCTAACTGAGTATGTTGCGATAAAGCTTTACAAGCAGCTTATTTAAAAACTATTCTTTTTAGGGTTTCGCGGAAATACGAAAAGAACAAAATGTCCGTATTTAATTTGGGCGTCGTATTTGGACCAACACTTCTGCAGCCGCAGGAGGATACTGTCGCTGCCATTTTCGCTATCAAATTCAACAACATTGTAATAAACATTCTAATCGAAAACTATGACTTGATTTTCAACAACCCGCCGGGCACTCTTCCTGGCATCAACTCTAGCACAAGCAGTACCAGTCCCCCGGCTCGAGCGCCACGTGCACATCAAACTCCTGCGGCAGGCCCACCCGCTGTGGGGAGTCGTCCTGCAATGTATTCTCCCCAGCAGCAGGTCTATCGTGTGGTAGCCAAATCGAATTACACCGAACAGCCAATGTCATCGTCACTACAAAACATTCCCAACGGCATGATCTATCAGCCAAGCAGTAGTCCATCAGCAGGCAGCACCAATGGACCGCCAAGTACCAAAGGCATGGCTCCCAGTATACCAGTTCACCAAAACAAATCTAACCACCATCAAATGTCACACATGACATTGTCCGAGAGCGATATCAGCGTGCGGCGGGATCCGTCCGCGTATGCTACCGTCGGTGGTGCTGTTTTGCCCGGAACCAATGGTCCCCTTGTAGCACATGCAACGCCAGCGAATGCGACCAATCTACGTCATGAATACCTCACTCAACCGGGTGCTGGTTTGGCATGCAATGGTCCTAGCCCACCAAGTAATCGTGCAAATATATCCCCGCCACCACCGCTGGCAATGCGACCCGAGCAACTCTTAGGAGGTCGATCACATATGGGCTATGCTCAAGCGAAGCCTTATCCCGGATCTATGCGAGGCGATTCCAATGATCGAATGCATTCGACAAGCAGTTCGAACGAGTCTGTATGTGACTCGGTGTCATCGTCAAGAGACAAACAACGCGGATCTATAGATTATTCGACGCATCAGGGGCAAGTAAGTGTAGCCGGATCGATATCAAACCTTCTGGGGCTTGCATCAAATGCAAACAGCTGTGATGATGTAGTTGTGACGTCTAGCACTGCTTCCGCAGGAGTGGCAACAAATCATACGGCGGGAGATTATGTGCCAAAGAAGGTCCATCGGACAAAGGATGTAACTCAGATCAAAAGGGATTTGAACGCAGGAACGGCGTAAGTTTTATATTAACTGTCAGAAGTAGTATTTTATTTGCTTAAATGCCATGTTTTGTTTCAGACGGGTGCGCACACTATACGCGTGCTTAGGCGAGAGCGAAGGGGAGCTGTCTTTTGAACCAAATCAAATTATTACAAACGGTAAGTTTGACACATTAATCGTTTAGGTACAGTGTGGGTTACATTTTCTCGCCATTATGATCGATACAACTGATCCGTGTATGCTGGAAACATTTATCAATTTAAAAGGAAGAACGTTTATTTCCGCAGATGTCTTCTGTGCATTTTTATCCGATCTGCATAGCCTAGACTTTTACACAATAAGTATGTTCGTAGTTGCGTATTATCGTACCTCGTGAAGTTCGCTCGTTGGCGGGTAGTCCTATCGTCATACCATACTTAATGATGATGGGTTCACTTCAGTTTCGTTGCTAGCAAGTTAAGCCTAACCGGATCTCTTTGGCGTTATTTGCCACTTCGTAATTAAATTCCGGGCTACAATAATAATTATTCTGAGTTATTCTTAATGTAGACGTATTTTTTCTTTCAGTACGATTCTCCCATGAGCCAGGTTGGCTGCAGGGTACTCTAAACGGTAAAACCGGTCTGATTCCCGAAAACTACGTGGAACATTTAAAACCTTATCATTAAAGTCAAAGGGAAACAGTGATGATTGTCAAAGTTTAACTGAAAATAAACCCAATAATACAAGAATGTTAACCATACATATGCAAATTATCGTACCGATTCAACAAATTTTTAGAAAACCCAAAAAATATTCATTCCCTGTAATTGTAAGCACCGAGGTGATGTAATTTAATTAAATAAACTTAGTTAAGTGTATCATATATACATATATTATATGAATATTATATAAATGTAACTATAAATTAAACGAAGGATATTTCCTGCAATTACTGTGAATTAAAATTATAACAACAAATAGTAAGAGTACTGGGATTAGATGTATTCAAAATAAATACAAACTGTAGCATAAATAGTTTTTTTTAAACTTCAAAATAACTTAACATTGAACGTATTATTACTATTTTGCTAATAATGTCGGTCAAATGCTTATTTTTTTATGTTCTTTTTTATAGAGAAGTACTGTTGTAAACTTGCATGAAATATTTTAAACATAAAACAACTACAAACACAAAGGAGAATAGTAATTGAATTCGGAAACAAATTTAAACTCGCGTTTATGTTTTGCAAGCTTAACAGACATTTGAAGGAAATAACGGGCCAGATTCTGTAAGGCGAGACGTTTAAGCGTTTAACTTCTGCAACTTGGAGAAAATCATTTGTGCGCATGCAAACGTTTCAAAGTTTTCGCCTTACAGAATCTGACCGCAGATTTCTTAAATTGATATCAAAATAACTTATGTACATGAAGAATAAATAATTTACTCAAACACTTAATTATTTAATAATAGAAGAGGGTAGCACCCTCTTTTTATATATTTTAACCTATGTATTTATATTGTTTAATTGAATCGCATAAATGACTGAAATCTATGTACAGCATGTCCAAAACTCAATAACTCTATCATAACACACTAAACCATTATGTGAATGGAACAATTTAAGAAATTTATTAATTTCAGACATGCATGCATCTAATATGCGGTCGACAAACAACATTGTGTTAGAAATGTCCTTGTTGAGCTCTGGCGATCAAGGCGAGGTGATTTTGAAGCCCCCGTTCACGGCTGCAACGACTTGAATCCACTTTTTATAGCTCATAAGCATGAAATTTGATAAACAAGGACACACTTGTGATGTTTGGAGTCTCTTCATAGAAAGTTATAACTGCAGAAATGCTGTCCATATAAAATGAATTGAAAAGGATCGATGAGTGACGTATGAAAACAGGGGTGTCAGCACGTAACTTGATACAATCGTGTTCAGTCGATACAATCGAGCTCGGGCAGCACCTAATTTGTCTTAATCGAGGATATTCGATGGAGGATAATCGATTGAGACTTATTAGGTGCTGCCAGAGCTCGATTGTATCGACTGAACACGATTGTATCAAGTAACGTGCTGACACCCCCAGGTTCTGGTAGAAGTTTCCTACAAGTGGCGATAAGCTCAAAATTGTTTTGTACTTTTAGCAATTCACTTGTACTGTAGAGAAGATTGTAGTTACCAAGTTTGTGATAACCTAGCAAAGCCGAGAGTAGTTTTTAACTGAAAAGATTTCAAAAGGTATATTGGGCTTGATTAACTCTTTTGAAAACCTGGACGTCTGAGTATTTGCAAAAGACTCACCTTCGCTTTGCTCCTGCCAGACAGTTCGTTAGTCATATAGATTGATGGGACACTTTGGAATTTTTTGTCACACTAAGTGTGTGTTTCTGACATTTTGCGATAATATTTGGAATTCCGTAGAGTGATGTGCGTTAATTTATAGTAATTTTTTTTCGAAAGTTTCTACTAGATTTGAGGTAAAAAATGTTTGTTAGTTCTTCTTACGCAAGATCGCAGAGTTATAAGAAACTTGGCTTACAAGATAACAGAAAAGCTACAATCAATTATGACTTTACGGAGTTACACCCTAGAATCAGTCGTAGCACCTCCTAAGTAGAATATCATTTATTGAACGTAATGCCTAAAATAACGCTCGCAAAGGTTAACAATTTGATATCTTCTGTTGGAGCTTTTTTTGTCCTTTTCACATTGGCATTAGGCAGCGCAACCTTGGCCTTAACCATTACACTGTATATTGCAATACATGTTCTGTTCAACATTTACCACTGTGAGTTTTTAAGAAAGCCACAAGGTTTTATTAATTTTTCTCTACCCATGCTGATGATTATCAAACTATGTTTGACTGCTTTTAGTTCCAGCGCTCTGGCAGCACCTGCTGATGATTATCAAACTATGTTTGACTGCTTTTAGTTCCAGCGCATCCTACATTATAATAATTCAAATCAGAGTCTTGGTTTTTGCTTATAGTTCACTGATGAGTGTGAAAAGCTGTTATTTCGATGTGTACATTCGTTGAAAGCTACCTACTTCAGTCAGAGGCCCAAAGTCTCTTTTACCTTAGGTTATGTTTGTGTCTTGAGCAAATGACAACTAATGCTATTAAACCTAATTGAAACGTCTTGTAAATTGGTTGACCTAAATTGCTCCTTCCTTTCTGTGGGCGAAATTCATTCGAATGCTTCGTTTGTTTCGTTCCTAACCAAAATGTTTATTCTGTACAGAAACTATTTTCATTGGAGCAGCCAACAATTGTGGATAAGTTAATACATATGACTCATACATCAATTACAAGGCGATTCATTAGTAACGCACGCAAGTGATTTCAGATAAACCTAACCGAACTAATATAAATTTTTTAATTTTCTTAAATAAAGCCAAACGATTTTACTTTGGGCGGTAAAAAAATAGTGTCTAGGGAATCGTCATAATTAAATTTCGGCCTTTGAGACTAAAAATAACCATTCCACCCCATTAAAGCAGCAGTTTGTAAACCAAGCCTTTCAATATGCATTTTTATATATAAATACAGTTCATATTTCTTTAAATTTTGTTAAAAATACATGTTAACTATGTATGGCAGAAAATCAAAGTAAAAACAAAAAACTACGCACACATCTAATATTTTAATTTGTAAAAGTGAAGAAAAAACACAACCGTATATATATTTTAACAATACAAATAAACTGTAGTATAATTTTCCTTATGATTTCATTCCATAATGTATGTATATTTAACTACAGTAGAACCCTATATAAATATCCCATCGTAAGGAAAATGATCAATTCCAAAAGTAAACCACTTACATAAATTTAGAGAGAAAAAATAATAATAATAAAAATATAACTTAAATATGTACACACAACTGACCTAGGTTATACATAATATTAGCTTATAAACATAATAATAAATATAAAAAAAAACAAAAACTGCAATTGTAGTTATGTGTATTATTTATGAATACATTTTTACTTACTTAATCCTTCCTCTTTTGTAAAAGAAAAAAATACATTAATATGATTTTTTTTTATTTCCTTCCCAATGTATATATGAATTATTTATTATTACATAATTTTTTCCCTTGTTAGAAAGTTTGTTTTTGTTTATTATTATTATTTTAGTTATATTGTTATTTTTGTTATACGTACACCATTAATCCTCATTGTAAAATGAATGAATGAAACAACAAATGCTAAATAAAATCATACATATATACATAACAACAAAAATGTTTTTTATTTCGCTTGCGTTTTACAGGATTCATTTACTTTTTTTTGTCGGAGGTTGTTACTATCCGATGGAGCACTCAAACACAAACTACAGGTACATTGTACTGCGAAACAGACGCCTTACATTACTGTACTTAGTTTTCCCGAAAGATGAGAAGGAGCTTCACTGATGAAGAGCTTAGATGTTCGGCACTCACCACATCAGCCCCAAAGATCCGCCACCTGATGCGAGCAAAGGCGGGACAGCTACAGAGGAAGTGTTCCGCTGTATCATCGTCCTCTCCACAAGCGGTGTTGCTCAAGCCCAACACATTTAAGTGTTTGGCAAAAGCTTGGTGGCCCGAAAGGACCCTCACAAGCAGTCTGCAGTCGATTCTTCCAAGAGACAGAAATGAAAGTATTGCTTAACGTGAACACCTGCCTTGACGGCTTAATTTCACGATGGGCACACCCACATTTGAGTCATTGAGAAAGACGTTGACAAGACGCCCCAGAGCCAATACAAGTATTGACCCTGGTACAATTACAGTGGCTGTATGGGTGTGGCAACAGTCACGACCCATTTGATTTTGGGCAAGGCCTATCAAGACACCTCTTCGTTCTGAAAGAATGCTTTTCCGGCTCCGCATTCAGGTAAACCACAGCCAACACGAATCCAACCTCAAATGATGGTGCCGCACCAGTTTTGGCACAGAGGCTGTCCCCATCCCCGTGGTACCATTATAAAGCTAATGGTCGAGCTTTCGTATCCCGAGAGTTACTACCCTTTGGATTGCCACCCCAATCCGAGGACAGGTGGACCCCAATGTTAGGTGAGTTGAGCATCTTGAGTCCCATACTACTAGCGAAAACAAGATAACTCACACCTATTTTTCTTGCACTGTTTAATTTGGTGAAGCCACAATAAAGGCAACACTCAAATTTGGGCAGTGCCCCTCTCCTAAGAGACAGAAGGAAAGACACCCAGCACAGTCACGCCACCGACGCTCGTGTTCACGAGAAACCCAAGTATCAATGGATGACCTGACCACAGAAGCAGGCAGACCCAACGCAGGTTCAGGTCCTGAGAAAACTTCTTCTGAACCCCGTCTGGCAAGCGCATCAGCGATCTCATTTCCTGGATACAAGTGTGACCTGGGACCCAAACAAAATTCACTGTGTTAAGCCTTCCGACCAAGTTCAGAAAGAGCGTGAGTTCGAGCACTAACTTAGACGAGGTAAGAGGGTTAAGCAACGCTTTAAATGCAGCTTGGCTATCACTGCAAACGCATTTGCTTCTAGCCCACCACCTGTTTGTCACAATATAGCGCATAGCCATAAGGATAGCGAAAATCTCCGCTTGGAAGACAGAAATAAAGAAATACATAAAAAGCAGTTGATATAATGTTGGAGGAATTATTATCTTTATTGTCTTTTTCATCATCTGGAAACTACGAATCACCGAAACTACTCAATTTGTGTCTACAACAGGGGAAACATTTTTCAAGTCGATATCCATAGCAGATTTTTGCAAAAGCGAATGCAATTCGAACAGCTGATATTGCTGTCAAAAAACGCACTAATCCATTCACAAAAGCAGATCAATTTCGTTGCATGTTCCATGAGCCGCGATAAATCTGAGATCTGAAAAAGATTTTTAGTGGTCCCAATGGAAAACGACATTAGTTGCAGTTACAATTGCAGGAAATCTCTCGAGGTGATGCCGGCTTTGGCTTTCTTCATACGTGCCTAAGTACAATAGTCAAACTACGGACCCAATGAATTTATTTCCATACCGGCGGAAATCATATTGTGTGTGAAAGAATTCAATTGAAAAATTATATTATGTTAAAAATGCCTTTTTGCTACCAGTTTTGGTACCTTTATTACCTAAGAAAATGCGACACGACTAATTACCGAAAAAAACGACCTTTTTTTGTCGTTAGCAATTTCCCTTCCGACAGGTAGTCGGTTAGTTCAAAAAAAGGTACTAATTTTGACACTGAATTGTGTATTTTATATAATCTGTTTGGCACAATTGCCTGACTGTAACATGAATTATCCGTCGACATCGCAGGCAGTTTCCACACCAATTGCATTACAATGGAATGATATCTCTAAAACGTCAGCCATCGATCTCCTCGAAAACTCGCCAACACCATTCACTTCCTTGGACACCCTCCTGCACAAAAAAAAAAAACAAAGAATAATCAGCCCTATCGAGGTACCCGTTCGAAAAAAAAAACCGGATCGGAAAGTTAAATCAGGGCATTACGTGACGGAAATTGTTTTTGTTTCACATGCAAAATCGACATAATTCCGTGAACGTATAGCTCGTTCACGGACGACGCGATTCGACCCCTGATCGGAACTCAAATTGCGTTTGAAGTATTTCGGAACAAAATAAATGAAGCGCATAAACGCGTTCATTTCACATTAAATTATTTCGCAGCAATTAGTTGTCGGAGAGCTTCGGAAAAAATGTACTGTGTAGCTGTCAAAAGTTAGTCGTATAACGCAGTTCCACGCAATGCGACAAGGTGCGCTACACAACATCGGAAAATTTTTCCGAAAGTTGCATCAGAACGGATACTCGAATGGAATTTCTCCGATTTCTTACAATTAGGAGAAAATTCTGTTACGAACGGATACCTTAATAGGGGTGAATAATTTAAACTCCACAATTTCGTTTACGGTCATGGTGTGGCACATATCCATTGACGACACATGCGCTTTAATGACGCCTATGGTTTGTGCAAAGTTTTTGCTTACCGATGGCTGAGCAAGTCCCAAATTGAAATAATTTCCAGCAACGTTTTGGTATCCTCCTGCCGTAAGAATTCTTAAAGTTGCTTATATCCTCAGCACTGATGACGACCGGAATGCATCGGGAATGCCGACTTCATCTAGCAAGTACTTAAACGCTTCCTCACCAGTGATGGTACATAAAATAACAAAAAATCCCTACAGTACACAAAGAAAATCCCTACTTTTTCTACTTTTTCCCTACGCCGTCGAAAAATTTTCACTACAATCTCTCTATATAACTATTTTATCCATACCTACACAAATAAAATTTAATTTAACTTCTCATACGCTATTTTAACCACAAATGATTTTTTCCTTTTTGTTTACTCTTCAAACTTGTCATCTCATTTTATTCCGTAGCGAATATCGACGAGTGTAAGAGCAAAATTAAATAGGTAAACAAAAATAATAAATATTTTTTGACTAAAAACGGATGTGTGGTACGATTTTTCGGAAAAATCAACTGAATTGAAAAATCCCTACGTTATACAAATCTGTCCTTTTTTCCCTACGGCGTCATTTTTAGATCGAAAATCCCTACGTGTAGGGATTTTTCCCTACATGTACCATCACTGTTCCTCACTATCTGAACTGTAAGACATTGGGGACGTTCAAGTATCTAGTTTAGTAAGTCTGACAGCTCTCTCACTAAGTGAATCTCGGTTTTGATTGGTCGAAATCGGTCATAAGAGCAGTTGTTTCAGTTGACGTTTATGGAGGAAGAAATTCGTGACTGAGTACTAAGTTGACAGTTCTCATATGTGGCTGACGTAGAAAACGTGACGTTCCCGACCAATCTAGTTTTTGCGTTCAGGTTGCATCTCATCCAGACCAATCTAATCGACTTAAGGTAACTAGAATCGACCAAAGTATTGGTGAAATGCCAAAAAATAATCTACGGCTGCTGTCAGCTGACTTGTAATAAATACATAAATTGCACTTGTATGAGTGCTTCTTGAGTGGATTCTGACTTCAAATCGAGAAGCGAAATTCTCTTCTCAGAATCACCAGAAGAGTATTTTTGTGCCAATGGAACGGCATTTTTTCGATTCCGGACTTTCCCGGACGCTTCTTTTTGTCCAATGGAAAACGACATTAGTCTTGACTTTCACTCTGCCCTTCCATTCTGCTATCCATCGGGTGAACTGCATTATCCAAACGAATTTGACGTTTGTTTTTTTTTTGTGTTGAAAATTGAAATTAAAGTACATATTCATGAACATTTTTGGAAAATTATCCAACTTTGGTTAATTAAAATTTTTACTTACATTTTATCAACCACCAACCAGAAAGACGATCCATTTAATTTAAAATCCGAAACATTTGACATGCGGACCTGATTTGTATAGAATGTATATGCGTTCACGTGAATAAAAAAATACCACACTGTATAACCGACGTTACCGACACTAACGAGGTGAATCCACATTTGATTCGAATGAATAGTAGAATAGTGTTCAGTGAAAGTTGAAGTAAAATCCCGCCGATGAATACCAGAATAAAGCTGAGCTGATAGCCGCTAAAATTTAGAGTCGAAACTAAAAATGTTTATTGTTAAGGCCCATTGAATGTAATAAATAAAAGCAACAGTATCATAAATGTTATATAAGTCGATTTATTTAATAAATGTTTTTATTTTCAAAAATGTTTACTTGTTGTAACAAGTTTACTTTTCAGTAAAATTTTCTTTTTTTATATATGTCTTTCGTTTATAAATGTTCGTAATTACTTGTACCTACATAATTTATTTAAATACATGTACATACATATTACGCATATTTTTTTATATTCTTCGCTGCTGATAGGCTATATAAGGGGTTGCGTGTATAAATTTATACGGCACTTCCGAATTTATAGCTTCTTAGCTTTATGTTTTAAGAAGAGTTGATGAAACATTGTGTCGTGAATTAATATCATTCTTTTGTTTTGCTCTTTCGTCCAGAATGCATTACCCATACTTAGCAGATAATATGTAAGGTTAGAAAAAAAAAGAAGAATAAACCACTCCTGCACCGAATTAAAATTTATATCAAAACAAAAGAAATAAAGAAATCAAATTTACTAATAATATAAATGCTGAATATACAATTTATATATATAAATATTTTATTGCGCTAAAATTAAATAAAGAAAAGAGAATAAAGAAAACAAATTTGCATTGTACACCACATAAAGTGCAAACGATTTACATCTAATACAAGGTGTTTCTTTCAATATGGTTCTATCTACATTTTTCGATTTTTTCGACTACGGATTTAAAAATAAAGTCAATATCTCACGCATAAACAGAAAAACAATCGCATTAATAAAACAAAAAGAAAATTACAACAGAAAATTAAATCAATTGAACCTTTATACACGCCATGTTACACAATAATAATTGTTTACGTTTTTTTGTTTAAAAATTTGCTATACCCATATTTTTCTGTTCTGCCATTTCAAATTAAAACTATTCAACAATTAAATGTATTTGTTGTAATGTATTTCTGTTTTTGTTGTTGATTGCTGCTTTCTTCTAGATTACACTTTTGATTTTTTCCAGTAGAATTGTTTAACAGCCTATTTATACACACTTTTCTGCTATTGACGTTTTTCATAACATAGGTATATTTTGCTAAATCAGAATATCGTTTTTCTAAAGGATATTAATTATTGTTATTGTTGGTAGCCACCGAATTGGGTCGGGTTGTAGAATTGTGGACCGCCCTGTTAAATAAAAATTAAATGAATACAGAAAAACCCTCGCATTTGTTTTAATTTTTTAAGAACATACTTCTTGCGTCGGTTGTTGTTGCTGCTGCTGATATGCACCATCGCTGGGAGCAGCACCTGGTATAAAGAATCCACCAACAGGAACAGCAGCTGGTGGTAACGCGGGCGCTAGAACTTGCTCGGCTGCTTTCGGAGCGGCACCAGATGGATTAAAAACATCTACGTATGAATTCTTTAGGGCTGTAGAAAACAAAAAGATTTATATCGTGTTAAACTATTTATTTTACATGTGTTATTTGTTTAAACACTTTTGCGTACAAAATTCTTATTTATATCATGTCATCACTATTTTTAATTTGGTATAAGGTTCTGTGCACATTTAAACTTACATGTAAAAATTAACAAATATGTTAAGCATTTACGGCTTAAAGTGAAACCTACATGTGAACATTTTCTACCCAAGAAGGGAGTGTGTGAGATGAAAAGAAAATTAAGATTGAAAACCCTTCTATGAAATGAACTTATTAAATTTATCTTTACAAAGACGTGTCTAAATTAAAACACGGAAAAAGCCAAAGTGACAGCTGGAAACAAGATGGTTAACGAAGTGGAGATTTTGTTGTTGTGGTTCTGTTCGCGAGAATGTGAAGTGTAGTGAAGTAATTTGTTGATCCGCAACATGAGCAAAACGAAGTAAGGAAAGCACCGTCCAAGATAAGGGACAATGGCTGCTAGGCCTGAAAGTTGAATACACTGAGCTTGTTACAGCAGCTTGAAGGGTCTTTCATTAGCGGCTTGACAACTTCAAACTTTCAGTGTGAACGCACACTTAAACCGAACTGTCAATGTCAAAATATTCAGTAAAATGTGAAGTACACGAAGAAACAACGTTTACGAATAATTAAAATTTACTACTGAAATTCCGAGTCGGTCGTCGCAACTTTAAGAGCAGAGACAATACTGAGACCACCAACTTCGGCCGATTTCCCGTTACTTAGCCTACAAGCTATATTTTTCGGAGTGGTCACGATTTACTGCGCTAGTATTGATACATAGAAATTCGTATTGACAAATGTCACGTAACTTCAAAAGTTCTGAGTCACCAATACACTCCCAAAAAATATGAGCCACTTCCGCTTTGGGCAAAGTGGCTTGCAGCGTTCATAGAATTTTATCCGCTTAATTTGAAATTGTTCGTCACATGTGGATAATATTTTTTTTTAGGAATAAGTGTACATTTGCTTAAAATATTTACGAAAAATTAAGAATGTAGATTGGTTAAGGGAAAATAAAAACATTTTGAGCAAATTTGTATCATTATTTAAGAAAAATTTACACACGGAATCGAAGTTAAGCGAAGAAAAGCGGAAAATACACAACTATGTTTGTCCTAATATGTTTCTATAGTATAAGAACATAACTTTTAAGTAGTTTTATTTACCAAAAAAATCTAATTTATTCGCCTTCAAAAAATGTATAATAACTAACCAATGACAATCAGTTATGCTAAAGTGTGGTATTCCCGAACTCTATAACATTTCCCCAAGGTTGGCCGAGGTTGGCAGCACTTATTTTTCTATTTTCTGATAGAAAAGCAAAATGGCGGAATTTGAAAAAAAACAAGTAAAAGTGTTATCATCGGCCTGGCCGATGCTTTGATACCCTCCACTGCATACAAGTCATGCAAAATTGGTTTTGTGAGGGAGGTACCAGAACTACTTGACCGACATAGCAGGTTTTCAATACCAACCTAACGACGATGAAAAGAAGTTCTCTCACCAAATTTCATTCACCTACGTCAATTACTTTGGGCGCCATCGTGCTTTCAACAGACAGAGAGACATATGGGTCCAATATTGGTTTTGTATGGGAGGTACCAGAACTACTTGACCGACATAGCGCATTTTCAATACCAACCTAACGACGATAAAAAGAAGTTCTCTCTCCAAATTTCATTCACCTACGTCAATTACTTTGGGCGCCATCGTGCTTTCAACAGACAGAGAGACATATGGGTCCAATATTGGTTTTGTATGGGAGGTACCAGAACTACTTGACCGACATAGCGCATTTTCAATACCAACCTGACGCCGATAAAAATAAGTCCTTTCACCAAATTTCATTCACCTACGTCAATTAATTTGGGCGCTATCGTGCTTTCAACAGACAGAGAGGCATGGGTCCAATATTGGTTTTGTATGGGAGGTACCAGAACTACTTGACCGACATAGCCCATTTTCAATACCAACCTGACGCCGATAAAAAGAAGTCTTTTCACCAAATTTCATTCACCTACGTCAATTACTTTGGGCGCTATCGTGCTTTCAACAGACAGACAGACAGACAGACAGACAGACGGACATGGCTAAATCGATTCAGAATGTGATCCTGATTCAGAATATATATACTTTATGAGGTCTCCGGTGACTCCTTCTTTGCGTTACAAATGTATTGGCAAAGTGAATATACCATCTTCTGGAGGGTATAAAAATTGAGGGGCCAGCAGCAAGAGGATTGCGAGTTGGGGGTCTCCCTCTCAGTATGATTTGTCTCTAGTCGCTCCTTTTGAACAAACACTGCGTCAACTTGTTACTGAGCAGTTACTTACAAAATTTTGTATGATGTCTGACTAGCTGGCTTACTTTATGAATACGGCGGTAACTGATACCTCTTTAAACAATTTTCTTCCCAGATTCAAAATGACTCGGTGCGTAATAGGCCTAAAAGTCAGAAGTTCTAAAGGTGAACTTTAAAAAATAGGTAGATCTTAAGATAAAGGGTTTTTCAATGAGAGGTGTTATTGTGAATGACCCGCTATTTCGGTAGCTGTCACTTTTGAAGCTTTTATTCTTTGACATTTGACAGGTAGAAACTACGCCATTACTAAAAATGGAACGATACACGCTTCAACAACGTATTGAAATTATTAAAATTCACTACAAAAATGGTGAAAATCTTGCAGTCACAGTTCGCAAAACTAAAGCATTTTTTGGTCGTCGTGAAGCACATTGTCGGACCGCAATACAGAAATTGTTGGAAAAATTCGAGCTGTTGGGACAAGTTAGTGATGTGAAGAATAAAACCCGTGCACGTTGCTCAAGAACAACTGAGAATATTGCTGCTGTAGCCCAAAGTGTTGAAGAAAAGGTTTGTGCATTCCTCGTCGTTCTTTGGAATTGAGAGATGATGAATGATTTTTTTATGGTCGGAGTTGGATGGTATTGATCTGGACAACGTTTACTTTCAACAAGACGGCGCTACGGGCCACACAAGCAACGAAACAATTGATATTTTACGGGAAAAGTTTCCGGACCGTGTTATCTCCCGAAGAGGAGAGGTGATCACAATTGGCCACCGAGATCTTGTGATTTAACACCTTGCGACTTCTTCCTTTAGAGCCACGTGAAAGATAAGGTCTACGCCAACAGCCCAGCGTCGATTCAAGACCTTAAAGATATAATTCGTGAGGCTATCGAGGACATAGGGTAGCCACTTTGCGATTTGGTTATGGAAAATTTCATGAAAAGGATATGGTCCTGTATGCGTGCTCGTGGTGGCCATTTGGCTGATGTTGTTTTTCATTATTAACGGCATACCTTTCTCTTTATTATGAAATAAACTTTCGATCATTTATCTCTAAAAATTAAATTTTTCTTTAAATACCAAAATAACACCTCTTATGGGAAACACTTTATTATGTTCCGTTTGCGTTACGTTGGGATTTGGGGAAGACGATGTAACGACTAACTATACGAGCTATACCGTCACAACATGTCAAAAAGCTGTGCATTGGGCGCTTAAACTGCCTGGGATATTAAGAGTGATTGATTCCGGCCCGCAGCCTCCGATCCCAATCCAAAGGGTCAATGCAGTAGAGGAGAGAAAACTCTTGTTAGTTGGGTGGGGCCTTTCTTCACTCTGAACTGTAGACCCTCATAATAACAAGAACAAGCCCTGTGCTACCTCAATTTCTTCGTAAACAAAGAAATTGTTTTCGCAATTGCGAATGCAGATGAGCATAGAAAATAGTTTAAACCGATCCCAACAAGATAGCGCTACTGCTCAACAGACAGAAATACGATGACGAGTCTTCGAAAGAACTGGGGTAAACGGAATAATCACCTGTCGACTACGACTAGTTAGCGTAAAACGTCAGTGTTGCTAGCTTTCAATTGGCCTCTTAGTAAAGATTTTTCATCATAAAATTAGCAAAAATATTTAATTTTCTTAATTTTACGCCTAATGAAATAAGAAATACTTTGTACAGGATGTAACAACAACAATCTCGACTTACTTCTATTTCTCTGCATCTTAAACATGTTCGATTGCAAGCTTGGTTGTTTTGCTGGCTCTCCTGGCAACTGGGCAACAGACGACGATGTCGCACTGTATGTTTGGATAGGTCCCGGGCTTGGAATTGGCAGTGGCGGTTGCTGTTGCATTTGCTGTGGAACCTCTTCATAAGCCATAGGCTGTTGGTGTTGTTGCTGAAGCTGCTGCGGTGGCGGCAGCTGTTGTAGGCTTGATGAACTATTTTGAGTACTACCCATAATGTCGCTCATTTTGGGCGGAGGTTTTAAGCTGGCTCCACCCTCCTCTTCGCCGTCAGTGTTCACCCATTTCTTTTTCTCCGGATCCCATACAATAGCGGGATTCTTATCATCGGGTAATATCATTTGGTTCTTCGGTTTCAATGACAGCTTGTTCCATATACCACCAAACCATCCGGAGTTTTGATTAGAGCTCGGTCCACCACTAGAAATCGTTTAAAATGAACAAAAATGTTAAATGCTGAAATATTACTACAAACCCCTTAGATTGATTTTTAGAATCGGGTTTCGGCCCTGCAGCATTTGATCCAGTCTTCTTGACATCATTCGAGTTGGTCGCAGAGTCATTGGGCCGTGAGTCATCAAAGTAACCAGGCTTTTGTGTATTAGGCATCGATATCGTGGGACGTGCGGTCTAAAGTTATGTTTTGTTTTTTTAATTGAGCTTGTTTTTTTTATTCGTGTACAGTTTCACTTAGTCTATTTTGATTTGAAATAAACTTTTTGATACGACTTTAGGAACAAAAAAACAAATAAAATAAAAAATTTATATGAAATGCAAACTTACTTTTCGGTGGAAAAAGAAACACAACATAAAACGATAGTTAGATATAAATTAGCACACAAATGGAAGTAGCTAATAGAAATCAAGAAATTCTGTAGAACATTTACGGCAGATAGTAGCGGCAAAGAAAGATAGTAGGTTTAAATTGAAAATCGAATCGCATATTGAGCTGACTGAAGTATCACAGGCATAGGTTTGAAAAGGAAAACATTAAATGCTTCCCTTCGAACACGAAATTGTAAATCTTGTTTACCATTATTGTGAATGACTTTCAAATCGTTGCGGGGCCTCTTTATGGAGGTTAAACACTAAACACCATTAAATCAGTGCCAATGTAAGGGAAGGCGGAAACACTAGACGTGGAAATCAAAGAAAGACTGATTCGGTCTAAATTTAAGCAGAATATTTAACCATATATGCACACGAGGCGAAACAATTTGGCGAATATTTTAACCATATGCACAAAAGAAGGAACAATACAAACTTTAAACCATTTTTAGCCTTCCACTTAAATATGTTGTAAATAGTTAAAATGTATTCTTCATAAAAATAATTATATTACATAGTAGGCAATAGTCGTTCTTCTAAAAGCCGAGGAAGCCAAAGACTGCATAAAATTTCAAAATTAAAGATTTGTTATTGCACACAATGAAAACGAGAGAACGGAACTTCAAATCATTGTTTTGCAAGAGGTTGCTCCAGGGCAGTGACGTTACAATGAATCCATCCGGGGTAGTAAGTTTTGGATGGACATTTCGCCGCTCAGAAACGAATGTTACAAACTTGCCTATGAAGTTAGGTTGGCGTGGCAGGCTGCCTCAAGTGCAGCCTCACTTAAGCCGAAGTACCCCCATTGTGATAATACTATGTCTATGAAGTTATGCGTTTGAAATGTCTAGGCAATCCTTACAGTTACCATCATCAAGCAAACATTATGCTAAAATTTATTTGTTTATAAAGGGTGTTCCATAATTCACGCAAAACGTCATTTTGATAGGAAATATACAAATTTTTAATTAGAAAGCTTAAATTGATTCATAGAGTATACGGATTGGGGTTATGTATGGAATAGCACATTGGATAAATGGCCGCTACGGCTTTGCTGACAAGTGCGTACTCTTTTATAGAAATTTTCTCTGACCGTTTCGCATAAATGTGGCTGAATTTCATTAATACACCTCCCAATTTCCTCTTTCAATGCGTTGGTGGTCGTGGGCTTGTTTGCATAGACCTTTAACTTCAAAAAAGTCCAATGGCGTTTAATCGCAAGATCTGGATGGCCAATTCTGATTGCAAAACCGGCCGATTACACGATTAGGAAATGACCCATGCAGTAATTGAATTGTTTCTCTGGTTGTTTGGCATGTGGGACCGTCTTGTTGAAACCACATGTTGGTCACACCAAAAACTGGGTTATCATGTCACGATAACGAACTCAATTTATGTAACACAGCCTGACCAGCCGCATTTTCGAAGAAGAATGGTCCGATAATGCCTCCAACCCAAAATCGGCACCAAACAGTTACTGCGTTGTGGGTGCACTTGTTTCTCAACAATTACTCGTGGATTTTCTAAACCCCAAATGCGACAATTTTGACGATTAACGAAGCCATCAAGATGAAAATGTCGGCCATATTTTGTACGAAAGTTCCGGACTGTAGCTGAAAATGGGTTATTCTTTCATATAGCGCTCTATTTTTACAACTCCGACCTGTCAGCTGTCACATTGATATATTTTTTTTGCTTTGGCATCACTGCGGTACTATTAAATGGCACAAAAATTAAAATTATGGGACACCCTTTATTTTAAAGTCTTCTGATTTAGTTTTGAATAAAAAAATATGTTACTTTTAAATTGTTCCTGAATAACTTAAGTTTAATTCGTACTTTAGATTTTGAATGACGTTCTGATTATAAATGGACAAGAGCAGATGTCTGATTATGTGAGAAAGCTTCTCAATTCGCAGGTGTCTGGTTATGTGGAGGTTTGAGTACGCTGTGTTACGTAAGCATTAATATTTAAGACTATGTATTCTATAAAGAATACGTGTTAGTCAAGTGTCAAATCAGTTTTAAGACAATTCATATTTCGATCAGATATCTGTACAAAACCAAACGTAGTCCGTAGAAATATTTTAGAGCTACTGATCGCAACCAAGCCAAGTTTTTCCTGACATAGTTCTATAGTTATTAGTTTCCTTAATGCAATATAAGAAATTAATTGTGTTTAAATCAAAAACAAATGCGCAAATCAGTTAATAAAACAAAAAAATTAAAATAAAAAAAAAAATGTTAATGAAATATATTCGCAAGGACAAAACAACTTCACACGACAGTTTCTTTTCTTTATGACAACAGATTACGATTTTGCTTTGCTTAATATTGTTAACCATTTTATTAGAATAAATTTCTGAATATACAAATCGAACAAATCGACGGCATACATTTTATAAAATTCGCTTATAAACATAACATTTTTTTTATAATGATATTTGAAATTTCAACTACATTTTGTTTTCCATTGTACTTTCGTGTAGCTGTATAAATGTTCTGTATTCGATTTCAAATTGTTAGAGAAAGTTACTAGGCACTGAAAGTATAAGTTTTCAATATTTTTATTCTACGTATCGGTGCTGTTAGCTAAGGTGTGTGGTTATGACCTAATTATTACAAAATTACGTTTTTAATTTTACAGAAAGGAAAACGGGAACATAAACTTAGCATTTGTATCGAAATCCATTTTGAGCTTAATTTTGTTGGCTTTTTGAGGTAGCTAGTGGAGACTTTGGATAGCGATTGTTTGAAACTAGATCAAACATTTTCAGTTAAGCGTAGTACGCTGCTCGAGCCAAACTAAATTTCTGCTCTCCAAACATTAACTAAAATCCTAAAAAACTAGCTAAATTTTGACATAGACCGCGACGTGGACAAGTGCCACAGGAAACAGTTGTTCTTTGAAAATAACTTTCTTTCAAACATGAAACTCGTTCTGATATCAACCATTTCCATTTCCAGGTACTACTCGTCGATTTATTTATTAAAAAAACCTATCCGTGCTTACTTCTCTTATAAAAACGCAGCAGAAAACAACGATCTATCGAGAATTTGCCGCCCCATTAAATGGGCACGCTAAATTTTGAGATACATGAAGTACATTCTGAAACAAAAGTTTGATTTTTTAGCTCGAGCTTAGTAGATACCACTTGGGGTTCGCTTAGATTTAGCTCAGGTTAAATTTTGGAGAATTTTGTATGGGAGCTAAAATTTAGCTCGAGCAGCATACGAGTATTAAGCTTAAGGCAAGCACAATTCGAAAAACCTTTTAAGCATACGAATCTTTTTTGAAATGTCAAAGGAAAATTGACCGAAAATATTTTTAAAGCAATTACAAGGTTTTGGCTAGACAGTCAGTATGCACAGAGCTACACCACACATGGAAACAGACAAAGGACGTCTCCATTTGCGAAACATTGTGCTGGGAGCTACCAAGAACCACTATGCCTGGTCACAACCAAGATTCGTTTGTGGATTAAAAATAAATAAATAGTTGGCGCAACAGGTCTGTAGGGACCCTAGGCCTGGCATCTCACAACCATTCGCTTTGTGTGAGATTTTCATTTTTGGGACGAATGGAGAGGATCTACAATTTTGAGCCGAGCCCAAACGGCTTATTTAGAAGCTCTTTCATAACAGTTTACTTTAGGATATTTGTCAGACGTTCGCGAGAGATGGCGCAGTGGAAAATACCTAAAGATGTAATTTATGTTTCTCTGGGGACCGAACCTCGCTTAGTAGTCCAACACACTACCCACTAAGCCACGGCGCCTTCCTGTGGTTATCAGATAAACGCAGATAAAATACTTTAAGAAGCCAACTTAAAGCACTCGTAGCTGGTGCTGCAATTGTAATAATAATAATAATACTTTAGGAAAGTTCGAATTCGAACGACTGCAATCAGAGAAAACCTCGTAGAAATTATTACAAGATGCGGTACTCTTTGGTATCACATGAGAAAAATGCGACTGATTGCAGAAAAATTGTAAAGAGTCTGCTGTGAAAAGGGAGTAACACAATCCTCTTTCTATGCTACCGTCAAGGGCTCTAACACCCTTGCAACAAATTCCTTTGGAGATAATTCTTTTCACGTCATAAAACCATGTGGGCAGTTTGTGTCTTGAATCACAATTACCCCTATCGGGAATAAAATTTGCCTGGGAATGTTTCCTATTTTGCAATTTGATTTACATTGCTGACAAAGTGTCATACCCGGACAGACAAGACTGGTATAGGAAGCTAGTCTCGAGGGATGATGAGACCTCAGTTTATACTGACGGTTCCAAAACCAGTGAGGGTACGGGGTCAGGCATATACTCCAACGAGTTGGACCTATATGTGGCCCTGAGGATCCCGGACACGAGCAGTGTGTTCCAGGCAGAGATTCTGGCCGTACTCAAAGCTGCAGAGGAACTTGAGATGAGATCGATATCCAATAAGAATATCGCCTTCTACATTGATAGCCAGGCTGCGCTTAAAGCGCTAGAATCACATACCACTAAATCTGAACTAGTCAGGAGTTGCCGCACAATGCTTAAGACATTATGTTTGCAGAACCAATTCAGATTGTGTTGTGATATTGATGGTAACGTAAAAACCGACGTTCTGGCTAAGGAAGGAGCGGAGCTCCCATTAAATACAATGATTTAGGGTATCAGACCACCTATGGCCGTTGCTAAAAGGGTTATCTTTGTGAAAACCTCCAATATAGCAGCCAGAAGACGGTCACAGTTAGAAGGACACAGGGTCTCAAAGGCACTCTGGCCCGTCTTAAATAGGAAAAAGTCTGACTGAACTACTAAATCTCAGTAGAACAAAGTTAAGATTAACGATAGGAATACTCTCTGGACAATGCCTTCTAAGGAAGCATGCCATGAGACTAGGCTTAGCTAATACGGATATATGCAGGTACTGTGAGGATCTACAAGTCACAAAAGATATATCCCACCTTCTGTGTGAGTGTCAGGCAATCGCTCGGAGTAGAGGGAAGCACCTAGGCAGGTACTTCTTTATCAACTTGGAGGAGGTTGGTTCCTCAAACAATATCGGTACAATAATTAAGTTCTGTCCGAAAATGGAATGCTTGGGCGATTTGGTTTAGGTCTTTAACCGTAATGGTTCCCTGGGGATAGCGATGGGCCCGTATTGGTGCCTGGGTCTTTTGTGACGATCTCACAACCCCATTCAACCTAACCTGACCTAACCTTGCTGACAAGGAAAACATTTCCATCGGAACTCATTCGCGATAACCCTGAACAAGTAATCGATAAAATTATTTTTAAATGAGTTTTAAGCCAACTTCTTTCCCCATCAGTAGGTAGGAGTCCATATTAGTCGCTGTAGTGACCTGAATTTGGGACAGAACACTACTCTTAAACAGCTTAACATAAACAGGTAATAACCCCCCTTCTGTTCAAGTGGGAACTGCTATACAATGGCTGAGTTCAGAGTTGGAAAAACTTTTTCAGTCCAGAAAAAACTCAGGTGTTTGCCACCGTCTTTCAGGATTGGGGCAGTAAACAAAATAAGTTTAAGAACCAAAGAATCACATTTTAACCTTAGGTAAGGATATAGTATTTTCTCGAAATAGAAGGTTTGTTCCCTTACTTTTAAATCTGACGAATTTGTACTAATTCGTACGAATTTTACTCAATGTCGTTCCTTCACTCGAAAAATTCGCAAAAGAGAGCGTCATCGAGAGAGCAAGCTGTTACCCCTCCACTGAGAATCTTACGAATTTTTACTCAACAAATTTCTTGGTGAAGAATTGAAAAAGCTGTCAGTCACCTTTCAATGAACAGCTGGTTTGAAGTTTGTTGTCCTATTTGACATATGAGTGCATTTATTTCGATTTCTTGTGTATTAAAATGGTATCAACAGGAGGCAAAATAAAATTGACTGTTATCCTTAGATTCTTTTTGAAAGTCGCGACGAAATTCTTACTTGCTGTAAGGAGTAAGAAAGGACAATCGCCTCCAAGAAATTTGTAAATGCCCTGTCGCTTTTTCCTCTTCTCTAACGCTTGTAGTTCAATCAGTACAAACTCTTCCAGATAGGTAAATGAAGAAGAAGTTCGAACAATTTCGAATCACTTTCATCGCTAGGGAGATGAATCAACTAATTTTGTCAGTAAATTAGCAAATTCTTCGAGTTTATACGAAATTTTAACGACTTTTCGTAGCACTTTTTTGAATTTTTGAATTATGTATCTGTCATTTTTCGTAGTTTACTACAAAAGCGTTCCCTAACTTTTTCGGAAGTGTCTCTCTCCGTGAGAGAATTTTTATCTCCACCACTCCCATTTTGACAGTCTTTTCTATTTTACTACAAAAGTAAAGGAACATACCTAGAAAATGTAATCTGCATGGTCAATGTCACTAAAAGCGAGACAACCTCATTATTTTTCGTTAGAGAATATTCCATGGCAGTAACCCGGCTTGAATGTAAGGACAAGGAGTGTCCCTCAGGGTTATCGCGAATAAATTCCAATGGAAATGTTTCTCTCGTCAGCAATGTAAATCAGATTGCTGAATAGGAAACATTCACAGGGAAATTTTATTCCCGATAGGGACGTGCTTCGATTTTCGGCAAGAATATGTCCAATCACAGATTAAGTGGGAGTCCTACGTTCGGTAGTTCTCGGACCAACTAGCAGCAAATCATAGAAAGCGACTTGCAATACTTCTCATATAAAACTCACGCCAAAAAATGTGTTTAAATTACAGAATTTGAGCTACCCTGTGGATCAGAGTTACGGTAGATGCTACACTTATGTTCGTAGTTCGAATTGTGTTTTGCCATACCTCCAGTAGCTAGAGGAAACCGCTATTCGGTTTGGTTACTTGGCCGACTTGTTGCCAAAATTACATTACACTCAAAAGCTGCCTGAATTTCGATTCAAATTTAAATTGCGTTCAATTTTCATTTGTTTTTAACAAAAATACTTTCAAAGTGTCTAATAAGTATACATGTATAGAATAAATACATTCCCAATTTCTAAATTCGACTACTGTTATCTAGAGATTCTTCTTTTCATCAAGAATAGGCCCATCGATAGCGAAGGTGCGCACCACCTCATTTTCTCTGACTACGCTTTTACTTTCTAAAAATCGTTCGAAGTTGGTTAAACTACTCTCCACGTCACTACACATCTTTTTGTAATTTAACGGTATCGACGGATCATTGTACAGCTCTTGCATTGTCCAAGCCGTATGCTTATTCTCATAGTAATCATCATCGTAATCGTCATCATCGTAGTCGTCATCATCATCATCATCGTAGTCATCATACTCTGTATGCGTCTCAGGATCGTAGTCCTCCAGAATGGCATCAAAGCGGCTCTTCAGTGGCATATCAATGGGGTATGTGCCATTGAAAACGATATTTTTGTAACTCGCAGATATCTCTAATTTCCGTTTAAATAAGGCTTGATTGGTCAACTTACTAGCATTACTACTAACAACATTACGACTACAAGAAAAGCCCGATCTCGGTTTGTTCTCCGAATTATTGGGTAAATTAAAATTTACTCGTTTACTACTCGTCACAATTTCACTACCAGAAGGAACATAAGTTATTTTAGCTACGGCTGAAGAAGACGTACAAGAATTTCGGTTATTTTTGCTTACTAATTGCTGGTCGGTTAGATTACGAGTAATAAGCGAAAGCGTATTGCTTTTGCATTGTTTTGTTGCATTATTCGGTGCAGGTGAAGTGTTGTTGCTTCGCGATATTACTTGATTACTTACATCTGTGGTTGTAAGGTATGACTGTGGTTGTTGTTGTTGCTGTTTTGAAATGGTTGGCGAATTCGCTTTGCTGTTAACGACAGAGTTTGGTTTTTCTTTATCATTTCGTTCGATTGGTTTAAAGTTAAAACTTTTGAATTGCTGCTTTTGCTGTTGTTGTTTCGTTGGTGATCGCATTATATCGCCTTTTGGTTTTGTGATAGCAAGAGCTGATGTGTTTTGCAATTGAGATGGTTTTAGTGGACCGTTAACGGTCCTTGGCATACTTTTTACCGTACTACTCACTGAGTCTGAATTCTCAGATACCGAAGTTGATTTTGAGTTACTTTTGTCCTCAAGCTGCATTCCAATGGTAAAATAATTCGGAGAGGACAAACATTATTACTTGGATTTGGGGCCAACGCTGTTTGAGTTAGCTTTATGAATTTTATGGATGTTGTGATTTTTTTTTTGGCACAGTACAGTAGAAGGACAAACTTTTTTTTTTCCAGAATTATTACTTAGATATTTGTATATGCATTTGGGGGGGATAGGAACGCGGAGGTGGGTGGGTTTCGTATGTCACACAGGGAATTAGGTGTTACGTTAAATCGTAGAGATCAGTTTGTTCAAAGGGCAACCCCAAAAGTCCCATCAAACGTCGAGCTATACAGAGATTTATCTTGCGATGGTCAGTGTCATGTCTCATTAACTACTCATAACAGTACAATAATCTGTCGGACATGATTGACTGTCTCAATAGTCAACTATGACCACTTACTGCGGATGAGTTCATGCTATATACGGTAGCTTCCGTATTAAGTTTTCCGGACACTTGTCACTGTGTTGAAATAGAGATGACGGCAAAAGAACACTCAATGGGTCTCAAATTTAAGAAGCGGGTTATTAACTCCGAAATATAATACAACCGGACACTGTTTAGGTCTGTAAGGACTCACTGATCAAGTAGCGTCTAGCCGTAGACTTTCCTCGCGGAAAATACGATGCTACTTGATAAAGCAAAAGAAAACATTCCATTTGAAGTCGTTATAGATGGCGGTAATAGCCTACACTCAAGGAACCACCCAGCGAATAATGAAAAATATCTCAAACGAAGATATACTGTCGATTCGACTCTTAATAGCTGCAATCGCATCAAACCGCCAGAACCTTTGTTGGATATCTGAGAAGGTTGCAATCACCATTAAGTTTGTCGATGCCTCGATGTCAAGATGCTGGGTTTTATCGAACAACCTCTGGTTGGATGAAAAGTATCGACAAGCACTTGCGACAAATGAACTTGCCATCGATTCGGTGCTTAATAGAAGAACGGGAGGGGCTCGTTAGGTATACGGTATGAAAAAGAGGCAGGAAGATTGGCTCCGTAGGATGAAAGAAAAAGTGCAAAGCGTGAGGGGTACTATGCTGAAAAAATGGTCGAATGTTTTTCGAAACGGGAAAAAGGACGTCTCAGGGCAGCAAGAACCGAACAGAGCCCTAGAGAGATGTACAAAAAAAAACTAAATTCGGTCTCAATGATGTGAAGCAACCTCTTCTGCATATTGCTTAAGAAGGTAAGGAGGTCCAGTTTAGAACGGACAATTTACCCTTGAATTCTTGCTGCTCAGATAGACCTTTAAAAATTTCATATAACATTTTAAGACCGTAAATACTGGAAGCCAACACCATAGGCACAATTTTCCAACTACTACATCGGAATAATGGCGGACCAAGGGGAGCAGTCACTGGTGTGATTGCATGTAGCCCAAGTGGAGTTAGTTCTTGGCCCAGCTATGCAAAGCAATAAGCTGACTCTGACCAAAAAGGCTGTACATCTGGCTTAATCGCCGCATTCAATATATTACAATGCCATCATTGCAATCCCTACAATGTTATTCCTGTTTAGGAGTTCACGTATTAGGAATTAAAAGAAGGTACACTCTAAATTGCGCCAACTATAGAGGCATCAGTCTCCTTAACATCGCGTATAAGATCCTTTCTGCCGTACTGTGTGATCGCCTGAAACCACATGTCAACGAACTGATTGGACCCTATCAGTGCGGTTTTACGCCCGGTAAGTCCACAACCGACCAAATATTCACACTACGGCAGATCCTGGAGAAAACCCAAGAAGTCCAAATCGATACCCACCATCTGTTCATCGATTTTAAGGCCGCATATGACAGCATTTATAGAGACGAGCTATACAGAGCCATGTCTAGTTTTGACATCCCTGCCAAACTTGTCAGATTGTGCAGAATGACGATGGAGAACGCTCGCTGCTCCATAAAGGTCGGAAACAATCTCACCGAGACGCGCTGTCATGTGACTTTTTCAATACAATTCTTGAGAAGATTGTGCGAAACTCACAAGCCAACACCAGAGGCACAATTTTCCAGAAGTCTGTGCAACTACTTGCTAACGCTGACAACATCGACATCATTGGCAGAACACAGCGAGCTGTCACTGGCGCGTTTGCAAGTATCAGCTTAGAAGCGGCAAAAATGGGTTTAGTGGTGAATGAGGGCAAAACAAAATATATTCTGTCAACAAGAAGGGACACACAACATCGACGAATCGGACAGAACGTCACGATAGACAGTTCTTACTTTGAGGTAGTTCGGGACTTTGTCTACCTCGGCCCCCCTATTAACTCTAAAAATGACATCACCTCAGAGATCAAGCGAAGAATCAAACTTGCCAACCGCTGTTACTTTGGTCTAAGAAGGCAATTGATAAGTAAGGCCTTGTCGAGAAATACTAAGGAGACTCTATACTGCTAGACCCTCATCGTCCCAGTCCTGCTTTATGGTGCAGAAGCATGGACCCTATCAAAGTCGGATGAAGAGCTCCTTGGTCATTTCGAACGCCAAATTCTTCGTGTGATTTTTGGTCCCGTTTGCGTTGACGGGCTCTGGAGGAGGAGATTAACCAGCGAACTCTACGAGCTGTAGAGCGACATCGACCTAGTCAGAAAAGTACGTATCAGTCGTCTAAGATGGCTGGGACATGTAGAGCCATCATTCGATTCCAACCCGGAGGGACAACGCAGTAGAGGAAGACCTCGCCTTAGGTGGTGCGCGCAAGTGGAAGGGAACCTCAACCAACTTGGAGTGCGCAACTGGAGGCAGTTAGCCAAAGATCGCGCTAACTGGAGAGGCGTATTGGTTGAGGCCCAGGTCCATTCCGGACGGCAGCGCCACCTATGTAAGTAAGTACATATAAATTTTGAATAAAGTTTAGTGCTTAAACGTTCGTCCTTCTCTGTACATTAACCCTTTTATATACATTTTTTTATAAATACTAAAAACAAGCAACTTTTTCAAAAAGTCAGACACCGTTGCGTATCTCAAATTAAATACTATTTTAGCGTACCTCATCGTTCGGTATCTGAGCCTGGTTACCCCAATATTCATATGTGTTTTGCTGCGGTTGTTCATCATGCCCATATGAGGGATACGCTTGCTGCGGATCATACATTGTTTGCTGTTGAGGGTCATATGCTTGTTGTGGTTGTTGGTAGGATTCTTGCGGCGGCATATATCCATTGCCGTAAATATTTCCATCAGTTGCGACTGTTTGTGGTTGATTAATTTCGTTCGGATTGTAGAATTGTGGATACTGCTGCTGCTGATCAGTTGCAGGCAACGGTACTTGGCTGCTGTTCTCCGACTGAGAGTTGTATTGCACTTCATTCGACTCTGGTTGATGATGCTGTTGTTGTTGTTGTTGTTGGTGATCTTGCAGGGAGCTTCCGCTATTGCTGTATTGCAAATTCAATTCATTGAATTGCCGATTAATTTCGGAGAATTGCTGATCAATCACATTCGATGTTTGTTGGTAGTCCTGGTTGGCATCTTGCGAGCGCATTTGGACCTACAACAAAAATAAAATTGAATTATAACCTCAATACAATATGTGCAATTTACTTACATTCGCTGCCATGTATTCTACAGCTAGCGACCGTAGATCTTGCAGCCATTTTTGCTCCTCAAAAGGCATTCCATTTGAATGGGTTGGACTGCCATCCATTGGGACTTCATCCATAGACTTTTCGAGAACGGGGTCATAGTATTTTAGGCGATCGGCAAGTTCATACACCTAACAGAAGACAGAGGGAGAGTTTGAGATGTGTATACAGTTTCCACTTGGAAGGTTCTTACCTGATTGATGAACATTGGTTCATATTTCGATGGATCGCGTTGAATGTGCAAAGAGATCTGTTCCATGTACATTAAGCACTTCAACTGATATCCATAGTCTAGCATTCTTGTAGCAATTAAAAATTTGTATGGCTAAAAGGGGTTTTCCGTTTATTTAACTTGTTACTTGTTTTAATGTAATGGAAACACAAACCTGGAATTCAACTAATGAGAATTTGTCGTCGTTCAGTGAACATGCATATTCATACACCTCCGTCATCATAATCGATTCGTTTGTTGCAAATTCTTCGAACGCCTTATGGTGCGAGGATCCCAAAAGAACTAGCCTGTAAAAACAAAACAAAAAAGCCTTGTTAGCACAAATATAAACTGATGCAATTTTAACAACGGAAACAACTTTTGACAGAAGTCAGAATCTGCCTCAAAACTTACCAATATATACAACTCTTTGATTTTTAACAAGAGAAAAATATCTAAGAACGTTAATTCACTTACCTAACAGAATTTTGCATCATAATGGAGTCAGTCTGCTCCTCGGGATACTTGCTGAATCCAACTTGTGCCATTAAATAGCAGAAATGTGATGCAAACAAATCGCCACGATGGTACAATGAGTCGCCAAGCGTAGTGATTGCCTTTCTATCCAACTCTGGTTTCTGTGAGGTGTTAGATAGGATCATGGACAAATGTGGACGCCAATCGCCCCATTTCTCATCTTGAACGCTTGTCACACTAGACGGAGTACGACCGCTCATTAGTTGGTACAATGTTTGTAGGGGATCGTTCAGCGACAACTTGTTCGCAAACTTCATCATTACGTTTGCATGCGAACGCCTATCCACCTTGGAAGCCAAGAACAAAGCATGACCCCACAAATTGTTATCTGTTGCCCAGTCCAGAGCTTCATTTACATTTCCATACAGCAAATAGTTTCGGAACTTTTCCGTTATTTCATCTTCCGAGAGGGACGATGTCTTCGAATCGGTTTCATCAGCTTCATCCCGATCATCTGTAATCAAATCATCAACTTCTTGCTCACCATCGCTGGGTATGTTCTCCTTGGATTTTCCCTGATCATCTGACTGCAGAGATTCACGACGATTCGAAGACGATGCCACTGAACTCTGAGGAGTTTCATACGGGAATTGCTGTTGGTTTTTCATCAGGAGTTCTGCTATGTCCGTTCCGACAACCATCTGCAAACATTCGGTAAGTAAACACACACTTATAAACATTGAAAGCTTAAAAACCAGACTTACGCCATTTTGTCGCAACAGTAGAATCAAAAGATTCCACATCAGAGTGAACGAAGCCTTATTCGTTTGACCGGCTGTTGTCAAACTATTAATCGAGTTCTGTCTTGAACGATTTATAGCCGAATATGGCCCCAATCGTATCTGATCCTCACAAAACTCAATGATTGTTTTTTTGTGCGTAAGGCCACGAACCAAAGGCCCCGGAAACGATTGGAACAATTTATTGGTTGCATCATTGGCACCCATTTTGAAAATCTTCACAATATTCGTTATGCCATTGTGAGAGTATTTCGGTTTAACGGCGACCAATAAACCTGGCCCCAGCGAAATTATCGGATGATCGTTCGAAAATTTATGCGGCGTTAGCCGCTGTGGGTCTTGTTGAATTGACGAGCTCCCAGCATCGACTAAATTTAGGGACAAATTATTTTCCGGCCTAAAGCAACGAAAAACATTTTCATTTAACAATTTTCAATTCACGTTTATACTTTTAAGCATGCATCTACGATACGGTTATATTTATAAGAAAAGCAATAGAAATGTAAATAACAAAAGAAAAAATAAACAGGACACACTGGAAATCAAAAAAGGAATGAGAATGGCGATGCAAGCTAAGCCCGAGTAGAAAGGTTAAGCATATGAGATGATTTAGAATAACTGATGTGATTTCACGTCTACGTTATAAGTTATTATAATGTTTTCTTTTAATTTAACATAGTTGTAACAGAAATAGAATTAGATTTGCTTTACAATATACTTAGTTTTAAATTCAAATTTCTATAGAAATATGGAGAATATCGAATGTGAAAAATTAACCTTTTTACAAGGTTTTCGTTTGTACTCTAACTAGTAGTCGCAGGCGACCTTTATGTAAACAAAGTCGTGAGGCAGATTTATAATAAAAAAACGTACTAAAAAATGTGCCCCAATTTTCGTTGTATTTTCTTATAAACGAAAAAGCATCAATATCTTCTACTTCCGAAGAAGAGGAAAATCTGAAATTTCGGCACTTTTCGGATCGGAACTAACAATGACTAAGAAGGTTAAGTATCTGGGAGTCTATCCAGATACTGGACTTACTTGGAATTACCATGTTGAGGAGAAGGTCCGGAAGGCAAAAAGGGTACTACATCAGTGCAAACGTGTATGTGGACAGAGGTGGGGACTCTCGCCTAGGTCAGCATACTGGATGTATACGATGATAACATTACCACGTACGCCTCGGTTGTATGGTGGGAAAGCCTCTCAGAAAACTGTGAGGAAGCACCTGGATAGGGTTCAACGCTTAGCATGTATAAGAATTACAAGGGCAATACGTACAACCCCAACATGCGCTTTGGAAGTCATCATGGGGATCTTACCGCTAGACTTATTTATTAAGAAAACAGCGGCCCAAACGGCACTTCGTTTGCATCGAGATGCGAAATGGCACAATCGTGGTACGATCTATGGACATAGGAAGATCCTGGAACTTGTCAAAAACGAGACTAGGGAGCTAAACATGCCTATGGATCGAATAACAAGGGTGCGCATTATGGAAAGGAATCACAAAACTCGCATTGAGAACGGATTACTTCCAGAAAAAAGAAATGAATGAACTACCAAATGAATGAAGATCCAGTTCCACCACCCAGTATAGAAGAAGTTGGTTTAGCAATAAAAAAGCTAAAGAACAACAAGGCCGCCGGCTCTGATGGTTTACCAGCGGAGCTCTTCAAATACGGTGGTGATGTTTTGGTAGGGCGCATGCACCAAATCATCAACCAAGTATGGGTGGAAGAAAGTATGCCCGATGACTGGACTATCAGCTCCATATGCCCCATCTACAAAAAAGGCGATCCTATGTCTTGCAAGAACTATCGAGGCATATCCCTGCTTAATGTCGCATACAAGATCCTATCCAACGTACTGTGTGAACGTCTCAAACCGTTCTGCAACACACTAATCGGCACGTACCAGTGTGGCTTCCGGCCCGGCAGATCGACTATAGACCAAATTTTCACACTGAGGCAAATCCTGGAAAAGACCAATGAATTTCAAGTCGAGACTCACCACCTTTTCATCGACTTCAAAGCCGCATATGATAGCATTCATAACCAGGAGCTTTATGTGGCAATGGCCGAATTCGGGATCCCGGCAAAACTGATCCAGCTGTGTAGCGTGACGCTGGAGAACACACGCTGCAATGTGCAATTTGGAAGTAGTTCCTCCGAGCTATTCCAAACATGCACCGGATTTCGGCAAGGAGACGCACTATCATGTGATGTGACTTCTTCAATCTCGTGCTAGAGCAGATAGTGCACAGGGCAGGTGTCAACACGGAAGGCACTATCTTCAACAGATCCTCTACTGGGGTATGCAGACGATATTGACATCATCGGTCGCCGTGATTGAGGCTTTTACCGCGATAGAAGAACAGGCGAAATTCGTTGGTCTTGTAGTAAATGAGGACAAGACTAAGTACATGCTATCAACAAACAAACAAGCATCTGTCCACCGCCTAGGACAGAACGTCACTATTGATAGCAACAATTTCGAGGTAGTTAAGGAGTTTATCTACCTCGGAGTAAACATGAACTCCACAAATGACATCCTAGTGGAGATCCGGCGAAGAATTACCCTAGGAAACCGCTGCTACTTCGGTTTGGCAAAGCAATTGGGTTCAAAACTCCTAACTCGAAGGACAAAATGTATGCTTTACAGAACCCTTATCCTGCCAGTTCTGCTTTATGGCGCCGAGTGCTGGACGATAAGCAGGAAGGGAGAGCTGATACTGGGCTCCTTCGAAAGAAAAATTCTTCGGCGGTTTTTGGGTCCTGTGTGCGAGGAGGGCGGATGGAGGAGAAGATACAACCGCGAACTCTATGAGCTGTACCAAGATGTGGATGTAGTCCAAAAGGCCAAAATACGTCGACTACATTGGCTCGCCCACATCGAGCGAATGGACAATAATGCTCCACCTAAGAGGATCTTCGAATCCCAGCCGGCAGGTTCAAGACGTCAAGGAAGACCGAACCTCCGTTTCAAAGACCAAGCCATCGCGGATGCCAGAGCGCTTGGTCTGGATAACTGGAAGCAGCGTGCCCGGGATCGCAGAGGATGGAAGGCTGCAGTGTCTCAGGCAGAGACTCTCCACGGGTCGGGAGCCCGTTAAGTAAGTAAGTAGAACTACCAAAATTTAAGGTCGAAACGAAAAATGTAAGCCTCCATTGTTTATAAGTGTTTTGGGTATTATTGTTTAGGCGTCGTAAAAGTATAATAACTAAAAATAGCAGATTCCCTTTCAAAAAAAAAACAGGCTACAGAATGTACCTATAGTGACTGGTAACCACTGACGATAGAAATAAATTTAACTTTCATGTTACGAAAAGAATTTAGTTAAAGTGTAGTGTGGGTTGTTGATGAAGCTGCCTTTCAACTTGACTTTTATGCAGTGATGCCAGATCGTGGGTAATTACCCATTTCGTGGTTATTTTTATTTCAAAATAAGCTAAAAAGGGCGAAGATGGGATTTTTTTTAACTTTTTTAAAGGGCTTTTTTTTAAATAGTTACTTCATCTAACCTCTTACATTCATTTTATTAAGTTATTTTTATATCTGAATGCAATCATTAAAGCAACATATTTGGATTCATTCAATGAATGCACTCATTTTCAGTTTTGCAAATGCATTGCAATGAAAAATCGTTCAAATGGCATTGATTTTACCTCACTAAAATGCAGAGGCAGAAAGATTTGTTTCCATAACAACTCATGTTAAATGCATACACAAAATCGTCTGGGAAAAGACATGATTAACAGCATTTACATAGTACCTAAGGTCATCTTTTTAATCAAAATAAATTACTTGGTTTAGTTTAGTTGTAAATAAGGATCACATATCTTACATTGTTTTTGAGGTTATTCATTTATTTCTACATTTTATTAACTTACAAAAAATTTATATTATTTTTAATGCTTTAAAAAAATGTAAATCTGAACCCATTCGAATTAAATAAAAAAAAACTTTTTTTTTAATTCTTGGTCTTTTGTTTGTAGTATATTTATGTATGTACTAGCTGTACCCGCCCGGTTCGCCCGTTCAAAATGTGGTTTCAGAACAGTTGATGGAAACAAAATTAAAGAAATTTACTGTCTTCTAGGGGACACAATTTTTTAATGCTTTTGAGAATCGCTGGAAGGAAATCTCAAAAAACAATCGAAAGACATTGTAGAGGTATAAAGTGAGGAAGCCTTCTTCAATAGTGAGGGACGTGAACCCGATCTAAAAAAAACTGAAGAAGACTAAGTCTGAGTGGACAATGAAAATGAAAGAAAATAATTTTATAGTGTCTAACTCCCTTTTTTTTTATTAATGTAACGCTTCTTTGTATATTATGTTAGCGGTTTTGTTTATATCGGCTAAGATAGTGATATTTCCTGCATTAATTTCCTTGGAGCACACTACATATAACTGCCCGTGCGTGAAGCAATTCTTTCTTAAATCAACTCCCGCTTTTCTTATAGTTTGACCCTGTGACTTATTGATTGTCGTGGAAGACAAACATTAATAGGAAATTGAATCCGTTTAAACTGAAATGAATAACTGCTGGGAATTATTTGTAGGTATTCTTGTTATAAACACCGTTTCCCCTTTACCACACCCAGTTAAAATGAACGCCTCAATAAAGTTTTTCTGTAACGATATCACTCTCAATCTGGTTCCATTACAAAGCTGGGGGGTATTCAAATTGCGAAGCAACATAATGGGGTCTCCAACTTTTAATTAAATTTTATGAGCAGAAAGGCCATGGGCTGTAATGCTATTTACAAACTCGAGCGGTAAATTTACTGCCTCATCTTGATCGCTCTTTAAGCTTTTTTTGAAAGGCAAAATACCCACGAAATGGGTAATTACCCACGATCTGGTATCACTGATACCTCTAACTATTTGACACATCTTTCATAAATACTTTTCTTTTTGTAAACAAAACAGAGTTAAACAAACCTTTCCTACATATTTGACATTTCTTTTATGGGTTTCTTTTTTTTTCTTAAGCGTAGTACGCTGATCGAGCTAAACTTCTCCAACTTTTCTCTCCAAACATCAGCTAAAGTTCTAGCTAAATGTTGACATAGAGTACGCAGTGGATAATGCCCAATTCACAATGTCGCGTTGACGCGCGCGTGCGTTGACAGATTATGTAGAAACAAAGCGTTCATATGCTGCCACACAAAATACAACTCCAGGCGTTGAATCGACTTTAGATCGTAAATATCGTAAAGTTCAACGCGACGCCTGAGTAGACCTACTCTCTACTCTCACGCGCGTTTGACAATTTCAGAATTTTGAATTGTTCGATTTGATGTCGTGGGATGTGCCGTTCTTAGTTGGAGTGGCACAGAATCAATTATGTTTATCACACACATGTTTTAAAAAGCAATATCATGTTTTTTTAATGCAAATTAATTAATTTAGTGTGTGAAAATGACGAATACCTTTATTTTTTTGTTAAGTTAATACTAATTTCTTTAGATTTTCTTTGATAAAAAAAATATTAATCATTGCTCTTGTATCTTTGGTAAGATTGTTTTTGCATTTCTGTTATGAATGATTTTTTTATTTATTTTGGAGAATCCTTTTTTTAAAAAGGAGCACTAAAATTACAGCTACAAGAAAAAAGAGAGTAGAATTGAAATTTGAATTCTGCTCTCTATTTGTGTACATTAGTTTAAACCAAACCGAACTTTTAATCTGGCATACTCTACTCTCTCAACGCGCATTCGCTTCAAAGCAGCATTTCGTTTTACAAAATTGTTGCTCGCGTGCTTTGGCATCTAAAATCGTAAAGTTTCGATAAAGCGTGTCAAAGCGCGCCGACGCACGCACGAGTTACGTGCACAGAGACACCATTAGATGCACCATAGCACATCTTGCTTAGGATGCATTTTTATTAAACCACGATCCATATCTGATGAAATTCCTTTACTGTAATTGAATATACCCATTTCATATTTTTTTTCCATTGTAATCAAATATATTTCACATTTTTCTGTAACATAAGATACATAAGAATCATAATGTACATTAACCTGTCCTTCCGTTCTCACGCTGCGAATAGTCGCAGCGTCAACATTAATACTGTATAAAAACCCAAGGAAAATTATTGTATTTGTCATTCGTGTTCAAATAAATATCAGAGGCGGAAGCTCTGCCCAAAAATTAAAAGTTGTTTTTTTTTTATTTTGTGTCGCGAAGTTCATGTAATTGGCGCAGTCGAAAAAGAAGAACATAGCTCCATGTAAAAACTCATATTTGATTTTGATAAGCTACAAATACGACGGATTATCGTGTTAATGTGCTATCGTGTGAAAAACTTAATGTAAGAATAAATATTTTAAAGTGAAGATAGAAAGTGATTGATAAGACTATACGACGGATTATCGTATTATTACATTATCTACTACCGATCTTGAGTGCAAAAACAGAATCTCACCACGTATAAATATCGTGAACCAAATAAACGTTCCAACATTACGAAGGATCATCGTAACTACAAGGACCCGTATACAGATAAGGATGCTACTGATCTTCCTGTAAGTCCCTTTCCTTAAATAATTTTTTATGAATTTCGTAAAGAAAACGCATAAATTTGATATAAATAGAGAAATTAATATAGATATAGAAAGCTCTGAAGATTCAGATTTAGAGGTAGAAATGGCTGTTAACCAAGCAAATGATATAGCTCGAGATTTAAATATGGAGGCAGGAAACGCTCCCATTCAAATAAATTTACCAAATGGTGGTCAAGCTGTTGCTAATCCCGCTGAACTGTTTAATTCACTAAAAATTCCAGACGCAATTAAGGACCTCCCGAAATTTGACGGGAATCCAAGGTTGCTTTTCGAATTTATAAAAAATGTTGAAGAAATTCTTGTTATAATGAGTCCCATTGATGGTACACCGCAAAGCAGGATATTGCTTCGTGCTATAAGAAATAAAATAGAAGGAAATGCCAACGAAGTATTAAACATGTATGGGACACCCATGATATGGAATGATATCAAGAACAACCTCATTCTGCACTATGCAGACAAGCGAAACGAGACGTCCTTGATCAGAGACCTTCACGGTCTAACCCAAGGTACAAAATCAGTCGAAAAATATTACAGTAATATAATTGAAATACTAGCAGCAATGTGTAATCACGTCCAAATCCATGAATTGAACCAAAACGTTATTACTGCCAAAACAGCATTATATAACGAAATGTGCCTGAACTCATTTCTTTCAGGCTTAAGGGAACCTTTAGGCTCAACAGTAAGAGCCATGAGACCCGACACGTTAAGTAAAGCATTTTCATTCTGTATCACAGAACAGAATATTTTCTACTCAAAATATGATCAAGACAGACAACAACCCAGACCCCAACTTCAAAGACCATATCAGAACAACTACCAACAACAATACCGACCAAGACCCATTAACCAAAACAATCCTAATTACAATCATACTCCTCAACAGTATAGACCACAAAACAATACACCAAGGTACAATACACCACAACAACATAACAATTTTAATAGGTACTACACTCAAAATAGGCTAGAACCAATGGAAGTTTCATCGGGTAATAGTCGTATCCGGAATGGACCACCCAACCAGGGAGAACCAATGGATACATATTCAGGAAATAGCAGGAACAGGCAGAACAATAACAATTTTAGGCAAAATTTGCAAAACACTAACAGGGAACTTAATAATGTGACCCATCATGTCATTGAACCTAGCGATACATCACCAGGCTACTATCCAAACTTAGATCAATTTCAGACAGTCGAAGGAATAAACGACCAAAATTTTCTTCCAATAGCCTCGGACCCCCAACAAACTTTATAGACATAAATATACATGGCAACACTCTACCTTATATAAACATTTCTTCACCTTTTGGTAATTTGAAGTTCCTAATAGACACGGGGGCTTCCTCTTCCTTCATCAACCCCGAGTACATCCAATCGAAGGACATACAGTATACTACACCTACAGTTATCTCTACTGTTTTAAATAAACACCATGTTAATAAATTAGTCACACTTCGTATGTTTTTAGAATTTAACCAAGAAGGTTACATACAATTTTTACTATTCAAGTTTCATAAATACTTCGACGGTCTCATAGGACTGGATATCCTAACAAAAATAGGAGCCCAAATCGATATTAAAAACCAACAATTAGTAACAAATAACTCAAATATTCCCCTGTCCTTCAAACCGAATTTAATCTCACACGAATATGTCATACCAGCATATTCAAAAATTACAGCAAAATTACCAGTAGACATTTCAGACGGAGATATACTAATTGAACCAATAGAACTTAAACCCAAACTTTACATACCCGAAGGAATCTATCATGCAGAAAACTGGTTCAGTTTTATAGAAATTCTAAATTACTCTCCTCAAGACCAAACCATTCTTTTAGATCAACCACTTAAAACAACAAAATACGAAAATTGCAATTATATAGAACTAAATAACCTTAATATAAAAACCACCTTTGAGAAAGAAACTATATATACAAAGGATGATATTTCAAACTCTATAAGAACCTCCCACCTCAACACTGAAGAAAAGAAAACAATCCTTAAAATTTGCCATGAATTTGAAGATATATTTTTTCAGGAGGGAACAAAACTAACATTTACAAATAAAATTAAACATAAGATTAAGACTAGCGATGACTTGCCTATATATACAAAGTCATATAGGTACCCCTATATACATAAAGAAGAAGTAAAAAAACAGGTCAATGAGATGCTGAACAATGGCATTATCCGACCAAGTTATTCGCCGTGGAGTTCGCCGATCTGGATAGTACCCAAAAAACTCGACTCCAGTGGCAAAAGAAAATGGCGACTTGTCATTGATTACCGGAAGGTAAATGAGAAAACTATTAGTGACAGATATCCTCTGCCCAACATCAACGATATACTAGACAAACTTGGTAGATCAATGTACTTCTCTACACTTGATCTAGCCAGCGGCTTCCATCAAATAGAAATGGATCCCGCCGACATACAAAAAACAGCCTTCACGGTTGATGGTGGCCACTTTGAGTACGTACGAATGCCTTTCGGGCTTAAAAATGCCCCTTCGACGTTTCAAAGGGTCATGGACAATGTACTAGGTGAACTATTGGGCAAAATATGCCTGGTTTACCTTGACGATATTATAGTCTTTTCAACCTCACTACAAGAACATAAAGAAAACTTAAAAAAAATATTTACCAGATTACGAGAAGCTAACTTAAAAATGCAATTAGACAAGTGCGAATTTTTGCACAAAGAAATTGCATTTCTAGGTCATTTGGTAACTACAGAAGGAGTTAAACCAAATCCAGACCGTATAAAAGCAATTAAGGATTTTCCAATACCCAATACCCAAAAGGAAGTCAGGAGTTTTCTTGGCTTAGTCGGGTATTACCGTAAATTCATTAAAGATTTTGCGCGATTAACAAAACCTTTAACAGAATGCTTAAAAAAGAACAAGAAAGTCGTTCACACAGATGAATTTATTAAAACATTTGATCATTGTCGAGACATCCTTTCAAACAATCCGATATTACAATACCCAGACTTTGAAAAACCTTTCATTTTAACCACCGACGCAAGTAACTTTGCATTGGGAGCTATATTATCCCAGGGTACCATTGGAAACGACCTACCTATATGTTATGCCAGCAGGACGTTAACAGATACGGAAATCAATTACTCAACAGTGGAGAAGGAACTTTTGGCCATAATATGGGCAACAAGATATTTTCGTCCATATTTATATGGAAATAAATTCAAGATCGTAACGGATCATAAGCCGCTCACTTGGCTAATGAACCTAAGAGACCCTAATTCAAAATTAGTAAGATGGCGGTTGAAACTCGAAGAATTCGACTATGAGGTCATTTACAAAAAAAGGTAAATTAAATCTGAATGCTGATGCCCTCAGTAGGGTCATCATCAATAATGAAGAAAATAGAATCGAATCAAATCCACAAATACAGAATACCGCAGAGATAAACTCTAATGAACAAGGAACCGGTTGTTCCACAGTACATTCCGCTCAAGAAAATCTTAACGATCACATTTACATTTCAGAACGTCCTTTAAACGAATTCTCACTCCAACTAATATTAGAAAGAAATAACAATCGACCAAAAAATTTGTTCGAAATGATTTTTAGGAATAAACAAAGGAGAACTATAAGATCTCAAGAATTCACAGAACAAGACATAATAGATATACTAAAAAAATTTGCTTCCCCAAACAAACTTAACGCTATCTTTACGGACGACGATACCTTCAAGAAAATCCAGTCTGTATATGCTAAATACTTTTCCCGATTCAAGGTAATAAGATGTACCGAAAAAGTCTTAGACGTTACCAATGAAGATGACCAAGATAAAACTATTCGGGATTACCACCTAAATAATAATCACAGGGGTATCAATGAAACACTCATGCACTTAAAGAGAACCCTTTATTTTCCATTTATGAAAAACAAAATTATCAAAGTAATAAACAACTGCGACACCTGTCAGACGTTAAAATATAATCGTACCCCTCCTAAAATTGAGTTTAGAATCACAGAAACTCCAGAAAAACCATTGGACATAGTTCATGCAGATATCTATTGCATAAACCACAGGCAAATATTAACAATAGTTGACAAATTTTCTAAATTTGCGGCAGCTTACACCTTAATTAATAGGAACAGTCTCACAGTTATCACATCCTTTAAACATTTTATGAGCCTTCATGGCATCCCTAAGAAATTAGTCACAGACCAAGGTAGTGAATTCACAGCCACCATATTTGCAGATTTCTGCAAACAATATAATATAAATCACCACATAACGTCTCTCCAACAGAGTAGTAGTAACTCCCCTGTTGAAAGAATGCACTCTACCTTCACAGAGATATATAGAATAATCCACGCAAAGCGAACAACTAAAAATCACGATGACATCCTGAATGAAACATTGATAACTTATAACAATGCCATTCACTCTTCAACCAAGCTCACCCCATTCGAATTATTCTATGGTCGTACACATAAATTTAAAAATATCCAATATAATAACATCCACGAATATCTAGATAAACTTAACGAATTCCAAAATAGATTATATCCCGAAATAAAAAGCATTATGGAGAAACAAAAACAACTTAACATAGAAAAACTCAATAGAAATAGAGGAAAACCCATGTCTCGTAAATCAGGTTCAATAATTTACCGTAGGGAAAACAGGAGAAACAAAATCACCCCCAGATTTAGCAAACATAGAATAAAGAAGAATAATAGATATACAGTACTAACAGTTAGGAACCAAAAGCTTCATAAAAGTAAACTAATTAATAAAAGAAAATTTCAGACTGTTGACTCCGATCCTGGCCCAAGTACTAGAAATTCAGGACCTAACCAATAGCAACGGCGTACTCCCTCTAAAATTAGGCAAATCCAGGACAATAAACTCCCACAAAAATTTCTTCCACATAATAAAATTGGAAAATTATAAAAACAACATTGAGAAAATATCAAACTCCATAGAAATACTTAGCGAAACCAAAGAAGCCAAAGAACCTCTTAGTATCCTGAAACTAAAATTAAAAGATTTAACTGCAAAATTTCAATTAGTAACCCCTAGAACTAGACCTCGTAGAGGACTGATAAATGGACTTGGAACCATAATCAAAACAATTACTGGTAATATGGACTCAGAAGATGCACTACACATTAATAACCAAATAGAAAAACTATTAACGAACGAAGACAATACTAAAACTACGTTAAACAACCAAAGCAAACTGAACGAACAAATGATCGAACGCTTCGAAAACATAACAAAACATATTAACCAACAACAGACTCTGATAAGCAATTTTGTACAAAAATCACAAAACAATATGGGGAAAGAATTAACGTCCCAGACTATCACCATACAAATGCTACAACATTTCCATACAATAAACTATAACATAGAAATTCTGAGAAACCATTTAAACGATATCATCGAAGCCATATCCTTAGCTAGAATGAACATAATTTCTAAAACAATCCTTAGTCTAGAAGAACTAAATCACATTGAAACTATTTTAAAAGAACAAAATATCGAAATAATATCCACAGAGCATATCTATGAATTGCTTGGTTTGCAGGCCTACTACAATGACACTAATGTTATATTTAACGTCAAAATTCCACTCTTTACGAATGATATAAATGATTACTTCCATCTCATTCCTATTCCCATCCAAAAAACATCCATACAAACAAAACCCTACATATCCCTATCCAACACTAAAATTCTGTATTACGAAGAAAAATGCAAGAACGTAGAAAACATATATTACTGTCCAGAGACCAGATTCAAAGAAAACCTATCAGATTCAAAATGTATCGGAAAATTATTACACCACCAGGACGCAGAATGTGATTTAATAGAAACAGATAACTTATCGGACATCCAACAACCAGAGCATCAGTTCATACTAATCATCAACACTCCCGAAACTACGCTGACATCAACTTGCACCTCAAGCAATCTTACAGTTAAAGGTACGGCTTTAATACACTTCAAGGACTGTATAGTTAACGTTAACAACTACACATACGACAATACCGCAATCAACCATTTCGATGAGATACAAATACACCCAGCCCTATTTAACAAAGTAACAGCTGCCAAAACAACGGAAACATTAACGTTGGCAAAACTTCAAAAATTTGGACTTCAAAATTTGGCCAAAATAAACCTAATGGAGGGAAATTCAAAGACAGCAGGCATGTTCACCAGCTCCAGCATGGTCCTATCATCCATCATCATCATCAGCATCATCATCACCATCACCATTAAAAACAAGAAGAAAATACCATCAACCCAAGATACCGGCAATCTCGAAACAACTCCAACAGCATCCCAGAACGCTCAGCCCATAGAAGAACCAAGACCTGAGCCCCGTCTTCTCTGGTCATCGCTCTATTCCAAGGGGGGAGGAGTTACGTGCACAGAGACACCATTAGATGCACCATAGCACATCTTGCTTAGGATGCATTTTTATTAAACCACGATCCATATCTGATGAAATTCCTTTACTGTAATTGAATATACCCATTTCATATTTTTTTTCCATTGTAACCAAATATATTTCACATTTTTCTGTAACATAAGATACATAAGAATCATAATGTACATTAACCTGTCCTTCCGTTCTCACGCTGCGAATAGTCGCAGCGTCAACATTAATACTGTATAAAAACCCAAGGAAAATTATTGTATTTGTCATTCGTGTTCAAATAAATATCAGAGGCGGAAGCTCTGCCCAAAAATTAAAAGTTGTTTTTTTTTTATTTTGTGTCGCGAAGTTCATGTAATTCACGCGTTCAACGCGACATTGTGAATTCGGCATAAGTGTCAGAGAAAACAGGTGTTCTTTGAAAAAATTTCCTTCAAAAATTTAAATCTCTCTTGTTTCAACTATTTCTGATTCTAGGTATTTCTCGTCCATGTAATAATTAAAAAAGGTCATCCTTGCATACTTTTCCGCAACAGAACAACAAATACACAAAGATCTGTCGCAATTTAGCTTGAGAAAATGTACCTACCCATTAAATGGGAACGCTAAATTTTGACAGACGCAGGAAGTACATTCTGAAACAAAAGTTTTATTATTTAGCTCGAGCTGCGTACCACTTAGCTAAATGGGTTCGCTAAAATTTAGTTCAGCTAAGTTTTGGAGAGAATTTTGTATGGGAGCGAAAATTTAGCTCGAGCAGCGTACTAAGCTTTAGCAAACCAAACAGCACACTGCCTCTGTCTGTCTCCCTCTCCGTCACAGGAGTAAAATAAGGTTAAAAGAGATGTCAATATATTGCGCGGTCAGTATGTTTGATTTGAGAGTGAAGTGCATATCCACTCACGCAGGTGAAAATCGTAGAAATGTTTCAAATTTTGCCTATTTATTTAAAAACCTTTTAAGTTTTCGAGTTAATGGATATCCTAAGTTGTACCCGCAGATGTCCTCTATAAGCTGGTGTTTACTATATTTAAATGCTCCCAGTATTTTAGAACGGAAAGCGTTGCAAAGAAAAAAGCGAAACCAAACGAAAAAATAAATTACTCTTGTCCATTTTTTTCCGGAATTTATAGAGATAGAGAGTTGAAACAAAGTGGAGATTGTAGGCCTAGGTATAGTCTATAGGACTAAGAAAAATTCACCAGAATATATTCAGTGGTTTCTAAGATTTTTGCATTTAAAGACATTCAAGGCAAATTCAATCTTAGTCGAACAGAACTACACCAATTTTATTTATATGATGATGATGATGATGATGATGATGATGATGATTTGTTGTGGGGAATATCGTGGGGTTATTCTAACAACGGCATGGGCAAAGAGGGTATTTTTTATAATCATCGTGGGCAAGTCAGTCCGAAAAGTCTGGCATCACTGCTTATATGTCACGTTAAAACTAAACCGCAGTCAACTCTCGATTACATGGGTGCTCGGGACCGAGCTCATATCAGAAAATGGAAAAGTCCCAGAGAGAAACAATGTTTTTCCATTTATTTGTAATTAAATAATTTAAATGAAAAAATTAACAGAAGAATGCAAACAAAAACCTCGCATGTTAGGTTTTGTTTGTTTTTGTTTGCAAGAATTAAAGAAAGTTGTTAAAAACGATCCCGGATAAAAGAGTGAGCGATTTCTAAATAAATGAATTTTCGAATATAAATTTTTAATAGACTTGTCTAGAGTTGACTGTATATATAACCAAGAGCTGGTTGGTAGGTAGGTTCAACTACTATACAACGGTCTAGAATGCCATCAAACCTTTCTGCATACGTTTTCCTAGTAAAATTAATAAGTAGCTACTTCTCCATATTTCCAAGTGAATCTGAATAGACCTTAAAATTTATAAAAAAGTAAATATAATCCCAAAAGAAAAGAAAAAACAAATATTTTCGCGAATTATTACCACTAAGCAGTAAAATCTCGAATTTTAAAAGAAGAACGCATTAGCATTAGGTACATACAAGAAAAAGTAAATCCCAACTCATATAAAGTTCGAGCAAAATAGAACTAGCCTTATCAGATATTGATTCATTTTTTAGTTTTCCCTTAAATACAGAAATTACATGTATACACCAATGTTTAACAAAGAGAGATTAATTTAATTAATTAAATTGGTTGAGTTGGGTCATTCGACTCATTCATCGAATTGCAAAACAGCAAATAAGCAGAGAAAAAGCAGCCCAGTTGCTGTTGTTTGCAATTTTCCTTTTTTGTTTATTGATTAAGTTTTGTTTTTACGAATTACGAGTAATGTGAAGTAAGCACCTTGGTTCTGAGTATTCACTTCGGGCATAGTATGATCGTGCTGTCGATGGATAGTAACCACTTCCGGGCAGTTGATTAATTTGCGATAGATTCCCTGTTGATGGCCCACCATTTAGACCATAGCTTCCTTGTTGTTGATGCGGATACTGTTGGCGTGCTTCTATCATCGTTGAGTTCAAGGAGGAGGACATATTTGCAGTCATTGCGACTGGCTGCATGATGTGCCGATGATAATCGTTCGTATGTGGAATGTATTGATGATGTTGCACGGAATACCTAGATTGGTTGTGTTTGCAAGGAATTTATGTTTTCGAGTTGTTTGATGCCAAAAATAATAAAATATTCAAAATCGAAACAGTTGAATTTTAATTGTTTTGTGTTATTTATTATTTATCTATGCTACGCTTACGGAAATGATATCGTTTGCTCATTCATTTAGCAAATCGATTGTTTTTTTTCTAAGTTGTGGTAAATACTGACTTGGCTTTGAAATGATTGTAATGGAATGACAGCTGATTATTGTGAATTTTCGATTTGATCAATAGAAATGTTTTAGAAGAATATATAAATAAAAAGGTGAACACAACTTTGGAAGTGGTTATAAAGAAAAAGTGTTGCAACTTTAAACGAACGTAATAGTGTGCGCTTGAAATTAATTTGTGCATAAGGAAAATAAATTCATAAATAAAAGGTAACTGCAAATTTTGAGGAAACGATTTTTTGTCGATTTTGTCGATGTCGTTAGCAGTTGGTATAGCAAAAGTGCAAGCAAAGCAGCAAGTTTTGAGACTATTCCTCTGGTGGGCGCTGTGGATTACTGTGACCCATAAAGCAAGTTGTATCTGCTTTCGATATACAAAGCAATAAGTAAACGAAACAATGCGCGGGTGCCTCTCGGGTTGACTTTGACGCGGTATGAGTGAAGAGGGGGTTCTACGAGCTGACCAGATTGGGTAGACAAAATCGATTTCTATACTTATGCTTATGGAAAAGAAACGGGCGCGATTGCTCAGTGGTTATTGTGAAAGTTTGCTAAACAAGGCGTCTTCGTATCAACCCACGGACAACTCCCAAAGTTACAAACATACAGAAACTCACGATTGTGAGAAACTAGGACTAAGACTAGGACTTGTTGCGCCCACTAATTGGTTTTTAATTATTCAACATTAAGTTGTTTGCTAAATCTGGGAACGACAATTCGAGTGAAGTCTATTTTATCCAACCAAACTAAGGAGAGCTTAAGAGCTGTTTAGAGTTCCCAAAATGTTTAGTGGCATATAGCTCTGCTTCAAAACATTCTGATCAAATGAAGAGGTACTGCGATGATTGGAAACAATCCTATTCAGGACTTCCAGTAATAAATATAAAGTAAACATGAACAACTACGTGGCGGTGAAAAGCCAAGTCCGGTATCTAGTCACAAAAACACAGGTGAACCACTCTAACAAGACAACTGTTCCCACCAGTCATATTGCGACTCCAAGGGGAAACTCATATGTTGCTATGGCCCTAATCGGGACGATTTATCGGCTATCCCGTGTGTATCTTATACAATGAAGAGTGATTGAATCCTCTTCTTATTTCTCTTCTAAGGCGTCGTGTTAACGTCTTGTTGTCAACTAAAGGATGTTTTTTTTAGAGGTTGGTTTATCGAATAGAGATGAAACTGACATTTTGTGGTCAAATCTGGCAACTCTAACGTCATTTATGTTCAGTTTGGTTTGCCATTTCATCATGAACAGGTTGACAAATGAACAACTCTTGCAAATCGTGCAAATTTATTTCGAAAATAATGGTTCAGTTCGCGAAGTTTACCGCAAGCTCCGTTCATTTTATGGTCGACATAATCGTCCGTCAGAGCAATTAATTCGGTTAACCATGGATCGATTTCGCACTACGTTTACTCTATGTGATCATACGCATCCGCAGAGACATCGAACAGTGCGCGCACCGAAGAAACAATTGCCGCTCTAGAGCAAAGTGTTGAAGAGGAAACGAATGAATCGATTCGCCACCGTGCACAGCAAACAGCAATTAGAGCTTTGTCCATCAACTTTATGGAAGATTTTGTGCAAAGATCTTGGCTTACGACCTTACAAGATCCAGCTTGTGTAAGAATTAAAGCCGCGAGACCATGCAATGCGTCGTGATTTTGGTGTATGTGCCGAAAATGAGATTGATATCGATGCTGATTTTCATCGCAAAATTTTGTTCAGTGATGAGGCTAATTTTTGGTTGAATGGCTACGTCAACAAGCAAAATTGCCGCATTTGGAGTGAAGAGAATCCACATGAGACCCTTGAGCCGCCATTACATCCACAAAAACTGACTGTTTGGTGTGCTCTAGGGGCTGGTAGAGTCATTGGGCCATACTACTTCTAAAATGATGCTGGAGAGTCAGTTACCGTTAATGGAGACCGGTATAGAGCCATGATAACCGACTATTTTGTTCCCGAATTGGATGGCATGAATGTGGATAAGATATGGTTCCAACAAGACGGCGCTACATGCCACACAGCGCACGTGACAATCGATTTATTGAAGGAAACATTCGATGAACGCATAATTTCGCGGAATGGACCTGTCAATTGGCCACCAAGATCGTGTGATTTGACACCATTGGATTATTTTCATTGGGGGTATGTGAAGTCGCTCGCCTACGCCAACAAACCAGAAACGTTAGGGGACTTGGAAGCCAACATTCGTGGCGATATTGTCGACATACAGCCCCAAATGCTCGAAAAAGTGGTTGAAAATTGGACCTCTGGACTTGGCTTTATTCGAACCAGCTGCGGCGGCCACATGCCCTAAATCATATTATTTAAACATTAAGAGCATACAATTATCCTTCCGATAAAGCCAAATTGATGGACATAAAAACGATTTTCTTGTGTTTTATTTCAATTCGAAGTTATACACCTCTAAAAAAAAAAACCTTTACGAGGAAATCCCATTTCGGCAGCTTAAATTCTGTCTCAAAACTTTTTATTTATTTTATAGTGAGTATAGTGTCAACGGCCATCAACGAAACAAACACATCTTCTCGTGCATAATAAACTTCACAATGTTTATCTACTTGACAGATTTGAAGGAACTTTTCCCATATCTTATCACATAAGGCGAGAAACCCATATAAAAGATAATCGCCAATTACTGATTTGAATGCGCGTACTCGTAAACTAATCTCTTTACCACAATTCGACGGCACATTCGTACCACCTCACTATCTACCCATGAGATTGCTAAATCAATTTAAATATAGACAAGCGATGATTAGTATAAGACATCTCTTCCATCGAGCAAAAAATCGTTTCCATTATTCCAATCAGATGAAGGTACCATTATTCCAATCCAGATGATTTTTTGTTTCAGTTAGTTTATTTACAAACAAAAATCTCTGAGATAGAAAAAAAATAATAATCCACAGCCACAACTACCATCAAATATGGAAACAAAAAATTCTCATTGTTATGTGGGCAAAAATTGTGAAAATGTACAAAGGCATAAACATAGTTTACGGTTAAATAAAACCAACTCACCGATCTTTTTCATTATTGGCTGAGCTACGCCCAGAATGCACCGACTCTCGTCCATCATTTGTAATTGATTCTGGTGCTTGCGCATGTCCGTAGTACTTTTTGTACCACTCGGCATATGCCTGTGGATTGGTACGCGCCATCTGTTCGTAGTAGTAGGCTGCATACGGGTCATATCCATAGCCTGGATATCCACTGTACATACTATGCGCAGCATAGCGAGGATCTTTGTCGCGTAGTCGCGATTCCTTTTCAATATCACTGTCACGGGCATTTCGACTGCTCGTCTTACGATACTCGTCGTATTCGTTGCGTGGTTTTTCGCGGTGATCTTTATGCCGACGCGGATCACGATCGTCGCGGTAATCTCTGTCGCTACGACGTCTGTCTACTTCGGGACGATTTCCGCCTCTACGCTCTTCACGGGTGTTGTATTTTCGGTATCTGCGGTACTCTTCGTAGGCTTCACGATCAGCACGATCAGTTCTTTCGCCACGATCGGCACCTCTATGACGTTCATGCCGTGTGGAACCTTCTGTTTCGTATTTCGAATCGGCGTCATAACGACCACTTCCGTATCGACCTCCACGTTCGGGTTTCGCCTCACGATCGCGGTAGTATTTGTCCCGATACCTATTTTCACGGTCATCACCACCCCTGTAACGTTCCCTGTCGCGTTCGCGATCGCCCTCGACTTCCCGATCTCGCTTATCACGCCGTTTACGCTCTTTACTGTCGCGATCCCTATCGCGTTCGCTGCGCACACTGCCTTCACGGTATCGCCGGCGTTCGCGATCACTAGAAAACTCAGATTCTTCGCTTTCGTATCGTTTTTCTTGGCGCTTCTTGTTGTCGTCACCGCCGCCGCCGCGACGCGTTTTGGCATAGTGGCGATCGCGTTGATCACTCTCGTCATTTCCAGTGGAAATATTCGAGAGATCTTTCACATTCGTTTCCACAGTCATACTTGATTCAGTTTCGTTATTATTGTGTTGGCCTCCTTGAACTTGGCGATCGAGGCTGTTCGCTCCCTCCAACGGCTCATCACGACTCGTCTGAACAGGACTGACTGGGCGATGATGATGATGATGATGGGAGTGAGAGTGATGATGCTGCGAAGTTTGTATTGGTGGTTGCGGCTGATGTTGATCCTCAATGTTTTCCCCATCAAGTTCAACTTCTCTCTGCTCCACTTGAATCTGTGCAACTGGAGCGACTGCAGACGAGCCATTCTCCAGACCGGTTACAACCCGCTGCTCGTGAACGTCACTCTCACCCGGAACCAAATACAAATTTCGATCAGCCGTTATGTCTATTTGATTTGAAAGAACACTGCTTTGACCGTCTCCGGAAGGCGTGAATGTTAAGCGTTGCTGCGATGGGTCAGTGTCTTCACCATCTGCTTGTCGTTCGATATTCAAGCTGTTTTCGATCTCTGTTCCAGGCACTTGTCGCGACTCATTCTCTGGTTGCCCAAGAACAAGTCTTGAGAGTCCTGGTGGAGGAAAATCATCGCTTTCGTTATTCTGCTCCTGCGTTTCAATGTTGAATGTAGCATCAGTATTGCCACCGATCTCTGACAAGTGGCTTGTCTGAAGATACTCATTGCGATCGTGGTTGGGGGCGATCTCCAGATTCTCGTGCAATACTTCCGAGTTATCTGGTGCAATCACTTCATGGTTTTCCACCGAAGGATTTGCGAAATCTTCGGGAGGTGGCGGCGCAGGTGCGTAAAACTGAGCGGGTGGCATAACAATGTTAGGTTGTTGGGTGCTCAGCGGAGTGGCTACGATTCCAGCCCGATGGTGTTGAGATACTCCGGCTCGCTTAAAGGGATTGCTTGCTGCTGCTGTCGCGGAGCTTTTCATTGGAGGTGGCAGTGTTGCAGTAATCGGTGGTGGTGGTGCAACGACTCCACTCGAAGGCGGTTGGGCTTCTGGTCTGTTTTGAAAGGCATGTGGAGGAGTGGTGGGTACGATTGTGTTTCCAACATCGTTGGTAACCGCAGGCAGGCTTGCATACTGCCGTGGTGGCTTTGAAACAGGTTTGGCCTGTGATACATACACCGGGCTGGGTATATTATTGGCCTGCGCCGCCTCTGAAGACTGCGAAACATCGCCTAATGGAAGATTAGTTGGTTTTACTACAACTGGCGATGAATGGACTGCTTGATGTTGAATTCCCGGCAAAGTAGACTGCAAAATGGTTGCCTTTGGCTGCGACGGTGCTGCTGCTGGAGTTGTGGTTGTTTTTAAATTCGTTACAGGCAGTTGGCCAACGTTTTCAATATGCTCTTGTGGTGGAGGTTGTTGGGAATTTTGATGCACATCATCAGGAATAACGGCATTCGGTTGATAATTGGCTTCGTTATTGGAACCCAATTGCCAGTTGTCATTGCTTTCCGTTCGAAAACTGTCCTCAATGGCCACCGAGTTGTTTAGCAATGTTTCTGGAACGAATGAGACAGGAGGCGGTTGTTGTTGTTGTTGTTGTTGTAGATGCTGATGATGCTGTTGTTGTGGAGGCTGTTGCTGTGGTGGCAATTGCTGCTGTAGCTGTTGTTGTGGTGCCTGATTTGCTTGCTGTTGTGGCTGATGCTGTACTTGTTGCTGTTGTGTCTGATGCTGTACTTGTTGCTGTTGTGACTGCTGCAACTGCTGTTGTGTGCCATTGTCACTACTCCAATCCCAATCACCCCAACCATCATTGTTATTGTTTGCTTTGTTGTCGAAATAATCTTGAGCCACATTTACGTTGTCCATTGGTTGGGTACTCTGCCGCGAATAACTGACTGACGTGACAGCAGCTGAAGGTGTCATTTCAACTGGCGGCTGAATATTCTGCGTATATTGTTGCGGTGGAGGATAGGACTGCTGCATGCTTGGATATTGTTGCTGCTGTTGGGGCTGAATAAAGCTCTCTTGATTCAGAAAGTACCCCGACGTCGATAGATTTGGCTGTGGCCCGGGGAGTATATCCTGCTGTGGCCAATTATTGTTCTGCACCGACTGTGGAGGAGACGATGCCACCGGATTATGTTGTGGGTAAGCATTTCCATTTGGGTTCGGTGCCCAACTGTTTGGTTGAGGTTGTTGAACTGGTTGCATAGGTTGCTGATTATAGTTTGGCGGCCAACCGGGCTGCAAAAGATAAACAAAATGTTGCTTAACATATCAGTGTATATAAGACGAATTGAGGTTATGGAGTGGTTCAGTGGTTAGAAAAGTGTGACTCATGTAATCGTTTTATTAATGACGGAAACAACTTTTAAGAAGGTAAAACAAAAGTAACAATAATTTAAACACGCAAAACTATTCTGCAGAAACAACGAGGATAGAAATTAATAAGGACAACGATTTAAGCAAGTAGAGCTTCTTAGTGTCTAGTGGAAACAAATTGAACATGCATACCAAAAGATCCCAAAGCAATATCGACTTCAGATTAACAAATAAATCACATCAGCTTTATGCAAAACAAAATTGAATACAGGAAAATCAAGCCAAAAGTAGACCAAAGACCTTAGAAGGAGAGCAATATCGACACCACTCTTCTTAGAACAAGACCAATATCAGCAACACACCGCTGACACCCTTCAGACAAACATAAAGTAACATATACAATGAACTCCTGAACAATAAACTGCAATGACAAATAAATAAAAAGTCTGCTATACTAATAATCATTAAAGTGTCCAGGGTAAATTTTTCAAGAAAGCGAGCGAGAGCGATGGCTGACATTCAATCATGAGATGAAATTGAGTTACTCCACGAGATATTTCATCTCATGATAAGCTATCAGAGAAATTATCTCCTTTGGATTCGATATGATAATATATGTCACAAAATTCGTCATTCTGTCACAGGCTGACATAACTATGATGTTAGAATTATTAGTGGTAACACAGCGTGATCGCTTGTCATGCGTCGTGTCATGAAGCGTGCCGCAAATGTCGCGACGTTTTGTGTTAACCATAAATGATTGCCGTTGAATTTGAGTGACCGGCTTTTTTAGACAGCATGTCACAGGTCGCAATGCATGTCGCGATTAATAGTTTTTTTCCTTGTTGATGTTATTGTGCGAACGGCAGCGACTGCTCTTTCGATTTGGCAACAGCGCGGAGCAGACTTGTGTTGTTGCGATTGTCGATAAAAATGTTCCTTCTCAATTTAGCCGTTGAGGTCCTCCGATTTATTCCGAAAATTGACTTCATACAAACGAATGGTTGTGAAAAGCTAGATCTACGATCCTGTATGGGCCAAACATATCTTTATATATAAATATAATTCTACTGTACGTGTGTTGTGACTAAACTCCTCCTAAACGGCTGGACCGATTTGCATTAATTTTTTTGTATGCGTTTGGGTTGCGCCCCGGGTGGTTTAGATTTACAATTCGGTCCAATTGGACAATGGGGCGTGGTACCTCCCATACAAACCACAAATTAAAAATCTATTATCTCAGCTCCTGATAACGGTATTTGAACAAAATTTGGTACGTCTGTTTGGTGTGCATTTTTTAAGTGCTGCTGCAAATATGGGCGGGATTTGATAAAGACGCGTGGTACCTCCCATACAAATCTTCTTTATGTATATAATTCTACTGTACGTGTGTATGTCACTGAATAAATTTTTTTTGGTCATCGAGCTTATTTGTTTGCTTTTATTTTTTGACATCTCACAAATTCGTTCTCAATCGTTCAGACAAAAGTAAATTTTAATTTACGCAATAGTGGTTTGTTTAATTTCGAATTGCAAGGCAACGAGTGTGGTGTCATTGAAAACAACACAAACTTGAATCAAGCAACAACTACGGCCACACGTAGGTATTCTAATTTAAGTGTATTGCATTAAGTGCGTTTCGTTATTAAATACATCGGCACAAGATCAATTGACGGACAATGGAAATGCCTCTATAGGAGGAAGTACGAGTAAGTGCTTCTATACAGCTTCCAATCGCAAGCGGTTGACTGCAATACTGCATGACAGTTCTTTGCTTCTATAATGCCTTCGGTCAGAAGTTTTAAAGAAGCATCTGGAAAGTGCTTCGAACCACAAGCTTTATGGAAGCAATTCACTTTCCACACATCTCCTGACACATTTTCAGAAGTCTCATAGAGATCTTGCCGAAACTTTATTTCATATCCCTCTATAAAACCTGTGTATATGCTTTGTACAGGTCTTACTGAAGTTATTATCGAAACAATTAATTCGAAATGGATCAACTTCGGTTAACAAATACTATAGAAGCTCTTTCCAAGCTGTTGCCTACAGAAATTTTAAATTTGAACCTTACCGAAGTCAAATTGTTACTTGGGTCTGTAACTTAAATATAATTTTTTTGCACGACGCTGAGATGTAAATGTAAATAGATTATTTCAGGTTTAAATATAATTGGGTTATGTAGCTATTCCTTACTCATGTTCGAGTTTGAAATGTTTTTTTATTTAACTTCGGAGATCATTATTTGTGTGTGCCCAATCAATTTCCTCAATCGTGTTGACATCAAAATATTGGCACAGATTTTATCAGCCCCGGAAAGACATCTGGAGTCGTTAAAGAATTAAACTTGTGTCGTTTGTTTGAGTGGGATTTGGATATATGCGGAAGAAATATAGATTTGAATATCATACCCGGGGTAAATGGAGCTTTAGGGAATTGTGGCGAATCACACACAGCTGTAGTTGACGAATGTGGTTATGTGTCTCGATAACTGGTGGACTGTTTTTCTAAAATATTCCTTCTTTTGATTATTTTTGCATTGCCTGAATGAAACTAATAATAATCTCAATAAGTGTTGCAAAAGCGTTGTGACTTTATAACTCACGAACGGTCAAACCGAATTCAATCAAATTGAGGGTTTGTTTGCATGGTCGTGTAGTTGGTTTATCTAAAGTTTGAACGAAATTGGTCAACGCGTTGGTGAGTTATGGCAACATCTGATTTTGTGTGCTATATGTTTACTGTGTGCTGATGTCATACACACGGTAATGACATCACGCACGATTTAAAAAAAAAAAACCTCAAAACAATCACGGACTTTATCGTTAAGCACTGTGTTTTTGGACAATCGCTTTTCTGGATGTACTCTGTCGAATGGCAGAAGCGAGGATTGCAGATTGCCCACATTCTGCTTAAGTTGATTTGGTTGGTTGAGAAAATCTGAACTCGATTCAATCATTAGTGCGGAAAAAGATGATCAAGAAGCTGACCCGGAAATCTATGAAGTCGTTTCTATGCTTTGAACTTAATTTAATTCCAAGGAGGTTCCATTCGTTCAATAAAGAGGTTCGACTATCAAAAGGGATATTAATATTTTAATTAATTTTAGGCGGTACGAAGTTCGCCCGGTCAGCTAGTATTTTATAAAATCTACGGCCATAGTCATGTTTCTTTCATTACACCAGTATTCCTGTGCTCCCTGTTCGAAAGAAATTGAATTTCACGTAATTATTGCAAAAGAATAGAAGTCTTCTTTATCATTTCTGTTTCTATTCAATACTTTTACTTAAAAACATAAACAACAAACAAACGAATGAAAGGCTATCACTTCCAATTGCTAAGAGTCATTATAGAGTCAAATTAACTATTTATTATTCACCGGTAAATAACAAAAAAAAGAACCAATAAATTATAATTATTTATTGCTTGAAAACACACAATTACAAATTGAATATAATTGTAAAATCATCCACAAAAATGAGAGCTGCCAAGAAGCATCCGAAAGCATCTAACAATTAAAACGCATATACATAACAAATGAAAGTAAGCAAACTATGTACAATAAACACCTTACCGCAATGATTACTAAATAAATTGAAACAAGTGCTGCATGTAAAACCTTTATATGGATAAACAAACGCCATGAGAATGCAAAGTGTTCACATAATACAGCATCATTGGATATTGTTATATCCGCTTCGGCAGTGATGGTCTGCTCTTCTTTTTTACTGTTTTGCCGTCTTCTGTATCAACATAATATATTTTTCCAAAGCCCTCATCAAACCAAGTTTGATTTCTTTTTTTTTCTGTCAGATTAATTGCAATCGGTTGACCTATTCAGTGCTAAGTTGGAGGAGATACAAGCGAAGTGTTTTGCCTCAAGACAGATATGCCGAGAAAGTTCCCCCGATTTCAATTATATTATTATTTTGTTGCATTTCAATCTGAGAGTGAATATGGGCACAAGTTTAAGTGGCGAATATTGGGAACAAACAAATTGTGGTGGATGGAAATAAATGTAGGCGATCGAAAAAAAAAAACAAGTAAAAGTGTTATCATCGATGCTTTGATACCCTCCGCTGCATACAAGTCATGCAAAATACCAGAACTACTTGACCGACATAGCCCATTTTCAATACCAACCTGACGCTGATAAAAATAAGTGCTCTCACCAAATTTCATTCAGCTACGTCAATTACTTTGGGCGCTATCGTGCTTTCAACAGAAAGACAGACAGACGGACATGGCTAAATCGATTCAGAATGTGATCCTGTGCCCATGTTCTGTAATTATCACATCGATATATTTATCACAAAAACAATATGAATTGAAAGAAAATACTTAAAAAGTATCGATGCAAAAAATTATTTATTAACCTCAGGAGCATTTTCTTTCAATTCATATCGTTTTTGTGATAAATATATCGATGTGATAATTACAGAACATGGGCACTGATTCAGAATATATATACTTTATGAGGTCTCCGGTGACTCCTTCTTGGCGTTACAAATGTATTGGCAAAGTGAATATACCTTCCTGTGGAGGGTATAAAAATGGAACGATACACGCTTCGCTTCAACAACGCATTGAAATTATTAAAATTCACTACAAAAATGGTAAAAAAATTGACAGTCACAGTTCGCAAAACTAAAGCATTTTTTGGTCGTCGTGAGGCACATTGTCGGACCGCAATACAGAAATTGTTGGAAAAATTCAAGCTGTTGGGACAAGTTAGTGATGTGAAGAATAAAACCCGTGCACGTCGCTCAAGAACAACTGAGAATATTGCTGCTGTAGCCCAAAGTGTTGAAGAAAACCCAGGTTTGTCCATTCCTCGTCGTTCTTTGGAATTGGCATTCCGCAAACGTCATTACACCGTATTTTGCATAAAGACTTGGGTCTTAAGGCTTATGAACGTTTACTTTCAACAAGACGGGGCTACGTGCCAAACAAGCAACGAAACCATTGATCTTTTACGGGAAAAGTTTCCGGACCGTGTTATCTCTCGAAGAGGTGATCACAATTGGCCACCGAGATCTTGTGATTTAACACCTTTCGACTTCTTCCTTTGGAGGCACGTGAAAGATAAGGCATACGCCAACAGCCCAGTGTCGATTCAAGACCTCAAAGATAAAATTAGTGAGGCTATCGAGGACATAGGGCAGCCACTTTGCGATTTGGTTATGGAAAATTTCATGAAAAGGATATGGTCCTGTATGCGTGCTCGTGGTGTCCATTTGGCTGATGTTGTTTTTCATTATTAACGGCATACCTTCCTCTTTATTATGAAATAAACATCCGATCATTTATCTCAAAAAATTACATTTTTCTTTGAATACCAAAATAACACCTCTTATTGGAAAACCTTTTACATAAACTGCTAGTAGCCAACTTAGCGTTGGTTCCAAAATTTGCGTTTGCAACAATTTGAATTTCAACGGTTTAACTTAGCATTATCTTCTAACACCCAATAGGTGTTTCTAGCATATGGTTGGCATTTTGTTGCACTTTTTATTTGCTTTGAACCAATAGCGCTAGTTATGTCGGCTGCATTTTTTGGACAGAGCCGCAGAGCTTGTATGGAACTGACATTTAACAACCAGATAGCAATTCATATGATAGCTATGCTCATGCTAATCACCCAAAAAAGTTGTTTGGGTCACTCATTTCGTACAAATGGTTTCGTTGCATAGGATCTCTTTCACATAAATTTGGTACCTATGTTTCTGAAGTTAAGAACCCATCAGCTGCTCTCATGTACCTCTTGATATTTTGTTCATGGTCGTAAACTGAGAGAAGCTCACAATTTATGAAGAAATTCCTTTTTATGTATTAGTAGTTTCTGTGCATTGAAGTTAATTTTACAACGTTTTCGAACAACAACAAAGTTATTGTAAAAGTCAAGCTTTGGTTGTATAAAACAAAATATAAAAGTATTTCTTTTCACGACTAAACTAATTTAGACGAGTTGCAGCTTTTGAAACTTTTATAAAAGGATCTTGATTTAATTTCAATAATAAAAGAAAGCAGCCAGTTTCACTGGCTTGATTGACGGACTGGTTGATTCGCGTATTTGGTGGGATAAGCCAGAAAGTTACGGTCAGCTCTGTTGCTTCGTAATCTGTTTTGGTAATGTAGTCTTTATCATGACTTTCTGAGATGCAATACCTTTCATAAGCAGGTAATTTATCAGTTTTTATTGAGGAAAAACCAATCAAATGTGTTGGCAGTATTCTCTGCAATTTTTATTGCTGAAGCGCGGATACTGTTAGATGTAAAAGAAATTTTTAAAAGTATCCCCCATGAACTATAGGGCTGTAGACTGCGCTGTTGCTGTTTAAAACATATACCAAGTTTGATACCATTTTTGATTTGAATCAAACAAAATATTTCTGTTATCTACAAAGTAAAATATATGAACAACAATTTTCAATCGAAAAGAGAAGACCCCTCCCTGAAATGAGAAACGTTTATCTATACTAGTTTTACCAAGCAAAAAATGGCGGAATATCTTGCACGCTCACACTCCTCCACTCCTCCATCGACTGTTAACATAATTTTCACTCGTATTTTCCTCTCCGCACATATTCATCGGCAAATTCTGATAAAAAGTTTCCTCCATGACCTCAATCTTAACGCATGATCAAACCACTAACATAAAGTAGTTTAAAGTACTTTCGATCGTGGACACTGCCACATACCTACCTACTTCGTCATTGGTTTCAAATGTTCACAAGTAAAAAAAAACTTAGCCACGCATATTCCTATGCATAAATGAATCGAAGAAGTAAACCTAGAACAGTCAACTTTTCACAGTTGCCAAAGAAATAATAAAATTGGCAGTGTTTACAAAAGAAAAAGTATGCAAACATCGGAAAGTGAAATTGAATGATTTGAATGCTAAATAGCATTAAAATTTGTCAAACGCGGATTAGCTTACCAATTACCAAAATAAGCATCTACAATGAGATTAAAGTAAACGTTAATAAAATCTAGGTAGGTACCCTTGATTTTATTTCGTTAAAGACCGTGCAATAGTGCAACCGGTATATGCATAGATAGGTACCAACCTAGATAACAATAACACCGAGACAAAGATGTACCAAAAGGAACAGATATCACATGACGGTTCAACATTTGAGATGATTTACGGTGTGGGTAGTAGATTCAGACCCGTGTCAGGAAGTACATTACTTCGATAATTCATTGAAGGCAATATAATCTTATCTCTGTCATTCCAAGAGCTAGATTTGAGTGTAACAATTTGAACCATTATTAGATGCTGTATGAAAAAGTCCTATGCCTACAAACAAACTCATGCAAAGTGAAAAAGCTAAATCATGCATGAAGCCACAAAAAATAAACATTTAATTAAAAATAATATTTCAATTTTGACACTTTTTAAAGATACTGCAACAACTACTTATATGAACAACCAATTACCTGAGAACCAAAATGAGCCGTGATACCAAGTGCACCAGAACCACCAACACCCACCTGCTGCGGCTGCAGCAACGGCTGCTGTAACTGATGTTGTTGCTGCTGCTGCTGCTGCAAAGGTGCTGATTGTGTGGCCATATTTGCCGGTTGGCGATGTTGAGCCCACGACGACATTTCCGTCTCTTGTGTTAATTAATTCAATTATCGATTTTTCGTTCGTTTTTTCCCGACACTCAGCATGCAGTCGAATGAACTTATCCCCACCACTGTGAAAAGCACCTTTCAAGCATTTTCCAGTCTCAATTAACTGGTTCAACAATTAATTTTCGTTGTGTATGCAAAGTTCGGGTTAATATGAATTATTCTTTAAATGCAATGAAGCGATTGAAAGCAGTGCTGGGTAATTAATGTAAATATGACGTTTGACGAGTTTACGTGGATGTTTTCGTTTGGCTGCTATGGGGGGGCTATTGGGTTGGAAAAAAATCTATTTTCTCAAGTGGGGAGCTCGCTCCCAGCTCTTATAATTCGATTTCGTTTTTCACACTTACACCAAACACACACGCACCCCTGTAAATAACAAATTTCAATTGAATAATACCGTATCTGTTAATAGATTTATAGTTAAACAATTTTTCTTTAGCGAAAAATGTCTTTCTTATCAACGAGAACTAATAAATCGCACACAAAAAAACGGCACATAAAATTAATAGTGAAAAAAAGTTATAACTAGTGCCAAGTTGACAGCTGAGCACGAGTTGTCTCTGTCTGGCTGAGATGATTACGTTGCGAAACTTTTGTTTTGTTGGCATGAACTGTTATACAAGCAGAAGCACTAGCTTTTCCTTTTTTTTTGCAGCACATCGACAAATGAGTGAGAAGAATCGACAGGCTTCGTCTAGCTTATGGAATGAAAACAAGTTTTCCTTTTTCCTGTCAACTTTCACCCGTTGAAAAATACACAAAGTTAATGATTTACCTATAAGCGCTGTTTAGGAGATAAATGTTGTGTAATAGGAACAAATAGTGCAGTCACAGTAATTGCTTTAATAACTGTCAGATTGTGTCGAAGATTATTACTTTATAGTAATTTACAAGAACTTTTCAGGCTGAAAGTATAGTACCAAAGCAGCCACAGAATTTTACTGCCAACTTGGAACTTTGACTTTCGTTTTCTCACCTGTCATAATTACAAGTACTGCCATTTCATATCCAATTGGCAGTGCGAGCGAGAAGTCCGCATGTTAACGACTACAGGAATGTAATGGAGTATAGAAAATTTAAGATCAAAATTTATTTTTAAAATTGATTAGACGGAATTACGGAATTATGATTTAGAACATTCGACTTGAGGTTTAATTTTTCGAGCTTCAATTTCAGCAAGGTAAAGTAGATAAAGTAGTATTTTCAGCACGCCATAACAACAACTTCTGTAAGTCATCGAAGTGTCAAGTAGAGCGTATTCGATTGGGCACTCCCAGAGCACTTTTGTTTTAGTTACCAATATAAGTACCATAGACAAACCATACTGAGACCCCCAACTCACAATCCTCTTGCCGCTGGCCCCCTCAGTTTTTTTTCAAATTCGCCATTTTGTATTCCTATCGGTGTTATATCAATTCGGAATCCGAATGAATCCGAATGACATGCAAAAACATACAAAAAATACAAAAATAAATGCTGCCAACCTCGGCAGCCGTGGGGAAATGTGAAAGAGTTCGGGAATACCACATTTTACCATAACTGAATGCCATTGGTTAGTAATTATAAATTTTTTGAAGGTAAATAATTTGATTTGTGTGGTTAATAAAACTATCTAAAGGAGATGTTTTATATACCAGAAATATATTGGGACAAATATGGTTGTGTATTTCCCGCTTTTGGATAAAATTAACTTCGGTTTCGTGTGTAATTTTTTCTTAAATAATAAAGAAAATTTGGTCAAAATGTTTTTATTTTCCCTCAACCAACATACATTCTTAATTTTTCGTAAATATTTTAAGCAAATGTACACTTTTTCCCAAAAAAAAATATTATTCACACGTAACGAACAATTTCAAATTTAACTGATAAAATTCTATGAACGCTGCAAGCCACTTTGCCCAAAGCGGAAGTGGCTCATATTTTTTGGGAGTGTGTTGGTGACTCAGAACTTTTGAAGTTACGTGACATTTGTCAATACGAATTTCTATGTATCAATACTAGCGCAGTAAATCGTGACCACTCCGAAAAATATAGCTTGTAGGCTAAGTAACGGGAAATCGGCCGAAGTTGGTGGTCTCAGTATTGTCTCTGATAAGTACGTTTGAGTTTGACAACTAGTGGAGTTTGTTTACCTTTTTGTGAAATTTTTCAACTGCAAAGAAACGCGTTTCAATACTATGTTGATCTATATTTGTTAATTATTTATTTATGTAAAAATGTTTAGAAATAAATCGGGGCGCCAATTTAGAATGTTTTAATATAAAATTTAACCCATGAATGCAAAGAGAAGTGTCGAAGGCTACACATCACATTATTTGAACACCATGAATATCAACACAAAAAGTGTAATGTGGTTTTCCATTGGGACAAAAAATCAATCTTTTTTTTGATCTAAATCACTTTTCGCGTTCCATTGGGAAAAAAAATCAATCTTTTTTTCGATTCGGAGCACTTTTTGCAGATCTCGATAATTTTTCAGATTTACACATACTGCCACAAATACCCACAGCTGTTTCACGTCATTGAAAGAAGTTTGCTTTGAAAACAAATGCGCAAAGTTTGGTGAAAAGCAAAATAAAGAAATACATAAAAAGCAATTGATCTAATGTTGGAGGAATTATTATCTTTATTATCTTCCTCATCATGTGGAAACTACGATTCACCGAAACTACTCCATTTGTGTCTACAACAGGGGAAACATATTTCAAGTCGATAGCTATAGCAGATTTTTGCAAAAGCGAATGCAATTTGAACAGCTGATTTTGCTGTCAAATACGCACTAATCCATTGACAAAAGCAGATCAATTTCGTTGCACGTTCCATGAACCGCGATAAATCGGAGATCTGAAAAAGATTTTTAGTGGTCCCAATGGAAAACGACATAAGTGTTGTTCTTATGTTCGATTAGCCACACGAAATTTGAGAGCAAATCTGAAGAAGCCCAATCAAAAACCACATTAGTTTTTTTTTTTGGCAAATCAAACATAAAAAGCAATGGGGACGTTCAAGTATCTAGTTTAGTAAGTCTTACAGCTCTCTCACTAAGTGTATCTCGGTTTTGATTTTGGGAAATCGGTCAAATGTGCAGCTGTTTCAGTTGACGTTTATGAAGGGGTAGCCGATGAATCTAGTCAAGAAATTCGTGACTGACTGAGTACTAAGTTGACAGTTCTCATATGTGGCTGATGCAGAAAAAGTGACGCTCCCGACCAATCTGGATTTTGCGTTCAGGTTTCATCTCATCCAGACAAATCTAGTCGACTTAAGATAACTAGATTCTTGAATGCGGCCAATCTCGATAAATAAAAAAACATTTGTCGAAGCAGCCCTATATGGTGCTGTTAATATTAGGCGTGTTTTTTTGAGCTTCGATCTCAGCAAAGCAAAGTAAAGTAGGATTTTCAGCACACATTTTACAACAACTACTGCGAGTCTCGAAGTGTCAAGTAGAGTGTAGTTGTTGTAATTGCGTGCTGAAAATCCTACTTTACTTTGCTTTGCTGAGATCGAAGCTCAAAAAAACAGGGGTCTAATCGCGTAAGCACAAAACGATAGAACGATATCGTCTCGACGATGCTTCTACTTCGTGTAACAACCAAAAAACGATAATCGTCGAAACGATTGGACGAGCATCGTTTTTTGTTGCTTCAAGTTACTAATTCAACTGTCAAATACTCTCGTCGAAACGATTCGATTGAACGATGGCTATTTTGCTATCGTTTCATCGTTTTTGCTGCATTTTTCACTTTAAATTAGTTCTGAGAGAAGTATAAAAATATTAAAGGAAAACACACACATTATATTCACTTTGGAGGCGACTTGCACTTATCCGAACTGTAAAAAAAATGTATTCTTTGCCAAAAAAAAAAAATGGTTATTGCACTTATTGGGAATATCAAATGAATTTCAGCTACTTGTTTTTTTAATTTATGCATTTTTAATGCAATCAGAAAAAAATGCAATCATAAAATTGCATTCATTGATTTCTTTTTACAATTCGCCCTTTAAAAATAAAAACTCTACTACCTAGCTATCTATTTTTGCATAAAATACCCAATTCCATGACAACGAAGAAAAACAAAACAAATTTATTCAAGAAAAGAAAAAAAAAAAGAAAATTCCATCCCTTTTTTCAGTTCTTTAGGTGTCAAAGTTTGTTTACAGTCATGCTCAAACTGCTGAAAACGAGGACGATGAACGATTCGATTGAACGATGCGACGATGATGTTATATGAAGCAAACTAAAAACGATCTCGTTTAGTTCAATCGTTTTGACGACAATCGTTTCATAAATTACGCGATTAGAGCCCAGGGGGTCAATTCTCGTTCTGTGAAAAAGTGAAACGAGAATGTTTTCACCCTTTCACAGCAATTTCAATTCTCGTTCTACGAAAATGTGAAACCAAACTTCAAAAATTTTCATATGAATAATTTTTTTTCACGTTCTCATTTGCAAGTGAATGTTTTTAGTGAGAGTTTGAAAATTGAGAACTTGATATCATACAACACAGTATACGATACTAAACTCACCACGATATTTTCACTTATAGAACGAGAATCGCTCTTTAGTACTGAGTGAATCGAAAAAATGAAAGGAATGTGTGAGAGCGAATGTGAAAACGATTTATTCGATTCACTCTTTCACAGAACGAGAATTGACCCCCAGGGCTATTGATATGTACATATGTATGCGACGTAGTATTTGTAGTAATGGTACTAGGTATCAAAGAAATTGATGTTACGGAAAGGATAAAAGAATAGAGTAGTTTTCTTTCACGCAACTTTTACTTTCGATGAATAGTGGGAATTTCAAATGGCCCCGTGCAAGAACATACTAAGTGCATCTATAATATTTTTCAGGAGAGGTATTTGCTGTTTTTTAAATAAAATAGTAGTGATCGTATGTGTGGTAAAAATGTCTTTCATCATAGGTTCCTCTATATGGGACTAAAATATTAACAGTTCCACCTTAAAAGATCTATTTACTGATGGTAGCGCTTTACGAACAACTGTTGCAAGAACTCATTACTGACATTTGTTGTTTTCGTGTTTTCCTCCACGATTTTGACGCAGCTGACGTGTTGCTAGAATTCCATCCACCATCGACTTTTAAGTGTTTTCAATTTAATTTCGAAACTTCCAAAACAATACCCCAGCAAATGTTTTGCTTTGGCTAAAAATTTAACTTAATAAATTTGTGTAGTAAAAAAATAAATCCTCATCATGGCCCTACTAACAATGATAGCACGAGTAATTGATGGTCTTCCACTGGTGGGCACAATGCAAGATGATGAACAAGTACGAAACTTTTTCTTGTGTTGCAATCTCTTTGATAAAATTATAAAATAAAATGAATTCCAGTCTGGTCGCAGTATTCTAGAATACCAAAATCAAGCAAAGATGCTTTTCAGAAAATTGGGATCACATTCACCAGCGCGATGCAGTATCGAAACAGGACCATATCTGTTCCAGTAAGAATCCTCTTATCATCTGTAATTTAACAAAATTGATTTGTTCTCCATTTAGTTACCTAATAGAAAATGATGTATGCTACCTTGTTATGTGTGATAAAATGTATTCAAAGCGACTAGCATTTAATTATCTGGAAGATCTTGCCCAAGAGTTTCATGGTACATATGGCAGACGAGTGAATTCGGTGACACGTCCCTATGCATTTATTGAATTCGATGTTTACATACAAAAGGCCAAAAAACAATTAACAGACAGAAGAAGAAACATAAATACCATAAATACACAATTGCAGGATGTACAGAGAATAATGGTGAGTTTTACAAAAGTATTTCCTGTATAATGCTTTGATAGAGTGCAAAGGTTGAAATGTTATGATTACAATCGATTCGTTATGGAAATCGCTTGATTAGCTTCAAAACAACTTTAGCAAGAAATAGTTTTCTCATGGTGCAGTTGTCTATTATCTGTTGAATTGATGTCAATCTATATTCCGGTTTATTGATTTAAGTTCAAGCTAGCAATATGCATATTATGCATTACCACATCGAGATTAACATAAATCGTCGTTAGTGTTGCCTTAACGCATTTACGATGGCTTGATCGTGTTCAACAATAAATGGAAATTATCAAAGCGACTCAAAGAAACTGGGTACACACTCTAATGGATATTTTATTAGCTTTTCGGTTTAGTTTCGTCGTACCATAGCAAAATACCCTTGTATATCAGCTTAGATTTGAGTTTATACTCTCATGTCATGTTTTTACTATTATGTACTTTGCATAAATATATTAAAAAAAAACATTAATTAAGTGGGAATTGCTGATTGTTTCAGTTTAAATCGACTTTTGGAATGGCATTAAACTGGAGTGCGTATATAACCTTTTCTGGCGTATGCACTTTATAAACTACTCCTTCGCGTCTGGTTGCTCATTGTTTGAAATATGTAGCAACAATCATCACCGGCAACCGTTTAGTATCATCAACCGTACATCCCTATTATTCCTTCAGACTCTGGTTTGACTCGGGGGTGCATAGTAGCAAAGTGCCATGATCCCGTCGACAGTTTAACCTCCTGGGATCGGTTGATGGACAGAAATTATGTTGACATTAATTAATATTTATGTGTTGGTATACGTTGTTAAGACATCCTGACAGATCGCCGTGCCGCACGTAAAAAACAAAGTTGTCCGTTATCGATTTTACCAGTTATTGGTAGTGCTAAAGGTTTTCCAATAAGAGGTGTTATTGTGAATGACCCGCTATTTCGGTAGCTGTCACATTTGAAGCTTTTATTCTTTGACATTTGACAAGTAGAAACTACGCCATTACTAAAAATGGAACGATACACGCTTCAACAACGCATTGAAATTGTTAAAATTCACTACAAAAATGGTGAAAATCTTGCAGTCACAGTTCGCAAAACTAAAGCATTTTTTGGTCGTCGGGAAGCACCTTGTCGGACCGCAATACAGAAATTGGTAGAAAAATTCGAGCTGTTGGGACAAGTTAGTGATGTGAAGAATGAAACCCGTGCTCCGTGCACGTCGCTCAAGAGCAACTGAGAATATTGCTGCTGTAGCCCAAAGTGTTGAAGAAAACCCAGGTTTGTCCATTCCTCGTCGTTCTTTGGAATTGGCATTCCGCAAACGTCATTACACCGTATTTTGCATAAAGACTTGGGTCTTAAGGCTTATGAACCTTTACTTTCAACAAGACGGAGCTACGTGCCACACAAGCAACGAAACCATTGATCTTTAGAGGTGATCACAATTGGCCACCGAGATCTTGTGATTTAACACCTTTCGACTTCTTCCTTTGGAGGCACGTGAAAGATAAGGCATACGCCAACAGCCCAGCGTCGATTCCCCACCTCAAAGATAAAATTCGTGAGGCTATCGAGGACATAGGGCAGCCACTTTGCGATTTGGTTATGGAAAATTTCATGAAAAGGATATGGTCCTGTATGCGTGCTCGTGGTGGCCATTTGGCTGATTTTGTTTTTCATTATTAACGGCATACCTTCCTCTTTATTATGAAATAAACATCCGATCATTTATCTCAAAAAATGGCATTTTTCTTTGAATACCAAAGTAACACCTCTTATTGGAAAACCATTTAGAATAAGTTTGTAAATATTCTATATTTTTAACTATTCGCTTTAGGATTGCGCTTAAGGTGTCAAGCATTGCTAAGCATATACATCCTGTCCCGTCTATACATTACAAGGATCGCGGGGGTAGAATGGAACCTCCATAGCCACCGACTCTAAACTAACTCATCCTGAACCCACCTAGAAATTAGCAAATGACTTGGATTCCCGTGTGGGCCAAGCAATGGAAAAGGTGGTAAAAATTAGATAAAAAGTCAGCGCAACAGTTCCATAAAGCGCATTCACTCAACGATTCGTTTGTTAGAGGTTTTTACTTTAGGGACTCACTATTTGTATGCCGAATCTGAATGACTCAGAAGCATAAGAATGTTCGCCAGAGGTGGCACAGCGAAAAAAACCTGGTGGTCAAATTTGTGTATTTGTCACTAATCTAATTTTACGACATTCTCGGTGATAGCCCACTCGGAGAAGTAGCAGCTCATCATTAAGAACCTCACGTATTCCGGTATTTATTGTACAATATCTGCGAGTCCATTTAACTGATGACTGATTGTTCTTTTATGCGGTTTAGAGCCTCGCACATAAATCATATTGTGCACAGACTAACAACGGACTTCGATGGCTTTTGGAACTTACTGCGGTTAAAACCACTTCCAAGTCACTAAATAAACGGTTGGGAAACTTCATAAACGTTATTAAGGGCCTTTTTTTGAGCTTCGATCTCGGCTAAGCAAAGGATTTTCAGCACACATATTACAACAACTGCTGCGAGTCTCGAAGTGTAGAGTAGAGCGTAGGTAGTTGTTGTAATTGTAACAGGGCTATTGTTTGACAGATTTCGCTACTCATAATCAGCAGCAATGCTTAAGTTATTTGATCAAATTATTTATAACCTGTGCTTGCGCGAGATCCTACAACATGACTGAATTCTGGTACGAAACTCCATAAGCACGCCATTTATGGTCTGCTTCCAAAACCGCTGAAACTCGGTAGTCTTCATGAAATCTAATTCCTTCTTGACCAAAATAAAACATGCATTTCCATATCAACGAATTGAATGTGATTCTTCAACCGAGGCTAAAATCTCGAATCTCTCTCAACCCAAGTCAACAAACTGCGTTTCTCATCACATTAATCTCTTTACAGGTTCAAAATATCGATGATGTACTCCAAAGAGGCACAGTCTTATCAGGTAGGACCAATACCTTTCTACATGAGATTTGCGACACGAACTCACTTAACCAAACTTATTCTCGTTCCAGAACTCGACACAAAAACTCAAAACCTCTCCATGATGTCGCAGAAATACAAGAAAGACGCAACCTATTTAAATCGAAAGTCAATGTATGTGAAGGCGGCGGCCGCTGGAATAGTGTTTGTAGTGTTTATATTATATTTTTGGGTACTTTAAGAGGAAGCGAAACAAAAGAAACAATCTAGAAACGAACACACTGTGCATAAATTATTTAAAAAAATATATATATAAAAAGAAAACTAAACGAAACGTATACATTTCTGAAGAATAAAATCAACATAAAATTAAATATATTTATAAAAGAGGCAGTTACGCTCTACGGCATATAGCAGTAACTAGTACATTACAACTTTAAAACGATTCCATTTTTTATACTTCTAGCTAAATAAAGTTGTTTTTGTTTGTTCCTTCATTCGCATGGGCATGAATTCATTTCGTATTTCAACTTCCACATTGATTGTGCATATCCATTATTTCCCTGGGAATGTTTTCTCTTCCATTTCCATTGGAATTTCTTCTGATTATCTTTTCCGGCAGGCGGAACTACAGCTTGGCGTGTCCTCTTCCTCGGTAACATTTCCACCTTCAGAGTCGGAGGACGATGAAATCTCATCCCAGAGTTTCTCATCCGAAAAGAGATAGTTACTTGGTTCCTTTTCGAGTTGTTCGCGTTTGATGCGCCGCTCTGCGCGTTTCTTCTCAATAAGTTTCTTTTGTAGGTCCTCTTTAGAGTCGTTATCGCTCGCGGTGGATTGTTTGAGATTGGATTTCTCTGTTTTGGACAGTTTTTCCATGGTTTTGGTGTACGATTTATTTTCAGCTTCCATGTCGTCATCTGAAAGTGAAAGAGTGTATTCGTTAATAACTGTTTGACACGTGTTGATCTTAAGTTACTTCTGACTTGGGGCAAATGTGTTAAAAATCTATTTCAAATGTAATTGAACACATTCTCCCAATTGTACCAGAGTGTTTGCCAAAATCGACACACAACGAAAAAAGATCGAACGGAGACTGGCCAAATGAATTTAGAATTCGTGTTATTAGCATATACCTAGAACGGGCTTCGAATCCACACCCAAGAGACGGCGCAGTAGAGGAAGACGGCGACTCATGTGGCGCACACAAGTGGAAGGGGACCTTAACCAACTTAGCGTCCGAAACTGGAGACGCTTGTTGGTTGAGGCCCAGGTCCACCCCGGACTGTAGCGCCACCTTAAGTAAGTAAGTAACCTACAACGGGCTCTCTAATTGCCTCAACCGAAAGTTGCAGCCTGTGTGACTCGTTTGAACCAATGTTGGCATCATGTTTGGAGTACTGAAAATGCGTTCCTTATTTTAAGCTTCAAACTCCTTCGCTTTGGTTCAGAAACAACGAATGGTATAGGACATAGACGCAACTAATTATGCGACCGCTGGACAGAAAGTAAAAGACAATCGATTTAGCGATGACAACAGAGCAAGAGACTCTTGCAACTCATCCAAGTAGATATAAAAAGAACAAGTAAAAGTGTTATCATCGGCCTAGCCGATGCTTTGCTACCCTCCACTGCATACAAGTCATGCAAAATTGGTTTTGTGAGGGAGGTACCAGAACTACTTGACCGACATAGCCCATTTTCAATACCAACCTAACGACGATAAAAAGAAGTTCTCTCACCAAATTTCATTCACCTACGTCAATTACTTTGGGCGCCATCGTGCTTTCAACAGACAGAGAGACATATGGGTCCAATATTGGTTTTGTATGGGAGGTACCAGAACTACTTGACCGACATAGCCCATTTTCAATACCAACCTGACGCCGATAAAAAGAAGTCCTTTCACCAAATTTCATTCACCTACGTCAATTACTTGGGCGCTATCGTGCTTTCAACAGACAGAGAGGCATGGGTCCAATATTGGTTTTGTATGGGAGGTACCAGAACTACTTGACCGACATAGCCCATTTTCAATACCAACCTGACGCCGATAAAAAGAAGTCTTTTCACCAAATTTCATTCACCTACGTCAATTACTTTGGGCGCTATCGTGCTTTCAACAGACAGACAGACAGACAGACAGACAGACAGACAGACAGACAGACAGACAGACGGACATGGCTAAATCGATTCAGAATGTGATCCTGATTCAGAATATATATACTTTATGAGGTCTCCGGTGACTCCTTCTTTGCGTTACAAATGTATTGGCAAAGTGAATATACCTTCCTCTGGAGGGTATAAAAATGATTTCGTTTCGGAAGAGATGTCATGACAAGGGCAGTCGTGTTCTTACACGATGCGATATGATTTCAATTCGTCAGTACAGTATCTGGTATGCAAAGAACATTCGAGCGTTCCGCGGCTGTTTAGTTAAAACAAAAAAATATATGGGTGACTTCACTGGCAGTGAAGTTAGGCTTCTGCTCAATCTACAGTTTGGGCAAAGAAGGAAGATCAGACAGTAAAGTACCATTTACAAGACCGCAAGTTCAAGATATTCAAGCAAATGAAATCTGGTTATCACCAGACTGTTTAAACTCACCACTATCGATGACGTCCAATCCAAGGTGGTTCTTGTCATACGTTACATATATGCACGGATACTCAACCAGAACCTTCCCAGCTAAATTCTCTTTCAGTGTTTTCGTACAATCCAATTTGTAAAATCTGTTTCGACATCTCTTCACACCCTCCGCTTTCAATAAAATACTTAAATTTCCGATTCCCTCGTTCTGGTAATACTCGAGGCATTTCTTCTGCGGCACAACCTCGGGGTTTTGTGAATTGACATACTTGTCCAGCAGGTCTGCCAAGATGACCTCCTCACAGCACTTCTCATCGACAAATTTCATGTTACAAGCGTTTGTGAAAATCCATTCCACCCGCCAGAAAATAATGTCTTTCTTCCAATCCAGGTATGTAGTATTGTGCTTCCGACGTGAGAAGTGCTCTAGCAAAAATCGCACTGTAGTCTTTCGGTTAGCTGCAGCATTTCTAAGTTTAAACAAGGCGTTCGGCAGAACCTTGTTGTAGCGTGTGTATCGCTTCCTTCTGTCGTGTTTACGATCTTCCACAAACCGAGTGCATTCCTCCAGGAAGTAGTAATCGCTCATAAAATCCATTTTAGTCATTTTCTTCAATGGAATGAATTTAGTGCGATCGCGTATTCCATTACACGACAGTTCCTTCTTGTGAATCTGCAAACAAGGTAAACAACAAGTTTTAACCTCACATTTGGGGCAAGTGTACTTTGCATCTTGTGCTGCGCAAACTTCGCATTTTCCTAGACGTTTACTGTGAAAGGAAATATTAAATTTATCAAATAAAATATTAACTTCAGAGTGTTGTGTTGAATAGAAGGTAAGCCGAAAATACTTGGAGTAGGTTTTGAAATTTACCTGAACGTCTCCGGAGAGAAAGATGTTGCAGAATCTGTGTCGCTGTCCATTGGTAACTGACGCTTCATTTCTATAATTGAATGATATATGTGCTTTGAAAATAGTTTGTTGCCGTTTTGTAAACAGTTACCGCATACAATTTTGCGGTTACTTTTTAGTAACTATTTACTAATTTTTATTTTTTTTTGCTTTCAACAAGCGGGACGTTTGGACTGGAATGTCCAGCTGATTTGTATTGGAAAGCTAAATATCTGTCAAAAAACACGTGCTTTCATTGTGCATTGGTGTTGTGTTCATGTAGTCCTGTGCAGGTGTGTGGTGTAATCAAAAAATGTTTCTTTCCCTTTCCAACAAGTTTTCTGCTTTTGTTTCATGTTTCTGTGGGTGTGTGTGCCTTGTGTTTGTTCAGCTGTCATAATAGCTTTTAAGAGAAAATTGCTTAGAAAGAGATTAATTATAATTTATTATAGTAAATCAGTAAATTACAAATCTCTTTCTCAATCTGTATGAAGTATGAACAGTAGGAGCTGTAGAAAGTGGGACCAAAACGAACAACAAAATTAACACTTTTACACACAATATTGGACACATATGAATGACTGGGAAGCAAGTATTTTTTTTTTTCATATTTTTTGAGAGAACATCAAGTTCTTTCAAATACATCATTGTGGAATAGAATGTTTCGCTCATAAACTAAGCATTTTCATAAGAATGATATGCGACGGCCCGAGTGACAAGACACTTAACAGGCGATAGACGTCGGCATGCCAAAATGACTTGAAAAATGACATGTGTAATCGTCCTTAAAGTTCGCCGTTGAATCTTCTCATCCACAAACTGGACAAAACATCGCCCGGAGTACCATTCCTTTAAAACATCCGAGGAGGTTTTCATCTGCTTATGACAGAGTACATGCTTTTGCACCATACAACGGGATGATTAGGGACTTAGAAAATATCTCCGTTGCATTGATCGCAACGTGATCAATTTGTTTGACGGTTTGTTACGATGTGGTGCGAAAAACGGGTGCTGACAATGATGACATTTCGCCCCGCAGAATAGTCGATTAGTCAGAGTCCGTTACGGGAAGTATTGTCGTGCAGCGGCTGTGCTTGCTGAGCTAGGAACGACCTGGACGTCGGTCGTACTTTGGGTACTTATCATAGCCTGATGTGTCAAATTTTTCCTTCAGTCATATTCAAGGGTTGTTGTTGCTTCGGAACTACTTGATTTTTCTGTGTAGGGAAGTTAAGCCAACGCACAATCCTCAACCTGGGGAGCCAGGGCCTTTGCCTTTTGGATATCTTAATGTCAGTCAGATCCAGCGTTGCCACTTTGCTGCAAGAGCAGTAGATCTACTGCACTTTCCGCAAAAACTAAATCTGCTGCCACTAAATCCAATCTACTGCACTTTTTACTGGATAAACCTTCTTTTCGACAGTTGTACCGGTAACTGTCATGCATACAAAAACCATGCATAAAAATAACCACTGTAAAAAAGGAAAGAAGCCAGCTTATTGTGAATTTGGCCACATTCTCTTTTGACATATGAAATGAGTTGTCCTTGGCTGCTATTCATGATTTATCATGAATCATGAAACTAATCTCTGCTTCTGTCTCTGTCTATCTTGCTGCTGTTTTCTCGTTTTCTGCCAAACTGACGGGATTCTGACTTTGAGAGCTTATTTGAAATTTGGATTCGTGTTTTGTGTATCGTGTCCTTGAGGAAAACCCCTACTCTTTGTATAATAATAATACCGCGGAAAGATCCAATCTACTGCATTTTTTTTCATGATCTACTGCGCTCCTCTTTTTTTGAAGTGGCAACGCTGGTCAGATCCCATCCCAAACGTATTCATACAACAACAAATAAATTCTTATAAACATTAGACGACTTTTTCAGCTGGTGATCTCAAAACGGAATGCACACTGCAGCCTTGAACTTTTACCAAATCATTGTTACAGAGGTCGCACGAATTATTTTAGAGATTTTTTGACATTCATATCGTAATAAATTTATTATCATATAGATATATAAAAACAATAGTATTTTAAACGAAGTTTAAACGAAGTGGAATAAGTTCTGTATGTAAATGTATTTAGTGACAACCATAAACTAAGTATTAAAACATGTACCTTTGTTGCAAAATGTTTAATAACTTAACATAATAAACTGTGAAATATTCATTGCTGGAAATAAAAAAAGACATTGTACTTCTTTCCTGCAATTATTTAATTGACATAATTTGAAATCAATTGCGTCAGCCAAGAATATGAATAATGTTCACTTATAATAAAAAAAAAAGTCTAATAGACACAATCAACGAAAATTCATTCATCGATTTTCATTGTTTACAACAGAAATGTAAACATCCCGTGCTATATAGATTATCTAGGTAAAATGAAAGATATCCTTATATGTAAACCTATGCATTTCAATATAATTTTGTACTAAATTCATCACACCATACCCAGCGTTTTCTGAACACGTCCCGATAACGGGCAATTATTTGAATTATTTGAATTCTTTCCAATGTTACCACAGAATGAACTGTTGCGCATCTGTCAGGTTTCTGTAACACGGAAAACAGGGTCGGCATTCTGTAAGGCGAAACGTTCAAACGTTTTCGTGTGCACGAAGAAACTTGCCTGTGTAAGATAGGGCAAATCAAACGTTTGATCGTTTCGCCTTACAGAATCTGAGCCCAGCTTGTAGGCAAAGGGACTTACTTATAATCATTTTTAACCTTCACACTAAATATTTTGTAGGTCACAATATGCAATTTTGTATGGAAAATATAGCAATTGTGAGTTCGAAAAAATTAGCCTGGAGACTAAAAATGATTATTAGTTTCGCGGAAATTCTCCGTAAGTTGTAAGAGCTGACGGTCTGTTTAATACTTAGTTTATGGCTAGGGTACACTACTAAGGTACACTACTGTAATTTTTCTAGATCTCTCTTCTGTTTCGCTCTTAAAATTTCTATTTAATTATACCTAGACTGAATTTTGAAAATTAGTTAAACAACATGTTTCACAATTTCTTACAGATTACAAATTAATTGTTATATTAAGTACCACAACCACGGCCACCATATTGAAATGGAATAATTGAAAAATCAAAAAAAATCCAAGATCTACTAGCTCCTGTCTCCGAATCTAGTCGCGTAATTTTGTTTGTGTCGCTGTTTGTTTGTATCGACCGATCGACTACTCTTATAATGTTTTTGCGGCGTGTTTTGCGTTCAGTCGGCAAGGCGCGTTTAAAGATCGTTATGCTACAAAATGGAGAATTTACGAAAGGCGCTTCGCCAAAGTCAATTTCCAGTGTAAATCACCGATTGAATTCTGATTCTTTAGATTACGAGGTCAGTATTGTGAACTAAAAAAATAAATAAATCCAAAAACACGTTATCTCCATCATGTTGTGTTCTTACTTTCGATAACCAATTGATCTTTTAATTCTTGGAAATGCGTGTTATTGTATTCAATGTGCAAGGCTAAGTAAAATGTTTTCTCTTTTATTTTTTGTAAAAGCAAGCAGTAAAAGCTCTCAACACGCTTCAATCTAACGCGTCTAGTATTCGCCAGTCGATTATTAATAAGAAAAACCAAACCAATTTGGAAGATACCGTCGAATATCTGAATCGTAGTGGTTTAACTTTGGAGGATTTGGATGGACTATCTGTGATACATGTTTCTGGAACCAAAGGCAAGGTAATTGAAAGAATGATTTTGTAGGCGAGAAAATAGACATTTGTGATTGTGAACTGCATGTAATAAATAATATATCCAACTCTTCGAATGCAGATGTCTATCGTTGAGTCGTTACGTTAAATCCTTGCGTATTTATATTTAACATTTGACAGCTCGTGCTGGAGCTACATTTATTTCGTTTCATTTCATTTCATTTCATTTATGTATGCATATAATAATTTTGCTTGAACAATTAAATTAAAATAAAGCCGAAACAACTCCATTGGAGAAAGTTTAGAAAGGCTTATCGACTTGATCGTTTTTATGATTCATAAACTTCATCATCAGCTTTATGTACCATAAAGTGGTAAAGAGGAAAAGAAAAATATGAAAGCACCAGTGATGTGGGACTCACTGGCACTGCGATGATTTTTGATGATCACTTTATTCCAAATTTTTGTATAATACGCTGTTATCTCGCTGTCCTCGGCATAAGTTCACAAAATGCTTATCAATTTCGCTTATTTCGTTTATTTTTGTCTATTCTCTAGTTCATTTAACTATTATAAACTAGCCAAATATTTACAAAAAAAAAAACAAATAGGTAGGTACCTACTTTAGGTAGAGGAACATTGTTTGCATGACAGCACAGATTTCAAAATTGTTTATAAAGCGTTATTTCTTTTAATTGGGATGACGATATCATAGTATATATCCGGTTCCTTTTAGTGTGGGTAGTGAAATTTGTTTAAATAATGGTCGGTGGCAGATTATTGACATCAACGTCACTCGACGCTTCTTCTGTTTTCTTAGATATAACACAATTGTACAGTGACAGTTTCTTCAGTTTTTTTCTTTTATAACACCTTCCGACATTAACATTTCTTTGCTGCTTCGCATACATTCACAGATAGGAAATTTAAGAGAGAAATTCATTTCCAAAATTTGCGGAGGGAATATATTTAATACAGTTTATGTTTAGCGCTGCCAGTCGCTTAAAATATTTCCTAGCAAATAATTTGGTAATTTTTTAAAAAAAGGAACACCAACATTTTGTCATTACATTTTTACCGTGATTTTGTACGACTTAAAAGAAGGAATTTCGAATTTAAACGAAAGCGCCAAATAAATGCAACTATGTTTGACAAAGGACTACGCAACTGTTACAGATGAGTTTTTTTGCTCGAATCCGCAACTATTAACTATAAAAAAAACTATCCGCCATACTAATAATCATTTTTTAGTGTCCAAGCTAAACTTCTCGAAGTCACAGTAGCGAAATTTTCCATACAAAATTGCGTATTGTGACCTACAAAATATTTAGTGTGAAGGCTAAAAATGATTGTTAGTAAGGCCCTATAAGTTTTTCCTAATAAAACTCGCACTAGTTTTCTTTGAAAGACTCGTTTGGTAAACAAAAATAGTTCAAAGATATTAGCATAAATAATTTTCATTGTCAAAGATTGCTTTGGAAGAACGATCAATTATTTAACCTCATTTTAAACACGCATTGAAAGGTTACCAAAAAGGATATTACAATAAAATATAAATAAAAAAAGAATTTTAAAAAAACTCCAGATTACCCCCTAAAGAATTCCTTCACCCAGATTTGATTAAGAAAAATCCGAAATCAGGGGGGAAATCTCTAAACTGGCAGCACTGTTTATGCTCAGCGGGCGACCGCCTACAACTACAAGCTGCCTGCAATATTTCTAGATGGGAAATGGGATCAAATTCTGAAGTGTTAATGAGAATGAAAGAAACATAAACTCAAACTATGCGAAAGTTATTTACACTTTTTAACACATTTAAAGAGCTTTCGAGAGAGGATTTTATTCCAATATTTGTAAAAAATCGGGTAAGTAAGGTAAGGTCTACCATGTACAGATGCTGACGGTATATTTTGCATAGTTTATTACTAAACAGAAATTCCCTACGTTCAGCAAACGGAGTTTGATCAGAATCAGAACGATCACCGACAGCATTTAAAATATTCATTTTGCTCGACATTCTTTTTTCAATCAATGCTTACGGTGACCATCCGTTCATTATAAAAATGAAGAGTTCTTTGAAGAATTGAATTATTTTGTATATAAAAAAAATAAAAACTTATGTGCTTTAGAAGTAGTGCTTTATTTGTTGAATTTAAACAAAATGACACTGCTACTTCCTGAACGAGCAAGCAAATAATCTAGTACCTTCTTAGATGTGTTTTCTATTTTCTAGTTTTTGTTTTATAAATTTCTACACAATTAGGTATAAATTGTGTTAAAATTTGTTTCTTTTTCTATTGTTCTATTCTATATCCTTCGATTCGGATTTCTATTTACCAATCAATATAACTATTTGTCAAAATATGGTATCCTCAGAATGTAATTCAGACTGCTTAGTAAACTAATTCAAAGCCACTAGATACAAATATATTACAGTTTGACAACTGGTTTAGTTTGTTAACGCTTCCGCAAAACTTTCGACATCATTTAAAACACTTTAAATTGTGATAAAATCTATTTCTATTTGGTATGCATTTATTTCTTCAACACTATCGAATAATTAAATAAATATAATTTAAGCAGTTAATAGAAAATTTATGTAAATAAGTTTCGTATAACGTATACCTACGTTCTTATACGTATTAAATATATATATAATATATGAGAGAACAACAATTTTAAAAACGTTCTGAATGCTAGTTACCACATTTGCAATTCAATGGGCCTTACTAGTAACCATTTTTAACCTTCAAACTAAACATTTTGTAGGTCACAATGGAAGTATTCCGCTATTGTGAGTTTCTATATAATCTGGCCCGGACACTAAACAATGATTTGTAGTATTGCGCAATGTCTCTAGTCTCTACCTGTTTCTGGGTGCATTTTTGCATATTGCACACAGAAAATAAAATTCTCCCTTATATTTCCTATATATCTGCGAACACATGTGTAGCTGAAAAAACTATTAATACCTACTTGGTTTATGGTAACCGTTGCAGAATGCTAAAAAAAAAGTAAAAACTAAATAATTTCTGATGCCACTCTACAAATTTGGAATTTCCGTACGATATTTAGTATGCATTGGTTCGTTTAACATTTCTGTAGCGCTATGACGATGCATGAAGCATGATATTGCGATAGACCAGTGATTCCCAAAGTGGGCCAGGTGAACCCCCAGAGGTCCACGGGAGGCTCGACGGGGGTCTACGTTGGCATGAAAAAAAATGTGGATTCACTAGTTATAAGTGACGAAAATTTATCTGGTTTCTATAGTAAAGAACAAATTTTTACCACTCCGAATTTAGGGGTGGAACTCAGACGCCACTCAAGTTTCCATCGTTCTTCACATTTTTTGACGAGTTTTCGGAATATGGTAAAGATGTAGCAGCAGGGGGGTCCACCGAAACCAGGCTCATTTTGAAGGTGGTCTACGAGAAGAAAAAGTTTCGGAACCTCTGCGATAGACAGTCCCGTCATTTATTTATTTGGAAATAACAGTTTTTGGAATATTTCCGAAGTGAGCATTTAGAAAATTATGTTGAGCTTTTGGGTATCCATCTTAATCTAGGAGACTATTTTTCTGTTTGCTTTGCCTTTAAAATGTAGAAGAACTTCCTTGCGAAAAACCAGGCAGGGGTCGGGTGTCTGATTCACAATTCTAGTCCGGATAGTTCGATAGTTGGTGGCAGCCCCTTGAAAACAAATCAAATTGCGACTTAAGTCGCACAACAGTCACGCTAATTGCACATTATGCCGAAAAAGAAAACGATAGAGACGATGGGCCTTACTAATAATCATTTTTAACCTTCACACTAAATATTTTGTAGGTCACAATATGCAATTTTGTATGGAAAATTTCGCTACTGTGACTTCGAGAAGTTTAGCCTGGACACTAAAAATGATTATTAGTATGGCGGGATGACGACAAAGTTTTGTCTATTTTTGGGCTTTCGTTTCGCTTCTTCTCTTCTTGATAGTACATTTAGTCTATTTTTAATTTAACAGCGGACTTTGATTTGCATCTGCCCTTATACCTACCATTTGTGAAAATATTTTTTCCATATCCCTAGCACAGAATTTGCTTCAAAAACTCTGTTAAAAAAAACTCCCCGTTCATCTCTAGAAGTTTATTGTTGGCTTGATACGTACTTTTTACCTTTTGGGAAGCCTTCTAAATATTGTTCCACTTGTCAGCACTGCAGTTTTGTTGGATAGCCATCCGTATATTTATACGGTGTTTATAGATCTGTTAACAAAGTTAAGATTAATGGTAGGAATACTCTCTGGACACTGCCTTCTAAGGAAGCATGCCATAAGACTAGGCTTAGCTAATACGGATATATGCAGGTACTGTGAGGACCTACAAGTCACGGAAGACATCTCCCACCTTCTGTGTGAGTGTCAAGCAATTGCTCGGAGTAGAAGGAAGCACCTGGGCAGGTTCTTCTTTAACAACTTAGAGGAGGTTGGTTCCTCAAACAATATCGGGACAATAATTAAATTCTGTAGGGAAATTGACTGCTTGGGCGATTTGGTTTAGGTTTTTAACCGTAATGGTTCCCTGGGGATGGCGATGGGTCCGTACTGGTGCCTGGTTTTTTGTAAAGATCTCACAGCCCCACTCAAACTAACCTGACCTAACCTTTTAGATCTGTTGGCCGGAGCAAAGCCTTACTTCGATGGCGACATTCTCCATTTGTTTGACGGTTTGATGATTTGGTGATCGCCGTGCCCTCATTTAAGGCGCGTATAAAGAGTTTGAAAACAATGGTAATAATAACCGTGTAGTCCGTTTCCAGAGCCAGAGATTCATAGTAATCTCGACTCCGAACACCTTGAAGTAGTTCCCAAAAGGTATACCGTGGCTACTGATCCAAAAACTCTCATATTTAACTACTTAGTCTAACATGCTATGCAAAATTCAAGTTATGCTTGTAAACAACCATTTACATTATTTTGTGCATGCAACAGCGAGTCGACCAAGGGTGATTGCTAGTCGATCTTTTTCAAGACTCGCAATACCGAATCAAAAATCTACGACCAGTTTTTTAAAAATTAATTTAAATGTCTACAAACAATACTTTGGATTAGTCTATACTAAACCACACGCATTTCAAAACTAATTATGGAAATAAATTACTCGTGAATAATATTGACAATAAACATTAACTGCATACAAGTTTAACTCTTGCTAATAGAAAATAAATTTCGTTATTTCGCTACGGAGGAATTCTTTTGTAACAAATTAAGTTCTGTAGTTTGTAGATATTTGTTAGCATCAGTGTGTAAAACAAACATCTTTATAACGAGTTGACATTTCCCCAAAGCATGGATCATGACTTCTTTGCATGCTAACCGAAAATAATCTCTTACTTACATAAATACCCACCAAAAAAAGTTGAATCGAAGTTTGATTCTACCAAATAGATTGTCGATTTATTTTTAATCTGTATTTACCCATATATTGGTTGGCAAGAGTCTTGTACACAACCTGCCAATTTCTAACCAAATAAAATCTTTCCGAAAATTTAGCTTTTTCCACTAGACATATTTGACCCATATCTTGAAGTTAGGGAAGCATGTACAAGAACATTGAACAAGCTCTTATCACGACTTGTACTTATTTGGAAAGAGGAAAAAATATCATTATCTTGTCGATTGTGAGTACTCGAAAAAAATAATTTGTCAAAAATATTGGCAAATGCGGTTAACAAATCAGTATTTATATTTGTATGTCTATCTACGTATCTTTCAAGTAGTTAAAGATGATTATTAGTATCGCGCAATGTTTTATCAGTACAAAAATAGTACAACAAATTTTCAAAATTTTACAAAATTTTTAATTTCTGTAAAAAAACAAACCGAAAATTCATTTTAATACACCAAATAAAAACAAATTGCTTCCAGTAGCTCCTTTCGTTTTCGTGTTCCTATTTGCAAGCGATTATAAGGCCGTCTCAGTAGTTAATATTGGAAAGGATCATTTTCATAGTTGGACAACTTTGGTTTTTGGGAGCTCCATTTGAACGTATTTAAGAATGGTTAGATGTGAAAGCCGCGAATGGTATTTGTGCTGTAGAACTCATAAAAGAAAACAAGTAAAAGTGCTATCATCGGCATGGCCGATGCTTTGATACCCTCCACTGCATACAAGTCATGCAAAATTGGTTTTGTATCGGAGGACTACTTGGCCGACATAGCCCATTTTGAATACCAACCTGACGCCGATAAAAAGAAGTCCTTTCACCAAATTTCATTCAGCTAGGTTGATTCCTTTGGACGCTATCGTGCTTTCAACAGACAGAGAGACAGACAGACGGACATGGCTAGATCGATTCAGAATGTGATCCTGATTCATAATATATATACTTTATGAGGTCTCCGGTGACTCCTTCTTGGCGTTACAAATGTATGGGCAAAGTGAATATACCTTCCTGTGGAGCGTATAAAAAATAGTTGGCGCTACAGGTCGAAAGGGACCCTGGCCTAGCTTCTCGCAACCATTCGTTTTGTGTGAGTTTTTCATTTTTGGGACGAATGGAAGGGATCTACAATTTTATGCCGAGTCCAAACTGCTAATTGAGAAGCTTCTTCATGACAGTTATACTCTCGGATGTTTGTCAGACGTTCGCGAGAGGTGGCGCAGTGAAAAAAACCTTGAGTTGAAATTTGGGGTTTCTCGGGATTCGAACCTGGGACCCCTCGCTTAGTAGTCCAACACACTAAGCCACTGCGCCGACAATATAATAATAGAGTGGATTATCATTTGTTGATTCATTATCAGTTATTTTTTTCTTAATATACAACAAATTGTAAACATGTGTACGATCGCACGTATCTGCCTGAGTAATTAGACCCTATAAATAGATAGTTCAGTTCAGCAGAATGCATTGAGCAAATCCAGCTCAAACTTGTTTAATGGTGGAAGATAATCGAAGTAAGTGTCAGTCCGGCAAGCTGATAATCGAAATGCCTCCACTCTATAACGGACATGTTTTTATTCAAGACTGCGATTCAAAATAAACCGCAAATCCATAGGAAAAAAACTGATTCAATAAAAACATTTCGCACTTTTCTAGCTTTTCAGGGATCTCAAAATGTTCAGATCTTTTTGAAGAACTTTAAATTTGTTACTGATGTGTGCAATTGCCTTCACCGAATGCAGAATGTTGATGTATGTTGTGTAACTTGATTTATTTAACGAATTCATACGAAATACACAAGTGGCCTATCTAAAGATTTGAACAGAGGGGTTGATGCAAGTAAATTCGTACGAGTTTCTCGTCATTGTATCAGAGTCTGGCGGCAGTGTTTTGTATGAACATGTTGAAACTATATCAAGCTTGTAAACGAAACAAGCCTTTTGTTAGGTTAGGTTTCTAGACTGGCGAGGAGAACTCCCCGACACACTCAGATCAATGCTGACCTTTTGGGATAGAAGTGGGGCCCAGTGTTACCTCTGAAATTTTTCAACAAGAGTCAAAAAAAGAGTCGCGGCTAGAAAAATTAATGTAACTTAACACAGCCCTGGAATAGGTTTACAAAGTCTGTCAAAATGCATGAAATTATATCAGAAGAAGAGGAAAATGACGTTTTTGAAAATATTTGAACGAATTCATCTAAATAGGCTGAACAATTTTGAAAAATTGCAAAGACGTCGTACATTTTTAAAAGGAGTCATATTTCACTGATTCAAAAAGGAGCCAAAATGACTCTAAAGCGTGCCCAAGGTGACACACTGGTTCGGGGAAAGAGGTTGCCTATAGTTACCCATAGCATACACATCGGCCACGCGTGCTTCAATTAACTACTTACGTTATGACAACAGAAGCTTTTAATATACCAACAACTTAAAATGCCAATTTAAAAATTTTAACATTGACTTCGATGGAGTTAGACAGAAGTTCCTGTTCGGTTTTCTTACAAATAGTTTAACAATAATGTCATTTTGACATTGACGTAAAATGCAGCATCTACTAAATAAGTTGGAATTGCAATTTTTATAAGCTAAATACCTATTAAATTTGATAAAAATGGAGGAAATGGATTTCTTTCCCCTTTTTTAAAATTTTCTCAGTACGTGGTCGCATTAGCACAGTTTCTTAGCAAATTTTTAATAATTTTACTATTGCAAAATAGTACCCGAACAAACCTATTAACTGTGCTAATTTTTGAACAATTTCGATTTTTCGCCATAATACCTATCGGCGCTCTTATTAGCAGCATGCGACAATGGGTCATCAATTTCCGCCGAATTATTCAATGCCGATTCCAAATCGCATTTTTCTGCAAATTCGCTAGCTATTTTGAATTTGACATAAAAAACAAGACTTTTTGTTTTAACCACCAAACATACCTAATGCGAATGTCAATTGCAAAATGGGGGGAGAGAAACAAATGTACTAATGTTCGATTTTATTTGCGAAGTTATTATTATTTTTTTTTTAATTTATGAGTGCCAGATTTATAAATTTTAAGTGCCAATGAGTGCCTAGGTGCCAAACATGTTTAAAAGTGCCAGTTTGGCACTAAAGTGCCTGTTGCTGCAGCGCTGTCCCGCGCACCTACCCGATTCCCCCCTCAAATTTTGTAAAGAAAATTCTCTCTTAAATTTCCTATCTGTGAATACGTGTGAAGCAGCAAAAAAATAAATTCTAATTGGCGGGAGAAGTAAAAAAATAATGACACTCAGCAGTGTTCCTACATAGTAGTATTTCTACCTTTTTGTGGGAATTACGATTTCCGAAAAGCTTTCCATGCGTTAAAGGAAAAAACATCAAAATTGTGTGAATATCAACAATTTGACTAGAAAACATTCAAATTACATTTCACCATGAATATCAACGCACTAAATGTACATAAAAAGGAGATTTTCCTCTAGCAACAATTTCTAGTACCAAAAAAATGCATTATAATGTTTGAAAACTGCGATTTTTATACTGAAGAATAATTTAATGTGATTTTCTTTCCGAACAATACAAATTTTACTTTTAAAGTACGGTTTGTTTCATTAAAAAATCGAGGGAATTTGAGTTTAGTGAAAAGGGAACAATTATACGCTTCGTGGGAAAAATAAAGAGAGAGCGCTAAGAACACTGCTGGGAGTTAGTGTATTTTGTGCGTTTCTGTCAACTGATGGATGCGTTCTGAGAGTTTAAATTCGTTGTTTTAATTCACCACGAAAACATGTATTTTACAAAATGCGTAAAGCGAATGTAATCAATATGAATAAATAAAGGAATAAAGTGTGAAAAATGCATTCGTTAAAATAAAATAAGTTATTTTTGTTCCTATAATAATTATTGTGTCTGTTTTCGTTGGTTGTTGTTGGTAAAAAATTATTTCGCCTAAAATGTCGACAGAAAAACGGTAACCAATATAAAGATAAGCATTGATTAAGAACATTAAAATATGCTCTAGGGAAAAGATATACACATTTCTGTGTGGGTATGATTTTTGCGTTATTATGTAATAATAACAAATTTAACATCGACTTTAAATTTACGGAAGCTCACATTTGCGAAATTTGTATGGAAGATATAACCACTGTGAACTACTCGTACTTAAATTTAGTAAGGCCCAATCTTTTCATGAAGATTCCGTTTATAAATGGAAAACAACAAAAAAATAAAATTTTTTAAAAAATTTGATACAATTGACATAATTAAAAATTACATTTGAAATGAATTACGTGAGCCCAGAATATTAATAGTTTTGTTTTATAAAAAGAAAAAGTCGAATAGACACAACGAAAATTTATTTTCTTTAAAATGTATACGGGAAAGAACGAAACTTTAAATATAGATATAGGTATAGGTACCCACATTGGAAATAAACATGTTTACTGATTTGTACCCTGTGCCCATGTTCTGTAATTATAACATCGATATATTTATCACAAAAACGATATGAATTGAAAGAAAATGCTTAAAAAGTATCGATGCGAAAATTTATTTACTTAACTCAGGAGCATTTTCTTTCAATTCATATCGTTTTTGTGATAAATATATCTATGTATGTGATAATAACAGAACATGGGCACTGATATGTCTCACACATTTAAGCTTTGCTGCTTACAATTTTCTTTTAATTCCTTCGATTCAAAATCATTACCTATATAGTAATCAGATTTTTTTTATATTAATAAGCTTCTTTTTTTTTATTTTTGTCAATGATTCATAAGTTAATCGATTTCCATTGTTTACAACAAAAATGTAAACATCCCGTACTATTTATAGATTATCAAGGTAAAATGAAAGAAATCCTAATAATGTATGCCTACCATGCGTTTTAATACAATTTGGTACTAAATTCACCACACCACACCCACCGCTTTCTTAACACGTCCCGATAACGGGCAATTATTTGAATTATTTGAATTTTTTCCAATGTTACCACGGAATAAACTGTCAGAGGCATCTGTCAGGTTAGTATGTGCAAGTGTATGCGTGCGTCTAATTTACTTTAACATTGGCACACATACTTTGGCACATAGTAACACCGAAAACAGCTTGTAGGCAAATTCTCTTAAGTTGAAAGAGCTGACGGTCTATTTAATACTTAGTTTATGGCAAAGATAATGGAATAAAAGAGATGGATATCTTTCGTACGTCTATCCCCGCAAAACCCATTTGTTTACATTGTTGTTTTTGTAATTTCAACCCCCGTCTGTGAATACGTGTGACATAAAAAAAGCATGTTGCTAATGGCCGGCCACCATTCCTTTTGCTTTTCTCGGCATTGCGCTGTTCAATTGCTTTGTGTTTCGTATTGAACTTGTTTGGTTTTTGTTAAGGCTTCGATTAAAATAAAGAAAATAGTGAAAAACACATTTCGGAATAGCGAATTCTTGCATTAAAGTCCAATTCATGAACTCACAGACACTTGAAAAGAAATGAGCAAATGTGCGTGACTTCATGAATTTTACGGGAAAACAGCTTGTAGGCAGCCGCCTTTCCACTGGAAAGTTATCCATCTCTGTATTCCATTATCTTTGGTTTATGGTCTGTAGCATGAAATATTTTAAATGATTCTCAGTTAATTTCAGATAATTTTAAACCAGTTGTTCTTTGTCTGTTTTTGAATGTTGAGGGGGTGTTTTATTTGAAAAAAATGCTTTCACCAACAAAAATATTTAGTTAGAAAAAAAACTACAAACTTTGGATTTTTTTAATGTGATTTTCTGCGGTTGTTGAATGACGAAGTGCTACTCTGATTGCTCCAGCAAAAATCAGCCATCATGTGTGCCTGTGCATCCCAGCGTCCCTGAAATTGTTCCAGCATAGGAAGCTTGGTGGAATCGTGGTGGTTCGCCCTGTTCTTCACTCAAGTCACCTAGATTTGGAGGAATAAGGTCTAAATGGGTTAACTTACTTAATTAATTACTTACTTAAGGTGGCGCTACAGTCCGGGGTGGACCTGGGCCTCAACCAACAAGCGTCTCCAGCCAGCACGATCTTTAGCCAGCTGTCTCCAGTTTCGCACGCTAAGTTGGTTAAGGTCCCCTTCCACTTGCGTGCGCCACCTGAGTCGCGGTCTTCCTCTACTGCGCCGTCCCTCGGGTAGGTATACACATAGCTTTTTCTAGCATCTTCATTTTTTAAGATACAGCTACTAGGTGCTCTTCCTGAGTTCAGAAAAGCTTAAGGCGGGCATATTCAACGGCCTACAAATTCGTAAATCGATGTATTATCCTGATTTTTGCAGTTTAATTATTTTCTTTGGGTTATTTAAAATTTCCCATAAGAAGGTTGACGATTACGTTGAGCACTTTGAAGAGATGTTGTCTGGTCTCACGTCCTGCGACTTGGAGGGAACATAAGCTACTTTGATGCTATTTATTTAAAGCAATGTGTAAACTCGCAATCAATGACCTCGAAAACGTTAAAATATGTATTTCATGCAACAGAAAAATTGTGTTGTGCTGCGTTACAATTCCAGACAGCTGATTTGCTGGCATCTATGCGACTGCTGATAAAACAGCTCGTCAAACACGTCTATCGGAAGCGGATTGAGGAAAGTCTCAAAATATCACATTCCATGTGATTAACATTAAATTAATGATTAACTTAAACATTTCCCTTCGTTAGTGTCCTCTATATAATAAAAGTATTTTTATTTTGCAGGGTTCGACATGCGCTTTGACCGAATCAATTTTACGAGCACATGGAATTCGAACTGGATTTTTCAGTTCGCCACATTTGGTTTCGGTCACAGAACGTATACGCATCAATGGAGAAGCAATATCAAAAAAGAAATTCGCACATGCGTTTTGGAAAGTCTTCAACAAACTTGAAAAACACAAGAAATCCGACAACGACCTGCCAGCGTACTTCAAGTTCCTGACTATTTTGTGCTTTCACATCTTTCTCGAGGAAAACATAGATGTAGCCATACTGGAAGTGGGCATTGGTGGTCTACACGATTGCACAAATATTGTTAGGTAATAGTTTTATTGTTATTTACTTTTACAGTCTGTTGAATTTTGTTTCATATTCTTATCTTGGATTTAATTTGAGTTCTCGTTATAAAGTTCTTAGAGGCTTGACTTGTCGAAAAAGGAATGACGTCAAAATTTAATCAGTCTTCAACAACAAAATTCGTATGTTCCTATACTTATTTATTATCTGCTTTTGATTGATTATTGAACAACAAATAGTTTTTCGTGATTTCCCGATATTTTTAGAAAACTAGGGTCTACTTCGAAACTGTATAAGTTGTTGAATTTCAGATCTTTTGTTCTGAAATACCTATAGTAAAGGATAGGGGTGGAAAATTGGAAGAAAAGCGTCTGCGTTGTTTGAGCGGATCAAAAACCAACTTGAATTGAAACGCGGGAGGGTAGTTCCATATATATTTTTGACAAAGGACCTTGACCCCAAACTCTGTAAATGATTTCGGAATAGCACGCGCAACAATCTTTGCTTAACCAAAGTGGTGGGGAGATTCATTTTAATTTTCGGTAAGCTTCTAGTCATCAATTCACAAGCGAATCTTCCTTGCCGGTCGTTGATAAGTTCTCGGTATTCTTATTTGAAAACCTGATTCCTGATGATTTCTGAACGGTTCCAAGACCTTAAAAAAAGTTTGGGACGAATTTCGTAGTTGTATGGAAAAGCAGATGGAACTTTTTTTTTTTGACGGACTAGACAGAAGAAGAGTCCACCACTGACTTAGTTCTTAATATAACATCAATTGCCAAGTTCATGCATGTTCCAAAACAACAGCAGCGCGACTGTATTGCCGTGGCTAAAGTGATGAAGCGGTTACAAGAACTCAGCGAGCTACGACTTCGAGTGTTGCATTTGTGACTTGTAAGTATTTAATTCCAAAGGCAGTACCTGCAAAGTTGGTAAGGGAAAGCAAAGAAAGGACATTCAACATCGGCGTGTTGGACAAAACAAAAAACAATGGACAGATACATTTTTAGGTAGTGACAAACCAGCGTTGCCACAATACGCCCGATTGGGCCATTTGGCCCTCTTTTTTTTATTTTGACACTGGGCCAACAAGAAATGGACCGCGTATCTTATTTTTTGTAGTCCTCAAACAAAATATTCTAAAAAGCAAACTTTCTTATTTCATCACCAAAATTAGCAATAACCAAGCGACACTGAATTCATTCATTCTGACTGTCGTTTCATTTTTGTTTTGTTCCCGTTATAATAATTTAACTTTGTATTTTTCGTCTTTTTAATTTTTTTTAAGTTTTCTGTGGATTGTAGTGGCCCGTACTTTTTGAAAATGACCCTCAGAATGACCCTCAATATTTTTTTCTTTATGGCAACGCTATGACGGACTTTGTTTACCCCCAAATATGACATCAGCGTCAGCGCTGAGATATAGCAAAGAATTGTTAAGCGCTTATTGAAGGCAATTGGGTATAGAGAAAAGCCGTTCAAGTAAAGGCTTTTCCAATAAGAGGTGTTCTTTTGGTATTCAAAGAAAAATGCCATTTTTTGAGACAAATGATCGGATGTTTATTTCATAATAAAGAGGAAGGTATGCCGTTAATAATGAAAAACAACATCAGCCAAATGGCCACCACGAGCACGCATACAGGACCATATCCTTTTCATGAAATTTTCCATAACCAAATCGCAAAGTGGCTGCCCTATGTCCTCGATAGCCTCACGAATTTAATCTTTGAGGTCTTGAATCGATCCTGGGCTGTTGGCGTATACCTTATCTTTCACGTGGCTCCAAAGGAAGAAGTCGAAAGGTGTTAAATCACAAGATCTCGGTGGCCAATTGTGATCACCTCTACGAGAGATAACACGGTCCGGAAACTTTTCCCGTAAAAGATCAATGGTTTCGTTGCTTGTGTGGAACGTAGCACCGTCTTCTTGAAAGTAAACGTTCATAAGCCTTAAGACCCAAGTCTTTATGCAAAATACGGTGTAATGACGTTTGCGGAATGCCAATTCCAAAGAACGACGAGGAATGGACAAACCTGGGTTTTCTTCAACACTTTGGGCTACAGCAGCAATATTCTCAGTTGTTCTTGAGCGACGTGCACGGGTTTTATTCTTCACATCACTAACTTGTCCCAACAGCTCGAATTTTCCCACCAATTTTTGTATTGCGGTCCGACAAGGTGCTTCCCGACGACCAAAAAATGCTTTAGTTTTGCGAACTGTGACTGCAAGATTTTCACCATTTTTGTAGTGAATTTTAATAATTTCAATGCGTTGTTTAAGCGTGTATTGTTCCATTTTTAGTAATGGAATAGTTTCTACTTGTCAAATGTCAAAGAATAAAAGCTTCAAAAGTGACAGCTACCGAAATAGCGGGTCATTCACAATAACACCTCTCATTGGAAAACCCTTTAGTTCTAAATTCGCAAGTGCATTATAAAATTCCCATCCAGTCTATGGTTTTGATTCTGAAATACCACAAGTTATCGAAATTAAAAAGAATGCCAGAATGGAGTCCCGACCCGCTGTCCAAATCACAAAATTCGCGGTTCGATCTCATTTTTCTGATTTGCGCAAATTGACCAAATATTTTGTTATCACTCATCGCATTAGTTGCGTGGGGGAATGGGGAGGTCATAATATTCTGTGTAAGTTTTAATAATTTTGGCAGCGCGACACGGTGAAAGCCATAGTCGATTCTCGTTTTCCATTAGTACTGCCAGGACCGAAAATAAGAAGGTTACACTTCAATACAATGTGCACGTTATAACTCCAGCTCAATCACAAATGGTTAGATGTATTTTTTTTTTTGAAAAGATATGGTGTTTGAAGTTAAGGTAGAAACAGATTTAGATTGTCGCGTTTGAAATTCAATTCGAGGTCATGACCATAAACAATTAGTGGCGCGTCTTAAGCATTTGACCGAACTCAAGTGGATATTCAAGCACTAAGCATACGCAATTCTATTTTGTATATATATTGTCCGTCTTGATGAAATGGGGTTGCTATAAAAACTATTGTCTTTCGTCTTGCAGAAACACGTGCACAGTTGGTATCACATCGCTTGGTCTCGAGCACACAAATATCCTTGGTGATACTATCGAGGAAATCGCAAGCCAAAAAGCTGGAATCATAAAACCCCTTTCAAAGGCTTATACAAATGTCAAGCAATTAGTTTGCTTGAAGATCCTCGAAGAGAAGGCCGCACAGGAGAATGTAAGCATGCTACGGTTTTTATTTTTTCAGTCAAATGTTAACTTATGCATTTCAGGCAAAACTTCTGCGAGTTCCTGACATCGCAGACTATCACTGGCCAAAGCACATCGACACTTCCGAATTGAACAGGATGGCGCAGCTGAATGGCTCACTTGCAATTCAACTGGCATACAATTGGCTAAGAAACTCGAAAACCAGCAATCTTAACGGACTACCCGCGCAAATTCCATCCGAAGATGTTTCGCTGGCAATTTCAGATAAAGTTGTTGAAGGATTTGAAAATTGCGTCTGGCCTGGTCGCTGCCAGGCCATGGATCTGTATAATTTCAGGTAAACAACTAGTTTTCCTTCAGTATGCGGACGAGTAAAATATTTTGTTTTTGTTGCAGAATTCATTTGGACGGAGCCCACACTCTGGAAAGTATGGACGTCTGCACCGATTGGTTTCAAAACGCCACCAGAGAAAGGTATTTATATGCGGTGGTTCTTCTTAATAATCCCAATAAACCATAATTTGATTTTGCAGTGCCAGCCCAAAGGTCCTCATCTTCAATTCAACTGGTGATCGTGACGCCAAGGCATTGTTAAAGATCTTACGCAATCGAACTCGCTTCGATTTGGCTTGCTTTGTTCCTAATATTCCTTTTCTGAACAACGCCGTCGGTGATATTTATTCGAATTACAACAGTAACCAGGATCAATTACTACGAGCAGAATTCCATGCGGAAAGCTGGCGCGAGTTGGCAGGACATGCTGATAATAGTCGATTATTTGGAACGATTTTAGAAGCCTTTTCCTACTTACAGGAGAAATACGGAAAGGGAAAGGTTGATGTACTTGTGACTGGATCTCTGCACTTACTTGGTGCAACGGTGTTGGCACTTGAAGAGTTCGACAAACGTTTGTCGCAGGTTTAAGACATGATGTGTGTGTGTTTGCTGTATATGCATGTAAAACTAAACATAAATACTGACGTGAAAAAAAATGTGACTGAAAGAGGAAGCTTGAGTGTTTTTGTTAGAGGTTGGTTTTTCGAATAGAGATAAAACTGACATTTTGTGGTCAAATCTGGCAACTCTAATGTCATTTATGTTCAGTTTGGTTTGCCATTTCATCATCAACAGATTGACAAATGAACAACTCTTGCAAATCGTGCAAATTTATTTCGAAAATAATGGTTCAGTTCGCGAAGTTTACCGCAAGCTCCGTTCATTTTATGGTGGACATAATCGTCCATCAGAGCAATCAATTCGGTTAACCATGGATCGTTTTTGCGCTACGTTTACTCTATGTGATAATACGCATCCGCAGAGACGTCGAACAGTGCGCGCACCGAAGAAACAATTGCCGCTGTAGAGCAAAGTGTTGTAGAGGACCCCAATGAATCGATTCGCCACCGTGCACAGCAATTGGCCATGATAACCGACTATTTTGTTCCCGAATTGGATGGCATGAATGTGGATGAGATGTGGTTCCAACAAGACGGCGCTACATACCACATGACCTGTCAATTGGCCACCAAGATCGTGTGATTTGACACCATTGGATTATTTTCATTGGGGGTATGTGAAGTCGCTCGCCTACGCCAACAAACCAGAAACGTTAGGGGACTTGGAAGCCAACATTCGTGGCGATATTGTCGACATACAGCCCCAAATGCTCGAAAAAGTGGTTGAAAATTGGACCTCTGGACTTGGCTTTATTCGAACCAGCTGCGGCGGCCACATGACCAAAATCATATTTAAACATTAATGGCATAAAATTATGCTTCCAATAAAGCCAAACTGATGGACATTAAAACGATTTTCTTGTGTTTTATTTCAATGCGAAGTTATATACCTCTAAAAAAAAAAACCTTTATAAAATTTATCGTAGGTATATGTACATACAGTGTTAGATTTTTAAAACGAAATAAAATACATTTTAAGAAATCATGGTTAATAACCTGATAAGAAATATAGTTTATTTGTGTCATTATATTGTTTGAGGGTGATTTCGCCATTTAAAGGCCAATTTTCGACTCTAGGTTCTCGAGCAGTTGGGGCCGTGCATCGCTAGAGATCTGACAACTAAAATTATATTTTAGCCGGACTTTGATATTTTGTGGGAGTACTGCTCAAACAGCGTGATATTAAATATACATTTACAACTATATTAATAAATGCTGCGTAAAAGTTATCAACCCGTTATTCAGAAGTTACGTCAAATTTTTGTATACTATCTGATGTCTCCTAGCTAACTAACTTGTGCACATTTGTTTATTAATACGGAGGATATATTTTAAATAGTGCAAAACGGTTCGGTAAAATTCTTCGGCAAAAAGCGAAACCAAAACAAAAAAAGTTGACACAGAAAATTACCTTTTTCTGAAACAAGCGCCCTAAAAATCAAGCGTTCACAGAGTATGGGCAGGGCAGTATAAGTAAGAAAAGCGGGAAATATGTGTCGTTCCAACGTTTTGTAGATGTATTAAGGTTCGCAATTCCCCCAGCAAACGATTTTGGCAGATTTCATTGAACAAGAACAAGAATTAATGTGAGCTGCACGAATTTGTTTGAAAAGTTCAAGTCTTTAAGTTTAACAATAAGGTTCTGGTTCTTTATGTCGAAGACACATTGATCTGCGCTGAGGGTATGCACTCCGACGAATCCAAAAACAAAATAATATTTTATATTTAGATATCAACTGAGCGTATGATTAAAGGATGTTTATTTTGCCAAAATAAATATTCTGGATCTGGATTAACTAATACTAGAGGCAAAGAGCTATATGAAGCAATTAAAAAAGATGGCGCCAAATATCACTCAATGGGAAAACCTACCTATTGGCCAACAGATAGGATTAAAACCCCAGATCTTGTCGACTTCTTTCTGTCCAAAAATATATCTTCAAATAAAAAATAAGCATTGAGGAAGGACCTGATCTTCAATCAGATCATTCTTCTATACTTTTAACAATTGGCGACATAATAATAATAAAAGACCCAGGCCCGAAACTAGACTGACTGATTGCAACTACTTCCGACAGAAGTTGGAAGTATCCAACTATCGTCAGCTATTCAAATAGAAGATCAACTATAGGAAGCAGTCCAAATTTTGACGCTCAGTACACAAAAAGCTGAGTGCGGGCTGCAACTCCCAAAACAACAAAAAAGATAAAAAAAACTCTTATCCTCGCGAAATATCATTATATTAATACGTGAACATCAAAAGTTTCGGTACACTTTTTAAGCATTTATGAAATGAGGAGAATGAAACTTATGTTATTTTAAAGGTAGAAAAAGTGTCAAAAAGTGGGTAAAAAACGCAAAAACAAAATTTTTGGACAAAAATTGTTTTTTCTTCAAATCGCCTTAAAACCGGTTGTAACTAATTCTTACATTAATGCGATTACTAAATAAATTAACAACTTTTAGAAAAAGTGTCAAAAAGTGGGTAAAAAACGCAAAAACAAAATTTTTGGACAAAAATTGTTTTTTCTTCAAATCGCCTTAAAACCGGTTGTAACTAATTCTTACATTAATGCGATTACTAAATAAATTAACAACTTTTAGAAAAAGTGTTAAAAAGTGGGTAAAAAACGAAAAAAAAAAAATTTTGCACAAAAATTTTTTTTTCTTCAAATCGCCTTAAAACCCGTTGTAACTTATTCTTACATTAATGCGATTACTAAATAAATTAACAACTTTTAGAAAAAGTGTCAAAAAGTGGGTAAAAAACGCAAAAACAAAATTTTTGGACAAAAATTGTTTTTTCTTCAAATCGCCTTAAAACCGGTTGTAACTAATTCTTACATTAATGCGATTACTAAATAAATTAACAACTTTTAGAAAAAGTGTCAAAAAGAGGGTAAAAAACGCAAAAAAAAAATTTTCCACAAAACATTTTTTTCTTCAAATCGCCTTAAGACCGGTTGTAACTTATTCTTACATTAATGCGATTACTAAATAAATTAACAACTTTTAGAAAAAGTGTCAAAAAGTGGGTAAAAAACGCAAAAACAAAATTTTTGGACAAAAATTGTTTTTTCTTCAAATCGCCTTAAAACCGGTTGTAACTAATTCTTACTTTAATGCGATTACTAAATAAATTAACAAGTTTTAGAAAGTGTCAAAAAGTGGGTAAAAAACGAAAAAAAAAAAAAATTTGCACAAAAATTTTTTTTTCTTCAAATCGCCTTAAAACCGGTAGTAACTAATTCTTAAATTAATGCGATTACTAAATAAATTAACAACTTTTAGAAAAAGTGTCAAAAAGTGTGTAAAAAACGAAAAAAAAAATTGTCCACAAAAAATGTTTTTCTTCAAATCGCCTTAAAACCGGTTGTAACTAATTCTTACATTAATGCGACTACTAAATAAATTAACAACTTTTAGAAAAAGTGTCAAAAAGTGGCTAAAAAACGAAAAAAAAAAAAAATTTACACAAAAAATTTTTTTTCTTCAAATCGCTTTAAAACCGGTTGTAACTAATTCTTACATTAATGCGATTACTAAATAAATTAACAACTTTTAGAAAAAGTGTCAAAAAGTGGGTAAAAAACGAAAAAAAAAAAATTTTGCCCAAAAATTTTTTTTTTACTTCAAATCGCCTTAAAACCGGTTGTAACTAGTTCTTACATTAATGCGATTACTAAATAAATTAACAACTTTTAGAAAAAGTGTCAAAAAGTGGGTAAAAAACGAAAAAAAAAAATTTTGCACAAAAAATTTTTTTTCTTCAAATCGACTTAAAACCGGTTGTAACTAATTCTTACATTAATGCGATTACTAAATAAATTAACAACTTTTAGAAAAAGTGTCAAAAGTGGGTAAAAAACGAAAAAAAAAAAATTTTCCACAAAAAATTTTTTTTCTTCAAATCGACTTAAAACCGGTTGTAACTAATTCATACATTAATGCGATTACTAAATAAATTAACAACTTTTAGAAAAAGTGTTAAAAAGTGGGTAAAAAACGAAAAAAAAAAAATTTTGCACAAAAATTTTTTCTTCTTCAAATCGCCTTAAAACCGGTTGTAACTAATTCTTACATTAATGCGATTACTAAATAAATTAACAACTTTTAGAAAAAGTGTCAAAAAGTGGGTAAAAAACGAAAAAAAAAAATTTTGCACAAACATTTTTTTTTCTTCAAATCGACTTAAAACCGGTTGTAACTAATTCTTACATTAATGCGATTACTAAATAAATTAACAACTTTTAGAAAAAGTGTTAAAAAGTGGGTAAAAAACGGAAAAAAAAAAATTTTGCGCAAACAATTTTTTTTCTTCAAATCGCCTTAAAACCGGTTGTAACTAATTCTTGCATTAATGCGATTACTAAATAAATTAACAGCTTTTAGAAAAATTGGCAAAAAGTGGGTAAAAAACGAAAAAAAAAAAATTTTGCACAAAAATTTTTTTTTTTCAAATCGACTTAAAACCGGTTGTAAGTAATTCTTACATTAATGCGATTACTAAATAAATTAACAACTTTTAGAAAAAGTGTCAAAAGTGTTTAAAAAACGAAAAAAAAAAATTTTGCACAAAAAATTTTTTTTCTTCAAATCGCCTTAAAACCGGTTGTAACTAATTCTTGCATTAATGCGATTACTAAATAAATTAACAACTTTTAGAAAAAGTGTCAAAAGTGTTTAAAAAACGAAAAAAAAAAATTTTGCACAAAAAATTTTTTTTCTTCAAATCGCCTTAAAACCGGTTGTAACTAATTCTTGCATTAATGCGATTACTAAATAAATTAACAACTTTTAGAAAAAGTGTCAAAAAGTGAGTAAAAAACGAAAAAAAAAAAATTTTGCACAAAAATTTTTTTTCTTCAAATCGACTTAAAACCGGTTGTAACTAATTCTTACATTAATGCGATTACTAAATAAATTAACAACTTTTAGAAAAAGTGTCAAAAAGTGGGTAAAAAACGAAAAAAAAAAAATTTTGCACAAAAATTATTTTTTTTTCAAATCGACTTAAAACCGGTTGTAACTAATTCTTACATTAATGCGATTACTAAATAAATTAACAACTTTTAGAAAAAGTGTTAAACAGTGGGTAAAAAACGAAAAAAAAAAAAATTTGCGCGAAAAATTTTTTTTCTTCAAATCGCCTTAAAACCGGTTGTAACTAGTTCTTACATTAATGCGATTACTAAATAAATTAACAACTTTTAGAAAAAGTGTCAAAAAGTGGGTAAAAAACCAAAAAAAAAAAATTTTTAAGAAAAAATTTTTTTTCTTCAAATCGCCTTAAAACCGGTTGTAACTAGTTCTTACATTAATGCGATTACTAAATAAATTAACAACTTTTAGAAAAAGTGTAAAAAAATGGGTAAAAAACGAAAAAAAAAAAAATTTTGCACAAAAAATTTTTTTTCTTCAAATCGACTTAAAACCGGTTGTAACTAATTCTTACATTAATGCGATTACTAAATAAATTAACAACTTTTAGAAAAAGTGTTAAAAAGTGGGTAAAAAACGAAAAAAAAAAATTTTGCACAAAAATTTGTTCTTCTTCAAATCGCCTTAAAACCGGTTGTAACTAATTCTTACATTAATGCGATTACTAAATAAATTAACAACTTTTAGAAAAAGTGTCAAAAAGTGGGTAAAAAACGAAAAAAAAAAAATTTTGCACAAAAATTATTTTTTTTTCAAATCGACTTAAAACCGGTTGTAACTAATTCTTACATTAATGCGATTACTAAATAAATTAACAACTTTTAGAAAAAGTGTTAAACAGTGGGTAAAAAACGAAAAAAAAAAAAATTTGCGCGAAAAATTTTTTTTCTTCAAATCGCCTTAAAACCGGTTGTAACTAGTTCTTACATTAATGCGATTACTAAATAAATTAACAACTTTTAGAAAAAGTGTCAAAAAGTGGGTAAAAAACCAAAAAAAAAAAATTTTTAAGAAAAAATTTTTTTTCTTCAAATCGCCTTAAAACCGGTTGTAACTAGTTCTTACATTAATGCGATTACTAAATAAATTAACAACTTTTAGAAAAAGTGTAAAAAAATGGGTAAAAAACGAAAAAAAAAAAATTTTGCACAAAAAATTTTTTTTCTTCAAATCGACTTAAAACCGGTTGTAACTAATTCTTACATTAATGCGATTACTAAATAAATTAACAACTTTTAGAAAAAAAGTCAAAAGTGGGTAAAAAACAAAAAAAAAAAAATTTTGCAGAAAAAATTTTTTTTCTTCAAATCGCCTTAAAACCGGTTGTAACTAATTCTTGCATTAATGCGATTACTAAATAAATTGACAACTTTTAGAAAAAGTGTTAAAAAATGGGTAAAAACGAAAAAAAAAAATTTTGCACAAAAATTTTTTCTTCTTCAAATCGCCTTAAAACCGGTTGTAACTAATTCTTACATTAATGCGATTACTAAATAAATTAACAACTTTTAGAAAAAGTGTCAAAAAGTGGGTAAAAAACGAAAAAAAAAAAAAATTTTGCACAAAAAATTTTTTTTCTTCAAATCGCCTTAAAACCGGTTGTAACTAATTCTAACATTAATGCGATTACTAAATAAATTAACAACTTTTAGAAAAAGTGTCAAAAAGTGGGTAAAAAACGAAAAAAAAAAAAATTTTGGACAACAAATTTTTTTTCTTCAAATCGACTAAAAACCGGTTGTAACTAATTCTTACATTAATGCGATTACTAAATACATTAACAACTTTTAGAAAAAGTGTCAAAATGTGAGTAAAAAACGAAAAAAAAAAATTTTGCACAAAAATTTTTTTTTCTTCAAATCGACTTAAAACCGGTTGTAACTAATTCTTGCATAAATGCGATTACTAAATACATTAACAACTTTTAGAAAAAGTGTTAAAAAGTGGGTAAAAAACGAAAAAAAAAAAAATTTTGCACAAAAAATTTTTTTTTCTTCAAATCGACTTAAAACCGGTTGTAACTAATTCTTGCATAAATGCGATTACTAAATACATTAACAACTTTTAGAAAAAGTGTTAAAAAGTGGGTAAAAAACGAAAAAAAAAAAAATTTTGCACAAAAAATTTTTTTTCTTCAAATCGACTTAAAACCGGTTGTAACTAATTCTTACATTAATGCGATTACTAAATAAATTAACAACTTTTAGAAAAAGTGTCAAAAAATGGGTAAAAAAGGAAAAAAAAAAAATTTGCACAAAAAATTTTTTTTCTTCAAATCGCCTTAAAACCGGTTGTAACTAATTCTTACATTAATGCGATTACTAAATAAATTAACAACTTTTAGAAAAAGTGTCAAAAAGTGGGTAAAAAACGAAAAAAAAAAAATTTTGGACAAAAAAATTTTTTTCTTCAAATCGACTTAAAACCGGTTGGAACTAATTCTTACATTAATGCGATTACTAAATAAATTAACAACTTTTAGAAAAAGGGTCAAAAAATGGGTAAAAAAAGAAAAAAAAAAAAATTTTGCACAAAAAATTTTTTTTCTTCAAATCGCCTTAAAACCGGTTGTAACTAATTCTTACATTAATGCGATTACTAAATAAATTAACAACTTTTAGAAAAAGTGTCAAAAAGTGGGTAAAAAGGGGAAAAAAAAAATTTTGCACAAAAAATTTTTTTTCTTCAAATCGACTTAAAACCGGTTGTAACTAATTCTTACATTAATGCGATTACTAATTTTTTTTTTTCTTCAAATCGCCTTAAAACCGGTTGTAACTAATTCTTACATTAATGCGATTACTAAATAAATTAACAACTTTTAGAAAAAGTGTCAAAAAGTGGGTAAAAAACGAAAAAAAAAAAAAATTTTGCAGAAAAATTTTTTTTCTTCAAATCGCCTTAAAACCGGTTGTAACTAATTCTTACATTAATGCGATTACTAAATAAATTAACAACTTTTAGGAAAAGTGTCAAAAAGTGGGTAAAAAACGAAAAAAAACAAATTTTGCACAAAAATTTTTTTTCTTCAAATCGACTTAAAACCGGTTGTAACTAATTCTTACATTAATGCGATTACTAAATAAATTAACAACTTTTAGAAAAAGTGTCAAAAAATGGGTAAAAAAGGAAAAAAAAAAAATTTGCACAAAAAATTTTTTTTCTTCAAATCGCCTTAAAACCGGTTGTAACTAATTCTTACATTAATGCGATTACTAAATAAATTAACAACTTTTAGAAAAAGTGTTAAAAAGTGGGTAAAAAACGAAAAAAAAAAAATTTTGCACAAAAATTTTTTTTTCTTCAAATCGACTTAAAACCGGTTGTAACTAATTCTTACATTAATGCGATTACTAAATAAATTAACAACTTTTAGAAAAAGTGTCAAAAAGTGGGTAAAAAACGAAAAAAAAAAAATTTTGCACAAAAATTTTTTTTCTTCAAATCGCCTTAAAACCGGTTGTAACTAATTCTTACATTAATGCGATTACTAAATAAATTAACAACTTTTAGAAAAAGTGTTAAAAAGTGGGTAAAAAACGAAAAAAAAAAAAATTTTGCACAAAAATTTTTTTTTCTTCAAATCGCCTTAAAACCGGTTGTAACTAATTCTTACATTAATGCGATTACTAAATAAATTAACAACTTTTAGAAAAAGTGTCAAAAAGTGGGTAAAAAACGAAAAAAAAAAAATTTTGCACAAAAAATGTTTTTTTCTTCAAATCGACTTAAATCCGTTTGTAACTAATTCCTACATTAATGCGATTACTAAATAAATTAACAACTTTTAGAAAAAGTGTCAAAAAATGGGTAAAAAAAAAAAAAAAAAATTTTCCACAAAAAATTTTTTTTCTTCAAATCGCCTTAAAACCGGTTGTAACTAATTCTTACATTAATGCGATTACTAAATAAATTAACAACTTTTAGAAAAAGTGTCAAAAAGTGGGTAAAAAACGAAAAAAAAAAATTTTGCACAAAAAATTTTTTTTCTTCAAATCGACTTAAAACCGGTTGTAACTAATTCTTACATTAATGCGATTACTAAATAAACTAACAACTTTTAGAAAAAGTGTCAAAAAATGGGTAAAAAAAAAAAAAAAAATTTTGCACAAAAAATTTTTTTTCTTCAAATCGCCTTAAAACCGGTTGTAACTAATTCTTACATTAATGCGATTACTAAATAAATTAACAACTTTTAGAAAAAGTGTCAAAAGGTGGGTAAAAAACGAAAAAAAAAAAAAATTTTGCACAAACATTTTTTTTCTTCAAATCGCCTTAAAACCGGTTGTAACTAATTCTTACATTAATGCGATTACTAAATAAACTAACAACTTTTAGAAAAAGTGTCAAAAAATGGGTAAAAAAAAAAAAAAAAATTTTGCACAAAAAATTTTTTTTCTTCAAATCGCCTTAAAACCGGTTGTAACTAATTCTTACATTAATGCGATTACTAAATAAATTAACAACTTTTAGAAAAAGTGTCAAAAGGTGGGTAAAAAACGAAAAAAAAAAAAAATTTTGCACAAACATTTTTTTTCTTCAAATCGCCTTAAAACCGGTTGTAACTAATTCTTACATTAATGCGATTAACAACTTTTAGAAAAAGTGTCAAAAAGTGGGTAAAAAACGAAAAAAAAAAAAATTTTGCACAAAAATTTTTTTTTTTTCAAATCGCCTTAAAACCGGTTGTAACTAATTCTTACATTAATGCGATTACTAAATAAATTAACAACTTTTAGAAAAAGTGTCAAAAAGTGGGTAAAAAACGAAAAAAAAAAAAATTTTGCACAAAAATTTTTTTTCTTCAAATCGCCTTAAAACCGGTTGTAACTAATTCTTACATTAATGCGATTACTAAATAAATCAACAACTTTTAGAAAAAGTGTTAAAAAGTGGGTAAAAAACGAAAAAAAAAAAATTTTGCACAAAAATTTTTTTTCTTCAAATCGACTTAAAACCGGTTGTAACTAATTCTTACATTAATGCGATTACTAAATAAATTAACAACTTTTAGAAAAAGTGTCAAAAAATGGGTAAAAAAGGAAAAAAAAAAAAATTTGCACAAAAAATTTTTTTTCTTCAAATCGCCTTAAAACCGGTTGTAACTAATTCTTACATTAATGCGATTACTAAATAAATTAACAACTTTTAGAAAAAGTGTCAAAAAGTGGGTAAAAAACGAAAAAAAAAAAAATTTTGCACAAAAAAATTTTTTTCTTCAAATCGACTTAAAACCGGTTGAAACTAATTCTTACATTAATGCGATTACTAAATAAATTAACAACTTTTAGAAAAAGTGTTAAAAAGTGGGTAAAAAACGAAAAAAAAAAAATTTTGCACAAAAATTTTTTTTCTTCAAATCGACTTAAAACCGGTTGTAACTAATTCTTACATTAATGCGATTACTAAATAAATTAACAACTTTTAGAAAAAGTGTCAAAAAGTGGGTAAAAAACGAAAAAAAAAAAAAATTTTGCACAAAAATTTTTTTTCTTCAAATCGCCTTAAAACCGGTTGTAACTAATTCTTACATTAATGCGATTACTAAATAAATTAACAACTTTTAGAAAAAGTGTCAAAAAGTGGGTAAAAAACGAAAAAAAAAAAAATTTTGCACAAAAATTTTTTTTTCTTCAAATCGCCTTAAAACCGGTTGTAACTAATTCTTACATTAATGCGATTACTAAATAAATTAACAACTTTTAGAAAAAGTGTCAAAAAGTGGGTAAAAAACGAAAAAAAAAAAAATTTTGCACAAAAATTTTTTTTCTTCAAATCGCCTTAAAACCGGTTGTAACTAATTCTTACATTAATGCGATTACTAAATAAATTAACAACTTTTAGAAAAAGTGTTAAAAAGTGGGTAAAAAACGAAAAAAAAAAAATTTTGCACAAAAATTTTTTTTCTTCAAATCGACTTAAAACCGGTTGTAACTAATTCGTACATTAATGCGATTACTAAATAAATTAACAACTTTTAGAAAAAGTGTCAAAAAATGGGTAAAAAAGGAAAAAAAAAAAAAATTTGCACAAAAAATTTTTTTTCTTCAAATCGCCTTAAAACCGGTTGTAACTAATTCTTACATTAATGCGATTACTAAATAAATTAACAACTTTTAGAAAAAGTGTCAAAAAGTGGGTAAAAAACGAAAAAAAAAAAAATTTTGCACAAAAAAATTTTTTTCTTCAAATCGACTTAAAACCGGTTGTAACTAATTCTTACATTAATGCGATTACTAAATAAATTAACAACTTTTAGAAAAAGTGTCAAAAAATGGGTAAAAAAGGAAAAAAAAAAAAATTTTGCACAACAAATTTTTTTCTTCAAATCGCCTTAAAACCGGTTGTAACTAATTCTTACAATAATGCGATTACTAAATAAATTAACAACTTTTAGAAAAAGTGTCAAAAAGTGGGTAAAAAACGAAAAAAAAAAAATTTTGCACAAAAATTTTTTTTTCTTCAAATCGCCTTAAAACCGGTTGTAACTAATTCTTACATTAATGCGATTACTAAATAAATTAACAACTTTTAGAAAAAGTGTTAAAAAGTGGGTAAAAAACGAAAAAAAAAAAATTTTGCACAAAAAATTTTTTTTCTTCAAATCGCCTTAAAACCGGTTGTAACATTAATGCGATTACTAAATAAATTAACAACTTTTAGAAAAAGTGTCAAAAAGTGGGTAAAAAACGAAAAAAAAAAAATTTTGCACAAACATTTTTTTTTCTTCAAATCGCCTTAAAACCGGTTGTAACTAATTCTTACATTAATGCGATTACTAAATAAATTAACAACTTTTAGAAAAAGTGTCAATAAATGGGTAAAAAAGGAAAAAAAAAAAAATTTTGCACAAAAAATTTTTTTTCTTCAAATCGCCTTAAAACCGGTTGTAACTAATTCTTACATTAATGCGATTACTAAATAAATTAACAACTTTTAGAAAAAGTGTCAAAAAGTGGGTAAAAAACGAAAAAAAAAAAAATTTTGCACAAAAAATTTTTTTTCTTCAAATCGACTTAAAACCGGTTGTAACTAATTCTTACATTAATGCGATTACTAAATAAATTAACAACTTTTAGAAAAAGTTTCAAAAAATGGGTAAAAAAGGAAAAAAAAAAATTTTGCACAAAAAATTTTTTTTCTTCAAATCGCCTTAAAACTGGTTGTAACTAATTCTTACATTAATGCGATTACTAAATAAATTAAAAACTTTTAGAAAAAGTGTCAAAAAGTGGGTAAAAAACGAAAAAAAAAAAATTTTTGCACAAACATTTTTTTTCTTCAAATCGCCTTAAAACCGGTTGTAACTAATTCTTACATTAATGCGATTACTAAATAAATTAACAACTTTTAGAAAAAGTGTCAAAAAATGGGTAAAAAAGGAAAAAAAAAAAATTTGCACAAAAAATTTTTTTTCTTCAAATCGCCTTAAAACCGGTTGTAACTAATTCTTACATTAATGCGATTACTAAATAAATTAACAACTTTTAGAAAAAGTGTCAAAAAGTAGGTAAAAAACGAAAAAAAAAAAAATTTTGCACAAACAAATTTTTTTCTTCAAATCGCCTTAAAACCGGTTGTAACTAATTCTTACATTAATGCGATTACTAAATAAATTAACAACTTTTAGAAAAAGTGTCAAAAAGTGGGTAAAAAACGAAAAAAAAAAAAATTTTGCACAAAAATTTTTTTTCTTCAAATCGCCTTAAAACCGGTTGTAACTAATTCTTACATTAATGCGATTACTAAATAAATTAACAACTTTTAGAAAAAGTGTTAAAAAGTGGGTAAAAAACGAAAAAAAAAAAATTTTGCACAAAAATTTTTTTTCTTCAAATCGACTTAAAACCGGTTGTAACTAATTCTTACATTAATGCGATTACTAAATAAATTAACAACTTTTAGAAAAAGTGTCAAAAAATGGGTAAAAAAGGAAAAAAAAAAAAAATTTGCACAAAAAATTTTTTTTCTTCAAATCGCCTTAAAACCGGTTGTAACTAATTCTTACATTAATGCGATTACTAAATAAATTAACAACTTTTAGAAAAAGTGTCAAAAAGTGGGTAAAAAACGAAAAAAAAAAAAATTTTGCACAAAAAAATTTTTTTCTTCAAATCGACTTAAAACCGGTTGTAACTAATTCTTACATTAATGCGATTACTAAATAAATTAACAACTTTTAGAAAAAGTGTCAAAAAATGGGTAAAAAAGGAAAAAAAAAAAAATTTTCCACAACAAATTTTTTTCTTCAAATCGCCTTAAAACCGGTTGTAACTAATTCTTACATTAATGCGATTACTAAATAAATTAACAACTTTTAGAAAAAGTGTCAAAAAGTGGGTAAAAAACGAAAAAAAAAAAATTTTGCACAAAAATTTTTTTTTCTTCAAATCGCCTTAAAACCGGTTGTAACTAATTCTTACATTAATGCGATTACTAAATAAATTAACAACTTTTAGAAAAAGTGTTAAAAAGTGGGTAAAAAACGAAAAAAAAAAAATTTTGCACAAAAAATTTTTTTTCTTCAAATCGCCTTAAAACCGGTTGTAACTAATTCTTACATTAATGCGATTACTAAATAAATTAACAACTTTTAGAAAAAGTGTCAAAAAGTGGGTAAAAAACGAAAAAAAAAAAATTTTGCACAAAAATTTTTTTTTCTTCAAATCGCCTTAAAACCGGTTGTAACTAATTCTTACATTAATGCGATTACTAAATAAATTAACAACTTTTAGAAAAAGTGTCAAAAAGTGGGTAAAAAACAAAAAAAAAAAAATTTTGCACAAAAATTTTTTTTTCTTCAAATCGCCTTAAAACCGGTTGTAACTAATTCTTACATTAATGCGATTACTAAATAAATTAACAACTTTTAGAAAAAGTGTCAAAAAATGGGTAAAAAAGGAAAAAAAAAAAAATTTTGCACAAAAAATTTTTTTTCTTCAAATCGCCTTAAAACCGGTTGTAACTAATTCTTACATTAATGCGATTACTAAATAAATTAACAACTTTTAGAAAAAGTGTCAAAAAGTGGGTAAAAAACGAAAAAAAAAAAAATTTTGCACAATAAATTTTTTTTCTTCAAATCGACTTAAAACCGGTTGTAACTAATTCTTACATTAATGCGATTACTAAATAAATTAACAACTTTTAGAAAAAGTGTCAAAAAATGGGTAAAAAAGGAAAAAAAAAAAAATTTTGCACAAAAAATTTTTTTTTTCTTCAAATCGCCTTAAAACCGGTTGTAACTAATTCTTACATTAATGCGATTACTAAATAAATTAACAACTTTTAGAAAAAGTGTCAAAAAGTGGGTAAAAAACGAAAAAAAAAAAAATTTTGCACAAAAAATTTTTTTTCTTCAAATCGACTTAAAACCGGTTGTAACTAATTCTTACATTAATGCGATTACTAAATAAATTAACAACTTTTAGAAAAAGTTTCAAAAAATGGGTAAAAAACGAAAAAAAAAAATTTTGCACAAAAATTTTTTTTCTTCAAATCGCCTTAAAACCGGTTGTAACTAATTCTTACATTAATGCGATTACTAAATAAATTAACAACTTTTAGAAAAAGTGTTAAAAAGTGGGTAAAAAACGAAAAAAAAAAAAATTTTGCACAAAAAATTTTTTTTCTTCAAATCGACTTAAAACCGGTTGTAACTAATTCTTACATTAATGCGATTACTAAATAAATTAACAACTTTTAGAAAAAGTGTCAAAAAATGGGTAAAAAAGGAAAAAAAAAAAATTTTCCACAAAAAATTTTTTTTCTTCAAATCGCCTTAAAACCGGTTGTAACTAATTCTTACATTAATGCGATTACTAAATAAATTAACAACTTTTAGAAAAAGTGTCAAAAAGTGGGTAAAAAAGGAAAAAAAAAAATTTTTCCACAAAAAATTTTTTTTCTTCAAATCGCCTTAAAACCGGTTGTACTAATTCTTACATTAATGCGATTACTAAATAAATTAACAACTTTTAGAAAAAGTGTCAAAAAGTGGGTAAAAAAGGAAAAAAAAAATTTTTTCCACAAAAAATTTTTTTTCTTCAAATCGACTTAAAACCGGTTGTAACTAATTCTTACATTAATGCGATTACTAAATAAATTAACAACTTTTAGAAAAAGTGTCAAAAAATGGGTAAAAAAGGAAAAAAAAAAAAATTTGCACAAAAAATTTTTTTTCTTCAAATCGCCTTAAAACCGGTTGTAACTAATTCTTACATTAATGCGATTACTAAATAAATTAACAACTTTTAGAAAAAGTGTCAAAAAATGGGTAAAAAAGGAAAAAAAAAAAATTTTCCACAAAAAATTTTTTCTCTTCAAATCGCCTCAAAACCGGTTGTAACTAATTCTTACATTAATGCGATTACTAAATAAATTAACAACTTTTAGAAAAAGTGTCAAAAAGTGGGTAAAAAAGGAAAAAAAAAAATTTTTCCACAAAAAATTTTTTTTCTTCAAATCGACTTAAAACCGGTTGTAACTAATTCTTACATTAATGCGATTACTAAATAAATTAACAACTTTTAGAAAAAGTGTCAAAAAATGGGTAAAAAAGGAAAAAAAAAAAATTTTGCACAAAAAATTTTTTTTCTTCAAATCGCCTTAAAACCGGTTGTAACTAATTCTTACATTAATGCGATTACTAAATAAATTAACAACTTTTAGAAAAAGTGTCAAAAAGTGGGTAAAAAACGAAAAAAAAAAAAAATCTTGCACAAAAAATTTTTTTTCTTCAAATCGCCTTAAAACCGGTTGTAACTAATTCTTACATTAATGCGATTACTAAATAAATTAACAACTTTTAGAAAAAGTGTCAAAAAGTGGGTAAAAAACGAAAAAAAAAAAATTTTGCACAAAAATTTTTTTTTCTTCAAATCGCCTTAAAACCGGTTGTAACTAATTCTTACATTAATGCGATTACTAAATAAATTAACAACTTTTAGAAAAAGTGTCAAAAAGTGGGTAAAAAACAAAAAAAAAAAAAAATTTTGCACAAAAATTTTTTTTCTTCAAATCGCCTTAAAACCGGTTGTAACTAATTCTTACATTAATGCGATTACTAAATAAATTAACAACTTTTAGAAAAAGTGTCAAAAAGTGGGTAAAAAACGAAAAAAAAAAATTTTGCACAAAAATTTTTTTTTCTTCAAATCGCCTTAAAACCGGTTGTAACTAATTCTTACATTAATGCGATTACTAAATAAATTAACAACTTTTAGAAAAAGTGTCAAAAAGTGGGTAAAAAACGAAAAAAAAAAAATTTTGCACAAAAAATTTTTTTTCTTCAAATCGACTTAAAACCGGTTGTAACTAATTCTTACATTAATGCGATTACTAAATAAATTAACAACTTTTACAAAAAGTGTCAAAAAGTGGGTAAAAAACGAAAAAAAAAAAAATTTGGACAAAAATTTTTTTTTCTTCAAATCGCCTTAAAACCGGTTGTAACTAATTCTTACATTAATGCGATTACTAAATAAATTAACAACTTTTAGAAAAAGTGTTAAAAAGTGGGTAAAAAACGAAAAAAAAAAAAAAAAAAATTTTTTTTCTTCAAATCGACTTAAAACCGGTTGTAACTAATTCTTACATTAATGCGATTACTAAATAAATTAACAACTTTTACAAAAAGTGTCAAAAAGTGGGTAAAAAACGAAAAAAAAAAAATTTTGCACAAAAAATTTTTTTTCTTCAAATCGACTTAAAACCGGTTGTAACTAATTCTTACATTAATGCGATTACTAAATAAATTAACAACTTTTAGAAAAAGTGTCAAAAAGTGGGTAAAAAACGAAAAAAAAAAATTTTCCACAAAAATTTTTTTTTCTTCAAATCGCCTTAAAACCGGTTGTAACTAATTCTTACATTAATGCGATTACTAAATAAATTAACAACTTTTAGAAAAAGTGTTAAAAAGTGGGTAAAAAACGAAAAAAAAAAAAAAAAAAAATTTTTTTCTTCAAATCGACTTAAAACCGGTTGTAACTAATTCTTACATTAATGCGATTACTAAATAAATTAACAACTTTTAGAAAAAGTGTCAAAAAGTGGGTAAAAAACGAAAAAAAAAAAATTTTGCACAAACAAATTTTTTTCTTCAAATCGCCTTAAAACCGGTTGTAACTAATTCTTACATTAATGCGATTACTAAATAAATTAACAACTTTTAGAAAAAGTGTCAAAAAGTGGGTAAAAAACGAAAAAAAAAAAAATTTTGCACAAAAATTTTTTTTCTTCAAATCGCCTTAAAACCGGTTGTAACTAATTCTTACATTAATGCGATTACTAAATAAATTAACAACTTTTAGAAAAAGTGTCAAAAAGTGGGTAAAAAACGAAAAAAAAAAAAATTTTGCACAAAAATTTTTTTTTCTTCAAATCGCCTTAAAACCGGTTGTAACTAATTCTTACATTAATGCGATTACTAAATAAATTAACAACTTTTAGAAAAAGTGTTAAAAAGTGGGTAAAAAACGAAAAAAAAAAAAAATTTTGCACAAAAAATTTTTTTTCTTCAAATCGACTTAAAACCGGTTGTAACTAATTCTTACATTAATGCGATTACTAAATAAATTAACAACTTTTAGAAAAAGTGTCAAAAAATGGGTAAAAAAGGAAAAAAAAAAAAATTTGCACAAAAAATTTTTTTTCTTCAAATCGCCTTAAAACCGGTTGTAACTAATTCTTACATTAATGCGATTACTAAATAAATTAACAACTTTTAGAAAAAGTGTCAAAAAGTGGGTAAAAAACGAAAAAAAAAAAATTTTGCACAAAAAAATTTTTTTCTTCAAATCGACTTAAAACCGGTTGTAACTAATTCTTACATTAATGCGATTACTAAATAAATTAACAACTTTTAGAAAAAGTGTCAAAAAATGGGTAAAAAAGGAAAAAAAAAAAATTTTGCACAAAAAATTTTTTTTCTTCAAATCGCCTTAAAACCGGTTGTAACTAATTCTTACATTAATGCGATTACTAAATAAATTAACAACTTTTACAAAAAGTGTCAAAAAGTGGGTAAAAAACGAAAAAAAAAAATTTTGCACAAAAAAATTTTTTTCTTCAAATCGACTTAAAACCGGTTGTAACTAATTCTTACATTAATGCGATTACTAAATAAATTAACAACTTTTAGAAAAAGTGTTAAAAAGTGGGTAAAAAAACGAAAAAAAAAAAAATTTTGCAGAAAAATTTTTTTTTCTTCAAATCGACTTAAAACCGGTTGTAACTAATTCTTACATTAATGCGATTACTAAATAAATTAACAACTTTTAGAAAAAGTGTTAAAAAGTGGGTAAAAAACGAAAAAAAAAAAAATTTTGCAGAAAAAATTTTTTTTCTTCAAATCGACTTAAAACCGGTTGTAACTAATTCTTACATTAATGCGATTACTAAATAAATTAACAACTTTTAGAAAAAGTGTCAAAAAATGGGTAAAAAAGGAAAAAAAAAAAAATTTTCCACAAAAAATTTTTTTTCTTCAAATCGCCTTAAAACCGGTTGTAACTAATTCTTACATTAATGCGATTACTAAATAAATTAACAACTTTTAGAAAAAGTGTCAAAAAGTGGGTAAAAAACGAAAAAAAAAAAATTTTGCACAAAAAATTTTTTTTCTTCAAATCGACTTAAAACCGGTTGTAACTAATTCTTACATTAATGCGATTACTAAATAAATTAACAACTTTTAGAAAAAGTGTCAAAAAATGGGTAAAAAAGGAAAAAAAAAAATTTTTCCACAAAAAATTTTTTTTCTTCAAATCGCCTTAAAACCGGTTGTAACTAATTCTTACATTAATGCGATTACTAAATAAATTAACAACTTTTAGAAAAAGTGTCAAAAAGTGGGTAAAAAAGGAAAAAAAAAAAATTTTGCACAAAAAATTTTTTTTCTTCAAATCGACTTAAAACCGGTTGTAACTAATTCTTACATTAATGCGATTACTAAATAAATTAACAACTTTTAGAAAAAGTGTCAAAAAGTGGGTAAAAAACGAAAAAAAAAAAAATTTTGCAGAAAAATTTTTTTTTCTTCAAATCGCCTTAAAACCGGTTGTAACTAATTCTTACATTAATGCGATTACTAAATAAATTAACAACTTTTAGAAAAAGTGTCAAAAAGTGGGTAAAAAACGAAAAAAAAAAAAATTTTGCACAAAAATTTGTTTTTCTTCAAATCGCCTTAAAACCGGTTGTAACTAATTCTTACATTAATGCGATTACTAAATAAATTAACAACTTTTAAAAAAAGTGTCAAAAAATGGGTAAAAAAGGAAAAAAAAAAAAATTTTGCACAAAAAATTTTTTTTCTTCAAATCGCCTTAAAACCGGTTGTAACTAATTCTTACATTAATGCGATTACTAAATAAATTAACAACTTTTAGAAAAAGTGTCAAAAAGTGGGTAAAAAACGAAAAAAAAAAAATTTTGCAGAAAAAATTTTTTTTCTTCAAATCGACTTAAAACCGGTTGTAACTAATTCTTACATTAATGCGATTACTAAATAAATTAACAACTTTTAGAAAAAGTGTCAAAAAATGGGTAAAAAAGGAAAAAAAAAAAAATTTTGCACAAAAAATTTTTTTTTCTTCAAATCGCCTTAAAACCGGTTGTAACTAATTCTTACATTAATGCGATTACTAAATAAATTAACAACTTTTAGAAAAAGTGTCAAAAAGTGGGTAAAAAACGAAAAAAAAAAAATTTTGCACAAAAATTTTTTTTTCTTCAAATCGCCTTAAAACCGGTTGTAACTAATTCTTACATTAATGCGATTACTAAATAAATTAACAACTTTTAGAAAAGGTGTCAAAAAGTGGGTAAAAAACCAAAAAAAAAAAATTTTGCACAAAAATTTTTTTCTTCAAATCGCCTTAAAACCGGTTGTAACTAATTCTTACATTAATGCGATTACTAAATAAATTAACAACTTTTAGAAAAAGTGTTAAAAAGTGGGTAAAAAACGAAAAAAAAAAAAATTTTGCACAAAAAATTTTTTTTCTTCAAATCGACTTAAAACCGGTTGTAACTAATTCTTACATTAATGCGATTACTAAATAAATTAACAACTTTTAGAAAAAGTGTCAAAAAATGGGTAAAAAAGGAAAAAAAAAAAAAATTTGCACAAAAAATTTTTTTCTTCAAATCGCCTTAAAACCGGTTGTAACTAATTCTTACATTAATGCGATTACTAAATAAATTAACAACTTTTAGAAAAAGTGTCAAAAAGTGGGTAAAAAACGAAAAAAAAAAAAATTTTGCACAAAAAAATTTTTTTCTTCAAATCGACTTAAAACCGGTTGTAACTAATTCTTACATTAATGCAATTACTAAATAAATTAACAACTTTTAGAAAAAGTGTCACAAAATGGGTAAAAAAGGAAAAAAAAAAAAATTTTGCACAAAAAATTTTTTTTCTTCAAATCGCCTTAAAACCGGTTGTAACTAATTCTTACATTAATGCGATTACTAAATAAATTAACAACTTTTACAAAAAGTGTCAAAAAGTGGGTAAAAAACGAAAAAAAAAAAAATTTTGCAGAAAAAATTTTTTTTCTTCAAATCGACTTAAAACCGGTTGTAACTAATTCTTACATTAATGCGATTACTAAATAAATTAACAACTTTTAGAAAAAGTGTCAAAAAGTGGGTAAAAAACGAAAAAAAAAAAAATTTTGCACAAAAATTTTTTTTTCTTCAAATCGCCTTAAAACCGGTTGTAACTAATTCTTACATTAATGCGATTACTAAATAAATTAACAACTTTTAGAAAAAGTGTTAAAAAGTGGTTAAAAAACGAAAAAAAAAAAAAAATTTTGCACAAAAATTTTTTTTCTTCAAATCGACTTAAAACCGGTTGTAACTAGTTCTTACATTAATGCGATTACTAAATAAATTAACAACTTTTAGAAAAAGTGTCAAAAAATGGGTAAAAAAGGAAAAAAAAAAAATTTTCCACAAAAAATTTTTTTTTCTTCAAATCGCCTTAAAACCGGTTGTAACTAATTCTTACATTAATGCGATTACTAAATAAATTAACAACTTTTAGAAAAAGTGTCAAAAAGTGGGTAAAAAACGAAAAAAAAAATTTTCCACAAAAAATTTTTTTTCTCCAAATCGACTTAAAACCGGTTGTAACTAATTCTTACATTAATGCGATTACTAAATAAATTAACAACTTTTAGAAAAAGTGTCAAAAAATGGGTAAAAAAGGAAAAAAAAAAATTTTGCACAAAAAATTTTTTTTCTTCAAATCGCCTTAAAACCGGTTGTAACTAATTCTTACATTAATGCGATTACTAAATAAATTAACAACTTTTAGAAAAAGTGTCAAAAAGTGGGTAAAAAACGAAAAAAAAAAAAATTTTGCACAAAAAATTTTTTTTCTTCAAATCGACTTAAAACCGGTTGTAACTAATTCTTACATTAATGCGATTACTAAATAAATTAACAACTTTTAGAAAAAGTGTCAAAAAATGGGTAAAAAAGGAAAAAAAAAATAAAATTTTGCACAAAAAATTTTTTTTCTTCAAATCGCCTTAAAACCGGTTGTAACTAATTCTTACATTAATGCGATTACTAAATAAATTAACAACTTTTAGAAAAAGTGTCAAAAAGTGGGTAAAAAACGAAAAAAAAAAAAAAATTTGCACAAAAAATTTTTTTTCTTCAAATCGACTTTAAACCGGTTGTAACTAATTCTTACATTAATGCGATTACTAAATAAATTAACAACTTTTAGAAAAAGTGTCAAAAAATGGGTAAAAAAGGAAAAAAAAAAATTTTGCACAAAAAAATTTTTTTCTTCAAATCGCCTTAAAACCGGTTGTAACTAATTCTTACATTAATGCGATTACTAAATAAATTAACAACTTTTAGAAAAAGTGTCAAAAAGTGGGTAAAAAACAAAAAAAAAAAAAATTTTGCACAACAAATTTTTTTTCTTCAAATCGACTTAAAACCGGTTGTAACTAATTCTTACATTAATGCGATTACTAAATAAATTAACAACTTTTAGAAAAAGTGTCAAAAAATGGGTAAAAAAGGAAAAAAAAAAAATTTTGCACAAAAAATTTTTTTCTTCAAATCGCCTTAAAACCGGTTGTAACTAATTCTTACATTAATGCGATTACTAAATATATTAACAACTTTTAGAAAAAGTGTTAAAAAGTGGGTAAACAACGAAAAAAAAAAAAATTTTGCACAAAAAATTTTTTTTCTTCAAATCGACTTAAAACCGGTTGTAACTAATTCTTACATTAATGCGATTACTAAATAAATTAACAACTTTTAGAAAAAGTGTCAAAAAATGGGTAAAAAAGGAAAAAAAAAAAAATTTCCACAAAAAATTTTTTTTCTTCAAATCGCCTTAAAACCGGTTGTAACTAATTCTTACATTAATGCGATTACTAAATAAATTAACAACTTTTAGAAAAAGTGTCAAAAAGTGGGTAAAAAACGAAAAAAAAAAAATTTTGCACAAAAAAATTTTTTTCTTCAAATCGACTTAAAACCGGTTGTAACTAATTCTTACATAATGCGATTACTAAATAAATTAACAACTTTTAGAAAAAGTGTCAAAAAATGGGTAAAAAAGGAAAAAAAAAAAAAATTTTGCACAAAAAATTTGTTTTCTTCAAATTGCCTTAAAACCGGTTGTAACTAATTCTTACATTAATGCGATTACTAAATAAATTAACAACTTTTACAAAAAGTGTCACAAAGTGGGTAAAAAACGGAAAAAAAAAATTTTTCCACAAAAAATTTTTTTTCTTCAAATCGACTTAAAACCGGTTGTAACTAATTCTTACATTAATGCGATTACTAAATAAATTAACAACTTTTAGAAAAAGTGTCAAAAAATGGGTAAAAAAGGAAAAAAAAAAATTTTTCCACAAAAAAATTTTTTTCTTCAAATCGCCTTAAAACCGGTTGTAACTAATTCTTATATTAATGCGATTACTAAATAAATTAACAACTTTTACAAAAAGTGTCAAAAAGTGGGTAAAAAACGAAAAAAAAAAAATTTTGCAGAAAAAATTTTTTTTCTTCAAATCGACTTAAAACCGGTTGTAACTAATTCTTACATTAATGCGATTACTAAATAAATTAACAACTTTTAGAAAAAGTGTCAAAAAATGGGTAAAAAAGGAAAAAAAAAAAATTTTGCACAAAAAATTTTTTTTTCTTTAAATCGCCTTAAAACCGGTTGTAACTAATTCTTACATTAATGCGATTACTAAATAAATTAACAACTTTTAGAAAAAGTGTCAAAAAGTGGGTAAAAAAGGAAAAAAAAAAAAATTTTGCACAAAAAATTTTTTTTCTTCAAATCGACTTAAAACCGGTTGTAACTAATTCTTACATTAATGCGATTACTAAATAAATTAGCAACTTTTAGAAAAAGTGTCAAAAAGTGGGTAAAAAACGAAAAAAAAAAAAATTTTGCACAAAAAATTTTTTTTTCTTCAAATCAAATTAACAACTTTTAGAAAAAGTGTTAAAAAGTGGGTAAAAAACGAAAAAAAAAAATTTTGGACAAAAAATTTTTTTTCTTCAAATCGACTTAAAACCGGTTGTAACTAATTCTTACATTAATGCGATTACTAAATAAATTAACAACTTTTAGAAAAAGTGTCAAAAAGTGGGTAAAAAAGGAAAAAAAAAAAAATTTTGCACAAAAAATTTTTTTTCTTCAAATCGACTTAAAACCGGTTGTAACTAATTCTTACATTAATGCGATTACTAAATAAATTAGCAACTTTTAGAAAAAGTGTCAAAAAGTGGGTAAAAAACGAAAAAAAAAAAATTTTGCACAAAAAATTTTTTTTTCTTCAAATCAAATTAACAACTTTTAGAAAAAGTGTTAAAAAGTGGGTAAAAAACGAAAAAAAAAAATTTTGGACAAAAAATTTTTTTTCTTCAAATCGACTTAAAACCGGTTGTAACTAATTCTTACATTAATGCGATTACTAAATAAATTAACAACTTTTAGAAAAAGTGTCAAAAAATGGGTAAAAAAGGAAAAAAAAAAAAATTTTCCACAAAAAATTTTTTTTCTTCAAATCGCCTTAAAACCGGTTGTAACTAATTCTTACATTAATGCGATTACTAAATAAATTAACAACTTTTAGAAAAAGTGTCAAAAAGTGGGTAAAAAAGGAAAAAAAAAAATTTTCCACAAAAATTTTTTTTTCTTCAAATCGACTTAAAACCGGTTGTAACTAATTTTTACATTAATGCGATTACTAAATAAATTAACAACTTTTAGAAAAAGTGTCAAAAAGTGGGTAAAAAACGAAAAAAAAAAAAATTTTGCACAAAAATTTTTTTTCTTCAAATCGCCTTAAAACCGGTTGTAACTAATTCTTACATTAATGCGATTACTAAATAAACTAACAACTTTTAGAAAAAGTGTTAAAAAGTGGGTAAAAAACGAAAAAAAAAAAAATTTTGCACAAAAAATTTTTTTCTTCAAATCGACTTAAAATCGGTTGTAACTAATTCTTACATTAATGCGATTACTAAATAAATTAACAACTTTTAGAAAAAGTGTCAAAAAATGGGTAAAAAAGGAAAAAAAAAAATTTTGCACAAAAAATTTTTTTTCTTCAAATCGCCTTAAAACCGGTTGTAACTAATTCTTACATTAATGCGATTACTAAATAAATTAACAACTTTTAGAAAAAGTGTCAAAAAGTGGGTAAAAAACGAAAAAAAAAAAATTTTGCACAAAAAATTTTTTTTCTTCAAATCGACTTAAAACCGGTTGTAACTAATTCTTACATTAATGCGATTACTAAATAAATTAAGAACTTTTAGAAAAAGTGTCAAAATGGGTAAAAAAGGAAAAAAAAATAAAATTTTGCACAAAAAATTTTTTTTCTTCAAATCGCCTTAAAACCGGTTGTAACTAATTCTTACATTAATGCGATTACTAAATAAATTAACAACTTTTAGAAAAAGTGTCAAAAAGTGGGTAAAAAACGAAAAAAAAAAAAATTTTGCACAAAAAATTTTTTTTCTTCAAATCGACTTAAAACCGGTTGTAACTAATTCTTACATTAATGCAATTACTAAATAAATTAACAACTTTTAGAAAAAGTGTCAAAAAATGGGTAAAAAAGGAAAAAAAAAAATTTTGCACAAAAAATTTTTTTTCTTCAAATCGACTTAAAACCGGTTGTAACTAGTTCTTACATTAATGCAATTACTAAATAAATTAACAACTTTTAGAAAAAGTGTCAAAAAATGGGTAAAAAAGGAAAAAAAAAAAATTTTGCACAAAAAAATTTTTTTTCTTTAAATCGCCTTAAAACCGGTTGTAACTAATTCTTACATTAATGCGATTACTAAATAAATTAACAACTTTTAGAAAAAGTGTCAAAAAGTGGGTAAAAAAGGAAAAAAAAAAAAATTTTGCAGAAAAAATTTTTTTTCTTCAAATCGACTTAAAACCGGTTGTAACTAATTCTTACATTAATGCGATTACTAAATAAATTAGCAACTTTTAGAAAAAGTGTCAAAAAGTGGGTAAAAAACGAAAAAAAAAAAATTTTGCACAAAAAATTTTTTTTTCTTCAAATCAAATTAACAACTTTTAGAAAAAGTGTTAAAAAGTGGGTAAAAAACGAAAAAAAAAAATTTTGCACAAAAAATTTTTTTTCTTCAAATCGACTTAAAACCGGTTGTAACTAATTCTTACATTAATGCGATTACTAAATAAATTAACAACTTTTAGAAAAAGTGTCAAAAAATGGGTAAAAAAGGAAAAAAAAAAAATTTTCCACAAAAAATTTTTTTCTTCAAATCGCCTTAAAACCGGTTGTAACTAATTCTTACATTAATGCGATTACTAAATAAATTAACAACTTTTAGAAAAAGTGTCAAAAAGTGGGTAAAAAAGGAAAAAAAAAATTTTGCACAAAAAATTTTTTTTCTTCAAATCGACTTAAAACCGGTTGTAACTAATTTTTACATTAATGCGATTACTAAATAAATTAACAACTTTTAGAAAAAGTGTCAAAAAGTGGGTAAAAAACGAAAAAAAAAAAAATTTTGCACAAAAATTTTTTTTCTTCAAATCGCCTTAAAACCGGTTGTAACTAATTCTTACATTAATGCGATTACTAAATAAACTAACAACTTTTAGAAAAAGTGTTAAAAAGTGGGTAAAAAACGAAAAAAAAAAAAATTTTGCACAAAAAATTTTTTTCTTCAAATCGACTTAAAACCGGTTGTAACTAATTCTTACATTAATGCGATTACTAAATAAATTAACAACTTTTAGAAAAAGTGTCAAAAAATGGGTAAAAAAGGAAAAAAAAAAATTTTGCACAAAAAATTTTTTTTCTTCAAATCGCCTTAAAACCGGTTGTAACTAATTCTTACATTAATGCGATTACTAAATAAATTAACAACTTTTAGAAAAAGTGTCAAAAAGTGGGTAAAAAACGAAAAAAAAAAAATTTTGCACAAAAAATTTTTTTTCTTCAAATCGACTTAAAACCGGTTGTAACTAATTCTTACATTAATGCGATTACTAAATAAATTAAGAACTTTTAGAAAAAGTGTCAAAAAATGGGTAAAAAAGGAAAAAAAAATAAAATTTTGCACAAAAAATTTTTTTTCTTCAAATCGCCTTAAAACCGGTTGTAACTAATTCTTACATTAATGCGATTACTAAATAAATTAACAACTTTTAGAAAAAGTGTCAAAAAGTGGGTAAAAAACGAAAAAAAAAAAAATTTTGCACAAAAAATTTTTTTTCTTCAAATCGACTTAAAACCGGTTGTAACTAATTCTTACATTAATGCGATTACTAAATAAATTAACAACTTTTAGAAAAAGTGTCAAAAAGTGGGTAAAAAAGGAAAAAAAAAATTTTGCACAAAAAATTTTTTTTCTTCAAATCGACTTAAAACCGGTTGTAACTAATTCTTACATTAATGCGATTACTAAATAAATTAACAACTTTTAGAAAAAGTGTCAAAAAATGGGTAAAAAAGGAAAAAAAAAAATTTTCCACAAAAAATTTTTTTTCTTCAAATCGCCTTAAAACCGGTTGTAACTAATTCTTACATTAATGCGATTACTAAATAAATTAACAACTTTTAGAAAAAGTGTCAAAAAGTGGGTAAAAAACGAAAAAAAAAAAATTTTGCACAAAAAATTTTTTTTCTTCAAATCGACTTAAAACCGGTTGTAACTAATTCTTACATTAATGCGATTACTAAATAAATTAACAACTTTTAGAAAAAGTGTCAAAAAATGGGTAAAAAAGGAAAAAAAAATAAAATTTTGCACAAAAAATTTTTTTTCTTCAAATCGCCTTAAAACCGGTTGTAACTAATTCTTACATTAATGCGATTACTAAATAAATAAACAACTTTTAGAAAAAGTGGGTAAAAAACGAAAAAAAAAAAAATTTTGCACAAAAAATTTTTTTTCTTCAAATCGACTTAAAACCGGTTGTAACTAATTCTTACATTAATGCGATTACTAAATAAATTAACAACTTTTAGAAAAAGTGTCAAAAAATGGGTAAAAAAGGAAAAAAAAAAAATTTTGCACAAAAAATTTTTTTTCTTCAAATCGCCTTAAAACCGGTTGTAACTAATTCTTACATTAATGCGATTACTAAATAAATTAACAACTTTTAGAAAAAGTGTCAAAAAGTGGGTAAAAAACGAAAAAAAAAAAAATTTTGCACAAAAAATTTTTTTTCTTCAAATCGACTTAAAACCGGTTGTAACTAATTCTTACATTAATGCGATTACTAAATAAATTAACAACTTTTAGAAAAAGTGTCAAAAAGTGGGTAAAAAACGAAAAAAAAAAAAATTTTGCAGAAAAATTTTTTTTCTTCAAATCGCCTTAAAACCGGTTGTAACTAATTCTTACATTAATGCGATTACTAAATAAATTAACAACTTTTAGAAAAAGTGTCAAAAAGTGGGTAAAAAACGAAAAAAAAAAAAATTTTGCACAAAAATTTTTTTTTCTTCAAATCGCCTTAAAACCGGTTGTAACTAATTCTTACATTAATGCGATTACTAAATAAATTAACAACTTTTAGAAAAAGTGTCAAAAAGTGGGTAAAAAACGAAAAAAAAAAAATTTTGCACAAAAAATTTTTTTCTTCAAATCGACTTAAAACCGGTTGTAACTAATTCTTACATTAATGCGATTACTAAATAAATTAACAACTTTTAGAAAAAGTGTCAAAAAATGGGTAAAAAAGGAAAAAAAAAAAAATTTTGCACAACAAATTTTTTTTCTTCAATTCGCCTTAAAACCGGTTGTAACTAATTCTTACATTAATGCGATTACTAAATAAATTAACAACTTTTACAAAAAGTGTTAAAAAGTGGGTAAAAAACGGAAAAAAAAAAATTTTGCACAAAAAATTTTTTTTCTTCAAATCGACTTAAAACCGGTTGTAACTAATTCTTACATTAATACGATTACTAAATAAATTAACAACTTTTAGAAAAAGTGTCAAAAAATGGGTAAAAAAGGAAAAAAAAAAATTTTCCACAAAAAATTTTTTTTCTTCAAATCGCCTTAAAACCGGTTGTAACTAATTCTTACATTAATGCGATTACTAAATAAATTAACAACTTTTAGAAAAAGTGTCAAAAAGTGGGTAAAAAACGAAAAAAAAAAAATTTTGCACAAAAAATTTTTTTTCTTCAAATCGACTTAAAACCGGTTGTAACTAATTCTTACATTAATGCGATTACTAAATAAATTAACAACTTTTAGAAAAAGTGTCAAAAAATGGGTAAAAAAGGGAAAAAAAAAAAAATTTTGCACAAAAAATTTTTTTTCTTCAAATCGCCTTAAAACCGGTTGTAACTAATTCTTACATTAATGCGATTACTAAATAAATTAACAACTTTTAGAAAAAGTGTCAAAAAAATGGGTAAAAAAGGAAAAAAAAAAAAAATTTTCCACAAAAAATTTTTTTTCTTCAAATCGCCTTAAAACCGGTTGTAACTAATTCTTACATTAATGCGATTACTAAATAAATTAACAACTTTTAGAAAAAGTGTCAAAAAGTGGGTAAAAAACGAAAAAAAAAAAATTTTCCACAAAAATTTTTTTTTCTTCAAATCGACTTAAAACCGGTTGTAACTAAATCTTACATTAATGCGATTACTAAATAAATTAACAACTTTTAGAAAAAGTGTCAAAAAATGGGTAAAAAAGGAAAAAAAAAAAATTTTGCACAAAAATTTTTTTTTCTTCAAATCGACTTAAAACCGGTTGTAACTAAATCTTACATTAATGCGATTACTAAATAAATTAACAACTTTTAGAAAAAGTGTTAAAAAGTGGGTAAAAAACGAAAAAAAAAAAAATTTTCCACAAAAAATTTTTTTTCTTCAAATCGACTTAAAACCGGTTGTAACTAATTCTTACATTAATGCGATTACTAAATAAATTAACAACTTTTAGAAAAAGTGTCAAAAAATGGGTAAAAAAGGAAAAAAAAAAAAATTTGCACAAAAAATTTTTTTCTTCAAATCGCCTTAAAACCGGTTGTAACTAATTCTTACATTAATGCGATTACTAAATAAATTAACAACTTTTAGAAAAAGTGTCAAAAAGTGGGTAAAAAACGAAAAAAAAAAAAATTTTGCACAAAAAAATTTTTTTCTTCAAATCGACTTAAAACCGGTTGTAACTAATTCTTACATTAATGCGATTACTAAATAAATTAACAACTTTTAGAAAAAGTGTTAAAAAGTGGGTAAAAAACGAAAAAAAAAAAAATTTTGCACAAAAAATTTTTTTTCTTCAAATCGACTTAAAACCGGTTGTAACTAATTCTTACATTAATGCGATTACTAAATAAATTAACAACTTTTAGAAAAAGTGTCAAAAAATGGGTAAAAAAGGAAAAAAAAAAATTTTCCACAAAAAACTTTTTTTCTTCAAATCGCCTTAAAACCGGTTGTAACTAATTCTTACATTAATGCGATTACTAAATAAATTAACAACTTTTAGAAAAAGTGTCAAAAAGTGGGTAAAAAACGAAAAAAAAAAAAATTTTGCACAAAAAATTTTTTTTCTTCAAATCGCCTTAAAACCGGTTGTAACTAATTCTTACATTAATGCGATTACTAAATAAATTAACAACTTTTAGAAAAAGTGTTAAAAAGTGGGTAAAAAACGAAAAAAAAAAAAATTTTCCACAAAAAATTTTTTTTCTTCAAATCGACTTAAAACCGGTTGTAACTAATTCTTACATTAATGCGATTACTAAATAAATTAACAACTTTTAGAAAAAGTGTCAAAAAATGGGTAAAAAAGGAAAAAAAAAAAAATTTGCACAAAAAATTTTTTTCTTCAAATCGCCTTAAAACCGGTTGTAACTAATTCTTACATTAATGCGATTACTAAATAAATTAACAACTTTTAGAAAAAGTGTCAAAAAGTGGGTAAAAAACGAAAAAAAAAAAATTTTGCACAAAAAATTTTTTTTCTTCAAATCGACTTAAAACCGGTTGTAACTAATTCTTACATTAATGCGATTACTAAATAAATTAACAACTTTTAGAAAAAGTGTCAAAAAGTGGGTAAAAAACGAAAAAAAAATAAATTTTGCACAAAAAATTTTTTTTCTTCAAATCGCCTTAAAACCGGTTGTAACTAATTCTTACATTAATGCGATTACTAAATAAATTAACAACTTTTAGAAAAAGTGTCAAAAAGTGGGTAAAAAACGAAAAAAAAAAAAATTTTGCACAAAAAATTTTTTTTCTTCAAATCGACTTAAAACCGGTTGTAACTAATTCTTACATTAATGCGATTACTAAATAAATTAACAACTTTTAGAAAAAGTGTCAAAAAATGGGTAAAAAAGAAAAAAAAAAAAATTTTGCACAAAAAATTTTTTTTTCTTCAAATCGCCTTAAAACCGGTTGTAACTAATTCTTACATTAATGCGATTACTAAATAAATTAACAACTTTTAGAAAAAGTGTCAAAAAATGGGTAAAAAAGGAAAAAAAAAAAAAATTTGCACAAAAAATTTTTTTCTTCAAATCGCCTTAAAACCGGTTGTAACTAATTCTTACATTAATGCGATTACTAAATAAATTAACAACTTTTAGAAAAAGTGTCAAAAAGTGGGTAAAAAACGAAAAAAAAAAAAATTTTGCACAAAAAAATTTTTTTCTTCAAATCGACTTAAAACCGGTTGTAACTAATTCTTACATTAATGCGATTACTAAATAAATTAACAACTTTTAGAAAAAGTGTTAAAAAGTGGGTAAAAAACGAAAAAAAAAAAAATTTTGCACAAAAAATTTTTTTTCTTTAAATCGACTTAAAACCGGTTGTAACTAATTCTTACATTAATGCGATTACTAAATAAATTAACAACTTTTAGAAAAAGTGTCAAAAAATGGGTAAAAAAGGAAAAAAAAAAATTTTTCCACAAAAAACTTTTTTTCTTCAAATCGCCTTAAAACCGGTTGTAACTAATTCTTACATTAATGCGATTACTAAATAAATTAACAACTTTTACAAAAAGTGTCAAAAAGTGGGTAAAAAACGAAAAAAAAAAAAATTTTGCACAAAAATTTTTTTTTCTTCAAATCGCCTTAAAACCGGTTGTAACTAATTCTTACATTAATGCGATTACTAAATAAATTAACAACTTTTAGAAAAAGTGTTAAAAAGTGGGTAAAAAACGAAAAAAAAAAAATTTTGCACAAAAAATTTTTTTTCTTCAAATCGACTTAAAACCGGTTGTAACTAATTCTTACATTAATGCGATTACTAAATAAATTAACAACTTTTAGAAAAAGTGTCAAAAAGTGGGTAAAAAACGAAAAAAAAAAAAATTTTGCACAAAAAATTTTTTTTCTTCAAATCGACTTAAAACCGGTTGTAACTAATTCTTACATTAATGCGATTACTAAATAAATTAACAACTTTTAGAAAAAGTGTCAAAAAATGGGTAAAAAAGAAAAAAAAAAAATTTTCCACAAAAAATTTTTTTTTCTTCAAATCGCCTTAAAACCGGTTGTAACTAATTCTTACATTAATGCGATTACTAAATAAATTAACAACTTTTAGAAAAAGTGTCAAAAAGTGGGTAAAAAAGGAAAAAAAAAATTTTGCACAAAAAATTTTTTTTCTTCAAATCGACTTAAAACCGGTTGTAACTAATTCTTACATTAATGCGATTACTAAATAAATTAACAACTTTTAGAAAAAGTGTCAAAAAGTGGGTAAAAAACGAAAAAAAAAAAAAAATTTGCACAAAATTTTTTTTTTCTTCAAATCGCCTTAAAACCGGTTGTAACTAATTCTTACATTAATGCGATTACTAAATAAATTAACAACTTTTAGAAAAAGTGTCAAAAAATGGGTAAAAAAGGAAAAAAAAAAATTTTGCACAAAAAAATTTTTTTCTTCAAATCGCCTTAAAACCGGTTGTAACTAATTCTTACATTAATGCGATTACTAAATAAATTAACAACTTTTAGAAAAAGTGTCAAAAAGTGGGTAAAAAAGGAAAAAAAAAAATAAATTTTGCAGAAAAAATTTTTTTTGTTCAAATCGACTTAAAACCGGTTGTAACTAATTCTTACATTAATGCGATTACTAAATAAATTAACAACTTTTAGAAAAAGTGTCAAAAAATGGGTAAAAAAGGAAAAAAAAAAAAAATTTTGCACAAAAAATTTTTTTTCTTCAAATCGCCTTAAAACCGGTTGTAACTAATTCTTACATTAATGCGATTACTAAATAAATTAACAACTTTTAGAAAAAGTGTCAAAAAGTGGGTAAAAAACGAAAAAAAAAAAATTTTGCACAAAAAATTTTTTTTCTTCAAATCGACTTAAAACCGGTTGTAACTAATTCTTACATTAATGCGATTACTAAATAAATTAACAACTTTTAGAAAAAGTGTCAAAAAATGGGTAAAAAAGGAAAAAAAAAAAATTTTGCACAAAAAATTTTTTTTCTTCAAATCCACTTAAAACCGGTTGTAACTAATTCTTACATTAATGCGATTACTAAATAAATTAACAACTTTTAGAAAAAGTGTCAAAAAATGGGTAAAAAAGGAAAAAAAAAAATTTTTCCACAAAATATTTTTTTTCTTCAAATCGCCTTAAAACCGGTTGTAACTAATTCTTACATTAATGCGATTACTAAATAAATTAACAACTTTTAGAAAAAGTGTCAAAAAATGGGTAAAAAAGGAAAAAAAAAAAATTTTCCACAAAAAATTTTTTTTCTTCAAATCGCCTTAAAACCGGTTGTAACTAATTCTTACATTAATGCGATTACTAAATAAATTAACAACTTTTAGAAAAAGTGTCAAAAAGTGGGTAAAAAACGAAAAAAAAAAAAATTTTGCACAAAAAATTTTTTTTCTTCAAATCGACTTAAAACCGGTTGTAACTAATTCTTACATTAATGCGATTACTAAATAAATTAACAACTTTTAGAAAAAGTGTCAAAAAATGGGTAAAAAAGAAAAAAAAAAAAATTTTGCACAAAAAATTTTTTTTTCTTCAAATCGCCTTAAAACCGGTTGTAACTAATTCTTACATTAATGCGATTACTAAATAAATTAACAACTTTTAGAAAAAGTGTCAAAAAGTGGGTAAAAAAGGAAAAAAAAAAATTTTGCACAAAAAATTTTTTTTCTTCAAATCGACTTAAAACCGGTTGTAACTAATTCTTACATTAATGCGATTACTAAATAAATTAACAACTTTTAGAAAAAGTGTCAAAAAGTGGGTAAAAAACGAAAAAAAAAAAAATTTTCCACAAAAATTTTTTTTTCTTCAAATCGCCTTAAAACCGGTTGTAACTAATTCTTACATTAATGCGATTACTAAATAAATTAACAACTTTTTGAAAAAGTGTTAAGAAGTGGGTAAAAAACGAAAAAAAAAAAATTTTGCACAAAAGATTTTTTTCTTCAAATCGACTTAAAACCGGATGTAACTAATTCTTACATTAATGCGATTACTAAATAAATTAACAACTTTTAGAAAAAGTGTCAAAAAATGGGTAAAAAAGGAAAAAAAAAAAAAATTTGCACAAAAAATTGTTTTCTTCAAATCGCCTTAAAACCGGTTGTAACTAATTCTTACATTAATGCGATTACTAAATAAATTAACAACTTTTAGAAAAAGTGTCAAAAAGTGGGTAAAAAACGAAAAAAAAAAAAATTTTGCACAAAAAAAATTTTTTCTTCAAATCGACTTAAAACCGGTTGTAACTAATTCTTACATTAATGCGATTACTAAATAAATTAACAACTTTTAGAAAAAGTGTTAAAAAGTGGGTAAAAAACGAAAAAAAAAAAAATTTTGCACAAAAAATTTTTTTCTTCAAATCGACTTAAAACCGGTTGTAACTAATTCTTACATTAATGCGATTACTAAATAAATTAACAACTTTTAGAAAAAGTGTCAAAAAATGGGTGAAAAAGGAAAAAAAAAAAAATTTTCCACAAAAAACTTTTTTTCTTCAAATCGCCTTAAAACCGGTTGTAACTAATTCTTACATTAATGCGATTACTAAATAAATTAACAACCTTTAGAAAAAGTGTCAAAAAGTGGGTAAAAAACGAAAAAAAAAAAAATTTTGCACAAAAAATTTTTTTTCTTCAAATCGCCTTAAAACCGGTTGTAACTAATTCTTACATTAATGCGATTACTAAATAAATTAACAACCTTTAGAAAAAGTGTCAAAAAGTGGGTAAAAAACGAAAAAAAAAAAAATTTTGCACAACAAATTTTTTTTCTTCAAATCGCCTTAAAACCGGTTGTAACTAATTCTTACATTAATGCGATTACTAAATAAATTAACAACTTTTAGAAAAAGTGTCAAAAAGTGGGTAAAAAACGAAAAAAAAAAATTTTCCACAAAAAATTTTTTTTCTTCAAATCGACTTAAAACCGGTTGTAACTAATTCTTACATTAATGCGATTACTAAATAAATTAACAACTTTTAGAAAAAGTGTCAAAAAGTGGGTAAAAAACGAAAAAAAAAAAAATTTTCCACAAAAATTTTTTTTTCTTCAAATCGCCTTAAAACCGGTTGTAACTAATTCTTACATTAATGCGATTACTAAATAAATTAACAACTTTTTGAAAAAGTGTTAAAAAGTGGGTAAAAAACGAAAAAAAAAAAATTTTGCACAAAAGATTTTTTTCTTCAAATCGACTTAAAACCGGATGTAACTAATTCTTACATTAATGCGATTACTAAATAAATTAACAACTTTTAGAAAAAGTGTCAAAAAATGGGTAAAAAAGGAAAAAAAAAAAAAATTTGCACAAAAAATTTTTTTCTTCAAATCGCCTTAAACCCGGTTGTAACTAATTCTTACATTAATGCGATTACTAAATAAATTAACAACTTTTAGAAAAAGTGTCAAAAAGTGGGTAAAAAACGAAAAAAAAAAAAATTTTGCACAAAAAAATTTTTTTCTTCAAATCGACTTAAAACCGGTTGTAACTAATTCTTACATTAATGCGATTACTACTAAATAAATTAACAACTTTTAGAAAAAGTGTTAAAAAGTGGGTAAAAAACGAAAAAAAAAAAAATTTTGCACAAAAAATTTTTTTTCTTCAAATCGACTTAAAACCGGTTGTAACTAATTCTTATATTAATGCGATTACTAAATAAATTAACAACTTTTAGAAAAAGTGTCAAAAAATGGGTAAAAAAGGAAAAAAAAAAAAATTTTCCACAAAAAACTTTTTTTCTTCAAATCGCCTTAAAACCGGTTGTAACTAATTCTTACATTAATGCGATTACTAAATAAATTAACAACTTTTAGAAAAAGTGTCAAAAAGTGGGTAAAAAACGAAAAAAAAAAAATTTTGCACAAAAAATTTTTTTTCTTCAAATCGCCTTAAAACCGGTTGTAACTAATTCTTACATTAATGCGATTACTAAATAAATTAACAACTTTTACAAAAAGTGTCAAAAAGTGGGTAAAAAACGAAAAAAAAAAAAATTTTGCACAAAAAATTTTTTTTCTTCAAATCGACTTAAAACCGGTTGTAACTAATTCTTACATTAATGCGATTACTAAATAAATTAACAACTTTTAGAAAAAGTGTCAAAAAGTGGGTAAAAAACGAAAAAAAAAAAAATTTTGCACAAAAAATTTTTTTTCTTCAAATCGACTTAAAACCGGTTGTAACTAATTCTTACATTAATGCGATTACTAAATAAATTAACAACTTTTAGAAAAAGTGTCAAAAAATGGGTAAAAAAGAAAAAAAAAAAATTTTCCACAAAAAATTTTTTTTTCTTCAAATCGCCTTAAAACCGGTTGTAACTAATTCTTACATTAATGCGATTACTAAATAAATTAACAACTTTTAGAAAAAGTGTCAAAAAGTGGGTAAAAAAGGAAAAAAAAAATTTTGCACAAAAAATTTTTTTTCTTCAAATCGACTTAAAACCGGTTGTAACTAATTCTTACATTAATGCGATTACTAAATAAATTAACAACTTTTAGAAAAAGTGTCAAAAAGTGGGTAAAAAACGAAAAAAAAAAAAAATTTTGCACAAAATTTTTTTTTTCTTCAAATCGCCTTAAAACCGGTTGTAACTAATTCTTACATTAATGCGATTACTAAATAAATTAACAACTTTTAGAAAAAGTGTCAAAAAATGGGTAAAAAAGGAAAAAAAAAATTTTGCACAAAAAAATTTTTTTCTTCAAATCGCCTTAAAACCGGTTGTAACTAATTCTTACATTAATGCGATTACTAAATAAATTAACAACTTTTAGAAAAAGTGTCAAAAAGTGGGTAAAAAAGGAAAAAAAAAAAAAATTTTGCACAAAAAATTTTTTTTGTTCAAATCGACTTAAAACCGGTTGTAACTAATTCTTACATTAATGCGATTACTAAATAAATTAACAACTTTTAGAAAAAGTGTCAAAAAATGGGTAAAAAAGGAAAAAAAAAAAAAATTTTGCACAAAAAATTTTTTTTCTTCAAATCGCCTTAAAACCGGTTGTAACTAATTCTTACATTAATGCGATTACTAAATAAATTAACAACTTTTAGAAAAAGTGTCAAAAAGTGGGTAAAAAACGAAAAAAAAAAAATTTTGCACAAAAAATTTTTTTTCTTCAAATCGACTTAAAACCGGTTGTAACTAATTCTTACATTAATGCGATTACTAAATAAATTAACAACTTTTAGAAAAAGTGTCAAAAAATGGGTAAAAAAGGAAAAAAAAAAAATTTTGCACAAAAAATTTTTTTTCTTCAAATCCACTTAAAACCGGTTGTAACTAATTCTTACATTAATGCGATTACTAAATAAATTAACAACTTTTAGAAAAAGTGTCAAAAAGTGGGTAAAAAACGAAAAAAAAAAAAAATTTTGCAGAAAAATTTTTTTTCTTCAAATCGCCTTAAAACCGGTTGTAACTAATTCTTACATTAATGCGATTACTAAATAAATTAACAACTTTTAGAAAAAGTGTCAAAAAGTGGGTAAAAAACGAAAAAAAAAAAAAATTTTGCAGAAAAAATTTTTTTTCTTCAAATCGCCTTAAAACCGGTTGTAACTAATTCTTACATTAATGCGATTACTAAATAAATTAACAACTTTTAGAAAAAGTGTCAAAAAGTGGGTAAAAAACGAAAAAAAAAAAAATTTTGCACAAAAATTTTTTTTTCTTCAAATCGCCTTAAAACCGGTTGTAACTAATTCTTACATTAATGCGATTACTAAATAAATTAACAACTTTTAGAAAAAGTGTCAAAAAGTGGGTAAAAAACGAAAAAAAAAAAAGTTTTGCACAAAAATTTTTTTTTCTTCAAATCGCCTTAAAACCTGTTGTAACTAATTCTTACATTAATGCGATTACTAAATAAATTAACAACTTTTAGAAAAAGTGTAAAAAAATGGGTAAAAAAGGAAAAAAAAAAAATTTTGCACAAAAAATTTTTTTTCTTCAAATCGCCTTAAAACCGATTGTAACTAATTCTTACATTAATGCGATTACTAAATAAATTAACAATTTTTAGAAAAAGTGTCAAAAAGTGGGTAAAAAACGAAAAAAAAAAAAAATTTTGCACAAAAAATTTTTTTTCTTCAAATCGACTTAAAACCGGTTGTAACTAATTCTTACATTAATGTGATTACTAAATAAATTAACAACTTTTAGAAAAAGTGTCAAAAAGTGGGTAAAAAACGAAAAAAAAAAAAGTTTTGCACAAAAATTTTTTTTTCTTCAAATCGCCTTAAAACCTGTTGTAACTAATTCTTACATTAATGCGATTACTAAATAAATTAACAACTTTTAGAAAAAGTGTTAAAAAGTGGGTAAAAACGAAAAAAAAAAAAATTTTGCACAAAAAATTTTTTTCTTCAAATCGACTTAAAACCGGTTGTAACTAATTCTTACATTAATGCGATTACTAAATAAATTAACAACTTTTAGAAAAAGTATCAAAAAATGGGTAAAAAAGGAAAAAAAAAAAATTTTCCACAAAAAACTTTTTTTCTTCAAATCGCCTTAAAACCGGTTGTAACTAATTCTTACATTAATGCGATTACTAAATAAATTAACAACTTTTAGAAAAAGTGTCAAAAAGTGGGTAAAAAACGAAAAAAAAAAATTTTGCACAAAAAATTTTTTTTCTTCAAATCGCCTTAAAACCGGTTGTAACTAATTCTTACATTAATGCGATTACTAAATAAATTAACAACTTTTAGAAAAAGTGTCAAAAAGTGGGTAAAAAACGAAAAAAAAAAAAATTTTGCACAAAAATTTTTTTTTCTTCAAATCGCCTTAAAACCGGTTGTAACTAATTCTTACATTAATGCGATTACTAAATAAATTAACAACTTTTAGAAAAAGTGTCAAAAAGTGGGTAAAAAACGAAAAAAAAAAATTTTGCACAAAAATTTTTTTTCTTCAAATCGCCTTAAAACCGGTTGTAACTAATTCTTACATTAATGCGATTACTAAATAAATTAACAACTTTTAGAAAAAGTGTCAAAAAGTGGGTAAAAAACGAAAAAAAAAAAAAATTTTGCACAAACAAATTTTTTCTTCAAATCGACTTAAAACCGGTTGTAACTAATTCTTACATTAATGCGATTACTAAATAAATTAACAACTTTTAGAAAAAGTGTCAAAAAATGGGTAAAAAAGGAAAAAAAAAAAATTTTCCACAAAAATTTTTTTTTCTTCAAATCGCCTTAAAACCGGTTGTAACTAATTCTTACATTAATGCGATTACTAAATAAATTAACAACTTTTAGAAAAAGTGTCAAAAAGTGGGTAAAAAAACAAAAAAAAATAAATTTTGCACAAAAAATTTTTTTCTTCAAATCGACTTAAAACCGGTTGTAACTAATTCTTACATTAATGCGATTACTAAATAAATTAACAACTTTTAGAAAAAGTGTCAAAAAATGGGTAAAAAAGGAAAAAAAAAAAATTTTCCACAAAAAATTTTTTTTCTTCAAATCGCCTTAAAACCGGTTGTAACTAATTCTTACATTAATGCGATTACTAAATAAATTAACAACTTTTAGAAAAAGTGTCAAAAAGTGGGTAAAAACCCAAAAAAAAAATAATTTTTGCACAAAAATTTTTTTTTCTTCAAATCGCCTTAAAACCGGTTGTAACTAATTCTTATATTAATGCAATTACTAAATAAATTAACAACTTTTAGAAAAAGTGTTAAAAAGTGGGTAAAAAACGAAAAAAAAAAAATTTTCCACAAAAAATTTTTTTTCTTCAAATCGACTTAAAACCGGTTGTAACTAATTCTCACATTAATGCGATTACTAAATAAATTAACAACTTTTAGAAAAAGTGTCAAAAAATGGGTAAAAAAGGAAAAAAAAAAAAAATTTGCACAAAAAATTTTTTTTTCTTCAAATCGCCTTAAAACCGGTTGTAACTAATTCTTACATTAATGCGATTACTAAATAAATTAACAACTTTTAGAAAAAGTGTCAAAAAGTGGGTAAAAAACGAAAAAAAAAAAAATTTTCCACAAAAAAATTTTTTTCTTCAAATCGACTTAAAACCGGTTGTAACTAATTCTTACATTAATGCGATTACTAAATAAATTAACAACTTTTAGAAAAAGTGTCAAAAAATGGGTAAAAAAGGAAAAAAACAAAATTTTGCACAAAAAATTTTTTTTCTTCAAATCGCCTTAAAATTGGTTGTAACTAATTCTTACATTAATGCGATTACTAAATAAATTAACAACTTTTAGAAAAAGTGTCAAAAAGTGGGTAAAAAACGAAAAAAAAAATAAATTTTGCACAAAAAATTTTTTTTCTTCAAATCGACTTAAAACCGGTTGTAACTAATTCTTACATTAATGCGATTACTAAATAAATTAACAACTTTTAGAAAAAGTGTCAAAAAGTGGGTAAAAAACGAAAAAAAAAAAAATTTTGCACAAAAATTTTTTTTCTTCAAATCGCCTTAAAACCGGTTGTAACTAATTCTTACATTAATGCGATTACTAAATAAATTAACAACTTTTAGAAAAAGTGTTAAAAAGTGGGTAAAAAACGAAAAAAAAAAAAAATTTCCACAAAAAATTTTTTTTCTTCAAATCGACTTAAAACCGGTTGTAACTAATTCTTACATTAATGCGATTACTAAATAAATTAACAACTTTTAGAAAAAGTGTCAAAAAATGGGTAAAAAAGGAAAAAAAAAAATTTTCCACAAAAAATTTTTTTTCTTCAAATCGCCTTAAAACCGGTTGTAACTAATTCTTACATTAATGCGATTACTAAATAAATTAACAACTTTTAGAAAAAGTGAGTGGGTAAAAAACGAAAAAAAAAAATTTTCCACAAACAATTTTTTTTCTTCAAATCGCCTTAAAACCGGTTGTAACTAATTCTTACATTATTGCGATTACTAAATAAATTAACAACTTTTAGAAAAAGTGTCAAAAAGTGGGTAAAAAAGGAAAAAAAAAAATTTTGCACAAAAAATTTTTTTTCTTCAAATCGACTTAAAACCGGTTGTAACTAATTCTTACATTAATGCGATTACTAAATTAATTAACAACTTTTAGAAAAAGTGTCAAAAAATGGGTAAAAAAGGAAAAAAAAAAAATTTTGCACAAAAATTTTTTTTCTTCAAATCGCCTTAAAACCGGTTGTAACTAATTCTTACATTAATGCGATTACTAAATAAATTAACAACTTTTAGAAAAAGTGTCAAAAAGTGGGTAAAAAAGGAAAAAAAAAAATTTTCCACAAAAAATTTTTTTTCTTCAAATCGACTTAAAACCGGTTGTAACTAATTCTTACATTAATGCGATTACTAAATAAATTAACAACTTTTAGAAAAAGTGTCAAAAAGTGGGTAAAAAACGAAAAAAAAAAAATTTTTGCCAAAAATTTTTTTTTCTTCAAATCGCCTTAAAACCGGTTGTAACTAATTCTTACATTAATGCGATTACTAAATAAATTAACAACTTTTAGAAAAAGTGTTAAAAAGTGGGTAAAAAACGAAAAAAAAAAAATTTTGCACAAAAAATTTTTTTCTTCAAATCGCCTTAAAACCGGTTGTAACTAATTCTTACATTAATGCGATTACTAAATAAATTAACAACTTTTAGAAAAAGTGTCAAAAAATGGGTAAAAAAGGAAAAAAAAAAAAATTTTGCACAAAAAATTTTTTTTCTTCAAATCGCCTTAAAACCGGTTGTAACTAATTCTTACATTAATGCGATTACTAAATAAATTAACAACTTTTAGAAAAAGTGTCAAAAAGTGGGTAAAAAACGAAAAAAAAAAATTTTCCACAAAAAATTTTGTTTCTTCAAATCGACTTAAAACCGGTTGTAACTAATTCTTACATTAATGCGATTACTAAATAAATTAACAACTTTTAGAAAAAGTGTCAAAAAATGGGTAAAAAAGGAAAAAAAAAAAAATTTTGCACAAAAAATTTTTTTTCTTCAAATCGCCTTAAAACCGGTTGTAACTAATTCTTACATTAATGCGATTACTAAATAAATTAACAACTTTTAGAAAAAGTGTCAAAAAGTGGGTAAAAAACGAAAAAAAAAAAAATTTTGCACAAAAATTTTTTTTCTTCAAATCGCCTTAAAACCGGTTGTAACTAATTCTTACATTAATGCGATTACTAAATAAATTAACAACTTTTAGAAAAAGCGTCAAAAAGTGGGTAAAAAACGAAAAAAAAAAATTTTGCACAAAAATTTTTTTTCTTCAAATCGCCTTAAAACCGGTTGTAACTAATTCTTACATTAATGCGATTACTAAATAAATTAACAACTTTTAGAAAAAGTGTTAAAAAGTGGGTAAAAAACGAAAAAAAAAAAAATTTTGCACAAAAAATTTGTTTTCTTCAAATCGACTTAAAACCGGTTGTAACTAATTCTTACATTAATGCGATTACTAAATAAATTAACAACTTTTAGAAAAAGTGTCAAAAAATGGGTAAAAAAGGAAAAAAAAAAATAAAATTTGCACAAAAATTTTTTTTCTTCAAATCGCCTTAAAACCGGTTGTAACTAATTCTTACATTAATGCGATTACTAAATAAATTAACAACTTTTAGAAAAAGTGTTAAAAAGTGGGTAAAAAACGAAAAAAAAAAAAATTTTGCACAAAAAATTTGTTTTCTTCAAATCGACTTAAAACCGGTTGTAACTAATTCTTACATTAATGCGATTACTAAATAAATTAACAACTTTTAGAAAAAGCGTCAAAAAGTGGGTAAAAAACGAAAAAAAAAAAAATTTTGCACAAAAATTTTTTTTCTTCAAATCGCCTTAAAACCGGTTGTAACTAATTCTTACATTAATGCGATTACTAAATAAATTAACAACTTTTAGAAAAAGCGTCAAAAAGTGGGTAAAAAACGAAAAAAAAAAATTTTGCACAAAAATTTTTTTTCTTCAAATCGCCTTAAAACCGGTTGTAACTAATTCTTACATTAATGCGATTACTAAATAAATTAACAACTTTTAGAAAAAGTGTCAAAAAGTGGGTAAAAAACGAAAAAAAAAAAATTTTTACACAAAAAAATTTTTTCTTCAAATCGACTTAAAACCGGTTGTAACTAATTCTTACATTAATGCGATTACTAAATAAATTAACAACTTTTAGAAAAAGTGTCAAAAAATGGGTAAAAAAGGAAAAAAAAAATTTTCCACAAAAAATTTTTTTTCTTCAAATCGCCTTAAAACCGGTTGTAACTAATTCTTACATTAATGCGATTACTAAATAAATTAACAACTTTTAGAAAAAGTGTCAAAAAGTGGGTAAAAAACGAAAAAAAAAATTTTCCACAAAAAATTTTGTTTCTTCAAATCGACTTAAAACCGGTTGTAACTAATTCTTACATTAATGCGATTACTAAATAAATTAACAACTTTTAGAAAAAGTGTTAAAAAGTGGGTAAAAAACGAAAAAAAAAAAAATTTTGCACAAAAAATTTTTTTTCTTCAAATCGACTTAAAACCGGTTGTAACTAATTCTTACATTAATGCGATTACTAAATAAATTAACAACTTTTAGAAAAAGTGTCAAAAAATGGGTAAAAAAGGAAAAAAAAAAAATTTTCCACAAAAAATTTTTTTTCTTCAAATCGCCTTAAAACCGGTTGTAACTAATTCTTACATTAATGCGATTACTAAATAAATTAACAACTTTTAGAAAAAGTGTTAAAAAGTGGGTAAAAAACGAAAAAAAAAAAAATTTTGCACAAAAAATTTTTTTTCTTCAAATCGACTTAAAACCGGTTGTAACTAATTCTTACATTAATGCGATTACTAAATAAATTAACAACTTTTAGAAAAAGTGTCAAAAAGTGGGTAAAAAAGGAAAAAAAAAAATTTTGCACAAAAAATTTTTTTTCTTCAAATCGACTTAAAACCGGTTGTAACTAATTCTTACATTAATGCGATTACTAAATAAATTAACAACTTTTAGAAAAAGTGTTAAAAAGTGGGTAAAAAACGAAAAAAAAAAAAATTTTGCACAAAAAATTTTTTTTCTTCAAATCGACTTAAAACCGGTTGTAACTAATTCTTACATTAATGCGATTACTAAATAAATTAACAACTTTTAGAAAAAGTGTCAAAAAGTGGGTAAAAAACGAAAAAAAAAAAATTTTTGCCAAAAATTTTTTTTCTTCAAATCGCCTTAAAACCGGTTGTAACTAATTCTTACATTAATGCGATTACTAAATAAATTAACAACTTTTAGAAAAAGTGTTAAAAAGTGGGTAAAAAACGAAAAAAAAAGAATTTTGCACAAAAAATTTTTTTCTTCAAATCGACTTAAAACCGGTTGTAACTAATTCTTACATTAATGCGATTACTAAATAAACTAACAACTTTTAGAAAAAGTGTCAAAAAATGGGTAAAAAAGGAAAAAAAAAAAAATTTTGCACAAAAAATTTTTTTCTTCAAATCGCCTTAAAACCGGTTGTAACTAATTCTTACATTAATGCGATTACTAAATAAATTAACAACTTTTAGAAAAAATGTCAAAAAGTGGGTAAAAAACGAAAAAAAAAAAATTTTCCACAAAAAATTTTGTTTTTTCAAATCGACTTAAAACCGGTTGTAACTAATTCTTACATTAATGCGATTACTAAATAAATTAACAACTTTTAGAAAAAGTGTCAAAAAATGGGTAAAAACGGAAAAAAAAAAAATTTTGCACAAAAAATTTTTTTTCTTCAAATCGCCTTAAAACCTGTTGTAACTAATTCTTACATTAATGCGATTACTAAATAAATTAACAACTTTTAGAAAAAGTGTCAAAAAGTGGGTAAAAAACGAAAAAAAAAAATTTTTCCACAAAAAATTTTTTTTCTTCAAATCGACTTAAAACCGGTTGTAACTAATTCTTACATTAATGCGATTACTAAATAAATTAACAACTTTTAGAAAAAGTGTCAAAAAATGGGTAAAAAAGGAAAAAAAAAAAATAAAGTAAAAAACGAAAAAAAAAAAATTTTCCACAAAAATTTTTTTTCTTCAAATCGCCTTAAAACCGGTTGTAACTAATTCTTACATTAATGCGATTACTAAATAAATTAACAACTTTTAGAAAAAGTGTTAAAAAGTGGGTAAAAAACGAAAAAAAAAAAATTTTTCCACAAAAAATTTTTTTCTTCAAATCGACTTAAAACCGGTTGTAACTAATTCTTACATTAATGCGATTACTAAATAAATTAACAACTTTTAGAAAAAGTGTCAAAAAATGGGTAAAAAAGGAAAAAAAAAAATTTTCCACAAAAAATTTTTTTTCTTCAAATCGACTTAAAACCGGTTGTAACTAATTCTTACATTAATGCGATTACTAAATAAATTAACAACTTTTAGAAAAAGTGTCAAAAAGTGGGTAAAAAACGAAAAAAAAAAAATTTTGCACAAAAAATTTTTTTTCTTCAAATCGACTTAAAACCGGTTGTAACTAATTCTTACATTAATGCGATTACTAAATAAATTAACAACTTTTAGAAAAAGTGTCAAAAAGTGGGTAAAAAACGAAAAAAAAAAAATTTTGCACAAAAATTTTTTTTTCTTCAAATCGCCTTAAAACCGGTTGTAACTAATTCTTACATTAATGCGATTACTAAATAAATTAACAACTTTTAGAAAAAGTGTTAAAAAGTGGGTAAAAAAGGAAAAAAAAAAAAATTTTGCACAAAAAATTTTTTTTCTTCAAATCGACTTAAAACCGGTTGTAACTAATTCTTACATTAATGCGATTACTAAATAAATTAACAACTTTTAGAAAAAGTGTTAAAAAGTGGGTAAAAAACGAAAAAAAAAAAATTTTTCCACAAAAAATTTTTTTCTTCAAATCGACTTAAAACCGGTTGTAACTAATTCTTACATTAATGCGATTACTAAATAAATTAACAACTTTTAGAAAAAGTGTCAAAAAATGGGTAAAAAAGGAAAAAAAAAAAATTTTCCACAAAAAATTTTTTTTCTTCAAATTGCCTTAAAACCGGTTGTAACTAATTCTCACATTAATGCGATTACTAAATAAATTAACAACTTTTAGAAAAAGTGTCAAAAAGTGGGTAAAAAACGAAAAAAAAAAAATTTTGCACAAAAATTTTTTTTTCTTCAAATCGCCTTAAAACCGGTTGTAACTAATTCTTACATTAATGCGATTACTAAATAAATTAACAACTTTTAGAAAAAGTGTTAAAAAGTGGGTAAAAAAGGAAAAAAAAAAAAATTTTGCACAAAAAATTTTTTTTCTTCAAATCGACTTAAAACCGGTTGTAACTAATTCTTACATTAATGCGATTACTAAATAAATTAACAACTTTTAGAAAAAGTGTCAAAAAATGGGTAAAAAAGGAAAAAAAAAAATTTTGCACAAAAAATTTTTTTTCTTCAAATCGCCTTAAAACCGGTTGTAACTAATTCTTACATTAATGCGATTACTAAATAAATTAACAACTTTTAGAAAAAGTGTTAAAAAGTGGGTAAAAAAGGAAAAAAAAAAAAATTTTGCACAAAAAATTTTTTTTCTTCAAATCGACTTAAAACCGGTTGTAACTAATTCTTACATTAATGCGATTACTAAATAAATTAACAACTTTTAGAAAAAGTGTCAAAAAGTGGGTAAAAAAGGAAAAAAAAAAATTTTGCACAAAAAATTTTTTTTCTTCAAATCGACTTAAAACCGGTTGTAACTAATTCTTACATTAATGCGATTACTAAATAAATTAACAACTTTTAGAAAAAGTGTCAAAAAGTGGGTAAAAAACGAAAAAAAAAAAATTTTGCACAAAAATTTTTTTCTTCAAATCGCCTTAAAACCGGTTGTAACTAATTCTTACATTAATGCGATTACTAAATAAATTAACAACTTTTAGAAAAAGTGTTAAAAAGTGGGTAAAAAACGAAAAAAAAAAAATTTTTGCACAAAAAATTTTTTTCTTCAAATCGACTTAAAACCGGTTGTAACTAATTCTTACATTAATGCGATTACTAAATAAATTAACAACTTTTAGAAAAAGTGTCAAAAAATGGGTAAAAAGGAAAAAAAAAAAAAATTTCCACAAAAAATTTTTTTTCTTCAAATCGCCTTAAAACCGGTTGTAACTAATTCTTACATTAATGCGATTACTAAATAAATTAACAACTTTTAGAAAAAGTGTCAAAAAGTGGGTAAAAAACGAAAAAAAAAAAAAATTTGCACAAAAAATTTTTTTTCTTCAAATCGCCTTAAAACCGGTTGTAACTAGTTCTTACATTAATGCGATTACTAAATAAATTAACAACTTTTAGAAAAAAGTGTCAAAAAGTGGGTAAAAAAGGAAAAAAAATAAATTTTGCACAAAAAATTTTTTTCTTCAAATCGACTTAAAACCGGTTGTAACTAATTCTTACATTAATGCGATTACTAAATAAATTAACAACTTTTAGAAAAAGTGTCAAAAAGTGGGTAAAAAACGAAAAAAAAAAAAATTTTGCACAAAAAATTTTTTTTTTTCAAATCGACTTAAAACCGGTTGTAACTAATTCTTACATTAATGCGATTACTAAATAAATTAACAACTTTTAGAAAAAGTGTCAAAAAATGGGTAAAAAAGGAAAAAAAAAAAAATTTTGCACAAACAATTTTTTTTCTTCAAATCGCCTTAAAACCGGTTGTAACTAATTCTTACATTAATGCGATTACTAAATAAATTAACAACTTTTAGAAAAAGTGTCAAAAAGTGGGTAAAAAACGAAAAAAAAAAAAATTTTGCACAAAAAATTTTTTTCTTCAAATCGACTTAAAACCGGTTGTAACTAATTCTTACATTAATGCGATTACTAAATAAATTAACAACTTTTAGAAAAAGTGTCAAAAAATGGGTAAAAAAGGAAAAAGAAAAAATTTTGCACAAAAAATTTTTTTTCTTCAAATCGCCTTAAAACCGGTTGTAACTAATTCTTACATTAATGCGATTACTAAATAAATTAACAACTTTTAGAAAAAGTGTCAAAAAGTGGGTAAAAAACGAAAAAAAAAAAATATTTTGGACAAAAAATTTTTTTTCTTCAAATCGACTTAAAACCGGTTGTAACTAGTTCTTACATTAATGCGATTACTAAATAAATTAACAACTTTTAGAAATAGTGTCAAAAAATGGGTAAAAAAGGAAAAAAAAAAAAATTTTGCACAAACAATTTTTTTTCTTCAAATCGCCTTAAAACCGGTTGTAACTAATTCTTACATTAATGCGATTACTAAATAAATTAACAACTTTTAGAAAAAGTGTCAAAAAGTGGGTAAAAAACGAAAAAAAAAAAAAATTTTGCAAAAAAATTTTTTTTTCTTCAAATCGCCTTAAAACCGGTTGTAACTAATTCTTACATTAATGCGATTACTAAATAAATTAACAACTTTTAGAAAAAGTGTTAAAAAGTGGGTAAAAAACCTAAATCGACTTAAAACCGGTTGTAACTAATTCTTACATTAATGCGATTACTAAATAAATTAACAACTTTTAGAAAAAGTGTCAAAAAATGGGTAAAAAAGGAAAAAAAAAAAATTTTGCACAAAAAATTTTTTTTCTTCAAATCGCCTTAAAACCGGTTGTAACTAATTCTTACATTAATGCGATTACTAAATAAATTAACAACTTTTAGAAAAAGTGTCAAAAAGTGGGTAAAAAACGAAAAAAAAAAAATTTTCCACAAAAAAATTTTTTTCTTCAAATCGACTTAAAACCGGTTGTAACTAATTCTTACATTAATGCGATTACTAAATAAATTAACAACTTTTAGAAAAAGTGTCAAAAAATGGGTAAAAAAGGAAAAAATAAAAAATTTTGGACAAAAAATTTTTTTTTCTTCAAATCGCCTTAAAACCGGTTGTAACTAATTCTTACATTAATGCGATTACTAAATAAATTAACAACTTTTACAAAAAGTGTCAAAAAGTGGGTAAAAAACGAAAAAAAAAAAAATTTTGCACAAAAAATTTTTTTTTCTTCAAATCGACTTAAAACCAGTTGTAACTAATTCTTACATTAATGCGATTACTAAATAAATTAACAACTTTTAGAAAAAGTGTCAAAAAGTGGGTAAAAAACGAAAAAAAAAAAATTTTCCACAAAAATTTTTTTTTTCTTCAAATCGCCTTAAAACCGGTTGTAACTAATTCTTACATTAATGCGATTACTAAATAAATTAACAACTTTTAGAAAAAGTGTTAAAAAGTGGGTAAAAAACGAAAAAAAAAAAAATTTTCCACAAAAAATTTTTTTCTTCAAATCGACTTAAAACCGGTTGTAACTAATTCTTACATTAATGCGATTACTAAATAAATTAACAACTTTTAGAAAAAGTGTCAAAAAATGGGTAAAAAAGGAAAAAAAAAAAAATTTTCCACAAAAAATTTTTTTTCTTCAAATCGCCTTAAAACCGGTTGTAACTAATTCTTACATAAATGCGATTACTAAATAAATTAACAACTTTTAGAAAAAGTGTCAAAAAGTGGGTAAAAAACGAAAAAAAAAAAAAATTTTGCACAAAAAATTTTTTTTCTTCAAATCGACTTAAAACCGGTTGTAACTAATTCTTACATTAATGCGATTACTAAATAAATTAACAACTTTTAGAAAAAGTGTCAAAAAATGGATAAAAAAGGAAAAAAAAAAAATTTTGCACAAAAAATTTTTTTTCTTCAAATCGCCTTAAAACCGGTTGTAACTAATTCTTACATTAATGCGATTACTAAATAAATTAACAACTTTTAGAAAAAGTGTCAAAAAGTGGGTAAAAAGGGAAAAAAAAAAAATTTGCACAAAAAATTTTTTTTCTTCAAATCGACTTAAATTTTGCACAAAAAATTTTTTTTCTTCAAATCGACTTAAAACCGGTTGTAACTAGTTCTTACATTAATGCGATTACTAAATAAATTAACAACTTTTAGAAAAAGTGTCAAAAAGTGGGTAAAAAACGAAAAAAAAAAAAATTTTGCACAAAAATTTTTTTTCTTCAAATCGCCTTAAAACCGGTTGTAACTAATTCTTACATTAATGCGATTACTAAATAAATTAACAACTTTTAGAAAAAGTGTTAAAAAGTGGGTAAAACGAAAAAAAAAAAAATGCCACAAAAAATTTTTTTCTTCAAATCGACTTAAAACCGGTTGTAACTAATTCTTACATTAATGCGATTACTAAATAAATTAACAACTTTTAGAAAAAGTGTCAAAAAATGGGTAAAAAAGGAAAAAAAAAAATTTTCCACAAAAAATTTTTTTCTTCAAATCGCCTTAAAACCGGTTGTAACTAATTCTTACATTAATGCGATTACTAAATAAATTAACAACTTTTAGAGAAAGTGTCAAAAAGTGGGTAAAAAACGAAAAAAAAAAAATTTTCCACAAAAAATTTTTTTTCTTCAAATCGACTTAAAACCGGTTGTAACTAATTCTTACATTAATGCGATTACTAAATAAATTAACAACTTTTAGAAAAAGTGTCAAAAAATGTGTAAAAAAGGAAAAAAAAAAAAATTTTGGACAAAAAATTTTTTTTCTTCAAATCGATTTAAAACCGGTTGTAACTAATTCTTACATTAATGCGATTACTAAATAAATTAACAACTTTTAGAAAAAGTGTCAAAAAGTGGGTAAAAAACGAAAAAAAAAAAAAATTTGCACAAAAAATTTTTTTTCTTCAAATCGACTTAAAACCGGTTGTAACTAATTCTTACATTAATGCGATTACTAAATAAATTAACAACTTTTAGAAAAAGTGTCAAAAAATGGGTAAAAAAGGAAAAAAAAAAAAAATTTTGCACAAAAAATTTTTTTTCTTCAAATCGCCTTAAAACCGGTTGTAACTAATTCTTACATTAATGCGATTACTAAATAAATTAACAACTTTTAGAAAAAGTGTCAAAAAGTGGGTAAAAAACGAAAAAAAAAAAAAATTTGCACAAAAATTTTTTTTTTCTTCAAATCGCCTTAAAACCGGTTGTAACTAATTCTTACATTAATGCGATTACTAAATAAATTAACAACTTTTAGAAAAAGTGTCAAAAAGTGGGTAAAAAACGAAAAAAAAAAAAATTTCCACAAACAATTTTTTTTCTTCAAATCGCCTTAAAACCGGTTGTAACTAATTCTTACATTAATGCGATTACTAAATAAATTAACAACTTTTAGAAAAAGTGTCAAAAAGTGGGTAAAAAACGAAAAAAAAAAAAATTTTGCACAAAAAATTTTTTTTCTTCAAATCGCCTTAAAACCGGTTGTAACTAATTCTTACATTAATGCGATTACTAAATAAATTAACAACTTTTAGAAAAAGTGTCAAAAAGTGGGTAAAAAACGAAAAAAAAAAAATTTTGCACAAAAAATTTTTTTTCTTCAAATCGACTTAAAACCGGTTGTAACTAATTCTTACATTAATGCGATTACTAAATAAATTAACAACTTTTAGAAAAAGTGTCAAAAAATGGGTAAAAAAGGAAAAAAAAAAATTTTGCACAAAAAATTTTTTTTCTTCAAATCGCCTTAAAACCGGTTGTAACTAATTCTTACATTAATGCGATTACTAAATAAATTAACAACTTTTAGAAAAAGTGTCAAAAAGTGGGTAAAAAACGAAAAAAAAAAATTTTTCCACAAAAATTTTTTTTTCTTCAAATCGCCTTAAAACCGGTTGTAACTAATTCTTACATTAATGCGATTACTAAATAAATTAACAACTTTTAGAAAAAGTGTCAAAAAGTGGGTAAAAGACGAAAAAAAAAAAATTTTGCACAAAAATTTTTTTTTCTTCAAATCGCCTTAAAACCGGTTGTAACTAATTCTTACATTAATGCGATTACTAAATAAATTAACAACTTTTAGAAAAAGTGTTAAAAAGTGGGTAAAAAACGAAAAAAAAAAAAATTTTGCACAAAAAATTTTTTTTCTTCAAATCGGCTTAAAACCGGTTGTAACTAATTCTTACATTAATGCGATTACTAAATAAATTAACAACTTTTAGAAAAAGTGTCAAAAAATGGGTAAAAAAGGAAAAAAAAAAAAATTTGCACAAAAAAATTTTTTTCTTCAAATCGCCTTAAAACCGGTTGTAACTAATTCTTACATTAATGCGATTACTAAATAAATTAACAACTTTTAGAAAAAGTGTCAAAAAGTGGGTAAAAAACGAAAAAAAAAAAAATTTTGGACAAAAAAATTTTTTTCTTCAAATCGACTTAAAACCGGTTGTAACTAATTCTTACATTAATGCGATTACTAAATAAATTAACAACTTTTAGAAAAAGTGTCAAAAAATGGGTAAAAAAGGAAAAAAAAAAAAATTTTGCACAAAAAAATTTTTTTCTTCAAATCGCCTTAAAACCGGTTGTAACTAATTCTTACATTAATGCGATTACTAAATAAATTAACAACTTTTACAAAAAGTGTCAAAAAGTGGGTAAAAAACGAAAAAAAAAAAAATTTTGCACAAAAAATTTTTTTTCTTCAAATCGACTTGAAACCGGTTGTAACTAATTCTTACATTAATGCGATTACTAAATAAATTAACAACTTTTAGAAAAAGTGTCAAAAAGTGGGTAAAAAACGAAAAAAAAAAAATTTTGCACAAAAATTTTTTTTTCTTCAAATCGCCTTAAAACCGGTTGTAACTAATTCTTACATTAGCGATTACTAAATAAATTAACAACTTTTAGAAAAAGTGTTAAAAAGTGGGTAAAAAACGAAAAAAAAAAAAATTTTCCACAAAAAATTTTTTTTCTTCAAATCGACTTAAAACCGGTTGTAACTAATTCTTACATTAATGCGATTACTAAATAAATTAACAACTTTTAGAAAAAGTGTCAAAAAATGGGTAAAAAAGGAAAAAAAAAAATAAATTTGCACAAAAAATTTTTTTTCTTCAAATCGCCTTAAAACCGGTTGTAACTAATTCTTACATTAATGCGATTACTAAATAAATTAACAACTTTTAGAAAAAGTGTCAAAAAGTGGGTAAAAAACGAAAAAAAAAAATTTTGCACAAACAATTTTTTCTTCAAATCGACTTAAAACCGGTTGTAACTAATTCTTACATTAATGCGATTACTAAATAAATTAACAACTTTTAGAAAAAGTGTCAAAAAGTGGGTAAAAAACGAAAAAAAAAAATTTTCCGCAAACAATTTTTTTCTTCAAATCGACTTAAAACCGGTTGTAACTAATTCTTACATTAATGCGATTACTAAATAAATTAACAACTTTTAGAAAAAGTGTCAAAAAGTGGGTAAAAAACGAAAAAAAAAAAAATTTGCACAAACAATTTTTTTCTTCAAATCGACTTAAAACCGGTTGTAACTAATTCTTACATTAATGCGATTACTAAATAAATTAACAACTTTTAGAAAAAGTGTCAAAAAGTGGGTAAAAAACGAAAAAAAAAATTTTGCGCAAACAATTTTTTTTCTTCAAATCGACTTAAAACCGGTTGTAACTAATTCTTACATTAATGCGATTACTAAATAAATTAACAACTTTTAGGAAAAGTGTCAAAAAGTGGGTAAAAAACGAAAAAAAAAAAAATTTTGCACAAACCATTTTTTTTCTTCAAATCGACTTAAAACCGGTTGTAACTAATTCTTACATTAATGCGATTACTAAATAAATTAACAACTTTTAGAAAAAGTGTCAAAAAGTGGGTAAAAAACGAAAAAAAAAAATTTTTCCACAAAAAATTTTTTTTCTTCAAATCGACTTAAAACCGGTTGTAACTAATTCTTACATTAATTCGATTACTAAATAAATTAACAACTTTTAGAAAAAGTGTTAAAAAGTGGGTAAAAAACGAAAAAAAAAAAATTTTCCACAAAAAAATTTTCGTTCTTCAAATCGCCTTAAAACCGGTTGTAACTAATTCTTACATTAATGCGATTACTAAATAAATTAACAACTTTTAGAAAAAGTGTCAAAAAGTGGGTAAAAAACGAAAAAAAAAAATTTTGCACAAACAATTTTTTTCTTCAAATCGACTTAAAACCGGTTGTAACTAATTCTTACATTAATGCGATTACTAAATAAATTAACAACTTTTAGAAAAAGTGTCAAAAAATGGGTAAAAAAGGAAAAAAAAAAAAAAATTTGCACAAAAAATTTTTTTTCTTCAAATCGCCTTAAAACCGGTTGTAACTAATTCTTACATTAATGCGATTACTAAATAAATTAACAACTTTTAGAAAAAGTGTCAAAAAGTGGGTAAAAAACGAAAAAAAAAAAATTTTGCACAAACAATTTTTTTCTTCAAATCGACTTAAAACCGGTTGTAACTAATTCTTACATTAATGCGATTACTAAATAAATTAACAACTTTTAGAAAAAGTGTCAAAAAGTGGGTAAAAAACGAAAAAAAAAAATTTTGCGCAAACAATTTTTTTTCTTCAAATCGACTTAAAACCGGTTGTAACTAATTCTTACATTAATGCGATTACTAAATAAATTAACAACTTTTAGGAAAAGTGTCAAAAAGTGGGTAAAAAACGAAAAAAAAAAAAATTTTGCACAAACCATTTTTTTTCTTCAAATCGACTTAAGACCGGTTGTAACTAATACTTTAACTAATTTGATTACTAAATAAATTAACAACTTTTAGAAAAAGTGTTAAAAAGTGGGTAAAAAACGAAAAAAAAAAAAATTTCCACAAAAAAATTTTCGTTCTTCAAATCGCCTTAAAACCGGTTGTAACTAATTCTTACATTAATGCGATTACTAAATAAATTAACAACTTTTAGAAAAAGTGTCAAAAAGTGGGTAAAAAACGAAAAAAAAAAAATTTTGCACAAACAATTTTTTTCTTCAAACCGACTTAAAACCGGTTGTAACTAATTCTTACATTAATGCGATTACTAAATAAATTAACAACTTTTAGAAAAAGTGTCAAAAAGTGGGTAAAAAACGAAAAAAAAAAAATTTTCCACAAACAATTTTTTTTCTTCAAATCGACTTAAAACCGGTTGTAACTAATTCTTACATTAATGCGATTACTAAATAAATTAACAACTTTTAGAAAAAGTGTCAAAAAGTGGGTAAAAAACGAAAAAAAAAAAATTTTGCACAAACAATTTTTTTCTTCAAATCGACTTAAAACCGGTTGTAACTAATTCTTACATTAATGCGATTACTAAATAAATTAACAACTTTTAGAAAAAGTGTCAAAAAGTGGGTAAAAAACGAAAAAAAAAAAATTTTCCACAAAAAATTTTTTTTCTTCAAATTGACTTAAAACCGGTTGTAACTAATTTTTAGATTAATGCGATTACTAAATAAATTAACAACTTTTAGAAAAATTGTCAAAAAGTGGGTAAAAAACGAAAAAAAAAAAATTTTCCACAAAAATTTTTTTTTTCTTCAAATCGCCTTAAAACCGGTTGTAACTAATTCTTACATTAATGCGATTACTAAATAAATTAACAACTTTTAGAAAAAGTGTCAAAAAGTGGGTAAAAAACGAAAAAAAAAAATTTTGCACAAAAATTTTTTTTTCTTCAAATCGCCTTAAAACCGGTTGTAACTAATTCTTACATTAATGCGATTACTAAATAAATTAACAACTTTTAGAAAAAGTGTCAAAAAGTGGGTAAAAAACGAAAAAAAAAAAATTTGCACAAAAAATTTTTTTCTTCAAATCGACTTAAAACCGGTTGTAACTAATTCTTACATTAATGCGATTACTAAATAAATTAACAACTTTTAGAAAAAGTGTCAAAAAGTGGGTAAAAAACGAAAAAAAAAAATTTTGCGCAAACAATTTTTTTTCTTCAAATCGACTTAAAACCGGTTGTAACTAATTCTTACATTAATGCGATTACTAAATAAATTAACAACTTTTAGGAAAAGTGTCAAAAAGTGGGTAAAAAACGAAAAAAAAAAAAATTTTGCACAAACCATTTTTTTTCTTCAAATCGACTTAAGACCGGTTGTAACTAATACTTTAACTAATTTGATTACTAAATAAATTAACAACTTTTAGAAAAAGTGTTAAAAAGTGGGTAAAAAACGAAAAAAAAAAAAATTTCCACAAAAAAATTTTCGTTCTTCAAATCGCCTTAAAACCGGTTGTAACTAATTCTTACATTAATGCGATTACTAAATAAATTAACAACTTTTAGAAAAAGTGTCAAAAAGTGGGTAAAAAACGAAAAAAAAAAAATTTTGCACAAACAATTTTTTTCTTCAAACCGACTTAAAACCGGTTGTAACTAATTCTTACATTAATGCGATTACTAAATAAATTAACAACTTTTAGAAAAAGTGTCAAAAAGTGGGTAAAAAACGAAAAAAAAAAAATTTTCCACAAACAATTTTTTTTCTTCAAATCGACTTAAAACCGGTTGTAACTAATTCTTACATTAATGCGATTACTAAATAAATTAACAACTTTTAGAAAAAGTGTCAAAAAGTGGGTAAAAAACGAAAAAAAAAAAATTTTGCACAAACAATTTTTTTCTTCAAATCGACTTAAAACCGGTTGTAACTAATTCTTACATTAATGCGATTACTAAATAAATTAACAACTTTTAGAAAAAGTGTCAAAAAGTGGGTAAAAAACGAAAAAAAAAAAATTTTCCACAAAAAATTTTTTTTCTTCAAATTGACTTAAAACCGGTTGTAACTAATTTTTAGATTAATGCGATTACTAAATAAATTAACAACTTTTAGAAAAATTGTCAAAAAGTGGGTAAAAAACGAAAAAAAAAAAATTTTCCACAAAAATTTTTTTTTTCTTCAAATCGCCTTAAAACCGGTTGTAACTAATTCTTACATTAATGCGATTACTAAATAAATTAACAACTTTTAGAAAAAGTGTCAAAAAGTGGGTAAAAAACGAAAAAAAAAAATTTTGCACAAAAATTTTTTTTTCTTCAAATCGCCTTAAAACCGGTTGTAACTAATTCTTACATTAATGCGATTACTAAATAAATTAACAACTTTTAGAAAAAGTGTCAAAAAGTGGGTAAAAAACGAAAAAAAAAAAATTTGCACAAAAAATTTTTTTCTTCAAATCGACTTAAAACCGGTTGTAACTAATTCTTACATTAATGCGATTACTAAATAAATTAACAACTTTTAGAAAAAGTGTCAAAAAATGGGTAAAAAAGGAAAAAAAAAAAAATTTTGCACAAAAAATTTTTTTTCTTCAAATCGCCTTAAAACCGGTTGTAAATAATTCTTACATTAATGCGATTACTTATAAATTAACAACTTTTAGAAAAAGTGTTAAAAAGTGGGTAAAAAACGAAAAAAAAAAAAATTTTGCACAAAAAATTTTTTTTCTTCAAATCGCCTTAAAACCGGTTGTAACTAATTCTTACATTAGCGATTACTAAATAAATTAACAACTTTTAGAAAAAGTGTTAAAAAGTGGGTAAAAAACGAAAAAAAAAAAAATTTTGCACAAAAAATTTTTTTTCTTCAAATCGACTTAAAACCGGTTGTAACTAATTCTTACATTAATGCGATTACTAAATAAATTAACAACTTTTAGAAAAAGTGTCAAAAAGTGGGTAAAAAACGAAAAAAAAAAAAATTTCCACAAACAATTTTTTTTCTTCAAATCGCCTTAAAACCGGTTGTAACTAATTCTTACATTAATGCGATTACTAAATAAATTAACAACTTTTAGAAAAAGTGTCAAAAAGTGGGTAAAAAACGAAAAAAAAAAAAATTTTCCACAAAAAAAATTTTTTCTTCAAATCGACTTAAAACCGGTTGTAACTAATTCTTACATTAATGCGATTACTAAATAAATTAACAACTTTTAGAAAAAGTGGGTAAAAAACGAAAAAAAAAAAAATTTTGCACAAAAATTTTTTTTTCTTCAAATCGCCTTAAAACCGGTTGTAACTAATTCTTACATTAATGCGATTACTAAATAAATTAACAACTTTTAGAAAAAGTGTTAAAAAGTGGGTAAAAAACGAAAAAAAAAAAAAAATTTTCCACAAAAAATTTTTTTTCTTCAAATCGACTTAAAACCGGTTGTAACTAATTCTTACATTAATGCGATTACTAAATAAATTAACAACTTTTAGAAAAAGTGTCAAAAAATGGATAAAAAAGGAAAAAAAAAATTTTGCACAAAAAATTTTTTTTCTTCAAATCGCCTTAAAACCGGTTGTAACTAATTCTTACATTAATGCGATTACTAAATAAATTAACAACTTTTAGAAAAAGTGTTAAAAAGTGGGTAAAAAACGAAAAAAAAAAAAATTTTGCACAAAAAATTTTTTTTCTTCAAATCGGCTTAAAACCGGTTGTAACTAATTCTTACATTAATGCGATTACTAAATAAATTAACAACTTTTAGAAAAAGTGTCAAAAAATGGGTGAAAAAGGAAAAAAAAAAATAAATTTCCACAAAAAAATTTTTTTCTTCAAATCGCCTTAAAACCGGTTGTAACTAATTCTTACATTAATGCGATTACTAAATAAATTAACAACTTTTAGAAAAAGTGTCAAAAAGTGGGTAAAAAACGAAAAAAAAAAAAATTTGCACAAAAAAATTTTTTTCTTCAAATCGACTTAAAACCGGTTGTAACTAATTCTTACATTAATGCGATTACTAAATAAATTAACAACTTTTACAAAAAGTGTCAAAAAGTGGGTAAAAAACGAAAAAAAAAAAAATTTTGCACAAAAAATTTTTTTTCTTCAAATCGCCTTAAAACCGGTTGTAACTAATTCTTACATTAATGCGATTACTAAATAAATTAACAACTTTTAGAAAAAGTGTCAAAAAGTGGGTAAAAAACGAAAAAAAAAAAATTTTGCACAAACAATTTTTTTCTTCAAATCGACTTAAAACCGGTTGTAACTAATTCTTACATTAATGCGATTACTAAATAAATTAACAACTTTTAGAAAAAGTGTCAAAAAGTGGGTAAAAAACGAAAAAAAAAAAATTTTCCACAAAAAATTTTTTTTCTTCAAATTGACTTAAAACCGGTTGTAACTAATTTTTAGATTAATGCGATTACTAAATAAATTAACAACTTTTAGAAAAATTGTCAAAAAGTGGGTAAAAAACGAAAAAAAAAAAATTTTCCACAAAAATTTTTTTTTTCTTCAAATCGCCTTAAAACCGGTTGTAACTAATTCTTACATTAATGCGATTACTAAATAAATTAACAACTTTTAGAAAAAGTGTCAAAAAGTGGGTAAAAAACGAAAAAAAAAAAATTTGCACAAAAAATTTTTTTCTTCAAATCGACTTAAAACCGGTTGTAACTAATTCTTACATTAATGCGATTACTAAATAAATTAACAACTTTTAGAAAAAGTGTCAAAAAATGGGTAAAAAAGGAAAAAAAAAAAAATTTTGCACAAAAAATTTTTTTTCTTCAAATCGCCTTAAAACCGGTTGTAAATAATTCTTACATTAATGCGATTACTAAATAAATTAACAACTTTTAGAAAAAGTGTTAAAAAGTGGGTAAAAAACGAAAAAAAAAAAATTTTGCACAAAAAATTTTTTTTCTTCAAATCGCCTTAAAACCGGTTGTAACTAATTCTTACATTAGCGATTACTAAATAAATTAACAACTTTTAGAAAAAGTGTTAAAAAGTGGGTAAAAAACGAAAAAAAAAAAAATTTTGCACAAAAAATTTTTTTTCTTCAAATCGACTTAAAACCGGTTGTAACTAATTCTTACATTAATGCGATTACTAAATAAATTAACAACTTTTAGAAAAAGTGTCAAAAAGTGGGTAAAAAACGAAAAAAAAAAAAATTTCCACAAACAATTTTTTTTCTTCAAATCGCCTTAAAACCGGTTGTAACTAATTCTTACATTAATGCGATTACTAAATAAATTAACAACTTTTAGAAAAAGTGTCAAAAAGTGGGTAAAAAACGAAAAAAAAAAAAATTTTCCACAAAAAAAATTTTTTCTTCAAATCGACTTAAAACCGGTTGTAACTAATTCTTACATTAATGCGATTACTAAATAAATTAACAACTTTTAGAAAAAGTGGGTAAAAAACGAAAAAAAAAAAAATTTTGCACAAAAATTTTTTTTTCTTCAAATCGCCTTAAAACCGGTTGTAACTAATTCTTACATTAATGCGATTACTAAATAAATTAACAACTTTTAGAAAAAGTGTTAAAAAGTGGGTAAAAAACGAAAAAAAAAAAAAAATTTTCCACAAAAAATTTTTTTTCTTCAAATCGACTTAAAACCGGTTGTAACTAATTCTTACATTAATGCGATTACTAAATAAATTAACAACTTTTAGAAAAAGTGTCAAAAAATGGATAAAAAAGGAAAAAAAAAATTTTGCACAAAAAATTTTTTTTCTTCAAATCGCCTTAAAACCGGTTGTAACTAATTCTTACATTAATGCGATTACTAAATAAATTAACAACTTTTAGAAAAAGTGTCAAAAAGTGGGTAAAAAACGAAAAAAAAAAAAATTTGCACAAAAAATTTTTTCTTCAAATCGACTTAAAACCGGTTGTAACTAATTCTTACATTAATGCGATTACTAAATAAATTAACAACTTTTAGAAAAAGTGTCAAAAAATGGGTAAAAAAGGAAAAAAAAATAAATTTTGCACAAAAAATTTTTTTTCTTCAAATCGCCTTAAAACCGGTTGTAAATAATTCTTACATTAATGCGATTACTAAATAAATTAACAACTTTTAGAAAAAGTGTCAAAAAGTGGGTAAAAAACGAAAAAAAAAAAAATTTTGCACAAAAATTTTTTTTTCTTCAAATCGCCTTAAAACCGGTTGTAACTAATTCTTACATTAATGCGATTACTAAATAAATTAACAACTTTTAGAAAAAGTGTCAAAAAGTGGGTAAAAGACGAAAAAAAAAAAAATTTTGCACAAAAATTTTTTTTTCTTCAAATCGCCTTAAAACCGGTTGTAACTAATTCTTACATTAATGCGATTACTAAATAAATTAACAACTTTTAGAAAAAGTGTTAAAAAGTGGGTAAAAAACGAAAAAAAAAAAAATTTTGCACAAAAAATTTTTTTTCTTCAAATCGGCTTAAAACCGGTTGTAACTAATTCTTACATTAATGCGATTACTAAATAAATTAACAACTTTTAGAAAAAGTGTCAAAAAATGGGTGAAAAAGGAAAAAAAAAAATAAATTTCCACAAAAAAATGTTTTTCTTCAAATCGCCTTAAAACCGGTTGTAACTAATTCTTACATTAATGCGATTACTAAATAAATTAACAACTTTTAGAAAAAGTGTCAAAAAGTGGGTAAAAAACGAAAAAAAAAAAAATTTGCACAAAAAAATTTTTTTCTTCAAATCGACTTAAAACCGGTTGTAACTAATTCTTACATTAATGCGATTACTAAATAAATTAACAACTTTTACAAAAAGTGTCAAAAAGTGGGTAAAAAACGAAAAAAAAAAAAATTTTGCACAAAAAATTTTTTTTCTTCAAATCGACTTGAAACCGGTTGTAATTAATTCTTACATTAATGCGATTACTAAATAAATTAACAACTTTTAGAAAAAGTGTCAAAAAGTGGGTAAAAAACGAAAAAAAAAAAATTTTGCACAAAAATTTTTTTTCTTCAAATCGCCTTAAAACCGGTTGTAACTAATTCTTACATTAGCGATTACTAAATAAATTAACAACTTTTAGAAAAAGTGTTAAAAAGTGGGTAAAAAACGAAAAAAAAAAAAATTTTGCACAAAAAATTTTTTTTCTTCAAATCGACTTAAAACCGGTTGTAACTAATTCTTACATTAATGCGATTACTAAATAAATTAACAACTTTTAGAAAAAGTGTCAAAAAATGGGTAAAAAAGGAAAAAAAAAAAAAATTTGCACAAAAAATTTTTTTTCTTCAAATCGCCTTAAAACCGGTTGTAACTAATTCTTACATTAATGCGATTACTAAATAAATTAACAACTTTTAGAAAAAGTGTCAAAAAGTGGGTAAAAAACGAAAAAAAAAAAAATTTTCCACAAAAAAATTTTTTTCTTCAAATCGACTTAAAACCGGTTGTAACTAATTCTTACATTAATGCGATTACTAAATAAATTAACAACTTTTAGAAAAAGTGTTAAAAAGTGGGTAAAAAACGAAAAAAAAAAAATTTTGCACAAAAAATTTTTTTTCTTTAAATCGACTTAAAACCGGTTGTAACTAATTCTTACATTAATGCGATTACTAAATAAATTAACAACTTTTAGAAAAAGTGTCAAAAAGTGGGTAAAAAACGAAAAAAAAAAAAAAATTTCCACAAAAAAATTTTTTTCTTCAAATCGACTTAAAACCGGTTGTAACTAATTCTTACATTAATGCGATTACTAAATAAATTAACAACTTTTAGAAAAAGTGTCAAAAAGTGGGTAAAAAACGAAAAAAAAAAAAATTTTCCACAAAAAAATTTTTTTCTTCAAATCGACTTAAAACCGGTTGTAACTAATTCTTACATTAATGCGATTACTAAATAAATTAACAACTTTTAGAAAAAGTGTTAAAAAGTGGGTAAAAAACGAAAAAAAAAAAATTTTGCACAAAAAATTTTTTTTCTTTAAATCGACTTAAAACCGGTTGTAACTAATTCTTACATTAATGCGATTACTAAATAAATTAACAACTTTTAGAAAAAGTGTCAAAAAATGGGTAAAAAAGGAAAAAAAAAAAAATTTTGCACAAAAAATTTTTTTTCTTCAAATCGCCTTAAAACCGGTTGTAAATAATTCTTACATTAATGCGATTACTAAATAAATTAACAACTTTTAGAAAAAGTGTCAAAAAGTGGGTAAAAAACGAAAAAAAAAAAAATTTTGCACAAAAATTTTTTTTCTTCAAATCGACTTAAAACCGGTTGTAACTAATTCTTACATTAATGCGATTACTAAATAAATTAACAACTTTTAGAAAAAGTGTCAAAAAATGGGTAAAAAAGGAAAAAAAAAATTTTGCACAAAAAATTTTTTTTCTTCAAATCGCCTTAAAACCGGTTGTAACTAATTCTTACATTAATGCGATTACTAAATAAATTAACAACTTTTAGAAAAAGTGTCAAAAAGTGGGTAAAAAAGGAAAAAAAAAAAATTTGCACAAAAAATTTTTTTTCTTCAAATCGACTTAAAACCGGTTGTAACTAATTCTTACATTAATGCGATTACTAAATAAATTAACAACTTTTAGAAAAAGTGTCAAAAAGTGGGTAAAAAACGAAAAAAAAAAAATTTTCCACAAAAATTTTTTTTTCTTCAAATTGACTTAAAACCGGTTGTAACTAATTCTTACATTAATGCGATTACTAAATAAATTAACAACTTTTAGAAAAAGTGTCAAAAAGTGGGTAAAAAACGAAAAAAAAAATTTTCCACAAACAATTTTTTTTCTTCAAATCGCCTTAAAACCGGTTGTAACTAATACTTTAACTAATGCGATTACTAAATAAATTAACAACTTTTAGAAAAAGTGTCAAAAAGTGGGTAAAAAACGAAAAAAAAATAAATTTTCCACAAAAATTTTTTTTTCTTCAATTCGACTTAAAACCGGTTGTAACTAATTCTTACATTAATGCGATTACTAAATAAATTAACAACTTTTAGAAAAAGTGTCAAAAAGTGGGTAAAAAACGAAAAAAAAAAAATTTTCCACAAAAAAATTTTTTTTCTTCAAATCGACTTAAAACCGGTTGTAACTAATTCTTACATTAATGCGATTACTAAATAAATTAACAACTTTTAGAAAAAGTGTTAAAAAGTGGGTAAAAAACGAAAAAAAAAAAAATTTCCACAAAAAAATTTTCGTTCTTCAAATTGCCTTAAAACCGTTTGTAACTAATTCTTACATTAATGCGATTACTAAATAAATTAACAACTTTTAGAAAAAGTGTCAAAAAGTGGGTAAAAAACGAAAAAAAAAAATTTTGCACAAACAATTTTTTTCTTCAAATCGACTTAAAACCGGTTGTAACTAATTCTTACATTAATGCGATTACTAAATAAATTAACAACTTTTAGAAAAAGTGTCAAAAAGTGGGTAAAAAACGAAAAAAAAAAATTTTCCACAAACAATTTTTTTCTTCAAATCGACTTAAAACCGGTTGTAACTAATTCTTACATTAATGCGATTACTAAATAAATTAACAACTTTTAGAAAAAGTGTCAAAAAGTGGGTAAAAAACGAAAAAAAAAACAAATTTGCACAAACAATTTTTTTCTTCAAATCGACTTAAAACCGGTTGTAACTAATTCTTACATTAATGCGATTACTAAATAAATTAACAACTTTTAGGAAAAGTGTCAAAAAGTGGGTAAAAAACGAAAAAAAAAAAAATTTTGCACAAACCATTTTTTTTCTTCAAATCGACTTAAAACCGGTTGTAACTAATTCTTACATTAATGCGATTACTAAATAAATTAACAACTTTTAGAAAAAGTGTCAAAAAGTGGGTAAAAAACGAAAAAAAAAATTTTTCCACAAAAAATTTTTTTTCTTCAAATCGACTTAAAACCGGTTGTAACTAATTCTTACATTAATTCGATAACTAAATAAATTAACAACTTTTAGAAAAAGTGTTAAAAAGTGGGTAAAAAACGAAAAAAAAAAAATTTTCCACAAAAAAATTTTCGTTCTTCAAATCGCCTTAAAACCGGTTGTAACTAGTTCTTACATTAATGCGATTACTAAATAAATTAACAACTTTTAGAAAAAGTGTCAAAAAGTGGGTAAAAAACAAAAAAAAAAAATTTTGCACAAACAATTTTTTTCTTCAAATCGACTTAAAACCGGTTGTAACTAATTCTTACATTAATGCGATTACTAAATAAATTAACAACTTTTAGGAAAAGTGTCAAAAAGTGGGTAAAAAACGAAAAAAAACAAATTTTGCACAAACCATTTTTTTTCTTCAAATCGACTTAAAACCGGTTGTAACTAATTCTTACATTAATGCGATTACTAAATAAATTAACAACTTTTAGAAAAAGTGTCAAAAAGTGGGTAAAAAACAAAAAAAAAAAATTTTGCACAAACAATTTTTTTCTTCAAATCGACTTAAAACCGGTTGTAACTAATTCTTACATTAATGCGATTACTAAATAAATTAACAACTTTTAGAAAAAGTGTCAAAAAGTGGGTAAAAAACGAAAAAAAAAAATTTTCCACAAACAATTTTTTTTCTTCAAATCGACTTAAAACCGGTTGTAACTAATTCTTACATTAATGCGATTACTAAATAAATTAACAACTTTTAGAAAAAGTGTCAAAAAGTGGGTAAAAAACGAAAAAAAAAAATTTTTCCACAAAAAATTTGTTTTCTTCAAATCGACTTAAAACCGGTTGTAACTAATTCTTACATTAATTCGATTACTAAATAAATTAACAACTTTTAGAAAAAGTGTTAAAAAGTGGGTAAAAAACGAAAAAAAAAAAAATTTCCACAAAAAAATTTTCGTTCTTCAAATCGCCTTAAAACCGGTTGTAACTAATTCTTACATTAATGCGATTACTAAATAAATTAACAACTTTTAGAAAAAGTGTCAAAAACTGGGTAAAAAACAAAAAAAAAAAATTTTGCACAAACAATTTTTTTCTTCAAATCGACTTAAAACCGGTTGTAACTAATTCTTATATTAATGCGATTACTAAATAAATTAACAACTTTTAGAAAAAGTGTCAAAAAGTGGGTAAAAAACGAAAAAAAAAATTTTGCGCAAACAATTTTTTTTCTTCAAATCGACTTAAAACCGGTTGTAACTAATTCTTACATTAATGCGATTACTAAATAAATTAACAACTTTTAGGAAAAGTGTCAAAAAGTGGGTAAAAAACCAAAAAAAAAAAAATTTTGCACAAACCATTTTTTTCTTCAAATCGACTTAAAACCGGTTGTAACTAATCTTACATTAATGCGATTACTAAATAAATTAACAACTTTTAGAAAAAGTGTTAAAAAGTGGGTAAAAAACGAAAAAAAAAAAATTTTACACAAAAAAATTTTCGTTCTTCAAATCGCCTTAAAACCCGTTGTAACTAATTCTTACATTAATGCGATTACTAAATAAATTAACAACTTTTAGAAAAAGTGTCAAAAAGTGGGTAAAAAACGAAAAAAAAAAATTTTGCGCAAACAATTTTTTTTCTTCAAATCGATTTAAAACCGGTTGTAACTAATTCTTACATTAATGCGATTACTAAATAAATTAACAACTTTTAGGAAAAGTGTCAAAAAGTGGGTAAAAAACGAAAAAAAAAAAATTTTCCACAAAAAAATTTTCGTTCTTCAAATCGCCTTAAAACCCGTTGTAACTAATTCTTACATTAATGCGATTACTAAATAAATTAACAACTTTTAGAAAAAGTGTCAAAAAGTGGGTAAAAATCCAAAAAAAAAAAATTTGCACAAACAATTTTTTTCTTCAAATCGACTTAAAACCGGTTGTAACTAATTCTTACATTAATGCGATTACTAAATAAATTAACAACTTTTAGAAAAAGTGTCAAAAAGTGGGTAAAAAACGAAAAAAAAAAAATTTCCCACAAAAATTTTTTTTTCTTCAAATTGACTTAAAACCGGTTGTAACTAATTCTTACATTAATGCGATTACTAAATAAATTAACAACTTTTAGAAAAAGTGTCAAAAAGTGGGTAAAAAACGAAAAAAAAAAAATTTTCCACAAACAATTTTTTTCTTCAAATCGACTTAAAACCGGTTGTAACTAATTCTTACATTAATGCGATTACTAAATAAATTAACAACTTTTAGAAAAAGTGTCAAAAAGTGGGTAAAAAACGAAAAAAAAAAATTTTGCACAAACAATTTTTTTCTTCAAATCGACTTAAAACCGGTTGTAACTAATTCTTACATTAATGCGATTACTAAATAAATTAACAACTTTTAGAAAAAGTGTCAAAAAGTGGGTAAAAAACGAAAAAAAAAAAATTTTCCACAAAAAATTTTTTTTCTTCAAATTGACTTAAAACCGGTTGTAACTAATTCTTAGATTAATGCGATTACTAAATAAATTAACAACTTTTAGAAAAATTGTCAAAAAGTGGGTAAAAAACGAAAAAAAAAAAATTTTGCACAAAAATTTTTTTTTTCTTCAAATCGCCTTAAAACCGGTTGTAACTAATTCTTACATTAATGCGATTACTAAATAAATTAACAACTTTTAGAAAAAGTGTTAAAAAGTGGGTAAAAAACGAAAAAAAAAAATTTTCCACAAAAAAATTGGTTTCTTCAAATCGCCTTAAAACCGGTTGTAACTAATTCTTACATTAATGCGATTACTAAATAAATTAACAACTTTTAGAAAAAGTGTCAAAAAGTGGGTAAAAAACGAAAAAAAAAAAATTTTCACAAACAAATTTTTTTTCTTCAAATCGCCTTAAAACCGGTTGTAACTAATTCTTACATTAATGCGATTACTAAATAAATTAACAACTTTTAGAAAAATTGTCAAAAAGTGGGTAAAAAACGAAAAAAAAAAAAATTTTCCACAAAAAATTTTTTTTCCTCAAATCGCCTTAAACCCGGTTGTAACTAATTCTTACATTAATGCGATTACTAAATAAATTAACAACTTTTAGAAAAAGTGTCGAAAAGTGGGTAAAAAACAAAAAAAAAAATTTTTACACAAAAAAATTTTTTTCTTCAAATCGACTTAAAACCGGTTGTAACTAATTCTTACTTTAATGCGATAACTAAATAAATTAACAACTTTTAGAAAAAGTGTCAAAAAGTGGGTAAAAAACGAAAAAAACTAATTTTCCACAAAAAATTTTTTTTCTTCAAATCGCCTTAAAACCGGTTGTAACTAATTCTTACATTAATGCGATTACTAAATAAATTAACAACTTTTAGAAAAAGTGTTAAAAAGTGGGTAAAAAACGAAAAAAAAAAATTTTCCACAAAAAAATTGGTTTCTTCAAATCGCCTTAAAACCGGTTGTAACTAATTCTTACATTAATGCGATTACTAAATAAATTAACAACATTTAGAAAAAGTGTCAAAAAGTGGGTAAAAAACGAAAAAAAAAAAATTTTGCACAAAAATTTTTTTTTCTTCAAATCGCCTTAAAACCGGTTGTAACTAATTCTTACATTAATGCGATTACTAAATAAATTAACAACAAGAACTATCGAGGCATATCCCTACTTAATGTCGCATACAAGATCCTATCCAACGTACTGTGTGAACGTCTCAAACCGTTCTGCAACACACTAATCGGCACGTACCAGTGTGGCTTCCGGCCCGGCAGATCGACTATAGACCAAATTTTCACACTGAGGCAAATCCTGGAAAAGACCAATGAAGGCACTATCTTCAATAAATCCGTCCAGCTACTGGGGTATGCAGACGATATTGACATAATCGGTCGCGTGCCGTGATAGAGGCTTTTACGACGATTGAAGAACAGGCGAAATTCGTTGGTCTTGTAGTAAATGAGGACAAGACTAAGTACATGCTATCAACAAACAAATAAGCATCTGTCCACCGCCTAGGACAGAACGTCACTATTGATAGCAACAATTTCGAGGTAGTTAAGGAGTTTGTCTACCTCGGAGTAAACATGAACTCCACAAATGACATCCTAGTGGAGATCCGGCGAAGAATTACCCTCGGAAACCGCTGCTTCTTTGGTTTGGCAAAGCAATTGGGTTCAAAACTCCTAACTCGAAGGACAAAATGTATGCTTTCCAGAACCCTTATCCTGCCAGTTCTGCTTTATGGCGCCGAGTGCTGGAAGAAGGGAGAGCTGATACTGGGCTCCTTCGAAAGAAAAATTCTTCGGCGGATTTTTGGTCCTGTGTGCGAGGAGGGCGAATGGAGGAGAAGATAAAACCGCGAACTCTATGAGCTGTACCAAGATGTGGATGTAGTCCAAAAGGCCAAAATACGTCGACTACATTGGCTCGGCCACATCGAGCGAATGGACAATAATGCTCCAGCTAAGAGGATCTTCGAATCTCAGCCGCCAGGTTCGAGACGACAAGGAAGACCGAACCTCCGTTTCAAAGACCAAGACATCGCGGATGCCAGAGCGCTTGGTCTGGATAACTGGAAGCAGCGTGCGTTAAGTAAAGTAAGAAAAATGTATACCTAGTAGGTAATTAATCAATTGAGAACGGCTGGGCCGATTTGGCTAAATTTTTTTTTCTGTTGTTCGTAATTGCCACGATAGGGTTTTTGTGTGTAAATGTGTACCGCAATCAATTTAACTTTTGAAACCTATCGCCAATCAACTAATAAATCAGTTTCAACTCACTTTCCGCAAAAAATAATCCGAATCCGATTGGTAAGAAGCTAACTCAGAATATTTGTCAGACGTAGCTTGATTAATACGTAGATATAAATGGGCAACAAAAGGATAGCGGTTTCGCAGACGGTCGTTGGATCATTTAAATTTCCATTACAAAGTTAAAACTCACATATTAATAAAATTGGATTTGCATTTTAAAGCCTTTAAATTAAATTGATCTTTTGTCGAAATACCTACTTGTTTTTGTTTATTCTTATCGACAAGAATAGATCTGCACAAAAAAAAAAAATCTGTGACAAGGAGCACCTTATTTTACGTACAACATAATCTAAAATTCTACCTCAATTTCTTAGACTAATAGGTACTAATACTAAGACAGATGGTAGTTGATTTGCGAGTAAACATGTACCTTCTATATTTTATTTCATAAACACGAGTTTACAGTTATTAAAGTTATTTATTTATTGGATGCCTAGTTTTTCTTTTATAATAAATTGTGGCAAGCGCTTTCCCTTCCAAAATCTAGGAATTGGAGTCTCATTAGCTTTTTGCAATTTCGACATAACATACTGCTCTGCGGAGAACTTTTCAGCTTCTTTGATCTGCATTATGAGCTCAGCTTGAAACGCCTTTTCTTTTCTCATTTCCCTCCTTTGGCGCACCTATTATAAAATATTTGAAATTTGTTTTTAAGAAAATTTTGCTGAAACCACAAACCTTCGCCCATTCAAATTTCATTTTTTGTCGAAGCTTCTTCAGCTTATGTTTCTTCATTTTGCGACGTCTTATGACGATGAGCCTAGCCGCCTGTATCTCATTTTCAATTTTATGTGGATGCGGAACTTGGATAATTTTTTCATTTTTAATAATTTCGCGAATTTCGTTAAGAAGAGAATCTTTTGGACTCTCAATGGATATATTATTTAAGGGTAGATCTTGAATTATCTTATTCCTTGAAGGATATAATGGGAACTCCACCGTTGCTCCAATTAAAGGCAGCTGGTTCGTTTGTTTTGTAATTCCGGTTTCGATTGCGGTGGCATTGTGGAAGCTTCGGCTCCAACTTGAGAAATCTGTGAAAAATTAACATTTTTGATAATAAATAGAATTAGAGCATGCTCACAGGCAGTAAACAATATGCATTGCATAACATCGGCATCTATGCAAATTACATAGAAACTAATATGGTTCATTAATGAATAGGTATGGTCGAAATAAACTGAGCATAATAAGTATTTTTTTCTTTAGGCTCTATTTAAGATATGTAATAAAATCAAAGTTCTTACAAGAAGAAATCCTGCTCCTTATCCTCAACATGTTCACAACTTCACAATTAGCTCAGTTTCTTTCAATAAGCAGAAACTGTCATGTCTCAAGTGTCAAAAAAAAAATAAGTGGCGCATTTTTGATCTGTTCGCTGTATATTTCTATGGTGCTCTATAGAGTGTTTCGCGAAGCCCATCCTTTCACAGATGGGCTACCTTTTTTGCTCAAACGTCAAAAAAACTTGTAGGATAACAAAGCTGTTTTATAATGGCCGGAGTAGTGTTTTGTTTAAATATTGTTGAAAAGCGCACAAATGCCATTAATTTAACTTCTCAGTTGTTACCAAATACGTGTGATAAACATAATTTTTTAATTCAACAATGCTTTTATCTTGTTTTTTGCACTTTTTTATGCACTTTTCTTTAATTTTTCAACATAATTAGACTACATCCATACAAAATCCGTTTTGTTTTCCTACAAGTTTTTCAGCTGTCAATTCGATTTTTCTTCTTCTTATTTGACACTGACGTTGTCGCGAACTACCCTATTGGGTAGAAAAGACCATCAGAACAAAAAGACTGTCTCTTCGGAGTTCTGTTTTCTTTCAGAGTCCTGAATTTAGTTTTAACCGATTCAAATGCCTTTAAGTTTGACTCGAAGTTTTTCAACGTTTCCACCGGACACAAATCACGACTCACGAGATAAAGTACGGGAGTTTTAAAATTAATCTTGAAGTGTTTCCGAATAAAAGAAGATTAGTCGTTTTCGATTTTTTTGAGAAAAAATGTAATTTGTTTTTATGGAGATTGCTTTTCATTTTCGATTTGACACAAAAAATTTATCTACTTTTTGATCTGAGGGACTTTTTCTCAGATTTACACATACTTTGTACACATAACTGTGTAAAAATCAATTGAAATTTATTTCCAGTGCAACTGAAAAAAAAATATTTTTTGCGGCCAACCAATACACACAAGAACCAATAAAATTCGGATTTTATGTTCGATTTGTCAGCAGAAATCTGAAATCTCAGATCAAAATCTGAAAAGCCAAATCGAAAACGACATAAGACATTTCAATTGATTTTTACACATAAATATTAATTCATTTCGAAATAATTTAATATAAAAAATAGTTTCCATACTCGAAAAATTAATAATTCGTTTAAAAAAGCAATCCTTCCAACGATAAACAATTCGTAACCGCCAGCTGTGTGTCCTACACATTGGATTAGTGAAAGTATGTGTGAAATCTGAGAAAAAAAACGAGATTTTTCAAAAGACAGTCAGACCAAAAAAAAAGATTGACATTTTTTGCCAAATCGAATATGAAAAGCAATCTCAACCAAAAAAAAATTTTTTTTTTTCAAAAAAATTTACCTTTTTGCCAAATCGAAAACGACATTAGATCAAAATCTGAAAAGCCAAATCGAAAACGACATAAGTGTTGAAAATGTTTTCACAAACCGGACTCCACAATAAACCTGGCTCTGTTTTGAAATTGATTTTTAATCTTGTAAGTACCACATACCTAGGTATATTTTATACATATATAGAGTATATAATATATCCGAAATTTTAACCCAAAGAAAATTTATTAAAATTTAAAGTAGAAAAAATGTAACAATAGGCGTGTTTTTTTGAGCTTCGATCTCAGCAAAGCAAAGTAAAGTAGGATTTTCAGCACACATTTTACAACAACTACTGAGAGTCTCGAAGTGTCAAGTAGAGCGTAGTTGTTGTAATTGCGTGCTGAAAATCCTACTTTACTTTGCTTTGCTGAGATCGAAGCTCAAAAAAACAGGGCTAATGTTAAATGTGAACATTTATAAAAATGGATCTTTCCCATGCAATACCTTCTGATGCAGTTGAAAAATTTCTCGGAAACACCATTGGCAAATCTTCACAATTGCGTAAAAAAAAAATCAGAACAGCACCAACATTTCAAAAAAATCTTCCATGTTTCTACTCTTCTCTTTTCTAAATTTTGTAACATTTTTACTGAATGGTTATACCAAATTGCTTGTTTCAATGTAAAAGGGCCCTAAGAGCGCGTCTTTTAAATACTGACTTTTAACCGAACCGTTTCACATATTGGTAGCCCTGATTTCATAAATACAAATGGCGTATGGTGTAATTGTTAATTCGGCTTTTCATTTATCATTATTTTGAAGAAATAACGGCTAATTATATCTAAAATTGCAATTAAAAAGTCGAAATATAAAACTTACGACCTGATAGTAATATAAATTATTTTTGTTTTGATTGTAATAAGATTTTAAATATGGAAGTCGAAGGGAACACTGCGGCAAGCGTACAGGACGCGTCGTTCTTAAAAAAAGGTGATTTTTTTAACATGAAAATTCCTATTATTTTCTTATATTAAAAAAAATTAATTCATTTGTGGCCTAAGTTTCTGTGCAGTGCAAATTTGTTATTCACATAGCACAAAATTTCATGGAAATTGAATAAATAACTTAATTTCTAATGAGCGCCAACTTGCTTGTATTGTAGATGCCGTCGTAGGCGAAAAATTTAACAACGCTGTTGAAACCACTACTGCTACTGCTGCTGATAATATTGAAACAATAAAAAAATCAGAAGCCGATTGCAGTTCCACCGTCGATAGCAGCAGTTTTGAACCAATACCCGAAGAAAAGGATGATTTGCTAGAACAAATTGAGGAAGTTTGCAATGACAAGTTATCGGATTTGAAAAATTGCGAAGATATTTGTAAAACTTCGGAACATGAGTTTTTGAAAAAAATTGATGAAATGGAAAAAAATGAACAGAGCGTGACACATGAAAAAGCAAACAACGTTGCAAAAGAGTTAAAAGCTAAAAATATCCTTGAATGTGAGGCAACAGCAATTGATGCTCTTGTTGTTGGAGATAAAATTATGGAAGTAAAGGAGGACCAGAGCGACACAAATAAGCAATCAACATCGGCGACATCTAGTGAAGATGTTAAAGAATCTCCGGAAATTGTTGTCCCAAAGGCGGTTGAAAAAAGCGAAAGCACAACTGTTCATCCCAAAACTACAAGTAAAGATGCTACTGTCTCTAGTTCGACAACTAAATTAGAAAATAAACCAACAGCAACTGTCGCAGCTCCCGGCGAGAAAAGTATAATTGAACCAACAATACAACCAGTAGAATCTACGGGAATAATCAGCTTAATCGATGACGATGAAAAAACTGTTGAACCAATGGAATCTACAAGCATTGTTCTAGACGATGTCGAAGAGAAAATGGACGTTGATAACGATGTAATCGAGATTAACAGTGAAGAAATGGAGGTCGATATTAAAGAATCAAAGGATAGCAATTCTGAAAGTTCAGTTAAAACTGACAATGAAGCAAAATCGAAGGTGGTTAAAAATGCGGAAAATAACAAATCGGTTGATCTTAATAACCTTGACATAAAAGAATCTATTCCGGCACCCGAGAATAAAGAACAATCGGATCAAAAATGTTCCGTCGATTCGAAAACTTCCAACAGCGATAGTGATATTGCAGAAATCCAAGATGTGAAGCCCGAACCAGTGATCGTTCTTAATCATACCGATGAGAAGAAATCAGATGAAACGCCAATTAAAGAGACAACGAAGCCAGAAAACAAACCTGTGCTTGGCATTAAGTTGAAGGAAAACATTGTTTCAAGTAGTTTAACAAATACCCCGGTTTCGTCGTCGAATGTATTTAATAGCACACCCATTCAGAAACAATTTGAAATATCGTCGGAAAATGTCAGTAAGATATCGGATGCTGCTGAGCTTAGTCATACAGAGAAAGAAGAGGAGGCCACGTCGACAAAGCCTCTGACGAAGAGCTTCGAGGATTCAACAACTGAAAGTGGCACATGCGCAAGTAAGTATATACTTTTTTTTATTATAAATGCTAATTGTTTAAAAAACATGGTCTACAATAAATAGGTAAATTCTTTTTATTATCGCCTCTGTTGCGATCTAAAGAAAGACATCAGATTTGTCGACTTATCGGTCGAACTTATTCAGAAGCAAAAATATTTGTCAATTTGTTTAGTAGTTACGCAATTCCAAGTAAAGCAAAGTCGGATGCATAAGTGGCCTGCGTTTACTATCTACATATGTGTATTCAGAAATGTCAGGTTGGATCAGGTCAATTTAGAGACCAAGAATACTCGTCCATATACATATACCTAAAGGAGGCATTGTTTGTTCTAATTCTAAACCACACTATGCATCTACCTATAAACTCTTAATTTTTTGTTCAATAATGTGGACAGTGCTTTGTTTTATTTAACCTTTGCCTTACTCTTACATCATTTCATTTTAGCCCTTTATTACCGTGAAAAGGAGAAGATGTATTTTCAGTCCCTGAGTGTTTTGTGCTATCCTATAGCCATCAGGTGCTTAGTAAGAATTCCTGTCACTAACCGAAAGAGTTGTTTCGTTTTTAGCACAATAGTTGTACTGCGTTTTACCATTTAGCTAGGACATTTTACATTACACACATCACATGCGGTAAAATGCGTATCGTCATTCCGGTCAAGAGAATTTTCGCATGGTTGCTGCTGATTGGCTGCCTGGTTTATTCTGTTGCGCTCCTTGCCAATAAAACTATTACTGGATAACATAGGAACAATCATAGAGTGTGAAAGATAGGTTTCGAATTATAAGAAGATTTGCGCTTTCGACATATGCACCTAAACCAATTTAGCTATTGCGCTGCTTAAAGAGAAATCGGCGGATACAAGCGCTACTACTGTTGTCGCACATTGTTTGTTTTTTCGTGGTTAAATGTGTATGTACATATTGTTACTCATTCTCCAGTGCGTTTAGCTCTTTTGAAGAACTTTTTAGACTAAGACTTCGATCGTAGCTTGGCTCGATTATGATTCCATCATGGAGTAAATCTATTGCCTTTTTTGGTACAGGTTTTGCGCATGTCGGAAGCATCTTTAGCATTGATGGCGCCGAGCATTATTCTTTCACAGACAATAAGGTTACTGGATACACTATACCGTTTTAGTGTGCATTTTACGCAACTGTCTTCTTTACTTTGCCGAAATGGATGACCAATAAAACTCGCTTATTGTAATATGTTGTTTAGTTTTGCAAAAATGGCATAGTGGTGAGAGCTTTTTGGTGAAAAATGTTTGCGTGTAAAGTTGGTGGTGCCTTCCTTTGTCGTATATAGTTTAAAGATGAAACGTTGGGGTATATTCGCATGTATTAAGTAATTTATCTTAATAATTTTTGTATGTGTTCTACGTTTCGTTTTATAGTTTCATTTCCTGCAAACGACTTTTAACATATTTTCTCGTTTATTGTTATAGATGTTTTCTTCTTCCACTCTCGTATAAATTTGTTTTGGTTTGATTCTTTTTAGCAAGCGAAACCGATCAGCCCTCATCCGATGGTACAATGAAAAAGTATATTGACGCTATAAAAAAGTACAATGGAATGCCAGATACAACAACGGACGAGGAAACGAATACGCCAGCGAAACTACAGAAAACAAACGACAAATTTGAAATGAAGATTTGCAATCTGTCTAAAATGGATTTCAAAAAAGATAGCACGTACGAAGTTAATATTTGCTGTGAAAACAATGACGTTCGGTATCTTTCAATAGAACGCGTGGGCCTTTGCAACAACAAAAACACCAGCCAGGTGGATAAAGCCTCGGCATCGGAGAGTTCTGTTCAAAGCTCATCGAATGGCAGCATTACTAGCTTACCAGCATACACATTGCCGCAAACAGTAGAAACGCCCACATCCGCGTCAACGTCGTCTTCGACAAATTGCCATAGCTTGACAACATCGCCAAACAAACACACAATTGTGGGCATTGAAGAATTGTGCAATTTTATGATAAATCAGTTTACAAAAATCAAGCATGCGGTCAACCCCGAAAGTGCAAAAGTAGCGACAATTTCTATTACTGAAGCGAACTCAACGCCAACCCATCAAAATAAGAGAAACAAAAAGAACAGCCCCTCGGCGGACACACCCTCGACATCAGTGTCGAAGAACAAAAGTGGACGTAAACGATCCCTTCATGATGATGATGTCGAAGGTACTCCAAAAGCTAAGCACGCCAAACGGGATATTAGTAAAGAAACTCCGAAAGGGGATGACGCACCTGAGAATGATGATTCAAAAAGCGGCCCTTGTGTTCTCGCGAAATGGGTAGATAAAAAGTTCTATGCAGGAAAGATAACCGCTGAAAAACCTGGAAACAAATATGTTGTTCTCTTCGAAGATGGCGCGTCTAAAACTCTGCCTAAAGAGTCTATCGTTTTCGGTGAAGGTGACACTCTGCCACTGCAGGATCAGCAGGTATACGCATTAGTGGAGGAAGACTACGAAAACGGGATTGTGTTATCTATCGAGAAGTCCAGCGACAAAGTCGAGTACACCGTGAAGACAGAAAACACAACTGTGAAAGTCACCGCTTCCGATATTTACTTGGAAGTCGATCAGGCGAAAGAAATACAAAAACTGCAGAACATTAAAGTCGGCGACAGCGGTGCTGACGAAGAGGAATCCTTTGGTACCAGACCGTCTCGAAATAAGCGGCCACCAGCATCACCCAGCACCCCAGAAGCAGGATATTCTGGTGCGGTCGGCAAAAGAGGAGGAAAGAGACAAAAAAGGTATTCTTAAAAAAAAGCACACACACACACACCCCCCCTTCCCCCCCACTCACACCATACTACTTTTATAAGTACATATAATATAGGATAAACAAGAAAAAATATATATATAAAGTAAAACATTAAACTATATCATCCTTAAATTAAGTTTGAGAAGGAAAAAAAAACACTTAAAATTTTAACACGCTAAGTATGTTTGAATAGCCAATACTTAGGTCATTTTATCCATGTTCCAATGTAGATTTTATGCTTAAGAGCGAGCGTAAAGAAAACATTCCTCTATAAATAACGAAGGAAATTATGTTTTTTAATTGTATGCCTCTTTTAGATTTTCTTTTCATTAGGATAAATGAAGTTCTATACTTTCTTTTTATGTTATTTGACATTTGATTGCAATTTTCATTTTTTGTTTCCTTCTTGTTATCATATAATTTGTATTGTGCATGATTTGGTGGATCGTACTATTCGCCCAAGTTTTATTGCGAAACCGATATACGCCAATGAAAGTGATGCCATCTATAAGCGGTATATTCAGTAGTACATGTACATCAGAGCTTCGAATCGCGTGTATTGTCACTGTGTAAAAACGTTCTTGAAACAGATAATAAACCTTCCCCCGTATTAATAAACGCTGCGTAGAAGTTATCAACTCGTTATTCAGAAGTTACGTCAAATTTGTCTATGCTATCTGATGTCTACTAGCTAACTAACTTGTGCGCATTTGTTTATTAATACTGGGGCTTGTGATCAAGTTCGACCGAATTGAATTCGTGCTGGTTTCGGATTTTCAGTGTGCTCAGTTCGCTTTATAAAGTGGTTTTTCCATTCGATGATGACAGCCCGTGGCGGCCATGTTGTTTTGATGGCGTCTGTCTAATTTGGTGTTGTAGTCATGTTTATTATTTTTTGATCACTGATGGCAAGGTACACGATTGAATTTTATTCTTCGTCAGGGCAGACCCTCCAACGTTTGGTGGCCAAATTCTAGAGACCCGGTTCGATAAACAATCAGCCAACGCCCGCACGTCAGAGTAAGGCCAGATCGGATGAAAACAATGCCGCGGTCCATGAAAGTGTGAATATATGAAAACAGGAATTTTGCGTCGGGACTTGGACTTCATTTGCTTTTTTGTGCATTGGCTTTTGTTTCGCAATGTTCAAGGAAATAAATTCAAATTAATACAAAGCACGTGGACATAAAACAAACTGATCATCTGGAGAACTCAAAACCTACACGAATTCAAATTCGATCGGATCTAACCAAAATTGTTGCATAAAAAAAATGTCAATCAGCCTTCTTGTGAGTTTCGCCCGAACAATATTCCACCCGAAAAAAATGACGTTTCAGAACAGAAATCTGTTTTTTCGGGAGGAATATTGTTCGAGCGAAACTCACAATAAGGCTGAATATCTTGATATGAGAAGTTTGTGCATAGTTAAAAGAGGTTGAGTATTTTCTTGGAACTAAAACTACCCATTAATTCTCATTTTGTTATAAATAATCTACGAAAAAACACATTTCCGTGTCCCTGCTGTCGAGGTGCCGAAAAAGCAGTTGCTCAAAAAATAATCGCTATTGCAGAGACAGCTTAAAACAACTAAATATATTTTTTTCCTGACCGGTTTTTGTGTTGAATAAACCAATAAATTGTGTAAGTATTGAGTTGTAGCGTGACCAAACATTTGTAACTTATATGCCTGCACGCTGGTAAATGCCGCATCCTATTATGTTCACACTCAATGGTTTGATTTACTTCTGCCCTTCATTTGTGTTAGTGGCACTTGATAGACTCTTGAAAATGTTCGTTTCGTTTTCTATATGCAAATACCCTAATATAAACATTTTGTAACTTGAGTAACAAATCATAGCTAGTGCTATGTTCTTCGACAGTTAAGCCTCGACATCCATCTTGTTTAATATTGGTGTACTTTGTCAAAGTTCAAATGCGTGCAATGTTTTTGTTGGCCAATAATGTAGCTTAAAAGAGTTTGTTCGGCACAAGGATGAAGAAGACCGATTTAAATATAACATATTGCAATAAGACGGGAAGTAATTTCATATTGGTCACAGATTTTGACAACTCCACACATCTAAATTTCGTTATAGTTAATCAATGTATTGTAATTACAACAAAAGTGAACAACTGCAATGGTTTGTTCGAGGAATATTTATAACATGCAATTGCACTGTAGTACTTGCTGAAAACGAATTGCAAACGAAATAGGTTTACATCGCAAATAGGAGCTAAAAAAAGCAAGTACAATCGTAAATTCATTCAGGGACGTTTGCTGATACGACTCAGCGAATTTAAGTGCCACATAAACTCTTATGCGACAGTTTATGCCCTGAAAAAAGTAGCCCATAAGTATTTAAGTAGAACTTACTTCGTTAAGAGTCGTATGAGCAAACGGCCCTAAGAGTCGTATGAGCAAACAGCCCTAAGTGCCACATAAACTCTTATGCGACAGTTTATGCCCTAAAAAAAGTAGCCCATAAGTATTTAAGTAGAACTTACTTCGTTAAGAGTCGTATGAGCAAACGGCGCTCAATCTTTCAATCTCCAGCTATTGACTGTTTTGGTGTTTGCTAGAACTTAGCGCAGTTTCAAACTAAACACAAAAGCACTTCACAAGTAAGTTGTTTGTGTGTTCCTTGGGAAATTTTGCGTATTATTTCGACTGGAAACAAAGTTGTGCATGACTGCTGAGCTTTATCTTGTCCAACTTTTTCTTGTTCTACTCGACGAATAATTTTTGTTGCGCTACTGGGAAATTCAAACCAGAAGATTCAAACTTGGGTCCACACTTTGTGAAGGTTTTTCTTCGCAATATTGATTTGCAGAAACATTCAAGAAGCAGACAAAATCCGCTTTGACCCGTTTAAGTATTGTAGTATATAACATTCGTAACAACTGTCAGGTTTTGTGATTCGGGAGAACTTGTGACCCCATTCAGCTCTGGTGTACTTGGTAAATTATTTGTATAAAAAAAAAGTATTATCAAATAGAAAACATAATAACTTTATAATTTCTTCCGTTTTAAATCACGTTTCGTATTACCCAAATTATATAAATGCATATAAATAAGAATAAGAACATGGCATACAATTGGATTATTATATATTTTATAATATTAGTGCTGCCTAATTTACCAATCAATGTTGTAACTTAAAAGAATCCTTTATCGTAGACATAAGTATGTACTTTCGAAATATCAATATTTAAGGTAAATTAAAAGAAAATAAAGCAAAAGAAAACAAAATATTTATTTCTTATCGTTTTATGAACAAAAAAATAATAAATAATAATAATAACAACAAATTTGAATACGATAAAATATAAAATATATTACACGACCTCACAAAAAGAGAGCCACCTCTCATCTGCATCCTAGTAGTCCATTTTACCCTTATTTTTTAACATAGAGAAGACACTATGAATTGATTTTTAGATATAAATATGGTGTATCAGAAACAAGACATATATTATTAAATAATCTATGCATATATATATGTTTTATGTGGAAAATATGTATATGTATACATGTATTTATAGTATATATTATATATAATATATAATTTAATTTTAATAATAAAACTTGTACTCTGGATGGTAATTCTTTTCATTTCATTTTGTATTGAATACTAAGTCTTCTTGGATTTCCGCCTTTGCTTCTCTACCCATTATCTATTCGCGTGAAACCTAAGCAATACTGCAAATGAATTCGGTTTTTTTTTTTTTTGTTTTTTGATTATTTTGTTTCCTTTTTATTTAACGAAGTAGTAATAGACGGCGGAATACGTTCGGTACGTAATTCTGAGTACATTTCGGTGCTTCCGTCTGACGGTCTTCCGTAGTGTCTTGAGTTTAATTGTGATGTAACTACATTTTGTGGATTTTAGCATTTCGTTTACTTGATTAAGTTTGTGTTTTGTTTGTTAATGCAAGCAAGAAAAAGTGAGTAATAAACAAAAGAAAAAGAAAAAGATGGCAAATTCGATTACTATTTCGTTGGATGAAAAGGACTTCAACACGTAATTATTTCTTCAAACATACTCAATTACATTTACACTTGATTTTGCAATTGGTTTGTTATATAGCGTATATCTTGAAAAACTTGCAGGTTGCCGATCTATTCTGCTACAAAAAAACATCTATCGGAGAACAGTGACAGCTCAGACAGTTTGGAGTCCACTCCACCTGCGTCACCCAAAGAGACAGCTGGTTTGGAATTGGTCGAGGGTGTGCAACCCGAACTGCAGAACTCACCCAATGACTCAGAGCTATCGCGTATGTTCGCATTTTTAGTGTGATCTTATTTATTCGTTATTCGTTTTACTTTTTAATGGTTTTTGTATTTGTAGGTATGATATTTACGTCTGATTATAACAAAACTGAACCGAAGTGTGATGTGGATGAGCTGTTGGGTCCATTGCCAACATCGAATACACTCTTCCGAAATAAGCATTTTCTTCTTACGTGTACGGTAGGCTTAAAGCCGCATCGATATCATCAGGTAAGGCTGTACTAATTTTCTTAACACGTACTCGTTCTTTCATTCATTGGCCCATCAACGCACAGCCTAGCTGAGCTAGATTTTATTTTGTTGCGTAAGTAATTATTGTTTTTTTGGGTGGGATCTGAACTAAACTACAAATGGCTATAAGAATGAGGTAATATTTAAGCAGTTAACACCGACTATTTGGTGTTGAATGTTTAACTGAGGAAGAGCTTTTAAAATCAATCAGCGGTAGCCTTTATTTCTTTTAAATGTTCAACCTTTCGCGAGCGTCTTTCTAACAAAAGTTGGAGAATATAATAAATATTACTGTCTGTGGAAGGTTACTATTTTCATTTAAATTAAGCTGTTTATATACAACTGATCTCGAGCACTTCGATATATATGTAGTATCAAATGCTTTCATTAAATTGTGACTGCGTAGCAATTAAGGCCCCTAAACATCTTGCTTCCGTGGTACTTTCACAGTAATGCTGGTTTGAACGTATTGAAAATTTCTTACCACTTATAAGAGCTGAGCATTAGTGGTGTGGTGGGGTCTAGTTATCATCGTAAACAACCTCAGTCCACGTTTGCACTAATGTAGCACTCTTTTTGACTTCCGGATCTTTTCTTCAAAATGACAGTTTTAAGTCAGTCCAATAGATACACTCGCAGGTATTTAACTGCTTGGTCGTTGTCATTTCTAATCCAAATAGCAAAAATGGCAAACAAAATGAAAAACAAGTAAAAGTGTAATCATCGGCCTGGCCGATGCTTTGATACCCTCCACTGCATACAAGTCATGCAAAATACCAGAAATAGTTGACCGACATAGCCCATTTTTAATACCAACCTACGACGATAAAAGAAGTCCTTTCACAAAACTTCATTCACCTAGGTTAATTCCTTTGGGCGCTATCGTGCTTTCAACAGACAGACAGACAAACAGACGGACAAGGCTAAATCGATTCAGAATGTGATCCTGATTCAGAATAAATATACTTTATGAGGTCTCCGGTGACTCCTTCTTGGCGTTACAAATGTATTGGCAAAGTGAATATACCTTCTTCTGGAGGGTATAATTATGAACTCCCAATGAACAAATTGTTAATTTTTATTAAGTTATGTATATATTGTGACCTACATTAAAGGAGAACGATTATTCGAAACGACCCTTGTCCTTCTTATTTTTAAATATTCAATCTCAATGCGCAGATCCTGAAGAAGTTCATTTGCATAGGCTGCTGACATCAGAATGGCTTATCATTTCGGTCTCTACAGTTGTTGAACTCTTAAATGATGTATAATTATTTTTATTGCCAATAGTTTAGTAAATTAACTCATCAGGCACTCATTTGGAAGTGCGGGCATTCCGTGCAGCACTTAATCATGCAGCTTGCGCCCTTTCCAGTACGTTGTAGTATCGGTGTTTTGTTTTCCAGCAAATCGATGATATTCTTCCTCTATTCATCGAATCGCTGACAGAAGGTTGTGTTGACTTGCACAGTTTCAAATAAAAATTGACCTGGCATTTAGGAGATTTCCTAAGAGCAACATGAAGATGATTGCAAGGGTTGTGGCAAATTTTATTGTACACATTTTAGGGCACACATTGTCTTGGCTTTCTTTACTTTAAATTATTTGCGTGCAATATATCTTACTTACTGATCAAAATAACATTTATTTAATTATTGTTTAGGAGAAAGTGGACAATATTGAGAATAACAGATTCAAGCAGTTTTCTGCTGCACCTTTTATCAAACATCATCTTCAAAGGCAATTGGAAGCGGGTGGAGCTAAGTTATATAATTACTTTGAGGATGTTCCTAGAAATAAATACAAACAGTGCAAATTGATAGCACCTCGGCCATGCCTTACAGCTAAATACGTTCAATGCTTATCGTCCGACATCCAAGTATGATCATTCAATTATGTGTTTTGCAAGTTATTTCAATTTATTTTGTTTAAGGCCATCTCTCACGATTGGGTTATAGATAGTTGTCGGCAGAGTAAATTACCTGATTTCAGTAAATATCTGTTGCCAGCTGGTTGGTCACTTTTGGCCGAAACATTTGTTCCATGGAAGGTTGGCAAAAACAATCAAATACGGATGAGTGCGCAGCCTTTTACGAAAACCTATGTACTTATTGCCGGCGAGCATAGCGATTTTGTTGAACTCTGGGGTAGGGTTTGTAAGGCAGGAGGAGCCAAGCTTCGCTTGATAAAATCACTGGATGATATTACTCCAACTACGACTGGCTACATGGTTGCTGAATCCGATTGCTCGCATGCTATTAAGGCGAAGGCGCAATATTATGGAATTCCTGTGGTGTCAACAGTATGGGTTGTTCAATCGCTAATTATTGGATCAATCTGTTCGCCAAACAGTCATCCGAGGTTATCGCAGCTGTTTGAAGATGACGAAATATAAATAAAACTGAAAAGTGATGAAAATTTAATGAAAAATAAAAACAAAAAGCATAAATAAATTAATGAAACTATGAATGCAATTTTTATTTTCAAAACTAAAACCCAGACAGGGTCCTGCTAGTGTCAGTAGAACTGACAAAATGATTGTTGTGTAGTGTACTGGAGTGATATTCATTTCGAAGTGGCTGAGCTCCCCAACTACATTGAAGTTGTTATTATCAACATTGACGATGTCGATATCGTGCACGTCCACTAGCAGCTGAACGAATATAATAAAGGCAGTGAGGCCTGCAGTGCAAACAATCTGGGGTTGAATCGCTTCGTCCGTGAACGAGCAATACGCGACGGAATTTGTTTTTGTTTCACATGTATAATCAACTTAGTTCCGTGAACGCATAGCTCGTTCACGTAAGTGGCGATTCGACCCCTGGTACAAAACTGGATTGAAGTTACAAGATAGCTTATGTCTTTGGAAAAAAAATATGTAGCTGGTCGGCAATAGTAATCTGTAGATTCATGGCCCATGGTTTCAAATATAGCTTCGATTCGGATCACTTCTCTCTCCATTTTCCACGATGAATCCATACAAAGTCAATATTTTATGTTACATCGCAGTTTGTTTTACCATATGTCGGGGAAAATATACAAATTTTCACGCATTTATCCTGGGAACGAAATTACAAGAGGATAACCCCGCTTTACTGATTTCTAAAATAAATCTATTTTTGTTTTGTATTTAGCAAGTATCTTCGATTTTAATAAAGTTGTAGGAACAAAAAGCTATCAACGCTTTTGTTGTGTGTGTTCATTTAACCGGGAGGTTTTGTATGAAGTTTTACGGAAAGCTTTTACTTTAAGCAAAATTAACCGGTACGCATTTAAAAGATTATGTGAATTTTTTATGTGTTTTATGGTCACACATCAAAGCACAAGTTTCGCCGATGAAGATCATCTATGTATAGGATGGTGGTGATGATGATGATACCCTACAGCCTAAACTTTCTGTAACAATGCAGAAGAGTAACCCTTTATCAGTACGATTGGCTTGAGAGAGTTTAACTCACAATACTTAGTAACGCCCTTATAGGTATCACAATTAAGTAACGCTAACCTAAGTAAAGTACAATGAAGCGCTAAGATAGGCTTGGCCAGGAAACCGATTCAGAAGACATGCATTTGCTACGGTTACTTAGGAGTCATCCTCGCAAACAACGTGCGCAGAACGATAGCTCCAGCCTAGAAGGACATTACATGGTAAGCGCAGAGATGCGAAAATGTGAACGCACTCAGGGGAAGCAACGTTAACATTAACATGTGACAACTAATTTCATCTTGTGTCACAAAGGTTGGTAGCAATGGTGTAGTAGAGTTATTGCTTGTGATTGTGACTTGTGAGTGACCCGGGGCTCAGCTTCGAATGCCGCATTTACATGGTCATACATTCCTAACACGGAAGATTAAAGGGGTGTTAAATACTAATTAGCCGTGAGGCTGAAAGAGACGGCATTACTTAACACGCAACAAAAACTTGACACGTTTTTTGGTTGGTCATCTTGTTTACGTGGTAGGAATTATGAGAAAATTATGGTGATATTTTTATAGTGATGGCTTACGAAATTTCGCTTTCCTATAAAACAAAATGGCTTCCGGAAGTGATGAACGGACAATAATTAGAGACAGATCTCTCTGTCCCGTCTCGTGCAAAAATGCACGTGCGTGATGGTGTAAATGCAGTATAAGCTTTTGTTAAGATTTTTGTTAATTGACCTGAGTTGCACAGAAAAGTTGAGATTTTTATGTTTCATTAGTAGAAAATATGTCTGCAACCGTTCTATTTTTTGTTTCTGCTGTAAAACTTGGTAGCACATGCATTTCTGGACTTGACTTGGATTGACGGCAGCTGATTATCTTAAAACATATTTGAGATGTGTTCATGATCATGATTTTAGCAGGTAAGAGAAATAAAAGATATGGATAACATAACTTTTACGTGGAAAGGCGGCTACCTAGAAGCAAATTATTCCATTGTGAGTTTGAAAAATTTTGTCTGGACACTAAAAATGATTATAAGTATCGCAGAGTGAATACAAGTACATACATAGTTGCACAGACTTATCGAAAATTGTGGCTCTGGTGTTCGCGTGTGAGTTATGCACAATTTTCTTCCAGTTTGCTATTCGAAAATTGCCATATGATATCTACCACCTTTTCCAACCCCTTTTTCGTAAGATTGATTTGCAACCCTTAATGGATCACCGGGTGTTTTCCATAGTCATTCTGCACAATCTGACAAATTTGACATTAGGTACTACCAAAACCAGGTACGGGTTTGTTCCACAAAAATGACGTTATGATTGCTTTTATGCTTACACGATGTTTAATAAAACAATATCTTGTGTGGCTTATATATATAGGGAAATTAAACTATTACCTTCATTGTTATTATTAAAAAGTAAGGCGGTAACACTCATTTATAACATTTTTATTTATTTCTTTTTCCAATTAATTTTGATGTAGGCACCGCCTTTAACTCTAGTACATTACGTTTTTTTTTATTTTCTGCGGTTGGCAGAATTCATTTCTTTACAATTTCAATTCTTGACGTCCAAGTTCCACGTAGGAAAGAAAATGGGGAAAATTCGGAATTATTGTGTTTATAAAAGTACAACGGGCTAAAAATAAATAATATAAACAAACCCATAAGGACACGAATAAGGATTGAAAGATCTATTGGATTATTTAAAAAAATACGCACCTGATTGCCAGCAGTAAAAATACGAGCTGCGCCCTAAATTTTCGGCATACGTGTCAAGTAAAGGCGAACAACAATGGATTTCTCCTTCATCAGGCATAATGATGAAGACTTTGGCTTAAAAGAGGATTTGTTTGGAAACCGACTACCTAAAAGTGCACATGAAGTCATGGTATGTAAAATGGTCGATTTCAAAACCTAATCTTTGAATTAAAAACCCATTGCTCAATAAGCATGACGCACCCGCACGTAATATGTATTTTGACTCACCATGTATAATAGGTTGAATGCAGTTGTGCGTAGTCGGCAATCAATTTCTGGTACGATATGAAAATAATAATTTCAAATCGTAGTTTATGTTTGTGTCTATCATAGAGACAGTAAAATAACTACAAAAATAAAATACAAGTTAACAGCTTATGACTGTAAAAATACGGGCATTGGCGGACTTTTATTTCATCAATATGGGAAGCTATTGCGTACCGCATATTTTACTAAATATAGGTATATGTAAACTTCCATGAATAGACTTTGGGTTGCCTTCGCTGTTTCATATCAATGTACCACCTACTTAACTGACCAATGTTTACTTTTAATTCACAAAATACACAGCTTCTCTTTGTTGCGGAGCTAAACCTTGTACTGACTTTAGGTTGACCTATATATTTGTTAATGACGATGTCCCTCCGGGTTGGAATAAAAATCGTCTAACCGACTGATAATTACCTTTCTTACCAGGTCGACGTCGCTGTAAAGTTCGTAGAGATTGCTGTTGAATATCCTACTACAGTTTTGAGTTCAAAACGACGAATGGGATCTTTGTCTAACTTTGCGAGCCTCTTCTGCGCCATATTGTAATAAGAGTCTTATATAGAGACTCGATAGTGTTTCTCGACAAGGTCTACTAATCAAATTCTTTCTTCGACCGAAGAAACAGCCATTGGAAAGTGTAACTTTTTCCGCTGCGGTTTCACTTTTAGAATGAAAAATACAGCAAATAATAGCAGTAAACGTGAACATGTTTTGTTTGTCAATACACATGGACATGGTTGCATCAACTGCAATAGTTCTACATGGACTTTTGACCAAGATATTCCTACATAAATATTTTTTCCTGATTATATAGGACGAAAATTGGTCATCGAGTACCGATGACATCCTGGATTCCATATTTCCGATGGACTTCCTAAACAATTTAAATGACCATGAAGGAGGGTTCGAGACTTATGGCGATTTTGCGGAACACATTAAAATGGAAGCCGAAGACTATGAAATAACTGCGCCTTCACTACCTGAGCCATTGTTATCACCAGAAAGCAACGTTATCTCCAGCAATTCCTCAGATAGTGGTCTTTCGTCGGATAACCTAGAAATGTTTGTTTGTTTGTTTTGTTGGTTTATGTGCGTATTACTCATGTTTATGCTTTTTATTATGCCAGTGAGATGAGTCCACCATATGAGCCGTTAAGTCCAGCCTCTCCAGGTTCATCGATAAGCGAAAGAGGCAGCAAAAGGTCTCCAGTTGAAATAAAATCTTCAGAAATTATTCAACCAGCAACGAAAAGGATATGCAACACTGACCAGAAACCAAAAGTAATCGTTCAGAAGGTACCACAAGTAATGACTTTAACAAACATGTCCCAAACAACTGCAACTACTATGCAGCCACAAAAGAAACAATTTCATCATTATCGTCAACCCTCGCAACAGCAAGTAGTGGCAAATAGCAATATTCGTGGAAATGAAATAAAAATTGTAAAGCTGTCACCGCAGATGTTTACTGCTTCGAACAATAAACCTGTAACAATACAAGTCAAGAATTCAAACAGTGGCGCCAGAATTCAAGCGAAGCCTGGTACTCTATTCTTAAACAAAGCTAAGCTAACGGAAAGTACGTATAAACTAATTCTACTTGGATATCCCATACAAATGTCATTTTATTTCTAGTGAAGAAAATTGTTCGTGCACAGAACTCGAATCCCAGATCCATTCTCATACCAGTTTCACTTCAGGAAGTCAAAGATTTGAAAACATTTAAAATCGTTAACACTACGGCTGTTCGTTCAACGCCAGCCAAGATTAGCGAATTGGCTGAGCCCAATCATCAGATTCAGCTGAAACACATAGCAAAACCGAACATTTTTCAAGCCGTTGACATAAAAAAGGAAGGTAAGAAAGTAATGCTTGTGCTATCAATGTTTGCTTTGTTTATATTTGGGTATGAAGCTAATCAGCTCAACAGAGCTGTTGCTTTATTTGCCATTATTTTCATCTAATGGACATTTTTGAGAACAGTAAGATAAATGACTCGCCTTTCTTGTTCGTACTTGTTGGACTGCGAAATGACATTTACTCAGTAGGCAGCCAACAAAGCCTTCCTAAACCTCCGATCTTTTCACGTCATCACGCAGTATTGTATTGGCTAGCGCCTGAACGATTTTCTCTGTGACAGGCAACTGTCTAAAAAACTTGAGCCACAATTTCGATATCAGATTTATCTATTGCCAGCATAGCAGTTCTACTTGTTATCGCCGGGTTCTATTTGAGGTACCAGTCTGCGACCGCCTCGAACTGCTGGCAATAGCAACCAGCATCAACAGTGTTCAGGGGCTGGAAAAATGAGCTTCATAGAAAAGGGATAGTTTACTGCCATTTTTGATGAGAGGTGGTATACTCTTGACAGTTGCAGCCATACGTGACAGACAATTGCATGGCTTAGGTGGAAAGGAAATGGCGATGGTGCCTGGTCTTTTGGGACGATCGCACAGCCCACTCAACCTAAACTAACCTAACAAATGCGCAAGCTCAATATGTTATGAAGACCCTTATAATGCGGTGCATTCGGCGGTGCATTCGGTCGGAATTTAGCTCAGGGGTGATAGCCATTGTGAAACGCCCCCAACTCTGACTAAGGCCATAAAATCTACTCAACCCTAAATATTGGGAACTGTCTTACAAAGCATTTTTCTTTCAATTCCAGACACTGACGACTCCTTCATTGACCATTCTTCAGATTCGGAAAGCATTATAATTGAAGACGGCTACGACAATGAGGACGAGTATGTGCACGACCCGGAAGCGCCCTATCCGAAACTCATGCTCAGTTCAGAGGAAAAGCGCCTGCTGAGTAAAGAAGGGATAACCCTACCGACACATTACCCGCTAACAAAGCACGAAGAGCGTGAACTCAAAAGAATACGTCGCAAGATTCGTAATAAAATCTCAGCTCAAGATTCTCGAAAGCGTAAAAAAGAATACGTCGATGGCCTGGAGGAACGAGTCAAGCAGTGTACTGAGGAAAATCAAACTCTTATGAAGAAAATAAAGCAGCTGCAGAATCAAAACCAAAACCTTGTGTCTCAAATGAAAAAGTTGCAAACCCTTCTGACAAAAGGCACTAACAAAACAACGCAGCCCACCACCTGCTTAATGGTTTTGCTACTCAGCTTGGCCTTGGTTGCGGCTCCTAATTTGAAACTGGGACAAAATCCAAAAGAAGGTGACCTCGAAGAGGCCGTTCAAGAAACGATCTTACAAAACCGTAGAAACCTGTTGTTTAACAATAAAGATCAGAGCTCGGATATTTTCGACGAGGAAGTCAACATGAGCGATATCATTTCAGCTATCGAATTTAACAACGAACGCGAGGGCAACACTTGCGCATCAACCTCATTAGGAGAGCCAAAGTGCAAGCAAATGAAGCTGACCCACACAGATTTCGTAGATGAAGTGGACGATGACAATTGGTACTTGACAAAGAAGGATCATATTAAAACAAAAACAGAAAGTGCATTGGAATTTCTTCAAGACAATATGGACCACATACAGACGAGCGGATTTAATATAGAAAAGGCAACTCAAGGCCAATCGGTAGAGGAACGAGGCGAACACACATGGCTGGATAAGGATATTCTTGAAATGGTTTCACCAAATGTCAACGGCCTGTACGAACTGAATATGGACAAAATCACAGCGGGAACTTATGCGAGCTCACCAGAAACAACAGTGGTAGATATGGCGCCTAAGCAAATGTACGAACATCAAATAACCATGAAGCAAAACTCGTCGGAAATGAGGCAAATCAAGGAGTACTAGCCGTACTTCACACATGAATGAGAACTATTTAATAAAAACTATTTCCTTTCCATTAATATTAAATATATCGATATAATATGACTTGTTTTGTTTTCATTTCAAACTTTATTTTTACAGTATGCATTGCATATGCATACGAATATATTCAAATTGTTTTTTATATTCTTTAGTTTTCTGTGTCTTATTTGTTTAGTAAAATATAGTATATTATGTATATCATTAGTTATTCACTTATATTCAAATCTAATGTTAAGTATTCACCAACAGAGTTTTTTTATATTATACATCCAATTATTTGTGCAACAAGTTTAAAACACTATGGTAAGAAAACTTCCATCATAGAATCATTTGGCAAGAGCGGAATATACCATATTGAGCTATACTAAAACTATAATCTGTATATTTGTTTACTTTAATGTATTGTAAATAAAAATATATGCACACAATGTAATACGTACTTACGGCTTTAACTGGTGTGTCTCACATTGGTTTCTTATCGCACAATATTCATTTGAGGTATGTATTTTTTCTGATGCACTCCAAAACAATTGGCAATTCGGATTGCTAGTAAAATGTTTGGCATGCGAAGGAAGGCAGGTATGGGAATCATAGAATCATAGATAACAGGGGTTTGGTTATACCTAGCGGGCTGCTATTAGAAAAATAAAGCACTTCCATTCCGCCTACCTGCGAAACATCACGTAAGATGGCCGAAATACAATCCAAGTCGGACTAGCAAGCTTATGCGGTTTGAAAGAACGTCGATGTATAAACTGGTAGGGGCCCCAACGGGTCACAACTTCCTTAGAAACCACAAAATGAAACTGAAACTCAAGCTTGACGACATGAGTAGGGGTTGCGGAGACGAGGAGGTACACCTCACTTCCTCTGCGAATGCCCAAGTCTTTGTCACTTGAGGAATAGAACACTTGGTAGATAATACTTCCATGGCATACATGAACTTTCGGATGTCTCTCTATCTGATCTTTGCAGGTTCACAAATATATCAGGATGGCTGGACAAGGTCGAGTGAACTTCATCGCCAACAACTAAGCTAATGTTGCTAGATCTTTCTTGCCGTCGGGTCGTTGCTGGCATGCAAGTTCCCTTTCTTAGCTCGTCGGTGGGTGTGGGACTTGACCCTTGATCCGTGCAACAAAAGAAAACCATGCCAGTCTTTTGCGTCGTGGTGATGTTGACGCTGCGAGAAGTTTACCTCTACCCTCCCTGCCTTGGCTGCTCTACTCGCCTAAGTAGCCCCTTAATCCGCCACCTTTCACACCGTACGCCGCATCATCCTTCCCTATCCGCACTCCCTCATCCTATCTCGCCCTCTTTAAAACAAACTCATTGTTTAATTAAGTTTGCACATTCATATAAAAGTTTTATTCATTTTAAAAATCTTATTTTACGTTACTAATTCAAAAACAAAAAAATCCTTATTTTTACTTGCACTATATATACTCTATCAATAAATGGGCTTCTTTACCGTCTTTTCGCAATTTCCAAATTTAAATTATTTTCACTAGTCCCCTTCCCTTGATTTGTTATATTTATATACACTAATTTAATGAATTATGTCCAAAATGACTCACCCTTCTGTTCTGCAACTGGCGATGTTGTGGCCACAGCATCCAGGCTGCGTATTATACTGCTTCTTTTGTTGAACCTGTATCACTTGGGGTAATTCTTCGTTAGCATATATAAATATAGGAAATCTGTTGCTATTTCTAACCCTATACAAGCTACGTTACTTGAAATATATGTTACAACTAAATCTAAGGATTTTCGTTAATACAAACAAAAAAAATGAACTTAATTTACATAAATACAAAAAAACTTAACAACAGATATTTATCCAAGCAGCTTTCGTTGGCACTTAATTTAAAAGAACAACAAAAAAAGCAATAAATAATTAAAAAAAAATGTTTCGCCGCTATCGGGGCTTGAACCGGCACTTGGTGGTTGCGCAGCGTCGGTTATTCGGCACCGCTAACAGTTGCGCTACGCAGCTGTTTTTGGTAGCGGTTTCAAATTGCTGCTTTTCTCCTAGCCGTTCGGATTGCGGGCAGTATACACAGCTATTCGTTTTATCCCGAATTTTGTTAGGGATACGAATGCTGGATACTCCGAAATTTTCGACGGCCAACCTTCTATGGCTGTGCTGCCGTCCTGCTCTCTGTATTTTTCCGGCACCTCACTTCCTTAATAATATTAACTATTATTTCACTGTCTTTCTTATAAAATCTTTACATACCTTTGTAATTTTATCGGGTAATTTGTTTTAATTCGCTATTTGATGATTGTCTATTTTAAGACACTTCACTTTGAAATATTCTTTACAAGAAAACTTGCCTTCGGCTTTTAAATATTAATGTAATTACCGCGCTGCGTAAGTACCTCGCACGTCAGCAATCGACGACTTTGAATTTGAATATGGTTTTCTTGGGAAAAAGAATTTTAAAATTCCCTTTCCTCAAAAGCCAGAGTCAAATTAACTGCTTTTTTGAGATTTGTCGTTATTTAATATATTCTCTTTTACGAGACTCGAAGACTTGAATTTGTTGCCATATAACACTTTATTGCCATCCTCGACACCAACCCTGCTGTGACAGCTGATTTAGCTGACAATCATTTGAGTGTCAGTTGTCAATTCTTGCATGTTTTTAATGGAGAATGGCAACCGAGGAGATGCAGCAAGTGCAAAAGCAAAAATTTTCTTTTCTTTCGTAACACAGGGCTTTACTTTTTGTTTACAATCTGCTGTGAAGATGTTAAACAAAATTGTAAAAATCGAACCCACATGTTAGAGTACAAGTAAAGTGTGAAAACGGAGGAAAAAACAAAGAAAAAACGTGGGAGCCGAACCTACTTCATAGCCGGGCAGAATAGTCAGATAAGTATTTTAAAATTTTACTATATTGTTCCGATACTTTGTGGTTTCTTTTCTTTTGTAGGTACTTCTGTATGCAGTCATTGTCGAATATCTTTGGCATGAAAAATGCCGATGATTTTGCCAGACAGATCCTCCAATTCGTACATACAATTACCAACAACACGACGGACACGACACTTCAGGAACTTGGGCAGTAGTTTGGCATTTTGCCCCTGAACGAAATTGCTTTGCGCAAAATTGCGGCGAAAAACTTCTTGTCCAACTTTAAAAGATGTCGGCCTGGAACGAGTGTTGTATGTACGCTTAGATTTTTCATGCGCGTTTAGTAAATTTCTGGACAACTGCTGACGTGCAAGAGGCACAAGAGCTTCACGTGTCGTAACCAACATATCGGGATCCTGCAGTGCCTGTAAGCTTCTGAGTATTTTGTAAGATGAACCATGGTTGATCATATTTTGCCCAAACAAGGCATAGTATGGCTGACATCCAATGGAGTCGTGAACATCTGAACGCAATGCACATGCTACGCTTGATAAATGTTCATCCCAATGGTCTTGTACATCAGTTACAAATACTCTTAGCTTGTTCAGGATACTGCGGTTAACTCTCTCCGAAATGTTGGCCTGTGGCGAGTACAAGGCTGTACGAATGTGTTGCACGCCATAGTTGTTCAGAAATACACTAAACTCGGTTGATATAAACTGCTTTCCGTTGTCCGAATGTATGAATTCAGGTGTTCCGAATCCATGAAATACCTCGGACTCCAAGAATTTAATTATTTTTTTCGAAGTTGCCTTCGGTAGTGCCTTAAGAAAAGTGTATTTGGTGAAGTGATCGACTGCGATGAATACGTAGACATTGCCTCGTTTTGTGCGCGGATAAGGACCTAGTAGGTCGACGTAAAGTCGCTGCATCGGTCGCTCTGAGACGATCTGCTTCGTAATCGGGGGACGAAGAATCTTATTTGGCGCTTTTATGGATTTACAGATTTCACACTTGCTCACATAGTTCTTGATCTGTCCGACCATCTTTGGCCAATAATACTTGTCGCGAACTCTCGCGTACGTTTTTGAGAACCCACTATGGCAACAAAGCTTAGTATTGTGGGCCATTTCAATAACTGTGTGAGTCAAGGAACTGGGTATCCATAATCGCCACAAAGAATCCTCGTTTCCAAGATCTTCGCTTCTGAATCTAACTCTTTTGTATATAAATTTGTCGGATACAACTAGATCCGGGAGCGAAGCTTGATTTTTCTCGATTTCTTCCCGAAGATTTTTGTACTCTGCAGAGTCGAACTCAGGCGAGGCAAGATCTACTTCTTCACCTACAGGAGCTACCGACAACTCATCCATCTCTCCTCGTGATAGAGCATCCGGCACTACATTTAGGGATCCCTTGCGATGTTCGATGGTAAAGTCGAAACGTTGAAGTTCCAGACTCCATCTCGCAAGTCGACCGCTCAAATCTTTCAGCGACATAAGCCACTTCAAACTTGAGTGATCAGTGATGATACGAAAATGGAAACCCTCAATGTAGGCCCGGAATTTCTTCACACAGAGGACTGCAGCAAGGCACTCGAGCTCAGTGACTGTGTAATTTTTCTGTGCCTTGTTCAATTTTTTTGACATGAAAGCGATGGGTTTCTCATTACCATCCACATCGAGTTGGACAAGCACTCCCCCTACCCCTTCAGATGACGCATCGCACTGAATGGTGAATTCGCGTTTGAAATCTGGCTGGGACAAAACAGGTGCAGAGGTAAGTGCTTCCTTTAACTTTTCAAATGCCTCTTTAGCTGCGGATGATAACTCGAAATCCTTTCTTTTTTTCAGGCAATCAGTCAAAGGCGCAGCAAGTTCGGAATAATTTTTGATAAAGCGCCTATACCAACCAGTCATACCAATAAATCTTCGCACTTGTCTCGGTGTTTTTGGAATTGGGAAGTTGAGCATCGCCTCTACCTTTTCAGGGTTAGTTTTTAGCGTGCCCTGACCGACGATATATCCAAGGTACTTGATCTCACGCATACAAAACTTACTCTTTTGGATGTTTATGGTCAAGTTCGCCCTACGTAGACAGGCAGCCACTTCCGCCAAAACTTGGATATGAGTGTCGAAATCCGCCGAACATATTAATAAGTCATCTAAGTAAATGAACACATATTCCCGAAGTCGTGCTGGAATAACACGGTCCATCAGGCGACACATCCTCTGTGCGGCATTGCATAAGCCAAACGGCATGACCGAAAATTGATACAGTGGCCGACCCGGAACAGCAAATGCCGTTTTCTGTTTTGACTCCTCATCCAGAGGGATTTGCCAAAATGCATCTTTGAGGTCAAGCCCTGTAATAAAATATGTGTCCTGAAGGCGGCTTAGAAGACCATCAATATGTGGCAGCGGATATGCGTCTTTTTTCGTCACGCTGTTCAACTTTCGACTATCCAAGCAAAGGCGTACTTTACCTGGCTTTCTGACTAGCACTATAGGGGAACACCAAGGTGAGTTGCTTTCTTCGATAACTTTCAGCTCAAGCATGCGATCAAGTTCCTTGAACACTTCTTCCTGTCGCACCGGAGACAAGGGGTAGTGTCTAGATTTAATTGGCACTGCGTCTCCAACATCGATGTTGTGAGTCTCTAAATGAGTGTGACCGAGACCCATGTCGACAAAGTTTGGAAACTTTCTTTTAACGGACTCTAAAAGTTGTTTCTGTGAAGCAGTAAGTATAATAAAATTTGTATCATCTGCTGAGCTAATGCTTTCTTCATTTAGCAGGGCAATCGAATCAATCTGACAGTGGGGAACTAAGCCGAATTCCTTCCAGAAATTCATGCCGAGATAAACTTTTTGTGTCAAGTTCGGAATTACATAGAAAGTTATGGTTTTCGTGACGCTGTTAAGTGACGTTGGAATTTCGCAATACCCCACAATATCGTGAGTATTACCGTCAGCCGTCTTAACGAAATTCTTGTAGGGCATCATTTGAATACCATTCCTTTCTATGAATTCTAACGAGGATTCTCCCAATACAGAGATGGATGCACCGCTGTCTAGCAAACCGAAAACGTATTCGGTTTTTAACAGCACTTTAGCGTACATTCTACCATCTGTTTCAGAAGTTAAAATAGTCTCGACTATGAGTTTCTGAAAGGCTTTCCGCTTATGAAACCTTTCCCTGCACTTCTTGATGTGGTTGCTCGCGACCGATTTGTTACCCATTATTTGAGACCGCAGTTTATAATAATTTTGCTTCCTCTCGTGAAGCGACTTTAATTGGAAAGTGTGAATAGGGTGACCAACACTATCAGAAGAAACATCAGTTTTTTCGCGTTGCAATATAGCAATGGGAGCATTATCCGACCTTTGCTCGACCTTACTCATTGCGATGTTTTCTTCTGCTAGTTCTGCCGCTCGGGGTTGTTTCTTTGGAAACGACTCTCCCCGTCTCTCCTGTCGTTCCCTTGGCGGTTTCCCTGGTGTTTAGAACACTCAGGTGTGCTAACACCCTTAGCGCCACAGAGGAAGCAAAATAGGTGTCTTTCATGTGAGGGACAGTGATAAAAAGTGTGTCCCTGTTGGTCACAATTCCAACATAAAGACGGTGCTCGATTCTGAGATCGGCTAAATGCTGCCACTTCTTCGACCTGTTCATCCACTTCTTCCTCCAAATGTATTTCATGAACAGCTTTTTGGGAAAACATACGCCTAGACAGGAAACGTTCAGCTTCCCTACCCTTGTTTCTAAGCTGTTCTAGATCTGCTATATTAGCAGCAAGCAGAACCTCTCCTAACTTGTCCTTCGAATTGTTTCGAATGACTTCTATAAGCTTCTTAGCGTCAAACGGTTCATTCAGACGGTCATTCAGACCTATAACCGAGCTATAGAAGTCATCGAAAGATTCTTTGAATCCCTGTCTACGAGTCAACAAACGCATATAGACTTCAACATCATTTTCTTTTCGCCCGAACTCCCTCTTCATGGCGATTTTGATGTCTCCAAACTTCGCGTGGGGATTTTTGCGAAGAAATGACCAGAACCAATCATTTGCCTTTCCTGCTAACAGGGAATGAAAGTTGGCAGTGATTTGGTCATCGCTATAGAACGACGAAGCCTGGAGTCTATCAACCTTAAAGAGGAAGTCGATGATGTTTTCAGTACCGTCATACTTTATGTTCCACCTGTCTAACCGGCATTTTTCAGAAGCGTTGGTAGCGCTAAAAGTTCCCGACACTGGTGGGGGAGGAACATTGTGCACTGAAATCTGGCCTGACAAAGGTGGATACATATTTGACAACCTATCGTTCAAGTTGCTCGTAAACTCCTGATTGCCTGGATTGTTTAAGTTTAAGATATTCTGTACTGGCACTGGGTTGGTTATGCCTTCCATTTTATCCAAAACGCTGTTCATAAAAATTTGCATCTGTTGAAAGAAGCGAATTTGATTTGTGGTTAGCGACTGGTCGATGCGATCTGCTAAAGAAGCGGTATCTATGCTCTGCTGTTGTTGTGTATTACTAACCGATGTTCCAGGTATCTCATTCGGCGGTGCTTGGTTATCGTCTGCCATGTTTGGTGAATTTGAGGAAGAATTTGAAATTTGATCAAAATTTAAATCGTTTAACGACTGGTGAAATACTTCAAATTCTTCCTCTAGAATGGTTTTATTCGCCTGAGCTGCGGTTGAGACCGATCGAGTATGAGGACGATTTGGGGTTCTTTTCATACTCAAAGTCAGACGATTAAAAGACACAACAGAAAACGAGGGAACAAAGCGAGAGCACGACAAAATTGAAATAATACGAAACAAAAAATAAAAAAATAATAATAATGAATTGGTTGTATAAATTGTAAAAATGAAATTAGGAAAATAATAAAAATGTTATAAAAGTAATAAAAAAATCTAAAATCTAAAAAAAAATATAAACTTAAAACAAAAAAGAATCTGTTGACGAACAAAACTAACTTTTAAACGGAATAACTATCATATTGTTGGGCTAAGGATGAGTAAATTGGCGGAGAAAAGACGATGCGGATGTCAAAGATGGCGAAGTCCTGTGAGCCGATTTGAAAATTAACAAAAAAAAATATAAAACAAACTAAGTATTTAAACGGGTAAAACTGTATTAAAAAAAAAACTACTCTATAAATCTAAAAAAAACTATTATTAATTCAGGACGAGAATGCAGCCAAACAAGTTGTCTGCATCCGACTCAAAAACGCGAATGTTGTGTATGCCGGAAGGATCTACAGGAAGACTAACGTAACACAATCTCTCCGTGTCTCTTCACATCAGTATATATATACATTTCGTATATGTTGTCTGTGGTTTCCCAGTCAGGACATCGATGTCAGTATTAACACACATAACATCAAGACTCAGACAAAAACGATACCACAAAATTGTATTTGGATTCTCTCCCACCATCGCAACGCGATACCAGATCAACACCAGTCATCGGGACTTATGTTGGGAAAAAGGAATCCAAGTTCCAAAACAAAATACAAAAAAAATTAAGAAAACTAACGAGGAATTACAAAAAACTAAAACAAATGAATTGGCTCTTTAAAAATCTGCTTCCACTATTTCGCAATAGTGAAGCCTGCACGTTGGGCGCCATTTTGTTGCTAGATCTTTCTTGCCGTCGGGTCGTTGCTGGCATGCAAGTTCCCTTTCTTAGCTCGTCGGTGGGTGTGGGACTTGACCCTTGATCCGTGCAACAAAAGAAAACCATGCCAGTCTTTTGCGTCGTGGTGATGTTGACGCTGCGAGAAGTTTACCTCTACCCTCCCTGCCTTGGCTGCTCTACTCGCCTAAGTAGCCCCTTAATCCGCCACCTTTCACACCGTACGCCGCATCATCCTTCCCTATCCGCACTCCCTCATCCTATCTCGCCCTCTTTAAAACAAACTCATTGTTTAATTAAGTTTGCACATTCATATAAAAGTTTTATTCATTTTAAAAATCTTATTTTACGTTACTAATTCAAAAACAAAAAAATCCTTATTTTTACTTGCACTATATATACTCTATCAATAAATGGGCTTCTTTACCGTCTTTTCGCAATTTCCAAATTTAAATTATTTTCACTAGTCCCCTTCCCTTGATTTGTTATATTTATATACACTAATTTAATGAATTATGTCCAAAATGACTCACCCTTCTGTTCTGCAACTGGCGATGTTGTGGCCACAGCATCCAGGCTGCGTATTATACTGCTTCTTTTGTTGAACCTGTATCACTTGGGGTAATTCTTCGTTAGCATATATAAATATAGGAAATCTGTTGCTATTTCTAACCCTATACAAGCTACGTTACTTGAAATATATGTTACAACTAAATCTAAGGATTTTCGTTAATACAAACAAAAAAAATGAACTTAATTTACATAAATACAAAAAAACTTAACAACAGATATTTATCCAAGCAGCTTTCGTTGGCACTTAATTTAAAAGAACAACAAAAAAAGCAATAAATAATTAAAAAAAAATGTTTCGCCGCTATCGGGGCTTGAACCGGCACTTGGTGGTTGCGCAGCGTCGGTTATTCGGCACCGCTAACAGTTGCGCTACGCAGCTGTTTTTGGTAGCGGTTTCAAATTGCTGCTTTTCTCCTAGCCGTTCGGATTGCGGGCAGTATACACAGCTATTCGTTTTATCCCGAATTTTGTTAGGGATACGAATGCTGGATACTCCGAAATTTTCGACGGCCAACCTTCTATGGCTGTGCTGCCGTCCTGCTCTCTGTATTTTTCCGGCACCTCACTTCCTTAATAATATTAACTATTATTTCACTGTCTTTCTTATAAAATCTTTACATACCTTTGTAATTTTATCGGGTAATTTGTTTTAATTCGCTATTTGATGATTGTCTATTTTAAGACACTTCACTTTGAAATATTCTTTACAAGAAAACTTGCCTTCGGCTTTTAAATATTAATGTAATTACCGCGCTGCGTAAGTACCTCGCACGTCAGCAATCGACGACTTTGAATTTGAATATGGTTTTCTTGGGAAAAAGAATTTTAAAATTCCCTTTCCTCAAAAGCCAGAGTCAAATTAACTGCTTTTTTGAGATTTGTCGTTATTTAATATATTCTCTTTTACGAGACTCGAAGACTTGAATTTGTTGCCATATAACACTTTATTGCCATCCTCGACACCAACCCTGCTGTGACAGCTGATTTAGCTGACAATCATTTGAGTGTCAGTTGTCAATTCTTGCATGTTTTTAATGGAGAATGGCAACCGAGGAGATGCAGCAAGTGCAAAAGCAAAAATTTTCTTTTCTTTCGTAACACTAACCCTCAACAAGGGCTCCACAATGGGTCCACATGAACCTAAGTAAGATGAGATGAGATGAGATCCACCCATAAACCTAACCTATTCCGCTTTCTATTCAAAAGGGTGATCAACAATGGCACGTTTTTCAAACGTCAAATGTTAGTTTGAAACATCACATTTACGAATTGGATAGCTTGACCCCAGTTCAATGCATTAAGATTGTTCTGTAGAAATAGTAATCCCTCATGAACTGTGCTTAGTTTCGACATACTGACCATAAATTCCGACTGCAGTAACATTTTTTTTTGTAACCTTCAACTTGTGTACTCGACAAAAGGCCTGATTTTTTGTAGCTTCGATCCCAGCAAAGCAAAGTAAAGTAGGATTTTTAGCACGCAATTACAACAACTACGCTCTATTTGACACTTCGAGACTCACAGTAGAGTTGTTGTGCGTGCTGAAAATCGTATGTGGTATTCGATGAGGCTTCTTCAGATTTCGTGTGGCTTATCGAACACAAAAACGTCACTTGCTCTTTTTTTTTTGTTGATATTTGTGCAACTGCAATATGTGTAGCCTTCGACAATTTTCTAAGCGTTTTCTATTCACTGTTTAAATTTTATATGAAAACATTCAAAATGATCGCCCAGATTGATTACTAAACCTTTGTACATAAATAATTAACAAAAATAGATCCACCCGATGCAATGCGTTTCTTTGCAGTTGAAACATTTCACGAAAACGTAAACACACTCCACTAGTTGTCAAACTCAAACGCACGTGTATTGGGAAATCTGAAGCAAATCTGAGAAAAAATCCAGATTCGCGAAAGTGCTCTGAAATCTGAAAAAGATTGTTTTTTTTCGTACCAAACAAACATAAAAATTGGTCTGAGAACAAAAAAGTGCTCTGAGAGCGCCCAATCGAATACCACTACCGCATTACTGGTAATCGAAGCTAAAAAAAAACACGCCTATTGACAACTTGTCAGAAACAAATGTCCAATTTATGGGTCAATAAAACATCATAACAGTTTTCTAAAATCGTATATTTGGGCGTTTTATATTTTACCTGCATGATCTATATAAAGTTTGTTTGACGTGGGCCCTAGTGCGTACTAGTACTAAACTCGCCCTGGTACTGAAAACCTGTGTTTGCATGGCTTCTAAGGCACCCTAGTTGTGACCTGAACTGACCCCAGTTAATTTGTGGGGGCAAGAATTCAGTGCTGAGTTTTGCTGTCATTTCGCTTGCTGTCATTCATTTTCAACCTCGTCATCTACATTGCAAACACTTTTATCAACTATTTGCATTATGGCAAACCCAAATTCAGAATTGAGTTCACTCATTTGAAACAATAAACGGGAAAAAGTGTTACCAAAAGATAAATATTTGTCAATATCAACAGCTGACAGACAGGGCAACATTTTGCGTTCGATATAGAAGTAGAATTTTCAGGATTGTGCAGGGTTTTCGACAGGCGTGAAAATCATCTGACACTTCTCAGTGCGCACTAGTGGGCATGGGCACTAGTGCTAGCTACGTCAAACAAACCAGATCCATTGATTTACATGGTTTACAACAACAGTTGGATCTCTTATTTTTGATGTAAACCATGTCAATCAATGAATTATATAGATCATGTGAGCAAAATAGAAAACGCATTTTATTACAACGAATATTTTTAACTTGTAACAGATTTTACAGTCAAAAACCTGCCAGTAGATGGCGACACTTTCTATAAACGAAGTTAAAATCAAAGATGGATGTATTATGGCGTTTTTCATTCAAGATCCGAGAGAATTGCCCCGAAGTTCAGAATTGCTCTTTTCAATAAAATTCGTTGGAGCACTTTTGCAACAGTGGTAGACACCATTATGTGTGATTAGATTTTCTGTTGTTACTTGTTTTTTTGGTTTTTACAGTAAATATGAATATTTTAATAGGCCAAATCAATATATTTTAATTTCAGTTTACATTTTGCACTCGTAATTGTATATTTTCGGATCACAAGCGAAAAATTTGTTTCTAATAACACAACAAACATTTAAATCTGACATTTTGCTAGTGTGTGTTGGTGAGTTCAGGGCAATTCTCTCATAATATTCCGGACGCTTCTTTCGTGTTAAGAATTGACCTAGAAGTGCACTTTTTTTTTGAATGAAACATAGAAAACATAGAAAGAGCACTTCTAGATTTGATCTTTTCATAGAAAGGGCACTTCTTTTCTTCAATCGAAAACGCCATTAGATTATCTTTGATTAAAAAGATGTTAGGTACACATTGACAATGGCCCGCAACAGCGCTACAGGTTATGTTAGAATCACTTCCAGGTTTTGTATGAAATTGACACTATAAAACTAAGGGTTTTTCAATAAGGACAGGTCAATGTTGAAGTAGAATTAAACAAGTTGTGTGTGAGGTATTAACGAAATCCTTTTTTTATTTGAAAGGTCTATCGTTGGCATTTATGCATTTAGGTATCAAATTTAGCATCGTTTAAATGTTTGCGTGCTTTCTTTTCGGGTGCAATCTGTCCGTAGACTGAGATATGGACGGTAAGTCATTGCGCATAAAAGAAGCAAGTTTTTCCACAAGCATGGGTATAACACTTTACTAGAAGTAATAAAAGAAAACAAGAAATAGACATTGTTAATTTTACCACTTTATTTAACAAAATAAATGAAAGTATACTGTACAAATAGTGAAACCTAAATATTGACTTGGTCACTTACATAAAATATATGTATATAATAGTAATAATAATAATAATAATAATAAAGATAAAAAAATAATGTTAATCATCTATATGAAGAACTTATATTGTTCCTTTTTACTTCTCCATTTTCTTTCCTTTGCTCTAGTTAAAACAGCAAATTAATATTTATACAAATGGAAGAATGTTAATGGATACCAAATAAAAGAGATTCACAAGTGTTACATACATTCAAATGTATATATTTTCAATTTCTGTATAAAAAAGAACAATTTCTTCTAAGGAGTATTAATTTTGCTTTGTTTTATTACTGCGTCTTTTTTTAATGTGGCTTATTTAAATCTATCACTATTTCATGTTTAGTAAAATATTTATATCTTCCTTTAATTTAATCGTAAGCTTAGGGAGATATGAATATAAAAGGCGATTAAAATATATTCTGTTTAGCGATTTTCTTATTTTATATCTAAATAATGCTTTTTGAGAATATTGACGGGCATTTGTTACTATAGGTAGGATTTTATTTTGCATCAAGTTCATCGAAACTTTTCAATAATGTTTTTCTTGTTCTTTTCTTATTTGTCATTAGGCAATCTTAAATTATATTTCAACGCATATTCATATACATGCGCTTAAATGAAAATAAGAAAATATTTTTCCAATTAAAAAAAATCATCTGATATAAATAATTCGTGAATCCAATGAAAACCGCTCCGAAAGCAGTTTATAAAACAAACAAATTTATTTCATAAATGCAATTCGATTGGCTTTATGGACATCAATAATTTGAGAAACACAAACAATGAACAATAATATTTGTTTGTCACAAACTCTTCTTGGAAGCGGTCTAAAACAAAAACTCGACACAAAAATGATAAAATCGAAAAGCGGCTAAGAAAATTATTTTGCATACTAACCAATAGTTGCTCTTGTGAGCTCGAATTTTTATGAATTAAGTAAGGCCTCGTTGAAGGAGGAAAAATAGTGAATCCTTGTGCTTCTGTTTTCTGTTTTCCTTTTTAGGAATATTTGTCAATTTCTTTTTTTGGCAGTCAGTGGCATAAACCTTCCTCATTTGCAATGTATGCTGCTTCCACATTGCGCATAACAATTAAGAAGAAGACTTTTTAATTTTGGAACTGTCGTTCATAACCTCATTGACAGTTTCGTTTCTGCGGAAGTTCCATCCATTATATTCAAAAATAATAATACTTGTTCGTAAGTCTTTAAAATTAACCAAAGTTACGAGTATTATAATATCTCGATACGAAATACATAAATTATTAAAATTAAATGATTTTGTGGCGAAACATTTTGCTAAAAAAAAATCAAAGTGAAATTCCTAATTCGTGCAAAATCGTTGTTGTGCAGCGCCAACTAACAGTGGTGAATGTTTATCAAATTAAAATTAAAAACATTTCAACACACTCTTCATAAAAAGTTTGCAGAACTGGTACGTATATACTTAACAGTAAATTAGTTGAATTTCAACAAGTTTATTTTCCATTCTAAATGGCCACCATTTTCTGTTTCCTTTACCTTTAAATTACCGCGTTTCTCAGCAAAAAAAAAAATGGTAAAATAGTTTGTAAAATATACGACAAAAGTATTCAAAACATGTATTGATTTTTGAAACTCAAACAAATCTTGCACAAGTCATCTCTAGCTGAATTTCTGCTAGTGGACACTTAACTTAATGATGACATATCGTTAGATCATTACAAATGTCCAAAGAGGGGTAGCAAAATGTTTGACGTCAAATTTCACCTGCAAAACTAGCAATTTGTCTTTGTTTACTATCAAGTCAAGGCCAGATACAACTCTTATTCTCAGAATGTATTTGTTTAAATGTTTTAAATTCAATCGGCTATTGTTTGCTTCATTTTTGTTTGCAATTGAGACTGAGAGCATCTGCTGCAATACTTAGAAAAAGGCAGCTGCAACAAGAGATTTATTTAATTTACGCAAGATGCGATCATACAAACCATAGATTTATTAAAAAAAAAAAATACTAAGCCACTACAATTCATTCGACGACTTGCGAACGTTATCTATACATATGTTCACCTTAGGATTATAAAATGGGAATGTTAACGTCTGCGCGAAAAAAAAAATCAAATAAGAGCGTATGGGCGAACCTTCACCCCAGTAGGTCAACAACAACTGAAAAAGTTAATAAAAAAAAACGAGGAGAGGATATCACTTTTACAGAATATAATATATTGCCCGCTTAAAGTCACTGCAATTTTTTAAGTGAGCAGCTACAGTGAGACCAATAAAAAAGTTACTTCTCTTATTTTACACGCCATCTCTTGTAATCCCATACGAGATATTATATACGTTTGACCCCCTAAGAAGTTCCACAGTGATTTGAAACGCGCTTTACGAATCTGTGGCGGACACAAGTTGCCCAGTTTATTTATTTCCGATTAGCACAGACAGAGACAATCCTACGTTTGCCATTCTCAAGAGTCTTTATCGCACGTAAGGGTTTCAAACAAGAGGAGATTTCAGTTGTAAGTCATGTTAAATTTGTAAGAAATTCTGTATCGAAAAGCGTGGTTTCGTTAAAACAGTGGTTTCAATTGCAATGAATCGTTCAGACCATGATACCGAACTTTTCTCTTGGCTAAAGTAAGTACGAGCAAAGTCTTACCGATTTAAAATAGTTTTCTTGGCTTTTCTCACCATACAAAAGTTGTACTGGGCACTTGGTTTCTATTTACTATTGTTTCTTATTCCTGCAAAGTTAAGAGGTGTGAATTCAACACAACATGGAGACGAACATGCCCTATTTTTAAATTATTTAAATAACTTTTTAATGTTCGCAACTTACGAACTACGAGTATTTGCGAGCAGTGCGCGTCGAATTTGTGAAACTAAATTGTTAGCATGTTCTTTGACTTCTCAAATTATTTTCCATCCAGTAAGACAAGGACATTATTGAAAGTATTTAGCTTCACTTATGCATTCAGCAAGTTATTAGTTTGCATAAGTGATGGTTATGAATATTGTTTTGGGAGTAATTCTTTTCAATATTTTCTTTGTTTTGCCTTTTTTGCTTTTGATTTCATTCAAAAAAAAAAACAATGTCTTTTATTAGTGAATTAATAATTAACACATATAATTTAGTTTATATGCATCTATATAATATAATGTATATTTGTTTGGAAATATTTGTTATACATCAATATGTATAATATTATGATTTTGTTTTCTTTCTTTTTTATTTAATTTAAAATTTTATTTTTGTAATGAATCAATGCCTAAAATTATTTATATTTGAATATATATTTATATAATTAGAGATAAATTATAACATAGAACTTAGAACTTACACCATAATTGGTTCGTCGTCCAAACTTTCCTGTTTCTTTTTTTTTCGAGCCGTTTTTATGTTACCGCCCTCTATAATACTTGCTACTTTATTGCTACTGGTAAAATGTTTTGATAACGACGGTGACGCAGAGAGAGCCGTTCCTGCTACTACATTCGGTGATGATGATGATGATGCTGAAGACGATGGTATAGCCGAAATCAATTGAAATCCGTCGGCTATGGAAGTGCACTCAGATGTGTTCGGGAGTAAATGTGTTACAGTCGCATCGTAACCGCTTGACATACTACGCACAGCCATTGGTTTACCCGATTGACTTATTGAAGTGTAATTCATTCCACTCGGCCCGGCAGATTGGTGTGTCATGGAATAACTGAGATTCTGTTGACTTCCTGAACGTCGTGTTCCACTGCCTGTGAAACTATTGCTATTGGATGATGCTTTGGGAGTGGATGAATAGTTTTTTACCGATGACACTTCATGGTCTAATGAGACATGATGTCGTGGGCTTGGAATATAATCGATATTTTGATCTCGCAGATTATAGGTTAATACTAGTGAATCGCTTGCGGAATCCGCGTCAAAATGCTGCTGCTGCTGCTGCTGCTGTAGGGGAAATGAATGCGGCTGTTGATCATGTTGTTGTGATTGCTTCTCGTCGAATCCTTTTCGACTCGCGCTACTTTCACCACCCAAGCTTCCGAACGATGAATCAATGCTGTCTTTGAATTCTTTACATTCAGCTAATGAATGATTGTCCTTGTCTTTACCCGTACTCAGATCGTCTAAGCTTCCACCTTCTCCATCCAGATCTGTTGACAGCAAGTCATCGTCAGATGTAGTTCTCACTAGATTTGGAAGTGCTGACGTCAGCAATGCTTTCTCCTTTCGAATCTCTTGAATGTGCCCCTCTAATATCATTTCTTCTGTTTCAGTCTCGATTTGTGATGACCGTTGGGTCAACTCCTCGGGGGCAAACACTTTCGAGCTACGTAAAGTACTTAACCTAGTTGTGGCGGTGTGCGCTGCAGTGTCCAAAGTATCTATATCAGCTAAAGTACTTTTCACATTCAACATCTTTTGCGTAATCAGTGTTTCCATGCATTTCGTTTGTCTACCAATATCATTGAGACTATCTTGGGCAGGTACTAAACGATTTATTCTCAAGACGCATGGAGCAAAGACAATCGACAAGGAACTCGCTGACATCCGATTGTGTTTTTCTCTTTGTGCTACCAGAGCCAAATGGAAAATTAAACGCTCCAAGAGGAAATGATGTGCCGGCGGAAGTTTTTTGATCAAGGACAGCAGTGTCTGAACGCGTACATTTGTATCAGGTAAATCAGATGCACGAAGGAAATCATCGTATCGATCGAATGATAGTAATGGTTCTGGCATTTCGCGCAGAAACGATTTAAGAACGTTTGCTAATACGTGCACGTTATACGATTCGTAATCAATTTCTGAACCAATCGGCGTCTCCGACATCTTCTGTTTGAGTTCGCGAATTTTCGAATTCACGCCACTTTTGCGGTATATGCCTTCAGTGTAGAGGGCCAACATTTCAATTTTCGTAATAAGTTGTTCGATTTGTATGGGAATTTTCGCCCCTTCAGCTAGGCATAAATTCGTTAATGGCACACCAAACAGTTTTGAATCGGTTATACTAGATTGTGACGATATACATCCACCGTGTGAGGAGGATGTCTTGTTGCACGACGATGACTTTTGATAGCATTTCTTGTGGCAGGTTAGGCGACAATTTTGACAAACCTGGGAAAGAGAAGTATTTACTTAATATTTGTTTTTTATTCCAAACAAAAGGATGCAGTTAATAAGACTTTTCAGCTGCGAAATGCTCAAGGCAAATTGTGAGATCGGCGCCAATAATTTACCATCAGGGCAGACCTCAGTTGGTTAACATTGGCGCAACTGTTAGTTTTTCAAGGCCAATATGAATTACTTACCAAACCTCGTTCAATTGGCCACAAAAGAAAAAGCTGGCATATTTCGCAAGCTGTTGGTATATTAATTATAGTTAACTGGAAAGTATGTCCTAAAAGAGAAAGAAAAAGAAAATATGTCAACGAAACATGTTAAAGGTATGCAATTGTACTATAGTACCGTTATAACTAGTATGCTCCTCAACCTTTCTCTTTTTTTCCTTTTTCCTTTTAGCCTTTGGTTTTTCTGTTTCTCTGGAATTCATAAACTCATTCATGAAGCCGCGAAACGCATTCACACCCATTGTTAGGGGAAAATCATTCTGTTTGCCACAACATGTTTCCATGACCTGGCCAAAGTTATCAATTAAATCTCTATACTTAATATTTAACGAGTCGGAGTTTTGTTTATGTGCCACACTGTACTGCGTCACTAGATTGTCCTTAAAAGCTCGCAATGCTTGTTTGAATACTCTGTCCACTTCTGACGATTTCTCTCCTTCGTTCTCATCCATTTTATAGATTTTTTGTGTGATAAAATCCTGCATCAAGTTTAGTTCCTTAGCGTCGCTTATGATTCTATCCGTGGAATCTGTATACTCTCTCGCTGAATACTTTGAATTTGGAGTCATCGTCTTATCATTGCCCTTTCGCATACGCTTTGATCGTTTGGCTTCGCATATCAGTGTCTTGACGCCACCATTTTGAATGCATTTCGTGTGCACAAGCACTTTGCAGTCCAAACAACGGTAACCTTCGTTGACAAACGCGTCACTCTCCTGACAACTGGCGCATTTTTCTGCCTTACCAATACGCGCTGCTTTGCGGAATCTGTGCCCGGCGATATTGATTTGTGTCGATGATTGATACATATCATTGCCTCGGTTCACCTCGAGCAGTGGTATTTTATTTGTGCTAGGATCCGAGTTACGCCGGCGGAGTCTCTCGGAAGGTTCGTCATATGATTTGGTGAACCGCGGTGCTATCACTTCAACTGAGCTCAAATCATCGCTCAAATTCGATTTGACCCGACGACTTTTTGGTTGTTTATTTAAGCGACTAGCCAGTGTATACTGGGCTTGATCTTCTGATATTGAGCCCAGGAGTGCTGCGGCTTTGCCTTTAGGCACCGAAGCCGTCGCAACAGTAGCCGATGATGGAGTTTGTGTTGCTTTGCCGTCGTCAACTTTCATCTGTGAATAGGAACTTGCTTGATGAGGACTTGTATTTAATGGATAATTCGACTGATTATCGGGCATTATGTTTACGTTCTCATAATGCTTAGAATAGTTGGAATTTATTTCAGTATCGACTGGGCTAATAGATTGTTGGGGATTTTGTGAATCGTTGGAGTGGTACCTCCCATGGTGTTGTTGTCCTGCGATTATATCACTAACATTTTGTGAACTTCCCTCAGCTGGATTTGTTTGTGTTGCAATACCGTGTTCATTTTTCGTTGGGACGTTGCTTTGCTGATTGTCTCTATGCAACCGATTAAAGGCGACAACATCTTCGTATTCCATGTTGTAGAAGCCTAATGAGCCAGAATCGGTTCTACGAATCGGAGTTTTACTAATATCGTCCCTAGAAAGAGAAAGAGTTAAGTTTTTTCAAATTTTGCTCAGTATAACAAGTCATTGAAATGATATTTGCAAACTGCAGATTTTGGTTAAAGTTAAACTCTTTAAGTAGCAATAATCGCCCCTCGGTAGGACCTCATTGGTAGTAGATATCGCCGCTGGGCATGGAAGAATGTGTTTTTAAGGCTGGCTAAACGTCGGTATGACAAATAATCAACGCCATCGCCATTCATTAGTAACTGAAGGGGGTATCCTCAGGTGACCACTTCGAAAAGACGATTTTTTTCATATTTCGAAAAAAATTCAGTAGGTATTGCAACTCATAGTCGCCGACGCGCCGTAAGCAACTTGTCTGCCGCGCGCCAGGTCTGCAGCTGCTACATTTTTAGCAGTACACTTATGATGCTCTGTGTCAATATCAAACAGGAATAAAAATACGGCAGAAAATACAGAGGAAATCTACACACATCCTCCAGCATTTTATGAAGAAACACCAAGTTTTTTGAAGCCAATTTACGAAGAACTATCATCTGATGATCTGATGCAAAGCTGCTTGGGAAAAAAACACTCAAAACAACAACGAGTCGTTTAATAGTTGCATCTGCAACTTGGTTCCAAAGCATAATTTTAATGGAAAAAGGACGCTGGAAATTGCTTCATGGACAGCGGCGTGTATGTTTAATGAAGGATTTTCACCCATCCTTAAAATAATGGAGATTTTTTGTACTCAAATTGGCCAAAACGCCTACTCGTATGCTGAGGAGTACGATGAACGACGAATAACCCGTGCAGAGCGATCCACTTCTGAGGAATGCAAAAAGGCAAGGGCTTCCAGGGCTCAGGTCACCAAAACTGGCAGAAAATGACGCGTATGAAGCCACCGAAGGTTTACTGTATGGTCCAGGCATAGCTCTTAAAACTTTAAACGCATTTTTCTCGAAACATAATTTTCTGAAACTGTCATAGTCCTAAAAAAACGTCATAACCTATTGTTTTTATTTTGAAGAGGCTAATCGCCCTGATTTTGTGTACTACCTGAAATTTGTTTGTCTTAAAGACACGGCTAAGTAATCTATATAAAATAGTGTTTCAAGAAATGGGAATGACGGAATATAAATTTGACATTCCATTGCGCAGCAGTGTCGTAAACGACATGCGAACAGCCAAAGCCTTTCTTTTATTTGAGATAGACTTGAGTCAGTCTTCTTCCTTTTAGCCAGAACGCGTATAGATGTCGCCAGACTAACGGCAATTAGTACGGGTCATTGGCCTCTAGGAACCCACGCAGCCAAGCTTGGCATCCCCCATAACACCCACTGCCGTAGTTGCGCTGACACAAACAAGACTGAAACAGTGTTTCATCTTCTTTGTGAGTGTCCGGCCCTAGCCAAAACCAGACGCAGTGCTCTAGGTCATCCCTTTTTTGATGACCTTTCGGCCATCCATAGTATCCATTTCAATAGGATAATCAAATTTCTTAACTCCTCAGGCTGGTTGTAAGTTTCCTATCGTCCGTCTCCTCCTTTATTTTTCAGGTTTTCCGTGAGTTGTGGTCTCAAAACGGCGCTCTATGCGTTATTTGTGTTTTTCCCTCGTTCGGGAAATACAGCCACTTAAACCAACCAACCGACCAACCAGTCTTCGAGACGTTGAAGCTTCCTTAATCTCTACATCTCTACATCTCTACATATAAATAAAATTGGTGTAGTTCTGTTCGACTAAAATTGAAATTGACTGCATGTCTTTAAATGCAAAAATCTTAGAAATTGCTGAATATATTCTGGTGAATTTTTCACAGGCTTATAGAGGATACTTAGGCCTACAATCTCCACTTTTTCTTAACTCTATATCTCTATAAATTCCGGAAAAAATTGGACAAGAGTAATTTTTTTTTTCGTTTCGCTTCGATTCTTTCTTTGCAACGCTTTGCGTTCGAAAATACTGGGAGCATTTAAATATACTAAGTACCAGCTTATAAAGGACATCTGCAAGTACAATTTAGGATATCCATTATCTCGATAACTTAAAAGGTTTTTAAATAAATAAGCAAAATTTGAAATATTTCTACGATTTTCACCTGGGTTAGTGGATACGCACTTCATACTCAAATCAAACATACTAACCGCGCAAAATATTGACATCTCTTTTAACCTTTATTACCCCTGTGACGGAGAGGAAGACAGACAGAGGCAGTTGCTGTTTGTTTTGCTAAGAAAAAAAGAAAGCCAACAAAAGAAATGTCAAATATGTAGGGTAGCAGTGTTCCTATATCGTGGGATTTATTCCTTTTCGTGGGAATTTCGATGTCCGAAAAGACTTCCGTGGATAAAGGGATAATGCACCAAATCGTGGGAATTTCGGAAATCTAACAAAAAAACATTCAAACTATAAATTTTTGGTGAAATTCTACCACAACACCTGTATTTCACCATGATTATCAATGCACTGACTGTCTATAAAAAACAGCTCATGTAAATCGTCTTCTATAAAAATTTTCTGGTACAAAAAAAAATCATAGCAGTGTTACAAACTGCGATTTTTATTCTAAAGGTTAATTTAACTTGATTTTCTTTCCGTGTAATACAAATTTTGCTTTCAAAAACTGGATTTTAACGCAAAAAGTATCGTGGGTTTTGAAAAGGGAATTTGAGTACAGTGAAAAGGGAAAAATTACCACGCTTCGTGGGATAAATGAAGAGAGATTGCTAATAACACTGTAAGGGGAGGTTTGTTTAACTCTGTTTTGTTTACAAAAAAAAAGTATCTATTATCTACTCCTGTGACGGAGAGAGAGACAGACAGATGCAGTTTGGTTTGCTAAGAAAAAAATGAAATCCCGCAAAAGAAATATCAAATCGTAACGGTAATAAGAAGGGAAACGATTTATTCTGTGGAGTGTGCATGTGCAGTGGTAAGAATAAGAACTATTTTCTACTCTCCGCTCTGCAAAAACGGAGGTGTGTATGTGTATAGCCTGTTAAGTAGGAAGGAGAGAGATGGCATCTCATTAAATGTTTATCCAAGCCTAAAGCGAGAAGCGACCTATACACCTCATGCTTGCATGTCAATTATAAGCATACACACACGCAAATTGCGAAGAAGAAAAGATAACTAAAACAAAAAAAATTATGAAACGAATTTGGTGCCATTAAGCAGTGGACTTCAATGCGAGAATTCGGTATTTTCTATGTGTATTTGACAATTTGTTTTATTTAATCAAAACGTCCACAAATATTAAACAAGTTCAATACGAAACACAAAACAATTAAACACCGCGATGCCCATTAAAGCAAGACGATTAGCGGTCGGCCATTACCAACATGCTTTTTTTTGTAGTACACAGTACAGATGGGGGTTGCAATTACAAAAACAACATTGTAAACAATTGGGTTTTGGGGGGTTAGCCGTTGCTGCACTTCACTCTCAAATCAAACATACTAACCGCGCAGTATATTGATATCTCTTTTAACCTTATTATTACTCCTGTAAGGGAGAGGGAGACAGACAGAGGCAGTGTGCTGTTTGGTTTGTTAAGAAAAAAAAGAAACCCATAAATGAAATGTCAAATATATAGGAAAGGTTTGTTTATCTCTGTTTTGCTTACAAAGAAAAAAGTATTTTTGAAAGAAATGTCAAATATTTATAGGTATCAGTGCACTGATACCAGATCGTGGGTAAATTAGGTACCCATTTCGCGGGAATTTTGCCTTTCAAAAAAAGCTAAAAGAGCGATTAAGATGAGGCAGTAAATTAGCCGCTCGAGTTTTTAAATAGCATTAGAGCGCATAAAATTGAATTAAAAGTTCGAGGTCCCATTATCGCAATTTGAATGCCCCCAGAGCATTGTAATGGAACCAGATTAAGAGTGATATCGTTACAGAAAAACTTTATGGAGGCGTTCATTTTAACTGGGTGTGGTAAAGGAGAAACAGTGTTTATAACAAGAATGGCTACAAATAATTACCAGCAGTTATTCATTTCAGTTTAAACGGATTCAATTTCCTATTAATGTTTGTCTTCCACGACAATCAATAAGGCACAGGGACAAACTTTAAGAAAAGCGGGAGTTGATTTAATATAGAATTGCTTCACGCACGGGCAGTTATATGAAGCGTGCTCCAGGGTAATTAATGCAGGAAATATCTCTACCTATCTTAGCCGATAGAAACAAAACCGCTAACATAGTATACAAAGAATCGTCACATTAATAAAAAAAAGTTAGTTAATCAACTAAAAATTATTTTCTTTCATTTTCATTGTCCACTCAGACTCAGCCTTCGGGAGTTTTTTTTTAGATCTATATACCTCCACAATGTCTTTCGATGATTTTTTGATTTTTCCTTCCAGCGATTACCAAAAGAAATAAAAAATTGTGTCCCCTGGAAGACAGTACATTTCTTAAATTTTTTTTCCATCAACTATTCTGAAACCACATTTTGCACGGGCGAAGCCGGGCGGGTACAGCTAGTAAAACTAAATAACCTACCTACCCACGTTTAACATTGGAATGTAAGACCCACTTAAATAAATCTTTGAAGTCATCATGGGGATCTTACCGCTAGACTTATTTATTAAGAAAGCAGCGGCCCAAATGGCACTTCGCTTGCATCGAGATGCGAAATGGCACAATCGTGGTACGATCTATGGACATAGGAAGATCCTGGAACTTGTCAAAAACGAGATTAGGGAGCTAAACATGCCTATGGATCGAATAACAAGGGTGCGTATTATGGAAAGGAATCACAAAACTCGTATTGAGAACGGATTACTTCCAGAAAAAAGAAATGGTGAAATAAATAGTGATTTTCACGGAAGGATCCATGATGGATGGCGGAGCGGGGGCCGGTAGCTGGAACTTGCCCGTCACATTAGCCTCGGGAAATACACTTCAGTATACCCGGCTGATATGATTGCTTTGCTTCATGCGTTGGACTTCTTGCTTGAGAGTCAGGTGGAAGGAAGAAATATCCTTATAGCACTGGACAATCAGGCGTAGATCAGACGCATGGAAAAAACAAGCATCACAACATCATTGGTACTGGAATGTGTACTTAAGCTCAATAAGTGTTCATCTAAAAATGAAGTAACACTGACTTGGGTACGAGGACACATAGGGATCGAAGGCAATGAAAAGGCGGACTCCCTTGCAAAACAGGGGTCAACTGAAAAGCAGCTGGGACCAGGACCATTCTCTTCAGAGGAATGGTAGAACAGCTTATTCACAAATGGATCACGGCAGAGCACCTGAGAAGGTGGTCAACCGTGGAACAATGTAGACAAGCTAAAATGGCAATAAAGTGGCCGACCAGCTCCACTCAAAGAATGAGTCGAGGAACATTGAAATGGGTGGTGGCTTTGTCTACAGGACATGGTAATTTCGGGTATCACCTAAGGAAAATGGGCCTTAGAGAGGATGATACTTGTAAACTATGCCTGGAGGAACCTGAGACAGCGGCACATATACTGTGTCAATGTCCGGCGTTGGCTAGCAGAAGAATGAGGATCTTGGGACATCATTGGGTCGAGGCCCAGTCGATAAAACAGATCTCCCATAAACAGATGCTAGCGTTAACACTAGGAATCGAGCTCAGAGAAGAACTGTGGAGAAATCCAGGGAGTCTACCTGAGTAAGATTTACAGTGGTAGAGAGACGAAAAGAGACCCGACAATGGTGGTTTGATTCGAATATCTCTCGAAATCTATATATATATATAAATAAATCTTTAAAATAAATTGAAATATCAAGCGATCATACCATTTGAACTTGTCTGCGCTCTTCTCAATAAGTCGACCACTTCCATCATTGTTGGGATATAGCTGTTTGCCTTTGTCGGAACTTTCGGCGGTCGTTGGTCGAAAATGTAACTTAATGTCAAAATTTGCCTGATGCAAAGCGTAATCATTTCCCAATGGCAATGGCATCGATCTATTATTATTGCCTGATAATATCATCAGGTTTCTTAGCTGATTGCCAGCCTTCTGTAAAACTTCATTATTTTGTGATTCAAGAAGTGTCGCTTCCAAATTGTGTTGCAGTACTGGTATCGCTGTATCATCGTAGTTGCTATCCAAACTGTGATGGGGTCTTTGAAAAGAACGTTTGACATCTTCGGATTTGTAGATTTCACTAAACGATCTTAAAATAAAATCAAATGCTTTTAATTTCAAATGAACCAAAGATGTTGGTTAGCTTACCTGTCGGTGCTGGGCAAACTTTGAGTACAACGTAGTCGACTTCTGTCCTTTTGTAAGCGCTGTAACGACACAAGTTAATGTCTGAAGTTTGTAAAAATATTGTTGTATACCAACCATTTTGTGACTTCTATAATGCAATCTGGCGAGCTTACCACGAGCATGTGCTTGCACTAATATAATGCCAAACCTGAGTTTGTGATACCAAGTTTTCTGTTTAAACATCTTCCAGTAGGATTGGATAACTATTGCTGCGTTCCAGCGATGACGGTTCCGAGTGAGTTTATCTTGTGCCAATGTCATTCTCCAATAAGACTGTATCGTGATGGCTGCACTCTTGTAGAGTATAAACTTTTTCCGCTGAAGTATGCCCCGGAACCATCTTTGAATCAGAACAATACTATCGATGATTTTTGTGTGCAATTTAATGTCTAATCGCATTTTTTGTGACTCTCGCATATAAATCTTCGTTGCACCTGGAAATAAAAAGTTTCATAGACACACAATTAAAAACAGCCTGATGGCTTTGATTCCCAACTCCTAATTGAAATGGGATTTGGGCTGTGTTCTCGTTCCCCAAAAAAATTACAAATTTTGATCCAACACAAAATAAAATATAGGGTTTTCCAATAAGAGGTGTTATTTTGGTATTCAAAGAAAAATGTCAGTTTTTGAGATAATTGATCGGATGTTTATTTCATAATAAAGAGGAAGGTATGCCGTGAATAATGAAAAACAACATCAGCCAAATGGCCACCACGAGCACGCATACAGGACCATATCCTTTTCATGAAATTTTCCATAACCAAATCGCAAAGTGGCTGCCCTATCTCCTCGATAGCCTCACGAATTTTATCTTTGAGGTGGGGAATCGACGCTGGGCTGTTGGCGTAGACCTTATCTTTCACGTGGCCCCAAAGGAAAAAATCGCGTTAAATCACAAGATCTCGGTGGCCAATTGTGATCACTTCTTCGAGAGATAACACGTAGCGCCGTCTTGTTGAAAGTAAACGTTGTCCAGATCAACCATCCAACTCCGACCATAAAAAATCATTAATCATCTCTCGATAGCGCAATCCATTCACCGTAACTGTTGATCCAACCTCATTTTCGAAAAAGTAAGGTCCAATGACCCCGCCGGACCATAAACGGCACCAAACAGTCACACTTTGAGGATGGAGAGGCTTCTCAACAATAACTCTGGGGTTTTCCGATCCACAGATGCGACAATTTTGCTTGTTGACGTAGCCACCGAGGTGCTTCACGACGGCCAAAAAATGCTTTAGTCTTGCGAACTGTGACTGCAAGATTTCCACCATTTTTGTAGTGAATTTTAACAGTTTCAATGCGATGTTGAAGCGTGTATCGTCCCATTTTAAGTAATGGCGTAGTTTCTACTTGTCATTGGAAAACCCTTTACAATTTATACTCGTAACTAAATCAAAAGATTTACATTAAGAAAGTGTGTCTCAAATAGAACATACCCAACTGATAGTGTTGCTTATTCAAGTCCATAGTGCTAAGGAAATCCTTAACGTCTTTTTGTGAACTAACCAGACCCTTTGGCAGCAGTATTCTATAAAGTTGTATAAACTCCTCGTATGTCAATCGAACATTGTAGCCGGCCCTTCTTATACGAACAGTCTCCAACATCCCAGTGTATCGCAACTATAGAACACATAAAATAAGTTGTCACAGTCCTTTCATGAACAAAACCGGTGATTTTTGCTTACTTGTCTTACAACCGTTGTTTCATCAAACTTGTTTGGTATTTTTTGTGCATTCGATTTGATGCACCGTATGAAGAATGGATTGGCCTTTAAAAAAAAACACAAGATTACCTACATTTTAATACATCCATTTTGAACAGCAACAACAGCATTTACCTGATTCAGAGTATCCATTAGAGCGGTAAGTGAGTTTTGAAACTGAGCCGTCACTGTTAAGGGTTGCTTGCGAGTCTTTATTCCCGTTTGATTGAATAAATTTGTACCAGCCGTCATCATTTTAACAGTTTGCAGATTTTTAAGTCCTTTCTTGGGCCTCTCTCGCGGACGGAAGGATTTATTTTTCCTGTACAAAACGAAAAAATAAATAAATATTGTTTATTCAACAGCTCAAAACAACTAACTATAAAACGTTGAATTTAAAAATTAATGCAAGAATTATTAGCATTGTTTCAGTAAACACATAGCAAACACAATTCGAATTTTTATTTTTGAAAAGAAAGAGAACAAAAAAAAACAAAAAGAACAAACGTTGAAAACATCTTACTGAACAATTTGCGATGCTTTCGCCATAACTTCCTGACTGGAGCGCTCAAATCTTGAGTAATTTTTCGAAAACAATTTATTCTGTGTGTTTTCATTGTCGCCAGCTTGACTGCTTTCGTATACAAGTTTACCATCAGGGAAATTTTTGTTATTAAATGCAATACTTGACCATGATCGTCTGGTGTTACGGCACGCATTAGTCGGCAGTTGGTTTGGTGCGTTAGGTATCTCATTTTTAAGGTTACTTTTCTTACTACACAAAAACAAAATTAAAAAAAAAAAAAAAAACAGTAATAAAAAAAAACTATGCAAAAACATAATAGAGTAAAATTAACTTGAAGTACACAAAAGAAAACTTGCAAACAACAACAACAGTAACAACACCATGCAATGTAAAAATGAGCAACAGCAATAAAATTAGTTTGGACACTCAAAACTGCTAATTGTTTGACTTACGCAATTCTATTTATTGTTAGATTTACAGATGAAACTGTCACTAGATGGCTATATCAAAAATGTATAATGAGTACACAAAAAAAAATAATTTCCAATTGATATGTAGTACTATTTTTTTTTGTTGTTAATTTTGAAATGTGCACATTGTGTGTTAATATAATGAGAAAATAATACATAATTTATGTTCGCATAGTTATGTTAAAAAGATTTATCTTGTAGTCGGGCTTAATACGAGTGTCTTACAAAAATCTAGTTCAAGTCAAATGGAATAGGCGGAAACGAGGGTTGCTGTAAATGGCTAGAATCGTGGATGACGACGCCATTTTATCCGACCTACACTTCAAACCAGAGACAATACTGAGACCAGAGACAATAGTGAGACCACCAACTTCGGCCGATATCCCGTTACTTAGCCTACAAGCTATATTTCAATGCTAATGCTAAGTGCGCTTGTATTGTTACATAGAAATTCGTATTGACAAATGTCACTTCCGCTTTGGGCAAAGTGGCTTGCAGCGTTCATAGAATTTTATCCGTTAAATTTGAAATTGTTCGTTACGTGTGAATAATATTTTTTTTTTAGGAAAAAGTGTACATTTGCTTAAAATATTTGCGAAAAATTAAGAATGTAGGTTGGTTGAGGGAAAATAAAAACATTTGGAGCAAATTTTCTTTATTATTGAAGAAAAATTTACACACGAAATCGAAGTTAGGTTAGGTTAGGTTAGGTTAGCGGGTTGGCAGAACAGAGGAACCTGTACGTGCCACACTTAGATCAATGTAGATCCGTTGTGATGCCCTAGGGGTTTACTACCCCCATACACCGGAAACCTATGAAAAACCTACGGATTAGTAAACCAGTCCGTTTTGTTTACAAATTTTAGTAGGTCGTTAATGGACCTATCTGGGAGTTCCTCTAAATCCTCGAAGCAGTAACTGCCAAGGAATTTATTTCTTATGTGACAGAGTGTCATGGGTGTCCTCATGCACCGCCTCATCACCGCATCCTCTGCACAGGTCATCTGAACTGATTCCCATCTTCTTGGTACCTATGGTATTTCAGTGTATTGTGTTCGGTGATAATGCCCACAATTAAGGACAATGATTTCTTGCTTAATTGTAGGATTTTCTCCGTTAATCGAAGTTAATTATATCCAAAAGCGGGAAATACACAAGCATATTTGTCCTTATATATTTCTAGTATGTAAAACATTTCCTTTAGATAGTTTTATTAACCACACAAATAAAATTATTCACCTTCAAAAAATTTCTAATTACTAACCAATGGCATTCAGTTATGCTAAAATGTGGTATTCCCGAACTCTTTCACATTTCCAAACGTCTGCCGAGGTTGGCAGCATTTATTTTTGTATTTTTTGTATGTTTTTGCATGTCATTCGGACTCCGAATTGACATAACACCGATAGGAATACAAAATGGGGAATTTGAAAAAAAAAATGAGGGGGCCAGCGGCAAGAGGATTGTGAGTTGGGGGTCTCAGTATGATTTGTCTATGGTAGTAAACTGTAATATTTAAAAAAAGTAATAATGCAAAAATAAACACCTAGAAAATATCTTTTATCTGACACTTAATTTGTTAAGATTGGCTGAGCGTGTGAACCGCAAGAGGTAAATAAATACATACAAATATCACTTCAAAATCAAAAGCTATTTTAAAAGTTGTACAGGTATTTAAAACTATTAATGGACATTGTCCATTGCGAAATGTGGGTGGGACTTAACACGATAGGCACGGGCAAAATCGATTCTGTACAGCTATATATAAAAGAGAGTTAAGGAGATGAGATTGGGGATAGAAGTTTGTATGGAGAACGGCGCTTTGAAGAAAAAAGATTGGGTAGAAAAACGGGTAGTGTCACTTGAAATTTTTGAATTCTTGTCCCGTCCAATTACCCAGATGCCAAATGATCCAAATGATTTAGAAGCATTAACTCCTGGACACTTTTTGATTGGAGAGCCGCTGTGTGCAATTCCGGAACCTGATGTCACCAATGATAATATAAATTACCTCAGGCGATTCCAACGGTTGCAGTTTATTCAACAGCAGTTTTGGAAAAGGTGGTCCCAGGAATACCTGTCACAATTGCAGAATCGATCAAAATGGAAAACCGGTACGACAAACATTGCCCCAGGAACAATGGTACTGATGACAGGCGATAATCAGCCATCACTTAAATGGCCACTTGGCAGAGTAATTAAGGTGAAGACAATGTGGTCAGAGTAGTGGACGTACGGACAACGGGGGGAATATTCAAACGAGCAGTTGCTAAAATTTGTCCATTGCCGATCGAAACATCCCAACCGGAGGACAGTGAAGCCAAGATAGAAGAAGCAGTATTATCGACGATCACAACAGAGAAGATTCCACATAAGGCTCATAAGAGAACGGCATTAACTGCAACAACAATCAAGGAGATGGTATCACCATCGGCAACATCATTAACAGCAACCTCAAAACGCAGTAGAAGTACAGATGATGACAGCACTTTCTCAGGTATCACAAGGCGCCAGAATCGGGGCACACGAGCTGCCAAGATAAGGCGCATCCACCCAATCAACTCCAATTGGTTAGCTAATCCGTTGGCTATGAAACGACGCACAGAACTATCGCAGCCAATAAAGACTTCCACGGGAGGAATTATGTTGAACACACTATTAATAGTGCTGTGTTGTATACTGCCTACAATCTCTGCACAGACAAATACACCCATATCAGTCAAACAGTTGAACTCAAGCTCGGGAATCTATTTCGAAGGGCTAGGAAAGACGAAATTGATAACCGACTCATGGAACATCGTTGTATATCACAACACAACCACCTACTTTAGAGAGTTGGAAGTTCTGCGTCTGTCACTACAAAATATGAGCCGTCTATGCAAACACACACTATACTATACAACAAACTGCCGAACAACAGCGAAATCGTCGATCGCCGTTTGATATAATCGGCACAGTGGCAAACAAATTGTTTGGAATAGTAGATCAGGAGCAAGCTGAGCAATTTAACTTAGACATCACGGTAGATCAGCACTCGTATCTTGACACCATCAGAGTTAAGACGTCAACTAGACCTCATAAGGCCACATGTTCCAGACAACACGGCACTTCCGTCAGACAGGCTCAGCACAATCTACTCCTTGGCGCGGATCAAGACCATAATTATGGAGGGTGGAATCATATTCAACATCAACTTGCCACTAGTACAAGATACTCTATTCGAGCTTTACAAGGTGATACCACTGCCAATACCAAAAAACGGAAGACTGATGTTTGTCAAGCCAACGACAGAATACCTAGCCGTAACGCTTCATCGGGATCAGTTTGTAAAGTTCACAACGAATGACCTTAAGGAGTGTGAGAACGCGGACGATCAAGAGTACATTTGCACGGGCAAACATCCAATATACACATATAAGGAAGACAACGCCCCATGTGAAATGGAATTCTTCAAACATGCAGAAACCCCATACCAGCGCTGCACCTTGATCACCATCAAAGAAAACCAGATTTGGATACAATTACAAACATCAAACACCTGGATCTTTTCAACACTACTGCCGCAAACTATCAATGCGATATGTGGAGCCCAAGTCTACCCAATTCACTTACAAGGGCAAGGAGAGCTTACCATGACGGAAAAATGTCAGTTGGAGACTAAGGTTGCGACTATACACAGCTTCACAATGATGAATACCAGCAGCACTGTCCCATTCATACCATTTACAAACATGTCACAGGCGCTGCCAACCCAGAGGACGGCACCGGCAATAAAAATCATACAGCCACTAGTATTCGAGAAGAATCATCAGTTTAGCGAATAAAAGGTTCACCTTGCCGACACCACAAGTTCACCTGACATATCAATTCATGACATCCATCAATTTTCGGTGTCTTATGCAATTGTGCTGTTATTGGTTGACCTTCGTTTTTATGTTTGTTGACTGTGTCAACAGACACACTTAGACAAAAATTAATTTAGGTCCCTTGTGATACCACATGAGTTAGGGGAGGGGTTGGTAAAAGGCCAGAGTGTTAAACTAGACCGGGCATGCTAGTGGGCTAATGGATGAATGGACGGTATGTCTTCGAAAAAACGACGGTTGACCGAAACAGTGTACCCTTCGCTAATAATTCCCCGACATTTCGTCCGAAAATGACGAATCGGTTATAAGTAGATCGTCCCTTTCGCTGCGTATCTTTACTATACGTTTAATGAGAGTTGGTCGACGAGGAGACGACCAGTCGACAGTGTGCCTTCGGATAGGCGGGTGGGACCCTCGGCTATATCTTCTGGCATCTTATCGAATCGAGCAGATTTCATCTTGCTAAGCGGAGTAGTAGTGGTGATTGGATCAATCGGTCTGTTTGCTGCGCGAATTGTCAGGTGTCTCAATTTAGTCAAAGGGGTGAGCCTCACTAATTGACGGATTGTTTCGGATGAAACGAAGACTAACCGTAGCAGTTTACCCCTCGATTGCAATCTACAAACAGCCCGTCTAAGGGGTGCAGGTGATGTGGGCAGTAGCCGGTGTGACCAACCGCTGACACTGAAAATATCTGAAAAATCATTACAGCCATTTGGACTTAGTAATGTATTTGCTGATGCAACGTGTGTCTGTGAGAGACAGGTCACTTAGGTCTTCGAAGAAGTTATTACCTAGGTTTGTTTTGCGCAAAAATTGCGAGAGCTGGACAGGTGCACAGAAGATGAAAAACGATTCCGGGCTTACTGCTACACAATTTGAAATTGAAAGTCGGCTCAGTTATAGTTTTGTTGCGCAACCTCAATGCACCGAAACTTTGTAAGGGAACGCGTTTGATTTTATTGTGAAAATCAAATGTCATGCCAGAGACGATTTTGAGGGGATATTCAAAGGCAAACACTCTCAATCCGCGGATTCAGCTTATTCAGAACGAATTGCCATTCGTTTTTAAGCGTTTTCAATTTCCCGTGCATCTCGCTTTCGCTATGACAATCAATAAGTCGCAAGGACAATCACTGGATGTTTGTGGCATCAATCTTGAATTCCCATGATTCTCACAGGTCAATTGTAAGTATGTGTACCGTAAAGCACTTCAGTGAAAAAGCGGAAGGTTGGCCAACGCGTCAATTATGGCGGTTTGATTGAAACACAAAACAACATTGCTATACTTACTTCTGTTACTTCTATTGCATTTATTATAACCTTTGAATAAAGAATTTGAATTGACCAATTTACTAAAGCAGCTCAAAATCATTATTTTCATTAAATTAACGAATTTGGGCGGAACGAAGTTCGCCGGGTCAGCTAGTTTTCTCATATTAATCTCTAGATTTGTTCTTTGCTTTGTCTGAGGTTTCTGCTATTCAAGCCAGATAGCTAGACTTAAGTGACATGAGCCTACGAAATCAGCGCCAAAGACCCGATAAAAAAACAACAAATGTAACAGATTTGCAGGCCACAATGGAAACACTTAGAAGAGATCTATGTCTAAATTTGGAAATAACTGAATCTCAACAGACTGAATGTACAATGTTCACATCACAAAATGAGACATTTACATTTGAACAGTATGTATGTTTTGTAGATGAACATATTTCACTCGTTTCATGCACAATCCGAAAAGTCACCGCTTCACACACAAAATTGAGCTTTATGAGAAGCAACTGCAACCAAACAAAACGCACAATAGGAAATCGCGTAAGATAAATATTGGATTAACAAACCAAAGTGAGCTGCGCCTTTGACTGAGTAAAAAGAAAACGAAAAACTATGCACAGTTTCCTCATTATAAGAAACCCAAACCACATGGTTGTACTTAAATAATTTCAACAAAATGCAATCTTTTCTTTTTGTATTTAAGCCTAAAACAAATTCTACTAAATGTGAATGACTACTATGCAATGGTGGGTTGCTTCTTGTATTGATATGTTATTCTTTGGAATTATGGGTACAATCTCTGGCATCAAACGAAAGTTAATATTTACGTACCTTAAAATGATGTCGTTCTGCTGGCGGTAACGATTTTTCCCACTGTACTTGTTTAAAGCGTAGTCTGTCCGTTCTTTTCTATGTTTACTGCCAGCATTTCGGAATGCAAAATAACTACGAAAGAATGCTCTGATGATGGCCCAGCGAAACACTGCGACTGGATCGGCTCCAACAAGTTCTCGTACAAACGCCATACTTGAATTCTTTAGCACACTCACTATGTCCTGCCGCATGAGATCCAAGTTCTTCTCCCTCATTTCAGTAACCTTGCAAGTATGTAAAAGTTATGCGTCGTTAATAGTTTTGCATAGGGAAACAAAAAATACTTTACCTGATATTTAACTTTTCCTGCATAGTGCTTGATTATAAAAGCGTTCTCCTTGCGTTGCGGTTTTTCGTAGAACTTATTTTCCTTATGGACACTGTTGAATTTTTGCAAAAGCGTCTCATTGGTTGCTCCGGGAAAACTAACATTCAAAATAAACAAATCATAACGTGCAAGTGAAAAAATGGAAAACAATTTGAAACTTACTTGCACAGATCATCTAAAATGCACAAAAGCCCCGTTGGTTTCGACTCAAACAAATGTAGGCATCCTGAGTTGTCCATAAATTCTATATCACTCCATTTAATGTCTTCACGCTTGTATTCATTTTGCTCGTATTTGAAGACGTGCTGTGCAATAAATTTAAACTTTTAATCTGTCTGTATAATGTCCCAGGCAAGAGTTACTTACCAAATTGAAATAATACTGCAAATGTTCATTTGCATAGTTAATACAAAGCTGCTCGAAGCTATTCTGGGGACCAAAGTCTTCAAATCCAAAGATGTCGAGAACGCCGATTGAATGACCAGTGTGAGGGGTCTGATCTTTGTTGATCTTTGTTAAGTAAGGCATGATTAACCTGGTAAGAGAAAGAGATTTGAGTTTTAACTTGATTTTTCTTTTAATCTGTTTTATTTCTGAAAGGTGCATGTTTATGTTTTCATCATAGTTTGTGTAGAATAGGTAATGGAACGTTCGGATTTCTTGTTAAGCAAGTTAAAGAGCAGTATGACTGCATTTGACTCTCTTTTGGTTGGTCTAGGTATATCACAATCACATGAGCAATAACCCAAATTCCAACCTAAAGTTTTTTTCACTGCGCCAACGTCTGACAAATTTCCGAGAGTATAACTGTCATGAAATAGGTTCTCAATTAGCCGTTTAGACTCGGCATAAGACTGTAGATCCCTTCCATTCAATCCAAAAATGAAAAACCCACAAAAAACGAATGGTTGTGAGAGGCTAGGCTTTTTTTTTATTATTTCATTGACGTTTCACGAAGGGGTAGGGTTAGCTGACCAATCTAGTCGAAAAAATCCGGGTTATATACTCATACTCAGGTTTCACTTCGAATTCCATCTAGGCGGCGTTCCAAGTGCTCGTTGTTAGCTTCTTCAACAGAAACTACTTAGATATGACAATCAGAGTAGGGGAAAATTGCGCTGCCAACAAGGTTAAGAAGTTGTATAAATTTTCGTTGATAATAAAGGGTTTTCCATTAAGAGGTGTTATTTTGGTATTCAAAGAAAAATGACATTTTTTGAGATAAATGATCGGATGTTTATTTCATAATAAAGAGGAAGGTATGCCGTTAATAATGAAAAACAAACATCAGCCAAATGGCCACGTATACAGGACCATATCCTTTTCATGAAATTTTCCATAACCAAATCGCAAAGTGGCTGCCCTATGTCCTCAATAGCCTCAAGAATTTTATCTTTGAGGTCTTGAATCGACGCTGGGCTGTTGGCGTAGACCTTATCTTTCACGTGGCCCCAAATGAAGAAGTCGCAAGGTGTTAAATCACAAGATCTCGGTGGCCAATTGTGATCACCTCTTCGAGAGATAACACGGTCCGGAAACTTTTCCCGTAAAAGATCAATGGTTTCGTTGCTTGTGTGGCACGTAGCGCCGTCTTGTTGAAAGTGAACATTGTCCAGATCAATACCATCCAACTCCGACCATAAAAAATCAAATCATGACGTTCGTGGAATGCCCAATTCCAAAGAATGGACAAACCTGGGTTTTCTTCAACACTTTGCACAGCAGCAATATTCTCAGTTGTTCTTGAGCGACGTGCGCGGGTTTTATTCTTCACATCACTAACTTGTCCCTACAGCTCGAATTTTTCCATCAATTTCTGTATTGCGGTCCGACAAGGTGCTTCACGACGACCAAAAAATGCTTTAGTCTTGCAAACTGTGACTGAAAGATTTTCACCATTTTTGTAGTGAATTTTAATAATTTCAATGCGATGTTGAAGCGTGTATCGTCCCATTTTTAGTAATGGCGTAGTTTCTACCTGTCAAATAAATAAAAGAATAAAAGCTTCAAAAGTGACAGCGGGTCATTCACAATAAGACCTCTCATTGGAAAACCCTTTATATTGCAACCGTCTTAATAAATGTATGACATTAAAAGTGCCAAACAAATCTGGCTGCCGTTCTGCATCAACTAAAGAGTGCCAGACAAATCTAGTTCACGTTCTCGTACAGCTGCTGTGCTGGTTTGTGTCACGACGAACGTCAGAAATCGACTTATTTAGTGTTTGGTCAATGGGGGGTCACCTACTTGATATGATTCTCAAAACTGAGTAAAACAAAACTTTGGATAGGTATACACCCATAATTTAAATAAAAACTACTCTGATTCATAAAAGGGGTTTCATTGCTTTTTGAAAAGACAAAGTTACTTTGCCGCACCCTGTATAATCCACCAAGAAATCATAGAGAAACCCTAACCTCGGTATTCAAAATGTTCGTAATCGTGACTAAAATACATCCAGTCGTACAAAACTTAGTGTCTTCGGTGACTCGTTCAGTCAATCACACAAAACAAATGTTTTCTATAAAAATCATATCATAAATACTTGGTCCTACTTGTAGTTCCACAAGATTTCTTTGTAAACTTACTTGCAAAACAATCCAATCGAATAGCGCACCATAAAGACACTTGGCCAATGCATCTCTGGCAGCAATAGCTTCCGGCAGCTTGTATTGCATTATTAACGTTTCGCCACTGGCCTTCACCCGTTTTGACGTCAACGCCGCCAACAGGGTATCTTGTTTAACTTTTAACAATTCAGAAATAATGGCTACAACATCCAAATTTCGAACTTGCACACTTTCGTCGTGATGGTATGTTGATTTTTTTGGAAAAAACTCCACGTTACCCAATAATAGTACCGCCGACAACACATTGAAAAGTCGACGTTGCTTTTCAGAAGAAAATCCAACCATTTCCATACTTTGCTTGAGACGAGAAAACTCATATTTCTCATTGCAGTTTTCTAATGTAAGATTTTTCGAGTTTAAGTAATTGTATTTATCCGCTGGAAGAAGATACAGTGATTCGCGTTCTGCTTCCGTGGCACCCGAAAGCAAGTAGTAGAAGACATGGTAGTTTCTCTCGTACGGCCCCTGCAAAAATGGATACAAAATCACATGCGTTCTGAATGCACACAAATGAAAAGCATACCTGTGAGACTATTCTACTTTTTTCTAATAAATACTTTTGGACTATCGCTCCTTGAACCATTCCATTCTCTCTGTAATTAACCTTTAGGAAAAGAAAACAAAAATATTTTCCAATTCTTGCATATGCAAATAAATTCAATGTGTACTTGAATAAATTTTCCAAATCTACTGGAATTATTATTGTGGGCAGTTTTGGCGTTGCCAAAAGCTTCTAGAACTGGTCCAGCACTTAAAATAGTTTGTTCCACACCAGATCCATGCGATCCTTTTTGAGACAGAGCAGTAAGATGGTGCAGAAGAAAATTTGTGCTCTCTGTTTTTCCTGATCCACTTTCGCCACTTATAACAATGCACTACGACGAGGAATTATTGTTAGCAAATTGGAATAAATTTAGTACTCGGCACTCACTTGATTTCTATTCTCTTTAAGCATGGAATAGTACGCATTGTCAGCGATTGCAAATATATGTGGCGGAAGAATTGGGCCTATTCTTTGATTTTGATACAGTCTTACATATTTCGGATTATAAATAGGATAGAATTTGAACGGATTAACGGCGATGAGTATACTGCCGACATAGGTATAGATGTATCCGGCTTCGAAACGTTGCCGCAAGTTTTCCAACAGAGTTGATTCATTTAAGTCTGAAAAACAAAAGATGATGCATTTTATAAAATGTGTTCATGTTCATGGATGAAATAAAATCTATGGGGAAGACTATTTTACATCCGCCTGAAAGAAAGAGTTATTTATGACAGTTCAGTCTCGAATAAAGAAATAAAAAAAATAAATGACAGACCATTTCAGTACTCAAATACTGGGGCCATCCGTGAGCGAGCAATACGCTTCAGAATTTGTTTTTATTTCTATGTAAAATCGACTTAATTCCGAGAAATAGTTTACGGATGTGGCGCTTGGGCCTGGTTGAATTTTTTTCTTAAATATATGTAAACTTAGAGCCTTTGTAATGGACACGAATGCTCCGGCCCCGGAAGATCTTTGAGTTCACACCAAAAGCGGAGTAGGGGACGACAGTGACTACTCCTCGCCACTTAGAAAGCGATCTATTATTTGAACCCCACAATTAGGCGACACCAACTAGAAGCAGCTCCAAGTATGCCACAACACAGCCTTGCGTACTATCACAGGTTGTCATCTCATGGCAGACGAAGATGACCTTCACACAGAAACAATGATACTCCCGATCAAAACACACAACAACATGCTTACTCAACAATTTCTACTAGCCTGTCACCTACCACCACAACCTTTTCTCGGCTCCGAAACCTCCCCGCTACATACGCAGATGCATCCTGGATATACAAGACGAAAGAAACCACCTCACACAACAACCACTCACCAACTCAGATCTTTACCAGGCTGGCAAAAACCACAGCGATCACCAGCTACAAAGCGAACGTGGTACTTGGCGGCAAACCTCCACCTATTGCTCCAGCAGAGAAATCACTCCCCAGACCAACCAGAACTACTCTGGCCCAACATCGCTCGGGCTGGTGCCACCTATTAAAGAACTACATGGCACGCCTTGACCCCAACATTGAAGACAAATCCCCTGAATGCAACTTAGGCCCACACGATGTACAACGCCTTTTTAATTGTCCGGCCAAACCAACCACACTTACACCACTAATGCTCTGGACCCATCCAACCGAAGTGGCCCAATTTCTTGAACTCAACCTGAATGACGAACCGACGAATGACGAATTACGCTGCTACAACAACAACAACAACAACAACAACAACAACAACGACAGTGACTCAAGTGGCGCACGCAAGTGGCAGGCGACCTTAACCAACTTAGCGTGCGAAACTCGAGACAGCTGACTAGAGATCGTACTGGTTGGAGACGCTTTTTGGTTGAGGCCCAGGTCCACCCGCGGCCTGTATCGCCACCTAAAGTATAAAAGTACGAGCCTAATAAATGCCACCTAGAAGTATGTAAAACAAGGCATAGCTCCTATAAAAGTTACCTCATTGGCAAGCTATTGCAAACATTCGCAATGGGCCAATAAAAGGTAGGACGAATTTTGGGTTCCCTGAACTAAGCAACGCACTCGGAAACCTCTCGCTCTAGACAAAATGGCTCTCAAATTGCGACAACGCATTCCCGCGAAAGCGCTCTACTGAATCAAAATTCTGTCCGCACTCTAAAGTTCTTCGAAGGTATTAGAATTATAATAAAAAAGAATTTTAGGACATCGGGAATGAGAACAAACTTTTTAGTTCAACTGCCTGCAAATGAGCAAGGATACACTTTCAACGAATAATCACTAATCAAGGCCTTCTTTGACGATGCACGTCACCGAAGATTCAAGCAATAACCTCTAAACTAAACAGCTCACACGATGTTTCCCCTCCGAGTTGGCTGAGGTCATAAAAAACATATCAACACCGATGTTTCAGGGTGAAGACTTTAATCCATCACTTTGGATAATAATTATGTAACTTTAACATACCTGGCAATTGGCACAAATCGGGATACTCTCTATTCTCTGGTTGCAAAAGGAAAGGTATAAAATCTCGAAAAATTTGTGAGTCAAGTCCATAGCTATCTAACCAGGTGATGTCACTTTGTGATTCTCGTAAGTAAAATCTAGAAAAGAAAAGACAGATAAAATTCGATGGTCTTTTTAAAAAAAAGTGCCAACACTTACCTATGGAAATCTCTATCCGAATGCATCGGCCATAACAACATCACAGACACGGGTTTTTCTTCCGGAGCCAATCGTCTCTCTTTGCACTCGCCGGCAACTTCAGCCAATTCATAGTTACTTCCCAGCAGACCCAGCCGTTCAACAATGCAAGATACAATTTCTTCCGCTGTCGTTTGCTTAGAAGCCTCGACACTGAGAGCTTCATAGTGAAGTGAGAGTGCGCCCACATAAACCTACAAAATAAATAAAAATTCGTTACAAAAAATAATACATAAACATTGGTTGAACAGAAAACAAACTGCACTAGCAAATATGATACAATAAAAAATATAACAGCAAGATAAATCAAATGTAACAAACATGAAAAACTCCAAAAGACAGTAAAACAACAGCAAGGCGGACACAAGCCCTTAGATTTTTCATGTCTCAACTTTTAATGGTGGCACGATTAAAATAAGGTCTTGGTTACATTACGACAGGATGGTCACTTACTGAGCCTGGTAACTTATTTCAAACATAGGTACCGCATAAATTTTCATTACAAATTTATCAGTTGTGACTAAATTTGCTTTACTTTTAATGGCGCTACAATCGGGGCGGGCCTGAACCTCAACAAACATGCCTTTCCAGTCAGCTCGATCCATGGCCAGCTGACTGCAGTTGCGCACGCGATGTTGGTTAGTTAAGGTCGCCTTTCAGCTATAGAAGCGCCACCAAAGGTAAGGTCGTCCTCTACCGCGTTGTCGCCATGGAGTAAAGTTGAAGATCTTTTGCTCTATGTGCCGCTCCACTTTAAACGAAGAAATCCTAACTGGGTTTATATCGCTGCACAGCGAACCGTCCTTAATTGTACTTTTCATTCCAAACTCATGCATTACAAACTGTACCAAATATAACACGAAGGACTTTTCCCTCGACGCAACTGAGTGTATTATTTCACAGGGTCCATGCCTCCGTACCATATAATACGCGAATGGTAAGAGTCTTCTATATTGTTCGATTGTGAGAGGGCTTAGCTTCTCAATTGCCTGCCAATACCATAGAAAAAAGTGATTGTTAAGAGTTAACTCTGCTTGTAACTTGTGCTCGCTACTGTTGGGTCTTCTGCGTTATCCCTCCGGGTTAGGCTCGAAAACTATGCGGGCTCTTAAACCGCCTTATATGTCGTAGCCATCTTAGATCACTTATGCGCAATTTCTTGACCATGTCGTCTTCGAATCTGCTCCTTCAAAGCCAATCATCGCAAACAGGGCCGATTATAAATGAAGAATCTTTCCCCTACCAACGTTGATGCTTTAAAAAGCCAGGCAGGTGAACCGTCAGGCAATGAAGCTTTGATTTTCTTAAGCATTGATATAGCTACTTTTAGGTCCTGTGTGCGAGGAGGGCAAATGGAGAAGATACAACCGCGAACTCTACGAGCTGTACCAAGATGTGGATGTAGTCCAAAAGGCGAAAATACGTCGACTACATTGGCTCGGCAACATCAAGCAAATGGAAAATAATGCTCCAGCTAAGAGGATCTTCGAATCCCAGCCGCCAGGTTCGAGACGACAAGGAAGACCGAACCTCCGTTTCAAAGACCAAGCCATCGCGGATGGCAGAGCGCTTGGTCTGAATAACTGGAAGCAGCGTGTCCGGGATCGCAGAGGATGGAAGGCTGCAGTGTCTCAGGCAGAGACTCTCCACGGGTCGGGAGCCCGTTAAGTAAGTAAGTAAAGCTACTCGTATCCATACTTTGTTTTCATCAGGTGAACGGAAGTTTTGTCTATCTTAGTCTCTAGGCCAAGGAAGGAGCGGAGCTTCCACTTTATACAACGATCGAGGGAATACAAACACCTTTGGCCGTGAATAGTATTGTCTTTGAAAAAAACCTTCAATAAAGCAGCCGAAAGATGGTCACCTCACAACTAGAAGGACACATAGTTTCAAAGGCACTGTCTCAAGTTTTAAATCGGAGAAAGTCCTAAGAATTAATCAATCTCAGTAAAGCAATGTTAAGATTAATGATAGGAATGCTCTTCTTCTTTGTGAATGTCAAGCAATTGCTCGGAGTAGAAGGAAGCACCGCGGCAGGCACTTCTTTCATAACTTAGAGGAGGCCCGGTCTTCTATGGTACCCGGTCTTTTGTGACGATTTCACAACCCCACTCAACCTAACCTAACCTTGTCTTAATTGAATGGTACGAGTGGTAGAGGTTTCTGTATGGAATTTGTTGTCCCGACACGTTCTCTTTGTTTTGGTAAAACTTTTCTACATTGATTGTTTTTGAAGCATCATCTCTCAATTTTATTGAACGCAAAGCAACCGTGTCCTTCTTGTTCCTTCCATATCTCAATGCGTTTGAACAAACCTTTTGGAAATTTAAAATAAAAACTACTATTCTATTCCAAATGATAAAGGTTTGGTCCAAATTATGTCAACCTGGTGATTCAGTCTGTCGCCCACAAAATGCGTACCAACTATTTCGGTGCACATCAGGCAGTAAACCGGTATAAGAAGAGCTCCGCACATCGCAAAAGTTGCTGTCAGTTCGTCCAAAAGCTTTGCAATATTGCCTTTGTCTGAGCACCTAAAGAATCATTTTTCTCATCATCTTGATTTGTTCAATCTATGAACTTTCTAAGAAAAACCTAGTCATCCTCCACTGAATTCCAGCCCATAGAGCATTTGAGGGTAACGAATCAGCTGACCCACTAGCTAAAATCGGAGCAACCACTCCACTTATCGGACCTGAACCATTCTGCGGAGTCATCAGCAAAAACCATTTCAGGAACTTTATTAAGAACCTTTCTCGTATCGAATCAAATGAGATCTGGCATAGTACGACTGGGCAGAACTGCACCAGACAATTTTTCCCCAACTTCTCCCCCAGAATCCGGACAAAACAACTTGAGGATCCTAACAGGTATAATCAGCGGCCATGGTCTCGTGAAAAAAAATCTCCACCGCATTGGCGTCTCACCGGATCCTATTTGCAGACGAATCCTCTCTTCACATTCTCTACGTATCAGAAAAAATATCCTTGGTGACGAATTTGTCAATCCGGTAACCCTTTCTGACATACACCCAGAGAAGATTCTTGTCTTCCTGACTGCCTCTGGAGTGAAAAGATGGCTCTGGGAACTTACCAGGATTGGCACAATAGGCTCCTTTAAGCAGAGCTCCTTGTAGGCCCTCCCGAGTCCCGACCTTTCAATCTATCTATCTATAAAACCCGAAATTATAACGTGGTACAGAAAATTACTGTTTTAGGATAGGACATACTTTTTAAAACAATAATTTGGTACAAGCGCAACGATGTCAGCATTATCACATCATAAAATGTTCAAAAACAAATTAAATACAAACCAAACATTTTAAAAATACGACAGTTCCAATAAGACGGCTCTATATGCCATACGGCGACCGCAAACACCGTTTTACTAAAGGGTGTTTTTTAGGAGGTTGGTTTTTCGAATAGAGATAAAACTGACATTTTGTGGTCAAATCTGGCAACTCTAATGTCATTTATGTTCAGTTCGCGAAGTTTACCGCAAGCTCCGTTCATTTTATGGTCGACATAATCGTCCGTCAGAGCAATTAATTCGGTTAACCATGGATCGTTTTCGCACTACGTTTACTCTATGTGATAATACGCATCCGCAGAGACGTCGAACAGTGCGCACCGAAGAAACAATTGCCGCTGTAGAGCAGTGTTGAAGAGGACCCGAATGAATCGATTCGCCACCGTGCACAGCAATTTGTCATGAAACCCGACTATTTTGTTCCCGAATTGGATGGCATGAATGTGGATGAGATGTGTTTCCAACAATACGGCGCTACATGCCACACAGCGCACGTCACAATCGATTGATTGAAGGAAACATTCGATGAGCGCATAATTTCGCGGAATGAACCTGTCAATTGGCCACCAAGATCGTGTGATTTGACACCATTGGACTATGTTCTTTGGGAATATGTGAAGTCACTCGCCTACGCCAACAAACCAGAAAAGTTAGGGGACTTGGAAGCCAACATTCGTGGCGATATTGCCGACATACAGCCCCAAATGCTCGAAAAAGTGGTTGAAAATTGGACCTCTGGACTTGGCTTTATTCGAACCAGCCGCGGCGGCCACATGCCCGAATAAAATTATCCTTCCAAGAAAGCTAAATTGATGGACATTAAAACGATTTTCTTGTGTTTTATTTCAATTCGAAGTTCTATACCTCTAAAAAAAATACCCTATACTTAAAAATATGTTTTTTTAAAAGATAGCTTCAAGCAGAGTTCCCAAAAATCGTGCAAGGTAAACCCCCATTCTTATACGAGAGCCAGAACGAACGAACTGAAGGGAAAATCAATCAACAGCTAATCAATCCATCGATATATGTTAAGAAAATAATTTTAAAAATGTATTTAAAAAAAGAAATTTGTAATTTCAAACTTTGTGCCTCTTTTCTTTTTCAATATAAATCTCATAGAATCTACAGCATTTGTCTCTATGTTATTAGGTACGAGTAAAATTGATAGCACCCTATGGCCGTAAGGTAAATATTATTCTATTTAATATTTTGGCGGATGATTTTTGGAAGATATTTCTTATTTATACAAACAAATGAAGCTGTAACCATATTGAAATTGATTGTATAAATCTGCGCAGCCTGTACTACACAAGAACTGGAGTAAACTTATAAGTTCTCCTACAACTTTTTGGAAATTTATTAACACCAAACGAAAAAGTACTGGATTCCCAGCAGTGATGAAATATTGCTGATATGTTTGCTGAATATTTTCAAAGTATTTACAATTCCACAGCTTCGACTTCTATTGATTTTAACTCTATCCTTTCCCTTCCATCTGTTTTTGATTGCTCGTCATACACGTTAGACATGAGTGATGTTCAGATTGTCTTAAATAGTTTAAAACCACAAAGAAAGCCAGATATTTTTTCGGTTTTTACCCTATCGTTCTACGTTTTTGTTCTAGCTCACGTTGTTTTCCGTTGTTAGATTTGTTTAATGAATCCCTTGCTAAGGGAATCTTTTTAAATGAGTGGAAAGTTTCTACCATAGATCCAGTCTATAAGTCGGGTACTAGGCATCTTGTTTCTAACTATAGACCAATTGCTAAACTCTCGGTTATTCCGAAAATGTTGGATAACCTTGTAAAAGACAAGCTTGCATTTACAATAAAGCAACAAGTCAGTAAATACCAACATGGTTTTTGGAAAGGCAGATCTACTGTTTCAAACTTAGTGGAATTCACAAATTTTTGTATAGCGTCTCTAGAAAGCCGTAAACAAGTTCATGTGATTTATACTGACTTTGTGAAAGCGTTCAGCAGAGTTAATCTAACGATTCTATTAGAAAAATTAAGTGCATATGGCTTTTATGGTCCCTTACTTCGATGGTTTAGTTCCTACTTGCATGGTAGGGCACAACATGTCGTTATAGGGGACTATTTTTCTAAGGAAATCCTAGTCACTTCAGGTGTCCCTGAAGGAAGCCATATAGGTCCACTGTTATTTTTACTTTTTATTAATGATCTACCAGACTTAATAAAAAACTGCTCCTGCCTTATGTATGCAGATGATATAAAATTCTTTAAGAAAATAGTAACAATAAACGACTGTTTACTTCTACAAAAAGACTTGAATGCTTTCTCTGAGTGGTGCTGTTCAAACGGCTTAATGTTAAACATCGACAAATGTGCTTGTATTAGCTTTAATAGAACTTCTCATTCCATTTTTCCAGAATACTCTTTAAATGGTGATAGAAAAAAAGTAGTAGATGACTTTAAAGATCTTGGTGTAATTTTTGATGCCAAGTTAAGTTTTCATTTACACGTTAACTATGTAGTTTCCAGGGCGAGTTCCCTATTAGGGTTCATTAAAAGGAATGCTGTAGATTTCAAAGATCCTTACACTCTTAAGGCTTTATTTTGCAGTATTGTGCGCCCTGTTTTGGAATACGGTTGCGTTGTTTGGGGTTCTACTACTGCTTTAAATGTATGGTAAACTGGGGCACATTCATTAATTTTTTGTCATACGCCTATATTACCGTTTTTTATGCTTTGAACACATTTTTTTTTGGCTTAAGAGGTAATTTCAATATTTGTAAATAATTGTTTGAAGAAATATTTTTGATTTTATTTACCGGATTGTAGTTTTAAGTTTTTTTTTTAAATTCACCTGTGTTCAATGAAAGTGCCCCGGGTCGGGGCAGTTTCGTCATTCAATGGGGATCATTCAGCATTGAAAAAACTTGAAAAAAAATACGTGAAGAATTCGTTCATAGCATATATATTTTCGAACCATATCTGTAAAAATAAAAAAAAAAAGAACATTTTGATAATCTCGGGGTACATTCGGCACCTGCTGAATGTGCCTTAATCAAAATGCCGAATCTACCCCGACTTCTCAAAATTGTTTTTTTTTGCACATATTTTTTTCACAATTAAAATCAGGCTTTTCCTTAATTATATTTTACTTCCTAACATATTGACCTATGAAATGAGTGAAACATGCATTTCCTACAATTATTTTTTACTTTAAAAATCACTTATCTATTAGCCAAAATTATAACGCCGATCACAAAAACACAAAACAGCACACAACTTTTTTGAGCGCGAAACTACAAACGTCAAACTAAGGAGTGTGTTCATGACTTCCGTAATGGATGTATTCAGCGCAATTTTCATTTCTTAATTCAGAGTGCATTCAATCGAAAATTGCTTTGACGAATGTGCCCCGATGATGAATGTGCCCCAGTTTACCATACGCAGAATTGAAAGCGTTCCAAAGAAATTTTTGAGATTTGCTCTACGGCGCTTGTTTCGTAATAATGGAGTTGAGGTTCATCATTCTTACCGTTCAAAATGTCTTTTACTTGGATTTCAAACTCTTGAGTCGAGGAGAAAAATGTATAATGTTTTGTTTATTCGTGATATCTTATCTGGATGCATTGATTGTGAGAATCTACTTATGTGTTTGAATTTGTATGTTCCTTCTAGATCTCTCAGATCAAGACCACTTTTATTTGAAAGCAGCCACACTACTCTGTATGGTCAACGTGAGCCTATCTCATTTAGTATTAATTTGTTTAATCTGTTCTATTATAATTTGGATATATTTTTGCCCAGAAACATTTTTAAGGATAGATTAATTTCACTTATTCACCAATGAAATTCATATTTAACTTATTTTTATATAACTCATTGTATTACTATTTTTCGAAAGCTGTGGATTATAAATCGTAGATTGAATAAATATAAATAAATAAATAAATAAACTCGAGGTGAACAGCGAAATATGCGTGCGGTGGGACTAAATGGAAATGCAAGTATGTACGATTGATTCATGCATGATAGAGTAATAATAATAACAATAATAAGAGAAAAATAAAACCCCTTAAATTGACATACACTCTTAAGTACTGTGTTCTTTTTATTCCTTGTTCCACAAGATGTTATGGATGGTAAGACACATTGTATGTGTGTAAATAAAAGGTAAGAGAGAGTGGAATCTGCGCTCTTGCTAGTCATTTCCGAGAATGGCAAGGATCAAGGGCAGTTACGCAGAATCTGTGGTGACGATCAGACACAATTTTTAACTCGTTATTATGCATTTGGTTTTGCATAAATAGATGACCGTAACCCACGGTGTACGGTACACGGTTTTTCTAGCTACACAGTTTTAAAATAAAACACTTCCACATTTATACAGTAGTTTCAAGGGTGAGTATCCAACATGTCATGTTTCTAAAACATGATTGTAACAATGATGTCCACATGTATGTATGATGCTGGGCAAAGAAACAGGTCGTCTAACTTTTTTACAGACACTGCACCACTGTTTTCTTGCTAATATTCGGGGTGAATCCAAATCAAGCGAGAGTCGTTGATATCCTTTCAATTTCAGTAACTTCTCAACAAATAGACTCTTTCTCGTATGAAACCGTTGAAATCTTACAGCTTGTGGTTGGAAGGAAAAGCTTCTTAGCCCCCTAGAGAAGAACAATAAACAACAAATTAAGTAGGTTTTCTTTCTTCTAATCCGAAGTTGGCGGCATTGAGTGTATCGCTCAATTGGCGCTAGGGTTAAGCGCTTGGTCAATTAAGATCGAAATGTAAGGTTAATTTCTTGACAGCGGAAAATATTGTATATAATGATAATGGCGGATATTTTATGCATTTCGAATGGTTTTTTGTAATTATCCAAGTACCAGGAACTAGGTACAAAAGGCTATATTCATCTTAGCTAGAAACCTTATTTGTTCCTTTGTAACAGTGTTATCAGATGGACAGCTGAAGAAATCCTTATCAAGCTGCTGCAAACTAAAGTAGAATGCTGACTCTGTATGGAGAATAAACCGAAGAAGGAGAAGTGAAATTGGACGCATTGGAAGGTTTGGAAATATGTGTTTTAGAGGCGCTCTTAGGTCCATCCACACAATTGCCTTAGACGCAATGCTACATAATTTCCCCATTGGTACTTATTTTAATCAGCTTTAACGTTAAGAAAGAGACCAACTCCCGGCAATGCCATATGGGCAGTTTGACAAACAAACAAATTTTCCCAAATTTTGGCAATCCAACCATTTTTTCTTGCAAAGAAGCCTTCCACAGAACTATTTTTGTTTCAGTAATTCATTGATTTTATCCTTGGAATTTAGGATATTTCCCATATGCCATATTTTGTGAACTTTTTACTTTTGACACTTCACTACAAGCAGTATCATCTGGAGATGAGATGAGTGTGCCTGTGCACCGTTTGCTGTCATAGTGAACAAAATTATGAGAGCGGGAAAGAGATAACTAATAATTCTCGCACTCGTGTCGAATGTTGTTCTTGAGGGCTTCTAGGGCTTGTTCACGTAAACACGGGACTTTAAGAAACAGCACAAAAAAAAGTCTGTGACGGTTAAATCGGGCGATCTTGCAGGCCAGTGCAAATCGCCAAAACGAGAGATGAGGCGAATATCGGTTGTGGCTCGCGCAGTGTGTGCCGTAGCTCTGTCCTGTTGGAACCACATGTCCTCCAGTCCTAATTCGTCCAATTGCGGCAGAAAAAACTCGGTTAACATGGTTCTATAGCGCGCATCGTCCACTGTTGTCGTTTGACCAGCGGCGTTCTCGAAAAAAAAAAAATGGCCCGATGACTCCTCCAGCGTTAACAACGCACCATGCGATAGTTTTGCTGGTTCACGTACCCGCTGAGGTGGAAATGAGCCTCATCGCTCATTATGATTTCGGTCAAAAAATCGTCCACTTCGTCCTCGAGATTGAGGATGGCTTGGGCGTAGGTTACACGCGTTTGGCGGTCGACAGGCAGCAGCTGATGCACGGACTGGACTTTGTACGCGAACATGCGCAAGTCTTTGACCAAAATTCGCCTTAGGGAAAACCGGCTGATGGCTAATTGCGAGGCACGGCTTCTGGTCGATGTTTCCGGCGACAGATCGACATCGTCGACATCCTCGTCAACAGCGACGATATTCTCGGCACAACGGGCGCTCCGGGCCGGCCACTCTTGGCTACGTCTCATGTGGTCCCATACTCTTCAAGGTTGGTGGCCAAACGGCGCAGTGTTTGTGCAGTCGGTGTTGGACGGCCGTGGAATCGGCGACGGAATTCGCGTTGCACCAACTCTACAGACGAATTGCTACGCAAAAAAATAGACGCAATTATTCCGCGTTCTTGGGAGTGTATCGCTCCATGGCGTGTTAACTTGTATTCTAAATCTGTCTAGTCAAATGTCAAAACAGATTTGACATTGGCGGCCATTTGCAAAAATAAGAGCATCTTCCAATAAGGTGATCTCTTTTGGCCCACTTTGTAGTTTAAGCATACCATCCATTGTTTCCTTAATTTTTTTAGAGCTAATTTTAGTAATTCCTCTTTCCAACACTAGAAAGTATTATTTTGCGCCAAACAAACAGCTGTTTTGCCAGCCACTTCAAAATTGACAGCTTATGACTTTTGAACTCAATTTGGTGGGAACGCCTTACATGGTTCTGGTAAAAGTTCATCAAAAACTCGCGATTTCAGTTTGGTGGGAACATGGCATTAGTTGCATCATTACAGTAAAAATTTAGTCTCCCTTAATTCCTTGATCCAAATATTCCGATGTTTGAAGATCGATTGTGAATTGATTTGGCAGTGCATCAGTTGAGCATCATGAACGCATAAATTGTTTTCTGAATTTAACCGAATATCAAACGTCGTCTTGAACACTATACCATCAGTTAAGCTCAATGTTTAAACGAACCAATTGCAGATGCAAATGAATTTAACAAACACAGTATTCAACATTTTATATCGACATGCACATTGATTTTAACTTCGCTACGGATATCCCATTTCAATCAAACGTTATGTTTCATGAGATAGGTATATAGTGCAGCATATGATACTCCTTCATATCATACCGGGATACCCTTCTCTCAAAGCACCTGCTTTTGTTAAACATCATAGGTACTTTAGTGTAATGTCCTGAGTATGCAAAGTAAAATAAATGTCCGCCAGAAGAACTCATATGTACTCGTATGTATTCCAAAAATATAATACGCGCACACGATTGGTTACGTCAAGTCAGGCCTACGGCGCTAACTTTTTATTGATTTTCTATTTTTAAAGATAGGTTTCAATTTGTTTAAATTGCAAGCGTGTTGTATTTATTTACCTATTATTAAATTTGAATTATAATTATATAAAGGTGAAGATAAAAATTATTGTTGGTTAGGTTAGAACTCTTAAGAATTGTATGTTTCTATTCAAATTGCATGTCGTAACCATCATTTAATTATAGAATAAGTGGCCCATTCCAAGCGTTAAAAGTGAGATTTTGTCTATTTTTGACACTAGCTTAATAATGACTACTTTGAAATTACTGTATTTATGGGGGGGCGGTTATCTTTCATTGATCAGTTTTACGGCCATATTATTCACTCCGGGTGTAACTCAGATTCAAGTTAATTTTAAGCCCGACAATTTAACCCTATGTTCATATTATTCACTTTAATCCAGCAGGAAACACTTTAAACCTTTTTTAATCCATTTTAAACCTCCTAATGTCAAATTTTACAATTATTAATGACATTTGTTCTCTGTTGTTTGTCAATTGGAAATTGATTTGATTTGTAGTGCGCCGAGTTTCGTTATTAGTTCATTTTGTCGAAAGATTTAAATAATAGAAATATATACAAGGTGGCGCAAAAATAACCTTCCGTGGATTATTTTTATTTGGTCTTTTAATTTTTTTTACATCAAGTCGAGAATATGATGTCATGTAAATGGCCGCCGCCACAGTTGATTGTCATTTGAGCCCTTTTTATGGCATTTTCCATCACTTTGGCCAAAACTTCCGGCGATAGGTCCTCACATTCTTGACGGATATTGTCTTTAAGAGCTGCAAGAGTGTGAGGCTTGTTGACATAAACCCGCGACTTCAAAAAGCCCCATAAAAAGAAGTCTGGAGCGGGCAAATCAGGCGATTTTGCTGGCCAGTGCAAATCGCCAAAACGGGAGATTAGGCGCCCGGGAAATGCATCCTTCAGCATATCGGTTGTGGCACGTGCAGTGTGTGCCGTTGCACCGTCCTGTTGGAACCACATGTTTTCCAATCCCAATTCATCAAGTTGCGGCAAAAAGAACTCGTTGATCATTGCTCTGTAGCGCTCACCATTCACAGTAACCGTTTGGCCCGCGACGTCTTCGAAGAAAAAAGGTCCGATGACTCCTCCAGCGAAAACAGCACACCATACAGTGACTTTGAGCGGGTGTAATGGCTCTTCGTGGGTTACACGCGGATTTTCAGTGCCCCTAAAGCGTAAATTTTGCTTATTTACGTACCCGCTAAGATGGAAATGGGCCTCATCACTCATGATTATTTTTGATGAAAAATCATCTTCCTCTTGGTGGTGATTAAGGATGGCTTGAGCGTATGTTAGACGCGATTGGCGGTCAGCAGCTAACAGCTGATGCACCGTCTGGACTTTGTACGGAAACATCTTCAAATCTTGTACCAAAATTCGCTGTAAAGACCGTCGGCTGATACCCATTTGCGTGGCACGTCGTCTGGTCGATGTCGACGGCGCTTCCATGACATCTTCGGCTACAGCAGCAATATTCTCTGCAGAACGGCTATTCCGGGGTCTGTCTGCCACGCCTGGCAGCATCTCGTGTTGTGCCGGTCTCTTCGAGGCGAGCGGCTAAACGTCGCAGTGTTTCACCAGTAGGCGTTGGACGGCTGGGAAATCTGCGACGAAATTCACGTTGTGCCAAAGTCACCGACCGATTATTGCTCAAATAAATAGTCACCAATATTCCGCGTTCTGGAGCAGTGTAGCGTAACATTGTTTATTAACGTGTATTTCGCATGTGTTTACTGCACAAATGTCAAAACAGAACTGACATTATTGGCCAATCGCAAAATTTATAGCATTTTCTGATAGGAGGATTACTTTTGCGCCACCTTGTATGTTAAATAATATTTTATAATAAGATTTGCGCCATCTGGTAGATATTTATGAATATCAGGCAACAGATGTGTGAGACCTTAAGTTGAAAACATTTCGAAAACAGTATTTGAATTTCAGTTCCAGTTTGTTAGTTTGTCTGGAAGAAGGCGGACCGGTAAGAAAGGGGCATTCTCACCGTAAGCCTCCTTGAAGGAAGTTGTTCTTATACAGCCCAGACTGTAATACTTTTTCCTAACATATACATAAATACACACGATTTTACCTCCCGGCGAAAAAATGCGAATATGGGTGCAATCAATGGGAAAGCCAAGCCAATTCGGCGAATGCAGTCGTTTTGGAAAGCCGCTCTCGTTCTGTCCGTGGCATGCGGGCGGATCACTGCGTAAGTGTGTCGCAATATGCCATTGCATACCGGTGGCAGAACGCAGAATATTAGCAACAGTAGGTTGTTGAATGCCTATGTAGTCGGCTACAGTTTGCTCCATATTGCCGCAAGCAAACAGACGCAATACAGCCAACAGCTTCGGCTGTTGAATTCCTGTCGAATCATCGAATGTTGCCTCCAAAATGCCTCTATTTTCAGTCGGAAATATTTCCGAAAATCCACCGCATCGTAATCGTCAACACAAGCCCGCTTGTGCATTCGATGACAACGTTGATCTCCAACAAACTCGTCTTCTGATGATGAAGACACATCAACAATTCATCCATTTCATGAATGATATCCAATTTTGTTAACTCTTTGCTTCTTTTTATTTTTTATTGCACTTTTCTTATTTCTTGCGAGCGAAGAAATGTCAATTTTATAAAATTGACTTTTAACCCGCGTTAAAATCCTTAAACTGGTGTCCGGAGTGCAGTTTAAATCCAATCTGATTAAACGCTGTCAAGTTTAAAGAACTGGGTTTATGCTCTGGTAAAACGACTGAATATTATAGACTATGCATTAAACTCACTTAAACCCGAGAGTAACCTTTAACCCGGATTAAGGGGAGTGAATAATATGGCCGTCGGGGCTGAAGTGACCTACACGACAGCTTGCCTTTGTTTCAAAAACCAAATTCTGACTTACATCAACTACAAATAGGTAAATGGATTTAACGGGAAAGTTGTCGTTTTGTCACCGAAAATTAGGCAGAACTCGGATAAGTGATTGTCTTCTACATACTACATAGTACCTATAGAGCATGAGAAACAGTTTAACTAATGCATGCCATGAGTCATTTCCTGGTCTGGTTTTTTGTTGTTTTTATGATCAGAAATGGCCGACCATATGCGATTAACCGGCGTTAAATTTGATTCTTTGGTTTTCTGCAGTCCAAGGTTTATTGAAAATTTCGACAAAATATTGTTTATACCGTACCCATGGCAATCAATTGTGAACGGCGCCCATTTGGCCGATATCATCTCCTCGACTTGACCAATATAATTCTAAAGGTTCATATAAACATAATCAAAAAACAGAATCGAAGAACCAAACAACATCGGATGACCGTATAGGCCACCCAATATGAAACATAACCCTTTACTGTATTTCTTGTATCAATAAAAACCATCACAATTTCGGATTTAAAACTTTTCTACCAGCATGAGTTTGTCAAGGCGATGACTGTCAGCAGGGAAAACCATTAGTTTTCAGTCGAAAAATCTCCATCACAGAAAATACCCAAAAACCAAACAAGCAGAAAACGTTTTCGAAAAATAACTTCTTTGAGAGGGGAAGCAAAATCACTAGAATTTACCTAAATCTATTTAAGGACAGGTTCTAACATAGTCTATCAGCAAGGCGGGGTTTTGTCTGTCCTATTAAAGCGCGTGGTAGCTCATCACACTTGAAATTACTAACGGCTATGCTAAAGCTCTTAAAGAAGACACAACCATCCTTAATGTTTGTTCATGCCTTTTACAAATTGAATGACCCATTTTAAAAAGCTTGGTTTAGCTTGGTCGGATGTGGGTGGAGAGTGTCTCATTTTCTAGGGGACTTCCTGAAGTTTAATCTACGCCGCAGTCAGTTGACATCATGCATTGGACGAAAGAGCAACGCGCATTTGCCTGCGAGGCTTACTTTTCCAACGGTCGTCCCATGATTTCCACTCAACGTGCTTTCCGTACTCGCTTCACCATCCATCCCGCAGGTCGCGTTCCTGGCCGGCAATCGATTGTTTCTTGTGTGTGAAAACATATTGGAGTGGTCACAATCCACGTGAAATTCATCAGACGCCACTGCGACTGCATTGTGAACGTGTCACCGTATGGTGTGCTGTTTCGAGAGTAGGGATAATTGGTTCTTACTTTTTCGAAGAAAACGAACGTACTGTTACGGTGAATGCAGCTCTCTACAGAGAGATGATTGGAGAATTTTTCATCCCAAAACTCGATGAACTGGACCTTGGTGATGTGTGGTTTCAACAAGATGGAGCCACGGCCCACACAGCACGAGCATCGATGGATCTTTTGAGGGAACTTTTCCCCATCGTCTAGTCTAGTCTCCTTGAGGGGCGACCTCACGTGGCCGGCGCGCTCACCTGATTTAGCTCCGTGCGATTTTTTTATGGGGTTACCTTAAATCTATCGTTTACACCGATCGGCCTCGAATGTTAAATCATCTGAAGGACAACATTCGTGAAGCAATAGCGAATATACCCATCGATATGCTTCAAAGAGTTCAGAGGAGCTTCGAAAATCGGGTATCACTTGTCCGATATCATCTTTAAAACTATGTAATGAAAAATTCAGATCGTGTGTTACAAGAATAAACAAGTTTTGTAACGGTATGTCAACTACTTTTAGTTTTATTTCCTTTGAAATTCAGCAAGTTTTCTTGCCGCACCCTGTATGTCAAATATGTCAACATGATAAGTCATAACTCAGAGCATAGGAAGGTACCTATTATAACAACATAAGCGCACATTTGCGAACATGAACAATACTATGCAATGTGTGATTTTTTTCATAGTTTGCCTTATCTTGAAACAGTAATGCGGGAAAAACCTTTAAAAAAATTAATGAATGTTTTCCCATCGGTTTCTATCAAGTTTTCATTTGCAAAAATGATATCAAGCTTTGAGTTAAATCGTATACCTATAATAATAAATTACCTGCAGAATGTATCTTGAACAATCACTGTTGACTTCTGTTGATTGCATTTTTCACACAATTGTACCTCTCGCAGAATTAAACATTAAATGACATTTGTCGAGCTTTCATAATTTATAATTTGTTTTTCAGTTGAACTTATTATGCACTTCTTCCGCTTTGTACCGCTACTACCGGTATAGTCACCACAATTCAGGAACAACTACAAAACAAATTAACAAAACACAGTTGTAGGCATACTAACACTAAGTGGGTGGTGATAAATGTTTATGCCATTATTCCCATTCCATAATTATGTCGGTATAAGCTTGCACATATATATATATATCAATAATTTGTTTTCGATTTTATTTTAGTAGAAAACGTTTTTATGTGTCTCTACTAATCAACGTATATTTTGTATGGTCAAATTGGAAGGGGTTTCGCTTTTCCTTTTTTCTTTCTTTAATCACTGAAGTTATGGTTTATTTTCACCCTCTATCGCATATAAACTGGAAATCATTTCTTGAAATGAGTCACGTAAAAAAATTACAAGTAAAAAATGAACGAAAATACTGTATGCGTAGTCTATGCCATGAATGTTTTCAGCACATTCGCAGCAACAGAGTAGTGCAAGCAGAGCTCAACCCAAGGAATTTTTATTTTAAGAACTTTTTCCGTGTGACATATAAGGGACAAAAAACAATATAAAAAAAAAACCAATGGATATTTATCACATTTTTTTCACATTCGTGGTTATTCCTTGTGCTCTGTACTCTTGTTGCAATAAATGATGCGTGGTGTATGCGTATATTTATAAACTTTTGTCTTCTTCTTCCCAAAAACGATGATCAATTGAGGAGAATGACTGCGACGATGATGCTGGTACAGATGACGATGGATATTTAATTTTATAATTACATTCGGAAATAGTTTAATAGTTTGTTGTATGGACAAAATGTCATAAATGAGGTCACATGTTGGTCGAACTTTTCAAGCGGTTCCATCTAAACCGTGTATATGTACTTCTTTTATATTCCGGATTTCATGTAAGGCTTTCCCCTACAAAGTTTTATAAATAACTATGCGATTTCTCACTCGCGAAAACAATTAAAAAGTATGTTTGAACAAGCAAAAATCTGAAATTGAAATTAAAGGAAATATATGTTCAGATTTCTTTTCACACACTCGCTCGTTTTATTCGGCCGTTTATTTTTTCACTCCTTTTCTTGGTGATTCTCTCGACGACGAAGAACCGACATGAAGCGAAAAACTATGACACGACGCTTTCATTCATGTTTTTTATCAATTGAACGAATTCAACAACTATAAATACAACAATTTACTTGCTCCGAAATAAGTTGATTTAATTAAATAAATGTTTGAATAGTAATTTTAATACACTCAGTTATCATTTAGAAGCAACAGATAAAACAATTCGTAAAAGTCTTGAAAGAAGTCAGGTCATGGCGGCCATGTTTCTTATCTTTTAGTACAATTAGTATTTCTTAGTTTAGTACACAATCAAAATTGCCAGAATGCGAGCAACGAATAACGAATTCGATAGATACACAGCGTATTTACACAGGTTGTATGCACGTAATAGGGACGTCTCGGGCAAATGACGCACGTGAAAAAACATGTTAAGGTTGTAACACAATTGCAGTAGAACAAAAAGAACGATAGACACCTTTATAAGTGAGATTTGGTTTTCTGTTGGTAGTTTTTTTTTGTTGCTTTCTAAAATAAATACTAATGTTTTATCAATTTATTTCAAATAAAGTTAACATTCGCAAGCTAATTGCATATTTTCGGATTACGTAGTTTTTTTGCTAGGTGTCGTATGAATAAAAAATGATTCGAATTAACCCCGACTTTGAATATAATAAAAAAGTCTGCTTTTTTCCTGACTCAGGACGATTACTTAACATTTTGCATTATGTGAGTTTCCACTGTTATTATGTTGCTTTTTATATGTTCTTAAATAGATCTGGGTTTTTAGTTCAGCCGATAATCAGATGAAACATCACCAATTCATTTTTTTAAGGTGCAATTTAAACTGTGGTTTGAACTCATCTTGCAGTACAGTGGAATCCGTTTAGTACGACTTCGTTTATAACGACGAACCGTTTTAAGCGACGTAGACTCAACAACTTGTTAGGTTTGCATACTAATTCCTATGAACGAACATCCGTTTAGAGCGACTCCGGTTTGAGCGACCAACCGCTTTAAACGACGTAATTTTCCAATAAATCGTTCGGTTACAGCGACGAGTGGTTGTTGTTTAAAAAATATAAAGCAATCGTAGTATGCCACTCTTTGGATTTTCTCTATTCAATAGCAGTAGGTAGCACAATTAACGCGACAGGCGACAGTTTTTACGCAACAAAGTTACGCGACGGTGCAGTTTTAATGTACATACATATGTATGTATTTAATTACATATAATAAAATATTGTTTTTCTTGTAATTGGCATGTACTAATAGCTATTCTGCGTGAAATTAAAAGAAAAATGTTTCTGATTTAAAGGTTTATTTGGTTTTCATTGACGTTACTTCCTTACATACAGATATGTTAATATTTACATATAATATTTTCAGTTCGTTTTGTGCGTCGTCCGGTTAGAACGACTTAATGTCGCCGGTCCCTTGACCGTCGTTATATCCGGATTCCACTGTATTTTCTTTTTTCCATTTTTGTTTACTTTTCCACAAAAATTGTTACACTCAAGGAAAATTAAAATTTACTGGCTATGTTGGAATTTTAGAAATAACTTTAGTAGCTGGTATGTCCTAGGTTTTCATTCATCAAAGTTGCTATTCGCACGACGTTAGGGGCACGGATTAGGTCGACGGCTACGTATTTGACGTAACGTCCGAAAATGAAATACTGGAGTTTAGATCCCTTTAAGTGCGCGAAGCGAGCAACATTACCCCTAACGTCGTGCGTAAAGCATCAGTCTTTATTCATACGGATTCCAAAAAATTGATAAGTGCTTTGCTACAAGAACTGACTCGAAGCAGAGGCTAGTTTTTATCCACACAACCCATTAAATCGCTTTTAATCAAATCTTCTTTTCAGATACCGTTCCATTAACTTGAAAGTGAATGAGATGTCCGAAAAAAGTTTTAGAACAGTGTTACTGGGCTTACTCAAGGGATGATGTTGAGAAAACCCAACGCAAAATATACAATGGATTGAGCCGCTTCCGAAAGAATTGCAGTTTTTCCTTGGAATGAAGTAATTTCTCAAATTTGTCTACATAGTATGTCTGCTCTTAAAGAAAAGGGCAAAAAATATTTTTCACCACATTATTTTGAGATAGGCTACGCCCTCAGATAAAACGTAAAAATGTCCGTTTCATTCATCGGCTTTCTTATGGCCGTCTAAGTTTCTACATAGCCTGGTAGTTCTCAAAACATGTGAACGACTCTTTTAAAGATAATTGAACTTAATGTTGAAATATTTAAGAAAAACAAATCATCAGCTAACTTACATTATTTCATAAAACAAAAAATTATATAGAAAAAATTGATGTCCATACAATACCCTATTGTCGTTTTCCATTGGGCAAAAAGAAGCGTCCGAAATCGAAAAAAATCACTTCTGAACCGTTTTATTTGCACAAAAATTCTGGTAATTCTGAAAAGAGAAATTCGCTTCTCGATTTGAAGTCAGAATCCACTCGAGAAGCACTCACACAAGTGTAATTTACGTATTATACAAGTGAGCTGACAGCAGCCATAGTTTTTTTTTTGGCATTTCACCAATACTTTTGTGGATTCAATCAGAAGCAGTTTTCTTGTTCCATTGGATTACAGTGAGTGGATCCCCGAGTGAAACCAATGGAAAACGACGCAAACGTCTAGCTTCTCACAATTATCTGTTTGAATTTTTGGCACTCCAAGAAACGCATGAATAGGATCAACAACATTCGACGTACATTGGCTGTCACCAATGGAGATTACCAACCAGCAGCAGGATGCTTTCTTTGGAACGTTCATCATTTTAGAGTCAGAATAAAATAAACGGTTAAAAATTTTGTATTTTATTTGCCCGTAACACGACGCCATACATAAAATGTATGTACAAACTTAAAAGAACCCGAAAAGATAAATGCAATTTAACAGGTTTTTCAAGATTTCTTTTTTTAGATTTAACAGGTAACGTAAAACTACTTATTTTCAGCAAATTTACTGCACTCTGTGAACGCAGCAACACGATTTAATCTGTAATTATAATGAAAGTCTTAAGATCAAAGCAGTTGGCTTGTGTACCGAAGAACAATAAATTCGCTTAATTTACATATATAATATGTATATAATATAATTGAAGTAACATAAGAAGAAGAAACGGAATTGTTTTTTTCATAATAAAAAAAATAATATAACGAAACAAGAGGTACAATTTATGTCTAAAAAAGCAGTGATGCGCTGGATGGTTAGAATGTCTCTTTACATCATACCGCCCATACCCCCCATTCCTCCCATACCGCCCATTCCACCCATGCCACCCATACCAGGCATACCACCCGCAGATTCTTCTTTAGGCGATTCAGTAACAACAGCTTCAGCTGTCGACAGTAGGGAAGCAACGCCAGCTGCATCAGTCAAGGCGGTTCTCACTACTTTGGTGGGATCAATGATACCCTTTTCGATCAGATTTCCATATTCACCCTTCAACGCGTCGTAGCCGTAATCGCCGTCTTTTACCTCAACCTTTGCTACGACCATGGCACCATCAACGCCCGCATTTTTGGCAATGGTCATGCATGGCATACGGAGAGCACGACGAACAATGTCAATTCCCATGTTCTGAAAAACAACAGGAACAATATTATTGTGAATATTCAAGCGAGCTACGATCATTGTTTGCTTACCTGATCTTCGTTGGCTCCTTTAAGGCCGTCCAGTTTAGGAATGCAACGGATCAAAGCAGTGCCACCCCCAGGAACAATACCTTCTTCAACAGCAGCGCGAGTCGCATTTAAGGCATCATGAACTCGGTCCTTCTTCTCATTTACCTCAACTTCACTCGAGCCACCAACACGCAAAAGTGCAACGCCGGATGCGAGACGGGCCAATCGCTCTTGTAATTTCTCCTTCTCGTACTCAGATGTTGTGTCCTCAATTTGATCTCTAATTTGGGTCACACGGCTGTCAATGTCTTCTTTTTTGCCCTTGCCCTTTAGCAGAAGAGTGTCATCCTTTGTGATCACAACTTCTCCTACTTTGCCCAGATCACCAATCTGAACATCCTCTAATTTCACCAAGTTGGCATCATCGCCAAAGACAATACCACCAGACGAAATAGCCATGTCGGTCAGAGTGGATTTGCGGTTGTCCCCAAAACCTGGTGCCTTAACAGCTGCCACTTGAAGTCCAATCTTCAACCGGTTAACGACCAACGTACTTAGGGCTTCGCCATCAATGTCTTCTGCAATGATAACAAGGGGCTTTCTTTGCGCATTGGCCAACTCAAGAGCGGGAATAATGGACTGCACGGAGGAGATTTTCTTTTCGGAGAATAAGACCAACGCATCTTGGAATTCAACTTTAGCACCCTTCGTAGAGTTTATGAAATATGGTGAAATATAACCTCTGTCGAATTTCATGCCCTCAATGACTTCCAATTCATCGTGTAATGTTTTTCCGTCCTTAACTGTTATGACACCATCACGTCCCACTTTTTTCATTGCTTCACTGATCAGATTACCGATGGCCAGATCACCATTAGCAGAAATTGTGGCAACCTGTGCAATCTCTTCGGGCGTACTCACTGGGCGCGACATGGCCTTCAGATTGTCCTTGACACAGTCAACAGCAATCATAACACCTCGGCGAATTTCAACTGGATTGGCTCCCTTTGAGATTTTCTCAAAGCCTTCTTTAGCAATGGCGCGTGCTAGGACAGTAGCGGTAGTTGTACCGTCACCAGCTTCCTCATTAGTGTTGTTGGCAACGTCTTGCACCAGTTTGGCTCCAATGTTTTGGAATTTGTCTTTCAATTCAATTGATTTGGCAACAGTGACACCATCTTTCGTGATCTTTGGCGAACCCCATGATTGTTCAATGATGACGTTGCGTCCTTTAGGGCCCATTGTCACCGCGACAGCATCGGCTAAGATATCAACACCTTGAAGCATAAGTGCACGAACTTCAGCCCCGAATCGGACGTCCTTAGACATTTGACGTACGGCATACTGACGTGCAATAGATAGGCGAGAAAGTGTTGCTGGCAGGCGATACATCTGTAAAACAGGCAACAATGGAAACATGTAATCAAAACATTAGAAAAAGGAGTTGATTTTATACGAACAGCGCAATCCAGCATTAGGATGAGGTACTACTACTCATGGTTTGCCATGACACAAAAGTGAGCTGCGCGTAAGATCACAACTTAACTAGACATCATAGTCTGGGCCAACTAGTCCAAAGACGCGGTAACTAATGCAATGACGACAAAATTTTTTCTGACTGGGAGGTGAGTCTAAAACTACTGGGTTACAACATGCAGGCGTCGTTGGTTCCAACTTAAGGTCAACGATGAGTTATTGCGAACCTTTATATTTTATTTTGTTTGCTCTTGAACACCTTTTACATAAACAGTAAGTAGAATAGATCTTAGCACTTACATGTTGTAACCGGTAAAGGGAAAGATTCGCAGTTAAATAAGGAATCACCGATAAATTAAACTGTCCAATAAATAAGGTTCACATCACAACCCACAAAATGTTCATACTATACTCATCATCTCGTTATCGGTTTTAAAGTTGCATTTCTAGAAACGTAACGCATTGATAATACTGACGAGTTTTGGTCTGGACAATTGGTTCCATGCTTTACACCTTACTTTACAATATTATTATATGCACGTATTTAACATAAACTCATTTAACTACAATGCACTTCCATATATGTAGATAGAGCAAACGAATTAAAGTAATAATTAAATCTTTAGAACAAAGGCGACAGAAATTAAAAGGACACCAGTTGACATCTCACTCGCAGAAGACAATGGAAAACAAATCAAAATGATGTGGAAACAGCATTATTTTAGAACTAACACGACATTTGCATGTTTGTTGAAACAAAGTTTATGATTCAAGCCCCAACTCCTCATAGTTTCCACAACTTTTCTGCCTAATGTGACAATTCTAATTTCTAAATTAAACCTTCTTCCAAGTGAGCTTTGCAAAATTTTATTCCACTTATAATTGCACGGAAAACTCTTTTTCCAGTGTTATATAACTCAACTTGTGTCTACATGCAAAACAGTACATGCCCACTTCATGTTATGTACCATTTTCCTTACACATTATGTATTGCCATAGTATAAATTATAAAGCAGATTAAAGAAATTGCCCTTTAAACCTATGTAATCTCCCTTTCACGATTCGTAGCCTAGCCCACCAGCATCAAAAAATCAAGTGCAGTCAATTACGCCAACAGCACATGTTTTCAATATGTACTCGGCGAATTTCATAACTTCCACTGATATTAATTGAGACCCACAGAATATACTGCCCAGACAAAGTTTTTGCATTAAATAATGGAAGTCTACCTGTTCTGTTTAAATATTTCTTTGCTTAGTTGTTCCTTATTTTGTGTAAACTATTAAATAGAGACGAAAACTTAAGCCGAAATTTCTTATCAGAGTGACAGATTCCAGAATGATCTGCCCGAAAATATTGAGGTTATATGGATTTTGTTCGTGACTTTTCGTGTAGGAATGAAATATAAATAGTATTAAGTTGTTAAGTAATCGAATACTTACGTTGGATATATTTATTCACTGATTTATTTCAATAAAATTTCACTAGAAAGATATGACTGCAACAATCAATGAAAATCCGTACAGCGACCGGTCTTTATACGCGGAAAACGTGATTCGAAATGACTTTTTTAATAAAATAAAAATTCCAACATATTTCTCTACAAGACAGTTGAATTTATTTCTAATAGGTGGTGTGACTGCGAACCTCATACTTAGGATGGAACCACAATGAATATTTCTTGCCTATCCAATAAGTGGAAAGTGCTACATATTTAGTACAAAACGTCACTCAGACCTATAATAAACGAATTATGTATGTGACGACGCTGGTTAAATAAAGAATAGAATGCTTTGAAATATTGTTCTGTTCTGAAATACACTTTATTAAAAATAGAATAAAAAATAAAAAAATACATTTCTAGAAGAAGATTGTTTTGAATTTGATATCAAGAATTAATCGGGCTTTACATGGTACAGCATTACGCGTCTCTAACACGAAATATTGAAGGGAAATGTGTTTTTGGTTGAAAGCCTAACACAATTTCCTTTTTTTATAAAACAAAATGGCTTCCGGAACTAAGGAACGATGCTTTGTTGAGATCGATGTTAAAAAAACACGCTTATTGTTGCATTTTTCTAAAATTCATTAGCATATAGACTACGTCAGTGTCAAATAAGAAGAAGGGAGAACAAATGCATTGCATAGCAGATTTTATACGGCTGGAACTTTGATTTGTTATAAAAATTATATTAATTATTTAAATAGAAGATGGCCGTGTATTTTAAAGCTTCTATCTCAGGAAATCAAAGTGAAGTAGACTATTAAGCACCCAATTACTACAGCACCTACGTCCTACTTGACATTTCCGAGATTTACGCTAGGCATTTATAGCAAGTGGAAGTGACTTGAAAGTAGCAGCTTAAATGTTGGAGCCTTTCTGATCATGTGTGTGAAACGGCTGGTAAACTGGTAAACTTAAAGATTAAATTATATTTAATAGTTACTAAAGTTTACAGAATTCTGTTAATCTTTCGTTCTGCACATCCGTCACATTTGTTTTTTTTTTAATTTAGTGGTAGAAAATTCAGTTCACAATTTCATGTACATAAATAAGAGTCAGAATACTTTTTAATTAATATAGGTATTATGTATCAAAAAACTACAGAAATTGTTTTCATTATTGCAAATTCGCAGTAATACTTGTTACATTGTCCAGTTTTTCCCAATTCTTCTGCATCAAAATACACAGATGTGGACTCGTCAGAATTGTCATAAGATGCTGAAGGACTGTTAATATAAAAATATCACAATATATTTTAATTTTAATAAAATTTTATTTTTCATTCTTACGTTAAGAGTATGTGTAGAAGTTCACCCAGTATCGTTATTTTTTTCGTGAATTTTAATAAACTTGTTTCGCAAATTGCTAACAATAGGCAGTCGTGTCCGTTATATCCGTATCTGTTTGGACAAGGAAAATTATTTTCGTAAAATAAGACAAGTCGTATTATACTCTATGGAATGACTGTCAACATCAGCTTAGGATAGGTACTAAGTTTTGTAATAAAATTAATAGGAATTATTATTCTTGGTTTAACATTTTATAAAATAACTTTTAATTCTCTGCGTTTGATATGTTTAGTGAAAACAATAAATCAACTGGATCAGCACTAGATCGGCACAATGTAAATACTAAACGTCACAACAAGTTAACACAGGCGTAATGTTCGTATGTCCTACCAAAAACATCATTTTTGGTGTGATAATCAGTACTTTTATTATAATGTTTTACTCACGCGTATAGGAAATTAGCTTTAAAGTTCGTGAGCAGAGCACAGTTGAGTACATTTATAATGAAATGAACAATGCATCAAGAAGAGATGCTTTTTGTGTGAAGTGCTCAGGGAATTCTAACACAAGCAGGAGACCTTACGAATTGAATGTTAACTACACCGTGTTCATTTGAAATTTCAAAATTTCATATTTCGTATGCACAAATCTCCACTTGTTACTTTGAACTGTCAATAACATTGTACCTTTTATTATGGCATGGACGTTTTGGTTAATCATTGTATACAAACAGCATAAACTGATCATAATTGAATAAAATGTCAGAGATTGCTTTTACAAGGTTGGAAAGAGAAAATTCTTTTCCTTTTAAACAGAAATACGAACAATGACAAAGCACGAATAATTATTTTTGCCTGTATTCGGCCGATAATTTTTAGCGGGATTTAGAAAACTATATTATTTAAATCAATTACCTGTCAAGGATACTCTCAATTGTTGCGTAAACACTCCAACGGGTGATCTTATGTTGAAGCTCCTGTGTTGTATGCAGATACCGTTGATATTCAGGAATGAACGGATTTTTCCTAAATGTCGTTGCATTCCAAGGCAAGAAAAACATTGCCTTCAGCACATAGCCCACAGTCAGCGACTCATAGTCAAGATCAGCAGGAATTCCAATACCAGCAATGAACTAAATTATGGATTTGAGTGTGGAACAAAGAAACGCACATCTCTATTGAACTCACCTGATGTCTTGTTGGCGCTTGTCGAGGGAACAACAAGTAACGTTTACTTATTTCATGGGCTTCACTTGGATTACCCAATAACGGGAGTAGAAACAATAAATGTACCAACACCATTGCTGATTGCTTCAAACTGAAACCGATCGTATGTAAAGTCATTGCCGTAGAGCAGAATATATATATATTTAACCAACAAGTGATAATTAGTTACGAGGACCACCAAGATCGTTTTGCTAAAACCAATGAGCGACTGCAGTTCTTTTACATTTCTGCATTCTTGGATGCACAATTAACGCTTAACAGCCTCTAACGAGGTTGAGAATACGGAAAACGTGCCCATTCTAATTGGGTGCGAACTACATAGAACCTACTGCATTATTATTAATCAGGTTGGAGAACCCTGTGACCTACAAAATGTTTAGCGTGGAAAAGGCATCAAGAATACCGCTATATTCTAGCAAACGCCCGAAAGAATGTATTAAGCGTGCTTGCAGTTGTGGTAGCAAGAAATCCAATTGTAAATTAATAACCTAACCGAGGACACAGGAAGGTCACGTTCAGGTCTCTATATATCAAACAGTTCTGGCATTCTCGAGCTTATTGAGAACGGGTTACAAAGTTGAACAAGGCAAATTCTGCCATTTCGCTTGAAAAATACAGAAATTCTGGTTTAGCAAGTAAGTAAAGTATAGTTTCCAGTCTGTGCGTTCTTTGGCTAACTGCATGCAAGTTGAGGTCCACTCCTTACGCTTTGTGAAACACCGTAGGCGAGGTCTTGATCTAGTTCAAGACTTTTCAGATAAGAGTAATCGCTTTAATTGTCATATCATAGCAATATTTTTTATTGGCTGATTCACATTTTCCTAATCAATTTCGGTAGACGAACTTTATCCGCTACTGTCTCAATATTTGCAAGCGCTCCAGAGGAATCTTGAGCTTTATTTTACCAACGATATCAGTGTCCTTTAGTCGTTCATATTTCAACAAAATAGTACTCAACTTCCATTCATCTTAACTTTATTTAAACAAAAATTTTCATCAAATCATCGCTCACATCTAAGACATTTGAAAAAATATCCACGAGTGACTTTTTACAATCTTTAAATATCGAACTACACGGTGCGCCAGATCTGCCCAGCACCTCCGCTTGGAAATATTCGTTGTCCGAATGTGATGAAATCTCATCTACTGATGTTGATGGCCTTTACAAAAAAAAAAAAAAAAAACAAAATCGTATTAGATTGTATGTAGTAGATCAACAATATCTGTAACTCAGATATAATACTTACGTTAAAACGATGTGCACCAATTCAGCAAAAAGCCCATTCTGATAGTGAAATGGTGTCCCAGCTGTTTCACAAATGCTTTTTAATAAACACGACCGTCCAACGAGGCCTTTTCTACAAAAATAAGCTTTGTAAAAAATTCAACTCAACAGAAGAAGAGAGAAGGAAAATATTGTTCTCACAATATTTTCCTAAAGTTCAACTGCTGACATAAAATCCTAAGAAATTTTTGTCGATTTTTATCTCATCTCAATTTTTAGGGCAGTATGCTTCAGTTTCACTCTCTACTAAAAATTCACTATCAGTTATTGGAAACATTAAAAAACTTGTTATCTTAAGTCGACTAGATTGGTCTGGACTAGATGTAACCTGAGAGCAAAAACTAGATTGGTCTATAACGTTACTTTTCCTATGCAGGCACATATAAGAGCTGTCAATTTAGTACTTTATCATAAATTTCTTGACTAGATTTGTCGGATACCCCTCCATTAACGTAAACTGATTCAGACACATTAAGTCAGCCAGCTGTCAGACTTACTAAACTAGATTCTTAAAAATCCCCATCTATACTTCTTTTTTTTGAAACATCAATGAATGCTAAGTGAAGTCTTTACGGTAGGTACCTACTACATTATAATGCAAAACGTTTCGTACCTACTTTCCCCCGTATTAATAAACAAATGTGCACAAGCTAGTTAGCTAATAGACATCAGATAGCATACACAAATTTGACATAACTTCTGAATAAAGAGTTGATAACTTTTACGCAGCGTTTATTAATAAGGGGGTTTGTTCATAATATTAATAGCACTGCAATTTGGTTGGGCCTTGTTTTTGGGACAATTGTTTATTCATTAAACAAATAAAGCTACCAAAGTATCAAACGCCGAATTAGGTTCTTGAGATAGAGACAAAAAAGAATAACCAAATAAGGTCTCGGCATTGTTTTCCAACTGAAAATGCACAAATCAAAATCTTTCTGATCACTCTTGCCAAAAATCAGAAACTCTAACAGTATGACATGATATTCCAGGTGCAATTTGTTCTATCTTAAAAACCAATTGGAAATTGTCTGCTTATCTTTGTGCATCTCACAAAATGATATTTTACCTATAAAAGTTCGCAAACAGATACCTAATTATAGCGGCAAAAACACACAACTAAACCTAAATCTAATGTTATTGTTTTTGAAATCTAGATCTGCACTGTTGGCATTTGCAATTCCAGCTTAAAGGCTCTCCCAAAATGGCACGATACACATGCATTACAAAAGGTCTGTTCCTTTACTTTTGTAGTAAAATGGAAAAGACTGTCAAAATGGCAGTGGTGGGGATAAATTCTCTCACGGAGAGAGACACTTACGAAAAAGTTATGTCGTTTTCCATTGGTTTCACTCGGGGATCCACTCATTCTGAAATCCAATGGAACAGCAAAACTGCTTCTGACAGAATCCACCAAAGTATTGGTGAAATGCCAAAAAAAAATCTATGGCTGCTGTCAACTGACTTGTAATAAATACATAAAATTGCACTTGTGTGAGTGCTTCTTGAGTGGATTCTGACTTGAAATCGAGAAGCGAAATTCTCTTCTCAGAATCACCAGAAGAGTATTTTTGTGCCAATGGAACAGCATTTTTTCGATTCCGGACTCTCCCGGACGCTTCTTTTTGTCCAATGGAAAACGACATTAGGGAACGCTTTTGTAGTAAACTGCGAAAAATGACAGATACATAATTCAAAAATTCAAAAAAGTTTGACGAAAATCCGTTAAAATATCGTATAAACTCGAAGACTTGGTTAATTAACTAACAAAATTAATTTATTCATCTACCTAACGATGAAAATGATTCGTAATTAATTAAACTTCTTCTACATGCTTCCGAGAATATGAAAGAGTTTGTACTGATTGAACTACAAGCATAAAAGGAAAAAGCGACACGGCATAAAAAATTTCGTGGAGACGATTGTCTTTTCTTACTCCTTACAGCAAGTAAGAAGTAAGAAAGGACAAGGATAACAATTAATTTTATTTTGCCTCCTGTTGATACCATTTTAATACGCAAGAAATCAAAACAAATGTACTCATATGTCAAATAGGACAACAAATTTCAAATCAGCTGTTCATTGAAAGGTGACTGACAGTTTTTTTCAATTCTACACCAAGAAATTTGTTGAGTAAAAATTCGTAAGATTCTCAGTGGAGGGGTAATAGCTTGCTCTCTCGATGACGCTCTCTTTTGCGAATTTTTCGAGTTAAGGAACGACATTGAGCAAAATTCGTACAAATTAGTACAAATTCGTAAGATTTAAAAGTAAGGGAACAGACCTAAAGTTAAGGAAAATGTGAAAGTGAGACTTGTTGTATTTTTTTAGTTAAGTAGCAAAGTAAATTTGAATATATTTTTTTAAATAAACTAATATAAGCAATTCATTCGTCTTTAGATGCTTCATAAGAGCATAATGTTAATGACCTTTCCCAATGCAGTCATCGCACTTGTAAGAGATAAGGTATTTATTTAAAATACAAAATAACAAATGTATGAAATTAATAACTCATAATCGGTAGCGGGCTAGAAAGAGAGAGGGCACAGACAATCAGAAAACAACAAGCGTCAAATTTGTTTCAGTATTTCAAACTAAACTCGCAGTCAGTGACTCACAGTGCCTCTCTCAATAGTCGAGAGAGCCACTGTGCCATCCAATCTGATAGCTGGCTAACTCTGTGTCTCAGTTTGGGTTGGCTTAAATCGTTCACATGAACAACTTTTGCGGTAGACGTCTATGAAGGGATATCCGACGAATCTAGTAAAGAATTTCATGATTGAGTACTAAGCTGACAGTTCGTATACTTATGTGGCTGACGCAGGAAAAGTAACGCTACCGACTAATCTAGTTTTTGCGTGCAAGGTGCATTTAGTCCAGACTAATCTAGTCAATAGTTTTTTAATTTGTCTGCACATTACTCTTATTTTGTCCTTTGTCAGACACATTTTAAAAATGTGACAAACTTACTCGTATCACAACCTTCAAAACTGACACTTTGTTGTTTACGATTGTCTGCTGAATTAACAATTAATTGTTTTCGCAATGAAAGCACCGATGGCTCCGCATTTTTTCATTTGAGAGTAAGCAGTTAGGCGAAATCGAAATATACGGAACTAATCGAGAGCCGCAAGATCAAAGGGACGGTCTGGTCAAATCCTTGGTTAGGTTACCATCGATTTAGTTTAACCGATGACTACAAATCTGTGATAACTAATAAGTGTTTGTTCACCGTTTTTCAGTTCGGTCACCAAACCATAGATTTGCGAGAAATCGTTCCATTTTTCCAGTTCATTTGTCAATCCAAGTGATTAGCCGAATCTATGGTTACATTTTATTTATTTCTGGCTCCTTGTGTTTTTATCTATGTTATTTATTAATGAATATATTTTCACTGTTGTTGTAGTAGGTACATAAATATCAAAATCAAATGAAACAGAAATTTTTAAAAACAAAAACAGAGGAATTATATCTTTTTGGTGTAAGACAATAAGCTAGTAGATAATTGAGAATAAAACTGAATAAGTACAACAACCAATAAAAATTGTTAACCCATTATTGGGATTCATCTCAATTTCGTCTACGAACGTCGGAATAATTTTCTCATTCTCCCAATATTTCCCATTTTATGAGAACTGCCAAAGGACAAAAATGTTGAAATAGAACTAAATTCATCCAGCTGAAGTTGGGAACCTGTCTCTACCCTCACCTTCCATAGAATGGCGTGCATTGTATTCTATACATCTGTCAGTTGAAAACGTTACTTTACTTGCGTTATAATAAGTTTATTTATTTTTTTATTTGTATTTTTTTTCGCACAAGTTTGCTCGCAATATTCTACAAAAAGTTGTTGTAAAGTAGATAATTCAATTCGGAGATTTTGGCAGTTAAATTTATGCCAGAATTTTTGAGAATGCAGTCCTAGGCCCGACTATTGTAGAAGAAATATTAATGTTCATTTAGTTTTTGACGTCATGTCATAGTCATTGTCCTGGTATTTTGGTAATTTTTCCACGGACACCTACGGTATACAACTAAGTAAGCAATTGTGCTAAGTCTCCACTTCCTTGTAACTAGTTGAGTTCCTTATATTTATTACAAAAAAAATTCTCCTCGTCAACGAATTTGTAAAAATTAAGATTAAAAGCCTGAACCCGAAGTTTGAACAAATTTTAAAGCTCACCTATCAGCTGCAGCCTCTAGTGCCCTGTAAACAGCCCACCGGTACTTTGACAGATTTTTCTGTTCACTCTCTCGAATTTCGGATAAATAATCAAAATCCGTGTCAATTTCGTCCAACTCATTCGTGTCACTATCGACAGATTCTGGATCACTCCCATCAAATCCGGTATCAATTTGCACAGCTTCAACGTCATATTTTTCGTTCTTTCCATTTTCCTCTTTAATACTTCTTCCAGCTATATTTAAGCTGGACGGTACGTATAACTGTGTAGCATTTGAAGGCAGAAAGTACTCGTACTTCAATACCCAGCCGTTTGTAAGAGACTCAAAATCGAGATCACCCTCAGGAATACCAATACCGAAAATAAGCTAAGAAAAAATTGTCTTAAGAAGGTTTCCTGTGGATGGTTTGCAACAAAATCCTACCTGGACACGAGTGGGCGCAGTTGGTGGAAACACTAAGAGCGGTTTAACTATTCGTTTAATCCTGTTATGTGCTGTCGTATCGGTTTCACTAAACGATGTATATCGCACGCAAATTAGCACGAAAACTAAAATACATTTCTTTGCCGCCATGTTGTTTCCTCGTTGTTCTTAGTGTTTTGAGACGCGACACACTTTTTTACGATGGTTCAGCTAACAAACTCGAGAGAATACTAAAAATCGGCCGGCAAGTTGAAAGACGAGGTTTACATTGTTTATCTATATACATGGCGGCAGTGAATAGGTACTAAAGTTGCATTTTCTTTGTAGGGACGAGAGGGAGATACCTAGACGAAGATCGCAGCTCAGACGGTTGATACCTATAATTGTTTCATGGGATATTAATTAACACCTTCATAGCTATCTACTCAATTCGTGCTTTCGTTGGTTACGTCTTAACCAGTTAAAACTGTATGATTAAGTTTATGTTACACTTTATGTTTGGTAGTTTATAAAAAATTCCGGATTATTCATGATCTCAGATTGGAATTGTTTAAGTAGGCCAATTAAATAATTGCGAAAGCTCTTTTAAAACATAAATGGCAATTTGTGTCCTACATCGTAATTCGAAAGTGAAATGGGTTTTGGATTCTAAAAATCCATTTGATTGGAAGCAATGCAGGTACCTAACAATTTAACTTACAACCTGCATGTGCAAGTAAAGTTCCAGCTTCAATTCAAGATGGAGGATGGATTGATTTATGAATGAAAAGAATGTACTGTGGATATTTTTCCCAATCGAACACGTTCATCTACTTGAAATTGAAACAAGGTATAATGGTTTGATTTTAATCGAATGCAAACATGAAAAGTTTATTTTTTATTAGAGCTGCAGAACAAACAACAATAAATCGGGATATAAATAGACTAGAACGATGTAGAACTGCAAACTTAAATAAAAATCAATGAATCGATTAACATGTTTTTCGTATTTAAGAAAGACGAAGGTAAGTAATAGATAGGCATTTATTATTTAATATTTCTTTCAGCCTAATTCTTGTTTCTTATAGATAGAACCTCAGGTGTCAAACGTGAGGTTGACCAGGTGGCAATGCATCCACAAAAAGTTACTCTGTGGTGCGGATTTTGGGCGCGCAACTGATATTGGCGAGACCATCACCATCAACCTCAACCGAACGATGTTAATCGATTTCTCTTAGCCCAAATTAAACGATATGGGAGTAAACGACATGTAATTTCAGCAGAACGGGGCAACACGACACAACAGACGCCGCGATGGACATTTTCCATTACCGATTTAAGAATATGGGATACCTCTCGTAGAGGTGACCTGAATTGGTCTCCAAGATCGTGCGATTTGACTACTCTAGACTTTTTCTTGTAGGGTTTCCTGAAGTCGCAGGTCTATGCCAACAAGCTGCAATCGACCGACGCTTTTAAAGCGAATGCCAGCGCTCAAATTCAGCTCGATTTATGTGGCGCAAAGTCATTTAAAATTGAACCACTCGGATGGGTGCCAAGGCCAACCGTAAGAAGCCGAACGATTCCACTCGATATTCCATACATAATGGGGTACATGGGTCTTTCCAAATAAAAAAAAGTTTCGCTAATACCTCACATACCTACAACTTGTTTCAATCCATTTCAGCAACGACGGGTCCTTTTTAAAATTTAGTTTAAAATTATTTTTGTTATTGATTTCCTTAAAATGAGTCGAACAGATGTAGACCCTGTACGATTTTCGTTTCAGAAGAACCGAATTTATTGCACTAAACTAAAAATAAAAAAGCGGATATATGCAAATAAAATTTTGTATAATATGCAAATATATCACTTTCTGGCTGAATTTGTATAATTTAACAATTTAAGTGAGTTTATGCTGATTAAAGTAAGAATCATAGCGTTATAGATATTTTATTTAGCAATCCTTCTGGACAAGCATCCTTATATTTGTTGCATTTGCCTTTACGGCCAAGTTCTTCAGCTTCGTACATTGATGATGGTACATTTTCCTCACCTGAGGAAGAAGGCCTGCAATGGAAATTATATTAAACGATTAAATTTGAACTCATGCAAGCTATTTGTTCTACAAAATTTGTAATTAATACTCTATTAGAATATCCATATTCGTGGTAATACTTAATCAGCATATTTGTTTTTTTTTTGTTTTTGCAATATTTCTTGTAAGCAGAATGAATAAATGAATTAACTTTGAACACACCCAATGTACATAATTTGATTTATGCCAAACAAAATTTAACTATTTACATGTCGGAATAAAAATACTCTTCTGGATTCACAACTCAATAAAGTGATTAATTTTTGTTACCTTCGCTTCGCAGATTTTCGTTTAAATATTTATCCAAATACATTTTTAACTTTTTCGCTTTTTCCGGTGGAAGTGTAATCTGACAGTTCCTTTACAAGGTGGTAAATTTCCGTCGTTTACGAAGTTGATATGCCTTTTAGGGGAATGCCAACAACATAATAATGAGATTAAGTGAATACCCCTAATAAATTAAGGGTATTCACTTAAAAGCGTAAAACCCTCACAATCTGCGTAAACTGCAGAAATTTACCACCTCGTAAATGAACTGTCAGTTTTTGTATGGAGAATAGTTTTCGCGCCCATTTAGGCTCGGAAATCAATTGCGGAAAGTTACACAAATTTACATTTTCGTTTGAAGTGTAGTATTTTTTGACGTTTATACATGCTAAATAAATTTTTCGTGGATACGTACATAAACAAAACATGCAATATGCTCCCTAAAACTCCGTTGGAGACATAAAGCTTCGATTCGGCAACCTCACAAATCGTCCGTAGTAGACACTGACTTCCGTTCATTCCAAAAAGCTCGAAATACCCGGAAACGCACTGATAGAAACTTGATCTGTTATACAAAGAACGCCGCTTTCTGCCGCCGTCAATACGTGTGACATTATTTCCAACATCACTAAACATCCCACTTAGGTTCCACTAAATAAATACGAAGAAGTTATCAAACACAAATTGTTGTCCAATAAACATTATTTACTTTTTCAATAAGCTTGTAGTGAGTATCATTCGGTGGAAGTCCATAGTTTGTCTCCAAATTGAATGCTACGTACAGATTCCTATTCGGAAGTTCAATTGGAATTGCAACAGCTGCCAAGTACTGAGGACATTGTTAGGTAAAACTGTCTGGCAGTACTATTGGGAAGTACCAACTTACACCAAACGAATTCCCACTAGTGAAGGCAATTGTCCGTTTAGCGCGCGCGCTGTGTATACAACTAAAAGTGCAGCAGAACACAATCGCAAACAAAGAAATCGACGTGAATAAAAGTTTGTACGAATGAAGATCCATTCTTTTGTGTGGCTTATTGAAGACTAAAACCGTTAATAGTTTGCAAGTGAGGAAACAATGTTCCACAATTACTTTTAGTTAGGAAAATGCTTGTATTCCTAAGCGGTTAATAAATAACAAGCAACACGTAAATAAACCTACATAATATCAATATACATACATACTCATACTGAAATATATAAAATAGTTCGTTACAATTACAACTAAAAAAATGGGCAGTAGGTTACTGATGAATACATGGACGCATCCAGCCAGTGGATATCGGTAAAATAGCAGTCAAACTGGAGTACGAAATTCACAGGTTAATGTGAAATTCCGTAACGAGTGCTGCAGCAAAAAATGGGTGTGCATTTGCATTTATGTAGGTGCATAAAACAAGTGCATTACTCTAGATACAGATGATCCAGACTGAAACTTCATGAAGTACCTAATGCCATTGTAAATTTAATGTCAGATTCTCTTAACGTACTCGTTGGCACAGTTGTTCAGTTTCAGTGGTAAATGTGCTGGATTACTTGGCAAGGGGTATCTCATCTTCGATCACTGGAAATTCAAACATTACACTGAAGGGTTTTTTGCACTGCGTAACGCGAACGTCAAACTGTCTTCGAAAGCTTCTTAATCAAGCAGCATTAAATTTGAAGGCCCCTTCCATTCCATGTTAGAAAAGCTGTATGTCTCATAATATTTTGCATCAGATGCGTATTAGGACATCAAATACAGATTTAGAAGTGAGCGATGAAATTCACAATGAAGCATTGACTTTAATTGATGACATTTGTGCTTAATGCTTACCAATAAGCTATCAACTTAATTATGATTGACAGAGCACAATCGACAGATGAACGAGGCATTTAATCAAGAGATGAAGCGCGAAACACCAATACGATTCTAAGGCAGCTTTGCAGGTGAAAAATTTAAAAAAATTGGACTAAAAAGGGGCCCCAACATAAAATACCTATAAAGCAACAAACAAAAAAGACAAAAACAAAGCAGCAAAGACATTTATTTATAACAGAAAAACAAAAATTTATTCATTACGAAGCAGTTCTGTTATGTTTGCATTATTTCTCGTAATAAAATCTTACTTAATGTTAGCCTCTATGTAATCTAGGTACCCATAAACTCGGTCCATCTTTTTAAATAGGGAAATCCCTCCTGCTCAAAGGTATAACATTTTAGAGAAGGTCTGCACCAAAGATAATGGAATACAGAGATGGATAACTTTCCAGTGGAAAGCTGTTTTCCCGTAAAATTCATGAAGTCACGCACATTTGCTCATTTCTTTTTAGGTGTTTGTGAGTTCATGAATTGGACTTAATGCAATAATTCGCTATTCCGAAATGTGTTTTCCACTATTTTCTTTATATTAATTGAAGCCTTAACAAAAACCAAACAAGTTCACTACGAAACACAAAGCAATTAAACAGCGCGATGCCCAGAAAAGCAAAAGTTATGGTGGCCGGCCATTAGCAACATGCTTTTTTTATGTCACACGTATTTACAGACTGGAAAAGGGGCCATTTTGATAATTTTTAAGAAAGTTGGAATCAAGGTCTGGAGCAAAGATAATGGAATACAGAGATGGATAACTTTCCAGTGGAAAGGCGGCTGCCTACAAGCTGTTTTCCCAAAAAATTCATGAAGTCACGCACATTTGTTCATTTCTTTTCAAGTGTTTGTGAGTTCATGAATTGGACTTTAATGCAAGAATTCGCTATTCCGGAATGCGTTTTTCACTATTTTCTTTATTTTAATCGAAGCCTTAACAAAAACCAAACAAGTTCAATACGAAACACAAAGCAATTGAACAGCGCGATGCCCAGAAAAGCAAAAGGAATGGTGGCCGGCCATTAGCAACATGCTTTTTTTATGTCACACGTATTCACAGACGGGGGTTTAAATTACAAAAACAACAATGTAAACAAATGGGTTTTGGGGGGATAGACGTACGAAAGATATCCATCTCTTTTATTCCATTATCTTTGGTTGGAACCAAGGTCTGGAGGCTTAAAAAGGGGAAACTCTGTTCCGAGGCATTGAAAAAACATTAATGTAAAGAAAGGTTTCTCTATTTAATCGCACAATGGAATTGCTTCTTTGTTCTTCCGGAATTGCAGCTACGCTGTAGGAACTGGAAAGTGGTAGAGAACAGTTTATTCGGCCCTCAAGTTGCAGAAAACATGCAAATGGGCACATTCAAGAATCTAGTTATTTTAAGTCGACTAGATTGTTCTGGATAGGATGTAACATGAACGCAAGAACTCTATTGGTCGGGAACGTCACTTTTCTTTTCAGAATTCTGCATCTATCTCCCTGAGAAAGGTTTAAAATTAAGGTTTTTGTTTAACGCTCGCAATACAATATGGATTTTAAATAGATCATTCCCCACAAATTAGATTTTTTAAATAAAACCGAATCACACAAGAAATAGATGTTTTTAAGATTGTTCTGCGGGAGCTAGACACTACTACGAAAGAGTAGATGCAATTCGTTTTCAAATGAAAAATTTGAGAATGTAAACCTTAAAGCCTTGATTTTCATTTATAAATCGGATGGAGGGATCAAAGGGATAAATAAAGTTATCCCAGCTGAAGATGAAGTTGCGGTTTTAGCATTTTTAAAACCTTAGTATACGTAGCAGCGAAATCAAAGAACAGTGAACTTCATTAAAAGGAGAATCTTTGCACCAGGGGCGATTCCTCTCAGTTAGCTAGTTTAGCGGCGCTAAACCAAGCAAATAAATTGAAATACATATACGCAAAATACAGCAAATAAAGAGGTTAAAGTAATTATGAAGATTAATAATTGCAATAATCAATGACATACTAAATAACAAAACTATCATTTACAAATAATATTTGCCTACACAAACACACAACACAATACTCCCATGCAATAAGTTTCACTTGAAATACTCTTTAGCGTTACAACTTGCGATACCGCAAATTCCCTGCCTGCACGCACACACACAATCTAAAACTCCCATAGAAAAGTCTCCTGCTTGTAGCATTTTAAGCTTAGTATCCTGCTCGCGCTAAATTTTAGCGTACCTAGTCTCCACTTCGTTTCTCCACACCAAAGATAAATGCTCGCTAAATTATTATTACACACCATATAGATGGGACAAAAACTATTTCTTCATGACAGTAATCAGTAAACATAATTTTTACAATTTTCGAATTTCAAACTTCAAAGACATCGCAGTATTTGAATCATTCCAAAACAATGGGTATGAGAAAAATTGAAGATATTATTATTGCAGCAGCAGCTCAAAATATTTTTGTAATATCAAGCAGAAGAAGACACTGTTCTTCGTGTCCCATAAATTCCTTTTTGCAAAAAAGTCAAAAAGGCTGATTTGCAAAAGACCTAAGATTATTTGAAGCTAAAAAAAACTAAGTTTCCATTAACATTGTAAAAGTTTTTTTTTTTGGCTTTGCGTTTTCTTTTCTTTCTCTATCAAATTTTTCTCTGCGGTTTCCTTCAAACAAATATCCATAGAAAACGCAACACAAACTTCTTCCTCCGTTTTTTATGTCAAAATTTATCTTCGATTTAATGTACCGGACATTTATTTCGCGAGCTAAATGAGTGGAGACTTTTCATCGGCCCATCTACATGAAGTTAAGAATTTAGCGTGCGAGCAGGATACTGATTTGCTAAACTGCCTCGCTAAATTTTATCTTTGTAGACATTTTTGTATGGGAGATAAAATTTAGCGCGAGCAGGATACTAAGCTTTAGCGTAAAAAAGTTGCGCTACCGAATTTCCTCCACTCTGTATAAGTGTGGAATTTGACTATACCTCTACCAGTCGTAAGCAAAGCACAGGAAAATATACGGAAGGGTAAGCGCAAAACAAATGCGATAAAAGTTGGAAGTAGAGTGTAAGTGTAAGCAAGCAGGTATATTTTGCGCGTTATGTGTACTTCTGTATGTTTCTCTTTCTAGGCAAATTGCAGTAAGAATGTGTCGTTGTGTTCTTATTTGACTGAATTAATAGTCTTATTGAATTCCATTACAAAAGTAAAGTGCGATTTATAATTTTATATTTGCGTGGATTATAAATATGAGTAAATACATAATAATTATTTTTGTCGTGCTTTTGGAATATGAGAGTGCGCTTTTTTTTTTTTTTTTTTTTTTTTTTTGTTTGTGAGAAGTGAGCACGTAGCTAACCCAATGCTTAAGACCAGGAATCGCCACTGCTTTGCACATATGTAGGGCAGCGAAAGAAAAAGAAAAGTTTAACTTAGTTTGATCTTCTAATTTGTATATCAGCTCTAATTGGATGAAATTGTCACATTTCACTGCTGTTGGAATTCTGGTAGTTCTGATGGATCACCATTTCATTGTTGTCCCTCAAACCGAAAGGTTTTTATACCATAATTTTGTTTGACATCTGCATAGAAGTTTACTAGAATCGAATTAAAAGCATACCGCAATGTTGTTGCGTTGTTTTGGAGTGCTGATAGTACTTTGCGCAAGTGTTGCCCTTTTAAATGGCGCGGTTTTCTTCCCTTCGAATAGTGCCTATGGTGTGAGTTCTAAATTCGTGTTAGTCTAAAGCCAGTTTGGAAAAATATTGATTTTACACAGATATTTGCAGCGATTGCTGTTCCATTGGATCTTGGACCGCATAGAAATGTGTTCGTTTCGTACAATTTTGAAGCGAATTACAATTTGCCTCAAAATTGGCAGGTGCCGGCGGTAAGTTTTTGAATGACAGTTTCTTATTTGTTTATTGCTTGCTGGGTTTTCTTTTACATAGTATCAAACTGTATACCTATCTTGTATAGATGACTACGATGAAGCTACAGATTATGTATTCAGATAAGTTTCTTTGTAAATTACAGACACCGAGTCAAGCTCTTGGAAACAATTGGATTATGTGAGGAATACTTTGGCAGGCTATGTAGCTCTGTGGTCTGTGTCTTCCATTAAGCAAGCTCCAATGACCAAAGTAGTTTCAAGTGGATTGTTGGGCTATGTCCATTATTTGTAGAAACAAAATTTGAGTAAATAATTGGCACACCAGTTGTACATAGAATTCTTATCCTAGCTTCTGACAACAATTCTTTTGTGTGAGTTTTCATTTTTGTACTGCTCTAGGGCGCTTTAATACCTCAAAAGTCAAGTCACTTTAGGCTCGACGAGAAGAAGAACTTATAGAAAATTTATAGGTCTGTCCGCAAGTGTTTACTGAATCGAAGTTTTACTAGAATCCTTCTGCAGCTTGCAAACATTAGAATCCGGAAAATAGAACGAAATACGCTTGTGGGCTAAAAATAATTTGCTGGCTTGATTCGGACGCGCCAAAGTCTTTAATATCCCGAATATAATGTTTCGACCCCATCCTCTAATTTAGGAGAACTTACTTCTCGAATAAATTATGTTTCAACCTCTTCGTCTGTATTTCTGTCTGTCTTTTATGAGACCTGGACTAATGTTTATCGGTCAAACGAATATTTCCCTAGTAAAAGATTTCCTTTTAGTAGAACTGTTCCTTTTTGCATGTTGTCATGTAGGTAAGGGAAATGTTTCAGAGTCGATCTCAAAAAATATAAGAACAATATTCAAACTCTGGTCCAACCGGTGCTTTGTAGCGTAGGAGAAGCCGCTTCGCACTGAAGTACCCCTTCGCTCTAAATTTGTAAATTTTGATAAGTGATCCTGCCATATTATTCTTCGATAAATATTTCTTAGAAAAGCTACGGACTAAGAATATTTGAAGAATGCGAGTCATAAGTGCCATAGGTGGTGCGTGGTGACAGTCTTAACAGAAATTTGCTCCAAATCTCTTTAGATCAAAAGACTTGTCATAGGCGAGGTTGATTCTTTGATTGGTTTATGTAGCTGCTATCAACGGATAGAAATACAGCATTTTTAACTTTACTTAAATAAATAATAGTTAGTTTCGCATTTTAACATTACCAGGCTGTTTTCAGTCAAAGCAACATGTTTTTTGTTTCAACGCTTCTGTAAGAATGGCCACGTTATTATAAGTATTTTCGTTATAAGTCGTTTTTCATTTCTCGTTCAGAGCATAGCACGGAACTGAGCTCATTTGAACATTAGCTGTCACAATCTAAATAGTTTTAATCTCGTTTTCACCCGCACTAACTGCTATTCATATTCGCACAGTATTTAGATATTGCGGACACTCGACGGATGAAAGACCATTTAACTGAAAATCAGGAATCAGAATCGCTGGAAGCCGGTAATGTCACTGACATAAACACGAGCTCTGAGTCCCTTAGTGAAACTACACTTGCACCGGATGACACTGAAGAAAGCGAAAAGGCAAAAAGTCGTGAAAGAAGATCGTTGTTGTCAAGAGGACTGTTCTACAATATGCTTAAACAGAAGCTACAAATGTATGGCATGGTCTAATTTAATTAACCCCAAAATGGTTCTAGTTTTACCACAACTTTAATTTCAATCTAAATCTAGGCATGGGTATAGTGGAGAAAGCTGTTTGCTTCGAATGATTTGTGAATCAAATGCCTCGGGAATCGGCGATGGCAATGGATTTTTTGGATCAATTCTTCACATTATTTTTGCGTAAGTATTTAATTTAAGACTTCAATTTAACTTCAGAATGATATAAAATTAATTAAAATTTGTTTTGTGGGACACTGTGGTAGGTTACAGGGTTTCTAATTTGTTTTGTAATTTATGAAGTGCTATTAGTGGTTTCCTGAAATTACGCTTAAAAAATAAAATAGCGAGGAAACGATTTTGGAAAAAAACTCCTTAATGAAATTTCTAGTGTGACAAACTGATTTTTCTTTTAACCCTGACTCCATGTTTTTATGGTAAATGGTAATCGCCATTAGGGGACTTTTTTTAAATCTTGACTATAGGATATCAGAGAATTTTTTTCAGAGTAAAACCTGAACTACACCAAAACAAGTAAAGAAAAGAACAAGCCAGTTTAAACCTCGAAACTCATTGCGAGATACTAATAATCATATTTGATGTTCAGGCAAAATTTGACGAACTCATAAAATAACCTATTGCGAGCTACAAAATATTTAGTGTGAAGGTTAAGAATAATTATCTTTATTATCAAGTATCTAGTTTAGTAAGTCTGACAGCTGAATGACTTGATGTGTCTCAGCTTTGATTGGCTTAGATTGGTCAGATGAACAGTTTTTTTAGTTGAGGTTAGGAGGGCTAGACCACGAAACTATAGTCAAGAATTTCGTAATTAATTACTAAGTAGAAAGTTCGTATATGTGGCTGACGTAGATGAAGTGACATTACCGATCATTTTAGTTTTTTCGTTTTTTCGGGTGCATTTGGTCCACGCTATTTTAGCCGACTTAAGATAAATAGATTTTTGAAACAAATGAAATAGAAAATGGGCTTTTCCTTTCGAAACTGACAGGAATGAAACGCAATTTAGCGGAAAGCCATCAGGAACGAATTCTTTGAGTTGATTTGTTTTTAGAGCTTTGTGCAAATTGAAAACTGCCCGAGTTTTAAACTACAAAGAAAATAAAAAATGTATATGGCGACGATTTTCCAATCTTTTTAGTGCTGTTTCAACTTTTGCTTCGGCGTAGTTCAGGCTTTAAGGGTTACCAGATAAATGGGCTTTTTTTATTTTACCCACATAATCTATACAAATCATTGATTTTCATGGTTTACAAAAACAGTTGAATCTTACTATTGTTGTAAACCATGACAAATAAGAAAGGCCAAATGTTAACGTTTAACGACTTGTTTTTATAATTCCGAAAAATTCGGAAATCTTATTGGCTTTTATTGAGGTTATTTAGCAGGTGTTATGACTTTTTCAAATGACCATCCATGCTTTTTTGGAGATTCAAAAGGTATCTCAAATCATGTAACCATCAAGAAATGACTTAATTTGGTGGTCGACGACATTTTTTTTTAAAAGATAACTTAAAAGATATTGCGCGATACTAATAATCATTTTGAGTGTCCCGGCAAAACTTTTTTAACTCTCAATGGTGAAATTTTCTATACAAAATTGCATATTGTGAAATACAAAATATATATAAGGTGAAGCATAAAAATAATTATTGGTAAAAGCATATTCACGCCTCATCGAAAACCGTGTTTTCCTCAAAATTCATACCGAACACCAACTACATGTAGGTTTCATTTGACATTATTAAGTTGTCAGTTGATGTGTGTTCACTTCTATTCGGTCAATTTTCGGTTCTGCTAATGTAGTATTCGATTGGGTGATCTCAGAGCACTTTTTTTTGCTCTCAGAGCAATTTTTATGTTCGTTTGGTACAAAAAAAACAATCTTTTTCAGATTTCAGAGCACTTTTGCGAATCTGGATTTTTTCTCAGATTTGCTTCAGATTTACCAATACACGTGCGTACAGCTAGTGGAGTTTGTTTACGTTTTAGTGAAATTTTTCAACTGCAAAGAAACGCATTGCATCGGGTGCATCTATTTTTGTTAGTTATTTATGTACAAATGCTTAGAAATCAATCTAGGCGAGCATTTTGAATGTTTTCATATATAATTTAACCAGTGAATAGAAAACGCTTAGAAAAGTGTCGAAGGCTACACATATTGCAGTCGCACAAATATCAACAAAAAAAAGAGCAAGTGACGTTTTTGTGTTCGATTAGCCACCCGAAATCTGAAATCTGAGAGCAAATCTGAAGAAGCCCAATCGAATACCATATAAATTTGCTGAATATTGCAAAAGGTGTGTTTGTTTCAACAATCCAACGATTGGAACTCGTTTTTAAAACTGAAATATGAATGGAAAAACTTCTGCCAAAGTAATAAACAGGAAACAAATATATGATACGTATCTAAAAGAGATTCGTTACGTACGTTCGTTCATCGCAAGCAAATTGATATAGAACAAATTTCACTACAACTACACAATCTTCCTAAAAATCGAATCGAAATTGTAGGTACCTACACAAAATACGAAATTATTGAGAACTTAGGTCAGAAAGTTAATTAATAAACATAAATCAGCTACAATAAGGCTCACCCTGCTCTACCAACCCGTAAACCTAACCTAACATAAATAATAAATAAGCAAATGTTCACATTTTAATAGCTGCAGACGTCAGTTGGCATATAGAAATTAGACGTATCTGCTGCGTAACCAGTTGATAACTTATACGCATCCTTATTTATACAATACTAATTGCTCACCCACATGATAAATAACATTCAAACTTTAAACTAGAAATTGTGGGATCTGCGTAAAGTTTCCTCCAATAGACATACAAAAGAATAGTAATTACAATACAGCGTTGAAAAAAAAAAACGGTGACAGCGAACAAGTGCGAATTAAAACTCGAACAAAATTCGTCACAGGCATCTTCTGTTTATGTTTGTTTATCTCGCATGGGAATAATTTTTGTACAATATTTATTTGTTTCAGACCAAGCTCCTCAAAAGATGAAGGCATACCGGAAGTTTATTACAAAGCCGAGTTTGATGGTCAACAATCAGAGTGCTCACGTTACAGCAAAAAGTGCCCAGAGAACGTGTTGGACCTTATATCAACGCCAATCCACGAAATATTGAATTCATTACGAAAGAAATAAAATTATTTTGTTGTACACGTTTTTCTTTGTTACGTTTTTATTATCAATGATGAGGAATGTTGTGTTCAAAAGTCAAAACGCTGGAGATTCGGTCTATAAGAGATTGTTGACACTCAATAAAGATTTGAGAGCATGAAGCACCCGATCGTCCTTGCATTTCAGCATGAAGGTATTCGTTGTTCGAGTGCTGATGAATTACGTCGTTCGATGAAGATGGCCTGGAAAAAGGGTTATTTATAATCTTTTTGAATATTTATAATACACGATTGCGATCTAACGTCATAATGATGTATAGTATCTCGGCTAGTATTCCACTTGCATGATGGAATGGTATACTCGCTGTTTCGCATATACTTTTGAGGACACACGCTCGGCCAACAAGACCCATCCTGAAAATACAAATAAATAGAATCAGCAGTAGTAAGGTTTAAAGCTACACATGTCACTTTTTATGTCAAATTTTGACATTTGTCCTAAATTTGTCACTACGTGTGATCGCCTGTCGAGCGTCTGAACAGAACACTCTCACCAAAGACACACGAGTTACCACCGAATGGTAGAATTTTTGTGAAATCAGCATGTCAAATTTTTGCCGCAATAAATGACACGAGTGTAGTCATAGCTTTAGTAAACGTTTCGCAGCATTGAGCAGCAGCTACGCAGAAGAGCAACTATATAACAACTTACGAGTATAGAAGTTCAACTAAGAACTTCAAGGTACTGTTCGCGACAACGTCAGTGTCAAATAAGAAAAAGAAAATATAGTGACAGCTAAAAAACTTGTAGCAAAACAAATTATATATGGCTGTCAAGTCGCTTTATATATCACAATAGGGACAAGGTTTACTGTAAAAATATAAAAACAAAAATTGATTTTTAGGTCAATGTTACCAGACACTAGACATATTTGCATCGACGCACAAGTTCAATCGACAATAGGTTTGTTTGACGTGGGCCCTAGTGCGCACTGGGTTAACCCTAATGTGTTCGATACAGCACTAAACTCGGCCTGGTACTGAAAACCTGTGTTTGACATGGCTTCTAGGGTACCCTAGTTATGCCCTGAACTGACCCCAGGTAATTTGAGGGGGCAAGAAATCAGTGCTGAGTTTCGCTTGCTGTCATTCATTTTCAACCTCGTCATCTACATTGCAAAAACTTTTATCAACTATTTGCATTATGGCAAACCCAAATTCAGAATTAAGTTCACTCATTTTAAACAATAAACGGGAAAAAGTGTTACCAAAACATAAATATTTGTCAATATCAACAGCTGACAGACTTCAGGGCAACATTTTGCGTTCGATATAGAAGTCGAATTTTCAGGGTTGTGCAGGGTTTTTGACAGGCGTGGAAATTAGCTGACACTTCTCAGTGCGCACTAGTGGACACTAGTGCTAGCCACGTCAAACAAACCTAATGACAAACATCATTAAATATCACAATCTGAAAAACAAACTTTCGATTCGAAAACCAAATTATTTGAATTTCAGCTGCCACTTAAACATTATCTTTTGAGCTGTAAAATGATAAAAATGGACAATATCTAGCTTTTCGCTTTTAACATGTCTCAAAAGTTCTTTTAGGAACAAACGAACAAAAGAGGTGCACACTTTTCGACGGAAGAAATTACTTTATAATCGCATTTTATGAATGACATATATTTATGTTCTTACTTATCTGCTAGCTGTTCCATTGCCTTATATATGGTCCACCGGTACGTTGATAGATCGTTCCTTGTTATTTTCAACTGATTTAATCGACCTTCCTTCGACGGGGATTCTAGTTCATCCAAACTTCGTCGCCTATGCACTGTTTGCGGTTTCAAATAGTTCTTGTGAAGTTCCGTCGCATTTGTTGGAAGAAAATATTCAGCTTTTAGCACATATCCCGATGTAACCGATTCATAGTGTAGGTCTTCTACCGGTATTCCTATACCGCAAATGAACTGAATCAATGCAAAAAGAGTCATCATTTCCAGTTAAGCCTCCTGTCAAGTACCAACCTGTAATCGTGTTGGAGTGGTTGGAGGAAAAATTAATGATCTGCTTTTCCGTATGCCCGTATGAGACTGTTCTATGGTTGCAATGATTTTGTAAGAAAGCACTAAGTAAATTAAAATCCCTTCGGTGGAATACATTCTTCACCGGCAATAGTAAAAATGACACTGCCTCTTAAAGATGAGGCAGATGGGGTTCTCAACCACTTTCCATACGGTTCTATTTATATTTCAGTTTACTTATTCTGTGTACATTTTCCATTATCGCATAAACACCCAAAATGTTCAAGTAAATGAGTTAAGTATTCATTGAAGTACTCCATTTAAGCCCAGATGAGGTCTGAACAGTTTTCATTCCCAATTCAGTTGAATAGCTCCTGCTGCAGTATAAACAGTTAAAGGCCACATATTTTTAAAATGATATCCAGTGCACTGATAATCGTAACATTTTGCGTTTCTGTTGGCATTAAGTTTGGTTGCGGATTCATTTATACAGGAAATTCAGCCTATGGGGTAAGCAGGAATTTGTACGTAGAAAATTGCATAAAATATATAAACGCACTTTATGCAACTGATAGAAGTTGAAAATTCTGTTGTTGAACTGATGTATACATAGAAATAGCGTTTACGAGAGTTGTAAGCTCTTTTTTTTTTTCTTAGTGGTGGTTATCAGTTTTGATTGATACCTCGCGGTTGACTTTCGCAAGTTGTTCTCTGCTCAAATTTGTTATATACGTTGCAGAATGGCTCTTGCAAGTGACCCGAATTAAGTTTTAAAGTCAATACGGCTGTTGCTTAGTCGTAGGTGCAATAGCTTAGTGGTTAGTGAGTTGGAGCTAGGGGTCCAAGATTCGATTCCCGAAAGAACCCAAATTCAATCTTGGAGTATTTCCGCTGCGCCACCTCTCGCGAACGTCTGACAAACATTCGAAGGAGCTTCTGCATTAGCCTTTGGACTCGACACAAAATTGTACATCCCTTCCATTTGTCCCAAAAATGAAAAATTCACACAAATCGAATGGTTGTGAGAAGCTAGGCCTAGGGTCCCTTCAGACCAGTTGCGCCTACTATTTATTTTTTATTTATGTAGCTCAGTCCGTATTTGGAGTTCGTTCGAATAGTGCACAAACTACTTATGGATAGAAGTCAAAAACAGGTAAACAGGTAAGTCCAATGTCATATGAGCTTTAAAATGGTTGAGCTTTAAAATGGTTTCCGCGCACCTTGTTTTAACAGTAGTTGTGTTGCCAACTCGACCGAATATTAGGCTGATTATAACTATTGCTTTTAAAAGAAAGATTAAAAAGAGAAAAAAACAACAACGGTGTTTTGAGGTAATAACTTCGGTAAATTTCAGAAATATGCAATGAGAACGTTCAAGTTAGACTAGATATTACGTCTGACAGCTGTCTGACTTTTCGTGTATTAATACTGATTGGCCAAGATCGTTCACAAGACAATTTTGTTCAGTTGACGCTAATGAAGGGGTAGCCGACGAATATAGTCCACAATTTCGCGCAAGCGGTTTTCTAATCAATGATCACAGCTTAAATTCGAGGCCTAGGAAGCTGATACTTTCCTCAAATATATGATTTCACGAGTCATTAAAGCTTTTTACAAATGAAATCAAAACTAAACTTTTATGAAAGGCACCAGTCCTTCCTTTTGAATTCCAATAAAACAAATCGCTTTAATTCTACTTCTTGATTGAAATGTCCACCTATTTCGAAAACAGTTTTCCTAACCTCACCTCGTTTCAGCACCGATCTTGAGTGATCTTTATTAATTCGTTGGCGAATGTAAAGCCAGTCCATTAATTTTGTTTAACCACAAACTACAATCAACTTAAATTTCTTTGCATGTGTAGGTATACTGCAAGTGATTCATTCACTTCTGCTGTACAACACCTACATTCACATTGTATAGATAGGTTTTCATTCAGCACCCCGAGCGTGATGGGTTTACCTGTTTGTTCAATCTTGTGTATTTATAATGCGTACTCTAATGTATTGTAAAGAATTAGATCTTAAATTGGATATAAAAACTAACGGCATCCAATGGCGAAATAACTACCACTTAGACATTAAATGATTACTCAAATAACAGTAGAAAGGTGTTTTCATAAGGTGTTAATATGATATTGAGTGAAGCAAACAGAACTATACACCGACTGCAGACGAGGGGCTGTCTATTTACATACATGCTTACGTTTGACTGAATAATTTAGAAAAATATTTCGTAGGTGACATTGCGCGATACCCATTTCCATTTTTAGATTCCAGGCAAAGTTTTTCCAACTAACAATGGCGAAATTTTCCATGCAAAATTACCCATTGTGATCTACAAAATATTTAATTCGAAGGTTAAAGACGATTTTTAGTAAGGCCCATGAACTGTAAAATGCGTTTCTAAATGCGTCAGTGCTAATAGTCGTCATTCGAAATGGAAGAAATGAACAACAGTTCATTACCGATTTTAGTACTTATTACGAAGGTCTTTAGAATTATACAAGTATGCCATTACAGCGACCTGCAATTCAACATAATGATAGAAAATAATTAATTTACTGTATACTTGGGTAAAATTACAAAATCAAAACCCAAATTAAATATCAGCACCTATTTTTTATAAGACCTTCCTACTTTTTAGATTTTAGCTTTCCAGACCTAATTTTGTGAATATCATTCATACAGAGGACAGAACTATGGTTATTATTATACTTATACTTGTATAAAGTTGGTGACATATTTGTAATCAACGGTACAGTTGTCAGCTTTTTGCACAAATGTTGTTCGCCGAAGTTACGAACTTTTGATTAAAGGAGCGGAATAAGACTTATTATGGCATATTGCTGCGTTTGTTGTACCTCGCACGTATTTCAAATTAAATTAAGAAAGATAATTAAAAAGGACAGATTTTTACTAAAACAGAGGGGACTATACCGTCACTGCCAAGAGGATTGGCAGCTAAGAGTTTCAGTCTCAACTTACTGTTACATCCGAGCTTCATTCAAAAAGATAAAACTCTGTTCTGTTGAACTTTTCTAATGAAATCACTGTTATTATTCTAATAATTCACTTCAAAACAATATTTCTTAAGACAATTCTTAACCGATTTAAACCAACACTTAATTCACTATATTACGTTACACTTGTTTACCTTCACAACCAATTACCTTTTCGAGCTTTACCAATCACTGTTTAAAAAACAACTGCCCCTCCCTGTTCTCAAGTCTACCTTTTATATCCGCTCCGCCATCTATCGGGAAGTTTCTAGTTTATTCCGGTTCGTTCGCTGGTTCTAGAATTAGCTCACATAACGCTCCACTTTTTTGACAGATTGGAGTCTCCAATTGGAAGTAGAACTTGTTCGGTGACTAATGGGTTGCTTACACTTCACCATTTTAGGTTCAAAGTTTTTCATTGCAATCAGTTCCCACTCGTTTATTGACATTTTCTTAAAAGTACGAACATTATATACAAAATAATGTACTAAACAAATTTGAATTCCAATTCACTTTATTTATACTCATTCTTTCATTTTCTGTTTCGTGACATCTAGATTTTTGTAGCAATTGCTGTTCCATTGAATATTCCCCACCGTAATATATTCGTTTCGTACAACTTTGAGGCTAATTATAATTTGCCAGGTGATGCTCAAACAATTATTCCCGGTCCATATCAAAGGGTATGCAGTAACAATTTGTGTCTGACTCAAGCCATTCCAATGAAAAATCGATTGTTATTACAGTTTACGCCCATAGATGAGATGATTTTCGGAGAAGAACATGTGAACAATGTTGAAGGTGAAGTACAAGAAATGGAAGAAGTCGGAAGAAAGGTTACCTCCACAAAAAATAACAGAACAACAACCGAAAACCCAAATAATTCAAAACCATTAATTACCAGAAGAGCTGTTTACCAGATATTAAGAGAAAAGCTAAAAGTGTAAGTTTAAATATTTGTTTATTTATTTTGAAACATAAATTCTTTTTTATAATTCACTTTGTCTTTGAGTTTCATTTATTTATTTGCAGTACTGGGTTTGGGGGAGAATCTTGTTTACTAAAACTTATTTGTGAGGTTAATGCGTCGCTTTTGGGTAAAAATAATGGAGTTTTTGGAAGTATTCTACATATCTTACTGACGTAAGTACATAGATATACATAAATTCTTACAAAAACCTTCCATATTTACTGTCAAGACACTCAATTTCTTAACATTCCATTTTTTCAAAGCAAGCTTGACAACATAATATCATGAATGGAGAAAATGACAGATAAATACATTGAGGTCAGATCAGCTTCTGTCATTTAAGCTCAACATAAAGTGGTATTTGATTGACCTCTTTAGATTCTGCACTCAGATTGTCAGATTTCTTGTGTCCAATTGGAATTGTTTTCTATCCACTTGCTAAATATTATATTTTATTATTTAAAATTTGGTAAAAACCTGACACAATATTCCTTAAAATCCTACTTTACTTTGCTGTGGTGGGATAATAGAAGTTTGAGTTAAAAATTTTTACGAAAACTTAAAAAAAAACTCCACTATTGTCACACTCGAATGCATTTGGATTGGTAAATCTCAAGCAACTCTAAAAAATGAGACTTGCAGAAGTCTACCCAATAGAGGAAACCGCACATAATGTTCACTTAAAATTTTAATACAAAAAGTCTTCTTCAAACCAATTGTTTCTTGTAATTGCTGATAATCCTTATACCGAGAGTAAAATAAATTATATCTTCTTTTTCGTTTCAGGCCAAGTACTTCATCTTTCGAAAATCTTCCGAAAAAGCTGTACAAGGCAGAAGAAAACGGTGTGAATGGCAATTGCTTACAGTATCAGAAGAATTGCCCACACGATATTATGAATATATTTTCTGTTCCGATTGAAGATTTACTCAAAATAATATGATCTAATATATATATAAATAAAAGAAATTCACAAGTACAACAACAATAATTGAGACAGGAGATCTGCACAAGAACAGATTGCACATTTCCAAGATCCGTCATTTTCTTATTTTTAACAGGTCAATCGTAAAAAAACAACCAACTTAAGGTTTTTTCCACTGCGCCACCTCTCGCGAAAGTCTGACAGACATCCGGGAGTATAACTGTCATGAAAGAGCTTCTCCATTGGCCGTTTGGACTCGGCATAAAATTGTAGATCCCTTCCGTCCTAAAAATTAAAAACTCACACAAGACGAATGGTTGTGAGAAGCCAGGGATATATAGGGTCCCTACGGGTCTGTTGCGCCAACTATTTATTTACCTATTTATTTAATTTTATGTTAAAATTAAAAGCTGTTTTTTCTGGGGTCCAAACCTGTAACGTAGGTATGGCTCAACCTCAGTCATCCACCACCCGAACTACTTAGCAGGTGAAGGTACTGTAGCATTATTGTTTTAAAGAGAAAAATCCGAAGAAGCCACGAACAAGACTATTGCAAACTGGAATTTAAGCATCAAAACATGAATGGCCTAACAAAGGCATAGGTATTGGATAACTTTCAACATTTTTGGAGCGGTTGACATTCCTCCTTGACCTATTTATCCCAGGTGGAATGTGGAAGTGACTTGAAAGCAGCACTTTTGCACATTAAAAAAAAAAAGGGTCACAAAGTGGTACAAAATCTTTCATTTTTGAGTTAGATCGATATCTAGGTAACGATATAAACAATGCATCCTTTGAAGAGATACTGTTCCTGATACTTTGTCTAATCTTTCTCTAATCTCACTAGTGTTACTGATTACTTTGACGTAAATCACTAATAGATAAAACGGCACTTCGGCCATATTCGAAAATAAGGTTTTTTGTTTAGTGCCACTTTTGTTTTTAATGTGGCACAAAAAATGTGACTGAATAACGAAATCGTCTACTTTACTTTGCTGAGAAAGGTAGGTATGAAGGTGTTCAAAAAAACACAATCACCTCTATCGGGAATTAAATTTCCCTGGGAATGTTTTCTATTCAGCAATCTGATTTACATTGCTGACAAGTGAAACATTTCCAACGGAATTTATTCGCGATAACCTTGAATTACGTATGGTTCAACTCATTGAACGCTGCCGTTATAATGAGTCTTGTAAAGCCTGAATACCTGAATGCGACAAGTGTCAGATCACAAACGTCATAAATCTGATAGTGAGAAAACAGTGTTCTACCACTCTCTATTCATTTTTCCCACGAAGAATTATAATTTCCCTCCTTAGCGAACTCAAATTTACTTCAGTTCAAACTCCCAGCCACTCTTTTATAACACAATCATATTTTTTAGTTAAAGTTTTTGTTCCATATGGAAATAAAAACACATTTGTTAACCTTTAGTATAAAAAATGAGGTTTTGTTAAGAAACTCATAGTTCGAATTATTTTATTTTTCCACAATTTTGTTCCATATTATATATCAACTTCACACAAAAAGGTAGAAATAGCACAGTCTTTGACACTGGGTACAAATTTCCCAACTTTCAATCACTGTCAAGTTTCGAATCGCAGAAGAGCATTTTCAGGACTAACGTTTGTAAAGTACATACATTTTTAGCTTGGTAATTATTATAATAGAATTTATCATGAAACAAAATAATCTCATTTTAACCTTATTAAAGCTATAGTAGATATGCTAAAGTCAGACGACATCATGAGCCGTCTAATGGCAACTGAAGAAGGCTTTAAAACACCTTTGGATCGACTGTTTGAAAATGATGGTAAATATTTTCCAGAATTCGTGAAAAAGGGAGTAATTGCAGTAGAAGACGAAGAGGAATACCATGTGAAGTACTTAACTGTTACATTTGATGTAAGAAAAATGTTTATTTACTCATGCCTCCGTTTCAGAAACCAGATATTCTGCAATGTTCCAGGTTGCAAACGTTTCTTCCCATCCGTCTTTGCATATCAGAGCCACTATAACAGTCTGCACCGGTATATTTGTAATCAATGCAAAAAGAGTCTGCCCACACCTCACCTACTAGATCTACATCTATCAGAACACCATGATTCATATTTCTCGGTGGTATCTAAAAGCAGACCAATGTATTTATGTTTTATTGAGGAGTGTCAGCACAGATGCAACACACCGGAAGAAAGAAAAGATCACTGTATCAGCTCGCATAAGTTTCCTTCGAATTTCCGGTTTGAAAATCTCTGTTTGGTGGACAAAAAGGCGCCTGTTGTAACAGAAGCTCAGGCAATGACCGACGAACCAATGGATGGAAAGAAGGCTCCTTTTACTAACAAAAAATGCAACTTTTCATTTGGTCATGCAAAAAGTAAAACGTTCAACAAAAAGAGTTACGCCAAGCTTCTGTGCAAATCTGACGTCGAATACAAGAACTCTTTGGAGGACTCGAAAACTGTTTCGGACTTGCTTAGCAGTTTGCCAGAGTAATTTATCAAATGTACTCATTTTTCCTCATGCCTGTTGAAAGATATCGCTCCATAATGTAAATACCTTGTACAAAATGCATTGTTAAGTGAAACCAATGTTTCGCAATAAAAAATGAATTATTACCTCCTGTGTCTTGCCTTTCAATTGCTTTACTTTGAGAAGCAGAACAGGTACAGTGTACGTTGTATTAATCTTCTCTCTAAGGCCTTATGATCCTCTAGCTTTTGTAATTTTCGGTTCAACGTTGAATCCTCCATGAAGATGAATGACGCCAGAATATACCAACAATGCTATGCATTCGTATTACTTTGACCAGGTCGAAACTTATTGTTGCTGTTACAAAGTCGCATTCAATTTTCCTATGGAATTTTACCTTTGCACCCATTTATAAATTTGTTTTATCCGACCTTCGACGAGGTGGTTTCAAGAGACGTTTCCTGCATTTTGAACGCGTTACTTTAATTGAGTAAATTTTTCATCTATGCTTATAGCATTTAAGTTCAGTGTTCCCGCCGCACAATCACCACAAAAGAAGGCGGGAGCTAGCAGAGACAAATTGTCTCTGGCAGCAAGTACACCGACAAGAACGTTACATTGAGTGGCACTTTCACAAAGCGGTAATTGTCATAACCGAGGTTTGCTGTTTGGAATGTTTGTACGTTGAAGATGTTAAAACAGAACGACGTCAATTTTGTTGTTATTAATGTGTTCGCTGTTCAAGACATTTTAAAGAAATTAAAAATCGAAGAATTTACGTTATAAATATTATAAATTCTTTATTCTACTTCACAATAACAATAATTAAATTAATAGAAAATATATTTTGTTTTCTTTTGGTAATTCATTATTCTCACAACATTTTGAGCAAACTTTGCGCATAAATATTTAACAAAAACTATTTTTCTGCTCATTCTCTTTTGAAATTTATTGCTTTGGCATTTTATTGCGTTTATGTAAGATTCGCATTAATTGCTTGGACATAAAGTATGGTTTCTCCTCAGATCCATCATTTCGCTCACAGTCTTCCACTGAAAAAAAAAAGAAACTTATTTACTCTCCGTAACAGACCAAGTTTGAATTTTAACTTACAGAAGCATAAGAAAAGGGTGTCAACTGCCATTGAATAGACTCCAAAGAATACACTCGTTATCAAGAAAGTAGCTATCACCACAATTGTTATTGGTACAGCTGTATAATTCAAGGGATGAGCACCGGGGTTTGCTTCAAAGTAATAGTAAGTGCCAACTCCAGCAGCACCCGTTAGCAACAGTTTCGAGAGGAAGAACAAAAAGTCGGTAACTTTGTCCACAGCAATCACCCGAAGGAAATTTCTCATCAATAGATTAAACGAGTCCTTGGCACTTGTGCAGAAGTTCTTGCCATGAATTGCACACATAATGTAGGCGTTTCGGTTAATAAAACGTAAAAAGTTTTCCAAACACCAGAAGAAACATTTCATGCAACATAGAATCGCTCTCGTAACACTGTTATCGAATTTCTTCAGTTTCTGGTCGATGTATTCCAAAATAATTCGTATAATGCGGCAAATCGTCAGTATTAAGGCACCGAGCACCAGTGTCCCCAGGTGATAACGAACTGTTCGGCCAAATGCTCTGGTTAGAACAAAGTACGGAACGTCTGATTTGTGGAATGTCCAGTACCAAGTTGCAAAGGTAGCGGCAAGCACCATGTCTCCAAAGGCCGATATAAAGAATGACAACCATAAGAACCCAACAATGTTGTACGCCTGTAATTATACGAATTAAATATTCGATGTTATTGTGTTTGAAATCTGTCAAAATTAGATCCAACACGAACTGGTTGAAAATGGCAATAATTTCTGGTGATTGTTGCAAAATATTGTGAAAAGACTGACCTGGAAGTATGACACGATTGGTGGGTTTCCGATCCCTTCAAAGTAGCATCCTGTATCAACACATGGTACTTTTTGCTTAAAAAAGGTGGCCAATGTCTTATCAGCGGATTCGATGAAACAATTGTTTTGAAAAAGGGTCGGATCGCACTTCGCGCCGAGAGTATAGTTTACCCCAATGCCTTCACATTTGCATACTTCTGTAGTAGGCTGTGGTTTAATAACTTTAAAGGACGGTTCTCCAACTGATGCTAAATACAAGCCAATTCCGACTGCCAGAGTAATGGTGCACATATACAAAATCCACGGGAATATTGGGAAAAACACTGTTGCCACTACACATGAGACTGCCCTGTGGATGCAAAGATATATTTGATAGGTATTAGGTTTAAATTTGTTTGTAACTTACTTGCTTCCTTCCTTTACGAGAGCTATTGCTATTCGAATTCTACTCCGAAGGACAATCACCAAAAGAAATATAACCAAAAAAGCAACACCCAACACAATCGATGCGTAGAGCCAGGTTGTATGCTTTTGGAAAACATTTTTTACAGATGAAGATAGATTCAGTGAGTGGTAAGGAACCGTTGGAGTAGCTTTCCAGTAATTGTATTGTGTGACACTGTAGTAGACACCTGAAATATATCAAACAATTTATTTTAGCGCACAGTTGTTACCAGAGACAATACAATAGTATGGTTGTTACGTTGAGCATAATCTTACCGAATCCAAGTCCGAATAGTACTCCTAGTATAGAAAGCCAAACAATTGGAGTTGCGACCCACCTCATTAGCGAAATGAACATTAGTGAAACAACCATCGTGACTACCAGAGCCAAGAAGATGACCTTCCATGAGCTAACGATGTCTTCCACAACTTTCTCTCCAACCTGAGAAAACGAAGATTTGTTTTAGATTAAGGTTACGATTAGAAATTATTAATTTAAGTTATATAGAAATGCTGTTTTCAATTGGGCATGGAATAAAGTCTGAATTCAAATCGAGACGAAGAAGATTCCATGGAAGCGTTATAAACTGAAAAATTGTTCTGCTCTTGTGTAATTATGTCGGCAGTTAAACACTTTTCAAACAAAATAATATAAAAAATGTAGGGCTTCTCTCAAGGAAACAGAAATTTGGAGATATTTTTACATATTGTTTATTACAAGGTCCACACTGTGTTTGTGTTGGCAATTTACAATTGGCTTGAAAAAAGGTTTTTGCACTTTGGATAAAATAAAAAGTTCTGAGAACAAGCTTTTAAAAAAAACATAGACGCGGTTCAATCCAAATCATTTAACCGAAAATACAAATGACGGAAACCATTATTTAATTAGTTAAAGCAATTGGAAAAGATTTGGTGAGAGCTCACGTATTTTGTCAGTAACCACACGCGATGGCGCAAAGCTTTGTAGAGGCTTTGTAGGGTCCGTATAGTACGTAGTTTGAAGAGAGGATATATAGTCCAAAAATATTGATTACAGAAATAAAAGGACATGAGTACCAGCGAAGGAAGCCATTTTTAGTTTGTTTTCAACGTTATTTGCATATTTACAAAGCGCGGTCCAATGCGAGCAAGCACTGTGTTGGGTTTTGGTGTGGTTTCCTATTGGGACAAAAAATCTATTTTTTGATCTAAATCACTTTTCATGTTCCAATGGGCAGAAAAATCAATCTTCTTTTTGATTCGGATTACTTTTTGCAGATCTCGATATTTTTTTCAGATCTACACATACTGCCACAAATACCAATATACTTTGCACAGCTACTTATGTAATTTTAAGAAGTCCGAAAGGTTAAATTCAGAAACTTCTTCATTACAGGAAAAAAGTCCGAAACGAAAGTCAAATCTGTTCGGAACTCATATTGCGTTTGAAGATCGGAGTAACCGTTTCGGAGCATTCATTTGATATTAAAACATTCCGCAGCAATTGGTTTAAAAAAAGGTGCCGTGTAGTGTAGCCGTCATAAACTAAGTTAATAGTTAGTTTATGGTAGCCGTCAAAAGTAAGTGACATAACGCGGTACAACGCAATGCGGCAAGATGCGCTACCTATATATGTCATCGGAGAATTTTTCTTTTTGTATCGAAACGGATGTATTGAATTGGAATGGGCGCATTCAAGAATCTAGTCATCTTAAGTCGACTAGATTGGTCTGGATGAGATGAAACCTGAACGCAAAAACAAGATTGGTCGGGAACGTCACGTTTTCTACGTAAGCCACATATGAGAACTGTCAACTTAGTACTCAGTCACGAATTTCTCGACTAGATTCGTCGGCTACCCCTCCATAAACGTCAACTGAAACAACTGCTCTCTCGACCGATTTCGACCAATCAAAACCGAGATTCACTTAGTGAGAGAGCTGTCAGACTTACTAAACTAGATACTTGAACGTCCCCAATGTCTTCGATTTCGTACGAATAGGGTAGTACGCGACATGTCAGTGTCAAATAGGAGGAAGAAAATACCAAGTGACAGCTTAAAAAATTGTAGGAAAACAAAACATAAGGTTCGTTCGTGTACTTTCAGCATAGGAAAATGAAAAACTTCAAATTTCAAAAATCGAGAGAGAAATCTAACAATTTCAAGAGAAGTACCTGATCGGTTTTCTTACAAAAAGTTTAACAAATGTCATTTTAACATTATCGTAAAATGCAGCATCTACAAAATAAGTTCGAATTGCAATTTTTATAAGCTAAATACTTATCATTTTGAATGCGCTGATATGTTCTAGGAGAATATTAGATTACATCTTATTCCTCCGACATAGTTGAAGACGAAAATAAATAGAGTTTTACTTGTCAAACTTTTGAGCTGTCACTTAATTGTCAGTTTTCATTTTTCAGTAAGTCGAAATTCGGCGAGTAGAAAATTACGAAAAAATGAAAAGAGGGGAAATACATTTCTCTCTCATTTATTTAAATTTTCTCAGTACGTGGTCGCATTCGCACCAGTGCTGCCACAAGGGAAAAAATTTGCGTAGCAAAACTTAATTTGTGTAGCAAAACTCAAAAGTCCAAAATATAAATTTTTTTTTCGAAAATAAACAAAAAACACTTAATTCTTTATTCAAAGTAAATATTTTTTTAAGGACTAGTACAAGTATAGTTGGTAAACTATATATTTTACAAAACTAAATATAATCAAACAAAAAAAAAAAAAAGCATTAAAAACTTCACTTAAAAGGCGCTTTGCATGTAAGCATTGCCTTAATTACAAGATTTTTGTTCTCATTTCGTGCTTAAAAAAAAAAGTAGCAAAATAGGCGTTTTTAGGGAGAGTGCGTAGCAGCGTAGCAAACGGGCAATTGCGTAGCAGTTTTGCTACGATCGTAGCAAAGTGGCAGCGCTGATTCGCACAGTTCCTTAGCAAATTTTGAATAATTTTACGTTTGCAAAAAAGTACCCGAACGAACCTATATTTTATATGAGCAGCATCATTCTGTTAAAAAATTACTCAAAAGTCTATAATAAAGTGCAAAAATCAGAATAAAAGCATCAGATAATTAAAAAATTATGTTTATCGAATGCATTAGGTAAAAGCCGCAAAGTAATGGGAATTGTGCGCTTTAACAATATTTAAACAAAACACTGGCCATCATAAACCAGCTTTATTATCCTACAATTTTTTTTCGACATTCGAACCAAAAAGATAGCCCATCTGTTAAAGGATGGGCTTCACGAAACACTCAATCGGAGAAAATTCTGTTCCGATCGGATACCTGGATAGGGCTAATACTCCAGGATGACAGATGTTCGCGAGAGATTCGTTTGCAAACGCCTTCTGATCTGGGTTCATATACTCTGTGTGTGAGGTTCTAGAGGTTCTAACATCCCCGTTCCGAGGCTACGATGGCTTACTATGATTGAAATAAAATATTGTTTGTTGGTTTCCGTATAGTCCCGTTTAATGTCCTTCAACTGTATATAAATATAATACTTTTCGCCTATCTACAGCTTTTTAAATATGACTTTAGAATTCCATTTTCTTGGTTTCCCTCTTTTGTTTACTTTAACCATTGATAGTTCAAAGATTCAAATACACCACCTAAAAAGCATTGCGAGAAAAACTTCAAATGGACAATTTCTGTGCAGGTGTTTGCAACCTTTTCATTCTTCTCTTACATCCTATTTTGCATATTTGTCCCTCCAACTTCGCTCATACTTTTCGAAAGTGTAAATACTGACCAACAACAACCTTCTTTATCATATAAACCATTTAGAAATGTTTTTAAAACAAATTAATGTTATACCTACCTAAATTCTGTCTTATTAATTTAAAATACACTTAATTTGAAATAAGGACTATTGAACGACTGCAACTTGTAATCCTTTGTCCATATAGTTTGGATTGAATGTCTTACCCCATTGAGATCAGCACCCAGCATTTTTTCGGTTAGAGTAGTAATTTCCGGCGGAAGTTTTATGTCCTGCACTAACCGATTAATGCCTTCAGCATCCGATGGTACACAACGTTTCGACACTAATAAATTCAAAATAATAATTTAGAATGCTGCAGACGAATGTCAGAGTTGATGCGTTTTTGGTTTTATTTATGACTGTAATCGGACTAAGCTGTTAACTGGGACGAGGGACACACCACAAGACAATAACACAACCGGGACAATACACAAACAAGTTTGTTAATTATATGTAAATTAAATAATCGAATAAAAAAAGAAATACATATCAAATCACCTGTTGTGCCTCCACGCCGTTGTAGAAATGTGCCACAATGTTTCCAACCAGGCGAGACAAATATGTATTCGTCTTTATCATCTTTTCCTTAATAATGGACTCGCCCAATTTCTGACGCGTACTACACTGCAGGATGGGTTCATCGGCTTCTTTTAGCTGTTGATTAGTCAACGCGATGCTTGTCTTTTTTATTGATGCGTCACTACTTTGTGTATGATCATTTGTAGGAAATGATACGAAGCTTGACGTCTCTGGTGTCATTTGAAAGGGATGTGTTGATACATCTCTTTTTCTGAGTGATCGCAGAAATGATGGAATATATTCACACCGATCAGGTGCAAATGTCCACACACACCGATTCAAAACTAGTTTTTTAATATTTTATTTATTAGATTAGAGAAATGTAGGGATGAGTGTTTAAATAAAGTGAATCGAAAGATATGAGTTTCGAAAAAAAAAACAAAACAAAAAAAAATATTCTGGAGTAAATCGACAAGAGGCTAAACGACTATTGTCATTCCGTGCTACCAATAATCATTTTTAGTGTCTAGGCTAAATTCTTCGAACTCACAATGACTATATTTCCCATACAAATTTCGCAATTGTGAGCTTCCGTAAATTTAAAGTAGAGACTAAATTTTATCGCGCATTGGTAAATTGGTATCGCGCATTTTACAACAACTACTGCGAGTCTCGAAGTCTCTTGCTTTGCTGAGATCGAAGCTCGAAATAATAGGCCTAATGATCTACAATGAAAATATGCACAGGTCTAAGTGAACTGAAAAAAACACCCAGAGAATTTTGCTTCGCCCTTTAATCATTTTGTATTTTTACGAAGGTAAAAGTATTTGACATATTGTTTAATTGAAAAGAAATTTGCGTACTTAATCTTAAGCAAATCTATCAGTGATATAAGCCCTGTTTTTTTGAGCTTCGATCTCAGCAAAGAAAAGTACAGTAGGATTTTTAGCACGCAATTACAACAACTACGCTCTACTTGACACTTCGAGACTCGCAGTAGTTGTTGTAAAATGTGTGCTGAAAATCCTACTTTACTTTGCTTTGCTGAGATCGAAGCTCAAAAAAACATACCTATAGCAGACTTATTCGAATTTTCGTAACAATTGCTATATGTTTTGTTTATACTGATTCTAGCAAAATTTTCAAATATATCAATCAGGTTTTATTCAAACGAAACCTATCAAAAGCTTCGATTTTGACATGCTCCGTTTTATTCGTACCACTCGGTGAAACTTGCTCAATATTTATCAAATAACCACCATTTTGGGCGTGATTTTTAACCGCAACAAAATATTTAAAAGAAAACTTGATATAAACTTGATTTTTTATGTTCAAAATGCAACAAACATTTAGATTTTGATATTTTTGTCACTTGGGCAATTGTTTCTGAACCCAAAATCACAGATTTAATCACTTTCGACGAAAAGTTTCCTAATCCAATAATAATATCGATGCCTTCTAAATGTCAACGTTTTCCAAGAAAGGCAGTTACTGAAACGGCCTGTTGGTCAGAAAAGGTCTATTTCATTTAAGTTTAAAACTTAGTACGCTGCTCGAGCTAAATTTTCGCTCCCATACAAAATTCTCTCCAAAACTTAGCTGAGCTAAATTGAAGCGAACCCATTTAGCTGAGTGGTACGCAGCTCGAACTAAATAATCAAACTTTTGTTTCAGAATGTACTTCCTGCGTCTGTCAAAATTTAGCGTGCCCATTTAATGGGTTGGCACATTTTCTCAAGCTAAATTGTGACAGATTGTTGTGTATTTGTTGTTCTGTTGCAGAAAAGTATGCAAGGATGAGCTTTTTAATTTATTACATGGACGAGAAGTACCTAGAATCGGAAATAGTTAAAATAAGAGAAAAATACATTTTTGAAGGAATTTTTTTTCAAACAACAGCTGTTTTCTCTATGTCAAAATTTAGCTAGGGCTTTAGCTGATGTTTGGAGAATAAAGTTGGAGACCAGATAAAATTTAGTTTAGCTCGAGCAGCGTACTACGCTTAAAACTTCATTTGAAGAATTTCATTACTGCGCTAGAATTTTGCCTTTAGTATAACCTCAAAAAAGGGGATCCTTTTTAACTCGAATACATCAGGGATCAGGGCGGAGTTCCATGTTGTTTATTGTCAATTAAATAAGTAATAATTGTTCATTAAGTTACCTTTGGAAACTTGTGACCCGTTTTTGTTACAAGGCAATTTACGAACTCGTCCACATTTTTTTGGCAGAGCATGAACTTTTACCTACGCGGAATTCATTTTATAAGTTGACTGAGCAAGTAAAAATCTGAGTACACATTTTGTTGATCAGGAATGCTACAAAGAATGAGTGCTGCCAGACAGCAGAAATACTGTTCAAATTGTGTATTTTCATAGTCATAACTCATATAAGCTTGTGGCAAAATGTGTTTCACAATTTAATAAGAAACTTAGGTTTTGATTGCAGTGCCCGAGGTCTTTTCCAAACGCTCAAAACGCCTTATGAGAACGACGGCAATAAAACTGCGCGTGTGCGTGATGGTATTGATAGATACACCGAAAAAAAAACCACATATCATTTCAATATTTTATTAATATCAAATAGCATATCATATCAATTTCTCAAAAAATGATACAAAAGATTGTATTTATGAAAATAAAAATATTAGATCGATAATTATAAGGTAAGGTAGATATTAAAATATAAAAAAATTAAAATAATTTTTAATATTGTAATATCAATTATTAATATCAAAATTTGGGATGTATTTAACCATATTTCCATAATTTTAATATCATATTAACGTTATTATAATATTAACTTGATGCACAAAGGCTGTGAATTAAGATTATTTTGATATCTTAAAATATCAACATGACTGCGTTCTACATTTTAACTAATAATATTGTCCTGTAATTACCGAATTGTACAGTCGTGTGTTTTTCAAGTGCTGAAGTGCTGTGTTATAATAAATTATAATGGAATATATTGGTGATGCTGTAAACAATATAGACAGTAATAATGAAAATGTTATAGTTAACTACTTATACCTAATGATTGTGTCGAGCTAACAGAGGAAGAAGTACGAAATTATTTTAATGTAAATTTGTAGTCAATGGACCATGGACAATGGATGCTAAAGACGAAAGTTCTGGAAATGAACTGGAAAATCTATTAATGAATAGAAACTGAGTCACATTTTTGAGGATTTGATATGTAAGTACCTACGCATTTCATACAATTTGTTGAAATGCAATAAAATACTTTCTGGAATATTATATTATGATTCCACATAAATTTTATTATCGTATATAATTTTAATATCAAACAAGGTTTGATATAATATCATATTAACATTTTTTTAATTAATTGTAGAAATCCTCAAATTTTTGAATATCAATTCTACATTTTTTAATTTTCAATTTATCATGTGGTTCGTCAATGAGAAATATGTTTCCAAGTGATTATGTTTTTCTAGAAAGTTTCAGCACCGATCGCGTTAAGGTAATTAAAAATCATTTTCGTTGAAAAACTGCATGATTTGCATTTTGTTTTTGGGTGAAAACGTAAGTTTTTGTTATCTTTTATATTTCGAGTAATAAAAATTTAAACAATGAGCATTTTTAATAACATATTATATAGATTTTAATGTTTTTATAACTCCAACGTTTACTTTACAGCTTGCGGAAATTCACGAGAAAGGCTTAAATTTTTAAACTTAAAAATTTAAGTGAAATAATTGAAGAATGGCCTTTTTTTTACAAACTGGAGCGGAACATTTTGTAAGATTAATTTATGTAGTTTCATTCTCGTTAATTCAATTTAAAATTTCTATAATATTCAATGTATAGATTGATCTAGATTATGAACATCCAAATAAAATGTTTATGGTCATTAATAAATAAAACCATGTACCTATTTTACCAAACAAAAATTAATAAATAAAATGTACATATATGTGAAAACCGAAAAAATAGTGTTTTATTTACAAACCAAAAAGAGCAAAATATTGGTAAGTATAATGTATAACTGATAATAGTAAATATCAATTAAATATTTAATATTTTAAATTATTATATCAGAAATATCAGTTTGGCATTTAGAACGTCAAATTTACATATAAAAATATCAAAAACAACAATTACATCATATTATTTTGATATTTTTAGTTTTCAATTAGCCTCAGCAATATCAGTTTCCGCATATCAGTTTAACAATTATAATGTTAAATTTTAATCAAGAAATGTTAAAACAATTTTATCATTTTAACATTTTAAATTTCAATATATCAATTAACATAGTAAATCCATATCGTGAATGTAATAGTGATATGATCAGTATATCAAAAGTGATATTTTTAATGTCGGCTCACTTTTATCACCGAAAAATGTTAATTCTACAGTTGTTTTATCAATTTTTTTTTTCGGTGTAGGCGATAGAATCAATCTATTCCAAGGAATTCAAGAATTCTAATAGCCCAGTTAAAGATCTCTACAGCATTTTGAAGCAATCATTATAAATATACAGCCACACTGTAAATAACTATAAAAATAAATGACAAAAGGCAACAACAAGCCCATAAGCGTGGAGGACTAAAGGCTGCTCGACACGCAACCTTATTCCAACATACCAAGATCAACTCTGGTAATATTTTCTCTGTTCCACTAGAAAGTGAATACGAACCATAACTGGGGCTGGTTGAACATATTGTTTGCCCGGTTAATAATATAAGGTGAACACTTTTTTAAATATTTCTCTGTGGGTATTTTCAGACCTGATCCATAGTGAACTAATACCCGCCTCATCAATTATGGTAGGTAATTAGCCAAAAACGAACTAAGGCGTCATGACATTTTTATCTGTGCAAAATTTGCAAGGCTTTCAAATACACGCAACGATAAAACCCGCATTGTCGACTCACTCCAAAACAACCAAATACCCTAAACAAAACGCAAACCACAACTAACTAAGCATGCAGAACAAAACTCACTAGCACAGATCTACACAAAAAATAGAAAATCAAAACAAACAAAAGAGAGAAAATAAATGGTTACTTACATTCAGTACTTTTGACATACCAACGAGCGCATCTATTCTCATTGATAGCTATCTCAGCTTCAGCTTTTGTAGTTATCCGATTCTTATCCAGATCCGATTGGCAAATGAGCCTATCTTTAAGCTCGTCTATACTCAACGAATTTTTCATGGTGTCCCACACGAAAGTCTGTGTGGGGCAACTCGACACACAGACTTGTGGGGTTGGACAACCAGTAATTGGCACAAATGGATCGATACATTTCTCCAAGTTGAAGAAAAATAAATATTTTTTATCTATCACTGGGCCGTCGACACCGCACTTTCGATTAAATGAATCGGTAGGCACTAGCAACTTGTTCAAGTCACCATTACGTATTGCTGAAATGTTAAAACAATTATAAATAATAATATATAAAAAAAAGGACAAGGCAAACTAACCATAGCTTCCGATGTAGCCCCAAGCGGCCAGAAACACAATGAAAATTAACAGACAGAACACATCTGTACAGGACCGTTTCGACAGTGGTCCTTTGAATGATCGATCATATTTCAAACGCTCACCTGAAAGAGAGAAAGACATTACAGACAAATGTTGAACTCGGGAATGTTTTCAATTATTGTTTATAGAAGCCGGTATTTACCATACTGCAACAATTGTATTTGCTCTGAGTACTCGCCAATATCGACAGATGACTTATCATCCGAAGAATCGTCACAACAACAACCTCCCATTTCAACCCTAATTGCAAACCATATTTTTTTCAAAAAAATAAACAGAAAAAAAGCTAGAGCAACGCGTTCACAGAGTGCATGCCTTGGACGCAGTTGACTTACTAAGTACTAGCCACTATAAAAATGTCAGCTGAAGAGTGCACAGGCACAACAACCTAATCTAATAAAGAATTTATAGCCGCCCTCAAGCTTACTGTCTTAAAAAGCAACGACGCGACACGTACTCATACGAAGAGCCGCATGTATCGATGAAAATATAAATTTGTAGTTGTGTAGTACTTCGGCAGCGGCTACATTGAGGTACGACGCGGAAGATAACGACGAAAGTATGGGTATGTACGGTCTACTATAGTTTCGAATTCGAACTTCCAAATTTGTGTATATACCAAGCTGTCTCTAAATGGGTATATTTTTCTCAAGACGGATGGACATGAGTATTTATTTAATTAAAAGTGATGTAATGCACAGATTAATATATAGGGAATGGTATCCATCTATATAGTGTGACGTATTTTTAACTTAAATTAACTGATCCGATGAACTTTTTTGTGTCTAATTCTAAACAGCGGCAAGCACGCACTAACAATTGGTGACATGAAGATCAAACAAGAGAACGCGCTCTGAAATAGTAAAATTACGTATTCATAAACTTGGGTGACTACTTTTTTTGTAGACACACCACAGTCATGCCAAATAAAAATGATTCACTTTCAATTAATGATAATGCCTACATAAATACATCGGTACGTTATGTAAGCACCTTGTTCTGTTGCTTGCTGCTGCTATCGGATGATTGTACGATGTACACAGTTTGGATAGCTAATTAATTGCTTGCATTCAAATATCGAATACAATTTTTTTAATGTTACCTCTCTTGGCGGCGGCGGGCTATTGATAAGGAAAACCTAAGATAAAGCTATTACTCATGTCAATTACTTGAGAAGCCGCGCATCGGAACAATACTTAGGGCTCGATAGAACTAAAGAGCGGCATATTTTTTCATGCCATCAGATACGTGAAACGAAATTTCAAAGATATGCATAATAAATATTGTGTTTGAAAATATCTCGTTTTTGATTGACACGCCATCTGTTTCTGTTAAAAACTTTGATTTTTTTAGTTCTCTGTGGACAGATTTTTGACTATTTAATTTTACAAAGCACACAGAATGTAGGTATGTACAGTCGAACCCGCATAATGTCACATAGAATGGGAAACGATATAATTTGACAAAAGACAACTGGCTTCGCATCAGTGTGATATTAGGCCTGTTTTTTAGCTTCGATCTCAGCAAAGCAGAGTAAAGCAGGATTTTTAGCACGGAATTACAACAACTATGCTCTACTTGACACTTCGAGACTCGCAGTAGTTGTTGTAAGATGTGTGCTGAAAATCCTACTTTACTTTGCTTTGCTGAGATCGAAGCTAAAAAAAAGAGCCTATTAAAGGGATTGTGCTATTAAAGTTTACGACTGGGTTCATTTATTTATGTTTCAAGCGGGATTCTAGCGCTTGTAGCACTCAGACTCGAATTACAATAGGTCTGTTCCGTAACTTTTAAATTTGACGAATTTTTTACTAATTCTTCCGAAGTTTTACGAATTTCTACTCAATGCCGCTTATTAACTCCAAAAATTCGTAAAAGAGTGCGTCATCAAGAGAGCAAGTTAAAATATTACATTATCACCCCTCCATTGAGAATCTTACGAAATTTTACTCAACAAATTCCTTGGTGTAAGAATTGGAAAAGCTGTGAGTCAGTCACCTGACTATTGACAGATGATTTCGAATGTATTGTAGTATTTGGCATACGCGTGCTTAGGTTTTCATTCATCGCCATGTTTTATTAAATATTCTCGCTATTACAAAAACAAAACTCTAGTCCATACTTATCAACTTGACACTACTTTTATCCAAAGTAGGAGTGACATGACCGTAGCAATTCATGTTGACACCTTTTGATCGTGTGATTTTAATGTTGGCAGTAAACTGCTTTCGGCACCATTCCGGATAATGTTCAATCAAACTAAAGGTCAGAACACACAACAAAACACAACAGTTTATGCCACTTTATCACAATGTGACTATCAACTGGTTTATTGCAAACTAGGTGTACCCGTTCGGCTTTGCTCATTCGCAGGAACTTTATTGTTTAAATTTTTATTTCGCAAAATGCTTTGTTCGGAAAATGCATACCAATTTTTTAAATTTTATTACTTTAGTGCCCACGAGTGTCGAGAACTAAGTTTTTTTTTTGTATTTTTGTCCTTTTGTGAAATGCTTCCAGGGGTATGTCTATTTTTTAAATCCTAAACCAAATACTGACTAAATATCGTTCCGATTTGCATCGTTTCGCAAATTGCGTTATTTAAAAATTATCGTGGTTGCGTTTTTGTTATAATTTGTTTTCATTATTTTTTTTTTTTTGCAAAAAGGGGATTTTTCAAGATTAGGGATTACGAGTTTACACTTTAAGTGAAGTCAAAAAAACAGGACCCATCTTATTTTCTAACAAAATGTCATTTCACATTATGGCATTGTTTTTGCCCCACCTTACAGATTCGTCTACTTTGGTTTGTTTTAGTTTGCTGAGAAACAAGAACAAGGCTTAATGAATGCAAAACACCACAATAGGCATGCTTTTTTAAGCTTCGATCTCAGCAAAGCAAAGTTAAATATGATTTTCAGCACGCAATTCCAACATCTACTGTAAACAATCGAAGTGTCAAGTAGAGCGTAGTTGTTTTAATTGGGCGCTGAAAATCCTTCTTTACTTTGCTTTGCTTAGATCAAAGCTCAAAAAACTAATATTCACAACAAAACATGGAACAAAAATAAACAAATATTTTCGAATATAATGTAAATGTGGTTTTGACGCGGGTGATATATTTTTACTTTCGGAACGGACCCACCATTTCGGCGAGAACTGTCATGTCAGAAAGAAACCTCCCTTTACCGAATGTCATTACGTCAGGGTAAATCTAGTCCAGCCCAATCTAGTCTAGAATTTTTTTTGCTTTCTCAACATTTCCATTCAGTTGTCAGTCGTACAGGTTGTGGCAGCATATTTCAATGTTGGTTATTATTATATTCAATAATTGAATGCAACCATTTAAGAATGTGAACTTTATAACCTCATGCACACTTCAAATGCATATTTCCGAATAATTATTGCGTTATATTTCTAATGAAGTCTCTGAAACTACGTATGTATTTGGATTCAAATATGAAGCAAACTCTAAATATCCGCTATTGGTAAAACCCCTAAGGTATTTTATTTTTTTGAGGACACTGTATAGAGATTTTTTTATATTTATAAACATCATTTCCAAGTCATTATCTTCTCGTTTTCAGTCATTAGCATGACAATCTGGTTTTTATGTGTGTGTAGCGCTCATATAAAATAACGTCATCCTCTTATGCTTTGTTTTGCTCTGCTGATTCCATTTCTACCTTCCTACGAGTATGTCGTCATTACCGATTTTGTTGATAGTTCAAAAGCAAAAACTTGTATGTTGTGGATAATAGTTAAATAGGAATAGTGCCGGCGGCAACAATTAGTGAGGAAACAAGTGCAATGTTTTCAACAAGGTAATGGGTTAGAAAACTAACAGTATGTAGGTACTTAGTTATTAATAATCATTTTAAATGTCCAGGCTTAATTTTTCGGACTCACAATGGTAACATTTTTACAAATTCCATCTTATGACCTACAAAATGTGTGAAGGTTAAAAATGACTATTAATAGGGCCCAACATGCTTAGATCATAGAGGACCCTCGGTCTAGCTTCTTTTAACAACTCGCCCCCTTATTAATAAACGCTGCGTGAAAGTTATCAACTCGTTATTCAGAAGTTACGTCAAATTTTAGTATGCTATCTGATGTCTACTAGCTAACTAACTTGTGCACATTTGTTTATTAATACGGGGGTCGGTCTTTTTTTCCTTTTGTGATGGACTGACAAGAATAGGTAATTGTACCGAGAAAGCTTCTTAGTTCAGGCGTTTGGAATCGGCAACAAATTGTAGAACCTTTCCATTTGTCCCAAAAGAGACCTTACTATTTATTTATTGATTTGAACAAAATGCAACAAATGACAAGGCAGACAACCAGTGCACATCACTTATCGATACTTTTTCAAACCTCTTCTGGGCAACGGGCAAACAAAATTTGGAACTCGATTACAGGAACTTGCAATAATTTAAGTAAGGAGGACCTATCTCACAATATCTCAGCGCTGTTAGAGCGCTTTCCCGATAGAACTTCGCATTAAAACAAAATACTCGTTATAAATAGGTATTTAAAATATCACTGACCCATTTAAAACACTTGCGTATATTACATTTTCTTACTTGCCACATTTTGTTTTTTTTTTTTTACCTGAACATGGAACTGGGTGAATTTTACTAATTTTAAAGCACAAATTTATGAAATAACACAGCATTCTCGTGCGCCCCGGTCACCAACTAGAAAACAAAAGTGCAAGTGGAGGAATCGATTGACAATACTTCCGTGGACAGCGAAATTAGGTTACATGCAATGTGAATTTACCTGCGAAACTGAAAACAGGGATAAACCGTTTCAATATCCAGCACTGTGCAGTGCATGTGCATGAGTTTTTTGCTGTAATTGACCGTAAAAGGCTATCTTTTGGTTTCGCATGATACTATCATACAGTCATAAGGTAAATTATAGTCCCACGACAATCCTGGTTATTTAATTATCAAACGTTTTTACTTTGCTAATTAAAGAGAAACTTTCAGACTCCAAACACGTAAGGTGGCTGACATTTTTATGTTTAATTTTTTTCGTATTGTACCTATAACTTGGTTACCAAAACTGTTTTATCAATGGAAGCTCATCTACAACAAGGTTTACAGGGGGTGTTCGTATGTTGATTAGACAATAAACATGGGCAGGACATATGGGGACCTATGTAAGTTAAACCTACTTTTCATGTTGACACGCAAATTATAGAAGTAGAACATATTTTTCGTTTCTGTTGAAATAATATGTAAAATGCACAAACAGAGCAAATATTCGCAATTTTTAACTGTTTCCGGTCCAATTTGGAACTCACTATTGAACTAACAAAGTGCCTGTGTTACAACTTTTCCTGTATGTCCCTTTGGGTGGCGAAATAGTTTGGCTGGTTTCCTTCAAACTTCTGACGCTTTATTCTAATATTTTCATGTGCCACCCCAATGGATAGTTTCGCTCACAATCAGTATTCAGTATCAGTATGGAAAAGTATTTCATATATCAAACTCATCTTAAATGGTTTGGCAGCTGCTGAAAAATAATTGGGTACGATCAGTTCATTGATTGATTGATAAAATAAATAAAAAGAAAAATAAATATAAAATTGGCGAACGGTTGCACAGTGTTCAATGACGAGAATAGTGTAAACCGCACAATCGCCGATGGAAGATTAAATTCTCATTATTGTTCGTGAGAAAAGATGCACCTTTGAGTCAATAAAAAACAAATATTCGGCGGAAGTTCCAACTTTTCCAACTTTTGTGGATGCGAACGAAAAACGAACTAGATTTGAAAAAGTTTAGCCATAATTTTGTCACACGTGCCAAATACATCCACTCAAGTTATTTCTTTTTCTGTTTTAGTTAGTTTCAAATGCCAACTTATTCCCGACGTATTTCAAGTTGAATATTTGGGTTAAGATAAAAATCTATAGGTATTCCAGTAACCAGTACTTAGTTAAAAAATTTCTTCTCTGTGAAAATTAATATATACGCATTTCAGGAAAAATCTTTTGTAATTCCTTTTCCATAATACTGTTTGAAACTTTCCCAGGATGCCTTTTTTTTCATATATTGCTATATAAAAATGCCTATAAAAACCGACGAGAAAGCTAAAAGTAAGAATTTTTCAAAAGCCATTTAAGTATTGCAAATATTTCCTTTAAAAACAAATCTATTCCAAATACATTCGCTTACATTTCCAAGATGACTTACGGTTCCACAATAAATTGTTTTTTTAAAAAATCTTTGTTAAAACAAACCAGTTCTTAATAATTCAAAGAGCAACGGCTTAAAAGGTCCGATTCACCAGGATAATCAGGTGTTTGATTTTCAAAACTTAAGAAACGTTTTATTTTTTTTTAATACAATTTCTTATGTCAAAACTAGTAAAAGTTGATGTGCGGTTGCTTTAGGGTAGACCCTGGGATAAGAGCTCGTAGGTACAGTTTTCCTCGTGAAGGAATTTGTATGAAAAAAAAGAGTGATTGAGATTTCGATGTTCTTTATTTTCGGAGCTCGATGTCTTACGTCTTACCTCGTGGAGGGTGAAATATAAAGGAGAACGAATTTAGGACAAAAAGAGTAAATGCATAGTTTGACGTTTAAGAAGACAAGCGTAGTAGCGACATCTTACATTAAATGTTAAAACTACCTTGAAGTTATCGAATTATCGAATTAGTAACGAGTAAGGATTCTGTGCTCTTCACTTGAACAGTGGAATACGTTGTTTTTGATTTTGATAAACACATACTATATACAGCACCACTAGTTCATGCAATGTCCGACACTGTTTGATTGAATTTTCAGGAGTTTGTCATTGAATATTTTCAGGAGTTTGTCATTGAATATTTTTAATTCAGTAACTTTCAGATACCTACTTTAAAAACTGTTTAAAAGTGTCCAATATAAGTATGTGACCCTGGACAGTCTTACTTTTCAAATAATCTTTAATACAAATTGTCTGCCAATATTATTCTAAAAATAAATATGGAATTCTGAACTCGATCGAACACATTAGATTAGAGAGCCATATGGTAAAATCATTTTGAGCTTTTTCATGTTCAATTATAATTGCATACGAACGATGGTGCTTTAGTGGTTGGTCTAATGTATGAAATAAACTTACCATATATGCTTTCGTCATCATCGTTTCTAACCATTTTACATAGCGGATAGCCTACAAAAATAAAAAATATTGAAATAAATGATTAGATACAATTAAAAGACATGTAAATCAATGTTGAGAATGTTTAATATCCTTACATTAAAAATATGAATTATAGAGCTGTTAGTTTGACTTATTTTATATCTCCATACAATTTTGTTCCCTTGAAATTCCAAATATGGCTTTTTAAAATGCCTTACTGAACGAAGTAGTCTAGATTCTGGAAATATCGCTCACAACACCGTGAGGGTTTTTCCAATGTCTGTCTGTCTGCTTTTGAATTTAGCGTAATCGGAACTTAATGGTAATTTTCTGTTATTCGCTTCAAAAAAGCAAAACTCACGCAAATGCAAAGAGGAAACAAGGCCTGGTGCCAATGCCAAATAGAAAACAAATGGAGAGAAAATATAATCTTATAAGATTAAATAATTTTTTTCTTTAATTAATCAAAATCGATTTGCATTTATTAAATCAATTAAAGTATTACTTTATTACGGCGATTGAAGAACAGGCGAAGTTCGTTGGTCTTGTAGTAAATGAGGACAAGACTAAGTACATGCTATCAACAAACAAACAAGCATCTGTCCACCGCCTAGGACAGAACGTCACTATTGATAGCAACAATTTCGAGGTAGTTAAGGAGTTTATCTACCTCGGAGTAAACATGAACTCCACAAATGACATCCTAGTGGAGATCCGGCGAAGAATTACCCTAGGAAACCGCTGCTACTTCGGTTTGGCAAAACAATTGGGTTCAAAACTCCTAACTCGAAGGACAAAATGTATGCTTTACAGAACCCTTATCCTGCCAGTTCTGCTTTATGGCGCCGAGTGCTGGACGATAAGCAGGAAGGGAGAGCTGATACTGGGCTCCTTCGAAAGAAAAATTCTTCGGCGGATTTTTGGTCCTGTGTGCGAGGAGGGCGAATGGAGGAGAAGATACAACCGCGAACTGTATGAGCTGTACCAAGATGTGGATGTAGTCCAAAAGGCCAAAATACGTCGACTACATTGGCTCGGCCACATCGAGCGAATGGACAATAATGCTCCAGCTAAGAGGATCTTCGAATCCCAGCCGCCAGGTTCGAGACGACAAGGAAGACCGAACCTCCGTTTCAAAGACCAAGCCATCGCGGATGCCAGAGCGCTTGGTCTGGATAACTGGAAGCAGCGTGCCCGGGATCGCAGAGGATGGAAGGCTGCAGTGTCTCAGGCAGAGACTCTCCACGGGTCGGGAGCCCGTTAAGTAAGTAAGTAAAGTATTACTTTTGCAATTCATTATAATAAGTGTGATGAAGAGTCGGCATTCTGTAAGGCGAAACGTTCAAACTTTTACGTGTGCCCCAACAAATTTGCTTGTGTAACATACGGCAAATTATTCGTGCGCACGAAAGCGTTTGATCACTTCGCCTTACAGAATCTGATCCCAGGTGTCTGGAAAAAATTTTCAGTACAAATGGCAGTGCTAAAAAGGCTGCGCAACACAGTTAATACAGTTGGTTTCCGGTGGCTCCTAAACTTTAGAAAGTAAAAGCAGCTGTTGACAAGGGAGTCATAGTTGTTTTCAGAATCAATGACGTTAGCATTCAGTATTAAAATCGCAATTTACATAGCTTATCTGTTGTTCTAAGATCAATAGAGACCAACAAAACACAATTCGTCAAGTGGACTGACGTCAATTGAATGTTTTCGTGCAATAAGTATGAGCGCTTCGTTTTTATTTTCGATATTTACATCTCTATTCTCGCGTTTGTAAAAAGAGCTTAAAGTCACAAATTGAGAGCCCAGAGTTCCTAATCGAAAAATTTGTTTACGATTTTTTAGACTTGATTTAAATTGGATTGTAGGATTAGTAACTAATTGTCAAATTGGATATTAAGAGCTTGCTAAGCAGACTAGAAAGCTGGTAATTAAACGAAAAAATTGATTAATAAGCCAGTCAGCATGGCTGTCAACTGGCGAACTGAAACAAATGTCAGTGGTTTCTTTCAAAAATGTGATCTGTGTCAAATTACTGTTTGTGATTGCAGAGAATTAATGTTACAGAACATAAACTATATGAGCTTTAAAGTTGAAATCGGCCCATTAAAAAAGAAGGAATAGGTACATGTTTAAAAATAATAGCTCCAGAACGTTATGACACCGCTTACAAGTAGGTACTACTAAGATTAACAGTAATTCCACCAATATTTCACTTTCATTCTTATTTATGTAATTGCACAAGTGTCGCAAAGAGTGTGACTTTAGGATTTAGTTTGTTCAAGTGTTTCTAATTTAATTTTAAACCCAAGTGAGTGCTGTGATGCTTATGATAGCTATCTATTCTGATAATATCCAGATAAGAAACTAGGCGCATGTTACGAATAATTGGCGTTTTTTGTTTGCCCTGTTGATCTTCCAGAATTTACAACAACAGTACCTACGAGATCCAACTACTGTTGTTCTAAAATTGAAAACATGGAGGGAAAAAAGGCCTAATTTGAAAAAAATATAAAATAAAAGAGTTGTTAGCACTTCATTTAACAATTTTATTTTTTAAGCAAAATTGAACAGTTATGTAAAAATTATGTACATAATATACTACAGAAAACCCAAAAATATATTTTTATTAGTTGGTTCGAAGTATAAATATTAAAACAAATGCATAACAATTGTATCAGAAAAATTAGGTATCGGAAAAATCACAAAAGAGAGTTAGTACAGAAATAACGCAGTTGTGAGTAGACCTCTTTTCTTATTTTTTAGGGTGCGTTTGCATACATCAAATCTACGTACAAAAAACGTAATTCCCTTTCATTGGTTTTTCCATTCATAAATACAAATTAATCAGAGGAAAGGCATTTCACTACCTAATCATTAAAAAACACTTTGGCAATCAGCTTTTATTGCTGATGTTAAGTTCGTCGACATTCAATTGACGATAATTCAATATTGCGTAGACGAAATGATTAAGCTGTCCAAATTTAACGTATCGCTGCCATTGGGTGTAGCCTTTGTTCCGAAAATTGGAATGCGCTTTGTCCTTTTATACCAGGGACACAATTTGCCTGTCCCTTTCATTATATGTCATATACAAAAATGTAAATTGGCAAAAGGTGAATGTATCTTCTTTTCTCAGAAACATCTTGCTTTTGATGTTGAAAGCAGTACTTGTAGGGAACGTATCACAAGGAGATTAACTTTAAATAGAAACCACGCAGAAAAAGCAAGTATACTCCCAGAGCGTAATAGTGGACGCAAATAGAAAACATATTGTTAATACTTCTTAGAAAAATTTAATATATTCTTCGATTTTAATAAGTAGACGAGTGAACGCGTTTCAGAAGCTCAGATAAGACTTATACTTATGCCAAAGTCTAAGACAAAAGTAAACAGTAAATATTTCTAACAAAACAAATCTATAACAAACAATTTATTATTAAGTACAAACATTAATGATCACAAATAAAAAAAGAAATATTGTTTTATATAAATAAAATTACAAAGAAATGACACAATCAGACGGCGACTGGCGAATAATTTAAAGCAGAGACAAATCAAAGTATTGTCTCTGATTTAAAGACTAAGGGCAGCTGGAGACAACTTGGAGGATACAATACTATACAACAAGTTATTGTAGTTATCTCTAAGGGTTGAGTAGGAAAGTGTGACTGATAAATGTAATCTCGGCTTCGTATATTCGTTTCATAAGAAAGTACCTCACAGAGCCAAATAATTATAAAAATTTGCAATGATGCAAAATTCTTCTTCAATCGATTTTCAGACCCTTACTCTTTTGCGTTGACGGGTTTGAAGTTAACAGCAAACACTAGGAGCTGGAAAGCGACATCAATCTAGTCAGAAATTTTCGAATCAGTCCTCTGAGATGGCTAGCACATGTAGAGCCAATAGGCATTAACGCTACGACCCGAAGTTTTTCTAGCTGCAACTCAGGTCTCAGAGTTGCAAAAGGGAAGGCCACGCCTCAAGTAACGCGCACAAGTGGACAGTGAGGGGTGAATTGTTTGAATTAATTGACATTACTGTTTCTGAGTTTGGAAAAATTCACATTGAATTAATTTGCTAGTATAGATCTAGATTCGATTGAGCAAGAAGTTCCCTTTCCCAAGATGAAGCTACTATTACACATGCCGCTTTTTATGTCGATTTTGACATGCCGAAGTAAACATTTGTTCTAAATTTCTCACTCGATCACACGTGTAATCGCCTGTCAATCGCACTCCCGCGAAAGACCGAAATCTGAAATTTCAGATCAAAATCTGAAAAGCCAAACCGAAAACGACATTAGAGTACGCCGCGGATAAGTGTCAGAGAAAACAGCTGTTCTTTGAAAAAAATTCCTTCAAAAATGTAACTCTCTCTTATTTCAACTATTTCTGGTTCTAGGTTCTTCTCGTCCATGTAATAATTAAAAAAGCTCATCCTTGCATACTTTTCCGCAACTGAACAACAAATACACAACGATCTGTCACAATTTAGCTTGAGAAAATGTGCCGACCCATTAAATGGGCACGCTAAATTTTGACAGACACATAAAGTACATTCTGAAACAAAAGTTTGATTATTTAGCTGGAGCTGCGTACCACTCAGCTAAATGGGCTCGCTTAAATTTAGTTCAGCTAAATTTTGGAGAGAATTTTGTATGGGAGCGAAAATTTAGCTCGAGCAGAGTACTAAGCTTGATTGTTAAAAATCATTATAAGTAAGGCCCATTGTGTCCACATTTAAACATACAAAATATTGATCATGGCGTACTCGTACTTACGTATTTATAGACAATACCTTCATTATACTCGTAGGTTTTCCCATTCGCAATAGTAAATTAATATTTTCACTTATTTTGTATGTACAGCTGGCACTCAAATATCATGCGACATAATCTACTACGTTTGTTATGTGCCTACGAGTTCAATCAATTTGTTTGTCCATATACCTTGCACGAAAAAAAATCGTATACTTGTTTTACCGAAATACCAATATGTAGTGGGAAACTGCTTTATATACTGTCATCTAGGCGAAGGCTTTCAAGTTCCATAATGGTAACACTTTGAGACATAAAAGGACATGGTGCAATATCGCACGTAATTTTTTTGTTTAATTGAAATTCAAAGCAGAACTAGGTATACATACCCATATTACCAGTAATTCATAGTCATCGTTAATTAATGAGAGTAGAAGCGTTCAGCTGATATTACTCATCTTATTGCGTCTCGTAAGTCGTAAGTCGGATCTTGTGGTTTTAAATGGCATGTACATCCGTAATGTGTACACTGCATAAAAAATATTAAGAAAACGACGTATTAAAGGGCCCTCTCCATCCGCTATGTCATGATTGTAGGTATGTAGTTTACTACGGTTTTATTATTCGCTGAGTGCAACAAAATAGAAAATTGTTAATTCAACGACACCGACTGACGTGCGTGTTCTGTCTTCGTTTTCTTGCAAATTATTGCCTTAAGAAATTTTCTCCAAAATATCTAGTCGCCACAAAAAAAAGAAAAGAAAGGTGCATAAGCTGCAAGATCAACAGGAAAGAAACATCGGCATTTCAGCAGGAAAAAAAAAACTGTAGAAATGATCGAGGATATGTATGTTTAGTTGATTCACATTCCATGTTATGAGGATTATGGAAAACCACTTGTGTTGACAGTTAAACGCGAAGACGATCCAAATTCCGCCAGAAGGAACAAGCCATCGATAAAAATGACAAGCCGTTGGACACGATGCTCTAGCTCAAGGAATGAGTCAAAACAGATTAAAGTGCGCAACCAAAAACTACACACCTCACTAACTGGACAGGCTTTTTGGTTAACACCTGTTCCTGTGTGCTGCAAGGACTATGTCGCCATTTAGTAAAGTAGGCATTTCTTCGAAAACGTAAGTATAGATTTTTGACAAATTCAAAATGGACACAATCTGCCAAAAAAAAGTTTTTTTTTTTTTTAAATAATCTGTATACTATATAAAAGAGAGTTGCAAAAGCGTTGTGACTTTATAACTCACGAACGGTAAAATTTTTGGGGTTTGTTTGTATGGTAGTGTAGTTGGTTTATCTAAAGTTTGAACGAAATTGGTCAACGCGTTCGTGAGTTATGTCAACATCTGCTTTTGTCCATATAAAAAAAAAAAAACGTAGGCGCCTATGAGCGTGTGCTGATGTCATATACACGGCAAATACACGTTGCAGTGCATCCACCGGCTTATGCTGCGCTAGTGGCAATGTGAAATTGCCCGTTTTGACGCACTGGTGGACAATGTGATTCAAGCGACGATCATCAAGGGCAATTTCAAAGGAGAGGAAGTCCTTATCCCACGAATATCGATTATTCTAGCCTTCCATTCCTATTTAAAGCGGATTCAGTTCCCCGTTCGATTGGCTTTTGCGATGAGAATCAATAAATCGCAAGGCCAATCGTTGGAAGTCTGTGGGATTAATCTCGAATTTCCCTGTTTTTCGCACGGTCAGCTGTACGTTGCCTGTTCGCGTGTTGGCAAACCGTCTTCGTTGTTTGTTTTTACGCCGGAAAATAAATCGAAAAAAATAACGCTCTCTACTGATTTCGATTGCATTCAAATGCATTCAAACAAATCACATTGAAATTTGAACTACAGTACTCCCCGGATATAAGCAACCCCCTTTATAGCAAAACCCTTTTAATAGCAACAAATTATTCAGTGCTGGGATTCAAAAACGCCATCCTATGCGTGGCAAGGGTCCCCGCTTAATAGGAATTTTATTGAAAACCCGGCTAAAAGCATATTAATTTTGTACCCATGTGCATGTGCTATTATCCGGGGAGTACTGTATCTGTGTTTTATTATCACTCTGGAGTTTAGTTGAATGCTTTAAATTGGGGCGGAACGAAGTTCGCGTGGTCCGCTAGTAACCTTTAAATCTCTCTTTGTTGGATACAAAACAGAAAACATATTAGGCCTTACTAATAATCATAAGTATTTTGTAGGTCATTAAAAAACGTATGTCAACTTGACTCTGGGATTATCCGTTCATGACTTGGGTTTTTAATTTGATTTGCATACCGAAATGAATATATAATTTAAAAAGTAAAAATAAAGGCGCAAACTTGTAGTCAACTCTTGTTTAAAGCCAGCTAAAACAAGTAAGAAATTTTACTCAATTATATACATTTTTTTGATGAATTTCGGAAAAGGCATACTTTCTTAAAATTAAATGAATACAACCGTTTGCAACATTACAACTTCACAAGTTCTTTATGAGTAGATTACTACCATAGAGGAACTAAACTAGAGGGCCGACTTTCAGCACACCTACCCGATTTTCCCCGCAAATTTTGAATGACAGCCCTCTCTCGCGCGCTCTTTTTTTCCTGTCTGTGAATACGTGTATTAATGGCTGCCGGGTGGAACTATTTCCCAAAACAAACAATTTGTAAATAGATTTATAACAATAAATGTAAAAAAGCAAATGTTGATTATGGTTTTTTTAAATAGCATAATTTCTTCTCTACCCATTTTCGTCACCAAAAACTGTTCATCCATTCACATTTCAGTTTTTTTTTAATTTTATTTGTATGAATTCTATTTTTGACAGCAAAATTCATGCTGCTGCATAAAAGGGGTTGTTCCAAAAATTATGCATTAAACCCAAGCTTTCACTAGGGCATAAGTGAATTTTCTAAAATATTTATAAACATTCAATAAATATTTATAAGATTTGGTGAATGTTTTCAAATTAGTTTATTTAACACCATATTTGTACAAATTCAAAATATGATTGGAAATTCTGTAGTTTAATAACACTTACAGTGTTGAATAATGTTACTTTGGTATTTCAATCGAACGTAAAAATACATATTGTTTTGTTAATTGTTGGTATTTGCATGCTATATTTCGTTTTCTGTGCATATATTCTTTTATAAATTTTATAACAATGTATTTCGAAATGTGCACTGAATTTTTTTACAAACCCCTTTAAATTATTAATTAACAAAAACAAGTGCGTTCTTTGTGTTTTTGGAATACAAAAAGTGATCAAAACATTTTTTTATTGTTCCGAGTATTTCTTAGGTGTAAATAAAGGGCGATGTACGAGGATTTTAATATTATGGCCTTTACCGGAAAAAGCCGAGCGCATACATAAGGCGTGGTTTTTTGAGCTTCGATCTCAGCAAAGCAAAGTAAAGTAGGATTTTCAGCACACATTTTACAACAACTACTGCGAGTCTCGAAGTGTCAAGTAGAGCGTAGTTGTTGTAATTGCGTGCTGAAAATCCTACTTTACTTTGCTTTGCTGAGATCGAAGCTCAAAAAAACAGGGCTATAGTTAATTTTGAGAGCAATATAAGGCGTGTTTTTTTGAGCTTCGATCTTAGCAAAGCAAAGTAAAGTAGGATTTTCAGCACACTTATTACAACAACTACTGCGAGTCTCGAAGTGTCAAGCAGAGTGTAGTTGTTGTTTTTGCGTGCTTAAAAATCCTACTTTACTTTGCTTTGCTGAGATCGAAGCTCAAAAAAACAGGACTATAGTATAAAAGAATAAAAAAAATATCGAACTTATTTTTTAATTTAGCATTGTGCATACTTGGATATAATTACTGTACAAGTATGCATTTGCTAAAACTAAAAAATCTTTTTCACGAAAAAAAATAAACGATTTTCTTAAACGGTGTTCAAATATTTTGTTTCGATATATCGAAATTATAACCATTAAAATCAACGAAAAAAATGTTCTTTCCTTAAAATATACAAAAAAACTTGAATTTACAAAATCTCTTTTAACAAAAGTGAAGAAAACGTTAATTTTTCTCTGATTGTTATTATGAGTTAGATTTCTGCAAGATATTGACAAATTATTATTTTATTGTAACGAAATTATAAAAGGAATTCCATTTGATTCCAACAAGTTTATAGACATTAAAAACTCTTAAATTCAACTGTGATGTGAACGCCGTGTAACTAAATGGCACAAAATATGACGAACACAGTCGCCCAATGGCGGCTCGATTGACATAAAATTGTAACCTTTTTTTGCATAAGTATGCGTGCGGCATTAATGGCGCTCCTTTGATTTGTACAGGCACGAACACTTATGCAATAAAAGGTTACACAGGCAGCTTGTAGGCAGATTTCCCGTTTCTGCTCTCAGTTGGCCCTCTAGTTTAGTTCCTCTATGATTACTACTTTTTGAATGACATAAACTTAGACAAAAAAAGATTTTCCGCTATACTTATATATAATAGTTTTTTGTGTCAAGCTTAATCTGCTGCTCTAGCTAAACTAAATTTTAGCTCTCTCCAAGCGTTCGGCCCTGGCGTATCGAGGAAGGTATCCGTCGGAACGGAAAGTTCGCGCGATTTTATACGATTCGGAGGATTTTTCCTTCGAGGTATTCTTCCCGAACAGCTGTTGGGAAATTTGTTCTTATAGATATATGTACGCTCACGGACTCCAGCGTTTGGCGTTGCAGTGTGATCAAGTTTGTTTTTAGATATCCTTCGATAACAATCAGTCGCGGAATTTATTTACAATTTGCACCGACGTTTTAAAATGTGAGAGCAATATAAAGAAAAAGCAATATAGGAACGCATTTTTTCCAGTGCAATATCGAGCGTAAAAACAGCACCAAACAATACGAGGACGCCAAATCAATGCGTCATCGTTTTTCAATTATTTTTTTTCCCGAAAACGGACATCTCGAGTGTAATTTGAGGCTCCGAGAGAGTAGGTATATGCGCTGCAGAGAATTTTCACTTCAGACGGAACCCTCGGGGCGATTAGTTAAAATCCTAGCTAAATTTTTGACATAGAGTGCGCTCTGGATAAGTGAAAGAGAAAACAGATGTTCTTTGAAGCAGAAATCAATGAAATCTCTTAAAATTTAAAAATTCATTGCATTCTCTCTGATTTCAGCCACTACAGAAACAGATTCTAGGAACTCGTCTAGATACTCATTAAAGACCTCAGCCTTGCCTAGACGCACCTATCTACTTTTCCCCAACACAAAAACGCAGCAGAACAACAAAACACAACGATATGTCACAATTTAGCACGAGAAAATGTGACCCAATGGGCGCTTTTAATTTTGACTGATACAAGTACATTCTGAAACAAAAGTTTGACTTTTCAGCTCGAGTTGCGTGGGTACCACTAGGCTAAAGGGATTCGCTTAAATTTTGGTAAGCTTAATTTTGGAGAGAATTTTGTATGCGAACTAAAATTTTGCTCGAGCATCGTACTTAAGTTCAAGGCTAAATTTATCGATCTCACAACGAAATAGTCCATGCAAAATTGTACATTGTGACCTACAAAATATATAAAAGGCGAAGGTTGAAAGCGATTTTTAGGAAGGCCCAGCAAACGGCTCTAAAACATCTATAGGCCTGTTTTTTTGAGCTTCGATCTCAGCAAAGCAAAGTAAAGTAGGATTTTCAGCACGCAATTCCAACAACTACGCTCTACTTGACACTTCGAGACTCGCAGTAGTTGTTGTAAAATGTGTGCTGAAAATCCTACTTTACTTTGCTTTGCTGAGATCGGAGATCAAAAAAATAGGCCTTATGTAGGTAGGTTCCTACCTACTGCCTACAGACTGTTGAATACGAACACATTGACATATCCCTGTATCCATGGATGTAAAACAAATGTGTAGGTATCCACCTTCATTTCGAGTTCATAGAAAAAGCTTAACATCTTTTCACTTGTGCATTACGTAGGTATACGTAGTATGTGGCTCAGGATTGAGTGTGCTATAGTTACGGTGACCATCCGTTCATTATTATAATGAACAGTTTTGTATTTGAAAACGACGTTCATTATAAATTATTTTGTACACAAAAACACATAAATGGTCTGTATTTTAGAAGTTGTTCATTATTTGTTCTGTATTTCGTTAATTAAACATCTTTAACAACGTAAAGATTAAGAAAACCAAAATTCAAAGAAACAAAATGATAATGCTAGCAAGTAGTCTAGTACAAAAATAGGTATGGGTTTTATTACATATTTGTTGTCTTTTTTTTATAAAGTAAACCAATTTATCAAGTGAAATTTGAAATGAGTAATTTAAAACTGTGTTGAAATTTTTGTCTTTTTCTACAGTTCATTATTTGCAAATTCTAAAATATGGTCACAGAGGGGTCTCAGTTTCGATCCCCGGAAGACCATAAATTGCTCCCAAAAGTCTTGTCCACTGCATCGATTGTCTGACAAACATCCCAGATTAAAATGTTCTGAAAAAAACTTCCCTATTCAGCCGTTCAGAGTCGGCACAAAAGTGCATACCTATCCCTAATAAAAACTCAGCCAACCGAATGGTTGTAAGAAACTAGGGCTAGAAACTGCTGCCCCAACTATTTATTTTTATATGCAACAATAAAAATGTTTCATTTAAAACGGTTCACTTTCTCCCGTTGGAAATGTTTATAATATTCTCGGAGAATTCACTTAGTCACTTCCTGGTGTGAAAACACCAATGTGCATTACAAGCATAATCACAAAGCAAATCACCATCCAAATGCACAGCGGCTAGTTCAACCAAATTTACTTCAATTAAGGCACGTTAAATAAAATAAAATTTCTATATTTATCGCTTTTAAATTGCATAAGAAAACACACTTACGGCCGTCTGCAAATCAATCGAGTCGAATCAAAGAATGAGTAGGTATATGAATTATTTCCACAGTGAATTTACACTTCTTTGCACTGGCAGCACCAAGTAACGACCAACGACTGTGCTTTATTGTCTGGTTCTGGTGCTGTTCTTTGTTTACAACCACCTTACAATCATATGGTTCACCACGCAGGTGCTCTGCACTGAACCACAACCTCTTGGTCTTGGTTCTTATCACAGTCACAGCGTATTTACTCCGCACAATCAACAACTCAAAGAAAATTGTAACAAACTGCACTCTATTGCACTGAACAAATTACTAAAACTGTGTATTATAACCGATTGCGATATTCGCAGATGAACATTTGTTTATTTATTTAGTGTAACTAAGTGCGCGACCAATTTCAGGCAGTGAATATTTCACTTCAACGGATTTCTCTTGATTTGATTCACTTTTCCAGATGCTGGCAGCCGTTGTAACAACTAACAAGTAGCAACTAGCGGTTGCTTCAACTTCAACTATTTACTGCGCTTTCAATCAAAACCTGTATGGCAGGTATATGTATATTTATATATCTTTATATTTGTAATACACCGCGCCGTGTGTAAATGGTATGTATATAGCGCGCTCTCGGGGTATACTGAATACTGAAAAACCGTGGCCAATTCGAGAAAAGTAGTGAACGTATTTCAAAACCTCCAGTACCAGATACCAGTGCTGTATACTGTCTCCCTCGGCCAAGTAAGGAATGGAACTGAGAAAAAGATTCGAATTCGAGAAAAAATTGTATCTAAAACTCTGTTTGTCACAGACAGCGATGTTTGCGTTTTGTTATCGAAATATTTTTATGTACATTTGTGAGCATTTATTTGTTCTTGTTCCTCGAGCGAGAACAAAAGTGGCGGGGCGACTGGTTCGGTTTGGGTGCGGTGGAAAGTACGTTACGTATAGTAACAATGCAGGAGCATTGACAAAACAAAAAAATGTGGGTAGGGTAGGTGCACCAGTACCCGGCCAGTCACTAGTATCCGGCCACTTTGCGTTAAATAGTTAATAATAAGTAAATTAATAGTCATTTTCACGGGCGAAAAATTGTGGCTATGATTTTTGGCCTATATAACTTGCTGGTAAAATTTGGCAGCTGTGAACATCACCAAACCGCCAAAAAAAAAATGAGCAGTCCATGTAGTTCGTCGACGAAGTGAAAAGTGCGTTTTAGAGTTCGAGAAAATTTGTGGAGGTATCAAACGAAAAACGTAAATTTCTGTGTTTTTTTGAATATTAACCAACTCGTTTATTGTTTTTCTGATAGGAAATTTAATTATTAATCATAAAATATTTAAAAAACAAGAATTTTTTATTTTTATTTAATTATTAGATGGTGGCCGGTTACTAGAACCTAATTTTTTCAAGGTGTTCTAGTGTCCGGTCAAGGTGGCCGGGTATTAGATATTTGGTTGAAATGACATTTTTTGTTTATTTTTGGTTCAAATGAAACCAAATACTTTTCTCTTTCAGTCGATATAAATAATATGTGTTTAATATCAAAGGTTTCAGTATCCGGCCACGAAAAAACACACTGGCCGGCTCCTAATATATCCTGTTTCAGTATGCGGCCATTAGAGATAATTTGGTTTATTTTCCAATTTTCATAGAAAATAAACTAAGAAACTGAAGAATTCGGTTCAAAAAGCTTATCGCGAGCTGATAAAATTAAGCTTGTCTTGGAAGATATTCCACAAAACTATTTAAGCTACAGAAAAGCTGCTTCCAAATACAACATCCCAAAGAGTACTTTGCAAGATAGGTTGCATGGGAAAGTAGACGAGGAATGTTTCAAAAGGACCCGAATCTGTTTTGTATCCTGAAGAGGAAAAGCCGATAACCGGCTGGTGCATAGATATGGCCAAATATGGCTTTCCCCTTAAGAAAACAGCTCTTATTGACACTGCTCAATGAATTTTCAAATCCGAAAAGCGTAAGAACATGGTTAAGATCGTTTTTTCAAATAAATCCCTACCTAAGCCTTAGAGAAGCTGAAACAGTTTCAAAATGCATAGCGATTGTTACAGAAAATAGCATTTAGTGAACTATCTGACCACACCTACGTCATCAAAAAGATCGACGCTTGCCCCCATAACTTTGACCGAGCCGAACATTTTTAAAAGTCCAGGTTCCACTTTCAATTTGACCGATTTGATATCAACTGAAAATCAACCAACTACATGAATAACACGATAAACTTCTCCTAGTTCCTCTTTATATTAATAACCAGTCAATATCAGAAATATAGGATAGGCAGATTCCGTATATCAACGATCGTCTAAACGATATCGTTTTTGAAACTTTGATCACCAAAATAAGTCATATTCTTTTCGAATTTTTTTTGACAAATGTCAGCTTTCATTACATTTTTAGAAAATTAACTGGATTAAGCTCTCAAACTTTTAGCACTTAGTTGCTAGTTTTGGAGGTCTATCCTTTCGACGATAATCGTCTGAAAAGTTACGGAATGAGTGCCCAGCCTTGCAGGTCTCCTATAGCGTGTTATTTTTCATTTATTTATTTTTATTATTTTACTTAATATTATTCGAATTGTCTTTGACAAGTCTTTAAAACGATTATTTATTTTATAACTTATTTTATACCTACGGATACATGCAGGTACTGTGAGGACCTATAAGTCACGGAAGATATCTCCCACCTCTATGCGAGTGTCAAGCAAGGAAGAACCTAGGCAGGTACTTCTTTAACAACTTAGAGGAGGTTGGTTCCTCAAATAACATTGGGGCAATAATTGAATTCTGTAGGGAAATTGACTGCTTGGGCGATTTGGTTTAGGTTTTACCGTATTGGTTCCCTGGGGATGGCGATAGGCCGGCTTGGTGCCCTGTCTTTTGTGACAATCTCGCAGCCCTAATCAACCTATACCTACATACGTCCCTTTTTAAAAAAGTGTAACTGAATTCATATTATTTTGCTACATAAATATCTACCTACCAAATTTTTTTTTTTGTCAAGCTTATAAAATCGAATTCACCTGAACTGTATTGTGTACCAATGTATGTTATACTAGCAGGTACCCGCGACTTCGTCTGCGTAGAATAAAAAATTCGAGTTACTCAATTAAAAAAATTTTATCAACAACAGCGCCATTTATCAGCATTGGTAAAATAAACAGAAAATGTTTTTATTTCTTAACAAAAGTACAGATCTATGATGAATTTTATTATCCTCAGATTACTTGACAAATAATCCCTATACCAAAATTCATAAAAAATTGGTTTTGCGGTCGCTAAAATCTGACTTTCGCATTTACAATATTAGGATCATATCAAGGCTACCTTATGTATTAATATACCGTCAGCTCTAGCGCTCCCACCCAATTCCCCACTAATTTTGAAAATAAAATTTTCTCTTAGATTTCCTATCTGCGCTGTGAAGTGGAGTCTGAACTCCAAGGTGTGAAATGTGATCTGTGAATACGTATGAAGAGTCGTAAGAGTATAATACTCCAATGAAAAATGAGAATGACTGTAATGTGGTTTTCCATTGGGAGAAAAAATGAATCTTTTTTTCGATTCGGATCACTTTTTGCAGATCTTGATAATTTTTCCAGATTTACACATGCTGCCACAAATACCCACAACAGTTTTAGGAAGTTTGCTTTCGAAACAAATGCGCAAAGTTTCGTGAAAAGCAAAATAAAGAAATATATAAAAAGCAATGGATATAATGTTGGAGGAATTATTACCTTCATTGTCTTCCTCATCATCTGGAAACTGCGAATCACGGAGACAACTCCTTTTGTATCTACAACAGGGGATTTTTCAAGTCGATATCCATAGCAGATTTTTCCAAAACCGAATGTAATTTGAACAGCTGATATTGCTGTCAAATAACGCACTAATCCATTTACAAAAGCAGATCGATTTCGTTGCACGGTCCATGAACCGCGTTAAATCTAAGATCTGAAAAGGATTTTTGGTGGTCCCAATGGAAAACGACATAACTCTCTTCGGCCGTCGACTCTCTTTCGTGGCGTCGTTTGTACGGGCTGTGGGCTACGGGCATTAACTTTAAAGCTCTTTATATGAATATACAATGGCAAGCTGAATGAAGCAAAGTAAAATTTTAAAATAATTTCATTGAAATATGTATCTAGGTATAGCTTTTATCACATAAGCTGATTCGCAGTGTTTCATTCACGTAGAGTGCAAAAAATAAAAAAATTGGAAAATGGCAATTCAAAAAAATAAAGAAGTCTATCGCAGTACTCTATCCCGTAGCTTTATATTAGTGAAAGAATTTTTCAAATCGGTTCAGTAGTTCCGGAAATTACCTCTTACAAACAAACATTACCTCTTTATATTATATATATGATACCAAAATAAAAATGTATTTTTATTAAATAATCGATTTAAAACGAGTTCATATGCTTAATTTACTTTGTATTTGAAGTTTTTCAAAAGCAAAAATAACCTGGCCGGATACTGGTGCAAAAGTGGCCGACTACTGAATTTTGCTGGCCGGGTACTGGTGAAATTTCACTTGTTTCAAAAAATTAATTTTAATTTTAGATACAAGAACCCAATTATATTGAACTATTTTTTTTTTAAACAAAAATTGCATTTTAAGTACAAAAAAAAAAGAAAAAGCATGATTAAATGGCCAGGTGAATTATATATCACGGATCAAAGTACGAAAAATAGTTAGGTGGCCGGGTACTGGTACATCTACCCTACCTACCAAACAAAAACACAAAGAACGCAGAGAGTGGGTATAATTACCTCAACCTTTACTAGTCAGCAAACTCAGAGCGCGTTTAATTACAACATCACCGTTGTGATTACTTTGCCTATACGGTTATATTTATAAATTTACAATGCGAGTGGAATTCTATTTTCTCCATTTCAATATTTCACCACCTCGATATTATGTAAAACCGAAAAAGAAATGTCACGGAGATAGCTCCCACGGAGACTGAGTACTGAGATGACACGTCGCGACAAGTGGGCTTTTCTTCTACACCACGACCACACCGAGCGTATTAGAGAGAGATTTGACTTTTGTTGATGTTTCCCGGTTTTGATTTATCATCGCTTCTGGGTTCTTGTGGGACGGTGCTTCTGTTCGTCTTTGATGAGGGGCGAAAGTTTAGACAGTTTTTTTTTAAATCACTCTTGATGCTAGTACATTTTATAGTGCAAGTAGATAGATTTTATTGATGTTTACATGCGCTCCGGATATGCGTCCACTTTTGTTGTGGCAAGGAAAAATGAAAAACACTTCTTATGACTTTTTGTCTTAACAGGGTGTTTCTATAGCGATATTTTTGCGGGGAATTGGAAAAGAGTAGGTACAATTATATTTAATTGCTGTCTGGTACTGATTCCTCACGATTGTTCTTTACCGCTGTGCAGTGGTTTTTGGGCGACTATACCTAGTTTTCATCATCATTTAAGATAGGGTGGAATTGAATTAAAGATTCCACGTGAGATAAAATAGGTACGATCATGTGGAAGGTAAGCAATAGGTGCATGTTTCGCATTCCAAATGATATAATAAGACGCCTTTGCAGACCGGCTTTTTTAATACGATTTTTGTCAACATCGGTAGGTAGTAACGTTTTTTTAATGCTGATATACAGGTTAGGTAGTTCAAAGAAGAATGACGCAGGGGGAAAAGGGGACAAAGGGAAACAGATACACCGAATTTAAATGCTGCCATTCCACTAACTCCTTTGTATAGGGTAGAGTAGCCTAATTGCGGTCCTCCTCAGATACCGGCTACCTCTCCGAAAAGTCGTTGTTATTAGTGAATTGTTTATAGTAGTTCTCTTTCGAAGTTTTTGGTCTTAAATTGTTCTTTTAAACTTCTCCCTTAATGTGTGAAAATTCTTGTTGCGAGTGCTCAGTCCCTCTCGAGAAATCAACTCATTTGACTTGTGCTCTGTCGGGGAAGGTTTTTGTGTGAATTTGCTCTCAAAACGTTAGTGAAATTGCTGTCAGAATTAGTGTTTTTTTGAAAATTTAATGGGTAATGGCGTTTTCGATTGAAGAAAAGAAGTGCCCTTTCTATGAAAAGATCAAATCTAGAAGTGTTCTTTCTATGTTTTCTATGTTTAATTAAAAAAAAAAGTGCACTTCCAGGTCAATTCAATGAACTCACCAACACACACTAGCAAAATGTCAGATTTAAATGTTTGTTGTGTTATTAGAAACAAATTTTTCGCTTGTGATCCGAAAATATACTAATAACGCGTGCAAAATGTAAACTGAAATTTATATATATTGATTTGGCCTCATATTTACTGTAAAAAACAAGTAACAACAGAATACCTAATCACACATATGGTGTCTACCACTGTTGCAAAAGTGCTCCAACGAATTTTATTAAAAAGAGCAATTCTGAACTTCGGGTCAATTCTCTCGGATCTTGAATAAAAAACGCCATAAGAGTTTTTTAATTTATTTTTTTTTTATTTATTTTTAATAATATAAATAGTTTTTTTCTTAACTTTTCTGTAAAAAAACAGTTAAATAACAAATATTAAACAATTGAAGCCCTTTCTTTACTGGGTGGCCGGAGATGGGGCAAGAGATTTTCGGAAACAAGGGACCGGCCACTGGAAAAAAATAAAATCTGAATAAACAATTTTCTTGTAAGAATAATTATTTTTTTCTTTATTTTACAGACAAAGAATTTTATAAAGAATTATTTATTTTAAGAATTATTCGAAAATGTTAATATTTGTTGTTACTGTGATAGATTTTATGACGAAAAATCCTTAAGGGGCCGGCCACTAGCGACTCTACCCAACACGTTCTGGTGTACTTTTTGTGACCGCATTAACATTTGAATTGATATTTTTGTAATAATTTGTTCGTTCAATTTGCTTATTAGGTAATTCTCAATCAGAAATAAGAATGTGAAATCTATTATAAATAATACTTCTACTATCGCATGTGAATGTGGACTCAACATTGGGATGGCATTGCGCCTCAACTAATACGCATTTCCATGCATCTCATGATTGAAGCTGCCCACGTCAATGGTAACGTATTTAACGGAAGGAACCGAAGCTAAATTGAATATATTGTATTCTTTCACTTGTAGAACTATCTTTACATAAAAATAGGTAGGTAGGTACTCACCAACAATTTTGAACTAAACGGAAAAGAACTAAAATCGCAGCACCATCAAATATGTCAAAATGTGTAAGACACTGCAGAGTCATATCAGCAGCCCGGTGGTGAAAATATAGTTATTTCGCTATTCTATAAGGAAATTGGACAATCATCGGCGTTTCAAAGATTCCACGAATGAATGTATACTTTTCTCATTTCATTCATTCAAGATTCAACAATGACAGTTTCTCTCATTCTGTCAATATTTCCACCCATGAATGTTCTTTATCTCGATTTGTAAAAGCTGTTAACGGACACTTCGAAAATAGGTAAATAAGTGCACTTCTGCCGCTTGACAGACCATCATCCACTGGTTCGAATGCGACCGTCAATTTGAAACAAAACTTTTATTTTATCCTTCCTATCCGCCTCTTCTTTTTTTTCATTTTACAAATATGTATTATGTAATAGTAGGTACTATTTGCGTCTTTTTATTTTTATCAAAAACAATATGACAGCGTTCCAATATTATGACCAATAGCATGGTAGGTAGGTAGATAAATGGGTGCTCTTGTGGTAATTATGCCACAGCTTCACTTAGACCATCAGTTGGGTCCATTGTGTCCAGTTACGGGAACCATCCAGTGTGACCTGTTGAAAGACAAGAAAAAGACCGCTTTTCATATTGGAGCCACATAGATTAGTATGAATCTCATGAGCTCTTAAAGCTCCGTTGTAACATGACCCTCTAGTACTTTCTACGACTAGCCAATGATATGAAGTGTGTTTATCTACTAGAACCACACAGATTTAGGTATGAATCTCAGAAGAACTTTGAGATCAGCATCTAGGTCGTCGAAGGAATAACTGTTGAGAATCCTGACTAATGGCATGCAAACTTCGTAGCGTTGGTACAAAATAATTGACAGTTTGGGACTACCACAAAACTACCCGCTAGTTTAAAAGAAAAATAACAACAATTAGTCAACGTTCAAATCTACAAAATTATATAAAAATACAAAAACCAGACGAATGCGCAAGAAAACGGCTGTGCTTGAGTTGTATAAACTCGTATAAGAACTGTGGCGTGAATTTTTATTTGCAGTTTACTAGCAATTTCCAAACACATCACCAGAAAGGTTCCAATCAGATCCAACATAAGCTGCTGCTGTCAAGTCTCTCCCACTTGGGAACATAAATATTGTGAATCTCAAAAATGTCAAGTACATAATTTGTAATTGTTGTAATTATATGCTATAGATTCAACTTTACTTTGCTTTGCTGAGATACCTAGATGTTCAAAAAGCACGGCTATTGTGAATGCTTTTCTGAAGTTAAAGTGTATCAAAAAAGAACTAGTCCCGCTTGTGGTCGAAAATCGACTCTACCTTTTAAAGGTATGGAATACTTAAATTTTAGATATTTATGTTGCTTCTTTTATAAACGAACATGCGACATCTAGATATAAAACCATCCGCGGTCTAAATTCCATCCACCGGCGTCAATGACACCCGGAATTCGAGTAATTGTACCAACTCGTAAGAAAGCGTGCTCCTATAAAAATCGGATCGGTCGGATCGAGAGAAAAATAATTCATAAGATTTGTGCTGACTGGTTTGGGGGATATGATTAACTTATGCGACGCGTGCTTTGACTTTGCACTGGGCGTTCGATATAGCTACCGAACTGATATAGCTACGAAATTTAAAGGGAAAGGATGTTCGGTTCGAATTAAATGAAAACTTTCGCTTAACTGCCGAGCACAAGTAAAACAAGTAACAGTGTTATCATCGGCCTGGCCGATGCTTTGATACTATCCACTGCATAAAAGTCATGCAAAATACCAGAACTACTTGACCGACATAGCCCATTTTTAATACCAACCTAACGACGATAAAATAAGTCCTTTCACAAAACTTCATTCACCTAGGTTAATTCCTAGGTATCGTGCTTTCAACAGACAGACAGACAGACGGACATGGCTAAATCGATTCAGAATGTGATCCTCATTCAGAATATATATACTTTATGAGGTCTCCGGTGACTCCTTCTTGGCGTTACAAATGTATTGGCAAAGTGAATACACCTTCCTGTGGAGGGTATAAAAACTACGTCAACCAACTTTAATAAGTACTTGTATATGGAATATAATAAATATTTAACCCCAAATTGTAGCGAAACTTAAAAAAAAAAAACATTTGAAGGTGTTAACCAGATTGTTAAAAAGTTTCCCTTGAAAAAAATTCCTTTTTTTGCTTATAGCTCTTCGAATGAATTGAAACAAATAAAAGACGAATACTTGCTTTAAACTTGAATTCCGTATATTTCTTTAACTCTATAACCCATCCCCGTTATTGATAAGGAAATTTAAAAAAAACTTGTTCGTAGATAAAAAAAAACGAAATGTTACGATTTTATCAAGTCCAGCAGAAGTGGTGTAAAATACGTGATAATGCAATCGGCGCCTGCTCGCCTAAAGCATTTCACTGTCTCCAGGAGAACCGTTTCTAAACCGAAAGCTCCGTTATTTGCACCATGATACAACATTGCGTATTCGCCAGATACCTGCAAAAGATAATTGATGATTGAGATGATTATTTTAACAAACAAAAAGAAACTCGTTAGAGCTAATAACAAATATTGATTCCAGGAATTAGCAATAGTGTGGTGTGGCAGTAAGTATTATATGCATAGTGATGACTGATGATTAACTTTGAAGTAACAGACAAGAGAGCATGTGGAAAAGAAGTATGTGGTTACAAATACGTTGTGCTATTGCCTTTTAGAAATTAACAAACGCATTTGCGACCAGAGACAAATCATATTAGTATTGTCTCTGTTTGCGACTATCAATTTTTGAGCCATTGCCATATGGCATTGAGTATTTAAAGACATTCTTTTTGATCACTTTTCAGGTAATTGCGGGGTTTCAACTTTCAAATTAGATATGTAGCAGCTTAAAAAAAAAAAACTATTAACGTTGATTATTATTATGTTGAGCGGTTCTTTGCTTTCAGATGTCTGAGACTGCGGCCTTCGTCTTCAATGACTACTATACTACCGGTCGCTTGTTGATCAGTTGGTTTTTATGTACCTATGCGATTATTTAGACTTTTACTAACATCTCTATAACGTGGGTCTTGGCTAGTGGGCAAATATTTCACTAAAACAGAATACTTCTGCATTTTCGCAATATAATTTGCTATTACTTCTTTTCTATTTCGCTTAACCTTTCAAAGCAAAGTCATATTTAAAGTAATTGATTCTATCGTTTGCGGCGAAAGGTGAAGATAACTTCGAGGATTCCTATTGTTGCTGTCGTTTTATTCTGTTGTGGCTAAAAAATTCATGAATATTCATGAAAGATCGAGAAACGATTGCCCATTTATGAATTTGAAATCTTAGATCATTTTACGTACAATGTCTGAACGTAAAAAATTGACTCTGCCAACGGATCACTCTGCTTGCTGTATTAAGATCAAAAAATGGCATGGTACCCTAGGTTGGGGGTTGTGCCGTCGGAGTAACTAAACAAATCATTTTGAGAGAGACAAACAGCAACCAGACCTGAAATGTTAAGGTACTTGGAAAGTTCGCACGCTCTGTCTGCCCTCACGCGCCACAAGGCGGATCATACCGATATCCAGGAGATTCATAGAATACGTAGGATCAGAGGCTTAAGACCCTATTAATGAGGAATTTTATTTTTATTGGAAGTAGCCAATCTGAAGAACGATGTCCAAGCGCTTAATGACAGAATCATCGTCATCAAACAATTATGTGTGAAAGAAAGACGATCCATGTACCACAATTGATCATGTCAATCACTTTGGTATTGCCGGAAGTCTTAACCCCTGCTTAATGTCGCAACCTAATGTGTAAATGTCTTAAACCGTTCTGCAAGACAATAAAATTTCAAGTCGAAACTTACCAACTCTTAATCAACTTCAATGCCGCAGAGAAACTACGGTTTCCGACCTGAGTAACATCATAGCAGAGAAGACTATCTGTCTTATATTCCGTTTGCGTTGACGTGGTTAGAAGGAGATGGCTTAACAAATAACTATATGAGCTGTACAACTAAAGAAGTGAACGGGAGAAATTTCTATCTTCTGGAATCCGCTCAAGAATTACTTACACAAGTGCAATTTATGTATTTTATACAAGCCAGCTAGCAGGAGACGTAGATTAACAGATACAACCAGAAGCTGTTTTCTTCTTGTTCTATTGCACTTAATTGGACTCCAAGTAAAACCAATGGAAAGCAACAAAAATATGCTACATTCGCAAAAATCTCAAAATTTAAAAAACAAAAAAAGGAAATTTGTATTTGTGTGGGGTGTAACGAAGATTAAGTTCGCTTGGAGGTCACCTGATGTAAATTTAATCGTAAAAAAAAGTGATAATGCAATCAACTTTGTTTGTGGGTACCACTCCAGACTTGCTTTCAATATTCTTATCAGAAAAGTAGGAATGACCAAGCATGATATAAATAGGAATTCTAATTGAATCGTAAATCAATCTTTACCTGATAAACATAGAGCGGCATATGTGGAAATGCATCTTTTGTTTGCTTTAGAATATCTAGATATGGGAGTCCGGGTTTCACCATAAGCATATCAGCACCTTCTTCAACGTCTCTTTCCTAAATAAAGTTAGACATGCATAGTAAATACATGTAAGAAAAATAAAATACATTGATACGTACAGCAGCTCTCATAGCCAGACCTTTTGAGCCGGACGGTAATTGGTAACACCGTCGATCGCCAAATGCCGGTGCACTTTTAGCTGCATCTCTAAAGGGTCCATAGAAATTTGAACAAAACTTGGCCGAGTATGACAATAGGGATACGGATTCGCTCAGTCCATTTGATAACAAAGCAATTTTTATCGCTTTAATGCGGTTGTCCATCATGTCTGAGGGCGCTACGATATGTGCTCCAGCCTTCGCATATGCTAAGGCAACTTCAGCTATTCTCCTTATACTGGCTTCATTGTCTATGCGATCTTCACTTAAAATGCCACAATGTCCATGATCAATGTAGGGGCACAAACACACGTCACAGGCGAGGAGTAAATTTGGAAACCACTTGCGCAGTTTAGGAAGTGCAAGAACAACAGGATTTGTCTTATTGTCTGCAGAACTTGCGCTACTATCCTGGGAATTATTCATTTTTCACCATTAACTTGCCAAATTGTATATTTAAAAACTTCTCAATACCTTGACATCAGAGCTCACCACACCGAACAGTAGAATTGATGTAAGTCCCTTCTGCACTAAAGGCTCCAAGTGTTCTTTTAGCTTGTTGATTCCCATTCGCGCTATACCGGGCATACTAGGTATTTCTTCCAATGCGTCATCGTCTTGACTACAAAGTGTTAAGTGATATAATTTATATTACATATTATTTAAAGCTAAAATGCTTACATAACAAAAACAGGATACATGAAATTATACGTGTTGAGCTGGCAGTTTGGTTCTTGAAGGAGCCTCAAGGTGGGGTGGCAAATTCCTGAGTGAAGTTTTTTCTCCATCGTTTTTAGTTTTTTTAATTAGCGTCTGATGTTAGTGAAGAAGTAGTGTTATTTTCAGTCAATAGTCAAGCCTCCAGCCAAAGTCTTTGAACTAAATAAATTAGTATAGTTCGTGCGGTCTACAAGTGCCTGGCCTGCCGACTGACTTTGGTTCATGGAAAGAGTGCAAGCTGACAGCTGCTGCTGCACCTGCAGTCCCAACTGAGCGATTTCATCTGTGCTCAGTGTTATAGCACTCTCTCTTCATTTATCCCACGAAGCGTGGTCATTTTTCCCTTTTGACAATACTCAAATTCCCTTTTCAAATACTTTTTGAGTTGAAATTCAGTTTTTAAAAGTATATTTTGTATTACACGGAAAGAAAATCAAGTTTAATTAACCTTTAGTATAAAAACCGCAGTTTGTAACACTGCTATGATTTTTTTTGGTACCAGAAAATGTTGATAAAAGACGATTTACATGAGCTGTTTTTTATGGACAGTCAGTGTGTTGATAATCATAGTGAAATACAGGTGTTTTGGTAGAATTTCAATAAAAATTTATAGTTTTTTTGCTAGATTTCTGAAATTCGCACGATTTTGTGCATTATCCATTTATCCCACAGAAGGCTTTTCGGACATCGAAATTCCCACAAAAAGGGATAAATCCCACTATATAGGAACACTGGCCTGTGGTGACAGTGCAGAAATGAAAGTAGTGGCATAGATAAGTGAATTAATAGAGATACGTAACTTTTCAGTGGAAGGCGGCTGATTGCAAGCGGTTTTCCCGAAAAAATCATGAAGTCACGCACACATTTCCTTTGAAATGTTTACGTTTTCGTGAAATTTTCCAAACGAAAAGAAACGAATTGAATGAAAGGGGCAAATTTAGAATGTGTTCATATAAAATTTAACCAGTGAATGGAAAACGCTTAGAAAAGTATCGAAGGCTTCACATAATTCAATCGCACAAATATCAACAAAAAAAAAGAGCAAGTGACGTTTTTGTGTTCGATTAGCCACACGAAATCTGAAATCTGAAAAAGCCCAATAATGCAAAAAATCTGCATTCCGTAATTTTATTTTTATCAAATTGTAAATCAGGACACAAATTAAAATAAACCAGCTTATATCACATTTTAACCAGATTTCCTTTTCGTGCCTGCTTTCCAATATCGACTATCACCTATTCCCCAAGAATTTGCAAACACATTTTTGTATATACGACGTTAAATGTTAACATGTCCAGCCTTATTTATAAACGTATTATAAAGAGTGTATAAAGTTATGCACTCTAAAATACCTCTAAGCACATAAACCTTATATATAAAATTTTGTCAACGTTGTATAGAGCTTGTATAAGCAAAACTCGCTTGGACGTTGTTTAGAGCCTGTATAGAGGTGGAATAGTCGAAATGTCATTTTGACTTAACAAATTTGTCACATTTTATTTTAAATGAAATCAAAAATAAATTCAATGTACCGTCGAACGGGCTAACATTGACCACTTTTGAATTTCAAACAGGTGTATCATTTACGATTTTTGTACGAGAGTAAAACAAATGACACCAGCATAGGGGCTTGCGTTTGTACTTTCATTTTCCGAAGTTAGAATTTGCTTGAATACAGACGTAGTGGTAGTTTCTTAACAAAAACAGGGTGGTCAAAGTTTGACCCGATTTTGGGTAACTTTGACCAGCATATTTATTGTTCGCAAAAATGATAAGTTAGGGTAGTTTTATTCAATTTCATTAGCTGATTATATTAAATTTGATATTTGAATTAACTTCATAGTGCATTGAAGCTTTTCTTGAATGCTAAGCCTATAAAAATATAAATGGTCAATGTTAGCCATTGTGTTGGTTTAACTTTGACCACCCGGTCAAAGTTTGAAAACTCCCGGTCAAAGTTTGAAAGCTCCCGGTCAAAGTTAGCCATTGGCTGATAGATTAAGACATAATTTTCAAATTGATCTCAAAAACTTTCTTAAATTTGAAATATATTGCTAAAAGTATATATTCTTAAAAGGAAACATATTAAACTACTTACTGTTCCTAAAATTTTAATGATTAAGTGTCTTTTTCTAACTGAAAAACATAGAAGTTTCTTAGCACATAAAAAGTAGAGATAGAAGGGTTTCACTACATTAGCTGTCATGTGGACAGAGTTGCCCCTATTCCCTGTATCTTTTTTTCCCCCATCTGTGAACAAATAGCGGTAAGTATAAACCCATAACTATAATTCTAACTTATACTAGAGGCTGCGTAAGTGGATATAAAGAACTTTTTTACTTTTGGTCAAAGTTAGCCCCCCTGGTCAATGTTAGCCGGTTTGACGGTATCGACGTTTTTATTTTCAATTTAGATTCTGCAAGTATCCTCGATAAGTTGGCCTAGAAATATGGGCAGACATGAGATATTTTTAATCGCTATATATTTTTTTTTTAATTTGATAAGACTACCGGCTCATGGAGTCCCAAATATCCCGTCTTTTTCTTTTTACTTTTCCATTTTTTCTATTTTTATTTGTATTTGAATTTGCATTTCCCACAAGTAGGTTTTTTTTATCATTTCGGACAGACAAATGTAATAGATTTCTCTTTTTCAGTACTTTTTTTGACACAAGCCCTGTATAACTAGTATGCATGGAAAAATGTTTTATAAATAAGAATTTTTGGAAGGGTGTATAAGGGCTGTATAAATACTTAAACACTGCATAACTATACAGGTGTATAGGCGTGTTTAGCAAATTCTAATATAAGGCTGGAAAATTATAGGGCAACTACGAATATACCCGCCTGAAGCTTCTGTTTTTTATTTTCGTTATTTGTTTATTTCTACTAGGTATGTAGATATGTACAGTACTTAACTGTTAAAACAAAAAATATGATACCAGAAATTGGAAAAAAAACAAACCAGTTTTTATTTTAAATACAGTTTTAATAAATATTGTAAAAAAATACGTACTTCATAATTGAATGAACTTAATCGTAATAAATAATATAACATTGCGTTTAAAATTATAAAACAAACTTGATAAAAAAAATACAACCATGAATACACTGCACACTATTTCCAGAAAATACAATAAAATAAACCAATTTGATAAAAATTTGGCAAACAAATGGAAATAACATAATAATATAAATTTACATTTTATGAGGCAATTTTAGAATATGTGAACTTTAATTAATATCCAGTCGTTGACAACATTTACTTGTGTACTTGGAATGTAATCGTATGCAATAATTTGTTTAGAGATATATGTAAAATCCAATAGTATTATAATTTCTTGATATACATTTGCGGTTATGGTACTGAAGATTATTCCGCGCGACTGCTTTTTTCCAAAGGAATACAAACATACATATTGTCGTTTGAAGTAGTTTCATGTACTTTGCATTGTGGGAGCATTTATTCGATCAAAGCCGGCACGTATGCAGGTTGCCTGTATTTTGGGCATCTACGCATGGATGTACGTCTACTTCGGATTGTATATTGGATACGGGTTCATAGTTGGCACTTTGGCAATGCGGATTTCCTTGAAATTCCACTTCGTTCTCTCCCACATTTCTTGAGCTGGATGATGTAACTACTCAAAAACAGAGACTTGCATAAAAATGTATATTGTAAATAAAAGTGTGTGATTACCTGCAAGTCGATTTGCTTCTGAACAAATTGCATTTGTAGTTCTTGCTCGTATATTTTCCATATTAATTCTCATTGATATATGCCCGAAGAGGAAGTAGCCCAGTCCCATTCCAAGGACTATGGCCATAAACACGTACACATTGTAGACCATTACCGACAACATAAGCATGTAACTCAGTACATTTTCAAATAAAAATACCACAGCTTGCGCAAGCATACTCAGAAATCGATTTGAAGCAGACGCATTTCCTGAAGCAGTCCTTCTTTCTGAAATTAGTAAATTTGTTGTCTCATTGGCGGTAGACGAAGAAGATTGCAATCGTTCTCGCGCTGTTCGAGCCTTCGAGCTAGTCTGGAAAACCTATCAATTACGAAGGACATTAGTTTAAACTATCAAACAAAATTTAAATGCAACAGAAATTTTTTTTCAAATCTTTATAAATAGACGAAGGCAAATTGTTAAGAACCACTTTCACTGCCTTAAACTGAACATATTAGCTTTTTTGTTAGGAAGATTGTACAGAGATGCAGTAGTTTTGCAGTATGTTCTTTATAAGCCAGGTCACAATAATGGTAGAATTTCTATCAATAAGCGAACAAACTCTAGTTCTATCATCGCACATAGTGTTTACTAGCCCAACCGATTATTAGATTAAAAACAAATCTAAATATCTCATTTGGTCGACAATCCTTGTGTGTCGCTTTTATAAAACGAGCTGCATACCGTAACTGTAACATTCGCCACCATGTGTGTACAGACTAGATAAATAATATTAAAAATTGTAAATGTTGGCGCGGGTCTGTCTAGGGCATAAGTTTTGAATTCTTAAGGACAGTTATGATCTTGGACGTTTATCAGACGTAAGCGAGAGTTGGCGCAGTAGAAAAAAACTACGTTATTTGTGTAAAACATAAGACCCTTCGGTCAATAGTCCAGAACATAACTGTGCCAACACGTCCATTTATCAGACAAGGTATACGGGTATACCTATTGTTATTCTTAAGGTAGCCCTGCTTTACTTGAATCTATTCTGATCCGTTTCTGGTCTATGCTTTCGATAGGTAAACCGCAATGGCAACATTCTTAATAGTAACAAATAAAGAAAAAACAATAAAACCATATTTAACAATGCCCATGTAAAATATTTAAAATGATAAATGTATGCATTCAAGTAAAATGTTAACAGTTTGCATGTTATGAATCTCAGTTTTTCTTAATTAAGCTTAAATTTACCTATATAGGCATCCCTACTTAAAGCTTAAACAATTTTAATTGCACTCGCATGTATATTACCTTGACAGCTTCATATATCAGTGATAGCACTAACAAAACGAGGCACAATATTATTAGCGCTGGAGTACCAGTGATATCCAGTCCAGGAAACAGAAAGACTCCAACGTCTGTGCCCCAGTGGAACGACATGATATGATGATACATTGTAATTATCTAAAACACAAAATTATTTGATAATTGATTTGCCTGGTTGTTTACACAAATCTGAAAGAGAAATAGACGAACGAAACCACCTCCTTTCACTTTTATCTCTAATCGAAAACCCGATACCATGTGTATACAGAGACACGCATTTGCATGAGAACCTATTTTTAAAACTGTTCCCGAAATTATGTAATAACGATTTTGAGGCCGATTTTACATTAGCTAACGTTGTATTTTATGCAATTCTCCTAGCTTCAAGTTTGAAACGCTATGTGACCAACAAGACAAGGTAAACTGGACTCGGACTCGGCTTGTGCTATTCAGAAATTGATTAGAGTTGATCAACAGGTTGTTTTCCTAAGCTGGGAAGCTTTTAAGCTTACATTATAAACGACGGGGTTCATTAGCTCAACGCGGTGTTTTTCTTTTTATTCATTTGTATTTTTTGATTACACTACATTTGGTGTGTATTTGCTGAACAGAGATAGAGAAAAGATTTGGTCCACGTCCAGTATGCAATCACAAAACGCGACGTGGGGGTGGTTGCATTCGTTGTATAATTATTGTTGAGCTAACCAAATTTTCTGGAGCTATAAATTAATCACAGAAACAAAAATATCACATAGTTAATGGCAAAAATGTTAAGCTTCGTTTGGCTTAACATTTATTAACGATATATAACAAAGAGAAATTAGTTAATAAAAATAGTATCTAGTCATGATAACACTATCGAATTTTTTGCTGTAATAACGAATTTGACAAGCAGCTGATAACCACATCCAAAAAGCCAAAAAGATACGTTCGTTTTGTATGTTGTTAGGTCTGTTCGAGGCAATGAGAGCTCAGCCCAAGAGTATGTACCCTGGCGGAAAATTTTGCAACGAGTCCTAGATTATTATTAAAAGAGACATCAGGAGTTGTTTAAACACGAACTTTCATCGGGCCCATCAACATTTTATTCTAGATCTCAGATTTTCGTGGCATGTGGAACACAAAATGAGGTGGATCTGCTTTTATAATAATTGTATTCGTGCCCTACTATCTTGGTACCTAACCCCAAATATCTAAATTAAAAAAATATTTTGTTGCCTAGCGAAATAACGAAACAAGAAACATTGTTAATATCATTTTCAACGGCTGGTTGGAATTCGGTAGGTACCAACAGTAGAAACACTTTCTGCGCGATTTCAGAAATCTGGGTCGGCATTCTGTAAAGCGAAACGTTCAAATGTGCACGAAGAAATTTACTTGTGTAACATGGGGCAAATCAAACGTTTGATCGTTTCGCCTTACAGAATCTGACCCCTGAGTTCGGTAAGCGTGCTCTGCTGGATAGACATTAACGATCGAAATATTCGGCTAACGAAGGTTCTGACGAAATTATTCTGGTTGCCAGTTTTGTTGGTAAGTAAGAATAATTGATGGTGATACAGGAGAAAGCTTCTAAACTCAGTCAGCTATTCGGATATCACCACACTTAAGGTTTCTTCCATTCGTCCCAAAAGCTCACGGAACCGAATAGCTTGGAGAACCTAGTCCTAGGGTCCTGTATGGACCTATAGCGCCAACTAATAGTAACCTTACATGACATTACCTTACAGAATCAGACCAGAATGGATATTTTAGCGTAGCGCTCTAGCCAAGGGGTCCATTCTAGAATGGATATAAAAGCGCTATAGCTATAGAGGCAACTGTCACTTTTAAGGATAGCTACTGATACTGACAGATATCGGTGTGCAAGGTTGATCAGCATACTCGGTCTTTGCCATCGGAACAATAAGCAGTTATCAAACTATTTTGGACGGTAAAGCATCTTAAACTTTCGAGACGCTAGCCGCCAAAGAGTTACAAAGTTACAGAGAACCGCAAACCTGCAGGCGACATTTTTAAAGCGTAACACAAGAAACTGTTCTTTACTTCCACCAGACTTTGCGAAGGGAATTCTCGAATGTACAGCTGCTAAACCGTTCTTTATAGAAATTTTGGTTTCATACAAACACGCTTCGGGAAAAATTTAAATTTAGGGGTTAGTTCTCCTTAGTCCACGGTCTCTTTTTCAAGATCCTATCGCGGCGTAAATGTGGGTTTGTCGTCGCTGATTGTGTGCTTGCTAGCCTCTTTTGTACAATGTTTGCGTCACAGCTTACAGTGTTTTTTGTTTTCTTTTACAAGGCAAACTTGTTACTTCAAAAAGCGCTTTTATTTGAAATGTCTGTACAGTTTTTGTAGTTCATTTTTCAAATTTCTTTAGTTAAGATGTACGATTATTCTTGTTTCTGTCGATAGACGATTTTTCGATGCATATTTAGGGTGCTCGTGTTCGCTTTTCGCCTTTAAATCGCTTGCTCCCACCCACATTCGTTAGATTTACCCCGTTTTATCCAAATATATAAGCAGCTGACTCGTTGTTTGGTTGATTACAAATAATTGATATAATTATTAACAAATATCTTTTAAGAAGGTACATAGAAAGCTTGTAGATAAGATAACACCCTGTATTCATATATCGAAAACAAGAAATATTGTATGATAGGTGATTGCAAACCAGAGAGATAGGCGTTTTTTAACAGCACGGTGTCGGTTACGCATGTTTACGATATCGACAGTATTGGAATGGAGTCCACTGACATTATTTAACCACCTTTACAACATCAGTCAAAAATAGAAATGAAGAAAACCTGAAAATATAACCCATTACATTTGCAAACGTTTGAAAACAAAAAACAACTTTGGACTTTAGACTTGTTTTTCGGTGTCAATCCATCAATTTTCTTTATTTTTTTCTCAAACTAAAACTACACAACACAAACAACAAAAATTGGCACACTTCAAGAAACTATTTCTCCTCGCTCGTTGACAACGATTTTCCGGATGAGCTCACCTTTTTCTGCCAGAACTTGGTTAACGCTTTTTCCCTTGGAGTTGGTAAACCATCCAAGGTTGTCCACTATCAAGTGAGTAGTGGAACACCCATCGCACTGCAAAATCACAACTCCGTTGTTGTAGGCAGCTTCCGAAACAGTTTTTATGTTTCTAGTGTTACAGATTTTGCAACGATAGATAATTTCTAGTTTTCTGTCCAAGTACTGGTATTGTTTGGTAAGTCCAAGCTGGGTATTTTTTAGCAGTGAAGTGGTGGGAAAATCTTTTGGAAGTAAAAGGCTCTGATTACTTGTAGCAGCATTTGTATTTAGACGACTAGTATGATTTCCATCAACTGGTAGTGTAGATAGTGTGTTTTGCCTCAGGGCAGCGAGTGTCCGAACGCTAAATAACTGTCGAAGTGTATTCATATTTGCAGCACATGCTACAGGTAGTCGTTCCTTTTACAACAAATAATAAATTCTTTAATATAGGTTAATTGTTATCACACTTCTTCACAGTACTGATTTGGTTTTTGTTATTTATAATTTCTTGCCCGCTTGCCCTTGCCTTGAACAACTATTCGCCAATTGTCAAAATCGCTTAGGGTATGTTCGCTTGTGCATTACATAATCCTTCTGTCAACTCATTCATAGGTTAGTTTTTACTGACAATTTAGAACGTACCTATACTATACTGGAGTAAGTAGATGTGAATTCCATTCATGCCTTGGCCATAGGGTTTAGTTTGTGATAATGCCAGTGTCAAATAAGAAGTAGAAAAAAACAACTGACAGCTAAAAAACAAAACAGATTTCATAAGGCTGCAGCATAATTATATGAAAAAAATTATTCAAAAGCTTATAAGTGGAGAAACGGAATAAAGGCATTGTGAATTGAAAAATGAAGTTCACAAAATGTATTTCGTAAAAGAAAAGAAGTTAAAGTAATGGGTATTGTGCGCTTTTTAAAATTATTTGAACAAGGCACTATTATTATTCAGCTTTTTTAACCAAAAATATTTTTTGTTTGACGTTTGCACGAAAAAGATAACAATCTGTGGAAGGTTGGGCTTGGCATAACGCTCTATAGGTAGGTAGCTAGGTAGGTAGGTATGTGTAGTCTTCTGCTCCTATTTACGTGTTTCTATTCACTAGCTAAATTTTATACATCATTTGAAATTTGCCCACAGATTGATTTCTAAACATTTGTAATAATAAATCTAATGTTGCATTTACACCTTCACGCAAAAAAATGAGAACGGCCCATTTACAGGAAGATTAAAGAGATGCTAAATACTAAATAGCCGTGTGACTAAAAGGGACGGCATTACCTAACATGCAAAAAAAGTGTCAAGTTTTTTCGGTGGTAGGAATTATGGGAAAGCTATCATTTGATATTTTTATAGGGATGGCTTACGAAATTTCGCATTCCTATAAAATAAAATACCTTCCGGAAGTGATGAACGGACAATTATTTATTAATTTTGTATTTTTACTGAAACTTCAAACCGCTCTCATTTCAGATGTTTTAAATCAGAAATAGAAATGTTTTCAAGTGTTTACAGAAATGATGTTCCCGGAACTTGTGTTTATTTCTGTTTTACGTATCTATAATTATGGGCAGCGCATCTGTGACACTTTAGGCGTCTGATTTGTGATCTCATTTTTACTCCTTTACTAACAGTGATTGCGGAAAACGGATCTCTCTGTCCCGTCTGGTGCAGAAATTCAGAAATCATGACGCTTGTATTTGAACTAAATATATATCATTTGCAATAGTGGAATAGTGGAAGCGGATCATAATTTGGGACAAAAAAACACTGTCACTTTGAACTGAAATCTGGCATCACTGATTTTCGGACAACATTTTAACAACTGCCATTTTTATTTGTTATCGTAGGGTGGGCTTATTGTTTTCTGAACATATTTATACAAAATTTATACTAAATATAACTTAAAATTGTTAATATGATGTTAGTAAACGAAAATATAGTGCTTGTGTTTAGCTTTTATAAATGAATTATACCTATATTTACATTAAATGCGTGAGAAAAAGGTGTTTGAAAATGATGATAATGAAAAAGTATTGCTTCAGCTGCGTACCCATAAACTATGAACGAATAAATTGTATTTAACTGGAAATCATATTCACTAAAATATAAGGCAGTGCAATGAAGGTGCTGTTATTGCTAATTAAAATATTTGGAGTAGCGATTTTATTTATACAAACGCATGCGGTATGTCCAGAGGGATGTAGATGTACAAAAAACGAAAATTCTGACAATTTAAAAGTAAAATGTGGGGGAACTATTACAACAAAGGTAACAAGCCTAAAAGAGTTGGACTTCGAGGATGACACCGAAAATATAGTGCAATTGTAAGTTAAATGTTGATATTCGTGTTGTGTGCCGTATGAAAAATGTTTTCTATATAGGGACCTGAGTAAGAACCAAATTGCGCATATTATGAAGGATGACTTTGCTAACTATACGAACCTAAGGCGTTTGGATTTATCAAACAACTCTTTGAAACAAGTCGACGAGACCATGTTTGGAGACATGCCGAACCTGGAAAAATTGAAACTATCAAGTAATGTGATTGTTCACATATTTCAAGGATCGTTCGAAAAGCTGAAAATGCTCAAGTCGCTGTAAGTTTTAAAATACCTAGTAGTTGGACCTACCTACATAAGGCATTTGTTATACCATAGAATGCTAGAAACACTTAGCCAATAGAAATGATTATCAAACATGGTTATTAATAACCTACCAATATTTTGTTGTCTTCTTTTCCAGCACTACAGTTGTCTGATATTTATTATTACAATTTATGCATTAGGTTTGAATGTCAGATAAGGACAGAGCTCCGATGTCTATAAGTTGTTACATTTTATGACTCTTTCTCTTCTTGCTGCTGACCGAATATTAGCTTTCTCAATCACAGGCCTAGCTCTCGCTATCCATTCAATCTGGAGGCTCCTGTTTTTACAAAGCTAGGATGAAATACAAATATAGGCCATATCTAAAGACTGAAGAAGAATTAGCGCATCCGTGACTCAGTGAATTAAGCGGATTTTACATGTAAAACAAAAAACTAAATTCGTCACATAGTACTCGATTAGGATGCGGTTTGGCCTCTGAATTTGTATTTACAAATTGTGTTGGGTTGGCATTTTGAAATAATGCACAATGTCTGCTCAACCCGTTGCTGAACTTCTTGCATTTTTTCCTAACTGGGGTTGTGTTTTGTGCAACGAAGTTGGTGTGCCTGTCAGAGTTAAGCCATTGGAATCAGCAACAAAAACATATGCACAATCACGACCGTCACTTAAGGGCCGTAAAATCATTACGAATTATAACTATCGACGGGTTATTAGATGTGGTAAAAGCCCACCGACTTTTTACAACAGTAACTGCTGGTTATTAACACAAGTTTAATGAGGAAATTGAAATCGTTTATAGCCTGGCAAAATATAAAATTATTTGATGAGTTGCGCATTTAGCGAACGACCGCTAAAAGTGAGATTGAAATAAATTTCTTAATAGCTATCAGTTGACGAGTGTGTTCAAAGTTCATTGATTAAGTCTACGAGTGTATCAATGCGTCCGTCAACTCGTTGAGCAACCTCAACGAAAATACAGTTGACTAACTAGAAGGACTTGTTTATTTGCCAAAATCCTTGGACGCATGGACGACCTACAATGTAAGTGTAGACTTTCCTTCAGATGTTGTTGGTGTAGCTGGTGGATCGACTTTTGTGGTGCAAGGTGCAGGTTTTGTTGCAGGCAAAGTATTTGTTGTCGATAGTTGCTTTGCTGTATGGTTTGTTGGTGCAAGAGTTGCTGTAGAAAAAGATGACCGCCGTGTATTGGTACATGACGGGCATCGCCAGGTTGTTTTGCTTTTCTTTAAGTAATCAACTTCGTTGGCAGTTAGCTTAGCACAATTCCCATGACAAACAATTTTGCAGTCGTAGCACTCGATTTTTAATTCGGTTCTGTCTACCCTTAATTGGCAAATTCCACACGACATTTTAGATTAGGATTAAGTTTGGTTTAGACTCAACTAATACAAAAAATGGTAGAACTTAGAAGAAAAATAGCTCAGCATGTGTGTACCCCACAACGTCACGCTAGAGACTGACAAATGCTTTAATTTTTCGTTGCTAAACTTGAACAACGTTTTAACTTTTTCTAAAGTGAACTAAGTTTGTGCTTAAGTTATCTCCAACACTACCTGCGTACCCAGTTTTCCGCTAAAAGTTGCAATTGTAGCAATGGTTCTAACTTTTTAAGCTGCAAACTTATTGTACTGTGGTACTGGTACCTACACTTTTGTATGCTACCGGACTCAACCAAATGGGCAGAGTTTTTCGCGTCAGTACGCAGTTGAGGGACACAGCAATCTATTATGTCCACCAAGGGTCTTTCAAAGCAAGTAGGTTGGAAGATATTCCTATGCATGGCCAACATGACAGGTCTGGTTACAACAAATACCCTCTTTTCTATTAAAAGAAGCGAGCGAACCTTTCGTCTTCATCGGATCAAAGTAGTGACCTATCTAAGCAAGTGGTGGTTCTGCACAAGTCTCGATTCTAGATTCACTGTATTAAATGCGTAGTTATGCGCAGAGAGATTAGAACCATTTTTCGGGCTTTGGAGTTGTTGTAAAAAGCGCGGGAAAATGTGAGCTCCACTTTAACGAGTAAATTTGCGTCGTATAATCACTAGAGTGAAATAGTTCTTACTCTGAGTTTCAGACAAGTTCGCGATATTATTGTGTTTAAAATTGGCACGAAATGCAATCAAATTACGTATTTTTTTTCGTAAATTTTGGCGTCTGGTTTTAACTATAAAACACGAATGAAAAATAATCATTGCTAAAGTATATGACGTGCGTATTTCATTGATTTCCTTGCTAGTTTTGTGGGACTTTTAACGAATCGTTAGATATACTGTACAATCTACTTACTTACTTACTTAACGGGCTCCCGACCCGCGGAGAGTCTCTGCCTGAGACACTGCAGCCTTCATTCCACTGCAGCCTTCCATCCTCTATCTATACTGTACAATCTACTTGAGTAGAAATATTAAATACTGTATTAAAAAATTAGCAAATCTTAAAAATAGGAAAAAATCAGACAAAAAGGAGAGCGTCCCATTTGCTCGCCGGAAGTGTGAACAATTCCTATATTTACGATCACATAATTACCGCGATCCAGGAGATACGATGGATAGGATCAGGTATGATGAAAAGGAAAAATTGCGATATTTATTACAGCTGCCATAAAAGATTGCATGTATTAGGATGCGGTTTCGTCGTGGGAAATCGGCTTAGGACAAAAGTCATTGACTTTAAGCCGATAAGTGATCGCCTAGCTGTGATCCGTATCAAAGCTACTTTCCAAAACATAAGCCTAATATGTGCACACGCCCCTACCGACGAGGCTGAAGACCCTATCAAGGAGGAGTTTTATGACCTCCTGGATGGAGCCTACGGAGCCTGTCCGGAGTACGATGTCAAAGTTGTGCTCGGGGACTTCAATGCTAAAATCGGAAAGGAAAACATCTTTGGCGGGTTAGTTGGTAAGCACAGAATCCACGAAACGACCACAGACAACGGTTACCGACTAACTGACTTCGCGGCAGCTCGTAATACGGTGATAAGTAGCACTAGGTTTCCAAGGCTAAGGATCCACACAGCAACCTGGCGCTCTCCAGACGGTCGAACCGCCAACCAAATCGACCATGTGCTAATCGACGCGAGGCACGCATCCAACATCCTCAACGTGCACACATTCCGAGGGGCAAACGTCGACTCTGACCATTTTCTTGTTGCGGCTAAGTTCAGAGCTCGACTATCCAACGAGAAGAAGCTGCGTTCCGCCCAGAAGAAGAAATTCAACGTTGGACGCCTTAGCACACCTGGAGTAGCCAGAGTCTACAAAGAGCGCCTGAGTGAGAAACTCTCCGCAGTGCATTCACCTACCACAAATGCCAACACCCAGTGGTCCAAGTATCGCGACATGATCAAAGAGGTAGCCGAAACCACCTTAGGGTACCAGCCACCCCAGAGAAAGAGCCCGTGGTATGATGATGAATGCGTACGCTGCAGCGCAAAACAAGGGCAGCGAGGGAAGAGTATCGAGCCAGGAGGAGGGAGGAGAAGAAAATCCTGCGTAGAAAGAAGAGGGCCTACGCAGTCTCCCAGCTCAAGGAGATCGAAGAGTCCCGCGATCGAAGCAACATCCGGAAGTTCTACAAGAAAGCCAAGCAACTGGCTGCTGGCTTCAAGACCGGAACGCAGGCTCTTCGAAACAGTGATGGAAACCTAGTCACCGAAGCGCAGGGAATAGTAGATGTTTTTAAGCAGCACTTCCAGCAGCTGCTAAATGGGCATCATGTAGAGAGAGTGATAGGGCAAGAAGAGAACCCACGTCCAGTCAATGAAGATCCAGTTCCACCGCCCAGTATGGAAGAAGTTGGCTTAGCAATAAAAAAGCTAAAGAACAACAAGGCCGCCGGCTCTGATGGTTTACCAGCGGAGCTCTTCAAATACGGTGGTGATGTTTTGGTAGGGCGCATGCACCAAATCATCAACCAAGTATGGGTGGAAGAAAGTATGCCCGATGACTGGACTATCAGCTCCATATGCCCCATCTACAAAAAAGGCGATCCTATGTCTTGCAAGAACTATCGAGGCATATCCCTGCTTAATGTCGCATACAAGATCCTATCCAACGTACTGTGTGAACGTCTCAAACCGTTCTGCAACACACTAATCGGCACGTACCAGTGTGGCTTCCGGCCCGGCAGATCGACTATAGACCAAATTTTCACACTGAGGCAAATCCTGGAAAAGACCAATGAATTTCAAGTCGAGACTCACCACCTTTTCATCGATTTTAAAGCCGCATATGATAGCATTCATCGTCAGGAGCTTTATGTGGCGATGGCCGAATTCGGGATCCCGGCAAAACTGATCCAGCTATGTAGCGTGACGCTGGAGAACACACGCTGCAACGTGCAATTTGGAAGTAGTTCCTCCGAACTATTCCAAACATGCACCGGATTTCGGCAAGGAGACGCACTATCATGTGACTTCTTCAATCTCGTGCTAGAGCAGATAGTGCGCAGGGCAGGTGTCAACACGGAAGGCACTATCTTCAACAAATCCGTCCAGCTACTGGGGTATGCAGACGATATTGACATCATCGGTCGCTCCCAGCGTGCCGTGATAGAGGCTTTTACGGCGATTGAAGAACAGGCGAAATTCGTTGGTCTTGTAGTAAATGAGGACAAGACTAAGTACATGCTATCAACAAACAAACAAGCATCTGTCCACCGCCTAGGACAGAACGTCACTATTGATAGCAACAATTTCGAGGTAGTTAAGGAGTTTATCTACCTCGGAGTAAACATGAACTCCACAAATGACATCCTAGTGGAGATCCGGCGAAGAATTACCCTAGGAAACCGCTGCTACTTCGGTTTGGCAAAACAATTGGGTTCAAAACTCCTAACTCGAAGGACAAAATGTATGCTTTACAGAACCCTTATCCTGCCAGTTCTGCTTTATGGCGCCGAGTGCTGGACGATAAGCAGGAAGGGAGAGCTGATACTGGGCTCCTTCGAAAGAAAAATTCTTCGGCGGATTTTTGGTCCTGTGTGCGAGGAGGGCGAATGGAGGAGAAGATACAACCGCGAACTCTATGAGCTGTACCAAGATGTGGATGTAGTCCAAAAGGCCAAAATACGTCGACTACATTGGCTCGGCCACATCGAGCGAATGGACAATAATGCTCCAGCTAAGAGGATCTTCGAATCCCAGCCGCCAGGTTCGAGACGACAAGGAAGACCGAACCTCCGTTTCAAAGACCAAGCCATCGCGGATGCCAGAGCGCTTGGTCTGGATAACTGGAAGCAGCGTGCCCGGGATCGCAGAGGATGGAAGGCTGCAGTGTCTCAGGCAGAGACTCTCCACGGGTCGGGAGCCCGTTAAGTAAGTAAGTAAGTAATTGACGTTTCACCATATGCTACTTGGAGTAAAATTGATGTCCCATCCCAAAACGACTGTGTTCTCATTTTTCCCCCCAACTGGAACAATGTAAAAAAAAACAACAGTGTGTGATACAAAATAAATTGTTTACATAAACCGACACAAAGTCATAATTTTGTTCAATGAAACATAGAAAACAGAAAGAGAACTTCTATATTTCCTCATTCTGTAGAGAGGGTAATGGCGTCTTTCATTGAAGATCCAAGATAAATGCCCTGAAATTCATAATTGCTTTTTTCAATGAAATTCGTTAGAGTAGAGTAGTAGAGATTTGGTTTTCTGTACTTTATAAATGTTTTAATATGCCAAATCAATATATTCCAATGTTTACATTCTAAGAATTGACCTGGAAGTGCACTTTTTTGTTCAATGAAACATAGAAAACATCAAAAGAACACTTTTTGCTCTTTTCATAGAAAGGGCAATTCTTTTTTTCAATCGAAAACGCTATAACTTATTTCCATTAGGACCACCAGATATTTTTTTTCAGATCTCAGATCTTACGCGCCTCATGGAACGTGCAACGATATTGAACTGCTTTTGTAAATGTATTAATGAGTTATTTACAGCAATATCAGCTTTTCTTCGGCGTAATAATTCGTCCCAACATCTTCCACAAAAATAACAACAAATAACTCTTTTATCGCAAAAATCAACTCTTGCAAATTGAAAATGTTTTCGTCTTCTAACGACAAAGGCCTGTTTTCTTACGAGAAAGACGGAGAAGACGATAATAATAGTCGATAATAATTTTACCAAAATATATCAATGGCTATTTGTTATGCGTGTGTTCCTTTATTTTGATTTTCACGAAATATTTCGTATTTGGTTTGGAAACAAACTTCTTAAAACGATGTAAAGACAGCTGTCCAAAGTATGTATTTTGGTTATAAGCTACAATTAGAAATGACACTTTTCATATAAAATTTTGTCATGCCGACGCCATTATGACGCAAACATTTGTCCTAAATCTAGTTTCGGAAAAAAAAATGAACTGTGTTGGTAACGTTGATTGACTTGCTACTGTTAATTTGCTTTCGTTTAAAATGTTGTTGCGAATACCGATATTTTCTCCGATCTGTCAAAATTTAGCTGTGGAAAAATTAATTTTGCATTAATACCGCTTACTTAAATTCTGTAGAGATTTTTCTTACAGTGGCTCACAAATTTAGCTTGAACTGCGTACTGCTTGGCTTAACCGCTTTGCTTAATTTTATCTTTGGAGACATATTTGTATGGGGGCTTAATTTAAGCACGAGCACCATAGTATAGAATGTGTCAAAAATATCGAGATCTGCAAAAAGTGATCCGAGTTAAAAAAAAGATTGATTTTTTGTCCCAATGTAAAACCACATACATGTTATGACAGCTGCATGTCATTGGTAACTTTGACAGCTGCTGAGAAATTGCAAAAAAAAAAACAAATAAAATAAGTAGGTTTGTTCACTTTTGTAGTAGGAATGGAAAAGACTGTCAAAATAACAGTGGTGGGCATAACTTCCCTCTCAGAGGCACTTACGAAAAAGTAAGGGAACGAACAGGTAAAAGCGACACACATAAAATACCAGCGAAAATAATCTTGAAAAATGTTGAGTAAAGCTGAGATTAGACTGTATGCCAATTATGCATATGAATGCCAATACGCAAATGACCGCATTAGCTGTCAAATGACCAAAATGTCAGGATTATCAAAACTGTATATTATGGCGTTTTTCATTGAAGATCCGAGAGAAGTGCCCCGAAGTTCAGAATTGCTCTTTTCAATAAAATTCGTTGGAGCACTTTTGCAACAGTGGTAGACTGTAGACACCATATACGTGTGATTAGATTTTCTGTTGTTACTTGTTTTTTTGTTTTTTTACAGTAAATATGAATGTTTTAATAGACCAAATCAATATATTATAATATTAAGTTTACATTTTGCACTCGTAATTGTATATTTTCGGATAACAAGCGAAAAATTTGTTTCTAATAACACAACAAACATTTAAATCTGACATTTTGCATATCTCTCAAAATATTCCGGACGCTTCTTTCGTATTAAGAATTGACCTGGAAGTGCACTTTTTTTTTGAATGAAACATAGAAAACATAGAAAGAGCACTTCTAGATTTGATATTTTCATAGAAAGGGCACTTCTTTTCTTCAATCGAAAACGCCATTAGACTATATGACCAAAATTACCAATATGGTCATATTTGCCTTGATGGTCATTTAAGGCATTTGTTATTATATTATCAAATATTGTAGTGAGGTAATGCTGTAAAGGAAAACAAAGCACAAAGTTGAAGTTTGAAATATTTATTTATTCACAAAAATTTACAAATAGATAGCAAACAATTTCTACACAAACAAAATTTCACATAAATAATTTACACAAATGATAGATTGAATAATCCACAAAAAAAGAGAACGAAAATGAAAATAAATCACAATTCCACGAACTCAAACACCGATAACAACAAAATAATTCGTGTTCTATCAAAAATGCCAGGAATGCCATAACGAAATTTCAAAAAAGTGCATATGGGCATATAGGGCTTTATGCTGGCATTCGTGCTTATTGTCCGATTACACTATATGCTATTTGGGCATTTTTATCTGTCAAAATCAGCCTGGTCGTATGTGGCATTTAGGTCATTAGAGCATATGAGATATGCCCATTACATTGTATGACCATATTTTGACAAGAGAACTGTCAGAAATTGGCATTTTATGACCACTTGGCATACAGTCTAATCTAACCTTAAGAAGTAAGAGAAAGTGATGCGATGCGAGAAGCGTTTGGTTGCGAGAAAACTGTTCGCATGTATTCTTATGTGCGCGCACACAGTGGAGCGATTTATGATGCGACAAATGCGAGCTTCTGGCAAACCTCTCGCATCCTTCTCGCAAACAAACTTTTCTGACCACTTTTTCAAGCGAGTGAGTGCGAGAAACAAGCTGGAAAATTCATTTTTGCTGTTGATTTTTTTGAAATAAAATAAAATCAAAGAGGATAAAATAAAACAATTATTGCACTTGTGCTTGTACAGCACGTGTTCCACAAAATATTTAAAATAAAATGGATACCGAAAATCTGATATCGGCAATTTTTGAAAAGCCTCCACTTTGGGATAAAAATGATCACAACAGAATTGTTGTTGAAATGAAGTCGTTGTTGAGTTATAGAACCTTTACAAAATTGGTCCAGGTTCCTTAAATCAGATGCTGAATTTTTTTCTACGATGTAGTCGAACGTTTTGAACGACATTTTTGTAGACTCAACAACTTTATTTATTTTATCCTTTCTTAATTGGGGATGCAAGTGATGAAACTCCCTTTTCATTTTTAAATACATTTCGTGAACTTTCGCTCTTTTTCTGCTTTTAAGCAATTTTCCGTTAAAAGTTCTTCTTCCGAAGAGGAGTCTATTTTGTGTCGTTAAGAAAAAACACAGCACAGAAAAGCTTTAACTGTGCGCACCTTGTCGCATATCGCATAGCATTTCGCACTGTTTCTCGTATCGCTTTATACCTCGCATGTCGCATACTGTACTCGCGGCCTAAGATTTAGTATAAAATTGGCAAAATTTAAAAGTAAAAAAAACAGACCTATTTTCATTGCTATTTGGTCACTCTTAACCTTCAAACTTACCATGATCCATCAAAGGATGGCATATCATGACCAGCGAATATAACTTACTCGCCAAAACTACAATGGTCTCAATTACGGACTATACATTGTTGAATCACTGTCCTTTAAAAAAATCCTAAAGGGTTTGACACATATTTCTTTACACAGACAAGTAATGATGGTAACAAAAGCATTTATTTGTTTACAGTGATATATCGATGAATCCACTGGCCTGTAACTGCGATCTGATATGGTTGGTGGCTTGGTCCAATGCTATGAGTGTTAAATTGATGCAGCCGCCAAAGTGTGAAACACCGATAGACTTTAAAGGCTTGCCGTTGAAGAAGCTTAGAGTCGGTTCCGATTTGCATTGCGAATCTCCCCTTCAGCCTCTTTTAGAACTGAAGCCAGATGCCGATCAGGTATGTTTACAAAGCAACGAAATAAAAGCATATTTATAAATTTGTATCTCTTTTTGGATGTAGCTCGTCTTTGAAGGGGACGAAATAGTCCTGCGATGCCGTGCTCCACGGGTAGCCGTTGGTGCACCCCGAGATTCGGAAGATCTTCCAGCGCGAGCTCACGTGTTCTGGGGTTGGTCGGATAAAATAGTCGAGCCCAACTCCACGGACGATATCGTCTACAAAGATCCCACCAAATATTTCCCCTCGATTCAAATCGATGCGAAACATCTCTCCGACAGCGGCCTATTGGATTCTATTTTGAGAATACCATCGGTTACCCGCAACCACACTGGACTGTGGGACTGCCGCCTGAGATCACAGCAAGCGAACCTGTCACGCACCATAGCTGTGATGGTGATCTCCGAGAAAACAAAATACTGTCCAGCGTTGGAGGTGCACAACAACAAAGGCAAGTACTTTTGGCCACGTACCATTCGCGGCAAATCAGTACGGCAGCCGTGTTCAGGCGAAGCTCCTCCCGAGGTCTATGCGACACACCTTTGCAACGATAACGGCGAATGGGTTGATCTAAACACGTCGCTGTGCCCCTTTATAAGCGAAACTACAAGAATTTTTGAACAATTTGCCAAAGTAAACCTTTCAATAGCGAAAGGTAGTGTCCTAGAAAGTGCCAAACGACTTCGAAATTACACCCAGTTCGATCACAACCTGCGTAAACTTCGCGACCCCATCGATATCGTATTCATCACAAAAACTCTCAGGAATTACTTGGCATTTGTGCGTCAGGAGAAGGACTTGGGTTCCATGCTGTTGGACATTGTTTCGCAGCTCCTTATTCTGCCAGAACGTGTGTTGCATGCGGCACACTCAATGGACAGCTGCGGAGTAAAGCTCATTAATGCCGTCGAAGTCGCAGCGCAGTACACTCCATATATTCAACATTCAGCTCTGGTGACGAGCACCGATATTCATCAAACTACGCACAAACCGCATCTATCAATTGACTTTTTTAATATACGGTCAGACTCGTTTACGGGGATGTCCTGTACTTGGATTCGTTCGGAATTAGATGCCGGCAAACGAGTTTTTCAGTGTAATGCCGTGAATCAGACGCTTGACATCTTTGGCCAACAAATAGACGCGTCTATTCAAATACCGCCGAACTTTTTGCATCCCAACTTCGCACATCAGTTCATGTCTCAGAAGCTCATGGTGGCAGTTTACGAAAACGGAAACTTTTTACCTCATCAGACCAACCAGTCCAACATGCTGGTAACTTCGGTTGTGATCGGCGCGAAGATTGTTTCTGAAACGGATACTATACGGAACGTGAGCGAACCGATCTCTTTGATGCTGCGAGTGCGAGCGCATCACAATAAGATTAGTGCCCCGGTTCCAGCTTGGTGGGACGCGGAAACGAACTCGTGGACAAGTGAAGTGTGTCAGAACTCGTACTACTACCGTGGCCTGCTAGTGTTCTCTTGCAACAAACTCGGCTACTACAGTCTGCTACAGAACAGAAAGTTTTTGAATGACTTCGTTGACGAGAATGCTGGTGCTCGGTTTCGTCTTTCGCCCTTGGGATTTTATGTCGGATGCTCGGTGCTGTTCGTTTGTGTATGGGTAAACATAGTTACGTATATTACATTTGGAAGTTCAATTCAAATGGCACGGCGCCATCGGCATTCGCTAGTCAACACCTGGGTTGCCATTTCTGCCTTAAGCTTTACATTTGCTGTGGGTATTTATCAGACGGAGGACTATAGAGTTTGTCAAATTATCGGCATCAGCATCCACTACCTGAGCCTGTGTGTAATTCTGTGGGTGTGCGTCAGTGTCAGCAACATGTACAAGCGTTTGTCGAAGCGTAATCGGATTCCAATGGATGATTTGCCCAAGGAGAACGTTGGAAGCAAACCAATCCTGGGAATTTACCTGGTTGGCTGGGGAATCGGAATGATAATTTGCGGCATAAGCGGAGCTGTCAACATGCGAGAGTACGCCTCGTACTCGCACTGCTTCCTTGAAAATCGGCCATCGCTAAGTGCCATTTTTGTGCCGTCTGTAATATTGTTGCTCTTTCTTGCTATTCTTTTTATTTGCGTGCGGTGCCACATCCGGACGTGTGTTGATCACAACGGACATTTCTCGGAAAATACACAGGGAACAGAGAACGTAGATCTTGAGCTCTTGGAATCGACGAATAATGCACACCACTACAACCAGTCGGACAGATACCGAAGTTTAACCCTGAGCAACCCCTCTACGAGCATGCTTGAGGACGTGGAGCATACGAATTTAGCTCAACTACGAGCACACTTTGTATTCCTGTTCCTGTACATTGTATCTTGGGTTAGTGCGGCGTCTAGTGTAGCGACACCCTTCAAAGACACACTCGCCTACGAAGAGGAGGCATTTAGTATAATTTTCGCCATTACATCATCCATCTTAGGCATATTCCTGCTGATATTCTACTCGATTTCCCGCAGCGATGTTCGGTATCAGTGGAGCCAGCTGAGCTGTAGAAATTTTTGCTGCTGTCGAACGCGGAATATAAGCGACAACACAAAGGAAGTGAACACCACGGTGACGTACCACCAAGCCTGTGAAACCATCCACTCTGCATCTCGCTCGAACAGCCAATGTTCGAAAAACCGGCCACCCAGTGCTCGCAGCAATCACCTGAAGGGGGAAATGAACTCTGTGACACGAATTGACAGTCCGAGTAAACTCATGACTCCGTCTGGCTCGAACAGTATCGTGCATCATAATCGCCAGCAATATGTTCACAATCCAGTGATTCTTACCCAAGAGATACCAAGTGCAGACATATTCTATAACCCAAATCAAATCAATGTGGCCCGAAAGTTCTTCAAAAAACAAAAACGCCTTGCCAAACGCAATAATTTCGAGCTGCAGCGGCAAATGGAGCGCTGCGACTACGGGGACGGCATGAGTGACATCTCATCAACCGTGGGGATAGGCCCCTATCATCCGAATCGACAGAGAAACATGTCGATTTTTAGCACAGGGAGTAAGGTAAACAACACTAACATCCATGTTAGAGGCGACATTTGCAATTTTTCCAAGGAAGCACGTCATCAAAGCATAAACCCGAATATTTTGTCGGATAGCTGCAACGAAAGCGACATGATCGTCGATGCAGAACGTTTGGTTTTGGGTGCCGAAGGTATGAGAATGCTTTCGAACCGAAACAAAATGAACAACAACGAAATGATTGCGAACATCTATACGAATGTGCCGGAAACGGCACAACCGCAGCATGAAATTGTCACGATGCGCGCTGATGACAAATTCAGAAAGTCATTGAATGTTGAAAAGTTTCTGGAACAAGATGAAATCGACATGGAACGCAACGATTTGAATGCACAAAATGAGCGGACCAGCACTCCGCTCTATGTGAATGGAAACATCAGAAATATCGTGACGAATCAGGCAGCAGAATCCAGTGGTGTGAGCAGCGTCAACACAAGCTGTAGTCCGGAAAACACCATGCTCGATTCAAGAAAGAATGACCAACCTAACCTTACTCCCATAGATGCAATGAACACAATCGGATTACCCTCAGTGCAAGCAGCAGTTCCTCCAGTAGAAAGTAGCATTGACACCCTCAATACAAGCAGCGAGGAAAATACTCTGGACTTGGATAGGAACGAAGCGTATGTTTCCGAGTCCCTACAAATAAGCGACCGGGTATATCAAACCGGAGATGATGCTCCCATCAGGATAACCTGTCACAAGAAGTCAAAATCTATGCTGAGCCTTAACGCTGAAGTCGGACAGTTTACAAGCGGCATCGGAAGAAAACGTTTTGTCAATTACATCGAAAGCCAAGTGCGATCGATCTCGTGCAGCAACCTGTCGCAGTCGGGGGATGCATTTTTGGGCGCGATTGCCAATCCTGTGCCTGTACGGCAAATCGCAGAGAATCGGCCAGTACTGAGCAGTCCAATATTGTTTTCACCCAGCCTTTGCGAGATCAACGATCTGCCTTCGCCCAAGGATCGTAGGAAACCTCTTGTTCTTGCTGATGATGAGTCGATGTCTCTGGAGGACGCATTTAGTGAAGCTGCGGCCTACAGCCGGGGAAGCAATGTCAATTCCGATTCGCTTAATATGTTCGCTCAGAGTATTCGTCGAACATTCGCATCAAGTCCAGCCTGCGAAAGCGATCTTAACTACCAAAACTCGGAGCTTAGCATACGAAGCCACGGCTTGTACGCCCCTCAGCCAGACAACGATTTAAATTTAACTTTAACCGGTGATATATACTATCCCTACCAATCCTCCGAGGTAAGTGAGATGGACGAGGGCGACAACGATTTCGACGATGAGAATGACTTCGATGACTTTAATAACTGCTCGAACGACTGCCTACTGCCATCAGAAGCTACTGAACAGGACCGCAATGGAAGTCACGCCTCCTTGGATGAACTATATGAGCGAATAACGAGGCGGTCTATCTCTCACACATCCGATATAGAGGATAACCCCGAGTGCAGCTCTTTCATCAACAGTCACCCATGCAACGAGAGCGACGTGGGCAAGGAGTACGCCAGTACTAAAGCAAGTGATAACTACCTGAGGGATACTACTGTCGAAACACTGGAAGACGACAGCAGTCAGGGTAGCATCATCTCCTACATCGATCCCAACGGCCGAATGTCCTCTAATTCTTTGGCCACGCAAAAATAATGCTCTATTGTTTTATTTAAAACGGATTTTATTTTTTACAATAACAATAACTGATTATTTGTACAATTTAGTGTAAGCAGCTATTTATTTATAGTATTTTTAATTAGTCAACAATTCTCTGCAGTAGGTTTATGTAATGCATTTTATTTTGCACTGCCCCATTGGTGTATATCTATCTATGTATACAACACATTTTCTTCATATTTTTCAATACATATAAGTTTCGTTCTCTTAACCCATAGACTGATCATATTTTCTTAGAAAAATAAAACAACGAGGATTCTCTTGCCTGATTTTCTCAGTTTTTATTTTACATAATACATACACACATAAATAATATGAATGTAAATAACTATAAGTGTTTTTTATTGTATATTCTGCAAAAGTTTTTTAATTTTTAATTTAATAAAGCGGAATTACAGAGTTTGTATGTCTTTGATCTGGGTCTAGCATTAGACTTGTCTTGTCGTCGTCATTAGCATCTATAATCTATGGCATAAGGAGATTGTCGTGAGTAAAACTTTATGTTCGTTATTGTTCGAAGAATTGAACAGAAGTGAGCAACAAGTTTGGGTCTGAACATTGGGGAATACTTTCAAGTACCCATTTACAAATCTCCTCGATTGACAGAAATCTGGAATTGATAATAATTTTCAAGTCAATGGGAACAATCCGCCAACGCAAATTTTTACCATTGCACCATGGAATAGGTATGTGGAGAGCTCACAGCTGAAGCGAACCAAGTCAAGGGTGTCAGCACGTAACTTGATACAATCGAGTTCAGTTGATACAATCGGGCTCTGGCAGCACCTAATTTGTCTCAATCGATTATCCTCCATTGATTATCCTCGATTGAGACAAATTAGGTGCTGCCTAATTTTTTGTGTGTTTAAAGCGGGTTAAAATCGGTTTAAACTGTTCTAATCCGCGTTTAAATCCAATCAAGCGGATTGAAGAAAATTTTTGAGTGAATATTATTGATCTGGACTTAAAATGTTGGGTTTTAAGAATACGTCCAGGTGTAAAACATGATTTTCACCCAGAGTGAATAATATGACCGAGCATCTAAATTACCAATCGTTGTTAATTTAGTAAAACAGTTAAACTTGGAACGCACTCTAGGTAGTACATTGAAACTGCCTCTTTCACTCAGACGTCTATTTAGAATTAAGCATCCCTTTATCTATACCATATCTGTAAAAATATGTTTCGTATTTAAACATATCATTTGCTTTCAGTAATAATTGTTTAAAGTACAGTGTTCACAGGAGTTATGATGCACTATACACAACAACTACCTTTCTGCTTTACTTCTTTTTCTGCTTCTCATTACAATTGTTACAATTTCCGACAAAAGTTCCGATAGAATTTGTACCCGCTTACAAATTAAAAAAAACTCCTGTTCCTCATAAATGACCGTCAATTTTCAGCCACCAACTTTGACGTTTGGGTTAACTGCATGTGCTGTAGTAAATATATAGCGCTTTGTATTTTGAACGCGCTACACATATCTGCCTGAACCTGAACATCAAAAGGTTTGTTTGACGTGGCTAGCACTAGTGCCCACTAGTGCGCACTGAGAAGTGTCAGCTAATTTTCAAGCCTGTCAAAAACCCTGCACTACACTGAAAATTCGACTTCTATATCGAACGCAAAACGTTGTCCTGAAGTCTGTCAGCTGTTGATATTGACAAATATTTATTTTTGGTAACACTTTTTCCCGTTTATAGTTAAAAATGAGTGAACTAAATTCTGGATTTGTATATTGCAAATAGTTGATAAAAGTACTCGCAATATATGACGAGTTTGAAAATGAAATGACAGCAAGCGAAATGACAGCAAAACTCAGCACTGAATTCTTGCCCCCACAAATTAACTGGGGTCAGTTCAGGGCACAACTAGGGTGCCCTAGAAGCCATGTAAAACACAGGTTTTCAGTACCAGGGCGAGTTTAGTGCTACATCGAACGCATTAGGGTTAACCCAGTGCGTACTAGTGCGCACTAGGGCCCACGTCAAACAAACCTAAAGTTGACAATGCAAACGTCACAACAACAAAAATATAAACAAAGAACTGAAGGGGGATTATGTAAATATCGTTTAAGGTAAATCGATTTGTTAATTTAATTTATTGCATTGTGGAAATAATTTCAATCATTTCAGTAAATCCAATGGAATCCCATTTGGATACGGAAAGCTATTGGAATAGATCAGCAAGCAAAGCATTCAGCTTTGATGATGATGACGAGGAACAAGAGGGTTGTGCTGGATTTCGTAGACCGAATACTGATGACAACATCTTAGGTGATGATAATGTCTCTGAAGCAAGCTTTGATAACACCACTAACATCTTGAATTTAACAATTCGATCGGTGATATCCGAGGCGGATTTAGAGCTTATCCTAAACGAGCAGACGCTAGAAAGCAACATCATACCAAAGGTAAGATCTCAGAACTGCTGCCGAAACCTGTGGGCTGAACAACTTCCCTACGAGTTTTTCGCCGACGGTGACTATCCATTCTAGTGTAGCTACTATCTCAGGTTTTCGTCTTCCTTTTGAATATGTTGGATTCATTTCCCATTCAACGAATTTGGCGTTTAAGTAACTACCTACTAATAGTTCTTCGACTTTATCATACTTTCCTCCCGACTACTTCCCTATGCTTTCACTTAGAAGTAACACTAATGCTTTCTGATTCCTCTTGCCTGAAGCCAAGACTGCACTTGATCTTGCTCACATAATTGTGTTAAATAGCGAACAATAGTCTACGTGCCCACCCACTTTGTTGAACATTTTATATTTTATTCATTAACGAAAATGTATAAATGAGTTTGCTTAACGGAGTTAACTTAACAATGCTACAGTAATGACCTCTGTTTTTCTTTCTAGGGTATCGCGCCGGACGAAGAACTAAAGCTCTTGCGACGTAAACTCCAGTATATGGTGCACGTGCCTTCCCTTAAGGTAACTGCTAGTAAACTTCTACATGGAAAGTTATGTCCATTGGAAGTTTACAAGTCACTAAATGACAAAGAAGAGCTGTTAGATGAGGTATTGCGCAATGGCGACGGCGACGCTGTTGTCGGTGTTATACTCTTTCTCCACAGAACATTGAACAAAAAACAGTTCTATCGAATTTTACGCAATCGTTCAAAAGCATGCGATCACTACATCAATTACTTGATTCAAAGTAAGAACAAAGAAGCAATTGAAATACTCACCATATTGGGCAGACACCAAGAATCAGCAATATTGCAGTTCAAAGCAGCAGTCAACGGACACTCTGACATTCAAATTAAGAAGCAAAGGCTGAAGCAATTTCTTGGATCATATCTAGCTGATCCTGGTGTGATACCAATATTCAATCAAATATTTACGAATTCTTTGAATCTCATTCAGCTTATTGAAAGCGCTAAGGATAAGTTTGGCGGCAATGTGAACGTAGACTCGTCCGCATTAGAAGTGTTGTACTCCTGTTGCGCTAAACACAAGTGGAAGGATCCGGATATGATTAATCCACTAAGTCCGTTTAAAATTGCGGCTGATCACCAGATATCGCCTGCACAGTTCGAGTGGACAGCATTGAATGAGCGTGCAAAATCTCAATCTTATATTGATTTAGGAGGCATCTTCGAAAAGTCCTCATGGCATTCAATAACAAAGCAAAAACAATTTCACATAAGTTTTTCCTTAGAGACAGCAATACAACGATTGGCTGATTTGCAGGCTCCGCCGCCAGTGTTGCATCTTTTCCTCTCGAAGATGAGCAATCCAAGTCAAAGGTTGATGTATTCTAAAAAAGTCAAGTGTGCTAAAGGAACTATTGACGCACTTGTGGCTCTGAAAGATGTCCAGGAATTGGAGTGCTTTAGAGATACCCTTACGGATGGTAGCGAGGAAAGGTTTTACTGTGAGCAAGCCATGAAAAATATGACCAAAAAGTGGTCCACGGATAACCTTAAAATCATTCGATAGTGCTTTAAGCTTGTTTTTTTTTTGGTATACATAATCGTTTCTAATTTTACAAAGATTATATTAAATAAAGCATCTACAAAGTTGTTGATTTATTTTAGTTCTTTTACTGACAGAATACTGCTTATATAAGTTCAAAAATGCTGTCGTGGGTAATACTGTTTGGGTGCAGTAGGACAGTCAGCAGTCAGATATGAGTACGTGGAATGTTTTAACCAGAGACAATAACAATAACAGAGTATGATTTGTCCCTGATGTTAACAACGAAACGTTACACAACTTCTCAGAAGCGTTTCCACATTTTGAAAATGTCATTTCCTTTGTCAGTTACGTGCCGACTTTTCACCAATGAAAAGTCAATTAGAAGGGAGAAGAGTGATTGAAATAAAACACGTCATTAGTTGACAATAGGGACAACTTGTAGTTCGCCCACGTTTGTCCGCGATCAATTCTCCTTTTTATATATAAATAAAATGTGCTTAAGAGGTTATTACTTTTACTACTTACCTACTCTTCGCATAGAATATACTATATAATTTCAAATTTAGCGGATAAAATTCTATGAACGCTGCCGGCAGTGAAATGGCGAAGAGTAGATCCGATTATGTCAATGGCCGCGTTCCACTGCCCGCTAGATGACTAGCGGCCTGCGCCTGTTCAACTCCATGAAAAAAGTGACATTTCACCATTTGCGCTAGACATCTAGCACTTTTTGTGATATATATATATATCCTTTCGGGAAAATTTCTCTATCTAACAGAAAACTACCCGCTGTATTGAGAGAAAAAACAAAAAAAGGCCGTTTAAACGTTTGCAAAATAAAAATAAATAAGAAGCCGAGCAAGTGGAATTATGATCAAATTGTTAAGAACGTAAGTAAAATAGCAATTCAGATATTGTTTTCATAATATATTGTATCATTTCTTTGATGGTAGTGTGGAAATAATTAGAGTTAAATGACACTTTGCCGCTGGCGCTAGGGTTCTAGCACGGAAGTTCCTTCATCTGGGATATTTTGTGGAAGACATCAAGCGGGCAATGGATCGCGGCCAATGCATTCGAACACATTTGTCAGACTTCGTGGTGACAGACACAGGAATTGAATGGTGGCCTTCATCATAAAAGGTGCATTTTAAATAAAACTAAATCCTTCAGTGTAATCGCTTTTATTTGTTTCATTTATACTATTGTTCAACTGATTATTTTAAATAAATGTCTATGACACAGTTAAAACATGATTTCTTATAGTACATATTAATAGTATTTACCATGTATTATAATTGCAATGAATATTATTTTTACTCTGGTTTTGGTTCTCTCAAAATATTATTATTATTAGTTTCATTTTTTGTTTTGTAAATATACATACACAATAATAATTTACCAATACAATGTTATATGCTTTAAATGTTTAACAATGTAAACTAATACATTTATGACCTATACAATAATATATATGCATATACATACACATACACATTTGTGTGGAAACTGCAAAATGACCACACTTAGAATGTTTTTCTGCTATACAAAAAATATTGCTAAAAGAAACTTCACCAATGGTTACGGCTACAATATTGTCAAATAAAAATTAAAAATTTATCTCAAACTTATGTCGGGGTTGAATATGAACTATCAGCGTGCAATTTCCCATCGTAAAAGAATAAAGATGCAGGAACTTATAGGGTAGATAGTGTCATTCTATCAATATTAGTTGGAAATTGGTTATTTCACACATCGACTTGGCAATACAAAAGCTTTTTAAATCATAAGAGAGAGCTTCCTATTTTATATATTCTGAGTAAGTTGGAAATTGGAATGGTGCACGGTAATAACAGAACAGATATAATTAGTATAATAATTAGTGGCAATGCTGTCATTTACAACGATTGGTGGCCTTGACATTCGATGAGTGTTTGGTACTAAACCGAACTCATTGAACTTATAGGGAATATTATATCGACGTGACCCAGTCACAGCCTAAAGAAAATAAATTTTTTTAAGGGCCATTTACTGGCATGACTCATAACCAGTTCAAGGTTCTACTTAAATGATCTGACATTTATGTAACTCGGCCCTTAATTCCCTAGTCTTACGAAAACACTTTAATGCTTAATCTTTTGTTTAATGATACCAGAACTGATCGCGTAAGGTGCGCTTCATGCAAAAGGCCTTATAAGTAGGTGGTCCTCGTTATCGGTTCTTGAGTAAACATTTTTTGACTTATTACTTTGTGGTATATTTAAAGCAAAGTTAACAGGTTGCCACATTGATACTATTATTCAAATTTGAAATTCAGGTAGTTCTGCTCTACTTTTTGAAAAAAAGAATTGAATTTGTCTGAAAGTGCTCCAAAATTGGAAAATGCCTTAGTATTGTACGGACACAGTTTTATTATAATTTTATTCTACGAGCATTTTACATATTTAAATTTCAGGAAATACGCAGCGGGGGTAATTATATAGTAGTGAAACTAAAGAAATGTACAAAAACATAGGAAAACCAGCCCCGCACTGTTTTGTGACCGGAACAAGTCCTCAGGGTAACAAACTGAAACTTGTAAATTTTTCAAAGGCTTTCAAGACAGTAGTTAATCAGGAGCGAATAATTTAGGGTTCCCAATTTTTTATTTGACAATATTTGATTGTAACAATTCGGGAACTTTTGTCTATTACTTATAACAATTAATGAAACAAAAAAAATATATATATTAGTGTTTGTTCACTTCATTTACAACAGCTGTTTTAGTGTATAACAATCTTTCTTATACAATTTCTTAATATTGTTATAACATAAAATATATTTTACTTTGTTTGGTTTTTGGTTAGGAAAAACATACCAAATGGAAAATAGTTGAAACAGATTTAGTTTATAAAATCTGGAAAGGCCGTCATGTTTGTCTATCACCATTGAAAATATATTGACTAAGTTTGTGTCCTGCCCACATTATAATAAACACTGAAAATTAGATCATTTAAACATATTTATTTTTGCAAACAAAAGGAAGACATACTGTTAATAGATAGTTGTGTTTTTTTCGCTCTATTGTTTTTTTTTTCAGTTTATTTACACTTATACCTACCGGTAGGTAGGTATATAAATATTTTTTTTTGCTTTTAATATTGATATAATACATAAACAGAACCTTCAAGTCTGCAGCTCTAATTCATATGGTAAAGTTAACAACATTTAAGGTACTGAAAATTTGAAAAAAAAAACAAAAAAATATGAGGTAATAACTTTCATATACAATTGCATAAATATAATTTTTCGTTAAATTATTTTAACCACGGCCCGCCGTTTTTATCTTTAAATATAATATTTTTTGTTTCGTTTTTATTGTTAAAGCATTTTGAATTTGTTCTGGATAGGGTTACACAGTAGCAACGCTTATGCCTTTGAGCAATGTTTTACTTATTGTTTTTGTTTGTTTTTAAAATTAAGGCGAGACATTTAGGTGGCCGGAACACGGACATTTTTACGGCTTTTTACATTTCGTATTTCTATTTATTGTGAAGTGCGAGTTTCTATTGCAGCGTATAAAGCTCTCTTGGGGATTATCGTAGATATGTACTTATATATAAGAGGTTTCGATTAACGGTGTTGTGCAGATTATTCATCCTTAATATTTCTGAACGTATAGTTGTTACACGCACGAAATATATTGATATGTAACAGTAGGTGTAATCAAGAAAAAGAAAGTAAAAAAATTAAAGCAATGTAAAGATAAATTCGTACGGTGTGGAAGTCGCGTGGTTTGAAAATGGAAGCTTTTTGTTTATCTGTTTAAGAAGCACCTTCCTAAGTCATTGCAGTATGGATTTTCACTTCTTTATTTATACCTACGGAACTATAACACAGTAGAATGAACGTAAATTGATTAAGAAAAATATAAACAAGTAGTTGGTGCGCAACAGGTCCGTAGGCACCCTAAGGCCTAGCTTCCCACAGACAGTTTTGTATGAGTTTTCCATTTTTGGGAAGAATGGACGGGATATACCATTTTATGTCGAGGTCGGGTCCCAAACGGCTAACTGAGAAACTCTTTCATGACAGTTATACTCTCGGATGTTTGTCAGACGTTCGTGAGAGCTTTTGCAGTGGAAAAATACGTTTTTAAGGTATTTTTCCACCCAAAACCTTAAATGTAAATAATTTGATGACATTGGACAATGAAGAAAATCCAAAATTTGAGAATCTACTCCGCTTAACATCTGTAAGTACTTCAAAGGTCTTGCGCCATCAGGTGGGATACTTATAAATTTGCGGGATACCTATCATTTTGGGGGATTTGGGATTGATCGCTTAGGCTTAGGATGATTCTAGTCGAAATATTAGCATTCGCATTTTGATGTTAAAAAATGTAATCAACTAACTTTCATCCTTCGCGTAGTGATCCATTTTTACCAACCCTAAGCTGTCAACTGTCAAACTCCATCGCGCAAATGGCGGCGAATTGAAATCCTGTTTTTCCGCGAGTTTTGGAAAACCCTTTGTTAAGTTAATGTTGAAAGTCTCGCCATTTACGAGTAGTTTGCAGCTTGCTAGCAGTTTCCACATACACCAAAAAGATCCTAAAATAAGCTGCTGCTGTCAAGATTAGTGTACCTATCCAAAGTCCAAAGACTTTGCAACATAAAGAACTGGTGATGTTAAAATGAAATATTATTTGGAGTCCATCCTTCCGAAGTAAAGGGCTGTTCACATTAGAGCGAACTACGAACAAGCGAATATTAGTAGTTTCTGACACTTGTTTTAGTCGGAGATACCCGCGATTCAGTTTCATTTTTAAAGGTTAGGTTCAAACGAATTTTTCATTTTTCATGTTCGTGTGCTTGTGGATCGCAACTGCATTATGCCGATTGTAAAATGTGAAGAAAGTGTGACAGTGCGCGGGGAAATTGCTGAAATTGCTAATAAACAAATGTGCAAAAGTCAGTTAGCTAGTAGACATCAGATATGACACGAAAATCTGACGTAACTTCTGAATAACGAGTTGATAACTTTTACTCAGCGTTTATTAATAAGGGGGTATATGTTTGATTAGTTAAATATAATGCTTTGTTTTGGTGGAACAAATAGAAATTTTCAATTAATAAATACAATTAAATTGATTTCTTCGGAAATTCACGTTTTCGCAATTCTCGTACATGTGAATATAGTCCTTAACATTGTTCATCGATATAAGGGAACCATAAATGCCACTTCAGCTCAACTGCTGATTGAACTGCGGCACAAACGATGAATCTGAAATCGGTCATCATAACAAAATCACAATCATAAGCAATTTAATTGATCATTGTGTATAAATAGATATCAGGGTATTTTTTGAAATAAAGCTAGTTCTAGTTTAGCATTCCAGAGCCTAATTTAACTGTCAAGATGATAAATTTATTTTAAACCTTTTCATTTCTTTCTATATAATTATTCAATGTTATTTTAAATTAAACCTTTTTACGTAAAAACTATAGTAATGTAAAACAAATACGCTAATGCAGTTTAAGATGAAATGTAGCTTTAGAAGTTTATGTCAAATATATTTTTTCGATTTCCCTTACTATTTGTAGTCGTACGCTGAATAAAAAAATGTATTAACTTGCTACTTTCTTGTTTAAGTACGGCATCTGATTTTGTATTCATCCCTTTCCCGGATTCACCCCTACACCAAGGTATACCTTCTCATGTGATCTGATGCAACTGAGTTAGCTCACCACAGAATTATCTGAATTTGCTCATTTGAAATGAAGCTATAGCAAATTAGACTAAAACATAATACGCACCCTGTACTTAAAAAATAAATCCAAAAGAAAATATTTTCAATTTAGCGCGTTACAAAACCATTTCCTTCTGACTTTTGAATTGAATTAATCTTGCGATGTTATAAAACTCTCCCGATATGATCTAGCAAGTACATTGCATATACAAATTTTATGGTACGTACAATGATTAGATGCAACTTTGTTAAATGTTCGCTATGGACCTTGAAGTTGATTTGAAATGGATTAGATGCATAGGTATTACGAAATCATAAGAATACGTTTCTATCTATAATTTGTAAGGTATGTATAGTAGATAATCTGCCTCGTTTCTCTTAAATTAAACTATCTATGTATTAGATTTAGTGTTACAATGTCATTTTTAATTACACTTTTGAAAAATACTTGAATTTGTTAAAAACTATTACCAATATTATGATATACATACAGAATGCACGCTATTCTGGGGTTTTGTTAGGTCCGCTTGCTAAAAACAGAATAAACGCCTACACCGCACTATCATCACTGATGAAGCAGCCGGTTTTAGTATGACTCTTATTTATGTTCTTCTTTCCTTTTAAATGTCGGTTTTAATAATTATTTGTTTTGATTCGTTTTATTTGTATGTTTACATTATATTTTTTATGTAAAGGGTGATTTTTTAGCTGGTTTGGTTTTGGCAACACTGGTTTTGACAGCTGACGTGTGTTTAGTACCTTGTGTCACTGTCAAACAGCTTCAGTTTGGTTTGCAATTTAACCATGGATCGTCTTACAAATGAACAACGCTTGCAAATTATTGAATTTTACTATCAAAATTCGTGCTCGGTTCGAAATGTTCATCGCGCGCTGCTTCCATTTTATGATCGGCATTTGGTGAACAGTTAATTTCACGTTTCGGGCCGGTCAATTGGCCGCCTAGATCGTGCGATTTGACACCATTAGATTATTTTTTGTGGGGGTATGCCAAGGCTAATGTGTATAGGGACAAGCCCGCTTCGATTGACGCACTGGAAGCCAACATCCATGCATTCATTCGTGAGATACCGGCCGATATGTGTGAAAGAGTATGCCAAAATTGGACTCAGCGGATGGGCTACCTGAGACGCAGCCGCGGTCAACATTTGCATGAAATTATCTTTAAACATTAAATTGCAAGGTTCAAACTATCGATTCAAATAAATATTTCATTCATTTTTTCGAATTTTTTGTGTTTTTTTTTTTAAAAAAGTTCTAAACCTCTTAAAAAATCACCCTTTATTTACCCAAACAGCATGTATTAAAATTTGTAAGCACAAAATAATTTTCGTCGAAAATATTCTTATTCATATTTGTATTTATATATATGCATATTTTATTTACCTTCCAAATTTAGTTTAACTATTCGTTTGAAAATTAAAACGAAAAACAAACTCTGCGGTACCAATATAATAACCAATATTTGATCCTATTTACAAATACGCCAAAATATTCTCTCGAACATTTGCTGAACCACGTACAACAATATGAGAAGAGTTTTAGCATCTGAGATTACATACATACATAAATTGCTCTACATTAGAAATATAGGTATAAAATTAATCTTCAACAAGTATCAACAGAAATTTAGTTAAATCAAGTAACACATTTTTGTGAAACAACAGAACTTTAAATTCTAGGCAACCATATCATTTTCTTGTTACTCCACTTTTATTTTATTTGTATATATATTTGTATTATTTAAATTGTTCGTTTAATATAAAGAGTCGATTGCTAAATTGTATTTCCATTTAGGATTTCACAATCTGTAAATACATTCATTTACATAATATACCATCTGAAGCAAAAATAACAGCATATATATTCTAGTTTTTGTTTTCTGTGCGTGTTTCAGTATTACAGACAGAGCAAACATGTTTTTTTTTCAGGAATAAAATATTCACACAGTTCATATTTATAACAGTTCACAGCTAACAAAGGTAGGTATATCTATTCTTTTGTTTTTATTTGTAGAAAGTTAAACAAGTGAAATAAACAGAATAGCAGGTTAGACATAAGATTTTAATTGTAAATTTAAAATTGTTAAATATATTTGTTGCTTGTTTGTGTATTTTTTATTTTTTATTTTTTTAAAAAGGTGACTAACAAAATTACGCATACACCTTAATTTGTAGTCACAATCCAGGCATTTGATATACATAAATAGTAGTTGATGAGATTATTTTTCTTTCTTGTAACAAATTTTATTTATTTATTAATTAATCTAATTATTTGTGTATGTTTGTGTGTTATTTTACAATTGATACCATTTTTTGTCTTTGTATTTAAGCATTAATTGATGAGCTGTACCAGTGAAGTCCTGCGCTTGATTCGCCATACGTTCGGCGCGCTCTTCCAGCATGTTGAGCTTCTCGCCACGTTCCATTGCTAATTGATGCGCCCGACTGATTTCCGATGACGCTGTGGAAGCTCTCTGGCCGAGCTGTTCTAAACTTGGACCGGGTATGTGTTTCGCCACCGATCGATTTGCCTTTCCGCTTTGTTCACCGACTTTTGGAAGTAAAAATAATAGAATTTCATTAAACAGATCTACAAATGTGCTTTCATATCTAGTTACATAGTTCTTCTCTGTCCAAACTTCGATTTCCAACACCAAATAGTCCTTTGAAAAAGCTCTCCTTCGGTTGCTCAGGCATTTCGTGCGGTACAAACAGTTCACCCATCATTTCAGTTGTAAATTGACTGCAAAAATTAAGATAAATATTATGAAACGGGCTTATGTTAACTGCCTAATACAATACAGTCCAGACTTGAATTCGTATATATAGTTTAATTTCATGCAAAAATGTTTGTTTGATCTAAATATCGTGACTTTTCTTGTCAAGCCGTGAATATTGGGTGGCTTTCCCAAGACATTCGGATCAAACGTAACATTATCTTTCATCGGTTTTAGAGCTGCCTCTATTATTGTGGTCAAACTATTTGTGAGAAGCTAGGTCTAGGATCCTTTGCGGATCTGTTGCGCCAACTATTTTTTTTTATTCATTTGGCATCTCTGCCAACACTCGGGTGTAGCGACCTCGTTCACGTGTCATTAATGCCACAAGAAGGTCGTAAAGGACTTTGTGTACCTAGCCATAAATTCGGACTCCTGTTTTATTGCACAGGAGTTTGAACTTTTTCTAAAATAAATCAATATATATCCTCGTTATTTACTGCGAGAGGAATATTCTTGGTAAAGTTTCCGGGCGCCAAAATATGTACAAACATATCGACCTGGTAAAAGAATTGCGAAAACTGTGCAAAATTAGAACGCCAACACGACAACACCAAAAGCATGACGAAAGTCTGTGACGTCGCTTGTTTCTCGACGAAGAGAGAGAAAAATATAAGCTACCAAGCATAAGGATTCAAGATGATGTAATGAAGAAGATTTGGTGGTGGTGCAAATTGTACCCCGACCAATCTGCGACAGCAAGTCCTAAAATCAAAACTGAGACACATCGAGTCAATGTCAGACCGCAGACTTACTAAACTAGTCACTTGAACGTCCCTCTTAACATAAATACCAGCGTAGCTGTCATTCTTGTGCGCGCCATTTTTATGTCGTTTTCCATTGGTTTCACTCGGGGATCCACTCATTTTTAAATCCAATGGAACAGCAAAACTGCTTCTGACAGAATCCACCAAAGTATTGGTGAAATGCCAAAAAATAATCTACGGCTGCTGTCAGCTGTCTTGTAATAAATACATAAATTGCACTTGTGTGAATGCTTTTTGAGTGGATTCTGACTTCAAATCGAGAAGCGAAATTCTCCTCTCAGAATCACCAGAAGAGTATTTTTTTCAGAAGTGATTTTTTCGATTCCGGACGCTTCTTTTTGCCCAATTGAAAACGGAATTAGCGTGCCCATTTAATGGGTCAACACATTTTCCAAGGCTAAATTTTGACAGATTGTTTTGATCTGTTGCTTTTTTGCATTGCGGAAAAAGTAAGCAAGGATGTGGTTGAGTACCTAGAATCTGAAACAGTTATAAGCGAGAATTAAATTTTTGAAGGAAGTTTTTTCAAAGAACAGCTCCTTTCTGGACACTTATCCACAGCGTACTATATGTCAAAATTTAGCTAGGATTTTAGCAAATGTTTGGAAAGAAGTGTAGAAGAGCAGCTAAAATTTTAGCTCGAGCAGTGTACTAAGGGTATACGTATCTACAATAATTTCGAAAACTATAAAGAAAACACTTTTGGACTGTATTAATTAAGAACAATTAATATAAATGTGACAATCTTACCAAAAATCTGAGCACAGTGTGAATTTTTGAAGCTCGGTGGGTGAAGCGAGATACAATCCATGTCCTTTGTTGCTAAAACAAAATGCTTTCGAGATCCTGTTGTTGGGAATAATCAAATAATTAGCAGGTGCACTAAAGGAGGTTCATTATAATGCAAACACATTTATGTATATATTCTGTAGACAAAACTATTTAAATTCACTTTTGTTTCACTGTGTATTATATAAATACATATCCTTGCTGTGTTACATATTTTTTTTAACACAATTTCTGTTTGCGTTACGGCAATATTCTCTGTTTCTAATAAACTGCTTAATGATATCAATCAATATAAATATTTTCTTCCGAGCACTTGCATATACAAAAAGGTAGCGAACATAAAGACATCTACCATGCAAATAGTATAGGTATATCATGCAAATAGTCAAGGAGTCATGCAAATTTGATTACAAGTTACGAATTGATTTACACATTAGAAGCTATACATATAAGAGTATTTAAAGAAAATGTGCAAGCTAAATCAAAGGCTGTATTGAATCGAAAAGCTAAAGGGTTGGTTATTCGATTTGGTAGTAGTAGGTAGGTGTGAAATGTATTGTTAAGGTGTAAACTCTTTTTTTTTTTATTGTTTTAGTTTGAATAAAAAATATGTAATACAAAATATACATTAAATCCTAGTTGAATGTACAATATTCCCAAACCCCACCGAGACGACACACAAGAAACTCATATATACAGTTTTTTTACGATATTTACAAGGTTTTTTTTTGTTTTTTTTTTACTCCTTATATACCAATTTTATTTACAGAAATCTACGTGTAATGTTCTCCTATTCACATGTAGATGATATCTAATGAAAATATTTACAGCAATGATTTATGATATCAATTTGAGTCATTTTGAATCAAGGCGAACGGATATTGTTCGTATTAATATGTAGTTATGAAATAATCAACAAAACCAATACACGATCAATTAATAAATTACTGTACTATGTTATATATAGGTAATGTATAATGCTTTGTTTTTTTTTTATGAATTAACACAAACTTACTGGTTAGTATCCTCGTGAACAATTAGTTGTTGGCCCCAAATTGAAAGCATTGGATCTACAATTCCTTGCTTACATTTTGTCTGAAAGCTAATGGTATAATTACATAAAACAATTTATAAAACATTTGGGATCATTCGTCAAATAATACCGGATTTGATTTGAGTTTTTTTTTTTTGCACAGCCAATTTTTTGATGTACTACATTATCAATTGGTTATTGCTAAAGTTGTTAGGCTTGCATTTTGGGATACATACTAGCGTTTGCTAAACAACCTATAGCTTTATGTATATGTGTAACGATTAAAAATGAAAGCAATTTTTTGTAAGTTCACCTAATCGTTTTGTTCAATTCAGATGTTTGGTTTTAATCTGGAAATTGTGTAGAAGCGTACTAGAGTAGTACAGGTGTTATTGTTGTGGTAATGCTTGTAATAAACTGAAACTGTTTAACAAAAATCGATTGTGCAATTTACAAGAACACTAATTAGAGGTGGAATTTACAGCCATGGTTTTTAATCGCAAAATGGTTGTTGTTTGAAATGTATGTGATAAGAGAATTGCAATCAAAGCGAATGTGATTGTATTTATGATAGATGTCGAATTGACTGGTGACAGCGAAAATGTATGCAAGTATGCTGAATACCTAAATTTCAACTTCTTTCTAGCGGCCAATTATTCTAAATACAAAAAAAAAAAAACAGTTCGACTACAGTTGATAAACAATACGTAACAAAGAAGAATGTAAAATTTTGTTCCCATACAGTGACGGACGGTACGAAGCATTCCCTTTTCAATCTTCCGACTCAAGCTATACAGCAGCAGCTTGAGTCCGATACTGCAGATTCGAATGGTGAAAGTAAAAACGGTACGACAACTGATTACGAACTACGACAAATTTTCCCCGGTTTGCTTACGGGGTATTCGATTGGGCTTCTTCAGATTCGCTCTCAGATATCCCAACATAAAAACGTCACTTGTGTCTTTTTCCATTGAAGAAAAGAAATACCCTTTCTATGAAAAATCTAGAAGTGCTCTATCTAGAAGTGCTCTTTCGATGTATTCTATGTTTCATTGAAAAAAAGTCCACTTCCAGTTGAGTTGAATTTATTGAGACTTTTTCTTTTCGAAAAAGTCCACTTCCAGGTCAATTCCCAACACGACAGAAGTGTCCGGAATATTTTTAGAGAATTGCCCCAACACATACTAACAAAATTTCAGATTGAAATGTTTGTTGTGTTATTAGAAACAAATTTTGTCGCTTGCGATCCGAAAATATACAATTATGCGTGCAAAATGTAAAATGAAATTGAAATCAATATATGATTTGGCCTGTTAAAACATTCATACTGTAGAATTAAGAAAAAGTAGCAATATAAAACCAAATCTCATATCGAAAATATGGTGTCTACCACTATTACAAAAGTGCTCCAACAAATTTCATTGAAAAGAGCAATTCTGAATTTCGGGGCAATTCTGAATTTCGGGGCGATTCTCTCGGTTCTTCAATGAAAAACACCATTACTTTTTTAAAGTTCCGTACGCAATGGTAAAAAACGGAACCTTATTAGTTTCGCCTTTGTCCGTATACGAACCCACTAGACCAGGGATGGCGAACCTTTTTAGAGCTTCGCCTTTGGCGTGCCATCATTCAGTCTTGATCTACATATTTTTCTAGTGACTACTAGGAACAAAAATAAAAAAATTTACACTGCGCAGCATTTTATTTGTTAACATATAAATTTATTTTTGAAATTAACAGTTTTAAATTCATTTTAAATAAAAGAAAAAAATTTCAGATTAACAAAAAACGGAGAAACAATCGGATTTCTCAATTAGTGACGTGCCAAAAATATTTCGTCCCGTGCCGCCAATGGCAAAATGACATATATACTATATTTATGGACAGCTAGTGTCAGTTCCATACAAGCTCTTCCCAAAAAATAACGCCATCACAACTAGCGAATAAAAAGTGTAACATAATGCCACCCAACTTGAATTTCTCCATAGAATGCTAGAGACACCTATTGGGTGTTAGCAGATTTTCTAAGTAAAACGGTTGAAACTGAAACTGTTGCGGAATGTTTAAAAATAGATGTCGCATCGAAAATATGGTAGTTCAGTAAATGGAACCAACAAAATTTGAATTGAAAAATCGTGTTGTAATGAAATTATTGCCCCATAAATTGCGCAATTTTCGTTATTGATGGCGAATGAGTTATTTTTTCTGGTGTTTTGCATTTGTTTTTCTTTTTTGCAATTTTATGCAATACCACTTTTGCATATATTTATTTCAACCAACAAAGTTTTCTGGGAAGTTTTACAAATTTTCAAAAGATATTTTGCATAGATTTTATATAGAACTGAAGGCTCCAAATCGCCTGAACAATGGATTTCTGCAGTATCGGATGGAATTCCCTCCGAATTCAACAAATATAGGACAGGGGAGTTATTGAATAAACTTACCCCCTTGTTCTACTTATAAAACGAAATGTATTGTAAACTTTTTTAGTCTTCAAAATACATATTTTGAGAAAGTAATTTTTGTATTTCTCATACTAATAATGAAGCCCATAGAACGTACTTTCTTTCTGGTTCTTATAGTTCGTTTCCAAATTGTTCCGCTCTGATCTAAGAGCGCTAGCGCTCGTGCGATTGGAATATGTGTAGTGTTCGACACTTTTCTAAGCATTTTCCATTCACCGGTTAAAAATGTAATATTAAAAAATTTGCGCCCATTGACTTCTAAACACTTGTACACAAATAATCAACTAAATTAGATCCATCCGATGCAATGCGTTTCTTTGCAGTTGAAAAATTGCTCGAATACGTAAACAAACTCCACCAGCTGTCAAATTCAAACACACTTGTATTGGTACATCTGAGGCAACTCTGAGAAAAAAAAACAGATTCGCCAAAGTGCTCTAAAATTGGATAAAGATTGCTTTTTTCGTACCAAACGAACATAAACCTGGACCTGACCTGGAGCAAAAAAAAAGTGCGCCCAATCGAATACCACATTAGAGTCAATAGAGTGTTTCGCGAAGCCCATCCTTTCACTGATGGGCTATCTTTTTTGCTCAAACGTCAAAAAAACTTGTAAGATAACAAAGCTGGTTTACAATGGCTAGAGTAGTGTTTTGTTCAAATATTGTTGAAAAGCGCACAATTGCCATTACTTTAACTTCTAAGTTGTTACCAAATACGTTTGATAAACATAATTTTTTAATTCAACAATGCTTTTATCTTGTTTTTTGCACTTTTTTATGCACTTTTCAGTAATTTTGTAACATAATTAGACTACATCCATACAAAATCCGTTTTGTTTTCCTACAAGTTTTCTAGCTGTCACTTGGATTTTTCTGCTGCTCATTTGACACTGACGTTGTCGCGGACTACCCTATTGAAAAGTTAGAATACCATCATATCGTTGACACTTGAGGTGGTGCGATTGAGCACGTATCGCTAGTCGCTTGTGTACCATTCACTCAAGCAATATTTTATGTCCTCTCGGTCTGGTTTGCATATAATGGGTATAATGGGGATACAAAGTTACAATGAGTTGTAAATCATTATAAGGGTTAAATGGGAAAACGAGTTTTACAAATCATTATACTCTACACAAAGAGAAACGTTCAAAGGTGACATTATTATTATTGTCCGAGTACCATACAAGTATTTAAAACCAACACCAAGTTTACCTACCAAATTCATTCTCTTCTCTACTCGTATACAAACTGCAATCGTTTACGAAAAAAGGATATGGAAACAAAAAACTTATACGCACTGTATGCCAACTATAACTATCATGTAAAAGGATGTGTTTCGTGTGTCGTATATTAAAGATATAAGAATAATGAGTTTAATCATATTCAAGCTGACTAAACGTGAATAGTCTTCATAGCATCAGCACGATTTGGCGGCCGAAATGATTCATTAATGAAGTAGGTAAAGGAAGTTAATTTATGCAAATTACAGACTAATTTATCAAATCACCACCACCATAATCATGAGCATCGTTCCATTTAAAGAGATTAAACACTGGCTTAAATACCTAAATGCATATTATATATTTGCATTAGTCAAACAGTTAATGAAGGGCAAAGTAAAGTAAATAGTGCAAACTGACATTAAAAGAACAAAAGATAAAGTTCAAATCAACCGAAATGTAACTTATTATTGGAGCATAGAATTTAGTTTTCCACAAAAGGAATTTCTCGGATAAATATTGGTCTCAAATGTTCATACATACACAACTTGGAAAGGAGTGACCATTTCTTTATATTTTTGCTAGTTAAATGTTTTTTCTTTGTTTTTTTTATTTATCTGTGTGGTTACTACATCAAACAGTTGTGGTGCGGTAAACATTTAATTGCATACTGTTGCTATTTTGTTTAGTTTGAGACATTTTTATTGATCTGTTTAGACATTTAGTTTAATTGCAGTGTATCTATTTCATTCACTTGCATTGTTGAGCCACGATAGAGAGCAAGTGGTATTTGTATGCATACAATAGGTTTGGTTAATTTGTATGCGATATAATTACCTTAGATCGATTAGGGGAAGAAAATCAATATCCAATAACGGCCTTAGGCTAGGAAGACTATACGCCATTAGATGGCCATTTGACACGTACGTTACAAGGCATACACTATCTGAAAATAGAACTGGGAGCGTGCAACATATTCGATGGGGGAAAGTTGTGCAATGGAACATACCTCGCATGCTGACAATTTCGGCCTTGACCACAAAATCCGATTCCGTGATTTGATGCCGATAGACGCAGTATTGACTGGGAAGAGCTACTACTCGAGCTTGTTTCTCACTGGCAATCACAATGAATTGCCTGTCCGAACAACCATCGTTGGCAGGGTTTGTTGCAACTGTCATGCTACTGCTTGTGCTGACACTAGTGCTACCGCCGACTCCACTTGTGGTAGATGTTGCCGTTGCTCCACTTAACGTGGGGCTCATTCGGTTCGTGTTCTTTGTCGGCGTGCCTGAAAAGTTCGATAAATGCGCTTAAGTAATGTGAAAAGTGACTGAAAAAAAGTTCCAATTGTCCAAAGGTCCTACCACACATTACTTGTGGCATTGTGTTTAGTCCACTGTTTGCACTCACATTAATGTAGTTTTTTGACAGAGTTTCCACAGAACGGTTTTAATTTTTTAAAGAATGTTGCTAACTATACAAGACTAGTGAGTCAAGAAAATTCTGATGACATTTTTAAAATTAGCGAAAAAACTAGGATTGCGCCGTTTCAATTTTTTGGTTGCAGTCAAACGCGAAAAGTCAGGTGAAATGTAGCGATAAGCGCTAGAACAAGGAACTGGAACTATTGTTTTTTGGCACTCGAAGCAGATAACGCGGATTGGGTCAAGCTGAATGAGTATAGTGAATTAATAAATTAATAACAAGTTTTAATAACAAAATTTCGTGGTTCGTAGTGATAGTAGACCTGTTACTTTACTTTTAATTTTTAAGAATTTTTACTCAATGCCGTTCCTGAACTCGAAAAATTCGTAATTTTTTCCCCTGACCCACTACTTGGTTATCCGTGCGGAATGCCGGACCACTAAGCTGTCACCTTGTAAACTACGATTTCTGTTCCTAGCTTGATATGTCAGGCTAGACCTCGTTATTTTCCCTCCATCAATGATCCAACCGCTTTCGTTTCTCACCCAGGTAGTGGATAAACCTCTCTCTTAATTCATAAACATAAGAGTTACCAACATATTCACATGGCTCAGTATCTAGCAAAGTGCTGGTTGAAGCTTTGCTTCATTCCGAACTAAAACAAATACTACAGTGTTACAACTAAATAAACTTACGGTCGCGTTTTCCTTCACGGTTTTCATCTCTCCAAGGCTCGAATGAATAAGGAATGAGTGCACCATTGCAGTCCAGAAACGACATCGATAAAATTGACCCCTTTAACCGAAAAATCGGTCCACCTAAGAAATAGAGATTTATTTCGAAAACAAATTACAAAACCAACTACTTAAAAATAAACTCAAATCACCTAATATTGACACGAGGACAGGTTGTGCTTTTCGTGTGTCTGGCTCAGGTAATGTTATTGATACTGTCAGAACGGATCCCAAACTGGTTCCAACCCACAAAGTGGGCAGTAATACTGATGGATCTGTAAGAAAATTAGAGGTTAGTTCAAAATAAATTTATTTTTAATAGAGCAGCACAAAGTCCATTCAACTGTAGTAAAAGTAAGAGCCTCTAAACCAGTCGGTTAGTAAAGCCAATACAGTTCTGCCACTATCAATAGTCAAGGTTGTTGGGGAAACCTGTTAGCTTCAAATTGATGCACTTTTCTTTGGAAAAGGACATTTACAGAGAATGGAGAATGAACCTATCGTCATTTTAATTTACCTCATTTCAAAATTTAGAAGTCTTAGAAGGCTTAATTTGTTTGCATATTCGCCTTGGTGGCCTTGTATCTTGCCATAACGTAAATAAATGCGATGAGTTGAGTTTCAAACCGAATTTAAGACCCTTATTCTTGTAACATTCAAAACTGATAACATTTATTTAGAGATGGGTTAGGTATTGCAAACCCTCGTCTTATCTGTGTCTTGACTGCTTTTTACAGTTGGCACCTTTTCAAGAGGTGAGCGACAATAGGCGGTTTTAGAACCGTCCTTATAGAAATTGAGAGAATCCTCATTGTTTGACCATCCCTCTCGGGGAAGTACTGATGCATTGAAGTTAAAAACATGGTAAATACCAAAAACAGGCGAATAAATGTTTTCTGGTAAAAGAGAAAAAATTGTAAAAGGTAATGAGAGAAGGTTCTGAGGTTTGGTCAAACACGTCCAGAGGTAGAACCTTGACCATTATTTATTGCGTCTAGACTCATAGCTCGACTGTTTTCGGTTGCGTTTATGTTGGACCAGCAAAATTTGTTTTCTTTTATTGCGGTTTAGTCGGGCAACTTACAAAATTTTTAAATTTTATTAGAAGCCCCTGGCTGCTGGCTTTCAGAACAAGTCTCTTCGAAACACCGAAGGAAATTTGGTGGACGAAGGACTGTGGATGTGAATAGTTAATTTATAAAAGCATCATGTACAGAAAAAAATAGGACAAGATAACATGAAAAAACAGATCCTCCTGTAAGTCCGCCGACTCTGAGGGCCTTCCAGCCAAGCTGGTCAAAGACGGAGCTCACTAATAAGAAAACTCGAAAGCGACTCGTCTCGTTCCGCGGAGGTGTGGTACCGACTTTCTGTCAAGATTTCGAGCGGGAGCCAGCTGTCAGTGTCAAATAAGCTGTGATTTAAAAAGAAACCACTAGATGGCCCACTCTTTCTACGATCCAAACATTTTATACCAAACCAAAGTCGTGTTGCAACTATAGAAGCAATGGCCCCATCGATAAACCCAAAGAGGATTCTTAAGAAAATCAGCACACAGTGTGTTAATTTAATTAAAAAAAAATATATTTATAAAAAATTATCTATTAAGTCTTAAGCAAACTAATATACCGACTGCTAACGTTTAGTAATTTAATAAAAAATAAGACTCACCAGTTTTTTTCGTATAGCTATCCGTGAAAGCTAAACACGTGATGGCTTCTGATGTAATATTCTCGAGACTTGACATTGACGATGATCTCGACCTCGAGAACGAACTATCCAACTTATCTACACGACCCGTAGTATTTGAATCCAAAAAGAGCGATTTTGTTTCGTTCAAGTTACGAGGAAAAATTGAACAGAAAAAAAAAATAGGAGAAAACGAAATTAAATTAGAAAAATACGATTTATTAGAAAAAAAAATACACAATAAAGAACAAAAGGCATAGCCAATATTAAATAACAGAGATATATTTGTATTAAATAAATGTACATTAATATTTACGTAGTATTATTTTTTTCATATAATTTCAAAAAAAGTGTGTTATGTATTTCATTTCAAACATATTAACAAATATAGCTTGTCATTTGAAAATATTTATATACAAAAGTAGCCAATTGCAACAAAGCCAGGTGGCTTGTTGATTTTGTTCTTTTTATTTTAGGCATTAAAATAGTACAATAGATAATAGTTAATATTTATGATAGCAGAAAGAAATGCTTTTTGTGATATTCAGTCAAGAAATAAAGAGGCATTCCGGACATGTTTATAAAATTAGAAAACGTTATGCTTTCATATATAAATAGATCTATAACAACCATGCACAAAATGCAAATAATAAACTAAGATGCCAGAGTCACTACATGCAATTGTATAATTATATTCATTTTGGGGCAAAACAATTTCCACTTTGGCGCACAATTTCAATAAAAGCTATCAGAATGGGAAAACAAAATCTCGTTCGTTCCTGAAACAGAAATCTATTACAATTTTCTCTTCAAGACAGTGCCGTGACATTGAATCTATAAACACTAGACACTGATTTGAACACTGACATGCGCGAAGAAGGACTAAATCAAGAGTCCACCTAAAAAAAAAATACTTCAAATGAAATGTTCCAACAATTAAAGCGGCAGTATTCGTGCAGAGATTTTTTTGTTTTTTTCGTAAAAAAAAATGTAATAAAAATTGTTTTCATAAATCACACATAGTTTTGAACACACATAATATGAAGGAAACAAAATTAATGGAGAAAAACAAAATGTAATAATAAAAGACATCGGAAAATACGTTTAAGATGTAGGCATCAGTTGGTGTAGTGGTGGTTTACGTAAGTTCCTCAAACCTTGTACAATTTTTGGAAAGCTTTTCTAATTGAATATCAGTTTCTGTTTAAATTTCATATTTAAAATATTTACACAAGTTCAAACTATGCTTTTGTTTATTATTTAATTGCTCGTTGTCAATTAAGCTATTGGTGGCTTAAATTGAGTCGTTTGTGCACATGCCAGTAAGTTATGATTATGTTCCAGTTTTTTTTTTTTTCAACAAATAAATAAAAAGAAGTAGATTTATATTGTTTTAATTTTATGGTATTTGCAAATGTCTGTGAGTTTAGATTGTTTTGTTACTTGTTTACAAAAAAAAAACTGAAGAAAAAATCGAGTTTATTAATAAAAATCGAGAGAGGAAATAAAGGAACCGAAAATTGCGATAAACTTTCATTACAAGAAGGGAAAGTGTTTGTTTGCTTTAGATAAAAAAAAAAACGAGGAAGACAAATAAAACTAAGAAAAATAGTATTGAAGAGAGTATACGAGAAAATTGCCGGAGAGGAATCAATCAAGGAGTTCAACAACACAGTTTGATTGTACTATAGTATAGCAAAATAAATGACATTTATGTAAACCACTAAGTGTAACAGTCCCTTAAAATAATTTAGTTGCTTTCTACTTAATGTTTGACATCAGGCACATTTTATCTTGTTGTTCTTACTAGCGTTTGTGTCTCTAGAAACATTGAAACAATTCTTTAGGAATACGAGTAGTTATGTGTGTTTTTTGTTTTCTTTTTTTTTTCGTTGACATAGGACAGATTATTGAAAGACAAACACAAATATAGTACAGAATAGAACCAAAACAACACTTGGTTTGGATAGTACCACATCACGAACACATTTCTTTTTGGGTGGGTGTTGGGAATGCTTCTGGGGAATATGGCGGTAGGTGAGACAATGTGATGCACATGTAATGGGTGATTTATACGTACAACTAACTAAAATGATTAATGAAATTGTTTATACTCGTGAAAAGGATATTAACAAAAACTTTGAGCAAAACTTTATTTCAAAGATTTAAAAAGAAAAATTGAAAAATTCTAAACCCATTTGATTACAACTAACAGTTAAAGAAAACATAAATATTTGGAAGGATATCGCAAAGTTGACTGAACTTTGGTGAGAGAAGAACAAATGCATTTATCTGATGACAACTTCTTCACTGGTATAGGTAAGCACTCACGAAACATTCGCTCAATCAATCGTTCCATGAAAAAAGTACATGTCTACAGGGCATAATGTACTCACTAAATAATTAAGTTGGATACTGGTACATGTTCTGAGAAAGTAAATCCACAACCACGTCAGTTTAAAACAGACACCGAATGACTGACAGTACGCAAGTTGGCACTGACCATATGGTGTTTATAGAGGTTTAGATTACTAACTTTAAAGTGATTCCCCTCTATAAAGGGTGCACTAGGTAAAAATAAAAAAAAAAAACAACAAAAATCGAAAATAGGGAACGAAAGCTGCTCCAATTCAGAAGGCACTTATATTTCCAGACAAACGTTAACCACAATTGCTTGTTACTTCCGTATCAGAACACTCCAAGAATATTGAAACTCGATGACGGACTATTTGATCTTTTGCCTATTGAAAAACACGAGTTAAGATCATTTCTATCTGCGTTTATGTAGCTAAAGTCAAGACACCAACCACAAAATCTCAATCACAGCTGGAAGACCCTTTTAAGCTCGTATGTGAGCTCAAAATGACTCTCGTATTGAAAAAAAAGAGTTCGCCAAAACCCACCCGAAAGGGCGAAATGCAAATATTATTAAGTGGAAGCTTACGTAAATCAGAAAACGATATGAAAAGCCATGTAAAATGTCGTCCTCCCTGCGAAACTCGTTCGTCTGTGCAGGATGACGATGGAGAAATATCGCTGTCCCATTAAAGTCAAGGACAGCACCGATTCCTTCGATATCGAGAAAGGTTTGAGACAAGGCGACGCGCTATCGTGTAAATTTTTTAACATCGTCATTGAATCAGTTGTGCGCAACTCGTAAGCCAAAATCAGAGATACAACTTGAACTGCTTTTATATGCTGACATAATCGGAAGATCACAGCGAGCTGTCATTTGCCAGTATTGAAACGGAGGAGGCGAAAAGGGGTCTGGCTGTGAATGAGAATCTACCCTCGACGACTCGGACAGAACATCACGATAGGCAGGTACAAGTTCGAAGTAGTTAAAGACTTTCTCTACCGGCCCAAAGATGTCTCTTCGGACAGGCAATTACGATGTAAGGCTCTCTCTCATAAAAGCTAGGACAAGAGTCAAAAGCGGATGAAAACCTAACGAGATGTTTTGAGGGGAAGATTCTCCACGCGATTTTCGGTCCGATTTGTGTTGATCGAGTGTAGACGATAACGACGAACTTTATGGGCTTGTGGCGTCTGAATTCACCCATTACCCATTAATGGGGTCCACATACTGCGTTCCACAACTTGGGGTAAAAGGGAGGAAAATGTCTTGGCGAGGGTCAGTCTCTGCGTGGGATACTTACGGCCGACTTATTAAAATCGAACTTAAATTTGAACTTTGTGGAATTAAATTAGTTAAGTAAAGAAGTGCAGAAGAGTTTTATTTTCCATCCCCTTCTAGCACCACAGGCTTTACTGCTACACTCTCAGGATGGCTGAGGCACATGAGGACTTGGACAACAACGCACCAGACCGACGAGTCTTGAGTCTACCTTTGAGGGAGAATGTAGCAGAGGAAGAACCCGCCTTAGGTGGCGCGCACAATTGGAGGGCTAACTCAACCAACTGCGTAACTGGTTGCAGCTAGCTATGGACCGATCTGTCTAGAGGGGAATTGAGTAAGTAGTCTAACCCAGACTGAAGGTAAAAAGGTAAAAATAAGGTTTACGAATTCAAATCACTAATTCCATTCCGAGATATTTGTAAAGTAAAACAAGTATACAAATATTTCGCCAGCGACAGGTAGGCATTCGCATTTTACAGAGGGAGCTCAAATATTTTTTCTTTTCTCTTGTCTAAAATAAAACATATAAAAGTTATAAGGAGTAAACAGAAATGTGGTCTACTGACGGCTTGAAGAGTAACGACCTGAACCTAGTCGGAGTGTGCAACTAAAGGCTGGGACAACTGGAGATGTTTGTGAGTAGAGGTCGAAATTTAGCGCCACCCAAGAAGACGAAGCGATGCTTCGGTGAATTCCGATTAACTCTAAAAAATATATTTCAGATGTTCTATTATTATTTGCTATCAAATTGCATTTAAATATGAGCTGACAAGTTGCAGTAAAACTTGAACAAGAGCCAAAGAAAATCTCACTGAAATATGAAACGGCCACTTTAGTATGAAGACAAAATGTTACGTATACGCCATACGCCATGAATCGCTTTCAAATGTGATTCTTTTAAACGTGCAACAATTTTTCACTTCAACGTATATTTGTCGCAGGGATGTAAATAATAAACTATTATATTACATAAAAGATTCTCTATTTGGAATGCGAAATGGTACTGAAAGCCTTCTTTTCGATTGTCAAAACTGTTCAAAAAGGACAAATAATATAAACGTTAAAAGAAGTCTCCTTTCCGAACAATGGTCAGATTCTGTCGCTTATGTTTAACATCCTTAAAGTGGACGAACGAACATCCAGAAGTACAGTTGCCCAAAGAAAGCTTTTCAATTCAGTCAATTCGGTAGAAGTTTGTAGCAAATGGAACGAAAAACTTTGTTTAAAGTAAAAGAGCCTTTGATGACACTGAAACTTCGTGGAGGGCTTTGAATGGTTACATCGTGAATATCGAATATAATGAATAGAGATCTCTTCTGAGGAGAGGAGTTTTGTTAAAAAATTAAACAAATAAAAAAGTATATTTCGTTCAACAGGTCCGTACTCTAGGTCCAGCTTTTCGTAACCTTTCGTTTTGTTTTTTGAGTTTTTACTTTTTTAATCAATCGAGTAGAGCTACGATGTTATGCGGAGTCCGAGCGGCTGTATTAAGAAGCTCTTTCGTGACAGTTGTATTTTTTGATTTTTGTTAGACATTCTCAAAAGATGGCGCAGTTTTTTCCACTACCTTAAGATGTAGTTTGTGATTTTCTGGGAATCGAATCTGTTCATTAGTTTAGCGGAATTTCCACTGCGAACTAAGGGCGCCTACAACTAAAAAAACGCAAGAGATGCTTCGTTCTGTTCAAAGGATAGCTCCGTGTAACCGGGAGTCAGGCAAGTGGGCAATATATCGCCAAGGTTCTTTCTACTGGTGATAGAAGATGCGAGTAGACGATTTCCTAGCATGTAACATCAGCGGACTAGACAAAATGTATCTTGTAGCTGAATAGAGAACAGGACCGAAAGTAAAACTACCTCGTAGTACTCTGAGGCAGACTCCAATGGACGTTGTACAGCTTCATATCAGTGGATGGCACAACGGACATACAAGTTAAAAGCAAAATGGTATCCTGCCACCAGTTTTAGGTTGAGACTCTTCTAATCGAACTTAAAGTCCTTGTTGTCGTCAGCCTGTAAGACCTGGAAAGTCCCACCAAACATCACTTAAAATTAAGAGGGCTTTAAAGAAGCTGTTGGTTCTACCTATTAGTGATGCTACAAAAACTATTACTGAAGAATGTATTCGACGACAATACCAGGTATATTCATCACCGAAATCGATTGGACGACGCAGTACTCTTTTATGTGTAGTGATCATAGTCTTTGGTCTCTGCAGACGAAACAACAATGCTTCCAGCTTTGTGAAGCGTAAATCGATCATGCGACCTCAAATGCTGGAAAGAGTCATAAAAATTAGACCGCAGCTCCTGAGAAACTCCCATAGCGGCCATTATGACCGAAATCGTTTTCGCCATCAATGCCAAAAAGTTATCCATCGAATTAACAAACGTTCGCTGATTTTTTCAACTCGCAAAAGTCTACAACGGCGCGTGTGGCAGAAAGGGAATTTTTGGATAATCGCCGTCTGCAAGTCCGTCCGAATAGTCTGGCATCACTGTTGAACTTAAGGCGTGCCTAACTGGATCAACTTAATGTTCGAGACGAGATCCCAAAGTTTTTGTATTTAAATTATATATTTAAGAAAGAAAACATTTTACACCTCGCACTGTCTCACACACACACACAGAGCAATGTTCAATAATAAGAAGAAAAAAAAAACGCACAAATTCCTTCACTCCTTCGCATACTTTCAAATACTTACACATAACTGGTTTAATTCATTCCGTTCTACATAATATCCAACACCACGAGTATTCGTGATCATGCTCATATTTCGCGATCCGCATTCAAATGGAAAATTAAAGAAAAACTTCCAGAAAACAGAAAACACAGTCAAAATAGAATAGGAAAACTTGCAAACTCAATTTTCGCCCTCGAGAAATTAACTTTCGAAGTGCATAAAATCGACCAGTCCAGTGCTACATGAAGAGATAGTGCGGAAAGGATAATAAAATAGAAAATGATCTGATTTACGCTCACAATCCAAATAGAACCTACATAATAAGCAAGAATGTTTCGTTCTCAATTCCATTCACTTCAAATAGTTGTCTACCGGAAAGAATTACAGGAAAATCAAATATAAGAAAGAAAGAAAAAAAAAAACTCAGCACCACATTTTGTTGACATGTTGAAGACACATACAGTCGGTTCTTCGGTGAGTGAAAGTGAAACGACATAAATTAGAAAATTCAACCAAAGACGTAGCAGCAAATCCTCAAACAGTATATTTACAAATGAAAATAAAAACAAAGTTTGCTACATAGTAACTACGTGAGAGTATAAAAAACTATATTCGAATAATCTCTACTTGTTTACCTATGAATTGAGCGCGGTCTAAAGTTGTAAATTTGGTTTTTTTTTGTTCCAATTGTTATATAAGGCATACAAAAAATGTTTGAAATAATTAATAATACTGATAAAACAAATGACGTTTGGTTGACCTGTCGACGTGCGATTTTCGTCTTTCAATTAGCTACGGCGCAACATCGACAGGACATCCATCTAGTTGACAACCCTTTACCGGTTATGTGGAGCCGGGTAAAGAGCCATCCTCTGATCTAATGCGATTGAAATGAAAAATGAAGTGATGTGCATCGAAAGCGTGAACAGGATTCACACTTTCTATGCAGATGCAGACTGATGGTCAGAGGAAGAAAGGGAAAGATATAAGTTCGAACAAAAAAAGGAAAGAGTGCCAAGCCAAGACTCAGAATTTAAATTGAAATGATGAATTTCGTGGAAAAGAAAAAGGAATATACTTAAGAAAGTCTTTTCATAGAAAGAGAAAGAGAGAGAGAGAGAGAGAGTAGAGAATAGACGGGACAGATAGAACTCAACTGGAAAAGTTAAAGAAAGACATGTGAAAAGGCAAATCGCTTTTTTTTTTTGGTGAAATAAACTTTTTGTTTTTTTTTTTTTTTGGTTTAAAAAAAGATGTGGTACTACCAAAACTGCAATATTGTCGGGTCATAAGTAGATTGTGTGGCATGGATGCCATCTGCGGTCGACTAATTGACAACTCCTCCCCATACGATGCTGTGGATAAACATTTTTGCAATTTTTTCCCACCTTGTGATCTTGATCGTCGAACAAAGTCGGGCGCTAATGTCTGTTGCTGAGCTAACTGGTGTGGCTGTTGTTGTTGTTGTTGCTGTTGTTGCAGTTGTTGTTGTGTTAGCAATAATTGCGACTGGTGTATCGAAGCTGCACTAGACGAACCGAAATTACTCAAAATATTAATATTTTGGTTGCTGCCGGTGCCACCGACAAGACCGGCCGAGGCGGAGGCAGGCAAGTTAGACGCAGTTGGCAGTCCAATGAGTGATGTGCTCGGGCCAATTCCAATAGAACTGCCGCCGCCACCACAAATACCAGCACCACCACTAACGTTGCCACCACTAGCCATAATATTACCACCAATATTACCACCACTACTACCACTAATTGAACCCACACCAACACCAGTTCCACCACCCGTCATAACCATACGACGGTTACTGGAGCTACCACCCGTACCGATTGCTGTATTACTGCCACTATAAACACCGCCGGATCCAGAGGTTGTTCCTCCGCAAACACCATTCATCTGAGATAAGATTTTTAATATGTATATTTTTATTTTGTCTGAAACTGAGCCACGAATTTTTAGTTTTATTTTTATTTATTTATTTATCAGAATGTGTGCAATCCCTTGGCAGGAAAACACGAAACACAACTCAAATCATAACAAACACAAATAAAACTCAAATCAATTTGAAACAAAATGTAATGAAAAAATATTTCTTTGTGTCAGCAACGTGGTTAGTTTGTTAAATCAGATTTACTTAACAGATTTGTGTTATTTTGATCAAAGCTGTTCTATTTATACATCGAGTGTGTGCGGTTCAAAACTAGCAAAGTGGGCGGGTGTCCGCAGTTCCGTAAGTGCGTTTTACATGAGCTCCGACGAAGTGTCTCTTTTTCTGTTGAAAAAGAGTCCTGTCAATCGGTAGGAAGTTTGAAGTCACAAGATCGAGTCCGATGTATCGAGCACTGGCCTCGATCTTAAATGTTGTTGCACCAAACAACAGGGGTTTGTGTGCGATGGTGCCAAGAAGGGAAAACACCTTTAGGCGACTTAAGTTGTTATAGCTGTTTAACGTTATTTGAATTGTGTTCTACTTACTCTAAAACCAGGTGAACAACTTTCAAATAACGAGAAAGTTATCCTTGTTTGTAAAATAGCTCATGTCATCAACTGTAGTTATTTTAGTTATTTATTTAGTAATTATTCAAAAAGGCTTAAGCTTAAGTGCCAATATTTCCCTTTTTTTTGAAAAACAGTGTGGAAACAAATTGTTGTAAAACATCGTTTATTCCCTGATTGACGTTACCTACAACTCATGTGCACCTAAGATTTTTTACCGCGAGAAAAGTGACAACTTTGTTGGTCTTAAGTCGACTTAAGTTTTGAAAACAATTAGTGATTGGATTTTAAAAGTATCCTAAGTGACTTAAGATGCAAAATGTACTTATATTTGATTGGGTAAAAAGACTCAAGTCAAAGAGCGCAAATTTGTTGACCTAAGCCCTCAATCTACTATTATATTCTCAAATAAAGTTGCTTTCTTTTTTAGACAGAATTTTCTGTGTCTCATGTTTTTTTCCCAGAGCACCGTTTAAAGATTAAAATTGCTCTTTTGAAAAGTGTACAAAACTGACATAAGATGTTTTACCTTTTAGGCACAGGTTTTATGTTATATTAGGTAAGTCTGTTGAAAGAAATGAATAAGTGGGGTTTTTATGCGCGTTTACCACTCTAAAGGTCGTGTCTTCTTATTTTATTCAAATAAATATTGTTCTCGATACATCCGGCAAGAAGACGGCATGAAATCAGCTTTGCCAATAAATTTCGACCTCAGCTAAGGACCACGTAAACACCTTGAAAGCACTAAAATGTGAACATGGAACTATTAGATCGTCTGTAGCGATTTCTGTGGAAATGACGAAAATATTTTGTAGAGGAATAAGTTGGTTTTGAAGAAGAATCAGGGACAGGTCATATACAAGGTGGAAGTTATCCGATGTTGTTTGGCTCTCATTTTTTTTCTAAATGATTAGTAAGGTCATGTCAAGAAACTCAAAGGAGACTCGAGACCCTCATCATCCCAGACCAGCTTTATGGTACAGTAGCATGGACGTAAGCAAGAGCGGATGAGGATCTTCTTCGTCGCTTCGAGTAGGGGGTTTAACAACGCGTCAGTCGTCTAAAATGGCTGGGACCTGTTAAGCTAATACAAACGCTCTGGCCCGCTTTAAACACGGATAGACATAGCAATAGTGGAAAACCTGTTGGAGTGCCAAAAATCACGCCCAGCCCAGCTTCACTCCGTAAATAAGGTATGCCAACTAAAATTGATTTTCTCTCAACCATAAATACGATTGACAAATATTTTAAATATTTAAAATTGAGCTTGTGAAAAAAATCACAATAATTTTGCCATTTTATAAAGTGGCACCCAATGGAAACCAGTTCCTTGTTTATTTTGAGCATTAACAACTTACATTTCAAAATAGCCCTGGAAGACAGTTTCAGTCCTTGGTCTGTTCGCACATTTTCTGAAATATTTTGGTTTTTGAAAATTAGTACACCGAATTGGCAGACTATGATTTATCTCGTCAACATCTACAGCGTCTAAATTATGTACCTACTTCTACTCCGATCGAAGGATTTTCGTGTCGGCATTCGCACCGCAAAACGGTTTACACTTGTTCACTCAGAAAAAAAATTGTTATGCCAACAATTTCCGTTGGTTAAAATGACCTCGAATATCAAACTTTTTATTTACGATTGAAATTGTTGGCAATGATGTAACGAAAAAGTTGTGGAAAGGATATTTTTCTTCTTATCAAAAAAAAATTATGAAAGCAAGAACTTTGGCTCACAATTTTTGAAAAATCTCTAAACTCTTCGCTTAAATCTTTTTTTTCCGAGTGTTTTTATTTCAAGCATAATTGTAGTTTGTTTGGTTATTTATTTTACAATACTTGCACATCGACTCTCCTTCAGTACAGTTTACAAATCAAATGAATGCGGTGGCGAATGGCGAAATTAAATGCAAAACAATTTCGGAAAAGAAAAACTCATTCGATGAGGTGAACTTTAAGCTATACTACGTATAAAGTATACACCCTGATGGGTTTCAGCATATAAGGAAAAAAAGAACGCTTTTTCAATTCTTACTTTATGACTGCTACAAATAAAATTGGTTATACTAAAATAGGTTTGCGATTGAGGCGGCTGCCGACTGCTTCTACATTTTTGCAAAAATTTACAATCCAATAAAATATACTGCAATTAAATGAATGCAAAACGTTCAACTACCAGTCAAAAATACTCTATTATGCATAAGGGGTTTTTTGATTATTTTCAAGATTCTAATTAAATGCTCATTTTAAAGAAAGAAAAAAATATAAGTAATGTATGCTTAACTGATTTGTAGAATATATACAAATTTTTGCAATTACCGAATAAATCTCCGAAAATTAACTTAAGGCAGCTATGGTTTTCTTCATCCGATTCGGACGAATCCTGTGATTCGTTTTTGTTTTTTGATTTTTTTGTTGAATGCGAAAAAGAACAGAAAAGGACACGAATTAACAGTTTGAATTAACCAGCGCAAAAGTGGCTTTTTGTGATGTTGGCGATTGATGACAAATTGATGGCCGGTAATACGAATAAATAAAAAAAAAACTATTTTAGTAAACCAATTTTACTGCCAATCATATTTTTTAAAAACAAATAATTAAACATAGTACGTGTACATGGGAATATCATTTCGGCATTCATAAATGGGCGCATTCGAGTAACTGTAATCAGTGAGGTTGAATTGACCCTGATGAGTGATGACTTTTTGTGGCCGAATGGGATTGTGCAAGCATGCAAGTTTTGCTAAACGATGCAGAGATGAAGCATTTCAACTGAATCAAGTGTAATTTTCTAAGTGTACAGTGGGCATTATGGTCCCTTCAACGCAGTAGCTCGTCAATACATCCCTGGGGCAATTAACACTTCGGTGGGAAAGATATGTACATTCCAAATTAAGATATACCTACTCAAATTCGCGATAGTGAGTGGGTAACAAAAAAGATTAAATCTATTTCTTCAGCACATGTACAGAGAAGGACATAAGTCTGGGGTTACATCCATGAAATCAGCATGCGAGATGTAAAAGCACTTGCTTTGCTAACGTAAGTTCGAAAATAGCATTTATTAGGCTGTGCATGCACTTGCCTGGCAATTCCTGTCAAAACTGGGCCCGCACAACTCTATATATATCTTTCCGAAAGTACCTAACGTTTTTTTTTCGAAAACCAACGTTTTGCACTCTCTATTTTAAAAGCGAAATTAAATGTACTACTGTCAAATTTAGAATTCCAAAAGTGGAACTTTTGATATTATTTTTTTCCAATTTCGAAAGTACTACGGAGTAGCTACCTTTGTAAAACGAAACCGTAAACACTTTCTTTTGCTTTTTTTGACCACTCATAACTAATGGTTGAACCCAATCTTGGCCTAAAATGTTGCTTATAATTTAAGAAGTTAGTTTATAAAAAAAATAAGAAAATGATCTTTATTTATTTTAACGTGCGAAAAGCTTTTTCCGATCAACTTCTCAGTCAATTCCACGAAAAAAAACCAAATGATTCCACTCAAATATTTCATTTCTTCACTGCTCCATCTGTCAGTATTTTTTTTTCTGGTGGTTGTTGATTTTCTGTAATTGCTTTCGTAGGGAAAAATGAATAAATAAATTCTCTTAAAAGAAAATTCGCTCTGTTTCTTTTAAAAATCTAACTTTATAATTCATAAAAAAGACGATCTTGTTCCAGACGCTTAAAAAGAATTGCAAGAAAACAAAAGAACGATGAAATTTTATTTGTACTGACACCAAAGTGACAGTAAATTCTTCTGACAGATTTTTAAGAAAACTCATTTCATACTGTTCCAACTTTTTTGGTTGCATTTTACATATGGCTACGACGAGGCCTAAAAGCGGAATGGAAAGCAATTTCCAATAGGATTGACTTTCGGAATGAAATAAAGAGTAAGACCAGTGACCAGTAAATTGTTAAATATTTTTCTTAAGAGTCTAACGATTTTTGTGGACAGAGGTGAACGAATTTGAACAATGAAAATACTGCAAACAAACTACAGCTCCATTTGCACCTGGAAACATGGTTCTTATTTGCCAACTGGCTCGGTGATCATATTCAATCATCGGATTATTGGAAATAGTTGTTGACACACTGCCAATTAGTTAAAGAAGAACTATGAGCTACCGAGAGGTTTTTGAACTGCCAACCTATGAGCTCGGATTTCATATACTTTAGAAATGATTCTGTCCAAACATTTTTAACTGAAGGAAATATTAGCCAAATAGTCCAGAGTCCGTACTTCGCATGACACGAAGCAATTGCTGTTTGTTTTTATCTGTACAGAATTTAATGTAAAAATGTGCGTACAAAAAATATTTAGCAAAAGATCTGAGTCAGCTAAAAAGCTAACTTTGAATTTCGTAGCAATTGCTATACGTTTTATTCATACCACCCGTTTTTGGCTTTCCATCACAAAGAAAACTTAACGTAACTATTTATAAACAAAAAAAAAATAAAAAATTCACAATACTTAGATTGGTTTTATGCAAAAACTTTGCTACAAAATATTAAGCAAAAGGTTTGAGTCAGTAAAATAGCAGACTTTGAAGTTTTCTAGCAATTGCTTTGTCTTCAACGTTTTATTCATGCAGATCTGAGTAAAAGGCAAATGGCGCGCTTTTAAAACATATCAAAAGTTGGAGTTAACTCAAATAAGTTTTTAATTATTCGAAACGTAGCAAATGCTTCGACTTTAATTATTCCAAAACATTTGCTGGGATCAAGTGCGGCATTGAACCACAAAATACTTGGGCAAGCACCAATTATCTGAGGAGGAAATACTGCCAATGGAGCTCTCATCCTTAGATTCTTAAAGGAAACTGGACTAGACATATTGCTATATGACGGATTTTTTCCGACAAGGTGAAGTAAGAGTACAGGCCCCTCTTAAATAGTTCCGAAAGGAATGTCAATGCAAGGAGAACACGTATGAGAAAATATACCTCTCTGAGGTGTAAGCAGGGGGTACATAAACAAATGTTTACCTCAATCTGTAGCACCCCAATAAGAAGGAGTAAGGGAAGTGCTCCCTTTTTCATTATTTTGTTGCCAAAAAAAGAAACACATTTAACAGCTTAGTTTCTACCAATGGAAACAAGCGGTTCTGCTGTAATCAGAAACTCAGGACTGACTTTCGGCATCAAGAAGCCAAAGACCCCATCACTTTCACCTGCATCGGTGGAAAAGTTAAATTTTCTTCTAGAGTTTGCAGACTTCCCTGTTTTTAGTTTTAAAAAAAGTTTAATAAGCAGAACAGAGCTCGTCCTACCACCGATAAGTAATAGGCCCTGTACACTGCGACCACCGATAACAGTGGAACTTAAAACGAACCTTCACGGCAATTTGAGTCAAAATTGACACAGAAAATTATATTAAGATCGATTAATGCATATCTACATTTTTTTTTTAAATAACTCATGAAAGTTTGTTCAAAATGTTTTCGTTTTCCTACAACCATTCTGCACTGTTAATTTTTCATAAACATTTTAAGCAAAAATGTGTACTAATTCCTAAAAAAATATTATCCACACTTAACGAATAATTTCAAATTTGACGGATAAAATTCTATGAACGCTGCCATCAACTTTGCACACAGAAAAAGTGTCATACTCTAGGTGCGAGTGTTTTGGTGAGGGGCATTTTTGAAGTCACATGACATTTGTCAATTAAATTTTTTATGTAACAATACTAGCGCACTTAAATAAATGTAAATCGGCCCAAGTTGGCGGTCCCAGTATGATTTTTCTACTGTTGTAACCATCGTTGTCACTTAAGGACTATTTTTTCGCAGTAGATTCTCTGAAAACGTCAGAAGATTGAACTTTTTTGCAGAATTCTTAAATTTTAAAAAAATGCAGCAGATCTACTGCAATTGCGGCAAAGTGGCAACGCTGGTTGCAAAGTTTATTTTCCCCTCGATGTGGTTTGATGTGGTTGAACTCGAATTTCTGTTGCGCGTTCTTAAATTTTTTAAATATGTAACAAATAAGTTCGCGGATCTTTTTACATGTGACTTTTGTACGTATTCTTTCGTAATAAAATAAGAAATCTTTTTTTTTTCTTCTACGAAATGACAACAAGCGAACAGTGAGACATGTCTCTGAGCACGAGGTTGAGCATATTGCTTCAGTAGCACACAAAGTTATTCACTTTGACCAAATCATGTGATCGCATCAGTCGCCAGTTGCCAAAAGGCATCGGTTGTATTTGACGTTGGCTATGGAAGCACTGCTCGCAAACAGTGAGACAGTTTGACTTTACCTGCCTTTCAGTTTGTTGCGATGATCTCATGAATACTTTCATTAAAAATTCTTTTGCAATAATTGCTGGGTGAGTAATCCGAAACATTAATAATTGAACACATCCACTTCCACAATCCACTTGGACACATCTAGAGTCCACAACAAGATGGCTGTCTTTTTATGTTCTTTCTTTTTCCCTTTCCGTTCTTCTTTTTGGATTCCGTCATTTATGTATTCAACGATCTTTACAATAAAGTGTTTTCTCCTTAAAATCGAACTGAATCGTTTTTTTTTCGTACTTAAAGTTTTATTAAAATTTCTGGAAAGCATTCGGAGGTAGACCAATTTGAAAGAAAAGTGTTTCACTGTTGGCAACTTTCGCCCTACACTGCTGTTTCAAATACAAACTTTTTGAAAATACCGTGCGCCCTTACTTCTCTGGCATTTTTTCAGTTTTCGCAACAAAATTTGTACTTGAACATAAAGAACGCAACTAAAATTGCCCACAAGTTACATAGGAATTCATAACTTGAAATCCAAGGCCCAGAAAGGTAACCTTCTCGTTTTAATCGACAAGAAAAATTACTAAAATATTTGTCCACGGTTCAGACAGAAGAAATGTGATCCCATTTTTGAATAACACAACAAAATAAAGTGTTATACTTGTGTGATTGTACCAAGAGGCTACATTTCTAATTGCTAGTTTCGAATACCCACTAGTTTCGAATTCAACTAAAAGTGCACCGTGATTGTATGAAGGTATAAATATTGATGGAACTTCTAAAAAACGTTGCACAATGATATTGATTGACATGTAGTATGATCTGATGAAAGGGGTGAAAATACAAAGCCTCTACAACGGGTGCATCTACACGGGTGGGCGGAAAAAACGCATATGTCAACATTAAAATGAAACAAAAAACGTTGGTCGATGTACAATATTGCATATCTTGATATATTTTACGAGTATGTTGAGATTCTATTTCTTTTTTTTTGTTTGTTTTGCACTGATTATTCTTAAAGGTATCTATATAAATGCTTTGGTTTCATGTAAGAGGGGGCGTTATTCACGGGAGCAGGCCGGTTATGTTTGCCTCAACAAAACAACACAAATTTGTTAAAATGTATAAATAGTTGAAATTTTCTTTAGCATACATTCCAAGTTCTTATTTTTGACTTACACAATTTTTTGTTTTTTTTCTGTTTAACTAAAAATTCGACATCAACAAAATACTTACATGGAAAAACAAAACAAACACAGAAATAATAACGTAAATGAACATTTTACGTCTTCTTCTTCGACATATAATAAAAATACTTTGAATAATATTACTTTTTTAATTTCGTTTGTATATCAAGTCAAACCATGACCAGAAGTTTCATTTGTTTCGTGTTGTAGAGTAAAGTGTTCTGTTTGCATTGTTCTGTTTGTTTTTTTTTTTTTACTTGACAAGCTGCATATGTATACCTATTTTGTTAGTGCAAGTGCAATATGATGCTTTCGCGAAATATATTCATTTACTTACCTATCCGATTCTGATTGGTAGTTTGTTGCTTTTCTTCTCTCAACAAATTCAAAACAAAACAAAAATAATTTACTTTCAGTTCGCACTCGACTAGACCGGTCGTTCACCTTACCAAACTAATTTGACATTTTTAACTGGTATTTTGTTTCTACGGTACAAAAAAAAAACAAAAAAAAAACTCTATGGAAAAAATGTGTGCTATTAAAGTTTTTGTTACGCACTATTTTGAAAAAAACGTATGCCAAAATTGAAAGAACTCTTTAATACTCTAAAAAAAAATAGTAACATCAAACATAACGAATGAATCTCGTCAAAAATATATGTAATGTTGGAAAAAATGTCATCTACTTGAATTTTTTTTTATTATTATTTTTTTTTTAAATTCAACAATTTCATTTAAATGTTATACTTTTCATTTCCAACTTCTATTGCATTGCACTACTTAAAAGAAACGCATCTGATTTAAGTACTCATCTCTTTTAAATGTAAAAGTTCTAGAAAAAAAATCTACCTACTGATTGGAAATTAATTAAACGACTTTGCAAAATATTATTCTGAAAAACCATACAAAAATATGAAAAATATAAGAAGCCGACTGCATAAAAGAAAACAATGATATTATTCTCTTTGTAAATAAATAAAAATAAAAAAAATATATGGTGTAGAAAAATAATAAAATATATATAAATAAATATGAAACCAAAGTGGAAATTTAAAGGGCAGAAATAAAAATCATTAGCTGATGTTAGATTCTCGATGTTTTTCACAAAAGCTTTCCGTTTTGCTATTTTTGTTTATAATTATCATTGTTATTGTAACGTTTTGTTTTGTAAATGCTACTTCGGTAAGGATGACCGTTGCGGGCCCCTTACCTTTCTTAAGCGCAAAGTTGATACTTACTGAACCTGCGCATGAGATTCCCAGCGAAGGACGGCGATGGATCACCCTTGCCACTGCGCGATCGTAGGTCACGCACTTGGTACTTAATGTTTGGCACGGAAAGCAGCCGTTGATCGCGTTTGTCTTTTTTCTTGTAGCGTGGCGGAGCCACCGGATGCTGATCGCCGTCGTTGTCGAATAAGGGCAGATCGACAGGACGTGATATATGAGCCCCCTCCATGGTGGATGCTAGCGACTTTGTGAAAATGGGCTCGTCAACGAAGTCCACCCGTTTCGACGAGGAAATCGGCACAGCTTGTGGCTGTGACATAGTGCGCTCCTTTTTGCCACGAACTATAACAATGCGATCGTGTATACTGATCTTCGGCACACTCTGAGCGATATTTTGAATGGAATTCGACTGCGATGCCGAGAGGCTTGTCGGCTCCGATAGATCAGAGTTACTGCCGTACATCCGATCCAAAGTGTTTTCAATGCTACCTTCGAGACCGATTTCTTTGTTATCCAATTCATTCAAACTGGAGACGATATCTTTTTCGATTTGCTCCATGTAGTCGGACTTGTCTTGCTCAGTGTCGTCGGTCGGCGATGATCCGGACATCGAATCTGGCGATATTTCAACGGGCGATAGTGGTGTGCCCTCAGTGGGGGCACAGTAAAAGACCGACGCACTCTTTGAAGTAGACGGCGCATTCGAATCGCTACCGGGGGGTGTCGGAGCCGGTTTGGTAATTTTCATATTGACTTTTGATAATTGACGCTTCAAATTGAATGCTTTCCATGGAATTGACTTGCGGCGACCTTGTGCTTCGCTTGGGAATGCAGGCTGGTCCTCTGAGGTGGGACTGTTACTGTTAGTGGTGTTGCTTTGGGGATTTTCGAGTGCTTCACTAGCGGGCGATATTGGACGGGAGGGTGAGGTTGATTGTTCTCTAGCGTTTGCTGATGGCGATGATGATGATTGTGCTGTTTGGGTGACTACTGTAGCAGTGATTGTCTCGTGAGGTAAGGAGGACGGCATCTGGGTCACTTTTTGCGGGCTACTTGACACGTCGTTCAACTAAAGCAAGTGTTTTTGGTAGTTTTTTTTTTTGTTTTTTCTTTCTTGTGATATAGCTTTGTATTATGTGATTGGTGCTACTAAAAATTATTCTACTTGATAACGCATTTGTTCGATCAGCGATTCCCAAACCAGTATGCTATGGAACACTAAAAAGACTATTGCGAGGGGTGAATAGATTAGAACGGATCGGAGCTGGCAGTTGTGGAGGCTTATCTTTACAGGAAACACCTTTTTCTTTTTTGAGCGAATTACTCATAGGATTTGGAGCAAAGAGAACGAGTAAATAAAGTGAATGAAACAGACATTACCCACATTTTTTATTTATATAATTTGAAGCGTTGCACAAGAATTATTGTTAATTAACATTAAGGCAGTTGATTGCACGGCGCATCACTTGCGGCAACAAGGAATGAATGAGCAATTACACTAAAAGTCGAGACACACAGCAAAAGTAAGTTAATACCATTTAAACAGAAATGTCGCTGTAAATTGTCTTGTTGAGCATCCGTCTGCTTTGTTTCTGCGATAGATGTTCATAAATGCAAACCTTTACAAAAATCAAGAAATTCAAGAAGGCCCCAAGACGATTACCTTCGAGCCCACAGTGAGATATCGCGTGTTGCATTTTGCAGAGTATCGTAGGAATCTGAGGTTTAAATATTTTTTTATAATCAGTACTGAACCTACTTTCGTATGCTTTCAAATACAAAGCACATTCCTCAACATTAAAATAATAAACTTTGTATCTAATAAATAGTCAAGTCTACTGTGATATTTTTTTAAGGAATTGGAACTCATGCGTAGTACGAGTGTGTGTGTTTAAAAATAGTTTCTTTTATGTTCTGGACTGAAATGGAGTAGTAAAAATGGCTCTCCAATAAAGGATTTGCTTAAAAAAGAGTTGAAAAACACCAACGAAATGTAGAGGTCTAAAAAATAAAATGTTTTATTATTCATTAAACAAAAATTAAATTATTAGTATTATTTAATGAGCATAGGCGACTTTAATTTAATCGTATGGCTTGAGTCACTTAAAGCAGATTGAAGTTAGTAATTAATTACAAAAAATAGTTCCATAGTTGTCAAATTTCATACATGACAATTACAATAATTACTTCAAGAGTCTCTTCAGTACGATATGGAATCTTACGAAAGTTCCCGAAAGCTCTCAAACTGTGTATTAAATATGGATGGTGGTAGATGAAGCGCCACAAAATCTACGGAAAACAATGAAGCGAAAAATACTTTCGCGTTTAAGATTGCCTTTACTTTCAGCTTCCTATTCGCATTTCGCATACACTTAAAAAGCCTATTTCAACCATCATTTTTAAAATTCGACAAATTTATGTTTCTGACGGCACCATTTTAATGTAGGTGCCTCTTCACTTTGTGCACCTTTTCTAGTTCTATATGAATATATCTGCATCTGATTGTAAAATAAATAAATATTTAGTTCCACAGTTGCAAAGCAGTTTACGTATAATTTTACTTTTCACACAAATTAGCCTTTACAAGGACCGCAATATTGCAGATAGCCAGCTATTATGCAGCGCAAGCCATTGTTGTCCAAAAATTGACTCTTTGTTGACACATTATTTGTTGAGTGCGGAAGCAGCAATTTCGATTTATACTGTCAAAAAAAAATAAAAAGCTATAGTTCGCTTTGATTCATCGCAAACGAAAATTCCATTCGTTTTCGAAGTTTCATTTTACAGAATCTCTCACCAGAGGATTCATATTTGGTTGTTGGATTTTTTATTTGCTCGTTTTTTTAGTGGCGTTCAATAATACCCGCGACACCTGGGACCAGATTCCTTAAGGCGAAACGTTGAAACGTTTTCGTGTGCACGAGCGATTTTCTTTTGCAACTTAAAGCGAATCATTCGTGCCGACGAAAACGTTTCAACGTTTTCGCCTAACAATCTGACCCCTGGATATGGAAACGCTCTTCCCCTGTCGAAACCAGTAATGAAAGCTTGTCTAACTAAAATCTACCGAGTATATTTTCGTCTTGTTTTTTTACCTTACTTATTGCTTTTAGTGAAATTGGAAATCGGTTGAATTGAAGTATTATTTACAGTCCGGGATGGACCTGGGAATTATTGGCTCGATAAAAATTCCTTTATCCGTCTTGGAAAACAATGAACGTTCTCTTCAAGATTCTTTTCGAAAGTGGCGACGAAACTCTTCCTCACTGTAAGAAGGGACGTCTCCTCCACGTAATTTTAAATGCAGTGTCGCCTTTTCTTCTTCTCGAAAGCTTGTCGTTCAATCAGTACAAACTCTTCCGCATACTCGGTTTCATCAAAAATTAGTTCGATTAATTTAGATTCACTTTCATCGCCAGATGAATCAACTAATTTTGTTAGTAAATTCTTCGAGTTAATCAGACATTTTAATGACTTTTCGTAGCACTTTTTTGAATTTTTCAATTATGTATCTGACGTTTTTCATGGATCACTTCAAAAGCGTTCCATAACTATTTGATGAGTGTCCTTCTCTGAGAGAGAATTTTTTTGTCCTACAACTGCCATTTTAACAGTCTTTCTTATTCTTACAAAAAAAGTAAAGGAACAAACCTGAAATCATCAGGAATGCCTATCGTTTCTGGTGTAACTTTGTAACATCAGAAATAATGAGTTAAAGGCTGAAAATAACCAAAACTCGATTAAAATTTCAGTTGAGGATTGACAAAGGTATCAAAATATATTATAGACGACGACAGCCGTGATTTTTACTGTGCTTAAAATCTGAAAACATTCGATTGCCTAATGGATAAGCCGATCGCAGTCTTAAGAAGCCCATGTAAAAATCTATTCACACAGGCTTTTAAAACAAACAAGTAATGGTAGATTCACTTTAAACGTGGTAACTATTTGCCAGAAGCAACGTTTTACTTATGTACCTAAAAAAAACACCCACCAACTTGTCCCCAACTTCTGAATCAAACTTAATAGTGTTCCATTGCCGTCTCAGTTTGGGAAACGCTGAATTAGTATAAGTCAGCATATCGCAAATATCTTGGTATGAATTTCTAAATTTTGTTCTGCGGCTAGCGACACACCTATGTAAACAATACATTCACGAGACATCGCGAGCAATTCTATACTAAAACACTATATTATGCGCAAGCACTATCGCTGCTTCTTTAGTTCATAATTATATCAAACAATCATGTGCACACACACGGGTAAAGCTAGTTACTTCACATTTAAGTTAGAATTGTCCATTAACTAATAAAAAAAAAGAAACAACCAAACTAATGAAGCAAATCAAAGAAAATTAATAAAAAAAACTCTTGCTGCCAATAGTTGAATGATTGAACTCTGATTTTGTTTATTAAAAGTTATCCTTGAGCAAATAGTTAACGACTAGAACAGAATGCTTGCAAATAAAATTCTAAGTCAAATGCGTTCTCAAATATGATTGATTTTTCTTTAATTTTTTTGTTCCGTTGTTTTATATACTTAACTAAGCAAGCGTTAAAGTTTTTTGTTTAAATTTTAACATTATTTCCTATATTAAGTATTTTTTTATATATTTTACACTTGAGTACACATGAAAAATCGCTGCATATGACAAAAAAAAATCAATTTCAAGAAATCACCGAGTGGAGATAATGAAATATTTTCTCTAATTATTGTGAAAGCTGTTATTTTGAGTTACTGTTAAAGATCTGAGGAGTTGTTCCCAAATGCGCGGCGGATCGCTTTTGATGGCGAATTCGATTTTTTGTATTCCCAAAAGCGATTCGCTTTCCATTTGACCAATAAAAATGTAGATATTCAATAAAAACAAGAAGTTTAAAATTGCTGAAACATTCATTGTGCGGCAAAAAATGTTTTAATACATAATTGAATTTATTATATAATTATATATTTTTTAATAGAGGAGTCAAAAACATACTTCCGTGCAACAATTTATGTTCACATTTGCTTCCTCAAATTGAATCAATTTAATCTTTTTTTAATTTAAAACAAAATCTAAAACTTTCACAATAAACTTCTCCAGCAACACAAAAAACTTGTTGTGTCGGGAAACAGCTGTCAAATATTTGGAAAAATAAATGAAAAATTGGAAGTGAGAATAGAAATAATTGGAACGCGCTGGGAAAGATATTTTTCACCCCGTTCGCATTTAAGAATAAGCCAGAGCGAGCACGGTCGAAATTAAGATATCGCTTTTGATGCGATCCGCCGCGCATTTGGGAATAACCCCCTGGCTTTCGTGCAGGTTCGTTCGTAAGATTTTGCACACATTGCACAAATATCCAAGATGATAGAGAGCGAACTTATGGTCTATTGTTAGTAGTATTCCCCCTACATTTTCAAGATTCTCGGAAAAATATGTTCCAACTGTCCAATAAAAAAAAAGAAGCGTTTTTGGGGTGCGGGAAACCTGCGAATAACGACAGTTCCCAATCCCGATTTGGTGTAATATATTTATTAACCGAAAATAAAATAAGGCGGGCCCTACTTCATTAAATAAGCATGAATGTTTTTAATATCCACAGCTCGTTCAACAATCTCGTGCCTGTGATTTTAACAAGATGGCGCCACTGCTCATACAGTCCGAGAATTGACGACTTTTTTTCGAGAAACATTGCCAGGGAACTGGGAACAGCTCCAAGTAAGTATTGGAGTTATCTGAAAGGAACATTTTATCAAAAAACTATCGCCAGTTCCTTGCAGACCTTAGAAGGATCATCAAGTCGCAAAACTGATGAAACATATCCAGAATAATAACATTTTAACCGGTAGAGTTTGCCATTTCGTGCATCATCGTTTTCATCGACTTATTCCAAACATTTAACCACCGAAGACGATGAACTGTCAAATTCCACGCCGTGGTTAGTAGAAGGATATTCCAGACATAACCATTTAAGCTTAGATTTGAATCTTCTTTAGCCAAATAAGGGACATCCTCTCCAGAGACTGGCTCGTTTTGATCGATCACAGATAATGTATATATTAGACCGCCAGCTGAGAGTGAAAAAGAGCTATGAGCGAAAAGGAGGCTCGAAAGTGAACTTGTGGTACTAAAATTAGTAAATTATTATTATTAGGTGTTGGATTAGGTGTTGGAAAATCAGCACGTCGAGTAGGATTTTGCGAACGAAAACTTCTTTTAATGGACTGGCACCACTGTTACAGAGAATTCTCTGCACTTGGTTGAAAGAGCGTGAGTGCAATCACTGAGCGAAGGGACTTAAGTCCGATCTTCTTGGAAAAAAAAAAATAAAAATTACATCTTAAGAACTTTTTACTGCACTAACGTGTGCCAAACTCCAACTGTCATGAAAGGGGCTTCTCAATTTAGCCGTTTAAACTCGTCGTATAATTCTAGGTCCTCCCAAAAATAAAACCTCAAACAAAACGAAAAGCTGCGAAAAGCTAGGCCGAGGTACCCTCTTCGGTAACTTTTTATTTATTTTTCTTATAATGAAAGAACATGGAAACGCACGACATCTTATTTAAGTGGCGCCCTGTGATAGACAACAATTGTAGGTTAGTAGAAAAAAAAAGATTGCAAAGAAAATGCACCGAAAAGCGAATTTAAAAAAATATTCCAAGCATGGGAGGAGGGTTTTTTCCACATCATTGCACTTTCTATACAAATTTGCATTTGGTTGTTGCATTCAGAGCTGTGGATGCAAAAATGTGCCGTCATCTTTTTTCATTTGCTCTTATTTTCCATTTCTCTATTACTTTACCTGGTGAAATACCTTTCATTCCACTGAGGCCTTGCTTTTGTGCGTAGCCCTGTTATCATAGGCATGGAAGTGATGCGTTTTAAAATATTAAATAACCAATATCTGTGAAGGTCCCATTGTAATACAGAAATGTGTCAAAAAGTCGTTGAAAATTGTAAATGACTATAAAAATTCAAGTTTGGTCGAAACTCCGCCGCTCAGCTAATAATATTCATTTTTTAGAGTCTTATGATAAATTTTAGGAACATATCATGACGAAATTTTTGCTATAAATTTATCAACTGTGACTCACTTACACAGGGTGGTGCAAAAAGAGCTTCTTCAATTGAATGTGTTACTTTCTTTTTTCCATTTCCAATTTTTTTCTGAATTTTGCAAAAATTAATACGGAAAAAATGTATACAGAACAACGGAACAATTACCCTCAGGACACAGAATGTCTAGTTGGGTAAAAATAAACGAATTTTGCATTTCATAATCAACGGTGAGTTGTTAGACTGCGCAGCGTATAAACCGGAACCAAATAGCTAACAATACACTGTGGGTCTTACTAGAAATCATTTTTAACCTCCACAGACCACACTAAATGTTCCGTAGGTCAACGTATGCAATTTTGTATGGAAAATTTCGCCATTGTGAGTTCTAAAACTTTAGCCTGGACACTAAAAATGATTATTAGTATGGCGCTGGGAATCACTCTTCATTTATTTTCTTTTGGTTGTTAAAAAAAGAGCGAACAACGAACAACTAAAAATGAAAGTCTTCAATGAAATTTGAATCATAACGCATGAAATTTTGCTAATATCTAGTGATGAAAATGCACAAATATTTTCATAAAAAATGTCCATCGTCTGCGAGACGCGAATTAAATTACTCATTTATTTGCGTCCTGCATTAAAAATAAAATAGGTATAATTCACTGGCAAATAAAAGAGTTTAAGGAGTAGTCGGGAAAGTGGTTTTTGCGTTACCCTGTTTGTAATGCTACAAGTAGATACCCGCAATTCCTCTTGTATTTTATGCAAAAATAAATAAATAAATAGTCGGCGCAACAGGTCTGTAAAAACCCTAGGCCTAGCTTCTCACAAACATTCGTTTTTCGTTATTTTTTTTCATTTTTGGCACGAATGAAAGGGACCTACAATTTCATGCCGACTCCAAACGGCCAATTGAGAAGCTCTTTCATGACAGTTATGCTCTTGGATTTTTGTCAGACATGACCTTAAGTTGGAATTTCGGTTTTTATGCAAAAGTCCTAAAAAACTACACAAAAATGTTTCCTTAAATGTAAGACTCTTAGGGACAGAGCGATATACTAATAACCATGTTCAGTGTTTAGGCTAAAATTTATGAACTCACAATGGCAAGATTTTTTATATAAAATTACCCATTGTGACCTACAAAATATTAAGTATGAAGGTTAAAATGATTATTAGCCAATTCAGTAACCCTGTGCTACCCCAAGAAAGCCAATGATGTGTATGTGCCATTGGATACTGGTTTTTCCTTTTAACTTAGCAAAGAAAGCTTAAGAGAGATATTTAGCGAATTTCATGTGTACACTGCATTTCAAATGGGCTAAGATAAATTATAAAAGCATTTTCTGCACAAAATCTACTGCAAACACAAAATCTAAGAATAAGTTTAAGTGTAGGCAAAAGTTTGCTCGCATTTTAATAGATAATTATTCGAGTACTACAAAATGGATTTGCTGATTCTAATGCATTTGTCATGAGACCACATTGCTCTGAAAAAAGTGTTGTATTTCGTTTTATTTTTTTTTTCCAATGGCTAAGACAAAGTCCGATATTATTCTTCTGGTTATGCTATGACTTTCGCTTAAAAATGCACTCACTTAAAAATGTAACTGCAAATATGTAACTCAATGTGGACAATAGCTCAATTATGTTTAATTTTTTACATGTCCAACTTATTAGTTCGAAAAAGGAAAACAAAAAAAATAATCGAAACCAAATAACTAAACTCAGAACTTAAGCCCAAACTTAAGGCTACAACGAAACCAATTAGAAAACAATAAAGATATAAATATATAAAACGGAGTAGAAAAAAAAATGAAAGAAAAAAGAAATCTGAACAGAAACCTATCGAAACTATATTCTGATCATATGTAATGTGAGAGTAGGGGCTTACGGTTAGAGCACACTTACCTGGTCTATGCTAGGTGAACGGGCGTGTTCATCTTTGTTATTATCACCACGCTTTGGGCTCTTAGGCACCCGAGAATATGGGTCCTGGGCTCCATATAAATCGGGACTAGCAACACTAAGGAGACAGACTTTTTGAACGGTATCGACAACAGCTAAACCGTATTCATTGCCATAAGCCATTCTAGAAATACATTAATTTTTCCAATATAAAGCTGTGAAAGCAATTTTATCCCATTTTGTTTTAGAAAACACAATAATACAATAATAATTAGGTTTTACTATGTTGTTACTACCATTAAAGTTTTTTTTTTTTTTTTTTTTTTTTTTTTTTTTTTTTTTTAGGTACTACATGGGGCGGGAGATTCTAGATATTCGATATGCAAACAATCTATGACCTCATAACATGAACGATTTTTTGATATATTTTTTGTTTTTTGTTTTAAATGCTTATCTTTGTACTTACAGGCCATAGCTGGAATTTATACAAAGTGATGTTATTTGTCCAGGATGACTACCCTGCGTCCAGGGGGTTAAACAAATTAGTTGCGCCTGAAAACCTGGGGGTTTTCTTTGCGCTCCTGGTCTTACCCTCAGCATGCCATCGGTCTAAGCAATTTTTGTGTGGATGGTTAGGTGGCTGGAAATTTAGGTAAATTTGGTGATAGTTACCTTTTTATCATTATCCACGGCATCTGCGGTCTTTGGGGCTTGGCGAGGAACAAATTCACAATCGGGACTGCCACCATCACCGTCGTCGAAACTTTCATATTTGATTGGTATTTCCAACACCAATATTTCTGAGGTACTTTCTAACTTTCTAAACTTAAATAGTATCACGTGGCCACTCGCCCCGGCAATGCACAACCTTCTTGATTCCGCACAAAGCGTTATGATTTGTATACCCAGTGGATCGTCGTCCGCATTGTCTATTGATCTAGCTCTCGGCCGTTCGAAAATTTTCCCAGTTTTCAGTTTGTATAAAATCTGTAATCGAAGGTTAAAATACGTAGTAAATTTTCAATATTGAAATATCCGCCGGTGTGTTGTTTGTTAAATTTAAAGTTGGTTCAAAAATCTACCGCGTAATGTTTGTATTTCGGTTTTTGTGCATAAGTGGGTCCCCGCTGTGAGAAAACAGCGTCAAAATGTGCGCAAAAGACCCCGGTAACATGTAAAGGCTGGTACGCAGTTCACGTGAAATCCAATTTCTCATACAAATTTTTCACTGCGAAATGTCATGAAAATTTCGCTAGGCAGTACGCAGTTCGAGTGAAAAAAATAGCGCTTCAAAAACTGAGTTGTAGGTGGCGCTACTAAAATCTCTCCACGGCTATTTCATTTGGTTTTCATTAACTTTTTGACATATCAGCGTGAAAATGATTTGAAGGAAAGCGGTTGAGAACTTTATTAGAATTTCAGATGTTTTTTAAGACAATACAAAGTTTTTCTCACTTATAATCGTTTTATAAATTGTTTTTCTACTAAATATTGTGCGAAAATGTTAGGTGAACGAAAACTTGGTGGCATGGATGACCTTTTTCATAAGCAGGGTGCCTCAAAAACTACCCAGCTTTGCCAAAAAAAAAAAAAAAATAACAACAGGTAAATTCACGGCTCTTTGAAAATTATGTATCCGTAAAATTTGAATAGAAAAGTTCATATACACTGCGACTTTACGAAATTTGTTAACCAGACCAGCATCTTATTTAAAGCAGTTCTTATGATGAGTAGGAAAGTTCGGGAAACGGTAACGTTTAGCGTGGTAGGCCCCGAAGGAGTATACCAACCAAATATTTAACATTTTAAAATAACAATTGACGCGTCTGAGTTTCAAACTCTAAGAGTATGCATCCAAGACTGTCCGTGGACTTTCAAGGCTGATGAGTAGCACAAGAGACTTTTTCTTAAAGGAGCTGCCAATTATATACTTAAAAACACAGTAGATAAGTACGAGTAAAATATGCATAATAATCAAGTGCCGTGAGGGGAGTCGAATCCATCCATCCATTTTTCGTTCCGTAAAAATGTTTGAGTTCAGCCAATGCCCTAACAAGCATGACCGTTGTGCGACTAAAGTTGCAATTTGTCACTTTTTTCAATTGGAAAAGGCGTTACGCAAAATTTTCCAAATCGTGTTACAAATTTCGATCTAAAAACCTTTAAAATGTAACGCAGTTGCCTATCACAAAATTATTAAAGTCTTAATTGTTGAATATCGTTCGAAAATTCAAAATTTTCAGAAAAGCTTTGGAAATGGCCCTTTTTTCTTTTTTACTGTTCAGAATTCTGCAGCACCCTGCTCCGATCCACTCCAAACATGTTTCAGACACATTAGTTGAACGAAAACGAGAAGAGCGAGTTCGTTGTGATTTATAAAAAAAATAAATAAATGCAAAATGTATGGGTGCGTTCACTTGGTGGATCGGAATTATTTTGTGACCTCGTTTGTTTCCTGGGCCTCGGTTTGTGATTATCACATCGATATATTTATCACCAAAACGATATATCTACTAAATTAAAAAAACGTGTTTCCAAATTTACGATATGAAATGTGTATTTTTTATTTTTAATTTAATTTTTTTACTTTTAACATTTTGTTTTTTAAGAAAATTATAAGACAAATGTGAACCATTTTCCTTAGGTTCGGAGGTCGGAGCATTCAGGAAAAGCTTAAAATTTTAACCCAACTTACCCAATTAGGGTTTTCAGCATAACGCTGACACCGACTTATTGCAGTTAAGGTCGCTCATGCGCTTTGAGTTTCAACAGTTTCGAAAGATGATATACTCGTTGTTTCTTCAATAAAATGCAAAAGAGTCCAAAAAGATCGAGTAAATACCGATCGAATAAAATACAAAAACAGTTGAATCGTCGTCGATTGTGGTCAATCGTAATAATAAACCAAAACCAGATCATTGATCTATGTTTATGGATCATGTGGGTAAAATAAAAAAAATGCTCATTGTAAATAACGTGACGGTGCACATTCTGAGCGACTTTTGGCACTTAAAGCGCCATCGCCAACGTTAGAGGAATAGTTCCAATAGTGGAGCTTACTCTACTCTACTCTGTTTGTTTTGACAACCGCGAAATAACGACTTACGCCGCTGCCTCCTGTTCAAAATGGAAGGTGTTCTTAGCTGGAAGGAGCAATAGTCGGCGGACAGTTGGTGCCTCCTATGAAGGGTTTATGGATCTCTAAAGAATGCCAAAAAGGGGTGTAACAATTTTGTAACATTTCACTCTGTAAAATGACCATTGAAATAATGGATTGTTTTACATAGGTACGTTAAAAGAAAATCCTATCGCAGCAAAAGAACTTGTGGACCGGGAAACATACATCCCAATCTTTGAATGACACCACAGCGGTGACATTTGCATTTAAGCATTGAGGTATACATGACTTTTTCAAGTTGAAAAGTTGCAGTCGACTTTAAAGTTGATGTTTGAACTCATTGTACTTTGCTTCGACTTTTACGCGAAAGAAGAGTCTAATTTTGGTTATTGGTAAGGCCCCATCACTCCTACAAAACACGAAACTATCACTGAGGGTAGTTTTGGGAACTGAAGTTCAAATTCGAAGCTCAGCGAAGTGGAAGTGTTTTAAAGGTCCGTGTTATTCAAACAGTGTTATTTATAAAAATGGTGAGCATACACTTCATTTGCATTGCTTCAAGACACCGGGCCAATTCCAATACCTTCAACTGATATGGAACTCGAAATACAATAAAGGAAAATATAATTCTTGGCCAAAAGCAGTACTTTTGAATATATTCACCTAATTATTTGAACTCTTCGCGGTTCCACTATACAGTATCTAATAACAATTAACACCAGTAGCAACTATTTTCCCTGACTATTCTTTTCTTTCTATTTTCTTGCAGCTTTTTCTTCTGCTACATCTTCCTCTCTTTCTACTTTTCACTCCCCTACTCTTTTTTGTTCATGCAACCAGACTTTGGAACTCCCTCCCGATCACAACTCTTTAGTCTTATGTAAGTTTTGTTTAAGTTTTTGTCCAAAAAAACAAGTACCTACTATAAAAGACTATGTTCTTACTTGTACTTTTCTTTATAAATAAATTGAAATTGAATTTTGAGAATCAATCATCATCGGTCCAATAGGGGGCACAAGGCATAAGGAAGTTGTAAGAATATTCTCTTTATGAGTTCTTGAAGCTTGAGTTACTAATAAATACATTTTTTCAAAATTTCTATGAGCAACGATGTTTTGTTTATGATTTTCGGTTTTCGAAATTTGACAAACAATGGAGATTTTTTCTTTTTGCAAACATGTTTAAACAAACCTGTAGTGAGCCAGCTCCGGCATCCCAAAATTTTACAGTACCATCCTGATGGCCGGTTATCACTATTTCCGAGTAACTACAAGACGCCGGTGACCATTCTCCTCCTGATACAGGCCATTCACGATCCGAAAATCCCGTTCTTCTATTTGCGGTACTTCGACCAACCTGTGAACACATCAAATTACTACCACCATTTTATTAAACTGGCAATTACTTACGGAATAGAAAGCCGGAACTAAGTCTGATGGACAGTCAGCTAAATAAGTGCAACATGTAACAGGTGATTCATGTAAGTCCATAGGATAAGGCGATTCGAAACATGGAAAACCGGGTGTTAGTAAATCTATTAAAACTAAGTCGTGTTGCAGCAGCACTGCTATGGCATATGGTTCCTGCATTTCTGAAACGATCAACCGTACATTCGTGATTAGTTGGCATCAAATTAAATGCGGCTTTTATCGATCTTACCACTCGTCCAAGGACTTTCACAGAGGGTAACAAAATCTACAACGGGATGCTCCATTTCCAAAACTGTGGTCGATTTGCCTTGCATTACAGTTATACAGGGCGATTTGCCACCCTTCTCCATTGACAATCCGCCCGAAAATATCGTGTACGTCTCACTGGAATGAAATTAAAATCAATAGGGGTGGTTTTGCTAAGCGTGACCTACATTTTTTTTTTGCTGCTGCTGTTGCGTTGGCAGTTGAATACATGTATGCGGTGTGTCTATATGAAACTATATGCGGGGCTGTATGAAATCTTCGAATTTAGCGTATTCAATTTGATTTATACTTTTCACAATAAAATATAAATAAAAAGTACTGTTATCGGCGCTAATACTTTAGAGGGGATTACAATTATTGTTAAAATTTTTTTTTTTTGGGAGGCTATATTGACTTTTGTACGTATTTTCACGTCAATTTCGAAAGCTTTCTTAAGCTGCACTCAGGGAAACCAACTACTGCACTGGCAATTTAGATCTGAGAAATCTGTCGACCGCCAGACGTTCAAAATACTCCCCCCGGATAAATCTGAAAAGCCCTTAGATTTGATTATTTTTTCCCCAAAAAATACCCAACTTTTTGCCATTATTTTTTAAACGTCACCCATTCCTACGACGGAAGATTAAAGCGATGCCCAATAAATAGCCGTGTGACTGAAAGGGACAGCATTACCTAACACGCAAAAATACGTGAGACTTTTTTGGTCGGCCATCTTGTTTACGTGGTAGGAATAATGGGAAAGTTCAGCATGTTGATATTTTTATAGCGATGGTTTGCGAAGTTTCATGTTCCTATAAAACGAGATGGCTTCCGGAAGTGATGAACAGACAATTCTTTATTTATTTCGTATAACTGATTGATGAACTGTTGGTTTAATTTACTGACACCAATTGCCTCATTTCACGAGTTTTAAATGAGAAATAGAAATGCTTTCAAGTGATTGCAGAAATGTTGATCGCCAGAAATTGTGTTTATTTCAATTTTATGTATCTCTAATTATGGGTAGAACATCTATGGCACTTTAGGAGTCTGATTTGTGATCGCATTCTTTTTTTGGACTCTTTCTGAAAATTTTCAGAGCTAACACTGGCCCCGACGCAACTTTTATGAAATTGTTGTTCATACATTTTTCAGATTACGTTGCGGTGTTTGAATCAGGAAAAATATTTAAGGAACTAGTACAAAAAAAAAAAAGAAAAAAAACTATAACTATAACCTGAAATTGTTTTTTTTTAAAGAGTTGTTTTGTAAACGAATAATATTCACTGGCAAATATGTCTTTGAAAGATCGATCGATTAAACAGAATTTTAAAATAGCACACACATTTATTTCATCCTCGATTGTCATGATCGTTCACGGCCGAAGCGATTCGACCCCGGATGATGAGTATCGTATCGATCAGAACTCCTTGGGTCGGTCTTCGAAGTTTCGTTTGAACGTATTATTCTACACTTTGATCTTAGCCATAAGGCCGAGAAGCGATTATGGTTTTAAAACCAGGAAAACCGCCAAATGAAGTAAAATCGTATAGACCAATTTCGTTTCTTCCAGTCATATCTAAAGTTTTCGAGAGGATATTACTTAGCCGCCTACAACCGGTTATAGAAGATAATAATCTAATAATCCCTGACCACCAGTTTGGGTTCAGAACCAAGCACTCGACGATTGACCAAGTGCATAGAATTACTGACGTAATAGAAAGCATTTGAAGTAAAAAAGGTATGCTCAAGCGTATTCCTCGACGTCTCACAAGCCTTTGATAAGGTGTGGCACGACGGCTTAAAATTAAATTACGACAAATTCTCCCCGTAAGCCTATATGATATCCTAGAATCATATCTCGGGAACAGACTCTTCCGTGTTAGACATGGTGTAGAATACTCGGAGCTTAAAGAAATTTCGGCCGGCGTACCGCAAGGAAGCGTCCTTGGGCCGCTTCTGTATCTGTTATATACTCGCGATATACCAAGAGAAGATGGCACTATCCTTGCTACCTTCGCCGACGACACCGCTATCCTTGCAGTAGGTAATACGATCGAAGAAACGACTGCAAAGCTGCAAACCACACTGAATAATGTAAATGAATGGACGAGGGACTGGCGGATCGCCGTCAACGAAACTAAATCTGTTCACGTAAATTTCACATATAAGAAAACTAATGACTTGCCAATTTTCTTAAACTTGGCTCGAATACCCTTTGCTAACGAGGCCAAATACCTGGGAATGACACTCGACGCAAAGCTGAAATGGAATTCGCACGTGAAAATGAAACGTAAAGAACTCGATATCAAATATAGAGAAATGTACTGGTTACTCGGAAAACATTTCCAGCTCAGTACCGAGAACAAACTGCTTTTATACAAGCAAGTGCTAAAGCCGGTGTGGACCTACGGTATACAACTTTGGGGTTGTACCAAGAAAACAAATGCCAATATTTTACAAACTTTTCAAAATAAAGTACTAAGAGAAATTGTCCAAGCTCCGTGGTATACTAGAAACGACGATATCCACAGGGATCTCGGAATTCCTACAATCAAAGCTGAAACTAGAAGCTTCGCGCGAAAGCATAGAAACCGACTAATCGGGCATATCAACAATACAGTCCGACAAATTTTGGATGAGAGTAATTTATTGCGCCGACTACAAAGAACGAAACCTTTCGACTTGGCAAGATAAGGATTAACCGCGTCTTAATTGCGGAACATGCAGGATCTTTCAGTGGAAAGTAACCTGTCAAAAGTGTTTTTATTTCGTTATAGAAAAATTGCTTGATAAGTTTTATCTTAGTTGCAGTATCTAACAATTTATCGAAGGGTGGTGTTTTTAGTCAGTAGAAATCTGACACTACTATGAGCACGCGCTTGCTATTCTCATAGTGTCTTTGGAAGATTTTCACCTATCCTTGGGGAAAAAAAAAAAAGAACGTATTATTCACAGCCAGTTCCCCATTGGGAAATGCTAATTTTGGTAAATATCGAGGAAGCAGTGCGTCTATAGAACAGACCACAGAAAGTTGACATTTGTTGATAATCGAACTTTATTTGTTTCTTGTTATCCGCTATTGGGGTTTTTTCCAGTTGTGATTATTTCCCCGAAGTGTGAATATTTTTTCGATTGTAGAATGTCCAAACTTGCTATGACTCACTGTCACTTGCTGCACTGAGAAATCATCTAGCTTCGGCAGTCATCGAACGTGGATTGTGTATAGCAAAGGAACCCATTGACAGATGGAGAGTGGCACGAAACGGATTCGAGCCTTAAAACTTTCTTAATATCGAACTGATGTTTATGGCCAACCAAATCCTTTTATTACCCGCTATTTTTTTTATAAATGTTTCAAGCAGCGGCGGACTGACTTTACCCTCAGTCCAATAGTTTCGAAGTCCGAATTCGCTTTCTTTAATTTAATTGGATTTCATTTAACAACGCCCCCTTGAGCAGGCTAGTGTAAGACCCGCCCGGCTTTTGCTGTTTCAAACCTTAATAATCGATTTTTGGTTGTGGTCTACTTTTCCTGTTACACGTGTACTGGTTGGTGTATTCTTAAGCACAGAAACCAAATCGGTTCCCCTACCGCTTCTAAAACAAGTTTCAATTTATTTCCATCGAATTCTATATTAGGTCATCTGCCGGTGAAGCTTCTCGAATCTCAGTGAAAGGCCATCTAAAATTCTACCACTTAAAGCAGTCTGAACTCACCCCAGTCGCGTCGTTTTCAAGTCGACCTTATGTATAGGTTTGCATGCCTCAGGTTTTCCGTCCTTGTTTGTTTTCGCTGCATGCAGTAAAATCAGCACCACATAAAATATGCAAATAAAAAAAGTGGATAAAGTTAATTAATCTCTCGTTTCGATATACTGTGGGCTAATTTTTTTTTTCCCCCACACGGAGGTTGATTGGAAGAGAGGTATTACCGTGTGGAAATGAGTGTATCTGCGGTTTGGGACACGGCCTCAGCGGCCACGTACACAATGAACCGTCGGTGTGAGATGATACGAAATGCTTTCCTTCATGATGCCAGGCGATCGATCTTAATGGTTCGGGAGATTGCCATCGGATTTCAGCGCTTTTGTTTCTCAAATCCCATTGTACGATAAGACCACTTTCGAAAGCAATTAGCAGCTGTGGAAAGAGAGGGAAATACCTTTTTGAAAAAAGTGCTCAACGCAAATTACCCGTTTGTTTTTTTTTTTTGTGTTTGTTCGTTTTACTTTATTGGCATCCAATGGATTATCAGATAATCCTATCACAGCCCCAGGGTGAGTGGTTCGTATACTGAAAAGAAAGGAGTAAAATTGAATTACAATTTGGTGTTGTGTGCGGAGGGATTTTTTTTTATAAATATTAGGAGAAAAAAAATATAAAAGAAGTGAAGGGATTTCCAAATTTTTCCCTGGACTAAATAAAAATGCATTCCTACATATTACATTTTTTTTTTTTTTTTTATTTAAATGAGTGACTAGTACTTATTTTGCTTTTCGCTTTGACTTTTAAAAGCGGCGACCCGTTTTCTGATTTTTATGGCCACCACTGTTCAAACTAGCAGCCGAATGAGAATCACTCTCGTGTAATGCTATTTTCTTTTGCTAAGATAATAAATAATAAAAATACTTAAGAATATTTAATAAAAATAATAGAAGAAAAATTGCATTGGTAATCCAGAGAAAAAATTGCAAATTATGTTATTTTATATGACAGCTGTCAAGTTGCAAAAATCACATTCTAAACGACAATTTGTTAAAGTCAAATCACAATGCGGTCAGTGTGTTGTAAACAATATAAGACGTTCGCATTAGTCGTTCCTTTTGTTTCTGTCCGACAGTTCTGGCTTCAAACAAAAATACTTCTTGTTGATGTAATTTAGATGACATTCGGCCTTTGCAGTAGTCAACTTTAGTCTGGCAACTTACGCATGGACTCCACATTTTCGAAAATCCCTCTACCAATAAACAAATATAGTTGCTAGAATATCACTGGTCAAATAAATGTTGAGAAAGCCACGTTTATCTCGGGAATTAGCTAAATAAATCCTCCCCTAGTGTCATTTTGAAGAGCAGTGTTTCCCAACCATCCAAATTGATGGTATTGAATTTCGTAATAGGAGCGAATTTAAATACCGCGTTGTTCGTTCAGTCTGAGCGTTTATAATTTTAGTAAATGCAAATCTAAATGTAAAAGTTGTAAATGTTTTCTGAATTTATTCGTTGCAAGAGAGCAATGCAAGTGGTTTTTAAATCTAGCAAAACACAAATTTGTACAAATGTATTCTCAGTGTTCGCTTTGAAAATTTTCGCAAAGGGTCCGTAAAGGTGTTTCTGGTATTTCCCGTATAAAATTAAATAAAAACAAACAGTATCGAAACAGTATTCCACATATTTTGAACTGAAAAAAACATAAAAATTCTGAAAAGTCCGTCTGTCTGTCTGTTGAAAGTACGATAGTGCCCAAAGGAATTGACATAGGCGAATGATGTTTGGTGAAAGGACTTCTTTTTATCGCCGTTAGGTTGGTATTAAAATTAAGCTATGTCGGTTGAGTAGTTCTGGTACCTCCCTAACGAAACCAATTTTGCATGACTTGTATGCAGTGGAGGGTATCAAAGCATCGGCCAGGCCAGGATAATAACACTTTTACTTGTTTTTTTATTAATTTGCTTCCATTTTGTCTTTAATTTAACAATAAAGTTCGAAGTTTATAAATACGTTTATCTAATAACTTAAGTTGTTTGATTTGGTCACCAACACAGATAATCGTCGACATTAATGGTTGATCATTAGTGGGCCGATTGCATTTTATTATTCTAAGCAGCCCATGGTCTATGGAATTTATTCAAACCCTTCCGGGCTGATACTCTGTTGTTCATAAGATAACCTCGTCATTCTATAAACTGGTATATTTTTTCTGCAAAATTTCCAGACACTTTCGTCCGAAGTAGCTCCATATTGAACAAAATACTGCATTGGTATCACTGATTTTTCAAAGTAACAGCGATAGATCAGTCAAAGGTCTGTCATTTGTTTAAAGAAGAGTTTTCCATTAGCTTTTCGCAGGAAACCATAAAAAAGGTCTTAGAAAAACGAAAAGAAGTTTACAAGTTTTATGAACTTAGGCTGGCGGCCCGTGATTGAATGCTTTAATTAGTATTTTCTCACTTCGCCACCTCTCGCGAATGTCTGACTAACATCCGAAAGAAAAATTGTCATGAAAGAGCTTATCAATTGATTGTTTGGGCTCGGCGTACGTTTCTAGACCCCTTCCGTTTGTCCCAAAAACAAACACAAATCGAATGGTTGTGATGTGAGAAGCTAGGTCGAGGAACAGAAGCTTGTGCCTTTAAGAGAACAATTCTTAAATATTCTCATAAAGTGTAGTAGAATCCCCGAAATGAGGAAAGGCGGCAACACTGCCTGAGCTTAGCTTTTTATCACAACTCCTTTCTGTAAGATTAATTTGAAGTATTTGTATTCCTTTAGAATAGCTGAAGTAAGAAGGCAACTTCACAGGAATTTTCCTCGCGTAGTACTCCGCCACAGCGACAGAAAATTACGCGAAACGAGTAGGTACCCGTTGCTTGGTGGATATCGGTGCTTTCAGTACCAAGGGGATTAGTCGGTTTGCAGAATTCATATACATACTACATACTTGAAAATAAAAATCCCACGAAACACAAAATAAAAATAAACATTCAAACAAATAATGAAGCGATTCCACTTATCTACAAGGATGTCAGCTTACATCCGAGATGATGCTCTGCTTCATATCCAGGATCTATTATTATTGGGCGTCCCCGTTATATTAAATCGTCAGTCGAAATGTTTGAGTTTTGCTATTTCTTTCTGGGCGGCTCATCTCCCTTAAGAAGATTATTGATTTGCTTGCGCATTCAGCACGTTTGCCTCTTATCAATGAAGGATGCTCAGATTTTAATAGCGATACTGGCAGTGAATACGTACAAATTTGCATTTGAATTCGTTAGACGATCGGCATATCTGATTTGCATATTAATGGTGATGTCTGACAGAATTAAATGGCAACTGCTCGCTCGACAATGCATTCAATTGCTTGGTGTTGTGCTTCTGCCATTTGGAGTAGGGGATGAGGACTCTTTGCTCCTTGGTTGCTTATTCATGGTGAAACTGAAACCTCAAAAGGGCTCCAGCTCCAGGCATTGCCGCCATTTTTATCGTGCTCCTTCACTTCTGATACCGACTGAAAGGAGTATACTCGTATAAATTCCAAGAAAATTTCACTGATTATATTTTTCAACCCAGAAGACAGTTGTTTTGATGCGGAGGATAATGCCAGTCTGATGGAGAAAGCGTTCTCAACGACTAATATGCAAAACTTTTTTCTTTTTTTTATTTAATGGCGTGTCGCAACCTATGGCGAGACTATGAGTGAACAGCATTCAGAGTTGACCTTTTAAAGGATATAAAACTAGAGCACTTGCCAAAGGCGATATCGTTTGTATGGTATCCCATACACGAGTTAGAAAATGACACTTTGCATGCGAATGTTATGGCGAATTGAGCTTTTGGATAAGCCGTTATGCCGGTGTACGGGCATAAGACTGGTTGCCTTCACGTACCCACCCATAACGGAACGGGGCGCTTTAAAGGTATAGCATTTTATTGCGGTGGCGGAATTGGTTGACATGTTTTTTTAAGGTTATTTCAGGTTATGTTTATTTAGTGAGTGACCAGACATGGGGGGTTATGTTCACAATGTGTATATGAGATAAGTTGGAATTTTTTTGTCATCTTTACTAGCTTAGTTTTTCAAACTAGGTTGTATTTACTGCACTTGTTGTCAAAATATTTACCTTTTGTCAGACGTCATTTGTGAGTTCTTGGAAAATATACGACGCTGCAAAGAAAGCTTCTCAAATCAGACGATAGAAAGTGCAACCACAGCAAATGGCAGTGACACCAGGTGGTTGTAATAGGGTAAAAGCCTGCTCTAACAGCCACTAAATTATCACAGCTACAACTTTATGGTCTAGAGTTCCTTAATAGATCGATCCAACATTCGCTTGGAGCTTGAAGCCCTTGGTTTCCTAATATAACGCATTGCATGCAATTTCCTGCTACTTCACACTGATACAAGAGAATTGCTTCAAAAAACTAGCTGTGGCCAACTACTGGTTAGCAATAACATTTTTTTTTTAAGGATGCCTAGTATCGGGTGTCCAAATATTTGACAGAAGTTCCAAAACAAGTTTTTTTCACCAGCTTTAAAATTATCAGGCTTTTTTCTAGTGAAAAAGATTTATCTTCTTTTTTGCACTTGTTACAACGATTTTGACGATTTTTTTGGCCAGCTTATTGGCCGGCAGCTTGAATGAAACGGTACCAACAAACAATTTCAACTTCACATTTATCAGAGCGACAACTTAATTGGATTCTAAAACATTTTTTGTCATCGGAGAATTCAAATTCCATTATTTTTTTATTAAATAAAAATGAATTAAAAAATATGAACTTATTCAAAAAAAGTTTACTTATGTTTATCATGTTAATTTTAATAATAAAAATAGTAATTTACTATTAGCAATAAAATTATTCATTAAAAATCAGTTTTTGGAGTTGAGGCGAATAATTTCTTTTTTAATTTTATGATCTCACTTCGTTTCTATAAATTTATTTAGTACATTATGTTGAATGTGAACCACACCTAAACGTCAAGTTTTTTACTGCATTTCATTTGACATTTCTCAATTTCAGACTAACTCAATTTGAACCATGGAAAGATACACAATCGAGCAACGCGTTAAAGTTATTCAGGCTTATTATGAAAATGGTCATTCACTTGCCACACAGCTAACGAAACAATGGCTCTTTTGCGCGACAAATTCATTGGCCGTGTTATCTCACGTGGTGGCGATGTCAATTGGCCGCCAATATCGCGTAATTTGACACCGTTGGACTTCTTTCTTTTGGGTTATTTGAAAGAAAAGGTGTACGTCGATAATCCAGCAACAATTCAAGAGCTAAAGGATGAGATAATTCGGCACATTAACGGCATAGAACCTCAATTATGCCTCAGCGTCATCGAAAATTTGGACCATCGGATGGAGGTGTGCTGCCGAGGTCGCGGCTGCCATTTGGCCGATATTTTGTTTCATACATAATTGAACGATAGCAATATTATCATAATAAAAAGAAATGACAATAATTTCCTAAATAATTTGTGTTTTATTCAAAATCAACATGGGCCCTTAAAACTTAACCAGCCTTTAGTAACCTTTGGCGAATAATTAACAAATTTTGCTTGGAAAACTGTGTAAGAAAAAAATTAAAGATCTTCGCGAAATGAGTTAAATTGTTGCAAAAACTGACTAAATTTAATTAAAACAATTTTTCGTTGAAGATTAATTAATTGAAAATTAAAGCACGGATGGTGCAAATAACTTTAGCTTCCTAGGCCTAATATAGGTCAACCTAAGTTATTGTTCATTCGACATTGAACTGCTTACAGAGGACAAACTGGTTATTATTCGGGAGATTTAAGATAGATAGCAACAGCAAGTATCCACCATAAGAGTAGGTATTGCAATGCCGGAAAGTCTAATTTTTCCGTTTGCCCTCACGTGCGTAACAAGCTCAAGTACCATTCAGCGGAAGACACTTTTACCACTTCGTCGCTGGAGGAAGTTTCAAACTCTGCGTGTACAGCACAAAACAACATTTCCGAAATGCCACTAGCACCCCTTTAATTGGTGAACGTTATTTCGGAAAAAAAGAAACAAAATCCACCCGTAACTACTTACATGCGGTTTCGTTGGATTAACGTTTATGAAAGCGAAAACCCCCTTGTGGCTTGTCACGTCCATATGAACTATATCTCATCAATACGTATATCAATTACGTGGGCCGTCCTTTGTCCATCGACTGAGAGGCGAAACTCAAATGAGTATTGATGAAAGAAGCAGATATTCGCCACCCACTTGATGTGTGTTTTGGATAAGGTTTATAGAGCTTACCTATACAGACAAAGGGAGGGAAGGATTATAAATTCACTTTGTTCCCGGAAAATTGAATTCCGCTTTGGACAGGCAGATTAATACCCTTGATGGATTAAAGTCATGAAAAATTTGTCTGTTTGGGATAAAAAATATCATAATTGGAAACCGTTCATCATATTTGAAGGTTTTTTTTTCAGTTTGTTATGTATTATGGGACGGGATCTAAAGGAATATAAGACCGATGTGGGACAGTTTGATTGAATTTGTTTCGCAATTGATATCGTTAAGTAGTCCTATCTAGATTACAACCTTTTCGAATCAAGCCGAAGGATATGATATATATTAGTGGAGTCCATAAGGTCGCAGTATGAACGAGCTCATTCTTTTAACTGAAAATGAAAAGCTGTTTAAAAAATCATTGAATAAGTAAAATCTTTGAAAAAAAAAAATAATTCGCATTGGCCATGATGTGCCCATTTCAACTTGTTGCTTAAGTGTCCAACTTTCATTTATAATTTTATACGACGTTAAATCTAAAACCTAAATCTAAAATGGCTCAAAGAAGTTAATAAGAATATTTCTAATAAACACAAGTGCTTTGAAATAGATCTATGTAGTTGTGAATTTATAAGATACCTACGCTTTCGATAAAAGAGTACTTTGGTTATACATAAAGAGATAAAAAAAAACATCTACGTTGGGAAACTGTATATTTATTTACTTATTTACTCATATTCGTGGTGAAAAAAGAGGATATCAAATAACAGAGAACAAAAACCAATAAACTATCACGAGAAATAAGGACGATAAAGATGCTATGAAAGCCCCTTTTCGAAGTTTTACGCACCAATGGTTCTGGACGATGGGTTTTAATATTCGCAATTTTTCCTGACTCTTCCTTACGTAATGGTTGTCATTATTTTTTTTTGTCACTGTAGGCGAGTGGGTTTCACGGCTACATTCAAACGTTGTAATTCCTTTCAACTGTTTTTAATTGGCTTTGTTGATATATGTTTCTGGTTTTGTGCGTACCGAGGTAAATGTGTTGCTTCTTTTAAATACAATATACAGAAAATTAAAATAAATGAATAAAAGTGGCGCAGTGGACAAAAAACTTGAGATGTCACAATTTGTGTTCTTCCGGGGATCGGACGTAGGACCCGATTTGCCTAGTGCTCCATCAGAGTAACCACTAGGCCAATACGCCTCTACCTACAACTAGACACGTTTTTTATGTGTTATCAATTTGAATTTTATTAAATAAACAATTTAAACTACGACCTTTCCAGTAACTAAGCTCCTGCCAGACCCGGCCTAGGTGCGCTTAAATTTCCAATTGGGAACGATATTAGGTAAACTCATCAACTTTCCCTGAAACATAGGATATAACACAGCTGGGTTTTTGCAAAAGGACGGCTTGATGTTGAAATAGAATGAGACAAGCTGCGGTGGGGCATAACCGACATTTTTCTATTATTTGAAAAATCCATGTATGCTCTATTGTATGTGTGGAATGTAAAATACTTCAAATGTCCGCCACGGCTTCTCACGGTGGCACGGATCCGAGTGGTCCACTTGTTAGTGATTCTGTCGCATAGATCCGACTCTAAGAGCTGTACAGCCTTATCAGCCTGGTCAGAAAGGTGCGCATCAGTTGTCTAAGATGGCTGGGATATATAGAGCGAATATAGTCTTCTATCCCAGCTCGGAAGGACAACGCAATAGACGAAGACCTCGCCTTAGGTGGTGCGCGAGTTACGTTTGTTGAAGAAAACCAAAGTCAACTTAACTTTTTATGAACTTTATTGTTTCCAACTCAACTTAAAACTAAACTAAACTTGTCCTAAAGGCAAACATGAAATCTTTTTATAACAGGAAAGTACCCAGGTTATGTACATAAAATGTTTCCCCATCTCTGCTGCTACTGCTCTCACGCTGTACCTGCAGGTACACTTGTTGTGTGGCGTCTTATATGGGTACTGCTACGATTGTGACCCTGAAGTTGTTTGTTCACAATTCTGCTGCTGTTAGGAAGCTGTTGTTGCGATGTGGCTGTTGTGATGCTGCTGTTGTTAATACATATTTTCGTGTGGCGTTTTATATATGTATTTGCGAATGACCCTGAAGTTGTTTGTCACCATTCTTCTGTTGCGATGCTCTTGCGATGCTGCTGTTGTGATGCATTATTTGTCATGTGTCGTTTAATAGATTTGTGAATGTCGTAACTCGCGCAAGAGGAAGGTGACCTCAACCAACGCGAAGTGCGCAGTTAGTCAAAGATCGCTCTAATTAGAGACCCAAGCTTCACCCCGGACTGCAGCGCCACCTAAGTAAGTAAATTGGTCTTTGTTTTTTTTTTTTAAAAGGGATTAAAAACTTGTTGAACAACAATGACGGATCTCTGTTAATTCGCATCAAGCAACTGAAACGAATGCAGTGCTTTACAATGCACATCAGCAACAAGCATCTCATTCTTTTCATAAATTACTTACGACTTACATATTTCATAAAAAGTTAATGCGCTCTCTGCACCTACAGAGACTATACGAATTAATGTACCTACAATGGCCATCGCCATAGTGGATTTATCTGAAATGGAAAGAATGCCTGATGCCTGAGTACGATGTGATGATTTGCACTCATTTAACGCAACAATAAATCGAGTTAAAAGCTGGGCAATTAAAATCCCTTTGTGGAATATAACAATGCTCCATTATAATATTTCCCTACTTGTGTAGGAGCGATGCCGGATGAGTGGCTGTGGATGAGGGAAGGGGACAAAATCCAATGCCTGCCATGCCAAGCACATTTCACATTCGGATTTATCGTTATACCCTTTAAAATGCGCCATACACACCAACACCAACACGAGAAGACGGCACAACGATGCGCACGCTGAGCGGGATAGGGCATAAGGGGTAGTATCTATTGCATTTGGCGGCCGCAAAAAATAGGTCGCCATTATTTGCAAAGTATTAACCCTGAAAAATAAAAATCAATTCCACTTGCACTCGACCTTTGCCAAACGACTTGGGCTCACTGTGAAAAGGTGCTATTAATAACTGCCGTTTCGAAGTCAATAGGTATGTGGAGGTAGATGTTGCTATTAGAGCAATAGATGGGTTTAAGTGGTTTAAAGTGTTTGCCGCTTTGATTTTTTCCTGTTTTGTTTTTTGAAATGCATTATTGCTATTAATCTTTTAGCTCGTCATGTATTGGAAATATCTAGCTAGCAAGAGTTATTGTGTTACTAAGCAATCTTACGTCAATTACTAGTTGACGAGGCTCTTATAAAGCGTTTTCCAATAAGAGGTGTTATTTTGGTATTCAAAGAAAAGAGTAATTTTTTGAGATAAATGGTCGGATGTTTATTTCATAATAAAGAGGAAGGTATGCCGTTAATAATGAAAAACAACATCAGCCAAATGGCCACCACGAGCACGCATACAGGACCATATCCTTTTCATGAAATTTTCCATAGCCAAATCGCAAAGTGGCTGTCCTATGTCCTCGATACCCTCACGAATTCTATCTTGGAGGAATCGACGCTGGGCTGTTAACTTGTTATTTTACCACTGGGGTAAGTCGATAAAAAAATTCAGTGCGAACTTTTAACCGCGAAGTTTAAAAAAAAAGCGAAAGAATAGTGCGATACTCACGGAAAATGGAATGTGCGCAGGTATAGTCTTGGGAAACCTCGAGAACCTTCCAGCATAAGCGTTTTAGAAAAGTTTTACCACTACAGAATAAATCAGTTAACACTTAAATAGATGCTGGATTTAATACGAGGAGTAGAGGCGATCTCTGAACATCCCTAAATTAAATTTTCCAAATGCCTGATTTAGGTTGGTTAGCTTTAACCACATAGGACATTCGGTGCCGTAAATATCAACTTTTAAATGGGGGCATCGTAAATAAATTCCGTTGGCAATATAACGGCGGTCAGCAAAGTTATCAAAATTCCTAAATGGGATACATTCCGTAGAAATTATAATTCCAAAAAGGGTGCTACCTTTACAACTTCTGATTTAAATAATTTTTTGCTAAATGGCGACTTTTACAGCATCCCTAATTGATTCGAAATAAAGACTGTTTAATTGCTGATGCGGAGCTGTTACTTGTGCGATGGTGCCAGCGGTGGTGACTGGTGTGGTGACGCTATAAGACCAAAAGAAGACTTTATTTTAAAACGATGGTGCAGGTGGTTGTGCCGCCATAAAAACAAAGAAAATTATACTTTATTTTAAATACAATGTAGAATAACGTGAACTGTGCTGCGCACGCGGTAGAGATCAACTCTTAAAAATTGTTCAACGAAAAGAAAGACGATGGCGACTCACCTCGACCAAAACACACCAAATTTCGCAACAACTAGCAATATTTCCCGATTTATTGGCAGCCGGCTGGAAGTGAAAGAGGGTCGATTGGAAAGTTGCTGGGTGTGTTCAGGCGAGTGACTAAAACAAAGACTCTTTGAGTTAACCCAAAAATATCAACAGAGTGTTCCGATGGGATGTCCACATTCAAGCAGTGATTGATGGAATTTACATCTGTTTTAGGTTTGTATAGCCACTTTTAGAATTTGTTTTGTACTGTCCCCACAAAAATAGCTTAACTTGACCCAAGTCGGAAGTCAATAGATAAATGGAGCTTGAATAAATGGTACTTACCACTGACTGAATCTAATATTTCTAAGAAATTAATTAAACTCACTCTAAAACAAAGCTACAGATCGCATACACAACTGAAGTACCCTATCAACAATGTGAAATGCAAAAAAAAAAACAGACAACGCCACAAAGCATTCATTGCTATACGAAACAATTTTCAGTTCCACTCAACATCTCATTGATTATACAAAAGTAAAACCTCAACCTGCAGCCCGGCCTGCCAAAGATTTATTCATATTTAATAGGAATACCTCGTGCGAACACAGCCGGAATTAATTGAAATTCCTGTTAAAATGGTGTGCCGTGAAAAAGGCAACGCTGTCCAGATTCTGTTATCTGGGTCCAAGCCAAGTGCCACTTGGGAGTTGGGCGCTTCGAAATCATTTTGTACTCTGTTGTTACTCTCCCCGACTGGGTTTTAATTTACATTTTATTTGGCTGACACACAAAGCGATTGTCGAGTGCTGTCAAAACCTTTCGACAACGACTTGTTCTCGACTGACTGCTGACTGTTCGATGAGAACACCCCACCCGGGGCGGCGGCAGTATGGAATTAGGGCGTCCTAGTCGGTACTCGTCCAATATGAATTTGTTTGTTTATAGCCCGACAGTGTGTGCTGTACACCTTTTCCCTGTCTGCAGGTGACCTGAAATAATGTAATCCGGGTATTCCTATTCTAAAAAAACTTTCGTTATTATTGCTTATTTTTTTTAGTGCTACAAAGGTCATGCTCCCACCCCTGCATGTACTTCAGCGAAGGTGAACATTTGACCCTTTCAAAGGGCATATTTGTGACCGTGCTTCATAAAAACTCATTTGGGGCTCAGTGCGTTGAATAAATTTCAGAAACGGTTATTCATCTCGTTCACATGTGTGGGATTATTGTGTGAAGCACTTTGCGCTCCTGTGTTATTCTAATTATCGTAGAGAAGGAGAGGAAAATGTTCTTTAGTACTACAGCATTTACCTACAAAAAAGGCCTACAACATGTGTGTACGAGACGTTACATGACAGCAATACCAGGATGCCTTGAAAAGCGAATAGATTTTTTTGCTGCTGCTGGATATTTGTAACCACGCTATGGAAAGCATATGCGGGGACACGTTTTATATTTTTATGGGTTGGCCAATAAACATCAACAATTACGCGGGGAATAATATTGTATTGGCGAGGTGATGGGATTTAACGAAGAAAAAAAAATACCAAATAAAGGATACGCCGTGACTTTGGCTGGTAAATATTTAAGCATACATTGAAGTCTGTGGTGATAAAAGTTTATCACTGACAAGCAAATAAAACTTTTTCGAAAGGACCTTTGGAAACTTTCTGTGGGTGTTTAGTATTTTTTACCCTCTGGAAATGACTATTATGCGAACGTTGTAAATTTAAATTCCCTTGCAAATGTAGCCAGTGTCTACCGTGTAAGAAATTCCACACAGAAAATGCACTAAAACGTCATAACGAAGTAAGACAACAAGTCAGGAATAAAAGTAAATCACGAAGAAGGCAGGGGTTGAATTACCGCATCCTTGATCGAGTGCTATGTGAGACGAAATTTGTTATTGTTTTGCATGTTAAATCCACAAAATTGACTGACGTAATGCGGTAATATGACTCCCAGATCTTTGACGTTTGTAGAAAGAGCGACTTATTACAGTTTCGTCGAAACTTTCAAAGGACTAAGAACTGTTTTGGATTATATAAGGTTTTCCAATGAGAGGTGTTATTTTGAATGACCCGCTATTTCGGTATAGCTGTCACTTTTTTAGCTTTTGTTCTTTGACATTTGACAAGAAGAAACTACGCCATTAATAAAAATGGAACGATACACGCTTCAACAACGTATTGAAATTATTAAAATTCACTACAAAAATGGTGAAAATCTTGCAGTCACAGTTCGCAAAACTAAAGCATTTTTTGGTCGTCGTGAAGCACCTTGTCGGACCGCAATACAGAAATTGGTGGAAAAATTCGAGCTGTTGGGACAAGTTCGTGATGTGAAGAATAAAACCCGTGCCCGTCGCTCAAGAACAACTGAGAATATTGCTGCTGTAGCCCAAAGTGTTGAAGAAAACCCAGGTTTGTCCATTCCTCGTCGTTCTTTGGAATTGGGCATTCCACAAACGTCATTACACCGTATTTTGCATAAAGACTTGGGTCTTAAGGCTTATAAAGTTCACTTAACACAAGAGCTCAAGCCGGCCGGTCATCAACGGCGCTACGTGCCACACAAGCAACGAAACCATTGATTTTTTACGGGAAAAGTTTCCGGACCGTGTTATCTCTCGAAGAGGTGATCACAATTGGGCACCGAGATCTTGTGCTTTAACACCTTGCGACTTCTTCCTTTGGGGCCACGTGAAAGGTAAGATCTACGCCAACAGCCCAGCGTCGATTCAAGACCTCAAAGATAAAATTCGTGAGGCTATCGCGGACATAGGGCAGCCACTTTGGGATTTGGTTATGGAAAATTTCATGGAAAGGATATGGTCCTGTATGCGTGCTCGTGGTGGCCATTTGGCTGATGTTGTTCTTCATTATTAACGGCATACCTTCCTCTTTATTATGAAATAAACATCCGATCATTTATCTCAAAAAAAAACATTTTTCTTTCAATACCAAAATAACACCTCTCATTGGAAAAACCTTTAGTTAACCAAAGTTACGCAGTTGATTTGAAATCGGAATAGGTTTGGCACAGTCTTTTGGCATCAATAACTTGGTTCATTTTAGCAACTAAATATAGGTATCTATCAAGGCCCGAACTTGAACACTCTGAGCCTGAGGTCGACCCAGACAACGACGAATTCGAGGAGACAGCATCTTTTAATTTTCTTAAATTAAATTTAATTATTTTATGTAAAATAGAATTTAGAAATCAAATATTGTATACCGCTGGGGCCCTGTTGTTTGGGGCAACACATTTAAGTATTAATTATTTACCGCCATTTGTTACCTAGACTCAAGTCAAATGTTATACAAAACAGTTCAATAAAAACAACAAATGTTTAAATGTACAATATATATATCGACTTAACGATGCAGGCGAATTTCGAAACAAGTTTATATTAGATTAGTTTATATTAGATTTTATTACTTAATTAATTACAAATCCTAAAATCAAATAAGGTCAGTATGCCGCCTGCCGATTGGCAATATTTTTTACACAATAGCTCCTTTTTCTGTTCTATTGTTTATGATAGATTGTAGTTTAACAAAATAAGAGCCAGGAGTTTCTATCAAAATTAAAAACTTTCTTATATATTTTTTTGCCAAATCTTCCGTTGAGCTTGTTAAGGCTTTGCGTATCGGGAGTTTGAAGTGTTCCAAAAAAGTGCTGCCTTGTTTCCCTGAGCCTGAGGTGATCTTCCCATGAAAATAAATATATTCTCACTCTTTTTGCCATGTTAAATAATGCTACACAATACTGGTATAGATTTTCTCTATGAGGTTGATAATTTAGTGGAATTGGTTAAGCTGTAATCATCGTTGAAGTCGTTCCGATCCCCCAAGTACAGAGTGATCGATGTGGTGATTCTTTCAAATTGTTGTCAGATAAGTTAAGATCTCCCGCTGCAATTAACTGATAAAGCTTTGGCTCCCATGTTGCCATGTTTGCTTGACATTTTTGATGGTCAATGTCTTAAAAAGGCAGTTGAGGCGAACAAAGCCGTAGGATGAAAAGTGTATACCGACTATCGTTCGTGCAAATCGACCAACTCTCAAGAAAGCTACAAAGCAGAAGAACAATATTGACAACAGGTGACTCTCAAATATGAAATCAAAGACTCAAATGTATAGTTTCACTGCACGGGATAGTAGAAAGAAAGTCATCTCCTTGAGAAGAAACTTGAAAAGGACTTATCGGAATTTGAAGTGGTCTCCCATGAAAAGTTACTCGGCCTAAAGCCTGATTCACAACACAGCGTTAGCACGAGGCGAGAGCGATGACGAGTCTAGCGCGAGTTGTCAAAAAAATTTCAATCCATGGAAATCCATGTAGCAATACACAACGACGCAAGCCTCGTTGCCTCGGAACGCGACCATTTCGGAAAATCGAAAAAATTTCGCGCGAAGCAGCGATGACATTTACCATTTTGAAGTTTGCCAAGTTCATTTGAGGGTCTCTTTCATAGCTCTCTGCGGTTTTGGTTTTTGCACGCTTTTTTTGAATGACATATACTTAAAATGAATAAGCTATCAACATTGGCAGTTGAAAAGTTAATAGAATTTATTAATTCATTTGCTGTCAAAAAGATAAATGGCAACATGAGTTGTACTTGTTTTGGTTGTCCCCTTCCGTCAAAAAAAACCTGTCCGACGCGTCATTTTTCATTGTGAGTTGATGGACGATAATAAAGCGAGAGCTAGACGACAGTGTTTGTCGCGTCGCTCTCGTCTCGTTATCTAGTCCGCATTGTGAATCAGGCTTAATGTGATCTCAATTGGAGTAGTGGGGGGTGGAGGATGGACCAATTGCTTTGCTGACACTGACACTCATCCAAACCGTTCGCTCGTATCAAAGTGAAAGAGAGAGTAACGTGCAATTAAACCAACCGAAGTCTTTAACGCCGTGAAATTGGCAAATTGTTTCAAAAGCTTTCAGACGTTTCTATCTTTATTAATCAGCAAAAGTCGTGCATCCTACAAAATTTAAATTTCAGAACGCTCGGTTTAAAGATACGAAAGGGGTGGATTTTTTCCATCGCTCCTTAGGGATAAAATATTTAAAAAATTTTCTTTGTTTTGATTTTTTTTTTTTTTCAATGTGGAACTTAAAACCAAGAGCATTTTGACCTTCGTCAAAGTTTTCGTCCTTTTAGTTTTTGAAGGGCTCGAAATGCTCTTAGTCTTCAGTCCCAGATTTGAACGTAGGACAACTGCGACATTTAACAAATTGAGGAAATATTGAACAAAAGATAATTAAAAAAAAAAACAACTACTCACACTTCAATCGCTTTGTTCCAGTTAATAATATATCCACTTAGTGCGAACGTCTCAATATGTACAACATGAATATTTCCCTTCTCGGTGCCAACATACAGCCACTTGCTTCCGACTGGCAAATGAAGACATGTTATCCTGCAAAGAGAAATATCCGACAGTTAAATGCAATCACCTCAAACGCAACTCAAATTGAAATTAATCAAGGAACTGTCAAGTAGACATGTGGCAAAATTTTATTTGGTAATCATCAGCAGGCGACAGTTTGAGTACATACCTTTCTCTTTGAAATTTTAAACTTTGTACTACTTGTGGACACTTTTGGCGTATATTCCATAAATGTAGTGTATCGTCTGCTGTGGCAGTTACTATAGCTCCCTCGTTCACCAGAAATTCAATGTGAATGACAGCACACGCCGAATCACCTTCATGTCGCACATGTGTATCCACGCCAGGACGTCCAAGTCTGTTCAAATTAATGCAAATATCTAGAGTTAAGGAAAATTTCAGCTCTCGTTATGTCCCGTCGGTCTTTCATTCTGTGGATGTCCTAGAAATAATATCGTTGGTGAACATGTACAATATTAATTTGCTTGTGCAAATTACCCTTATACATACGTAGCACATTTTTGTTATGATATATACTCCTGGCATAAAGCAGGCATGCTTCCCAGCCAGATTTTTAATGGACATGGAAATTGCATTACACTAACGGGCGACAAACCTTAGAAAGGATGTTCGTATTAATTTCTTGATATTGCGGCGACGGAAATCAGGCAATTACAGGATTCCCTCTTGGTCCTCCTGTTTTTTTTTTTTACTGAAGTTGGCGAAGATACTGGTATGTATTAAACATCTGCGTAGTTACAATGAGTATGAGGGTGTGCCATTTCAAATTGCAAGGATGACAGAGAAGAACGAACATCTCTCGGAATTACTTTGAAGAAAATCTTCAACAAGTCGATTGCTTATTAAAATATTGTTACAGGTTTCGGTGTGAGCATATAAGTGGTTTATGCGGAAAATAAATTTACTGTTTGGCTGTTGCGAAGGAAGGACCAAAGAACGGATATTGTTGACTGGCTTCCTTTGCCAGTTCTCGCTAATTACGAGCACACAGACAAGGGAAACAAAGAGAAATAAGAAACTCAATGCAATTATTTTCTTTGTTGATGATGGAAAATATTTATGAAATCACTCGCAGCATCGCCAGGACCTGCTATCGAAAACCCAAGATAATTAAAAACAGCAATATTGTCATGGTTGGGTTTTGTTGTGTATAGCTGCAGGGATGCATACAAAAAAGCTGTATTGAGGCAAAGATGGCGAGCTACAAATGAGTCTGTAATGCTTTGTGGAACTTCAAACGGATGGGATGTCTTATGTTCTTTCTTAATTACACTTGAAGAGTACACAACCCGGTATTTGTTTTTTTTTTCGAGATCTAAAGCCTCGGAGACTATTGTTCTTTAATAAAAGTTAAATTGTAATTTGCTCAGGTTTGACGTTTTTTTTTGTTGATTAAACTGCAGGGGGATATTGAGTATATTGATACAGTGCATGCAAAAACATCACTGACTTGTTTGAAATCAACCGACTTTCGGTTAAAAACGAACAAGGAGCAATACTGTTCATGTAGCTCCTGCAGAGTTAGTGGATTAAAAATAACCGAGTAAGCTTTTTTGAGGAAACTCGGTTAAAAATGACCGGTTTATCAGTTTTGTCCTTCAAATTTTCTAGATCGTCAGCAACAAAACTGCAGAATTTAACCAACTTACTTTGTTCAGTTGATATTAATCTAAAAACTTGGTTGAAACAACGGCTAAAGTGTGATTTATTTTACACTAATTAACCCTTCTCGATAGTTTTTAACAACGAATTTCTACTCGTTGGTTTTTCAATAGAGACTTATTTAAATTTGAACCAATTTCTTCGACCGAGCAAAAATTGCGTCCGATTTTTGAGTGTGTGGTACACTAGGTTATAATCATAACTCATGGCTTCCGCATCAAACAAGACGGGGCAAATTTTCGACTCCATAATATATAACTTTGAAGCGATTTCAGTGATGGTTACATTTCCTACAACCACTTGTAGCCTACAAGTGCTGGTAAGTTTAATTCAATTAAGTTCAGTCTCTGTTCGTTGAAGTAAAATAAATATCGTTATTATTAGCTGAATTCGTTAAATGGTTGCGTTCAGTGTTCAATGTCAAATGAGAATTGTAATGTCTTGTTCGCACTAAGGTTCGCCTGCTCTGATTTTGTTTTATTATTTTAATTTATAGTTTGGCTGCCAATTTTTCCTGCTTCAGAATGAAATAATGGTTAAAAAATGCTGGCATTATTTGAGTAAAAATAGAGGCTAAAAATAAAATAGTTCTGCTAAGTTTAGCAGGAAATATGCTAAATTGGTCACCGAGAGTATAACTGTCATGAGAGAGCTCCTCAATTCAGCCGCTTGGACTCGGCATAAAATTGTAGATCCCTTAAATTCTTCCCAAACATGAAAAAATCACAAAAAAAAGGAAGGTTGTGAGAAGCTAGGCCTAGGGTCCATTTACATTTACGGACTTGTTGCGCCAACTATTTATTTCTTTGTTAAGAATTCTTAACTTAAGGAAGGGAGGAAAAAATGGGAATAGAATCTAATTAATTAGATTTCCTGGCAACGCGACTGTGTAGCTTGCCAAGTAGTAATCTTCATTTTACATATTCGATAATTCACTATTTCGTTTTGTAAATAAAAATTCCGCAAACTAGTTTCTTTTTGAATTGGCAATCGTCTGGTTTGACGCTTTAGAAACTGAATGTCAACTGAGTATGATATGAGTACTCACTACTCAGTCAAAGATTTCTTGACGGGATTTGTCAGTCACCCGAACGTGAATCAATATAGACTAATAAAGCTTCTATTACACATGCCGCTTTTCATGTCAAATTTTGACTTGCCGACGTCATTATGACGTAACATTTGTCCTAAATTTGTCATGATCGCCTGTCAAGCGTCTGGTCATGCGTCTGGTGCAACGCACTCTCACAAAAGACACACGAGTGACAACTGAATGGCCGAATTTTTGTGAAGACAACATGTCAAAATTTGCCACGAAAAATGGCGCGTGTAATCGTAGCTTAAAAACTCAAGCAAATAGCGTCAGTAAGCGTAAGTCATATAAAAGCAAGGTTCGAAAGTAGTTTCTGTTCAATGTCTTTTTAAAATATAAAAAAAACAGTTCATCATAAATGAATTATTTAAGTCCGAATTCTGAAGCAAAACAAAATGTTTAGCCACACACTTGCCAATTGTAGCTGATGCAATTGACTGTGATCTGCGCTGATGAAATAATGATGGCGCTCATTTAACGACTTGTTTTAAACATTGCTCATAAACAATCCTGAATGTGGTGTCGCACGACCTCGTACTCCAATTGAGAAGTAAATGGGATTGTTCAAGAATTTAGTACAGTAAGTCTGACAGATGGTTGACTTGATGTGTTCCAGGCCAAGATCAGTCGCATGAACATTTATCAGTTGAAGGTTATAGAGAACTAGCCGACAAAGTCAAGAATTTCGTAATTGAGTACTAAATAGACCGTTCGTATATGTATGTGGCTGACGAAGAAAGAATGAAGTTACCGACAAATCTAGTTTTTGCACTTAGGGCACGTCAAGTTCAGACCAATCTAGTGAAACCAGATCTTTCAATATGCCAAATTTCTCGAAATTACCTTCTGTCTGAACGTAACTGCTCGACATTGAGTATCTCACGTATTCTGGTCTTCCTTTCCTTCTTCTGTGAGTCACCTCGCTAATACGCTCAAAAATTGTCTCTAAACGAGTTTTTTTAGATTTTTGTGGGCTAAAATGAATTAGGGTTTTGTTGAAAAAAAACGAGTATTAATTTTTAAAGCGTTAAAAAGACACACACTTTATCAGTTTTTATCAACCAAGTTTTTAGATTAATATCAACCAACAAAGTAAGTTGGTTAAATTCTGCAGATTTGTTACTGACGACCGAGAAAATTTGAAGGAGAAAATTGATAAACCGGTTATTTTTAGCCGAGTTTCCTTAAACAAGTCGACTCGGTTATTTTTAATCCAATAAGTATAAGTTATATATATAAGTATAAGCTATAAATTAAGAATATTGCTACTTATTCGCTACCGAAAGTCGGTTGATTTTTCTGCGTGAGTGCAATTTCGGGAGCTGGTATGCGCGACGTTATTTTTTCGGTCACTACCCAAATCGCATCACAAACGGTACGAGTGGGCAAAAACACAAAAATAAATATACTGTTCTTCTGATAAGGGAACGCCCTAATTGCCTCAAAATTTGCACAGCCAATCCCGCAGGAACAGCATGGCTCCTTCGATTCGATTTCTGACGAGTCAAAGCCTTTTTTATGCTAATGAAAGAACCAGTCACCCTCTTTGAAATCGTTAAAACTGCCAGTTACTCTACTGCTTTTTTGGAGTTCTTTCCTTTTAAAGCGTAAAGTGCTGATAAATTTGCTTGTGTGGGGTCCGCTGAAAGTCATTATCTTGTCTAGGGCACTCTGCAAACTCAACCACTTTCAGTTAGGATGACTGTATTTCGATAGATACTCTGTTTCTTTTAGAGGTCGATAGTTTTTTTCTCACCCAGTCGTAAATTTCTCAAAAAAAAAACAGCAGAATAGTTAGTACTTTCTGACGATGAATGTAAATTTCTTCACTGGTGGCCACATGTTCACTTAAATATGTACATACATTCCATCTTTCGAGGGCGGTCTCTTTTACAATCGGTCCCACTGAATTTCAATCAGAGTTAACCCTCTGGGAATAATTTACCGAAATGGAACTCAATTAATGGACGGACCACAAAATTGCTTCGTAATCGTTTTCCTCGCGCACCCCTACCACACTCGATAGAGCCCTCGTCCTGGGATCAAAAACCATCGACGCAAGAGAACAGAGAATGAGATGGCCAGCAAACACCATCACCGGTTGATGATTTCTAATGCCAAATGGGATTGCTGCCATATAATCCCACTCCACAAATGGAGAAGGTATATATGGGTTTCTAACGCATGACAAAAGTTTTCAAGTAGCTGGTAAAACCCGGTCCGGAGGTGGGTATTTAAAAAAGTTTTCCAACGAATTCGCAAATAACGCCAACGCTGATGGCATATACAAATGGTCTTCCCAGCCGTACATACCCATTCACATGTGCACAAGTGTACAGAAGGACTTTTGCAAATTAAGCCTATTATGCCCTGTTGCTTCGGCTCAATTATCCATTCGGTTGTTGCCACTGATTCCAGTGCTTAATAAAATATTAAATGGACGGACGGACGAGTTGCTACAACTACGAATATGGAGTAGTGGTGGTGGGTAGGTGGCTTTCGCAGATGAAAATCACGTTGCCGCAGGGCCGTGTTTAATCCCTTTTAACATACACATACGACCGTGTGTGTACTTCACATAATCCCTAGGGACGTATTAGGTGCTTCTTTTTTTCGTTATATTCAGAGAGAAGTTGGAAGTGCGGTTAGATACGGATTTGCAAACGTGAATAGATTCCGCTTACATTGCACATTACATAAATCAGGTACTGTTGCTCTCCCTCTATCTTTTTACAGTTAAATGGAAAAATATAATGTGCTCGTAAGCTATCTGTGGGAATTTTAGCTTTTTTTTTAAACCAACACACGACGGACAATTGAAGCTCCTGGGGGACATATTTCCTGGGGATGCAGATTCCAAGAATTGAAGTGCAGGCCCAGAACTAATCACCTCAGTCGCTGCAGAAGCGTTAGCGAAAATAGTTTTTCCAAAAAGAAATAATCACAAGCGGCCTTTAATGACACTAAATGTTTTCTAGGTCAAAATATGCAATTTTGTACGGAAAGTTATGCCATTGGGAGTTCGGACACTAAAAATGTCAACAAAAACTCTAAAATTAAGTTTGAAACGGCTATAGGCCTCAGAAGTCGTCGACGGATAGAATTGCGAGAGAAACAAAAAAATACAATTGAGCTCAAATAAAATACAATCGGAACTAAGATTTGCTAACGTTTCATCATTTTTCATCCCTGATACCAAGTGGTATATTCAAAGACGAAGACAGGTAAGCAGTGGAAGGTCATAACAACATTTTTAAAATTGACTTCAGTACCATCACCAGCAGCGATTCAAAAGCAGGTGAATGGTGTCAGGAAGGGCGGGAAGGATTCCACACGATTTGCAGGGGATGCCAGCGAAATGGGTCTGTTTTTTCATATCTTCAAAACAGGCTCCATGTTACTACGGTTCTGCCACAAAAGATGCCCAGGGCGCACACATCAAGGAGGCTGTCGAAGTCGTCTGCCTACAAAGTAGGTAGACAGAGAAGAAGATGATGAAAATATGAGCTGCCCTATTTGTTTCCTGGCATGAAACTTGACACCAAATCTCATATCGATAAAGCTCTTTGATTTTTTTGTGTGCTTTTTGACGCGAAGCTCTTTCCAACATCTACGAGTACTTCTCAACAAAGGCTTATGTCTCTGGCAAAATTACAACGTCCAGCCCAAGCCAACCATCTCATTAAAAGAAATGTTTCCTTTAAAATTGGTATCGTTAAAAATACCCCTCATTCCAATAGGGCTTTTGCTGCTTTACATTTTGCTTTACGCATTGAAATTAATGTCCTTCTAAATATTCCGAACGTACAAACACGGCAGCAGAGATTATGTTGAAAGCCCTTAAAAAATATCACAGCTATACACTCTGCGTCGTTTCTATAAAAACCCGCTCTAGTAAAATGAAAAGCAAATCTATAAAATATAATTAATTCAGCATTAGGTGAGGAGACCCAAGACTGCTGCAAGCAGATGTAGGTATAGCGTTCTAAAAATGCGATGGAATGGGCGCTTATTTGGACGTTAAAAGTCTTGAGCTTGAGACATGTGCAGTGTTGTTATCACTGTCTCTTTTCAACGGAACGAGGTCATTTTGCCTTGATTCCCTTGGTCTAACATTTAATAGTAAAATTTGTGTTATCCGAAAAGAAGATTACACATTAAATTAACCCTAAGTATAAACATCGCAGCTTGTTAAAATTATTGTGATTATTTTTTGGTACTAGAAAAGGCATGAGATCTTTTTTATGGACGTTCATGCGGTGAAATGTAAATGTTTTGATAAAATTAAGCAAAAATTTATAGTTTGAATGTTTTTTTTGCCAGATTCCTGAAATTCCCACGATTTTGCTGCTTTTTCCCTTTTCCCACGGAAGGTTTTTCGGGCATCTAAATTGACAAAAAAAAAGGAAAAATCCCACGATATGATAACACTGCAAATGAGTTAATGTCTCATTTAATAAATAAATAAATTCGGTAACATTAGCCTGATATGGAGCAACTTAAGAAAGGGAGGATGCATTTTTTTTAGAGTGATGTTCGGCAGGAGTTTGCATTCATAAACGAGATTTGGTTACGTAGCCTTAACAGTCAACATTTTGACAATCTAAGAAGGGCGGATTGCGACCATCCAGCTCGACTCCAGTCATGTTCTTCCCTCAAAACTACCGATCATCAGGGGTTAGCTGTTGGTGTTAGCACTCAACTTATCTGCATGTCATCCTGATGTCCATGCAAACCTGTAAAGACATTGAGACATTCGAATATTGTTGTATTCTCTCCATCTTCACTGAGATATACAAATTTAAAACTTTGGATGCAAACCCCGAAAATTGTTTCCAAATCGAGACTTTTGTAGCTGACAAAGAGTTGCTATAGCTCTTTAAGACGAGGTTGTTAACGAAATAAATTTGGGTTGGGTATGAGCATCGTATAACAAAGTCTAGTTCCCCGCTTGTTTACTGCAACCCTTTATCAGTAGCCTCACCTAGTCGTTACGGTACAAAAACTGCCATATGGCTATGACAGCTCCTTATTCTACAGTTCTGTTCAGGGCAAGATTGCTTTGGCTGGAACAACAAAAGACAGTATTTCTCGTAAGTGCCTGAGATTCCCTATAGCTGTTGATGCTATAACACCAAAGGAGGTAGGTATAAACCGGGGTTGAAGAGGCTAAAGCAGCTGCGAGCTTCCCAGATCTCTTAAGTGACTTTAGAGGATATGTCAGCGTACCATTTGGGTTCACAATAAAGGGTCTAACAGCTCTGTATATGGGAACCACAAGTTTGTTGAGAGGCTATGACAGCGCATTAACTTTATAAAGAGGTTTCAGTCTCTACCTACATAAAAGAGAGATGACGCATTTAGTAGGGCTATGGTAAGTCTAGAGTTTTCTGAGTGCCCTGTGACTCAACTTTAATATAAAGTGGGTTCGTATGAAGCTACCACGCTGCGAGTAAAAAGCCTTGAGCTCGAAAAAATCATGTAAAATCCCAAATTAGCTGTACTGTGCCGGTTGTCGCTATACATATAATAGTGCCAAGCTCAAGCACCTTGACTCCATCTTGACTCCGTCAAGCAGACGACCAAGACTTCTGTTCCTATACAAGAGATTGAAGAAAAGGTGCAGGGCTGCAGCTTTTTGGTTATGTTGATACTCGATAGCGTTTTGCGACCGTTCGTAAATTGTGCCCTTTTGACAGCGGTAAGAGCTCTATCATAAATGAATCTAAAATTCTTTGCATAGTTCCGCAGCTTTGCTACCTACCTACGATTATTAAACTAATATTCAACCCGCGATACTAATAGTGCCCAGGCAAAATTTTTCTAAATCACAGTTGAGAAATTTTCCATGCAAAATTGCATATTGTGACCTACAAAATATTTAGTGTAAAGGTTAAAAATGATTACACATTTGTTAGGCCCAAAATTTTACAAACTGGAACCTTAAAAAAGTAAAAATAAATAACTGACGCAAAGGGTCCGTTGGGACCTTAGGTCAGCCATTAATTTTGTGTGAGTTTTTCATTTTGGGAACGAATGGAAGGGATCTACATACCGAGTGCAAAGATCTAATTTAAGAAGCTCTTTCATGACAGTTTTACTCTCGGATGTTTGTCAGACGTTCGCGAGAGGTGGCGCAGTGGAAAAAAAACTGTTTTTACTTTTTGTTCTGTCGCACAGCCCGAAATGCATTAAAGGAACAATTATAATGAAAAGTTTGTGATAATAATTGGACAATTTATACTGCCAACATTCCGAAGAACTCCGAAGAGCTTAATGTAACTGCGGAATTAATTCATTCCCTACGCAAAGGCTTTAGTCCAATCTGTTACATCATTTGATTACATTCGCTTTATTAGGGGTATAGTGTAGTAAATCCCGAAAGCAACTGTATGCGGGATATGCAATTAATTTCGCAGAACGGCTTCCATCCATCCATGTGCACATTAATTTTGGCCCACTGAATAGTTAGAGGAGGAGGCCTGCCACCGCATTCGGCACTAAGCCCTAAAGGAAACTCATTCTCTGTACATGCAGCCCTAAAGGAAACGCTCCATGTTTCCACATTGTACGTGAATGCTAAACGCAATAGATAAACAGGATATCAGTTCATTTATGCTTGATCTGCGCAACCTTGGAGATTAAATTCGCCTCATTCCCAGTGAACCATAGTCGATTATGTAATTCCTTGGAGCCAAACCCCGGTGTCCTGTTGAAACTGTTTGGAAAATAAGCCATTGATGATGCATCTGGACTGTTAATACACATGAACAAACACTGATAAGCCATTGGACTGACCGAGGCGACAGGGGACTCTGGTCCTTGGTGACGGTGGGTGTGGGCACGTACGCATATATCTATCTGTCCTTCAGCAGTTTTGTGAAACATACAGCTGAATTATGACATATAGTTCGTTGATTCCGTTTTATATTTTTTTGTTCATCTGCCGCTCACAAACCTATAAAAAAAAGTCATGCAAAGTTGTCCATTGGTGGGTGTGTGACCAGACTAAAATCTTTGGGGGTGATTCTTTTGTATGAGTTCGTCCTCGCAACTTGTACTCACATCATCATGCGAAGGGCTGTGTATAAATCTAATGGCGAATAGCACTTAAATTTGTGATTACATTTCCTAGGATCAATTTATGGCCTCGGAAGAAACAATAAACATTAACAAAGAATAATTAAAAGTAAACAAGAATTTTAATTATAGATGTGAAACAAAACTTGGAATACACAATTTGGTGTCGCCATAATCAAGCGCAATTATCGTTTGATGTTCACGGATAAACCCACATCAAAGCAAGCACACCAATTTGATGCCACTTCCCGTGTTTGATGAACGAATTCTGTTAAATCTATTAACGAGTGTTGCCACCATGAGTATGTGTGCTATCTACACGTGTTTGTATTTTCATTTCGAGGGGGGAAAGCGACAGTTTGCCGCGGCAATTAAATTGAATGTATTCGGACACAATTTAAATTGGTATTCGATTTCGAATTTTTACGCACCTCACACACTCACAGTTCGAGGTACTGAAAAATGTTCGGGCATCGGCGGTGTTTTCCGGTTTTTGCAATGTTGCTCTGTTTGGTTTTCAATGAAAAATTCCCTCAATGTTATACAAAAATTTGGAATAAATGCAATAAAACTTCAGAATTGAGTTTCCATTATGTAGGTAAACAGTGCTTTTACTTTTTTTTTGTATTGCCAGTTGCCACTCATAGAAATGGTTCACTTTTAAGTGATTTGTTTAGAAAACTTCAACAAGGAGTACCAACAGCAGCACTCCCGATAATGGTTTTTATTTTGCGTCCATCTTTTCAGATGGGCGTTGCGTAGACCCTAGCACGGGATGCAATCAGCTGCTCATATCAGAATCGAATAACTGAAGTTGCACAAATACTGAGCATAGTTTTTAAATATAGAGCTACAGCGAATTGTTTTGTTTTGTGTCTCAATTTTTTTTTTAATAATATAATAATAACAAAATAATATTTGGGGTCAGCTCTTACGGAAAGGAAATTTGGAAAAGTTGGCCAGACAAATTGGAAAATTCGTTAAAAAAAATTCATAGTATTTTGATGGATTTTTAAAAGAACTCATACTTTTGGTGGCGGTTACAGTCCGGGTTCATAATACAGGGTGGACCAAACGAAGTCAGTCGATGTTGTTTGAGACCCTAGACCCTAGAAGCCCTCAAGGAAAACATTCGACACAAGTGCGAGAATCTGTCGCCCGAAGATCTCGCCGAAGTGATGAAAAATGTCATAAAACGAGCCCGTATGGCAATCAATTGTGACTGCGCCATAATCATAATCAAAAAACAGAATCGAAGTTTTTCATTTAGAAAAAAATGAGAGCCAAACAACATCGGATGACGGAAAAAAAACGGCCCAATGATGCCACCGGCATGAAAACCGCACCAAACAGTGATTTTTTGCGGATGAAGTGCTGCTTCATAAAGCACATGAGGGATGAGGGTTCTCACATGTCCAGTGACGCATATTTTGCTTATTGAAGGAGCCGTTTAACCAAAAATGCTATTTATCGCTAATCGGCACGTACCAGTGTGGCTTCCGGCCCGGCAGATCGGCTATAGACCAAATTTTCACACTGAGGCAAATCCTGGAAAAGACCAATGAATTTCAAGTCGAGACTCACCACCTTTTCATCGACTTTAAAGCCGCATATGATAGCATTCATCGTCAGGAGCTTTATGTGGCGATGGCCGAATTCGGGATCCCGGCAAAACTGATCCAGCTATGTAGCGTGACGCTGGAGAACACACGCTGCAACGTGCAATTTGGAAGTAGTTCCTCCGAGCTATTCGAAACATGCACCGGATTTCGGCAAGGAGACGCATTATCATGTGACTTCTTCAATCTCGTGCTAGAGCAGATAGTGCGCAGGGAAGGCACTATCTTCAACAAATCCGAACAGGCGAAATTCGTTGGTCTTGTAGTAAATGAGGACAAGACTAAGTACATGCTATCAACAAACAAACAAGCATCTGTCCACCGCCTAGGACAGAACGCCACTATTGATAGCAACAATTTCGAGGTAGTTAAGGAGTTTATCTACCTCGGAGTAAACATGAACTCCACAAATGACATCCTAGTGGAGATCCGGCGAAGAATTACCCTAGGAAACCGCTGCTACTTCGGTTTGGCAAAGCAATTGGGTTCAAAACTCCTAACTCGAAGGACAAAATGTATGCTTTACAGAACCCTTATCCTGCCAGTTCTGCTTTATGGCGCCGAGTGCTGGACGATAAGCAGGAAGGGAGAGCTGATACTAGGCTCCTTCGAAAGAAAAATTCTTCGGCGGATTTTTGGTCCTGTGTGCGAGGAGGGCGAATGGAGGAGAAGATACAACCGCGAACTCTATGAGCTGTACCAAGATGTGGATGTAGTCCAAAAGGCCAAAATACGTCGACTACATTGGCTCGGCCACATCGAGCGAATGGACAATAATGCTCCAGCTAAGAGGATCTTCGAATCCCAGCCGCCAGGTTCGAGACGACAAGGAAGACCGAACCTCCGTTTCAAAGACCAAGCCATCGCGGATGCCAGAGCGCTTGGTCTGGATAACTGGAAGCAGCGTGCCCGGGATCGCAGAGGATGGAAGGCTGCAGTGTCTCAGGCAGAGACTCTCCACGGGTCGGGAGCCCGTTAAGTAAGTAAGTAAGCTATTTATCGCTAAAGAAAATTGGCGTTAACGTTCTTAAAATTGCGACCACCGACTCGGAATTTCGGTAGTAGATTTAAATTATTTGTAAACGTTGTTCCTTCGTGTACTTCACCATGATGAAAATGTTGACTTTGCTGAATATTTTGACATTCACAGTTCGGTAATCGGTCTAAGAGTGCGTACACACTGAAAGTTTGAAGTTGTCAAGTCGTCAATGAAAGACATTTTATATAGGCTAAAAATGATTTTTCTCATAACTCAAAAAAAAGGTAGTTATACACATACATATATGATTTCATAAAAAGGTATAAGCTTCGTTTATGCGGGTGCGGTGGTAATCTCCAGCACCGTGATGTTGCCTGTGCATATTATCGTACGTAGGGCTTGGTAGAAAGCAATGCAAGTTCATGGCGCATCGTTTGTTCAAATTTATGCCGTATTGTTCAATTGTGCCATCAATTCAAAATTTTGCAAAAATTTAAAATCCAGCACCGTTTAGATTAATTTAGAAAATGCACAGGCTACTATTTTATGCATTACTAAAGATTTCTTTTTGTCATTCTCTACATGAAAAAGCTTCTAAATTAAAAACAACGGATTGTAGGAGAAACATTTTCTCGTAGGACCAGCAATTTTTTACAGGAATGTTTTATTTTGCATAATAATATTTTTATGATTATGACTTTTCAGTCATTAAGTGAATTAAATGATTCTTTCTCGTTTTTCTTTCTTGGGAAATTTTACCTCCACACAAAAACGTCAAAAGACATAAAATTTAGCGAGGCAGGCAGAAAACGCACAGCCAAAAAAAAAAAAAAACGGAGCCAAAACACATATGTATATGGTTTTGCAGGATATTGAGATATTCATTTCTTTGCAGATCCTCTATCAGAATAGCGAATTTTTCATAAGGACTTGTGCCTTCATTTGGCCTAATAATAATAATTGTTTTACCATGGTAAAGGGATTTTGGATAGTTTCAGGATACATGTGGAAGTTCTTCCTATAATTTCTAGGGTTGGCCACCAAATTCGAGAATTATATATACGTTAATAGAATATTCGTGTTTTTGTAAGCTTCAAATAATCAAATGTCTTTTGCAAATCGACAGTTTGTTTGCCCTTTTTTTAGAGATAGAGAGATACAAAGAAACGTGCCTTCTTCTGCTTGCTACTACAGCATGCTGCAGCAATAACAATATCTTTTTAAATTTGTCTTTTATCCATTGTTTTGGAGATATTCAAATACAGCGATGGCTTTGAAGTTTGAAATTCGAAAATTCTAGTTACGCAAATAATTAAAATTACGTTTACTGATATCTGTCATGAACATTTGGTTTTTGTCCCATCTATATGATATTTAATAATATAGCGACCATTTACCTCTAATGAGGAGACGCTAAAATTTAGCGCGAGCAGGATACTAGGAATAACAAATGGCATCACCCTGATGCTCAGCAAACAATCCGCTCTACATTTTAGTGGCGCATGATGTAAGTACTCGGTGAATTTGATTCCCATCAGAGTCTTATTCACTTGCTAAGGGCAGTATTGATTTCTCCTGTAGAATTGATCAGGCTTGAGCAATTCTAAGATAGGTAGGATGGAACTGCATTTACTTGCTGAACTTAAAAAAAATTACACATTTAAATGACTCATAGATGGGCTACGGTTTGTCCAATATTTTGAAAAAAAATGGGGGCAGTGCAACTCCTCTCGCAAAAACTATAGCTTAACCGCCCATAAAATTTTGCTCAAATCGAAGCAATAATATAAATTTATTGTTTTCGAGCTCTAAGGTTGGGATAAAAAAAAACAACTACCAATTCAATTCATTTAAAATTTCATAAAATATTGTTTGCTTTTAATTTCAATTACGTAATTTATTTACCGTAAAAACAATCGGTTGCCATTTCACACGAAAGAAACAATATTTGAAAAAACAAGCAAACAAATTGGAATATATTTCCCTGGCTATAAATAAAATATGATTAATCTCGATAAATACCGCACACAAGTAGGATACGAATACCTGTTTGTTTTTGTCGATGCACTATTATCCTTCGCCATTTGCTTACGTGGCGGGCTTTGCTTTTGTATTGATACACCGAATACATAACCCAACACCTGGTTTTTATTTTCGAAAGGCGGTAAATCAGTTGGTCTTCCGTATCCGCGAATTTTATCGGTTCCGCACTGCGTTTCGCATGTTCTATTCAAACACGTTTCCGCTTCCCTCAAGCGGTTTTTATGGGAAAATATCTTAATCAAGGTCTGCGTTTTCGAACATGGATTTATGTCGCTAGGAGTATAACTCCGATTGGGAGCCATTTGGTTATTGGTAGTTGCCTTTCTATAAATAAAGGTTACTAAAGTTACTGATTAAGTACCTACACAACGGAATAAAAATGTGAGTGCATATATATCTGGGAAAATGTGTACACGGCGCTAGGGAATATTTTAGTAATGACCTTTTAAAAGCATCCGTAAGTATTCCTTTTATTTTACTAGGGTATAGACAAAGGGTGGATGCGCTATGCACTAAATAGGGTATAACGTATACGACGTGACTTATGGTTTCTCTTAGGACACACACATGGCACAGGGAGACCCCTTTTCTGACCGTAAAAGACCTGCTTGTTCATTACATGGATTCCATTGGTAGATGAAAAATAATTCGGTGCCTAGGAAACCAGGGGTAGGTCTTAGAAAATAAGGTGTCGTTTTTCCACCAAGATTGACTTAGGCAGACTAACACTGAAATTCATTTCCGAGTGTAAGCAGTCCCTCCTTTGAGTTCCACCCTCCATGTTCAGCCAGTAATAGTATAGTAGTGCACCCACGCGTCTTGGACTCGTTTGTTAAGATGGGCTGTGGGTGAGAGGCTTCGAAGTGATAAAGGCTATGAAAATACTCGTACATTTTCAGAAAGGGCTATATTGGAATATCCTTAAATCTGTCCAACTGTGACTTTGAAAAAGATCGAGGAGCTTCTAAAAATAAAGTTTACACTCGTGAACCTTTCACAGCATTTTTTTACAACGTCACCTTCACATGCGTACCTGATAAATTCGGGATTCTGCTCTCTAAATATGTATCTGTCATAACGCCACACAATACACCAAATGAATTCTTTATATCTCTGGCAAATCTTGCCGAGTCGATGGCGGTAGCAACGCACGCCCTCCAGGGAAGAAACGAAATAATTTCGAATTCTTGAATAATACTATCAACGCCGCGCCGGTTGGCTCCCTTTGGGCCTGGGTGAAGCGAGGCACGGACATTTGACAAAGAAGAGGAAAAACAATTTATTCTTTGACGTTTTGACAGAGAATAATGTTCCTTCATCCGCAAGAATTATGTTTTAAATTGGTCGCATTCATTTCATAGAAATACACCAAAGGGCTATACCCACGCAAAGGAAGGATATAAACTTTTGCAGTTTGAACATAAATACAAAAGCAAATAGTACATACACTTACCCATGACGTCTTTGATTGAGAATGAATACTTTTTTCGAAATATGGGACATATCTTGGGAGTGGCGGTTTCCGAGGCAGTTTATAGTTTCCGCATCGATTGAGTCTTCAAATATAGGGAACAGTGACTTGTGCGAAATAGATAAAACAAGGATGCGATTTAAAGGATTTTTTATATGCAACATACTTCTTTCAATATTTAGTGTGGGTAAAAACTTCGAGCCCCCATTGGGTACCCTTATGGTTTTGATATTAAGAGACCAAAATACAGCTTTGTATTTGTTTTCGATATGATTTTCCTACTGGTTGCGCCAGGGTGGCCGCTGCAGAATTTTGAAAAGTCATGCAAGAAAAAGGGCCAATGAGAAAAAAAAGTGTAGTTTCTGAAGCAATTTTGCAAATTTAGAATTTCGAACGATATTTAACAAGCATTGGCTCGCTAAACACTACAAAAGTGTTGTGATAGGCAACTGCGTCACATTTTAAAGGATTTTATTTGAAAAAAAAGCAGAATTTGAAAAAAAAATATGTTGAAGCATCATCTCACACTACCAAAATAGCGAAAATTATAATAGGCTCTCAAAAAAGTAAAAAATTTCAACTTTAGTCGCACAACGGTCACGCTGCTTATCGGTACAGAACGATGAAATTTTTTTATCTTAAAACAAATGTGTATCGAACTGCATGAGTACTGAAACTGAAAGTGAAACTCTGCTGTCGATGTATTGTGAAAATATATAAACTTAACGAAAGACCGAGAAGGTTCTGCGATTTGTATGACGAAAGTCAGTCTTTCAGCCATAGAGGAACTAAACTAGAGGGCCAACTGAGAGCAGAAACGGGAAATCTGCCTACAAGCTGCCTGTGTAACCTTAAATTGCATAAGTGTTCGTGCCTGTACAAATCAAAGGAGCGCCATTAATGCCGCACGCATACTTATACAAAAAAAGGTTACAACTTTATGTCAATCGAGCCGCCATTGGGCGACTGTGTTCGTCATATTTTGTGCCATTTAGTTACACGGCGTTCACATCACAGTTGAATTTAAGAGTTTTTAATGTCTATAAACTTGTTGGAATCAAATGGAATTCCTTTTATAATTTCGTTACAATAAAATAATAATTTGTCAATATCTTGCAGAAATCTAACTCATAATAACAATCAGAGAAAAATTAACGTTTTCTTCACTTTTGTTAAAAGAGATTTTGTAAATTCAAGTTTTTTTTTTGTATATTTTAAGGAAAGAACATTTTTTTCGTTGATTTTAATGGTTTTAATTTCGAAATCATATCGAAACAATAATTTGAACACCGTTTAAGAAAATCGTTTATTTTTTTTCCTAAAAAAAAAAAAAAAAAAAAGTTAGTAGTTGTTGTCGCAGTAGTTGTTGTAAAATGTGTGCTGAAAATCCTACTTTACTTTGCTTTGCTGAGATCGAAGCTCAAAAAAACACGCCTTATGTATGCGCTCGGCTTTTTCCGGTAAAGGCCATAATATTAAAATCCTCGTACATCGCCCTTTATTTATACCTAAGAAATACTTGGAACAATAAAAAAATGTTTTTATCACTTTTTGTATTCCAAAAACACAAAGAACGCACTTGTTTTTGTTAATTAATAATTTAAAGAGGTTTGTAAAAAAAATCGGTGCACATTTCAAAATACATTGTTATACAATTTGTAAAAGAATATATGCACAGAAAACGAAATATAGCATGCAAATACCAACAATTAACAAAACAATATGTATTTTTACGTTCGATTGAAATACCAAAGTAACATTATTCAACACTAGGCGTGTTTTTTTGAGCTTCGATCTCAGCAAAGCAAAGTAAAGTAGAGTTTTCAGCACACTTATTACAACAACTACTGCGAGTCTCGAAGTGTCAAGTAGAGCGTAGTTGTTGTAATTGCGTGCTGAAAATCCTACTTTACTTTGCTTTGCTGAGATCGAAGCTCAAAAAAACAGGGCTACTGTAAGTGTTATTAAACTACAGAATTTCCAATCATATTTTGAATTTGTACAAATATGGTGTTAAATAAACGAATTTGAAAACATTCACCAAACCTTATAGAAATTTATTGAATGTTTATGAACATTTTAGAAAATTCACTTATGCCCTAGTGAAAGCTTGGGTTTAATGCATAATTTTTTGAACAACCCCTTTTATGCAGCAGCATGAATTTTGCTGTCAAAAATAGAATTCATACAAATAAAATGAAAAAAAAAACTGAAATTTGAATGGATGAACAGTTTTTGGTGACGAAAATGGGTAGAGAAGAAATTATGCTATTTAATTTTTTTTACATTTATTGTTATAAATCTATTTACAAATTGTTTGTTTTTGGAAATAGTTCCACCCGGCGGCCATTAATACACGTATTCACAGACAGAAAAAAAAGAGCGCGCGAGAGAGGGCTGTCATTCAAAATTTGCGGGGAAAATCGGGTAGGTGTGCTGAAAGTCGGCCCTCTAGTTTAGTTCCTCTATGCTTTCAGCAGGAACCAACCAAGCAGGTTGGGTGAGCAGGAGCAGGTTAATAAAAGTGTTTTTTATTAACATTTTTCCACTATAATTGCGTTGTTTTATTGTTTGTTCTGGCGGTTTTATATTTCTAAATCAGCGTGTGATGTGATTTTTTGGTCTTTAATTTCCCTGAGCTACGATACAAAATGTCTTTTAATATAAATAAATAAATGCCCAATTGACTCATCTTTCCAAAACCTTTAACATTTTATTTTTGGGACGAATGAGACGGAGGTGGCGCAGTTAATGAAAAAAAACATGTATGAGTTGTTTCTGTTCTTCTGGGCATCGAACCAGAGACTCGTCGCATAATATTTTCAGTGCATTTAGAAACAATGCGCCTAAGGCTTTAACAAGACTTGATTTGAACCCATTTAACGTGCGAACAAGCTGTCGTTGTAAATTTTCAAAGTTGGCCCGGAGAAAATCGAGAAAAACCTTGGGCTTCTTCTGTTAATTTTAATGCAAAAAGTAAGAGATTTTATTATTTGAAAAAAATTGCAGAGTTCAGTAAGTTATTAAAATAAAAGAAATTTGTTTTCTACCTCGCAGTTAAATAAAAATACATAATTTTAAAACGCTAGCCGTTTGTCAGAAGTCGAGACTCGAATTTGAATTTAATTTTTGAATGGACGCGTTCGGAATTCGGCGGAGTTCGTTTTTTGTTTCTGTTGCATGTAAATATTATAATCCTCTTGCTTGAATATATCCAACCTATGATTTGTAAAATGCCCACCCGCAATAATTGCTTATCAATAAAACCCACAAAATGTAAAGATAGTTAAAGGTTAAATGTTTAATATGTTTTGTTTAACTATTTCTATTATATTCACTAGCTGTTGTAGTGAATATGTGTTAAACGTTTTAAAGCATAAATTTAAATGCACTTAGCATCATATATTTTTTTTTAAAAAGGATACATCCTCAGCGAGCCGGATTTGTCTCCAATCACCAACAATCTCTGTACTGGATCGAATGCTATCGCTGTGGGCGAATGTGGAAACCCATGACGAAATGTCTGAAAAGAAGCAAAAACAAAAATTTATTTAAACACATTTGATAAAAAAATATTAAAAAAACTAATCCTATGTCAACACACTTATCCAAAATTACGACGGGAGTGAAATTTTCATGAGCATCATGCGTAAGCACGCTTCTCTGACATTGCCAGTGATTTATTACAGATAACGCACGTACGTACACAGGTAAAGTAACTTTTACATAGTTCTACTCTACCACACACCATCCCACCCCCTATGCGGATGGTTTTGCAATTTTTCTTGCGGAATGTGAAGGTGTATGCTAATTAATCATATCTCTGGAGCCCTCGATGTAATTATAAGGAGAATGAGCCAGAAACTGAATAATGGATATTCAAGGATAACAATTTAAATAATTTGCTAACGTTAGCGAAGAAGAAGCAAAGTTGAGCTTTAAAAATTTCCCCTTTACAAGAACTTGGAACAAAGTTCTTGGAACTACCTCTGAGTGTAAGTGTTAGCTAATGGCCACGCCCGGTGCTATTTAAATAGGCACTGGCATGCAAATTAAAAATACTGAAAGTCGATTTTATTCATTAGACTTAAATGCCACACCTGCAGTCTATAGATAACACAAAATACCTTGCATGCGGGTTGGGTACATTCTTAGTAACCTCAATAATCAGTTGTGAAAAAGATACTCCTTTCAGGGAAATTTATCTTGTACCTACTCGTATGTAGGTAATTAAAATTGTGGCCATGGCGAACATTTTTGTAGACGAAACGTAAGGAATGAAAAGTCTTTGCCTTGATTTTTTTTTGATAGCTGGTGCAACTTATGGAATTTTGTTGCTCAAGCTAAAGCCTAGTACGCAGCTGTTTCGGAACCGGGCAGCCGGGGCATTAATTGCTTGCGAAAATTTGACACTTGTACTCAGGGTTTACAACTTTTATAAGGGGTATAGACCCAAATTAAACAAATTTTTGAGCCAAAAATAGCCAAACTCAAATATGAAGATAAAAAATATTTTGTTTTTCAATTGTTTAGCAAAAAAACATTTTAGGTACGACTTTTGGCAAAAATCCAACTCATTACTGACTAAAATCTGAAGTGACATCTGTCAAATCCAATTAGTTGAAGTTCCCACCGAGGTGAGTTCCAAGTTGTTAATTGTCAACTTAATTACTATAGTAAAGTAATAATTACTTTGGAAACTTAGGGCAATATTTACTATGAAAAAATTCGTTTTAAGAAACATAATTCACGATTAAAAAGATACAAAATTTCTTGCCTATTGTTACCAGTATCGTTTTTATTTTTTTTAGTTGATTTTCGTGTGGGGTTCTAGTATCATAAATAAGAGACATGACGAGTTGTTCCGTTCCTACCTACCCTCCTACTATACCTCAACCAAATACTCTAACTTGATTTACTTTCTTTAGTTTGAGACGGTTAACACATTAGCATAACTTTGAAACATATCGCAGGGATTACTTTTGTTTTTAAATTAAAAGAAGCATGTGGTAAAAAAGCGTAGACCAAAGTTGACTTTTCGAAACTTTCTTTAAACTACACGTTGGCGGGGTGGAACGCACCACCCTGCATTAATTAAAAGCACACACAAATATATAAATATAACCCTCTGTAGGTAGGACTCTTTATTAAAATAGACTCTAATAAGGACGAAACAATATTTACTTACCACGATGCGCTCACATGTGCACAGCAGCACAGCAGGCCATAAAGTTCTATTTACACATCCGCTTATGGCGGCGAATCACATTCGAAGGAGAAACTACTGCAGGATTACAGCACAGTTTAAAAAATAATAGCAAAGGTAAATATTTTAAAATTAGCAAAGTTTTTTCGTAACCTCAGCACGACCAAGGACCAAGTTCCATGTGTGTTAGTGGAGTAGGCACCTCTTTGCTCACACAGCACACCTAATTAAATAAAGACACTCAGCTTTCGTATGTTAAGTGGGCAACCGTGATCTAAGAGAGTTCTGATTTGGGGTGTGTATTTATTTCACATTTAGAAATGAGTGTCATGGAAATGTATACTTTGGCAAATAGTGACATCGCTGCCTTCAGTTAATATTTGTAACAATAATTAATGACATTTGCCATCGAAACCGTATTTGCATATTAAATGCTGTGTAAAGGGCATTGTTTTTGACAATAAAAACGCCAACCAAACAAATGGGTGGGAACAGCAATCAATCAAGTTTATGACAGCGAGATTCCCCATCTCGGATCAGTATGGCCAGAATCTTGCCTAGGACTTAGATTTCAGTCTCGCAGTAAACAAACATCCCCTGTGATGGCGTTATTTGTGTCGAAATGGTTCCGGTGCTTTTCAGAAATCTTGATACACCCATACCTCGAACATTTGCTTGGACAGGTGGAAAGGTATGTAATAGACTTTCCAAGGTTTTCTGTACATAAATGTATGTTGCCCGGTGGGTTTTAAAAAGTTGTTTGAAAAATTTCTAATACTTCCAGATTTTCAGGTCCAACTTGTGTTGATGTGCTGAGAAAATCGCAGCTAAAGATGTCGCAGAGGACCCGGGGGAATCGACGAGATGGTGAGCCGAGCAAGTATGCTTCTTCCAACTTGAAGAAATTCAATTACAAAGTGAAGGTACTGCATCAGCTGTTAGCTGTTGTAATTTACGCTCAAGCCATCCTAAATCTTGACCAACTTTTCATCGAAAACCACCATCAGCGACGAGGGACATTTCCATCTTTCAGACTTCTTTTGTGGGTGTTTTATTGACCTCACGGTCTTGGTCAACAAGCCTCAGACACTTGAAGCCATAAAAGGGAATATTCGTCAAAAAAGAAAACCTATCGGTGGAAGTTCTGGCAATAGTTATGGAAAATGCCATAACTCAGGCTCGAATGGTCATAATTTTTTTCATTTTTTCGACATAATCAACAAGCCGAACCAAAGTTTTTCCTTCAAACAAAAAATTACAGCCAAAGAACTTCGGGTTAAAACTTTTGCGCCACCTTGTAGACAATGTGCCTTGAAGCTCCAGAAAAAAAAACTTCTAAAAACGAGATCTAATGGTTGGTTACAGGATTACACAAAATCTACGCGTTAAAATAGACTGTTACTGCGTGAAAGTGTAGAGAGAATCTAAGGAAAAGAGGAAGAATAAAGAAATAAAAGACCTAACAGTAGTGAAACGAAAATTACTACCCAAGCTCACTGAATACGAGCCAACAACAGATGCACAAGGAATATAAATGTCTGCCATCCATATGAAGCGAAAGGCAAAAAGTGGCCGGCGCTTTAAGACAGCTTTTCCAAGTTGTAGAGAAAGCTTTTTATATAAGACAAATAATAATGTCGAATAGTTAAATTCAGTACAACCCTGAAATGATAATTTGGTATATTTTTGAGTCGCTCTTTATAAGTTGTGAATCACGCAAAGGTGCAAAGTTAGGATGTAAGAAAGTGCTCCGACGAAACCCTGTGATCCGTTTTAATTTTGTCGTTACTCCCAGTGACGAACAAAAACAAAAGTGGACTTTTTTTTTAATTGTTTTTTTTTTGGGTGGGTTGTATTGGGAAGTGGTACCTCTACTGTACCTTCTTGACAATTAAAAAATCCGTTTCCAAGATAGAGAAGTCAACTTGGTCATTCACAGAGCAAGTGCCTATGAAGTCGTTGGCTTTCAAACTGATGACAGCTCCTAAAGTAGTCCGATGAGTTCGTACCTAATCTACTGTCAATACACAAACACGCTAAGGTATATATATTTCTCATTCATAAATTTTTGGCACACACCTGTATTTTGTTATTTATCTCATCGATTCTATAAATCGTCTGATTTTTCCCTTTCAGAAATATAACTACGTCCGCCCTTCAGCATCTTAGTTTCAGGGTTCAGACCATCGCAAGCATTCTTCTGTTGGAATAAAGAAAGTGTGAGGTGTGAGGTCTAAGCTTAAATCAACTCATTCAATCAGATTCTGTAAGACGAAAACGCTCATACGTATTCATGTGCACGATTGATTTAATAGAAGTAAATCGTTCATGTACACGCAAAACGTTCGAACGTTTCGGCTTAAAGAAAGCCGACCCTGTTCTGACTTTTGCGGGCAATACCAAAGGCACACATACAACGGCGGTCCGTTCTAAGAAGCAAACCTCTTGTACAAATTTCCGACCTCCATAACCAAGGTCGAACGTTTTCTAAAATAAATCGTTCAGCTCGGAGTGCCCTACTCTACTCACGCCTGTAGGTGTAACCAATCCTACAAAAATCCATAAAGCATTAATGTTCTTAGTTCTGAAAGAGCTTACGGAGGCACGTGATTTGTGTGGCATGCATCTTTGTTAATGGTTAATAATTAATTTTAAGAACCAACACTACACAGCTGCTATTCCACGGAGTGTTTCGCATAGTTCAAATTCGGAAGTCATAAAAACCTACCCCAGTTAAGAATAAATTGTAAAGTTTGTTTGTTTGTTTTTTTGTTTGTAAGGATATAGATGTGGTGTTCTCCTCAAAGTATGTCTGGCATATTAGTATGCCGAGAAAGGAAGGCAAGCGTTGAAGAAAATATATTTAACGACACAGATGGGGCTCATAAACCGATTTTGAACAAAAAGTGAACCGTGCAACCTGCCCCGGAGTGAAACACTGTGAAAGAGCGCAGCACACAAGAGCAGTCACGCATAGAAGCGTGGAAGTATTTAAGAAATCCTGCCGAATCCCTCAAAGAGTATTCAAAACCAAGCAGACGTGAGGCTCTTTGATCAAAGACCATGGTCAAATGAAATCGACGTGGTTGAATTCTTTATGACTGACAGGGCTTCAGTCGTGCAGTTATAGCTCTTTCTGGGACTGGCACGGAATGAGTGCGAATTTTGTTCATTTTGGAAAGAGCTAACGTTTGACTTTCACTACAAGTACAAATTGGTTTTGGTATGGACATTTGATAGAAGTTTTCGCGACGTTACCCAAACTGCAATAGCGTTCGTTTCTAATTTAAGGGGAGAACTATTACCTAACGCGGTGTCAACATAGCTTGATAATGTTTGATCTAAATTTGCTGTGCTGTCTTTAAAGCATTTTACTCAATGGAATTTTGGGGTGACCATAAGCTTTGAAGTAGTCTAATGTGGATGGAGCTTCGAGTCACTAAACTAGATTAAATTAAAGCAGACTTTATTTTTATAAAAAGTTCAGGTATATAACTATTTTTGGTCGGCAAGGCTTTTATGGCCTGGTTTAAATACCTTCGGTCGCTTGAAGTCACTATAGGTATGATCTTAGGAAGATTCAAAATTTACCTGGGTCAGAATAGATCCCACGGCTGAGTTACTGTCAGACACGATCGCTTCTAAATATGTTCACATTTGATCATGCAAGATCTGTTTTGGATTTTGCAGGATCAGTGATAAGCGATTTATAGTCAGTCCAACAGACACACAAAGGAGGAGACTTTAATGCCCCTATTATCGTTAGCGAGTCGAACAAAAAAAAAAGCGAATGTGACTTATTTGTATTATGGTTAGCGAATTGAACAAAATTCGTTCGCCTGTACTGTCAAACCGCTGGCGAATTTAAAGTCGCCTTATTGCGGTTTGCGAATTTATGAAATATCATTCGCCTAAAACTTCAAATTTTGGCGAACAAAACTATTGGGTGAAACCTGAGGCGAATGTAACTTATGAATGAAAATTCAAGAAAAACGTATAAAACCCATTCAATTCATATTTCTACATACATATGAAACAAAACCCAGCTATAGCCAAAGGGTTGGTACAATTTGGAGCTTCAAAAAAATCCAATAAAGAATATTTTATATTTAAGGCACACAAATTTTTCAATTTGAATTCCTCTTTTGTTGACATAAATGTTCGAATTGTTGTTTTGGTGCTGTCATTTTCGTTTTTATTATATAGGTAGCCTTTGATTTCTAGGCGAATGAATTAATTCGCCGACAATAATCGTACAAGGCGAATGTTTCGACAACTGACTCGATTTACGCGAATAATTCGACTCGCTAACGATAATAAGCCTATAAGTTTTATAAAACGTATGAATAGGTATGCATAACTGAATAAGGAAGAATAAGGGTTGCAACTACATGCGGAACTTTGAGCTCAGGTAAGAAGTGGGTAGGTTTATAAAAGTTTGACCCTGTCCGGCCACAATCGAACTTTAAGCGCCATTTGCAAGAAATTAAATTAACAAATTAACAAATAATTTTTTTCTTAAAAAACTAATGTTAAAATCATACGTAGCGCCAAAACAACTAAACAACTAAAAGCCTATTTGGTTTTGCCTACCAGGTTGACAATTAAATTATTATATCCTAAATTTATTTACAGACAAAAAATTATTTAAAATAATACAAAAATATTAACAATCTCCCTCTAAAATTCGCTTTTTAAATTGCAGTGCAACTACTGCGTATCTGTATAAAACATCTCATCCATTTTCACCGTTTAAAATGCTTAATGCTTCACTTCTAGGGTATCCTTTTAAAACACCATAGCTCGTAGTTCCTTCAAAATTCGGCAAATTGGGATAAAAGGATAATTGAGAACTTTAAAATTACGGTGCGGGTGGTTTTTGTGCTTGAACATTTGATTGTGACCCGAACAGAGTAGATTTGAGCCATTCCAAGTGACAACAATAGGTACACAGCCAGTGACTAGCGTTGCCGCTGTAAATTTTCAAATGGGCGCATGAGTCAAAGAAAGGGGGACCCGCAAAAAATACTAACACAGTAGACGTCTATTATAACGTAGCGATTTTTCGATATAACCAAAGCTTTTTAGATGTACATTAGTATTTCTACACAACGAATGGTGACCACGATTTGCTATCCGATATAACGAACGTAGAAATAAATTTAATTAAAAGCTAGGAAGTATTTGAATGACAGGACCATCGTCTATTCAATTTAACATTAAATAAAATGAAAGAACTCATTTTTAATATTTTATACACAAATTTGATCAATATAATGAAAGCCCTCGATGTTTATTAAAAAACTTTAAGAACTTCCTGCAAGCTGTAAAACGTAACACTTGAATAAAATGAATAATCCTTAATAGAAGTGTTTTGGGCTGTTTTCCTTTTTATACATACAAAAAATCGTCCTAACATCATTGTCCATAGTTGCATATGCGATTTTTTTTATTATTATTATTCATAAGGGGCTACCCATTGTCCGATCGAGCGTTTCGTAAGATCGCCCAAAAACTAAGATTGTTGAATCGTCCACAAAGATTTTCAAACGATTTGTCATTGTTTTGAATTTGTTATTTTAAAACCTCCAATATCTTGGGTGCGCTGACATCTTTGGGCGATCTGTTATTTATAGTGTCCCATATTTTGGCCGATCTGACATGTTTCTGATTGAGGGGATTTCACACAAAGCCATTTTATATATTATGTAACTCAACATTTTTTTAATTGTAAAATCACCTATTGCGTCAACTTAAAGTTATTGTAACTACAAATTAGAATGTCGAAACATTCGGCAATTAGTTGGTCTCAAGGTGGTTGATGCTATTTGTTTTCTCTCTGAAATTCACTTAGATATAGTTTGCATGAACGGTAACCGAAGAAGTTTTATTAGAAGAAAATCCAATTGTGAAAGTTTCCGTGAAACAAACTTTAGAAATGGGAAGCTGCAACTGAGAAGTTCCAAGAAGTGAACGTTGACGATATTTAATTTTAATTGAGCGAGCTTGTTATGTTATCCAATTACATGACTTTAGTTTCGAATGAAGGTTGCTACATATCGTGTAGTTAATTATGCAGTTATACACATATGGAAGGGAAAATTTAAAAGACGTCGCGTCGTCGAAATAGCTAGCATCCTGCACTAAAGTGGCGTCAGCAGAAAATCTACGAATAGATATGTATCTACTGCAGATTACAAGTGAAAATACATTTGAATTCTAATTGATTTTGTTTCCAGGGCAATATGTGGAGTGGATAGATGAATAATTTAAGGCTCAGGTTTGAGTAAATGGGTAGTTCTAGCTAGCTGTTTGGAATTTACAGATTTGCCAATAAATTAGACACCGATACCCGTTTCCTCTTCTCACTTTTGGGTACATTTTGAGAGCCGAATCTCGTAGAAATATCGGAACACATTGGGCAGAATGTCACCTCCAGTGGGAAGGAAAATATTTATTACTATTCATGTATCTAGCAATTATAAATAAATAGTTGGCGCAACATGTCCGTAGCGACCTTAGTCCTAACTTGAATGAAAGGGATCTACAATTTTATGCCGAGTCCAAACTGCTAATTGAGAACCTCATTCATGACAATTATATTTACTATCGGAAGTTCCGAACCTGAGACCCCTCGCCTAGCACTCTAGCAGTCAAACACTCTAACCACTAAGCCACTGCGCCGACCGGATCTCTCGGCCTAGCTTCTCACAGACATTGAGTAAGTTACATTTTTAGTACCTGGAAAATAAGTCGACGTTCTTAGGAGAGTACTACTATCTAATGTTTGTCAGACGATCAGATAGTGGTCATAATGGAGTGCTGATTCCGGACCCTCATCCATCAGTAGTCAATTACGACAACCACGGAGCCAATTTGCCCCGCCGATGTGGTGCGTCAACCAACGTCATAATTGAGAGCGATGACAATTGGAAGCTAAGTAGAATCATAGTTGGTGATGGAAATATGAAAAAAGCTACTTATGCCACTCACGGACTACAAAAAACCAAAGTATAACTCTGACAAATAATTTAAAGTTTGTAGACCCCACTGGCTCTCACCAAGTACTGTCCCATCTGCACAGATGGCTCAAAGACAGAGAATGGAACAGGAGCAGGAGTCTTCTCGTAAGAGCTAGGTTTCAGTCAATCATAGCTGGCATCTGGCAAATCACTGCAGCGGTTTTTAGGCAGAGCTCTACGCGGTTAAGAAAGCGGAGAAAGCCAAGCAGCGCTTAAAGCGATCATCTCCAATATCTGGATTCTGGTTGGGTGTCAAATTTAAAATATTTAAAATTCGGCGGTATTATAGGCAAATCTTGTCCATTCCACACATAATTTTTTGTCCATTGCTTGTCTGCTTTTTTACTGCAGCTGCCTAGTCCACAAATGTCAAATATGATTGACGTGCGAAGCCATTTGCAAAAATTATAACATCTTCCGATAGGATGATTAGTTTTCTGCCACCTTGTAGTTGTCCATTCAATGGGCGTGAGTTCTCTTTTGCCCTATCAGCATTTCCAGCCCGTAAAGATGTTTGAAGTGCTGCCGTGACACATCTTCAAATCCCTGTCATTTGGCGACTAGTTTTTCTTTAAATTTTCAAAAAGTCTTGGTTACTTAAAGCCGGTATTGAATTGCTGGAGAGTTTTTTACAGACCTTGTTTCGATTGCAACGCCTTTTAACCTTAACCTTAGCTTTTCCCTCCTTTTTTCCGGTTCAATACTCTTCAATTGTTGTCTATGTTTTCCTGTCGGTATTTGCATAAACATTATCACCACAAGGGCGCTTTTCCTATGGGGTATCTAGTTACCTGCAGTGGCTTTAGCGGTCCTTGGTGATGTCTGACTGTTAGTGGTTATGGTGCAGACAAATTTTTTCTCAGCCGATCTGTGTAGAGCAAGGCTTCAGTCCCTTCCATCAGATGCATTGATTAGGAACGAGAGAAGGAGACTCTTCTTCGCATAGTTTTGCCAAAATATACAGATGTTTGAAATTAGAATTCAACAGAATCTCAAATCGTTTCAACGGTTATTAGAGTCCTTTTCCTTTCCTAAGAGTACCAGCTCTTGTCGAGCTATTTTTACCAATTTTACCTTCCGTTACCGTTCTTGGAATAAGTTACAGCAAACCTATCTGGATAGGATGGACCATCAGCTTGAGCGAAACTGTGGCAATAAGTCGTGACATGTCCTTTCTAATGAAGGTTCTTCTATTATATTCGCTTTTCAGCAACCAATATCAAAAGGAGAGCCATTTAACAAGAAATCAGCGCTCAATCTCATACTCCGAACGAAGGTGACTCCACTCTTCAAATATGCAACTTTTAATAGAAAAAAAAGTCACAAACATCATCCTTCGCTTGTTTAACTCGAAACACATAACAAACAACAACTAATGGAAAACCAAAACCTCAAACTTCCGATTGAACTCGAGCCAGCTCATACGAAAGTCCTTGTAGCGAAACCCATGACTATTTATAAATTTGCCGGTATCATCAAAATTCAAGTGCGAGTGCCATCTACAATTTGCCATTCATGGTAGTTATGCATGGTATTAGTTACGACGATGACATGCCTCCGTTTTGTTTTTGCCCTCGTCTATGGAAACATTTACAGGTGCGGAAAACTGACACACACATGAATGCCTGAACCGCAAGGTGGAGCGCGGAGGCAAGGGAGTACGCGATACCTGTCAGTCTGACATAGAACCCTGTGCTTGTGCTTGCTTACTCATCATTCATGTTGTCCTACAGCGCGCCTGAATGATTGCAGGTATGGTTTCATTTGCATGCAATTTGGTTCAGCTAGCATGCAAGTCTGGTCCGCTGCTCCGCACATATAGAGGTAGGTTTTATAAATGCGATGCCATAAATTCAATTTGGAAGACAGTTGGAATGTGTGACATGGGCGGTTATCATAAATGAAGATTACATAGAAATATGAAGATTCATCTTGGCGAGGGGAAAATATGTTTTGTCGCTAAAGAAATGGGGGTAACAACTTGCCGTCCTTTTTGTTTTGGGAGTAGTAAAGTTCCAAAATAAATTGGTGTATCAGTCAGACTTGTTTGCAAACTTCTAGTCTTATTTAAGCAATTTATTTCGAATGTTGTTCAAGGTTGTGATCGGCTTGTTGATGTGCACATTGTACCCATATGAACAAATCGAGGACCTCAAATCAGAGGTTTGGTAGGAACCAGTCGCTATAATCACTTTTTGAATAATCCGGCCGGGAAGAGCTTCTTGAAAATTATAGCTTTGCCCTAGCATCTTCAGAAAAAGATGGAAGAATGATGTCGCCGTCCAAATAACGCACGATGAAGTTAATCTATTTACTTTACATTTCCCAGTGCGGGAAACTTTTTTAAAATTGCTCATTTTTCCCACATCGCATTTAAAAAAAGTCCAGAAATTTTCTCTGGGGACTAACAATTGTACAATTATTTAGAGAAAATGTTTAAATAATTTCAATAATTATTGTTGCGACGCTAGCTGCTCCGTAATAAATTATTATCGACCAGTTTCCACGACTGACAAACGGCAAGTGAGAGTGACAAATGCCATACAAAACGAAATGGCGTCCAAACTGAATCGGCCTAGAAAAAAAAAACTTGTTCAGACTCAGAAAGCCAGAAAGCCGACTGCAGTGTCTGTAGTACAAGGTGGAGAAAAATGAATCACTACCGGAAGATATTATGATTTTTGCAAATGGCGTCGTACGTCAATCATATTTGACATTTGTGAACTAGACAGCTGCAGTATAAAACAGACAAGCTACCGAGCGCTATACTCCGAAAGAGCGAGGATGATTGTGTCGAATTTTTTGACCAAGAATCGATCGACTTGCAAGTCGATATCCACCACCTTTTCAGTAAGCTCGAAGTCGTATATTGTAGCATTCATTGTCAAAAGCTCTGTACAGCGATGGCTGAATACGAGATCACGGCAAAACTTCACAAATGACAGCCTAGTGGAAACCCCGAGACTGCGAAACAGAGTTCATTAAGCACTGGCGAGCCGTCCTTCTTATTCTGTAAATTGACTTCACCAATAGTTTGGTCACATTTTATACAGAGACGCTTTTTGTCGTAATGAAATGTTTAATCGATTTAATTTTTTAATGAATTTTAAGGATTTCATTAGTTCGCTTTTAGGTCCATTTCTGGCCCCAGGGATTAGGACCCACTATGGCCGCTTCTGTTTGCCTGTTGTTTTTGTATTTTTCTTTTAATAGTTTTTTTTTTTAAATATACTCGAAAGGTGAAACCATCGCAATACAGAAAACAACGAGTCCACCAGTCGAACAAGCGCCTTTTTGAACGTACCAACAAGTGGGGCCAGTTGAGCATTGAACTTTGTGTCATAGAAATGTGTCAGTCTGTCACCAATCTGCTGACAAACTGTGTCTTAAATTGTGAAAATTGTTCCCTCCCAAAGTACGAATTCCGTTTTTGTTTTGCTATTCGTATCCAAATTGCACAAACCATTAATTAGAGTACCAATCAAGAACGAGTTCCATAGTTAAATTTTATGACTTCTGAGTTTTGATAGACCAGACTTCTACGTTTTATGTCAGCTGTCCTATAATTGAATGCCACTTTCACCAGTTGCTACTGTACACCAACATTGTTTGAGTTTTCTATAACGCGATGGGACTTTATAGGGGGAAAAATGAATCACCAAAATTACATAATAAAAAATCGACTCAAACGAAATTTCATGTGGAAGCAAAACTTGTACGCTATACCTTAAGTGTCTCGCTTTACTGTTCACAATACGTACGCATTTTACTATTGTACTAAACCGAAGTAATTCAATTCAATATTTTTTGCGCTGCAAAATTTGTTACGACGCTATAAACTACCCCCTGCGACCAGTCCACAAGCATAAATTTGTAATTCCATCGACGGGCGATGTTAAAAGATTTTAATGGACCGCTTTTTTTTACTCTCGAGCTGAATTTTGGAAATAACAGATTTATGTACTGCGACGGTGTTTAATCAAAAATGCTGGTACCGATGGCATATAATGATAATAAAATTAAAATATAGGGCAAAGTTAAATTGTTATATTCACCCTATATTCATATTTCAAAAATAAAAACAAAACGCTCTCTGCTACTTCAGAAATAACAAACAAAAAGAAAAATCTCTCAGTAATGAAATGATCAATCTTTGAATGTTTGTTTTTTTTTTAGAAATAATCTGAGAAGAAAAATTAATATACAAAAAATATTGAGACAATTTTTGTTTGTACAACAATTGATTCTCCGTCAAAAAATGCTGACAAGAGGTAAGGTAACAGTTGCCACCGCGATTAAGTATTACACATACGCAATAAGAAAGCACGACTGTCGAAAGTATAAGCACATTGAAAAGGAACTTAATCCAGTTTTGGCTTTCAATTTCGATTTTCTATTACTGGAAATTGCGAATCGATAAAGGTTGTTTTGAGAAGTATTTAAAAAGAAAGTCATTCCTTTTTATTTCCTCAATGGTACCTCTACCTTTATATAAAATGTGTTCTGTTGACAACGCAACAAAGTGAAACAGGGCATCAGGCCATCCTTGCCCAAGGTGCCGAACGCATTCACTCACCGAAAACTTACCAAATGGGATCCTTTTTCAATAGATGTCAGCTGTCAGGAGCAGAAAACCATGCAGACAAACCAAAATGTATATACCCGCCTCAAACTTTGTAAGTGATGAGACACATACTTCGACAAAAAAACGTTCGAGAAAAAACCACCCAGCGATAAGAAACTTATTTATTAATTGTATATAAAACGTATCGATTTGGACTTCTTGAGTAAAAATTTGGATCGGCGGCGGACCTTCCTGGCCTGCAACCGCACTGGTACGGGTCGATCAGGGTACTTGTGAACGGTTTTTGGCATTCAGACATTGGGAGAAACATAAGTCCACGAGATATAAATTCAATTCGAATATAAGTCCAAAATAAAAAAAACATTAATATAATTATGTGCCGTGGCTTGATTTTTAAGAAATTCTGTGAATTTTAAATTTGGGGTATTTTTCATAATTGTTTAAATCAATTGGGCACGCACCCTAAGTCTTAACTTCAATGCAAATCTCGCCTACTCATGAAAAATAAATAAAAGAGTAATAAGACGGTCGTATTGTAACATTCTGCAACTCGATAATTCTTTGTCGTTCATGTTGGTCCAAAAAAACCTCCGATGTGATTATATCGGAACCGAACGCAGATTCGGAAGTGCAATTTAAACCGGAGGTTCTGACATATCGGATTCCGAGTCAAAGCTCCGTATCATCCCTTGACACTAATGTATTGAAAAAGTGGGATTTATTTTAATGGATACTTTGTTAAAAAAAATGTCTGACATATATTCTTATTCTTATTCTCCAACAAAGTGTTGGAATTATGTCCCATTTTTGAAAAATCTAATTTTGAACCTACGTCACAGAAGTGGGACACAAGTTCATTATGAACTTATGCGCCAGGACCTTGTATTCGTTGGTAAGCAGACTGACTGAACCCATTGTAGGTGATGCAGTTGAAGTATTATGCTTTCTTGTAGACCGGGTAAACGAAGCAGAAGAATTAATTTTTTCCACATAACGTCCTTAAGAGTGCATTCGGGATTTTATTTGCTTCAGCAACTGTTTCGTTGATAAATTCCTGGTCACGACTGTTAATCTGAAACTACTATTGTACCATATAAAAGTGTCTACAGCTGGCGTTAATCTGCAAATGCAGTAAAATGCAGTCTTAAAAAAAAAAACAGACTTTCGTAGGCCCTAATTGCGAGAGGCCATCATAAATATTTAGGAATTTACTTTCATCAACATTATGACTGACCGCCAATGAAATACTGTAGTTTAAATTAAATATTTTCAAGATTTTTTCGAAATGTGAAAAAAGTCCTCATTCAAATAATTGATTCTTTGTTTCACAGAACTTGTTTTAATTTATGCCATAAATATGAGTGAAAGTTGAACCAAACTAACATCAAATTGGACCTCCCAACTCGTTGTTGCGACCTGACATCTGCTTTTGAATTTTACTAATGGCTGCTCTATAAAATATGAAATTGTTAAAGTTTAATGCACAACATAAATAAGTTAAATTTCTGTTTCATTAAAGCTCACAGCACAGAGGACAGTTGTTTGTCTGTTTTAATTTATAGCACTTTTCGAAACAAACGAGTTGAGCACTGATAATGTCCAGCAATAAAGTCATAGTCAACTCTCATTAGGGAAACAACTAGACCAAACTTTTGTTCTACAAAAATACTCAAACATCAATCAAAATGTAACTTTTACTTAAAAAAAAAAACAAAAACAAAAAAGTAAAGCCAAAGTGACGTCGTTAGACAGCGACATCCGAATACAGGCACTCTCTGAGGTAAATAATGTCCTCGATAAATCAACCTGATTATAAGGATTTCCCTTGCATATGTTTGCATCAATAGCTGCTTTCCCTACACTGCAACCCTGCAAGATAAATAGCCGATGGTTTTTGTACCACTTTTCTGCAAACTCGAACTTTCTTCCTTCATGCGGGTCTCTTACCCTTGCTTGCAGATGCTTCGTGGAGTCACTTAAAAACCCCGTTGAGTCCTAACCTAATGGACTATTAAATTGTATGCTACTTATAAGCGCTGCGTTGCAGATGTTTCATTGGAAAATTGGTGTCCTCTTTTCGTAGTCCGCCGTGGTTGGGCTATCAGCGAAATGTGCTGATCTGAAAAGGATTGCAAATTGAATAAATTGAATGGCCATTTCCACAGTCTATAATCAGCAGCAATGGTATCTGAACTTAGAAGGCAAATCTAGACTGGATTTCTAGATGATTACTGTTCGTTTAGGAGAACATTTTGGCTGGAAAATAAGCAAACTTTATAGGGCCGAAGTGAAGTGAAGAATTTTGATTGGCGATATTTTTCAGATTGTTGGCAGTTTACTTTTGCTATTTGCATAGTCGATTTTTAACGACTTAAAATCAACTCGCTTTTTGCATTAAAGTATCAGATATTTTTTTTGTCCCTTTGTTAGTTTGTTTGGAAGCTTGATGTCTTTCATGCGGTGTAATTCACTCCACCTAATTGTGGTTCCTTACTAATAATCATTTTTAACCTTCACACTAAATATTTTGTATAGGTCACAATTTTGCAATTTTGTATGGAAACTTTTGTCATTGTGAGTTCGACAAATTTTGCCTGGACACTAAAAATTATTATTAGTATCGCGGACAGACTTTGTCTACCTGGGCTTCGCTATCACTTCCCAAAATGACATCAGCGTAGAGATCAAAAAAAGAATAGTCAATTGCCAATCGATGCTCCTTCGGGATTCTAAGAAGTAAAACCCTCTCTCAAAGAAACGAGGACTCTGTCAAATGCGGATGAAAACCTGTTCTGGGTGAAGGATTTTTCAAGCGATATTCGGTCCAGTTTGTATCGATGGAGTGTGGAGGAGAACTTCATGGGCTAGACAGCGACGGTGAAGAATGTGTAACCAAGTCGAATAAGATGGGTAAAATAAAAAAAAAATAAATAGTTGGCACAACAGTTCCGTAGGGACCCTAGGCCTAGCTTTTCACAACCATTCGTTTTGTGAGTTTTTAATTTTTGGAACGAATGGAAGGGATCTACCGGAAGTTTGTCATATGTTCGCGAGAGGTGGCGCAGTGAAAAAACCTTAAGTATTTGTTTTTTTTTTCGGGATTCGCACCTGAGACCCCTCGCTTAGCAGTACAACACACTAACCACTTAAAGTGAACAATTCCAATAATTATTTACGCTTACCAAGTTGGACAAAGCCAGCATTCAATTTGAATGTAAGAATGTTGCAATCTATAGAAAATAATTTGTCAGCAACGCTACTTGACATTTTTTGTGAATATCACTCTTTTCAAAAACATATTGATGTCAGACAATTTACGTCCATTTCTCCAGTGGTGCCGAAGCCCTTTTCCATTTGTAGAGCGGCAGATGCATCAAGTTCGAGTTCGGGTTCGGTGTGCTACATCAACTGAAGAGGTCGCAGAGTACGTGAAATTCAAATACAACCCATTTATGAATGCTTATATCTCACATGAATTTTTAAAGTCCTGCATTTGTTCCATTGAATTTGAAAATCTTATACTGACCATTTGACAATGCTGACCTTTTATCGCTCAAAATAGTCACAAGAGCTCTTTCCGCATTCTCTGTGGAAGTGCGGATACAATTAAACCACTTAAACGGCACCATACCTATAGACGGACATAATAATAAAAAAAAGAAGTGAAAATCGATTTTTAATATCCTTTCCCATTGAATAAATTCCAAACGACCACCAAGCTTAATCCTTTTTCCACGCTGTTAACTGGCAGCTGTTAGACGAACGCACGCTTAGCATAAAACTTAATGGCTCGTCAACAGCCTGACAATTAGTGCATAAAATATCGTGTCAAACTGCTGCCAACAATCCGTGTAATGTCCTGCTGTGCTTGTTCCTTGCAAAAACGACATTAGCGTCGAAATGCGATAAACACATATTTCCTTGCGAATTTCCATTTCAAAAACGCATACACTACCAAGTAACTCACACACAAACACACACACACAAAAGAATCAACAGAGAGAAATACTCGGAGAAATATAATGCAAACATTTAACTGAGAACATCTTCTAGCACTGCAGGCGAGAACATCATCGTGTGAGATGGGACTAGGCCTGGGCATTCCCTCCACAAACTCGTCCGCGTCCGGCGAGGCGACCACCTTCATCTACTTGGCGAACTAAGCGAATAAGCAATTATTTCAAGCCAACCACACACACAAGCTGGAGGTCATTCTGGGAATAAAACCAGCTAAAAGGTTTTCTTTGTAAAGGAAGCTTGTGCCACCCCGGTTCTCGTTTTATGAAGAGGTCCCTTTTGTGGCACTCAACAAAATTTGTGCCAAATGGAATTATTCCAGCTTGAAAAGGTGGCCGTACCGCATCACCTGCAATAAGGTTGAAGATGATGATGATGGTGCCGACTCGAAAGTGGAACAAAGAGCAGCGAATCGGATGTAGACAAATAAAGAGAGTGAGAGTGGCTGCGATAAAGAGGTGCCTGTGCCTGCAACCAGCAAACATAAATATTTGTACACCCATGAAGGATATATACGAGTAAACGATATACGAGGGGGGTAGTCTAGCAACAATTTTCTAAATTACCGTCTCTTTACTCCGCCTGTGGATTTCTAAAGCGTGTCGAGATCATCGAAGGCCCATTGTTCTATAGAAACACGACGTTGACGGCTGCTGCGGTTGCACTGCGGAGGTGTTTTATGAATTTTCACAAAACAATCCATGCTTGTTCATCAGCTTTATCTGCGATGTGGTAATGAGCAGAAGCACCAGACAGGCACTACACAAGACAGGCTGGGGGCGTGGGCCAAGCACTCCTCTGCGATTTCCACGGTGGTATCCTTGCGCGTCGTTAGAGTGAGCTTTGTCTCCCATGGATAGGCAGTCTCCAGCTCTCCATTGTTGAGCCCAGCGATGAATTAATATACGTACACCTTGTAACACACACACGCATACACTAATTAGGTATTCATGGTGCACTTTGCACGATGCCAAGGGCATGCGGGAGCTCTACGGCGGTGAACACTGAAAAGGAAAAGAGTGCGATGACGGGTGAATACAGGCTCTTGTGCCAGGCGAAATTGTCTGCCAGAAAGAATCTCGAAGTCTTAATTACTTTTGCATTAAGAGCCAGTGGAGGGTATTTTAGTTAAATAAATTCACTAATAAAGAACACTTCTTGGGAAATTATGTTACCTCCTACAGTTCCTTTGAGAAACTCCAACGATGACTTAAAGAAAATGCTATAGCCGCGTGTGTCTTATGATAGATTCAATAATTAACTACCAAATAAGACAGACGCTGGCTATGACACTCTCCTTGTGATTGATTGTACGTCCGGTGGTGCCACATTCCAATTTCGGTTGCGGTGTATACGGGCTCTGATGGATGCCATCCATCCTAATGACCCAGTTAGGATTTAATTAGATTTTATTATAGATTACATGTTGATGTAGTGTTAACGGTTCCTCCTTGCTGTTGTGCTGACAGTTAATTACATTGGCCAAATTGGGAATGTTACAGTGACTGATGAACTGTGTTTGGCACTATCTCTTGCTGTTATTTCATTTTTGCTCACAAACTTCTGTTGTTTTTCCGGAACTTTGCTGCTCACTGATTGACACTCGGTGTGTCACAGATTATTATTTATAAAGCTAGAGCAGTGCATTAGGATTATTGAATCGTGGTTCCACTCATACACTAGTGACTTGTCGAGCAGCTCATCAATGCCCGTGATTTAAAAGAAGTGGCAACGCTGGCCGCCATGAGTATGTGAAGGGTTTTATTTGGCGACCACAAGGAAACCTCTTTCGTATGATGAATTGATAAGGAGCGCGCCAGTTGGCACATGCAGCCAAGGCCTATCAATCCGTGTCGCAGTCCAAAACTAAAGCATGAGGTGCACGCGAGTTAAAGGGACAACTAAAGGGAGAGCGGACGGAGGGATCTATGCAACACAAGAATCAAACTGCAAAAACAATTTTCAAATCCTCTACCCAGAGGTTGCTTCCCTTAAGGCTACATAAAGTCACAATTTGTCTTTTTTTCCATGGCACTGCTGTAATGAGACCACTTTTCCAATTTCTCGATATTTTGGGACTTTTTGTTGTTTATAAAAAAAAAATAAAAGGCAAACTTAACAGTTTCGATCTTCTGGTATAAAATTGGTGAGACGCAATTTCATTTAAGGAAAGGTGAACATTCTTTGCCGCTCCGCTATGAGCTATGAAAATCAGTTCACTTAAGAAATGCGTTAAGCTTGTCGTCCACTACGTGTCGAACTCATCAACCAATTTTGTCCACCAGTTTACTCAGCTCTTTTGTTGGACAAACAATTGTTTAAGCTCCTACACTAGGGCACAAACTCACGTTGTTCATCTTGAGCAATGTGAAAATTAACATTTACCCCCGTTTAAGAAAAAGCTGCGTCATTCCATACATCTTTATACATCAAATTGATCAAACATGTCTGATTTTGGCAAACAAATAAGTTCCTAGTTGCCCAACTGAATTTTATTGCTGTCGCTCAATGAGACGATGGATGCGTTGATACTCTTGTGCACTTTACCTTAACCAAGCATCTTTGGTTGAGAATTGGCTGGGCATCTCGTTCAACACACTCGACAAATGATAACTACCTTCGCCTTCATTAAATATTACGATCTTGGGTTAGACGCTCGTCCGCTACGTGCGCAACTCATCAACCAATTTTATATTTTCCTAGACTTCTCACTATTTTTGTCCTGTTATTTTTTTTTTGTTTGAATCGAAAACAACAGAAACTTTGACTTGCCTAAATTATGTTTCTCGTGAAAGAATAAATAAAATACACGACTGGGTTGCACGAAACTTTCTCGTTGACCAAAAGCTGAAAATAAGTTTATCGTAGATTTGATTGCATTTTTATTGGCATAATTATTTTATGGGAACACAGGAAATAATTGAAATAATTAAAAAAAACAATTTATTATATTTTTTTTTAGAAAAACTAAGTAAGGGATCTTATTTAGAATATGTACTTATATTATCTTTAATATGTATTTGGATCAAAATCGTTGGAGCGGTTTTTTGTAAAACTATGCAGACAAAACAGCAACAGCATATTGCAATGTTTAGTTTGGAAAATAAAGGGATTTCCAATAAGAGGTGTTATTTTGGAATTCAAAGAAAAATATAATTTTTTGAGATAGTAAATAATCGGATGTTTATTTCATAATAAAGAGGAAGGTATGCCGTTAATAATGAAGAACAACATCAGCCGAATGGCCACCACGAGCACGCATACAGGACCATATCCTTTTCATGAAATTTTCCATAACCAAATCGCAAAGTGGCTGCCCTATGTCCGCGATTGCCTCACGAATTTTATCTTTGAGGTCTTGAATCGACGCTGGGCTGTTGGCGTAGACCTTATCTTTCACGTGGCCCCAAAGGAAGGAGTCGCAAGGTGTTAAATCACAAGATCTCGGTGGCCAATTGTGATCACCTCTTCGAGAGATAACACGGTCCGGAAACTTTTCCCGTAAAAGATCAATGGTTTCGTTGCTTGTCACGTACCGTCGCCTTGTTGAAAGTAAACGTTGTCCATCTCAATATCATCCAAAATACGGTGTAATGACGTTTGTGGAATGCCCAATTCCAAAGAACGACGAGGAATGGACAAACCTGGGTTTTCTTCAACACTTTAGGCTACAACAGCAATATTCTCAGTTGTTCTTGAGCGACGGGCACGGGTTTTATTCTTCACATCACGAACTTGTCCCAACAGCTCGAATTTTTCCACCAATTTCTGTATTGCGGTCCGGCAAGGTGCTTCACGACGACCAAAAAATGCTTTAGTTTTGCGGAATTTTAATAATTTCAATGCTTTGTTGAAGCGTGTATCGTTCCATTTTTAGTAATGGCGTAGTTACTACTTGTCAAATGTCAAAGAATAAAAGCTTAAAAAGTGACAGCTACCGAAATAGCGGGTCATTCACAATAACACCTCTCATTGGAAAACCCTTTACTATTGATTAACTACTGAGCTGAAAACTAAGTACAAGATATTGGGATGTAAACGTTGCTTGGTTTTTAAAGTTTTATCCAAATGTAAAATGGGGTTTTCGAGATATGAGTATTTTATGAAATTAGCCTGTTTGGTGATTCGAATTGAAATTAAAGGCGCTGTAATTTTGAAAACATTAATTATACTCTAAGTATGCATTTTGGTCAATATCGTTAGTGCCGTTTCCAGGAAAACAACATTTTTAAAAAAATCCTTTTTTCAAAAATCCATTTAACGATAATACGGAGAAAAACAGAGTTTGCCATTTAGTTAGAAATGACGATACTACCTTAGAAATTACTTTTTGCAACAATCGTATGGACCGTTTTCGAGATATGTCCAAATTTCGAAAGTAGCGTTATTCTTTTTTTTAGCGGAAAACTAAGTGTGCAGTTATGTTAACATCACCTACTTAAGCATAAATATCAATTGGTTGAAATCGTTGGAGCCGTTTTCGAACAAATCAAACTCGTATGAAAATTGTATATGGGAAGTACCTACAATGAATATTGAGGTTATTTACCGTGCAAAAAAAACGGCCCGAACTGGACAGACACACAGATGAACAAAATTGCGCGACCCACTTTTTTGAGTTCCTCTATCATCGTAATGTCAGAATTGATTAACATTTCGAGTTCGAAATTTGGTACGAATCCAATATCTTTCTCTTAATATCCGAGAAAATTAAAAAAAGAAGCGGCGATTCTGGGTGGATGAATATTTTTGTGAGATGATTGATTCCAATGGCTCAACTTGCACAAATTGCGTCGCACCCAACGCAAGGAAAACAAAAAAATGCAAGAAGTTCAGCAACGGGTTGAACAGATAATGTGCCATTTTTGTTACTTCAAAGTTGGTGCCAAACGCATTGTACAGCCATATTTAACGAGCAATACGAACTCGTACACTACCCATTCACCATTGTTGAGCAACGCGATATTCAACGATCTCCAAGCCGATGAAACACACTGCTTGCATTGGGAGCATCATACAATAGAATAGAATTGAATTTTAAATAAGTGCGTTTGGCACTAAGTGAACGACAGGCATTACGCATGAACAAAAGTTGTCTCTTTTGGTCACTTGGACCGCAGACACCGGAAAATGTTGAAAATAAATCGCTTGGCGGAGATTGGAACCATTTTTTGTTTTTCGTCGGGTTCTTTGCAGAATTTCCCGGACAATTTTTTCTTTTAGCGCATTATTAGGTACCAAAAATATCGATGCTTCTGGCAGGTAATCTTCAACACTATCCAACCAGATATAAGTTGCCAAATTCATTGTTTGGGAGTAAAAAAGCGACATGCGGACAAAAGCAAATCGATGGTAATTACAAAAAATGTCTTTGATCCCCTCCAACACAATTTCTCTTCGATATTAATACACAATCAAATCATCCAAAGGGAAATGAAACTGATATCTTGTTTATAATAAGCATAAGCACGGAAAAGTATCCACCGAAAATATAAAACAATTACAAATACCAACTGAAAACGAGAAAAAATAACCCAAGTGCACTCGCCACCGCACCTGATTCCCGTTCGCTGACAGAACACCTGTTTCAGACACTTTTCACGAGTCTTTGCACTCAGGGCTATTGAACGCTTCACGATGAGTTCCATTCTATTATGCATACATCAAAAAGCACAGCAGGATACTCTTCCAGGATATATCAGCAAGTTGTTTTTGAAAGCCTCTCGCAGCCCAGAAAGTCCTCGTTCTGCATGCATTGTTGGTATTTCTTCTTTTTGCGGGTATATACCTACTCGTAGTTCGTTCGAAACTAATGCAAATGCCGTGGGTAACGGGAAAACATTATGAAGGCTCGTATACATAGTGATTAGTATTTCCCTGTTTTTCCTTCTGCCATCTGCACACTCTGCTACGGATTTGTTTGGCTTTACTTCTTCTGCCTCTGCTGTTTCATGATGATTCTGTTGGAGCCCGGAAAACGGATCCTTTCAACTATGTTGACAATGGAAGTTCGCAAAATCAACCAGGGGGAAATTGTTTTTAACCCAAATTGTATTGCATTTTTAGCAGTTGAATGTGACGAGTTTCTTGGATATAGCTTCCTTCAAATATACCGCTCCAATCGGTGCGACCGAATGGAAAAAGTGTATTTTTTTGTCGAAGGCAAATGTGTTGGGTTTATTAAAATCAACAAATGGTTTTAGTTGGATGACTTCTTCATCTATTAAATCAGATGCTTCACAATTGGAAAATTAATATTAAACTACGTTTAAAATTTGTCTGAGAAAAGCAGCATCTTTCAAGCGGAAGCCATGTCAGTCACAACAGCAGCCCGTGAGTCTGCGAGAAGGGCAGTACATCCGGAACGGAAGGTATCACCTTCTTTATTGACAGGCAGGCCCTAACTACCGAAGTAATAAAATCGAAGCTTGTGAGGTGCTGTCGCGAAGACCTCAACACTTTTGGAACACAGCACAAGGTATTGCTCGGCTGGGTGGAGCGTGGACATATGAAAGCGTTCCCAGGCAATGAGAAAGCGGAAAAAGTTCTAGAACAAAAATGTCCCACTGATGTGTACAACTCGTCCTGTACATTAAATCTTGAAGTGGGGATAAAGGCCACGGGAAAGGCGACCGCGAGATGCAAAGCCACAATAGGTATTGGGTGAACAACATCAACTGCAACTTCTTCTTCTAACTTAAAATCAAAGACTCAAGGTACTCAAACCTTTCCAGCGGACAGGCAAACCCAATTCATTGCAGGTAAAAGCAATTTCCTAATGCCCTCCTCTCAACTTATTTCAAGCATAAGTTCCGGCTTGCAGTCCACCTTTTGTTTCTATATATAAAAAAAAATTACATCAATTAATTCTCTGCTACAGGACATCACATGACGACCTTCAGTAATTTCAGAGCTCAATTGAATTAAGATTCTTTCAAAGTTTTCCCTTTAATTCCAAGTTTTATTGTTCGCATGACAATGGAGAAAACACAGCAAATAACCAAACACACATTCCCGAATAGCAATCCCAGGGAAAACTTTGTCGGTCAGCGGAAGTAATTCCGAAAATTGAATAAAATAAAACAACAATACTCGTACATAGGTGGGTAGCAGTCGAAAAATAAAATTATTTTCCAGTAATTCTCAAACCGGCTGTAAGTTTATCCAACAGAACTTGGAACCATTTTGATTCGCCGGCAATAAGTTCCACTTTCTGGCTGTCGCAAAGTTCCATCCTACAAAGTATACCTACCTACCATAAAAAAAATTCGAAAACTTCTACCACACTTTCAAGAACATTTTCTGTGGAAAATTGCTACAATTTCTTGTTCCAGTTCAGTGAGTCAAAACGAGCACGCGACGAATACAAAGCTGTAAACCGAACCGTAACGGGTGCGGTGCACGTGCTTTCCGAGCGATATATCTTCAGTTGCACAAACAAAATCAACGAAAGCCAACAATTTGATGGTTTTTCATATATATACAGATACACTCGGCCTTACCAATAATCAACTTTAGTCTGGAAGTTTACGCTAAGACTCCACACTTTCCAAAATCCCTTTACCAATAAACAAATATAGTTGCCAGAATATCGCTAACTGTAGGGTTAAATGTTAATGTTCAGAAACCCATGTTTATCTGGGGCATTAGCTAAATAAATCCTCCCGAAATGTCATTTTGAAGAGGAGTGTTGCCCAACTATCCTAAATGATGGTATGGAATTTCGTAATGGGAGCAAATTTATATACGCTGTTGTTCAGCCTGACCGTTTATAATTATAAACAAATTTTAGTAAATAGTTAATGTTTTCTGATTTTATTCGTTGGAATACAACAATGCAAGTGGTTTTCAAGTCCAGCAAACACAAATTTGTACAAATCTATGCACAAAATTGAAAAATAATTTGTTGTTTTATTTCTAAACACTTACCCCAGTATTAATAAACAAAAATGTGCGCAAGTAAGTTAGCAGATAAGGCATCAGATAGCATACAAAAATTTGACATAACTGCTGAATAACGAGTTAATTACTTTTACGCAGCGTTTAGTAATATTTAGGTTAAAATATGTAATTCCAATATCAGTTTCGGATATTTCCAAGAATTTCTTGAGAGCAGTCACTAAGAGAATAAAATATCTGTTCATTTAATATTGGATAGCTCATACCTGAATACTATTTTTTTTACAATTCTCAGTACCTTAGGCGGCAGGTAGATTTTGGATGAAGGTCTCAAATATTGGTGTGGAAATGGTTGTTGTGAAAAGGTTGACTTCGCGGAAAATATAGATAAAAGAATTGTCAGCATTCAGCAAAATCCATGCGAAATAATAAATTTGGGAACTGCTGGAGGAATATCAGGTAGTATGTGCGAATTTAAGATATACAAAGTTCTGTATTACTTGGTGCGAATTCATCTAGGAGAAAACATGACAGCTTTCGTGTAGAAGAATGTCCACGGCTTTTTTTTCACCAAATTAAGTGATATAGCTATGCAATTTTTAAAACATCAAATTGTATTTATTTTCACACCTCCACATACTTTTGCAAAGTATACTGTTTTGCAAACGGAAATGAATAAGCAGGTTAATATTTCTTTCGAAAATATTCACTTGCTAACGATCTAAATGTGATCTTTAGACTACCAATAAGTTTTGATTTGCATTATCAGCCAACGAATAAATCAAAGCATTCTAATAAACTGTGTTCCGTTTATTGTATAATTTAAAAGAGACCTTATTACGACACAAATTCACTTATAAATCAAACGTGAAGTATTAGAAAACAAAGGAAAGCGTACTATAAAAAGTACCGAAAATTGTGTGCGATCGAACAATAAGGCATTACTGATTTGCATACGATATTTGACAGATCAGCTGATATTTTGTGCATTTTCTATTTTCTGTTTTGTTTTTTGCTTATAATAAGCTTCAAAAAGCCTTTAAAAGAAATCTGTTGGGCAAATTAATTTGCAATTTAAATATTCCTTTTTTTAGAATAAAGTCCTCGTTGTGAAATAAACCATTGACCTTGTTTTTCACGAAAACAAATTATGAAATTTGAATTCTGCGATGACAAAAAATGTAATAGTTTCTAAGAAAATTATCGCACTAGCAAATGTGGAGGTCTAATTGTTTATTGGTACCGTTTCACTAATGCTGTACATTTTTACTAAAGCTGGCAACCAGCTAATCGTCGACATTAGTGTTTGATTATTAGTAAGGCCGACTGTGCCTAGATGTATCCCAAGTCACAGTCAAAAGTGATTTTAGCTTCAAAATCGAATCGGTCTCCATTTTCTCATTCTTGTCAATCAGAGGTGTATGTATATAGGATGTAAAATTTTTGGCAGATACATTTCGGTATATTATAATTCGTTTCACGTTATCCTTGAGGTTATTTTTAGGCAACCAAGTACAATTGGTTTAAATTGAATTAAATTAGGTGCGAGGTTTGGAGCAATGAAAATATGAGATTTTTTATTATTATTATTACCTTCTTTAAGATTTAAGTTTCAGTTTAACTCTAAAGTTGATAAAGGAAAGTTAATAAATTTCGCGGGAATTTGATCAACGCCATACTTCAAAGCGAAATAAATAAATAATAATAAAAATCAAATCAGTTAAGTTCCATTATATAAAATAAATAAATAAATTAAAAAAAACAGGCAAAAATATGAAAGGGAGTTACGTGGGAAGTTCAAGTTAACTGATCAAGATTGCCAAGCAGTCGAATCTAAAATGCGGCACCATCATCAGCTAAAATAAGAATGGATGAGCTTACAAGTGTTAAACGATTAAAAGTATTTTAAATTTGCTACATAAAAAAAAATTAAGAAAAACCGTCTTCAAATTTCGTTTGCAAAAAAAGAAAACTATTGGATTTTGCATAGCAGAGGCCGCTTTCTGACACCCAGACTCAGGACAGGATCCAAGTTTTTTTTGTCATTTGCTGACTTTCTCATGACGTAGTTTTTCGTTGGGCCACTCTTTGTCACCCTGATGCAAGAACCACAAAACCGCCGAAAACGAATCTAGTCAGTCGTTAGAAATGGCGTCTAAGCATCATCTGTCAAAGTAATATAAAAATTCGTGCTCTGTAAAAAGACGACCGTGGAAGAAACGTTATCGTCAACGGCGAACGATATCGAGCCATGATACGCGACTTTTTTTTTGCCCCAGTTGGCTGAGTTGAACTTGGTTGACATGTGGTTTCATCAAGACGGTGCCATTTGCCACAAAGCTTGTGAAACAATGGAAATGTTGAAGGATGAATTTTGTGAGCAGCTTATCTCTCGAAATGGCACTGTGAGTTGGCCGCCAAGATCATGCGATTTAGCGGCTCTTGATTATTTCTTGTGGGGTTATGTAAAGTCGTTAATCTATGTGGACAAGCCGAACACGATTGAAGCCTTACAGGATAACATAACACGCGTAATTCGTGGAATACAGGCCGAAATGCTCGAAAAAGTGACGCAAAATTGCACCTTCCGAATGGACCATTTGAAACGGAGCCGCGGACAACATTTACATGAATTTGCCTTTAAAACGTAAATGGCAAAGGCCTATTTATCGATTACAATAAACATTTTGAATATTTGATGCAAATTTGACTGTTTTATTCGATTTAAAAAAAAAAATACGCTTAAAAAATCACCCGTTATCTAGTTAAGTAAGTCAGACAGCTTGCTGATTTAATGTGCCACAGTTTCGATTGGCCTAGATCAGTCACATGAGCGGCTTTATGGAGGGGTAGCCGATGAATCTAACGGAGAAACATATTACATTACCAACATATCCAGTTCTTGCGTTTAGGGTACATCTAAACCAGACCAATCTAGTCGACTTAAGATAACAAGGGTTGGACCGTCAATAACGGCCTTAAGTAACTGCCTAAAGTTATATGCATTCCATCATAACGAAAAAGACAGTTGCATTACAATTATGAACGTATTTTGTAGCCAGTTCCATATTATTCTAACCGATTTTTAAATTACATATTATACCGGCTTGGCTTAAGAGTATAGTATCGAGTGGGAAGAAACAAAACGGAACTACCTACTTTTTAGCTTATATGCTTTTCAACCAGAGAGCTTACAGCAATAAGCTGAATTTTATCAGAAAGTCATACTGAGCATCTCCACCACGACAACCCAAAAGTAGGAGATACAAAAAATGCAGTTTGAAAATCACAAAAACCATCAAAGAAGATATTTTTTTAAATCGGAAATCTACTTATGGACTTTGATTTTTAATTAGGCGTTCGATGCAAAAAATAACCCAAGTGCCATCGAGCAGACGGTACATATCAGTGACAATGTTTTCCACTGCTCAATAAAATTAACGAATTCCACCGCACATAACAGTTGATCAGAAATGCATGTAATTTCAAGACCGCACAAGCACAACATCCACTTCACATGGCCCTATGCCCGCCTTTACAAGGAATTTCAATAAAGCGAATATTTTCCCAACCGCTACATGCAGCACTGAAAATTACAACAGCAAACAGCGCATAAGTGCATCCAGATTATAATTTTAATGAATTTCGTTCTTCCGGAGCAGCCCCAACCAACCCTACACTCTGCACAGCACGTACTTAGCATTATTGAAATGTAGACTCAGCTTCTTTAAAAAAAAACACTGCAACGAAAACAAAGAACTTTTCACTATAGGTATGCAGTAGGTGTACTCGATGATGTTACAAAATGTCGAACTTTGCGTCGATATTATAATTTAAAATGATTCCACCCCCGGTAAAGCGATTACTCCTTGGGTGCAGCAACAGGAACTCGATAATATTTAATGATGCTGTCAGTCATCATTAGAATGTAAACTTCTTCTTTCTCAGCTTTCGCTTAAATGATGCGTGTTGCTTTCATTTTTCGCCTTCCACTTCCACTAAGGATAATAGGAAATGAAATCATCTTTTAGTCTTCGCCCCCATGCCGTACTCCGAGGAGATTACATAATACCGAACGTGAGATGCCTGTGCGACTCTACGTTCCGCTGGCTTTTGTGGCAAATTGAAGAAAATGTACCAAATTGGAATTCAACTCTACTTTAAGCTCTGCTATAAGTTACCGTTAAATGATAACAAAGTATACTTCCACAGATAGCCATTCGCCTATCCGATGTATACAAAAGAGGAAATGAGGCGGACAGGACACACGGAAAGGGCTGGCAGTAAATTATTTTTTTTTTTTGCGACTTAACCGGTCGCAAGTACTTTTTCGAAAGTAAGGCTACCAAAGGAGCCGTTTTATTGTGTACGAGAACCCCCCAGAGGCCCCCGTGTGATGCTGAGATAGGAAAATAGGTTGAAATGAGAAAAAATGATTTATCGTAAAATGTTGCGTAATGATACCTGGACGTGTTTTTTCCCTCTCTCTTTTCTGTTCATTGAGGACAAATTTCGGGCGTCTTAGGACCAAATAATACCAAGGGGAGTTCTGATTGATTATGAGATTAGAAGTTGGTTTCTTTTATCCTCTTGGTCTGTTTATGGCATTTATTTGTGGTGTTATAACATAAAATCTGGGGTTGACATTTGTCACCAGCATTATACGATGAGGCAGAGGGACCTATACAGAAGAGTGAATAAATCCCAGATGTAGGTGGTAATTGCTTTGCTTTGACAAGGTAACTAAGCTCGCCGCAAAGGCTTTAGTTTGGGTAGATGCGGAAATCTAGGTCAAACTATATTCGGAAGAATGTCCAAATTTCATGGACCACATGTGCATATGAGTAGAGAAGGGATTGCTAGCAAAAGTATTCCCTGTCGAGGTTAAGCTCAGTAATAAACCCAATTGTGGGATATTGGAATCGACAGTGCGACTTTAATATTCATTACAAATTGAGATGTTCAGGACTGTAAACAGATCAATTCGAATGTGTAATAGGCTGTATGATATACAGCGATGGGAATTTTAATCATGAGCAACTCGTCGGCAATTGCTTGCTGTCATTGCTAGATCGCTGTCAGTTATGACAGTGGTTATGTTTTTGTTAAGAACTATTGGGGACGTGCAAGTCTGACAGCTCCCTGACTAGATGTATCTCGGTTTTGATTGTGGGAAATCGGTCGAATGAGCAGCTGTTTCAGTTGACGTTTATGGAGGGGTAGCCGACGAATCTAGTCAAGAAATTCGTGACTGAGTACTAAGTTGACAGTTCTCAATATGTGTCTGATGCAGAAAAAGTGACGTTCCCGACCAATATAGTTTTTGCGTTTAGGTTACATCTCATCCAGACCAATCTAGTCGACTAAGGATGACTAGATTTTTGAATGCGGCCATTCACTTTGATGCTTAAGTCGTAGTTGGGCTCTCAATGCTAAAGTCGAAAGCACAGAATCCACGAAACGACAACAGACCGCGGCTACCGACTAATGGACTTTGCAGCAGCTTGTAATACTGCGATAAGTGGCATTAGGTTTCCAAGGCTAGGGATCCACATTCCACACAGCAACCTGGCGCTCTCCCAGACGGTTAAACCAAATCGACCGAGTGCAATCGAGGCGAGGCACGAATCTTTGGATTATATTTATTAAATCCACTTTTCTGTTTTTCACTTAATAAAAGGTAAGTTTTAATTAACGAAGTACAAACGACTTTAAATACATTTTTTTACCAATAGCCACGTCCGAACGGTCTGAGATGTAGATGTGCAAAATTTGGCAGGGGATGAGTTGTCTGGGGATGAGGTGCACCCGACCCATGTCAGCAACGGTTGTGGACAACCTCAGACTCTCCTGGGTTTTTAGAGTATTTTCGAAATTTTATTTTAATTGATGAACGTAACTTCCTTGTTCATCAAAAGCTTTGCTGCAAATGAAGTGGAAGTTTCTGATTGTGTAAGCTCCAAGTTGTTAGAATTATTTTTAGGGCGAATGTGGTTGAAAAAAATGTTGGTAATATTTCCTAAAAAGAAGTTTTACGTAGCTGTTATTCTACTTTCAGTGGAAGTGGGCCACTGATGTAATTATTTAAAAAATATACCGGAGATATGTGAACACAGATCGGGATTTGGGTAATCATTTTTGAAAAATATTTAAGAAATTGATTTGTTCGAACTTTTTGAGAGAAACTAAGTCCGGGATCTTATTTAGAATACTTATTTTATCTTTGATATGTACTTTGATCAAAGTTGTTGCAGCGGTTTTTGTAAAATTTGGCAGACAAAACAGTACCAAATATTGCAATGTTAAGTTTGGAAAATACTTTTGATTGACTATTCAGCTGAAAAAACCGAGTACAAGTTATTGTTGGGATGCATCACTTGAGCAGTTTCTAAAATTATCGTTTTCGGCGATTCTAATTGAAAATCAAGGACGCAATAATTTTGAAAACATCCATTTTACTTCAAGTTTGCATTTTGGTCATAATCGTTATTGCCGTTATTAGGTAAACTAAAGCAAACAAAATTTTTAAAATATGGCTTTTTTTCAAAAATCCATTTTACAATGGTTCGGAGAAAAACTGAGTTTGCCATTAAGTTAGAAATGGCCATATTACCTTAGAAATTAATCTTTTTTTGCAATCGTGTGGACCGTTTGCGAGATATGTTTAAATTTAAAAGAAAAACTGCAAAAAGAAAGACTGCATCATGTTAACCTAACCTACTTAAGCTTTAATATGAATTTTGGTTGAAATCGTTAGAGCCGTTTTGGAACAAATCAAACTGATATGAAAATTTTATGTGGGAAGTACCATTAATATTGAGGTTACCGTACAAAAAAAAAACGGCCCGAACTGTAAGCCCACAAACTGCAAATCCTAAGTAAGAAGGAAATCGGGATAGCTGTTTAGGTTGTAGGCCTCGGGACATACAGACAGACAGACGGACAGAATTTTGCCACCCACTTTTTTGAGTTCCTCTATCATCGTAATGTCAGAATTGATAAACATCTCGATTTCGAATGCAATATCTTTCTCCTAGGCCGAAAACGCATCGGATCAAACGAAATGTTTTGGTCAAGTGTGTTTTCAACCTTACTTCCCTTCCTACGAATTCGATAATGTTAAAAACAGATGAGATGGAAATTCAAAGACAATTATTTAATGACATTGAATCACCTTTATGGGGCAGTGGAAACACCAAAGCTCCTTTCAGAGACTCAGGAAAGCACCTTCTTTTACCCAAAAATTAAAAAATAAAATACAGACCATCAGCAATATGAAACGCAATATTTTTTATAATAGAACTTGAAATAGGGTGATTTTTTAGCTGGTTTGGTTTTGGCAACTGACGTGTGTTTAGTACCTTGTGTCACTGTCAAACAGCTTCAGTTTGGTTTGCAATTTAACCATGGATCGTCTTACAAATGAACAACGCTTGCAAATTATTGAATTTTACTATCAAAATTCGTGCTCGGTTCGAAATGTTCATCGCGCGCTGCTTCCATTTTATGATCGGCATTCTCGACCTTCTGAGCAGTCTATTCGGAAGATTGTGACCAAATTTCGCACCAAATTTACTTTGTTGGACATTAAACCACCAACACGTTTACGTACTGTGCGTAGTGAAGAAAATATTGCGGCCGTATCAGCTAGTGTGACAGAAGACCGAAGAAGATGCGAATCGCAGCGTTACTGTCAATGGTGAACGCTACCGAGCGATGATAACAAACTTTTTTTTGCCCGAAATGGAAGTTCTTGACTTGCATGATATGTGGTTTCAACAAGACGGTGCCACATGCCACACAGCACGCGAAACAATGGCGCAATTGCGAGGCGAGTTTGGTGAACAGTTAATTTCACGTTTCGGCCCGGTCAATTGGCCGCCTAGATCGTGCGATTTGACACCATTAGATTATTTTTTGTGGGGGTATGCCAAGGCTAATGTGTATAGGGACAAGCCCGCTTCGATTGACGCACTGGAAGCCAACATCCATGCATTCATTCGTGAGATACCGGCCGATATGTGTGAAAGAGTATGCCAAAATTGGACTCAGCGGATGGGCTACCTGAGACGCAGCCGCGGTCAACATTTGCATGAAATTATCTTTAAACATTAAATTGCAAGGTTCAAACTATCGATTCAAATAAATATTTCATTCATTTTTTCGAATTTTTTGTGTTTTTTTTTTTTTAAAAGTTCTAAACCTCTTAAAAAATCACCCTTTATTATCAAACGACAGCGAATTAGATGTCTCAAGTGACACTACAATTTCAAGCGAAGTAAATTGGTCAAAGAGAGGCATTCTGGTTGAAAAATGCTTTCTATTGAACTGTTGTCTCAATCACTCGAATTTGAAACAAATCATCACCAGAGCCCGCATTAGCAACAAAATTATTAAATAAATTAGCAACTTCTCAGACGCAGTGAGATTATTATTGTTAATGCATCTGAATAAGATTAATTTTTGTTTAGTATTTCATTAAGAACTCGCCATTCCTCTTGAGAGTTACCAAAGGTTTCTTGCTAATCTATTGCTTAAGCATTAAATTTTCAAAACACAATCGGAATCAGGTCCAAGTCTTCAAATGCCGCATAACCAGGGGTAAAATGTCTGCTGTGTCAATCTAAGCCAATCGTACGAAAAACTAATCCGAATCCTCTTATGATGAGCTTTCCTTAAAGTATTTCTTGCAATAAGCACAGTAAAACTGTGTTCTGCGGTAGTGTAACCATCTAAACTCCGTACGCCATTATTATTAATAACGCCAGACGGAAAACACATAATAAATAAAAAGAACATAAGCCGTAAGCCAATTATCCCCTACCGCAGTTGTTCGAGGAAGAAACTTATTATACTTCTTTATGTCGGCTTAATTGACTGTCTTTTCCCAGTTATGAACAATGAACACCGAACCGACAGTTCTAATGCTATTATTTCTACCTCGGGTGGGGCACTGTGTCCATGGACAACACTGTGCTCCGTTTAGGTTTAAATCGAAAAGTTGCCACTTTTCATAGAAAATAATGGAGATGAATTTCTGTAAATTTATCACATACATAGGTCCCAAGGACCCAAAGTCATCCGTCAAGTCTGAGAACGGAAAAGAAACAAACGCCCCTGCACTTCCCAAGAGAAAACTACAAGGAATACCTACAACGAACGATAGCAGCCACCACAACCATTACAAACTATCTGTATACTGCAAAGAAAGTATAGTGTGGAACTTGTAGTTCGTGGTCCCGTTCCGCTCATCTACAATCGATAACAAGAAGTTTCACTGAAAAATGGACACAAAAAGAAATAAAAGAACCCCGAAGGAAATAAATGACTGTTATCTCTAGTAGAGGACAATTTGCCAGACGTGAGGACTGAGGATATGCGAAAGCGTTAAGGATTCGTTCGAATTTTTCACCCATTCACTTGGATGATTTTCAGAGCTCTTAAGTTGGCGCAGAGTTCGGAAGGTATAATGCCGCAGAAAAACTCTGGACTTAATTTCATTTGCTCAACCTTAAGCTGAGAGATTATTCTCCGGCTGATATTTCCAGGAACGATAAATATGGTATACCAAGTGGGTCATCGCCAATCGGTCCGTATGAACACTGCATTTGCCCGAGGTAAATATATCATGTATCAGGGGACTGTTGCCCAATTAAGCATATGTGTTTAGTTTATTGACGTGTACGACCGGCTTCCTGTTTAGGAACAAGACTGGTGTACGATGAAAAGTGAGCCAGCCCAGAGAGAAGGGCTTTGGTTCGAAAATCAGTTGCATAGGTGATAGGTATCTCCTTGTATGAATGTATGTAAGCCTTTGCATGAGCTACTTCAAATAGTAAGTACAGTGTGGCAGGTGGAAGTTTACCCTATAAAAAGGAAGTCCGATCTGGTGATTGACTCCGCTCGTAGAAAATCAATCAAGCACCTTAGCTCTTAGTCAAGGCTCCTTATGTGGACCAAGTTCGTTGGAAGGTGTTCTCAAATAACAGCGCGATTAGGTTGTAGGAAGCTAATCTCTTTAGCCCTTTGTTTAGACAGTGCAAAGTGTGGAGAAAACTCGACGAGTCTTTGAAACAATGTTTTGTTTCCACCATAAACATTTGCATACAAGATATATTAAAAATGTCAAAAATAAATAATAAATGTTGCGCAAATTACCTAAACATCCAATTTTCTTACTGTGGTTGGTGGATACGTTGTAAAGGGTGATTTTTTAAGAGGTTTAGAACTTTTTTTAAAAAAAAAACACAAAACACAAAATTCGAAAAAATGAATGAAATATTTATTTGAATCGATAGTTTGAACCTTGCAATTTAATGTTTAAAGATAATTTCATGCAAATGTTGACAGCGGCTGCGTCTCAGGTAGCCCATCCGCTGAGTCCAATTTTGGCATACTCTTTCACACATATCGGCCGGTATCTCACGAATGAATGCATGGATGTTGGCTTCCAGTACGTCAATCGAAGCGGGCTTGTCCCTATACACATTAGCCTTGGCATACCCCCACAAAAAATAATCTAATGGTGTCAAATCGCACGATCTAGGCGGCCAATTGACCGGCCCGAAACGTGAAATTAACTGTTCACCAAACTCGCCTCGCAATTGCGCCATTGTTTCGCGTGCTGTGTGGCATGTGGCACCGTCTTGTTGAAACCACATATCATGCAAGTCAAGAACTTCCATTTCGGGCAAAAAAAAGTTTGTTATCATCGCTCGGTAGCGTTCACCATTGACAGTAACGCTGCGATTCGCATCATCTTTGAAGAAATATGGCCCAATAATGCCGCCGGCCCATAAACCGCACCAAACAGTGGCTTTTTCGGGATGCATTGGTAGCTGTTGCAATGCTTCTGGCTGATCTTCACTCCAAATGCCGAGCACGAATTTTGATAGTAAAATTCAATAATTTGCAAGCGTTGTTCATTTGTAAGACGATCCATGGTTAAATTGCAAACCAAACTGAAGCTGTTTGACAGTGACACAAGGTACTAAACACACGTCAGCTGTCAAAACCAGTGTTGCCAAAACCAAACCAGCTAAAAAATCACCCTTTATAAGTGCTTCGAAGACAAACCCTTTGTCAAAGAGCTCGAACGAAAGTTAAGAACTTACGAAATGGCTTCATTGTCAACGATATTCCTATACAGTTCCGCATAAGCGATTCTTGTGAAAAATCTCACAATTTTTGTGCTGATAACACATCTCGTGATTGAGATAGAAGCCAAGACCGATGTAGTCGAGTCAGTTGGTCGTACTTGGACATTTTGATTGCTTCAGAACTTTTCGAGTCGAATCGCAAATACTATTTGAAGGGAACATTAGCGAAAGGAACAACTCCATGGGAAACTCGACGAAATAATTTTTGAAATACAGCAAACAACCGATAATAAAGCGGGGATACAGCTCTTTTTAATTATAAAGCGGTTTATCAGTTGTCGTCGTCTAAAGGACCAAAGTCCTCGTTAGATATCAAATCATTTAAACAAAAGTAAGCACTATTTAGCGAAGTCTAGTTTACGAAGGCATATAGTAGGTCGAGGACGACATCAGCTTTCCAAATGCCAACCACAAAATTATTCCAATTTTCACTTGTTATATCTCATGTCCCGTTTCCATACATTGTTGGGTAACTTAATAACTGAGAAAGAAGTTTGTTTCAAAATTCTTTAGGCGGTACGACCACCAGTCTCACCCCTGATCTAATTTTAATTTCGACGACAAAAAGTTAATCTTACCATCGGATTTGTGCCTCCGAATATTTGCCTACCTACCGCTCCATGAGAGAGAGCAAATTAAATTTGTCAAACAAACAAACAGAATTTGGAATGAAGCGGTGTGGTTGTGGCTGTATAGTGTTTTGGTGGGCTTAGCCCCTCACAGCTCTGCTTGTTATGAACGTTTTTGAAAAGTTCATGCTTACACAATGCCATGTTGTCACGTTGACAGTTTGGGCTTGCTGCTGTGTACATATAGTGCGGAAGGCCACTTCGGGTACTTTATAACAGGATGCTGGGTGTTAAAGTTAATTGTATTGCCGTAGGCATGCGTTTTATTGAATCAATAAATTTTTTAAATGCCAAAGTTGCTTTTCAGAGTGTTTTATAAATGGTATTCATGATGAATGATACAACAGACATTTGTTTGAGGTATAGATTTAGAATGAATGCCTTTGCTATATAGAATCAGGATAGGGGTCCACTATTTACAGGTTGGCACTGACCTCTTCTCCATCCAACAGTTTTATAGGGTTGAAAATATAAACATGGCTTTGTCAAGCTCATTTCTACAGTTGCTGTCACAGATGGTTTTGAAGCTATGATGAAGGTTGTGGTACGCAAAAATCGATGACTTTTAGCTTTTTTTTCTAGGAACCCTTTAAGAAGACCTTTCTTAAACCACAGCAATCAGTTTTTTTATTTCGAAAGACGAGTGTAACCTTAACTCTTTTAATATAGAGAGCTGCTGATGGCCTTCGAAACCTGGGAACTGTGAGTTTAACGTTCATTTTTTCCAGGATTGCACTCCCTGCTTTTGCCACTGCAAGGTCTCTTCTAAAATTATTTAAGGCGGTGGTATTTTTTTATTGTGTCTAGTTAGAAAATCAGTTAAAACACTTTGCTAGGATTATAAATTTCCTCATTAGACTGTCTCTGTCCTTGTATTTGGTACAGTACTCAGCAAGGCGATAGTCTTCAAATTTCGGGACCGGGGTACGATGAGCCATCGTGCATCTTTAGAAAATCCCTCATGATCGGGTATAAGAAAGAAGATAACCCTAAAGGATATAGCTAGATCTTCATGGAGATGTAGAAAGTCCAAACCCGGTGTAATTAGAGCTTTAATAACTTCAGAAAATAGCAGAGCTAAGGTAGGCGCAGTGGCTTAGTGGTTAGTGAGTTGAGCTACTAAGCGAGGGGTCCCAGACTTCGAACACAAAGTCCGAGAGTACAACTTTCATGAAAGAGCTGCTCACTTTAGCCGCTCGGACTCGGCACAAAATTGTAGGTCCTCTTCAGTAGTCCCAACGATTAAAAAATCTCACAAAATGAATGGTTGTGAGGAGCCCTAACAGACCTGTTGTGGCAAGTATTTATTTATTTTAAGCAGAGCTAAAGTACTCTACTCTTTGTAGGATCCAACGCCAAACTACCTTTTGTTCAATTATTTTTAAATGCCCTCCCCATTAATTTTAATGGTAAAAAGTTTATAACTTTCGAGTGTGTGCTGCCCTAACTCGTCGGTTATACCTCCGGTATATATCTGGGCGGCTCTAGGCTAGGTAAGTTAACAGACGACAAACGACTTCATACTCTGGCAAGTTTTAGAAAAAATCTCAGGAACTTCCGCAGGGTACTGATAACTGACTTTAAAGTCGGCTCTGATAGATTTTGAAGGGACGAATTGTATACAGAGCCATTTTAGGTTTTGGCAAGCGATTGGCGATGGAAAAACTTCTCTTTTTTTTTTTTTGGATGTCGAATAAGGTTCAACCAAATGTAACGCCATTGCGCGTCTTTACGTCACCCTTGAAGCAATTGTACGAAGCTAACCTATATCTTCAAAGGGACAATGACTTGATTAACATCATACTAGGCGAACACAGAAAGCTGTCAGTGTTAGCGGCACGTTTGCAAGTATTGAAACTGAGGCTCCAAAGATCGGCCAGGCTATTAATGAGCCGACTGTGGCAAATTGCCACTACTGGCAGATCAAACTTCGAAGCAGAGCATTACTTTTGCCACGCAAAATGGCAGAGCCAAATCAGGAATCACTCTTGTTAATAGCGGTTTCTTGGCGCTAAGAAGGCACTGAAGAGCTTAAACCCCTTCCTCATAAAACCAGAGGCAGGGAGCAAACAACTTATGTACAAGCAAATCTTGGCCGAGTTCATAAACATTCCCATCTCGATTAAACAGTTTCCTTGTACATGATTAAATTTTTAATTAGCTACCGACACAGTTGTCCCTGCACAGCCATAAATTTAGATTCGTACTTCTCGCACTTTGTCACTTTGAAGTCGTAAACTTCAGTTTAAACTATTCACCCGTCCGGTAAAAGGCAGACTGAAGACGCGTTGACCTCTTTCAGCGTGCAGCTCTCCTTAATAAAATCAATCGCGTTAATTAAATTTCCATGCATAAATTACAAGTTTCCGCACTGTGTGAATTAACAACTCCATAAGCCTCGATTCTTTCTTCCTCCTCAACGGGACGTTAAGTTAAAGTCCACTAAGCCTTCTTCTTCCATGACGCTGTTATGTGTCGCCCGTTAGCCACCGCGTGCACCGATCGATAAGTCTGTCTGTCTCAATGTTCGCTGTTAACGATGGCGCCATTCCTACGGTCGTCCTTATTCTCCTATCATTAAGGAGTTACTTCATTACACACCACCCTTGGATCGCACAAACAACACCAAATTGATTTGGGTTGTTTCTTTGAGATTTAATTAGTTTCTTGTCAAGGTTTTTCCAGAAGGCGAAAATGGAAATAAAATGCAATTGGACTTTGCAGGATTTTTTACTGTTCATGTTTTGCATTTGAAACTTTTACTTGGCACTGGGTCATTCCTTGTTCATTTTCCTTTTTAAAGGTTTTCCTTTTGCGAAAGGCACGGCACGGTCGACGAAATGAGAATAATTTTATCGGGAAAACGGTTTCCCCAAGTGATTTCATATACCTTGACAGAAGTCATAACTGGGATGCAGATATTGATAATTAAAAGTGAGAAGGCATTGAGGGTAGACAGAACTGCTGAAGCAAATGAAAAGAAAAAGAAAAGTGTAATCAAATCTGTGCCCTAATGAAGGTTCACAAAGGAAGATCGATTTTCATTAACTATGGGCACAATCTGTGGTTAAATAGTTGACGCAACAGGTCCGCATAGATACGCTAGACCTAGGTTCTCACAACGGTTGGTATTGCGTGAGTTTTTATTTTTGGAGACGAACCTACAATTTTATGCCGAGTTCGAACGGCTGAGCTCTTTGCGAAGAAGGAGACCAATAAGGCACAGATTCACAGAAAAAGCAATAAAAATGTTAAAACTATTTAGTTTTCAGCTGATTCCAAGTAAAGTAAGGTCTGCACTTCGTTTTGGCCTGTTCTTTTGTAATCATTTATAGAAACAGTCTTAAACGACTTGCACTGTCTCTGAATTTGTCGATGGACATCCGGTCCTTTTCATCACTGACATACAAACCAACCAAGGTACACCCCATAAAGCTGACGAAGCTTGTTAAGCTTACCACGTATTTTTCTTTTGGAGTTTGTAAGGTCCTGTCGTCAAACGTTTGAAAATTTACCAACAAATTTACTCGTTTATTTTGATTGACAATTAACAGGATACGTCCCTTCCATTTCTGCTCGGCACTAACGTGTCTACCCCACTTAGTTTTGAATCACTTTCGTCTAAGCAAAAATAAAAAAAGGACAGATTTGATGATGTCAAGTCTATTTTTAAAATGCCACGTACCGCCACAGCGCAGTGCCGCGCCATCAGGACTTTAACCTCACATTCACAGCGTGGAACTAGTCTAACCAATGCACCATGACAGTATGTACCCCCAATCGACCGCAAATCCTTTACGCATTTAAATGTATTTTGTGTTGGGTGACATCAAAGTAATGTCAGCAGTACAATGCTTCTCATGGGAAGCAGCTACCACACTGCCTCCATCCTCCATGACAGCTATCAAGAGAGTGCATTGAACAGGAAAACCCCACTGCAACTGTACATGTTTCATATAGTTTACGACAGCGCAGTGTTTCCAGTGCAAATGCAGCGGGAATGGAAGAAAAAAAGCCGACTACGAGAAAGGAGGAAGAAAAAAACCTCAACTTCGCACACTGGCATACTCTGGTGCTGAAATCAAACGATATAGCAACCTGGATAGCAACAAACCTTTTTATATCAATGGCCTACTTATTCCACATGACTGCCAGCCAACTGACTTTCATTTTCTTATTTTTATCTTCTGCAACATTATCTGCACATGAACCTAGTTTACTCCAACTGGGGTGGGTGGCACAGTTTCAGAGTGGGGTTTGATCACCTTTTCATACTCTGAACTGAAGGCTAAAATGTGTACATACAGTTATATTAATTTCATAATGCACATGGTCACTTTTCCTGGAAGCAGGAACTGCCAGTTGATGTTTTAGCGCAGAGGCGTGCAAATAAAGACCTTGTGCGGGTTAATTATTATTTGTCGGAATTTTGTTGCATCGATTCCGGACTGAATGTCCTTTTAGAAGTCCGCCCTCCTTTAATAAAAAGCTCGTTATGAGGATATTTGAATGCGAATTGGTCACGTATCTTGCATTTTATTGGAAAGAAACGCCAAAGGGACTCAACTCAAAACTGACAAATTGGCATTGGCTTCATGAATGATTGCAGCAGTAAAGGATACATGTCTCTGTATAAATTTGGTTTCAGGGAATTTGCAAATCGATCGATTTTTTATGCACTCTGCAATGTTACTGGTAGATTGCGAAACGTGTTGGAGAGCAGATTGTATTACTTATCGAAAGGGCTTTTGTGCATCAACTGCTGGGTTAGTTTGCAAAATTGATCGCGCGCACAAAATTTGCAACAAATGCTGAGCCAACACCACGTATATGTGTAAGAGTTGCAAAGTTAACAGACTGATACAAAATACACGTCAAAAGGATATGAGTCGCGGTACTCCTGAAAAATGCGGAATAATTGTATTGAATTTTTGTGTGGAATGATTCGTGATTTTAAGGAATTTCGACGCAGATTTCCCGCTCATCCGACACCAACTGGGCCTAAGAGAGAATGGGACAGCACGAATTCTGACCGGCCCGAGCACCTGTTCAGCTAAGAATATCGCAGCTGTGGCTGAAGATTTCGCAGAAAACCCCGGAGAATCGACCAGACGACGTGCCACCCAATTGGGCATTTATCGGCGGTCATTACAGATAATTTTGGTGAAAGACTTGAAGATGTTCCCTTACAAAGTGCAGACACTTCATCAGATGTTAGCTCTTGACCGCCAGCGCTGGTGGGAGTCTTCTCATAATCACGCGAACTCAACATTGCTTTAAGTCTCCCTGATGACCACTAAAGGATTGTTTCAGTCGCAAAAGCTATCAATAAAATATTTGCTATTCAAAAAGGAGGCAGTCTTAGGACGGAATCTGTGGAACAGGACTAAACACCTGCGTAACATCCAGACACATTTGGCCCGAACTAGATGCCAAAAGAACTCGAAGACTATACTTTCAGTCAATAGTCAATTGTGATCAATTGTGTTAGCACTAACAGGACATTGTTGGATCGTCAACTGTCAAGTCATTCAAACATAATTTCGAAGGCAAATTTCAGATTCCGGTGGAAATAAGTTCCAAATGTCGAAGGTATGTGGCTTAAGTGTTGTACTGTGGGCCGAGGGCGAACTTGAGCATTATAGTGTCTGACAGCCTGAAAAAATGTGCTGAAGAAATGTGAAAAAATATCCCGATAAAAATAGAAAATTTGAAAATGACGAGAATTATTCTAAGTCCGTTTCAGTATTTCAATTCTACAGAAAAATATTAAGCTGTGTGGCAAGATTTTTCTCTGTCCATTCTTCCGCAAAAGCATCCTTTAAAGATGTATAGACTCTCACACAGGTAGCGCTTGACACTTAGGCACTCCCAATTCCAAACGCAATCAGGGAAACATTTTTTTTATTGACGGGATTTCTTCCTAGGAATATTAAAATCCGTAGAATCGGTATTGAACGCGTCTTTATTACTGGTCAACATTTTGAGAAAATAATTGCTATAGCAACATAACTCCTACAGTCGAATTGGTTTACGTCAAAAAAGTGGCAATTTTACGAGTGCGTTTTGCTAGATTTCAATTTCTTGAATGGAAAGCTATTCTCCTCAGCCTACAACACCAAAGCAATTTTAACAGATCGATATCTGCTGCGCAGAAGTGTTTCTCCCCAGAGGCGGAGAAACCAGTAAACAAAATATCCAAACGATGTCATAGTACACAAGGCGGTGGATTTAAGTTATGCGAATTGAATCCTATCCTATCCTTTCGAAACGAAATGTTGGATATATCGTCGATTAATCAAAAAATATGAACCACAGCAGAGGGAATTCGTTCAATGTTCAATCACCCCAGCGAACAAAGGGAGTGTTTCTTAAAAAGCTGTATTCATTTTAGATGCAAATGCGATAAGATTCATATAACTGGATACCCTGCGCCATTGTAACTACGTATACTTTAACCAAATGAACAATTTACTACATATGTCTTTATTTGGTGTCCCCGTTCTTCCTTGAAAGGACTTAAAAAGAACTGCGCCACGTTTTCCTTATTGTGAACGGAGTTTACATATGATTGAAAGGAATGGAGTAACATTTTTTCTTTTGAAGAATTCTGGCAAAAATTGGCGACTGCTATTATTTTTAATGGGCGTAGATATAAAAAGGTTTAAATTTCGTAGGAAGAATTTGAAAATGGGTAGATATTCCCCCCGAGGTATATTTCTGACAGATTGTTCACTCACCAATGCATTCCTTAAATTGTAGATGGCTCGGTATTACTTATCGAAATGGGGTCGTAGCCAGGCGGGCAACTAATGCACTAGGCACCAGCAGGGAAACCAATTTTTTAAATGCATTTTTGTTATTGGAAAAGAATACTGTAAAACACGCTTTCTGAACTTTGACTTGCAACAGTTTGAATGCAAAGCTACTGCCTTTACATACACTGCGTTTCACTTAAATAGCACATCTAATGTTTTTGTGGTTATTTTCTTATCAAATAATATTCTTCTTCTTTGTTGTTGTTTTTATTTCTGTTCTATTTTCACCTTCATTCAAGCTTTTACAGTAAAAAATTGTATGCTCTGGAAATATGCCGTTATAGATTTTTTGCTACTTTCTTTTAGAGTTGTACAAGAATGCTGCGAATTTTTTGTTTCACTAGAATAGCACTTTGTGGTTTAAGCTTCATTTACGTAGTGCAAATCGATAAGAATTGGGCAGAGAAATATAGTTTTAGTTATTTATATCCCACTTAATCAATTTGAAATTATGTATAATGGGCCGCGGTAAGACCTTAACGAACGAGGAACAAGGCAAAATTAAAGCCTTTAGAGATTGTGGCCTTTCTGTGACTGATATAGCGAAAAAAAATCGGAAGAAGCAGAAAAGTTATTTACAATTTTATTCAAAAAGGGGTAACGGTAAAGTATGGGAAAAATATGAAAGGTCGTACCCAAAGTGTCCTTTCTGCTGCAGATAAGCGGGCTATTCTGCGCAAAGCTTCGAATTCGCATGATTGCCTGGCCAAAATCAAAGAAAAATCAGGGGTCCAAGCAAGCAAAACAAGTGTCTGTCGCGTTATTTCCAAAGCAGAACACATCAAATATCTAAAACTAAAAAAAAAACACCACTCACCCCTGAACGCAAAGAAATGCGATTTACTTTTTGCAGATCTAACATGTCGTGGAACAACGAGTGGCATCGAGTTGTTTTCTCAGATGAGAAAAAATTTTATTTGAAGGTTTCCATTATTATTTTCATGATTTGAGGAAGGAGACTCACCACTTGGATCGCTTGCACAGTCGAGAAGGTGGTGTTATGGTTTGGGGGGCCATATCGTATTATGGAACATGTGAGCTTCAAATTTTAACAACAACTATGAACGCAAAAACGTACATAAATGTTATAGAGAAGGCTTTTCCATTATTGGACGATCTCCTTGAGCCTCTGCCGTGGACTTTTCAACACGCTAACGCTCCATACACACTGCCCGTGTGGTCAAATCGTGGATCGAGTCCAAAAATGTCACCCTTTTGAACTGGCCGCCATACTCGCCGGACCTTAACATTATAGAAAATGTCTGGGGATGGCTGGCTCGAAAAGTTTATGAATCAGGAAATCATTTTCATAAAAAAACCGAACTTATCGAAGCCATTCACGGAGCCTGGACTTTAATTTCACTTAATTACATCAAAAGTTTGTACGATTCAATACCAAATAGAATTTATGAGACAATATAAAACAAGGGAGGCTCTATCCATTACTAATATTTCTTAATTTTCTTTAAATTTCATACTATTACTTATTAAAATATTCGTTCATATATAAAATATTATTTAGTTTACATAATAATATGAAACAATGAAGTGTGCTATTCAAGTGAAACAAAAAACAAGCTGCATATTTTTAGTATTTTTCTTTTTCGACTTGGTTTTCAGATTGTGTTGAACATTTTTAAGTACGCATTATTTGTTCTATAAGTCGTAAATATTGTACTTGAAATAAAAATTATAAAAAAGTTCCTGACTTTATTTATAAAAATATATGAAGACAAGAAAAACAGTTCGCATGATGTGCTATTCCAGTGAAACGCAGTGTATGTGAGGGTGACTTATTTTGACAAAATGTCCGTGAAGAAGAAACTTTTCTTCGTGTCCCATAAATTCCTATTTGCAAAAAAGGCAAACAAACTGCTGATTTGTAAAAGACGTAAGATTATTTGAAGCTTAAGAAACAAATTTTCCGTTAACATTATAAAAGGTTTTTTGTTTGGCTTTGGTTTCTTTTTCTCGATCAAATGTTTCTCTGCGGTTTCCTCCAAAAAAATATCCATTAGAAAACGCAACACAAACTCCTCCGTTTTTTAAGTCAAAATTTATCTTCGATTTAATGTACCGCGCATTTATTTCGCGAGCTAAATGAGTGGAGACTTTTCTTCGGCCCATCTATATGAAGTTACGAAGAGGACACTGCTTCCTCGCTAAATTTGTATCTTTGTAGACATTCTTGTATGACAGATAAAATTTAGCGCGAGCAGGATACTCAGCTTTAGTATTAACATTTCATTCGGAATAAGCTGTGTAATTTGTTTACATGTTTTAACTTTAGCAGTTGATAACTTTTTAGCAATTCTTATTAATACGGGGGTAGGTATTTAAACTCACAAATTGTGATTAAAGCATTTCAGAAAGCTTACCAGTTTAATGGGTTTCAAACTCTGATAAAGTTATCAATTTTACCTGAAATAAAAAAAAGAAGTAATTTAATTTAATTATACGGCGTAAGATACCATTTTATTACAGAACAATTTAAATAAAATATTATGTTTTGCCTCGGCATGTGCGAAGGTTAGGCGGCATTTTTAAACCTCTGAAAAGGTTTTTTAGTAGCTTGAATCATATTTGAATTTTAATATATTAAGCTTTCACTGTATTATAAGATAATTTTAAGACCTAGTGTGTAAGCATTAAAATAAAATAAATAAAGTGAAAATTGACACCAGTTTCACGGTAGATAAATGTTGTTGAGCCTTTCCACAGGAAAATAGTGGATTTATTTCCACATTCCTAACGACGTGGATATAACCTGCCAAACTTTGCCCTTAAAATTAGATTATCCGTCACTGACCAACCATCTACTGCCTATTTCAATTCATTTCACTTTGCATTTATAGTTCAATAGTAAAGAAAAACACTTTACCTTACTAAGAATCATTTTTAATATTTACACTAAATATTTTGTAGGTCAGAATGGGTAACTTTACATTCAAAATTTAGCCATGAGTTCGTTAAATCGAGCAAGGACACTAAATATGATATTTATTAACATCGCGCAAGCTGATGAGTGACTAAAGAAGTCTGCTTCCGCCTATTACCTCTGACAGCCCCGTCATTTGGTGCGTGAGAAACACTCAATATTGAAAGCCGATCTGGTGATTAAATGGCGGAAAAGCATACCTCAAAATTATTTATTTGGGCTACTGAACGAGGGGACTTAGGTTAGATCCAATTAAAAAATTACAAATTACATCTAAAAGTTTTCTTCCACCGAGGGAAGGTTTGTACTGAAAAAGCGTCGTCAAAAAATTGTCGTCACCAGTCACTCAATCCGTAATTTTTCAGACGATTATCGTTGAAAAGATAGACCTCCAAAAGTAGCAACTAAGTGCCAAAATTACGAGCTTGAGACCGTAATCCGGTTCATTTTCCACAAATGCAATGAAACCTGACGATAGTAAAAACAAATTCAGGCAGAATATAACTTTCTATGGTCATCAAAGTTTCAAAACCGATATCGTCCCGACGATAATCGTTATACGGAATCTGCCCCCTGGACTAAGGATACCAATATGGGTATATTTATTTATTTTACTTTACTAACAAATCTGGGTAAGCTAAAGGGCTCGACTGGTTAGCTTTTTAAATCTGTATGACATAATTTTTTGTTACGGAGCAAGCTTCAACAAATCTGTAAAATTTTATCGAATGGAAGTATACCCGATGAATAGAACATTTGCATTGTTGCCCGGTCTTTTGGTCTTTTGAAAAGTGCCGTCTACGCAACAGCGCAAAGACACGAAATCGCCTTCAAAAATCTAAAATAGTTTCTTGTAAATCTGTGGCAACATGAAAAAACCATCATAAGTCGTTTTTAGCCACTTTTCAGGGGCGCAGGTTAGAGGTTTTTCTTTAGATGTGGGAAGACGACTTATGCGTTTTTTCTGATCCATAACAGAGCAACCTTAAGAGATATTTGAATGAACATAATATCACATATTTGGAAAAGGGTACGGTGCATCGGATCGTAACATTACCGAACTTTTGAGTCGACCTATAGTGTTCTTTCTTTTTGCCACAGAAATGTATGGTTTTATGTCGCAGAAATATACCTTCGACCAAATATTCACACTACGGTAGACTTAGGTAAAGAAGCATGAATTGAAAAATTAATGAAGTTTGGTAGGACGACCGCTGAACCTTTGCCATTGGCATAATCGAAGAATACCGCGTTAAAACTCTGCGAACTGTGAGTATGAATTCAGAGGCAGCTAAGAAAGGGTCCAGTGGAAATTAGAACAAAATACACGGAAGGATATTCAAACCTCCATGCTGGATAGGTCGTCAAACAATCTGGAGGTAGAATAGGACTTCATCTACAGCGACTTAGCCATACATCAAATACATCTTCGCCTTAACCACAATAAAAAATTGGAAACTGTGTAATTACATTTCTAGGGTTTCAACCTTCCGACGAGCTTTTGAGTGACGGGCGGCCTTTAACTGTTAGTAGTCGCTTCACAGATCAGTTGTTAAAATGCCATTGTCGAGTGCTGTTTGTCCTAGTCTTTTGCTTGAAGGTCGTCTTTCATATTGATGGATCGAAAAAACGAACACATGGGGTACCGGCACTGCCAATAAATCGAGATGGTATTTGACTGGATGGTGATTTCATTTTTTTAGAACAGATTGGTTACTCAAACCTCTGCGTAATGTTGAAGGTATATGATACTCGCTAAAGAAAGCACTGAGCTGTAGAAAATGTTTCCAGATTATTCGGAAGTAGGAAGTGAAACTTTTCCATTGGAAACACATAGATTGGCTATACTGCTGCAACAGCAACGCCGTGGTGCACAAGCTAAAAGTGCTCTTGAGAAGTATTTCCTTGGCTCCCCGTATTAACTGCTCAACTCAGTAAATATTCCATTACATACTTACTTCGAAACAGCTCTCCAACGTCGGCCGTTTGAAAGCAATTACCTAAAACCCCAACAAGCTACCATCGCAAGGCAAAAGGTTTTCCGTTTTAATTAGGGGATTTTCAAAATATCGAAAATTCCCGCAGCGCACTTAAATGCATTTATCACCGTACACAGAAATGAGTCTCCCTGGTTGCTCTTGTTTGTGGCAACAAGAGAGCACAAACGATGAATTCATTTTTCCCCGTCAGAAATTTTAATTAAATCAATTTATTTTGAAGTCATTCCCTATTTTACATTGTTTGCAATGCGCTAGTCCCTCGTGACCATGTTGCGCCGCATGAAAGCACATAAACCAAAAGGACCTCCGACCCTCGATCTATTGAAACATATTACGAGCAATCTAAGGCATGCTGAAATATATCCTGGAAATATGAAGTACGTATACATATTCCGTAGAAAGTGGATGGGCGTACCGTACAAACGTAAGTTTCCGTTCTGTATTTGTATCTGTATCAGGGTATCCGTAAGATTGTTTTTTTTTTCTTTGCTGTTTTTGCAAGTGTTTCGTATTTTCCTGCAAATTATACGAAAATTGGATTCAATTCTTTGTGAAGGAGAATTTTATTTTCTCGTTTTCTTTTTGAAGCCTCGAGGTAGTCAATTAGGATGTGAAGAAAAACACGAAGCGAAAGACTGGCGCTGCTTGCAATAAAGTAAAAGAAGAGCGGAAGAGATGAAAAAAAGGAAAACATCCGTGGCGCTGGTACCTATCTATCGGTGTTGATCATTTCTTTGGCGGAAATAAGTTATCAACTGAACTGTGAAACACCAAGTGGGGTGTCAATAGCCTGCTATCCGATTCAATTCGTTTTGAGATCTGTTACAATGACGATACCGCTTTCTTCTTACATTGTGCCGGAAGGTCAATAGCGTTGATAACTGACAGGTGGATTTGTTTCCGCAATCATGTGTCGTTTTCATAACAAGCTAACGTCTTGTTGACAGACAATATCATGTCTGTTTCTCTGTATCCGGTTTGGGGGTGGATCTGAGAATCTTTGATTGCTGCAAAGGGGAATTTACTTTCGTAGATATCAATTTCGTAGCGATGAACGGGAACATGTTCTACAAATCTGTCAACACCAAAAACAGAAAAAGAGCCTTAAGCAGATTAAAAATGGATTTGCTGTCTCTTCAGTTGGGTATCCTTTTCAACTTTGGGGCCTCTTGGCGTGTTTCTTATGATTGCACGTGCTAACGCTTCTGAGAGGTACTTTGAAGTATGTTCCTACGAAGGTACTCCAAGAATAAGACAATTTTTATTAGTTGTCGAAACCATTCCCTTGTTTAGGGAAGAGCCTTGTGTTTATTTGTAAAAGCAAACATGTCGTCCTTGGAACCAGCACTCATAAATCAAATCAGGCGGATATCAGAGGGAGGTTTGAGAAGCCTTCAACAACTAGTATTCTAAGGTATCATCTTCACTGTTGGGTGCACTCCCAGGTAGCTTGACCGTTGTGCGAATTAAGTTGCAATTTGGCAAATTTTTGAGGGCCTTTCAGAATTTTTTTTTTTTGCTATTTTGGCCCTTTTTTTAGTTGGAGAAAGCGCTTAAAAAACTTTCCAAATGCTATTATTTCCAAATAAAAATGTAGCGCAGTCGCCTATCAAAACAAGTTTATGGTGTTCAGCGAGCCAATGCTTGTCCTTCTTGCTGACTGCAGTTCCATACCTTAGCCTCAGGCAATTTTTATAAGGCTCGGAAGAGTTGCTTTATAAATAATTGCCTCTGACTATGATTTCTCCTGGGTGCAGAACCCACAGTTGCTAATGTCGTTCTGAAGCTTATCTATGACGATTGTCCTTAGAAGGGGTTATAGTACTCCTCCTTGAGGGCATTTTTTAACTGCTTCAACCGAGTTTGGCAGATATGGTTCTCCTACTCAGCATCAAGTGTATTCACTTGATAACAACAATTTGCTTCAATGGCTTTTGGGTGATAATTACATGTAATGCAAACTGTCCCTACTATGTATCTACTTAGTCGTTAGGTTGTTTATGGCTTTTGCTTTGGTGTCTTTGTCATAAATACTGCTGTAATAACCCATCCAAAAGTCCAAAAGAAATTCTTGTGGGCTCATTTGTTGTGGTGTTATGGCTCACTGGTCCACAATTTGTAAGTACATACTAACAAGTCACAACATTTTTAAAGTAAGACAGAAACCAACAACCTAAGAGCACATATAGTAGTATTCTTATTGTATTTACTCAAGAAAAATATTTTTAAAAAATTATCTAAAAAATAGGTTACAAAATTTAATAGAAGTGAAATGAAGGAAGCACGCATTAAGTGCGAATTTCTTTCTTTCTTTAAAGAATTTATTTTACTTTTAAAAATTCGATCTAAATTTTCAAACGATAACGAATTAAATTATTTATAATATTATTTGGTTTTTGAAAATTTTCAAAATATAGGTCTTAATTATTTGGATACGAATTATTTAAGTTAAATATATTTATTTTTGGACGATTCCATCGGGCGAAACAAACCCGTAACATTTTTGATATCCACCTAAAAAAAATAAAAACTGCATTCACTGCTTACATGATAGAGCAGTTGTCTCGGAAAAAAGAAAACCGACCAAGTGCGAGTGTCACTCACGCACTGAAGGTCTCGTACTAAGAGTAAATACCACGCTCTAATGAATGAAATGACCGAGAGCATGTTTGCGCACAACAAAATGGGTGCAAGGGAATTAATATCCAATCGAAAAAAATCCAATTGAAACCGATTAAAAGAACACACTTTTAACGAATAAAAAAAAATAGCCCCGTATTAATAAAGGCTGCGTTAAACTTATCAACTTGTTATTCAGCACTTGCGTCAAATTTTTGTATGCTATCTGATGTCTACTAAATAACTTACTTGTGCACATTACTTTATTAATACGGGGGACAGTTTTTTGTAAATATTTTTTTAAGAAATAAGCTTTTCGGCAAAGCACATAATATAGCATAGCTGAGAGCACGATCTTCAAAAAAGGTATGTATCCACTTTTTTGTAAATCAAGAAAAAAACTAATTTTTGTGCGAAGGAATTTTTTTTTTTGCCAAAGTACTGATTACTCTAAAACTAGTCGATGTATCGCTGCCATTGGTATTTGCTGTTTAACTAAAGGGTACACTGGATGTTGTGTGCAAATTTCAGCCTTCTTGGTCAATTCGTTTCACAGATAGACAAAGGAGCAAAATTGGTCCAGTGGGCTCGGACAGGCGGAGAGACATCGCAGCGAAACTTATAAGAATCCGTTTTTTCCCTTTGGGTACAAATAAGGTTATGAAGTTAAGTTTTCTTACCCAAAGGGCAAAAACGGAACCTTATTAGTTTTGCTACACTGTCTGTCCGAACCCACTAGACCAATTATGTTCCTTTTTTCCCCCTTTGGGTACGGAACCTTAAAAACGAAATAAGAGAGAAAGACATTTTAACAATGTGGCAGGAATGCGGTTCTGCTTGTGATTGGTTAAACTTTGGACTGAGTCGATCTGATCTGATATGGATCGTGTATACCCAACACTTGTTATATGTATCGTAACTAAGCCCTTTTTTTTATTCTGTAAACCCAATATTTTGCATCAAAATAAAATTGGTAGTCCCTCGATCTACGTACCTACCTACATATGAAGCTTTTTTTCACAACCCACGACAGTATAAATTTAAGGGTCGAGTCAGCCCGCTGGTGGTTAGACCCTCAATTGGTACACACGACACAGTCGTCAAAGTGTCAGATACCTATAAAACAGGCCAATTTCCAATCGCTGTTTGCCATCTCTAGTGCCAAAAGCGAACACTCCCATGTCTGTAAATCTTTAACGTTGGCATGGCAAAGTGACTCCTCTCCGGGGAGTTTGTTTTTGTCAAAAAATTACAAAACAGCGTTTTTGTTTGTCTGTCGAAGGTCCACATACCACTCTTTTTTTTATTTTAATGTCCTTGGCATTCCATTAAAACCATCAAATATTGTTTAACCAACCCCAAACCTGCTGGGGTGACTGTGTGTGTGCGCGTTGTGCTGCCGTTCGCTTTGAAACCCAAAACCCACACATTTTTCTCTCAAGCACCCTTTAAACCGGGAGAAGGTACCTCTCCTTTTTATTCAACAAAACTGGCTACGACTCCGATGAGAATTTTTATTGCTCCCCTTATAATGACGTTTACGATCCCGCACTGTCTTGCGCATATATTCACGTTCAATTTGACTTTTGCACATCGGGCTCGGACGTGAATAGGTGCCCACGCCCAGCCCAGTGCAAAACGAAACAGTTTCCTTTGTTTAAGTGCATGGAGACTGTTTTTTTTTATGTTTCGTCTTTTTATTTTTTGCTGACAGCTTCAACGTTGAAAGGCTTTTATTGTTATTGCTGTTGTTTTGCCTCATTCCGACTCCGAGTGGAAAAGTAAATAAAGGATGCTTCGGCTTTATTTTCATGCAATGCTTTTATTGTGTCGAATATTATTTCATTTCTAGTCCTCGAAAAGCCCATTCTGCTAAATAAAAGCTAAACAAGTTTTCACTTCTCACGACACGGTGCGGAAGACGGAAGACCCTTTACGCTTCTTTGTGCTGCACTATGAGATGAGTTAAATTGAAAAGTTACATCTCCATTTAAAGTGAAAACTTATATTCATTTGTCTGGGGACATGTCATAGAGTGCGGGTTCTCCGTTTACGCGCCGAAACCCATAAAAACTTTATCAATTAAACCTGAAAGGATATACCTAAATAGGTTGCTATAAGACGTCGAAACTTGCCCGGGATATACCGAATTAAAATATCCACACAGAGCAGAAGGTGTAGCCTGCGCAACCCTCGTTCTTCTTTGGCAAAAACAAATTTAAAGATGTCAAGGCAGTGGAAAGGTCACAAGGGAAAGCAATTAATCTTCCCAGCATTTCATTGATGCGATACACGTTTGTCTTTTGTCCGCACCATTAGGCGACACCTACCCCCCAGGAGCGGCAAGGAATCCGCATGTGTGTCGAGTTGATTGAGGAGTTGACTCTGCGAAAACATCATCTTATCGATGATGTGCCAATTTGCATTGACATTGATAAATCTCTCAAAATATTAAGATGACTCTGATTAAGCTCGTTAAAACCGACAGGCACAGGCACGTAGTTAAAATGAAAGCACACACCGTATGCGAGTGTAGGGTGGGAGGCGTTGCGTGTAGAATGTGTAACTATAGTATTCCCCGGTGTTGTTCATATGCGACCTAATTAATGTGTCAATGTAGTACAGCCCCGGTTCCGATTTACATTACAAATTAGGAATTTCTAATTTACCTTGGAAGACATTACCGTCGCTATCGCTGTTGCCGTCGCCGTTTGGCGTTGCCTTTGCCGTTTGCTATTGCCAATTGCCGTTTGCACCCTCGTTTCGGGGAGTGTTCCTCTGATTGAATTACTAAGGGAGGCGCAGACGTTAATAAAATATGACACGTTTAATGTGCGTACGTCTAATGTGTAATGAGCAGGCAAATGCCTAGAATTACTCAGGATTAAGGTGGGATGTTTTTAAATAATTATCCTTGTTTGTGTATGAGAAAGAAAAAAATGTCGTCGGGGGGAAAAATTCGCAAAAACGTGCGGAACTTCGTAAGCAAAGCGAATAAGGTCTCTTCAAGATAGGTAAGCTGTAATGAGCATAATTGAAGCGCACGGGAGGTGTCAAGCAATGGAAGTCTATACAGGCAATGGCGGGAAAGAATTATCCCAATTAAATTATGAATGGAAAATAATGCGACTCAACACGGTTAGCGGAAGAACTTTCGTAATGCGAATGCATAAAAAATGAGATTAGCGTAAATGATTAGTGAGATACTTTGTGGGTAATCGTTATCACTATAATCGCAGCATGATTTCCTAAAGTTTATGTGTGGCTAGAGTCTTTTGCTTTGAGAATAACAAAGTGTCTGACCGGGCACAATGCCTGTAGTGGACTAGCTGTGCCAGCAATTCAGATTGTGCATAGTAACTTCTTGTAGCTACACTAAAAAGAAAAATTATACCGGACAAGCTTTTAAATTGCAGATGCAGACAAACTTTTGATCTACCATTTACCAGATCTATTTTAACATCAAAAAAGGCTATCGAACGTAGTAAAAAGTTACCAAAATATTCTTGTCAAAATCAAATGAAGAAAATGAGTGCATTCAGTCGTCGTGCATGGGTAATGCAGTGCAGTGCGTTTACCTAAACACATTTATGCATTAAGCGTAGAACGCTGCTCGAGCTTAAGTAAATTTTATCTGGTCTCCAGCTTTTCTCTCCAAACATCAGCTAAAGTCCTAGCTAAATTTTGACATAGAGTACGCCGCGGATAAGTGTCAGAGAAAACAGCTGTTCTTTGACAAAAAAATTCCTTTATTTCCGATTTTAGGTACTTTTCGTCCATGTAATAATTGAAAATGCTTATGCTGGCATACTTTTCCGCAACAGAACAACAAGTACACAACGATCTGTCACAATTTAGCTTGAGAAAATGTGCCGACCCATTAAAAGGGCACGATAAGTTTTGACAAGCATATGAAGTACATTCTGAAACAAAAGTTTGATTATTTAGCTCGAAATGGGTACCACTCAGCTAAATGGGTGCGCTTATATCAAGCTCAGCTAAGTTCTGGAGAGAATTATGTATGGGAGCGAAAATTTAGCTCGAGCAGCGTAGCGTACTAAGCTTAACATAAGATGATGAAAGAAAATCGCACTCCATGCATTAAATTTTATGAGAACATGAAAATTAAAGTTCATGTTTTTCTTTTTGGCATTTCTCAGATGTAAAATAAATATTGACTAAGTGAAAAAAAAACTAAATTTGGACGCAAATGACCAAAGTGGCAACCGTGACCTTTTCCAAATTAAAATCATTAGCATTGCTTTGTAATGTAATGCTTACTTATCAGTCAAGGAGCGAGGAATCTTCAAATTTAGTTATGTCGCGCGTAACTAGTACTAAACGGACAATAGTTTGTGTTTGCAGTTCATTGTGGAAGTGTTACCACTCTGTTCAGGATAAATTTCAGAAAGAAGGGGAACTGTTGGTAGCCTGTTGTTAAAAAGGACCCGTCTATAAAACAAAACTGTTGGCGCCATCTATTAACCAATAGCTACACGTTACAATTACGACCCCCTTACACAAAATATTCAAAGTACGCTAATAGACAACTGTTGCCTTGATCATTTCACCGTAAAATGATTTCCCATAAGAAAGAGAGAGCGATGTGGAAAACTTTTCTTCTCTGCTTTTGCTGGTCTAGAAAATTCATATCGCGTCGTGACTTTTTCCTGTAATATGGAATTGGTACATCAGGGACCAAACATGGAACCGGTAATTTTTTTATTCAACAATATTTTATTTGTATGCCCTTAAATCATAGTCATGAAACAAAGCCAAATAAAAATACCTCCCAAAGCAAGAAAGTCCTTGGAAAAAACACATAATTATCGATGCTATCAAGAGAGTAGGTAGTACCTTACATTTAATATGGAACGAGTTCCATAAGTAATATAAAAATGAAAAATGTAAAAGTGACTTTTTTTAAGTAAAGTACAAAATTTAATAAAAAGAGTAGGTACTTACAACATGTTTCTGTTCATTTATATTATGGATTAATTAATACTGAATATTATTGAATAATTTTTAAGAAAAAACACATTCTTACAAGGAAAAAAAAATTAGAAAACAAAAGTTGTGGTCGATTTTAAATGTCAACTCGATGAGTGAAATCTGCGATTAAGAAGTAGTGGTATAGAAAAAAATACCCGTCGAAGTTAAAAAAAATCCCCAGATTTATAATAAAAATTTGGAACAAAGTGTAGGTAAGTTACGTCGATCCTTCGGATCATGTTCAGAAAAACTTCCTTGGTCAAATACGAATCCATCAAGCCCAAAATCGTGAAAATCGAACGATCCGTTCTCGAGTTATGAGCAAAGATAATGGAATACAGAGATGGATAACTTTCCAGTGGAAAGGCGGCTGCCTACAAGCTGTTTTCCCGTTAAATTCATGAAGTCACGCATATTTGCTCATTTCTTTTCAAGTGTTTGTGAGTTCATGAATTGGACTTTAATGCAAGAATTCGCTATTCCAAAATGTGTTTTTCACTATTTTATTTATTTTAATCGAAGCCTTAACAAAAACCAATCAAGTTCAATACGAAACACAAAGCAATTGAACAGCGCGATGCCCAGAAAAGAAAAAGCAATGGTGGTCGGCCATTAGCAACATGCTTTTTTTACGTCACACGTATTCACAGACGGGGGTTGAAATTACAAAAACAACAATGTAAACAAATGGGTTTTGGGGGGATAGACGTACGAAAGATATCCATCTCTATTATTCTTTGATCTCTGGTGTGCACACAGACGACAGACGTCACTCTCTTTTACATATAAAAAGGGTGGGCCATCTAGTGTTTTTGTTTTTAAATCATATTTATTTATCTTGACAAAAAGTCAGTATCATACCTCCGCGGAATGAAATGACTCGCTTTACGTTTGAACAACGTTGGAAAATATTAAAAACTAATTTCCAAAGTGAGTGCTGTGTAGACCAAACAGTGGGTTTTTTGAAAAGAAGTTTTGGCCGAAATGAAACACCCACGACCCACCGTGCCTGTTGTCCGCAAGTTTGTTCAAAAAGTTCCTAAAACTGGTATTTTGTTCATTTTATTGCATTTTTAAAAAGAAACTTATATTTGGCCCTCCCTGTAGTAGGGCAATGGTAAGTGAGGACGTGGAAAATTAATTTCATGAATTTTATTAAACTTCAATAGAGTGGCCCATTACTTAACTTAATGTTACAATTCTTTTTACAATTTACTGTACTCACAACACACTTGGGACGCAACCTTCTTGGTCGGAGTCAGAATTGGAAAAAAAAAAAGAAAGATTTCGCGGAAACACGTGGCGGCGGAAATTAGCCCGCCATTTTTAATCGACTTGCTCGTTTTATAGATTGATTGAGTGGCTCGTTCTGTGGATGGGTGTTGCTCTCCTTACCGACGCGTGGATGTGTTCGTTCGATGTGTCGCTGCAGATATTTGCTAAAAATTTATAAATTTTTTGTGTAAGTTTTGGAAAGAACCACAATTTTATTTTATATTTCTTTCGAATTTTCAGCAAATTCAAATTTGATAGGGAATGAGCTCCGATGAAATTCTCAATAGTCCGCCAGAATAGCGACGACAAATTCCTACTTAAATAGGTTTATGAAGATCTGCTCCTTGATTAAGCAGTTATTTTTATTAGTTAACCACCTCCCCATAAATATCTCTTCTATTCTTTTGGGAGGAGTACACCAAATTTAGACGATTTCTTTTTGTTTGCTTATTCAGAGCAGTAAAAAACCAAAGGCAACCTTATTTCTGTCTGGCAAAGGGTTTGTAATTTACGGCAAATGTGCAAAAAAAAAACTCTGTACCTATCTTTATTCTGGTGGAAAGCACTTAATCATTTCACTAATTAAACTTGGCTACCTTATTTTGTGAAATCGTTTTTTATATTCAAATGGCTGCGGTCCTATTATCAGCTATCCAAATGGAATATTTCAACTTAATAGGTACATTTGCTATTATTAGAAGATTGTCGCTTTTAAGTGTGCAAAAGGAAAATATTTTAAGCTTCTCGAACAAAAAGCGCTGGGTAAAAGGCGCAATAAATTTCAATCCCACTGACACCATCAGTTTCTAATAAATCATAAAAAGAAAGAGATAGAGCCCAGCATGACTTTCAAGCCAAGAGACCTATTTATTTCAAAAAAACAAAAACACACAAGACCAAGAGCCATTCCCTACGCACTCACAAAAGTGGGCTTAATAGGGGGGCCTTCGTTCACAGGTGCTGTTGTACCACAAACGTTTTTAAGTCGTTTCGTGTGGGGGAAAACAAAAAGCCAAGCCTTGACTATTCAAAGTTTCTCATGGGGCATGGATAACGATCGTATCTATACTGTTTTTCGCAGTATTATACTGCTTTTGCAACTCCAAAACTGTATACTGCTTTTTCAGCCCAAAATACTGTATTTTAATACTGAGAACAAATATTAAGTTTTATTTCTTTAACGTTTTGAAATTCATATTTATTAATCGTAATGCAAAACGTCAAAGAAAACAAAATGAAACGCGAATTTCATTTAACACGAATCGAGGAAAAAATTTGATTCTCTTTTAAACGATTTTTTTTGAAATAACACGAAAGTAACGGTAAAAAACTTCGTTTGTGTTTTTCATAATTTCAATTTGTCGGGGATTCCCCAAATATGCAGGAATGTATACCTAGTTATTGTCCCATAGTACCATATTTTTACACGAATTATTTGAGAACGTTAGATACGTGTAAATACTCTCTTGTCATTATTCATTCTTGTTCAGAACGCGTAAAAATGTCGAAATCAAGAGCAAAAAATACATTCAACACAAAACTTCGGGAAAAGTATTCGTTTCTCGAAAAAACGAAAAGTGAAAGTGATGTTTTTTGCAGAAAATGCAAAGGTAGTTTTTCTATTGCGTCTGGTGGAAACGCGGATATTGCCAGACATATCAAAACAAAAAAACATAAAGATGCTGAAAATGCCGCTTCTACAAGTACATCTATAAAAACACATTTTTCATCGGATTGGGATACACATTCAGCGGCAATCGAAGGAGTGTGGGCGTATCATGTGATAAATTCAAATCAAAGTTTCAAGTCATCAAATTGTGCGACGAAAATATTTAAATCGTGTTTTAAAATGAAGTTTTCGTGTTCACAAAAGAAATGTCAAGCAATAGTCACCAGTGTTTTTGCGCCGCACGTCCAACAATTGCTTGAACAAGAATTAAAAGACTGTAATTATGTGTCAGTGTATACAGATGCATCAAACCATGGAAATATTAAACTTTTTCCCGTGCTTGTTCGATATTTTATTCCCACTGTCGGTGTACATGTTAAAGTTTTGAATTTAACCGAAGAAGCTGGTGAAAATTCGCAAATAATATCCGATCTAATTGAGTCTGCTGCCAGTAAATACAAGATAAAGAAGAAAATCGTCTGCTTCTGCGGTGATAACGCAAAAGTTAATTTTGGTGGAGAAACTCGGGGCGGCCAGAATAATGTTTTCTACCGATTAAAACAGTGGCTTCCTCATTTGATCGGCATCGGCTGTGTCGCTCACATAACACACAATTCATTGAAATTTGCATGTGAAGAAATACCGTTTGACGTTGAGTGGGCCATTGTCAAAATATATTCCCATTTCTACCTTAACACTGTACGCGTGACCGCGTTGAAATCATTTTGTCAAGAGGCAGAAGTGGAATATAAGAAATTGCTCGGCTATTCAAAAACACGATTTTTGGCTCTCGGACCAGCTATCAGGCGTATCATGGAACAATATGATGCCCTTAAAATATATTTCCTAGGACTTAAAATAGGAGAGAAAAAGTTGAAGGAATTTTTCAATGAAGAATCATCGAAATTTTGGTTGATGTTTGTCCAAGAACAGGTAGAAATTCAATTGATTTCAAAATTCACTTTTTTCAAATGTTCTTCTTCTCTTTTATTAGGCCGAGTTATTCGCTAAATATGTGCTAAAAATTGAAGGTGATGATGTCACGGCAATCGAAGTTGCGCACTGTTTACATGAAATTGAAGAAACACTAAAAATGCGTCAAGAAGATGATTTTTTATCGCCGATTGCAGTGACAGAAAAGCAAAAACTTATTCACAATGAATACAATTGTAATGAGATGGCTGCTATACGCAACGAATTTTTTGGTGATTTCACCTTCTTCTGTTCAACTCTTCAATGAATTTAACTAATATGAATTTATTTGTACTAATTTCGCAGCCGCTGCACTCTCTTACTTCGAAATATGGACAGCACAATTTGAGCCACTGAAACTTTTTGCGTGGGCGACTTTGAAAGAAACTCCAGAATGGAATGATGTCGAAGCGGTCATGAACAAGATGAACGAAATAAATTTGTATAAAGCCGATGAAAAGCAGCAGATTTGCATACTCAATTTAGATATGTTAAGAACTACTGTACAACCGATAAAATCACGCAATGGAGAGCCGGCCATGTTTCGAATGTGAATCGCTGGGTGGAAATATTCAATCACCTCAATAAGATCGATTGTGAATACAATGAAATGGCTACAATCGTTGAATACATTTTATGCTTGCCAGGAACCTCATCATCTGTCGAAAGAATTTTTTCTGCAGTGAACAAAACTTGGACGTCAGACAAAACTCAATTGGAAGTCGAAACATTGAAAGCAATTCTGATGGTCAAATGTAACTTGAAATATCCATGCGTTCAATTCTATCATTATCTCAAATCAAAGCCGGTATTGCTTCGTCAAATTGCTTCAAAGGACAAATACAAAACATCAACAACAGGAGAAGACATTGAAATGGAAAGCGATTTAGATGATGGAAACGAATCGCCCCGAAATGAATAGTTTTTTTTGTTGATTTTCATTGATTAAAATGTATACTGCGAAAAATACTGTATTTTTTAAATCGATTTACTGTTTTTTTTAAATTTTTGGTCCAAATATACTGTTTTTTGTCTAAAAAAAGATACGATCGTTAGGCATGGATAATATTTTGATGCGGGGTTGTACAATTTACGCACCCGTTTTCAGCAATTTCAGAATATTATCTCCATCAATGGCTTCGGGCGAATAAATCATGTGCTTATGTCCTACCCAGAGGGCTTAATTTCACCCTTGGTTGTTATGACGAAATGGATATGCGTATGTAGGTATCCTAAACAGGCAAAGGCGACGGAGGAGTTAATTGTGATTGGTCGCAGCAGTGCAGAGTAACAACGCAAAAGTGATTTATGCGTGCCCGTAAATTATTTACTTATACAGACGCACAGACAAATTTGTTATTAATATTTCCATACACCCAAAATACGGGTATACGTATATTACTTAGCCTTCTCAGTTTTAATCTTTATCTGCCATAGGTCAATCTTGGCATACCCGAGCTACTCTAATTATCGTTCACCTGAGGGACGAGTTGAACGATAATATGAAAGTGAACCCATTGGCTTCACTGTAAAGGTATAGGTATTCGAAAAACAAATCAGCAGAAAGTAACTGAAATGTCATTGATGAAGGGTTTAGTAATTTTCCCGTCAAATTAATTGCATTTCTTGCCCGATTTGTTCTTGTTTTTTTTTATTTTTGTTTCTTTTCAGTAGTGAGAGGAGGGTTGAGCCGTGAACATATTCAAAGATGAGAATCTCCAAGATAAATGGGTTCAGACCAAAGACCTACGTGCATCGTTATCAGCTGTGCCTATGACATTACCCAAGAAAGGATAAAAGTTCTGTTATAAAGGATACGTAGAGTATATACAATACATATATCTTAAGGAGGGTGAAATTAATTTTATGTACCTTCTTCAAAAGGGTAGGAGAAAGATTTGGGATATTTATGGGTAGGGGGCCCCAATTGAAAGCTACGACTAATAAGGGAGCTGAGCAAGTATATAGCGTGTCCATGTACGAGTACGTTTTGGGTTACTGAAAAATAAAAGAACCTACCTATTTAGCGCGTGTACTTAAGTAGGGGTTTGTTGGTTGAGGTACTTGAGTTACTCAGTCCTACTTTCAAGTGGTGGCAACTGCGAAATTGTTGAAAATTGCGAAATGAAGTTGACGGCATGCTACGTTCAGAATTGCTTCTTATGAGCGCTATCCCCAAGAAAACGCAAGTGAAAGCATTCTTCTCTGCTACTTGTTTTGAAAAGAGAACAATATTCTTAATTAACCTTCGACTTGAAGGATTCAACACGCAAAATCAATGATAGCGGGAATACCCGCTGTGCTTATGCTTGCATTAGTGTCAAACTCAAACGCACTTGTATTGGTAAATTTGAAGTAACTCTGAGAAAAAAATCAAATTCGCTAAAGTGATGTTTTTCGTACCAAACGAACATAAAAAGTGACCTAGAGCAAAAAAAAGTCATGAGATTGACATCGATTTTGAAACCCTTTATTCCGAGAAAGAAAATTTTAACTAAACACGACAAACTTTTTCCAGAAATGATATTCTAAAGAGGAAATTAAAGATAAAACGACCAGGGAAGTGTTGGAACGTTTGATTGAAGACGGAATTTCGATTAAATTTATTTTCTTAAATTCTAAAGACGGCATCACGTTTCACGTAACACGTTTCAGCATTCAATGCTTCAGTTTATTCGCTTCCAGAAAGGATACAAGGAACAAAAATAAGGCCGCCATTTTTTGAAAGAAAGAAAAAATCAGCAGTCAAGAATACTCGATGGGAGACCGGAAATTCAAGAAATTCTAAATTCAACTTATTTGTAAGATCTTTTTTTGAGATCATTTGAAGATGCATTTTCGCTAATATCTACATTTTTAATAAGTTTTCCATATATGTATATGTATTTTCCAAGTGTGTTTCACAGACTTTCGTTAAATTTTCCCTATTGCTGCATACATACTTTTCAATCACACAGAAAAATAAAGATTGTTAAGCGAAGAACTTTGAGATTTTTAAAAAATTGTAAATAAAAAGTTCTTGGTTCAAATATTATTTTTGTTAACAAGAACTCGTTTTTAAATTTTCAGGAATCAGGTATTCGACGTAAGAACTCTCCATAAGTATTTTATTTTACATCATTGCCAACAATCTCATTCTTAAATCAAAGATTTTGGTACTTGGGTTCATTTTAACCAACGAAAATTGTTGGCATAACAATTTTTTTTCCTCAGTTATTAATTCTCATATTGTGTCAAGATGCTGTCATATCAATTTTGAATAAGATGTCTTGTTAAAAATACGTGGCCTTCATATGGAAAATTCGCCAACATTTTAATAAGATTTTTCTCTATTGTTTTATTGCGACTTTTTTCTGGGATGAAAACCCTAGAGAAATCTTAAAACTTTTCTCCTATTTGATCTGGTGGCTTCCGCTCTGTGTGACAAATGATGATTAAGTAGTTGCTTTTCATTATCCTGTACTAGCATTTAGTTTATCTTCCGTTCCATCACCCTTTTGCAAAACTGAAAGTACATAGAAATCCAAAAAAAGCAAACGCCACTCTTAGTTGGTAACACAATGTCGTTGACATGCTACATAGGTGCCACCCAGGGAAAAATGCTGTGTAAAATTGGCTTAAACGCATTAGGTAAATATTTTTGCATGGATTTTTTCAGACAGGCATAAATCTGCCAATAAATAGGACGCATATTATGTATGGCATAGGTAATAAGAAATAGGCTAAATTGCCTAAGGGCCTAAGGTATTTTAACCTAGATACAAATAAGTGTATATATTCACCTAAGGACTAACGTAACTCTGCTTAGTTCTAAGGTAAAGTTTCGCATATCATACGGACTGATGGGAGCCGTCTGATAGAAGCCGCCTGCAACCAGTCAATCAAAATTTATTTTCGTGTATATTGCTACGGAATGTACCGTTAGGATCAGAAACAGTATACAAATTACCTTAGTTACTAGGAAAAAAAAAAGAATTTTGATCCATCCAGAATGTTGACCCCAACGCGTGACACTTTCCTTCGGTAAAAAATTAGGCTTAATTCAGCCTAGGTAAAGGGTTTTCCAATGAGAGGTGTTATTGTGAATGGCCCGCTATTTCGGTAGCTGTCACTTCTGAAGCTTTTATTCTTTGACATTTGACAAGTAGAAACTACGCCATTACGGATGATACACGCTTCAACAACGCATTGAAATTATTTAAATTCACTACAAAAATGGTGAAAATCTTGCAGTCATCAGCTCGCAAAACTAAAGCATGTTTTGGTCGTCGTGAAGCACCTTGTCGGACCGCAATACAGAAACTGGTGGAAAAATTCGAGCTGTTGGGACAAGTTCGTGATGTGAAGAATAAAACCCGTGCACGTCGCTCAAGAACAACTGAGAAAGATAAGGTCTACATAGGGCAGCCACTTTGCGATTTGGTTATGGAAAATTTCATAAAAAGGATATGGTCCTGTATGCGTGCTCGTGGTGGCCATTTGGCTGATGTTGTTTTTCATTATTAACGGCATACCTTCCTCTTTATTATGAAATAAACATCCGATCATTTATCTCAAAAATGATATTTTTCTTTGAATACCAAAATAACACCTCTTATTGGAAAACCCTTTATAAGGCAAAACTCCTTAGCCAATCTGGCATACAGTTGCCAAAAACTAGGTTTATTTTATGCATATTGAAAAAAGTTTGGTTATATAGGGAATATAAGGTAAGTTACCTTAGAACTTACCAAGTTCAAAATGGACTTTGGCTTAAGGTGATTTATTTATACTGCGATTTAGGCAAAGTTTACACAGGCTTTTCTCTGGGTGTGTGTTGCGCTGTTTGGTAGCACCCCTTAGGTTTCGGTAGAACCGCATTCGGCAGATCGGGACACAATCTGCTTTGCATTAAGACCGAACACCTATGCCATTCAAAATGTTTCCTTTGAAATTATGCCTTAGACAGACATCACATAAAAATAGTTAAAAACCCCTTTCACTGCCTAAAATAAACGATTGATTTTTTTTTTGTTATGGAAATATTGTGCAGAGATGCAATGCTGTTTGTTATTTTCTTTTGCAATTGTGTGTAAGCCAGGTCACTATTTTGGTAGAATTTCTACCACTGGTCGAACTCTAGTGATTAAAATTCCACGTAAACACTGTTCATTTAGAAGAAACTCAGTTACATAATATGCGGCCAACGCAAACACACGACGCTACCTCTCCCTGTGTCTCAATAATCCGACAATATCGAGAGCAAATCACTTGAAGCAGAAGCCCATCTCTAAGCACACAGCCCACGATGCCAAAAGCAATTACTTTTGGTTGTTTACGTTGCCTACCTTCCCATAGAATACGGTTAAACGGAAACGTTCGTGCCACCGGCACTCTCTTATTTAATTAATGTGAATGTGAATACGAATTGCTGTACTGTATTTTTAATTTTCCAGTAATAACGGCACACGAAACCAAGCTCTGCAAACAGTTTACTCTTTACTGATGTACGAACAATAAACTAAGGCAAATGTTTGCTTTGCAATGCTTTTGTCGGAGCGGTTTGCAGCACCGTCGGGGGTCGTCTGACGGCCAGGGGTGCATTATATGGCTTTCGGCGGCAAAGCATGTATGCACTGTTTACCAACGGTATCTGCAATTTGAGTGTTCATCAGTGAATTGAATGGCACATGCACACACGTCAGCTTGTGTGCATACATATACTGGGGGCGTTTATCCCTTTGGCAATTTGGCCACTAACGACTGACCACCAATACCAATTAGGACTTTGTACTGGCAGATGCTTCATATCGCCGAACAGACCGGGACCACCGCTTCATTATATCCAAGCAGAGAAAACTCATTTGGTCAATGTGGGGCCATTAATTGATCGCTTGCAGAATGAACACCGGATGTGTGAACTTTTGTTATCTACCTGTCATCTAAACCACGCTGTCATCAACGGGAATTGTCTGCGGCTGGCTATCAATCGACTGGTAAGTTACACGGTGACACAAAGGCATATCCACCTACAGCCCACCGCGCGCCGGCCGCACCGTTGTCGTTTGCACAACGTTTGTTTTCCCATATCCACTTCCTGACATAGGAATAGGTACCTAAATGGGTATTCCATCACCGAGCTCGTCCTTGCGCTCAGTTTATTATAAATGCAATTATGCGGCAAACACACTTATACCCCGGTATAGCTACATCCGCATCCAGACACCGGAACAGTGGGGGGTTAAACTTTTGAATTTGATTTGGTCACGTATTTTTGATTGTCTTGAAGGCCCCACAACTGTTTTAGCTGAACTGTGTTCTCTTGTACACGAGTGTATACACATGTACTTTTGTATCCTCCCCTGGGCGCAGGATTAGCTCCTCTGGATTAAATGTCACGTAATTTATAGAAGCTCGCATTTATTGTGGATTGATTTTGGAGACGCATAATGGCTGCCGCAATAGAATACACTTGATGAGCGACTTGTTTCGTTTCCTTTAATTCGGTTAAAGGCGAAAACTTTTAATAAAATATCGAGTAGATGGAGAGTTTTTCGTCAGCCATCTATAATGAGTTCTGATTTAAAAGCGAAATGATTGACTTTGTCGGGTTCGACTATGATATTGATGATGTTCCGGGACGAATATTGAAAAGTTGCAGTTTTGCGGCTGTGTTCAGATATTCTACTGTAAGAGGTAGAGATGTCGAAGGTAGTTGAAAGCAGTGGTAACAACCTTGTTTAGCTGTGTTGACCCAACCCTATAGTTCCGGTATAGCACAATTGGATATATGTATATATCTTCTACGGTTTGAAGAAAGAAAGACTGCGAAATGTTTGAGTTACATAGTAACTAAATTGAGTTACATAGTAAGCAAAGGCTGGGAAGAAATATAATAGAGGGCGCTACAGGTCTGTATAGGCCTAGCTTCTCATATCCATTAGTTTCGTGTGATTTTTTAGGATTGAGACAAATCATGGAAGGTACCTACAATTTTATGCCAAGTTCGCTAAATTGCGAAGCGCTTTCATGAATGTAATAACCTCGGCTGCTTGTCAGACGATCGTGACAGGTGGCGCAGTAGAAAAATCCCTCAGTTGTATATAGTTCCGTAAAACACCCTAACATTGACCAGTTTTGAGCTTTGACATTGAATTTTACAGCTCTCATTATAGACATCCACAACTTTCGACTATTAGGTTATGGGGACTATCGTTATGTATAATAAAAGCAACTATTTACCAAATTTTGTCGATTCGTTTTTGATTTATAAAGGAAAAAGTGGATGGTCAATGTTAGGGTAGGTATCGACTTCCCAACATTGACCAGGGATGGAAATGTACTAGGAATAAATATTTTTCAAGTATATTTTTTATTATTTTATTTTTGTTGTCAAAAGTTAAAGTTTGAATCGATTTGTTTTTACTGATTTATTTATTTTTTTTATTTTTGTTAAATGCACATTTTTTAATACTAAAAATTAATTAAATTAAAAAAATGTTTACCTTTTATTTACAGAATATTAGATTCAAATTAAATAAAATTATGAAGACTTAGCTTTACGAAGTATTTAGGGTGATTAAATTCAATAAAATATTGGTAATTGTCTGAAAAAAGTTAAAAAGAAGCAGTGTTCAATGTTAAGATCCAGTCGGTCAATGTTAGGAATCGTAGGAAATTTTCAAAAAGCTTTTTCAAAAACCTGATTATTTATAATTGTCTAGTATTTTTATAGACAAACAAAAATATTTTTCATTATAAGAAACGTTGAGCTACTCCCCTTAGCAATTATATTGCGATACAAACGGTAGTTTCGGTACAACAGGCAAAAGTTTGCACCACTCAAAATCACACGATTTTAGGAGCACTTGAAAAGTTCCTGCTAAAACGCACATACATTTAATATTTCCCTTTAACATATAATATGACATCTAGTAACAAATAGCCTTATACGAAAAACCGAAAATTATAACGAAATTATAAATAAACTATCCACAGCGGTGTTTAGAAATATTTTCCTGTTTTTGGTCAATGTTAGGGACCCGGTCAATGTTAGGGTATTTTACGGTTTGTGTTTTTTCCAGAGATCAAAACTAAGACCGCTCGCTCAGTAGTCTAGTGGACTAACCACTTAGGTGCCTGTTGTCAAATTTTTTGACTTAAGGAAACAAATCCGTAAAAAATGCGGTATTATGTATTTTAATAAACCAAGCAGTTCAATTCGTATAATTTTTTTTTGTAGCTATAAGGAAAGCACAAGTTACTTCTTTAGAGGTCAGGGCAAAAAGACAAAAGAGCAAACAAGGCCTTAAAAATCATAAGACAATAAAGTGTTTTGAAAATATGGAAAATATGTCAATTAAAGGTGCTTACATAATACCTTCAGTTATCGAAATATATAAAAATGCGGACAGTACGCCATTAAATGTTAATGACGGACCGCGCTTTTTCGCTTTTCATTTTCACCTTATAAACAAGCTTAAAGCTGACGAAGATATCACGCAAATACCGTGTTTATGTGAATGCGAGGCAACATCTCGTTACCGAAGGAAGTTTCGAGCTACAAAGAGAAGGGCTACTCGGTTTCTGTAAGGAGATTCAAGTGTTTTTCAATGGAAAATGTTTAGGTTTGTTTTTCCATTGTAGTCTACCGTCGCGTCGGCCTCACAAGAATACCTCGTAGCTCACAAACTTCAGCTTTTACAGCAGAAACAAAAATGTCATACGGAGCTTGTATTGGGGAATTAAGAGCTTCACAAAAATTCAATTCAAGCTAAATTAGAGTTTTCAGGGAGATGCGAGGTTTTCGAGACTAATGCCTTACAAAATATCCCAAAAGATGGCATTAAAAAGTCTTTTTTTCCCAATCAGTTATCCAGTAATTGCGGTGGTGCTTGGAACCCTATAAGACCTCACTATCTCGTATATACCCCTTTTTAACAAACCTTACTCCAACATAGAGAAGTAAAATGTCTTTCATTCGCGAGTTGACAACTTCAAACTTTGTTTCGGGCCTTTGAACTGTTGAACAGCACTGCTATTAGACAAAGTAGCAAGGTGACTCTTCGATCAATGCTCGATCTCAATGGCCATTTATTATTAACCACCCCGTGATATTCCTGGCAGATTATGCCTCAAAACAAAGCTGCAAAGCCGAAGTGACTTCTCAGATTTCCATGGTTACAAAATATTTCTCGAATTCAAGCACTGTACGAAGGATTTGCATTTGTTTTTTGTATAATCTGTATTACATACTGTGTATCATATATGTACACTGTTACGCTACCGACAAAATTCGTTGAATCGATAACTTACTTCGTTTCCCTGACTGTCCGTTAACACATAACGACGCGACGTGGATATCTAGTGAGACAGCCCAATAATGTATAAAATAAATCATGTCGCATGTGTAGTACGTTTACACAGATCAAATCTGAATAAAACAGGAAACACGAAACAGAAATATAAATGAGGCATGCTACCTTCTGCAAGGAGATTTTTTTTTCGTTTCCTAGTTGAAATTCCTTTTCGCTGCCTTATGTTTTTGTTTCTCCATTTTGGGCCATACAATGGGTTGTAGTAATGTATGTAAATTATGGCATCCACTCTATACAACTCTTAACAAACACTCAAATGAATCTTCATCTGCTTCGTAAAGAGGACATAATGAAACCATTTTTATATACGATTAGAAGTAAGCGCACATTTGCGTCACTTACCAAAACATCTGTCTGTAAGAATATGGACATTTACTTAACCCTTGTCGTTAGAGCTTACCTGAAATGAAAAATAGGCAAAATTTATTCATTAGTAAAGATTTAAGACAGTTTGATTTGATATTGTTTTAAGGTTCAATATAAAGGGTGGGACATCTAGTGGTTTATTTTTAAATCAAAGGTGATTTCGACACTGACAGCTGTTTCCTGCTCGAAATGTTGACAGAAAGTCAGTATCATATCTGAGTAGCTTCAGACTTGAACAACTTTGGAAAATATAAAAAAACAATTTCCAAAGTGAGTGCTGTGTAGCCCAAGCAGTGCGTTTTTTAAAAACAACTTCCCAAATCGTGTTAACCAATGCCCATCGGTTAAATTCAGCCGGATCTATGCGGCAGAGTCATTAAAAATTTAACAGGTCGGATCCGTGCCACAGTGGGAAGCCGCGGCGGACATTTGAACGAAATCCCCTTCGTAAGGGCATTCAAGGGCTTTTCAAATAAAAATTCGTCAATACCTCACACACAGGTTGTACGATTCCATTTCAACATGGAATACCCATCCTTACTTAAAATTCTTTTAGGATGTTTGATGTTTGATTTAAAACTCGATAGCTCCCACCAGAAAAACTAATATTCGCCATCACTTGAGGAATAAGTGGTTACCTCCGTGGTTTCAAAAATTAGACAGAAAATCATACCGGAGTCTCAACATGAAGGATCGAATAAAGAAAGGCAACTTTTACTTTCTATGACTGCAAAAGAAGGTATATTCGGCAAAAAACTTTATTTTGCTATTGATTTGATTTATTGACCTAGAAAATGTCTTTGAAATTCGACTGGAAGTCCATTTGTAGCAAAAGTCCTGCCTCAACATGCTGCTATGATAATAAATGTTTGTCAAGCGATGCAAAAAGCTGAGTACCTCAATAGGTTGGTTAAGAAAGACACACCTAGACCATTATTGATATAGGTCCTTTGCGATGAGTGAGGGGAAGGGGAGATGGCCAGAGTTATTTCTACAACGGACCTCAAGACCGCGACTAAGTTTCAAATGTGATAACTACTCCTATACAGAGGGCTGGAAGTTATACTAAGTCCTTAGTCCCTTGATCTGTACAAGGAGAAGTCTGTAGCGAAAAATTGCTCCTCGGTTAAGCCAAAGCTATGGCTGGAAGTCAATTCGTGAAATAGTGCATGAAATAACGTATACATCGACTATAAAGTCATTTGAGAGTTCTATTCCCAACAGAAAAGAGCGACACAATATCCAACTACCATCATCCAACGCATCAAAATGAATCCAATTCGATCCGCAATGCATATTGACCGTCGTTTATTGTTGGATTCTCTACTTTAATGAGATACTGCCTTTGGCAGAATTTCCTTAGCCGAGGTCTTGGCAATGAAAGAAGCTGTAATTAACAGGGTAACCGATATTACTTATTTCATTGAAAAACAAGCGGTGATAAAAGGGATTTCTGCCATGACCTAAATTTCTGTTGCGAAGATGCACAGGTTCTTGGTGAGCAGCACAATAATTGCACACGTTGGAATCATTTTACTGCGTACGTGGCGGTCCTACGAAGTCGACTCTCCAACGTTTGGGGGGCAAATTCAAGGCAACCGGTTCGGTAAAAAAAATCAGCCAGCCAGATAGGCCTGTCGCATAAACTTGTCGAATTTGGCATCGGAACTTGGGTCTACACTCGTACAAAATCCAATTGACCCAGGGGCGCAAAGTTAATGACCAAAGACAACGCCGTTTGTTCGCTGACTGGGCTGGGCATCGGAGCGTTTGAAGAGGAACCAAATTTTGGCCGATAAATCATCATTAGCAACGTGGCGCATTTTTGGTTGAATGGCTATCTTAACAAGCTACATGGGATGATGCCAACCTACACTATAGGTTCACCAGGTTAAAATGCATCCACAAAAAGTAAACGAAGAAAAATCATGTGATGTTGAAAATTTGTAACACGTTACTCATTTCGTTTTCCTCCTTGAAGAATTTTTAAATATTTCAATACAAATTTGTTTTAATTTAAATTACGACAGTTCAAAACAAAAAAGGATGAAAATGCAAGTAAAGGGTGTTTTTTTTAGAGGTATACAACTTCGAATTGAAATAAAACACGAGAAAATCGTTGTAACGTCCATTAATTTGGCTTAATTGGAAGGAGAATTTTATGCCATTAATGTTTAAATATGCTGGTTCGAATAGAGCCAAGTCTAGAGGTCCAATTTTCAACCACTTTTTCGAGCCACGAATGTTAGCTTCCAAGTCCCCTAACGTTTTTGGTTTGTTGGCGTAGGCGAGCGACTTCACATATCCCCAAAGAAAATAATCCAATGGTATCAAATCACACGATCTTGGTGGCCAATTGGCAGCTTCATTCCGCGAAATTATGCGCTTATCGAATGTTTCCTTCCATAAATCGATTGTGACGTGCGCTGTGTGGCATGTAGCGCCGTCTTGATGGAACCACATCTCATCCACATTCATGCCATCCAATTCGGGAACAAAATAGTCGGGTTTCATGGACAATTGCTGTGCACGGTGGCGAATCGATTCATTCGGGTCCTCTTCAACACTTTGCTCTACAGCGGCATTTTTTTTTTTCTTTGCACACTGTCCGACGTCTCTGCGGACGCGTATTATCACATAGACTAAACGTAGTGCGAAATTGCTCTGATGGACGATTATGTCGACCATAAAATGAACGGAGCTTGCGGTAAACTTCGCGAACTGAACCATTATTTTCGAAATAAATTTGCACGATTTGCAAGCGTTGTTCATTGGTCAACCTGTTCATGATGAAATGGCAAACCAAACTGAACCTAAATGACATTAGAGTTGCCAGATTTGACCACAAAATGTCAGTTTTTTCTCTATTCGAAAAACCAACCTCTAAAAAAACACCCTTTATGTCGCTGAAGGTGGAAGAGTTATCAGGTCGAAACGTGGTTAGGTTCGTCGGCATGCAGTAGAAAGAAAACAGGATCAAGCTTCTAGCTGCTCGGTTGCACGAGACAGCCTTCAGACACAACAGTCTTTATATTTGCAAATGCTTAGTATACATTAAATTGTATTGTTTTAGGATCGAGAAGCTTTTGTTTATGACAGCACCACTCGAATGTAGCTTTTAACACCTTTTCATTCTCGACTTCTATGCTAACCAAATTTGGTGAATTAGAGGTCTGGAGGCCCTAGTGCAACAAAGAAGTGGAGGCCCCCTGGCCCCTTTTTTTAAGTCTCTACTGTGGGACCCTAGCACCGGATCCCCTACCCTAAATCCGGCACTGTAACCAACATTTTAATACTTAAAAATAAACAAAGATTTTTTTTCGAGTGTTTCCACACACTTTAAGATACACAGCTCCAACGCACGGCAAACTGTTGCTTTTTTCTGGTGATATTTTAGTTACTCGTATTAAGAATTATTTGTTGTAAAAGTGGCAAGTAAAAAAATAAGTAGTTGGATCAAGGACCCCACGCCTAGCTTCTCACAACCATTCGTTGTTTGTGAGTTAATTTTTTGGGATGAATGCAAGGGATCTACAGTTTTATGCCAAGTCCAAACGGCTTATTGAGAAGATCCTTCATGACTGCCTAAAGCCAATAGCTGCATTATGTATCTGCAAACTTTACTGAATGTTTTGACACTTGGAATTGAAAAAAAAATATTGTTTCGAACTGAGAAAATCTATTAAAAAAATGACTACCTCTATTAAAGGACGCTATACATTTTTCAGCCGGTTTTGCGAGGCCGTTTAGCGAAATTTTCAGTTTTTTGTCGTTTGGTTGGTCGTTAATCATATCATATACCCGATTGAGTCGAATATATAATGATTAACGTCACAATCACTTGATACACATCGCGGGAGTTTCACTACTAACTGGATACCAATGGGTCCCATTGAATCCACTTCTTCCACGACGACTGCATAAATGAGCTTCACAAAATTTTATATTAGGCGCACTATACATATTCGCCCATTGTTAAGGAAAATATGTTCCCAATTCCATCTAAAGACATTTTTCTTGACAGATTCTATCACAGTAATTGAGACACTTGATTGATGGGAAATACTTTCCCATTTCTCACCTTACCATGTTAACGTACTCGACTCGTAGATCAATTCATCATGTTTCTTGACGTGTCAATTGGAGACATTTGAATTGAAACATATGTTTGCGGTTGAGATAGCAACGCTGCGGTATTCGCTCTGTACCAAACACACAAAGCAGACTGTTTAAACATTACATTTCCACCTCTGCAAAGGATCGACCTCGCGGCTCACTATCCGTTGTACTCAAGCTAAATTCGTATTTTTACTGCAAAAAACAAACAGCTCTTTGGAGACAGTTAGCTAACGAGTTGTACGAACTTCTGAAAGCACCCTCCTTAGCATTTGAAAATAAAAAGCAAACCGCAAGTTTCAGTCATGCCTTCGATGAGATTGTTCGCTCCGTTTACTTTACCACAAAAGGGGAATAAATTATTACTCGCATTTACAAACAGGCCGATAATTTCCATTTCAGGACATTGTAATTGGCCAAGGATCGACCCAGGAATGAGTTAACCACCAACTAATGGGGATATTTTCAACTTCCAAATAGGTATACCCACCGCAAGCAAATATTTCTGTTGGAGTTGTAAGGCTCGTTAATAATTTAGTTAGGGTGCTGCCTCCTATAACCTTTGAAGCCATTAACACCCTAACACCGTTGCGGCTTTTCCCGCGTTAAAAGGGTAATTTCGCGATGCTTATTTTTATTCTGAATTTGCATTAACACTGACACCTATTTTTATATTGCGTTTGTGTTTTATATCAATTCGTCTAAAGGACTTTTGATTTCCTAGGCGATTTTCAAGTGAGTAGAATAATTATTGTTGAAGAAAATTGAAGATACACTGCCCGACAACCGATTAGCGCCCTCTCTAATCTTTCAGTGTAAATGCAAATAACTCGGAACTTGGAATATGTACCATGCTCAATCTTCTTTTTTTTCATTCTCTTCCATTTACTTTCACTCTGAAAAAATACTTGAGTCCTTGAAATCAACCGTTATTTTGTTTTGCTTTTTTTTGTCAAATGTAACAAAAATTAATGCGTTTTCCTTGCGACAGCTGATTAGCGCCTCTTCGCTTAACTATTAATTTTTGTGTGTAAGTGGTCGAAATTTTCTTATTAAAGTTATTATTAGTTAAATTTGAATAATTTTCAATTAAATTTATTAAATATGGGAAAAGCAGAATCGTTAAATGAGTCCGAAAGAGCCAAAATAAAGGCTTATAGTGAGTTTGGCCAATCAATCCATTAAATTTCCAAAAAAAATAACCGCAGCCGTAAAGTTATTTCCTCATTCTAACGTAGTGAGCATAACTATGGAAAGAATATGAAGGGACGGCCATCATCTGTGATTACAGCAGCTGACAAGCGAACTATTTTGAGGCACGCGTCCAATTCGCACGACTCTGCAGCCAAAATTAAAGAAAAAAACGGTGTAAAAGCATGCGTCCGGACTGTGCAAAGAGTTATTTCTAATGCTGAACATTTAAAAAGTCTAAAAATTAAAAAAAAACACCTCTCAACCAACTTCGAAACACGCAACGCCTCGATTTCTGCAGATGGAATATGTCCTGGACAAAGGAGTGGCAGAGAGAGTATTTTCGGACGAGAAAAAAATTTTATTTGGAGGGTCCCAATGGCTATGCATACTACTTTCATGATCTTCGAAAGGAAGAGCATACCTTAGATCGACTGCACAGCCGTGCTGGTGGTGTCATGGTATGGGGAGCAATTACGTACTATGGCAGCATTGAATTGCAATTTCCTACATGTCGTATGAATGCCACAGCGTGCAATGGTGTATTGAAAATGGCTTTCCCTGCAATCAAGGATATTCTTCGGCCCTTGTAATGGAAGTTACAGCATGATAACGCCTCGTTATGTCTTGGATTGAGCTCCAAAACGTGCCCTTACTGACCTGGCCGCCATATTCGCCCGATCTTAACATTATTGAAAATGTTTGGGGATGGTTGGCACGCAAAGTATAGGAGTCTGGAAGGCAGTATCCAACTGAAGCGGAACTCATTGAAGGAATAAAAAGTGTCTGGGAGACTATTTCCCTCGATTATATAAGAAATTATATGACTCCTTACCCAACAGGATGTACGAGGTCATAGTTAACCGTGGTGGCACAACACATTATTAATTCATAAATAAATAAGTTATAAATTTAGTAAACTAAAATAAAAACTTAATTTGGGGGTATTCTCTGCCCATTTTCTTATGTTATTCGTCATTTTATTGTGGGGGTTCTAATCAAATGTCCGGAAAAAAAAGTGGATTTTTCATATTAGATTCTTTAAAATTCTGTTTAAATGTTATTAATTGAGTTACTACCGTAACTTTAATTTCTTTTCTCGTATAATGTTATAAACTTTCATTGGCAGAAAAATTATTTCAAAAGTTTTGTTTGACTGGCTGATATTAAGCTCCAAAGACAAGAAGCATAGGGGGCGCTAATCGGTTGTCGGGCAGTGTACGTTCGACAAAACTGAAAAAATGGATTGTACGGTTGTCAAAATGGTATAGGAGCTTGGGGTTATTTGACGGCAAATGCATGTGGGGAAAAACAAAAATGTTTTTCGAGAGGAATACTCCCCGAGTGTCGAAATTTATATGTTCAAACAAACACTAAAAGGGATCTCTGTTCTCCAAACAAAGTGTTTGCTAACAAAGTCGTGGTTCTCTAAGAAACAGCACCCTCAACAAAATTTACCAACAGAAATTGTCATAGGGTGTTTCCCAATTTTAAAGACAAACGTTGTTACTTCTCGGGGTCCCCCATTCAAGACTATGTCATCGCCTCCACTCCATGCTCCTCACATAATTATTCGCCTACTTCGCCTAGAACACTTGGAATGGCGCAAGCTCAACCACTTTCTTTTAGCTACCAATCAGCTTTTTGATTCATTCGAAAGCTAAGGTACAGACCTTTTTTCTATCAATCGTGATTCTACTTCGGGGTAACTGCCTTACGACTTACAAAAATAATAATAATTCGTTGTATTGGGAATATTCCCATGTGACATGTAGGACAAACATGGATCGCATTCGACTGTGTTATTAACGTATTTCCTCAAGCCAGTTACCAAAAGGTATTACCTACTTTATTATATTCTCGCTTCCAACAAAAGCTGAAGCTCGTAATTTAAAAGAGCATACTGAGAGAAAAGTTCGTGGTTGTGTTATTTTTAACGATATACCAGATGTTAACTGTAGTCTTCTCCTTTCCAAAATAATTGGCTGTACAAAAAGACACCTGCTATGGGCTTAATGGGTCCAAAAATTTTATGAAGTGAAGGGTGGTTATCAGATAAGTGTCCGAAATGGGGTTCCATAAATATTACAATAAAAAACTTGAACCACAATTCGTATTTAAAGCAATCGGGAACTTGGAACAAGTCAGGTAAATGTACTCGTAATTAACCACGATGTTGATAATAGGAGGCAATCATATGTTCAAAAGTACAATATTATGTAAGACAGGATATTTAAAAAAAAAATCCTTTAAAGTGAAACAAACACTGGAGCGTTTTCCATCATTTTCTAATGGGAAATCAAGATCAAACTGTTTTGCTATAAGGGACGAGGCTTTTCGATTTTTATAAGAAATAATTTTTTTTAAAACAAATTAAAAGGAAAAGATAAAAATTAGACCAACAAAATTATCTTTATCTATATATATAAAAGAAAGTGACGTTAGTTACTACGCTTATAACTCAAGAACGCCTGGACCGATTTCGATGATTCGCATCAATTCGGACTGGTCTCTGGCCAAACAAGAAGAATACCCAAGAAAATTCCAGAAAAATTTCCGATAAAAAATATTTTGAAGAAAATTCATTTTTCCATATATTTTGTATGGAGCGATTTTACGACGCTATTTTCATAATACTTTACGTTGTGACAATTTCTTTTTTTTACAATTTTTTGCGACAATTATTTTTGTACCAAATTTATGTGACAATTGTTTTTGTACCAAATATGTTTTGTCACACATTAAAAACGAACATGATTTCAAATGCCGGTTCCGGTATTGCCAGTATATGGCGTTTTGTGCACCAAATTTTGACAGCTGATTGATTTGCACAGTCTTTCTCTACTATTGTGTGTGCTGTGCAGACATGCGTTGCGATTTATCAAACATTTTTTAAGTGTTATTAAATTTTTATCAGCTTTCAACAGTTATTGTAATTCAATTTGATTTAATACATTGTTTTGAAACGATTTTTTATGACTCTTCACGCGTGTTCACAGATAGGAAATCTAAAAGCGAATTTAATTTTCAAAATTTGCGGCAAAATTGGGCAGGAGCGCTGGAGCTTAGTTTATGAACAACATTTGTGTAAGGTAAGGTGATAGGTGATACTAATTTTTGTAATAGTCAAATACGTAAGGTGATCACAAAACAACTGTACAAATTTGGCATCACTTTGTTATTTCAAAGCATAGTTTTGTTGTCAGTTTTTATTTGCACCAAAAATTCAAGGTAGGTTTCATATAATCTTATGTGGTATTCGATTGGGCGCTCTCAGAGCATTTTTTCAGATTTCAGAGCGCTTCTGCGAATCTGGATTTTTTTCTTAGATTTGCTTCAGATTTACCAATACAAGTACGTTTGAGTTTGTGTACGCTTTCGTGAAATTTTTCAACTGCAAAGTTTTTTATAAAATTAAGGAAAAAACTAGGCCAATTGCGACTGTCACTCTCGCGCTAAAGGTTCCGTACTAAGAGCAGAGAACACGCTTAATGAATAAAATGACCGAGAGCATGTTTGCATATTTAACGCTTTCGCACCTTTAAAAAAAAGTCACAATAAGAGGCTATTATGCTCGAATGTCAGTCAGTGTAACGAAAACGAAACGATTAACTGACGCGGGTGACAATATCTTGACGTATGGCAAAGCTACAGTAGGTATACCAGGAACGCAAAAAGGAGCTGTCCTAACTCACAATGTTTATCATGAGATGAAAATAACTTGTGGAGTCACTCTATTTCATCTCATGATTGGATGTTAGCGATCGCTCTCTGCGATTATATCTTGATATGGATGTCTGACAGTAATTTGACAGATGCTTTTTTTTTCTGTCGGGAAATGTCTTTTTTTGCACCTGCAACCTCTCTTGCTGTTGCGATACGAAATGAAATGCCATCCCAAGATTTGCCCGGCACAGATAAAAGAAAATTGTGTGGACATTTAGTTGGAGAGATATATCTCTAGTCGGCGTACCATGAGTAAATTTTAATTTATTTACAGTTGCGTATTTGAAGACGATGTTCACTTTGAATTATTTTGTATACAAAAATATATAAATGTTCTGCATTTAAAAAGTTGTTCAGTATTTTATTGAAATTTAAAAAAAACGATAACGTAAACATTTCGAAAACCAAAAGTTAAGTGCTGAAAGAGCAGACAGTTAATCTAGTACTAAAAAATGTGTTCTATTTGTTTTTTTTAGAACAAATGAAAAACAAATTTTAAACCAATATGCAATTGAAAATTGTGTCGAAATTTTTGGTCTTTTTCTATTGTTCATTATTTGGAATTCTAAAAAATGGTAGCTGACCTAGCCGCATGACAGTTATTGTACTGTATCGATTGCGATTGCCTGGCGCAGCTAATAATAGCTAATAGTTTGGAAAGAAAAGTACTGACGCTGATGTAGTACGGTGTGAAAAGTTATTGTTCCTACTGGATAACTATTCACATAGTCACCTTGAGCCTCTACACAAAAAATCTGTGGTGGAAGACGCCATCTTTAGGGAGATGAATAAGCCTCACAAAAGATTTCTGGGCTGCTCGTACTCGCCATAATGGTTAACTGTCAAAGTTGCAGATGTAAGCACTATAGAGACTGGGGACAGATTCCATATAACAATTCAAAGAATGTGGTTACATAGTTTGCTAAGGGAACGGTCAAGTCCGACCCTAAAACAACTCTGAAAACCAAACCTCAGCAGAAAGGCAAACTTCGGCTCGGCTCGGAACAAACCCTTTCAAGATTAAGTTCCAGACAGACATTGTCTGGCTCCGGACCTTATCGTACTGAGCAGAGGTCGTCCTGGAAAAGGAGGGGACTCACATACAAGAGTTCGACCTACACCATATGCCAAGGCTTACCTAGGATCACGGTCTTAACAGCGCCCTTGTGCAGGAACCATGGATGCGTTGAAAAGTAATCCTGCTCCTTCAATGGCACTTGGAAGTTATTTTCCTATGGTAAATTAAGTCACAAGTTGGATTCAACTGTCGAATATCGTATTCAAATCGAAAAACTCTAATTGAATAGTTAAAACTTTTGTTTTGTGTGTATTACAGTGTCGACCGTTTTTTTGCACTTGCTTCAGCCTGTTATCACCTCATTTTAAATGGAACTAATTTATATTATGGACATGTGTGATTTTGGAGTGGCTCAGGGATACCTTAGTGTAAAAGACTTCTGCGCGATACACATTTTTTCCTGTATAACAAACGTCGAAACCACCATCCAAATGTATGACAAAGTAGCCTGAGAAAGCGTCCCATTTCAGCAGTTCCGATTCGGCATAAAATAGCAGAGCTCTTCCACTCTATCCAAAAATAAAGACTCAATCAGTGCGCTCCGAGTTCAACAAATCACAGGGAACACTAATATACCAGGGAGGTGATTAAAAAACAAGGTTTTTGAAAGATGCTCATTTTATCATTTCAATTCACTCAAAACCATGGAAATTTTATGAATAAGTGGCCACTATTTTTATTTATAGATTTCCCATTCAAAATTTTGCTTTGGTAGCCATTTTGTTCTGCGATCGCAAACGGCCTGTATAACCAGGGGTCGAATCGCCACTTGCGTGAACGAGCCATACGTTCACGAAATTTAAATGATTTTACATGTGAAACAAAAACAAATTCCGTCACGAAATGCTCGTTCACGGACGACACGATTCGACCCCAGATTGGGAAAAATTCACCAACCAGTGGATTAAAATAAACCCGCACGAGCACGACTCGTGAGAAAATGATGGCTTCGGGCGAAGTAGAAGAAACAAAAAAATATAACACTTTAAGTAGCGCCCAACTCTTGTCGCAAATTACTTAAATGAATTCCTTTGAGAGGATATAAAAATTCGGCACATACTGATGGCTGAACGCCGAAATAATTATCCAGCAAGCGCACAGGATGGATGGATGGTTAAACTTTTTAATAAAATTCTTCGCACATTTTTTTCTTGCACAGGACATAAAAATAATTTCCAGGAGAGCGGAATTCTTCTTAAAGTATACTCCTTGTGAAGCCGTACCTACGCCGAGAAAACATTTTCATCGTGACTTGATTTTCCCTATTTCGAGCGCGCAGGATTCTTTTCCTTTTTTTTGGGGATACCCTATAGACGCTTCATGTTTCCTTGCTGTACTTAAACTTACCAAAACCTTTTTTTCGGTTCTTTCAGGAAACAAATTCGCAGTTGACGGTGAGGTCCATTACGCAGTACACCGAATAGGGGTAGATACTACTAAAAAACACAAACGTACATACAGAGACTGGTGTGGGAATTTAAAACGCTCTTCCGCCTCGACCTCCTGCAACAGCATGTCTAAGGACTTTTATTAGCATTTGCGAATGTTCTCGCCTCTAATTATGGTTCGTGGCTGGCGTCGTTTTACCAAGTGCGACGTCGTCGAAGGCGGCGGATATTTCCCCATGACCATTCGACGGTTATACTGTTATACTCTTACAGTCGTTGTCGTCGCATGCCGCTGTCCGCTCGCTGGGCAATTATCCTTTACAATGGGAACTGCATTATGCGGGTATAAATTCGTTAACGTAGCACGTGCTACGTCGTTGCTATATCGTTGTTGGCTGTTATCCTTCGTTGAGTCCGTAAAACATTGCACTCGGAGATGTCGGAGGTGTAGCCAAATATAAACAAATGCAAATTAAATTTTAGACAAAATATTCCTATTTTCTGTTTATTCTCGAGGAAATTGTTTGCACGGGTAGGTACATTCAATTGAAACAGTTTCATTAAATTTTCATTATTCAATTGCGAGAGTGTTGCAGAGGCGACGTTAACCTAATTAAGTTATTTTAAAACCAGTTAGGCGTGCAGTGCGCTGTTGATATTCTGTGAAAGACAAGACTTATATCTCTCGCTCCTTTTCATTTCAACGAGCAATTGAAGGAAGAAGGGATTAAATATGAGTATACCTAGAAGTAAAAATACAACCAGAAACTAAACATAAAATAGAAGCTAGTGTTAAAATATTTCGCTAAAGTCGGGTGGATCGGATTGTCGTACCCGTACTCGCAGGATTTTGCCAAATAAAAAATTAAGGCCCCGTATCAAATATTCCTGCGACAACGGAACTGATAGCAGACAGGCAATTCAACAGTAATATACATATTTCCGCCTCGGAATTTTTAATAAGTACATAGGTATGGGGTACAGCCCCCTCAATATTTGATGTGCAGTATGAGGTTTCCTTAAACGTGTGTTTGGGGAGTTTGCGGTGCGCGGTCCCACTAAGGCGAAGCCAGCATATACAATGCGAACTTTCTACTTCAATTCATGCTCAACAGAGTACCTACTCTGGAGAGAATGATGTACGAGTACGTTAGTAAGTTATAAGGTGTAATTTTTAGAGCTACGTAAATTTTAATTATTTAATCAACTTGGAAAGGCAAAAGACGCCGAAGCATTAGCCTCCTTCTGTATCCAGTCGGGTAAAAGAGTATTTCGTTTTAAAAAATTCAATTGGAAAAGAAAAGCCAAAAATATCGACCTGCAGGACTTCTTAGTAGAGCTACAGCTGCAAAAATCCTGATCAAATTGTTGGCCATTATTTCAAGATTGTGTGCGTATATCGTGTTCAGAAAAAAATACTGAGAGCTTCTAAAGCTTATACAAGAAAACGCGTCTCCAGTTAGTGCGATCCTTGGCAAAATGTTTCTAGTGTCACACTCCAAGTTGGTTGAGGTCCTCTTCCACTTTCGCGCGACAACTAAGGCCGATGTCTTCCTCTACTGCGTTGTACCCCGGGTTGGAATCGAAGACTCTTCGGGCCGGAGGATTGGTGTCCATTCGACCAATATGTCCTTGCAATGTGGACAGAGCGCCCTCCATTCGTTACAAAAATTAAGGAAAACTATTTATTTATTTTTAACCTACATAAAAAATTCAAAGTGGAGGTTGAAAGCAAATTGGTGGTCTTCTATCAAAAATGACCCTTCTATCTTTCTCAGCGACACATGACAAAATTGGGTTACAAATTTATGCCACAATGAAAATTATGAAAACTGAAAAATTTCGACTGAAAATTTCAAGGCCCACTTCATGGAAAATACCGAAATTTGTCGAAACCAGAAAGAATTCTTCAAACAGATATACCATTCCTGTGTCAACAACTTCCCCTATAAGCACATGTGAACGAAACAAAATTCTTGTTGGTTTATTAACCAGCGCTCAACAGATTATATAACTAAATGTACTTATTATTCGCATTATAACCAGCTCTCTATTTGCTTGACAACCAACGGCAAGCTGCGTGGGATTGTTTGAATTCACAAATGAAGGGTTCCACCGCAAACAAGTTCGAGCCGTCCGAAAACCATTTCGCAACATCAAGCGGGTACACAAAGCAAGTAAGAGCCTTAAATAATAAATATCCCAGGCTCATTACGCTTTCATTTTATTTTAAAAATTAAAACTTCAAGCAAACAAACGAACGACAGGCAACTCGAATTTTTGTGAGCGTTTGATTCGGCACTGTTTATGGGTCGCAAATAAACGCTTTCTATAATTGAAAAACGCAGAATAAAAATGACTAGCTGGTACCCGCGACTTCGTCTGCGTAGAATTAGTAACTCGAGTAACTCAATTAAAATATTTATATGTATCAACAACAGCTCCACTTATCGGGTCCAAAACTATCCTATCTTTCCAGCCAACCAATTAGCCCTACACATTTAAAATCATTGGTAAAATACGCAGCAAATGTATTTTTTTTCTTACCAAATATAGATACCTATGATGAATTCTTTAATCCCTAGCTTGAAAAATAATTGGTTCGTCATTTAAACTTGAATCCCCTACTTCATCCCCTTCACGTTTTGTTTCCACGACAAAAAGTAGCGTATGTCATTCTCAGAGGTCCCATGTACCCCTATACCAAAATTGATAAAAATTGGTTTTGCGGTCGTTAAAAGGTAACATTTAAAAGGTAACAATCTTACTTTCGCAGTTAAGTGGATCCCAAATATTTTGTTTATAAACTAACCCCTGTATTAATAAATAAATGTGCACAAGTTAGTTAGCTAGTAGACATCAGATAGCATACAAAAATTTGACATAACTACTGAATAACGAGTTGATAACTTTTTATTAATAAGGGGGTAAGTATTAAAAGCCCGTCAGCTCCAGCATTCCTAACCAATTCCCTCTCAAAATTTTGAAAATAAAATTCTCTCTTAGTTTTTCTATCTCTGCTGTGAATTGCGATTCAGCGTGACCATTGTGCGACTAAAGTTGCCATTTGGAACTTTTTCGAGAGCCTGCCACAGCTTTTTGCTATTTAGGCCCTTTTTTTAGTTGGAGAAGGCGCTTTAAAAATAGTTCAAATGCTCTTATATCCAAATAAAAACATTTTCAATGTAACGCAGTTGCCTATCACGACATTATTATAGTGTTTAACGAACCAATACTTGTTACAAAATATGCTATTCTGTTTCAGAATTACACTTTTTTTTGTCATTGACCCTTTTTCATACGACTTTTCATAATGCTGCAACGGTCACACAGTCTGTGTCGGAGTCGCTTATACAGGCATGATGAATGAAAGAAAATTTTTACAAAACTATTGCGTAGTTGAAATTGAATGTAGTAAAATTCAACTTTTTCAATTGTTAATATTTAAAAAAAGTAAAAATGCAAAGATAAGCACCTAGTAAATATCTTTTATCCGACACTTAATTTGTTAAGATTGGTTGAGCGTGTGAACCGCAAGAGGTAAATATACGACTATAGAACTACAGAAATAATATAGAGGGGATGAGTACCAGCAGGAACATCCCGCGGGGAGCGCAGCGATCCAAAACAACAGCTGACTTGAATGGGGAACCTAAGGAGACATGACGACACTGCGCAATGATGATTTGTTGATTTTGGTCATCGTTATTAAGAAATTAAGAAAACAAAGCGTGTACATCTCATTTGCGGATGCCATCTTACGAGCACTCGTGCAATCAAGTATCATTGGGCTATATCATTGGCTCTATCATTTTGGGGGTGTAGGTCTTGCCCTAATTACATTCATTTGTCAGGGATAATTCGTATTAATTTGCCGACGAGATTTACTCGAGAACAAAGTTCTAATGAATTACACTGCGAAAGATACAATAATTAATTAATGAAGCACAACTGAGGAAGGTACAACGAAAGCCAGTGAGCGATTCGATCGATCCTAAGGCAGTCAAATTAAGGCCGCCGTATATAGGTACATTTGACTACACCTGGTCCCAGGCGGGATTTTTTTGTTTTCTTATTTTTGTCTTCTTGGACTTGGATTTTTTTTTTCTTTTGCAATTCAAATAGAAATAAAAAAGATTTGCGGGGTCTTTATGGAGATTTTGCCTTTTCAAATCGGAATACATGAATATTTTATTAGAATTAGATTTGTGGTATCTTCATTTGATTGCTTCTCGGCGAGTGCGGGTGAGGGATGTATCCTTTTGTTGTAAAAGGCAAATTTATCTCACAGATTACGAACTTCACACAATGGAAATTGTTTGGCAAATTGCGGCCAGTCTATTCAGTTACGTTGATATATTACTTCTGTGGCAGTAGCAAACGTTGTGCAATTATATTAGAGACTGCACTAAGCCAGGGTATTAGATCCGACTCCGTCGGAGTAGGAGGTGTCTTGAATATATTTTCGATTGTGCGTTGGGGTTCATCTATAACGTGTGTCCACAGGGAATTGCCCTAATCAGGTCGTGTCTGCTTGTGATTTTTGTTACCGCTGAATGTTGGTGAATGTAGTTATGTCTAATGAATCCCATCAATCACACAGCCTAGGGATTCGATATAAGTTGGGTTCCGTAAAAGTTGAAATCTGTTTTCAAAATGTACATTTTTGGGTTTCAGAGAAACAAGCCTCCTCTCTATGGGTACCTGTGTAGCTTTTTTGGGGTGCCCGCAAGGATATGCGCTGGAAACCCAAACGGAGCATAGAAGCACATGTGAAGTGATGGCACCAGGAAGGTTCAAAACTAAGGCTGCGGGCTGGAAATATCTTAATCGCCGAAGCGAGTAATATAATAAGTCCACATGGGATGAAGGGCATATACTGATGAGGGCTGCAGAAAATAAACCCTCAATGGAATAAACTCGCCAAAATGTTGTATGTAATGGGAATTTGTTTCTTATGAAACTAACCCCCAAAGTCGGAGATTTAATTCATGAGTGGTTGGGCTCCATTCTAATATTTAAATATGAAATACATTTATATGCAACCGCCATGCTTGGGGTCGCTTTTGGATTTGGGTGGTTGTTTTCTTGTCTTTTCTATAAATTAAAAAAAAAAAAAAAAAAAAGTTGGCGCATAGGCATAGCTTCTCACAACCATTCGTTTTGTGTGAGTTTTTCATTCTTGGGACGAATAGAAGGGATTTACAATTTAAGTTTAAGCGGCTAATTGAGAAGCAGGATCAGAAATCTGGTACACCAACAGTACAAAGATGGAAGATGATGCCGGCGGCGCTGGGGTAAATGGGACTAGGTTCCAAAGAGCTATAGCACTGGGAAAATCATCAGACATATTTTAAGCAGAGGTTCACGCCATAGAGATTTATGTGTCCGAGAATGTTTAAAAAGGTGGCCGCATCTACATCCTCTCAGACAGCCAGGCAGCTCCTAAGGACCAAGATCGTATTCGATCAGATCAAAGCTGGTTTGGGAATGTTTCAATCTCCTCGAGGAACTGGCCAAGAACAACATAGTCACCGTTACTTGGATACCAGGTCATGAGGGATTTGAGGGAAATGAACAAGCGGATTGCCTGGCGAGAAGAGGCGCTGGTCCTGAGCCATACTTCGGGTTACCTTTGAGTTACGTACACTCGAAATTCAGGAAATGGGAAGATGATTACCTTGCCGAATACTGGACGGAATCCAAAGGACAGAGGCAGGCAAAAAGATTCATAAGCCCAGCTAGTAGCAAAATAAAAAAGTTACTTGAGCTAAGCAAAGAAGATCTAAGGATCCTAAGGGGTTATCTTACTCGACACCTGCCACTAGGATACCATCTTAAAAAAAACGAGACTTTCCGACGATGACTCCTGTCGACTCTGCGGAGAAGAGGAAGAGACAACGGAACACATTCTCTGCGAATGCCCTGCTGTGGCAAGGGGCAGAGCGATCCATATGTAAGGGGCATTTTTAAGTCCTGCAGACATAGCAAACATGGAACCAAGAAGGGTACTGAGGTTTATAAAGAGCCTCAACAGGTCCTTGAGTAAAATAATAGGGCCCAACACAATAGATCTCTTCTGGTCGCAGTGTAAACGCCTAATCCTTACAATAAACCACTAAGCGAATAAGCCACACGCTTGTATTTTAATTTTTTTCATTTAAGAAAAAATAAATTGTCAATTTATTTAAATATATCGAACTGTGTTTGAGGGGTTATTTCACACCTTTTTGGGGACTTATTTCATTCTCGATATACAGAATAATTTCACAATGAAATGAGGCAAGAAAAAATCTTCAGCAGTTTGCTTTTTGAACATTCGATTAGGCCGAATGTGGTGAGAAAGTACAACCATGACCCATGATCTGTCGAAAGACGTTAATATTTTGAAAAGCCAAAATTATGAATGCTAAACAACAGTCACCTAAATAAAAAATTAAGTAAACATCGAAGTTCCGTCTATTACAATTTTTAGTGTAGCCAAACTGCATCAAATTTGTTTAGTGCGATGATTTTTGTGGCATCATTTCTCTGAATAAAATTCAAATCAATTGGCATAATTTCTTATTTTATTTTGTTTTTGTTATATTCCTCCAGAAAAAATGCAAAAAAAAAATTAAAAATTTAAGTTCTTAATATTTTGAAAAATTTCGAAGAATCAGTAATATTATTATTATAAATAGGCATTAAAAAACATGTACACGCAGAAATTTTGACATTAACCGAGTGCGATTTTTGCTCGGTTAAAAAAAAATGGGTTAAAATTAACTAAGTCTCTGTAGAAAATAAATAAGTATGTGTTGTTAAAAAGTACAGAGTTAAAAAGGTTAAATGCAAACTGTTAAAAACAACACTCTTTATCAGTTTTTATCAATCAAGTTAGTAGATTAATATCAACCAATCAGTCTTATTTTGGTTTTTGTTAAAATCTAATGAGTAAATTGTTTGAAAACAACATAGTCAATTCGAAGTTTTAACACAACGATTGGTTATAAATAACCGTTCTTCTTATCAATTTTTAACCAATTCAATGTTTGTTAAAATCGAACAACTTCTCTGTTAGAAGAACTAATAAGTCTTGTTTAAATATAACCAGGTGGGTCGGCGCAGTGGCTTAGTGGTTAGTGTGTTGGACTACTAAGCGGAGGCTCTCAGGTTCGAATCCCGCAAAAACCTTAATTCCAACATAAGGTTTTTTTCACTGCGCCACCTCTCGCGAACATCTGACAAACATCCGAGAGTATAAAACTGCCATGAAGGAAATTGGAAATTGTAGATCCCTGCCATACGTCCCAAAAATGAAAAACTCACACAAAACGAATGGTTGTCAGAAGATAGGCCCGGTCCCTACGGACCTGTTGCGATTTCTTTTTTTTTAAGGTGGCTTGGCTAATAACAACAGAGTAAGTTGTTTAAATACTACCAAGTTAGTTTGAGCAAAATTTGGAGAGGAAATTGATAAATCGGTTATTTTTAACCGAGTTTCCTTAAACAAGTTGACTCGGTTGTTTTTAATCCAGTAACTCTGTAGGAGCTATATTAACAGTATTACTTGGTAGTTTTTAACCGAAAGTTGATTGATTTTAAATAAGTGAATTTTCTGCGTGTAGGTACGTACCTACTTGTATTATTTCAAGTTTGAAGAAAACCGAGTGTAAATGCAACAAATATAATATTTTTTGTTTGTCATCCAATGTTGTTTGGCTGTTTGGGCGCTGTCACAATTTATTGCCATACGGGCTCGTTTTAGCAATGGGATGTATGACAACAGTGGACGGTGCGCGCTATAGGGCCATGTTAACCGAGTTTTTTCTGCCGCAATTGGACGAATTAGGACTGGAGGAAATGTGGTTCCAATAGCACGGAGCTACGGCCCACACTGAGCGAGCCACAACCGATTTTCTGAAGGCGGCGTTTCCGGGTCGCCTCATCTCTCGTTTTGGCGATTTGCACTGGGCCGCAAGATCGCCCGATTTAACCGTTTACGTGAACAAGCCCGAGACCCTAGAAGCCCTCAAGGACAACATTTGACACGAGTGCGAGAATCTGTGGCCCGAAGTTCTCGCCGAAGTGATGAAAAATGCCGTAAAACGCGCCCGTAAGGCAATCAATTGTAAACGGCGCCCATTTGGCCGATATAATCTTCTCGACTTGACCAATAAAAATCTAAAGGTTCAAATAAACATAATCAAAAAACAGAATCGAAGTTCTTCATTTAGAAAAAAATGAGAGCCAAACAACATCGGATGACTTCTTTTGGCCCTCCCTGTAATTGCAAATTTGTTTACATGATTGTATAAAAATTTGTTTTTGTTTTTAATATCTTAAAGCTATATTTTTTCTACTTAATAATAAACAAATTTAATATTTTTGTTCTTTTCAATTTTGAATGTAGGTAAATAAATTAAATATATTGAAAAATAAAATTTATTTCATCATTTCTCGCAACGTCCTAAACACTTTAAAACAAATATTTAGCAAAAGTAATGTTTCAATGTTTTGAGTAGGAGCCTCTAAACACAAAAAAGGAGAAAAATATTTGTTCAACCTTACAACAAAAATAGAAGTACCGAAAGTGCGGCAATAGTTCTGTAAGATTCATTTTCAAATAATAAAGTCGAGAAGCTTTTAGCCGGTTCTACTTTCTCTCTTTATGAGGCACCCGTTGAAATATAGTTCTGGTTTAACTTCTTCCAAGGAATTGTGTAGGGAGAGGTGATTCTTTTATTCAAAACGTGCATGTAGGTACGCCGAAAGGTGGTGTTGAAAAGATGCCTTTGATGAATGGCGAAGCGCACAACAATTTACCGGCACGACGATCGCGAGATGTGGCGCAGCAAAAAACAGTTTTAAGGTGGATATAAAACCTGAAAGCTCTTGCTCGGCACCTTAACCATTGAGTCACTACAAACGAAATAAATATATTTTTCTCGCAAATAACCCGATGACTATATCTAAATACAAATACAGACATGTTTCGGATGCTGTGTCCTATTTTGTCCCAAAACGTCCAACATATCTGCCATGCTACCATGTCCAATGGAGCACACGACGTTTATTACAGCTTTAACTTAATAGCATCTTCACAACCAACCACCCTTTCTATCAATTGCGAATTGTCTATCTGAATAAAGGACATCCCTTGGCAGACACATTACGCCCAATTAGCCATAAATGCCACAAAGCCAATTTTAATTACTCTGAGGATATCCGCACAAAAATCTCTCATTCAGGACGCACACATTAAATATCCTCTAATGTGGCAGACTGTATACGTGCTTCGTCTATTTAATAAGACCCATGTATCCGTAAAAGTCCATCAAAAGGAGGAGATATCGTTTGCGATTCGCTATAATGGACGATTATACAATATCGAACTAATAACACATCCCTTTTGGCCGCAAACAAACACCCAACTAAGCTGCCATTTGACCTACATTCAGATAGGATTTTCTCATAGCGTGCACTCCATTGTGTTTGAAACTTTATTATCCCGCACGAGTTCGAGTAAAAAAATAGGCACTTACGACGCGCTAAGATTTAATCAAGTGAACGCTCGTTGTCTTGAGAAAATCCCACCATCTGCAAACACAAAATCGCTGTGAATCCACGCACAGTTCGCTCAACGCTCACATCAGATGGGAGCAGAATTTCATCATTCACATACACGCTGTCGTCCGACACCGCCCGGATTTTCACTACAGCAGGAGCAGCCCACAAGATAAACACGTGACTGATTTGTTTTTCTTTTCAATATTCATGCGATGTAGTGGGTGTAAGCCACCGGGGTAATCTGCCACAGTTGAGTTTGCCGTGAGCAACGCAAGGTATAAAATATTTACATCCATAGCAGGTGTAAGTTTGTGCTCTCAATCAGGCAGAAACCAACCCATGCCTTGCCACCCTTTCACACAGTGTGCTTCCTTCGTCCCCGCAGGCAATAACGATATATTTATCGAGTTGATGCGATTGATTTGTGCCGTAGGCTGTGGCCGGGCATGTTTGTGTATTCCGTAGATGTGTTCCAGTTTAAAATCAACTTACGTAACAGGGCCTTGCCTGCCGTGCGTCGGTCGGTCGTCCCTCTATTTAGTCGACAGATAGAAGGACTGTTCCTTCGCTAACCACGAAACTTTTGTTATTAATATAAATTCCAGTGAATGTTTTCTAAATAAAGGGTAAGTATTTCATTCTTTTGAGGAAGTTTCATCTGTAACCGCGGGCCAAACATTTGTTCAGCCGCCAGCCCATTGTTTCTGGATTACTGGTGTGCGAGCATAAAAATTCCTTCTATCCGATTAAGGGACTTAGAAGTTGGTGGAACTTTGCGTTTCTTTGGTGTAGGAAAACAACTTCTAATGGCGGGCTTAGCCAACCTTCGATCTATCACGAAGATAACTTAATGTCCCTGCAAATGAGCACTCGAAATTATCTCTGGTTTCTGGTTCAGTTGTGGGCGCGCACAAATCAGACAACGAGTATATACTCAAACGGAGCTACAACTTAATCATCGATTCGATTTGTCACTGTGCAGACTTTTGGAGAGGTTGCGTAGCTTTGCCGTCGTCATTGAACAGAGGGGCTTCTGTTGGTTTCGAAAGGGAATTAACGTCGTGCGATGTCAGATTTAATGGCATCGTTATATTGCTTTATTCAACGGACAATAAATGCCAAACGTATAAATCAACGGCAATAGCAACGGAAATTATGTAATCAGGCAAGATGTCGCCATTCGCCCACAAATAGAAAATAATTCATCGATCTCTCTGTGCCACTATCCATCATGAGCATTGTGCTGGAGAGAATAAATATAGACATCGACCTGTTGATGTGAAGGTCATGTAACAAGAGTTTGATTTATGTTGGACAATATTTACGTTGCATTGGAAAGTAATCCTTGGGATGAATAGGTATACGTCATGTGCAAATAAGAAACCAATAGTGTGCACAGTTAAAAGGGGCATCTGTCGAACAATAGTTGCAAGAGAAGTCCCTTTGGTGCAGTGCATCGATGGAGAATGAAGCCTTTTTTATTTGTTCTTGGACTCGTCTCGTGTTTGTCGACAACGAGCAATTGTGTGGATTTCTTCTTGAAGCATATTGACGTTTGCATTTCCAAGGAATGTGCTTCGGATACAATTTATGTTTGCTCGAATGTCAGGCTCAGATGTGAGGGGGGATCTTTCGAGTGAAAATATATAACGTGCTCTTTCCATTCGAAGAAGACTAAGTCCGGGAAAATATTTCTTTGACGGCCAAAAGTACCGATTTTGCTCAAAAATGTTAACGCTTTTAAAGGAGATTTTTTCAAAGTAAAAATAATAAAATAAATAGTTGGCACAACAAGTCCGTAAGGTACCCAGCTTCCTACAAGATTGAAGTGAAAAGAGACAATTTATGTCGCTTTTATAATGAAAAAGGCAAAAACGAGGAACAAGCTTAAAAAAGGGGAAAAATTAGAAAATCCCAATAAAACGCAAGTAGCTTAAAAGTAAAATTAGACCGCATTTTCATTACGGGCAAAATTTCAAAGTTCACTCAGAATAAAATGTTCATACTAAATATGCAAGAAATCAGCCCATCGAACGTCTACGTAAGAATTTTTGTGTACCCGAATGCATTCACTAGTTTTGATGTTTATATCTAATAGAAAAGAAAGTTAAATATTTAGTATGATACACGCTTACTTAAAAATATTATTTTATTTTCATATAAAAATAAATGCAAATTTAACTTAGGGAAAAAAAAGCCGAACTTTTTTTTTTAATTTAGGGGAAAACTAATTTTCTGCTCAAAAAAAAGGAAAACAGTCTGGGAACACTGCTTTCCCCAACTATTCGTGTTGTGTGAGTTTTTATATTTTTTTTGGGACGAATGGAAGGGGCTTTACAATTTTAACCCGATTCCTCAGTAGCTTAGTTATACTCTCGGATTTTTGTCAGATGTTCGCTAAAGGTGGCGCAGTGGAAAAAAAAAGCCTTAAGAGGTAATTATCTACTGGGACCCCTCGCTTATTGGTACAACACACTAAAACTCTCGTATCTCGTTCTTTGGACTCCAAAACAGTATACATACCGCTTCATTTCTCAAAAGACTGAGTTTATACTACCAAAAAAAATACAAAACTTTAATGAATGGAAGGATGGCCATTGCTACAAGTACATTCTATGGTTGACAGGAACTTCAGCATCAGCAGGTGGGACGAATCTTTTCTGCAGTTAACAAAACTTGGACTTCAGGCGAAACTCGGTTAGAAGTGGAAACATTGAGGGCGATTCTAATCAACAAAAAATGTAACTCAAGATGTTGATGCGTTGATTTCTTTGAATACGTCAAAACAGAGCTGGAATTGCTTCGTCAAATTGCTCCGAAGGACAAATACAAATACAAAACAACAATCACGGAAGCAGATATCAAAATGGAAAACAAAGACGATATAGATGATGGAAATGAAATTCAATCAAGCGCGCAAAATACTGTTTTTTTTTTTTAAATCGATTTACTCTTTTTTTTTAATTTTTTGGTGACATATACTGTTTTCGGTCCGAAAAAAAATTCGAGCGTTAACTATAAGCCATGTGAAAATATCATATAAAATGTTTTATGGCAGTTTTGATAAGATTTTTTTAATTAATTCCTATAAAACTATCAGTAGGCTAAAAAATGACAAAGAAAAATATTAAAAAGTTCCTCCTACGTTTAACTATTAATGTTAAAGATTTTAATTTAAATTATTACTATAATAATTGTAAAGTTATAAGATTGTAGTTCTAGTACTTTTGTGTGTCAGCTCTGTTCCTTTTTTAAGAGTTTATTGTATCATAGTTTGTATTGGAAGTTAGAGGTCAAGATTCCTTAAATGTCAAAACGAATTTATACAAAAAAAATTACATTCTTTTTTTGGCGGGAAAAATGTAAGCTGAAATGATTGTCGCCGAACATTCCGCTTCTTCATTGAATTGCCTTTGGTACAATTTTCCTTCTATTCTTGGGCGCATTCACAAACAAAGCTGGTTGTTTGACGACACGTAAGTACGACTCACACAATTGACTATGGGAATTCCAGATTGATGCCACAGCGATTGTCATTGCGACTGTATGATTGTCATAGCGCACGGAAAATTGAAATATGAATGTCAAATGGTATGGAATAAGCGGAATTCGCGGAATGAGAACACCTTTGATTTTCCTCGCTTTGATTTTGAGATCTTCACAATCTAACACGTTTCGTTTCGATGCATTGAGGTTGCGCAACAAAATTATAGCTAAGCCGACTTTCAATTTCAAATTGTGTAGGAAATCGTCCAAATTAAATTGCACCGGAACGAAATCAAATGCAGTTGGTTTACCTCACTCTTCACATTGCAATTTTTCCAAAGATATCTGACTGCACGCCATAGCAAGTCCGTCTAATTGAATTGGAATGACGAAACGAATAGGAGAGGACACCTTTCATATTGCGCAATGGCAAGTGAATCAACCACGCCACCTGGCGGTTTGTCGAATCATCAACAAATGTCAAAGGCGATGTAAATAAATACAGCATGTTGTTTCTATTTTCTATTTGTTCCATCAAATAAATTTACGGAAGCTCACAATTGCGAATTTGGTATGTAAAATATAGCCACTGCGGGCACTATTCAAATTTAGAGTCTAACCTAAAAAGGTCCATTGGTAAGGCCCATTGCAAATTAGCTTAAACTTACTCAATAAACAAATTATAAAACATATATAAATATTTAAAGGCAACATCCACCACGGCCTTTCTCGGAAAAATATATGTACAAATTTTTTAGCCACGTTCCAGAGTCGAGTGCAAATAGATTTCGAGCATACTTTTCCTTGATTAAATTAAACCACCCTGACCCTTTCTGACCCCGCTCCTCCTTAAGTTAAAGTAAAACTTTTGCCGGAGAAGTTAAGTCCACAATACACCAACCCAACCTTTTCGTATATGCACATAGCTACCTATCACATTACGTGACATCATTTGCTACGGAGTATCCTTTTGGTGATGAGGTCAATACCATGCGCACACTTGCACTGCACTCTGGCAAATACGTACACGTATAGAAATGTCACATACGTATATACATAGCTACACTGGCAATGGCGAAACATGTTCACTTGACTAACGAATGTGCAATACATTTGTTTGCTTGTATCTTGAATTGGAAAACTGTATAAAAATATTTGCATTGTTTCACTTTGGATGAGGATTTAAAGGACGTCGTTGCATATGTTGCCGCATACGAACCTCGTGCAATCGTATCAAAGTGGCATTTCTTCTGTTTCGTTGCATATGTCAGTAGCATTACTCTGTTCGAATGGCATGTCTATTGACCTGTAAGTGATTGTGTCGCTCTCTACTCCTAAGTGAAATGTTGTTGAATGAATGGCTAAGGAAAGCTTTCTAAAAAAAAATTGTTTTCCTTCTGAATGCCATTCGGCGAGGACATTGTTTTTACTGACAACACCTGCCCGACTTTTGTCGGTACAGAACAGATATTGCAACTAGGTTAAATGAAATTGAATCTAATAATAATTTAGAGCTACTTCGGATATACTAGGTATATTTGCAGTCCCGGAAGTCTTTTATCTCGTATCTTGTTACAGGCTTTAAATAATTTGTCGCGTGTTATCCTGGGAACAGATGCGCGTTTTTACTACCCGATTTCCTACTTTCTTGGCGAGAAAATAGTGCCGGGCTCATAGACGGCATCATACGAGATACGATTTTGTAAGCTTTACATCAGACACCATTATTGAGTTCTTTGCGAAGATTACTGCTAACGAAAATGATTTACCTGCTTTAGAGCCTTTTTAAAGCAAGATCCAGCTTCTAGATGTGCGAGTTGCAATTCATGTTCATTGGCGTATTAAGTCCGGGAACGCTGACAAATTATCCGACTCTGTTGACAGGTAGATCTGAGTTTCGTGGTTTCGTGGTCCCCTAAATTATAACGAGCTCGGTTCTTCAATGTTCCCAGTTACAACTGTCAAGGGTCCGAGCGTTAAAATCACCTGCGATTATGAGAGAACTCGTTCAAAATTGTGAAACCCATTATATGCCTACTACGATTTTCAAGGAAATAAGGTATTTTTATTTAATTTGATCCTTTACAAATGATTTGAAATAGTTTTTGAATACAACATCAATCGGGTGACAGCCTCTCTTGACAAAAGCATGACATTTTGACTGCGCTTTCCGTCAGTTATTCGAGCATCTCGGGCGGTATAGCGGTGACGAATGTTTGCCTTGAACTCGTACGCTTGCTGGCGTACACTTTGCTTCCACAAACAAAAATCCGGGTAAAATCTAGAGATGGACATTTTTTGACAGCACACGTCCAGCGAATTTTCGTCGCATAAACTGCATTGATTGATTTGCAGTGTGGGAACTTTTTTACACACCGTATCCATCGATATCGATTCCCATTGAAGGGCCCAGCCCAGAGAATACGTTGCTTCCGTCGCGTCCGTCGGATACGTTAATATTGACATATTCGACGGGACGAGCGGTCCCATTCTCCCAATAAAATTCGTTCCATATAGAGGCAGCGGATGAGAGATTCTCTCATTCTCTCAATATCTCCACCAATTAAAGTGCTTCCTCTCACGCTGCGTGCCAACTGTCAACGGATGCAACTGACAGAAAAGTAGAACGTAAACCTACTTTATCCACGTGCGCTGCTTATGGGTCAACTTCCATACTTACCACCTTCTATCAACATGTCAGTCAAATACTCGTACATTGGCGCAACGGACCCGACTGATTCTATGGGTTGAAGGTTGAATCCTTGAGCCTTGACTGTTGTCACACGGTGCTTATTGGCCACGATATTTTCGATAATCTTTGAGTTAACACAACTGAACAAACTGTTTTTAATTTACACTGTAGAGCGTCACCATTTCGGTGTGAAGCTTAATTGAACGCGCCCCCTCTTTCAGCAGTTCAGCTTTCTGGCTTTCGGTAAGTTGCAAAAACCCAAACTTTATTTTATTTGGCGGGTAAAAATTATACTTTATAAAATGTACTTTTTGACTATAAATTATTTATTTTTTGTATTTTAATTTATGTTATTTTAAAAATGAAAAATATATTTTTTTGAGTTCATGAACCTAGTTTTTGTTTTCATAAATGTCAAAGTTATTCAATGTTTACCTTCCGGCAAAAGAAGATGGCGCACTTTGTATAAATATTCATCCTCCGCTTTAAAATCGACCAAGAAATATTATTTCCAAAGACTTGAGGAATTTCCTGAAAATTTCGCAGGTCAAATCAATCTGAAAGCAACTTTGCGCTTTCATCAAACTAGTAAAATATTCCAAAGTACAAAGACCGCCATCTGCCTCGGTAACTGTCAATGTGTAACAAACGAAAATAAAAAATAGATAAGTGAAACTAAATCCATCATTCCGTATGCAGTGAATGTGTTACACCAAATATATTATGATAAAACGTATTTGACAAATCCTCGAATAGGTATAGGTACATTTATTTATTATGATGTGTTCTGTTACAGGCGTTTTATTGCATAAAAGGTATACATTCTCACAGAGCACACATTCGGGCTTCGAAAGTAGGTCGCGAAAATGTGAATTTGATGCAATCATTGAGGGAAAACTTTTCAGCCAAGTCCCCGAAAACCCATACATTAAAAAGTGCCGAAGGCGCAAAGAGGTGGAATTATCTACAAAAAGTCCTTTTTATTGATGTGACATTTGTGGGATATCGAATTTCCATCCATATCCCCAATAAAAAGCTCCTTTACACTGCACACAAAATGTCGTTCAGTAGCAGATTGTTTTGAGAAATTTATATGCTTATGGTTTTATTTCGACGCGGGAGAAAATCGTACCAAAAAGTCAATTTCACTTGAAGCTTGTAATCAATGTATAGGTGTACACATGATGTGTCAGTGTATGATGTGTTGTTTTTGAGGAATTGAAAATTCAATCGAAAAAAATTCAATAATCCTCAGAAAGATTACATTTTAAATTGAGTCGATGTAAGCGTCTTAACGAAGACACGTTATGACAAAATACACATCTTGTACATGAGATGAAAGATATTTTTCTTTTATAAGGGCAAGAAAACCCTTTTCGAATTTATGACAAAAAAAAAATGAAAAGAGTCAAATGAAGCAAAATATACAGAACGAGGCACGAGTATTCAGATCTAATCCGAACACAGACAGGAAATTAAATAAACAGGGTGCTGGTTTAAGAATTTCAAGTGTTTTTATATGTTTCGTTAAATTTCACATCAGTGGACTCCATGGATTCGATCATCGAAAGTCGATTAAGGGCTTTACGTTTTTTTTTAGTTTAGTTTAGTATTTTTTTGGGACATAGAAAAGGGACTTTGAAGGGCCTTTCAATCAGTGTTCCCAGATTGGGCGCTTTGTCGTATTTTGGGCTATTTTTTTTTTTAAACGATAGAAGAAATTTAACTAGCGCCCAACATAATTTCGGGCTATTATGTCCTTTTACAAATTTTGTGCATATTTTGTTTATTTTATTCCCTTACACAACTACAAGAAAACAAGAAATATTTTCGAAAATAAAAACCCGCACTTTTAAAACTTGGCAGCACTCTTGCAGTCAAGCGACATCGAACAGTCATTCAACTTGCAGGCACACCAATTTACTTTGCAGGCCTTTTGACACAACACACAAGCCACAAGGGCCAATTGCAGAAGATAGAAATCAAATAAAATTCACTAGATGGGCAAGTGGGAAAAATACCAAAAAAGAAAGTACTTAAGGAATTGGGAACATTTTCTGCTTCCTTCTGGGCAACAGTTATGGGCTATTTTTTTTTTAAGGTTTGTGCGCTTAAAGCAAACTAAGTTATGGCAACCCTGCTTTCAATAGAGCGATCGGTTTATTTCGAATATCGCTCTTTCGCTGCCTGAAATGTATATACATATCTTTTAAACTTTTACCTTTTTAAATCTTTATTATAATTCGCATAGTTAAATTTAACCAAAGTTCGAGCTAGGTTGTGCGTGCTGATCGTATGTTGAAGAGAAAATTGGGTGATCAAAACTTGGGTGATTGGCCACAGAAAGCAGGTTAACATCGCTCTTTCGAACGAAATAAAGGCTGATGATGCCGCCTTGAAATTAGCTGCACCAAATAGTCAATCCTTGTAGATTTATTGATTCATGGGGCGAACACTTATCTTCGCTATAAAAACGGCTGCTGAGCCAAAAATGGTCCTCGTCCGAGAGAAGATGATTTTTAGCAAAAAAAATCCGTATCTCCGACATTTCCAGTACCCAAATAGTGAACTCACGGCATTGCCAGCACAATATTCCAAATCCAACCGCTAAATAAGCCAGGTTGACTCTGGCAATATCATTGCTATGTGGTCACCCTTTAGTTTGAGAAAAGATCTCCAGATACCGATCATGGGGTAAAAGCAACAAAAAAGGTTTCAAGGGCTTGTTTGCATAGACCTTTGCCTTTAAAAAAAACCCAGAAAAAAGTCCAATGGCGTTAAATCGCAAGAATCTGGACCGATTACATGATTAGGAAATGACTCATGCAGTAATTGAATTGTTTCTCTGGCTGTATGGCATGTGGCACCGTCATTTCGAAGAAGAATGGTCCGATAATGCCTCCAACCCAAAATCCATACCAAATCGTAACGCGTTGCGAATGCATTTGTTTCTCAACAATTACTCGTGGATTTTCTGAACCCCAAATGCGACAATTTTGACAACTAACGACGCCATCAAGATGAACAGGACCGACCATATTTTGTACGAAAATTGCGGACTGTAGCTGACAAACCTTCATTATTTTTAAAATATTGCTCAACAATGAAAATGCGTTGTTCTTTCGTATAGCGCTCCATTTTAACTAACCCCGAACTGTCAGCTGTCACATTGCTATTTGTTTTTTTACGTTGGCATCACTGTAGTATTAAATGGCGCAAAACTCAAATTTAACGTGAATTATTGGACACTCTTCAGGTCATTGATTTGCAAGGTTTACAACATCATTTGAATTTCGTACTATAGATCATGAACTTCGGCTGGCGGTAGTCGTCTGTCATCGAACGGGCCACAACTTTGGGGGGGTCCATGCAAGCAGATACACCTGCTCAGATTTAGTCCCGTCTCTGAAACCCAAGAGTCCTAACCTTGTTGGCATGATTAAGAAACAACTTTTGACATGAAATAGGGTGCTTTTGGCAAGCTGGCTAATAATCGTCATCCTTCAACATCCGATAAAGGGCTTAGGGGATAAGTATTCTCAGAAGCACAATTAGACAGACCTCTCGTTGAACTTGAGGAAACTAGACTGGATTTCTGACCTGGAGACAAGACACGAAAGAAAGTACAAGATTTATTTACACTCCCCCATTAGATGATGGAAATCTTTCCATTTTATAAAGGTCTTTAGTTCACCAAGAGTACGGTAACGCAACCCATACTAGCTGTAAAGTGTAAAAGTTTGACTCGCGTGAAGAACCCCCAAGTGGACCCTCTCCATACGGGTACAGATAAGCGATGCTCGGGCCTATACCTATATAGCACCACGAACTGTCGAAAATGCTCCAACCGGTTGCTGTTACTCACTTACAGGTAAAAAAAATCACCTGGTTTGACATAAAACTCCATAAAATAATCACCAAGTACAGACAACCTTCGACTAAGTCAAAACCCCAGCCAACCTCAATAAGTCGTAGGTGAATCCCCTTATCCAAGAGTCGACTAATCAGACTTTAAGAGCCAGACCACGTTAACGCTATACAACGAAACGAATGCTAGCTCTCTTCGGATCAGGCAAAAATTGGGTCACAGCCACACACATTGACAGCTTCGCAATAAGCGAGCATGTCCTACAAATTGCCACTTCCCCTTCATTTTTTTCCTTGACACCTCATGCCACTCGCTCCTGATTGCAGGTCAGGCAGGGTTGGGTAGATACGCAATTGTGTGGCAAATAAACAAAACAAGTCGCAGAACGACAACAAAAGCCCAACTAATTCATTTCTGATCGTTAGCAGAAATCAATGAACAGAAATCATTTGCTCAGACCTAAATGCTTTGGCAAACAGTTGGTATACCCACGAGAGTTACTGGGAGTATATAAATAAAACACGATACGACGTTAAGTACATACGAAGGGTGGGGCGGCACTAGAGGATGACACCTTTTAGTGCAAACAAAGCAACCTTAACCTTAGCTGGGAGCAATTAATGACATCTTTCAATTTGTTATTCGATATCGTGCCAAAAGGTATTCCATCAAACACAATAAGTGCCACCGCCAAACCACCCGCACTTGACTTTCACGAAGCGTCCTAATGAAGCATAAAACAGAAATCAATTCCTTTCCTTCTAGAAACACAAGTACAACATCGTTAGGGGATAGTAAACGTACGAGTATATTCGCAATTGACAGCCACACTCAAGACACAGCTACAGCGCTGTCTCCTTACCCAGCTGTACGTATAGATACTGGTACATGATTTATCAATGGGCCGGCAGAGAGCACCGCTGATGATGGGCGACATTTCTTTGTTGTGCGCTTTAATTAACCTCGGTCCTAAATTGAATTAAAACGTTTTCTTTGCGCACTCTAGGTGTACAGAAAGACAACTTTCCCATTTGCGTTTATTCTTCTTTTTATGTACCGGTGCCGGTGCCGATGCCGCTGCCGACGCGCTGTGCCACTGGTTATCGTGAATAGGCAGGGTGAGAGTGACGTAACGCCACTCGGTAGTCACCTGCAACTGCAGCGCACACAAAGTATCCGCAGCAGTGTCTGTATCTGTATCTGTAGCCACTTTAAATTTAGATATATTGTGTCCCACATTATAATGACATTGTCGTTCGTTAATTGATTTTTATTCAATCACGAACAACACACATACCCACTCAACGGAGACAGAAATTGATTTGTGGCTGGTTTGGCATCAATGGGGACGAGTTGGCTATTGTTTCGAAAGACACAAACACAAGCTACACCCTACACAGTCACCTTGAAATGGTGTTTCCAATTGAAATGATTCGATCCAACCGATACGCTGTGAGCTGTGTGCTGCTTTTGCCAGTATCTGAATGACATTTCCCAAAATGACAGCAGCCTATTGTTCGTGCATCTCGGAGCGGTTGACATCTTGAACGTTGGCTTTTGTTGCGAAACAGAACGCACGCATTCGGAGTTGGAATCGGCAGAAGCCTGAAGCCATGTTTGCTCATTTCCCGGCCATACATATCTACTACCTAGAGAGAGCGAGCAAGGGGTAGATGGATAGCAGCCGGCCCTCAACAGGGTTAAGTTTCCGAGGTATGTCACCGCCATGTCAAAGTTGGTCTGATACGCCGATGGCTGGTCCCCTTGTGGCATTAGAAAATCGATAAACGGTGGGTGGCACACATACTCTCGTGTGTGGTGTGAGAGTCCTTTTCTAGAGGACACCGGGTATTTACAGTTCCAGCTGTCTTGAGCTGTTCGGAAACGCTTGTCGACAAAGCGTATTTTTATGCAAAGTACTGAACTTCATTTTGCATAGGTAGGTGCCTGTTCGCCCGTACACCTACCGAGCTCAGCATGAATCGCACGTATGTGCGCACACAATCAAGGATTTCATACGTATATGCATTATGGGATTTTTCTTTGGCTGCAAAATTCACCAGGCTAAGTGTAATTCGATGAAAGCCGAGTTGGATATCGAAAACTAAATTGGAAAGCTCTGGCTTTTGAGTGAGAATGAGTGCACTTGTTTCCATGCAGTTGAGGGCCAGAGCAGGCCGAAGGTATACAAATAAATTGCTTACGGTATGTACCGTGCTGAAAGGTGTTGCCTTTCTTAAACGTATATAGGAACTGGAGAAATTCGAGTATGCAAATTGGTTCTTCACTTGGACCCGCTCTCTAACATGAGCTGAAGAGTGGGAATTTAAATTCGAATCGGTATCTACCAGTGCTGTCGTTTGACTTTATTGTAATTCGAAGCAGGTGAACAAACAAGTTGGCTCGTGACTAACTACAGGCATGATGGGCTCAGGTTGTGCCCCATCGAATAGGTAAGTTATCTTTGGGCTGGCAATGCAAATGCCGAGGCTAAGTAGTGGTAAACATTTTTTTTTGTTTAGTTAGAAGGTGAATATTTGGCGAAATAAAATACCCGTCAATATTAACGAAATTCGATTGTAAAATTTCAACAAAAATAGATAAATTTAATTTAAAAAAAGATTGTTGCAATGATAAATTAAATTTATTAATACAACTTAAGTTTTATCAATTTAAACGATGTTTTGTCAAAAGGATAAAACATTTACTATATAACTACTTTGTCAGATTAACAAAACACAATTTTCGGTTAAACAAATCGATATTGTATCAATTGAACAATTTTATTGTTGAATAAACAAAGTTTTTGTAACATAACCAAAAATCACTTTTGTGAAATTGGAAAAACTTATGCAAAATGTTTGTTAGCCAAACAAAATACAGATTATAAATACAACAAACATTTTGTGGAAATGAACATTTTTGTTGCAATGCGTCATTTATTATTTGACACGCAAAGTAAAGTAGTTTGTTAATGTGCTTACAAATTTCCTAAAAAGTGAGTTTAACGTTTTAAGAGTAAATAGATCCGTTTATAGATGAGGACAGGAAGAAAGGAAAACATGTAAACGACATATAAATTGGAAAGAACTGCAATTTGGTAGTATAGGATTGTTTAATATGCATTTTTCCACCTTAAATTAAATAGACCGAATTTGACTTCAACGCTATGTTCCCGGATTCTTTAGCCGACTCTAAAAGACGTAACTTTCAGTAGTGAAGGAGATGACTACATCCATATCGTTGTCGGTATTTAAGGTATAGCTAATCTTTTTATTTTCAAGTTAGATAAAGGCATTCGGTACCATTATACATAACCAGCAATATTCTTATAGATTAAACAAAAGACAACTGTAGTAATGACAATATTGCTGTTGATTTAACAAAATGACAAACATTTTCGAATCAATCAACAGCATTTTGGTAAATTTAACAAAAAAAATTCATATGCACAAATAAACAATTTTTGTTACCGTAACAATTTTTTTGTTATCCCAACAAAAGTTTTAAGGCAAGATAAAAATTTTGTCAATTGTACAGAAACGTATTTTGACAAAAAAAAATTGTTGAATCAAGCTCCATTTTGCATCAAATATACCAGGGTTTTATTTTCAGTGTACTGGCTGAATGCAATCACTTCATTTTGAAAAGACAACCGTCTTTTGTGGCCATAGTCAGCTAGCTCGCTTTTTTATGTTTAATGCACGTTTAGGGAGTACGTATATGCATATCCTTATTAGGCGGAGCGCCTAAAGGTAAGTTCAAGTTGCTGGATAATGCCTGGATAGGGTAGACTTTTGTTAGCAGCATCTTGGTGGTTCTCTGTCGTGCCTACTGTCAGTCATATCTTTGAACAGTCACGCTTTTAAAAGTTCGAAACAGCTGTCATTTCCACAAACAACAAAAACAAGAGGGAAATATGTGACAATGCCGAAAATCGTGAAATGTCACGAGTAGGAGACTGAAAATGTCCCAACAGTGAGTGACAGCAGAAACAATTTTTTTTTTTTGGATTTCAAAGGTTCATTATATCCGTCTTTTACTGTAGGTAATAATGGAACTAAATGTCAGAATTATTTGTCCGTAAGAATCTCCCTTGTAAAGGACATTTTAAAATTATGCTGATAATTTGAAAGATTTCCAAAATGATTGAAAAAATTAACTTTTAAATTTGAAGAACCTACTGAGTTCAAACAAAAATACATTAAATTGACCTAAATTATTAGTATTCGTATATAAATTTAATGAACTATAACCGTCGCTCTAAAATAACTTACGATTGAATATAGCAACATCTCAGAGACACAAAATTTTCTGGAGCTTACCTGAAAAGCAAAAGAAAAATACAGAACATCAGATCCTACTCGTTTTATTTGTCTAAAGTAAATATTTAATTAAATGAAAACACAAATGTTATCTATATAAAATACATGTTTTGCATATTTTATTCAATTACCCTGTCAAGGAACGTAAGTTACAATATATTCACCGAAGTAAGTGTGTAAACTATATCTAGCCCAATATCACAGTACAGCTACATACACTCGTTCGTTTATCAATTTGTGGCAACACAAACTGTATGACACATTCCAAAGGAACGACATTGATTACTTTCTCGTGTTTCATATATCATCATGGCTCATAATAACAGAGTCCTTTTTGCATATTTTATAAGGACACACATTTACTGCAATCCTAGTGAGATTAAACTGACTCTGTGGATGAGCAATTTCAACAAAATTCATCTGTTGAATTTCATACAGGTCCTTTGAAGTTCTTCGAAGCAAATATTGAAATTTGACATACGGAATTTAATAATAATCTTGCCAAAGGCGGATTAATAATATTAAGGTAATAACTTTGACGAACATTACAAGAAGTTCATGAGAAGAGATTACACATTATTTGAAGGACACCTTTGGAGATTGGAAAAAAATTTGTTGCAAAGTTCTATCGCTTTTGAGGATGCATTGCGCGTTGTTAACACCGACCAAACAAATTGTTAAAAAAAAACTTCCTCTCATAGTTTTTTTTAAAAATATACTGACTAAGAGTCTGCCCGAATAGCACTTGTGATTTGAAACAAAACTTCGATTGTATTTCTGTTATATCTAAGTAATCTGTAACAAAATCCGTTCTATATCAGTTGAATTCATGTTCATGATGGACTAATTGTAACTTTGTCATTCGAAACGTTATAAATACGCTTTTTTTAAGTTTTATATTTGTTTATAAAAAGTGGGGATGTTTGAAAGTAGTTTCATAAAAGTTCGTAAGTTAGAGTTTTAAACAGGTTGGTAATATATAGCAGTAACATTTAGTAAATTTTCATTTTGGGTACCTCTAACTAAAAACTCCATGAAAATTTAATATAGCAGAATTTAAACAATGAAGTAACTTAATTACAATCAAAAGTCTTGAAGTTTTTATTATGCACAAATTACGTTTATAGAATTTTATATAAATAAAGAAACTTAAAGTCATTGCTAAGTTTTTTTATATGTTCTTACAATGAATCCTATATTAAAAATATGTTTCATTATATGATAGCTATTCTAACGCCATTTGGAATTATTAGCTTCAGTCGTCGTCAATCACTGCTGATTAGTGAGATCCTTTTTAATTTCTTATAATGATTTTGATGAGAAAATCGAAATGTCAGCGCCAAGTTTCATGACGTCAACTTCATTATAACTTAACATACTTCACAACATCAAGTAATTGTACTCAGCGTTGCCAAATCAGCTTTCCGCAATAATTCTATATTACAGAAAATGTTACTTCAATGCACAAAAAGAAGATATAACCTCGAAAGTAATATTGTTCCAAGCAGATGATCCGCAATTGAAAAATATGTTGTAAAAGTGAAATCAGGTCTTTTATCCTCGAAGAGGAAAAATAGCACTGATATCTATCATTTAAAATTCAAAATGTAAATGTAAGTTAAAAAGTTTAAAGTAACTTAGATTTTTGGGAAAAATATTTCTTACATTCTTTGAAAGTGTATACTCACCTCGATAATGACAGATAACTGACGAGGATAACATTTATTATAACTGTAACACAGCCGTGCTATTTATAATCCCCGGTTATAACTTATATTAAGTTTTTCTGAGAATGTTTGGCAACAGTGACTATAATGGTTCGACCAAACCAAAGTAAGTTACAAAGAAGTTATAATGTTATTAAAGCTTATTTTCAATTATAATGATGTTATAATAAATATGGAAACAACAGTTTGATAACATTCAGTTGTTATTTTGTTGTACCTTCATTTCAATAGCATTTCAAACAAAAATTTAAGTTGTAGGTAATAATGATTCATGTTTTAATAAAGTTTCATGTAACAACCGCCATATTTTTCACCATTTTATGTACGTATTTAACCCCATATTTTAAGATGCGAAAAATACCCTTCAATTTTCCCAATACATAGCATAGTTTCTACAATTCAGTTTAATAGAAACTGATATAGAGGGTATATTAAAACTTGTTTCTACAAGTCTTTTGCGATTTTGAAGCTTAAATACATATTTTAATATATTCAGATTTTTAAACATTTCTCTATTTAACACTTTTTTGAAGGCGCGTGAATTTTCCGGAACCAAAATATTAATGTTTGTGACAAAAGTAGTATTCGTTGGAAGATTTTGGTCAAAAATCGCAGCAAATTCGAACTTCCAATATAACATGATTTAGATATTAATGCCTTTCAAATCGAATGCATTCACCTTTGCTTTTATACTTCATAATTTGTTTGTCTACATGTAGACTCAAAAAGCATTATAATAATAACTTATTTAAAACTTCCCGAATGTTTATAGAAACATTTTTCATGCAACTCAACAGTTACGTTAAATGAATGCAACATATTTTCGTTGAAACAACGTAATAAAAACTATCATTTAACAAAAAATAACCTAAGTAAAACACAAATACAACAGACTTGTTGCAAAATATGAGGATGTGACAATGTTACTGCAATACTTAGGAAATAAATTGATAGTTATAATAGAGTTGTATGTACCAAATTATAACCCAAGTATGCTATTCGGGTGGTATACCTTCATCAAAATCATTCTCAAATGTCCCGTTTATCCATAGCAAGGGTCGCAAGCAATGAATTCTCAAGTGGATCTGATTTCTCGCTGTCTACAAAGCATCAGGAACAATCAAGGAGAGGCGAATTTCCTGGGCACTCATTCCGTAACTTTTCAGACGATTACCGTCGAAACGATAGACCTTCAAACAAAAGCAACTAAGGGCTAAAATTACAAGTTTGAGAGTTTTACCCAATTAATTTTCCAAAAATATAATGAAAGCTGACATTTGTCAAAAAAATTCGAGCAGAATACGACTTATTTTGGCGATCAAAGCTTGAAAAACGATAGCGTTAGGACTATCGTTGAATTTTCCCCCTGGATTGATCCAACCTTTTAATAGTTGGCGCTCCAATTTCCTAATAGACGCCTGATGGCACGGATTTAGTTCTTCTTCTAGTCCGAGCTGGAGACATGCTTAGCAGCTTAGACCGACCCAAACAATCGATGTCCGAATATCATGGGCATGGGTAAGAGCAATAGGTCGACGATATTCGATTAGCTGTCTCTAAGTTGAGACAGCATGAGCAGTTCTGCAGAAAAACTTAAGAATTGCTTCTTTTTACTTGGTAACAAGGAAACTCGTTTGCATTCTGAAGCCGACATTCAAGATTCGTTCATGTTTGTCTTCATTCTTCGAGGCTGTCAACCTTTTGAGTACGCGCTGCCCTTCAGCCTGGGAGGACCAAAGGATGATTAGGCCATCAGTGAAGGGCCAATTGTACACAATTTTATTAGCTACTACAAGACGCCAGGGAACACAGGCAAATTTGACTGGGCGTTCCCAGTTGGTAGCTCTTTCTCAGCCTTTATTAAAACGGGCGCTAATTTGAAGGTCTTCCAGTTGGAAACTTTCTTTCCACAAAGCTGCTATACTTGTAACATTTACTTCATTTAAGTAAAGAAAATAAGAGCAGACCAAGACTCACCCCTTGGCGCCCAATTGCTCGTAGGAGTTTACCTCCATTTCGATATACTACTGCAGTGGACTGCTCTGTTTACCGCCAAAGGGTTTCGGTCGTATGACTTTCCCATAACCACGAAACATCTGTGCACAGGTGTGCCATACTCCCAAGCGTTGTCATGTATAACATTCTGGTCGTTTGTGCTTCTTCCCCAAACGAAATCCGCAGTGCTTATCCCCCAACCCCAACTCACTCTTGAATTTAACCACGCACCCACCGCAACGCGCTGCTCCACTAAGCAAACAACCTTTGCAGAGACAGTGGCTGCTGTTGAAAGAAAATAATCACCATTATTCCTCTACATTCAAGGTAACAGTTGGAGTGCTTTCAAGCCTTTTAGATAAATGCCGTGCAAACTCTCCTCGCATCGATCTTTAAACCCTCCCAATTCATTCGTGACTTTTCAAAGGTACACATAATTTAACTCCAGAAATAAAGCAGAAAAAGGATCCGGACGTTGTGGCGGTATCATTACTTGGTGTGAAATTTTGTTCCACTAAAAGAAAAGTAGCAGGATTTTGGCGCTTATAGGGCCCTAGCCCTAGCTCCTCGGAACGATCCATTTGTGTGAATTCATAATTTTTGGAACGAACGAAAGGGACCTTTAATTTTATGTCGAGTGGGAACGGTTGAACTTACAAGCTTTCGGATGTTTCTTAGACGTTCGCCGGAGGTGGCACAGTGTAATTGGTGTCTTTGCGGGATGAACCGGAGATTATACTCCCACAGTAGTGAGTGAATGTGAAGTCTGAAGGTAAGATTATATAAGATTAGCTATGTAACCAACTTAAAGCTTTTCGAAACCGACAACTATTTGGCAAATCCATGAAACAAACCCTCAACAACTGAAAGACTCTTATCCGGGTTTGACTTAAGAACACAAGCCTAGCTTTCCTCAACTGCCAACTGCATGCAGAATCTAAGGAACAAACCTTGGACATCTGATACTTCTCCCCGGGTCTGGGGAATTGATCACTATTAAGTAAGATAACCACTACAACTCTTTAGGAAATGTAATCTGGCCATCGGATTATTTTGTTTGTTTCGGTTAACAAATAATAATAATTAGCTTTTCCAATGACAGCTTCATCCTTTCGAAACAGAGTCCCTGTGAGTGTAAGTTTACCGCTCAGTCAGAAACTATATCTGCATGAAACCTTGAAGACGGAGAAGATCACAACCTCTTTCAATAAAAATGATGGACAATCCCGCCGTTTACCCCAAGTGGTCCACATACACCTTCTTGAAGTCGTAGTCAATTCGGGAACACTAAGGTCAGACCATCGTCAAAGTTAGGTTAGCTACAAGAAATTTATTCAAACAGGGAGTTTAAAATACCCCCGGTGCCGGTGGTTGTCAAACTCTTAGTCAAAAACCATCGCTGTGTACCTTACCTTAGCACAATAGGCTCCTTTAAGAAGCCGCAGTTCCAGAGCTCCTTGAAGGCCCTCCCGCTCTTAAATCTAGGAGAGATAATTTTGTTTGGAGTCAAAATATCCTAGTTGAAGAAGCAATATCACATGTTAAGCAATCCATTGCGTAGGTTACCTTGTATTTATGTTGAGCTAAAGCTACTCGTAACATTATCTCGGAACCCCATTGTACATGGGCCCGTTAGAACCAAAAGAACAATAGCAAATTGTGGGAAACATCTGCCAGTAATGCGATACAGTTCACGAACCGAGGTCACAATAACGACCGACCGATACCTTCGGTATCAAAAATGACTTTCGCAGTAGTCACGCGCAGTCATTTAATTTTATTAATGTTATACATGAGAGGGTTACGCGCAAATACAAATATACTGTGTTCCCATTTATTTTCATTATCCTCCAGTTAAGACGTTCAGAACGAACAAATGAACGTATTGAAAAATAAAAAATAGAAATAACCTGCGCTTCATACCGATGGTGGATCAAATGTGAAAAATTCTCAGAAGGCCTGCGTACTTTAGCGACCGAGGATCCTAAATTTAAATTTCCTAACCTTGCGATTACCTTCAACACCGTTAGTCGAGAATAACCCGGGGGAGGGGGTTTAAGCCCAGGAAAATGTTCGGTAGAGATGAGGAAGGTAACCTACAGTCTCAGGCGCAACTTGCACCAACCTCATTTGACAACAGTATTTATTCACGAGATCAAAAGTTGAATTTAAAAAAATAAATAAATACATTTGCAATTTATCTTACTTTTAAATATATTCATTTAAATTCATTAAAATGAATCAATACATTTTTTACTTATTTTGACAAATAAGTTTTAAATAAAATAAAGTGCACATCTGGGTGGCACGAAACTTTCTCCTTTATCAACATTTCGGTTGGTTGTTTTTTTTTAAATTAGGTACAAACCTAAGAAGCAGTTCCTAAATAAAATAAACGGCTTGTAAAATATAAGAATACGGTTGAAAAAATTCCACTTTTGGGTTATTCATCTGCTATGACAGAATACATCAAATGAGAAGTGACAGGTTTAAGCTCTCAGTAATTGATTTTTGAGTACAAGGACAAGTGAAGTAGGATTTTCTGTTTTCTGATCTGTTGCGACTACATTCGCATGGAATAGGCGCAGTGGCTTAGTGGTTAGTGTGTTGGACTACTAAGCGAGGGGTCCCAGGTTCGAATCCCGAAAAAACCCAAATTCCAACTTAAGTTTTTTTTCCACTGCGCCACCTCTCGCGAACGTCTGACAAACATCCGAGACTATAACTGTCATGAAAGAGCTTCTCAATTAGCCGTTGGGACTCGGCATAAAACTGTAGATCCCTTCCATTTGTCCCAAAAATTAAAACTCACACAAAACGAATGGTTGTGAGAAGCTAGGCCCAGGGTCCCTACGGACCTGTTGCGCCAACTATTTTTTTTTTTTTTGTTTTAGTATTTATGCTAATAAGTTATTTCTCGAACCTCCTAGTATATACTTACGTAAAAAATTACGTTGTCGATCCGTTACTCAATTACCACGTGAAAGAAACACAAACAAACAAACAAATTAGTATGTTATTTTGTACTAAATTTGTTTTTTACTTTTTGTTTAATTCGTGTAAGTTATTTTGTTATACAATATAATATTACAAATGTTCAGTCAGCAATACATCAACTGACTGTCAAATTTAGACAACCAATATTTACCTCAACTGTCAAATAGACAAAATTCAATATTAATTTTGATATTTTGACAGATCAGGGTAGGTTGATCTGTCATTGCCGTGTGTACTGTGTTGTATTGATGGTTGAACTTTTCACGTGAAATGAATGGCGCAGTTGGCAGTCATCCTGCCTGCGGTTAAGTTCTGGGTAGGCTGAATATTTATAAAAAAAAATTTCGTCTGACCAACCTTAGGTAATATGATTCAGAAAAGTTTGTTTTTAATAGTTTTCTACTCTGCCATCCCTGGTTGTGATGTCCACAATAATAAAGTTGGTGTGTACACACTCACTCCTATTGGAAATTTTCGTTCTTATTTTTCGTACTAGTTTTATTTTAAAAGCATAAACAATGCAAAAAAAAATGTAGTGCGCTTGATAACATTCGAAATTATGTATCTTTTTCCTACTACTTATACGAGAAAGTTAAAGATTGCGAAATAATTTAAGCAATATAGTTTCAGCCAGGTATTAATTTGAATTATAGGCCTGTGCGAGTTTGCTTTGGAGTTCCGCAGGGAAGTCATCTGGGACCTTTGCTTTTCCTTTTATTTATTAATATGACATTCCTGATTTGTTTTTGAATGCTGCAGTATCAAATGTTTGCCGATAATTAAAAAGTGTTGCCAGATCCGATTTTTGAGTCTGAATATGATTGCATTCTCTTAAAAGAATAAGTAGGATCTTAATAGACTTTTTAAGTGGTGTGTGTTACGAACTTACAATGCCGAAATTATATTACTATAAGTAGAACACCCTAAAGAACTTTCTACCAAAGGCTATACTTTTGAAGATTTTCTAGAACACGGGTATTGACGGGAATATTTTTACAAGCAAGCATGTCAACAATCAATTACTGTTAAAAACAATAACAGCCTAACCTTAAGCCTTTGGTAATATTTTCGTTGGTCTTGTAGTAAATGAGGACAAGACTAAGTACATGCTATCAACAAACAAACAAGCATCTGTCCACCGCCTAGGACAGAACGTCACTATTAATAGCAACAATTTCGAGGTAGTTAAGGAGTTTATCTACCTCGGAGTAAACATGAACTCCACAAATGACATCCTAGTGGAGATCCGGCGAAGAATTACCCTAGGAAACCGCTGCTACTTCGGTTTGGCAATGCATTTGGGTTCAAAACTCCTAACTCGAAGGACAAAATGTATGCTTTACAGAACCCTTATCCCGCCAGTTCTGCTTTATGGCGCCGAGTGCTGGACGATAAGCAGGAAGGGAGAGCTGATACTGGGCTCCTTCGAAAGAAAAATTCTTCGGCGGATTTTTGGTCCTGTGTGCGAGGAGGGCGAATGGAGGAGAAGATACAACCGCGAACACTATGAGCTGTACCAAGATGTGGATGTAGTCCAAAAGGCCAAAATACGCCGACTACATTGGCTCGGCCATATCGAGCGAATGGACAATATTGCTCCAGCTAAGAGGATCTTCGAATCCCAGCCGCCAGGTTCGAGACGACAAGGAAGACCGAACCTCCGTTTCAAAGACCAAGCCATCGCGGATGCCAGAGCGCTTGGTCTGCACAACTGGAAGCAGCGTGCCCAGGATCGCAGAGGATGGAAAGCTGTAGTGTATCAGGCAGAGACTCTCCACGGGTCGGGACTCGGGAGACCGTTAAGTAAGTAAGTAGTAATATTTTTAAAGAAGGCTCAACTTGTGCTTTATTATAAATTTTTAACCTACTATATCTTCCGTCATAAGAAACTGGTTTTGATGCTTAAAAGATTTCTTTTGACGTTTCAACAAAACAGTGATGGCATTTGTGAAAGGTACAGCTTCGCGGAGTACTCTATTACAATTTTTGATATACCTATAGAGCTAACCGAAGGATTTACAGACATGCATTTTCCACCATTAACATTTTTGGCGCCTTTCTGGCAATTAAATTTGTTTATTGGTTCGGGCATGCTGGAACTTCTGCAGTCTTTGCGTCAGCTGTCAAACAAAAGTTGAGTATTTATTGACAACAAATCCACCTTAAACCCCTCACACTGGCTCTAAATTTATTAGCATTAGACGCACGACTATTTATTGAATATCCTTCTAAAGAGTTTCCATATCGAATCCATCGATAGTGAAGCTTACGCCACCGTTTTATTAGCCGATGCGTGCGCTCAATTCCAACGTTCATATGTTTGGCGAATATTACGCTTTTGCATATTTAGCCGTCGAGGTTATTGCCTTAGAACACAGTAGATCGGCACGCCAATTTCTAATAACCGTAAAATTGGTCCCGGAAAAATAAAGTGCGGCGTCGGTACCAAATTGCTCGTTGCCGGTGCCGGCAGTACGAACTCGTCCTGGAGGTACGTATGGAAATTCGCAAGTTTTCTTAAAACCCCGCTCGCATTTTCATTAGCCGAATGTTTTCTTAATGCGCAGTACACATTCAAATTTGATGTAAACGATGTGCACATACACACGCAGTGAGTTGCTTTCGGTGTTATCCTAATCCTAGGCCGTGGCGTATTATTACTCATCTCGTTACGTATTATGGATTGCAGTGCGTATGCCCCAGTCACACTACATATCATGTTTAAGCAATGTTATGGCGCGGCGCCTACTCACTGATAGTTGCTCTCTAAATGAACCAAGCGTGCCGTAAAATCTGCGTAACTCGTACACATTTAGTAGACGTCCGTCGTCTGGAGCATGGGCTGGAGCTTGACATTGGCATTCATGCACGTAACAAATTTCACTATACGCTCCGCCATAAAATGTAATTGAATTTCCAGATAGGCCAAGACGAAGTCGACGAGACGGCAGTCATGTAAATTTGCTGGCGGTTCTCGTGAGCATTAAACGGAATGATGGGTTCCGGAATTCACTGCGATGGCAGTTGCTTTATTGACATTCTTTGAAACAACTATCTAACTATGTACCCACAGCGGATGGGAGGAGTGCAGTGCAAAATACTCCTCCCAAGGATACGGCAGAAATAGTTTGTTTAAGGATAGTTTCGAAATTCCTTGAGCACATGTGAGGAGTTTTTAATTCGGTCAGTGTTTAAAAAGTGTTTCCACCCAAATGGCTGCGGCAATGAACCTCTGCTTTTATAAATTTGTTCGATGACTTGAGGGGAAGTTTGTAATAGAAAATGCGTCATGAGAGGGTCGCAAGTCTGGGGTACACTACCGGTTATTCACTGCACTCACTGCAAATGTGATACACTGCGCGACGGAGCAGTTTAAATAAGCCGTAGGAATGCGTGGCGAAGGCAATATATTTACATTATTCGTAGCAACTGTCCTGAGAACATATTTCAGTTCTGCCGGATTAAGTTGAAGCTCTTATAGCAACTTTATGATTAGCACTTGTTGCAATGATAAAACTTGCACATTCGAAAATTATGTAAAAACCTGTGAAGATCCATCAGGGCGGAAAAATAGATCCAAGATGGCCAACATTGCCAACATGTCAAATATGGAAGAGGTTCATGATGTACCCAATAAGTTTTCCTTTCTTAAACCAATTGATGTAGAGCTGTCAGCAGATAAAACTGAGCCCCCATTGACATATGTATACGTGTACACTGACTCGATTTTCTCTCAGGCAACTTAAGGCACTAAAATCTACAGGAAGGTTGCCAAACGGGTCCCATTTGAATTTCTGGGCTTTGGGACAGCGGATTTACTCTCTCCCATTTTAATGTCCACTCTTGCGGATAAGTTTAGTGATAAAACCGAACAATCAGACTGCCCTTACCTTAGAAAGAAGCTAGTAAAGCTACAAATTAACCAAGGTCTTGTAGAACTCATCTCCTATGAGAAAAAAGCGCTTTAGAACAGCCTTATACAAAGATGCAAGCCAAAACCGACCCCGCCCTAAAAGATCTCATGCCAATGAGTGAGATCCGAGGATCAAAAAGGCGAAGGTTTCCAAAAAAAGGGGCAAGACTGGAACTACAACTGGCTTGGTAGATATTTTATAAGCGAAACAGTCCCTCTTGCCCTAAGAGAATTGACTTCTTAAAGAGGAGGTTATAGACGTTCCAATTGAGCTGGGTTGAAACAGGGCTAAGAATGCTGAGCCGAGAAAGTATGTGAAGCGCTAACTTTTTGTATAGAAAAAAGCAAACTATCGAGCGGGCCGAAAGGTGTCAACGGTTTTGGAAGATGAATTAAAGATTTTTAGTTTAAGCCAAAGCCAAGGTATACCTACTGAGAGGCAAAACAATAAGCAACTAGTCTTAGAATCCTCTTACGTTCATGTGAATTTAGTTTTCTTATTTACCTTCTATGTATTAGCAGAAACAAACCTCGAACAACAGCAGTTTGAAAGTTAAAAAATAAAATATACCACCGGGTTTGGTGCTGAAGCTCATTAACTTCAGTTTCAAAGTGATTCCAGTTTCGTTAAGTGGATGGGTTCAGTCAAATTCATACCTTTTTCAATTTAAAACAATTTAAAAATATAAGTTTCTGCCGAGACCTTTGAGCTTTTGACCGGACAAATTGTCTTTAAGCGGGACCCTGGACACGGCTTAAAATATCTGGATAGTTTCGGCACCGGCTTGGCAACCCTACTTTAAGAGCCCTGGAAGTCAACATCAAACAGAACCGATGCCTAATGGCGGCTGGTGTAAACACATGGCAGCAACATCTTCGTGTACCGAAGGGCTCAGAGACATGTCTCACTGTTTGTTCGTTTTTTTTGGAAATGTCCCACTGTTCGCTTTCCAAATACTTTGAATTTGAATTTTTAAGGTCCTTTCCCGGCGGAAGTTTGCGCTGTTTGTTTGGTTAGAAGCATGAACGCGTTTGTAAACCTGTACCGGCTTCTTAGTAGACTGTCACCGTGACTGCGGTTGCGTAGAAACAGTGACAGGGACATTTATGAAAAAAAGAATACAACCAACTATTCAACAGAAACTTCGCCAATCCTCAGAATTAGATTCACCCCCAAAGTTGTGGCACTTGACGTTTGATCAGCTGCAAGTACCCAAAATGCGGCCCATGATGCAATGAATTCTGAATTCTAGCCAAGGGCCACTTCGAAGCGATACCACTTAACCGTCAATCGTTGTCATGGTGAAAACACATTCACAACGTCCTTATATTATTGAAAGGAGTATCAAATTTCCAAATACCCTACTCACGCATAGGCCGCACAATCGAATCCATACAACAAGTGTAACAAATAGCCTTGTGATGGAATATTCTCGTTTTCAATGGCGATATTCGAAATTCGGAATTGTTAAAAGGAGCTCGCATCGAATTCAAGCACTCCATGTCGATTCAAATCACCATTATCATCAACCCTTGAAGCCACCAGAGAGAAGAGTGCCCCTTACCCTAACAGTCGAGCATGAGGCTGCTTTTCATGGACCATGTGATCATCCTTTTCTCAATATTCACCGCTGAGATGTAATCACTCTACAGCAACCCACCCGAGCTTAAAACCCCACCGTATCCTTTTCGCCCACACACGCGCCCCTCGTTCACTACTCAAAGGAACCATGAAAATAACAACCACAACACAGCAGCAGCCCCCAAAAGAATATCAATAACTTTGACCTAGATTCTATACTCCTTGCCTTTCACGCACACAGCTGCAAATACACTCACCGTACACCGTATTCAAAAAGAGAGAGAGAGGGAAAACAGAAACGAATGAACGGGTAAAGGCGTAGGAATTGTGTGTGCAAAAAGTAGATGATTATTGTTATTGCGATTATTTTGTGCACATTTTCATGCGATGATGCTGAATCCGATTCCTTGTGAGCCTGATGAGCTTGGGCGGGCTTGGGCATCGGCAACCTCGTCTTATTGGAATGTGCAAACCAGTAGCACTCTCTCGTGTTGCTGGGACGAAGCCGGAGCATCGCTCTTGACACCACAGTACCACGGGGGACATGACAGCTATGTAGCTATGTAGAGCGTGAAGGAACTTTGTGCATGGTGGTCATACGCCCGAAACACAAAACAGGAACAAAAAGAAAAACACAGTCGCCTGCGGACCTTTTGGTTATTATATGCAAACATACGAAGAGGGCCGGTTGAACAATATTCCTTCATCCCTTTCGGTGTGAGTGTTCGAGTTTTTCCATCGATGGAAGACAATTCCTTTGGTCAAAAATATGTGACCATTGTTTATGTTTTAGCATCGTTTCGCGTTCCCTTGAAATAGTTATTAAAAATGAGGAGATTTCAAGGAAACCTTGTCACACAAATGAGCGTCTTTTCATTCAAGTTCGCATCATTGATGCAACCGAGTGGAGAATGATATCGATCTGCGTAACAAGTGAGGTTGTTAGTGAGGTATAAGGACAACAGTGGGGGGCTGCACGTTAAATATTCACTTCAACGGTGTGTGGTGAACAAAAATCTCACGGACCGCAAGGTATGATGCGATATTCTTTGTTCACTTTACAGCCTGCTGACGGAAACATGTAAAAGGCTACAGCTACATTCAGGGATGCGTGCTCCCAGCACACCCAACCCTCTCTTATGTCTAATTTGAATTTTACAAACACACAATAGGACATTTTGAATACAAAATTTTCAATTGTGACCTACAAAAGCTTTAAGGTGAAGGTTAAAAACGAGATCCAAGTTCTGCTGACAACAAAACTACTTTCCCACAATTTTTAAATTTGCAAAAGGATACTGGGTACAGCTTTAAAACGTGGTAAACGAGTACAACAAAATTACGATGGCGCAGCGGAATTAAGAAAGCTAGAAAATCGACAACTCAAAGATCTATACAGAGGACATTGTACAAAGTCGAAGTTATTAAGTCGTTCGTGTTAAGATCAGCCGGATTTTCAAATGAGGCTATCAACTTTCGACCATCAAAAATTGTTTTAGCACTGATTCACCTTGCGAGAAGCTGTGGGCATTATTTGCGGTCCTCGTCATTTCACGGGTTTTACAATAAGGGTCGAAGCTAAAACGGAATAAAACAAGCTCAGCGTGAGGTACTATAGAAGTTCTTTTTCTATTTGAAAGGTCCATGCATGCCACTATATGTATATGGAATACCGTATGGAATTGTTTAAAAGACCGTCGCGGCTTCTCACGGTGGTACGGATCCGCGTGGTCCAATTTTTAAGAACTCAGCTGCATAGATCCGGTGGAATTTAAGCGATTGCATGGGTCATGTCGGCTTTAAAGGTGTCGGTCGATTGCGGCTTTTTTGTGTTGACCTGCGGCTTTGGGTAACCCCACAAGAAAAAGTCAATTCGCGCGATTTTGGTGTCCGATTCACGTCACCTCTGCGAGAGTTAAACTAATTAAATCAAATGAAATTATATCAAATCGTTCATGCGGAATGCCCGTCGAGGTGTCTGCTCTGTCGCACGTTTCCCCATCCTGCCGGAGCCACATGTCGTTTAGGTTATTTTGGTATTGGAAACTTAAGAAAATCATAAAACAAAACGGCCTCAAAATAACTTATTGTGGTCATCAAAATATCAAAAACGAGATCGTCCAGAGAATCTGGAACTTTAAAGGTCAAAAATATTTTTTTCTGAAAGGTAGCTACATGATGATTGCAGAGCTCAAATTTTAACTTTTCGAGTACCTTTTCACACTTGTTTGTTCAAAAACTTCTACTGCTTTGTATTATGAGACTGATGGGTGTTATCGAGGAAAAGGTTGTCCCGTCGGGAGAATTGAAATTCGGTCTGATATTCCGGATGTCCCGGTTAAATTAGGACTGCTGTCTTATTTTCATAAATTTTCAGAATAGACCCATGCAGTTTTAAGAAAACAGCATGTAAAAGACGAGAGGGGATATTTCAGGCCTTTGTCCATAAATTGCGAAAAAATTGCCTTTGCTGCCATTTGAATGACAATCCCAACAGAGTAAATGTTTTTCTGGCTTATGGCCACCAGAATATTCATTTAATGGCTGATAGCTTTGGATAATGGACTAAACGCAAATGTACTGTCGCCCAGCTAACCAATCAAATTTAAAGTCACTTCTCCCACGGTGCAACATTTCAGCTGCACCACTAAATGGGACGTTTGCGCTTTTCCAGCAAACTTGCGAAGCCATTTCCAAGATGTCAAAAGTAACAACTCACACCCCATCACAAAATGCACTCATCCATTCCGGTCTTAGATAGATAGACTGTCGGGAAGTAACTTTTAATTTAAATTCAGCACATAGTTTGGACCGCTCTCGAATCACTGCCCACGAAAATTGACTCGATTTTTAAAATTCATCGATACAAGCAAATAACTGTGACTTTCGGTCGTCCTATTTACTTTTGCAATAATCCCTGTTGCCAAAAATGTCAACTAAACGCTCGTGGGTAGAGGTATCTGATTTCGGTTCCATTATGATACGTTTTCCCTTTCGCAAACATGGCGTTTCACATCATGTTCTCGGTTAGATGTACCCAGGTGCCTTTGGAAATCCAATTTTGATAATATTACGTCATACAAGAGTGACTTCATGTTGAATCAATTTACATTTAAAATGGCTTTCTATTGAATTGGTTTTAGAGCTATAGCTGTATATAGGTTGGAAGCGATCAAGCATTAAATTATTTTTTCCCGTCTTGGAATTTGAAAAGATTTGGCCTGTCGCTGACCTTCGATGATACAGAGAATCTGGGCAAATCCCAATTCTTTAAATCGAAAGGTTACAAAATTACGCCCAAGAATTTGGGGTAAAGGAAAGAACCTCATATCGATCCGTTTTGACGCAGCTCTCATGTCGATGGTGATGATGAAAATTGGTTAGACCATTCTTTCGCGCAAAATTTAACTATCCAAAGAGTGCGGTGGTGTATGACCTTTGAAAAATAAATAAATATAAATAAATAAATAGTCCGAAGGGACCCTAGGCCTAGCTCCTAAAAGCTTCTCACAACTATTTGTTTTGTGGGAGTTTTGTCATTTTTGGAATGAAGTTAGAACCTCTTTCATGACAGTTATACTCTCGGATGTTTGGCATGTTGCCGTAAACCCTAAGCTATTCAAAGAGCATGGATAGCCTTACACTCTGTAGTGATTTTCGACAGAATCTGACGGAGTAAAAGCGAGAGTTTTCGGTTCCACAAATATTGACAAGGTGCATGCCTTTGAACTAGACAAGAAAGCAGGGGTGATGAGCAATTCAATTAGAGCCTCTTGAATTTATGAAACTTTATATAAACCTGTGACGCGCCCTGGCCAGTGTCTCAATGCAGTCGACAACAAATTTGGACATAGACTTGGTTGAAGAGAGCCTCTATCCCTCCCTGACTGTCAAGGAAGATACCTTCTTTTTTTTAAGTGTCGCTAGGATCGGTCCAAAAACCCTGGCTGCATTAGGAAGGTGAAAAGACTTGGAAATGTCTTATTCTGTTAAGAATATGGCAGTTCCCACTCCACAGCTTGTATTCGAACGATCTGTGAAGATGAGTATTGACCTTGAGAGAAATCTTATACAAAGAAGTTTTTATGGAAGTGAAGTCTTAATATTGGGGACCTTCTCATACCTAATTCATGTAAAACGTCAGATATGTCTGGACCATGTCTGGACTAGGCATACGAACGCGTGACTAGTCAACTTGAATTGTTTTTGTATTCCGTGGTTTATTTTACATTTTGAAACTAGGTTTGTCAGCTACCCATCTATAAACGTCAACTGAAAAAACTAGTTTACGTGAACAATTTGGTCCTGAAAAAACTGAAAAATATCGAGTCAGGCAGCTGTCAGACTTACTAAAATATAAATCCGAGCGTCCTCATCGTGTAGTTACAAGATATACGAACGACTTGGTGCAATCCCATTCGGGATTACGAAAGTCAGTCCCCCAGGAAGGTTTTTTTTTTAGTTGGGTGTGAGGGCAATAGTGAGGGCACTATTGGAGAAGCGTTCAAGCTCTGCAATGTCTTTCGATGATTTTCCCTTCCAAAAAACACCCAAACACAAAAAAAAATCCGTCCTATCTTGGCGGGAAGAAAGAGTACGAATTTGGTATCGCCACAGGGTCTTGCGGACCACTATTCAGAATCTTTCAATCTCACCGCACTCGACGCTTCAATGTTTTTTTAGGCATAGACCCAAAGGCAGAAAATTAAGAATCACGTTAAGCTGCTCGCTCGAACTCGATCGTAGCCTTTTTGAGTATGAACCAAAATATATTTCGCCTACACACTGGCTGGAGTTAGGGTCAAAATTCTGAAAGAGTCAAAGTTCTTTTTCAACCTCTTCCGAAAAACTGTAACCCATTAGCTTTGTGGGGCTGGGCTTCTATCTCTAAAGTACACGTGTGATAAAGTAGAGCACGCAAAACAGTTTGCTCTACACCTCGTACAAGTCGTGCTGTACACAAATGCAGATGCATAAGTTTACTTTAATCTGCAGCCTTGCATGCTTAACTGCACTTGAAATTTGTTCAAGTCAATTAAAATTGCATTAGAACATATAAAGTAGGTATAGCGTGTGCTTTTAGACGGTTTATGGTTTTAGCCTTGCTGCGAAATATATAGGACCTGCAGCTGCTCTTGAATACATCAGTTCAAAGGATCTTATCGATGATTCCATATATTTTTAGACATTCGCGTGTATAGATTTATCCAACCTACATCGAAGCGAAATAGAAGAACACATTTTAACAGAGGTTAGATAGAAAATAAAATTTCTTTATAGCCTATACCTATAAATTCCAATATTGTCAATTTTCTGTAAAATATCCCAGCTCAGCAATGCCCTTTTTATTTCCTAGCTATTTTCAATGAAGCAATATTAACAGAAATGTGCCGATTGATTCTATATTCCACAAGCAGTGCACATGCTCCAGCATTGTCCTTGCCACACATCGTAATGGGCGCACTTTGTTGATGGCATTATATAGTCAACAATGAGTCCTCTTCACAGCCATGGCAACCACTTCATTGGTAAACACCCACTCGATGTTATATGTCGTCGCTAATGTTTCACGAGTAGTCCATAAATTTAAAGACTCGGACGATAAATGGCACCTCACTTAAAAGTGCTGGAACACTAAACTCCAAATGAAAATCCTTACACTCACTTAAGGGCGAGTCCGAATGTGTCATATGGAGAGCATTTGATGTCAGCACGAGACGATTTCAGTAAAATAGGCACGTACAGTCATTATCACAGATAATTTTGCAAATCTAATCCACATTTATTCGAGAAACGTTCTGCCTTCAACCGCGCATAATGTGCCCGTTATTGGGGCACATTCCACAACTATGAGTTTCACTGTGCATCAGATAAGTTGGAATGCACATAAAGGATGTGTGTGTTGAGTCTGACTTGTTGCGGGACAACAAACATCAAGCAAGTATAGTTCTTTTTTTGTGACCAACAAATTCGGTGCTGGGAACACGAATGGAGCTGACACCTTTAAGCCTGCAGGCAGTAGGAAATGCATATAAAGTATTGGCTAGCCTGCTTTAAACCTAGTTGCTTAGGCGGCGCTAGAGCTGGGGTAGACTGGACCTCAACAAAACCAACTTTCCATGCAACGCGTTCTTTGTCTGAATGCTTCCAGTTGCACACTCCAGTTTGGGTGAGGTTCCTTTCAACTTGTGCGCACCACCTAAAGCGAGGTCTTTCTATACTGCGTTGCCTCCCTTAAACAACTAAATAGTTAGGTCCGGAGGGACCCTAGACCCAGCTCATCAAAACCATTCGTTTTGAGTGAGTTTTTTTATTTTTGGGGAGAAGGGAAGGTATCTACAATTTTTTGCCGAGTCCAAACGGCCAATTGGGAAACTCGTTCATGACAGTTATTCTCTCGGACGTTTGTCAGACCTTCGCGAGAGGTGGCGCAGTGGAGAGAGTTTAGGTAACCACTAAGCCACTGCGCCTACGTTGCCTCGGTTGGTTGCAGTTGAAGTCTTCTCGAGACGGACACCTAGAATAATTGATGATTCCTTTTTTGACCAAGTCGATGTGATTTTACAGCTCGTATTGTTCGTTGAATCTTCTCCTGGCAAAACCCTTCAACGTAAACGGGACCGGCAATTCCACGAATGGTCTTTCTGTTGAAGCGACCCATACTTGTGGTATACTCACCTGTATTTGGTGTAGTCAAAGCTTCAGCTTCAGTGCATGAAAGGGAAGATCAAGGTCTTATGCAAAGTCCCCCAAATTTTTCAGGATATGGTCCTAACTCAGTTGCCTTCATAGTTAAGAGAAGCAAGAGTTATTTCTCGTCCTATTTCTGCTGCGATGTCTTTATTTATAGCAGAGCCAAGGATATAATGTTAAAAAGGTTGCACGACAGCCCATCACCACCAGTCCTTTTTTGACATCAAAGGTCTCGGTGAGATTGTTTACGACCTTAATGGAGCTGGGTTCTACATCGCCATTGAGTAAAACCTGACGAGTCTTGCAGGGATGCCAAAACTAGACAGGGGTGAACACTACCTCCTTTTTAAAGTGTTCTCATTTGTCATATGCAGTCTCAAAAGAAGACTCATTAATGGTAAGTATCGATCAAGACTCCCTTGAAGGATTTCCAAAGACCCGCCGTAGCGAAAATAATTGGAGGGCTGCCAAATTACCGGGTCTAAAAACGCACTGGCCATGGCCAATCAGTTAGTTAACATAAATGGACTTAGACGTTAACAAAGTACAGCAGATGCCGTCTTATACAAGCGATGTTAGGGAGAGTTAAACATCCATTGCTGAACCAGTTTGGTGGGTCCTCTTTCTTATAGACTTGGACAAACGATGCTGACGTTCCATCAGGCATTCTTTCTTTCGACTAAATCTTGAAGATGAGTTTTTGTGGTTCGATTCTTGTGTGCTTACTATTCAGTGGCCCTTCAAAGCCGTTTTTCCAACTTTTGGTAGCCAAATTCGAGACCCCCTACGTCAAACGAACACCACATCGGCCGAGAACGTTGCCGCGATAAGTGAAAGTGTCCACAAGACCCGAGGTAGAAAATTCTTCATTGTGCACAAGAAGTCGGCCTGTCGCAGACTTTAACTTGGCCAGTTTTGCGTCGAGACTTTGGCCTGCAAACGTACAAGATCCATCTGACCCGGTAGCTCAAAGTTAAAGACCATAGACAACGCCGTTTGTTCGCTAACTGGGCTCCGGAGCGTTTGGAAGACGAACCCAATTTTGGCCGACAAAGAAACCATCTTTAGCGAATAGGCGCATTTTTGGAAAATCCTCTGTATATGGGACGATGCAAAGCCAGATGAGGTTCGAAAGGTGCCAATGCACCCATTACTGTTCGGTGCGGGTTTTGGACTGGGGGCGGCGTCATTGGCCTGGCGCAGGACTATGATCCTCTGGACCTAGTTTCTGATATTTTGCTGACCACAATAAGTTATTTTGAGGCCGTTTTTTATGATTTTCTTTAGTTTCCCATACCAGAATAACCTAAACGACATGTGGTTCCGGCAGGATGGGGCTTCTTACCGCACAGCAGTGGCGTCTGATGGGCATTCCTCATAACCGATTTGATTTAATTTGATTTATTACTTATCTCTCGCAGGGGTACCAAGATCGCCGATACACTTTTTCTTTTGGGGTTTTCTGAAGTCGCAAGTCCATGCAAATAAGCCGCAATCGACCAACGCCCTTAGAGCCAATATAGCCAATGCCATTGCTCAGATATATGCGGCGACTCAGATCATCGTGAGAAGCGGCGGCTTTAATACCCCACACACAGCTTGTTTTATACCATTTCAACATGGAGCCATCCTTATTGAAAACTCCTTTATTATTTGCTGCACGTTCTTTATTTAAGGGGAATGAATCAATTGTATTGCGTCCTTTTTATTTTAGCTCCCGCGAAATCCACTAGTGTTTGTATTTGTCCTTCTTACTCTTCTTCCGTTATAGCTGTCGGATGCGTTAAATTCAAACCACCATTGACGGGTCAACGCATTAACAATATTATTTGCGTTTGAACATGGTAATTACTTTACCAAATAACCGCTCTTTGAAGTGATTACATTTAATCTCTTTTTCCATTACCACAATTCAAAATTTTCATCATGATTGCAATTAGTCCAATTAAGGTTTCTGTGCATGTGTGAAAAATTATACGAGTATTGTGCACTACTTCAATTACAATTAAATAAAAACGAGTAATAAGGTTATATTGTTGCGAGTCTGGTTAGCGAGATGGGCAATTAAATCAATTTGCACAAATGAATTAGTTGCATTTCAAAATTCAAGTGCAAATTGTATCCAAACAACAGAACAAGATTCGAGATCCACTTCCACATACACCGTTCTCCGTCATGTATATAAAATAATATAATCCTCGGTAATATTGGTCGGGAATTACATCCTTTACCTCGTCACGCTCATTTTCATTCAATGCCAGCATTCTATCCCAATTGTCCTTTTCATTGTACATCGATGAAGTGAATGCAAAGTTCGTGCCGACCTTTTGATTACAAAGCTGTTTCGTGTTTTTTTTTTTTTTCTATACTTTTGCTTGTTGTTTGTGCTTGCAAATCAATTTACAACTTGGACCACTTTCGCGCAACTCCATTCTAAATAGAGGAATACTCGGCGCTGAATAACAAGCTGTCAGTGGCAATTGACATCATCGCATATCTAAGTCGGGACATTTTTTGTTTCATTTTTGGTACAGATTGACGGTCCTCGTTGTCGTCCTTATCAAGTGTATACTTAGGATGTTGAGATTCTTGTGCCTAATGGATAGGCAATCGACTTGTTGTTCAAATTGGCCAATTTCTCTCAATTTCCATTTTGATTAAGGTTATTATAAAAGCCCGCATATATTTCAGTACAGGGGTGCGTTTTCTTTTTGCATTAGAGAGCAGATGAGTACGTTATTCAACAGAAGTTGAATTTCAACTTTAAGTTGGTTTAATGTAATGGCCTGTAGGCAGTCGGGTCCTTACATAAAATTAAGTTTGATTGTTTCATTCGGATTTGATTCGAAGTTTACATTATCCAAAGTTTTCAGAATTTAAGCGAAAGACGATAATTCAAGTGTAAATTTCTAAATTTTAAGTCAAACAGACCTTTGAGCTTAAAGGCGATTTAACAATTTTAAAAACTACTTCTTCAAAAACTCAGTAAAATCAAGTATTGCCAGGAAATAAAGTCGAATTTAGGTTCAAAACCAACTGGGGACCTATTTACCAGGGCACTTATTTTCGTAACAATAGACCTCCAAAACTATCATCTAAGTGCAAAATTTACGGGTGTGAGAGCTTAATCTAGTTCATTTGTCCACAAATGTAACGAAAGATGGCGATAGTCAAAAAACTTGGCGCAGAAACTTATCATCAAAATTTGAAAAACGTCCAGACGATCATTGTTATACGGAATTTTTCCCCTAGGTGGTAGGTGGCACAGACTTTGGGGAAAAAACTTCTGGGAATTCTAAGCGAACACTAAAAATCAATAACAGTTCTCTTCTAGTTGCAAAAATGTCTACAGCATTTCTAAGAAATAAATTTTTTGCATTCCTTGTTCTTAAGGCTTGACTTTGGATTTTTGTTGCATGGGAATCAAATTATAAAAAAAAGGTTTGAAGCCATCACAACTCGTGCGGGACGCGGCATTTTAAAAGATCGCTTGTGTAAAAGATGTCTATAATTACAAGTTACCTACATAACAAAGAATTGTTAGACACATCAGTTAAATTTATATCCGAGTAGGTTTCAGTCACCTCTTTCTCCTAAAAACATACCCAACAGTTGACAGAGGTTAAGTTAATAAAAAAATGTGGGTCGTTTTGCCAAAGACTATCCAAACTAGACAGCCAACTTCCGTGCAACTTTTTATTGGAATTAGGGAGATTATAACAAAAATATTGCATAGATATGTGAAAATGGATCGGCCAATAAAAATAAAATTAAAAAACGGATTTTTTTTGGAATTTTTTGAGAGAAACTAAGTACGGGATCTTATTTTGAATACTGATTTTAACTTTAAATACATATTTGACTAAAATCGTTAAAGCGGTTTGTAGTAAAATTTGGCAGACAAGACAGCACCAAAGGCTTAGTTTGAAAAAAAAAAATACTATTGCTTTAATATTTAGCTAAAAACCAAGTACAGGCTAATGTTAGGGCTGTAGGTAAGCATTACTTGGTTTTAAAAGATTTATCGAAATCAAAAATGGGGTTTTCGAGATATGGGCAGTTTTCAAAATCAGCGTTTTCGGTGATGCGAATGAAAACTAAGGACGGAATAATTTTGGAAATACCAATTTCACTCTAAGTTTGCATTTTGGTCAAAATCATTACTGTCGTTTTCAGGTAAAGAAAACCAAATTTTTTTAAAAATTACCTTTCAAAAATCCATTTTACGATAATACAGAAAAACACTGAGATTGCCATTAAGTTCAAAATGACCATATTGCCTTAGAAATCAACTTTTGTTACAATCGTATGGACCGTTTTCGAGATACATATGTCCAAATTTCAAAAGTAAATTTTTTTTGATTTTTTTTTTTTAGAGTATGCAGTTCTGTTAACCTCACCTATTTAAGCTTTAATATCAATTTTGGTTGAAATCGTTAGAGCCGCTTTCAAACAATTCAAACTGGTATGAAAATTTTATATGGGGTACCAATAATATTGAGGCTACCATGCAAAAAAAAAAACGGGCCAAACTGTAAGCCCCCAAAACTCCAAATCCAAAGTTTGAAGGAAATCGGGATAGCCGCTTAGGCCTCGGGACATACAGACAGACGGATATACGGACATCCGGACATCCGGACAGACAGACAGAACTTAGCGGCCCGCACTTTTTTGAGTTCCCCTACCATCGTAATGTCAGAATCGATTAACATCTCGAGCTCGAAATTTTGTACGAATGCAATATCTTTCTCTTACTACGTAATGGAGAAACGTAATGGAGAGGAAAACATCTTTCTCCTCCACAATGCGAGAAGACGGATGAAGATGAATCTCAATCAAAAACGACTTCCATCGAAGGCAATTGGCATAGCTTCGCAGACGTCCTCGCTTGTGAACCCCCACATATACATGTATTGTGCTCTTTCTGAGCAACCAAAATCGGAAAACTTAAAATTAATGATTGTCTCATTTGATGGAAATTTTAAGTGTTGTACATAAATTACATGAAAAGGGACCTGTTGACGGATCTGGTCCAGAATAATAAAACAGCATATAGACAGACACATACACTCATCATTTTGTCGCACATATTTCGTGTATGAATTATCCTAATGGACCCAACTCTTTGAATTCGAAATGAATTTGAGACGGAGAAAAATGAAGATGCTCTCAGAGAATGTACATCGGATATGCCAATATTAGCAGAAACCGAATTTGAAATCGAAGCGAACAAGTATTTCAGGACTGCAATCAGCAAAAGTTATCATAAATTCAGCGATCTGTGTAGCCTGCCATTATATGCTGGGTGTAACACCGATTTCCTTGCCATGAAGGGATTCATTTGCGATATCACTTTGGCGCTACATCACGTCTTCCCCAACCGAGCGAGAGTGCGAACGTTAGCAACACTCGTAATCGTAACTCTCGAAAGGAGGCTAAAATGCCGACGGTTCACCGTCCCATATTTATGTTGAAGGCAAGACCCAAAATAATGTAATAAACAACATTTTAGTCCTCCAGCAGCAGTACAGTAGCGGTCTCCATAGATTTGGCATACATATTTATACAGCAGTATTTCTCGTCCATTTGTTGTGTTGCTTTACTACACATACTCGCGCAGCATATCCTCCCCTTGTGCACGGAATATATTTCGTTGGAGGGCAGACTGGCGCTTTATTGTGTTTAATTTTTCGCTCCTTATCGAATTAGGCTATCAAGGCAACAACAACGGACGAAAGACTCCTTCACATGTATGATTGTTGCGATTCATAAATGTTTCCTCTTGCCTCGACACTTGTTTTGATTGTATCAGGTATGCTGTGCCTCTAATTCTGGTGTAAATTACACGCTGAATGTACGAGTAAGTGCTATATACGTGTGATATGTGTTCACCAAATTTAGTTCGGTTTTTATCAGATCACTCAGTTTTAATTCCGTAAAATGTTTTCGAAAGGAGAAACATAGTCCTTGACTTGACTATTCCTTTTGAAAGTAATATAATCCAATTTGTGCGGTTGACTAATCCTTACTTCTTGCTAAGTAACGGTTTCGAGTAATTGGATTACACAAACCCTCGTTTGAAGATTGTGAGTGATAATAACTTGGACGAATTTATGTGAAAGGGGTTCACAAAGAGACTTGTCAAAAAAAAGTTCCGCTTCGCTGACGAAAAATACAGCAAGTGACATTGTTTAAAATCTTTTTTGTTTATCAATTCGATATCAAATGAAATGAAACCTTTTTCCAAGCAGATGGCCCGATGGCTAATAGCACAAAAGGGAAAGTACTCTCCCATGGCCTTGACTTTGGAATAGAGGACGATCCATGGAAGGAAAAGAAATGCAATATCCATGTGGATGTGGGAACTGCTGATGAAACTTAAATAAGACGCAGCTTAATGGTGTCCAAAAGAACCCATCCCACATTTAAAGTACCGAAGAACTGCAGCATTGATGCGAAGAAGCCATCCACGACTTCGCAGCTAATACGTTTTCATTCAATGAAAATCAGAGAACAGAATTTGAAATAAACACCCCGCCCGCAAAGCGTTGTTGCATAGAAGCTCTCCAAGAGCAAAATATTGGCCTCTGTGGCCCTGTGGGTCAGAAATGTGCTCAGAGTGACCGTTGCAGAGTTGTGAAAAGTCACAAAAACAAGGGCCAAGGAGAAGTAAAAGTGTCATTTCTGAAACAATTATTTCTAAATCAATTACAATTTTGAACGATATTTAACTTTAACAAGTGTTGGTTCGCTATAAACACTATAATAGTGTTGTGATGTAGGCAACTGCGTTTCATTTAAAAGGTTTTTATTTGGAAATAACAACATTTGAAAAAAATGTATCCAACTAAAAAAAGGGCCAAAAATACTGGCCCTGGAAAAAAGTGTCAAATTGCAACGTAAGTGCTACTACAGGAACATGGTTTGAAAGTTTGAGCAAAATATAAGAAGAATAGGTCAACCGCAACAAACCCTGTTCAAGGACTGCTAAGTGGAACAAGGGAATATTTCTTGCAGTAGAATCACCGTCGGTATGGAAAAAAACACTTTTGCTGACTTTCAAACGAGGAATGCCTGCTGAATACCCAAATTTTACTGGGAGAATAAAGTCTACCCGACATGGGGAAAAGTTTACCTAATATGAAAAATGGCAGTAGTCTCTCCTACTTGGTGGAGAACATGCTCATGATTATTATCTCTGGGGCTACGTCGAGCCCTTAGTCTAGGATAGCAAGCCAACCACTTTGGACAAGCTCGAGGCCAACATTCGAGAGGCTATTTGCCGGAAACAGTGATCAACGATTGGGGTGAAAAGCACCGTTTTTTCGTATTTACTAATTTTGAGCAACTTCTTCGAATTTATGCGATATTTTTCAATTATATAATCTGTCATTTTCATAAATTATAACAAGGGTTTCCTAACTTTTTTGTAAGTGTCTCTTTCTCTGTGAGAGAATTTATCCTGCCATTTTGACAGTCTTTTCCATTCTAACTGCAAAAGTAAAGGAACAGACCTATGAACCAGAGGCATCAAAAATTGGACCGACCGCTTGAAGCACTGCAAGCGAAGCCATTTAAATGATGTGATATTTCACAGTGGCATGGATGTAGCTTCAAATTAAAGCCAACTTAAAGTTCGTCTTTTTGATTGTTGGAATTATTTTCCGTCAATTCACCTACATTTCAGTATCAGTTGCACTTGCAGTTCACCTCAAGCAGGAATATTTAAATTCGAATTATTTGAAAGATACGCCACTAGTGGTAGCGATTCTTTTAAAAAGGTAGTAGATGACGCAGCAGTGGGGAATAGTACGGGCGTAGCCACTGTTCGTTTGAGTGAGCCTTTGGGTAGGGCGACCTACAATTTTTGGCTTATTCGGGTGATTTAAAAGACTAAGGCCCGTATATATCAAGCGCTCTAAAATCGATTATTAGTTTACGAAGCTCATAAAGGCAAGTTTTTTCGACTTATTCACCAAGCACTAATGGGGTTGAATCTATGCTAGTTTGTCAGACGTTCGCCAAAGATAGGGCAGCATAAAAAAGCCGCTTGGTAGGTAGGGTTGAACCTGAACCCACTCCATCAGTCGTCCAGCAGAACCAGTAATGTTTTCGTTTTGCCTCGCCATATTCATTGCGCAATACTAATAATCGCATTTAGTGCTTAGGGTAGATTTTACGAACTCACAACGGCGAAATTTTCCATACAAAAATGACCCATTGTGACCTACAAAATATTCAATGTGAAGGTTAAAAATGATTATAAGTAAGGCCCGTTGTTTTTGTTCATATCGACATTTGAATTTAACATTTATTAATGCTAATGTAAATAAATTTGTTCTCACCTCTAGTCGAAAGCCCTGGTAGCTAGCGCTATACGTTTTTTTTTAACTCTTAGGGCCGTTTGCTGATACGACTCATAGCGAATTAAGTTCCCCAGAAACTCTTATGTGACAGTTTATGCCCTAAAAAAAGTAGCCCATAAGTATTTAAGTAGAACTTAAATCGTTAAGAGTCGTATAAGCAAACAACTCTTAATTTATTAATAGTTAATGGTTTTAATAAATTGTAAATAAAAAAATTTGTTTAACTTCTCACGTTTCGTTGTAAATTTTTAATTTTGTTTAAATTGTTTTCACTAAGCAAGTTCAGACAGCACTATTTACACTTCAATTATCTAATAGGCATTAAATTTTGTTCAATGCTAATGCTGTTTAAAATTACAGACAACAATGCATTACTCCCATGCCTGGTTCTTGGGGTATGTTCAAAGCTGGGCATTCTGATTCTCTAGAACTATATACTAAATGCTCGTATTACCCAGACCCAGCTAAAGTAGGTAAAGTTGTTATGACATTACAAAAAAATGCGTGATAAGAAATTGAAAAAGGAAATCCTTCCAAGATTTGACCATCCATAAAATTACCAACCTACTACAACTAAAGTTTCATCAATTACTTTCCCTGATGTGGGTAAACTGCTAACGAAGGCTATCGTTTGGAATCCTATTGCACCGTTCTGCCCGAATAATTTATTTCTCCTAAAAGTTTTGCTACTCATTGATAAATCATTAAGTATAGATCGGGTTCTCCAATTTATGTGAACACTTTTCGGGTAATGATTGATGGAATCTGCTGTATTGCTTTTCCCTTTTGCGAACAATGCATACTGAAGTTTTCTTTTATGGATGAGTCTTAAAATAAGTACCGCCTTGTGCACAATTAGCTATGTTAGGGTATTGAATTCAAACAGCCAAAGGAGCAATAAATTTTCATTGCACGCATCAACCAAAAACACCAACCGTCCGCATATGTTATTTATTAATAACTTTCTCAAATGCGTCTTGATTTTGGACATATTATACACAAAAACAGGACGAATAATACGGTCCAGTCTTTTGGAGTAGGCGTAAACCACGGCTGCACACGTAAACGATTTGGGTGGCTGGGATATCTCATTTCGGATTAAGGACTTATGGAAATCGCCAAAGAATGTTGTTCGAAAATATCCAGAATGGTTCTATTATAAAGCAAAAAGATAACGGCCATAAATCTTCAGAGAGGAAATAAAATGTTATACTTAGTTTGTTGGTTATTAAGAAACTTTACACATCATGCAGGGATATTTTTTGTATGCCCCAGTGGGCTTGTGTGTTGCGGGTTTTTGTTTGCTCTTTAATCGGCAAAGTAAACCTAATCTGGGAAAGGTTTTTTCTTTTGTAATAAATGTTACTTTTTCAATTAAAACTTATATGGTTAGAAATGGTGCACTTTGAGTGGAAGAGCTTTTGATCCATTGTTACACATGTATTACAAGAGGTACGGACATTTTCTTGTATATGAAACATCTTGTAGAAAACAGGGCTCAAGTTCGAAAAATAGGGAGGGGGATCACCAGAGAGACCAAAACCAGTTGTAAAAAAGAAAAGTGGATGAGAAACTTACACCTCTCTCAGAGGGACTTCTCATTTACAACATGGACTTGTAGCTGGAAGATCTACCTCTACAAACCTCGCAACCTTTTGTATAACAATGCTGAATAACCTTGAGAAAGGATTACAAAGTGATGTACAAGGTGGGCCAAAAGAGCTCACCCTATTGGAAGATGCTCTTATTTTTGCAAATGGCCGCCAATGTCAAATCTGTTTTGACATTTGTCGACTAGACAGATGTAGAATACAAGTGAACAAGCCATGGAGCGGAATAATCGTGTCTATTTTTTTTGCGTAACAATTCGTCTGTAGTGTTGGCGCATCGCGAATTCCGTCGCCGATTCCACGGCTGTCCGACACCGACTGCGCAAACACTGCGCCGTTTGGCCACCAACCTTGAAGAGTATGGGACCACACGAGACGTTGCCAAGAGTGGCCGGCCCCGGAGCGCCCGTTGTGCCGAGAATATCGCCGCCGTTGACGAGGATGTCGAGCTGTTGCCGGAAACATCGACCAGACGCCGTGTCTCGCAATTAGCCATCAGCCGGTCGTCCCTAAGGCGGATTTTGGTCAAAGACTTGCGCATGTTCCCGTACAAAGTCCAGTCCGTGCATCAGCTGCTACCTGTCGACCGCCAAACGCGTGTAACCTACGCCCAAGCCATCCTCAATCTCGAGGACAAAGTGGACGATTTTTCGACCAAAATCATAACGAGCGATGAGGCTCATTACGTACGTGAACAAGCAAAACTATCGCTTCTGGGGCACCAAAAATCCACGAGTATTGCACGAGGAGCCATTACACCTGCTCAAAGTTACTGCATGGTGCGCTGTTCACGCTGGAGGACTCATGGGCTGATTACCAAAATAAGTCATATTCTGCTCGAATTTTTTTGACAAACGTCAGCTTTCATTATATTTTTGGAAAATGAATTGGATTAAACTCTCAAACAAGGCCGCCGACTCTGATGGCTTACCAGCGGAGCTCTTCAAATACGGTGGTGATGTTTTGGTAGGGCGCATGCACCAAATCATCAACCAAATATGGGTGGAAGAAAGTATGCCCGATGACTGGACTATCAGCTCCATATGCCCCATCTACAAAAAAGGCGATCCTATGTCTTGCAAGAACTATCGAGGCATATCCCTACTTAATGTCGCATATAAGATCCTATCCAACGTACTGTGTGAACGTCTCAAACCGTTCTGCAACACACTAATCGGCACGTACCAGTGTGGCTTCCGGCCCGGCAGATCGACTATAGACCAAATTTTCACACTGAGGCAAATTCTGGAAAAGACCAATGAATTTCAAGTCGAGACTCACCACCTTTTCATCGACTTCAAAGCCGCATATGATAGCATTCATCGTCAGGAGCTTTATGTGGCGATGGCCGAATTCGGGATCCCGGCAAAACTGATCCAGCTATGTAGCGTGACGCTGGAGAACACACGCTGCAATGTGCAATTTGGAAGTAGTTCCTCCGAGCTATTCCAAACATGCACCGGATTTCGGCAAGGAGACGCATTATCATGTGACTTCTTCAATCTCGTGCTAGAGCAGATAGTGCGCAGGGCAGGTGTCGACACGGAAGGCACTATCTTCAACAAATCCCTCCAGCTACTGGGGTATGCAGACGATATTGACATCTTCGGTCGCTCCCAGCGTGCCGTGATAGAGGCTTTTACGGCGATTGAAGAACAGGCGAAATTCGTTGGTCTTGTAGTAAATGAGGACAAGACTAAGTACATGCTATCAACAAGCAAATCAGCATCTGTCCACCGCCTAGGACAGAACGCCACTATTGATAGCAACAATTTCGAGGTAGTTAAGGAGTTTATCTACCTCGGAGTAAACATGAACTCCACAAATGACATCCTAGTGGAGATCCGGCGAAGAATTACCCTAGGAAACCGCTGCTACTTCGGTTTGGCAAAGCAATTGGGTTCAAAACTCCTAACTCGAAGGACAAATGTATGCTTTACAGAACCCTTATCCTGCCAGTTCTGCTTTATGGCGCCGAGTGCTGGACGATAAGCAGGAGGGGAGAGCTGATACTGGGCTCCTTCGAAAGAAAAATTCTTCGGCGGATTTTTGGTCCTGTGTGCGAGGAGGGCGAATGGACGAGAAGATATAACCGCCAACTCTATGAGCTGTACCAAGATGTGGATGTAGTCCAAAAGGCCAAAATACGTCGACTACATTGGCTCGGCCACATCGAGCGAATGGACAATATTGCTCCAGCTAAGAGGATCTTCGAATCCCAACCGTCAGGTTCGAGACGACAAGGAAGACCGAACCTCCGTTTCAAAGACCAAGCCATCGCGGATGCCAGAGCGCTTGGTCTGGAGAACTGGAAGCAGCGTGCCCGGGATCGCAGAGGATGGAAGGCTGCAGTGTCTCAGGCAGAGACTCTCCACGGGTCGGGAGCCCGTTAAGTAAAAAGTAAGTAAGTAAACTCTCAAACTTGTAATTTTAGAACTTAGCTGCTAATTTTGGAGGTCTTTCGTTTCGACGATAATCGTCCGAAAAGTTACGGAATGAGTGCCCAGTATGTTGTATATAGGATGTACTTTCATCACCAGTTTTTGTCGCCTCCGGAGTGCCTCAGGGTAGTCAATTGGAACCTTTACTTTACCTTTTATGTATTAACGACATACCCGATCTGTTTTTGAATTCACAGTGTCTGATGTTTGCTGATGATTTAAAAGTGTTCCGACATATTCAGTTTGAACATGACTGCATACTTTTACAAGAAGATCTTAAAAGACCAAAAGACCGACCAGGCCGATGATAACACTTTAATTTTTTGTTTTCAGAATTTGCTTTGAAAAACTTGGGATATTTCTTTGATGGTAAGACTCAGCGCAGAACAGAGAACGAGAGTTGTTTAATTCAGTCACAAAAATCTTATAGAAATTTTATTTCATGTTCGAAATGCGGCCAGTGCGCCATCAAGTTAACGATTGATTCAGAGTTGCAAGCAACAAGAGGCTGACTTTGATCTGCCGTGTGCTGGAAGACCTCGTGCAGTTCGAAATGATGGACTTTTGAATATCAAATCCACCCATTACCAGTTACAAGCACAGTATGTGGTGAAGGAGTTAGCTCAAAAATGATCATTGGGTCAATATAATTTTTGCGCCACCCTGTAACAAGTAGATGTGGCATTTGTCGTGCTAAAATTGTTTTGTTCTTTAATCACGATTAACACTTTTAAATTTACTTAATACTTATTAAGATACTCGGGGTATCGCATTTATCAAGCAACATTTGACTTTGTTGGTCCAACTTAATTTAGCTGAAATTTTTCTTTCGAACAATTCTGCATATACAGGGCAAAATAAATAGATCCCTAGCTCCAGAAACATCTCCATGAAACAAATTCTAAATAAATCATTCAATGAAAACATCAATGGAAAATGTAAGAAGCAGACACGTCATCTGCATTTGACGCAAAACAAAAACTGTCACTTTTCAACTGAACTCTGAACTATCCTTGAAATTCGTGAATGTAGATATAATTCAAGAGGAATGTCAAAGTTACATTCGTATGAGCACGTGTCAAGTTCTCCATTAACTAAGAACTCGAATGAAATCCAATATTTTCGTTCAGTGAGTACTGTGACTGCTGTCACCTCTGAACTTCTAGGCGATGGTGATTGTAATTTGATATCCTTTATGTACTCGTAGTACTACTTGCGTGCAGTTTGTAGTTGGAGCTGTTGCGTTGACTTCTGTTAATTGGCTGTTGGCCGAAATGTCTCTGGGAAAACAGAAACATATCAGGTTAGTTTAATTTAATTACAGGCAAGTTGTTCCCCGTGCTAAGGGGCAAGTGGTGCGAGGTATGCTTGCCAAAGGCAATTTGATTATCCAATCAAAGGATTTAGATATTTATATGCATCAGAGCTGTAAAAGCAGATTCGGTCTTCGTTTTTTATGTATTAAGGCCCGATTCCGAGAACGTTATTTCAAGTCCTTAACTCAGCCCGTCACGCTATATGGATGACCATCGAAAAGAGACAAAAAGTCGAAATTGGTAACGTCTTTCTGTCAATTTCCAGCCCGCATAAAAACGGGTGATTTTTTAAGCGTAGTTTTTTTAAAAATTGAGTAAAACCCTCAACTTTGCATCCGATATTGTAACCGATAAATAGGCCTTTGCCATTTACGTTTTAAAGACAACTTCATGTAAATGTTGTCCGCGGCTCCGTTTCAAATGGTCCATTCGGAAGGTGCAATTTTGCGTCACTTTTTCAAGCATTTCGGCCTGTATTCCACGAATTACGCGTGTTATGTTATCCTGTAAGGCTTCAATCGTGTTCGGCTTGTCCACATAGACTAACGACTTTACAAAACCCCACAAGAAATAATCAAGAGGCGTTTAATCGCATGATCTTGGCGGCCAACTCACAGGGCCATTTCGAGAGATAAGCTGCTCACCAAATTCATCCTTCAACATTTCTATTGTTTCATTAGCTGTGTGGCATCTGGCACCGTCTTGATGAAACCACATGTCAACCAAGTTGAACTCAGCCAACTGGGGCAAAAAAAAGTCGAGTATCATGACTCGATATCGTTCGCCGTTGACGGTAACGTTTCTTCCACGGTCGTCTTTGAAGGAAAATGGATCGATGATGACACCAAACAATTGTCGTTTTTTTGGGATGCATCGGTAATTCTTGTATGGCATGTGGCTGTTCATCACTCCAGATGCTACAGTTTTGCTTATTTACGTATCTGTTGAACAAGAAATGAGCCTCATCACTGAACACAATTTTTCGATAAAACAGCGGATTTTCATGGAGCTCTAAGGCCCATTCACCAAAAATTAGGCAAAAATTGCACAAATTGAATTTTATAGGCTTTCAAACCCAAATCGACATATAAAATTTTCCATGTGGTTGAGTAACACATGCCCAAGTGCTGAGAACGGCGACGAATTGACATTTCACGATCTTCATTGTCATTTGACGCTACGACTGCAATATTCATTGGCAATCAATTGTGACGGCGCCCATTTGGCCGATATCATCTTCTCGACTTGACCAATAGAATTCTAAAGGTTCTAAAGGATAAACATAATCAAAAAACAGAATCGAAGTTTGTCATTTAGAAAAAAAAAAAATGAGAGCCAAACAACATCGGATGACTTCTTTTGGCCCACCTTGTATATTCAAACCGCGATACTTAATCATTTTTAGTGTCCAGACTAAATTTTTCAAAGTCAGAATGGCGAAATTTGCCAAACAAAATTGCATGTTAGGACCTACAAAATATTTAGAGTGAAGGTTAACAAGTAAAAGTGTTATCATCGGCCTGGCCGATGCTTTGATACCCTTCACTGCATACAAGTAATTTAAAATTGGTTTTGTATGGGAGGTACCAGAACTACTTGACCGACAAAGCCCATTTTTAACACCAACCAAACGACTATAAAAAGAAGTCCTTTCACCAATCGTCATCCCTCTAGGTTGATTATTTTGTGGCGCTATCGTGCTTTCAACAGACAGAGAGACACATGGGTCCAATATTGGTTTTGTATGGGAGGTACCAGAACTACTTGACCGACATAGCCCATTTTCAATACCAACCTGACGCCGATAAAAAGAAGTCCTTTAACCAAATTTCATTCACCTACGTCAATTACTTTGGGCGCTATCGTGCTTTCAACAGACAGACAGACAGACAGACGGACATGGCTAAATCGATTCAGAATGTGATCCTGATTCAGAATATATATACTTTATGAGGTCTCCGGTGACTCCTTCTTGGCGTTACAAATGTATTGGCAAAGTGAATATATACCTTCCTCTGGAGGGTATAAAAATGATTACAGTGAAAACTCTTTTATCCGGAATTCTCGGGACCGACAGTGTTCCGGATAATCGATTTTTCCGGATATTTGAGCGTAAGGGATTTCGAAAATAAAACAGATTTTATAGGTAGATATGTTATTTAATTTAATTCATATATAAATACATCAGTATGTACATGTACATGCACTGCATTGCGGATATTAGAGGGTTTTCCGGATATTAAAGTGTAGATTTAACAAATATTTTCTTGAAAAAACATCCGGATATTAGAGGTTGCCGGTTATTTGAGTTTCGGTTAAAAGAGTTTTCACTGTATTAGCATGTTTTTGTACGACTTAAAAGAGGAAATTTCGAATTTGAAACCAGAACATGTGTTAGTTTGGTTTTCCGAATGCAAAAGTGTGCAAAATGTCAACGCATGTTTGCATTTTAAAAATCCCTTAAGCAACTTTGAGGATATTGTTGTTTATAAAATTTACAGATGAGTTTGTTGCTTAAATCTGGAACTATTATAAAAAACAAACGATAACTCTTTCCTAATGAAACTGGCGTTAGCTTTTTTTGAAAGACTTGTGTTGTTAACAAAAATAGTTCAAATATATTAGCACAGATCATTTTCATTGTCAAAAATTGCTTTAGAGGACTGGGTGGCAGCATGTAAATTGATACAATCGAGTTCAGTCGATACAATCGAGCTCTGGCAGCACCTAATTTGTCTCAATCGATTATCCTTGATCGATAATCCTCGATTGGGATATATTAAGTGCTGCCAGAGCTCGATTATATCGACTGAACTTGATTGTATCAAGTTACGTGCTGCCACCCTAAATTTAACTGAATTTTAAAATTACACAGACATTTTAAGGTTACCAAAAAGGATATTATAATAAAATACAAAAAGAGAATTTTAGAAAAAAAAAAAACCCTAAATCTGGTGGAAAAACCCCCAAACTGGCAACACTGATTCAAAACTACATTGAACATACAACTGCATACTTCAATGACGTCAATCCACCCCACATTAGCAACCTGATCATAAGTCTTCTTAACTGCAAAGTCTTTTTGAAATCACACAGTTAGTTAATGAACTATGTACTTATGTATTTCTAACCTCACTTCAATAGTCAGTCCATTTTTAAAAGCTATAGGAAGAAATAAAAATTGTCGGCGCAACAGTTCCATGTGAGCCTTAGTTTTTCCCATTCGTGTGTTTTAGCCATATAACACAAACTGTGGCATTCTTTCGTGCTGAATTGTTAAAAGTTCTAAATAGCAAAAGCGCCCTTGAGCTATATAATTGTTAAAAAAAAGGCATTAAGGTGGGCACCAGTGGGTACTTCATAAATCAATCAATTTACCTGAAAGATTGTAAATTTAACAATTTTGCATTAAATACGAGTATCAATTATTTCCAAATTCAAAAACAGGACAAGTTTTTCCTACTCTCATGTGTAATTAATAATTTTTGAGAACCAATGTGATTGCCAACACTATAACCAGCAAAGTACTGCATCCTTGCACCGACAAATACCCACTGATACAGAATAAACAGTGGCACCTTCAAGGTTAGCCAAACAACACAAAAATGTCTCAAAGACTGCACTGCGTTGTAAAGGATTTATAAAAGTCACATCTGCCCTTCATATTGCGAACCATATGGTACCAAATTTGTTGGTTTACAAATTGAACTTTTGCATAGAAAAGAACTTGAGTAGGACTCACCTTTTTCGCTGTGAAATAATCGGGTCTGAGTTGTTCCTGAATTTCCTGTTCCGGTTTATTGGCTGGTGCCTGCACCGTTGATCGGAATCCGTCCAGAACCCCTTTGAATGTAAATTTCTTCATTGTTTATATCAATTATTGTTAGCACTGTTCACGTAAAGTTATCGTAGATTTTTTGTCGGAAATTTTTTTCACTTGCAACAATTTTGTTTTATTTTTTTTTTTTTTGATTACAGATTTGTGTTTAACTTTTGCGGATATTTGTATTTCCAATATTGATTGCAACTAATAGACATTTAAAAACAATAACACATTCAGATGGATCTACTTATTAATTTAACAACACACATTATTATTATTTATAGCTATATATTTTTTATGCTTAATTCAAAAGTTGTTTGCTTTATATTGTTTTAAAAACACAAAAACTACATTCACTTATCAGAAATAGGAATATTCTTATGTTTTCCGTTATTTATTGTTATTGCTATTAATCAATATGTTTTTATATAGAGACATGACTATTAGGTTTTGTTATTAGATAGATCAGAGACGGTTGTCCAATTTTTCTTTGTCTGGTTGTCTTCCAGTTATGTTGACAACAAAATGACTAAACACATATAATTGTTATGATTATATAAATATTCTTTTTTTTATATATATACAAACACTTTACACTTAAACTTGTAGAGGGGCTAAAACAATTTGATTCTTCTAACGTCCTTCTAGTACGTATGATTATTTATTTTTTCATTGGGATATTTTTTTTTTTTTGTTGTATTAGTTTTGTTTTTTTTTATTAAGTTAAAGTTGAGTTGCGATGCTTCGGGGGTTAAGGAAGATTGTGCAAGTATCCGGGGAATTATTGTACGATTTTTATTGGTGTAATTTTCTATTGTTATTCAACAAACGAGCAGCTGGAAAACAAATCGAGAAATAATTTAGTTAATTTCGGAACATATTTTCCAAATGCTTCTTTGATTTGGGAATATTTTTTTTTTTTTTTGCAAGGTGGAAATGATTTTTTTTTTTGCTAATAAAGTGTTCACGGAATAAAAAAAAATTGCTATTCACCAACCGCCACCATTTTTTTCAATTCGCAATCACAGTTTAAGTCATACGCACAAGGGGGCTAGTGATGAGTAAGGACGACGACACAACACAAGATGGAAAGGTGAACAATTTTTTTTTGATACAAAATAGTCGCAAAAATTTTTAATCAAAGGAGTTTTTTTCGAGTTTTTTATTCTAAGACCAAATGACAAAACTAAAGAAGAATTTGTATGCTTTTGGAGCATAGAATCCAACAAAAATAAAATACGATACGTTATCCTTCGCGACGTTAACTGGAATGTCCTGTGCCAAGGAACATCACCTAAGAAATACCCACTAATACACGCTAACGTTGATGGTTTTTCCGAAAGCAAATACGGGAAAACTGTACAAAGAAAAGCTACCAAAGGAGACACTTTTCCCCAATCAACATCACGGAAAGCTTAGCAGCTATGGTTTGTCCTTTTCCACGCTGTGTTAATGGCACAAAAAGTAAAACTACTCTCGTACGTAGGTATATATAATATACAGAGGAGTGGAATCAAGGATAGATGGACGCTCTGGCATAGCCAGATTTTAGTGTGTCCCGCTCTCTTTGTGTATATATTATTTTTGCAGGTTATAAGTACATATATGTAGATACCTACTCCATGTGGAGGAAAACTTTACTCCAGATACAGACTAAGGTAGTCCTTTGGCATCAAAACAAAAGGGAAATTGTAGAAAGCTTTTCTCATACAGCATACAAGGGCACACACATTCAGTTAACTGTAGATACAAAGGAATAACTCCATGCTAACGGTAAGGTTTGGCGCCACAATTCATCTTCTATTAGCATAGGTAGGATGGTGTTGGGGTTGTTTCGCAATCGAATTCCCTTTGCGGGATGTGAGAGATCCTTGATTAAGGTATTTATGTCGGTTATGTTCGGAATGTGTTTGCACGTACGTTCTCCTGTCGAATTTTTCATTTCTTTATTGTGGGGAACTGGTAAAAGTTCAGCGCATGCGAATGGCGTCACTTATCCTTACTACGATGGCAAGCACTCTCTCAAATACAATACGCGCATTCAACAGCAACAGTGAAGGATCCAGCAACGTGTACACGTACTCGTACAAGATATCTACATAAATACGATTTTCGTGCAGAAAAGAAAACACCGCGACAGATTAATTTTCACGGATATTGATCTTTAAAGTGAAACAGCCCTCGCAAAAATGCTTCTCCTTTTTGTATTCAAGCCATGCTGGCTTTTGCGCACAAATTCTAATGAAATCATCGTTCTGTGTGAGCGAAAATTCGCAACAACAACAATGCGGGGCGCTGAATGTAGAACGCGGTACTGCTGGCTGAGTACAAGAAAACCTGGTGCTGTTTTGTACAGAGTACACATGCATCGGTTTCATATCGGTGTCGCAAACACACGCGCGGTTTTGTTGTTTACTTTGGCCACGCATGGGAGTAGGGATAAAACCAACAAGTGATTCCATTCCACATGTATAGATATGTACCGCTGCCGTCGACTGTGTGACATATTTAAATTAGATTGTGAGAATATTTCTGTTGTAAAATCTCTTTGAAATGAGTCCACTACTACTGTATAATATGCTCAGTCGCAGGGAAGTGTTGCCATTGGCATAGTTAGCTCGGGAAGAGTGCACTTAATTTGTACCTACTATAGAGGTTAAGTGCCGGTTTTTGACGGCTAAGGGTGATGGTGAACGAGCGCATTTATAAATCTAGTTCTCTTAAGTCGACTCGAATGGTTTGGATAAGATATAGACGCAAAAACTAGATTGGTCGGTAACGTCACATATATGCGAACTGGCAACTTAGTACTCAATCACGGCTACTCCTCCATAAACGTCAACCGAACCAGCTCTTTATATGACCGATCTAAGTCAATCAATGATTGGCAGCTGTCAGGCTTGCCAAACGAGATACTTGAACGTCCCCATTCACAATCTGGAAAACGTCAAGTTAGGTTCTCCCAACGATGTCTGTCAAAATTATGTATACATCAGATGTTATCAAGAATCTGCAAAATCAAACAAACGGGTGACAGCAACTTTGTTAGCTGAGTGACAAGGGGTCCAAATCGCAAATTAACAGCTCTATGGATATAGAAAAGGATGTCAACTATACAATTAGTTAGGCCTAAGCAGCGAGTAAGCACTGAGTTTTCCAAACAGATGCTTGAAGGAAGGTGCTAAATTTTTGTGTACCAAAACAACGTAGTAACAGACTTCATCGAAGCAAGGGGATGGGACCATTTCATTAAAAATTATCACGCAAAATGTAATTTTGATAGAAAATACAGACTTTTTAGAGTACACAGATTGGGGTTATGTATGGAATAGCACATCGGATAAATGGCCGCCACGGCTTTGCTGGCAAGTACTTCCTCTTTTAGTGAAATTTTCTATGACCGTTTCGCATTAATGGGGCTGAATTTCATTAACAAACCTTCCAATTTCCTCTTTCAAGGCGTTGGTGATTGTGGGCTTGTTTGCATAGACCTTTGCCCTCAAAAAACCCCAAAGAAAAAAGTCAAATGGCCTTAAATCGCATGATCTGGGTGGCAAATTCTGATCCCAAAAAACGGCCGATATCGTCACGATAACGAACACCATTCATTATTACAGCCACATTTTCGAAGAAGAATGGTCCGATTATGCTTCCAGCCCAAAATCCGTCACACGTTGTGGATGCATTTGTTTCTAAGCAATTACTTGTGGATTTTCTGAACCCCAAATGCGACAATTTTGACGATTAACGAAGCCATCAAGATGAAACTGGCGGCCATATTTTGTACCAAAATTGCGGACTGTAGCTGTCAAACCTTGATGATTCGGTCCAATATGCACGACGTTATTCCGGCAGTAGCGTCTGCAATGTTGACCTCGAGCTCGTCCAAAGTGGTTGGCTTATGAGGTAGGATTTGACGTAGCCCCAGAAAAAATAATAAAGTGGTGTCTAGTTGCGACGACGAGTTGATGAAGCCATGAGAAGCTTTGCTATATCGATGTTGTCTAGCTCTAGCCACAGAAAATCGCTCTATACCTGTGACCATTCTCGGTAACGGTGTCTCCTTCCTCAGTTCGAAAGAAAACAAAGTCTATGTTCGGAAATTTTTGTATGCTGGGCAATAATGCGTCCCTTGATAGATAGACAGCCAAAGGTTGGTAAATCCATTCCCATTCAATGCGTTTGAGTTGTGTAGATCGATTGCAAGGTATTGGTAAAAAAGGTGAACCAAAATTTAAACTAATAACGCAATCAGCATGGAATCGCCTTTAACTGCGTACTTAAAGTGGAAGCCGATGAAAATTCATTCATTCCGCAACTATATGACCAATACTATCCCATAAGTTGTCGATTTCTGGTCGCGAATGACTTGGTCAAACATTTATGAACTTTTGGATGCTTTTTCTCCTTCAATATTGTTTTGTTTGAATATATTTGATTAGCTTTTCGTTGAAGTGGATTTTGTTATACCATCAGCTGAATGTCAAGGATAACGAAATAAATTGGAAGTAGGTATAGCTATCTTTATTTGTGTTGCAGCTATGCTCTTGGAAGTCTGCGGGGTACGCAATAAACAAAATATACGACGGCGTGGATATGCTTACGTTCGTGTCGCTCAATAATCCTCGATTGTGCGATTGGTGATGTAAATTTGGTTTATTTATCCACAAAGGCCAAGGGGGACTTTGGCTTTCGCTTATAAAAATGCGACCGAAATTGCTTGAATAAGCGAAATTCTTTGACTCGAAAAATAGACTTAAAGATGAACATCTTCGTTTGTGCGAACTAGAGACATTGATGTATTGTATAGATGTTTTAGCGGGGTTGTGGTAAGTCATGGTTTTATACAAATACAAACACAAATTCCAATAAAAAATATGAGAAAATACTGAAATACATATTGTGAATTGGAATGGAATGGTAGGCGTAGGGTCTTCCGCAGTCTTTCTTCACGGCTGACTGAGTTTCTTGCCAACAAAATTGAGTGGGGCAGACTAAACGGATGCTTTCTTACGTTTGTAAAAAAATGCGCGACATTCCTGCTGCCTCTCAGAAGAAATCGGAATTCTTCAAGTTACTACGGAAGACTTTCCTCTTGCTAAGCATATCTTAGCATACAATTCATTGAAAAGCTTTGCATCACAACGTTTTGAAGAAAATGGAAATTGTAACACCGAAATTGTAAAATATGCTAATGCTAAGTCGTCTTCACTTCAGTCTTGTTTGAATGCACACACCCAGTCACAGTTGGGGGAGCATTCAAATGAGACTGCCTCGAAGAGCCGCTGTATTCTAGGATTATTCACAATAAATTGGTTTCTGTATGAAATTGTGAGTGTGTTCGTTAAGTATGGCCTATGGTGAGGTGTTATTCAAATTATAGAAATCCATCCTTTAACAATATTATTTTTCAGGTCAGAAAAGGTTTTTCCGGTTAAAGAATTTTTTCGTTTCGGTTTAAAATCGGTTAGACAGGATTTTTAAATCTTTCACCGGTCAGAATGAAGACATTTCGGTCAGAATGGCAACACTGATTGGTAGCGAAATTTTGATTTGCGATATGGTGCATTCAGTGGAAAGATGTTATATTTTTTTTGTTCCATTTATTCCCCTATAACTCGCATTTTCATTACAAACGTCTTAGTTCAGCCGAAAACTCTTTATTTTTAGAAATTTGTAAGCCGCTAAAAAGCACGTAGAAATGTTTTTTTTTTGTCACACAAATTTAGGCGAGAAGCCGTGTTTCCTGTCACTATTTGGCTACATATTTATTTTATTTGGTTATCATTGATCTACTTTTTTATTTATTTTTGTAAATTAACATTGAAAAACAGATGAATTTTCCAAAGAAAAGATTTCCTGCGTAGCTCTAAAGGTTGAAGACTACGGAAACTGGAAAGTTCAACATAAAAATTATAAGTACGGCTATTAACACAAAACACACCCTTGAAGCTCAAGTTCTTTTGTACGATTGGCAAAATGGCGTCTGAGGTAATTTTCAATGTCAAATGCAGTGATGCCACTTTATTATTCCAATAAAACAATTCTCGCTGTGGAAATAATACCCTACCCAGGCATCAAGTCTTCCGGGGGATCAAGTGTCCCAAGGTTCCCCTACAAAAAATAACATTATGAAAAAAATTAGAAATTAAAAATTAAAATTATGTAAATAACTTCATAATAAAAATGAAAAAAAAATATAATAAAAAAAAATAACCAGCAATTTAGAAGGACTCTAAATTTATTTTCATTTAGTTTTAACTCTTTATTGACTGAAGAGAATGTCAAATCCAAGGAAGTAAGTACTTGATGTCAGAAAATGAACTTAATTTCAAGAAAATGTTGGTTCACATAAATTAATCTGACTAATAAATGCACGATTTAAGAAAAAAGTTATTGAACTCAAAGAAAAGTTCCTAAGGTCACATTCCGTATTCAACATTTCTTTGATCCAGAAAAATTATTCTTCATTTCAGAAATATGTACATAAATTATTGATTTAAGAAAATTGTTTCTGATGTCACATTAATTTAGCAAACAGTTTCCTCGGTTAAGAAAACCTAGGAACGACTTGAGAAATAAAATCTTATTGGAAGAAAACATTTCTAGAGGCAAAACAACTTCTTAAACATTATTTTTTTCCTAAATCTAGAAAAAACTTCCAATTTTAGTATTTTTTTCTTGTTCTTGACGTATGAAATAAAAATGTTAAACATAAGAAATAATTGGCTTGGACCATAATTGTACATAAAATTCTTGTTTTAAGAAACTCCTTAGAAAATATTTGCTTCCGTGTAGTGATCCTCGTGTGGGTTGGTGTCATGAGGCAATGTTGATTGTTAACATAGCTGAAGATGATTTTTCGGCCAAAATTGGGCTTCTATTTCGAACGTTTCGAATCCTAGTCACCAACCAACGGCGTTGGCTATAGTCTTTAACTTTGAGCTCCTGGTTAAGTAGGATCTTGTACGTTTATGGGCCAAAGTCTCGACTCGAAATTCGCCAAGTTAAAGTCTGCGAAAGGCCGACTTCTTGTGCACAATGAAGAATTTTCTACCTCGGGTTCGCCTGTATCGACCCGTATCAATTGAGAAATCCTTTGAAAGAGCTAAAATGTCTTACAGGGTGATGCGAAAGACTAAACACGCTTAGGGCTAGGTGTCTCTCTTCTCTAACTTTATAGGCCAACTGGCCCCGCCTACCCCATTGAATAGCATAAGCAAACCCTGTCGCACTGTGCATGAAATGCTTTTATAACATCATCATCTCGTCATCGTTCTCGCTTCTAATGAAAATAAAAATTTTAATTACATTGATAAACATCTCGTCATTCGCATACACTCGCGCACACAATGGCTCTATGAGTAAACAAATCGATGTATGACACAGCTTAGAAAATATCAAAAGCCAGAAATGCAATAATCGTTAAAACTGGAGATCAACCAAGCTACAGAAAATGGTGCCGACATCAAAATACTTATTAAACGACGGATGTTGTAAATGGTGACACATACTCATACACAAAGCTGGATGTTGGTGGACCATCATTAGAACAAACAGAATATTAGCTTTTCTGATCATCGATTTGTAGCGTTTTAGTGGATTATTAAGATTCCGAAAATAGAAAGAAAGTGATTACCATTCAAACACCAAGCTAAGGCGTCGATTTCAAAACATGGAGCAAATATCCAACAAAGAGGTGAAAAAGTGTCGCAAACACTTCGAACAGAAGCCGTGCGAATGCACTATCTACTTGTTTAATATGTCAGTTAGTTGCACACCGTGACTCAGAATTTTGTTCGTTTGAGCTAAATTGCGAGTATACACATTCAAAGAGTTGACTAATGGAATAGTCCATTGAATTTTAAAGTTGCTGGCAACCGAACGTGACGAGATAGCGATTTGAATAATTTGATACCGTGATGGAGTTCTGAATGATTGGTTTGGTATTTTTTGCATTAAATGACTGCTGTCATTATGTAACGGAGCGCTGTCAACCAGCATGCTATCGTTTTGTTGGTGTTCGTGGGAATGGCACGCACTGAAATGATAGCTTTGCACGACTGGTAATCGGTGAGGAGTTCTGTGTTGTTATAGATGACAAACTGGGTCCTGATGAAATGCAGATAGCGTTTCATGTCAGTGGAGGGCTTGTTATGCTCCTGCACACCCTACGAAACAGATCGTACCTACCTACGAAGTATGACTAAAGTGGAGGCGTTACAATGGCGTTGATCACGACTGTCTCAATTGTCACATCAATTGTGCTCACTTTTGCCCTTCCAGTGGTGGACATCGACTTTGCAAACCTGTGAGCGCGAGGGTGTTGAACACGAAGGATATATTGTCGAAATCGATTCGGAAGTCTAGAGTCTCGCTCGTTACTTACAGCGGCTGAGCTCACCAGATTGAATCAACAATGTCGCCAACAGACTTCTGAGTTGATGTCAGTTCACGACACGTCAGGCTGCTGAAAAAAAGATGGCAGCACATGAACTATGAGCGGCAGTTCCATACTGATACCGGAATAATGAGCATCTTACGTCCAATTGTATGTAAATAGAGGGCCTGGCTCTCCAGATTAATGTTTGTGCGTTCCCTATTAATGAAAAAAAGTTGTTTGACAAGCTTCGATGGGCGAATCGTTGATTACAAATGAATCGAGGACTTCGAAGTTCGTGTCAGTACCTTAAAGAGGCTGCGCACATTATATTTCTAACCCACTTGGTTTAAAGGTAGCCTTACTTCTTTCATCAGGTTGACGAAAATGTTTGCGATTCGTTTTCGTCGCCGTGATTCTTTCTTCTTTTTTTTTCATTGTAAGATGTTGGCGAAGTTAGCACTGGTTGTCTGTCGGCAACATTAAAACAATTTTTTGAACGGCTTGACGGTCTTTATAAACCTCAAACTTTGAAGGTGTGCCAGCAGTGATGCCAACCCGTGGGTATTTCGCATCTAAAAATGCGCTCAAATAAAGGATTTTACTGCTGAGAATATATTTCGTTATTTTAGTTAGTACATAAATATCAATGCAATCAGCGATAAAATATAACCTAAATTTCCATGCACATAAAACAAATGTTGACTGCTTTTGCACGTGAACTGTAAACCAAAGACCTTCTTTAAGCTTCCTGTATCCTTTATCTATTTGAAACTGTTTAGTTTCGTGTCTGCTTATCTTGTTTTTATTTTTATATACTAGCTGTAGCTGATTGATTTTGCTGCGGGACGTAATGTTACCATAGCTAGCTCACGGTTTCCTCACCTCGATATACATAAAGGAACATGGCGGTCACCAGATCATCAAACCGTCAACCAAATTGATCATGTTGCGATCGACGTAAGGCACTCCTCCAGTATTCTAGATGTCCGAACTTTCCGAGGGGCCAACATTGACTCGGACCACTACCTGGTTGTAGCCAAGGTACGGATGCGGATATCCCAAACGCCAAAACAACGAGATAATACTGTGAGGAGATTTAACGTTGGACGGCTACAAACGCAACAAACTGCCAGAGCCTTTGCCGATCGCGTATCCCTAAACCTCTCGAGAAGTCCTACGCTGCCAGCATCAAGTGCCGAAGACCAGTGGCGCCGATGCCAAGAAGCCATCAAAAATGCCGCAACTGATGTGCTCGGTTTCACCAGTCCACCCCTGGTTTGATGAAGAATGCCGGCAAGCGCATGCAGCAAAACAACGCGCCTACGAAGCGGCGCTGCACAGAAGGACGAGAGCAGGTCGTCAGCTCTACGAGCAAAAAAGGAGGGAAGAACACCGGCTTCTCCGGAGAAAGAAGAGAGAGCATGAGAAGCGCGCGATCGAGGATATAGAGAGGTGCTACTCCAGGAATAATGTTCGGAAGTTTTACCAAAAGGTAAAAAGAACGTGTCAGGGCAACAAAACCCGAACAGAAGCCTGTAGAGACGAAGAAGGAAACCTTGTAGTAGAATCACAGTCGGTGCTGAAGATATGGAAAAACCATTTCTGCAGACTGTTAAACGGCGAAGACGACACAAATTCCGCTGTCAGGCAGAATGAACCATTCAACCTGGACGATGACAGCCAAGACTTCCGTCCACCAACAAGGCTGCTGGACCGGACGGCTTAACTGCCGAGCTTTTTAAGGCAGCGGGAGATGGCTTGGTGGAGAGCATACACCAACTCGTTTCCAAGATTTGGTCAGAAGAAAGTATGCCTGATGAATGGAACCTCAGCATCGTTTGCCCGATCCACAAGAAAGGAGACCCTCTAAACTGCGCCAACTATAGAGGCATCAGTCTCCTTAACACTGCGTATAAGATCATATCTGCTATACTGTGTGAACGCCTTAAACCATTCGTCAACGATCTGATAGGTCCCTATCAGTGCGGTTTTAGGCCCGGAAAGTCCACAACCGACCAAATTTTCACACTACGGCAGATCCTGGAGAAAACCCAAGAAGTCCAAATCGATACCCACCATCCAGTTCATCGATTTTAAGGCCGCATATGACAGCATTTATAGAGACGAGCTATACAGAGCCATGTCTAGTTTTGGCATCCCTGCCAAACTCGTCAGATTGTGCAGAATGACGATGGAGAACGCTCGCTGCTCCATAAAGGTCGGAAACAATATCACAGAGACCTTTGATGTCAGAAAAGGATTTAGACAAGGTGATGCGCTGTCATGTGACTTCTTTAACATCATTCTTGAGAAAATTGTGCGCAACTCACAAGCCAACACCAGAGGCACAATTTTCCATAAGTCTGTGCAACTGCTTGCATACGCGGACGATATTGACATTATTGGCAGAACACAGCAAACTGTCACTGGCGCGTTTGCAAGTATTAGTACGGAAGCGGCAAGAATGGGTTTAGTGGTGAATGAGGGCAAGACAAAATATATGCTGTCAACAAGAAGGGACGCACAACATCGACGAATCGGACAGAACGTCACGATAGACAGCTATAATTTTGAGGTAGTTAGGGACTTTGTCTACCTCGGCTCCGCTATAAACTCTGATAATGACACCACAGCAGAAATCAAACGAAGAATTACACTTGCCAATCGCTGTTTCTTTGGTCTAAGACGGCAATTGACTAGTAAGGCCTTGTCAAGAAACACTAAGTCGATTCTATATAAGACCCTCATCATCCCAGTCCTGCTCTATGGCGCAGAAGCATGGACCCTAACAAAGGCGGATGAAGATCTTCTTGGCCGTTTCGAACGCAAGATTCTTCTAATGATTTTTGGTCCCGTTTGCGTTGACGGGCTTTGGAGGAGAAGATTTAACAGCCAACTCTACGAGCTGTACAACGACACCGACCTGGTCAGAAAAATACGCATCTGTCGTCTAAGATGGCTAGGACATGTAGAGCGAATGGACACCAACGCTCCGGCCCGAAGAGTCTTCGATTCCAACCCGGAGGGACAACGCAGTAGAGGAAGACCTCGCCTTAGGTGGCGCGCACAAGTGGAAGGGGACCTCAACCAACTTGGAGTGCGCAACTGGAGGCAGTTAGCAAAAGATCGCGCTAACTGGAGAGGCGTATTGGTTGAGGCCCAGGTCCACCCCGGACTGTAGCGCCACCTTAAGTAAGTAAGTAAGTAAGCTGTAGCTGACTCGTGCATGCCTTACTTTGCCGATTTGAATTCAAAACCCACTAGTAACAGTAGGTATACAAAATCGCGGCTCCGCGAAATAAGACCCCTGGAAATAAGGCGCAATAACAATAAATGCAATAAGGGCCCAAAATTGCGATACATTTTCACAATGAAATTATGAGCCATTTTTAAAATGGAAATTAGCCCCCAAATAAATGAGGCTTATATTTTTAATTAATGTTTTCTTAGCGCTCAAATTGTTCAGTTGTTCTAGTACTCGCTTATAGCAAAATGTAAGCCTCGTTTGAAAATCTCGCAAATTTTTTGTATCTATTCTGAGCGCAAGGCTTATAATTTCAATAAATCGCTCGATTTGTTCAGCTATTCCCCTTTTTATACCGCACCGAAAACTCGTCGATGCAGTCACACCGTTTGACGCTTCAATCAGCTGTGAGACAATAATCGTGAAACTTCTGTGTAAACTATTTTGATTACAAATTTCTATCGCATTAATTAACAAATAAAATGATTTCAAAACATTCAAAAACAATTTAAGCCCTTTAATTAAGTGTGGAAAATGATTTTAAGTTGAGTTCTGCTCAATTTGCTGAATATTGCAAAAGATATGTTTCTTTCAACAACCCAACGAGCCTAGTTTTCGGCTCTGTGTGAATCGGTATTCTGTTACCCACTTTTGTGTTGTTTTTGAAATAAAAATGAAATTAGACCTCAAAAATAATGTCTTAGTGCATTGGGGTCTTATTTCATTATGATTCAGTCCAAATTATAAAAACCAAATAAGGCCCCAAAAATGACATTGGACCCCAAATTTCGACAATTTCTTGTTTTTGTTGTTTTGAATGCGCTTTTTTTGGGCCTTTAAGGGTAGCAGCTACCGGTCACCTGACCAGACCGGTAACATAAAAGCCACCTAAACGAAATCATCCGTAGCTGTCACTTCTATTGGCAGTGCCTGGCTATTTGGTTGTGCGTCATGTTACTCCAATTCCCCGTCTTGGGTCACCAAATGAATTATAAACCAAAACCATATTGGCGACGAGTTCAAGTCAAACAAAAATGCTCTCAATATCAACATGCTGATTGCATTTTGATAAAGTTAAGATAAAAGGCAAATATTTAAAAACAGAGAAGAGTAGCACCACGCCCGGTCACACACATGTTAGATATATACACCTTCCTACTCGGCAATAATATTGTGAGGAATTGTATATAATATGGTCAACTATTTATAGAAAATGCAAGTGCAATCCACTGTATTCCACGTACCTGGTTCAATGACACTCCCTTGTGTTGTCATTGCGAGCGAAAACATGCACGAAACGATGACATAAATGTGAAAAGCGGCAGATAGCCGAGCCAACAACAAAACTATCCGCACGAATAACGTAACGACACTGCGCATCACTTAATCTGACTCATCTGATCAATGAATTTAAATATGTATATCAACAACTTGATTGATTTGACACTTCGGTCACCATATGCACACAACTTCACAGTGGAAAATTACTCACAAGTCACAACCAATGGGGGAGGTATACACGCAATGCTTGTCAATTTTGATTTTTTTTTTTGGCCAATCACCTACATATTAGCAAACACTTTGCACTATATTATCTATGACGACACTCTTTTAGTTCCAACCGGCAACTCTCATAAACGTCACCTTCGTCAATTATAACAAAGTACGTACAAGTATCGTACAAATGTCACATGGGACGGCAGAAAATGAAGGGGGGAAAAAACAAAACGTAGGTATTAACACCTTCTCTGCGACACTAAACGGCCCACAGTCGAGCAAGGCGAAGGCAAAAGAAAGTACCAACAACAAGATAACACTCTTCCAAACAATTAAAAGCTCAGTAATGTTTATACGGCCCAATAAAACAGAAACAGCAGAGCTTGGTTAAATCGGAAAATATGTGTCAACACACTACACCCGAACCTAGTGCCCCAAGAAAGTACACAGCAAACCTCATAATCTCTGTCGCCGCAATAGCACCCCAGCCTAGAGTATAGCACTCTGACCGGACCGGTGTGTTTGTGTGTGCCATTCAATGTTAAGTTCGAGATAATTATTTAAGAGAAACCGAGCGAGACAGATGGGACGTCGTATCGTGTTTATGTATTTAAATGGAGGCCGCCACCACTTATTTGGTACCTACAAGAAATTGATGTTACCCACTACCTAGGCCTTAGCCCATACGAACGGTGTGGTCGATTATTATGTATAAAACAAACAAAAATGCTCATGTGTACCTACATGAAACTCAACTTAACACGAATTTGCCAAAATACTCAAAGCTTTCGAAGCTGGGTGATGAACTAATGCGCATTCGCCTACTCGCGCGAATACGTTCGATGTACGGAACGGCACGGTGCGGTCTACGTTGGGCGAATGAGCATGCTAAAGCAGGCAGTGTTGTCAACCTAGTTTCAGAGAAATGTAGCTATTGTTTTTTTTTATAGAAAATTTCACAACAATAAATAAGACAGACACTTCAAAACGTCGCAGTCCCGACAGTTAGCGAAAGTAAAAACATGGCCACTAAACATTTTCCCAAGAAACACTTGACGTTTCTGCGAAGGTTGTATAGAAATTGAATTTGTTGGGGTTTTTTTTTCTTATCTGATGAAAGTTCGACTTCGAGACTTCAAATCGATCTGTCATAACGAAGATAAGGTTAGGGCCGGTCATATAAAAGCGAACTTCGAACGAGGGAGCATTGACATTTCTTTTAGACAAATTCATTCTCTATACAACTTAGATAGGAGTTTTCAGTCGTGATGCGGATGAGCGTAGGTAGATGCAGACCAATTTCAGTTCTGGTAAACCCTGCCCAGGAATGCGAGAAGAGGACATTTAAACCATTTCAAACACAAAAACTAGCAAAACCGAATCAGCAAATTTGAAAATGAGACATTTAACTGACAAGAAAAAGGAAAAAGGAGACTGTGGGCACATTCAAAAATCTAGTTATCTTAAGTAGACTAGACTTAACGTGAACGCAAAAACTAGATATGTCGGTATCGTCAAGTTTTCTATGTGAACCACATATGCAAACTTTGAAAGTACTCAGTCGCGAATTTCTTGACTAGATTCGTCGACTACCACTCCACGAACGTCAACTGAAAAAAACTGTTCATGTGACCGATTCAGGCTTTCGCAAAGTGCAGTCACCTTGAAGTGGTGCAGAGGCTTAAGACGCAAAGATTCAACAGGTTATGCTGTCGGAGGCGGTAGTCGTCTGATGGGTCACCCATGGCCATGGCACACGAGCTGTTTGAAAAGTGACGAACTAAGAGCTGCCAGTGGTGGGGCGAGCCTAAGGAAAACCGTAAAGACGGATGAAAGTTTGGAGGTTAAACCAACCAAACACGAGCACTCTCAGGTACCCAGACGAAGACCTGGAAGTAATACAATGCCTTACCCCGGTATATCGGAGCTGCCGGGGCGGACCGTACGTTCCGGCCATACACGTGGGAACCAAAATAGACCAATGAAAAGAAAAAAACAAAGGATGTAGGAGTTGAGGGTACGATAAGTACCGAGAGTGAGACGATAGCCGACACAAAACTCGTGGAGCCATACGATCTCACTAAAAGTCCCTAGAAGCCGGCTCAACCGAGGAAGAGATCTCGAAAAGAGGAAGAGGAGCAGCTTCTGACTGAACCCTCAGATTAGAGAATCGGCAAAGAAAAGGCGAGAAAGGAGAAGGTGTCCCCAGGTCTGTTAAGGAAATGGGAGTACCTCAAGGTCAAGCACATATTTGGCACACTCGTCGCCACAGACCAATGCTCCCTTAAAAAAAGGAGCGAGCCTCCTTGGAATGGGCCAAGGAAACTATAGCGGAAGACGCTGTTACGAAGCCTGAGCCTAAAAGATGCTTAAGTGATGACCGGTAGATCAGACTCAAGAAGCACACCATATGGCGCCAAACGGCCGAAGCTGATGTCGCTTGACAGACCCCAAAGCCCACCGTAGCTCCTCAGCGAAAAAGGTGACAAAGACGAAACAGAGGGAGACCGACAATAAACCGAGTGGATTCCAGAGGAAACCTATCGGTGAGAGGCTTGAAAATAAGGAGCTATCCTCAAAGAGGTTTAGGTTGCCAGAGGACGCCCCCAACATTCCGAAAAAGGCAAAGCGGAACGAAACGAGCACGTGTAGCCCCAAAATTACACCCATGTGGGGAACCCGCTGCAGTTAGCTGTGGTGTAGTCCAGGCAATCAAGTGGTCAGTACTCTGTGGGATGTGGCAAGATAATCGAGAACACACTATAGGTGTAGCGATTATCTCCCACATCCGAGCTAAGACAGGTGCAAAGGCCCCCGCTTATGGCAGAATGCGAGTAGTCCAATCAACCTCCATCACAGTAAGGTAGCCTCAGGCAAACTAAGGCTATTTCTCGAGGAAGAGCAGCTGGATTTGTCCCTAATCCAAGAACTATGAATTAATAAAGGTCAGATGATGGGATTAGGGTCGAAAAAATACGACACACTTATGTCAAAAACAAAGGTAAGGTAAGATCGTGTATTGTGGCAAAAAAGAACTTCAAGCACTAATATAGCTTCATCATTGCATTCATTGCAAATTGCAGGATACTTTATGACTTGCAAATGGTTTCTCAGGGTAGGAAACAGTTCAGAAATCCTAAAAGGACGAACTGAGAGAACCATTACAAAATACTTTGCACATTAAATATCTGCAATCTTTTTCAAGAGATAACATCTTTATTAAATATCAAATACAATATCAAAGCCTCACTTACACAAGTTGATTTCACAATAAAACTGGCACCTGGCAACTCTGTCATGCGTAACACAGTTCACTTCACTATTCACCAATCAACACAAAAACTCACACATTACAGATTTTTCGCCACACATCAATTTTTGCATCAAAACAGGAATCCATTTGCATTCGATTATTTTACTACCATTTTCTCTCCCCAATTCCCCATACACTCCAACCGAGAATGCGGACACTTCAGAGAGGAAAAAAAAACAAACACGTTGTAAATAGAACAACTCAATGGTTGATAAACAATGTATGTGGACGCGTACGAGTACATACAAAGTATGTGTGCAAAAAATTAAGCTACCGTGCTCTGTTGAATTCAACTGCATTCACAAAAGAACTACGAAAAATAAACTATTGCATGGCAGAAGATATGACGGCTCTGTAACTGTAAACAATAGAACTGTGTTTCAGGAATGCCAATCAGAGGGGGCGGGTGAAAAACTTCCGCACAACCTTGCGCTTGCCGTCGTCGTGTAGTAGTAAAAGCTTTCGTTTATTATCAATCACTTCACTGGTCTGGTTTCGCTTGGTTAGACTTTTCGTTGATGCTTCGCGAGCATTATGCACCTTTCCGATTATTGACTCAGCAGTTTGACACTTTTTGGCCACTTATTTGTTTTGATTGGATTCGGCAATCTGATTGTTGAGCTATTTGCAATTCTATCGAACACGAGAAGGGGTATACGCGCGTGGAACAGACTGCCAGGTGTGCTGTCTAACTGAGGGAAAAAAAAAGATAAAAATCCAAACACCACATTCAGCATTGCGGGCTTTGCCTGACAGATCAATACAATACACTTACAAACACCACTGTCTTGAACTACTACTACCACCACTGGGCCACTATGACGGCTTGATGGGGCTGAGCGGGAGCGCTGAGGCCGAGGCTGAGCGCTGAGCGTCTTGCTGCTAGCTAGAGAAATGCAAAACCTACTAAGAGAGAAAGAAAGAGCGAGAGCGGGAAGCTTAGTTCTCCGCTGCGGCAGACAGCGTACGCATACACAAAGCACATTGGGTAGACGTTAAAGCAAATAGATTGCCAATCGGCAATGTTTATGAAACTGAAACAAAAAGTGAAAACAAAAAGAATGTTGGAGCATGCACTAATCACAACTGAGTTATTCTCGAGCAGAACTGGAACCAGCGCGCGGTTATTTTCTCCAATATAGATACATACATTTGACAATTCTCTCTCCCCCATTGACATGGATTAGGTAGTTCAATTGAAATGTGGTTGCATGCCATATGTCAATATTGCCTTATCCAGATTTGGATTTCTAGCGAAACGCGATAGTGAATGGGTACCTTGACATCGAGCTGGTGCGTGGGTTCATTATATTTTGTCGTTTGACCAACCAAAATGGCTCCTGTTAGGTTTTTATTGTAAATTTGCCACTCATTCATCGCTTCCGTGTTCCGTCCTAGACTAACTTAAAGCAATTTATATTTATACCTAAGCCTAGTGGTGTGTAAGTTATATACAGTAGTAACCGTTTAAAGCGAACTTTCGGTTATAACGAACCATTTCATGAAGTCCCAATCAATGCCCCATAAGCATTATGAATTTTAATTTCGCATACAGCGAACCCGCCTAAAGCGAACTTTAGCATATAACGAAAGTTTATTTCTGCGCGTGAAATAAAGAAAATGGCCAGTTATAACGAACCAAAAATCTGTCGCTTTACATTGTCATCCAGATTTTCCCAACTTTTCGGGACTTCCCCGAGAACTGTATAGCTGCGTACGAACCAACATTCTCAAACGTCAAAATTTTGTCCTTCAATTAAATTTGTTCGGTACTTCCCTGAGTAAACTTATGTTTACAAACGAAAGGTTGAGTAAAGTGACGCGCTTAAAAATCATTTAAGTTAAATGTGAGATTTAGAAACAAATAAAAGAAAATGTTTCACATTAAAAGACAAATAACAAAACTTGATGATTTTTTTTAGCGTATTACTTATAACGAACTTCGGTTATAACGAACCAATTTGGTCAGTCCCTTCGAGCTCGTTATAAGCGGACACTACTGTATGTTATATATGTGTTATTGTTTCTCGTTGACCACGTCCAGCGGTTCAGCGCATAATGTACTAGATTGTGCAAAAGTCCACAAATGTTCTTCACAATGATGAGCGTAACAAATGTCTTAGAGTTTTTCATAAAATCTAAGGGGTATTCAGGATTCGGGCCCAGTAAAATTGCGAAGTTTTTCCTTTTTATCAGACACACTTTTTATAATATCTAGCAATGCTGGAGCAAAGCTAAGGCCAACCAGTAACACTGACATTTAGCGAACTGTCAAAAGATAAAGGGCACACATTACTCTGTTATAGTTTTTTGTTCCAAAAGGGTCAAAGTATAGATAAAATGAAAAAGTATAGCGAAATTCTAGTCGGTCCGCGATACTACATATAACAATTTTAGCGTTCAGGCTAAATTTGCTTACAATGGGAAAATTGCATATTGTGACCTACAAAATATTTAGTGTGAAGGTAAAAAATGATTATTATTTAGTAGGGCCCAGTATTTTTTATTGTTGTAATGCGAAATGAAGTTCCACTTTCGCAATGATTCTACCCCAGTTGCATCGGATTGTGAATACCCTAATTTGTTTTGTTACCGCTTTTAGTTTCGACTGTAAATTTTAGAAGTTCGCAAGTGTCTATATTTTCTAGCAGCCGTACAAATAAACATTTTTAGCTTCGACTTTGAATTTTAGTGGTTCAAAATGGCTATATTTTTCATACAAACTCGAGACTAAAATTTGCGATTATAACAGCGCAGTGTTACTTATGATTCACTTTTGCTCTAATTTTTCTTGCATCATATATTATTTTTCTGAGAGTAAAGATTTTAAGGTAAATGTGGCAGCACTTTTCTTATGTTTTTGTTAAAAAATATGACGACAGAAACAATTATAACCGAAAAGGAAATGTTCTGCTAGGCGATAGAGGTAGAGCTTCGCAAAGCTAAACTGAGGATACTCACCCAAGGTTGCATGTATTTTTTTTTAATTTGTGGTCCTCCCTTAATAGGTATACGTATTTTTATTTTATTTTTTTTGCGTCATGTTTACTTTAAAATGAATATCATTTTCGTTTCGTGCGTATTGAAAACAAACGGCGGCCTTTCTTGACGTTTCCCTGCTCCTACGATTACATCAAGCTATTTACTGCATGAATTCCACTTTTAATTACAGGCAGTCTTAACAAATAACAGTTGACGTTTAACAATTGTCAAAAGGAAGAAAAATTTATCGAGCAGATAGGATTTACCATTTGGCGGTGCTCCTAATGGCTAGTCCATAATTAAGTCAAAGTATACATATATTTTCTAGCGAGGAGTCAACAATAAAAATGTTCTCTCCACCAGTGGTCATTGGACTGAAAACTTTTGGCGGAAAGATTTCATCCAATTGCGTCCTTTCGTATTCATAGAAATTCGATACTTGCAGGTGCAGGGTACCTACCTAAACATCTGCGCGAGCTTCCTGATGAATAATTATTATCTTCCTCAAATAACATCCTTCTTGAAGTGTCTCGACTTAGGGTTAGTGCATTCACGTCGGAGCTTAAAACTCCTTTTCATGAAAAGGATAAGCCGTTCAACCACTTACTCTTCTTACTTACCTCAGTGAGGTAGACGTGCATTACAGAACAATGTAAAATTTATAAAATTCAATTACAGCATGAAACACGTCCAAACTGAACAAAACTGTTTCACTGATAAGTTAAAAGTTTGTTTTATCTGAGCGGGTTGTCAAATTTGTCACATACAGTTTTTCTCTATCAATAAGAGATAAAAATAATAATATCAATGGCCGCGTTCCACTGCCCGCTAGATGACTAGCGGCATGTCAAACTCCATATAAAAAAAATTGACATTTCACCATTTGCGCTAGACGTCTAGCACTTTTTGTGAAATATCCCTTTCAGGGAAATTTCTCAATCTAGCGCAAAATTACCCGCTGTATTGGGAGAAAAAACAAAAAAAAAACGACCTGTCAAAGGAAATCGTTCAAACGTTTGCAAAATAAAATTAAATACGAAACCGAGCAAGTGGAATTGTGATAAAATTGTTAATAACGTAAGTAAAATAGCAATTCAGATATCGTTTTTATAATATATTGTATTATTTCTTTGATTATAGCGTGGAAATATTTGGTCTTAAATGTCACTTTGCTGCTGGCGCTAGGGTTCTAGCGCGGACGTTCCTTCATCTGGGATATTTTGTGCTAGACATCTAGCGGGCAGTGGATCGCGGCCAATATGTAAAGGGTGATTTTTTAGCTGGTTTGGTTTTGGCAACACTGGTTTTGACAGCTGACGTGTGTTTAGTACCTTGTGTCACTGTCAAAGTGTCAAACAGCTTCAGTTTGGTTTGCAATTTAACCATGGATCGTCTTACAAATGAACAACGCTTGCAAATTATTGAATTTTACTATCAAAATTCGTGCTCGGTTCGAAATGTTCATCGCGCGCTGCTTCCATTTTATGATCGGCATTCTCGACCTTCTGAGCAGTCTATTCGGAAGATTGTGACCAAATTTCGCACCAAATTTACTTTGTTGGACATTAAACCACCAACACGTTTACGTACTGTGCGTAGTGAAGAAAATATTGCGGCCGTATCAGCTAGTGTGACAGAAGACCGCGAAATGTCGATTCGGCGCCGTTCCCAGCAGTTAGGCCTTTGTTACAGCACTACGTGGAAAATTTTGCGGAAGGATTTGGGCGTAAAGCCTTTTAAGATACAGCTGGTGCAAGAACTAAAGCCAGCCGACCTACCACAACGCCGAATTTTTGGTGAATGGGCTCTTGGAAAGCTGGCCGAGGATCCGCTTTTTTATCGAAAAATTGTGTTCAGCGATGAGGCTCATTTTTGGTTGAATGGGTACGTAAATAAGCAAAATTGCCGCATTTGGAGTGAAGATCAGCCAGAAGCATTGCAACAGCTACCAATGCATCCCGAAAAAGCCACTGTTTGGTGCGGTTTATGGGCCGGCGGCATTATTGGGTCATATTTCTTCAAAGATGATGCGAATCGCAGCGTTACTGTCAATGGTGAACGCTACCGAGCGATGATAACAAACTTTTTTTTGCCCGAAATGGAAGTTCTTGACTTGCATGATATGTGGTTTCAACAAGACGGTGCCACATGCCACACAGCACGCGAAACAATGGCGCAATTGCGAGGCGAGTTTGGTGAACAGTTAATTTCACGTTTCGGGCCGGTCAATTGGCCGCCTAGATCGTGCGATTTGACACCATTAGATTATTTTTTGTGGGGGTATGCCAAGGCTAATGTGTATAGGGACAAGCCCGCTTCGATTGACGCACTGGAAGCCAACATCCATGCATTCATTCGTGAGATACCGGCCGATATGTGTGAAAGAGTATGCCAAAATTGGACTCAGCGGATGGGCTACCTGAGACGCAGCCGCGGTCAACATTTGCATGAAATTATCTTTAAACATTAAATTGCAAGGTTCAAACTATCGATTCAAATAAATATTTCATTCATTTTTTCGAATTTTTTGTGTTTTTTTTTTTTTAAAAGTTCTAAACCTCTTAAAAAATCACCCTTTATAACGCTCATAAAAACGATCTGAAAAATTCCTATTTTGGCAAAATACATCAACAGGCATAGGAAAATATTTGCTTCATCTGACAAGGATTTAGTCTCAAGTCAAACATTAATATTTGTGAACAGAGGTCATACTCTAATTTAAAAAAAAAAACAAGTCCGCCACATCAATTAATTTGAATTGGCATTTCGTCAAAATAGTTTAACTTCATCTGGCAAGACCTTAGCGACACCTAAAATTTGTCTCATTTTCGTGCTTTCGTCGTTTTTATATGTTTTAGGAAAAGTTCATCAGTTCTGAATTCAAGACATTCAACTCTAATATTCGAAGCTTCCAATTCTATGCAACCAAAGTGTTTGATCCGGTTGACAATTGCACAACGCGCTGCTCAACAAGTGTGCGGGTAGTCTAGTGACGATCGCTTAACACGTTTTTGCATTCCGTTAGGGGCCAATTTTAAAATAATTTTCTCTACATTATCTCTTCAACACGTTGCTCAACTTCTTGATTTTTTTGTCGACTTAAATTGTGTTGGATCTGGCGAGTTGATCCATTGAAATCAGAAATCAATCAGTTGTTCATTCATTGGCAAACATCGTACTTTTATAAAGACTCAATCAACTAAAGTTATTAGGTTATTACACCCGAAAAAAAACCTATGGACGGAATTTTGTTTTCTTTTTCGTAAATCGAACCTGTGACCCCTCGCTTTGTAGTTCTACACACTAACCACTAAGCCACTGCGACTTATGCACATACATGTTGTCATCAGACCTACACTTATGTAAGGCGTGATAGTCTGGTGGACTGCGCTATATAAAGTCATCCACTGTACAACAACTTTAGTTGTTTGCAAATTGCAAAGATCGGCATTGTCACTGCGGTTATGGGACATGTTATTTCAGGTGATACTTGAACCTAACCTTACCTAGCTTTACTCAAACAAACCTAATGTCCACTCCCGGTGGACTTCAGCACCGGCAATTGCGGTGCATCTTAAAGTAAACAAATGCAATGATTTCCGAAAAGCCTTCAAAAGGTCGTCTTCATGCTCCCGGAGATTAAATATTTCCAGAAGTTTCGTCATATTTACTAAACTCGGCTGAGATTTTAAAAAGTGTACCAAGCCACAATATTGATTCACTAACCCTGATTATTTCTCTTAGTACTTTTCCTGTATTCTATGCAACGGTAAGCTTTAACTGGAAGGAGTTGTTTCCTCTGAAATCCGCCAAACAGTTCAGTATTCTAGATAACACACGCATATCCCCATGCAACTGCTTTGTTAAACTATAGAACAATCCAAATGGTTACATTCGCGTGCTTCAACACATCCTCTGCTTAGCTTGGCTGTGATGTTACAAACTACCCATGCGTGCTCCTAGATATAATTCCTTTTAAGGAAAATAGCTACAGCGAACTAAAACTTCAATGTGCCCATCCAACGGAATGTCAGGGGTCAAGAGAAGGCACATCAACACCGCCAGTCACGTGAGGCATGCAATGCATAGCGGAAGTCATAACAACCAGACTAAATAAAAATTGATATCTTGGCAATTTATGTTCAGAGCTATCTTGAAAGCTTATCACACTCGCATTTGACTGTCACAACACGTCCCTTTACACATTAACGACCATATTTCATGCACTGACTTAACACTGTCCCCAACAAAAATATTGTGCAGAACTCAACTCGCCACGGACAATATTTGCTCGGGCAGCGAAATCTTATCAATGTCAATATTTTTATCAGGGAAACAGCTCTCTCGAACGAAGCGCACTGTCTATAAGAGAAGAGCTTTTCCCCCGTTAAGAGGTTGCCCACCCAACAGCCCACAGCCGAAGCTGTTTCACCGCAAAAGATATACCGCCTTTACCATTCAGATTCGAGCCACAAAAACTCCCCGAAAAGGCACAGCACAAATAATTTAATCCGCATGTGTAGGTGCATATATGGAGTAGATAGGTACATATAGATTTGGGCCAGCACCAGCGAAAAGGAAAAACTATGATGTAATTCTCGAATCTCGCAATAATCTCCCCGCCACGATTTTCCCCAGCGCAGATACACTCACTGGAGCAGTTAAACGGCTAAAGATACTTTTATAAATATTTACCATCGCATTGCGCTACTTATTCTGCCACAAAACTTTAAATTCGCCATCGACAAGGAATAACTTTATCCTTGAACCAGATACACGGTTCGATTTTGCCATTGACTTTGCAGCAGCAGACTTTCGAGACAAATATTGTTCCCTCGAATAGGAGCGAATTGTTTGGGATGAAATCACTTTAAAAGGAACTTTCTACACTAGTGAATTAAATGAGCTTACTTTAAGGAGTTGACATGGTATCCATCCGATGCAACAGCATTTTCAATTACACACAAATATTGGAAAATACTTTTCACAAAAAATTCACAAAACAACTGCCTCAAGTTGACGTACGGTGTACGGAAAACGTTTGCAGCTTTCCACCAGCAGCGCCGTCATAGCTGGATTCGCGCATGCACTTCCAAGTCCAGCTTTTTGCCACTTTCTCGAAGAGAAACTAACAGACTTTGACGTTCGCAGGCGATATACGGTGGGGTACTCGTACAAGTAGGTATTGCTGTTCAATGATTACGATCGGCGAATAACAGGTGAGAATACAAAATCTATCCAACTACATAGATGGTTATTTGGGTTTTATCGTCGTATCATGAATGTCGGCAATTAATCGTGATGTAGTATCGCGTGATTGTTGTTTTCAAACGCATGGGTTTGCTTTCGGAGCATGCAAGTAGTGGCTACTACGATGCCACCTTGAAACTATGTCGTTTTGGGGGTGAGCGAAATATTTATTCGCAAAGGTATTTCGGTGTTTGTGACAGCTGAAACGCTTTTCGAGCAATCCGGATGTCGATAATGAAGTGTATATCTCATATCGCGTTACGGCCGGAGGACACGAAAGACGAACGAGCGATTGAAATTGTGCTGCGAATGCTGTCAATAATAAAATGGCGTGCCTAGGACTAGTGCTAAAAAGAAGCTTTCCCTGCGAATGTTGTATGTATAATTTATTTTGATGATAAATACAATTTGCTGACCACAAATACGATCCTGGCTTTAAAAATCGGTTGCTTCGACGGATACATTAATATTGACGTATTCGACGGAACGAGCAGTCCGACTAAATCCGTCATCGTATGACAGCCGATGAAAGTGGGTTCATTCGCGTGTATGTTTTAAATCGAACGCACAAAGTTCACACATGGTCTCATCAAAACTGACAGGAAAAGAGAAAATTAGCAAAATAGCGAGTAACGAGCAGTTCCTCTCTTGGCTCGAAACAACTCTGAGAATTTCAACAAGCAAAATGTCAAAGATGTTAGTGGCTCGAAATAGGTTAAGGTCCATCTACGTACTTTGGATAATATATTTCCAGCTCTCTGAGAGAGTCTCGCTCAATTTGTTGAGTTTAACAGATTTTTAGTGTTTGGCTGCATTGTTGTCCTTTAGGGTAAGCCTAATACTTGCAGCTCAATAATCTACAGAGTTCTAGCAATGAAAGACCCCTGGACCGCAAATATTTTGTTGAATGTTAAATTAAAAAGATGTACACTTTGTTCTTTATACTCTCGGATGTTTGTCAGACATTCGCAAGAGGTGGCGCTATTCCGAGATTTGAACCTGCAACCCCTCGCTTAGTAGTCAAACACACTTACGACTAAGCCACTGCGCCTACCTTTTCTATATTTTACGCTGTCCTTACTATAGTTTTTCACTCAGTGGTATTGATCGAATAAATCTTTCTTGTATTTTTGAAGTCTCCACTTTTTTGACACATTTCATTGGCGAAACAAGTGCGTCGATACTTTTACGAAACTCCTTCGAGATATCTTAGAGAATAATGTTTGATTTGTGTAACCCACTTACTGTGACACCTGAGATCTCTTCGGAGTAAGTGAGGGGACAGAGCGAAGAGCAACTTCGACATCAAAACCGCCCATCGAAAGTAAAACTGCATCAAACATCGATTTGATTTTAAAACAAAAAAATGTACAATGGACGTTGATTTAATAATCTGCATATGAAAAATTATCTGTCAAGCATGTCATCCGCAGATCATTAATCAGAAGGTTTCAGCAAAGTCTGAAAGATAAATTTACTGTGACAAAGTTTTTGTGTACATGCATTTCGATCAGCCGTTTTAGTAGACTAACAGCTGTTAGATTCTTTCGGACTTTCTAAAAAAACAGCTCTTACTTCATTGGTTTGGTTTATATTTGGCTCGTTTAATCTAATAATCTAGTACATTTTTAAGTGCAAATGCTCTGAGCTACTCGCATGCACGGAGGCGTATACGTAACATTTGACCACGCAAGTTTAATAAGAAAAAAAAATGTATTTATCGTGCTCAACCCTCAACTTCTCGCCCTGTAAGTAAGTGGGAAAACTTTCCTAAAATTGCAGTTGTGCGTGGTAAAACATTTCTGGAAAATTTAATGTGTGATTTTATGTATTTTCTACTGTACCTAATAAAAAAATATCACCTTCATGACTACACAAACTTTTAAGTAATCATAACCATAAGGTTGTTGGTCCAAAAATTTATGCAAATTCTCCAATTTGACGTTTGAAAAAGCTACACTTGAAATCGACAGGTTTTGTGTAACGAAGAGAAGACTGACTGCTGCAGCTGCGACACTCACGTCACTTCATGCTTTTCACTCTCTTCTTGGTGGCTCATTTACATGTAAAGTGATCTTTTTACAATTAATGTGACGGCTCTCAATTTTTTGCTACAATTATGGAGCGTGCATAATTGATGTCGAATTTTGTTAATTGTAATAGTTTTAAAACGGTCGAGAAGCCTTACACTGCACGATGAAACCAATTTATCAGGAACAAAGAATTTTTTAGAGCCATTTCCTTAAATTCATTTATCAGCAACCAATTTCAACAAAAATAAAAGTTTTCCTAGGAACAAAGGCATTTGTTGTGGAGTAACGTGCACGAAAGCTCTAGGTACTAGATCTAATACAAATTAAGAAATTTCAGTTTGTCACTCCTCAATTAAAACTGTAGTGCAAAAATGTTAACTTGATTCATGGAATAACGGTCATTGACGAAACACAGAAGTGAGATAGAGGAACTTAGCATTTTCTATTAAAAAGAAGAATTATGACAGAGCTTTGCCAACAAATCCAACTTGCAAGTCGACTCTGTCAGCCATTGGTTGCATTTAAAAGTGTAGGTAGATAGTAGCCTCCCAAAGTTAAAAATTTTCGCCTGATTGTTTAGGTACACTGCCATACAATTGTCATTTTGGACAAGTTTGTATAAACGGAAATCAATTTCTGCTCTTTTTAAGTGATTACATTTATATTTAAAGCTGGATTTACATAGGTATAGCTTACAAAATTTAAGATTTATACGTCCAAGACTTGCAGAATATTTGTGATTGAAATTGCCGCATCTTGTAAACTGTTTAAATTTGTAATCTGGAAGTTTTGTATTTAACATAAATTTTGTATTTCAAAAAGTTCTGCTACAATTTTCGCGTCACGGTTATTAGAAAACATTTTTATTGATGCGAGGTTATCAAATCCAATTCTGTCATATATTTCAAAATTTCACTTAAATTTTCTAAATTTTGGTTTTAAATTCACTAGGGACTGCTACAATTTGCTTGTGAAATTCCCGGAAATTTTAGAATGTCAAACGAAAGGCCTTTGATCTTTTTTAGTTCAGATTTTGACCATAGATGTCGTATTATTATGCGTGTGTTTTCGATCAGTTTAGATGTTTTCACTTTTTTGTAAATACTTTTCTTCACTTTTGTTTTGGTGTAGTTCATGCTCTACTCTAGCTAAGCAAATGCTTAAATATTATTTAAAAAAAAATATCCAAATCAAGACCTTTTAAAAACACAATTACAATTACAAAATTGCGAATTGCATAGGTACCAACGAAAGAAAAAAAATGTTGGTTCTTGAGAAGTGATACAATAATATTACTTCGTTAATATTGTGCTGGCAGTATCGTTCTCTGCGCTGTCACCTGTCAACCAAAGATAATGGAATAAAAGAGATGGATATCTTTCGTACGTCTATCCCCCCAAAACCCATTTGTTTACATTGTTGTTTTTGTAATTTCAACCCCCGTCTGTGAATACGTGTGACATAAAAAAGCATGTTGCTAATGGCCGGCCACCATTCCTTTAGCTTTTCTGTGCATTGCGCTGTTCAATTGCTTTGTGTTTCGTATTGAACTTGTTTAGTTTTTGTTAAGGCTTCGATTAAAATAAAGAAAATAGTGAAAAACACATTTCGGAATAGCGAATTCTTGCATTAAAGTCCAATTCATGAACTCACAAACACTTGAAAAGAAATGAGCAAATGTGCGTGACTTCATGAATTTTACGGGAAAACAGCTTGTAGGCAGCCGCCTTTCCACTGGAAAGTTATCCATCTCTGTATTCCATTATCTTTGCTGTCAACTAATTGCCAGCGTCAACGTAAACGTAACAGAATTTTGTTGTCTGATTACACAAACCGTATGTATGTTTACGTTTTGACAATCAGCTGATTTTGCTTTCACTGAACTTCCACTATTGAATTTGGTTTTTTCGTATCTTTCAATTTCCCTGCCCGGCTTTTCAACTACCAGTCCGATATGAACTTTTAACTTGTGTGCTTGCGGTTACTCAACATTTAAGAGATATTTGATACTTGTGGTTTGTTTTCACATATAATTTAAACTATTTCAATTGTCTTTGCCCGATACAATGGCGATTTTTAATAGCATCAAATACAGTCTAAAGACATTGGCGTCTTTAAGTACTTTCCAATATGCGAAGCGGTCGAAACTACTGTAAGTATTTCGAAATTTTTTACCACCATAATTTCTCCTACATTTTGCAAAGTCACTGAATACTAGAGGTAGACGTGGAGTTCGTGCAAGTTGTGGCGTGCTGACATTTTGGGAGTCTATCCCTCTACAACATTCGAATACCTATGATTAGATTGAATAAGTGGTCGCATGAGTCAGGAATGTTATTCGAGTATAATTGGGGCAACCAATGACATCGATTTTGTATCACTTAACCACAAGAATTTTATAATTTACTTACTGTGTACAAATTTATAAACAACAGGTTGTTATCACAACAGCATCAATATGTTTCGCTGGAGACGCAAATGAGCAAAATATTTTGCAGTCAATTGAAGACGATAACAAACAATATTGTTTTGGTTCTCGTCGTCGGACGTCAATTGGTGCTGCGGCTCTAATGGTCAATGGGAACCGGGTATATCACTTAATAAAATTGTTTTTAATTAAATCTTGTATTTGGTTGCAAACATGTTTTTGATACACATCTGGACTTTGTTTTGTATGTCATTGTATTCCTAAGTGGTGAAATGTAAACAACGTTCATCGTTTGTAGGTACATAAGTTGTTGTTTATTTTTGTCCTTGAGGGAATTTGTAATTCACTGACTGGAAACAATTGGGTGGCACCAACTAAGAAGAGATATTTTGCGTTCGATCCAATCTAGGTAGCATAAGTTTTGAGTTTGTCCTGAATGACTTGGAAAATCGGTGATGGTACTGTTCATGGATATTGTTAACATTGTTTATTTGATTTGATAACAGTAAATAACTAGATTAGATTAGAGGTTCTGGCGGGGTTGGGTCAGCAATTACCTCTATTACCTTGCCTACCTATTTCTGAACATGTGAAGATGGCTTGAAAAGTAGTTTGAATGGTAGCCCCGAGTTTGTAGGTTATACCTCATTGATTAAAATGAATGCGAACCCAAACTGTCCCAAATATAAACCACAAGCCTGAAATGTGTTGTGGTTTGAAGATAACAATTTGTTCTTAGACATACGTAGATATGCAAGCAAATCGTATAACCGATTTAAAGAATCAGAAATGCAATTATATTTAGAGAACATCAAATAAACCCGCAAAATTGAATTTTGTTTCAGTCACGCTCAAGCATTCGTAATAGGATCCGGTGTGGCAACATTCATGTCCCATAGCCAAGCAAATATGGAAGCTAAACGCAAACTGAGCACCTCGCAATTCATGGCCGATCCCATAACCGACATGAACGATATATTGCTGAAGGAAAACGACATGAGAATTAAAGTTGAACTGCTGATACTGAAAATCCAAGCTGATTTCTGTCACGCCCTAGAGAACGAAGAGAACTTTGGACAAAAATTCAAAGTTGACCGCTGGCAACGCAAGGAGGGAGGCGGCGGAATTACCTGTGTCCTGCAAGATGGAGATATTTTCGAAAAAGCTGGTGTAAATATTTCAGTTGTCACGGGCACTCTTCCTCCGGGGGCAGTGCAACAAATGCGCTCCCGAGGAAAGAATCTGAGCGATGGTCATTTGCCTTTTTTTGCGGCTGGTGTCAGTGCAGTTATACATCCACGCAATCCAATGATTCCTACAATTCACTTCAACTACAGATATTTTGAAGTGCAGAACAACGATGGACAGAAGCAGTGGTGGTTCGGTGGCGGTAAAAGTTTACAATTTGTCCTTGAAATGATTTTGCTTGAATTTGTTTATTGTTAGGAACTGATTTGACTCCATACTACCTGGATCAAGACGATGCAGTACTATTCCATCAAACACTGAAAGATGCCTGCGATCAACATGATGTTGAATATTACCCGCGATTTAAGAAATGGTGCGACGATTACTTCCGAGTGACACATCGTAACGAATGCAGAGGCATCGGTGGTATATTCTTTGACGATATCGACACTCCTACTCAGGATGAGGCATTTAAGTTTATTTCGACCTGTGCACATTCTGTGATCCCGTCATACTTGCCAATAGGTTGGTTCCTTGTGCGATGAACGGCTGCAAAAATATTGAAATACAATTTTTAACTTTGCAGTTCGTAAGCATAAAAATGATGCGTACGGAGACCGTGAACGCCAGTGGCAACTTCTCCGCCGTGGACGGTATGTGGAATTCAATTTGATCTATGATCGTGGAACTAAATTTGGCCTGTACACACCCGGAGCTCGCTATGAAAGTATATTGATGTCCCTACCATTAACTGCGGTGAGTTTTTCTTAAAATATCAATTGGTTGTTTAGCCACAAAGAATTGGTTCGCGTGGCTGTCAGCAAGAGCGACCGCCAACGTACTGATCAATTTGTTTCTCGTACTTGCGAATTTGTGCCCCAGGCAGACAAATGACAAAGATTTTGAGGTCCAAACCAGCTGAGTTGTTAAGCTTTGCTCTAAGAGATTGCACATCTTATCACATCCCTGCTAATGCAATTTTGAGCCCCTAAATTCAATATTCTGTCTTTACAGCGTTGGGAATACATGCATACCCCATCCCCCACGTCGGAGGAAGCCAAACTAGTGGAAGTACTGAAGAACCCACGGGATTGGATCAAGATCGACCAGAAAATCAAGCAAGCCGTGTAAACAGCATTTAAAAACACACATTGCAACCTAAGTTCTAAGAATCCATTCATCGTATTGTACATAGGTAGGTAGCTAACAAAAGAAATGCACAAAGTTCGTTTTTTTACAAACAAAAAGTTCGTTTTTATTTTCCCAATAATTGCATTGCGATCATTTCTGCCTCGTTCAAGGATAGTTTCTCCGTAATCTTTTTCGTCTTTTTGTAGAGCGGTTCATCTTCTCTGTCACTAATGCCGCTGCTTTCAGAGCCGTCGTCGGGTCGCCGTTTCTTTTCGTATAACCGCTTCGGTGGTCGATGTACCAGGCTTTCAGCTTCACTGAGTTGATCTTCATCATCTTCGTCACTACTGCTGTTGGAATCACTGTTAGTGACATTGTACACCTTTTTCGGATCTGGTAGCCATGACAAATCGACTTCGGGCAGGTCCTCATCACCACTATCACCGAACTCATCCACATCATCGTCGTCGTCGTCTCTTGATTTGCTCTTCTTCTTCTGCACCTTATGCTTGGTCTTGACAATGTCCTTGAAGCGCTGTTTGTCGAACTTGTCCTCCTCACGGAGCACTTTCTTAGCGGTTTCAATGTCAATTCCGCCTTCGTCTTGATTCACGTATTCTCGTGCCAGCTCGGATTGCATTTGCTTTCTGGTGTCGAGCACTTCCGAACCGTCTTCGTTGAACTCGACCTTGGTATTCGCTTGGATTCGTTTTTTGAGAACACGCTTAGCGAGAGCGGCCTTTGTGAGGATTTTGGCTTTCCTTGCTGCAGTAAGCTCTGCTTTAGTTTCAGCGTCGTCACCACTAGAGGCTGCATCATCGATTTCGTGGTCTTTCCTCTTAATCTTGAAGAGCTCCTCCTCGACATTGGAGTCATCGCTGTCGTCTGAATTGGGTAGGTTGAAGCTAGTGTTGTCGTTCGATGCTTTGGACTTATGAGCCTTCTCTTCTTCCGCGTCACCTGATGATGAGCTATCATCTTCTTCATCGTTGGTCTTCTGAGCAGCCGCCTTTCTTTTCTTAAATCTCTCCAAAAAACGTATTCTCGGCACAACTTCCAGGCCAAGTGACTTTGCGTACTCATCGGTGTTTAGCTTGCTGACGTTGAAAATCTTTTTGTTCTTCATTAAGAAGACTGATTTAACGTACGACACAAATGCACGTTGAGCGGTGTCTTTTAGCTCCTTGTTCTGCGCAAGAAATCCTTCCATTTTGCCTCTGGGTGAAAATAGCTTCCTTGGATCGATGTGGATCTTATTGACATCGACTTTGGCGCTTTGCAACTCGGCAAGCATGCCCTCCTCCTCACTGGGAAGTAGAACTAACAAGCTTTCGCCGCGTGCCTTATGGCGAGCTGTTCTTCCTGCACGATGGATGTACTGAGTCACGTCTTCGGGACAGTCCATTTGAATCACCCAATTGACTGTGGGAAAGTCAAGACCGCGCGAAGCAATATCTGTTGCGAATAGCACCACATTACTCTTGCGGCAAAACTCTTGATAGATTGCAACTCTACGATCCTGATGGAGGGTGCCATAGAGAGCAAGGAGACTTGTACCTGGCCGTAGTTTACAAAAGATTTCGTAGACGTACTTGACTTGTTTACAGCTGGAAAGGAACACAATGCACTTTTGCTTCAAATGATTCTTTATGAATGACCACAGCATTGTTAGCTTGTCCTCAAGATTGACAACCACATAGCTCTGTTGCAAATTGTCGGGAGTGACTGCCTGTTGCTCAGACGGAGCCACATAAACGGCATTGTCTAAGCTCAATCGTGCCAAATCCTTCACCGATTTCGTTTGTGTTGCAGAAAACAGAAGCGTCTGTCGTTCTGGTGGTAGGTTTTCAATGATTCCATTCATTGTCTGTTCAAATCCCATGTCCAAGCACCTATCAGCCTCATCCAACACCAAAACTTGCATATTTGAGGCATCAAACAACGGATTCTCGTCCATGTGCTGCAACAAACGTCCCGGAGTGCATATAATAATATTACACTGATCCATGCGTTTCGTTTCAAACTTAAGGTTCTTTCCACCAATTATCAAGCCAGCAGAGAAATCGTGAAACGCTCCGATCTTCTTTAATGTTTCAAAGATTTGATATGCCAGCTCTCGAGTTGGCGAGATGATTATCGCTCCGATTCCATCCAGACGTGTCCATTTCTTCATAAACAAATTCTCAATCACCTAAAATTTAACAATAATTGATAAATTATTCAAACGACGAGACAATCAATTGCTAACCGGTATCAGGAAGGCCAGTGTTTTGCCGCTACCAGTTTGGGCAGCTCCTAGGATGTCCCTGCCTTGCAGAGCATGTCCTATACTCTCACGCTGTACTTCGGTTGGTACTTTGTAGTTGGACGAACGCAAGCCTTTTTGAGTTTTCCACGATAGTGGAAAATCTGAAAACTGCTTGATTTTAGTGGGATCGATGGCTTCCAGTTGTAAACGAATGCGTTCGATTTCTTCATCGTCTTTCGGTTTGGTATTGTTCTGCGCCTTATGCTGATATTTTTTGAATCTCTTTCCTTTTTGAAACGTTTTATTGGCACTTTTCGTCTGCATCATGTAAGAAATGATGTGATATTCTATAAAATTAAGGAATTATGAAAACGTGTTGAGTCTTCAATATAAACAACACACTTTTCGGAAAAAATAACCCTTGAGAAGTGACATGTGTTATCTGACATATGACATTTCTTCCGGCATTCGTTCAGAAAGTAGGTACCTAGTTGTAGCATGCGAAACAGAGTAGGTACCTACCTCTATGGCAATTCTGTACTAGCCCTCAAGCGGAAAAACAAAGAACACTGGAAGCTAGTTTTGAAATTCGATCGAAGCGAAAATTCAAAACTAATTCGAATGAACTGCCTTCACTCTCAGTTTCGAGGGAAACTGATTTATTTTGGAATGAATATCGGAATGTTAGGTACCTAAACATAATTTTATTTTTCTATTGAGGTATTTTCAAAATGATTACGAATTATGTACAATAGTTTCAGGCAATATTTATATTGAAAGCAAATAGCAACAACAGTATTGCGCTTATATAATTTCCAGATGACATAACCAAAGAACTCGCAATTTCAAATTTAATCAAAGATCAAACTTAAACGTACGCCAAGTAAATGTAGTAGAATATATTTGAGACTTCGTATTTATTAATGTGGTATTCGATTGGGCGCTCTCAGGGCACTTTTTTTGCTCTCAGAGCAATTTTTATGTTCGTTTGGTACAAGAAAAGCAATCTTTTTCAGATTTCAGAGCAATTTTGCGAATCTGGATTTTTTCTCAGATTTGCTTCAGATTTACTAATACAAGTACGTTTGAGTTTGACAACTAGCGGTTTTTGTTTACGTTTTCGAGAAATTTTTCAACTGCAAAGAAACGCATTGCATAGGGTGGATCTATTTTTGTTAATTATTTATGTACCCTACAAATGTTTAGAAATCAATCTGGGCAAGCATTTTGAATGTTTTCTTATAAAATTTAATCAGTGAATGGAAAACGCTCAGAAAAGTGTCAAAGGCTACACATATTGCAGTCGCACAAATATCAACAAAAAAAAAGAGCGACGTTTTCGTGTTCGATTAGCCACACGAAATCTGAAATCTGAGAGCAAATGTGAAGAAGCCTAATCGAATACCACATTAATAAATGCGTTATTTTATGTTTTGCTTTTCACACGTTCCACAAATCAAACAGCAGAAACTATTTAAATACAACAAAAACAAAAAGAAAACAACAAAGTTCAGTCTTATGTCGTTTTCTATTTCTATTTTGAGATTTTGCTCTCAGATTTCATATTTTTCGTGCCCAATAGATAATAAAATGAGATAATTGTTTATAAAAACCCACTCAATTTATGTTGCTATCCATTGCAGCGGTCAAATGTAAATTTTTCACATACTAGTCGTCTAAAAACGTCACACTTTAAAGTTTGACAAATGCCAAAGGTTTTGGTTTTAGTGAAAGTTAATATCGCTAAGAAATCGAGATTCGCAAAATTGCTCCGACTCTGAAAAAGTGTTTTTGTCCCAATGGTTAACGATATTACTTGCGCAATTTTTAAAGCATTCTCTGGTAACTCCCATTAGAAACAATAGAAAATAGCCCACCCATTCACACCGTATACATGTTCACTACGTTTGTGAATGGAGCTTAAATCGTTACATGTATGGATGTAGTCAAATTATGTTAAAAAATTACTGAAAAGTGCAAAAAACAAGATAAAAACATTGTTGAATTAAAAAATTATGTTTATCACACGTATTTGGTAACAACTGAGAAGTTAAATTAATGGCATTTGTGCGCTTTTCAACAATATTTAAACAAAACACTGCTTTGGCCATTATAAAACAGCTTTGTTATCCTACAAGTTTTTTTGGCGTTTGAGCAAAAAAGGTAGCCCATCTGTGAAAGGATGGAAACACTCTATTGACTACGTTTGTGAATGGACCTTAAAATCGTTACATTTGCTTGCAATCAACAAACACACTCGCCTCTTGACGTTTCTTGATATTTAACCGGCCTACATTTTTATTTGTTGAGGTTTATGGAAATTGAAATTTGATTTATTTAAAAAAAAAAAGAAAAGAAATATAAAGTCAAATTAAAATAGAAACTGTACGTAACATAAAGGACTAAAATAATGTCTTCACTATCTGGTTTTCGAGTGAACATGTTCAATGAGAATTTTCTAAATGAAAACGAACAAGATGCAAACTCAGTTCTCACAGAACTTGATAAGGGTAAATTTGTAAACACTAAACACTCTTCACGCAGTTCACATATTTCGCTAATATAAATAGGTCTAAGATCTACAAAAATTGGTGTGCAGTGTGAAGCTATTGTGAGATTTCCCCGCCTGTTCGAGAAGTATCCCTTTCCAATTCTAATCAATTCATCGTTCCTGAAACTCTCGGAGTTCTTTTGGAATGGGTAAAATACACTCGGTGGTCTTTTAAGCAAAAGCTAAATAAAATCTCATTTTTTAGATCAAATCTACTCCGATTCTGGGTCTTGAAAGTCTGTCAGCAAAGTGAAAATCATTTAGACAAGATCCTTAACATTGATGCGTTTGTCAAACGAATATATATGGTGACACACTCGAATGATCCAATTGCAAGAGCATTGACGCTAAGGTACGAACAAGGACTATACTCCTAGATATTTTGCGATGTGTAGTCTCTTTTTGTTATCAGAACTCTAGGTGCAGTATCACGGGTGATACCCGAAAAACAACAAGTACATCACTCGATTCGTAGAGCTCTTGACAGCCATGATACTGTCGAAGTGGAGGCTGCTATCTACGCAAGTGGACAATTCGCCGCACAATCTAAGTAGAAGCTTATTGCAAACGAAAACCTATTAAGCCTCTGATATGTTTTTTTCCCCACAGGTCATTTGCCATAAGTATGTGTTCAAAGATAGCAACAATGATTGAATCTCTGCAAACACCCGTCAGTATGAAGCTTCAACTGATTCCAGTGTTACGACATATGCATCATGATGCCAATACGGCGGCAATGGTCAAAGACCTCTGTCTAAATCTTTTGCCCAAATATCCGGCTGAGAGTTTCGTTATTGCGATTTTAGACTCGCTCACTAAGCTCTCTAGTGAAACACTAATCGGGATTCCAGAACAAGTGGAATTACTGCTGACATATCTGCAAGATCCCCGGAAGAAGGTGCGCTGCCAGGTTTTGAAATCTCTAACCACTTTAGCAACCCAAAGGAGCGCCCATTCGTGGCCCAGCGGTTCTCTTAAAAATCTCATTACGAAGGCAAAAACATGCGTCGAAGGTACTGAGCAGACATTGGTACTGACTGTGGTGCTGACTCTTACCGAATGCCCACTAACTTGCCACGCACTGCTGAACGAAGAGCAGAGTCTCATCATAGAGCTCTGTTCCTCGTGTTTGAATTTAGAGAGCCACACTGCCGCCAGTCAAGCTTTGGCTATTCTAAAAGGCCTTGTGCTCTACTGGTAAATAGACCTTGAAACTAGAAAAACTTTTTTTATTTGCATCTTGTTTCGTAGTCACACAAATTCAACACCACCCCCAGCAGTGATAATGGAACTAATTAATATCCATCTGGAGAGTTTGATTTTCTCCTCAGTAGGCGACGAAAAGTATACCAAGGAGCTAAAGAAGTACCTCGTTTGTGGTGTAAAGATCTCGGAGGCGAACAATGAGTTCGGTGAAGATTTCATCGAAATGATTGGCGATCTATTGAGTGATGATATCAGTAAGTGTTTTATTTTTAGAAATAGATAACCAGCTGAAAAGGGTTTAAATTAATTTTTGTTTGTACTTGAAGCATATCCCAAAAGGCATTCGGAGCTTTTGTGTGAAACGTTAGCTGCACTGTCCTCCAAGTTTCAGCTTCGTAAATTTACGATTCCGAAACCAGATGCCATGGACACAGACGAAGACGCATCTAACGAAACCGTGAATCCCGTTGCAGAGCGACTTCCGCAGATCTTAAAAAAACTCAACTCAATTCTTAGTAGCGATTGCAAAGATGACAAGTCCAGAATCATCGAAATTCTATCAGCTGTAATGTTGCAATCGCTGATAGGATGTTTCATCCCGAAAGTTATACTCGATACGTTTGATCGCATTGCTGCAGTTACAAATTGCTGGACCCTGTATCGAATTGGCCGGTCTGCTTCTAGGTAAACAAAGTGAAATTCGTAAATGAAACGTTTGATGTCATCTCTGCTCATAGGTATGGCCAACATTTCTTAGCCGCGCGAATCTATTCGCTAATCGCAAACCACGCATCATTGGACAAATTCCACTTCTTCCTAATAGGCGTTGCGCAAATGGCCAAAGCGGAGTGTATATTGAATTATGGCCTGGAATATGACACGATGTCGCAACACTACAATCTGTGCGATCCAAAATATGCAAGTAATCAGTTGAAATTGATTCCGCTAATCGAACGTTTGGATATGGCCATCAGCCTGTATTGGGAAGCATTGGCAAGCTTACGCGCAAGTTCTTCTCCCACCAGCCCTTTAACGTTCCAGTTGGAATTTATTAAACTACGGGCTCAGTTCTTGCAGACATTGTTCAGTGTCGTTACTGCTAAAAACGCCCAGACAATCATCCCTCCGCCCGCTATTGCAGCTAGTTTGGCGCAGAATTCGCGCGATTATCTGCAAAAATTCGGACATGTTACGAACCAACTGAGGAAAGTTGTCAAGTCCATAAAAGGATGCGAGGACTCGTACTTGAAGTTGTACAAATCGGCGTTCGATGCCGATCCCTCTACGTTAGAGTTTCTGGAGCTGTAAGTAATGAGTTGTCATCACTTTCTGTTTTGTTGTACGTGTTGCCTTTTAGAACAGAGTATCAGTGCGCATTGTTTGGAAATATTATAGAAGGCGTGTGTTACGCTTCACCATCGGAACCTCCATTGTCAGTGATGAATGGCGAGTATCCAGAGACAAAGTAAGTAAAGCTTGGCGACTGCCGTCATTAGTCGGGCTCTGCATGTCTGTCTATATAAATGGACTGAAATTTTTGCATCTTGGTCGTTGGGTTTGTTAACTATTTACTATTTTACAGATATCTCATAAATACATGCAGCAAAATGGAACTCCTCGCCCAAAATCTGCCCCAAGAACAAGCTAATATGAAAACTATAACAAACAGGGTAAGTCGCTAGCAAAGTCGCATCGGCTACTTGATACGAATTTCTCTTTTCCAGCACATGGATGTTATCACCAGTGAAATAGAACTGATTGTGAAAACTCCAATTTGTATGCCTAGATATTTCTTCCAAACTCTTCAAGCGACGCAAATCAAACTATCAGTCAGCCCGCAACCACGTGCGGCTGGCGAACACATTATTGTACAGTCGGGAAGCAACTTGGTCATCAAAGTCGAAGGCGTAATTCAGCACTATGGCAAATGTCCTAGCTTATACCGATCTGTGGAGTCAGTGCAGCTCAGTTTGACATCACAGTTGATGACTCCTCGTACCAATGCTGAGATTGTTAAAGTAAGCCAAATCTTCATAACCTTGATCGTTCAAAACTTTTGTTTTTATTTGCAGTCGCCAAATGATACTGTAACATTGACACAAACAGTAAAACCGCAGAGAGATTTCTTATCTGGTAGTTTTCTGTTACCAATCTCCATTGGCGGTCAATGGAATGTTACGTTAGAGACGTATGTTATTGATGAAGTTGGAATAACATGGAGCACCGGTCCCAAAAAGTATAAAAAAATTGATGTGCTCGTTTAACAATTATCATGAATTTTTAATATCAATTCCAGCTCTATGATTGTGCGAGTTTTGGATGATCCTAATAAAGTCCAGGCAGCTACGACATCTACCAGCGGTGCTCCCACAAGAAGATTTTAATTTTTATTTTAAGTGAAAATATGTTGTACTGTTTATTTGAAATCAAATGTGGGCATTCTTTGTTTAGAAAAATTGCTCGTACTATAATCGGTTCTAGCTTAAATTTATTTCTTGTGTATTATTCCATAACTTTCAAGCCACTAGACGAGCTGAAAACATACAGTTGGCCATTGAAATTCACATTTTCACAGCATTGCATCTCAGCACAATCTTTCCAACAAGAACAAATCAAGGGAATATGTTTTGCAAGGCAGTAAAAATGTTCTGGCTGTGTAAAGATGTTTTTCTCTTCTGGACGGGGGTATTTCTGAATACACCTGGCTATAAATAAGATGCTCTACTTGACCTAATTTTGATACTTTCATCATGGGCTGTACTATCAAAACGGTTCCACCATGTAGGGAATGGTGTCTTTTGGTATCATCTGCATTGGAGTTTCGATGACATTGCGTGACACTTATCCTACGAACCTGATGCAATTACACCGGAACGGGCTGCTTTTAAAATTGAGTCGACTTTCCTTCCCTTCTCTGTATTTTACGAACTCACAATGGCGACATTTTTCATATAACGTTACCCATTGTGAACTACAAAATATTCAGATGCGAATGATAAAGAAGCTTTATCTTCTCCTTTTTTGACCGTTCAGACAGAATTTGTGAAATCTTTCAAGGGATTTCACAAATTCTTGATCTCAATTTGTGAAATCTTTCATTCATTCAACATTTATTGGTTCAAAGTTATTTTTATACCGACTATGCAGTCATAGTCGGTCTAAAAATCGGTGCCCACATTGCATCGCAAGGCTCAAATTGCTTAAAGTCATAACTCCCAATATGTGTCTTGTTTTTATGTTTGGGCGTTCGAGATAGCTTTTGGTCGTTTCATGTTTAAAAATGTTTGTAAAAGAAAATGCTATTGAAACACCGCGAAGCGCCAGCAATGCGAACTCTTCCCTCGTCGAAAATGTATACTTTATGGCCTTTTTTTAAATCTGGTTTATGGGTTAGGTATTCCTCAGTCCTTTGCGATATGAGATTAAACATTATTGTGCATAAGGACGTTATTCCCCCGGAAATTTTAGGAGATGTACCGGATTTGGACGCTGTAACATTTATTGGTTTGAGGCTTTGACCTTGGGCGACCATGCGAAACCCTACTGAGACGAAAAGAATACCATTGCGTCCAAGACAAATCTTTCGGCGATGTACAATTTTTGAATTTCCGCTGAAACCCTCCGATCTCAATATTTCATAAATGACTTAATAACATAATCACGATTCAATTCAAAAACTGTTATTTTCATTTTTAGTTTTTTCATTTCACTTGATTTATTATAAATAATTTAATATAACAAACTAACTAGAACGCATAGCTTTGGCTTTGATCAATGTTATCCGTTTGGTAAACCGGATATGTTGGTTGGGGTTGATTTGGCGTGTCCGGATGGTACTCATTAGCAGAGACAATCAGGGTTGCCGTTAACTTAAAAAAAAAGTCACTAACTCGAACCTAAAAATCCACTAGATATGCTAAAATTTAAAAAAAAAGTCACTAGAAAAAAATGTTCACTACCTACCAATAAAAAAAAAATAAATATTCAATTTTAACAAAATTTTTATTTTGATCAATAAATAACTTATAAAAAAAAAAACAAATTCAGTCTCAATGTTACAATATTAACAATTAATTTCCTTAGAAAATCTGCAATATAAGATTCACATTTCAAAGAAAGGAAAACGAATTAAAAACGCAAACTTACCAAGTTAAGCAAAAGTTTATTTCTTCGCAAAGCCAAAATCTCCACCCCAGCCGAAACAAAACAATCAACAACAACACGCAAAAAATCAAATTGAATATTGCAATTTGCAAGTGTCAAACTCGAATACCAGGGATTTAACATAACCAGGGGCGTAATAATTTAGAAAAACATGTTTTTGCAAAAAGACACTAGAAAAGTAACTAGAATTTTTTAGTGACAAAAAATAAATTTTTGTCACTAAACTTTTGAAAATTCCACTAGATATAGCGACAAAGTCACTAAAACGGCAACCGTGGAGACAATACTGAGACCACCAACTTCCTCCGATTTCCCTTTACTTATGTGGTATTCGATTGGGCGCTCTCAGAGCACTTTTTTTGCTCTCAGAGCAATTTTTATGCTCGTTTGGTACAAAAAAAGCAATCTTTTTCAGATTTCAGAGCACTTTTGCGAATCTGGATATTTTCTCAGATTCGCTTCAGATTTACCAATACACGTGCGTTTGAGTTTGACAACTGGTGGAGTTTGTTTACATTTCTGTGAAATTTTTCACGTAACTTCAGAAACAAATACACTCGCACCTTGCATATGCCACTTCCGCTTTGGGCAAAGTGGCTTGCAGCGTTCATAGAATTTTATCCGTTAAATTTGAAATTGTTCGTTACGTGTGAATAATATTTTTTTTTAGGAATAAGTGTACATTTGCTTAAAATACTTACGAAAAATTAAGAATGTAGGTTGGTTGAGGGAAAATAAAAACATTTTGAGCAATTTTTCCTTATTATTTAAGAAAAATCTACACAAGAAATCGAAGTTAATTATATCCAAAAGCGGGAAATACACAACCATATTTGTCCTAATATATTTCTAGTATGTAAAACATTTCCTTTAGATAGCTTTATTAACCACACAAATCAAATTATTCACCTATAAAAAATGTATAATAACTAACCAATGGCATTCAGTAATGTAAAAATGTGGTATTCTCGAACTCTTTCTCATTTCCCCACGGCTGCCGAGATTGGTAGCATTTATTTTTGTATTTTTTGTATGTTTTTGCATGTCACACGGATTCCCAATTGACATAACACCGATAGGAATACAAAATGGCGAATTTGAAAAAAAACTGAGGGGGCCAGCGGCAAGAGGAATGTGAGTTGGGGGTCTCAGTATGGTTTGTCTATGGTCCAAATTATCTGTGTACTGTCGCCTGAAACGATAACTGTGTCCTTCATCGATGTTGTCCGTTCGGTAGACGGGATATGATGTTGAATCCGGGTGATATTCGTTCGTGTGAGTATTTGAAATGTCAACGTTGTCGGGTGACTGCCGCCTAAAACGAAGAAACCTCTGCTGATTGGTGTTATTCGGGCGGAATACAGAATTAGGAATCACTCGTGGACCTGGACGATCAAGCTTTTTCGTTCTTCCTGAATCCCTTCGCTGGGCCAGGGCACTGCCAACTGCAAGCGATAGAAGGCAGACAATCAAAAGTTTCGAAACCATCTTCGATTCTGTTATAATCACTTAAAGCGTTCAACTTATACTACCTAGAGCGGATCACTTTCCTTTTATAATAAATGTTGCAAATCATTTCGCCGGCTGAAAGAAAAACAATGAGAGTTTCAAGAATTGATAACGAATTGGAATTAGAAGACTACAACTTGAGTAAATATAATAATTATTCTTCTTCAGCAAACATACTGGAAAATTGTTTAAACTTTTAACATATTTGTTGCTTGTACTGCTTGTACAGGAAAATGTATACAGCAAATGGCTTGTAAGTTCCTTTATTTATAGGTATGACTCATTATTTTGAAGCCACATAAAAACAAATAGCCAAAAAAAAGCTTGCAACAACAAAATGTAATAATTCCCCTACGGTAATCCACAATATTGTCCGGACAATTTTCTGGGAATTGAATAGCAAAAAAGCGCAATAAAAACAAAACATAAAAGCGATAATTAAGTACGTAGGTAAACCAATTTTCAAATACACACAAGACTACAAGTATGGATAGTTGTTGTATGTATACAGAAATTGAAACTGCCAAAGTAGGTTTAGCTATTTTGTATGTGACCTTTTGTTTTTCCCCAATTTATCAGTACATCAGATTTTAATTTAAGCAGCTAAAGTTTGTTCAAGTTAATCAAATGTTTTATAGGTACAGTGGAAACAACAAGATGTCAGTTTATTATCAAACCAAATCGTCGGCGAAATTATTGTCAAGCTCGTCAAAAATGTTTGTTTAACATAGAGGTACCTACCCATATTTAAAGAGAGCCTACGATTTTCAACGTACTAGCAAACACGTATATACACGCAATCCGTGTAACAATTTTATACCAATTTCAAATCCGTGGAGGACCCGCACTTAGACATGTTTGTGAAAAAAAAATAAAAACTACACAGTTGGTGCAACATTTCCGTAAATGACCCTAGGCCGAGTTTCTTACAACCATTCGTTTTGTGTGAGTTTTTCATTTTTGGGACTAATGGAAGGGATCTACAATTGTATGACGAGTCCAAACGGCCAATTGGAAACTCTTTTCTGACAGTTCTGAGACGACATTTTGAATAAATATTTTTTCCAAACAATTTTTTTAAGAACTGCAATTGTTTTAATTGCATTTTGATACTCTATGAATGAATGAATGAATTGAGTATACACGTGTACCCGTTTTATGTTAATAAAAGTCCGACCATTCGTCATCTTCTTCGTTTCCATGCATTTCCCAAAACGATCTTTGGGGCACTCGTGCGTTTTTGAACATATATTTTAGTTCTGCACTTTGTAAATTGTAATCCTTACTAAAGGTGTCCTCATTAAAAGAGTTTCGAAGTTAAATTGTCCTGCAGCCATGAGCACCGTGAACCTGATCTATCTTGTAGGGCGCTCACATATCGCATTTCGAAAAACAAATTCGCGAAATTGCTCTGAGCATAGTTCTTTATATTTATAATAGGGATACCTCAGCGAGTAGTTTTGCGGTGCCCCAACGGCTGCATTCATTTTAGGGAAAGATCTCCTATTAGTCTGAAAGCGAATGTTTCGGGTCCGAGCTCCATATAAGAGAGCGACATCCGAAGCCTCGTTCAACCAGAGCCTGTATTGATAATGAGGATTTGCTTCAGGCTGGAACACGCTTGTTTACTCTAGGTATGTATAGCTTATCTTAAAGGAAGCTGATCTTGCCTTCTCATCAATAATCGCCTAAAGACAGCCTTGCATCAAATTTAATCATACCTCGCTAACTTCTACCCAACTTTTGCGAGAGGAAACGAAGTTTGAATAATGTGTTCAATCAGTATTATCGTTAGAGAAGAGACCTGATGTCTGTTTGACGAATAGGCATCTGCTTTCGCAGTCGCACATGCAAAAAAGATGATCTTTCAAAATTTAAAGAATAATGTTGGCATACAAATACATGCATTTTACTTTTTTATTAAATACCAATTTATAAGAATTTTATATCGCATACATATTTACATAAATGTAATCTTTTAGGAAGAAGTTCTTTTTATAAATCTAAAATCCATAGCTTCTATCGTCATCTATTTTGTCCGTTCGATATACAGGATGTGAAGGTTTTGGCTGCTTTTGTGAATCAGGGTGATATTCGTTGGTTCGAGTATTGGATCGGTCTAAATTATCAGTAGCTTGGCGCGCCGTGCGAGTGACGGGTTGAAATCTCGGGTGGTCACGATTTGGCCGGTACAAAAGATCCCTCACTGGAGCCGAATCTCTGTTTGGCCTATACTCCAGTGTTCTAAACTGTGCCATTGCACTACTTATGGCAAGTGCCACAAAACAAAGTACCAATACTTTCGAAGACATTTCTGATGCTACAACAATCGCTAAGTTAGACTGACTGGTGCTGACTGGTAGAGACAGTGCCGCTTTTATACGATTCGCAGTAGGATATTTTCGCAGAGTGATCGTCTAAGTGATAAACCTCACACACATTCGCTTTAAGTGATATCGCGGGAAAGTACCTCTGGCCGTATTAATAATATTTCACCAGCTACAACTGGCGAAGCAAGCTTTTTTTTCTTATGTACCTACACAATATTTGTGTTTTTTTTATTATATCTTAACCTTATGGAATGAAGGTGATGAAGTTCTGATGTTCTTTGTTTGTAGAACACAAACGCTTAAATTTAAACAGCAAAATTAATGCATAGGACTACCAAGAGTTTAACCCATAATTGAAGTGGTTTGACGGAACTTAATTGGAATTTGCCTACCTATCCTAAATTTGATACTTTTAGCTTAATCCCACATGCGCCTAGGAGTTGACTTTTCCACTGGGAATCCATATTTTGTTATGTTTGATTTGGATTAATTTTTGAAGATCGCCAGATTTAACACTTTAGGTTTGTTATTTTACTTTTCTAATAAGAATGCAAAAGACTGTCAAAATGGTAGTGGTAGGGATAAATTCTCTCAAAGAGAAAGAGAGATTTGTGTGGTTTTCCGTTGGGCACAAAAATCAATATTTTTTTTGATTCGGATCACTTTTTGCAGATCTCGATATTTTTTTCAGATTTACATATGCTGCCACAAATGCCAACATTCTTTGAACAGCTGTTTTACGTAAGAAGTTTGTTTTCAAAGCAAATGCACAATGTTTCGTTTAAACTAAAATAAAGAAATACATAAATATCCATAAAGGAATTTGTTCTATAAATCACCAAAACTACTCCATTTTTATCTACCATGGACGAATCATACTGAGACCACCAACTTCGGACGATTTTCCGTTACTTGCCTACAAGCTATATTTTTACGAAGTGGCAAATGCTCGGTGCGCTTGTATTGTTACACAGAAATTCGTATTGACAAATGTCATGTAACTTTAAAAATTCCGGCTCACCGACACTCGCACTCGCACCTTGCATATTATGCAACTTCCGCTGTGGGCAAAGCTGATGACAGCGTTCATAGAAATTTATCCGTTAAATTTGAAATTATTTGTATAGGACGTGTGGACAGTATTTTTTTTATATTTATTTGCCTAAAATATTTATGAACAATTGTCAATGCAGAATGGGTGCATACCATGACCAAACCCTTATCAGTTATTTAAGAAAAATGTAGGTACACTTGAACTCGACCATAATGATAACAAAAAGAGTTAAATGTTTGTCCTTATATGGTAAACATCTTCTATAGAAAGTGATATTAAATAACAAAGTCGAATTTTCCGCCTTTTTTACAACAAATAATAACTAAAGCTAATGTCGTTTTCCATTGGGACAAAAAATCAATCTTTTTTTTGATCTAAATCACTTTTCGCGTTCCATTGGGAAAAAAAATCAATTTTTTTTTCGATTCGGAGCACTTTTTGCAGATCTCGATAATTTTTCAGATTTACACATACTGCCACAAATACCCACAGCTGATATATGTCATTGCAAGAAGTTTGCTTTCAAAAGAAATGCGCAAAGTTTCGTGAAAAGCAAAATAAAGAAATACATAAAAAGCAATTGATATAATGTTGGAGGAATTATTATCTTTATTATCTTCCTCATCATCTGGAAACTACGAATCACCGAAACTATTCCATTTGTGTCTACAACAGGGGAAACATTTTTCAAGTCGATATCCATAGCTGATTTTTGCAAAAGCAAATGCAATTTGAACAGCTGATTTTGCTGTCAAATACGCACTAATCCATTCACAAAAGCAGATCAATTTCGTTGCACGTTCCATGAACCGCGATAAATCTGAGATCTGAAAAAGATTTTTAGTGGTCCCAATGGAAAACGACATTAGACTATATGACCAAAATTACCAATATGGTCATATTTGCCTCAATGGTCATTTAAGGCATTTTTTATTTATTATCAAATATTGTAGTGGGGTAATGCTGTAAATGAAAACAAAGCAAAAAGTTGAAGTTGAAAATATTTATTTATTTACAAAAATGTACAAATAGATAGCAAACAATTTCTACACAAACAAAATTTCACAACAGGAAAAAAGTATATATTAACACAATTACTGGAAAAAGACAAGACCACTTATTAAACCTGAACAAATTAGAAAGAAAGACGCAATTAAACAATTTACACAAATGATAGATTGAATAATCCACAAAAAAAAGAGAACGAAAATGAAAATAAATCACAATTCCACGAACTCAAACACCGATGACAACAAAATAATTCGTCTGCTATCAAAAATGCCAACAATGCCATAACGAAATTTCAAAAAAGTGCATATGGGCATATAGGGCTTTATGCTGGCATTCGTCCTTATTGTCCGATTACACTATATGCTATTTGGGCATTTTTATCTGTCAAAATCAGCCCGGTCATATGTGGCATTTAGGTCATTAGAGCATATGAGATATGCCCATTACATTGTATGACCATATTTTGGCAAGAGAACTATCAGAAATTGGCATTTTATGACCACTTGGCATACAGTCTAATCAAACCTTAACCAATGACATTCGGTAATGTAAAAATTTGGTATTCCCGAACTCTGTCACATTTCTCCACAGTTTCCGCGAAAACAAAATGGCCAAATTTGAAAAAAAAAAAAAAAAAAAAAAAAAAAAAATTGAGGTGGCCAGCGCCAAGAGAATTGCAAGTTAGGGCTCTCAGTATGATTTGTGGTATCAACAACAGGGAAAACATTTTTCAGACACATCAGAGCTCAGAATTTGTGTTTCTTTTTTTAAATTGATTGAGCAGGCTGAGTAAAAAACTGATTTGATTACACATAATGCATATCATAGACAAACCATACTTTTGTCTGTCTCTGATGCATATTATGAATACTGAGTTACAGTTACATTTGACAGGAAAAAAAGAGGATAACCAAAAAAGTTGAAAAATGTTTCAAGCACGCTCGGTTCAGAGCGCGCTTATGATGCTCCAGGTCAGTTCAGTGCTCAGCTCTGAACTTAAAAATAGAAACGCATAATGTCAACTCCTAGGCGCATGTGGGATTAAGCTAAAAGTATCAAATTTAGGATAGGTAGGCAAATTCCAATTAAGTTCCGACAAACCACTTCACTTATGGGTTAAACTCTTGGTTATTCTTACGCATTCATATTGCTGTTTAAATTTAAGCGTTTGTGTTCTACGAACAAAGAACATCAGAACTTCATCAACTAAGGTATTGTTCCATAAGGTTAAGATATAATAAAAAAAAACACAAATATTGTGTAGGTACATAAGAAAAAAAAGCTTGCTTCGCCAGTTGTAGCTGGTGAAATATTATTAATACGGTCAGAGGTTCCCGCGATATCACTTAAAGCGAATTTGTGTGAGGTTTATCACTTAGACGATCACTCTGCGAAAACATCCTACTGCGAATCGTATAAAAGCGGCGCTATCTCTACCAGCCAGCACCAGTCAGTCTAACTTAGCGATTGTTGTAGCATCAGAAATGTCTTCGAAAGTATTGGTACTTTGTTTTGTGGCACTTGCCATAAGTAGTGCAATGGCACAGTTTAGAACACTGGAGTATAGGCCAAACAGAGACTCGGCTCCAGTGAGGGATCTTTTGTACCGGCCAGATCGTGACCACCCGAGATTTCAACCCGTCACTCGCACGGCGCGCCAAGCTGCTGATAATTTAGACCGATCCAATACTCGAACCAACGAATATCACCCAGATTCACAAAAGCAGCCAAAACCTTCACATCCTGTATATCGCACGGACAAACTAGATGTTAGATTTATAAAAAGAACTTCTTCCTAAAAGACTACTTTTATGTAAATATGTATGCGATGTAAAATCTTATAAATTTTGTATTTGTATGCCAACATTATGCTTTAAATTTTGAAAGATCATCTTTTTTGCATGTGCGACTGCGAAAGCAGATGCCTATTCGTCAAACAGACATCAGGTCTGTTCTCTAACGATAATACTAATTGAGCACATTATTCAAACTTCGTTTCCTCTCGCAAAAGTTGGGTAGAAGTTAACGAGGTCTGACTAAATTTGATGCAAGGCTGTCTTTAGGCGATTATTGAGTTGCCAATGTTATGCCCTTGCAATCTTTTTTGATAATCTTACCCCTGAGTGCGTATAGGGCGCTTGGCTGTACAAAGCGAGATATCTCAGCTTTGATAATTGTGGGTCTCTTGTATTCGTCGCAAAAGTAAAAAGCTCACACAAACAACGGATTTGCTACAAACGCAGAGAAACGCCTTTGGCAATTACATCACACGCAGTCAAACGTCAAAGATGCGAGCAAATAAGTTCACTCAATGAAGATCTGCACAAAAGTTTGCAGTGATCGGATTTAGAAAGAAAGAAATCATCGACCGTATCTCAAATTAGATATAGATTACCTACCCATTTCAACTCATGAATAACTTAACAGGACTAATTCTCCAAATTGCAAGATCAGCAATTTCTTCATACATACAACAACTATCCATACTTGTAGTCTTGTGTGTATTTGAAAATTTGTTTACCTACGTACTTAATTATCGCTTTTATGTTTTGTTTTTATTGCGCTTTTTTGCTATTCAATTCCCAGAAAATTGTCCGGACAATATTGTGGATTACCGTAGGGGAATTATTACATTTTGTTGTTGCAAGCTTTTTTTTGGCTATTTGTTTTTATGTGGCTTCAAAATAATGAGTCATACCTATAAATAAAGGAACTTACAAGCCATTTGCTGTATACATTTTCCTGTACAAGCAGTACAAGCAACAAATATGTTAAAAGTTTAAACAATTTTCCAGTAGGTTTGCTGAAGAAGAAGAATTTTTAATATATTTACTCAAGTTGTAGTCTTCCAATTCCAAATAGAACATAAAAGACAATATCCTTCTTTTAGCGCCGATCCGATAAGAACAAACCACTGAAAAAAATACAAAAGACAAATGCGCTAGACTTAAGATGTACTCACATTTAAAATCGATATAAGACGAAGCAAAATCTTTGAAATTGCCCCGGCATTAGTGCTTCCCCTTTCGTTATCAATTCTTGAAATTCTCATTGTTTTTTTTTCAGCCGGCGAAATGATTTGCAACATTTATTATAAAAGGAAAGTGATCCGCTCTAGGTAGTATAAGTTGAACGCTTTAAGTGATTATAACAGAATCGAAGATGGTTTCGAAACTTTTGATTGTCTGCCTTCTATCGCTTGCAGTTGGCAGTGCCCTGGCCCAGCGAAGGGATTCAGGAAGAACGAAAAAGCTTGATCGTCCAGGTCCGCGAGTGATTCCTAATTCTGTATTCCGCCCGAAGAACACCAATCAGCAGAGGTTTCATCGTTTTAGGCGGCAGTCAGTCGACAACGTTGACATTTCAAATACTCACACGAACGAATATCACCCGGATTCAACATCATATCCCGTCTACCGAACGGACAACATCGATGAAGGACACAGTTATCGTTTCAGGCGACAGTACACAGATAATTTGGACTCTTCCAACACCCGTACTAATGAGTACCATCCGGACGCGCCAAATCAACCCCAACCAACATATCCGGTTTACCAAACGGATAACATTGATCAAAGCCAAAGCTATGAGTTCTAGTTAGTTTGTTATATTAAATTATTTATAATAAATCAAGTGAAATGAAAAAACACAAAATAAAAATAACAGTTTTTGAATTGAATCGTGATTATGTTATTAAGTCATTTATGAAATATTGAGATCGGAGGGTTTCAGCGGAAATTCAAAAATTGTACATCGCCAAAAGATTTGTCTTGGACGCAATGGTATTCTTTTCGTCTCAGTAGGGTTTCGCATGGTCGCCCAAGGTCAAAGCCTTAAACTAATAAATGTTACAGCGTCCAAATCCGGTACATCTAATAAAATTTCCGGGAGAATAACGTCCCTATGCACAATAGTTAGACATATTTGGATGTCTATTTGGATGGAACTGTAATTCTAACAAGCTTTATGCTATAGTTTTTTATTCTGCTAAGTTATAAAGACAAACTATTGTTATTTATATGTCAAAATATATATTGTCTTATTTATGTAAATATAAAACCACAATTTTAAAATGATGTTAGGTGTCCAATAATTGTTTAGCTTATATTAAAGTCGGTTAGCATCGTCTTGCTTTTCTACTGTGTACAGGCAATATTTACGATTTAGTATTTGATGTGTGGCTGATAAGCAGTTGAAATTAATTCCCGCTTCCTTGTAATGTAGGTAGGTTCGAACAAATTGGCGGTTTGTCTCGTGCACATTCGGATGCTGTAAGTAATCAGACACAGGCATCCATTCGACTTTGCTTATTTCCCGCGGACAAGCTGTCAAGTGAGTGGTACTTGGTTTGAGAGCTATTACAAAGTATAAATCAGAACAGCCAAAACCTCCGCCATGCGACTGACGGAAGCCTATGACTGTATCAAATGATGTTTCGACGCCGGTTTCCTCTCGCACTTCACGAATTGCTGCTTCTATTAAGTCTTCCTCTGAAATAAAACAAATAAAATAGTTTAGTGGACGCATCATTTTAAAGACATTGTTGATATCACTATTATGACAGAAGTTGGAGGCGACCTACAACTATAATCGTGCACGTACCCAAATGTGGGTTTCTTAAAAAAAGCTTACTTGGTTCAACGTATCCACCAGGAAGCTTCCAGCTATTAGGTATGAGGGCATACCGATCACTGACAGCAAGTATTTCGTTTTTATCGTTTACGACTAAGCCACCAACACCAACCAAAGTGTGTGCGTAAACTGGAATGTTGGCTGCTTCGGTTGTTGGTAGCCATCGGTACAGCATCACATAGCCGTTTTTCGCGTGATGGAAATCGAATCCTCTCTGAAATGAAAAAGAAAAACGATCAAGTGCATGAAGGAAGAAGCTTTTTAGAATTTCCCATCCAGCAGAAGAGGTGAAACCCGAAGCGAAACACTCACTCCACTTTCCTTTTGAACAACGAAACTCTTGTACATGTGCAAACATTTTAGCAACAGAAAAGTGTTTTCGTTTTTTGTTAAGAGCCGCATAATGAATCTAAAAATCACAAACTACCTATAAATATATAAGTATTTGGTTCGATCTGCTGTGGATACACCGAATGCGAACACCCCGCGAAATTGTTCCTTTTTGAAAATAGTGTACATGCTGGAATTTTGTTGTTAACTTTTACCCAACCAGGGTTAAGATTTTCTACAGGTTGCTATCACCTTTCCGGCCATGATCATATTACAATCTGATCTTTGGGCTGCATCGGTGCGCATTTCATAATTGGGCGATATTATTTATAATTATATGCTGGTAGAAATTCTACCACTAGAGTGACCTGGCTTATACGCAACATATTGGAAAACAAATTACACACAGCATCAAAAATCAAGCTAAAGCAGTGAAAGTGGTTCTTAACTATTTGCCTTCGCCTATTTAAATATATAAGATTATGAAAACACATATCACAATAGATTTGTGACATCTTGCGAAAGGTCATATTAAAGTTGAAGATTGTAAAGTAGACAGATAAACGTGAAGCAATTTATGCAATCAAATTCGCAATTAGACAAAACATTTATCGACTGGCGAAGTACTAACTACACGCGTTAATTAGCACTGTACCTACTATCTTATAACAGTATTTATAACCAAGGGCTGATACATACTAACAAATTGTAAGGTTTACCTTTGTCAATTCTGGAATCATAAGCGAATGTTCTTTTTGCACTTTGAACCATATGCATCGCCGTCCATTTTCAATCCAGAAATCGAGTGATTCTATTAACGAATGGTATTATCAGTTTAAACTTTATAATCAGAGACAAAACTGGTTTGTCTCTGGTTGAAATTATATTTACTCTGAAGTTTTTCACCAAAATCGGCTTTTTCATCGAATTCTTCACTCGAATCCACTGTGATACCACTGAACCTATCGACTACTCCTCGAAACAAACCTCCGGGGACTTCCATTGTGTATTTATATCTAAAGTTTAATAAACAATTAGTACGCATTCGAATTAATCATATTATGCAAGATCATACTTATGGAGGCCACTTGAAATAATACCAGAGTTATGTTTTTGCCGCTTTACTTGACTGGTTTTCCCGTCGATGGCAGGTGAGGTATGCTTGATAATATTAGAAAGACAGCGCTGATTGTTCAAAGCTTGTTTGCAGGTAGTCAACGCTATTCTGAATTTTTGTGCACTGTTGAGAAGTGTAGACATTTGAGCTCTGGAAGGGTAGAATTAGCGTTCACCCTTTGATAAATTTCAACACGCGCACACTCACGAGGGTTCTTCCAAACTTCCACCTAGATTAACTTTTATGCAGAACTACGTACATGCGAAATTTTCCATTGAACTGATTAAAATGTAAACTAATTGGTTAAAGCTTTTACCTTCTATTTATTTTATTATTTTATCACAAAAAAAAAGTCCAAAATCATCTGTTTTTGTTGTCAAATGTCAACTGACAGCCGTATACCAGTTTACTGAGTTGTCAGCTGTTTTATATGAATGTTGCTCCCAGACACATGTTGATAAGTAACTATCTGTTGGGGAAACATAATTTTTGAATATTTTTGGTACCTAGCTAAATCGAAAATCCGAGACTCACAGTAGTTGTTGTAATTGCATGCTGAAAATTTTACTCAGCTAGTTCGAAAGAAAGATTACCAATATTCATTTTGGTATTGTTACAACTTTGCAATTGTTGTAAACTGATAAAAAGAATAAAGTCATAAGTTCTAAAGCCCACTCCACATTAAATGACACCCCAGGCCCTTGTAAAGGATTGTGCTTCGAATCCCAACTGATTTACGCTTGAAATTTATAAAATGCCAAAAGGATTTGCTGTCTTTTTTTAATTTTTATCAGGAAAGTAACTGAGAAAGGTAAATTCTTTTCGCAGTTCACTTAATTTGTTTTTTATACCTCCTCCAAAGGAATTACGCACCATGTTTGCATTGAATGAAATTGTTTAGCATAATCCATTCGCTACCCTATTTTACGCATATACTCGTACATAGTTATTCACCTGCTCCGATAAATCGAAAATTTTGCTCCTGGTTTCACGTTTGCAAATCCGGATAATCTTATTGTCTTTCAGCAGATGCATTTTAAAACTCAGGTAAAAACCACTATTCCTATGGTTACGGCAAGGATACAAATCTACTGCACACGTTCACAATATCTTCAACTATTGTGTATGGGAATACAAGAATAGGTACATTTTGCACTTATCTCTTGATTTTAATAAATGGAAGTAAGTTTTGAAAAATGCAGACGGTATTTTTTACTGACGGCAGTCAAACATCAAATGCATTTAACATATTACCGGATCTTACATGTAGGTATAAAGATATAGGTTAAAATATTGACAGAAAGAATGGACAGTTTTGCGAAATTATACGACAAGTACGATGAAATGGGCTTATTTCTTTTACTTGAACTTGAATTTCAGCTTGGGTTTGTTTTTACCATAGACAAATCATACTAAGACCGCCAACTCGCAATCCTTTCACATTTTTTTTGCATTTTGTTTTCTGATCCTTGTTATATTAATGGGTACATTCAAAAAGAAAGTAAACTTAAATCGGCTAGATTGGTCTGGACTAGATGTAACCTAAACGCAAAAACTTGATTGGTCGGGAACATCACTTTAACTACGTCAGCCACATATGCGTACTGTCAAATAAGTACTCAGTCACGAAGTTCTTGACTATATTCGCCGGCTACCCCTCCAAAGACGCAACTGGAACAACTTCGCAATTAGAAGAACCCGTAAGACATGCAAAAACATACTAAAAATAAAAAAATAAATGTTGTCAACCGTGGGGAAATGTGATAGAGTTTGGGAATACCTCATTTAACCACTAATTAATGCTATTGGTTGGTTGTTATATGTTGATAAAAGACGAATTATTTGATTTGTTTGTTTGAAAAACCTCGCTACAGGAGATGTTTAACATACTTGAGACTTCTTAGAACAAACCCGGTTACGTATTTACCACATTTCGATTTCATGCATACCTACATTTTTCTTAAATAACTGGTAAAAGTTTGCTCGAATGTTTTTATTTTTCTACAACCATCCAGCACCGTTTATTTTCCGTAAATGTTTTAAGCAAATGTATACTTGTTCCTTAAAAAAAAAATACTACCCACACGAAACCACTAATTTTAAATTTATCGGATAAGATTCTATGAACGCTGCCAGCAACTTTGCCCACAGTGGAAGTGGCATACGAGTATGTTGTATATGGAATGGGCATCAGTTTACCTTGAAGCCTGCTTTTTGTCGTACTGTAAGGTTTGACAATTAAAAAAAAAAAAAACCAACACTAGCAACACAGATGTTGAATGCATTGCCTCACCCCGGTTTTCCCTTTTTATTACAACCCACACTTGTTTAAGACCAATATGCACTGGTATTCTTTCTGTAAACCCTTCCGCTCTAGTTCTGCGCTATGGCATTATAAGAGGACAAGCACCCCTTGAGCTCTAGTATGATTTATAACAAAAAGTACCTTGTTTTAAAAATACAAGTTCAAGTATACCTCTAGACTTTAACCAAGTACCAAATGACACATCATTCCTAGGAAAAGAATAATTAAACGAAAACAATCGTTGTAAGCTCGGTTGTAAGCGTTGTTCATTTTATGTCAAAAGTCACAATTAAGTTAAGGGTACACAGAGCCAATTCACATAAGAAATTAAACTATGGCACGCTGGATTTAACATTTTAATAATTAAATGTTTTTTTAAGACTCGTGGGAAATAACTTCACATAAAAAAAGTGAAATTATTTCCCACAGAGACATGCACACCACATTTTTAATTCATTTCAATATTAGAGTTAATTGTTTTTGGGCATTGCCGCAGTTTCGATTTGCGTTACTGTTGAGTTAGTTCAATCCATTTGCGAGGTGGAGAGGGCAGACCTTTTCACCTCCATGTTGTGCATCAATGTGTAAACGGAAAATGCAAATTTCACGATCTGCAAAAGAAATAAAAATCAGAAGATATTAAAATGACAGACTTTCCAAGTCTACAGGCTTGAAAACTCAACCGATAGGAATGTCCCCACTTGAATCGGCATAATATTTCCGGCAATAATGTTTTTAAATTGTTGCGAATTCTGCATGTAGAAAACCATCATCCGTCGAAGCTCCTTGTTCTGGCCATACCACTCGCTGTGAAATACCGATGTCGTCAGACCGTTGATCTCATCCATCAGTACGTTCATTATGTAGCACATTGGAAGAGTTTGGAACGAAACTGCCAACAAGAAGCTTATCGATCCAATGGCCGCGTAAAGATTGGAGTACAATACGATGTTGGTCAGCGTAGTGCCTAATACAATCGCGGTGACTACAAACTGAAGGAAAACCGTTATCGATATTATCGGCCGAACCATTTCAATTAATCTAGAATGTATATAGGCAACTGTATAATGAGAGCTCAAAAACATTCTAAAATATTAGTTTATATACCCCAAAATCAGCTTGTGGGCTTTGATGCAGTCAATGAACGTCTCGACGTTGTCCTCCTTTGATTTAGTCAAATCCGATCCAAGCTTCTCAACTCTCGAGCACAGGATTTGCAGGTGCGATCGTGCAATGTAAATGAAAATTACCCCATAGGCATCAGCACCTACCGCCTGCAGGCATGACACATTGATTAGATAATATTCGACAAAGCTGGCTATTATCATTTTGCCAGCTGAGTCCTGCCAGTGACAGTATGGAATGTAAATGGCATACGGCGGATGACCATTTATAAGCGCCGCTAGCAACGTACTTGTCGAATATGTGGTGTATGCGATGATGTAGAATATAACTAGTCGTTTGCAGAATGCGACCATTTCGTATTTTTTTGCACTCCCCTCAGCACTGTGGACCTTTGCATCTAACGCATCGAGTAAAATGTCGGTTTCGCGTAGTTTTCCCATCGAAAAGAACAACACGACAACCTTTATGATGGCTGCGATCACATTGATAGCCACTTGCAGCGATGTCAGCAACGTACCCATATCCATGCTGGCACTTGAAATAACGTAGCTGGCTGCAAAGGCTATTGGCTGCAGAATACATGAAGCTATATTCAGCTGCAGGGAATATATTATGTAAGGCCAGGTACGATTAAGATTGTCTATACCCAGGGCCCGCAGGACAGCGTATATGCTCGAAGTGGCATCTCGCGTCCTAAGTATTTGCTGCGACACCATTTCAGCGGGACTATACAAGTAACGAACTGATGGACAGAATCGTGTGCAAACCGTATTTAAAGGATTCGACGAGTAATTAATTACAGAAGGCAATTAAAAAATCAATTCCTACAAATCGCTTAGAAAGTTTGTGGTTCACCCATTTTTAAAATCAATTATTTACCAATCGTGTGATATAGTACAGAGAAACTTAAATATGCAGAAAGCTGAAATTGAGATAGCGCAACAGTTTACACTTTTGTGTAGACTTCAACAAACTGTACAAAATCACGCAGATCAGGTTGATCGTTCGTTAATTTTAGTCCTTTTAAGAATAGAAACCTTTTAAAATTGTTTTACTTTCGTCTTATCGACACATTTCGCTGAGCAGCTGTGCTCCTGCTATACCCTTGACGAGAGCCCTTGCCTGATGTGAAAACGTATTCTGGAATTACATCTACAAAAAAGTTTACCACTTTTAACCTCGAGGTCGTGATTGTTTCTTGTGCGTGTGTTAAATGCGAGCTATGACTACTAAAAAGTGGAGTTTCACTTAGAAAATAACCCTCCCCGTATGCAGTCGGGTAAAAATATGCATGATGGGATAGTTTGAAACTTTATTTACGAAACCTAGAAAGAAAGGTTGGGCATGGACATAATACTCAAAACCAACCCGCGAATTTCAATTAGAACAGATTTAAGTCACAAATTTCACACACGAATGACGAAAAATATATTTATTTTTCCCACTTCGGCGTCGGTCGTTTGTGGAAAATGCCATCTAGCATACAAAAATTTGACGTAACTGCTGAATAACGAGTTGATAACTTTTACGCAGCGTTTATTAATACGGCCGCAAATCTTTATAATGCATATTATAATTTAAAACAGCGCAGTAGATAAGGGCATTCATTCATTTTCATAACGCTATCCAATCTAAGGTTTTTCGCTTTCATTTTTTGCTTAGATTTAATTTAATCAACTGATTCAGTAGTTTAGTGTCTGTGTAAGAATTAGCTCATGAATTTTACAGTCTGAGGTACAATTCCTGGTTGAAACTGAAAATTTTTAAGTTTTTGAATTAAAATTCAAGAGAATTGACTTGACGTTCCCTTGCCAGATCACAGATTTCGTAACACATTCACTAGTTCTAGTTCTATTCTCAGCTCCAGCGTGCCCATAGCAAGTATTCACTTAAAAAATTAAGCAGTAAGGATAAAGGAAAAATATGTGTCGACAACTGTCATACATACCATACACACCCAAAAAAATTTGATTGAAATCAGTTGTGTCTTGTGTGGTTTCGGAGATCGACAACAGCGCCACCTTTCGGGCTTAAAAACTATCCTATCCTTTTTCTTAAATAATAAGGAAAATTTGCTCAAAATGTTTTTATTTTCCCTCAACCAACCTACATTCTTAATTTTTCGTAAGTATGTATTTTAAGCTATAAAAATATCAATATGCATAGCTTTCCCATAATTCCTGCCACGTAAACTAGATGGGCGACGAAAAAACGTGACACGTGGCAGGAATTATGGGAAAGCTATGCATATTGATATTTTTATAGCGACGGCTCACGAAATTTCGCTTTCCTATAAAACAAAATGCCTTCCGGAAGTGATGAGCGGACAATTATTTATAAATTTCGTACAACTGATTGATGCATTTTTGGTTAAATTTACTGAAACTTAAAATCGCTCTCATTTCAGATGTTTTAAATCAGAAATAGAAATATTTTCAAGTGATTACAGAAATTGTATTCTCCGGAAATTGGGTTTATTTCCGTTTTACGTACCTATAATTATGGGCATCAGCACATCCATGACACTTTAGGCGTCTGATTTGTGATCTCATTCTTACTCCTTTACTAGCATTGACTGGGGAAAAACGGATTTCTCACTCACGTCTCGTGCAAAAATGCGCGTGCGTGATCGTGTAAATGCAGTTTTATTCCTAAAAAAAATATTATTCACACGTAACGAACAATTTCAAAATTAACGGATAAAATTCTATGAACGCAGCAAGTCACTTTGCCCAAAGCGGAAGTGGCAGATGCAAGGTACTAGTGTATTTGTGAGCCGGAATTTCTGAAGTTACGTGACATTTGTCATTACGAATTTCTATGTAACAATATAAGCGCACTTAGCATTTGCCACCCCATAGAAATATAGCTTGTAGGCTAAGTAACGGGAAGTCGGCCGAAGTTGGTGGTCTCAGTATTGTCTCTGCTTTATATAGATATCTGTTTTTTTTTTCGGCGCTAATACCTATATGTCAAAGAAGTTGGTGGCTCAAAGTAGCTCGAAATACCACCTAAATAATGAAATAATTTTTATATAGTAAATACCGTTATTTTTGGCCTGGGTGTTTTGAAAATAATCGTTCGCTCTTTAATGTCGTTTTCCATTGGACAAAAAGAAGCGTCCGGGAGAGTCCGGAATCGAAAAAAATGCCGTTCCATTGGCACAAAAATACTCTTCCGGTGATTCTGAGAAGAGAATTTCGCTTCTCGATTTCAAGTCAGAATCCACTCAAGAAGCACTCACACAAGTGCAATTTTATGTATTTATTACAAGTCAGTTGACAGCAGCCATAGATTATTTTTTGGCATTTCACCAATACTTTGGTGGATTCTGTCAGAAGCAGTTTTGCTGTTCCATTGGATTTCAGAATGAGTGGATCCCCGAGTGAAACCAATGGAAAACGACATAAGTTCTTTAAGGACTATTCATATATGAGCGCGAATTGCGAACAAATCATTTTAATTGTGTTTATGCATTGAAAATTATTATTTGTTCTACCTAAAAAGCATTATATTTAATTAATCTAACATCCAATCTAAAAAGAACCTGTGTCTTAATTGATTCAAATAGCGAAATTTACAATAACAGCAATTTTCCCGCAAATTGAAAACTCCTGTCGCGAACTGTCACACTTTATTCACAAACCATATAATACAGTCGCGATCCACAAGCCCACGAACAACAAATTCGTTCTTAATTAAACTGAATATCAGGTATCGGCGACTTAAAAAAGTTTTCATGTGAATAAAGTGTCAGAAACTACGAATATTCGCTTATTCGTAGTTCGCAATTCGATCTTATGTGAACAGTCCTTTAATTTGAGGTGCGAAATACCCATGATCTGGCATCACTGGCTGGAGTTTAGAAGGTTCGAAATATTGTTTAAATATTTATAAATAGGAGCAGACAATGATTTTTCCAATAGAAGAATTTTTACCACTATGGGCGACGTGGTTTTGGGGCGCGTCTTTTAGTTCATTTGTAAACGCATTTTTGAACGCTTTTTTGGACACGTTTTTGGAATTTGGAATTGTTTTTGTACCCATTTTCGGATGAATATCTCGATTTTAAACGGGTTTTTTTGCTCGTTTTTTGACGTCAAGTCAAGTCGGCAGAGTTAGATATACTCAGCCACCCGAAAGGTTATAGCTCGATCATATGAAGCACTTAACATACCTACTGTGGTTAAACTATTCATGGCTCACAGCTGCCGCAAAACACGAAATGGGTCACATCACCGAATCCCTTTGCAGGAAGTTGCACTTCCATTTACTTAATATACCTTAAAACTTAAATCATACATTCCACCTCCTCCGTTTATTATCCATTGAATAACTTCCTTATTGGCTTCCATTCAACGGCAAACGTAAGAGCCTTTCATTGCCCACGTGGTTAAAATTTTTTTTATAATATACAGAACGATGATTTGCCATAAACTATATAGAGCTGTGATGTATACGGATGTACACAAAGCCAAGAGGACGATGAACGAAAATCAAAACAAACATAAACACAACAAAAAAAAAAACAGAGAATACACCTCAAAGCAACTTCCTCATTCGGGAAATAGAGGGAAATGTCAGAACATCTCATTTCTCATCCCCTAGGCAAATTCTCATGAATAAGTCACATCCATATACTCATCTCGTAGTATAGGTATAGCTTACAAAAACCCGGAATCTCTGTACCAAAAATAAAAAAGAATGTCACTGCGCAGTAACACTGACCTATAGACACTCTGTGGAGCGAAATGCCAGGCCGAAGAGATGGGAATACAAATACAAGTGCCACAGCCGCTCCTGAAAACGGTGATGGTGGGGTTGAAGGTGATGGTGAAGGAGCACGACGCCGACACTCTGGTTACGTCGTTCTGTTCTGCAAACGTGCTCCAGCTGATATGAAGCCTTAAATGAATGGACCAGCACCAGAGAACTGGCACCCTCCCACCGCGCCGGAACAGCTGATATTGCCCTTTGCATCCTTAACCCTGCTCCTCATTCGTTTCTCCGCTTTCAGTATCTTCCTTTCGTTCGCACATGTACAAACGGAAATATGTCGATGGGACTGGTGGCTGTGGCCGCCCTTTTCGCTCCCGCTTAAAAACTGCTCACAGGCTCGGCTACATAGGAAGGATATAATATTCTTCCAGAGAGAAAAAAAAAAAAAAAAACTTATTTAATATCGATTCATCCTCCCTAGGATTATCTTGGCATAATCAGTGTGAGTAGTGGATGTATTTATACCCTCGACGGATGTGGTTTGTGATCATTTTAGTCCTCATACGATAAAAAACGACTCGTTTGGTGTTTATTAATATTTTTATCGCGACAAGTCAGATTTGTATAATCGGCTTGTGTTATGTTTATAACTTAATGTGACGTGAAGTAAACCACAAGGATAATGGAGCGCATCCATGTGTAAAATTGGGGAGCATAATTATTTTGTGATAAGAAATCATGCAGCACACAATGACCACTCAGGAATTAACGCAGCTCGAGAAATCGGTAAGACCGAATATCTATTTGTTAAGAAAATTCACAGATTAAAAAACAATTGTAAATAAAAAGGTTGCAAATGCTGGCACCCAACTCTACACAGTAGCATCGAAGCTAAGCGAAGTCGAAAGAAGTCTGGATAACACAAGTGCCGAAGACATAGACGATGTGTGTGTAATGGAACTCCTTGAATCGATGACCGAGGTGAAGAACGAATATCAGAATCTACGCAAAGACATCCAGGAAGTGCAGCAATTGCAGAAGGATGTAACAACGTCTATTCGCTTCCAAATGCGCACCATGCACCAAACGTTCAAAATGCTCAAGAAACGCATCGAGTTGCGGGCCTCACAGAACTGAAAGAACACTAGGACACTTTTCCAAAAATTTCATTTCTGGTTGTGGTTTTCTTCGGCTATATCAGGGTTTTTTTTTGTTTTCACAATTTAAAAGTCGCCGCGAGGGCTGTGCGTATAAATAATAAAAATGTCTGTCGGATATAAACGTCAAGTGCCAACCAGCAAAACCGAAAGACATCGAGCTAAGGACCGAATAATTCGCGGAAACGTATTCATATACAGGAAACAGAAATAATTCTTGTACATTGGTTGTTTAATTATTCAATACGAGGTTAAAGTTCAGACAAGACCCTTAAAATATCATCTTGTGAATGTTTACAGTGTGTTTAATTGATGAATTGAAAAATTAAATGATGGTAGAGGAAAGACATTTACAATTATTATTATTTAAAAACATGAAGCACTTTGAGTTACGAGTATATCAGCACTTAAAAATTAAGAACACTTTTAAAAAACTCGTCTTTGGAGTTGGGTTTTAAATTCATGTACTGGCTAAATTGCGTCTTTTAACTGAATTTTAGAAATTCTGAACTTTTCAACATCCATTTTGCTGGTGTAAATAAGAAATACATTTTAATTTAACATTTGAAATAGGTAAAAACGGATTCGCCATCTTTAATGTTCGTTTGTAAAAAAAAGGCAACCGATTTCCATATATAAGTTATTTTTATTTAATTTGGTTCTTTACAATTAATTTGGACTGGCTTTTTAATACAACATCAACCGAGTGGCCGCCTCTATTGACCAAAGCAAAATGTGCCCTTTTTCTGCATTTTCCATTACTTTGTTGAATATTTGCCTTGAGTTCGTCAATGGTCTGAGGCTTGCTGGCGTACAATTTGCTTTTCAAATAACCCAATAAAAAAAGTCCAAAAAAAGACATTTTTTGACAGCACACGTTCAGAAACTTCATTGTTTGATTTGCCGGGTGGCATGGCGCAGCGTTTTATTTAAACCATTAATTTTTCAGACCTCTTCGAAAAATTGGTGGGCAGATATAATGAGCCAGCATCCACTGATATCGATGACGAATAATGTCGTCAGCCGGTGCTTGTTGGCCCTGATATCTACGTTCAGTTAAAACCACTGACCGAATATTTTCAATGAACTGCGACACTTTATTTCGGTGTGAAGCGATTCAAGGGCAAAATTGTTTTAAACTGACGTTTCAAAAATATATCTACTCAAGTCAATCGGTTGATAAATGCCAAATATAAGTATTTGATAACCAAAACGACAATGACATTTTAAATACAGTCGAATCCCTCTAATTCGAACCTCCTTTAACTCGAATTTCCCTCTTACTCGAATTTTTGGACCCAATTTTTGCATTCCCTTCAATTTTGCATAGAAAAGTCGTCCTCTAAGTCGAAATCCCTCTAACTCGAACATATTCTTTTGATTCTTGACATATTATAATACTGCTCTAAGTCGAATTTTACCTCGGAATCATTTATTAAACGAGTGAACACTGCTACTTTCACATCTCAATCAAAAATAACTAATTTTGTTCAAACTGTACCAACTTTCCTATTTTTTACTTTAAATAAATTCGCTTGAAAAAAATATAGTAAATCCCTCCACTTGAATTTTTCCAGAAATCCCTCTAACTCGAACTAATTTTTATCTCCCGTGAAAGTTCGACTTAGACGAATTCGTCTGTAATTCACTAATGTGGTATTTAATTGGGCTTCTTCAGATTCGCTCTAAGATTTCAGATTTCGTGTGTCTAATGGAACATAAAAACGTCACTTGCTCTTATTTTTGTTGATTGTTTGCGGCCAAATTAATTTCTGAACATTTGCGCATAAATAATTAACAAAAGTAGATCCACCCGAGGCAATACGTTTCTTTGCAGTGGAAAAATTTCACGAAAATGTAAACAAACTCAAACGTACTTGTATTGGTTAATCTGAAGCAAGTCTGAGAAAAAATCCAGATTCGCAAAAGTGCTCTGAAATCTGAAAAAGATTGCTTTTCTTTTGTACCAAACGAACATAAAACGTGCTCTGAGAGCGCCCAATTGAATACCATACCACTACCACATAGCTTCACCTCAGTATAACTCGCTTGTACCGGAAGCGGAACCATACTATTCGCACAAATGATCTAATGTCGTTTTCCATTGGACAAAAAGAAGCGTCCGGGAGAGTCCGGAATCGAAAAAATGCTGTTCCATTGGCACAAAAATACTCTTCTGGTGATTCTGAGAAGAGAATTTCGCTTCTCGATTTCAAGTCAGAATCCGCTCAAGAAGCACTCACACAAGTGCAATTTTATGTATTTATTACAAGTCAGTTGACAGCAGCCATAGATTATTTTTTGGCATTTCACCAATACTTTGGTGGATTCTGTCAGAAGCAGTTTTGCTGTTCCATTGGATTTCAGAATGAGTGGATCCCCGAGTGAAACCAATGGAAAACGCCATAAAGTTGTAAATGCTTTGTGTTTGTATTCGCTTACTCGCTTGTCGTTTTCCATTGGTTTCACTCGGGGTTCCACTCATTCTCGAACAACAAAACTGCTTCTGAAAGAATCCATAAAAGTACGAGTATTGGTGAAATGCCAAAAAATAATCTTCGGCTGCTGTCAGCTGAATTGCATAAAATACATAAATTGCACTTGTGTGAGTGCTTCTTGAGTGGATTCTGACTTCAAATCGAGAAACGAAATTCTTTCCACAGAAGAGTATTTTTTGTGACAATGGAACGGTTTCAGAAGTGATTTTTTCGATTCCGGACTCTCCCGGATGCTTCTTTTTGTCCAATGGAAAACGACATTAGTTCGCGCGAGTGAAATGTTCTTGCAGAGGAAACACAGCCTAACTCTAATGCAATTCAAGCCTCCGGTGCAGTGTGCGTTGGGGATAATTATCCATTTTAACAGATACCTCGCTATAGCTGAACAACACTGCTTGATATTCTGTGAATATTTATGGATATTCGCGTCTTTAACATTAGAAATGTTGATAAGGTTCTAGCATTTTTTAATGGCATGAAGCTATGCTCAAGGTACACTGGGCCTTTCCCCGTAGATATTAATAAGATGCGATTTGGTCCTAACTACATTTTGGAACCACCTTAGGTCGTTTTGGCCGTTCGATGATATTCATATAAACAATCTCGAACACAATACTCGTATTCGTATGGCCCAGCTGCCAAATGACAGTTATATAGTGCTACCAACTACTTAAGAGCAGTGTATGTTCTACTTAAGCTGCGCGGCAAAATAATTCCGCTACACTTAGAAAATTTTAATTATTTTTCATAATATATCAAAGCCATTGCGTCCATGTTTTTAAATAAATTGCGATATCTTTGGCGTTCACTTTAGGTTTTGACACTGCGAATTTTGTTGTTTGACACTCTTATTTTATTTTTTCAAAAGATGTTATTGCACGACAACCATTTGCATACAGTATTTAAATCAATTTTGGTCTTAGATATATGTCACAGGTTGTTGTCTTCAGAAAATACAATGAAGACCAACAATTTAGTGTTGCGAATATTGGATGTTGAAATTAAACAACTTTTATCGATGTATTATCGCACATGATTTCTTTTAAAATCAAAACTACTCGAATTGAGAAATTTTTGAAATTTGTCGACTAGTCCATTATTCTAGAAGGTTGCATCAGCCAATTCACAGCATACACGGGCGTCCTCCTTTGCTTTCGATCTCGGAGCTAGGTACCTATTGGAAATATTATTATGTTGAAGCATATTTATAATTTAAACACTTAAAAACTGCACAACTCCTTTGAAACTTTATTTTATTTTCTTCGTAAAATAAAAAACCAAACCTACATTTCTTATTTAAAAAAAAAAACTTACCGCATATACATAGTGTCACTAGAAACAGGAATCAAATAATATTAAGATAATATTTAAGCAATTTTACTTCTGGGAATCTATAACTAATTTATATTTACTTACAACAATAACTACATATACCACAAATACGGCCTAGATGTATACACAATTTTAAAAGTCAATACACAACAATGTCTGATACCATGTATGCACTTTCCAATTGCCTTACAACACATAAAATATAATATGTATACTCACTCTTAGAATAATATACACACATAGAGATAATAATTGTTATCGTTAAAGGAAAATTAAAAATCTATAAAATCGAACAAAAAATTATGTAACTAGAGTTATTAAAAAATTATCATTAATTGTATATACGAAAGTTATATACACTCACCCAAGTAAAAAAAAACACGATTGACAAATAATTATAAATAATTTGGATTTATCAATTACGCACAAAGTGCATTGATTTTTACATGGATATTGAAATACTTTTGATACACGTTTTGAAAATTATTTTTACCCCCATTGTGTACAACTTTGTTACTTATTTATACACAAAATGTTTTGAGTATTTTTAAGAATCTTTTGAGAACATGTAAAAGTTGGAATTTGTACTCGCATTATTTGTTAGTAAACAAGAGGTGAACATTAATTTCCCAAAACAGTCAAATGTTGCACCAAATTATATGATCTCCTTTGTACTAACTAAATTTACATTGTGCAAGTAGGTATGTGTTACAATTTTGTTTATCCAAAACATAATAAAATGTATTAAAAAAGAAAAACAGTTGCGAATCGACTTTATTAATATTTTTTTTTTAATGTACCGATGATATCCAGCTCAGGATTAAGAGTTGCTTTTGCTTTAAAGAACAAATAACGTCTTGTTGCCTGTTGCTTTTACCGTGAACTCCAACAATGAATAGGTAAGTAAACTGATTCTGGCGACAAATGTGAAGCTGACGTTTTTCAGAGACATTTACACCTACTTTCACCAAACAACGAAAAATATGACATTTGTCAAAATTTAAAGTGTTTTATTGTTTACACAAGTATGTGAAAAATTTGGTCGCTGCAACTGCAATGGATACCTATCTATTAGAATTGAATTAAAAAGATTGCTACAAGGCGCACATTTCGTCAAGTCTGATTAAAATGGTGACTATATTCGAATTGTAGACCACCTGATATATTAGAAATGATTGGATTATTGCCATTTAAAATTCCTCAAAAAGATCACATCTGCCTTTTTTTTGGTTTACGAAATTTTGGTTTTTATCGATAGAGTAGACAGGCAATTTCAATTCGATACGTATAGCTTTTAACTTTCCTGTGCAGTTTCTTCCTAATAAATATTACCTTTCCATCATTTGCTATTTTTCTTGACTTTTTAACTTCCTGTTGTTCCCGCTTCATATAACTGGGCACATTCAAAAATCTAGTTACCTTAAGTCGACTAGATTGGTCTGGGTAAGATGTAACCTGAACGCAAAAACTAGATTGATCGGGAACGTCGCTCGTCATACGTAAGCCACATTATGAGAACTGTCAACTTAGTACTCATTCGCGAATTTATTGACTAGATTCGTCGGTTACCCCTTCATAAACGTCAACTGAAAAAGCTGCTCATATAACATATTTCAGTCAATCAAAACCGAGATACATCATAGTCAGATAGCTGCCAGAATTACTAAACAAGATTTTTAAACATCCCCAGAATTACTAAACTAGATTTTTAAACATGTGCCGAATCATAATATAGGCGCTCTAATTTTTTTTTAGATATAAAATCTATAGGTACTTTGACACAAAAATTGAAACTGCGTTTACACCATCACGCACGCGCATTTTTGCGCGAGACGGGACAAAGGGATCCGTTTTTCCACAGTCTATGCTAATAAAGGATAAAGAATGAGATCACAAATCAGACGCCTAAAGTGTCATGGATGTGCTACCCCTAATTATAGATACATAAAATGGAAATAAACACAAGCTTCGGCGACCAACATTTATGTAATCACTTGAAAACATTTCTATTTATTATTTTTAAAACATGTTTTAGTAAATTAAACCGATAATTGTCCGTTCATCACTTCCGGAAGGCATTTTGGTTTATAGGAGAACGAAATTTCTTAAGGCATCGCTTTACCAATTTCAACATGCATAGCTTTCCCATAATTCCTAAAATGGTCGACCAAAAAACGTGTCACGTTTTTTGCTTTTTAGGTGTCGTCCCTTTCAGTCACACGTCTATTTAGTATTAAGCATATATAAAAATATATAAAATCTGCTTTTCGCCGGAGAAAAGTTTAAAATAAAGTGCGAAATACAGAAGAAACCGTTGCAATGTATCAAAAATGTTTAAAAGAAAAGCTGGACGGTAAGGCTGGCCTAATAAAATGTAACCTTGGATATTTCAAATCTTCTATTGCTTTCCAACAATTTTTTTTCTGTCAAAACAACACAAAATGTTTCGAAAAATAACTCTATTTTACTAGCTATTAATTTATAATTCACGCAACACCCAACATGTGAACAGCATATAATACTAACTCAAATGCAGGCGTACTGTAAGACAACTTAGCTTCATAGCGATACCAGCGCCAACAAATTCTTTCTGCAAAACAGCTGTAGCAAAACCGGCGACTACAGGCAACTTTTGTCACGACTGCAGCGGTTCATTTTCATAGTTTTACGTTGCGTTTGGAGTTTGTTGCAAGCTGGTTGAACCGCGGCAGGATCTTTTCGCAAATTTTTTCATCTCCACCTAATACAAAAAAAGAAGAAGCAGAAAACGAGGAAAAAAGCGGAGCGCCGACATTAGAAACTCAATAAAAGACTTTGTTGGTTTTTTCTGTGAATCTTTTTATAACTAACTGCGTAAAATTCGCATCCCAAATGCTCAACATGGAAAACGCAGAGGAAGTGATGCAAATCCTCGAAAGATTTACACGGCTTAAGCAAAAGGAAATTCCGAAGGAGTTGGATGACTATATGAACTACGTTGCAAAAACCGGTGATACGGTATTCAAGTGGTCCAGCCTAAAGTACTTGTTCCGCGAGAAGCTATTGAATGTGATCAAGAATTTCCACGACACATCACCACGGGTCGACGGTAAGTTTCCCCCATCCCATTCCCAGAGTCGCCGCAGACATGTTCGTTAAAAATTAGCAACAGCAGCCGGCCGGCTATTGTTGGCGGAGACGACGGGTGGGTACACAGAACTTGTTTCATCATGAAATAACGACGAGTGCGTGTGATACACAGCGAAAGAAAAGGGGTTGTGTGAGGCGACGAAAAAGACAAAAAAAAAAAAAGGAATGTTGAAGAAGAGAAAACCAGGAGAAGAAAAACGTTCCAAAATTCGCATTGCAAAAAAAGTTTGCGCGTGTTGGTTATGTTTTAATTTTTTTTTTCTTGGTTTCAGATTTGCCCCAGTATCCCAATGTGGACCCGTTCAATTACGAGAGTATGAAGTCGTCGCTTCTGGAGCGTTTGGAGCTATTCAATGCAGCTCCATTTACCATTCAGCGGTTGTGTGAGCTTTTGACTGAACCTCGCAAACAGTACAGTCGCATCGATAAATTCATGCGGGCGTTGGAGAAGAACATTTTGGGTAAGTACACTTTCCGTGTCTCTAGTATCCTACATTTTTGCTACACAATTATTGTAAAAAAAAAGAAAGGAAAAAAACCCTAAAAAAGGAGGGAAGAAGAGTAAAGGTGGTTGGTATCTATTTGCTACAAGCCCAAAGGAAGGAAAAAGAGGACAAAGAGTGTCTTCGCGCTCGTGACAAACAGCTGAAACGAAAATTTCTTCCAAATTCAGATGCAAACTGTTTTTTTTTTCTTTCAATTTCGTTTTCTTTTCCTTCATCACCTAATTCTCGTTTAATTTTCCCTTTTGATTGGGTTTTTGCACAACCCATCGGGTTGGTAACTCACAACACACGTTTGCGATTCTTAAATTTTGCACGAATACAATCGGAAACTGGGAGAGATCTTTCCAGTTCTTTGACCTAAATAGGTTGAAAAGGTTTAATTCAAATCCATGCACACAAACACCAATCCACATGTTTCTTTTGTAATCTCAACACTGGGGTGACTGTTTTTTGTTTTTTCCTTGAAGTGAGGACAGATAATGCCAGATGAACCGCCAAATATTAATTATTAAAAGTTTTCGGTAGAAATTGACAATTTTCTATATTCGCAATGAAGTAAGAAGTGCACACCACCTGATAATGCTATCAGTGGCAATTTTCTGTGATTAACATGTCTTTGGTTTTGACAGCGAGGTTTAGATAAAAGTAAGCTTACTCAGCTTTTTCTTGCAAATTCCTTGAAAAATGTATACAGTTGCCACTCGCCGATTCGCTGCAAAACTATCGATGCCTTTTCTATGCATTTGCTCTTGGCCGTGGTGCTTTTATATTGAATAAATTGGAACCTACTGAACCCGCCTAAGTCACTTATGAAACGTATTGCACCAGTAATATCAAAGATAATCGAAATAACTTCATTAAATTCATTTGTTTCTGATTAAAACATTTAAACGAGCAGGCAACAGTCAGTCCTAGCACCCTCTTGACTTTATTTTTAACGCGGACTTAAACTATCTTCCTAACGTGGAGAATGAAACACCGTTTTGCACAGCTGACATCGAATGCAACAGCCCTTTTAAACTTGTTCTCTGATTTCGATTGACCCCCAGTTTATGCAATATTCTGGTGTCCGTCAATATAAGATATCGTTGCATTGCAGCACGAATGCGGGCAGTATAAATTGTTTATGAGAAAAGGTCAGCTGCTCTGTATCCTAGGGGGTGGCGGTTATTATTTCTTTTTCAAGAAAAATGTTGTATATATTTTTGCCGACGAGTTAGTCACATTAAAAATGTCGCTTAGAGTTCAAATTGGCTTATCCGTCGCTGCCTTTATAAACATCCTTTTTTTTTTTTGTGTCAGCAGAACCCTGGGTCGGCATTCTATAAGGCGAAACGTTCCAACGTTCCAATTTAGTTCTGTAACTTAGAACAAATCAATTGTGCACAAGAATACGTTTCAACTTTTTCGCCTTACAGAATCTGACCCCTGATTAGATTGGCCAAAAATGTCTGGCTTTTCCGTGTCCAAGAATCCAAAAGAGTGCTATAATGTGCTGTGAGGCACCTTCAGCTCTGTGCATCAACAGCGAAGCAGCACGGAATTAATTTTGTTGGAACTCAGAAAAGCTATCTGGTAGACATTATAGTGAGATGATATTGCCATCATTGATACCAGGATTGGGCAAGGTGTGTTTTTTGTTTAATCCCTTTGCGGAATTCGGTACCGGCTCCCAGTATATATCGATTTTTCTTGTGCGCAAGCCCAAAAAGAACTTTATTTCTTTCGTCTAATCCTTAGGGCACTTTTAGCAGCCGATTTCTGCTTTCCCACTCTGCAGGGGCAGGTGTTTCAAATCAAGAATAGTCTCCAGTCCAGCGCTTGGTTGTTGGTTGTTCCTTTCCCATACACACTTTGTTTTCTTTTAATTGACTGGAACCTGTCTGTGGTTTGCCTACACACTGTGCCACCACGAGTGTGTATTGGGCGGCCTATTGTCATATGCATTTTCAAAACTGTTTTGTTGTTTGGGCCCACCTTGTGCCGAAGATTCGGTTGCATGAACAGAATGCATTTGCTGCTTTATTTGCTCGTTGATTGACATTTATTGTCCAGTTAAGTTTCCTATCGAGATTAATTTTGGGGTACATACTTCGCACCTCCTTCAGGCGTTCAAAACAACAATTCTCTCCAGGGATTGCTTGCATTGTTTTGTGCTTAACGAACACGTCTCTTGAGGGAGCATAATTTGCTTCACACTCCTTCGAAGAAATTGTACTGAAAGGAGAGACCTTCGCACACCAGCAGATCTTATGAATTCTGCTACTTAGGACTTAACGGCCTTCATTAGGGAGGTCACTAGTACCTTAGGTTAACCTCTCCCAAATGATACAATAGATCTTCTAGGTCGCAGTGTCAGCTACACTCCTAAACTATTAAAAATCAAACAGAGGGGGTGTACTCTTGGGTAGGATTCTGTTTTGTTAGCGGGTCCTTATACTATTAGTTGCTCTGGAAATAACTTAGCTACCCAGTCTGTAGAAATAGGGATCGGCAAAAGTAATTCTTTGTTTAATTTCCCCGCTGATGTGGATGGAATTTTACTTTAGTCGTTTGCCTACCTCAAAATTTGTGAAATGCTTTGCTTTTCTTAACTAAACAAATCATATTCGCGGCTTGTGTCTCAATACGCAACTGAGATCTGGTCAAATTCTTCTGGTTATGTTAATGTTAATGGCGTATCCGAGTAATTGTATAGACTTTCAAAAGACTGTGTACCTCTAATGTGATTTAATGAAAACACCCGATAGCGCATGACACACTCTCTCAGAAGTCTTCTGTCCTGAAGGGTGTACTAACGGAAATTGCTAAAGACGCAGGAGTTGTTTAACCCCACCATAGCCATACCTTTGAACAGCTCTTTATATTTGCTTTAAAAGGCAATCTATAAATCGTCAACCCAGTGGCTTGTGTCGGATATCATGGATTTTCTCCATAGTGTAAAGTTCACAAAAACACTAGGGCCAATATGGAAGATTGCCTGAAAGAAACTACACATATTCAGATTTGGTAAAAGGATGTTAGCATCTAACAACTTTTTGCAATTTTAACTGCAAATGAAATGTGGGAAGTCACATGGAAGTTGTTTAAGACAAAAAACCGCCTACCTCCATTTGCTGTTGATTGGAACTTTGACCGACTATTTTTTTTTAGAGAGAAGGAAGGTATGTCTGGCAAATTCATCGGCTTTTCATTCGAATGGCCGGGAGCACGCACAGACGAGAGTGATTTCAAATCGATAACACGCCCTGGACAGTGTCTCTCTGCATTAGTTCACAACAGGCTTTCAGGTAGACTTCGTTGAAGCGATAGGCTCAATCACGGCCCGAGTATTTACGAAGATACCTACTTTTTTTCCTGTGTGGCACTAGGCTCATGAGCAGTCCACACGCCCTTGCAAGTATGTACTTCTGCCTGAAGAACCTTGACTGCGTTGGGGGGTGAAAAGATTTGGATTCTGTTGAGAACTCCACTCCACAGTTCAATCGAGAACCACTCATGCAGATGGTTGGTTCGTTTGAGAGCGCACTCTTCTTTTATTCTGATGTAAGTTGAGTTTGCGTATAGAGTAGTCAGTGGATATATGTACGTCCAATGCTGGCGGATTCACATTCTCATATCAAAATCTTCAAAAAATTAGCTGGTGCATGCTCTCTCTCCCACTCTCTCTCTCTCTCCAGCGGCGCTACAAAGTTGGGTCGTTGGGTGGGTACATTGTAAAACCCAACAGAATTGTTGGTCTTTTGCTTTGGCTATTCGTCTAAATTGTTTACTGTTTCTAAAAGCAGATTGACTTCGTCGCTGTTATAGAGTGTGTAGAATCAGTTTTACCATATTCACAACAATACCCAACTGTGTTCAGCTTCAAAACTACGCCAGGTACTTCAATGTATTGCAGCAGTAATTGAATATCCAGAGTACATCGATCTGGAAGAAAGTGTTTAAGATGTTGCTTGGCTACTTAAAAAAACAAATGTTGGTCTTAATACATTTTTCAATGTTTAAATTGGCTCAGATCTCAATGGCACATACTTCAGGCTCTGCCGCGGTGGGAACTCACTCCCAATGATATTGTTTGGTGTTTAGCTACGCAAATTGAAAACAGATACACAAAAACCCGACTAACTCGGTAATTCCGTAAAATATCAATAACGAAGCCGCTTTTTTTCTCTTCGTCCAGTGAACATTTCTTTCCTTGTTCGCCCACTGAAATTTTTTAATGCTTGTCTTTCTGCTCGATAAAATACGTCTGGCCGCTACAACTCAAAACATAAATATAATGAGCAGAGCTGACAGTATCAGAAAAAACTATTTTAGACATGTTTTTTTGTTTTGGTCGCCAGTCGGCAATTTTGTGTCGTTAAAATATAACTGTTGCAAATGTGTATGTCTATAGTTTCTCACTAACGCTCTGGTTTTAAACCAAAGTGCAAAAACCAGACCGACGACATAATTTAATAGTTAAACAGAGCATGGCAAGGACAGTACACGGCGACAGCGTTTTGGCCTTTTTGCAGCCGTCGACTGTCGCGACAACTAGCGGCGGCCGTTTACTCAGTGGTGTATGTGACGACCAAATGTACATTAGATGGTTTTAAATCGTATGATCAGAAAACACCGTACACACGAAATGGCAGGGTTTTTTCCCGTCCCAAGTTCAGTTTGTGGTTGGCTGTGTGCTGTTAGCATTCCTGGCTGCTCACCTTCCATCCTTGATGTAGCCCGGTACTCCATCGGAAGGCTGGGCTTAAACTGAAGGTCATCTGGTATTCGAATTTGGCAACTTTCTTTTATGTGATGTCATAATTTCCTAAAATTACAACGTTTCAAGTCGTTCCCCTTTAAATCGCGCCGGATTTTGGTTTCAGATTCTAGTAGAAACCCCTCGTGCAGGGTGTGTTTTATGTGTCATCAGTTGCTGCAACACTAATGGCTTTCTGACAGTGTTTTGTGTTTTTACTGTTCTTCTGCGCCAGCTGTTGTTGTGCTAGACTCGTGGTATAGTGCGTTTTAAATCAATTTTAGCTTTTTTCGCGCACGTTTTCTTTTTACAAGCGAGTACATTGAGAGATGTAGGGTGAGACACTGTCCCTAAGGACAGTCGGGCATGTGTCCACCACTTGCGCTTGGACGAACTTTAGTCTTTTTGTAAAAATCGCTAACCACAACAAAATGTAGGTCCCTTGTATAGGTTTAAAATTTTATTTAGCGCATTTTCATTTGGCAATTTTCAATTCATAAAAAACTAAACCCATGTTCCACTTGCTTTCTATTTTCCCGTTTAGTAGTCAGTACCATCGAACCGGGACGTAAACGCACTGAAAGCGAAAATGGTGACTCCCTCGACTCGGTGGTAAACGGCGACGCCTCGTTGGATGTCAATGTCGACATTGACATGGAGAACGAGCCCATATTTATCGCGGAGCCTCCAAATGCAACATCATCCACTAATCCGTCGTCACAACCTTCTTCCAATCTGATTCACAAGGCCGACGATGACATTCTGCCAAATCCTAAAAAGCCGAAGCTTGACCTTGATGAGACTGCCGACGCTGAGACTGAGGCAGCTACGAAAAGCATCACCAGCAATAAAACAGATACAGCAGAGACTTCAGTTGAAAAGGTTGGCGCTGACGAATCGGCTGATAAGAAGAAAAAAGAGGAGCGAGTCGCTGAAGAAAATACAGTATCCGAAGAGAAACCTACCGCTCTCAATGCCGAAGTCGCCGTTGTGGTCGACGTCAAGAAAGACGCTAAAGACTCTGAATGCGAGAAAATGGAAGAGGATTCTCCCGCTGCTGCTCCCACAACTGAAAACAACAATGTCGATGATAAAAAAGAAAAAGCCGAAGAAAAAGCGGAGCCCATTGTCACATCGGAACCCGCTGAAGCGATTGTAGTGGACAAGGTATCACCACCGGCTTCTACGGCTGAAGTTGTTGCTGCGGTTGAAGCCATTAAAACTGCCGAGAATCCAGAGAAGATTGATGACGCCCCAGAGGGAAATAAAAAAGACTGCGCTGAAAAAGTTGTCGAAGAGCAAGAACCAGCAAAAGACATTGAAGTTGGAAAGGCAATCAAAGAAAATGACGACGACAAGGAGAACCACAACAGTGGCATTAAGGAAAATAAAGAAAAGACTGAAACAACCATCATTACCAACAATTCCGAAAAGATTGAGGACACAAAACCCGGTGCCGCACCAGAAGAGACCATTGCAGCGAACAAGGAAGAGAAATCAGAAGAGATTGTCAAGGAGAAAGTTGAAGAAGTTGTAGTAACCCCGGTCGCAGTCGTGGTCGAGGACTCGAAGAAAGAGGTGGCTGAGACTTCAACAACTGGAGTTATTCCTAGCGTAATGCCATCGAAACCCGAAGAGGCGAAACCCGCGGATGAAGCCGTAACTGCCGCTGAAGCTGTATCAGCTCCAGCCGAAGAAATTAAACAGACAACTACTAGCAACACTGCAGAGCCTGTGGCAAAAATCGTCGCAGCCGAACAGCCCCCATCAGCAACTGAATCTCTTCAAAAAGAATCTGCCGAAACTCCAGTCGAAATCAAACCATCGGAGAAGAAGGAGAACGAGGCCGAAAAGGCCAAAGAAATTCCAGTAGCAACAGCAGCACCACCAACCGAAAGCAAAGATGACGCTGTTCCTGTTCCTGTTGTCGTAGCTGCCGAACCAGTGGTCACCGCCGACCAACCAATGGAAGAAAATCCGGAAACAATTGCCGAGCCTGTGGTGTCTGCCATCGTTGTAGAAGCCGCAGCCAACGTAGAAGAGATCGAAATGGCAACAGACGTCATCGAGCCAGCCAAAGACGAACCAGCTGGCATGGAGGTTGACGACACAAGTCAGGAAGCAATGGACCAATAAGCTTCGCACGTATTGTTTCCCTAGACGATCGACATCAATTAAAAACCGGTCAGTGGCCAGGGCTATCATTTTCCACTTTTTATTTTAAAAACATTCGCTTCGGTATGCCCCACGACTTTACTGGTTTTCATTCGGATGGTCGGGTGGTAATTCTTACACACATATTTATATCGTATTAACTTATATTCGAAACATTAAACGACATACATATATAAAAATATTCTAGTATTAATCAGTAGTGTAGTTTTTTTTATGATTTTGATTTTTTACAATTGGAAAAATGTTATCTGTTTCGCAACTAGTTTTTCTTTTTCTGTTTTCGACATTACAACAATATCTGTGAATTTTCGTACACTTAAAAACAACAAATTAAATTAAATAAACATACATGTAATTGTAAAACTTATTGGAAAGTTGTTTTGTATTTATTTTATTTGTTTGGGCGCCTTTTATCGCAAAACGACAGTATGGGGATAAATCTTTCGCCTGTGATGTCCCCCGCGATCAACTGCGATCCTAAAGGGTAGTTCGCGACAGCGGCAGTGTCAAATAAGAAGAAGAAAAAACCAAGTGACAGAAAATTAAATGTGGCTGTGGCATAATTATGTTAAGAAAATTAGTAAAAAGTTTATGGTGCAAAAAAACAAGATAAAATCAATATAGAACTGGAAAATGAAGTTTATCGAACGTTAAAGTAGGGAATTGTTTGCTTTTCAACCATATTTGATCAAAGCACTACGGTTATTAGAAACGAGCTTGTCCTACAAGTTTTTTGACGTTTGAACCAGGAAGATAGCGGATCTGTGAAAGGATGGGCTTCGCGAAACACTATTGTTGTTTGTGATTGTAAATTATTATTGTTTGTAAATTGTTTTAGAAGAAATCGAAACTGAAATCAGTAAAAATTCATTTCTTTGTCACTCATGGGTAGGTACCCATTTTTATAAAGGAAGCTGGGGTCCGAATGGCCCCCTCTTCGGTCACCGACTATGAATTAACTGTTGCAATGCAATGAGAGGAGATGTTCCACTCCTGATGTAACCATCTCCTTCTTGGCCTGCCTAAAAGACGCCTGCCTATTCCCTCCCACATACCACAGGGACAGAACAGCTCTGATAGGAGAAATAGCCGCTTAACTTTGAGTAGGTACCTCACTTATTCTTGTGTTCCTTATGTCACTTAGTGACAAACGTCGCAAACAGCACCTCGGAAAGTACTTCTTCGACAATTTAGATTAGGGATTGGTTTCGTAATTTCGTATGTGAAATGTAGCGGATCATAGACTATTCACCCCTATTCCGAGTGGCGTTTACGACGATTTAAAAAACGCCAATTTAAATTTTGAAGTCGTTGAACGCCATTTGTCACTGAAGGTCATGTTGAACCTATTCGCTTACGACGAACGTCATGTGAGAAACTTTACTGCCATTCTGTAAGGCGGTGAACGCCACAAAAAACGACAAACGTCGTGAAAGTAAAACGCCACTCGGAATAAGGGTGATTATTATATGGACCAGAGACAATACAAGTATGATTTGTCTCTGTATGGACTGCTAGTAGCCAACTTTGCGTTGGTTCCAACATTAGCGCTAGCGTTCTTTGTTCAGAGCGGAATAAACTGGAAACGAATTGCAAGAAGCAGAAACAAAGTAGGAATTGTAGAAATGAGACTGCAGCAGTTTATTGGGAACTTGGCTACTTTTCTGAAATAAATGTTCCATAAAACGCGCGCAAGTTTGGGTAATCATCCTGTATGATTATAACCCAACTTATTATATCTTAAGCCACTAATCAAAGTGGCTATTCGCAGGTTATCTTTGTACTGACGTTTGTCTGGCTTCGTATTTGACGTAATGTAATGATATCTACTTTCACTAAAAAATGTTTTAGAAAATCATTCGGGACTTAAAATGTACATGATCGTGACCAAAAATAAAATACTACTCCCGCATTAATAAACGCTGCATAAAAGTTATCAACTCGTTACTCCGAAGTTACGTGAAATTTTTGTATGCTATCTGATGTCTACTAGCTAACTAACTTGTGCGGATCTTTTTTATTAATACGGGAGCTAGAGTTAAGAGTTAATTTTGCGAGCGAAGCGAGCTACGTAGCTACTCCTATTTTTCGTGATTTAACTTTGACATTTCGCGGCCCAGCCGTGTCCCGAACGAAATTCGAATAGCAAGAAACTTCTTAAAATGACGTAAAACAGCTGCGCAAGGTATATTGGTATTAGAGGCATGTGTAAATCTGAAAAAATATCGAGATCTGCAAAAAGTGATATACGAATAAAAAGAAAGATTGTTTTTTTTTTTTCGACTAATGGACCATGAAAAGTGAATTAGATAACAAAATTGAATTTTTTTCCCAATGGAAAACCACACAAGATAAAGAAAAGCGGCCATTGGCTTTGAGTTTGTCGACTAGAGGTATAAGCTCTCACTTTCTGCTTATCGTCCAGGACTTGGCGATCTAAATCATTCTCTTACATTTTAACGACATAATTTCTTCCACTATTTCACGCACGACTCGAAAACACCCACTCTTCCGCCGCACTGCTGTTGCAATTCAATCAATTTAGCAAAAAAAGAAACTCGATTTCCATAGGCAATTCGAAAACGCCCATGTACAGCTCCACTATTTTTACTACTTGACTAGATAAGCTTTCAGCAGGTACTTACGCATAGGGCATTGGATAATTGCACTCGCTTAAGCCGAAATAATCTTATTATGACTGTCAGTAAATATCCAAACTGGGAGACCTGTACTGGAAGTCCTCACTTCCGTACAGGTACACTGCGTATTCGTCAACTATTACATGCAGAGTATATATTTATATGTCTAGGCAGGGTCAATATCCAATCGCAATGAAACTGCTTGAAACAAAAAGTTGAACGCAAGAATTAAAAAAAAGAGGCACTTAAGCGTAAGTATATTTGTTGGCTTCTTAAAATAGGAAGGTTAACGACGTTTATTGTCTCGGAGTACCTCGGCCGTAACTTCTTACATCTTGTTGTGGAGCTGGTAAATATCTCGGATCCGTATGTGTAGACGAGTATCCAGGGTACGGCACAACAGGTCGTTGAAATCTTGAAGATTGCATTGAGTTAGGTTGATAATTGGGTAACTTCATAGCAGAAGGTATTTGAGCCTGCATTGCCGACGTTAAATGCCTTTGATTGGGCATCCCAGGTGGCACGAATCTTCTCGAATCGGAGGGTGAACTATTATCGTACCTTGGGTCTCTAGTAGGAATATTAGACCGAAGGTGCGACACTGCAGTGATCGCAGAGGAATCAACCAGAGATGGAATATTTGGCACCGGTCCTATGTTCGGCCTCTGGGACAGGTTATACACATCCATCAACTTCTCACGCAGTTTCAACAATTCAATTGAGGTGTTCTTGGATGGCTCGCGAATCAAATAGGAAAACTCAAATAATGCCTTCAATTGATTTGAAGTTAACCCCGCCGACAAGCGATCGCTTTCACTGACAATGGGTGAAGTTTGTGAGCCAATACTACCAGTATAAACGGTCGCTTGAACTCCTATGTCATGGCCTACTATTCGCTTTCTAGCTACGCAGTCTCGGCAAATCAAAGGTTCTGTTTGTGTCATCGAGTTCTTAAGGAATGTTGACAGGGTTGGCTCTTCTACTTCGATTTCCAATTCGTCTGGTTTGCGATCAGCCTTAGCATCTTCTACCTTGATTAGCTGCCTTGCCATAGTGTTGGCCTTTTCTGCAATTTTCGCAAAGTACTTCTCTGCGCTCATGGCGATCTTTTTTGCAATGCCTGCATTCCGACTGCTTATTTCTTTTAAGCCCCAGTTCGCTAGATTCAGTTGTGGTCCGATTGAATGAAATTCGTAGCTGACGTTTGATATTTTTTGTATTATCGAATTTGAGACCGAACCAGGGTTGAGTTTGGTTACAGTCGACGTGTGTGTGAATTTTCCTGTCGGCTCTGCAAACTCTAGGTGCTCCAATAAAGTAGTACATGCCTCAAAGACTGAAATTAGAAAAAAGACCGAAATGGTGAGTTGGAATGATTAAGAAACCTTGGTTTGAGTGCAACAAAATGAGGCAATCTGTGATTATAATCGACGTCGATGTCGGGCTCATCATACTCAATTAGGAAACTGAACCCAACATGCCCGGTTGGAAGGCATCTCAAAGCAGAGATACGCATAGATGCAAAACGGCAAGACGACGTTGAGACTAACACACACATGCAAGTTCAGACAATTTCAGAAAATTTCAAACAAAATTCCCCGTCGTCATCTTACATCCAAGTTTAACAGGAACACAAAAAAAGAATAAAAAGTTTTTTGTGTAGATCGAAAGATCGCAGAATAAATTCGCGAAACAAATTCTGAATATCGGTTCCTGGTCGTCATATTGTATAACAAGGCACTAGCCGAATCGTGGGTATCAGCACAAACAACATTGGCACGTATTTGCACAATTTTGAGTCATCTTACCTATTTTTCTATATTCTTACCCTTTATTCTGCGGTCTTCGGGAGATGCTCCTATGCTTTTGCCATCACTTCCACTGGTTTTCGGGAGATTTCTCTCAACTTAAAATAGAAAATGAACTTTTAAATCGCTCTAAGGTATTAGCCATGCAATCATTTACGTTTAATCCGTTTAAATGTTGGCATCCCCGAAAATCCAGCTTCGTTGACTACAGGTAGACATTCGACTTCATCTTGGTTAACAGGAAGGCTCATTTGGGGAAGACCGTAACCCATCATTGGCATATTTCCCATATTTGGATAGAATGGCGCCTGAAAGCCCATGTTATAAATAAGTGGATAGTCACCCGGCTGAATATTACCCATCATCTGGCTTCCCGCACCGTATAGTGGACCGCCCATTTGAATGGCAGGCGGAAAAACATAGGGCGGCTGTTGTGCGAAGCTTGTTGAGGGGAAATTTTCATGAGAACTTGGTACTGGTACTTCTCCGTCCGAATTGTAATCATCCGTTTTTAATAATTGTTCGATTTCTGTGGCCGGTACAGGAACATCAGTGCACACAGAATCTTCATTTAACGGCTGTTTGCTGTTGCTGCTATTGGTGGAAGCATCAACAGATTTAGATTTTTGTTTATCAAGTTCATTTGGTAGCTCAGTGCTAGTGGCTTGAGATTGGCTGCGACTTCCAGAGGGAAGAGACTCATCGGCACGTTTACGTTTTATCCGATGGTCAGCGTCTATAGTATCTGGACGTTCTTCACGAGTACCTTTTCGCTTTTTGCGGTCACTTGGACTTCCACTGCGAACTCTTGTCGATTCTTTCAATTCCCTTTTTCTTTTTTCAAGTAGTTTTTGCAATCTTTGAATTTCAGCAGATTCTTCAGAACTGTCTTCACTCTCGTCTTTGAATAGTTCTTCAATACACGCTTCAGTTACTGGCGCTGTTGCGGTAAGCCGAGGGCCCTCTTCGTCGGAAGACGCATTCTCTTCCCTTTTTACCTCTTCTAATATCTCATTTATTTCCGAAAGAGTTTCATCGATACTATAGTCATCATTAATGACTTTTTCCTTTTTAATTGTAACATCACCCATATGGCTTTTATAGGAAGATCACTTTTCAGATTTATATGAAAAGCAAACCCACAATTTTTAAGCTGAACTTTGTTTTTATAATTCAATTCATAATATGCTACAGGCTAAACGCCGCGTTGACAGTTATTATTATTTTGCTTGCGGTTTGCAGAGCTGCAAGAAAGATGAACAGCTGCAAATTTTAGGGTGTGTTCGAAGCGTTAGTTCATTAATGAGGTTTCAATTGGGTAGATCACTTTTTTTTTAGTCGTTTTCGATTTGGCGAAAAGATCAAATTATTTGAGAAAAACTCTGAGACACTTTCGAAAAATCTAGATTTTTTCTTAGATTTACACATACTTTTACTAATACCAATGTGTATGACACACATCTGGCGGTTACGAATTGTTTATCGTTGGAAGGATTGCTTTCATAACTGAATTATTCATTTTTCGCATATGGAAACGATTTTTTATATTAAATTATTGCGGCATGCGTTATTATAAATGTGTGAAAATCAATTGAAATGGACTTGCAGTAAAAAAAAAGTTGTTTGCGGTCAAATCAATATAAACAAGAACCAATAAAATTCTGATTTCATGTTCGATTTGACAGCAGAAATCAGAAATCTCAGATCAAAATCTGAAAAGCCAAATCGAAAACGACATAAGTCAGTTTTTATGTTCGATTGATACAAGTCAAAAAGGAATCTTTTTCCGATTTCAGAGCACTTTTGAGAATCTGGATATTTTCTCAGAGTTGAAGTGCGTTTGAGTTTGACAACTAGTGGAGTTTGCTTACGTTTTCTTGAATTTTTTCAACTGCAAAGAAAGGCATTACATCGGGTGGATTTTATTTTGTGAATAAATTATGTACAGATAATGCTAAAAAATCAATCTGGGCTCAAATTTTGAAAAAAAATAAATATAAAATTAAACCTGTTAATGGAAAACACTTAGAAAAGTGTCCACAACATATTCCAATCGCACCAATATCAACAACAACAAAAAGGGCAAATAACGTTGTTATATTCGATTAGGCAAACGAATCCTGAAGTCTGAGAGCGGATCTGAAGAATTCCAATCGAATGCCAATTGCCAATACCAATTAAGTTTGGGATTTTTCTCGGCTCCTGGAAATTATGCCAGACTTTTTTTTTTGAAAAAAACCCCAGAAAACTTTTCGGAAAAAAGACTTGAAATTTCGGAAAGATAGGCAGAAAATTCTGTCTTTTCTTCCTAGGAAAAAAAGCCAGACATGTATACAAAATTACTGGCATTTTTTTCCAAAAAAAATCTGGCGTAATTTCCGGGAGCCACGAGGGACTTGTTGATGGATAGGACTACCGCAAGGTAGACATCATAGACAAACCATACCAAATACAAGCGGACTAAGCATTTCCACCCTATAGATATATAGCTTGTAGGCTAAGTAACGGGAAATCGGCCGAAGTTGGTGGTCTCAGTATTGTCTCTGGTAGACATGTTGATTTACAGGTTTTCCGGTAAAAGGCTTGTGGTTTCCAAGGGCTACCGCGACCTTACTTTTCATTTTTCAGGTCTTATGAAAGAAAGTTTGTAGATATGCAGGATCTCCAAAAATAGCCATTATCCTTGAACCGCCACTGCAAGGTGCGATTGTAAGATAGACTTAAACAAATTGAGTAAATTTTCTAGGAAAATAACGTTATACAAGAAAACTATTCAAGCAAAGTTTGTGTTACTTTGGAAGTTAAGTCAAAATCAAATAACAACCTTAACAAATGTGATTTATTTTTTAAGTTAATCCACTTTAATAAATTGAATACAATAAACGAAAATTCACTCAAACATAATCAATTCGTTAGCTCATCATCCAAGCAGCACTTTTCGCATCAAATATCCACTAGCCCCTGGCTTGGAGCGTTGCTCAGTCTCAGACTGGATGCACTTTGACGAGCATAGATACTGGAGTAGAGGTACACGATATTTTCCACAAAAGTCCACAAACTTTATATGTTCCACACGATTGTCGAAAAACACACCTTTGCAGTTGGGATTCACGCAGCAGTTCGCACTACTGAGGTAATCCAGAACTGTAAATGGTAAGTCTTCAGGTCCATATTTTACAGCCGTTGACTTTACAGCTCGGGCCGCTAATTCCATTAGAGAAGGCGGATTAAGTGCCATATCCTGGACAAACCGCACAACCAGTGGATTGTCCCTCAGGCTGAGCTGTTATTGGTAAAAAATTAACTACATTAATTTGAATACCTTCAAGACCTAAAACAAAGTACATTACCTCTGTTAAATTTTTAAGTGCTACTATGTCTTTCGGCAAATGCCGGAGACGGTTCTTATGCAAAAGCAAAGATTTCAGATTCTTCAAGCGAGCAATACTCATGGGAAGATTTTCTATTAAATTATCACAAAGCACCAACGCCTGGAGTTGTTTGAGACAACCAACTGTATCGGGTACATCATTGATCAAGTTTCCGCCAAGCGATAGGATCTGCAAGCTAAAAATAGTATTAGTATGAAAAAATTAAATAAAAACGTCGATTGATGATCTGTGATCTCGATGAAAAAGCAGGACCTCAAATGTAGTTGTAAGTGCGTGTAAACCGACGCTCTAAGCTGATCATTAAAAACGGCTAATACAACTGACAAAATGTGGCGTACAAAAATAAAGTCCAAAATCTTGCTTGAGCGTCATTTTAACTTCCGTACAAAGATGAAATTCAGCGAGGCGGACAAACGAATGGCTGTGAAATATATTTTTTAAACTACAAAAAGAAATGGGAATGAGTTTATTATTGGTCCTGCCTGAATGACTTGCAACTTTTAAGGTAAACAAATATGCAGCAATCAACTACGACAAAGCTATAACATCTGCCACAGAAGCTTACCAACGTAGGTACATTTGGCCTTTGATTCCCACACTGATAATGTTTGTGCGAGTATGTATAATTGTATAACCTACACGTTAAATATGCCATAGACGCAGGCTAGATCGACAAAAAAGTTGTACATAGGTATTTGCTTGTCTCGCAGTCTTATCTTTATACAAATTGCGTATATTTGTATTATTTATGTACAGTTTAGACGCTTCGCTAATAAATAATAACAAATTACACAAAATGTATATAAACTGTAAGAAATTGTAGAGGACGTTCGGACTTCTTGTTAAGTAAGTCTGACAGCATTTGTTTCTCTATTGGTTGGTCGAGATTGATCGCATGACTAATTTTTCAACTAAAGTTGACGGATGGGTAGCCAACGAATCTAGGCAAGAAAATCGGCCTGCTTAACTGCTCAGTTGACATGTTTTCTAACTTCATATAGGCGCCGTTCAAGTGATCGTTGTTAAATAAATTAACAAACATTTGGAAGGTTTTGACAGGAAAAGCTGGGAAACTTTGCACTACCTATCAACGTTGCGTTACGGTGTAGTGTACCTTTTCGTTTGTATGTAAGATAAAGTTGCCAATTTAATTTAATATATAGTTGACAAGTAAATAGAGACGTTCAACTAGTAAGTCTGATTGCTCTCCGACTTGATATGTCTCAGTATTGACAGCTATACTTTTGAATGCTCTCAATTTTAATGCGTTCTTAAAGCTACTCCAGGCCAATCTAGTTGACGTTCTACATAAACTAGGTATTCGAACTTCCCCAATGTCTTGAACGGCCTTATCAGAGACAAATCATACTGAGACCCCCAACTCGCAATCCTTTTGCCGCTGGACCCCTCAGTTTTTTTTTTCAAATTCGCCTTTTTGTATTCCTATCGATGTTATGTCAATTGAGAGTCCGTGTGACATGCAAAATTATACAAAAAATACGTGCCAACCTCGGCAATCGTGGTAGATGTGAAAGAGTTCGGGAATATCACATTTTTACAATTTTGATTTGTGTGGTTAATAAAACTATTTAAAGGAGATGTTTTATATACTAGAAACATATTAGGACAAACATGGTTGTGTATTTTCCGCTTTCGGATATCATTAACTTCGATTTCGTGTGTAAATTTTTGTTAAATAATAAGGAAAATTTGCTAAAAATGTTTTCATTTTCCCTCAACCAATCAACATTGTTTTTGCCTGAATATTTTAAGCAGATATACACTTATTAATAAAAAAATTCTATGAACGCTGCAAGCCACTTTGCCAAAAGCGGAAGTTACATATTATGCACGGTGCGAGTGTATTTGTGAGCCGGAATTTCTGAAGTTACGTGACATTTGTCAATACGAATTTCTACGTAACAATACAAGCGCACTTATTGTTTGCCACCCCATAAAAATATAGCTTGTAGGCAAGTAACAGAAAATCGGCCGATGTTGGTGGTCTCAGTATTGTCTCTGGTCCATATTACTAAAAAGTATTCAAATTTGACACAAATTGGCCACAGTTGCCAGTGAATATTTTTGATCTACAAATTTTGGAGCAGACGGTAAAGCCATGCTTTTATGATCTTGTGTAAACAATTTGTAGTATGAAAGGAAAATAATATATCAAAATTATCTATTACGAATTGTTTGTTTATAAATCAGATTCCATATTCCATTGGCGTTAACTTTGATCGAAAGTGTAATTTACATTTATAGCGACCTGCTTATACACAATATTCTGGAAAACCAATTACATATAGCATTGCATCTTCGCAGCAAAAAAGAAATCAAGCGAATATGTAAGTAAAAAAAAAAACGAAGCTGATAGCAGTGATGCCAGGTCGTTGGTAATTACCCATTTTGTGTGCATTTAACATTTAAAAATAAGCTAAAAGGTCGATAAAGGAAAATTTAATATCTCCCTAAATCTGTAGAAAAATCATTCGCATTCAATAAAAAGAGAAGAGTCAGCACGTCAGTTTGAAAAGTTTGGTAACACTGACTGTTAGTACATTTATGTGGTTTTCCATTGGGAAAAAAAATCAATCTTTTTTTCGATTCGGAGCACTTTTTGCAGATCTCGATAATTTTTCAGATTTACACATACTGCCACAAATACCCACAGCTGTTTTACGTCATTGCAACAAGTTTGCTTTTAAAACAAATGCGCAAAGTTTCATGAAAACCAAAATAAAGAAATACATAAAAAGCAATTGATATAATGTTGGAGGAATTATTATATTTATTATCTTCCTCATCATGTGGAAACTACGATTCACCGAAACTACTCCATTTGTGTCTACAACAGGGGAAACATTTTTCAAGTCGATATCCATAGCAGATTTTTGCAAAAGCGAATGCAATTTGAACAGCTGATTTTGCTGTCAAATACGCACTAATCCATTCACAAAAGCAGATCAATTTCGTTGCACGTTCCATGAACCGCGATAAATCTGAGATCTGAAAAAGATTTTTAGTGGTCCCAATGGAAAACGACATTAGTCTTTGTTTGAATATTGAATCTCTTTATTATTTTCAACATTTATTAGCTTTATTAGCTCTGGCAATAAATAGAGAACGGTGATTTATTTAAATGTCATCTGCTTATTGCCACTACGAATGGGACGTTTAAAAATCTTATTTAGTAAGACTGACAACTGTCAGTCAGTTAATATGTTTTAAATTTTTTTGAGCTATGTGATCCGAAAATATGCAAATACATATATACTGCATTTACAAAGTCACTCACGCGCATTCTTGCACGACACGGGACAGAGATCCGTTTGGTCGCAGTCAATGCTAACAACGGCGCAAGAATGAGATCACAAATCAGTTGCCTAAAGTGTCATAGATATTCTACCCATAACTATAGGTACGTCAAACAGAAAACTTACAACATTCTGAACTTTCCCATAATTCCTACCACGTTAACAATATGGCCGACCAAGAAAACGTGACATGTTTTTGTGTGTTAGAGTTGGGTAATGCTGTCCCTTTTGAAAAAATCACTTGTGAAACCGTTCCATTGGCACAAAAAGTACTCTTCTGGTGATTCTGAGAAGAGAATTTCGCTTCTCGATTTGAAGTCAGAATCCACTCAAGAAGCACTCACACAAGTGCAATTTATGTATTTATTACAAGTCAGCTGACAGCAGCCGTAGATTATTTTTTGCCATTTCACCAATACTTTGGTGGATTCTGTCAGAAGCAGTTTTGCTGTTCCATTGGATTTCAGAATTAGTGAAAACCAATGGAAAACGACATAAGTGAATCACCGAGTGAAACCAATGGAAAACGACATAAAACTGTGTTAAATCAAAACAAATTCCGTGAGTTTATTTTGAGTACGTAAATAGGTATCAACATCTTTTCATATCTCTGTCCCTTTCTTTAACTTCATCGTAAAAGATATTCCAATCCCAATGGAAATATGTGTATAAAACACCAAAAACAAAATAATTATCAGCTCCAACAGCAGCTCGTGGCATTGATAGGCGCCTCATATGAACCTTAAGGTTATAATCAGGCACGTACCCAATTTAGGATCGATTTACAACTTTAAACTGAAATAGTAAAATTCTTCATAATATTATGATTACCTATGCATTTTCCATATATCCTTCGATATGCTCGGAATCTTATTGCCGCCAATGTACAAGTACCTCAAATGTCGGAGTTCCAAAATTTGATCGGGAAAATGAGTCAGTAAATTTCCACTCAAATTCAACTCTTTAAGGCTCGAGTTTTTAGACACCAACGACTTTGGCAATGACTTATTGGTAAGTAAATTATTTTTTGCAATTAACGTGACCAGCGGTAACATGCTCACCGCCTCGGGCAATTCGGTTAAGGTGTTTGAACTCAAGTCCAGGACTTTTAGGTTAACAAACTGTTTAATCGCCGGCGGAATAATCGTGAGACGGTTGTGGTTCAGAAGCATTGTTTCGATATCCTTTTGGCTTTTCAATTTTGTTTTTATCTCCGAATGAAGGTCATCTTCCAGAGTGATCTCGATTAAATTCATACGACCGTAATCTAATGTTTTTTGCTCCCGAGAATCGGTATCGCTACTATCGGAGGTATAGACTTCCATTGTGTTTTCAATTTGTCTGTCTTACTTATTCGCACCGGAACGTACACATCAATTTAATTTACTAATCGAATTATGAAATTCACATCACGAATCATCCGCGATTATCACCCTGTGACTTGTAACTGCGAACTGACACTGCTTCAGACAGTAGTTGTGGTATCCCGCCATTGCATCGTCTTGTTATCAATTCAGAACTAAGTACACAAATTCAACTGCGGTAGGGGAGGGCAATTGAGAAGAACGACTGATACTGATACTGATTTTGATAATTCCAATTGACGAACGAGATTCGTGGCAAAAAAAAGAATACAAACCGCCTTCTTATCAACTGTTATTGCAGAATGTACTTAAATATTCTAATTTCTGTTTAGTCATTCTGGTTCGATTTTTGTTTTGGAAGGCAATGTTATTAAGCAAAACTAGAGTAATTATGTACAATGCAGAGTTTTTAGTGCACCTTTTACTTTCATCGGTATCAGCCAAATTCTTTGCGGGACTTTTATTTTCACTCATTTTTAAGGATGAGGAGTGAGGACCGTGAGCAGTGCTCCCAGATTGAGGGGAAAAGCGCCAATTTTGGCGCTTCTTCAATAAAAATCAATGAAAAGGGAAAAAGCTTAAAAAAAGGGGAAAAATCTAAAATCTCTTTGAGACTTAAATTGCTTACAAGTAAAATTTTAACTCATTTCCATTACAAATAAATTTCAAAGAAATGAAAAGTTCACACTATATATGTATCTGAATGCATTCACTCGACTTTACGTTTTTCAAAACTTCTCTTAGGGAAAAAAACTTCTACTTGCTTTTTAGAAAATAGCAATCAGATATCAGATTGTCAGGCAGCCATCAAGGCTGTTGGCGTCTTTTCCAATACATATTGGACATATTGGACAGCCCTACTTATTAGGACACCCAGTGGTCCCAGTATCGCGACATCATCAAAGAGGTAGCCGAAACCACCTTTGGGTACCAGCCACCCCAGAGAAAGAGCCCGTGGTATGATGATGAATGCGTACGCAGGAAAAAGGTGACAGAAGATGCACATATGAAGGCGCTGCAGCGCAAAACAAGGGCAGCGAGGGAAGAGTATCGAGCCAGGAGGAGGGAGGAGAAGAAAATCCTGCGTAGAAAGAAGAGGGCCTACGCAGTCTCCCAGCTCAAGGAGATCGAAGAGTCCCGCGATCGAAGCAACATCCGGAAGTTCTACAAGAAAGCCAAGCAACTGGCTGCTGGCTTCAAGACCGGAACGCAGGCTCTTCGAAACAGTGATGGAAACCTAGTCACCGAAGCGCAGGGAATAGTAGATGTTTTTAAGCAGCACTTCCAGCAGCTGCTAAATGGGCATCATGTAGAGAGAGTGATAGGGCAAGAAGAGAACCCACGTCCAGTCAATGAAGATCCAGTTCCACCGCCCAGTATAGAAGAAGTTGGCTTAGCAATAAAAAAGCTAAAGAACAACAAGGCCGCCGGCTCTGATGGTTTACCAGCGGAGACTTCAAATACGGTGGTGATGTTTTGGTAGTGCGCATGCACCAAATCATCAACCAAGTATGGGTGGAAGAAAGTATGCCCGATGACTGGACTATCAGCTCCATATGCCCCATCCACAAAAAAGGCGATCCTATGTCTTGCAAGAACTATCGAGGCATATCCCTGCTTAATGTCGCATACAAGATCCTATCCAACGTACTGTGTGAACGTCTCAAACCGTTCTGCAACACACTAATCGGCACGTACCAGTGTGGCTTCCGGCCCGGCAGATCGACTATAGACCAAATTTTCACACTGAGGCAAATCCTGGAAAAGACCAATGAATTTCAAGTCGAGACTCACCACCTATTCATCGACTTCAAAGCCGCATATGATAGCATTCATCGTCAGGAGCTTTATGTGGCGATGGCCGAATTCGGGATCCCGGCAAAACTGATCCAGCTATGTAGCGTGACGCTGGAGAACACACGCTGCAACGTGCAATTTGGAAGTAGTTCCTCCGAGCTATTCGAAACATGCACCGGATTTCGGCAAGGAGACGCATTATCATGTGACTTCTTCAATCTCGTGCTAGAGCATATAGTGCGCAGGGCAGGTGTCAACACGGAAGGCACTATCTTCAACAAATCCGTCCAGCTACTGGGGTATGCAGACGATATTGACATCATCGGTCGCTCCCAGCGTGCCGTGATAGAGGCTTTTACGGCGATTGAAGAACAGGCGAAATTCGTTGGTCTTGTAGTAAATGAGGACAAGACTAAGTACATGCTATCAACAAGCAAACAAGCATCTGTCCACCGCCTAGGACAGAACGTCACTATTGATAGCAACAGTTTCGAGGTAGTTAAGGAGTTTATCTACCTCGGAGTAAACATGAACTCCACAAATGACATCCTAGTGGAGATCCGGCGAAGAATTACCCTAGGAAACCGCTGCTACTTCGGTTTGGCAAAACAATTGGGTTCAAAACTCCTAACTCGAAGGACAAAATGTATGCTTTACAGAACCCTTATCCTGCCAGTTCTGCTTTATGGCGCCGAGTGCTGGACGATAAGCAGGAAGGGAGAGCTGATACTGGGCTCCTTCGAAAGAAAAATTCTTCGACGGATTTTTGGTCCTGTGTGCGAGGAGGGCGAATGGAGGAGAAGATACAACCGCGAACTCTATGAGCTGTACCAAGATGTGGATGTAGTCCAAAAGGCCAAAATACGTCGACTACATTGGCTCGGCCACATCGAGCGAATGGACAATAATGCTCCAGCTAAGAGGATCTTCGAATCCCAACCGCCAGGTTCGAGACGACAAGGAAGACCGAACCTCCGTTTCAAAGACCAAGCCATCACGGTTGCCAGAGCGCTTGGTCTGGATAACTGGAAGCAGCGTGCCCAGGATCGCAGAGGATGGAAGGCTGCAGTGTCTCAGGCAGAGACTCTCCACGGGTCGGGAGCCCGTTAAGTAAAGTAAGTAACTTATTAGATTCCCTTACGCAGCATTTACATGGCTGTCCTGAAATTGTTATTGATAAACATTTTTCCGCGGTAACTTTACTAAACGAGGTTCGTGTACGTATTTCGATAAACTATTTAAGAAAACACTGAAATCTATTACTTTTTGCTCTAAAATCAACATCAGCTGTTTTTGACAGATTGGCTTCGTAAGTATAAACATTTTACACAGGATCGTTCGTGAACTTTCACATTAAAAACAATAAAAATGTTAAATATAAAAAATCGAGAGAGAAATCTCTCAATTTCAAGATAAGTACCTGACTGGTTTTCTTACAAAAAGCTTAAGAAATATCATTTTGACATTATCTTAAAATGCAGCATTATACAAAATAAGCTGGAATTGAATTCTTTATAAGGTAAATAATACCTAATAAACTTAACATTTTGAATGCGCTAGGAGAACATTTACTTGTCAAACTTTTGAGCTGTCACTAAGTTGTCAGTTTTCATTTTTCAGTAAGTCGAATCGAGTAGAAAATTACGAAAAAATTAAAGAGTGGTCGCATTCGCACAGTTTCTTAGCAAATTTAGAATAATTTTACATTTGCAAAAAATTATCCGAACGAAATTAATAGATCTGTTCTTTAGTATGAATGGAAAAGACTGTCAAAATGGCAGTGTTGGGGATAAGTTCTCCTCTCACAGAGGGAGAGACTTACGAAAAAGTTAGGGAACGCTATTGCAATAATCTATGAAAAAGACTGATACATCCTTCAAAAATTCAAAAAAATTGTGTGAAAAGTTGTTAAAATATCGTATAAACTCGAAGAATTTGCTAGTTTACTAACAAAGTTAGTTGATTCATCTACCTAGCGATGACAGTGATTCGGAATTAATCGAACTTCTTGTTCATGAATCCGAGTATATGGAAGAGTTTCACTGATTGAACTGCAAGCATTTGAGAAAAGGAAAAAGTAACACGGCATTCAAAATTGACCTTTCTTACTCCTTACAGCTAGGAAGGATTTCGTCGCCACTTGCCAAAAAAAAAAACCAGAGGGACATTCAATGTTATTTTTTCGTCTGTTGATACCATTTTAATACGCAAGAAATCAAAACAAATGCACTCATATCTGGAATAAGACAAATTTTAAATCAGCTGTTAATAATTGACAGCTTTTTTCAGTGGCGATTCCTGGTCTTAAGCATTGGGTTAGCTACGTGCTCACTTCTCACAAACAAAAAAAAAAAAAAAAAAAAAAAAGCGCACTCTCATATTCCAAAAGCACGACAAAAATGATTATTATGTATTTACTCATATTTATAATCCACGCAAATATAAAATTATAAAACGCACTTAACTTTTGGAATGGAATTCGATGACTATTAATTCAGTCAAATAAGAACACAACGAAACTTTCTTACTGCAATTTGCCTAGAAAGAGAAACATACAGAAGTACAAAAAAAGATAACTCGCAAAATATACCTGCTTGCTTACACTTACACTCTACTTCCAACTTTTATCGCATTTGTTTTGCGCTTACCCTTCCGTATATTTTCCTGTGCTTTGCTTACGACTGGTAGAGGTATAGTCAAATTCCACACTTATACAGAGTGGAGGAAATTCGGTAGCGCAACTTTTTTACGCTAAAATGCTACAAGCAGGAGACTTTTCTATGGGAGTTTTAGATTGTGAGTGTGCGTGCAGGCAGGGAATTTGCGGTATCGCAAGCAGTGATGCCAGATTACAAGATATATCTTTTTTTTCAAGATTTTTGAGCTCCAAAATAGGTGCAAGACTTTTTACCTTAAATTCATCAAATTTCAAGATATTTGATATCAAGAATTTTCGATTTTTTTTCACATTAAAACAACCTTTTCTATTGAATAAAACCGTTTTCTATTAACTCCATTATTTTGAGTAATGTGAGTCGAACAGAGCCCATGTACGAATTTGATAAAATAACCGATGTAATATGTTTTCGGAAAAAATTGTTTGTAAAAAGAGCCGATGGAAACTTCACATATACAGTTTTTGAAGATTTTTATATAAAACAAAAAATTCGTAATCGTTTGAGTACTGAAACAGTTGAAAATTTAATCATTACAAAGGATTTTTTGCTCTTTAATGGAGCAAATTGCTATGATTCTAATATAAGCAATGATGTTCTGTCATTTTTATTCAAATATGTTCCAAAATTTAAAAAAAAACAACAACCTACTAAAATTTTGTCGAAAAAATATATATAAAAGTAGTAAGTACTTTAAAATTGTATGTTATATTTCGTTCTTTTTTTATTTTGAAAAAATCTTGAAAAAAAGATTTTTAATATCGGAAAAACAAGATTTTTAGATTTTTCATCTGGCAACACTGATCGCAAGTTGTAACGCTAAAGAGTATTTCAAGTGAAACTTATTGCATGGGAGTATTGTGTTGTGTGTTTGTGTAGGCAAATATTATTTGTAAATGATAGTTTTGTTGCTTAGTATGTCATTGATTATTGCAATTATTAATCTGCATAATTACTTTTACCATGTTATTTGCTGTATTTTGCGTATATGTATTTCAATTTATTTTCTTGGTTTAGCGCCGCTAAACTAGCTAACTGAGAGGAATCGCCCCTGGCTTTTTTAATTCTTACACCAAGAAATTTGTTGAGTAAAAATTCGTAAGATTCTCAGTGGAGGGGTTATATTTTGCTCTCTCGATGACTCTCTCTTTTATGAATTTTTCGAGTTAAGGAACGGCATTGAGTAAAAAATCGTAAAAATTCGTAAGATTTAAAAGAAAAGGAACAGATCTAGTATTTTAAGTCAATTCAAAAGTGACATTTAAACAGTCAGTCATAAATTGGTACTCCTTTTTTTTCCAAAAGTGGCCCAAAAAGGCCTTATTGTTGCATCATCCAATTGTGGGGGGCATACAGTGTTCCCAGATGAAAAATCTAAAAATCTTGTTTTTCCGATATTAAAAATCTTTTTTTCAAGATTTTTTCAAAATAGAAAAAGAACGAAATATAACAAACAATTTTGAAGTATGTACTTAAAAAAAACTTTTATATATATTTTTTTTAGCGGTTATTATACCCAATTCGTTGAAATTTATGTTTATTTAGAGTTGATGGAAACGTTAGTAAAACAGAAATTGTATATGGGCTCTGTTCGACTCACATTACTCGTAATAATGGAGTTAATAGAAAACGGGTTTCTTCAATAGAAAAGGTTGTTTTAATATAAAAAAATTCGAAAATTCTTGATTTCAAATATCTTGAAATTTGATGAATTTAAGGTAAAAAGTCTTACACCTATTATGGAGCTAAAAAATCTTGAAAAAAAGATATATCTTGTAATCTGGCATCACTGGGCATAAACCAACCAATTTTGGAGAGCAAATCCATGCGTTCGTCATACTTCGCACGCTTTTCCTTGCTTTACCACATTCCATTACTTAAACCATTCATCTGTGTTCGCTCTCGGCATCTTTTCGGAAGTTTTCAAAAACAAATTGATTTATTTTCTGGGCGTATAAAAACATTTCACTTTATTCACACACGCCTCTTCTTTTCGTCGTAAATATTTGTAATAAAAAAACCTTACAATTTCGTTCAACCAATCGCATTTAATAAATTCCCCCAGAAATGCCTGGTCCATATTGGTAACCACCACCGGCTGCAACTGGAATTGGAGTAGGAACACCTCCTAATCCAAGCCCGCCTCCGACAATGCTGCTGCCCAGGTTGCTGTTGTAGTAGCTTGATGGATATGAGTTGTAGTACCCTTGACGCGAATATGGGTAGCCTAGTCTTGAACTACTATATCCACCTGGATATCCACCAGTATACCCTGCGTATCCACCAGTGTAACCGTTGTAGCCAGTGTTGTACCCATTGTTATAATACGCGGGATTGTTGTATCCAGAAATGCCTACAAACATAATAGTAAAAGTTCAATGCTAATGGAACACAATGTATTCACCTCCAAGACCAGCTACTCTTGGTGGGGTGTATGGGCTATAGTAGCCACTGTTGTAACCGCCGCCGATAGCGCCAGGATATCCAACACCTCCATTGTATCCAGAAAGGCCGTTATATCCGATGCCGCTATTATACCCCAGAGTTCCGTCAACACCTAATCCACTGGAGTATCCACCAAGACTATTATAGCCGATTCCGCGCTTCTCCTGTTTCTTCTCCCGATTCACAGGAACAACATCGACCTCAGTCGGTGATGAATCAGAGTCTACAGCTAATTCCTCAGTGCTCACGGCCGCAGCAACAAAGAGAACAGCAAAAATTATCTTCACAAAAAAAAAACCAATTAGTCACTTTAGGATCAAATCCTATCCAAGGATATTCAACTCACAAAACACTTCATAATCGATAAGTTTATAAAGGGGGATTGAAAATCACAAAACACAACTTAGTTCTAAGAGTAAATGTGTATCCAAGGGATTCGAATCGAAAACTGATGCTGTTAACATGTATCTAGCGTGCTTTTATACAACAACCACCCTAAAGCCAAGTCAACGCTATTAGCACGCTCATTGCAAAGAATCGTTGGCTCTAACACATTAGTGTAAACGGGGAAAATTGCGTACGTAAAGTATCTTTGCAGATGCCTATACATGAGAGCTAACTACATTTTGGCGGTCACAACACACACCGAGATTACGCAAGGTAACAATGGTGCTCATTCAATATGGGATTTAGTTTTTTTTTTGGTTAACTGCGGGTACGTGTTGTTTTATATTTACAATGATTCCATTTGTAGGCGGACAGACTTACAAGTCAACATTGCAAAACGTTCAGAAGATATTTTCAAACCGCAGAAAGGAACAAGCGATCTTTATAATTGCTTTGAAAAGAGTAGTTATAGCTACATTTTTGGATTTGATACACAGCATCTGGAACTTTGGATTGGATTGGATTGGTTGGAACCCGGTTACAAGTTGGTCACTCATTTTCGTTATGAGTGCATCTGCATACGTTGCATTTATTTATATACATGGAAAGCTTTGCTACCGGTTTAGCTTTGATGGTTAAATCTGTTTCAGGAAAAAATTTACCGTGAAGACTATTTTGAGTTTGCTGGCGCTTAAGATCCACGTAGAACCCTCTAAGACTTCTCACAACTATACTTGTTCGTTTGTGTGAGTTCTTACTTTCGCATTGTACCATCTGCAATGAAACTGTGCAAATAATTTGTGGGGAATGATGTAGAAAATTAAAGGTACAAGACTTGAGACCTACGAAAAATAGGTTACAGAGAGCCGTAACGTGAACAATTATAAGCATTCGTACCTTCCCACTAAAGTCGCAAGTGTCATCTATATCTAACCAAGCATTTACAGCAATCCCACTCAGCATATGAAAGATCGAACTGCTTTCAGCCCGAGAACATGGCCGCGGTCCGAAAAAACACGACATGAGAACTCAAGGCAGGCAATTCCTCGCCGAGCACAAAAATCGGTCTTTCGCTGACTTATACTTGACGAATTTTGCTTTAAGATTTAGATTTGGTCAAGAAGCTCAAAGTTAGGGGCCATAATAGACAACGCTGATTTTTTGCTGAATGGGCTTCGGAGCGTTTGGAAGAGGAACCCAATTTTAGCCGAAAAAAATTATCTTTAGCGACCAGAGGCATTTTTGGATGAATGGCAAACAAAATTGCCGTATAAAGGACGACGCCAACTCATACGAGGTTCACCAGGTGGCAACGCATCCACAAAACAAAAATTTACTGTTTGATGCGGATTTCGGGCCGGCGCGCAGCGTCTTTGACATTGGTGAGGCCATCAACATTCACACACAGCTTTTTTTTATTCCATATCAACATCGCCCCGTCCTTGTTAAAAAAACCATTGTCCATTTACAGTCGCATGCTTTTATACCCTCCACAGGAAGGTATAAGTATTCGCTTTGCCCTTACATTTGTAACACCTAGAAGGAGTCACCGGAGACCTCATAAAGTATATATATTCTGAATCAGGATCACATTCTGAATCGATTTAGCCATGTCCGTCTGTCTGTCTGTCTGTTGAAATCACGATAGCGCCCAAAGGAATTGGCATAGGCGAATGAAATTTGGTGAAAGCACTTATTTTTATCAGCGTCAGGTTGGTATTGAAAATGGGCTATGTCGGTTAAGTAGTTCTGGTACCTCCCCTACAAAACCAATTTTGCATGACTTGTATGCAGTGGAGGGTATCAAAGCATCGGCCAGGCCGATGATAACACTTTTACTTGTTTTTATTCCATTTCAACATCGCACGTCCTTGTTAAAAAAAAACCTTTCCAAAAACCCTATGTCCAGCCCTAAAGAAAATAATTTACAGTCGCATGTTTTTTTTTGTGAAATATTTGTACTTTTGGTCTAAGCGTTACAAGCGCTTGTAGGGTGATTTTTCAGCTGGTTTGGTTTTGGCAACACTGGTTTTGACAGCTGACGTGTGTTTAGTACCTTGTGTCACTGTCAAACAGCTTCAGTTTGGTTTGCAATTTAACCATGGATCGTCTTACAAATGAACAACGCTTGCAAATTATTGAATTTTACTATCAAAATTCGTGCTCGGTTCGAAATGTTCATCGCGCGCTGCTTCCATTTTATGATCGGCATTCTCGACCTTCTGAGCAGTCTATTCGGAAGATTGTGACCAAATTTCGCACCAAATTTACTTTGTTGGACATTAAACCACCAACACGTTTACGTACTGTGCGTAGTGAAGAAAATATTGCGGCCGTATCAGCTAGTGTGACAGAAGACCGCGAAATGTCGATTCGGCGCCGTTCCCAGCAGTTAGGCCTTTGTTACAGCACTACGTGGAAAATTTTGCGGAAGGATTTGGGCGTAAAGCCTTTTAAGATACAGCTGGTGCAAGAACTAAAGCCAGCCGACCTACCACAACGCCGAATTTTTGGTGAATGGGCTCTTGGAAAGCTGGCCGAGGATCCGCTTTTTTATCGAAAAATTGTGTTCAGCGATGAGGCTCATTTTTGGTTGAATGGGTACGTAAATAAGCAAAATTGCCGCATTTGGAGTGAAGATCAGCCAGAAGCATTGCAACAGCTACCAATGCATCCCGAAAAAGCCACTGTTTGGTGCGGTTTATGGGCCGGCGGCATTATTGGGCCATATTTCTTCAAAGATGATGCGAATCGCAGCGTTACTGTCAATGGTGAACGCTACCGAGCGATGATAACAAACTTTTTTTTGCCCGAAATGGAAGTTCTTGACTTGCATGATATGTGGTTTCAACAAGACGGTGCCACATGCCACACAGCACGCGAAACAATGGCGCAATTGCGAGGCGAGTTTGGTGAATAGTTAATTTCACGTTTCGGGCCGGTCAATTGGCCGCCTAGATCGTGCGATTTGACACCATTAGATTATTTTTTGTGGGGGTATGCCAAGGCTAATGTGTATAGGGACAAGCCCGCTTCGATTGACGCACTGGAAGCGAACATCCATGCATTCATTCGTGAGATACCGGCCGATATGTGTGAAAGAGTATGCCAAAATTGGACTCAGCGGATGGGCTACCTGAGACGCAGCCGCGGTCAACATTTGCATGAAATTATCTTTAAACATTAAATTGCAAGGTTCAAACTATCGATTCAAATAAATATTTCATTCATTTTTTCGATTTTTTTGTGTTTTTTTTTTAAAAAAAGTTCTAAACCTCTTAAAAAATCACCCTTTATATACCTGCAGAATTATGGATTGTAATTAGTAACTTGTAGGTTATTTCGTGAAACAGGGCTCAGATCTTTTCTTGTGAGCAAATAGATGTTTCACGTACTTTTATCCAAAGTTGACAAAATGAGCCAAAAGCTTGTTTTGCTTGTCCATCCATTAAAAAATGTTCTAAATTATTCTACATTCTATAAATATTCTGTATATCCGTTTATAATGGTAAAATTTTGATTATCCTTTGTGGCTACTAATTATAAGAAATTAATTGGGAGCTGGACAACCTTATGTAGGCACAACACTCACGAAACGCCCTAATTAAATTTGTAAGTAGTATTCCATTATAGAGCCAGGTGGAATAATTTGTAACCATAATTGATTGCGTTTTTGAAAATGATTCATTCTGACATTAAACTAAATTTACGAAGAAAATGTGGTCTGCCTGAAGGTTACTCGTGTAAGCACGCCAACATCTATATCAACTATTCCCAATGCGTCATGTTGTTGTCCGAGATTTATTGAAGTAACCATTTTATAGAACTGAATGTATTTCTTATATTTTTTTGTTATAAATCCTTTAGCAACAATAAACACACGTAATACGGTAATAAATCTGAATCTTCTGTCCAGATGTTGTATTGCATAGTATAATGTTCTCATAGCACCAGGAACCTAACCGCTCCGGAGACAATGCATCATAAACAATGGTTACATGTTAACCATAATGACGTAGATAAACTTACATGGGCCTGTAAGAAGTGAACAATGTAACTTTATGTTGCTCTCCACCTCATCTATTCATTCAGCGTTGCACGCCGGATCCAACCTTAACATTTGGTCTAGGTATACCAATACAACTACGACCGCAGGAGAGTTATGCGGGACAAGTTCAAAACAACAAATTACATTTTTTGAGATTACATCAGTTTTTGTGGCTTGGGACTACGACCATTGACGTTGACAACTTGGAGGCGGGCGTGCGGTTTTATTTGAACTCGAAAGGGGAGGCTATCGAAATGGAAATGCATGTACTGCTAACAAGCTCTACAGCGCCTACGAATATTATCATAAAAGTTGTGGTTTTCCAAGTGAAGCTTAATTGTGCGAAAAATCCGTTTGGGGTCAATGGCAAGTACACGCCAGAAGTTTTTTGCTTTCTGTTTTATTCACAGCTCAGTGAACTTTATCAGAATGGAGTTATTGTTCTAAGACTCTAGATTCAATTTGTATGGACAGCAGGTGTGGTGTGGCTTAGTGCGGGTGTTAATTGTTGAGGTATACAATTGGTGCTTTCAGAAAAGCACTAATGTGACGATTATAAAAATTAGACTCGAATAAGAAATGGAATTTTAGCATCTTAGTGAAAACTTATGAGTAAGAAAACTAAGAAGTGACATGTCTCATGAATAGTCTAATGGATCTGTGGATATGGTTATAGTACTCGGGCTTATGGTAGAGGTCTTATTATGTTGTATATTTCAGTATTGGGTGGTATGAAGAAAGGAAGCAATTGCTTTTACTCAAAAGAAATGTCAAAATCGATGAAATTGCTAAGCTTCGTATGAATAAAAACTAAATTTAAGTCAAGTTAACTTCACACATTTTAAAGGGCTTTCCAATAAGAGTTGTTATTTTGGTAATTAAAGAAAAATGTAATTTTTTTAGATAAAAGATCGGATGTTTATTTGATAATAAAGAGGAATATAATAATAGTGAAAAACAACATCAGCCATAACCAAATCGCAAAGTGGCTGCCCTATGTCCTCGATAGCCTCACGAATTTTATCTTTGAGGTCTTGACGCTGGGCTGTTGGCGTAGACCTTATCTTTCACGTGGCTCCAAAGGAAGAAGTCGCAAGGTGTGAAATCACAAGATCTCGGTGGCCAATTGTGATCACCTCTTCGAGAGTTAACACGGTCCGGAAACTTTTCCCGTAAAAGATCAATGGTTTCGTTGCTTTTGTGGCACGTAGCGCCATCTTGTTGAAAGTAAACATTGTCCAGATCAATACCATCCAACTCCGGCCTTAAAAAATCATTAATTATCTCTCGATACTGTTGATCCAACCTCATTTTCGAAAAAGTAAGGTCCAGTGACCCCGCCGGACCATAAACCGCACCAAACAGTCACACGTTGAGGATGGAGAGGCTTCTCAACAATAACTCTTGGGTTTTCCGAGCCCCAACAGCTCGAATTTTTCCACCAATTTCTGTATTGCTTTCCGACAAGGTGCTTCCCGACGACCAAAAAATGCTTTAGTTTTGCGAACTGTGACTGCAAGATTTTCACCATTTTTGTAGTGATTTCAATGCGTTGTTGAAGTGTGTATCGTACCATTTTTAGTAATGACGTAGTTTCTACTTGTCAAATGTCAAAGAATAAAAACTTCAAAAGTGACAGCTACCGAAATAGCGGGTCATTCACAATAGGTTTATTTGACGTGGCTAGCACTAGTGCCCACTAGTGCGCACTGAGAAGTGTCAGCTAATTTTCAAGCCTGTCAAAAACCCTGCACTACCCTGAAAATTCGACTTCTATATCGAACGCAAAACGTTGCCCTGAAGTCTGTCAGCTGTTAATATTGACAAATATTTATCTTTTGGTAACACTTTTTCCCGTTTATAGTTAAAAATGAGTGAACTAAATTCTGGATTTGTATATTGCAAATAGTTGATAAAAGTACTCGCAATATATGACGAGTTTGAAAATGAAATGACAGCAAGCGAAATGACAGCAAAACTCAGCACTGAATTCTTGCCCCCACAAATTAACTGGGGTCAGTTCAGGGCACAACTAGGGTTGTTCACTTTTTCACAAAATTCGTTGGACTCTCAGGAGAAATTCAAATTTATTTGTCAGGTTTGATAGGAATTGCAAGTACGTACAGCGAATTAAATTCTATGTTCGAATTTTTGAACATATTTGAACAGAATAATGTATTCATATCGATACAAAATCCGACAGTTTCTACTTTGCTTCATTTATACGACCCAAACAGAATAGATACGACCCATCCATGCTCTTGTTTGATTTCTTGAATTCGTTTGATTTTAATTGAATTAGATTTACAGCTCAATTTTTCTCGCCCTTTTTTCAATCTAGCTGCTAATTTTGCTCTAGAGCTACAGCGCTAATTATAAAACGACAATTTTTGGTGTAAGATATTGGTCTATGGAACGCGGCCATTTAAAAAAATAAAAAGTGATTAACCTGCAATTCTTAATTTGTATATCTTAACCTACATTGTATCCCGGGCGGAAGCCCTGAAACAACGGTTCTAGTTTTTAAATAAACTTCGTGCAAATTAATGGATCGAAAGTCACAATCCACTTACAGGTTCCACATTCACTCTCCGATATTTTCAGAGAACTGTCAGATTCGATGTCACCAGCTGTCAAAAATTGTAAATATTCCAGGTTATGTGACCAAAATTAAAAAGTAGTGATATAAAAGATATTCTGTGACAAAATCACAATCAATACAATCTTTGGTTTGTAATCCATTTAACAGCATGAGTTTCCCCACCAAAGACGAACGTGCAAAATGCTGGAAAACTCGTGACGATTTTTGGGCCTGCCTGGACAAACATGCTCCCACGTACCAGTACACAAGTGGTAAAGATGTTCCCAAGGAATGCGCCGAACTGAGAAAACTATATGAAAAATCATGCCCGGGTCAATGGGTTAAGCATTTTGATCGAAAACGAACCTATGAACAATTCAAGGATAAAATTGCCAAGGGCTTCGAACCCCTAGACGAGCAAAGCAAAGGAAATTGACATATTCCGGAGCAGTCATTAGGTTTAAGAATGCAAAATACAAGCCTTGTTGTAAAATTCTTTTAATTTTAATAAATTTGTTATTTAATTTTGGTTTATGAGTCAATGTGTCAAATCTTTAGCCGTCAACGGTGTCTCAGATGGCATATCCACTGATATTGAGACGATATGCTTTCCAGGTATCATAACATTGCCTAAAACTCTTGCATCTCTACCCTCTTCCAAGTATTCTGCACACATTGAGAGGACTACATTTGCATCCTTGTCCGTGCAATTAAAGAAACCAATAAGTACTCGTCCGTCGGTGATTACGACACGAAATGTTTTCCCCAGCCACTTACGAAGATTCGCTTTGCCTTCTGTGAGGGTTTCCAAAGGAGCAGGGTGAATATATTGCTGCAAGCAAAAGTGGAATGAGAAATGAAAATGTTAGTTACTTTACTTCTGGGGACATACCTCTAAATGCAGAGGTTCTGGTGTGTATTCGGAACCGCTGCTACTCATTTTTTCTATTGAATATCAAAATCTATATCTGGGTAGAAATTATTTTAAATTGTTTATAACATTCTTATGTCAGAAAAAGTGTAAAATCGTGCTTAAATGAGTGCACTGAATTATATTTGTTTCTAGATTTGTGTATTTTCGCAAGTGTCAGACTACCCATTGTCAATCGGCAGTCGAGCTTTGGGTTTCGGTCCACCGACGACCCAATTTGGAATTCAGATGGCACTTGTAGCAATAGTGAGATGCTGTCAAATATCAGAAGCAGCTGACAGCAAGCCGATGTTCATTCAAATTGTAGAGGTTCATCTTCATCCGTCTATTTGCCGGTCGTAAAGTGGGAACTAGGAAAACATGGATCAACCAGTGTTTGTTGTTTTAACAAGTAAATAATCGAAATCTTTATTTGAATTTCTAAATTTGGACATTTAGATAATACATTTTCTTTGCATAGTAAGCGACTCGTGTCACCAGCGCAGTGCTACTGACAAAAGTGGTCCTCGATTAGTGGAGCTAGTTAGGGACACATTCGGTGACTGCCAAGTTATTGCGGAAATTCTTCCCGACGAACGCAGTGTCATTACAAGTAAACTAAAGGGCTATGCTCTTAAAGATGTGCAAGCTATATTTACAACAGGCGGCACGGGTTTTGCTGCAAGAGATGTCACTCCAGAAGCGACAAAGGATGTTATTACTAAAGACTGTCCGCAGCTGGTACTTGCGATGTCAATGGAAAGCTTTAAGAAAACCCAATTTGCTGCATTGTCTCGCGCTGTTGCTGGGATATACGAGAACACGCTTATAGTCAATTTTCCAGGCAGTGAAAAAGCTGTAGTTGAGTGTTTCACCTCAATTCGTGGTGTATTGCCTCATGCTCTTCAACTGATAAGAGATGATCTAAAGTTAGTTAAAAAAACTCACAGTGAAGTTCAAAGGTCTGTAATCATGAATGTGGGACACGTATGCCCGCATAAAACCGGAACTGGCGACCGAGATGATCGTAATTCACCATTCCCAATGTTACCAGTACATGAGGCTTTACAGATCATATTTCAAATTGTATTGGTTCAGCGAACAATTCCGAATATCCTATCGCAGTATGTGGCTCCGGTTGATATTCCTCCATTTCGGGCGTCAATCAAAGATGGTTATGCAATGAGATCCACTGGATTCTCGGGAACGAAGAGGGTCATCGGTTATATAGCAGCTGGAGATGAGGTAATTACATTTTGCTAATGAGTTGGTAAAGCACTTGTGTTAAAGCATGAACAATAGTAAATTTGCGACAGTGATGGTTATATCCAGTCATCTGTTCACTCTTGCAAAGTTGTGTCATCGGGACTGACTAAAAGAATAGATTCGCGGTTACACACTGCTGAATTTGCATTTCTAAATTCTTCGATAGTTAGGTTTTAGTACGCAAATGGCCTCAATTTTTGCTTGCATGCACAAATTTAAGGCGGCGATGTAAAGAACCATTGGTTATTTTAACGAACTAATACGCGCCTTATACACTCGGAATTCCTTGAAACCTGACGGAGTTCACAACATGCCATTATTAAATGTCGGATAATATGCATACTAATATAAAGCACACGGCTCTCTCCATTGACAAATGAATTTCTCCTTAAAATACTGTTCCCTTCAACAGATATCGGACTATGAACTTCAGGAAGATGAATGTTACAAAATCAATACAGGAGCACCGCTTCCAAACCATGCAGATTGCGTTATTCAAGTAGAGGATACAAAGCTCTTGCGTACAACAAAATTCGGATCTGAAGATCTGGTCGAAATACTTGTCGAGCCAAAAGCCAATCTTGACATAAGGTAAGCTCAGATCCGCAAAGTTCGTGTATTAGAAGCATACTTAAAAACATAAACCTTAGACCAATCGGAAGCGATTTAAGGAAGGGCACACAGCTGTTTCCCAGTGCCGATCATTCAGAAGTTGTTGTCAAGTCAATATTGGCATCTGTAGGCAAGACAATTCAGTTTAAGAAACCAAAAATAGCCGTACTTTCGACTGGCAGTGAACTACAAGCACCGAATGATGAGGACTCTGCAGGCAAAATTTACGATTCCAATACGACAATGCTCGAAGAGTTGCTACAATACTTTGGCTTCGAGTGTATGATGAAGCGAGTCCTGAGAGATGAGTAAGCAGTAGTAAAACAAAGTAATGTTTGTCTGTAATTTTTCTTGTTCCACTACCTAGTTTTGAGTCACTGAAAGCGGCCGTTGGAGAGGTTTACCAGTCTGTGGATTTCGTTATTTGCAGTGGTGGCGTATCAATGGGCGATAAGGACTACATAAAACCTGTACTGGAGAATCTGGGATTTAAAATATATTTTGGCCGAGTGAACATGAAACCAGGGTATTGAATTCAACTCGGATTGCAATTAGAAATGAAATATAAATTTGAATCTTTTTTACAGCAAGCCGATGACATTTGCATCCAACGAGAGTAAAGGAAAATACTTCTTCGGTTTGCCAGGAAATCCAGTGTCGGCGTTTGTGACATTCCATTTGTTTGCATTGCCAGCCATCCGTTGGTCATCTGGCTGGGAGAGAGACAAGTGCGAGTTGGCCACTATTCAAGTGACTGTAAGTCAAATGTGTTGTTATATAAATTGTAGAAGAGAGCTATGGTGGTGCGAACGATTCTCTATGTTGTTCGGATGGATGCGATCAGATCACCGGTCGCTTGGAGTCTCTGGCGCGATTTTATTCAATCACTGACCATAATTTATACCTTTTTTATTTACAATTTCAGCTCCAAAACGACAGCATTGAACTTGATTCAAGACCAGAATATGTGCGTGCTTCCGTTACTAGTAAAAATGGCCGCCTCTATGCCTCAGTCAACGGAAATCAAGTACAAAATAATCAAATTTGCTATTGCCTATTATATAACTCAAACTTTTGCAGATAAGCAGCCGACTACAAAGCATTTTAGGTGCCGATGTTCTGGTGCATATGCCTGCTAGAGCCCCGGAAAAAACATTCGTCTCAGCTGGTGATGTATTGAGAGCATCTGTACTGCGCTATGACTTTATATCAAAGTACGAGTAGATGGCATCCCTGCAGGGCATTCACCACTTGCTCCTATATTTTACTGAATTACTTCTTAGCTTATTATCTGGAGTAATTGTTGTTATTTACTTTGTTTACACATTTCTTATTTAAGCACACAAAATTGTTACACCATTATATTCAGTTAACCATCATCAATGTATTATTAGCACTACGGGGATTATAAAGAAAATAAAAGAATTTATATTTTTGCAAGTAAACTTAAAAATATAAAATGCTTATTTTACTGGACTTTATTTGCATGTGGTTTTTTATCAAATTTTCAAAGGAATGGTAAAACTTAAGCATGCAAGAAGAGCAATACCTCCGGAAGGTATCACCTTCTTTATTGGCAGCCAGGTAGCTATAGAGCCTTAACTGTATCAATAATAAGCTCTAAGCTTGTGAAGTGCTGTCGCGAAGAGCTCAAGCTCAAGGTAGAGCTCTGCTGGGTCCCAGGACATGAAGGCATTCTAGGCGACGAAAAGCGGACGAAGTAGCACTACAAGCTTCGGCTAATGTTCTAAAACAAACATGTCCTTCTGTACATTCCGTCCTGTGCGATGAAGTTCGATGCAAAGGAAAAGGCCACAGAAGAAGCAAACGTCAGATGGTTAGCCATGGTTACGTGTGCTATCACAAGGAAACCTTGACCATCTTTCTGTGAAGCCAAAACAGAGAGAATAATGAGGAATGACTGAAAGTGCGTTTCTGGGCTTGTTGGTATCTGAACGAGACACAACAACATGCGGTACCACATAACAACCCAATTCTTATGTCACTGTCTCCAGGCACAGATCCCTTGAAAAATTCTTCTTTCATGACCTGAACGAGCAATCTCTCACACTCACAGATAAAATCATGAACTTTATTAAATCTTCAGGATAGTTTCTATGTAACAGCAGAGTAAGTAATTATTGAATAGCGTACTAGGCGAAAGGAATAAGCTCTTTCCCCCGACCGGTACCACAATGGGTCAGTACTGACCTGAGTATGGCGCAGTTTTTTACTCCCCAGCGCACTAACCTAACCTAAAGGTAGAGGATGCTGTAGAAACTGAACTATTTAGAGTACAAATTCTCATATCCCGATCCTGAATGGTCATTAATTCGTTAATTTCTTTTTTGTTATCTAAAGTAACACCGAAGTGCGACAGTTTTCCGTCTCTCGTTTTTGCGGCGACAGTTTACTCTGGTAAAGTATAAATCCGTTGATGATCATCATAGCCCATCTGCCCGCTTTCAAAGTGACTCCTCTTGTGATGATCAGAAAACGTAAAAAAGCTGGTAAGATCATCCCACTGATCAACCACAACCAAACTTTGAAAGCCACCTTTAAACTTTCTTTTGTAATACAATGGCAGGAAATTCTATATTTAATTCTAGCTCGATCTACCTCTTCAGGTTGTAAAATGTCACTGAAAAACAACCATATATCCTAAAAGGCCTTTATGTAAGATGATTGTCATATGAGATTTGATGTATAAGCCCCCTTCAGCAAGACTCCATTTTTTAGGAAGATTTGTTACCTTTAGTCTGAACTAACTTCATAGAGTGGGCCCCCTTGCAACCCCTCACCGAATTCAGATACTTACGCAATATTTTCCAAGTATTTAAAAGAAAAACAGCTCCGCATGATATTAGTTGTTTTATTTTTCTTCCAATAAACGGTAATTGTTTTTCTTTTTAAGAGTATTAATACAATAAAATATATTTACAAGTAATTTTTGGTGATAATATATACAAATCCAACAGACAATATTTAAAGATTTAGATAAAATAATATATTCGAAAACCAATTCAGACGGAAAGAGTGCGCCAATTTTGTTGCAATCGAATTAGCCAATTGCCATCAGATGGCGCAGAGTTTCCACCGAATTCTGTTTTTATTCCTCAACAAGAAAAAGTCTAACTTCGATTAGACCTTCTGTACGGCCCCCATGTCCATTCGTAGACGAAATGATGACCTGCATGGCAACGTTATGTTATACTTGTTTTGTGGCACCGCTAACTGATATCTCTCGTGTGGCCTGATGTCCCAGAGAGCATGTTCGATGGCTGTTAAGGCACTGGATGTAAGCACTTCGGCTGAATATTGAGTAGGAGCACCCTCGCAGTCCGATATGACTTTGCAAAGAAAGACAATTAAATTTGGATATTATTTTGCAGCACACTCTTTATTATACTTACCATGTGGTATTGGAGCCCGGAATAGGGAATCAGCTGGGACACCATTTGTGTCAAGAGCAACCACACTTATGCCATATGGTTGCAACTCTTTGCGCAGTTCTTCTGCGCATTTATCTACCGCAACGCGAGACGCATTGAAGGCGACAAGCTCCTCGCCACCATTTCCAGCACCCAAGTAGATAAGACGACCGCGTGTCGGTCGGAGGAGGCCGACAAACGACTTGGCTACCCTCAGTGATCCAAGGATGTTTGTCTTAAGCATTGTTTCCCATTGCTGAACGTCCTGACTTTCGATTCGTCCGCGGAAAATGCAACCGCTAGTATTGATGACTGCACTGATGCCGCGCTCGCCGGCATTCAAATGGGATCCCATTGCATCAGTTGCTTCGCGGAGTACATCTTCGCGCGTCACATCCAATTGCATTGGAATAATTGACCCTTGTGTTGGTTCTGCGCTGCTCTCTTTCATTTTTATCCAATTTTTAAGCAACTTTGCTGGAATGGAATCAACCGAGTCTTTCATACCAGCAAAAACGCGACAACCTCTGTTCGCCAAATGAGTGCACAGTTGAAGGCCCAGAGCGCTGTCGGCACATGTCACCAAAATGGTTCCGCTCTGCTGTTCGGACAAGTTCACTTGGGTACTGCGAACTTTGCACAGTAAATACAAAAGCAGGGCTCCTGCTATTGAGAACAACGCAAGTAGCTGGAAGGCTAAAACTAATGCTGTCATCGGTTCCATTATGGCATATCTGAAAGGAATAGAAAATACGTTTGCTCAGACTTTAGTTGCTCAATGTAAATAATTAATTGTTAATATTATTATTATTTTTTCTTAGTTCATAGACTAGGCACTGGGCGATAGGAGGAGACTACTGCGTGCAAGATACTAGAAGTCCACTTAAAGTAGGTTAGAATAGGTTCGGTTGAGTGGGGCTGTGAGATTGTCGCAAAAGGCCGGGCACCAAGGAGGGTCCATCGTCATCCCCAGCCACTTAAAGCAAATGGAAACACGTTCCAATAATGAAAGAAATGATGCTTGTGGTTTTTTAAATACTGGTGATCTGGGGTGACCATCCTCATTTTAACCATTTATCTGGATGAAGTTTCACCAAAACCAAATGGCTGTAATGATCTTCCATATATTTTTTTTTTTTTTTTTTTTGTCGGAGGTTGTTACTATCTGATGGAGCACTCAGACACAAACTACAGGTCCATTGTACTGCCAAACAGACACCTTACATTACTGTACTTAGTTTTCCCGTCTTTCGAAGAAAGATGAGAAGGAGCTTCAGTGATGAAGAGCTTAGATGTTCGGCACTCACCACATCAGCCCCAAAGATCCGCCACCTGATGCGAGCAAAGGCGGGACAGCTACAGAGGAAGTGCTCCGCTGTATCATCGTCCTCTCCACAAGCAGGACAGATAGTGGTGTTGCTCAAGCCCAACACATTTAAGTGTTTGGCAAAAGCTTGGTGGCCCGAAAGGACGCCCACAAGCAGCCTGCAGTCCATTCTCCTAAGGGATAGAAGGAAAGACGCAGACCTTTTGCAGATGTCCGGACGCAGTCGTTTGGTCTGCCTACATCCAGCACAGTCTCGCCACCGACGCTCGTGTTCACGAGAAACCCAAGTATCAATGGATGACCTAACCACAGAAGCAGGCAGACCCAACGCAGGTTCAGGTCCTGAGAAAGCCTCTTCTGAACCCCGTCTGGCAAGCTCATCAGCGATCTCATTTCCCTGGATACCAGTGTGACCTGGGACCCAGACAAGATTCACGGTGTTGAGCCTTCCGACTAAGTTCAGAGAAAGCTTGAGTTCGAGCACTAACTTGGACGAGGTAAGAGGGTTAAGCAATGCTTTTAATGCAGCTTGGCTATCACTGCAAACGCATATGCTTCTAGCCCTCCACCTGTTTGTCACGATGTAGCGCATAGCCATAAGGATAGCGAAAATCTCCGCTTGGAAGACAGACGCATGGTTACCTAAGGGGTAGTGTAGTCTAATGTTTTCGCTTTCCACAAAGACACCAGAACCAGACCCTTGTCCAGTTCTGGAGCCATCCGTGAATACACGATGACATTCTTTCCCAGGCTCAGAGTCTGACCGAAGCCATTCCTTTTCCTGAGGAAAGTTGACATGGTAGTTTTGTCGCAGTAGGATTTTTGGGGTCATTGCGTCAGACGGCATGTCCATAAGACAGGGGTCAAAGGACAATTCTCGCACAAGTTCCTCAAAATTCCAATGCGCGTGGTACCAAAAGCCACCTCTCTTTAACCGAGAAATGGTTTTCAGCGTACACCCCATGATAAAAATATCAAGAGGGGGGAGGTTCATCATAGCATCTAGAGCAGAGCCCGGAGTGCTAGGGAAGGCCCCTGTGCATCCAAGACAAACAAAATCGGACATAGAGCCGCAAGAGTCGCTTGTGGGTTCGGGTATGAATGTTGAGGCCTCCAGAATCCGTGCCCCGGCCGTAGTCGAGAAGACTACGGGTGGATTTTGGCTATTGCCATTACCATCTGGAGTAGACAATTCCTTTTGTTTCTCCATTCATAGCGTTGTTGAGTGTTAACCACTGGCTCCTGTGGGTTAGAATACACTAACAGTTTGATCTTTACTGAGGATAGGCTAAAAACCTGTTACCTCAAACCATCCTCCTTTACCCGGGCTTTGGACCGGCATGGACTTTCGTAACAAGGCGGAGTTACTCAGAAGACTGTTGCGGTCACCCTTCCCCTATCCGAGGATAAACCACATCGATTCTCTAAATGAGACGTAGGAGGATTTTAGCCGAAGACAAATTGCCACAAGTATAAAGACAGCAATAGTGCGTCTCCCTCTTCACTTAACTCATGTGGTATCACAATGGACCTAAACTAATTTGGTCTAAGTGTGTCTTTCCAGACAGCTACCTTACCTAACCTAACCTATAATTAAATACACCCTGCTTACACCTCAAAGAGGGATATTCCCTCATAAGCGTTCCATAAGGGTCCTGTACTCTTTCTTCTCCTTGGCGGAAGAAATCTATCCTATAAATATATAGCACTCTTTCTAGTTCAGTTTCCTTTAAGACACTTAGAATGGAAAGCTGGCTTCAGAATTACGGCATTTCCATCAGATAATGGAAACTTGTCCAAGTATTTCTGTCTTTTGTGGATTAATGCCCACATGATCCCAGGACATATTCGGAGAGCCCACTGGACGCATTGCAGAATCTGCAGAGATCTTCTTCGGATATACCCAGTTTCTGGAGGCTACAATGCCCCGTTAGGATTTGGACGTTATTTTTGCTCATACCAATGCAAGCTTGGAATTTGTTTCGGTTGTATTGCAATAGAAGTTTCTTGGCCTGCCTTATGCCCCGAGTGCTATGCCAGGTTCCTACACTGTTTTCTTTCTCTAGTTTTCTAAATTTTTTTTTGAGGATGTTATAACCTATTTCGGAGAATGGTTTAGGACCTATTAAAGTTACTGATGCTCCCTTTCTTGCTAGGAAGGCGACCATTTAGTTATACCCTCTATTCCCGCACATCTATTTAAGCCATAGATCTCAACCTGAAATAAGCTGGTACTTTGCTCATTTGTTCAGAGCAATTGGTTCCTTGCCCGAATACTCCTGCTCTAGTTGTCTTATCAGTTCTTGACCCATTACAAGCTTTATCGAAATAATCAACTTTCCGCACATCTGCTTACACATTTTCAGAAATCTTCTACAGATCTTACCGAAACTTAGTTCCATATTCCCCTGTAAAGTCTGTAAATATATGCTTCGCAAAAGACTCGCAGAAGTAATTTTTGAAACAAGTACTTTGAAGTTGCTCTACTTCGGCTAAAAATATTATGGAAGCTCTATCGAAGCTGTTGCCTACAGAAATTAAAAATTTTATCCTTACCGAAGTCAAATTGTTACTTGGAGTGTATCACTTTGTTGTGTCTGTCTGTGGATTGCGGATTCATTGCTAAAAATATATTTGTTGCTGAGCTTGGTAACAAAGTTCTTTTGAAAATTAAATCTTTTTGTGATATCGTCTCTAGAAAGGCCAATAGTGGTTTCGTTTTAAGTAATGCATGAAATTAAATTCGATGTGATGCACTTTTCTCTTCCTTTTCTTAGATACGTTTTCCTTGCATATTCCTCAACCACAAGGTGCAAGGCAGTCAGTTCTAATAGCACCACCATGGCGGCAGTTGGGCAAGTTCGTATGCCCCTGTAATACATGGCATGCCAGTCTTTGCATTGTATTGATTGCCTTCCTTGTATAATAGTGCGTATGGCGTATACTTGCTATTTTTTCTCAAACAAAATATTTATATTTTTATTTAACAATTAGTGCCTAAGAACGATCTACAAACGGACTAAGTACAACACACAAGTCGTTACTTACCAGGAATTGCAGAATGCGCATTAATACGGTGTTTACTTGGAACGAAGGCTTTCTATGGGTTCAGTCATAGGCTTGATTTGTATTTTGTCCAACCAAACGATACAACTATTGGATAAAAGTCATTCGTTTGCCAGGGTGTAGTTTTTATTTTTTTAATTGACCTGCACGGGCTCACACCATAAAGCATTCTACAAGTAATTTTTTATGAAGCTTTAAACATGTATTTAGGTCTGAGATTTGTATATAGCTAATGTAGCTAAAGGGTGATTTTTTAGCTGGTTTGGTTTTGGCAACACTGGTTTTGACAGCTGACGTGTGTTTAGTACCTTGTGTCACTGTCAAACAGCTTCAGTTTGGTTTGCAATTTAACCATGGATCGTCTTACAAATGAACAACGCTTACAAATTATTCAATTTTACTATCAAAATTCGTGCTCGGTTCGAAATGTTCATCGCGCGCTGGTTCCATTTTATGATCGGCATTCTCGACCTTCTGAGCAGTCTATTCGGAAGATTGTGACCAAATTTCGCACCAAATTTACTTTGTTGGACATTAAACCACCAACACGTTTACGTACTGTGCGTAGTGAAGAAAATATTGCGGCCGTATCAGCTAGTGTGACAGAAGACCGCGAAATGTCGATTCGGCGTCGTTCCCAGCAGTTAGGCCTTTGTTACAGCACTACGTGGAAAATTTTGCGGAAGGATTTGGGCGTAAAGCCTTTTAAGATACAGCTGGTGCAAGAACTAAAGCCAGCCGACCTACCACAACGCCGAATTTTTGGTGAATGGGCTCTTGGAAAGCTGGCCGAGGATCCGCTTTTTTATCGAAAAATTGTGTTCAGCGATGAGGCTCATTTTTGGTTGAATGGGTACGTAAATAAGCAAAATTGCCGCATTTGGAGTGAAGATCAGCCAGAAGCATTGCAACAGCTACCAATGCATCCCGAAAAAGCCACTGTTTGGTGCGGTTTATGGGCCGGCGGCATTATTGGGCCATATTTCTTCAAAGATGATGCGAATCGCAGCGTTACTGTCAATGGTGAACGCTACCGAGCGATGATAACAAAATTTTTTTTGCCCGAAATGGAAGTTCTTGACTTGCATGATATGTGGTTTCAACAAGACGGTGCCACATGCCACACAGCACGCGAAACAATGGCGCAATTGCGAGGCGAGTTTGGTGAACAGTTAATTTCACGTTTCGGGCCGGTCAATTGGCCGCCTAGATCGTGCGATTTGACACCATTTGATTATTTTTTGTGGGGGTATGCCAAGGCTAATGTGTATAGGGACAAGCCCGCTTCGATTGACGCACTGGAAGCCAACATCCATGCATTCATTCGTGAGATACCGGCCGATATGTGTGAAAGAGTATGCCAAAATTGGACTCAGCGGATGGGCTACCTGAGACGCAGCCGCGGTCAACATTTGCATGAAATTATCTTTAAACATTAAATTGCAAGGTTCAAACTATCGATTCAAATAAATATTTTATTCATTTTTTCGAATTTTTTGTGTTTTTTTTTTAAAAAAAGTTCTAAACCTCTTAAAAAATCACCCTTTATATCCGAAAATATTTACGTAGCAGAGGATGCGATGTCATTAACTCAAAAAGAAACAAACAGAAGAGTCCGGGATATTTTTAAACATTTGCTTCGACCTCAATAAGACCACACTTGCCAATTAAAAGATTGAAATAACAAAAACAATTAAACCACTTGAAGTATTGCAAAAGTCCTTCAACTTTCATTTACAAGAGAATTTATTTAGGCAGGTAATTCTCTCGGATCTTCAATGAAAAACATCATTAGAGAAGGCAAAGCTTCGCGACAAGTGCGATCTACTGCTTCTCTTTACAGTGACTTCGACAGAAAACACCCGAATGAATTTATTTACAGAGCCAGCTTGTTAAGGAGTCAATATGTGTACCAGAAATTAATGGTCAACATACTTAACAATACTGTCTTATCTTACATCTTCATAAATACTCTATAAAGGTATTACCACAACATATCAGCCAATTTCTTGTACTCCGACCACAAATTTAGAGAATAAAAGCTCAAAAACAAGCGTATGCAGTGATGCCAAATCGTGGGAAACTACCCATTTCGTAGTAATTTTTCAAAATAAGCTAAAAGGGCGAAAAAGGAACATTTTTAGAACAAAAAAATTATTTCAAATACTGAACCCTAAGGAAATCTATTCGAACGATTTCCTGGAATATCGTGGGGTTTTTCTAACAACGGCTGGACAAAAAGGATGTTTTTGATAATCGTCGTCGGAAAGTTGGTCCGCAAAGTCTGGTATCACTGCAGTAGCCAATAGGAAAGTCAGAAGTCAGATCAGAAATATGGACACGGTACGGTTTCCATGGCAACAAATCCACAAAAGCGGTTCCACTTTGCTGCAATAGCTGTAGATCTAGTGCACTTTTTGCAAAAATTAAATCTGCTCCCACTTAGTCCACTTGATCAAGCAACTTGTGTTTATTTCTGTCTTACGCAAATAACTAATGTTTTTAGGTGAATGGATATTTAAACTGGGCTGATAATGCACTCCACATGCTAAGGTCACGCTTGCTGAGATTTCGGTTATGATAAAAACATAACCTCTTTCGACATCTCCCGGCGTCTGCAACTCGTCATTTTACTGCATTTTGAAGTTTAAATGTATTGAACCTAAAATTACGCTCGAGGAGACGAAACAATTCTTGAGTTGCTATCGAGTGCGCAGGAGCTAGGGCTGTCCAACAAAAAATTTACATAAAACCCGCAATCACTTTAAGAATTGAATAATTAAATTTAAGCATTCGATTTTAAGCAGAACTTATCAGCGTAAACGTTTTCCGCTAGTTTACTCGTATAGGCACCGACACGTATCTATTTAGAGTTCAATAAACACTCCCAATTCGACGTGCGTTCAAACGGAAGTCGTTAACAGTTTTATGCTCGCATTTCCTGTAGAGCAAAATCCAATTGGAAGACAGGTTTAGTTATTGGTTGGGTTATCCACCGATGAAATTTGTATGCAGAGCGCGCATAATTTATATACGATGCAATTAATCCGCCAGCCATTTCTTGTAATATACAGGTGCTCGTGCCTTTAACGTCACCTTGAATTTCACTTTCATAATTCAACCAGTTGAGCCCAACAACAAACTACTACGGACAGCTATTCATTAGATTTTCTTTTCATTTCTTTTGCGCTCACATTAACATTGAAGATAATCTGTAGCCGAGCGAAATATCTGTATCTGTGTCTGAGTCGGCACCGGCACCGCCACAGACCTTCCACCAGATGTGGGAATTTACATCTGATGTTCCCATGCTGCAGGTGCATTGTGCGATCGGGTCTTTTTGTTTGAACAGCCACAGCAAAAAGGGTAATGCACTTGGAAGCGCCTCTTCATAATGCTTATATGCATAATGAATTTATTCCTGATCTCGTGATGGACAGAGATAGAGATAGATGGAAGAGCTTTTTCCTGTTGTTTGCTGTGTATTGTTTGAAACGAAGTTGACGCCCTTTTAAACAATGCAAAGATGCTAAGTGGGTATTTTGCAGATTGACATTGAATTTAAAGTAGGTTATTCGATTTATGCGAGATGCTGAGAAGATTTATTGCTGGCGTTGTAGACATTTGCATCGCCATTAGGTATAGTTATGTAAAACAATAGCAGAGTTTCGGCAAATGATATGTTTAAGATTTAAAATTAAAAGCGGAAGATGCGGGCGATCTTGAACCTGAGACTCTACGTAGTTGTTGGAGAAGGGATTCAATACATAATACCTTTTGACAAGGTATTAAAAGTGATATTTTTTACTAAGAACTTATTTTAAATAAACTTAAATCGCCGACTTACGGGTTTGCGACCGATTTTTTTATTAAACAACATATTAACCTCCTTTGTAATTGACAATTCGGGGAACAGTTGGTATTGACAAGCAGCTAAGCAAATTAAGGTTTTAGAATTTGATAGAGTGTCAGTTACCAACCAGCTGATGTAGTAGCGGATCAAAAATGAACTTTGTTTGTGCTTAAGTGTATCGGGGAATACCATCCGTCGGTCTGTCTGTCCGTCGGCTTCTGAGGTGTAGAACTAGGTGGACTTGTTTCAAACTTATTTTTTGGACTTAAAGTTGGGAGCCTTTTTCTTATTTTGCAAGGAAATTGGATTTTTTTCGGTAACCATATATAAGATTTTAACAAAACCATATTTATAAGTCAATATGGTCATTTATAGGTCACCAGTTTTTTTTTTAAACATCTTAATTTAAATCAGTTTGTTTTACATTGGTGTTCCATAGGTTACAATAAAATGGACCCAACAATTTTATCCAAAATGCATGTAAAATTTATATTTTTCAAATGATTGTGTGTTTCATTTTCCACACGGATTTAACAATAACGGTAGGTACTTTAAGCAACTGCTTGCATCTCGAAAACAACATTTTCGAGTTTGATAAACATTTTCGAGTTGGTTCTAAAATTAGCTCTATCGCTTCTGATTCTGAGCGGAATAAATTGGAAACAAATTATAAAAAGCAGAAATAAAGTGCGTTTTATGATTTTCATTTTTAGTATGAGGAGTTCAAATATAACTGTTTTAAAAAAACACTGAGGACAAAAAGTCTTAGACTGCATTTCGTCTTATAAGTTGAACAAATAAGTTTATATAAAGCTCCCATGTCCTAAATTTATGAAATTCGGATGAAATTTCCATCACTCAGTTGATTTACAGCCTCCACGACATCTTCCAGAGCTATGGATCTATCCGAAATATTATTTGAAAATTTGCAAATCTGTTCAGAAAACTTTGTCGGTTGAAATGTTTGCCAAAGTGGTATTGCAATTTTAAAAAAAAACAAAAACAAGTGTAAAACAATTGAAAAAAAAACTCATTTGCCATCAATATACGAAAATTGTGCAATTTATAGTGTTTCGCGAAACCCATTCTTTCACTTTCGTTCAAACGTCAGAAAAACTAGGATAACAAAACAGGGTTTTTAATGCCCGGAGTAGTGTTTTGTTCAAAAAATGTTAAAAAGCGCACAATTCCCAGTACTTTAACTTCTTTACACTTGATAAACATCATTTTCCAATTCTTCAATGTTTTTATTCTGGGTTTTTGCACCATAAACTATTCAGTAATTTTTTAACTTAGGTACTCGTAATACGAAATCTGTTTTGTTTTCCTACAAGTTTTTCAGCTGTCACTTGGATTTTTCTTCTTCTTGTTTGACACTGACGTTGTCACGAGCTACCCTATAAATGCATTACAGATATTGTTGATTGTTTTCATAGTTGCAACAGGTCAGTACCACGTTTTTCATCTCCAGTAGGTTGACCTTGGGCTCAAGCATGATAACTCCTGCTATTTTAGACTGTTATGGCGTTTTCGATTGAAGAAAAGAAGTGCCCTTTCTATGAAAAGATCAAATCTAGAAGTGCTCTTTCTATGTTTTCTATGTTTCATTCAAAAAAAAAGTGCACTTCCAGGTCAATTCTTAACACGAAAGAAGCGTCCGGAATATTTTGAGAGAATTGCCCTGAACTCACCAACACACACTAGCAAACTGTCAGATTTAAATGTTTGTTGTGTTATTAGAAACAAATTTTTCGCTTGTGATCCGAAAATATACAATTACGAGTGCAAAATGTAATATTTACTGTAGAAAACAAAAAAAAAAGTAGCAACAGAAAATCTAATCACACATATGGTGTCTACCACTGCTGCAAAAGTGCTCCAACGAATTTTATTGAAAAGAGCAATTCTGAACTTCGAGGCAATTCTCTCGGATCTTCAATGAAAAACGCCATTAGTGTTATTAAAAAGCAATTGCTGATGACGTGCTTTAAGACGAAGCAAGCACTATGACTAACTATGTGGATTCGCTCTAACAAAATCTTCTAAACAATAGTCTCTTTCTCCTATAAGACCGCGGAAAGATTAAGAAGGAAAACAAAGAGAAGAAGACTCGAGAAACTCGTTGTTTTCAAACAGTTTTACAGTTTTATTTCCTGACAGGAAAGAGCCAACACAACTGAGAGTCAAAATTCGAACAACAACAGCAGTCTGATAATGAAGTTATGGTGAAATTCAAAGAAGTTTCGTATTTAGAACTGATTAATTTAAATATAATATAATATATAAATAGGCGAAGTTAAAAGTCAATAGTTAAAAACCACTTCCACAGCCTTTTTTTTGGAAAGGTGGGCAGAGATGTAATGCTGTGTGTAATTTGTTTTCCAATATTTTACATATAAACCAACTCGAACTCTAGTACATTTAAAAGTGGCCGCTGTCAAAAAGCCAGTAAGAGGAGATAATGGGCACGTTCAAAAATGTATATAGTTATCTTGAGTCGACCAGATTGGTCTGGACTAGATGTAACCTGAACGCAAAGCTAGATTGGTCGGGGACGTCACTTTTCCTACGTCTGCCACATATGCCAACTGTCAACAGTCAGTCACGAATTTCTTAACTATTTTCGTTGGCTACCCTATTATAAAGCCTTGTACGGACCTGTTCCGGAACGAAATTTTCCGGTGGTCTCCAAAGGGACAGCGATTTGGATTTGGCGATTTTTTGGCTCCTTAGGAATTTATTAAATGTATACTTCTATTGCGAACGTACTCATTTCGTATAACTAATGTCGTTTTCGATTTGGCTTTTCAGATTTTGATCAGAGATTTCAGATTTCTGCTGCCAAATCGAACATTAAATCCGAATTTTATTGATTCTTGTTTATATTGAGTTGGCCGCAAACAAATTTCTTTTTTCACTTGCACGGGAAGTCCATTTCAATTGATTTTCATACACTTACATATACAAAACCCATTTCCAAATAATTAAATATAAAAAGCGTTTGTTCTTCTTAACGTTTTTAACATTGAAAAATGGAAACTACAAAAGTCTCTGAATTATGAGTACCTATGTGTTGTTTTGTTTTTATTTTAATTTACTATTGTCGTCTTTAAAAACAATGTAATCAGAATAAGTAGATAACGCTAAAGGTTTGCGAAAAAGTGCGCACTTTTGATCTTTATAGTTTAGTGTCTTTTTTTGGCTCCAAGATTTTTAAAATTTGGCTCCATACCCCATAAAAGCTGGTAACACTGCAGTACAAATGTCAAATTTTCGCAAGCAAATAATGTCCCGGACAATAAAAGTGTGCGAAAAGAGAGTGGAGAATTGTACCAAGAAATCTACTACAACTACCCACTTTTCCGTCATCATTTCGCAACAGTTGCGTACTGCATAACGAAAAGGAGAGCGGAATTTTTCGTTTAAGATTTCGTTGTGTCATTTTGGTATGGGATTTTTCGTTTCGGATCAGCTGCGTACCGACCTTAAACGTCAACTGAAACATGCTAATATGACCGATTTTAGCCAATCAAAACCGAGATACATCTAGTTAGACAGCTGTCACGCGTACTAAACTCCTTACTTTCAGTTGAAGTTCCAACCAATCGAACGGATTGGTCTCAATCCCAATATAATACTCTCCAAAGCTGATAGCATGGCGGATGAATTCTGATGTGATGACACTCGACTTTAGGCGGAGCCGCAATTGTGCAGTTCAAGTATGTAAATCTTTATGCAGAAGCTCACAAATTAGAAAGGAGCCAAGAAAATTATTTTTATTGTTATTATTATCGCGAACAATAAATGTACGAAACGCGGTTCAGTCCCTCCAAATGCGTGAGGTCGACCAATGACCGAGGGATAATGGTTTTCCTAATTGAATTTAGTTCGGATTGTAGAAAAGTTAATAACGGAAGGATAACTTTACATTCTCTAAGCAATCCTCCGAGTGCAGACGTAGGGGTTAAGAGTTGCAATCATTTAAAAATCTCTATTTAGAAAGTGGACTGCATGTCTACGAATAATTCCTTTCCACTCCATAGACATATAACGAATTCTGAATTCGACTGCATGTTTGATAAGTAGGCAGAAGTACCTCCTTGTGCCGAAAGACCAAACGTGCAAAACTAATTGCCAGTTGGTGAAATCGGTCAATGAAAATGAAGAACTGCTGTAGATAATTGTTTATTTTTTATTGCCCTCCTCTGTTCAATTGGAAACGATAGAAATAATTTCTCAACGTTTTTTGTATACACTTTCGGTTTTCCGGCGACTGCCCACCGCCTACGCGAACATCTCAAACAATTTAGCCGCCAGAGTGCTCGTTCGCTCGCTCATCCGAAGCACCAAAGCACCGGTCACAGCGCGAGTTTATCATTTCGAATATCGACGAATTGCATTATTAATAGCACGTTTAATTATTTGACTTTGGCAAGACTAATTAAGGCATAGCCACTGAAACAGCAAATATTAATTGAGACTTCGTATTGCAATCACGTGCGATGGAGTAATGATGTTCGGCTTCGCTTGGTGGTCTTTATTGTTTCAGTATATCTATCGGCGTTCAGCTTGTTCCTCATTTAGCGTTGGGGTTTGGTTTTTTATAGACGCGAGTGCGAGGTCTTGGTCTATTCTATTAGGGACACTTAGCCTCTTAATGACCAATCAAAATGCGATGTGGGACACTTTCGGTTGGCATGTGTTTGCAATTAGTTCAGACTGAAATTCGTTGACCTTGCCAAAGGTAAAAAGTGCTTTTTAGGACAAACTACATGAGCGCATGTGCATTTTTGTTTTTACTCCACTTATAGATGGGCTTACTTTTCTGTTTCACTTTTCAGTTCCGTGGCTTTGGTTAATTTATTTTATTGCTTCGTTAACGCTTGGCTATTTTGTTTTTTACCGGAACATAGCAGCACTGTTGTTATAATACATTTATGGTCACACGTAGTGGCCACAAGTTGTGCGTTGAGGGAACCAACGCATTGGGTAAGAGGTGATATGTTGAACACTACCGCCGGCAGCGGTAACAAGTGCAACACTCGCTTATGCAATGAAGTATACAATCGAATTCTGGTAATGCCGTGGAAAAATTAACCGTTTGTATTTCATAATTTGGAAACTTAATTATGATTCAATTAAATAAGGATGGTTGCAGTTTTTGGTTTGTTGGTTATTAAGCAGTGAATTTGATTTAATGGATTGGTAAAGCTGGTATCGAACCAGATCATTTTTTATTTGTTTTATGAACTAAGAAATAGAATTTTCCCAAGGGAACCTCATCTGTATTCCATAAGCTAAATATGTAAGTAGTGGTTATTTGGTTTCTGAGAAGAACGCTTACTACATATTTCTGGTGAGGAATAAATCCCAAACCTGCAGTGGAGGCATATTTCAAGAAAACAAGAAGGCGCGCTGAAGGTTAAGGCTATTTTTAGTGTGCGGAATCGCTGTGTCACAAGGTTCAGCCCTGTAAAAATAAGAAATACACATTTTTTTCACTGTTTCAAACCATTAACTGTATTGATATATCTCATCCTTCTCACCTTAAAGATGTGACATAAAATTGTAAGTTCCTTCCATTCGTCGCAAGAAGAAATGCCACTTAAACGAGCCGTTTTAAAAACCTAGACCTAGGGTCACACTTTTCCAAAACCCCTTTGGCTGCAGGACGAGAAAACTTTCGAACTAGCTTTCTTAAAAAAGGGTTTTCATTGGTTTCTATATAGCTGTAATGTAAGAGCTGCAGGGCCTCCATGGGGAAAGCTATTTAAGGTCTCAACGAAACCGAGAAATAAAATCAGGACGACAATCACTGGTTTCTTTAACCGTGCAAGGTATCCTCAAACTAAAAATCATAAATCTACTGTGCCTACAAGGACAATGCATTGCCCTACACCAACTATCTGGAAAACACTACTGATTCCATTTAGTTCGCTAAGCTTCTCCGGAAGATGATTTATCTTCGCCAGTAAGTTCATCGGAGAATCGCAAATGAAGAGTAATTTCAGAATGGCTTGCATCGAATGCCAAAGGAAAAATTGACTGTGAATCTCTGAAACAGTAGCGGAAGAAGTAAATGCAAACACCTAAGAATCTGCCAAAGGAATAACTTCATAACTTAAGAAGTTTTTCTTCGGAGAAATTGTAAAAAATAAAAAGCCAATAGGTCTAAATTCTAACACATACGTACTTATTTAAATTTAGTACATAGTTTTCATTGAAGCAGCAACGGAACTTTTTAGCTAACATTTGAGGGCAAGGCAAAACCTTGTAAATTTTGATCTTCAACAGCAAATAAACAAATCGTAAAGTAGGATCTTGATAAAAATAACATACAAAATTCGGACGTAATAAGCCTAAATTTTCAAATTTCTCGAAATTACCTAACTACACTTCGCGAACTCGCCAAGCGTCCTTCTAGATAAGATACGAACTGCGAACTTAACTCATTTCGTCTGTCACTTGGCGAGCTGCATGTGCAGAAGGTACACTAAGATACAAAACCTTTGAGTAGGAGGGATTTCCCCACCCAAATAAACTGAAATCAGGTAGTTTTCCTCGGTTAACAGACGGTTGCGTAAACATACCGACCAGTGCTAGAGAACAGTATAAAATTGGTTGACTTTGCTAGTTTTCAAAATACGATTTAATGAAAAGTTCTATTTATAATTGGTGAAACACGTACAAAACGTGAAAAATTCCAAAGTGAACAGTCGGAAAAACTTTGTTTTTTTTAAAACATTTTGCAGAAAATATTTTACTTTGCAAAGTGTAAAGTGAAAAGTGGTTGGTGTAACAGAGCCCAGGTCGTTTTTCTTTAGATTATTGTAAGTTTTCAATACCTTTGTGGAGAATGTACTAGATGAAGCTCTTAAACTCGTAATTTTTGCACTAAGTTGCTAGTTTTGGCGATCTTCCGTTTCTAAAATAGTCGTAGTTAGGTGATTAGGGCCCAGGTTACATACGTTTTATAGTTATATATTTTTTAATTTAATGTGGGTAACGAATTTGCATTGAAAAAAGATATCCAGCTCTATCAGATTTGTGAAACTTCTTACTCGAATTAAAAGGAAAAATTGATAAGGAAAACAAATCGCACTGATAATAAAATACTGTAGCAACTCAAAATTTGTCAAATTTGAGATAGACCATTATTCAAACGTAGAACTCATTTAGCTACACGTCAATAGAACCGTCGTTAGCATAGTGCAAGAAGGAAAAAAAATATGACACTATTAAAAATAATTCATCTCTCTGAAAACTTTGTTCAGGCCAATACAGTCATAACTCAAAAATTGGAAATAAATTTAGGTAGGTACCATCTCATCCTGCCGTAAGCGGGGGCCTTTGCACCAGTTTTGGATCGGATATGGGAGATAATCGCTACACCTAGCGTGTTCTCGATTATCTTACCGCACTCCGCAGGGTACTGACCACTTGGTTTCCTTGAATCCACCACAGCTAACTGAAGCGGATTCCTGGTCACCTCGTTGTATTTCCCCCTTGTGCTGGTTCCCCACATGGGTGTCCTTTTGGGGCTACCCGTGTGTGTGTCATTCCGCTTTGCCTTTTTCGGAATGTTGGGGGCGTCCTCTGGCGACCTCAACCTCTTCAGGGCTAGCTCCTTGTTTTCAAGCCTCTCAGCGATGGGTTTCCTCTGGAGTCCACTCGGGCCCGGCTTATTGTCGGCCTCCCGGTGTTCCGTCTTTGGCAACCTTCTCGTTGAGGAGCTACGTTGGGCTTTGGGGTCTGTCTTAGCGACATCGTCCCTCGGCCGGTTTGCGCCGTGTGAAGTGCTTTTTGGGCCTGACTTGCTGGTCAAGACTAAAGCGGTGGATGGTCTTTTAGGCTCAGGCCTCGTAAGAGCATCTTTCGCTATAGTCTCCTTGGCCCATTCCAAGGAGGCTTGCTCCTTCTCTGTCAGGGAGTTTTTGTCCTTAGCGACGAGAATGCCATATATATGTTTGGCCTTTTGGTATTCCCGTTTCCTTAGCAGACCTGGGGGCACCTTCTTTTTCTTCGCCTTTTCTCCGCTGGTAATCTCGGTTGAGGGTTCAGCCAAAAGCTTCTCCTCTTCTTCTCTCGAGATTTCTTCCTCGGTTGATCCGGCTTCTAGAGCCTCCTGAATTTTTGTGAGGTCGTATGGCTCCACGATTATTGTGTCGGCCACCGTCTCACTAATTGTACTTATCGTACTCTTTTCTTCTCCATCCCTGGTTTTTGTTTCTTTTTTATCAATTTTGTTCCCACGAGTATGGCCGGAAAGTATGGTCCGCCCCGGCAGCGCAGCCATACCGGGGTAAGGCATTATATTACCATCAGGTCTTCGCCTGGGCACCTGAGGGAGCTCGTAGTCGGTTGGTTTGACCTCCAACCTTTCATCCTTCGGCACGGTTTGTGTGCGCTCACGCCACCACTGGAGTTAGGTTGGCAGTTCTTAGTTCGTCGCTCTTCAAAAACAGCCCGTCTGTCATGGGTGACCCTTCAGACGACTACCGCCTCCGACAGCATATCCTGCTGAATCATTGCGACTTAAGCCTCCGCACCACGTCAAGGTGACTGCAATAGGCAAATAGAATATTGCTAATAATTTTTTCATAAATAAAGAATTCATTTCTTTATAATCTAAGACAGGAAGTGAGTTATCAGTGTTTCGCCAAGTCACATTTTGAGTTACAACAGTATTGTATTATTAGTGCGAAATGTAGGTATACACTACAAAATGATACCAAGCTGACATCTGAGCAAAAAAATCAGGCAGCACTTGGTTATGTCCTTTTTTAAAAAATGTACTACTTTGCGGTGACTAATAACCAACGAAAAGATTGCAGCGATTATCAAATCTTGGGTAGGTACTTTCAAATTAGTTATTTTTAGCGTTGCCATTTTGAAACCGGCCTTCCCTTCAGATTTGATTGGAAAAAAACCAGTCAAGAAATTCATATGCAGTTAAAAAAAAACGAAATGCAAACATAAATCCAGCTAAAAACTCAGCCAACCTTTTTGTGTCAACTTTAAAATCTATACTGATTGAAAAAAGGGCACGAAACATTTTTCAACATTCAGACAAAAATCGTATACAGTTAAAAAACACTGCCGACTGGATTGTACAAAATCGTCCATATAAATGCGTATCAATCTGGAAAACAGTCCAAATGTCAACGGTGGTTATTTTTTTGCCACCGAAAAGAGCAATTAGAGTAGCAACAAATGATAGTATTCCAGCGAAAGCGTATTTTCTTCCAAAATGGTCACCCAAAATAAGGGATAACCTAATAAATCTTCAATTTTAAGGTTATTCCTCTGTTTCGTTTTCCGTTTCGCCAAGCTGTACGCTAGCAGCTCAAAATTTTCAAAAAAAAAACCGACACAATGACAATTCAGTAAATGGACGCTCATCTGATTTTTTTCCTGTTTTTCTTGTTAACTAAGCGTCTCTGCTTACAAAACGTAGAGATAAGTGAACAAAAAAACTGCTGATATTTGCGCGGATTAATAATTTTGCAAATGAATTTGCTCGCACAAAAGAAAGAAATAAAAACAGCAAGCGTAATGGGTACGGCGGTTCGCTTTTAATGCCTCTACTCCAAATCATTCATTTCCTCAACGAACACGCGGTGCACTTTCATATTGCACAAAGGCGGATATGGATATACGTTTTCTTGCCCCGTGTCATTCGTAATGACCACTTGGCCTAACCACATATGGGCGAACGAACGTGTATAACCGATGCGGTTTCTCTCTACAAATTAAGACCGCAATCAACGTTTTGATGAAAATGCGCTTCCACTATCTGGTTAAGGAAAGGCTGTAGTAGACACTCCACCCGTGTATAGTTGTAAGCGGAATTGTTTATGTGCAAATGATTTTACATGTTGCTGTTGCTGTCATAATTTAATCCCTAATGGATTCAAGGAAAAAGCGCTTACTGCTTACGGTATTGGCCATCAGTTCAAGAACAGAGCTGCAGTTCAAGAACTAAGCTGCAGTTCTTAGATTAAGTAAATTAATTTCCAACAATGTTTAGAGGTCGAGTGCGGCATTTATGTTTAATGGTCATCGTAGCGATATTTAGCGTCGATATTAAAATGTATTCGTTGGTCTTGGGAGATACACTTATCGTACAGATCGAGTCTTGAAGATTCATGTTATCACTTGTACGCCAGCAAAAGTTACCATAACAATCACTGGGTAGACCCATTGCAATCAAACTTCAAACATTGAATGGAAGCCTGCGGCTGAGTGATATATTTATTTAACAACCATGTAGAACTGAAAGAAAGTCAAGGGCACTCATAGCAAATTTAAGTCTCGACCTTAAATTTATGGAAACGCACAAATCACAATTGGGAAATTTGCATGGAAAATATAGCAACTGTGCAACTGTGAATTACTACAATTTAGGATAAAAACGTTTATTGGTAAGGCTTTTAAGCTTCGCATGAGCCTACATAAATACCTTTTTCGGGTGTATTGCTCATCCTTCAAACTGGTTGCATGGATTTTAATGTGCTATAAGGATTGGAACACGACATTTGCTAGCTTTACATTGGGACTGCAGGACACGACACGACAACAGCTGATTTCGAAGTTATTGCAGCTCTCAACTTAAGAGTGGTTGGGATTCGTAAGTCGCGCTTAAATATACACTAATAGCCATAAATAGGTTTATGAAGCTCTTAGTTCAATGTTGGTCGGTGAATACCGGCCTTAATGTGTGCGATGAGACGGTGAACTGTGACTTGAAATAACCTCTAGTTGAGACACAAGAAAATAAATGGGAAAACCTTTTTTGAGTTCATCTTTTCCAAAGCCGATGAACGCGAACTCTGTGAGCTTAGAAAAAATGTGAATGTTGTCTATACAGCCGAGACATGTTGATTTCATTGCCTAAGCCACATAATGCGAATATAAAACACTTCTCCAGGCAACAGTATCTTCAAAGTCCAACCCCCAAGCTTTATATTTACGTTAAAAAGACACCGGTTCGACCTCACGAATGCCAGAGCATTTGTCTCAGACAGAGCCCAACTTTGATTCAAAAGTGCGTTGAATATTTTGAGGGACTTACAGCCGCCACTTCCAGCTAAGCAGCAATCAGCTGTCCCCTTGTTTACTTACCTAATAATCGGTTAGTGACTCTTCGGTAGCCAGAACTAAGTTTGATGCAGGTACGCAGGTTCACTAGAAGATTTTACTCACGTGCTAAATGTCAAAAAAGAAATAACCCATTAAGTTATTTGCTGGATGATATGGTCATCCTTGAGTTCTAATAAACTTTGCTCGGGCACGTACTATATATAAGACTCTTACTGTCAAAGTTAGCGATTTGAATGGAAACTAAAAAACAATCAGCCGAAAGGGAGTTCTCAATGTCAATGAGGTACCTACTTTATGAACACAGCCGTCCATGGTTCGATGGTTTGGTCACGTAAAACGCATTCCTCAAACATGGCTTCCAATCGATCGGTGATATATCAGATAGACATCATCTGGCACGGGATGGTTGGATCAAGTCCAAGATCTCAATTAAAAATGGTGGTGTTTTTCCTTTATTTAAATACTCAATAGGCGGCAGTAGCATTCGGTTTTGCAAGTGTTTGTTTTATAAACACCTAATCGCATTGTGCGGCACTTAGGAGAGAAACTAATCAAATAAACTCCTTTACGCTTCGCGTCTCTCGTTGATCGTTCAGCTTCATGACTGAAGCCGTTACCTAATTTCTGAATACTTCATGGACAAGTACATTCGGATTTTTTTTTTTATTATTTTATTTCGATCCAACGCAAATTGCCAACAATTTGCATATCAATCATACTTCAGCTGCATACCTTCGGCACCTGACCACGTTCGCCAAGTAAGCATAAAATTTCACTTTTGCTTTGGTCAGTGTACGATGACTGCAACCGAACCATTACACTCAACCGATGTCGACTAATAAAAATTACTTCTTTGCCCAATATTAACGTAAGTTAAACGTTTAGGTATTGGATGTTTTACGAACGGCTTTCACGACTACGCGTCAACTCGTCTTTTTGCTCGTGTTACCTTCGATTTGCTTTGTACATGTTTGTCACACGCAAATGAATATGGCGCGCCAGCCAGACAGTTAGCCCAGTTTTGCTTTACTACAACACACCTAACCCGTATGAATGTCGCTGTAGGCGCAGTTCACTTGGCGCGCAGGTAAAATAGCAAAGACATGTCACCGCACTTATCGGTAAAATTAAATCAAATTCCGCTCGATGGATGTACGAATCGACTTGATTGTTTTGCCTTTCATCGCTATACATATATTAGTACGAGTCTGCCACTGAACAGTGTAAATGTTTCGAATAACAATAAGCATAAGGTTGGCCACTCTTTAAAATTATTTGCTATGATTACGGGTTTTTCCACTGCGCCACCTCTCGGGAATGTCTGACAAACAGCCGCGAGCATAACTGTCATAAAAGAGCTTCTCAATTAGTCGCTTGGACTCGGCATAAAATTGAAGATCCCTTCCATTCGTCCCAAAAATTAATTGCTGTGAGAAGCTAGGCCTAGGGTTCCTAAAGGACCTGTTGCGTCTACTTCTTATTTTATTTATTTTTGCTTATAGTTGAATTTATACCAATCCTTTGATTTGGCACAAATTTAGCCACGGAGTTTTATATATATTTATCTTTTCCAAACCAGCCGGCATTTAAATATTTTCACCCACACATCTTCCGTAAAAAATAAAGTAATATAATTTTGTATTACCAAATAGGCACAGTTGTTGGTACGAATAAAACGAATCAATTGCTTTTACTTAAAATAAATGTCAAATGTCAATGTCAAATCGAAGCATTTGCTACATTTCGTATGCATAAAAACCGATTACGATTTGTGTTAGCTTAGCACCAACTTTTGATATATTCGAAAAGCGGAGCCACTTAAGACAACATATTTCTTCTGTCGTTGTTTTTTCCAGCTTTGTTTGCTTCTGTATTTATTCTGTGCGTAAATTTGCAGAAACATGGAAATGGATGGAGAAAAATTGTTAATTATTTCCATTTCGTTTTATTTCAACGCACACCAGACGAATCAAGAAAACAAACCCCCTTATTAATAAACGCTGCGTAAAAGTTATCAACTCGTTATTCAGAAGTTACGTCAAATTTTTGTATGCTATCTGATGTCTACTAGCTAACTAACTTGTACACATTTGTTTATTAATACGGGGGAAAATGTTTTATTTTGTTACATTCTATTTCACTTGGCGTGTGTTTAAATAAAAACAATCGTGTTCTTAAACCCCCAATCAAAAAGGTTTTGTTTGACCCGGTGTGTTTTCAGCCTTACCTTTTACTCGGATCGGTATGAATGATACGTAGCTCTAGCAATTGCTAAGCAAATGCAAGTCTGCTATTTTGCTGACTCAGACTTTTTGCTATACAAAGGGTGGGCCATAGTGATTTCTTTTAAAATCGTAGGTTATTTTGACACTGACAGCTGTTTCCGGCTCGAAATCTTGACAGAAACGAGTCACTTTACGTTGGAACAACGTGAGACTGGTATGCTAGTGGACAACACTCATAGTCCCCGTCGTCTTACAGTGCGCACAGACGAAAATGTGGCTGCTGTAGCCAAGAGTATGAGACTAAATTCATGAACATCAACTCGTCATCGATCTGAAAAGCTCAATATTGCAAATTATTAGCTTGGACCTTGGAGTGACAGAATGCGCTACTGCGAATCCGGCCGAGACAGTCGTTCAATTGAACGACATAGTGTTCTATAATAAATGGGAATGTTTGCTAAGTAATTATTTAAAAAAGCCATAATACATGGGAAAATTTAATTTTGTTCATTTTATTGCATTTTTAAAAAGAAACTTGTATTTGGCCCACCCTGTATATACTTTGTACGTACTTTTGTTTCAGTAAAACTAACTCAGCATTGTGAATTTTTGATGTTTTGCTTATAAATAGTTAGGTTTTTTTGTAATGGAAACCTATGACGTTCGTATTAAAAGCAGAAATTGGCCAGAGTCACGCGGAGTGGGGACTATTTGGCTAATACTTCTTTTAGATGAAAATGTTTAGACACAATCATTCCTAGGCAGCGTGACCGTGGTGCAACTAAAGTTGCATTTTGATGCTTTTTTCGAGGGCCTGCCACAATTTCTTCAAACAAATTTCAAATGCTGTTATTTCCAAATAAAAACCTGTTTGCCTACCACAACACTATTAAATCGTTCAAAAATTCAAAATAAGCTTTTCTGACTCAGAAATGACTCTATTTTTTTCTCATTTGCCCTTTTTCCTGCGACTTTTTATAATTCTGCAACGGTTACACTGTTCTAAGGTAGCTATTTATGAGCCTCGGGCTTTTAGGTTAACCCTTAAACCTCTCGGAAATTAATGGTTCTTCTTCTTCTTATACAATTCCTGGGCACCTAAAGAAGAACTGAAACATTAACAAGCTATTTGACAAACAAAAATAATGGTTCAAGGTGCAATATTGGAGCTTGCATTAATATTGCTGAATTTCGTTATTTCAATTTCATTACTTGTTTAATTTTCCACAAAATTTATTAGAATAGTAAGGAAAATTAAAAAAATCTAATTTACTGATCAGGTTTGACAGGAACTGTCAGCTAAGTAAATGCTATATTCAAACTTTCGAACTTACTTCAGCAGAGAAGGGTTTTTACTCATACCGATTCAAAGCAATTGCTACGGGCTTTTACTTTGCTACGGGCTTTTACTTTGCTTAAACTCAAAGCAAATGTTAGTTTTTATTCAAACGATCCAATGGAAGACAATATCGAATTTTTTGAAAACTCCAAATGAGTAGGGGCGTTCGTTTTGTCAGGTTTTTCGGATGTTGCGCAGGCATTGACTTCCATAAAAAGATTTGGTCAAAATATCAACCAACCATTGTCAACATGCCCTAAAGCGAATGCCAATGCAGTAAGTTCGAAGGCGGCGATCGGATCGGTACTAATGTGGTAACACTACTATGCGTTTTGTGGAAATCTATCTTAAACGATCTCAATAACGAACACGGCAATCCCTTTGTGCTCCTTGTTCGCTGCAAAATATCAATTCATAACTATATGTATTTCCAAAACCCAAATGTCTTTCTTTGGACCATACTCTGTGTCGCTGCATAACCAATTTTAATAGCTATCTGACGTGACAATCAAATTGCATTCCATTTATGTTACGAGCTACGCATATATGACTGTCAACTCAGAAGTATTTCTCTGTCTTAGAAAGCATTGCAAAGGTTCCCATGATCAACGTTTGGACAATAGATTTTGTAATCCGACCAAGCGCTGCAAATATGCACACGAAACAACGCTACCTACAGTTTATCGCACTGAACTATAAACAAAATGTCGTCATGTGTTTATGACGGAGGCATAGCACTACAGTAGGTAGATACCCGCCTATATGTGGACATGCTACGATATCCCAACTGGGGAAGGAAGTATTGTTTTTGCCACTATGGCTTCATTTAAGCTGGTCTCATGTGTGGAACAGAAACGAACAAAGTGTACGGAAATGGCCACAAGTTAATCATCTGTAGAAGTAAATGGAATAATGCTTTGGTCTACTTATACTAACTTTTCATTTGGTTATGATTTTATAATAGAAAGTTTTTAGGAATTAAAAAGTTGTCGAGTTGAAAATGATTTTTCTATTCTAGACGAGATTTTGGAGCACTTTTTTGTGAGACTACGGGCCATTCGCTGATACGACTCATAGCGAATTTAAGTGCCACATAAACTCTTATGTGACAGTTTATGCCCTAAAAGAATTAGCCCATAAGTATTTAAGTAGAACTTAAATCGTTAAGAGTCTTATGAGCAAACGGCACTCAAGGGTCTTTCATTATCATTGGCGACTTGACAACTTCAAATTTTCAGTGTGAACGCACCCTTTAACCGATTACCGAACTATCAGTGTCAAAATATTCAGTAAAATCCGTGTACGACCTTAGACCTAGCTTTTGGTAATCATTTGTCTATGTGAGCTTTTATTTTTGGGACGAACTGAAGGACCTACATTTTTATGCCAAATCCGAACAGCTAGTTGGAGACGCTTTTTTCAGGACCATTACTGTGTCCGATGTTTGTCAGACTTTGGTGAAGGTGGCGCCAGTAAACAAACCTTTATAATTAAGTTTGCAAAAATAGGTAAAACCTGCAATCCCCAGTTTTGCATGTATCTTATCTTTCGTATTAAATCCCGCATTACTAATGTTAACCGAGGAAAACCACCTGATTTTGTGTTATCTGATACACGAATCATGTATCCTTAATTTAGTTTATTTGGGTAGGGAAATCCCTCCTACTCAAAGGTTTTGTATTTTAGTGTACTTGCTGCACATGCAGCTCGCCAAGTGAGACAGACGGAATGAGTTAAGTTCGCAGTTCGTATCTGATCTAGAAGGGCGCTTGGCGAGTTCGCGAAGTGTAGTTAGTTAATTTCGAGAAATTTGGAAATTTAGGGTTATTACTAATCTTAATTTTATTCTCTCATATGCATCGGTTGTATGGTGGAACAGGCTTTCGCGGAAACGTGTTACTGCCTCTCTTGCCAAACTTCAAAGAACGGTTTGTCTTGGATGCACAGGGGCCTTCCCTAGCACTCCGGGCTCTGCTCTAGATGCTATGATGAACCTCCCCCCTCTTGATATTTTTATCATGGGGTGTACGCTGAAAACCATTTCTCGGTTAAAGAGAGGTGGCTTTTGGTACCACGCGCATTGGAATTTTGAGGAACTTGTGCGAGAATTGTCCTTTGACCCCTGTCTTATGGACATGCCGTCTGACGCAATGACCCCAGAAATCCTACTGCGACAAAACTACCATGTCAACTTTCCTCAGGAAAAGGAATGGCTTCGGTCAGACTCTGAGCCTGGGAAAAAATGTCATCGTGTATTCACGGATGGCTCCAGAACTGGACAAGGGTCTGGTTCTGGTGTCTTTGTGGAAAGCGAGAACATTAGACTACACTACCCCTTAGGTAACCATGCGTCTGTCTTCCAAACGGAGATTTTCGCTATCCTTATGGCTATGTGCTACATTGTGACAAACAGGTGGAGGGCTAGAAGCATAAGCGTTTGCAGTGATAGCCAAGCTGCATTAAAAGCATTGCTTAACCCTCTTACCTCGTCCAAGTTAGTGCTCGAACTCAAGCTGTCTCTGAACTTAGTCGGAAGGCTCAACACCGTGAATCTTGTCTGGGTCCCAGGTCACACTGGTATCCAGGGAAATGAGATCGCTGATGAGCTTGCCAGACGGGGTTCAGAAGATGCTTTCTCAGGACCTGAACCTGCGTTGGGTCTGCCTGCTTCTGTGGTTAGGTCATCCATTGATACTTTGGTTTCTCGTGAACACGAGCGTCGGTGGCGAGACAGTGTTGGATGTAGGCAGACCAAACGACTGCGTCCGGACATCTGCAAAAGGTCCGCGTCTTTCCTTCTATCCCTTAGGAGAATGGACTGCAGACTGCTTGTGGGCGTCCTTTCGGGCCACCAAGCTTTTGCCAAACACTTAAATGTGTTGGGCTTGAGCAACACCACTATCTGTCCTGCTTGTGGAGAGGACGATGATACAGCGGAGCACTTCCTCTGTAGCTGTCCCGCCTTTGCTCGCATCAGGTGGCGGATCTTTGGGGCTGATGTGGTGAGTGCCGAACATCTAAGCTCTTCATCACTGAAGCTCCTTCTCATCTTTCTTCGAAAGACGGGAAAACTAAGTACAGTAATGTAAGGTGTCTTTTTGGCAGTACAATGGACCTGTAGTTTGTGTCTGAGTGCTCCATCAGATAGTAACAACCTCCGACAAAAAAAAAAAAAAAAAATCTTTATTTTAAAACCTTAGCTCCGAGAAAAAACTTTTAAAATGTTTGTTTTTTTTGTTATTAGAGGTGCAACGCCCCATTTTGTAGAATGCTTCTAACAGGTAATACAATTTTTAATGTTCCTACGAGTATACCAAATTTCAAGGTTAAAGCTGTCAATAATATGAATTTAAAAATTTTACATAATTTTGTTGTTTAAAAGTGACCACCCCGAATATTTTTTTCAAAGTGCTTTGAATATCAGAGTTCTTAATTTTTCAACATAAGCTTTCATAAGTTTCGAGAAATAGCGTTTTGAATTTCTTTTTGCATTTCTTTGCGCCTCTGTCTAATTTAAACCGAATTTTACAGGAATACTCCCGGACAGAGTTACCGATGACCAAAATGATAAATTAGCAAAAAAAAAAAAGTGGGTAGGGCTTAAATACAAATGAACAAACATAACAAAGCAAAATTTAGATCATAAATAAAAAGATCATCCAAGTGCATAATTAAAGACAGAAAGGCAATGGAATAACGAGGGGAACAGAATACTCCTCATTGGAATGAAGCAAATTCATACGAATGGACAAAGAGAATACATATTTCCTTAAATGTGTTTACAAATGGGAGTTGTTCGACAGTTTTAAGTACTTTTTATGGAAACAGTAGCCCGAAAGTTGTAAAAAGTGGCGAAAACAGAGAATTTTTAAAAAGTTGTGGCCAAACGGCGATTAATGTCGCCACCGGGTCGGTGTTTTTTTCTCAATGTTTATAAATATTTTTGTATTTTTTAATAAAATAAATAAATAGTTGGCGCAACAGGTCCGTAGCACCCTAGGCCTAGCTTCTCACAACCATTCGTTTTTTGTGAGTTTTTCATTTTTGGGACGAATGGAAGGGATCTACAATTTTATGCCGAGTCCAAACGGCCAATTGAGAAGCTCCTTCATGACAGTTATACTCTCGGATGTTTGTCAGACGTTCGCGTAGTGAAAAAACCTTAAGTTTGGAATTTTTTTTTTTTTTTTTGGGACTCGAACCTGGGACCCCTCGCTTAGTAGTCCAACACACTAACCACTAAGCCACTGTGCCGACTATTTTTTAATAATCTAGTAGTAATGTCTCCTAGTTTTATATATATATAGATGCACTCAAATCTGCTTAAAAAATACCTCTGGTGAATGTCAGAAAATGTATGACAAACTGCGGTACTCTTCTATTCTCTCCAGTTTTCACTAGTTTATGGTGTTCTGTCCGATTTTCACTTCTTTTTAACTTCCAATTATGTATAATGTCTTTTATGTCAAACAACAAAAAAAAAATCAAAACAAAGACCAATCTAAGCATCTACTTCTGAATTATTTTTCTTAAATCAGTTAAGCAGTTCGGACACTTCACTTGAATACTTTGATTCAAAATTGTGCTCATGCTTCTAGGTGGAATTTTAAAAATAGAAATATTTACCTGAAGCTATTAAATGTAAGTTTTGAGTGTTAATTTTCTCTCCAAAAAAGAAACCCAAAGATTACGATGAAATACGACGTGGAAATGAATAAGAAATTGTTTATAACTTTAGGACTTTAGATGATTGATTGTGGTTAAATAATTATATGGTAGGTTACATTAATGGCATATATTACAGAAATACGCTCGCTGTAACAGTTCTTCAAATCATCTAAAATTATAGTTCATCAAGCTTAACACTTCAACCAAATCATTAGCATTGAAATACTTAATACACATCAATCAAAGCAATTGCTGGGCTCCTATTCCTGTCTCCTCGCAACTCATAATCGGGCACGAAATCAATGATCATAATAATGTGGGAAATTTCTTTCCATCTCACATTGACTACAAACAGTTACCGCTCGCAGTCGGAATGGTTCCAACACACACAATTATCCATTTACCTAACTGGGTGAGGTTGTAAATCATCTCCTTCAATTTTTTATTTAATTTTTTTTATAAATTATGTTTTTACTTATGTAGAAGGCGGCATGATGTGTGACTTAATTCACTCGGCACGAATTACGATCGCATTCTGTGTCAGGTTATGTCATACCAAAGCACCTGACTTAACCGCGATTATTGTAGTTTTAGTGCGACAATTGTATTTTGCTTTTTTTTTCCAACTTTTCTTTCCGACTATCTTCGGATTGTGTGAAGATTACAAGAAATGCCTCACAAATAATTTGCCATGTACTCGTATCGTATAGCGAATAGCATTGCAGGGGCAGGCTATTGAGTTCACGATGCGGCGAAGATGACTGCGGTCTGCGGTGATCACTTGAGAGTGAACACTGCTGTCGTTTCTGCTTACGTAAATGAGAAGCGTGGAAACATTTTTTGTTTCCGTTGAATGAATTAGCCTTTACTAGTATCTGTGGTTTGATCATGCGTTGCTGTCAGAAAAAGCTGCATCTATTTGCAATTAGCGAGAGTCATAGGTAGCAAATGACTGCATCTGTTGGAATGCGATGACACAATGCACATCTTGACATTTTGCGAACCTTTGTAATCGATACGATGAAATTATTATTATTGAAAGCGGGATCTCTGCAATATGAGCAGATGCACAATGTGCACCATAGACAAACCATATTATTGTATTGTCTCTGATGTGCACTGTGACAGGCTGCTTCTATTTTAGTTATAGACAGGTGTCATTGGTTTCTTGAAGAGTCCTACGCGTTTCGGATTGACAGCTGTGCTACCTATGTTGGTAAGCATTTACCATCATACATCAGCATTTATTTGACTTGCAAAGTAAATACAGCCGCAATAAAAGCGGTTTGTACCAGTGATGCCAGATCGTGGGTTATCACCAAATTCTTGGACATTTTGCATTTCAGAATTTAAGCTAAAAGGGCGGAGAAAGGACATTTTTATATCTCTCAGAACAAAAAAATTCATTTCAAATACTGAATCTAGAGAAAAACCATTTGAATATAAATTTTGTAAAGAGAAGACTGTTTTTTTTGGTTATTTTTGTGCTTTTGATTTTCGTATGTATATTTTCGTGGGGCCCAAAAGGTTTTTTTTGACAATCGTCGTGGGCAAGTCAACCCCAAAAGTCTGGCATCACTGGTTTCTACGTGCCAAAAAATGTCAAGGCTCAGAGCTCTGTGGAAAATTCCAGCGATTTTTTCAAACAGTTTTTATAAGAAATGAAAGAACATTTTATTGCAAAACTACTGAAGGTACCAGTGACAACTGAAGTCTGATAGCCATTACACTAAAGACTTAAGCTGAAACTACGCGTCTTTTCTTCGAACGCCGCATTTCGAGTGAAGAGATATTGCTCAAAAATATCGTTGTCATTGGTCCCGATCATAGTTCTTTAAAAATAATGCCGGCCAAAACGATATTGTGAATTGAAAATGCTAAAGATTAATGTTAGCTAACTTTTTATATTCGGAATAATATACCTGACTGAATACCTGAATGATGACGAAGGACTGCGCTTTTAACAAGTCGTCACGTGCGTCGCAGCATGCCACATAATCAGTTTTATAGAAAAACCATTCGATGGAAAGTTTCGCGTCATGGGGGTATGCATTCAAGATTGTGCGATTTTAAGAGTGATGGATGACTTGGAAGCTGACATTGGCTGTGTGATTCAAAATGTGGTCGGTCAAATAACACATCGTTTGTGACTGGGAATTTTCTATCCACTAAATAAAGATAAATATGGACAGAGTCTGATGCTTAGACAGAGTGTAAACCCACAAAATGTGGAGTTAATTCTCTTTAACAATAAAAGGACAACTCTGGCATGTAGTCAGGTTACAATTTAATGGAAAATTGAACATTAAACCCCGTATTACTAAACAAACGTGCACTAGTTAGTTAGCTAGTAGACATCAGATATAATACAAAAATTTCACGTAACTTCTGAATAACGAGTTGATAACTTTTACGCAGCGTTTATTAATAAGGGGGTAAGTCTCAACCCAAAAAAAGAGCAAAGAAAGCATTGATAGCATTCTATGACCGCAACTTCAATAAAATATTCCGAAGAATTCAGCCCTAAAACTGTCATGTGGATTTATAATAGTGAAAACAAATATTTAAAGAAAGGCCTGTATTGGCACCACTGGCGCAGTCAGGAAAACCAACCGATAGACACTGATGGATCCAAGATGGACTATAGCGTTAGCACATAATTTACTTTGAAAGTCGTGGTCTTTTGATGAGTTTAATCTGATTCCTTGAATACAGCAGCTTGTTCCCAGCACGGATTCTGGCAGACAGCTACTGATAAACAGGTTGCAATAGCTCATGTAGATATTATTTTTCCATTGACAGCCAAGCGGCAATAAAACGATCTTCGGGGTAGAGATGAAATCGAAGCTTTAACATTCCCGTTGCAAAGAGCTACTAGTTGGCGTGCATCAGATCATAAGACTGTACTGAGCTTTGTGTCCGGAACAACGGTGTGACGGGAAATGAAAATGTTCGACTTTTTTTTGTGGAGAGTTTTTATTTTCTTGAAATTCTTTTTAAACGTTTTTTTTATATGTTTTTGCAAGCACACTCTACTCTCTGTAATTCTGCAACCATTTATATTAATCAAGCTGAAACCAACATTTCAGTGATGCCAAAATTCCATTTTTTTTTTTAAAGAAATGGCAATGCCAAATCTTAACATAAAATAATTTCCATACAAACAAATTGTTTTTTATGTCAGAAAAAAGCGCATGACCTAGCAAGACAGGAAGCTCAACTTTAACTAAACCAGTCTGAATAAAGACTCCTTTCTGATGTAATCACAGTCACAGACAAAGGACAGGCGATTGAGAAAGAAATTAAAAAGATCGCCACAATAGATTCACAAGGACTACATGTGGTACAGTAGGGCCTAGTCTGCTTCAAAAGCATAGCCTAACTTGGGTGGCGATTTATCCTGTGTTTAATTGACCGCTAAATAATTAAAAATTTGTGACACTAGTCTTAAACTGTGTGTAAACAAAACTGAAATCTAACAAGTTGCCCTAAGTCTGCAACAATGCTTGACAGACGTCAATTTAAATGGATATCGACGTTAGTTTGACTTGGCCTCATCAATGAAAGGTTTGCCTTGCATTTTACTTGATGAAGGTGAAAGAAAACCATTTCCTTTCAACTCCTTACCTTCTGGCACTGTCTGTTAATCCAGTCGGTTAACGAATTCAGAGTCGTATTTTAAAATTAAAGTGAAACTTCATTAATTTAAAAAAGCAGACATTAATTCTACAGAAAAAATATACCAGAACTACCTATACCGGCTAAGCAATTCGAATTTATTTACATGCCCCGCAGTGGTGATGATGACACCAGTAGAACACGCGTCCTTGGATGAAGGGTATCATCAACGTACCCACAAAGTATTTCTCTCTTTACAAGTGGGTATTATTTTCAACAGAGCTTCGAATGAAAAGTGTCATTTATATAGCTTCGAAGGTATTTCCGCAAAAAGAAAATCTCGAAAATAACTCTTAAGTATGTATGCAAATAAGGAACAAGCTCAGTTTTATTATCTAGAACTCGCAACAGCGCCGCATTCATATTATATTCATATTTCAACGATAATTTTCAAGTTTACATGCGGACACTGATGGCACAAGCATGCCGAAGCCCCAAACCCGCTTGGCGGTGCAAAATCGAATAAAGGTCGCATCTCCTCATCGTGTATGTGTTTTTTTCGTTTCGTTGCTCCCTCTCGCGTTCGGAATCGGAATGCCGAAGCAGAAGATACAAACAACACACAATAAACAAACCAAAACCAGTTACCCTATGCTTCTCTCTGAGACATTGTTGTTTTCGCTGGAATGGGTGTGTGGGCTTAACAAATTTTCACTTTGCCCCAACGGAAGACCGATACACAAAGTTATCCCTCTGTTGGACGTTCATGTTTAACGCTTGCCGGATAGTGTTCCTCCTTCCTCGTGGTTTGGCCATTTAAAAAACAGTCTGAACAGATTTCTGCGAGAAAAATGAGTTTATTTCAATAATTTTCAAGTGGAGTAGGTACTTCGTTAATTTGCATAGTCCGTTGAGCGTATGTGAATAGAACCATTGATGAACAAGTTGTGGCCCATAAATAAATATTGCTTATAGTTGAATGCTCTGTTCAGTATACTTAAACATGTACGTGACCTCTTTGACCAGGATGAGTAACGTTTTGCAAATTTCTTTTAATTTTAGTCGAGCAAACAAGAATTTGGTCAATTGCCTCTAATGGAAGTTATTGACCCGAATGTGGAACGACGCGGAATATGCGCGCAAAAATTATGCCCCAAGGGAATAGGCTTCGTTTTTGAAACACGAGTTGCTTGACAAATGGGCTATACGGTTCGATGTCAAAAGAGTCTAAAGTATTTTGAACTTTTATTTATTCTTACTGTTTATGGGTGACATGATTTTTCTCTAGGCCATGACCCGAATAGAGTTTTGTCTTTGACGATATGTTTCATCTTGACCATTTGAAGAAACGCTAAGCTAAGCTAAGTCTTACTATATGTCATTGTATGAACATAACAAAACTTGTAATAAAGAGACAAGGTATAGAATTAGCCTTCACTCGCACCTGAGAAGCAGGAGGCAGTTGTGAACGACCAGTACTTGCATAAAGACGGAAGCCAAGCTGGCTCTAGCGCAGGTCAGAAGTTTTAACTAGAAGCCATATTTGGACAAAGCATCCTGGCTGTGAGGGTGTAAGATTAAATATAGCGGCAAGGCTCACATCGCATTTCAAAATCGCCTTAAAAGCGAATTTTTTATTGTAACCAAAAATAGCGGATATGTACTTGAAGCTTAAGGCTCCTAAGAAAGCAACGTTTAGTCAAAAAAACTGGTCAAGCAACAAGAGGACCAAAACCACTGGCAGCGGTTTTTGGGCCTCAGATTTGTTTTTAACAAGCGGAACTTATCAAAATGACTCGAACTTTAAAATTGCGTCCGAACGGCAGATCAGTATGCACACAGATTGACAATGACGGAAGACATGAATCCAGTAGACCAACGTGCATAGACGTACTTAGATTGGTAACCAAGGTCCCGAGACTAGCTCGGACAACAGCTCAATGTATGCTTGTATTGTATTGTATTAAAATGGTTGATGGGTTACCTTACTTTGTTGATGTGGTCCAGTTAGGACTACGTCTGACTTTGTGTTTATTTTATTATCTACATCTAGACTCTTCTACATCAAAACTATAATACAAATAAAGAGGTAAGGTATCTTTGTAGGACGTGGGTAAAGCTGGATCCGCCACATTGGAATTTCGACAAACAAGGTATATTGCATTTAATTGCTATTTTGTTGCTATCTAATTGCTCTAGTCTCGATTTTGTTGCTCTTAGGGAAGTGGGAGATTTTGTGGCGGACCTAGCTTACCGGAAAAGCTTGATCCGCCACATTGAGTTTTTAAGAATTTTTTATTCTCTAAAATTTGAAAAACCTCATACATCCCGTTCGAATTCTACTACAGACGTTTTTATTTTTAGCTGCGATCTCAGCAAAGCAAAGTAAAGTTGGATTTTCTGCACTCAATTACAACAACTACCAACAACTACGCTCTACTTGACACTTCGAGACTGTAATTGTGTGCTGCAAATCGAAGCTAAAGAAACACAGTAGAATTCGAAGAAAACAAACAAAAAATAATTAAGCTATGATTTCCTTCTACTTTTTTATTATTCAAACACTCCAGCGAGGCCTGGCAGATATTCTACTAAGTTGTAGTCAATATATCAATTCATTTATCTTGACTTTGAACAAATTGGATTAAAGTCCTTTAAACTAGTTACAAAGAAGCTTAGTGCCAGCCATTTGTTCCTCAGTTAAATGCACACTTTAAGACTGACTGCTCGTCATTTGGAACATGTGACGTAAAACTACATAAAATGAGACCGTCAACTTCCGTACACCTACCCGAATGTCAACGCAACTTTTGAAAGAAAGTCCTCTCACACGAAATCGAAGTTAATTATATCCAAAAGCGGGAAATACACAACCATATTTGTCCCAATATATTTCTAGTATATAAAACCTCTCCTTTAGATAGTTTTATTAACCACATAAATAAAATTATTCACCTTTAAAAAATTTATAATAACTAACCAATGGCATTCAGTTATGCAAAAATGTGGTATTCCCGAACTCTTTCACATTTCCCCACGGTTGCCAAGGTTGGCAGCATTTATTTTTGTATTTTTTGTATGTTTTTGCATGTCACACGGATTCCCAATTGACAGAACACCGATAGGAATACAAAATGGCGAATTTGAAAAAAAAAACTGTGGCAGCAAAAGGATTGTGAGTTGGGGGTCTCAGTATGGTTTGTCTATGTTGTGAACAATTGTGAACACGGTGGCTCAGTGGGTAGTATGCTGGACTACTTGGGCGAGTGGTCAATTTGTAAAACTGATAGCATACAATTTAACTCCCCTTCTTTCTACCTAAAAACTTTTTGAATAAAAGACCTCAAATTTCGGAAAGATAACTAGAAAATTCGGGCTTTTCTTATTAGGATAAAAGGCCATTCTTGCATACAAAATTTTCGGGCGTTTTTTCCAAAAAAAAAAAATTTGCCATTATTTCTTCTGGTGTAATTTTCGGGAGCCTTTACTGGCATTGATTGTGCCTCCACTTGCACTTTAACTAAGATCCAACTTAGGCGATTTCCACTCATTCGGATTAAAAATTGATGAAACCAGTCTCTTGTTATAATTGCAAGATTAATCTCCACTGCGGATGTGATGGGCGCTACCTACAACAGCAGACTGTGAGGAATTTTCGTAGCAGTCTCTCGGCTTACCCAATTGCCTTGAAAATTAACGCATAATATGCGTGTGAATAGCAGATAAGCCCGGCGGCGGTGTTGTGCAGCGCGCACTTTTAGAGGAATATCTCTCCAAACACCTCAATTTACATGACAACCGCAGTGACTCCGCTTTTAATGCTCAAACCCCATTGGACACGATGATTGATTTGATTAATTCCGTCAATTTGCATACTGATTTAATTTTCCCATAAACTAACACATCGCGGCAACCGCGGGCAATGTGGAATGTGATGATTTGAATAAAAATCGGGCGGTACCCGAAACCACTGTTTGGAATTAAATTCCGCACAAAACTTCATAAAAAAAGGTGCAAACAGTCTGCAAAAGTCTGGAAACACTGAGTCGAGGTGTCCGTTTTCGGAAAAGAATAATGAAAATGCGGTGTCGCATTATTTTGACAGATGATTCGCCATTAATTTTCGGTGTTCATTCGTTTATCAATTTTCAGAACGTAGCTTCTTGAATCGTTCACTTAGATATGTGTGTGCTTGTAACTTGTAAGCAGTCTTTGCGCCATGATACTAACTAGTAAATACTCGTTTATCCATAGTTCACTGTTCATCGCAGCTTAATTGCTAACAATTTTCAAAAATTCCATCGGAGCAGGTGTTTTTCTTAATGCCGCATTTACACGATCACACATTCCTAACACGGAAGATTAAGGGGATGCTAAATACTAATAGCCGTGTGACTGAAAGGGACGGCATTACCTAACGCGCAAAACGTGACACATTGGTCGGCCATCTTGTTTACGTAGTAGAAATTATGGGAAAGCTGTGCATGTTGATATTTTTATAGCGATGGCCTATGAAATTTCGCTTTTTTTATAAAACAAAATGGCTTCCGTAAGTAATGAACGGACATTTAGTTATTTATTTCGCATAACTGATTGATGAATTGTTGGTTTAATTTCCTGAAACGAAATACCGCTCTCATTTCACATGTTTTGAATGAGAAATAGAAATGTTTTCAAGTGATTGCAGAAATGTTGTTGTGTTTGTTTCCGTTTTACGTATCTATAATTATGGCTAGAACATCCATGATACTTTAGGCGTCTGATTTGTGATCTCATTCTTACTCATTGACTTCGGAAAAACAGATTTCTCTGTCCCGTCTTGTTCAAAAATGCGCATGCATGATGGTGTAAAAGCAGTTTAAAGCGCAATTGTTTGCCACGCAATACAGTTTCGATGTTTCGATCCCATCACCACTTGCGTGTCGCCATACCGTGCATACAACACTTCTATGTGTGCGTTTTGCCCAACAAATAGCTGCATGCAATATTCGCATCAAGCTCCAATAACTGACAAAGTGAGTCAAAAATACGCATCTGGCTTTGTGCTTTACCGCACACAATACCATAAAATAGTCCTAATTCCACTTTTCCCCAAACAGCAACTATGGGTTGTTAATATCCCTTTCAAATGCAGGTATTTCGCAACCCCTTAAGGTATCGGTGACCGAACACATGAGTGTGCGCCTTTCCAAAACGAAACTTCAGACACAAAAGCTGACTTTTCCCAATTCCACCTTCGTCGCGCTGTCCATTCTCCGGGAAAGAAGTGATATTCAATATTGATGGCTTTAGTTTCACCTCCTCCTTACTTTCTTTTCTACAATCGCCTTGCATGCAACAAACGTGCCAGACAAGATTATATACTCATACTCTACTCATATCTGTATTGCATAACAAAAGACGTAAATCTTATCTTTACGCTCAAAAAACAATGTAAATAACGCCGCACTTAGCCAACGAGAAGTTTGTTTTCCACAATCAGGTGCAGAGAGGTGTGAATATTGCCAGCGCAATTCGAAGGCTTATACAAAAGATGGCGGTTTAATATGGTATAGCTAAAGATTACGTTCACCAAATTATAGCACGCTCTCGATGAACAGATGCGAAAATATACATAAATTGGGCGGAAGTTTTATTTTTTTATGTTTCTAATTGTTTGCTGTCACAAAAATGGCGAATGAAGTAATTTCAGTTGCAGATCCGACGTTTGCAAGTTTTTTTTGCTTTCAACAGTTGAAAATGTTTATAGACACTTACACTTTACTTCTTGCCAGTAGAACGCATTTAAAAGCCCGGCCTTGCAGTTATTACAGTTCAAAATGAGTTTTACGCGAAAAGCAAGGCTTAAGGCTACTTCTAGACCGATTTGAGTAGCTGTGTGCATAATAAACTTTGCGAATAACAATGGCGCATGAATATAGGGTAATCTTGTTAATTACCGGTCGTGTGGAGTTTTATGAAAGGCAACCGCGCTCGCGGAGAACGATCCAAAACGTCGTTTTCGTATTTTAGTTAAATGTGTCCATTAGGTAATTTGCTACAACTGTTTGGCACGTACGGGAATTGCATTCACCGTAGCTATACGCATCCACTTTTGAGAACTTTGAGGAAATTAAATGAGCTCAGCGGTAGTTGCTTACAATTTGTAGGACAACGAGGATCACTAAGTTGTGTAGCACATCTTGACGTTACATATATCTCGGTAGGTAACATAGGTCTATGTTTGCGTAGCAAGATGGGAGACGATATAACTTTGGCGTAAAAGCCGGACTGGATTATAATTACCTACTGAGGAATTGCCACACCAACTCTCCATTCTTGGAGAGACTTTGGCAGTTAAGATTTGTACAAACAAGGCCAAAGTTTGCGATATGTTGGGGTATTGCAAACGCTTTAAGCTATTTTCTAGATCTGGAAAGAACACCTTGTCCTTGACGCCGTGCGCTTTCCACTTGTTACCTTAGAAACCTCTGCAGCAATGCTCTGAGCTTTGCCCCAAAAATTATAATTCGCTTAGCTGAGTCACACAAACTAATAATTTCAAGTGTCGGCTGTTAGTTACCCCTCGGCGTAATCTCGAATAGCCCTTGAATCTTTTCTCAAATGCCCTTCCTTTCACTAAAATATTAAAGACTTTCCCATAATCCGCAGACTGGTTGCCCTCACCGTTGCTGAGGAAATTTTAAGCATATAAGCTTAGTTTATGACAATTGGGACGTTCTGACGTCTGACAGCTGACTGACTTGATGTTTTTTTAGGTTTTATTGTCCAACTTGGTCAAGTGAATAGTTTTTTTAGTTGACGATTATGGTAGCCGACAAATCTACTCAAAAAAATCCTGCCTGCCTGTTGACATTTCGAAGTGTCAAAATTCAAAATAAACCAAGAGTATAGGTATACAAAAACAATTCAAATTGGCTAGACAAGCATTAGTATTCCTAGTTTACGTAGAACGGCAACTAGATTTGTCTGGACTAGATAGGTACGAAAGCGTAAAAATTTACTTGTCAACTAGATGTCAACTTAAATTGGCAGCTAGTGTAGAGGTTGCTTAATATTATCTAATGGAGGAACATTTATCCCCGTATTAATAAACACTGCGTTAAAGTTATCAACTCGTAGCTATCTGACGTTTACTTACTTGTATACATTTGTTTATTTATTCGGCGGTAAATGTTACTTACAGCACGTTGCATTTACTAATGCAAATTTGAAGATATAAAAAATGTTCATTGTGGGTGCGCTATGCATATGGCGTCCATTTTTTAATAATACTATCGAAAAGTGACACATATTCGCAACATTAGGCGTGTTTTTTTGAGCTTCGATCTAAGCAAAGCAAAGTAAAGTAGGATTTTCGGCACGCGATAACAACAACTCCACTGCGAGTCTCGAAGTGTCAAGTAGAGCGTAGTTGTTGCAATTGCGTGCTGAAAATCCTACTTTACTTTGCTTTGCTGAGATCTAAGCTCAAAAAACAGGGCTATTGTCAGGTTGTGCAAAGATGCCCTGCTTTAACTGCCAAATCGTAACAAAGTTTTGTAAATTAATAACGAGCACTAGGAACGGCGCCTATCTAAAGTAGAAATATTTAGATTAGACGAATACCCCTCCGTCAACTGCAATTGAAAAATTGGCCATTTCATTAAACTAGACACAAAAGAAAGACAACTGCTGTCAGAGTGCTGTCAGAATTTCTAAACTAGAAGTCCAAACGTTCACTACCTACGTCTACAATTCACAGACTTTATAAATGTTGGAATCCAATGCCGGTGTAACCACAAATAGTGGACAGGTTGACCGATCGAATGCGTCATTATAAACAAAGCGGTCGCAGACATCATTTGAACAATATCTCGTTAATATAAGTTCATTGTCCAAGCTCTAAGAGACAGGAAAATCCATATTGACAAGTCAAACCTTTGTTGATTCTTGATTTATTTAATAGGTGATAGTCGTTGCCCCACGGCTTCGCCCGACAATGTTACAGGTATATATTACGACTTCTCGTTTATGTTGCTTTGTCAACGACACTTGAAAGCAGTGTTTGTGGTGCAGGTCTAGCTGAATTTCTAAGCCGATGCAGATTCGGCTTTAGTTATAGGATCAACGTAGATCCCATTTTGATATACGTCACAAAAAAAAAAGACTCGCACAAACGAATATTTGTGAGAATCTAAGCCTAGAGGACCTTATACCTACACGGAACCGGTGCGCTAAATATGAGAAACTTTATTTAATAAACTAACTGCTCTTTGGCTGTTATGGTGTCACCGACTGCTAAATCTTTTATTCGATGGACTCATTGGAAAGTGAATATTTTTAAAGCGAAACCTAACCCTTACTAACCAAGGTTTGGAGGAAATCCTTTTCCTGTTTAAATGTTTCGTTCTGAAAACAAGGTGTTCCGCCCCCGGTTTGCTTGGTGTTTTATATAGTTCAGGCTTGGTAAGTGGCTAGATCAAGAAGAAGCTTCTCCTTCACCACACTCAGGTCTATGAAGACTGAAGACATTCTTCTTTCACTTATAAAGTGTTTTCAGCCAGCCCGATGTCCTCGAAAACTTGCAAAGATCAGAGAGATATGCACCGAATAGTTCCATAATGTACTTAAGTGGTAGCTGCCCAGAGTTCTTGATAAAGAGGCTTGGACAGTGACAGAGTAAATGGGGCTATCCTCGTCGGCCTCCTCATCCCTGTAGCCCCTGCAAAGGCCATCGTAATTTTAGTACAGTTGTGCTGATAAGTATGGAAAGGTTTCTTTGCAGATGTTCTTTTGGTTGCAGTTTGTGTCTTATGGTAAGGTGGACAGTTGGTCACAACTAGTGTTTCCACAAGAGCTAGTTGTCCAACTATTCTCTGGTTTACAAATGCCTGGTAACTGGTGACCCTGCGCACCTTTAAAAGAACCCAAAACTATTCACAAAACCTTACATGGTTCGATATTATTTCCACAGCTGTTATTACTCTTATACCCACTTGGCCATCAACGAAAATAATCAAAGATATGACAGGTTGGCAGCTTTCGTCGCTGCTAGAACCTCCGCGTTAAAATCGCATGCCTCTATTTCCATGATCGAGCTCGGAAAGATGCTGGAAAATGGTCTAAAAAAGTCTTAAATTAAAGTTCTTCTCATGGCACTTGTGTATGTTTTTTTTCAGTTTGAGCGTTTTGTGTCGACTTTCCACCAGACTACGTTTCCGTAGATACTCGTATATGATATTAACTACGCTCCCAAACTTCCGAGTAACATCAATTTAAGCTGCCATAAATGCTTTTCTAAATGTTTTCAGGGCTTAATTTGTGGCAAGTGCCACGCCAATTTCGAAAATGCTTTTTTCTCGCACAAAACTCGCTCAAAACAAGCAGGCAAAATTGTCCTGTTCAAAATCGAAAGTGCCTACACACAGTTCATGCTGCGCTTCGTTAAAGGTTGGTTACATTTTTCATTCACCGTAAGAATCAATTTGTTAAGATCACTTGAATTGATCAGCCAATGCGTCATCCAATTAGCGCACTAATCAACTCATAATTGAAACCGTCTTTTCACTTACTCTGAGCACAAGTACCCAAAGTCATAACTCTTCCAAAACGAAACAATGCAAGACGATTTGTGTAGCCTCTTGAAGACTGATTAACCTAGTTTCCACGATTCGATCGAAAGCGAAATAATTGCAGCACATATACTCGAATGTATTTTGTATCTTTTACCACGTCAATAGTAATAAATACCACTAAATGAGTTCAATTGCAGTTGGAGTGCTTCGAAGAGAGTCCACTGCAGCATGACCGAAGCCTTCTTGGAAAGAAATTCAGCATCAAAGCTAAACCATTTGTGTGTGTGCACTCGAAAGTGGAACAATGCATGATTATTCCGTCTCTAAAGCCTTCGCGTGCCTACTTAGAGACTGCATATAGAATATGAATTATTTTGCGGCAGCGGCGAAGAAGAAGCCGTTCCACAAACTCAGGCATGCACAGTAGGCATACATTTAGCTCTTAGCCCACGTAAATTTTCATTTGAATTCCATTCGGCTAACCGTTAGTAATGGAGCATCCGATAGAGCGCAATTAATGTATGAATGTACAGCGTATACCTAACCTACCTCTGATTAAAAGAGGCAGCTTGACGGGCGTTCGGCATATAGGTATTTAAAGTGGCTTCTGCTTGTAGAAGAGCCACTTGATAATTTAACCAAACCTGTTGCGTTGATTTGCTGTGTTGGTTTTCGCGATAAAATTTGATTGTGGGCTTACTATATACCCTCGGGAGACATCTGACCTGTTTAAAACGCTGGGCAACCTTGCACTGGTGTGCCTAATTGACCTCAAAGTTTTAAAATTTCCTTTCCAAAAGCAATTGCCTATACATTGCGTACATGTTTTCCTAAAGTGCCTTGCTGCCTTGGTAATAATACATATGTTCGAGTGTATGTGCAATATAAAATTATTATGCGTTCACGTTCATTTGCCATTGAGTAAGAAATAAAAAGACGATAATATTATAGATCATGGAAAGCGAATTGTTGTTGGTTCAGAGTGGTTTTTGCTTTCAGTGTGTAATTTATGAACTTTGGAAACTGCTTTAGAATGATTTTATTAGAAAAACCAGATTGTTTTGCCTGAGGCTTTTCTGTTGTCTGACCTCTAGGCGAATGTCCGTTGTGTTCAAGCTAACAAGCCTTTTTAATATCTGACCTGCCGGTTTAGCCAAGTTCTCTATCGGAAATTGTTAAAGCCTCTTCTACTAAAAATGTTGTCTGACTGACAGTCAGAAGAGATTTTCTTTTAAAGGCGCCCAACATCAGCTTGCCACTTCAGCTTATTCTCCAGCAATCGGTTCGTATTGTGCACTTTTGATAGGAGTTCAAATATAAATTTGCCCACCCCAAAGCGATCCTTGAATTGACAGTCGCTTCTATTTTGCGATTGGAACTAGGAAATAATTTCTCTACCTGAGCCATGTCCAATGAAAGCAAAAACAAAAACAGTTTGCCATCAAATTGTGCCAAAACGACAAATGCTTGTAATGTGAAAATTTAACAACTGTTGAATCGGTGAACGCACCCATTGATCTAAATTCTAAAGGAAGAAACAGATAAACACGACACCATCGCAAAAGCCACTTTAACAGTATTAACAGCAAGATGTGTATAAAATATTAATATATCTAAAACTTGGAAAAACTTTTCCAAAATTTTGGTATACCGACTGACTTCTAAAATTGATTACATGCGGTTTAACTGTAAAGTCAGCAGAAACAAGAGAATGCAAACCTTTAAGTTTCTGAACGCATTTAAAAAGTCATCGATGCGTATTAAAGCCTAGTATGCTGCTCGCGCTATAATTAAGCTCCTATACAAAAATGTCTCCAAAGATAACATTAAACAAAGCGGTTCAGCCAAGCAGTACGCAGTTCAAGCTAAAATTGTGAGCCACTGTACGAAAAATCTCTACAGAATTTGAGTATGCAAAATACATTTTTCCACAGCTTAATTTTGACAGATCAGAGAAAATATCGGTATTCGCAACAAAATTTCAAACGAAAGCAAATTAACAGTAGCAAGTCAATCAATTTTACGAACACAGTTCTTTTTTTTACTGTCAAAATTAAGCGAACATTAAACCAAGTGGTGAAGAGAAACATTAATTTAAGCTTTGCTGGAGCAGCATACTAGGCCTAAGTGTGCAATCTGAGCTATATTTTTGATTGTTTTCATTTAACTTTTGACGTTTGCTGTGAAAAGAAAATAAATGGCGTCTCCAGAGAAGTAAAAAGCATTTATTTCTATATCTTTTAATTTACCAACTGTTTGTTTATTGATTTTGTTTCCCTTTTATTGTTAGTGGAAGAATATTTAATTATAAACACGAAAGGCTTTTTTTGAATGAAAATGTGTTTCGAAAAGTCAAAACTTAAGAAAAGTCAAATGTATGAAAGTATGACAGCAAGCTGTCACTGGTGCATTTGCAAAGATCAGTTCTTCAGTACAAAAGTGGCAAAAGTGGGTGTAGTGGTGAATGAGGACAAAACAAAATAATACAGCTTCGACGAATTGGACAGAACGTCACGATGACAGCTATAAGCTAAAGGTAGTTAGGGACTTTTTAAGTCGGCTCTGTTAATGACTCAGTTAAGTTAGTTAAACAAAGCCGTGGTGGATATTTGAACGATATCTTGTTCAGGATATAAAATTTAAATCAAACCAAATCCGAATGCTCGTCGGAGTAGAAACAGGGCATTCATTCCGAAACTTTTCAGACGATTTTCGTCGAAACGATAGACCTCCAAAACTAGCAACTAAGTGCTAAAATTACAAGTTTGAGAGCTTAATCCAGATCATTTTACACAAATATAATGAAAGCTGACGTTTGTCAACAAAATTCAAGCAGAATATGACTTATGTTGGTGATCAAAGTTTCAAAAACGATCGTTGATATACGGAATTTGACCCCTGGACACTGCATCATTGGAAACACAGCTAAAAGGATGGGTACCTCTAAAAATGACTTCTGCAGAAGGTAAAGAGGAAATAGAACCTGTGGAACATTTCCCGTGTCACTGCCCAGCCCTCCAAAAACGCCGGTACTCTTGTTTGTACGCACGGGGCTTCGAAGGCTTGAAAGGTCTAGCAACGATACCTCTATCAGATCCGAATGGTTTTTTTCAGTTTCATGTCCTACCGAGTACTATATAAGGGTAATCACACTAAGCCTCAATGACTTCTGGGTAAAATTGCATATAATGCAAACTGTCCCTGCCTAACCTAACATAACCGCAAATATACGGCTTTGGAACGTCTGCGGTTAATGCACAGACACTCTTCCCACCTTAAAAATAATTCTATTTAAATAAGTGAATATGTGTTCGTAATGTAGAAATCTACCTAAAGTTTGAAACCCGGGTAAGAGTTTTCTCTCTTTGGCTGTCCACAACGAGCCAGGGAAAAGCTGTCTCTCTGAACTCGATTTTTGAGTACGTAACTTGGCTAACAAAAACTAGCTCACGGCTTTATTAAGGACATCAAATGCTTTCTTGTTGAAGGTGCAGGATTCCCGCCTGTCTGTCTGTCTCTAATAATGCACTCTTATCCAGGGAAAGTCCTTGTTAATCCATTTGCTAAACAGTCGCTTTTTAAACCCTTCACAGGAAGGTATATTACAAGAAGGAGTCACCGAAGACCTCATAAAGTAATATATTCTGAATCGATTTAGCCGTGTCCGTCTGTCTGGCTGCCCCATTATGATGCTAAAAGAAATGACCCAATATCTAGTCCGTTCTCCGACTTCAAACATTTCATGATTTTCGTGTGATATCATCATCAATATTTTCTACGCCACCCGTCGCTATAAAACTACTCCCTGAAACTTTCTCCATATTTTTTTAGTCTAACATATGTACTAGCCTTTCAGATTGAGCACCGCCCACATTGCATAGGTAGATGGTACCTTCTTGAATAGCAAATAACCATCAAAATATATACCGTAACCGGTTCCGAAAATGCACACACAAAACTGAACCATACGCCAATTAGCGGCTAAATATTAACCAACATCTCACGAAAAAGCGTATACCCATAAACGATCAGTACCAACCCGGCTTCCTTATAGCATTTCAGTTTCAGCCTGTATCGGGGTCAGAATGTAGGCATAAGTATACCTATACCTGGCTGTGTTAATGACAACATTAAAATAAAAGTCGCAAAAGCGGCGAGACAACCCTCTTTTGAATTTGAAAATATCTTGCAACAGTCGTCATTCCAAATATCAGCTTAGCCCCCAAGTTTTAGCAAAAAAGAGAAAAAATAACCGAAATGGGTGCGGCAACGGCGACATGATCATAACATCTTTCTGCGTTGCCAATTTTTCAAAACAGCTCTGCCTGGGCTTTGGAAATTTATGTTCTATGTGTAACCCACTCCAAGCAGATACACAATCGAAGAATGCCATGCGGCTTCTTTTTCGTTACATGGAGGTAGCTGTATATATCTGAAAGAACAACAATCTGTGGTGACCTCACTGGATGACCCATCATTCTACACCGACCTTGACTGTTCGAAGGTGCTTTAGACAGCACAAAAAGTAACCACCAGCCAATTAGCTTTGTTTACAACTAAATAAGTTATCTCACCTTTTTGGCTGTCCGTTTCGGTTGCGGCTCTAGTTAAATCCAAATATGCAACGTTCGTCTCTGTGTTATCCCAGAAAGGAGTTAATTAGTCGAAGAGAATTTCGATATTTCAATTTAAATAAATTAGTTTGTCACTTCATGCATCCAGACAACAACAAAAAAAAATAATGGAAAACGTTAAACTTCTTAAAAGAAAAAAACTACGCCAATCACCGCCGGTGCAGTTACAATAATTTTCTTTAAATAAAAAACCCACAAACAAACAAAAAACGCCTGTGATTCTTCACTCGGCTACAGGAAGCCACCTATTAAGTATAGTAAGCGGTAGCGAATAATTGTAATTATTACGACAATTGTCGGTGTGTCATCGGAGATACTTTTTTTCTGTTTTCTTCTTTCAAGCTCCGACAACCCGAACAATATGCGGCTTGGATGGAGATGGATATAGTAATGTAAAATGAATCAAATGATTGAACGGCAGGTGAAACACTCATTCAGAGAGTACAAAAATGTATCGCGAGTCGCGGTGGTTTACCCGCGCGCGTGATGCTTGCTGGTCGTTTGAATTCAACACGAAGACTGGTTGGCTAGCGCTAGACGTTGGATTGGAATCAACGATGTCAGTCAGTGTTGTCTTACCAGTTTCTTAGCGTAAAACGACTAAAACAAAACGTGCCTCTCAGTGTCAGTGTATGTAAAATGTAAGTGGAGAGGCAGTGGTGGGGTGTATTATTTTGAGATGGGTGCTTTTGTGGCACCTACGAGTTAATTTGGCGCAAACTGCGAACTAATAACAAATAACAACATTGCAATGTCAGACAGTTAAGAAAACCAAATATGACTAGATCTGCAAGGTGGGCCAAAAGAGATCATCCTATTGGAAGATGCTCTTATTTTTGCAAATGGCCGCCAATGTCAAATCTGTTTTGACATTTGTGGACTAGACAGATATAGAATACAAGTGAATAAGCCATGGAGCGATACACTCCTCCAAGAACACGGAATAAGCGCCCGTTGTGCCGAGAATATCGCCGCTGTTGACGAGGATGTCGAGCTGTCGCCGGAAACATCGACCAGACGCAGTGCCTCGCAATTAGCCATCAGCCGGTCGTCCCTTAGGCGAATTTTGGTCAAAGACTTGCGCATGTTCCCGTACAAAGTCCAGTCCGTTCATCAGCTGCTGCCCGTCGACCGCCAAACGCGTGTAACCTAAGCCCAAGCCATCCTCAATCTCGAGGACGAAGTGGACGATTTTTCGACCAAAATCATAATGAGCGATGAGGCTCATTTCCACCTCAGCGGGTACGTGAACAAGCAAAACAATTGCTTCTGGGCACCACGAGCTATGCACGAGGAGCCATTACACCCGCTCAAAGTTACTGCATGGTGCGTTGATCAAGCTGGAGGAGTCATCGGGCAATTTTTTTCGAGAACGCCGCTGGTCAAACGACAACAGTGGACGGTGCGCGCTAAAGGGCCATGTTAACCGAGATTTTTCTGCCGCAATTGGACGAATTAGGACTGGAGGACGTGTGGTTCCAACAGGACGGAGCTATGGCACAATTATATTGTCCCAGGTCTTCGATTTACAAGATCTTATATGGATGTGGGTCGCCTGTTTTAATGAACAACGCAATTAAGGAAACTGCTTCTTTCGAATGAACAAGCGGGACTATTATTGACCATGGAGCGGTACTCTTTGTGGTCAAGTTCTTGAAAAAGATGCAAAGTTAAGACGTTTTGTTTCTCGCCCAAACTCTGTGCCAACGAAGCAATAATTTTCGTCAAGAAGAAAAATGAGGCCCTACATATTTAACCAACATTTCGAGGAGCTGATAAATCTGTGGTCACAAGGAAAAACCGCTAAAGTCTGTTTTTCTTTTTTTTCAGGAGAGCAGTTTAAAGTTTTTGACAAACGCGTGAAATTACATGTAAGTCTATTGACTCTAGTGACTTAAGCTGTTATGTTTTTTTGATATTGTAGCCACATTTTTAAAGATATAAATATGAAAAAAATTTACGAAATAAATTTGAGTACGCTGAATCTAATGGCATCAAAATCTCAAATTCGTCTAAAGTCGACTTTAGCGGTTATGGCTTGTGGCCACAGAAATGTGCGTTATCTAGACATAGTGCCGACTCAGACTGTTTTAAGTGCAGCTTTTTAAAAATGTAGGTTATGTTGGAGTAGGGCAAATGCAAAAAATGATCAACTAAGTAAGGTCAAAGGCAGCCTAAGAACTGGATGATTGAGGCACTATCCTGATAATTTCGTATGAAATATCCTATCCAACGAACTGCAGTTTCTCTATGAGCTTCCGCTCTTGTAAAACATAGTGAGGCCTACAAATTTCAAGTTGAAACTTGAAAGCCGCATAATATTATATTATAGCGGAGAATACAATAAAAGCCTGTACCTATTATTTAATAAACTAAATTTTTCGATTTAAGACTGGTTTGACTTCGAACTGAAACAGCTTTTACAACTACCTGCGCAAAGAAAAAGCACGAAAAATACCTTAGTAGGTATCTGAAGATACAAAATTTAATTGCTACAGCATTCGAAGAAAAATAAATTCAATATATAAACACACAGCAAAATGAATTAAGTATAATGATTGGCAATTATTCAGGGCAACTATTTTCAGTATAATTGATTTGTGGGGCTAGTTTTTTTCTTACATCTAACTAAAGGGCATGTCTGTATAATGTTATGTGCAGTGTTCCCAATTTTTCCGATTTTATATTAAAAGAATGTGCGTTAAAGAAATGGGAAATCTAAGGGCCGTTTGCTGATACGACTCATAGCGAATTTAAGTGCCACATAAACTCTTATGTGACAGCTTATGCCCTAAAAAAGTAGCCCATAAGTATTTAAGTAGAACTTAAATCGTTAAGAGTCGTATGAGCGAACGGCCCTAAGAGTCGTAATAGCAAACGGCTCTACGTGAACTATTAAACCCCGTATTGATGACAAATAATATAAGAAAATTAAAATTAATAAGCACTCTTAAAAGTTATCACCTCGTTACGCAGCAGTTACTCACTAGTGCAGTTGCGGCAATCCGCACTCATGGCAATAGTCATTTCATTTTATCTACTTCTTTTGGGTCGCGTTTAGCAAAATCGCTTCCAAATTGTTATGAATCTCAGTCGCAAGCTGACCAACAATTGAGTCAGTTTAGTTACCGAAATTCGTATATAAAAATCTTTTAAATGAACGAATGAACAGCTCACTTAAAAACGATAACTAAAAACCAAAACTCATTCCCACAACAGTGCGCCACTGCGTTTTTTTTTACTACAAACAACTTGTCCGTACGAGTATCTTATACCTGTTGGTATATCTTTACCAAACTTTGTGTAATTTAATCCTCGAGGCGTTGTGCTAATAGTTCAATCGTGAAGAATCACACGAAAATGAAGCCGCAGATCAGATGAGGACGAAGAAGGCATCACCACAATGATAGCAATTATTTATGGGTAGCGTCACTGGTCCGCGATGTTCTTTTGGCTCTTCAGCTTGCTGTCGCCGTTTCTCTCAGTGGTATGCCACTACGAATGTAGCTTGCGTTTTTAATTCCACATTCCGATCATATCCAGAATTATTGACCTGGCTTGGCTGACTGCGCCGATCGTAGTTACACATCACATACCGCGTCGCTTCGGTTAAAAGAAGTCGAAACGGTCTCCACGAAGTTGTCGCCAAAACAAATGCCGATACTTGTACATAAACGGTGCTAGCAATCAATGGGAAACTCTTTTCTGGGCCAGTGCATTCTCTTGCATTGGGAAGCTGTAATTTATTTTGTCATTGTTTATTCTTAATTCAATTCGATTTCCAATTTTGGAAACTGATTGGAGAAGTGAATAGCGTATTTTTATCACAAAAAAAATACCCCTGGCTCTTGTGAATATCAATAAATTCGAAGTGATCAGCAGAATGGCCATGACTCATGAGGCATTTATTAATATTCACCCGTTTCGGAAGAGTATTTAAGGTTGTTAATTATCGTAGCTTCATGGAAGGGTTTCGTATAAAATTGACAGTTGGACGATTTTTTTAATAAATCATTAAAATAATTTTTAAATAAAAAGAAGAGCGCTAGATCGAAAAATGGATCAGTGAAAAAGTTTCCGACCTGATCCAACTAGAGAAAAGTTTTAAGCATGGGTCGAGCGACAGTGAAATAAGCTGTAGAGTTTTTAATGGGCCTTTAAGAAAACAATGCTATACATGGATAAAGGCGACAAAAAAAAATTGATTTTTGACAGTTCTTAGCTGTTAAGAATTGACTCGATATTTCCTTTTTTCAAAACGGTTCAAAATAAATACGAACAGGGTGGAACGTGTTGCATTTCTATGTGAGATGAGTTCACCAGAAGCCAACGGAATTATAACGAATTTTAAAGAACATATTTAAAAAAACTACCACTATTAAACTTCTTATCGGCATTGTATATAAACATTCTCTATATACAACGTTATCGGTACGGGTACCAAAAAATGTTTGCTATATGCTCGCAACTTAGCAAGCTTATCCATATCGTGGATGGAATCCACAAATCGAGGCTATTGCAGATGACAGATAGTTACCACCAGAGACAATACTGAGACCACCAACTTCGGCCGATTTCCCGTTACTTAGCCTACAAGCTATATTTCTATGGGGTGGCAAATGCTAAGTGCGATTGTATTGTTACATAGAAATTCGTATTGACAAATGTCACGTAACTTCAGAAAGAAATACACTCGCACCTTGCATATGCCACTTCCGCTTTGGGCAAAGTGGCTTGCAGCGTTCATAGAATTTTATCCGTTTCATTTGAAATTATTGTTCGTTACGTGTGAATAATATTTTTTTTTAGGAAAAAGTGTACATTTGGTTAAAATACTTACGAAAAATTAAGAATGTAGGTTGGTAGGGAAAATAAAAACATTTTGAACAAATTTTCTTTATTATTTAAGAAAAATTTACACACGAAATCGAAGTTAATTATATCCAAAAGCGTGAAATACACATCCATATTTGTCCAAATATATTTCTAGTATGTAAAACATTTCCTTTAGATAGTTTTATTAACCACACAAATCAAATTATTCACCCTCAAAAAATGTATAATTACTAACCAATGGCATTCAGTTCTGCTAAAATGTGGTATTCCCGAACTCTTTCCCCGCGGTTGCCGAGGTTGGCAGCATTTATTTTTGTATTTTTTGTATGTTTTTGCATGTCACACGGATTCCCAATTGACAGAACACCGATAGGAATACAAAATGGCGAATTTGAAAAAAAAACTGAAGGGGCCAGCGGCAAGAGGATTGTGAGTTGGGGGTCTCAGTACCACAGCCCTTCAAAATGCTCTTGTTAACGAACTTAATTTGTGCACACCGAAATCAAGATACCCGTTAGCCCTGTCACGCTTGTTTACAGCATTCCATTACCAGCTGCGTCACCTAGTCGTTTCGGTGCAACAACTACTGCCATACGGCTACGGCTATGAGACCTTTTTCTTGTTCAGTTCTGAGTAGTGTTGCTGTGGCTCATTCAACATGTGACAACCGAGTCGTTTCTGTATTACAACTGACGTGCGGTTACGACAGTTCTGTCCCTCTGAAGTCTGTACTGAGCGATTCTCCATCTTATGCCCTATTCCCACCGCACTGAAAACCGTGTTTTCGTCGAAAACTCGTCGATGCATTCACTTCGAACACCAACTATAGTGTTCGTTTGACATTTCAATCAGTCGTAGGACACTAGTCGTGAAACTTCTGTGCAAACGAGGTACAAATTTCGATCGCATTTGTGGACAAATAAAATGAATTCAGATCGTTTAAGAATACTATAAGCTGATCAGTTAAGTTTGCAAAGTGATTTCAAGTTGTGAGCTTGTGACTTCTGCGCTGTCTGCTGAATAATGCAAAAGGTGTATTTGTTTCAACAATTCAAGGATTGGAAGTCGTTTTCGTGGTGACTTTGTGGAAACGACAAAATTGCTCGTTTTGAATACTGAAATACGTAATACGTAATGGGAAAACACTGCTTTCGATGAAGTTTTCGAGTGTTTTTGTGAAAACCGAGTTTTCGTCTCGGTGTGAACAGGCAACAGGGTATTAGTTTCCGAGGAAATCTTTCCTTTCAGACTTGTCACTCATTTGGTCAGGTAAGAGTTTTTTTTCAAAATGTTGTATTTTGTAGGAAAGACAACGAAGAACTTTTTGATTTTTTTTTTCAGTTTTGGGCAGTGTCTCTCGGATATTAATGTTAGCTTCTCTAGACAGCTGAAGATGCTAAGTTGAACAGCTAAAAAGGTATGCGTAGGTATTTATTTTAAGAGAGAGTGGACAGTACTGTGATCTTCCTAGATCTATAAAGCGATTGTAAAGGCTAAGAAGAAGTAAGTTTTAAAAAGTCTTTTAAAATGCTTTAATATTCACAGAGGTTATGGGTAAAAAAATACTTTCAATAGGTGAGCTTCACAACCTCTCTGATGAAGTTCTGACAGCTCTGTTTGTGGGTACAACAAATCTTTTGAGAGGCTGTGACAGCTTCCGATTTATGCGCATAGCTCTTTAAAGAAGTTTTAACAGCTATGTAAACGGGTACGGTGGCTAACTTGGATGTCGCATAGTATTGTTAAGATATTAAAATCAAAAATCAAACAAAGCGTTAACTAGATCAAAAGTTGAATGCATTGTGCTAACCAACAATGATGACAGCACACATTTTCAATGAACTGAATTCAAAGAAGCCAACTTGAGGAATCCAATTAAGTTTGACCATGCCAAGCAAGACTGCGGCGAAGTCACTTAACAAGATTATAAATTATTGCCCCTGCAGTGGCGGTGCTTTCGCTGGGCATAGATCAGTTCTGTTAGTCGCGTATGCCGCAAATTGTGTCATTCGTGCATTTGCAACAATGACAACGTCTTCTAAGTCAATGAAGTCTATACACGAAGAGCATGTGCCGACAAGGTTCATATTATATTCACGAATAGATTAGCAACTAGTGGCAACTGGCAACGCAGTTGGGCTATTACTCGGAAGCACAATTTAACTAAAACGATGCGTGCATAACTAAGCAGCATCATCGCTAGATTCAGATTAATTACCGAGCTCTGTACTTCCACATCTGACTACACGTTTACATAAGTGAGCTATGATTATAATTGTTTACACAAACTTGAACCAACGTCACATTCAGATCAGTTGGTAAAGAGTCTCTGTCTGTTTGTTACTCGAACTAGAGTTGCATGAAGGATTTATGTATTACCAGCGGACCCACGCCTGCTAGACAAAAACATGAATTAATTGAATGAAAAGTGCTGTATTCCTGAAACAAAAGTAACCTAAAACCTGCAGATATCTATGCCCTACATTAAAAAAAAAATTGTAAATGGGTGCAAGTTAGTACGATTTTGAAGGACACTCAATTTTGCCATTAATTTTTTAGGTTAAGGATATAACCTTTTTTGTAGATCATGCTAGTAGCTATATATGTTTCCGTATAACATTATTCTTCGGGACGATATCGTTTTTGAAGCTTTGATGACCATAAGAAGTTATATTCTGCCCGAATTTGTTTCACTATCGTCAGCTTTCATTTGTGGAAAATGAGTTAGATTAAGGTCTCAAACTCGTAATTTTAGCACTTAGTTGATACTTTCGTTTCGACGATAATCGTCTGAAAAATTACGGAATGAGTTCCCTGTATACGCGCTTCCCTACATTTTAGGGACTTGCAGTTACAAGATATTATAAAAAAGCAAGAGGAGATTGGGAAGATCAATCAGTTAAGTTTCCTTTATTCCAGCACAGAGTTCCAGAGACTTGGGATATATTCTGATCCAATCATTAACGCTGCCCTTCAGTAATGCGGTAGTGACAAGAAATCGGTAAACCAAGAAATCGCCCTCCAATAGCACCCATCGATATTTGTATGCTAGAAAACGTTGCCCAAGTTTGACTGGGAATTGGGAAAAAAAATAAGAGCGCATAGAACGCCTTTGAACAGCTTGAACTAGTCGAACGCTTACCTTCGCTAATAAAAACAAAATGGCGTCCAAATAATTTTAAAACACTCAGTGGCGTAGCGAGGGGGGGGCCAGGGGTGCACAGGCCCCGGGCGGCACTTTGCTAGGGGCGGCAATTTGGGGCGTTTATAATTTTGAAATATAAAAAATTTACAAAACGGATTCTTTTTTCAGTCTAACGAATTTATTTTCAATTCCTTGTGTTACTCAACAACAAAATCTTGCTGCTCCCTAGTATGCAACTACACTTTATCAGAAATGACAACACTGCACACACAAATTATAACACAGTACACAACATCTGCATTCGAAAATACTCTCTTTCTCTTTTCTAGCTAAAATTTGTGTGTGTGTGAGAAGTTTCTCAAAATTAAAGCTTATTAAAAATTATTTAAGATCGACAATGAGCACTCTATAGAGCAGGAAATCATAGAGACCATCGATACTGAAAGAATAATAAGAGAGTTTGCCCTGATGAAAAGAAGGAAAACAAAATTTTAAAGAAGTTTTCTGTAAATAATTAAAAAATTAATAACTTTTTAACTTTCTCGATTACGTAGTACGAGAAAGATATTGTAATCGTACAAAATTTCGAACTAGAGATGTTAATCAATTCTGACATTATGATGATAGTGGAACTCAAAAAAGTAGGTCGCAAAATTATGTCCGTCTGTCTGTCTGTATGTCCCGAGGCCTACAGCGTAAACGGCTGCCCGGATTTCGTTCAAACTTGGGATTTGTAGTTTGGGGGCTTTAGTTTACATACTTAGAGTAAAATTGATGTTTTCAAAATTATTGTGTCCCTAACTTTCAATTCGTATACGATGTTTTTTTTTTAGTGTCTAAAATTGCGAGGGGCGGCATAAATTAGGTCTGCCCCGGGCGGCCCTAACCCACGCTACGCCACTGAAAACACTGTTTTATAAGTCTTATGTCGTTTTCCATTGGTTTCACTCGCGGATCCACTCATTCTGAAATCCAATGGAATAGCAAAACTGCTTCTGACAGAATCCACAAAAGTATTGGTGAAATGTCAAAAAATAATCTACGGCTGCTGTCAGCTGACTTGTAATAAATACATAAATTGACTTCCAATCGAGAAGCGAAATCATAAACTAAGTATGAAATAGACTGACAGCTTTACTACGTCTCACCGATTCCCCCCGCAATTTTTTTCAATATAAGCCCCTCCCTCCCGCTCGCAATTTTACTGGCTGTGAATACGTGTGAATTCAGCAGTGTTCCTACATCGTTGTATCTCTACCTTTTTCAGGGAATTTAATATTTTCGAAAAACTTTTTGTGCGTAAAAGGAAAAAAACCTCAAAATTGTGGGCCACATTTGACCATGAATATTAACGCACTAAATGCACATAAAAAGAAGATTTGCCTATAGCAACAATTTCTAGTACCAAAAAATAATCATTAAAGTGTTAGCAAACTGCGATTTTTATACTGAAGATTAATTAAGTGTGTTTTTTGTCCGAACAATACAAATTTTACTTTTATTTAATTTAAATTTAGTGAAAAAGGAAAATGAACACACTTCGTGGGAAAAATAAAGAGAGACGTCTAAGAACACTGACTGATAGTTTGCGTGTTTGGTGATTTCTGTCTGCTGATGGATACGTTCTGAGAGTTCAAATTCGTTGTTTTATTTCACAACGAATACACGCTCATATTCTACAAATTGTATAATAACGAATATAATCAATATAAATAATAAAGGAAAAAATGCATTCGCTCAAATAAAATATTTTTGTTCCTATAATTATAATTGAGTCTGTTTTCGTTTGTTGTTTTTGGCGAAAAATTACTCCGCAGTAATGTCCGAAGAATTTAAAAAGAAGAATTGATTACGAATATTAAGATTTGAAATATTTTTTAGTAATGATCTTTTCGTAAAAATTCCGTTTATTTGCGGAAAACAAAAAAAAATCATACGAACTTTTCAAAACCTTTAAATAGGCAGAGGAATCACTAGCGAATATTCAAGAAAAAATGTGAGGGAAATATTAATAGAAAAAGTGATGGCGAAATTCAAATATCAATAATGATAACATTAAAAAGAAATCGGTCGGTGATAAATTAATTGCAATAAGTATTTTGTTATTACATACGCCGGAAAAGGTCTCAAGAACAAACAAAAATTGGCATTGAATTGAAATTTTATCTTTTGACTAATATAGTTTCGTTGTTTAAAACAATTGTTTATATCATGGTGTTCTAAAATAATATAATAACTTGATACCAACGAACAAATAAGCAAGTCGATAATTTTTATATAATTATGCTTTAATGACGTTCAAAATATAACTAACGAATTCGAACAGGAACTAAGAACAACTTTAATTTGCCCAACACAGCCGCAACACACGATACTGAAATGACCCTCAGGTTATCGACATCCGGTCTAAACCGGAAGAGTGTAGGCTGGTTTTTTTTCGAGTATGAGTGAGTCCCTTTGATTAACATTGGCACTAATACATGAATTCAAACTGGGCTACATCAAGGTCAAATTCAGCTTGTAGGCAATTTCTCTTTTTTGGCTGAAGCTGTCAGTCTATTTAATAGTTATTTTATGAGCGAAATTCTCTCCTCAGAATCACCAGAAGACTATTTTTTGTGCCAATGGAACGCTTTCTGAAGTAATTTGTTCGATTCCGGACTGTCCCGGACGTTTCTTTTTACCCAATGGAAAACGGCATTATTAATAAATATTTTTGATAGACTTTTGATAGACCACTTAAGAACCAAACGACAGTTTGGTGTGGAATTTTCACCCAAGGGATTATAGGTTCTTATTTTATTTAACAACAAGAGCCACTCACTTCTGACGGTAATTGCCGAATTTTTGCAAGGCAAGGCCACTTCACATACAGCTGTAGTTTCAACTGTGAAACTGAAGGTATTTTTTCCAAGAAATAAGCCAGCAAGTTCGAAGATATACCCTGAGCATCTGATCAACCTGAAGATACGGACATCTTATGTCGAGGGTTTGAAGCAACATTCAGTCGCTACAGGAAAATGTCCGCCGCCAAGTTGCTGCCATTTCACTAAAGCTTTGCGCACGCATGTTCGCAAGTTTAAGAGTCCGTTTGCAGGAGTGCGTTGAGTTGAGTTCAAATCAGAAAACAAAAATATTGTTCACCAAATTGAATTATCTTCAGCAATTTAATTTTATCAACGCTCCATTAAGCCAAATATTTTGTTTCTAACTGAACATGGGCTATGCGTCCCATCGATATGAATCGTCTGCGTTTTGGATGCTCTCAGATATTCGTACATATCCTTTTTGTTGCGATCATATTTAGCAAACTGTGAAAGCAATGTTTGTGTCATAATTTTTCAAGTCGTCCAAGTTTGTAATTTTACCTCTTTTTCGACGTAAGCACATGAGTCAGCCTGTCTTTTAACTGGACACGAGGGGCTTTCCCACTGTTTAATCAAACGTCGCAGTGCAGTGTTTTTGCTGCAGTGAAGCACCACAATTCTGTTAGGAGGAATCTCGAACTTCTCGACTAAAGTTTCCAACTCAGTTTTGCAATTCGGAACTCCGACGATGACCCAACCCTTGGTTAAAGCGTTCTTCTGTAAAATTCGCCTCCAAACAAGAGCCATAATGGCTGAGCTTGAGAACTTGTTTTCCCTTTTAAAAGCGACACAAAGTACCTTGGCCATGTTGTCCTTGGATTGCATAGTTTTCTGAATTAGTGATTCAACATTAACTAAGTAAAATAGGAAAGTTAATGAAAATTAAAATGAAAAATTCTTTTATTCATACTGTAAACCAAGTTGTATCGTGCGGCTAGGAGTTTTGCTTGAGTCTTTCTACCAGATCCACGCCGTCCCATTATCAGTGCTCTGTATACAAAATGGGCAGCTATTTCAAACGGCGCTGAAACAGGGGAGTACTTGATCTTATGCATGACTTCGGGTACTAACGACTCCACGGTATTTTTCATGTCATCAGCACATCGAATAGAAACTTCCTTAACAGTCTCGCCGTAGAAGTCTAGGACATCCTTAAAATTCTGGTCCGTGCGTTCGCCTGCAGTAACGTGGATAAAGTTTGTTGGAGGCGACTCGCAGTTTTCAATTTGCAGGACCTCGTCGAAGTTGTTGGGCATATCTTAGGGGTGAAGCGTTTTATTAAAATTTTTCTTTTTATAGATTTCTTTGCGGTCCGTTGTACATAAAAAGGATTGTGGTAAAGATGGAAGGTGTTCCGTACTCGAGATACTTGTATATATTTCAAGCTAGGTCAGGAGGTGCTGGAAAGGAGAAGGAAAGTGCTGCCTAAACCCTGTATAGGTCAGCGGCAACTCTTACGACCTAGAAGTTGGTTACAATACAGCCACTGAAGTAGGGAGCAGCTAGCGTCTCCTGTCGAAGACCAGTGGCAGCACCCCAACAAATCCCTTGGTTTGACAAAGAGTGCCTATAAGATATACGACGCTTCAGGGAAAGAAAAATGTAACAAAAAAAACCCACCAACCGACCAAATATTCAAACTACATCACATGAGAAATTAAGCGAAGAACTGCCCTCGCCAGAAGCTATTTCTAGTCTTATGAGGTACACTCATCGGCAAAGGTATTTTGACAGAAATGCAAGTCGCTTTTCAAGACAAATACTTCCTAACGGCTACGAATTATTTCAGTCATTGGATTGGATTTAGCGTGACCTATGACTGTGTTTGTGTGTATAAATGAGACCCATCGCTGGACAGATCAGGGGTCGAATCGCGTCGTCCGTGATCGAGCATTACGTGACGGAATTTGTTTTTGTTTCACATGCAAAATCGACATAATTCCGTGAACGTATAGCTCGTTCACGGACGACGCGATTCGACCCCAGGTCTATTTGTAGTCAGTTTTGACTGGCAAAAGTATTTTGACAAACTCATTTTTCAAGGTTTGTTTGGCGAAAAACTTTGATCGCTTGAATTTTAATTAATTCGCCCAAGAGTCTAAAAATAAGCTCATGAGGTGTGGAACCAGGTTTTATGGACGAAAAAGAGTTGATTTCAGACTCATGGATTACCGTAAAAAAGATTTGTTCGGATGGCGAAATTATATCGTGAAAAATACCGCCCGAAGGTTGTGCAAATTTGCTTCCAATCGATGGAACGATCATACAGCACAAACTTTAATATAATATAGAAGAGTCTATTACCACCATTTCAGTTCTGCTATATACATAATATGGCGCAGAAGTATGAATATTAACGAATTCGGATTAATATACTATATGTTGCGTTTGCGTTCGAGGGCTGTCGAGAAGGAGGTTTAACAACAAATTTAATGAGCTACAGAACAGCATCGGCCTTGTCAGAAAAGCGAGAATCAGTCGTGTAAGATACCCATAGGTGCTAGGATGTGACATACGGCAGTAGATCAAGAGAAAGCGCTACGGAAGCTAATTAGTAAAAGACGCCGCTAATTGAATTTGTGTAATGGTTGAGGCCCATTTTAACCCCAAGATCATGTAAGTCCCGATGGCATATGGGGCGCAGGTCTGACTCTGAAGTTTTTGAATTCAGGCCGTGTGTCAACTGCTCTAAATTTCTATATACGGCAAAATTTTCCGATGCACAAGTAAGTGTTGCAAAGAGAATTTCACTAAACTTTAATTTTAAAACAGCGGTATCTCTAATTTTACGCTTCAAATTCAGAGTCTTATTTTCCCGACACTCTACCAAATCCCAAACGAAAGAAAGCGTCATTAGTCACTGCTCCCGGAGCAGTATAGAACAACTGTAAACTTCGTTTCTTTCGTTTCTCGCCACGATACTGCCTGGGTGTCAGAAAATTATGCGTTTGACACACGGCCTTAGAGTTTTTTATAACACAACATCGAATTGGTAGGTAACCACTCACTTAAATAAATTTTATGCTTCTTCTGGATACCATTCTTTCTGCAGAATTTTTCAAATTTCCGAAGTATTTCCTTCAATTTGTTGGCATCGACCTTATTTCCTCTCGTATTGTATGCAATTATAGGAATATTGTACATTCGAAGACACTTTTTCACGAAATGTTCAACATCTGAAGAAAATCGTAAATATACTATGAAATTTTATGAAACATTAAATATTTTGCGAACCGAACTGCAACGGCAAATGCACAATCGTATTTCTTGTCAGGACACTGTTTGCAATTTTACGTAAATTTTTCCTGAAATAATGCTTTAAGCACAAAGGTCTGTCCATACCCAATTTGACTAAAAGAGCCTATCAAATATATGTGTGCATACTTAGTACTTAGTAATTTTTAAGCTACCTACCTTAATTACGTCCAAAAATCTGTGTTTATCGAAATACACCATTAACTCGGCAGCATAATACTGCATGTTGGTCATTTTGAAACCAAAAATACAAAACAAATGACATGAAATATAAATATTCTGTATTTTTAGATTTTTTCATAAGACACACACATTTTATCCAAATTGCAAGTGAATTTATTACAGTAAGTTGCCTGTTTTCCTCAAACTAAATTAAAAACAAAAATATGAGATAAAAAGTTTCTAGGTTAAGTTAACAGTTGGGTAGAAAAGGGTGAACTCTACAGTACCACACTCTGTTCCTCAAGTTCTTCCCACCTGTTGGTGGTTTTTATACGAATCTTGTTCTCCACTCGTTCTCTAAGATTACAGAGTGGTGGATGGATTGTACTAAAGCATAGAAATGCTGAAAATGTATGAAGTGTTACTGTTGTAATATAAGGCTTTTTCGTTGTGGTTTTCGGGCCAGTGATAATAGCTACAGTTTTTGCAATATCTGGGGTCGAATCCGGACCTCCGTGAGCGCGCCACGTTCACGAGTCAGTTCTACATCTGAAACAAAGTAAATTCCGGTTGCTCGATTCGACCCCTTACTTACTTACTTAGGTGGCGCTACAGTCCGTTGTGGACCTGGGCCTCAACCAATACGCCTCTCCAGTTAGCGCGATCTTTGGCTAACTGACTCCAGTTGCGCACTCCAAGTTGGTTGAGGTCCCCTTCCACTTGCGCGCGCCACCTAAGGCGAGGTCTTCCTCTACTGCGTTTTCCCTCCGGGTTGGAGTCGAGGACTCTTCGGGCCGGAGTGTTGGTGTCTATTCGCTCTACATGTCCCAGCCATCTTTGACGACTGATACGTACTTTTCTGACTAGGTCGATGTCGCTGTACAGCTCGTAGAGTTCGCTGTTAAGTCTCCTCCTCCAGAGCCCGTCAATGCAAACGGGACCAAAAATCACACGAAGAATTTTGCGTTCGAAACGAACAAGGAGCTCTTCATCCGACTTTGATAGGGTCCATGCTTCTGCACCATAAAGCAGGACTGGGATGATGAGGGTCTTATATAGATACCTATTCAATTGCCTTCTTAGACCAAAGTAACAGCGGTTGGCAAGTGTGATTCTTCGCTTGATTTCTGAGGTGATGTCATTTTCAGAGTTAATAGCGGAGCCGAGGTAGGCAAAGTCCCGAACTACCTCTAACTACCTCGATTTGACCCCTGGTCTTGAATTTTCATGTAGCTCGTTTGACTTTGGTTTGTGGTAAAATTACACAGCTTGTAAGATTTTTTGAAACACGATTTGCCAGCTGGAAACATTGAAATTCTTCGCTTGATCTCAGCACTGATGTCTTTGCTGGAGTTCTGCGCAGATCCTCATAGGATCACTAGCTCATAATTAAATCCATGCATTGTGACGTTCCAACCCAGGCTAAAATCCCTTAGCTCCAAATTCGGTTAAGTGATAATGTGATCTCTAACGTCACACTCTAACGTCACCGGTACAAACAGACTAAAAACAGACATGCCTCTGCACAGCTCATCTCTATATATTGGTACATAAACTTTTAAAGGAGACGCTCGCACTAGGCGTCCAAACAATGATTGCAGACAAAATCTTGACAAACAATGCTGAGATTTCATTCATCGGGCAGTTTCCTCTCTATCCTCGCCCTGGAATGTTGTGAGATATATTTCTTGCTGAGCTACAGAAGTGAATAGGCATTAGTCATCAGCACTTAAAGAGGTGGCAAAAGACTTCTTGACAAAGACTCTGAAAGTCTCCCTCAATTGCGAACGTTCGACGTTTCTCTCTCACAGTATTTTCTCGATGTTGAAATCTACGAGTTACTATTTCCAAGAATAGACGTGTTTTTTAGCTTCGATCTCAGCAAATCAAAGTAAAGCTGGATTTTCAGCATTCAATTTCAACAACTACTGTGAGGGCTCAAAGTATCAAATAGAGCGTAGTTGTTGTAATTGCGTGCTGAAAATCCTACTTTACTTTGCTTTGCTCCTGAGATCGAAGCTCATAAAAACAGGCCTTATATCTTGGCAGATGTAGTGGTCAGATTAGACTTCCAAACGCCTTTCGTAATGTGATCAATCTGTTTTGTTTATTTTTTTTATTCTGATGTTATTTTGAGCGCGAGTTCAATTAGCCCTTTTCATTCTCGGATGTGGTGCCGCGTGGGCTACACTACCAAAAGTATTGCCGACATTGTACTCCTTTCCTATTTAGACATTGGCATCATCAAGTATCATTTTAGGACACTGTACGTAGGTCACCTGCCATAGTTAGTTATTTAAAACCTTCCGTTAGCACGTGACCGTTGTTGTTGTAGCAGCGTCATTCGTCGTTGGTTGGATCGTCATTCAAGTTGAGTCCAAGAAATTGGCCCACTTCGGTTGGATGGGTCCAGAGCAGTAGTGGTGTAAGTGTGGTTGGTTCGGCCGGACAATTAAAGAGGTGTTGAACATCGTGTGGGCCTAAGTTGCATTGAGGGCATTTGTCTTCAATGTTGGGGTCAAGGCGTGCCATCCACGTGACCGTCGTACATTACGCTTATGCTTTCGAACTAAGCCTTGCTTTGGTTTGTCACTAGTCTCGCCCGCTTAACTAACCCCAATCAGCATTCAAAATAAAACTACAAAAGTCAAGTGTTTCTCGTAATTAATATTGATTTTGTTTTTAAAATGGATTTTATAAATGTAAGGCGCTTAAATTTAGCAACATCATTTTACGCTTCGTTAATACATTTCATAAGGTTTTTTTCTCCCGGAAAAGCACATTTATCTCCTAATAATTGATATCCAAGGATGTTATTCATACAAACAGATAGTTTCGAATCTGAAAATCAACACAGATGCCACAAAAAGCTGCCTTAATATGCAAATTTGTTTGAAACGATTTTGAAAACACTTCATTTGTTTTATGCGCCGATGAATGCATTTTTATTTTATAAAGTCTTGGACATCTCTGCATATACTTGTCTGTGCGCTAATATAATGTTATAAAATACTTTTGCAATGCTCAACTTAACTACATTTTAAATATGTTTTCCTTTTTGTTTTTTTGTTTTATTTACAATACACTTGAGTTGTATAGCATTGTGTTTCGGGGCATAGTATAGTGATCGTGTGCTTGAAAAAATAACCAAAGCTAGATCCTTATTACAGACATTTTTGTTTCGTTTCATGTTAACCATTGAGGCACTTAGACTTTCACTGTGTGAATAGTTTTATCAGCCATTTTGTTTGCCATAGAAAAGTGTACTCTATTACATATCTTTCTTTTATCGTCTAATTGCATTTTTATTGTAGGTTCGCAATTGTTTGTTTTGTTTTTATTTTGAACTTGAATGTAAGTCTCTAGTCTAATGCATAATAAATATTACTTACGTATGTAAATCAACACAAGATGCTACTTGCGACAATAGAATAGATTATCAAAACCGAAAATATAACTAAATTAAGTTAAGTTTAAAATTAAAATGTTTATATACGTATATATATATATATAATATATTCAATAAATAGTAAGGTGCTTAAAAAGAAAACTTGTTTATCGCTTAAAAGTGCTTGTCATTGGGAGTGTGTAGTGGTGATGTGGTCCGAATGGTCTTTTCTCAGGTTTCACCATTCCATCGACCACATCCATTCCACAATCGGCTGCCTCGAGCCTGCGGGCTTTCTGTTTTTGCTGGCATCGCATGTACCACGTAAGGCAGAGAATTAATACAAATATTAAGGCAAGTGTGGCTCCACTTGCGATGCTGGCCTTTTCCAACATAGCTCTTGGACGGGTTGCTGTAAAACAGAAAAGAGATGTTAGGTTTCCTCTAACAAATACACTGAAGCCGACTTACGTAAATATGAACCATCGATTTCTTTGTATTCGCATCGAGGGCCCATGTACCCTAGAGCACACCTGAAAATAAATAAAAGTTTTATGTTATCAATCGTTGGGTGTCAGCTGTCAGGCATAGAATGGTTTTATTGAAGAATTATATGCCTTTTGTTTCTCTTTTGTTAGATGAGGTAAACAAAGTCACAGTTTAACGTTAACCTAATCATCATCATATAAGTAAAATTGGTGTAATTCTGTTCGACTAAGATTGAATTTGACTGCATGTCTTTAAATGCAAAAATCTTAGAAACTGCTGAATATATTCTGGTGCATTTAGTCCTATACGTAGAGGATACCTAGGCCTACAATCTCCACTTTGTTTCAACTCTATATCTCTATAAATTCCGGAAAAAGTTGGACAAGAGTAATTTATTTTTTCGTTTCGTTTCGCTTTTTTCTTTGTAACGTTTCCGTTCGAAAATACTGGGAGCATTTAAATATAGTAACCAACATCTTATAGAGGACATCTGCGGGTACAACTTAGGATATCCATTAACTCGAAAACTAAAAGGTTTTTAAAGAAATAGGCAAAATTTTAAACATTTCTACGATTTTCACCTGCGTGAGTTGATATGCACTTCACTCTCAAATCAAACATAGTAACCGCGCGATATATTTACATCTCTTTTAACCTTATTTTACTCCTGTAAGGGAGAGGGAGACAGATAGAGGTAGTGTGCTGTATGCTGTTTGTTTGTTAAAAAAGTAAAAGAAAAAACATTAAAAGAAATGTCAAATAGGTATAGGTATCAGTGATACTAGATCGTGGGTAATTACCCAATTCGCGGGTATTTTGCCTTTACAAAAACAGCTAAAAGAGCGATCAAGGGCAGTAAATTAGCCGCTCGAGTTTTTAAATAGCATTACAGCCCATGGCCTTCCTGCTCATAAAATTGAATTAAAAGTTGGAGACCCCATTATGTTGCTTCGCAATTTGAATCCCCCCAATCTTTGTAATGGAACCAGATTGAGAGTGATATCGTTAGGTACAGGAAAACTTTATTGATGCTTTCATTTTAACTGGGTGTGGTAAAGGAAAAACGGTGTTTATAACAAGAATGCCTACAAATAATTCCCAGCAGTTATTCATTTCAGTTTAAACGGATTTAATTTCCTATTAATGTTTGTTCTGCCATGACAATCAATAAGTCACTGGGTCAAACTTTAAGAAAATCGGGAGTTGATTTAAGAAAGAATTGCTTCACACACGGGCAGTTATATGTAGCGTGCTCCAGGGTAATTAATGCAGGAAATATCACTATCTTAGCCGATAGAAACAAAACCGCTAACACAGTATACAAAGAAGTATTACATTAATAAAAAAAAGTGAGTTAAACATTATAAAATTATCTTCTTTCATTTTCATTGTCCACTCAGACTCAGTCTTCAGGAGTTTTTTTTTTAAATCGGGTTCAAGCCCCTCACTATTGAAGAAGGCTTCCTCACTTTATACCTCTACAATGTCTTTCGATGATTTTTTGATTTTTCCTTCCAGCGATTATCAAAAGAAATACATTTTTGTGTCCCCTAGAAGACAGTAAATTTCTTTATTTTTTTTTTCCATCAACTGTTCTGAAACCACATTTTACACGGGCGAAGCCGGGCGGGTGCAGCTAGTTTGACTATAAAAAATTTCCGGTAAAAGTATCAAGTCAACATGATAAATCGGATGAGACTTTTGAGAATGTAAAAGGGCAACTTGTAATAGGTTAGGGTTTCTATCAGAGGATGGGGAGATCTTTGACCTGTCAGTCAAACTCATACTCAGGTCTTCCGAGAAGTTTTTGCTTTTGTTCGTTCTGTCATAGAAAAGTCTACCAAATATGAACTAAGGCCGTTCACGTTTTAGGTAAACACCGCATTCAAACTTCAGATTGTAATTGTGATATATCTTTTTCAAATGCATACAAAACGAACGCGACATCCCCGGAAAAAATAAAAGTACTTGTGATTAAAGTACAGGTACTTGCTCCTTGGATGTCTTTAAAAACAAAACACATATCGCTGTCGATGTACAGATACCAAAAAGAGTTGATTAACTATAGAAATACCTAGAAATCCATGTAGACAAATGAATTCCTTTAATAAATACAAAACAAATGGGAAAAGCCGATGACTATTCATATCTTGCTATCATTGTCTAAATAACATAAAAGTAAGGTGACAAAGTTTAAACTTACAATAACAAAGCAATTCTAAAGATAGGCGCAACAGATAAGACTTGTTTCCGTTTCAATTTAAGCACAACCTTTTATCAACAGAAGAACTTAAGGAGGCGAATGGAATTCCATCCACTTGTTCATATAGATATTCATATCAGATATTGAAACAGTGATAACGAAATTAATGAAGGTAATGCACCGGTGATTTTGCAATTTGAGTTAACGCCGTGCATTGGTCACCCATATTTTTATGAAAGGCTCTTCACTTTGAAGAAGACTTCCAAGAACTGAACACAAAATAAATTTAATATGCAGGAGCCCGGCAAATACGGGTCTGCTTTAATTGATCAGACGCTTGAAACGCCTGTTAAGACTGCTTATAGAAACGGAGCAGAAGCAGATTAAGATATTTGTGCAGTCTTAACTTTGTGTGAGCTAACACCTCTTGACAATCTGCATCAGTGCTCTTTTGACTGCACCTGTCTTCTGCTGATGCGACTCCTTAAAAAGGACAGCTAAAGTGTGTTGTTGGCGATTTCAAAACGGAAATTGGGAAGGAAGGCATTTTGCGAAATTACACGACACCGAAACGAAAGCAAATTGGAATTGTGGGGTGTATAACGTCGAGCAAGCAAGCACGTGTTTCTTACATCAAGCAATTCACAAGTATGACTTCTTATCAAGACACAAAAAAAAAACACATTAAAGGAATAGATTAGGTATAACAGCCTAATGAAGAAGTACATTTGTTTACCACTAAGGGTTTATTTCTCTCATTTTGCCAACAATTAAGGAATGTGGTCAACCTTTGAAGTGTGAGATTTTCAATAGTTCCGCTCAAGATCATAAAGTCATAAGTACTGACCAAAAGAATCAGATCCTTTCGTAAGGAGATTGCTTCGTTGCATTGCTTGTGACATGTAGAGATCCAAAACAATAGATCTCTGCGACCAGAACGCAGTGTACAGGGCCTATTACTTTCATGTAGAGATCGTATAATGAATAGCAGAATACAATGTCCTCAATGTCCTCAATGTCGTTCAAATAATAATACGAACATAGCTGTTTCCGCTTTGTTGGTTTGACCAAGCTAAGATCCCCAGCTGTTGAAATGTTTGGATCAAGTGTGAGGTATTTCTTCTATCAGAAAGGTCGCCGTCCCTTTTGAGTCGGTGGCGAAAGCAAGAATATTACGTATGCGGAGAACTGTATACTGTTGCAAAACTGATATTCACGGGATTCAAGTGAGAATGAATAGAAATCACATAGCTGCCCCCTAGCATCGTCAAAAGAAAACTAATCGAAAACGATGCATCTGCTTAGACTTGATCGGATGAAGGAAAGCTTAGAAGAGTTTGATTACGTCTTGGGTCCAGGGCCAAGGGTCTATAGCGTCGTCTTGAATACAATAAGAGTCCAGGGTTTCAACCTTCACATGGCTTATAGATTCATAGCAAAAGCTTCCTTAGTCTCAAGAGCACCACAGATCGTGGTTGAATCTTCCGCTGAATCAGTATTTAAAGTTGGTTTTGATCACATCTACATGTACTCTTTTAAAGGCTATCACATTCCACATTTCACTAGAAATACAAGTTCTAAAGAAGAAATGAAAACCAACTCTACACGCTCATTACACTTCGTACAATTAGAAATACAAGTCCTTAAGAACATTTTACTTACTCGCAGTTGTATAAAATTTCGTCGCCAATTTTAACCGAAAAGCAAGTCGCTGCGTTAAGGCAATACCAGGCGTCGTATGTTGGTGGACATGAATATGTGTGGAATGTAATGTTTGGCCGAGGTGTTGGACTTGGCGGTGGCGGTCTTGGCTTTGGTACTGTACGGCTAGAGCAGGCTTCTAAAATGAAATGTCCATTTTAAGTTTGTATGCATAGTTGTATAACGCGCCCACTTACCTGATGTTGAGAATAGTGATATTATGACTAAAAGTACAATTACTTCAAGATAAATTCCCAGGTTCCGTCGACGTCCTGAAATAAGATTGAATGAAATAATGAATTAGTAATAGAGATATGGTACAAGTACTTAAGGTCTTTCAATTAGTAATAAAGATATGGTGCGAGTACATATTACATATTGCTTTTAAAAATGTTGGTCCACTAAGCCTGAGATTAAATTGCAAGTCAGCGAGTTTTTGTAATTCAGTATTTTGATTATGGACTTATTTTTCAAGCTTCGTTTAAAATTAATTTCAAATACTTCCCGCTATCGAACAGCTGCTATTTTGAATATTCAACGTATTGTTTTATTTTATTGTTTTTATTTTTTTGATTTATCGGTGTCGAAGTTATGTTTTAAAAACGTTCGGAAGTGCTGCTCGGTCAAAGACCAAATCATTTGACGTCGAAAACGGTTTGAGGCGAGGTGAACCTTCTTTAACATTACTCCTGATTTATTTGTACACGATTTACAAGCTGACATCAAAGGTAAGATTCTTCAAGAGAAGGTATATCTGGTTGTTAGTAAAGTATACGTGGGCAAAACAAAGTAAAAGTAAGATTTGACAACCTGGACACAATTGGAAACGACATTCATAGATTCGACCAGCGACCATGTGGGTGAGATTGGAACTTGATACAATTAAGTTCAGTCGATTCAATCGAGCTCTGGCAGCACCTTATTTGTCTCAATTAATTATCCTCGATTGAGACAAATTAGGTGCTGCCAGAGCTCGATTGTAAAGGGTGTTTTTTTAGAGGTTGCTTTATCGAATAGAGATAAAACTGACATTTCGTGGTCAAATCTGGCAACTCTAATGTCATTTATGTGCAGTTTGGTTTGCCATTTCATTAGGTTGACAAATGAACAACGCTTGCAAATCGTGCAAATTTATTTCGAAAATAATGGTTCAGTTCGCGAAGTTTACCGCAGCCTCTGTTAATTTTATGGTCGACATAATCCTCCATCAGAGCAATTAATTCGGTTAACCATGGATCGTTTTCGCACTACGTTTACTCTATGTGATAATACGCATCCGCAGAGACGTCGAACAGTGCGCACCGAAGAAACATTTGCCGTTGTAGAGCAAAGTGTTGAAGAGGACACGAATGAATCGATTCGCCACCGTCCACAGCAATTGGAGCTTTGTCCATCAACTTTATGGAAGATTTTGCGCAAAAATCTTGGCTTACAACCCTACAAGATCCAGCTTGTGCAAGAATTAAAGCCGCGAGACCATGCAAGGCGTCGTGATTTTGGTGTATGGGCCGAAAATGAGATTGAATTTTCATCGCCAAATTTTGTTCAGTGATGAGGCTAATTTTTGGTTGAATCGCTACGTCAACAAGCAAAATTGCCGCATTTGGAGTGAAGAGAATCCACATGAGACCCTTAAGACGCCATTACATCCACAAAAACAGGTTTTTTTGTGCTCTAGGGGCTGGTAGAGTCATTGGGCCATACTTCTTCCGAAATTATGCTGCTGAGTCAGTAGACCTATATAGAGCCATGAAACCCGACTATTTAGTTCCCGAATTGGATGGCATGAATGTGGATGAGATGTGGTTCCAACAAGACGGCGCTACATGCCACACAGCGCACGTCACAATCGATTTATGGAAGGAAACATTCGATAAGCGAATAATTTCACGGAATGGACCTGTCAATTGGCCACCAAGATCGTGTGATTTGACACCATTGGATTATTTTCTTTGGGGATATGTGAAGTCGCTCGCCTACGCCAACAAACCAGAAACGTTAGGGGACTTGGAAGCCGACATTCGTGGCGTTATTGCCGACATACAGCCCCAAATGCTCGAAAAAGTGGTAGAAAATTGAAACTCTAGACTTCATTCGAACCAGCCGCGGCGGCCACATGCCCCAAATCATATTTAAACATTAATGGCTAAAATTATCCTTCCAATAAAGCCAAATTGATGGACATTAAAACGATTTTCTTGTGTTTTATTTCAATTCGAAGTTCTATACCTCTAAAAAAAAACACCCTTTATCTACTGAACTCGATTGTATCAACTTACGTGCTGCCACCCCTGATCTGGTTACCATTTAGACAAGGAGTCAGTTCAATAAAGTTTTAAATCTGTCTTAAGGCGTGAAGTTAGACTTATCTGCATATGTTTGCAAAATTGATAAATGCGGATTGTGTGATAACCCTTCCAGACCTTCACTGATCTGTCACTGAGAAAAAATATTTTTTAAAGTTAACAAATTAGAATTTCATTGCTCACCTTCTCAAAAGCTTTTTAAATACCGAATAATCAGGGAAGCAGAATGCAGTTTCCAATCTTGGGATGAAGATGCAACACCAAGAACAAAAATGCTGAGATTGCTTGTGTTGCACCCAAAAAAATGTCCACTGTAAATTTTACAATATGTGGCAGTCAAATTTACAATAAGTTGTATATTTGTGCATTTAACAGCAAATGCGTTCATATTCACAATTAATTGTAACTTTTACAGCGTTTGCTTTCATTTCAGCAATAAAATCGTTAAATTGATCGCAATTTCTTGTTGTAGAATTGACAGCGCGTTGTCAATTTTTGTTGTTAAATGTAAGTGTATGAATTGGTCAAATCTACTACCAAAATGCCAAATGCTGTAGAAAGTACATGTACACCTTGTAAAATGCACAACATATGCATTCAAATCTACAACCATTTTCAGTTAATACTACATTGAGTTGTGAATATTACAGCCGCAGTTACCGTAACCCACTCGACCAGTCAGAACATTATCATGGTTTATGTACATTCCTTTGTTCATTTAGTGATCATGTCTGGAACCAACAAGTGCAGTTGTGAGGTTTTTTGTTGGCCAAATGATCATTACTAAAAATCAAACTCGAGATAAAATATAATCTTAGCAATTCTCTGTCTTTCCATATGTCTATATATGTATTTACTTATCTATCAGTTTGTATGTACAATTGTACATATATGTAGACCCTACAACCTATATCACATTTTTTTTAATTTTCTCAGTAACTTTATATTCACGTATTAACCTATAATTAATTCTTCCAAATTTCAAAGTTTGTACGACCCGGTCGTGCATTTTATTTGTTTTATCTTAGTAATCAGATTATTTATTCATTTTATAGAACACCCAATGCAGCACGGTATGCAGCGAAATAAGAAATAACCACCGCAGAATTTGTTGAGGACAATTGCTTAACACCAAGTTCAGCTAGGAGCTCTCAAGAATCAACTAACTTTAACTTAATTGTATGTATGATATCAAAATAATGAATAATTTTAACAATTTTGTGTAATATAGCAAATAAAAGATATTTTGTTGTTGTCCTTAGCCGGAAGGGATGTTTTAGACAAACACTCTTCCAACAGACTTCTCAACCAACGACAGCAAAAACAAGTAGTGCAACTAATTGCAGAGTACTTCAAGCTAAAACCTCAAAAACTGCATACAAACGAACCAAACATAATGTAATTAGGTATGCCGTTTCTGGATTAATATTATTTACTTATGGTACCTATGCCATTTATGGATTTATATTATTTACTTTAATAAAAAGAATTTCAAATTATTTGGCTTATATATTTTTTTTATTTTGGAACATAGATTTTACAGAAAAAATTGTGTTTATGAGCATAAAGAGCTGTAAAAACGAAAGCAAAGGGTAATCGTTTCTAGAAATTGAGTTGTAGATTTTACGACAGAAATTGCATTTTGACCGCAAGGTGTTGTGAATAATACAACCAAGATACAAAGTTTGCTGTATATTCAACAACGAATGCTGTTTTATATACAATTTTCCTAGTTGTAAAATCTACAATAAATGCACTCATTTTCACAATTTGGTTTTGGAAAGCACAACCACGTCTCTGTCAAATTGAAAGCATCGGATGTCGGGTCGATTATGACAATGAATGCAGTCGATTTAACAGCGGTTTTCAACATTTCTACAACAAATTTTTTTGGGTGTGCTTACCTAAATAGTCCTTGCTGAATTGCGTAAGTCTTCACTTCAAAGAATACACCCGTGGTACTTCTTAATTCTACACACAGGTTCTTGCGCTAATTCGTTTCATTTCAATTGCAATGACTTCATTTAGTTTGACCTAGTTGAAAGCAATAACTTTACTCCACATCAGTGCTTCCGTTTAATTTCGAATAAAGTGGAAAATTCCTCGATTTCTATACTTCATGTTGTTTGCAGAAAGCAAACCCACTAATAAACTGATAGATGTTTATATAAACAAACCCTGTTTCGGATGTAGTTCTTAGCAAACGCATTTGTCTGCATGCGTTCATTATGCAAATGTCGGCATGAGATTACCAAGAAGGGCGGACGACGTAACCTATCCCCAAATTCTTTCAAAAGCTATTCTAATTGGAAAATCTATCAAAGCCTTGGGGGGGGTTACTCTCAGAATATTTACATCATACTCCCACAACTATCAAATATCTTAATTGAAACCGAACTAAAAGCAGGTTGTGGAATAATTTTAATTAACTAAGTAAACATAAGCACTAAACCTTTTTAGAACATCTTAGAGCCTATTTATAGCAGGAGAACCACCCCCTTTATAACGTTTATGATTATGATCTCAATCGATTGGACGTAAAGAACACGCATCACGCAATGGGTTACGTTCGCGTTGTTCAGTAAATGGACACAAGTAGGTTCGAGTATACTGTGACGAATAATCGGAACAAACTTTCTTAAATCAGTTCATTGGGATTACAATTGAACATGAAACCCTTTTGTTTGTTTGGTTTATAATGCCACAAGAAACACAGTAAGCACTTCTGCGTCATTTTTGGGACAAAATTCACGAAACGATACACGAGGAATGGTATAGTGACACCTGAGAAGTTTAGCAAGTTAATCAGTTCACTGAATTTTAGGGCTAAAATTGCCGAGAGGTCATCATAGAACGGTGTCTGGCCAGACACTGACAAAGAAAGTGTTACACTGCTTCATTCTCATCTGTGTCATTTGGGCAGTGTCCCGTACCCTGCCATCAATATAGCGACATCTGCACACGTTCTGGTTAGGTTTTTGTTCTAACACTGTTATAAGATGGCCTAATCTTTCTTAAATGGCCTAATCGTTCACCTGCCTTTATAGTGAAGTGCAGTAGGATTTCTCTCTTCAGGTAATGCAGCGGGGGACCAACTTCCTGCGCAGATGATACGCCACTTTTGGGAAATTCAGCGACTCTCTCATTCCCTATGTTCTAAAGGGTATTCCAATAAGAGGTGTTATATTGGTATTCAAAGAAAAATGCATTTTTTTGAGATAATTGATCGTATGTTTATTTCATAATAAAGAGGAAGGTATGCCGTTAATAATGAAAAACAACATCAGCCAAATGGCCACCACGAGCACGCATACAGGACCATATCCTTTTCACGAAATTTTCCATAACCAAATCGCAAAGTGGCTGCCCTATGTCCTCGATAGCCTCACGAATTTTATCTTTGCGGTCTTGAATCGACGCTGGGCTGTTGGCGTAGACCTTATCTTTATATGTGCTATTTTCGTTTCTAGGGTCGGGAACCGAGACCGAGCCGCGCCATTGTCTCCCTGCGGTCCACAGCAAGCTTGGCCGTAGACGCGGTCCATTCGAGAGCTTTAATCGCGGCCTGTCTACGATGAAAGGTATTTTTTGCCTGGCTTTGTTCAGAAGCACTACACTGATTGCCAGAACTTGTGACTACTTTGACACAAACAAAGAACAACCTCATCTGTTAATTTAATAAACAATAACAATAATCAAAGGGTAAGGGGTGAATAAATTCCTACAAGATGGTTTCATCGGGCGTATTTATTTGCCGCATACAGTCGGAATACCGAACTTACATGTATGCGTTTCAAATTCGAATTTCCCACTTTTAAGTCGTACGTTAAACATGTTAAAAATAAATTATTAACAAAAAAAGTTAATTTTAAAAACCAAAAATCAAGAAGAACTGAAAGCATATGAACAAGGCACATTTAAGTAGGTACCTTTATACCTAACCATCGGAGACTATATACCTACACAGCCTAACAAATATATACATGAGTATTACCCCCCGACTGCCACATAGTTAGTTATTGGTACTTAAATATGTCTTGTTCATATCTTTTTAGTTCTTTTTCTTTTTCTTACAGTCATTCGGGTTTTTTTTAAATTAACTTTTCTTATTTTTATCTTTTTCCACTCCGGGGAAGAATACGAATATTATGACACCTCACTCTTCAAAATCGGTCAAGCCGTTTATGCTACAGGGCGTCCCGTAGGAACGTAAATGGGATACGCGCGAAAGACATAACCCTCTCTGTATACAGTCGGGTAAAAAAGTGGGGTTTCTTTTTTTAATCGTCTGGCAACGCTGGTATTGACATTGACAGTTCCGAAGATACACCATAAGGCCACATTCTCCTAACTACAGAATGGGCGCGTTCCACTGTCCGCTAGATGTGCTAGTCATCAAACTCCATTTAAACCATTTGCGCTAAACGTCAAGTACTTTTTGTGAAATGTCACTTTCAGGGAAACCCGCTGTATTGAAAAAAAAATGGCCTATCAAACGTTTTCAAAAAGAAATACGAAGCCGAGCAGTTTGAATGGGCTAAAAATTGGTTAATAAGTGTCAAATGTCACTTTGCTGATGGGGCTAGGGTTCTATAGTGCGGGCGTTCCTTCATTTGGAACATTTTGTGATAGATTATAGGTTTGTTTGACGTGCGCCCTAATGCGCACTGGGTTAACCCCAATACACACTTCTCAGTGCGCACTAGTGCTTGCCACGTCAAACAAACCTTATAACAACATTTTACCGCGTGATCGACAACATTTATCAAAAACCACACCTTTGTTTATATTTTAAACGGACGACGGACGATGTGCTACATTATTATGCACGCGGCTTTACTAAATGAACGAGTACAGATTTCTCAAGCGCCGCACAAACGATGACATCTTCATTTGTTGTTGAATTGAATTAACTTTAAATTAAATTATGATTGTCCCCAAGATCAGTAAAGATGACACAACTACATGGCAATTTCAAATCAAACACTCTGTGTGTAATTAAAAGGCATGCTGATTTCATCAGTTCATAATTGAAACAGTCATAAGGTTAAGTGGTCAATGAATAACATCTTCGTAGCCGGACTCGTACTCGTGTGTGTCTGTGTACATGTATCCAAGGAATGTATACGCTTTGCTTAAATTCCCCAATGGAGTGGAATTATTGACGTAAGTAGAGCGAAAATGTTCTTCGGTTTGCCAAAACGTATTCGAATATAATGCAGAGGAAGGAAACAACTCAGAAGACATTAACTACCACATGGGTAGTCGGTCTTGAAACGAACAGCAGTCATCCGTAAATAGATACTGAGCAACTTGAGGATTTCGGATACAATCGTGCTCCGAACGACCTTTAAATATCGAAATGTCCACGAAAGTGTTTTCCAATCACTATAGATATGTTATGATGGCGTTGCGCACTGAAAGCCCATTTATACATTTTCCAGATGAGGGCGGAATGTCCATTTGATGGGTCTTCAAAGTACCATCGCAAGTCAATTAAAAGCAAACAATAGCTGCGCCCGAAGAATGAATATCAGACTGCCAAGCCAAGCATAAACGTTGCCAAGCCCAAATTCTCAAGACTCAAGACAAATAAATAAATGAAGCACAGTCCACGCAATTTCAACAAGATCTTTCTTATTCTTGAACAAATACGGTGACGGAAGTCGCAAATTACCGAGGGTAGAAAACAGGTTAATGGACTATTTTAACTCGCCATAAACTAAAACGCACCCTTATATTTACTTTTAATGTTTGAGCGCAGCACCTGCTGATTAAACGCGCCCATAACTCGACTGCTTATGAATGTAATGTTGATTGGGCGATTGTTCTACAGTTGAGTATATTTACACAAACTGTTACCTTTACTACTTCTAATTTCGCTTGTACGCAAAAGAAACTGAAACGTAATAGCATACAAACGTGTGCGCGCCAATTGTGGGTCAGCTTTATTAGCGTACGAGTATTATTGGGAAATGTTGTCGGAAGAACGCAAGGCATCTTAAACAGCTAATGGCAGTAATTTGACTTCACAGCTTAACAATATTTGCAACTAATTATGAAATACAGAATGCAGTACTAACGTACTAGAAGAGCCTTTGAAAGTTCAGTTATGCATTATTCTGGCTCGTATCTTATTCTGAGACAAGTTTGGCCAAGTCGTGTCATTACAAGTGAAAAAAAGCGGTAGCGAACTAACGACGAATGGTTACTGACATCTGGAAGGTCTCAAGTTCACCCAGCTGAGCAAGTGACAATTTGGATGCGGTATTTGTTTTTCTTTCCTAGTGTGCCGGAGTGCGTTTCTGGATGCAGACTTGAGTGAGGTACTTGTAAGAAAACAAATAGGCGGCTGGACTGTAGCGCCATCAGATGGAAGCACAATAAACCGGTGAGGATCCATCAGAGCTGTCCAATCTTTGTGCATTTCTTGTGACTTGTTACTCCTCATTAACGTCTCCGATCTTTTAAAACTGAAAAGTGAAAACAAATTGCATGTCAACATAATATTCCAGGAGAGTTCACTGTATAAGGCAGACAAAAGCCGCAATCGAACTTTTAAATGCATGCATCCATGTACTCAAATTTATAGGCGCAGGAATGTTTCAAGTTCTTCCGGTGAAACGCACGTTGATTTCCGGTGCTAACGACTCAAATATCCAGATAAGAAGAAGGTTGCTTATGACCACGCCAAAAAGCCAAATCCCTGCGAAAGTGTATTGCTGCGTCATTTTGTCATTTCCGGTTATAAGGTGGTTGTAATAGACACGGAATTTTCCCAAATTCAAATTATATAACCTCGGGGTATTTTCGATTTAAATGGGTTTTTCCAAATAAGCAAATCAATCCATACAAATCTTAAAACGTGCAGCTCTCGGAATAAAAGCAGCCGTAAATGGTGAAACCGAATTTGTTACAGAATGAGCAACAAATTGAAGTCATGCCGCCCACAATTTGTCGAGGTGGTAAAAGCGCACATTTGACACAATTAAAAACAACAAAAAAGAGACACATTCCCGGATAGACTTTTTGTACAAGTGAGTGAGAACTAAACGCTGTCACTTCACAATTGAATTCAGAGCCACAAAAATTGCCACTTTTAAAGGGCAGCGCAATCATTGACTTATTCACCCTTATTCCGAGTGGCGTTTTACTTTCACGACGTTTGTCGTTTTTTGTTTCGTTCACCGCCTTACAGAATGGCAGTAAAGTTTCTCACATGACGTTCGCCGTAAGCGAATAGGTTCAACATGAAATTCAGTGACAAATGGCGTTCAACGACTGAAATTCCAAATTCAAATTGGCGTTTTTTAAATCGTCGTAAACGCCATTCGGAATAGGGGTGATTATAATATTATATCTTGTAGCCAACTTCGCGTTGGTTCCAGCGTAAGCGCTAGCTCTCGTGGTTTGGAGCGGAATAAATTGGAAACTCACATCTGACGTTTCCATTTCGTTGCAGATAGTTTTGCATAAGATTGTGTTATTGCGTTTAATTAAATAAAGATTTAAAATTAAAAAAATTAAGTGTTGTATAATTGGATGTAATTTGCAATATGATTCAAGTTTCTCTGAAAAGGGACAAATGTGTTTCCATAGGTAAATCTGTTTCCAAAGGTAAAAAATGAATTTAACAAGGATTGGCTTGAGGCGATACGTTGTCTTAATGACCAGTTGAGTACATTGACACGAAATCAGCTAAAAATAAAAGAATTTGTCCAAACATTTCGAAGCAAATTGCTACAAAAAAAATTGGCTTTGGAATGCAATTGTTTCCCGGTTCAGTGCTGACAATTTTTCCTAAATTAAGTGAAGAAGGAATGTAAGTACCCGGTTGAGACATATTTTTTATTGATTCGAAATGTGATTGAAATATATACTAAAGTGTTATTGCATCATTTATGTATATCTAAAATTAATAATGAAAAACATCATAAAAAACTAATTCACAATAACTATACGAAAATTGTGCAATTTATGGGACAATGAAAAACGATTTTTTATTAAAATTTTGTTGGTTCCATCTATTGTTTATTATTTAAACTAGCACAATTTCAAGATGACATCTATTGTAAACAATACCGCAACAATTTGAATTTCAACCGTTTCACTTGGCAAATCCACTCACGCCCAATAGGTGGCTCTAGCATTCTATGAAGAAATCCAAGATGGTTGTCATTTTGTTTGACTTATTTTTCGCATAGAGCCACGAGCGCTAGTTATGTTGGCGTCATTTTCTGGGCAGAGATTGTATGGAAGTGACATTTGATCATTTTGGTATGAATTCAAATCAGGTTACTTATCTGTAGTAAGTCAGTTCACCCATTTTCAACAAAAATAAAATAAAAATTTTATTATCAACAGCGCAATGGCAGGTTATGCACTCTTACATCTGCACGATTGCGCTCAAAATTGCGCAATAAATAAAAATCTACTACATTTTTGAATTCTCTGCTTAGTAGTGAACGCAATTCATGCATTTGTGAACTCTCTGCTTAGCTTAGCACATCTTGCGCAATATTGCATTTATGAATGGGCTCGTCTTTAATCGATTAGATTGATCTGGATTATTATATATGGGAATGCAAAAACTTGTAACTTTTCCTACGTCAGCCACACTATATCTACGAAATGTCAACTAAGTATACTCAGTCACAAAATTCTTGACTTAATTTGTCGGCTACCCTCCATAAACGTCAACTGAAAAAAAAAAGAGTTGTGCTCCTATCTAGGCCAATTAAAATTGAAACCCAGCGCGCCGCATTATAAAGAAAATTTTTGTCTCGACTTAAAATTGCTTAAATTGGCAAAATTTGTGTTTTCATTGACATAAAAAAAATTCACAAGGAATACGCGTAGTTGTCGAAAATTGGGAAAACTTCAAGTTGGTTCGTTACAATGAAAAAAATGTGTTTCACATTTTTAACGCCAAAATTTGCTGGGGAAAAAACCTAAAAATACCACAAATTGTGTCATTCGATTCCAAAGTAGACATTAAACGCAGTTGAGGAAAAGGGTCACGTTCATGGTGTGCAGAAAACAGAAATGGAGCACAACATGCAGTTGCTGTTCCTTACTGAAGGGGTATTTGTAGTTCGCCTTGGCTTAAGTTTAAAGCGAACTGCGTAGTGCGAGCCCGTATGGCAATCAAAAACATCAAAACCAAAAAACAGAATCCAAGTTCAATTAGAAAAAAACGAGAGCCAAACAACATCGGATGACTTCTTTTGGCCCAACCTGTAGAAAGCGGCTAAGTCAGGCGTCGAAAAACATTGCCCCGCATTTGATATTTGAGAAATCATTGGGTACCAAGTCAGAACTGTACGGCGGATGAGCCATCAGTTCGATGTTTTGAATGCTCAAAGATCAAACAAGTGCATTGTGTGGGAGCTTGCGTTATCGTGGCCATCTCGAGCCACCCTGTTTCCATTTCCTTGACAATATAAAAATATCACTCGTATGAGAAAACGTTCTGAGTAGGGCTACCATTAAAAATGTCAAACTTTACGATGACAATGTCAAATTTAACATATTCACACTGGTGACGTACCAACAGTCGACATAAATGTCAAAGTTGTAATTATTTTCTTGTTTCATTAGTGATTCCTAGTAAATTTTAAAATAAATTTGACAGTATTCCACGAGGATATTCAAACCTCAGCTTTAGTGGAACGACATACGTGAAGAAATTGTTTATTGACGACAAATTGAAAAGTCCCTTCCATCAAAAGTGTTCCTATCTCACTCGACCGATGCAAGTGTGTACCCAGTCGAAGGATATGAGTACTCGTAACTATCGCGTGGATATCTCAAGTCCCTGTCGACTAGCAATTCATCACTTAGTTAAGTGATGCACTACAATGAGTAGTTAACTACTTCTACTATGCCACACAAGTTTTGTTTTGTTTTTTTTTGTGAAAATATGTCATCTCAATCCGAAGACGTTGACGAACACTCGTGCTCAAAGATTTAACCCAAGCAACATGAATTTGCTTGTCAATGGGAGGTCGCCCACCATCTTCCTCTGGACATCATAGATTGTACCAGTCTATCGATTTTTGTGGCAAAGCCAACGAAGGGAATGTGACTTCATCGTTATTTCACAAACCGACAACAAGTATCTTTGCACACTTTCTTGTGAAACACTTAACATTAGCATGCCAACGGAGTGCCCTGCTGAGAACTGAATGTTTTCCACATGCTTAAGTACAAAGTATTTTAATTTAACGCCAACATTTGCAGGCAAATGAAAAGAAAATCGCGCAGTTACCATGGTATCGCTCTTCCAAAACGATCGTATAAACAACATTCATTCACAATATTAAATGAGAAAAAAGTAAAATGCTTAATTTGGCAAACAAACAAGAAAAACAACAAAAAAAACTATGAAAACGCTGGGCGTGGGCGGTTGACATCATAACTGATGTTATCTCATCTCTTTGAGTAGGTAGATGTGCGTCTACTTTTTTATGGCTAAATAGCAAACATAGTGACGGAAGTTATTTAACGCATTGAGTTTCGTTAACATTTCAAAGTTTTGATGCGAAACTTGAAACGATCGCACAATATCTTGATATAAGGGGTGCCCCATAATTCAGGCAAAATTTGAATTTTGCGCCATTTAGTAGTAGGTACAGTGATGCCAACGCAAAAAAAAAAGATAAAAATGTGACAGCTGACAGTTCAGGGTTAGTAAAAATGAAGCGTTATACGAAAGAACGACGCATTTTTATTGTTGGGCAGTATTTTATAAGTTTTATAGATGACAAACTTTCATTTTCGTGCAAAATCGTCATGGTGATTTAAAGCCATCAACTGTGAAGAGAATGATTGAAGAATTCACGGAGACTGGATCAATTAGTGATCTTAAACACTCTGGTTCTCTTGTCACAAGTCGTTCAACAGGAAACTCTCGACTGTTTTATTGATTTTAGTTTTTTGATTGTTTGTTTCGAGTCAAATGTGACTCGACATGACCACATGACACTTGACACATATTGACATACTTACTTACTTAGATGGCGCTACAGTCCGGGGTGGACCTGGGCCTCAACCAATACGCCTCTCCAGTTCGCTGTTAAATCTCCTCCTCCAGAGCCCGTCAACGCAAACGGGACCAAAAATCACACGAAGAATTTTGCGTTCGAAACGACCAAGGAGCTCTTCATCCGACTTTGATAGGGTCCATGCTTCTGCACCATATAGCAGGACTGGGATAACGAGGGTCTTATATAGATACCTATTCAATTGCCTTCTTAGACCAAAGTAACAGCGGTTGGCAAGTGTGATTCTTCGCTTGATTTCTGAGGTGATGTCATTTTCAGAGTTAATAGCGGAGCCGAGGTAGACAAAGTCCCGAACTACCTCAAAGTTAAAGCTGTCTATCGTGACGTTCTGTCCGATTCGTCGATGTTGTGTGTCCCTTCTTGTTGACAGCATATATTTTGTTTTGCCCTCATTCACCACTAAACACATTTTTGCCGCTTCTGTGCTAATACTTGCAAACGCACCAGTCACAGCTCGCTGTGTTCTTCCAATGATGTCGATGTCGTCGGCGTAAGCAAGTAGTTGCACAGACTTCTGGAAAATTGTGCCTCTGGTGTTGGCTTGTGAGTTTCGCACCATCTTCTCAAGAATTATATTGAAAAAGTCACATGACAGCGCGTCACCTTGTCTAAATCCTTTTTTGACACCAAAGGTCTCTGTGATATTGTTTCCGACCTTTATGGAGCAGCGAGCGTTCTCCATCGTCATTCTGCACAATCTGGCAAGTTTGGCAGGGATGTCAAAACTAGACATGGCTCTGTATAGCTCGTCTCTATAAATGCTGTCATATGCGGAGTTAAAATCGATAAACAGGTGGTGGGTATCGACTCGGACCTCTTCGGTTTTCTCCAGGATCTGCCGTAGTGTGAATATTTGGTCGGTTGTGGACTTACCAGGTCTAAAACCGCACTGATAGGGTCCAATCAGTTCGTTTACATATGGTTTTAGGCGATCACACAGTACGGCAGAAAGGATCTTATAGGCGATGTTAAGGAGATTGATGCCTCTATAGTTGGCGCAGTTTAGAGGGTCTCCTTTCTTGTGGATCGGGCAAACAATGCTGAGGTTCCATTCATCAGGCATACTTTATTCTAACCAAATCTTGGAGATGAGTCATTGTATGCAGTATGCACTCTACCAAATCATCTCCCGCTGCCTTGAAAAGCTCGGCAGGTAAGCCGTCTGGTCCGGCAGCCTTGTTGGGCTTCAGCTTGGATATTGCTATCCTCACTTCATTTTGGTCAGGTGGACGGAAGTCTTGGCTTACATCGCCCAGGTCGAATGGTTCATTCTGCCTGACAGCGGAATTTATGTCATCGTCGCTGCAGAAATGGTTTTTCCATGTCCTCAGCACCGACTGTGATTCCACTACAAGGTTTCCTTGTTCGTCTCGACAGGTTTCTGCTCGGGTCTTGTTGCCATGACACGTCCTTTTTACCCTTTGGTAAAACTTCCGAACATTGTTCCTGGAGTAACACCTCTCTATTTCCTCGATCGCGCGCTTCTCATGCTCTTTCTTTTTCTTCCGGAGAAGCCGGTGTTCTTCCCTCCTTCTTTGCTCGTTGTACAAAACAAGCTCTCGGTCATTTCTTCAATTAGAGCGTGTTCTCAACTCTTACGCTTACATTATTGTAGTATATGTATGGAGTTTACCTCATCTGCAATGTATGGCTATGGATGTGTTTTTTTAACTGGGAGGGCGGCTACGTTGCCATGAGAAATGTGGAAATGATTCTGGCCTTAAGTCCCACACACAGGCTTGCGATGCTTTCCACCTTCTTACAAAAAGAAAATTCGAAATTTCCAACTCTAGCGAAGTACGGAACCTTCGGTGCGCGAGTGACACTCGCACTTGGCCGGTTTTTTATACCCTCCACAGGAAGGTATATTCACTTTGCCAATACATTTGTAACGCCAAGAAGGAGTCACCGGAGACCTCATAAAGTATATATATTCTGAATCAGGATCACATTCTGAATCGATTTAGCCATGTCCGTCTGTCTGTCTGTCTGTCTGTTGAAATCACGATAGCGCCCAAAGGAATTGACATAGGCGAATGAAACTTGGTGAAAGGACTTCTTTTTATCGTCGTCAGGTTGGTATTGAAAATCGGTTATGTCGATCAAGTAGTTCTGGTACCTCCCTCACAAAACCAATTTTGCATGACTTGTATGCAGTGGAGGGTATCAAAGCATCGGCCAGGCCGATGATAACACTTTTACTTGTTTTTATTTAAACTATCTGCTTTTGATATTCTCATGCAATAATAAATTAAAAAAAGGTACAGAAAGAATTTTGACCTTGTTTTTGGGAAAACTTGGTACTATGTGCGATGGTCAGTTCTATTACTAAAATAGTAGGTTCCTAAAAGAAGATTGACCTGAATTCATTTTAGAACCATCTGTTTTCCAGTCACCGTTTTGGGATATTGTTGGGCCTTTTGCTTCTTATTGCTACAGATCCTCCATAGAGAACTGTTTGTTGAAGCATGAAATTTTTCCCAATGAAGTCGTGAAAGTTCATAGGAAGAAGTCGTTAGTTCTAGGTGACCACTAAAACTTATCGCTTTCATTTGCGTCAAACTGAATGGTGTATTGCCCCTTTGTGTATGGATAAGTAAATGGAAGTTAGTTTGTTTAAGGCTTCTATAGCAGGGACAGGTTTGCAAGTTTCCAGAAAGACCATGAAAGACGTTGTACCCTTTTTCTGTTTATGTGAGACGGGAGGTCCAAATAAGTCTCCTTTCTAGAATCACTCCCATATACTGGACTGTCACAGTACTCAACGATCATGTCAATAAAACGAATTGGACCTAAAGTCTTACCTCTTATGTGAAAGGTGCTGTGACAGACTTACTGGGGATTGATGGGCAGATATTCATTGCTGCACCAGTCTAGTACTGACCTAATGGCGTTTCGGATAGGTGACGTGTCCCTTATGATGGCAGAGTCTTCATCCATGTAACCAATTGTGTTGATCCGAAGTGTATTAACCTATGAAGCAGGCCGTTAATCACAAAAGACCACAAGAGAGTGAGAGTACTCCCCCACTTGCAAACAGAACTTTGCAGCGTTTTCCAAAACTAAAGTCGGCCATGATGGAGCGGTTATTTTTCAAGCATCGCTTTAACTGGTTTGCCTATATTTTTGTGTGATGCAAGACATTTGGAATGAAATAGTCCATATTATTGTCAAAGCCACCCGTATAAGGGTAAATTGCACTCGCTTGGCAGCCGTGGGCACTATTAATCTGTGTTGCTAGCTTCAACAAACCAACCCTCCGTAGGTCTATACCTTTATAATACACACATTGACATAAATGCGTGTAGAGGCTACGCCTTTTCTGAATGTCGATTCTTTCCATTCTGTTCGGGAAACACTGATAGTCCTGCTGATAGGTTTATTGCCTGGTTTTGGGGAAACTATAGTGCTAACCAAGAAAGACTCAATGAAAACAACAAGAAAAATTTAAAGACGCTTGCAAAAAACATGAAGTCTGTCCCACCAAAGCTCTGCCAAAGCTTAGAGTGACAGTGTTCGAGGGCTTTGTGCTAATGGCAGCCAAATGAGGCTTAGTAAACTTGTTGTGCTAAAATGTGCAAGTATAGCTCACTGGTCGCAGATGATTTCTTCTAATCATTCAATTAGTTTTAATTACTGTTCAGGATATGGAGCAACAGTTTGTAAATCTATGAACTTGCCATGTAATTGCGTGCGATTCTGATGGGAAACAAAATGTGTGTGGCTGCAAATTCAGACTGAAACCCGAAGCGACAGACTTTAGAATCATTTTGCATTGATGTGGACGTGTAGTTTCGTTCACTATATAGTCGACGAGTGACGCCATGCAGTGCAGTTACTCGCCATACATCTCACACTAATACACTTTGAGTCTTCTTAATGTCGAGTCATGTCTGTCTTAAGTGCGAAAAATTACCAGCATAATGTCACGTACTGAGCGAGAGGCATAGACCGCCCGTATAGTTGTAATAAAAAAGGGTTCTACCGCTCATAATTGAACTTTTCACTTTGATGCACGACCGAATGGGAACATTTCGTGTATATACGCTTGCAGAACAAACACTTCGTTTATGAAAAACGTGTCGTATCCTAAAAAGTCCCATGAATAACATGATCTTTACTGGTGTACATGTTTGGTACAGGGATGGCCCGTGCGAATGGTATTGAGATATTATAGTCACAGGACTTTAATTGTTTGTTTTTGACAATAGGACTGACTGCAGGTTATTGGCGAACTTGCCAGAAGGGGGTCCATAGACGGTATATCGTTTGATATAAATATGGTCCTACGTGCTTGTTATCGAAGGCACAACACAAAGGTCCACAAATGCACTGCTCCTTACACCTGATTAATGGATTAAGAAGTTGCGAAAGATAAGCGAGGGACACATTCAAAACTCTAGTCGACTTTATGTGTCCGAACTAGGTTTGCAATGTAAATAGACCTCGAACTAGAACAAGATTCACGTCAATTTTCCTACGTCAAACATAAAGGGTCATTCATTCGAAAGTAAAGCTAAGTAAAACACACACAGCGATACATTTTTGATGAGCATTTAATTTCATTACAAAGTTTGGACTTTTCTTCACTTAAGTGTGTGAAAAATAATATCATTCAAATGGCGGCCTCGGGAAGATTCGCAGCATGCGATTCTTTTGAGGTAATTTTCAACCACTTTTTCACACATTTCAGGCGGTATCGCGGCCATAACGTGAGTAATGCTTGTTTTTTTGGTTTTTCGGGTATTATTCGCGTAAACACGGTCTTTTGTGTAGCGCCAAAGAAAAATATCTAACGGTGTCAAATCGCACGATCTTGGTGGCCAATTGACGTCGCCAAAAAGTGAAATTACGCGACCAGGAAACTTCTTCCGCAATAAATCCATAATTGGTCGTTTTGTGTGGCTTGTTGCCCCGTCTTGTTGGAAGCACATATCGTTCAAGTAATGATCTTCAATCGCCGGCCAAAAAAAAATCGTTTAGTTGATAAATCGGGAAATCGATAAATTCGGATCATCAGCAACACTTGCACTTGCAGCAGCAATATTTTCGACTGAGCGTGCATTACGATGATGCACAGGCCTTACGAAATCAGTAGCGCTTCCACTCTCTTAAAATTTCTTCACAATTTTACCGATTGCTTGTGTAGTCGGTCGATTATGACGATTATAATGAACGCGTAATCCGGCAAAATTAGCTACGTTTGAATCACCACTGTTGTAGTAAGTTTTAATAATTTTAACGCGTTGTTCGATTGTTGTCCATTAGCGTAAAGGCAAACATTCAACTAATATTATGACACTTCAAATGAGAGCTGAGTTTGACAGGTGTCAAATGACCTGTGCAATGAAAATGTCAACTGAACACTCAGTGGAGAAATTCTTTCACGACTACCCCTGCATAAATGGCAACTGATAGAACTGATTTACGTGGTCAATCTGGTACAGGGGTGTCAAACTCAAACTTTTTAAGTGTCTTTAGCATGACAGCAGGCCATATAAAAAGTAAAATGCGAAACACAAAAGTAAGAAGTATAATAAACTAAAGTGGGAGAAAAAAACTTCAATTGTTTAACAAACTTTGAATATTCATGCTTGTGTATTTTGAGATTCGAACGAATAGTCAATTCAAACGAATGTCTCTATTCGTTCGAATGAACTTTGTGTATTTTGAGATTCGAACGAATAAGATTCATTATAGAGAATGTCATAAAATGAATTCAAATGAATTCAACTTTCGAAATCAGCTGTTTCACATTTTTATTTTATGTAATGTGAACATACTTTTGTTTTCTATGGAGGCTCGTTTTTCATTGTTTTATTAAAACTATAAAAAAAATTTTAAAAATATTAACAAGTTATTAGGGGTATTCACGATCCGATGCAACTGGTCTTGTACCATTGCGAAAGTGCGAAAGTGCAACTTTTTTTCGCACTACAACAACAAAATATACTGACTAAAATTTCGCTACACTTTTGCACTTTATCTATACCCTAACCCTATAGTAACCGAAAAATACAACAGAGTAAAGTGTAGCCTTGTCAAGTTGACAATTCGCTTAATTGTTAATTCCTGTGTGTAGCAATCGGAAAAAATGAAGAGAATGGAAAACAAAAGTAAAAAATGGACAGAAAAAGAGGTCATCATATATCATCTTCGTATTTACTCTCTCCATTGGCTAAAATAATTTTTCTTTTTGGCCTTTTTACGGCAAAAACAATTAAAGCTAGTTTTTCAGTTTCAAAAACAAATAAAGGTTTCTTTCAGAACACAATTGTTATCAAACTGTCATTTGTTTCAGTTTTGCAAGAGATGGGAAAAAGTGTGTTCACGATCTGATAAGAAAAAATAAAATTTCGCAATTTTACTAGGCCTGCTACACCGAATCGTGAATACCCCTATTGAGAAATATTATGCTAAGATCTACAAAAATGTGAAGTAGAAGTTTTATCTCAAATATGACCATGTGTAAGAATACTTAAATGTGTTATTAGAAAAATTTTGACACGCTTAATTTTGAAATTTATTTATTTTTTTATTTTTTTTTTTATTTTCATGATTCTTGACTTAACAAACTTTGTATTTACTTAATCTACCATAACAATATTAAGTACAAGAATAGGTAGTGACATTTGTATTTGTGTAGTAACAAATAGTGATAATGTCACTTCAGAAAAAATAGCTTGGAAGTGTGGGGTGAATTGTTTAATTAATTTTAAAAGAAAAACATTTTATGAGTTTATACATATTTTTACACAAAATTAACAATAAAAAAGAAAGAAAACGTAAATTTAAAAGAACATTAATTTGTACATAAAATAGCAAATAGAACAATGTAACGTACATGTTTAGACAACATAGGGCAGCAAAACTTTAATTTCCTCGTGATCAAAATCAAGAAGCCATATTTTTACGTATTTTAGGAATAGGGGCAATGATCTTATTCCTCGGATATCTGTAGGAAGTTGATTAAATAGTTTGCACGACACGATGGAGTAAAAGTTTTTGAATAGAGTAGTACGGAAAGGAGGAATAATGACGGCATTAGTTGAATTGCTTCGCAAATTGCGATTGTTTGAAATAGGGCTCCGTAAATAGCCACCTCTCATAAAAAAGATTTTTGAAACTTTGAAATAGTACAAATGTTTTAGTGGCAGAATTTTCAATGCTCTGAACAAAACTATAGAAGGAGCCAAACGATTTACCCCACATACTTTTCTTATAGGACATTTTTGCAAAACAATCAATGGTTCAATCTTCGTTTGGTAAGCGCCACCCCAGCAACTTATTCCGTATTGTAGTTTTGATTGAAATATTCCATAATATACTGTTTTCAAAGTATTTTTGTCACAGAATTGTCTAAGGCGATAAAAGCTTCGTACTGAAGATCGTAAATATTGTTTCAGAATCGAAATATGTTTGGACCAACTCATATTTTGTTCAAAAGTGATATTTAAACTGATAAACAGCATGTGTTACAAGATGCCTGTTCAAACAACATTGTCCTTGTGGCTTCTTCAGTACAGACACAATTTGACGCATTTGACCATTCGCAATTGTTTGCATGAAAGAAAATTTCGGAGCTTAGGGACTCTTGCACATTAAGACTGAAGTGAAGTAATTTAGTTTTATTGCTGACAACTAGTTTGTGTTCCGAAAACCACAATCCCAGGAGGTGAACATAATGGTTTATGTCCGCGCTTAAGTTAAGAGGATTATCCGAGCGGTATGCAATGCCCAGATCATCTGCAAAAGCTGTAACATTCCCTTTAAACGGTTGACTAAATAATGAGTTGATGTAAATAAGAAACAGTATTGGACCAAGGACTGATCCCTGGGGTACACCTAAGTTGATTGTTTTTAGTCTGCTAACATAGTTACCTATTACAACTTTTTGAGTTCTATCCTTTAGGTAGGACTCAAACCAGTTGTGCATAAATCCACGAAATCCTGCATAGTGCAGTTTGTTTAGTAGAACTCTGTGGTTGACCATGTCAAAAGCTTTGGTAATGTCTTGATTATAAGGTTATCCAAAAGAGGTTTTAAAATTTTGTTATTTCATAGGAAACCCTTATTATTCAAGTAAAAGATGCATACAGGGCGGTGTACGTTATATTAAACTACAAGTTTTCGCTTTTATTTTTTCAATTCAAATCTGTTCTTAATTTTTCTTGATACAGTTTTTTTGTATACAGTCGGTGGCAAATAACAACAGACAACATGGCGGTTGTCTTGTTTATGGATGAAAGAAGAGAAAATTCCATACGGGAGGATAATAATGGATGCCTGAAATCAAAAGTCAAAATACACTCAACATTCGAATGAAAAATGAACTTTCGATTGATAGGATGAACTTCCTATCTGTTCGAATGTCAAAATACAGATTCTTCAAATTCGACACACTTTCGAAAAAATTCGAATCTCAAAATAAGCATGATTGTTTGTAATAAACAAGAAAACAATATTTTTGAATGTGACGCGAAACTTTAAACGTCTCTCCTGAAATTCATATATTTTCGACTTATGTCAGCGACGATAGCTTCGATCGATCGATTTTCACATATACTAGAAAAGCAATAAGCATATGTGCTTGACTTCATGAATTTTTTTGGGAAAACAACTTGCAAGCTATCTCATCTCTGTATTCAATTATCTTTGAATGTGAGTCTCGAAGTGTCAAGTTCAAGTAGAGCATAGTTGTTGTAATTGCGTGCTTTAAATATTGCTTTATTTTGCTTTGTTAAGATCGAAGCTTAAAAAACAGGCCTGATATTTGGCATGCCTGATCTAGTGGATCAATAAAAACTCTGATACATCACTCCGGTCAGATTTGATAAACTAACGTTTTTAACGTCCAAAATGTTACCAATATCGAGTTAAATAGAGCAATATCGAGTAAAATAGAGCAACATCGAGTAAAATAGAGCAACATCGAGTAAAATAGAGCAATATGAAGAGTTTAGCGTTCGTTTTGAATCTTCAAACTACTTAAACTCTTAACGAGCCTGGAATATTACAACAAGCCCGTCAAAATCAGGGGAGCCAGGATTGTGGGCCTTACCAAAAATCATTTTTAACATCCACACTAAACGTTTTCTAGGTCACAATGTGCAATTTTTTATGGATAATTTCGCCATTGTAAATTCGAAATTCGGTGTCTGTGTTGGCGAATGTCCATTTGTCAGGTTCATTTTCTTTAACCCGAATCAGCATTGATAGAAACTGTCATAAATAAAACACGACAAAACTTTATCGTGGTTAATATTCAACTGTAACTCCTCAAATCAGAGAGAAGTCCAATGGAGTGTTTCAGGTGTCTGGTAGATATTTGCCGTGGGAACATCAAAATTCACTGGTCACACGTTCGGTGTGAGAATTTAGATGTTCGCACGGCAAGGAACAACAGATCTTTTTTTTTCACACCACAAAGCCCCTTTACGAGGGTTAGAGAATGGATGCGCCTTGCAACGATAGGGACATAAGTGGACCTATACGGTTCCTTCCACAAAGACGATGCAATATAAAATAGGCAAATGTCTCCTCTCCTTTTAATAGCTTAAAGGAAGTATAAACTTCTGATCGTCACCAGAACGACTGTTCGATGCTCTCCGCATGCTAGTTTGAAGGCTCATTAAAAGACGTGGAGAAGTCTAAGTATTTTGAGATCGTGTGGACGAACTATGAAATGACCATTTTCGAGCAATTTTTAAACAAATTGGTCAAACACTTAAACAGGAGGACTCAACTTGGCTAAGGTAAGACCGGTAACTTATTCGGTGTATGATTAAACTCATACCGCTGGTCATGAGATTTGAGTACGAATCGACAAAATAAAAGCGCGATAACAAGCTAGGGTGACGCACAGGGAATTTATAAAGAAAAAATAAAGTACATGATGTACTCATTGTCGAGAAGTTACTTCTCTGGGAGGGTGGTTCATAGTTTGGTGGTTTCATCACCCTAAAAGCATGCGCCCAACTCGGATCGAATTGCATCAAGTAAGCTCGAGATGAAATAGTTAGATGAGATAAGATTATAAGACGAAGAGCCTTCATGGGGCTCTGGCACTGCGACTTAAAAGAGCCTTCCATTGTGAACACCTAGAGCCATCTTTTCACTCCGGAGGCAGGGGAGGATCTTCTCTGGGTATATGTCAGCAAAAGTTGATAAAGTGACGATTTCATCGTTAAAGCCCGTATGACACTAAGGTCCGTTTGCTGATACGACTCATAGCGAACTAAGTTCCAAATAAACTCTCATGTGACAGTTTATGATCAGAAAAAAGTAGGCCATAAGTATTTAAATAGAATTTAAATCGTTAAGGGTCGTATGAGCAAACGGCCCTAAATTTTATTTTCAATTTTTTCAGCAGTACGAAAAACTAGAACGAAAATTCCCGATAGGAGTGAGTGAGTACACAAACTTCATTGAAATTGAAATTTTTAGCTGCTGGCAGCTTTTTTGACATTTCAAGATTATTTGAAAAAAAAACTCGTTTGAAAATCTGCTGTTGCTTTGCAATTAATTGCTACCCCTTTCGTTATCACTTTTAGTCTCTTTTACTCACCGCTGACTTTTCAACATTATAAAAATGAGGAAAAAATTAAGTGTCATACGGGCTTAAGGATGTTTTTTTCTGAGACGAAATAGAGCCGGATATTCCAGCAGTAGGTGCAGATAGGATTCGTCACCCAGTCTGCATGTTGGATTCGGTGAGAAGTCAACGCAATGAAGGTTTTCTTTCATAAGCCGTGGCCACTTATTATTCCTGTTGGGATTCTCAGGTTATTTCTGTCCAGAAAGTAGGATTTTCTGTGGGGAGAGATAAAACAGTTATCCTAAGTCCGACATTTCTTCTCTACCAGCGAATATGTGCGGATTCCCACTGATGATTTGCCGGAAGATCAAAAGTTATGGAGGCTCCACTTTATCATCCCACACCTGCGTCCCTAAATCAATTGAAATGGAATTGCATAACGAAAAAACTGTCCAATTCTGCCGACTGAAATTGTCATTAGACCAGACAGTTAACCCTATAATTTTGTCGAATTTTTTTTTTTTTTGGTAAATCAAGTCTTACAAGAAAGTATAACAAATGAACACAAATAAAATATTCAACTACAGCTTATCTCCTCAATGGGTGCGGAATGCGAAACTACTGACGCGGGACAAGCACCCCTGACACTAAAATCCCGCAAAAGGTCAATCTGATAACTCCATTCATATTAGCAACAACCTTATAGCTGAGTTTACCCACTTTAACCATTAAGGGCCAACTTGCTAACTGCGTTCCTTTAAATTTATGATCTCATTTATGAAAACTATTCACGAATATTACAACAAATAAAACAATCAACTATCTGCTAACAGATCTCATAGGTTTTGCAATCGATAAGCACTTGTGGGTAATTAAAAGTTTCCTTTGAAAGTTAGTTTCAGGTTGGCGGGCTTCAATAAGTACCGTGCCTACACATAAATTAAGTTCAACGACACATGGAAGCCAAACAGCTGGTGTTATATTTCCGCTACATTAATTACCCATCGCATTTAGCTCATGAAAGTGCCTTCATCTCATTTATATGCTTTGAAGAAAATAACTGCTTAACTGAACCAACAAGTCCAGGAAAATTTTCAGTTTTTTTTAACAATAATTGTTGCCGGCTTAGATTTCGTTGCTTGCCATGAGGTATTCGTGCAAAAATTGAAATATCAATTGCTGGCGGTCAACCGTGGCTTCACTAAATAGATGATGTGATTTTTTTTTGGAGATAATTATCGGGAAATATCTGTTATGCCGCGGCTCCGCCCAAGAATGTTCTGTTCCCACAGACGGGCAACAAATTTCCAGTAAATCTATGAATAGCTGTTGTTTTTGGTAAAACTAAGTCCGACAGGTCACAGCTTAAGCGGTTGCACCTTATTAAAGGCTAAAAATAAGCGAGAACTAAAAACGAACAGCAGATCAGTAGGAATCGTATGAATTCGTTGGGTAAAAAGATCTCTTTGCTTATCCGTTTGGGTTGAAATTGAAATTACTTTAAGCATGGCACCGCGAAACAGTTCTTTTGTTTTTGTAGGCTCATGATTTTAAGACGGTCGACATAAGGATCGTTTCAATGAAGACCCCGATGAGGGAGAGAAAAATTTGGAAACCCGAATCATGCGGTCACTCGCGCATACTTGCCATCTCTGAACGGACTTATGCCACTCACGGACTAACAGAAACCAAAGTATGACTTTGACAAGAAATTTTAAGTCTGCATTCCGGACAGGCAGGACTGGCTCTCAGCGAGTACTGTCATAAATGGCATGGACATCTTCGCAGATGCCAAAGAATGGGAGCAGGATTATCCTCGGAATAACTAGACATCAGCCATACCGACTGGCAAACCACTGCAGCATTTTCCAGGCAGAGCAGCTCAAACTGTCTTCGCGAGGTGATTACTATAGCAATGGAGGAAATTACCCTATGCGAGGACAGCCAAGCAGCACTTAAAGCGATAAAATCCAACGTCTGTAAGTGCCTTAGAACGATCACTCAGATTTGCTACGCTGTGTTCCTGGACATGTTGGTGTGGAAGGCGAAGAGGCAGCCGATAAACTGCCCAGATGTGGCTCTGAAATGGACATAATACTAGCGGACAGACGAGTGCTACACCAGCTTTCAACGCAGCTTAAAAACTTCTGACTCGCCAAGGCGATAAAGAAGCACGTCGACCTGAAAAGATCGCAGCTAAGAGCTTCATTGAAAATGCCACATTGAACTTGTCGAAAGAACGAAGGAACTACACTTACGGTGCCATCACAACTGGCAGTTTTGTGGCCCACAGTTGACACTAAAAGGTCAAAGATCCTAACATCTCTTGATAGAAACCAAATCCGAATGCTCGTCGAAATAAAAACTGCATCATTAGAAACATGGCTATAAGGATGGGCATCTTTGCAAATGACTTCTGCTGAAGTTACAGAGACAAAGAATCTGTGGAACATCTCCTGTGTCACTGTGCAGCCCTCCAAGGACGCCGCTACTCTTGTTTGGGAGCACGGTTCTCCGAAGGCTTGGGAGACCGAGCAACGATACCTCATCAGATCTGAGAAGATTATCAACCGTCCAGCTTTGTTATCCATAAGTATGGCTTTGCTTCTTTCCAGTGCGGAGTGTTCTATTCCCTCGTCGTTTCATTGCCCTTCCATACTTGTTTATTCACTTGGACATTCGTTTTTATTTTATGATCTGTGGTTTGCTGTGTTTTCTCTATCTGGACCCCTTTCGAACACTCGGCCATTTTGTTTCGGCGATTTTACCATTTTGGTCGTCATAGATATTTGAAGTGAGCGGGTCCCGGTATTTGCCTTATAAGCCCGTTGCCTCAGCCGACAGTTTCTTCAAATGCAACTAGGACTTATGGAATTTTTACCCTGTACAGCAGGGAAATCCCTCCTGCTCAATGGCATAGTAGTATTAGTGTGGAACTGCACAATGCAGTGGTCAAGTGCGTCGGACGTATTGAGTTAAGGTTGCAGTTCGTATCGGATTATCAAGGGCGCTTGACGAGTTCGCGCTGTTCAAGGTTGAAATCGTGTTCTCTGGGCATTCTATTTTTTTCTTTTTGCTGATATATTGCCCAACCTTAGGGTCTTATATTTCTTTACAATATAAGTGAGGAAATTCTCTATTTATCTCCTCGCTTCAGTCGAGCTCACTAAACTGAAAGTGTATAGTAAGATGCATCCAGTTCTTTTTCGGCTGTAACTTTTAAGATTACATTACTTATGGAGCTCGTCAAAAGAACGCACATATCCCCCGAACCTCGAATCAATACCTATATGGAAGTGACCATGATAGTCAAAACTGTTTCGAAACGGACCCATTGACGGTTAGGTGTAGAGCAAAGCTAACCTCAAGCAACCGACCAAACAAGGTGCCTTAACATATTTGTAACAGTTTTTAGGCAAATGATTTCTGAAGAACCAAAATTGCTCCACTGAGAGCTTCTATGAGCCTTATGAAGTAGCGCGTTTGACGGATTCTACACTACAGAGAACGTACACCCACGCTTGGTTCCTTTAACAACTTCGCTCAATACCCTCTCCAGAAGCTCTCACCTAGGTGTCAACAGATTCCTTAATGATGCTGAGAGCTCAAAATCGTGTAAGCGTCTTTAGCATGCAGCAGTACAATACAACTAAGACGGCTACCAGAAATACCCCGCAAGGAAGTTGTTATCTCCGCTGCGCTATAGCTCATTTTGCATACATTTTGTTGCCACATTCTGGGTGTGATCTGAGGTGATTGCGTACACGGACGATTTGTTTTTCGTTTTGTCATAAAACTCGTAGAAAGTGCTCTGGCCTTGGAGTAAATTCCAAACTATCGAAATTGTAATATTTGCCTATATTAAAACAAAGACACCGCGATTCAGCCCATCCAAAATAGATACCGGTGAACGGTTCAAGACGATGCAGGATTTAAACTAAAGACCGTCATATATATATTTACTTCCTCCAGCAACAAGAGTACAAGTAAAACAGTCGTAACTAGGTATACATATTACACAACTCAAACGAGCTCTTCGGTAAATCAAGACCAAATATTGATGATTCCTGATCAATGGACAGTGGATACAATATACTGTCTGTAGAAACTCTAAGACCTTTTTCACACCGGCTCTAGCGACAGCCAGACTATTCAGCAAGGCGAACCCTAATCCAGGGACATAAAACTGTTTTTTTTATTTAAACTGTGAGTGGTAACTCGGTTTTTCCTTCGTCGATACTATGAAAAGGAGAAAATGGAGAGAAAATGTTTAAAGACTTTTGAAATTATTTCGATAGGGTGAACAGCAGGGGGATGCGGAACGAATTAGTTCGATGGTGGCATTGTAAACACCGTGCAACTTCTTGACCCAAATATCACATATTGGTCTTCCATATTGGCCGCAAAAAAAGATAAACACTTTTTTCCAGAGCCAGAGCAATTTTCTAACCTCAAAACGTCTTAGAAATGTCAATCTTTAAAATTTGCTATTTTTTACATTTTATAGACCACAGTTCTGTGGAAAATTGCGCATTTTTCACATTTGACGGCATAAATAGGTGTCAGCTTAAATGAATAGTATATTTTATAAACAAAATTTCGATATAAAACCAGATGACTTTTAAATCACACACCAGCTAAATTTTATCACCCATACAAAAATGTCTACAAAGATAAAATTTAGCGAGGCAGTTTAGCAAAGCAGTATCCTGTTCGCACGCTAAATTCTTAACTTCATGTAGATGGGTCGATGAAAAGTCTCCACTTATTTAGCTAAATAAATGTCCGATGCATTAAATCGAAGATAAATTTTGACGTAAAAAAGGGAGGAAGAAGTTTGTGTTGCGTTTGGATATTTGTTTGAAGGAAACCGCAGAGAAAAATTTGATAGAGAAAGAAAAGATGTTTTTTAAGCTTCAAATAGTCTTAGGTTTTTTGCAAATCAGCCTTTTTGCCTTTTTTGCAAATAGGAATTTATGGGACACGAAGAACAGTGTCTTCTTCTGCTTGCTATTACAGAAACAATTTGAGGTGCTGCTGCAATAATAATATCTTCTTCAATTTTTCTCATACCCATTGTTTTGGAATGATTCAAATATTGCGATGAAATAGTTTTTGTCCCATCTATATGGTGTGTAATAATAATTTAGCGAGCATTTAACTGTGGAGAAACGAAGTGGAGACTAGGGACGCTAAATTTAGCGCGAGCAGGATACTAAGCTTTAGACTCTATAAATGATCTTTAACTTTGACAATTATACAATTTTGCATTTAAAAAAATTGACCGCCTATCAGATATCAGGAGGAAACTAGCCCAAAAAAATATATCTTGGACTAACATTTCCCAGTAAGCCTAGTTTGGTGTTCCACCAAAGCTGGACTGTTTCTCTCCACCACTTCGCTTAATGTTCGCTTAATTTTGACAGTGCAAGTTCCGTAAAAAAAAAAGAACTGTGTCGGAAAAGTTGATTGACTTGACATGCTGCTGTTAATTTGCTTTCGTTTGAAATTTTGTTGCGAATACCGATATTTTCTCTGATCTGTCAAAATTTAGCTATGGAAAAATGTATTTTGCATTAATACGCTTACTTAAATTCTGTAGACTTAAATTCGTACAGTGGCTTACAAATTTAGCTTGAACTGCGAACTGTTTGGCTTAACCGCTTTGCTTTATTTTATCTTTGGAGACATTTTTGTATGGGGGCTTAATTTAAGCGCGAGCAGCATACTAGGCTTAAGCGTTTGGATGTCTCCTTGTGTTTTTCTCTTCCATATGCGAACTAGGTTCGACTAAAATACATATTCGCATACGTTAGGGACGTTGGGATATCCAGCAACCACATTTGTCTGGACTGGATTGTTCACAAACGCTTACTTTTGTCAACTACAGCCCGTTCCCAATTGTTGATCCTTGAAATGTTCCCGTACTTAATTTTTATTTCTTGTTGGAACGGGGCCCTGCCTTGATGTCAATTTTAAATTGGAAGTTTCAACTGAGTATTCAAAGTTGTTTTTTTTTTGTATTCTTTTCCTTTTATATCTTGTGTCATCGTCAATTGAAAAATTGGTAACAGACCAATCAAAGAGATTTATGGGCAATTCTTTAAAAATTCTGTCGCATTGAGAATGGACCTGGAAGTGCACTTCTTTGTTCAAGATTTGCTCTTTCGATGGGCAATTATTTTCTTCAATCGAAAGCGCCATTCCTCACTTAAAATTCACATAACCCCATCATTGCAACAGATTGCGAACAGACTCTGGATTGTGGAAACGTTAAAGAATCTAGTTTAGCAATTCTGACAGCTGCTTGACTTCACGAGTTTTAGTATAAATTTAGGCAAATTTTGTGACTGAATATGTCCTAACTTGACAGTTCGTGTATGTGGCTGACGTAAGAAAAGTGACGTTGGCGATCAATCTTTGTCGTTCAAGGTTCGTAGGTGATCGAAGATACAACCGCGAACTCTATGAGCTGTACCAAGATGTGGATGTAGTCCAAAAGGCCAAAATATGTCGACTACATTAGATCGGCCACATCGAGCCCCATAATGCCCCAGCTAAGAGGATCTTCGAATCCCAGCCGCCAGGTTCGAGACGACAAGGAAGACCGAACCTACGTTTCAAAGACCAAGCCATCGCGGATGCCAGAGCGCTTGGTATGGATAACTGCAAGCAGCGTGCCCGGGATCGCAGAGGATGAAAGGCTACAGGGTCTCAGGAAGAGACTCTTCACGGGTCGGGAGCCCGTTAAGTAAAGTACATAGGTGTAGTCCAGACCAATCTAGTCGACCTAAGGTACCTAACTACATTTTTGAATGTGGCCATCGAATGACAGCTAAAAAACGTGTTTGAAAACAAAAACAGTTTTTCTATAACTGCAGCATAATTTGTTTAAAGATTTTTCAAAAGTTTATTGCAGAGTTGCAATTTTGTGTTTATTAATTTTTAAATGCTAAAAAGGCATTTACATGAACGAAGTGGCTATTGGCCTGTGTTTTTTGCTCTAAATGACGTTTGTCTAACTTCGGGACGCGGCTAAGTAAAGTTAGGTATGATGTTTTCCTTAAAAATAGAAATAAATTGCCTAAAATGAAATACTCGAGTTTAGAATCCTTTTTGTAAGCGAAGCAAACCTCTGTTTGACGCGATTTAACTTTGACACGACGGCCGAATAGCAACCGCCTAACATGAATTACCAGTCACTGGATGGAAGCGGCGACTTTTATTACAATCAATCATGTTTCTTTAATTTGCTTTCTGTATTTTTTTATATAAAATTTCAATTTCATTCCTAATTGCATTCTTTGGTTATACTCGCCAGGAATCAGGATGCTAGATTAATGCACAAATAAGAGGTCAAAAACAAAAAAAAAAATAATCCGCTAAAGGTACCGTGACATCACAAAATATTCACTTGTCAGCTATTGGAATTAATTTATTCGAAACCAATATCTTCCCAAATATGTTTGCTCCCACGAGTTGCCCTTGAATTTTCTTCCCAACGCAATAAACTCGAAAAAGAACGTGTACCTACTCAAATGTGGGCTGATTTAATTTACAAGGAAGTAGACTCTGATGACAATGACGGAGGCGGCGAGGCAGATGGTGAACGTAGGTAAAAAAGGAACAGATGTTCCTTCTTCTTGGCGTTCTTCAATTAACCACCACACCACACGTCCACACAGCGCACAAGACACCATCGCCGCAGCCGTTGCCGTTGTTATTCTTTACTTTTTCGAAAGATATGAATGCAAAAGAAAATATGCTGGCAATCCTCCAACCAATACACATTGCATAGGCCGACAGGCACACGACAACAAAATGTATTTTTTTTTAGAAATGCTTTTCAAGCAAACTCACCTGAGAATCTTGCAATGAACTTGAAGAACTCATTCGATGCAACACTGTCCCGTCGCGGTGGACTGCTGAATTTTCCCCAAATGCACTGAGCTGTCGCATCCTCCGCAGCAGCTGCTATTTCGGTTTTGATCATTGTCGTTTCCATTGCAGTATCCATTAATTCGTATAGAACTTCGTCGTTTTTCCCTTTTAATGTTGGTCGGTCTCCTTGCTTCCTTTTTACTTGTTTTCAACTCCTATTGGGGTCTTCGTTCGCTGTTTTCGAGAATCGTCTGTCGTTGGGTTTGTGTGTACCCTATACGAGGCAGTGGTCTTTGCTGTTGATGGCTCCTAGCTGCGTATCATAATTTACGATGCCGAATAGCTTTCTAAATCGACGCAGACTGCTTCCATGGAAAGTCCACACATTTCCAAAGTTCGCTGTCTGTGGTCGTGGCCAATGCGCGAGAGCTGCCTTTTATGTGCTAATTAATAAACACTGTTTTTTTTTATGCTATCATTTTTCGCTACTCAGTCCCGTAACCGTAGGAATTGTACCGTCTGTAGTAGGTACCGCGGCGGTGCTCCAACTCTAGTATCTAGCATTACTCATTCAATCTCGCGGGAGAAGACCTCAACACTAGTCGCGCACACACAGAAACGCACGCAAGTACGTGCACAAGTAGCAGGTTTGGTTGGGTCGATCGTCTCGAATAGTATTCGTACGTGGGCCGTCACAGAAGCGCAATATATGAATGAATGAACACAAGTATATAAGGAAAGGATGGGATGGAAAAAAAAACACTTAGCGTAGTTCCTCTCTTGGGTTATGTAAAGAGCATGTCTGCATTGGATTATGTGGTGCAGTGCAATTGCAATAGAAACTGGACTTGGAATGGACCCTTTTTATTTTTTATTTTTTTTATTTACTCTTTTTCACTGCAATTGGATAATTGTGAGCACTTTTGAGGAAATTATTGGACGAAGTTTACACTAAACATGAGAATTTTGTTATTTGAAGCACTTTCACACTTTTTGTAGAAGCGTTTTTGTAATATTTCAGCAGAAAAACATGAAATAAACGCAATCAACGACATACGAAACAGACGGCCAATTACATACTGAAGTAAATGGATGAAGTGGAGACTGGAGAGACGAGAGAGTGAGACCATAACAATTCTCCACGAAAGTGATACCAAGTCATTGTGTTAGGATAGAAAACAAAAAATTTTGATAATATTTTTAATTGGGACATTGAAGTTAAGTACCTACCGAGTCTGACTTCTGACAACTGGCTGACTTGATATGTCTCAGTTTTGATTAGCCTAGAGCTATCACATGTAGTCGACGTGTATGGAGGGGTAGCCGACTAATCTATTCAAGAATTGCGTGACTGAGCACTAACCCCCTTATTAATAAACACTGCGTAAAAGTTATCAACTCGTTATTCAGAAGTTACGTGAAATTTTTGTATGCTATCTGATATCTGCTGGCTAACTAACTTGTGCACATTTGTTTATTAATACGGAGGTAAGTTGACAGTTAGTATATGTGACTATAGTTCTTGCGTCCAAGGTACATCTAGTCCAGACTCCAGTCCAATTTAGTCCACTTAAAATAACTAGGTTTTTAAATGAGCCCACTATTTAAGGGCACTGTTTTCAGTTGTACCAGATACTAAACTGTTGGTGAAAGATCGAAGAGCTTTGGTATTTAAAACGAAACTTAACTATTTATCATTTTAAACAAAAATTAATTATTTTGTTTTCTCTCACTGCGTTCAGGATTTTAGTTCAGAGCTAATCGCAGCGTTTAACGATAGGCGTGTTTTTTTTTAGCTTCGATCTCAGCAAAGCAAAGTAAAGTAGGATTTTCAGCATTCAATTTCAACGACGACTGTGAGGCCTCAAAGTGTCAAATAGAGCGTAATTGTTGTAATTGCGTGCTGAAAATCCTTATTTACTTTGCTTTGCTGAGATCGAAGCTCAAAAAAACACACCTGATATCAGAGACAGTCAACTTGCGATCCGTAATTTTTGATTAATTCAATTCTTTCTGCAAAAGTTGCCACCTGTAGAGTCTTCGATTTCAACACAAACAGTTAGACCATCAGTATAGAGAAGTCAATTCTATACCGAAGTTATGCAAAATATTTTCTTTGAATGAAATTTAACGCAAAACATATTTGGATAACCGAACACAAGAATTGTTTTTCAAATAACGTGATTGAAAAGTGTTTCGCGAAGCCCATCCTTTAATAGATGGGCTACTTTTTGGTTCAAACGTCAAAAAAATATATATAATGGCCAGAGTTGAGTTTTAATCCCATTACTTTAACTTCTGAGCTTTTACCACGTACTATATGAACATAATTTTTTTATGTTTTTATCCTGTTTTTTTTTTCTTGCATTTATTCTCTTTTCAATATTTTTTTATATAATTATGCTGCAGCCATGTAAAATCGGTTTGTTTTTCTTCTACTTATTTGACACTGACGTTCTCGCAAACTACCCTATTGGATCATTCTGGCTGTTTCTTTTAAATTATAACTTTGATATTTACTTATACACTGATGACAAATTTGTATCAAATGTAACGACAGGTTTTTAGAGCAGCTTTATTAATCACTTATTGAAAATTGAGAACAGTTATAACTCCCCCGGACTTTCTCAATAAAAAAAAAAAAAACAGCTCCTAGTAGACCGGTAGATAAGACTAGAGTAATTTCTTAGCTCTATTCCACGAACGAACAGAACTCTAATTAAAACCACTCTACTGTCAAAATTAATCAGGGACATTACAACACGCAACAGAAACACTATTGAATCTGTCAAAAAATTCATTGCCATCGTGTCAGTTGTTGGCTGCAAAATTTTGTTGCTGAAGATATATATTTAAATTGTTTTATATTGTTATTGTTTTTTTATTCTCGTTAAGTACCCATTAGATATCTAAATAACTATAATTCCAAAATGTTAGATCTGTTTACCATATTCACAAAGGGAGGCATTGTTTTGTGGTGCTTCCGAGCCACAGACCAGATATTTACATCTCCCATCAATAGCCTAATACGTGGAATCATTCTGCAAGTACGTGTGTCAAGTAATTTGCATACACTAGTAATTCGCTAACTAAAAGTGTACTTGCTTTCTCTAATTTTCGCAGGAACGAACAATTGGAGACAAAGACTTCGAGTACAGCAATTTGGCTTTACGTTACAAGTTGGACAATGAACTGGACATTGTATTGGTTGTGGCTTTTCAAAAGATCGTCCAAATGTCATATCTGGACAAATTTCTAAACGATGCACACTTAGAGTTCAGGGACAAATACAAAAATGAACTTTCCTCCAATGTGAAGCTGAACTTTGACTTTGATTTCTCGGCCGAATTCGAACGTATCCTATCCGATTCAGAATCTTGGGGTAAAATGCAAGAAAAAGTTCCAAAACCAATGCGTAGCTTTGATGAATCGGCAAAGTCGAAGAAAACTGTTGCATCGATGATTGAGTCTGGCCCCAATGCTAAGCCGCCCACCAAAAAGGTACAAATAGTCGAGAAGCAACAACAGCAACCCTACGGAAATCAAAAGTCTCGAGAGGAAATCATTCAAGAGAATCGAAAGAAATTGATGGAAAAAATGGCTGGCAAAAAGAGTCCACAGGAAGAGAAGAAAAAGACCCCGAAAGAAAATGAGAAGGCTGGAAAGAAGCCACGCAAATGGGAGCTAGGCGGCGATGCCAAGGATATGACTAACTTGGACAGGTCCAAGGATAGTCCCGACGAAAGGAAACTGGAACTATCGCAGGAGTCTGTTGGAGTAAGATCTATAATAGTCAATGTTATTAATTATATATTCTTATATCGGCTGAAGTTTCCCCGAAATGAAGGCGTTACCTATTTCATAATAACCGCTCAATTTGTGAGATCGCTAATTATTTCGAATCAGTGCAAGTCGCATTTGAATGTAATGGTAAACAAATCGCAGTGAGTCACCGCCTTCAGCTATATTGATTCAAGTATCATGCAAGTAGACCGTCTGCGAGTACTTTGTGTTGTGCTAATTGTAGCTATTCTCCAAGGCCTACCTAATGATCAGTCGTAGATATAATCTCCGATTCTCATTCACTTTCCATCCGGAGAGACGGTTAATTTTAAAGAAAAAATGTAAGAGGGCGGTTATTCACAGGCTCCTCACTAAATGCGGTACGTTACATTCTTGATGTTGGTTATACTGCCAATAGATTTTTTTTTACATAGCCGTGTCAACCATTTCTTTATTGGTATGGGTTAAAGCTTTTCATTGGCTGTCTGATTGTCTCGTGTAACGAATCTCCAACACATATACTGTTACCGCTTGCAACTAAAAACAACATTTGGTTTTTATTTACAGATGATTGGCTCTATGAAGGGTGGCATTCAGGACTTGGAAGCAGAAAGTGAAGACGACTACGAAGAGGACAACGTTCAAGAAATCTCCCATTCGCAGAGTAAAAATAATAAGAAAACAAAATCTGGATCCGGAGTATTCTCTTTGTTCCGGGGTATTGTTGGCTCAAAGAATCTAACACGAGCTGATGTGGAGCCAGCATTAGATAAGCTAAAAGACCATCTGATTGCAAAGAACGTTGCATCAGATATTGCACAAAAGCTATGCGACTCTGTTGCGTCGAAACTTGAGGGAAAGGTGTTGGGAACTTTCGAATCGGTGGCAACGTCTGTCAAGACCGCTCTTACCCAATCGTTGGTGCAGATATTATCGCCAAAACGAAGGGTTGACATCATAAGAGACGCCCTGGAGGCCAAGCGAGCCAACCGACCATTCGTTATGGCTTTTTGTGGTGTCAATGGCGTCGGCAAGTCAACAAACTTGGCTAAAATTTGTTTCTGGCTGATTGAAAACGATTTCAGCGTATTGATTGCAGCATGTGATACATTCCGAGCAGGCGCAGTTGAGCAGTTGAGAACGCACACACGGCACTTAAATGCATTGCATCCGCCGCAGAAGCACAACAATCGTACAATGGTTCAATTGTATGAGAAGGGCTATGGCAAGGATGCTGCTGGTATAGCAATGGAAGCAATCAAATACGCCAATGATACGGGTGTCGATATAGTGCTTGTCGACACAGCTGGAAGAATGCAAGATAACGAGCCCCTAATGCGTGCATTGGCGAAACTCATAAAGGTAAACGACCCGGATCTTGTGCTTTTTGTTGGCGAGGCATTGGTGGGAAATGAAGCAGTCGATCAGCTAGTCAAGTTCAATCAAGCTTTGGCTGATTACTCTTCTAATGAGAATCCGCACATAATTGATGGGATCGTACTTACGAAATTCGATACAATCGACGATAAGGTCGGCGCAGCCATTTCTATGACGTACATTACTGGGCAACCGATCGTGTTTGTTGGAACTGGGCAGACCTATACCGATTTGAAAGCTATCAATGCTAAGGCTGTAGTGCACGCTTTGATGAAATAAATTGGTTTTTTTTTTTCATTGATGTTTCTTATTAAAATGCAAAGATTATGATATCTAGTTGGTTCTGTTGTTTATGTTGTATGTGCAGAGCGAGGAACTAATAATCATTTACCAGCTTTCCATCGGGACAAAGAAATCAGTCTTTAATTAGCATCAACTTGGCGATGCCTCGGCGTTGAAACTCTCTCATACACATCATTTGTTTTAGCTACATGTGGCTGACCGAACGCAATCGAATGGCTAAATAAATATCAAACGTCTAACACGAGCCCCTCAGAAAGAGGAAGCACGGGATGGCGGATGAATTACTAGATTCAATCAACCGAGTCGTCGATAACAGAGATACCAGGTACCTACATATTGAATTTGACATATTTGAAGCTAGCGTTCTCCTTTGGCATTGTGCACATTAGCTGGGTAAGAAAACGGCATGTTTAATCGCATTTATTATATTTTCGTACAATGCCTTTACCTACCTATCTCATTAGAACACTCTGGTTTGTTGAAAGTTTACTCAATAGGTTGTCTGAAAATTGGCCAAACATAGCTGTTTAGTGCAATCAATACACGGCCTAAATACATAAACCAAACATGTATTTGATGACGCTCAATACGAGGAGTTTTTTTTTTTTTTAATTCTTTACTCAAAAGGTAAAGTGGCTCAAGTCGATTTAAGCCATAAACATTATTTATTTTTAAAGAGAAAATAGTTAGCTACAGTTTGGTTAATTCCCCTTGTCTCTATCTACCCGGGAAAACTGTTTTTCCTTCTGTTACAACGACTTAACTCAATAAAAGTTAAAACATTGCATTTGGAATAACGTCTAAACTCTGTAGTAAATTGCAGCCTTCTACTCAAAGTAGTTTTATCTAAACGAATCTGTTTAAGTTTAAAATTGTTCTCCTGAAAAATGTTAAAAATCGACTTGAGCCATTTTACCTTTTGAGTAAAGAATTTTCCCCTGTTGATCTATAGGCCTGTTTTTTTTGGAGCTTCGATCTCAGCAAAGTAAAGTAAAATAGGATTTTCAGCACGCAATTACAACAACTACGCTCTACTTGACACTGTGAGTACTCACAATAGTTGTTGTAACTGAGTGTTTAATATCCTACTTTACTTTGCTGATCTCGAAGTTGAAAAAAAACACGCCTATAATAGATCAAGACCATTGATTTTAACGAGGTACAGCAACTGTTTAAGATCCCAATAAAACTATAGAGATCTTGGTTTCTGGGGTAAATAAATAAAAACAGAACGCCGCTTAGATATATTCTTAAAATAACAATTAATTTTATTTCAAAAGCGGCGCTCTAAACTCAAATGGGAAGATAATATTTATTAAAATCTTATATCCAAAACTCTCCTACTTTTTAAAATGTCCCATTTCATTATTAGTCGTTGCTACTGTACTACCTGAACGCACAAGTAGTTTAAACCAGAGATCAATGAATAAAAGAGATGGATATCTTTCGTACGTCTATCCCCCCAAAACCCATTTGTTTACATTGTTGTTTTTGTAATTTCAACCCCCGTCTGTGAATACGTGTGACAAAAAAAAGCATGTTGCTAATGGCCGGCCACCATTCCTTTTGCTTTTCTGGGCATCGCGCTGTTCAATTGCTTTGTGTTTCGTATTGAACTTGTTTGGTTTTTGTTAAGGCTTCGATTAAAATAAAGAAAATAGTGAAAAACGCATTTCGGAATAGCGAATTCTTGCCTTAAAGTCCAATTCATGAACTCACAAACACTTGAAAAGAAATGAGCAAATGTGCGTGACTTCATGAATTTTACGGGAAAACAGCTTGTAGGCAGCCGCCTTTCCACTGGAAAGTTATCCATCTCTGTATTCCATTATCTTTGGTTTAAACGTCATCTCGAAATGTCACTTTTGACAATTTGAGTTTTTTGAAGATTCCGACCCACTGAAGAAAGGCAGAAATTTTCTCTAACATAATTTAAGCAAATTCAAAATAATTTAGTGATTTAAAGAAATCAAAATGATTACAAGCTGTGCAACCAAAAGTTTGAACATACTCGTAAGTTTTTCCCACAAGAAATACTCGACGATTTTCGCAGCAAATTCCCGTGTTATGTAATTGAAATCCTGCTATGCAGTCGCACACCATTTCCAATAACAAACAATTTCTAGTAAAAGTATTTTCTTTTTTACAGCGCTCTGGAATCAGAGCTATAACCACTTCCGCTGTGAACAAAAGCGATCACTTGTTTGTTCATCGCGATACCCCAGAGGATAACCCCGATATTGTATTTGAATTCACTGATGACAACAAAAAGGTATTTCTTCCAATAAACAACCATGTACCCTAAAATTGAAGAGTAATTCTTTTTCAGCGTGTTAATGCAATCCTTAGCATCTATCCCGAAGGACACAAACGTGGAGCGATGATTCCTCTGCTTGACTTGGCACAGCGTCAGCATGGTTGGTTACCAATTTCGGCGATGCACAAGGTCGCCGAAATCCTTGACTTGCCCAATATGCGAGTATATGAAGTTGCTACCTTTTACACCATGTTTATGAGACAACCAACCGGTCAATATCATTTGCAAGTTTGCACCACAACCCCTTGCTGGTTGCGTGGTTCTGATGATATTTTAAATGTTTGCAAGGTACTTTCGAAAGATCGTTTTTGTTATTGTATAGATATTTAAGGAGTTTTCTTTGTAGAACAAACTTGGAATCGAAGTTGGAGAGACTACAAAAGATAGAAAATTTACCTTGTCGGAAGTGGAATGCTTGGGAGCTTGTGTAAATGCGCCAATGGTTGCTGTTAACGACGACTACTACGTAAGTACTGTACAAATGTTGCATTGTTTGTTGTTGTTTTCAGTTTATTTTTGTTTTATACTTAAACAAATGTGATCTACTTCATTGCTGGACTTTACCCAGCTTTTTAGTACCGAAAAGTGTTTTCGGGAGGGTAATTCTTCGGAGAACACTTAATCGTAAGCCCAGAAAAAAATAACGAGAATAGACAGTAGTTTCCATGCTCAAGACCGATTATTGTTCTTGTTCAACTATTCGGCACTTGGTCATTATGATTTTGTGTTATTAGTTCGGTTTGAAATCTGACTACGCAGAACCATTGATGTAAAATCTCCGTATGCTGGTTAAAAAAAGACTAATTCGGTGCAAAAAAGCTCTACATATCAAGTACCATTAATGTTTCCTTTTATCATAAAGAGTGTGCATTCCTATGAACATGCGAACGACAGCTATTCGCGTCTCTGGAAAGTACCTCGATACCTTGCATAAATCTCTTTGCAGGCAGACGATATTACTTAAACAATTCCCTATATAAATGGCACAAGGTTTGCGTTTTTAAATGAAGCCAAATATAAGAGTTTCTTTTTTTATAAATGCAAAACTAACATGAAAAAGTTAAATAAGCTACAGCTTGCACCTTTATCTTGCAAACAAGAAAACAAACTTACTTTCGCTAGAACAATAAGAATAAGTTATATGGTAATGGTAGTCACCAATGGCAAACTTCTTATGGGTTCCTTCACCTCCCGGAAAAGTCTTTTAAACGTCCGAACATTTAAATGTCATTCATAAGTGTACTTATCACTCCATACCTTCAGATACGCCATTTGCCCTACAAATAAAAACCCACACAATCGAATTGTTGTGAGAAGCTTGGCATGGGATCGTATAAAAGGACCTTTTTCTGCAACTATTCAGCTTTCAAGGCTGTCGTCTTAAAAGCAGTTTCTTCTTTAACTATGACAGTTTTCCACAAGCGAAGACATATACCTCCTCCGTCTGGATCCTCATTTGTCAAAGGAAGCAGGTTATATTGGGGTTTGCAAGCAAATTGCAGACTCAATTTGTACAGTCCCACTTTCAATAACCAGTAACATACTGGTGAATGTTAGATTGAAAGAATAAAAAGAAAGAGCGGTAGTTTTGAATTTAACCTGCATCTCCTATTCAAAATATAGACGAACATTGAAGTTGCACGCGCAGCTAGTAAATTATATGGGATATAAATAAACTCCAGAAAAAACGTTGCTAACCGTTTATTACTTATTTCAGGAAGACTTAACAGCCAAGGACATGGAAAATATTCTCGATGATTGCAAAGCAGGAAGAATATCCAAACCGGGTCCTAGGAACGGACGCTTTGCCTCTGAGCCAAAAGGAAACCTTACATCATTAACAGAAGAGCCGAAAGGTCCAGGCTTTGGCATTCAAGCCGCATTAAACTAGAAGATAGATTCTTGAATGTGCTGCTCAGAGTTAAAATATAAAAAATAAAAGAAAATTATTACCGAACTGGGTGACTTTTTTCTCCAAATGGATACTGGCAACAACAGCGCATGTTTTGTTTGGCCCCTATATACCTACTTACTAGTTTGGGTCAGTCAAATAAATAACTCACCGCAACAGCTCTCTTCATAGTTTAGGTTATGTAAGATTGAAGTGGCTAGCCGACACACTTAGACCATAAAAAGGTACATGAATCTATGTGGTTATTCTTCCTACTCGTTGAATCTTCTTATGAAGCGTGGGCATTTTAATATCTGCACTTTTTAGATCGTTCAGATCAAATTTAGTTTTCGTCTTTGTGAGAGAGCCGCACAAGTACAGAGAACGTGGAGAACAATTTCTTCCTCCTACTCGTCAGAGCAACTTCTGCGAAAATTGTTTAAAAATACGCCAAGCCGTGTTGCATGTCTGACTATGAGACAGTGTCCTGTGATGGCAACTATTGTAACACAGGTTAGGTCTCCTTATAATACTCATCAACAAAAAGAAGCTGCACAGGAGACTACCATTTCCTATTGCTTTTATTTACTACGGCAGATATTCCGAGATGCAGCAATTCAATTTTTGTGCAAGGATATTCGTAACAATGTTTTTTAGTCCGTGGTTGGCTTGTTTTTGTTGGCCTAAATAAACCAGTTCTATTCAGTTTACCTAAAACACTGTGTTGGTACAATATTTCCGACAGTGTCTTTATACCGACAGCTCGTTGAAGATGAATGAATGTTGCTACAATTTTTTGTTCAGCATCATCCACATCCAAGTATATGCATTTTAGCAAAATCGCTTTTCTCCAAGTCCTGATTGGTAATATTTCCCATAAAAGTACTGTTGGGCAGCAACAAGTATGCAAAACATGAATCGAAAGCTGTGGCACACTACCAAGTCTTCTTAAGCAGCATTCTTGGAGTGAACAGTGGGTCTGAAGTGCTTGTTCCGGCACGAAAGCCAGGGGCGATTCCTCTCAGTTAGCTAATTTAGCGGCGCTAAACCAAGAAAATAAATTGAAATACATATACGCAAAATACAGCAAATAACGAGGTTAAAGTAATTATGAAGATTAATAATTGCAATAATCAATGACATACTAAATAACAAAACTATCATTTACAAATAATAATTGCCTACACAAACACACAACACAATACTCCCATGCAATAAGTTTCACTTGAAATACTCTTTAGCTTTACAACTTGCGATACCGCAAATTCCCTGCCTGCACGCACACACACAATCTAAAACTCCCATAGAAAAGTCTCCTGCTTGTAGCATTTTAGCGTAAAAAATTGCGCTAACGAATTTCCTACAATCTGTATAAGTGTGGAATTTGACTACCTCTACCAGTCGCAAGCAAAGCACAGGAAAATACGGAAGGGCAAGCGCAAAAAAATGCAATAAAACTTGAAAGTAGAGTGTAAGTGTAAGCAAGCAGGTATATTTTGCGCGTTATCTTTTTTTGTACTTCTGTGTGTTTCTCTTTCTAGTCAAATTGCAGTAAGAATGTGTCGTTGTGTTCTTATTTGACTGAATTAATAGTCTTATTGAATTCCATACCAAAAGTAAAGTGCGATTTATAATTTTATATTTGCGTGGATTATAAAAGTGAGTAAATACATAATATTTATTTTTGTCGTGCTTTTGGAATATGAGAGTGCGCTTTTTTTTTTTTGTGAGAAGTGAGCACGTAGCTAACCCAATGCTTAAGACCAGGAATCGCCACTGACGAAAGCCCAGCTCATCCCTTTATATCGAATCGACCACAGATCAGCAACACATTTCCAACACCTCGGGCAGAATTTTAAATTAAAAAAACAAAAATAATACAAATAAGTAGATGGCGCAGCAGGTTCGTGTGTAGGACCAGCATTGAGAAGTGAGGTCAGTTTATCTATGGTTCTAACGCCGTCAAGAAAACCTTAAGAAGTAATTTGTGTTTCAGACTGAACCAGATAACAACGAAACAGATGCCAACGGTAAAGAAATTTAAGGGGAGACCATTACGCAACAAAGGAGGCCTCATTCGTATTCGATTGTGCTTCTTCAGATTCGCTCTAACATTTCAGACTTAGCGTGCCCAATCGAACATAAAAACGTCACTTGCTCTTTTTATTTTTTTTCTTGATATTTGTGCCATTGGTATTTATGTGTAGCCTTCGACACTTTTCAGCACTGGCTAAATTTTATATGAATACATTAAAAATGCTTGCCCAGATTGATTTCTAAACATTTGGTACATAAATAATAAACAAAAATAGATCCAACAGCGGTTTACGTTTAGATATACGTGACGTCATCATCGTGTGTACCGGGACCGGCATTAGCAGTAAGTAAATCCAAGCTTTGGATGCAGTCAATTGCAAAAGGTTTTGCGGTTGGAGTTTGACGCATAAGCACACGTCCATTACGGGTAACAAGATAGATCATAAGGTTTTGTTGTTTTAATTGAAAAGCTTTACGGTAGATTAAACGGTTGGTTGAAGTTAAACTTTCGTTTAAGAAAATTTTCTTGTCTGACTGCAAACCTAGGTGACGTAGGCAAAGCGGCTTCTTTGTTCTTTTATAAAGAAGGCTCGCAGATTGGAGGAGCGAGCTTTTGTTGGTTGGCGACTTCAACTTAATAACAATCGCAGAGTCGATCGATGTTCCTCTTGGTTTCGTGCGGAAAATATCTTTGGGAGTTGGCGCTGCTTGCAGTTCGAGTGAGTCACAGAGCACATTAAACATGGTGCACAGATATTCATTTGCTGTCTTAGGGACTCCATGAAGAATAACATCACTGGACAATTTTTCACGTTCCATGAGATCAACCTTTTCTTTCAGCAGGGAAATCTCACTATCCACTTTGTTACTATCCACAGAAATCGGTGATTGCTCCAGCACTTCCACACGAACTGTTAAAGCAGCTAACGTTTTACCAATGTCATCAAAGCGATTGTCAAAATCAGTGAAAAGGGAATTCTGTCCGGCCTCTCCATTATTTTGTTTGTTTTGTCCCAAACAAGACTTGTCCTAAGGCAAATGAGATGGAACCTTGATATAATGACCTCTTATCCAACAAGATGTGCTTTAATAAAGGGTATTCCAATAAGAGGTGTTATTGTGAATGGCCCGCTATTTCGGTAGCTGTCACTTTTGAAGCTTTTATTCTTTGACATTTGATAAGTAGAAACTAGGTACGCCATTACTAAAAATGGAACGATACACGCTTCAACCAGAGACAATACTGAGACCACCAACTTCGGCCGATTTCCCGTTACTTAGCCTACAAGCTATATTTTTTCGGAGTGGTCACGATTTACTGCGTTAGTATTGATACATAGAAATTCGTATTGACAAATGTCACGTAACTTCAAAAGTTCTGAGTCACCAATACACTCCCAAAAAATATGAGCCACTTCCGCTTTGGGCAAAGTGGCTTGCAGCGTTCATAGAATTTTATCAGTTAAATTTGAAATTGTTCGTTACGTGTGAATAATATTTTTTTTTGGAAAAAAGTGTACATTTGCTTAAAATATTTACGAAAAATTAAGAATGTATGTTGGTTGAGGGAAAATAAAAACATTTTGACCAAATTTTCTTTATTATTTAACAAAAATTTACACACGAAATCGAAGTTAATTTTATCCAAAAGCGGGAAATACACAACCATATTTGTCCCAATATATTTCTAGTATATAAAACATCACCTTTAGATAGTTTTATTAACCACACAAATCAAATTATTTACCTTCAAAAAATTTATAATTACTAACCAATGGCATTCAGTTATGGTAAAATGTGGTATTCCCGAACTCTTTCACATTTCCCCACGGCTGCCGAGGTTGGCAGCATTTATTTTTGTATTTTTTGTATGTTTTTGCATGTCATTCGGATTCATTCGGATTCCGAATTGATATAACACCGATAGGAATACAAAATGGCGAATTTGAAAAAAAAACTGAGGAGGCCAGCGGCAAGAGGATTGTGAGTTGGGGGTCTCAGTATGGTTTGTCTATGGCTTCAACAACGCATTGAAATTATTAAAATTCACTACAAAAATGGTGAAAAAACGTCGTGTCTTTGCTGATTGGGTCCTTGAAATGCATGAAAATGATCCGGAATTCCATCGAAAAATCATCTTCATGATGAGGCCCATTTCCACCTCGGTGGCTACGCCAACAAGCAAAATTGTCGCATCTGGGGCTCGGAAAACCCAAGAGTTATTGTTGAGAAGCCTCTCCATCCTCAACGTGAGGCTATCGAGGACATAGGGCAGACACTTTGCGATTTGGTTATAGAAAATTTCATAAAAAGGATATGGTCCTGTATGCGTGCTCGTGGTGGCCATTTGGCTGATGTTGTTTTTCATTATTAACGGCATACCTTCCTCATTATTAACAGCATACCTTCCTCTTTATGAAAGAAACATCCAATCATTTATCTCAAAAAATTATATTTTTCTTTGAATACCAAAATAACACCTCTTATTGGAAAACCCTTTAGTATTAGATACGGCATGCTGTTTATTCATGATGTTTTCTCTATTCGTATAGTATGACCCGATGTAATAAATATTTTATGTTTTATGCACCAGAAATAATTGCTCTAACAAGAAAAACATTTTTTTGAGCCCTAAATATTCTTACAGGCGCAGTGGCTTAGTGGTTAGTGTGTTGGACTACTAACATATTCCAACATAAGGTTTTTTTCCACTGCGCCACCTCTCGCGAACGTCTGACAAACATCCGAGAGTATAACTGTCGTGAAAGAGCTTCTCAATTAGCCGTTTGGACTCGGCATAAAACTGTAGATCCCTTCGTCCCAAAAATTAAAACTCATACAAAACGAATGGTTGTGAGAAGCTAAGGCCCAGGGTCCCTACGGACATTCTTACAATAAAAAAATTGAATTCTCTTTGCACTGAAATTAATTTCTGTGCAATTTAAATTATCTGAATTAAAATAAATATGTCCTACTATAACACTACTGAATATTTTATGTAATTTATCTTGAACTGTTAAAATATATAATCCTAGTCTGTTAGTGTTAAGCTCGTGGTTCTCATCAATTTCTTAAAATAAGCTGGTGCTACTAACATGAATGGCATAACTTTGAACTCGAACATCCCTTCCGGAGTAATAAAAGCTGTGAAAGGTGTGTGCTTTTTTAATCGGTATCTGGTAGTATCCCAACGCCAGGTCGAGTACTATGTAATAGTCAAACCCTACTAGGTTGTTAAGTTCCTCTTCGACTTTGTGACACGATTGAGCTTGCGAAAGTCTACACACATACGGTCGTCCCCATTTTTCTTTTTAACCGGGCCGGCGAAATCAGATTCAGATTCCTGTATAATGTCAGACTCCAACAACGTCCTTATCATAGAGGTAAGATGTTGGGAAATCGGTCCAGGTTGGATGAATAAAGAATAATAATAATTTAGATGTGACATTGGTTGGTGTAATCTATGCAATTTGTTGAGTTTTATTTTAAGACCAGGGGTCGAATCGCGTCATCCGTTAACGAGCATTACGTGACGGAATTTGTTTTTGTTTCACATGTAAAATCAACTTAATTCCGTGAACGTATAGCTCGTTCACGGAAGTGGCGATCTGACCCCAGTTTTGAGATTGCTGCATATTCAAAAATGCTATATTCGATGTAAAAAGACATTTGTTGCTCCGGAACTAATGTGTAACTGCACACATGCATTTTTTTCCTAGATTGATGCGGTTTCTATAGTTTTAAGCTTTTGAAGCCATTTCCCAGATTATCTCATCATTTGGCAGTCAAGAGCTGTTGTCGTTTATAACAGTTGTGCTTGTGTAATCGAGTTAGGATTTCTGAGCAGTAATGAGAGGCAATGAGAGTAGAATAATTTAAACTTCCACTCAGTACAGTTCAGTTCTTTTTTGCAACCTATAAATTCAATCTATGTAGCTTGTTTTTTTTTAGAACCCATCGCCACCAGCAGACAGACATTGAGTATAGTATGCGCATTGATCATTCGTATATTTATTGGTTTTAATAAATATTTCCTCACAACAAAGATTTATAATAGTACTGACCGTTTATAACTAATGTTTGCAGGAAGACATGGAGAACATCCTGGCAGATGGAAGGTCAGGAAGGATATCCAACATCAGAAGAGCCAAGAGCAATTCTTACTTCAAATATGGAAGAGTCGAAAGATTTCTGCTTTGGCCTTTGGCCTGCTTTGAACTAGATGATGATGTGTGAAACTTGTAAAAATAAAAGAAAATAAATTTTGAACATCAAAAGTTGTTCCCATTTTATCTTCTTACAACTGTACGTTTCAATGATACGACATACAATTTTGTGAAAACTACAGAAAGTGTTAATTATTTTATATTTTCTCCAGTACCATTGTATTTTAATTTAACTCGCGCAATACTTAAAATCTAAGTAAAGCCCAAATTCAAATGTCAATTCAATCGCTATCCGCATACTGTATCCTAGAAGAGAACAAACAAAAAAGTCTTAGTTACATAACTGGAGAAAGTGGTGGTAAAAGCTTACCTCTGCTTGCCGGTGCCACGTTTGGATTTGCGAGCGCCTTTTTCTGCCTTGAGGAATGCCTCTGATACCATTCGCTTTGTTTTCTTGGGCTCCTCCCGCAACTCCTTGTACGAGATGTCCTTTTGGGAGTCGATTTTCTTGAGGAATTTCTGGATAAGTTCGTCGCAATTTAAATGTTCCTCTGGTTCCCATGTGTCGAATTTAGCAGAGTATCCCTTCCAACGAATGCGGAAGAGGCGACCTTTTTTCTCATCCGAATGATCAATGATTTTATCGACTTCCCATTGTTTTTCAGGATCTTCACCATCTTTCTTGCCGGTTTTTGCTCCAGCTTTCTTTGATGCTGGCTTGGGTTTAGGTTGTGCTTTTGAAACTTTTTTCTACAAAGAAAATGGTAATTTTACATTTCGTAAAGAGTTTGCCCGTTGGGGCATTTGAACATTTTACTTTTTTGTTGTATTTGTCAATTAGATCTTGGCAGGAGAGTGTGCCTTCTTCCTCCCAAGTGTCATCGTTGGGGCCGTATCCTTTCCATCTGATCAAATAATAGGATACTCCTTTCTCAACTTTGTGATTGACAACGTCTTTAACCTGAAATGCATGACTTACTGTGACTTGCTGTATTCAAGGAATGTGGACAAATTGGAAATTTTGCTTAAATAGATTCGGCTTAGAATTGGAGGCAGTTCCAACTTGTCAGAAAAATAAATATCAATCAATCGGAAGAACGAACGAAACAATTGCATAGAAAATAAGTCTTTGGGAACACTTATTCAGGCATAGATGTACCTACCTATTTTGAAATATTGGTATCGAAAGCATTTAGGTTATTTATAAGCTGGAGTTTGCCAAAGTGTGACCTCTGTCTCTCCTTACCATACTTTGGCTACGGCCAGTCGTTCTTCGTGCTCTGTGTATTATTCACTTTTTACATTTCCTCTTCAGAGAGAAGGAGAAAGAGAGAGCGCGACCGAAAAGTTGTTGTTCTAACCAAAGACATTTAGGGCCGTTTGCTCATACGACTCTTAACGATTTAAGTTCTACTTAAATACTTATGGGCTACTTTTTTCAGGTCATAAACTGTCACATAAGAGTTTATATGGAACTTAGTTCGCTATGAGTCGTATCAGCAAACGGCCCTTAAAATTAAAAGCGCTTATGGCGATAAATTATTGTTTTTAAATAATTCTCTCGGAAATATGCATAACGCTTCAACAGCGTCCCGAGGCGCATGTATTGTTGAATTGTTCTTAATTGTAGATTTCTGGGAATATGCAGCAGGAAGCGAGATAAAAAGGTTTTTTTTTTTGGAAATAAAATCGACATTGAAACTTATTGGGCCTTACTAATAATCATTTTTAACCTTCACACTAAATATTTTGTAGGTCACAATATGAAATTTTGTATGGAAAATTTCCCAATTGTGAGTTCGAAAAATTTTGCCTGGACGCTGAAAGAGATTATAAGTATCGCGGATTGCCTGTTGAGGAAAGGTGTAGGTAGGACAACAAATTAATTCTGTTGACTAGGCACAGTCGACTACATTGGCTCGGCCATATCGAGCGAATGGACAATAATGCTCCAGCTAAGAGGATCTTCGAATCCCGGCCGACAGGTTCGAGACGACAAGGAAGACCAAACCTCCGTTTCAAAGACCAAGCCATCGCGGATGCCAGAGCGCTTGTCCTGGATAACTGGAAGCAGCGTGTCCGGGATCGCAAAGGATGGAAGGCTACAGTGTCTCAGGCAGAGACTCTTCACGGGTCGGGAGCCCGTTAAGTAAGTAAGTAGGTAGAGTTAGAATAACTGCTGCTTAAAGTGTAATTGTTGGTCGGTTTAACTATTTGTCCCCACTCAGCTTGTAGAAGAGCAAATATTTAAACGGTTTTAACAATTTTTGTGAAATAACGCATCATTGGAATATAATAGGTTCGTTCGGGTACTTTTTTGCAAACGTAAAATTATTAAAAATTTGCTAAGAAACTATGCGAATGCGACCACGTACTGAGGAAATTAAAAAAAATGAGAGAGAAATCCATTTCCCCTCTTTTAATTTTTTCGTAATTTTCTACTCGCCTAATTTCGACTTACTGAAAAATTAAAAATTAAAACTGACAACTAAGTGACAGCTCAAAAGTTTGACAAGTAAAACTGTATTTATTTTCGTCTTCAACGATGTCGGAGGAATAAGTTGTAAATCTAGTATTCCCCTAGAACATATCAGCGCATTCAAATTGGTAAGTTTAATAGGTATTTAGCTTATGAAAATTGCAGTTCCAACTTATTTTGTAGATGCTGCATTGTGCGATAATGTCAAAATGACATTTGTTAAACTTTTTGTAAGAAAACCGATCAGGTACTTCTCTTAAAATTGAATGATTTCTCCCTCGACTTTTAAAATTTGAAGTTTTTCATTTTTCTATGCTGAAAGTACACGAACGAACCTAAGGTCTGTTCCTTTACTTTTAAATCTTACGAATTTTTACCCAATGCCGTTTGTAAAGGAGAGCGGCATCGAGAGAACAAGATACTACTCCTCCACTGAGCATCTTACGAATTGTCCTATTTGACAAATGAGTGTTTTTTTTTATTTCTTGAGTATTAAAATGGTATCCTTGGTTTTTTTTTTTGGCAAGTGGCGACGAAATCCTTCCTATCTGTAAGGAGTAAGAAAGGGCAATCTCCTCCACGTAATTTTGAATGCCGTGTCGCTTTTTTCTCATCTCGAATGACTGCAGTTCAATCAGTGAAACTCTTCCATATACTCAGATTCATGAAGAAGAAGTTCGATTAATTCCGAATCACTGTCATCGCTAAGTAGATGAATCAACTATTTTTGTCAGTAAATTAGCAAATTCTTCGAGTTTATACGATATTTTAACAACTTTTCCTAAAATTTTTTTGAATTTTTGAAGGATGTATCAGTCATTTTCATAGATTACTGCAAAAGCGTTCCCTAACTTTTTCGTAAGAGTCTCTCTCTCTGTGAGAGGAGAACTTATTCCCACCACTGCCATTTTGACAGTCATTTCCATTCTTACTACAAAAGTAAACGAACAGACCTTTAGAGTTGGTGGGTTTTAATAAATTTTAAAGAGCGCAAATAGAAAACTGCTACATTTAATGAATATATATTTTGTTGGGTGGTTTCCCTCTGCCAGGAAAACACAAAAAGAGCTTAAGCGCCGTTGTGGCGCCACAAGACACATGTAGATAACAAGAAGAGGAATGGTATTGTAGTTTAAATACAACCTGTGAAGTTGAGGAGGTTGATGATGTTATTGAACGAACAGCTTGCCTAGTGCGCAGTCTCTGGTTTTGGCTAGGGCCGAACACTCACAAAGAAAGTGGAACAGTTTTTTTTATTCTCATTTGCGTATAAGCAGCTACCGGCAGTGGGTGATGTAGGGGATGCGAACCTAATAAGTTCCTAAAAGCCATTGGCCCGGGTGATTTATCATTAAAGTTGTTGAACTTTGATGGCAGAACATTTATATCAGATACAACCTTGAAAAGCAATTGTTTATTAAATGCCCCATCAGAAGTCCTTTAATATAAAACTATGCGGGTAGTATCAAACCTTATGTATATATAGGCGGCAAATAGTTAAGCACCACTTTCACTGCCTTAAACACCTTTCGTTGTTGGGACGATTGTGCGGGTAGTGGTACAATTGTTAAATTGTTACCACAGCTTTTACGGTTGGAACACAATATTTTTTTATGAATGCCTGGTATTTTCGTTCGTAAAACATCAAAAGGATTGTGCCTGCATTTTTTGGAACTTGTTACAGCGAATATTTCTTCGCCTGAGATATGCAGACGATATGCGAATATAAGGAACGAACGTCTCTAGAGGACCATAAACTAGACGGAGTTTCTAACCTCAATATTTTGCCACCATATTTAAAAAACAAATCAAATTTGCAGGTATTTAAATAAATCCTTTATTGAATTTATTACAGCTATCTACTAAAAAGTAAAAATTTCATTTTAAATATACCTATACATATATTCAACATAAAAATCAAATTTACCATTTTTAGGCCAACGCAAATCCCTACAGTTTTTTTTTTGTAAATTTTTGTCAAAAAGTTGCTTTATGGTATGGAAATAAATGAAATCTCCATCTCCATTTTTTTCTTTTCCAACAAAATTGACTCATTGCTCTTTGTAAATATTTACTTTTATTACGTTCAACAATTTTTGTTTTTGAACCAGCTGTAAGGAGGGGTAGAATAATTCGAACTTAGCAAGAAGACGGAGGGGGGGGGAATATATTTTCTGTAACATGAGCATCGATTATTTTGACTCCTTCTTTTAGCGGCGAAGCGACGCTGCACAGAAGGACGAGAGTAGCTCCTGAGCTGACTTTTAAACGGCATGAATTCCGCTGTCAGGCAGAATGAACCATTCAACTTGGGCTATGGAAGCGAAGACTTCCGCCCGCCTGATCAAAATGAAGTGGGAATAGTAATATCCAAGCTAAAGTCCACCAACAAGGCTGCGAGACCAGAGGTCTTACCTGACGAGCTATTCGGGGCAGCGGGAGGTAGGCTTACGTAAGTAAGTATCCAGTGTCTGGTGACATTATGTATTCTCAAAATTACATTAAATCATGTATAATGGGCCAATAACACTCCTGGACAATTAAAACAAAATGTTAGGCTTTTTGCTTGTGTTGTATGTTTGTTAAGGACACAAGGTCCGGATTCTCACAACTATTATTTTGTGCGAGCGTCAATTTTGAGACGAAAAAAAGCAACCCACCATTTTATCTATCCGAATAGCATTTTGTCAAAATAGAATGTTATTAGAGGCAAATGTTGGCCAATGTGCTAAGTTGGGAGCATGCACAAAACATATGCATGAATTTTTTTTACTGAAGGACTCGTGTTATTGTTTTATTTATGTATTCTTTTTCTATGGACTCTTCTATCTATTAAAATGGTCGTTTGAAGCATGCTTTCGTTGACACTTCATAACTTTCAAAGTTGCAATACTGTGCCACTCATTTTTAATCATCCAGGTGAATTCCCATATGGGTAGAACTGAGACATTGGAGTTGATCTAATCGTCTCATTTATTGCGTTGTGTACCTAACTACGACCGTACGCCCAGCTTCATTGACGAATGGAGGGGGCCTTCAATTTTATGCCGACTAAATTAAGAAGCTTTCTCTGTTGTTTGTGATATGTTCACGACAAGTGTCGTAGTTATGATGCAATTTGTGTGGGGACCGAACCTGTGACCCCTCGCTCCACAACACCAAACACTAAGCCATTGCGCTTATATAGTTTTAACCCACTAAGTTCTTACAGAAGAGAATTTCGGCTCAACTTACATTACTTAAGCCTCGCTAGCTAAACAAAACAGGTTACATGAGCGAAGGTACTTAGAACGCTAGTCTCATCCAACCCATGAAGGAACACGCTTTGGTTAGAGTGGCTAGATTAAAGGTAAGCACCGAGGTCAGTACAAAGCATAATATTGAAATGCTATTTAACTAACTACGCATTTTGATTGCGAGATACATACCTACAATTACGTTGCATGTGTGCCTGTAAAAAGTTCCAAGAATTACCTAACCTATTACAGGTCAAAATAGCCATCTTTTCTAATGCTCAAGAAAAAAATTTAAAGTAGGGTCCTGTAACCCTCATTAACGTTTTTAAAAAAAAAAATCTTTAAATAGAATGTTACGTCATCGCATGTACATAAATGTATAATATATTCGTACCCACTGATCCTCCAATAAAAATCCAACAACTGAAGCAATATTTTTAGCGGCCATTTTATTAAACTACAAAAGCAAACCCATCAGCACTTTTTTTTCGACAAAAACGCAGAAGACCGAAAAATCATTTTGTATGGGCGGCATTTTGCCGCTCAAAATATACAATGCGCTGCCATTTTCTAAAATGCAAGCCACGTAGTTTAAGGGAATTTCAACAAAAACAGAAATTAAAAGCTTTTATTTTATGATTAGTGAAAAATTACAACTTTACACTGCAAGTTTTCATAATCACTCCGCATTGCCGCCAAATCAAAAAATATTTTAGTAATTAATAATCGTATGTACCTCATATTCGGGATCCTCACCATCGTTTTCACCCTCATCATCCTTTTCATCACTTTCTTCTTCATCTTCAGCTGGAACCTTTTGCTTTTTAGACTTCGGCTTGGCTTTAGCCTTTCTGCCGGCATTTTTCTTTGCGGGGCCCTTTTTAGCTGGTGATGCACCATTCGCTTCAACGTCTTCATCTTCGTCAGGTTTAGAACGTGCCGCCGATTTTCTTTTCTGAGCTGTCTTCTTACCAATGGGACTACTTTTGTTTACCTCGGCTTCGTCCTTATCCTCTTTTTCCTCATCATCGCTATCATTCTTCTTATCACTACGGTCGATATCATCGATTTGCTCCTCATCGTCCTCTACTTTATCCTCTGCCACTGGGGTGCTTTTCGGTGTTCGCTTCTTGGACGATGTGATCGATTCGTCGGCATCGGATTCTGCTCTTGAACGATCGCTGGATTTTTCATCGCCATTCGTGGAATTATCAAGTGCGCTATCCTTGCCTTCGCCGTTCTCTTTATTATATTGTGCAATTTTCTTTTTGTGCACGCGTCCCATGGTTTATTTTTTAATATTAAAGTCTTTCACTTGATCAAAAACTATTATTTATGTTTCCGAAAAAAAAACACTTCCGCCCGCCAAGTTTAATCAATCGATATTTTCTTGAGTTCACAAACGAAAGAGTCCAGACAAATTTGTGAAGACGCCACAAGCACAGTAATGGCGGTTTTTTTGGTATGTTTGTGAAGAAATTTCGTTCGATGCACACTTTATACCAATCAATTTTCTCTTTCAATTACCTACGTGGCAATTTAGAAGTTTTTCTTTATAAAAATGATAGAAAAGTTTTTAAATATTCAACACGAATTTTATCATCGTTTATAATTGTAGGTAGGTAGAAAATACATTTATACGAGAAAATAATAGGGTGCAGTTGCAATGTTTATCGATGAAGGTATGCATTATTCGCAGCAATAATTAATAAGCTATTAGGTACATCCCAATAAATTGGTATTAATGACAAGTACATACAATAGTGTGCTCCATTACCTATATACTTAAAAGCTTGTTTCAGATTTTAAGTCTTCTGTTAAGAACAAAATGCATGCACAACTGGATAATATGCCTGATCTAAGCTCTGAAAAATATGTAATGTAGCAAAACCTGACATTCAATATAAAATTATTATTAAAAACACAAACATTTTTTATTGGTAGGTAATAAACTTTCAAATGCGCCGATTCTATTTATACCTATCCCTTTTATACGATTTCTGCTCCTAGGTCTGTTTCCTTCCAATGCTTATATGAGCGTTGGCAATAAATTGTTTTGCGAAGCCCCTCGATCCTTTCACATAAATGGGCCATATATTTCGTTCAAACGCCAGAAAACTCGTTGGATAAAAATGCCGACTAATAATGGTCAGAGTAAAGGGCCGAGCCCATAGAATCCGTCGCATCCGTTGCGTGGACGGATCCGTCAATATTGACGGATTAGAAGGAACAAGCAGTCCCATAGAATCCGTCGTATACGGTGAGAGCCAGTGGAAAAGTACTCTGTCCTAATATTTCCCACGAAACGTAATAATATTTCCCTATTCACCGTACTCAAATTTCCTTTTAAATAATTACCTTGAAAAGTACTTTTTGTGAATAAATTTTTCTTTTAAAAGTAAAATTAATATTTTACGGACATAAAAACCATATTAAATTATGTTTGCTATAAAAGTCCCAGTTTGTTAATATTTATACCAGAAAATCTTGCTAAAAAGCGATTTACAGAAGCTCTTTTTATGCACATTCATTGCGTTTTTAATCGTGGTGAAATGCAGATATCAATTTTCATGAAATTTCAGCAAAAATTTAATGGATTTGGAGGTTTTTATTTTTTTACCATGGAAGGCTTTCCGGACATCGAAATTCCCACAAAAAGGAAGAAATCCCACCATATAAGAAAACTGGCGACACACAATAACAGTTTCTCTCATGCTCTCAATATTTCCACCAATGAAAATGCTGCCTCTCTCGCTGTGAGAACCGCAAACGGATGCAACGGACAGAAAAGTAGAAAGTAATGCCCAATTCACAATGTCGCGTTGACGCGCGCGTGCATTGACAGATTATGTAGAAACAAAGCGTTCATATGCTGCCACACAAAATACAACTCCAGGCGTTGAATCGACTTTAGATCGTAAATATCGTAAAGTTCAACGCGACGCCTGAGTAGACCTACTCTCTACTCTCACGCGCGTTTGACAAAAGCAGAATTTTGAATTGTTCGATTTGATGTCGTGGGGCGTGCCGTTCTTAGTTGGAGTGGCACAGAATCAATTATGTTTATCACACACATGTTTTAAAAAGCTATATTTTTTTGTTAAGTTAATACTAATTTCTTTAGATTTTCTTTGATAAAAAAAATATTAATCATTGCTCTTGTATCTTTGTTAAGATTGTTTTTGCATTTCTGTTATGAATGATTTTTTTATTTATTTTGGAGAATCCTTTTTTTAAAAAGGAGCACTAAAATTACAGCTACAAGAAAAAAGAGAGAAGAATTGAAATTTGAATTTGTGTACATTAGTTTGAACCAAACCGAACTTTTAATCTGGCATACTCTACTCTCTCAACGCGCATTCGCTTCAAAGCAGCATTTCGTTTTACAAAATTGTTGCTCGCGTGCTTTGGCATCTAAAATCGTAAAGTTTCGATAAAGCGTGTCAAAGCGCGCCGACGCACGCACGTGTTCAACGCGACATTGTGAATTCGGCATAAACCTACTTTATCCGTCGTATCCGGCACGTGCGCTGCTTATGGGTCAGCTTCCATAAGGTGCTGTGTATTCTATCAGACTATCAATCGAATACGTTGCCGCAACGGATTCTATGGGTTGGGCCCTTAAGAGTAGTGCCTTGTATGAATTTTCTTAGAGAGCGCACAATTTAAATTACTTTAACTTCTCTGCTTTTACCAAATATCATTTTTTAATTCAATACAAATTCCACTTTTTTTATTAACTTTTCATCAATTTTTAACATAGTTGTGCTACAGTCATATAAAAACTGCTTGTTTTCCTACAATTTTATATGATCACGTACTTTGACTGCGTTCATGTGCTTCATACTACCGATTATGGTTCTTAACGCTCATCATGAGATGAAATATCACGTGGAGTCACTATATTTCATCTCATGATTGGATGTCAGCGATCGCTCTCTGAGTTTGTTTTTTGGCATGGATGTCTGACATGAATCTGACAGATGTTTGTTTTTTGTTGCTTTTTGTCTGGAAATGACACTTTTTACACATACAACCTGTCTTGCTGTTGCGATACGAAATGAAATGCCATGGCTTGATTTGCCCAGCGCAGATATGAGAAAATTGAATGGTATAGATGTCAGACATTTAGTCGGAGAGATATATCTCTAGTGGAGTCGGCATTCACTTCACGCGGTTGTTTTAAAGACAGATTTTGAATTTGAGTCTTTGTCAACTTTGTGCATTTTTCGTGACATATTTATCAGAACTTGCAGGATAAAAATCTCTGAGCTGTTTCGAGCCAAGAGAGGAAGTGCTCGTTACTCGTTATTTTGTTAATTTTCTTTTTTTCTGTCATTTTTGATGAGAACGCGTATGGACTTTGTGCGTTCGATATAAACCGCGTATACGCGAATGAACCTATGACTGTATGCTGGGATAGGGTAGTTCGCGACAACGTCAGTGTCAAATAAAAAGAAGAAAAATCGAAGTGACAGCTAAAAAACTTGTAGGAAAACAAAACGGATTTTGTATGGATGTAGTCTAATTATGTTGAAAAATTACTGAAAAGTGCATAAAAAAGTGCAAAAAACAAGATAAAAGCATTGTTGAATTAAAAAATTATGTTTATCACACGTATTTGGTAACAACTGAGAAGTTAAATTAATGGCATTTGTGCGCTTTTCAACAATATTTAAACAAAACACTACTCTGGCCATTATAAACCAGCTTTGTTATCCTACAAGTTTTTTTGACGTTTGAGCAAAAAAGATACCTAGCCCATCTGTGAAAGGATGGGCTTCGCGAAACACTCTATAGTGATGTATTGTGTGCCTAGATTAAGAGACACAAAAATTATTTCTATTCTGGCAATGTTGTAGAGCACAATTGAAATTGACACAATTTTGACATTTAGGCCACTCCGTCTAGCTGTCAACATTCGCACGTGGGAACTCCAAATTTTTTGTTTTTGAGTTAAAAACTGCATTATTTGCTTCAAATTTAAATTAATAAAATGATTAAAGGGAAGAAACGATCCACGTCAGTTAATGCAGATGATTCTCCAAAATTGAAAGTCCTTAAAACCGACCAATCTGACTCCAAATCCAAGCCAGCCAAGCCAACAAACAAATTCAAAGGAAAACCCACCGGTGGACCTGGAAAATTTTCTAAATCAAATGGATCCAATTTTAAAAAAGGTGAAGAACCAGACGCCAAGACAGAGAAGACCGACTGGCGTAAATTCAAACAAGAAAAGAAAGATTTAAAATTGAAAAGAAAAAAGGCAAAGGACTCGTACGAGGTCTCGGTTGAAGCGAAGCAAATTTATGAACAGCTAAAATGGTACCCACAGTTTGTTTCCCTCCTCACCATAAATTAATTCATTTTTTTTTTTATTTTTTTAGCAAGAAAACAGAAAATAAAGCTGACTTGGTTGCAAAGTTATACGATTTGCTTAAAGGTGACATGTTGAAAAAAATGGTTATGGCTCACGACACCGCAAGAATAGTTCAGTGTATGCTCAAATGTGCGGCTCCGACTCTTCGTGAAACCATTTCTAAGGTTTGTTTCGGGTTCATATTGCATACATATTTATTTAATATATTAATTGATAAATTTACAGGCACTTCTCCCTGTGGCGGTTGATATGGCAGTTTCAAAGTACTCACACTTTTGTGTTCTGCGAATGTTCAAGTATGGTAGCCCTGGAATAAAAACTAAGCTGGTGGACAGTTTTATGGGAAACATTGTCCGCCTGGCGTGTCATAATATATCTAGCAAAATTTTGGATCACGCTTATCTAACGGTGGCGACTCCAAAACAAAAAATCTACATGCGTCAAGAGTTCTACGGCGATCTGTACAAAAAGGTGAGTTGGTATCGGCAACCTAATAACATCATCCTTATTCCGAATTGAAATGTGATGCACTGATAACTCATTTTCCGTTACATACACTTATTTTTTAACAGTCGAAAGATGATTCGGTTAAGGAACTATCAGACACTTACAAAGAAACTACGCACATGAAAGCCGCCATTCTCGGATCGGTAAAATCAAATCTTGATCATGTCGCTAACAAGAAACTTGTTGACAGCTCACTAGTTCATGCAGTGATTTTGGAATACATTAAGGAATGCGAGGAGGACAAAATGGAAGAAACTGTAACAATGTACGCGGGATTGGTACCTTTAATGTTGACGACAAAAGAAGGTTGCCAGGCAGCCGTAATGTTTTTCTGGCAGTCAACACCGAAGAACAGGCGTGTAAGTTATAATTCTACTCACATAGTACCTAGTTTCGATTTGGCACATTCCTTTTTATACTCATTAGGCAATTGTAAAAGCGATTAAGGAACATTTGGTAAAAATATGTACCCACGAGCAGGGCTACGTGTTTGCCATTGCTGTCATCAATGCCTTGGACGATACAAAGGCCACAAAGAAGGCAATCTTTGACCCTATTCATGCTGAACTGCAAACTGTTGCCGCTAATCAATGGGGCCGCCGTGTCATTGAGTGGTTTGTTTCACCTGCTGACAAGAACAGTTTCCATCCGCAATTCATTTCTTACATAGAAGAAGGTTTGAAATACGGCAAAAAGGATAAGGATGTCCGAAGAAAGGAAATCTTGGAACAAATTGAAGAGCCCATTGCGAAGGCGATAGCTGATGCACCTGAATTTTGGTTCGCCGATGGTCACATTGGTTTAGTGACGGCTAATATTGTCAACAAATGTGAGTATACGGTTCTAATAGCATCTCTGGTTACCAAAGTTACGAGTAGATCGGCCGACACAGTCACAAACGATTGAGCAGTACCTTAACCAAGAGGTCTCCTGCCAACTGACGCCGCTAGCCAATACCCTAAGTCGTCTTGGATCCAAGAATGCCTCATACTTGGCCGCATGTGGTCGTCAGCACTCTTTCTTTTTGGTGACAGTTCTGGCAGCGCATTTGACTATTCTTAAAACTGGCGACACAGTGTCTCTATCACCGAAAAAGTGTCTTTTGTCATTCTTAAAGAAATCGTACAAAACTCACAGCCAACACCAGAAGTAACATTTTTTCAAAGTCCGTTGAACTACTTGCGCATAGTGAAGAATGATGCTACACATTATCAGGGGAAACGCAGCGAGCTGTAAATGTGTTGGCAGGAAAGTATTTATCTGGAGCTCATACACTTGACCCTACCCCTAACGTGAGCAGCTTCGACCAACTCGGTTATGGGAGCAGCTGGAAATGGTTGTTAGTTCATCGTGTCTCACGTTGCTAACAATCTCATCCCAATGCTATGCGTTTAAATTAGTACAAACGCCAAATCTAAATGTCCGTCACACCACCATAAAAAAAAACCTCACATGACTTTATGTCATGTCTCTCGGGCCCGTATTCCTAGCCCATGTCGCATTTCGAAGCCTCCAATAAATTACAGCTTTAACTAAAACAAGCGAGTACTCTTACCTCAAATAATATCTTTTTTGACTTTCAGTGAGCTCGACACACTTTACAAGTGCTTCACAAGCCCTGGCAACACTTATATCTAATCCCAATTGGACTGTGACAGTGGCGGAGGAAGCTAAGGAGACTAGTGACAAGAAACTACCTAAGGAAAAAAAAGAAATTCAAGTTTCAAAAGAACCTAAAGAGACCACAGAGGTAGCTGATTAAAACTGTTTAACAACGTTCCGATATAACAAACATATTCTTGCTTTAGGAAAAAACTGTGGCTGGAATAGAGGACGCGGGGTTCCATATTGTTCTCAAGAAAATAATCAAACACGATGCTGAACGAACCAAGGAGAGCCAAGAGACATTCGGATCGATTTTGGCAAACACAATTTCAGATGAGACTGTAAGCAAGGCAATTCCTCAAAAAAAAAAATGAAACATTTTCTTAATAATTTGATTTACTTTTAGGTAACATATTGGTTGACACTGAATCGCGGTTGTTTTATCCTGCTAAATGTCATCGAAAACAATGGAGAAGATGCCATCAAACCGTTAAAAGATTTGTTAAAATCACACAAAGCAAATCTCCGAAAACAAAGTACAGCGGGTGCGAAATTGCTGTTAAAAAAACTTTAAAACTAGGGTCTTAGGTTTTATATTTACTTTGTTGATACTGAGATGAAATTAAAGAAAATTTTAAATCTACACGATTAACAGACGTCCTACTGTGTACGAATAATCAAATGCAATCCAGAATCAGTCTCGACAACTTTTGACAATTTTCCGACTTTCAGGCTGAACGAAGCATCTTCAAATGGTTTCTGCATTTGTCCTACAATAAACATAAAAATTATTGCGACTCGTGTTCAATATTATTTGACATCTGGTTCTTACCTCTGCCGAATAATCCAAGATCACCACCTCGTTTGGCCGAACTGCAGTCGGAGTACTTTTCAGCGAGTTCATGAAGAGTTGCTTCACCAGATTCAATCTTAAAATTTTATTAAAATAAATTAAATGCATACTAGACAGACGATGTTCGTGCAGACGCGTACCTGTTTCTTGTATTCCTCAATTATAGTGCGTGCTTCGTCTTTGGTACGTGTGATGTTGTCCTCTCGCCAGGAGCTTGGTCGTCGACTCTTATTGTGTTTTACTAATAAATGCGAGCACCGCACTTCATTTGGGCCCTAAAATGCATAGAATAGAATTTTGTGTTTAGGAAATTTTGTGCAAGGACAGACAGGCAGGAAATGTTATTCAATAGAGAGGATAAAAATGCGTTGGAAAACAAAGGCTGTGCTCCGCATGCAAGGTATTAACGATTTGGAAAAGCAACGTTTATAACCTTCAATCAGATGCTAAACATTCAGAACCAGCTTTTATGACTGTTACGCTATGTACATACACAAAAATTGACTGATATCATTATCAAAGAGCCGATCTTTGATCGGAATCTAGTTAAACAAATTTAAGACAATGTCGAGCCGCTAACAATAGCGCTAAGTTTTCGAGTAGGAATATCTCTTGCATAAACAAAATAATTACCTGCTTTGCAGCCGGCTCCGTTGGTACATCCCATTGTGACTCCTTTGTGTAGATATTTAAGTAATACGTCATTCCTAATATATAGAGATTTTGGTGTTACTCAAAAGATAAATAATATAAATAGCATTTATAAATAATAATAACAAAATAAATTTAAATCAAAAATCGATTTGCCATTGCCGTTGAATTTTTTAAGTACCTGTGGATCGGCTTGTGCGAACTTCCCAGCCTTCAGGGACGCTTTTCTCTGTAGTATCGGACATCTTTTTAATAAATTTTAAATTACTTTGTGCGAAATTTATTGTAAAAAATCTTTAAATGCTTCTACCTCAGCGCAAAACTTGCAAACGTACTTTTTTGCGATGCTTTCCAAAATTGACAGGTGTTGACTGTTTCAGTGCTGCCAAATTTTTATTTACGAAATTTTGATACTGACTTCGTTCAGTTGAGCTATAGCTACCTTAGTACGCTGCTCGAGCTAAATTTTAGCTCCCATACAAAATTTTCTCCAAAATTAAGCGGGTCCCTTTGGCCGATTGGTATTCAGTTCGAGCTTAAAAAAATCAAATTTTTGTTTCAGAATGTATACTTCATGTATCTGGTCTAAATTTATCGTGCCCATTTAATGGATCGACACATTTTCTCAAGCTCTGTTGTTCTATTGCGTTTTTGTATTGCGGAGAACTAAGCACGGTTGAGTTATTTTTAATAAATACCTCGATGAGGAGTACGAATAGGAAATGTTTGAAATCAGAAATCAGGGTCGAATTTTTGAAGAAAGTTATGTCGTTTTCCATTGGGACAAAAAATCAATCTTTTTTTTGATCTAAATCACTTTTCGCGTTCCATTGGGAAAAAAAATCAATCTTTTTTTCGATTCGGAGCACTTTTTGCAGATCTCGATAATTTTTCAGATTTACACATACTGCCACAAATACCCACAGCTGTTTCACGTCATTGAAAGAAGTTTGCTTTGAAAACAAATGCGCAAAGTTTGGTGAAAAGCAAAATAAAGAAATACATAAAAAGCAATTGATATAATGTTGGAGGAATTATTATCTTTATTATCTTCCTCATCATCTGGAAACTACGAATCACCGAAGCTATTCCATTTGTGTCTACAACAGGGGAAACATTTTTCAAGTCGATATCCATAGCTGATTTTCGCAAAAGCAAATGCAATTTGAACAGCTGATTTTGTTGTCAAATACGCACTAATCCATTCACAAAAGCAGATCAATTTCGTTGCGTGTTCCATGAGCCGCGAGAAATCTGAGATCTGAAAAAGATTTTTGGTGGTCCCAATGGAAAACGACATTATTTTCAAAGAACAACTGTTTTCTGTGACACTTATCCACGGCGTGCTCTATGTCAAAATTTTGCTGGGATTTTAGCTAATGTTTGGAGAGAAAAGGTGGAGAGCAGATCAAATTTAGTTTATCCTTATCAGTGACTTGATTTTGTGCGGTTTTTCCTGCAATGTCAGTTGCGGAAAGGATTCACGTGATCTATAAATGTGTGAGTGATATAGAGAACTGACAACTCACAAAATTTATTGTTCCTGGAAATTCCAGGCCAATTTTCCCTTACGCATAACAAGGATTAATGAATTAAGGAGATGGATACCTTTCGTACCTACGTCTATCCCCCCAAAACCCATTTGCTACATTAGGGCTGTTTTTTTGAGCTTCGATCTCAGCAAAGCAAAGTAAAGTAGAATTTTCAGCACACTTATTACAACAACAACTACTGTGAGTCTCGAAGTGTCAAGTAGAGCGTAGTTGTTGTGATTGCATGCTGAAAATCCTACTTTACTTTGCTTTGCTGAGATCGAAGTTCAAAAAAACAGGGCTATTGTCATTTTTGTAATTTCAATCCTTGTCTGTGAATACGTGTGACTTAAAAAAACTAATGGCCGGCCACCATTTTCTTGGCTTTTATGGGCATCGCGCTGTTTCAATTGTATTCGCGTACTTTCCCGAGCCAAACACTACAAATCTGCCAAACTAAAAAAATTGACCAAAACTCTCTCAGAGAGCTGAAAATATACGAGCCACTCTCATCTTTGACATCTTATCCATATTAGTAATAAATAGCATATAAAATTGAAATTCTCTGAGCTGTTTGGGGCCAAGAGGGGAGCTCGTTACTCGTTATTTTTATTTTTACTCGTTATTTTGCTAATTTTCTCTTTTTCTGTCATGTTTGATGAGTACTTGACCTCGTGTTTCGTATTGAACTTGCTTGGTTTTTTGTTAAGGCTTCTATTAAAATAAAAAAAATTACGAAATACAAATTCTTGCACTAAAATCAAATTCATTAACTCACATAAGCTAGAAAAGAAATGAGCATGTGTCCCTTTCCACTGGAAAGTTATCTAACTCTGTATTCCATCCATATTCATTTGACAGCAGCCAACAATATCATTGGAAGGTTCACTTGAAAGTAATTTATCGATTTTGCTTGTCATTCTCATTTGTATATATAATCTACAAAATCTTCTAAACAAGCAGAACACCGACGGACTGCGCTGCAGTTTTCAATATTTTCACAACACAACCGTCTGGAAAAAATTAAAAAAAGAAATTGGTGTAGGGAAATGTTTAATTAAAATAAGTACTAATTAACAAGAGTGAAATGAAGTTCGTGAAATTGTTTTTGGAAATCTTTGCAATTGCTTGTATCGTTGGTCGAGTGCATACCAAAGAAAATAATTTTATCGTAAATAAATACGACGATGACTACAATAGTAAGATTGATGAAAACGGCTATGATCTGCATAGAGTAAAACGTTCTCTTCCGAACAATTCTTCGGAAAATGTTTACGTTAAGGTGAGTTGCAATTCAATTTAAAAGAATTTCAAAAAAGAAAAGTATAATTTAGGTGTCAATACAACAGTTTTGTTATAGACATGACAACAGTGTGTCTATGCGCATTTGCATTAGCTTAGGGCTCCCAGCTCCCAGGTTTTATACGTTCCCTAGTTTTCGGTAATGATGATTCTTTTGAAAAATGGAATTGGATCGAAAATGAATACCTATATAATATAAGTTAATGTCGCTGACTGATTGGTCTAATATGATTTCCCCAATGAAAGTTGTTGTTTGAATCCTATAAATTAATCTAATCTAATCTAAATTAATCAATGAAACAATATGAGGCAAGCAGATAATGAAATGCACTTCTTTTGTGTACCTACCATTAGACACGAAATTATATTTAAATAATAAATGTTTGATTTCGTAAATAACTTTTACGTCGATCTAGAGGACGTTCTTATCAATAGCTTTGAATTATTATTACTTGCAACTTATGATTCAAATTACAGCACAAATTGTTTTTGGCTATAAAAACGGACAATGGATAAATTGATTTGATTGCGTTTCTTTGTCTTCTGTATTGGACGTTAAAAGCTAAAAAACAAACACGCAATTTGTAAAAAGAGCAAACACAAATTCACACAAAAAACAAATTTGCGCTAATTAAAACCATTTAATTATTTGCCAGATAAAAAATGTGATTCAACAGCAAGAACCTTTACAATAAAATTGATAGGTACGTAGGTATAACAAGTATGCACTTGTTAATCCGTGAAATTTCGTCGAGGGAAAGTCCATTCCTTATCTTTTTGAAATGTTCGAACCTAGGGCACATTCGCTTATCTTAAGATTAAACTTAAAAATCTTCAAATGCGCCACACATTTGGAGCATTGTATTTTTCCAACTAAATAGTCCGTCATCATACGATTTTTGGAATAGAAATGCTATATATAACAAACCAATATTAGATGTGTTAGCCGGGGAGATTTCGGGGTTCGAGAAAGAGTGAATCTAATTAAAATTGATTTCGCAACAAGTTTGGGTTTTACCTCTTTGATGGGTCACAAAAAAGTGGCCGATATCATAAAACAGGAAATAAGCTTGGGTATAAAACATGAATTCATGGAGGATTATCCATAAAGAAAATTATGGGAAACTATAGGGAATTGGTCGTGTGGCGACATCTAGTTGTTTACACGTTCCTTCATTCACTGGAACATTAGCCCCCGTATTAATAAACAAAATTTGAACAAGATAATAGCTGGTATACATCAGATAGCATACAAAAATTTGACATAACTTCTGAATAACGAGTTGATAACTTTTACGCAGCGTTTATTAATAAGGGGGTAGATATTTATTAATTTATGCAAGTATAATTTAAGGGGTCCTTTGACAGACGCAGAAATAAATTTTAGTTGTTCGAAAGTTTTGCAAAGTTTTTCTTATGGGGGCAACACAACGAACGGAAAATATATAAAGGATTATGGTCAGTTTCAACTTTTGATTTGAATTTTGTGCGTTGTTTCCAGTATAAATATTCGTTGTGTGCAAAGACGAAAAGAGAAAAATTCAATAAAAAATTAAAAAAAACCCATGAGCTATACTCTATTTTGGATGTAAGCCACTTTTGTCTAAACGTGTTTTGTAGGTGAGAGGGTATATGACCATGTGCCCACTAGCTCCTAGACCGACAGCTAAAAGGAAATTTCCTACAAGTTTGCTGCAGAATTGCAAAAAGTTTGTTGTAAATTACCGGATAAAATCAGTAGGTGCATGAAAGCTAGGGCGTCAGGTGGTCTCCTACACTCACCAAACGAATTATTATGACAAGCTAATCCTATGGTCCTGACGGACCTGTTGTGTTAACTATATATTCATTTATAACTAACTAATGGTTGCGATATGGAAATAGTGGACCTAATGCGACGCAGTTGTGAACATTTTTTAATGTGGTTTCTTATGCCTTCTATGAGAGAACAGCACTGCTAAAAATTCAAAATCGAGTTGCATTAATGTAATCTTCGCTGCTTGAATTAGACGATTGCCAATCTGCAGCACCATCAATGTCGTTCGCTTTGAGAGACGAAAATGATAAATAAAGTCACGGTCGTCCCATTTTCAACTCCAACATGTTATAACATCTTGTATTGACGTCTCTCATGGACCAAAATCTCCTCAATAATAAATATCATATCAATTTCACAAATTATTTTTATTTTATGTCCTCAAAAATAAAATATATAAAATTTCACATAAAACCAGAAGTTGAGAGCTAACGTCTACTATTTCGGGGAGTTGAGCAAACCCAAAGTTGAACAACTCTCGGTTTTCTCAACTCCGGAATATCAAAAGTTGAGCGAATCAACTTTGAGTGAATAAAAGTAAATTCTCAAGTTGAAAACAAAAATCCCCAAGTTGTCTTCAACTTCGAGTGAATAAAACCGGCCTTAAACACCTTCCAAAAGTTCCATTGAATGTTGGGGAATAATTGTGGATGTTTTCAACAAAATGCATTGTAGCTGCACAATGTGTCGGTGGGTGGTTTAAAACTTCCAAACCGAACTAAAAGAACAAATGTAGGGGAGGAATATGGCCTTCGAGGGAAAATCGGATTCCATGACATGCTGTAGTGTCCATGCCACCGGGCAGTTTTCCTTCGTCCGATATCTCTTCAAATAAGCATTGCCCCCGATTTAGAGTCAGACTTGAAAATGTATGAGCGAAAATCTAATGAGTCCGAATATATTTTCAAAGCCCTCTCGAAATCGAAAGGAATCTAAGCTTTTTGTTAGTAAACCATACTAGTGTTAATTGCTTGCATGGTTTTGAAGGTTTTTCACATGTTTTGGACTAGTTTAAGCTGTTTCCAATGCAAATGGCAAACATCAGCCATACTTGTTAAAACTTGTATATTGAACGAACTGGTGTAAAAATATAGTTCAATAACTGTACTGTTGATCTCTATTCAATAGGTAAACGGACTAAATGATATGCACGCGCAGCTTATGGTACATTGGTTGGGAGATGGCTCCGATGTCATGATTTGCCTCGCTCGAGATCCGCCTGTCGAGTCCGGTGACGACACCAAACATATTGAACAAAATCCGCCAAAAGTGTTTATATCATTTGATTATGGAGACAATTTTGAAGAAAAGACGAATCTATTTACCGTCAAATCCAATGACTCGGAAAAATCGGCAAACTTAGATCAGTTCCTCACGCATCCCAAGTTCGATACAATAATCTTTACGGACACGAGAAACAAGGCGATCTTTAATTTTTCACCCAAACATCGTAACGTTACGAGAACCATGCTGGACTTTACGCCGTCAGATATTTCATTTTATGAAAACGATCCAAATATCTTTCTTATTTTGGACAAGAAAGATGCCGAAAGGAATCTGTACGTTACAACCAACGCTGGAAGTAGTTTTAGCCTCTTGCAAGAGTACGTCAAGTCATTTGCGTGGTCCAGTGGGGCCGGTCTACCACTCATGCTGTATGTAGAAAGGGGAGAACCTTCAGGTAGATCGGACAAATGTTTTCAACCGTAATATGTAGATTTTCATATTTTTTTTTATTTCAGGCGTATCTTCCATTATTTACATAAATCCAGAGAATTTTACAAAACTCGATGATCGGTTCAAGTTCAACGTTTTGATTGAGAATGTCAATGAGTTTTACATCAAAAAGGACTTTATGTTTGCAACTAGAAAGGTATTTATATTTTGGAGTCCTCACCCCGAGCATTGTGCAGTAAAATTGTCGTTTTTTTTTTTGTTCCTAAGGATCGCGATACTATGGAGCTATGGGTTTCGTACAGAAGGACGAATTTTATTAAGGCGAACTTTCAGACCGAGCTAGATATTAAGGGACTACACCTTTGCGATGTGGAAGGGAAAAAGTTGATGTTCTCTGCAGCTGTTACCAACAAAATGGCCCATTTGTACGTGTCCGAATATGATGAAGACCAAAAGTCGGTAACATTCACGAAGAGCCTTGAAAATATTTTGACATTTATTCCGAATGTTTTGTGGAAAAACGCATGGATTACGTGAGTTACTTCTAACATGCCATAAATTGGTTTTAATCATTTTGTTGCTCTTGCAGTCAAACGACGGACGAACCTTTTACAGATTTGTACAAGGTTGAGGGAATGGTGGGCATATATATTGCTTCGAAAGTGCATCGATTTTCGAAATATCTCAGTTCGGAGACATCTGTTGGACCAGAACATCTTGTATCGGTTATCACGTTCGATCATGGACACAATTGGAAGCCAATAACAGCACCGGCTGTCGACGATGAAGGACAGCCAATAAATTGTACACAGGACTGTAGTTTGCATTTGTCACAGAAGTTCAGCCAGTTGTATCCTGTTACAAGGTAATCACTTCTAATCCTAGATATTATTTATATTTCTTTCTTTTACAGATCAATTACGATTATGAGCTCAAAACTTGCTCCCGGAGTTATCATGGCCTCAGGAGTCATTGGCAAATCGCTGAAAGGCCACCCCGGCGTATTTTTATCGCGAGATGCAGGCCTTACATGGAAGCAAGTACTGAAGGGATATCATTTCTTTAACTTTGGAGATCATGGCGGAATCCTGGTGGCAGTGAAATATTTCAAATCCAAAGGCGAAACTCGAAAAATATTGTACTCCACTGATGAAGGTGAAACCTGGCAAACGTCCACCTTCCACACCAAAGATCTAAAAGTCTATGGCCTTATGACCGAACCAAATTCGAACTCGACAATATTCACCCTCTTTGGCTCCGAGAAACAGGAGCACCGTTGGCTAATTGTTAAAGTTGACTTCCAAAAGGCTTTTTCGCGCAACTGCACTGAAGCTGATTATAAATTTTGGACACCAAAATCTACATCTAACGACGGTGAGTTTTGGTGCACATTGGGACAACAACTTTCGCTACAGAAAAGAATCGCCCACACAAACTGTTTAAATGGCATAGCATACCAAAGAGTTATCAAAACTGAGGTTTGTCCATGCTCGAAGAGGGACTTTGAGTGCGATTTTGGCTTTATAAGACAGTCTTCCAACAACGCCTGTATATTGGATAAGCAAATAACATTGGCCGCAGACCCTTATGAGATTCCTGCAGTATGCATTGAGGGCAATTTCTATAATCGCACAAGAGGATACAGAAAGATCGAAGGTGATCAGTGCGTTGGTGGCGTTGAAACTCGCTATTTGCCACAAACCATATCGTGTCCCATCGACGAGCCCAACTACTTCCTTCTAGTGGCGCAGCGGGAGCTTATATCACGAGTTGACCTCAGCACGCTAAATGTCAAACAATTGCCAATCAACAATTTGAAAAATGTCATTTCCATTGACTTTGATATGAAAAACAACTGCGTGTTCTACGCCGACATTTTCTCCGACAAAATTGTCCGCCAGTGCTTGAACGGTGTAAATGAGGCAGATATTATTTTGGAGGAGAATTTGGCATCTGTCGAGGGCATGTCGTATGATTGGATCTCGGAAATGTTATTTTTCGTAGACGGTACACGATCTAAAATCGAAGCCGTAAAGACGTCCAATGATTCTCTATTTCGAATGCGCACCACAATACTTGAAGCACCGACGCTAATTAAACCCCGAGGAATAGTCGTTCATCCGCTCGAGGGATATGTGTTTTGGACGGACTGGGGAAGCATCGATCCGTCACTGTCCCGAAGCAACCTAGATGGCACAGATGTCAAGCAACTGTTTACCAAACCAACAGTAGTCTGGCCAAATGGAGTGACCATTGATTACTTTGCTCAGCGAATTTATTGGGTGGATGCCAGCAAGGATTACATTGGCAGCTCGGATTTGGACGGAAAACATTTCTCAAAAGTTCTGCACCACGATTCGAGAATTGCTCACCCGTTCGCTATAGCTGTATTTAAGGATCGAATGTTTTGGGACGACTGGAAAATGAAATCGATCTTCTCGGCCGACAAAGACCATGGAATCATGATCAAAACCGTTGCAACAGACCTTGGCAATTTGATGGATCTCAAAGTGTTTGCTCATTCCCTTCAATACGGCAGCAATGCCTGTGCCAATCACAATTGCTCGCACATTTGTGTGGGCCTGCCGAACCAAAAGTACGCTTGCCTGTGTCCAGACGGCATGACAATGTCAAACAAAACCAATGAATGTGTGTGTGCCGACACGAATAGTAGCGCTTCATGTTTGCAGAAGCAAAACAAATGTTCGAAGGGGTACTTCTCGTGCAACACCACTCGCATATGCATACCATTTTTCTACACTTGCGATGGGGAGGACGATTGCGGCGATTACTCCGATGAACACAATTGCACGGAAAATGTGGCCAACAAGAACGCATGTCCGCCCAATATGCAAAAATGTGATACCGATGACAAATGTATTCTCGACTACAAGTTCTGTAACTTCGAAATCGATTGCCCGGATGGCTCCGATGAAAAGAACTGCTCTATTCACGATTGCTCGACGTCCGATTTTCAGTGCAAAAATGGACAATGCATCAACAGCCGGTGGAAGTGTGACGGCGACAGAGATTGCTCTGATGGAACGGATGAAATAAATTGCAAGCCTGCCTCAAACAAAACGATATCTTCCTCCTGTGGGGTTGACGAATTCCAATGCAAAACAAACGGCGATTGCATACCTAATGGCTGGAAATGCGATCGCGACTTTGACTGTCCTGATGAATCCGATGAGAAGGACTGCCAAAACAAGGAATGCGATTCGTGGCAATTTCGATGTAAGAACGGCAAATGCATTAACAAGACATGGGAGTGCGATGGCGACAAAGACTGCGAAGGAGGCGAAGACGAACTGAACTGCACAAAAACGACATCGTCCACGAACAACAACTTCCCCTCGATCATATGCCACGATTGGATGTTTCAATGCACGAACGCCAAATGCATACCAATGTGGTGGAAATGCGATAATGTGAATGACTGCGGTGACAACAGTGACGAGTTGGGCTGCAGTAACTTGAAGGACACCGTGTCCACCAATGAGTCGACTAACTCCAAAGATACCAAAGAAACCAAATGCACTTTCAACGAATTCGAATGCAATACCGGCAGCTGCATATCGAAAATTTACGTCTGCGATGGCACCAAAGACTGTGCCAGCGGCGAGGATGAAGAACATTGTGCCGATCATGCGAGTGGAAATTGCCAAAAAAATGAATTCAGATGTGTCTCGGACAGGGTATGCCTGCCGATTTCAAACTACTGTGATAAAGTATTTCAATGCTCAGACGGGAGTGATGAAAAAGGATGCGATAGCAACAACAATACATTGCCTGAGCAGCACATTGTATGTGGCGCGGCTTTCTTTTACTGTGATGACGAATGTGAGCCTCTGTATAAGAAATGTGATAAGAAACGAGACTGCTACGACGGTAGCGATGAGAATAATTGCATCAATTATACTCGAGTATATCAAGTCGTTGAATATAAGGTGCCCTCAACAAAAGTAACCGAGAATTCTGTTATGCTGATATGGTCCCTATCGCCAGCTAGTCGAAATATACCCGATGTGGAGTATTTGCCGTCAGTGGCCGAACTGAACCTCAACCAATGGAAGAATGCAACCACATGGACGGACAAGGGTCATTATGTGTTCACAGACTTGACGCCAAACACATCGTATAACTTTACAGTTTACGTCAAAGTGAAGGGCGCAGTTTATCCACCCTATTTGTTTGTTAATTCCAAAACCTTGGAGGGAAAACCCAGCGAACCGGTTAATCTTGCTATTTTGAGGTCTGACTCAATGCATGTGGAATTGTCTTGGCAAAAGCCGAAGAATTTCAATGGTGAACTGGACGGGTATAGTGTTTACTATAAATTAAAGGACAGCCAGAAATCGGATGTTTATGGCAGCAAGATACTGAACCTAACCGCCTTGATTGACATACGCAACTGGAACAATGGCACGTATGAGTTTTGGGTAAGTCAAGTCACTTATTCTTGTTTGGATTGTGATGTGAACATGAACTTGTTTTGTTCACCTTTAAGAAATATTGCTGTTTGCGAAAGCAAAATACAATTGAAAACTTTTCTCTTTGTAGGTTACCGCTTCAAACAAGAGGCGAGAATCCTCATCATCCAACGTTGTTAAAATCAGTCTGCAACCAACGCATTCCACAACAGATGTAAGGAATCTTTCATATAAAATCGAAGACGGCAATACTACAATCAAACTGAAATGGGAGTCCGAATCGTCGACGAAATCATTTTTCGTGGCAACATTTTTGCCCGAGCCATATCCACATTTGGTGAATCGAAAAACAAATGTTACTGAAGCAGCATTTACAAACCTTGCCCGCGGAGTATTGTACACATTCAAAGTTGCAGCTTTAAATGGAACAGAAATAGGACCTCCACTATCTATTCAAGTCAAACTGGAGGGGGAGCCCTTACCGGACATAAGGAATGTACGAGTGAACAACAACGATCACACAATTAACATTAAATGGGAAGCGGCTAGAGTGTCTGCGACGAATTTAACATATGGAATTTACTATGGTACAACGCTGCGTGAATACTTGGAAAGTGGGTGAAACTTTTTTGTTTTTTTTTTTTACAAATAATTCGATTTTTTTACTTTTAGAACCTCGTATTGTTACGGGAAGCACAAATGCAGTTCTGAGCGACTTAAAACCATGCCTATCTTATTTAATTGGCGTTAATATTGTCGGTCCGTACGGCCCCGGACCGTTACCCAAACGGCCTATACCTATCGAAACAGATGACGATTTCAAGAATCCACCAAAGAACCTAACCGCCAAAATTAACGAACAGAAGCGCGTTTTGTACATCGAATGGGAACATAGCTGTCCATTTACCAAAAGCTATCCCCCATATCTGCTTACAATTTCGGAACAGAAGCAGAACAAAACCTTCAATATAGAGTTGAAGGCTATTTCACAGAGAACCATGTCACATTATATAGTTGATATACCTTTTGGTGCTATTTATAACGTATCCGTGAAAAGAAATACCGAAGAATCTGAACGTGCTTTCATTTTAATCCACTCAACACAGCTAGAGAGTCCAAAGCAACTAAGAGCATGGCAGCAAAAAGATGGATCCTACAAGGTTTACTGGAAGGAAATACACACTCCCTACGATTTCAAGTACTTGACTGCGACCTCGGCTTTTACCCACAATCTAAACTGTTGTTATTTGTTTTAGGTTCAACTATCAACTAGTTGTATACGAGGGCTTGCTATCGAATTACTCCAGTCCGGACGAAGCTCCCATTGTGAAAACAATCACGGCTGCATCACCACCGGTAATCGTTAATCAGTCAGACCTGGCGGTTGGAGATTCATTTGGCAAAGTGTATACATTTGGGGTGCGTACTATCTCCAGCGAGGGGTATACTTCTGAAATTCTAGAAACTGAGAACTTTGAGTTTATGCCCACTTCGAAATGGTATAAACAAGTGTCTACATCATCCTACATTTGGCTGCTGCCAATCTGCGCACTGGTATCGATAATATTCTTTGCATCAGTATTCTATGTTACTAGACGAAATAAGCGAGTGCGAGCATCATTTTCTCGATTTGCAAACTCCCACTATGACCCAAAGACAGGTGCTACGCGAATAGAAGACGGTGGCATGCACGACGTTAATACCTCTAATAATTATGATCATAATAGATTTTCCGACGACGATCCCCTTGTCCAAACATAAGGGGATGGTGTTTTCCTTCTTAACTTCTTATGTATATACTTGTATGTATTTTGTATTGTGTTGTAAACTTTTTAAACTTAGAAAACATAAAGGCTGAAACTAAATATTATGAAGAGTTTGATTTACTAACTGTTGTGTTTTGAAAACGACAAAAAACATGTGTACCCTATGAACTTATCCCAGCAGAGACGCTGTAGCACTGAAATTACCAGCAGAGGTTAGTTTCCTTTAAATATAAAAACAAGTAAAAGTGTTAATTTCGGCCTGGCCGATGCTTTGACACCCCTTCACTGAGGTACCAGAACTACTTGACCGACGTAGCCCAGTTTTAGTACCAAATTAACGACGATAAAAGTAAGTCCTCACAAAATTTCACTTGCCTAGATCGATTTGTTTCGACGCTATTCTGTTTCCAACAGACGGAGACCAACATGGGCCTAATATTGATTTTGTATGGCAAGTACCAGAACTACTTGACCGACATAGCCCATTTTTAATACCAACGCAACGACGATAAAAATAAGTCCTTTCACCAAATTTCATTCGCCTATGTCAATTCCTTTGGTTTGGGCGATATCGTACTTTCAACAGACAGACGGACATGGCTAAATCGACTCCGAATGTGATCCTGATTCAGAATATATATACTTTATGAGGTCTCCGGTGCCTCCTTCTTGGCGTTACAAATGTAATGAAAAAGTGAATATACCTTCCTGTGGGATGTGCAATATTAAATTTCAAGATTCCTCATTCCGATAAGCGGCCGTCACAACTCACAACCAGGGAGCCATTACTATTAAAAACCTAAACCAAATCGCCCAAACAGTCCATTTCCCTACAGAATTTAATTATTGTCCCAATATTGTTTGAGGAACCAACCTCTATGTTAAAGAAGTACCTGCCTAGGTGGTTACTTCTACTCCTAGCAATTGCTTCACATACGCATAGAAGGTGGGAGATATCTTCCGTGACTTGTAGGCCCTCACAGTGCCTGCGTATATCGTATAGAGATTTAGTAATTTTTCAGACTTTTTCCTATTTAAGACGGGCCACAGTGCCTTTAATATACCCTGTGCCCTTCTAGCTGTGCCCATTAGCAGTTAGCAATTTATTTTACATAAATTTAAACATACTTTAATAACTACAGAAATATTTCCTTAACGCTCAAGCAATACTCACCACAAATTGTCAGAAAATTAACCGCAGATAATTTCATGACACTATCGTGGTAAGAAACGAAAATTCCAGTTGTAGAAAAGGATTGCTAGGTACCTACTCCTCTGGGTGTAATATGGAAAATCGTTTGGCGTTAAAAAATATCCTAAATTTAATGAAAATAAATGAAAAGAAATGAAAGCGTGAAATTAAAGCAATCTTTAAAGCTTAATGTGAAATGTGGTATTCGATTGGGAACTCTCAGAGCACATTATGTGCTCTAGGTCACTTTTTATGTTCGTTTGGTACGAAAAAAGCAATCATTTTCCGATTTTAGAGCACTTTTATGAATCGGATTTTTTCTCATGTGGTAGGTATTCGATTGGGCTTCTACAGATGAAGAAAGGGTGTAAATTTCGAATGATTTAATATAAAATTTAACCAGTGAATTGCAAACGCTTAGAAAAGTGTCGAAGTCAGACTAACTAAACTAGATACTTGAACCCTCTAATTATGTCGGATCATTTTTTGACACTATCATGGTGACAAATGTTCTTTTTTAGCTGTCAAAACACGATACTGCTGCGTGAGCTAGATAATAAATTATATTGTGGCTAATTTTTCTTCGCTTGGGAGTTGATAAAGCGTTTAGGGAAAAATATGACATAAAATTTTCATTGAATAAAAGCGTGAAATTAAAGATATCTCTGAAGACCTTCAAGTATCTAGTTTAGTAAGTCTGACATCTGTCTGACAAGATGTATCTCGGTTTTGATTGGCTGAAATCGGTCATATAAGCAGCTGTTTCAGTTGACGTTTATGGAGGGGTAACCGACGAATCTAGTCAAGAAATTCGTGACTGAGTACTATGTTGACAAATCGCATGCGTGGCTGATGTAGAAAAAGTGACGTTCCCGGCCAATCTAGGTTTTGCGTTCAGGTTACATCTTATCCAGACCAATCTAGAATCTAGTCGACTTAAGATAACTAGATTCTTGAATGTGCACTCTGTTTTAAGTTTGGTGAACTTCTTCTTTTAACATTCAAATTCAAATAGGTGAATGCTCTCAAACCTAAATGTATCATATTTCCCCTGATTTCTCTCTGAGTAAATTTGTTTCTACTTCACTTCGATTCGACTGACTTTTGTGAAGAGTTGTTTGTCTTTGGTGGTGAAATATCTGTTATCTAGTATTTTACAGACGTCAAAATTGATGTATTTCTGTTTATAAAATTGGAATCCAATCTTTTTGTGGGAAAAATCAGCAGGAATTGTGTATGTTATAAATATGAATTTTAAATAATCATTTAAAAATAGTGTGTATAATTTAACATTTATCCAGTTTCTACTTTTATTTGTTTGAAGACCTACACAAAAATTGTGCGAAGTGCTAAAACCATTCAATCTTGTTTTTATATGTAGGCATGTACTAGGATATGCATTTCTAAAATGGCATGACCTGCATCAGTTTTTTATACATCACTATCTAATACTCATTAGCCTAGACTATTCAGTTAAACATCGTTACATATTTCATCCTTTCTCAATCGAGCTGCCTTGGTTCTAGTTCCAAAAAATGTCTACCTACCTAGATGAATACGCACAATACGTAGACGTACTTACTAAAGATCCTCTTTTAATCGAAGTAATTCTCTTCTCTTATATTATCGATTTATATCCCGTCGACACAAATAAAAAAAAACAACATGTGCACTATTTTAGAAGAGCATAGTTCCAGTCCAACACCTTAGGGACTAGATAGGAACGAGTTTTTGCTGTAACTGGTTCTATCCGATATTTACGTCCTCATTGATGTACATATATTTTTTCAACAGCCTTACTAAATAAAAAAGTTTTATTTTTAATTGTTGTAGGCACAATGGCTCAACCGCCGGAGACTCCAGCACAGAAACTCACAAACGATGACTTTCGCAAGTTACTCGCCACTCCTCGCCCAAACGCGCAGTCTAATCTGGCAACAGGATCTGTGCGAGACGCTGGTCTTAAGCCGATAAAGAAAACCACAACCCCTGTCAGTTCCGATAGAATAGAAGCAAGACGAAAGAAAAAACACTTTTATGCAGCTTTGAAAAAACAAGAAGACAACAAGTTAGCGGAACTATCGGAAAAATATCGAGATCGAGCTCGAGAACGCCGCGACGGAGCTAATCCCGACTACCAAAATGTTGAAACACCTGGTCATGGTAACAATGCCTACAGAGCAGTCGCACCTGATGTCAAATCCGGCATTGACGCTGCTGAAAGACGACGAAGAGTAATTCAAGAATCCAAGTTCTTGGGTGGTGATATGGAACACACGCATTTGGTCAAAGGGCTTGATTATGCGCTCTTACAAAAAGTGCGCTCGGAATTGCAGCACAAGGAGGAGGAACAGGAAAAGGAGCTGGAAAAGGTTTTTGAAGAAAAGGAAATAACCATCAGTTTGGAAGAGAAGGAATTTTCCAATGAACCAACCTTCAGCACAGTCATGGGAAAAAACATTTACAACTTCATCCTTGCTGCCAAATCAAAGGAGATCATAAGACACGAGCACTTTATGCCAGGTCGAATGGCTTATGTCATTGATTTGGACGACGACAATGCGGAATGTGATATCCCCACGACATTGGTTAGATCTAAATACGATGTTCCAGTGAATCTTGACGATACACAGACGCTAACAACCAATGACATTGTCATCAATAAATTGTCGCAAATCTTGTCGTATTTACGCTCGGGGGGACGCAACAAAAAGAACCGCAAACGCGATAAGGACAAGCCATTGTTCAACGACACAAACGACAGCATGAAGAACTTTACAAATGACAACATTTACGACGACATTGGGGACTATCAGCCAGTTGCGAAAGGTGCCAATAGAGCTATGCAGGGCACAAGGTCGCCACTAAAATATGACGAGGATCAAAATGTTGATAAAGGATTCATGCCAACTGGCCGGGAGGGGAACAAGTATTTTCAGGACGATATTCAAGAAGAGGATGCATCGCCAGCTAAAAATAGCATATTCATACCGCAGAAGATCTCGAAAGCCTTTGTTTCGAAATTCTCCAATGAACCGCAAGGTTACGCTGAGTGCTATCCTGGTCTGGAGGAAATGAACGATGCAATAGACGACTCTGACGATGAGGTAGACTACACCAAGATGGACTTGGGCAACAAGAAAGGGCCAATTGGACGGTGGGACTTTGACACCCAAGAGGAGTACTCTGACTATATGAGTACGAAAGAAGCACTTCCCAAGGCCGCATTTCAGTATGGTGTTAAAATGCAAGATGGCCGTAAAACGAGGAAAAACAAAACCGATAAAAATGAACGGGCCGAGTTGGACCGAGAATGGCAGAAAATTCAAGTAAGTACATTTTGAAAGGGAACGTGTTTCTAGGGATCTAACTACAAATGGCCCAGTGAACTAACCACTAGACAGCTGTCAGTTTCGTGGAATTGTTAAGTCATGTTATTACGGACTAAGGTCGAATCTCGTATGATTTTTATGGTTTTTTAAATTTGCGCAACAATACCTTTTCTCTTTCTCCTTTTCTAAGCATTAATAATGTGTTTTCCCTTTTTTTTTTTACAGACTATCATACAAAAGCGAAAAACGAAAAAATCAGCTGATGAGCCTGAATATAAAATTAGTAAATTTTAAAATTTCCTTTGTAAACAACCAATCAATCAACATAGGAATATGACTTCTTCACAATACTTGTGTCAGTTGTCATTTAAATAAGGTTTAAAATGCAATCCAAATAAAAACTGAGAGAACGAAAACAAACAAATGCGTTATATCATTTGATAAACATAAACATCATTTTTTGCTTTTTGCTGATGACTTGGTTATTCTTGGGCTCTCTTAACCTGAACTTTAGCGCGCTTTCGATGATAGGTGTGTTGAAGCTGGAATAAAGGTAAAAGGGAACAAAACTGAAGTTCAATGCAGTCTACTAGCTATACTAGTCCTATTGAAAACAACCGGAGCAGGAGCAATGCTGAGTTTCCCCTGTAGGGTAGTGGTTAATGGGACTGCTTCAATATTGAGACAGGTGGGACGTTCTGTTATAAGGAAAACTGTTATCAGTCGAAAAGTCGATAAAAAAGGAGCATTGAGACAAAAAGAGTCATTTCTAAAGCTGTTCTGAAATTTAAGATATTTCGAACGATATTTAACAATCATTGGCTCGCTAAACACATTAAAAGTGTTTTGATAGGCAGCTGCATTACATTTTAAAAGTTCTTATGTGGAAATAAGAGCATTTAAAAAATTTGTGATGCGCTTTTTGATACTAAAAATTGCCAAATGGGCTCTCGAAAAAGTATCAAATTGCAACTTTTGTCGCACAACGCCCACACTGCATACAGTGTTAGAGGGAGAGGGAACCTCCGAACTCCGACTGTCGTCTCATTCTCATTTGGTGCAACTGGCAGAGATAACGAAAATGGAACAACTAATTCCCCACAAAACTTTTGAATGCTTTAGAAGTAAAACAAATATAATACATATTCAGCCGTATTTATTAGATTCTCTTACGACGCCTGTACAGTGTTGTTTAGTTAAACATCGCGTAAGAATTTACGCATCCTCTACGTGGCTTTCCTGAAATTGTGATTTATAAACATTTTTCCGAGGTAGCTTTACTAAACAAGAGTGAAACAGTGTTTCATCTTCTTTGTGAGTGTCCTAGCCAAAACCAGACGCAGTGCTCTAGGTCATCCCTTTTTTGATGACCTTTCGGCCATCCATAGTATCCATTTCAATAAGATAATCAAATTTCTTAACTCCTCAGGCTGGTTGTAAGTTTCCTATCGTCCGTCTCCTCCTTTATTTTTCAGGTTTTCCGTGAGTTGTGGTCTCAAAACGGCGCTCTATGCGTTATTTGTGTCTTTCCCTCGTTCGGAAATACAGCCACTCCGCGGTACTAATAATCATTTTTAGTGTCCAGGATATATTTTTCCATATAAAATTGCATATTGTGACCTTGAAAATATTTAGTGTGAAGTTTAAAAATGATTATTAGTAAGGCCCACTTAAACCAACCAACTAAACGAGGTTTGTGTCTAAATAGGTAAGAATTTCGATAAACTATTACAGAAAACACTGAAATCTATTACTTTTTGCAACTGAAACTGATCTTAGCTGTGGTTGACAGATTAGCTTCGTAAGAAAATCATACATAATACAAACAAAAAGCCAAATTATCTGGGACATTCCGAAATTTCTTTTGAGGGACTGCTGAAATATCTACCTGCAATCATATGTCGTTTTCCATTGGGCAAAAATAAGTCAGTTGACAGCAGCAGGCGTTTTGCCAATACTTTTGTGTATTCTTTCAGAAGCAGTTTTGTTGTTCCATCAACCACCACCAAATCTGAAATTATATTTTATAATTGCATTTGCAGGCGAAATTCGTTTGGCGCAAATTTACACAACATTCGAAATGAATGCACAACCAAAAATAAGTTTCACTTTTTGGATTTGTTTCCAATTCGACCAGTACAAAAAATGACATTAGCTGCAAATACATATTTACGTAAGCTCTACGCAGGCTCTAAACGCAAATTTTCGCGTTTAAACTACGCAGCCTTAAAGTAACGTTGCTTAAGTTCGAAAAATCTTCATAAATCGCATTTCCCTGCGTAAGGGCATTTTAGAGGGTGCGTAAAGTTAAGCAGACTCTACGGTGGGTTTATAAATAAGGCTGATTATGAATTGACATTTCTGTTACAAGTTACAGGGCAGCTTATAAATATTTCCCATCTTATACAGCTTTGTATATATACAAACAGTTTTCAAATATACAGATTACCATCAGAAATGTATTTTAGACATTACTATTCAAAACCAATCATTTGTGACGATTTCGAACTTACCACGACGAGTTGAATTTTACCATACCGCGGTGATGTCATTGTACCCACACACTCGAAACGAATTCAAGGCGTCTCATCAAGTTTGCAAAACAAAGTTGAGAAGCATTTCTCTCTACATTACTTCTTTCTGACTTTAGTTTTGCAATTTTTAGCATTCCAAGTGAGATTTCATCTAATTTCAGGTTTCAATTTTTTAAAATTATGCATCGAAATGTTTCGTAACATAATTGTTGGTCTATCTGGTGGAGTAGATAGTGCTGTCACAGCATATTTACTAAAGGAAAGAGGTAAGTTGAACTAAAGTTTGCCTTGCGTTTTCTTTCTGAGTGAACTTGAAAGAGCGGTGTGCACTACCTTCTTGATATGCATGTGAAATGTAAATATTGTGGTATGCGTATAGCGTATGATATAATAAAATAACGTGTGAGCATGCTTGAACATAAATAAAATAAATTGAGATAGTTAACTGAAATGAATTTCAGGCATTGTGGTCGATTATGCGTGTGTACCGTGTGTGGCTGAGTTCATAGAATTAAACATGAAATCCAGATCACTCTTTTTTTCCATTTGTGTTGCGTGATTTAAAAGTCAGTTGTTTTTAAATTTTAATTTGTGTTTTTAAAAATCCATTCCTTTATGTTATAATCCATTGCAGCAGCCAAATTTAATTCAATTGTTCTCTATTTCTCACAATCTCGTCGTCTAAAAACGTAAATAATAACACACTTCAACATTTGACAAATGTCAAATGTTTTGGGGTTAGTAAAAGTAGGTGTAAATTTCGCGCAGAAATCGAGATTCGCAAATTGCTCTGACTCTGAAAAAATAGGCAATTTAAGAGAGAGAGAATTTTATTTTCAATATTTGCGGGAGGAATCGGTTAGGTGCGCGGGAGCTGACAGTCTTTTTAATACCTACTTAATTTATGCTGAAAAAAACTGATTTTTCTGTTCAATTAGGTCTATTCGCGTACTCGGTTTGAATTTGAATTTGCAAACAATTGCTACCCCTTTCGTATTATACTTTTGGTCTCTTTTACACACCGCTGACTTTTCAGCATTAAAAAAATTAAGCAAAAATATAGTGTCATACGGGCTTAATAAGCTTGAAGGCTGAGGAAATGGGGACGTTCAAGTATCTAGTTTAGTAAGTCTGACAGCTCTCTCACTAAGTGAATCTCGGTTTTGATTGGTCGAAATCGGTCGAGAGAGCAGCTGTTTCAGTTGACGTTTATGGAGGGGTAGCCGACGAATCTAGTCAAGAAATTCGTGACTGAGTACTAAGTTGACAGTTCTCATATGTGGCTGACGTAGAAATCGTGACGTTCCCGACCATTCTAGTTTTTGCGTTCAGGTTGCATCTCATCCAGACCAATCTAGTCGACTTAAGATGACTAGATTCTTGAATGCGGCCAATAACAACTGAACACAGAAATATGTTCTGAAGCGACGAAGTGATGCCTAATTTATATATGTACCTACTTAAATGAACGGTTCGACTGTCGCATTTGACTATCACAAAGCCAATAAATCCATAAGAGCACTTAAACTTTCGTTGTTACTTTTAAGGAATGACATTGACAGCTTTTTCTCATTCTAGCAGAGAATGGCAAATTTAGTTAAAAATTTATTATTTGATACATCTTTTGACGCGCCTTGGCTGGCAGTAAAATCAAATCGAATGCCGTGACAGAAATTGGCATGACGCCGTTATGCCGTGACGGAAATTGGCCTGTCGCCATCACTACGCCGCCGCCGCTCTCGACTCCTTAACCACTCAACCGATTGAACCAATGAAATTTTGTGGGTGTCTATGGTTGGTTGCAACTTGAAAGATAGGTTAGTTTCGGACCCAATAGGTGGCGCTGTTGTCGATCTTCTGTACCAGTCAACCGATTTCAATGAAATTTTGTGGATGTGTTGAAATTTGAGAGACACATTTTTTCAATTCTTTTAAATTAATTCTTAAAGTGAATACTTAAATGGGCGCGCTGGACGTTTGGAGAGAACTGATAAGGCTAGGTCTTACGCAGACACTAGACTACTGAATCAGTGGATTAAATTAAATCTTAGTAGAAATGATATGAAAACAAAAAATATAAGAAAAGAAAACATTGGATTGGATTGCGTTATGAAAACTTTTTAAATAAATGAATGCACATATCTACTGCGGTGTAATAAGATTATAATATTACATATTACGATTTGGTTTTAAAATTAAATTTCTTAATACAATTCAACTACAACACAATTCAATTTAACATGGCGTACAAAAAAAGTCAGCATTTTTTGGCTATTCTTCAACTGACTACGAAAATCCGTTAAAAATATTAAGAAAATATTTGGCGCAACACGTCCTTCTCCTTTTAACTTCCAACAATCATTGGTTTGTGTGAGTATTTTGTTGTGACGAATGAAAGGGACCGGGGGTCGAACCTGAGATCCCTGAGATATGAAGCACACGCTGAGGTGATGCGGTAAAAATCCGCTGCTGCGTCAAATAACCGTTGGTTTAAAAATGATCGGTATACAGTCGATTATAGACAAACGATTGGCCTATAAATCGGACTAAGTTTTTCTCCACAAGTCCTACGTTATAACGCAATAGTTCCTTGGCAAATGTTACTTTTGATAGCAGAGCGATATATAACATGTCAATGTATGAGACGCTGTGCCTATTTTGCCATGAGCAACGTATCGGGACAAACAAAATAATACATTAATCTTTTCTAGGCTACTCCGTTTTAGGAATATTTATGCGTAATTGGGATGAAATAGACGAAACCGGACGATGCTCTGGTGAAAAGGAATTAGCTGATGCTCAATATGTTTGCAACAAAATCGGAATAGACTTGATGGAAGTTAATTTCGTAAAGGAGTACTGGAATAACGTGTTCTCGTAAGTATTATACTACCAACACAGCACACTATCTGATTATTAGGAGTTTCCTAGAAGACTATCAAAATGGCCTCACTCCCAATCCAGATATACTGTGCAACAGGCACATTAAATTCGATCAATTTTACAAACATGCCACAGAAAAACTATGTTTTGATGCCGTTGCCATGGGGCATTACGCTAAGACTTCCTTCGGGTCATATTTGGAGGACTATGAAGCTAATACAGGTAGGTGTCTATATTTAACAGAAATTCAAAGCAAAGACTTTAATTATGTGTTACAGATGTTCGCTTACTTCGGCCAAAAGACAATTTTAAGGATCAAACATTTTTCTTATCTGGCATAGGACAAACAGCACTCAGAAAAACAATGTTTCCTTTGGGTGATTACATGAAGAAAGATGTAAAAGACATAGCTCGAAAGATCGGTCTTCAGAGAGTCGCAATGAAAAAGGAAAGCACTGGAATCTGCTTTATTGGAAATAGAAATTTTAAGAACTTTATAAAAGAGGTAAGACGTTATTTGTTTATTTTTAAAAATTCTCTTAGGACAGGTCGACAAGTTGGGTTTTCTTTTTATATTTGTTAGACTATAGCTTTGCAGGTATTACAAAAAAATACTCTTGATAAGAGGATCATAATCCCTACCAGAGCACTTTTTGAATCAAGTGAATTCCATATTCAGAGTTCTTAGTTGTCGCGCTAGGTAATCCTCATTGGCGTTTTTGGTTCAACCGGTAATACAATGAAACATAAAGTTTTTCAGGGATTGCCATCTACAGGGATTGCTTCTTCAAGCGGTCTTTGTTGCAAAAGAAAGAACAAAGCAAATAAAAATGAAATTAGGGATTAACCACTTGTCCCTGTTTCATATTGTTTATGATTGCGAGTTATCCCTTGTGTATTTCTTGGACATATGCTCTTCCGTTTGTAGGATCTCGATGTTATCAAAGTCTAGCTGGTGGCCACTGTCTGTGTTGTTCTGTCTTTTTTGAGTTCTTTTCGGAGCGGGGTATGCTGATTCTTTGTCCTAAGAATTGTTTGGGTGTCCTATATTTTTATTGAATGTAACATTTAACATCTTTGGCGTATGCAGTTTGGAAATTTATCCTTCCAGCTAGTTTTGGGACCTACGCGACGCTTTAGCTAATACAGTCTTCTGAAGCAAACAGTTTTTTATGGGTTAATATTAGGTGGTGGCATAGCGTTCTTTCGTTTTTCTTTTTGAAACAAATGAGCAGAAAGGACACTGAGAAAGAACTTGTTAAGTTTACAGACAGTACTAGTATAATAGCAAAATATTTACAATCATTTCAGTACGTACACTCCAAACCAGGACAGTTTATCGACATCGACACTGGAAAAGTAGTGGGACATCACGAAGGAATTCATCAATGGACTGTTGGACAAAGATGTCGATTGCACTCATGTATCAAGCCATACTTTGTCGCTTGCAAAGATGAGACATCAAACTCTATTCTAGTCGCATCAGGCACTGACCATCCTGCCTTATACTCCAACGTTGTTTATACACAAGGACCATCCTGGATTTGCGGTGATCCGTTCGCAAATAGTACGCGACTACGGTGTAAATTTCGATTTCAGCACACAAAGCCATTAGTAGAGTGTACTCTGGAATATACTGATGACCATTCTGGGCTTAAAGTGAACTTGGACAAACCACTGCGCGCAATAACACCTGGACAATATGCTGTGTTCTACCTACGAAACGAATGCTTAGGCTGTGCCAGAATAACAACATCCGAACAAATGCAAGATAACTTCGACCAACTATTGAAAACTACTGCTACGTGACAGTAAACCAAACGCTCATTTCAAAAGGTACACATTGTTTAATTTATTTACTTGCTCCTAACAACACTAAATAAAGCTTATAGTTAGATTTTTTGTATGTTAACATTATTTAAATAAACAAGTCTCCACCCTGACCAGTGTCGATTGAAAATTGTATTGTACTTGTTTAAATGCAGGGTATGATATGTTGTTTATGTTAAGCACAGAGCGATTTCTCTTACACTCTAAAGTGAATAATTAAAATTACAACGTCAAATAAATACTACTTAATAATTAGATGCATAGCTTGGTCCATTTTTAACTCAGTAGAACGGTCAACGTGTCTAGAAAGCGCGTTAAATCATTCTGTCGTATTTGTATCAATGATGGCTCAAAGAAATCCTGCAGTATTACCGAATTGCTTTTCTGAGCAGCTTGTTCGAAAGCTTTGCCAAAGAAACTCTTCGGAGAATTCTCTCGAACTGGCGGTATTCCAACTAAGAGGCATAGGCCACGTTCCGCGTCGACTGGACAGCTGGCAATGAGTGGTAGTTCTGGAGCACGACGACTCCTTGAACTCGACACATAACCATTTAGCACAAATTTAGCCAACATTGTGAGGCCGTATGGATATGAAAAGAATACATTTTCATCGTTCAGTACATAGTAAAAGAAAGGTCCTGCAGAATGCACCTGGTGTGCTTCAAGGCTGCTTTGTACTTGACGGAATACTGCCGACAGCAAAAGTTTGGAACTGTCAATTCCGGCAATCAGTATATCTTTGTGATTTCTCGACAGGCTATCGAGTGCCTCGAGAAAGCAATCCTCTGGGGTTTTGTCGCTTTTCACCGATTCCAAGGTTGCAAGCATGGCGTGTACGTAGTCAGCTGCCGAATACCGATTCCGATAGCCATAGCTGAGTGTGAAAGACCCGTAAACAATGTCAGGGATACCATACTTCTCAGCAAGTTTCTCGATCATCTGATAAAACTCCTGCCGCAAAGTGAGATCCATAGAGTTGAACATTTGTTTTGCCTGCGTAAGGGGCAAGCCCATTTCGACAAGTAGCTCGTGCAGTTTCTTCTCACCGCGAAGAGTCCAGAGTTTCAGCTTGCAGGCACAGTACATTGAGTATCTGAAAAATAAAATAAAGTGTGGTGTTATTTATCCGTGGGAACACCGCTATTCCTTCAGTTAACCTCTAAAATTCTGAGACGAGAAGAACGTAAATGCTGCCAATACTTTGATCCGTAAGACATAAAATATTAAAGCTTTGCAAACACTGAATAAAAGTTCTGTTATTGTCATTGTTAATGGTCATTGGGCTTACTTGGAGATTAGTCTTTAACTTTAAAATGGAAAGCAATGTACGAAATAAACTAGCCAACTCCAATCATTAAAAAGTCTGTGCAGAAGAATGGAGCTTGTGAATGTGGGATGAGAATACCATTAGTTGCTTTGAGAAATCTTCGGTCCAGATTGAATGAAATGATGTTGAAGACGGTGCAACGGAGATATGTGCAGGGAAGTGGCCCTGTCATGAAAATTCAAATTAATCTGAAGCATATATCACCACGATCAGGAATGTAGTAGTCTCAAGAAAAGTATTCAAAAATGGAAGCACAATGAACGATTCCACCCATAAGTCATAACGTATAAGCCCATTTTGACTGAAGTCTATCGTTTCAACGCAAATAGTATAAAATAAATCACGGACTGCTGTAAAATTTATTACGGGCTCAAAACTCATGGAAGCTAAGTTGTAAAGCTTGAAACTTTGATGTGTATTGTCTGAGTAAGGCACTTTACAAAATGTGGATGGAATTGTGTACTGGTGTGGCATCTTTCAAAGAGCAATACCAAGTAAAAGAACAGTGGCATTACCTAGAAAAAAAGTTGTCTCGCTATCAAAAGTTTGAAACAGACGAACAGCGGTAAGCAAGACTAGAAACTAGGAACGAGAACCACTCGATATGCACTGTAATCTGGGAAATCTGTTCTTGAAAATGAAGACTGTCAAATGCTATGGGTGATCTACACCTTTTTATGGATCCCACATAAAGAGGTCCAAAGAGACTAAAGCATGACTGATCCAGGTGGTACAGGGTATCTTAAGCTTCTACAAGTCATACTACGAGACGGCTGTCCGATACTACTTATTCCTCCCAATCCCCGTTGTTGCAACAGACTTTTACGAGAAACGACCAACGACAACAGAAATAGGTTATGGATATAATGTATGTATATAAAGAATTAATTGGTATATAACAATGTACTCACTTCATCGACTCTGTTACCGACCAGTGTCGATACAACGCCAAATGCAAATCATTCTCAAATGTTATCTTCGATGAGCTGTGTGTAGTCTGATTGCTGGCTTTATTTGTAAGTCTCGAAACGTGCGATTGAATATTTTCAATTTCTAATGTGTATGTTGTGCTCTCAATTTTTCCAAGAATTAGCTGCTCGGTTGTGCCCACAATAGCCCACCATAAGAGCTCTGTGGAGTCTTTAGATAACTTCCAGGCCAGTTCAAAAATTGTAATAGCTGAGCTCCTTGCATAGAAACTGTACTGAGAGTAGTCGAACATAATGCGGTCGCGCTCATTCTCCCATGCTCGACGTTCGCGTTGCTTTAGAACACGATTTTCGTGTCTTTGCATGCGTGTAGTCCCTTCGGTTTCATCGTTTGAGTCTGCATCTTCGTCACTGTCTTCGCCATCGGACTCCCGAAATATGGCCTCAAAGGATGGAATTGTTTCCTCAGCGGCTGGATCGGCTAGTATGCACACCTAAAAGTGAATAATTTTTTAATTGTGTGTGCGAAAACAAAAACTGTTGTAAGTATTTTTGGATGGTGGTGGCAGACTCATCCTTTTTTAGCAAAGAAACTTAGAAATGCAGTCACGTATCTCATTCGAAAAATCCAACGAACATCTTCGCCAAGATCGACCTTGAGCTGTAAATAACAAAACACAATTGACCCCAAAGTTCGACGATGTTAACAAGCTTCTACACCGTCAAGTATGGATTATACTATCGAAAAACTGTCCAGCGCCGACTAATAGCTCAACGGATCAAGTTGAGTTTGGAAGAATAGTGTAACAATTTCGAAATTTTTACCATTCGCCGAAAAACTACTACCAATGGGATAGGACAGGAGTTCTCAAAGCATTAAAGTGGTTGCGGAGGCAATTAATAAGCTGCAATGCTAGTGAGACGAACAATTTTTAAATAATTCTACAATGAGACGTATTGACTTCAGTTTTTTTTTGTCGAGAGGGCGTCTGTGTGCAACGTATAATGACAAAAGATTGTTTCGGAAAACGGATTAACTAATCCCGGGAGATACAAATGGATTCAAATAAAAGTTTGTAAAACTGACTGACCTGTTTATCGCTGTATATATTGCAAACATCCAGTGGTCTATGCGAATCACAAACAAAGAATGTCACCTCCTCATCGGGTTGTAGAAGCTCCACAATATCAACACAGCCTCCACAATTAATTAGTATCACGTATTTTACATCGTCACGATTCTCAGTGTAGGCTCTTTGCATTCCGGCCATTCCCATGACCGGAACGACCGAGTACAACATATGATCGTACCTAAATAGGGACTGTAGAATTTTGCTTGCACAAATTGCATCAATATCATAGTTAACAATGATTAAAATCCTTTTCCCTATAAGCACATTGTAGAATTCTTGTTTTAAATCTTGCACAAACATGGTATATAATTTAACTAATGATTGTTTTTAATTTTCCTTCAGAAACTCCGCGTGAGACTAAAAATTGAGCCAAGTGCTCAACCGATCCGCGTTGGGATTCATTATGAAAATAATATTTGGGGTCTTTTGACAATAATTCTCCAACAGATTCGATATAGATCGTTGTCCGTATTTAACAAATAACTTATTTATTTTTGAAACAATTTATAAAAAAACATAAAACAGAGAATATTAAATTGAAATCAATGGAATATAACAAGAAAAATCGTTGAATTCAGTTCGCCTTTCGCCATCGATTCGATTTATAAACCTATTTTGTACCGATCAAACGTCAAAGGTTGGCGCGAAATGATTTTTGAAGGGATCGGAATAGGTGTCCAAAGGGTATGTTTCAGTTTGTTTGGCCCATAACATTTTGGCTCGTAAAACTAGCGCCACCTTCAAGAACTCTTAAACTTTCTGAATATTCTTTACATATTTATATAGTAAGGTGGAAAGAAATTGCAAATGATGTTGTTGGTTATCCATAGATGAGCCATTAACAAATTCAATTTTTGTTTTTGTTATTAGGTAATTCTCTCGTGTATAATCTTAGCTGGTTCTAAAGTTTGGTTGAAACTATCAAAAAGTTTTTTTTGTTTCGATGGTTGGGACCGTGGGGACTTCTGAAAACATTCTATTATGTGCGAATCCTGAGTTTTAGCTGTTTTAAAAAGCGGAATTTGCAATAACAGCAATTTTCCCGCGAATTGAAAATTCTTGCAGCGAACTGTCACACTTAATTCACGATCCACATAATACAGTCGCGATCCACAAGACCACGAATGAAAAATTCTTTCCAACTTTACATTTAAAATCAGCACGAGCAAAGCAAAGATCTCCTCGGAATTCCTATCGAAGGCCGTCCTCAGATAGATGAGGCTGACGAACTGTATTATATCCACAAAAATGAGGCCAAACTACATCACGGATAAAACAACCCACCTTCGAAGTAAAACACGAAAAAACATTGCCAGAATAACAGCGATAACCATAGGCTATTGGCCAATAGGGGAACACACAATTAGATTAGACATCCCACATAATACACACTGCCACAGCTGTAAGGATGCAGCCGAAAAAGAAACACTCACTCACTGCCTTTGCGTCTTTCCAACACTAGCTTCGGCCAGACAGAGATCTATGGGTAAGCCCTTCTTCGACTCTCCCTTGAGGAGGAAAAGTAGTATTAGTGAACTGATAAACTTTTTGAATTCCACAAGCTGGATCTAAACTCTAAACCCTATTGCGAGTGTCATTAATTAATCAATTGACGATTGACAAATTTGTCAATCAAAACAATTTTTTGGTATTGTGTAACTCATTTGATAAAATTTATGGTAATTGTGAATAAATGGACTGTTGTGAATGCGGCCGATATTTGACAGTTTGTCAAGAGCAGAAAATTGCATTTATTTACTTCTGTGTTTTTTGCAGTAGCTTGCTACGACAGCAGATTTTTCCGTTCTTCCATTATATTATGTATTTGGATTTCTGTGTTCAGGTTTAAATTTGTTTGGATGTTGTTCTTCCGCTGATTCCAGAGATTGGTTGTCAGCCCTTTCACCCACGGTATTTGTGTTGACATTATGATCAACGTATTCACAGCCGAGCTCTCGTACAGGGGAATAACAGCTTCCTCCATATCACTTAAATGATGCAAACGGTTCGGCTGTTGCAGTAATTCCAGTTTTATTTTTTGTTTATTTTGCATTTTGTACGCTAAAATATACTTATCGTCCACAAAAATTCAACTGACAAAACAATTGACATTTATCAAAAAAATTTATCTCAATAGAGTGTTTCGCGAAGCCCATCCTTTCACAGATGGGCTAGGTACCTTTTTTGCGCAAACGTCAAAAAAACTTGTAGGATAACAAAGCTGGTTTATAATGGCCAGAGTAGTGTCTTGTTCAAATATTGTTGAAAAACGCACAAATGCCATTAAATTAACTTCTCAGTTGTTACCAAATACGTTTGATAAGCATTTTTTTTTAATTCAACAATGCTTTTGTCTTGTTTTTTGCCCTTTTTTATGCACTTTTCAGTAATTTTTTAACATAATTAGACTACATCCATACAAAATCCGTTTTGTTTTCCTACAAGTTTTTTAGCTGTCACTTGGATTTTTCTTCTTCTCATTTGACACTGACGTTGTCGCGAACTACCCTATTGACAATCGCAATTGATTGATTGATTCCATTCAAAATGGAAATTGAATACGAGATGATGATAGTCAATCAGTCATTGACAATTATTGACAATCGCAATACCATCCACAATAATTTGTTTATAACCATCGTTTAGTTTTTGACACTCGCAATAGGGGTGTCTCCTTTTCGACAATTTATAACAAATATGACAATTGATTTGTGGTAATTATATATAATTAACTATAGTCATCATGTACAAGAAGACATTAGTAGATACTAAAAACAAACTCACGTCTCAAAAATTGGTTCTAGATTAACCTTTAAAAATGGAACTGATACGCGGTTATCTGCGACCAAAAAAAGTGTCCATGTTAATGAAATGTCAGAAACCACGAATTTGTTCGCATGAGTAATTTTTTCCTTTTCCACATTCCACAATTCTCTCAAAAGATGTTTAATTTTCACCATAGGTATTGACGCACACAGCTTTACAAATTTTGTGAAACTTGTCTTTCGCTCACTTCCACTGAGAGACATTACGAATGAGAGTTTACTGCAAGTCCACATTCAACTGCGATATGTCACAGTTCGATGTCTATAAACTTGATTTCATCGCTGCGCTAAACCTGTCAGTTTCAGTTGACTCAGTTGTCATACCAAGTTAAAGAAATCAAGTGAAATTGTAATTTGTGGCTTCATAATTATATGCAGACTTAACCATGGGAATATATGATACTGTAATGCAGGAAAAACCTCCTGTTGTTCTTGACGTCGGAACAGCTTTTACCAAGTAAGTGCATACCTCTAGTCATATCTTATTAATGATGTCATTCCTGACCGCTCCTCTCTTCTCTCTGGCAAAAGAGTTGGTTTTGCTGGAGAAGCTCATCCTAGATTTATTCTACCATCCGAGGCATTTCTTTCTTCAACGGGAAAGATATGTAAACTCTTCGATTTTGCTTCAAATACCGAGCTGTATGACCATATGGTGGACTTCCTGCAGATGATATTTTTTAAGTAAGTTTGTCTTTTTCCCCTTGTTTACAAATTTAAAAGAACAATTTCTATTTTCAGACACGTCCTAGTGAGTCCAAAGGACAGGAAAATTGTAATAGTGGAAAATGTTTTTGGAGAAACCATTGTTCGTGAGACTATAGCCAAGGTGCTATTTAAGCATTTCGAGGTGTCCTCAATCCTTTTCGTACCCACCCATTTAGTGGCTTTGTCAACTCTTGCAGTGCCTTCCGGTGTTGTCGTCGATATGGGTTACAATGAGGCAACTATCATTCCAGTATTTTGTGGTGTTCAGATCCTGCAGGCCTTTAAAGATCAAGCATTTGGAGCAAAGTCTGTACACGATGAAATAAAGAGGCAATTGGTTACATCCGGCGTTGATCCAAGTCACCTCACCGAATCGGTTCTGGAGGACATAAAGGTTCGTACATGCTTTGTTACAACACTTGAAAGAGCCAGGTCCTACAGGGAAGGACAGTCGATAGCTCCACCGCCGGATATTGAGTATTCTATCAAGGAAAAGGACATAATTACTATTCCTGGCATTGTCCGTGAAACCGCTTTTGAAATAATGTTCACCGAAGACAATGAGCGATCCAGTTTACCTTATCTGATTTTAGATTCAATTCTAAACTGCCCTGTTGATGTGAGAACTGTGTTGGGTGAAAATATATTCCTAATTGGTGGGACATCGATAATAATGGGACTGCTGCCGCGCTTGAAAGGCGAATTGAATGCTCTCTTGGAGAACAATGTCTATAAAGATAAATTGTTCTTTAAAAGTGTGAAATTTCACAAGGCCATCGGTAGGCAGAATTTTGCTGCTTGGCTGGGTGGCTCTATTTGTGGAGCAACTGACTTGGTTGGCTCCCGTTCGTTATCCAAGGAAGCTTACGCAAAGTCGGGTAGAGTGCCTGATTGGGTTAATTTAGATGATAATCGGTTAACAGAGTCCATTTGTTAACTGCATAAAAGTCGCTTCTTGTAATTTATTTTAAAATATTTAATAAAACATTATTTGGTGTTTGTAAGACACTTATTTATACAAAAGAATGTGTAGTTTGATATACAAAAGGAGAGCTGCAGACATATTCTGGTAATCCCGTAGCTGAATGGATATTTGAAATTCATAAAACGATCTATCTCGTTGTGCGTCATGCCTCATGCACAGTAAATATAGACATAGCGAAACTTATCGTCAAATAACAACTGTAAGTATGAGCTACGGTTAGCTCTCGAGAAAGGATTTACTTCTGATCACGCAAGTTGCTTAGAGCGTTTACGACAAAAGATTTTCTAAGAAGAAGAAATCGGCCATAAATGTCAGAATATGTATCGCCCTTTGGTAAATGTTGTTTGGAATCATACTAGTAACAGTAAGTAAGACGAATATCCTCTTTTCCTTCGTTAAATACCTAAAGTAAAGTTCACTGTTTTCTGTTTGGTGTAGCAAAGAGTAATATCGTCAAAATTGAAAGAAGAAATTCCCACCAGCTGGTCCAACAGGCACGACTTGTTATATCTCGAAGAAAAAACAAAGAACAAAATTATGCAGTCAAAGAAAAAAAACGAGAATTATGTATATTAACGGTGCAGTTAAAAAACCAAAACTAGAGCATCATTAGTATCTACGATCTGAATATGTTTGTTCATACATTAGACCTGATTTTTGAACATGTGAAGTATAAATTGTTGTAATTGCGTGCTGAAAATTGCACTTTACTTAGCTGAGATAGGTGTTTAAAAAAAATACGTTTATTTACTTATTGTACTTAAAACACTAGAACCGCACAAAAGAATAATAAATTATGAACAATTTGATACACGTCAGACGCCACCCTGTTCGACACTCTTATCCTTTTACAGTTTCTATTTTCATCTCATCTAAACAGCGAGTAATGTGCTTGCTGTCAATTTGATGTCAATTGTCAATGTCAGACGTTGCATACACTTTCTCTGTTTATTGTTTTCGTAGAAGAATCGTATTTTCTTTTTCGTTTGTTTTCAACTATATAAGGAACAATACAAGCTTTAAAAGTAAATTACGTATTTTATTTAGCACTAATAATTCTCAATATTATAATAACCGATTTTATGTACATCCGAAAGATATGGATATAATGGACATCCAAGCCGTCGAGTCGAAACTCAGCGATGTAACCGTGACACCAATTCCTCGTTCACAAGTACAAAATTTCTACAATTATCAACAGCAGCGAGAACAACGCGATCAGACGCCACAAATTCAAATCTCGGCAATTCATCATGTTCCACAGATTCCACCACCACAGCCTGTGTCCCCTGCAATAATAACCACACAGACCTCTGCGAATATTACGACTCCAATGACCTCGGCTGCAAATATTCCATCCAACCTGACCAATTTACATGGCTTGACCAAGTATGCCCAGCTATTGGCAGTCATTGAAGAGATGGGACGAGATATCCGACCAACATACACAGGATCTCGTAGTTCAACCGAGCGGCTTAAGCGCGGAATAGTTCACGCCAGAATATTGGTTCGTGAATGTCTAATGGAGACCGAACGATCAGCGAGGCAATGATTTCGTTGTGTATTTGTACCAACGCTGAATGAATTTCGCGTCACATACATAGTATATATTAAATATTAAACTTAACTTTGCGATAAAAAATATCGCGTTATGAAGAAAACAACAAAGTACCTTTGTTTCAAGCCTCTAAACAATATAAACATTTGTATACCAAAAATAATTAAAAAAAAAACCACTGCAACACGAATGAGGAGCAAAATAGAAAACACAAATAAACTAGCTCAGGATTTTATAGCAAAAAGAAAATATTAAATTCAAATTTAGTCACATAGATCGTACAACGTAATGCCCTAATTAATATTGTTTGTAAAATAAATTGATACCTATTTGGGGACAAATAATATTACTAGAGATATGGAAAACTGTTTCGTTTTTGGACGAAGCTATTGCATAATTTGCGTAATATTTTATCAAATAAAATTGTAAGTTTTTCTTTTTTTTTTTATTAAAAAAAAAAACAATTCTTTTGATTTGAGTGCTCTCTACTGTATAGTTTGAAGAACGCGGCATCCTATCGCGAAGCTTGAGCCCCTAAAAGGCGAATGTTGTTGACCAAGTAAGGACGTGCTTCTGTGTTAAGTTAAGGTATGTTTATCCGAAAATACACTGCGTTTCACTTAAATAACACATCTAATGTTTTTGTGGTTATTTTCTTATCAAATAATATTCTTCTTATTTGTTTTTGTTTTTAATTCTGTTCTATTTTTACCTTCATTGAAGCTTTTACAGTAAAAAATTGTATGCTCTGGAAATATGCCGTTATAGATTTTTTTCTGCTTTCTTTTATAGTTGTACAAGAATGCTGCGAATTTTTTGTTTCACTAGAATAGCACTTTGTGGTTTAAGCTTCATTTACGTAGTGCAAATCGATAAGAATTGGGCAGAGAAATATAGTTTTAGTTATTTATATCCCACTTAATCAATTTGAAATTATAATGGGCCGCGGTAAGGCCTTAACGAACGAGGAACAAGGCAAAATTAAAGCCTTTAGAGGTTGTGGCCTTTCTGTGACTGATATAGCGAAAAAAATCGGATGAAGCAGAAAAGTTATTTACAATTTTATTCAAAAGGGGGTAAAGTACGGGAAAAATATGAAAGGTCGTACGCAAAGTGTCCTTTCTGCTGCAGATAAGCGGGCTATTCTGCGCAACTCTTCGAATTCGCATGATTCCCTGGCCAAAATCAAAGGAAAATCAGTGGTCCAAGCAAGCAAAACAAGTGTCTGGCGCGTTATTTCCAAAGCAGAACTCATCAAACATCTAAAACTAAAAAAAAAAACACCATTCACCCCTGAACAAAGAAATGCGATTAACTTTTTGCAGATCTAACATGTCGTGGAACAACGAGTGGCATCGAGCTGTTTTCTCAGATGAGAAAAAATTTTATTTGGAGGGCCCATTATTATTTTCATGATTTGAGGAAGGAGACTCACCACTTGGATCGCTTGCACAGGCGAGAAGGTAGTGTTATGGTTTGGGGGCCATATCGTATTATGGAACCTGTGAGCTTCAAATTTTAACAACAACTATGAACGCAAAAACGTTATGGAGAAGGCTTTTCCGTCATTGGACGATCTCCTTGAGCCTCTGCCGTGGACTTTTCAACACGACAACGCTCCTATACACACTGCCCGTGTGGTCAAATCGTGGATCGAGTCCAAAAATGTCACCCTTTTGAACTGGCCGCCATACTCGCCGGACCTTAACATTATAGAAAATGTCTGGGGATGGCTGGCTCGAAAAGTTTATGAATCAGGAAATGATTTTCATCAAAAACCGAACTTATCGAAGCCATTCACGGAGCCTGGACTTTAATTTCACTTGATTACATCAAAAGTTTGTACGATTCAATACCAAATAGAATTTATGAGACAATATTAAACAAGGGAGGCTCTACCCATTACTAATATTTCTTAATTTTCTTTAAATTTCATACTATTACTTATTAAAATATTCGTTCATACATAAAATATTATTTAGTTTACATAATAATTTGAAACAATGAAGTGTGCTATTCAAGTGAAACAAAAGACAAGCTGCATATTTTTAGTATTTTTCTTTTTCGACTTGGTTTTCAGATTGTGTTGAACATTTTTAAATACGTATTATTTGTTCTATAAGTCGTAAATATTGTACTTGAAATAAGAATATTATGTTAGGATCGAAGGAATACTACTTGATCAAATCGATACATTCCGAACGGTACAGCAGTTTTTATTTGTTTTAATATCTTTATGATGCACACCTAGCCGTACTAAATTTACTAGGTGCAAGATCATATACTAAGTTTGGAATGAATGAAATGCGACGGCTCTGAACAGCTTGCTTTGTTCTTTGCCTGATCTCCTACAATCGCTAGCACAAACGTAATACAATAACTAAACTGCCTTTTTTTTGCCCTGTATTTAATTATTATGTAACTAATTCAGGAAATATCCCAGACTAACATTTTTCCATCGCTGTCGGTGAAAAGCCCGTAGCGGAATACTGCCCTTTATCGCGTTAGAAATGTATGCAGTCCATAAATCATAAGGTTTAGGTAAAGAACATTACTTTATTACAGTTGCGAATATTCACTTGAGTACATTTCACAATAACTTGGTGTGCTGTATGATAAATTTGAGGTTAAACTGCAGTATGAAGCATAGACAAATCATACAGGCGTGCTTTTTTGCGCTAACTCAATAAAAGCAAAGTGAAGTAGGATTCTCAGCGCGCAATTAATGGCGTTTTCCATTGGTTTCACTCGGGGATCCACTCATTCTGAAATCCAATGGAACAGCAAAACTGCTTCTGACAGAATCCACCAAAGTATTGGTGAAATGCCAAAAAATAATCTATGGCTGCTGTCAACTGACTTGTAATAAATACATAAAATTGCACTTGTGTGAGTGCTTCTTGAGTGGATTCTGACTTGAAATCGAGAAGCGAAATTCTCTTCTCAGAATCACCAGAAGAGTATTTTTGTGCCAATGGAACAGCATTTTTTCGATTCCGGACTCTCCCGGACGCTTCTTTTTGTCCAATGGAAAACGACATAAAACAACTACTGTGAGTCCTCGAAGTGTCAAGTAGAGCGTATTTGTCTTGTAATTGAGTGCTGAAAATCCTAATCTACCTCGCTTTGCTAATATCAGAGATAAAAAAAACAGGACTTATGTTGATTCGTCTAGGGTGTGAATTATATGACCAGAAACAGGATCGTACAGCATTTTCAATATTTCCAGTCGCATATACAATTCAAAATTGTTTTATGACAGCGGATTCTACTAACAGCAGATATGAGATATAAGAAACATAAGTCGGGAGGCAAAACTGTCTACATCTACAGTAGTAAACAGTGACTTTATTGCATGAAGTATCATCCTGATGAAAGCGTTCTCCTTCCTCATTACTTATGTCACTAAAACTTTCATTGATGACGTATAAATGGCTATAGAGACTCTTTAGCTTAATGACGGCCGTTCGTTGTTCATATACAACGTGTGCATCTCATCAACCAATTTTGTGCACAAACTCAGGCTGTTCATGTTGAGCAACAAAGCGTTTTTATTTTACGTTGTGACTTGTACAATTAGTTCATCAACTCCTCAATTTATTTTCGAATGACCACTTTGTTAACCAAAGGGTAAGTCCTTCAAGTTAGTCTATATTCGCTTATCATGAAATTAACCTTTCATTTCGTTTTGACGAAGCGCCAATAACTTGCGCGCACATTGAGCAACGGGTTGGACAAATATGGTGTAGCACATTTTTTTTTAAATTGGTGGCGAATTTAATGCACAACCAACGAACAACTGGGCTCCTAGGTTAGGTAGGGAAGTGCACAACAAGATTATTACTGTGCTTCCAGTGATGCCTTCAGTTCCTTTGTAATCCCTTATGGTTTTTGTGGTCTTACAAAACTTAAAAAATAAATAATTATGTAGTTGGCTCGACAGGTCCGGAGAAACTCTATGCCTAGCATTTCGCAATCATTCGTTTTGTATAAGTTTTTTATTTTTTGGACTAATGGAAGGGGATCTATAATTTTATGCCGAGTTCGAGTCATGACAGTTATGCTCTCGGATGTTAGACAGACGTTCGCGAGAGGTGGCGCATCAGTGGAGAAAAACCTTAAGATGGAGATGGAACCACTAAGCCACAACCTATAAACTTACAATTAATAAATGTGCATAAACACCTACCTGTCAAACCCGGCTTGAGGTCTTGACTTCAAAGATTCTGCTATGCCTGTACATGCCAATCTCTGTACCTTTAAGAAGTTATTGACATAAGTCTTCTCTTCTGTTGCTATCCACCGCACAATAACACGTACTCGTAAACTACACAATTCGTACACTGGTTGAGCACCGCGTTGCGCAACGATCTCAAACCGAATCAAAAACGTTGTTTGCATCGTATATTGGACTGTCTATTGACACTTGTGGAACATTTTTATCACTTTAGCCTCCCCTTTCCTAGTCCAGTGCTCAGCTTAAGCACTGCTATTACTTAAGCGCATGACAATGTTCGTACACTCAGGTAAAAATCAAGATAATCAGAGTCAGATTAAGCCTATCCGTTGACGAAAGTCTGTTAAGATCGCAAATTCTTAACCATAAATACAATCTTACTTTGAGTATGTTTATTCTTTAACCTGTAGTTCTTATTTTAAAATTGTTCTATAACAGTATTAAGAACGTGTAAGCTTAAATTAAGCCCAATGCCATTTCATTCGAAGAATGCAGCAACTTGATTTTAAATCGTTGTAAACTCAAATTAAGCCTATGCAATTTTAAACAAACGCAATGAAGAATGTGTGAGCTTAAATGAAGCTCAAAATCACCTTATTTTTCACCTATTTATCAGCAGTGAGAATAATGCTATCTTAAACCCAGAATAATAACTCTTGAAATAAATAAATAAACTTTCGTATTGCCTGCACACCAAAGCCATCATCATAAAATTCACGTTGCGTATTTACAACTGACACGTGACACTGAGCTGGAATTTCGGTAATATGAAATGGCAAACCTTATTGTATATTTTGACAGCTGGATGTCACTTCGAATCCACACCGGAGGGACGGCGCAGTAGAGGAAGACCGCGACTCAGGTGGCGCACCCAAGTGGAAGGGGACCTTAACCAACTTATCGTGCGAAACTGCAGACAGCTGGCTAAAGATCGTGCTGGCTGGAGACGCTTGTTGGTTGAGGACCAGGTCCACCCCGGACTGTAGCGCCACCTTAAGTAAGTAAGTAAGTGAGGATGTCACTGGTAATTTTAACCAGCTGCTGGCCGCCCTTTGCCTTCTCTTGTTCCCCAAAAACTTATGAAAACCGATGGTATCTTTGAGATCAGCAACTTCAAATAAGCAAAAAACCGGCAGAAAAGTTATTAATTCTTTTCAAAATTACTATACAGTGTAATTTCCAATTTTAACTAAAGCTTTTTAGAGGTTATGGGCTTGTATGATCCCAGAAACAGGCCCATAGCTACAATTGCGAATTGCGGCTCTTATTGCCGCCACGAAATGGCCAATCTACCCATAATTTGTATCTCCAAGTCAGTCAGTCCTTTCAGTGCTTGTGCAGTCTACTGCTGACTTTAGGTCTTCCCGAAGTAGGTACATATCTGCGTAATAATATTTGTTTTTTTTTTCAAACAATTTCAACAATTTCACTGGCACTGTTAAAATTTATTAGTGACAGAAGTACATGGAATTACTGAACAAAAGCACCCTTAAGTGCCCAACAACCCACACCCCTACCGTAGGTAATAAAAAAAAAATACAACTTAGCGAATAAACTTTCGACAATTGAAGAATAAATTTCAGATTATGTTTTATTCATCTTAATGACTTGGAAGCCATTGCATCTTACAATTCTATTGCAAATATGAGAACGCTTTCGCACCGACTTCGACGTTCCCTTGTGTAATATTTGCCAAATCGTATGTAAACTAAAATGGAAATCTTAAGAATTGGGGAGGGAAACAGAAATAACGTATGCATGTACGGATATCCTTGTTCTTACCTTTTCTAAATTGTTTTGTGTAATTTTTCTGCAAATTTGTTTCGTTGCATTCACGTGGGTATCCCTATTCCTATCACAAAGAGCTACAGATAATAATACGTAGGTACAAGCAATATGCGGTAGCTAGAATAGAGAAAGAAATTTATCTATTTCCACGGTAATTAGCTACTTGTACCAGCAATTGGTTTATTTTTTGTTTGAAACCGAACTTTTCCTATTAGCAACTCTCAACATTTACAAATTACACTATAGGTAGAGTGATTTGTTCACTCCACAAGCTTTGTCCTAACTAATTATCACGTAACTAAGCTGACAAATGAGTGTTATCTGTTATCTGTGCGCAGAGTAGAGGGTGGCTGAGGTCGACTCTCTTTCTCTTCATGAGGTTTTCGAGGTGGCAAATGTTTCAAATTACATCCAATTAAGTCTTTGATTACCATGCGTTTTCAGGGATGTGTTTCTTTGCAAATGCGAATAGCTGATGTATTCGAACAAAGTTTTGAAACTACAAATGCGAACAATGTTATAACTACTATAAGCTATACTTGTTTACGGATAAGTTTCACCTTCTTCCTAAGGGCATTGAGAAGTTGCACGTTCCCAATGCATGCCACCTATGATGGTGATTTTTTGGTTTGATCAAAGACTCATATGCCACGAAGGTTCTGAAGAAACCCACATAGCTTCAGGTCCTAAGAGCACTTTTTCCGTCCTGGGTTAGGTTAGGTTAGTCGGCTGGCGAAGAGTAGTCCGCGCCGCACTCAGGTCAAACAAATAGTAGACAAATAGGGATGCCCGTAGGGGAAAGCGAGTTTAGCCCTTACCCGTAGTACCCTATTCTCTATAACTGTAATTCAATAATCACTTAATGTGCTGTTACGTACAAACCATCCTGGGGATATGATGACGTTCTATATTTTGTCTGTGAGTGATAGCTTTAAAGAATTTCTTCTTGGAGTGTTGCCAAACTTGACAGTGACATTGGAAGTAAGTTTTGTCCTCAAGAACTCCCTATCCACTGCAGCCTCTGCAAAGTTCTTCTTGCGTGAGTCGAATTTTCTTCATGTGGTACCACAGGGTGTTGTGTCCGGTAGGATATCTAGACGCATGTAGTGCTAAAATACGAATTTATCCTTAAGCCCAGCACATTCGATAAAAGCAATTGAGTCAGATGGCGACCTGACAATAGGTCTGTTCCTTTACTTTTAAATCTACGAATTTTTACTCTTTCTTACGAATTTTTACTCACTGCCGTTCCTTAACTCGAAAAAATCGTAAAAGAGATCGTCATCGAGAGAGCAAGATACTACCCCTCCACTGAGAATCTTACGAATTTTTACTCAACAAATTTCTTGGCGTAAGAATTGAATAAGCTGTCAGTCTTCTTACAATTAACAGTCACGTTACAATAAAATCTGATTTGAAATCTGTGACTTATTTGGCTCCGACTACAAAAAAAGCCTCGCGAGGTTTTTTTTTTATCGGAGGGGAAACTTTTCGGGTTAATTTTCCCATGACGATTATCAAAAATACGTTTTTCCTTCATGCCGTTTTAGAAAAACCCCAAGATATTGAATTCGAATGGTTGTTTTTCTGACTTAGAATTACTTTGTTTTATTTTGAGATAAAAATAAATAAAATTTCGTTTTCTTTGTCCTTTTAGCTTATTTCAATTTGCAAAACGCCCACGAAATGGGTAGTTACCCACGATCACCTTTCCGCGCAGTTATATTTTCATTCTTTCTGATTGCATTTCGTAACCGCTCATATTGGCGCTACTTCTTTATATTTGCTTTTTGCTTAGATATTCCTATTCGTATCGTGGGCAATGGAACATAACATGCTGCGCGTCTTAAATCGCTTTTGTACGGCATAATTTAGCATTTGGCAATATGAATTGTTATATTTAGTTCCCATACTTGTGCATTCAAACCCTTATTGACAGAGCCGCCGAGGGAAAACTCGAGTCCGGGGCGGAAAAATGCCGGTCCCATTTACGTATCATAGACAACCTACACTGCGACCACCAACTTGGCCCAATTTTTCCTTACTTGCCTACTAGCTATATTTCTACGGAGTGTTCACGATTTGATTCGTATTGGCGAATGTCACGTTATTCAGCAACACACTCGTAACCCACTTCCCACTGTAGGCAAAGTAGCTGGCAGCGTTCATTGAATGTTATCCGTTAAATTTGAAATTATTCGTTACGTGTTGATAGTAATTTCTTTGGGAATAAGTGTACATTTGCTTAAAACATTCATAAAAAATTAGCAATGGAGATTGGTTGAAGGAAAATAAAAACATTTTGAGCAAATTTTCCTCATTATTTAAGAAAACTTTACACACGAAATCGAAGTTAATGATATCCCAAAGCGGAAAATAGGAGTAAATAAAACATCTCCTTTAGAGAGTTTAATTAACCAAACAAATCAAATTATTCGCCTTTTAAAAATACATATATAACAAAAATATCTAACCAATCACATTCCCCCAAGGTTGGCAGCATTTTTATGGAAATGTTTGTATGTTTTTGCATGTCACACGGAATCTAATTGATATTATACCAAAAACAAAATGTAATTATTAATTAATTAAAATTTTCTTATTATTCTAAACTTTTTCTTTTATGCAAGTACGAACTCTTCGTATTTTCCGTGCAGCAAAATTGCCAACAGTGATAGTGACAGGTATGGTGCAAAATACACGAAGAGCAACACAAACATTTGGGAAAATCGTATCCCAGTTGTAGGTACATTCTGGAAACTCAATAGTGAAAGGTTTGCTTCAAATTTGACTTCGTAGATATGTTTCAGATGGATTAACTGTTTTTTTAAGTCGCCAGATACGTGTGATTCGTATTTTGCGACGAAAATGTTGCCGCATTTCGAATCTTATGTCGTTTTCCATTGGGACCACCAAAAATCTTTTCAGATTTAACTCGGCTCATGGAGCATGCAACGAAATTGATATGCTTTTGTGAATGGATTAGTGCGTTATTTGACAGCAATATCAGCTGTTAAAATTGCATTTGTTTTTGGTAAAATCAACCATGGATATCGACTTGAAAAATGTTTCCCCTGTTGTAGACACAAATGGAGTAGTTTCGGTGAATCGTAGTTTCCACATGATGAGGAAGACAATGAAGATAATAATTCCTCCGAAGTTATATCCATTGCTATCTACGTATTTCTTTATTTTGGTTTTCACGAAACTTTGCGCATTTGTTTTGAAAGCAAACTTTTTAAAATGACGTAAAACAGCTGTGCAAAGTAAAGGGTGATTTTTTAAGAGGTTTGGAACTTTAAAAAAAAAAAAAACACAAAAAATTCGAAAAAATGAATGAAATATTTATTTGAATCGATAGTTTGAACCTTGCAATTTAATGTTTAAAGATAATTTCATGCAAATGTTGACCGCGGCTGCGTCTCAGGTAGCCCATCCGCTGAGTCCAATTTTGGCATACTCTTTCACACATATCGGCCGGTATCTCACGAATGAATGCATGGACCAGCTAAAAAATCACCCTTTATATTGGCATTTGTGGCAGTGCCTATGTGTAAATCTGAAAAATTATCAAGATCAGCAAAAAGTGATCCGAATCAAAAAAAGACTGATTTCTTTGCCCAATGGAACATAAAAAGTGATTTAGATAAAAAAAAAAAATATTTTTTGTCCTAAAGCTTAGTATCCTGCTCGCGCTAAATTTTAGCGTCCCTAGTCTCCACTTCGTTTCTCCACACCACGGATAAATGCTCGCTAAATTATTATTACACACCATATAGATGGGACAAAAACTATTTCTTCATGACAGTAATCAGTAAATATAATTTTTACAATTTTCGAATTTCAAACTTCAAAGACATCGCAGTATTTGAATCATTCCAAAACAATGGGTATGAGAAAAATTGAAGAAGATATTATTATTGCTCCAGTAGCTCAAAAAATGTCTGTAATAGCAAGCATAAATTCCCATAAATTCCTATTTGCAAAAAAGGCAAAAGGGCTGACTCAAGATTATTTGAAGCTTAAAAAAACTAGTTTTCCATTAACATTGCAAAAGGTTTTTTTTGGCTTTGCGTTTTCTTTTCTTTCTCGATCAAATTTTTCTCTGCGGTTTCCTTCAAACAAATATCCATAGTAAACGGAACACAAACTTCTTAATCCCTTTTTTACGTCAAAATTTATCTTCGATTTAATGTACCGGACATTTATTTCGCGAGCTAAATGAGTGGAGACTTTTCATCGACCCATCTACATGAAGTTAAGAATTTAGCGTGCGAACAGGATACTGCTTTGCTAAACTGCCTCGCTAAATTTTATCTTTGTAGACATTTTTGTATGGAAGATAAAATTTAGCGCGAGCAGGATACTTAGCTTAATGGAAAACCACATTAGTTTTCTCCATTTTTAAAAATTTAGACAAAAACTTTAAAGTTACATTCAAATTATTCTTAGCATCGAGAGGTCGAAAAATTCCAGCAATAATCGAATCAATATCACAAAAAAACTTTTTTTTTTGTCAAATTTTGTTGGTTCGTTGTCTGGAAGCAAAGTTTCTCTTCATTTGTCATTTTGGTGCAACTTTTTGACATTTTCGTATAAAATTCAACAAAACCCTTTATCAACTGAACTCTGAAGAACTTAAACTTCAACGTCAATAGTGACTTCTTTGCCGTTGATATTTCCATTCCAATAGACATAAAAATATTATTTCTAAATATGGACTGCTAGTGAAATGTCATTTTCATTTAATTCTGCGAGAAAGTACGTTTCAAAACAGCACAGGCGCTACTTTTTTGCTGCGGAAAATAACGTTAACTTCAAACGACCAAGTTTACTTTTATTATACAAAGCAATCCAATTAATATTGGGCTATCAAACTAAATTTGTTAACTAAAATAAATGATCTTATCTGGTAAGCCTTTCCTCGAAAGCATCTTTGACGAAGGATGTGTCGCTTTACTGAGGAAATGGAAGGGGCAGAGCCCGTGATGAGGCAATGCGACAAGAAGGGAGACATGAAAGAGAAATTAAAAGAAGAGAAAGTAGGAATCAAAAGAGAGAGTTTAATGCGCTTTGAGCGGTACTAATTAGGACTTGAGACGGTCAGAGCCAAGGTGGTCGGGGCGGGTTTGCTAAAGGCGGCATTGTGTGTGGGTGTTTTAGAATACTTGTAATTTGAGGTGAGCATCTTCATTTTAACTTTTTGTCGAGCTTCAGAAGTTTCCAACTATCACCTAACTTTCTGAGCTGTTCCGTTTGTAGTTTATGACAGTAAATGTTACACGCCGACACACAGTGGCTAAGTTTGTCTTTTAAAATACTATTTGGTATAATTGGCTTGTCTTGCGCAAATCTTACCTATTTTACCTTTCTGTCCACATCTTCTACACTGCTTTAAAAGGCCTTGCTCGCTGTTTTAGTATTTTTCCCAAACTTTAAGTGAACAACGCTGAATGCTATGCAAATGGGTCATAACCGGTGAACCCCCTGAACTGCTCGGGTTTTAACAGAGTTCTCCTTTGGATGCATTGTTCTCCCCTTTTTCTGACGACTGTTCATAAAGTCAGTTTGGTCGAATACTCGTAGATAGTTTGGCATTGGCTCGTGACCGACACTAATAAAATGGCTTACCTACCCAAACTAAAAAGGAAATATAACGCATGTGGCGGGAGACTAAAAGAAGCAAAGATGAGGAAAAGAAAGTTTTTCCCTCTCTTGATTTAAGAAAGAATTTTGTTCTTTAGAAAAGTATTCGTTTCCTTCCATGACTTTTCTGAGATGATTTGACAGAACGTCCTAAAGAAGAAGGGACGTTAACTGGGGAATAACCCCGTCCCTCTTTAGACTTCGCACTTGACAGCCCAAATCGTTCGAAAATGTATGATTGATCGCCAACCTAACACTGATGTTTGTTCATTAAGAACTGCATGTGGAGCGATTTATTTATTGAACAAGTAACAGGTGATAACAAAGGCCCTCTCTGGTTATGTCATCGACAGCAAACGTTCCCAACACCAATTGCTGTGAAGAGCAAGGACCCAAAGCTTAGGTCCAGCAGATGTGAGCTCGTCTTCTTCCGATTTATTTCCTTTCAATATTAGAATGAGACCAATGTCAGTTGTTTCCAAAATATAGGCTCCTTATTTCGAGAACATGTTGTAGTCCATATTTTGTGCACAAACACACATTTGAATGTTTACTTAAGTCGCCACCATGTTTCCATGGATCACCATTTTGTTTTGCATATGCAACACTTGCAGAAGAGTCGAAAAGGATTAGCAATACCTCGCATTAATTGGATATAAATGCACCCATGGCTTACGTTTTCAAATCTTTCCCAAAAACCGTCCTATTATCGAACCTTATTGCTGTTCGATAATTTTATTTTGTTTTTCCTTTTTTTTCTCGAAAGTAAACTTTCAACAGCGCCCGTTGATGCCGTGCGAGGTTGTAAATATTATTTCTGTCCTGTCTCGTCTTTGCTGTTACGCTTCGGCTTTACTGTGTGCAAAAGAGCTGAACATATTGAAGGCACAAAGCGAAACATTTCGAAAGCTCACCATATTTCATTGGTATTGGTTTCTTTGTAGTTTATGAGTCCCTATTGAGGTTATGCGCATGCCCCAACCTCACCCCTAATACGTAGTTATCTACATGCACAACTAAAATAACTCTCAATTTCATCGATAAACTTTTTCTATGAATACAATCGTATATTTTTGTGCCACTACAAGGTGCCTTCTAAATTTGGGAGAGACTTGAAGCGCGTTCTAATTTACTCTAAGATTAACACAAAAAACTTTTAATCCTGTGACCTATAACACTGAGCAAGAACAACACTATTCTATGTATCATCAATTCCGATTAACCAATCAGAATACAATCTGCAACGAACACAAATGTATCCTGCTCAAGTGGGAACGCCCTAATCCACCCCATGCATGCGTCAACTATATCACAGAGGGTACTGCCAAGTGAAGTTTTTGGGTGGGACACATCCTGGAACCACCCTCTGCTCGAAAATTTTGACAATCAAGAGAAAGAATACCTTTGCCTCAGACGTGCTAAAGAATTCGTTATCCTTTCTTCGTGTCTAGTTGTAAAATCTGTTAAAGTTCATATGGTTTAGAATTTAAAAGAGGATTCAAACGCATATTGTTAGAGAATTATATTGTAAATATTAGCACTGTGGCAGTTAAAAACAAACAAAAGAGCCCATATTCGATATCATAGTTCATACAGTTATGTTTATCTCGACGAAACACAATTCAGTATTCTAAACGTTTTCTAGTTTTCACATTTGGATAATGGTCTACGCTCCGATAACAGTAATGGATATCAACTGAAATAATAATCGCAAGGAGTTCGCCCGATTGGTCTCTTCTGTTAAATTGAATTGAATCGCAAGAAGTGAAATAATAATTTTGTAAATATTAAGAAAATATTCCAAAGAAAAGTGAAGATTTGAAAAAAGAAAAAGGAAAAATATTTTTCGAGTGCTAAACAACAATCAAGATGGTTTTATGTTGTATTAAGATTGTTTAGCAAGAGATCAAAGGTGCAGTTTAAATAAAAGAAAAAGAAAAAAAAATATCTAATCCAAGCGAGGTAGATTTTTCCGATCAAAAATCCAAAAAATACCGAGTTTCAAACGGCTTGAAGCGCCCCGCACCGTTTTGCGGGCATTTATTTGTGTTAATATAAATTGCTAAAAGTGTTTCAAAATTTATTCTCCCACGTCCTTTGACGCCTCTAGGGCGTTAAAATTGGAGGAAGATTTCGTTGGCGGTTGTATGACGATGTCGATGTATTCGACACCAGATAAAATGAAAATGGGGACGCCGAGTTGTTTTCCCGGCCGCTATAGCCCATCTTATCGGGGACCAGATCAAATGCGGAGATGTATGACCAACCCGTCGGTATGTGTGACGAATTTTTTTATTTTTTTTTATTTCATATTTATTTTTTTAAATTGCAAATAATTTGGCAGTAAAAACAATGAAAAAGGCGCAAAACCCTAAATGGAAACTTTCGCTTCGATTGGATGTAATGGAATTTGGCATCTCTGGTGCACAGAGGGAGTGACGCATGATTCTTTTCAATTTTTAATAAAACTCATTAATAATTAATTAAGGCCGGGATGATTTATGTATTAAGTGCAAGTCCCGATTATATGGTTTGGTTTATTTGCGATATGGTTTCTCCCTTTGTATTTACCTGCGACTAAGAGTCAGTGAACTCTTAATTCAGCAACTGTTATTGCGTTTTTAGCATTATTTGAGCGAATATTGGTCGCGTTCCATTTATTGTCAAGCACGTAGCTGGACATTTAGCGAGCGCGGAAAAACTTCGCTTATGTATTTTGAAAATACGAAAAAAAGAAAACACGGGACAAAAACAGACAAGTTAATTTTTATAACAAATCCAATTTAAAATAGGATCTAGCTGCGGCTTAATCGTATACCCATTTCGCGCTGGTGAAAAGGACGTTAAATTGACGACGGCTACAAATAATATATTCCAAATACACGAATAACTAAAAATGGTAATCAGAACTAGGTTTTAACTTTCAAATCTATTATTCTCGAGTGTAGTTGAAAATTGATTAGTTTGGATTTTTGTTATTGACATTGACCATTGACGTGTTCAATACAATATTCATAAACTTGTTTTTGAACGCGGTTGGATAATCCAATCCAAACGCGGCAATAATTTCAATGTAAGGGCCTTGCAGATAAACTAAAAATCATTCAAAGTGGAGCGTTTGTCTGAGTTTTTAATGACTTAAATTGGTCTGTCTAAGTTTTTAATATGATTTAAATTGGCCATACATGAATAGTTTTTTGGTTGAATTTTTTTAAGGGCGGAGATGTCAAAACTCCTCAGAAATTGGAGACGTTCAAGTATCTAGTTTAGTAAGTCTGACAGCTCTCTCACTTAGTGAGTCTCGGTTTTGATTGGTCGAAATCGGCTATGAGAGCAGCTGTTTCAGTTGACGTTTATGGAGGGGTAGCCGACGAATCTAGTCAAGAAATTCGTGACTGAGTACTAAGTTGAAGTTCTTATATGTACCTGACGCAGAAAACGTGCCGTTCCCGACCAATCTAGTTTTTGCGTTCAGGTTACATCTCATCCAGACCAATCTAGTCGACTTAAGATAACTAGATTCTTGAATGCGGCCATTACTTGACTGAGGTGGCAGTTGACTTTTAGATTGAATGTTTGACGTAGTAAATAACGACCAACTGGTTTTTCCGTTTCGTCCCTTGAAATTCTTGTCAAGACAGATCCCATCAACTGTGAACTAGACAAATACAATTTGGAATATGTCCAATATTGGCCGCGTTCCATTGACTGTAAGATGGTTTAACACTTTATTATTGAGTTGTGAAATTCCCCTCAGGGGAAGAAATCTTAAAACTAGGTATCCACTATGTTGCGGGAAAAACCAAAATGTCAATACAATTCTAAGGAAAAGTTAACAAATTCGAGGAAACCATCAAAAGTAGAGAGAGAGTTCTTTGATAAAATTCGGAACTAGGTGAATTGAAACGGACGCACATTTGTTTTTGGAAAAGTGCATGTAAGTTGGGTATTCTAGTTTTGAGAATGAGCGTTACACCCGACAGGAGTTCTAGCAAAAAATATATTATCTTGGTTAAACACATTTGTTGAGAGTTTTATTAATTTTTTGCATGGTTTCAGTATAAACTTATATTTTGTGATGGATTCAAGACTCGAGAGATGTTAATAATTCACAAACTTGACATATTTTCTGTAGAAATACAATTTTCCGTCGGCAAAACCCGAATGTCCACTTGCGTACATAGCTTACTATTTCAATTGTGCAATAAAATCATTTTATTAGATATACTTAATTTTGAAGATTACTATTTTTAGAAAAATGTTGCTGCAAATCATTCTAAGTAAAAATGTGGTAAAATTGCAGCTTTCAATAGACCGCGAGGCACCTGGCATAAAATATCCTAGATGAAGGAAAGCTCGCTAAAGTTTTAGCGCCTTTTCCCAATCTGTTGGAACATTTCGTGCTTGTTTAAGAGAATGCCCTTCAAGGAAAATTAGAAACTACTTTTTAAACTCTTGCGCAAACATTTCAATGTTTATTTATTTTTTATATAGGTACCTATATATATTGACTTGCCTCTTGTCCATTAGCCATTAATCATAAAAGAATATAAACAAGCTCAATTCACTCACTGGAATTTTTGTAAAGCGATCATTCCAATCTGAATGCGACGTCTTCAGATTGATGGCTCTGCATACTTCCGAGTTAATTGAATGACTACCTGCGGGTAAATTTAATACAAAAACGCCGTCGGCCGATGGTATTCTAGTGAATATGATTGATCAAATGAATATTATCTTGGTCAATTTCAATATAATGTCCTTTAATGTCTTAAAAAAAAGAACGTATTACAAACGCGAAAAGTTATAAGAAAGGTTTTCATTGACGCCGGACTTTAAACTAGATTAAAAAAAATTACTGCTAGGTTTCGCTTGATTAAAAAAATTAAACAATAACAACGAGCGGAAAATGCTTTTCGTTTTTTTTTTATAAGTCGGTTAGGAGTTTGTCGAAAAGATTCGAAGTAAACCAAAGGTTAACATCAGATGAATAAAGAAAATTTTTGTTTCGTTTTATTGTTCTTCAACAAACAAAATTTAACGAAGCGGAATACTTCGAAGACGTCGATTTAGTATGAATATTTTTCAAATTGCGGTCCCTATTTTTTTAAAAAGTTTTATAGCGTTAACTTCAGCTATATTTTTTTCAAGCAACATTTTTCAGCAACATTTACAGCCAACTCTAGATTCCAAGCGGTTTTATTTCTATCTTAAAAATCGCTCTGACAGTAGCTTTATTATTGAATTTGATTTGATTTGCAACAAATGCAAGGAGATATATCTAGACATGGCCACAGGAAAGATCCAGTGGTTTGATTCTGTAAAGATCCAATTCTTCAGATTCAAGCCTGGTATGCTGCTCGGGCTTAAATTAAGCCCCCATACAAAAATGTCTCCAAAGATAAAATTGAGCAAAGCGGTTCGGCCAAGCAGTACGCAGTTCAAGCTAAATTTGTTAGCCACTGTACGAAAAATCTCTACAGAATTTAAGTAAGCGTATTAATGCAAAATACATTTTTCCGCAGCTAAATTTTGACAGATCAGAGAAAATATCGGTTTTTTCTTTTTACTTTAATTATTTGTACAGTAAAAAAAACATTCCTGGTGAATTTTCTTAAACTTACGTTAATCCGGATTTGTGATAGTTTTTTTTTTGTTTGTTTTACTTCGGTTGCTGCAAATTCCATTATTCAATGCTTGTATGAGAGGATTTTTTTTCGTTAGTTAGGTATTCGTTTATCGACAAAATTTTTAAACTTTAGCATTTGAAATAAAATAATATATAACAGATATCACGTGAAATGGTAGCGTAAACGAACCTAATTTGTTAAAATATTTGTTTAACCTTTTTAATATACATATACAACAAACACTTAACGTTAATATAACCAGATTGGTAAAAATAAGGCCCAAAGGATCTGCCGAGCATAGATATTTACAGAATCCAATTTTCGCATTATTTCCTTTTTTTTTTATATGAAAACGTGTATTTCGTTTCGTTTTTTTTACAGAATACCAGGTTTTTGTCAGCAGAGCAAATATTGAAACTGTTTTCGAGGTACCAACATATTGGGGTACCAGATAGATATGTCGCAAAGCTGTGAATCACCGCAAATGTTGCTTTTTTTTCAGGTTAGATTCCCGGAAACACTCACGCGCTTGTTTTCCATTGCGCCATCTTTTGTGAACGTCCGAGTATATAACTGTCCTAGAAAAGGTTTTCAACTCAGTCGGTGGGACTCGGTAATGAATTGTAAGACTCTACTATTCGTCAAAAAAAAAAAAAAAAAACTCACACAAACCAATATGGCTGCCAGAAGAAGAACAAGTCAAATTAGCCGATTGTAAACTATTGTAAGACAAGATTGATATCATACATACATTCATGAATAATTTACATTTGCTGGTAGAATTTCAACTGGTGATAAATTATAAATACAATTATTGAAAATGTGTTGCAACTGCCTAACCAAATAAATTCTTCACTTTGATCAGAAATTCAGTTGGCCATTTTTGTTAAAGTTGGTGCAATCCAGTCAAATTTGACAGGAATATTGAGAAAAAGGCAAACATTAAACCTTTTTGTTATTAAGTGCGTTTTTTATGTGCATTCAATAATTATATAATCAAAAAAAAAGTAATTGCTAACCAGGGCTGTTAGTTTCACATTTTCTGTCATAAAGTTCACTGGAAAGTCTGGTTTACAATCCAAGAAAATGACTGCGGGATATTGTAGAAAAAATGGATTGCAACAGCCAATCATGGGAAGGACATAGATTGAAAAAATTTGCTTTCACTATTCATTTATAGACCACAAAAGCCGGCAGTAGTCACTTTCATCTGGAGCTGAATTTTGCGTTTGCAAATAAAAGTAATAGACTCAGACTCAGGAATACTACTACTACTAGTGAAATGTCAATAATTCACATAAATATAATATTTTTGACGTCTGAATTTTTGCGTCGTTCTTGGGACAAAACTGAAATCAATGTCGAGGTAGATTATACTCGTTACTATCACAATTTTACCATCTTCTCTCACAGATCGCATGGCAGTTATGAATTATTTAAAATTCAGCTTCTTTAGTTATTTATATTTTGAAAGTTCATTAATAATGTATCGGTGTGAATTGCGTTCCTCTATCAGAGATAACTTTGCATGTCATGCCATTGAGTACAATTAAGCTTAAACTTCAAATGAAAACCTAACGAGTCTTATTATTTTTGATGGGTTGAGGTGAAAATTATTGGAAGCTGTTTTGATTTTTAAGATGAGTTGTTTTGCCTGTAGCGATATCATTGGCATAATAATTAGGATGACAACTCGTGTAAAAGTTTTAAGTGGCGCAGCGCCTTTATGTCTGTCTCTATTAGCATATGACTTATCGCAGTTTACGGTGTTTGTTCCGTGAATGGGTACCTACTAACCGATTGTTATAGCTAAGGGTGTTAATTACCGGATGGTGACAAATTCACTCTACCCATGAAGACCTAAATGGCATAGCGTGAGAAAATATTTGCTATGAAATTGCAAGTGGAATACATAATGTCATGAAAGCGACACGCAGGAAGAGAGAGCAACTCGTTTTCCATCAATGAGTCGTTTTCATCGGTAATATTTTGAACATGGGTATCAATTATGCTGAAGACAAGATACTTTTCGAAATAATTATGCTCATAATTAACTATGAGTACACCCACGACCCACCCCTTCTGTAAACATCAAATAAAATGTTCGATTAAGCAAAAACAACAAAATTAGGTAGTCATTTCTGGAGACACTCTCACTCTGCGTACTATTTTTCTTTTGCTTCATTAACAAGCGCGTTAAAATACCAGTAGTCTACTTAGATTAAAATATTCATTTGTCTTTGTAATTCCAACGATTAGAAGTGACCAGACCTAATTTATCATTATGCACCCTTGTTTCCTTCGGTTTAAGTAAATTAAATGAGATTAATTGCAGCGATCCGATTTTTTAAACTGTGCCATCAGTTTATTTCACCCAAGAAAACAAATTTGAGTGCATAAGCACATACATTAAATGGAAGGAAGTGTTGAGTTTTTCGACTGAGGACTGAGGTATGGTGCGAAGGCTAGAGGCTAATTAAATGTAGAAAAGTTTGTGTTTGAAAATATGTTCTAAATGGAGTTGATATGGACCAGAGGATGGTACGCTGTTCGAGTGAAGTGAAATTTTTGCACTGCTCTCCAAAAAGTGCTGTCAAATGTGTGAAAAAATTGCTATGGAGATTTTCGTGGAGACATTTATGCAGGGTGACGACTGAGCTGAAAAGTTTTTTTCTACAAGAAGATTTAACCTATAAAATAAAAATTTCCTCTCTTATTTATTTTACTTAAAATAAAAACATCTGCGAGAAGCAGATTGCTAACTTCACGCTTGGTTTTTTTTTGTATATGACAACTTTCATAGTTTCCAATTTGGCATATAATGTATGATTTAAAATATAATATGGACCGCGTTTGCATTTAAATAATGAATACTGCATGGAAAATAAACCTATTTTTAAATATTCAGTTCTTTTGATAAGACTGAAGCTCATGGTTGTAAAAACCATAGACAAATCATACTGAGACTCCCAACTCGAAATCCTCTTGCCGCTGGACCCCTTAACATTTGTCCAAATTTCGCCATTTTCTTTTCTTATCGGAGGAATGTCAATTAGAGTTCGTGTGATATGCAAAAACAAACTAGCAAAAAAAAAAAAATGCTGCCAACCGTAGGGGAATGTGATAGAGTTCGGAAATACCACTTTTGAACATTACTGTTTGCTTTTTTAGTTGTTATATATATTTAAAAGGCGAATAATTTAATTTGTTTTATACTAGAAAAATATTAAGACGAACATGGATGCTTTTGGATATCATTAACTTTTTGAAGAAAATTTTGCTCAAAATGTTTTTATTTTCCCCCAACCAATCTACACTGTTAATTTTTCATGAATATTTTAAGCAAATGTACACTTCTTTCTAAAAGAAAACACCATCAACACATGACGAATAATTAAAGATTTAAGCTTAGTACGCTGCTCGAGCTAAACTAAATTTTATCTGGTCTCCAACTTTTCTCTCCAAACATCAGCTAAAGTCCTAGCTAAATTTTGACATAGAGTACGCCGTGGATAAGTGCCAGAGAAAACAGCTGTTCTTTGAAAAAAAAATTCTTTCAAAAATTTATTTCTCTCGTATTTTAACTATTTCCGATTCTAGGTACCTCTCGTCCATGTAATAATTAAAAAAGCTCATCCTTGTATACTTTTCTGCAACAGAACAACAAATACACAACGATCTGTCACAATTTAGCTTGAGAAAATGTGCCGACCCATTAAATGGGCACGCTAAATTTTGACAGACGCAGGAAGTACATTCTGAAACAAAACTTTTATTATTTAGCTCGAGCTGCGTACCACTCAGCTAAATGGGTTCGCTTGGATTTAGCTCAGCTAAATTTTGGAGAGAATTTTGTATGGGAGCGAAAATTTAGCTCGAGCAGCGTACTAAGCTTTAACGAATAAAATTGTATTTTATTGATATTACCGTCGATTTGAAAGTGGTCTAAATTGCCTTTGCCATCATGTATTTACTTTTCTAAGATTTCTGTGTCAAAACGTAAGAATATTTGCTCGCTTTAGTTCGCGATTCACTACAAATCAGTTGTCCTTGCTGTCAATGTGTTGAATTTTTTATGAAGGGAAACGCGTAAGCTGCAAATGACTAATAGTTTTGAAAGTGACATATTTTTATACCTTAAACGATATGGAAGACAGAAATCCCACATCTGTTGGCTTTTATTGAGAACCACGTTGTAAAACTTGAGGTACCCTGCTTATCAGGAAAGGTTATCCATGCCACCAACTTAACCGCATTATATGCAATGGAAAAAAAATCAATAATTAGTGCGAAAAATTTAGTATTCTCTTAAAGAAACATCTGAAATTGAAATAAATTTTTAAACTGAAATATCAAACATTTAATGCGACGGATAATAAAAGCCAAGTGCAAAGGCTGTAGACTGTCACACTTTAATCGCAATCCACATATAATAGTCGCCATCCACAACCCTCCGAATGGAAATTTCGTTCGAACTTAACCTTTAATGTTCAAAACTAGATGTGAAATGGTTGTTGTTGAAGGTTATCCTTTACGGTTTAGAGTCGGTTACGGAGGATCAGGACCAGGAGATATGGAGGGTTTATTTAGAAATTTACAGTCGCAACCCTTGTAATGGCGAAACATTGAAAATCAATGAGTGTTTGTGCGGAGTGGACAGAGTTTTATTTTGATATCAAAAGTTGACTCGTATTTTACAAAAAAAATCGTATGCACATATTTGGTAATAGCAACCACCAAAAACAACGTCAAATCACAATTTAGTTCAGAGTGACTGCTGCAACTGCCTCAAGTCGAGGTTTGCCTTTCAAGTGCACGCGCCACCTAAAAGGGAGTTCTTTCTCTATGTTCCTCTGGGTAAAAGACCAACTGCTCTACATGTCCTGTCCAAGTAAGACGACGATGTGCAATTTTTTCATAAGGTCTATATCGATCTGCAGTTCGTATATAGTTTGTTGGGAATCTCCTCATCGAAAGCTCAACAACATAAACGGGACCGGGCATCTTGCGAAGACATTTTCCATTCATCATTAGACATTAGACTTTCTTTCGAAGATAGCTTGAGTTGATATTTGCTCTGCACCTTATCGTCCAGGAGCCTTATTGGGCTTTAGTTTAGATATTGTTTTCCTCACTTCATTTAGGTAAGGGACCCAAGTCTTGGCGTTCATAGTTGGTTCTACCTGAAGTTAGTTTTCTTTTACACTGTCTACTGTTCATATCCCCAGGAAATGTTTGGAATAGTTTTCAACAGATTTTTTAATTGCATTGCGTGTTGTCTATCGTCACGCGACACAGTTGGACCGATCTTGCTGTGATCCCGAACATAGTCATTGTCATATAAAGCTCTTTATGACGAGTCGGTGGTCGGTGGTCGCAACTTTAAGAGTTAAGTTTAAGTTAACGCCAATTTTTGGCCGTAATTCTCGTCTCAGTAGACAGGCAATTCATAGTGTAGTGAAATAATTTGAGTCAGAATATTCACTGCTTGATTTGCCGTGCCAGTGAGACGACTTTTTGCCCGAAGTGTGGCGAATATTGCTTCGGTAGAGGCGTCCAAATCAGTCAATTTCACGGCGTTCTCAAGAATTGCGCCTCTCTCCGACCACATTATGGCGAACTTCCCGTAAGGATCTTGGCCTACACACTTACGAGATCAAGCTGACTCAAGACCTAAAGCCATGTCATATGTCTCGAATTGGGTTCTGGACATGATGGAAGAAAATTAAGAATTTTGACGTTGCCGCTATACACCCCAACTCGTTGTACAATATTGTGGAGAAGAAATACAAATAATACAATAAACGTATATAAATATAACTCAAGATGGAGTAAACTGAACCAATAAAATCTGTCTTCGTAGATGTTCACAACTGACAGATGTATGGAGTACGGTACACGCCAGTCTATTGAAGGTAAGAATAACGGTCCCCAACACTATAATAAATGCGAATCGATGAAGTAAGATTATTTTCAACATTTTCCGATGACAGCTCTCATAAATTGAGATAAAGCGCAAATTAAAACACTTGTTTCTTACTTTTAAAATTAAACAATATTTATTTGGAACTATGTCCTTTATTATTGAAATACTTTTTACTAATTCTAAAAGGAGCTTAAGGCTACTATGTAGTTACAATAAGACTGTTGATAAATTCATCATACAGTCGTATTTATATACTTTTCTTATCTATCTACAAGGAGACCCAAGCGTACAATCGTCTTGCTTGATAATGAAGAAGAGATAATATTCCAACATTGTATACAAACGATATTATCTCTTTTACATATGTTATCATTGTAGCGTTGTGTGCAAGACTGTACTAGAGACTAAAGATATCATTGAATACAAATAATGTTATCTTTTTTCTCAATATGTTTTGCTATGGATACTTAACTCGCACTCATTAGGCGTTTTTCTTTTTTAGTTCAGAGCACAACCTGAACTGTTATACAAAAAGTTTGTGTTTCTTTTTTAGCTCAGATCAGAGCTCAGAATTTGTGTTCCTTTTAGTTCAGAGCACGATCAGAGAGCGCTCTATGAGCTCAGAATAAATTGACTGAGCAGGCTGAGTAAATAGCTGATTTCACACTTTCGGTCACAAAAAAAACACGGGATAAGCAAAATAGTTAAAATGGTGGACGAACCTTGTTGTTTTCGAATTAAAAATTAACTCATTTAATAAATAACAATAATTTAAAAAATATTAATTTATTCATTATGTGCTCAAGTGTGTTTCATAAATACCTCAAAACAATCTGAGCACCCTCAGTTCAGAGCGCGCTCATAATGCTCGAACATGGAGCTCAGAACTTTTCTAAAAAAGAAAAACGCCTATTGGAGCAAATATTGAAAGAATGGGAAAATTGCGACGGTCGTTGAATAAATTGAGATGATTTGTAAACTCTTATTGGTTGTGGCTTAAGTTCGGTTTTGTTTTTAAAAAAATCCTTATTGTCTCACAAAAACGGGATTTTTATTCTTCAGCTTTTAAAAAACTGTATCATTTGATTATGACATTCTTGTGCTAAACAATTTTTGCGTTTAGTTAGATTACTGGAAATAAATACATTAACAAAATACCTTAACAAACAAACCCGGAAAACAAAAAAAAAGGAACCAAATATTCGGTCAATCACTGAATTGACAAATAATCGGGAAAAGTGGAACGCTTTGTCTCAAACCTAAGGTTTGGTGACCGTAGTAGAAAATCGTTCAACAAATACCCATCGGTTGACACAGATTCAAAATCATGGGTTAATCTAAATCTATGGCAACATAACCACGAATTTAATTAGCTGTGAACAGACCGGCCCTAAGCCTTAAGAGCAGAGTCTTTGTTTTTTTAGTATTCCGATTCTTGTCAGTGTGTCTATCTCATTACAGTTTAGGTCATATTTGGGGCCTTAAAACTCTCAAAAAGCTCGGCCACTCCGCTTTTTCGTATAATCAAAAGGACGCACTTTGAAGTACAATAGTGATTACTACGGCGAATCTGTAGTAATCACTATTGTACTCGAGCGTTTGTAAACAGTTCCGCTAACATCTAGCTGTGTTGCTCTGTTCTTGACCAAGAGCGAACCGTCTCCAGGATAAGACATGATAAATCCTTCGCGTTCAACTCTAGTATTTACTCAACCACATCCAGGGAATCTGGAAACAACCAGCTGGATCTAGTACAATCCCAATACAATTCTGTCTGACATTTCCATCGAATTATTAAGCGACTTGGACATGAGAGCGTTTTGTAAAAAACAGAGGGCACTCATTCTGTAACTTTTCAGACGATTATCGTCGAAACGATAGACCTCCAAAACTAGCAACTAAGTGCTAAAATTATAGGTTTGAGAGCATTAAGCTCTTAATTTTCCACAAATGTAATGAAAACTGACGTTTGTCAAAAAAATTCGAACACAATAGGTATTTGGTTCACACGATCTTTGATATTCGAAACACATTTTTTTCCTCAGCATAATTTTCTTAAGTAGGGCGAGACTGTTGTTAGAAGAAGACATTTCACAACGGGTTTCCGTCCTCACTTTGGAGTTTGGAAACAAATCTCATAAGCAAACAGTTTTACGGAATAAACTATTCCAGCATTTTTGAGTGAAACAAGTTCCTTTCAACATTTAAATGATAAAAATAAAGTACATGGGTACAGGCATAGAGGAAAAAAACGACCTGCTCTTGTGTATAATTTATTATTTTAATTCACCTGCAGTTATTCCCTCTGTTCCTCTGATGTACCGACGGCCGAACGAAAGAATAACGGCGATCGAAGCCAGCAACTCTCTCGGGAATAATCCCACATTCTATATACGTAAACCTATTGAAGGGGGGCATCAACGTTACAACAACCCTCGCAAAAAGTATCTGTAGCAGTCGTTTATTTATTTTTTTCCTTCCTTTACTTCCACTGCCAAAGGAAAGAAAAAACAAGGACACATAGTTGAGCTCTCGTTTCGTTGGAATTTAGTAATTTTTACCTCTGCAACTAGCTGGAGATTAACAATTCCGTACCGGGCAAACATAGAAATATAAATTCCAGCCATGTTATATATGGATTTGTATTCGTTCTCCGGCAAAACAAGGACTAAATTGCACAAAAGAAAAACATTATGCTCTCTAAAGCGTAAAGCAAAGTCATTTTTTGTCATTTATTGGGTTTTTTCTAGTTCATGTACACTATACGAGTAGAGTGTTTTTTTGTTTGTTCTCGATGGTTTCCTATTCAAAGGACTAGGTTTGGTGTTTGTTGTTTTTATTCACCCTTTCGACAATTGAGAATATTCGCTGTTATGCAAAAACATGCTCAGCTATGCAATTGGAATACAGGAGCAATTTTAACCTCAGGGGTTGGCAAGTGGGATGTCACAATGTATATAGATGAGGATATTTTATTTTTTTCCGTTGCACTTTACAATTCACCTGTCAGCAAGAGGATAGTGTTTTTCTGTTCTAAATAAAATCCATTTTCTCGAAAAACCATACATACTGTGTGTATGTGTTATGTTCAATTGTTTTCATCAAAATGCTAGGACATGCTCAATTCAGTTGAAATAAAAATATACACACAGTAAGTACCAAACGTATTGTCCCTAACATATTCCATGCAGAATGGCGTACCTATGCAGCATACACAAAACACAAATGGAAAAGCTTGGATGATTATATGGGCATTGCATACACATATGTGTGTGTCGTGTTTTGACAACTTGTATCCACCCATAGTAATGTATCCGAGGAGGATTTTATGATTTTTGTTTTCCAACAACATTGCTTCACATATGCAAAATGTTGGCCGCATAAAGGCAGAAGACAAGAGTCGCATACAAAATGATAAAAGCGTGGCACTGAAGAATAAGAATAAGGAATGCTACATAAAACTAGATGGAGAGACTTTTCCTTTTATTATTTGGCAATAAAGAGTATAATTTTTCTTTTTATTTTTCTGTGGATCGTTTGGGGCTTTCGTGAAACCTTTTTTTTTTTTTTGTTTGGTTTTAATGGAAATGTACACATTTTTGGACCAAAACAATTTGGGGTTTATTTTATTGCGATCAAGCGCATGTGGAAGGGGCAATGTGTTTTATGTGTTTATTCTTCTTCTTCTTCTTTATTTCTTGGTTATTATTTGGCAGAGATGTTTAGATGCGGTGTTTTTTAATTATGCTTTCTGCGTATACCTTTGGGGGGGAGCTTGAGTAGGTGTAGATTAAGCTAAGGTACAAATTTCGGCCAGAGTGTCGAGCAACAATAGCAAATTTTGCAGTGAGTATGAGTATCCCTATCCACCTACAAAATTGTAAACGGATAACGAAAAGGGAAAACTTAAATATTGATTGTACAAGGTGGCGCAAAAGTTTTCACTCGAATGAAAAACTTTGGTTCTGCTTTTGGATTATCTTTATTTGATGTCTTAAATTTTGTTAAGTCGGGATACCACTATCCGAGGCCGTTGTCCACAGAATTGATGACCATTCGGGCCCTTTTGTGGCATTTTCCGTCAGTCTTGCCAGAATTTCCGCCGATAGGTCCTCGCATTTTTGACGGATATTTTCGTTGAGGGCTTCAAGCTTCTATGGATTGTTGATAGGGACTTGTGACTTTAAAAAACTTTTCAATCAGAAAACCACGATAGCCCAACTAAATGCGCCGCCTCTGTTTTATGTAGGTATAAGTATCAACTGCCAATTTTGTGGCTGTTATAACCAAAAGTAAGGTGTGATGTCTTCGGTAACATGGGTGCAGCACATTAAACAGAGCTACGGGAACCAACAAAATATATTTGACGTCACCCAAGTTAGCTATCAGACCCGCATACAGAGCTGCTCTTTACCTACTTAATGCGCATACAAATGGCGGTCATAACCAACACAAAAATAACTCTGGAACGGTTGTATCAAAAACCAAAACGAGAAATTAAGTTTGAGCGTAGGTTACATGCTTGGCGATCAACAGCTAACAGCTGATAAACTGTCTGCACTTTGTAAGGGAGCATAATCTTCAAGTCTTCTATTAAAGTCTCTCTAAAGACCGCCGATTGATGGCCGATTGACACTCCGTGGACCTCTGAGACCTTTTCAGCCACAGCTGCGATATTCTCAGCAGAACGGCTGTTCCGGGGCCGGCCGAACCTGGCGGCATCTTGTGTTGTCCTATATTTTTATATAGGCGAGCTGCTAAACGTATCGTAGTATTTGTCCAGTTGGAGTCGGACGACCTGCGAAATATTCCGCGAAAAATCAAAACAAATATTCTGCGTTCTTTAAGAGTCTGGCTGACGCGTGTATTTTGTGTCTGTTTACTTCAGAAATGTCAAACTTGAATTGACATCTGCCGCCATTTGCAAAAATTATAAATAGCATCTCCGGAAGGGTGGTGATCCACCTTGCACGAGCTCCATTTTCATCGGTGCTTGGTTGAAAGCAATTTCCAACCGTAAATACTACAAAATTCTTTCGTTTCTTTATGTGTGAGAAGAAAGCTCTTCAAGATATAGCGTACCCCGAATAGCACAGATTGTGATTTGCAACAAAACCTCGATTGTATTTCTGTTATATTTAAGTAATCTGTAACAAAATCCGTTCTATATCAGTTGTATTCATGTTCATGATGGACTAATTGTAACTTTGTCATTCGCAATGTTATAAATACGTTTTCTAAAGTTTTAAATTTGTTTACAAAAAAGGGGGATGTTTGAAAGTAGTTTCATAAAAGTTCTTAAGTTAGAGTTTTAAACAGGTTGGTAAGATATTGCAGTAACATTTAGTAAATTTTCATTTTGGGTACCTCTAACTAAAAAGTCCATGAAACTTTTATATAGCAGAATCTTAACAACAAAGTAACTTAATTACAATCAAAAGTCGTAAAGTTTTTATTATGTTATATAAGAAACTTATAGTCATTGATAAGTTTTTTATATGTTTTTACAATGAATCCTATATTAACAAATCAAATATGTTTCATTATATGACAGCTACTCTAACACCATTTGGAATTATTAGCTTCAGTCGTCGTCAATCACTGCTGATTAGTAAAATAATTTTTAATTTCTTATAATGATGTTGATAAGAAAATCGAAATGTCAGCGCCAAGTTTCATAATGTTAACTTCATTATAACTTAACATACTTCACAACATCAAGTGGTTGTAATCAGCGTTGCCAAATCAGCTTTCCGCAATGATTCTACGTTCCAGAAAATGTTCTACGTTCTTCAATGCACAAAAACAAGATATAACCTCGAATGTAATATTGTTCCATGTAGAGGATTCGCAATTAAAAAATATGTTGTACAAGTGAGATCAGGTTTTTTATCCTCGAAGAGGCAAAATAGCACTGATATGTAGTTTTATCATTTAAAACTCAACATATAAGTAAGCAATCAAATGTAAGTTAAAATGTTTAATGTAACTTAGATTTTTGAAAAATATTTCTTACAGTGTACTCACCTCGATAATGACAGATAACTGACGAGGATAATCATTTATTTTAACTGTAACACAGCCGTGCTATTTATAATCCCCGGTTATATCTTATATTACGTTTTTCTGAGAATGTTTGGCAACAGTGACTATAATGGTTCGACCAAACCAAAGTAAGTTACAAAGAAGTTATCATGTTATTAAAGCTTATTTTCAATTATAATGATGTTCCAATTAATATGGAAACAACAGTTTGATAACATTCAGTTGTTATTTTGTTGTACCTTCATTTCAATAGCATTTCAAACAAAAATTTAAGTTGTAGGTAATAATGATTCATGTTTTAATAAAGTTTCACGTAACAACCGCCATATTTTTCACCATTTGTACGTATTTAACCCCATATTTTAAGATGCGAAAAATACCTTTCAATTTTCCCAATACATAACATAGTTTCTACAATTCAGTTTAATAGAAACTGATATAGAGGGTATATGAAAACTTGTTTCTACAAGTCTTTTGCGATTTTGAAGCTTAAATACAAATTTTAATATATTCAGATTTGTAAACATTTCTCTATTTAACACTTTTTTGAAGGCGCGTGAATTTTCCGGAACCAAAATATTAATGTTTGTGACAAAGGTAGTATTCGTTGGAAGATTTTGATCAAAAATCGCAGCAAATTCGAGCTTCTATTGGAATGTTAGATATTACTACCTTTCAGATCGAATACATTTACCTTTCCTTTTATACTTCATAATTTGTTTGTCTACATGTAGACTCAAAAAGCATTCTAATAATAACTTATTTAGAACTTCTCGAATGTTTATAGAAACATTTTTCATATAACTCAACAGTTACGTTAAATGCAGCATGTTTTCGTTGAAACAACGTAATAAAAACTATCATTTAACAAAAAATGACCTAAGTAAAACACAAATACAACAGACTTCTTGCAAAATATGAGGGGAAATGCGGCTATTTTGGTTACAATGTGGATGTTATGTGGATATGTTACTGCAATACTTAGGAAATAAATTGATAGTTATATTAGAGTTGTATGTACCAAATTATAACCCAAGTGTGCTATTCGGGGTAGTGCTAATAACAAATTTTAGTCTCGACGGAAGCTCACAATTGCGAAATTTGTATGGAAAGTATAGCCCCTGTGAACTATTAAAATTTAGAGTCAAAGGTAAAAGGGTGAGTTCATAATTGCAACATTGCTGCCATGCCATGCAAAAAATGCTATTATGAACAGAAATACTGCTGTAAGTTTGCAGTACTTTTCCGTTTGAAAAAAAAAGTATATATGTGCAGTCGGCAGTAAAAAAAAATACAGAAATTTCTAATTTCTCTTTCTTCTTTCAGTTACAGAGTTTGGTTGTGTTATAAATGTAAAGAATAATTTTAACACTGATTTTTAACGCCAGACATTTAAGTATCCAATTTCGAAAGTGTTCAGGCAAAACCATCTGAAAGAAATATAGAAACAAAATTCAAAGAAAAAGGAAGATAAGAATGAACTGGATTTCAAGAAAACATTCCAAAAAACATTCGGAATCAAAGGCGAAAGAGTTAATTTCCGTAAAAACTTTTCCCTAAAGAACAGTTTTTTTTCGGCCTGCTATAAATTCACACTCCATTCCTAAACGGATCGAAATTAGCAGTCTGATGACAGCATCCGATCACAATTTTTGTTCACTTTGATTCCCATAAAATATAAATAATATAGTAATTTTAACTTTTTAATAAAAAAAACTTCATTTATTTGGAATAAATCTACAAGGTGGCGCAAAAATAACCTTCCGATGTTTTTTGGCTGTAACTTAAAAAAAAAATTAAAACCTTTGATTCTTCTTGTGGATTATTTATATTTGGTCTTTTAATTTTTTTTACATCAAGTCGAGAATATGATATCATGTAAATGGCCGCCGCCACAGTTGATTGTCATTTGAGCCCTTTTTATGGCATTTTCCATCACTTTGGCCAAAACTTCCGGCGATAGGTCCTCACATTCTTGACGGATATTGTCTTTAAGAGCTGCAAGAGTCTGCGAGGCTTGTTGACATAAACCCGCGACTTCTAAAAGCTCCACAAAAGAATTCTGGAGCGGTCAAATCAGGCGATCTTGCTGGCCAGTGCAGATCGCCAAAACGGGAGATTAGGCGCCCGGGAAATGCATCCTAGAATATCGGTTGTGGCACGTGCAGTGTGTGCCGTTGCACCGATCTGTTGGAACCACATATTTTCCAATCCCAATTCATCAAGTTGCGGCAAAAAGAACTCGTTGATCATTGCTCTGTAGCGCTCACCATTCACAGTAACCGTTTGGCCCGCGACGTCTTCGAAGAAAAAAGGTCCGATGACTCCTCCAGCGAAAACAGCACACCATACAGTGACTTTGAGCGGGTGTAATGGCTCTTCGTGGGTTACACGCGGATTTTCAGTGCCCCAGAAGCGTAAATTTTGCTTATTTACGTACCCGCTAAGATGGAAATGGGCCTCATCACTCATTCACGTTGTGCCAAAGTCACCGACCGATTATTGCTCAAATAAATAGTCACCAATATTCCGCGTTCTGGAGCAGTGTAGCGTAACATTGTTTATTAACGTGTATTTCGCATGTGTTTACTACACAAATGTCAGAACAGAACTGACATTAGGGGCCAATCGCAAATTTATAGTATTTTCTGATAGGAGGATTACTTTTGCGCCACCTTGTATTATTTTTCATTTATTTTACTTAAATATTTTTTTTACTTAAATATCTTCCTGCAACTCTGCAACAAAATATAATTTAATGCAGAATCGCAATTTGACTGTCATTTTGCTTCAATGGACGCAGATGACAACTGCTGTCATGCAAATATATCGCAGTTTTCTTACATTAATGAAGGCAAAAATTGCAGTGCTGCCGCATTTTTACTGTTATAAACTCAGCCAAAATGTTTATCGGTACGGCCCATACAGTCTCCTTGTTTCGAGAAGTATTGGATATTCTGCAAGAAAGTTCAGACACGTGTATGTTACAGACGCTGCAGCTTGATTGTCCGGTGTAAAATTTAGCCCAAGGTCATAGCTTTGATTTTGAAAATTGTGCCAATTTTATGGGTATTGGGTTTTGATTTTTGTATTTGTATGCAGAAATTGCAGCCTGCTTACGCAACTGAAACGGTCATCTCTCTGAGCTTTCCAGAAATAAGATTTCTTTTTTTGCCAATAGTGGCACGTTATGTAGTAATATTGTTTTTTTTTTTTTTCTAAATTTCAAGACAAGATATGGCGTTTTAATGAAATTTGTTGTATGACATATGCCACGCCCACGTTAAGTTAACAAATTATTTCGCACAACAACTCACCAAAGTTTCAACACAATCGGATGAAGGAACGCATAGAAGACACACATAACAAAGAAATTACATTTTTCTTAGTCTTTTGACATAAGACCCATGCCCGGTACCATCTTTACCATAAGGGCTCACGGGGCCGTGCCTAGGGCTCCGAATGACCGATAGGCATATTCACTTACGCCCCATAACTTTTTTTCTATTTTGGTAGATATAGCTTGACAAAAATTTTTTAGAGTAAATGAGGGCGTTGTTAACAACTTAATTTCAAACAATGATGAGCCAATGGCAGTGACGACGCCGAGTTCAACAGAAATTGTGGCATTGCCAGGTAGAAAATTTGCAGTTCAACTATTCGCCACTTTCTAAACGTATTTTCTGGCGGGCTATTTTAAGAATTTTCGCCGCTAAATCTACTGAAATAATATATTTGAGCCCCTGAACCTCCTGATAGAATTTATTTTAGCCGCTGAACATTTTGTCAGAATTTAGATTTTTAATAATATTTATGTCTAAAGTTTCTATTTCAATAATACAAATCTTAAAGTTAAGTTTCATGAATATTAGTTATTGTTATTTATACTTATATTACTCTTATTGTATTTATTAGAGTTACTAACTGACCCGTTCTTGCGTTGCTTCTCAAAATACTTAGAAAACTTCTCTTGGCTATTCTTCAATTACAGCAAGAAAACTATTTTTTGTCATTCTCTGTATTTTAGCTACCAGTTCTTGTACGCCCAAGGGTCCCGGCACGGCCTAAGACGGCCCTGGCCATGCCTTGCACGTAACCATATTAAGCTTCTCCCCTTTCCTAGGCTTTCGAATTACTGCCCGACGGTACATAAAAACAGATTTTGGAATGCATTTAAAAAAATGCCGCTTTTATAAACAAGTCGGTAGGCTAGACGAAAAACATAAGTGACAGGTCTTAAGATAATAACACGACTAAAAAGCAACTCAGCTGTAAAAATATTTGCATCATCTAAACACATTCAAATCTTACAACTTTCATTTTATTTTCAAGAGGATTCTGTACTACAATCTTTTAGCGGGATCCCTTTAAGATAATGTGCATCGTTCAAATGGCTTTGGCGAAATTCTCAACATGCACACATCTCGAGGTAAAACTTTTTAAAAAGTTCTTGCATGTAATCCACTTACACTTTTTTGAAGCAACATTAACCCATTACAGTGGCCCGTGCACAGTCCATTTTAAGCTCCTTGACTTTAAAAGGACAGACGACAGTACTTTGTGTACTATTTTACAATCCACTTTTCATGCTGCCCTCCTCGTGGATTACAATTCGTAACGCCATTACTCCTCTCCTATAGGTACACCCGTCTAAGGCTGTCAAATAAGTCTCACCCTTTTATTTTACAAATTGTTCTTATACGAGCATGTAATTTAACCCTACACATCTGCGCGTGTACGTGTATCGGTTTATCCTTATTTTTAAAGTGACACACGGACTACACAAGTAGAGAGGATGAGCTCGATGGGTTTATATCGTTGTATTGAACACGTTTGTCTGATCAAATAGTACTATGAGAAGTATTGCACGATTTTAATTCTTTAAACGCAGTTGAGAACGTTACTGTGGTACCGTAGAATACGAAAAAAAAAAATCAATTAGTGTGCCAACAACTGTTTACTTTCTCACAATTACATGGGTACGTGTGCGCGCGCTATATTCCAAAGCTTTCAAGTCGCAGGTGGACAAAGTTAAGGGTGCACGAAAATGATTCCTATAATGGTAGGGATTTTTCCCATGTCTAGATAAATTTTAATTCAAGTTAGTTTTCGATAATAATCGACTTGAGGTTTATAATGACATGCTATGTATATCCGAGACCGCTCGGCAGTATGGGGAACATTATATGTATATACGTGTGTAGGTAAAGATAATTTAAGTCATGTGCGTTTTTCAACCAGAAACGGGTGGTATCCTTTTGAACACTGTAACTCCAATTAGCTGAAGGACGAAGTGAAAATACCTAATGGATCAGTTTCACATTTAGAGGAGCGCATAATTTTGAGTTAGGATATGCCTTCCGTCCTTATTAGTTAAAAGGATAATGGTCTTCATTTGCATACTGTATGACAAGCTATACATACACGTAGGCGTTCCGATACAGTTTACGTAGTAGTTAGCGCAATTCTTTCATATTTGATAATCTTATCTTCAGAATGGGGATACTTAACGAATTGGCGGTTTTCAATTGGGGTGAAACAAATAACTTGACATGCTCATTAATTTTGTTGTAAAATAACTTAAGGCACCAAATAAATCGGACTAAGTATCGTTTTCAAACAAACAATGTACAGGGTGTCCGCCGGGAAGGTATAGGTACTACTTTGTTTTGCCGCCATTTTGGTAAACATTAGTCTTGACAGTTCATATTTGGCAGTCGTGAAGAAGACAAATTTATTATGGAAAAATATTCGATAAACCAACGTGTTTTAATCGTTAAAACATTTTATCAAAATCAATCATCTATTACTGTGACGATGAGAAAGTTGCGTGAATTTTTTGGACCTTTCTTCTTTGAAAATGAAAACGGCGTAACGGAAACTGTGAATGGGGAGCGATACAGTGATATGATTGAAAACTTTTTAATGCCACAACTTCATGCTTTGGGCTTGATTAACACGTGGTATCAACAAGACGGTGCCAAATCGCACACAGCCAGGATTACAATGGAATTACTGCGAGGCATCTTTCCACAACAAGTTATTTAAAGAAATGGTGATGTTGATTGGCATCCACGGTCGCCTGATTTGACTGCTCCGGACTTCTTTTTGTGGGGATATCTGAAAAGCAAGGTTTATACAAACAAACAAAAAATGCAACTCAAACAAAATATTTGTGATGAAATTAATGAAATACCGCGTGAAATGTGTGGGAATGTAATGAAAAATATGCTCAAAAGGGCTCGCATTTGTGAGACTAACAGAGGCGGACATTTACCTGATATTGTATTCCATACATAATTGCCGATCAAAAATTATAAACAAACAAAGTATAGTATACCTTCCCGGCGGACACCCTGTATATGTATTCCTATTACGATTGGTAAATCATATGTGGGGGAAAACGCGACTCTTCATCGAGTAATATTCGACGTTCATTCAGTTGATTTATGCTGAAAATGTAATACTGGCAATTCCTCATTATAAATGTAACCCCTTACGGTGAATAACTTATCGCTTATACTTTTATGCTTAAACTTTGCACAACTTGTTACAACTTCTTTTAATAAACCTCATTGAATTCGGAAGGGTTCTGTCGTTGCCCTTGAAACCGCAACAATTTATAAAAAAAAAGTGTTAAGCACTAAAACAAAAAATCGCTTAAAAAATTTTGTCGCCTCAAAATATACTACTACTTCTAGATTTACTCATTGTAAATGTTAAGTAAATTGAGACCAGGATATACCTGCTCCAAGTAACAATTTGACTTTGGCAAGGTTCAAATTTGTAATTACTGTAGGCAACCCCCTTCGATAGAGCTTCTATAGTCTTTCTTAACCGAAGTTGATCCATTTCGAAGTAATTGTTGTGATAATAACTTCAGTAAGACCTTTACGAAGCATATACACAGGCTTCATAGAGGGATATGGACTTAAGCTTCGATAAGATCTCTATTCGACTTCAGAAAATCTGTCTGGAGATTTGTGGAAAGTGAATTGCTTCGATGAAGTTTGTGGTTCGAAGGGCTTTCCAGATGCTTCTTTAAAACTTCTGATCGTGGGCATTATAGAAGCAAAGAACTGTCATGCAGTATTGCAGTCAACCGCTTGCGATTGGAAGCACTTACTCGTACTTCCTCCTAACTTACTTATGGAGGCTTTATAGAGGTTAAAATCAATTTGATATGAAATGAATCACAGCTGTCTAAAGAAACCATTAATGAATGAATCGGGGAAAAATGACAAAAAGTAAAACACTTTTAGCACAGTGAAAAAAGCGTCAGTAATGTGATTTTAAATAAGCACTTTGAGCTCATAAATAAATTGCGTAACACTAAATGTCTTGCTTACAACTTCGGTCGAGTTAGCTGCAAGTTATTGCAAGACTTAACGAAACTCTAAAATGCATCAAGTAGTTCAGATTTACCACTGTTACAGCATGATGACGAATTAGCCAAGGGGGTAGTGTATATTTACATAACTTCATACTCAGTTTTTCGCTTAAAAATCGAACAACGGTACTTTGGAAAATTAGACTTACCTCGAAAACGGTCCATACGATTGCAATAAAAATTCATTTTGAAGGTAATTCGTTTATTTCGAACTTAATTATAGCATACTCAGTTTTTCCCTACAAAATCGTACAATGGATTTTTGAAAAAATACCTGAAAACGGCACCAAAGATTTTAACCAAAATTCATGCCTAGAGTAAAGTTGATGTTTTCAAAACTATTGCGTTCTTAATTTTCAATTCGAATCACCGAAAACGCTCATTTTAGAAACTGCTCATATTTTTAAAACCTCATTTTATTTTAAAAACGAAGTAATGCTTACATCCCGAATACTCAGTTTTCAACTTAACAGTATTTTTCAAACAAAACATCGCAATATTTGTTACTGTTTTCTCTGCATAATTTTACAAAAAACGCTAACGGTATTTACATATAATAAAATAAAACCTTGGTCAAATAATATTCGCAATGAACGAAAAGAAATTGTAAAATTCATTTGTTGTTCCAGTCCCGCTTTGGAGTAGGTACTTGGCGTGCTATTTGTTAGTACACTCAGAACCTAAATCTAAATCTACTTGCTTTCATTTTTAATGAGTTTCTACTTGAATTTGCGCAGTGAACAAATTCCATATAATAAAGGGTTTTCCAATAAGAGGTGTTATTTTGGTATTCAAAGAAAAATATAATTTTTTGAGATAATTGATCGTATGTTTATTTCCGTTAATAATAAAAAAACAAAATCAGCCAAATGGCCTCCACGAGCACGCATAGAGGACCATATCCTTTTCATGAAATTTTCCATAACCAAATCGCAGAGTGGCTGCCCTATGTCCTCGATAGCCTCACGAATTTTATCTTTGAGGTCTTGAATCGACGCTGGGCTGTTGGCGTAGACCTTATCTTGCACGTGGCCCCAAAGGAAGAAGTCGCAAGGTGTTAAATCACAAGATCTCGGTGGCCAATTGTGATTACCTCTTCGACAGATAACACGGTCCGGAAACTTTTCCCGTAAAAGATCTATGGTTTCGTTGCTTGTGTGGCACGTAGCGCCGTCTTGTTGAAAGTAAACGTTGTCCATCTCAATAACATCCAAAATACGGTGTAATGACGTTTGTGGAATGCCCAATTCTAAAGAACGACGAGGAATGGACAAACCTGGGTTTTCTTCAACACTTTGGGCTACAGCAGCAATATTCTCAGTTGTTCTTGAGCGACGTGCAAGGGTTTTATTCTTCACATCACTAACTTGTCCCAAAATGCTTTAGTTTTGCGAACTGTGACTGCAAGAATTTCATAATTTTTGTAGTGAATTTTAATAATTTCAATGCGTTGTTGAAGCGTGTATCGTTCCATTTTTAGTAATGGCGTAGTTTCTACTTGTCAAATGTCAAAGTATAAAAGCTTCAAAAGTGACAGCTACCGAAATAGCGGGTCATTCACAATAACACCTCTTATTGGAAAATCTTTTATATCTATATCTAGCATCTAGCTCTTAATCTAGTTATCCCTTTAATTCAACGAATGAGTATATCCGACTGTAATATTTCTTGGAAGTCATGGCTAAAAATTTAAACCAGAATTAGCTGACAGGTCCATGATTATTGAGCGAAAATTTTGTTCTTATTTATGTTAAGCACGTTTGTTGTTTTCGGCATAACAAAACAATGCATACAAATATGTACCTGCTAACATCATTTACCCTATGGTTAATTTAGATATTAAATATAAAAACTCTTCAGTCTTCGCCACCAAACATGTTATTGACTTATATACACAATTGTCTTGGCCATCATTACTCAATTAAAGTATTGCGTCTGAAATCGTCGACATGCAATTGTAAAACATACGTTATAAACGTTCTTTACCTTTGTTTCACTTTCAAACGTCACCTGTTAATTATTGTGACACTAACCCATAATCATCTATAAACTGTTTATTTGTTTTCAGTTGTGAGTCTACATAGTTAGTGATGTACTAAATGTGCAGTTTGCATGATTGATAATGCTTTTCTAATTTTATTGACAATCGAATAATAGAAACTAACGACTGCGATAGCTTTGTTAAATTCGAGTAATTTGTAAATATAGGGTGCGCTGTATTTTGTGGTGTAATACTAATTACTGTATATATAGAACTTTATGCGGCTGCATAAATAAAATCTTTCAGCACCTGTATAGTTTGTGAAAGGTTTTGTTTTGACATAATTTTGTTTCTGATGTGGTTTAAGAGAACAAACACTTTGATTAAAATTATAGCCATTTTAAACCAGACAGTTAATTCATCAGCCGTGTTTTTTTGAGTTTCGATCTCAGCAAAGCAAAGTAAAGTAGGATTTTCAGCACACTTATTACAACAACTACTGCGAGTCTCGAAGTGTCAAGTAGAGCGTAGTTGTTGCTTTGCTGGAGATCGAAGCTAAAAAAAACAGGCCTATCGTTCGACTTGACTACTTGAAGTGATAGTTAGAATAGCTGAAACGCTGAATAGCTGAATACAGTCAATTCCCTTTGAAAAGATATTATTGATTTTATCCTGTCACGATGTGAACCTGCACTTCGATGCTACGTAAATTTGACCAAGCAACTATTACTTACGTCAACTGAGCGATGATCACCGGGCCCCTAATCGTTGAATACAACAGAGATATTAACAACTAGGTATAATATAATTTTGTTGTTACCAACAATCGCAAATGTTGTAGATGCCAGAAGTGATGCCTCATGCGCTCATGCCTCATCATAGACAAAATTGTGCTATTCCACCGAACCACGAATGCATTCTAATGTGGTATTCTATTGGGCGCTCTCCGAGCACTTTTTTTGCTCTCAGAGCAATTTTTATGTTCGTTTGGTACAAAAAAAGCAATCTTTTTCAGATTTTAGAGCACTTTTGCGAATCTGGATTTTTTCTCAGATTTGCTTCAGATTTGTGCAAGTGACGTTTTTGTATTCGATTAGCCACACTAAATCTGAAATCTGAGAGCAAATCTGAAAAAGCCCAATCGAATACCACATAACAGACAAACATATCGCAAAAGTCGCAACATTTTATTTAAAAAGAAACAGAGAAAATAATAGAAAGAGAAGGCTAGGTACACTCAGAAAAACAATTGTAATGCCAACAATTTTCGTTGGTTAAAACACAAGTATCAAAATCTTTGATTTAAGAATGAAATTGTTGGCAATGATATAATAAATACTTATATAGAATATATTATTCTACCTGATTCTTGGAGACTTAAAAACGAGTTCTTGTTACCAAAAAAAAAATATTTGAACCAAGAACTTTTAACTTACAATTTTTTAAAAATCTCAAAGTTCTCGCTTAACAATCTTTATTTTAGAAGCATTACGACCATGAGTGGAAGCGTTTTTTGTTGAACTATTAAATAAAAAGCGAGTTTTTATAGTGATAAGTATAATAAGTTCCTTTTTTTTTAAAACGATAGCAATAATAATTATATCAGTAAAAAGAAAAAGTTTATCATGGTTTTTCGCTCAAATAATGTTCAAAAAGAAGTAAGTAATGGCTGCGTTCAACAAGTAAGCACTGCAATACTCGGTGTTGCCAAATCAAGATGTATATTTCAAAACATTTTCCAGAAGGCTGTAAATATGAGACAAACTCTCAGAATTCCACTATGGTTTACAACAACTGTTTGGGGTTGGTTCAGGTTTGGGGAATACCCGGTGAAATGTAAATAAATATTGAAGGCAAAGAAGTTATGATATAGTTTTACAACTGACTACGCTTTTCTATGAGAGAGGGCTACTGCAGGCGGCCGACAATAGGCGACCCTAGTAGGGTTCGGACTGTAGCAGTAGATCTTAAAAAAAAGTGCAGCAGATTCACTTTTTTGCAGTAGATTTTGAATTTAAAAAAAATACGATAAAAATTAATTTTTCAAATATTTTTTTTCAAAATGTATTAGGTAGTGTATATGGAAAGAAAACAAAAGTGACAGCCGACCGCAGAGTAGAACAACAACAACAATAATTTTAGAAGCAGAGAAAGACACACTGGAGACTTGACTTCAGTATCAGTTCATGCAAGGCAAATGCAGTGAAAACGAGATGGCATGCACAATTGCGCATGCACATGCACATTTTCTTTTAAATTATATTTTAATAGATTGCAGAATCAATAAACAGTGCTTCCAGTAACTGATTTTTTTGCTATGGGCTTATAAATATATACTAGGAAACAAAAATGTGTAAATATATTTAATTTTGATTTGAGATTTCCGAAATTCACATAAATTGTCAGTCGAGCGCAGTTGGTGCAGTAGATTTTATTTTTTTTCGTAAAATTGCAGTAGATCTACTGGTTTTATTTCTGGGAACATAATACCTACCTACTTGACTTGACGTAACCTACCATTCCGATAAAATAGGATTTTCGGCTTGAAAATGTTGCCGCTTAAAACTGTAGAAGCTACAATCTGTAAAAGTGATAGATATAGGCCTACCCAGTTGATAATTTTTCGATTCAAAGTGCAACAATAAGATTTCATGGTCGCTCACATGAATAATTCAATATTTTACATAAACGAAAGGTAGAAGTTCGAGCACCTAACCGTTCCATTACTCACGTGAGTAAAATTACGGAATTTCTTTAAAATTGTGGTAGGTACCTACTGTTTATTTAGTTTTTTTATAGGTTTCTTTGAAATATTTAACTTAAAATAAATATTGCAGCATAAAATACATTTCGCCATCAAAAAGCAATCATTGTCATGTTGAAATTCTAGAAGGCACATCTCTCTGTCCCCTTTAAACTTTCATTCGGCATAACCTGTTAGAGAAATCAAATATTTTGGCATAAGAGACGTTTAACATCACATCTTGCGAAACAAAGTTTCGGGTAAAATTTAATATTCATGATCATGTACATAACGGAGGTAGGCAGTAGGCACGGTTCTGAAACTTTTTTCGTAATGGTTTTCTTTGAGGCTTTTGTCTTGGATATGTATAAGTACATGTTGTTCTATAAAATCTAAAAAAAATAACCCCCATATTAGGTAGGTAGGTATGTAACGGAACTTCCTAAATTTCCGAAATTGCCGATAGCTCTATGTATCTGCTGTTAGCGAACATCAACAACAGAACGAACATGCTCAGCTCTAAATAGGTATGTAGCACGTAGGTAGTCGTATATGGTATTTAAGGGCTTAACTAATTTAAATTAGCGAGTTCAACCCACCATTTTGCAAACCCTTATGACTTTTCCCCAGATTGACGTACTGTCTCTATTCATCTTATACGTATTCTTCTACCCCAGGGAAAAAAATGTATTTGTGTACATTATTTGTATACTTGTGTTGCTGTGGGTAGAGCTTTTACCATTTCCCCATAGATAGATTCAAACAACCAATCACAAACAAGAATATATATCGATTTCCCCAATGAAAGTTCAACGGTCCGCAGATTTCGGAAACAGCTTTTACCCTTATGGGGCTTCATTTGCATCGAAATGTTCTGTAGCTAGGTAGGTACACGGTACAGGCTACAGGGTATCGTATACACTATAGATGTATACACAAAGGAATGTCCTGTTTATAAAAAAAATCCTTGTAAATAAATTATTATAACAGCATCGATTTTAAATTTACGATTTTTATGTTGCTTTAGAGAGAGAGAGAGATCGGAACAAATTTTATTTGGCAGCAACATACGAGTGCCTACCTGTATGCGCTTTAAACAGGATTAATTCGAGAAATTCGTAAATCCAGTAACGCAGTTTCGCTAGACGCACAGATTTGCCAGACCTGTAATTCAATTATTCACCCAGAATTGAACAAAAGACCAATTAACACAAATACCTACCATTTTAGGTTAACCAAATCGATTGAGGGTGAACCTGACTATAAATTTGTACTACGTGCACGGTGCACATCCCCCTCTCACACACATGCGACTGGACAATTTCTATAGGTCCTATGTACGGTGCAAAGCTTTTATTACGAAAACTTGGACAATTTATTGTTATTATTCATTTATAGATGTGTGGGATATGGTTTTGGATTTATTTCATTGCTAAAGTGAATGGGCCACCAAAAAAACAATTAATTGCTTCAATTTACAATCTTTGGTCAGACACAAAAGGGGACACTATGCAGCTTGTAGCATATTGCAAAATGTCAACCACAAAGGATTTTCTCATGGGTGTAAGTTACATTTTTAAAGAATCTTCGATGTAGACATCTTGCTTGTCGCTAAATTGACTTAATATCCATTTGAATGACAGTTTAGTGCGGGCTTTTGCTAACTTTCACTCTCTTATTGGTAAATAAATAAGCCACGTATTTACCAACACGAATTTAAGTGATATGCAACGACAAACGACGTTCACGTCTGAATCGGGCCATAAATATTTTAGTACGTGAGTAACTTCGTTTAGTGGGAACCAGTTTTTTTCCACACCTTATCGGAATTTAGCCAAAGTTCCTGTTTGGAGATTATTATTAAGAAACAATTTATATTTCGAAATTCACTCCAATACAATAATCAATAGGAGTATATTTGTTCAACGCTTTATGTAAACGCTTTTTAAGTCTTAAGTCACAAATGTCAAACGTCATGTCAAGTTTTGTTGCTGTATATAAGAAGCAGAGTCAATCAAAAATTGTTCATAATTGTTTTTAACACGAACGCCAATAAAACCGAACATTTTTATAGCATTGTAAAAAGGTCGTCTTTTTTTCTGAAATAAGAAAGATTTTTTCTAGTGTTTTAAAATTCAACACATAACAGTTCCTTATTGCTGTAAACAATTATTTCAGAATTAGCGGCATCTGTACCGTCGTTTTGTTTTTGCCTAGCCCGAGGAGAATTATTTTGTGTAAACCAGTCGATTGGGCTCGAATATAGGTACGGGAAAGGGAAAGGCGGCGTCCTGCTTCTCGTGCATGAAGTTTCTGCAGAAATTGTTTGCAGGTTTAAACCAAATCCAGGCATCTTCTGAAGATTGCAGTTTCGGTGAAGTTCGGCCTTAAACGCACTTGAATCCGCTTACTGCCCCAGTTTGGTATTATAGCTTAAACTGACCTTGCCAGTTGTCATAGTAGCGATTGTGAAGACTACGGCAAAGGAGATCTTCAGAGTAGACTGATCCGAACATCAGCTGGCTGTCCAAAATATTTTCTCAAAAATGATTTTCGTGGCAAGCAGCTGAAGTTGCTTTATTATTTTGATTCGTTGCATTTATTTCTGAGATTCGCAGTATATAATCGTCAATGTTCCAAAGGGGACCGCCAATCGTTGAAGTCATTGTTCTTGCAAAGTTTCCTCAAACCAAGTTTTTTTCTGGTGCAATATGGTGTACACACTCAACTAAATTAAGTACACGACTGTGTCGTATGAAACTTTCTCTATTAGGGATAGAACTCTCTTCATTTAATTGGCATTTATTCAAACATAGTTGTCAGTTCTTTCGAGCTATGGCTTTGTACACCTTCCTAAAGTAGGTATATCCAAAAATTTTCGCATAAAAGACATAAACCAAATATTTCAAACTCCACGAACAAAACGAAACAATAATTGTTACTTTTTCACAAACGTCACAAGTATTTTTGTTGGTTTTCTTGCACAAACAAAATTTAACTTAAAAGTTAATGGTTCTTTCATTAAGCCCCTCCTATCTTCAAATTTAAATAGGTAAATCAAGATTTGAGGGCCGCTGTGGTTTATTCACATAAACCCGATGCGACTACAGAAAAGCCCACAAGAAAAAGTCTAACGGGGTCAAATCGCACGATCTCGGTGGCTAGTTCACATAACCTACACGTGTGATGACCATGCCCTCGAATAGCTCGTGCAGAGTTTCCAAAATGTGCCGTAACCGGTGTGGCACGTTCCCCGAACAGAACTCTCATTTTCATAAAACAATTTTATCATTTGAACGTGCTGTGGAACGCTATGTCCGTCCATGGTGATTTGGCAAACCAGACTTAATAAATGACAGCCAATTTGACAGATGTAGCTTCAACAATATAGCCGCTACCAACTGTCAAAGTTCGGAAGTCCCTATTGGAAGACCCTTTAATTATAAACAAAAGAGTAGAAACTCACAATGCTTTCATTGCTTTATGTAAAAAATGTGCATATAAATTTTTAAGCAAACGATGTGAGTCAGCTAACTTGAATTTTCGAACCAATTGCTTTGCCCGATAGGTTTTAATTATACTGATTTGAGTAAAAGGTAAGTGGCGCCGCTTTTCGAACGTACAGTGGACGTCCAGTATAACGAATGATATACCTAATATTTTTTGTCATTCACTACATCGAGCGCGTTCGTTATAGCGATCGAATTTTTATACTTTTTTTTAGAAAATAAGTCATTAAAAAATGTGTGTTTTTCTAACGTTTTTATTTTATGTAGAATTAAATAGGTGATGGTCCTGCCATTTAAATACTTTCATGGTTTTTAATCCAATTTATATCTATGTTCGTTATATCGAATAACAAATCGTGGGCATCATTCGTTCTATCGCAAATTCGCTATATCAGATATTCGTTATAATGGACGTCCACTAGGTCCAAATATTGGAGTTAACTTAAATTATATTGTATTTGTAGGAAACCAAGCAAATGCTTCGATTTTTGCAATTTATTTTGAGTAAAAGCAATTGCTACGTTTTATTCTTAACATGTCATCGTCCTCTAAAAAATATTAAATTAAAAGTAAAAATCACTGTTGGTCATTTTGCACTTTGACCACTTTTTAATGTTGTCCCTAATTCACTGCAGTTCTATTTATTAATAAAAGTTAGAGCTGCTCCTTTTCGTTTTTGATTTCCAAATGTTATAGAAGGATTAAATTGAATAATTTCATTACTCTTAATAACTTGACAAAAAATTCCTCCTGTAATATTAATTTCTTATTTAATTATTGTTTGAAAAATCGCTGTAAAGTTTAGTCTGACCCGTGAAGTGAAAGTTACAAAATTCTTTTCTTTTCTAACTGCTGCCTCAATCATATGAAACAGACTGCACAGTGTCACTTTTGAGCACAGACAATGCCTGCCCTTTGTACCAGCTTAAAATAAATTGCAGATACCATAGAAAATATATAAAACAATATTTTTATTCGATCTTAAAATTACTTTCTATGCCATTTTTGTTTTTAAAAAAATTTCAAATCTTCAATTTCAGACACGACTATTAGAAGATGCTTCCCTATTATGTAACTCATGGTCTTCAAGACAAAATGTAAGTTAGTCAACACTTAAACATACACACTAGCAAATACACATACGTAAAAATTACAATTTGGGTGATATTTTTTATTAATAACTGTCACTGTCACTGTCACGATTACTAAATTTGTTTTTAGTCGACGAAGTTTATGCTTCTACTATATAGGGTCACACAAAACGCTTATTTATATTTTGTAAAAAAAAAAACTTAATTAAATTACTACTATTGGTGTCACTATTACTATTATCTTTATCATTCGTTAGATGGCGCTACAATCTGGAGTGAATCTGTACTTTAACCAACAAACATCTCCAGACGTTTCGAGTTGTAGCCAGCTGCCTTCAGTAACACATTCCAAATTGGTTGAAGTGCCTTTCGACTTGCGAGCGGCATCGAAGGTATGATCTACCTTTTATGCGTAAAGACTGTCTTTAGGTTTGATTGCGAGCAAAAAACACAATAAATAAATAACATTTCTGCGAAGTAGGTTGAAGTTGATCCCGATTTACATGAAGATTTTATTTATAAGGTTAATTAGTTACCTTTACTTTGGGCGGAGAAATTTCCTGACGGTTTACCTATATGAAGACCCATCGCTAGGAACATGTTGAAGGTCGATGGGTCTTTTAGATCGCTTGGATTTCTAGAAGCAAATTGCTTAATGTCGTGTTGACAGATTGGGTGTATTTTATTTGAAATTACGAATGTACTGAGTCACATGCGACCACAAGTACCTAGATAAGATATACATTGTTTGTCGGATGCACTGTAAAATTGTCGTCACGCTTAAGCGAACGAAATTGAATTTTAATGAAGAGGTCAACAAGCTGCCCTACACCACCATTTCAACCATGCAGCTGTCACACCATACATTGATTCTACATTCCGTATAATCCTACCCACATGTTCTTTAATATATCAACAACACAAGTACCTATATCTAAAATACGTAACGTATGCTGCATATAACTCAATAAAAATAATAACCGCGTTTACATTCAAACTCCAAGTCGTTTGTCACAACAAAACGCTAGTAATACGGTGTACAAAGAACCAATTAAAATTATTTTAAGAGCTAAACGATTTGACGAAAGCGATGGCGCCGCCATTTTGAATTAAACGTCAGCACGTTATACAATTTTAGAACCCCAGCCATCCATCTGAAGAACCAATGATACATATAGATAAAAAGAGTTGGACAACCGCAAATGCTCAGCAATAATTATGTAAGACTGACCGAACTCCAGCATCATAAATAAAATTGTAGTTTTACGTTGGGGATCTACCACAAGATCTGCTACAATCAACGACTGACGGTAATAATTTGCAAATAAATATATAGTTTATGTAGACAATACCTATAAATTTCAGAAGACCTCCCTAAAGTTAGTTCATGAATTCCGAAATGATAACTTTACAAAATGGAGCAGTGATTGAGGCATTAAAGTGTTGGTAACACTCGATATCCAAAATATTCTAAGAATATATCTGGCAGCTTGTGAAAAACTGCCACAGAAAATAAATTAAGTAAAATGGTTGGCGCAATATATCCGGTACTCTACGCCTACCTTCTCATAACCCAGGGACTGACAATTTAAGCCCGGTCCGGACAGCTTTATTGAGAAGCTTTTCCAGTTATACTCTTGGATGTTTGTCAGACATTTTGAAGAGATGGAGCACTAGCGCAGGGATCGAACCTGTAACCCCTCGCTCAGTAGTTCAGCACACTAACCGCTGAGTCACAGCACAGACTCGTTTCATGAAAATGCAAATCCCCTCAAGATCAGATTGGGGTCCAACTTTGGAATCCCTTTAAAGACAATTTTGTTGATGGTGTTTTCCAAGTGGAGATGACAAACGAAACATACCTTCTTTGTCTGCCATAGTGATCACGACAGTGTTCAACCCTCGGTTCATAAAATGAACACAACATTTTTATTTCACCGCCCTGTGGACATTTGAAAATTTACAGAAGAGGGAAGTGTACCTGGCCTGAAGGAGGTTTTCAATTCAATAAAATATTGATTTCTTCCATTCGTGGCGAAAATGAATAGCAGACAAGTGAGATATTGTATGTGATCAACATAAACGTTTTGCGCCTTTTTGAATGGCTAGATACAGAACTATACGCTTTTGCACGACGAAAACTGGGACGCGTGTGCTTCAAGATGATAATATATAGTGTGTTTATCCTAGCGGCAAAATAGAAAATAGATGTCCACAATAGTACAACTTATAACGAACTTACTGTGCAGACGAACATCAAGCTATACATTCGACACAGCTGTAGAGATCACAAACTAATGCAAGTAAACATAAAAGTACCACTTAAGAACTAGGGCTCATCCTGTTGATTATAGAAAGACAAACCAACGTAATTTATATTGAGTCTTTTGTATATCAAGTGTCCACGACTAGTGACGAAAAGCAACATTCTCGTAGCAATGTAGGAGCTCCTCCAATCGATCTTCTATCAAGAGAGAAAAATACTCCTTCAATTTAAAAATAATAAAACGAAAATAGCACAAGTAAGGACTCTTACCAAATAACGCTGGGAGGAAACAGGATTTTTTAACAGCCTTTAAATTGGTTCGAAAGGCTGTTTCATCCATGGTTTTTATTGTCTTGATCAGTTGATGCACGCAGAGGTTAGCACCGCTTTTAAGTATCGTGGCAAAGAACGATGCAGGCCTGTTGCACTCACTGCTACATTAAGATTATGTTTAAGTCCTTCTTTGTCGATGGAAGCGCTATATACTGAGCTTAGGAGGGTGACTTCTCTGTCCCCCTTTAGTATTTTAAATAAAGTAATTTTTAAGACGAAAACATTTTTATTGGGAACTTATGGTAACCCTAAGCCAGACTGACAATTGGTCAATCCGATTTTGCAAACATATATCAACGGGAAGTAATGAACACAGCTCCGCACCTTGATTTTGCGCGAAGATTTTTCATAACGTCGTTTCCCAGCAGGGCGTTATAACGAGTTAATAAACTACTAGACTACTATACTACGAACCAGAACCGAAATGGCCCGACATGGACGGCGCGAAGGCCGGATTTAACTTTGAAATTTTCGGACTAGCCAGTTCAATTAGCCCCCTGTCTAGCAGGAAGGTCCAAGCTTATACGTCAAAGCAGTCACAACAACAGGCGAAATTTCGTTGGTCTTGTAGTAAATGAGGACAAGACTAAGTACATGCTATCAACAAACAAACAAGCATCTGTCCACCTCCTAGGACAGAACGTCACTATTGATAGCAACAATTTCGAGGTAGTTAAGGATTTTATCTACCTCGAAGTAAACATGAACTCCACAAATGACATCTTAGTGAAGATCCTGCGAAAAATTACCAGCGTGCCCGGGATCGCAGAGTATGGAAGGCTACAGTGTCTCAGGCAGAGACTCTCCACGGGTCGGGAGCCCGTTAAGTAAGTAGTAGTCACAACAACACTCTGGCTTTTCATTTTGCATCTATAACTGAGTTGATACAAAAGACTCCTGTCATATAATAATAAAATTGTCCGAACTGACATCCCACATCCTGTAATCTGAACGGGATTAAGAGAGTGACATCGAATTAGAGACGCAGTTGACTTGAATCCTGTGTTACAATCATCAGGAAAATGTGAATAACAAATAAAAACGAGAATCCTACAAACAAAAAAAAAAAACCTTGTCCTCTCTCCAAAAAAAAAAACAGTTTGATTGGGGATCCTGCATAATAACATCAAAGGGACCACACAGAAAAGACTAGACATTTAATATGTAAACTTGAAGGCAGATATTTACAGAATTTTAGCTACTGCTCTCAGATAGACAACTATTTCTCATCATCTAACTCTCGACAAGCTGAACAAACTTCCAGTGGTAAACAATCTGTAGATATCTGTGTACGTTAAAGAATTTTGGAAGAATTTAAGAAAAATCCTTTACATGTTCACCAGATGCCAAAATTTAGCACTTTTAGAAAAGGGAACTACGGGATAAACTTGTTCCCCCTACGGGTATCACAATAGGTCAATACTGACCTGAGTGTTGCTCGAACTACCCCTAACCCACTAACCTAACCAAACCTAATGTCATTGATAACTGAAGTTGACTTCAACGAAAGAAAAAAAATATTAGTGCAGTGCAGATCACCTCCAACTTGTTTGTGTGTGTTTTTGCGATCATTCGCACACTGACCGTACATTCGACCTGCAGCTAATAGATCACCCAACCCTTCAACCCATCCCATCAAGAACCTTCAACTTTTGTATATCTGAAGCGCCATACTCTATACGAAAGTCTGGCGCACAAAGTCAGTACACAAAAGTCAGTACACAAAAGATCTGAAATTTTATATACATAAATCAAATGAGCTGCAATACGTCACTCACTCAGTTCCAAATAATCGGAAGCTACGTAAGTAGACAGCTCTGTTGGGAAAAAAAAAATCACACCACATTGGAGTTTCCAAAAGTTCACCAGCTATCGTGCTTCCCCGTGTTATCAGCACAAATTGTCACTGTATTGGCAAACAATGTTGTTGTCTACAAAACAGCGTCTGCTTTTAAGTATAAAAGCAAAGTCATCCCATCTGTTGGTATCAGTTAATCAGACAAAGCCACTGAAATAGCATCTCAACGAATTTACGATGTCTTCGAAACTTGTGATAGTTTGTTTTCTTGCGCTTGCGGTGTGCGGTGTTCTAGCACAACGTACATTGGAATATCGACCCGGTAGGGATGGCGGCAGGACAAGGACTCTTGAATATCGACCAGATCGCGACCGTGCGCGTGTCATTAATCCTGTGTACCGCACAAATGGAAACAACGAGCCAAGACAATACCGCTTCAGGCGCCAGTCCCCCGATCATCTAGACTCGTCAAACACTCGCACCAATGAATACCATCCGGATGCAGCTAACCAGCCACAGCCATCATATCCCGTGTACCGAACGGATAACATCGATGAGGGACGTAGCTATCGCTTCAGGCGACAGACTACCGACAACTTGGATTCTTCCAACACCCGCACCAACGAGTACCACCCCGATGCCCAAAACCAGCCACGGCCATCTTATCCGGTTTATAAAACAGACAGCATTGATCAGGAACCCAGCTATCCGTTTTAGTTACGCAAATTTACCACAGATTTTGAAATTCTGTTAAAGATTTAAGGAAATATTTATAAACATATTATGTAATAAATTATCTTTTTGACTAATTCTTTGACGTTTCCTTTTGCTGGAGATTTGCTACAGTGTTTGAGAGAAAATAAACATTGATTTATTTAAAACGCGACATTGCTGAGGTTCAAGCTGGGTTCACTTTCCTTTTGCAACACTAAAAGGCTCAGATCAAACGCAATCGCTATCGTACAAAGTCTATACACGTTCTCTTCTCGTCAGAAATGACAGAAAAAGAGAAAATTAGCAAAACAACGAGTAATGAACTATTGCCCTCTTGCTCTTGGCTCGAAGCAGCTCGGAGAATTTTGGCCGGCAAGTATTGACAAATATGTCAAATGCGCAAAGCTGACAAGAATTATGCCCAATTCGCAATGTCGCGTTGACGCGCGCGTGCGTTGACAGATTATGTAGAAACAAAGCGTTCATATGCTGCCACACAAAATATAACTCCAGGTGTTGAATCGACTTTAGATCGTAAATATCGTAAAGTTCAACGCGACGTCTGAGTAGACCTACTCTCTACTCTCACGCGCGTTTGAGAATTTCAGAATTTTGAATTGTTCGATTTGATGTCGTGGGATGTGCCGTTCTTAGTTGGAGTGGCACAGAATCAATTATGTTTATCACACACATGTTTTAAAAAGCAATATGATGTTTTTTTTAATGCAAATTAATTAATTTAGTGTGTGAAAATGACGAATACCTTTATTTTTTTGGTAAGTTAATACTAATTAATTTAGATTTTCTTTGATAAAAAAATATTAATCATTGCTCTTGTATCTTTGTTAAGATTGTTTTTGCATTTCTGTTATGAATGATTTTTTTATTTATTTAGGAGAATCCATTTTTTATTCTTGCACAAAAATTACAGCTACAAGAAAAAATAGAGTAGAATTGAAATTTGAATTCTGCTCTCTATTTGTGTACATTAGTTTAAACCAAACCGAACTTTTAATCTGGCATACTCTACTCTCTCAACGCGCATTCGCTTCAAAGCAGCATTTCGTTTTACAAAATTGTTGCTCGCGTGCTTTGGCATCTAAAATCGTAAAGTTTCGATAAAGCGTGTCAAAGCGCGCCGACGCACGCACGCGTTCAACGCGACATTGTGAATTCGACATTAAATTCAATTGTCAATTGTATACACAAAAAATTAGTGAAACCAAAGAAAATTTGGTGGTGGTCGAATTTGATTGTTAAGGTGCGATTACACGGCCATTTTTTCGAGTCATTTAAATGACGCTGTGACGTCAGGAAAAAATTTTCCATTATAGTCACTTTCAAGCTACGATTCGTCATTGGTCATTTGTGAAAAAATGGCGATCACACGAAATGACCATCAACGTCATTTTTGTCCCAAAATAAAATGACGGACATTGCGCGTCATTTAGAATTTTCCGTTGGGATGCCATTAAATGACGAACGAAAAAATGACGATCACACGGTAAGGACATGCCACACCAAAATGACAAATGTCACCTTTCGTATTATTTCGATTTTGCGTCATTTATCTGTTTTGTGATCAGACGATAATGACCGATGAGAAAAATATGGGGGTTTCTGATTGTATACGGAGCAAGTGGTTGGCATTATTTTACGGTGCATAATATTCAATATAGTTGAAAAAAGAAGAAGTTGGTTATATTTGCTAAATAGAAGTTTTGCATAGCTCTTATTGGATTTCTATTAGAAGTGGGACATTAAGGTTATTACAACAATATACAGTATGGATATGTGAAAATTTAAGTATCATGATTTGTGCAATAATTTTTGGGAAATAATTAACAATCTGATTTATTCGAATCTTTTGAGAAAAACTAAGTACGGGATCTTATTTAGAATACTTATATAATCCTTAATTTGTATTTTAGTCAAAATCTTTAGAACGATTTTGGTAAAATTTGCAGACAAAACCGTATTATATATTGCAATGTTTACTTTGAAAATTACTATTGCTTAACCATAAGCTGAAAACCGAGTACAAGTTATTGTTCGGGATGTAAGCATTACTTGGTTTTTAAAGTCTTTTTGAAATCGAAAGAGGGGTTTTCGAGATGTGAGCAGTTTTTAAAATTAGCGTCTTCGGTGATTCGAATTGAAAATTAAGGACGCAATAATTTTGGAAACACCAATATTACTCAAAGTATGAATTTTGGTCAAAATCGTTATTGCCGTTTTCAGGTAAACTAAAGAAAACTGAATTTTTAAAAAAAAATTACTTTTTTCCAAAAATCATTTTTAATACAGAGAAAAACTGAGTTTGGCATTAAGTTAGGAATGATATTAGCTTAGAAATGAATTTTCGTTACAATCGTAGGTATGCATTGTTTTCGAGATGAGTTCAAATTTTAAAAGTAACGTTATTCGATTTTTCAGCGGAAAATTGAGTATGCAGTCGTGTTAACCTCACCTACTTAAGCTTAGAAGTCAATTTTGGTTGAAATCGTTAGAGCCGTTTTCGAACAAATCAGACTGGTATAAACATTTTATATGGAAAGAACCATTAATATTGAAGTTATCATGCAAAAAAGGAAATACGGCTTCGAACTGTAAGCCCCCAAACTCAAAATCCGAAGATTGAACAAAATCCGGTCAGCCGTTTAGGCTGTAGGCCTCGGAACATACAGACAGACGGACAGAAAAACAACCACAAAAAAAAAGAAACAAATTAAAACCAAAATCAGGAATTTATACCTCATTTCGGCACGAGAAAAACACCAACTGAAAGCACAGATATCGTATTAAATGCTGCGTCATTTGTCATTTGCATAGAAAAATGGCATGCCATGAATTTCGTGTGTAGTCATTTTTTGGAGGCTGCCATTTAAATAGCGCAACAGCCAAAAAGTTTGGTCATTTGTCCTAGGCGTCCTTAAAGGGCGATCACACGGTCATTTTTTTCCGTCATTTTAATGGCACAAAAATCATGTCATTTGGTCTGCCATTTCCCTAGTCATTTAAATGACGCCGAAAATGTTATCCCAAAAATGGCGATCACACACAACGACATTTAAATGACGGCTTTGTGACGCGACTTTGACGTCAGAGCGTCATTTAAAGGACGCACAAAAATGGCCGTGTAATCGGTACTTTACCCTTTTTTTAAGGCACACCTAATATATATAGATATCGAAGAAGAAAGTGGGAAAGTTCAAGTATAAAGCTTAGTAAATCTGACAGCTGTCTGACTATATGTATCTCGGTTTTGATTGGTTAAAATCTGTCATTATGAGCAGTTGTGTCAGTTGACGATTATGGAGGGGTAGCCGACGAATCTAGTCAAGAAATTCGTGACTGTGTACTAAGTTGACAGTTCGCTCAAGTGTCAAGTGACGTTCCCGACCAATCTACTGTTTGTTTAGCGTAATTGCAAAAAGGTCAAGGGATATGTGGCAATATTTTACTATTGGATTTTTTTAACAACAAGTTGTTTCTTAAAATAAGTTGCTTTTGAGTAGACTTATGATCAAATTTTTTGTTGGATTATCTTTTTTTTTGCCCGAGGCAGTCGGCAATCTTCTAAAAGAAGACGATGCAAATGTATTTTGTACTACAACCCAATTATGGCAATTTTTTAATAACAAAGTTGTCAACGTTTGACAGGCCACTTTTGGGTGATAGTTTCTCTTAGTTCGGAAAATTTGTCGGAAGGTTTCTTCTAGAATTTGAGGGACCGTGTTGTTGGCGTGTCCTATTAATCGAATCGTACGATTATTTTCAATTATGGAGATCTTCATTTCTATAGTAACAAGGCACATGATCTCTTCACTTTATTTTGGATTGGTTTCAAAGGTTCTGTGTCAAAGGTTCTATGTCATACGTCCACACAATTTTTAACACTTGCTCGTATAAAAGCTTGTTCTCGGCATTAAGCATCAAATACCTTTCGAGTGACCAAAAAAGTTTCCTTAAACTGTTTTCAAGTTCAGCGCACTTCTTCTTAAAATGCGACATTCATTTTAACTTTGCGTTGGAAGTCATTCGGAGTTATTCGGCCTCATTTGCAAATGAAATTTGAACCATGTTTATAAATACCAGCAAGTTTCTTGTTTGTTCAGTCAGGATTTTGTTGACAGCGTTAAATCACGTAATCTCTTCTTCTTCGTATTTAACCAAGAAAAAGAGTGGCCCGAGGGCGCTCTCTTGCGGCACATCTTTTTTTTATTTTTTTAAACTCTGAATATTCGTGTTTACCTCTGCGGTGAAATTTGTCTCCGCCGTCAATCAAAAATTTAATTAAAATTTGTTTCTAAAACAGTAGGTAGGTACGGAAAATTTTACACAAAGATCTGGCTTAGAAGTTATAAGATTCAGTTCCTGCAAGAACTTAAGCCGAATGACAATAATTGTCTGCGCCAAGATTTCGGTCAATAAACCCAAAATCGAAGAGCTCCTGGACACCCCTTAAAATTATATTTTAAAACATTTCATCACTCACTTGATTAATTAATTAACTTTTCATCCAGAAGATATACGAACGCAGATGTCACTGTCTGTCATCCACACCACATACAATTTTTCGATGCCGGTTGCAATATGTTATACCTTCGCTTTCACGAAAATTTTTAAATGTCAGTTCACAAATGAATCTCATTGGGCAGCGTTAGCTCATGGACTGGTGGTAATCGTATGTTGCGTTGTTTTTGTTAATTTGTTTGCGGGAAATAATAGAGACTTGAAATATGCCACTGGTGCATATTTCAAAAACAAAAACTAATAGTTACTTTTGGTGAAAAGTTCAGAAAGCTTTAAACAGCGAATAGCTAATCTGACAGCTGACGCCATATTTACTTATTCAAATTAGCTCTGTTTTAGTGACTTATTTTGAGTATAACATTTTGACAGTTCATTGGAAGAACATTGGGACGTTCAAGTGTCGAGTTTAGTAAGTCTGACACCTTTGCCTTGATGGACATTTAAGGCATTTGTTATTTATTACCAAATGTTAAAGTAGGGTAATGCTGTAAAGAAAAACAAAGCAAAGAGTTGAAGTTGGAACACAAACACAAACGAACAACGAAATTTCAATAAAGTGCATATGGGCATAGGGCTTTATGCTGGCATTCGTGCTTATTGTCCGATTACACTATATGCTATTTGGGCATTTTTATCTGTCAAAATCAGCCTGGACATATATGTGGCATTTAGGTCATTAGAGCATTATGAGATATGCCCATTACGTTGTACGACCATATTTTGACAGGAGAACTATCAGAAATTGACATTTTATGACCACTTGGCTTCCAGTCTAATCTAACCATGAGAATAAGTTGACAATTCGCATATGTGGCTGACGTGACGTTACCAACCAATCTTTTTCAGACTAATCCAGTCGACTATAAACACAAAGCTGTATATACTTTTCAGTGCGAACTTGTTCCGACGTTTTCTATTACTTCCTGTTGTTCTGTTCCAGTTCCAGTAAATCATGAGACGCTCATCGAGAGAGACATTCGTTCCAGTGATTGGGCTTAAACAGTTGGAAATCGATCCACAACTTTAGCAGAAAATATTGTTCATTGACGAGTCTAATTTCTGAAGTTGCATACAACTCTTTGGGATTGAAAACACCTCGTGTGGAAAACTGATTGTCCAAAGTGCAGTCACTGGCATTAGCAATTTCGCTGCAAGTCGCTTCCGATTGGAGTTCGATTGTCATCGTGTATGCCAACATACACGACAAATCATATTATAGCGCTTGGCAATTATTTTTGTTTTACTTTGTTTTATCGAATTTCACAAATACTAGCATGTATGTACGACTGAACGTATTCATTAGACATGGAGTTCGTCTAGGTTGTTTTTAATGCTGTAGCCTGTAACGCTGTAAGTGGCCACATATGGTTATCCACCCTAATCAAACTACGAGTAGCGTTCCTTTATGTCTGACCCACAAAAGAAGTGGTCTGTAGAATAATCCATGTCGGGATAGGGTTGCACTTGTTCCAATCGCAGGAAATTAATGTTTATTTAGCCACAAATTACTTCCGGTCACGACATGCTACCTCAAGTGGCGTATTATAGTAAAAGTGAGCAGCCACTGCATGCATGTTCATTTACACATTTATACAGACCACATGAGTATGTCAAATGTATGTATTTCGACATTCGGCTTGACCAAAGCATAATTTGCGGTCCTGCAATGACATTTCATTATGCTTGCATGTGTCGATATTAAAAAGAGGTACGACCGTCCACAGCTGAACATAAGGTTGGTTTTTCTCAATCGAAAAATAGCCAAATAATATCCACCTTATGTTGTTATTTTTGTTTGATTTTTTTATACGTATACTTCAATTGAAGCGAACAACTGTTGACAGGGCACACAACGGGCAGAGTCTTGTTACTAATGTAACTATCTCGTATGGTATACCATTTTTGGGGGGTAGGTACTGTTTTGAGACTAGTGCGAAGAAAAACTTTTGTCAACAAACCCCCATACACACCCCCACTTGCTGGTAATTGATGTGAAACTGACACATCAAGTCGAAGATTTTTGTCAATTTGTGTCCCGTTCCTGGGAGGTGTGGGCGTGAGGGGCGAATTACATTCAAGAACCGAAAAGTATCAGGAAAAGCACTATAAAAAATATCTACAGATACATTTCTTTCACCCACATATGATGTCCGCCGGCAGTTTGTTAGATGCCGCAGCGAAAGAAACAATGACACAGACAGAGAGAAAGAGAGAGAGAGAAAGTTGGCCTCATTAAAAATTGGCCAGACATCTCATAAATATTTCAAGGTCCTCTTTACTGAAGCGCCCCTTATTTCTAGCTTGATGGATGACGAAAGCCATAGGTTTTTAGCACTCGTCGAGTGCTCTGCCATACATAAAAACATCGGTAGGTATATACTGTAGGTGGGTAGGTAAATATGTGGATATATTTTTTATTCATATTGATTGTTCACGTGACTGTGTAAAAATGCAGATTAAAAAAGCTGTATTCCTGTTTATATTTGGATTGAAGTTTATGGAACTTTGTGCACTTACCCGGCTATTTGACGTTTACTGTTGGCGGCAAATAAAAACCGTTTCTGCGTGTGTCACTGCAACCTTGCAATTAATAAATTATTCTCTTTCGATGATGGAACAGCAATATTATAAATAGAAGTTATAGCAGTGGGCCTAGACAAATGGAACGGGACCTGTGTCCACTTATGTCTATCTGATAAAATAGGTGTTCAGGTCTGGTAACCTTTTTAATTATAAATGAATTGGTTTCTTGTTTGGAACTCTAAAATCAATAGCTGCATAGTGTTCTTATGTAGGCATATTAAAGTCTAAGGCGAAGTAGCCTGTTTTTGTAAGTGAAGGGCCTGCAGAAAGTAGGTCAAATAGAAGAGGCCTTTCCAAAAACCTTTCGAGCTGTATTATATACAATGGAAATTTTCACATTAGTCATATTTTGGGTACGACAAACAAGACGCCGACGGGCTATGCAGGCTTATATCAACATTAAGAAGACAAGTTACGAACCCTTTGCAGTGATTTCTACAGCTTCTAGTAGTAGATCTTGTTCTCTGTAGATTTCAATTGATTTCATCAGATTCGTAGCTGCCTTTCTGTATTCTGTTTTGTTTTTGTGGTTATTATGGGCCTTAGGCGAATAGTTTTTTAAAGCTAAGCCTATCAGATATTGAGCTGTTTGGGCTTCAAATAACAATACATTTAACACTAAGTTACTCTTCATCCTGCACTGTACTTAGCTTATAGGCTATGAAACCTCTTTTGCTCTGAGCGGGTCTATTCATTGGCTGATGCTGGTCTAAATTTGGTCGGTTAAAACGGCTGCGGTTGTGGAATTGACAATTATTTTTATAATTATTTACGCACAGTAGGTACAGTGAAAAAATCTAAGTTAAGGAAACGGTTCCCTTTGAGTTGGACAAACTAAGCTGAGGTACAGTGCATATTGGAGATAGGTTCGTGCATGTTTTCGACTATGTCGTAACTCCCTCTGTCTTAAATATCTCAAAAGGTAGCCGTAATCTGCCAGAAGTCTTGAATTCAAGTTTAAATATTGCTATTCTGGCTTTTTATTGCAGTTGGATAGAAGTTTTGGCTTTTTTTTTCATCGTCTTTTCGGCATCATTTTTAAACAAATTTATGTTCCAATGATTCCACTTACATATAAATCACGGAAAACAGTGACTTTTAGTGGATGTAAAGGCCACCAGAGACAATACTGAGACCACCAACTTCGGCCGATTTCCCGTTACTTAGCCTACAAGCTATATTTTTTCGTAGTGGTCACGATTTACTGCGCTAGTATTGATACATAGAAATTCGTATTGACAAATGTCACGTAACTTCAAAAATTCTGAGTCACCAATACACTACCAAAAAATATGAGCCACTTCCGCTTTGGGCAAAATGCCTTGCAGCGTTCATAGAATTTTATCCGTTGAATTTGAAATTGTTCGTTACGTGTGAATAATAATTTGTTTTAGGAATAAGTGTACATTTACTTAAAATATTTACGAAAAATTAAGAATGTAGATTGGTTGAGGGAAAATAAAAACATTTTGAGCAAATATTCTTCATTATTGAAGAAAAATTTACACACGAAACCGAAGTTAATTTTATCCAAAAGCGGGAAATACACAACCATATTTGTCCCAATATATTTCTAGTATGTAAAACATTTCCTTTAGATAGTTTTATTAACCACACAAATCAAATTATTCACCTTCAAAAAATTTATAATTACTAACCAATGGCATTCAGTTATGCTAAAATGTGGTATTCCCGAACTCTTTCACATTTCCACACGGCTGCCGAGGTTGGCAGCATTTATTTTTGTATTTTTTGTATGTTTTTGCATGTCATTCGGATTCCGAATTGATATAACACCGATAGGAATACAAAATGGCGAATTTGAAAAAAAACTGAGGGGGCCAGCGGCAAGAGGATTGTGAGTTGGGGGTCTCAGTATGGTTTGTCTATGATAATGCACATGCGTCAATTCTTGCACAACAAGCTCAATCTAGTCAGCGTTAATGTCTATAGGTCTTTCCGTAAAATCTTCTACCAAGTGGATAGGCACGTGATCCAAAGTTTTTCGAATCTCAGATTGAGAATTATGTCGACCGTAAACTGGGCTGTTTGTTTGGCTAACTAAATGAAGCTTTTCGAAACAAAAGTTGTACATACTCGTAATTTTCCAACAGAAGTTACTAAGTAAAAACTTTCTGTCAACTGTCAAATTGACATTGGAAACAGTGTTGCCAATTAGAAAACCCTCTGTACTCGTACCTATACGGAAAAAGAAATCAAATTGGCTATGAGGAATTAATAGTTAAAATTTGCAATCAATGCTTTCGAAACGTCGAATAGTTTTCTTTTTATTAAGCTTGATAGCACTTAACAGTTGGCATACTGTTAATCAGAAGTTGCTCCACAAAAAAATGCCATTCGTCATTTTCACACACTGAAATAATTAAATTACATTGAAGACACATCAGAGCTCTATAAAATATGTGTGTAATAAACATTAGCGGATCTGTGCCACTCCAACTTTGAACGGCAGACTCAAATCGAACAATTCAAAATTCTAAAGTTGTCAAACGCGCGTGATAGGTAGTAGAGAGTAGGTCTTATCAGGCGCCGCGTTGACGTTTACGATATTTACGATCTAAAGTCGATCCAACGCCTGAAGTTGTATTTTGTGTGGCAGCATATATGAACGCTTTGTTTCTGCGACATTGTAAATTGGGCATAACACCATTAAAATGTTGTGATAGGCAATCGTGTTACATTTTAAACGTACTTATTTGTAAATAAAAATTGTCAAAAGACCTTTTCCAAATAAAAAACTGCAAAACAGCAAAAAATTATGACAGGTTCGCGAAAAAAGTGTCAAATTTCGACTTAACGAACAACGGTAACGCTGATCGCGAGAAACCAAAAACAATTCAAGTTGCATAGTCAACTCGTTCGGATACCTAGTCCAGACAAATCAAGTTGACGTTTTACATACACTAGGTATTCGAACGCCTCCATTCACTTACCAGATCTCTCCAAATCCATATTTTGACTCCCCCACTCTTTCGGCTTGTAGCGTACTGAAGATGTATCAAGGTTCAATTTGAACGGACTCCCCTTCTTTTTGTTGTGTCTGTCTCATGACAGATTCTTAGACGTCATTTCAGTTTGTATTACTTTTCGATAGTTTGTGTCCGTCCAGTCGTAGGGGTAAACCTAAATGATTGTCACACTTTGGTAAACTTGGTCTCCGAACCTTTCTATCATACGGAACCCATTCCTTTTATTACATAACCTCTCACTAGCTTCAGAAAGTAGGGTAAAACCTTTTAAAGTTGCTTATTGAAGATTCTTGGGTAGGTACTTGAATGATTTTTAACGAGTGAGAGAAAAAGTTCATATTAATGGACCCGAATAGGTAAAATTCGTCATCGCTTTAACTCTATTTTTCGTATTTTAAATTACCTTAGTTACTAAAGTTTGGGCAGATCTCCTTTCAAATGTATTGGAAAAATAGTTGATTTTAGCGATTGAGATGCAGCAACTCTTAATTGGAGCATTGAGTGATCCCAATTGAAAATACCTTACCAACCTGCTTAAGCTACACAGCCGCAAACAAAATCATAACTTTCTTCTTCAGTGTAATCAATTACAAGCTCGGAGAAGAAAAATCTTAAAAGTTGGTCATAAGTTCTACGTAACGCTCATTTATCTTAATTTATATATAAAAAACAATTTCCATTATTTGTAGGCATAGGTTCATGACTTGCGTGAGCATAATTCACACAAGTCTATAAATTAACCTGACCTTTCGCAATCCTAGAAATAGAAATTCTAGCAAAATATTTGTCGTAGACAAAGAAAGAGTGAAACAAAAAATAAAATACAACTGTAGTAAGCTTGCATGTGTCTCCTTCTGTATTTTGATTAAAATTTATTTTCTTTTCTCTAGGGTGACATATTTGCCGGACTGAACGATGGAATTCTCAGCAGAGCAGAGGCATTAGCAGCTGTCGATATAGGAAAACATCAGACATCCCATACACATGCCCATTCGCAAATGCCCTCACAGATAAAACATGATGTCATGTACCACCATAGCATGGGTGGGCCTCCGCAAAGACCATTACAGGTGATTTACTTGTTACTGTATGATAGAATTGTATTTTTTTTTCTTTCTGTTCTTTGTGTTCATGAAACCACTCAACCAATTTGTGACACACGAGTCGATAATTTGATCAGGAGTAGTTTTTGGTTGATAATTTTATTAGCTTCACGCACTTATACACACATACATCCGGTATTGCCTAATCAGAGACACGATTTCTGACGTATGCACATCGCCGCGACGGCTGTCACGTGTCATTACTCAAGGGGCATCGCAGACAGGGACAAGGGACAACCCTTCGGCCGCCGTGCGACGTCAGCCCAAACGGAAAGGAAAAATTAAAACCCCCTATTTCTATTTGAATATAACACAGGTACTTGAGCGTCAAGGGCTTTTGCGTTGTCTTGAACTTCATGCAACGTGGATTAGATCAATTCGAGTCACACTTATGGAGAGTTGAAAATCCAGCCAGTGGTTTTTCGGCTCATTTGAGAAACTAACAGCAAGGCAATACACTTAGCTACAAATTCAAATTGCTCTGTACGCCCCTGTTGGTCTCATCATCCATTAAACATTGAAAAATTAAAGTCGGTTGAGGGGAACAGCTTAGTGGCTGCAATAAAGGCGCTGCGCTACCCCTTGTGAGAAACGCCAATGTAAAACGACGACACGACAATGGCGAGGACTATTTTTTTGAAGTGTGTTTTGAGCAATGGGAAATTGTTTAATTGTTTCCATTTGTACTAACAAGAAAACAACACTTAGGGCTGTTCTGGCACAAAGAGGGTAGTGAAGGCTGCACAGGGCGCAAACATAACGACTTATTTTCAATTAGGGAGCGTTCACCGACACGTGATGTATGTGATGGGTAACAAGTGCATAAGCACATGGGACTTTGGAATAACAATTCAGATTGGACTGGTTTTTTGTGTTGTCTTGTCTTGTGTTTGCAGAAAACTGAGCCCAAAATATGTCAAACGAATGAGTTTTTGGGGAAATTCATTGTGCGTAATGCAGCTCTGTTTACAAAGTGACAGCGTATGCGTCTGTAAGTTTTATCTTGCCCTTTTACATGAAATAGCATAATCACATGTAGGTGACACATAATTAATGGTATTTTTGTTGTTTCCAAAAAAGGCTACAATTTTTTTTTTGTTTCTGTATAATTATTTTTCTTGTGTTTCTAAATAGTTGGTAAGCTTTGTCCTAAACCATAGATAAATCCTACTGAGTAAAATTTACACGCATTTCCAATACAAATACATTTCAGAGTTCACTCAGAATGTAATGTTCACACTTAATATGAAATAAAACAGCCCATCGAACGTCTACGTAAGAATTTTTGTTCATCTGAATGTATTTCAAAAGGCAAATTTCACTTAGCGGAAAAAAGGGGAACTTTTCACGAATTTAGGGGAAAATTATTGCCTTTGGTGATAAAAAAAAGGGGAAAACAGTCTTCACAGTCTGGGACCACTGCTGAGACCCCCAACTCGCAATTGCCGTTGGACCCCACAAATTTTGTTCAAATGCCGCCATTTTGTTGACCTGTCGGTGTAATGTCAGTAAGAGTCCGTGTGATATGCAAAATCATAAAAAATAAATATAAAAAAAACCCTGCCTATGGGGAATGAGAAAGAGTTCGTAAATGTTAAATTTGACATCCATAGTTCTATACGGATGTCAAATGCTTTGAGTTTATTGTTTAAACACTGACAGCCTTAATAAGGGGATCCGCCACAATGCCATGCAGTCTTTTTTTGGCAAAAGAAGTGAAATGTTACAAAACAAACCTAAACCAGATGTAATAATTTAGCATCTCCGATGAGACTTGAATTTCAAATAAAATCCTCCAGTTGACATCCGTATAGATAGTTCTATACCGATGTCAAATGCTACTGAGATTAAAAATGTTGGACCTTACTTAGAAGCTATTTTAATCGAGACTTTATGCTTTAGCCATATTTTAAATAACCAATTTTGGTTAAGTTTAAAGCCTTTCGCATACGATGCCTTGCGGAAGACACTTGTCTACGAGACTTAGGCCTGAAACACAAGTTTCTCACGAGGCAATAAATGTGCGCAACACATCTGCGAGTATTGCATTTATTCTAAAAGATGCATTAGACTGACTTAAAAGGCAGTCCGTGTATTTGGGTGGTTCTACATATTGCACATGTATTTCAAAAGTGACACAATTCAAAAACTCGATATTTGAGTTATCACCAACAAAAAACTCTTTAAACTTCCACCCAATATATTTATCAAAAGTGTATTAACTTATGTCGTTTTCCATTGGGACAAAAAATCTATCTTTTTTTTGATCTAAATCACTTTTCGCGTTCCATTGGGAAAAAAAATCAGTCTTTTTTTGATTCGGATCACTTTTTGCTGATCTTGATATTTTTTCAGATTTACACATACTGCCACAAATACCCACAGCTGTTTTACGTCATTGCAAGAAGTTTGCTTTGAAAACAAATGCGCAAAGTTTGGTGAAAAGCAAAATAAAGAAATACATAAAAAGCAATTGATATAATGTTGGAGGAATTATTATCTTCATTGTCTTCCTCATCATCTGGAAACTACGATTCACCGAAACTATTCCATTTGTGTCTACAACAGGGGAAACATATTTCAAGTCGATATCTATAGCAGATTTTTGCAAAAGCGAATGCAATTTGAACAGCTGATTTTACTGTCAAATACGCACTAATCCATTCACAAAAGAAGATCAATTTCGTTGCACGTTCCATGAACCGCGATAAATCTGAGATCTGAAAAAGATTTTTAGTGGTCCCAATGGAAAACGACATTAGATTCATTATTAGGCCTGCAGATGTCACTTATATGTCATTGTACGCCACTCAACCGAAATCAAACAAATCAAAACAGTTTTCTGCCTTTTCTATAACACGTAATTTTCCGAGTTGTGTCATTTTAGAAATAGATGTGCAAATCCCGTCGAAGAGAGAAACCAGAAACAGAATAAAATGTCTCATAACCATCGCACTTATGAAAGCACGAGCAACCGTTATGGGCATGACTTTTAAAAGTGAAATTCTGTTTTGTGCAATCTACTCGTCTCGTTTATATACTCACCAGGTCCATTCATGGGAAGGCGTGTGTGCACTATACAGGGTGGGCCAAAAACAAGTTTCTTTTTAAAAATGCCATAAAATACAAAATGAATTCATTTTCCATGTATTATGACTTAAGTAAGAGCAAACATTCCCATTAATTATGAAACGCAACGTTGGTCAATAGCTGCCCCGGCTGAATTCGCAGTAGCGCATTCTGTCACTCCAAGCTAGGGTTGCCATGGCTACGCTACCATACGACAAAAAGTTTAAAAATCCCGGACTTTGGAGGACATATGACAAAATTGAAACAAAAAACTAGGTCCATGAACTCAAACAAAAATATTTTTCATTTTTAAAATTACATAAATTAAAACGCAAAATAATAAGTAATTAATAGTTAAAAAGAACATTTTAGAAAGTACGAGTACGTACATGTTTTAAATATTTTTAAATTTTTTTTCAACTTTTTAAATAATCCTGTGCAAATATTAAATAAAATAATTTTAACCACAAAAAAAATAAAGTTTTGTTTTTTTGCAACTTACCGAACGCAAGATAAAATATTAATTTATTTATTTATATAAAAGAGGAAAATAACAAAACACATTAGGTTTGTTTGACGTGGGCCCTAGTGCGCACTAGTGCGCAGTGGGTTAACCCTAATGCGTTCGATATATCACTGAACTCGCCCTGGTACTGAAAACCTGTGTTTGACATGTCTTCTAGGGCACCCTAATTGTGCCCTGAACTGACCCCAGTTAATTTGTGGGGGCAAGTATTCAGTGCTGAGTTTTGCTGTCATTTCATTTTCAAACTGGACATCTATATTGCGAACACTTTCATCAACTAATTGCATTATGGTAAACCAAAATTCAGAATCTTTTTCACTTATTTTTAACTATAAACGGGAAAAAGTGTTACCAAAAGATAAATATTTGTCAATATCAACAGCTGACAGACTTCAGGGCAACATTTTGCGTTCGATATGGAAGTCGAATTTTCAAGGTTGTGCAGGGTTTTTGACAGGCGTGTAAATTGGATGACACTTCGCAGCGCGCACTAGTGGGCACTAGCCACGTCAAACAAACCTATTGCAATGAATCTGAAGTGATGAAAGAGTGGGCGCGTTCAATTAAATTTTGCAGTTAGACATTTAGAGGGTTGACACTTGACACATGGGAGTCAAAATAAAATCTGTTTCGTTTTATGTGTTCTATCAGATTTGTATTGGCTCTGTTTTTCTTTTTAGTTCAAAGTTCGATGATTTTTCCAAAATTACTTGTTAGGGGAAAAAAGAGGACAATTTTTTAAAACATTGAAGGACGTTCCGCGCCGGGGTTAAAAAGAGGACATGTCCTCCAAAAAGAGGCAACCCTACTCCAAGCGAATAATCCGAGATCTCTGTGCAGAATTTTTCTCAGGCTAGTGCGTGAAATGTTGATCGATAGCGAGTTGATGTTCGTGAATTGAGTCTCACACTCTCGGCTTCAGCAGCCACATTCTCGTCTTTGCGTACCGTACGACGACGGGGACCATGAGTGTTTTCCGCGCTAGCATACCAGTCTCAAGGGTGCTTTATTTCGGCCAAAACTTCTTTTCAAAATACGCACTGTTTGGGCTACACAACACTCACTTTTGAAATAAGTTTTCCATATTTCCCAACGTTGTTCAAGCGTAAAGCGACTCATTTCGTTAGGCGAAGTTATGATATTAATATATCGAAGGGGAACCATCTGTCAGTGTCAAAATAACTTTTGATTTAAAAAGAAACCACTATGGCATAGAGCGCTGCCCGAAAATGCAACATTGCGAGCAGACAAAAAAGTTTATGTCCCCCAGTAGCAACCTACATTTGTAGTTGAAAAATGTTGTTTTATGACAATTACTATGGACAACTCCCATTCTGGATCTATACAAAGATGACCTGAAATCTCGACAAGACAGTTTCATAGCAAGCACATAAGGTATGCTACATAATTTTCAATTAGCATAACCCATTACCTACAGTGAATACGAATCATTATCACATGTCAGCAATCTAGTACCATACCTTGTCCAGGGGATGGTTTGAATTTGACATGCCGAACACTTCTGTCAAAATTGAACAAGTGATCCCGATACACCCGTCATCATGTCTGTACAGAAAAAAAAAAATCACTTTACTCCCAAATTGCATTCTAATGGACATATGTTGTTAAACTTCACTTTTACCAGGATTTTCCGTTCAAAAAAACATTACAGATATTATACCCCTAAGTGCAGTTTCATGTGTTCCACATTAATGAATATTATTCGAAAGTAATCTGTTAAAAATACACTGTATCTCATCCCCATTTATCGGTGTAGCATGTGTTGCGTCCGCACCCTTCCGCACTGAAAGCCAAAACAATCCCTCGTGGCGGAAAATTTAAAACAATACAACCGGCAACCGGCATCGACAGCCTTAAGTACATACAGATCTACCTACTCTATCAACACTGTTTCAAATCCATAACCCTAGATGTTATCGTGCATTAAAAGTGAAAATCCAAAGGGAAAGTGCACATTACTAACGCAAAAAAGAACAGCAAATTGATCGTATTAATAAATATAACTGGTTCATCCCGCCCATATAATCAACTTAAAGATTAGAACGATTTTCCATATCGAAACTACACTCGCCTTCGGTGCTTGCCATTTTATGGCAATGAATACGATTAACTATCTCCCACGGGGTTAGCGCATCGCATCGAGTATTGCATATCAAAGGCGACCCTTATTGAAAATCTCTCAATATGGTCTGGATTCAACCACTGGACTGGTGTTTGCAGATTGTGCACCCCCTCAACAAAAATAAATCATAATACGCTTTTCTTAACATGCGTACAGGTTATAACCCTGCGTAATATATGCCAGGGATGAAACAAAACAGACACAACAGGCCAGTCTTGAAATTCAGATTTCTTTGCCATTACGGCGATACGATACGATAAAGCAGTCGCTTCCCTTTACATGGGCATTGATATGGTTCCCAAAAGACAGAGGCGGATCCATATGGGCGAGGATGAGTGCTTTTTGTGTAGAAGTCATGTACCGCATTAACAACATGTTAACCCCGGAAAAACTCAAGGTTGAAAAACTAATACAAGATTGCTAACCAACAGCGGGGTGATAAAATGAGGAGATGCCGAGTCGATTACGTGGGCAACCCCAGTGGCAATTTGTTGTGTTTTTATTTTTATTATACTATAGTATGGGTGGATTTCTACCCTTCATCTTTTGAGCGGGCTTTTCGCAAATGTATATACATACCTACATACTAGCAGCAGCGTACTCGCACACACCCCTTTTGAGATAAGCATTTCAATTTTGTTGTTTATGTTTCATAATGGAACAACAGATGGTTTACGCAATCACAATGATACACGATATTTATCCACAAAGGATATTCAGATAGGTACTCCTGTACAATTGAGACTGCGGATTTGTTGATTTTGTCCCGGGATATAGGCTCTCGATGTTGTTACACTTGGTCGAGCTTAGATTTAGAAGCTCCTCGTAACTGAGTTGGAACTGGATATTGAACATCCGTTTATATTTAAGCGCAGTTCATGGCTTAGTGAATATTAGCAACGAACATGAAAATGTTTCGAGTTAGAAAATTCATTCACCGAAGTATATGCTGTCTAAATCGGCGCCTAGGGCTGTACAAATAAATAAAGGGTTTTCCAATGAGAGGTGTTATTGTGAATGACCCGCTATTTCGGTAGCTGCCACTTTTGAGGCTTTTATTCTTTGACATTTGACAAGAAGAAACTACGCCATTACTAAAAATGGAACGATACACGCTTCAACAACGCATTGAAATTATTAAAATTCACTACAAAAATGATGAAAATCTTGCAGTCACAGTTCGCAAAACTAAAGCATTTTTTGGTCGTCGTGAAGCACCTTGTCGGACCGCAATACAGAAATTGATGGAAAAATTCGAGCTGTTGGGACAAGTTAGTGATGTGAAGAATAAAACCCGTGCACGTCGCTCAAGAACAACTGAGAATATTGCTGCTGTAGCCCAAAGTGTTGAAGAAAACCCAGGTTTGTCCATTCCTCGTCGTTCTTTGGAATTGGGCATTCCACAAACGTCATTACACCGTATTTTGGATGGTATTGAGATGGACAACGTTTACTTTCAACAAGACGGCGCTACGTGCCACACAAGCAACGAAACCATTGATCTTTTACGGGAAAAGTTTCCGGACCGTGTTATCTTTCGAAGAGGTAATCACAATTGGCCATGAGATCTTGTGATTTAACACCTTGCGACTTCTTCCTTTGGGGCCACGTGCAAGATAAGGTCTACGCCAACAGCCCAGCGTCGATTCAAGACCTCAAAGATAAAATTCGTGAGGCTATCGAGGACATAGGGCGGCCACTCTGCGATTTGGTTATGGAAAATTTCATGAAAAGGATCCATTTTGCTGATGTTATTTTTTTTTATTAACGGCATACCTTCCTCTTTATTATGAAATAAACATACAATCAATTATCTCAAAAAATTACATTTTTCTTTGAATACCAAAATAACACCTCTTGTTGGAAAACCCTTTACTTTGAAAAGAATTGGAGCGAAAAATAACTCTTGGCAATCGCTTTTTTTGCCCAAAGAAGACATCTAAGAAGTGAAGTCGTCTCTGAAATAGGAAGAAAGCGATTAAGCGCGCCCTTAGTCATCCTAGCTTAGATTTAGTTGAAACCGAATGGAAACCTCTTAAACCTTTTTCAATCAAGTTGTATCGATGGAGTGTAGAGGAAAAGGTTATACTAAGAGCCTTTAAGGTTTTTTACCAAGTCGGGCTTAGTTACCGCCTGAGGTGGGTAAGGTGAGGAGCGTGTGGAGAACAATGCCCGGCGAGTCATATGTCAAATAAAGTTACCATCTTATTGGAATGTTTTTGTCGACACAAAATTGAGTCAAATATACCGTGAGCGTGACTATTTTTTAAAATAAATTTGGATAATGGTCCAAAATTTGTACTTGGGCACCTTTTACGTCTGAAGGACAACGCTGCAGAAAAAAAAACACCTTTAGTGATAGTACGCGTCTAGTTGGAGTTGTAATTGTAATTGTAATTGTAAGTGATAGGCCCTGTACACTGCGACCAAAAGAGATCTATTGTGTTGGCCTCTATTATTTAACCCAGGGAGTTGTCGAGGCTCTTTATAAACCTCAGTACCCGTCTTGGTTCCATATTTCCTATATCTGCAGGACTTAAAAACGCTACTTGCATATGGATCGCTCTGCCCCTTGCCACTGCAGGGCATTCGCGGAGTATGTGTTCCGTTGTCTCCTCTTCTTCTCCGCAGAGTCGACAGGAGTCATCTTCGGATAGTCCCATTTTTTTCAGATGGTATCTTAGCGGCCAGTGACCAGTAAGATAACCCGTTAGGATCCTTAGATCTTCTTTGCATAGCTCAAGTAACTTTTTTGTTTTAATACGAACTGGGCTTATGAATCTTTTTGCCTGCCTCTGTCCTATGGATTCAGACCAGTATTCGGCAAGTTGATTATCTTCCCATTTCCTGAATTTCGAGTGAACGTAGCTCATGGGTAACCCGAAGTAGGGTTCAGGACCTGTGAGCAGGCGTGATGCGCCTCTTCTCGCCAGGCAATCTGCTCGTTCATTGCCATCAAATCCCTCATGACCTGGTATCCAAGCAACGGTGACTGTGTTGTCGTTGGCCAGATCTTCGAGGAGATTGAAACATTCCCAGACCAGCTTTGATCTAATAGAATATGATCTCAGGGCCTTAAGAGCTGCCTGGCTGTCTGAGAGTATGTAGATACAGGCACCTTTAGTGCGTCTTCGTAGGCATTCTCGGACACATATCTCTATGGCGTGTACCTCCGCTTGAAAGATGTCTGGTGATTTGCCCAGTGCTATAGCTCTTTGGAACATTGGCCCATAGATCCCAGCACCAGTGGCGTCATCTTCCATCTTTGAACCGTCGGTCGGTATATCAGATTTGTGATCCTGATGGTATTACGAATTGTTTGTTTCTCCAGGTACTCCTGTCAGATATAACTATCTTAAATTTTCTGGAGAAGCGAAGCCTTTTAAGCATGGTGTCTGATACCTTGATCACAGGATCATCTTGAAGCATTTGTAGTATTCGAAGGTGTCCTGTGAGGTTACCTGCTTTAAGATTTGATATATCAGGGAGCCTAAGGGCACTGAGACTAGCAGAAGGCTGAGCATTGCCCCTATGGCTGCAGTTGGACAAGTTTTCATTGCCCCCGTTATACCAACACATGCTAAGCGATATATCTTGTTAAGTTTTTGTTGGGCCGTTATTTGTTCGGTTTTTGGCCACCATGATATCGCTGCATAGGTGGTCATTGGTTTGATGATCGTGTTGTATGACCAATAGATCATTTTTGGTTTTAAGCCCCAGGTTTTGCCGTAAAGGCGATGGCACATAAAAATTGCCTTTGTCGCCTTCTTGGTGACTTGATCAAGGTGTGAATTCGAGTTGAGGGTCTTATCTAGAATTACTCCCAGATATTTTACCTCTCCTGATAAGTCGATAACTGTGTTGTTCAGCTTGATCGGTTTCAGTTGTAGTTTTCTCTTTCTTGAGAATGGTATCATGACTGTTTTTGAGGGATTTATGGTCAATCCTTTGTTCTGACACCATCTATAGGTTGAGTTTAGGGCCCTTTGCATAATCTCCGATATCGTGGAATCATGCTTGCCCCTTACAGTGATTACTACATCATCTGCATAACCTTGTACTAAGTACCCCGATTGTGTGAGGTGGTCTAGGAGTTCATCTATGACTAAAGTCCACAGTAGAGGAGAAAGTACTCCACCTTGAGGACAGCCCCTAGTGGCCTTAACAGTCATTTGTGAGCCTCCATATGCCAGATTAATGATTCTGCTTTCTAACATGTTTAGAACCCATTTTATGATTAGTGGGATAAGTGGCAATGCCTTTCCTTATCATAGCTTTCTTTATGGCATCGAAGGAGGTATTGTCAAACGCTCCCTGGATGTCTATGAAGGCACAGAGAGCCATTTCCTTTGCTGCCAGAGCCTTTTCAATAGTTGTTGTGAGGCTGTGTATGGCAGTTTCGGTAGATTTACCGGCTTGGTATGCGAACTGCCTCGCATGAAGTGGGTTACATATAAGGAACTGGTCCCTTATGTATTGTTCGAGGACTTTCTCCATGGTTTTTAGGAGGAATGAGCTAAGGCTAATGGGGCGATAAGATTTCGCTAATTGTTCGGATTTCCCACCTGCCTTTGGTATGAAAACCACCTTGACCTTAAATCAAGTTCGTGAACGTGTTCGATGGCATTAATTTTTTTTTAGCGGGGGAGTAACTTTCAATAGGCGCACAACCTACCCCAGAGCTGTTGCCATCCAGTTCTCTACTTATTTATCTACTGAATTATTTAATTTAATTTAATTTTTATTTTTTACTTTTGATTTGTTTAGGTACATTCTGACTATTCATTAAAAAGGTTCTTTATAAAATAGGCTCAAGTGGACCCCTACAATTCTTGATCCATTGCCACTGACCATCATAAAGATCATCGCCAATCCATACTCCATAGAGGTAGAGGAGAGATATTGGACTGGATACAATCATCTTATCCTGGCCTAACCTAGGGAATGCCACTACTTTGTCCAGAATTCCATGGCTCGTCTCGGTATTTATTTTATTTTTTTATTTATTTATTATTTATTTTTAAATACCTTTTTTTATTAATTTATTTTTTATTAAAAATTAATAAATTACTATATTCCAATTGGAATATTATGTAATTAATTAAAAATAAATAAATAGTCGGCACAACAGGTCTCTAGGTCTATAGCTTCTCATAACCATTCGGGTTGTGTAAGTTTTTGGGACGCTAACATTCGTCCCTACAATCTTATGCCAAGTCAAAATTTATGTCTTTTTTCGGGAATCGAACCTGGGACCCCTCGCTTAGTCGCACTAACCACTTACCCACTGCACTTAATAGATATCTAGTTCAGAAAAAGCCTTTTTGATTGAAGAAAAGAATTTCCCCATCCAGTGCTCCAATTTTGTGGAAAAAAGGGGAACTTTTTTCACATGGGGACATTATTGCCTTTGCTGATTAAAAAAAGGGGAAAACAGTCTTCACAGTCTGGGACCACTGGCCCTATCTATCAAAAATGCGAATATAGAAGTGCTGTTTCTATATTTCCTATGTTTCATTAAAGAAAAAGTGCACTTCCAGGTCAATTCTTCATACGGTAAAAGTGTCTGGAATCGCCCTGAAGTCAGATTGAAATGTGTGTAGACTTTAATTGAAATATTTATATTGATCACTGGCTTCTAAAAACATTTATATTCAATTTTTAAAACAGGAGCAGCAGAAAGAAATCTCACATTATGATGTGCATTATAGCGTTGGTGTCGGGCCACTATGTAGAAAGTGTTCCAGCGAATTTCATTGAAAGGAGCAATTCTGAATTTCGGGCAATTCTCTCGGGCCGCCATTACTTTAAGTACATTCCCACAAAAGCGCCAAAGAAATAATAATGTTGTCCGTCCGTCTGTCTATCTGTCTGTTGAAAGCACGATATAGCGCCCAAAGGATTTGACATAGGCGAATGAAGTTTGGTGAAAGGACTTATTTTTTATCGTCGTTGGGTTGGTATTAAAAATGGGCTATGTCGGTCAAGTAGTTCTAATACCTCCCATACAAAATCAATATTAGGCCCATGTGTCTGTCTCTTAAAGATAGCGTCGAAAGGAATGTAAATAGGCAAGTGAAATTTTGTGAGGGAACTTAGTTTTATCGTCGTCAGGTTAATATTAAAATTGGGCTTTGTCGGTTAAGTAGTTCTGGTACCTCTGGAACAAAACCAATTTTGCATGACTCCTATGCAGTAGAGGGTAACAAATCATCGGCCAGGCCGATGATAACACGTTTACTTGTCTCAGCTGTATATCGGGATAATCTTCTATTTTTTGTTTCAACTTCGATATTTGATGGTTTAAAAGATTAGTGTGTTGCACTACTGAGCGTTCAGTCTCGGCTTTCCCGAAAAAAAAACACAAATTGCGTCTTTTCCCACTGATCGGCCTGCAATGAACGTCTTGAAAATATCAGAGAGTATAACTGTCCCCAGAAAGCTTTTTAAATCATTTATGCTCGAAGATCTGAGCACTAATTCCATAATTTTTCAGACGATTATCGTCGAAACGATAGACCTTCAAAAGTAGCAACTGAGTGACAAAATTACACAAATGTATTAAAAGCTGACGATAGTCGAACAAATTGGGGTAGAATGTAACTTCTCATGGTCATCAAAATTTCAAAAATGACATCGTCCAGACGATTACTGTTATATGAAATCTGCGTCCTGTTTTTCCAAAGGGTTGGAGTGCGGTTTCACCATCCTTCAGACGTATTCACCAGACAGGAAAGTAGAGAGCACGAGTGAGAGGACTTTCTTTTAAAATTTAAAGGGAAAATCGTGTAGGTGCTAGAAAGCTGAAAGTCTATTATACAGAGCTTTTGCTGGCAATAAAAACAAGATATCGCCCACATCAGTGACAACATAGACAATTCATACGAAGAACCCCAACTCGCAATCCTCTTGCCGCTGGCCCCCTCAAAAATTTTTCAAATTCTGCCATTTTGTTTTCCTATCTATCTAGAACGTAATTTTTCTACGTCTGTCACATTTGCGAACTGTCAACTTTGTACTCAGTCACGAATTTCTTGACTGGATTCACCGGCTACTCCTCGATAAATGTCAACTGAAACAGCTGCTCATATGACCGATTTCAGCCAATTAGAACCTAGATACATTTAGTCAGACAGCTGTCAGACTTACTAAACTAAATACTTGAACGTTCCAAATTAGAATCAGTGTGACGTTAGTCCTGTTTTTTTTAGCTTCGATCTCAGCAAAGCAAAGTAAAGTAGAATTTTCAGAACGCAATTACAACAACTACGCTCTAATTGACACGTCGAGACTCGCAGTAATTGTTGTAAGCAAATGGGTCTTGTGTGCTGAAAATTCTACTTTACTTTGCTTTGCTGAAATTGAAGCTCAAAAAAACAGGCCTATACCTACATAAACATAGGAATAAAAAAAGTAAAATGCTGCCAACCTTGAGGAATCTGATTGATTGGTTTGAATTTTTGAAGTTACGTGACATTTGTCAATACGAATTTCGATGTAACAATACTAGCGCACCAAATCGTGACCACTACTATAAAAATATAGCTTGTAGGCAAGTAACGGGATATCGACTGGAATTGGAGGTCTCAGTATGGTTTATCTATGGACTGACGTCCGTGTGTACACGCATAACTCGAGAACGAAATGTTCCATTTTCTCAATTTTGGGCTTGATGATTCGTATTGGCCCAAGGAAGGACAAAGGCTACTTTTTGTCGGGAACACAAATCTTTAAGGGGTGAAAGTTTGTATAGAGAACCGCACTTTAAAATAAAGTGAAAAGCGGAGGTGTCACTTTAAATGCAAAAAAAATATGTAAAATGTTGTAAACTATATTATTGATTGATTGGCGGTTCCCAGTCTCATTTGATCATCCCGCTAGTGAGGAGGTCAAACTTTTCACGTCGCAGTCGTAATGCACGACGTATGGCGATTATTCGGGAATGTAATCGTGCACAACCGAGCGACCATATCGCAACTTCGAGAAAGATTATCACAAGAGCAACGTGAGGTCGTCCAATCTGGAAACCGTTGACAGTTCTCATATGTGGCTGACGCAGAAAAAGAACGTCACCTTTTGCGTTCTGGTTATATCCCATCCAGACCAATCTAGTCGACTTAAGATAATTAGATTCTTGAATGCGGTCAATGGCTGTGAGTTCACGAACGACGTTATCGTCCTTAGAACTTCTGTCAGCCACTAAAAGAACCAAAACAATCCATGATCCTCCATTTGGAAACAAAAGCATATATTCAGAGTTTGTTGTAGATCTTAAGTAAACTGAAACTCGGGGTATCACCCCTTTCCCAGGGAATTGTTTTCAATTGCAGTGCACCACCCTCACAGATGTGCATCAATAACCATTTAGGGGCAACAAAAGATTCTCCAACCCTAATTATCAACAGAAGAACAAATGTTGTGACGTCCGTATCTAATAATGTCCTTCCAAAGAAACAACAATCAATTATAATTCTGTTCATGGGAAGAATAAAGCCACACCACTTGTCGTTGTCCACCAAATGCGCACGGCATACTCATATCATGCAACGTTTGCCCTTTACAAACCTCTTATATTATTATCAGTGCCATGTCGCGCTCAATCGTTCCCACACAAGGACAAGAGAAAAAGAAAAAAGAAACGATGCGGTGGCGAAAGCAATTATTTCACATAATAACACATCACAAAGCCTTGACACAAACTTGAAACAAAAAGTACCACTTGTCTTAAATATTTGTTGTTATTTTTCTATGCGGCCAAAAAGGATACGCGCACACACATCCCACGAAACAGCGCACGAAGAATACAAACGTATCCGTAGGGCGAAACCAGTAACTTGGGGTATATTGGGATAAAAGCAAAGATCTTAAGCAAACATAAAATTAATTTCAAGTGCTCTAATCATACTCTGACGATATTTACCTAATTGAATGTAACAGTAATGGAAGTCAAACAAGAGAATTGAAAGTCCTGTATATAGTATAGGTAGCTTGTTTGCTGTACTGTAAAGTGAAGAGAGAGGGCGCGAGTGGCGACGACTGGCGAACGTTCTCAATATGTTTATTAGGGTTGCTTAAAATCGAGCCAGCCCTGCCGCAGTGTCTAGATAATTTTGCGGCTTTTTGATCAGATGAAATAATGGAAGAGGAAAAGTTCGAATGGAAAATATTTGCATTGGCAGGGTTGGCTTAGCTGCCTAAAGCGCCTTTAGAAATCTGGTCACCTCGTTCGTGTTTTTTTGCCTTTTTTGGTTTTCCAGTTGATGTTGTTGTTTTTATGCCCTTAAACTATTTAGTATATACAAGTAGCTCGGTAGTTTATTTGAACTATGCAGCCCTCTGCAATCCTGTATGATGTATAGAAACGGTAGCCATACCTACTGTCAATGTTTGTACACCAAATTAAATCGAGATGTAACTTAATTTAGTTGGCAAACAAACACACTCTCTTTGCCTGGTTTTACATATGTATAGAGCTCGTACACAGTATCACAAATAAAGTGCAATTGGAAGCCCGAAGCATTGATTTGGTCATAAAGCCTATATACACATACATATAAACATTGATTCAGTAATTCAATTAGTATTGATGGAGTTTTCAAATTCGTAGATGCACCATACAATGGACGGACTGGATATGCTGGATCCAACGGGTTCAATGACAACTCTAACGCCAATGTCTGAAACGCCAATTACACCCACGCATCATCAACTTCATGGGTCCTACCATGGCATGAACCATATGATGGGGCATCACCATGCAGGACCTTTGGGTGGACACACACCGGGTAGGAATTATGGTAAACGAGATTCACGGACAGTCAAGCTGTATTACATATATTATGTGTTCTCTATTTTCATTTGTGACATTACATTTTAACAGGACATCACGGCCATCCGAGTGCGCATCATCCTGCAATGGCGGCAGCGGTTGCTGCTGCCGGCCTGCATCCTGACACCGACACAGATCCGAGAGAACTGGAAGCTTTTGCGGAACGTTTTAAACAAAGGCGGATAAAATTGGGTATCGTATATTGTTGTTAATTATTTTTTTCCTTTTTTTTTGCTCTCGTTTTGTTATATTTCGCCTTTTGTTTTACATAATATAGAGTGCGCCTGAAACTGAATCTAGAATGCCTATTGTTTTCTTTTACTAGCAGTTGTACCTACCAAGGATGTGATTCATAATTTCGCAATCCTTGGAATGGAGTAGTTTTGTTATTTTAATTGGCATGACTGGCGGTCAGGTGTAGGCATGTATAGTCGTTTTTTTTTTTTTCAAATTTCATGCATTTTATTGAAGGATAAAATACGTTTACCGCGATATAACAATTTTTAGTCTCCAGGATAAATTTTGCGAGCTCACAATGGCAAAATTTTCCATACAAAATTGCATATTGTGACCGACTAAATATATATGCTAAAGGTTAAAAAGGATTAGATCAAATGAAAGTAGGTACCTTATACGACAGACAGGGCTATGATTTGTAAAATCTATTTAACCCAGTTTCTTACACAGTTCACATTGCGTTTATGGTGATTAGTTATTTATACTTTAAATTGTTTTAAAGAGCTTACAGATCAGTGGTTTCCGAATCAAAATAATAACACTTTTTCATTGTTTCCCTACGTTTCTTTGGGTTTTTCCAACTTCCTTCCTTAGGAAGGGGAAGACTCCTTTAAATTTCCCTAGAGCAAGACCTTTGCACTCTACTTCAAAGCGATTGTTTACGTTGTTCTAGGTTTAAAAAAAGTAAGGCTTAGGATATATAGGTAAAATGCAATACTTGAATAGAGTACCCAAGTTTATAGAACTTTGTATTTAAAATATGCGAAATCGAAGAGTAACTACTTTTCAGAACCAACCCTCGGCCCCTTTCTGTTGTTTTGCAGGCAAAGTCAAATTCCAAGAAACAAGTTGAGCGAACAACAAGTTTGCGCTAAGAATTGATCAAAAATATTGCAATTTCGAACAACAGTGTAAGTTTTTGACTTTGACTTTTCGATTTTCGCCTGCCAGGAAGTGAATTATAATCGAATTCTAAGAGTCTTAAGAAGTCTGTTCATTCTTGAAACATTGCGCTTTCCTGTAAATCATTTACATTCTTCCATACTTTGAGGTAGATACTAACCCAATAAATAACCTAAGTCGCAACTCAATAACACTTTAATCGCTGAAAAACATTTTGGTAGCTATTGGCATAACTAAGAACATATTTTAAGAGTCCTTGCAAAAAATATAGCAAAACTACAGAGTTTGGAAAATACATTTCCTGTATTTATTGTAATTCTGTTCACTGAAAGCTTTAATAATTCAGCATAAGAAAAACGCAGGTCTGCATTCCAAAAAGTGGCATCACTGCTCGACAAAATTTAGACATTTTTTATTACGTTCAATATTACATGAACCTACACTTATCACTAAATCTAAACAATTCTATTTTTGTGGAAAACAGTTTTTGGTATCTCCTAAACCATTTTGCAAAATATTAGTTGTGCGGTATTCTCATGCACACGACGTTTGCTCGTTGCCGCAACAATTTACAATCACAGAGATCCGATATTAATAATCTTACTGCTGAACAATTAATTCAAGCGTATATTGAGATTGTCAGAAATAAACAATTTATTTTGAGGAAATAACGAAAAAAAAACCTCAAATTCACACAAAACTGCTCAACAAAAGAACAAATGCGAAATTGTTTTCATATAATAGGTTCGTTCGGGTACTTTTTTGCAAACATAAAATTATTAAAAATTTGCAAGAAACTGTGCGAATGCGACCACGTACTGAGAAAATTAAAAAAAATGAGCAAGAAAGCCATTTCCCCTCTTTTTATTTTTTCGTAATTTTCTACTTGCCGAATTTCGACTTACTGAAAAATGAGAAATGAAAACTGAAAACTAAGTGACAGCTCAAAAGTTTGACAAGTAAAACTGTATTTATTTTCGTCTTCAACTTTGTCGGAGGAATAAGTTGTAATCTAATATTCTCCTAGAACATATCAGCGCATTCAAAATGGTAAGTTTAATAGATATTTAGCTTATGAAAATTGCAATTCCAACTTATTTTGTAAATGCTGCATTGTACCATAATGTCAAAATGACATTTGTTAAACTTTTTGTAAGAAAACCGATCAGAAATTCAATGATTTCTCTCTCGATTTTTAAAATTTGAAGTTTTTAATTTTTCTATGCTGAAAGTACACGAACGAACCTAATGTTGTCAAACTGTCAAACAATTCCATACAAATTGTTGCTCCAGGTGGGGTTCACGTTTTGCTCTTCAGCATAAGAAATGTTGACCGAGTCTCGAACAGCAACACCAGAGATTAATGCTGTTCGAGAATCATCTGTCTGTAAATTAAGTTAAGAAATTTGTATCCCACGAGAATCCGGGAAAGAAAAGTCGACCAAGCCGGATCTCAGTCCGGAATGCTAGGAATAAATCCGATTGCCGCTTGTTTTTCGGAGTAGAAAAAAATTGGGAAGATAATCTAAAGAAATTCAGTTTAGCGATTTGCAGAAATTTTGGTATTTTTTCATGAAAGTATTGAAATAAAATTAATTCATCAAGTGTGTATTTAAACCCGTCTCAAAACACAGAATTGTGCAGAATACACATATTTATATGGATAAAAACACATTTATAGATTCTGCACTCACCGCAGCACTGCCACATGTCTCTATTGCTAAATTTGCTGCAAAATCTAAGCGTACCACAACACAAAAGAAAATAAATTGCGATTTCAAGTACTTGGCATCATCGGCTTTTGACATTTTTGCTGATCGTTTTCGTTGTGCATTTTGCTTGAGTTGTTAAAACATCACCTGCTTTGTCGGCGAATGACAGTAGTCATATAAGCAATGAATCTAGTTATCAAGAATCTAGTTACGAGTATCTTGAGTCGACTAGATTGGTCTGGATGAGATGCAACCTGAACGCAAAAACTAGATTGGTCGGGAACGTCACTTTTTCTGTGTCAGCCGCATATGAGAACTGTCAACTTAGTACTCAGTCACGAATTTCTTGACTAGATTCGTCGGCTACCCCTCCATAAACGTCAACTGAAACAGCTGCTCTCATGACCGATTTCGACCAATCAAAACCGAGATTCACTTAGTGAGAGAGCTGTCAGAGTTACTAAACTAGATACTTGAACGTCCCCAATGCATGTCAAACAATTTTCTGTACATCTGTTTTACTTGGAGCACTGCATTCTTCACTGCGTCCAGAATTTCCGCACATGTGTTTTGGGCATTACAATACATTATGCATAAATGTATAAATAGTTATAGAGGTTAAGTTGCGAATATGTATGCTTTGTTTGTTTGTGCATATTTTTAGCAACCGCTTATATAAAAGACTATAATATCTATTGAAGGCCAATTAATATGTGTGGGTTATTCTATTTTTTAAAGGTGTCACCCAAGCGGATGTGGGAAAAGCGTTAGCGAATTTAAAACTACCTGGAGTTGGAGCCCTCTCACAAAGTACAATATGTCGCTTCGAGAGTCTTACTCTGTCTCACAACAACATGATAGCATTAAAACCAATCCTGCAGGCATGGCTGGAAGAAGCGGAGGCGCAAGCGAAAAACAAACGAAGAGATCCAGATGCGCCGAGTGTTCTACCTGCAGGCGAGAAAAAAAGGTAGAAAATGTTTCAATTCGATTATAGGGCAAAGAGTTTCAATTTGAATAGAATTCTGTCCCCAATATTGAATATCTCAGCTGTACCGTTATCTATATCGAGTCTTTTTTCAAGAAAAAGGACTTCCATTGCTGCACCTGAAAAACGTTCCCTTGAAGCATATTTTGCCGTCCAACCAAGGCCGTCTGGCGAGAAGATAGCTGCCATCGCTGAAAAATTGGATCTGAAGAAGAATGTGGTACGAGTCTGGTTCTGCAATCAAAGGCAAAAACAAAAACGTATGAAATTCGCTGCACAACACTGACAATCAAATAATACAGCCACACAATTAGGTATAGTTAGTAGTGTTACGGCATCAATGACCGGTCCTGGGCCCGCTGGAGTCACTGGTTTTGGTTACTGATAGTAGCTTACATCCACCCACACATCCCCACACAGCAGCGCATTGAACATCATCGATCTAATGGACACGATCATCACATCAACGACCCTGACAGCGGCATACTGATCCCAAAGACAAAGTGTAAAAGTGGACAAATAACTGACAAGAACTGCGCGCGCCCTCCCCCTATTCTCCATCGACAGACCAAAGTTTCGTGTTATATACTTTTTTTTGTTATTTAGTTTTTTTTTTTTTCTTAATAATTTTGTTAAATATTGTATAGTGCAGTTAAGCCAGTAATTGAATTAAATTTGCGTTCCTAATGAAACATCACCAGAAATTGTACTTTCGAAAAAAAAAAAAACCAAGAAAACAAAATACAGCAAAGTGTTATTTAATTTTTCGTTTAAATTGTGACAAAAAAAAAAAACAAACTAAAAACCAGAAGAACAGACAAACATAAGTATTTCCTAGTGTAAAGTTTAAAGAAAACCTTAATTCAGAACTCAAATAGACTCACGAAATACTAAGCTATAGAAAGTCTTAGCACAGAAGGTTACAACTGCTTACCTACAAACTGAATGAGAGTTTAGTGTTATTTTTATTTATTATTAGAATTATTTAAAATAATAAACGAATGTGCAATAGGCAATAAAACTATAATGAATAATAAAATTCGTTCATTTTATTGATTATTTGGTATGTGCTAATAGCTTTTTTAATCAACTGATATATTAGTAATAGAATAAACAAATTGCGAAAGAAAAGAAATTTGTTTGCATTTTGCAAATTCCATGTATATAGTATCCTGTTTCATTGATTCACTAAATGAAGATCATTTTCGGATAAAACTATTGTGTAAGGATTTATTTTAAGCAAATGAATAGAATAATAAAAGGAGAATACATATACATATGTATATATAATAAAAAACTAAGATTTATTATTAAACGTTCTTGTATATAAAACCTTTTCAAATACAAATAAAGTTAGACTAATTTTTTTAGAAGAATAATTTACTATGTACACTTTTTTTGTAATTTATGAGAATATGGATGTGTGCAGTAGAGTGGGCTTGGATATTTCGTGCGGCTGAGGTAAATTTCTCTTATTTTCGTTCATTTACTTAGAACTTTCTTGCAGATACTCGGGGAAGTGATCTCTTGATAGATTTAGAGGGACGAAAGGGAATCTATTCGGAACCGATGAAACCAACGAGCCTGTGTACTTAGCTTGACGCATTTATCGAGAGGTAATTTAATACTGTTACAAATTATTATTATTAGTAGAGCTTTCCTAATGGACAGTGCCGTAGCCAGGATTTTGTTTCCAAGCAAGCTTCCAAATCTCACGAGGAATTATTTAAACAAAAAACTGTACATATTCCAACTCATTGATTTTTATTAGTTTTTAAATCGTTTAAATACTTAAATATTTTTTTTAAGACACCGTTTTTGTCAAAGCAGAAGACGTCTTGATTTTTTTTTTGACATGAGATCAATCATGACATATGTCATAGCAAGTGAGTTAAATCTTGTTTTCCGGGACACTGTTTTAATCTTTTTAATAGTAGATAATGTTCTTTCAACGCTAGCTGTGGTCACTGGAAGCGTGGCCAAAACCATAAGCAAGAAGTTTATTTCTCTAAAGTAAGTCTTGTCACACATATCAAGCAATTTCAGAACTTCGGTAGAAGGATCACTTGACGCTGTTTTTCTGCACCAAAGAATGTAGGTAGGTACTCAGTTTTCACAGCTGACAACGAAATTGCATTGCATAACAAGTTAACTGATAAGGGCAGCGTTAAACTCAAAAGTTTTTCGCGTACAATGAGGTTTACTAGGATATCACTTTTTGGACCGCTGCCAAAAGCGATTATGTTTTTGAAGACGCTCACGTACTGCTCTTTATTCCTTCAAGACTTATTGCAATAATACTGTTATCATGCCTTTCAAAAAATCTTGCTTCACAGAGGCGGAGAAGTCGAGTTCTTCGTCTCTCTAGTGCGTTCTCTTTACGTAGTAAGAGAAAGATATTGTATTCGTACAAAATTTCGAACTCGAGATTCTAATCAATTCTGTCATTACGATGGTAGACGAACTCAAAAAAGTTGGTGGCAAAATTCTTTCCGTCTGTCTGTATGTCCCGAGGCCTACAGCTTACCCGGGTTACGGTCAAACTTCGGATTTTTTCGCACGGTAACCTTAATATTAATTGCACTTCCCTTACAAAATTTTCATACCGGTTTGATTTTTTTCGAAAACGATTTCAACCAAATTTGATATTTTAGCTTAAGAAATTGAGGTTAACATGACTGCATACTCAGTTTTCCGCTAAACAAACGAATAACGGTACTTTCAAAGTTTGGACATTGTAACAAAAATCAATTTCTAAGGTAATACGGTCATTTCTAACTTAATGGCAAACTCAGGGGTCAGATTCTGTAAGGCGAAACGATCAAACGTTTTCGTGCGCATGAATGATTTGCCCTATGTTACACAAGCAATTTTCTTCGTGCACACGAAAACGTTTAAACGTTTCGCCTTACAGAATGCCGACCCAGTTTTTCTCAATATTATCGTAGAATGGATTTTTGATAGAAGTAATTTTTGAAAAATTTTGTTTTCTTTAGTTTGCCTAAAAACGGCAATTACGATTTTGAGCAAAATGCAAACTTAGAATAAAATTGATGTTTTCAAAATTATTGCGTCCTTAATTTTCAATTCGAATCATCGAAAACGCTAATTTTAAAAACCTGCTCATATCTCGAAAACCCCATTTCTGATTTTGATAAAACTTTCAAAACCAAGTAATACTTACATCCCGAACAATAACTTGTACTCGGTGTTTAGCTAAATTGTTAAGCAATAGTATTTTTCAAGCTAAACTTTGCAATATTTGGTACTATTTTGTCTGGCGAATTTTACAAAAACCGCTCTTACGATTTTCATAAAAATTCAAATTGAAGATAACATCAGTATTCGAAAAAAAATATTTATATTTGCCCATCCGTTTTCACATATCTATGCTATATTTTTGTTACAATCTCCTTACTTCCGATAAAAGTAACAATAACAGCTAGATACGCAAAACTTCATTTTAGCAAATACTCCCCTTTTGTTAAACCTTGTTGAATATGCACCTTAAAGTAATTTCTAAACAGAATCAGAAACTCCCACTTCAATTGCACCTCCACACAGGTCCATCGGTGTCTATAACTGCTAATGCAAACTCAACAACAAATCTCTGAAAACTTATATATATATCTACACGAACCCTACTTCCAAACAAAGGCAAGTTAAAACATCTTTACTAAAATATTTCAGTCAAAAATAAAAATATGCCTAAGTAAAGGGTGTTTTTTAGAGGTTGGTTTTTCGAAAAGAGATAAAACTGACATTTTGTGGTCAAATCTGGCAACTCTTATGTCATTTATGTTCAGTTTGGTTCGCCATTTCATCATGGACAGGTTGACAAATGAACAGCGCTTGCAAATCGTGCAAAATTTATTTCGAAAATATCGGTTCAATCGTCCATCAGAGCAATCAATTCGGTTAACCATGGATCGTTTTCGCACTACGTTTACTCTATGTGATGATACGCATCCGAAGGGACGTCGAACAGTGCGCACCGAAGAAACAATTGCCGCTGTAGAGGAAAGTGTTGAAGAGGACCCGAATGAATCGATTCGCCACCGTGCACTGCAATTGGCCATGATAACCGACTATTTAGTTCCCGAATTGGATGACATGAATGTGGATGAGATGTGGTTCCAACAAGACGGCGCTACATGCCACACAGCGCACGTCACAATCGATTTATGGAAGGAAACATTCGATAAGCGAATAATTTCGCGGAATGGACCTGCCAATTGGCCACCAAGATCGTGTGATTTGACACCATTGGATTATTTTCTTTGGGGATATGTGAAGTCGCTCGCCTACGCCAACAAACCAGAAACGTTAGGGGACTTGAAAGCCAACATTCGTGGCGTTATTCCCGACATACAGCCCCAAATGCTCGAAAAAGTTGTTGAAAATTGGACCCCTAGCCTTGGCTTTATTCGAACCAGCCGCGGCGGCCACATGCCCGAAATCATATTTAAACATCAATGGCATAAAATTATCCTTCCAATAAAGCCAAATTGATGGACATTAAAACGATTTTCTTGTGTTTTATTTCAATGCAAAGTTCTATACCTCTGAAAAAAAAACCTTTAGATCAGAAAACAGAAACCACTGCCACACTTTGCCTTGTAAAGTGTACAAACTTATAAAATAGTACTGTAGATGCTTCTGACTATTTACCCATAACTTGAGACAATTGGTATATTTATGTACTGCCTATCAGATGAATAACCCAAAGTGAATTTCATCCCTTTTCCTATATTCTATCAGCTAGGTTCCAGAATCCGAGCGAAATGAAATCGAAATCGAAATTTCAAATCGAGTGAGTTCGATTTTAGTGTTCCACATTTCCACCGATTTACTAATATCAAACATTTTTCGAAATCACTTTCTGTGAAATTAAAAACGGCTGATATCTGTCATTTGAAACGTTACAAAAATATAATTTTGATAGAAATGGTATGCTTGTTTTAAATTTCGACTCGTTTTCGCGATTTATTTAATAATGAAGAAAAAATTGAAAGGCGTATGCTGAGAGACCATTCAAATCCATTGAAAAATGCAGATGCAGATGCAAAAGTTAAAATTTTTTACCTATTTCTTATTCCATATAGATTTTTATCATACTACCGACTAAATAAATGTGCTTTCTTAATGGTGCCTAACAATCTTCGATTCCTTGTACGTTGCAGTTAGCTGCAGCTCTTCGTTTTCTTGCCAAGGAAAACTTTCGGAACGTAATTAAGAATACAATTGGGGTTTTAAAAAACCGTTTTAGGCGCTTGGCGCGTTCTCTTAAATAACAGCCAAAAAAGGTGGTACAAATAATTAATGTTTGTTGCGCGTTGGACAACATTGGTAGGCAATTTAAGCTACGAAATGAAGAAAGTTTTGTGGTGCGGAAAGACGCAAGTGAAATTAAAGAAGACGGCGAATTTACAGAGAAGTTGCAAATCTCAATAAAACCCTTTATTTGAAAAGGTTACAAAAGTGCAGTATTCTTATGCTTGTCCGTTAAATTATATATTTTAATAAATTTATGGAAAGAAACTCTAATGTAATAGTTATTATTATACATTTTCAATGCACCTGTCGTCTGCTTTTTACTATTTCACACTGATGGATATGATCGATTTGAAATCACTTTTAAATCGATAAAATCGAATTGTGGAACCTCTCAATTTCACTCTGTTTGAATTTCGAAAAATTTGAAATTGATATCGATAAAAGTGAAATGTAGAACACCAAATTTTACTTTTAGATCGATTTCGACTTTGTTTCGAGTGAAAGTGAAATGTGGAACCTAGCTGTATGCACCGTTTTTTATACCCTCCACATCAGGAAGGTATATTCACTTTGCCAATACATTTGTAACGCCAAGAAGGAGTCACCGGAGACCTCATAAAGTATATATATTCTGAATCAGGATCACATTCTGAATCGATTTAGCCATGTCCGTCTGTCTGTCTGTCTGTTGAAAGCACGGCAATTGACATAGGCGAATGAAATTTGGTTAAAGGACTTCTTTTTATCGGCGTCAGGTTGGTATTGAAAATGGGCTATGTCGGTCAAGTAGTTCTGGTATTTTGCATGACTTGTATGTAGTGAAGGGTATCAAAGCACCGGCCAGGCCGATGATAACACTTTTATTTGTTTTTATCTAGCATCGGTTCTCATATTTTTACCTATCCACTTAATAAAATAAGAAAATAACCAACCAAACTTTTGATTGACGAGAAAGTTTCGTTCGACTCAGTCGTGCACTTTATTTTTAAGGCATTGCTATATGAATCAAACCAGCCTATATTTTTCATTTTAAACCAGCTATCCAAGAAAAACCCATTCGCATTTAGACATCCGTAACTGAAACTGAAACTGAAATGATCATCTAAATGGGTCAACTGATTTGCCAGTTTCTTAATCTCTTTTTTCTTGAAGCTTTTCGAAAGATAAGTTAAGCTAACAATTTCGTAATCAGAAATTTTTATTAAAATCTCTATTCTTTTTAATTTCTTGAATTTCTAATTAAATTGGTTTGTTGCTTTTTGAAAACGTATTTCTATCCTGTAAAGAAACGGATAAATAAACTGATTAGTTATACATAGTGTAGAGAACGCGTATTCCTTGAATTCGGCATAATTAAATTTTTTGTCGGAGTCTTCTCTTACTATTACTACATCTGCAGTATCTGTTTTTGTAGAGTTATGATGATGTGGAGAATGGTACATTTCATATCCTTCATATCCATTCCTTTCATATCCTTGCAATTGAAAGTAAACTGAGTCGCTGATATAAGACATATGATATATAAAGGGTGTCCCAGAAAATACAGATTTTAATTACATTCTTTATTGATTCATAGAACATACAGATCAGGGGCGATTCCTCTCAGTTAGCTAGTTTAGCGGCGCTAAACCAAGAAAATAAATTGAAATACATATACGCAAAATACAGCAAATAACGAGGTTAAAGTAATTATGAAGATTAATAATTGCAATAATCAATGACATACTAAATAACAAAACTATCATTTACAAATAATATTTGCCTACACAAACACACAACACAATACTCCCATGCAATAAGTTTCACTTGAAATACTCTTTAGCGTTACAACTTGCGATACCGCAAATTCCCTGCCTGCACGCACACACACAATCTAAAACTCCCATAGAAAAGTCTCCTGCTTGTAGCATTTTAGCGTAAAAAATTGCGCTACCGAATTTCCTACAATCTGTATGAGTGTGGAATTTGACTACCTCTACCAGTCGTAAGCAAAGCACAGGAATATTATAGGGAAGGGTAAGCGCAAACAAATGCGATAAAACTTGAAAGTAGAGTGTAAGTGTAAGCAAGCAGGTATATTTTGCGCGTTATCTTTTTTTGAACTTCTGTGTGTTTCTCTTTCTAGTCAAATTGCAGTAATAATGTGTCGTTGTGTTTTTATTTGACTGAATTAATAGTCTTATTGAATTCCATACCAAAAGTAAAGTGCGATTTATAATTTTATATTTGCGTGGATTATAAATGTGAGTAAATACATAATAATTATTTTTGTCGTGCTTTTGGAATAAGAGGGGGCCTTTTTTTTTTTTTTTTTTTTGTTGGTGAGAAGTGGGCACGTAGCTAACCCAATGCGTAAGACCAGGAATCGCCACTGATACAGATTGAGGTTATGTATGGAATAGCACATCGGATAAATGGTCGGGCGGCTTTGCTGGAAAGAATGTACACTTTTATAATTTTCGATTTTCGCATAAATGTGGCTGAATTTCATAAGCACGCCTCCCAATTTCATCCTTCAAGTTCAAAGTTCAAAAAATATAAAAGCCAAAAGTCCAATGGCGTTAAATCGCAAGATCTTAATGAAAACGAGCTTCATCACTGAAGATTATTTTGTTCGAAAAATCATCACCCACTTGTTGTAGTTCCAATATCCATTTAACGAACTCCATTCGCTCTGCATGGTCAGTAGTCTTCAGTTCTTATGTCAATTTAACTTTGAAAGCATGAAGTTTCAAGTCTTTCGTTAGAATTCGCTGCAGAGAGCTTCTCGAAATGCAAAATTCTTGACTACGGTGCCGAATTGATGTTCCTCGACTGTCAGCAATACTCCCGCGAACTGCTTCGGTGTTTTCTGTTGAACGACTTGTGCCAGGACACCCAAAGGGTTTAAAATTGATCCAGTCTCCCTGAATTCTCTTCATAGGTAATGGTTTTAAATCACTATGACGGCCATATTTTGTACGAAAATTGCGAACAGAAGTTGTCAGCCTTCATTATTTTTAAAATATTGCTCAACAATGAAAGTGCGTTGTTCTTTCGTATAGCGCTCCATTTATACTAACCCCCAACTGTCAGCTGTCACATTGTTATCTTTTTTTCCACTGTACTATTAAATGGCGCAAAATTGAAAATTTGAGTGAGTTTTGAAACACCCTTTAAAATCTATTTATCCTTCTTCTTAGGTCGCGATAAAATTATCATTTATTTTACATATAAATATAGTCTATGTATTGATACCACTGCTTTTGATTTTTAATCATTTATAAATTTATTACCGAAAAATCAGTTTGTTCCTCCTATTTTCAACCAAAAATTTAACATAAAATTGAAGAGAGTTGTTTGGTTTTTTTTTTGTTTGCAAATTCATTACAGGTGCGCACAACTAAAAACAACCTAATAACTTTTACGAACATCCAGCTTCATTATATGTTTCCGGAAACATCCCTTAATATTTCAAGCGTAATGATTTTGTGTTACACTAAGCTGATCACATGGCACAAAGTAGAAATTTAACATGAATCATGCAATAATTATTCATTCGGTAACTTATTTCAAGAATCTCGGGGAAGAACCCTTTAAAAGGTTTTGGCAATGGTAAATACAGGATAAGACAATCTTATGCCAAATAATGGGGTTGGTAACTGGTAAGTCGGAACAGATGACGTGTACTCTTCCTTCGTCCGTTGCTATTATTTTGATGCTCGCGTTTGAACCTGAAAGCAACGACGTTATCTGTAATAACAACTAGGGAGTCAAGTCCTTGAATGAGGTGCATTAGAGTCTTATAAATAATTAAAATTTCTCTTGTCAGTTGAAATACAAATGGGCTGTCAGATATGGTACACAGTCTGCCTAAGGAGATTTTTGTTCGGTTTTTCCTATTTTCGCTTATAAGTACATCCTACCTACGGGTGACTTGTTTGTTTCGCCAGTGTTGGTAATTTCTCTGTAATAATAAAAAGAGGAAGGATATTTTAGAGTGATTAACTGGATTATCCGGAAGCCTTACTCTACATAGTTGCTATTATAAATGCAATGACGGAAGTGATGCCAAGCGTTTTGTTATGCATAAATAAAATATCTACATGTATACAGCATCTTTCCAGGTAAGGTATACAATATACCTTTTGTAATTATGAACAAGGTCAGGTGCGATAGTTATTTTAAACGATGTCGCAGAAATATTGTAAAATTTTATATATTATTCTATTCCCCTATTCTGCCTAATTTCGAAGCCTACGTTGGAAGGTGCCATGCTCCTTGCCCTATCCTATATCCATATTTTGTTAGATCTGCAATAAATACAATCCGCACTTTATTATGCTCGTTTTCTGAGCCAAATCACTTAATAAACTGAAATTCAATTTGCAACAATTGCATGTGCTCCGACTTTCTATCTGCATCAATTTTAATGATCCAGAAAATAGTTCAAACTATCACTGCTTGGCGGCCCATTTGCTACTATACTATGGCGCTGCGGCATATAACCTTTTATACTGTATTATTTATATTAAAGTTAGATATAATTTCAATAAAAACGTTTCGCATTATTAATGGTAAACATACCAAGCCCCATTCATTTACAGCTTTGAATGAGTGTAATAAAAAACCTGAGACATGTGTACTACATAATAGGATTAAAATAAATTAAAAAAAATTAAATTAAAATAAATGCAGTTCATGTATAGGATTATCATACAATAAAAAAAAGCAATGCAGTGCGTTTTATGTGACGCTATGACAGAGCAGTTTGTGTCGAAAAAGTGTTTATGAGATAATCGGATTTGTGTCTGAAATGGTTATTAATGATTATTGTTACAACAAATGTTAGTCGCAATGGAAAAATAAGAGCTTTAATTAATATTTCAAATTAGTTAATGGAAAGGTATTAGAAGGAAATTAAAAAATAAAATGTGTAAAATGCTATAAATCAAAAAACTGAAAAGTCGACAAATCTCTTGTTTTTTTTTTGCCAAAGTATGTACGTATGTAATTGCGTGCTGAAAATCCTACTTTACTTTGCTTTGCTGAGATCGAAGCTCAAAAAAACAGGGCTAATATCTCCTAAAACAATTCTCAAACATTCTATATCAATCACTTTATTCACTGTAATTCTTTACACTTGTGTATCTTCACAACCGATAACTACTTCGAACTTTATCAATCACAGCTTAAAAATCAACTGTCCTCCCCGTTCTCAAACCGGCCTTTTTATATCCGCTCGCCATCTATCGAGAAACTTCTAGTTGATTCCGGTTCTTCCCGAACAAACTCGATGGTTCTAGAATTAGCTTACTTAACTCTCAACTCTAACTCCGATTGGAAGTAGAACTTGTTTGATGATTAATGGGTTGTTTACACTTTACCATTTTAGGTTCCACGCTACAATATCCCCCTCTTAATTTGTTCGTTCCGAACAAACTCGTTCACATTATCACAATTATAGCGATGAAGACGATCCGCATGAACGACTTTCAGCCTGCCATCTTCCATCGTCCATTTTCCATCTTTGCAAGAAGTAATTCCATCATAGCGCTAATACCAACGCCTGTAATTACCAGAGACAATACTGAGACAATACTCAGGCTGGGGTCTCAGTATTTTCTCTGGTAATTACTAGTTCTTCTGTCGCGAAGAGCAAGAATTTTGGATCTACTCCTTCCCCTCATGCAGACGAAGAATGAAGTAGTTTTTCCCTCCAGTTGTGGAGAGATTCCGCACTTCAAATAAAATTCTGCCAACCAGCTTCGAATTTATTGTGGTTGAATGTGACAACGTTTTATTTAAAAATGTACCATCCACCGTTTTAAATATTTACAAAAAAGGGACAGATGAAAATAATATAAGTAAAATGTTTCAAGCAAATATACAATAATTCATAAATCATAAAATAATTCACTGTACATTGAATTTAATTGGAACTATTGATTTCAATATTAACGGATAGAATTCTATGAAAAATGTCGGCAACTTTGCCTACAGTCAAACATTCGAAATCTCAAAAGGCGTCTTTCTTTTTTAGTTTTTTTAGTTCAGAGCACAACCTGAACTGTTATATTTACAAGGTGGCGCAAAAATAACCTTCCGATGTTTTTTGGCTGTAATTTAACAAAAAAATTAAAAACTTTGATTCTTCTTGTGGATTATTTTTATTTGGTCTTTTAATTTTTTTTACATCAAGTCGAGAATATGATGTCATGTAAATGGCCGCCGCCACAGTTGATTGTCATTTGAGTCCTTTTTATGGCATTTTCCATCACTTTGGCCAAAACTTCCGGCGATAGGTCCTCACATTCTTGACGGATATTGTCTTTAAGAGCTGCAAGAGTGTGCGAGGCTTGTTGACATAAACCCGCGACTTCAAAAAGCTCCACAAAAGAATTCTGGAGCGGTCAAATCAGGCGATCTTGCTGGCCAGCGCAAATCGCCAAAACGGGAGATTAGGCGCCCGGGAAATGCATCCTTCAGCATATCGGTTGTGGCACGTGCAGTGTGTGCCGTTGCACCGTCCTGTTGGAACCACATGTTTTCGAATCCCAATTCATCAAGTTGCGGCAAAAAGGTCCGATGACTCCTCCAGCGAAAACAGCACACCATACAGTGACTTTGAGCGGGTGTAATGGCTCTTCGTGGGTTACACGCAGATTTTCAGTGCCCCAGAAGCGTAAATTTTGCTTATTTACGTACCCGCTAAGATGGAAATGGGCCTCATCACTCATTCACGTTGTGCCAAAGTCACCGACCGATTTTTGCTCAAATAAATAGTCACCAATATTCCGCGTTCTGGAGCAGTGTAGCGTAACATTGTTTATTAACGAGTATTTCGCATGTGTTTACTACACAAATGTCAAAACAGAACTGACATTAGGGGCCAATCGCAAAATTTATAGCATTTTCTGATAGGAGGATTACTTTTGCGCCACCTTGTACAAAAAGTTTGTGTTTCTTTTTTAGCTGAGACACATCAGAGCTCAGAATTTGTGTTTTTCGTTCAGAGCATGGTCAGTGCGCGCTCTATGAGCTCAAAATAAATTGATTGAGCAGGCTGATTACACACTTCCAGTCATATTTGACGGAAAAAGAAAACAGGATAAGCAAAAAATGGCGGACGAACCTTGTTCTTTTCGAACTGAAAATTAACCAATTTAATAAATAACAATTAATAAATATTCAATTTATGCACTTATGCCTATAATGTGCTCAAGTGTGTTTCATAAATACGTCAGAACAATCTGAGCAGGCTCGATTCAGAGCGCGCTCATAATGCTCGATATCAGTCCAGTGCTCAGCTCAGAACTAAAAAAGAAAAACGCCCCTTATAGCGCACACCGCACACTCATTTACAAACAGGGATAGGAATTACAAAAACAACAATGTAAATATGACGTACCTACGTGGTACGGATGATCCATCTTTTTAAATTCATTCATCTCTGTCAGAGAGTATGACTGTCATGGAAGAGCTTCGCGATTCAGCCGTTCGGACTAAAATTAATAATCTGTGGTCGAATCGTCTCTTCAGTGACGTTTTTTTGTTTTGGTTTCGTGTGTAAAACGGGCATAATTCCGTTAACGTATAGCTCGTTCACGGATGTTGCGATTCGACCCCTGAATACAGTTATTGTAGGGTCTTACATTCGTCACAAAAAGAAAAACACACAACACGAACATAAGTGTAAATGGGATTAAATGATACATGAAAGATACCTGCAGGCTTTTTTTTTTTGTTTACGAGTCAATAAGTTAAGAGATCGGTTTTGTATGACTTATTTTACTATAAATGTGACATAACATTTTAAATATATCCACTTGATTTCTTATTTATTTGCAGATAGTCTTGTGAAGTCAATCACATAAGATTTTCTTACATCTACTAGGAGAAAGACGCACAAAATACACTTTATCTTAGAAGTTCTTTGGAAAAATTAACAACAATTTAAGTTGGATAAATTAATATTTAAGTTCGAATCTTAGTGAAATTTATTTGTACATTTTTAATACGCATAAATTTAAATAAACAAAATGCAAAATATGAATCTGCAGGAATTTTTTTTTTTTCAAAATTCGGTAATGGCCCTGGAATATTCCCGTGAAGCTTTGGTGAAAATCGGACAAAAAAGCGAACCCCATTTCGAGAGACTGTTTCTCGAGATTGTAACCACTGAAAATGATACCACATTATAAGAAGAAATGAAACACTATGAAGAATCTACCAAAGACCCTCATTGTTTGGAGTCCCGCTACATAGGCCGAGGTATTGACATTCGCGATTGCTAAGACGTGAACTTTCACAATGAACTTACTTGAGTTGCAACGGTAAGGGAGGTGAAGAGAGCAACCCAATGAAGTAGCCGCAGATCTTTCTAGCTGAAGGTCCACCCTAGAATAGAACGGCACCGAAATAAACTGTTCGCCATACAGGGATTGTTAAGATCGTTGAGGCCTACCAATCGCACAGTGTCTGATTATGGTTGTAAATAAGTACCTACGTAAGTAAATTAATTTATTTGCATTTCAATATAACGCAGAGTACAAAATATGAATTTAAGAGCTGTGGCAAAGCCGTCGGCCTGTTGGCAAATTTAAAAATGTATACTTTATCAATAAATTCAATTCTCGATAAATAAAGATAGAGAAAGAGTTAAAGATTCAAACGTATTCTAATTTGAATAACATTCTATTCTATCGTAGTTGTGAACTGATTTTAAAAATTTGCCACTCGTTTAGAAGATGAATTGTGAGCTTCCGTAAATTTAAAGTCGAGACTAGACTGGACTAGACGCAATATGTACATCAAGATTACTATCTAACTCCAGCTTTTCACGTACATATTGAAAAGGTTCTTTCTCAATTCCTGCAAAGCTCGCATATTTAAATATTTTTTCTAGTAGAAAGTTGGTTTTTAGGAAAAAATTAGGAAATTTGGAGGTCTGTTTAGGAAAAAGAGGACAATGTGTTGTTTTCTTTTACTCGTAGTAAAAAAATAAAGGACATACTAGCGAAAAAGAAAACTGTCCTCTCAAAAATATGTACAATGTACATACATCTCTTTTTAGAATGTTGTTACCACGAATTCATGGCAATAAAGAGTTGGTGCAACAGTACAATATTTGACAGTAGTCCAGCTTCTCATAACCATTCAGTTGTGCGTTTAGTTTTGGTGCGAATTTCCTCATATCGTCCAATTCCATAATTTCTGTCTCAGATTGTCGGTGCATTACTTTATATAAAACGTAAACATCACAAGGACTCGAGAGATAAAAAAATACAAGGTTAGATACAATAATCCTACCGGCACGTCGGCGGGTAAACGCGCACCACTCGTAAGTCGTAAGTAACGCGTTAAACCCAAAAAAAAATGAACTAATATTCTCCCCAGAACTTTTTCTCGCTAATTTCTTTTATTTATTTTACTTGTTTTTTTGTTTTGGTGTTTAAATTTTGTACATTATCCAGGGGAATCACCCCAGATTTTTAATTAATTTTTTTTTCCGTTGCGTGTTACACCACCACCAGGGATACATTTCAAAATAAAATAAATGGAATGCGTTCTGAAGGGACCTGTAATTTTCAATTTTGTTCCCATTTTTAAACAATTACACGCTTTAATTCAAAAATATGAACAGGATAGTCAAGGGTGATATAATTTGTTGATATTTTTATGTAACTTAATTTGCATATGGATACAGAGAGCGCATTGAAGGATATTGACTGTTGGTGTTGGACTATTAGGAGAAGGTTGGTATATTCAATCCAAGAATGTACTTTGACACAATCCTGTAAGTTTGCTGTAAGAATACAGTTTAAGGAAAATAATCCCTAGGCTATAATTGTCGGCCTACATGGCACTACGAATAAGGGTGTAAAGTACCAAGTGAATGGAAAACAATTCGTAGCCTCCATCAGTCGACCCAATGCCACCGTCTACTTAAATCAAGCAGCATTTATACTCTTTCTAAATGACAATTCTTCAACAATCTATATAGAAGACAGTTCGGTAAATAAAAGTCGGTTACAGACAGAACTATAATACTCTATTCACACCGCACCGAAAACCGTGTTTTCGTCGAAAATTCGTCGGTGCATTAAGTTTCTTTGACGTGTGCCCTAGTGCGCAATAGTGCGCACTGGGTTAACCCTAATGTGTTCGATATAGCACTGAACTCGCCCTGGTACTGAAAACCTTTGTTTCACATGATTTCTAGTGCACCCTAGTTGTGTCCTGCACTGACCCCAGTTCATTAGTCGGGACAAGAATGCGATGTTGAGTTTCGCTGTCAGTTTGCTAGCTGTCATTCAACTTGAAAACTCATCATCTATATTGCAAACACTTTTATCAACTATTTGCATTAGTGCAAGCACAAGATCAGAATTGAGTTCACTCATTTTTAACAGTAAAGCTTAGTATCCTGCTCGCGCTAAATTTTATCTCCCATACAAAAATGTCTACAAAGATAAAATTTAGCGAGGCAGTTTAGCAAAGCAGTATCCTGTTCGCACGCTAAATTCTTAACTTCATGTAGATGGGTCGATGAAAAGTCTCCACTCATTTAGCTCGCGAAATAAATGTCCGGTACATTAAATCGAAGATAAATTTTGACATGAAAAACGGAGGAAGAAGTTTGTGTTGCGTTTACTATGGATATTTGTCTGAAGGAAACCACAGAGAAAAATTTGAAAGAGAAAGAAAAGAAAACGCAGAGCCAAAAAAAAAACTTTTACAATGTTAATGGAAAACTAGTTTCTTTAAGTTTCAAATAATAATAATCTTTTGCAAATCAGCTCTTTTTGCCTTTTTTGCAAATAGGAATTTATGGGACACGGAGAAAAGTGTCTTCTTCTGCTTGCTGTTACAGAAATTATTTGAGCTGCAATAATAATATCTTCTTAAATTTTTCTCATACCCATTGTTTTGGAATGATTCAAATACTGCGATGTTTTTGAAGTTTGAAATTCGAAAAATGTAAAAATTATGTTTACTGATTGTCATGAAGAAAAAGTTTTTGTCCCATCTATATGGTGTGTAATAATAATTTAGCGAGCATTTATCTTTGGTGTGGAGAAACGAAGTGGAGACTAGGGACGCTAAAATTTAGCGCGAGCAGGATACTAAGCTTAAACGGAAAAAATTGTTATCGTTCATACTTCGTTCACCAAAAGATAAATATTTTCCAATGTCAAGAACTGACAGACTTCAGGGCAACATTTTGCGTTCGATATAGCGGCCCAATTTTCAGGTTTGTGCAGAATTTTTGACAGACATGAAATTTAACTGACATTTCTCAGTGCGCACTAGTGCTAACCACGTCAAACAAACCATTTGACACCGAACACTAACTAGTTTCCGATTGACGTTTCAATCAGCTGTGAGACACTAGTCATTGGCCGCATTCAAGAATCTAGTTATCTTAAGTCGACTAGATTGGTCTGGATGAGATGCAACCTGAACGCAAAAACTAGATTGGTCGGGGACGTCACGTTTTCTACGTCAGCCACATATGAGAACTGTCAACTTAGTACTCAGTCACGAATTTCTCGACTAGATTCGTCGGCTACCCCTCCATAAACGTCAACTGAAACAGCTGCTCCCATGACCGATTTCGACCAATCAAAACCGAGATTCACTTAGTGAGAGAGCTGTCAGACTTACTAAACTAGATACTTGAACGTCCCCATTCTTAGTCAGAAACTTCTGTGTAAACTATTTTGGTTACAAATTTCGAACGCATTAATTAACAAACAAAATGTGTTCAGAGCATTCAAAAATAATATTAGCCCATCAATTAAGTGTAGAAAACGATTTCAATATGTGAGCTGTGACTTCTGTTCAGTCAGCTGTTCTGCTGAATTTGCTGAATATTGCAAAAGCTGTGTTTGTTTCAACAATCCAACGAAATATGTATGGGAAAACTTCTGTTTTCGATGAAAATAGGGCATAAGGATGCACTGCACTATAGTATTATAAAATATTGTAGCCTGTGGTAGTTTGAATAAAATATTTAAATCAGTGCCCATGCGGTGACAGGTTTTTCGGCTGCGTCAAAATGTAAGGCTAATATCTGATATCCTTTCAACTGTGCGCTGCTTGTGATGAACCTAGATCCTAGGCGGAACTACACCACTGTTCCGAGATGTTGAATTGACTTATTAAGTCGGCATAAATCGTTGGACGCCGGTGTTGAAGGGTAGTGATGCGATGTCATGAGAACACAAGCGTTCTCACCTAGCCTCTCACTATCAACTCCTACTCTCACCTCCACGGGGTGACTGGTGGGTGCCTAGTACCTCGACTGGAGATTGGGTAACCAACCCCTTTGGAAGGTCGTTGGTGGCAGCAGACGAGAGAGGGGGGAGGAGTGTTGTTTTCTCACTAAGACACCTCCTCTGGTACCAGACGGCAGCGGAGGAGTTCCCTAGATGGAGCCAACGGTGGCGTCTACAGTTCCAGTCAGGCCGAACTATTTAGTGTAATCCCTATAGAGCTGCTCTGACATATTCGGATACCAGGTCTATAGGGATTTCCAATACCGAGCCAGGGTGTTGGAGAAGAGTTGGTGGCGGATGAACCCTTAATGGGCCAACGGCAGCGCTCACATCCCAGAGTGGGATACTGGCACCGGAATAACCGGCCTGCTGTCCTAAGGTCAAGGGCCTGGCCCTCCAGGTTGGGGGTTGTGCCGTCGGGGTAACTTCCCGACCATTTAAAAAAACACTAGTTATGGGAGAGACACGTGAAGCCTCGGATAACGATTTCCCTCAAACGGCAACTAGACCCGGAACGTCAACGGACAACGATTTGAGAGTATGTACCTGGAACGTGCGAACGCTGTACACCCCAGGTGCTACTCAAAAACTTGAGTCTGTCCTCACGCGGTACAAGGCAGATATTACCGCGATCCAGGAGATACGATGGATAGGATCAGGTATGATGAAAAGGAAAAATTGCGATATTTATTACAGCTGCCATAAAAGATTGCATGTATTAGGATGCGGATTCGTCGTGGGAAACCGGCTTAGGACAAAAGTCATTGACTTTAAGCCGATAAGTGATCGCCTAGCTGTGATCCGCATCAAAGCTACTTTCCAAAACATAAGCCTAATATGTGCACACGCCCCTACCGACGAGGCTGAAGACCCTATCAAGGAGGAGTTTTATGACCTCCTGGATGGAGCCTACGGAGCCTGTCCGGAGTACGATGTCAAAGTTGTGCTCGGGGACTTCAATGCTAAAATCGGAAAGGAAAACATCTTTGGCGGGTTAGTTGGTAAACACAGAATCCACGAAACGACCACAGACAACGGTTACCGACTAACTGACTTCGCGGCAGTTCGTAATACGGTGATAAGTAGCACTAGGTTTCCAAGGCTAAGGATCCACACAGCAACCTGGCGCTCTCCAGACGGTCGAACCGCCAACCAAATCGACCATGTGCTAATCGACGCGAGGCACGCATCCAACATCCTCAACGTGCACACATTCCGAGGGGCAAACGTCGACTCTGACCATTTTCTTGTTGCGGCTAAGTTCAGAGCTCGACTATCCAATGAGAAGAAGCTGCGTTCCGCCCAGAAGAAGAAATTCAACGTTGGACGCCTTAGCACACCTGGAGTAGCCAGAGTCTACAAAGAGCGCCTGAGTGAGAAACTCTCCGCAGTGCATTCACCTACCACAAATGCCAACACCCAGTGGTCCCAGTATCGCGACATCATCAAAGAGGTAGCCGAAACCACCTTAGGGTACCAGCCACCCCAGAGAAAGAGCCCGTGGTATGATGATGAATGCGTACGCAGGAAGAAGGTGACAGAAGATGCACATATGAAGGCGCTGCAGCGCAAAACAAGGGCAGCGAGGGAAAAGTATCGAGCCAGGAGGAGGGAGGAGAAGAAAATCCTGCGTAGAAAGAAGAGGGCCTACGCAGTCTCCCAGCTCAAGGAGATCGAAGAGTCCCGCGATCGAAGCAACATCCGGAAGTTCTACAAGAAAGCCAAGCAACTGGCTGCTGGCTTCAAGACCGGAACGCAGGCTCTTCGAAACAGTGATGGAAACCTAGTCACCGAAGCGCAGGGAATAGTAGATGTTTTTAAGCAGCACTTCCAGCAGCTGCTAAATGGGCATCATGTAGAGAGAGTGATAGGGCAAGAAGAGAACCCACGTCCAGTCAATGAAGATCCAGTTCCACCGCCCAGTATAGAAGAAGTTGGCTTAGCAATAAAAAAGCTAAAGAACAACAAGGCCGCCGGCTCTGATGGTTTACCAGCGGAGCTCTTCAAATACGGAGGTGATGTTTTGGTAGGGCGCATGCACCAAATCATCAACCAAGTATGGGTGGAGGAAAGTATGCCCGATGACTGGACTATCAGCTCCATTTGCCCCATCTACAAAAAAGGCGATCCTATGTCTTGCAAGAACTATCGAGGCATATCCCTACTTAATGTCGCATATAAGATCCTATCCAACGTACTGTGTGAACGTCTCAAACCTTTCTGCAACACACTAATCGGCACGTACCAGTGTGGCTTCCGGCCCGGCAGATCGACTATAGACCAAATTTTCACACTGAGGCAAATCCTGGAAAAGACCAATAAATTTCAAGTCGAGACTCACCACCTATTCATCGACTTCAAAGCCTCATATGATAGCATTCATCGTCAGGAGCTTTATGTGGCGATGGCCGAATTCGGGATCCCGGCAAAACTGATCCAGCTATGTAGCGTGACGCTGGAGAACACACGCTGCAACGTGCAATTTGGAAGTAGTTCCTCCGAGCTATTCCAAACATGCACCGGATTTCGGCAAGGAGACGCATTATCATGTGACTTCTTCAATCTCGTGCTAGAGCAGATAGTGCGCAGGGCAGGTGTCAACACGGAAGGCACTATCTTCAACAAATCCGTCCAGCTACTGGGGTATGCAGACGATATTGACATCATCGGTCGCTCCCAGCGTGCCGTGATAGAGGCTTTTACGGCGATTGAAGAACAGGCGAAATTCGTTGGTCTTGTAGTAAATGAGGACAAGACTAAGTACATGCTATCAACAAACAAACAAGCATCTGTCCACCGCCTAGGACAGAACGTCACTATTGATAGCAACAATTTCGAGGTAGTTAAGGAGTTTATCTACCTCGGAGTAAACATGAACTCCACAAATGACATCCTAGTGGAGATCCGGCGAAGAATTACCCTAGGAAACCGCTGCTACTTCGGTTTGGCAAAACAATTGGGTTCAAAACTCCTAACTCGAAGGACAAAATGTATGCTTTACAGAACCCTTATCCTGCCAGGTCTGCTTTATGGCGCCGAGTGCTGGACGATAAGCAGGGAGGGAGAGCTGATACTGGGCTCCTTCGAAAGAAAAATTCTTCGGCGGATTTTTGGTCCTGTGTGCGAGGAGGGCGAATGGAGGAGAAGATACAACCGCGAACTCTATGAGCTGTACCAAGATGTGGATGTAGTCCAAAAGGCCAAAATACGTCGACTACATTGGCTCGGCCACATCGAGCGAATGGACAATAATGCTCCAGCTAAGAGGATCTTCGAATCCCAGCCGCCAGGTTCGAGACGACAAGGAAGACCGAACCTCCGTTTCAAAGACCAAGCCATCGCGGATGCCAGAGCGCTTGGTCTGGATAACTGGAAGCAGCGTGCCCGGGATCGCAGAGGATGGAAGGCTGCAGTGTCTCAGGCAGAGACTCTCCACGGGTCGGGAGCCCGTTAAGTAAGTAAGTAAATCGTTGGACATAAATCTCGTATGGAGCATGACATTGATCGCGCAGTGTCCCGTAAAAGATTTAATGGATTTTGGGGCTGTCAATGAAAATATTTATAACAGACGGAGGACGGCCTTTCATGAAACTTGCAGCTTTTTATGTTTCCCGCATTTCACCTTGCAGTATACACTAACCTGGTAATGTTAAAGCGATACCTGGTTTTTGAAGTGTCTCTTAGTAAAAGCCTGCTTCGGTAGCTATCTAAATTTTGAGCCATCCGCGAAGGATGCGATCTCGCTATCAACAGAATTTGACTCCCTATCTCCCCGGTTTAGAAATAGGATTGGGATATCAAAATTGAATTCATTGGAAAGAACTATATTTTTACGCAACGGACTGCTGTGGGTTCGAAAACCAAAATACACCCAACCTTTGTAGCTAAAATGTGAAGCCACAACATTTCTTGGTAAAGAGACAGCGACGAACGCAAGTGGGGGTTTGTTGCAGGTAAGAGTTTTTATTCGAGAATGTTTAGATTTTTCCGTGTTCTGCAGAAAAACATTAAGGGCCGTTTGCTGATACGACTCATAGCGAACTAAGTTCCACATAAACTCTTATGTGACAGTTTATGACCTGAAAAAAGTAGTCCATAAGTATTTAAGTAGAAGTTAAATCGTAAGAGTCGTATGAGCAAACGGCGTCAACAGAAAAAGCATCAGATCCCCTAAATATAAAATGAGAATCCTTGTGAGATCTGTCGGAGTTCGAGGATCTTAAGCTGGTGGTTGGCGAAGACTCTGGAAGACTCTATCGGAAGCTACTAATAATCTTTTTTAACTATTTTGTAGGTCAAAATGCGTAATTTTGTATTGAAATTTTTTTTCCATTAAACAATGTGTCAAATTTTATTATGGCATGTTTTGCTATTTAAAACCGCACGCATTTTCGATTGACATTAGGTCTGTTCCTTTTCTTTTGTAGTAAAATGGAAAAAAACTGTCAAAATGGCAGTGGTGGGGATAAATTCTCTCACGGAGAGAGACACTTATACGAAAAAGTTAGGGAACGCTTTTGTAGCAAACTACCAATAATGACAGATACATAATTCAAAAAGTGGCACAAAAAGCCGTTAAAATATCTGATAAACGAAGAATTTTGCTAATTAACTAACAAAATTAGTTGATTCATCTAGAGATGAAAGTGATTCGGAATAAATCGACCTTCTTTTTGAAGAATCCGAGTATGTGGAAGAGTTTGTACTGATTGAGCTACAAGCATCCGAGAAGGGGAAAAAGCAACACAGCACTAAAAACTACGTGGAGGAGATTGTCCTTTCTTAATCCTCACAGCAAAGAAGAATTTCGTCGTCACTTTCGAAAAGAATCTAAGGAGAACATTCAATATTATTTTCCCGCCTGTTGATACCATTTTAATTCGTAAGAAATCAAAACAAATGCACTCATTTGCCAAATAGGTCAACAAATTTCAAATCAGCTGTTAATTGAAAGGTGCCTGACAGCTTTTTCATTTCTACACCAAGAAATTTGTTGAGTAAAAATTCGTAAGATTCTCAGTGGAGGTGTAATAGCTTGCTCTCTCGATGACGCTCTCTTTTACGAATTTTTCGAGTTAAGGAACGACATTGAGTAAAATTCGTACGAGTTAGTACAAATTCGTAAGATTTAAAAGTAAGGGAACAGACCTATTAACACTACCGATTTCCGAGTAGTTTTTTATTGGCAGTATTTACTTGTTTGAATTCTGTATTTACTTCGAGATTATGGTTGCAATAATTGCAAAATAGTTCTTAATTATTAAGAACTTAATTTTTTGCATACGAAAAGCAGCAAATACTATATAAACTGAATCTATTATTAGATAAAAAAAATGTATCGACGCTTTCTTTACTTACTTGCTACAGTCTGAGGTGGACCTGGGCCTCAACCAACAATTAGCGCGATCTTTGGCTAACTGACTGCAGTTGCGCATTCCAAGTTGGTTGACGTCTCAACTCGAAACACCCGAAGTACTTATCAATTGCCTTCTAAGGCCCAAGGTACAGCGGTTGGCTAGTATGATTCTTCGTTTGATTTCTGAGCTGATGTTATTTTCTTTAGAGGAGCGGAGATAGACAAAATCCCGAACTACCTCAAAGCTGTCTATCGTGACTTTCTGTCTGATTCGTCGATGTTGTGTTGTGTGCCTCGTGTATTTCGTTTTGCCCACCACCACTCACTTTTGCTGATTCTGTACTCATACTTTCAAAATTCGAACCCACCAGCGACAACTCGCTCTGTTCTGTCAATAATCTTCCTCATAATGCGTTAAAAATGAATGCTCGCCTGATGTTTTTTTAAGTGAAGTTGACTGCGCATAACTCTAGATCTTTTTTTACATCAAAGGTGTGTAGAAAAAATAGTTTACGAACTCAATGGAGCAAACTGCGCACAGGCGTATGAGTTTTGCTTACTTCCATATACTGCTCGGCCTCTAGCTAGCTGCCTTAAGTTAAGCAGACCAAGTTGGTTAAGAAGACTCAGGGGTCAGATTCTGTAAGGCGAAACAATCAAACATTTTCGTCCGCACGAGTGATTTGCCCTATGTAGCTATTTTACACAAGCAAATTTCTTTGTGCACCCGAAAACGTTTGAACGTTTCGCCTTACAGAATGCCGACATTGGCTTTCGTTTGTCAAAAACTTTTGATTTTTGCTTGAATTCCAAAACTAAACAAGGCTTAATATACACCAAAGGATGGTGAGAATGGATTCGGGCTTTTCGGAGTTTTCCCACCGTTTTTTCTAAACTTTCCTGGCCCTAAACCGCATCGATGGATTTCAATAGGGTTATTTACGCAGACACGATCTTTGAACACTATTAAAAGTAGAGTGATGCCATGCGTTCATCCAAATCTTTGAAATGAGCTTGAACATTATATCCTGTACCATGTCATTTCTAGTTGTTCTTAAAAATATTGTCGGGCATGACGCAGCCGGAGCTTTGTTGGTCCTTAGCTCGGACATTGCTCTCCTCGCTTTACTTCGATCAGATAAATGGAAGTTTTAACTATATCGTTAAGTCGTTCGCCGGCTGCTGCGCTATTAAAAAATAGCTTCAGCAAAAACTGTGATTCTATTATAGGGCTTACATATCCATCTCTACAGCTATTTGTAAAGACTTTGGTACCAGCGCCCGTTACTTAATCAATTTCAGTGTCCAGGCTAGGTTTTTCAAGCCCAAAATGGCGAAATTTTCCACCCAAAATTGCCTACAAAATATTTAGTGAGGAGATAAAAAATGATTATTATTAAGGCCCATTGTTTTCGGAGTTGCATTTCTCAATTTTTTAATCGCGAGCTTTTCTTTTCTTTCTTCGGTGGTTAAGAAGTAACTTTCGCTCTTAAATATCAACCTGATGTAGAATATCACAGTATGACATCGCTATAGGATTAAGGGCCCAGTTACTGGACCATAAGCCTTGCCGTTGGCTCATTAAACGTTCATCCACAGCCAACTATTTTTTTGTAAACCATTGTTTACCTAATGTTTGGAGATGGCATCCGAATACGTCACAGCAGCTCTTATACTACGAGACTTGCAGGGATTAAAACTATACACTGATTTCAAATTGGAAACTCGTTCGCTGGCGACTTTAACAAGAGGAAGATGCGTAGTGAGAAAGTACTCCTCCCAATCTCCCAATCTCCGGTCATGACAGATATTCAGAGACTAAAGTGAAGAGGCTAATGTACGTTTAATCATATACCTATATACATATATTCAAACCGATTCCTTTTTGACAAAAAAAAAATAAAAGTAGTACGAAATAGCGAAAAGGAACCATGAAAAACAGAAACCAAGAAGATGCAGTACAAGAATAAAATATTAAGCGGTCTGAATAAAATATTTGTTATTGTAGAAGTTGCCAACTAAAAAGGAATCGAAATAGTTTCCAAGACGTCAACAATAGAAAGCTTCTGACATTGGAAAGAAATAAAAACAGACAAACAACAAGAGGATACAAATTACACAGCATCAGAATAGACAAATATTATGAACAAAAGTTTGAGGGGACGAAAATAATTGTTTTCCTAAGGATTCCAAGTGATAAATGCCAATAGGGGATAGGCAACTATGTGCTCTTCTATGGACATAATTATAAGAATAGGTCTGTTTTTTGAGCTTCGATTTCAGCAAAGTAAAGTAGGATTTTCTGAACGCAATTATTTACAACAACTGCGCTCTACTTGACACTTCAAGGAGTCACAGTGAATGTCCTACTTTGCTTTGCTTTGCTGAGATCTAAGCTAAGAAAAATACAACTTATGTTTCAAAACTCCTAAACAAAGTAAGTTTTACTAACGCTTTTTCGCTAATCAATACAATAAAGTCACATTTTGCATTCTCCTTCTGATAAGCTGACTTTTTTTCTAATCGTTATGGCAGCAAGCGTTTACTAGGATAACGCACCGGCCAACATTTTGCCGCTTTCTAGGAAAAAGTTAAACACCTAGTCATGTTTTGAGGGATAATAATTGGTGGAAACATTCTGCCTGACGGATATGTGACAGTTTTTATGGGACTGCTTCTGTTGAATATGTTAGCGCTATCGCCGCAACAGAGACGACTATGGGTTGAGTCCTTCAAAAACCGCGTAGTAGGAGCAACTCTGTGTTCTGAGCATGGACAAAGCCGGGCTAGTCGTTTTTTTTTCTCATTGTGTAGCTTGGGTTGGGTTGGTTATTCTGATTTGATACCAATCGCTTTGATTGCCGATGGCGCGTGTCAACTGGGACCGGACTGGTTCTTAACTGACCAAGCTCTTACATCATCGGAGTTGGTTTCTACTACTGATATATTCAATTTACAATTCTAGCTTACAGCAGGCAATGTCAGTATGGAAAACTGTGACAACGGCTACGGGCTTTAGCGAACGTCTTCCGATAATTCGATTCAAGGCTAAATTCGCATATAATTTTTATAGTGCTTTCGATAAAACAAGGTATGACCAAAATCTCTAGTATGACATTAAGACCGTACTTGGTGATTTTATATAACGCCAAAATGGCCGAGAAAGTTATCACTTCTTAAAACGAAGCTAGGCTAATAATTAAGCTTTTAAAAAATGGGTTTCCAGACACTGAAGCCCTCTACCCGATCCTGGGTTCTTATACCCCAGCACAAATAAGAGATCAAACAGCTTTACACTATAAAAAAAGATTTTTCATTAACATTCTCCGAATCCGAATCAGTCTATAGTGTCGACTAATAAAGCAAATCCCAAGACGCACTTGTACTGGAAAAACTCTCTGAACTGGCGCAATTACATGATATAAGTCTCCTCAACGTTCCTCTGTGACTGCGGTAGGTATAAGTTCTTACTCAAGATTCACCGAGTTCTCATAAGGCGGAAGGTCGGAGTCGATGTGCTGGCGCATTTTTGCTATTTACATTTTAAATACATATATACTAACTTGACCTTACTAATAATTATTTCTAAACTTGACACTTAAAATTTTGTAGGTCACAATGGGTAATGTGATTCGCAAAATTTGGCCATTGTGAGTTTTTCTAAAATCTAGCCCAGGACAAAAGTGTCAATAAATCGGGCATACATTTCGAAAAGGCGAAGCCTTCCCGGTTTCCATATCTAAATATCCAATGTAATGGAAATACCGTTAACGCATGATCAAAGAAGTTCGGTTCTACGGAGAAACAAATCCACATGGCACAGAAAAGTTGCAGAGTAGTCACGGAAACTGGAGTAGAATTGGGGAGAGCTCATGAACAATGTGCATTGGCAGAAACCGCACGTGACAAAAAATTGTACTTTAACCACAAATAGGCCTGAGCTGTCCAGCGATGGGTCTCACCATATGCAATGATTGAGTGAAAACTGTAATTCGCGACTTGCATTTCTGTCAATATACTTTTGCCGTGTTTGTATAGTTATAGAAGAGTATGGTTTAAATTTTAAGCCAAATATACATAGATCAAGGCCGTTCTCAAATTTGCTGTAACCTTTTGATGTAGTACTGAAGCCTTTAAAACCTTATATAACCATATGGATATATGAGTTCTAAATGAGTGGTCTAAGTCATCGCCAGAACCAAAGTCCAACTCCCGATGAAAGCATCACAATTCCACATGGACCAAAGTGGGGTATAACAGAGCTGTCTTCGTTCTACCTACCCAAAAACCTAAAAACGCGTGAAAAAACGCGAGAAAAAACGCGTCAAAAAACGCGTGAAAAAACGCGAGAAAAAACGCGAGAAAAAACGCGTCAAAAAACGCGAGAAAAAACGCGTCAAAAAACGCGTGAAAAAACGCGTGAAAAACGCGTGAAAAAACGCGTCAAAAAACGCGTGAAAAAACGCGTCAAAAAACGCGAGAAAAAACGCGTTAAAAAACGCGTGAAAAAACGCGTCAAAAAACGCGTGAAAAACGCTAGAAAAAACTCATCAAAAAACGCGAGAAAAAACGCGTCAAAAAACGCGAGAAAAAACGCGAGAAAAAACGCGAGAAAAAACGCGTGAAAAAACGCGTGAAAAAACGCGAGAAAAAACGCGTCAAAAAACGCGAGAAAAAACGCGTCAAAAAACGCGTGAAAAAACGCGTCAAAAAACGCGAGAAAAAACGCGTCAAAAAACGCGAGAAAAAACGCGAGAAAAAACGCGAGAAAAAACGCGTCAAAAAACGCGAGAAAAAACGCGAGAAAAAACGCGAGAAAAAACGCGTCAAAAAACGCGTGAAAAAACGCGTCAAAAAACGCGTCAAAAAACGCGTGAAAAAACGCGTGAAAAACGCGTGAAAAAACGCGTCAAAAAACGCGTGAAAAAACGCGAGAAAAAACGCGTCAAAAAACGCGTGAAAAACGCTAGAAAAAACTCATCAAAAAACGCGTCAAAAAACGCGTGAAAAAACGCGTGAAAAAACGCGAGAAAAAACGCGTCAAAAAACGCGTGAAAAAACGCGTCAAAAAACGCGAGAAAAAACGCGTCAAAAAACGCGAGAAAAAACGCGTCAAAAAACGCGAGAAAAAACGCGAGAAAAAACGCGTCAAAAAACGCGTGAAAAAACGCGTGAAAAACGCGTGAAAAAACGCGTCAAAAAACGCGTGAAAAAACGCGTCAAAAAACGCGTGAAAAACGCTAGAAAAAACTCATCAAAAAACGCGTCAAAAAACGCGTGAAAAAACGCGAGAAAAAACGCGAGAAAAAACGCGTCAAAAAACGCGTGAAAAAACGCGTCAAAAAACGCGAGAAAAAACGCGTCAAAAAACGCGTGAAAAAACGCGTGAAAAAACGCGTCAAAAAACGCGAGAAAAAACGCGTGAAAAAACGCGTCAAAAAACGCGAGAAAAAACGCGTCAAAAAACGCGAGAAAAAACGCGAGAAAAAACGCGTCAAAAAACGCGTGAAAAAACGCGTGAAAAAACGCGTCAAAAAACGCGAGAAAAAACGCGTCAAAAAACGCGTGAAAAACGCTAGAAAAAACTCATCAAAAAACGCGTGAAAAAACGCGTGAAAAAACGCGTCTAAAAACGCGTGAAAAAACGCGAGAAAAAACGCGAGAAAAAACGCGAGAAAAAACGCGAGAAAAAACGCGTGAAAAAACGCGTGAAAAAACGCGTCAAAAAACGCGAGAAAAAACGCGTGAAAAAACGCGTGAAAAAACGCGTCAAAAAACGCGAGAAAAAACGCGTGAAAAAACGCGTCAAAAAACGCGTGAAAAAACGCGTCAAAAAACGCGAGAAAAAACGCGAGAAAAAACGCGTGAAAAAACGCGTGAAAAAACGCGTCAAAAAACGCGAGAAAAAACGCGTGAAAAAACGCGTCAAAAAACGCGAGAAAAAACGCGTCAAAAAACGCGTGAAAAAACGCGTGAAAAAACGCGAAAAAACGCGTGAAAAAACGCGAGAAAAAACGCGAGAAAAAACGCGTGAAAAAACGCGAGAAAAAACGCGTCAAAAAACGCGTGAAAAAACGCGTGAAAAAACGCGTCAAAAAACGCGAGAAAAAACGCGTGAAAAAACGCGAGAAAAAACGCGAGAAAAAACGCGTCAAAAAACGCGTGAAAAAACGCGTGAAAAAACGCGAGAAAAAACGCGTCAAAAAACGCGAGAAAAAACGCGTGAAAAAACGCGAAAAAACGCGTGAAAAAACGCGAGAAAAAACGCGAGAAAAAACGCGAGAAAAAACGCGAGAAAAAACGCGTCAAAAAACGCGTGAAAAAACGCGTGAAAAAACGCGTGAAAAAACGCGTCAAAAAACGCGTGAAAAAACGCGTGAAAAAACGCGTCAAAAAACGCGAGAAAAAACGCGTGAAAAAACGCGTCAAAAAACGCGAGAAAAAACGCGTCAAAAAACGCGAGAAAAAACGCGTGAAAAAACGCGTCAAAAAACGCGTGAAAAAACGCGTCAAAAAACGCGAGAAAAAACGCGAGAAAAAACGCGTGAAAAAACGCGTGAAAAAACGCGTCAAAAAACGCGAGAAAAAACGCGTGAAAAAACGCGTCAAAAAACGCGAGAAAAAACGCGTCAAAAAACGCGTGAAAAAACGCGTGAAAAAACGCGAAAAAACGCGTGAAAAAACGCGAGAAAAAACGCGAGAAAAAACGCGAGAAAAAACGCGAGAAAAAACGCGTCAAAAAACGCGTGAAAAAACGCGTGAAAAAACGCGAGAAAAAACGCGTCAAAAAACGCGTGAAAAAACGCGTGAAAAAACGCGTCAAAAAACGCGAGAAAAAACGCGAGAAAAAACGCGTCAAAAAACGCGTGAAAAAACGCGTGAAAAAACGCGAGAAAAAACGCGTCAAAAAACGCGTGAAAAAACGCGTGAAAAAACGCGAGAAAAAACGCGTCAAAAAACGCGTGAAAAAACGCGTGAAAAAACGCGTCAAAAAACGCGTGAAAAAACGCGAGAAAAAACGCGAGAAAAAACGCGAGAAAAAACGCGTCAAAAAACGCGTGAAAAAACGCGTCAAAAAACGCGAGAAAAAACGCGTCAAAAAACGCGTGAAAAAACGCGTGAAAAAACGCGTCAAAAAACGCGAGAAAAAACGCGTGAAAAAACGCGTCAAAAAACGCGAGAAAAAACGCGTCAAAAAACGCGTGAAAAAACGCGTGAAAAAACGCGTCAAAAAACGCGTCAAAAAACGCGAGAAAAAACGCGAGAAAAAACGCGAGAAAAAACGCGTCAAAAAACGCGTGAAAAAACGCGAGAAAAAACGCGTGAAAAAACGCGTGAAAAAACGCGTCAAAAAACATGTGAAAAAACGCGAGAAAAAACGCGAGAAAAAACGCGTCAAAAAACGCGTGAAAAAACGCGTCAAAAAACGCGAGAAAAAACGCGTGAAAAAACGCGTAAAAAAACGCGTCAAAAAACGCGAGAAAAAACGCGAGAAAAAACGCGAGAAAAAACGCGTCAAAAAACGCGAGAAAAAACGCGTCAAAAAAACGCGTGAAAAAACGCGTGAAAAAACGCGTGAAAAAACGCGTCAAAAAACGCGTGAAAAAACGCGTGAAAAAACGCGTGAAAAAACGCGTGAAAAAACGCGTCAAAAAACGCGTGAAAAAACGCGTCAAAAAACGCGTGAAAAAACGCGTCAAAAAACGCGAGAAAAAACGCGTGAAAAAACGCGTGAAAAAACGCGTGAAAAAACGCGTGAAAAAACGCGTCAAAAAACGCGAGAAAAAACGCGAGAAAAAACGCGTCAAAAAACGCGTGAAAAAACGCGTGAAAAAACGCGTGAAAAAACGCGAGAAAAAACGCGTGAAAAAACGCGTAAAAAAACGCGTCAAAAAACGCGAGAAAAAACGCGTCAAAAAACGCGAGAAAAAACGCGAGAAAAAACGCGTCAAAAAACGCGTGAAAAAACGCGTGAAAAAACGCGTGAAAAAACGCGTGAAAAAACGCGTCAAAAAACGCGAGAAAAAACGCGTGAAAAAACGCGTGAAAAAACGCAAGAAAAAACGCGAGAAAAAACGCGAGAAAAAACGCGTCAAAAAACGCGTGAAAAAACGCGTCAAAAAACGCGAGAAAAAACGCGTGAAAAAACGCGTCAAAAAACGCGAGAAAAAACGCGTCAAAAAACGCGTGAAAAAACGCGTGAAAAAACGCGTCAAAAAACGCGTGAAAAAACGCGTGAAAAAACGCGAGAAAAAACGCGAGAAAAAACGCGAGAAAAAACGCGTCAAAAAACGCGAGAAAAAACGCGTGAAAAAACGCGTCAAAAAACGCGAGAAAAAACGCGTCAAAAAACGCGTGAAAAAACGCGTGAAAAAACGCGTGAAAAAACGCGTCAAAAAACGCGTGAAAAAACGCGTGAAAAAACGCGAGAAAAAACGCGTCAAAAAACGCGTGAAAAAACGCGTGAAAAAACGCGGGAAAAAACGCGAGAAAAAACGCGAGAAAAAACGCGAGAAAAAACGCGAGAAAAAACGCGTCAAAAAACGCGAGAAAAAACGCGAGAAAAAACGCGTCAAAAAACGCGAGAAAAAACGCGTGAAAAAACGCGAGAAAAAACGCGAGAAAAAACGCGTCAAAAAACGCATGAAAAAACGCGAAAAAACGCGTGAAAAAACGCGAGAAAAAACGCGAGAAAAAACGCGAGAAAAAACGCGAGAAAAAACGCGTCAAAAAACGCGAGAAAAAACGCGTGAAAAAACGCGTGAAAAAACGCGTCAAAAAACGCGTCAAAAAACGCGTGAAAAAACGCGTGAAAAAACGCGTCAAAAAACGCGAGAAAAAACGCGAGAAAAAACGCGTCAAAAAACGCGTGAAAAAACGCGTGAAAAAACGCGAGAAAAAACGCGTCAAAAAACGCGTGAAAAAACGCGTGAAAAAACGCGAGAAAAAACGCGTCAAAAAACGCGTGAAAAAACGCGTGAAAAAACGCGTCAAAAAACGCGTGAAAAAACGCGAGAAAAAACGCGAGAAAAAACGCGTCAAAAAACGCGTGAAAAAACGCGTCAAAAAACGCGAGAAAAAACGCGTCAAAAAACGCGTGAAAAAACGCGTGAAAAAACGCGTCAAAAAACGCGAGAAAAAACGCGTGAAAAAACGCGTCAAAAAACGCGAGAAAAAACGCGTCAAAAAACGCGTGAAAAAACGCGTCAAAAAACGCGAGAAAAAACGCGTCAAAAAACGCGTGAAAAAACGCGTCAAAAAACGCGTGAAAAAACGCGTGAAAAAACGCGTCAAAAAACGCGAGAAAAAACGCGTCAAAAAACGCGAGAAAAAACGCGAGAAAAAACGCGTGAAAAAACGCGTGAAAAAACGCGTCAAAAAACGCGAGAAAAAACGCGTGAAAAAACGCGTCAAAAAACGCGAGAAAAAACGCGTCAAAAAACGCGTGAAAAAACGCGTCAAAAAACGCGAGAAAAAACGCGTGAAAAAACGCGTCAAAAAACGCGAGAAAAAACGCGTCAAAAAACGCGAGAAAAAACGCGAGAAAAAACGCGTGAAAAAACGCGTGAAAAAACGCGTCAAAAAACGCGAGAAAAAACGCGTGAAAAAACGCGTCAAAAAACGCGAGAAAAAACGCGTCAAAAAACGCGTGAAAAAACGCGTGAAAAAACGCGAAAAAACGCGTGAAAAAACGCGAGAAAAAACGCGTCAAAAAACGCGTGAAAAAACGCGAGAAAAAACGCGTGAAAAAACGCGTGAAAAAACGCGTCAAAAAACATGTGAAAAAACGCGAGAAAAAACGCGAGAAAAAACGCGTCAAAAAACGCGTGAAAAAACGCGAGAAAAAACGCGTCAAAAAACGCGAGAAAAAACGCGTCAAAAAACGCGTGAAAAAACGCGTGAAAAACGCGTGAAAAAACGCGTCAAAAAACGCGTGAAAAAACGCGTGAAAAAACGCGTGACAAACGCGAGAAAAAACCCGTGAAAAAACGCAAGTTCAAGTTCAAGTTCAAGTTCAGTGAATTCACCCTTAATATTTTGTAGGTCTCTCTGAACTGTTTAAACTAGTTGGTGCTCTTCGCGAATTTGAGCAGAACCGACATTTCTTTTCCCGGCTGTTCCGAGGGATTTTCGAAGAACCTGAACCCCAGGGATCGGAGTCGCCTTGAACTTAAGTTTAAAATTAAAACTTTTAAAATAAAAACTGTAATAGCAATAATACGTATCAGTTAGTTATACATAAATTATTGAAAATCTAAAGTCTGGCAAAAGTTTCAGCGGCTAAAACAAATTCTGTCAGTAGTTTCAGGGACACAAATATATCTTTTTCAGTACATTTAGCGGCAAAAGATTTAACCTCAAAATTCTAAAACTTTATTTAAAATTAGTGAAAACAAATATTCTCTTAAGCTTCACTTTTGTCTAAATACTGGTGTAAGAATATTTAAAGTAAAAAGAAAAGTAAATTTCTAATGAGTCAAAGTTTCTTGGTTTAATTTTAAAATTTCGACTCGGGTGATTTGTTTTACTTTTAAGGTACGTATTTATGAAGTATTTTTAAAGGTATAGAAATGTTTTGAAAAAAACTAAAAATAACTGATCTGGATCTGGAGTCTGCAGAAAAGTTGACGGTAATTTTTACAACGCCCACTGATAAAAAAAGGTTAAACTGGGGCTAAGTGTTGAACTACATATTTTCCAACTGGCAATGCCATATTTACTATTGAACTCGGCGTCGTCGAAGCCATTTTAACTTAGGTACCATTGTTGAAATATAGTCGTTAACAACGCCCTCGTTTTGTTACTCAATTTTTTGCCAAGCTATATGAATGAATATACCTTTGTATATATATTCCTAGGAATGTGTAAGCAAAGATTATAATCATCGGCCTTTCGGGGCCCCGTGAGGAAGGGGCCTTATGTCTTATGGTAAAGACGGTATACTCAGTGGCCGTAATTGAGGTGTCTGCTTCATTTAAGTTAATCGCTGATCCCAATCTTGCAAGCTCATCTGAATTTTCGTTCCCTTCGATACAACTATGTGCAGAAAGCCAGCAGAGGTAGATTTTGTGCTTATTGACGCTCCTTAATGAGCTTCGACAGCTTTTTATAACCTTTGATTGAACTGTGTTGGATCTAGTCGATTTAAGAGCGACTTGACTGTCTACTAAAATAGTTATGCTCGAAGTTGGAATGTGACCACCACCGTGACCGTGTCCAGTCTCTCTCTGTATCTCAGCTTGAAAAACGCTGCAGAAGTCGGGTAGTCTCCAGGGCTTCTTTATTTGCATATTTTTTGGGACGGATATCCCCTCCTGTACCTATCTCTGCCTTTGGTACTTGGATTCGTCGGTGTAAATAGCGATTTCAGGGTCGCTTAGCACCTATTCTGATTTCCTCTTATTTCTCTCTGCTTGGGAACAGAGTGAGAGTTTATACGTTGAAGTCGTTGTAGCGACTAGCGATAGTCTTTTGTGGCATTGAAGCATTCCAAACCGTCTTTCCTTTGCAGTTCTTCTGCGGTCTCTAATAGAGTAACATGTCCATGATTTGCCCTTTCCAGCAGGGAGGACTCTCTTAGTCTGAGAGCTTCCTTTGCTGCGGTGTGTTTATTGAACATGTCTAGGGGAAGAAAATTAACTACCATTTCCAGGCCCCGCTTTTTTTTGCGCTTTGTACCGCGTACCGTTTATAGCAACATCCGCAAACGATGTCAAAAGTACCGCGAGTCAGATCTTTGACTTGGGCCAGGGGCACATAAACTTAACCTTGTTTAATAATGGGGCAACTTCAACCCATTCAAATGTAAATAAGTGTAACGCTGAAACAGAGAGACAGCTGAAAAGCCCTTTTGAATTAATTTTTAGCTTTAATCAAACACAATTACATAGGATTCAAGTTATAATTTCGCCATTCACAAAAAAAAAAAAAAAACACACGCATCCTAATACTAATGGTAGCATGAAATTTAAATCGGCTTAGCTAGGTGGTGCGGTAGGAAACCTCACAGTAGGATATAACTTCCACGTGATAGACACATCACTATGAACAGACATCCAAAGTGAACTGCTGTAGCGTTTATCGAACACAAACCTATTGAGGAGAAAAAGAGGATTTGTCGTAATATTGCAATGCTGATGTATGCATATTTCAGTCAAAATACGTTCGATATCAACCGAACGCACGCATGGACGACACGAGCACGACCCTCCTCTCGGAAACAAGTCCAGGCCCTAGCTGTAGACTCTTCTTCCGATGATATATCCCGTACAATATTCCATATAAATATGGGTGTCGTGCTCCATACGTGTAACACCCTCGCGCTCGCACTCGCCCTCGTCCTGCCACAGATATCAACCGGATCCCTATATGGAATACATCATGCTCGGTATGGTACAGTGAAAAGGGACATAATATGTGAGCGAGCTACACGATATTGTCGTAAGAACACAGAGGATGATTTTATGTTTACCCTGGATTAAATGAGAATGAATATTGCATGCGATTTGCAAATTGTCTTCATTGTTCTCGTTAATGTGAAATTAGCATTATTAGGTACTAGTGTGTTTCGAGTAGGTACATATTAGGTTTGGATTTATCCGTAAACATGATGTCATATTTGTACATTGTAAATTGTCCGAGAACTTTTGAATTTTCGGTTTATTCTCAGTGGTCTACTAATTACAAAATCCCACACCACATAGATGGGCCTAAAACGTGCACCGTATTAAATTCTAATTTATATTCACGCAACGGAGAATTAGATTTCGGAAAACGTTTTTATTTCGTCATGGTGTGGGTGATGTGGCTGGAACACAGCGCGGAGCACTCCACTGAGCACTGAGCAGAGCAGGTAGGTAGGTAGGTAGTAATTAGAAAACATTTTCATCCTCAAATCAAATACATCTGTCAGGGGCACACAACACACATATGCGGAGGCAGGTTTAGATAACTTGCATATGGATACGGGTGTGTACTGTGTACCCCCAAAATGATGATATTCAGCACCAAATGTGTACGTAAGGAGGTGTTTTTAAATATTTATACAAGTTATTGTCGTTTGGACAGTATGTTTCGGATGAAGTGCGGGCTTTTATTTGCCAAATGAATGCTAGTTGCTGTATAGCCGAGTGTTGCATATTTTACGTATTAGCTGTGGCATGCGGGTCTCGCAGGATTACACGCATAGGTACCATCATTTTTGAAACAAGATATAGTGGAGCTGAACATTATAATTTGATGGCAATTTCGGGGAGGATTATTGGCATTGCGCTAATCAGCTAAACGAGCATCCTTATACTAAGACTCTTTCCCATGGCAGGCAAAATCATTGAGTCAGGTCGATGTTGCTTACTCTGTTATACTGGGGACGTTCAAGTTGTAAGACAGCTGCCTGACTTGATCTATCTCAGTTTTGATTGGCTTAAGTCGGTCAATTGATGTTTTTGGAGGGGTAGCCCAAGAATCTAGTCAAGAAATTCGCGACTAAGTTGACAGTTCGCATATGTGGCTGACGCAGGAAATGTGACGTTACCGACCAATCTGGTTTTTGCGGTCAGGTTACATTTAGTCCAGACAAATCTAGTCGACTTACTAGATTTTTTAATGTGCCCGCTGTCTTTTCGCTCATGAGGATTGTGTCTCAAAACTCAGGCAAGAAGTAACTATTGGATAGAAAACACATTTTTTTTTTTATAATTTGTGAATTTTGTGTCGAGTGTCGACATTATAAGGTTTGTGTATGGAATGGGAAATGGGGTAAATGGCCGCGGACTCTTTTGTGGGAGCTTTTCATGGGCGTTTTGCTAGTGCCACTGAATTTCATTGTTACGTAGAGAGCTTAATTTGATTCTCGTCGTTTAAGAAGAAAAACTTCCAACTGTTACTACTTACTTACTTAACGGGCTCCCGACCAGTGGAGAGTCTCTGCCTGAGACACTGTAGCCTTCCATCCTCTGCGATCCCGGGCACGCTGCTTCCAGTTATCCAGACCAAGCGCTCTGGCATCCGCGATGGATTGGTCTTTGAATCGGAGGTTCGGTCTTCCTTGTCGTCTGGAACCTGGCGGCTGGGATTCGAAGATCCTCTTAGCTGGAGCATTATTGTCCATTCGCTCGATGTGGCCGAGCCAATGTAGTCGACGTATTTTGGCCTTTTGGACTACATCCACATCTTGGTACAGCTCATAGAGTTCGCGGTTGTATCTTCACCTCCATTCGCCCTAATCGCACGCAGGACCAAAAATCCGCCGAAGAATTTTTCTTTCGAAGGAGCCCAGTATCAGCTCTCCCTTCCTGCTTATCGTCCAGCACTCGGCGCCATAAAGCAGAACTGGCAGGATAAGGGTTCTGTAAAGCATACATTTTGTCCTTCGAGTTAGGAGTTTTGAACCCAATTGCTTTGCCAAACCGAAGTAGCAGCGGTTTCCTAGGGTAATTCTTCGCCGGATCTCCACTAGGATGTCATTTGTGGAGTTCATGTTTACTCCGAGGTAGATAAACTCCTTAACTACCTCGAAATTGTTGCTATCAATAGTGACGTTCTGTCCTAGGCGGTGGACAGATGCTTGTTTGTTTGTTGATAGCATGTACTTAGTCTTGTCCTCATTTACTACAAGACCAACGAATTTCGCCTGTTCTTCAATCGCCGTAAAAGCCTCTATCACGGCACGCTGGGAGCGACCGATGATGTCAATATCGTCTGCATACCCCAGTAGCTGGACGGATTTGTTGAAGATAGTGCCTTCCGTGTTGGCACCTGCCCTGCGCACTATCTGCTCTAGCACGAGATTGAAGAAGTCACATGATAATGCGTCTCCTTGCCGAAATCCGGTGCATGTTTGGAATAGCTCGGAGGAACTACTTCCAAATTGCACGTTGCAGCGTGTGTTCTCCAGCGTCACACTACATAGCTGGATCAGTTTTGCCGGGATCCCGAATTCGGCCATCGCCACATAAAGCTCCTGACGATGAATGCTATCATATGCGGCTTTGAAGTCGATGAATAGGTGGTGAGTCTCGACTTGAAATTCATTGGTCTTTTCCAGGATTTGCCTCAGTGTGAAAATTTGGTCTATAGTCGATCTGCCGGGCCGGAAGCCACACTGGTACGTGCCGATTAGTGTGTTGCAGAACGGTTTGAGACGTTCACACAGTACGTTGGATAGGATCTTGTATGCGACATTAAGCAGGGATATGCCTCGATAGTTCTTGCAAGACATAGGATCGCCTTTTTTGTAGATGGGGCATATGGAGCTGATAGTCCAGCCATCGGTCATACTTTCTTCCACCCATACTTGGTTGGCCAACTGTTCCTACCTAGGCTTAATTATTCTCAAAATAATGCACAACAATAAACGTGTTGTTTGGTGTAGCGCTCCATTCTTAATAACCATAATACTAAGAATTAAATAGACCGTCAGCTCCCGCGCACCAACCAAACCAAAATTTGGAAATCAAAATTTTTAGTTTAAATTTTGCTTCTGTGAATACCTACGTGTAGAAGCAGAAAAAAAAGAAATTCTAATTGCGGGAGGTGTAATTAAATACTGACACTCAGCAGTGTTCATACATCGTGGAATTTCTACCTTTTTGTGGTACTTTCGATGTCCGAATAACCTTCCACGTGAAAAAGGAAAAAAGTTAGAATATTGTAAGGAAAATTAGGATTTCAAAAAAACTATCAATTTTTGGTGCAATTTTATCGAAGAATATACCATGATTATCAACACACAATTGCCACACACACAATAGGTCTGTTCCTTTACGTTTGTAGTAAGAATGGAAAAGACTGTCAAAATGGCAGTGGTGGAGACATTTACGAAAAAGTTAGTAAACGCTTTTGTAGTAATTTATGAAAATCACTGATACATAGTCAAAAACTAAAAAAAGTTGGATGAAAAGCCGTTAAATTATCGTATAAACTCAAAGAAACAAAATTAGTGGAATCAGCTACATAGCAATGAAAGTGATTCGGAATTCAACGAACTTTTCTTCATGTTTCTGGAAATGTTTGTACTGATTGAACTACCAGCATTCGAGAAGAGGAAGCGATGCGGCATTAAAATTTCGTGGAGACGTTTTGTTTTTGGCGAAAAATTGTACAGGCGAATGTCGACAGATTGTAATTGCGTGCTGAAAATCCTACTTAACTTTGCTTTGCTGAGATCGAAGCTCAAAAAAACAGGGCTATCATTGATTTACCTGACTGGACACAGAAGAACGGTAATTTGTTTTGCGCGTTTGAAAGTCTGTTTGGACTTGACCTCCTGTAGCCTAAATGGCTCGTCCGATTTGAAGAGTGGGGTGTCATTAGATTCGTATTCTTCACCGGAGTGTCATAAAAAAAGTAACAGCCCGATTCTGGTAAACCTCACTCATGCCTTACAAGTTACAAGACCCTCGTAAGGTGAGGAGAAATTGGTTTTGTGAGGTTTCCTTACAACTTGTGAGGCTTAGTAAAACAATCGAAATTGTTATCTTTTATGGAGCAGGTCACCAAATTCAAAACCACTTATAAGCGCTCACAAGTGGCAATATTTGTATTTGATGGCTGACCTGACAAATCTCAAAATTCAAAATGCGGACAGGTGTGCAATTTTTTGACGTACCGCTCCTTCCAAACCAGGCAACGCAAAGGGAATCAAACATTGCTTACAAAGGATAAACTGGTTATTTTTATACAAGACACAATTTCCAGCGTCTTAGGCGAAATAAAAAATAAAAAAATATTTGGCGCAACAGCTCCGTAGCTTCTCACAACCATTCGTTTTGTGTGAGTTTTTAATTTTTGAGATGAATGGAAGGGATCTACAAATTTATGCCGAGTCCAAACGAGCCAAGACGTTCGCGAAAGGTGGCGCAGTAAAAAAAAAACCTTAAGTTGGAATTTTTTCGGTATTCAAACCTGGGACCCCTCGCTTAGTAGTCCAACACACTAACCACTAAGCCACTGCGCGATGTGAGTTTAACTTGGGAAATATTCCTTGGCACCAAAGAACTTTGCTTTTGAGTATTTCGGGGGAAATCAGTTGCACGGATTGTGGCGGTTGTTTGATCTTGAAGTGTCTACTTCTCTACCGCGCCAGTGCGAAAGTTGGTGCCATCGCCGTAGGTCAGCTGTAGTTCGTGTTTTACTGGGGTTGAACGTGGAACCCTCCGGTAAATAGTTTACAAAATCCAGCACAACAGAACTCAGAACTTTCAGCGAACAGCAAATATGAGATTTTGTATTTATTTTCATTTTTTAAAATGTCGAATGAAATGTGCGTCATTGTTGATCGCATTCTTTAGCCTAACGGATTTCTCTGTTTGAATTTGCCGCAAGTTCGAAACCCATGTTTCTTGAATTCATATTTTCTTCACTAAATCAAATACGAATGAAATTTTTAGTATAAATTAAAAAAAAGAAAAAAGAGAAAGGGACCTATAAATGTCTTCCCATCAGAGACCTCAGAAATTATCGAGCCAGTGATGAATACAAAATCAAGTAACTCATGTTCATTAGAAAGGGTTAAGGTTGGGTCATTAGATATAGATACTCATACCTCAGTACAGATGGTTAAATTTGATTCAAAACAATAACTGTTCACCCCTTCGTTAACGCTACTTTGGGCAATATATGGGGTGGATTGCAATTGTAGGTACGGCACCCTAGAGTAATTTGATTGTTATTACTTTTTGCTGTCCTTTTGGGAGCTCAACTCATTTATTAACAGTGGGTATGTAAAATCAGACATATGTACACAAGTGCGTATTTATGTATTGCATACCACAACTAATTACAGTTTGATTTTGTTTTTTCGATAACCTATATACCCATAGTTTCGAAATAAAATTGGAGCAATATTTCATCTCACAAATGTCTGGCAAATATCGGAGAGCTTATATTCTGACGAAATGGCCAGCGATCAGCTGAATTTAGCATGCATAAGACTGTAGGTTTCGACTTTCGAGTGGTTACAAAAACAAAACTTATACAAGCAATAGGTTTGTTTGACGTGGCTAGCACCAGTGCCCACTAGTGCGCACTGAGAAGTGTCATGGCGTTTTCCATTGGTTTCACTCGGGGATCCACTCATTCTGAAATCCAATGGAACAGCAAAACTGCTTCTGACAGAATCCACCAAAGTATTGGTGAAATGCCAAAAAATAATCTATGGCTGCTGTCAACTGACTTGTAATAAATACATAAAATTGCACTTGTGTGAGTGCTTCTTGAGTGGATTCTGACTTGAAATCGAGAAGCGAAATTCTCTTCTCAGAATCACCAGAAGAGTATTTTTGTGCCAATGGAACAGCATTTTTTTGATTCCGGACTCTCCCGGACGCTTCTTTTTGTCCAATGGAAAACGACATCAGCTAATTTTCAAGCCTGTCAAAAACCCTGCACTACCCTGAAAATTCGCCTTCTATATCGAACGCAAAACGTAGCCCTGAAGTCTGTCAGTTGTTGATATTGACAAATATTTATCTTTGGTTACACTTTTTCCCGTTTATAGTTAAAAATGAGTGAACTAAATTCTGAATTTGGGTTTGTATATTGCAAATAGTTGATAAAAGTTTCCGCAATATTATATGACGAGTTTGAAAATGAAATGACAGCAAGCGAAATGACAGCAAAACTCAGCACTGAATTCTTGCCCCCACAAATTAACTGGGGTCAGTTCAGGGCACAACTAGGGTGCAGTAGAAGCCATGTCAAACACAGGTTTTCAGTACCAGGGCGAATTCAGTGCTATATCGAACGCATTAGGGTTAACCCAGTGCGCACTAGTGCACTAGGGCCCACGTCAAACAAACCTAATGGTTGTGAGGAGCTTGTCTTATGTTGTCTTATGTGGTGAGCGACTAGCGATTGAATGACGTCGCTCTGCCTATAACAAAATGGCTAATCGCTCAGAGCTTACGCCACCATACGAATATACGATTTCATATGTTTTCATGTTTAAGAGCGACGTCGCGCAATCCCTCCGTCACTACTTGCTCACTGCGTGGCTGCAGGCAGCAGCCTTAAATTGCGTTTAGAACATCAAGTACGCTAATGTTTGCAAGCGACAGGTCAGAGCGATCCTTTAGGCTAAGAATTCGATAGCAAATCAAACGGCTAAAGTTTCATGGATGTTCTACCCATTGGGGACGTTCAAGTATCTAGTTTAGTAACTCTGACAGCTCTCTCACTAAGTGAATCTCGGTTTTGATTGGTCGAAATCGGTCATGAGAGCAGCTGTTTCAGTTGACGTTTATCTAGTCAAGAAATTCGTGACTGAGTACTTAGTTGACAGTTCTCATATGTGGCTGACGCAGAAAAAGTGACGTTCCCGACCAATCTAGTTTTTGCGTTCAGGTTGTATCTCATCCAGACCAATCTAGTCGACTTAAGATAACTAGATTCTTGAATGCGGCCATTCTGTTTCCGTTGCTGTCGGTTAAGAACCATAGCTACGCAGTCCATAACTTCTGGTTTTGCGTTGTAAGCAGTTACTATAGTGGTGTGCACTTTACCATTACTTTTTTAAATGGAAATGTGTTAATTAACTAAATGCCCCCATTAAACTATTTAAGTCGCTATTAGAAACGCTCAGTTGTTCTAAGTATAATTTAATGTACAAACATTCACTCAATCATATTTATTAAGATAGATAAGATAAGATTTTATTAACTAACCAAAAGTATTAGGTACATTTTATATTAACAAAATCGTTTTGCATGGCTTTGCCGTTTTTATTATTTTAACCTTCATAGGGTATATCATATTTTAAGTACAATTAAAATCCTTGGTTCATATACCCACATTACTCATTGTTAACTCTTAACCCTTTTGATGTATATTATTTTTCCACAACGATGGTTATCTCTATGACCTAAGCCAGGGGTGCTGATATCTCATCCTAAAAGGCATGAAGCATCATGTCAGTAGCTCCGGTCAATTCTGAACTTGCGTACCTCACAGAGGATTTTTACAAAAAAATCAACGGGGTGGGCCTATGCCTAGCAGTACATTAAAGAAATAGCTTCGTAGCGTAGGTACATATTCAATGCGCACAACAACATCTGTGAATTAGCTATGCAAAACAGTAAAAGCTGAATTTTTAAAATGTACTCTTGTTGTGTTGTTGCCAAATTAACTTCTTATAAGTGCAATAATACCTATTGTATAAATTTGCATTATAAAAAGTAAACCAAGAGGAATCTAATGGACGAAGTGGCTTGATGCTTATGTTATTTTTTTAAATTTTTGTCTCGCCAAGGCGAAAAATAGGCACGTCGACCTAAGAAGGTCTATTGCGCCGGGAATGACAGAAAATGATATCTAGGTTAGCAGTGTCTCTACCTCCCTAATGTAGCTGGTAATGTTTTCAGCAGAGGACTTCTTCAATTCTTCTGGACTTGATATTTCCCGAAAGAAGAATTTCCTTCTGATTCTAGATAGAGCCGGACATTCACACATGATGTGCTCAGCTGTTTCGTCTTCTTCAAGACATAGCTGGCACTCCGGGGAGTCGGCTATATGAAGTTTGTGTAGGTGGTATCGCAAACCGTGGTGACCCGTTAGGTAGCCTACAAGGTTTTCGATATCGTGCCTTCGTAGATTTAGGATCTTTTTGGCATTTTTCTTGAATGGCAGGATTAATCTTTTGGCTTGCCTGAGGCGTGGGATTTCTTGCCACTGTCTGATACACGTGTTGTGTTCCCAACTATTGATAGTGGAAGTAATTGCTGATTTAGTGACGACGCAGAAAGGTTCTGGTCCTATGAAAGGGGTTCCTGACCCTTTCCTGGCCAGTTCATCAGCTTTTTCGTTTCCTTCAATACCCTTGTGCCCGGGAACCCACCATAATTTGGTTTTGTTTCTGGAGCAAAGAGTTTGGAGAGCATTAAAGCAGCGCTTTCATAGTTAATTTATTTATGAAAGCTTACGCATTAAAATAAAAAGGATCTTATAAACTAGTGCAAGGCTTAAGTATAATTCATTAAGGCCGTTTTCTCATCCAATTCTTAACGATTTTAGTTCTACTTAAATACCTATAGGCTACTTTTTTTAGGGCATAAACTGTCACATAAGAGTTTATGTGGTACTTAATTCGCCATTAGTCGTACCAGCTAACGGCCCTAAAACATTAAAACAACAAGCTTTGAAGAATTTCTCTTTCTGTGTCTAAGATAGATTAAATTTACATTCCAAATTTAAATCAAAACAAGTTAAAGTGTTATCATCGGCCTGGCCGGTGCTTTGATACCCTCCACTGCATAGAAGTGATGCAAATTTGGTTTTGAGGTACCAGAACTACTTGACCGACATAGCCTATTTTAAATACCAACCTAATGACGATAAAAAGAAGTAATTTCACAAAATTTCGTTCGCCTATGTCAATTCCTTTGGCCGCTATCGTGCTTTGAACAGACAGACGGACATAGCTAAATCGATTCAGAATGTGATTTCGGGCATGTGGCCGCCGCGGCTGGTTCGAATAAAGCCAAGTCTAGGGGTCCAATTTTCAACCACTTTTTCGAGCATTTGGGGCTGTATGTCAGCAATAACGCCACGAATGTTGGCTTCCAAGTCCCCTAACGTTTCTGGTTTGTTGGCGTAGGCGAGCGACTTCACATTATCCCCAAAGAAAATAATCCAATGGTGTCAAATCACACGATCTTGGTGGCCAATTGACAGGTCCATTCCGCGAAATTATTCGCTTGTCGAATGTTTCCTTCCATAAATCGATTGTGACGTGCGCTGTGTGGCATGTAGCGCCGTCTTGTTGGAACCACATCTCATCCACATTCATGCCATCCAATTCGGGAACTAAATAGTCGGTTATCATGGCCAATTGCTGTGCACGGTGGCGAATCGATTCATTCGGGTCCTCTTCAACACTTTGCTCTACAGCGGCAGTTGTTTCTTCGGTGCGCACTGTTCGACGTCTCTGCGGATGCGTATCATCATATAGAGTAAACGTAGTGCGAAAACGATCCATGGATAACCGAATTAATTGCTCTGATGGACGATGGACATATCAATAGGCGTGTTTGTTTTAGCTTCGTTCTCAGCAAACCGAAGTAAAGTAGGATTTTCAGCACGCGATTACAACAACTACTACGAGTCTCGAAGTGTCAAGTAGAGCGTAGTTGTTGTAATTGCGTGCTGAAAATCCTACTTTACTTTGCTTTGCTGAGATCGAAGCTCAAAAACCACAGCTATTGATATTTGTGCAAGAAATGTGATCACTTGCTACCAGCTCGACCTATAGTTTCCAGCACTTCAGTCAATATATACGACTACGATGACCAACTTAGGATACCGCTCTTAGATCCTCCATAGGAGTGTTCCATAATGATTGCTGTAGTTTGATGTGGACTACTACTTACCGTTCGCTTAACATTTGTTGCCTAAGTCTGCTTCGAATGACGAATATGCACATCCAATTGGAAGCAAGAGGTACGTCAGCAACCTCAGAGGTAGATGTCCATATTCTAGATTCAGCACACTTACGCACAAAAATGTTACTCTCATTCGACAAGAGATACACTCAATTTAATTAAGTTCTTTTAGGTTGTTTAAAAACTAATTTATTATTTGTTACGTAAAGAGTATGTTCATAATTTCACGTTTGACTGATTTTTTTTTCTCACTGTTCATTTTACGTAGCGTCGCAGCGACCAGCTCTCCAAAAATGGTGTCCTCGCATCGGTGTTTTTCAGTGGTGCTATTTTCCTGTAACGCTTTCTTCTCATCTTGGACCTTTATTTGTTTTGGCCATGGCCCTTGCAATGTCTCGCCTTCCTTGGCAGTGCTTTCTGGACTACTTGAACTTGTCTTCGGTTCATTCGTTGACTCTTGACGGTTTTCATTTTTTGTGTTTTCCTCCGCGCAAACAGTGGAAGAATCTTCCTTTTCAGCTTCTTCCTCTACAAGAATTGTTTCTTGTGAGTCGAGGCCAGCAGCCTTTACAGACGGTTGGTCCGCCAAAAATGAATTACTATTAGATTCATATAATAATGCTTCATCGTCGCAATCTTGGCTGACCTCTTCTGTGAGATCGAATGTTTGGAGGATTTGTTCCGTCTCCTTATTCTGTTCTTCTTCTAAATCCAATTCTAAAAAAATGTTCGATTCGTCATCGCTGTCATCTTCCAGATCTTTTTTTTCAATGATGAATTCAGGGTGAGATATGAATTGGTTTCGTTTTGAATGCTTTTCGAAAGCATTTATGTCTACTTGCTCTACTAGGAAGGACATATCATCGAAGTACCTGAAGGTGCTGCGTCTTCCCTGTAAGTGTGCTAAATATTCCTCCAAGAACTTTGATCTTAGCAAGTGCCATCGACTTTTAACCCACGGAACTGAAGTATTGAAATTGCAGTGTATATTGTTGTTTTTAAGATGTTGTATTGTGTTATATTACCATCAGTCTTTAGTATAGCGGCTATTTCCTTCCAGTGTAATGTGCGTGCACGAAAATCGCTTCCTTTTGCGTATAGAGTAGGCCTGGCTTGAACCAGTTGTATTATAAGCACATTTTTATCTTCTTCCATTATCTTTTGAAATGTTATTTTGGTTGGATAATAGAACTAAAAATAAGCTGCTAATTAAATTGCCCAAAAGTACTTTAAACTGAAAGACTTTGTGATTTGACTTTTTGGTCTTGTAAACAGTTTTTAAATTTAAATGTCATCAGTATGTAAACAAATGTGAGTGAACAAGTTCAGACTGGAACATAAGTTGTTTGAAATAAACCAGATATGTTAAGTGCCATTTAAGGTTGAGACAGCAGAGAACAGATTACCCATAATAGAAAATATCACCTTAGCTTTTTTTAACAAGGCGAATAATGTCTTCTCACAGATGACTGTGACTTAATTTTCTCAAATGATGTGTTAAATCTGTAAAATGTTTTCATGAATGTTCTTCCCCAAAACTTGTTCTAAATCACTTGAAAATCCATCCCCACAGATGTTCGTATTTCGTCCTTTCATACCGGTTTTGTGGAATTGCTGTAGATTTATTTATTCAAAGCTTGAATTACGGAATTCCAGTTGTTCCTACAAAACGAATACACCGCTTGCTTTGCGTTCGGTTTTTTTTAACTATGGTTGCGATTGCGATATGACTTTCTTTATGACCGGACGTTGCTCTCATTCTCTCAATATATACGCGGCACATAATAATATTTTTCAAACTGATGACCACTTCACACAAGATTACGTGTTTTCTATAGGTTTGTTTGACGTGGGCCCTAGTGCGTACTAGTGCGCACTGGGTTAACCCTAATGCGTTCGATATAGTACTGAATTCGCCCTGGTACTGAAAACCTGTGTTTGACATGGCTTCTAGGGCACCCTAGTTGTGCCCTGTACTGACCCCAGTTAATCTGTGGGGGCAAGAATTCAGTGCTGAGTTTTGCTGTCGTTTCGCTTGCTGTCATTTCATTTTCAAACTCGTCATATATATTGCGAACGCATTAGGGTTAACCCAGTGCGCACTAGTACGCACTAGGGCCCACGTCAAACAAACCTATGGCTTCTATTGCACCCTAATTGTGCCCTGAACTGACCCCAGTTAATATGTGGGGGCACGAATTCAGTGCTGAGTTTTGCTGTCATTTCGCTTGCTGTCATTTCATTTTCAAACTCGTCATATATATTGCGAACACTTTTATCAATTATTTGCAATAAACAAACCCAAATTCAGAATTTAGTTCACTTATTCTTAACTATAAACGGGAAAAAGTGTTACCAAAAGATAAATATTTGTCAATATCAACAGCTGACAGACTTCAGGGCAACGTTTTGCGTTCGATATAGAAGTCGAATTTTCAGGGTATTCCAGGGTTTTTGACAGGCTTGAAAATTAGCTGACACTTCTCAGTGCGCACTAGTGCTATCCACGTCAAACAAACCTTGTGTGCTAACAATAGGCGTGTTTTTTTGAGCTTCGATCTCAGCAAAGCAAAGTAAAGTAGAATTTTCAGCACACTTATTACAACAACTACTGCGAGTCTCGAAGTGTCAAGTAGAGCGTAGTTGTTGTAATTGCGTGCTGAAAATCCTACTTTACTTTGCTTTGCTGAGATCGAAGCTCAAAAAAACAGGGCTAATATTAAACCAGTCAGAACGGATTTATCGTTGTTACATAAACGCACTCCATTTATTATTCACTATGTTACTTTGCAGCGCTTTAACATTTAGTACATACCTGGAATTTGGTTCCATTTCATCATTTTCAAGAGAATATCATCCCTGACTTTACTGTTTCCTTTCCATCGTAAACTCATACTTCAAAATCAGCTGTTATTTTTTGTGATTGCTTTATTTATATTTTCTTCGTACTGAATTTGAATATGATGCAAGTTTCCTAACTTCTATGTTATTTGAGATCTCTTCGAAGTTGGTCGTGTAGTTTTGTCTGTCCTTTACCGGTAGTTTACACATTGAAGTTGATAGTTTAACAATAATTTATTATTCAGTCGCGGCATATTCAGATCGCCCGAAATGTATAAGCATTTAGTGATAGTTATTGCATTGTCCAGCCTCTGCTGTTTCTTATACGGGATTGTAAATATCCTATTGGACGTCGAAAAGAATGCGTGCCACATGACTTATATGTATCAAGTTCCAACATTTATCGTAAGCTAATCAATTACTGTTTTGTTGTATCTTATCTATGATATTCTTATTTGGTATAGCGCAGAAATAGTGAGTAATATTTAAGAAATAGTGAGTAATATTTAAGAAATATGTGGGTAAGGTACAAAACAGATGCAGTTACTCTCATGTCCTCGATTACGTGTACTGTAATTACATGCCAGCTGTTTCCATTTCCCACGCAAACTTCAAATAATTTTAAAATAATTACAGGGAGGCATTCTTCAGATAATTTTCTTATCGCATTAAATATTTAATTCCAGTTTCAACGAAGGGGGAATTATTTTGAATTAGCAACTTTAAGATATGAAGGAGCATTTGTATTATTTGTTCGTTATAGAGGATATCCAACCTTCGGTCATGCCCACCGATTGTTAGTGTGGCGATGGGACCGTTCTCGAATTTAGATTTTCCCGTATTAGCTGAAATGTTTTGCGTTCCTTCTATCAGTACCTACTTACCTTAGGCGCACTTTCTTAGTTGTTGTATAGAATTGGAGCTGCTGCAAGAAATGCCACTTGCCTTCATTGGCCTCCTTATATTGTCAGAATATTTCGCATCATTCCAATTGTTTTATAAATTTTATTTCTGACCATTCCTAAATATTTTTTTTGTATAGAAAATCCATGTTGACGGGGAGGAACAGTATCCCAAGTACAACCTGTACACGTATGCGGAGGGTCGTTTAATAGAAAACGCACGTTGGCAACGATTCAATGGAGCGCCTGTTATATTCGTTCCAGGAAACAGCGGATCCTACAAACAGGTAGAGACTACAAATTGTTAACTAACATTCAGAATCAACTGTTGAATATTGTAGGGACGGTCGCTGGGGTCGACTGCACTGCGCAAAGGTATTGATCACGACTTGAACTATCATTTGGATTACTTCATGGGTAAGTGTATTCAACTTCCTAATATGTATTTACATTCTTTAAAAATGTATTTATCCTTAGTCGACTATAACGAGGAATTTTCCGCATTATTCGGCGGATACCTCGGCAGTCAAAAGGAGTTCCTCAAGAAATGCATTCTCGCTGTTCTCAAGTTGTACACAAGTTTGCCAAATGCACCGAAACAAGTTGTACTAATAGGACATTCAATGGGAGGAAAGGTAGCACAGTCGTTGCTCACCGACCCGGAAGTTGCCGAAATGATTAACACAATCATATTCATAGCGACCCCAATAGATCGTCCAGTGATAAACTTTGATGTCTATATGGAAGCTGTTTATCGGGATACTAACAATGACTTGCTGAAAGAGAGAAGGGTGATACCATTTGAAAATACCACCAATTACTGTACTGCTCCGTACGCAATTAGTTTGCCAACGCGGCCTGGAGACACAAAAAGCCTAGACGACAAACTTCTTATATCAATTGGTGGTGGAAATCGGGATTTACTAGTTCATGCCGGTCTTACGTATTCAAAGTTCAGCGACATTAACGTGTTGGTTGGTTTTGAAAGACATTTGAAAGGACTGCGAATAATACGCTCTTCTTGTTTTTAGGCCTCAGCTATACCGAATGTGTGGTTGAGCACCGATCACGTAGCTTCGGTGTGGTGTCTCCAACTAGTGCTTGTCATCAATCGTTTCCTATTTAGTATTATATCTTCTTCGGGCAGCAAGCGCAATCAAGTTCTAAGCTTTGTTCAAGACAAATCTGTGCGCTTATCCAAGGCATCGTATTTTTTTGTGGTAAATCAGTAGTTTCTCTAGATATGGTGCAATGAACCTTATATTTTCCGGGCATTTTAAGGCACCAACGACAAGTTCAAAACGGCGAGATGTTAATCTAATAACCGAGGGGGATTTGGATGAATGGAACGAGGACTCTCGCAGGGTGTTCAGCAAGGAATTCAAGGCTGGATTGAACTACACCTATGTTCAGATGATTCCACTGGTCGATAAACCTCAGTACAAGGTATGTCTTTGAAGCTAAACCGAAGTTGGCTGTTTGGTGAATTGAATCTTTCAGAAATTGTATGCGGATGCCTTCAATTTGGAAGCAGAAGATTGGGTCTTCGGCTGTGATGCCAAGGAGTTCAAACGCAACATGAGATACTGGTATGTACTATTGAAATTTTGTTGGGCACTATCACTACCAATTATGGCACGAAAAAGAAACGAAAAAGCTCTGTCGCAATGAGTTTAATAAGTCTAACAGGGAGGAGAAGCCGGATGAATTCCTTTGATTGAATCAGTTGTGTCATCAGTATGGCAGACACTTTTACGTAAGCTACTTCGACACACTTGGAGCAGTCAATCAATGTGCTTTTAGTGTTTCTTGATAGAGGGTTACATCGCAGTCACAGCAAGTGAAATTTGCTTCATATTGGTTCTATGATAAATCGGAATCGATTGTTTCCACCCCACGGCGCTTGCGGTTTAACATACTCCAGGCGATGGAACCCACTCTTCCAATATCACAGAAACCACCTCTGCATGCGTATGGAAATGTCTCACCACAATTTTTATTTGCAAATGGTTCAGAGTCGCTTCTCTATGTCCACATTTGGGTTAATTTTCGAATCATTGAAATTGTGTTTTATTTTCAGTTCAACTGGTTATTCCATCTCTCATCGCGTGCAAAAGCTTCCAAATAGCCCTCAAAAGCGAATGTTTCTATCGATCGATCTGCATAAAATAAAGAAAACATATCCCAACTGGACACATGTCATTCTGCGGATTCCGCCAACCAGGAGCAATGTATTCAAAGAAAACCCCTACACCATCTCAAATAATAATTCGTAACTTTCGATGCAGGTTAAGCTGAATGTAGACATTCACGATCCCGAAGAGAGGACTTTGAAAATTGCGGCTCCAAAATGGTACTCGTACAGCGAAAAGCAATTGATTTCGGACTCAACGCTTGGCGCATCGCATTATAAAATACTCGTATCAGGTAAAAATTTCGTGGAATCCTTCCAACGAATGCGTAGTAATAGTTTTCCCAAGATCTCGATGAGTCCTATCAGTCGTTTAAAATCTTCATCAAACCGAGGGTGTGCTCGCAGCCAACACATAACGCAGTGGCAAAGACTTGTGTACCTTGGGCCAAAGGCTCCGAACGCCACCAAAACTTCTCGTAATGTTACCCTTTGCAATTAAATATTCACTCTCATATAATTATTTTCTTTTACATCTAAGCGGGTTGGAAAACAACCCACTTTCAGTGAATGTACCAATATCAAAACCGCTTGGCTACAACACCACCGAGAATCCGGTCACAATAAATTTGTATTTGGATCCCAATTGCCGCTATCAAATATCGTAAGAGTATTCGTGCCTGCATCTTATTTTTACCTACAGATATTGTCTTTTCATAATCTGACAGATATCAAAATGCATTTGGAGGATCTCTATCGCGCATAGTGCAGCAGTACGCCCATTGGCTTCCAGCGCATTTGACTGCAGTTTTGCTTCTATCGTTTAAATATCAATTGTCATTGACTCCGAACCGGGCACCGTTTAAATGCGGCAAACTTCACTTAGCCATCGTAAACTGCGGCTCTTTCTTTCTCATCACAGGTAAGCCAACATTTAATTTATCATTGCATTTACGAGTGTGTATTCGGATAATTTCAGCTACACGCATATTTGCCAAACTGCTGCAATCGGTCAAGTTTTTCCCTGAGCCAGATAACTTTCATCGGTCGATGGTTATATCGTTTATTATACACGGATCTGCGTCTGCAATTATCTTACTGACTACGGCTGGCATTTGGACTTTTATAACATTTTATGGAAATGTCATTCATCGTATATTTTTAAGGTGAGTTAACATATATATCGTGCCAGAAGTTATTTTTTCCCCGAGCAAATGATAAAACCAATTTAAATATTCAGAAACGTAGGTAGCAATTGATGAAGTTTACCTTGGTTCATAGGTTGAAATTCGAAAGAGAACATCAAACCAATCTTAGCATAAGATATACATATAGAAAAATGAATTCCAATAACTGGTCTTGTATATTTTCAGATTGACAAAACTCTCTACGCCTGTTTTTTCGATAGTTTTGCCTATTATTGAACGTATTCCTCTTTTGGCTGGCGTTGCTCTGATTGCTATTGCATTTGCATCATGTGGTGGTATAGCCTTGATTATAGGTTGTGTCGTCTATTTTATGCTGGTAAGTATGCTAACGAATTGAATCGTGTTTTTATTTAATTGCTTTCGGTTTGAAATGGTTTGTAGATATTACAATCAGCCCTAGTCTGCCGGGGGGAATTTTACTTCAATTTCCACTAAACACTGAAAAGGCAGAGTGAAAGGGAATCGAATGGGTGAGTCGAATCTACCATTCACGTGAATAGCAGAATAGGGCTGAATCTAATGTCGATTTAAATAACTTTGACACTCAAATACACTACGTACCCGTTTTGAGTAGTGCACATCAACAAATTTCAAAAACTACTACACGACAAGTATTCGCTCACGTCAGAGGTAGGAGGTTTTATTTCAAAAGGTGTATATCGTGAAAAAAGGTTACAATACCGTGGCCTCCAACAAGTGATGAAAAAATACAAGCACAAAAAAGTACAAGAGAAAAGGCAAAAAGAGGCACAAATGCCAATTGGTCCGATTAGTCACCATCCTGATTGCGTCGATGAGCGCCTGACAGCCGCCAACAAGGTGCACATACGCGCCGCCGAGACTCGAGCGAGGCCTTAAGAGTCGGTCCAGTCCCCCTACTCTAAACATAAACCTAAAAACTTAATTTCTAGCTTAAAACTAAGAAGGATGCTACGTAAGTAGCGCACCGGGCCGGGAGAGCGTATCAACCCTCACCTCTTCATCAAGCCACCATAATTCGGTGAACTGCTTTAAAGTATCGACCTTGTCCCGATTCGCAATTGCGGTGGTAAAACGGAGGAGCTCCTGAGCATTGGCGGCGTACCCGTGGATGATGAGCCTTATCCCTCGCCCCGCGGTGGCTGTAGTACAATGCCGGCACACCATCTTTTTGCTGGACTAACCCTTTCATGTCTACATGAAGAAATGCCTCAGGCGGGATAAAGCCAGAACGAAGCGTACTCTCGTGGTACATTAACCTGAGATCAGGTTATTATCACTGGTCATCGCCCTTGCAACGTGCCTTCGAATCACCTTAATAAGGAAATTGTCAATCCTATTCAGTCGAGCCCCATTGTGTAGGGTATTGTTGGGATAGTGTTTTATGTACTCAGATTCGGGAGTTCTAAACAACCCTAGACAGGCCCTGAGACATTGCCTCTCAAACACCCGAATCTTTTCCATGTAGGACGGCGCTATATTGAACCACATGGGACAGCCATAAGCGATGACAGGCCTTATAAGGGCCACGTAGCAAATGACCTTTACCCTGGTGTCAAGTTGACTGCTACGAAACAGTCTCCTTGTCAGAGCGTAGGCCCTCCTTGCCCCAGCAAGACAAGCATCTATAAAAATACAGATACTGGTCGAGCCAGATGCCAAGATACCTGACCACGTTTCTCACCGCCAACGGTCGCCCCTGCTCTCCAATACGAGAACCGATTTTTTCAGCGTGGTATGGTCGTTGGCAAAAATCTACATTACAAACTTTCTATTTAACTACTTCCGCTTGTGGTCGAAAATCGACCCTACCTGTTATAAATCTACGATTGTTAGGTATTTTTCGTGGCAAATTTGTACATGCTGACGTCACATAAATTCGGCCATTCGGTGTTCACTCGTGTGTCTTTCGTGGGAGGTAAAAGTGGCTGCGACAGCCCGTATGACCAGACGCTTGACCGGCGATTACACGCAGTGATAAATTTAGGACAAATGGTTGCGTCATAATGACGTCGGCATGTCAAAATTTGGCATGAAGTGTGTAATCGTAGCTTCGATGACAGTTTGGACCGAACAATTTAACATTCATTATTGCAACCAACCGTCAACACCTCGCAGATTATATGCCCCGAAATTAAAATTATGTATGCAGTTTCTTCCTTTTAAGGTTATGTAATTTGCATTCCATTGAAAGTTACACTGTTATGGGTTACGGGTACGGCTGAAACCTGAAACAAAAAAAAAAGTTCAACTTCAATACCTCTCCCCTACAGCATTCAATTTCAAATTCAACACATTCAATTATTTTATTGTACGATGCTCCCTGTGCAACAATTGGTTATTTGATTCGGTTGCAGATTTTTGTACAACGCTCAACGAGTAGTGTCTAGTGCATGAGCTCGTATTGCTCAGTAAACATGGACCAGTTTTGACATAATGTGCGGAACTTATCTGTTCAACTCGTTGCTTTACTTCCTGATATTTTTTTTTTTGTGTCGTGTGCAAGTAATTTGTGGTCCTCTGCGAGTTGAGCCATTAGAATCAACTGTGTCAAAGTCCAGCACTAAAAAATTATTCCTGGAACAGCATTGTGTTGCAATGAAACATATGCCTGGCATTGACACTAGGAATCGTAACCAGGAAAGAACTGTGGAGCAATCCAGTCTCTTTGGGTAAGATGAGTAGTGGTAGTTGGTCAGGAAGGGGCCCAATATTGTAATCAGTTTCCAATATGTTTTTAAAATGATTCATCATTATCAAACAACAAAGTCGTTGAGGATCTACTTCGAAGAATGAAATAAGGTGTCAAAATATGAAATTTTTGTTGAAAATATATCATATTTTTGTTGTCATTGCATGGCGAGCATAATTTTGGGGCCTTTCGCAGCGCCGCTGATTGGTTCTTCTTACTACTTTTATAAGCCAACGTAAACAACTTCAGGCATTCTTTTCATTAATGGAAGTTCTAACTAGGGTTTATAACGAAGAATGGTTTCATGCGCATATGAGTATCTCGTGCGTCATCGATTCCTTTCAGTACCATGACTCTTGCTTCCACCAAATAAGATTCACCTATCTTCAAGTACTTGAAATACTCCTAGGGAAATGCGCCTGAACTTATAACCATCATATCATAATTTAATCTCTGAGGGCGCGTAAAATATAGAACAAACACTTTGATTATCATAAAAGGATTTTCTTTTAAATATTCCAGATCTCAAAACAATATGAAGATTACTTGGAAAAGTTTGTGTTCGATACAGTAGCCACAATTGCCAGCAAACTGTTTGGAAAGAGAGTACTGAAACCTGACGACGAGAACGATATTGAACCGGAAACGGAGGAAGAAAATAATGCTACAGACGTAGAAACAGAAGACGCCAATCCGCAACCAGCGAATGGTACTCTCGAAGAAAGCGATCCATTAGTTTTGCGAGAAAAAGGAAGCGGGGAAAGCTCAGACCTCATTGCCAGCGAGAACCTCGAAGAGAAGAACAACGAACAAGATGAAGAACTTGAAAAGCTACTAAACGAAGCAATAGAAAAACAAAACGAGGCACTTAAAGAAAAGCAAGAGAAAAGAAAACAAGAACGTAGGGAATATGACGGTATCCACGAAGGACTAGTCAGTGTTCACTTCCACATGACACTTTTACTGCTAATGTGTGTCCTGGCAGTTTTGTTTATTCCCACAACCATTTCTTGGGCAAGAGACTTCAGGTAAACACATATAAACGTTGATACAACTTTAATTCGTATACAAATGTTTTACAGGTATTCAAATAGTCTATCCCCGGATCCGTCAATAATCCCGGCAACTATAGTGTTAAGTTGCGTTTTTATACTCTGGCAATTGGAGGCTCCCAAAAACCTGTAAGTGCCTGTAAATACTTTTCATTCGTCTATTAAACGTGATTCTCCTATTTTCAGATTCGCGTACAACTTTGTTGCGAGTATTTTATACGTTTGCGCTGCGATTTCTATTGTATACTGTCAAGATTCGGTATACCGCTTAAGTGGAGTGATTTCTGCTGTTTTTCTTATGGTCACAGCACACCAGTTATTCTCGTCGGTAAAATCTAACGATATTGACTTTGACCCTGCCGAAGCTGAGATAAAAAATAGAATAGAGAAAATGCAAGCTGTATTGTCAGATGCTAGTACCAAGAAGACCTCGTGAAAAATGTTTTAGATTTTATTTTATTTAGGAACAATGTCTAGTCCCGTTTGCACGTTCGGTTTATACTTTTACATTCATATACTTTTGTGCGTTCATTGCAGATAGTTGTGTATTCGATGCAGCTATTATTTTTGTTCGATTGATTAAAGTCAAAATGTTGTTTTAATTACGGGGGATGTTATTTTTCGTCACAAGGCAAGCCCGGATGTAAGTTTTCTCTGTTCCCTATCAGTGGACTATAGGACTTTAGATCGGAAATAGCATGCGTAGAGGTGTCAGTGAAAAAATTAATGTACACTAGCTCAGAAACATTCAGCACTGTAAGAATATTCTATGCATGCAATCGGCTTGAAGTGGGAACTAAACCCCAAAATAATGCCAAGCTAATTACACGAACACAAATGCCAATGATTATGATATCAGCCACAGGATAGTGGTGATGTTATAGATTTATACATACAGGAGTCGATTGTTAAACGCAGAGATCAGTTCATAGTACTTTTTCCCTTATGATCGATTATCGTCGTTTAGTAGATGAGTAAGCAGTTCTAACAAAGCGTTCAAATGGTGCCATTGATGGAAATGAAACAAATCACTATTAGCATCGATTGCCATAAATATAATTTCGAACGAACATACACTCTGGTTTCAGTTGATTCCCTCCTAGTTATTAGTACGATCAAAATACATGGGCATATTTTAATCCCATTCGGTCACGAGAATAATACGATGCGGCTTTTGTTTACTTTAGTATGATTTTCTTTAATTTGGGATTATAACAACGTAAAAGAACAGAAGAAGGAGGAAATTTAAACGTATTAACAAAATATAACAGTTTCTATATAAAATGCTGGGTATATCACTTTAAAAATATTCACTACTCAGCCAGTACAACATCGTGTACCCGTGGCGGGATTAACTTCAGCAGTATTATCATCCGAGTCGTCCACAATAAGTCTGTTCGAACTCCGTACCGAATTATTGCGTTGAAATGACGAAGCTTTAGCTTCCTTTAGGTCGGTACATTGGATCATCTAAATTGAGAGTAGTTAAATAATGTAGATAACAATAAACAAAAAAAAACATACCAATAATGTAAGTTCCTGGAAAAGTTCTTCAATTCCTTCATTTTGCTTTGCTGATGTTTCAAAGAAACTAGCTCCGACAGCTTGGGCATAACTAGAAACAGAACTTTTTACCATAATTCCACTTGAGCTAAAAACACTTTAGACAAACCTTTGAGCTTCTTCGATGTTGACTATTCTATCCTTTTCTAGATCGGTTTTGTTTCCAACTATAGCAATAACTATATCTGAGCCCAGCATTTTTTTCAGCTCCTTCACCCAGTTTTTCACCTGTTTATAGAAACAACGCAGTTAGCGCCGCATGAAAATGATCGAGGAAATAAATTGTTTACAACCTTTTGAAAAGAGTCTTGGTCTGTGATATCGTAAACCAATATTGCTCCATTTGAACCGCGGTAATAGATAGGGCCAAGTGCATGGAATCTTAACGCGATAAGAAATGAACAGAGGTGAGCATTTAATACTCTATCTATGTATTTCACCACATCGAAGGTGCTTTATGTCAAGTTTTATTACCTTTCCTGTCCCGCAGTGTCCCAAATGTTCAGTTGAATTCGTTTATCATCTAAATTGATTTTCTTTGTTAAAAACGAAGCCTAAAATAAAAGAATGCAGGTCTAAATAAGAAGGGAAGCCCAACAAATATACCAATTTGAAATAAAAAGGGAACTTCAACAATGGATGAAGCGCTCCTTTAGATTTAATAACTTGTTGTCCAAATTACCTGCAATGTACTTATGTGTTTATTATTAAACTTATCCTCCACATATCTCAGGACAATCGAAGTTTTGCCCACGCATCCTTCTCCAAGCAAAACAATTTTCAGATTATAATTAGTAGCTGCGCTTGTACTCATATTTATATCACATCTGTGGTCTCTTATATTTAGTAGTCACTAAGCTAGTTGGCACAATATCATTTCTTTTCGCGATCATGCACAAATTCAATAAAGAAATTTTATTTCACTTGTACTATAAATATTAAAAACAGAAATTGGAAACAAATTTGCAAAAGTTTCCTCTTTCGTATTTTTTTAATGCGATTGTCAAATCCAGATGACATAAACATCCAGGTATTACCAGCTTCAAATGCGCACGGAAGTTTGAACACGCCATCTGGTAGAAAAAGCATGCACCAAAAAATAATATAATATAAATTAGAGGGTAGACAAGTTGAATAGAAAAAAATTTCGGAAATGCGACTGACTGATCAATGCCAAATTATGCGTCACATCTTATTCAGGCAAATTGTTTCAAAAGGTTAAATCCGGGGAAATTGCAATAAAGACAGGTGCGTCGATTGCTGCAGAGTTGCGGTAAAAAAAAACAGTCAGCAAAACATCACTGCTGTTGAAGAATAATTTACTGTCAAATCGAGAAAGAGAAAGCGTGTGGGAAAATATTTTTTTTTTTCGATTCGGATCACTTTTTGCAGATCTCGATAATTTTTCAGATTTACACATACTGCCACAAATAACCACAGCTGTTTTACGTCATTTTGCTCTTAAAACAAATGCGCAAAGTTTCGTAAAAAGCTAAATAAAGAAATAGTACATAAATAGCAATGGATGTTGGAGGAATTATTATCTTCATTGTCTTCCTCATCATCTGGAACCTACGAATCATCGAAACTACTCCATTTGTATCTACAACAGAGGAAACATTTTCCTAGTCGATATCCATAACTGATTTTTCCAAAAGCGAATGCAATTTGAAGAATTGCTGTCAAATAACGAACTAATCCGCGGCAAATCTGAGATCTGACAAAGGTTTTTGGTGGTCCCAATAGAAAACGACCTACTTCGAATCATAGACAAACCATACTGAGACCCCCAACTCACAATCCTCTTGCCGCTGGCCCCCTCAGTTTTTTTTTAAATTCGCCATTTGGTATTCCTATCGGTGTTGTGTCAAATATGAATCCGTGTGACATGCAAAAGCATACAAAAAATACAAAAATAAATGCTGCCAACCTCGGAAACCGTGGGGAAATGTGAAAGGGTTCGGGAATACCACATTTTACCATAACTGAATGCCATTGGTTAGTAATTATAAATTTTTTGAAGGTGAATAATTTGATTTGTGTGGTTAATAAAACTATCTAAAGGAGATGTTTTACATACTAGAAATATATTGGGACAAATATGGTTGTGTATTTCCCGCTTTTGGATATAATTAACTTCGATTTCGTGTGTAAATTTTTCTTCAATAATAAAGAAAATTTGCTCAAAATGTTTTTATTTTCCCTCAACCAACCTACATTCCTAATTTTTCGTAAATATTTTAAGTAAATGTACACTTATTCCTAAAACAAATTATTATTCACACGTAACGAACAATTTTAAATTTAACGGATAAAATTCTATGAACGCTGCAAGCCACTTTGCCCAAAGCGGAAGTGGCATATGCAAGGTGCGAGTGTATTTGTTTCTGAAGTTTCGTGACATTTGTCAATACGAATTTCTATGTAACATACAAGCGCACTTAGCATTTGCCACCCCATAGAAATATAGCTTGTAGGCTAAGTAACGGGAAATCGGCCGAAGTTGGTGGTCTCAGTATTGTCTCTGCTTCGAATAGGGAAGACATTCTAATTACTATCCGTTCTGTTAAATGTAATCCTTGCGAAAAAGTGAAAAATATGTAAAAAAAAAAAAAAAAGGGAAAAGAAGGCCAGAGTAATAAACTAGACCGGACCTAGTGGGTTCGTTGTTGCTGCCTTATAGTTATGGCTGTGTCTCGTCGAGGGGGAATAGGTGGTTTATCCTTGGATCGGGGGAAGGGTGCCAAAACAGTTTACCACTTGCTTGTGAACCTCGGACGACCCCAAATTAGACGGTATGTCTTCGAATAGACGAGGGGTAACCGAAACAGTGTACCCTACGTTTATGGTCCTCCGACATCTCGCCCGAAGTGACGTATACCGGTTGTGTCAGTATCCGTGATTTGTAGATCGGCCCTTTCTTTGCAAGCCTTACTAGACCTTTAGTAAGGTTGGTCAGGGAATAGGTGACCGGTCGACAGTTAGCCTTCGGATAGGCGGGTGGTAACCGTAACGGTTGGACCCTCGTCTGTATCCTCTGGTAACTTATCGGATAGGGCAGATAAAGCGAGGCGTAATAGTAGCGGTGATTATATCAATCGTTCTAGTTACTGCGCAAATTGTGAGGTGTCTCAAATTGGTCAAAATGTGGGTCTGACCGAGTGACAGTATTGTTTCGGATAAGAACAGAGGGGTAACCGAAGCAGTTTCCCCTCTGTTACCATCCATAATCAATCCTTTTAAATAGTAGCTGATGGTACCAGTTGCTAATGCTGAAAATATGTAAATGATCATTGCAGCCATTTGGTCTTAGTAATATATTTGCTGATGCTGTGTGTATCTGTGAGAGACAAGTCACTGAGGTCTTCGAAGAAGTAATTTCCTAAGATTGTTTTACGCATATTTGCAAGAGCTGGGCAGGTGCACAGAAGATAAAAAAAAAACGGTTTTCTCTTCCCCTCTCATCAGTACAAAAATAAATAAATAGTTGGCGCAACAGGTCCGTAGAGACCCTGGGCCTAGCTTCTCACAACCATTCGTGTTGTGTGAGTTTCTCATTTTTGGGACGAATGGAAGGGATCTACAGTTTTATGCCGAGTCCAAACGGCTAATTGAGAAGCTCTTTCATGACAGTTATACTCTCGGATGTTTGTCAGACGTTCGCGAGAGGTGGCGCAGTGGAAAGAAAACCTTATGTTGGAATTTGGTTTTTCTCGGGATTCGAACCTGGACCCCTCGCTTAGTAGTCCAACACACTAACCACTAAGCCACTGCGCCGACAGCTTTTTTGCAAAAATCGTAGTAAGGGGCTCCTAATCTGCGAGCGTGTCTTGCTATCAGACAATGTCCTGTTAATGCTCCCACTACGGAGCTGATTCTGTTTCTACTAATAGAGAGAAGTCTCTGAGTCCTTTTATCATCCAGTTTTGACCAGATTTGCTTGGATGTGGCGCATGTATCAATGCTGTTCCACCTGTTGTTTGCAAAGCCCTTACTTAAATGTAACAGAGATCCTGTGAAATCCAATGTTCCACAAAACATAGGAAGATCTGCAGATGAAACTTTGAAAGATTTGAAGACGAGTTGAAGACGCTGCAATTGCGTTTTTTAAATAAATATAGACCACTTCACTTGCCTCACGTATTGTTGTTAGGTTTGTGTGACCATTAAATCGTATAATAGACGATGATACAAATACTAGCTGCTTCAACTTTTTTATTTCCAAATAAAACAACAAATACAATAAATAAATCTGGTAAAATATAATATTTTTATTAAGAATATCTCTTACCATGGAATGTTAGTTCAATTACTCCAATGTTATAAAATATTTCTGTACAAAATACTACAATGATAAATAATAGCAAATTTTATAAATAGACACAAACAGATGAGTCGTTTTCAGGTAAAAGACAAGACAAGACAACACAAATAATTATTTCCTATATCCTATGGGTTGCAACTGCAATGCACTCCAATGGTAAAACGATGCGCTGACTGATTGATATATATTTCAATTTACATTTCTACGTAATGAAGTACCGATTAAAAATTTGTATTCACAGTTCCATCAAATGGTCCCATTTCATCGCCGAAATCCTGTAGCTCATCATCTACGATTTCTTCCAAATCATCACCGTCCTCCTTCGATTCGGGGCAACGTCTACAGCGACTGTCGTTTATTCCATAATTAATGCATGTTGCACCCACACACTCACAGCAGCCATCATGGAACCATCTGAAAACAAAACAAAGAAATACTAACAAATTTTTCTATCGAGTTGTAAGATCAAAACACAATAAACCTGTTAACACTCAATTCTATTGTGTTAACAATGTACGGGCGAGCAATCTCCAATGGCTGCTGCTGCATTTTCATCCGCTCTACTATAAGTAGTTGTGAATACCTTATTTTCCATTAGCCCAGCCAAAACATACTTCCGACAAGAATGTCGAGGGTCATAAATTAAAAAATAAAAGGACACTCACCGATAGCTGCTGGCGCCAGTGCTCTGACAACTCTGGCGACACTTGTTCCAGGAAATGCATGGCGCTAGGTAGATGACACTGCAGTTCATTGTAATCGTATGGTCGCGCTCCTTGAGTATTTCATCCGAATCTTGCTCATTTGATTCTATCGACAAGTAGAGTTTTTTCAAAGAGAACAAAATTAAATGGAGGTCCATGGAAAACTTACTTAAGTAATATTTGACGTCCTTTTCCAGCTTTGGGCCTGCGAGGAGAGTATCAAAATCAACTGGAAAAGTCACAATGTCCCATTCATATTCTTCGGGTTCGGAGGTTATAAGAGCATTGAATAATTCTGGAACGCCGTCAAATTCTTCCACGTGCGATTTCTTCGATAAAGCATTTCGAGTCTCATTAGGTTTAGGACAAAGTTCTGTAAACATAACAATAAGGTTTCAAGAGTTAGATTTAGCCCTCCGATAAACGCATAGCGCTTTATGTACATAAGCTCAATTATGCGAATTTTGTATAAAAATATAGCTTAAACTTTAAATGGAACATGGTCGTTAGTAACGATCATCAAATCCGCTATTGGTAAACTTGAGCTAAGCTGTTTAATATTGAAACGACGTTTACTCGTTTTGTAATGATTGAGGAGCTGAAAAATCAAACCGGTTTCAAAATTTACTTCATAATATCTACCTGTCAGTCAAAATTTAACGTGCGAATTCAATGGGTCGGCACATTTTCTCAAGCTAAACTTTTTAGGACTACTTAATAAGTTGTCTTTCCAAACTAAACTACAGTCATTACAAAAGATGTATCGAATAAGTCTTAACATGCAAAAATTTTTAAAGCTGTATGTAGAAGAACATTCTTCGGGGTTAAGTACTCGATGGGCCTTACAAATAATCATTTTTAACGATTTTTAACCTTCACCTTATATATTTTGTAGGACAGAATAAAGAATTTTGTATGGAAAATTTCGCCTCGACACTAAAAATGATCATTAGTATCGCGGGATGTATATCATTATATTAATACGTGAACATCAAAAGTTTCGGTACACTTTTTAAGTATTTATTATATTACCATATTACCATAGCAACGTATTCAAATATAAATCATCTTAGATTAAAACCTGTTTCCGATGGAGCAACTCATTTTTAGTATTACGTTCTTATTAAAGGTATGTTCGATTTTCGACCACAAGCGATACTAGTTTATATTATTGTGGCAATGAAAATATATATTGTATATATTTTTATACCCTTCAGAGGAAGGTATATTCACTTTGCCAATACATTTGTAACGCCAAGAAGGAGTCACCGGAGACCTCATAAAGTATATATATTCTGAATCAAGATCACATTCTGAATCGACTTAGCCATGTCCGTCTGTCTGTCTGTCTGTCTGTCTGTCTGTTGAAAGCACGATAGCGCCCAAAGTAATTGACGTAGGTGAACGAAATTTGGTGAAAGGACTTCTTTTTATCGCCATCAGGTTGGTATTGAAAATGGGCTATGTCGGTAAAGTAGTTCTGGTACCTCCCATACAAAACCAATATTGGACCCATGTGCCTCTCTGTCTGTTGAAAGCACGATAGCGCCCAAAGTAATTAACGTAGGTGAATGAAATTTGGTGAGAGCACTTATTTTTATCAGCGTCAGGTTGATATTGAAAACGGGGTATGTCGGTCAAGTAGTTCTGGTACCTCCCATACAAAACCAATATTGGACCCATGTGTCTCTCTGTCTGTTGAAAACACGATGGCGCCCAAAGTAATTGACGTAGCTGAATGAAATTTGGTGAAAGGACTTCTTTTTATCGGCGTCAGGTTGGTATTCAAAATGGGCTATGTCGGTAAAGTAGTTCTGGTACCTCCCATACAAAACCAATATTAGACCCATGTGTCCCTCTTTCCGTTGAAAACACGATAGCGTCCAAAGGAATCAACCTAGGTGAACGAAATTTTGTGAAAGGACTTCTTTTATCGTCGTTAGGTTGGTATTAAAAATGGGCTATGTCGGTCAAGTAGTTCTGGTATTTTGCATGACTTGTATGCAGTGGAGGGTATCAAAGCATCGGCCAGGCCGATGATAACACTTTTACTTGTTTTTATGAAGGGTTTTCCAATAAGAGGTGTTATATTGGTATTAAAAGAAAAATTTAATTTCTTGAGATAAATGATCGGACGTTTATTTCATAATAAAGAGGAAGGTATACCGTTAATAATGAAAAGCAACATCAAGCAAATGGCCACCACGAGCACGCATACAGGACCATATCCTTTTCATGAAATTTTCCATAACCAAATCGCAAAGTGGCTGCCCTATGTCCTCGATAGCCTCACATTGAGGACGGAGAGACTTCTTAACAATAACTCTTGGGTTTTCCGACCCCCAGATGCGACAATTTTGCTTGTTGACGTAGCCACCGAGGTAGAAATGGGCCTCATCAGTCAAGATGATTTTTCGATGGAATTCCGGATCATTTTCATATATTTCAAGGACCCAAGGACGACGTTTTTTCACCATTTTTGTAGTGAATTTTAATAATTTCAATGCGTTGTTTAAGCATGTATCGTTCCGTTTTTAGTAATCGCGTACTTTCTACTTGTCAAATGTCAAAGAATAAAAGCTTCAAAAGTGACAGTTACCGAAATAGCGGGTCATTCACAATAACGCCTCTTATTGGAAAACCCTTTATATTCAATTTATGCATTACTTATTTAAAGTCTATTTTAAGTTTTTCTTGTTTTTCTTTTTTAATTTGACTTTCAAACAATGCGGAGAAAAACTGAATGTGACAAAAAATAATTATCAGCTTAGCACGTAAATGTTAGTTTAACCTCTGCAAACTTGGATATTTTCCATAGTTACTGTATTGAAAATATTGAAAAACGTCTTCAAGTGTGTATAGTAATTTTTCAAAAGAATGTTATAGTGTTTTTTTTTTTTTAGATTTTTAACAAAAATGAAGACACAGCGGGTAAAGAATGGAATTTGTTAAGAATCAAAACGATTCGTACAAGATCCCCAATGAGATAACAAAATTTAGCGTTTCAAAATATCATTTCGAGCACTGTCTTTTAAGGCTTGAGACTTGTTTCGAAAATAACGCACCCTCTCGGATCTGAAAACGGGGGCCGAATAACCGCAAACCTGATCGAGTTCTACGAAACGAAATTTGTTATTGATGCATGAAAAGTTCGCATAGTTTAGTGACGTTATTTTTCGCTAACGAATACAGGAATTTGACTCCTGATTTCAAAATCAAAGGGTTGCCACATACCGAAGGTTTAAGCGGCCCTTAATTCCTTTGAAAAGGCCCAAAAAGATTGAGGGACAGTAAAAACCCTAACGCAAGAAGTGCTCCCATAAATTAAAGATTAGGACGAAATCATCAAGATACTTAAAAAAATGTGCATTGGAATTCGGATAGGGCAGTCAAGTGTAGTGCAACGCAAATTTTATCAATTGGTTACCCAGCAGTTATGTCAAAATCAACACAATAGATCTCTTCTGGTCGCAGTGTACAGGGCCTGGTACTTACTTATGTCAAAATATTGTATGCTATCTGACGTCTACTAGCGAACTAACTTCAGCAAAATTGTTTAATAATTCGGGTACACGGTTTAGATCGAACGCAATCGATAAAAATATCGTATAAACTCGAAGAATTTGTTAATTAACGTAATGTAAATAATTCGCAATTAATCGAACTTCTTCTTCATGGATCCGAGTAGGTATATGGAAGAGTTTGTACTGATTGAACTACAAGCATTCGAGAAGAGGAAAAAGCGCCACGGCACCTGGAGATTGTCCTTTCTTACTCCTTACAGCGAGGAAGAAGTTCATCGACACTTTCTAAAAGAATGTAGGGAGAACATTCAATTTTATTTTTCCACCTGTCGATACCATTTTAATACGCAAGAAATCAAAACAAATGCACTCCTATGTCAATTGGTGTCAGGTAGGAAGGGGTTAAGTCGAAAAAAACCGTTTTCGGATATTTGTTGGACTTTAGTCAACTTTTTTTCTCTTTCGTTTGGTCCTATCGGCATAAGGCTAGCGTTACATCTTCCTATAGAAATTATTTGATACAAAGGGTATAAGTCAGGAAGTTTTCAAAATTGTTTGGTATTAAGGGTGTAAGTGGACTTAAGTTCTTTGTATGTATTTATACCCATTTTATAATTTGAAATAATTAAGTTGCTCCTAAGGGCTTAAGTCATCTAATGCCTTCAAGATTTGTTTTCTCGACTTAAGTCCTTAGGAAAAAAATTATTTTAACAGGTAACAAAGAGACAAATGGCTCTAAGGGGATAAGTCATCAGAAAATCTGGTAAGCACTTATTTGTTGGTCAACAGCCTATAATCTTATTACAGACGAGTGTTTTGATGATTGTTTTGCATCATTAATTTTTCGCAAAAAGAATATCTGGATTTACAAAAGAATGCTCAATCTTCAATCTTATTTTGCGGAAAACAACTATTTCTGACTTAACCCCTTTCTACCTGGCACTGGCACTAGAGGGGACAACACATTTCAAATTTGCTGTTAATTGTTAGGTGACTGACAGCTTTTTCAATTCTTAAAATTTACGCCAAGAAATTGTGGACGTTCAAGTATCTAGTTTAGTAAGTCTGACAGATCTCTGACTAGATGTATCTCGGTTTTGATTGGGGGAAATCGGTCAAATGAGCAGCTGTTTCATTTGACGTTTATGGAGGGGTAGCCGGCGAATCTAGTCAAGAAATTCGTGACTGAATGGCCGCATTCAAGAATCTAGTTATCTTAAGTCGACTAGATTGGTCTGGATGAGATGCAACCTGAACGCAAGAACTACTTTGGTCGGGAACGTCACGTTTTCTATGTCAGCTACATATGAGAACTGTCAACTTAGTACTCAGTCACGAATTTCTTGACTAGATTCGTCGGCTACCCCTCCATAAACGTTAACTGAAACAGCTGCTCTCATGTCCGATTTCGACGAATCAAAACCGAGATTCACTTAGTGAGAGAGCTGTCAGACTTAGTAAACTAGATACTTGAACGTCCCCAATTAGTAAGATTTAAAAGTAAAGGAACAGACCTACGTTCTCATCAAAAAAGAAAGAAAAAGAAAAAAAAAACAAAATAAGGAGTAACAATCAGTTCTTCTCTCGACTCAAAGCAGCTCAGGAAACTTCAACCGGCATGTACTGATAAATTTATAACAAATGCACAAAGTTGACAAGAAACAAATTCAAAATCCGTCCTCAAAATCAATTGTACACAAAAATCTGTGAAAAATAAGAATGGTGGTGGTCGAAAGTTCTCCCAAAACGTTTCAAATGTTCCAAAAATGTAAGCTATCTATTTATTTCTGATAAGGATTAGATGTCAAAGATGTAAATGGCGCAAAGTAACTTAACGTCTATCCACGTAGCTACTTTGGAGTATACTTTCAGCTCTTTGAGAGAGTTCAGCTAATTGTTTAAGTTTGACACATTTTTAGTGCTTGGCTCGGGAAAGTACGCGAATAGACCTTATACGGGGATCACTTCAAACTGAATGACATGTAGAACAAAACGGAAAATCGGCGAAAGTCACACTTAACACCCACAGAATCCTAGCTTAAGGGTTGCATAGGAAAATTGCATAGTATAATCGTAGATAGTATCGTCCGACGTGATCTACCACCAGTATTAAAATATAAATCAGAATTGACAGCTTTTAGCAGCGAAGCAAAACCTGAAGTAGACATCCGAAAAACTAGTTTATCGCTTGTTTTTTTTGTTCAGTTGTTAAAAGTAAATTATATGCTATTTAGGTATGTAAAAGCACAACCGCTTCTGTGCCGAAAAATTTGGCGTTGCGACTTGCGAATATCTCAAAACTATTTTTAGATGGGTTTATATTTGCGACTACTACTGTTGTATGTCTTTAGGATTGGCAAATGGCATTGGTGGGTGCCTCACTTACCAACGCAACTACAGCACTCCTCGTAGTATTTTTTCCCCAAGCAACTGAGACATTCCTTATAGCATGAACAATTCTTTGGTTCACATTTGCAGCTTTGTGTTAGCATGCATTTAGAAACAATAGATGCACAAACGACTTCATTACACGATTCCACTTGGCTAATGATCAGCATACCGCCATACACAACCAACACGCATAAAGAGAGCACTTTGCGAAGAACCATGTTTGTATTATTACCAAAACAATTCAACGAAATACAAAAATAATCGCGTGAAAAGTGAATCACAGACAAGACACACTTTTTGTTTAATATTATTATACAATAAATTGATTTTATCAATTCCACTATATTTAAGCTCACTGGAACTAGTTACACTCTTTTGTTGTAATTAATATTTATCAAAGCCCGATAAAGGAAATCGAATTCCAAAAAGCGATCGAAACCAATGAAAAAAACAGATCAAAACAATATATTTAGATTGTTTGGTGAATCCATAATAAATGACACGCGATATTACAAGTTTTTTTACATTGCTCAGCAACAAGTCAGTAGATCTCAACACAATGCCAAATGCTTTGTCAACAAGATCAAAATCGATCAAAACGATCGTATCTTCGATTTGAAAGATACATGAGATTGGATGGCATCAGCAGCAGCCTCACTCTGAAAAAATGCGGTGGAGAATAGACAGTCTTCCCATTCTTTTCAACGAGTTTATCAATAAATGAAACGATTGATCTCTTTACACCTAGGCGACCTAGGCTATTGGGTTCGGGTTATTCGGAAAGGGGATGCTGTAGTTGTTTAGCAGCTTAGTAAAAATAATGAAGTACTCTTTGCTCTTCATTAGGCCTGCGTGCAAGAGGGAAAACATCTGTACATCGACCAACACATAGACCAGAGGTACTCGTAAAGTTCCGTCTTGCTTCTTTGGCTGTGCTAAGGAGGATGAAGGATCGATCATGTTGAATCCAATTATCTCTTTTTGACCTGCAGCTTTTAAAGGGAATGCATCAGTAGCAACTAGCAAGTGTTGTGCATTTCCACCTGCCCTGCGAGCGAGCTAATCGTGTGAATGATGCGGTGTAAGAGGGGAATTTTATTTTATACATTGTGATCAGAGTTGCCAACGTCAATCTAGTCTGTACTTTTTAGTACGCACTTTTTGTGTGGTACACATAATATTGTTCGGTGAGAAATGTAGGTAAGACGTGTTTTTTTGAGCTTCGATCTCAGCAAAGGAAAGTAAAATAAGATTACAACAACTACTGTGAGTCTCGAAGTGTCAAGTAGAGCGTAGTTGTTGTAATTACGTGCTGGAAATCCTAATTTACTTTGCTGAGGTCGAAGCTCAAAAAACAGGTTTATTGTTGATAGCTTTGTATAAGCTGATAATCATTGTTGCAAAACATTCAATTGACATGACACTAATGTCGTTTTCCATTTGGATTTTCACATTTTACTCTCACATTTTAAAATTTTCTTGCCCAATAGGGTAGTTCGCGACAACGTCAGTGTCAAATAAGAAGAAGAAAAATCCAAGTGACAGCTAAAAAACTTGTAGGAAAACAAAACGGATTTTATATGGATGTAGTCTAATTATGTTAAAAAATTACTGAAAAGTGCATAAAAAAGTGCAAAAAACAAAATAAAAGCATTGTTGAATTAAAAAATTATGTTTATCACGTGTATTTGGTAACAACTGAGAAGTTAAATTAATGGCATTTGTGCGCTTTTCAACAATATTTGAACAAAACACTACTCTGGCCATTATAAACCAGCTTTGTTATCCTACAAGTTTTTTTGTTTGAGCAAAAAAGGTAGCCCATCTGTGAAAGGATGGGCTTCGCGAAACACTCTATGGAACATAAAACGAGCTTTTTCTTTCATTGCATTTGTGGTGGTGAGTGTTTTAAACGTCACCTGCTCTTTGTTTATATAAAATCCATTAAATTTATGTGGATATCGTTAGCAGCGGCCAAATGTAAATTTTTCTCTATTTTTCACAGACTTGTCGTATAAAAACGGTATTATTAACACACTTTAAAGTTTGACAAATGACAAATGTCAGTCTCCTCTTTGATCTAATGTAGTTTTCCATTTTGCAAAAAACTCAATCTCTTTTTCGATCCGAATCACTTTTTGCAGATCTCGATAATTTTTCAGATTTACACATACTGCCACAAATACCCACAGCTGTTTCACGTCATTTTAAGAAGTTTGCTTTCAAAACAAATGCGCAGTTTCGTGAAAAGCAAAATAAAGAAATACATAAAAAGGAATGGATATAATGTTGGAGGAATTATTATCTTCATTGTCTCCCTCATAATCTGGAAACTACGAGTCACCGAAACTACTCCATTTGTGTCTACAACAGGGGAAACATTTTTCAAGTCGATATCCATTTATTTTTTATTCAAAACGTATGCAATTTGAACAGCTGTCAAATTACGCACTAACCCATTTACAATAGCAGATCAATTTCGTTGCATATTTCATGAGCCGTGTTAAATCTGAGATCTGAAAAAGATTTTTGATGGTCCCAATGGAAAACGACATAAGTAGGTGCAAATCTAGCTCAGAAATTGAGAGTCGCAAAATTGATCTGACTCTGAAAAAAGTGCTTCTTTTGCGGCCGATGGAACATGAACGTCTCACCAGAGACAATTTGTATGATTTGTCTCTGCATCTGGCCAGAATCTAGTGTTTTTTTTTTCTGTCCCAATGGAAAACGACTTCAAGCCATGGACGTATCTACAGACTGGAATAACAATGATTCTATTTTGATAGATAAAGTAAGTGCTTCCTGATGGTGACGTACCTAAATGTTGTTACTTGAATAGGAATATTAAAAAACAAGTTACCATAAGTCGTCGAGATTGGCCTGGACTAGACGTACCTTATACGCACAAACTAGATTGGTTGGCAACCTGTCCTATGAAATCTTTTTGATCACGTAGGTAACAACTAAATAAAACCATTTATTCCCAAAGTGGCATCAATGTCGCCTTACTTTTTTTTCTTTAACTTTTCAATGCACATAACGTTAGAAAAGCAATAGGTATATAGTCAACATAAGCATGTATGACAATTGTAAATAATTATATTTTATATCAACAACAAACTCTCCTGCCTTTAATATACAAAACAGCAATGACCAGACAAATATGAAAGACTTTTATTTGATACTTTCAACGGTCCTCGAAAATCAAGTTGAGTTGCCACTCAGAGTTTTCAGAGAATCTTCAAAGTCCACTGGCTCAATCATGCGTTTTGCTTTCGCGTGTAATGGGGGTCCTATTAATTCCACAACTTCGTCATAGTTTAAGGTCTCCTTTAAAAGCAAGGCCTCGGCGAGCTAAAATCAAAAACAAATAGACAACTTGCGTTATTTTCACATATATCAACGGGCAAACCTTTATCAGTTTATCTTTATTTTCTTTCAGGACTTTCTCAGTGTTAACATAGGCAGATGTAACGAGACTCCTTGCTTCTCTATCTACCAAAGCTTCTAGTTGTTTAGAAAATGGCTTATCGCCTTGAGGGCCGTTTTCCATTTCCTCAGAATCGGTAATATACATCGGGCCAATTGTCTCGTTCATGCCGAATTTCTTTATCTAAACAATGCTTAGCTGATGAATAAGCCGTTTGCAGTAATTTAAAATTTTACCTGAGAATATGCGATCTTTGTAACTTTTTCCAGATCATTCTGCGCCCCAGTAGTTATACTGCTAAACATAAGGTCCTCTGCTGCTCTTCCACCGAGAGCCATGCACATTTTATCGAAGAGCTCTTCTTTGGTGAATAGTTTCTGTTCACTTGGTGTATATTGTGCAAAACCCAGCGCCAGGCTGGTTCGTGGTACAATTGTGACTTTTAGAAGTACGTCGGAGTTGGGCAAGAGCCAACCAACTAGAGCATGTCCCGACTCATGGTAGGCGATGACTCTGCGCTCTACGGGGGATAGCGCATGCGATCGCTTTTCTGTTCCACCTGTGAGTATATTTCAATTGTAAGCACTGAATGTTGGCTAACTATTTTAAGAACCTACCAACAAGTCTCTCTACTGCATATTCCAGATTTTTAGTCAAGACAACCTTTTGGGAATTTCTCGCAGCATGAAGGGCTGCTTCGTTGCAAACATTCGCAATATCTGCCCCAGAGAATCCAGGGGTTAGTCTCGCAAGCCGCTCGGAGTATTTATTTGGATCGTTCTCCAATTGAATGGATGAGAGGTGTTTTTCAAAGATTTCCTTGCGCTCCTCGAGTGACGGAAGGTCAATTAGTATGTGGCGATCAAACCGTCCAGGACGAAGGAGAGCTTTATCGAGAATATCCCCGCGATTCGTGCTGGCCAACATGAGCACTCCTTCTTTAGACGAAATTCCATCCATTTCCACTAAGAGTTGGTTTAATGTCTGTTCCGATTCTCCCGAACTTCCTTGGCCACCTCCCCCGGCGCCTGACCGCGCTCTTCCAATGGCGTCTATTTCATCAATGTATATGATGCATGGAGCACGTTTGTTGCCTTCTTGGAACAGATCCCTTACCCTTGCTGCACCGAGACCTCCAATCATTTCAATGAACTCTGAGCCGTTCATACTTAAAAAGGGAACTTGTGCTTCGGTGGCAACAGCTTTAGCGAGTAATGTTTTGCCGCATCCAGGTGGCCCTAGCAGCAAAGCGCCCTTAGGCACTTTAGCTCCCAGCGTCTGGTACTTCTCCGGGGACTTCAGATAGTCGACAAACTCAACGACTTCCTGCTTGGCTTCCTTTAGGCCAGCGACGTCTTTGAATAGAACGCCACGCCCACCGTCATGTGGATCCACTAGTGTGAATTTAGCACGGCCCATTTGACTCTAACAATTGCAGACGACAAAATGGTCATGTATGAAACTCTTTACAAAGCTTTACTTACAAAGGAATCCATGCTTATTGGGTTCTTCATTCCCTTCATACGAGATGCCAACGCCATGAATAGACCGAAGAATACCAAAAGCACCAAAATGCGTCCAGTTATATCACTCTGCCTGTCGTACGTGATAGAAACACCTGCAAGCAAAGGGAGCGAGTACTTTTGTGATGTCGGAATTACACGCATACCTTCTCGTATTCCCATTCTTGTTTCGACGTCACGCAGTTTTTGCTCAAATTTGGAAGCATCGGCTATTGCCATATGAAAAATAGGTGAGCCTACTTGTCGTCCTTTGATAATCGCTCCATCGTGAAGGATAATTGTCACCATTTCCATGTCAGGCCGAATAATGAGTTCCTTCACCTCACCGGTAGCGAGCATGTGGTGAACAAACTCGTTCCACGAAACGTATCTAGTAGTAGTAGACTAAACAATTAAACTTAGTATATCAGACCTATTACACCACTTAACGCATAATGATCATGATTACCAACCTCTGGCTTTTCTGGTCTCTTGAAGAACAACGACATGAAAGTGATAAACATGTAGATAGTGAAAACCCAAAGAAAAACTTTGGTCAGAACTGATTTCATTTTCTCATCATTTTCATCTTTTTTCCCGTCGTTATTGCTGTCGCCTCCACTGCTTGATGAAGCATTTTTATCCGGTTTTTCTTTACCGTCCGAGTTGGCGGAACCATCGTTCTTTCGTGATGAAAATAAGGACGTATGAAAACTGCGCACCTCGGATGGTGTGATGTCAAAGGAACTGCATATAATTCTTACAACAGAATTATATTCCGATTTGAATAGCTTTAACTGCAAAGTGGATGATGTAACGTATCAATTGTTATGTTTCTCCATATAAAAATTACTTGTTTTCTCGTGCACAATATACTGGACTGTTTGGGTGGAGGCGGTAAGAACGACGCAGATTTAGACAGTCTTTTCGATATATTTTGCTGAATTTTGCAAATTTCTCGTATCGATCGGAACATGTTAACTCTTTATAGTTATTGATGAAATATTTAAAATAAAAATACAAAATCTATTTCATGATTTTCCACGATATTACACCTTAAACGTCAATTCGCAACATATGATTTTGACATATGACAAATGCCGGGAATTAGCACTGTTTGTATGTACAAATACAAAATCTGCGAAAGGTATGTTCGTAGCTATTTCTCGGAGTTGAATCATGTTATTTTTGATTGATACGAAAAGAGTAGGTACGCTACTGTTATATATGTAATTAGGTACCTACCTACTAGCAGAAAACAAATCAGTCTTTTTTTCGATCATATTTCCTACTCTGGATTTCTCTTCAGAAATACCTAAATTTACCAAGTAATTCCTCTTTAGCTTGACACCAGCTAATAGAGTTGGCTTGCAATTTTGTATAATTCTTAAACTGCTAGGTACACATCGTATTATACCAATATAAAAAAAAATTCAACATGAAGTTTGATTGGACAAGAAAATACCTAATCGATATAATTAACAAATAAAATGGAGCAATTTGATATTTGTTTTGTTTTCATAATAGCTGATTTCGAAAATATACTGAGCATTAAAAATTATGACAGATATGTGATTTAATAATCAATGCATAATTTATATTAAAATTTAAGGTTTAAATCGTTAGTGTCTTCTATTTTCGACACCCCAAAGCTAATGACGTTATCGATTTGGCTTTACAGATTTTGAGTTGAGATTTCAGATATCTGCTGCCAAATCGAACATAAAATCCGAATTTTATTGGTTCTTGCGTAAAAATATCTGTTTTCTTTCCTTTCGAAATAATTTAATATAAAAAATCGTTTCCATACTCAAAAATACAATAATTCAGTTAAAAAAGCAATCCTTTCAACGATAATCAATTCCTAACCTCCAGCTGTGTGTCATACTCATTGGTATTGTGAAATTATGTGCGATTTCTGAGAAAAAAAAATCGAGATTTCTTAAAAGAGAACGATTGATTTTTTTTGGAAAAGTAATTTCGATCAAAAAAAATTTATCTTTTTGGCAAATCGAAAACGACATATGTCAAAACGCTCGATTGATTGATAAACAGTTCTATGTATTCGAAACGTGCTTATGTTTGAGCGCAAGGGAGTCTGCAGAAGTAGTTTACACAAATCTGTTAACCGGTATTTTTAAATTTTAGTTATGACTTGTGGGCTCGGTCGCAGCTATTCCGGTTTAATCGTATTTCGTTCCTTTTTTAATACGTGCATTTCAACTTTCCTCGTCATTTTCAGTTGAAACTCTTTCAACTCGTCATATAATCACGGTAGGCTAAAAACATGACAGCCACGCAGTAATATAAACTAGCCCGTAAAACGACCTCCAAATTTATCATTAGAACTGTCAAAACTTATTCGCGCCCAAATTTTTTGGCGGAATGGAAAATACATCATCTTTTATTTTTTCGCTAGTTTGCATTACGAATTTTCACCAGATTTTTACTTCACAGTTGTGTTGTATTGCAAACAAATCGCATGTATAAAACGATCGAGTGTTTTTTACTTTCTTTAGTTTAATTTTTCACATTCGCGAAATAACATTTTAATCTAAAATTGCCTAAAAAAAAAAGAAAAACTATGGACGCAATGTTCCAATCAAAATCAAAAGAGATACAAATGAAATTTCAGGACTTGTGCCGTGAACTTAATATGGATAAAGAAACAGAAGAAATTGCATGGACCAGTTATAATGATATTTTACAAAATTTTTCGCTGGACGTAAGTTTATATCTGAATATTCCCAAACATATTCATCGTATGTGACAAAAATTAACTCCCATTGTTAGTACGGAATTTTTTATTTATTTTGTATGGTTTATTGCTCATAACAATAAAAAAGTGCAGTGTTTTTGTAGAATTAATCACAAAAGATTAAACATTTCAGTGCAGCCTTATGAAACAAAAGAACCGTCGGGAGGTGGGGCCAAAGAATAGGAAATAAGAAAAATGCACATCATGTTTATGCCAATGAATCAGAGCTCGATTTCGTTTGACATCAATTGGTTTGAGCTGCAACTAGATTCTTGCAGTTGCTGATCGCTCTAGTGAACTTGGAAAGGTTCCAATTATTTTTGTTTTATTTTTTTTTTTTGTAACAAAATGGTTTCTCTACAACATATTTCTGGTATGATGTCGTTTTTTATTTACTGAAGAATCTAATCCTGTAATCGGGGTTTGGGGTGTTTTCTTTGGAGAGCATAACGAGTACTTAATTTTGCCCAATTGAAAATGGCATGTTTCAAAGTTTAACCACTCCTCCGCATTGTCTGGTTTACGTCCGAGTGCTTCATGTTTACTTGTATCCTTTTACTTAAATAGTAGACCAAGTAACAAGGCAATCGGACCGGATCGGAGCGATAAATCAATAAACGTGGTTAACATAATGTCTCATTTGATTGCACTTCTATTTCCACCTATATGCAGAGGAGAAACAGAAGTAGAGCCAAACTGGCACTTTATTTACCAACTGGATTTACTTTTTAGATTTTTTTTTATATGCAGAAGTTCGGACCTTGACAACACATTCATCCCAATTGAATTCGACGGCTTGGGCAGAGTTTAGCAATCGTACCGCGGATACGGAATTGTACTGGGATAGCTGTGGGATCCATCATTATTATTTTCAGTACCCCAGTATCCAATGGTGCAGATCTTTCGATTCACCTGGGTAAATCTCAAAGGAATGATTACCTGATGGCACGGATTCCATGGTCAGGCATCATCCTTGCAGATGTGTATAGTGCACTTCACAGGTCTAGACGACTATTTGCAGCCATAAAAAGAAGCACATTCCAGCATACAAGTACATTTTGTGTTACGCTGACAAAATTATTGATTTTAATGGTTTATTATAGATTTTCAGTCTCATGCGCTCTCAAAGAAATAAGCCCTTGCACAACTAAACGTCTGAATAAAAAATGTATCATCTTCTTTTGATTTTCTGACATACAACTAGAATAGGTTTAACGCATGCATGTCTTCTACAAAAATAGGATTCTTGTTTCGGCAGATTACCGCGATCAGACATGAAATCAAAAACCGATCCCATTCTTTGAAACCATGTTACTGTCCCCAAATCGATTACATTCATTAAGTGTACCGGTTGGTAAATCAGAGCCTGTCTACTTAACCATACTTGGCTCCTTGCCTCAGCCGGGCTCAGTAGTTAATGTGCTGGCCAGCTTTGCGAGTGACCATGTACTCGAACGTCTGACAAACATCCGAGAGTGTAATTACACTGAGGAAGCTTTCCAGTCAGTTGTTCGGATTCCGAATTAAATTGTATATTCTTTCCTTTCGTCTGAAAAACAGCTATCCTGATGCTAGAAACCTGTAACGATTAGATAATCAGTGATAGAAGTAAGTTCTTGACAGTTGTAGCCCTCAAGTGTTTGGTTGATCAAGGGACATTGTCTTAGTCAGAGAAAAATCCATTGGGTGTTGCATCGCACTGAGCGATTGTTTGTGCAGTATATTTCTGACTAATAGTAGCCGAACTCATTCTACGTCATTAGCACGTTCAACTTGTTAAATTGTACTTGCGTACACAAAAACACAGCTCGGGAGCGATCAATATTTGTGTCCTGTGCATATTTCTCAAATTGAACAACAAATTCCAATAATTACAGGGAGATCCATGTCAATGGCTTTGCTGTGCGTTATATGCCGCCTGTCGTGCCTCATACAGGCCAACGGTTGGTGGATCCAACGAAGTTGTCAAAGGAAATTGTGTCTCTTTAACGAAACTTCTTCGAAGTTGCAATGTCAGGTAATATTTTCAGTCTCATTCTCATTTCATTAGTCTCATCCCTGTCTAACTAACAATTTCTTCTAGTCTTTATGATTTTTTTACAAAAATCAAAAACTGGTGCGAAATGGCAAACCTGTCAACTGACTTTATCATGCAAGTCGACAGACTGGAGCGCGGCTTTAGAATAACCATAAATCTGTTCGAAAGGTATAACAACATATTTGACATCATTTTCATTGTGCCACCACACGAGAAGAAGAACAAAAAATCAAGGTAAATACAGTTTGCCCAATTTCATTCCATAAATGTTGATGGTATATTTTGTTTCAGGCCGGTAAAATGCACAGCCAACAAGCTGTACGAGCTCTGCTGGTGTTTGTTTTTGTGCGCCAAAAACGAAGATATGAACTGCACAGTTGATCTTGTGTCATCATTTCATTTGTTGTTGTGCTGCATAGATCTTGTGTATGTGAATGCACTTGCGGAAAATCGAGTTGAGTTAATAAATCCAAACTTCGAGGGAGTACCAAAGAACTGGAATACGGCTGATTTCGACGCATCGGTGGTTCATAAACTTTGCATAATTGAAGCCCTATGTAAATCCACTAAAGCAATCTATATAGAGGCAATGTCGATGAAACTTAACTCGTGGAAGAAAATTATGATCAAATTTATAGAGACAAAAGTGAGTAGATAGTAGCGAATTGATGGTTTTAGATTCTGATACATTTATATGCTTCGAACAGACGTTACTGGGAAATAAGGAGTCATTTATGGACATCATATCCAACAACTACTTTGAACCAAACTCAAAGTCTCTGAATAGCGCGTACGAACAGTATGTCCTAAGTGTGGGAGAGCTTGATGAGAGGATTTTGCTGCACAACACGAATCAAAGAAAAGTCGACAATAATGGTAAGTCTTTGTTTTTCTTAAGTGAAGTGGCTACATACGTTCTGCAACGAGTCCTTTAGAAAGATAAAGAATACAATGAAAGAAGGATTGCAACAAGGCGGTTGCATAGAATCGACTCTACCTTGCTGATAGACAAGCAGAATATTTAAGTTAAACAATTAAATATTTACCGCGCTCGTTCACATTGAAAGGTAAAAGTCATCTGTGATCCAAGGCCTGGGTTCTCTGTTATTATGATCATAGCCATATTCGAGTGGACCACTCTGGGAGATAACCAAGCCAAGTCCAAGTAATGGAAAGGAAAGGAAATAAATCAAAAGCTCAATGCCCAGAAGGCCGTTTCTTGTCACAACACATGTTGTGTCAACCAAAACTCTATTCTCTTGATAGCATCAAGGTAAATCACAAGTTTGCCATAAACATCGAAATGCCTTAGTGAATATTGAGCTGCCCCGCCGTCTCTCTAAGAGATGGGTGACCGCCTTCCTCGTAAAGGAAAGCATTCATAACCGATAGGAGTTAACAACAGAACGTGTGTTATTTTGAATCATAAATCACTTTGCAGTTGGTTAACAATATTCACAAATTTTTCATTTCATTCTTATTCAACTAGAATCATCCGGCGGTATGAATGGATATATGAGCCAGGTAATTGTACAAAAAATAGTCGCTAATTCTCGTTTACTCATGTTCTTAAATGTATTTTCAGAGTACACGCTCCTTAGCCCCAGAGACTCCATTAACAAGACGGCATCATCTGCCGACAAAAGACAACGTATCAGAGCCAGTGGCGAGTGCAACACAGAATGTTCGAATTTTGCTAGATATAGCTGATCTCACAGGACCTATCGAGTACATTAAGTAAGTCTAGGATATGAATTGCCTGAAACGCCATACATTCTCATTTTGTCTTTTGCAGGCAAGCTGGCGAACAGACCATGCAGAAACTCATGTCTAAGCTCGACGCAATGGGCGCTGTATTCAAAGAAAAGTTTCCCAACGAATCCGAGGCCGACAAACGCTTCGCACTTACACGATCGCTTTATTTTTATTTGCTAGAAAAGATAGTCCGCGCTGAAATTGTATCCAAACCCAATTTGGACTTCAAAGTAGTTATTTGCTTATCTAACGTCTTTTACTGTTTATACAAATCCAATCTTTTAGATTTTATTGGAAACTGACACATTAAACTCAACACTTATAACGTGTTGCGTGGAAATCGTGCTCGATGCATACAATTCTTCAATGAAATTCCCATGGGTATTGGACTGTTTCGATATGAAAGCGTTCAATTTTATTAAAATCATCGAACTAGTTGTGAAGCGGCAAAATAAATTCTCGCGTGCGTCAATCAAACATCTGAATTTCATCGAAGAAACTTGCCTAGAAGTTTTGGCATGGAAAAGCGATTCGCCCTTGTGGACTATATTGCAACAGAGAAAAGCACCACTTCCTTCATGGGCGGACGTTGACGTAAATAAAATGGCACATTGCAGTCAAGAACGGAATGGTATGTCGAATGTGATTTCGATTTCGAATGTGATTTCGATTTATATTGTTTTGTAATATAAATATTTTGTTTTCCGTAGTTTTGCAGTCGCCAATGAACTCTGCGTATGAATGTTTCAATCCAGCGTCGTCAGGATCCACATCGGAATCGGCGAGGAGAGACCTGTTCAATGCGGGAAAAGGTGAAAATTGTTACCTGTTCCTTTACCCAATAGGGGTGTTCCTTTACGTTTAAATTTTACGAATTCTAACAAATGTCGTTTTTCATTGGGCAAGTCCGGTATAGAAAAATGCACTTCTGAAACCGTTCCATTGGCACAAACAAAATACTCTTCTGGTGATTCGGAGAAGAGAATTTCGCTTTTCGATTTGAAGTCAGAATCCACTCAAGAAGCACTCTCACAAGTGTAATTTTTTATTTTATACAAGATAGCAGCCTTAGATTATTTTTTGGCATTCCATCAATACTTTTGTGGATTCAGAAGCAGTTTTGTTGTTTCACTGAATTTCAGAATGGAACCAATGGAAAACGACATTAATCCTCTAGAATCTAGAATCCACTTGCATTTCATATGATTGTGCTGGTGTTGGGAACAATTCGAACGACTTATAACACTATCAGCCTTACCAATAAACATTTTTAGCTTCGACTCTAAATTTTGCAACTGTGAGCTTCCATGAGTTTAAAGTCGAGACTAAAATTGCTCATTGGTAATGAGAAAATTGCATCTTTTCACCTTTTTTATGCGAGCAGTTGCACTTGTCAGTTTTGACAGCTTGCGTTTTTTTTGCTGTTAACTATCTAAATAATTATGCAGAATAAAATAAAAAAGAAAATAGCTAACTGAAGGATCAATCTTTGTTTACAGCTGCCGAATTAAAACCAGTTGAAGCTCCAAAACCTACGCCCGCCGATAGTAGAAAAGACGTCCCTCTTTCGATATATTTAAGAAAGGTGTTGTGCAATTCATTTGATATTTGCTAGAAAATACTCATATGCCTTTTGTTTACAGTTCTACACATTAGGTTGGATGCGAATGAAAGAGCTGTGCAAGGAACTCGGCATGAACGATGAAATACATATGACGAAGATATGGACGTTATTTGAGTATTCCATTACCCATAGAAAAGAACTGATGCAAGATCGTCATCTTGATCAGTTACTCATGTGTGCAATATATATATATATAAAGGTTTGTACAAATAACTACCAACACAAGATGTGAATTGTATGTTGGAACACTTTGCCTTTAGGTTGGAGAAATTCCAGATAAATCTTTTACTGATATTATGAAACAGTATAGAAAACAACCGCAAGCCTCTAGCAATATTTACCGCGAGGTATTAATCAACAATAAGGGTAAGTTGATTTTGTTTAAAACAAACCCCTGCCATAAGGAATTAATATCTGTGTGTTCTATTTTTTGTAGATGAGAAATATGGTGATATTATACGGTTCTACAATTGTATTTATGTACCAAAAATGACGCCACACGCTCTCATCTTTAGCGACAAGAAGAAATCGGTGAGAAATCTAGTATGTAATAAACGATTTGAATTCTCTTTACTGTTTGAAACTATCTGTAGTGTGTTTATGTGAGCGGCAGTCACTCTAAGGTGTTTTTTCGTCTGTCCCACCTCTCGAAAGTCGGGGAGAATTTTTTTTATACCCTCCAGAGGAAGGTATATTCACTTTGCCAATACATTTGTAACGCCAAGAAGGAGTCACCGGAGACCTCATAAAGTATATATATTCTGAATCAAGATCACATTCTGAATCGACTTAGCCATGTCTGTCTGTCTGTCTGTCTGTCTGTCTGTCTGTTGAAAGCACGATAGCGCCCAAAGTAATTGACGTAGGTGAACGAAATTTGGTGAAAGGACTTCTTTTTATCGGCGTCAGGTTGGTATTGAAAATGGGCTATGTCGGTCAAGTAGTTCTGGTACCTCCCATACAAAACCAATATTGGACCCATTTGTCTTTCTGTCTGTTGAAAGCATGATAGCGCTCAAAGTAATTGACGTAGGTGAACGAAATTTGGTGAAAGGACTTCTTTTTATCGGCGTCAGGTTGGTATTGAAAATGGGCTATGTCGGTCAAGTAGTTCTGGTACCTCCCATACAAAACCAATATTGGACCCATTTGTCTTTCTGTCTGTTGAAAGCATGATAGCGCTCAAAGTAATTGACGTAGGTGAACGAAATTTGGTGAAAGGACTTCTTTTTATCGGCGTCAGGTTGGTATTGAAAATGGGCTATGTCGGTCAAGTAGTTCTGGTACCTCCCTCACAAAACCAATTTTGCATGACTTGTATGCAGTGGAGGGTATCAAAGCATCGGCCAGGCCGATGATAACACTTTTACTTGTTTTTAGTTCAAGAGAGAATCGCTGTTTGTCTTTGCTTTTGTTCAATGTTTAGGTCCGAAGGCAGTGACTTTGTGTTTGCAATTATTTGGGGCACTCATGGAGTGTTTTACGTTCGACTTTTTGCAATTTTGCCTTTTGTAAAGTTTATAGTAAGATATTTGTCGCGTCTTAGGCCGAGGTAGGTATTTCAGACACTGCAGCACAAAAGACCCCGAGAGGAAGGAAGAATAATAAGAGATGATAAGTGAATTTCTGCAAGTGCAAAGCACGGAAACGGATTAACTCAATGGATATTTCCACTAAAACATCTCGAGCAGTTCGACTAACAAAAGATCATACACTACAATGAAATACAGAAGACGAATGCAAATTCTGAAGGGTAATACCTTGGCTGATGTTTCGAATAACTTATCGAGATTATTCCTCAAAATAAGAGCGCCTTCAAAACAGGAAACTTCGGAATTCGCTCCATTAAGGATCTCGTATTAACAGTGCATGTAGAAAGATGCTAACTGCATTGTTGGTCAATCGTGTTTTAGCTTACAAACCCTGTTAGCTCAGGTCGAGCAGGACAGATGATGCTTAGGTAGAAGTGACAAAGACCCATCTTTATGCAATGAATTGAAATGAAATGACATAAATATCTTATAATCGTGTTTTAATTTGTTTTGCAGCAAAATGATCTCCTTCTCTCACCGCATCCCACCGAAAAAGTGAATCGCCCAAAGAAGCTCTCAAATCACCTGTATGTTCATCAGTTGGAGAAAAATGAAGTCCAGTACGCTCCAAATCACATCACGTACGAGTTTCATAAGAGCCCCGCAAAAGTAATACTTTCAACTTCGCTTTGTTGCAATAATAATAATGTAAAACATTGATCTGTTACAGGACTTGGATGTAATGAACGAAATCGTACGTAGGAGCAAACGCAATCTGACGTTCAGCGAAGAAGAGCCGGTAGTAATAAAGAAATTGGCAAAGCCAAATCTACACTTTCAGGGGAAAATACTATGTATAAAGAACGACAGACAAGCGGAAAGAAAAGAGTGAATTACGTATAATTAAATTTGTATTTAAAATAATGTATAATTTTAATAGAATTAATTATGATCCCCTTTTTTAATTTCAACATTGGGTAACATATCTAGTCGGACTAATCGTAGAGGAAGAGGTGAGGACTAATCTTTGGATGCATGTTAGGCTTATCGTACACACATTTGTGTATGCATCATTGCCAATAAGTAAATTTCTCAAAAATCTCCCAACTTTTTGTTTTTAAAGAAATAATGTATAAGAGGCTTCAGATGCCATTTACAGATGTAGGATGCAGTTTTCGCAATCGAAAAGCATGAAATTTAGAATTGAATCGCTGGGCGACATCGACGAGAACAGACAGTATGCAGAGTCCTACTTCTGAGTGATCTCCATGAAATTATGTCAGCGATTAGTTGGACTAGATTATGCCCGTTGTTTTTCACATTTTAAATATAACCACTATAATATTAAAACAAAATAAAGAAAAACCACTGTATTTGAAGTATGAAAATGAATTAGAAAATGTTGTCACTAACGTACTAAATCGATTGTAAGTTAGAATAAGTGATGACTATGATTGTAATCACTCGGAACACATTTTGTTTTGCGTCTATTTATTTTCTTTTGAGACAAAATCCAAATAGATTATGCTTGTTATGAAAATTATATATTTTTATAATCTCAATAATTATAATACGGCAAACTTTTTATGCTTATAAATTTAATAATAAAGTACATTGGATACCATTATTAATATTTACAGTACGATACATGTACGAGCTATCTACTACGCAATTACCTTTAACATATTGTTATGTTATAAGAACAAACCATTGTATTAAACAAGATAACAACTATTTAAGTAAATACATTTACACCCATAAAATCAAATCATCGGATGGTTTTAGTTATCCTTCGGTCGATTACTAAATCTCTCATTGCACTTTGCGGAGATTAATACATATGTAGCACCAAGATTTTCGTACACCAGCCACCTGAAGGAGTCGCTGTAGCACTTAAAACAAGGTCTCAACGAATGTGAAACACAAATTGTTGCGTGGTGAGTACTTAAATTGCGGTTGGCAAGTGTCCTTGCTGTCTAAATAGAATGCAGTAGTAGTAGTGGTATGTGGCGGTCGTTCGAGCTATTAAATTAACCGACGCTGCATTTACAAAATGTCCCTCAAATGGTGTAGCGCGACTGTATTAAATTTACTAACTGGCAAGATTTTGCAACAGTTGTAGAAATAATGCTGCATTTGAAGTTCGCATTACTTTATTAGGGATATTGCAATATTTTCAAAAAAAATTCAAAAATAAATAAATACTTCTCATCACAAATCTCCGTTTTAAGGTTCCGTACCCAAAGGGGAAAAAACGGAACCTTCGAAGTTTCGCCTTTGTCCGTCCGAACCCACTGGACCAATTTTGTTCCAAGGTCTATCTCTGAAACTAATTGACGTAGAAGGCTGAAATCTGCACACAACATCCGGTATAACCTCTAGATAAATACCAATGGTAGCGATATATCGTCTGGTTTTAGAGTAATAAATAATTTGGTGAAAAAAATATCTTCATTCGCACAAAAAGCTGTTTATTTCTTGATTTACAAAAAAAGGATATAATACACCTATTTTGTAGATCATGCTCGTAGCTACTTATGTGTCAAAGACTTTTACCAAGATATTGTTAAAAGATATTTACAATCAGTCAATATATCTGTGGCCACAAGAAAAAACAGCTTAAGTCTGTTTTGCTCATTTTTCAGGAGAGCAGCTTAAAGTTTTTGACCAACGCGTGAAATTACAAATAACTCTATTGACTCTAGTGACTAAGTTGTTATGTTTTTTTGAAATTGTGGTTACCTTTTTAATGATATACAACTGAAAAAAATTACAAAATAGATTTGAGTACGCTGAATCTAATAGCATAAAAATCTCAATAACGTCTTAAGCCAACTTAACAGATATAAAGTACGCTCCTTTTAACCAATTTTCATTCGTTATTGCTGTTTTCTCTTAATCGATTCTAATTGGAATTTTCAATGCGTACTGAACTCTACTCATACTCATTCACACACCCATGCCACAGTCACAGCCCACATGCAATCACACACACATCATAAAATATGTGTCGGCTAACATCGCCGGAAAATGGGAATGGATGCAGAGGTGGTTTTAGTGGAATAAAGTCCCCCACACAGGCTTTCGATGCTTGCAACCTTCTTACAAAAGAAAAGAATCTTCGCAATTTCCAACTCTAGCGAAGTACGGAACCTTCGGTGCGCGAGTGACACTCGCACTTGGTTTTGCAAAGTTTACCGCGCCACAAATGTTAAAAATTTGGCCAATAAGAAGTACTACACTACATACTACAGCGGCGCGACCCATTAGGTTTGTTTGATGTGGGCACTGTATGTAGCACTGAATTCGCCCTGGTACTGAAAACCTGTGTTTGACATGTCTTCTAGGGCACCCTAGTTGTGCCTTGAACTGACACCAGTTAATTTGTGGGGGCAAGAATTCAGTGCTGAGTTTTGCTGTCATTTCATTTTCAAACTTGTCATATATATTGCGAACACTTTTATCAATTATTTGCAATATACAAACCCAAATTCAGAATTTAGTTCACTAATTTTTAACTATAAACGGGAAAAAGTGTTAACAAAAGATAAATATTTGTCAATATCAACAGCTGACAGACTTCAGGGCAACGTTTTGCGTTCGATATAGAAGTCGAATTTTCAGGGTAGTGCAAGGTTTTTGACAGGCTTGAAAATTAGCTGACACTTCTCAGTGCGCACTAGTGGGCACTAGTGCCAGCCACGTCAAACAAACTCGAAAAATTCATAAAAGAGAGCGTCATCGAGAGAGTGCTATTACACCTCCATTGAGAATCTTACGAATTTTTCCTCAACAAATTTCTTGGTGTAGAATTGAAAAAGCTGTCAGTTGTTCTCCTATTTGGCGTATGAGTGCATTTGTTTTGATTTCCTCCACGTCATTTTTAATGCTGTGTCGCTTTTTCCACTTCTCGAATGTTTGTAGTTCAATCAGTACAAACTCTTCCACATACTCGGATTCTTCAAAAAGAAGGTCGATTTATTCCGAATCACTTTCATCTCTAGATGAATCAACTAATCTTGTTAGTTAATTAGCAAAATTCTTTGTTTATCAGATATTTTAACGACCTTTTGTGACCCTTTATTGAATTCTTGAGTTATCTATCTGTCATTATTCGTAGTTTACTACAAAAGCGTTCCCTTACATTTTCGTTGTCTCTCTCCGTGAGAGAATTTATCCCCACCACTGCCATTTTGACAGTCTTTTCCATTTTACTACAAGAAAATGTACATTTGTCTAACTTCGAGAAGCCGGAGTGCAATTTGCATTTAGCCACTGCAACGGGTATCGATACAAATTGAATGGATTTTTTTAAATAAATACAATTTAAGGACAACTGACTTTTAAATCACAAATGCAAAAAAGGAATAATCTCATTTCATGTTCTACTGGTAAGGACAAATCTGAAAACTGAGAGCAGTCTGAAAATCCCAATCAGAAACGACTTAGTATTTTTACGACCTATATGACGTCACAAAAGAATCTACACTTCTTGTTTACAATACCATCGATTTCAGTCAAATCTTCTGTTGAAGAAATTGTGAAATTTCGAGTTCGATTCGAACATTAGAACCAAAGACAATGGAAAACAGAGATGGATAACTTTCCAGTGGAAAGGCAGCTGCCTACAAGCTGTTTCCCCGAAAAATTCATGAAGTGGCGCACTTCTGCTCATTTCTTTTCTAGGGGCTGTGAGTTCATGAATTGGATATTGGACTTTAATGCAAGAGTTCGCTATTCCGAAATGTGTATTTCACTATTAACAGTAATGCGTTCGACACTGAACTGAACTCGCCCTAGTACTGAAAACCTGTGTTTGACATGGTTACTAGGGCACCCTAGTTGTGCCCTGAACTGACCCCAATTAATTTGTGGGGGCAAGAATTCAGTGCTAAGTTTTGCTGTCATTCGTTTTCAAACTGGACGTCTATATTGCGAACACTTTTATCAACTATTTGCATTATGGCAAACCCAGATTCAGAATTTAGTTCACTCATTTTTAACTATAAACGGGAAAAAGTGTTACCAAAAGATAAATATTTGTCAGTATCAACAGCTGACAGAATTTAGGGCAACATTTTGCGTTCGATATAGAAGTCGAATTTTCTGGGTTGTGCAGGGTTTTTGACAGGCGTGTAAATTAGCTGACACTTCTCAGTGCGCACTAGTGCTAGCCACGTCAAACAAACCTACTTTTTTACAGGCTGGTTGAAATGAGTGATAGGGGGATAGTCGTACGAAAGACATCCATCTCTTTTATTCATTCATCTCTGATTAGAACAGTGGAACCAAACTGATCAATTTACTGAACGTTCCCATGAGTTGAGTGGTTTTTATTCCAAGCGTTCTGTTTTCTGTATGACTGTGAGTAGTTTCTTGGTCAGTTTTTTATTTACTTCGTAGCTGGAAAGTTGTTTTGTCTTTTGTTATGAAGTCGTCCTAATTGTAATATTTCATTTTCTGGATTGTAAAAAGTACATTATACGGCGGCATACGAAAAACAGGATATTGTTTGAATTTAATACGGCTCTTCCATTTCTATTTACTTTTTACTGTCCAGTGCTGGTGAAAGTTGTCAAAACGTGAATTTTCGTTTTACCTACCATGACTTCCGGAAAAGTTAACGTGCAGAAGTAAATCGTACATAATTACATGTATCTCAGAGACTTTTCTTAAATAAATTTTCTAAATATTGCATTATTGAGCTTTAATCTAAAAAAGAGTGCTTCCAACATTTGTGCGCGAGTTTTCGTTGCTAAACAACTCAATTTAAACAAATTGTGCTTTGTCCATAAGTAAAGAATAAAATATTTGCAATGCCGTTGAACGTGTAATGTGCTAGGTGATAGATAGGTATGATGCTTTCAAACTTCCACTCCAGCTGCCAAAACAATCAATCTTCGCTGCAACTGCAATGATGTATTCATCTATCTATCTTCATGTAAATATTATCTGAAAAATGAGAAGGTATGTTTAGCATAATTACATAAAATGTATGTTGTTACATGAACAGCGTTATTGGCAAAAGGACTGCGTAAGGTGTTTCTTACATAAGTGCATAGGCTTCATGTCTAAATCTGTCCTGTGCGTTATGTAGGTGTGCAGTTGCTGACCTTTCATTGGATAATGTACATAGGCATGTGATATCTACATTGTTTGATGATGTAAAACTGTAGGATTGGGAGTTACATAAGGTAGCAAACCGACGTCCCTAGCTTGTTACAAATTACTTCAGTCATTCGGAAGTCACAATAACAACAACGTTGACCAATCCTTTTATACACCGGGTAGGTAAGGTACCATTTGTAATTGTGCGATGCGCCTGTCTGTCTTTTCAAAAAGTCATGGGTTCGTAAGCAAAGCGTCACGGCGGCATTCATATTTTTAGATCAGAATGTCCCTAATTCGATTGAATTTTTAATAAAATGCTGTTTGGCCACACGCTATTTTCGGGAAATTGATAAATCGTGTCATTTCTTTTTCTTGTGTGCTTACACAACTTGGTTGACTTACTTACCTAATTTCCTGCCCTTTTTACAATTACACTGGATGTGGATGATGATATTTACTGAGGCTTTTTATATTCACAGAAGCCTTGAATAGGGCATAAATAAAATGTGTTACAGTATGGCTTAACTACCCATTTGGGATAAGTGTGGGGTTTGTTTATTTGTCGGCTATTCTCGAAACGAACATGTGGGGCAGGTTAGTTCAAACATGCTAGATATTCGCCCATTGCCTTAGGTTTTCTTTTAGTCAGACTCAGTCTTATTGTGTCGCCGACACTATATTGTACTGACAATCGAGTAATCTATAAAAGGTGTTCTTGTAAAAGACTTCAATATTATATTCGGACGGTGAGTTCTGAGAGTGAAGTGTTGTCTTCGTAATTTTTTAAATTTAGTTTTTTTCGTTTCTCAGTGAAGATCTGAGTAGTTATCGCAAAAGTGTTATGTTTGCCTTCGAGATGATTATATCATAACCGATAACTACTAAAGAACACTTTAGGTATTCAACTTTATACCTAGGTTTCCGAATTTTGGTATAGATCTAACAAATGCCCGGGCTTATTTTTCGTCGTTTCCATTGCGGGTCGCACTTGCTTTTTCTATGATTCTCACAATTCCTCACCAAGGCCCTAGTTATAGGCAGGCCTGCCGTTTCACGATTTCGTTGAGGAGTATGAAGTTTTTTGGGGAGTACCGGGGAGTAGGTACAAAACAAAAATTAAAAAATAAAATTTTTGCAGCAGGTTTTTTAATTGGACGGGTTGGTGTTGGCAGCCTGGTGCGGCTATGTCGCTAATGCCAAATAACCATGACAAGTTACAGAACTGAGCAGAACGTCCAAGTGTGTAAACTTTGCGTGCTTAATGGCCCATCAAAGTCGACTCTTCAACGATTGGTTTCCAAATGCGAGAGAAACGGTTCGGTAAAAAAATCAGCCATAAATGGGACTAACCCGATCCGTGGCACCGTGAGAAGCTTGATACGTTAACAAAATCGAACGAACGAAATATTAATGAAACATCAAGAACGTCAAATTTGGTTTGTACAGACAAGTGAAAATATTTAAATCCGAAACTAACCAGTCGGGTAAAAAAGAAACCAAGTCATTGCACTCAACTGAAATATTTAATTTTTTTTTTACTGTTTTTACTCTTTCTTAATATCCTGCCAGGAATCTTTTTTTTTCTGATGGAATCCAATCCGTGGTGGTTGATTCCTTGTAAATGTTCTTGTAGTGAAACATTGTTCTGACAGGTCTAATGAAACGGCAGTGATCTGTGATAAAGAAACATTCCCGACATTTGATTTAATTTTTCGAAGTGGCTACTCGCACGTTATTGTTGCACTGACAGACGTTTGTCTGGCTGTGGTGGGACACGGCTACTTAGGTATTTGACGTAACGTAGTGGTATTCTCATTAAAAATAGAAAAAAAGTTGGGCCTTAAAACATACAGAATAGTGCCCGAAAATTAAATACTGGAGTTTAGATCCCTTTAAGCGAGCAAAGTAAGCCACATACCCCTATTTGCCTCGAATTAACTTTGACATTTTGTAACGCAGCTGTATCCCGAATGACGTGCGAATAACAACAGCCTTAGTTATTTTATAGATTGAAGACCTACGAAGACCTCCGGGCAATCCAAGGTATCCATTTCAACAACATCATCAAATTTCTGAACTTCACATGCTGGTTGAGCTTCTATAATCTCTTCCTCTTTATATACAGAGTTGAGGCACCAAAGTTGCGCTCATCAGGTAACCGGGAACACAACCACTTAAACCAATCAACCAACAGTTCTCCGGCAGAAGTAGGTTTTTTATACCCTCCAGAGGAAGGTATATTCACTTTGCCAATACATTTGTAACGCCAAGAAGGAGTCACCGGAGACATCATAAAGTATATATTTTCTGAATCAGGATCACATTCTGAATCGATTTAGCCATGTCCGTCTGTCTGTCTGTCTCTCTGTCTGTTGAAAGCACGATAGCGCCCAAAGTAATTGACGTAGGTTAATGAAATTTGGTGAGAGCACTTATTTATATCAGCGTCAGGTTGATATTGAAAAAGGGGTATGTCGGTCAAGTAGTTCTGGTACCTCCCATACAAAACCAATATAAGACCCATGTGTCCCTCTTTCCGTTGAAAACACGATTGCGTCCAAAGGAATCAACCTAGGTGAATGAAGTTTTGTGAAAGGACTTCTTTTATCGTCGTTAGGTTGGTATTAAAAATGGGTATTAAAAATGGGCTATGTCGGTCAAGTAGTTCTGGTATTTTGCATGACTTGTATGCAGTGGAGGGTATCAAAGCATCGGCCAGGCCGATGATAACACTTTTACTTGTTTTCTTCTAATTTTGTGCCTTATTTTTTTGAACAACTCTAAAATATGAAAGTTGCTAATCACTGTCACTATCAGAATCAGTTTGCAAGGTATGAGGCAAGTGGCGGCCTTAAACAGTTGTGTCTCAATGATAAAATTTCTAAGAGGTCAAGTGTTTGTATGGAACCTATTTCATAAAATACGGGTAAACCAAAGTACCTACCCAATCACGATAAGGTGCTCGAGGTAAATTTTATTTACAAGTAGGTGTCCATTTGACAAATGACACTCAAACTTAATTAAATATTATTAAGCAGTCTATTTGGTGATGATAGAAAGTTTATGTGTCACCACTGAATTTTTTTAAAATTGGTGTGCAAAATGCTGTCCAACGAAAGTGGTTTTTCAAAAATTTAAGATATAAAAACCAAACGGCATCCCCACCTAAGAAACTGACGTGAAAATACGTCACAGCGTCTTAGCTGCAGTGAGACAAAATTGATATCGTGCCAATTTATATCATTTAAAAAATCCCACATGCTCGTATACTGGCGTTCATCTTCACGCCAGAAAGAGTTCATTACACTAGACTTCATTACATACTTCCTCTTCGTTGCGCAAAAATAAAACACAAGAGAAATTCGCTCGTGCAATCTTGCATCTGTCAAACGCTGTGAGTAGAATTACGCGCTCTGAACTATGAGACTATAACTCCAACTTATTGCCACAACAACGCCTTTCATAAAACACAAAATCGGGCAATCAATCATAAAAGAAGCAGCGCTGTACTCCATCGCAGTGAATTGACGTGAATGATATGATAAGCGATTACTAGAGAATAACATTAATTAAGCTGTATACATATGTTTTACTTCCTTGTAAAGTATCACCGTATACACCAGTAGCTGGGAGCGATAACAGCCCTTCTAAAACGATAAAAAGTAACAATAAAAAACTTGTATTATCAATTATGTATAATTGTTTCGGAATTTGAAGACCTCAATACTGGTTTTATTGAGAGTGATACAGTTTTGTTTAAACAAATCAGTAAATTGTAGACGCGCGAGCAATCAAATTTAGCTTTGACGTGTGTCGGTCTCGTGTCAAATGGGCTATATTTATCATTCATAACGTTTTTGAAACCATAAATGTCAGTAAACTGTTGGGGAACTTCCCCTCTTCAATAATTAAATTATCCGTCTGTTTTCTTTTGCTTGTTATTTGTTTGGTAGTTTTTTCTTATTTTCTTTTTTGGGGTTTTATACCAAAAGTTGGAATGTTTAAGGCTTTGAAATCAATACGAAAATTATGATCTGGACTTTTTAACGCTTTAGGGTTTCGTCAGGATCTTTAGAAGTGCGAATGGTCGTTGACAAAAGGGTTCCGGTGTTCACACGGTATGACAGAGAGGATAATGTACATCTCTTGCATTGGAACGCAAAGAAGATCAATCAAAGATATCCTTACCAGATCTAAGAAGACTATTAACATGTTTAAATGATATCTTGTGAGTGTTATACGTACCCTCAAGGGGGCAATAATAACGCGCCTTTATGATTTCTCGTTTAAAATTGCAAAGGGTCCTCCGAACTAGAGTAACCGAACCACGCTTAAGGCTTAATCGACTGATGCGCCTTTTTTAGTCGAAATATACCCTCAAGGCTGAGCAAAAGATTCTTAGATTCCATTCGTTTGACAAAATCTTGAAAATGCAATCCACACTCTCCGCCGCACTAATAACAAACTTTAGTCTCGACTTTAAATTCACGGAAGCTCACAATTGCGAAATTTGCATGGAAAACGCATAACCACTGTGAACTACTAAAATTAAGAGTCAAAAATAAAAATGTTTATCGGTAAGGCCCCCTCTGTCTTAAACAGTTTGGTAGTCAGTTTTGTTCAACTTTAGTTTTGTCTTCACTTGCTTTTGGTCAGGCTTAAGGAAGTCCACGTTTTTGAAACTTTAATCACCAAAATAAGTCACATACTGCTCGAAATTTTTTGACAAACGTCAGCTTTCATTATATTTGTGGGAAATTAACTGCGGATTAAGCTTTTAAACTTGTAAATTAAGCACCTAGTTGCTGGTTTTAGAGGTCTAACGTTTCGACGATAATCGTCTGAAAATTTACGAAATGAGTGCCGTGGCTTTCATTGTATACATGTCGTCTTTGTCCTTTATGAATCTGTTCCATTTCCTATCATTCCTATAATTTTGGATTACTCTGGCAAATACATAAGTTGGCATCAATCTTGCAAGTGACCCAAAAAATCTTGTCCCCATAAGTTCAGCAATCGCTGCTATAGGTTATACGCTGACCAAAAATGTAGCATAACCTTAAAGGAAAAAGTGAAAGTGCTTCAAATGCACGATATGGGCAGCCAATTGAATGTGGCTCTTAGTAAAACAACGCGGTCCGGAAACTTTATCTACAATATCTCCAGTGTTTCACTCGATATGTGGCACGACGTCCTATTGACAGCGCACATGTCCGCAATACTCGAACGATCAATTTGTGAACACAACCTTCTTTGTTCATGAAGTCAGTTTCAAGTTTGTCGTGAACACTTGAAGCCCCAATGCGATTGATATGCAAAGTTATCTAATATGCACGATTAATGAACAAACCCCAGAGGCTAGACAATATTAATCTTTCCTTATCAATTTGGCTTTCAATGGCCAAATCGATTATTTATCAAATAATTGCCAGCCATATATATTTGAAAAAAACCCGGGATTTTAAATTAATTCTCATAAGTAATCAAGGACTTTTGAGGGTTGATTATCTTTATAAGAGCCGATAGATAATGTAAGGTATGAACAGCTTTGTCGGTACAGTTGCTCAGTGGGTGTTTTGTTGGGCCGCTTATAGCCGTCATGTAAGAACGAGAGGTCCGTTCGGACTTTTCACAAAATTGTCTCAAAAATTAAAAATTCCCAAAACAAATTGCTTGGCATAGGGTCTTTACTGGCCTGTTGCGCCAACTCTTTATTTATTTATTTATTTCTTAAGAAAGTTTCTCAAGCCCGCAGCTTGGAGTTGGATTAAAATGTTGGGTCAATTCAGATTATCACAAGAATAAAACCCGAGTATATGTTTGCAAGGATCTACACAAGTAGAAATTTCCAACTCTCGTGGTTACATAACAATCAAAAAGAAAAAAAGGGGAACATATCTCAAACCTCTGGAAACTTAAATTGTTTAAAAGTAAAATTAAAACTTATTTCTTTACAAACAAATTTAAAAGTTTACGCAGAATTAAATGTTCAACCCGACCGTCTATGTACATGTAAAGGGTGGGTCGTCTAGTGGTTTGTTTTTAAATCATTATTTATTTTGACACTGACAGCTGTTTCCCGCTCGAAATCTTGACAGAAAGTCAGTATCGTACCTCAGCGGAACGAAATGAGTCGCTTTACGCTTGAACAACGTTGGGAAATATTGAAGACTTATTCCCAAAGTGAGTGCTGTTTAGCCCGAGCAGTGCATTTTTCGAAAAGAAGTTTTGACCGAAATGAAGCAATGCGCCTGCTGTACGGAGTTTTTTTTTTGCAAATTGGTTGATAAATAAAAATGGTTAACATGGATAAAATTTAAAAGCATTTATTGTTGGTAAGGGATATGAGTTCTAAGTCGTTTACCATAGGGATGTGCAGTTTTAAATGGTGATAGAATTTCTGTATATACAAGATGGCGCAAAAGTAATCCTACTATCAGAAAATGCTATAAATTTTGCGATTGGCCCCTAATGTCAGTTCTGTTCTGACATTTGTGTAGTAAACACATGCGAAATACACGTTAATAAACAATGTTACGCTACACTGCTCCAGAACGCGGAATATTGGTGACTATTTATTTGAGCAATAATCGGTCGGTGACTTTGGCACAACGTGAATTTCGTCGCAGATTTCCTAGCCGTCCAACGCCTACTGGTGAAACACTGCGACGTTTAGCCGCTCGCCTCGAAGAGACTGGCACAACACGAGATGCTGCCAGGCGTGGCAGACCCCGGAGTAGCCGTTCTGCAGAGAATATTGCTGCTGTAGCCGAAGATGTCATGGAAACGCCGTCGACATCGACCAGACGACGTGCCACTCAAATGGGTATCAGTCGACGGTCTTTACAGCGAATTTTGGTACAAGATTTGAAGATGTTTCCGTACAAAGTCCAGACGGTGCATCAGCTGTTAGCTGCTGACCGCCAATCGCGTCTAACATACGCTCAAGCCATCCTTAATCACCACCAAGAGGAAGATGATTTTTCATCAAAAATAATCATGAGTGATGAGGCCCATTTCCATCTTAGCGGGTACGTAAATAAGCAAAATTTACGCTTCTGGGGCACTGAAAATCCGCGTGTAACCCACGAAGAGCCATTACACCCGCTGAAAGTCACTGTATGGTGTGCTATTTTCGCTGGAGGAGTCATCGGACCTTTTTTCTTCGAAGACGTCGCGGGCCAAACGGTTACTGTTAATGGTGAGCGCTACAGAGCAATGATCAACGAGTTCTTTTTGCCGCAACTTGATGGATTGGGATTGGAAAACATGTGGTTCCAACAGGACGGTGCAACGGCACACACTGCCCGTGCCACAACCGATATGCTGAAGGATGCATTTCCCGGGCGCCTAATCTCCCGTTTTTGGCGATTTGCACTGGCCAGCAAGATCGCCTGATTTGACCGCTCCAGACTTCTTTTTGTGGGGCTTTTTGAAGTCGCGGGTTTATGTCAACAAGCCTCAGACTCTTGCAGCTCCTAAAGACAATATCCGTCAAGAATGTGAGGACCTATCGCCGGAAGTTTTGGCCAAAGTGATGGAAAATGCCATAAAAAGGGCTCAAATGACAATCAACTGTGGCGGCGGCCATTTACATGACATCATATTCTCGACTTGATGTTAAAAAAATTAAAAGACCAAATAAAAATAATCCACAAGAAGAATCAAAGTTTTTCATTTTTTTTTTAATTACAGCCAAAAAACATCGGAAGGTTATTTTTGCGCCACCTTGTATAATGTGGTATACAATCGGGCAATCTAAGTCACTTTTTATGTTCCATGGTACGAACAAAATCCGACTACAACAACAAAATATACTGACTAAAATTTCGCTACACTTTTGCACTTTATCTATACCCTGAGCCTATTGTAACCGAAAAATGCAAAAGAGTAAGGTGTAGCCTTGTCAAGTTGACAGTTCGCTAAATTGTTAGCTCCTGTGTGTAGCTATCGGAAATGGATTAAGGTATAAGAACCAGACGAGATGCTAGGACGAATAGAATATCTTCCTCAAGATCAAAAAGGATTTCATCGATATCATCTTCGTCTTTACTCTCTCCATTTTCTAAAATAAAACATGCCAATTATATTTTTTTTTTTATCTTTTTCATCGTTTGAACGTATGAACCTTCAATCAATATAATTTTGTCTGCACTATCTTCCAATAAACATCGAAGCATTTTTTTGTTGCCCTTTTTCGGCATAATAAACAATTAAAAGCAAATTTTTCAGTTAACGAAAAGTTTAAACGTTTTTTTTTTCCAGAACATAATGTCAGCTGGATATGTCATTTGTTTCAGTTCTGCAAGAAATGAGAAAAAGTGCGTTCACGATCTGATAAATTGGAACACCGATGACAACAAAATAATTCTTGTTCCATCAAAAATGCCAGCAATGCCATAACGAAATTTCAATAAAGTGCATATGGGCATATTGGGCTTTATGCTGGCATTCGTGCTTATGTCCGATTACACTATATGCATTTGGGCATTTTTATCTGTCAAAATCAGCCTGGTTATATGTGGCATTTAGGTCATTACAGCATATGAGATATGCCCATTACTTTGTATGACTAAATTTTGACAGGAGAACTGTCAAAAACGTTTGTGTGGCAATTCATCCTCCTCGTTGCTCTCCAACATCTATGTACGCGACCAAAACAATCGCAAGTGCATCCTTTTGTTCGCGTTCCTCAACAGAAACTTCACCACCGAATGAAAAAAAAACAGTTTTTATTTCTTTTTGAATTCTTGTGTGCGGTTTACGCGTTTGTAAATGGTAAACTGTACAACGTTTTGGCAATCCGGCAAGTCTAATAAAATAGACTCCTGTAAGAATGTAACAGATTTCTGTATTTTAAGTTGGCAGTCGCCTGAAGTATAAACTGAGAAAGGAGTTTTATGGCAGCTTGACGATGCTGAAAACTTGCTCAAACCCAGCTATATACATATGCAACTTTATACTAACAACACTCGATAAAACGGCCATGAACTCGGTTATGTTGTCGAGCTTGGACATGCCCCGCCAATTTATTCCTTGCCCTTTAGTAATTGCAATTTAATTCCAAACCACACAGTTTGGATGGTTCGCTATGATTTTCTCAATTTGCATTATGGTGGCTTTTATTAATTGTATTTCCACGAACTAGGAATTAAATACGTAAACACTTCCTCTGCGACGCAGTCACCCGTAGCTCCTGCTTCATCGCAATACCCGGGATGGATTAAATCTTCCATTCAGAACATTTTGTTCATGACACCATAACCTGCAATTATAAAATACATATGTCTAGCTATTCCTGGCGCACAGCAAAATACAAAAGAAAACAACAATTTTGCGCTCGAGCGTAATGCTATAATCTGCTCTATCTAATTTATATCGCGCGAAATGTACATTAACCAAATGCTATTTCGTTTTCGCTTGAAAGGAAACTATGAAAGCAAACTACGAGTAATTGACGTCATTTTAAAATTTTAGTATTAAAATATGTTGCTCGCAGGTTGTGCTTAAATTTGATCACACCACATTTACGAACTTCATGTTACTCGGTAGAGTTTGTTTGACTGATTGAACATTTAGTTGGTAATATACGTACGAAGGGGTTTGCTAAACACTAAGAGGTTGACTGACAGTAGGTATATCCATCGGCTTTAAAAAAAATGTATCACATATTTTGTCGGCCATATTGTTTGCGTGGTAGCAATTATGGCAAAACTCTGAATTGACACTAATTTATTCTTTATCGAACACTAGAAACCAGATGGATGTAAATGACTTCTCGTTTTAGAGAGAATTCTCGACTTCATATTAATTTTTCAGTCCATCTCCCCTTTAGGCGGGAAGGGTACATACCTCCCCCCATAGCAAGTAATGCTTGCATTGAACCCCTTTGCAAAGAACTGTTTTAATTTTTTGTCGCCTAAGTTATTATATTTGTGTGTCTAGTTAGTTGTCGGCACACTTAGTCTGCATAAACTATTTGTATTTTAGCTTCGATTAATTTTAGCTGCAACAGTATACTCGTAGTACAAAGACTCTTACTAACTTTGATAAGATTTCAAGTTTAAGTAAAACAACCACGCAGTGGCCAAGTGGGCACTTAATTTGTCCTAAAAATAAAAATAAATCACCTAAACGATTACGCGTTTGTTATAAGTCAGTTAAAATATTCCATTTGTCTGAAATTTCTGAACTCGAGATGATAGTCAATTATGATATCGAGCTAGAAAAACGACAGCAATCCTATAATTCTGTCTGTCCATGGGAAATTTATGGCTCTGCAAAATTTAGCTGAGGTAAATTTAAGCGATCCCCTTTACCCGAGTGGTAAGCAGGTCTAGCTTACTTACTTACTTACTTACTTAGGCGGCGCTACAGTCCGGGGTGGACCTGGGCCTCAACCAATACGCCTCTCCAGTTAGCGCGATCTTTGGCTAACTGCCTCCAGTTGCGCACTCCAAGTTGGTTGAGGTCCCCTTCCACTTGTGCGCGCCACCTAAGGCGAGGTCTTCCTCTACTGCGTTGTCCCTCCGGGTTGGTATCGAAGACTCTTCGGGCCGGAGCATTGGTTTTCATTCGCTCTACATGCCCGAGCCATCTTAGACGACTGATGCGTATTTTTTTGACCAGGGCGATGTCGCTGTACAGCTCGTAGAGTTCGCTGTTAAATCTCCTCCTCCAAAACCCGTCAACGCAAACGGGACCGAAAATCACTCGAAGAATTTTTCGTTCGAAACGACCAAGGAGATCTTCATCCGCCTTTGAAAGCGTCCATGCTTCTGCACCATATAGCAGGACTGGGATGATGAGGGTCTTATATAGAGTCTCCTTAGTGTTTCTCGACAAGGCCTTATTAATCAATTGCCTTCTTAGGCCGAAGTAACAGCGGTTGGCAAGAGTGATTCTTCGTTTGATTTCTGAGGTGATATCGTTTTCAGAATTTATAGCGGAGCCGAGGTAGACAAAGTCCCTAACTACCTCAAAATTATAGCTGTCTACTGTGACGTTCTTTCCGATTCGTCGATGTTGTGTGTCCCTTCTTGTTGACAGCATATATTTTGTTTTGCCCTCGTTTACCACTAAACCCATTTTTGCCGCTTCCGTACTGATACTTGCAAACGCGCCAGTGACAGCTCGCTGTGTTCTGCCAATAATGTCAATATCGTCCGCGTATGCAAGCAGTTGCACAGACTTTTGGAAAATTGTGCCTCTGTATATTGGCTTGTGAGTTGCGCACAATTTTCTCAAGAATGATGTTAAAGAAGTCACATGACAGCGCATCACCTTGTCTAAATCCTTTTTTGACATCAAAGGTCTCGGTGAGATTGTTTCCGACCTTAATGGAGCAGCGAGAATTCTCCATTGTCATTCTGCACAATCTGACGAGTTTGGCAGGGATGCCAAAACTAGACATGGCTCTGTATAGCTCGTCTCTATAAATGCTGTCATATGCGGCCTTAAAATCGATGAACAGATGGTGGGTATCGATTTGGACTTCTTGGGTTTTCTCCAGGATCTGCCGTAGTGTGAATATTTGGTCGGCTGTGGACTTACCGGGCCTAAAACCGCACTGATAGGGTCCAATCAGTTCGTTGACAAATGGCTTCAGGCGTTCACACAGTACAGCAGAGAGGATCTTATAGGCGATATTAAGGAGACTGATACCTCTATAGTTGGCGCAGTTTAGAGGGTCTCCTTTCTTATAGATCGGGCAAACAATGCTGAGGTTCCATTCATCAGGCATACTTTCTTCCGACCAAATCTTGGAGACGAGTTGGTGTATGCACTCTACCAAGTCATCTCCCGCTGCTTTGAAGAGCTCGGCAGGTAAGCCATCTGGTCCAGCAGCCTTGTTGGACTTCAGATTGGATATTGCTATCCTCACTTCATTTTGGTCAGGTGGACGGAAATCTTGGCTTTCATAGTGCAGATTGAATGGATCGTTTTGCCTGACAGCGGGATCTTGGTCGTCTTCGCCGTTTAGCAGTCTGCAGAAATGGTTTTTCCATGTCCTCAGCACCGACTGTGATTCCACTACAAGGTTCCCTTGTTCATCTCTACAGGCTTCTGTTCGGGTTTTGTTGCCATGACACGTTCTTTTTACCTTTTGGTAAAACTTCCGAACATTGTTCCTGGAGTAACATCTCTCTATTTCCTCGATCGCGCGCTTCTCATGCTCTTTCTTTTTCTTTCGGAGAAGCCGGTGTTCTTCCCTCCTCTTTTGCTCGTAGAGCTCACGAGCTGCTCTCGTCCTTCTGTGCAGCGCCGCTTCATAGGCACGTTGTTTTGCTGCATGCGCTTGCCGGCATTCTTCATCAAACCAGGGGTTTCGAGGGGGTGGTTTGGTGAAACCATGCACATCAGTTGCGGCGTTTCTAATGGCTTCTTGGCATCTATGCCACTGGTCTTCAGCACTTGATGCTGGCTGCGTAGGACTTCTCGAGAGGTTGAGGGACACGCGATCGGCAAAGGTTCTGGCGGTCTGTTGCGTTTGTAGTCGCTCTAGCTAAAAAGCCAAATTTTTGTTCCAGAATGTAAAGGGTTTTCCAATAAGAGGTGTTATTTTGGTATTCAAAGAAAAATGCCATTTTTTGAGATAAATGATCGGATGTTTATTTCATCATAAAGAGGAAAGTATGCAATAATGAAGAACAACATCAGCCAAATGGCCACCACGAGCACGCATACAGGACCATATCCTTTTCATGAAATTTTCCATAACCAAATCGCAAAGTGGCTGCCCTATGTCCTCGATAGCACGACGTTGTTGATAATCGGCCGGCTTGAGTTTTTGTGTTAACTGACCCAAGACCCAAGTCTTTATGCAGAATACGGTGTAATGAGGTTTGTGGAATGCCCAATTCCAAAGAGCGACGAGGAATGAACAAACCTGGGTTTTCTTCAACACTTTGGGCTACAGCAGCAATATTCTCAGTTGTTCTTGAGCGACGTGCACGGGTTTTATTCTTCACATCACTTACTTGTCCCAACAGCTCGAATTTTTCCACCAATTTCTGTATTGCGGTCCGACAAGGTGCTTCACGACCACTAAAAAATGCTTTAATTTGGTTTTGCGAACTGTGACTGCAAGATTTTCACCATTTTTGTAGTGAATTTTAATAATTTCAATGCGTTGTTGAAGCGTGTATCGTTCCATTTTTAGTAATGGCGTAGTTTTTACATATAAAATGTCAAAGAATAAAAGCTTCAAAAGTGACAGCTACCGAAATAGCGGGTCATTCACAATAACACCTCTTATTGGAAAACCCTTTACTTGATGTACCTGTCCATTCGGCACATTTTCTAAAGCAACATCATGGCAAATCGTTGGGTTCTGTTGATTCACGCAGCTCATGTAATGCGTCGCTGCGGAGAAGAACGAGAGTGTTTCCTTAGCTCTATCTACTAACAAAAGACAAGAGGCTTCTCAATAGGAAAAAGAAAGAGCACGAAGCACGCGATTTAGGAAATAAAGATGAACGACTCCAGGATCAATGTTCGGAAGTTTTACAAAAAAGAACCAGACAAAACCCAAACAAGAGTTTAGTAAAATCAAAGTTGGTATTTAGGATATGGAAAAAATCGCTGTCTGCCTTAGTGGCAGACAACATTTGCCAATGAACTGATTTGACCAATCAGTACCGCTTTAGGTAAGTCCAAAACTCATCAAACCCACCCCAGATCCTGGAGAAAACCCAAATAGCCCAGATCGATACCCACCATATCTGTCTTTCGGTTTTGACAACTCAACCGAAACTTCATCGTTTAAAAATATTCCGACACAAGCGTCAACAATTGGTTTAGCTCTGAATGAGGGCATAAGCATTACCAAGTGCAAACAAGGAAAACGCCATCATCGACAAATCCGACGGAACACATAAGTTATTGGTGTCTAACTTTAAGGTAGCTTGGACCTTCATATTTACCTCGGTTCCGCCACAGCAAATTTGTGTTGGTTCTCTGAATTCTGGGGTCGAATCGCCAACGTATGGCTCGTTCACGGAATTTAAATGATTTAACGTGTGAAACAAAAACAAATTCCGTCTCGAAATGCTCGTTCACGGTTTTTTATTATGTAGGTACAAATGGTGCCAAAAAGTTTAAAAATAAATTTCTTTTATTTTCATTTTACTGCATATCCGAAACTGCAGCAATTAAGAAGTAAGCCTTTGACAAAAAACACTAAGAACACTTTAGTTAAGACCTTTATCCAAGTCCTTCTCTATGTCACAGTAGCAGGGAGTATCCTTGGTTGTTTCGAAGGTAAATCTCTTCGAGTGGTTTTCAGTTACTTTTTGCGTTGAGGGGATTTCGAGACGAAATATACTCTTAGAGCTGTGCAGCCGCATCGACCTCGCACTCGCACAGTGGAAGAGAGAACTCTTAAACATCATCAGTCAGTCTCAGACAAAGCATTATACCGATGATATTTTCCTAGTCTTCAATACTTGTGCAACTGGATTCCGGATGTACAAAATTAGCATCCGGTGGCCACCACTTTGAGGCAAGATAAGCACAATCGATGTCATGAGACAGATGCAGATGCATGCACCTAAACATACAAACATCTCTCAATATTCTGAACAAAGTTCAGGTTCAACATTCAATGTTCAACAATACTCGTACACGATACGTCAAGTGGCAGTAGAAGCTGCTCAAATTATTCCTTACAATGTTTTGCTGTTTGAATTTGATCCAAAGTAGTGGCAAATTGCATGTACTTAGTGGCTCTAGTGCATTTGTACTTTACACTCATATACACAGTTCATGTCACGTGCTCGGCAAGCGCATTTGAGTGTTTCTGACGTTTAATTCTAATCCATAGATACTCGTAGTGCACTCTTCCATGTAACCCTGTGCATCGGTGTTGGCCCCTTTCAATTGCCATTTTTTTTTTATTGAATATGAGGCAATTACAGCAATACCGCGGATACAATTTGTACAAGCAAAATCACGTAATCACTGTGAATTATTCATAACAATTTTCATGTTGATAAAGACGAATTAAATAAAAAACGAGTCCGCTCTCCGGTCGGTGCATGAGCGCTTTCATCGTTTGCATATCAACTCTTTCGCAACCATTTGAGAAATTACTATTTAAACGACTGCACGTTGCAAAGTTGCAAGCAAGTGAGGAGTGTCCCATACACAGAGCTATGTAGAAAATGCCAACTGGCAGTAGTTGTAGGTATAAACATTTTGATTAGAATATTAAGCCAAACAATTGAAAGAGAAAATCAGTCGGGTATAATAAGCAACAGCATCGAAGGAAAAACAAAGTGAGCCGTGGAAAATTTATTAAAAAAAAATAAATACATCAGCATCGAAAATGGGGTTTTCGAGATATGAGTAGTTTTTAAAATTTTGCATTTCCGGTGATTCAAATTGAAAATTAACGACGCAATAATTTTGGAAACATCAATTTTACTCTAAGTTTGCATTTTGGTCAAAATCATTATTGCCCTTTTCTAAAACTAAAGACTAAAACTTTCGAAACTAAAGAAAACAAAATTTTTATAAAGTGATTTTTTCCAAAAATCCATTTAACGATAATACAGGGAAGAACTGAGTTTGCCATTAAGTTCGAAATGACTGTGTTACCTCAGATATGAATTTTTGTTACAAATTGTATGGACCGTTTTCGAGAAATAACATTTTTCAAGTACCGTTATTCAATTTTTGAATACTGACTATGCAGTCATGTAAGCCTCACCTACTTGAGCTTAAATATCAATTTCGGTGGAAATCGTTAGTCGTTTTTAAACAAATCAAAGCGGAAGGAACATTTTACATGGGAAGTACCATTAATATTGAGGTTATTGCAATTTTGTAACAGGGTTAGAAGTTTTTCAAATTCCATGCTACAAATGTTGCTTAGAAATAGCGATAACAGTGATTAATTGGACTGCTGGAGCTAGGGATCTCAGGTTCGATATTTAAAAAAAAAAAACAAAAAACAACATTTCAACGGTTTTTTTACTGCGCGCCATCTCCCGCGAACGTCCGACAAACCATCCGAGAGTATAAATGTCATGAAAGAGCTCCTCAATTAGTTTCGTATATTTGAAGTTTATTTTTTTTTTGGTTTTTGTGGTTTTTAACATAAGTCTTTTAAAATAAAACCGTCGATCTAAACCACATGTTTGTTTCTATTTATTTTCAGAAAAGTTTCAACTAACTAGTGTCTTAAATTGAAGTGCTATACAAGGTGAGATCAGATTCCAATGCTCTTGCGTACACATTATGTATAATTTTGAGTTAAATAGGTTTATAGCAAAAGCAAAATGGACAATTTTCTGGAACAAATTCAAAACAAATACTCCTTCATCGATAATCTGTTGAAAAATTTCTGGAAGTCATGGATCAAGTCGAATCTATTATTGAAACTGGAACTTCAAAATCTTAAATGGAAAAATAGTAAAGCGAAACCAGGATGTGCGTATATTCCAACAGAGGTACGCAAACTTTATAGCTCTATTGAAATTTCCGTTTTATTACGATTCATTTAATTACAGTTGGAGCAAATGGCTAATTGTGTCACACATGGATTGTGGGTAATACCATCTGTGATGGCTACAATGAAACTTATCGAGAGATCTAAGACTTCGGGACAGATGTTGGTTGCATGGGTTTATGGTTCCGCCCTAACTCTATTGTTTTGTATATCCACATTCTTCCACTGTTCCTTTTACTGTGATCGCAACAGGTGCTATAAATATGACACGTCTATAGAGTCCTGAAGTTTGCTCATGCTTGTTATTTTTTTTAGGGGACTGAAGAACGTTTTGCATCGCTGTGATCGTGCTATGATTTACGTGTTTATTGCTGGGTCTTACTTCCCGTGGCTTCAGCTGGAGAATACAACACACTCTATTATCTTAGCATCGTTAGAATGGATTATATGGATAATGGCTGCGCTTGGGATAACATATCAACAGGTAGGCCAACAAATTTTGTTAGCTGTCTGTGCTTACTTTGGGTCCTGTTTTTTCTTTTTAGATATTCCACGAACGGTTTAAATGCTTGGAAACTTGTTTTTACATTGTAATGGGTTTGGGTCCTGCCGTGATTGTCATCATGTCGGGTCACGAATTTAATGGAATGACTGAACTGAAAATAGGTGGCTTCCTTTATATAGTTGGCATAATATTCTTTAAGGCAGATGGAATTATACCAATGGCGCATGCCATTTGGCATTTATTTGTCGTTCTCGCTGCAGGTGCTCATTATTATGCTATTTTAAAGCATTTGTATCCTGCAGGTGTAAGTGAAATTATTAACAACTAAAGGCGATTGAGAGTAAGCGTAGAACATAATATTTAAGACCGTGATTCAAACCAAATAATTACATACAGTGATGCCCTCGTATACATATGTTTGGTAGAAAATATACATCTAATATAAGTACATTCAATTTAATCGAATTTATTAACAGATTGCGTACGTTTTATTGGCACAAATTTTTGTTTCGTATGTAAGTTGTATCTGTATTGTATTAAGTCAGAAAATGTTTGCCCACTGTATGTTGTAATTTTTTGTTTTTAAGCTAATTCTGAAGAATTTGCGGTTCGTATTTTGTGTATTCCTTCATAATCTCTTTAGCAGTGATGGGACTTGAGAAAGAGGTGGTAGAAAACAAAATGTTCCATGGTAAATAATTCAATTATTTATACCAATTATATATATATAGATTTGGAGAGATATTCGAATCAAACCACCATTGTCGGGTCTCTTTTCGTCTCTCTACCACTGTAAATCTTACTCAGGTAGACTCTCTGGATTTCTCCACAGTTCTTCTCTGAGCTCGATTCCTAGTGTTAACGCTAGCATCTGTTTTTGGGAGATCTGTTTTATCGACTGGGCCTCGACCCAATGATGTCCCAAGATCCTCATTCTTCTGCTAGCCAACGCCGGACATTGACACAGTATGTGTGCCGCTGTCTCAGATTCCTCCAGGCATAGTTTACAAGTATCATCCTCTCTAAGGCCCATTTTCCTTAAGTGATACCCGAAATTACCATGTCCTGTAGACAAAGCCACCACCCATTTCAATGTTCCTCGACTCATACTTAGAACCCTTCTTTGAGTGGAGCAGGTCGGCCACTTTATTGCCATTTTAGCTTGTCTACATTGTTCCACGGTTGACCACCTTCTCAGGTGTTCTGCCGTGATCCATTTGTGAATCAGCTGTTCTACCATTCCTCTGCCAATTGAAGAGAATGGTTCTGGTCCCAGCAACATTTCAGTTGACTCCTGTTTTGCAAGGGAGTCCGCCTTTTCATTGCCTATGTGTCCTCGTACCCAAGTCAGTGTTACTTCATTTTTAGATGAACACTTATTGAGCTTAAGTACACATTCCAGTGCCAATGATGTTGTGATGCTTGTTTGTTCCATGCATCTGATCACCGCCTGATTGTCCAGTGCTATTAGGATATTTCTTCCTTCCACCTGACTCTCAAGCAAGAAGTCCAACGCATGAAGCAAAGCCATCATCTCAGCCTGGTATACTGAAGTGTATTTCCCGAGGCTAATGTGACGGGCAAGTTCCAGCTCTTCTGAATAGATACCGGCCCCCGCTCCGCCATCCATCATGGATCCATCCGTGAAAATCACTATTTCACCATTTCTTTTTTCTGGAAGTAATCCGTTCTCAATACGAGTTTTGTGATATCTTTCCATAATACGCACCCTTGTTATTCGATCCATAGGCATGGTTAGCTCCCTAATCTCGTTTTTGACAAGTTCCAGGATCTTCCTATGTCCATAGATCGTACCACGATTGTGCCATTTCGCATCTCGATGCAAGCGAAGTGCCGTTTGGGCCGCTGCTTTCTTAAGATAAGATCCCCATGATGACTTCCAATGCGCATATTGGGGTTGTACGTATTGCACCTGTCATTCCTCTACATGCTAAGCGTTGAACCCTATCCAGGTGCTTCCTCACAGTTTTCTGAGAGGCTTTCGCCCACCATACAACCGAGGCGTACGTGATAATGGGTCTAGTTATCATTGTATACATCCAGTATGCTGACCTAGGTGAGAGTCCCCACCTCTGTCCACATACACGTTTGCATTGATGTAGTACCCTTTATGCCTTCCGGACCTTCTCCTCAACATGGTAGTTCCAAGTAAGTCCAGTATCTAGATAGACTCCCAGATACTTAACTTAACCTTCTTAGTCATTGTTAGTTCCGATCCGAAAAGTGTTAAGGGCCGAAATTCCAGATTTTTCCTCTTCCTAGTGAAGACTATTAGATCTGTTTTCCCCGCATTAATGGAGAGTCCTTGTTCCAGACACCACCGCTCAACCACTCTGAGTGCGTTCCTCATGATATCTGCGGTGACGTCCATGAATTTGCCTCTGGCCATTATTGCTATGTCATCGGCATATCCCACTGTGTGAATGCCAGTTGCCTCAAGTCTGTCAAGAAGATAGTCCACAGTGATATTCCACAGTGTAGGTGAGAGAACACCTCCTTGTGGGCAACCTCTGCTAACCCTTCCTCTGAGTTTCGAGGTTCCCGTCTGAATATTTATCGCCCTTGTATTTAACATATTGTCCACCCATCTTACTACAAGTGGGTTAACCCTACGTTTTTCTAAGGCTTGTTTCAGACTTTCAAAGCATATCTTATCGAAGGCACCTTCAATGTCCATTATAGTGGTCATTGCAATGCCCCCGGTATTTAGCTCTTCCTCGGTAACGCGTACTACTTGATGTAACGCTGTTTCTGTAGACATGCCTACCCTGTATGCATGCTGTCTACTATTCAAAGGATACGTCCTAAGCGCGGTGCTTTCCATATAGTCCACTATCACCCTTTCCATTGTTTTTAAAAGGAAGGATGTCAGGCTGACTGGTCGGAATGACTTTCCCTCGGTGTAGTCCTTTTTTCCCGGTTTTGGAAGGAAGACCACATTTGCTTTCCTCCATGTAATCGGGATATAGCCTATTGCTAGGCACGCAACGTATATATTCCTGAGCCTTGGTGCAATTAAGTCTACACCCCATTGCATTAGACCTGGAAATATACCATCTGGCCCCGCAGTTTTGAAGGGTGAGAATGTTGCTATCGCACCCTCGACCGCTTTTGGTGTCACTATCCGTTCTGCTTCCGTCCTATCCATCCTTATATACCAATTAAATAGTAATAAAAAAAAAACAGAGATATAAAACTCTGTTTTGAAGTCATCGCCATTCGCCACATGATTTGACCAAGGTGTGAGAGACACTCGCCCGAAGCTGCTGTTCGCCATGAGGCCCTTTGCTTCGAAGTTTGTTATTTTTTGTTGTAGCTAATAACAGCTTTATATAAATAAAACCAGGGTTTCAGTAATTTTAATCTAAAAACAGCACTGACTTTCCTCTTTTGAGTTCGAGCAAACACTTGAAGCTATTCAGGAGCTGCATTGCTTGTCCTATATTAATCATATAAGACTTGATGCCAGTTACCTAGTTACTGCAGCAGGTCACGCCGAAGCTGCAAAAATATTTTACGACCTACCACAAGGAGAAAAGTAAATGGTTCTGATTTCTGATCATTAAATATCGCATTAATTTTGTATATTCAATGTTTTCTTATACTAAAACCAACTGAGAGTTCAAGGAGAACTGCGCTGTGATATATTGAATATTACTTTGGTATTTCCTGCACTTTGATGCTTTTCTATGAGGAGGCAACATATTGCTATTACCTACTTACTGACAAGTATTCTTAACTTTGTTTTTAAATTTATCATAAAGGGTTTTCCAATAAGAGGTGTTACTTTGGTATTCAAAGAAAAATGTAATTTTTCGAGATAAATGATCGGATGTTTATTTCATAATAAAGAGGAAGCTATGCCGTTAATAATGAAAAACAATATCAGCCAAATGGCCACCACGAGCACGCATACAGGACCATATCCTTTTTATGAAATTCTCCATAACCAAATCGCAAAGTGGCTGCCCTCTGTCCTCGATAGCCGAATTTTATCTTTGAGGTCTTGAAGCGACGCTGGGCTGTTGGCGTAGACCTTATCTTTCACGTGGTCCCAAAAGAAGAAGTCGCAATGTGTTAAATCACAAGATCTCGGTGGCCAATTGTGATTACCTCTTCGAGAGATAACACGGTCCGGAAACTTTTTCCGTAAAAGATCACAGACACGACGTTGTTGATAATCGGCCGGCTTGAGTTTTTGTGTTAACTGAACTTTATAAGCCTTAAGACCCAAGTCTTTATGCAAAATACGGTGTAATGACGTTTGTGGAATGCCCAATTTCAAAGAACGACGAGGAATGAGCAAACCTGGGTTTTCTTCAACACTTTGGGCTACAACAGCAATATTCTCAGTTGTTCTTGAGCGACGTGCACGGGTTTTATTCTTCACATCACTTACTTGTCCCAACAGCTCGAATTTTTCCACCAATTTCTGTATTGCGGTCCGACAAGGTGCTTCACGACGACCAAAAAAAGCTTTAATTTGGTTTTGCGAACTGTGACTGCAAGATTTTCACCATTTTTGTAGTGAATTTTAATAATTTCAATGCGTTGTTGAAGCGTGTATCGTTCCATTTTTAGTAATGGCGTAGTTTCTACTTGTCAAATGTCAAAAAAAAAGTGACAAAAGTGACAGCTACACAAATAGCGGGTCATTCACAATAACACCTCTAATTGGAAAACCTTTTAATTCAGGGACAATTTCGCTATTACGAGATTGTCAAATTAAAGCTGAACACTAAAAATGATTTTTACTTACGCGGAATGCACTTTTTAGGGGCCACAACCAATACGCCTCTGAAGTTAGAGCGACCTTTAGCTAACTGCTATCAGTTATGCACTCCAAGTCGATAAGACCCCCTTCTACTTGCGCGCGCCCTGCGTTGTCCCTCCGAGTTGGAATGGAAGACTCTTGGGACCGAAATATTGGTGTCCATTCGCTGTACATATTCCAGGATTCTTAGACGACTGATGCAAATTATTCTGACCAAGTCAATAACGCTGTGCAGCTCGTAGAATTCGCTGTTAAATCTCCTTCTCCAAAGTCCGCCAACGAAAACGGAACCGAAAATCACTCGAAGAATTTTGCATTCAAAGCAACCAAGGTGATCATAATCCAATCCACCTTTGCTAACGTCGATGCTTCTGCGGCATAAAGAAGAACTGGCATGATGAGGGTCCTATAAAGAGTCTCCTTAGTGTCTCTCTACAAGGGCTTCCTATAATCAATTGTCTTCTAAGGTCAAAGTAAAAGCGATTGGCAAGTGTGACCCTCCGCTTGATTACTGGTGTGATTAGAGCTAATAGCGAAGCCGAGGTAGTCAGAGTCCCAAACTACCTCAAAGTTATAGCTGTCTATCGTGAAGTTCTGTCCGATTTGTCGATGTTGTGTGCCCCTTCTCGTTGACGGCATATATCTTATTTTGCCTTCATTCAGCACTAAACTCATTTTTCTGTACTACAAAAATATTTAGATTTATAAAAATATTTAACCGAAAACAGTAACAATAATTATTATAAGTGACGATTAAATCAATACAACACATACACATTCAAAGTTTGAAAGATAAAAAAAATAAAAACAGTAACGTATCAATTATTCATAAACGTCATCACTGCCATTAAATGAATTTAGTAAATCCAGTATGAATTATAACAAACAATTGAGTAAACTATTTTAAATGAATGACTTTTCGCCCCAAAAAATGATAATAATTTATTAGATTCAATTATACTAAAGTAACGTAAATATCTTAAAATAGTATTACGTACTCTATATTCATTATAATTCTGTGCGGGTTAAATACAGTACAAATTCTTTGTTAGATTGCGTCAATGTCTTCCTCAAAACTGTTCAGTTCCGGAGAATAGCGTCACCTGTGACAGTAGCACAAACTGTGTACACATTAATGGTAATTTGTCACACAAAAGGTCACTAAATGGCGAGTTTAATTTGGCGAATCTTGAATTTTTTATTCATGATTGTTGCTTAGTCGATTTCGGTTTTAGGTTAATGTGCCTTATTGTCGAGCTTGTACTGTATTTATAATCGCTCATTGAATAAGTAAAAATACAGTATTAACTTGTTTCGCTCAATTGCATGACCAAAATCTACTTAGATATATTTACAAAGGGCATCACTGTTTAAATACAGTTTTTTGTTCTCTACAACAATAATAAAAGGACTCCTTGCGCTTTCGTTATAAATATTCTGTTTACAATTTTCGGGAAATACTGTTTATATGTTCTTGTTTAAATAATATCAAAACCATGTAATAATATATGTGGAGTTCCAGGCGAACTCTAATCAAACGCAACGATAATGTATAATTCGTTTATTAATTATATTCAGATTTTATGCTACCGCGGTGCTCACTGCTTGAGGTCTCTATATCAACTGGGTATCGGGGTTTTCGGTTGTTCCTACTGTCTGTCCGTATGTATCGTTTGTCTGTACCGTTCTTACTGTTTTGTCTGCTCATTCCTCTGTATGTATTGTTTGTGTTGTCGTCCTCTGTATGTATTGTTTGTGTTGTCGTTTGCTCCGATCCCACATCCGGCTATCCTGACATTTCATTCGAGCCGAATGAAGGAGTCCACCTCTTCATATTTTCTGCGATGGTGTTTGTTCTCATAGGGCCTTCGTGGTCACCGATTTTATGTACCTCGTACCTTCCATGGTTTAAGCGTTTCAACACTTTATACGGCCCCAAGTACTTCGGCCGCAGCTTCATCCCCGTCCCGAACTGAGTGCGCTTGATGGCGACTAACTCGTTCTCGGCGTACGTCTGTTCTGGCTTCCTATTTTTGTCGAAAGTTTTCTGGTTCTCGCGCTGAATGACTGCGATGTTCTCTCGGGCCTCTTCCCGTATGGCACCACGCTCGGTATCCAACTCCTCGACTGCTGTATCTTCCAGCCACTCACGAAGGTCGGGGTAATCTGGGAAACGCATCTCCAAGCCGGTTAATATTTTGAATGGGCTGAACCTCGTGCTTCTGGACGGTGAATTGTTGATCAGCTGCTGCACCCGTCCCACATGTTGATACCAATTTTTCGGGCTCCCGACGCACGCCTTTGCCAACATCGGCACTACGATCTTATGGATTCTCTCCACTTGTCCGTTTCCTCGCGGCACTCCCGTTGCGATTAGTAAATGCTGGATGTTCTCTTCTCTGCAGTAGTCCTCAAACGCAGTTGACGTAAAACCCGTGCCTCTGTCTGATATAATACGCCTAGGGTTCCCAAACGTCGTGGCTTGTTTTCTCAACCGATCCAATACCTCTGCTGTTCCCGTACTTTTCGTCGGATAGAGCCATACGAATTTGGAGAATGCATCTACTACCACAAGGATGTGGTTAAACTGCTTATGGGTCTGCTCCATGGGCCCTACGTGATCGATGTGGTACGTCCCTAACGGCTTGTCTTCCTTGTCGATGGGTTTTAAATATCCTTCCTTTTTGCCTGCTTTAGACTCTGTGATGATGCACTTGACGCAGCCTTTGACGACCTCGCTGACTTTCGCGGTTAGTTCTGGGATGAAGAACGTCTTCTCCACCAAATCTTGCGTTTTCTTAACGGAAAAGTGCCCTTGATGGTGTGCGATACCTATTATTTCCTTCTCCATCGCTGTCGGAACTACTACTAACTCGTTGACTGGGTCCTTATACAGAATCCCTGCTTTCATGTAGAAATCTTCATAGTCCCTTTGTTCCAGGATCGTCCTTACTGCTCTAATCCAGGCGTCCTTCAGTTGTGCTTCTCTCAGCCGGTGGTTGAGTGAGTCCTCTATCATGAGACAAGACACTCTACTCAAAGCATCTACATGCTTCATCTTGCATCCGGAGCGATGTTCGATTTCATAGTGAAAATCTTGGAGGAACATGGCCCATCTTGCTACCCTTACTGGTAAATCCTGTTTTTTCATCGTCATCGTGAACGCGTTACAATCCGTGAAGATCTTAAATTTCATTCCCAAAACGTATACCCTCCACTTTTTCAGAGCTTCGACAATCGCTAATACCTCTAGCTCGTACGAGTGGTACTTCTGCTCAACTGTCGATGTCTTCCGACTCATGTATTGTACCGGATGCAGCTGTTGGTCCTCTTTATCCTTCTGGAGTAAAACTGCCCCATTTACTGGCGTCTGCGTGGACCTCTGTTATAGCTTTGGGGTTGAATAGTTTCAGAACAGGTGCTTTGGTCAGGGCGGCTTTAAGTTGTTGGAAAGCAGCAGCTTGTTCAGCTCCCCACTCGAACCCAGCATCCTTGCGCAGTAGATCAGATAAAGGCTTAGCAACAGTTGCGAACCCTCCGACGAACTTCCTAAAATACGAGGTCAAGCCTAAGAAACGTTGGAGCGCTTTCTTATCTCGGGGTATCTGGAAGTTCTCTATCGCCTTGGACTTTTCCCCTGATGGGAGAATGCCTCCATCCTAAACGACGTATCCGAGAAACTCTACCTTCCTCTTCAGGAATTGGCATTTTTTCCATTTGATCTTCAGTCCGTGCTCGGCGGCTACATTCAGGACCGTTTGTAGCTTTTTGACACCTTCCTTTTCGTCTCTAGACGGAATCACCAGGTCGTCCATATACAGCACCATTACGCCAGATTGTATTAGTTCGCGGAAAACCGTGGAGATGTACCTGCAGAATACTGCGGGCGAGTTCGAAATACCAAATGGCACGACTAAGAACTCGTACTGTCCCTCTTGCGTCACGAACGATGTGTATTTTCGAGAGCACGGTGCTACCGGGACGTGGAAGAAACCGTTTGCCAGATCCAACGTGGTAAACACTTTCGCTCCCTGTAACCTCTCTAGGACGTCGTCGATTTGCACCATCGGAAAATTGTCTCTCACGATCTTCTCGTTCAACCTTCGGTAATCGCAGCATAATCTCCTCGATCCATCCTTCTTTGACACGAGCACAATCGGTGACGCATACTCGGACGTACTTGGTTGCACGATCCCTTCCTCTAACCAGTGCTTGACTTGGTCTCGTACCCATTGTTGGTCTGCATACGGCATACGTCTGGGTCTCTGGCAAACAGGAATCTCGTCCGTCAGAACCAACTTCATCTCGACCGGTGAATTGTTGTTCTTAGTCGGGGTGTATTCGGTTATCATATCCTCTAAGATTCTTCCTTCCTCCACGCTCAAGTGGCCTAAGTCGACAATCTCTCCGCTCTCGAACACTCCCTCCTCCACTGCCAAACAGATGGATCGAAACTCTCCAGCCAACTCGGCTACTTCCGATTCGCGATCCTCCTCGCAACCGGCTGTATAGTCATGGCTCTCACTCAACTGAACACCGGCTACTGTGTGTTCAACGGCGACGTTCTGCTTCTGTACTTCTGATTCCCGGCCCCCTCGTCCGTAATCAGCAGTGTACTCGTTGCTTTTGCCTAGCTTAGCACCAACTGTGTGCTCTACAACTGTTTCGACAACTTCGCGCTTGCTTCTAAACTTTACGCCTTCATTGGTGATCGACAAATCTACCTCAGCCAGGATGTCGTTCCCTATCACCGCCGCATACTGTATGTCGCTTTCTTTTACCACATGGAATCTTAATTTCAGTTCGACCTCATCTACCCGTAAATCTACCCAGAAACTACCTAGTGTCATTACTTTGCCTGAACCTATACCTTGCAGATTCCTTTTCGTTTGGTCTAGCTCTACGAACTGCATTGAGGCTAAACTGTCGTATCTGAGCAGACATAGGTCGCTTCCGGTGTCCAACAACGCTGACAACGTGGCACCGCCTATCGTTATATCTTTGAAGATCCGATTCGTCTGATTTGCTGCTGCCAACCTACTTATCCTTGTAAATATAATCGGACTAAAAGGTTTAGATGTTGCCCTAGCCGCTGCTTTGAAAACATCACTGACTTCTTCTCTTTTGTGCCAAGCATTATAATTTGTTATTGCTGTCAAAACTCCAAAATTCTCCAATCCTCCATCAAACATAGCATGAAAAACAACTTCAGATATTTTTTCTACGCTTCCAGCACTTTTCTTCCTCCAAGTGAAAAGCCTAGCCTTGAGCACATAAAAAAGAATTCCCTTTGCACCAGTGAAAGAGATTTTGTTCAAATCAGCTTCACTTATGCGTTTGGTGGCTTTGTAGAAAAATAGGAGAGGGAAAAATATTTTGTTGCTTGATCGTTCACCTATTATGGATACAACATCTCCAAGATTTTTTAGCAGGTTTCCCAAAGCTGTTGCATCTCTAGCATTCTTAAATACCTCACATAATTGCGGAGCCATTGGGAGCATTCTCAGGGAATTAAGAAAAGCTGATTCCAGTTTGTTATGGTAATTTCTTTCATGGATCAACAAAATAGCCAATGCAAGAGGGCCAAGACTTTTGACCAATCCACTTCGTCTTTCAGGTTTATAGGTTATCCCACGTAGCCAAGGAATATGCATGTTTTCTAGAGAATAATGGCTCAATTGTTTCGTGACCACTCTTCCATTGTCTCTAACGTTAAATTTTGAACAAGAGACCCGGACTTCATCATATGACATCTTGAAAGCAGTCAGCAAATCCACTAATGGAGTGGCTACACGATAAACAAAGTCAACAAATCCATTACTTGCCTTGTATTCTTCTACCATTGCTTCAATAGTAAAACTTTCTGTCCCTATCATAGCGGTCTTTGTTCCTTGATTATCGCCTCTATTTGCCGCATTTGTATTACTCATTTTTCTCATGTTTGTATACATTGTAGCTAATACTCCAGAAATTTGGTTAGATATGTCTAAATCAACTACTGAATTTTCCTCGATATTATCAGTTTCTGGGGGCACAGTAGTACAAAGTTTTACTAAGAGATATTTCGTCAAATGCATGATTTTCTTTATCTCTGCATTTCTTTCGGCAAACATATTTGGTTCGTCTGTATCCATTGCGGCTGGTTCAACTGCTACAGCTCTTGATGGTGCTGCCTGTTCTGTCATGTTGATTTGTATTGAAATAGTTTTGATTTTTTATACATATGTTGTTACTAAGTGTTCTCTTCCTTCACTCCGGTTTCCCTTGCGCATTCCCGTGCTCGGTGGCCTGGTTGTCCGCATTTGAAACACTTGAACGTATTCGACGAGCATTCTCGGGCGAGGTGGTTGGGTTTTCCGCATTTGAAGCACTTCCTCTCCTTCATTTCCGGCTTCACTACTGCTGGTGGCTGCCGACTTGAAGAATATCGGTGACTCCCTCTCGAGCTTGACGGCTGCTGGTCGGGACCACGTATCTTCTCGTAGACAATCATCTGTTCCTTGAGTTCACGAATATTTTTTGCTTGGTAAAGCACTGCTTTGTTTTGGGCGCTGTCTGGTATTCCTCGGATGAAGTAGTCCACCAGGCTTCCATCGTCTAACTGGATGGGCCTCGCCATCTCCATCAGAGCATACAGGTATTCCCTGCACGACTCGGAACCCTGCTTCCTTCGGTTCCCCAACCGTCGGTGTACGTCCGCTGAGGACGACTTCGTCCCAAACTCCTCCTTCAACGCCGATTTCAACGACTTCCAGTCTCGGATCTTTGCCTGGCTTCTGACGAATAACTTTGCCGCACCTTTCAGCAGTTGCTTAGCGTATACAAACTTCTGTAGCTCATTCCAGTTGACCGTGACCGCATTCGCTTCGAACTCTTCCACCCAATCCTTGACATCGGGGTAACCTGTGCCATCAAAGGGTAGCAGCGCATCCTCGATGTCGCGAAGCGTGAAAAAGCTCCGTATAGCTGCAGCTCCTGCTGATTCGAAGGACATCTCGTCGTCCTCCGCCTCCTCTTCGCCGCGAGACAGACCGTGGTGTTCAAGGAGTCTGTCCTGTAACGTCGTTTTACGTCCGTTCGTCGGTAGCCCTAGTTCTGTACATTGTTGTCGAAGTCCTTCAACCGTCAACCCCCAAATTCCCTCTAAATCCATTTTATCAAAAGGTATTAAAGTTACAAAAAGTTACAATGAAATAAATTTAATACTATTCTACAGCAGTGGCAACGCTTATTCTATAACAAACCAACTTAATAATATAATCGCCGGACCCTGCGTCTCGTTGTTGGTTGTCTTCTTCCTCTTTCCTTTCGGCAATCACATGCAAAACCCGTTCTCGCTGTCGGCTGCTTTCTGCTTCTTCTTGGCACGAAACTCGTTCTGTTGGAGCGAACAACAGCGACACGGTTGAATCGATGTTTTCTGCTGTATCGAGACACACACTGTCGCCTGCTTGAGTTGTTGCTCTTTTTTTTTTTTTTTTTTTTTTTTTTTTTTCTTTTTTCTTTGTGCTATGCAGGCGCACAAACCGGTTACTTCTTCACTGTGCTGTGCACGAAACACTTTGTTGTTGTTGTTTTAATTTTTGCTTCGTCGCCTGATGGTGACGAAGGACGCTACGCAATAATTTTCGCACTTTTATCTACACTGGGCTTTTGTGTTGAACTTTGTTTTGTGTTGATGCACTTTAATTAAAACACAAAAATAAATATATCCCGGACGAGCCCCCACTTGTGGAGTTCCAGGCGAACTCTAATCAAACGCAACGATAATGTATAATTCGTTTATTAATTATATTCAGATTTTATGCTACCGCGGTGCTCACTGCTTGAGGTCTCTATATCAACTGGGTATCGGGGTTTTCGGTTGTTCCTACTGTCTGTCCGTATGTATCGTTTGTCTGTACCGTTCTTACTGTTTTGTCTGCTCATTCCTCTGTATGTATTGTTTGTGTTGTCGTCCTCTGTATGTATTGTTTGTGTTGTCGTTTGCTCCGATCCCACATATATACTACTTAGATAAATTAGTTGCTCTTGCCACGGTGCTATATACATAATTCCATACTTAAGTCCGGCTTAGCCAAAAGAAGGAAGTCCTGTGAACGTTGCTATTTAATTTGCGTCTTGAAAGAAATAAGTTATTTCTTGTAGTCGCGTGTAGAAATGTGTATTCTCTGCATGGCATGAATGATGAATCCCTCATTCATTTCATTATGAATGTTCTGAGTCCCTGGGGAATGACAGTCGCACAGCCGTAACTCGCGCGTGCAACGCCACCAACTAAAATAAATTTGAAGGAAAGACATAACACAAATATTCAATTCGTTTTGAGTCATTTTATTGATTTTGTTCATTTCGAAAAAATTGTGACATTTCAGCGTTTCGTTTCAATTCCATATATTGAAGTGCCATTTCTCCATTTAGTGTGTAAACGAATAAATCAGAAGGTTTTCCGACGCGTGAGCATGCCACATAGAGCTGCCCATGTGAGAAGCATGGATTCTCCAAATTTAATCCACACACTTGCAACGATTGTCCTTGTGCTTTGTTGATAGTCATTGCGAGTCAAAGCGAGTCGCACCGGGAACAGCAAACGTTTGAATTCGAATGACATATCTGTCGGGATCATTGGGATCATTTGAATTCACGAATTCAGTTGGATAGTTGACAACTTCGTCTTGATTCACCACAGTATCGATGGACTTATATGTTGTCTCTTCGCCGGGTATTCCATTCTGAATGGTGAAGTTGATGGTATTGACATCGATGTTTTGGGCCGCTAATGTAGCACCCGTACTGAGCCACTGATGACTTTTGTAGTTCTGTGCAATGTTTGGGAAAACTTTTTGCAAAATTTCCAGCCGATGCATCCCTTTGTAGTTTTACACACATATTGGTATTGAATTGAGTCAATTTCTGTATAAATGACAATATTGTCTGTTCAATGTGACCCGGAAATGAATTTCACTATTTACATTAATTCTTATGACACCCACAACTCGAAACGTCATCATTCGTTTGCTGTTTATATGAAATTCATTGGAATGACAGTGGCGCCATCTGTCGATCGTACCAACTCAGAAACCTTCGTGGGCCCATGCACAACGAACTTTTAAAGATCATCACATGATCAAATGCATAGTTTACGATTCTATAAAAAACATACAGACAAACATTCATGTTTACAAATATTATATAGATTTATTTATAGCGTTTCATAGTCACGAATACGTAGGCAACTGGTTAAGATAATTGTTTAAATTATTTAGTGCCAAATATTACCTGTTTGTATTTATTGTATTATACTTTATCCACTTTTTGTAAATAAAATGTAAGGTGTTGTGTTTTTCTCCAATCAATATACCCACATAAAAATAAATTTCAATCGTTTAAGTATTTTAATTTATATTAAAAATCTAAGTTTCTATGGCATCACTTTCCGAGTTAACGTTTCAACCGAGAATTAACTTGATTACATGGAAATACATTTGCTACACAATGATATTTTTAAAATTTTTGTTAACATTTTTAAATAAAAATATTGTACTATTTTTCTAGCCCTATAAATAAATAAATAAATTTGACTAAATCAATTTTGTGGAGGTATTGGGCACATTCAAAAATCCAGTTGACTAGACGTTTGCTAAATGCAAAAACTAGATTAGTTCGTAATTGAACTTAATACTCAAGCCACGAAATTCTTTGGCTTTCCCTCTATAAATGTCAACTAAAAAAAGAAAAAAAAAATATCTTCACATGACCAATCGAGGCCAATAAAACTGAAACACGTCAAGTTAGCCAACTGTCAGACTTACTAAACTAGATTCTTGAATGTGCCCATTAACCAAAACATACGCAGTTTCTTTAACAGTTACTTCACGGAAGAAAGAACATATTCGGCATAAGGTCCATTTTCGCACCGGAGTACCGGTTCAAACCTTCATTAGAACCGTTTTCTCGGAAGAATAGTTGGAGAATCTATAGTAGGGACCCGACCTAATGTTCGAACAACGTAAGTAAAGAATGGGGGTAAAAAGGCTTTAGAGATCTGTCCCGACACTAAGAATTACTCTATTCAATTAGTACAGTTTAGCAATGGTGGTAGACACCATTATGCACATCACATGTGAGGTTGCTACTTTATTTTATACAGTTTTGATAATTACATAGGTAGCGAAAAAATAGTTTTTTCTTTCAATCTGACATTTTGAAGTGTGTGCTAATGAGCACCGGACAATTATTTAAAAATATTCCGGAGACTTCTGTGGTGTTAACAATTGGAAGTGCACTTCTTTTTCAATGAAACATAGCAAACATAGAAAGAATATACTCTAGATTCGCCATTAATATATTGAACTTCTCTGAAGAATGCTGACAATCTGACGTTTGATTATTATTTTTCTGAATAAGACAGACGTTAAATGTGCTTTCCGTACTAAAGAAAAGAAGCATCAGTTTACTTGCTGTTTGTGGAAATCGAACTACACTGTGTTCGAGGACTTTCCGGCTTAAATTTGCAGATTCCTTAAAATGCGATATTGCCTAGTTCAGCTTCATTGTAGTTTATTGCGAGAGCATTCTTCTATCTTTGGAGAAAACGTCAATAAAACATGATAATTTTTTAATTTACCCCACCTACTCTTAAGAATTTATTCGAATTTGCTTTAGAACGAATAATAATCCAGACTGAAGTGAGGTAATACAATTTTATGGAGGTATGCATTCAACACTTCACTCCAAACTAATCCAATTATTTGCAGACAATAAAAAATAAAAACTGTCCTTAATTGAAGACGAAAAACAGGAGTTTGAGGGGAGCTTTGTTACTGTGCTATTTAAATGTACAATTCAGCCCGCACATTGATTACAAAAAAATCAGCATTTTGACCCACTTTTTCGTTCAATGCAGCGTTGCCAGGCGGTCAAAATATTTACCCAGATAAATTGGAAAACCCCCCAGATTTGGTTAATTTTTCCCCAAATAAAAACCCCATCTATTTGTCATTATTTTTTTAACATGTTTTTGTGCGACTTAAAAGAAGGAATTTTAAATTTGAAACGCGAACATATAAGTTTAGTTTTCCGAATGCAAAAGCAAAATGTCAACACATGTTGCATTTTGAAACAATCTTAAATGAAGGCTGAATTCTAAAACGTCAAAAAAATGCGCTTTGTGAATGCACACTGCTTTTCTGATGCCAGTTTATGAATGTTTTTGAGCTGCTTTGCATTAGTTATCCGTTTTTTTTACTGCAAACCAAAGTAAGATTTGCAAATTATTACAAAATATATTATTTTACTTACGACTCAGGCCATCAATCCATTTTATTTGGCTGTTCAAACTGGGATGTCAATTGTCATTTGCATCATAATCATTACTGATGCTCTGTTTGCTTTTGTTTGCGCAGTTGATGCGTTCACAATGCGTTTTAGAAAAGTATGCATTGCATCATAGTAATCCGTTTGCGTTTTGGAACGCTTGATTAATAAGCAGTAATGCAGAGGTACTGCGTTTTGGAATTAAGCCGAATTTACACAGGTGAGGTTGGAGCTTAAATCCGGAAAAAACTATTTAAGAACTACATATTAGAAGAAACTATCCCCCTTATTAATAAACGCTGCGTAAAAGATATAAACTCGTTATTCAGAAGTTACGTCAAATTTTTGTATGCTATCTGATGTCTACTAGCTAACTAACTTGTGCACATTTGTTTATTAATACGGGGGTATATCTTTTTTTCTCGTGAAACTGTCATTAGCTTTTTTGAAAGACTTGTTTTGTAAGTGCAAATAGTCCAAAGATATTCGGACAAATAGTTTTCACTGGCAAATATAGCCTTGGGACGATCGATCGATTTCTTAACAGCATTTTAAAATAACACACATATTTTGAGGTTAGCAAAAAGGTGATTATAACGAAATTCAAATAAAATTTAAATTGAAATTGATTTTCACCTATACAATTACTTCATTCAGGTTCAATGATAATTTTGGGCCCTAAAGGCACCAAGTGCCAAAGAACAGAAACTGAAACAGAACAGAACGTTTTTTCGTTCTGTAGTAAATTCTGGTTCAGTTTGCAGACGATTTCGAAACAATCAATAGGCGTTTTTCTTCTTAAGTTCAGAGCACAACCTGAACTGTTATACAAAAAGTTCGTGTTTCTTTTTTAGCTCAGATTTTTGCTCATCGGTTCGTATTCTTGGTGAGCATTTTTTGTCGGGATATAGTGCTGTCTTGTTATTTGATTTTAGACATAGTGGAGTTGGCATCCAAGCAAATATAAAACAAAACGACCAGCAGTAAGGAGCCACCAGGACAGTGTTCATTTGGAACTATTCACATAACATTGTTCTTTATAATTCATCGATTTAAGGAAAAGAACTGCACTTACAAGTTTTATTTAGATTTTATTTTGAGCTATAAATATGTGAAATACGCTGCATAATAATAATAAAATAGTCGTAGGTAGGTGATATCCAAAATGTATAATAACCGATAGTTTATTTACGTTTACATTTATGTAGACCGCTTCCAAATCAATTCACGGTGATAACAACAATATTATATTGTAGTTTTATTTTTTTAATATAATATTATGTAACATTATGTTGACGTTTCACCATAAGGTTATAAATTTTAATATTAATTCGCATATTTCTGTTTAATTAGGTATATCAAATGTAGGATTGAATATAAAATGTATTTTTATTATAATTCTATTCTATGTATGCATATGCAGATGTATTCCCAAAAAAAAAAAAAAATAGTTTTACAAATTAATAAAAAGCAATAAATAACAAGTTAAAGGCATCAAAAATGCAAATATAAATATATATCTCGTCATACTAAACTCAGTCTACTGTTTGTTTTCCTTAGTTGTGCTCGCCATGGTATGATATTATCAGCATCGACTTCTTCGTCTTGGTATTTTCTGGAATCGTCTGCGGAATCAGACACCTTTTCGTTGCACTTTCCGTTTAAATTTACATTTACGGTTTGGTAGTCCAACTCGTTTTCCTTATTATCCTTGCTATTGCTACTGCTGTTGCTATTATTATTGTTATTGTCGAGTGGTAATGTCTTTTGATCATAACCGGACTCTGTACAATATGACGACATACTGATGTTGTCAGTTGAGACTGATTTGTTCTTCATCCTCCATGAGTCGGATACTCTGTTGCCCTCCTCCACTCGAGGTGTATATATAGTCGCTCTGAAATGAAAAAGAAAAATGCTCGTAAGTACATATAATACTTATACAAAATATGGGCAACTTGCTTTAGCTTATTTTCAGCTTCTTCGCGCCTTGCCAAGAGATCCCGCTTCCATTGTGGTATTTGTGATAGTCGACGGTTTTCTGCTTCACGGGCCATTCGTTCTTCGAATTCTTTTTTAGCGCGTTCGGCTGCCTTCTTCGCAAGCATCTGGCGTTTCCAATCAGGTATAACGTTTCCGGCTTGATCCTTTTCAGGAATCTGCAATTGGACCTTTGAAATCGTATGAAAGCTCCGCAAAGCTTAGGATAATTATTATGACTTCTCACCTGGTCTACAAAATTGTTCGCATTGAATTGCCTCGATATCTCTGAGTAGTGTTCCTGATCGTGCTTGTCGGCCATGCGTGCTTTTTCTACTTTCATTTTTTTGATACCCGATATATCCTTGGACATTTTAAGCTCGGCAATCAGATCGGTTTTGAGGTATGTCTCTGTGGTCGACGAAAGACACTGCATGCTGAAGCTTCGGGTAGGTGCAGCAAATGATTTCTGCATAGTTTTGGTTTCTGTCCTTCGAAGCTGAACGATTTTGCTTATTAAATTAGTTATGTGTAGAAGAGAGATGTATTCTTACCTGAACGCTGTTTAAGTCCTGAATTGATATTGCTGACAGGGGTTGGTGCTGCTTTCGGGTCACTGTATCTTGGTGGGACTGCTGATTGGATGAAGATTTACTTAGGGTCAAGTTGTTGTTTCCAGCAATCAGAGGCGCTGGCATCGGAGGTGGTGGTGGTGGTTTTGGAGGCTCAGCAGCACTTGAAAGCTGGTGAGAGATTTGTATTTGCATATAATCCTCGGTGTCTGTAGATCTGCAAAAGATTTTAGTACATAGTATAGTAAAAAAGTGAAGTTTTTTTTTTGGTGCAAGCACAAAAACATCTCTGATAGGAAATATTTAGGAAGTAAGTCTATAAATCTCCGGTATCCCTAAGACGATATAAAAATTTTTTACTTTTGCTGTGCAAGCCCACTATAAACAAAGGTATCTGTAAATAGCTTGGAAGTCTTGAGCATGTTTCTTTGTCGTACCGATCTGTATTTAAGGGATGGTTTGTGATATGCTCGTTGCTCGTATATTGAGAAGGGTTGAACTGTCAACCTGGTTTGTGCAAAAACGAACCTTAAACCAATTTTAATATAAATAAATAAACAGTTGGCGCAACAGGTACGTATAGGAAACCTATAGGACTAGCTTCTTACAACCATTCGTTTTGTGTGAGTTTTTCATTTTTGGGACGAATGGAAGGGATCTACAGTTTTATGACAGTTATACTCTCGGATGTTTGTCATATGGCGCAGTGGAAAAAAACCTTAAGTTGAAATTTGGGTTATCTCGGGACTCGAACCTGGGACCCCTCGCTTGGTAGTCCAACACACTAGCCACTAAGCCACTGCGCCGATAAACCAATTATGGTCGCATAAATTTGGACGTAACTGAAGTTTTAAACAAATTCCAACTATTCCATCGGAAGTAGAGGAAGATGAGCCACTGTTTTCCACAGCAGCCACTTTTTACAGGAAAGTTTTTCGGAGTAGAGCTGCTAGCTGTCGTCCAAAGACATTGAAAGGTGGATTAATCTAGGCCAAATGGGCTGTTAGAGTATTCAAAGAAAAGTATTGGAAGCGCTTCGGTAAAAATATCTACAAAAAAAAAATCTGGCTTTAGACCGCCGTCTTAGAGGGAAAATGGTGGAACATCATTAAACAAGTCAAATCCAAACATCACTTTCTTCCGATGAAAGGAACATCTTACGCAGATGAGGCGAATGAATGTATGCTTCGTCTTGAAAAGGCGTATTTAAGTGTGTATTGTGTTAAAGTGCTTCTCTTTAACCTCTTATCTGAAAAAAAAACAAACACTTAATTCAATGAAAGTGTTAAGTCAACCTAACCTTACTTTGATTCTCAGCAGCACTGAAAAGCCTGAAATTTTAGGTCTTCGATAACTTGCATCAGAGAAAAAATATTTAAACAGGGATCAGCGTAAAGCCTGCCTGCTGCTTCCACAGGGGAATTGCAAAAACGGAATCCCTGTAAGGTGCGTCCTTTTTTTGTTATGACTATCAAGAGAGTTTTCGCTGCTTTTGCACAGCGAAAGATAAAAAAAACTAGTCACTTGGTCTAAAATTTTATCTAAAATCAAAAATAGGTTTCACTGAGCTTAAGCTAACTTCACCCACGAGTTCATATTGAAGGACAATTTCTAGACCTTTCTTCATTTTGTCCACAAAAATTAACCAAATACCAAAAAAGAGACAAAAAAAAAAATATATCCAAATATCACTCACCTTGCTGATGATGTGCAGGATCTTTTGTCGCTGATACTCTTAAGGTATTCCGAAGGCTTTATCAAATGCGCCAGACCATCCTGTGAGCTAGTGGGAAAGCTGGGCGGTACAAACGGCAGCACCAGTTGTTTGTTCACAAGATTCGGACCTCCAGGTCGTCCACCTGCGCCACTTCGATCGTATCCTGTCGACGAGTAATTGCAATGCTGGTCGTTATAATCACTGTCTGCGCAGCTGTAGCTCTGTGATATTATTCCAATTCCAGAAGTGTGATGATGGCCGTGGTGTTGCTGCTGATACGAAGCTTCGAATGTGGCTGAAGAAGATGACTGCACGGTTGATGTTCCATTAAGAAGCTTGGCTTTCTTGTTCGCTGAAATTGAACCAATTTATGTATGAAACTCATCTGAGTATGTCTGCGCGCCGTTTACTTAAACACTAAAGTGTAACCATGCCGCACGCCACAAAATATACAATTTGTAATTACGGACGTTAAATTGGCTTAAGAGGGTGTGCATTAAGCGGCCAAAAGAGACGCAGTAAGGTGATTAAAAATGTGTGTGCCTGTGTGTGTGTTTGTGTGGGAAGCATTAGCATTACGGTTTATTTTGATGGATTCGGAATTGTTTATTGTTGGTGCGGCAGACTTGAACAATTAATTGCACTTTGATGCTCATACAGCCAGATGCGGATGTATATGGTATAGTTACGGCCTATTATGTGGAATGATATTTTGAGGGCATTTAACTTTCATAAAGAGATCGATTGGGATATATACAGATAGTTAAATAACTAATTTGTGCTTTTTGTTGATTTACCTATGTGCGGCAAAAAGTAAAAGTTGCTAGCGAGTGCTATTAAACACTGTAAGCACAAATAGGTATATAAGAAGAAATTGTGTCAAATTGAAACGGATAAAAAGAACGACAGGCACGTGCAAGTGTATAGGAGACGCAATAAAAAGCTGCGAATGCAAAGGAAGGTGATACTCAATTGGAGGGAAATAGGTATGCATGGCATGTGCAAGTGCCAAGCTATTTCTACTTAATGAGCACGGATGACACAGTTGATTGTTGTTTTCGGATTTTGCGCAACTATAGCACTAGGTTCGTTTTGGGATTTGGATTTGGCTTGCGTTTGTGGCGAGTTCTTTGCATAATGGCACAATTGTCGTCACAACGAAAGCTTAAGACTGAGACTTTGCAGCCAAATCTTTAGATCGAAATTAGAGCTACGGGTTGGATTTGAAAGGAAGGCGGTAATATAACGCTCTAAAGGCACCAAGTGACAAAGAACTGAAACAGGAACAGAAACAGAATCCCATACATTTGCAACAGAAACAGAATTAGGAACAAAAAAAACAATTTTCAGCAACAGAATTTAGCGACAGAAAAATTACTGTTTGACGACAGAACGTAAACAAGGCTATATTGATTGTTTCTGCAACAGAAATGCTAATTTATCATGGGGGAATGTTTTTTTTGTTTGGATTTTTCTGCATTTGTCATCTAACAAACAAACAAATCGAAATCGTCTGTAAGCTGCCGCTCTGCTTGTTTATAGGCCGCAATTCGACAATTAGCTTTATGTAAATCGTATTCACAACACATTTTCAAAATCTGTTCCATTGTTTCGTTGAAGTCAAAGCTAAAATGTAATCAAACGAAACACAATTTGACAGAATAGGCGGCCATGTTTTTATGGATCTGTTTCTGTTTTAGTTTTGTGTAGCTGAGGTAGCAACGTAAACAGAACCAGAATTTACTACAGAACGAAAAAACTTTCTGTTCTGTTTCAGTTTCTATTCCTGTTTCTGTTCTTTGTCACTTGGCGCCTTTACAGATACTTTTCGTAAGACTCTGGTGACAGGTAGAAAGGGATTAAGTCAAAAAAATTCCACTAAACCAATTTTGTACCCAGGTCAATCTCAGGAAATAATTGACGTAGAAGGCTGAAATTTTCACACAACATCCGGTATAACCTCTAGTTATACGGCAATGGTAGAGACACGTCGATTTGTTTTAGAGTAATTTGATGAGAAAAATATTTTCATTCAAACAAGAAACAGTTTATTTCTTGATTTACAAAAAAATGTATTAACGGCGTAAGTGGACTTAAGTCCTTTTAATTCATACTTGCTCCTGAGGACTTAAGTCATCATAAGTAAAAAAATATATCACCCGCACGATTAGTACCAACTGGTACTGAGTACAGGAAACAAGACACAATTTGGGCGCATGAATTGCAGCAGGACATTTTTTTTTTAAATTTTGACGGTAAGCTAAAGCCCGGAAAAAAGCATGAGGTTGAAGAACTGTTCTGCTTGCATAATGTTCATAGCTGCCGTATAAAGACAAAAGGTTTAGTCAGAAAGAATTTTTTTTTAACGTTTCAGGCGGATCTAAAGTTTAAAGCTTTTTCATTCGAGGAAAATCGAAAAATCTCAAAGATTCGTTCGAGAAAAGGAACAACAATTTGAATAAAATATTCGCTTAAAAAATTTATTTTTGAAATTGTGCTCTCTACTAACATCCTTGCTTTCATGACTTCTATACAAATTTGTAAACTTCAGAGGTAGCACCAGATAACAATCCCGAATTTTGGATGAAGAAGACGAACATTATAAACATTTAACAAAGCAAGAATTTGTCTTAGTGGTAAAAATTCTACCATTAGAGTCACCGGGCTTTTCCCCAACATATTGTAAAACAAATTGCAGACAGCATTGCATCTCTGCACAAACTTCCCAGCAAAAAAATCAACCGTTTGGATGATTGCTTTGAATCATTATTTTTTTGAAAGAGAATATCTGGACTTACACAAAAATTTACAATCTTCAATCTTATTTTGTGGACAACTAATATTTCTGACGTTAACCCTTCTACCTTTCACCAGAGTAATTAAGACTTGTTAAATATGATAACTGGGCACCGAAGGCCGTTATATTTGTAGACCCAAACTGGTTTTAAAAATGGTTCTTTCTTTTGGAAACATACATTTTAAGTTTGTTTCAAATTATTATATGAAGCATAAAATATTGTTCATTTGCTGCAGTTTTATTGTGAATTTTAAACATTTTTCAAAAAAACTTTAAACCAAGTGCTCATTGCCTGACACTCCGACAGTTTCTCGCAAGGCATAAACTTAAGTAAGTTTATGTAGCAAGAGCTCTTGGATAATTATAGAACAGATCTTAAAATATACCTAACTCGATAAAAGGTTTAGTCAGATACAAATTTTTTTTATCGTTTCAGACGGATTTCAAGTTTTAAGCTAAGATTTGTTGTATGAAATAAATATTTTACATAGAAAATAAAACTGTATATCCATGTATTTACGAAGTATATTAGCTTATGCGTTTGCGGCGTAGGTTCTAGCCCCAGCGGTGAACAGCAAGAAAGAGTCTCGGGGGCTAAAGTGAAACTAATAGCATTGCCTCAGTTTTTCCACCACTCACCCATTCCCATAACTAATTGTTTGCTCCAAGAGTAAACAAAAAAAAATTTAAAACAAATAATTGGCTGCACTACTTTTGTTTTTATGAAGCGTGTGCCAAAATCTACTGCAGTAGGAAAACCGCCAAAAAAGTGAAAATTTTAGAGGAAGCCAAAAATACTGATCGCGCATTTTAATCAGTTGAACCATTTAATTCACTTAAACCAAACTCAAAACAATAAGGCTATTCGGTTCACAATTGCTTAGAATATCTGTCAAAAATTTTCTACTGGTTTTTTGTTTGCATTCGGCAACTTGGCAAATTTGTTTCTAATATTTTCGAAGCCAGGCGGATGTCTCATTAAAGCACTTGTCGTAACATAACTTATCTTCTATTCGACCTGCGAAGCATAATTGAGCAAAGTCGAAAATTACAGACCCTTTTACAGACAATATTAGAAAGGAACTCTTTTTCCTAACTTTTTATTAAGTTGGAGTTTCTTTTTTCAAAAAATAGTAATATATTTCACATTGTTTATTATTTACATAACGTTAATGGGACTTACTTAAAAACTTGCCCACAAGCCCAAAATTTAACATGATTGCATGCACATAGGTGTAAGTAGATAGATGCAAGCAAGACAAACAATTTCAATCACTAAACTATGCACTTTTTTCACAGTTAATTCAATTCTCTAAAATATGGTTACTTCGAAATCAGGGATAACAATGTAGCAATTGTTGTTAATTTATCTTCGGATGTTATATGAATAATTGGGAGTCATGCGAGTCAATGTCATTCGAAAGAAATACCTCGGAACTTAAAACAGGACAATATTGGTTCATCGCGAATTCTCCACTTAAAGGTCATTTCGAAAAATCCGTTTTCAATGAACTCTCACACGAAACAAAAAAAAAATATTCGTACTAATTCGATTTAAACTAAGGATTGCCTTAGCCACTTACACAAAATTGAGAAAATATCTAAATTTGGAAGGCGCGCAAAATAATTCATAGTCCAGTCGTTTGTCTTTAATTTATTTAATTTTAAATTGTCACTCGCATCGAGAATGTCTAAGAAAACGTTTGAACTGTCTAATCTTAACTATGCAACTGAACGAATGAATTGTGATAACTGTTTCACAAAATTCCGCAGCTCAATTGAAAGTTTTAGTCGTCTGTTTAATGAACTATAATCTGTGGATGGCTAGCAGTTGCAGTTTGCTCCATGTATAAAGAAAGTTACCAAGCAAGATCCAGATCGATCACATTAAGAAGGAGCTTCGATGGAATTCTCATCGGATTGCACGTTAAAGCGATTTGAACTCGCCTAACACTAAGTGCGGCTTATTCTCCTTTTGGCTGATCAGCTTTGCCCCACCACATTCGTGAGTTGAATATTTCAAGACTTTGTTTTGTTTTTTTTTTTTATTATTTTTCCTGTATTTATCACCTAACGTGGTTAAGGTAATTGATTGCTGTTGCCGCTGTGGTATAGGGGGATTTCGTAATATGCACCGACATACCCGTACGACAACAAAACATCGAGGTCTATGACATTGTAGTTCAATATCTTCAATTCAACAAGAGAGAGAACTAACTCTCTGGATACCGTGCGAGTGTGGACACTTTCATTTGTCCAAATAACGTGGAGATGTTTGGCAACTTTCTATTATTTTTTGTCTATAATCACAATTACCGTAGGAAAATTGCTTTAGCCCGGGGGTAGAGCTAGCCTAGTGCCAGAGTTGGCTCTAATCAAATGTTAAGGTGTGATTAGTCTAAATAATTGTTAATTATGATTTGGTTGGTCATATTTTATACCGATATATGGCTTCTATGTAAAAGAGTAGTTCCATGGAATGCTTCCACGATTCGAACTGAAGTAGGAAATGAAATGCGAGACTTTGAAGATTTAGTAAAACCACTGAGCGTCAGACTTTTGGCAGATTTCCTAGTTTTTTTTGTGCTATGGACGAAGATGCGCTTGGGTGAGGGGGTGTTCAAGTTGTTTTTCATTTATAAGATATTAATTTGTTTTCTGTTTTTTTATAGTTTTTGTAGCTTTTGATTGTCATTTACGTATAGTTGACAATTTTGTTTTTAATATTTTTCGCTAGGTTCCTGTTTACTTTTAATTAAACAAATTCCTGCTATATAGTTACATATTCACTTCTCACTTTCTTTGTCATTCATTTTGATGGCAAAAACAGATTTTAAGCAATTTTGACAGAAAATAAATGAAATTCGCTTCGCTGATCAAAGCTGATGTACCTCAAAGCAGTGTTTAAGGTCCGGTATTACACCTACCATTATTTTACAAATGATCTTTCAGAGAGTTGCTGTATCTACAAGCTTTGCAATGCTATACTTTTTGTGGGAGAAACAGTAAAGGAGTGGCAACAAAAGATCTTTAAAATGATGTAAGTAAACAAAAGATGTCAGCCCATGTCTTCTTTATTTAAATAATAGAAATGCTACTCATCGGAAATGCAAATGCAAGTCAAACTCACAAATAAATAAATCAAAATAAGTATAACTGAACAAAAATAATCGACCAAGATCATGGAGGGCTCACAGCTGAACCAAACCAAGTCCTGAATTATAAAAAAATGTAAAAACTAGTGCGAAATTCTCCGCAAAGTCAGTTCTGTAACGGACTAAGTCAAAAAGTGTTTCGTTCCTCAAGTAACATAAAGAAGAAACCCAAGTCAATATGGCTCTCATTTTCAGAAAAACTCAAATATCTTCGAATTGACTTTTTCTGACTTGGTTCGCTTCAGCTGTGAGCCCTCCATATGTAAGATACCCAAATTTCTAAATTCAAAGGCGCATAATTTTAGACATCTCAACTATTTTTACCCAAAAATTCCTAAACTACTTAGCACTGGCAGGTGGCAGCATGACCAGGCGACTAAGGGGGCTAAAAAGTTTCTCATGTCCACAAAGATTGGGCGGGCCTCACTCGCAACTTTAGGTCAAAATAGTTAAAAATGTCGTCAAGGTGAATTCATAAAATTAAATCAAAAGATTACAAGTACCAATAAACTTTCATGAAATTTGTTTATTTGCTGCTTCATCCATCAGCCGTCCAAATCTGACAGTATGACTCCAGACATATAATACCTCGCTCATTTAAAATTTAGTATTTGAAGTCAATCAAAATCTATTTATTTTTAATCAGTTTCAATCCAATTGAGCGCCATGCATTTTTACATTTTAACTTTATCGATAATGTGGTATACTTCATTATTTAAGGCCTGTTCGAATGTGTTTTGCATCTGTAGATTTAATAAAATTTTTTTTTTTACCAATTAAACTAAACAGTTATGTTCAATAGCCAGTTTTGCTTTGTGGACTGTAATTTACCTGATTTTATTTGATTCTTCAATCCTGAGAAAATTCCTTTGGGAAAAATAATTCGAAAAACAAATAAAACGCTTCCAAGCTTAAATCAAAATTGTAATTGAATAATAGAAAGAAACCAAAAAAGTATAACAAGGAAAGCTTAAAAATAAAAATTAAATAACGAAGTCAAATTAAGGACCGAGGATTCAATTCAATCACTAACTAAAATGACCGTGCTTCGGCGTTAACAAGTTATTCCCATCATTTTCTTCTTAAAAAAAAATGAGAATCTAAAAAGAAATTGGCTACAAAAAAAAAGAAGAGTTTACTTATTTTTCGGCGCGTACAAGTTTTTCGGATCAAATTATAAGTTAATTCCACAAAAATTAACCACTCGTTCCACTGAAATGTTTCACTTTTCCATCCGAAAAAGTTCACTAATACATTTTTTTGATATTCATATACCATGTATGAATATTCATTATAATGAATATTTGATACAGCGAATTTGCAATATTTAACGAACGCTTTTCAGATTTACATTAAATGGTGGCCACTATTTGCCATCCGATTAAAACGAATATGTAAATAAATTGGCTTAAAAGCAATGTGAATATTTAAATATTTATTTCTATTCCATTTATATTAAATAAAAACGTCAAAATAAACACCCTTTTTATGATATAACGAACGTCCTCGATATAGTAAATGAAATCCAACATTAGGTTCGTTTGAATCGAACACAATCGATATAAATCGACCACAATCGCACAAAGTCTATTCAATACACGTACTCATCAAAAATGACAGAAAACGAGAAAATTAGCAAAATAACGAGTAACGAGTAGCTCCTCTCTTGGCTCGAAATAGCTCAGAGAATTTCAGCCGGCAAGTGCTGATAAATAAGTCAAATGCAGAAAATTACGAAGAAACAAATTCAAAATCCGTCTTAAAAATCAATTGGACAGAATAATAAAATCTGTAAAAATAAAAAAATCGTTTCATATGTTGGAAAAAGGTAAGTTGTATATTTATTTCCGATATGGATTAGATGTCAAAGATAAAAGTGGCTGGAAAAGCAGCTCGAAATCCATCCACTTACTTTGCGTATTTTTTCAACTCTCTCAGAGAGTTTTGCTCAATTTTTTGAGTTTGACAGATTTGTAGTGTTTGGCTCGGGATAGTACGCGTATATACCTATTATATCGTTCCTAATAAATACAAGTCCACTGTATATATATAGCCTAAGAGGCAAAATGGGTATGTTTCCCTCTATTGTTTGTAATTTTCAACCGCTTTATTGTTTTTTTTTTAATGTAAGTGTTTGTACAGGTTATGGGCTAAAAAGTACAGAAACATTCAAAATATTAAAAAAAAGAAAACGCCAAACCGATCTATACTGAAATTTGGAAGTATTTTTCGCTATTGACTCGGGATTATTCATGTAAAGTTTGGTCAAAATTAGACAAAGGGGTGTGGCACTTTCGGTACAAAAAGACAATCAAAATGTTTTTTTTGACATTTATTAAGCTTTCATATGTGTCTAAAAAAACATTTTGAATGTAAAATTTAGAAACTTGACAAAAAAGGTGTTTGAAAAAAGAAATGGAAAATAGAGGAGTATCACTTAATTTTTAAGCCTTTGACCAAAATAGTCAAATACAAAAAAAAAACATTTCAAACCTTGTTTCCCAGAGCTTAAGTTGTGAAATTAAGATAACTATTGTGGGATTTAGTGGGAAAGATAAGGCACGGGCAAGAAGGGTGAGTAGAGCTAATATTTTCTATAAACAAATTTTCAAAAATCTATGTCTGGCATACCAAAAACAATTTTGGAAATTTTTTATTTTAATCGAAATCGTATCAATTCTGTGTCTAAATCTACAATATAAAGAGTTTTTAGATTGCAGCGACATTATGTCAACAGTCAATGTGAGTACAAACTTTACTTACCGGAAATTGTTGACATCGTACGATTGTGATTTCCGCGCACCAACTCCGAAGGTCTGAGACTTGGTTCTTCTACAACTTCAAGACCTGAATCCGAATCAAAAGGTTCTGGTAGCGAATTATTGGGATTTCTAGAGTTATTGTCAACATATCCATCTGCATTGAAATTGTTGTTATGATTTGTTGGTGCTCTCAGTGGCGGTGGCAATGGCGGTGGGGGCGGTCCGTTAACTTTGAATGATAATAAACATGTACAGAAAATTTACAAATTTTGTTATTTATTTAAATCACTGTAAATCATAATTTTCAATTGAATAGGTATCGCTTTACGAAAAGCACATTGACAACCGAAATTGTCAAAGATGTACATCGTTTCCAAAGTGATGCTAAGATGCGATCATCAATTAGCCAACCGCATTTGTCACTTTAAATACCGCTTTTGTCGACATAACGAACAAGTTTTAAATTTACCAACAAAAAAAACTTATGTGGCGTCTTATTGACAAGAACAATATTCCTATTGACAACTAGAGTTGCTAAATTGACAGTTTTTTTATTCCTATTGAATAAAAACGAAAACATTTTCATATTGACTACCCATCTGGTTTTCAAACATGAAAATAGTTGGCGACATTTATTTGACAATTTTTTACATCCATTTGACAGTATTATCAGTTGACAACCGGCAATTTTCAACATGGCAACCGAATTTTTTTCCAGTGGATATATAACAGTCAGCCATAGTATGTACCGTGAACCAAAATGAAATGACAGCTCATAACGATGTTCTTCAGAAACCACCATTTCGACAGACGTCCCATGGAATCCATACCTCTGAAAACGTTTTTGGTCCTCAAAGTGTTAACTTTGTGTTAACTTTCTTTGGTCAGAAGATGGGAATACAGCCACTTAAACCAACCAACCAACCAGCTGGACAGGAACGCTGGATTTTATTTATTTTTTTATTAATAGATTCACACAGTGCGGTGCGTTTAATTTCATATTTTGAAACATGTTCTCATGTGAGGAGTGGGGGGTATTTTGTTTGTCAAAAGCGGTTCTGTCCAATGATGCCAGAATTAAGTTTGCTTTAAGCGGTCAAACCTTAACAAAAATGAAGCTCAAAATCGTTGCCAAAATGAAGCCCAAAAATCGATGAAAATTTTCTCAATTCCTTAAGTCTTTTCTTTTGTTTTGGTATTTTTCCCATCTCAGTTTTACGCGCCGTTAATTTTATTTTACTTCCATCTTCTGCAATTGGCCGCATTCAAGAATCTAGTTATCTTAAGTCGATTAGATTGGTCTGGTGTCTGGATGAGATGTAACCTGAACGCAAAAACTAGATTGGTCGGGAACGTCACTTTTTTTGCGTCAGCCACATATGAGAACTGTCAACTTAGTACTCAGTCACGAATTTCTTTACTAGATTCGTCGGCTAAGCCTCCATAAACGTCAACTGAAACAGCTGCTCATTTGACCGATTTCCCCCAATCAAAACCGAGATACATTTAGTGAGAGAGCTGTCAGACTTACTAAACAAGAGACATGAACGTCCCCATTGGCTTTTGTGGTTTGGGTCAAATAAAAAGGCCGGCAAAATAAATTGGTGTGCCTGCAAGTTGAATGACTGTTCGATGTCACTTCACTGCAAGAGTGCTGCCAAGTTTTAAAAGTGCGGCTTTGTTCGATGATATGTAGTATGTTGTAGTTGTAGTTTGTGAAGGAACAAAACAAACAAAATGTGCCCAAAACTAGTAAAACGGGGAATTTCTATCGTTTTTAAGAAAAAATATAGCCCAAATTACGTCGAAGCGCCCAATCTGGCAACACTGGTTCTGTCTATTCATTCGTCGCCGGCTGTGTCAAAATGGTTTACTCGAACGAGGATATAGGACAAAAAACATTTGGTTCCATTAAACAAATCCAGTTTAATAAGATAAACTGTGTCAACTGAGCTCTTCTTCACTTGACTATTTTGTATTGGCAATAAGAATTTGTGTGTTATTTTAGCTGTCAACGTCAAATGACGATGGCCACAAAAAAAAAATTGCACCTCTGTTTACACTTCATACGATTATAACGTTTTGTTTTAATTTAGTAAATATTACCTATTGCGTTGCCCTGAATTGGCGGCGCCGATGATACACGTTTCAATAGTCTGTTGTTGGGACTGTTTGAATTATTTTGCGAATCGAGATTATTTCGAATTACGGTTGAATTGCGATTGGCCTGTTTGGTGCGTTCGGCAACGTCTTCTGGAGGACAAACACTCTCGTATGTATCACTCTTGAGGCCGCTGTTGATTTGATTCTTCAGATTTACATTCTTTGTTGTGTATGTTTCTTTGCGCGGAGAATCGTATTTACTATGAAGGCCATTGATGGACTGCGACTTGTAACGATTGAGCAGAGCCACATCACGTTTGTTGTTCAAGTCCTGTGCAGGGAAAGGAAACCAAAAAGAAAATAGTCAGTCAGTGTCAGTCAGTGTGGAAGCAATTTATATGTATTTGGGTCAAATCGGAATTTACGTGTTTGGTGTATTGTATGGCAACATCTGTGCTTCTTGAAGAACTGGCACTTGCCGAACGGCTGTGTGATCCGCTATCTCTCGACCGAGATCTACCGATGTTGTATTTTTTCTTGATAGCATTTCTCGCCTCTTCACGCACCAGATAGATATCTTCGTAATCGTGGTTATTGTTGAGGTTTTGGTTGTGGATGCTGTTGCTGTTGTTGGCGTTGTTTTTGTTTTTGCCGTGGTTGCTGCTGTTATTGTTATGAACATTTCTGTTTAGATTGTGGCTCATGCGAATGTTGTTCTTTGGTGAGTCTAAACTGGATTGGATAGAGACAGATTCATCCGAACCACTTCCGGCACCACTGCTGCTGGAATGAACATCGGCCTGGATGATCATGGCCTTGTTCGAGTGGTCCTTATGCATTGCATTCTTGCTGATGCTGCTGCAATCAGAATCAAACAAGTCTTTCACTCGATTGTAAATAATTTCCTGCGGATCATGCAAGAAGAACGACTCGCCGGATATGCTGCCATTTGGCGAGGGCGGTGTTAGGGAGCCATTTCGCATTGGATTTACATAAAGGCCGTCATTTGGCACGATCGGTCCGCTGTAGATTTTCTCCGACGACGATCTAGATTGTGAGTAAATGCCGTCATTACTTTGACGTACTGACGGTGGATGCAAGTAAAATGGTTCAATGTCAGAACTGCCAGTCGATGATTTTGACTTGATTGTGTAGCTGCGGTTGGCCTGCTTGCTGCTGTTGCTGTGCTTGCCATACGCTTTCTGTCGTGAGGCATTGCTTTTCTCTCGAGTGTTGTAATCGACAGATGTTCCATGTTGAACTAAAATGTTGAGACACTAGTAGAAAGAAATAAAAAAAAAAAATTGCAATAGATCACTTAAGGAACGACTGTCCGCAGTAATTGAACACTTACCTCAACCTGCTGGTTCTCCGCAGCGTCGTTAATTGGACTTTTACCATATTTATCGAGGGACAGCTTTGCACCGTGATTGAGTAGCCATCTCACTGTTGTTAGATGGCCTCGTGAGGCAGCGAAATGTAGTGGAGTAGCACCGTCACCGTCTCTCAAGTTAGGATCAACACCCTGCTCTTCCACCTGCAATATAAATGCATTTTTAATTGACGCGCAATAATTAAGCTGCCTGCTGTCCCTGTACAGCCAATGGAACTAAATATGTTTAGAGGCGGAGCAAACGAATGAAACCATGCAAATTGTTCGTAGATCGGAATGAACTTGCGCATAGTAATTTACTAAGAAGTGTAAAATGTGTATTTGTAGACGATTTTAATCATATAAGGTTTGTTCCCTAAAAATAACGCATTCGAAGACATTATTCAAATTTAGTCAAACGTCGTTTCCTTACGCAAAAATTGTCCAAAAGAGAGCCTCAAAGAGAGAACAAAAAATGTACCCTCATAAAAAACCTCAAACAGAAGCCCAAGAAATTATTTTGGGCTAGTTGGTTATAGCTGACACAGCCATCTGTCAAATCGTTTAAATGCTAGGTATTTTGTGACTGAATTTTTATTTGATTTCATTTATTTTTGTGCTTGATGAAAAAAGAATAGACGCGATTTTTATTAATTTCAGCAATAGAAGTAAAACTCATGCTTTTAAATATAAATTTGTACTTTATTCAACTGATATTTGAATATTGTCGCCACATTTTTCACATCTTTCAAATTGTGTGGTTCCACGCGTTCCTTTTCTTAGTTCCAGAAGTGTTTAAAGACTGAGTGACCCTAGGGAGAGTGATTGCCATTAGGTACTGGATCGGCAACGAATAGCGAAACCTTAACATAGATCCATGCAAACCTTTTTGGCTGTATTAATTTAGCTCGCCAAAGTTGAGTTGTGGCAGTTAAATAGCTTCTCGACAGAGATGTAGATACGTTTTTGAAGCTCTAAAAGTTTATTAAAATAAACATTAAACATGCCTGTAAGATAGCGAGAAATAACTCCAAAAATACGAACGAGTTTTGATCGGGTTCGGAGAAAAGCTTGAAGTGAAGTAAAAAAGAATGCTCAAGACTTGTCATATTTTATTTACTTCGAGAATATCCAAGTAAAATAGTAAGTCTGACAGTTGTCTGACTTGATATATTAAAGTTTTTATTGGGATATATTGGTCACGTGAATAGTTTTATCGGCCAAGAAAATCCTGCTTGCATTCACAATTGACATTTCAAAGTGTCAAAATTTTAAATAAACCTGGGGGAATACACAAAAAAATTCAATGCGTTCGTTCGTATAATTTTGTCGTTTTCTATTGGTTTCACTCGGGCATCATTTTGTAATGCAATGAAACAAGATTTTTCTTTAATTATCTTCGATTTTATTGTGAAAACATGACTTCAGAATAAGTTTTATTTAAAAAAAAAAAATAATGAATAAAGAATGAAATTAATAGGTACCCTATAGAAAAAAACCAACGCCAACTAGATTGTGGGAAATTCAATACAATTCAACATATCAACGGCGAAAGGGGTATGATTAACCATCCCATCTCAATTTTGTCAAAAAGGAGGGTTTTCCTTCCAAATTTAGCCAAAAAGGATGTTTTTTTTTGTCCAAAAGGAGGGTAAAAGGAGGAGCAACAAATTTAATGATGAGAACAATTTTTAAATGAAATTTTATTAAAAAACTGAAAACGAAATACATTGTCTGTATCTTATTCTAAGTCCATTTCCCCAAACTCATTTTTGTCAACTAATTGTTCGTCGCTGGTCACATATTTAGTTTTCGATGAGATTTGGTAGAGCATATCCGGCTGCGATTTGATAAACGAATAGAATTCCAGGCACGACATATTCAAATTCATTTTAATGATAAGAATAGCCTTTAGTGTGCTGATTTGTAGTTGAGTTTTGTCTGTGGTCCACGTCTTATTCATCGCAGCAAAAACTCTTTCAGCGGAAGCTGTTGAACCGGGCAGGCATAGAATGTACTCAACTATTCTACCCAGAGGTAGTGTGTTCTGCTATGTTTCGTGTATTAGATTTCGCAACGTGTTGCCAATGGTTACTGCGGTGTTGGCGTAATTTAAATTGATTTGTTGTTGAAAAAATTCGTATTTTAATTAATCGATAGGAAAGGAGGATGAATGGAGGGTAAAAGGAGGATTCTGGGCGAGAAAGGAGGTTGGGAGGTTTTTGAAATTTTTTGTTCAAAAAGGAGGATTATCCTCCCAAAAGGAGGATAGATGGGATGGTTAGGTATGATCAGAGAGTACTATCGCATTAACAATTGACTTCGGAGAAAAAATAATAAGAATCAAATATAATGATATATGGAAAATAAAGACAAAACTAGTTTTGTGACTTTATCCTGCATTTACAATACCACACATGCGCATTTTTGCAAGAGACGGGACAGAAAGATCCGTTTGTCCGCCCAAAGTGTCATGGATATTCTAAATATAATTATGGATAAGCAAAACGGAAATCAACACAAGTTTCGGCGGCCAAAATATCGGCAATCACTTGAAAACATTTCTTACTTACTTACTTTACTTAAGGTGGCGCTACAGTCGGGGGTGGACCTGGGCCTCAACCAACAAGCGTCTCCAGCCAGCACGATCTTTGGCCAGCTGTCTCCAGTTTCGCACGCTAAGTTGGTTAAGGTCCCCTTCCACTTGCGCGCGCCACCTGAGTCGCGGTCTTCCTCTACTGCGCCGTCCATCGGGTGTGGATTCGAAGATCTTCCGGGCCGGAGCATTGACGTCCATTCGCTCTACATGACCCAGCCACCTCAGTCGTTGGACCTTCACTCTTCTGGCCAGGTCGATGTCGCTGTACAGCCCGTACAGTTCGTCGTTGTATCTCCTCCTCCATTCACCGTCTATGCAGACGGGACCGAAAATTACTCGAAGAATTTTCCTCTCGAAGTAACCAAGTGTAGCCTCATCCGATTTTGATAGAGTCCATGCCTCTGCACCATAAAGTAGGACTGGGATGATCAAGGTCTTATAAAGGGTCACTTTAGTTGTTCGAGAGAGGGCTTTGCTACTCAATTGCTTTCTTAGCCCAAAGAAACAGCGATTGGCAAGAGTTATTCTTCGTTTAATCTCAACGCTGGTGTCATTGTCTGAAGTCATAGCGGAGCCTAGGTAGACAAAGTCCTTTACCACCTCAAAGTTATATCTGTCTATGGTGACATTTTGTCCAAGATGTCGGTGTTGGGTGTCCTTTCTTGATGACAGCATATACTTTGTCTTGCCCTCATTGACCGCCAAACCCATCTTTGCCGCTTCCGTCTCAATGCTCACGAACGCGCCAGTGACATCACGTTGCATTCTGCCGATTATGTCGATGTCGTCGGCGTAAGCGAGTAGGTGGACGGACTTTTGGAAGATAGTGCCTCTGGTGTTAGCGTTTGAGTCTTGCACTATTCTTTCAAGAACGATGTTAAAGAAGTCACATGACAGCGCATCACCTTGTCTAAATCCTTTTTTTACATCAAAGGTCTCGGTGAGATTGTTTCCGACCTTAATGGAGCAGCGAGAATTCTCCATTGTCATTCTGCACAATCTGACGAGTTTGGCAGGGATGCCAAAACTAGACATGGCTCTGTATAGCTCGTCTCTATAAATGCTGTCATAGGCGGCCTTAAAATCGATAAAAAGGTGGTGGGTATCGATTTGGACTTCCTGGGTTTTCTCCAAGATCTGCCGCAGTGTGAATATTTGGTCAATGGTAGACTTTCCTGGCCTGAAGCCACACTGATAGGGACCAATCAGGTTGTTGACGAAAGGCTTCAGGCGTTCACACAACACGGCAGATAAGATCTTGTAGACGATGTTAAGAAGACTTATACCTCTGTAGTTGGCGCAGAGGGTCTCCTTTCTTGAGGATCGGGCAAACAATGCTGAGGTTCCATTCATCGGGCATACTTTCCTCCGACCATATCTTACAGATGAGTTGGTGCATGCTCCTTACCAAGTCATCGCCTGCCGCTTTGAACAGCTCGGCGGCTAGGCCATCTGCTCCAGCGGCTTTGTTGGACTTAAGCTTAGATATGGCTATCTTCACTTCGTCCAGGTCGGGTGGACGGAATTGTTGGTCTTCATCGTCCAGGTTGAATGGTTCATTGAAAACATTTCTCTTTCTGATAAATGTGAAATAAGAGTAAATTAACAACAACAAACAACAATTCATCAATCAGTTATACGAAATAAATGAATAATTGTCCATTCATCACTTCCGGAAGCCATTTTATTTTATACCAAAGTGAAAATTCGTAAGCCATCGCTATAAGAATATATTTTACACATATTTTTGCGTGTTAGGTAGCAGAGACAAATCATACTGAGACGGAGACCCCCAACTCGTAATCCTCTTGCCACTGGCCCACTTTATTCTTTTTAAAACTTGCCATAGGTGTAATGTCAATTAAGAATCCGTGTGACATGCAAAAACACACAAAAAATAGAAAAAAATGCTGCCAAACCGCGGCAACCGTGGGGAAATGTGTAAGAGTTCGGGAATACCACATTTATACATTTTACTGAATGCCATTGGTTAGTTATTATAAATTGTTAAAAGGCGAATAATTTTATTTGTTTGGTTAATAGAACTACGTGAACGAGATGTTCTATATACTAGAAATATATTAGGACAACTATAGTTGTTTGTTTTCCGCTTTTTGATATAATTAACTTCGATTACGTGTGTAAATTTTTGTTAAATAATGAAGAAAATTTGTTCAAAATGCTTTTATTTTCCCTCAACCAATATACATTGCAATTTTTTCATGAATATTTAAAAAAAATACTATCCACACGTAGCGAACAATTTTAAATGTAACGGATAAAATTCTATGAACGCTGCAAGTAACTTTGCCCAAAGCGGAAGTGGCATAATGCAAGGTGCGAGTGGGTTGGTGAGCCGGAATCTTTGATTAAAACGATGTACTAACTATATCACTACTGCTCCGGAATTTATTTAAAAAAAAAACCAACCTAAAATAGAAAACCTATTGTCAAAGTTAGCAAAAGTAGTAAATATTTACCAACAAGACAAATTAAACTTCTGCTCATTCTGCATGCATAATTATTATTATATTCTAATGTTTTACTTGCAATACGTGCAAAGCTCGGGTGAATACAAAATTTTGCAATACGGGTGTGTTCGCTCCCTATTACTCTGGAGTCTTAAAGTGCAGTGCAGCATCATGTTGGGAAAAAGAAAGTTCAGATAATCTCTCCAATTTTCTTTTTTTTTCTCTCCTCTTCTGCTGCTGCTTTAGAAAGGTGAATTTCAACTCTGCGTTAAGTATGTTTCTTTCTTTCTCGTCCGAACTGCTGTTATATTTTATGCCGATGGAAACGAATCATGATTAACATTGATACGGGGAAATCGCGAAACCAAATGCAACCGACTTGTTATGACGATGACATGCAGTTGTGTAGCGACTCGTGTTTAATGAGAGTCAAGGCCATTTCCTTACAGTTTTCTTGTGCTTTGATCTTAGTTTATCTGCTTTTACAATTAGAAATAGAATATTCTGTGCATTTTTCAAATGCATAAGGGTTGCGGATGTCAAGTGGATCATCAACAACCTTTAATGTTAAGGCCAGCGACTGTATCAGTAATAAGAACTAGAGTTCGCCCAGCGTAAGATATGTTGCCACAGCTTCACATAGACAATCAGTTGGATCTATTGTGCCCAAGACCTGGCTGATACACAACATAATTTGAAAAAAAAATTACACACAGCATTGCATCTCTCCATTGCATTTTTGCAACAAAAAAAAAAACAAGGGAATGTGCTGTAACCTGTAAGGCAATGAAATTGGTTCTTTACTGTTTGTCCTGGCCTGTTTATGTACAAGAATTTTTGGACTTTATATGACAAACTCATCCCAGTTCTAGCTGGAAAAGGACGCATGCTGTACAGGACGTGTTATGGAACCCGAGTTGGGGATATGCATTTTAAGTGCGTCGTATCTGCTTTCGACAGCTTGTAGGCGGGATCTTACACTTTCAGTCAGTATATCCCAACTTCACGAAGAAGTTTACAAAATAACGGATTCAAACCGATAACTGAACTTTAAGCTTCTGATAACCGATTAATCTATCTTTTAGTTGATCCAGCCTGACAAACACAGCACAGGAAAGTTCAAATGCGGTCCAGATTGAACTGGGATTGGTAAAGAGCAAGTGTCTTACCTTAAGTATCCCCATAAGAAACGAGTTTAGCTCGCAATTTTCGGTCGCATGCCTTCTTAACGTCTACAAAACATGTACGAACAGGTGAAAACCGCATTGCTTACGCTCCACCAGCTTAATGCAATCCGTTTCCAACACCTTAGAAAAAACTTCTCGGGAAAATTTTAAAGTGAACCCCCTTGTAATTGAAGATAGGCTGAAGAATTTGGATAAATTGACTTCTGTTGATAAGACTTCCTAATGACTGTCGAGACCTATTTGGGTCATAGTGAAATATTCGGTCGTTTACCACTACGTATACCTAGGTACATATTTTCCAGCAAAAAACGAAAGAGATATTATGGGTATTTAGAAATTTACAACCTCGTGAAAGAGCTGTTTAGATTTTGTACGGAGAATTGAGATATAGGCTCGGAAGCCAACTCCGGAAAGTACACAAGCTCACAAATGCCCACAAAATGCTCACAAAACTTAGAGAAATCTGTTTGAAATGGAGTCAAGATGAATAATAGTGGAATATTGTACTCTCTTTTTTTTTTCAAATATATTTTTGAAGGACTTTTGACAGTTGATTTACGCAACTCACAATTTTCATGAGCCATTACATTTGAAAAAAATAAGTTTGAAGCTCATTAGGAAACCCCAAAAACTCTTTTCATAAATTTGAAGATTATTATATCTTGCTCCTATCCGTTCCAAAAATTGGGTGTTTAGCTAGCCACGAACATTTTCAGAGAACATTTGTCCTTGATCACTTGATTGTTCTGATAAAAACCGGGACATAGTTGCCTAGAGAGCCTAATTTATTTCCAGGATAAATTGGCTACTTATATGAATCCTACTTTACTTCAAACAATATGAGGTAGAACTGCTTGAACGCGCTAGTTGGGCCAATGGAGTTCCGACAATGGACCCAAAAAGCCTAGTCTGGTACACCGATGGATCGAAAATGGATTCCGGAGTTGGAGCTGGTGTCTTTGGACCCAACACCAAAGTCTCGATACCCATGGGGATGTGCCCCACGGTTTTTCAAGCGGAAATCCATGCGATCGAAACTTGCGCTGATCTTATCTCCAAAAAAGGTATGAAGGGCGCAACCATTCAATTTTTTTCAGACAGTCAGGCAGCCTTACAAGCATTGGCATCCAATACAATGGACTCTAAAACAGTTAAGTGCTGTCACAATGCTCTGCAAACTCTCGCCAAACACAACAAGGTTAGGCTTGGCTGGGTACCAGGCCATCAAGGCATTGCAGGCAATGAACATGCAGACAAACTAGCTAGGCCTGGTTCAGAATCCCTTCTCTGTGGACCAGTACCCTACTGCTCAGTCAATTGGACTACTGCACTAAGGCAAATTAACGATTGGGAAAAACAACTTCGTCTTGATCATTGGGAACATGTCCCTGGTCTAAGACAATCCAAACGATTAATTCAGCCTTACTCTTACAAGGAAATCCTTAGGCTCAGTAAGGATAACATAAGAAAGCTAACGGGCTTCCTCACAGGTCATTGTGGCCTTAGATATCACCTCAACAAAATGAACCTTTGTCCGGAAACAGAATGCAGATTCTGTCTGGAGGATGTTGAGTCCTCAGAACACATTTTATGTGACTGTCCGGCTTTTCATTGGTTAAGAAAACGCGTCTTTAATAGAGAGACTTGTACGCCAGCAGATATAGCGCTCTCTACTACTAAAGACTTATTGGCCTTCGTTAGGGAGGTCGAAAGTCTCTTAGACTAACTTTTCCCATTGATACAACAGATCTTACAGGTCGCAGTGTCAGCCAGCTGGGCATGGGTATTCTTTTTAAATACTTCAAACAATTAAAGACCATAAAAGTTGGATTTTATAAAAGCAAAATTATAAATACGTAAGTTGAAAAAAAAAACTGTTCTTTGTTCTAAAAATGGGTTTAATACTAATTTATTTTCCAAAATCTTTTTGCAAAACCATTAGAGCCATTTTCAAACCAGAAAACTTCTAATTTCAAAGTAAAAAAATAGACATTATCCCAATATGCAGAGCAGATGCATATTACATATATATAGCTAAAAATGCTGCGTTACTGTGATAGCGTTAAGGTGTTCACAATCGCGTTCCTGTAAAGTTTGATCAACATTTCGGCGAAAAAGCGTGGCATACTTCTCACAAAACATTCTCGATAGAAGAGCTGAAGATGTTAAATTTAGAACACATTGGTGTGCATTGTCCGAAGAAAGCACTTTGCGGGACTTAATGCAAAATGTAAGTCAGGTCCTCTTTTCTATGATGATAGATAAGAACACATTTAGCAACAGAGATCTTGGGCGCGGGCAGCTGGTATTATTTTTTTTCAGAATTTCACAAACAAGTCTTGAGCATTTCAATACTAAACAAAAGGTAGGTACACTAATAAAAATACAGAATCTAGTTACAGGTTTAGGGCAAGAAGCGTTAACGAGCAACCTCTCTGTCCGCCGGAGGACCACGTCAATAAACCAGCGAACATTATCTAACTTTCAACAAATATTTTAGATGAAATTCGTGCCATGAGACTTGAAGTTTTGTAAAAGCTGATGGAAAATGCATATGACTTTGTTTCCATTTACGAAACGTAATCTTTTACGTAAAAGAGATTCTGAGCCTATGTAAAGAACTATAGTTGGATTCCAAAGGGTTTCTTTTGGCAGGTTAAGCCAACATTTCAACAGCTTTTTGATTAAAAGTGTTTGTGTTTTTTGGTTCCCTATTTCGGGAGCTAGTGCTGTAGTATAGTAAAGCAGTCCTTCACATGCACTTACATTTGTAGCGAGAACAGGATTAGAAATTAATCTTATGATTTCGACAAGAAGGATATAGAAGCCAGACAGTTCTTAAAATCCTGTGAGAGAACGACCAATAAGTCCCAATGGGCCTTCCTAATAATCATTTTTAACCTTCACACTAAATATTTTCACTGCAATTTTGTATGGAAAATTATGCAATTGTGAGTTCGAAAAGTTGAGCCTGGACACTAAAAATGATTATTAGTATCGCGGTGTGTGTACACGATGTACAGTTTATTATCGTTGGCGGACCTAAAGAACAACAACGCACTACTTGACACTTCGAGACTAACAATAGTTGTTGCAATCGCGTGCTGAAAATCTTACTTACTTTTGAGATCAAAGATCAAAAAACACGCCTATTGTACACGTATTAGTAAAGAAAATTCAATATTAGTAAACAATAAGCACCTGCATTCTGACTACTCGCATGTCTAGAGAGCAGGTCATTTTTTGGACACCAGCAATCTTAAGGTGTATGAGGTCATAAAGGAGTACTGGGTACCTACTTTAGTTATTGAAATTAGTTGCATTAATTAAGACATTTCACGAAAGGCAAAAAGAAAGAAACGTGTGATAAATGACTTTTGCAAAAGCTGCAGAGACGAAGAGGAAATAGAGTTCGTGGAACATCTTCTATGCCACTGCCCAGCTTGACAAGAACGCCGCTCATCCTGTATGGGAGCAAGGTTCTTCGAAAGTTTGGACGACTTGGCGGGGGTACCTCTATCAGACATAAAACTATTCCTCAACAGATCGAAGTGGTTTTGTTAGCCACATATCCTTACATGTACAAACAGAGTACTCACAATGGGCCTTCACGGCTTCCGGGTGAAATTTGCTTCTGATGCAAAACTGCCCTCCTAACCTAACCTAATTGTAGAAAACAGAGCTGTTCATTTTAAAACCGTATACTTTTGGACTATAGACATGGAGGTAGAAGTTCTATAAACACTTTCCATATCTCTATTTATTTTCTTTTTAAATAATCTATTTATGTAGGTTGTCGAGTGATGATATTTAAAATAAATCTTCATCTGATGACAGTTCTATGTACAGTATGTTCTCCCTTCTCGAACCCTCCTCAGCCTTTGATTTCAAATAGACCAGAAGTCAGCCAAACAATGTGATCTGGACAAAATATTAAAGATGCGAAATGAAGACTCACCTCCCCACCTTTTCCAAAATGTGTCGACTGTTCTATAAACATAAATGAATGATCAACCTATCGATCTTAAATAATAACATCAAGTCTAAAGGGCTGTTCACATGTGAGCGAATAGCGATCAAGCGAATATAAGTAGTTTCTGACATTTCATTCGCATGAAAACTTTTTTTAGTCCCAGAAAGCTACGAATCAGTTTCACTTTTAAAGGTTAAGTTCGAACGAATTTTTCATTCCCTTTGTGGATCGCGACTATATAATGTGGATTGTGAATAAAGTCTGACAGATCGCTGCAAGAATTTTCAGTAGGGTAGTTCGCGACAACGCCACTGTCATATAAGACATATAAGAAAAAGAAGCCAAGTGACAGCTAAAAGCTTTAAGGAAAACAGAACAGGTTTTATATGGCTGCAGTATAAATTTGTTAAAAAAATACTGAAAAGTATATAATAAAGTGTAAAAAGAAGAATGTAGAATTGGAAAATAATGTTTATCAAACGTATACCTTTGGTAGCAGCTGAGAAGTAAAAGTAATGGGAAATGTGCGGCTTTTAACAATATTTGAAGAGAACCCTACTCTGGCCGATAAACATAGACGAGCCTTGTTATCCTACAAGTTTTTTTGACGTCTGAACCATAAAGATAACCCATCTGTGAGAGACACAGACACACAAAATTTCCATGTTCGTGCAATTCGTTTTGAAAATTGAAAATCATTTTGCCACTTGAATGTAGAAGAGATGCAGCAAGAGTAATGAACACTTACCATCCATTTGAGGCAATCCAAACAACCCATTTGGGAAGCGGCATGAATCGGTGCCATTCCATCGCGAGCACGCACATAGAGAGATCCGCCAGCTTCAAGCACCAAAAATTTTAAAACTTCTAAGTGTCCTTCTTGCGCTGCTAAGTAGACTGGTGTGACATCGTTATCCATTTGGGTATTAGCACTGCAATATAAACATTCAAAAGCAACAGTTAATGGTGAAGTGATTGTGAAATGAAAATGATACAGATACAGAAGCAAAAGTAAACACATGAGTTGCAATTGCAGTCTGGGAAATGGTTGGTTTGTTAACCCACCGTTTTATAAGTGTAATTTTATGCAATAAGTGTAAATTGAAGTGGGCAATACAAGTTTTTGATGTAAGGCGTGAGACGAAAGGGAAATTATTTGCAGTGCATATTTTTAGACATATTTATAACTATTATTATATTTTTTCCAAGGAGGTTTTTTTTAGAGCAGATCGTTGGAAATGGGTATAAAATTCGAAAAAGTTCTTTCGATATTGTAGTGTTTCCGTTTTGATAACAATTTTAACGACTTTTCGAAGGACCATGGTCACAATAACAAGACCCTTCATCAGTCAGCTCGGGAATTTATTTAGAAACAACACACTAGGCTAGCGACGCCAACAATATGATTCAGTTATCATTATATTAATACGTGAACATCAAAAGTTTCGGAATGAAACTTATGTTATTTGAAAGGTACTGTGCCATAGATGTGCACAAACACAAAATCTTGGGTATATGTCGCCATTAAGTCTGGCAAAATTAAGTTATGAATTCCCCATACAAAACAGGTAATTGAAAAGATTTTGGTGACAATCAATTTTTCGCCGCCATATTACCATAGCAACGTATTCAAATATAAATCACCTTAGACTAGAACCTGTTTTCGGTAGAGTAGCTCATTTATGTATTTTTCGATATCTAGATGTCGCTCTTTTCGTTTGTAAAAAAAAATTCATATAAACGAAAATAATTGTAGTACGTTTTTTAGTATATCGTGATTATGAAAGGTAGGGTCGATTTTCGACCACAAGCGATACTAGTGTTTATAAAATGAAAAAAAAAATTCAATACATAATGAATTTTTTGATGCATTGACGTGGAGGGCTTTTTCAAATTTGGGGACTTCTTATTTACAGGGCGACAAGTTCCCTTGGAATAAAGAAAATAGTTTCTATTATATTTCTTCATTAATTTTAATTTGGCGAATAATAGTAATAATCGTTTAGTTTTCCCCAACAGCTGCCATAAGATATACATATATAGAATAGAAGTCGGTCACTGTTAAAAAAAGTAGGGGAGAGCGGAGCTAAAATTGATATATTTTCGACCAAATGTAATGCTGCTTCTACGATTTTGCAAATGAGTGAGCGAAACCTTTAAAAGCAAACAGCTACAAAATTCGCAAAAAAACTCTCTGCCTAGATGTCAAAATATTGTCTTTTTAGAAAAGAGGGTTTGTTACAACTTACTCCTGCTACTGGGTACGTTGTAACAATGACAACAATGGTAACATGTGTGATTTGTTTTTAAGAAAATCCTCATAAAAAAAAAACAAATTCACAATTCACTTGCTGAAAAAACTAAAAAAAAAAACTAAAACTTTTTCTTTCACCTGATGATTATTGATGTGGCCAAATGCTCGTTTTTCTCAACTATCGGTAAAATGGCTGACTTTCTTACTACCCGCGAAACCTTTCTCTTTTTTGGAGCTGCCTTGGGTAAGTCCTTGTGTCCTCTGGGACAAATGACGCATTCTGCACTCCATATTACAACTAGCCCCGCCATTAGCACAAACAACAAAGAAAAAACCGGAATCCGTACAAAGCTCATATATATACCCAAAATTCACCAAAAGATAAACGCATAGCTACTAAAACCAACCGGCACTGTAGTTTTTGGGTCTGAAAAACTCTACAAGCAAAAAAAAAGTTGCAAATCATCTAATTTTCTGGACCTCACACAGTAGGTACCTACGGCTCCAAATGGCGATGAACACAAAACTAAGGCAGGCGGCCCGTCGTCTGCCCAACATATTTCTCTTTCACGCGACTCTTAATTTTAGGTGGAACCAGTTAAATGTTGCAACTTAGCGCTGTTACTGTTGGTAGCAAAATCGTATTCCTTACACATAGCCTTTTTTTTTGCTCAATTTAAATAGCTAGTCTATACCTTTTCAGACACACCATGCTTCTTGAAGAGCTTCAAAACATTATGATCTAACCAGAGAGGTCCTAAAATCATAAATAGAATTGAACACTTCTTGTCCCTTAAACTGAATACGAGGCATAGCATGACATACGTTTCTTGTCAAAGTTCGCAGTGACCTCTGCAAAGATACGAAAACTGGATTTAGCAGAATCTACTAAGAATTTTCAGGATTTCCTGTTCCCGTGGATACAATTTGAACAGAAGAGAGAGGGAAGACTCTCGCTTAACTTTTTAGTCCGAGAACTTTCTATGTGTGAGTTGGTCCAGCCGACAGATGTTTTTCAAATAAACTGACTGTTTATCTAATTTTATGGTTTGCTTTGCTATATACTTGTACAACAAGCAAAATAAGGAAATTTTAAATTTCTTTAATTTAAGAAAACATGCTTTAAATATGAATTCGTATTTTGTTGTCGCGATATTCGAATTGTCCCGTTTAAAAAAAAAAAAGTGGGCCCACAACCGTACAAAATCCAACTGACCCTGGATCTCAAAGTTAATGACTATAGACAACGCCACTTGTTCGCTGACAGGACTTCTAAGCGTTTGAAATATAATACCCCAATTTTGACCGAAAAATCATCAGAAATTTTAACTTAGGCTAATGTGTTCCATTCGCTAAATCATTATCTATATTTCAAATGATAATTGAATAAAGCCAGTCCGGCTTTGTTCCGAGCATTCCAGAATAGCCTTAGATAATTATTTTGAGTTGTTGGTGGAAAATGGATGGATGAAACTGTCAATGTCAATATTCAGTAAAACCAACATATTCATAATGGTGAAGTACACGAAGGAACAACGTTTACATATAATTAAAATTTACTACCGAAATTCCGAGTCGGTGGTCGCAACCTTAAGAAGAATTTCATTGCAAAATCATCTTCAGCGATGCAGCGCATTTTTGGTTAAACAGCTTCGTCAATATTCATTACTGGACAGGTGAGAATCCTCATGTGCTTCATGAAACAGCACTTCATTCGCAAAAAGTCTCTTTTTGGTGCGGTTTTCATGCCGGTGGCGTCATTGGGCCGTTTATTTTTTCGTCGTCATGTTACGGCAAATGGTATTCCCTACAGGGACATGAGGAAACGTTAATTCTTTGAGCACACGTCTGATTACACGAATTGGACATCAGTGGTATGTGGTTTCGACAAGACGGTGCCACAAGCCACACAGCGGGTGCAACAATCGAGTTATTGAAGTCTCAGTTGAATGTGTTATATCGAGAATTGGAAGACGAGATCGTGTGACTTAACGCCTCTAGACCTACCCCTCTTATGGGGCTAAATTAAGTCATTGGTCTATGCCAACATGCCGGCGACGTTAGAGGGGCTCGGAGCCAATATTGAACGAGATGTAGCGACCGTATCGGTCGAAATGTGCGCCCGAGTAATCGAAAATTGGGTTCAACGTATCGACCGCTGCATACGTTTCCGTGGTGGATAGTAATTCAAGCCAAGTAAGTTTTGACTATTGAAGGAGTTTTATTGGCTACAAAATTAAATTCCAATTATTAGGTACCACTGGAAACACTTACAAAAAAAAAACTCAGCCGTGACAACTATGTAATTATGTAATTCCTAGAAACACAACTCACAAGAAGAAGAATAACCGCATAAAAATAATATTATGTCTTCATTGCGAAGCGAAGAGAGACAAAAACAAAAAAACATATCATCGATGAGAAGGTCCAACACAATTTAAATTAGTAAATTAATCGTCCACACAGTTATGTTTAAACTTTTACCCAAAATAAATTGATTGGGGAGCATTTACATTTTAAAATATGCACGCACCGACTATTCAACGGCTACGATGATATAACGCTCTTCGTTGGCGAACAAAAGATTTCATCTTCACTAATCACATATACGTGCCTCGGATTCAACTCTTTCCGATATAAGTTTCCTCCATTTTTCGATTGTTCCAAACGACCACAAACAACTCTCACTTTAAAAGTTTATCAGTTACATCATGAAGACGGCCCCAACTTTGACGTGCTGGAAGCACAAACAACGACAAGGGAAAGAAAGGGAAACCCCAGAGTGAATGTATAGATGACTTAAAAGAAAAGAAGACGACAAATACAAAATTATTACCTTACAAGACTTCGTCGATTATTCCGCTCTTTGCGAACAACAATCGTATTGTTCTCGTCTGTTTGTTCTTTTTTGCCTAGTGTTGCATCTGGAACGTCATTGGCAAATGCTAATCCATCGGATGCGTCCTTAAGTGTCGCATCGTTGCTTTCACCAAACTCATTAATAATCGAACGAATATCACTGTTCGATGAAGATGTTTTCATCTTGCTGCGTCGATATGACGTCAAACTTGTCATTTTGCCGAGCAGTCCCTTTTTAACATTTATCGTCGAAAAATAGCTAAACATGAATAAAAATATTTGTTTATATTTCTTGTGGCTTTTTTGTTTTTGGTTTTAATTTTGGCTCGACTTGTGCAAGATAGTGCGCTCCCGTAGTGTAGTTGGGATTTTGGCTACCAGTGGCGCCTTTGTGGTTGCATGTGATTTATTTTCCTGTATAACTCAGCACTTTTGTGACACTTGTAGTTAAACATTTGAAACAAAGACAGTAACATAACCCACCTTTATTTTGCTCTCTCTTTCAAGACAAAGGAAACTATATCAAAGCAGATTTCGTTTGTTATACAATATTTTTTGTTTTTCTAGTTCACATTAACGAGTGTAGATTCGAGGCCACTTTACCCATACTGGAAGTACATCCTTGGCTATCTATATCCTTTAGATTCTATGTACGGTTAACATTCTGGACACACACTTGTTTGCCGATGAAATCTAAACGGACAACTGCGGCGGTGAAATTGTGAAAATCGGTCGATAGCTTTGAATTTAAGCAACACTTCATTATCCACTGCACTGCACTTTACTTATCGTTGGTGTTTGCACTGCGCGAAGTGCACTATTTTCTACGAAGAAGAAAAACAAGTTGCATGAGTATCTATGTGAAAATGGAGCGAAATTTTCTTGGCTCACGGCATTTACCGGTGTATAGTTTTGATTTTACAGTTGGTCTTTGATTTTTTCTTCTCTCTTTTTTCTATAATTGTTTGAATTTAAATGAAAACCCAGTGACCATAAAGAAAAACACTTTTAGACAAAACCAATCGGTCAGGGAATACAACACAAACCACCCACTAGTGGTGTTAGTTGTGGACCTGTCTCGCGGATGCACTTTTGCGATTACGTATTAGGTACTGCAGGGAGACAGAGATCCAGTGGTAGGTAGCCCTAAATTTTGATTTTCGTGCAAGTGATGCAGTTTTTCGATAGCGAAATAGCACTGACCATCGAACCGAACACTTCAGGGAACCGATTACGAATAGATACAACTCAGAGTTGGCGGAAAGCGGGTCTCTTCTTTGGCGCTAAGAAGAAGTACGAACTCGTTCGCTGGGTATTTCTCATTTGGATTTCTGGTTGCTTGTGCGCGGACAGTCAATATTGGCAGCATTGTAAGTCAGTGGGTAAAAGTCGGTAGCAACGAAGCGACGATCAAGTGTGTGCATATACATGGAACTCGGTTGAGCAGAGGATTTTTTGCGATACTTAGTTAACATTTCGATGATTGTTGCTTATGGAGGGAATGAGCCATAGAGAAGACTGAATGACTATTATTTGACGGCTGCTCGCTTGCCAGTGGGGTGCATGTTTTCTTGTGGCACGAAATCATGTTGTAAGCGGAATTCTGTTGTAGTTTGCAATTTCTATTCATATTGGATACATTTGAGCACACATTCGAAAGAAGACGAGTTAGATTCTTGCGACAGGATTGACATGGATTGCAAGTTAAACGTTACAATGAAACTAGCTTCTATGAGTTAAGCAACTGGTATGTTAATGGCAGTAATTAACCACATTTTTAGATGCACCAAGGAGTAGGAAGGTACAGGCTCATGGTTGTGTCAATTTATTGTTCGAATAGGCACTAAGAGGAGGCTAATCTCTTCTCTGAACATGCTTTTTGTCGCGAGTTCCCTCTCACGGAGCCATATTTGGGAAATACTCTTGGTATAGGAAAGTGTGTCGGTTATTTTTGTATTTACTAAATTAATAATAATAATATGGTTGAGTAAGACCCATTCAAGGTTAATCGTATTCAAAGCGTTATGTTGCGGACTTATAAGGACGTTTGACGAAAATCGAACACAAGTTGAAATATTTCATGTAAAGGTCGTCGTGTGATTTACATATTTTAGGATTTCACGGTGGAACGGCTGAGGGATAGATCAAAGAATACAAATCATATCTTGACAGGAATTCCGGTTACCAATAAAGGAGATCACTCTAGGGAGTCATTAACGCCGATCGATGCTGATACTGAGTTGATTTAAGAGCTCCGATCAACATAAGTTACGGCAAACAAACACATCTCCCGACTTATTTTATTGTTAGATTTTGTTTAAAAAAAAGCTCGCAATCTAATATTTATTTTTACGGTGGTAATTTATATATAACAAACGAACGTCAGTGTTAAAAGCAAATGGGAAATAGCTTAAGTGAGAGTGTTTGCTCATTTTAAGGGATAAAATCAAGCTCAGGGGAAATTGCAGTCGCTCGGTGGAAATTTAAGCTTATTAAAAAACAATTTAAGACAAAAATACCTGATCCACACTCTCAAAAAATGACTTCTGTCTTGGCTGCTTTTAATGGTAGACACTTGTAAAAAAAACTGAGCTTATTTTTGTAAAAGTTGACTAGCTAATCTGTCTACTACGATGACAACTGATTTTATGTCCTTGCTCTAGGGAGAGTATTCTAAAATTGTGATTATAATTTACAGAATTTTCAAATGAAATACACCAAATACAAATTAAAGTGTTGACGATATTCGACAGATAAATGTATGCCATTTTTGTTTAGGTATAATTTCGGTGGATTTAATCCCAGTCTTTGTGGAGGTGATTTTACGACAATTTTCCCAACTTTATGTTTATGAATTTAAATAATCTAGATAGTTGTTTCAAGGTGGTAGTGCAATGAGAATAAGGGGAGACAAAGCTGTCATCCCGTGTCAGGTGGCACACCGGATGACAGGCAATCGCACAGGATTACCACTTTTATACAAATTCTGAAGGCCGCATTTCATCAGAATGACACATTTGTATATGACCGTCGGATCGCAAGTTATGGTGCGTTAACACTTTAGAACAGATAAGTGTTTATTTTAAATTAAACTTTCACAATGACTAGTTCTGGGTTTCCGCGTTAATTAAAGTATTTAGAGAACCCTTTAATGATCGCCAGGGCAATGAACTTTAGCAGCTATAAATAAAACAAAATACCCACACACCCCGAGTAATTGAAACGATCTCGAAATCATGAACGGTTGCAAGTAATTAGGTCTAAGAGGTTGTATAAGCACTGTTTCAGTCATATTTAGTTTGCACTGTGCCAAAAAAAAAACATTAAAGCGGGCCAGACATGGGAATTTAATTAGGGGAACAAAATCATAGTAGGCCACCTTAAGGCGGCAATGATATGGTAACTTTGGTCCACCCTCCTATCAAGGAATCTAAATCTAAATTGTTTTCATTGCAAATCCAAAGCTTCGGTAATACGAAAATAGTACGTATACGCCATGCGGTCTTAAGAAACATATTTTTTAAACATTTTTGAACTCTTATTTGTGCCTTAGATAAAATCTATAAAACTAAGTGGCAAAATGCGCATGCTTCACTCTTCCACCCGTAAGTTCCAACCAATGTAGTTTTTCTTTTTAATTTTTAATGTTACGATTATTAGATAGAACAAAAAACATTTTTTAAGTGCCTTGGGAAGCTAGTAATAAATGAAATGTTGTCCCCTTTACATTATTTCCTTAGCAAAAGTTCCTTTTCCAGGTCTCAGACTAATCAAAACTTAACAAATGAGGTGCTAAAAGAATGAGATTTTCCTGGAGCATATTATAATAAACAACACTTTTTTAGGACTGGCAGAAATTATTACCAATTTATTTTTGTTTTATTTATTTGCGCTTGCCTTCAGTCTGATTTTGTATGCAATAGGCTCCTGATCCTTGGTCAAGGAAATTCTTTTTGGATTCTCCCGGTGGAACTGGTAAAACGTTTTTGATATCATTGACTTTGGCAACGATTCGATCGCGAAATGGAACTGCACTTGCACTTTCTTCTTCAGGAATTGCAGCTACGCTGTTGGAAGGTAGTCAAACTCACTGTTTTCGGCAATCAAATTGCCGTTGAACATGCAATTGAATTAAACTCGGCCTTGCAACATTTCGAAGAACTATGTGATGTCCAAAGTGTTACAGCAATGCAAATGGATCGTTTGGGATGAATGTACGATAGCACACACAAATTCTTTTGATGCATCAGACCTCATGATGCAAGGTTTACAAAGATATCGATTGGATGATTCTGCTGGCAGTTGATTTTTGTCAAACACTACCAGTGAATCCACAAGTAAATGCATGCTTAAAGTCATCGGTTTTATGTTAATACATCAAAACAATCAAAATAAATATGAAATTTGGAAACTAACTGGAACTGCTCGGATTACCGCCTCATAATCTACAATTATTAAAAGTCGGATCGGTAATCATTGTGTTGAGCTAAATCAACCAACCACGTCTTTGTTGCGGTGAATAAACTAATGAGCAACGTAATCGGAGCTACAATTTTTATTTCTGAGGCAAAATTCAAATGAGAGGATGTTTTCATCCCACGCATTCCGATAATATCGACCGTTGTGTGACCCAAGTTGCAATTTGCTACTTTTTTTGAGAGCCTGACACAATTTATTGTTCTTTTGGTCTCTTTTTTTTTGTTGGAGAAGACGCTTCAAAAATATTTCAAATGCTGTTATTTCCAAATGAAAACCTCTACAATGTAACGCAATTGCCTTTCGCAACACTATTATAGTCAATCTGCGATACTAATAATCATTTTTAGTGTCCAGACTAAATTTTTCGAACTCACAATGACGAAAATTTCAATACGAAATTGCATATTGTGACCTACAAAATATTTAGTGTGGAGGTTAAAAATTATTATTAGTAAGGCCCATTAGCTTTGCGCGTTATGTGGCCGTGAAAGTGGTTCATAACTATTTGCTTCGCCTATTTATATACAAGATAAATGGGGCAGTAACCTGTGGATGAACTTACCAAATTTCAGAAGTAGCCTCTACAAGCAATCGAACACAGTCCAAACAACCTCTTGCGGCTGCATAGTGTAAGGCTAGTGCACCTCCGTTGGGCCTTTCGATTGAAGAAATGCTCCCCGAGTGCATTGAGTCATATTTATCGAACTGATGTGAATGCATTTTGTCAGTAGTATTCAAATTTCCAGGGCAGTCAAAAGTTCTAAAAATGGAAAAAAGATTATTTGTTACTAACTTTCAGTACGATAATGGCATACTGCTCTTAGGAGTTACTAGTAACATTCAATGCCACTGCATACTTTTAGGAAAAGTCTTATGGAGCTTTATCAACGCTCGGGGCGTATGCTACATAATCTATTCGTCTATGCGCCATTATTTCAGATTTAAATCTTCAAGATAAGCTTTACGAAAGTGGAGGCTTATTATTGTGAAGCTCATCTTTAAGCTACCTAATAAATTTCAGTGATATTCACCCTTATTCCGAGTGACGTTTTACTTTCACGACGTTTGTAGTTTTTTGTGGCGTTCACCGCCTTACAGAATGGCAGTAAAGTTTTTTACATGACGTTCGCCGTAAGCGAACAGGTTCAACATGACGTTCAGTGACAAATGGCGTTCAACGATTTAAAAACGCCTCTCGTAATAAATTCCAAATTCAAATTGGCGTTTTTTAAATCGGCGTAAATGTGAATAATTAGGTATACCTATTCGACTGGACATGGGCACTCTAGGAGCCCACACATTTTATGTTCGATTAGTACGAGAAAAACAATTTTTCTCCGAATTCAGAGCACTTTTGCGAATCTGGATTTTTTTCTCTGAGTTGCTTCAGATTTACCAATACAAGTGCCTTTGAGTTTGACAACCAGTGGAGTTTGGAGTGGGTGGATCGATTTTCGTTATTTATTTATGTGCAAATGTTTACAAATCAATCTGGAAGTAAATTTCGAATGATTTAATATGAAATTTAACCTAGAAATGTGTCGTCTATTCCGATTAGATGTGAAAGGAAATGAAATGATTTCGTTAAAAGATGCACACAAATGCGAAATATCACATATCTATGTAAATAATTTAATTTGAATTGTTCATCATGCGTCAACAACTACACGTTTTCTTTATATGAGTGAGCATTCCAACTCAGGGTGAAGCACGATTTTTTTGTTTTGTTTTCCGCTGTTCTGTTAACAGGGACTAGTAAGTATAATCAGTAAAATTACAATACATACATCTCGCAATATTTGAACTTAGATTTTTCCTAGAACTGGTAGAGTTCTGTATGCGACTGAGCTTGAATTTTCCTCGTGTAAAGATGACGTCCTTTCGGGTGCTCTTCGTATGTTTCTTTAATGTGATTAGCTGGGAATTACTAATATGTACCTAATTTTTTATAACCTTCACACTAAACATTTTGTAGGTCACAATATGCAACTTTGTATAAAAAATTTCGTCACTGTGAGCTCGAAAAATTTAGCATGGGCTCTAATCGCGTAATTTATAAAACGATTGAACAAAATGACATCGTTTTTAGTTTGCTTCATATAACATCATCGTCGCATCGTTCACCGTTTTTATTGTAAACAGTTTGGATATGACTGTAAACAAACTCTGACAGCTAAAAAATTTTGAAATGTATGAAAATTGTTTTTTTTTTTTTTTTGTCTTTAATTTGTTTATTTTTCTTCGTTGTCATTGATTGACATGGCATGGGACATTTTATGCAAAAATAGATAGTTAGGTAGTAGAATTTTGATTGCTTAACAGTTAGTTTTTTACCAAAAGTTGGTTGATTTTAAATAAGTGATTTATAAAAATCTTATTGAAAAAAAACCTCTGGAAATGAAACCGACTTATAAATTTATTTATTTGAAACTTGATTATTGGAACAGACTGGCAACAAAAATTGTGTTACTCTCCAAACATTTTGCATTTTTTGAATACCTTAATTCCGAAAAGTGGAATAATTCTATAAGTGAGACTGAAAAAAATAGCTCATTAGGTTCCAAATAACCAAGTTCTAATGTACTAAAATCGAATGTTTGTTTAAATATGTTAGAAATGATTTCAAAAATAAACCCAGCACAATCCTGACAGGCCTTTATTTGTTTAGTAAGCCCCCATAAAAAATAAAATGTTCGATATGAAGTAGAATAAAATACAAAATGTTTATAATACCAATACTAAATATGGACTGCTAGTGAAATGTCTTACGTATCTCACGAATGAATGCATGGATGTTGGCTTCCAGTGCGTCAATCGAAGCGGGCTTGTCCCTATACACATTAGCCTTGGCATACCCCCACAAAAAATAATCTAATGGTGTCAAATCGCACGATCTAGGCGGCCAATTGACCGGCCCGAAACGTGAAATTAACTGTTCACCAAACTCGCCTCGCAATTGCGCCATTGTTTCGCGTGCTGTGTGGCATGTGGCACCGTCTTGTTGAAACCACATATCATGCAAGTCAAGAACTTCCATTTCGGGCAAAAAAAAGTTTGTTATCATCGCTCGGTAGCGTTCACCATTGACAGTAACGCTGCGATTCGCATCATCTTTGAAGAAATATGGCCCAATAATGCCGCCGGCCCATAAACCGCACCAAACAGTGGCTTTTTCGGGATGCATTGGTAGCTGTTGCAATGCTTCTGGCTGATCTTCACTCCAAATGCGGCAATTTTGCTTATTTACGTACCCATTCAACCAAAAATGAGCCTCAGCGCTGAACACAATTTTTCGATAAAAAAGCGGATCCTCGGCCAGCTTTCCAAGAGCCCATTCACCAAAAATTCGGCGTTGTGGTAGGTCGGCTGGCTTTAGTTCTTGCACCAGCTGTATCTTAAAAGGCTTTACGCCCAAATCCTTCCGCAAAATTTTCCACGTAGTGCTGTAACAAAGGCCTAACTGCTGGGAACGGTGCCGAATCGACATTTCGCGGTCTTCTGTCACACTAGCTGATACGGCCGCAATATTTTCTTCACTACGCACAGTACGTACACGTGTTGGTGGTTTAATGTTCAACAAAGTAAATTTGGTGCGAAATTTGGTCACAATCTTCCGAATAGACTGCTCAGAAGGTCGAGAATGCCGATCATAAAACGGAAGCAGCGCGCGATGAACATTTCGAACCGAGCACGAATTTTGATAGTAAAATTCAATAATTTGCAAGCGTTGTTCATTTGTAAGACGATCCATGGTTAAATTGCAAACCAAACTGAAGCTGTTTGACAGTGACACAAGGTACTAAACACACGTCAGCTGTCGAAACCAGTGTTGCCAAAACCAAACCAGCTAAAAAATCACCCTTTATAAAAAGCGACTTCATAAGTAGATGCTTAATTTAAAAATTTCGGGTCAAAATTGGACTCAGCGGATGGGCTACCTGAGACGCAGCCGCGGTCAACATTTGCATGAAATTATCTTTAAACATTAAATTGCAAGGTTCAAACTATCGATTCAAATAAATATTTCATTCATTTTTTCGAATTTTTTGTGTTTTTTTTTTGAAAAAAGTTCTAAACCTCTTAAAAAATCACCCTTTATTATTTTGAAAAAGAAAACGAATGTAACAATTTCTTTAATTATTTAATATCGCGCGAGGTAAATCTTCGGTGAAATTGAGATTTTATGGCCGTAGTCAATCGGCGTATTTCTTTTCTACTTCATCCCACTGAATTTGCTTCCATATAGCCATTTTATCCATCATGAGATTACGATTATTTTCTTATTTTTTTTCTTTCTAAGGATGCAGTTTTAAGATCTAATACATCGAATGACTTTTTAGTGGATCCAGCCGTCACTTCAGTTTTGGAGGACCACGATCCAAACAATTTTTTATCCCAACAAATAAAGTGTGAACAACTAGCTAAACAAAGATTATTCATAATTAAATAAATAAATAAATATTTAGCGCAACATATGTAGGTACTCCAGGCCTATCTTCTTAGAACCATTCGTTTTGTGTTTTTATTTTTGTGACGAATGTAAGGGACCTATAATTTATGCAGAATATTTATTTAAGTCCGAACGGCTGAATTGCAAAGCTCTTCAAGGACAGTTAATACTTTCGGGCGAAAGGAATTAATTTAAAGAGATTTGTATGTTTCTAACCTTCAGTCCCCGTCTGTCAATGCTTGAGACAATACTGAGACCAACAACTTCGGCCGATTTCCTGTTACTTGCCTACAAGCTATATTTTTATGGGCTGGCAAATGCTAAGTGCGCTTGTATTGTATTGTTATTCGTATTGACAAATGTCAAGTAACTTAAAAAATTCCGGCTCACAAATACACTCGCACATTGCATATGCCACTTCCGCTTTGGGCAAAGTGGCTTGCAGCGTTCATAGAAATTTCATGAACATAGTTCCTTACGTGTGAATAATATTTTCTTTTAGGAATAAGTGTACATTTGCTTAAAATATTCCGAAAAAAATTAACAATGTAGATTGGTTGAGGGAAAATAAAAACATTTTGAGCAAATTTTCTCCATTATTTAACAAAAATCTACACATGAAATCGAAGTCATATTTGTCCTAAAATATTTCTAGTATATAGAACATCTCCTTAAGTGAATCTTATTAGCCAAACATATCTAATTATTCGCCTTTGAACAAATAATAGTAACTAACCAATGGCATTCAGTTATGCTAAAATGTGGTATTCCCGAACTCTTTCACATTTCCCCACGGTTGCCGCGCTTGGCAGCATTTCTTTTTGTATTCTTTGTATGTTTTTGCTTGTCTCACGGACTCCCAATTGACATAACACCGATAGAAATACAAAATGGCGAATTCGAAAAAACTGAGGGGGCCAGCGGCAAGAGGATTGTGAGTTGGCGGTCTCAGTATGATTTGTCTCTGGTGAACTACAAAAAGGCATGTTGCTAATTTGTTTCTATGGGCAGATAGACTTGTCTTGTGTTTCGTATTGAATAATATAAATTACGGAACCAAGTAAAAGATAGAAACATCTATTGGTAAATAAATAAATAAAAAAACCACTAACCAATCCTTCATTAGTTCTCACCCCCTCAACGCATAATTATACCACATGCAAATTTGTAATGAAAGTTAACTTGGTCGTTTCAAGTTTATTTTGTTTTCCGCTATAAAACAAGAGCGCTCTGTATTTTTGGAACATCCGTGAAGTTGCCAACCAGCAGTCCATATACAATAATAAGTCAATGATAATACCACTGTCAGACATTGTCAAGGTTGGAATTTTCCTAAGGACCGTTCGACATAAAATCCCTCATGCAACGGCTGTAGAAAGATGTTGGCACCACTGGTAAATTTTTCGTTTTTCTTCGGGCCCATGTTACGGACTTAAATTTTATATTATTTATTTAAGTCTGTAGCTACACATGCAGATCGTATCAAAACTACTGTTAAGTTTTCACAGGACAGTCTTAACCTGTTTATAAGGCTTTCGAAAGAGGTGTCGAAAAAGTGGAGTTTATTTTTCGGCGAACATCACTGGTCCTAAACTATTGATTTCTAGGTATTGATGTTCATATGTGCAAGTCCAACTAAAACAACATAACAATTAAGATGACTGGAAAGACTTTTTGTCCCACATGATCCATATTAGATAATTGATTTCACGAGATCCACCTGTTGTTGTAAACCATGGAAATCTATTATCTATAAAGATCTATTTATATAGTTAAGGAGGCCTATTCATTAAAATGAAGGTCCATCTGAAAAATTCTGTTACTTATCCGTGTCATTATAATTAAATATCATTCGCAATCATTTCCAGATGCACAAAGGAAGAACGCGTATCCAAAACATCGTATCGACTTCGGTTGCATTTTAACAACAACACTATCCGTCATACACATTTGCAATTTACATTAATTTATTCCTATTTACATAGAGCTTACTCGTATTTACCTTAATCGCAGCGCAGTATCTTTACACTTTTCGCACGGAACACTTTTATTTTTAAGCACAGCTGCTGTTTTAAGCCGACTTCGATGTGATTTCGATTTCGAATTTGGTATAACATCTGTCGGCGACACATTCTTTCGGCCAAAGCTATTAGTATGACTTGCACTTCTTTGGCTGAAATAGCCATTACCACTCACAAGAACATCATCATAATCGACACACTGATTGTTCTCACTTCTTTTAAACACTCGCGGTTCGTAGTTGCATTTCCGAAGCACTTCCATTCTTTTGTGTCGAAGTTCAATAGAAAATATTAACCGAACGCGAATAAAGTGTTGCTTCTCTTCCGATTCCAGCTGCTTGAGTCGGCGCTTGTTCTTTCGTATCTCTAATCTGTGCAACCAAGAGATACTTCTCTCGATATCGCGTCGTGAAGTGGAATCCCCGCCACAGTCTGTGATATTTGCCAAATCTAAGCGATTTTTGTTTTGTCTTCGCCACGGCAGCAAATCAAAGTGAGCGAACTTTTTCCGTTCGGACTGAAGCCACGGGTGAAAGTTTGTTTCTGAATCACTGTAACGTAATATCCATGAGGCGGTCAAGTCGGCTGAGGAAATTTTGTAAGAACCTTGCAATGGTTCTTCTGGTTTGCCATCTTCGCTTTTTCGGTTGTTTGGTGAAACTGCTCTATTTCGTATAGGGGCCGGTTTAACTTTATTATCATTCAAAATACAAGCAGATAAATTATTAAACATTGTAAAACGGAATAGTCGCAGTGAGTATACAAATCGGTCAAAGTCATTGTATATAAACTAAACTACCAGTGACTCGCATTCCCACGAGATGCATTCGGTGTCTAAAAATACCAAAATTACACTGGCCAGCGAGAGCCGAGAGCTGATGAACTCTTTGAATATTTTAATTTCAGTGACCACTTGTTGGAACGAACAATAACAATAAAAATGAAAAAAAAACCGTCGCTTGGTTTTGTCTCTTTCATTTATTTATGCTTTTACTTAGTCTGTCCACTCATGTCTGCGGCGGGAAATATTTTTAAACGTGCTAGAGCTAGTGGCAGTACTGTCACTGTGTAATGCGAGGGGTTACTCGTAGTCAGCCATTGTGAGCAACGCCGTTTCGCTTGGACGAGTATGGTTTAAGGTCGACTATGGCCGATAATTAGGGTTCAACATATCATGAGCCAGCCCAACATTGACTGGTGCGCACTTGTCACCAGAAAATAGAATTATTTAAGCTATAGTTACACAATAGTATAGCATAATGTAGCTCGTTGTTTGGATCTCTTTGTTAGAACGGAATTGTTGAACCATGGTTTTCGGTGGAAGATGAATAATTTAAATATATTTTAAATTGTACGGGGAACAATTAAAATATGCAGAGAAACCCCTTTTGGGGTTAATAATACGTATTTTGCAAAAGCTATTGGAATGAATGAACCTTGGCCCATTATGGCAATAAATTTGCGTCAATAGCACCACTCGAAAATTACAGGTTACCGGTTCGGTGCCTTACTCTTTTGATTTAAAAAATTCAAAGTATTGAGTCATATAATTTCCGGTGGAAATAAGGTTCAAGTCAATTTTTTAGTGCTTTTGAAAAGCCGAACTATTTGGCAAGTCAAGGATATGTCTTCTCAATGTGGATTGTTATCGATTATCGAAGGGATATTGCTACAGTTTGAAATGTGAGATTTGACCTGGACTAAAAACCGGTTTTTTTCTGCAATGTTTCTTACAAGAATAATCTGGGAGCGTTGCAAACTTTCGTAATTTATTCATAAAATTGTCTGTTATTTTATGCGACATTTTTAGAACCCAGCCTAAATTTTTCGAACTCACAATGGCGAAATTTTCGATACAAAACTATCCCTGTGACCTACAAAATATTAAGTGCGAGGATTAAAATTGATTATTAGCAAGGCCCTTTGTTTAAATGAGTGCTGAATATAACAAAAGCCTGACTGAATAAGAACAAAATGGTTAAATGCAATTTTTGTTGTTTAAGAAATTGTAGACAGTCTTAAATGTCTCGGAATTATAATTTTATTCTCTTATACACATCTTAGCTCGCTCCAACAGCTGATTTCAAAGACCTCATGGCGAAAGTTCTCGAATCAAACAACGTAGGCCCGAAACGCATAACAGAATGAACATAACTTGGGAGCATTTTGACATTTTTAAGGCACATTAGCTCCGCATATGACCTGCTATAAGGTCACCTGGGCTCTCTTCTGATGGTTGAACTGAAAGTCAAGCTGACCATCTCATGTCGTAACACACTGTTAGTCGTTATGAGATGTCCATCAATTGAGAAAGGAAACAGCAAGGACACCCAAAACCAAACTCTGAGCTCTCCGGGACCCTAACATACGCCGTCATTCTACGATCCCTCCACTCACCCTCAGCGATATTAGAGATAGTTATTCATTGTTTACGGAAGCTCTAACTGAAACTGTTCCTAGTTCCAGTCTGGAGTAAGAGACTGCTGAGTATCCTAGAATACCTGGGACGAAACACCGATGGTAGCTATTAGAAGTTAAAAATTCACACCGAAAAGAGTCCATCATTCACTCATGTCTCACAGAAAGGACATCCAGCTTCGAGAGGTTTGTGGATAATGCATAAAACGCTGTAAAGGTCAGAAACTCATCAATCATAAGAGAGTGCGTTAATAAAAATGAGACACGTAAGCGTTGTGTGTTTGCTTAGAGCAAAATCAAAACTTTTGGATTTTTGCTCAATAGGGGGTCAATGCTCTACAGAGCGCCGTACTAATAACAAATTTTAGTCTCGACTTTAAATTTTCGGAAGCTCATAATTGCGAAATTTGTATGCAAAAATAGCCACTGTGAATTTCTTAAATTGAAAGTCTCGACTAAAAATGTTTATTGGTAAGGCCCGGTGTAAATTGATGATGGCTGTTTGATCAAGCATATGTTAATTTTCGCGCAGAGAGCGATGAAGCAAAATACCAAGCAGAAATAGAATATTTGTTAAACGGGGTTTCAGCTCATTTAAACGAATATCGTGTGAAAACTCCTTTCAACTTTATATTCACACCCGTTTCTTGAGAACCTTTTTAACATAAAAATAAATGCTTGGAGACTCATGCTTGATGCGTGTTTATGCAACGTCAAACAAAGTTTGCTAATAGCTTCTCGTATGCTTGATGGGTTTTTGATCTGTATATATGTAGCTTAAAAACGAAAGATTCCAGAAAGCTGTATTTTATTATATTAGAGAAAAATAGGAAGACCAACCATCCTTGTACTTGATGCGGACGAAAGCCTACTGATATCATGAGCTATACGCAGGTGAAAGGAACATGTCTGTTTAGTGACGATTCCATATGTGGAACCCTTAGAGTGGAGCTATGTTGAGACCTTTATGCCATGAACACAACTGGATGTAATGGAATTTTGGCAAGTATTTTACTAATCAAAGTAAAAAAAAGCAGGACATTTTAATAAATCAAACAAAAGAAAAATGGAATTTTAAGAATGGTAATAAATGGCGTACAGATTTTTCTGTTCTGTATGTTTTGCAGAAAAACATTTATGATGCTCCGCCGGTTAAAGCTTACAATTGGGACTACTCTCAAAAGGCATCAAACAGATTCATGTAGAAGTAAGTCTTCAGTCGAACTTTCTAGTGCAATCAACAGAATTATAGTCCCCACTGTACCTTATGTTCGTGGATGTCGAAAAGGCCTTTGAACTTGAAAATCATTCAAAGGTCTTTTTGACATTTCCGGGGAACATTTCTCTGTTCTCTGTTGCCACGGAAAGCCTTTCGGACATCAACATTTCCACAAAAAAAGGGAGAAATCCCACGACATAGTAGCACTTCCTACATTCTGTTCTGTGCGCAACAGTAAGTGAAATAAGTGAATATATATATTGCCGTTCGTAGCGTTAGTGGATGTGCTGGCTACCAAAGTAGGTGCATCCGAGGCAATTGAGATTCACTGTTTGTAACGCTTCGTCATTCGTTATCTGGTTTCATAAGTAGGAAGGCCACTGCGAGAACTGCAGGCAAATGGAGAATCGGTCGGTCTAAAGCCCAAAGACAAGCGGACAAATTCAGAGCTGATGCCGCTCCACACACCAGCACATCACTTTGAAGCAAATGTCGATTGAAAAGACCGAGCTTTTAACTGCTGTTGTTGGACATAACTCAAAGCGTAAAACGAGTCCAAAGCTGAAATCCTTAGGGCTTAAGGTTTAAATTTAAATACCCAAACCTGCAGTCAAACGGCCTTACCCATAATCATTTCTAGCTTCGATTTTAAATTTTAAATCTAAAGTCGAGACTAAAATTTGCTAGTAGTACCGCCCAAAGAAATGTTGAAGAGAATGTTGCTTATCCTGATTCCATGTGACAAGCGAACGTAACTCTCGTAAATGTAATTCAAACCCAAAATATTAAGAAAAAAAAATTAACCGCTCCAACAGAGTCTTGCAAAGAAGGTCATTTATTGGATGGAGTCCTGTGCCAAAAACAATGAATGAAAGAAAATGATTTCAGGGACAACAATCCTCGTATATCTACATTATGTTGCAGCAGGAGTCCTTGACAACACGTCCAATGCAACAGTTCGCAACGACATATTGTGAAGAGCAAAACTTGTATTACTGAATGATATCTTATATCTTATAAAACCCAAAACAAAAAATTAAAATTGCAGTTGTCAGGTAGAGAATACACCCAAATCGATCTAATAATCAAGAAAATGTCTACACCTTCTTGTGGCAGCCAGCTTCAAGTTGCATACTTAAGCTGTCACGGTTACCTTAAACGCATGCTAATTATTTTCAAGTTCATCAGATATATGTGGAAGTAGGTGAGAATGTAGTTGCAAGATTTCCCAACATATCGTACAAGGCTAAAGAAAAGCGTGTAAACTGAAAAGCCCAAACAAACAATTAGCATGTACATCCGAGTACCGATCACAACTTTCTTTGCAAACGCGTACTCACTTGGGTTTGCCAGCTACAGTAATTAATACAAACAGATCAAGACGTAATAAGTTTTAATTGTAGGAAACGTCCGTTCACTCAGATTTTACTACATCAAGGAATGAATGTATCTTTTTTTATAATGAAAACCATGTTGTTGTAAATTTTTTTTTTTTGAGTCTATGTTTTTCCAACGAATCAATATGAACTGAAAAAAAAGTGCACATAAGACCTAATGCTAAATCAAAATCCACAACAGGTACCTCTTAATTGTGTGTTTTCTTCTTTACCATAATAAGTGCTTCACGCTTCATGCTTGCAACGCATTGATGAACTTTCGCGTTTACTTAAGGTGCAAATGTGTTATTTTTAAATTGAAAAACTGTAGAGAAACTAAGGAAAATCGGGTGTGTTAAGCCATACCCTATTTGTTGTGCAATTTTAATAACTCACAAACCTAATGGCACATTGAAGGTCTATGATTAGTTTTATGTAGTTCAAAAGACAATGGATTGAAGAAAGAATAAAAACAAAAGAGTTCAACAGAGAACTTGGTTTGATCGTTTAAATAAAATGTAATTTGTCTTGTTTATGACATTTTCTGCCTAAAGCGCTTGGAGCCAAACGTTAGGTATTATTTTAAAGTCTGAAACAGTATTTTGTGTGTCCCGGGTTCGAATCCCGAGAAAACCCAAATTCCAACTCAAGGTTTTTTTCCACTGCGCCACCTCTCGCGAACGTCTGACAAACATCCGAGAGTATAACTGTCATGAAGAAGCTTCTTAATTAGCCGTTTGGACTCGGAATAAAATTGTAGATCCCTTCCATTCGTCCCAAAAATGAAAAACTCACACAAAACGAATGGTTGTGAGAAGCCCCTCAGAAGGCCCAGGGTCCCTACCGACCTGTTGCGCCAACTATTTATTTTATTTATTTAGACGTCGCTTTTTGGTTTATAAAAAAAACAAGGTAAATATCGAAAATTGTGATAAGTTTTTTAGTATTGCATACTTATAAAAGGAAGGGTCGATTTTCGACCACAAGTAAGCTAGTCTAATATAATGTTTGACAAATAAATAAATAAATGCTTTTACTACTTACATATTTATAGCGTACTAGCTGACCGGGCGAACTTCGTACCGCCTAAAATTGATTAAATTATTAACATCCCTTTTGATAGTTGAACCTCTCTATTGTACGAATGGAACTTCCTTGGAATTAAATTAAGTTCAAAGCATAGAAACTACTTTATGGTTTTCAGGGTCAGCTTCTTGATCATCTTTTTCCGCACCAATGATTGAATCGAGTTGGTATGGTCAGACTAAAGCAGAATGTGGGCAATCGGCAATCCTCGCGTCTGCCATTCGACAGAGTACATCCAGAAACGCGATTGTCCAAAAACACAGTGCTTAACGATAAAGTCCATGATCGTTTAGAGGTTTTGTTTTAAAAATCGTGCGTGATGTCATTACCGTGTGTATGACATCAGCACATGCTCATAGGCACCTAGGTTTTTAGTTTTATATGGACAAAATCAGATGTTGACATAACTCACCAACGCGTTGACCAATTTCGTTCAAACTTTAGATAAACCAACTACACGACCATGCAAACAAACCCTAAAAAATTGATCGAATTTGGTTTGACCAAATGCAATACACTTAAATTAGAATACCTACGTGTGGCCGTAGTTGTTGCTTGATTCAAGTTTGTGTTGTTTTCAATGACACCACACTCGTTGTCTTGCAATTCGAAATAAAACAAACCACTCTTGCGTAAATTAAAATTTACTTTTGTTTGAACGATTGAGAACGAATTTGTGAGATGTCAAAAAATAAAAGCAAACAAATAAGCTCGATGACCAAAAAAAATGTATTCAGTGACATACACACGTACAGTAGAATTATATACATAAAGAAGATTTGTATGGGAGGTACCACGCGTCTTTATCAAATCCCGCCTATATTTGCAGCAGAACTTAAAATATGTTCACTCAACCGAAATACCAGCCGTTAGCAGGAGCAGAAATATTGGATTCTTAATTTTTTTTTTATGGGAGGTACCACGTCCCTTTGTACAATCCCGCCCATATTTGCAAATACCGTTATCAGGAGCAGAAATAATAGATTTTTAATTTGTGGTTTGTATGGGAGGTACCACGCCCCATTGTCCAATTGGACCGAATTGTAAATCTAAACCACCCGGGGCGCAACCCAAACGCATACAAAAAAAATTTATGCAAATCGGTCCAGCCGTTTAGGAGGAGTTCAGTCACAACACACGTACAGTAGAATTATATATAGAAGATAGGGCCTTAGCAATAAACAATATTAGCTTCGACTTTAAATTTACAAAAGCTTACAATTGCAAAACTTGTATGAAAAATATAGTGTTTAGTGTCTAATATCCCTGGGGAACCAGCTATCGAAAGTCGACGCTTAAACGCGTACCTACTATCAATTAAATCACCGCAATGATTAGAATAGATTAGATTTTAATTATTAATTGATTACAAATCTTTACAGTAATAAAAATTAAAGAAAGTATGGCAATAAGCCGCCTGCCTATCGACAATTTTTTTTAACAATAGCTTCTTGTTCTGTTCTTTATTTATTATAGATTGTAATTTAAAAAAATAAAACCAAGGCTCTCAGCAATTAAAAACAAAGCCTAAAGAGTGAATGAGTTATAATTGGTTTAAGGCATCTCGAAAATGCGTCAGAAATTCCATCAACTTTAAAATTATCACATATGATATCAAGATATCTTGCCATCAAATTGCCAACAGTGTGCTAAGAGATTTTTGAAAATTACTAAGTTAATAAAACGGCTTGCTTAAAAAATCGAAATCACTTTTCCAAACATGGTTATTTATCTTTTTTACCACAAACTTGTTAAATAAAATAGTTATAACTTTGCTTTTGAACCTTCCTAACTATAATTATCTGCCTGTTTTGCAAATTGGATCTTTCTTGTTAAAAAACGAAAGATTTAATGATGCGTCATACTTGTAAGAAATTAAGGTTGGTATACCATCGAAATGGACATAATGCAGTAAATGGCAGCGATTCTTTTGGGATAACGAGCGCAAAGGCGCTTTATTTCATTGTAGAGCGATTTCATAATTTATAATAATGTGCATAAATATTCTCAAGCAGAAATGCAGAAATTCATGTACCAATTTGTGAGAATTTTCAAATGTAATGTCCATATTGCTCGTTTTCTTGTAAATAACATAAAGAAACCATGACACCTTGACCAACATTGTTAATGCATGTTACTAACATGATTCTTTGTACGCTATGCAACTACGTCCACTTTTATTTATCCGTGTTGTTAGATTCCCGCAAAGTCATACATGCCCTATATTCTTAGGTAGCACAATTACAACTGACTGCATATATTTAGGTACGCTTACCGTCTATATCTATTACCTACCTTCAAACTTGAGATTTAATTAAAACCATAAACTCTTTCTTCAATTTTAAATACAGTTGCAACAGTAACAATTATTATTGTGCACTGCCGATATATTTAAAACAGCGTAAAATCCATAATTAAAGCTTTTGAGTTGGATGAGATGTTGCCCATAGCCATCAATGTTAGCCTAAGAAAATTAAAATGCACGCTTTGTGGAGTCCGAGCCGCAAGCAATCATTTTATGCCGTACTGATAAGTTATGCACACGTATAGGTTCATATTATGAAGAGATTCTTTATTCTAGTGATTGGTTGGTTGGACTAAAGAAACGGAGTAACATAATTTGCAGATTCCACAGTAAGCAGAAGAAGAAGCTATACTTGGAATTTGCAACCGATTTCCTATCATCAGTGGATGGAATTCCAGAGCGAGTTTCAGTAAATGCAAATGAGAACGATGAAGATAGGCCACTGGATTGCATTTAAATGAGGTGTGCAGACATCGATTCAATTCAACCTGTGTGTATATAGATGCAGATGACTGTATGTATCTTTATCTTCCCAATTAGTAGAAATTACTGATTGGCTGTTCTCACTGAATTGAAAAATAAAAAAAATCTAACAAATAATTAAATTGTGTGTCAGACTAAAAGTATAATCGGTTAAAATGCCTAAAGTACAAATTGTTATTTGTTTTCCGCATGAGTATCATTTTTTGTTAAGTACTTGCTTGTATTTCTTTTAAACCAACATGGTTCAGTTGTACCAAACTGAGTTTGTAAAGCGTGTTAGACATCACGGTTCGGTTTAATAAAATTAAATATATTTCAGTTCATGATTAAAATCGTACTGAATTGACATTTCTAAAACAAGCCTACTCAAATCAATCGGTTGATCAATTTTAAAGTTGGTTAATGTTTACATACCGTCATAAAAGATGCCGCACCACCCTGTACGCCTTGACAGAAAAATAAAACTAAAGCTGGACTCATTTCGTCATTCAAAAAATAAAAATTAAAAAATAGTAATAAGGACGTCCAAATAAGGGAGATAACATAAATTCGAGCTGTAAGAGCTATTCCAATGATTGGGAGCTCGGTTGCCACTTTCAAATAAAAATTGTTACCAAATTTGAAAAAAATCGACCAAACGCAATAAAAAGATACCAATTTACTCAAAAATGTTTTAAATTTTCATCCAGCGAGAGTGACGTTTACTTTGCCAAAATCAAATAAAGAAAATGAATGCATTCAGTCGTCAAGCATGGGTAATGCAGTGCAGTGTATCGTCATGAATAAAAGAGATGGATATCTTTCGTACGTCTATCGCCCCCAAACCCATTTGTTTACATTGTTGTTTTTGTAATTTCAACCCCCGTCTGAGAATACGTGTGACATAAAAAAAGCATGTTGCTAATGGCCGGCCACCATTCCTTTTGCTTTTCTGGGCATCGCGCTGTTCAATTGCTTTGTGTTTCGTTGTGAACTTGTTTGGTTTTTGTTAAGGCTTCGATTAAAATAAAGAAAGTAGTGAAAAACACATTTCGGAATAGCGAATTCTTGCATTAAAGTCCAATTCATGAACTCACAAACACTTGAAAAGAAATGAGCAAATGTACGTGACTTCATGAATTTTACGGGAAAACAGCTTGTAGGCAGCCGCCTTTCCACTGGAAAGTTATCCATCTCTGTATTCCATTATCTTTGGTATCGTTTACAAAAGCACATAAGGTGATGAAGTAAAATGGCACTCCATGCATTCTATTTTATGACAGCAAGAAAATTAAAGTTCATGTTTTTCTTTTTTTTTATCATTCCTTCGGAAAAACAAACAAGGTATAAAAAAAATACCATGCGACCAAATGAAAAAACCAAAAAGAAATTTGGACACAAATGACCAAAGAGGTTAAAAAATAACACGTAGCCAAAATTTATTCGGTAAAATTAAATAACTTGTCTTTAATGCCTAAACCGAGCTGATCTTCGAAAACTATTGTCAGGTTCGAGGCGACCACACCGCCATACCAGTAACTAGAACCGAAGAAGAGACCTAGCTCTGTGCAGTGGTGTGGATACGCACACTGTCAATTTCATATCGGCATTAAACCCAACAAATAATAGCATCGATCTTTAAATATACAACTAACTGAAACCGAAAGTTCTGTTACTTTTGGGCTAGCACAAAAATTCCGATTTCGTTTCGAAGTGATCTAAACATCAAGTAAAAAGTTTAAAGTCAATCAAACCACAGACGGAACAGAAAAAACCGCCACCCACTTTTTTGAGTCTCTGATTAAAACCTCTAGATCGAGATCTGTCGCGGAAAAAATACTTGATCTAGTAAAAATATAACGTTAGTTAGTTAAGCCCGTATGACACTTAATTTTTTTATCATTTTGGAAATTCAGAAGCGTATAAAAGAGACTAAAGAGCATTATGAAAGTGATAGCAATTGTTTGCTTTATTTATTATTAAATTTACTTTTAAATTATATTGAAATGTCAAAAAAAGCTGCCAGCAACTAAAAAATGTGATTTCAATAGATTTTTAATGCTTTTTTTTTATCTGTATACATAAATAAGATTGGTGTGCACGCACTCACTCCTATCGGGAATTCTCGTTCTAATTTGTCGTACTGATCTAGCTTCATTTTAAAAGCATGAAAAACAATTTAGTGTCATACGGCCTTTGAGGTTAGGTATAAAAAAAATTACATTTTCATTGTTGCTGTTGGCATTGTTTAAAACGAATCTCTATGTTCCTACAAACTATGCATAAATTTGTGTCCAAAGATTTATGACTGCTCTGCAATCAATATATAAAGGGTGATGGCTACGAAAAGCCTATATTAAAATTTTAGGAGAAAGTTATACTTAAGTAAAAGTAAAATCATAAATTAGAACAGAAAGTCAGCTGGAAACCTTAGAATGAAAACAAACGGAATTATGTAAATCCCACCGAAAAAGTAGAACAGAATTAATTAATTTCCAAAAATATTGGTCATTGATTTGTAAAGGCAAACATATTTCAAACGAAACAAAGTAGATACACAGAAAGTGCAAGTTCGAGTTCGATGGCTAACACAACTAAGCTCATCATTTAAAAAATATCATATAGATTTATTGACCTCTATCAACACATTTTGCATCTCAATGCGAGGCCGGCCGGTGTCATGAGTTGGACGACACTTCCAGGCACAACTATACCTAGATTGATAGGTGATTGCTAAAAGAAAGTTAAATGACAGTAATTATCATTTGGCTAAGATGTTCTTTAAATTATGAATACAAAACATTTTAAAAGGTGATGATGGGATAAAAGAATATTTTCAGTGAAATTATTTGTTTTTGTTTTTTGAAGACAACTCCACACATGTATTATAATAAATACTGTAATTCGTGAAAGTATGTCAGTCCAACACTTAAATGTGATGTTAACCAAAATGTGAGCATGGAAGAAGGCAAAGAAAACACAAGTAGAAGCTAGAGACTGCAAAGTGCAGAGTGCACACTGAAAACCTTCTTGGCGGATAGTGATTTGTTTATTTTTTCACTTGACGTTTCTTCCGATGCAGTTAAGTAAACTGCATAGAACCATGAGAGCAGTTGAGGGTGGCAAATATTTGCTTTCATTCCCATCACGAATTGATATTCGCAAGTGAACCTCACTGGAAAAAAAAATGTCAATTGAACTTAATTAGCATAACGCATTTAAATTGTAAAGTAGCATAACGCTTTCAAATTGGACTTCTGATCGAATATGCTAGCAGATTGGATATGTTGGCCACTGTCTATGGGCCATTATTGTTACGAGAGCCGTGCCTGCTGATCAAGTTGGCTTTGCTATTCCACTAGTGATTGAACTAGTTACGGCACCTGGTTAATTGGGCAATTATAAAAATGCAGCGAGAAAAAAATAATATTAGGACACTTCAATCACACGGCGCAGCAAACTTGTGCATCAATCAAATTGCGCAACTACTATTTGCCGAAGAATGTCTGACGTGTACTAATGTAGGCTAAGCAACAATATTTAAAAGCGACATAATTTTTTCCATCGACGGACGATAGTCGACAGAAATGATAGATGTACGAGGAGGTATAAGGTTAGGGTAGGTGAAAGGGGCAGTTTGCATTATATGCAATTATCATCCAGGAGTCATTGAGTCCCATTGTGATAAGTGTGACTGTTGCATTCTGAAAAGTGGCAACAGAATAGCTCATTCAGAGTTTTTGAAAGATATTTAACCAGCATTGGTTCACTAAACACTATAATAGTGTTGTGATAGGCAACTGCCTTACATTTTAGAGGTTTTTATTTTGAAATAGCAGCATTTAAAAAATTTTTGAAGCGGCTTCTCCAACTAAAAAAGGGTCAAAATACAAAAAAAATGTGTAAGACTCGCGAAAAAAATGCCAAATCGCAACTTTAGTCCCAGAACGATATAGTATGTGCTAGGACATGCAATTTACAAAAACCATTCGGACCCCTTGATGAATATTCTTCGATCTGATATAGAGGTATACCCCAATATTAATAAACAAATGTGCACAAGTTAGTTGGCTAGTAGACATCAGATAGCATACAAAAATTTGACGTATCTTCTGAATAACGAGTTGATAACTTTTACGCAGCGTTTATTAATAAGGGGGATAGTTGCTAGATCTTCCTAGTTTCTCAAAAATGTGCTTCCAAACAAGAGTGGCGGCATTTAAAAATTTCCTAGAGGGCTGGGCAGTGACACAGGAGATGGGACCCCTCGCTTAGTAGTCCAGCACACCACTAAGCAACTCTGCGCCTCATTTCAGTACAAATTAAAAAACACCTGTCAGAAACCTACGCCTTGTCAATTTAGCACAATATCATATTTAAAAGAATTGATCAAAAGCCCGCAGCCAAATTCGCTAGGCTTAAGTCGGATAAATAAACAACGATCAAATCTGGGTAGACATTTGGATATACAGTAAAACCCGGTTAAGTGACTCACCTTAAATGCCCCGTTTTGATAGGCACTTATGCGGGTTAGGTAGGTTATAAAAAAATCCGCTTTAGTGCAAAGAATTTTGGTTCTCAAAAAAAGGTAAAGGGTTTTCCAATGAGGTGTTATTTTGAATGACCCGCTATTTCGGTAGCTGTCACTTTTGAAGCTTTTATTCCTTGACATTTGACAAGTGTAAACTACGCCATTACTAAAAATGGAACGATACACGCTTCAACAACGCATTGAAATTATTAAAATTCACTACAAAAATGGTGAAAAACCGTCATGTCTTTGCTGATTGGGTCCTTGAAATGCATGAAAATTATCCGGAATTCCATCGAAAAATCATCTTGACTGATGAGGCCCATTTTCCACCTCGGTGGCTACGTCAACAAGCAAAATTGTCGCATCTGGGGGTCGGAAAACCCAAGAGTTATTGTTGAGAAGGCTCTCCATCCTCAACTTAAGGCTATCGAGGACATAGGGCAGCCACTTTGCGATTTGGTTATGGAAAATTTCATGAAAAGGATATGGTCCTGTATGCGTGCTCGTGGTGGCTGATGTTGTTTTTCATTATTAACGGCATACCTTCCTCTTTATTATTGAATAAACCTCCGATCATTTATCTCGAAAAATGACATTTTTCTTTGAATACCAAAATAACACCTCTTATTGGAGAACCCTTTACTTAGGCGGGTTAGACACTTAAGCGAGGGGCACTTATCCGGGTTTTACTGTAGATCGAAAAAAATGTGTTTTACAACCAAAGCACTAAAAGTTCAGAATGAGAAGAAGACCCAAGAACGACAAGCCACGAACGACAATCATCTAAAGTGACAACTAACAAGACAAGAACAAAATTTATCCGGCTCTCATCCGCAGCATTTTCGCTATCGGTTTTCTGACAAACTCGAAAGTAAAATGAGTGGAACGAGAGCCTTAAAGCAAAAAACATTTTTGAAATACGAAAATGTCTTTGAACCGAGTTTAATCGAAACCCGTTGTTGATCACAACCTAACAAACTTCCTGGTATCAACTGTCCACACTATACAATTACAACACGACTTGCGTCCAGCCTCTAGTTTTGCGAAAAACTGTGGTAAGGCGTTATTAACTTCGTGGTTTCCTCACAACAATTATGAAGTTATATCGTATGTGCTTGTTAACTTTTCTAATTGCCTGTCCACAACTTGAACTAACTCGAAAGTTACAATCCTTTACCCATCCAGTTTTTATTTAATAAATTGAACGCCTTATATAAGACTCAATAAACCAAATCCGGATTTTTTAGTATGAACCCATGCGTTTCGCTATGCAAATATTATACAACAAGTTATTGTGGTAAAGGCTTATTAAAATGCGAATATTCATTTACATCTTGTACATCAGTCATGCGTCGAAATGAGAAAATGCAATTATTCGCGTAAAGATACACAAGTACCATAGCTTCATGGTAAGGTGGGTATACCTTATATTCGACTTTATCATTACCAATTAAATGTACGCATCATATATATGTTTTTGTTTTTATCACCTCCTAAGAAGAAATTGGAAAATGTTCGTAAAAGTTCAAATGAAATTAAGCTTACAGCACAAAAAGGAAAAAAAAAGTGTAAGTGTAAAACTGGAACTAAACGTTGCAATTACCAATAATAACTTTCTGATAGGTTTTCACTTTTGATAAACTTTCATTGCCAATGTCCAATACAGGTTGTATACAGACGAATATCTATGAAAAGCGCACAGACAACACACACCATCAATATGTATCTCCAAATGGAAAAGATGGAAAAAAAAAATAATAATTGCTGCTGGTGCCTATTAGCGAGAACCTGTCTTTGTGAAAATTAAAAATGTGTATCATCGTTTACACTAAAACAAATCAACTGTGCGCATTTTGAAGCATCCGACAACACAGAGAAACTATGGGTGCATACCCACAGGAGAAAGGAGTTCGGCGCACGGCTTTTCAATTGTGATCATATTCGCGTGCATCTTTTTGAAAGTACTCAAAATAAATGGTTTTACATTTGCCCAGAAGCAGTTGTGTAATCATTGGTATCTGTTTCTTAAATTAGCATCTGACAATACTCGTAAGTATACCTATCGGTTTCAACCTTAAGAGCGAGTATTTACCTTAGACACACATAAATTATCTCACCGCTGCGAAAAGTACGTGAGCAGAAAGAGAAAGTGGAATTTATACTCAATCATTAAAAAGTATATGACGAGGAGTGCCCGAATGCGAGTAGGAGGGAAATCGGAAACGTTTCCTGCTACTTGCTTGTTCTCAAGTTCTCCAATGCACTAGTCCTTATTTTGTAAATCAGTTGGTAAACTTGTCCCCGGCAGGAGTGGAAATTGAAAGTAGTTATCGACCACATAGTCAAAGTGAGATGAGTGAAGGGGCGAAATGGCCGTTAAGCCTTACAGGAAATTCAAATAAGATGGTTGGCTTATGGCGTTTTCCATTGGTTTCACTCGGGGATCCACTCATTCTGAAATCCAATGGAACAGCAAAACTGCTTCTGACAGAATCCACCAAAGTATTGGTGAAATGCCAAAAAATAATCTATGGCTGCTGTCAACTGACTTGTAATAAATACATAAAATTGCACTTGTGTGAGTGCTTCTTGAGTGGATTCTGACTTGAAATCGAGAAGCGAAATTCTCTTCTCAGAATCACCAGAAGAGTATTTTTGTGCCAATGGAACAGCATTTTTTCGATTCCGGACTCTCCCGGACGCTTCTTTTTGTCCAATGGAAAACGACATTACATTGGGATAAGTAAGAAGTAAAGATGTAAATATATTGTTATATTTTTTTTTATTACCTATTCCGTCCATCAGAAGCTGTAAAGATTAGATGACAGCCTCATCCATAAGATTCCATTTGATACCTACAAAAACGCACTGCTAATGTTAATGCGAACTCATTAATGACTGAAGTTCAAAACTCGTTTTCAAGCATCAATATTTGGGGGCCATGGATCTATTTAATAGTAAATGAGTGCACCTATGGGAGAATATTGACCTTTATTTCATAGATAGCATTTTTGTAACTGCACACGCGAGCGACTGTTTTGGGGCGATTTTTGCATATTACTTGACACTTTTTATTCAGCAATAATGTGAATAAATAGCAAAGTACTTTACAATAAACAAAGGCGTTAAACTAAAAAGCACAAATTAAAAAAAAAAGTTGAAGTTTTGAAAGTCATTTTAATGTACTGCTAAAAAAGGTCACAAGTAGATGCATTACTTTATTGCTCAGGTCTTTACAGTAAAACCCAGAAAACTGTATTTTTACTCAAGAATAGCTCTTTTACTTTATAAACAAAAAAAAAATTGGTTAAAATTAATTAGAGGATGCTAAGGCGGAATACAAAAAATCATAGAACTGTTAAGTTTTATTACAATTTGAGTGGAAGAGTCAGAGAAAGTAATTGTTACTCGCACTAAGACGAGTGTTTCACCAAAAACCTGGGTGCAAATTCCGTGTAACCAATACCAATAATCGTGGGAAAGATATCGTTTTTGAGACCTTTATGACCATAAGAAGTCATATTTTGCCCGAATTTGTTTCACTACTGTCAGCTTTTATTACATTTTTGGAAAATAAATTGGATTACAGTCTCAAACTCGTAATTTTGGCATTTAGTTGCTGCTTTTGAAGGTCTATCGTTTCGACGATAATCGCCTGAAAAGTTACGGAAACCTTTTACGCAATCATTTTTATTTTGACGTTCAGGGACCTGTTTCACAATATGACCATATTATTTACTCCGGGTGTAACTCAGGTTTAAGTTAATTTTACACCCGTTCATTAATCCGCATTTTTTAAACCCAACAATTTAAACCTGTGTCCATTATTCACTCAAAAACATGCATTAAACCTGCTGGATAAAAGATGGATTTAAAACACTTTAACCCGTTTTTTATCCGTTTTAAACAAACGTAGTTTCAAAATTCACAAAAATAATGGCATGTGTTTTTTGTTTTTGTCACTTGGAAATTGATTTGTTTTGTAGTGTGTTGATTTTAGTTTTTAGTACATTGGTCGAATCATGAAATGTATGTAGCATCCAAAATGCGTCTTTCTTCAGTCGGAAATATGTCCGAAAATACACCACATCGTAATAGAGGACGACGTTGACTTGAAAAACTGAGTTAATGCTCGGTTTAAACGACTGAATATTATGGACTTGGGTTTAATTTCGTCTGAATTTTTATTGGTCGGCTGACATTTTTAAGAATGGGTAAGTCATTCATGATGACTGAATTGGGACTAAACTTCGATCACTGGCCACCACATACACTTTTTACTTTCATAGAAAGGTTAGTTGACTTAAGACAACGCGACGTGCCCAATCAATTTAATCTATTCAAATGATGACCTTAAGCCTCTATGACACTACATTTTTTACACATTTTTATAATTTTGAAAAGTCAGCGGTGAGTAAATGAGACTAAAAGTCTATTACGAAAGGGGTAGCAATTGTTTTCAAAGCAACCGCAGATTTTCAAACAAATTTATTTTTAAATAATCTTGAAATGTCAAAAAAAACCTGCCAGCAGCTGAACAATGTGATTTCAATACATTTTTTTAAGTGTCTACATTAATAAAATTGGTATATACACACTCACTCCTCGGGAATTTTCGTTCTAATTTATCATACTGCTCTAGTTTCATAAAAGCAGAAAAAATGTAGTGTCATACGAGCTTTACAGCTGATACAATTTAAATAAGACATTTGCGAATGCCAAATTAAGTGAAATAAACGAAAGATGTACATGTGAAATATAACAAAATGTCACTTCCAAAATGTAGTAGTTTTCCTACAAAATGTGGTAAAAGTGGCAACGCTGGTTTCCATTACAAGTACTAAAATTGCAAACGTAAAATCAAAGGGTTCTTATTGGCATCTTGTCATCTTGTGGTACATTGAAATCCTCTTCCTAAAAAGCATAGTCTTTCGAATAAATTTGAAACGTTTGATACGATGCAACTGCTGTCTTTAATTTTCCGAAGAGTCATACAAAGTGCCCACACTAATTGTAAAATGGTTGAATCGAAAGGAAACGAATAGCAAATTTTAGTCGAATGGCTTTCTTGGACTAAAAGATTTTAAATACAAAAAATGTGATCGTCATCAAGTGTCATACACAGTTGTGTGCAATTTTCAGTTGCAACAATTCGCTAAAATTTCAGAAACTAAAAAAACTGACACAACAAATGACAAAAAAAAAAAAAAGCGCAAAGTCAGTCACAGTCGGTTTGACACTGTGTAGATGTAAACAACTTAAAGTTACAGAGTGTGTCTCCATGTTAAAATATGAGAGACGATTTTTGACTCGCACTTGACAGTTGGTCAGCCATTCCCTTGACACTTTGGGCATTGCGCCTCACTAATAAAAAATTTTAATCTTTACACTAAATATTTTGCCTGTCACAATAGATATGAATTATAAATTTCGAGATTGTGAGTTCGAAAAATTTAGCCTGGACACCAAAAATAATTATTAGTATCGCCGATTGTTTAAAAAACTGGTAATCGTCCTTATCCGCTTCTCCTAAACTGACCCAACTTGATCGGGTGTAAATATAGACTTCCGATAATGCAGAAGGGGTGTTAATGCCGAAATGAGAAAATAGACTTAAGAGCGATCTTCAGTCAATAACGTATCCATTTCGTGGGCTTATTACTACCGTCCAATTTTTTAAGCTACCCACTTTTAATGTAAACTCTGATTACTACCGGACAATGCGAATTTGGCGAAAATTCAAAACAAGTTATGTCGATTTTCCGCCATTTATCTTAATGAGTGTTTGTACAGTCTGTCGAATAACGAATCTAAATTCGTCTTACTGCATGAATTTCAGTGTTGGACTGAACTCTAATGAGCCTCATAACAGCGATTTAGCTTTTTGTATAGCCGCGAATATCTCGGTTGTGAATTCATTCAAAGCGAACGCGAAAAACTGATTATTAGTCCCGCCCAAACAGTATTAAGTCATATTAAAAATAAAACAAACCTTTTGAATGCAGTTATCCAAATATAATTAAATTTCTCATAACTCTCACTAGTACAGCGATGGTGTTTTTGGTATTTTTTTGTATCTTTTATGTATTTATTTATGTATTCTATATGAGTATGAATTAGTTTGCATTTTTCACATACGAACGGATTTATTAGCGGATATCACTGGAATAAGGGGGAATGTATTTATACTGCACTTAAACTTTCCAACATTTATTTGCACTGTTATGAACTTTGTCAAGAGCGTTTAAGCAACGAACCGAAACCTGAGTCAAAACATCTGAAATGCAAGACCCAGCTACAGCTGCGGGAAAAATTCTTTTAAAGCAAAACAAACGAACACGGCCACGAAGATCGAACAAATTATAAAATATGCACAGGCACACGTTATGAATGCATTTCTGGTGAGAAGAAATTTGGCTCACAAATACTGTTAACACCCAAGAGAGATACAAGCTTGAAGAAGCCACAGAAAGATCACCATCACGTGCTATCGCAACAATGGCCGGGGAGTTTATGAGCCAAGAAAGATTTCTCGAAGAAATTGGTCCCGAAGAAAGGAAATTAAAGGTGGCTGACTGTTCATCTCTTCATCGACGCATAACAGTTGCATAGTTCTTTTGGCCCGCCGGCCGCACTGCTGCTGTGCGATGTTGAGGTGTTTATCACTTAGTGGATGCAGCATGAGTTAGTGAAGAAAGGAGAATTCAAAAGTTGGTTCGCATCTTTTTACCCGCCGTTCATCACGTCAGTTTTAACCGTTTGCAATTGTATAGTTTTACGTGTGTGTATGTTGGGTTGCAATTGAAAAGGCTGGCGAAGACTTGTAGCTTGTAGCATATTTGTGCGTTACTAATCGTTAAATTAGTTTTTATTGTGAAGAGTGCTTTATTTCAGTTTTCAGTTTTCACTATTAAGGTACTCTCGCTCTCGACATTTCTGCGGAAGAAAGCTTTCGGCGATGGCGCGTGTGTGATGTGAAGTTGTGGCTTCCTATACCTACCAGTTGTTACCTGGATCAGAATTAATTTTTGCTTTTGAGAATGGTTCGTGTATTCACTGAATAGTCAAAGGCAACTGACTAGTGGAAACTGCACTCTACAAGTAGAGTGGGCTGTAAAATGCATACTTGTGCAGAAGCTTTCTGTGTGAGGCTTTGGTTTGGGTACATTAAAATAAATAAACTTTTTAAACGTAGGTAAAGATATGATCTAAGGGGTCGCCATCTTTTCATCTTTAATGTCGGCATGTGAATATTGAATAACTTAAAAAATACTAGCGATTTTAGTTTTTTTATTTAAGTTGATCCTTTACAATGTATTTGGACTAGTTTTTGAATATACGAAGTACAACATCCATCCAGTGGTCGCCGCTATTGACCAAAGCAAAATGCGCCATTTTTGATGCGTTTTCCATCACTTTTTCCATTGCTTCTTTGGAAGGTATAGCGATGATTTCGGCACGAATCTTAGCCTTGAGCTCGTTAGTGGCCTGAGGCTTGCTGGTGTACACTTTGCTCTTCATATAACCCAACAAAAAGAACTCCGGACGGGTCATATATTTAGATCTGGATAGCCAGTCAATGTTGCCGTTTTTGACAGCACACGTCTATTGAATTTTCGTTGAAGAAAACGCATTCTTTGATTTTCTGTGTGTCATGGCGTATGCTGAAACCAGTAACCGTGCAGACCTTTTTGACACATTATTTGTTGGCAGACATAATGAGCCAACATTTACCAAAACCGATATCGACGACGAATAGTGTTGTCAGACTGAGATTGTTAGCCACGATATTTTCAACAATTGAGTTAATACAAGTGAACGAGTTTTTATTAAATTTACAGAGTCACTTTTAAGGCGAGTTGTTTGGGTGTAAGGCGATTCGGGGATAAAATTGCACTGAATTGACATTTAAAAAACATGTCGATTTCATACCAACATAAAAGACGCACCCTGTGAGCTTCCTGCTTAAATGTCTTTAATTAAGCTTATCGTAAATACGTCACGCTTTGACAAATACTCGTACTTATCATGACTTCTTTTTAGATGACTTAATTTTATTTAATAAGAATTGTGGACCATTTTTTTTTTTAGGAGACATGTCTTGACAGCTAATGTGAAGAATGGTTGAAAGTTTGACACATGGTTTTTCACAATTTAATAAAAATGGCATGATTCCCTACTATAGGTTATTACCCTTTGTGGATATGTTAACAACAAATCTTAGCTTTAAATATCTAGTATCACTGTAGCTATAATAATTCTTAGTTTGAACTATCAGTTTTATTTTTATATATTCATTCCTTTCGGACATTTTGTCAAAAAAAACATCTCTAAACATGAAAGTTATTCCTTAAAAAAAATACAAATATGTACCTACATATATTATAAATAAAACAAAATATAAAAAAAAATAATAAATACCTCTGTGTAGAAAATTTGCTTCCGTACAGTTCCTGATGCCTCTTCTGTGCATCGCACTTGGATCCGCAAAATGAATTCTCGCAAAATCGGCAAAACTGCGTATAACTAAATGTTGACGTGCACAGGGTACAAAACGAGTCCAATTGATCCCCGTCATCATTAGCTCTGTCCTGTTCAACGCTATCCGTTTCATAGGAGCTGTAGTCCAGTTCACTTTCGGTTCCATTCCCAGAAGAGAAATCTAGTTTTAAGCTTTCAGAATCATATCCACGAAGCGATTTCGATGATCGACGTGAGTATCGGTCACTCCCACTCGCGCTATTCGAATTAGGATTGTACGTTGTGTAATGACCCAGGCCATTTCCTGCAAAATGTCGCATTTCATACTTTCTCGTCATAGACAAGTTCTCGTTGAAAAATATGACATTCACGTCGTTGTACTTCTTCATCAAATCAGATGGATATCTGGCCGATATGTCCTTAAGCGACTTCTTCTGTTTTGAGCACGATCCAGAGGGACGAATCAAATCCAATAGACACAACTTAAGGTCGAGCATTTTTCATTCAAAATATTTCGGGGCTGTATCTGAAATAAAGAAAGATTTTTAATTTAATAATAATAATTCAGATTTGGGATTTTCATATTTTTAAACAATTTGTTATATCTAGTTTTGAGAACATTTTAAATAATTAAATATCTTTGAACATGGTTGCTATGATCTGATCACACACAATATATAAGTGAAGGTATTATCGTGCAAGTGACTCCGTATGCGTATGGAACTGCAGCTTAGGGTACCTACACAATCATGTTTTACAAGAAAAGTTTATCGAACGTACATCACACAAGAAAAACTATTATAGGAGTTAGTTGAAAAGAGAAATAGAGCAATTTTATGTCCATACGTCCGCAAAAGCAAGTACCGAAACGCCAAGAATCGCGGATTTACACTCCAGAATCGGGCCCTAAGGGTGAAAATTCATGAAAATTGCTAAACCAAAATTTCCCAAACTGACGCCATAACAAATAAAATATCAAACAGACTGACTTAAGGATTTTGAGATTGATTGTTTTTACTTCACTTTGGCTGAGAGATGACGTTTGATTCAAACCGCACAAGAAAAACAATCGAATATGGACCATTTTTTAAGAATTCCTACCTCCGTCGTCCTAGGAGTTGAAATTTTAATCTTTGCATCGACCAAAGAGGACAAACCCGGGGCATGCGACAAAAATAAAAACCCAAAAAAAAATTAACAAAAAAAACCCCGGACTTTTACGAAAATGTAAAAATCCTATCGAATCGGCATTTTACTTTAATAACTTCTCCATTAGTGTACCTAGCAAACACAACTTCAATCATGTACACAAACCCACAACGTTTTACATTCCACAATGGGATCCACAACTCATGACAGCTCTATTGTGACTGTGAGGTTATGGCTGTCATGTCAGTCCAATCATTTGTTTATTATCAGTGACGGCCAGCAGCACGTTATTCTAATATAAAAAACGCAGAAGAAAAATAGGTATTCCTTTTCAGCAAATCCTTTATTTTTAAACATATTTACCAATTTCATTCAATCAACAGTGTAAACAATGAGTACCCAACGAGGAAACTCTGAACGAACACGTGTCCAGAAGTACAAAAATCGACATGTCTTCAAAAATGATCTGCACGACAAGACACCACGGCAAAAAATGTTGAATTCCTTGCACATTTCAGAAGTGTGTCAGCATTGTAAACAAGTGATAGAATGGAAAATTAAGTACAAAAAGTATAAGCCTCTAAGCCAGCCTAAAACTTGCGTTAAATGCCAACAGAGAAACATTCGTAAAGCTTACCATGTGCTCTGTCGTGGTTGTGCTCTATCGCAGAAAGTTTGTGCAAAATGTCTGAAGGCTGCTGATGAAGTGGAAATTGAACCGCCGACACCCACGCCAGAAGAGGAGCTCAAGTTAAAGGTCGAAATGGAAAGGCTAATCAAGTCATTTCCAGAGAGGAAGCGTCGCGCATTCCTCCGCTACATGAAACGGGGTACAGTTGATGAAGCTGCCAATCAGGAAGAAGCGAATGGTGACAATGAAAACCAGGAGGAAGATGCAGATGCAATTGAACCTAGGGCGATACCCAAAAGAATTCCACATTCACGTGATACTCTTCTGAAGAAAATCGAGGAGCTAAAGATGGGTGGCGATAATGAACTCGATTCTGATGACTTTGATGATAGCGATGAAGATGAGGATTTGTCGGAAGAAGAAGAGTCTGAGTAGAAGTAACGAACGTGTAATGAAATAAATAAAGTTGAACCACATTATTAGTTTAAATAGAACTGAATGGTGTTTTATGCACGACTATCTGCTTCTTGCCTCTGCTGCAATCTCCTTTTCGCTGTAAGTGGTAGTCCATTATGCAAAATGCATAATTTTTAAGTGCAGGTAATTCAGGAAGACCTCGGCCCAATTGGTGACAAGAGGCAGAAGTAACTGAATGCATTTAGTTAAGAACCGGACTAACTGGGGAGGGAGACCATTGTCAGTTGAGTCCTTGTTTCGTCCCGAACTGTAGAGCCACCAAAGTAAAAGCACTTGTGATTGTGACTGCGTCTGACCTGCTTGATAGAAAACCACAATTACGAATGTTTTTGTGAGCCGAACAAATTGTGAATGTTTGCTTACAAAAAAACAAAAATCTTCAACTAGTACCTAAGTAGTACGTATTTTGTGCAGACTGAGTTGTCAGTGGGCGAAAGAAAATTGCCTAACTCAAACTAAACTAAACAGCGTAGGTACCTACTGCTCTGAGCCAAAAACCGGGTTCTCGCGAAAACTTTTCCGAAAATATAAGTTTTCCCATGGTATTATTTCAGTATTCAGTTTTCAAAACGAGCCGTTGTCGTTTTCCACTAATACATCACGAAAACGACTTCCAATCGTTGGTTTCTTGAAGCAAACACACCTTTTGCAATATTCAGCAAATTCAACGGACTCACAACTTACAACTTAAAATCATTTTTCACGCTTAATTGATGGGCTCTGAATTCTTTTTATTTGTTTATTTATGTGATCGAAATTTTTCAGTTGAGTTGAATTTATTAAGATTGCGTCAAACAAAAACTAATTGGCGTTCGGTGTGAACTCTGGTGCCAGTGGGATTAGAAAGCGCTGAAATTGATATAATACCTATGCCGAGTCAAGGCAAAAAGGAAAAACAAAACTAGGTCTGTACCTATTTTTAGTAGTGTCAATCGGGACAGATTCATACAACAAGTTATTGAACGATCCATTTTAGGCGACTCTACTACGAAAGAGACAAATATACAAATTATGTTTGAAGCATACTTACAATTTGACAGCGCCATATAAAACAAAACCCCACTCGATGTGTGTATTTTATTAAAAAGTTCTTCATAGTTTATATAAAATACAACATAATCAACATTTTACGTACATCGTGTGTTTATTTTGTACTTTGATTATACATTTTGTGCGGAAAAAAGGTGTTTTCTTTGTCATCATTACACAGCTGGGCCAATGGCTAACAAGCAATTAAAGCCACAAGAAAATATACCCCGAGGATTGCAGAGAGAACTAAAAGCTAAAATAACCCATTTTCTTGACTATGGAGACTCTGACATATTAATCCTCAGCGGCCTGCCAAACGATCAACGCAAGTTTCTGCATAAATATGCCGCTTCCATCGGACTAAAATCTCGAAGCTTTGGCGGCAAGAATCAACGCGAATTGCATATAACACTACCGAATAAGCTTAGAATGCTGGGCGACACAAGGATCTTATCGTTAAGCGACGAGGCACGAAATTACTTCTATAAACCATTGTTAAGCCAGCTAAAGGAGACAGTATTTCGGCCAAATTCCATATGCGACAAAAATGCTTTGCGAAAACGAAATCGAATACGCCATGAAAGCTTAATGCTGGGTTTGTGCTCTCGCTTGGTCCCACCCAGGCCAATAAGAATCAATCGTCAGTTACTAAAGGATAAAATGGAATTGCCAATCTTTCTGTATCAGGATGGGATAAACGATGTGCTGCGCAATAATTCAGTAAGTGCTATACTTATAAGGCGGTTACGATGTGCTTTTAAATCCAACCATTGCAGGTTATCATCATAAATGGAGAAACTGGGTCTGGAAAAACCACCCAGGTTCCGCAGTACATCCTTGAGGAATACACGAGATTGAATAAACCATGTCGCATTATTTGCACCCAGCCTCGGCGTATTGCAACTGTTACTGTTGCAAATCGGGTCGCCGAAGAACGTGGGGAACCCATTGGTGAATCGGTTGGGTATCAAATTCGTTTGGAAAGTAAGTTTAGACAGATTTTGCATCTCGTTTTGATAGGTCTTTACTGTAGTAATATTTGTCGTTCTTTTTTGTTTTCCATCTGCCGTCATCCACTTCAATTGTCAGAAATATTAGTTGTAGAGCACTGGAATCTATTTCATATCTTGTTTTTCTATGTTTTATGTGAACCTGCAGTTCTTTTTTTAAGTTCCTGCCAATTCTCTAACGGATTCTTATGGGTACTCAGTTGGTTCCTGTTTGTGGGGGCCCACTTCAGGCGTTCTTTTAGGAAGTACGCGATGATCCGTTGTCATATAAACGAGCGCACAGTAAAGATGTTTAACTGGGTACATATGGCTCTATTTTGGAGAACTTCCGATGTTCCTTTCTGTACCATATAGCACCCTAGGAGCGTCTTATATAGAGTCTCATAATTGCTTCCTCCGAAAGCCTATTTTCAGAGTTTATAGCGGAGTCGAAGAAGATCTCTAACTACGTCAACTCCGATATTGCATGTCCCTTGTTGTTGCCAAGCTTTTTACCTTATTCAAAACCAAACCCAATTGTTGCGGCTTCTGTCCCGATTTCTGGCAGTAAGTAATTGTATACACACATTTGTCTGTACCCCTGTTGTTGACTTGTGAGTGACGCAAGTTGTGTGCTATTTAAGGATTTACAGCGCGCTCTTATGCAACACTCTCCCAATCCCTTTTTGACGTCAATGCTCGTGGTGAGGTTGTTTCCGACCTTAATGCAACAGAGTGCATCGTTATTCTGCGCACAACTCGTCTCTATAGGTTCTGTCGTATGCAGCCTTAAAAAATAAGGTGAGTATCGACCTGGACCTCTCAGGCATTTGTAGGTTGAATATTCAAACTTCCCCACTAGTAGGGGCCAATCAGTTCGTTCACAAATGAGTGCAGGCGCACAGGATTTTGTATGCATATTGAGGATGGGGTTCATGACAATGACTCTGAGTTTCTATTCATGAAGCTGAATCGGTAGTGCAATAATTTCCAGATGATTCTAGTTTCTTTATTGATACACGGCTGATTATTATTTACTCAATTGTGCTCTGAAGCAACAAAATATATACCACCAAACTATTTACGGTTTTCAGGTCGCGTGCGAAGGACCACCAACCTTATTTACACAACAAGCGGTTGTGTTTTGCGGTCGATTATGGCAGATGCACGAGACTTCTTTCAGAAAATTACCCACTTGATAATAGACGAAATACATGAGCGCGACAAGGACACTGATTTCATACTAATCGCCATCAAGGAACATCTCAAATACAATAAAAACTTCAAAGTGATTCTGATGTCGGCCACGATGGATATTCAATTGCTTTCAACTTATTTCGGTAATTGTCCCATCGTCAATGTACCCGGACAAGGTTATGACGTAAAGTTATATCATCTGGAGGACATTCTCTTTCACACTGGCTACCGCACATCACTCATGGAGAAATACCTACGCCTGTCGCCAGCAGAAATACCAACAGCAAAAGCGGTGCCAATCGCCGATGAGCAAACCCAAGGTATTTTCGATGCTATTATCGACGACATAGAAGAGGTGAACCTCAGGCTTGAGAGTACGATTGAATACTTTGATCAACTGCAGTACTATATTGAAAACGAAGGCATCGCCATTGACTTGCGCCATTCGAGGAGTGGAAAGACAGCTCTCATTGTCGCCACTCAATGCAATATACCACAATATGTGCAGAGATTCATGCAGCTCAAGGCAAATGCTAATATACGCGATTTCGCTGGCAAGACAGCCCTGACATACGCTGCCGCTTTTGATGATGGCATCTGCCTGCAGTTGTTGGGTCATGCACAGCAAAATACCGAGGCGCTATCTGAAAAACAGATATTACTGTCAGCATATACACAGCAGTTCCACGACGAGAATGAAGTAGATCACTATTTGATACTGTCTTTGCTGGAGGGATTGTATCGAAGTAAGCACCCTGGTTCGATACTGGTTTTCTTGCCTGGCTACAATGACATTGTAGCTCAAAGGGATCTTATCACCAGCACCCTACCCAGCGGTACATACAAAATATTCATACTGCACGGTCAAATGGAATCTAATGACCAGCGGTCGGCAATGCAGCCGCAGAGGAATCGAAAAATTATACTGTCGACCAACATCGGTCAGACATCAATCACAATTCCGGATCTCGCTTTTATCATTGATTCGGGAAAGGTAAAGATGAAGACTTACGATGTTGTCACCGGTTCGTCAGAGTTGCGCTCCATGTGGATATCTCAGGCGGATGCCAACCAGAGATCTGGACGCGCTGGTCGGACACAAAACGGAGTATGCTATCGACTGTATTCCACGGAAAAATACCAACTCATGAACAGGCACTGCATTCCAGAGCTTATGCGTATCCCATTGACGGAGATATGCCTGTACGCAAAATCATTCGATCCACAAGCGGAGGTTCAAACTTTCTTATCACGTGCTTTGAATCCACCCTCGGGTATAATAGTACAAAATGCCATCAAGAAACTTAAAATAATCGGCGTCTTTACGGACGACGAACAGGTAACTGAGCTGGGCAGACATTTGGTGGAAATACCAGTTGATGTGCAACTGGGCAAAGCCATATTGTACGGCATATTCTTTAAATGCATTGATCCGATCATTACTATTGTAGCGTTCCACTCGGTAAAAGACCCCTTTACACTACCAACCGATCGGTCTTTGCAAGGACAGGCGTCTTTCCAACGCAAGTCGCTGTCCGGCGACTATTACAGCGATCACATGGGCATCCTCGTGCTGTACGACTCATACATGGCCATTAGGAACAACAAGAGAAAAAAGCAAGAGTTCTGTAACAAACTCTTCCTCTCTGAGCCCTGCATGGAGATATTTTGCGCAACCAGGCGACAGATATACGATCTCATTCTTAGCAAATATTCAATAACACCAGACAAACAAACAAACAACTCGGATTGGAATATAATTCGATTGTGCATGGTAGCTGGCCTCTACCCGAACATTGCACTAATCGATCGCAAGCGCATGTCTATTAAATCCGGTGCTGACAAACAGCTCATCCTTCAGCGCAGCTCATCACTCAATCCTCCTGGCAAGAAGATGTTGAAGGAATTCGCAAGCACGCTACCCTACGATTGGCTTGTCTACTATGAAAAATCCAAACTCTACAGCATGTACAGCATCAACATGAATACCTTGATTGCACCCGTTCTAATTGCTTTGCAGTGCGGACGTGATCACATAATTAAAACCGATGGTAAAGATGATACTGAACTGGAGCTCCACAACAACGAACTAAACGACAATGAACCGGATCCAATTGTCCGGCGAAGCAAGCTGACTCTGGACAGCTGGATCAAGTTCGACATGTGCGAAAATGATGCCGAAATTTTAATCACCCTGAGGAACTTTGTTCAGAATGAGTTCCTCAAGTTTTTACACTTGGGACATTCCGAGTCCTCCGGCAAGGCCATCGGTTATGTTCAGTACCTGCTGAACGCAGAACTCAACGAGTCTAATCTTCACCTTTAAGCAACACCAAACAAGAATATATATTTTAATTTTATTTTATTTGTGGTATGTATTTTCATAAATGTTCGAGAAGTTTTAAAGTATTATATATTATATAACATTTATTACATGCACTTTGTGTTACAAATTTATTGAACATTCAAGACATTTTATGGGCATAGGTCGTCCCCATTATTATGATTATTACATTTTATTATATATATTTAATGTTATACGGTATTGTAAACAAAGAAAACAAAAATATTTTTCTTTTGAATTAATATGGCATTAGAGAAATGTGATTTTATACATAAATAAATATTAAATAAGTAGTGTCATTATGTGGGCCTCTTCTTTTGATTTCTTAGAGCTTGCTAAATTCCTAACCATTCTTGGCTAGTTTCTCAGGGTTTGTTTCAATGGTAGCGGGAATTTATCGAAGTGGGGTCATCATTTTAGTAAAAAGCTCATATTCAAGGGCGAGTGGTTCAAATTTAAATGAAACCTTTTAGAACGCACGTTGTGTAAACACAGGTTGAGTATGAATAACGACTCTCAACCACTCTTAGGGCCGTTTGCTGATACAACTCATAGCGAACTAAGTTCCACATAAACTCTTATGTGACAGTTTATGACCTGAAAAAAGTAGCCCATAAGTATTTAAGTAGAACTTAAATCGTTAAGAGTCATATGAGCAAACGGCCCTTAATGAAATGATTAGCTTTCAAAATTGTTCCTCAATAGTTTCATGAAAGCATGTTCATTTAAAAAAATGTTTTACATTTGGGTATTTGATTTTACGCCATAACAAATAAATAAGTCGGTAAGGCCATGGGTTAACCTTCAAGGAAAGGAACCTACAATTATGTTTTAAATTAAGAAGCTTTCGAAGTTACTTTGTTTTTCAGACATTCGCGAGAGATGGCGCAGTGCAAAAAACCTTAAGATGTAATTTGTGTTTTTCCGGGTAGAGAGACCCCTCGCTCAGTAGTCTACTGTCCTTTTAGCAAACTTTAGGGTAAGCCTAGACCACCTTGGTGATACTGAAGATCCGCAAAACTTGCAGGTAGGTTAGGCATCACGATGTACAAAACAAATATACCTAAGGAAATTTTAATCCTTTGGGAAAAAACAGAAAAAATCTCTGTTAACAAGAATCTTTGCTGCCGCTTGGTTAGTTATCTTAAGAGGGAAGATAGCTAATGGATCACCTCAGGTGCCAAGTACCTGGGGCTTTAGAAATATCAGCAACTTCATTTCAGGTAAAACTGTGACTTCGGCAACATCAGTTCTCCTAAAACGCTCCTGTTATCTTGTTTCAAAGAGCAACGGATAATTAATTACCTTAAGCTGGATGTGATTGTCTAATACCTGTCGAACGTCAAAGGAATATCTAGCCTGATCCTTCTCTGTCTATAGCTATTATTGCAATTCGCCCTTCTTTGTCTGCCAAATTTTACCAATTTTTGTGCATTTGTTAACAAAAACCACAACTTGGAACGCGCCCATCTTTCTTCTGGAAACGCCAGATATCGTTGCTTTTGCTGTCCCAGGGAAACATTCACAACACATCGTCTCTCTCTTAATGGGCGAACAAATGTGGCCTAAGGTATAATATACAAAATCCACAAAACACTGGTCTTGGGTGCATAAGAACCTCCCAACCGAACTCCCGGAGCTTCTGACGAGTAACTAACGACGTGTGTGGCCTGGCGTTATCCTGATGAAAGACAACTCCTCTTCTATTGGCCAAAGGCGGCTGCTTCTGAGCTATTGCTTCCTTCAGACGGTCTAATTGTTGATAGTACACGATTTTTTTGTATCCCGCCTTATTCAAAATGGTTCCAAACGGTTGTTTGTGCAATGTTCAGCTCCTGTGCAATCGAAACAGTGCTTACATGGCGGTCGGCTTTAACGATTTCCATAATTTTATCAATATTTTTGACAATGCCTTCTGGAGCACGGTTCATCTTTAACCTCAAAATTACCGGAACGGAATCAACGAAAATTGCGTTCGTTGGCTGTGGTTGGCGCATGGTTGGCTGTTACAGTATAAGGACCATAAACACTATTCACATTTTCAGCCGCCTGACTTGCATTTTCGCCTTTATCGAAGAAAAACTGTAAAATGTAGCGTATATTTTGTCTTTGCAAGGGTTCATTTTTGACACGTGCCCAAACGAAACTAATGGCGTTTTCGATTGAAAAAAATAATTGCCCTTTCTATGAAAAGATCAAATCTAGAAGTGCTCTTTCTATGTATTCTGTTTCATTGAAAAAAAGTGCACTTCCAGGACAATTCTTAGCACGACAGAAGTGTCTGGAAAAAAGCAAGTAACAACAGAAAATGTAATCACACAAAGCCAAAGGGTGTTTACCACTGTTGCAAAAGTGCTCCAACGAATTTCATTGAAAAGAGCAACTCTAAACTTCGGGGTAATTGGCCGCATTCAAGAATCTAGTTATCTTAAGTCGACTAGATTGGTCTGGATGAGATGTAACCTGAACGCAAAAGCTAGATTGGTCGGGAACGTCACTTTTTCTGCGTCAGCCACATATGAGAACTGTCAACTTAGTACTCAGTCACGAATTTCTTGACTATATTCGTCGGCTACCCCTCCATAAACTTCAAATGAAAGAACTGCTCATTAGACCGATTTCCCCCAATCAAATCTAGTCAGAGAGCTGTCAGACTTGCTAAACTCGATACTTTAACGTTCCGATTCTCTCGGATCTTCTATGAATAACGCCATAAATCAATCAAATGCAAAACTGTCAAAGAAGCTTTTTTTAGTACTAACTGTCATCTTAACAACGACATTTGGTGTAAATCAATGAAACAAAAGCGAAGCCAGATAGTACCTACCTACTAAAGCCATCTATTGAGAAAATAAGTAATACTTTTTGCTGTACATTATATTTCTGCGGCAACAAGCCATTTTTAGCTACTTTTCAGGAGCGATGGTTAAAGGTTTGACTTTCAATGTGCGTAAATGGCTAAAGGGTTTTACCCTGATCCATAACACAGTAACCATAAGAGATATTTGAATGAAAAAAATTTGACATATAGAACAGGGTACTGTGCATCCGATCGTAACATTAACTCAATTTTGACATAAGTCGACTTATGCTGTTTTTCCTTTATATATCCTTCGATTGGATATCCCGCAAACGGTTTCTGCAGTAGCTTCATTGACCAGGAAGAGCAGAATACTATTTTACACCTCCTATGCTATCTCTACTCTAACCCCCGTAATAATAAACAAATGTGCACAAGTTAGTTAGCTGCAAAGAGTATACAAAAATTTGACGTAACTTCTGAATAACGAGTTGATAACTTTTACGAAGCGTTTACTAATAAGGGGGTAAAAGTCTAAAAGTCTATATCTTGGAGAATGCTTCTTTAACAATTTTTACGAATTCCCGGCTTAGCCTGCCCTGAGTATAGCTGCATTAGATGTGGCCTGTCACTGGAACCTAACCTAGCCTCTTCCATGAACAATACCAATTTGCTTTTGAAGTTGGCTTTGGTGTGTTTTATTACAACTTCCAACAAAGCTAGTTTTATTTGGAGTTCCAAAATTTTTTAATTTTATTTTTTTATTTTATATTTTTTGACACCATTTTAGGCTTACAATACACAATCCTTGAATCTTAAGAATAGCAATACAAAGCTGCGAGTATATTCCTATTACCAAAAAAGTTTCGTTGTTGGAGACAGACAGGAACAATATGCCGGCTAGTCGGTGCAATGTGAAATAGATGCTGTCGGATTCAAATAAAATTTGACGTTAATGTTGGGCTTTCACTTCCTGGAGCTGTACGAGGTATACGTTAATCAATGGCGAACTGTGTCAAATTAACCGGCTGAAATCAATCACACGAGCTCCCAATTTATCTTTAAGCTGTAACAGTAACACATATGCCTATTCATTAAAAATGAACTTACTGAAATTGGCATCGTCAAACTACAATAATTGTTTTTTTTCTACTTCGCCTCAAATTAGTTTCTCTAGATTGAAAATAAGTTTCGTTTTTTTCATATTATGTGGGTACCTACCTACTTAAATGGCCTTGGCATTCATTATCTTTTTAACATTGGAGAAATTGATTTTACTTTTTATTGGAGTAGCTGTCACATTAGGTATACAAAAAACAAACAAACTGAATGCATTATTAGCCGAAATATATAGCGATCAGCCACAGAGAATAAGAGTGCAAATACAATACCTTTCCATACTAAATTAATAAGTTTAAGACAATCAATTTCGATGCTAAGCTGACAGATAGCTCTTCTGTTCTATTGTTTGCTGCTTTGTGTGGTTTGTGTTTTGATGCCTTATATAAAGTGGAGTGGAATATGTATAATAAATGTCAGATTAAGCGGTGATATTGGGGAATATTTATATTTTTACTTTCACCGAGCACTGAGGTGTATTGGAGGTTCTTTTCAGTTATTTTTTTTTTTTTGGTCATAAACAATAGTTTGCCTTTCTTACCAAGCAAATATTTACATCTCTTTTTGTACAACAAATATGCATTAGTGCTCAAGCGCAATCGGCTTGAGTTTGAATTTAATTAATAATTACTTTCACTTGTTTTCGTTAATTAGAGAAGAGGAGTAGGTAACAACATGAGAGGTTCTTAAAAAATGATCCAACGTTGTGTGATGCCTTCGGCATAACTACACCAATTAACGTTTAATATTCTTCTAAGCTTTATGTGCAGAGTAAGGTAATGTATAATATTATGAGTAATGACGAGGTGTTAACCGGCGGCATTAAAAATACATGTACCTAGTTATTTTGAGCAAAATAAAATTATATGATACAACTGGGCAGATTCAAGCATCTAGTTATCTTAAGTCGACTGGATAAGATGTAACCTGAACGCAAAAACTAGATTGGTCGGAAACGTCACTTTTTATACGTCAGCCACATATGCGAACTGTCAACTAAGTCCTCAGTCACGAATTTCTTGACCAGATTCGTCGGCTATTCCTCCATAAACGTCAACTGAAACAGCTGCTTATATGCCCGATTTCAGCCAATCAAAACCGAAATACATCTAGTCAGACGGCTGTCAGATTTACTAAACTATATACTTGAACGTCCCCTTTGTGTCTCGATTTTAGATTGATTAATTATAGTTCTATAGTTCTATTAAATTCCTCCCGCTGAAAGTGTGCCGTAGAAAGCAGTTCACTTGCATAGTCAATAACACATCTCAAAAAAGACTAAAGATAAAATGTTGCTGTTAAGCCACTTCCACTGCAAGTCTCGGAAGTGCCAAGAAGAGTGTAGTTGTTGTAATTGGATGCTGAAAATTCTACTACCTTATACTTTCCTGAGATAGTTTAACAAAATACACGTTACTGTAGAAGAAATACCTGGTAATATTTGGTTTTCTGTAACCAATCCTCTATCAGATGAAAAAAAAACTCGGCAGCCTATTAACTTTAGCAAGCTGAAATTTTAAATGAAGTTAGATAAATTTTGTTGTACGAATGAATTTATATTCCTTAAAATATTCAAGAGCTATCAGCTATCAAATTCACAGGAAATGTTGATAGCTGATTAATTTCGTATTAGATAGGTTTTTACATAGTTTTAATAAGTTTACCAATTATTAAGGCCGTCATTTGGTACCAAACACTTTTTAATTAAAAAAAAAACCCTTAACTAAAAAGTGGTGTAAACACTGTTCATCTAAAAAGACGGAACCTGCGAGCACTCCCCACACTTCATATCTTACCATGTCCAGTGATCCCATTTTGAGGGATTTTATCCCTTTCTGAGGGATTTTCTGCGAATTTTAATATGTCCGAGGGATAAAGGAACATTTTATCTATTAAAGGGATTTTATTTCGTACGTACAAGTTTCTAACACCAGTGAAATGAAATAGTATTCACTTCCCTTTCAGGGAAATTTCTCAATCTAGCGCAAAACTTCCCGCTGCATTGAGAGAAAACAAAGAGACCTGTCAAATTAAATCGTTCAAACGTTTACAAAATAAAAATAAATACGAAGCCGAGTGAAATTGTAGTAAAATTGTTAATAAGGTAAGTAAAATAGCAAGTCAGATATTGTTTTTATAATATATTGCATAATTTCTTTAATTATTTTAGTGTGGAAATAATTAGCGTTAAATGTCACTTTGCCGCTGGTGCTAAAGTTCTAGCGCGGACATTCCTTCATCTGGGATATTTTGTGCTAGACATCTAGCGGGCAGTGGGACGCGGCCAATTTAATGAAACTGTGGACATATTTTTTTATTTGAGAGGTCATTCCACATTCCTTGTTTTTCGAATAGCGGAAAAGGGAGAACCACCACAGCGATCGTATAAGAAGAAACTATGTTTCTTTTATTCTCTCATGCTAATAAGAAAAAGGAATTCTTAACGGTCAATCTGGGATATTCCATCATAACCTCCTGGCAACACTGACCTTGCCACTTCCAATAGAGTGTTTCGCGAAGCCCATCCTTTCACAGATGGGCTATCTTTTTTGCTCAAACGTCAAAAAAACTTGTAGGATAACAAAGCTGGCTTATAATGGCCAGAGTAGTGTTTTGTTCAAATATTGTTGAAAAGCGCATAAATGCCATTAATTTATGTAACTTCTCAGTTGTTACCAAATACGTTTGATAAACATTTTTTAATTCAACAATGCTTTTATCTTGTTTTTTGCACTTTTCAGTAATTTTTTAACATAATTATACTACATCCATACAAAATCAGTTTTGTTTTCCTACAAGTTTTTTGGCTGTCACTTGGATTTTTCTTCTTCTCATTTGACACTGACGTTATCGCGAACTACCCTATCGGTGCAACTTCAAGTGTGTAGCACTAGGCTTTAAGATTTTTTTTTGTGTTTGCGCGTTAGGTGGCGTAGTGGGAAAAACCTCAAGGATTACCTTGTGTTTTATCGGGTAGTATAACCTGAGACTCTTAGCTTAGTAGTTTACCACACTAATCACTAACCCACAGCCGTCGAATATTGTGGTAAAACCCTATAAAAGCTGCGGTGCGCTAGGGGATATAACTAGCGTACAGTAGCATCAAAGTATGAGTTTTCAAGGCGTACTGTGATCGCTTAAAATTCTCTACCTATAAAAAAAAAGAATGACAATCACTTCTAACCTCAACAAATTTATGAGGAGTTATAAATGCTTAAACAAGTAGCAGGGGTGCATACATCCCCCCTCCATCAGTGGTCTACCAATAAGTCTGGTCAAAGTGCAACTAATCACTAACTAACTCAATCGCGTCAATGAGCATGAACAATTTCCGACTTAAAAAACCGCCTTATTGCTTACTACACTCAATCAGAGGTACATTTTATTTTAATCCATCTGTCGTTTACTTTCAAGCTTAACCAACTATGCATCTGAGTCAAAATAAAAACATATAACGATAACCAAAGCGTAAGTGCCAATAAACTTTTTTTTTGCGATTTCTGCAATCCATTGAGTTCGTTAATCGTATTTTTTGATATTAATTTGTTGTTCGGTGAATTTGGGGAAAGCTTCATTTTGCCATTTTTTTCCTTCTAATAAACATGTTCTGCTTATGGTTTCTTGGTTTTACTATCTGCAGCTATTTTTTTTTTGTTATAATTTGTATCTGTTTTCAGCCACAATTACGGTTACGCTTGGGATAACATTTGAAATTTAATGCAGCTCATGACTTTAATCATCGGCCGCCATTCGCACTACGAAAAAAATTGTCTTTTCTGGTGTGGAACAGTGGATAAAGCACTGAAACCGTCATGAAAACGTCAAAAGAATGAAAGTGGATGCTTTCTAATGATTCCGATGTCAATTTGGGAAAATGTTTTATTTTCAACTTTAGATAATCGAAATATTAGCCAGATGTTATTATTTTCTTACGTGCATGACGAATGAAAGGGAACCTGAAAATGAAAGTGCGCAACTGAAAGCTGTTAGCCAAACACCGCGCTAGAACTTAGAGCTGCAGCGCCACCTTAGTAAGTTCTTTGTAGTTTGGGCTTAAATAAACGAAAATATGTAGTTGGCTGCTGATTTTTTAAGAAATTATTTAGCGACCATAGAGGAACCCAAAAAAACCGAGTTCGACATCCTCCCATTATTTTTGCAAACTTTCAACAAAATTTTATTTTTATTGTTAGCTTTGATTGTATACTTAGCTTGAGCCTAGGTGAGTGCAAGTGTGGACCTTGTGTTCATATTCTGTGGTGAGCAAGATCGAAATGTATTTGACTGTAATATTATTGGTAACGGTTTCACAAAATGTTATTGTAGCTCCCTTAAGGCTGTGTCTACACTTAGTGGCAGCCTTTACGGCTGATCGACTCGAACTCCTTTCAGAGCGGTTTTTTAATTTGGGTGTTCTAACAGCTAATTTTCAAGTTTTTTTTTGCGGCAATTGGTTATACTCTGGGATGATTGTAAGACGTTTGCGAGAGGTGGCGCAGTGGAAAAAATCCCTAAGATGGAATTTGGGTTCTTTTCAGCGAATGTTAAGATCGCTGTCAAAATAAATTCCAATTTTCCCTTATCTAAACAAGACAAGAAGATAATTCTCTTTCTTTTAGGCTTGAACTAAGAATGCAAAAATTAATTTATTCCGATCAAGGCGGATCCTAAAAAATGCCAAATCGCTCTTAAATGACTCAAATTCCTGTTAGAAGTTGAACGCAACCATATGTTTCAATTCATCTTGTGTGTTCTTTTTTCCTCTGCAAAATGGGTACATACAATTGGACCAGTTGAACTACACCTACTTTCAGACATTGTTTGGCGTATACCATTTGTACGTTTTTGGGAAATCGCATTTTAAAGTTTGGGGTTCTATAAAAAAAAATGCTACTATACAGAGTAATAAGCAAGAAACAGAATAGGAAGAGATAAGGGTACTAAATAAAATGTCCCAATGATCAAAATGTAAAAAGGGCTTGCATGGAAGTATTGCATTTTCTTTTTTTTACGAAAAAAAAACCAAACCAAAATTTTTCGTAATGGTAATCTCACACAAATGATATTTGTTCCAACTTTCTTTTTTATGGTTATGCCTAATCAATGAACAAAAAATAATGTGGGTGTTTGTGACAGCTCTCACGCCAACCGAATTCCTTCAGCTCTTGTCTTTCTTCTGACCACTCATTTAATCTTCATTTTTATGTCTCAGCAAATCAAAAAAAAAAGTACGTAGGTATACCAGAAATGGATCAATCAAAATGGGCAATAATATCCGCCAACCTTTTGCGCTTTGTAAATATAAGCACTTCACAAATGGCGGGAAATTCAAATCCTGCGTGAAGACACATAGCTGATGATAAATTTGAATGGTTTTGCTACCACAACCAGAAAATGAATTGTCGGATTCGGAAAGAATATAATTTAGTAGCAGTAATTTCTGAAAGAAAGTATTTGCAGTTTCGTTTAACAAAGCTAAAAGATCTTATTTGAAAATCAACCCTATCGGGGATAAGTTTTCACTGGGAATGTTTAATATTCAGCAATCTGATTTACATTGCCGACAAGGGAAACATTTCCATCGGAATTTATTCGCGATAACCCTGAATGATTTATTTTGTAGAATATTTATTATAAATACTTAGGTCTTCACATTGTCGTACTATTTATTGATTTAATTTTTGCAACAAAAATGTGAAAGCAGATCTGAGTTCAAATACTTTGCAACGCCGATGCATGCTTGCTATAACCGCTCACATGTTCATTATAAAATGTTATATATTTTTAAAATGCATTTTTCTTGTGAAGTATGTTCACTAACGATAATGCATTCGTTCATGATCGTTAGGGAAGATACCTAACAAAACTAACTTTTTTCTTTTTAAAAACATTATTATTCTTAATGGAACCTTGATATTTTGTTTTAGAATTCCACAGGGAAATGTATTTTTTCCTTCTTTGTAAGTACGTTGACGAATTTTCAAAATTGTTTTATGATGGTTAAAAAAGACCTACACATAAAAACAAAATAAAACTGTTTCAAACCTCCGAGCACGTTAACCAGCTTTGCTTAGACTACCTCGAACATCTTATACTTATACTCTGTTTGAGATCATTGATCTCTTCCTTTAATGACAATACTCACAGGAAAATTTGGTCATAAATCCAGAATGTTTTACTTGTTGGTTGTTGAAATTTGAAAAATAGTAAAATTGATATTTCTCACACAAAACTATTTTGTAACACAGACTATTATACTGTTCCTTGTCTTACTTGGATCGATCACTTTCACTGCGCACTGTTGTTGTATCAAAAATAAAATAAACCACCCACTTGCTTACAATTTGAAACGTAATGCAGGGTATGCTTAGAGTTTATCCAGACAGATCCACATTGCTCTAGGCATGCAAGGCGTCGCCATTTAAAAGGGATTATTTTGCGGATAATGTGCAATTACACATTCCAATTGCACGTTTTCAATGATTACACCGATTACTCGTATTTTGCGTCTCACTGCGTTCACGCCGATTTAGCTTAAAAAGTTTAATAATATTCAATTACTTATAAAAACAAAATAATGTTTATATATAGCTGGCATGCTCAATAAACAGACCGAATCAATTTAGTTATTATTGAAAGAAAGTTGCGAAATATGCTATTTATTGTTATAATGAAGTCATTGTTGTTTTATCCTGTGATAATAGTCCGTCCACTGCACAAGCACATTTGAAATTTGAATTTCCGTTAATAGCTCATAAAGAAAACAATTTTTAACGTTTTGTAATTGATACTTATTTCCGTTTCCTTAAAATTTATGAAGATTGCAATGGCGACATCGAGCAGAAAAACCGACAGAAATCACTCGCGATCCGAAGAAGTGCGCCAACAAAATGCTGCAGAAAGATAATACCAGGGTAGGTAATGCCTCAAAACTATTCAAAAAGAAATAGTCAACCGAATGGAAAAGAAAGATACTTGTAGTGCTTTCGTGACGTCGATGTAGATCATCAACACTGCACGAACAGATGGTAAGAAATTTGTGTAGGTATATCTCGATAGATGGTGCAGAAAGAAAAAGAAAACAGAATCCGACGTTTATGAGAAGCGTAACAATGCAGTCATTAGAGGTAATCTTGAATGACGTTATTGAAATCTTTTGATCAGTTTTGGTTGAATTACATGTGTAGCATTATGAAAAATATTGGGTTGGACACGCATAAAGAAAATGAAAGTGTTTAGGTCCCTACTTATGATTTACTTGAATATTATTCCACTATTATTATTCAAGTTTGAACTTGAAAACATCAACATGTAACGGAAATATTTGTAAAACATTTACAGAAATATTATTCACTCGCTTTAATCCGGGTTAAAGTTCTCATCCGGATTTACGTGAGTTTAACCCAAAAACTTAACCAAAGTCCAGAATATTCAGTCGTTAAACCCGATGATAACCCCAGTTTTTTTTTAACTTGACAGCATTTAATCCGATTGGATTTAAACAGCGCTCAGGAGACCAGTTTTGATACTTTAACTCTTTAACTCGGGTTAAAAGTCAATTTCATAAAATTGTCATTCATTGGCTCGCCAGGGCGCAGGTCGGGTTTAAAAAACGCGGATTAAATCGTCGGTTGTAAAATTAACTTAACCCTGAAGTGAAAAATATTGCCGTTACAAATAGAAACTTAGAACTACTTCCAACATTTTTTTTAGAACTATTACAACGGTATTCACTTTAACGCGTAAAAGCCTCATAAACTGTGAAAAAATCTGACAGGTGGTAAATTTCTGTCAGATTTTTTCTGAACTGTCAGATTTTTTCGCCATCAATTAGGCCATCAATCGACTGCGGAAAGTTGCGCAAATTTACGAGTGTCAAACTGGCAGTCGTGTGAATTGCTTTTCATGTTTTTAGTGTTGCAGCAATGACGGTAAGAATTTAATTAGACAGTTCTTCTATTGCTTTATCGTTACTTGCAGCGAATTACGCAATGACATTTCCGAGGAGTGTTCACTTAAAGCACCGCAGACATTTATGAATTTACGAGACAAAATTATCAGATTAAGTGAATAGGTACTATTAATAACATTTTTGTTTATTTTAATCATATGATGGAGCCAATAAATTGATTTGGTGGATTTGGTGACGATTTTTTTTTTAAGTATCACTTGGTCATACCTTCATTGACGTGAAAATACACCATACGTTCTCCGTTGATTTAAAAAATGCCTTAGCCATTGTTGAAAGAAACGCAATGATCTAAAAGCTGAGTAACTAAGTGTGTCTTTAAAATTGCTGAGAGCCATGCAAAGCCTTATAAACATAATAAACAATAAAGCGGTCAACTGGTTAAAGTCTGAACTGGGGGTGAAACCAGGATGTCTCATGATTTTAAGTCTTTTAATCAATAAAATGGACAACGAGGGTCAGGAGTCTTTTCCGAATCATTGGGCACATCAAAAACATGCCAGTGTCTTCAAGCAGAGTTCCTGGCAGTGACACCTGAAGGTATACCTAACCTTCTTTACCTAAAGCCATGACAGCAACAGAAATAGAATCGAAGCTTTTGAAATGCTGTTGCGAAGAACTCAAGGTTCTTGGTACTCAGTACAAGGTATATCAATGCTGGATCGCGGAACATGAAGGCATTCCATTCCCGGTAACGAGGAAGCAAAGACAATGTTCCACAGCTGTATTAGAACAAGCTGATTCCTCTGTGAAAATCTCAACTTGCACACTCAAGCTTGAAGCAGGGAGCAAGGTCACAAGAGAGGCGAATGTTAGATGCACTATAGAATCTTGTCGCAATACAAGAATGCTATGGAACCGGAGAGTTTCATACGGAACGATAGCAAATCAATTTTCATCCTTAGAGGAATCATAACGGGGCACAATACTCTGCGGTATCACAACTGTGAGGAAATGCGTGAAGAAAATGCGCTTGGCGGAAAAATAGCTTTGTAGAGGCTGCGATGATGAGGGAGCTCTTGAGGACACAGCCCACTTCCTATGGTTACTGCCCAAAAGCCAATGTGCCATACAAATAGTACATTTAAGTCACGAATTTAATTTAACAGAAGCTCACAATCGCGAAATTCGTATGGAAAAAATAGTCACTGTGAACTACGTAACTTTTAAGTCGAAACTAAAAATGTTTATTGGTAATAAACGGAAGGCGGATCCCAGCTTTACCGGCGAGCTAGGTCCGCCACAAAATCTCCCACTTTCCAAAGATCGACAAAGTCAAATCATGAATAGAGCAATTAAATAGCAATTAAATTTCATGTACTCTGTTTGGGCGAAATTTCAATGTTCCAGACCCAACTTTACCATATAGGTTTAATTTAGGTTATTTATTATTAACCCAGGTCAGGCAGATTATTTTATTGCATAGTTTATTCCAATACTTATAAAATTATTGCTAAAAATATCCATTCTACTTCATACTTTCAGGCTGTATTTAATGGCACAGACACACACCACCCGTTTAGCTTTTAACTGCCATACAGTATAACAAGATTTATTTTTGTCCGTTTTCACTCTTCGCGAAACTAATAATCATTTTTAGTGTCCAGGCTAATTTTTTTCGAACTCACAATGGCGAAATTGTTCATACAAAATTGCATATTGTGACCTACAAAATATTTAGCGTTGAGGTTAAAAATAATTATTAGTAAGGCCATCTGATTTATCTGGAGAATTGACATTAGGCGTTTTTCTTTTTTATTTCAGCGCTGAGCACTGAACTGAGCTCGAGCATTATGAGCGTGCTCAGATTGTTCTGAGGTATTTATGAAACACACTTGAGCACATAGTGTCATAAATGCATTCAAAAACAGCAAGGTTCGTCCACCAACTATTTTGCTTATCCTTTTTTTTTTCTGTCAAATGTGACTGGAAGTGTGAAATCAGCTATTCACTGAGCCTGCTCTGTCAATTTATTCTGAAACACAAGTTCTGAGCACTGATGTATCTGTCACTGGGCCAAAATAAAAAAAAAACAGACAAATTGCGACTTGACGACAAATTTCGAATTTGTGTGAAATAAAAAAAATATAATAAATAAGCAGGAAAAATCAATGGACTTTTTAGTACCCAAAATTGTTTTGCGATCTAAAAGCTATACCTAGTCCTGCCATAAGTTCTGTTACACATTTTCCAGCGCTTATCGTTAAAAACTTCTTGTGGGAATTGCACCGTTAACTAATATCATGGAGTGGGGCGTTAAAGAAAATCGAGTCGCGGCAATTGCGTTGCATAAGTGCGGGAAGAATGCTGGCCAAATTTTTGAGTTGCTAAAACCACTCGGCATATCGAGAATTTTTGTTTATCGGGCTATTGGTCGTTTCTGCGAATTGTCTGGAGTGGATGACAGGTCAAGAAGTGGTCGCCCTCGCGTCGTTCGTACAAGTGCGGTAGTAAAGACAGTGCGTGAACGAATTCGGAGAAATCCACTTAGGAAACAAAAGATCATGTCCAAGGAATTGGATATATCAACCAGATCCATGTCAAGGTTGATTCGGGATGATCTTCACATGAAAGCATATCGTCGGTCCACGGGATATCTCCTCACTCCTCAATTTAAAAAAAAATTTGGCTGGAAAGATGCAAACGACTTCTGCAGTGGCACGCGACCAATGGGCATGAAAACATTCTGTTTACGGATGAAAAAATTTTTACCGTGGAAGAAGTTTTTAATAAACAAAATGACAAGGTCTATGCCACGTCATCTAAGGAAGCGAAAAAAATCGTTCCCAGAATTCAACGAGGCCATCATCCAGCTTCCGTACTGGTTTGGTGGGGGGTATCCCATCAAGGTGTCACATCCCTCCATTTCTGCGAAAAAGGCGTAAAAACTGGGGCAAAGGTTTACCAAGAAGACGTGCTAGAGGGCGTTGTGAAAGTATTGTGACCAATACTCTTTTTGGCGGAAACAGGTGGATCTTGCAACAAGACTCTGCTCCAGCGCATAAGGCCAAAACCACGCAGGAGTGGCTCAGGCTCAATATTTCTGGCTTTATAGCAGCAGAAGATTGGCCCTCGGGGAGTCCAGATCTGAATCCACTGGATTATGGTTTGTGGTCAGAACTTGAAAACATGGCCTGTAAGACTCCCCACAGAAATTTGGAAAGTCTTAGAGCAGCATTGACCGGAGCAGCGTCCACGATCTCTATTGAAACCGTACGTGCCGCTATAGCCCAATGGTCACTACGTTTAAGAGCTTGTGTGAAAGCCAAAGGCGTCCATTTTGAGTGAAATTATTTTTATTCTATTGCCAATAATGTAAGCTAATAAACAAAACTATTTTCAATACGATATGTAAACTCGTTTTTTTCTACAGCGCTTTGTATTTGTAACAGAACTTATGGCAGGACTAGGTACAAAGAAACAAAAGGAAAAATAACGATAACAATATTTTGCATGTCTGACAAGGCACTTGAAATTTAATAATCTGCAAAATTTCTTATCAGAAGGGTTATCGCTGCACTCTGCTAGGTACCTGTTTTAAGTAGCTGAAGTATGAAGAGAAAAAAACCGCGGTATTAAGGAATATCGAGGAATACCTAATACCTAGCACCACCCTTTAGACTTTAACTTGACCGTAGGTTGAGCCGTAAAAGATTGTATATAACAAGTGTAAATATTCTCCTCGCCTATTTTGTGTCTACTAGCTAGGAGATTGACTTAGATTGTGTTGGAACTGGAAAGAAATTCAGTCGCATTTTCGGAAGACGGAAAAGTGTAAATTTGTTTTTCAAGTCTTCCACCTATGTCAATAGTCAGGCTGGTAGTGTAAGCAGTATTAGTAATCCACCTAGGGCTACCAATTACCAATCTTTGAGCGCTTTAAGACCTTCAAATGATTAAACGACGACATTATTAGTGAAACGGACCATTGTATTGGCCACTCCTTTTGATTTGTTCTATTCTTTCGGCCTTCGAAATATTTATAAACCTTAATGTCAGTCGTAATGTGCTAAGGCGATGCACGGTTTAATTTCCTCGCATGGTAAACCTTACTTTTGCAACCGATGTCGTTACTTGTTATCATTTAAAGTACCTACTCTTAAATGTTTTTGAATACTTTAAGCTGTTGTATTTGAAGTGTAGACCAAAATCATTAAATACTCCATGAGTGCTTAATAAATGCTTGAGTAGTGCTGCCACTTTATGATCTGCTTATTGCAAATCGGTGGTAGCTAGCCATTTGCGTATAGTTGCATCCACCTTCCATAACCATTATGATGAATTTTGTCTGCGAAGCCGATAACGTGTGCAGTTTTTTACCGGCGTATCTAACTCAGTAATAGACCAATGCGTTTTACTTTCACAAAAAACTTAGTTTAACAAATTATCTGAAAGCTTTCAGAACTTGAAACGAACGCCTTAAATCAATTTCAAATAGGTCGACCTTTGTAATGGTAGATAATTGCTTAATGCAGCCACTTAATAAATTCATCACCTGCTATAAATAAGGTTGATAAAATTGTATATAGATTCGAGAACGGTTAGACTTGATATTCGAGTATGAACAAAAAGAAATGCGAAACTGATATCGTTTAGACGGAGAATAAAAATGCAATAGATGAATTATACTTGTCAACCTCGATTGGAAATTCAAGGTTTTAACGGCGTAATTGCTAACGGTTACAAAAATAACACAATCTCGCACAATCTATAGGTATACGCGCCGTCCGTCGAAGAATTAAATTTGTTACAATGTTTCAATAGTTACAAAAAAGAAAAACGTGACTTACTCAGCAAAGGTACAAATTAGAGCAGCGAATTAAGATTGACGAAACCGCATTTTGCAGCAGTGTAGTATATTCTTGTTGAATTCAAGCTCCGGTGAATACGAACCGGTTATACGATCATGCTCATAGTGTAACTACCAGTAGAATTTTACGCAGCAAGCAGTGCCGTAGCCAGAATTTTGTTTCCGGGGGGGGGGGGGGGGGGGGGGGGGGGGGGGGCTTGCTTCAAAATCTTACGAGGATCTCTTTAAACAAAAACTATATATATTCCAACTCATTGATTTTTATTAGTTTATAAATCGTTTATAAATCGCACTTAAAGGAACATGCTTAAATTAATTTTTTTAATAAATTTTTTTCAAAGCAGAAGACGTCTTGATTTTTTCTTGACATGAGATCAATCCCTAATATCCGAATGAACAGATATCATAGCAAGTAAGTCTACTGTTGCATTCCCCAAAACGTTTCGGGATACTTTTTCAATCCTTTTTCATAGTAGAAAAGGTTCTTTCAACACAATGGTCACTGGAAGCGTGGTCAAACCCGTAAGCAAAAAGTTTATACCCCTTAAGTAAGTCTTGTCACGTATATCAAGCAATTTCAAATCTTCGGTAGAAGGATCACTCGACGATATTTTTTTCGCACCAAATGTATGCGAATGTACTCAGCTTTCACAGCTGACAACGAAATTGCATCATCAAAGTAACAAGTTAGCTTTTCCAAATCGTTCACTCGCTCAACTGCAGCAAAACCTGGGAGAATAGCTTGAAACGATGGTAGAACGTCTTCGTTGACCATGAATCTGTCCGTAAGATTTTGTAATTAACGATTCTATGCAAGGAATCAGAATCAGGGTCTTTCAGCCCCTCACGCCCCCTCCTGCCTATGTGCCTGGCAGCAACAATTGTCCCACAGAACTATCTTCTCGGACGAGGCCCACCGGCTATGTCAACAGGCAAAATTGCCATAATTGTAGCGAACACAATCCACAATGATTAACGTTTTATTGCGATTTATGGCAGGGCGCCATTTTTTGACCCTATGTCTTTCGAAATAAGGAAGGAGTCGCCGTTACCGTCAATGATATAGGTATAAAACGATGTTAACCGACTTTCTTCGCCTAGAGCTCGACAACATCGATAATATCCGAGGCCTAGCTGCGGTTCCAACAAGAGAGCGATATATGGCATACAAGCGACACAACGCTCCAAGTTGAAATTTTGCGACTGGGTTATCTCACGGCGAGCGTTCATCAATTGACCGCTGCGATCATGTGACTTGACACAACTCTATTATTTTCAAGCCAACCACTTTGAACGTCTAAGTCATCAAATATTGAACCGATTACTTGAAATACTGTCAGCGATACGCTACGGCCAATTAAACGATCTACTTTTTCACACATAATGTATGAATCTAGCTTCAAAATTAAAACGTCGGTGCTTTCCTGTTTCCAAAATGGTAATTGATATATTACACGCGTCGACTACTAGTCATCATACCTAGACCGTGTTATAAAGAAATTGACATAGCGACAACTGACAGGTGACAATTAGCAATATACTGCCAACTTGACAAATGTCAAATTTTTCTTAATCCATAAATAAACATAGGTCGGTTTCCATTGATCACTAGGGCTGAAGCACAGGTTGTGAAATATCGGATAAACAGAAATTATATTTTTAGTACAAAGAAGCGTTCAGAAAAACAAAAATGTCACTTTTGTCCCGCTGGTGCTGAAGAGCATCTGGCATATTTTGTGCTAGACGTCTACTGGCCAATCGAACGCAGCCAGTTCTTATCACTTGTCAAGTTCTCGTAGAATTGAAAAATTGTACTGACAATCGCCGGAAATCGTCTTAAGGTTTCTGACTAATTTTTTTACGGGTCAGGGAAAAGAAAGGTTAAATTTTGTCGGTAGTGTATCTAATTGGCAAGTGTGACAGGCGATTGAGTTTCGGTCAAGTGTTCATAATGGAGTGACAAATACGATTTGAAATGCCAAACATTATGTCTTTGAGAGAAATTGATAAGAAATAAAAATGTAATTTTGTGTTGACACTTGAAAGAAAGAATAAAAAAACAATAGTTCTGTCACGTTACGTCAGATTTTGTTACTGTGTTTTTGACTGTAAATCCATTCCAGATCCAAAATACATATAGAGGAAAATAAAATATTGTGAATCTTTACCAAATTTGTCAAATCGCAACGACACAAAAGTCATGACAAATTTGTAATAATCTGAAAATTACGTCACCTGTCAGTATTTTAGGAAATGCAAAATTTGCCAATTTTGTTGAAGTGTCACATGTAACCATAATGAAGTCGGGCCCTGGGACTACTAATTTTTCCATACTTCTGGCTTTGATTTTCACCTAGCTGTTTAAATCGCTTCAACTTATCTGATTGTCACGGTTTGCTGCTCCAATGCTGGCACAAAAATAAAAATGGTATTGTGGTCACAGGAACAGGCCGAAGCGGAGTAGATCTAACTGTAGCAATATCAAACCTCCATGTGTTTGGAATCCAAAGGCGGTCACTTTATCTAACAAGTCCATCGCTACTATTATTATTACACTCATCAGCTCGTGCCCTTTCATATACGATTTAGTTTCATGACAGTGTACAGAAAATATTTAGTGAAAATTATTAACCGACAGGTACGATGTGTCAGGGGAAACATGAGAGTTGACCTTGACTATGAACGACGTATAAATTAAAAAGCCGGAAATGTGTATGAATTTCGGGAAAACAGAACGCATTTTAAACAAATTTTGAAGGTTGTCTTATTTCGCTTCTAGATCACTGTCAAAATTTGACCATACGCAACGTGAAAGAAATAGGTTCGCAATGCGATAGTTTAAAATAAAACAACCACTCGAGCACAACAAACACACTACACACACCTATGAAATTTGTAATATTGATGGATGACTTATCTATGCCTATACAGCAACTTCAACACAGTCCACCCAAGCCCATCTAGTTTTCTGTAGTAATCCACTAGATACCTGTTCGCAGAGCTCAGACCCAGATGAGATACCTACTAACTTTGAAGACCAGCGTCGGCAGCTTAAACATCAGTCAGTCTCATTGAACTTGCTCAGTTTAAATCGAGACGCGAAACGAGACTTTGGCTTCGGCGAGCGGCTGACAATCACGTGTGGTCTACACAGAAAAAATAGCATAAATATATCTTAGTTGCAGCGACAGAACCAAAGATGAAACGAGAATGACCATATACAGTGTAATCGTGCAAATAATACTCATTTGTCATTAAACCGCGGAAAACAAAAAAAAAAAAAATAATGGCAGTCGTTAATGTTTATTCAAAGCCGCAGAGACACTGCACTGAAGAAGAAGGCACCGACGAGGAACTCATATCCAAGGTCAATTTAAAATGCTAAACACAAAATCTCATTCCCATTTAAATTCACAAAGAAGTGTTAAAAAATTAATAAACTAAAACTTGTTATAAGCATTTCTTACAACTACCAGCCTAATAGTGATTGTTTGAATTCGTGTTGGCAGTTTCTAAGTGGTTATTCTTCATTTTAATTATAGCCGTTGTATACTTGTTCATATAGTTGTACGAAGTCATGAACTAGAAGGAGTTTTTTTATCCAACACGTCGCAGTTGCAATATCGAAACTGCATGTATTCGCAATGACGTCGTCACGCCTAATTATTCGGTTTTAAGACCTCGAATAATGCACAGCAACCACTAATGCAAGACCCAATTCTGATTGAGGCCATTGACGTTGATCGTTGATCGCTATGCTATAATAATCTAGTTTTAACTATTCGTCGGCGCTTAACTGCGTGTGACTGTCGTTTGGAAACTAAATTATTCTAATCTCTAATCTAATTAGTCGTGACATCTCTTAATATGCATTCAAATTTGGTGACTGAGGTTAATTTTAATATGACCTCATTGAATCAAGGTGACCATTGTTAGCTTCCTGAAGGCATAAGTTACGAATCGAGTGATTCATATTTAAAAAGACAAATAATCTCAAAAATCTATTAAGCAAGCAACGCAACTCATTTTGTTATGGTCAATATTAAAAGTAGGCTAAATCGCCTATTTTCACCTTGAGAACAATTCTAAACCAGCGACAATAAAACGAAGCAATGTCCCATGACGGCACTTGAAGTGACTAGTTACAACTCAAATGTATATTAAAATACTTTCCGTGAGTTTAATGTTCGTTGTTCATGAATAAAATGCTGCTACTCATTGCGGTTTAATAACATAGTCACCTTCTCTCGCATACAGCAAGAAACTACATTCTACATTGCAAGCTAAAAAAAAAGACAAGGAAAAAAGCCTACTAAATACACTACGGGAGCTTCGATTATATACACACAATAATTTGTTTGGGTATTGCTAAGTTATTTGTTTTATAAATTAGTATAGTTTTTGTTATACTTATTTGCTTGTTAACCATTTAATTATTAGTTACAATTTATTCTAAGAAAGGGGTAGTGTGTACGAGTATATTCGAAGTTTCCGTACTGTATGACTGAGGCTGAATTTCCAAAAGAAAAAAGCGGAATGAGAAGAGGTTGGAAATAGAAAATAGTGGCTTGTCCGCTCTATTTTATTATTATTATTATTATTTTAACGAAACATTAACAAAGTAGAACCTTCGTCAAGCAGAATTTGTTTCTGTTGCAGCGTTGCCAGAACTGACCGAAATTTTTAAATCAGATCGAGTCTAACCGAAAAAATTCTGTAACCGGAAAAATCTTGTCTGACCTCAAAAATAACATTGTTCTATGACTAGACATAGACAGTATAGATTTCTATAATTTGAATGATACTTGGCCATATTTAACGAGCACACTCACAATTTCATAGAGAAACCAATTTATTGTGAATAATCCTTGAATCCTACTAACTGTGACTGGGTGGGTGCATTCAAACAAGACTGAAGTGAAGACGATTAAGCATATTTTGCAATTTCGGTGTTGGTTTTATCAATTTCAAACGCCGATTGGAAAGTTCATTTTTCTGCAAAACGTTGTGATGCAAAGGTCTTAAATGAGCTGTCTGTTTTTTTGTTTTATTAGATTAAAGACTAGTTTAGAAAAACAAAATATCAGTTGTATAGTTATTTTATTGTTTGACCAGATTTGCAGACCGAATTTAAAAAATTCAAAATCGGCTATTTGGTCAGATTTGACCGGAATAATTTTGTTTAATGGCAACACTGGTCTGTAGCCCTGCCGTAAGATTATTACTGTAAGACTATTTGACTTAACGTTTTGAACGCCGCGTCGTTCATGTCAAACTTGTCGTGTGCTTTGTAAAAAAATTGTTTGTGGTAAAATTAAATAAACCCACAGAAATATGTTCTACCCAGCCCTAACTCACCCCTCTTAAAAGTAATTTTTAAATTCTTATCCCACATGCACTATAGAAATTCAGGAAACGTGGACTTACTACAAGTGAAAAGTTATTTATGACATTGAGCAAGGGAAATAGCTAGCAGAGCAGTGTTCCCAGATGAAACATCTGAAAATCTTGTGTTTTCGAAATACATAATTTTTTTTTTTTTTTTCAAAATTTCTTAATATATAAATAAATCACATAAATATCGATAGAAAAAACTCAGCTGAAAAATTAATGCTTTTTGGAATTTTGAGCATATTTATTTATACACATATAAAATGACTTTGAAAATTTGCTTCATTAAAACGCAACAAATCCTTTGTAAAGATTAAACTTTCAACTGTTTCAGTACCCAAACGATTACTAATTTTTGTTTTATTTGAATTTAAACCAAAAAATATTACTTCAACATTTGCAAAGGAATGTGGAAAAGATAAAATCCTTTAAAACTGGATATGCGATAGTGCTTTTGCATATTTTGCATTAAACCACATTCGCACTCACTTTAAAATGTGGAAAGTTACTCAGGACAGTTACTTTTGGTAATCATGGTAGAAATGACATTTGAGGTGTGTCAAGTAACAGAAATGTCTCAAATTGAAATTTAAATCGATTGGAACAATTTTCTTATTTCTTATTTTGTTATATGGGTTGTTTCTTTCGCTGTTTCAATTTAAAAATATCTCTGAAAAATATATATTCAATCTATTTAAAATAGTTCAGTTGAAAGAACTAAATTCATCTTTGCACTGTTAATTTAGCTGTGTCTAAGCTATCTAAATTTTCGTAGCGAAATAAATTCTATTTTAATCCATGTTTTTATAGGAAGTCTTTCACCCACATTCTGACTTCATCTCATCTCATCTCACCTTTCTTGGACTATGGTTTAGGGAAATGTCTCGTTTTGTATGTCATTGATAAACAATTTGATTAGGTTTCTACGTTATCCACTCGCTGTTTTTGTTTGCTGTCGCACTTTTATTTTTTGATTTCGCTTATTATTTATTTGCAGCTTATTTTGACAATGAATTATTTCAGGAAATAAACTCCTTTCAAAAAAATAGGTTTTGCCCGATATTTTTGGAAAATGTGGACTGTGCCAATTCAAAATGCATTCCCGACACTTAATTGCAATTTTAAATTATTGGGAGTGGATGTGCATCTTTTGGCGTTTTAATCTTGGCTTTTTATTCCGATAAAATAAATATAAGCAAAAGCTGCCGTCGATAAACGAAAATTTAATATAAAACTGAAAAGGAATAGTTTATAAGATAGGTATGACTTCTCCTAATCCACATTTGTTATTCCAATTTTAGGGGGTTCGAAGAATCCCTTAGTTGCTCCCTCCTTCTTGCTATTTCCAAAAAAGTATCCTCTCCATCATCGACGTCAAACCACAATTCCAAAAAATATCCAGAGCAAAATCAATTTTCAATAGCAAATATTAAGACAACAATTATCACAACCTTAAACAACTGAATTATACAATACAAAAATATCAATTGATTGATGCATTTTACCAATTATCAATTGGTTGTTAATTGACAACCGCAATAAGGGTGAATGTAAAATCGAAATCGGTAACAACTCCGATAGAGCTAGATTTCTACCATCACATAGATTAATGTGATGGTAGAAATCTGAGAATGTGAGACTTTGGAGAGTGAATCGGGCGTTCGCCCAATCAGTGATAAATATTAATCTTCATAAGTTTTAGAAGTTACAAGAATATGCTCTTGAACCCCCCTGTTGGGGTTTCGCAGTTTGGTTATTTCAGCAGTTTCTAGGTTGGGTGTATGCAAAGTTGTTAATATTCATGTTCCGCATGCAATTAAAAAAACCTTCGCAAATACCTAACCTCCAAAAAGGACGAAATAAAGCTAAATTCAAAATTTGGTTAAACATAGCCTTTGAAAGAGGAATTTTGGAAATTTATTTCGTTCGGCTTTATTTTACGACACCGAAAAGTGTTGGGTAGCAATCATACAAGGTGATGTCCAGAAACTATAGGTAGTGATTTTCAAAAGCCCATTTGCGAAAGATTTTGAATCAAGAGTAAAAATTAAATAAACAGTTGTCTCAAATGTTCCACATAAGTTCACAGGGCTAGGTTGGTAAAACCATTCGTCTGTGTAAGTTTAGAAAAAAAAATTTTGTTTTTGACGCTACTCTTCGAATTTTAGCAAAAAGTTGTAGAAGGCTCTCGAAAAAAATGCCAAATTTCGACAACGCGTACGGTTGCAAATTGAACATAATTTAAGAGGTACCCATATTATTTTTTTAAAAACCAGGGATTGTACCTGAAACCTCTCACAGAGAACTGGATTCTATACTTTTGTTAAAAGCTCTACAATATTACAAAAGAGCACCATAACAATATTCGAATAATTTGTTTATCTGTTAGTGATGGTCTAGTCGTTTAAAGATCGCTTTGTGCCAAATCAGTCCGAACATTTAAACGAAAAACTTGTTTCTGCCTTTGGTTTGCTCAAATCGTCAGCCTTTATGGTCTGAAGAGCTGCACTAATTTTGGCAATTTGTAGTTTATCCAGCTACATCATAATTGCCAGTTATTTGGTATATTTGTCAAATTAATCTCAGAGTAGAAAGCATGCCTTTTGACATAGTTATTACTTGGGACTCACTTAGTTTATAGACAGACAGACAGAGGAAAAAAAAGTAAATTCTCTTACAATTCATAACAAAATGTTTAAACAGTTTATTTCATCTTAGTTGCTGTTTGACTTTTTATATACAGCAATACACTGGTCAACGTCATTATGAATGGCTTCTAACTGCAATAGGGCAGTTTCCTCTGCAACAGCCGAGCAATCTTCCAAGTCCTGCAGGATTTGTGGAAGAGTCTCATCAACAGATTTGTTCACCAGTTTGATAGCCTTCTTTGTTTTAAATAAGAGCTTGGTGGCTTTAACTGTTGCTTTAGTGTAGCATGTATTTGCCAAAATTGGATTGTTGTATTTCTGACATTTTTTGTATGTCTTTACCAGATCAATGGAATCAAAAACTAATTCTGTGGATACTTTTGCAATTTCGTATCCCACACCTGCACTCCTTACAGCGGCAGTTTCACCGCACACATTAATAGAATCTTCCACAGTTGCAACGACACTTTCGATTTCAGCTTCATGAGCCACAACACAGTCTTCATTATCCTGCTTTAGTTCTTCGATTTCATTGACAGAAGCCTCAACATGTGCAAGAGGTTGCACAACAACCTCATCATACTTGTGCTCGACGTCCTTGACGACTTGGTCTGCCAGTCCGTTCAGCGTCTCTGAATAGCTCTCCAAGGTTCTGGTTGTTTGTTCAATGGGGTCGACAACACCTGCGTTTGTCTGTGCGAAATAAAATTTTTTAAATAGTTTCAGTGAATGTCCAACAAAATACTAACCAAAACTAGGCAAAATGCCAATAGTCCGAAAATTGCTAATTTCATCGTTGTGTGATTGGAGTTAGTGGTTCACAAAGACTGCTAAGTAAGCACTTTGATTAACATTACTTTTATACCTGAGCCTTAGCGCATCAAATGGCGATTTTCACAAAGAAATCTGATAATACTTTTATTTGTGACGGATTATACTCATGCAGGCATATCTTTGATTTATTTCTATGTTATCAGAGCAGCCGCTTATAACAAGATAAGGACACGATCGAATCATATTTGAATACAATTTCTATTAATTAAAAAAAATATGAAATTTTTACGAGGATCGTAAATTTTATACAAGTCGTATAAATTCAGCATTAAGAATCGTTTGGATTAGGCTGATTAGGATCTGCTTTATTGAAAATAAGCTTATGTGCAATTAAATGGGTTAACTCTAAAGTCGTATAGTACCTAATAATGGAAAAGCAAACGTCTAGCTAAAGGTCGACAACTGACAACGTCTAGTTTTAAATATCGACTTAAACATTGGATGTGAAATAGTTACGTCCTGCTCAGTCTTTAATTTAATTACGGAAACTTAAAAGAAAAAACTGAATCTTTTGAAACGTGAGGGACTTTTTTTCCCCTTATTAGTGCAGGTTAGTAAGAGAAAGACATTGCATTTGTACAAAATTTCACACTCGAGACGTTAATCAATTCCGATATTACATTAGAGCTCAGAATTTGTGTTTCTTTTTTCGATCAGAGCATGATCAGAGCCCGCTTTATGAGCTCAGAATAAATTCACTGAGCTAACTGAGTAAAAAGCTGATTATACACTAATGTCGTTTTCCATTGGTTTCACTCGGGGATCCACTCATTCTGAAATCCAATGGAACAGCAAAACTGCTGCTGACAGAATCCACCAAAGTATTGGTGAAATGCCAAAAAATAATCTACGGCTGCTGTCAGCTGGCTTGTAATAAATACATAAAATTGCACTTGTGTGAGTGCTTCTTGAGTGGATTCTGACTTGAAATCGAGAAGCGAAATTCTCTTCTCAGAATCACCAGAAGAGTATTTTTGTGCTAATGGAACGGCATTTTTTCGATTCCGGTCTCTCCCGGACGCTTCTTTTTGTCCAATGGAAAACGACATTACAGTCACCATTTGACAGGAAAAAAATTTTAAACAAAATAGTTGAAATGGCGGATGAACCTTGTTGTTCTGGAACTGTATAGGTGAGAATTGATTAATAAACAACATTTAAGAAATAATCAATTTATGCAATATATTTATTACAAATGACAGCTATGTTTCATAAATACATCAGAAAGGTCGCTAGTATTGTTACATGGAAAATAGGATTGACAAAGGTAACGCACCAATCCAAACGCACCTAATATGTGCCAATTCCGCTGTGGGCAAAACTGCTGGCAGCGTTCATAGAATTTTATCCGTTGAATTAGAAATTATTCGTAACATGTGGGTTGTATTTTTTTTAGGAATAAAGGACTATTCATGTGAGAGCAAAATTACGAATTGGCGAAAAACAAATTGACTATATGAATTCAAAATTGTTATTTGTTCTGCCACAAAACACTTATATTTAATTAATCTAATTTCTAATTTAAAAAAAAAACGGTGTCTCAATTGATTTAAATAGATAAATTTACAATTACAGCAATATTCCCGCGAATTGAAAATTCTTGCCGCGAACTGTTACTTTATTTACAATCCACATAAAATAGTCGCGATCCACAAACGACAAACCCATGAATGAAAAATTCGCTCCAATTTAACCTTTAAGTTTAGTACGCTGCTCGAGCTAAACCAAATTTTAGCTGCTCTCCAACTTTTCCCTCCAGATATAAGCTAAAATCCTTGCCATATTTTGTTATAAAGTACGCTGTGGATAATAGTGTCAAGGAAAATAGCTCTTCATTGAAAAAAAATTCTTTCAAAAATTGAATTCTTTCTTATTTCAACAACTTTAGATTCTTGGTACTTCTCGTCCATCTAATAATTAAAAAAGCTTATCCTTACATACTTTTCCGCAAAACAGAATACAACGATCTGTCACATTTAAGCTTGAGAAAATTTTAATTTTTTAGCTCGAGCTGCGTATCACTCGGCTCGGGATAAATTGGAATTTTGATCTGAAATATTAAATGATCGTTGACCAAACAGAAGAAGAAGCGATGAACACAAAACAACAGTGAGTTTAAAGATACCTACCCACTTGAAAAAATAAATAAAAATACAGGCAAACTTTTGATGAACAAAAAGGTTTCGTCCGATCCAGTCGCGCATTTTATTTTTTTTTTCTGAATTAATTGAATAAAAATAAATGTGCACAGATTTCGGCATTTCGGGTTCCTCAATAGTCCAGTCTCAACGTACACTCATGGTTCAGACTGGCCAGAAAATACCCACTGCCGTCGCTGCCCCGACTCAAATGACAGTGGAACAGTGTTCCATCTTGTTTATGAGTGTCCGGTTCCAGCCAAAACCAGACACTGTGCACTAGATAAGCCTTTCTATGGTGATTTCACAGTCTTCTATTCTAATAACATAATCGAATTTATCGACGCCACAGGCCGGTTTTGAGTTTCGTTAACATAACTTTACCTCAATATCTGCAAATCCTTTCAGTGTGACCCAAAACGGCGCTCAAGATCTAATTGTTTTTCCATTGACAGGAAAACCGAGGCCCTCGATTATTTAATGTATATAATCAGATGTCGCCAAGTGTAGATCCATTCTGTATACAATGTGGTATTCATTTCTCTTCACCGCAAGTCGTGTATTTTCAGAGATTTGTTTTTTTTTTGTTTTCATTGTTGAGTTACCCGATGCCAAGTTCAAGGTTATATTCGGCATACAATCGCTTTGTAAAAAAAAACCTGTTCGTGTAGGGTTTGGTTGGTGTTAAAAAGCTCACTCCCTAAACAAAATGATATATACATAAATAGATTATAGACACAGGTATACCTTCTATCTTGTAGATACAAGTAATTCTTGAATTGTTGTTATTTTGGACTTGTTACAACAGATGACTTGCATTGGACCGAAACAACTGAGGGGATGAGGCACATTCACAATATACGATGGCTATAGGTACGAAAAATCATCTAAATGTTCTGTATCATAATGGTCTTGTATGGACGCTGTTGTTTGTATTAAAGGATCAACACTTCATATAATTTTTACTGGTAAGAGCTGCCGTGTAGATGGGCTGTCAAATATCATTCGCTACTCATTTCGTTGTATTCTAAATTCTTTTGTCTGCTATGGCAGTCTATACGCGGGTACCTCAACTTGGTTCCTGTTGCTTTTATTACAAGTACCATTTGCAGTACTTCACTTTTATACCAACTGACCTTGAAGGTGTTCTTAGCAGTAGCCGGTTAATTTGGTTTCAACAAGCATGTCCCCTTGCAATAAATATATGCACTAGAGACCACAAAGGTGCGTGCATAACATTTTTCTTGACATCTGTATCAGATTTCGTTTCCTGCTTCTTTTAATAAACTCCGAAACTGAAGCAAGGTCGGCCATAATCTTCGCAGAATATTTTTGATCAACGAACTACACTTCGGAGTTTTTGTTGTGTTCAACAAAGCGAGGAAAAAGCTTTTTTCTCAATCAGCTTGTGTGAGATTGGTACAGTCAGTCGTAAAATCTGTAACTAAATGAAAAATCAGTGGTTGATTAAATTTAACTGGAGTCGAAAAGTCTGTTTACAATAATACCTACGGAATGTCGTCCCTGACAACGAAAGTCTGTCGTGGTAGGGTTCGCTGCAAAGTCATCAAACTCTATTAAAAAGCCATTTATTAAGAGTGATGCATCTTTGATGAAAACGGGTTTTATTTGATGTAAGGGGATCAATTTATTTGAAATTAAAGAAAATTCTAAATTATAATGACTTAAAATGACATTACTTGACTGTGGTCTTCTAAGGGATTTATATATGACTTATAGTGAGCAACACTTATATAAAAAGGACTGATCAAATGAACATCAAAATGTAGTACTTCTGTGCTAGTACTGTTACACAGAAAAGCGCGGAAAAAATATGAGCCACTACCGCTGTGGGTAAAGTTGCTGGCAGCGTTCATAGAATTTTATCAGTTTTATTCAAAATTGTTCGTTATGTGTGGATAGTACCTATCTTTTTTTTTTTTTACAAATAAGCGTACATTTGCTTAAAATATTCATAAAAAATTTGCAATGCAGATTGGTTGAGGGAAAATAAAAACATTTTGAACAAATTTTCTCATTATTCAAAATTTACACACGAAATCAAAGTTAATGATAACCAAAAGCGGAAAATACACAACCATGTTTGTCCTAATATGTTTCTAGGTACATATATAAAAAATATCCTTTAGAAAGTTTTTTTAACCAAACAAATCAAATTATTCGTCTTTAAAAAATGTATGACATTCAGTAATGTTAAAATGTGGTATTCCCGAACTCTATCACATTTCCCCATGTCACACAAATTGTAATCTAAGTTTTCAGCGCTCGGCTGGTTAAATGCTATACCTCCTTTTAGTTGATCGGGCGATAAGTCATAACTTACTGTTTGACACTTCAACGAGCTACTTATTTCGATTGGCATAATCTTGAAATCAATTATTACCATAACTGTTTCGATTTCAGTGCCAGTTTTGGTTACTTATACAAATCAATAGCTGTACTGCTATTGATTTGTATAAGCAATTAAGTGACAAGCAATCATTTGGTGATAGGTAATAATCTCTTCAGGGTTCCAATTCGTCGAAAGAACATTCAGCCCCACTTATCACAAATTAATCTTGTTTCGATTGGGCTTTTCAGATTTTTATGCCAGATTTTAAATTCCTAAAGTACAGTGGGTCATATAAACTGCATTGATTGTATATAGATTTCGATAAATATATTTTTTTTATCAGTAACACACCTCGAAGTAATTTTTCCACACATTTATTTTTCATCTAAGGGCTTAAAAAAACTGTATTTCCTCGAAAACGGGTGGGTATAAAAAAATATTTGATGTTTGTTGATATTCATTATGTAGTTGGTTATGTTTCTATTTTATGGCACGGTCTTAGAGGTATAACATAACCTAACCAGTAGACATAGACTGCTCTTCTTTTAAGCTTATCTAGGATTTCCTATACAAAATAAATAGCAAAGCTGTTCAATTATCCCAAAAAATAAATAACAAATTTTAGATAAATAATAAAAATTCTAAATTAACGAAGTTTTTTTGTTTATTTTCAGATACCTTCGATAGTGGTATTTCTAATGATAGATTAGAAACAAGCCTATCCGAAATAAAAATCGCAGAAGCAGTCGGTGATTTAATAGAAATGTTAAAAGTCTGATTTTTCGTTCATAACGTCGACGACCATTAAAATAAATAATAAAATTTTTACTGAGTATTTGAAAGTTTTATTTTGTTGCTTCTAAGACTCCGATTTATCACATATATTGTGAATACCGTTGGTGGACACTTTGCTGACTATAAATCATTTAATCTCATCAACAAAGCTCAGAATGCTAGCAATCCCGTTGTTATCAAGCATGTATTGAGGAAAACCCCGAAGAGGCGACGTTTCAACAGGCGACATTCTCATCAGTTGGCTATAATCTTAATCTAGACGGCCTTTGCTGTTTTGTTTTTTTTAAGTCAAAGATAGAGAAAGAAATCATATAATTATTTATGCGCCACCCTGTAATTACCAGAATATGTTTAAAGGCTCCCAGAAATAACCTTTCACTCCTAGTGAAAAACTAATTTTAGGAGGAAGGAATATGGAAAATATCTTTCAATGAATGTTGACTGGGGCGGAAATACCTAATACCTTGTTTCGGAGAATAAATACAGCACCCATTTTTCGTATAAATTTTTTCGAAAATAAACTTTTAATAAAAATTAACTTTTTGCATTTGAAAACGACACTACGATTAATTATTATGTGGATTATGTGCTGTCGAGCGATTTTTGATACGAGTAGCTTTCACACTACCTACATCAACAACTTTAGCTATTTTTGAAATTTGTTCCGTTATTCTTTCTAATTTCTTCAATCCGGTCATCTACATTGTAAACAAATATTAATTTTCTTGTTAAATTATCAACAAAACTAGGTACTCACAGTTTTAGAGTTGCGATTTGAAAGCATTTTTTTAAACATAAATGATTAAATAATATGTAAATAATAGTTTAAATTATTGGTTCTTATTCTATCAGAAAATTTCGCGGAGTGGGTTTGTATAACGCTAATTATTTCAACTTTGAGAAGTGGAACTCTGGCGAAGCAAGGCGAACACAGGTCAGCTAGTAATTTATAAATTCTTCAACTGCACCATATTCGTCCGAAAAAGTATCGTATATATAACTTACTAAATACAGTGGCAGCACTGATACTTTTTTCACGGCTTTCAAACTCTCCTTTGAAGGCCCTGAGTTGCAAGGTTTGTGCACATGATGGTATATATTCCCGATTCCTAAACCCCCGGAACTCCATTTATTATCTGTGTCAAATATAGTGAACTGTATAATCTTGGATTTGTCTTTTCTATAAATGAATGAAATTCATTCGAAGCAGTTATAGTTATAGGTAGGTTCGGTAGAAAATTCATGGGTGTTCAATGCCATTCGTACAACAAGTAGGTAGGTCATACAATGAAAACAAAAATCTAACCGTCCGACCGGCAGTTTCTTTTGGACTAGAGAGATAACAACGATTAAAACGCTTGTAATGAGTTTACCTTTATTAGCAGTACGTACACCATGTGAGTGGGACAATTGAGTTTCGACGGTACACGGTACCTTTACCTTAGAACGAATATAGGCGGATGAATAAAATGCTCGTAAAATCGTATTAATTCGTTTTCCCCTTGAGGTTGCGTAATTTGTTCACAGGTGGTGAGTTTTAGTTTCAATGAGTCAACCATTGACGAAGCGTGAAGTGCGAGAGGCCGCGCAGAGCCACAGCCACTTTAGGCTAGAGCCGCTTGCATCCCAAGCAGAGTAGTTGTTGTTGTTTGGTGATGGCGATGAGGTGGTTCGTGCTTCGTGCCCATGCCCAGTGCTTTACCTTGTTTTTGTTACTCTGCCAGCTAAATTTGTAGGGCACGGTGCGGCGTGCGCGGCACATTGGAAAACCTATAATGCCCAAGAACTAAGAAATAATGTCTATTGTTCACATTTTTATTGCTACGACTGTGTTGGTTATGTTTGTAGGTGTGCACTTCAGACTTTGGCCACAAACAAAGTGAAAAGTGCATGCTAGCTTGTTAGACTTTGTTGGCCGACACATGATTTTCAGATTACATTCGACGGGCGTTCGTCAACTTTTAACTGCCGTCGCGTAGTCGTGGGTGCCAAGTGCCAACTGCCTACAATCAAACGCGATAAGTAAAAAAACAAAGCCATGCCAATATCTCGTGAGTGAGCTTGTATTGCGCCAACATTGATAATGGATATTTAAAATTGAATGGGTGTGTATTTTGAAAATTTTTAAAATCAGTTAGTGTGCTCACCAAAGTGACGCAGGACTAGCGTTTTGTTAGCGGTCGCTGTTTCGTGGTGCGATAATGTTTTGAGTTTGCGTGCGTATTGAATGAAATCAAGTGAAATACAAATAAATACAAAGCAAAACAAGTTATCAACGATGGAAGACGAAGGATTCAGGACCTTGTTCAGGAGCATTTCACAAGTTATGTACGCAAAGGGAAAGGCGGTGGACGACGGTAGGATTTTTGTGAGTATGTGTGGTCCCATTTTAATTATCGTGACGCAAATACGCTCAAGGAGCCTACTTGAGTCGAATTAGTTTTTATCGACGTGAATATGGGAATGGCCGCTGCAGAAAAGCTCTGGTTGACCAGGTACTATCATGTTCGGTAGTACCTGCAGGTGCATTAACTAAATCGAAGAACAGGAAATTTGTACTAAACGTTTATTGTTAGATACCTACCTACCCATACCACAAATATCTTTCGAAAATTAATTAGGTAGGTATTAGTTTTGAGCTGAGTAGTTTGAACCATCAATACCTATACACTTGCAAACAAAATATTTATTATTGAAATTGTATTAAAACATAGAGGATGACGTCAATTCAGTGCAATAAAGACGCAATGATAACTTCTGGCATGGAGTCTTGTTGTTTATGGGTAGATACGTGTGTTTTATGTAGGCTAGGTACCTACCTACTCAACCTGCTAATTAGTTATGGATCGTCTTATCTCCACAAACTTGTAATTGCACTTGTTATTTCAGGGGAGATTATTGATATCGACATTATAGGTATTCCACTAAGACGGTTATAAAAGTAGGGTTAGCCAGAATTACTGTTGCAGGCAAAATGTAAACCGTTCGCCAAGTTTTGTCAACTCTTGGAATTAACTTGAATTTATTTTTCACAGCCCATAAAGTTCCCTACATCTAGAAAGACCCTAAGTAAAACTACACTGAAAGAAATGAACAGACAACAATTTTTTTTTTAATATTTCGAGTAAGTTTCGACTTTTTAAAATAGAGGTAAGCTATGCTTTCCGTACCTGCTTCAGAAATAGCGACCTCATTTTCGGGGGTCGAACCAGGAACGTCTCGTTCAATAGCCTCGTGCAATAAATCCTAAGTAAAATTACCAAAAGCCTTGAAAACAGCGCTAAAATTGCAATAAGGATAACACCTATAAAGCGATCACTAATATTTATTCAAAAAACTTAAAAGGCCGCTTCTGAAAAATTGCAATTATTATTCAAGATAGGGATACCTATAAGAATTCATCATAGGTCTGCACTTTTGGTAAGAATTAAAGATGTTTTCTGCGTTTTTACCAATGAATTTAAATGTGTAGGGTTGGTTCGTTGGCTTGAAAGATGAGCCGGTAAATGCTGTTGTTGATATAAACATTTTTTTAATTATTGAGCTACTCGAAGTACTAATTCGCCGGTGAAGACGCGGGTACCAGCTAGTATTTGATATTATGCATACGTTATTATACCTACAACCTGCATGCCAGCCCTTTTGGTTAAGAAACGTAGGTATGTTTATTGTATGAGAATCATAAGATGACTTCCATCGCTGTTAATGTTAAAGCTGTGCAATAATTTTTCAACATTATGTAGGTTTGAGTATAATAATGTATTGTGTAATTTCGAAAAAAATAAATTCGTTGGTAGATTTCATTGGCAAAATCGTATCATATTTTGTCATGGTTTCGACTAGGACTCGGGCAGCAATTTAAGGTGCAGTACGCTGATCCATTGATACATCACAATACCAATCGCCAAATGGCCACCCCGCTGCATTTGTCTCTCGAGTAAAGTCTGTCTGGCTTAATTTATTGGTGGAAAACCCTTTTTTGAACAGAAGTGGCATGTGTGCTGCTTGGCTGAAAAATTGTGTGGAAGGTATTTCAAAGCAAAATAAAGTGGGTTTGTTTAAACGAAGGCCGGCTTGAAGTTTGAATTTCTTATCATTTAATCTCAAAGTTAGTAAATCTAGTTTATATAGATCCAATCATTTATTTTTTATGGTCAGGTTGAAAATAATTTTTTGGAGATCTAAGTAGGGTGCCCATTATACCCCATTCATGTTATTTGTTTATATTATTCTAATCAGCAATTATGTCCGAAAGACTAACCGGCAAGAATGGAGCATAGAAATAAAAAATTCCTTGAACTACTTTACAAAGTTTAAAAAAGAAAAAAAAAACAGATCTAAACCCCGACCTTCCATTTTTTGTAACAAAAGTGGGCAATTTTAAACCTGATTTTTCGGCAACTCAAGAAAATGAGTTAAGTAGCCAAGTGTCTTAGGGATATGGAAGGGCGCTTGTACCAATGCAGGAATTTTGAGAAAAATTAATAAGCAAATAACTTTGATGATGAAACACACATGGCTGAAGAGGATTGGACACACAACTTTCTTAAACGGAATCTAAAGGTTTCCTGAAGAAGAGGAAGGTCTATGTCTATATTGTGGGTATTTTATACTCACAGTATACAGAAGGATAGATTTCCTGTAGAGCCTGTGGTATAAGTGGGCATATTGTTCTTGTGCTGGATGTTAACAATGAATTTAGCCACATTTGCTCGCGCTGCAACCCAGTTTAGATCTGTGCTCATTATGCCCCGGCATTGGGGCACAATGGGCAAATTCAAGCATATTTTTTTAACCTAAAAAACATCTTTCTTAATATAATATAATATAACGTATACAAATATCGTATTTCTAATAAAAAAAAACACACATTTAAAGAGATTATATGAAAAAAATCGTTAAAGGGCCCATTATGCCCCGGCCCTATTTAAATGGGCGAAAGGAAATATTTAAGAACCACTTTCACTGCTTTAACCACAACGTATTGGCTTAATTTTCTTTTTTGTTGGGCAGATAGTGCAGAGATGCAATGCTGTCTGTAATTTCATTTCCAATTTGTTTTGTATAAGACAGATCAATAAAATGGTAGAATTTCTAACACTGGGCAAACTCTAGAGTGATCCCTAAATAGGTGCCACACAAAAGCAATCGAAAAAAGCGACTGTCCCTTTGATTATCACCTTACTTACTTACTTAACGGGCTCCCGACCCCTGGAGAGTCTCTGCCTGAGACACTGCAGCCTTCCATCCTCTGCGATCCCGGGCACGCTGCTTCCAGTTATCCAGACCAAGCGCTCTGGCATCCGCGATGGCTTGGTCTTTGAAACGGAGGTTCGGTCTTCCTTGTCGTCTCGAACCTGGCGGCTGAGCCAAATGTAGTCGACGTATTTTGGCCTTTTGGACTACATCCACATCTTGGTACAGCTCATAGAGTTCGCGGTTGTATCTTCTCCTCCATTCGCCCTCCTCGCACACAGGACCAAAAATCCGCCGAAGAATTTTTTCTTTCGAAGGAGCCCAGTATCAGCTCTCCCTTCCTGCTTATCGTCCAGCACTCGGCGCCATAAAGCAGAACTGGCAGGATAAGGGTACTGTAAAGCATACATTTTGTCCTTCGAGTTAGGAGTTTTGAACCCAATTGTTTTGCCAAACCGAAGTAGCAGCGGTTTCCTAGGGTAATTCTTCGCCGGATCTCCACTAGGATGTCATTTGTGGAGTTCATGTTTACTCCGAGGTAGATAAACTCCTTAACTACCTCGAAATTGTTGCTATCAATAGTGACGTTCTGTCCTAGGCGGTGGACAGATGCTTGTTTGTTTGTTGATAGCATGTACTTAGTCTTGTCCTCATTTACTACAAGACCAACGAATTTCGCCTGTTCTTCAATCGCCGTAAAAGCGAAAAGATTATCACCTTGCGTAGAGCGAAAAATGTGATTGTGATTGTCAACTATCGCAAATCAGCTAACAGAATTCCAGCCTCGCTGTCCTTAGAGCTTCCATCTACCTAACATACCTACTACGTGCATCACACTTATCTGGGTATGTCCTAGTCATTGCCACTGGAGAAAAATCTGTAATACATCAATTTAACTGTGTGCTAAAGAATACTAGTGCACAATTCAGACGAAATAAACGAGCACCCTCTGTGCGTCAAAATAAATGACTGACTCGAACTTGTTCATGTCGAACCTTTTATTTCTCGAAATGTGTTGTGTGCTCGATAGCCCTATATTCGTACAAACAGTCGTCCACACATGGCCGTGTATGAGTATTTATTTGCCTTATCTAAAATTATTGAAATTTCACCCGTAAACATTATAAATTAATCTATTTTATTTAAAAGAGGCAATGTCAAGCCAAAGCCTATTACAATACGCCGCGCGCCGGCCTGTTAGTTTAGTGTGTAGCACAAGGCTCGGGCGCGACGATCGTTTTGGGCGAATCCACGTAACTTAATACGAAACTCGCGATCGCAGACCTCTCATACGAATGGTAAATATCACACAGTTACAAGTAAATAAATTCGCGATGTGTCATTGGATCGCACCAGGAAATAACCCTGTGTATTGCCGTTGCTGGTTTTAATGTCATATTACATATCTTTATTGCATCGTTTCAACACCGAGTGGTGAATGTTCCCCGCTTTGAATCTCTGAAAATGTTTTAAATTGCATTAGCCTGGCATTGGGTTTGTGTATACGAGTGTGTTCTACCTACAGAGGGGCTTTCATTGATGGCTGGGCATGGCCCCATTTTTCGTTTGTGTTCTGGCCTGTGTGACCTCTTCAATTTAGCATGAGCTACTCCCCCTTCTGATGTTCGGGAATGACGTAAGCTGGTGGGCAATATGTTTAAAATTTGTGTTAATACGAAGCTTTTTTGTTTGTTATTTTTCATTATGCTTTTTACACTGTAGGTACTATGTTCCTACGTGCGTGGTTGTAAGTTGAGTCTTTTACGTTCTTATCGAGTATTTTATTTCCAGCTTGTGGTGTGGGTTGCAGCTCGGTCGTCCCCTTTATTAAAAGAAAGTCTTTGTGTTTTTATTTAGTTGTTTGTTTTGCAAAATTGAACAGGAAATGCAGCAATGTGTTGCTTGCATTGTGGAAGTTGCATTCTTTCGGTGGTTTCGGGGTATTAGAAAAGTAGTTGGAATACGATTTTCATTTGTGTTCCTACCTACCTTCTTACTGATTTGTCAAATTTTTTGCTGAGCATAGCTAAAGAAACCTAGGGCTTACAGATAACAGTTTTTCTTTACCCATACATTTTTGAAATTTAAACCCGATTTGATAAGAACGAATAGGCTGTGACTTTGATAGATTATATTTTTATGGAGCCCAATTTTGCAACCATTCGCAATTCGTCATTGTCAAACAGCAAGACAGGACGAACTGATACAGCATGCTTATGAGTTATGATATTAAATTTAGAACAGTATGTTGATCACTTTGAAGATAAACTGTATTTTTTAAATTTGATACACAAAATCAAAAAAAGAGATGCATTCAAAATTGTATCCAAAACGAAAAAGAGTTAATCCATATTGCACTTTATTCGCAGCTCATAAAGCACACCAAACAGTAACTATTTGTGGATGTAATGTCTCAATTGTAACAACTTGTGGCTTCTCTTTACTTTAAATGGTTCAATTTTGCTTTTTAGGAATTGATCAAAATTGCTATTTATCCATAAGCAACATTTTGAGGTGGAAGTGAGCAAAAAGAGCAATTTCTTTTTGAGCAATTTGCAAGTGCTATTCCGGCGCATGCCTATTTGAAAAATATAAATAATTAACATTTTGCTTTTGGAAATTCTCTCTCTCGGTAAAGTTAAAATAAGAAAATTTAAAAACAAAACGTAGAAAATCAAACTGTGGCCCATTTATTTTCGGGTAAAATAAAATTTATAAGAGCAACAAAAATAACCACTTTAACACTAATAAACTAGAATTATAAAGCTCAACGTGAGAATTCCTCAGTTTAATATTAAGACCAGTGATGCCAGATGTAATCTATATCTTTTATATATCCTCTTTTCTAGATTTTCGATCAAATTCATTAAATTTCAAGATTATTGAACTTTTTTAACCTAATAAATTAAAACAACCTTTTGCATTGAAGAAAAATGTTTTTTTTTAATTCCATTATTATCTCTAATGTGAGTCGAAAAGAGGTCATTTTCAATTTCTGTTTCACTACCGTTTCCATCAACTCTAAAGAAACATGAATTTCAGCGAATTTGATAAAATAACTTCTGATGTAACGCGTTTTTGGAAAACATTTTAGGAGTAAAAACAACGAATGGAAACTTCTATTGAAAGTACTTCAAAATTGTATTTTATGTTTCGCTCTCTTCATATTTTGAACAAAATCTTGAAAGAACGATTTTTCATTTGGGCTAAACAAGATTTTCAGATTTTTTATGTATATGGGAACACTGATTAAGACTTATTTTTCAAACCTAAAGTTACTTTGCTTAAAGTCGGTGAAAAGCGAGGCTGTTCTTGCTTAGCGCAATCTTAAAAAGGAATCAACCCTTTCAGTTCTTGCTTAGCACAATCCTAAAAAGAAGCAACCCTCTCACTCGCGGGGTCGATGCTTTTATGTTTAAAATTTTCCAAAATTGATTCCTAAAGATATATTTGGTTTTTCCAAAACTAATTTTTCTAAACCACGAAGGGAGAATTCGAAAGTTTCGAAATTTGTGGCAAATTTTCATAATCGTTGGTTTATATTTCAGCAGCATGCAACCTACTGTCTCCCGCTTTAAGATTACAAAATTAGTGCGATCTTGAGACACTAGATACATAAACAGGCCATCGAACTCTTACTTCAAATCACATGATTGTTATAAATTAAAGGCTGACCAATTTAAGTGAGACACATTGCTACTCCTTGTTTTACGATATTCAGTGTATGAACACTTATACAACAAAATGTTTCAAATTTTTTGCGATTCGGAAATTTTATAAACCTTAAAGCTACGGCGCAGAAAGAATTTGACTTTTAGCACAATTTACCTGTCTCAAATATAAGAATCACATTATTTTACTTCTGCTTTATAAATATTTATTACAATTTGTTCTTAAAAAAATGCGCAACTAATTTTGCACTGTTACGTTAGTATTTATCGTATGTTTTTTTGAAAAAAACGTCGTTGAGTGTCTCCTGTCTTTTTTTTTTTTTTAAACCGCTGATCGCCTTTTGTCTTAAAGTGCGATTTTTACAAAATATCCAGCAGGTATTTATAAATATTTCAACCAAATTATATTATGTATCTACCCATATATTTAAAAAAAATAAATAATTTGTTCCTATATAAAGTTTTTTACATTCGTTTGTCCAAGTTCATTTTGTTTTGTTTTTTTGACAGATGCACTGATTACCTATATTATTACAGCATTTATTAAAAGCTGAATTTAGAAAATTTGATATTTTTAGCTGCATTAAACCACAAACTGAGCCATCAACGCTTCGGAAACACACCCCCGCCCCCACTCTATTGCGTATTTGAGAATTTCATGTATTTCCTCTAATTTAATAATAATTGCCATACTCTGCAAGCAAGATAACCCATAATTTAAAAAAAGATATGTCTATAAAGAAATTCTCTGTTAAATTCAAAAAAAAAACATCGAAACAAGCAGATCGTTAAAATACATGCTACTGCAAAAGGTTTTGTTGTTTGTGTTTTAATTTACAACAACTGTTGCTGTGCAGTAAGTCCACCCTTTCCTGAAAGCAATTATTTTGATAATTGTATGTATTTTGGTGCATACAGTAGCTCAGAAAAATAATAAACCATCAGAATAATAAAATAAAATCATTTTTTGCAGTAAAATTAGGTATAAGGTTGTGCCAAACAAAATGAAATCAGAAAATCTTGAATCGATCAAATTTTGAAGCAATAGAATTTATTCTGGTGGAAAGCTTAGTACATAAGTAGGTAATATTGTTTATATACGTCCATTTGACTTAAGCCACCAGAAACTGAAATGAACACATAGGTACCTACCTATATAACTTTCTGTCATGTCTTACTGTACCAAGGTACCTATAAAAAGTAAAATAATAATATAATTGTGACTTGGGAGATGAACTTGTGTGTTAACAGCATAGAGACACCAAAAACGAAAAAAAAAAAAAAAACAATTTGGTTTCCTTTTTTCAAGGTTTTACGATATTGGTAAAAAATGTTTTGTACTTTTGAGGTTTTCTCATATCGTTGCTACAATGCGGAAATAGTTTTAGCCACGATAAAGGCTAAAGGATAAAGGCCACTTGTATCCTGCGCGTGCCTTTCTTACACCGTGTTCCTACGCGCAGTAGTTCGTTCACAGCTTTAATCTTACAAAAAAGTTTTTAAGTAAATACAATACAATCAAATAAAATAGAAATGCTTCTTAAAAACCTATTGCCGTTAATATGAAGCACAAACAAATATTGAAGGTATGTTCTACCGACTTGTTTTTATATAAATAAGAATTTTTTTATGTTCAAAAAAACGTGTTTGTTCTTAGCAAATAATATGGTAGCATAGGATGATGGCCAAAAATAATATTGAATACAATATTTCAAATATTTGTTGCCCATAGAACGAGTGATATACATATGTTGTTTTCATATAATTCTAGTTTTTTTTAAATTCAAAATTTTCAAGATCATATTTTTTTTTAATAACGGTTATTGAGCAGCAATTTTTGCGTTACTGTGTGTAAATACATGCATTTTGCTTAAAGATCTAAAAAAAACGAAAACCTAATTCAACCCTGAAACTCATCCCTGAAAAAACAGCCCGATTTTAGATGAATTAAAAAAAAGCAAAAAAAAAAAACAATTTTCGAACCATGGGACAATCAAGAAATAAATAAGTTTGATTTAGTTTAATGACTCTAGTCAAGTGTTTTAACATTTGGTTGAAAATTGTTCCATATAATATGATCGATCCCATAAAGTGCTGGGAAAGTGGTTTCAATTTTGTCTTTTTTTGAAAATCAATCAGAAAACACAATTACAAACCATGTAAGGGGCTTGAACAGCTCTACTGTAGCTTCAATTTGTTGTAGGTCACAGTAGCGATAAAACATTAAAACAATTCGCATCGGAAGTTTGTAGTAGCGCTATAATTACATTACTGCGTATAGTATATAACAAAAACTACAACTTGTATTAACAAAAAATAACCATCTTAGATCAGCTGTATGTTTTTCGAAGAAGAAGGTTTTTTTTTTTGAAAAATAGAGTATTTTTTTTTTAAATCGTCTTTCTACCTACTTTTAGCGTTTTCGAGAAAAATTCACTTTTTCTGCATAAGACATGAAGAATGTCTACGTTATTCTAAAAATCTGTTTTGGGTCAAATATGTATTTGGTCATTAATCGGAAATTATTTTTTTTGGTTTGAATGCAAAGCAAAGTAAACGCATCGAGGTGTAGGTAAACTGCCAGCTCTTTGCGGGCTCCCATTAAGAAGTTTGAAATAAATCCGTCGAACCGTTTATGCATAATATGCTAGGTATATGACAGGCCAGACCACCAGAAAGATATACAGCTAGGCGGACGGAGACTTATAGCCAAATCGACCCAAGAAGTGTTACGAAAATGTCTGATTGAGGCTCCCTAGAGATCCTTACAAACTGTCAGACCACCAGAATCACCGTAATGCACTCAATGTTGAGATGCTACTTTTTCTTTATAACCGAGGAGTATATTTATTTTTCTTCTTGTTCTTGTTCGGATCAGAATAGTGACTCTGAAAGGGAAATGTGAGGAAAATAAAATCTCGACAATTTAAAAGTACAGGCAGGAAAAAGAGAGACATGTGAATGACGTATTGCCACTGTTCGAAACTTTGAACTGGTTATTGGGGACGTTCAAGTATCTGGTTTAGTAAGTCTGACAGCTCTCTCGCTAGATCTATCTCGGTTTTGATTGGGGGAAGTCGGTCATATGAGCAGCTGTTTCAGTTGACGTTTATGGAGGGGTAGCCGACGAATATAGTCAGAAATGAGTACTAAGTTGACAGTTCTCATATGTGGCTGACGTAGAAAAAGTGACGTTCCCGACCAATCTAGTTTTAGCGTTCAGGTTGCATCTCATCCAGACCAATCTAGTTGACTTAAGATAACTAAATTCCTGAATGTGCCCATTTATGTACTAGCTTTATGGAAGATGCTTTTTGCAATTGCCGGCAAATGTCAATTCCACTTTGAAATTTGTGATGTAAACAGGCTAGGGTATGCTAAAAATTGTATAGACCCCTTCCATTTAAAAAAAAAACATACACACAAGCGGATGGTTACAAGAAGCTAGGGTTAGTTGCGTCCATAACCCCATTTTTATTAATGCATTGCTATGAAAACGCCTTCATTTCTGATGTACCTTGAACGATTTTCCTCGTAGTTATGTAGGGCGGCCATGTCCACCTGGTTGTGACATACGGTCCAAATAAGAATTGCATTTGTTTCCATAATCATAATGGTCAAGCGAGAGTGACCGGATCTAAACAAACATCTACTGTGCCAACTCATGGGTACTAGTTGGCTATAATAGTTTCCGGTTGGTTTTGCGGAACACATCGCAGAAAGCAATAGAGGTTCAAGCATGAAAAATCACCGAGGCTAGACCTGTCACGGATTGCTGCAATTTATTCCAACCAACAAATCCACTAGTAGGTATTTTCTCCATTTCAATTGCAATAAACTGCTCGGGATGGTTTAATAATTTATATGGGGTGTGCTGAGCGGGACGTTCCTACTTATTAACACGTACGTGATCTATTTAGGAACGCGCGACGCGACGCGCCGCACCGTCTAGTCTATGCTGAGTGCGTTAACCAAACTCGTGGAAGAGTTGATGACAATTAAGCATATCAATCGCATTTGGTGTTTTTCCCCCTTTTAGCAATTTAAGCCCACATCTATAATGGTAAAAGTGCGGATATTTTTCATCCCCCACTGTACTGTCTCGTATATGTGAATGCAGCCGCACTCGTCTAGATGATCTTTGAACTTAATTAATTAAGCACAATGATCTCAATTGTTGGTTGTTTTTTTTTTCCTGAATTGATTTTGATTAAACTACACATGTCTTCAGCGTCGACACATGCATGCAGTAGTACTTTACTTGGCATCGCCCTGGCATAAACTCATTCAATGTGTATAATTTTCTGAAATGGAATCTCCATTGCGAGCATTTCCCAACCGGAGTCCGCGGCCCCAAGACATAAGATTAGTCCGATTAAGTGTCCGTCCCAGTGTAGTTGACAAAAGACTGAATTTGTATCAAAACCAGCACATGAGCTGAGCTATATATTCAATAAACTCGATCGGCGTTATCTTAATCGATTTCAAATATAAACACACCTTTGTTATCTTTATCACACACACGGACAACAACCCCGGCCGCTGTAAATTTTCAAAATAAAATATTAAATCATGACAGCAAAATTTGAATTCTCAACATAAAGTTGATAATATCGCGCACACGATTCAACCAAATGACTCATTCCGGAATTTAAGTTGCTGTTCTCGATTTATATAAACAACAACTTATGATACAAAAAAAAACCAAACGCCATAACACAACACAAAAAGATACACTCATACAATTAAAAATCAAATACCTACTATCCCCATTCGCATATATGTGAGAAACAGTGTGATCATGCCAAGGGGAAGTAGCTTTGAAAACATACCGATTCATACCGATTACAGAGAAACGCACGAGACGTCGTCGTCAACCATCAACAGTGTGGCTAGTGTTCGTTCAAACCAGACCGCTGAATATATCGGAAGTGAACGAAGTGAACCCTCAAACGATCGCGATTATTCAAACGTCACATACGATCCGAGCAAAAATTTAATTTTAGCCAAATTCTTCAACAGCACCAAGGCGAATGATTCGGCCTACGAGAACCTTTGTTCCGGTTGCGGGTATGGCGTGTTTGAGGCGCGCGGCAAATTGTGCAACTTTTGTCAATACGTTATAAATGGGTATCTTGAAGATAACTCGAATATTTATGAGAATATTTGTGATAAGTGCTCGGAAGTGTACAGTGGAGGCGAGTGCTCGCTTTGCTCCAAAAATAACAATGTCAACAGAGCAGATAACGCTGCCGCTTGTCTAAACAGCAGCAACAAATCGACTTCGAAAAAGTTGAAAAAGCGATTGTTTCACAGTCTGTTCGGCTCGCTGAAGAGAGTAAAATCATTTAACGCGTCCACGCCGCCTCACAATCAGAATCCAAAAGTGTCTGTTCGCAAGTTGGAAATCGTTCACAATGTCGACGGCTACGACAATGTCTTCCGGACAAATGAAACCTTCGATCTAAGTCGAATTTGTGAATTGAAACGACTAAAATCGAGCACCAGCGATCATCATATCTACGGCAAATTACGAAAAAGTGACGATCACCTGCTGCAGACACCGTATGTGTGTGTAAAACAAAAATCACAATCTGACGATTACTTAATTGGCGGCACCGGCTGCGAGTCACTTTTTCGCAGCACCTCCATCAACAGTCACGATTTGTTTGATAGCAACTATTTGTCGTCGGCGTATCTGCAACAGGTGCGAACTAGTGTTAGTGAGTGGGTGACGTCATTGCGGTGTGAAACCCACGACTATTACAGTTTCGGGGCGCCAGATACCGGGGTTTGTAATCCGAAAAGTATTCCCGCCAGCACTGGCGGTACATCATCGTTTGTGTTTTACCCCGAGCAGCCAGTGGTGTACGAAACAGATGTGCGATTGAGATCGTTCTCCGAAGACAGCATCAGACAATTCGATTTCGCACAGCAAATGGTTAACGAATTCAAACGCAGTCTCATGGAGAAACAACAAGCGCACGGTACTCAACAGCACCTACGAACGAAACGTCAGGGAATCTACCTGAAACTCGACGGCAACGAAAGCAAACAGCGTAATTACCAAGTGGACCTGGTGGGAGATGATCGTAATTGTTTATCGCCATCGCCATCGGCGCAGTCGCAAACCGTACCCACAGAACTGACAGCAGGCCTGGAACACAGTCGACGCGGAGTGCCGCATCAGTTCAGCAAACGTTGCTGTATCTACGAGAAAGATTCCGAGTTTGTGAGTGATATTCTGCAGGCGTTTGATTCGTTTTTATTGCGCGACTCAGAGACTACCGCAGTGACAGATACACAAGTGAATGAAGTGCAAAATGATGAAAAAGGTGAAGCGGTGACTGCGCATCCCCTTATTCAAATATCCGCAGTGTCAGAAACAAAAACTGCCTTCAATAGTGCTGCCCTTGGGATCGACATTGAGCAAATTATCCAACAGTTGGCGCTGTCTAAGAGCCTTAACAAAATCACAATAAGTTACGACATTCCCCTGAAAGTGTTTCTAAGTGGCATTGATCAATCGGCACATCTGTCGCATTTGAAATTCCCCCGATTGTTGAAGATATTCCGTCGGTTTCAAGTGTTTTCGTCCCGAAACAAGTGTCACAAACAACTAGAAACAAGTGCCGTGTCAAGTGATCGACATCCAGCCAGATCATTAGCAAGTGAAAGTGTTCCGTCAATAGGCCAGCACATTCCTCAGACAGAAGTGCATTCGAATTTGGAATTAATACCCCCGCCAGTGTTATCGGTTGGCCCGATAATGACAGTACCCAATGGAAGCTCCTGCACCAGTACAAAAGAGGAAGTCGACGAGCCCATTTACCAGCCGATATGGAAATTCAAAACCGTAGGGGAAGTCCAGGAAAACTACATCAACGATGACTACTACGAACACTTGCCAAGAACATGTGACTCATCCGCATCTATAGCGGGAGTTGATATCGAAGATCACGACGAATGGGAGCCCGATGACGAATTCACATTCACCACCAAACTAGACGTCAGTCTAAGCAGCAAAGAGCCCGATACTCTGAGTGTCAACACACAGAAATCTTCGTCAAGTGGAAGTACCATAACTGGATATGCCAGCAGTATTAGTACGATGACTATTGCCTCGACATCGACATTTAGCCTCACACATCACATTTTCAGAAACATTTGCATAGTGTATAGCCTCAAGGAGCCAAAGATACGCGCGGTTTTATACGATTACGACCGGAATCGATGTTCGAGTTATTTTGCGCAGCAGCCGCCTATTAAACCGATAGGGCGGGGCACAAACTGTTCTCCTCCACCGACATCGAAAACAAGTGCGGATTGTTCGAGGCAACCCAGCGAGTTCAATTGTCATGGAAATAAATTGAAAAAGTCAAGTGAAAGCGGGGGCCGAATGTTCGCCGACTCGGTTCAGGCCTGGAAGTACATGCTGTTGGATGTTAATTACCTTGAGGATGAAGAAGATATGGTGAGCCAAATATACCTACAACCTACACCTACATAATAGTATATCAATGAAAGTATGCAACAGAAGCAGAATTGTGGCCTTTTGTTTTTGCAAACGGATTTTCTCTTTCGCATTCTCACAGTGCATATAGTATAGTAGAACTAAAACAATAGCAAACAATGGAGTGAAAAGTGCCATAAGATTCTCACTTCCATTCAGAGACGAGACAGTGTGTGCTGTGTTTGTGTCTGTATATATATTTGAAATGTGATTCATGTTATATTCTCTCCATCTGTACATTTATGATGGGTTTTTCAGAATATATATATATAGTGGGAAAGATAGTTTCACTTCGTAGTCATAACAAAATAATATCTCCTTCGGTTGATAACCTCTTGTGTGTGTGCCTTACGAAGGTCATTACATTGCATGGTGGTGTGCGTTCTAATGATGATAGAGCACTTGTTGTATTTCCGTCTTGTCGACCTCTTATATCCATTCAACAGAAATATCATTACAACATTTTTTTTTCTAGCTGATCAAGTTTTTTTTTTTTAATTCTAAAAACATTTAATCATAGTTTTTTTTTATTTTTCTTATAAAATCATTTTTTACATAAATGCTACTCTCAGAGGAAAATGTCCAATTAAATCTTCAATGGTAAGACCATTGGTTTTATACGACGTGTTTTAATAGGAAAATCTTATTAAAACAAGTCCTATAAAACCAATGGTCGCACCATTACCGTTGACCAAAAGTTTTGTAATGAAATTGAAGGTATTAAGAATATAATATTTTATAATAATGAAGTAATATTCTATCACCATTAATATTTTAAAATGTCTAATTCAAAAATACTATTATTTGCTAATAGATATTAACAGTGCTCTCTTATTATTTTAATGGGCGAAGCATTAATTAACTAATGCAATTTGAACTTTATTCTAATAACATTGATACCATTGGTCAAAAAAAGCCACCCGTCAATAGTTTAACTAGATAAAACTATTGATTCAAGAGGATATGACTTTTCGAATATCAATCACACGGACTATTGTGTTAATAGTAGTTAAATATTTTTAATGCCAGACAACAATATACATATTATATAATAATTAACAGTGTATTCTGTATCCCATTCAATCAATCTGTAATACAACAGTGTTTGGTTCCATTTTGTCAAATATCAAACACACCATTTATTTTATTAAAAACCATTAATTTTCCAATGTTAATAACAGGGGCTTTTATTTTAACAATTATGTTACTATACTATATTTGTGATTACTATATGTATATACAATTATATCAGTTAACCCCGCCTATAGTGTAAATGCAGCCTAAATTAAATTTTCCTTTCGTTGGAAAAATTACGTAATGTCATTCTGCACAGGGTAGTACATACTACATACACCAAAACCTCGCTTTGCGTCGTTCTGATTTGCGTCGTTTCAAAGTTGCGTCATTTTAAAATTACGTATCGTAGTTTCGAAGTTGCGTCGATATTATTTTAGTTTGCATTTTTGGTATTCCTTTTTTTTTCATTAATTTCTAAAAAGGGGATTCCTCATGGTTAAGGCTTACGAGTTTGCACATTACGTGAAGTCAATCAGTTTGGGAAATACATATTAATAAAATTAAGGTTAAGAATTGTTATTTCGATTTGCGTCGTGTTTTTAGACGCAAATTGGGTTTTTGTGCACTTATAAAAAACATAAGAAACATTTAAAATTTAATGTATATTAAGATTTCTGAAAGAAAGGGTTTTTAAAATCACATAAGAATAGATGTTTCGATATCGCTTTAATTTTTTTTATTATTCTCAGTTTAAGTTTAAGTTGTTTTTCCCTTTGAAAAACGTCATGCTTACGTCAAAATTAATTCTTCTCAAAAGATAAAAGAAGGTAGACACCCTGTACTACAATTTTTATTAGATAATTTCAGTTTTCTCTTTAAATGAGACGCTTGTCTATAAACAATTTATTTTCCTTTTTGGGAATGACAAAGGAATGAATAAAGAAATTTTATGTTTTATTTGAAACTAAGGTACTTCTAAAAAAACGTTCATTTTGTGAAATTTTGTGAAATTACAAAAAATGCCGCTTGAATTCGTAACTAATTGTACACGCAAAAAATCACTTACCTAAAATCAACCATCTTTCTGTTTAAAAGTGCCGAGTAAATTGTTAATGTAGCTCCTATAGAGTTAATGGCTTAAAAAAGCTTGTTTAAGGAAACTTATCTAAAACTAAACAATTTATCAATTTTCCCTTTAAATTATTTCGTTTTTAAAAACGAAAATTAAACTGCTTGGTCGATAGCGACTTAAGAAGTGTGCGTTTTTTTTAAGTAGTAAAACCCGGATAACTACCTCTTCACAATTTCAGCTTTCTTTGGGTACTTAAGCGGGTGAGGTAGTTAAACGAACCCGCTTAAGCACACAAAGGAGGCAGAAAAAAAATGTATATGAGATTTGTGGGTACTTAAGCGTTTTGGGTACTTAAGCGTGAAGTACTTATCCGGGTTTTACTTATGCATTTTAGCCTTTTTATCTCGGTAGTGACCCAATGCTTGTTAAATATCGTTGGTAGCCAGCCATTTAAAATTTTTGAACCTAGATACACTAGCCACTGTTGTGGGAGACTGCGTTATGACCCCTTTTGGAAAAATTATTCCACAAAACTATTAGTCGCAATTTACAGGCACTTTTCTTACAATCGGATTCGAGGGGGCGCTTCACTAAACAACAAAATGGTAGACTTTTATATACAGACGAATCCCTCTTAGTCGAACTTTCACGGGAGATAAAAATTAGTTCGAGTTGGAGGGATTTCTGGAAAAATTCGAGTTAGAGGGATATACTATATTTTTCCTAAGCAAATTTATTTAATATAAAAAAAGGAAAGTAGGTACATTTGGATGAAAATTAGTTATTTTTTATTGGGATGTGAAAGTATCAGTGTTCACTCGTTTAATTAATGATTCTATTTTAAAAAAAAAAATTCGACTTAGAGGAATATTGCAATAGGTCAAGAATCAAAAGAATATGTTCGAGTTAGAGGGATTTTCGACTTAGAGGGATGCGACTGTATCTTCAGTCGAGTAAGCACAATTCCACGGGAAAGATTATTGAACTTTCAGGCAATATCAAATATTTATACAAATCTAGAGAAAACTACATCATCGATAAGTATTATAATGTACCTGACACTTATCTATTTCGATATTTTACTTGAAATGATGACGAGTTCAAACATGCCTTAAAAGTTAACTTCAAATGACGCATGAGGAAAATGTTCACTTCATACACTTCAAGAATAAAAATATACGACAACATTTACCGATGTCGTTCGCTTTCTGGTGCAATTTCTCGGAAGCGAATTTCAATCGCTTATAAAGAGGGTTTCCTGTTCCGGAAATAGCATTTTGAGTAAACCAACGAGCCCTAAATATATTTATTATTTTTACATAAATGTAGACCGCTCCCCCTTTTAGCTTATGACTTATAACAACTGAGAACGAAAGATAGGGATTTCTTCTTGAAGGGAATATTTGCCTAAGGTAAGTTCGAGCAAAACACTGAACAGCGATATTTTTTTAACAAGTTAGAGTTCGCCCAGTGGTAGAAATTCCACCATAATAGGCACAACAAATTGGAAAACATATTAAAAGCAGCATTGCATCTCTGCACAAAAAGCGAATCAATCAAGCGAATAGCTATGTTGCGTTTAAGGTAGTGAAAGTGGTGCTTTACTTCCTCTTTTTATTATATAAGAATTATTTTTCGACAATTTTTTTTTAAAAATAGTTTTAGGATATCGACAAATATCTGTTTTAATAAATTGCAACTACTGCCATAAACCACGTGCCCTTGAAAACTGAAATTGTCCACGACTAGAAGAGTGTGTGTAATATAACAATAGCAATAAAATGTTAAATACATTCGTGCAAAAAAAAAAAAATATAACACACGCCAGTGTCATATATTTAGGCGACTTTTTTACGCTTGCGTCTCGGTATTTCGCTACAATGACGACCTACATTAAAAATCTATTTTTCTCACGAGGTTTATTTTAAGTTAACAATTCTCAACATTTTTAATAGACGACTTTAATGAGCCAAACAAAAATAATCCTACCCCTATAACCAGTTGCTATTTGGTAGATAATAAAATTTAAAATGTACTCGTATATTTATTATTTTTTGCTAAATTAGGTATTTTTTTTAGATCGTTTCAGAAAGCCAAATACTAAAAGCGCAGGCTGTTAAGGAGATGGACAGTTCGCCACCGCCAGTAGGCATTCTTCAAAGATTTAAAAGCATTTCCAGTGGGAATTTGTTGGATGTACCAGCTGAGGAAGACAAGAAGTCAATAACAGAAAGAGTGCGGAACAAATGTAAGTTTGAAAAATGTTGCATATTTAAAAATTGTAAAGTCGGTATACAGGATATAATCGTTTGACTATTTTTTTATTGTGCGATTTTCAGGACTGATTATTGCGAGTTCTTGAATTTTTTAAAACAACAGTACTATGCTTCCTCCTACTTAAAGTTTGGTAGTTAAAAAGAGGTCGTTAAAGCAAAATTATTCGGAAATAATTTTTGTTAAGGCATGAAACGTCAAGCATACTCATCGATTTTTGTTTTAGCTTCTGAGTAGTATTCAATAGAGACAATACTGAGACCACCAACTTCGGCCGATTTTCGGTTACTTAGCCTACAAGCTATATTTCTATGGGGTGGCAAATGCTAAGTGCGCTTGTATTGTTACATAGAAATTCGTATTGACAAATTTTTCTCCTAAATCTTTCTACGATAAAAGATATACAAGCAGGCACTAAAGTAGGCAATAAATACTGTGACTAAAATTATTTCATCTAGTTATTTCTAGAGAGTGAAAAGCTGTATTTGCCGAGTGTTGTTGACAAGTTATTTTTGCGTATTGCTTTGCCTGATCTAAGGAAAAGAATTGTGGTTTCTTTTTACCCAGAGTCAATCATTTATATTTTTCGAATGCATTCTTTCTTTGGAATCGTAAAATATATATCAATGACTGAACCCTGAAGCGTCTCTTTCTTAAATTCAGATTACAAACGGTGGGAGTTTTTTTTTAAATTCGCTGCTTAGAACATTCTTACAAAGCTGAAGTTAGATGGTGGGTAATATTGATGTTTTGATTTTCAAAGACCAATTCGATTCCTTTATTAAACCTTGATTTACGTAAGTCAACGGAATGCAGCATTTATGGATATGGAACTTTTTTACCCGACTGTACAGTGTACACAGGGAGGGTTATTGAATGCAGATCTTGGCAATCTGTTTAAACAAGTTTTTCGACGGAGTAGATTGTGTCAAAAAATAGGCAAATGAAGAAGAAATTGAAGAAGAAATTGAAAGGGGTGCACAGGCCCCGGGCGGCACTTTGCTAGGGGCGGCAATTTGGGGCGTTTATAATTTTGAAATATAAAAAATTTACAAAACGGATTCTTTTTTCAGTCTAACGAGTTTATTTCCAATTCCTTGTGTTACTCAACAACAAAATCCTGCTGCTCCCTAGTATGCAACTACACTTTAACAGAAATGACACACATAACACTGCACAGCACACACAAATTATAACACAGTACACAACATCTGCATTCGAAAATACTCTTTTTCTCTTTTCTTGCTAGAATTTGTGTGTGTGAGAGAAGTTTCTCAAAATTGAAGCTTCTTAAAAATTATTTAAGATCGACAATGAGCACTCTAACTGTATCTAATCTAATCGTATCATGGCTATAGAGCAGGAAATCATAGAGACCATCGATACTGAAATAATAATAAGAGAGTTTGCCCTGATGAAAAGAAGGAAAACAAAATTTTAAAGAAGTTTTCTGTAAATAATTACAAAATTAATTGTAATCGTACAAAATTTCGAACTAGAGATGTTAATCAATTCTGACATTATGATGATAGTGGAACTCAAAAAAGCAGGTCGCAAAATTATGTCCGTCTGTATGTCTGTGTATGTCTGTATGTCCCGAGGCCTACAGCCTAAACGGCTGCCCGGATTTCGTTCAAACTTGGGATTTGTAGTTTGGGGGCTTTAGTTTACATACTTAGAGTAAAATTTATGTTTTCAAAATTATTGTGTCCCTAGCTTTCAATTCGAATCACCGAAAACGCAGATTTGCAACTTGTATCTCGAAAACCCCAATTTGATTTGAAATACAACTATAAAGACCAAGGATGTAAGAATTATTCAAGAACAATAGCTTATACTCTGTTTTTAGCTAAAAAGTTAAGCAATAGTATTTTTCAAACTAAACATTATTTGGCACTGTTTTGTGTGCCAAATTTTACAAGAACCGCTTTAACGATTTTGGTTAAAAATATCTACATATTAAAGATAAAAACAGTATTTGAAAAAAGATCAGAGAAGACAAATTTAACAAAGTTTATATGTTAAATACAACTGGTTGAAACCGTAGACGATGTTTTTTTTTTGTGTTTAAAATTACGAGGGCGGCATAAATTAGGTCTGCCCCGGGCGGCCTCAACCCACGCTACGCCACTGGAGACACCTCTTAGTGCCTGTTTTAAGTCTTTGCTGCTGTAAAAGTATGACTTTGTGGGAATGATGATTCGCAAGATCTTCTCCAGAGGTTGGGCACGTCCGCGGCTCAAAATTACTACCGATCGTTCAAGTGTCTTTTGAAGGTCCTGCAAATATTAAAATTAATTAATGGCGTGGCCAAATGCCTTATTATTTCAAATATTTATGTTCCATAAATTTACGTTTCGATTTGCAAGCACTGTTAGTTTAAGAGAGAGATCATTGTAAGATCGATTCTAGAATGGCATGCCATGGCCCATGGATCCCTGTTCATCAACATGTATATATCTGTTTGAAATAAAAGTTGAACAGCTAGATTTAACAGGATCGGATAGTGCTCCTCAAACAAAGGAAAATCAATTAAGCGTTCAATCCGGCCATGTTCTCAAAATAAATATAAACCTAAACATCTAACTACATGCATCTTCTTAAGCATTTATACCATTTTGGGGATCATTTTCTTATTGTTAATTTGCAAGACTATTTTTACCAGTCAACGCGAATTTTTCAAAAATCACCCGATCGACATAGGTAAACAAGCTTCTATCTCTCTTACAAAACTGTTCATGAAGGTGCGATAATGCGGCGCCTAATTAATTCAATTAAGCAGTCTGATAACAAATAATCTTCGATATTAACCCACATGGAAAAACAAACCCAGCAGTTCTAAATTTAGTTTGACAAAACATTTACCCCAATTTAATATTAATTTTGATTGTTCAATAAACTAAATAAGTCTCCTTCATTCTTTTCTACTTTCAGTACAACGAGGAGTGTTCAAATTGTAAGTTTATGTCAGACAACATTTTGTTTTACATTAAAATCAATAAACAATTTCCTTGTAGACAAACAAGATCGCCGAAGGAAAACAAAAAGGGGCGCAACATATTCCGACGCGCTGAAGCAACTAGTCTATACTTAGAGGACGGCATGAAACCAAAGTACCCCATATTTAATGCTCCGCTAGAAAAGTTGGAAATGAATGAAACTTCTTATCCCGATGTGCCACGATTTGTTGTCGATTGCATCGAATATATTGAACAAAAAGACTGCATCCAAATGGATGGATTGTATCGAGCCTCCGGCAACAAGGTGGCCATAGATGAACTCAAGCAGAAACTTACCGAAAGCTACATCTACGATCCAAAGCTATTAGTTGCCGATGATATTCACACGTTGACTAGTCTGTTAAAGTTATTCTTTAGAGAACTGGGCTCACCGCTTATACCGCAAGATACTTACCAGCGATTGGCATCGACCAAAAATTTAATGGAGGCGTCAGCTATTGTCAGTTTGAAGACGGCCTTTAAGGATATGAAAAATCCCAATTATGCTACCCTCAAATTCCTTATAAAACATTTGACAACGTAAGAGAAAAACTAAATAAAAACTCCCAGCCGTTCTATAATTCCTATGTATTTTTTTTTTGCAGGGTGGCTCACTACAGTAATGAGAACCGGATGCCCGCCTCCAACTTGGCCATTGTTTGGGGTCCCTGCATTCTCTCTGCCAACCAAATAGAGTACGACATTGCCCGCATGAACACATTGGCAAAGGTGCTAATCGAAAACTACGATCAAATTTTCGGTGACAATGAACGTTTAGTTAGCTAACTTATTGTAGACATTCATTCCTATTACCTACTTATCTATAAAGAATAATATTTAAGAACTTATAAAAAGAAACCAAAAATTATTGACAAACTACTTTAAGTGAGATTTCTTTAGAATACGAGTACAATACTAAAATCGAACATGCATTGAAAAGGGTTGTTCAGAACCTTATATTTTTATTGTGATATTTATTTAAGTTTTCTTTTTTTATTTGAATAACAGAAAAGACAAATAAATAGCTTTCAACTAATTTGATCACTTATTTTTTATATAGCGGTGTCAAATCAAAGAAAATGGGTGCGTAATGCACAACATTAAAAAAATTAAAAAGTTCCTCTGGGCCGAGCTGGAAACATTCTTGGTCATTGCAAATTTGCCCGAAATGCTCCCATACAATCCAAGTCCTCGAAGGATATCATAAACAGGCGTATAAGAACAAATCGCTTATAAGAAACGCATATGGAAAAATCGTGGGCTTTGTTTCTTATATACGGGGGCGCAGTCACCTGGAGGGCGCCGAGGTGTACCGGGCACTGCGCGCCAGCTCAACTTCACTGAATTTGAATATATTATATTTATCGATAAAAATATCCCTTTTGCAACTTTGATCACCAAAATAACCCATATTCCGGTCGAATTTTTTTAACAAACTTGTCAGCTTTCATTATTTTTGTGGAAAATGAACTTTCAAACTTCTAATTGTAGCACTTAGTTGCTAGTTTTGGAAGTCTATCGTTTCGACGATAATCGTCTGAAAAGTTACGGAATGAGTGCCCTTTTAACAATACCGGTGACTGTTGCAAGTGATGAATGCAGTTTCCTTAAATTTAAGTTGATAAAAACGTAGGTACTTGCGGTTTACAATGTCGCAAACCAGATTAACTAGTTTGGCCTCACTGTCCATTAAAAATCAAATGTCAGAAAACCTAGATTTTATCTTATCAGAGAATATGCCTAAAAAGCTAGAAAGACTACAACTATATAAGATGTTAGTTGTTTTTTAATAATTTTTAAAAGGGCGCCAAATGCATGATTCGCCCTGGGCGCCTACATCGTTAAGGCCAACCCTGTATACAGTTAGCATATAACGACAACTCGGATATCAAAGTCTATTCAATATTTATATGAAAGCGAATTGCGAACTGCGAAGGATATTCGAATATTCGTAGTTTCTGAAATTTCATTCACAAGAAAATATTTTTTAGGCGCAAAAACCTGCGGATGAAATATAACGCGCTCGTTTCATTTGACGCCTAGTTTGCCAGCAAACAGCTTGAAAAGTTTTAAGAGATCAATTCCACGCTCATGCACTATAAACCTCAGAGACTACCTTGAGAGCCTCGATCGAATGAATTTTTAAAGTCTACAAAACATGCCATCTCCTAAAGCCTTTTCAAGTGCATACATAACATGAATATTTGGTTTGTGTACTTATTTACAACCTTGTACAAAAGAGTGGATCTGCCGTTTTAAGTGCACCTTGTCCAGTATTCGATTTAGCAACAGAAGTAGGAACTCGCTTTCTGGGCAAGATCACCATTCCGAGCGGGAAGAGGTTGGGCTCCAAAAGTGGTATTTCTGTCCACCTTTCTTTCAGATCCTTGATCACGGCTTATGTTTGAGCATCTTCAATGATTGATTTTTGCCTCCTTTAAACAGTCAACTTGTAGGATCTTCTCTCCTCGGTGTACCGGGTACGAAAAGCTACCCCTAAGTGAATCGACACCTTGGAAGCGTTTATTTTGTTCTGATATTTGTTTGTTGATACTCAGGACTTTACTCTGCACAAAACCCCTGTAAAGGCAGCAACTAGAAATAGCCGCTACTCTTTTTCTACATTTTTAATGGAATATATTTCAGATAACGTGCTAGTGCCATCATATCTATAACAGGACTAAAAAGATACGAAGATAGAAAACAAGTTGCACTGCAGATAGCTGAGAATCCAAAACAACTTTTGGCCAAACCCACCACAAACTGCACGAAACTTGCAAATGGAAGTGAACGGCTTTAACTTGTACACGATCACCCGCCTATATCTTCTAAATAGAATGCTAATACAGTTTATAACTCCATTTACGAATTACCTCCAGCCACGCCTTGATTTTATATGCGCCTGCCAGGATGTCACATTTCGTACCCATCCATGTCTGCATTGCCAATACTCGATCACGTTTCCATGTGGGAGGATGTGTGATGAACCACACATTCATTTGGAAATACGACACCACATCATCGATTTGATTAGTACCCTGAACGAGCAACTCTGAAGTCTGAAGTGCCTCGAATTATCAAGTGTTTTTCCACAGACGAATCTTCACCCAAAGTACAAAATTTCTCTTTCACCACAAACAAGCCAAAGCTCTCTGCTATTGCTACATAGAGATGCTAACGAGATGTTATGGACAAGTATTCTCCGTTATTCGTCGTATCAAGCACTTTTAAATCTCTCTCAACTGCACTTCCAAATTTGCTTACTTGTAATGTGGTTACTTTTGAGAAAACCCCAAAAACGTGATTGAGTCATAAAATTTGCAAAATAATGTATTTGTGCCATTTTGAATGACGCAACTGTTCGCAGAGTTGTGAATTTGCTGAAAGACATTAGAGAGAAACAAATATTTTCAAGTTTGCGGTTAACAACTGAATTCTAAAACCGTACGTTTTGCTTAGAATGGCATTTTGTTTCTGCCACTAGTAATCAACGTTAAGTGTTATTTGGGTTTGAATATACTGTTCCAGGCTCGCACAGCGCCAGCTGCATGTTTGTCGTCTAAATGAATGAAGTACTCTGCATGCATCATGAATTTGTTGGTGTCGACAGATACAGACGGCCTTCATAATTTTTCTTTCAAAAATGCCGCAATTGAAAGGAATGAATGGCATCACTGCAATTCTGAAAATTTGTGCTGTCGTTTGAGTATTTTTACATTTTCGATATCTAAATACATAGATTTCAAAGGACTATGGAGTGATGCCAACACGGATCGAAGTTTTTATGCCGAAAATCGAAAAAATACATCAACCCTTTTAAAAAGAAAAGAAAAGAAAAAATGAGGCACCTTTCAAAGGGACCTACAACGTGATTTGTTAACAGAATGTTGGTCCAGGTAATTAAACCTTTTTATGATCTCTGTAATCCAAGGCTTAGGTTTGGTCAGTAACTAAGTCAAGTAGAGAATTTGAAGATAAGCAGTTGTAAATGAAAATTAGTGATGCGACTTTGATCACAGAATGTACTAGATTTACCAAATTCTTTATTTATTTGTATGAATTGATTATAAAATAGATTTCACCAAAAATTATACCATTTTACTAAAAAAATTATTAGTCAATGCCTCAAGCATTATAGGAATAATGAATAAAAGGAATAATTATGCCGGCGTCGGCATTAACGGCAATCCATACACGGGTAGCGGAGAGATATCAGGTTGGATTTCACGCATTCAACGCGTCTTTGTCTTCGAATTCTAGTTGGTGACGTTTAACGTAACCAAAGCAAGCCAACGAATCATGGACACTGCCTAGCTCGGAAAAGCAGCTGCTCGCGACATTAAGTCCGTTCTGGTGTTCCTTATAACGCTTTTTGATAGTCATTCAAGTCATTCAAATAATCCCATTAGATATTTTAGGTTCTCCTTTTCCAATAGGACTTCTCTAACCTATGGATGTTTTCAAGGCCACCACTTTCGTTTTTCTTAATTTTTTTTTCAAGAGTTCGCTCTCTAAAGCAATTGATAAAAATAAATAAAGGTTTCGATTCTCAATGATGGCGAAGAGGAAAACAGGTATGAATCCAAAAATTGGACGAAAGTGACTTAATATGTAACGTTTACTCCCAAATAGGGTTGCCATAGGTACACCTTTAGTGGGGCAATTTTTCGTCTTAAAAATGATTTTGTCCACAAAATTGGAAATACGAAAGGGAGCAGAAAAGTCACCTTTTTCATAGGTACATATTTTGAAAAAAACAAAAATAAAGCTTCCACTGGGCGTGTTCTTCTCTTTCATTGTTTGGTTTGGTAATTGGTAATTGGTAATTGGGCAAAAAGCAGTCAAGAAAAAGCAAATACTTTTGCAGAGTACCTTGAGAACGTCTTCAAACCTTATGAAGATAAAGATTATCAAGGAAACGAAGAAACGTGCGAAGAAGACAGACCTATTCGGCCGGTAACAGCTAAAGAACTTGCCAAAGAAATCAAAGAAGGCATAAACATAAAAAAAGCCCCAGGGGAAATTTTAAAATAAATTCCTTGAAAAGGTTTAAGAAAACTAGCGCAGCATGTGGAAGATCGCGCAGGTAATAATGATACCAAAACCAAGTAAACCACCTAGCGATGTAACCTCATATCGCCCAATATCGATACTACCAATGTTGTCCAAGCTATTCGAAAAAATGCTGGCAAAACGTCTGCAAAAAATTATCTAATGAAAAATCGCTACTTCCAAATCATCAATTTGGGTTTAGAAACAAGCACTCTACAATTGATCAGGTGCATAGAATCACAGATAAAATCGAAAAAGCATTTGAAGAGAAAAATGTGTGCTCTACAGTATTTCTTGATATAGCACAAGCTTTCGATAAAGTCTGGCACAAAGGACTGATACACAAACTACAAAAGCAACTGCCGAAGCAGTATTCGACCATTTTGGAGTCTTATATATCAGATCGATTCTTCAGAATTAAGCAAGATACAGAGTGCTCAACATTAAGAGAGATTAAAGCTGGTGTACCGCAAGGCAGTGTGTTAGGTCCAGTTTTATACCTTCTCTTCACTAGTGATTTGCCTGAAAGTGAAGAAACCACCATAGCTACTTTTGCAGATGACACAGCCGTCCTTGCTGTGGGAGCATCTGTCGAAATAGCAACAAAAAAGCTTCAGACGGCAATAAACAATATATCAGAATGGACTAAGAAATGGCAGATTAGATTAAATGACCTTAAGTCAACCCATATTAACTTCACGTATAAAAACGTACCACACATTCCAGTCTATATTAACAACAATGTAGTAGAATTTTCTAACACAGCTAAATATCTAGGCATGACTCTAGACGCTAAACTGCGTTGGAAAGCGCACGTTAAGAAAAAAAAAGATGAGTTGAACATGCGATACAGTAAAATGTATTGGCTTATTGGGAGATACTCATCCCTGTCCAACTACAATAAGTTATTGCTATACAAGCAAGTCCTAAAACCAGTATGGACCTACGGGCTCCAATTGTGGGCATGCACATGCCAAACAAACTTACAAAAAATTCAGGTTTTCCAAAATAAAGTACTAAGGAACATAGTTAATGCACCTTGGTACATACGCAACGCCGATCTGCATAGAGATCTAAATGTTGAAATGGTTGAAGATGAGGTTAAGAAGGTTGCTCAGAGGCATAGAAATCGGCTTCTCAATCACATAAACACAGAAATAACAGAACTTTTAAATGATGACAATGTAATCAGGAGACTGAGACGGATAAAACCTCTTAAAAATCCGACAAACGGCGGATTTATCTCTTTAAATTCATTAAATAATTCAAAATATAAATTGCTGATTAGTCGTACGACTAGGTGCAATCTTATTCGGGATGGCTAATGTCAGTCCCCCGGGAGTTTTTTTAGATGAGTTAAAGTCCATCACTATTGCAGAAGTATCCCTCGCGTATAGCTCTGCAATGTCTTTCGATGATTTTTTACTTCCAGCGAATTCCCAACACAAAAAAAAAAAAAATTGTTTGGTTTACGAAAACATAGTGACAACAAATACATCCGAAGTGTTATACGAACTTTAACAACTGAATCCATTTAACAAACTAAATACTTGTTATACACGGCGGGCTAAAAGAAGTCATCCGATGTTGTTTGGCTCTCATTTTTTTTCGAAATGAAAAACTTCGATTCTGTTTTTTGATTATGTTTATTTGAACCTTTGGAATTTTATTAGTCAAGTCGAAAAGATGATATCGGCCAAATGGGCGCCGTCATATGTGAAGTTTGTCTAGGTGATATCGCAAACCGTGGTGACCTGTAAGGTAGCCTACAAGGTGTTTGATATCGTGCCTTCGTAGATTTAGAATTTTTTTGGCATTTTTCTTGAATGGCAGGATTAATCTTTTGGCTTGTCTGAGGCCTGTGATTTCTTGCCACTGTCTGATACACATGTTGTGTTCCCAACTATTAATAGTGGAAGTGATTGCTGATTTGGTGACGACGCAGAAAGGTTCTGGTCCTATGAAAGGGGTTCCTGACCCTTTCCTGGTCAGTTCGTCAGCTTTTTCGTTTCCTTCAATACCCTCGTGCCCGGGAACTCACCATAATTTGGTTTTGTTTCTGAAGCAAAGAGTGCATGACTGACTTTTAGACAATTATTGATGAACTAAGCCTTTATTGCTTACTAAATTACTTAAGTAAAGTTAAAGACTTGCCACTCTCTATGTGCATATGCATATGCATTTTTCTTAATGCCTAAAATATGGCGCGTGTATTAACAACTAAAAGTAACACAAGCCAAACGTTTTTGCTTTTTGAAATTTCTCCGGACATTGTAATCCAGCTGGCATTTATTGTCCATTTTCGCACTCCTATTACATTCCTCCGCACACCTTCTTGCTAGCTTTTAATAAATTATGCATACATTTGTTTACTCATAAGATCGATACCTAATTTACCTACCCCCTCTGCATTCGCCAAGTAATTTTAATATAATAGCACCAGCCAAGAGTTTAATATACAATTTTCACACGACATTAATTTCCATGACAGCTATTCATATGAGGTCTAGTCACAAAGGGGGTTGATTTGGCAAGTTTATTGGAAAATATCATCAACCTAATTTATAAATAAATAATGTTCTATTACACACTAAAGGTGTTGTTGCTGTTGCCCTTTGGGCACAACACTGCCATTAAATACACTTACCCTTACTATAAATAAGTAATGAATCCAAGCACTTCTTGAGTGCACTTGAAGGTTATCGATTACACTCCTAATTCGCTCAGTCAGCGAAGTAAATCCAAGGGCACACTACCATTTTTAACAGAGATAATGCCCGTCAGCGCGGACACCAACGATTCCTTTCAACACTTGTGGAGGGTTTGGAGATTTGTCGGCTTATATCCGCATCCAAGTCGAAAAGGGTTGTATTATACCTATTCAATTCTAGTGAATATTATAGCCAATGTGCTGACACCACTGTTCGTGTTTATGAAAGTGTTCCTTCTGGACGATATAGGACAGATCATGATTAACTTGCAAGTCAGTCCCACAATTATCGCCGCCTCCCTGAAGCAACTAGTGATCTTTCTGCGTATGTCGACATTTTACAAAGTGAAGACATTAATCGACCAGCTTGATCAGAGGGCGAATCTAAATAAGAACGAGGCTCAGTATCTCAGAAACATTGTCAAGCAATGCCACTTTATGTTTATGATAATACAGGCCGGAATATTTGCCTGTTTACTGTCGACCACAGTTACTGGGCTCATTAACGGGAAGCTACTCGTCGAGGGATGGTTTCCACTTGACTGGACTTCATCAATTTCTATTTATGTACTTGCGTTCGCATTTCAGTTCTTTTCAATAGGTTTCCAGTGTGTTGAGAATATAACAAGTGACGCCTATCCGCCGATATACATTAACGTTTTGATGGCCCACATCCACGTTCTTTGCATGCGAGTTTCAAGAGTTGGCAATGATCCCAGTGCCTCACCTGAAGAGAACTACAATGAGCTCAAAGCCTGCGTAAAGGACCATAAAAATGTCATACGGTATGTCATATGTCAAAAAGATTATTAAAAATCAGTTTCTTCTTTTTTTTAGTTTATTTGAAACAATCAAGCCAGTTATTTCCGAATCAGTGATGATCCAGTTCACTATAACAGCTTTCGTTCTATGCGTATCAGTAGTTAATTCGCTTATATTCAATCAGGAGGTTTTTCAGTTAATTGTAACAATTTTTTATATTTTCTACATTCTGTGTGAAATATATCCTGTGTGCCATTTTGGAGATGCTTTAAAAGTAGAGACAGACCTTCTTACTACAGCTATCTACAGCTGCAACTGGGTGGATCAGTCAATCAAGTTTCGCAAGGCTTTAATTATATTCATGCAACGTTCACAAGAAACCAACATAATTCAGGCTGGAGGTATTACCACCATTTCTCTGCAAACGTTTGCCAGTGTAAGTAGGTAGTTGTAAAAAGATGTTTTGGCTGTTGCCTTTAGTTTTTGTTTTATTTTTTCCAAATTATCCGCTTTTCATTTTCATTGTATACCATCTTGAGCCAAGTAGATTAGAATTGCTCGGTTCGTTTTCGACAAGTGAATATTTTCATATTCGACTTTAGATCTAAGCACTTGGCAACAGCTACAATTGTGGTTACGTAACGGTGAGGCTCGCAGTCAATATTATTAAAATTGAAATGTTATCATTAAACAATTTTACAGCTCACGCAAAAGGGAATGCTTTCAAGTTAATCACGGCGTGAATTGTTAAAATGCACGTGTTTTCAAATTTGCACTTTTAGGTTCTCGAAATGTTATTACCTACAGAGAATTTTAAAAATTCAATCCGAGTTTATTTGATTTAAATGTACCTACACATATAATAAAATCGATAAACACTACTATAATGTTATTTATAGTTAAGCGAATGTTGTTAAGTTAGACTGGGTTGATTTTCAGAAAACGATGTGGAACAGGCTTGTGCCAAGTTATTGCACCTGACTTGGCCTTTTTATTTCATTTTACTCCAGTGGTAAGAGTATCCTCTATCTATCCAACCCAGACCGAAGAGACATCTAGATAAATTGCGCTGGCAACTCATGACAGCAGACTTTTCCTGGCTTAAAAGGTTAAGCTGCTGTCGACAATTTCTCCCAGATGTGCTAGTGCTTCCTTGGATCTATTGGTTTAGTTCCCAGCTCGAACTAAATGTGCATGTTTAACAGTCCCTTGGCTAGTTATCAAGAGAGCCTCGGTCATATGATGACAGTTTCATATCCGTGACGGATTCCGATGTGTGTCTGGCCAGGGCCACACAAAACTCCGTGATATATTTTGGTTCAACTAATAGGACCAGGAATTGTGTCTCGTTGTTGTTTTTCTACTCGTGCGGCATTGTTGTACTTAAACCCATCGTCGGGTCTACACCTGGACCTGGTATCTGGTATTTCAGCTATCTACTGGGTGAAGCAGTTTAAAAACAAATTCGGTCGGTAGTGCGATGTGTTCATTCTCTGGCGGGATATATTTCAAAGCGCAAACAGAACATCGTGACTATTGAAATAGTGTAGACTAGTAGAGGATGTGGAGCTTAAGCTTTCTGTGTATTTCAATCAGCCGAGCGACTAAAAATCCAAGTTTAAAGTTAATTACTTAACTTTTGTATTAGTCAATGTTCTCGCCATCGAAAAATATCCTTAAGACCCAAAGTAAAATTACCAACAGTTCCTTGGAAAGCTTTGGAAAACTGTTTCGCATTTTCTTTAAAAAAATTCAGCGTAAATACAGTTGTATTCAATTGAACAAATCGATTATGAACTAACTTCTCACCCAATCACAATATATATTAACTTTTTTTAATTTCCACAGTAGTTATATTTGAAATTGCAAATTCTCCCGCCGTACTGAAAGAAAAACCTTATATAGGGTGACCAGGTATGAACGATAGGGGAAATAAAATTTAAATAAAATAAAAACGGCTTGAGATAAAATTGATTTATGGCATTATCTATGTGTGGAATAGTATTCATTTAAAAAATGGCCGCCTCGGCTTAGCTGGCAGCGGTTAATGGGTCGGTCAATTTTTGATGGCCTCTACTCAATCCATTGACAGCTTGATGTCAGTGGTAACTTTGATGGCTTCTGAATCATAACAAATGGAAAAGGTGACAGCTGACAGGCCACTAAATAATTTCAAAACTAATTTAAAAAAAAAAACTGTACAGTCTAGGTACACTAATCGAATGACAAAAAAACAATTCGATGGTCTTTCCCATAATATTTCGTTATCCCTGGCAAGGGTTTTCTGTTGAAGCAAACCACATAACCAACCGATGTTCTGTGAAAAAAAAGAAGAAAAATCATAAAACTCCATGTATTGTATTCGAAAAGCCAAAATCCATCCATACCCTTGCCATATAGATTTGTGTTTCTATACTCACCTCGATTGACCCTACATCCAAATCCAAGTTGCTCGACAGAATCCCATTCCTCTGGTCGTCGTCGTCGTCGTCGGGCTGCCATGAGCAATATGATTTTTCAATATAATTCTGTTGGAGATTTGGGAAGGATTTTTGGTCATGAATAATTTGCTTTCGTTTTTGGCTGTTCAATTCTCGAGCCAATTTATGCTTATGTATATGTAAAGCTGACGAATTTTATATTAATGTTGGGCATCCTCGGATAACCATTTTTGTGAATGGATTCTTTGGCTTTTCGGTCTCTGACTGTGACTATTGTTAACGGCCAATGTTTGTATGGGTCTTAGAATGTGGGATATTTATATTTCGAGACAACCATATGTCAAAAGCTTTTCGAAGCTACCGACAGTAGGCTATCTGAATTTGTATAGAAAAGTAAATTATTTTTGTTACCACTTTAAATTTAAGTAGAAATTTTCTAGAACAGAAATGTTTTTTTCCCACTTCATATAATAAACACAAGCACACCCGCCCGTCTTCGCTTAAATATTTTATAAAATAAAGATTAAATGTGTTAGTAAATTTAGCACGTTTGCTCTTGTGATGTCACATTTTTAGCAACATTCAAACAAATGACGGCTATTTATGTCTACTACTGGGCTAACATTGACAAATTTTAATTTTCAAAGAGGTGTATTGTTCAGTGGTGCCAAATCATGGGTGATTACCAATTTCGTCGGCATATTGCCTTTCAAAATAAGCTATAAGGGCGAAAAGGGCATTTTGACCTCTCAGGACAAAAAAAGGTAAATATAGTGTATTTTGTTGTTTTTAATGTCGGCATGGGCAAAAGGGATATTTTTGGGTATTTTCGATAATCTTTTATTTATTTATTTATTTATTTATTTATTTTAATCAAATGAGTACATCTATTGTTCTCGATAGATTAGATACTTAATACAAAAAATTTATACTTAAAAATGACCACCAAAGCCTTACAAAATTGTTAGTTTATTCCTAAATGATTCTCTACTAATATTAAAATCAATAACATCACAATATTTATTGGATTCCCTAAGGCATCTAGAAACTGGTTCATTGTAACCATAGTTAACCCTATGATAGGGTATATGAAATAAAAAGCGGTTTCTAAGAACTCTCGCAGGAGCATAAAATCCAACTAATGATAGTAGAAAAGTGCAATCGATATGACCATCTATCAAATCGCGAAAAATATTGCCTCCGTCTGAAAAGTGGTAAGATACCAAATAATTTGCACCTCGTCTCGTAAGATGACATTTCAATATTCCATCGCAGTCTACGAACAGCTACTCTAGTAAGACGCTTTTGATTCTTCTCAATTCTAAAAGAATGTACTTCGTAAAATGGATTCCATACTATACTGCAGTATTCAAGATGTGATCTGACAAATGCAAAAAATAGACATTTAAGAGTATGAGGATCTTGAAAGTCTTTCTAATTCCGCAATAAAAAACCAAGCATCTGACTACCTTTGGCAACCAAAAACTCAATGTGCTTGCAAAAGCTAAGTTTGATGTCAAAAATAACTCCAAGATCTTTTTTGGAGCAAATAATGGACAAAGGGGTATTATCGATTACGTACGTAAAGGGAATTGGAGAGAGGTGGCGATAAAAAGAAAGGCTTTGACATTTAGAGACATTGAGATGAAGGTTATTGTCATTACGCCAAATAGAAAGACGTTTAAGGTCTTTTTGTAGAAGAATACAATCTTGAACTGAACGTATTGGTCGGAAGATCTTCAAATCGTCGGCAAACATAAGACAAAGTCCGGAATGCCATTAATAAACAAAAGGAAGAGCAGAGGGCCCAGATGTCTACCTTGAGGTACTCCAGAGGTGACATAAATTGGTGACGAGAGCATTATTGGTTTATGCGAACATACTGGATACGATCCGTTAAGTAGGAATGAATCCACTTTAGGATATTGGAGTGAAATCCTAACGTAGTTAGTTTGGAAATTAATGTTTTATGGTTAACGCGATCAAATGCCTTAGCAAAGTCTGTATAAATTACATCACATTGCGAGCCATTCTCAAGGTAATTCAAGACAGTATTACAAAAAATTGAGAGATTTGTAGTAGCGGATCTGCCTGCAACGAATCCATGCTGAGACGGAGAGATAAATCTATTTAAGAGAGGTGTAGGTTTGTCACAAACTAGTTTTTCAAACAACTTAGGGATAGACGACATTTTACGGATTGGACGATAGTTGGTAATATCATGCCTCGATCCAGATTTATAAATGGGCGTTAAAAACGACCTCTTCCAATCTTTGAAAAAAAATTCCAGACTGGAGAGATAAATTAAATACTAAACACAAAGGTACAGAAAACGCGGAGGAGCACTTTTGAAGTAAAATTGGCGGGATGCCATCCATACCCGGATTTTTTTCTAGTGTTAATGAAGAAAGAGCTATTTGAACTTCAGTGATTGAACACTATAAGTAGCAGATATTTACGAAATCATTGGACATTGAGTTGTTACATGAGACTCTAGGTACGGTAGTACCACAAGAATAAACAGATTGAAAGTGGTTAGCAAACATGTTACAAATGGTTGACAGATCAGATGAGGACACACTATTAAGACGCATACATTTAGGAATACCATTCGATTGTTTCCTGCTATTTATAAAGCTCCAAAAGCGTTTACAATTGGTTTTTAAATTAGATCCGACAGAAAGAACATAGTGTTTGTAACAAAACTTATTTAAAACATGAAATTCTTTTTGAAGCGTCCGATAAACTTTCAGAAGTTCCGGGTCGTTATTTCTACAAGGTGGCGCAAAAATAACCTTCCGATGTTTTTTGGCTGTAATTTAAAAAAAAAAATTAAAAACTTTGATTCTTCTTGTGGATTATTTTTAATTGGTCTTTTAATTTTTTTTACATCAAGTCGAGAATATGATGTCATGTAAATGGCCGCCGCCACAGTTGATTGTCATTTGAGCCCTTTTTATGGCATTTTCCATCACTTTGGCCAAAACTTCCGGCGATAGGTCCTCACATTCTTGACGGATATTGTCTTTAAGAGCTGCAAGAGTCTGAGGCTTGTTGACATAAACCCGCGACTTCAAAAACCCAAACAAAAAGAAGTCTGGAGCGGTCAAATCAGGCGATCTTGCTGGCCAGTGCAAATCGCCAAAACGGGAGATTAGGCGACCGGGAAATGCATCCTTCAGCATATCGGTTGTGGCACGTGCAGTGTGTGCAGTTGCACCGTCCTGTTGGAACCACATGTTTTCCAATCCCAATTCATCAAGTTGCGGCAAAAAGAACTCGTTGATCATTGCTCTGTAGCGCTCACCATTCACAGTAACCGTTTGGCCCGCGACGTCTTCGAAGAAAAAAGGTCCGATGACTCCTCCAGCGAAAACAGCACACCATACAGTGACTTTGAGCGGGTGTAATGGCTCTTCGTGGGTTACACGCGGATTTTCAGTGCCCCAGAGCGTAAATTTTGCTTATTTACGTACCCGCTAAGATGGAAATGGGCCTCATCACTCATGATTATTTTTGATGAAAAATCATCTTCCTCTTGGTGGTGATTAAGGATGGCTTAAGCGTATGTTAGACGCGATTGGCGGTCAGCAGCTAACAGCTGATGCATGTGAGAATATGTATATACTTGCCTTTGTACTTTAGGATTTCGAAGCTAAGACTTGCTTAAATTAAAACTATTCATTCAGTACGATACCATATTATGTGGCAACACCTTTTGCGTGTTGTTCGACTGTGTTGCCTTTTGCTTTTGAAATGTGAAACCACCTAGGTGTAACGGAAATTTGAATTTAAAGTTAGGGTTGCCAGATTTTAGTTTTCGCGTGATGTTCACAATATCTTACATTTTTATGAATTGTATTTCGCAATACCAATATCAATTTGAATTGATAAATTTGGTCAATCGTCAACCCATTGATAGTAGTTGATCTTCGCAATAGGGGTGATTATCTTCTGCAATTAGTATTCGTGGCTTGTGCCAAATCAAAAGGCTTGGAAAATTAATTGGTGTGAATTCAAATTGAATTCAGATTTATAAAATGCGGGTTTGTTCGAAAATATTCTTTTTTGTAGTTTTGTGAAGAAAGAAAACATACAAAATTTGCATAAAATTTGTAAAACGATATGAGGGCTTATTGAAGAAATTTCTATCGTTTTTAAGAAAAAAGATAGCCTAAAATACGACAAAGCACCCAATCTGGCAAAACTGTTTAAAGTTGAAATGTCTGGATTAACCGTTAAAAAATCAACTGCTTCTTGCTGTTCTAAAATCTGCCTTTTATATCCGCTCTGCCATCTATCGACAAGTTTCTAGTTTACTCCTGTTCGTCCCGAACAAACTAGCTGGTTCTAGAATAAGCTCACTTAACTCTCCACTTATTTGACAGATTCGAGTCTCCAATTGGAAGTGGAACTTGTTTGGTGACCAATGGCTTGTTTACACTTCACCATTTAAGGTTCCACGCTATGTTCCACACCAGAATCGTGCGGAGTGACTTGGATAAACCAGTATCCAATAAAGTCAGATGACAGTGTTACTCATCAGAATTTTGTTCTGTCTATGGTTTGTCTGGCAAAATGTTTTACTTTGACATAACGATTCAAGCCAGCATCCATAGTATTTTGCACATAACCAATGTCTGTCTAATATTGGGCTAAATATTTTTCTTTTCCTTTCGTCTCTAGTTCATCTATCATCCCATCAATGCAGCCCCAGATCATCGAAACTATAGGCAACACTTCAACTGGTTAAATTTCAGTGCGTATGCCATTTTCACAGGACAATATAAATTTAATTTTAGCTTATAAAAGGAGATAGTGTCAGGTAATAAATATTTATAACACGATAGACTGAAATTAAGTGGCCCAAGGCTAGAACGCCAGAGCTATAATTTGAATATTATAACAGGTAGGTAGTGCATCAAAGGACTTGTTCCATGAAGTGCACCCAAAAGGTGTCATTTGCACAGCTAATTCGCTTAGTCAACAAAGTGAACTGGAGCGGCTGGCTACTCTTAGCAGGCATATACTCGTTAAGTAAAGCGATGTCCAACCTGGATACCAACGATTCTTTTATTTATATGTGGAAAGCCTGGAGATTTGTCGGCGTGTATCCGTACCCGAAACTGAAATGGCTTTACAACATCTATGCAGTTTTTGTGAATTTGGCAGCCGATATAGTGTCGCCGTTTTTCATATTTATAAACGTGTTTTTCGTGAACGATCATTCAGTTGTTATGAACAATTTGAAAATCAGTCCCACGCTTATTGTCGCGTCCTTAAAACAGCTGGTGATTTTCTTTCGAATGTCAAACTTTCACAGGGCAAAGGTGTACATCGACCAACTGGACCAAAGGGCGAGACTTAATAAGGACGAGACTCAATATCTAAGAAATGTCGTCAAGCAGTGCCATAGCATAGCGCTGGCTGAACAGATTGCATTATTCGCCTCGTTGTTATCATATGCAATACCTGGCCTTATCGCCGGGAGACTTATATTTGCAGGATGGTTTCCATTCGACTGGACCTCGTCGACAACGCTTTACGCAGTCGCTTTTTCATACCAATATCTTTCGTGCGCCTTTCAGTGTGTCCAGAATGCTGCCAATGATGCTTATCCACCGATATACATAAACGTATTGATGGGTCATATTCACGTCCTCTGCATGCGAGTTTCAAGAATTGGCACAGATTCGAGAGCAACACCCGATGAGAACTACAAGGAGCTGACGGCATGTGTTAGAGACCACAAGAACATCATAAGGTTAGATAACATCAAGGGACTGTGCTCAAAATAAATAAATTTCCCTTGCAGCTTGTTCGAAACCATCAAGCCAGTGATTTCGGAATCAGTAATGATCCAGTTCTTCATAACAGCCCTCGTTCTGTGCCTGGCGGCTATTCACTACCTCGTTTTCGATCGCGACATCTCTCAGCTGATTAGTACGATTGTTTACATTGTCTGTGTTCTGTCTGGATCGTTTCCTGTTTGTTATTTTGGAAATGCTTTGATGGACGAATCAGAAGGACTGACAACAGCTATCTACAGCTGCAACTGGGTGGATCAGCCGATTAAGTTTCGCAAGAGTCTGATCATATTCATGCAACGCTCACAAAAAACCGACATGATTCTGGCAGGTGGTCTTGTTCCGATTTCCCTTCAAACATTTACCGAAGTAAGTAGTTATCGTAGTCTCTATATGAGTCGACTGTTATCGAAAGGAATTATTTCTAGATCATCCGCTTTTCGTTTTCGATGTTTACTGTGCTAAGTCAGTTATAGATATTTGGACTGGTGCGGACGTTTAGAAGTCTCGTGTAGTTTGTTTCCTGTTTTCTCTGGTCAAATTTTATTTTTAAAATTAAAGTTTCCTGGAGTCAAAATAAATTAACAATCAAAGGGCCTATCCACTTAACAAATTCGTTCTACTTTGCAAATTACTACTTTTAAACTGAAATTATAATAAATAAATATTTAGTCGTAAAATTAATTGTTGAAAAAAAAAACGTTTTTTAAAAATTCAGTTTTCTTTGTATGTATTACCTGCAAACGGCAATAACAATTTTTACAACCTTAGGCGGCGATATTATTACAACTCAAGTACAAGTTTAAACATACAAAAATGAAGAGAAGATTTTTTTATATATTTTTTCTAGGCCTATGGTCCTTACGGACCTGTTGCGCCAACTATTTATTTATTTATTTACTACTTGATTGCTACAGATAAAAGCGTCAAGGCCTTGACATTAGTGGTCGTTTTATGGCAAAATGCATTAGTACTTGCTTGTTCGCTAACAGCAGCCAATATGTATGTTGTCATAAAGGGAAAGTAAGATGATGCTGCCTACGAAGTTAAACTCGTTCTCACCCTCCGAAATTCTCCTAACAAATAGAACAAATAATTCAATATGATCAACACAAGTTATGTATATCGACGGATATGCATCACAGGCCACATTCTGGATACATTGAAAGGCGGTCCAAACAAATTGAAAAAAAAACGCAAACAGATAACGTGCATTTGATGATGCCCAGTCAAATGGAAACAATGATTCAAAGAGAAGCGTCCCCTTGATGAGGCTAGGATCTAGGAATTGTATAAGATGCCAAATATCCAATTAGCGAGATCTATACAATTTGCACCATACGGTGACATTTGTGAGATATTTCACGTCCTCAATATTACGATTTGCCCTGTGATCGAGTTGATTGAGGTAGATCTTAACCATTGGTTAAGCGACGCGGCGATGAGTGCAGGACTGACTTCCAAATGTTCCACAATTGATGCCCGATCGCTTAGAAAAAAACACATTTGCACACACGGAAACTGGCGAAGTGTTGTAGAGCCATTTTAGCTTTGCGAAAGGATACAAACCAACGATCCTCCAGATGTACCACAGGCAAATATAAGAATCTGTGCTATTTACTTTGGATATTCAAGTAGATAAATGGGGCGTATCTACATACGTTCTAGACTGAAAATGTTTTCTACTAAATGGGCACTTTTATAGGCGGAGAATGCTCACTTCCAAAGGGCTGACACTCGTAGTGATTCATTTATTATTTATAAGGACTATTAGCTTCGAGACTTAATAACGGTCTAGAAATAAAACATTGGAAACGAGTGTCATAATGGGTTTAAGTTATGAAACAAAATTTAATTATGTAAACCGCATTTTCGAAATCAATATGAAACATTTTACGCACGCAACTAAATGTATAGTGTTAATTACACAAGGTCACAGATTAAAATGACGACAACTTAAGGGATGTATATGTATAGTACAATGCGGGGATACGGGAGGTAAAAGTGTGAACAAAAATTTGAATTTTCCGTGCTTTGCCCGTGATAATACAACTGAACTGAATTTTCAAAAAATTTTATTTTACGCCAAGGACTAAAGAAAGTGTTAAGAATATTAAGCGTAATCGCAGTCAGAAGCGTAAATAAAAAATGTATTTTACCATCAAAACTTAATGAACTGGACACTGAATATAAAACCCTGGTACATTTGATAAAAATTAGTTTTGATTCAACAATTTTTTTATCAATATACCAAAATTGGTCCAACAAAATGTTTCTATCAAATTGACAAAATTTTACAAAGTTTTGACTTGTGATGATAAAAAAAAATTTTGTTTCAACAAAAATCGTTTGTTTGTGTGTATAAAAACAATTTGTTAAATTAATCATTAATTTGTTTATTCTACAAAAGAGATTTGCCAATTCTCTCGTTGCTGTTTTGTCAAATCAACAATTAACTGTTGCTTTTACAAAGAAATTTATTGATTAGGTCTTTGTCTTTTTTAATAATAATATCGAATTAGTTTGTCAATTCAGCTATTGTATTTAGTTAAATCAGCAGCAATATTGTTGATTGTACAGAAATAATTTCTCAGTACTGCCGTTGTGTTTTGTTGAATCTATAAACAGATTGTTGGTTACACATAGCAAATTTTTTGTCAGCTCCAGCATTTTAATTTGTCGATTCATCAGCAAAATTGTTGAATAATCTGTTGAATTAAATAATGTAAGGGTAATCGTGTTTCGTTTTTTGGTTAGGGATCTTCAGATTGTCCAGTCGTCAGCTCATGTTTGGTGATTTTGCGGGTGATTGAAGTGGAAATTTTTAATGCTTCCAGTAGGTTTAACAAAAACATTCAATGTTTCCAATATGTATTTTTGTGCATTTGCGAATCAGATAATTTGGCTTCGAAGATGGTAATTCCAATTCTCTGACATTGTAGTTTTATTTACAAAAGTCCCACGACATTTTCTGAAGCGGCGCGCGTAACGTGTTTCTAGAACCTATCGCTGCAATATCCACTCATGCTCTGCACAGGAGATGAAGATATCCCTTTCAAATAAGTATTATGATCAATACATCGACAGGTCAGCAATCGTGTAATTAAAATGTTCTTTCAACTTTCAGTAAACAAAGCTATTATTGATCACGAATGTTCGGTCCAAATAATTAAAATTAAGTGGAATCGTGAATGACGAGGGTCCGAAAGTATTATTATAGGACTCAAAAGGGATAAAGTGTAAATAGCTTAATAGTTCTCGAACTATAGAAAATATGCTAAAACTATGCAATTTAAACTACACCGAAGGGAGTTACATGAAGCAAAGTTCGTTTTCGCATGATTTCTTTCGTTTTGTAAAATACGAAAACGTTTTGAGTTTATTTTTTTACAGAACTCCGCTGCGATGTTTTCTAATTGTTAAAATCTCTATAAAAAAAAGTCCAGGCATAATAAAATCTTTCTTTAATATTTTTCCGTCCTTGAATGTTTTTTGTTACTAACGTAAGTTTCGAAGTTTTCGATGAAAAACAAAGTTGACTTATCTTTTCTATAAATTAAGCGAGATATTAGGAAATTATCTTGTTTGCTGTTTTTGAAGGATTTTATTTTATTTTTGATTTTTATCACGACTTTTGTCATTATAAGCTGTGATGGTTTGTGCGAGCCAAACTCGGCCGACCGACAGCCAAGCGTGACAAGCCTACCATCAAATGGTCAAACTGGCGGTCAGCTGCAGGATGGGCCATGATTAGCTATTTATATTCTATTAAAAGCTGACTACAGCCCTTTGGGTAATATAATTACAGCAATTAGGTGTCGACACATTAGTTTACGATAAATAATAAATCGACTTAAAATCAACAGCAACCCTTTTGTTGGCTAAAAGAAGAGTAGGTACTAGAAGAGTATAAATGCCAGCGATTTATTCGAAAGAATTCATAGTCAAGAAACTTAGCCCAAACGTGACACTATAACCGTTCGGATAGATTATGTCCAAGGTAGACTCAAACGACTCTTTTATACACCTGTGGTACATCTGGAGATTCGTTGGCGCGCATCCAACCACCAACTTTAAATGGCTTTACTACATCTACGCAATTTTAATAACTTTTGTGGCCGATGTGCTTGCACCGTTTTCAGTGTTTTTCAATGTGTTCTTGCTGCGGGATCTGGGATCTATTGTAGCCAACTTGCAAATAAGTCCCACTCTTGTTGTAGCGTCGCTTAAGCAATTCGTGGTTCTCTTTCGAATGTCCACATTCTACAAAGTCAAGATTCAACTTAGGGAACTTGATGAAAGGGCCAACCGCAACGAAGAGGAGGCTCAATACCTCAGAGGTGTCATCAGACAATGTCGCCGCATCGTGTATATTTTCGCCGCTACATTATTTTTCTCTTGGCTATCATATGCCGCACCTGCCCTCGTCTATCATAGGCTTGTCTTCGAAGGGTACTTGCCTTTTGACTGGGATTCATCAACTGCTGTGTATGCACTTGTGTTTGCATTTCATTCGCTCTCATGTGCCTTTCAGTGTGTTCAGAATGTCACAAGCGACTCCTATCCATCGGTATATATGAATATACTGATAGCTCATTACCATATTCTTGGCATGCGAGTCGCAAGGATTGGAACAGATTCGAGTGCTTCATCTGAAGACAACTTCAAGGAGCTTAAGGCTTGCATAAATGATCATAAGAACGTAACAAGGTGTGTCCCCCAAGAATTGGATACACAATATCAATTAAAAACAATTTTTTTCCAGATTATTCAACACCATCAGTCCAGTGATTTCCGAATCAGTCCTAATCCAGTTTGTTATCACTGCCTTCGTTTTGTGTTTAGCAATTCTTAAATTTATCATATTCACAAGCGACTCCGGTACGCTCTTCAACACTCTTATGTATGTGAACGCTATCCTTGTCGAATCATTTCCTGTGTGTTACTTTGGAAATTCTCTAATGGCAGAGACAGACAAATTTACTACCGCTATTTACAGTTGTAACTGGATTGAGCAGCCAGTGCAATTTCGAAAGGCTCTGATTATATTTATGCAGCGTTCACAAAAACCCAACATAATTCTGGCAGGTGGTCTCGCATCCATTTCTTTGCAGACATTTTTGGGTGTAAGTTGAACTCTGACTATAATTGTATTCGATATATATTTATGCTTTTTTCGAAATTTCAGATTATACGCTTTTCGTTTTCAATGTTTACTGTGCTCAGTCAATTGCGAAGCTAAGGGCTTTGTTCTCGTCAAGTGAAGTGTTGAAGCCCACCTCATGACCACGATTTTGAGATACGACTTCAAATGCTCGAAAAAGTCGTCGAAAATTGAAGGATACCTATTCGAGATCGCGTTTATTTATTTCGAACAATTTTCTTTCAAATAAATCTTATTTGGGGGCATTTTCAAAACCTTATTTAATTTCAAGTCCAACCAGTTGGAGCTGGTGTCTTTGGACCCATTTTATAAACACAAATTTTTTCAGTCGTACGCGTGAAAAAAATACCTCGTCAGATAGGTTATTGTCTTAAAAAGGACCAGTGATCTCTATGTTGACCTACTTCGAAAACTGTAGGCTTTTTCTGCAGTCAAGGAAGTAGGGAGAAGCAGAATAACTGCAAGCACAGATTGCCGTTGTCGCTACAGCTGCAATCAAATTTAAAGAAGCGTTAAAAGAAAACTGTACCGTTCGCTTCGCAAGATAAGATATATTTCAAGAGTGCAAGGATATGAAAGAAGTGAAGGTAAAGATCTGTACCATATACCGTATATCCAAAAGAAATCGTCACTCTGTCGCATTCACATTTTGGCCAACTTAATACACCCCATAAATATTTTTTTAGCAGGAGGGTTGATTTCACCTATCATTGCTTCGGCCCCGCATTCAATCACCGTTCTTTTGACGAGATGTTGAAGGATGATAGGTGAAGGGTAGACTGTTTCAGTCGCTCTTCATCCATCCGAAGACAAATGGCCACCAAGCATAAGTGCGGCAACAAGCCCATAAATACTATTATGTCCGGTTTAGATATTGCTCTGGCTAACTCCCGTTCCCCTCAATCATAATGGTATGACATAGGACCTATCAATCTGGTCTAAGTGTGTCTTTCTAGACAGCCACCTAACCTAATTTAACGTTATACCTAACGAATCAAGTAAGCTTTCAGATAAAACTGCATGCCTCACGAACTCAAGTTTACGAAAATAAACCTTCGTCAGATTCAAAAAGTTCAGGCTATTTATTGCATATCCTAAGACTGAACAATGTCGGCGCAGTGGCTAAGTGGTTAGTGTGTTGGACTACTAAGCGAGGGGTCCCAGGTTCGAATCCCGAGAAAACCCAAATTCCAACTCAAGTTTTTTTTCCACTGCACCACCTCTCGCGAACGTCGGACAAACATCCGAAAGTATAACTGTCATGAAAGAGCTTCTCAATAAGCCGTTTGGACTCGGCATAAAATTGTAGAATTTATTGTAGATCATGAAAGGACTTCTTTTTATTGTCGTTAGGTTGGTATTAAAAATCGGCTATGTCGGTCAAGTAGTTCTGGTACCTCCCATAAAAAAAACAATTTTGCATGACTTGTATGCAGTGGAGGGTATCAAAGCATCGGCCAGGCCGATGATAACACTTTTACTTGTTTTTATTTTATTTTAGTCACAAAACCATTTATAATGACTGCAGTAACATATTTCAAAGGTTTTGTGTTTCGTAATAGTTGCAATACTTCTCTTTCTCATAAGCATTAAATTTTTGAAAGTCTTCCTTATGCCAAAAGCCAGGGGTAAGTTTTAGTTCTTTATGAAAAATGAAAGCCTAAACAGCAATAAGATTACGTGTAGATGTAAAAAGTCGGAGTAGGTTCTCTAATTCCATTGATCAGAATCGAAAACAAGTAAAAGTGTTATCATCGGCCTGGCCGATGCTTTGGTACCCTCCACGGCATACAAGTCATGCAAAATACCAGAACTACTTGACCGACATAGCCCATTTTTAATACCAACCTAACGACGATAAAAGAAATCCTTTCACAAAACTTCATTTACCTAGGTTGATTCCTTTGGACGCTATCGTGTTTTCAACGGAAAGAGGGACACATGGGTCCAATATTGGTTTTGTATGGGAGGTACCAGAACTACTTGACCGACATAGTCAATTTTCAATACCAACCGGACGCCGATAAAAAGAAGTCTTTTCACCGAATTTCATTCACCTACATCGATTACTTTGGGCGCTATCGTGCTTTCAACAGACAGAGAGACAGACGGACATGGCTAAATCGATTCAAAATATTATCCTGATTCAGAATATATATACTTTATGAGGTCTCCGGTGACTCCTTCTTGGCGTTACAAATGTATTGGCAAAATGAATATACCTTTCTGTGGAGGGTATAAAAAATAAATTTGAAAGGCTTAAGCCCTATCCACAATGTTGCGTTGACAGACAAAATACAACTTCAGGCGTTGGATCGACTTTAGATCGTAAATATTGTAAAGTTTAACGCGAGGCCTGGGGGCAGATTCCGTATAATTATCAACTATGTCGTTTTGAAGCTTCGATCACCAAAATAAGTCATATTCTGCTCGATTTTTTTTGACAAACGTCAGCTTTCATTATAATTGTCAAACTTGTAATTTTAGCACTTACCTAGTTGCTAGCTTTGGAGGTCTATCGTTTCGTCGATAATTGTTTGATTAAAAAGTAACGGAATAAGTGCCGGAATAACCAGCCTTAAATTTATTTATAAAATACATTTATAAATAAATACTTGTAAAAATTTAAGTATCGCAAAAATATTGAATAGTGCCTTGTCTACCCTCAGATTGTCTTATGTTAATTTAGAATAACAGCAAAATGAATATTCGTCAGTATAATTTTTGTGCACAATATCTAAGCTTACACTAACTTTTAAATCATATTTTCAAAGTTTATCCTTGGAATTTCGACATCAGGTAAAATATTGTTAATATTAATGTTTACATTGTGCGGAAAGATCCAAGAGGGTGGTTTGTATTATAAACATATACAGTTGACATCTACTTTCAGCAGAAATCTTTTCTTTACCAGCGAAAAAGAAAAGAAACCCGAAGAAGAAAAGTTGAAGTTTCACTCCCTGTCCACGGTCCCTCGAACATTGTTCTAACTTATTTTCTTTTTTATCAGACAGTAGCAAAGTTTCGCAACAAAAGTTAAATTAAAAACTTTTCCTTTACAATAAGGAATGTTTGTTTGGTTAAAAACAGAAACTGTATCAAATCCAGGACTATAGATATGACATATAATGACTGCAGATGGTACCAAATGCGTTATGTATGGTGAATAGATTTTGTGCTGAAATTATTGGGCATTTTTAATCACATCAGTAACGGCCGTCCTATTCATTCGGGCAAAAGTTTTGACAACACAAGGATTTTAATTTCCGTTCCATTCGATTCACTGTGCTCTTATTTAAACCTCGTATATCTAGCCCTACTAAGCTTTGACATCATACCGTCTAACTGACACTGACGGTTGTCTTAGATATGAATTTAGTCATATTTAAGGCGCAAAAGTTTTCACCCGATGTTCTTTGGCTGTAAATTTTTTTATGAATGAAAGGGTTTGGGCTGTATTTTTTTTATTTATTTTTACCCATTAAGTCGTGACTTCAAAATAACCCACAATGGAAATCGAAGCTGTTTGCCCCAAATAGGACATAACTCAAAAAAAGACTGCCAGCAGCTGAAAAAATTGATTAAATGTATTCAAATCACATTTTTCAGCTGCTGGGGCTTATTTTTTTTTTTGACATTTCAAGATTATTGAAATAAACTCGTTTGATAATTTAGGTTTGAATCTATGCTAGTTCGAATATGGAGAAAAATATAATTCGAATTTCAGAAAGCATTCTAAAACGAGTTCATGAACTCTTCTTCGAAAATGTTAATTGTCAAAATTAGTGATATAGATATAAACTAATTATTTTTCAAATCGCGTGTTAATATGAACGGCACTTCGTCTAGCAGTTCTTCGTCCTCGGACACCAGCTCAGACGAAGAGTAGCTCACCAAATATTTGGCAGAAGCCGCAACGTCCACAAGAAAGACGAAAACACTTCGTGAAAGAATTGACAGCATGGAACATGTTTACGAAGCTGAATTCATTCGAGAAGAGGTTTCGTTTGTGAAAATATATGGTAAATGAATTGTCGAGCTGAATTGGCCATAACTGGTTTACTTGGATAAAAAAAAAACAATCCAGTCTCAGCGCGTTATAAAATGTTTCAAGGCTAATTATTTGCTCTTTTTCTTTATCTGGAAGATAATACCGTGAATACCGGCCTGAATCTTATTCAAGACTAGGAGAAAGGAAAAAAGGTTTGTCTTCTCATTTCGGGTGGTTACCATCGCTTCTTTTCATCGTTTCTTAATAATTTAGCGTAAAATATAAATGAAGTAATACAGAATTAAAGCAGTTGAAGAAAAACTTTTATTATTAAAATCAAAATACCTACTTTCGTTTGCAAATGCACATTTTTCATATTGTCTTTTGTCTGTATACAGTTAAGCATCCGATCTAATATTAAGTTTGAATTTTCGGTGCGCACTAAATTTTTGCTCTGTACGATATTACATTATAGAATACCTACAGGAACAGGAAACCTACCTATTGACACATTTTATGCTATTATAGCACATACTGTATTATAATTCCAATCGGATTGTGCTAATGAATGTGAGTTCATTGCAATTGACTATACCTGGAATGCAGGATAGTCAATTTTACTCAGTCTAGTTCCAGTTAATTTGATCCCTTATGGTTATTTCCGTTCCGAATTTAATTAAAATCATCGTTAAGCCTAATATAATATGCAAATGTAATTGATTCAAATTTCTTGTTTAGGTAACAGCCGCAGAATGCACATTTAGGATTAGGAACAGCTTTCGACACAATTTGGGTTTACACTTAATATGGTTCGTTATTATTAGTGCAGACAGCTACCTATACCGCAAAACCAACTTAATTTGTTATCTACTACTGAAATATTCACAGTCATGCACAGGCACTCCTGCGAGGGTGAATGGAGAGCTTAATGTTTAAATAGTAGATAAGTATGAAAAGAATTTGCGTAAAAGACAAATGTTTAATGAGAATGCATAATTGCAACTGATGTAATAAAAATGTAAATGTGGGTTTAAAAAAAGGCAAATCTGTTACATTTTTACAGATGAAGACTAGCTGAACCGGCAAACGTTGTTTTGCCATATAAATTATTTCTAGTGGTTGTTAAATAAAAACTAAGTGAATGTATTGCAATTTGCAAATGTGTTTAAATGATTTAACGATCCATAAAAATTATCGAATGTGATCGATAAAATAGACCGATGAAACAATTTAACCGAAAATGCGTTTGACGTTTATGCTGCCGGCAAAGACGGTGCGCATTGTCAATCGATAATCAGAACCCTAAACAAACTGGAAGGCAAAGCGGAGTCATTCCGAGCATGGCCTTTAACTAGCCCTCTAGTAGGTGAGTGACAGTCGTCATCAACACATTATCATCACTCAAGTCGACTTCATCAACATTTCCTCAACGTTTCAGCAAATAACAGAGTATTTTAAAATTATGTGCCCTTCCAACTGCAAAAGGAGATAGGGCGTTCCCAAATACAAAAAAAAATGTCTGCAACATTAAACGTCATTTGCAAACAAAGACCAACGATGCGTTCAAATACGCCTACATTAGTACAGCCTAAAAATAACGTTGCTGGCGGGTGGCCACCTAAACCACCGAACTTTAGTATAATCCTCCGCCTCTGTTGAAGTAGATATGATAAACCATAGTCCTATATATACTTCAGTTCGGCGGCGAGGAAATTAAACTTGGTTGTCAAGAATAAAGCAAGTGTCACACGAATCGAAGAAATATTGCTATAGTAGCATTATAACTCAAGGACCGTGGCTTACATTAGTTAATTAATTTTCCATCCCATCACTGCGGTCCTATTCACCTAAATAAGGACAGCAAAAATTTAATTATACGAGTGCCTGTAATACTCGGGCAAGACGGACACATGGTGAGAGGTATTATTGCCTAAATTATTGTCCTCCTTGTCACGAGTGGTAATTGTGTTTTTTTTTTTTTCATTTTATTTTTGTACCTACTGAAAAAGAAAAGAAAAACTGCCTATAAGCCCATATTAGCAAGGATGATTTCCTTTACGTTGAATGTTATACACCGAAATAGCATTCGATTGCGGCCAACATATTCCTATATCCGTATCGAATACATTAAGTCATTTGGCCGAAATTAACTCCAAAACCTACCAATACCAAATGACGTCTGCCCACTAATAAAATAGTTTCGCAATCGAACTATAAATGTCTATGCCCTTTTAGTGTCATTATCAATAAGATCGTGTCGCATTACAGTTAAACGTGACTGAAATCCCAAGAGGAGACTGATGTAGGCCTCGCTGAATGAAGTAAAATATTGTCGATAGTAATCTCCGGCTGTGAAATTGGAAATAAGATTGCTGGTTTTACCATCTGTGTGAGTAGCTGAATTTGCTTTTCATAGAAGTGGGCTACGTGGACTATAAGTCCATCACATTCGAATAAATTTGGGAAATAGGAAAATGTTTTTCTTGTCGTCTACAGTGTATTTGCGAACTTAAGCCCTTGAGGTATTAAAACAATTTTGCAGATGGTCGATATTTTATTAAGCAAGTACTGTATACACTATACTCGGTCAAACTTATTCGGAGTTATTCGGAGTTGTGTTGTCTGACGGTTTTAGTCTTTAAGTTCATAAATAGTTCGCTGAGTGTTTCAAATTAGCCGGAAATACGAGTACATAGTAGTCACCTAGAGGTTGTCAAATTACCTCAACACGACTTTCTATAACACCTCAACTAAACAGACAAAGGAATAGGAAAAGCCAAGAGCAGCTCCTTAATTAAAAAAATATTCCTCCTCTTGGGCTATTCCCGTCGTGAATAATTTTGGTAAAAGTACAATTTCAAATTTTTTTACCAAATTGGGTATTTTTTTGAAGTGATAACTTCTTTAGGCGCGTTGGGGCACTTTTGATATGGGATAAAACCATTGAACTCGCGACACCAATGTTGTGTAACCAATGTTGCCGACACCAGTGTTCGTGAAGACTCTTGAGGCGCGTTGGGCCATTGTATATAAACATTAGAGAGAATTTACCTACAAGTGTGTGTGTGATACCAGTGTTCGCGTTGCCATTTGCCAACCACTTTTGACGACTCAGTATGTATATTAATGTGGGGAAGTGTGTTTGCCTTTGCCATGCTAAAGCAATTTCAGACAGAATTTTATTTCTAAAATTTGCGGGGCAATCGGGTGTGCGTTTCATAAGTTTCACTGGTATTCATTTTAAAGAATACCAATTAATTGCATGCTTTGTAAATTTACGTTTTAAGCAATAGATTGCAATTTTTGTGTTTAAAATAGTCCATCCATCCATCCATCCACTCTATTATTATTTCTGTTTCTGTAGTAGTATATTTACCTCTTGCTGTTCACACACTCAACCAAATTTCAACTACGCAGTTGTGTACAACAGCTTTACTACATCTCACCGATTCCCCCCTCAAATTTTTTCAATATAAGCCCCTCCCTCCCGCTCGCAATTTTACTGTCTGTGAATACGTGTGAATTCAGCAGTGTTCCTACATAGTTGTATCTCAACCTTTTTGAGGGAAAATAATATTTTCGAAAAACTTTTTGTGCGTAAAAGGAAAAAAACCTCAAAATTGTGGGCCACATTTGACCATGAATATAAACGCACTAAATGCACATAAAAAGAAGATTTCCCTATAGCAACAATTTCTAGTACCAAAAAATAATCATTAAAGTGTTAGCAAACTGCGATTTTTATACTGAAGATTAATTAAGTGTGTTTTTTGTCCGAACAATACAAATTTTACTTTTATTTAATTTAAATTTAGTGAAAAAGGAAAATGAACACACTACGTGGGAAAAATAAAGAGAGACGTCTAAGAACACTGACTGATAGTTTGTGTGTTTGGTGATTTCTGTCTGCTGATGGATGCGTTCTGAGAGTTTAAATTCGTTGTTTTATTTCACAACGAATACATGTTCATATTCTACAAATTGCATAATAACGAATGTAATCAATATAAATAATAATAAAGGAAAAAATTCATTCGCTCAAATAAAATATTTTTGTTCCTATCATTATATTAATACGTGAACACAAAAGTTTGGGTACACTTTTTAAGTATTTATTATGAAATGAGGAGAATGAAACTTATGTTATTTGAAAGGTACTGTGCCATAGATGTGCACAAACAAAAAATCGTGGGTATTTGCCGCCATTAAGGATGGTAAAATTAAGTTAAGAATTCCCCATATAAAACAAGTAATTGAAAGGATTTTGGTGACAATCAATTTTTCACCGCCATATTACCAAAGCAACGTATTCAAATATAAATCACCTTAGATTAGAACCTGTTTCCGATGGAGCAGCTCATTTACGTATTTTTTCAATATCTAGATGTCGCTCTTTTCGTTTGTAAAAAAAATACATACATTAATAACGAAAATTATTGTGGAACGTTTTTTAGTAAATATATCGTTCTTATATTTAAAAGGTATGGTCGATTTTCGACCACAAGCGATACTAGTAATTATTATTGAGTCTGTTTTCGTTTGTTGTTTTTGGCGAAAAATTACTCCGCAGTAATGTCCGAAGAATTTAAAAAGTAGAATTTAGTTTATGGAAGAGAGTTACAGTCATAGGAATCTAAGAAGGAATTTTTAAAATTTTGTGGGGAAATCGGATAGTAAGAAGCGCTGTTATGTTATTTCAAAACAGTTTTGTTGACAGTTGTCCTAATATTGAAAATTTTAGACCCGATTGATATAAATATTTTTATGAGTTACTCGAAGTACTAATTCTACGCAGATGAAGTCGCGGGTATTAGCTAGTATGCTTTATTTTTCATGTATACAATAGCGCATTAAACGAAAATGAAAATTGTAGGTAGTATAGTTTTTGAAGTAGTAGTTTATAATAATGAACTAGAAAACACTTCATTTAAAAGAATTTCTTGCACAACAAAATATTGCCTGACGATTCAGAAAATACAAGTATAGTTGTTCAAGTTTTCACTTCTGTCGGCACTCCCGGAGTGCACTGTTTTTTTTTTGCTTTTTGATTTTTGGTAATTTGGTAATTTTTATCTTGTTATGGTAACTTTTTGAGCAGGAATACGAACTCGATATCAATTCATTTAGATGCTTCCTTACTGTTTCTGAGTGAACGCATTGCATTTGCATTTTTTGTTCAAAAAATTACTGAATGCACTCATTTTCTTCTTTTGACCGATGGTAAACTTCGAAATATTTTCTGTTTCAAAATATAGATGGGAATGGGACCTCTGATAGTGACATAAAGGTGGCTACTTTTTGTACCGAAAACAAAACGTGAAGGTGAGGAATTTGGGGATACAAGTTTAAATGGCGAACCAATTTTTTCTCAAGTTAGGGATATTAAAATGCATTATAGCTATCTATACTTTTCGTAAGAAATAAATACGTTTGCTGCGTATTTTTACCAATGAATTTAAATGTGCTACCTAGGGCTAATTGGTTGGCTTGAAAGATAGGATAGTTTTGGACCCGATAAGTGGCGCTGTTGTTGATATAAATATTTTAATGAGTTACTCGAAGTACTAATTCAACGCAGACGAAGTCACGGGTACTATGTAGTCAACCTTTGATACCTAGTTAAAAAATGGCTAATTTTCCATATGTAAAATTATAAAGTTAGGTATCTATTGTAAGTTTGTAATGTTAAGGTTCATGTAAAAGTTAAAAACCCATTATTTTTACGTCGAAAAGTGAGCACCTAACACTCTTATAAAAGACAAATGAGTTACATGTCTTCTTGGAAGATCGATCCTCCAGAGTACGATGCCAGAGTTGAGGATTTTAATTATTCTAAGATCGTTTCGAAAGACTGCATCAGAAGCTGACCGACTAGCTTGCCATGCAATTATAAATACCACTGATTATTTAAAGTTATGGATCCATATAACAGCACGTAGCTCTCGGCAAACAGTTTATACATTAATTCGGCTGTGACAAAATAATTCCCCCTCCAGTTTGCAAAAACCGAACAGGACAACACAGTAAAGTTATGCCCCTGTACGATTAGAATGGAATATAAGTCTTTTTCTGGCTCTCTATATAGATTTAGTGCAAGAAGCCAGGGGCTCGGCCAAGTGATGCACACAAGGGAGTCTTCGAATCCAGGTTGCCATCACTGCAAAGGCACATTAATTGCGAATGCACGACCGCTGGAAGTTGGTGAATGGTGAACGCTGAAACTTTAACGCTTCAATTAATTGCGCCCTATAAGTAAATACAAGTCAAACAATAGGTTAAAGGCTCTGTTGTGATTTAAAAAAAATAATATATAAAGTTACAAAAGCGCAAAATAAAATCAAAAAAAATCATTAAAAATCACAGCGGTTGGGAGAAATCTTGAGGCTACATATACATATACAAGGTGGCTCAAAATTAATCGCCCTATTGGAAGATGTTATAATTTTTGCAAATGGCGTCGTACGTCAACCATATGTGACATTACATATTTGTGATCTAGACAACTGTAGTACAAACAGAAAAGCAATAAAGTACAATACTTCGCAAGAGCGTAGATTAATTGTGTAGACTTTTTGTTTTTGGAGCTACTTGAAGCCGTGGGATTATGCCAACAACGCTTAGATAATCGCAGCCCCTAAGGAGAATATTCGAGAGGTAGGCGAACAGTTATCACCGGAAATCTTGGGGAAAGTCATGAAAACCGAGATAAACCGGACACAAATGTGTATCAAAATCAAAATCATTTTTTTTTTATTTAGAAAACAAGTAATTCACAAATAAAATTGGATTATTAATTTTGCGCGACCCTGTATCCATGTATGAAGCCGAATGATGCATCTGCTGATAAATAGGCAACTTGTGTAAAAAAAAAACTGCCAGGTACACTTTCGAAAGCGTTTTTTTTTTACTGTTTTGTTCTTTTAATTAAATGACTTAAACTCAAGCAGGACCTCAACCAACAAACCTCTGCAGGTAGCTGGATATAGAATGGTTGTGAAGAGGATCTTTGTAGTCCTGCGATCTCCAGATATTTCTAGCATCTTGACGAAATTACTTAATGCTTTGTTTTTTAATGGGCAGATGACAGGCACCAATGTCAGGGGCTCCCCAATCCGCTTTGGCTTTATTAAATAAGATTTTCCTCAGGGTGCTGAGTTTCACATCAATTTCCTCACCACCTAAAAATTGCAATTTTGACTCAAGCCAGATTTGGTCTCCTGCTATCGGCGGCAGTCATACCTCCCAACTCGAAACGCTCAAGGGTTAATCACAACCGCACGATGAGTCTTTGCCATTTCCCCGCCTTTCGGCATTAAGTTTAATAAAAAAATATATAGATGGCGCAACAGGTCCGTGGTTACCCTAAGCCCAGCTTCTCGTTTTGTGTGAGTTTTTCATTTTTGGGACGAATGGAAGGGATCTACAATTTTATGCCGAGTCCAAACGGCTTATTGAGAAGCTCATTCATGACAGTTACACTCTTAGATGTTTGTCAGACGTTCGCGAGAGGTCGCGCAGTGGAAAAAACCTTAAGTTGGAATTTGGGTTTTCTCGGGATTCGAAACTGGGACCCCTCGCTAAGTAGTCCAACATACTAACCACTAAGCCACTGCGCCTACTTCGGCATTAAGTTAATAACTATTAATCACGCATACCTTCATTGCCGACATAAATTCTTATCTCACAATCTCAAACCACCAACAGCAGTTAGATACTATTCGTATTATCCAAATTGTGAGTGCAATGACAAAAATTAAACAAAATCAAACGTATTCTCAACGCAATGCTATCCAACGCAAATAACCGTAACTTAAAGCTTTCCATACTAAAAAAAAGAAAAGGGAAAACACCGGCATCATCATAAAAAACCATTCCTGCAGATAACGACGATTCGAATCCCTGGCAGAAGGCAAAATATATCGTATTCCCACTTCAGCAAACGAATTCATCTAATTTCGTCTGACATCCGCCGTAATCCTCTAATTTTCTTTTACAGCACACAGTCGATCCGAAAAGGAAGAGCAAAGTAAAAAAAAAACAGAAATCTGTTGGCGTTATCCTCCCAAATGCATTTAACACATAAAAATTTGCATACAAAGTGCTCAATGAGAAGCCGTGGCAGTCCCAATAAAAACCAAGGAAGGCTTTTAAAATCCTTATTTGCTAAGGTGCCAAGCATCTGTGAGCGACAGTAAATGATTCCGTTACACAGAAAAAGGTCATTTCTTTTGGAATGGCAAAGTACACCCTTATGTCGGGAGGCCCACCACCACTCTTCGTTTTGGTATCAATACGTCGCGTCTCGTCGTCGGCGTCGTACGGTGTGGTGTGTGATTGTGGAACAAATGAAGAGTGTCATCCCTCAGTTCCTTTAGTTGTATCCCATGTCTTGAGATTGGGCTTAAGGTTGTTACTTTAGATAACTGGATGCATGTACAAGGTCCCATTAGATTTGCATATAAATTGCGTCTGGCTGCAGTTTATTCGCATACACATACACAAATACAATCCATAGACTCTTTGTGCATATTTCAGCTAACTTGTGGTAAAAAAAATCAGAATGCCAGGACCGTTAATGCTTTAGATGACAACATGCGCCACCGCCATTTCTGTTCCCTACGAAAGTGAATCAGTTTTAAAATATCTTATGCATGGCAAGGGTGCAGCGAACTACTGTGCATAATCATTCATTGGATTTCTCGCTCTATTTGGTATCAGCAATTTAGAAATACATCCTAATCCCTTTTTTATTATTCACAGCGAGCAACTGCAAAAGAGACGGGTATAAGAAATGCGAAACGTTTTAATACAAGTTTGAGTTTGTTTGTACCTAAGTGTATAATTTGTTACTCGTATTTAACATAGCTTTTTAAATGTGCCGAAGACTGTTTTGCGGAAATGTTAATATTTTAAAAGATATTTACAAAAAAACTGTCAATCATATGTAAAGTACGCTCCTTTCAACCATTTTCATTCGTTAATGGTGTGTTCTCTTAATCAATTCCCATTGGAACTTTCAATGCATACTCAAACCCAACTTTGTACAGTGCTGCCAGTTCGTGGTGCTTGTGCTCTCGGTCATCTCCATTTCCAATTCTCAATTCATTAAACCGTGTTCTTTAATCGTTTTCAATTGGAACTTTTTCAATGGATACTCATTCTCATGCACAATAATATTTGGTCTCTTCGCGTACTTTCCCGAGACAACCATTACAAATCTGTCAAACTCAAAAAATTGAGCAAAACTCTCTCAGAGAGCTGAAAATATACGCAAAAGTACGTGGATAAACTTCGAGCTATTTCCAGCCACTCTCATCTTTGACATCTAATACATATCAGAAATAAATATATAACTTACCTTTTTGCAACTTATGAAACGATCTAAATCCCCTCTATATTATTTCTGTAGTTCTATAGTCGTATATTTACCTCTTGCGGTTCACACGCTCAACCAATCTTAACAAATTAAGTGTCGGATAAAAGATATTTACTAGGTGCTTATCTTTGCATTTTTACTTTTTTTAAATATTAACAATTGAAAAAGTTAAATTTTACTATATTCAATTTCTACGACGCAATAGTTGTATACAAATTTTCTTTCATTCATCATGCCCGTACAAGCGACTCCGACACAGACTGTGTGACCGTTGCAGCATTCTGAAAAGTCGTATGAAAAAGGGTCAATGACAAAAAAAAGTGTAATTCTGAAACAGAATAGCTTATTTCAAATTCGTGAACGATATTATGTAACAAGTATTGGTTCGTTAAACACTATAATAATGTCGTGATAGGCAACTGCGTTACATTAAAAATGTTTTTATTAGGATATAAGAGCATTTGAACTATTTTTAAAGCGCCTTCTCCAACTAAAAAAAGGGCCTAAATAGAAAAAAAGCTGTGGCAGGCTCTCGAAAAAGTTCCAAATGGCAACTTTAGTCGCACAATGGTCACGCTGAATCGCAATTCACAGCAGAGATAGAAAAACTAAGAGAATTTTATTTTCAAAATTTTGCGAGGGAATTGGTTAGGAATGCTGGAGCTGACGGGCTTTTAATACTTAGTTTATAAACAAAACATTTGGGATCCACTTAACTGCGAAAGTAAGATTGTTACCTTTTAAATGTTACCTTTTAACGACCGCAAAACCAATTTTTATCAATTTTCGTATAGGGGTAGATGGGACCTCTGAGAATGACATACGATACTTTTTGTCGTGAAAACAAAACGTGAAGGGGATGCAAGTTTAAATGACGAACCAATTATTTCTCAAGTTAGAGATAATCAAATTCATCTTAGGTATCCATTTTTTTGGTATAATACCAATGAATTTAAATGTGTAACGCTGATAGGTTGGCTTAAAAGATAGGATAGTTTTGGACCCGATAAGAGGAGCTGTTGTTGATATAAATATTTTAATTGACTTACTCGAAGTGCTAATTCTACGCAGACGAAGTCGCGGGTACCAGCTAGTCCACTCTATATTATTTCTGTAGTTTTATAGTCGTATATTTACCTCTTGCGTTTCACACGCTCAACCAATCTTAACAAATTAAGTGTCAGGTAAAAGATATTTTCTAGGTGCTTATCTTTGCATTTTTACTTTTTTTAAATATTAACAATTGAAAAAGTTTAATTTTACTACATTCAATTTCAACTACGCAATAGTTGTGTACAAATTTTCTTTCATTCATCATGCCCACAAACCACAAATGACACCACGAAAGAGTGTCGATGGTCGAAGAGAGTACAGTCGTAAGAATCACAGAGCACTAATAAGAAATTTAAGAGAACATTTTATTTTAAGTTATGCGACTTAAGTTACAATTTGGCACTTTTTTCGAGATTTTTTTTGCTATTTTGGCCCTTTTTTTGTTGGAGAAGGCTCCGTAGCCCGTACAAACGACGCCACAAAAGAGAGAATTTTCAAAATTTGCGGGGGAATCGGGTAGGAGTAGGAATAGGAAGGAGTGCTGTCTGCTATTATGTTATTTTAAAACATAGTTTTGTTGTCAGTTGTCATTTTCAAGATAGCCTTGATATAATACAAATATTATACCTAAATGCGAAAATAAGATTATTACCTTTTAACGACCGCAAAACCAATTTTTATGAATTTTGGTATAGGGATAGATGGGATCTCTGAGAATGACACAGGCGAAAACCAAACGTGAAGGGGGTGAAGTTGGGGGTTCAAGTTTAAATGACGAAGCAATTATTTCTCAAGTTAGGGATTATAAAATTTATCATAGGTACCTATATTTGGTAAGAAATAAATACATTTGCTGCGTATTTTACCAATGATTTTAAATGTGTAGGGCTAATTGGATGGCTGGAAAGATAGCATAGTTTTGGACCCGATAAGTGACGCTGTTGCTAATATAAATATTTTAATTGAACTACTCGAAGTAATAATTCTACGCAGACGAAGTCGCGGGTACCAGCTAGTTTTTTTTATTTTTACAGATTTTATTATTCTGTCCAATTGATTTTTAGACGGACTTTGAATTTGTTTCTTGGTAGTTTTGTGCATTTGGCATATTTATCAGCACTTCCCGGTTGAAATTATTGTCAGAGCTGTTTAGAGCCAAGAGAGGAGCTACTCGTTACTCGTTATTTTGATAACTTTCTCTTTCTCTCTCGTTTTTGATGAGTACCTACTTGTATAGACTTTGCGCGATTGCGATCGATTTATATCGATGGCGTTCGATTCAAACCGCATACGCGAACGAACCTATTGTTGAGCACAAACATGCTCTCGGTCATTTAATTTGTTAGAGCGTGTTCTCTATTCTTAGTACGGAAGCTTCGGTGCGCGAGTGACACTCGCCCTTGACCGGTTTTTTTTTTTAAATTGCTAATAATATGTAGAGTCGAAGAAATCGTGCCGCACAATCTGTTCCAAAATTTTGTATGCTTTATAAAAAAAAATCGGAACTTAAATGCCGATGCAATTTTTAGACCCTAAGTTGTTGGACAATGTTTTTCCAAGATCCCTGACTTTTTCTCAATATCTGTAGACTGTAGGTGCTAAAAGAGCTAAGTATAAGGGACTTACAAAGCTCCCAAGAGTCTATAGCATCCACCAAAATAGGATCTTCTTCTGTGAGCATGTCAGTTTACTTTTACTAGGGTATGCCAGCTTTTTGGGTTCACAACCTCTCCATGAAGTTATAAGTTCTAACAGCAATGTTTATGGGTACAACAAACCATTGGAGGGCCTGTGACCTGTGACAACCTCAATGTGTGCACAACAGGTACGATTCGTTTCGTGAGCTTTTCATTTTTGAGAAGAATTGAAGGGATCTACAAGAGGTGGCGCAGTGGAAAAGAACCTTAAGATGGAATTTGTATTTTTTTTTTCGTAGATCTGGGAACTCGCGCTTTGTAGTCCGACACACTAAACACTAAGCCACTGCGCCCACTCCGATTGGTCAGTTTGCGCAATTCTGTCAGTTAAAAAAATTAAATTTCGGTCAACGAATGAGTGCTACAGGGTGATGATTACCGCATTTCTGTGCTCTCAAACTAAAGATATGGACCAGGGTGTTCTTTTAGCAGTGTGGCTCGTTATGCGACATAGCCCACAGCTTCTGGTTCCGCGCTGTTTTGTCAGCTGGCCCCATTTAAAACACATAACTAAATACCTTAAATATTTTTGCTACTGGCCAAATTCCGCGAACGTTTGTCAAACTTCCGGGGGTATATCCCGAGTAAGTTTCTTAATACAGTCAATCGGATTCGGCATAGGGGAAAGGTGCGATCAGTAAAACATATTTCTTTTAAACTGGCCTATCTCCCAATGTTTCCAAGAAGTCTTTATTTTGAGTTTATTTAAGGCACATTTAATTTTAGTGTCGCAAAAGAAATTTTAGTGCAAGTCAAACTCTCTCACTGTTAGCGCTCCTCTCCACTTCACAAAAACACTCTCTCAATACCAAAGATTGTCTGAAATTTTGAGCTCAATCAGGTCGGTGGTTTACGAAATATAAAATTTTGATTGGAGGGGGTGTGGCGTGTTTAATTTTTTACAAATGTTACCTAAGCCCATCTTTAAGTCTCAAAACTATCTCCTTGGCAAATTGGTTCCGAGCTTCAGACAGAGCTACTTCTACTTACAAAGGTGCGTGACACATCCGTAGAGATCTAGAATCTTAACTAGATAACTGTTTTAACTTCAAATCATATGTAGATATACCTTACAAGAGTTTGCCTGGTGTCAGGGAATGGTAATAAATGCAGGACTGCGTATGCAGCCAAAGACTCCGACTCCTGCTATCGCGTAGATCCAACATTCATATTCGACTTGCAATTGCACAACAATGCATTGGATACTTCTATTCCTCTTGAAGACATAAAAATAAGCGGCACACTCGAGCAATATCTTTTGCTGAAAGTACTTGCGTCACCTAAATAAATAGTAGCGGTGTCAAGGATTAAATGATTAAGTGGGAGATTTTAAGTGTGCACGTATTCGTCGTTCTGTCCCCAAACGTCCAAAAAGGATTTTCACAACATCCCCACTCATATTTTTCGAACAACGTACGAGACCACATTGAATCTTATTATACCTATCTTATAGTGCGACTTATTTCCTCCGCACTTGCCGCGAACGCAGCAGAGCAAGAGTGCCGCTTTAGTTCGAACGACGACCAGCAATAGCACTGTGCCACCATCATCCACTATATCTTCCACCACACTGGAAGTCCTTAAAAATGCGGGTCGGTCGGACAGTAGCAGGGCATATATACATATATAGCCACATCCCTAATGCCTTCCTATGGTGATGAGTAATAGCAAAACTTAAGCTGCTTGGATAAGGGATATGGTGCCATCACATGCGGATGCTCAGCTCGGCAGCGTTCTCCTTTCTCTTTGGCATTCGACATTTATACCTTGTTTTTGTTTGCTAAAGAGGAAAGCGTCCAATGTGGGATGTGGAAATGCGCGTGCTATGCTATATAGCTGGTGGCTGCAAAGTTCCGACGTGTGACTGGCTATAGTGTGTAAACAAAGGACGATGTTATCCCCAAATACAAATGATGGCAATATGTCATTTGCGGGCATCATCTTTCAAGGACTGTCATATAGTTTTCCCCAGACAATCTGCGTTTAGTGTACGAATTTGTTTTTCGTCGTTTTTTGTCTGTTTATGTCGTTATAAGCTTGATGCGATTCTCCCCAGAAGCACATGTTATAGCTATTTGTTAGTGGACAGTGAATTTGATAAATTTCTGCTGACAAACCAAGGGGCCATACATTACTCGTGTTTCGGTTTGTGTTTTGTTTTTGTTTTCCATTTCTCTTACAGGCCTAAAATAAAGTGGCTGGCAGAAAGACAAAGGGAATGATATATACACGCCCCAATCGCCTTTGCTTTGCTAATCATTTGTCTTCGTTTTTTCTAATTCGTTTTCGACACTGTCACTCTCCGCATCCGTATCCGGTCCATTGTGACTTTATGAGTGTAATAAAATTTTACGTTTTGTGCTAATTTCTGCTTGGGTTGCGCAATATTTGCCAAACCCCTGTTGTGCCACAAAAAGTAGATGTAAAGGACTTTTGGATTGCAGCTATTTGCGGAAGCTCTGTAGTGGTCGTTAATATTTTAACGGCAATATATACGACAATATTACTGTCATCAGTTTAATATGAGAGCGATAATATGGCGGGTATTAGTTTGCATGGTTTTCTACAGCGGTGTATGTTTAGCAGATCAGGCTTTGTACATACAAATTGGAGGTATACATGGCTGGCTGTATGTGCAACCACAGGATTTTAAAAATTTGTTAAGGGTAGGAAATTGGTCCTTTCAAACGGAAAGATAATGTTTTTTTTTATTCCATAATAACCTTCTGGCAACACTGCTGCGCGTATGAAATCGCTTCAAAACAAGGACTTATGGAAGAAGAAGAAGATCCTGCAAGAGAACCACGCATTTCCAGCTGAAAGAAAAATTAAAGATTCTTCCTATCGAAAAGACATCCTAGCTTTTATTTAGGAAAAACTGACTGCTATGGTTTGGAATGGAGATGCAAAAAATGGTCAAGACGATGAGGGCGGAAGACGGGGTCGGTTTAGGCAGGCTCTTACATGCAGTAAACATCCGGATATGATGTGCTGAATAAAACACGTGATGCATCTACAAAAAAGGAGCTTTAGGATTTTTCAACAAATTAAATGATCCTATTTTAAGGTTTTTTCCACTGCGCCACCCCTCGCGAATGTCTGACAAACATCCGAGAGCATATTCGTCCCGAAAGAGCTGTTGTGCCAAATATTCACCCAACTCTTTAAATACCTAAAATCGTTGGACAAGATTTTTGTAGGGAGGTACCAGTGTGGCACTCGGATCATGCACCAAAAGGTTTAAAATGAGAACTGTACTAGAAACGGCTTACGCATTTTAAGTTAGAGACTCACCGCCTCAAGACTGACCCAGTTTTTGGACGACCTTGAAAAATACGCCGTGCAGTATGCAGATGCAGGGCGCAGGCACGTGTAACGTAAAAAAAAGCGAAGCTGTGTGCATTTCCCAACAAATGCGACTGTCTAATAAGTTCATTCATCTCCTCCTTTTGGTCCTGTGTGTGTAAGAGAGTGGCAACCACGTTATTTGCTATTCCAAAATGGTTGCAGTCTAATATGCCAAAACACTTCAAATACAGAAGACGGCACCGAACCTCTATTTCAATAACAAAGTTGCCGTCAACACAACATTGAGTCGCCATGACAGGATGACAGAAGAGGAAAGGTTGCAGTGTTTCATTATGCAATTAAGTCAGCAGAATAAACCAGCTACCCTGAAATTAGTCTTCTAAATATCGCGTACCAGATCCAAGTTGTTTGAACTAAAACCTCTCAAAAATATATTGCTTGACATTGATAGTGACAGTTTTTGGACCCGAATCACTTCAAGTCTTCCATGTGTCCACAATAAAAAGATTTAATTTTCACTTCGCTTGCGCAACCGGCTTGTTAAAGTTGAAGCCTTGGTTACTCTGAAATCTTGAGCTATATGTAAGAAATTCAGTAAGTTGCTTACTTACTTGGGTTGCTCTACAGTCCGGTTTGTGGACCTTGGCCTCAACCAATACTCTTGTAAACCTTAATGAACCCCCTAAGTTTGGAGGAACCTAAACAGGTTGTGATATCATTCCATTATTTATAGAATAGAGACATTCTTTCATACCCATGTCGCAACTTGACAGAGCATCTTATGAGCACACCGTACATATACAATGCTACTCCACACCAGAGCGACGACCGTTTACCTATGGCGCCTTTGCTGAATAAGCACACGGTATATCTTTCCACCTAAAATTGCTTTCCAGAAGAACCTATATCAAATTTCGAATGTCACACAGGACTTGAACGAAACATTTATTCACACTACTCTTGCTTTTTAGTGCATGCAGGTGGCATTTAGCCTAATGGCTAAATTACAAGTTTAAATACATCTCCGATCACTTACGACTTTACATTTGATGCAGTCGTTCTGCCAGTCCCTGTTACATCGCAAACCCCCGCCTCAAAGGACACAAAAGGGAATTTGGCAAGCAACAAAATATGATAGATGATAATAGGTCTCAGAATTTACGACTAAACTTGGAAAAGGAAATCTTTCGCAAATAAAACACAGAAGGATGAACAGAATTACGCTGCACAACAACAAGATTCACAATAATGGCAGGAATGTAATAAATAAAATCTGAATCCTTCGAATCCTTTAGGAATGCTATAGAAGCATTTTCACCCTTCTCCCACTGAGTTGCTTTCTGGCCCTTCTTTCGTATTTTTCATATTTTCCTCACAGCAATAAGTGGCAGATATCAAAAATTATGAAATATCTGCATCTACGTGTTTGTAAGAGTTTTGCAATAATCTCTTTCAACAGATTTTATCGGATTTCAGTTTTAAGTGGGTATAGGTACAGGTAGAGTACAAAAGCGTGCAAAACGTTTGACCTAGCTCAAGCATGGTTGACGAGCCATTTGAGTCGTGATTTTATTGATCGAAGGACACAACTTCAAACAACCAAATAGTTATCGTCGGCAACTACGGAAAGAGCCGCCGGAGATAAGCATTCAAATTTGAAGCAAATTGTACAAAGTCATTAAATTATCACTACTGATCCAACTTAGTGAAAGCGAATTAACAAAGCACGAATAGCACTGCCCTGTAGGCCCTTATTGTCTTTATCAAATTATAATGAAAGCCGTTTGCGATAAGACTCTTCTCTAGGATGGATATGGCCAAACAAAAGCCATAACAAAAACAATGAAAGTGTTCGCTTCTGTTATTGTATTACATGGAGCATCCGGCGAATGGTTCTGCTTCGTAACGAAATACACACACAAATTGGGTAACGATTAAGATCTTGATTTAACGACCAGAGGCATTCAAATCTCCACCACCCGCATTCCGGGGCCGCCCTCGCCCTATCTCGGTGTTCATTCCAAAGGTATACGTATACGTAGGTAGGTGTGTACGAAGGACGAGTTCGTTATTTTTCCTCGTTATTGATGAAAGAAACCATGTCTTAATTAAATGCCATAGTGAGATAACACAATTGTCCTCGTTTCCTTTGCTAATTGCTTGCGAATCCAAACATGTTTGCGAAACTACCACGGACAAGCAGATACTCGTAGCTCAGTGTGGGTGCTCTTCGATGCTTTTATAGCCCCATTCTAGTTAAATGGCTCATTAAGTGGTATTTCGATTGCTAGGACATCGAAAAGCAACACAAACAATTTTGACTTGTCGTTTATAGGTTGTCATAAACCCTCCTAACACTTTGAAAATAATTTCCTTTTGATTGAGTTGAAGAAATATGATGAAACACAGCTTACTTTGAGAGACGTTTGAGCAAAAATATAGTAAAGGGTCTTTCATAAGCGACTTGACAACTTCAAACTTTCAGTGTGAACGCACCCTTACCGATTACCGAACTGTCAATGTCAAAATATTCAAAATATTGATTTAAAATCAACTGAAGTACATGAAGGAACAACGCTTACAAATAATTAAAACTTACTACCGAAATTCCGAGTCGGTGGTCGCAACTTCAAGAGCGTTACTGACAATTTTCGGCCGTCATTCTCGTCCCAGTAGAGAAGCAATTCATAGTCTAGTGAAAAAATTCGAGTCAGAATACTCCCTGCTTGATTTGCCGTGCCTGTGAGACGACGTTTTGCCCCAAGTGTTGAGAATATTGCTGCTGTAGAGGCGTCTGTCACAAACGAGCCAAATCGGTTAATTTTAAGGCGTTCTCAATAATTGGGCCTCTCCCATACCACATTATGACGAATTTTGCGTAAGGATCTTTACAAGATCAAGCTGACTTAACAATTAAAGCCACTTGATCATATAAAGCGATGTACGTTCTCCAATTGGGCTCTCGCTCTGGACATGATGGAAGAAAATGAAGAATTTCATCGCCAAATCATCTTTAGCGTTGAAGCACATTTTCGGTTAAACGGCTTCGTCAATTTTTAATAAGCAAACTATGCGTTACTGGACAGGTGAGAACCCTCTTGTGCTTCATGAAACAGTACTTCATCCGCAAGAAGTCACTCTTTGGTGCGGTTTTTATGCCGGTGGCGTCATTGAAACGGTATTCGCCACAGAGACATTTGGGAACATAATTTCCTTGAGCAATTGCATGAAGGGGACACCAGTGATACCAGTGGTTCCTAAAAGACGTTGCAACAAGCCACACAGCGGGTGCAGCAATCGAGTTACTGCAGTCTCAGTTCGGTGAACGTGTTATCTCGAGAAACGGACCCGTCTATTGGCAGCCGCGATCGTGTGATTTAACGCCCCTAGACTTTTTTTACGGGACTATTTGTAGCACTACATTATCGGCCATATAACACCCCTGGCCAAATAGTTATCTACATGAATAAAGTTAAACAAAATTCGGTAGTGCTTTTATATTTATCGGTCGACATTAAATCATTGTTCTATGCCATTAAGAAGCCGGCGACGTTAGAGGAGCTCAGAGCCAATATTGACAGCGGACGTATCGGTCGAAATGTGCGGCAGAATCATCGAAAATCGGGTTCAACGTCGACCTTTCATACGTTCCCGAGGTAGACATATGAACGAAGTCGAATTCCATTCTGATAGTAATCAAAGCCATTTAATTTTTTTTGGGACTGTTTAGAATCCAAGTACATGTTTTAAATTAACAAAGCAAAGTTTGGTGGGCCGCTCTGTATAGCCGCTCGACATACGTATTCTGTATCGTTGGTTTTGCGATCACTCCGAGTCACTTTAGCAATGCAACAAGGGAATCTCAATTTGGCAGCTTAGGTAAAGACCGACAGCTTAGGTTTGAAACCAAGTTCGGTCCACTTAAAGAACTGAACAAGCTGTTTCAAAATTGACCCAGTCCGACCATTGACCAATCCTACAGGGTGGCTCAGCTCGTCAACAAGATTTCAAGGTATTCAATCTCCACACGCTGTTTAAATGGAAATCCATTGACATGATGGCATAAAGTGGTTTAATTTAATTTCTTAACCTACCTTCTTTTTAGTAAATGCGTTTAAACAAAAATAAATATTAATAGCTGGAGTTTTCCCGCTAACTCAAACAAATTTTGACGGTGAAAATTCGACTTTATTTAAATATTCTTGAACTCATTGCTTATAGTTAGGTATAGACTAACCTCCTGTATAACTGAATTTTTCAAGCACTTAAAACATAATAACTCAGGTGCATGATGTAACTGAAGCACTTAAATGGTTAAGGATCTCAATACTTTCAAATGAAGAGAGGAAAACATTTTCACTGCTCAGTCCGTTGAGAGCTGAGCAATCATGTCGAGTTTTCGAGTACCTTAGGTACTTGTTGTTTCAACAAAGACCGACTGTGCTACCACGTGCGAACAAAGCGTTTTTAAGTCAGTTAAAACAATCGCTTTCGAGAGGTTAGTTTCCCTCAATGCTCGAAGGTGAAATAACAAGCCACACAAGCAAGGGTTAAGGTACACCCTTCACGGTACACCATTCAGGGTGAAATAAAACTACGACTGTTTAAGAGCACACGCACAGTAAATGGTATTCAATGATAAGTTCAGTCAAATAGTACGCAACATCCACGACAAAGAACAAAGTGAATCATATACTTTACATTGGCAAAACAACAATGTCATTTTAGGCGTATCGCAAAGTAGGATGACATGTCCTGGTGTTCACTTTTTGTCATTTACATTAATGTGTTAAGGTTTCTGCCAAACACATCCGCAAGTCATTTAATTTAGTCCCCTTTGGTATACGTACAATGCCTTCGACAATGACAAGCAAAAATCACATAAGTGGTATCTAAGCATGCACATTGATGAGGTGAGTCGTAACTTTCAAGACATGTCACTAACTGAACGGATCAAAATGATTTTCAAAATGATTTTGTAATTGCAAGGGACATGCAAAAAGTTTTAAAAATGGTGACGCGTCACTATCAATGTGTCCTTTAACTGGTGGGGGTTCTGTTAGCACGGAACCATAGCGTAGGTTGGATAGTAGGTACCCTCCAACGTACGAGGGCAGCACTACTAAGTGTTTTCCTCTTCACTAATGACAGATAATAACTAAAAACGCAAATTTATTCTTATATTTGCCGATGGTAGATTTGCCGCCCACACGCAATAAGGAAACAATACATAAAGTCTGCGGTTTCGCTCCATTAGCAAAGCTCCTTAGCTACGGAAATTGAGCTCCTGCATGTTCTCGATATATGCATATAAATTATGCCTAACGGCAGGAAAGCCCGGTGGTAAGATTTTAATGACTTAACCTACAAAACTGTAAGCCTCATACGAAATGTTGTAATTGCGGACTTTGGCTGGTACGAAAATTAATGGACCGAATAGATTTTTAATCGTATTTTATAAAATTTAACATTTTTATATAATAAAACATTTTAAAGCTATTTTGACATCAGTAGGTATGCTTTGTACAAATGACCACATTTTTAATATATACGCAATGTAAGAAGATTAAAGATGACTAATCCTATTTTTACCCGACTGGACACAGGGAGGATTATGTGTTTCGCGCGTATCCTATGTCCACCCTGTAGCCTACACTGCTTGACCGATTTTGAAGAGGGAGGTGTCATTAGATTAGCATTCTTAACCGGAGTGTCATAGGCTTAAAAGATAAAAATAAAAAAATTTATTTAAAAAAAAGAGTAACTAAAAATGAACAAGACGCATTCAAGTTTACCTAACTATTTGCCAATCGGGGGGTACTCATATTTTTGCTAGGCTGTATAGGTTTAGTCTCCGATTGCCAAAAGTTTTGGTGCAAATGAAGTGGGAGGTGCTGATTGTGTAAGCTCCAAATTGTTGGATTTATTTTTAGGGTGCATAACTGCATATTCAATATGGTTGGAAAAAAAGAAGAAGAAGTTGATAATATTAGCTAAAAACAAGTTTTAAGTAGCTGTTATTGCATATTATTGGATATTATTTCAGAAATATACCGAAATGTGAACACAAATCGGGCTTTGGGTATATGTAGTTATTTTTGGGAAATATTTAAGAAATTGATTTATTCGAATTTTTTGAAAGAAACTAAGCACGGGATCTTTTTTAGAATACTTTTGTTATCTTATACGCATTTCGATCAAAATCGTTTGAGCTGTTTTTCTTAACCTATGTTGACAAGACAATAAAAAATATTGCAGTGTTAGTTTGAAATATGCTATTGTTTAAAAAAATTATATGAAAACTGCGTCTAGGATATTTATCGAGATGTAAGCATTAATTGGTTTTTAAGGTTCATTTTGGTCGAAATCGTTATTACCGCTTTAGGGTAATTTACAGAAACCAGAATTTAAAAAAATGCCTTTTTTCAAAAATCCATTGTACGATAATATGGGGAAAAACTGAGTTTGCTAATAAGTTACATAGAAATGGCCATACTACCTTAGATATGATTTTTTTTAGAATGGTATCAAACTTTTCTAAGCCATATCCAAATTTTAAATATTAATTGTTAGATAATTCAATAAATACCAACTTACCCTAAAGCACAATACATAATACATACATAATACTAACGTTACATATATGTAGCATAACTGCTATTCTAATGAATTATTATTGCTGAATTCCAATACTCACACTTTCATACCATGTGCACTTAATACCTATATAAAGTCAGAGTTACTCTAAATAAAATGCATTCTCCTTTATAACGAGTTAAGAGCCGTGTTTGATTTTTCCCTAACAAAGGTTATGGGCCCAGACCCGCAAACCTGTGAACTTTCTTAAGTGAAAATATTTTTTTTGGTATCGTGGTTGGTTAAAATAATAATAATTTTATACAATGAGCTCGTTCCTCAATATTGAAAAGCTCGACGGGCAAAACTACGACGGATGGAAGATCCAAATGAGAAGTGTACTCATTCATAATGATCTTTGGCCGTACGTCAACGGCGCTAGCACGTCAGCGACCCAAACTCCGGAGAACCAAGCAGCATGGAACCAAAAAGACGAGAAGGCCCTTGCAACGTTATTCCTCTGTGTAAAAACTTGTCAGTTAAATCACATTCGGAATTGTCGGACTTCAAAAGACGCATGGGCCAAGCTAGAAGCGCTTCATCAGCCTACTGGTCCAGCACGGAAAGTCACGCTCTATCGAAAGCTATTGTCATTGAAAATGACAGAAGGTCAACCGATTTCGGAGCACATGGACGCATTCTTGGATGTGGTTGAAAAATTAAAAGAGATAGACGTAGATCTCAAAGAGGAGCTTTTGTCTATCATCCTTCTTTCAAGCTTACCGAAGTCTTATGAAAACTTCGTTGTAGCGATAGAGACGAGGGATGAACTACCAGATCTGGCCAAACTTAAAACAAAATTGAGTGAAGAGGGACAAAGAAAAGACAGAGACAAGAATGAATCAGATGGGGAAATGGCTCTATTGGCGAAAGCCAAAGGGAAACAGCCAAACTTTCAACGACATACATATCAGCATAGCAAGCCACGCGACAACAATATGGCAAAAGGTAGATGTTTTAAGTGCAACAAAAGGGGACATTTTGCTTCTCATTGCAATGAAAGAGACAAAACTTGGTCTAAGCCAACAACTTCGTTTGCTTTGTTAAATTTAATCAATTCCGATGAGTTAAACAGAGACATATGGATTCTCGATAGCGGTGCAACATCTCATCTATGTTCGGAAAAACATTTTTTCGTAAATATCAACGTGCATATTGAGTCAATTGAACTAGCTGCAAATAAATTTCTTCATAGCACGGGAAAAGGTGACGTTATAATCGAAACTGCCTTCTATAAAATTAAACTCCGCGACGTTTTGTTTGTACCCGAGTTGAAAACAAACTTTATTTCAATTAGTAAAGCCACCGACAATAATATGAGTGTAAATTTTAATCGAGATAAAGCAATGATAAAAGACGAGCGCGGTAAATTAATTTTGTGTGGAGAAAGACAGGGTGATTTATACATTGTCAAAAATACCCTGATGTGCAGTAAAGCGTTCATATCAAAGGCCGGGAATTGTAGTGAGATCCAGCGTTGGCATATGAAATTCGGTCACTTGAATATTAAGAGCATGTCGCGTTTATCCAAAGAAAACATGGTGCGCGGTTTTAACCTAACAAATATTCCCGAGAATATCGAGAATATCCAGTGTAATATATGTTTAAAAGGCAAAATGTCACGCCAGCCTTTCTCAAAGGAACCTATAATGAAAAGTGGAAATATTTTAGATCTTATTCATAGTGACGTGTGCGGTCCTATGCGCATTCGTTCCCTTGGGGGTGCGGTTTACTTTGTGACATTTATTGATGATAAGTCAAGGAAAATTTTTGTAGAATTTTTAAAAGCCAAATCTGAAGTGTTTAACGCATTTAAAAATTTTAAACACAGAGTTGAACTCGAAACAGGTCGCAAAATCAAAATGCTTCGATGTGATAATGGCCGCGAATATTTGGGAGACGCATTCAAGAAATTTTTATGTGATCATGGAATACGACGGCAGTTTTCGGCTGAGTACACACCCCAGCAGAATGGAGTTGCTGAACGGGCAAACAGGACCCTTGTTGAAATGGCCCGATGCATGTTGTTGGGTTCTGGTCTTCCGGAAATGATGTGGGCAGAGGCAATAAATACTGCGGCCTATATAAGGAACAGATCGCCAACAAAGTCCCTCCCATCGATGACCCCATACGAGAGCTGGAGCGGTAAGAAACCTAATGTTTTCCATTTTAAATCATTTGGTTGTTTAGGCGTCATGCTAAATAAAAAACCCGGGAAATCAAAGTTCCAGGCAAAAGGGGTCGATTGTGTGATGGTTGGGTACTCAGCTGAGGCTAAAGCATACAGGGTGTACATCCCTGAACAACGAAAGGTTTTCAAAAGCCGTGATGTGAAGTTTCTCAGTATGCCCGAATTTAACAAGAATCTAGAATTGCCGGAGTTAAATCAAGCCATCGTTACAGATGATAAAGCAGCATTCGAAGGGGTGAAGAACAACGATGAACCAGGACCCGATATAAGTCAACTGAAACAAAACAATTACGATGAAGATGAAGATCATTTTGAAGACACGGTAGAAGAAATAGTAAACAAACCAGATATCTGTAATCTAGACTCGGACCGAAGTGCAGAAGATGAAGGCGACGGTGTGGAGGGCGGCGGTTTGGAAGGTGACGTCTTATTACCAGGCATTGTCACACGAAGCAAGTCAAAAGAATTAGAGAAAAGGAACATGTTTTTCTATTTCAACAAGGCTCAGAAAATCCCGCAATCTGTTGAAGAAGCGCTACATTGTGAAGAAGCTAAACATTGGGAGCAGGCCATGAGATCGGAGTATAAGTCTTTGATTTCCAATGACACATGGACTCTCGTTGAATTGCCACCGAAAAGGAAACCAATAAAATGCAAGTGGGTGTTTAGCTTAAAAAGGGACAAAGCCGGCAGTATCGAAAGATACAAAGCTCGTTTGGTTGCCAAAGGTTGTACACAACGGCCAGGAATAGATTTCGACGAAACATTTTCACCGGTAGTTCGCTACTCTACAGTGCGGCTTATTTTTGCTTTATCCGTGAAGTACAAACTACATCTTCACCAAATGGATGTCACCAGTGCATACTTGAACGGTAGGTTAAAAGAAGAAGTGTACATGTGCCAGCCAGACGGTTTTATCAGCCCAAAGTACCCTCAGCGTGTCTGTAAACTGAACAAAGCATTATACGGACTCAAACAATCAGGACGTGAATGGAACAACAGATTGGACCAAGTTCTTAAAAAATTAGGATTTAAGAGATGCAACTACGATTCCTGTGTTTACACAAGCAACGAAAAGGGAGAAATCAATATTCTGGCAGTTTACGTGGACGACATCTTACTCGCTTGTTCGGAAAGGAGCCGTCTGAACGAAATCAAAAACATGCTAAAAAATGAGTTCATGGTAGTTGATAAGGGCAATGTGGGATATTTTCTGGGGCTGGAAGTAAAACAAAACGAAGCAAGGAACCACATTCGTATCTCACAGAAACAGGCGATTTCATCTCTACTCGAGAATTGCGAGCTGAGTGACTGCAAAGGACGATGGACACCGTTAGAACCCGGTCAAAAGTTCACCAAGTGTGAAAGCTGCGATGATTGTCAACTAGCTGATCAAAAGGAATATCAGGGCCTAATCGGCTCACTTCTGTTCATTGGGCTGGCAACTAGACCTGACATCCTACATTCGGTTAGCAAGTTGTCCCAGTTCAATTCGAACCCGCATATGCAGCATATGCTTGCAGCAAAGCATATACTCAGGTACTTAAAAAATACTACTAATTTTTCTTTGATCTATAGCAAACCAGAGGATCCATTGTGTGGATACTCCGACGCTGATTGGGCAGCGAATCATGATCGCCGATCCTATACTGGTTATGTATTCCAACTCTCTGGTGGAGCTATAACATGGGCAACGAAGAAGCAACCTACTATCGCATTATCCAGCACAGAAGCGGAATACATGGCGCTGGCGGCCGCAGCCAAAGAAGCGGTTTATTTGCGACACCTTATTTCCGAAATTGGCTTCGCGGATCTTGTAAGTCATCCACTGACAATTTTCGGCGATAACCAAAGTTCACTTTACCTTGTGAAAAATCCATCGCATCATGAACGCAGCAAACACATCGATATTCGTTTTCATTACGTAAGAGATGTCTATGAAAAGTCCCTAATTGTCCTCAAGTACATACCAACCGAAGACATGAAGGCTGACATTTTAACGAAAAATTTAATGAAAGTAAAACATATGAAATTTGTAAATCTTTTAGGCATTAATTATTAATTTTGCATTCTTATGAAATATTCTTAAAGTAAATATGATGTACATATACCTATTGCTTAATTTTGCGTTTGTATTCATTGTGGGGTAGTTTGTTAGATAATTCAATAAATACCAACTTACCCTAAAGCACAATACATAATACATACATAATACTAACGTTACATATATGTAGCATAACTGCTATTCTAATGAATTATTATTGCTGAATTCCAATACTCACACTTTCATACCATGTGCACTTAATACCTATATAAAGTCAGAGTTACTCTAAATAAAATGCATTCTCCTTTATAACGAGTTAAGAGCCGTGTTTGATTTTTCCCTAACATTAATTTTGGCTGAAATCGATAGAGCCATTTTCGAACAAATCAAGCTGGCATGAAAATTTTATATGGGAAGTAGCATTTAAATTGAGGTTACATACGGTGGGAAAAAAAAACACCACGAACTGTAAGCCCCCAAACGAAATCCGGGCAGCCGTTTAGGCTGTAGGCTTCAGGTTAGACGGACAGAATTGCGAGACCCACTTTTTTGCATTCCTCTATCATAGTAATGTCAGAATTCATTAATATCTCGAGTTCGAAATTTTTTACGAATACAATGGGCACATTTAAGAATCTGGTTATCTTAAGCAGGCTGGATTGGGGTGGAAAAGATGTTACCTGAACGCAAAGACTAGATTGGTCGGGAAGTCACGTTTTCTATGCGTCAGCCACATGTGCGAACTGTCAACTTAGTACTCAGTCACGAATTTCTTGACTAGATTCGTCGGCTACCCCTCCAAAAATGTCAAATGAAACCAATCAAAATCGTGATACATTTAGTCAGACAGCTGTCAGACTTACTAAACTAGATGCCTAAACGTCCCCAATATCTTTCTCTTACTGCCTACGTAATCGAAAAAGATAAAAAGGGAAAAACTGTCTTCAAAGTCTAGAAACACTGGCGCTCACATGCATTTACGATCATGTTGCACAAACTGACAAGGTTTGGTTTGGTTTGGTTTATTGTACCGTTTATTTATATACAATGACCGTGGTCCCCGCATTTTCAGAACGGTTGCAAGTCGTCATTGAAAATTGTACATTTTGACAGCTCGACAGCTCCTCATGAAATGGTAAATTATTCTTAAACTAAGAACTGAGAATGACCCATAGGTGTTTACTTTTCGTGACTTATTAACTTGTGCATTTCCGACAGTAACATTTAATATCTGTAGCTAGCTTCAACTCGCAACCCGATTAAAACTAAGCAATAGAGGCTACTTTTGACCAGTTAAAAACTTAAAATATTCGATACGCTTACCTAGTCTGAATGTGGGGAGAAAAAGTGTCCAAAAGGGTTTTGAGAAACTCCAATATTGCATTTTTTTTTTTAACATTATTATGATTTTTTTTTGGTACAAGACAATTTTTCTTGAAGGCGATTGAGCTTTATTTAGTGTGTTCAAAATCTTTGTGAAATGTAAAAGGTTTTGATGAAATTTTAAGACAAAATTTAAAGATTGAATGTTGTTTTGTCCGATTCCTACGATTTTGCTGATTTTTGCCTTTTCACGCGGATGTCTTTTTGGACATCGGAACTGAAACAAAGGGGGGTAAATCGCACGATATAAAACACTGGATCCACTATTATTCGCATAAATGGGAGTAACCTGCTGTTTGGCCACAACAAAAGAAAACAGCTATCAAGCAGGAAAAATGCTGTATTCTCATTCAGCTGAAGGCCCGATCCTTTGCTTACATTTAAAATTGTCTTCTTTGAGCATGTGGTGTGAATTACGCGGAATGGAGGATTTTTTAATATGTAGATATACAAATGTATCCGTCGGACGGACACCAAGCCCGCGTGTCGTTCCCCTGCGACTTGGTTTTGTTTTGTTTTGGTAATGCTAATGAACATAAATGTACTTCTGAAAGCGCGGAGCCAGCTACTCTATTTTATGAGTATTGGTGCGATAGGAAGGGTGCAAATGGCTTTATTTAAACTCCTCGAACAGCCGACCAAGGCCAAAGCATTGTATACAAAAATACCAAAGCGCCACTCACTGGAACCGACGATATTTATTTATGAGCTAAATAGGAATATCCACTCAATGGTTTTATGTTACTATTTCAGTTTCAATACCTAAACCTCACAAATCGATTAAATGCAAAGTAATTTGCTAATGTACGTCCAATTAATTTATTTATTATTTCAGTGACTGTGCCCTGAACTCAAAAATGAACCCATAACCATAAACTGGGTTATTGTATGTAAGGGATGTAAAAAAAAATCACTTCGGGCTTCGGGTGTCTGTTCCTTGCAATTACTTTCAATTTCGGTCTTGCTACAACGAATACGCGGTTTCTTATGGCCCCTGCCTTCCGTTTAATGTGTCACTGGGTACTCAGGAGAGTTTCATGGAAAATACTTATTAATTTAAATTATCAAATTAATTCTACACCATGACTGTGGGCGTCTGATAAGGTGGTGACGTTTTTACTTTATTCATACTTAGCCAAATGATTAGAGTCGTAAGCGCGTAACACCACAAGGATGTGTGCATCGAGCAAACGACAAACAAAACGGTGCTTTATGGAGCGACGTAATGCTCTTACGAGTAATTTGTGTGGTTAACTGATTTTTCAAGTCCTAAGAAAAGCGTCAGGCATTGTCTTTGTGGGGTGAAGGTCCTTGGTTATTGACATTAAGGGGATGTGGATATATAGATTGAGCAGGGCGGATGTCCCTGCTGAATGAAGCTATACAAGATAGTAACTTTGATCATACAATCAGCTACACATTTTTTTTATGTACTCAACAAAAAACTCCGTACAAGGAGTCTCATATACGCAGCCCCTAAAATTAAATACTAGATAACTTCAGCATTTTATTTTCATTATTAAAAATTGCTTATGCATCACAAATAGAACCACCCCCTTATACAAATACTATACCGTATTATCATTTCCAATTATATCTCTAAATTGAAAACATTGACCCATATCTTTCATATTTTTCAAAGGAAAAGCTGTCCTTTTCACCCATAAAAGCCATCACATTTTTTCTACTCAACTTCACTCCTAAGGCCACCACTATTGTATCCTTTCCATTTCATCTCAGCTGATACGAAGAATTCTTCCCCACATTGTTGACTTTCGGGTTTAACAACCCGACCGGTTTCTTCATCTTCATTTGGCCATTTGCAAAAATAAAGAAAATATGTCAATTCCGATTCACAAAGTATGTCAACAAGCTGAAAACACACAACCCACAATGCTGTTTGTGTATTTTCTCAGGCCGGATTCTGTAAGCGTGCAAATACTCTCATGGAAATGTGGACCGACCCTCTGTCTGTATATGCACTGGCGGTATTCTTGCATCTGCCACCCATACATTTTTGAAAATAATCCCCTCCTTATTCGTTCCTTGCAAATGCTTATGTCGAATATCGACATTCGCATTTGAAAAGTTTTTCAACTGAATTTCTAAGGAGCTTGACAGTCTTTGCAAATTCACCTACCTACATAAACATAACACGAGAATATTTTGCTTTGTAAATTCAATTTTTTTTTTTGATGTGAAGTTGTCCCCGATAAAGAGACCGGTATGTCTCCCATACCGACAATAATTCATTCATGATTTAATAAAAGATGCCCCGAGCTATAATCTGTTTTCTGTTTCTGTCGTAAGAAGATAGAAGATTTGGGTCAGGAACAACAGAGAAACACGTGTTTTATTTTCATTATGCTTGTTGTCATTGGAGCCTCGTGTCTGCCGCCTTGGTAATTCCTAAAGCCAGACAACCATACAGTTGGAATAGAAAGGAGCACATAAAGCCGAACAAAAAATTGGTAAACGGATGCATAGGTCGGTTGTGTCGTGAAATCCTTAAAATTGATTTCTTTTAAGAAGTCTATAAAAATGTGTTTGATTTGAATTGTGTTTATTTTACCTCCTTGTGACAACCATCATGCACTGTCCGGTGTCCGTGTCCATCAGGACTCGAAGCTATAAAAATGGAAGTAGAGTCAGCTTGATCGGATAGTATTATTTAAAAATAATACATTCTTCGATGGAATGCCTCCACGATTTCCTAGTTCTGTACCGAGCACATCTTTGAACTGCACTAATTGCACGTCAAGAGGTATACTGTATACATATTTCGAGATGTCGCAAACAAGGATGATGATAAAAAAAAAAGGTAAAAGATAAAAAATCCTTTAACATCATACTTGAACGAATAGTGGAAAAGTAACAAGCCAACATTATTATGGAAACGTGTAAGCAGAATTTTCCAAAGGTCTTTTCAATTTATTTCATATAGGGTCATACACAAGGAAATGACGTGGTAGAACACAAAGAGCCTTCGCACTTTCGCAGGTTCTATTGCGAGTATAAAAACAGAAGCGAAATATTCTTGGTCGCTTCTGGTGAATAAGTCTTTGTAAAATTTTTGGTTTCGTTTTCGTTGACAAAAGTAACCAAGGAGACAATCCAATGCACATCAACAGTCGGTTGGTGAAGGACGTACGTAATTGGAGGACTTGTTATACACTCATCGGCAAAAGTATTTTGACAAAACTTAAACTTAAATTTTATGAATTCTAGGAATAAATTAAACAAATTAATGATACATAGTTAATAAAACTAAACTTTTTACTTGGGCACAATTGTTCTGACAAAAAAGTTTTGCTTGAAAAAAATTTAAATTGAAAATTAAAATTTAACTTGAAATTTTACAAGGAACAAAATAAAATTATTCCATAAAAATAGGTATAAGCTCCTTCAGCCTCAATAACATTCTGTAATTGTCGTGGAATCGTTTTGAAGGGTTTTTGCGGCATTTCTGCAGGAACTTTGTTACTAGAAAAAGCGTCTCCTGTCTGTTATTTTTCATTTAATGCAACCACATACTTTTTAATAACATAAGTCTACGCCTAGGGATGGCCAGTTGTGTGTTTCTAGTTTAATATCCCGTAAAAGTTTAATAACCATTGGGGTTTTGTGACAAGGAGCGCTATCCTGTTGAAGAGAAAATGACTGCCCGATTAGATTGCCAGATGGGAATGCGTATTTGTTTGACGTTTGTGTTGGATTATCATTTCATCGATTGGAACCAAACAACCCTAAAACATAACAAGCCCGCCACCATGCCAATTGATCTGAACGACTGGTGCGTATTTTTTACGATATAATTTCGGCATTCGAACAAATCTTCCTTACGGTGATCTCAAATGAGGCTCAAATGAACTCTCTTCCGTTCATAAAACCCGGTTCCGCACTTTATGGTTTTATTTTAAAACTCTTGGGCGAATTGTAGCCTCTTTATTTTGTGTTCGTGGTTATATTCTTATAAAATATGTATCCAAATTGAGTTTAGCAAGGCGACTCTGACTTATCCTTTAGGTAATCGGGCTTACAGAATAATTTTGCATTTTAAGCTCGAGAATTTAACAAGTTAAACTTGCATTCTTAACAAAACTTCCCCAAAATATATCTTCCATTCTTCTAACTTTCTGTATACGTTTTTCGTTTTGTACCCGATGGAGGTAAATTTTGCACACAGATCTTTCTTTTGTGATTATTGATTTGAATATTTGCAGGTTGCTTCGACAAATTAAATTCTTTCCCTGTTTTTGAACAGAAAGAACGCTTTTGTATTTTACGACAAAAGCTACTCGATCTTTATCTAACTCTGCCTTCTTCCCCATATTTTAATCCAATTAATAAAATGGACCTGTACACAATAAATCTATCATATTTCACTTAAAAACTAACGATAACAGTAATTTTCGACAAACAAACTTTGAAAAATGGAAAAAATACTTTTGCCAGTCAAAACATCGTACTTTAACTAGGTACAAATGGGCCTAAGCTGTCCAGGGATGTCTCGCAAATGGTCTTATTTACACACCATATATTTACAACAATTGAGTCAAAATTTTAGACAGTTAAACCGTGGAGGCTAGGAATTATTCGCCTTGAAAAGCGACTTGCATTTCTCTCAAAATACTTTTGCCGATGAGTGTAGTTAACTCTCTGGTTTATTACAAACAGCAGTATTGTATATACCACCATAGGGGAAAGAATGTAGAAACAGAGACCCGAACCAATCTTTGGGCACGACTTTAAAATCGAAGTAGAAAAAAACGAACCATCTTTGACATAGCCCAAAGGAAACCAAATCAAAGCAGCACACAATGCCAAAGGATGAGAGCAGAAAAATACGCTGCCCAAATTTGCTTCTGCAGAAATCGTTCTGCAATGCACTTGTTGGAATGTATCAGGGTATGGCTTTTGGGTCAGTAGACCATTGACCAAATTTGTAGACTTGTGCAAACTAGAGAAGGCGAATAACAAGTCGAGAACGGACGCCTTTGATAACAACGTGGAACTTTGCCTGACATTAACTGGTGCTTTTCCCATTGAGATGCCTTGGTTCAGTCCGGCTTAACTTCTTTAAGCCGACATGACAGTTTGGTGGGCTAGGGGCCAGGACGAAGTGATTTAGTTCTGGGTAACCTCAGAAACTTGTCTCTTTCGCTTGTATCAAACTAGCTATTGCTGAACAGCGTACTGCCAACTAAGTTGCATTGTGATAGAAATTGATGTGCGAGACCGATTTGGTTTTGGAAATTACTTTTTGAAGTGATAACTTGTTTAGGCGCGTTGGACATTTTTGATTTGGGATAAAACCATTAAACTCGCGACACCAATTGTTATCAATGTTTCGACCACTTTTGACGAAAAAATTCCTAACTTGAAAAAAATATCCCTTTTTCAATAAAATAATGCCGAAAATATTTTTTTTTGGGTAAAGTGGAACACAATACAAAATAAACAAAAACAATTTTTATTCATACAACAAACAGCTTTAAATTTTTTTTTTTCAATTTCATTCCACTTACTCGAAGTGGAAGCTAGAATAATTTTTAAGGAATGACAGATAGAGTGTTCGGAAAATGGAGAGAGATTGAAAGTGGAAACACATTCTTTAAGACAGAGGTTACATTTAAATTTTTATTTGGCAAAGATTTTTTTAAGGATGTTTAAAAATTTTGAAAATTGAATCAGGAAAAAAACTTAATAGTACATAAATTTAAAATACAAAAATATGCCTTTTTGAAAAGAAAAAACAAGACTTTAAGCCTTAACTAATGAAATAATGCCTAAAGGCATGAAAAAGCCTTAGTTGGCATCGCTGCCTCTGTATAGAAGTAAGAAAAATAGAAAGAAAAAGACAGATAAATGACTTATCAGATAATGGACAATTAGAAGAAGAAAGAAATCGAAAAACAGAGAAAAAGGGTATGGGAATCATGGGTTAACGAGAGTTAAGAAAGGGAATGCTTTCAGTAGTGCTGCTACCATAGACAAACCATACTGAGACCCCCAACTCACAATCCTCTTGCCGCTGGCCTCCTCAGTTTTTTTTCAAATTCGCCATTTTGTATTCCTATCGGTGTTATATCAATTCGGAATCCGAATGAATCCGAATGACATGCAAAAACATACAAAAAATACAAAAATAAATGCTGCCAACCTCGGCAGCCGTGGGGAAATGTGAAAGAGTTCGGGAATACCACCTTTCAGCATAACTGAATGCCATTGGTTAGTAATTATAAATTTTTTGAAGGTAAATAATTTGATTTGTGTGGTTGATAAAACTATCTAAAGGAGATGTTTTATATACTAGAAATATATTGGGACAAATATGGTTGTGTATTTCCCGCTTTTGGATAAAATTAACTTCGGTTTCGTGTGTAATTTTTTCTTAAATAATAAAGAAAATTTGGTCAAAATGTTTTTATTTTCCCTCAACCAACATACATTCTTAATTTTTCGTAAATATTTTAAGCAAATGTACACTTTTTCCCAAAAAAAAATATTATTCACACGTAACGAACAATTTCAAATTTAACTGATAAAATTCTATGAACGCTGCAAGCCACTTTGCCCAAAGCGGAAGTGGCTCATATTTTTTGGGAGTGTATTGGTGACTCAGAACTTTTGAAGTTACGTGACATTTGTCAATACGAATTTCTATGTATCAATACTAGCGCAGTAAATCGTGACCACTCCGAAAAATATAGCTTGTAGGCTAAGTAACGGGAAATCGGCCGAAGTTGGTGGTCTCAGTATTGTCTCTGGCTGCTACCATAAACTGAGTATTTAATAGACCGCCATCCAGCCAACAATTTCAGCTTCCACTTCCAATAAGTGAAATGAAATTTCAAACAAATTTGTTTTTCTTTTCTATATTTGTGTTTAATTTTTGATTTTTTGTTGCACTACACCAAAAACAAAATATTTTAGGCATTATTTTATGGAGAAAGGGATATTTTTCCAAGTAAATCATTTTTTCATTAAAAGTGGTTGGCTACGCTGCCGTCAGCTCAACTGAAGAGAATTTGCTAAGCTGTTTTCCCTGTTAATGTTGGAAAGTGTGTGTGCCCGTGCCCGTTTGACAATACATTTTTTCCTCATTTTTATAATGTTGAAAAGTCAGCGGTGAGTAAAAGAGACAAGAAGTGTGTTACGAAAGGGGTAGCATGTAGCAATTGTTTGCAAAGCAACTGCAAATTTTCAAACGAATTTATTTTCAAATAATATTGAAATTTCAAAAAGAAGCTGCTAGCTGAGAAATATGATTTGAATACATTTTTAATGCATTTTTTTTTATATGTCTACCTAAATTAATAAAGTTGGTGTGTATGCACTCACTCTTATCGGAAATTTTCGAAATTTTTGTACTGCTCTAGTTTCATATTTAAGCTTAGTACGCTGCTCGAGCTAAATTTTCGCTCCCATACAAAATTCTCTCCAAAACTTAGCTGAGCTAAATTTTAGCGAACCCATTTAGCTGGGTGGTACGCAGCTCGAGCTACATACTCAAACTTTTGTTTCAGAATGTACTTTCTGCGTCTGTCAAAATTTGATGGGTCAGCACATTTTCTCAAGCTTAATTGTGACAGATTGTTGTGTAATTGTTGTTCAGTTGCGGAAAAGTATGCAAGGATTAGTTTTTTTAATTATTACATGGACAAGAAGTACCTAGGATCAGAAATAGTTCAAATAAGAGAGAATTAAATTTTTGAAGGAAGTTTTTGTCAAAAAACAGCTGTTTACTGTGACACTTATCCACGGCGTACTCTATGTCAAAATTTAGCTAGGACTTTAGCTGATGTTTGGAGAGAAAAGTTGGAGACGAGATAAAATTTAGTTTAGCTCGAGCAGCGTACTACGCTTTAAACCAGAAAAAATTACAAAAAAATGTAGTGTCATACAGCCTTAAAGTACCTAATTTAAGGGAGAATTTTATTAATAGATTGCAATTTTTGTATGTAAAGATTAAAAGAAAATGAAAATTGTAATATAATTTTTGTAGTAGGTACCTAGTAGTTTCCTGCACAATAAAACATTTCCTGAGGATTTGAAAAATACACACGTTATTGTTCAAGTTTTCACTTCTGTCGGCACTCCCAGAGTGCCACTGTTTTTTTTTTTTTTTTTTAATGCAAATTGATGAAGAGTGATCATGACCAGGATCACAAAGATGAAAATGGTTTATGTTTATGAATATGAAATCCGTATCAAAAAAAACAACAACATTTATGTAAATTTTAAATTTTAACAACTAGCAAAGCAGGTGCACGATAAGTATAGCAATACTGTTTTTCGATTAAAATAACGGGATCGGTTCTTTTCCATCAAAAGGAGGATTATTCTGTAAAATACGTTTCATTAACTTAAATCTGTAGAGGATTGTCGCATCGTAGTGCTCGGCCTTTCGTTGTGGCGCTGGCGGATATAAGACTGAGCTTGTCACAACTTGATGCTTGACGATGATAAGGTTTCTAAGGCTCATTTGTGTCACTCAGGAAGAGTAGAGGGCCAATCGTCACATCAACCTCAGATCGCAAAATAAAAAAAGTTAAAATGGGGGGTGATTTAGCTATGGAAACATTACCATACCCAATATTAATTAATGAGCAACTTCTACTGTCAAGAACATTGCATAAAGGAGGAGCAACTTCAAAGAGTGACACAGAAGAATTTCGACTACAAGCTAAATGAAATATATTCCACCTCTTCGATTAACATTAATTTATTGAACGCGAATATAGATCGTTAACTAAAATCAGAAAACGAGTATTTTTCCAATTTGTCATCCAGCTGAGCCATCTAAAAATACTCAGAGCAATTACAGCACCCAGAACAACGGCAACTAAATAGCAAAAAAAAAAATGTTGCTGCTCCAACTTAATATTTCATTTACACCCAATTAAGGTTTATTACAAGACAAACTCATCGAACACGAACATCATATAAATTTACAATTAATTAGAAAACATGACCATAAATAATTTCCAAGTGCGTAAATTTTGCAACGCAATAAAGAACATCCGTTGTTGTATCGTTGTCGTCGTCAACTAGTAACCCACCCCCGGAACCTTTCCACCCTAAGCCAAAAGCCCGGCACAGCCCTGCTGAAGATGTCCTGCCGGCATATAGCTGGCTGTGTTTATTTTCTGCAAAACCATTATGGTCTCATACCTTTCGAGGACGAAAGATAATATGAAATAAGCGTAGCTATTCGGAAATAGAATTGACACACTGGTAAATAGGGTGTACATCTATTTATCTTCAAATAAGTTTGATGGTGAAAAAAAGCGTATCCCTTTTCGAAGGTTTTATATCCAAAAGTACCCACACTCGAAATATTGGACGATATATGGTATATCCGTATGTTCCTGATCGTCCTTTTATATATATATATTTTTTTATCTTCTGTCAGTTCAGTGTGTTCGAATTCGAATGGTATGGTCGAAGCAAAATCCATTGCTCGTGTAGAATTGTATTCAATAATGTACCAGAGGGGGGTCGCAGATACTTGTGTTCGCATGTCCGCCACCGCTCAATGGAAAGGACATAACTTCCAATTTGATTTCATCGAATATAAAATAAGGAACTAAATGGAACATTTCGTGGTTTTCCGCTCAAGGGCCCAAGCGATTATGGGGACGGCGAATTTAGTCTTTCTTTGGAGCCATTTTTACTTCATCTGCGAACCCTTAGTTTGCGTTTTTGTTTTTCCGATATTGGAATTTCGTTTTTGCGTTTGAATTCACTTTGGGCCAAGCAGCAGAAGGTTTGGGAAAATATTGTTTGTTTTTTTTTTCTGCCTGGTATTCCATTAAGAATTAGATTTGTAACTGCTGCTGCGGATATGTACGGTGTACGGCATGTGGTATCTGATGAGGATGTGGCTTGCTGCTGACACTTCTATTGGAGAATTTAATATTTCGAAATGAGTTTGGGCTTATTTATTGCACGAACATGGAGTAGGTAGTATTCTTTCAATCCTTAGCACAATGTGTATCTGTGATGTCAACGAGGCACATTTTTCTTTTTACTCGTTATAGTTAATCTGATGAAAATGTTTCTTAGGCGTTGGGTCGCTGGCTTTTAGAAGCTGAGAAGGAGGATTTAGGTCTTAAAATATCAACGCATTTACATGCCATTTGCTTGCAGTGCCTGGCTATGCTTGTAGAATTTTGAAAAACGTTAAACGAAAGATACGTTTTAAACCCAAAGCGGTATTTTCTGCCAAAAGGTAACTTGTATTGCAATGGGCACTGTCAAGAATCTAGTTATCTTAAGTCGACAATATGGTTTGTCTATGGTTTCTACTTGTCAAATGTCAAAGAATAAAAGCTTCAAAAGTGACAGCTACCGAAATAGCGGGTCATTCACAATAACACCTCTCATTGGAAAACCCTTTAGTAGGCAATCGTTTAATGATTCCTCGTTAAAATTTAAAAAAGTGATGCCTGGCATGTAATTTAAAAATAAGAAAATAAAAAATATTAAATTACCAGATAAACTATATTGAACAGTTTTTTTATTTACTCATTGAGCACCCAACTCATGGCGATGGCATAAATGAAACCGTATGCTTAATATTGTTGTCATTGACAACATCACTGTGAATGTGCGATGTGCCCATATACGAGTAGGTAGCTGCGGCAGAAATGGAATTATATAAATCAATAATAATTAACGTAATTAAATGCAATCACAATAATATTTTAATCATCATTGAGGTTTGTTGGTTTAATGTTCAATTAAACGCGTTCGCCATCATTTGCAGTGGTGAATAGTTTGATGCGTGCACTGCAGTCTGCAGCCCACCAGCAGTTTTAAACTCCTCAGCTCTATTTTAATATTTAAAATGCAGGATAAATGTGTTTAAAAGGGACAGTTTACTTGTACATCGTCATCGAGTGCTCAAATAAAATATGCTCATTTCGATTTATCTTACCGCATAAAGTGGTACTATTTGTTTGGTCTTAAATAAACGAGGTATTTGTTTGATGTCTATATTTTTATCTGTAAGGAGTGGTTTTAAACGGCTGCCATTGAAATAAGGGGAATGTGTTATATCGTATTTTAGTGGCTTATATTATTGACCACATTTAGTGCGAAAGCAAAGCAAGTTTGAAAATCCGCGGATAGTTACTTTAGCCCCTCAGGATTATACGAGTATACTACGTTTTTCATAATTTAAAGGAGTTCATGTCTAAAAAACGTTCACTTAATAGAAAATGTTCCTCTTAATGTATAATACATTTGTAGGAATAGAAATTTTGAATGTTTTCATTTTGGGGGTAACCACTGTGTCCTTTGAAAGAGCATTAGATAGAGATAATTGAATTGGCCGTTCAGATCTTGCGATCTAGCGGAATTTGACTTTGTTCTTCGGGTTTTTTTGAAAACAAAGGTCTATGCAAACTAGCCCACGACCACCAACGCCTTGAAAGATGAAATTGGGAGATGTGTTAATTAAATTCAGCCACATTTATGCGAAACGGTTATACAAAAATTTTAATAAAAGATTACGTCTACTTGCCAGCAAAGCCAGGGCGGCTATTTATCCGATGTACTATTCCATACATAACTCCAATCTGTATACTCTATGAATCAATAAAAAATGTAAGCGTTCTAATTAAAAGTTTCTATCAAAATTACATTTTCTACTTAAATGTTTGCCTTTTTCTATTGTTCATTATTTGTTATTCAAAAATATGGTCACCGTACATACAAGGTCAATTATTTCGCGGTTTCAGGTTGGTAGCGATGGCATTTGACACCTGTCAAACTCAGCTGTCATTTGAAGTGTCATAATATTAGTTGAATATTTGCCATTAATGATAATTGATCGCAACAATCAAACGGCGCGTTAACTTACTTACTACAAAAGTGGTAATCAAACGCAGCCACTTTTCACGCATTAACTGATGATTTTTGAACAACTACCAATTATGGTTTTATTGCGTGAGAAGTTTCCTGGTTCCGTAATTTCACGTTTTGGCGACTTCAAATTGTCCACCAAAATCATGCGATTTGACACCGTTGAGTTTTTTTTTTTCTGTGGGGCTACGCAAAAGACCGTGCTCACACGAAGTATCCCCGAACTCTAGACGCAATTATGCTTGAGTTATGGCCGAGATACCGCCCGAATGTGCGAAAAAGTGGTTAAAAATGACCTTAAAAAAATCGCATGCTGCGAATCTTCCCGAGGCGATCATTTAAAGATATTGTTTTTCACACCTAATGACAAAGACCAAACTTTATAATGAAATAAAAATTTCATCAAAAATGTATTGCTGTGGGTGTTTTATTTAGTTTTTCTTTCGAATGATTTATAATAGGATATTAGGTATCAATCAATTTGCTGTCAAGAGAAGAAATTTCATCCTACATGAAATAAATTTTAAAATATCCCATCTGATTCACCTTTCCAAGAACTGCCGAACCAACTTCATGCAACTAAATTATGAGTACGTCAATCAGAATGGAGTTTAAAATATCTATCAGTCATTAATCTGCGCTTCCTGGCAGTGATTCTGTGAATTTTTTGTTCACCAAAACAATACACAAATGTGTAGTAATTTGTCATCTTCTATCTGCAGTCATTCCAAAAATTTTGACTATCTCACACCGAATGCGTTTGCACAAGTTTCGTAATCAAGTTCGCTTTTATATACCTACATTACAAGTATAGATGAAATATATATATTCCCATCTATTCCTATCCACAGTTTAAGTATAGCCATCAGTTCTCATTTTGATCCCCAAGCTTAAATCGCTAACGTTGTCGTCTCTTAAAATAAATTACTTCAATATAGTTCAGTGACTCCTTTCATAATGAAATAAGACAAATCTATTTAACTGTCATTATTTTTAACTACAGGAATTATCTAGCTGCAAATGGCTGCGCAAAATAATTTCCACAATCACCAAGCCACCCTCCCCTCCCCCGCCAAAAAAGAGGAACGAAAAATGACGGACACTTTATCGCAACCACTGCCGCTATGCCAGGCCAGGGCGCATGGTGGTGGTTCAATAAGCTTCAACAAAAGTGGTCACACAATTGAAAAATTAAAAACATTAAAATAAATAACCACAAAGTTGTGATATTAATACCAGCGCCAGCCAGCACACTGTGCGGTGCGAGAGCCACTTGAAAGAGCCATTACATTACAACGAGGCAGGACAATAGAGTATTTTTACGCAGAAGGATACACAATGGTGGAAATTTTCTTTGCGCGAATGACGATAAGCAATAAAAAGGGTCATTTTTGTTGTTGCCCTACAATGCTCATTTCATTTTCTTTTTTAATTTGACTAAAACGTCCGGCCGGGCGGTCGAAGTGGCACCCCCCTTTTGATTGTTCTTCGCCAGTGAGTAGTATGCGTTTTGGTGTTGTGATGTAGACAAATGTTGCGCGGACGTGTGCTTAGGAGGCGGAAAAACACGAAGCATACTACTGAGCGTCACATGGAAGCATTGCTGGGGCAAGAATGCAAAAATCAAAAGAAGTTTTTCGCTTGGAAAACAAAGAGAAAAGAGAAAAAGGAGGCAGAACGTACAAGTAGGACAATGCAAAGGAGAGGAAACAATTTTTAATTTAACTTTTCCGTGAATAACAGCATTATCCATAAACACTTCTAGACTGCGGGTGGGTGGGTGTCTAGAACAGAAATACGTCCTTCTTATCGTATTACAACGTGAAACAATATAATAGGTTTTTTTGCTTTGTTAAATTAAAATTGAGAGCACGATTGGCAAGAGTTGTTGTGGTTGGGTTTTATGTTCCCTCACAAAAATGCATGCAAACGAACACGAATCAAGGCAAAATATAAAATTTTAATAAACATGTTTGTTACCCAAAAAACTAGTTTCAAAGATCCAACTTGACCAAGAACGACCTAAAGCGGTATAAAATTAATATTGAGAAGCCGATACAACTTACCATTTGAAATCTGTATTCAGGGAAGCATACTAGGTTTTCAGTTACAAATATCTTACAATGACGTCGTCAACAATTTCAGTGTTACATATAGGATTCTTTGCAACAAACTCTGATCACCCTATTTAACTGCAGCGCAAAGTTTCTCAAATATAATTAAATAACAAGGAACTCTATTGTTAGAGAAAGGTAGGTAATTTTTATTTCAGCTTCCCTTGCTTTTTACATCTCATTAAACTTGAGAAAAAGTGAAGGACTTGCTACTACCAGTCTGTTTTCTTTCGAACACTGTAGCTCTCGTCGAACAATCGGGTCTTTAACTATTAAATGCAGATGAACATTTCTAAAAATTGCAGATCTGGGGGCTCGCTAAAACTCAACACTGCCCTAACAATGACCGGGCCCTAACATTCACCAAACACAGGAAAATATTGCTAAACACCGTGGTGGGTACTGGGTAGTTAATTAATCTTCTATTATATAAAAATTGAGCATTAAATTTGTGTTGGTTTGTCGCCGTTTCACGCCTTAACGCATAAACCGATTTTAACCAAACTTTCACACATCTCTGGTATTGGTCTATATATCATTTTTGTGAAGTTTGGTTGAAATTGGAAAACGTATGCGTGTGTTGTGCGTGCTTGGAAAAACACATGAATTTCAGTACATTTTGGTTTTTGAATGATTTTTTTAGTGATTTGACGTCTCAAGATGTCGTTCGAGAAGCTGAAGACTACTAATGGGAAGTTTATGACAATTTTTTTACCAAAACCGGAGCAAAAAAAATATGTTTGTACTGTAAAATAAGTTTTTTTGTTTTTATATGAAATAAATTTGTATTTTGTCAAAATACTTTTTCGAGTTTTCAATCAGGTTTTTCATGTTTTCCCAACATTTTGAAAAAGTTTAGTCCTGCGGTTCCTACGCTGGTACCTTTAACTTATTGAAGATTAGATAAATTTAAATGATTTCTTATAATTTCATTTTGTCTTTTAGTTTGTATCAAAAATGCCACGTCAGCGGAGAAGTCATATTGGTAGTCGGTCACGTAGAACGCAAAATAGATCAAATGAAAGGCAAAATCATTCACAAGAAGAGCGAAAAAATCAAAATCGAATTCTAAGAGAACGTATAGCCAGATCACGTTCACGTCATTTTTAACATTAACTTTTAAATTCATTTTTACTCAATTCATTCATTAAGTTCGGTCATTCATCTGAACAACGTGAACATCGCAATGAGCAAGAATGTTTAAGAATGCAATCGCATCGCACAACAAGAAATGTTAATGAAAATGCTGAACGAATCAATGTTAATGTTGTTTTAAATGGTGCTGGATTTCAATATAATGCAATAGTGCCATTGATTATAGTTTGCACAAATGTGTGGTTATTGGCGCAATGAACAAGCTATATCAATATTGTAATGCATTCAAATTTGGAAATAAAACTTCTGGAATGTGTTGTGCTTCTGGGAAAGTTTGATTACCAGAATTACAATATCCACCTGAACCATTACGATCATTACTTTCTGGCACAACACCAGAATCAAAACATTTTTTGGATAACATTCAAATGTAGAATTCATGCTTCCAAATGACATCTTTTGGAGCAACGAAAATTGAGCCTTAAAATTGTGTTCATTTGTCGCCGATTCACGCCTTAACGCATCTACCAATTTTAACCAAACAAGGTTTGTATGTATAAGTATATAAGTTCTTTGTATTCGTATTGGTTGTACAAGTTATAGGCATTTTAGTGAGCATACCTGTGTCGACCTCCAGAAAACCTCAACCAATTTAAATGAAATTTGGTCGATGTGTACGGTTGGCTGTAGCTTAAAGAATTGGATAGTTTTGGTGGCCATCCGACAGGTGGCGCTGTTGTCAATCTCCGAAACCACTTAACTGATTTCAATTGAATTTTTGTGGATGGGCATATATGGTTCCAACCATTTTTACAAGTTGACCACTCGCCCAAGTAGTCCAGCATACAAACCACTGAGCTACCAGTGGGAAAAAAATTATCCGAACGGTGATTCTTATTTCGCGTGCAAACTTCGAGCGACCGCCATGACATTACCGCACGATTTTTTAAACAAAACCTCAAAACGATCATGGACTTTATCGTTAAGCACAGTGTTTTTGGACAATCGCGTTTGCCCACATTCTACTCTGGTTGATTTGGTTGATTGGAAAAATTTCACCGGAACAACTCGATTCAATCATTAGCGCAAATAAAAACGATCAAGAAGACCGAAAATCTATGAAGTTCCTATGCATTCCACTCAATTCAATTCCAAGGGAGTTTCATCAATAGAGAGGTTCAACTAGCAAAAGGAAAGTTAATAATTTATTAAATTTTAGGCGGTACGAAGTTCGCCGGGTCAGCTAGTAATTTTTATAAAATTTTTGGTTTTCTATTGTAAACTATTTGTCACTAGATCATATTATAGGTTGAAGGGAAATATTAAGTTTTAGCGGGAACTTTTCAAGTGTTCCTAAAGTGGTGTGTACCGAAACCGTCTGTATAGCAAAATAATAGCTAAGGGGAGTAGCTCAACACTTTTCATAATGAAATATATTTTTGTTTGTCTATAAAAATACTAGAGATTTATTAATAATGCGGTTTTTAAAAAAGCAATTCGAAAATTTATCAAATTTCCTAACATTGACTGACTGCGGATTCTAACACTGGTTTCTTTTAACTTTTTCTAACAATTATCAATGTTTTATTGAATATATCACCCTTATACTTCATAAAACTCATTATTCGTAATTTTATTTAATTTTATTTTAATATTATTATAAAGAAAAGATAAAAATTTGGTTATTTTAATTTAATTTATTTTTAGTATTAAAAAACTTACATTTAAGAAAATTAATTTAATTCAGCCCAGTCGGCCTTATCTTGCTTTGAAACTATGAATACATTCAGATGATATGAACTATGAACTTTTCAAGCTAATTTTGTACTGTTATTTTCTACATTTTGCCCTTAAGTATTTTCGCTTTTACAAAGTGAAATAACATCGAGTTTTGGAATTCGGCGTTAAAATATTTGCCCACTAAAAATTAGGTAACATTTTAGGTGATTTTTTAAGCGAATTTTTTTTTTTAAATCGAATAAAACACTCAAATTTGCATCAAATATTTACTGTAATCGATAAATAAGCCTTTGCCATTTATGTTTTAAAAATAACTTCATTTAAATGTTGTCCGCGGCTCCGTTTCAAATGGTCCATTCGGAAGGTCCTATTTTGCGTTACTTTTTCGAGCATTTCGGCCTGTATTCCACGACTTACGCGTGTTATGTTATCCTGTAAGGCTTCAATCGTGTTCAGCTTGTCCACATAGACTAACGACTTTACGTAATCCCACAAGAAATAATCAAGAGGCGTTAAATGGCATGATCTTGGCGGTCAACTCACAGGGCCATGTCGTGAGATAAGCTGCTCACCAAATTCATCCTTCAACATTTCAACGCCACGACTGCAATATTCTTTTCGGTACGCATGCGAGTCGATGGTTTAATGTCCAACACAGCAAATTTGGTGCGAAATTTGGTGATAACAGCACAAATTGTTGATTCACCAGGTTGATTATGACGATCATAATATGGTACACCCACTGTGTGTATCTAAGTAACCGATTTAATCCCCAAAACTGATGTGCAGAATTCACTGCGCAGCAAAATTGGAATACATACACAAATAAAGTTTACATGGATATAGGCACTTGTAAATTCTGCACTCACCGCAGCACTGCAACATGTCTCTATTTCTAAATTTGCTGCTAAATTCAAGCTTCCCACAACACAAAATAAAATAAATTCCAATTTCAAGTAGTTTGGCATCATCGGTTTTCGACATTTTGCTAATCGTGTTTCTTTTTGTTTTGGTTGTAAGTATTAGTACATCAGCTGCTTAGTCCGCTATTTGCCGATGCAATGCATGCCAAACAATTTTCTGCACATCTGTTTTGGGCATACCCTTTGATGCACTGCACATCAGCTTAATGTACACAAATGACCAAAATTCCAGAGCAAACGTCAAAAAATTTAAAAATATGTACAAACAAAAATGCTAGATATTAACTTAGATATTTTCTACGCAGTTATGAATGTCACAAATTGATGTCATGACAGCAAAAGGATATGGCAAATCAAATAATAACAACAATACAACTCGATGGAAGAAAATCAATTTACGGTTTGCAATTATGGCTCTAGGCCGAATCGATAAACTTAATTTAAAAAAAAGGTCCCATTATTTCCCGGCTATGGGTGAATGGGTTATTCTGAAATTAGAAAACCCGAAAGGAGTTATTATTCACTTTGGACTCAGGTCCCGCGGAGAAATAACGTGACTAAGTCGGGCAAGATTAACTTGGTTCTGTATAAGAGTACTTCTCAGCAGGGTGTACTTACCTTCCCGTTGGCAAGACATTTTTCAATTTAATTAATTTATTGCTTTTGAGTTTCGTTTTTAAATTAAATTAGACCTTTCTGTATCCTTTTCGCAGCAAACCTAATATATACGTGTAAGCTAACGATTATCTGTAAAGAAACTCATTCAATCGCAACAATAAGGTTGAATTAATTAAGTTATATGGAAATGTAGATGAGCGTAGTAATTAATTTGATTAGAGACCAAGGGAGTTTCATCAATATTGCTTTCGATCGAGAGTGGCACCAGAGGTAAGTACGAAAGGACATTATTATACTGTACAAAGGAATTATTTGGTAATTAAAGGAATTGAGAAGAACGTCTTGTGTACTCAACTTGGATTGCACAGTGCACGGCTTCGGACCGCGTAATTTGAATGCGGTAAGCTCCTTCTCGATTTTATGGCTTCTCCGAATGAGATAACGACTTAACGACTTCTTGGCTTAATGCTCAGACTCTAATAATTTATTTTGTTACAGTATTACAAAACACAACTAAGAGTGTACAATGAATATATTCGCGACATCCTAATTGAGTGGTTTTAAAGATATTCTTGAGCTTGTGAGATATAGTACTCGTATAATACTCGCAATTTTGTTTTCCTGTAGGTGTTATGTCAATTAAGAATCCGTGTGACATGCAAAAACATACAAAAAAAATAAAAATAAAAATGCGGCCAACCGCGGCAACCGTGTGCAAATGTGACAGAGTTCGGGAATACCATATTTTAGCTATTAGTTATTCTTCACTTTTTAAAGGCGAATAATTTGATTTGTGTGGTTATTAAAACTTGAGCAGAATAAAATTCTATGAACGCTGTCAGCAAATTGGCCCATAGCGGAAGTGGCATATGCAAGGTTGGTGAGCCGGAATTTTTGAAGTTACGTGACATTTTCCAATACGATTTTCTATGTAACAATACAATCGTACTAAGCATTTGCCACCCCGAAGTTGGTGTTCTCAGTATTGTCTCTGGTTCTCACATTCCAAGTTTTTATTTAGCCTGCGTTAACTAATGACCGCACTTTGTTTGATGTCCATAAACTTTGTACAAGCACAGTATATTTTATTATCGGGGAATTTTTTTAAAGTCATTCCCGAATCCTTCAGAGAAATCTTGAGTGGCAGCCTGGGGATGACAGATTGTGTCCAATATTAAAATAATTTATCTCGGGCGATGTTGAAATTTCGATAGATACTTTATTCAATTGATTCAATTTCAGCAGCGATTACAAAAAGACAACGCACAAGTGGTCAAGTCGCCCATTTTCATCTAAAAATGTGATCCCTAACGAAAAAGCCACTAAAATAGGACAGGACGTTTTTCTGGCAACCATTCATCTTTCGTATCGTTTACTTTAATAATAATATAAGTCTTTGCACTGGTGGACAATAACGACCGAGCTTAGAGTTTTCTGATTGCCAAATAATCATTGTTGACGAGCCAAAATGGAAATCGTTTGAGATCGGACGACTTTTTTGCTGTCAGAGTTGCGCCTATAATACTCAGATTTGGACATAGAGCTCCTCTTTACTGTTATGGCTCTTAAGAAAAGGTATAATCAGTCTGCTGTCCGAACTTGCCTTTATTTCGAAGGGACAATGTCTCCTTCATGGACGCATCAGTTTATGCTGATATTGCTGAACCCCATTCCTTGTACTGCTAACTGGTGAGGTAACCAAACAATCTTCTTTCTTAATCTAAAGTGCACCCATTAAGTCCGTTTCATGTCAATGAAATCGTTGCACCAAATAACGACCTCTCGTAAAGTGACTATAAGCGAGTACAATACGATAGTTACGTCTCGGGCACAATCCTAATCCCAACACCATGAAAAAAGTTATCGTTTCAGTGCGAGTGTGTTTAGACAACACCGCAATTACTCCCTAAGGGAGGAATAATCGGCACACCTTATCGTTATCGCGACGATGGTGTGTACAACGGTTTTAAAGGTATGCCATATACTTCCTTGATTCATCGTCCTGCCCCTGCTCATAAAAGTCACTCTTTTGAGGGATCAGTGCAACAGTGTCAAATAAGCAAAAGGAGACCCACAGTCCCTTGCGTTCACTATATAAAGTCGTTACATTTGAAAACAAGATGCTGTCCCTCCTCTCGATTGACGTTCGTTGCTTTTTTTCTACGCTTCCAATCCGGGAGATATGATGGCCACTTGGGAGCTCATTATAGTTGAAAAATGATTCCCGAATGTTGACAAGTGTGGTATCTCACAATCCCTTTCAATCCGCATTAATAGAATCGAAACTTTTTCGGTTTGTTGCCTTCCCAGAATATTCCGGCTAGCGGCAGCGCTTACCATTATCGTCACCGAACGTGTCGTTTGTGATAAGAATGGCAAGGCGGTCAACCCATATCAATAGCCCGACTGAAAGTTACATTTCTCACCAATGCGAAGCAAGGCCGGGTAGAAAGGAATATTTTATTGTCACCGATTTGATGGCGACAATTTATTACGAAAAAAGTCGTTAAAAAACACATGAATCTCGTATCGGTTTGCAAGTGGGTGTCCTTTGTCCTCGGCCGAGTCATGGTTTGAATTAGCATTTCCTAAAGTATTTGGCATTTCCCCCTCCGGCGCGTTATTTTGTTAGCCGTATATAAGCCCATTTGTATCGCTGGATTAATTGAAGTGCTTTGTTTAAAGTTTGTGCATAAAATTGTGGTTAATGTGCTTTGATTGGGTTTGCATAGTGGGAAAGTTAACCATTTTATTGGAATCTATTCAGCGCGAACTTTTAATTCGAGATTTATGTAGGCAGCCCTAGTGGATTCCGTATGGAGAACAAGTGCGCGTGTACTAGGGTTGTAAAAAAGGTGTGAAAGCAAAGCAAAAAAAGCTGCATTCAAGTTTGAATGGGGGAAAGCGAGGAGTAACAGCGGTTCTTCTATAAATTGGGAATGATTGGTAGTAATTTCGAGTGAGTAAATAAAAACTATCGACTTATTCGATAGTAGGTAGTTGAGAATGCAGTCATTCGATAGGTAATTGAACGAAAAGTTAGTAACAACTTTTTTGACTGTCTTCTCTGGTGTTTATTCATTGTTCAGTCACTAATGCCAACTTACTACGGCAAGTTACACGGTTGAACAGCACTTCCAAATGATAAAACTTTATTATGAAGCCATTTTTAGTCAGTCCGTTGTCAAGCAAATTTTGCATCGGGATTTGTGCCTACGCCCGTACTAGATCCAACTGACCCGGAAGCTTAAAGCTTAATGACAAAAGACAACGCTGTTTATTCTCTGACTTGATTCGAATAGTTTGGAAGAAGAGTACCACAATTTTGGCGCATTTTTGGATGAATGTGCAAATTTTTGAATGATTAATGGGCAAAATTACCGGGACAACGCCAATTCACACGAAGTTCACAAGGTGGCAATGCATCCACCAAAAGTTAAAAAGAAGTAGCTCCTAATTCATTGAGTAGGCGGCATATCGATCCCAAATAGACACGCATTTTCGACCAAAGAAAATAATGCAAAACGCCTTCAAATACCGTTAAAAGAGCAACAATTTTTGTTGGAATGATTGGTACCATTTTTCGGTGAGATAAGCCATCAAATCACCAGTGGATCTATTGAAAGGGAAACAATACTGCTGATCATAAAGGAGCTTCCTTGATTAAAAAATATTTCATGATTTATCAGTTTTTCCATGATCATAGAACGAATGGAAGTAAGTGATATAAATCGGTAATTGTCGGGAGAAGAAGGTTGGTTTGGTCAAATGCTGTTTGTCACCTTTTCGGGAAGAGCACAGTTCAGTTCGTTAATCGGTTTAAGAGTGCGTTCACACTGCAAGTTTAAAGTTGTTAATTCGCTAATAAAAGACTTATTAGTTGGCGAAATAGCCCCTCCGTTTGTGTTTATACTGGATGGGAAATCACGGTTATTTGTTGACTGAACATATGGACTCTTTTCATGCCCGTAACCCTCTCAACAAAATGCCTAGGTACTTCAATTCGCTTGTGTGACTAGATTCCTATTGCGTTCGGGCCTTTAAGCTATTTGTAACACCCGAGACCCGATTTTGTTTCGATTGTAAAAATCAGCGAACGTGAGCTGGGAGACTGTGTAATCCGATGGTTGTGTGCTCTTGCCTTCCCTGTCTCTATATTCTTGCCTCGCTGTCTTTGGTCTGTGCTGCAGCAAGTTGTCGTAATATATTTTCAGTAAACGCGCGTGCATCATACCACAGATTCTTTCTCTTGAAATGTTTGTTTCCTATATTGCTTTCAGGCATCATAAACAAAGTTTCATCGTCATGTTCTAAGCTCGGAACAACGTGGCCAATTAAAGCTGTTCAAAAAGAACTTCTTTTTTTTTTGTAATAATCTACAAAAATATAGAATACCAAATAACGACCTCGTGATTTTGTACACCCTACTATGTCATAAGAAACATCAGAGGACTGCACTAAACTTCTCCATAGCAAAGGTTGGTCTGCGAAGAGCCTGAGGCATCTATGTCACATCAACTACATATATGTACGTGCATCTGCTGGCCTATTTCTTTGTTCAAATTTTGCTCAAATATGCGGAAGCAAGTAGCCTCTCAGGACACTCAATTAGAAAGTCCAATTGAAGTTCATATACGACCCAATAACTGACAATAATCAGACCCGAAAGGGAGACATTTGGTCATTTCTAAAGTGGCAGCAATGCACTGCCTTCTCCCTGGAGAATGCAGCACTTTGCCCGACTCAATGATGCCCGATGACAACTACTCGCAGCAATCAATATTCGACGCACTGATGTACATTGCTGGAAGCAATTGGCCACGCAGCATCAATTAAACTGAACCATCGAAGTCTGCTATAGGTTTTCAGGAGAATTAGTATCTGTTTCTCTGGATCGTGTGCGTATATCCACATATTCTTGGCCTTCAGGAAGGCCGGAATACAGCCAGACCGAATAATTGCATTTACACATCAACCCCCAAATGGGAATTGTCATCTCTGTGTAGTGAAAAGAAACTTTTCCCCATTTCCCTTACAGCACCACCCACTACACTTCATGCGACAGAAAGACAGCAGCGCGCACGTGAAGCACGCTCATGGAATTAATTATTCCGGTCGAATTTCATTCAAAGCAAAAGCAAACCCATTTACCAGATTTTCTACGGACATTATTTCGAAGGGATGCATTCAACTACACAAGCAGCAGAGGAATTGAAGTCCTGAGATTTGCATTTACAAAGAGTGTATTGTGTGCGTTACGTATTGTACTTGAAACAGGGGTGGATCTCCCCTGGGAAGAATCAAAATTAACACCCCGAGCTGTTTTTGAAACAAAAAGCCAACTGAGGCCAGCCCAAGCATCCTTGTTGTTTTAAACGAGGCGAAAATGGTCATTAGATACGGCAAGTTGGCGTGTAGGCTACGACTGCTCCGCATATTATCAAAGCACCAGGTACCTCTGAGCTCTGACGAGTTAAACGTGGGTATATAAACAGAGCAATAAATTAAAATTAAATTTAGGTCAAATGTCATTAGGGGTATGAGCATGGTGAACGATGCGGATGATAAGCCAACTCCTCCTAATTGTTGACCAGTACAGGCGAGAGGGGAAAGGCAAACAGAAAGACACTTCTTATTGACTTCCAACGCTTGCTTATGTAACTTGGTTCCTTCTAATCGTGTAACTAAAATCAGGGCGTAGCGTGCCTCGGCGAAGCCCCGCATATAAAAATTTGTTTGGGGGCCCTTAGGAAGGGTAAAGATTTCTCACAAAAGAAAAAAAATTATTGCATAAAATTAAAAGAAATATTTATTCATCGATGTTAATAAATTTGAACGCACACTTTACGCGGGAAAAAAAATAAATAGTTTCTTTTGACTTTTGTCATTTCTGAAAAAAAAAGAAAAATTGTAAAGTTTTTATTAATTTTTGCCTACGCACATTGGGGCCCCGTATAATTGATACGGCGGTAGCTACGCCCCTGACCAAAATAAGAACGACATCCTTTAGGAGCAGTCCAAATGACACGGATAAGCTGTCTTATGCATGCGAATACCTGCTGGATCTATCAAATTAAGTAGGTACCAACAGACATCAAGTTGGGAGGACTGCCAGAGCATAAACCTGTATAATATGAAAACACCTTTTGCAGCTGAAATCTTTCTAGCTTGGATTTTCTCAACGCATGAAATTCTTTCCAACGTGTTGAGCAAACAATCTCAAACTTTTACAATTGATCAAATTTGCATACCGGAAATGAGACCCAACATGGAAACCAAAAACAATAGCGGACAAATTGCTTTAGAAGACCTAAACCACGATGGGATGGATACAAATATGTTTTGGAAGTCTATAACGTTGAATACAGTGCTCCAAGCATATTACTTCGAATGGCCTATGAGTCATCTCATAGCCTATGACCATTTCAAAGGGGACGTCGCACAACAGCCAGTTTATTCCTAGAAAAAAAAAACACATTAGATACCTAATGTGAACTAATAATAAAATAACTAATTGATTAACCACCCTCCCCTAAAGAATGCAATTCACTGGCCCTCCTTTACCCCTTTCTAATTTCCTGAAATACATTTTTTCTACTACAACCGAAAAATTATCATTCTTAAGATATTTTAATGTCATTATGGCAACAGGAATATTCATATCGTCTATTCTCTGTCTCCGAGTATATTATTTTTGACTTTATTTTGTAATTAATTCCCTAAAGTAGATATGTGTTCAATCACTAGAGGCAAAAATACTGGTTGACGGTAGTCGTTCTTTTTACAGTCATCGAGTCAGTCGAGAAAGTTCATATCTTTTAAGTTTTTTTTTTGTTTGTTACAATCAGTCGGGTTCTTTAAATTATTTTTTTTTTACTTTAGTTTTTGTTGCCGTTTTACCTTTTATAACTCTTAAAATGTCTAAAAAAAATTAAAAAAAAAATAATTGAGAATTTTTTGCATAATTTCAATGAATATAGTTTGTTTTGTAAACATTTTAAATATGGGTTTTGTTATTTGTTACAACAAAAATAGAAATAAATATCTTGTCCACTGATAAAAACGACCTGCTTTCTCCCAAACTCATACACTCCTAAGGGCCGGTCTGTTCACTGCTGGTCAAAGATTTGGTCAAATCATTTGCCAAAGATTTGCAACAAATCGCTCCGTTTTTCCATATTATTTCTCAATTTACCCTCTTATAAATAACCGCTGCGTAAAAGCTATCAACTCGTTATTCAGAAGTTACGTCAAATTTTTGTATGTCAACTAAATTGTGGACATTTTTGGTTTATTAATACGGGAGCTAGTGATTAGCCCAATCTATTATTAATTTTTTTTTTATTTCTGGCTCCTTGGGTTTTTGTCTAGGTAATTTATTAATGAATATATTTTTTGACCTCTTGGGCACCAAAACTGTATTTTTTTTTAAAGCAGCTCCAAAGTAGATAAAAAAATAAAAGTAAAAAAACAACAACAAAATTTTATTTATATGCAGTCATATGGCGATTCACAGTAAAATATATATATATATATTATTTAAAATAAAATGAAAGAGGGTCATCACAGAAACTCAACTATGGTATAGTAAGAATAGGACAGGCAGAAAACAGAATACCATAATAAACAAGAATCAACAATCAACTAGAAAATCATATAAATGCGACAAAGGTATTATATTTGCTTTAGTTTGTGAGTGAGTGAATACAATACTTAAACTAGCGGAAGGGTGACGAGAAATTAACTGGTTTAGAAGGATAGAAGAACAAAAAGGCGGCTTGCAGTTGCAGCGTTGAAAAAGCACCAAATTATTTTTTTAAGTACTAAAAAAACGCCCAAGCGCTAATCCTACACTAAAATTAGATTTCCGGCACTGAAATTAACGCTGAAAGCACTGACTTGGTAACGCTGGTCCCAAACATTTTCTCATTCCCTTAATATTTCCCCATTTTATGAGAACTGTCAAACGACAAAAATAATGAAAGATTCATCCGGCTGAAGTTGGGAACCTGTCGGTACCCTCACCTTCCATTGAATGGTGTGCAGTGTATTCTGTACATCTGTTAGTTGAAAACGTTTAGGGATTTATTGGTTAGGGCCTTCGCTCCACTTTGCGTTATACAAGATGAGCCAAAAGAAGTCATCAATCAATTGTGACGGCTCCCATTTGGCCGATATCATCTTCTCGACTTGACCAATAAAATTCTAAAAGTTCAAATAAACATAATCAAAAACAGAATCGGAGTTTTTCATTTAGAAAAAAAATGAGAGCCAAACAACATCGGATGACTTCCTTTGGCCTTCTTTGTGATAAACGAGCCCGTATGGCAATCAATTGTGAATATTTTTTTCGCACGAGATTGCTCGCAATATTCTACAATAAGTTCACATTCGATGGTTACCAGCTGAAAAAACCGTTGATTAAATATACCTAACCAAGATTGAACAAACCGGGCCTAAGTTTATCTCATTGCTTCGTCTTTATTATGACATTAGCAAAAATTGTGATAACTTTATCGAAGTTCGGTCTTTAAAAGGCTTTCTTTAACACAACACCACCAGTCTAGAAGGTCTCCATTTCATTCAGGAGTCGAAAAGAGGACATCTTTGGTATCTCCATGGGTAGTAGCCTATCTAATGTATTTGTTATTATACCTACAACTTTTATTAATTCTGAATCAATCAATTTATTTATCGATTTATGTTATTGAAACAATCATTTATTCCCTCTTTAAGGCGACTATTTGACAGTAAATATTCACGTCATAATATTTGTCCAGATGGCCTCTAACATTTTTCAAAACAAGTACGGAGCAGGTACCTCTATCTATTATTCAACATTTTATAAAAGACAAAAAAAATAACAGTGGGTAGTCCTAAATTCTAAGTTTAATTTCCAAGAGAGAATAACAGATAAAACGACAAAGAAAGCAAACGGATACTCGTAAATAATAAATCCTTTCGTCCTGTCAACAATTTTCGTTTTTTTCCAGCATTTTTCTTCGTCTACATAGATAGATACGCGAGTATAGCTACTAAATGTCTATACCAACAGACATACTACAAAGTGTACTCGTATACCTATCTACTGCATGTTGAAGAATATCCCAAACAAGTTCAGTTTCTTTCGCCCACACTTCCTCCACCACCTTTTTGCCCCCATTTTTTTACTGTGAATGATGAATGAGTGGAAGTTTTGCTATTTGGACGCTAGATAAGGAATATTTTCAAAGGTTAGCAAGGTTAGGTATATTGCTTCATTTCATTTTTGAAATGAGGAATTTGCGGAAGTTAACATCCGCTACAGAATCGCAAAGAGCGCAATAATTTTCTATAGGAATTTTTATTTAAAGACAAGCAACTTTTTCTGTGTGAAAAGTTTCTGCATTGGTTGGTAGGTATTATGCATCTTTGAACCTACACTGAATTGTGACGTGAAGATGCGATTTGATTTGAATGAATGAATTTTGTTGATCGGATTCGCTATATCTACACAAGGAGGACTGTTAAGGACCAACCGAAATTTTACTATTCATTTGACAGCGAGCACAAGCAAGCTTTGTCTACTCCATAGAACAGTGACCAACTTATGTTGAAATATAAAAAAAGCATTTTATATATTATAATAATTTTATTTTACAAATTTAATTAAGAAATACTTTCCTTTCATTTGTTTTATTGTTTAGGATGATGCCATACCGTCGTCATGTATTAAAAAAAAGTAGGTAGCGTTATTATTTTACTAGTCTCGCTTTTCAACAAAAATCGACCATACCTTTTACAAGTATGTAAAGTAAAACATACCGCAATTTTCATATTATTTATAGTGTTTTCTTTATAAACGAAAAAGCGACGTCTAGATATCGAAATAATACGACTCTTTGAAAATTTGATTTACTCATGCATTACTACATTTTAATACTACAACATTTTATAAAACACGTCTACGTTCAATATCATAATTTTAATATTAACGTCGAAACATCGATAACGATTTCAATAATTAAAGTATTAAGTTAATATAAAGCTGGTAGGGGCTCTAACTGGTCATAACTTCCTAAGAAACCACATGATGAAACTAAATCTCAAAAATGACGATATATGTAGAGGCTGCGGAGACGAAGAGGTCCATGAGGACACACCTCATTTCCTCTGTCATTGCCCGAGCCTGTGTCACTTGAGAAACAGAACACTTGGAAGCTATTACTTCCACGACTTACAAGAACTTTCAGATGTCACACTTTCTAATCTTTGCAGGTTCTTGAGGACATCAGGATGGCTGGACGGCATTGGGTAGCACAAGAAGAGGAAGAATATTTATATGAGTAACCATAAGACACCAAGGTTAACCCCCAATGGGCATCACAATGGGTCCACGAGGACCTAAGTGTGGTATAGTAGGGTTTACCCTGCTCTATCAACCCCTAAACCTAACCTAACCTAACCTAAGTTAATATAAAAGTTTAACAATTTTTAATCGAAATTCAAAAGGCTAAAACGATATTGGAAACCATTTTCCTGATGAAAAATATACAGTTGATATTTATTATTCTCAATTACATATTACATATTGCACTTGCGCCCATAGTTGCAGCAATATTTTTTTTTCGGTACTGTAAATAAAAACATACACATCTATTGTATATTTTTTCGCCCGTTGTATTTTATATTTTATTATTTTTTTTTGCGTTATTTGTAGGGTTTTTCGTTTATGTTTTTTCTTTGTGGGCTGTTATTCATAAACAAATTAAATTTATTTTAAGTAGATAAATATATGTATCACTGCCAATGTAATTTTTAAATGTTAACATTTTCATTAGAAGGAGTCGGTTTAAGGTATCAACAAAAATTTTCAACTGGTCTGGAGGTGCTGAAAGACGTACCTAAGCTGCCTGTTTGCAGTTGAACCTATGAATGGGTATTGAAATATTTCAGCCTGGGTAGTCAATATATTTTATCCTTTTCTTTTCGCTAACATTGAATATATTGCAATTGTACAAATATTTGTAGATACTAAAAAGATGTACTCTCTGACACAGAACGCTTACTCGTATTTTGTACGAAGATACCTACTGTAATGGTAAAAATATTCCAACATATACAGGGTGCGCCATCTTTTATGTCGGTACGTAAACGTTGAATAACTTTGACATTTGACAACCGATCGACTTGAGTAAAGATGTTTTTGAAACGTCAATTCAGTACAATTTTAGATTGAGAAAATGTGCCAACATATTAAATGGGCAAGCTAAATTTTGACAGACACATGAAGTACACTCTGAAACAAAAGTGTGATTATTTAGCTCGAGCTAAAACTAGTTCTTTTTAACTCTATACGAACTTTTACTGTTTCGGTAACATATCTGAAATGTGGTAACAGCGCCTAAACTACAACCATCAATTTCTACTTGGGGTATACTAAGCTTTTGGGAGAAATTTGAATTAAGCTTTGATGCGGATGTAGAATAACTACTACTTTTTTGGATAATCCGAATCATCCTTTTTCTAAGGCACTTTTAAAAGAGCAAAAGATCTGATTTACAACTTTTCGGGATTTCCATTACCAGCGTGTTCAAAATCGCTATAATTGTTCCTCTCATCCCATCATGCTGGCTCAGTGTCAGTATTTCGTATAACGAGTCTGCATATAGACTTACTCCCTTCCCTACTTTCAAATAACCACAAGACCCCAAATGTCTATTTGGACCAAAGGTACGACCAATCACAAGTTTACATTCGTTTCCCCGCCAAGTCTACCCTCTGTGACAAGTCCAACTACAAGATGACCTATTTACAATAGCTCTGAGTTGCTTAAACCGCTTTTAATCCCCTGTAATGCGTTTTCCTTTCTAATTTAATTAGTAACTTCTCTCTCTCTGTGAAACGATTGAAGGAAAATGTACAAAATGGCCATTGCTTAGCGTCTTAAATAAAAAGTCCTTGCATATAAATAGTCTGGTAAAAAGTCACTTTTCAAAGGGGGCGGAATAACGCAGAAACTTTTCAACATTCAACATTCAACGGACTCGTAAGCCTACTCCACAAAGCAAGGCAATAAATAAAATTTAAAATGCAAAACAAAAGATACGTTACGTAAGCCTTCAGCAGACACGTGCGCCTGTAGAATCCTTTTTTTCCCTTCCCTAACAAAGCATAATGGCAATATAAATATATTACGACACAAACAACAAGGAATCAAAGTTTTTCCCTTTAAGGACACAAAAATGTAGCGGAATTCGGCAGCCAGTCCAGGATTGCGTTAAGCTTTTTTCCATCTCTATCATCTGGGGAATGAATCTCCTTCCAACAATTGTTATTCCTCTCGGAATTCACGTACGTGGCTGTCCCACTGCATTGTATAAACAAAATATATATCAGCGTTTAGAGTTTAGAGAGCAAAGCTTGACTATTTCGTGAGGATGCAAAAAACTAAATTTGTTTATCTGTATAGTAAAATTCAAAACAAACATATTGCCGCCACTCTTGAGTCCGACTAAAGCCCACCCCATGGCGAAGGTGCTACAGACTGCATATTGCAAAATCACAAGTCATTGGTCGAAGCAATGAAACTTAACGACAAAGAGCTCTACAGTTAGACCAGCTACAGTATCAGTGCAGTGGCCAGAGCAACAATCGCAAGGGGTGAGCTGCTGTGCCAGAGTAAAAAAGAATAGTCATTTTACCCACAGCGGGTTTTCTTCCCCTCCGCAAGGATACTGTTCCTCTTTCTGTTGAATTAAATTTGCATAATGGCCAAGAAGATATTTTCTTACTTCGTCTGCCCTCTTGGCATTCTGCATACATTGCAGACAATTTTTATCCCTTGCATCAAGATGGTACGGTTGGGGTGCTTTCGAATAAAGTGGCCAAATGTGTGTTTTTTTGCACAGCAAGGGAAAGGACACTATCGGCAGCCAGATAGACATTCTCAACTCAATGAAAACAAAACTGCTTGCAAAAATATTTTAGATGCTCTCATATGTCCGTGGGTATAATGTATAATGTATTTTGACAAAATTGACTTTTTGGTTGTTTACGATATTTGTTGCATCTGAATTGTTTTGTTGGGAAACTTCTTCCACAAGGATATAATGCAGTTATATGGGATACGGTGAAACTGTTAGCTGGGTGATGTTTGGTCGATGGTTTTAATTTAAAATGTGAAATTTATGTTCTAAGGATTTACATGCTTTGTAAAAACGTCGAAAGGAATGGCTTTAATACACTTTTAGGGCATTAATGACGCTTACTGGTTTCATATTTATGACGCCTTGATTTTAGCTGAAGGTTTATAATGACTTAGTTTTGGGGCCTTTCCCATGGTTTGGGAAATAAATCAAACAATGGATGGGGACGATCAAGAAAATTATTCCAGCGCCTAGAGACTATATACGGTCCGGGTCTTGAGGGACAGAAACATCCCTTACTTACAGGGGCATAAGCTACAAAAGCATAATGGCATTAGAAACTTAACGAGATCAGGTACTAAGCGCAAAACAATGCCCACTGAAGACCGAGTCCTTCTACAGGAATTCAAATCTCAATCTGTTTGCAGATCAATAGAATTTTACGGCCAAGAATCCAATCATTGAGCGCACTGTTCGACGACGTTTAAAGAAAGGAGATGTTAACATAATTAAAGCTAAGGACGTGCCGTAGGCATATCGAAGGCAAACAAGCTTAAAAGACTGGCCTTCGCAAAGAAACATCTGTACAGCCAAAGGAGTTCTGGAGAAGCGTTCTATGGACAGATGAAAGCTCCATTGAGTATAACTCGTCAAAAAACAAATTTTTTGTAAGATTGCCGAAGGTAGCAAGGCAAAAAAAAGCGGCCCATTTGTCAAAAATTGAGCCATAAGTGCACCAATTTAGCGATTAAAACTAGACCAATTTTTGAACAAATAGAGAGATTGAGAGCCGTAATGCAACAAGAAGACTTGCCTTAATACAGAAGGAAAGTGTTTTGTAAATTCGACATTTTAAGCAGCGTGCGCAAATATTTTACGACTGTTAGAGTTAATCTTGCCTTATATATTCTTCTCTTGCGCAAGACTATCTCATAGGTCTCCCCGCTTAGCATCTCCTAATAGTCGAATGACTCGTCTCAAGCTGCTGTCAAGTTAACCTAACCTATGCAATGCTCAGTGTATAGTATGGGGTGAACTTCTGAACGAGGAGTCTCTTGTTTTTAAGGTTCCGTATCCACTTTACTTTTGTCCCTCCGAACCCACTAGACCAATTCTGTTCCAATGTCTATTTCCAAACCTAATTGACGTAGAAGGCTGAAAATTGCACACAACATCAGGTATAACCTCTAAATAAACGACAAATACCAATGGTAAAGTTACATCGACTGGTTTTACAATAATAAGTAATTTGGAGAAAAAAATATTTTCATTCGCACAAAAAGCTGTAAATATTTCTTGATTTACAAAAAAATGGATATAATTTACCTTTTTTGTAGATTATGCTCGTAGCTATAATATATGTGCCGAAAGTTAATATTTTACGAGATATTTACGAAAAACTGTCAATCACTAGGTATATAAAGTACGCTCCTTTTAACCATTTTCATTCGTCAATGGTGTGTTCTCTAAATCGATTCCCATTCGACAATCAAATCATACTCAACTCTACTCGTACTCATCCACACACCGACACCACACTCCATCCTAATCCTAACTCCAAAGTCCATGGGTCCACACTAGTGTTTGTGGTCTCGGTCATCTCCATTCTCCAATTCTCCATTCGTTAAACCGTGATCTCTTAATCGTTTTTAATTGAAACTTTTTCAATGGGTACTCATTCACGTGCAAAAATATATTTAGTTGTGCGCAAAGATGCTCTCGGTCATTTCATTCATTAGAGCGTGTTCTCTACACTTAGTACGGAACCTTCGGTTGGGTGCGCGAGCGACACTCGCATTTGGCCGGCTTTTTTGTTAATTTTTACTACGCCGACTTTCGCAAAACGACTGAAAAACATCCAATAACCATGTTGAGAGAACTTTTCAATTCACTTCAGTTCAATTAGATTGGATTGGTCACATCTTGAAAAAAGTCTAGAGATTGTAACCTCTTGCCTATTCCAATCGTCACAAAAGAAATATTACACAAGCAAATACACGCGATCTGTTGCACTGACTATCTACCAAAAATGAGGAAATTTATCAGGAACCCTCTTTCTAGAAAGATTTCAAAGATTCAATAAGCACAGCCCATACGAATTCTCTTAACTATCACTTAAGAAACTCAATCTAATTCAATTGGAAAAATATTCAAAACGCAAGTCAATCTGTTCGGAACTTAGATTGCACTCGAAGTATCCGTTTCAGAACAAACAAAATAATTAATATAAACGCGTTCATTTGATATTGAAATATTCAGCAGCACTTGTAATGCGACAAGGGTCGCTATATGTCATCGGAACATTTTTGCGAAAGTTGTATCAGAACGGATATCTCGAATGGAATTCGGAATTCGTTCCAATTGGATACCTCGATAGGGGTGAATGTGTAGGGTGGGAAACAACTTTATATAAAATATAGTGGACTGAGTTTTTGTTTTGTTGACATTTGCTTCAACTTTAGACAGTACTTTCTTTAGTTGAACCCATATGTTGGTAGTTAGTCAGTGGATCCTTGCAAATTGTCTTCGTCGGTTCCATAGTTTTGCTGCTTGCTTACATTATTTGTTGAACCTGGGTATGTTCGGATCTACTGCCTTGCTGGATTGGAGAATAAGCTCACTCTCCCAGCATCATAGTAGCGTTCATTATTTATTTAATGCCAATGTGGGACATCTGCCAAAATATGCTCCCACCAAAAGGGCAAGTGTTTTTGTATTTTGCAAAATAAAAACCACCTTCCGATTTATTTTGCATTTGCTGTGACATGGTGCCAAATCAGTTGGATGCCACAGCTGCAAAACCATAAACCAATCTTGCGTTGCCATCAGCCATCCCCCAAATAAAACAATGCCCTTTAGATATTTTAATATTTATAACCTTTTATATTTATATTGTTCTTCGAGTTTTACAAAATATCACATTTTAAGCTTTTTGGATTTATCCATTCATAATAATTTCTAAAACAATCATTCTCCGTGTCATAACTTCGATTCGATTTTAATGTTAATTTTCTTCTGTTTATGTTTCCTCAAACTTTTACTCGCGCGTATACTACTTTCGAAATATATATTTAAAATTTTTGTTGTGGTTTTTATTTTTGTTTCTTATACAGAATTTTAAAATGTCCAATGAAATTGTGTTGACGACAAAAAAAAAAGGAAGAAAGAAAAAGTTATACAAATTTGTTTGCGACATTTATGTGCATTTAAAGTCAACGATTGTTATATTTATAAAACGGTTCGCCATTGAATTTTATGTGTATCTCCGTAATTACCAAAAAGTTTGAATGTTTTAATATGTATCTAATAAATTGAATTTGTTTTAATATTAGTATCTCCGTAGAGAGGTTTGTGTGCTCCTTTGCTGTAATATTTATTTTTTGTGTTTTCTTTTTAAATTTCTAAAAATTGTACATTTATACAGAACATTTACAATTAGGTAAATATATTTCTATAAATATTTCACAATTTCTAAATACGTCTTTTTGTTGTTCTTAAATACGAATATATGCATATTAGTGAATGTATATAGTCATGAACTATATATTGTAGATTAAAAAAAATAATTCAATTTAAGCAAGAATCTAGAATTCATATTTTTATAAAAATAATAGTGATTTCAATGTTATTATAGATTTCGTTATAATTAAATGCTACAAGAGAGTACATGATGTTCTTTCTTAATTTAAATGCATCTCCAAGTTTATTCTCCATTTGTGAGTGTGTATTAAGTTTTAGGCAGCTTCCACTTCAGGTTCGTAACTCAGTTTTTGTTTAACTTTAAACTTATAGTTAGTTAATGTTATGTATAAATCCGCAAGTGCTGATACATAGATTTTCAGTGATTCTAGGAAAGGAGAAAAAGAAAATAAATAATGCATGTAAACATTATTGCTGTGTAAGAAAATATGTTCATCGGGAAATTGCATACCGTTTTATTTACAGAAAAATGGCTGTCTACAATCTTCAGTGTCTCCACATTTTGATAATTTTTTAGAACATTGATACTGAATTACATGGCATGAGGCAGTCTTCGAATTATACTCCTGTAAGAAGAAAGAGACACTTTTGAACGTTTTGGAACTGAAATTATGGATAAGGAAATTTATGTAATTATAATAGAGTTGTCGTCATTATCAGGCTAGTTTTTTCGACTTCCTATCTCAGCAAAATTAGGTAAATCAGACAAAGGCCCAAAAACAAAACTAAAGTCACATTTGTGCTTGAGTGGTATAAAATGTTTTGCGTCTCGACTTTTAGTTTGCAGTTTGGTTTGTAATTTCCACCCACATCACCAGAAATGTTCCAACATAAGATGCTGCTGTCAAGTCACTTCCACTTTGGATAAATACGTAGTATTATGAATCTTAAAAACGTCAAGTAGGATGTAATTGTTGTTATTGCGTACTGAAAATCATACTTTACGTTGCTCTGCTGAAATAGAAGCTTAAAAAACACGCCTATCATTGGCTTAAGGAAGGTAAGGATACAATTTATTTTTTTCCCAGGGATACACTACAATGCATACCTCAGGTCATCAAAAGAGTGTCGCACTGCAGTTCACGGAACTTTGTATAGGCTACAACTACTATACGACTGTAATTAGAGTCGTTTTGTTTCACAGATATCGCTAGTAACTAATAGTGTTTTTTATTATTAGAATTACTCTCAATAGGAAGCAAAAAAGGGTTTCAGAAGCGAGACAAAGTGAGACATCTTCCTGTCCTCCAAAATTTAAAATAACAATACAAATATGGATCATATCACAGTAAACGCCTGTGTACTTAATATGTCGTCTAAAATGGCGATTGTACACAGTACAGATTTGAGATCAGAATTTATTTTAATCTCTACAAATACATAAATAATTACTACACTTAAAAAAGTCACTGAAAATAAAATTGCGGGTAACATTGACAGTTGTTGAATGGAAAAAAGAGTTTTGTGAAACTGATAGAAAATTGTTCAAAAGAGTTTATTAATTCAAATAAATCTTTTATTAAATTGTCAAATCTTTTATTACAATTGGGTCAGTACCAATAAATACCAATTGTAAAAAAGCTGTAATTCGTCCGTACGCGATGTTAATAAATGCGTCATTCAATTTTTCTTCGCGAAATAGTAACACCTTAAAAGTGTAGTGGATTTTGTATGTACAGAGTGTTTTTTTTTTTTTAATTAATGGATGGATCATAGTATGGGCCACGGAAAAAGCGTACAGGAATTGAATAGTTATTCAGAAAAATAATGCAAGACGTGGAATAAATAAAAGATAAATGAAATAAAATATGAAAATATAATACTAATTTGTATGTAACCTTTGACAAATTTTTTCATAACTAAACTTAATAAAATACCTGAGTTAATTTTTTAATCAAATGAGGACACTACTCATATTCAAAACAAATTCATGCTTATTTTGAGATTCGAATTCTTTCGAAAGTGTGTCGAATTTGAAGAATCTGTATTTTGACATTCGAACAGATAGGAAGCTCATTCTATCAATCGAAAGTTCATTTTTCATTCGAATGTTGCGTGTATTTTGACTTTCTAATCGTTCGCAACAAATGTAATTTTTTATTCGTCTGTATTTTCCTAACGCTAAACAGTGATAATTGTTGTTTTTCCACATTTTCCTAGGATTTTTTTTTTCGTAAATGGATTTGAGGCATCCATTATTATCCTCCCGTATGGAATTTTCTCTTCTCTCATCCATAAACAATACAACCGCCATGTTGTCTCTTGTTATTTGCCACCGATTGTATACAAAGAAACTGTAGCAAGAAAAATTTTGTTTTGTTTATACAGCAACCATATTTTAAATGTAGTGTGAACAGATTTGAATTGAAAAAATAAAAGCGAAAACTTGTAGTTTAATATAACATATACCGACTTGTTTGCATCTTTTACTTGAATAATAAGGGTTTCCTATGAAATAACGAAATTTGAAAACCTCTTTTGGATAACCTCATAATTAAATTTCAGAATTTAGCGTGTCAAAATTTTACTAATAACACATTTAAGTATTCTTAAACATGGTCATATTTGAGATAAGACTGCTATTTAACAATTTTGTAGATCTTAGCATAATATTTCTCAATAACTTGTTAATATTTTAAATATTTTTATAGTTTTAATAAAACAATGAAAAAAGAGCTTCCATAAAAAACAAAAGCATGGTCACCTTATATAAAATAAAAATGTGAAACAGCTGATTTCGAAAGTTGAATTCATTTGAATTCATTTTATGACATTCTCGATAATGAATATTTTTCGTTCGAATCTCAAAATACACAAAGTTCATTCGAACGAATAGAGACATTCGTTAGAATTGACTATTCGTTCGAATCTCAAAATAAGCATCATTACGTTTTGTAATAATACCCCAAGTCCTAAGTACACTCATGTCCAAAATGTAGGTATAGCAAGTGATGAAAACTGGACTTAAAGATTTTTATATTGCACTTTGCGGTTCGTTTAGAACAAACTTTAGCGAAAATACATTTGAAACATACAAGCTATGGTTGGTCTAATAGATAAAACAAAAAAGAATTGGATATTTATTTGCTGCGTGCTGTGCGGATCTGAATTTGATACCAACCGGTGAAGAAGAGAAAATGTATAGGTATATAAAGTTAAATAATTTATTGTAAACTACATGTTGTATTAACAGCATTTTTAACAAAGCTTCTTTTAAAAAAAAACGTCTAATTGCTCAAATTATTTATCAAGGAAATGACAGCTTTAAGAAATCATCTCTGTATAATCAGCATTTGTTATTGTTGATTAATCAAAACATTCTTGATTTCACAAATTTTGTTGACTTATATTTTTTTTAAATTAACAACTCTTTTGTTAGTTTGACAGGAAGAGATTATTAAAACTATAAAACTACGAAAATTTGTAACTGTAACAACTTTTCTACTATTAAAACAAACGTTTTGATAAAAAACTGTAGCCTTCTTTAAATTCTGTCAAATTGATAAAAGCACTTTGTCGGACCTAAACTGATAGAAAAATTATTGAAACAAGACGCATTTTTGTCATATAAAACTATAGTTGGTTTTATTTCTCAGTGATAGAAAAAGAAGGTTAATTATGAGACAAAACGTCTTACGAATATACACCTCGCCCTAGACACTGAGCAAAACTTATACTGTGGAAGATAGTCGACTTGTGAGTTAAAAAAAAGGTAAGACGACATCTTTTGCGGACAATAAATTTATTCTCGTTTAAAATCTCAACAAAGATGAGCATAAAACGAAGAAAGACTGGAATGCAATTGCGTTAAGCCTATTACGCTGCTCGAGCTAAATTTCAGCTCCCAAACGAAATTCCCTCCAAAATGAAGCTGATCTAAATTTAGGCAGCTCGGGCTAAAAAATTAAACTTTTGTTTTAGAATATACTTCATGTATCTGTCAAAATTTAACGTGGCTGATCGGCACATTTTCTCAAGCTAAATTATAGCAGATCGTTGTATTCAGTGGTTCTGTGCGTGCGCAGAGGACCATACTGTATAGGTGGTTTAATTTGATATTTTTTCTGGTCTATGGTAGTTGTAAACGTAGTTTAACAAAACAATTTAGCTACTTATTTGAATAGTGACAGCCCTGGCAACACATCCAAGGAACCGCCCCTGCCACAGGTATAGTAACTCGTAAAACCAACTTTTCAGACTCAGACAGAAATTCAAATTGCGAGTGTATATTCCACACATGCTCGCATGAAAGGTCCAATTGCGATGGGTAATCGCTAATTATATTTATAAAGCTGTTCTTTACCCGAAACAAAAGATCCCTATCACACTTTACTACACGTGTTCAAGGCACAAGTTGCCCTTCTTCCACCTTTAACTACATCCTTTTCAAATAAATGCACCAAATAAACGCTATGCCAAAATTTAAACAAAATGTCCTCTAAATGTTTATGTCGTTAGCATGGACTGTGTTGTGTTATACCTTTTTTGCGGGTCCTCGTCCTACGTCTATCTTACCTAGTAAATACGTGGTGCCACTGACGCCACTACTGCTGCGGCACAAAAAAGGAAAATCACAAAAACAACAGCAATGACTCCCACAGCACCATTATTGCTTGTATCACTATAAACGATTTAGATGTCTGGCTGTGGAAACCAAATGTCGACTTTGTCTTTTTGTTTGAATATTTTTGCGGTGTGTGGTGTTTTTTTTTTTTTCTGTTTTTTTGTACCCACGTTCTGATAAACAATGTTGTCGCACTTACCACCCAGCCTATCGTGTCCCAAATCCCATAAACCAAACAACATTAACAGTACGCATGGCCTGGCTGTATGTTGGTGCAATTTGTGCTATCTGTGGCCTCATCTATAATGGGATTTGTCACGTTAGATGGCTGATGTCCCACGAGTTGTTGTAGCTCGGTGGTGGCGATATACGCAACCACTCTACTAGTAGGGTTTGCAAATGGTGGCGGCATCAGGATATCCCGTTTGGCTTTTGAACACCGCCAACAATATCTGCACTCACCTAGAAAGGCAGTTTTGTTTATTTTTTTTTGTTTTTGTTTTATTTGCAGGAGGCTTCGTTTTTCTATTTTTTTTACATGTCACTGATATTTGAGAACAAAAATGAGAAAATTTTTCAATGCGGCTTATGGTGGAAGGTTACCCAATTTTAAATGGTTTTTATGTTGGTTTCCTGTGATCCTTGTGGAGAAATTTATTAGGCCATCATCATAATGGTATAGTGTGGACAAAAGTTGCGGTGGAGACAAATAAAATGTTTGAAAATCACATCCTGCACTGAGGGCAAAAGTGTAACTAGAAATCAAAAGCTCGCTTCTTTTGCAAATTTTACCAACTTCTTATTTTGTACATTAATATTATATATAATGCATCCTTAAAACAATTCCAACATCTTGAAGCTTACACACAATCAGCAACTCCCACTTCATTCTTTGCACCAAAACTTTTGATGAACGAGAAAGTTACGTTCGACCCAGTCGTGCACTTTAATTTGTTTCAATTTGTTTTTCATTTGGGTCAGGCTGCCGGAGCGAGTCGAGCACGCCGGGGGGCAGTTTTTCGTTTTAAACTACATTCACAGATCGCCAGAGAAATAAACAAGTACGAGTAGGTTAATCCAGATCGATACACACCACCTTTTTATCGATTGCAAAGTTGGCTATGGAGAAGCTCTGTACAAAACCATGTTTTGCAAATTCGTTATCCCCTGCATATGACAATGCAAGGCCTCGAACGCAAAATCGTCAAAGCCTCTGTTGTCAAGGTTATAAATTCAGATATGTTGACACCGCCTGTAGGGCTGGGAAGGAATCGGCTGCAAAACGAATAGTTACAGGGACATCGTAAACTGGATGCATAGCTAAAGCTAAGTAGAGAACCAAATCAAATTCGTGGCATAATTGATTACTTAATCAGATTAAGATACATCGACGGCGCATTAACTTTTGGATATAGCGAAACGTACGTTGTTACTTTTAAGAGTAAGAGAACTGCAAGCGGAAAAAAAGAAAATAGCAGAATCAAACCCCTTCGTCCCAAAATCCCAACGCAGAATGACAAATTTGTAGAATACTCTAGCTTAGATTCTCTGGAGTCTGGACAAATCCGTCCAGTGACAGAGCAGTGGTTAAATGGCTATTAAATGCACCTGTTGTTGCAGATTTTGTAGCAAGTCTATAACGAAAGTTTTGCCATAAGCTAGGTTGGGTTAGGTTGGAAAGGCAGCTTGTATCATTTTACACCCAGAAGCCAATGAGGGTGATTACGCTTTTATAGTACACGACAGGACATGCAACTAACAAAACCGTTCGAATCTGTTGATGAATCTTCTTAAATCTGGTAGAAGTATCGTTGCTAGATCTCCCAAGCCGTCAAAGAACCGTGCTCCCATACAAGAGTAGCGGCGTTCTTGGATTTTCAGGCAGTGACACAGGAGATGTTCCAAGGAGTCTAAAGATTTGTAAAGATACTCAGCCTTTTGGATATGTTTCTAATGATTCAGTGTCCGGTTACCAAAAAAATATTCATAGTCCTGTTCGATTCCACGTCTTTGAGACATCTTTAAAGAGGTATACCTTTAAGTTTTTCTCGGGGAGAGTCATTCTTGACTGTCCGGTATATCTACAGGCTTTAAATTTCTTGTCAAAGTCATATCTTGGTTTCTTGCAGTACATAAGAGGCACAAGTCCGCTCTGGTCAAAGATTGACCCAACGATTCGGAGTTAAAAATGTTGTTCTCTCTCCGTTTGGGAGCACTTTTGCCTGCCGAGTTCTTAGTGTATAGGTCGATTTGTACGTTCAGCAACGTTGCTAGGCCTAGTTGCAGTGTAGATTTGAATGAGCTCGTAATACAAGAAATCCTCTGTATCTTGTTCAGATTTTTGAGGTAGGATTTAGCGTAAACAGCCTCCCACCAAACAACCAAACCAAAAGTAAGAATTGGTCTTATAATTGCGGTCAACATTCATTGCACTGTGTTCGGTTGCAAGCCCCGCTTCTTCCCGAAAGCCTTTGTGCAGGCGTGAATTATCCTTAGCAAAAAATACGTATTAGTTCTGTTCCTCATATAGAGAATAACAATCGTTTAAATAATTCTCAATGAGGCCTCAACACATGAAGAACAAAAGGAGCTGCATCAAACTTTCTTCAAAATCTATCTTCTCAATCTCTTCCGTCTACAATAAACATTGTTAGGTTAGGTTAGGTAAAAAGGGGTATCAGACAGTGAGATCTCATACGGCGCTATGGACCATAAGCGCTCAGAGCGATGCCTAGGGAACCGCTTGCAGTAAACTACAATTCCCTTGGAAAACGCTCAATTTCCCTACAGAAATCGAGAACTGCAACGAGCTACTCGTTCTCTATGAGAAGAAAGTTGATGTGCATTTTCCGCACTATAGACAGACCAGGCAAGTGCTTTTTGTTAAGCTTCTTAAACCAACGAGTAGCCGGTTGAAGTACAAAAAAGATTAACAGCACAAAAAAGTACTTCATTTGGTTTTAACAGAAAAGCACTCGCCTTGTCTGTCTAGTGCAAAAAATGCACATCAACTTTCATCTCATAGTCAAAGCCAGTATAAACGTTATAAGTCTTCCCTTAAGCCAAATAAAATAAAAAACAAAATTCAATTTCAAAATCGAAAGCGTAATCTTCCGATTGAACTACTTCCCGGCGCAGTAGGTACCTACCTCCAGCACCAATCGGTAATCGCACGATTTAAAAGAATTGGACACAACAGTTGGGAAAACTTCTCATGACAATAAGAAAATCTTCAAATAAAAGAAGATTAGACGAAAGGAAAAAAATCAATTAACCAAACTCTTCATGTCATCATCAATTGTGTAAAGATACGTGAACCAAATACCCTCATAAGTATTTCCATTTGACTGGCCACCGCCCGCCCGCACCCTCATTTTTTTGAATACACACCATATAGTTCAATCGTGATGATATCTTCACTAGAATTCATTAATTTCCTTAGTCGAACATTATCCGTGCGTTGCGCTAATCCCACAAAAGCGCCTTATAGTGCGAGTTGCGAGTTGCGAGCATGAAAAATGTGCCACTACTGTGCGCTCTCACCGAAGGGGGAAGAAATTGATCCGTCCGTACAGTAATAAATATGTCAATTTGCCTTTGGATGCTGTGTGTGATGTAATAAAAATCTTCTCCAAATCTTTTCGTTGTTGACTAACCCCTATTGTATCTTGAAGATTTTTTCTTTTGCTTTTGCAATATTGGATGAGGGTAAAATATATACACTCCTGTCCCTCGAAAATTTGCCTTTCGCCCCATATCGGTGTCAGATTAAATGTACTATCGCATAAAAAAAAAAAAAAAGAACAGAGACGCACTCGCAATACGCAATTTCGAGAGATGTCGCCCCAGATCTTCGACGCCGAAACTTTTGCGTAAATCATGATGGAATTCCCTTCGCTTTTTTTTTTATTTGCCAGCCAGCCAGCCAGACTGAATTAATTCTTATCTCGGTAGTCGCTTTTGACTTCATTTCTGGGAGTGGGAATGGGTGCTTGTCCCGGGGCACGGTGTGGCAGTGGCAGTGGCAGTGGGATGGTATCGATTTTATCAGCGGTATGTCTGTCCTTCCGTACAAATCGAAATTATTAAAATGTGCTGTGGGAGTACAATGGGGTGGATTGGATGTGATGTCGTCTGTCTGTACATGGGCTTAGATACCCATGGCGATCATTCTAGAGGACACAAACAAATAGCCACGAATCCAATTTAAATTATTGCAGTGCAATGAGAGGGAAGATTTTCCTTTTTATCGACTTTGTGGTTTCTTTTTCATCTTTTCGGTAAAAATTCGATTTCCAAGTGTTATTGCTGCTGACTGTTTTCCTTATTCGAAATTGTTTTCCACGAAAAGTTCTCCTTACAAGAACAAGCTTATAAAGCCATTTTCAATAAACATGTTAGAGACTATCGCACGATAGCTACTTTCATGATTGTAGGTCCTCATAAAGGAAAGAACTTTGTTGGCTATAAAACCGAGTCAGTTATTCGAGTAAATGTTGACGTCCGGAATTTGCTAGCCGTAATTTTGCCTAAGTAGCTGCGTGGTTTGGGCAATAATTTTCTTGAATCATCTTGATAAATTTAATTCGGGGATATCATTTGGCTATTTAGTTAGAGCATGTCTAAAGTGAAATTTGACGGAGTCAGGCCAGTCGGAAATCTGAACGCAGAGAGAGAGAGAACCTTTCGGCTCATTTTTATTGGCAATTTCATCACGACCGGGGTTTATAGGTTACAAGTGCAACAAAGAGGCTTAGTGCAAAGTCCTCTTCTTCATAAATAAGCAGAGGGACATTAAGGGAGCTTTCAACGTGAGACTCTTACCTACAGAATAGGGATGCGTTTGCTTTGACTCTTTTCGACATAAAAGAGGTAGATACATGGACAGAATACGCTTACAAATATCTTAAACGCCACACCAACGAACATATGGGTACCTACTTTGGAGAGATTTAACGTTGGCCGCCTAAAATCGCATCAAGCTTACAGAACCTGTAGCGATCCCAATGACATATCATCAGTGTTGCCAGTTTGACTGTTTTCCAGTAAAATTTGCAAGGATTTTTTTCGCCTTTAAATGGAAATCAAGTCGACTGTTATTACTTCCCAAAAACAAAAGTTAAAAAATAAATTTCAGCTCAAATGTAAACCTAGTGCAAACGAGCATTCGCGCAGTGCAATAAACACACCCATTTTGTAATGCTTATGACTGTCTGAATTGACAGAAACAAACAGTCTCGCTAAAACTGGGCGCAAGCCGCTAAAAGTTGAATTATGGCTGCCGTTTGTTCCGGATTTTTAAAACGAAAAATTTACGATCAAAAAGTAGTCAAAGTGTCAAGTCAACAAGGCCCGAGAAGACACCTATGAAGATGAACAAGCAAATATTTCAGTAGTCACAATTGTGCTGATCAGCGTGACAGTTGCAAAATTCTGAAAAGTTGCAAGAAAAAGGACCATTTCTGAGGCAGAATAGCTTATTTAGAAAAATGTTTCAAGCGCCTTCTCCAACTAAAACAATTGGTCTAGTGGTTTCGAAACTAATAAGGTTCCGTTTTTTCCCTTTGGACACGTAACCTTAAAAAGGGCAAAAATAGAAAGAAATTATGGCTGGCTCTTGAAAAAGGTACCAAATTGCAACTTTATTCGCAAAACGGTCACGCTGGTGCTGATTATATGGAAAAAGATTTCTGTCGATTCAAATGCTTCTGCTGGACCGAACGACTAAGGATTACAATGGATCTACATTGATCCTTTTGCACGGTTTTCTGTCCCATCAGTTCCTTCAACTATTCTTTTCCAAAAATTGATGTGCCACTGATATGGACAGCAACATAAGCTTGGAATGTACTAACTACTTGTCACGAAAAGACTGTTTTTACACCTTGTGCGGACGAAACGGGTTGCTATAAATCAGTAACAATCAATAACAATTCGTTCCTACACCGCGCGTGAAGGCAAAATTTGTTTAACTCAATATTGGATCAGTGACTGCGGAACCATAACCGAAGGACGCTCTTTAAGATGAAGTGTGTTATGTCTGTTTATTGCTCTTTTCTGTCACAACTGAAGAACCCTTTAAATTGAGCTCAGCAATGAATACAACTTGGTGGAACTTATCCAAAATCGGAAGAACCCAACAATGCACCTTATGTAGCATGTTTCTATAGCCGAAAGAAATTCTTTGACCGAAACAAGACCTCACAATATTCACGAACGTATTCTAGCCCCATGATTTGATTCCCATCAGCAGGAAACTGGAAACTGTATTAGTACAGACAAAGAAGAATTTTCAAAGAGGTTTAGGAATGTGTTCGCGGAAGGAGTTCATTTCGTTCCATGAGTTCGTGGCCCTGGCATTCCAATTCGCATCATTTCTATAACTAGAGTACGAGTAGACCTGGTAGTGACCTGGCTGATACAAAACATAATTGGAAAACAATTTACACACAGCACTGCATCTCTGCACAATCTTCCCAACATAAAAATAAAGAAAAAAAAATAGTTTAAAAAAAGGAACCAAAAATTAACAAGGCACATTCAAATATACCTAACTAATTGATAATCTTTTTAGCCTATGACACTCTGGGGAAGAATACGAATGATATGACACCTCCCTCTTTAAAATCGGTCAAGCCGTTTAGGCTACGTAGGAACGGACATGGAATACGCGCGAAACACATAACCCTCCCTGTGTCCAGTCGGGTAAAAAAATAAAGCGAATTTGTTGTGTTTAAGTCAGAGAAAGTGCTTCCTAACTGTAGATATGCCTTCGCCTATTTATATATAATATTGTGAGTAGTCGCATTATCACAAACAACGATCTCAAGAGAGATGACAATTCCATCGCCAATCAGAAAAAGTGTTTTGTGTTTTTTTTTGTGAAAACTTACCACTACAATACTCCACTTGCGACAGAACTTTCGTATCGCAGTATAGCATCACGGCTTTATCGTCCAAAAGTTTTTCTTCGGCTTCGTGCCGGTCTTCGCCGAAGAGGACCTTGCCGATGACCGCTGCGTATCCGAGCACCTCCGATTGTAGTTGAATGGCGAGGATGAAGTCGTCGCTGTCAGCATGCCAATACCTTGGTCTTCGGACGAGTTCATACTGCTCTTGGATGTTGAGGTACCAGAGGCTGTTGACGACCGACAACTTCTTAGATTATGTGGCAGAGTTGTTGTATGCATCACAGATTGTGTACCTGTTTTGTAATATCTAAGGCTTTCATTATAACTAGCACCACTACTACTACCACTGCCGCTGAATCCGCTATCCAGGTCTCCCTCATCGAATTCCGGATTGATGCAGGTATGGTCCTTCAGCTCGATAGAGTTCAGGGTGCTGGACAGGTTCTCCAGGCTGGCGTGTGACATCGCTGGTGGCTTCTCCTCCTGGGTGGGGCTGATGTCGGGCGGAGTGGGCGGCATAATAAGCGCTTCCAAGGACAGATTCAGTTCATCAAGGACACGAAAATGGTTGTGCTGCACACGACGGAGCTCTTCTTTAACGGCGCCAGTATTGGCCGAGCCTATACGATTGTCGGATAGGACTTTGCGTATTTTCTGGTCGTTCACCTCTTCGTATAGGTTTTCGGTTGTACCGTATCGAGTGGTGTATGTGTGTCGTTCCTCGGCCGATGAGTTCGACGCACTAAGTGCTTTCGAACGGAAACTCTTGGCTAACAGGGCTCGGATGGAATTCCTAGGCGGACTCTTTGACGGACCGGGAATTGTCTGAATTGGTGACAGCCTATCCTTGTGAGGTATGTTCGTATGGCATTTAGCGGCGCCGGGCTCGTAATAGGCGTACGAGTAGACATGGTTAATGGGCGCTTGCTGCTGCGGCGTTACTGGCATTGATTGGTGGAGCGGGGTGCCAGCGGTCGGTGTAATCGCCAGTGGCACATTCGGCGCTATAACACCAGCCGCAAAGCCATATTCCAGAGTTTGACTCGGCTCGAAACGATCCATTGTGGCAGCTACATTCTTTCGTGACCATTTCACCTGGAAATAAAATTACATTAACAATCGCTGTTAGGCCATGCAAGAGCAAAGCTTACCTGCTTTTCGACGTCCAACTTTTGATTACTTTTTCGACTGTGCCCGCGTCGTCGACGTTCCGAAAACGACGAGTCTCCATGGCACGCATTTGTGGCGGCTCGCAGCATCTCATTCGACGGTGGTAAGCAGAATTCGATGCTGTCGATGTCATCGGGAAATATTAAATCACCTCGCCCACTTATTGTGCTGGATGAGACCATCCTCCCACTGGAAATGCTGTCGCCATCGCTACCCATCAACATGCTTTTCGACGATTTAGGATGTCGCATCGACATTGAATGATGATGAGGAACGGACGATGCTGCCGCAGCCGCCGCAGATGGATAATCGGACGGTGGTGAGAAGTTTACAAATTGCGGCGACGGAGGCCGTGTGGAAAATTTCGCTGATGGATACATATTCCTCGACCACAAAGCCCAGTAATTGTATCTGTGTTATTCGTGTGAGTCGTTGTGTGTCACCGGAGATAAGACAATATCGTATGCTGATGGGGCTATGAAAGACGAGTAGCACAGCTCAAGGATCCTCCGATGCACTCATTCGTTCATTGTTACGCTGTAGACAAAATCGGCTCCAGGCTGTTGCTTCAATATAGCTCTCCTCTTGCGCTGCCACTGCCGCTGCTGCTGATGCACATCACACACTCTATAAAATAGGATTAAAGCGAAAAGGGGACATTAATCAGTATGAAGAGCACAAGAAAGGCAAACAAAAAAACTACGATACGCTACTCCGTGCGCAGACCGATGGGATTTACGATAAGTACACTTGTGGCTTGTAGTGGCGATGGTGGGTGGAGGGGTTGAGCTGCCACAGAGAAAGACCGAGAAACGACGCAATATTTATTCATTATTTTGGGAAAAGTGTATGCATTCGGGACTGCCAAATGGGTGTAGTACACTGCTATAGACAGCAGCGTGTAGTGTGCTCCTGCTTTGAGGACTTTTGTGGTCGACGAGTGGGCATTAGAGAGCACATACTCGTACACCAGACCATGTGGTCGGTGGGGTGGTGGCGGTTGGCAACCGACGTTATATCACCCAAACTCCTTTCATAAGACCGAAACGAAACAATAAATCAATCATACTGGTGAGCCAAACAAATGGCGTTTTAAGCCGCCCATTCACCCCAGACGAATGTGTGTTTTGCTTGTACCATGGATGATGAGTTGCACAGATAGTTTTCGCTACGCTTTTTCATTCTATCCTCGTAAATTTTATGATTTTCCCCATCTCGTGTCGAGCTAAGGAAGCGCACAGCGTAACTGTATATCTGGATGATTCCTTTTTCTTTTTTTATTCAACTCAATGAAATCATGGTGCATGAATGATAGGAAATAGAATCGAATGGAATAAATGTTGGGGCGACGAATTATTAATCTTGCAACACATTATGGACTATGGTCTGAGGAGAGAGAGAGAGAGAAATGATGGCTGGAAATGAAACATTATGTAGCTAATACTGCTTGTTACTTCCGCCAGTACAGTGAGCACAAGGAATGTTGTTTTTTTTTCCTCGTGGATTTGTCGCTCGATAATACGTAAGTGTAGCGTGCGCGCACAGCACTCTGTAGTCTGTAGTGGAGTGCTAATGTCCGTATTGTGTGTGTGGATGCTATAAAGCTCGCGTTTAGACGAAAAGGGTACATGATTTATTTTCCCGGCAAATGATAAGATAAAATAAATATTTTTTGTTCTTAAAAGGAATTTAGAAATGAAAGTATAGACCATAAAAGTTTATGACATCCCCCTACGGCTGGATAATGGTGAAAAAAAAAAAAACAAATTAGACGAAAATAAATGGCACGCAGTTTACATTTCAACAGGGATGTCATATCCAGATAAAAAGTGGCTGAAAATAAAGTATTTTTAAAAAGATACCAGGTGTTTACTGCAATTGTCAGTGAAATTGTTACATCCCTGTTAAATGAGACTCGTTACTCGTTAGTTAGAGCCAAATACCTACTACAAATCAGTCAAAATCAAAATGTTAAGCAAAACTCTCTCAGAGAGCTGAAAATATGTATACCTACGCAAAAGTTCGTGGATAGACTTCAAGCTTCTTTGAGCCACTTTCATCTTTGACATCTAATTCATATCAGAAATAAATATATAACTTCCTTGTAACGATCTTGGAGAACTTTCGACCACCAGCGAAATTTTTTTATTTTTACAGATTTTTAAGACGGATTTTAAATTTGTTTCAGCACTTGCCGGTTGAAATTCTCTGAGCTGTTTCGAGTCAAGAAAGGATCTACTCGTTACTCGTTACTCATTATTTTGCTCATTTTCTGTAATTTTTGATGAGTACGTGTATAGACTTTGTGCGATTGCGATCAAACTACATAATCGATTGCGTTCGATTCAAACCGCGTACGAGAACGAACCTACTGTGAAATCGCCAAATTTCAAAATCCCAAACTGGTTTAAAAACTATTCCCTACACGGTCAGTATTACAAGAGTACCTATGCAAAACAAGAAAATATTATTTCTTTATATTTTTAATTTATTTCGTTATTTTTTTGTAATATTTTTGTAAAGTTCGAATTTTTGTGCCTCCGCCTTAAGTAATTGCGGATAATTCGCAACTCCAACTAAATTGTGAGTGAGTAAGATTTAGCCTGGACTCTAATAAATAGGGTTATTAGTATCGCGCCTTTAAGTAAAAGTGAATAAGTCGCAGTTCATTGGCCATATACACTATAGCGCCTTACAACTCCAAAGAACGTGAAGATAAAGGGAAAAATTACTCTTCGCCCTGGCAACACTAGTGCAAGGGAGATATAATACATTTTACTTGCTATTTTTAAAATAAATTTTGTCAAAAGGCTTTTTTTTTTAAGAAACCCCTTGAATACTGTAGCAGAAAAACAACTCAATATTTACGAGAGCCATTAAATATATTTTGCAATTCCTGTTCAAAATCAATTTGTGTAACCTGATCCCTAAGGATTTCCAAGATGTACCTATACACATAAAAAAAATTCCAACAGCAGTCCCTGAAAATTCGTTTATACCTAGGTATACCTATCTGCTAATTGAAATGTACTGATTGCATAAACCGATGAGATACGCGTTTAGAGTCATCGTCCCAGTCCCAGTTACATCCTTAATGACACATAATGTGTTTATGAAATACCACACTAATGTGACACTTTTTCTTGTAATCTCACACACGAAAAAAAAAACAACAACCAAAACAGACCACACCTTGAGTATATATCAGCGGAAATATCGTCTATTTGTGTAGACAACTCATTTGTTTGTTTGTTTCGATAAATACAAACAAACCCCTTTTCTGTAGCCGCGCATTCAATCAATATTGAGAATTCATCGACTCGCAGTGACGACTGATGGATTACGATAACATGTGTCATAACATTTTGTTAATAGACGTATTCCAGCCGCTTCTTTCATATTTCAAACAGAGCAGAACTACCTACAAATGAAGTTTTGGTTCAGTAACCCAACTTTGTAAACAAAATGTTAAAGTTCACAAGAGTGGCAATCATAGATATTAGCTGGGAAACGGTTGGATAGAGAGCTAGTTGATAGGCAGACGATTTTCCATTCAAATGCAGGTAATGTACGATGTAGGTGTTATTTAACTGATTTGACTCCTGACGTTTTCAGCTGAAGATGAGATCCACAAGCGTCAGGACCCAAAAAGGTAGACTGTGAGATATACAGTTTGCTGCTGCTTCTCAATGAAAAGTCCACTCGAATCGATGCAAGTCCATGTCCTCAGGACTATGAGTAATTTATTAAAAAATAAATAAAAATGCCGAGTTCCCTTCGTGTCTCTGGCTCGGTAAAGGAAGTGCTCTCATATGGACGGTCGCAAACCAAACACCAAGCACTAAACACGTACGTTTTGCTTCATTAAATATGAAATGGAAGGATCAACATAAATATAAAAATGCACCCTCAACAAATAGCCCAGAAAATTCGTTTACATTTGAGCGGGTGTTCGAAATGGCATGTTTATGTAATATTTTGAGGAATCATTGCTACTCCGGTGGGACATTTTACGCGAAGCAAGTGAATGTCATGCACCTGTCGGGTGTCGTCTAGCAAGAGCAATTGTACGCTGACACGTCGCGGGAAGAATTATATTTCATAAATCTACTCGTAAGCTTATGAGAATGCGTATGATAAAGGTTGAGTGTTTTTTCTTATTTGAAGGGGAAGCAGACAATTGCAGATATTTTATAGGACCATAAAGGATGTGCTCACAAATTGAGTGATGTTTATGTAGATTGGTGTTACAGTGCCAGAAATAAACGTTTGGAAGCAATTTTTCGGCTTAAATTTTAGCAGTAACAGAACAAGTCGGGGCATTGCGTGATCAGCAGAACAGAGCTCAGTGTAAGAAGCTCGGGTATCAGTCTTTAATTCGGTGCTGTTTCATTCCTTTCTTATAATGGCGGAGATTTTTAAGTACCAGATAATTAACCAAGTATGGGTAGAAGAAAGCATGCCCGATGACTGGACTATCAGCCGCAACTACAAAAAAAAGTGATCCCTTCTCTGCAAGAACTCTTGAGGTAAGAGGTATATCGTTCTGTGTGAAGGTCTCAAACCGTTCTGCAAAACACCAATCGCAACGTACCCAGTGCGGCTTCCGACTATCGACTAAATTTTCACCCTGAGTGAACTGCTGGAAAAGACCAACAAATTTCAAGTCAAACCCACCATCGGTACATCGACTTAAAAGCCGCATGAGATGGCATTTATCGTCAAGAGCCTCTATATGATGGGCTCCTGGCAAAACTGATCCGCGACTATTTCATAATGTACATATTGTAGGTTCTGCATTGACGGGACTGTCATCGTTTGTCTTACATCATGTTGCCCAGCCTCGCCTGGATACACGCAGAATTAATGCTGCTAATAAAACAGAAACGCTCTTTAACAGCCAGTTTATGGTATTATTAAAGTGCCTCCGGTTCCACTAAAAATGCCCAAGTGCGAAATTTAATAAACAATGTTGGCAGAGATGTTGTAACCTTTTTAACACCAACCCACCTTACATAGGTACTATAAGAGCTAATAGGTACGTAGCATGTTAAATTTTGAATCACCCGAAGTTATATATATGCTTTTTTGAACGGACACCGACGAAATAAGGATTTCGTTAACTTTGTCTGGCACCATGACACAAAGCACATGACTCGGGAATAAATAAGATTCAAATCTCACTGCACACGAACTGCGCCATACAGTTGTAACACAATACCGTAAATCGAATGAATGGGCAAAAATGTCAAAAGCCATTTTAACGGCCAAATGAACAGGGGAAGCTTTCATTCATCAGCCATCCAACCTAAAAAAAAAAACACGACGTATCCTCATGCTCTTCCACTTGGTTGGGTAAATGCTCATTGAGCTAATTTAATTTCTTGTTTCTACATGATTCGGAAATTGAGGTTCATGATGGGCGCGTACACAATCAAATGAAACAAAATAAGGAAGCCGTACTACGAGTGGGTATATATGTATCAACGGTACGATGTGTATTTCCTATATAAATGTATATACAAATTGGACGAAGCACACTTTGGTAGCAGTGCCTAAGGATCACATTTCCCGTGGTTGCTATGTGCTTCTATCACGTTCTTCGGTAGGTATATGTCCGAACTTAATTACTATAATTTCGATGAGCATGTAAGTAGGGAACTTAGCAGTTTGATTTAAGGCAGCTCATGTCTCTTCAAACTTCAAATTCGTATATATATATACCACGTGAAGGGGCTGCCTTTTCACACAAGGAGGCAGATGGAAAAAGTTATGTTTTATTTTGAAGACCGAAAAATAAAAATCCAATTTCAAATGGAATTGTTCTTTTGACTCGCTCCCTTTGCGACGTCATATTTAACCTAGGGACCTAAACAAACAAAAAGACCAATTAGATCTCAATTAAAAGTAAAAGGTCAATACCCATAGACTGTGTTGTTGACGGGAAATAAACGCGAACGCGTTACGTTCAATTTATACCCACAGCAAGGTACACAAAACTCGGAAAAGGTGAGTGATTTTAATGTTTGTTGAGGATCTTAGTGCGGTGGCACTGGCAATGTGGTCGTTTCAGTTTAGATGGGCACGAAGAGAAATTTATTACTTCTCACGTTCGTGGTGTTGTTCTGGTGGTGGGTATATATTTTGTTTCGTATCCTTGACACCAAACGATTATTTATTTATTTTTTTTAATTCAAAAACTTTTGTGGACTGACACTGACACTTAAAGTCAACTGAAACATGACTTTATCAATGTTTGATAACTAATGAGTGTTGCTCCCGCGCTCACTTGTCAAATACAAAGTCCTTTATTATTCATTGGGTATTAATTCATAAAAAAAAAACACAGTAAACATGTTCAAAAAAGTTCAGAGGATTGTTCGCAAGTTCAACTTGTTAAGACGACATTTCAAGCGGCCTGTGAGAAAGTCGACTAGCTTTCGAATATTTTCCATATTGAATTTTAGGATTTCCTTGTAGGAGTAGGGTTGAATTAATCTTTTGGATTGTCATTGGACATTATCCCAGTGGCTTAGGCGGATTTGTTGCTCCCAATCGTTAATAAGACCTTAAGCAGTAGCCCAGTTGACTCTCCAATCTGGTCCAAAGAACGCGGATTCTGATCCAGCCCTAGCTAGTTTGTCCGTCCATTCATCGTACCAATCCAAGTCTTTTCCTATTGCGTTTGGATAGGGTTTGTCAGCTCCGTATTTGAGTAGGGTTTGTAAGGCTGCTTGGCTATCGGAGAAAATTTGTGTGTTTGGCGCCTTTAATTCCCATTTTAGAGTTTAAGCTGCGCAGATCTCAATGGCATGAAATACCGTAGGACATGTTAGCATGGCTATTGAGACTTTGGTATTGGGTCCGAAAGACGCCAGCACCCACTCCAGACGCCATTTTTGTTCTCTCAGTGTACTAAACCAAGCTTTTTGGATCTAGTTTCGGTAAACCATTGGTCCATTCTAAACGGTTCAGTAGATCTCCCTCAAATTATTTTTCAAAACTTTATTCCCTAACCATGGTGTCAGGGATGGAACAAAACAAGTCCCTTTAATTATTATTATTTTGTTGAGCAAGTATAATTTTGTGTATGTCTTCGTTTTTGGGCTTTTTGGTCGATTTACTCAAAATGCGAATATAAATACTAGTATTTCATTATTTTCCACCATACGTTTCGTTGGTATTTTCCAACTTCTTCAGGGCAACGTTTTTTATTGGAGCTTTTTTGGGAGTTCGTGTTTGGGATCGAGTTAAGTATTTCCAGATGTCCCATGTGGTCAGCTGGTTTAAAGGTACTTAGTAGTGCATATGGTGCTTCTTTCCTAACAAAGATGTGTAAAGGTGCTGGAGCTCAACTATAGCTTCTAGTGCAGTTGTTGGGCATATGCTCATTGCACCTGTGATACCGACACAGGTAATACGTTGTAGCTTTTGGAGCTTATTTCTAATTTCAGCATATAGAATTATGTGCCTTTTAAGAATTTTAAACCTTGGAACGAATGAACTCAATTTCATACTACATTTTTCGATTCTAAATAATGTTCGCTGGTCGATGCAAATCCGGTCTTTAGTGTGCAATCTTGCATTCGAAACTGAATTAGCGACGAAACTATAGACCGCCAAAACTAGCAACTAATTGCTAAAATTATAAGTTTTAGAGCTTACTCCAGTTCATTTTCCACAAATATAATGAAAGCCGGCCAGAATATAACTTATTTTGGTGATCAAAGTTTCAAAACCGACATCGTTTAGACGGTCGTTGATATACGGAATCTGCCCCCAGCTTTTAAAACGATTAAGCTAGAATTTGGCTATCGCAGTTATAAGAAGATGGCATAGTGCGTCCGTTTTTCAACGATGATTAACAATAGACAACTAGCAACCGACGTCCAGGCGTTCCCCAGATAGCGCCTTGCTGGCGCTCACTGCAATTGGTACTGCACAGATGGATGTCGATAGGGTTTTGGCATTGTTTTCCGTACCAAAAATTCAAATGACAAAATAAAAATCGCCATTTATTTATTACTCTATGTCAGCCGAGGCTTATTTTCATATTTGTCAAAAAAAAAACAAAATAAGCGTCTCTGTGGTAACGAAAAGCCGCGAATAGTTCGGCAGCGAAATGTGGATCTACTTTGTTATAATAGACCTCTGGGCTGAGAAAATCGTACAAAAAACGTACATATAAATGAATTCAGCTTTATACATAGGTGCAGATCCTTTGAACTGAGCAACAAAAACTTCTGTTTCAAAAACATTCGATTATGTGAACTGAAAATGTTTTTATTTTTTTCTGGGCAAACTGCGTTCCATTAGTGTGTAAAGTCCGTCGGTGGTTAAAAACCCTCCTATGATGTCCGACTTGAATAATTAATTGCGGGTTATGTCAAAATAAACTCTAATTGCAGTCCAAGTTGATAGTGATGGATAACACTTTGTAATTATACAACCAGCAGCATTCGAATGCCAACGTGGGTTGTTGCGATGGCAGAAGAGGGAGTGGGTAGTAATACATGCTTTGAATGAGGCTTGAAGTGGTTTGGACGGTGGCTTCGTCACGGCCAGTATATAAATTTGTTGGATAATCATTCCCGCATTTTTCTGGAGCATTTTACTTATGATTGCTTTTTTTTTGTACTGTGCCTGATTTTTATATGATTGTGCTACATATATGCAATAGTAGTTAACAAATAGATATACTTATTGTTTTTAAGCCAAATCAGACACGAATTGCCTTGAAAATATGTTGTAAATTGGGCAATTATGGAGTGTGCAAAATCCGAGAGTTTGGAATCATAAAAAATACAGAAATTGGTGGAAAAATTCGAGCTGTTGGGGCAAGTTAGTGATGTGAAGAATAAAACCCGTACACGTCACTCAAGAACAACTGAGAGTATTGCTGCTGTAGCCCAAAGTGTCGAAGAAAACCCAGGTTTGTCCATTCCCCGTCGTTCTTTGGAATTGGGCATTCCACAAACGTCATTACACCGTATTTTGCATAGAGACTTGGGTCTTAAGGCTTATAAAGTTCAGTTAACACAAGAACTCAAGCCGGCCGATTATTAACAACGTCGTGTCTTTGATCTTTTACGGGAAAAGTTTCCGGACCGTGTTATCTCTCCAAGAGGTGATCACAATTGGCCACCGAGATCTTCTGATTTAACACCTTGCGACTTCTTCCTTTGGGTCCACGTGAAAGATAAGGTCTACGCCAGTGATTCCCAAAGTGGTCCAGGTGGACCCCCAGGGGTCCACGGGAGACTCGACGGGGGTCTACGTTGGCATGAAAAAAAATGTGGGTTCACTAGTTATAAGTGACGAAAATTTATCTGGTTTTGATAGTAAAGAACAAATTTTTACCACTCCGAATTTAGGGTTGGAACTCATTCGCCACTCATGAGTTCACATTCACATTTTTTGACGAGTTTTCGAAATATGGTAAAGATGCAGCAGCAGGGGGTCCACCGAAACCAGGCTCATTTTGAAGGTGGTCTACGAGAAGAAAAAGTTTGGGAACCTCTGGTCTACGCCAACAGCCAAGCGTGGATTCAAGACCTCAGAGATAAAATTCGTGAGGCTATCGAGGACATAGGGAAACCACTTTGCGATTTGGTCATGGAAAATTTCATGAAAAGGACATGGTCCTGTATGCGTGCTCGTGGTGGCCATTTGGCTGATGTACTTTTTCATTATTAACGGCATACCTTCCTCTTTATTATGAAATAAACATCCGATCATTTATCTCAAAAAAGACATTTTTCTTTGAATATCAAAATAACACCTCTTATTGGAAAAACCTTTAGTTCACACGTTCACAGTGGTTATATTTTCAATACGAATTTCGCGATTGTGAGCTTCAGTAAATTAAAAGTCTAAATTTGATTAAATTTTGTTATTAGTACGGCACATTTCCGCTGTCACTCTAATTTTCCAAGACCTTGTTGCTGGTTTCGGGCTGTAGCTCACAGATTGCTTGGATGATATTGGCTTGAATCGTTTCCGGACTGTTTGGCATTAACCGGTTCCCCACAAAAAAAAAAGTCCAAAGGGGTCAAATTGCAGCTTCGAGGCGGAAAATTGACATCGCCAAGACGGCTGATTTTCAATTTCCCTGCATAGCCACGTGCTGGGTCTTTAAATATTTGGAACCCCCCTTAGGAAACGTCGCCTTGTTGGAAATGTGTTCCCCACAATGAAATAATTTAATTTGTCAATATGCTACTCGATATGCCGACATAGGCAAGCAAAGGTGACAGTACAGACGCCTCAAAAAATAAAGTATAGCTGTACAACATACCTGTCATTGGAAATTGATCCAAATGACAATGAGGACATGTATACACGTGTTCATTCTATGAGGGGATACTAATTAGCATCAAACTCGATGCTCGCCTTTTAGCACAACATCCACATTTAATAGGTTGTATCTTCTTTATAGGTATAGGTATATCCACCAGCTAGGTCGCATTTCAAAACAAACAACTTCTATTCAAGGGATCGGTTCGCACTCAAACGAAAAAGGCTCCGGGGTGATAAATGTCAAATTTATGTGGCCGCCATTGTTAATCCCAAACATCCGACACAAACTGACAACTTTATGAGTATCAATAACAAAAATTTAATGGTTCTCCATTTAACATCTTCCGGAATATCCATTGAGTTCGAACCGCTACAATATCCTATTTCCACCACCCGAGGATGAAACCGAGTCTTTGTTTATTTTCTGTTTCGTACATCTCGTTATTATTGTTTTAAGTTTATAGCTGCACCCGAATGTGCTGTGTATATACGCGTTTTCTTATTGCTTTTGTTATCGAAACGTTGCGTTTACATTCAATTTTTTATATATACATATATGCAAGTGGAATGTGTACATTGTGCTGCATACCGCAATATTTTACATTTTATGAGGAGATTTTCATATTCCACGCATAGGTACATCTGTATTATTAACACCTACACCTTGGCAGCATCTGCTGGAAAAGCACTTAACCCTCACCCCATATTTATGTATATATGTATATGTGAACTACGTGACTCCTCTCGATAATTGCCACGACGACAAAAACATCTGTAAAAATATACGCACTATAGTTACACTCATAGATACAGCATAATAAAAATATCCAAGATTTCTTCAACCCTTTCGATACGGTTTACCACGCACCGAATCAGAATGTCTTACAAAACTACGGCATGTCTGGAATTTTCATTAATCTAAAAGGGATTGCCCTGCCTGCGTGTCATCCACCACGAACGAAGCCAAACGAAGCAATAACATCGGAGGAGTCTACCGCACAATAGTAGAATATCTCTGGTAAAATCATTGACTTGAGATGGGTCGATCGCTTAACGCGTCAAGTAATGAGCCTTAAAAACAATCGACCCGCCTGGTGAGTGGTGAGACCCTTTTTGATCAGGGCTTCGTCTGGACATCTTCCGTTCCTGTTGTTGTTATGTCCCTTTTCTGTCGACGTCACCGTGTAAACAAATGAATTGGTTCCCGCTTCTACACAAGAGGGAGGAACATTCTGCGGGCATATCATATCGACGTCGACATTCAAATTCATTTAAATCAAATAGAATATTTGGAATTTTTTAATTTCAACTGCCGGGGAATGATTTTATTGGCTCGGCGGATGACGCCACTCAAAATAAATCAAGTGGCGTGGAAGATATCCACTTAGATTATTGGAAATGTACTGCATGCCGGCCCCCAAAAGAAAGAAAAAAAGACCGATAAAGAAGTTAAGTGGCTCAATATCCGTTCTTACAATTTAATAATTCACATTTGGATTCAAACGGAAGAGGACCAAGTGCAATTGCGATGGTGTTTATTACTCGCATTGCACTCGAATCATGTGTGCTAATGGAATATTTTGGTTCGGTTAACACTTGTGGAGATCGAGAGTCGATCGGATTTTCAAGACGGAAGTGGGAATCACTGCTGAAGGATGATTTGACGAATGCATTTTAATGGGGAATGCGTATTCGATTGGCGGGTGTTGGTCATATTTGGTAGATGCTATAAAAAGATTGGAAGTTCGTGGGAATTTCCCATTTGGATGGTTTTTTGGTGCCTAAGGTTCTTGTCCTAAAGGGGTTTAAAAAAGTATAAAAGTACAGTCACTAATTTCGAAAAAGTTTAAGGGCAGTCAGAAGAGCAGATAACTAAAGAGTATTTCATTAGAATCTTGACAAGTTCAAACTTTTAGTTCGAACATACCCTCAACCGATAACCGAACTGTCAATGTCAAAATATTCAGTAAAATCAAAATTGTTCAACATGGTGAAGTACACGAAGGAACAACTTTTAGAAATAATTAAAACTTAATACCGAAATTCCGAGTCGGTGGTCGCAACTTTAAGAGCGTTACTGACAATTTTCGGCCGTCATTCTCGTCCCAGTAGACAAGCAATTCATAGTCTAGTGAAAAAATTTGAGTCAGAATATTCCCTGCTTGATTTGCCGTAAAGTTGAGACGACGCTTTGCCCGAAGTGTGGAGAATATTGCTGCGGTAGAGGCGTCTGTCACAAACGAGCCAAATCGGTTAATTTCAAGGCGTTCTCAAGAATTGGGCCTCTCCCAGACCACATTATGGCGAATTTTGCGTAAGGATCTTTACAAGATCAAGCTGACTTAACAATTAAAGCCACTTGATCATATAAAGCGATGAACGTTCTCCAATTGGGCTCTGGACATGATGGAAGAAAATGAAGAATTTCATCGCCAAATCATCTACAGCGGTGAAGCGCATTTTCGGTTAAACGGCTTCGTCAATCTTCAATAAGCTAAATATGCGTTACTGGACAGGTGAGAGCCCTCATGTGCTTCATGAAACAGCGCTTTATCCGCAAAGTCATTCTTTGGTGCGGTTTTTATGCCTATGGCGTCATTGAGCTGTTTTTTTCCGTCGTCACGTTACGCTAAACGCTATTCGCTACATATACATACATGTGGGAACATAATTTCTTTGGGCAATTGCATGAATTGGACATCAGTGATATGTGGTGCCACAAGCGGGTGCAACAATCGTGTTATTGAAGTCTCAGTTCGGTGAACGTGTTATCTCGTATGATTTAACGCCTCTAGATTTTTTTTTATGGGGCTACATTAAGTCATTGGTCTATGCCAACAAGCCGGCGACGTTAGAGGAGCTCAGAGCCAATATTCAACGAGAAATAGCGGCCGAGTCATCGAAAATTGGGCTCAACTTATATATACGTTCCCGTTCAAGTCGAATTTCATTCATAATTGTTTGGATAGTAATTCAAGCCAATAACATTTTTTTTAGTATCTCAATTAGTTTTAATTTTATTTAAGAAGTTGTCAAGACTTTAATGAAAGACCTCTTATAAAAATCATGTCGCTTACAGTGTCCTTTACAGGATTTAGATTTTCTTATTTTTTCGGCATTGGCCAAAAATGGGTTAAACAAGTTTACTCTTTGCTTTGCTTCGAGTATTTTTGTTTCTATAGAAAAAAATTGGAGTAAATCATGTTGCTTCATGGTAGCAGCCATAACAAAGAACAAAATTACTTGGTATTCTGAAATGAATACTGCCAATGCAAGGATAATTCTAAGAAGTTATTATTCAATAAACAATTCCAATAGCAATTTGATCTTATGGCAGACAGTCATAGAGCAATGCGAAACCGAACGCTCAGCCCATTTGAGATTTAAAAATAATCACAGAGGATGCTTAACTTCGCCTATACCGCCATACATTTCTTTCTTTTGTGCGGTTCTGTTCGGTTCGCCCATGGAGTGAAATGCGACACCGAATACAAAAGAGTTTCAAACCTCCACACCCATCTCAACTATTGGGAAGGCAAACAAAACTATTTGATAAATTCTAAAATTGTATAGCGTATTTAAACAGGTTTGCGAACGTCGTCTTTAACTTACAGCTGGATCAAAGTAAGGAAAACATATTTGATTCGTACTAAATTCCAGTGCGGTAGAAGGCATACAACTCAAAGGATACAACCATCTTGGAGGTTGCAAGTGTGGATCATAATCGGGCTAAATGCAAAGGCTTTCTTGAATAGGCCAAAAACCATATACAGCGGTTTTGCAGAAGCCCTAATCATACTTTTAAAATTGCATGTGGAGACCACAAATAGTAGGTATTCTATAAAAAAATGTCATATCTTTTTTAAATGAAATAAAAGACGGTGAAAATAATTTTTACTTCTGGACCTTTTGTGCAAAGGTCTATGCAAAAAAGCTCACGGCCACCAACGCATTGAAAGAGGAAATTAAGAGGTGTACTAATGAAAGCAAGCAGCGAAGGAAGAACTGGGCAACTAGTTTATAAACTATACAGGGCCATAACTAATCGCTACCGTTTGTGTTGCAAATCGTAATATAAATTTAAGTACTATTGCACCTGTTGGTTATAGGTCATCTACAACTATAAATTGAGTGCGATTCCAGTTCACAACTAGCGCACACCATCGATCAAGTTCCTACTGGTATTAAACTACGACAGACCTGATTGATAATCCATACTAACATGTATCCACCTAACAAGTAAGGCGAACTTATTTCGTTAAACGTGGCGCCCAACGTAAGGCAAGCAATTTTTTTTTTGTTCCATGTCCAACCGTCAACCTCGTTAAAGGGCTTGTAGAACGAGTCCTACGGCCTATAAATACATTATATTCTTATAGTCTGAAGAATAGGATAGTTGAACGATTGAAGCTCTTTTCTAACCAGCAGTGGCGTAGCGAGGGGGGGGCCAGGGGTGCACAGGCCCCAGGCGGCACTTTGCTAGGGGCGGCAATTTGGGGCGTTTATAATTTTGAAATATAAAAAATTTACAAAAGGGATTCTTCTTTCAGTCTGCAACTACACTTTATCAGAAATGACAACACTGCACAGCACACACAAATTATAACACAGTACACAACATCTGCATTCGAAAATACTCTCTTTCTCTTTTCTTGCTAGAATTTGTGTGTGTGAGAGAAGTTTCTCAAAATTGAAGCTTATGAAAAATTATTTAAGGTCGACAATGAGCACTCTAACTGTATCTAATCTGCGTATCATGGCTATAGAGCAGGAAATCATAGATACCATCGATACTGAAAGAATAATAAGAGAGTTTGCCCTGATGAAAAGAAGGAAAACAAAATTTTGAAGAAGTTTTCTGTAAATAATTAAAAAATTAATAACTTTTTAACTTTCTCGATTACGTAGTACGAGAAAGATATTGTAATCGTACAAAATTTCGAACTAGAGATGTTAATCAATTCTGACATTATGATGATGTGGAACTCAAAAAAGTTTGTGTCCGTCTGTATGTCCCGAGGCCTACAGTCTAAACGGCTGCCCGGATTTCTTTCAAACTTGGGTTTGTAGTTTGGGCGCTTTAGTTTACATACTTAGAGTAAAATTTATGTTTTCAAAATTATTGTGTCCCTAACTTTCAATTCGAATCCCCGAAAACGCAGATTTGCAACTTGTATCTCGAAAACCCCAATTTGATTTGATATACAACTTTAAAGACCAAGGATGTAAGAATTCATCAGGAACAATAACTTATACTCCGGTTTTAGCTAAAAAGTTAAGCAATAGTATTTTTCAAACTGAACATTGCATTATTTGGTACTGTTTTGTCTGCCAAATCTTACAAGAACGGCTCTAACTATTTTGGTTACATATTAAAGATGAAATCAGTATTTGAAAAAAAACCAGAGAAGACAAATTTAATTAATTTAAGTTTATATGTGTAGGTATAACTGGTTGAAACCGTAGACGATGGTTTTTTTTAGTGTTTAAAATTACGAGGGGCGGCATAAATTAGGTCTGCCCCGGGCGGCATCAACCCACGCTACGCCACTGCTAACCAGCATCAGCTTCGAATTTGTACTCCCGTGGTTTTAGTCTTATTCTGGTTAATGCCTACGGGACTATAGCGAAAGCGAATAAAAAGGCTTGTTTCCACAGATGAGGATTGTCCAAAAAATGTTCTTTATTGTAAGGGCTATACAATTTTTGAAATACGGTTTTAGAGTTTTATTTAAAAAGCAACAAATTGGTATATTTTTAAGTAATGGCGATTGGCCTAAATGTAGGCGCTAGATTTAAAATTGTAGAGCGTACCCTTATCAGCTTCAATAATAGCCAAAGTGAGAAAATGTGAGGCCGCCCCCATACAGTAAACGTCTTAATTTTAAATACATAGTTTAGTTTAAATATTGGAAAAATTAGCTTTCTGCTGAAATTACTCCCAAATATATTTTTTATGTAGAAGCTTTCTGTGTAATCTTGAGAAAAAAACCTTGGGCCTAACTCTGTAATTCGATTCGAAAGTAAAAATTGTGCGAAAGTCGTATCCGATTCTGATTTCAAATGTTGCTCTGAAATGTTGTAAAGAAACCTTTGCAACTTTCGAATAAATGTTCCGAGACTCGAGCTGTTTTTTTGTCAAATATGACATTTTAAATTACCAAAAAGTCAAATAATTAATTTGATAACTCAAATTCATAGTATCGAATTCTGTTGCATTGTGACTCGATGAAGAAATTCGTGCTGAAGAACCACCCTGTACGTACCCATTAGTTGGGAAATACAGGGAGCTTCAGTCAACAACTATAAAAAACAACTTTCTGGTTTCTGAATCGGTTATTCAATTATCAAAGTAACCAATAATATTATTTTTGCCGTTCAATGTCCAAAAGATAAAGAAGAGCCAAGAAAACAACAGAGCGACGACAGAACTTCTAAAAAAACACACAATCGACTCGTTTGCTCATGCAATAGTAAAACTGCTTGTCTAGACACCTAGTCCGCTGCCGACACGTCGACGACAACGGCAACGACAATAGCAAGCTAAAGAAAGTCGCATATACCTCAACCTCAACATTGATTTTATAGTTTCGTTCGATCCCCTCCCCACATGAAACACTCTGCAGTAAACTTACCACATTAGTGGGTGCAGTGTACTCCACCGCAGACGAGACAACCAACCGGGTAAAATATGAAATTCCATTAGAACGATTTTATGGCAGAGCACCTTTTACCAAAGAAGCGGCCACGAGTTCGCCTGTGTGTCGTTAGTCGTTACCAACCAATGGTCCATCGTCCATGGCGTATATAACATCTCACAAAACAGCTAGCAACACGTATCCACACTCCACAGTCACTCTCACAATGGACCACATTAAATGTGAGTTGTGATGTTGCCTCATTCGGAGTGGAACACAAAAAAACCTCTAATCATTTGAGAGGAGAACGAGTTTCACAGATTATTTTCCACGTCGCCAAAGGCCTTAGGGTCCACACCAACACCGCACACAATACACTAAAGCATAAGTAGATGGCAGATACGCTCCCAATCCCGCAACTGCAGTGTTACTCAGCATCAGAGTCGGAGATTATCTTTCGGACTCGAGAAGAACAACAAAAAAAAAATGAAGGAAAATACCGATGAGGTGTATCACTGCATGCAATTGACTTGGCATCATTTATTTTATATGCGGCTAGAGCACAGAAAACTAGTCGTCTAATGATGGCCAGTCGCAGTAGTGGGCTCTGCACACTACAATAGATGCAGGCAGGGTGAAAATCCGGTTCAAATCTGATGGCTTTCCCTTCGTTCTCGCCCGTCCTCGCATGACATTATATATGCTTTGCAAATAATGTTATGGCAATTCAATTGAATAAATTTCTCTCTGGAAAAGCTCCTAATGCCGATGGTAGATTACGTGCTGCTGCTACTACTAGGTTCCTCAGTGGAACCGCTTAACATTGATCGGATGTGCCGCAGCCAAGCAGGGAGAAAGAGAAAAGGAAAATGTTGACGCCAGAAGGCAAAGGCAAGGTGGTCAATTTAAATTAATTCTCTCTGAGTGATTTTACCCAAATGGCCGTTGAGTGGGGTACGTCCACGTCTACGTTAGTGTCGGACCAAAAGGGGCCGTTTCTAATTCGTTTCAGAGACCATTGTTCCAAGTCAATTGAGTTTTGCATAAGATTTATTGTGTTTGACTTGTTTGGTATTAGTGTGGGTTTTTGAATATGCACAATAGGACATAGAAGTCGCCATCAGGATGATTGTATTTCCTAAGTCCGGTCAAAATGATTCCCTACCTTTCCTTTTTACTTCCCGCAGCGTGGTCTGTAACTAAACAGTGGGCTTTAAAGGTGGTCCCAGGGCTCCAAGATGGTGTGGAAAAAAACACATTTTGGTAGAAGTTTATTACGAATGTTTACATTTCAGATGCTAAACAACAGGGAGGAGGTTTGAGTTGTTTTTAATTAGTTGTTTGACATTAAATATGTTACTGATATTTGTCACGATAAACAAAAGATGGCCACAGATAAAAAATAGTTTTGTGGTGTCACGTCACTCCAGCTATTTTGATTTCGCTTTTTTAGTTTCTACACAACGGGAATGTAATACATATACAACTAAACCGATTTTGTTGGGCTTAGGAACCCCGTGGTTCTTTATTGTAAATAGCTATAGCTTGGTGAGGTGCAACTTGTACCCTAAGCTTAAGCCTTTAAAAGTACCTAACAACGACATGTACCTATCATATTTGATATACAATACATAATTTTAAATTATGGCCATTGGTCTAAATATACCAGATTTAAAATTGTAAAGCGTAGCTTTGTTATCAGCTCCAAAAATAGCGAAAGTGAGAAAATGTGAGCCCCCCAACATTCGCTGAGTTGGGCTGTTGCTGCTGGCGAGATCTTGCATCAACTCTCAGCATTTTGTAGTCAGAAAACTAATTTGTAACCTTAGCTTTTTGAAAGGTTCATACAGGATAGCGATTTAAGAGTGGAATTAGCTATTAGACATACATATTTGAAAGGTCTCAAGTGAGAAAACGATTTCGTTCGTACTCAGCTGTAATAAGTTGGGACGAATAAAGTTTGTTTTTCGTGCAACCTCTTTGGGTTTGATCCATGAGGGAATATTTAGTATGACGATATTTGCAACCAAATGCGTAAAATCATTTCAATTCGCTGGTGGTAATGCATCCGCCCTTTGAAACCCATTACTAACGAGTTCCATTGTGCGTCGGGACCGCCCCTTGCTTTACTCTGCGGTGATGGAAATGGAACTGTCTAGTTGGGTCGAAATAACTTCTTAGATTCGTTACGACTTCGGTATGTCTTAGAAAAATGTTGAACGTTTTCATAGCCCCAGTGTGCAATACAATATGACAGTCAACGCGTTGTCGTTGGTAAAAATAAAAAAATAAAAAAAATAAAAAATTTTAGTCTCGACTTTAAATGGAAGCTCAAGAAATTTCGAAATTTGTATTGAAAAATATAGGCACTGTGAACTACCAAAATTTAGAGTCGAAACTGAAAATGTTTATTGTTAAGCCCCCCTGTCTGTTTAACAGTGATACCCTTTAAAGCCCAAGAGAGAAATAAATTATTTAAATGGAGCTCGGCTTTAGCTTACAAAAAAATTATGATCGGACCGCTTTATATTTATAAACTTACAGAAAATTGTGTGGAATGCGAAATCACTATCGAAAAGCGGATGCACCATTTTTAAGGATATCATTTTTAGAAGAAAAGAAATTTATATTATATTCAGAGTCGGTTTTTCGGTAGCTCTTGTGTGTGGCTACTAGAACTGAATCTTGATTGATTTCAAAAGCCGCTTGGTTGAGGCCAAATTTGTCGTATTTTATTGAAAAACGTGGCATTTATTACGACTTTGGTATAGAGCGCATTTGGATGTGGATTTGCGGACACACTTAAGGTAGAAGTCTTGAGCTTTCGGGCACTCTTTCCGTAACTTTTTAAACGATTATCCTCGAAACGATAAACCTCCAAAGCTTGCAACGAAGTGCTAAAATTTTAAGTTTTAGAGCTTAATCCATATGACAGAATATGACTTATTTTGGTGATCATAGTTGCAAAAACGATATCGTTTAGAACTCTGAGTAAACTTATAGTGGAAGGTGGTAAACTGATCGTTGCCGTTTCTAATTATGTACATGCCAAAGTTGTTTTCGACTTCCTCTATCCGAGCTCTGCACATCAGACGCAAAATAGCATCGACGAAGGGATCAAGCGAAGCATCCCCTCGCCTATCGCTGCGAAATCTCTTTAAACGCATGCGAAACTGGAATATAAACAGCATTGCTTACAACCAACGTAGCACCTACTCCAACCTCCAAACAATAACCCCAAGCAAAAGGGTTGCATATGTCCCACTGTTAATGCCTTGTGGTTTCGTCTTACATGCCATTCGTTTTTCTTCGTTTTGCATGACCTTATTTCACGTTTGAAGGCGGAATAATGGCAAATTTTGAATTCGGTCTCATTTCATTTATTCACGTCACCATTTTCCATCGATACGTTCCTAGTTGAACCTGTTTATAAAGTGATTACATCGCAACAAGAACTCTTCGTTTATACTGTTATTTATTAATATGCTCGAATCCCTTTTAAAGGGTTAGAACGACGTAGGAGTATCCCGCCGTTCACATTCATAACAACTACCTACATTGCCAGAGTGGAGTACAGTAGCCGCCTACAATTAGGATTTAGACCAGGATTTAATTTAATAATACCGAGTGAAACGACCTCAAAAAGGTCGCAACCTACACATATTTAAGTATTTAAAAAATTACGTGTTAAACTTAAATAATTTATCGATTTTTTTTAAGTTTAAGTGCATGCGAAGAGGAGACGAATGCAAATGTTGTAAACACGTTACGAGAACGGTGGTAGTAGCTTGTTTTAGGATCTGTGCACAGGAGTAGCTTGTAACACGAGAATAAAAACGTGAAAATCGTTCCAGTGGGTATACGAACCTTTTAAACCAGTGTGTGTTTCATTCAGCAGGTGAAACCGTGAACAACGTCCTGGAAAGAAAGAAAAATATCACAAGTTATAAATAAGTAAATAAGCTATAGTGGAAATAAAATAAAGTCTGACAAGGGACATTTTTTGCACGTTTATTCCACGGTACTCAATTGAGTGGCAGAAATATTTCTTTCCCATTTCCATCGACAATTACTGCCTGGTTATTGAACAGACTGAAACAAAAACAACTCGTTCAGAACCCCATCCAGAGGACTAATTGAGCTGTCACGACAGCGTATACAAAAATTTATATCTGAACTGAATTTACAGCGACAACAGTGTTGCCAGGCGGTCAAAATAATTACCGCCCCAGATAAATCTGATTTGGCTATTGTTTTCCAAAACAAAGAAACCCAACTAGTTGTCCCTATATTTTTAGCATGTTTTTTGTACGACTTAAAAGAAGGAATTTGAGTTTGAAACGAGAACATTAAAGTTTAGTTTTCCCAATGCAAAAAAGTGCGCCAAATAAATACAACGCAAATATCAACGCATGTTGCACTTTAAAAAGCCCTCACGCAACTTTGATGAAATTGTTGTTAAACAAACTTACAGATGAGTTGCTTAAATCCGGAACTATTATACAAATCTAAAACCTTTTCCTTATGAAACTGGCATGAGCTTTAAGACTTGTTTTGTAAACAAACACGAATAACTTTCATTGTCAAATATCGTTTTGCAGGATCGATCGATTTTAAAATAACGCAAACATTTTAAGGCTACCAAAAAGGATATATGTAATAACAAAATGCAAATAACATAGAATTAAAAAAAAAGAAGATTTTGCTTGTAACAATTTCACCCAAAAAAAAACCTAAATCTGGGGGGAAAACCCCTAAACTGGCAGCACTGGTGACAAGAGAAATTGATGTTATTAAAAACGAATCTAAGCAATAAATGGGCGTTCAACTCTTATGCCTGTGCCAATATACGAGTAGCGCGGTCCTATGATAATCCTGATTATATTTTCAATTAAACAGTAATTCATTTCAATTGATGACAATTACCAAGCGTCTAATGAAAGACTCTATCTGAAGTTTGTCGAGAGCGGTAGCCCATCTGCGTATTTGCACAGATTATTTTTAGACTGAATTGAAAAACCTTCATAAGAAAACAATAATAGACAGGAAATTGTTGTGGGACCGGAAAAAAAAGTGACAAATATGTGAGTGAGGAAAACGACTTTTATTATTTCGGTCAGCCAGCAGGAGCAGCCACAGCTGTGGCTACTGGCATGACCGAAATCAGTCTGCGTAAATTGACAGCATTAATCACACATCCAGATCGTATCTCTGTCGCATTTTGACAAATTTCTGTTTACTCATTTGTGATGTTTATCCTATTGCTACGTTTTTGTTCCACTTTCCTTCCGTACGTACGTACCTACTCGTATCTATGCGAAAGGATTGTGTGCCGGACTCACTTGTCCAGGGTTCAAAATTGCTTGTATCGGGGGAATTAACGTAAACAAATTTGAACAGCAACACTAGCTACTGACCAAAATGAGTTATGTTATTGTCATACCTTCTTTTGTCAGTTTTTTCTTCTTCTTTTTTTTTGTCGGTTTCTCTCTTTTTAGCCCGAACTCTAGGGACGTACACACACGTGCGGCAACAAAAAGCTGCAGGGATGACAGACCGAAAAGGGAAAATGAAACGAAAGCGAAAAACCACTTGACATTTATTTGGATTAAAACACCATCTGTCGGTCTGCTGGCTGTAATTTCTCGCTTGTCGGGGGTCTCTGGAAATTCCTTAGATACTTTCAATATTTGTCACCTTGTGTTCGAGTGTGTATGTTTGCCACCCATAAATTACTGAGATAAAATCGTCAAAGCGGGAATGCAAAGACGAATATGGGTTCGAGTTTTATTTTTTAAAATAGCCGTTGGCTATCCCAACAAGCAAGTCCATCCGTCTTGTGGCTGTAGGTGTTTGTGGGCTTTTTTCCGACCATCAACGAGACAAGTTTTTGATCGAAAGATTATATTGTCTTGTTTAAGTATTGTCGTCACAGGGTAACTTTTCAAACACTGCCCCACCATTTTCACACGTAATTAAAAAACATTCAATTACATACTCGAAAATCGTTTTCAGATCTGCTACCTTTTGTTAGTTTGGCCAGATGATGCCTTTTGACAGCGATCAAAGCGATTAAGTATAATTTATTTTCCAAATTTTTCTCACTCTCATTTAAGTCAGATGAACGATGAAGTTGGCCAGTGAAAGCATTCGGAATTTATTTCGTTTTGTTCACATGGGTTTTAAACGATTTCCATGGAAGCTGCGGCTTATCGCGACTTAGATCAGGCTATAGCGGACAAGAGGACAATTAATATTTCTTTACTATCACAGATCGCATCTGAAGTTCACATTTTTCATGTCGGTTTGGCGTGGAAAGCCAACATTTTAATATCATCCACTGAAATGGTTACAAGTGTGCACAGTGGAATGACCTCTACATTAAGATGTTTAACTGATTTCGGAGTCTCGGTCTCGGTCTTGGTCTATATGCGGTTGTTGAGTCGTTTTATGAGTCAAGCGATATAGTTACTGCTTTATAAATAGGATTCTGTCAGGAATTGCTTAAAAACATACTAAAAACGTTGCAGCTTTGTGCGGATATTTTACCGTAAAAGAAGTCGTAAATAATGTTTAACAAGAGAGATTCTTTTTTAACTATAAGTTAGCAGCTTTAAGTCCTCAATTCCGATTGCATTTGGTCTAAATTATTTGAATTTAGGTATTTGTTATTGCAAATCGATTTTTTTGGGAAAAAGTGTCACTATGTGAACGGTTCCGTTCCGTTCCACAAGTGGCGCTATCACGAAAGACACACGAGTGACAACTTGATGAGTGAATTTTTGAAAGTGACACGTGGAATCCTGGCTTAAGCCCGGATGTCATGGTTACAAAAGACTCGAACTAGTTCTCCTACTCTCCTAAGTCAATCCTGTTTGAAATTGCTTTCCGTTCCACTTTTAGGAAGGTACTCTGTAATATTTTCGAAATTCAGAATTTTAAATCCGAGATCCGACAACAGTACGTACATTTCATTCCGCTTCGAAATGTATAGAGAGTACAAAACGTACGTTTTTGAAAAATTGTACTTCAGCCCAAAAACCTACCTTAACCTATGTCGTCGCCTATGCCACTTAAAAGAACTTGCTTTTGCCCTAACGCGGTAGAAGGCTGACATGTGGAGATGTGTTGGATAAGATCCGAGTGCATGTCAACACAGAAAGCTGTACTACTTTATTAGAATCATCTTTCAGCTGCAAAGGTAAAAAGCTGAATCTGCTGTTAATGAGAACATCAACAATCAACATATGGTCAACTAGGGCCAGGTGCTCATCTACATCGGAGTTAATATCAAGGAAAAGCACTAAAAGTAGATTAGACAGAACAAAAATGCGGGATCAAAACTGCTGACTCCGAGGACGATATGTACGCAGAGCCCCTTTTCTTCCAGTTCTGCTTTATTGCGTCGAGTGCTGCTGGCCGATGAGCAGAAGGGATGGCTGATATTGGGAACGATTAAAAAAATTATTTTTCCACGCTGAGCCCTTGCAGCTGTAGGTGCCAAGAGGTGGATGAAAATCCAAGAGCACATCGACTACATTGGCTCCTTTACAAGGTGGCGCAAAATTACCTTCTCGGAAGATGTTATATAATTTTTGCAAATGGCGTCATATTTGACGTTCGTGAACTACACACCTGCAGTATAAAACAGACAAGCATTGGAGTGATGGTACTCCGCAAGAGCGTGGAATAATTGTGTAATTTTTTTGGACAATCCAATCGGTCGGTGGTGCGTGAATTGCGAATCATCATGAGCGGCGAGGTGCATTTCCACTTAAGGGGTTACGTCAACAAGCAAAATCTTCGTTTCTGGGGCACTGAAAATCCGCGTGTTATGCATGAAGAGGCATTACATCCACTCAAAGTCACTGTGTGGTTTGACGTTCACGCGGGGGGAGTGATTGGGCCCTATTTTTACTGGACGTCATCGGCAGTACGGTCACTGCTCATAAACGACTTTTTCATTCATTTCCACTGTTTCCAACAACAGTACGAAATCCGACTTTTGTTGTGAACAACGATCGATATATTTAGATCATGGGAGCATAAAAAAAAAAAAGGCATATTGTGAAGGAAGCGTTTCCTGAACGCGTAATCTCACGTTTTGTCGATTTAGCATGGCCAGCAAGATCGCCCGATCTAACCATCCCAGACTTCTTTCTTTTGAAGACAGATTGAAGTCGCGGGATTATGCCAACAAGCCTAAGACAATCGCAGCCCTTAAGGAGATTATTCGACTGGAATGCGAACAGTTGTCACCAGAAATCTTGCGGAGAGTCATGGAAAATGCGATAAAACAGGCACAGATGTGTATAGCAACAATGGCGGCAGCCACTTTACGGATATCATCTTTACCACTTAACAGACAAAAATTTTAAAGCTCCAAATAAAGATTTCCATCACCCAAAAGCATTTTTTTATTTAGTAAAAAAGTAATTCAAAAACAAAAGTGGATAATTAATTTTGCGCCACCCTGTATAAGGGCTTTAAATGAATGGGGCCCAAAAAACGTAATAATTCTCAGATTAGCTGGGTTAAAATTGCAGTGCAAAAAAAGAGGCACTATCTTACGACCTACCATAAGCTACTCTATACCGTTTAAATGAAAATCTACTACATCTATCTCAAGGAGACAGCTCCCTAACAACTGCAACAATGATTTGAAGCTTTAAAATATTTATAAAATTACAAAATGCCGCCTTGAACTTGTCCTGATTATTTTTTGCATTCCACAGAAGATTGCAAAGAAGAATGACCTTCTCTGGGCTGTTAGTTTGCAAGATAATTCTACGAGCTACTCTGAGCTGGGTGCTTTTTTTAAAGGTTTTATTTCACTATCACGCGAAAGTACAGCCACAGTGGAGCTTATGTAACCCAAGTGCATACACTATCGCGAGTGAAATTAGCTACGCGCTAATGATGTAATAAATAAAAACAATTCCATGCTACTCATTCAAGCTTCAGCTCGCTTCATATATTTGTATGGTCATGTTTGATTATGAAACGCGCAGGGTAATATAGAAGATTAGTACGCGGCGCCAGAACATTCACGGCGTTGTGATTCCATTGGATTTAAAACATATTTATTTAATTAGCTAGAAAGTCTTTGTCTAGAAATTAGTGAGGGCAAAGCAAAATGATCAAGTACAGGCCGCAAATTAACATTTGTTTTCTTTGAGTGTGTGTATATAGGCGCACACAGTCGACAGGTGTGTTGAATTTTGAAAAAAAAAAAAAAAAAAACCTATTAATTTGCTGTCTGGGTTAATGAACAAGAGCAAAAGTAACGCCATTGGTTAGGAAATTATGCCGAGCTATATTTAATGACGCAATGATTATATCGTTCGTGTCACGCCCTTGCACCCAGTTGTGTTTTGTTGTTGATAAGAAAGAGGAGAATGTGCTCACGTATACCCATATAACCATAACAGTCGCGACCTATCGCGCTATTAATAACCACATGGAGGCTCCGAAATGAAACTTTCTCCCATCGGAACCTCCGCTGCATGAGCTAACGAAATTCACATTTGGATGTGAAGTACACCATATCGCTTATTATTTACTTTGCTATAAGCAAATTTCGATATCACAATCAAACTTTGTGTGATATGTACATATGTATATATTTATATACGAAATTTGCCGAGTCAGACAAACAGGAAGGCTGCGAAAACAGAAAACACATAAAATTGTTACGAGGGTCCTCGAGGATTTTGGATTATTCAAATTTATAACTTTATAAATAAGCTTAAGGAAACGATGACATAACGTGCTTTCTGGTATATACAGGCTTTCACGTTACACCGCATAGGAGAGTTATGCCGGAACACATTTCAAAATAAAACTATAAAACGAAATAGCTGCCGGCTTATAGAAATGAAAGAAGCACTTTGTATATATGCATTGGATCGCATGTTATAGCATAATTAATAAAAGTAATACCCACTAATTTACATACGTACATGTAATGCACATAAAACAAAAATTAACTTTAATTAGTTCGGCGCGCTGTCCTTGACTTGGAAGTTTTATTGCCGAATAAGGATTACCAAGGGCGTATTGTTATGCTGCGTAAATGAGCGTTCCCAAGACAAATGGTTGTAGGTCTAAGCTGTATCGGAGATATACGAGTACTCGCCCCACGGCGTTTTCCTTTGTTTTGCTTGCAAAACGCGAAGCTCATATCGCGTTTATAAACAAGAGTGCTGTTTTTATGTACATCCACAATCTACATATACGTATGGAAAGAAATAATCTGCAATTTAATGGTAATAAATATAATCCTTTCGTGCGAGTCGTAAAAACGCGTTTAACTGTTTTCAAATAAACATCCTGAAATTGTATTTAGATTCGGGCGGTTATAGACGTAGTGTGAGCAGAACTTGAGCAAACAGTAGGGATTACGAAAAGAACAAAAAACTCATTTAGCGCATTTAAGGGCGACACTTTGTCATCATCTTAATGCTGGAAACACATGTGCAGAATTCACTGCGCAGCGAAATTAGAATACTTACTTACAGTTCGGGGCGGACCTGGGCCTCAACCAATATGCCTCACCAGTTAGCGCGATCTTTGGCTCACTGCCTCCAGTTGGGCACTCCAAGTTGGTTGAGGTCCCCCAGGCACTTGCGAGCGCCAACTAAGGCGAGGTCTTTTTCCACTGCGTTGTCCCTCCGGATTGGAATCGAAGACTGGCACTTTTCTGACTAGGTCGATGTCGCTGTAGAGCTCGTAGAGTTCGCTGTAAAATCTCCTCCTCGGTCAACGCAAACGGGACCAAAAATCACACGAAGAATTTTGCGTTCGAAACGACCGAGGAGCTCTTCATCCGACTTTGGTAGGGTCCATGCTCAGCAACATAAAGCAGGACTGGGGAGATATAGGGTATATATAGAGTCTCCTTAGTATTTTTCGACAAGGCCTTACCAATCAATTGCCTTCTTAGACCAAAGTAACAGCGGTTGGCAAGTGTGATTCTTCGCTTGATTTCTGAGGTAGTGTCATTTTCAGAGGTAGACAAAGTCCCGAACTACCTCAAAGTTAAAGCTGTCTATCGAGACGTTCTGTCCGATTCGTCGATGTTGTGTGTCCCTTCTTGTTGACAGCATATATTTTGCTTAGCCTTCATTCACCACTTAACCCATTTTTGCCGCTTCTGTACAGATACTTGCAAACGCATCAGTGACAGCTCGATGTCGTTCCAGTAAGCATTTGCTCAGTTGGTCCTATCTTTGATATCAAATTCCCTTTTCTAAATTTTCCCCAATCAATTTTAAACCCTAGAATGTATGATAAGTTTTGTTAAATTAAGATTTGGTCACTTTTTTGTAACCCATCAAGGAGGTAAGAACTCGCCCAATTAACTTTCAAATCCAAACCCGACTCTAATTATTTCTTACGATTTCTTTCTCTGTCCCCCAATACACCATCCGAACACCCGACTATTTACAAAGTAGTTGCACGGGCTTCTGGAAAATTGTGCCTCTGGTGTTGGCTTGTGAGTTTCGCACAATCTTCTCAAGAATTATATTGAAAAAGTCACATGACAGCGCGTCATCTTGTCTCGGTGAGATTCTTTCTTGCAACATGTCGATATTTTTAAATTTGCTGCAAAATTCAGGCGTACCACAACAAAAAAGAAAATAAATTTCAATTTCAAGTACTTGGCATCATCGGCTCTTGACATTTGCTGATCGTTTTTGTTTTTGCTTTAGTTGTAAACAGAAACACATCAGCTGCTTGGTCGGCGAATGACAGTAGTCGTATAAGCCGGTGCAGTTTTGGACAAAAAAAAACAATACATGGAAGCAATAATATTTATTGGCAATGCATCCTTGACGTCTGATCACATGTTCATCACACGTGGTAGCCATGGCAGTCAATGTGATGAGTCCATCAAATGGTAGGGTTGTGTTGAAAAATGAATCTTAAGGTCTTTTCTTTTAACAGGATGCCTTAAACTGAAAATCAAACATGCATTTTCATATACGAAATGGATCCTTTACTAGGTTAGGTTAGGTTAGCGGGTTGGCAGAACAGGGGAACCTGTACGTGACACACTTAGATCAATGTAGATCCGTTGTGATGCCCTAGGGGTTTACTACCCCCATACACTGGAAACCTACGAAAAACCTACGGATTAGTAAACCAGTCCGTTTTATTTACAAATTTTAGTAGGTCGTTAATGGACCTATCTGAGAGTTCCTCTAAATCCTCGAAGAAGTAACTGCCAAGGAATTTATTTCTTATGTGACAGAGTGCTGGACAGAGACAAAGAAAGTGTGGGGTGTCCTCATGCACCTCCTCATCACCGCATCCTCTGCATAGGTCATCTGAACTGATTCCCATCTTCTTGGTATGGTATTTCAGTGTATTGTGTCCGGTGATAATACCCACAATTAAGGACAATGATTTCTTGCTTAATTGTAGGATTTTCTCCGTTTTCTGTTTGTTGTAGATTGGCCACATTTTCCTGGTTATGACACAGGAGTCTAGTTTGCTCCATCTCTCAATTGTCGCCTTTAGTATTCTGTTCCCAATCACCTGTCTGAGATTACAGGGGGGAATCATTACTGTGGTGTCGGCCTGGTTTAGTTCAAGGGAGGATCCCTTTCTTGCCAGCTCATCAGCTTTTTCATTCCCAGATACACCTTTGTGCCCAGGAACCCAGCATAGTCTTACGTTGTGCTGCGCGCCAAGAACCCGCAGCTCTTCGCGACAGCGACTTACAAGCTTTGATTTTAACTCAACGGCAGCAATCGCTTTTATTGCCGCTTGACTGTCAATGAAAAAGGTAATATCTGCATGGGGTATTGCCATCATTGCAACCTATTTAGCAGCTGTTGTCACTGCCAATACCTCAGCTTAGAATACGCTGTTGTGGTTATATATTATTGCCCGCGTATTTGTTTAGAATTTGTGCGTGTCCTGTCAGTCTGTGTTTCCAGTTTATGGTCTGGCTTAACCGAAGGGCGCTGTTAGCAGCAGATTCTTGTACAAAGAGATCTAGGGGTTTGATATGGAGTATAACCTCTAGGCCTGCTGTGGGGCTGGTTCTCATTGCCCCCGTGGTGCCAATACAGGCCATTCTTTGAATTTTTGACATGGTTTTTAGGTTGTTAGACTTTAACAGCGCTTGCCACCAGAATAAACAACCATAAGTTAGTATCGGTCTTACAACCGCTGTATAGAGCCACATGACTATTCTAGGATTAGGGCCCCATGTTCTTCCGAATATTCTATTACAGGCATAGAATGTTATCGTTGCCTTTTTGGCTCTTTCCTTAATGTTGAAGTTCCAGTTTAATTTCCGATCTAGGATAACTCCCAGGTATTTTGCACTATCAGAAATTATTAGCCGAATCCCTTCAATTGTTGGCAGTCTAAATTCCGGAATAGTTCTTTTGTTGGTGAAGAGAACTAATTCTGTTTTTTGTGGGTTTACTGCCAGTCCACATTTCTTTGTCCAGGTATTGACCGTGGATAGGGCTCTGTCTAGTAGTTCACTGATGGTGGACAGAAATTTTCCTGTCGCGAGCAGTGCTAGGTCGTCGGCATATGCAACTGCTTTAACTCCACTGAATTCAAGTTTATTCAGGATCTCGTTTACTACAAGAACCCAAAGTAGGGGTGATAGTACCCCACCTTGAGGAGTGCCTCTTGATGCAGGTACCTTCGTTTCTACACCTCCTAGTTCTGAGATGATTATTCTATTTTTGAGCATGCACATTATCCATTTTATGATAGCGGTATTCACTTTAAGGTTTGTTAGAACTCTTTGAACTGCTTCTGTTTCGACATTGTTAAAAGCTCCTTCAATGTCCAGGAAGGCTGCTAGAGTGTATTCTTTAACTTTCAATGTTTTTTCCACCGTGCTGACGACACTATGCAGTGCTGTTTCAACACTTTGGCTTTTGTATAGGCGTGTTGAGCCGGGGATACAGTATCCGGGTTTAGTTTAGTCCGGATATGTATGTCTCTCAGCCTTTCAAATGTTTTTAGAACAAACGATGTTAGGCTAATGGGTCTAAAATCTTTGGCAGTTGTGTGGCTGGGTTCACGGAGCAAGGCAATTTTAGCTTTTGGTTGTCAATCGCACAGAATTGTCAAGGAAGAAGATTCCGTGGCGGAGCATTCTTCTAAAAACCGAAACAGTTTCACAGAATTTGTAGAGTGATCTTATTCTTACCTTCTTTCCTGCAGCTCCTAGTTTTAAAAAAGGTTTAATATCTGACAAACAAAAGAGTTTTCAGACATTCATAACTGTCAAAGTGATAAGATCTAAGTAGGTTTCACTTAAAAAAAAATAGTTCCAAGTGCCACCTTGCATCAAAGAAATTAATTGAATCTACTTCTAGATTCTCCACTGGGCCTTTTAAAGAATAATGCACTATGCAGGTCTTTCTTGTCTTAAAAATCGTTTTTAAAAAACAACTTGTTCCCGCGCAAACATTTAAAAGCGGTCTGCTTTTGTGGCTTTTATTGATCCTATTTAAAGAAGTGTATTTAAGACAATTGAAAATGCACAAGTCTCATTCAAAAACAATAGGTATCCAGTTTCATAAAAAAATTTATGTAACAATTACGACTCACTTGTAAATAAGATCGGAATGTGCAGTTAAATCGGATAATGCAACAAAAATACCATCGAATGAACTTACTGTAATAAACTTGTGAAGAGTCATTCAAACGCTTATTTGCTGCGCCACTTCATTCTTCCACTTTTTTTTGTCAATAAATACCACCAAGCAGTACTGAAAATTCGCTTAGGGATAGAGGAAAATAAAGAAAAGCGCAATACAAAACCAGTTTCTTTTTCACACAACACCGAACACTGGACGAGTCAAATGAAAAAGAATCAAATTAAAAGGAAAAGGAAAATCCATTGTTTGTTGTTCAGCTTTTCTCATTCCTATAGCCAACTTGTTGCTGCCTAAGCAATTCTCGTCTGACTTCGCTCATACTTTTTCCACAATCCCTGCCCCCCAGTTGCATCTTGCATCAGTGCATTGCAATTTTTATTCTCTGCTATAGTATAACTTTTTTTTCGTCATTAAGTAAACGAAAGAAAACCATTCAGTTGAGAACGTGTCTCATGTTTTATGGTTTATTTGCGAGCGTTTTAAGAGAAACACAAGAAGTTCACCTCACACTGAAGTACGTGTGTATTACATTTCTACCACAGCCACAGATAAGACTGCAATGCAGGTTTGGTTCGGATATTGGAAACAAAAAGGCCGGGGGAACCGATCGCATGCCATTGTGCCAGTGCCAGTAAAACTAGTTTTATATAAAGAAACTGGAAATAAGACGACTCAGACTCAGTACATAATCCCCAAAAGGAATCTGAGTTTATTTTAATTTTTTTTAATGTCGACTTGTAGGTAGTCTGACGAAAAAAAAGTATGAAGTGCCTTTGACCGTAATCAGTGGAATGCAACAGCGTGAGGCAATCTTCGCTGCGTGTGCGTTGCAATTATGAATATAAACAAACACTTTTGGTAATAATTTAGCTATTTACTTTGATGGCACCAAATCTAGTTGTGTGTTATTAATAACTAATAAATGAAAACAGTCATTTGGTTTGCTATTTGGATTGATTAAAGTTTCGTGTTCCAGTTGTGAGTTATACTCGAACTACTGACATATACAAAATTTGTAAATTTGTTTAACTAAGATGAATAAAGTTGGGATCTTGTTTTTGAAATAAGTTTCAACTGAATTTCAAAAAGGATGTCCCATAATTCACGCAAAATTTGAATTTTGCCCCATTTAATAGTACAGTGCTGCCAACGGAAAATAAGATAACGAAGTGACAGCTGACAGTGTGGTGTAAGTAAAAATGGAGCGCTATACGAAAGTACAACGCATTTTCGTTGTTGAGCAATATTTTAAAAATAATGAAGGTTTGTCTCAGCTACAGTCTGAGAATAACTGAAAAATTCAGGGAGACTGGATCAATTAGTGATCTTAAACACTCTGGGTGTCTTGTCACAAGTCGTTCAAGAGAAAACATCGAAGCAGTTCGCTAGCGTATTTAGTTAGTCAAAAATTGGGCATTTCGAGAAGCTCTCTACAGCGAATTCTCACGAAAGACTTGAAACTTTATGCTAACAAGGTTCAATTGACTCAAGACCATGCAGCGCGAAAAGAGTTCGTTGAATGGCTTTTGGAACAACAACAAGGGGATGCTGATTTTTCGAACAAAATCATCTTCAGTGATGAAGCTCATTTCCATCCAGATCTTGCGATTTAAAGCCATGGGTCTGTTTTCTTTTGGGAGTTTTTTGAAGTCAAAGGTCTATGCAAATAAGCCCACGACCACCAACGACTTGAAAGAGAAACTAGGAGGTGTAATTATGAAATTCAGCCACATTTATGCGAAACGGTCATAGAAAATTTCAATAAAATTGTACGTACTTGCTAGCCGCGGCGGCCATTTATCCAATGTGCTAGTCAATACATAACCCCAATCTTTATACTCTATGAATCAATAAAAAATGTAAGTTTTCTAATTAAAAGTCTGTATTTCTATCAAAATTAAATTTTGCGTGTATTATGGGACACCCTTTAGAACAAAGGTAAAAAGTGCTCAATTAAGTCTTCACAATACTTTTCCGAAATGAAGTCCTTTGTTCTAAAAAAGATAAAAAAAAATAAAATCATTTTGGTTTGCATTTTAGATTTCAATGAATAACGAGGTGTTCTAGTGTGCAATCGAGCACAAAAACTGGTTTAATCCTTTTCTTGCTAGCTTTGGGTCACACATTTCGTTGCTCCCACCAACATATTCAACCCTTAGGTCAAGGGTTCCCAAAGTCTGGCGCCGCGCCGTGAGTTATTCACAAAAATACAAACTTATTTGAGCTTCGCGCTTCTTGTAAACTGAATTTTTAAACACACCTCACTTTGCACTTGCTTAATTTATTTGGCCCGTATGTTACAACGGGCCAAATGCAATTGCAGTAACTTATTTGGCATTGTGAATTTTTTTAATTATGTGTCTGTCTATCTATTCTTTCACTCGACTGTTGAAAAAGATTGGGAACCACTGTCTTAGGTGTTGGAACCCGAACTATTTGGAAAACATTTTATTTTTTTCTATTTCTCTGTTTTCTCTATTACCGAAAGTTATACTTAAGGAACTTAAACACTGGACCCCACAAAAAGGGGAAAGACGAGTACTTTTTTTTAACGAAAACTTCTTATTAATTTTAATTTTATTTATAAAACTCCTTATTGTTTTTCGTTTTCCACCATCACCATCGTGCAAGTTTGAAACTGAAAACTCCTTTTAACTTTGCGTCTACACAGATAGTGAGCATTGATGAGCCAGTCAGTTAGTCAGGGCAATCTCTTTTATAGGAATAAATTAAAGCAGGTTTGCTTTTCCAGGAAAAAATGTTAATTTAAACACTGATATAGATAAGTTTAAACGCGTAATTTACTTTAAGAACTTAAAACTGAAGACAAGGTGCAGGATTCTTTGCTGAGATTTATCAGACAAGATGTCGAATTTGAGTTCGATGGATGGATAGAGCTTTTGAAGTCCACAGCTGCTGCAAAACATTTTTTTTTGTAATTTGTGTCTGGCTGTGTAGTTTATGTCCAGCTTAATTTACCAGTCGTATTTAGCCTCTGGCATACTGCAAATTTTAAGGGGATTTTCGGAATTGATATTCTACCAAGTGCAGGCTACTTGCAAACATTAAGCAGTTGTAACATAAGTTATCAATTTGGAGGAGCTTTAGTTTTCCAGCTGTCTCGTAAATACGTATAGTACGAGCAAGACATTGTTTGCGGCAAAAATACCTCGTGATATTATTTAATTCTGTTACAGGTATTTCGAATAAAGAGGAACTTGAGGAAATCATTGCTGCACTATTATACAGCAAGATTTGTATTGCCAAAACATTTTGTTGCTTAATATAGATAATGGAAATAAAGTTCAGAAAAGCCATACAATAGATAAATATAAATATAATAATAAGGAACTTCAATCCGTATTTGTGAAAATTGTCTATTGCAAAAAGTGGCAACTGCTATAGTCCATAACCTGGGGTGGGATTCTGTAAAAATTGACCCGAAACACACTTTCGCGTATCAACAAACGAAAGAAATCACGCGTATGCGAATATTTGCTTCATGTAACTCCTAACGTTTTCTTCCTCGCATTCGTTAAGGTTTATAAAACTGTGTGACAACAAAATTAAAGTTAACAAGTCTTAGTATGTCGTTTTATTTTCGTTAAGTTACTTTGACAACTAACAGCTGACAATTGAAAATATTGAGCTTCACTAATAATTATTTTAAACCTTCACCTTAAATATTTTGTAGGTCACAATATGCAGTTCTGTATTGAAAATTTCACCATTGTGAGTTCGAAAAACTCAGCCTGGACACTAAAAATGATTATTGGTATCGCGAATTGAAAATATTTTGTTTGTTTACAAAGGCGGACGGTTGGACTGTAGTTGAACAAAACTTAAAGGAAAAATGAACTTCTAAGCTAAGAACCAAATTAAAATAAACCAACCTTATGTCAGGTAATGTGAGAGTATTCGAACAATCCTGCAGAATTTTTCTAATTTCACGTTCATTTTCAGCATCACTCAACAAATAATAGTTTGCGAGCATTTCTAATAAAATATTCAGAACAATCAAATTCAAAAAGAATATATAGGAAAATAATGAACATCAAGAAAATAGCTGTCGTTTGTTTTCTTTCGTGAAGACGATAAAATCTGTTCGTTTTTAAGGTTGCATGAAGCAAGACAAGTAAAAACGTCAAAGAAAATTTGTTCGTTTTTTTTTCAGCTACGAGAATTTCTTTCGTTTTTGATGTTACATGAAGCAAACCGTTCGTGCGCTCGAAAACGTTTTGTAAAAATAGAAAACGTGTTTGCCTTACAGAATGCATACTCTATAAGGCAAACTGACAGATGCGTAGAATATTCTACAAAGACGCCAATAAAACGCACGAGATGGATTCTCAGAGATGGAGTAAACCTCACCAACAGTGGCGATCGCGGAGAACGGAACAACAAAATAAACGGGAAAGCCTCTGTTCTGCGGGGGTGTTTATTTCCCATTAAAGCTACATAGAATGTTTCGCCAATTTCTCAACTTGCCAAGCTCGTGGATCACCCAAATAAATCGAAGAATAGCCCAAGGTGAATCACTCTTTATACATAAAATTAAAAGTGATATACAATATTTTGCGAATCAAAGAAAGAAATTCCACCCATTTTCCACAAGTGCATATATATTTATGAACATGATATGCAATACAAACAGAACTAGACAAAGTAGAACTACAAGATTTTTCCACAATACACCAAGAAAATTATTTAAACAAAAAAAGCCACGCGGATATTCTTATTGCGATTCATCATTTCTGTGAATTTCCTTACTCGGATTTCCCCTTAACCGAATTGCACAATAATGCACGTAGACTGATGTCTTCCAGTAAAACCATATACATTGGCTTTTAATTTCTTTAGGTACCATAATCTTTGGCACAAAAACCACAACATGTTTCGCAAATGAATCATAGATCAAGTCCGTGTCTGTCCGTGTCTGTCCTATCACGTTACACCAGTCATACGATTTTTATCTTTTCACAGAATAAGCGTAAAATATATTTCACTTGAGGCAATACTCAGTTAGGCAAGCTATAGCATTCGAAATAAAAAAATATACAAAAAAATATCTGACAAAGGCTGACAAATGAACACTTTAACGCACCTAACATGAATAGTGAAGTAGGTACTTAATAATGCCAACATACCTTCGTAAACCAGTTTCTTTTGCACGCCTTTGTTTACTTTTGCCCAAGTATAGAATGTTTGCCCTCGATTTGCAGACTAGTCACAAATAACATGAATTTCAAAGACTTGTATTACCATCAGATATAATTTCAGAATATGAAATTAAATATTTAGAGCCAAGCAAAGTATAGGTATAAGACGAAGACTATATTATTATTCGAATCAACTGCAGCAGTCTAGTTGTGGAATAACAGTCCTGTTAGCTGTGAGGTATTGAGTTATGTAGGTTATTGGAAATTCGGTTTACAATTTTCGATGAAAGATTTATTTTAAATTAAGATAAATCGAAGCGTATTTCCTTCGAAAGTAGGTGGAATCCAATTCATCACAACCAACATGCCATTGATCCATATTAATGACCCACCACCACAAGGATTTCTTAGGGAAAAAATTAACCACTTTAAACTTTTGCAAAGTCCTTATAGCAAAAAGAAGAGAACAGATTTCCTTTCGAGTTTTTATGCCTTATTCGTTCAGAATCTAATCGTGGCCATTGACAAAAATACATGGGATATCATTTATCAAGCCGACATTGTATACAAGCGATGGGATTGCACCTAATGGGGCAATATATTTTCCGCAGTAAATTTCTCCTTGAAAAAGTAATTTACGTTGCTTCAATAAAATTGTCATTTCTTTTGCTTTCGGTTCATGACCTATTTTTCGGCTCATTACCAGCGGGCTGGTGTTTTCTCACTAATTTTACCATTCAAAAAGCACTTGAATATTTGAGTTCAAGATGTTGGGCTTCAAATGCATACATGGGTATACAGTGGCTTCTTTTTAAATCATAGGTTATTTTGACACTGACAGCTGTTTTCCGCTCGAAGTCTTGACAGAAAGTCAGTATCATACATGAGTCGCTTTTTTTTTAAACTTATTTCCAAAGTGAAATAAGTGTAGCCCAGACATTGAAAAAATTTAATTTTGTTCATTTTATTTCATTTTTTTAAAGAAACTTGCACTTGGCCCACCCTGTATATCGATACGGGTTGGTATACTTTGTTGATGGTGTCTAGCAAAATCCGTCGTTTGGTTTTTAAATTTATAAGTTTTTTGTGCAATATAACCATTGGAAGTGCAGAAGGCACTTAGAAGCGTGTTTGAAATACAAGTGGTTTTTATACAGGGTGGCGCAAAATTTATCATTCAATTTTGTTTTTGAATGGTACTTTTTTGGTATACAAAAACAAAATATTTATGATTTCCATCAAGTGGCTGCCACCAGTGTTGATTCACATTTGTGCCCGTTTTATCGCATTTTCCATGACTTTCCGCAAGGTTTCCGGTGACAACTGCTAGCATTCATGTCGATTATTCTCCTTAAGGTCTGCGATTGTCTGAGGCGCCTTCAAGTTGCCCCAAAGAAATAAGTCTGGGATGGTTAAATCGGGCGATCTTGATAAATAAGAAATAATTATACCTAATAATCAGTTTTAGTCGGGAAATTTCGAAAGATATTCTAGACACCGGAATCATTGACTAAATAAAAAAAATAAATAATTGGCGCAACAGGTCCGTGAGGATCGTATGCCCAGCTTCTCGTTTTGTGTGAATTTCTCATTTTTGGGACGAATGGAAGGGATCTACAAATTTGTGCCGAGTCCAAGCGGCTAGTTGGGAAGCTCTTTTATGACAGTTACACTCTCGGATGCTTGTCAGACGTTCGCGAGAGGTGGCGCTGTAGTTTTTTTCGGAACCGAACCTGGGACCTCTGGCTTAGTAGTCCAACACACTAACCACTAAGCCATTGACTAAATATGTATATACACCAAATTTTACATTACTTATAAGTTTACATGAACTTTTCAAAAACAGGGCAACCAACTGTAATGAGAAAACTTGAGTGTCATACCGGCTTGATCAGTTTTTGCCAAAAAAATAAATCCACAGCAAACCAGGCCAAGAGGGAAGAACCTCAAAGAATTTATGATCGTTTTCCGGTTCCTGTTAAGTGTAGGAATACCTCGAATTACGACGGTCTGATCTAAACCTTTTGACATAGGATGTCGGAAACTCAGATTTAGAAAGAGTTTTCTTTGAGAGTATCGAAAAATCGCGCACAAATTCACAAAAGGTTTCCTCGATCCTACAAAAGTGCACTGTTTTCTTTTATCCTTTTGTCAAGAACTCAAGTAAAACTTAACTGCTATATTGGCGGAGAGTGACGAAACTGTGGACGATATCTGAATAAACATTATTTAGGCCTTGGAAGCAACATTTATAATGGCCAGATAGAGGCCCAAGTCCCCGAAATAGAGACCATTTTGTGAATAATAAACAAGATTACTTATCAAACTTGATACAAACATAAATAAATGCCGACTGACAGGTAGGCAAGCCCCTTCTCCGATTTTGGCACCAACCCTAAGTGGTCGGCTAACATGATCTATCAAAATGAAATTATGCTGGATCGAAAATGCCAAATGGCACAGACCTAGGCGCATATATACAAGAAAATTGGTAGGCATTCAATCAAGTCAAATGAGTTCGTATATCCTTCTCACTTGTCATCAGTTCGCCTGAAAAATGAACATCCGCACGAAAACCCTAGCGTTATACTTGAAGAAGAACGATGGTTTTATTTATCATCACATTTAACTTTTCAAAATTCCCTCTAATGTCGATACACGAAAAAAAAAAAAAAAACTCTTCACTGTAATGTAGATATCTATAGCTACACCTATACCTACGCATCTATTATGCGAAGCAATATTGTAACAGATAGCGGCAAACAGCCGAAATCTTTGGATCTCCCAGTTCTTTGTAACGAAGAGCTATTTCCTGGTATTTTGTTTCCTGGTTTTGCATAATTTATTGCCATGGAGGATAGAGGAAGCTGTTGCTATTTCGTCGAAAAGAAAGCTTAATCGAAAACAGAAATTCCCAAGACGATGGTTTAGTTACACCCGGGATTCTGTTTCACGATAAGCTTGCTCCCTCACGTACTACATACGTACCTATATCACGTATTTAACAGTCCCCCTAACACACAATAATTTTTTTTAAACAATAATTTAAGGCTGCGAACAGCGCAAGCTGTTGTCTTAGATAAACTTCAATAAGAATGTGAATCGTAAACACATTGCGATGCGAACAGCAGCAACGACAGAAAAAAATTCCGATAATGGCTTATAAAAATATCTATAAAAACAAATGCCTTTTTTACAGGTACGAACTTCGTAGAGGATGTACCTGTGGCAAGTCGGGAAGCAAACACAAAAAGGCAGGAAAGCAAAACAAAAGAGACGACCTCTTCGTCGGTTTGTCGGCATCCTTTCCGCTTTTTTTTTTGTTGTTGTTTTGTTGTAATATTTACCCACATACAATTACATGTAATTTTATGATGGCAACGAAACAAGTTTCTGCCAACGACGTCGAGAGGGATGATCTCCCACTGACAACCCTGCATTATGAAACGAGAGGGCCAGGGCGCAGGAAAACACATCACACTGGATGGAATGTGTTTCTTGCAGAATAAAAGCCAACAAAAACAAAACCAAACCCACATTAGGGACACACATTAAAGGCATCCGACTAAATACGAGAACTCGGCAACAATAGAAAAATAATGTGAAGATACCTTGATAGGACTGTTCTGTTTAGCTGTAGGCGACACACGCTGAGCGCTGAAAGGGTAGCAGATATACCTACACTTTTTTGCCGCTTTTCAAAGACCATTTGGTGGGAATCGGGTTCAAGGAGCAGACTGGAGTGTTTGCTTTGGCGCATTTACACTTTTGTTTCAATGCAGCGAATCAATTTCGAACACATGTTGCGGAAATTAGCTGGAGAGTTCATTGGGAATGAGGAGAGTAATGTGTTTGCGTGTCCTTGGAAATGGGCGCCTTCTAGCAAATTAATTAGCGACGATTCAATTGGGTTTGCCGTAGATCTTGGGTAAATATCGAAAACTTTGATAAGCTATGTTAGAATGAGACAACGACAATTTTTGCGGTTAACTGAAAACTGCAGAAAATTTATTAAATTTATTTTAGGAGATGGAAAGGAATTGCGAACATTCTGAGCTCCTAAAATGGATAAGTTTATTTTTATTTCGATGTCGAAATTTTAAACGGAAACAAAGTCGTATCGCGGTATTTATAGTTGGCAGGAGTTTCCTTTTCGCAACTATTCATATTGTGGAAGGGCTTTTGTTCTTGTTGGCGAGAGTAGAAGATGAACAAAAAAAAAAGGTTTACAAAGCTTAATTGATGTTTGTCGGACTTAAACAAAGGATCCCAACTCAGCATTGCCCATTGGCTGGGAACGTCTTACTGGATTGTAAAAAGCCTTTTCCATCTGTCCCTTTCCAATGTACTCGGAAAATAAATAAGTTGTAATAAGTTGGGGTGAATGGCTTGTTTTGCTCGCAGCGAACCCTTTAAACTGTAGTATATTGAGTTATACTTGAGCATTATTGTAAGACTCTTATAGAAGAAATATAAAAATGGCATAAATTTCTCAGCATTTTTACAGAGATCTGCCTGAAAATGCTTTGGACATATTTGACGGCGCACGTCTTTTTATAATCCATCGATTTCAAGAGGAGCTCAAAGAGTTCCAATGTCTTCAAGTTGCGTTTGTTACAAGGCTTGAACGATATGCCAAATGCCAAAATGGTCAGGTATATCAGCCATGGGAATTGGAGGTGAGCTTTGAAACTCCATAAGTGGTTATGGAGTTAAACGAATATGACTTCTTTGTGATGCCTTCTAGCTTGAGATTTTTGTATAACGATCTGCATGTTATTTGTGTTTTTTGGTTCGGGAATCGAAATCGGGACCACTCCCTTAGTCCAACACACTCCACTAAGCCACTGCGGCTACGGGTGGGAGTGGACGTACTATAGCCGTTTCAAACGTCTGACCTTTCTGCCGGACCCTGTATTTGGCACTAAAGGGACAATTATTTAAATGCAAATTGAAAAAAAAAAGTCTGCGAAAATGCATTGTGCTTTTAAAAAATCTTTCAATCTCAAAATTCAGGAGTCCAACTTAGTTCTACAAAAATGTGATCTGGCAATAGCAAACTCATTTTGAAAACTTTGTCAATTCACTTTAAGTGCTCGAACAGAAGACAATGCAACGTACCTCCGACTTATAGACTTTTCGAAATATTTAATTATCATTAGAAGGTTAAAGTTATTTAGACAAATACGGAAAATACGATAGTTATTCTCGGCAGGCAGAAAGATTCGGTAAGTTTGGTACGAAGTGCATTCGACACTGTAGGTCCATCAGAATTTGGTTGGAGTCGCGAGCAGGCACCTTTTCGTGGACGCAACTATAAATCCCTAAGATGAATATGCTAAAAATAGAGGTAGGAAACAATCAAGCGTAAGCTATAAGTAACGTTCGCTTAGCGATCTGCAAAAACGCTTCGAACACGGGAAAAATTACTAACAATAGATCTCTCCAACCCAAGAAGGAATACCTGCAGTACTATCTACAATTTTATTGCGTTTGTCCGGGACTCATGTGTTGCAACTATGACCGACCTTCATTCACCACGGCTGATAGGGACGTTCTTTTGTCGTAATAATAACTAAGCCTTTCATTAAAACGTCAACTAATTTTTTTTTTAATTTGATGTTAGCAATACTACTCCTGTCAAATGTGCAAGTTCAGCCAACTGGTATGCCTACGCATAAATAAATGCTGACGCAAGTTGGTCAACTTTTGAACATTTTCAACTTGTTTTATACTTTTTTGTTTGTATGCGATGCTACACATTATAATGTCTGCTGTCACATTGATAAAATATGTAGAAAACGTGATTAATAGGAAGGCACACCATTCACGATAATTATTGACAAAGAAGTTTTACATTGAGTCTCAGAGAAAACAAGAAAAAGTTGATTGTTGAACTTATGAGTTTATAATTCAATCCGCGATACAAATAATTATAGAGTCCAGGCTAAATTTTTCAATTTCACGAAATTTTCCATTGTTACCTACAAAATATTTAGTGTGATGATTGATTATTACTAAGGACCAATGTGTGTGGTGGTCTGATTCACTCTGCAAAGACATGGACTGCCAAGAGAGTGCATGCTCATTTGACATTTTTTGCTTAATTAAGCAAAATTTTAAGTTCGCGCATAAGGACTTGAAGAAATAACCTCCGATCAAAGTGTGTTCCTAGACAATTTACCCTGTTTCCTTTACAAAGCACACTTTACTTGTCAGCGGCTCCTTTATTTTCGAGCTTAAAAACAATCCCCTGGGGCCAGATTCCGTCGGGACGATATCGTTTTTGAAACTTTGATGACCAAAACAAGTTAAATTCTGCCCGAATTTATTTTAATATCGTCAGCTTTCATTAGATTTGTCGAAAATGAACTGAATCAAGGTCTCAGACTCGTATTTTTGGCACTTAGTTGCTACTTTTGGAGGTCTTTCGTTTCGACAATAATCGTCTGAAAAATTACGGAATGAGTGCCCTGCTTATTTTCAATAAACTTGAATTCTTTATTGGGGACATTTTGTTAGACTGATAAAACTCATGGCAACCTTTCGTTGATTTAGATTGTACACCTTTTCTGGTAAATGGAATTCGCCTGAAAGCCAAATCTTTGTGATATTGATGTCTTCATCTCTGCCTCTGTTTATTTTCCTTTACAGATTATAGAAGATATAAAATATAATATCGTCCGACCCTGTGCTCTGTACAAAGCGCTGCGAAAGTACACAAAGAAAATCAAATAAAGGATACTCCGGCAAAAGAAAGATCTACCGACTCCTTTCGAAAAGAAATCTAATGGACTACCCTTTTGTATCATGGGGCAGTGCGGACTTATACTCACAATTACGAACTTATCGTTGGATATAGATAACTCCGTGACCGAAATGAGATGCTAACAAAAACGACATCTATTATTACATACCGCCCTTGAGCAGTAAAATGTTTTTTACTGATAAAAAAAAAAAAAAAAAAAAAACAGGACGCACAACAAGAATAAAGAATAACACCGGCGCAACCAACAAAACTCACTCGCATATAATCACCAAGACAATGTGCCCTTAAGCCAGCCACCACCTGGGCAGTATCTTACGCAACCATAGCAACTTCTCACTCGCCCTCCAATTTCTTTGCTATCTTAATACATGCATAATTCCAATAATGATACTATTCAAAGCTTAGCATGAGCATCCTTAAGGATATAATATATATATACAATTACGTACCTTTTTAGCTAATGTATAGGTACTCGTTCCTATCTGCTCTCCTGTCGATATGATGTGCTCGCTCTATTCCCGTTTAGATGATTGCGAAAATACCTGCAAGCAAAAGATCGAGATAAACCTTAGAATATAAACTTTCCATCATTAAATTTTGAGTGGGTTCAGTTCAGTGTGTATATTTTCAAAAGTAAAAGCCAATGTTGTTGTTTTGAAATGCTTTTAGCTTGTCGACATTTTAAAATGAAAAACATACCCTAAGGACACTCTTTAGCAGAGTGCGCTTAACAACATTACATTAACCGAAATGAAAAACAGCAAATAAAATAATTAATTCAAGCCATCGCCCCCAGTCGTATCTTGCGTAGCGGGCTGATATTGTATTAAGATATACTGTGTATACGTGTGGTTAAACAGAAGTTCGAGATACTTTGTTAAATGGCTCATTTCAATTTTGTTTTATTTCCTCTCCAGGCGCCGACAAGTGGACTGCAAACTAAAAATTATTTACAGGGTTAAGATGAAAGGGTACACGAGTTCGCACTGTATCAACGTTTATCAAACGCAATTTTTTTGCAGACTGCTTACGAGTAATTTGATTGACAGCCACAGGGAAAGGCTGTTGATGGTTACTGGGTTATACCATCAGCGAACTTTATGCAGAAATACGCGTGGAGGGTATGCCGTAGTGGGTAGAGTGTTTGCCTGCCCCGAGAGGCGTATAGGGAACAGCAACATCCAAGCCACCCACCAAAAAGCGAATCAAATAATATAACAGATTCTTCTAATTGGCAGTGAGTTGGATTATTTATAAATAAAGTGCCAAATAATCATTTTTAATCTTCACACTAAATACATTGTAGATCACAATGAGTTTTACATTTTTGGGACGAATGGAAGAGATCTATACAATTCTATACCGAGGCTAATTAAAAAGCCCTTTCATGACATCGTCAAGAGTGCTGATAACACGATTCGGGAATTTGGTGCGCAAAAGATCAATTGTGGCATGGGCAGTGTGGCATGGCGCGCCATCCTGCATGAACCCGAGGTGGTCTAAGTCCATGTCTTCGATTTCAGTAAAAAAAAAAGTCGGTTAATATGGCTCTGTAACGCCCACCGTTGACCAAAACGTTGTTCCCAGTCTCATTTTCGAAGAACAATGGTCCAATGATGACATGACTCCACTAATCCGCACCAAACTGTCACTCTCTGTGGATGCATTGGCTTCTCAACGACAGGGACCATGAGTGTCCACTAGCATAGCAGTCTCAAGAACTTTTTGCACAAACTTGCCTGGAGCGGTGGTTGCTTCACTTCTGCGAAAACTTATTTTCGAAAACCTCCCTGTTTGGGCTACACAGCTCTCACTTTGGAAATAAGTTTTTAGTATTTCCCAACGTTGTTCAAGCGTTAAGCGACTCATTTCGTTCCGCGGAGGTATGATACTGACTTTCTGTCGGGAAACAGCTGCCAGTATCAAAATAACTGAGTGATTTAAAAAGAAACCACAGAAGGCCCACCCTTTATTTAAAGATATTGCCTCGCAAAATTGAATCAGCGCGAATATCAATGGAAGAATCATTCTAGCCAATCGCTGCCTTTTCGAAATTTGTAAATATGTGTAAGTATTTTGCGCGAAACATTCACTGCCAACCAATTGTTGGGACAGTCTGTTTGGAACTCGAAAGTCCAGAGCCTTCTTCCAATCGCTCGTCCGCTATTTCAGATTGAGTTCTTGAAATTAAATTTCGACGTGTCCCTTCTTCCAAAAAGCTGTTTGTTTAAGGTTCTCCCATTTTGAATTCTTACGAAATGTTCGGCCGATCTTAGTTTGTGCAAATTTATTACTCAGCCGATAATTAGTTTTCCGTGTCTCAAGTTTGCGATGTGTGGTTGTCCGCATTTGTCTGTTCTAATCGCTGGACTTAGCCTTTTAAAACAATTTGTACTTTGGCTTTTGCTTCAATAAAACAGACCTACAATTTTATATCGCTCACCCGGAAGACTACCTCAGACGATTATCGTCGAAACGATAGACCTCCAAAAGTACCTACTAAGTGCCAAAATTACGAGTTTGAGACCTTAATCCGGTTCATTTTCCACAAATGCAATGAAAGCTGACGATAATAAAACCAACTCGGGCAGAATAAAACTTCTAATGGTCATCAAAGTTTCAAAAACGATATCGTCCCGACGATTATTGTTATACGGAATCTGTCGCCTGTTCGCAAAAGGTTGGACATTGTAAAAGCAAACACGATTCTATCCGTCAATAGTACAACACGCTAACCACTGAGCAACTAAAGACCTTAGTGACAGCTTAGCACGTGAGAAGTGTTCAAGGACTAGAGTTGAGTTTATGCTTTGACGGGTTTTGCCAAATGGACAGGTATTTCGATTTGATCTTGTGCATGTTCCTAACAAGTACTTAGCATATTCAAGTATTGAAATTATTTATTTATTTTCATTTGATATTTAAAGGAAAACAAATCAGCATCAAAGCCCTGAAAGTCTTCTTCCAAATTGATATACGTTTTGGATTTTATTTGTTAATATGCGCAGGCATAGAGGTGCATAATAAGGCGCTCTGCTAAAATTCAAGTTCCTCGACCAGGGGTCGAATTACGGCAATAGTCACTGAATTTTGTGGATTTTACATGCAAAGCAATAACAAATTCAGTCACGTAGTACTCGATGCGGTAATTCAACCCCAGGTCTCGACAACATGCCACTCAGAAGGGGGTGGTTTCAGTTAACTTACTTTGCTTACGGACTAAGTCAATATCCCACTTTTTCTTTGTAAAATACTCCATCTAATTAGCCCACCAAATCACATCGTTATTTCTCAATCATTAAATTGAATTGCCATCCAATATTTCACTGGAAAAATAATCGCGTATAATTTATTTTGAGTTGTCATTAACCAGAAATTAATTCAAGTATAGTTTGCCAACGAAAATATTCCAGCAACCGTATGCTCTCGGGCTGAATTGTTTTCAAAGTCCCAAAAAGAATCAATTTACGTCCCTTGTCCCGGTGAACCGAAATTGATGACATAAATGATTGAAAAGAAGACAGCAGCGGTGGCGATGATGAAGAAGATTATGACTAAGGTATACTCATTTTTTTCACCCTCCTATTCGAAACAACACGCAGCAACAAAATTTCGCTAGTCCATCATACAGGATGTCAACAAGGGCGGGTCATGATATTTTTGATTAATGACTTTCCGCCAACGGTTTGACATTTTGCTTTCGTTGTTGCTGTGTTACAGCTCTCAAGTGAAAGTTTGAGAAGTGTTGGAGAAACCACCCCGCCGCCCTTTCGTCAGTCCATTCTCTCGGCATGCGACGACAAGAGGGGGTGTGTTCGTTCTCAGAAGAAATTACTTTAATGAATTTTCATACCCTCTTCTAGCCAGGACGAATTTCCCTTTTGCGACAACCGAAACTAATGGAAATGTTCATGGTAACATTGTTGCGTAAAACGGCACACGCGTATTAAGCGATATAAGAGGGACAGCATAATCCCAATTGAAATCCAAGTTCCTGCGTAAGTGGAATTTCGCAAATGAAAATGTGAACGAAGGATTAATTAGGATTATTGTAGTGAAAAATTATTTTCGTTACGCAGTAGCTCTATGGTGAGTGGATTTCTGTGCATTTGTAATTCGGTATATATACGCTTTTGCTTGTACCATGCTCGGAAAGCATTCTTTCTGTTTGTCGTTCATCAGGATGTGGGATTTATTTTTGTTAATAGCCATGCAGGGCCGCCGGCCTCAAGTCGCGCACTTCTGCACCGATTGTTGCAATTAATTTTTATTTATTTTCTTTGTTTGCGCGGCAAACTCTTTAATCTTTATGACAAACACCTGAGGTGGGTGGTTTCCCCGCGGTCGAACTAATGCGATTGACACACGCGAATGTGTAATATATTTTCGCCGTTCCAGAGTGCGTAGGTTGGTTTGCTCAGAGGAGTTTCGGTAATTTGCTTCGGGAATTATAGAACGCCTTAATTTAGTTCTCGTTTTATGCTAATTTAGCAATTAGAAAGAGTGGACAGGAACAGAGACAGTGGTTCGGAACATGGGACCGCGGAACATCACCAGGCGCAACTGGAACAATTTCGTAAAACTGGAAGGAAGTTCAAACAGTGCATCCCAGCTAATGCCCGCCGACTGTCTATCGCGTGTAAATAGCAGTCAAGTCCTCCTAAGCCTCGACCACTATCTAAACTTCCGCTACAAGTCCTCGCATTGTTGTTTGTGGAAATCATACTTTAACTGACTTTTGACCGCGTCCAAATGCTAGTAACTCAGAACAATTATCCCAACACAGTGTTGCAATTACAAATCTATCGACCCAAATACTTCTTCGGGAGGTACCACTGCCCTGAAAATTCCTCCCATACCTACGATTTCGATTTCTTATAATTTTATAATCTGTCGCAATCATTTCTTTTGCAATGCGAGTCGAAAGAGACTTGCGTGAGACAAGTTGCGTCTGCACACCTGCTCGGATGACTGATGCTGGTCACAAAATGCAGCTTTCGATTGTGCGGTTGCGGTAGGTATTTTACTGCATTGCTTGGATATTTCTACCAGTCGTGATTATATACCTGCGATTTAAAACTAGGAAAGCTGCAGCTGTAGTTGAAATGCCCAGAATGTTGGAATTCAACGTTTAGTTGTCTTTAGCAGCAATTGCGATTTGTAAGTTATGATCGCTGAAGAAATTTTGATCCGAAAGAGTTCTTTTTTTTATCATACAAAGCAGAGGAGAAAATGGAATTAATTAAGTGACCGTTTTTCCGCATCTAGAAATATTTTGCAATAAACGAAATGAAAATTATGAGTAGAGGATCTTTCATTAGCGACTTGACAACTTCAAAATTTCAGTGTGAACGCACCCTTAAACCGATTACCGAACTGTCAGTGTCAAAATATTCAGCAATATCAACATTTTGATCATGGTGAAGTTCACGAAGAAACAACGTTTACAAATAATTAAAATTTACTACCGAAATTCCGAGTCGGTGGTCGCAACTTTAAGAGCGTTACTGTCAATTTTCGGCCGTCATTCTCGTCCCAGTAGACAAGCAATTCATAGTCTAGTGAAAAAATTTGAGTCAGAATATTCCCTGCTTGATTTGCCGTGCCGGTGAGACGACGCTTTCCCCGAAGTGTTGAGAATATTGCTGCGGTAGAGGCGTCCGTCACAAACAAGAAAAGTCGGTTTCACGGCGTTCTCAAGAATTGGGCCTCTCCCAGACCACATTATGACGAATTTTGCGTAAGGATCTTTACAAGATCAAGGTGACTTAACAACTAAAGCCACTTGATCATATAAAGCGATGTACGTTCTCCAATTGGGCTCTGGACATGATGGAAGAAAATGAAGAATTTCATCGCCAAATCATCTACAGCGGTGAAGCGTATTTTCGGTTAAACGGCTTCGTCAATATTCAATAAGCTAAATATGAGTTACTGGGGGGGGTGAGAACCCGCATGTGCTTCATGAAACAACACTTCATCGGCAAAAAAATCGCTGCTTGGTTCGATTTTCATGCCGATGGCGTCATTGGGCCATTTTTTCCGTCGTTATGTTACGGTAAATGGTAGATATTCGCTACAGAGACATTTGGGAACATAATTTCTTTGAGCAATTGCATGAATTGGACATCAGTGAGATGTGGTGCCACAAGCCGCACAGCGGGTGCAACAATCAAGTTATTGAAGTCTCAGTTCGGTGAACGCGTTATCTCGAGAAACGGACCCGACTATTGGCCGCCGAGATCGTGTGATTTAACGCCTCTAGACTTTTTTGTTTATGGGGCTACATTAAGTCATTGGTCTATACCAACAAGCCGGCGACGTTAGAGGAGCCAATATTCAACGAGAAAGAGCGGCCGTATCGGTGCCGCCGAGTCATCGAAAGTCATCAGCTGGGTCAAAAGATGTAATTGGCTGTTTTTCTTGATGACCCAAAGTGTTTGAAAAGCACAGCTACAACAATCAGGTCGTCTCGACGAATCGTCTCTTCCGTAAACGATCAATACGTGACGGAATTTGTTGGCGTTTCGTGCTTGTAAAACCGACTCGTTCACGGATGTGGCGACTTAACCCTTGGCCTATGAAAACTCTTGCAAATCGCATCTCCTTCGTAGAAGTAGAATTATGCCCCTCCCCCTTGTGGTATGGAAACTGGTTAAATGAGTTGAAATGATCAACTGCCTACATCAAACACGCTTGAAATCTCAAGATATACACCAAGTAGAGACGATTGGCAAAAATCGTTGCATACTTCAAGACTGATTCTGAACAACACGGAACAACACTGACTCTGGATAAATTTACATTGCTTTAAGGCAATATCTGTTCAATCTTCTGTCATCTTTCTTATATGCTTCCACATTCCTGTGGATTTTCTAAATATCGTCCTACACCATTGTAGTACATTTATGCATGAGCAATATGACGTAAAAAAACCAATTCCACCGTCAAGCACCCACCAGTCACGCTCTTCTTTGATATTGCATTAGAAAAAATGTTCCGAATTACTTTACATACTGAATGAATGCTCTGCTCTCTGCATCATAGCATTGTTTGTTAGACGGGGACCCTCGCACCTGATATCAAAAAATGACAACCCGTACATTCGGTCATCATCTGGTTGGTACTCCCTTCAAATATTCAAACTTCTTGTGTACAATGTACATACAGTTTCATCCCTTGCATTAAACAGCAGCAAACGAAAAAAGTTATGACGATGTAAGACCAGAATCCTTGCGCACACAATCGCGCACGCAAGGATATGTGAATAGTGGGAATATGAATTCTTTGGAATTTTTTTTTTAAGAAACATTTAACCCTGTTTTTTCTCCCTTTGCTTGTTTAGCATATTGTTACTATACAAAGTGTACATGTGTACGTATGGGTACAGCGTACACATGATGTGAATATTGAACATAACTAACTAACCAGTACATCACGAATTCTATCCGCATTTCGAAACACGATTTCTTGCATTATGTTCCACACCTCATTGTTTGTTGGGCATTGGACCGCACCCACTGTAATGTGTATCAACAAACGGGCCGGGTACCATTATTTGTTTAACTTGTTCAAGTTTCCGCTTCCTCTATTTAGCTGACGTAAATTATATTTTATTACAATGTTACACCTAATGTATGTCAAAATGTATCTATTTTCATTTAGGCAAAGAGAACTATAGAACGTGTCTGCAAAGTGTAAACGGTTGTGGACAACTCAAATCGGACTGCGGCGATAGCATCGAACTGGTTTCAGGGAACCTGTTCACGTATCGTGTAATTAATCAATTAATTCAGAAATTTAATGCCGGAAAAAGTATCAATAATGAAATAAATTAGACAAAAGAAATTAGAAGTCAGGTCCTAAAGTATGAGATTGATGTAATCTGTGAACGTGTTGAGTTTTTTTTTTTTTTGGACAGCCTGAGAGGTATTTTTTGTTTAAGTATAGTTCTCTGGATATAATGTTTTTAAAAAGAAAATTATTTAGCCCGCATAAAAAAAGGGGACCATCATTTTTCGAGATGAATCCATAGCAAGGATGGCTATTTGACGAAGCGACTCAATATGGCACTAGCGCTGGAACAAATTTTGCGATTAATGTAGACTTGACTTTTTAATAGGCGTGGCATCTTTTGAAATTTGAAGAAAATTTTATTTGATTCAGACAAATTTCAAAGACCCTTACCCTCGCAAAAACGCTATAATATCAAATCGGTGCTACCTTTTGTGGGTATAATACTTGAATAGTTAATGACGCTATATCATGACAGGCTTCGAAAAACCTTTTTTCAAAATATGTCTGAGTCAATGAAAGGGTTTTGGGTTATGTCGTTCATTGTCCTGGCGACTCCTTTGAAGCCTTTTTAACTGGAACGTACCTAGTCCTGCCATAAGTTCTGTTACACATTTTCCAGCGCTTATCGTTAAAAACTTCTTGTGGGAATTGCACCGATAACTTTTTTTTCGGAGCACATGCATTGATTAGTAAAGAAAACTTGCCAGTTTGGTCTCAGCTTGCGATCTATTAACATGGGGTGGGGCGTTAAAGAAAATCGAGTCGCGGTAATTGCGTTGCATAAGTGCGGGAAGAATGCTGGCCAAATTTTTGAGTTGCTAAAACCACTCGGCATATCGAGAATTTTTGTTTATCGGGCTATTGGCCGTTTCTGCGAATTGTCTGGAGTGGAGGACAGGTCAAGAAGTGGCCGCCCTCGCGTCGTTCGTACAAGTGCGGTAGTAAAAGCAGTGCGTGAACGAATTCGGAGAAACCCACTTAGGAAACAAAAGATCATGTCCAAGGAATAGGATATATCAACCAGATCCATGTCAAGGTTGATTCGGGATGATCTTCACATGAAAGCCTATCGTCGGTCCACGGGACATCTCTTAACTCCTCAATTGAAAAAAATTAGGCTGGAAAGATGCAAACGACTTCTGCAGTGGCACGCGGCCAATGGGCATGAAAACATTCTGTTTACGGATGAAAAATTTTTTACCGTGGAAGATGTTTTTAATAAACAAAATGACAAATGGTCTATGCCACGTCATCTAAGGAAGCGAAAAAAATCGTTCCCAGAATTCAACGAGGCCATCATACAGCTTCCGTAATGGTTTGGTGGGGGGTATCCCATCAAGGTGTCACATCCCTCCATTTCTGCGAAAAAGGCGTAAAAACTGGGCAAAGGTTTACCAAAAAGACGTGCTAGAGGGCGTTGTGAAAGGTTTGACCAATTCTCTTTTTGGCGGAAAAAGGTGGATCTTCCAACAAGACTCTGCTCCAGCGCATAAGGCCAAAACCCAACAGGAGTGGCTCAGGCTCAATATTCCTGGCTTTATAGCAGTAGAAGATTGGCCCTCGGGGAGTCCAGATCTGAATCCACTGGATTATGGTTTGTGGTTAGAACTTGAAAACATGGCCTGTAAGACTCCCTACAGAAATTTGGAAAGTCTTAGAGCAGCATTGACCAGAGCAGCGTTCACGATCTCTATTGAAACCGTACGTGCCGCTATAGCCCAATGGCCACTACGTTTAAGAGCTTGTGTGAAAGCCAAAGGCGGCCATTTTGAGTGAAATTATTTTTATTCTATTGCCAATAATGTAAGCTAATAAACAAAACTATTTTCAATACGACATGTTAACTCGTTTTTTTTCTACAGCGCTTTGTATTTGTAACAGAACTTATGGCAGGACTAGGTATATTTTTCTGAAGTCTTTGCCAATACTCAAATAATTCTTAGTCAATATACAAGAATAAATAAAGTGCACGACTGGATCGAACGAAACTTCCTCGTTCATTAAGAGTTTGGTAGGTTGTTTTCTATGGTGGGTAGTTAAATGTCTGAGAAGTGCTGCTAGATGAACAAAACGATGCACAAAACATAAGAATAGCGTTAAATAAAATTTTGGGTTATTCATCTTATACAGCAGTAGATAGCAAATAGCAGTGTGATGGACGTGTGTCAGGGTGCAAATTAAGTGTGAGTTTCCGATTGTGTGTGCTCCAAGTGGTTGGAGTTTTTTAGGAGGCATATTCCAAATGGTTGAAAAAATAGAAGTAGTGGGTATACTATTTTCCAAAAAGATGTTTTGTTTAGCTGTTATTCCATTTTTATTGAAAATGTTGCATTGGGTAGTAAATTTTGAGAAATAATAAAAAAAAAAAAAAACTATTTATTCGAATGTTTATAAATAAAGGGTGATTTTTTAGCTGGTTTGGTTTTGGCAACACTGGTTTTGACAGCTGACGTGTGTTTAGTACCTTGTGTCACTGTCAAACAGCTTCAGTTTGGTTTGCAATTTAACCATGGATCGTCTTACAAATGAACAACGCTTGCAAATTATTGAATTTTACTATCAAAATTCGTGCTCGGTTCGAAATGTTCATCGCGCGCTGCTTCCATTTTATGATCGGCATTCTCGACCTTCTGAGCAGTCTATTCGGAAGATTGTGACCAAATTTCGCACCAAATTTACTTTGTTGGACATTAAACCACCAACACGTTTACGTACTGTGCGTAGTGAAGAAAATATTGCGGCCGTATCAGCTAGTGTGACAGAAGACCGCGAAATGTCGATTCGGCGCCGTTCCCAGCAGTTAGGCCTTTGTTACAGCACTACGTGGAAAATTTTGCGAAAGGATTTGGGCGTAAAGCCTTTTAAGATACAGCTGGTGCAAGAACTAAAGCCAGCCGACCTACCACAACGCCGAATTTTCGGTGAATGGGCTCTTGGAAAGCTGGCCGAGGATCCGCTTTTTTATCGAAAAATTGTGTTCAGCGATGAGGCTCATTTTTGGTTGAATGGGTACGTAAATAAGCAAAATTGCCGCATTTGGAGTGAAGATCAGCCAGAAGCATTGCAACAGCCACCAATGCATCCCGAAAAAGCCACTGTTTGGTGCGGTTTATGGGCCGGCGGCATTATTGGGCCATATTTCTTCAAAGATGATGCGAATCGCAGCGTTACTGTCAATGGTGAACGCTACCGAGCGATGATAACAAACTTTTTTTTGCCCGAAATGGAAGTTCTTGACTTGCATGATATGTGGTTTCAACAAGACGGTGCCACATGCCACACAGCACGCGAAACAATGGCGCAATTGCGAGGCGAGTTTGGTGAACAGTTAATTTCACGTTTCGGGCCGGTCAATTGGCCGCCTAGATCGTGCGATTTGACACCATTAGATTATTTTTTGTGGGGGTATGCCAAGGCTAATGTGTATAGGGACAAGCCCGCTTCGAATGACGCACTGGAAGCCAACATCCATGCATTCATTCGTGAGATACCGGCCGATATGTGTGAAAGAGTATGCCAAAATTGGACTCAGCGGATGGGCTACCTGAGACGCAGCCGCGGTCAACATTTGCATGAAATTATCTTTAAACATTAAATTGCAAGGTTCAAACTATCGATTCAAATAAATATTTCATTCATTTTTTCGAATTTTTTTGTGTTTTTTTTTTTTAAAAAGTTCTAAACCTCTTAAAAAATCACCCTTTATTAGGTACCTATCTTTAATATGTATAGGTATTGTCATTAAAATTGTTAGAGCGGTTTTTGCAAAATTATGCAGACAAAACAATAACAAAATTTGCTTAGTTTGAGAAATACTATTAATCAACTATTTAGCTGAAAACTGAGTATTAGATATTGTTTAAGAGTTTTACCCAAATCGAAAATGGGGTTTTCGAGATATATGAGCAGTTTCTAAAATAAGCATTTTCGGTGATTCGAATTGAAAATGTAGGACGCAATAATTTTGAAAACATCAACTTTACTCGAAGTATGCATTTTGGTCCAAATCGTTCTTACCATTTTCAGGTAAACTAAGAAAAGTAAAATTTTTAAAAATGCCTTTTTCAAAAATCCATTGTTTGATAAAATAGAGAAAACCTGAGTTTGCTATCAAGTTGGAAAAGACGATATTACCCTAGGAATGAATTTTAGTTACAATCGCATGGACCGTTTTGGAGATAACTATGTTCAAATTTTAAAAGTTATTCGATTTTTAACGAAAAACAGAGAATGCAGTCGTGTTAACCTCACTTACTTAAGCTGAAATAATATCAATTTTGGTTCAAATTGTTAGATCTGTCTTCGAACAAATCAGACTGGTATGAACATTTTACATGGGAGCAACCATAAATATTGAGGTTAACGTGCAAAAACAAGAAGCGGTCCCGAACTGTAGGTCCACAAACTTCAAATCCGAAGTTTGAATAGAATGTCTGCAAGGATTGTTGTGAATCGTGTTTCTGCTTTCATGTGGTGGGCACCTAAATCGAAAGCAAATTTACAGAGTTTTTTGGAAGAAACAACTCGAATCCGTGTGCGTAAAAATTACTTAAAAAGTCTTCACTCCCTCACACGGTGTTTAATCTCGATAGTTTTCCCCATTTTTATGTTCCGTCTTAGAATAAGCTGCGCTTACCTAAATTTCCCGCGGCAAACGTTGTTGGCAGCAACAGGTATTTAAACTCTGTTGAAGGATCTCTAAACCTAGTGGAATTTTTGCTCGGTTAAAAATGAGACTTTGTTACTTAACAAATTGTCAAGGGGAAACGTCCATTTTTCTTTATAAATACGGCCAACTTTAAGCGGTTAAATGCACTCGGTTACACTATCACAAATAATGGCTCTCATTACCAAGTAAATTAGTTATATGTAAGCTTTGGCCAATTTGTGCAGAATTGGCTATTTAAAAAATATTACCGGTAGATCTATATATTTAAGGACTTTTTTTTAAATAAGTCGCTAGTATATAAGAAGAAGACCGAATCCAGGAAAATACTTCTTCGACAATCTCTCCGAACTCACTTAAATAAGCACCAGCAGCCTCCAGTGCTTCACTTTAAGTTTTTGTTTGTTCAGTGGGTAGAATAAACTGGGATCATTTAGTACCACAATGGGTCTACTAGTCTGACATAAGTGTCACTTAGCCTTATCTAAAATATGAGTCCACACCTCATACAAAGTCCTCTGTTCGTATTTTATACTCTTCCCGCGGTACTTATAATCATTTTTAGTGTCCAGGCTAAATTTTTCGAACGCAGAATGACGAAATTGCATATTGTCACCTACCAAATATTTAGGGTGAAGGTTAAAAATGATTTTTAGTAAGGCTCGGGTTCGAGAACTCAATCTTGAAGGATTCCCGGGGTCTACCCAACTATAAGGGGCCAACCGAAATAAACAAACCCTACCTATGTCCAGTTCGTCACCCGTTTAATTTCTCTTGGCTTTTTAAATACCTTATTTGCATACAAAACAGTGGGCTGGTTGTCTCATTCAATCGTATTCCAGGTATGTCGCCATATACATTCAATTGCTTTTGACCACATGCCAACATCGTGTGCATGAAAATCATTAAAAATCATATCCCATCGCATACTTTGTTCTTAACACCTTATTTGTTAAAAATCGTATTGTGGTAAACAGAAAAGAAATAGAAAAAAAAATTAATACCCAACCACCGACAACCCACCGCTCAGCCTGAACATGTCCTATACACAACACCGCACACCACAGCCCGCATTGGCCACATCTCGAAATCCGAAATCCCGGGTGGCGTTCTTTATTTATGATTCGAATAACTTTTGAAATTCAATACCTACGATTGTATAGGTACCATGTTGCCAGATTATGAAGTGCCACCTCAAGAGAGCGAAAAACGGCGACTGAATAGCTAATGATTACCTAAAACCGTCAATGGAAAATAAGAAGTTGAAAAGCAGCCCCACGTAGGCGTATACCATCTTATCGATGTGCATATGCGCGGAGAACGATGGATGGAAAGTTTTATGTTCTCACCCACACACGGAATGCCACACGAGTCATGTTCGTTTTAAAATATGCAACTATGGATTCAAAATTATTCGGCTATATGCGTTTCCTTTGTTCGGAACATGAGTTCACAGTCTCCTCAGATCCCTTTGTTGGTTGAGTTTTCTCCTCTGTGTTTGTCGATCATCATCAAAAGCGCGACGCGGCGTTTACCTCAACCAATTGAAAAACCAGAATGATTAGACAGACCTTGTGTCCATGGTAATGTAACGTGAAATTATAAACAATTACGACATGTGGAAAATACAATACACACTTTCACCCTTTCTAAAAAAATTAAATAAAAAAGGTGTGAACTCTGTGGTATTGATTTGATCATCGGTTTGTTAACTCCTCCATAACCACCAGCACCACAACCACCAGCATGCTGTGTTTGCGGAGGAATCTCAAAACGATTAGTTTCTAATTTGATGCTCGACCTGATCTTGTCTGACCTTCCAGGTCGTGTGTATGTAGTCATTAATTATTTAAACATTTATACAGAAACCACACAACATAGCGGGTCGGCTGCGGGGAAACATTTTCGTTGGAATCAATTTTCGGATTAGCCGGCGCACACACACCGCCATATATATGAAATACTGATCGACGACGAGGAGGAGGTGTCGTCTATTTGTGTATACCTGTAGATAAATCAAAAAGCTGAATTGTTTTTAAGTTGTTTCTAAAACGTATATCTGACACTTGGGTTTTTATTTATTTTGTAGCAATTACTAAAGGAAAAACATTTCAAGGAATAGGAGATCGTCTTCTCTACTTCAACTGAAGGTAGTTTAATTGCTTGCTTCCGTAAACATAAATCAGACCTTTACATTATTTTCCTCGAAGTGAAGAAAAAGGCAACCGATCTACGCAGCAGTCGGTCGTTAAATACATTTTTACCTGATCAAAAGTTGATGGCATTTGTGTAACAAGATTTGTGTTACAGAATACATCAATTGTGGTAAATTTTTTTAAATGCTAATTTTTTGAATGCTACACGAAATAGTTTTTTTTTAATTTTGTTTAATTTTTAGCACATGGATTTAAATAAAAAAAAAGTGTTATCATCGGCCTGGCCGATGTTTTGATACCCTCCACTGCATACAAGTCATGCAAAATACCAGAACTACTTGACCGACATAGACCATTTTGAATACCAACCTGACGCCGATAAAAAGAAGTCCTTTCACCAAATTTCATTCAGCTACGTCAATTACTTTGGGCGCTATCGTGCTTTCAACAGCCAGAGAGACACTTGGGTCCAATATTGGTTTTGTATGGGACGTACCAGAACTACTTGACCGACATAGCCGATTTTTAAAACCAACCAAACGACGATAAAAAGAAGTGCTCTCACCAAATTTCATTCAGCTACGTCAATTACTTTGGGCGCCATCGTGCTTTCAACAGACAGAGAGACACATGGGTCCAATATTGGTTTTGTATGGGAGGTACCAGAACTACTTGACCGACATAGCCCATTTTCAATACCAACCTGACGCCGATAAAAAGAAGTCCTTTCACCGAATTTCATTCACCTACGTCAATTACTTTGGGCGCTATCGTGCTTTCAACAGACAGACAGACGGACATGGCTAAATCGACTCAGAATGTGATCCTGATTCATAATATATATGCTTTATGAGGTCTCCGGTGACTCCTTCTTGGCGTTACAAATGTATTGGCAAAGTGAATATACCTTCCTCTGGAGGGTATAAAAAATTTGGGAGTACCTACTCATTTTTACAGAGTAAAGTTTAAGCAGCTAAAATATTTCGCAAGACGATCTTCTATTAAAATAAATAAACAGAAGTAGTAGCTACCTTTTTCGTAGCTTCTTACAACCACTTGTTTGCGTGATCTTTTTTTTTTGTTTGGGCGAATGAAAGGGACCTACACTTTTGGGCGCGTTTAAAAGCGTGACTTTTTTTCCTTTTTAAAAGCTGTCCTTTTTGCAGTAATTTATTATGTTAAGTCATGAAAGTAACGCCACCATAAATGGAATACAATTTTGTAAGACTACCACTAATACGCAAGCCTTTCGTAAACAACCTGGTTGGTCCATACCAGTGGGGCTTCAGGCCTTAAGTCTACCATCGACCAAACATTCACACTGCGACAGATGTGGGAAAAGCCAAAAACTTCAAATCGATTACTCGCCTCCTTTTCATCGATTTTAAGACCGCCTATGACAGAAGTTCTAGGGACGAGCTAGGTATACAGAGCAATGTCCGGCTTTGGCATTCCTGACAAACACGTTCGATTGTGCACGATTCTTAGTGTCTGGGAAATCATAAATATTATGAATGAAAGTGTCATTCGGGCAGCCTTGTCTAATTGAAGAGAGTAGCTTATACCAATTTTGTAAACCAGATAAGGCTGCCTTTGGGAAATCGGAAATGTTCCTCCCTCTCCAACCCCAGACGCCACTCTGTCGTTGAGCCGCTAAAAAACCACACTGTCATAGGGTAGGGACCGGAGAGGGTTGCTAATGAACAATTTGAAAAAGGGGACTAAAAACGGGACCGAGTCAATAAATGGGCCTCCACATAAAATACTTATATAGCAAAAACAAAAAATTTAAACAGAGCAGCAAGCACATTTATTTACACAAAAAAAGCAAACACTTTTTACAAAATACACTTTTTCATACTTTTGTATTCTTTTTCCGTAGAAAAACAAATCTTCCTTAAACTGAAACATTTGTATAATTTTTTTTAACAAGTGGTGCCACGGGTCTCGAGGCTCAAAAAGGGGACATTTTCTAAAGGGGTCAAACGGCAACGCTAGCCCGGCCAGTAGTAAGAAAACGTTGCCACAAAGATACAACTGTATCGAAATACTGCGATACAGTCGAATCCTTCTAAGTCGAACCTCCGAATTTCCCTCTAACTCGACACAATTTTTGCATTCCCTTCAGTTTTGCATATAAAAGTCATCCTCTAAGTCGAAAATCCCTCTAACTCGAACATATTCTTTTGATTCTTGACCTACTACAATATTCCTCTAAGTCGAATTTTGCTTTTTTAAAATAGAATCATTTATTAAACGAGTGAAGCCTGCTACTTTCACATCCCAATAAAAAATAACTAATTTTCTTCCAAATGTACCTACTTTCCTTTTTTATATTAAATAAATTTGCTTAGGAAAAATATAGTATTTATATCCCTCTAACTCGAATTTTACCAGAAATCCCTCTAACTCGAACTAATTTTTATCTCCCGTGAAAATTCGACTTAGAGGGTTAAAATTCTGCACAATCTCCCTTTCTCATATATGTATTTTAATTTTGTTTTTAAATAAATTAACTTGATTTTTTTATTTTTTAAACTGACTATGGTAACTATTGCTCATTCTGAACTGATGTTTCCACCCATACTGATACTGTATACTGCACATGTACGGTACGCGATTTGAATACATTTGGATTCGTAAATTTCTCAAGTGCTGTCAATAAAGAGTAGGGGAAGTACGTCCAAAATGACATACTGTTAGCCTTTTGATTCAAAGAATATTATTTCTAAGAGATATTGCAATTGTTATGTTTATTATTTGTTTATTGATTTATTGTGAACATTTTAAAATGTTATTTTAATTTGAACAAAAATGCAAACAAAAAAATAAATGGTTTTCAAAATCAATGTAAAAATTTGGTTTGGATATAATGACATACAGCATATGGCATATCCGATAAGTCCACGTCGCTACAAATTTACAAATTATTTTTATAAATATTTTTTTACCTTCAAATTTAGTTCAAACTCATAGTTCACAAATGAATCCATCATTGGCACATCAGTACAGGATGCATGAGCCTAAAGATTACACTTTATGCAACGTAACCAAGTTTCACCAGGCTTGGAGTGAGAAAAAATGTCGTTGCAATAGATGCACGGACAGTTGTCATCGCCGTCGGCAGTAAAGCCTTCATCGTCTGTCTCATCATCATTCAAAAAGGACCTTGGTGACCTTTCTTTTACGTTTTTCTGGGCGACTCTTGGGTGCATTTTGAATTCGCATGCATATGTCGTTTTGTCCATAATTATGGTATGTCATTTTGTCCATATCGTAGTTTTAACAAAATTTTCCAAATAAAGTGTAATAAAACTTTGATTGTATTGCAGAAAATTAGCTAATTTCATAAGTTTTGTCATAAAATATCGATATCATAAATAATATTAAAGAAAAATTACAAAAAACTCACCAAAATACGAAAAAAAGTTTGAACCAAAAAAAAAATATTTGTTGCTGATAATATGTACTTCTTGCTTTTTGGCACCGACTCACGGCTATTAACTGAGCAGTCATTTTGACAGGATTTTATATATCATCGAAGTCACCTTTGAAGATAGCATCTAGTGCTGTAAGTGTATCACATTTCAAGTTAAGGCTAGTATGTCATTTTATCCATATGTGACATTTTGGACGTACTTCCCCTACCTAGCTTTTAGCCAGAGTTTGGTGTTTTTTTGGGTAGACCTTGGATCCGGCGAGCAAAACCCCGGCCTGAGAAATGCACATCAAAAATGCTCTTAATTATTTTTCACTAGTGACTGACAAGCCTTTTTATATTTATTGTTCATTTTATTAGAGTTTGGCATAGTTTTTAAAAGTAATATGTATTTTTGACTGATAGCAGAAAAAGTATTAATTTCAATAAAAAAGTAGAAACAACAAAAATAAAATGTAGAAAAAAATCCAAAATTACTAGCTGGCTACCTAGCTTATGTCAAAATTGACCATAGACAGTTCAAATAAATGAACTGACAAACCGCAGCAATATGTACAAAAACCAGAAATAATGCCCGCAGTGTAGGTGAGCGGAAAAAGTATACAGAATCAAAAAAAAATCATCGATAATTTACGGACTGTCATCGCTTTTAAAAATACCTTAATGCGACCTTTGCAACATCAACTTCAAATAGGGCCTCCACCTCATGGTCAATCGCCCTTACGAAGTCACTTTGGCTCTTTCGATTGACCTTTCTGATATTTTCAATGACCTAAAGGTTGTGCTCTCGCTCAATAAAGCCCACAATCTTGGGCGCTTTGAGAAAAATCTTTACCACTCGAACCGGTAGCCTGCCGCTATAATTCGATAACAATAGGTCTTCATAATGAAGGTAATTAAAAACGCAATTTACGGCGGTGTGAAGGTCATCTTTAAAGCACTCAATATACCCACCAGAAGCATAGAAATCGATGCGCTTACAAACATTTCACCTGGTCCCTGTGAATACACATTCCGTTCGAAATTAATTAATGTATGCATTTACAAAAATATTTTTGTATGCAAATACAAAAACTGGATTTATTTTCATTTGTTTTATACCTCAAACATCGAACTCTGGTCCAACAACTTTAACGACAGTTACATTTGCGTTGTTGTATGTAAATGAACACTTTTATCGAGAGTAAACATGAACGGTTTATTGACAAAAACGAATCCATTCCCTCGCAGTGGAGTTGAATGCATCGGTAGGTAAATGCATCGCACACACAGCCGACTGTGTGTAGGTTAGAACTGATGCATAGAAAAACGATTCTTGTGTCATTTGAAATTGAATAGTTATTGGGAAACAAAGATCAAAACAGAAAAAATAGATTCCAATGGAAAAGTCATTTATCCGTATGTGTTGAAACTGTACACACAAAAAGTAGGGCAAGTTCTTTCAATAATTGGGTAAATGTTGAAGCACCACATTGAGGGAGTGGAAAGGAACTTTTTTAAGTGGCGATAAGAACAACTTTTTATTCTACCGATGCCGCCGCTAAATTTGGATAACAGTTCAATTAAAAATTCGTGTAGCAAGCGTTACACAGACGATTACAAATCTTTTTTGGGAGAAAAAAAAATGTACGAAAATTTGGGAGAAAAAAATATATGAAAATTATACGAAGCGACGTATAATATAACAATCAGGTTTACATGGTTTATTGGGAACACCTTACGTTACACCCATGTTACGAGTATAGTGTTTGGAAATATCTGAATCATTTCTAACTGCATTCGTACAATTAATGATCGCGTATTTAATACCGATTTGTGAAACTTTGTGCCAAAGATTTCCAGAGCTTTGCTTATTTTCTTTTCATGGCATTAACATGGGTTAACATTAACACCTGAGCAACTTTCACTCTTAAGGAATATGCACAATCTTTCACGAAAAGGTGTAGACTGGCGTAGTAGTTAAAGTTTATTTGTGGGCGCATCGAATCATCGGTGGGCCACTTTCGAGCTCCGGAACAACACAAACTACACCGTGAGATAGTTAAAACTACGACGCCCCAGGTCTTGCCGACGTCCGAGTAAAACTGTTATGGGCAAGATTGTCAATCTAGATGTTTGGATCTGACATAAAACTGTAGAAACTCTTTGTTGATGGTCCGATCGTTAGACCTACTCCAAATGTGTCGGATTAATAGTCGGGGTCATTGAAATAAACATTGTTAGTTGTATTCTCAATATTATTTCAACAAAGGACATTCAAGTCAAACGACTCTTCAATCACTTGAATTGTATCGGCAGGTAATATCTGAATCACGTTCAGCAAAGATCTACACACGATGTTTACTTGAATGAATTCAATTGAGTCACGAAATCGGGAATATTTGGTGGCTTCGTCAATAGTTGTCGCAGGCGCCAGACGACGCAATCTGAATAGCATTAGAATGTTAAAATTTAACTACATCAACGGTTTGTCTATTATTTCTTCAACACTTTATTCGTGTTTTTTATACAACCAATAAATTAATAAGCAAACATTTGTATTTTAGTGTGGCATCGCGACTTTAGCACGTGTCTTGCTTTTATATAGCGCTTTTATATAGCTACGTTAATGGAACATTTATTTGTTAAAGTGATATTATTTTTACATTCGTGTGCCTTTATGTCCATTTCCGGTGGTTTGTGTGTTGTTCATCTTTCGGAAGCAATATGCACTTTTGTATGCTTTGGTGTTGTGTAGATACAACTGTTTGGCGGTGTGTTGCGATCACTGTTAACCACAATGATCACGATGGGTTTTTTATGGTGTGACCATCCGTTCATTATAGCAACAAACAGTTCTGTTAAAGACGTTGGGCATTATGATTTATTTTGTATACAAAAAAACATATATATTCTATATTTTAGAAGGTGCTCATTATTTGTTCTGCATTTCATTTCATTTTTTAAAAACAATAATGTAAACATCAAGAAAACCAAAATTCAGTGGACAAGATGATATTTTTTGAATATTTGTTGAAATTTTTTATATTTTTTTTTAGTTTCCGTACCCAATGGAAAAAAGCGCAACCATATACGATGTCTATACGTCTGTACGAACCCATTAGACCTATTTTTTTTTCGAAAAACGAACGCTTTTAAGATTTTCGTTGGTATATCTGGGACGGAGCTACGGCACACACTGCGCGAGCCACAACAGATTTTTTGAAGGCGGCGCCTCATCTCTCGTTTTGGCGATTTGCACTGGACCGCAAGATCGCCCGATTTAACCGTTTAAGACAATTTTTGTGGGATTTTTTGAAGTCCCGTGTTTACGTGAACTAGCCCAAGACTCTAGAACCCCTTAAGGACAAGTTCTCGCCGAATGCCATAAAACGAGCCCGTATGGCAATCAATTGTGACGACGCCCATTTGGCCGATATCATCTTCTCGACTTGACCATTAAAATTCTAAAGGTTCAAATAAACATAATCAAAAAAGAGAATCGAAGTTTTTTATTTAGAAAAAAAATGAGAGCCAAACAACATCGGATGACTTCTTTTGGCCTACCTTTTGTAAAGGGTTTTTCAATAAGAGCGCTACAAAAGTTTTTTAATAAAACAAAAACGGGTTTGGATATCAATGAAATTCTTTATTCCTGTGAAAGTACGTTCGATGCCAATGTGTATGGAACTTGTTTTTTTTTGCATGGCCACCACGGGCACGCTTGCAGAAGTCCAGACGCTGAACCCAATTTTCGACGGTTTTCAAGCATAAATCGGCCGATACTGCTGCAATTCGTACGAAGTTCATCAATCGTCGCTGGCTTGTTGGCATAGACCATAGACTTGACGTAGCCCCACAGGAAATAGTCTAACGGCGTCAAATCGCACGACCGAGGCGGCCAAGCGACTGGACCATTTCGTGAGATAACACGTTCTCCAAACTTGGTTTCCAATAAATTGATTGTGACATTCGCTGTGTGGCTTGTGGCGCCGTCCTGTTGGAACCACATGTCCTCCAAGTCCATATCATCCAATTGGGGCCAAAAATATTCGGTTATCATTGAACGGTAGCGGTTCCCATTCACAGTAACGTGCCGGTCTTGCTTATCACGGAAGAAGTACGGCCCAATGACGCCGCCGGCCCATAAACCACACCAAACCGTAATTTTTTCGGGATGCAATGATGACTCATGGAGTTCGTGTGGATTGCTGACTGCTAGGACGATTATGACGACCATAAATTGGACGTAGCGCTCTTAACGTTGAGGCCACTGACTCCGAATTTCGGTAGTAAATTTTTCCATCATGAATGGCAACCTTACTGAAGAGAAATGTCAAAAGAGCGACAAGAAATTCGGCGTCGTTTGTCGCTCTACTTTTGTAGCGTCCCTATTGAAAAACCCTTTATATACATCGATCGATATAACGAACCTGAATGATATCAAATATTAAATCATTCCTTGTACGAGACGTCCACTGTACGCACTTTTCGTGATACCTTACTTTCAGGTTCATTGTTGGCAAATGGCCATATGTCACATTACTCTCATTGCGAGAGAATTCCCTCACCGAAATGAAAAATAATCCAAAAAATAGGGACCCTTCAAAGTACAAATATGAAAATTGTGAAATTTTTCTTAGGTGGCAATATTTAAATATCAGTAGAACAAGATACAAATTTTTATTTAAGAGCAAGAGTTTTACCTATGCTTCTATTGTAGAAATTAAACGTTCTCTTCTTTTCCTTCTTACATCTATTTTAGCACGTGTCTTGCAAACAAAATATAAATGAAATCAAATAAAAATTAAGTAACAAAATAGCATTTGAACGATCTGTCAACTAAAACCAACTAGCATAAGGAAATTTGTTGGGCTAACATTTGCAGGAGTTTTTATGGAGAAATGGTTGCGTTCGGAAAATAACTTTGACTAAATTGGACTAAATTTAATATGTTCGAATGCATTATCGCCGGGGTATAGACTTGAAATGAAAATAGTTTGGCACGTATTTCAGGAGATTTAAAAGATACTTAAACAATTGAATGGAAAAAACAATTTGTTGGTCGGATCTACTTGAAACTTGCATAAGTTTCTACAACCCATATTGAAAAAAAAATCCGAAGTCATTTTGATTTGAAATAAAATTATATAACTTGTTCCACGGTACTACCGATGGGGATTTTACAATAAGCTTCTATCAATTTTAGAGTGTTCTTCTTGCCAACAGCATCAGGAGTTAACGAAGAAATAATCTGAATTGGAGCCAGTTTGTCCTTGTTACATTTTTGCACACACACAACTCGCATTTTATTACAAGAGTTTGACAGCTATCAACAAATGAATGCTGTGCGTATATTTAAAAACTTTTTGGAGGAAGAAATAATATCGGGTTGGGGTCAAAATTCTGGATGGGTCAGAATTCTTTTTACAAAATTCTGCTTTTCTTAATTTATTTTGTTTTTTAAAATTCTTTTTACAAAATTCTGCAAGCAATAAAAAAGGTTTTGAAAGCGTCACTTTTGCAAAATTTTGTAAAGACAATCCTCTCACTTATTTAAGCATAAAGTGTAAAGAATTTTTTTTTCTTAAGATTGCACTGTTGTCTTTGACAATTACTCTTCTAGGTACCTAGTGTTTTTTGCCATCGCTTCGTGAACGTGTTCTGATAGTGTTATACTCATAACGAATGTTTCAATCGTTAAATCAAATAAAGGGAGAGATAAGTTGTGCGTGGATGGATATTTGTTTTATTGTGAAAAATTAAATAAATGTAAAAATTATAATTGGCCTTGTGCATTGTGCAAACCGCATAAAATATAAACGTAAAGGACGAGTAGTGATCAAATGGAATGTCGCTTTGCATACAATTGTAAGGCAGACATGCCAACATGCACATGAGCCACGTACTGTGGAAAAATATGTGCAAAAGTCAAATAACACTATTAAATCACTGGAAAAGACAACATCTCTTGCAGCCAGAAAAATAGTCCAGAAATCTGTTGTTGAGAGACCCCTGTTCATAGCCGATACTCTCCTACTTCAAAAAATGCTCAAACTTTTAAAGTTAAAAGGGCAAGAAAAGCAACCAACGCACGAAAAGCGCGTGCGAAAAATGGGGAGAAATTGAACAAGAAAAGGAAAATTATTTAAAAAACAAACAAACAAATGAGAAGAATTCTAAAAAAGAGAGCCATATTGGTTTCCTCTTTTACATTTAGAGCTTATTGCAAATAATAAGGTTTTCATGTTTTTTTTTCTGCCGTTAAAACCTAAAAAACCGCAGTTGATGAAATTTGAAAATCTTATACACAAATTTGGGATCGATTAATGGACTTACTGAGTTTTTCCTGCGATAGATTAAAGAAAAATATAGAACTTAGTGTTGAAGTTTTTAAATAGAGCTCTCTCTCTCTCTCTAGATTTGTTTAGTTTCTTAATTTTTTGTAAATTTCAAATGTGAAAAAATTTGCTTATTCTAGATTTGTTTCTTGTAATTTATTCACCTGTAATATCTTAAAACATTAAATACATAATATATTATAATAAAAAAATATTTTCTGTGTTCATATTCGATTTCCTTTTCAAAAATAAGCTGAATTTTATTTCTCAGAAGCAGAATTTGGCAAGGCAGAACTAAAGAGCAGTCCACTGTTGCAAAACATCCGAGAGTGTAACTAACTGTCATAAGAGAGCTTCTCAATTATCCGTTTTTCAATTGCTGAATGCTGATCCCTTCCATTTGTCCCAAAAAAAATTAAAAACTCATACAAAACGCATGATTGTGCGAATCTATAGGCCAAGGGATCCTACGGACCTGTTGCGCCAAGTACATATTTATTTATTTAATACACCTTTTGTCAAACTTCGTTTGCTGTCACAAGCTGGTAGAGCCAATTACAAAATATTCGAAAAGGAAAATGCTGCGATCAGATATGACTTGCAAATGAAAAGTTTCAACTCTTTCCTTTAAAGAATAACGAGGTAGGGCGTAGTAAGAGGTAGGCTCATCGAAGAGTCTTGTGATGGAAATAACATCGGGAACTTTAAGAATTTACAAAGCGATAGAGAACGTCCGGTGAATTTAAGATGTTACTCTAACCATATAAAAAATTTAACAACCGCAAGGTTTCTGATAGTTTTTAAAGCAAATTTACAATATAATTCCGTAGCGTACAGTAGTAAAGAGGGTGCCGTGACATAAGGCCATGTGACATAAGACCATATCTCAAAATATGGCCTTATGACGCTTTCACAAAGTGTCGTAAAGCCATATTTCGAGGTATGGCTTCATGTCGCGCGAATTTTCTCACTATTACTTTATCTAATGCTCAAAAACTGAAGCTTAGATTCTCAAATTAGACATTAGGTATATATAAAATTCGCGCGAATTTTTCACTATTACTTTATCTAATGCTCAAAATATATATATCTAATTGGAAAATCTAAGCTTCAGTTTTCTAACATTATTACTTTATCTTATATTTAGATTTAGGTATTTAGATTTTGAGCATTAGATAAAGTACCCAATAGTCAGAAATTCGCGTGAACGGTATGGTATGATATTTCACTTGCAGGTTTTCCCTTTTATTTACGTACTAATGAGTCATAAGTCGGAGGCCGCTTATCTTCATGTATTTCAATACATTGAAGCCAATTTGTTCAAATTTGAACCAAATTCGTTTGTAACGGATTACGAAAAGGCAATGAGAAACAGCTTACAAAACGTTTTCCCAAGGGTAAAGTGTACAACGTGCTGGTTTCACTTTTGTCAAGCTGTTAGGAAAAAAGCATCAAAGTTACCAGCGTTTGTGACTTCTTTGCATAAAAACAAAGAAGCGAATAGACTATTCCGCAAGTTTTTAATTCTTCCGCTCATGAGACCTGAAGATATACAGTCAGCTTTTGAGTTTCTGAATGGAGAAGCAAATGGCGCACCATTTAAAAAAAATGGGGAAAGCATTTTTAAGGACTTTCTGATTTATTTCAATAGACAATGGATGGAGAGGGTAAATATTTTTTTTTGGTTTCCTAAGGGAAATACTTTCTATACTAATACATATATCTATTACATATTTACTTCAGGAAACTCCTTTACTCTTCTCCGTGTTTAGTGCACCGATGAGAACTACAAGTGCACTTGAAGGCTTTAATAGCCATCTCAGCGGGAGGCTTTCCAAACACGGAAATTTCTTTAAGTTTCTTGATATTTTGTTGGACGAGGATCGAGTTAAATCGAGAGAATTTATAATGTCCTTAGATGGCACATATGACATCTTTGAACCTCCAAAAAAGAAATTTAAAGACAAAGGAGCTCAAATTGAAATAGCCCTGGGAAAACTAAGCAAAAAAATAATTTCCATCAACGATTTTCTCAACCAACTTACCAACGAACACAACAATCTGCTTACAGAAGAAGCTGCGAAATTAGATCACTGCCAGGAGCATGAAAAAGAACAAGGTGAAGATTCTTCTGAACATCAATATTTAAATGCAGATGAAGCACCAGTTCTTTGCGTTATTTGCTGCGAAAATACCCGCACCATTCTCTTGCAGCCATGTAATCACTTTAAATTGTGTTTAAATTGTTTTACAAAGCTGTCGGAGAACTATATAAAGGACAACAATCCAATTCTATGCCCAATTTGTAGACAAATTGTCGCAAATAGCACAACTATATTCTGTTAAGTGTTTAAACATTTTTTCTTTTCATCTGATTGAACATAATTGTATTTATAGAAAAATAAATATTTACAGTTCTTATAATAATTTTGAGCTTTTAAATCTTTGAATCCTTAATAATTTTGAGCTTTTAAAGATGACATTTTATCAGGTAAGGGTTAAAAATCCATTTGAAAGTGACATAAAGCCATAATGGTCTTATGTCGCTTTTCGAAAGCGACATGAAGCCATACCTCGAAATATGGCTTTACGACACTTTGTGAAAGCGTCATAAGGCCATATTTTGAGATATGGTCTTATGTCACATGGCCTTATGTCACGGCACCGTAAAGAGTTATACGACGATTAAATAACATGCGAAAGCGGTTGGTCTTAAAGGAATCAAACATAAAACTAAATGGGCCTAACAAACAATCATTTTTAACCTTCAAATATTTTGTAGGCCACAATTGGTATTTTGTATCGGAATTTTTCCATTGCAAACGACAAACAATTCGCATCTCCTTGGAAAGTAAGTCAGCTACTTAACTAGTTACGGCATGCTTTCCGGCCCTGAAAACAAAGAACAGAAAATGGCAATGATGCCCGAAAGGCAGCTAAACCATAAGCGATGGCGGGTGTGTAATTAATACTTCTTTGAAATTAGTTTTTGTTTGCAGAACTTTTCAAAACCACCTAAGTAGGTGTATATTGAATTTTGAATCCAGCTAATTTTCATATTCACACAATAACCGCATCCCTTCCTGGAAGTAAACTGAACTAAAATCTACACGTAGGTACCTAACATCTTCAGTCCACACAACGAAAAGTTTTTCACTCTAGATTGGTACAAAAAAAAAGGTAAACAAAAACTATAAGATACCGAACAGAGGAAGACAACACCAAAAAAGAACACGCAGACAACCGAAATTGTGGCTTCTGTAGCTCTCTCTGTAGTCTCAGGTAGGAAGATTGCGGATAATAAAAGGCACAGGAGAGGTCGCTTCAAAATGTACAATTTCAAGTATGTTTACATTTTCCTTTCCTCAGGCTTGCACGACGATGACGACGACGACAACTCAATGGGAGTGAACTCAGTGAAACGTCGCGGAACCTGACTATACATTTTTCCGTTTCAAGTATAATAGATGCATAGAGTAGATTTGCCAGCAAAACTGTTGCGGATGCTTGTTACTTAACATACCTACCAAAGTAACAAGTAACAAGAAACAGAAGGTTGAGTATGAGTACTTACTCGCTTTGGGTTCGTTCTGCGCTTCGTTCTCCTTTTCCCTTTGACCTCGATTTTTCCCAATAAACCCAGTGAAAACTGAAAACCTCTGGTGACTATACGTTTGCGTTGCCATTTCTGGTATCTTGGTTATTCAGTTCAGTTTCAGTGTCTCTCTCTTGCGAGCCGACAACAGACAATGTCGGGTAAATGTATCGCTGATGATGGTTCGTTTGTTACACTCTTACCTCCTTGGTCGTAGTTAGATGTACGAAAAAGGAGCCTCTTGTTATACGAACTCGTCCATGCGCATATATAATTGTATCGGGGATGGTGGTTGTTTTGTTTTCGAGTTCTTTTTTTTTCGTAATGTGAATTTTATTACGGATTTTTGCTTTCAGCAAATTGTCGATAGCTTCTTTGTGTGTATGCTAACAGCACATGTTTTGCTTTTCGTTGGTTTTAGGCTAAATTTTAACAGTTTCATACATTTGCATGTAGTTAGGGAGATAGTTCTTTTTATAAATTAAAAGCAAACCTAAAGCTGCCGTGCCGTGCCGTTTAGGATCATCCTCCTCAAGTGTTTTGTTTCGCATTTCACTGTGGTGTTGGTATGTGTACAAGAATACACGTTCTGCCATATAAACGGGACTTGTTGGCACGTACTGCCGTCTTTGCCAGATCAGACTTTTGCAAGCAGGTGTGCGCCTTATTCATTGCCGGCAAAATGTTCCCAACCATACGAATTTATATTCACAACAAGGATGGCAATGACCGCACCAGCCTTCAGCGGTCGGGGTTGGGGTGTGTGCTTGAGAGACAAAAGGCAACAAACTAAACAGTCGTTCGATAAATATATTAAAGACAACACGCAGCACCATGGTTTCTTAGAATAAATGTCGGATCAGTAATGCATAAGTGTAACAACAGCTGAGGTTTACATACTGCGCGCTAAGCAAATACATTTTTTTTTTGGTTTTAAATCATTTTTTTTAAGATTAGGTTAAAGAATTTTTCTGAGGAAATATTTGTTTCTATTTTTTTAACGGTCTTTGTTTAACTAAAAAAGTGCGTGGGTTTGTCTTACGTACTTTTTTGATATATTTCCTTTTGACTGTTCGAAAATTTTATACTGTTACACACTCCCGAGTTAATATAAGGGGTGTCCCATAATTCATGCAAAATTGGAAAATAAGATAACAATGCGACAGCTGACAGTTCGGTGTTAGTAAAAATAGAGCGCTATTCGAAATTACAACGCATTTTCGTTGTTGAGAAATATTTTATAAATAATGAAGGTTTGTCTCAGCTACAGTCTGAGAATAACTGAAAAATTAGGGAGACTGGATCAATTAGTGATCTTAAACACTCTGTGTGTCTTGTCACAGTTCACGAGAGTTTTTAGTTAGTTAGTCAAAAATTGGGCATTGGGCAGCGAATTCTCACGAAAGACTTGAAACTTTATGCTTACAAATTTCAATTGACTCAAGACCATGCAGCCATGTTCGTTGAATGGCTTTTGAAACAACAACAAGGGGATGCTGATTTTTCGAACAAAATCATCTTCAGTGATGATGCTCATTTCCATCCAGATCTTGCGATTTAACGCCATGGGTCTGTTTTCTTTGGGGTTTTTTTGAAGTCAAAGGTCTATGCAAACCAGCCCACGACCACCAACGACTTGAAAGAGGAAACTGGGAGGTTTATTAATGAAATTCAGCCACATTTATGCGAAATGGTCATAGAAAATTTCAATAAAAGAGTAGGCAGTACTTGGCAGCAAAGCCGAGGCGGCCACTTATCTGATGTTCTATTCCATACATAACCCCAATCTGTATACTCAATGGGCCTTACCAATAAAAATTTTTGTTTCGACTCTAAATTTTACTAGTTCACAGTGGCTACAATTGTGAGCTTGCGTAAATTTAAAGTCGAGACTAAAATGAGAGAACTATGAATAAAAATACATTTTAAATAAATAAAGTTTGATGTTTGAGTCGTTTTAAATTGAAATGTTAGCTCGGTGCGCATAATGGAAACCCGTCCCTTTGATTGTGTGCCGGACTACTTAGCAAAGGTCGCATATTAAAATTCCGGAAAAGGACTAATTATCTCAGATTTTTTAACCATGTACAGTATAATAACTGTCCCAAGAAAGCCTCTCCTTTCAGTCGATTGAATTCGGTAAAAGATTGTTACCAATAAATTCGCCTCAAAAATAAAAACTCACAGAAACGAATGGTTGTGAGAGATGATGGACATAGGGTCCTACCTGTTGTTTTCCATAAATTTAATATCCGCATGCAAATAATTTTTAAATATATTTAGAACTAGTCGCAGCATGACACACTCAAATCAGACGTCATTTTTGACGGAACACGTGATCCGAAAATATGCTAGTTTAGCTAAAACGTGTCATATTCGCAGCGCATTAAATAAGAAACAAATAATAAATTTAGCTATATAAATTAAAAATATTATTAATTAAATTAATAAAATAAAATAAAACATTTCCACGTAAAAGTTCACAGGGCTTCGGTTCGCGAGGGTTGTTCACTTGAAGTATCCCTGCCTATATTCATATCTCAGTGGTAGCTTTTTGCTCACAAGAGATACTCATGTCATGAGTATGTTCTCTTCTGAATAGCCTGCTATCCGCATTTTTACATTTTTATTCTCGTTATCCCTTCGGTAAGTTTGTAACTTTGCTCTCTCCGCATCACTGGATTGTGTAAAGTAAAATTGACATTTAAATACACTTTGTTCAGTGACCTGTTACGAATAGTCAAGAACAGATTTAATCACAGGTTTATGGGTTCAATTCAAAAAGAACATCATTCAAAAGTTTATTTTGCTATTTGGTGAGTGGGTTCCAAACAGTTTTTATACATAGGCAAGGCATACATATACGTATCTTCGCCTGCGGTAAATGTCAAACTCAGCTATTTCGCTTGAGAAGCTATTGGTTTCCAAATTCATTTTAGTTAAAGTTATGAGTCTAGCACGCATATATAGATATGAATTTCCCGCAGACTTTGGTTTACGAGAGGCTTTTTAGAAGCACGTATCCGCATCAACTTCCATTTTAATTAAAATCAAATCTATTTGTTGTTTTACTAGAGGAACTCACAGGAAAGGTTTCAAAATTCAAATGTTTTTGGACAATTTTGACAGCTGGAAAATACACACATACTTTGGGCAATTGCACGGCTCATTCCACACAGCGGTGCGGAAACATCCGAAAGTAAATTAATCTGACAGTCGCCACCCATCTAAGCTTTTCGTTTCTGTTCTTTTTTTTTTATCACTGAACAGAGGTATTATTTTAACCATGACGAACGAGGTGAGTTGGACATTTTAGCTTGATTGAGCTGGTTTGTTTTCAACTGTTGAGAACAATCTAAGCGTATATGTTGTTTTATTTATTGCGTTTCTATTTGCATATGAAATTAAGTCAACTCCCACAGAGAAATGAGGAAGGTTACGGGTTTGATTGATCAGATAGAAAAGCTGAGGAGGAAATATTTGGATATGTTTCTTCTTTGGCCTTGGTCTCTAATGCACTCTAACTACAATTAATCTTTGTCAATCTGAACACTTCTGGCTGGTAGAGGGGTTAAGAAAATTTTCAAACAAAAATTTCACGTGATCAAAAGGGACTGACTTTTAAGAGTAGGTACATTATTTATTTGGTGTGTGTTACCTATACCCGACACGACACTGTAGATTGATCATATTGAATTCGACGCAAAGTATTTCGCTGTTCTCATAATCAGAGGACAGACACTCTGATTCCAATTCATAGAACCAGCCAAGTCGCTGCGGACGTCAAAAGGCGGGTGTTCTAGTGTCGCCTAGATAAAGTTCAAAAGATCAATGAGCAGTGTTTCCAAAAGGCCATCCGTCTGTGCATTTCAATAGATGCTTGCACTTTGAGTTATAGCTTTATAGGACTTGATCTTAAACGAGCCCGTATGGCAATCAATTGTGACGGCACCCATTTGGCCGATATCATCTTCTCGACTTGACCAATAAAATTCTAAAGGTTCAAATAAACATAATTAAAAAACAGAATCGAAGTTTTTCATTTAGAAAAAAAATGAGAGCCTAACAAAATCGGATGACTTCTTTTGGCCCACCCTTTCGATCTTGATTCCAGTTCGTAGAGGAAGACCTAACAATGGGTAGAGTGTCCTGTTAGAAGGAGTCATATGAAACGAAGATAGAGGCAGCTAGCAATAGGCCCAAATCTGCCTCGGACATCAAACTGAAGCGCCATCAAAAGAAAATTTAGAAGTTGTAGAGAAAGTCCTTTGTCTTTTACGTGACCTTTTACATATCTGAGGTTATTGTGTGTCTATTGTACGTTGTACCCCTTTTTACACTCTCTACTACTCTTGTTTCTCCTTGGTGGAAAAAAATCCGTCCTATAAGACTCTCTTTCGTCCAGTTTCCCTTAAAACTCTAAGGATGAGAGCTGGCTTCAGTGACAGTATTTCCTCATCATATTTGATTCTTGCCCAAGAATTTCAGTCTTTTCTGGCCGCACATGACCCCAGCACGTAACATGGTATTTCACTGGACTCATCGCAGAGACCTTCTTCAGATGTACCCAGTTTCCTGAGGTCAATTCTGAAACAAAATGACGAGCTTAACCTTTTAAAAGGGGTATCTCCAGTGTTCTTAATGTCCAATCTGTTGCCTATTTCACTTGATATGATTTAATTTAATTTAGATGTAGCGTCAAAATATTTTCTAGTCCAGCGGAAAAATGTCTTTATCCAATTTTTTATTCATCGTAAACGACACCCAGAAAAGCAGACAATTACAAGAAACGTAAACCATGTCAGCAGTGCGATCATTGGGGAAATACTTCCTTTGACAATCTCGACGTCAGTTTAAACTGGGCTCTGATTAGTTTAAATGGTTCTACATTTTGACGAAAACGATTACATTTACATCTAAATTATTAAAATATTTTAAAATATTCCGTGTGACAGACGAATAAAATACACGCCACCTGTCCTCTGCAGATGGGAGTCAAATTTATGCAAATTGTTTAGATGTGTAGTAAGTAGAATGGAACCAATTGACGGGAGGTTTTTGGAGAAAGTTAAACAAATTCCAAAAGAGGATGATAAATTAGACATCAGGTAGGTAAAATAAAATGCACAAAGTATGAGCAGCAGAACGATAGGTATTCGGTTTTAGAATTTAGTCAGCAATTTAGATATATAGACATTAGGCCTTAGCAATAAACATTTTTAGTCTAGAATTTAAATGTACAAAAGATCACAATTGCAAAGTTCGTATGGAAAATATAGCCACTGTGAACTAGGAAAATTTCGAGTCGAGACTAAAAATGTTTCACCAAGTTTGCCTAACTAACTTATGTAAGGACAACTATAGTGATGGGCCATATACTTTTATTATTTCGAAATGAGAGTTTAAAAAGACAGCAAGACAACAAGAAGTTAGGTTGTCGCCAGAAGAATATTTCCTCCTCAGAAGTCGAGAAATAATAACTTCCAATGAATTATATTTAAGCCTTGCTAGTTTATAATATCAAATAAACAAATGTGCACAAGTTAGTTAGCTGGTAGACGTCAGATGGCATACAAAAATTTGACGTAACTTCTGAATAACGAGTTGATAACTTTTACGCAGCGTTAATTAATAAGGGGGCTTATGTGTAAGCTATCAATAAATAAATCAACTATGAACTATGAACTTAACGAAGTTAATGCTAAAGTGCGGTGCTGAACATTTAAAATCTGACAAAAAAATGTATTTCCATATAGGTACAGACTCGTAGGACTTTTCAAAAACATGTCGACTCAAATCAATCTTTTGATAAATGTAAAAGCCATTTGATGTTTACATGTCGACATAAATGATGGCGTTTTCTCAGAAATGACAGCTGTCAAAAATTCAGTGGTACGTGGTGCATATTAGCGATTTGAGCCTATGAGCAAATCTTGAAAAATATTACCAAAAATACTTTTTCCCAATGGAACCAACTCAAAAAGTTATTAAAGAAGAAACAAATTTCATTTTCTGTCCCAAAGGAAAGGCACATTTGTCTGACGCTCTGTGAGGGACTGTCCCGCTATAAGGCTTTTGTCACGCACTGACAATTTGTCCCGTAAAATGTCCACCTTTTAACTTGTTGCCTATTATTACCTACTTTCTTTTTAAATAAAATAAATTACAATTAATAATAACTTCTAACAAAGTGTGAAGTACACCTTAATCTGATGATGGTAGCTCACTGGTCTGGGTCTGAAAAAGTTAGCCATAACATAAAATGTACAATACAAATGAATAAAAGACTTTTATTTATTGAAACCAAATAGTACTACCTATTACAACAAATGAAATATAAACTAAAATAAAAACGTTCTTTTCACGTCAAATGCAAAATTGTACCGCCAGCTAATTTTCCAGATCTGACATCCCTAGTCTGACATAATTTTTCTATTTCATGGTCAAGTTATAAATTTTCGGTTGCGATGGTGTGGTCGATAAGTTTTCTGTTCCGAAAATTGCTGCTGGAGCTGACACTCATGACAGTTCTATTCATCAAAGTTTCTAAGTAATCGACAAAAGGTCTGCAATTCAAATAATAGAACAAAACAAAAGTTGCAAACTCATTTTAATTTTTTAAGTCTAAGGTCCTGGTCTAAAGTTCCGACAAACTAGAGATCCGAACTTGCTCAGTGTGCTTATTACAAACAGAATCTTATCAGCTTATGATGTTAGGCAGTTAGACTTCCGAAAATGGGAAGTTAGGTACTTTTATTCTACTGAAAGTCAAGCAGCTTCTTATTCGAAAGGACCAACCCATTTTTGGGTGATTTTATCACGTGCACGTTACCAAGCTAAGATTTGCATCCGTGCAGACAGAGAGGCATCATTTACGGTTGGATCAGGACTTTCGTATCTTTTCTTCTGTAATGGGGATAATGATGATTTATAGTTGGTGACCAAAAATCGAGAGTTAGGGACCTACAACGACGGCGTTTGTTGTGGAAATATTTTGTGTCATTCATACCTGTACGGAAATTTATGTTAATTTTTCAGTAAAACGGTTATTTTTCTATTTTCACCTTCAGAAATGTTGATAAATTTGGCTGGACAGCGAATGTGTTACAGAAATCCGAATGTTCGAATTCAAATTTAATATAAATAAATAAAATTTGGCTCCCTTTTAGCTTTTCCTACACATTTTCCGTCAAATTTGCAGACCTACCTATTAAATTAACACTGGTACCAATTTTAACCAAACTATTCCCTCACTTGCCCCAGTCTTTCCATAATTTGCCAGACAAAAATCACACATCACAGGCATGGACATGGACAATGCTCATGCACAGGTTACAAAACGAGCCTATAGGGATAATAACAAAAACCTGCTGCAGACAGCAGACACGAATAAATAACCCTTCGTAAAATAGGGTGAAGCAGACATGTGTATGTGTCAAATTGCTTCCATCCAACCTCCTCGCCTATTCCCTTTCCTACCTATAGCAGGAGAATCCGAATGGAATAGCATGGGACTTCGCGTTATTACATAGCCATACTCCATACCCATTCAAACAACCCACGAATGTTGAGTAAAATATAACTTCAGGGTAAGAGCAAAAGATAAACCCATCTAGGCATGCAGGTACGACTTCTTGTAGTAACACATTTTCATCCGACGAACATCATTATAAAACAAAAGTTGAGTGGTATCCCTCCGGGAAGGTGCAATGCTTGCTAGCCAAAAACTTCTACGTTGGTGTAATTAAGATTTCGATTAAAATAATTGCAGGAAATTTACCTTCAGAAAGACGGCAGCTCAACCCAAACTGTGTGTGGATGTCCTTTATGTCGTTTGATGGAATTACTACTGTTGGATTCTGATTTCACTTTTCAAGAGTATCAACGCCTTTTAAATTGCAAAATGTGTACTTATATTCCAACGGTTCTTCAACCGTACACTTCTTCTCTTTCTTTTGTTTCTCTGTTTTCCACGTCCACTTCAAGGTGTAGTTTGCGTGAAAGGAAACATGTACTTTGTGTAAATTCTATGAATCTAACAATTACAAAAATTACCGACACAGAATAGAGGTTATGCACTCGCGACCACTTTTTCGACTTTTTCAATACAAAACTCAAAACGGCAAATAAATTCACTTCAAAAGAAACAAAATAAACAAAAAAATAACTAAGCACAGTTGATAAAATATTCACAGTGATTTTGAATTTGTTTGCACATTTGCACACCCAAATTAGGGATTTTCACTTTACACGAGAGAATTTTTTTTTTTTTTGCGTACAGATTTTATTCCAAAATTCCAGAACTCAAAAGCAGATAATTACTGGTAGTCCTGTTGGTGGTGCTGTGCTACCATGATTACACAATGAAAAGAAGGTTCACCTTGCCCGACTGGTAACACTGAGTTCAAAATGGGAGAAAAACCGGTTTCGCTTCCATACGAAATAACCGCCCGAAACAAACTAAACTCGCCGTCGCCGAACAGGATGATTCAACGTCCACCAAATCAGACAAACCGAAACCGAATCAAATGTGAATGGAAATTCCAAGGCAATTGTTTATTGTGGGCCATGATGTAATTTCCAGTGCGACGACTTCCATTTTCCAGATATTTTACTTTTTTCCCCACACAACACACAAACACAACAATAACAATCAGCACATCAGATCAAACTCCATGGCATTGTTTCACGCGCACGCATGAAGAGGCGAAATGCAATAGCAAACTCAGGAAGGAGAACACCACTGGAAGAGTTCCCGTGCAATTAAATGTGACAGCCGACAGCGGGAAGGCCGATAGCTTGTGGTTTGTGGATCGTGGAATTGTGCATGAGCGAAATGTTTCTTTTTCGTAGCTGCGCGACAGTCACAGAAAGAAGATAATGAATAATTGCGAATAAGTGAAGTGCACTGGATGTCGGTATTTATTTCTCCAATTGATTGTACATATGAATAATAATTGTTTTTAGTATTATGAATCATTTGCTATGCAAGAAATTGAATGAAAAATGAGCTGGAATTGGAACTGATGGTTTCTGGTTTCAGCACTGGAATCGAATTAAATTCCCCACAGATTTGGTATGCTCTTAGAATTGAGTGAGTGTTGACTCTTGAGTGAGTTTTTATTCATCTCTTTCTCTTCGCGTCTAATTGTTTTTTGTTTGCAATTGCATTTTGCAATTTGCAATTTGCAATATTCTTATTGCATAAAAAACGTTCGATTTCTCTTAAAAAAAACGTCGATATAGGAATTCCATACCAAGTTTTAGGTAGTAGCTAGTAGGTAGGTAGGTAGGTACATAGGTACCTATACCTTATTTTTTAAAAGGTGGGTGGTGCAGGTAACATAATAGATGCCTACCAAAATTAGCATCAGAGTATGTTCTGTTCACAGCATAGCTACATAGCTAAGAAGCAGCTGAGATGGGTTGTTCAAAAGCAAATCATTTCTGTAAACTTCGAGCTAGGTAGGTAGGTACATCCTGAAAAGTGGAAGATGAAACCAACAACGACTGGAAGAAGAAAGCTATGTGTCTTTTATGAAATGCAAAATTACGTCCGCAACAAGCTGCATCTTGCAACAGGTTATTAATTGCACCCACAATCTAACTGTCATAATTTAACTAAGATTCGGCGAAAACAAAAGTGTTAGTAAGAAGGTTGCATTTTTATTTTTTTTAGATTTTAAGGCTTCCCTTGGTAGAGTTGCAGGCAAAAACTAAACGTTGGGTACGATTTAGCAAACAGATAAATTTTTTTAAGAAAAAATAATTTTTTTATTTTTATCGAGATTGCTTTTCATGTTCGATTTGCTAAAAAAAAGCAAACAATTCTGGAAAAAAGCCGAATCCAAATAGACCGTTAGCTCAGCCAACTGCCTAAGAGCCGACGGTCGTAGTTTATGGTTTATGATTGCAACTGATACCAATAGAGGTTCTTCAAGGTTTGAGGCAGAGACAAATCATACTGAGACCCCCAACTAGCAATACTCTTGCCGCTGGCCCCCTATATGTTTTTCAAATTCGCCATTTTGTTTTCCTATCGATGTTACCTTTGGGGACGTTCAAGTGCCTAGTTTTGTGAGTCTGACAGCTGTCTGACTAGATGTATCTCGGTTTTGATTGGGGGACATCGGTCATAATGAGTAGCTGTTTCAGTTGACGTTTATGGAGGGGTAGCCGACGAATCTAGTCACAAAATTCGTGACTGAGTACTAAGTTGACAGTTCGCATATGCGGCTGACGTAGAAAACGTGACGTTCCCGACCAATCTAGTTTTTGCGTTCAGGCTACATCTTATCCAGACCAATCTAGTCGAATTAAGATAACTAGATTCTTGAATGTGCCCTATGTCAATCAAGAATCCGTGTGACATGCAAAAACATTCAAAAAATACAAAAAAAAATGCTGCCAATCGCGACCAACCGTGGGGTAATGTGATAGAGTTCGGGAATACCTACCACTTTTTAGCATAAACCGAATGAGACACATATAAGGACAAACTTGGTCCATATAAAATTAAAAGATTATTTTTTAGTGTCTTTATTCGCTTCTCTTTTTATTTCTTCTTTTTTCCAGAATGCCGGAATCGGAAACCACCAAAAAACATGGCGATCATCGGCTTCCTCCGTCTTTTGTCAAATTTTTGAATCGTTGCCAGATTAAAAATAACTACAGAGAGATCCATTATAAATGAAATCTATTACAACGGTTATATATTTACCACTTTTTGATAACATTTACATCGATCGAGTATTTTTTTTAGTTTATTTAAGATGTTTTTATTTTCTGCATAGATACTTTTTCGTAAATAGGTGCAACTTCAAAGTGTTCCTATGTTCAATGTCTGCTTCAGAGACAATACTGAGACCACCAACTTCGGCCGATTTCCCGTTACTTAGCCTACAAGCTATATTTCTATGGGGTGGCACATGCTAAGTGCGCTTGTATTGATACATAGAAATTCGTATTGACAAATGTCACGAAACTTCAGAACCAAATACATTCGCACCTTGCATATGCCACTTCCGCTTTGGGCAAAATGCCTTGCAGCGTTCATAGAATTTTATCCGTTGAATTTGAAATTGTTCGTTACGTGTGAATAATAATTTGTTTTAGGAATAAGTGTACATTTACTTAAAATATCTACGAAAAATTAAGAATGTAGGTTGGTTGAGGGAAAATAAAAACATTTTGAGCAAATTTTCTTCATTATTTAAGAAAAATTTACACACGAAATCGAAGTTAATTATATCCAAAAGCGGAAAATACACAACCATTTTTGTCCTAATATATTTCTAGTATATAAAACATCTCCTTTAGATAGTTTTATTAACCACACAAATCAAATTATTCACCTTCAAAAAATTTATAATTACTAACCAATGGCATTCAGTTATGCTAAAATGTGGTATTCCCGAACTCTTTCACATTTCCCCACGGTTGCCGAGGTTGGCAGCATTTATTTTTGTAGTTTTTGTATGTTTTTGCATGTCACACGGATTCATATTTGACATAACACCGATAGGAATACAAAATGGCGAATTTGAAAAAAAACTGAGGGGGCCAGCGGCAAGAGGATTGTGAGTTGGGGGTCTCAGTATGGTTTGTCTATGGTCTGCTTTATTTAATCGGATACCAATTTTGTCCTTTTTAATTCCTAAATTATAAAAAGAAAAAAAGTCAGGTGCAGAACCATGGAACTCCGCTTCAAATTTTGCAACAACATAGTAGTTTTCTTTCAGTCCTTACTTATTAAAATGTTTTGAGAGCTTAGGGAGGTTGCAACATTTTTCCTCTCTGTCGTCGGCTACTATGATTTGAAACAATATGACGTTTTTTAACTCTATAATTAGAGAACTTACCAAAGTATGCTATAGCTATTGTTTGTTCATTGACGAAAAGTTTTCGCCATGACACGTTCAACGAACCTGTGTAAAAACTCTTTGTGTAGATTAAAAGCCAATTACAAATCCGGTGGAACAGCAATTTTCAACAGTTCTATTTTATTATTTTTAACATTTTAATTGCGACCATACTTCTTTTCCACAAATAAAAAAACTTAAATAAATTTTGTTGTTTTGACTCACAAATAAATTGTGGTTATAATTTGTAGTTTGGAGGAACTGGCCACAGGTTACGAACTTCATTGTATTCAAAGCAAAATTGTATTAAATTCGAAAAAAAATTAGCTCTGCCAAAATAGGTCTCTTACATCAGAGCTTTTTTTATAGACAAAAACTGCAGAACACGACTAACAAGATATTGGCAGAGCCTATTTTTAAAGTTTATTCTTAAATCTATGCGATGATTTATGACTTTTATACTGAAAATGCTGAGTGGCGTAAAGATTATTAAACTAATGTGAATGGCAATAGGTTACATATTATAATCTCTGTAGTTTGTTAAATTTTCTCTTCGAAATTTTGAATGCTGATCAATATTGATGAAATCGATCTTTATGCATGGCATTGATCAATCTTCTCATTTATTTTTACAATAATGGATTCAGAAAACAACTGACATGTGTGCTGCTTCGGAAAATTAAACGAAAGGCAAAAGAAAGATAAATTGACTATTACTTGGTATTAATAAGATTGTTGTTCAGTAGCCAGACGCTTCATTGAACTTTTGATGAAGTCAATTAATTTATGATCAATCTTCTTTTATTAATCTGGAATTGCACATGCATGTAAGTGAATATATGAATATACAAAAACAAAAATGATTGATTGCATTCCCTGGCGATGACGCTATTTAAAATAGAAAATAATTTATGTGATCAGCATTTTTTCAGTTGGAGCGATCAGATCACTTTGCCGGTATTATCCGCCACCTGATGTTTTCGAAGCAAGCTGGAAGAATATTCCTACGCATAATTGTTTACGTGACTCCTAACTAGATCGAGTTGCTTTAATTTTTGGAGTGATAGTGGATTTTTCCAAGAAATCGAAATTCGAATTCGACATTTGGTGGTGTAATTCTAATTTAGGGTAAAGTTCTTTATAGGGCAACAAATATTATAGTGTTTCTATGCTCTTAATGGTAGATTAAATCACGTTTCAGTTTAATTGACTGTCAGTTGGAATGTATAAATTACAAAAAATATAAATACCTACCTGTAAATAAAACTTTTTCTTAAGTTGATATTCACTTGTTATTGAGAGGCAAATTTCGAAGCGACGCAACACTAAGATTGGATCCAATCGAGCCTTTCCAATCAATCAATCAATCTGTGATTTTCCAATGCTGAGTTGCAGATTATTGTACGCTCTGTGTTTTTTTTAGCATCACATTTAGGTAAACAATCCGCAATATTAATGATCATTTTTAGTGTGCTGGCTAAATGGAACTCACAATAGCGAAATTTTCAATACAAAATTCCATATTGTGATATGCAAAATATTTAGTGGGAATGCGTGAACCGCTTCTATCTGGATGATAGGTTAAATTTTGTATTAAAAATATTCCTGTAATCAGATTTGACCACAAAAAAGGTTTACCTGTTGTGTTTTTTATCTATCCACGTGGTTTTTTTTTAATCTTTTCTTTTTAAAAAAGAGAAGACTTTTTGCATTCATTTTCAAAAACTATAGTTCTAGTAGTACGAACTAAATCAATTGACGACCAGACCTCGGAGGAAACATAAACTTTACAGAGAACGCACCCTGTTGTGGAAATCCGTTTAGATAAAAATAAATAAATAAATAGTTGGCGCAACAGGTCCGTAAGGACAATGGGCCCAGCTTCTTACAACCATTCGTTTTGTGATAGTTTTTCATTTTTTGGACGAATGGAAGGGATCTACAGTTGTATGCCGATTCTAAACGGCTAATTGAGAAGTTCTTTCATGGCAGTTATACTTTAAGGATGTTTGTCCGACGTTCACGAGAGGTGGCGCAGTGGAAAAAAACCTTAAGTTGAAATTTGGCCACTGCGCATCCGTTGAATATGTGAAATTACACTAAAAAAAAAACGCCCTCGATCTGTCAAAACAGGTGAGTTTTACTCATCTGTCATCCTGTCAGTTCTGTTCTATGGTCCTGAAGGGAAGATCTGATATTGAGCTCCTTGGGTTATCATTGTTAGCTCTACGAAGATGAGCACGAAACATTTGGAAGTACCTCTCTTTATATTTAAATTTTCACTACCATCCAAATTGATTGAAATCTCGAGCTCGGAATCTTGTTAGAAAATAGTATATTTCCTTTACTAGGCAAAGGTAAAAACTATACAGAATGAGTCAATTGAGTTGTCAAACTGTATATAGCAATGGAGGGCTTTTGTCCCTCTTTAGGAATACAAAAGACAAAATTTTAAACAATTTACCTACCCTGCCTGCATAAGGAACTTAAAATGAAAGAAATCAAAAACATAAAGCTTTGCTAAATCGTCCCAAAAATGAAAAACTTACACAAAACGAACTGTTTTCACATTCTACGGGTATACGAAGACATCCGAAACTTTTTTTTTAGATTACCCAAAATCGACATAGCACAAGATCAATCCTACCTCGAAACTTTAACATTGCTCCTCATTTATGTAAATGCCGTTTTTTTCTTCTTGATGGCTTTTGCAACGCCAGACGTTTCAAATTCGTTTCGTTCCACTCAATCAGCCGCCACACCTATAGTTGCAGATGTTTAGTTCTGGTTCAAATCAGTAGAACATTCTTCCCTTTTCAAATGTCACTAGTTTCCACTTCCTGTAAAAAATATATTGATGTTGGCTTTTATTTTATTTTCAAAATGCAAATTTATGTCTTGACTTTGAATTTACGGAAGCTCACAAATGCGAAATTTGTATGGAAATTATAACCACTATGAACTGAGAGTCGAAACTAAAAATGATTATAAGTAAGGGCCAAAGTCTATTTTTGGCAAAAGAAAATTAAATATATATGTGGAAACTATTTTCAGATAATATAGTCACCAGTTTTGTTTTATAAATTGTTTAAAAACCTTCATTCTCACTCAAGACAGACGATAATTCGCGGATTTGTAAAATTAAAAAGAAAGAAATTTTCAGTTGCAAGTTTTTTTTTGTCAAACGGACGCCTGTACATTTAGAATTGTAACTACTTGTACTTCCGTGAAACAGGATCCAGGATTATTTTAATACACTCCGGTACCAACTCTCAAATGGTGTCGACAGCAATAATCACTGACCCACACCTCATCAGACATTTCCAGCCGCTTTCCGTGAAAACTTTTTAAAAGGATCGTGTAAGGAAAATACGTTTCACGTTATTTAGTTGACTCATCACCTTTACCAACTTTTTACTACAATTACTTTCATCAGTTGATTTATGATCAGATCATTGTTCCTTCTTCTCCAAAAAACAAGCGCGACAGCAGCGAATCATTCGCTTGTTATTCCAACAATTTAATTTCGCCTTTGATTTCAAATTCTCTAATAGCTTTGCAATTAAGTCTTCGCCATAAGTACACTGTCACTTTCATTTCACATCAAATTAAAAAGCCATTCCTATCTGCAAACGTTTCGTTTCAAACTCCGCCACCTAATGCTTGTACTTTGTTGCAAATGTTACCCGCTCTTTTGTTTAAGCCATCAGACACTGAAAACTAAAGTGTTTGGCGGATTGACAGTGATGTGCCTTTTACATACGTCCGTCGTTATGCTTCGTATATTACCAAAGCAAAGGAGGATTTATTTTTTTGTTTATAAATATGCATAGGGCATAAATGTTTTGTTTGTAATAAAATCTCAACGATACCCAGTAACAAAATTGGAGGATTTGCTTTCACGAAGAGGTGACTCAAAGGCGTGGCATATATACGCCGCCTTAAAATAAATTGACAGGCCGCGTTCTTTGTTCGGAAATTTATTAGAATTTGAATAAAAGATTTGACTAAAACATCACATATAAGAAAGACGGCTGAAGTGTTTAATCAGGTTTACCTCTTTAACAACAAAAGATTAACTCCGATGAAAAGAGTTGGACACTTATAAATATGAGCATCAACGAAAGAGTCGATAGATTCCATTTGACAAAGAAGCTTTGGTAATTTCAAATGATGAATTTTAGTGTCATAATAAAAAATTAACCCCCGAAGCGTAGAAGGAACTTTTGCTACTTGAATTGCTATTTATATTAACTGCTAAAAGTGGGATTGTACCTATATGCGAATGAATAAGGTGTTTTTTTGTGAATCTAAAATAAAAACTGAAATGTTTTGGGTTTTATTGGAACCAATAGTGGCTTGTTATTCTCTGCTGGTAGCATAGCAAATATAGTTCGGAAATATACACGTAGGGTATTGAGCTAAGAGTTTCCTCCAAGAAGTATACTGACTTTCGTTCAGTTCCATCAGTAAAAAATTATTGTAGATCCATTCATGGAAAAGATAGCTGTCTGCGATGGGAGTTTTTAGTTTCCACTGTATTTCAAGAGTTGGAGAGATATGACGGTGACGGATATTTACGGTGACTATCCATTCATTTAAAAAATGAACAGTTCTCTATTTAGCAAGTTCTTCATTATTTCGTTTAAATTTTTAAGAATTTTTTTAAATTTGGGGCCATAGTTCACTTTCTCTTTTGGGGCCTTTTTTGATTGGGGCCTTATTTCCTGCAGCGAACGTTAACATAAAGAAAACTAAGATTCAATGAACAATTGCTAAATTTACCACACGCTGCTGAACGAGCAAACTAGTAATCTTGTGCACGGTTTAAAAAATGGGGTGTTTTTTAATACATTCGCAGTATTACAGGTCTATAGAATCACTAATTTAATAAAATTTCAATCAAGAACTTATTACAATTAAGTTAAAGTTGACCTGAAATAAAACATCCACTCTGATTACATTTTAATACGAACTTTTTAAAGCCATCAACTTCAATACATTTATATTTGGTTTTAATACAGAATCTGAACCAAAGCGATTAGATTTAAATATGTCGGTATTACTTTTGAACCCAAATATATTATTTTGTCGCTTGGTTAAAAATTTAGAGTTAGTTTGAGCGTCCTACTCAATGGAGTGGATGATTTGGATAAAGAAAAATGTTTTAAAAATACAAACAAGTAGAAGCCATGCTTAAAAACTGGGTTACATTAATATCCAATGCCTACTAAATGAGAATATTCCTCTTACAAGTAAGTAACTTTAATTTGAAAGGATTCTTGTAAGAGGTTATAATAAAGGCTTCTCCAATAAGAGGTGTTATGTTGGTATTGAAAGAAAAATGTAATTTTTTAAGATAAATGATCAGATGTTTATTTCATATTAAAGAGGAAGCTATGCCGTCAATAATGAAAAACAACATCAGCCAAATGGCCACCACGAGCACGCAAACAGGACCATATCCTTTTCATAAAATTTTCCATAACCAAATCGCAAAGTGGCTGCCCTATGTCCTCCATAGCCTCACGAATTTTATCTTTGAGGTATTGAATCGACGCTGGGCTGTTGGCGTAGACCTTATCTTTCACGTGGCCTCAAATGAAGAAGTCGCAAGGTGTTAAATCACAAGATCTCGGTGGCCAATTGTGATCACCTCTTCGAGAGATAACACGGCCCGGAAACTTTTCCCATAAAAGATCAATGGTTTCGTTGCTAGCATTTTTAGTAATGGCGTAGTTTCTACTTGTCAAATGTTAAAGAATAAAAGCTTCAAAAGTGACAGCTACCGAAATAGCGGGTCATTCACAATAGCACCTCTCATTGGCAAACCCTCTATTTGCTTTTTATACCCTCCACAGGAAGGTATATTCACTTTGCCCATACATTTGTAACGCCAAGAAGGAGTCACCGGAGACCTCATAAAGTACATATATTATGAATCAGGATCACATTCTGTATCGATTTAGCCATGTCCGTCTGTCTGTCTGTCTGTCTGTTTGTCTGTCTGTCTGTTGAAAGCACGATAGCGCCCAAAGTAATTGACGTAGGTGAATGAAATTTGGTTAAAGGACTTCTTTTTATCGGCGTCAGGTTGGTATTGAAAATGGGCTATGTCGGTCAAGTAGTTCTGGTACCTCCCATACAAAACTAATATTGGACCCATGTGTCTCTCTGTCTGTTGGAAGCACGATGGCGCCCAAAGGATTCGACGTAGGTGAATGAAATTTGGTGAAATCACTTCTTTTTATCGGCGTCAGGTTCGTATTGAAAATGGGCTATGTCGGTCAAGTAGTTCTGGTACCTCCCATACAAAACCAATATTGGACCCATGCCTCTCTGTCTGTTGAAAGCACGATAGCGCCCAAAGTAATTGACGTAGGTGAATGAAATTTGGTGAAAGGACTTCTTTTTATCGGCGTCAGGTTGGTATTGAAAATGGGCTACGTCGGTCAAGTAGTTCTGGTATCTCCCATACAAAACCAATATTGGACCCATGCCTCTCTGTCTGTTGAAAGCACGATAGCGCCCAAAGTAATTGACGTAGGTGAATGAAATTTGGTGAGAGAACTTCTTTTTATCGTCGTTAGGTTGGTATTGAAAACCTGCTATGTCGGTCAAGTAGTTCTGGTACCTCCCTCACAAAACCAGTTTTGCATGACTTGTATACAGTGGAGGGTATCAAAGCATCGGCCAGGCCGATGATAACACTTTTACTTGTTTTCTTATGTTGTAAATCGCAGAGATGTTCCTATTCCTAGTGGATTTTTCTGAAGATAAGGGCAGTCTTTAGATTCGAGTTCATTGTCTCAGAAATTCCCAAAAGTAAGTAATTTTTTGCATAATAAGATAATTCGGGCATGAGTTCTCCTTTATTTAAATTTCTAGGAAAATATCCCTTCTAAAGGAAGCACAGCGGAACTCTATAGAATTATTTTCAAAGGGGATAAAAGACCACAGGAATTTTCCCAAGCTTTACAATTTTCTATATGTATTGTTATATTTAAAACCAGTAAAAATTTTGCATTAAAATAAAATATTTTCAGTGTTGAAATATATCCCGTAGATATTTAAATCAAATCTAAAGAAGTTTTTAAATATAATAAGATTAATATTCCATGGTTAATAAATCTGCAGTTTATTTAATTCAAATACAATTGTACTAAAATTCTTAAATTTTTCAATATAATAAGGGTTCAATTTAAATACTTTTGCATTGAAACTCATCTTCCTCTATATTGAAATTTAATATTTCAGACCTATTTTGTAATAGCAGACATTATTTAAAATTAATAAATCTTTTATTAGTTGTTTAATTGGAATATGTACATGCAAATTATTAAATTTTAATATTTTCCGGGCGTTGTCCTATATACAACTCCAAAAATATTGAATTTAACGCCTGGATTTTTAACCGTGTACTAAAAAAAGTGTTCTAATTTTTTATCAAATATATCTACCTACCTATCTCTAAGAGATACATTATGCTTCTGTATAGACCTAACGCATATTGAAATATCCTGTCTTATCAATCCCTATTTCGTAAATGCCCACACTGTGCACTTCTCAGTAGATTATAAAAAAAAAAGTCGTGACCTCTTAAGCGCGTGCCCATTATAAAAAAATGCTTTATCTTCAAAACAACCGCGTCCGCTTGAGAGTTATGCTTTCAAGTCATTGATTCTTCGTCTTGAATAACATATCTTCTTCGGATAATATGCGCTTCTAAACACTTTCAAGAGGGATACAATTGATCACTTCTTTAACTCTTTTTGAGGTCAACTCATTGCTCCATTTGATCTTGCACTAAAAAATATTTTAAGGCGTTATGGAATGGATTCAGTTTATCATTTCCCTTGCTGGCCTATTCCTCATCTCTGGGCTGCGGTTCATTCACATTGCATACCCCAACTTCGCCTAAAGGCAGTAACATATACCGATGATCCAAAGATCTTGTGGCATGACCAATAACAAAAAAAATATACTGATTTGCATTTTATGGAGATTTAAGCTTTTTCCCCGAATTCATATAGTAAAACCTCCGAATTGACTGACTTGACATGTATGACGAAAATATTTTGACATTCTATTATCGAAACCTTTTAACGCCTCGCTGAGCAATATTCTAAACGATTTGACAACTCATTAGCTTAAATGAATATTCGAATGCGACAAAACTTGAATAACTATTTAGGACCACCCACCATAACTTGTCCATCCAGCATCCCACAGACCACGGTGCGCAGTAGTGAATAATAAAGGAGAACGTCACTCCAAGTGCTATCAGCTGAAGAAACAATCGAAAATCTTGTTGTTCCAAAGTGGTCACATCCACTCTCCAAATTGAGGCACACTTTGACTACTATCTCTGTCTCTTAGTGGTGCGAGGTGTACATAAATTAGCTGCTTCGATGATAAAGTGGACAGTTTAAAGCGCATTCCTATTTGGTCGGGTAAATGGGATTCGGGGGACCATATTTATGCTGCGTGAACCTTTGACGCCGCGCCGCACTGTTTTGATTATTTTTATTATTTTTAATTTTTTATTTATTTATCTCTGTCCTTTCTTTTAACCCACAACAGACAAATTGATAAGTGATTCAAAAGAGTACAAGGCGTTGAGTGCGAACGCGAAGATATACAAACACAAAACTGGTTTGTGCTCAACCGGAAAATGCACACATCAATTTGTGGATATCACAGAAAATGTCATCGTCGTCGTTGTCACCCATTTGGACGGGAAAGAGTCAGTTTTGATTGAGGAGTTACGGTTTGGGGCCCCGACCAGGCCAGGCCGTGCTAGACGCAGACCAATGCGATGCACTTACATTGTGCACGAGAACACACATAAAAAATTAAGGAGCAATCGCAAAATGCACTTATCGCGGAGATTGCATCCGTAAATCCATTTCGGATGGACTGCAACTGCAATGCAATGCAATGTCCAAGTCCATGCCATCGGAATGGATAGGACGGCTATACAAGAGAATGGAGGAATAATAAAACATTCTCCATGGTACCTACTTTCATGCGACGCATTCCATTCCATTCAATCCAAGTATCTGCTCGTTTGAAGTGTGCTCCTATGGTCATAGTTGCTCGTTAGTCTATGTTTTATATAACTACCGGTTAGTCCAGTTTCTTGTAATGACCGTCGTCGGACAATGACATACAAATGGTGTTGTGGGCTTCAGTTAATGGATCATAGAAGCTACTCTTGGCGAATAAATTGTTTATGTGTTGTGTATGGTGTTCATCCTTGTTGAAGTGAAAATGCATTAACTGCGGGTAGTTGGGGGGTTGGCATAAAGAATAAGCTAAGAGCTCTCTGTTAAAACTTCTAAACATAGCTTTGCGGGCACAGATATGATACACAATTCTAGAATGTGATTCCTAAAAAAACTAAGAAATTCCCACACAATAGTCGAGAGAATTCGTTGAGGTACCTACCTATATTGTGTACGAAAGGAAAAGAGAGAGAGAAAAGAACGGCTTAGGCTCAAATTGTTTGAACGACATAAATACCTTTAAATATGGAAAAATGGCTTAAGTCGATATAAGACGTAATTCTCTAATACCTATTTATATAGTTTTGAATTTTGGAAACTTATTTGACACTAGAGTGAGTGACATTATATTCGTTTTTTTTTTGTCCATTATAAACTCGGAAGCGAGGCTTTGATCCTATTGATCCTGCTATTTTAAATTTAACGAGCGTTAGCTTCAGAGGCTTTTAAAATATTTAAAAGCGAATTAAGATTCCTTCCGTACACGACTAGCGTCGCTCGAAGATATGTATGGGGAAATTCAGATTTTAACAATGGAACGGTCCTTTCTTCGGTGCTTTGGTCATATTCAAAAAATGTCCCCGACTCCACTTCCAAGACACCAGACGCATTTCACAGGTAGTCCCTGGATGGAGAAGTTAGATAAAAAAATTAATCTCTTCTCTACCCTCAAACAATATGCTTTATACAGGGTGCGGCTAGAAAACTTGCTGATTTGTTTATGGTCGGATGTGGGTGGAGAGTGTCTCATCTTTTATGGGACTTCCTGAAGTTTCATCTATGCCGCATTCAGTCGACATCATGCATTGGACGAAAGAGCAACGCGCATTTGCCTGCGAGGCTTACTTTTCCAACGGTCGTTCCATGATTTCGACTGAACGTGCTTTCCGTACTCGCTTCAACATCCATCCCAGAGATGATTGAAGAATTTTTCATCCCAAAACTCGATGAACTGGACCTTGGTGATGTGTGGTTTCAACAAGATGGAGCCACTGCTTACACAGCACGAGCATCGATGGATCTTTTGAGGGATTATTTCCCCGATCATCTAATCGCCTTGAGGGGCGACCTTACGTGGCCGGCGCGCTCACCTGATTTGGCTCCGTGCGATTTTTTTTATGGGGTTACCTTAAATCTGTCGTTCACACCGATCGGCCTCGAACGTTAAATCATCTGAAGGACAACATTCGTGAAGCAATAGCGAACATACCCATCGATATGCTTGAAGCATTCAAAAGGGCTTCGAAAATCGGGTATCTCGAAAACGGAGGCCATCACTTGTCCGGTATCATCTTTAAGACCATGTAATGAAAAATTCAGATCGTGTGTAACAAGAATAAACAAGTTTTGTAACGGTATGTCCACTACTTTTGGTTTTATTTCCTTTGAAAATCAGCAAGTTTTCTTGCCACACCCTGTAGTTAGTGTCGGAAGAAGAAGATAGTGAAGGGCTTAACTTTATATGGGATACACGTGCATTTAAAAATGAATAGAGGATAACCCAGTTTCCAAGGTTTATACATTTTTCACAATAGTTTTGGTGTCCTTTGTTTAAAAAGCATCTTATGTCATCCAAGACAGCAAGAACCTTGTTGTCGGATTTTTATAGTTCGTTACTGGTATCACCGCCGAACCCGCTTCGCATTTATGGCAAGTCTGGCTGTAGACGGATGTTCATTTTTATTCGGGCTGTGTCGGGCCGGCCTTCATAGTGTTAAATACAGTAACTACTGATCCAACTATTGTTAACTATTAGTTCCAAGTAGGTATGAGTGTATATTGCGCCCAATACAAAAGTCGATCATTTGCCTCTTCCTGCAGATTCGAGGTCAGTCTTAAACAAATGCGTCATTCATCAGAATATTACACCAAGAATGATTTATATTCTTAGGCTTTCTTTCATTTATAAAAATTAAATATAAAATGAAAAGAACCGCGTTTAGGTAAAGCAGTTTCCTTGCTGTTAATGCTCACTCGTATACTTTTCTACAAAACCAATTTATGTATGTGAAATGCGAGGAATATAAATAAGGAGCATCGGTTCTCAATTAGCATATTCTCCTGCTTAGTATTCAATCTTGTCGCCAAACAGAAACCAAAAGGTGAATATATAGTTAAGGCAGTCGATATGTGGTAATTCGCTACTTTATTACCAAAAAAAAGCTAAAGTTGTGACATTTCTGAACGTCTTCCTAAAAGGCGGCAGATAGAGGCGGCATTATTTATGTGTCTAAAAGGCGTTTGATAAATCACATAATAAAATTTAATTTGTGACAGCGCTATTGACTCACGCGGTGTTTCTTTTTAATTTGTTTTGTTTGGCTCCTTCCAAGTAAGACAATCGAAATTTTGCGGTTTTCAACTCATCCAATGCATGTGGCATTGTGTTTTAAGAGATTTGCTGTGGAAATAAAATTCCATTAAATTAGTGTTCATGTTCAGGTTCACTCATGACATGATTTGCGGTAATTAAAGTTCTTTCAAGAAATACAAGCTGAAAATAACGATTCGTTTGAATTTCTGTCTTTTGGCACATGTGTGTGACACTGTAACAGGATTGAAGAGGGACACAGGTAGAAGATGAATATGAAATAATATGTACATCTGAAGAGCTTAGTTTTCGGTTTTATCAAGCAAATCCTGCATAAGTAGGTAGCTACTAGAGTGTCGACGAGTCTAGTCACAGATACGCACGGATTTTTTTTTCATATTTTAACAAAAACTATTCCTTTGGCCCATTGGTCAGTTGCAATAATGTGTTTTAATGACTACAGTTGCCCGCTTTGAGCACTTATCTTTTAGAATGCACCATGCACAAAAGCATTTAATCCTCCATGGGACAAATACACTTTCGTACTAGTGACAAGCGGTCAGGTGAAGGAGGCTGGGAGTTATGTCTTCCATACAGTAGAACCTGTGAAAAGGGAAATCTGTTGATACCTAAACTTTATAGATTTGTCAGATCAGTTCTTTTAAGTCCTGAAAAAATTGGTTTTCAAGAACTTTATTTTATTTATTTGCAACGGCAAAGTGCTTTCATTTTGTAGATACTCGTATGTAACAGTTGGTGAAAATACCAACGAGTATCCAGGAGTAACTAGGTTTCATACCAAAATCTTGAATAAAAATTCAGTAAGGAAATTTTGTACCAACTGGGGACACTATTTACATTTAAATAATAAAATCTGGGCTTCTTAAAAATATCTTCATTCATAAGTCAGACTATTTTCAAAATACAGTGCAACCTGCCAAATTGGCCACCTGCAGAAGATGGCCAATACAAGTAGCACCTAGAAAATTGCATACAAATGTTCGTCCAATACCTCCGTCTGTTGGCCACCTGTCTATTTTGAAACTTGGCCACACATTTCTACATTTTAGTTTATCTTTCGTACTAAATAACCTGCGAAAGATGGCCACTTATTTTGGCGTTCACACTGTTTTGTTTGTGTGTTTAAAAATTTGTTTCATTAAAAAGGCGATTTCTTTTGTGGATTATGTTTTGTTTTTAATTTTTTTTTAATAAACTAATAGAAACTGGAGAAAGAGCGTCGTTTTTCTGTAAGAACATATTAATAAAAAAGTAGGTACGCACCATTATAAGTTGTTGCTTTTATAAGTTTTTAAGAATCATGTCATTTAGGGCGGGTAATACCCTATTCACATCGCACCGTAAACCGCGTTTTCGTCAAAAACTCGTTGACGTATCAATCAGCTAGGAGACACTAGTCGTGAAACTTCCGTGTAAAATATTTTGATTACAAATTTCGATCGCATTTACTTTTAACAAATAAAATGAGTTCGGAACATTTAAAAAAAAATAGCACTTTCACAATTAAAGCTTAGTACTTTGCTCTAACTAAATTTTCGCTCCCGTACAAAATTCTCTCCAAAATTTTGCTGAGCCAAATTTAAGCGAACCCATTTAGCTGAGTGGTACGCAGCTCGAGCTAAATAATCAAACTTTTGTTTCAGAATGTACTTTCTGCGTCTGTCAAAATTTAGCGTGGCCATTTAATGGGTCAGCACATTTTCCAAGCTAAATTGTGACATATTGTTGTGTATTTGTTGTTCAGTTGCGGAAAAGTATACAAGGATAAGCTTTTTTAATTATTGCATGGACGAGAAGAACCTAGATTCCGAAATAGTTGAAATAAGAGAGAATTTAATTTTTGAGGTATATTTTTCAAAGAACAGCTGTTTTCTCTGACACTTATCCACGGCGTAGTCTAAACTCTATGTCAAAATTTAGCTAGGACTTTAGCTGATGTTTGGAGAGAAAAGTTGGAGAACAGATAAAGTTTAGTTTAGCTCGAACAGCGTACTACGCTTAAGTGTGAGAAATGATTTGAAGTTGTGAGTTGTGACTTCTGTTCGGTCAGCTATTCTGCTGAGTTTGCTGAAAGTTGTGTTTGTTTCAACAATATAGCGATTGGAAGTCGCAGGGAGAACCCTGCGCTACCCCACTTAGGTCCTCGTGGACCCTTTGTGATGCCCTTGTTGGGGTCAACCGTTGGTGTTGTATCGGCGTTCCTCATCCCCCCTCCTTGTGGCTAATAGATACCGTCCAGCCATCCCGATGTCCTCAAAAACCTGCAAAGATCAGACAGTGAGATATCAGAGAGTTCTTGTAGGTCATGGAAGAAGTAGCTTCCAAGTGTTCTCTTCCTCAAGTGACATAGACTCGGGCAGTGACAGAGGAAGTGAGGTGTGTACTCGTGGACCTCCTCGTCTCCGCAGCCTCTACATATATCGTCATCTTTGAGATTTAGTTTCATTGCGTGGTTTCTTAGGAAGTTATGATCAGTTAGAGCCCCTACTAACTTAGATAGCGATGACCTGTCAAACTGTAGTAGTCTGTTGGTCCGGCTTCTATTATATTCTGGGCAAAGCTTCCGTGATATTTCACAGGTAGTGAGTTCTTTCCACCTGTTGTTAGTTTTCATTCGAATTTTGTTCTCCACTCGCTCGCTGAGTTTGCAAAGTGGAGGCTTGATTGACTGAAGTGCTCTGTCGAGATCCATTACGGACCCCTTTCTCGCCAGTTCATCCGCCATCTCATTGCCGGTTTTGTCTCTGTGTCCAGGGACCCAGCAGAGATTTGTGGTATGCTGAGAGCAAAGAACCTTGAGCTCTTCGCGGCAGCAGTGAACTAGTTTGGATTTTATTTCATTAGCAGAAACTGCTTTTATAACCGCTTGGCTGTCAATGAAGATGGTAATATCGGTACGGGGTATTGCCAACATTGACGCCTTACGGGCCGCTTCAGCGATAGCCAAAACCTCCGCCTGGAAGACACTACTGCTATCAGGTAGTCTGATGGAGCAATGTATATTTAATTCCTCAGAGAATATGCCGGCACCGGTTCCACAGTCCATCTTTGAGCCATCTGTGTAGATGGATATTGATTTACTTTTTGTGGGTTCATTTGTATTCCATTCTTCCCTACTCGGGAAGGAGCAGGTGAATGGTCTGTCAAAGAAAATTTGCTCAAAATGTTTTTATTTCCCCTCAACCAATCTACATTGTTAATTTTTCATGAATATTTTAAGCAAATGTAGGTACACTTATCTCTAAAAAAATATCCAATGCGTTCGGCTCAAAATAAAGCATTCAAACCCAAGCCCAGAATACTCGAATATGCATTGTAAACAGAACTTAACAAAAATGTTATATTAGCTATGCTTTTACGGGTTCTACTTCCAGACGTCTGTATTTATGGCACTATCAATGTGCACGATTGAGATTCAGATCAGTTTCCCAAATGTAGTATTCATTGCAAGACTAGCTGGACCACAAAGGGAAATAAAAGTCCAATGCAATTCAGTTTGTCCATCGAACACTGTATGCTCTTGCTCTGTTACCGACTCATTAACAAAGATAAACTTAAACATGGATGTGTACATTTGCGGTGGAAACAATAAAATACGTACTACAGTTCCTCTTTTCTTTATGACGTCGCTATCGCAGAACAAAAACACTCTGCCAAGGTTTTTCAATATACACGAGTACGAGTATCCCTGGTAATAATTTCAACTGCTCATTGACAACTTTCATCGGCTGCACCTCGGTAAAATCAGAATTTCTGAGAACGATTTGCACAACTATGTTCTGAACCCTGTAGAGAGTTGATTTCCGTCGAAAGTGATGAATTGTGCAGACTCAATTGACAACCTCTTTTGCCGGTCGACGTACTCATAAATTAAGAACCTTATAGGTACAGAGACTGAGCATACTGTTGTCTATAGTCTCCCAGCTATCAGGTGTCATTCGATAAAATTTAGGACCTCCGTTCGTTCAGAGATAAAACACTACATACCTCCAATCTCGGTCCTATTAGTCAACTTCAATCTAACATTTGTATTCACAAAAGTACCATCAGAGTGGGTACAACAAATCAACTGAAAATGACGTTGCAAGTGTCTGACACTCACTCAAATGCAATTTACATACAAAATTTCCCCCATGCAATTCGATTGGGAAACGCACCAGCAAACAGCACAATGTGTTAATTCGGAGGCGGAATCTAATTCCTGGCAACAATCCCATAGCACTATGCGTATGCATGCATGTAAAGACGGCCGTCATCGTCGTCGGCGTCGTGCCCATGCTTAGCCGCCGCCTTTGACAAGGTGGTTAAACTATTATGAAATTTGTTTATCATTCGTATCAGGTTCGGCTTGTACTCTGGCATGGTGTATGCAGGAGGACATTCGTTTGCTGAGGCAATAACTCAATTACTTTGGCTTGTAGTATGGCTTTTTAGTTTAAAGATCTTTGGCCTTTCAAGTGTCGGAAATTTATGCGGACTCAACGAGGTATGGAGTTAGCTTAAACTTTCTTCACACAAACCCACACGTTCTTGTCAAAACAAGTCGTACATTTAGCAACAGATACATGATTTATGCATATCCGTTTGAGAAATGACTTTGATTCGCATCATTGTGAGTGGTGTGGTCATGTATTGTGTCTACCGACACTCCCGGTTGAAGTGGAAAGGCTTTCCCTTACGGCACTATTAGAGAAACAAGTTGGATCACATCGTCCTTCGACTTGCGACTCTTTTGAGTCTAGACTCAAATTTGAGCTATAGGTTATGTAGATCAATTGTCGTTTCACAATAACATTCGGGCTAAACTCAGAAATCTTTAATAAATAAAGTGCACGACTGGGTCAGATAAAATTTTCTCATTCATCAAAAAAAACTGTACATAAAATATAAGAATAGGTAGCTCTTAAATTTTACAAGAGTTTTTAGTACAAGGAGGGGTAGCAGGAGTTTCTGTTTTCTGATCTGCTGGTTTAAGGTGATCGGGATTGGAAGTAGGGGTTCGCGATAAACTGATATCTAGATATATTATGCAAGAATTCAGAGATTCGCTTTTGAACTTGCAATGACAGTTATAAACGGAATATCCCGATGGACGCGCGTGGGGGTGCAAATGAAGTGGGAGCTTTTGATTGTGTAAGCCCCAAGTGGTTGGAATTATATAGGAAAACAAATAAGAAGTGGGAAACATTTGTTAAAAAAGAATATCGTTGTTGCATTATAATACAGTCGATACCAAATCATTCTGAAAAATATTTAAATCGAAGTGGTTTTCTTTGATTTTACGTTGTTTTTTCTCTGGGTGTACCTTTTTTATTGGCAGTACGGTATTGAGTTTTAAAAAAATATTCGAAGACAGACCGGGTTTTGGGTAGTTATTTTTGAGAAATAATTAGAGAACTGAGTTTTTAGATTTTTTTGAGTTTTTTGTTTTTTTGTTTTTCTAATTTTGAGGAAAATTCGCAAAATGCAAACCAAAATAAATGTCAGTCCCCTGTAAACTCTACAAATGCATTTAATATTTCAAATTCTTGCCCATTGATTTCAAATTATGTAGAATTTTTCGAAATACAGGGGTTTGGTAATTTTTGTTTTTTTCTGATTTGCTTATTTAAAAATGGGTTCTCTCTCCTCGATATACGAAGGACCGTTTGCAATTGAAATATTCGCAGCACATAAGGTTCGTGAGAAGATATTTTAGTCACTTTATTAAAATTTAACAGAGATTAATGAACACTTAAACTGAACACGATGCACTGTGAGGTGAGGTGTGGCATAGCTATGATTAATTATCCAGCTACCTGACGGTTTTTGTTCAGCGGATGGTGAAAGGTAAAACCATCTTTCACTGAACTCGCTCACACGTCACAACACTACGCCATCGGTACGGAGTGTGTCAGAATTAATGGCTATATTTCGTAGCATGATTTTTTTTTTGTTTTTTTCAAGGGTGTGTAAAATATTTTATACAAACATACACCATGCTAGTGTGAGATACATTTATTTTTCGGATAAATATGTGTTGTAATTGGACTGATAGATGAGAATTTCGATCTCTTGTCGATAGTCTTTGGCGGTGCTTGTAGTATGTAGTTTTGGGGCATACTCATCGGAAATGGATACCCATTGCGGCGAACTAATAACAAATTTAGTTTCGACTTTAAATTTCCGAAAGCTCACAATTGCACAATTTGTATGGAAAATTTAAATTCGAAACTAAAATTGTTTATTGGTAAGGCCCATTGTGAATATTTCGATCCTTACTAGGATCTATTAGACGATGGAAATTAACGTCGACATAACTATATATCTATTGAGCCAAAAGATTCAGAACGGTGTCTTAACTAGATGGATTCCATTGTACTGTATGGGTTCTCGCAACCTTTCGTTTGTGTGATTTTTTTATTATTAAGGACGAATGGAAGGAGCCTGCAATTTTATGCTGAGCCTAAACGCCGGAATTGAAAAGCATTTTAAATATGTTTCTTATTTCTTCAGGACATAATTGTTCCCTGATTTCACGAAGAGCTGTAGCTGAATATTTCCAAGTCTTAAAAGATATTAAAAACAACTGTTGGGCTAGGTAGGTAATGCCCTAGACCGGTTTTAAATTTTATCTTTGAATTTTCGAATATAACCGGGCAGAGAGGATTCACTTGGTCTTTATATCCTTAACCACATTTGAAATTGTGTGATAGACAGAAAAAAAACTCTGATTTCCATCAAAAGGATGAACTACGAGTACCTATTTTCCAGGCAATTCGACCCCACTGATGAACGCACGGGTCGGCCTTTTAAATAAATCACATTTTTGCTTCAGACTTGAAAAAGTATAATTTGTAAAGCTTTTAGCGTGCTGGCTTTTTCTGACATATTGCTGAAGCAGAACAACCGTCAATTAAGACCAATTTTTGTTCTAAAGAAAGCCGACGCCCTCGGACATGCAACACACATCCCATCCTTATGAGACCATTCAAATGATCAGCAAAGCACATAACATGGCGCAGCACTTTAGCCGGCAACCACACATCTTTGCTTTGAATTATTTCGGGAACTAGTACTTATCTCTTCTCACTCTCACATGACAGCGAACAAGCTTGATGTTGTTCTGTAACTGAAAATAAACGCGACTTGTGCCACTTCCTTTTCAAATCCCGTAATTAAAAGTGCGATCGATTTACAGATTAACATACAAAAGCAAAAGTTGTCATGTTTTCCCGCAAGAAAAGGACATTTATTTTCAGTTACCAACACCAGTTACAGTAGTTATTAGATCACGAATTAAAACGCTAATGATGTACGACGAACATAAATAAAAACACTCAAGAAGAAAGGAATGAAAAAAAGGACACATGCGTGGCACGTTCGCACACATAATGCAATATCCGGAGAACACACACGTCGTCGTTTAACATCTTGTGCCGAACTCCTGACATGCTCAGCATGTTAAAATACCAAATTACAAAGCGTTGCCTCCTCTGTTGGTCTCATATTTTTAAGTGTACTGACTCTTGTGAATGGTGATGGTGACGGAGTGTTGGCCTCTTCTGCTCTGCTATGCAAAACGTCTTTTGCGATGAGAACATGTGATACTCCTCGTCTTTAGTATGAAGGCAGATTCTCCAATATGAAAATAATATTCACTTTAATCTCTATTTTACAGGTTGCCGTCACCCGAGTGCGAGTCCGACGTTTGTGTCATTAAAAAAAAAAAGAGTCATTAGAAAAAAAAATACGTGCGTCTGATATATACGTTCATAAAAGGACAAGGAGCGTGAATTAATATTTACGTTACGAATGTATCCTGCCCGATCCCACTTAATGAAAAGATTGGTTGCATTTAAGTAACGTCTTGTAACGTTCGAAGAAGCAGAACTTCGAGAGAGGAAGATTTTTAAATTCGCACTTGCATTATGTTGATGTAGATCCATCTCGACCAGGAGTGATCTTTGTTCCCTCTTCGCAGTTCTGTTTGATTTGGTCACCCAAATAATTTTTTTTGTTATTTAAAAAGAAATTTTGGAATGAAATAAAGAAATCTGTTGGGCAAATACAATTCTTTTGAAGCTGATTATAATTGGACGGGCTACTAAGTTGCTGTTCAAAAAATAAATAATAAATTGCGACAGTTGTTGGTGGAGAGGGGGGGAAAGTGCTCCAACTCAGGCACTTTATTTTGTACCAAACTTAAAGTGCCTGACTTAAGAACTACTGTGCCGAAAAATTAACAGAGAGTGCTATAAAAAATATATAATCAATTTTTCTATATTTTTAGTTCAGGCGACATCTGATTCGTGCCGACCAAAATAATATAAATTGACCTCTGTAACATCTCTTTCGAAGTTTGCAATTTTCGTAAGTGTACTTGCCATCAGCGTGACAATTGAGCGACTAAAGTTACAATTTGGTCCTTTTTTGAGAGCCTGCCACAACTTTTTTGCTATTTTAGCCATTTTTTTTTAGTTGGAGAAGGCGCTTCAAAAATGTTCAAATGATGTTCCAAATAAAAACCTTTTAAATGGAACGCAGTTGCCTATCACAGCACTATTATAGTGTTTAGCAGACCAATACTTGTTAACTATCGTTCAAAAATTGTGAATAAGCAATTCTGCTTTAGAAATGACACTTTTTTCTCAATGGCCCTTTTTCTTGCGACTCTTTAGAAGTCTGCAACGGTCACACTGCTTGCCATATGCGGTAAAATCAAGGAAAATGTTTTGCGAACTATCGCAACAATTCAGAGAAATTTGGCTCAGAAAAGAAAAACGAAGACGCTTCAAGTCGCTTTAGAAGCAAATGGACATTAGTTGAACCAATGTTTACCAGAAATGTCATTGAAATTATCTGCGGTACCTACCTACAGAAAAAAAGAAAACAATTTCATTGTGAATGAATGAAACGCAAAACCTAAAAGGCGTTTATTTCAGAAATGCCTTTTTAATAGGTTTGGTAAAATTTACAGAAAATAATAATTTGAGCTTGTGTCAAATTTTGTAAAGTTAAAAAAAAGTGTCGTTTTGTTTCAATAAAAATAAATATAAATGAAGTAAGAGGTTTGACTTTTCCCAAAAAAAAGGCAGTTGTCTTAATTTCATACATTTTTTTCAAAGGATAACATCTTTAATAATAAAAGTGTCAAAAATGAGAAAAATAACTTACCAGCCTTACCCCTGGGTGGTCTAAAAATTTTTGTGGACTATATTCTTTACCAGCACGAAACCTCACCGTGACAACCGACGCGCAAGTGAAATTAGAACACTTTGCTTCATGACCAATATGAGTGTTGGCTGATATCAATAGGCCTGTTCATTTTTTGCCTCGATTTCAGAAAAGCAAAGTAAAGTACGATTTTCAGCACACAATTAGGTACAACAACTACGATCTACTTAACACTTCGAGACTCACTAGTTGCTGTAATCGCGTGCTGAAAATCTTACTTTACTATGATGAGATCGAAGCTTAAAAAAAACTCCTAATATTGGACATAAAAATATGGCGATTTGCCACAACAATAGATAATACATTTATTCCCTTTTTGTGTTCTTAACTGTGCACATTAAAAAATCTAGTTCACTTAAATCGACTAGATTGGTCTGTACTAAATGTAACCCGAATGAAAAAACTAGATTAGTCGGGAACGTCACTTTTCCTACACCAGCCACATATGGCAACTGTCAACTTATTAGTACTTAGGCACTTGACTAGATTCGTCGGTCTTCGAAACCGTTAACTAAATAGCTGTTCATACATATGACGGATGTAAGCCAATAAAAGACAGCTGTATGTCACACTTACTAAACTATTGACACTTGGAAATCCACATTGAAAATAGCAGAATTTTGACTTATGTCACAACGATTATACGAGCAATATCGTATAAGTGACTCGGGCCTATCTCCGTCAAATCTAAAGTCAAAAGAAATAAAGGAGGAAATTGGATAGCCGAGCTTGTAAAACACCGTAACAGACTTAGGCTAGTTGACTTTGTTGCGGGATCGAACTTACCATTTATAAGTATACCTAAGTAACACGTTACATATAAAGCGCTTTTAATGACGCACACTAAACCAATACATATCACTTTAACCAAATCATCTATACCACATATGCATATAGTATCAAGCCCTACTCCACTTGGGTGTCATGTCCATAATTGGGTTTCTGACAAATCGCACAACCTGTATAATAATCTTCATGTGTCAACATAAATCGCAAGCTTCTTGTTTCAGGCGAAAACGAAAGGTTTAGCAGACATAACTTTCCATTGACAGGCACAGGCTCACAAAATTAACGTATTCCGAGACCCACCTCAAATTTATTCTTCCTTGGTCCAAAAAGTGTTGAGAAACATTTTGTTTCCGCTTCAGATTATTCGTGAGTGGACATCATTTAAGATGACGTGATCACACTGTTTAAATTAATGCAAGCTGCTGAGGGGATCGCATTCTTTTCTTTGTTTGAGTTAATGGAATTTTCACAAAATTCCCATCGCGAGTTAAGATGAATCGTTTGCCTTACCAAATTATGGTCGATAAGGCTACCTTAATTATAACCAAAAACAAACACAAACCAAAAAGAAGCAAGTGGAGCTCAGTGGTGAAATCATGCATGTGAAATAGTTCATATTTTTGTTGATTTATGCATCAGCCGCGAATAAAAATAAGAGCAAAGAATATGAGTATTCGTTATATAAAAAGCGACTTCATAAGTAGATGCTTAATTTAAAAATTTCGTGTCCACTGGAAAGTGGCAGCTTATGCGAGATCGTGTTCACCTGCATCATAAACTAAGTACCTATTATTTACTACTTAGTTTATGACCTGTATATTCCGCCATTTTGTACACATGTCTATTCAACTATTCGAATGAAATATTATAATCGGTTCACACAATTCGATCCGCACTGTTTGTTTTGTTAGTGAATCGTTCACCTTGTACTGTTGCCGTGCACTCATCTGAAAAACCCCCAGATGTCGGAAGGTAGCAAAGCAATCTAAAAACTAAATTATAGCTTGTCACAATTTTCTGAATTTTCCACCATATCAAACCAGGTATGGAAAATGGATTGAAAATTTAAATTAATGACTGTATTAAAGTAGAATTAATTATTGTGTTTATTTTCGGAACTTATAAAATAATTTTTTTACACAGCACTGCACAGAGTTAACTTTGGGAGCCTTTAAAGTCCGATTGCACCTTTCGTCTAAACTGGGACCCCAGGACCTGCTTCTTCTAAAATAGTCCAAATCGGATACCTTTGCGATAATTCAGGACACTTTTTAACGCCTTTTCAAAATTTGGTTATTTACAAGACGCAAAATATTATATTCTCTCTTTGTATTTAGAAGATATCGACTGTTGACATCGAATCGAAATAAATCTTGCATTTCTGCCATTTTTAATGCTTAAGCCTAGTGTGGTATTCCAGGAAAGGTAAAATTAAGCGCCTCTCCAATGTTTATCTCCACCACTTCGCTTAATGTTAGCTTAATATTAAAAGTGTAAGTTCCGTAAAAAAAAACTATGTTGGTTAAGCTGATTGACTTGCTACTGTTAAATTTCGTTGAACATTTTGTTGCAAATACCGATATTTTGTCTGATCTGTCAAAATTTAGCTGTGGAAAAATGTATTTTGCATTAATAGGTACGCTTACTTAAATTCTGTAGAGATTTTTTGTACAGTTGCTAACAAATTTAGCTTAACTGCTTGACTTAACCGCTTTGCTTAATTTAATCTTTGGAGACATTTTTGTATGGGGGCTTAATATAAGCGCGAGTAGCATATTAAGCTTAAATCTAGAATTTTCGATGACTTGAAAGCATTTTTTTAAAAAAGAAAGATGGTTCTGGAATTTTGGTCATTTGTGTACATTAAGCTGATACACAGTGCATCACAGTTTGAGATGTGTCCTACCATTTTCCAACGCATCAGATAGAATTTGAAATGTGAGTACGATGAATCCAGTCATTTGTGTAAGTAGGCCTGTTTTTTTGAGCTTCGATCTCAGCAAAGCAAAGTTAAGTAGGATTTTCAGCACGCAATTACAACGACTACGCTCTACTTGACACTTCGAGACTCGCAGTAGTTGTTGTAAAATGTGTGCTGAAAATCCTACTTTACCTTGCTTTGCCGAGATCGAAGCTAAAAAAAAACGACTACATGGGCTTATACAAATATATACCGTGAAGGTTGTATATCTTAAATATGATGGACCTCAAACATAAAAAAAAATACACACACTCTAGTTAGATTCCTCGAATTGAAAGTGTAAATTTTATTTATAGATGTCTTAAATATTTAAGAAGACTGTAGACTGATATTTTTTTTCTGAAAACTGATACTTAAATGTTCAATAAAAATGAAGTTCGTTCTTTAAAAACAGTTTTTTTATCTATTATTATTTTTTATCTTACCTAACTAGCAGGAATTTTTTTTTTTTTTTTTGCACTTTTCTTTTTGAAATTATGGCAGCAGTGCAGTGATAACAGATCGTGGGTAATTTTCCATATTGTTAGTATTTCGCATCTATCCGACTTGTGCTTGCCACACTTCGCCAATTTGAATTCAAAACCGACTGAGTATAAATACAAAACCGCCTCTCGAAGTTTTACCTAGTTTGAAACGGAGTGTTTTGTGATTTGCTTATATTTAAAAAAAAAAAAAGTAATATTGTTGATCTTCCTGTCAATATATTTTAGAACGACGTCGACTAAAAAAAGTTAACAAAAATAATTTCTTGTAACCTTGGGGGCAGATCATGTCAGACGATACCGGTTTTGCAATTTTGATGATTAAAATAAGTTATATTCAGCCCGACCTTTTTTGATCGCCCTAAGTTTTCAATAAATTTGAGGAAAATAAACTAGATGAAGGTCTTGAACTCGTGATTTTTGCATTTAGTTGCTAGTTTTGGACGATAGACGTCTCAGAAGTACAAAATTCCTATGTGGACGGAACAAAAACTTTCAGCGACAACCAAGTATATAATTTAAAAGCATGGGTAATCTAGTAGGCAAATTCAACCAACGACATGGGGAAAAGGTTATTTTTCGTCATTCGTGTGGGAAATTTGTAGCATAAAGCACGTTACCACCGGTAACAGTGTTTTTTTTTTCTCCTGTTAAATGGAAGAGAACACACAAAACGTGAGAGTAAGTGCAGGGTGTATTAAGAATAAAGGCATTTTTTAAGTAAAAAAAATGCTTACTGTAGATATCCTCGTAACTGACTGGATCTGCCAACACAATATAATCTTGCTATATTTGAATAAGCACATACTTGATGTAAGAACCTTTCCGACAGTTCGTCATAAACCACAAATAGACGAAAGTGCTGGTGTAGTCCAAAGTCTTACACGCCGACGCGACATTTGGTATGCCAGCCAATTTCATTATGTCAACCTTTATTTTGATCTCTTGAATATCGTTATTCCAAAAGAAACCAAGAAACGTTATTGACGTAAATGTTGAACAATAACCTTAACAGTTCGGCAAATTCCACTTCTTAGTGGACGTTCCAGTATATGGCTTACTATAAATGCATTTTCACTTTTTTTTTACGCATGCAACATACCTACGCACACTCTTCAATATCGCCTGTCATGGCAATCAACAAATTATAATAAATCAAATAAATATTTAGTAAACATACTATTAATATGCAAATATTTGCATGCATTGTTTGCGTATTTTCATTTATTTGGATATTGCCCGCTTTCATGTGTTGGTAGTTGGTACCGCTTTATTTTGCAAGTGCGCTGCTGCTCTTAAATTTTTAACACATTGTTCAACCTGTCACGCTGTGGTGGAATTTCGCTGCGCGAATTTAAACACGCTTGACATGTAATTATGTTGACAATCGACGACCAATTTCGTAGTATAACAATGTTCACCCCAAGTGAACCCACTTATTTCAGAATTAATTTGTTTTCATTAGGCTTAAATTATGTAGAGGGAAATTCTTTGTAATTATTTCTCTACGTGCCACATCTCGTGACAGAGCATTCTATTTCGGTGCAACAGCTCAAAGATGCGGCACGATCGCACTTCCAGCGGCAGCCGCTGATACAATCAGCACACCACCAAATGATCAATCAGAAGACGCTTGCAGTCTCGCTTACAAATCCCAGCAGTCACTTCTTTGAAATGAACACAAATATTTTTAGCATCACAGATGTACGCCATCGGTACACCCCCAGCCCCGACCCCAGTCTCCGCGTAATAGTACACTTACGTACCATCGACCATGGTGGCAGGCCGATGTACACGCATATCCATATAGATGTGCCTCGCCATATACTGTGGGATTCGAAATCGGATAGGATTCGTTCATTAAGCTGCATCTTCTGTCGGCCGAACTGCGTCCTCCTCAAAGTCAAAGCACCACTTCCACACTTTGAATAGTCTGATAATTTGTAAGAATTTCATGGTGTCGACTAGAGCACCAGCCGCACACCTCGCGTCGCTCCCTTTGCGCAAGCGATTCTCCGCATCTCCTCAAGGAAGAAGCCCATAAATTCCCCTTGAAGAAGTGTCTTGCTTGCTTCTGTCACGAGTAATTATTTCTTCGACATGTCGGGAGATGACGACAATGATGATGTCTACTCGTGATATGGGGCGCGTGGCGCGTAGACTACAGCTTTATAATAATAAACCATCCAATGGCCAAAAAAGTGTATCCATACGAGTATGCCTTCAGCCTTGTTCCGGAAAGGGCGATACCGAAAAATTTAATTATTCCTTGATCATGGATGAATTCTTTGTTATTTGAAAAATTTGTGTTTATTATAGGTCGCCCATAGATACCTGCGCCCGCACATGACTTTTATGGCAGCGATAAAATTTTATGTCTGACTTGTCATCATTAGTGGAACGACACATCCCTCGACTTTGACGGCAGGTGTAGCTTTCAATTACTCGCGCCCATGGAATGTGTACACGTTAATGAGTATTTTCACTGGATCACTGTTTTAATGTGCACTTATTAGGTATTTATTTATGCCCAGATCAATAATGTATCAGCGGAAGTGTCTGCTGATGCAAGATTCTATCAATCTATCGATAAGATATATACGGAACTAACTGTACCCCCCGGCTTTGCCCGTACTAAGGCCCGCACACATGCCGCAAAGTGCTTTGCTTGGACAGTGCAGAGTAATCCAAGTTTTGGGTTGGGTAAGTGAATCAAGTAGAAAATTGAAAAAATAAGCATGGCGCACAGTTGTAAATGATACGTAGTAGCGACTTTGATCAAAGTATGTATCAGACTCACCCAATTTTAAATATATTTTGTGTGAGTTTTTTGTAAAAATAATTCACAATAAAGTTGCCTTTTTTCAATGCCTCAAGCAAATTGCTGTCTGGAGAAGCACCAGCACGCGTCTCTAATCTGATGTATTTAAATCTGAATTTATATAAAGAAAATATTGTCAACCAAACAACTTTCGCTCCACCGAAGCCCAATGTGACACTAGATTTGATCTACGCTCTTGAGCTTATTGGTAGAGGACATTCACTTAAAAAACAAGGAATGCGATCCTAAAATTCGACAACTCGAGAAAAAGATGATCATCTATAACAAGAACGCTATGGTCTGCTTTTCGACGCATTGAAGAAAGACAATGGGCACATTCAAGAATCTAGTAATTTTAAGTCGACTAGATTGGTCTGGATGAGATGTAACCTGAACGCAAAAACTAGATTGGTCGGGAATGTCACTTTTTCTACGTCAGTAGACATATGCGAACTGTCAACTTATTACTCTACTCAGTCACGAATTTCTTGACTAGATTCGTCGACTACCCCTCCAAAAACGTCAATTAATTAAGTCAACCAATTTCAGCCAATCAAAACCGAGATACATCTAGTCAGACAGCTGTCAGACTTACTAAACTAGATATTTGAACTTCCCCATAGACCTTTGCCAGTTGCTACACAAAATGCATTGCCAAACAAAGAAAAAAAACAGACCTTACTATATAGCAATCATGTTTAACCTTAACAATAAATATTTTGTAGGTCACAATGGGTAAGCTTATATGAAAAATGTGTCATTGTGAGTTCGTAAAATCTAGCCCAGACAGCACTCTCAGAGCACTTTTGTTTTGCTCTAGGTTACTTTTTATGTTCGTTTGGTACGAAAAAAGTAATATTTTTCCGATTTCAAAGCACTTCTGCTAATCTGGATTTCTTTCTCAGGGTAGCTTCAGATATACCAACACAAATGCGTTTTAGTTTGACAACTAGTGGAGTTTGTTTACGTTTTCGTAAATTTTTTCAACTGCAAAGAAACGCATTGCATCGGGTGGAACTTTTTTTGCTAATTCTAATTCTTATTCTAATAGCATGAATATCAACAAATTGTGTCCTTAAGTGAATACGCATATCCCTTATCCAATAAGCGACAAATGCTTAGTTTACAATAATTCATCATTAAAACTGTTGCACACTTGAAGGTGGGGCACAACTGCTACTCAATTATTGGTAGTAATAATTATTAGTCAAATGCCACACGAAACTTTATAATCTGTCAGTTAATGAAACCTACAAACTAGCATAGAATTGTTTGAATATTTTGGGCTGAGACATAGGACAACAGAATGTGTAGTAATGAAATGACATTGATCAAGCGTCTCGCTATGCCTCCGATAGGCTACAATTTACCCCAGATAGACATCAGAGTAAAAGGGCAAACGGTTGGTGGTCAACTACTAGTTGAGAATGATGGATATCTACTCCATGGATTTCCCAAGAGTAATTAAAATTAATTTATTGCGTGGGAAATTCATGGTTCGTGCAAGATAAATTGAACTTGCATGCATAAAACTGCAGGCAAGTGAAGCGTTACCTTCCAAGCGGAATGATGAATTCCCCCCCATGATAAATGTGACTATATCTGGATGTGCTTTGTAAAATATTTGCAACAAGTCGATTCAGTGTCTTTGGGCATTTTCGATGCGTGGTTGTTGTTTTTCAACTTCTTGTTTGCGTAGAATGAGGTAGATATTCCGAGTGTGAGTTACATAAAATATGCAAGTGTAAGCGTTGCATAAGAAAATGATTTCCAAAAACTGTTCTACTTTTTGTTTCAAGCTGGTTATGTACTATTTATTACGATTGTCTGCCACTACTTTTCAGGTGTGGCAGCAATGCAATATATAGGTACGAAATTTCGCTTTTCTATAAATTAAAATGGCTTCCGGAAGTTTCTTTATTTTTTTCGTAGGGGCGGTACGCGGCTGTTCCGGAACAAAATTTTCCGGTGGTAGACAGCATTTATGCATTTTATAAATTCCTAAGGAGCCTAAAAATCGCCAAACTTTAAAGTGAATAGCGTAAATTAGGAAAACTATCAAATGACTATTTTTAGGAAACAGTGAGAAGTTCGAGTAGCCAAATCAGATATAAATAGCCAGTGATGCTAATACTGCTACTTGTGTATCAGCTGATAGAACTCTCTGCAAATTATTTTCCGCTGCGTTTTTGCAGACATTTCGCTGTCCATTTGGAGACCGTCGGAAAATTTTGTTCCGGAATAGCTGCGTACCAGGCTTAACATTGCAGTACAAATGTCAAATTTTCGCAAGCAAATAATGCCCCGGACAATAGTTAAACGTGTGCGAAAAGAGAGTGGAAAATTGTACCATGCAATCTACTACAACTACCCACTTTTTCGCCATCAATTCGCAGCAACTGGGTATTGCAAAACGAAAAGGAGAGCGAAATTTTTCGTTCATGATTGTTGTGTCATTTTTGTATGGGACTTTTCGTTCCGGAACAGATGCGTACCAGGCTTAACTGATAAATGAATTGTTGGTTTAATTTACTGACACTAAATACCACTCTCATTTCACGTGTTTTAAATCAGAAGCAGAAATGTTTTCAAGTAGAAATATCGGCCGCCAGAACTTGTGTTTATTTACGTTTTACATATGTATAATTATGAATAGAACGTCCATGACACTTTAGGCGGCTGATTTGTGACCTCATTGCTCATTCTTACGCCTTTATTAGCATTGACTGCGAACAAACGGATCTCTCTGTCCTGTCTCGTGCAAAAATGCGCGTGTGTTATATTGTAGGTAAATGCAGTACAAAACTGCAAAATTAGTCCTGTCATTATTTTATGTAAATATTTTATTTCACTTACTATTACTATTACTGATACTATAATCAGTAACAAAAAAATGGTGAGAACATGGCATGTGCATTTTAATGGACAATGGACAAAGTAACAAATTTTCAGTTATCCAAATAAGAAATTTAGAAAAAAAAGTGTTGAAAAAGAAAAAAAACTTATATATGACACATTTTTCAGTACTAGATTAGTTGATTAGTTGTTTGCTCTTTTAGCAAATTAGGGCACGTTTGCACTCTTTTTTTATTACTTAATGATAACGTTATTTTTGTTTGTCATAGACTTGTTTTTTTGAAGAATTTAAATGAAAAACAATATAAATAATCAACATCTTCTTAAATACAATATTTATATGTTTTTGTACACAAAATAGTTCATAATAAACATCGTCTTCAAATGCAGAAATGTTCATTATTATAATGAACAGATGCGGTTACCGTGAAATATAAAATATAGGCGCTCTACCTTGATTTAGTTTAACAACTCAAATCAGTTTAGTTTAGTTTAGCGTATTGAGAACGGATTACTTCCAGAAAAAAGAAATGGTGAAATAGTGATTTTCACGGATGGATCCATGATGGATGGCGAAGCGGGGGCCGGTATATATTCAGAAGAGCTGGAACTTGCCCGTCACATTAGCCTCGGGAAATACACTTCAGTATACCAGGCTGAGATGATTGCTTTGCTTCATGCGTTGGACTTCTTGCTTGAGAGTCAGGTGGAAGGAAGAAATATCCTAATAGTACTGGACAAATAGGCGGTGATCAGATGCATGGAACAAACAAGCATCACAACATCATTGGCACTGAAATGTGTACTTAAGCTCAATAAGTGTTCATCTAAAAATTAAGTAACACTGACTTGGGTACGAGGACACATAGGGACTCCCTTGCAAAACAGGGGTCAACTGAAAAGTTGCTGGGACCAGAACCATTCTCTTCAATTGGCAGAGGAATGGTAGAACAGCTGATTCACAAATGGATCACGGCAGAACACCTGAGAAGGTTGGTCAACCGTGGAACAATGTAGACAAGCTAAAATGGCAATAAAGTGGCCGACCTGCTCCACTCAAAGAAGGGTTCTAAGTATGAGTCGAGGAACATTGAAATGGGTCGTGGCTTTGTCTACAGGACATGGTAATATCGGGTATCACTTAAGGAAAATGGGCCTTAGAGAGGATGATACTTGTTAACTATGCCTGGAGAAATCTGAGACAGCGGCACACATACTGTGTCAATGTCCGGCGTTGGCTAGCAGAAGAATGAGGATCTTGGGACATCATTGGGTCGAGGCCCAGTCGATAAAACAGATCTCCCATAAACAGATGCTAGCGTTAACACTAGGAATCGAGCTCAGAGAAGAACTGTGGAGAAATCCAGAGAGTCTACCTGGGTAAGATTTACAGTGGTAGAGAGACGAAAAGAGACCCGACAATGGTGGTTTGATTCGAATATCTCTCGAAATCTATATATATAAATCAGTTTAGAGGGGTTTAACCAAATTGTAAATCCAAATATATAATATTATTTTGGCGAAAGCAGATTGTGTAATTCAACTCACAACAATCGAGAAAGAAAACATGCAAAATTAAATACAAGTCTATGACAAACTCAAGACCTACTCTGTCGCCCAGTGTTATTTGCAAACAACAAATAATAAATTATATTTTATCACATATTGGGGATTTGATTTCTCTATCTCACACTCTGATACCGCAGTATTCCATAGGACATCCATGTTTATGTACCTAGTCCTGCCATAAGTTCTGTTACACATTTTCCAGCGCTTATCGTTAAAAACTTCTTGTGGGAATTGCACCGGTAACTTTTTTTTCGGAACACATGCATTGATTAGTAAAGAAAACTTGCCAGTTTGGTCTCAGCTTGCGATCTATTAACATGGGGTGGGGCGTTAAAGAAAATCGAGTCGCGGTAATTGCGTTGCATAAGTGCGGGAAGAATGCTGGCCAAATTTTTGAGTTGCTAAAACCACTCGGCATATCGAGAATTTTTGTTTATCGGGCTATTGGTCGTTTCTGCGAATTGTCTGGAGTGGAGGACAGGTCAAGAAGTGGCCGCCCTCGCGTCGTTCGTACAAGTGCGGTAGTAAAGGCAGTGCGTGAACGAATTCGGAGAAATCCACTTAGGAAACAAAAGATCATGTCCAAGGAATTGGATATATCAACCAGATCCATGTCAAGATTGATTCGGGATGATCTTCACATGAAAGCCTATCGTCGGTCCACGGGACATCTTCTAACTTCTCAATTGAAAAAAATTAGGCTGGAAAGATGTAAACGACTTCTGCAGTGGCACGCGGCCAATGGGCATGAAAATATTCTTTTTACGGATGAAAAAATTGTTTACCTTGGAAGAACTTTTTAATCAACAAAATGACAAGGTCTATGCCACGTCATCTAAGGAAGCGAAAAAAATCGTTCCCAGAATTCAACGAGGCCACCATACAGCTTCCGTAATGGTTTGGTGGGGGGTATCCCATCAAGGTGTCACATCCCTCCATTTCTGCTAAAAATGCGTAAAAACTGGGCAAAGGTTTACCAAAAAGACGTGCTAGAGGGCGTTGTGAAAGGTTTGACCAATTCTCTTTTTGGCGGAAACAGGTGGATCTTTCAACAAGACTCTGCTCCAGCGCATAAGGCCAAAACCACACAGGAGTGGCTCAGGCTCAATATTCCTGGCTTTATAGCAGCAGAAGATTGGCCCTCGGGGAGTCCAGATCTGAATCCACTGGATTATGGTTTGTGGTTAGAACTTGAAAACATGGCCTGTAAGACTCCCCACAGAAATTTGGAAAGTCTTAGAGCAGCATTGACCAGAGCAGCGTCCACAATCTCTATTGAAACCGTACGTGCCGCTATAGCCCAATGGCCACTACGTTTAAGAGCTTGTGTGAAAGCCAAAAGCGGCCATTTTGAGTGAAATTATTTTTATTCTATTGCCAATAATGTAAGCTAATAAACAAAACTATTTTCAATACGATATGTTAACTAGTTTTTTTTCTACAGCGCTTTGTATTTGTAACAGAACTTATGGCAGGACTAGGTATACATTTTGGAAACATTTTTCAATAGTTGTTATCCATCTCAACAAGAGTAACAAAGACCAATATGCTACCCAGCCAACATCGGCATTGAGTCCAAGCAGTCTAGGTCTTAGAAGAGTATTAATAATTACACACGGCTCACTGCCTTGGCAAGATATCTCAATTTAATTATACAAAAGGGAATCCCGAAAATCCAACAAAACAAAATGTGCTTAATTTCGCAAAACTGAAGATGATATCAAGTGACTCGCCCTCCCGTAAGTTAGTTGGCGCTTATCTCTGTTGGCTATAACAATATTCTGTTCGATGTGTCGAGGAGAAACTGATGTTTAGGTCTTATGAGCACTTATCCGTTGGAAAATATGGGATGGCAATATTTTCGCTGTGGTTAGCGAAATCCAATTTAATTTTCTGTTTACTCTTAACGTAATTGTAATTTTTCCAGTCGTTCTCTATGTACGAGGTATACATGCGTAGTTGTTATGTGTATCCACGTAGTGCTTTAGATATTACACCATGGGGTTGTGTTACAAATTTAATCTCTTATTTATAGGAATTGATAAATTCTTCAAATTAATTGAATCCTGTAGGGTGTTGGGGGTTAGCATGGCAAAGGGATAACAAACAACAAAGATGGCAGCTGAAGCTGCCATTTGTCTGAAAATGTTCACACTCTTGTAATTCAATATAGTTTCATTATAAATAGCAATATTTATTTGAGTAATCGTAATTGAATTGGCATACCTCGCATGACATGAAGAAAACCGAATAATTCCTATCCTAACTTGGTTTTAAAGTTAAATTTAATTGCATTCCTAGATCTAATAACATTTTTCCTGTTTGTTTATGCAGAACGTTTAAATGACTGAAGAGATTTTAATTCAAATATTTTTTAGACGTCAAAAAGGCTTTCGACTTCGGGTTTTATAGGTCAGAATATGTAATTTTGAATGGAAATGTAGAACGTCATTGTGAGTTAGAGAAATTAAACTTTGACGCTTGAAATTATTATTAGTATCGCGGTATATCTCTAAATATATTGCCTACTTTCTGGAAACGTTTTTGACTGAAAAGCATTTTTTCTGACTTACCTACAATACGAATTAAAGCTAGCCAACTTTTTCTTTTATGTTTTTTTAGCTTCTCAGATTTCTGCTTCATCCAGACGCCGAGCTGAAATCGAAATCTAACATCATCAAACTAGATCAAATAGAAAAATGTCAGAATCGTTCGTGAACACAGTTCTGCTCAAGGGTTAGGAGCACAAAACGCGTTCTTGGCACTGTTTCTATGGTAGTGGATTCACTGGCGTCGTCGTGATTAGGGCACCCACAAAGCGCTTGGTAGGAATGAAGACAGGCAGGTGATATTGATACCCGAATCCTTTGTTTATAAATTTTAATTATGCTCTTCTTCATTCAGCTTGCTTTTATACTTATAAATTTAAATGAATAAAAGTTTCTGTATATACTCATATATTCGGAGACGCCATAAGGGGTGAAATATGGTGGTGTGCAGCAAGAGTGTGGATTTGAATTAAATCATAATAGGTCTATTTCCCAAGCCAAGTATTAAAAATCTGCCAAACTCGAAAAATTGAATTACACTCTCTCAGAGAGCTAAAAATATACTCCAAAGTACGTCGGTAGATAGACTTCGAGCTACATTAGCCATACTTTTGGTTTTGACATCTAGATCTAATCTATATAACAAATAAATATAACTTACCTACCCTTTGGCAATATATAAAAAATATTCTGGGAGAACATTCGACCACCGCCGAATTTTCTTTATTTTCTCAGATTTTGTTTTTGTGCTCAATTGATTTTTAAGACGTATTTTGAATTTTTTGTTTCTTGTCAACTTTGTGCATTTGACATAATTTATCAGTTATTGGCCGCATTCAAGAATCTAGTTATCTTAAGTCGACTAGATTGGTCTGGATGAGATGTAACCTGAACGCAAACACTAGATTGGTCGGGAACGTCACTTTTTCTGCGTCAGGTACATATGAGAACTGTCAACTTAGTACTCAGTTACGAATTTCTTTGACTAGATTCGTCGGCTACACCTCCATAAACGTCAATTAAGTGAGTCAACGACCGATTTCAGCCAATGAAAACCGAGATACACTTAGTGAGAGAGCTGTCAGACTTACTAATGAAATTCGAGCCAAGAGAAGAAATGCTTGTTACTCGTTATTTTGCTAATTTTCCTTTTTTTCTGTCATGTTTTATGAAAACGTGTATAGACTTTGTGCGACTACGATCGACTTATATCGATTGTGTTCGTTTTAAACCGCGTACGTGAATGTAAAACTATTCACATAGAGCTCTTTACAAGGGGAAGATGTTTTTCTGATCGCAGTCAACTAAAGAGAGCGATTCATTTTAAGCAATAAGCTTGCACTTTATAAATCAACATTTGCAGATTAAGATACCGTATTCTATTTGGGGGAATCATTTAAATTTAAACAGAATATAAGAGAAGACTGCTGCGTTTTAGCTGCCACACATTTTACACCAGATCAACATACCTGGCAACACTATCAGAAAATAGAATGTTTTTTACTTCCTAATAGCTTTTATTTTCTTGTATCGTCCAAACGCGAGTTTCTTTTTGAATCATAATGGTACTTTGACACTGACAAACGAAAGGAAAGGACCCTTTAACCCTTGAACAACTCGATATAGAGCCAGAAACAGTCAAACAAGTCTTCGACGCGCTGCGCTTGAGCGAATCTAGCGCTTCAGGCTTCAAATTATTAATAATATTAAGGATGTTGATTTAAGTTGGTATAGGTACCTAATATTCATCGAGTTTATAGGAAGACATACCATACAAAGTTTAGCTTAGCGATCGGAGTGATTCTTGACAGTTTTTTTTTTTTTCTCCTTATAATAAATGAAAAATATGAGAGAAATATTTGAACAATGAAAAGCTCAGACAATCTGGGAACTTATTCCGTAATTTTTCAGACGATTATCGTCGAAACGATAGACCTCCAAAAGCAACAACTAAGTTCCAAAATTACGAGTTTGAGACCTTAATGAAAGCTTACGATAGTGAAACAAATTCGGGCAGAATAAAACTTCTTATGGTCATCAAAGTTTCAAAAACGATATCGTCCCAACGATTATTGTTATACGGAATCTTCTCCCTGGAAAAACTATTCCGGACGTAAAAAGTACATTTCCGGAAAGGCCCAAACAGATGGCAACGCTACTTGAGGAAGACGAAACAGCAGATCATAAATCACAAGTCAGTGTCCGGCTCCTGTGCGGAATTATGAGCACATCCTTTTCCAGAGCAGTAAGAACTACCAAAGTATTAAGGAAATCATGGTCAAACGAGTTAATTTTGTTTATTTAGAGAACGACTTATGGACAGTTAATTGGCAGTTGGGTGCATTTTTCAGTAAACTCAATACATTACATATCTGATCCAGAAACAAACAAAACTTGTGCAAACTCTGTGAAATGCCCTTGAAATGTCAACCCCAAGTCAGTCGCATGCCTTTGAAATTTAAAACGCAACATTAAAATGGAACAACCATCTGACAGCGAAAATGTAATGATATTCGAATAAAATCCCGTGCGCTCTAGTCCATTAACCCTTTCTTACAACCACGTCGAAGTGACGTATATAAAGAACAGTTGGTTACAACTCTTTTTCCTGGAACTTAACAACTTCCGTAGCTTACAGATGTGTGTGGTGTGGTGAGGTAATTTTAATACTCATTAACAACCCATCTATCTCGGCCCAATAAGACAGTTGGTAGCACCTTAAAGAGCCAACAATCCGAACACATTTCAAATTATTAGATCATTATATTTGGTATATATTAGCTACCAACAAAATACCCAGACCTATTAATAACTAAGTTTTCCGCGTCAGATGCAATTTTAATAACTGGGGGAAAAAAGTGATGAGGCTTGTCTTAAACACATACCTACCTACCTACGTGAGAAGTTATCCTTCCCTTGTGCGCCGGCCGGCCACACGGGTAGAGGTCAATTAATAATCCACGGAATATACTTTTATTATTTCTTCATAGGAAACCACTGCCAACCGCCATGCCAGGTTGAAGGCGAAAGGTAAAAAAAAAAAGAAAATGTTTCACGCCGGGAATAAACAGGTATAAATAATCCGCCCTAATGGTCTACCGCCGCACCTTTTCAATTATACCAAAGTCAAAACAAATGGGAAAAGTTTTTTTTTCCTATTGTTAAGCCAAGGAAGGAATATCCCCACACACACTAACAACAGATATAGACTTCTGTCGTCATCGTATCGCTTCCCAACTTGTTATTTCTGTTTTATATCCATATACGTATTTGTAAGCCGGTTTGAAAACAGTAATTATTAATTTATTATGTGTCCGTAGCGGCACTCGTGAATGGGAGCCAGTTCGTTTCGATTTTCCGCTATAAAAAGCAAACGACATCGAAGATAAAGCCATATGAATAAGTGTGACTAGGCAGCGTGCAGCGTTTAAGTGTCAAGTTTGGAATGCCACATTGAAGAAAGTGAATACATTTAACGTTGCAAGGTTCACTTTTGAGACAGAGCAAGAGCACTCTTTAGGTTACTTGAGCCAAGAATTTGCCGTAATGGTCTTGGCTAACAAGAACGACCTAATAAAGCGATAAACGGAATAGTTTATGGAAAGTGCCGTGAGCCGTTAAAAATGAAGCGTTTTATGCTAAATAAGTTCGAAATTGATTTTCCTTCAGTGCCTAGTGGTTTTACGATACACTTTAGTAAATGATAAAGCACTAAAAGCATGATCGGTTCATCGATAAACATTGTAAAGCTTACAGATGGGTAACTTTTAGCTATATACGATGCCTATGAGTACGTGCAGTTTGAAAAATAGCGTCACATTCCTGAACTTAAATATATGCATATATATCAGGGAAGGCTTTTGTTGAAATGCCCCTTGTCAAATTTCAATACAAATTGATTCCGAAAGGCCTTATATAGCCACACCGACATCGTACTCTCGATTCCCGCCAAGATATAAGTCCTTATCCACTGACTGCACAGTTCCCAAACTCAACTTCCATAAAAATGTACAAGGTGGCGCAAAACTAATCGGAAGTTGTTTTAATTTTTGCAAATGGCGTCGTACGTCAATCATATTTGACATTTGTGAACTATAGACATCTGCAATACAAAACAGACAAGCAATGGAATGGCGCTCCGCAAGTTTTCTAAAAGGAAGGTTTGCGTTGTTTCCGTCACGTCGGTAAGATGAAGTAATAGATTAGACTTTTAGTATTTCAGGAGTACGCACGTACAAAGTCGTTGACATAGCTGTAGTTTCATGTAAAAGGAATATTTTTTAAGAAACGACTGTCGGTATTCGACTGCTTAAATAATCATTTATCTGTTGATCAATTAGTAGATATGTCATGAGTATTCGTTCAAAAATAAAGCGATTCGACTAAAGTTCTTAAATCCATTGTATGAAGCGGAGAAATTTGGTCATGTCACCGAAGTTTACGTCGAAAATTTCGTGAAATCCGGAAAGGTGAAGTGCAACAAAGTATTATTTTCACTTGTATTTTTGTAAGTATGGTAGTGGGTGTTGTGAATTTCTCGCTGGGAAGCGTGGGTGACAATTGGTGAACTACCCGTCGAGCGGCTAAATGAATCTTCCTTTGCGTGAATTGCGAATCATCATGAGCAACGAGGAGGATTTCCACCTAACCGGTTACGTCAATAAACCAAATCTTCGTTTCTGGTGCACTGGAAAAACGCGTGTGATGCACGAAGAGCCATCACATCCACTCGTGTCAGGAGTGATTGGGCCGTATTTTTTGAGGACGCCATCGGCAGTACGGTCATTATTACTGGCGTTCACTACAGGGCCATGATTAACGCTAATTTTCGTTCGAGGTAGATAATCACATCACAAATACAATAGTCACTTAGCTCTTCAAGTTTTCAAACCATTTATACTCGTGATTAATAATGCAGATTTTTGAAAGCCCTACACCGTACATTTTGTTTTTTTTTTTCAAATAAACACGCACTACAGAGTTTACGAACTCTTTTAAAATGTACAATGAAATACACTGGGTGGAAATACGGTTTCAAATATATTTACCCCCGTATTAATAAACAAATGTGCCCAAGTAAGTAAGCTAGTAGACATCAGATAGCATACACAAATTTTAAATAACTGCTGCATAACGAGTTGATAACTTTTGCGCATATGTACCCAAAGTTTTTTGACGAAATATGTTGGTAATACGAGATCGACCAATAGCTACGGAAATTGTTTTTTTTATGATTGCAAAATCGACTGAATTCCCTGAACGTTCTTAAAAACTTGTACCCAAACCCTTTCGGTGGCCTTACTATTTTATATACCCCTGTTAACCTGCCCTAACCATATCTAACTCATATATGGATCTTTAGGCTATCTATTGGAAGCGATGGTTAAGAAACTTTTGCGCAAACTAATTTCAACAGTATATTTTTCGTCTTTTAGCTTTTGGATCGTAATTCGCTTCATAAATATTTCCATGGGACCATTCCAAGGCGAAACTGTCAGGCTTTCAACAAGATGCGAAATAACAGAGCAATGGCTAGAACTGAAGGTTTCAGCTTTTATATTCGCATCGCTTTGAGTGCTTGATTGGGTTTGGGAATCCAAGTTTTAGTACCGATTGGGAAAACAGGCCGTCCTGCTCTTAACTGAATTAAGGAAACATCCACTGAAACAGCAAACCCTACTCAAAGATAAAGGATACAAAAGTATGCCAAATTGGAAACTGCCAGTTCGTTTCAAATGATGTTCTTAAATTTATAAACTTGTTTCAGCCAAACAGATGGCTTAAAAATCAAAACAGTAAAGAATACTTTTTTCATAAGCTGGGGTAGTACCAACATTTGCCACTGCCAATGGACCACAATAAAACCACATTAAGCATTTATATTTATACTATCAATTTACAAATCCAACAATTTGTACATTCGTACCTGTAGCTATTTATTCACATTTGCTGAGCTATTTCGAAAGATTTAATCATCAAGATAATGGACCAAGAAAAAACATTCAAAACCCTAACCTAAATTACCCAATTTGAATAAGTTCATTCCCTCAGTTGAGTGACACAAAGGCAACGCGCGCAACAAAACCATTCGCAAGGAACTTGAGGGATTGTTCCATAATAAAAACGTCGTTAATTGCATCGTTAAAATCATTCGAGCAGACAGGTGTAGGATGGCTACCGAGAATCGTAGAAAAACAATTTACCTTCTGCAGGAACCGTCACAGCTATTGTCGTTGATTTACTGACTGATTAAGATAATTGCTGGCCTTGAAGTGGAACTGAACGCTGACTGCTGCCGTCGTCGTCGTCGTCGTCGCACTGCTGCCTGCTGGTGGATTTCGGTTGATTTTAAGAAAAAGGGTTGACAATTGTTATGAGCGCTTTTAATAATAATTCTCATGAATAGTTTTCTGGGTTTATTATTCAGTTTTCAAGAAGCCATTGCTGAGTTTTGAAATGAAAAATGGAAATATTTACAGATACTCGTACACAGGTGCTTGTATTAGTTCACGGTTGTGTGTTAATTATGAAACGAAAGCTGCTGACATTTTATTCTTTTTTAGTAGTTCTAGAATCTAGACTATAAAGTTATTCATTGTGTTTTTGTGATTATATCTGAGGGGCCATTAATTCACGAGGTTGGTACTTACTCATTGTCAACAGAAAAGTCAGTAATTTTGCCTGACAGATGACTGAAAACGCAGACACCGTTAACGAGACCCTCATTTCATGGTTTTAATTGTCAAATGTGCTTAGATCAACCCAAATCAATCTCTCATTTGGGCTTATTACCACGATTTGGAACGGTGAACAAGTCGACGTTTTATGTAAACAAAGCTTCTCATTATGGCGAACACGCGGCTGTTATAATTTTAATGTAGTTTTTTTTATACCCTCCAGAGGAAGGTATATTCACTTTGCCAATACATTTGTAACGCCAAGAAGGAGTTACCGGAGACCTCACAAAGTATATATATTCTGAATCAGGATCACATTCTGAATCGATTTAACCATGTCCATCTGTCTGTCTGTCTGTCTGTTGAAAGCACGATAGCGCCCAAAGTAATTGACGTAGGTGAATGAAATTTGGTGAAAGGACTTCTTTTTATCGGCGTCAGGTTGGTATTCAAAATGGGCTATGTCGGTCAAGTAGTTCTGGTATTTTGCATGACTTGTATGCAGTGGAGGGTATCAAAGCATCGGACAGGCCGATGATAACACTTTTACTTGTTTAATTTTAAAAGGACATAGAATGGCAGGGTTAAAAGTTGTTATATTCGATGTATTTGTGGTAACTTTAAAGGCATTTCCAGACAAAAGGATTCAAAATTGTACTCTTCTATTGCCACAGAAGTAAACGCCGGGGTAACTTTCCAATCATGGCAAAACGTGTACTTATAAGCAGAGCAAGCCTCGAATACATACGTTCCGAATATCAACACATGAAAAAGAATTAAATAGGTGAAAATTGTGTTTCTTTTTTAATCTTTTATTATTCGGATTTCTGAAACATGTTCATGTTCACCCTATGATGGATATAACTGAGAAGCAATTGCAGACCTTGGGCTTTACTTATAATCATTTTTAAACTTCACACTCAACATTCACTCCGCATAACCATAATAAGTTATATTCTGCCATAATTGGTTTGACCATTTCATCAGCTTTTATTACATTCGTGGAAAATAACTGAATTAAGATAGCAATCTCGCGCTTAGTTTGCTAGTTTTGGAGGTCCATCTTTCGTTTTAAATCGTCTGAAAAGCTACGTAATGAGTACCCTGCCGAAACGCTTGAAACATAAAAATTCATAAGACTAAGACCACTTGGTAACTGAAAGCATCTAGCTCAAGGTCTGTAAAAGTCATCCAAAGTGAAAGGAGTAACTAACACCGTACAGTTAAGGATACTTTACCTGCTTGGGATCTGTTGAATAATTCTGCTACATAATCGAATGTCCGCCACAAGAAGTTATTTTCACCACAGGTCTTACAAATCATTTGTCCAGAATGTCAAAAATGGATGCCACGTCCTAATTGTATAAAAGAAAGAATTCTTAGTTAGACAAAAGACATTCCGGTATATTACTTTGCGGGTTGTCCACCAACAAAGTTCTCCCTCGAAAATATATGTTTACTCGGTTTCTGACTTACAAGTTATCTGATATGAGAAGACACGACAAATGATGGATTAGCATAACAACTCGGTGTACATTGATCTTCGCAACATGTAACCTACTGAGGTACGAGTATACATTCATACATTCTCAAAATCGAGTTTAAGAGGTGAGTCTGAGTATGTGACATGGTAACCGAAAAGAAAAAATACAAGTTGTACATTTGATCGGTCCACAGAAATAACAACATTCTTACAATTAACATCAATAAAGAAAATAAGTGAAAACAAAAGACTAAATAGAACTGATTCCATTCGAAACATACTGCCCTTTTCAGTGAAAGTATTTCGTTGTCTGGCTCAATAGAACCGCATGACGTTGTTTATTGAAAAATGTTAATAAACTACAAGACAAACAACAATAAATGAAAAGAAAGTTTAGAATTCAATGGTCGCGCGCAGAGAAGCAAAGGAGTGAAACATCTGTACAAGGGCCTGGGCATTTCTTACACAATAGTAGAGAGAATAGAATTTTTTGGTGTGACTTAATCGACTCCAATTAGAATGTTTGCTTTGAGGTACAATTTACTTTTGTCGTAATAATTTAGATATATAGTATAGTTGGTATGTGCGGTGTCAGACGATCGTGACTTAAGGTGAAAGCAGCTTGTAAGTTCACATCGAACAAGGAGAGCGCCAGGTGGTGGTAGCTTTGGGTAGTTTTAAAGATTTAATGCACTTTTTCGAACACATTTAGGTCTGTTTGACGTGGACGCTAAAGCGCACTATGCCCGGTAGGTACTACATAAAAACCTTTTTTTGACGTAAGTTCTTAGACGATCAACAGTCAACACCCGGACTTGAACACCGGACAACGATGCATACTACGAGAACGAATCCGGGAAGACAGCTGGAATTTATGTAAATAGATTGAGAAAAAACAAACATTGTATACCGAAGGGACCCAGGTGTTGAGCCAACATATTTAAATGTGGATTAATTATTTACTACCATTTCTTTCCTAGCCTTAACTTAAATTGTACAACCAAAAGTTTTGAAACCAAAATCCAATCCGAGAAAGAGAGAAGGAAATACATAACGAGACACGTAACCGTATACATCTACAAAACAAAGGTGATAACCCAAACCACTGCCTTGTCAACTGTGGTGATATTTAGAAATACAATTTTTTCAATTATTTATTCATTTAGAATTGGTTGTAAAAATGTTATGAATTATAACAAACGAGATCTTAAAAGTATTGTTTTCGGAATATGCTCCACAAGTTACCAATCATGTGCCATAGGCACCCTATCATTTTGAATTCTTTCTTTCTCTTGTCATTCCTTGAATTTCTTGAAACAGTTACTTTCAATTTCATTGCCGACGTTCAAGTTTCTAGTTTAGTAAGTCTGGCAGTTGTTGGACTAGATGTATCTCGGTTTTGATTGGGGGGAATCGATCATATGAGCAGCTGTTTAAGTTGACGTTTATGGAGGGTTAGGCGGCGAATCTAGTCAGAAATGAGTACTAAGTTGACAGTTCTCATATGTGGCTGACGCAGAAAAAGTGACGTTCCCGACCAATCTAGTTTTTGCGTCAGGTAACATCTCATGCAGACTAATCTAGTCGACTTAAGATAACTAGATTCCTGAATGTGCCCATTCTCTTCTTAAAACTAACTGTAATTCTAAGCATGTAACACAGAAGACAAACAATTTTAATGTTAATTAAAAAACTAACCGATCTATCAATTTTCCCTTCAATTTTCGGTCTGAAAAATTTAGCCAACTGGTCGATATTAGTCGGTAGTCGGTCGGTAGTTTTAACAATGAATACACGGTTTTCTCAAGAGAGATATAGTTAATTTTAACCCATTTTTTTTTAACAGAGCATAAATGATGCTAGTCTGAACAGACCCTAAGTCTAGCGTCTCTCAATCAATTGTTTATGTGAGTTCCACTTTTGAAATAATATAAATTGTATACCTTGAAAAGGTGCAGTGGCAGATGAGTGGTCCCGAAAAAAAGACCAAATTTTGTATTCCATTGCGCCACCTCTTGCGAACGTCTGACAAACACCCGAGAGCATAACTGCCATTTCAACTCGGCGTAAGATTGAAGATCTCTTTCATTCGTCTCAAAAATGAAAAACTCACATAAAAGTGGTGAGAAGCTAGGATTAGGGTCCCCTACGAACCTGTTGCGTCAACTATTTATTTATTTAATACCATGAAAACCGGTGTTGCTGCGGAGTAGATTTATTTACAGAGGCCTGATTGGGCCACTCGATTTTACTCGTTTTTAAGGTTCCCAAAGGGAAAAAAACGGAACCTTATTAGTTTCGCTACGATGTCTGTCCGTCTGTCCGAATCCACTAGACCAATTTTGTTCCTATGTCTAATTCAAAAACTATTTTAAAATCCCTGACAGCAGTCGACAGAATTATTTCTTTCTTATTGCAGAGAACTGGGCAGTACTTTAATTCTGGTACTTAAGGAGTAATGGTACATTGGGAAAATGGAGCCAAATAACGATTTTTTGAAAGGATGGCAAATCAAGTCACTCTAGCACTGAATAAGCCTTCGCACATCTTTCATCTCGAAAGCGAATGTATTAAAAACGCTGATCGAAGCGGAAGTTATCGCTCTGCTGGCGAGATTGAATTCGTCAGCTGTTTCCGAACTAGCTAATTCATGTGTGAGTACGCGTTGCACGGTTGCACGGTTGCACGCTCATGCTTGAAGCGGAGGATAAAAAAAGTGCAAGAGGTTCAAACGTTTGCTAATAGGCCATGTTTACAGGAAAGCTACAGTCCTCTTTCAACCATCATCGAGAAGTTTAAAGGTAAGACCTCTTGTCATACTCGTAGGATTTCTAATGGGGCAATAATCTGCTGTACGATATAAGAAAACTGCACTTAAACGGAAAGAATTTCTTCTGCAACTGCGATGACGAGTTAGTTTGCCCACTTTCTGTATCACAGGCCAGGTCTCCGCGGCTTTGGCGAACTTTCCAGTACAGAGTTTCTTAAACAAAAAGGTTAACAAACTCTTGGAAGTCCATTGGATAGTTTGTACGCAATGGAAGTGTACCTGTTGTATTTTTTCTCACTCTACTCATGAGCTTTCGAAACATTTTAAATCCTGATTCTGAAATAAGTGCTGTAGCTGTCTGTTGCCTTAAGGGTTGAGCTTGTCCTAGCTGTAGCATATAAATGGCTGACCTGTCAATACGGTGCGCCAACAAAGTGAACAGCACTTCTTATGAAAACGCTACTCATTAAACTGCGAAAGCAGCACTTCAATTTATATTCAGTTAGATACGAGTTGTTTTGGATAATAGTTGCTCGAAGGTCCACTACCTAAAAAGAGCTCCATCTGAATTGCTTGGGTAGAAGGAAAATTTGTTCTTGCGCCTCTTTCTCTTTTGGAATTTCCGCAGTATTTCCACTCGAGTGCTACAGGAGTGGAAAATCTACTCATTCAACACCCTTCAACCGGATAGATTGTGTCTTGCGCACGGATGACACAACCAGCCGCCAGGTCTATCTCATGCGAATTTATCTACGATATCGTTTGAGTGGACTTTGTATCTAAATTGAGGCCATTGGTTGAGTTGAGTTTTGCTAACAGAAATGCTAATCGTGTCTTCTTGGAAGCAGATCTCCACCACCCGCACCTTGTTTTTATACCTTAAATAGTTCAGGGAAAGACACCACCAAACCGTTTTCAAATCTGAATATAGCCTCTGTCAAATTACTTTCAAACTAGAGCAATGACCCCAATTGAAATAATTCGTATTGAATTTAAGGGTACACAGCGGATCAAATTACATTACTTAGGTACTCACTCGTCCTCCAGTAGGTAGTTAGGTCTGCAAAACATCTGCCGTGAGGCCTGTTTTTTTGTTATTTACGACACCACACTGCTAATTTCGGTCACTGATAAAGGATATCAGTTTCATTGGTTCCTTCAATGAGACTCTGATGACAGACTGCAGAGACATTGTCTAGAAAGATGTTTGTCTTTGAAGAAAAGACGACAATGACATAGCTTAGAATGTAGGTATGTTTCAACAGAAATGATTACGTCATGATGGTGTACTTATTTTTGTCATAGATATCTATCATTTTGCCAAATGAACCCTAAATAGACATGATTATATAGCCTTACTATACCGACAGTAGAGAAAAGGCAGGGTCAGTATTCTGTGAGGCGAAACGTTCAGACGTTTTCGTGTGCATGAACGATATACTTCTGCAACTTATAGGAAATTCGTGCTCACAAAAACGTTGCAACGTTTCGCCTAACAGAATCTGACCGCAGGGCTTTTCAATTACTGATATTATAAATCTAAAAGAACATAGCAGCTTTTTGTATTAAAAACAAAGTGTTTCTATTTTATGATTTTTTAAGTTTCGAACTCCGTATTTTGACAGCTTTCTTAGTTTTTCAAGATAAGTAGCTGGTATGTGCAGGCCACTAAAGTTTCAGTGGTATTTTTAAGGTAGAACAAGGGCTAAAAGAAGTCATCCGTTGTTGTTTGGCTCTCATTTATTTTTCTAAATGAAAAACTTCGATTCTGTTTTTTGATTATGTTTATTTGCACCTTTGGAATTTTAATGGTCAAGTCGAGAAGATGATATCGGCCAAATGGGCGCCTTCACAATTGATTGCCATACGGGCTCGTTTTATGGCATTTTTCATGAACCCCACTTTATAATGCAGTCAAGGTCGGAATTTAATAAGCTTAGCACACGTTGCTGAGGGTACTGTCATCAGCGAAGGAGTGAATTGGATTAGAAGTTTTAGACAAAAGATCATTTATGAAAATGAGGAAGAGAGTCGGAGAGAAAACAGAGCCTTGTGGAAAACCAGCACTTATATGGTGAGTTTCAGATTTGAAACCGTCCAAAACAACTTCAATTGAACGGCCAGAAAGGTAGTTTCTAATCCATAGAATAAGAGACGCATCGATCCCATAAGTACGCATTTTCGGCAAAAGAGCTTGATACGATAGTACTTTTGGAATCATTATTAACTCCGCGGGACTAGCTTTAATGCCGCATTTACTAGTTTTTTTTTAACCTTTTAATGGAAATAGTTTTAAGATTTCCCCTGTAATTGAATCAAACCCTGGGGTCTTTTTATATTTACGAGAAAAAGAAAACGGCTTTCGCGTGATTTCTTTCGTTTTTTTTAAATGCGAAAGTGGTTCTTAACCTTATCCCACCCAGGTTCTAATCTAAGAATACGTTACTATGGTAATATAGAGGCTACAAATGTTATGTCACCAAAATGCTTCCAATTCACTGATGAGCGTTTTGTATTGGGAATTCTTAACTTTATTTTACCAGCCTTAATAGCGACATATACCAACAAATTTCGTTTGTACAGTTTCGTTCTCCTTACTTCATTATGAATACCAAAAATGTGTACTGAAACTCTGGGTCTGGATGTTCATGTATAAATATAATGATATGTTTTCTTCAATTTCGGTAGTCGGTACTAGCATCATTATTATTTGGAAGACTGCTAAGGTAGGTTTTTAAAAACTTATTATTGAATTCCTTTATAAAGGGTTTTCCAATAAGAGTTGTTATTTTGGTGTTCAAAGAAAAATGTAATTTTTTGAGATAAATGACCGGTTGTTTATTTCGTAATAAAGAGGAAGGTATGCCGTTAATAATGGAAAACCAACATCAGCCAAATGGCCACCACGAGCACGCATACAGGACCATATTCTTTTCTTGAAATTTTCCATAACCAAATCGTAAAGTGGCTGCCCTATGTCCTCGATAGCCTCACTTTGAGGATGGAGAGGCTTCTCAACCATAACTCTTGGGTTTTCCGAGCCCCAGATGCGACAAATCTGCTTGTTGACGTAGCCACCGATGTGGAAATAGGCCTCATCAGTCAAGATGATTTTTCGATGGAATTCCGGATCATTTTCATGCATTTCAAGAACATAATCAGCAAAGACACGACGTTTTTTCACCATTTTTGTAGTGAATTTTAATAATTTCAATGCGTTGTTGAAGCATGTATCGTTCCATTTTTAGTAAAGGCGTAGTTTCTTCTTATCAAATGTCAATGTGAATAAAAGCTTCAAAAGTGACAGCTACCTCTCTTATTTGAAAACCCTTTAGATTTTCTGAGCTGATTTTTGGTTTTATCGCTTGATGCCCTTGTCTGTTGCCAGCGCTTTCTAGATTTCCTCTTTTCTATAACGCTTTCACATGTTTGGCGAGGATAAGAGTTCTGTGCAATATTGTTTGTTGTTTTGGGAGTTGCAGCCCATGCAGCTTTTTGTATATGTTGGGTGGTAATAGTTGCCCTGCGTCTCCTAGTTGACCTTCTGTTTGAATAGCTGATGAAAGTTTGATAGTTTCTAGTCAGTCTGTTAAATAGTTTTGGACTTGTTCTTTTATCACTATTTTATTGCCAAGAGTAAGAAGTACTGAGGAGTGACCTGATTGAAGATTAAGGCCTTCTTCCACATTTATTGTATTTGAAGACATTTTTGGATATGAAGAAGTCCTTTCTGTGTTCCAGTAGGGTATTGTTACATAAAAAAAAAATAATTTTCCTCTGCGTATAAAGTGTATTACCACTCTTCGCCACTTTTCGCCAAAGGAAGCTTCAATCGAATTGTGACGATCTTAGGCCGGTAAATGAAAAATGACACATCTTGTTTTCTTTGGCCCCAATATAAACAAGACGTTGGTATTTGTGTCCTTTTTTCAGCAAATATCATTTGACATCTGTATATCTTTTGCACTCCTTCGCCAAAGCATCCTGCATTACCATCAAATTATATTCGCGTAATAATCAATTCTAGTAACCTTCCCACTAAATATTTTTCGGGTCCCAATGGATTATTTTTTTTATAAAAAATGTCTCCATTGTGAGCTTGTAAACTGTTATCTGAATACCAAAAATGATTATTAGTACCGCGCCTTGAAACATCACTTGCAAATAAAACGACTTGGGCCACTCTTATGTTTTCTTCTTCAATATGTCCGCTGTTTATTATTTGTCACTGTCACTTGCCAAACTGCTCAAAAATACTCTTCGTCATGTCGTAGATATCCGAAAACTGATCCAGAAAAGACCTTCTGCACTCCTTAAACACCCGGTCGCATGGAGCTCCGGACTTGCCCAGCACTTCAGCATGAAAGTATTCGTTGTCGGAATGCGTTGATATTCTATCCACGGAGGACGAAGGACTAGAAATGTACTTTTATGAGATCGACCAGCAAATAATTTGTTTTCTTTAATCTTACGTTAGTATTATATGCAACATCTCCGCATATATGCCATTGTGATAGTGAAAGGGAACCTCTGCCACCTCGCATATGCTTTTCAAAACGCAAGCTCGCCCGGATAGACCCATTCTGAAAGTTCGTTCAATCCAAGTGTTAATAATTGTTATCCGTGCCATTAGTCACTCAATGTTACCTATCACCAAACACCTCCAGTCCTTTGTATATTGCCCACCGATATCCTGAGCCTTTACGGTCTGACTCAGTTTCAGACAGATCATTTCGCTGCTCGTCCACGTGGTTCGCATAATCCTCACTATGGGTAGTGTTCACGTGCTGTAGGTCAATAAAGCCATCATCAGAAACGGCACGTCCTCTTGCCACATTGACGGTGCCATGCGTTCGTAAATGTTTCACAGATGGTGGCAATTTGAATTTGGTCCTAAACACGTAGCCCATCACAACAGTTTCATAGTCCAGATCTTCAACAGGAACACCGAAACCCGCCAGAAACTGAATAAGGAACGATTAGTTATTTTTCGGCTATAGAAAAATAAAAAACAAAGCCCGCTCACCCTAACGTGAGGATTTGTCGTTGGATATATAAGAACATTCTCCAAGCATAGTGTAAGTTTAACGAATAACGTCAGCAAGACGTACTTCAAAACGCGACTCATTTTTAGCAAGATTTAAAAGTTAACAAGGTCTTGGCATCACCGAATCACAAACAAGAATAAACTAAACCGGTGCAGTGATGCTGGCGTTGGTGTTCTTTTTGTCCTCAGCGCTACAAGTTTCGTTTTTAGTGAGAGAAACCGATTTAATTCCCACTTCTTTCATGGCTTTCCAATTAACACTTGACGGCCATCTAATGTCTTCTGGTGTCTGACAAGAGACGTGATTGGAAATTTTCCATTTTACAATGTCTACAAATCAGTAGTCATTGTAACTAAGGCGACATTTTTATTTGAGTGAAAAGATGCAATTGAGATTTGCTAACCAACTTGAAAAACAACACAAATCGATTACCGATCTATTCCAATTGAAATAGGGTTTAGTTTTAAACAGAATAATTAACTCACTTTTTTGTAATCGAAATATCAATCAGCAATAACTCAGAAATTGATAAGATTCTCAATGACACATTTCGTAAATCTAAACTATTTCACTCAAAAAATCAATGAAAAAGAACAAACAATTTAATGCTGTTGAAAATTTTGAAACTTTTCTTTTTTCCTAAATTTTCGCGAAACAAATACGAACAAACCCTTAGAAGGAAGTATCCTATTTGGTCCAGTCGTTTTCAAGTTTTAAGCATCCGAACACACCACGAACCATTTTCATATATAGAAGATAGTAAGTCCTTTCGTGGTGGTACCGAAAACGAAAACTGCTAAAATGGAGAACGTTATTAATGAAAGTGAGGTCTCCGTTTGAAAACGAAAACTAAAACTAATTTTAGTAATAAAAAAAACTTCATAACACAGTAGGTTGAAAACCGGTGGAGTGACCAAAAGGATCGATCATTTCGTGAAGCAAGGAGTAAAGAGTTTCTGCCAATGAACCATTGTCTAGGTGCTTAAGGGAAGCCAATACAGTTTGCGATATGATCGATTTTAGTCTAAGTAGACTTTCATTTAAAAATAATTTGTTATTAATCTTAAGCAATTCTAATGGTGGCAATGTCTAATTTTAATGTTTAATTTTATTTTTATTATGTTTGCTTTTTTTTTATTTATTATATTATATGTATATATCAACCCCCGTATTAATAAACAAATGTGCACAAGTTAGTTAGCTAGTAGACATCACATAGCATACAAAAATTTGACGTAACTTCTGAATAACGAGTTGATAACTTTACGCAGCGTTTATTAATAAGGGGGCAAGTAATCACTAAAGTTTTGTAACTTTGTTTGATGAAATAAACTAAACTAAACTAAACTAAATTGAAAGGGTCATGTAAGAAAATGAAATCATTAATTTTTTCGCTGTAGAAAACTAGCTTTCGTGAGGATAGAGATACCTTTTATTAAAACTGATGGTAAATAAGCAAAGTATAAGAACGGCAACACTTGTCGATTATTGAAAAGCAATGCTTTGTGGGTTTTAAAGTAGTATTGACGTAGGTCTTGTAGACAGTGTCCTAAATTACAACAGAGCCTGCTTTTGCGGCTCGTGTTCCAATATTCGCAAAACCTTCAATGACAACATATCGCTATGATCTGCAACGATATCGATGTCATCACTCAACAGAATATGTAAGTAACTGAACAGGCTTTTGGAATATTGTGCTCCGCAAGAACTAGAACTTATAATCAATTCTGGCATTATGGTGATCAGCGTTCCCTCCCGTGCTACAATTGTAGCGTTTTCTTGTTTTTGAGTACATTTTTGCTTACTGAGTACGATACTACTTTGGTCTACCGCGTACTACTTTTTGGAAATTCATATCAAAAACTCATTTCTTATTTTTCCAAAATTGTTTGTAGCAACAGGCTAAGGGCCGGTTTCTTCAATATGGGTTATCTTTCATCGATTATTCCAGCTGGTAATCATCGAATGTTTTTGTTCAAAATATTAACCAGAGAATCGTTGGTTTGGTTAGTTAAGCAAAAAAATCGATAACCAGCCGATTTTTGCTCTGTTAATGAGATTTAACCAATAATTTTCTGAAATTTCGTTTGTTGAAGTTTTTTTAAAGGACTGCGTATGTAAATTTTGACGTTGCTGCTATATAAACCAACTTTTTGGACAGTATTGTGGGGAAAATTGCAAAAAATACATAAAACCTATACATAACTCAAGGTGTAGTGAACCGAACCAATAAAATATGTCTCGTTTCTTAAACATTTTAAACTGGCAGATGTATAAAATACGGTACACGTTTTAAATTTAAGAGTAACGGTCCCCAATTCACTAACGGATGCGAAGGATGAAATAAGATTATTTTCAACAAAGCGCACTCATTGGAGCAAATATTGAAAGAATGACAAAAATTGCGACGGTCGTTCAATTCGATGATCCATTTGTAAATTTTTTTTAGTTCTGGCTTTAATTCGGTTTTGTTTTCAAAAAAATGCACTGTCTTCCAACAACAAGATTTTATTCTTCAGTTTTTAAAAACGCCTGTATAATTTTTTGATTACGACATTCTTGTGCTAAGCAAATTTTGCGTTTAGTTAGATTACGGAAAATAAATACATTTATGAAATAGCTTAGCAAATTACAAAAAAAAATAAGCCCGGAAAACAAAAAAATGTAACCATAGATTCGATCAATCACTGAATTGACATATAAACTAAAAAAAAGTAGAACGATTTGTCGCAAAGCTATGGTTTGATGACCGAAGTGAAAAATCGTTCAACAAATACTCATCGCTTATCACAGATTTAAAATCATGGGTTAATCTAAATCTATGGTAACTTAACCACGGATTTAACGAGCTGTGAACAGACCGGCCCTTAAACTACAAGATACACGTTCAAATTCCAATTCTCGCGCAGGATAACTTATAATTTATTTTTAAATTTCGATATATAACTGAACTAAAATGATTTATGTTGAATTAAAATAAAAAAAATTTAGGTATGTTCAAATATAACAAATACTTGAAAATATATAGTAGGTATACCTATATATGAATTTTGTATAGACAAATTTCCGATTCTAATTGAAAAATACCATAAAGCCGTTTTAGGTACATTTTTGCGTACTACCTTCTGACCCATTTGAGTACCATTTTCTACCGCTATGAGAACTCTGGCTAACGACAAGGGAGGGAACGCTGATGGTGATAGAGGAATTTAGAAAAGTGGGTCCCGCAAATTCCGCTCGTCTATCTGTATGCTACTGATGCCTGCACCTTTTCCAGGTCCTTTTTGTTATACAAATAAACTTCAATATCAACAGTACTTCAAATAAATGTAAAAGGGTTTTAAACAAAAAAACAGCAATTTTTCAACCAAATATGGCAATTTCTGTTACAATTTCATTTCATTTCACATTTCACTTCGTTTGCGCTCACACGGCCTTTTATTTTTATATATTTTTTGCAGGCTAACTGACAACGAAAATTTTACAAAAAACACTGAATTCGTACGTTCACTGTATAAAGATTTATGTAAATCATGAGCCCTACTTCCAATCATGGGCACATAAAAGCTGCCAATATTCAATTCAAAAACAGTAACATATCAAATAACAATATGCGTTTTTATTTAGGCACTTTTTTATTGAAAAATCCATAGCTAGCGCTTCTCAGTATCAAACAATTTTCGCAAGTTCTGATTAGAAGCTCTAAACTTCTATAATGTAGGTACTATTTATAAGCTCTTGCATATTACAGGACTCTTAAGTAAAAAGATAAATAACGAGCTAGTGAATAATATATGTATATAAATATTTTTTAACTCAATTTTCTGTATCTAAGCACAATCTGGTAGAGTGACAATCATTTCATCATCAATTTTATTTCCTTGCTGTTGGACGTCGGCCATATATAGGTACATCATAACAACTATCCGATTTGATCTGGTCAGGTATAGAATAAGGGTCACCTATAGAGTCTTCTACTAAGTTAAATTTCTGCCGAGATTTGATTGGCTTTGGAGCTATTTTATATAGAGCCCAGTGATGCTAACCCAGATGGAAGTTTTTATGATTTAACCCGAAAAAGAAGGTTGCTTTTTTGTAAATAATACATAATTTTGCATAATTTTCTAAAGTAGTGAAATTAATTAAAATTTTTTAACAAAATGTTGGTTGATCGATACCTAAGTAATTACACCTTTCTTGCTCTCTGTAATCAAAGCATGTACCAGACTTACCAAATTCAAAATTTATTTGTATGAATTGATTGTAAAAAAAATCGAAATAATGCCAAGAGTTATGCTTCAGTTGGTATCACTGGGTAAGCTTGAAAGATGCTTATCCTCTTGCCGATTGATTAAGAATATTCCTTCTGGGTTCGAACTCCGAATACCGTATGCTCCAGTGCCCTCAGAAATTCTTGACTCATCTGTGTACTACCTATTCTAGGAAAATCGGTTCCCCTTGATGCTTGGGATAGAGGTTATTTCTGCGCTTAAATTATTGCAAGTTATAGCATCTCCCCAGAAAGCGATTTTGAAAGCGCGATAAAATCCACCACTTAACAAGTGCAATTCTATCTTCAACCGAGGGACAAAAGAGTATTTCCAATTTTCCGTTCTTTTGGACGAGTACGGGGTCGGGTACTGACAGACCGATACAAAAGAATATCGCATGTTCAAACAAAGTAGACAATCATTTGTATCGATTTGTCACTACCTGTCCCCGTACTTGTAGCATCTCTGAACTTAAGGGAGAGGGAATTTTTATACCTCACCTCGAATGTTTATCTTGTTTGTTGTGCTTTTGTGACTGAGTTTCCTTTACGAGTTTCTCCATCGAAAGATTTTGGTCGCATAATCACTATGCGTGTTTGGTGTATGCCAACTTTTTAAGTTGGAAATACTCATTCCATGACCTTTGCATTGAAGTCGGCTCCTATATTAGTTTGCAAAGAAAAAACATTGTTTGGTGTCATTTGCATTTCAAGGACCTGCTCTCATGTCCAAATCACTGGCTTTGAGTAGACATCTGACTTGATCGGCATTGCATACCTAACGCGTTCTGATATTCCTGTTCTAAGTTTTTAACTGAAATGCAAATTTACCCCCACAGGTATAATAATCCTGCCGGGTCGACTGCCGAACTATGATTGTCAGACTAGATAGAGATGACGCATCATCATCTGAAAAATTTCCAGGCGAAATTATATTGTTACTCGAAAGCTCAAGCTTTCTATTTTTGTTTACTCAAAAGTGTGGGACAAAGATCTAATTTGTTTCTATATTAAGAGTTCTCTTCACATTGTTTAGCACTTTCATTATACTCGTAGAAAACGCCACTCAGAAGTAGCGATATAAAACAATAAGTTTTCACTTTCTTTGTTTACGTGTGACAATGGTGTTCTGTTCATCCGAAGTTGTATTCGAGCTAATGTCAATAGTCAACACGTTTTCGCGCTTCCGTTCGCATACAACTGATTTTGATTTCATGTGGTAAATTTCTAATCGATTTGAAAAGAGCTGAAGAACGACTACTGACGACTGTTTGTCTGTTCCATTAGCGAGCAAAGTTAATTAGCCCGTGAAAAAGATTTGATTGATTTGATTATAGAAATCTAGAAATATTCTTACTTTGTTTAGTTTTAAAGTATATAGGTTAAAAGAGCCACAAAAATATAGTTTTGTTTTCAGCTCTTACTTCGGGATTGCTACACGAACTTTGCTTTTACCCTCCACAGGAAGGTATATGTATTCATTTTGTCATTACATTTGTAACGGCAAGAAAGAGTCACCGGAGGAATCAAAAAGTATATATTTTCTGAATCAGGATCACATTCTGAATCGATTTAGCCATGTCCATCTATCTGTCTGTCTGTTGAAAGCACGTTAGCGCCTAAAGGGATTTACATAGGCGAATGAAGTTAGGTGAAAAGACTTACTTTTATCATTGTTAGGTTAGTATTGAAAATTGGCTATATCGTTCAAGTAGTTCTGGTACCTCCCATACAAAACCAATTTTGCATGACTTGCATGCAGTGGAGGGTATCAAAGCATCGACCAGGCCGATGATAACACTTTTACTTGTTTTTAACTTAGCTTTGCTGTTTTAACTAAAAAGGACAACAATTCCAAATTATGCCCGCACAAATCTTAATAGCGAAGGAACTCGAGACCCAGAAACAGTTTTTAAGCCGGAAACGTAACGGTCTTTATCTAACTGATACCAGTGTGAAGCCAAAACAATTAATAAAATCTTTACTTCTTTACGAAGCTTCAGAAATCATTAAAAGCTGGGGAAAAAAAATTAATCTTAAAGAACGACTACGAAAAAAGAGGCCTAAAGATCATTAAACTTCGCCACAACCACATTTTGTGTTGCTCTAAGCGAAGCGATGCATAAAGGTCCTTACTAAAGCACACACATTACAGGAGGACTGGTTCAATCAATCTTTTAACCTCTCTTTTGGGATTATATACTCGATTTTCAAATATCAAGAGAGAGGGGCTCCCACCCAAATATCTATAGCCGCCAACAGTGTGCCCAATTTAGCATATTTCCTGCTTAATTTAGCAGGATTATTTTATTTTTAGCCGATTTTTTTCAAATCATGGCAGCACTTTATTTTTACATGATTTCATGCTGTAGCAGGAAAAATTTAGCAAGATTTTGTTTCAGCCAAATAAAAAAAACAAAGCAGACGAACCTTGTGAAGAAGCCATTATAATTCTCATTTGATAGTGAATACTGAACACAGCCATTCAACGAATTCAGCGAAATTCAGCGAGCGGAGACTGAGCTTAATTGAATTAAAACATTTTTTTTATGTAATAATTTTACTCACCGCTCTCTTTTCAACATTATACAAATGAGTAAAATATGTAGTGGGCTCAGTGATGCCAGATTACAAGATATATCTTTTTTTTCAAGATTTTTGAGCTCCAAAATAGGTGCAAGACTTTTTACCTCAAATTCATCAAATTTCAAGATATTTGATATCAAGAATTTTCGAATTTTTTTACATTGAAACAACCTTTTCTATTGGAGAAAATCGTTTTCTATACACTCCATAATTATGAGTAATATGAGTCGAACAGAGCCCATGTACAATTTCTGTTTTACTAACGTTTCCATCAACTCTAAAGAAACGTAAATTTCAACGAATTTGGTAAAATAACCGATGTAATATGTTTTTGGAAAAAAATGATAGTAGAAACAGCCAATGGAAACTTCGCATATCCAATTTTTAAGGATTTTATTTTCAATATATTGTCGCTTCCACATTCCTTCGCTCTGCAGAATATGTTTTCTGCTGTAAATTTAAATAAAAGCAAAATTCGTAATCGTTTGAGTACTGAAACAGTTGAAAGTTTAATCTTTACAAAGGATTTGTTGCTCTTTAATGGAGTAAGTTGCTATGATTCTAATATAAGCAATGAAGTTCTGAGTCATTTTAATTCAAATATTTTCCAAAATTAAAAAAAAAAAAAAATTACATTACTGCAATTTTGTCGAAAAAGATATGTATAACAGTTTGTTTTAAGTACTTCAAAATTGTATTTTATATTTCGTTGTTTTTCTATTTTGAAAATATCTTGAAAAAAAGATTTTTTATTTCGGAAAATAAGATTTTTAGATTTTTCATCTGGCAACACTGAGTGGGCTTTAGAAGCTTAACCAAGTTTTGACTCACCCTCACGGGATGCAAGCTTCAATTGATATTTTTAAAGGTCAATAAACAAAATCAGGCTTAGAATTTGATTACAGGTGCTCTTAAGTAAATGGGGCAGCCATTTTTGATCTAAAGCAAATACATTAATGAATTTTTGTCCCCGCCTATCGAAAGCTAAAGTCTTGTTGGCTAAGACTGTCGCTTATAGTTTTAATGAATTCAAACCTAATAGAAGCAGTTTTTGCTTCTTTAGCCATCAATAGGCGTTTTTGTATTTCATAAAAATAATAAAAAAGGCCTACGTGATAAATGCCATAGTTTTTCCGGTTTCATCCATCTTTTACTCTTCCTTCAGAGTCATAAACTCTGGGGATATAAAAGCCACAACGTATACAACATGAAGTCGAGGTTTATGATATTTAAAAGTGGAAAATACTCTCATGTTTGTTTCTGAATTTCAAACAACTAATACTAGGAGAACTCAGACTATGAAAATGAATGAAAATTGTTCAAGTTTTTGCTTCCCAAAAATCCACTATCAGTTATTGCCCCAAACGGTTTTGGTCAGAGCGACATTCAATTTTAACACCGAGATATTCTAAAAATATCTAATTCAAATTCGCAACATCCAATGCACACTTTAAAGACATCGATGGTGTCTTGTTGATGGGTATTCATAGATCAACCATCGGTGTTTTTGACAACTGCGCTCCCTTGGTATTAACAACTGCAACTGTAAGTATGCGCAGGTGGTTATTTGTTGGGGTTAGTGTTTTGGACTACACACTTTTGATCCTCGAAAAAAAAAACAAAATCCGTTTGAACGAATTTTTCCACTGCGCCACCTCTCGCGAAAGTCTGACAAACATCCGAGAGTATAACTGTCATGGAAGAGCTTCTCAATTAGCCGTTCGCACTCGGCATAAAATTGAAGATCCCTTTCATTCGTCCCAAAAACTAAAAGCTCGCTGAAAACGAATGTTTGTGAGAAGCTAGACGCCTACGGACTATTTTAATTATTTTAAGTATTTTAACTATTTTAATTTTTATTTATTTTGCTCATCCTTAGAAGACATCAGTGGTGTCAAATTGCACATATGTCCATCGGTGTCATTGACAACCCCGCTATCTTGTTACCGTCAGTCACAAACAGTTTTTTTTAGAAACGTGATAATAGTACAAGAACTAATAAAAAAAATTCTGATATTCGCAAACACCTTTCTGTGAACTTCGTCAGGAAACAGAATAACTTCTGAGGCTTACTAAAATAAAAGCCAGTCGTGGAAAGTCACGATTTCAATTTGCATCATAGTCACGGTTCCTGTTGGCGAAATGCAATTTCCAACCCAACTTAATTTACAGACTCCAAGAGGTCAATATTAAAAATTCCCAAATCATGGAAACGCTAGATGAGAATGGGAAAATACAACTATCGGAACAATAACGCCAACAACATCCCATTATCTTATGGACAAAACACAGGCCACCGCATACAGTTCGGAATTACGAATGTCTGTGTCTCTTCCGTCTCCGGTTATTGAATCCCGGTCGGGGGGCCTATGCTGCTCATGGTAATGCTAATGACGATGGCGATGGCATTCTCATTCACTTCATGCCTTATTCGATCGCGGCGATTGTGCAACGATTTGGTGGTGTTCTGTTGGATTGGAGTTATGAGATGTGAATTGCAGTAATATGGGTCAATGCTACAGAGCTATATGCGGTCTGTTTTATATACAGACTGCCAGTTGTTTTTTTTTTTTTTTAAATAAACAAATCTATCCGCAGTCATCCGTATAAGTCGCTTACTCAACCACGACTCTCCGTATATAGTGAAGAATGGATGAAGATCGCTTCCAATTGACAATGTGAGTGAATGAAAAATTTAAAAGCGATAAATCTTCTTTAAGTAAATTGTCAGTTGCACTTGGGGAAACTTTCTGTGATTTGCATTTGGGTAGGGTCGTTAATTCACACGCAGGCCGAGTGACTGGGGAGCCCAAATAAGGAACAAACATCTTTGTCTGCGTATAATGTGTCCAATGGAAGGTCTGTCAAATGTGTTGATGCACTATGCAGCCGAAGAGTGCAATGCGATGTTAATGAGGGTTATCTCTTTTTAATTGAGCAACAATAGATATAAATACAGAATTACAGACCACGAATTAAATTTAAACAATATTGGGCAATAGTCAAATTCAAAGAGAACATGATATAGCTTTTAGTGCGGATTCAAACAATTGAATAGGAAATATAGTTTGTGAAAGGACGGACATATATTTAGAATCGGAAATATACGAAATGTGCCACCAAGTCACTTTTAATCGGATACTTCAAAAGGAGGAGCAACTAAATGGGAACGTACGAAAACGATGCATTTGCGGAACCAAACTGGCGATCAATCAATGTCTCATTTTGTAAGGGAGGAAGAATGGCAGGCTCTTTGCGGACTGGCCTTCGCCAAATTCCAGGATGACCAGAAATGACCTTACCAGGGAAGACACGCTGTAAGGCGTTCACTTTGGGCCAAAAGAAATCGGTAGCCATCGTTCTGTGGCGCTCGCTGTTGTCATTTTCAAAAATGTTAAGTCCCTAGTACAGCGATTGCGAACCCATGGCAATTATTATTGGCACGCCAATAATTGAAAAATCCGATTGTTTCTCTATTTTTTGTTAATCTGAAATTTGTTTCTTTTATTTAAAATGAATTAAAAACTGTTAATTTTAAAAATTAATTTATAAGTTTACAAATAAAATGCTGCGCAGTGTAAAATTATTTATTTTTGTTCCTAGTATAGTCACTAGAAAACTAGATCAAGACTGTGTGATGGCACGCCAAAGGCACTTCAAATTATTTACTTTTTGTAAATGGCACAAATCTCTAAAAAGGTTCGCAATCCCTGCTTTAGTAGGTTCCTACTACCCACATTTTGTGGGTGCAATACCACCTGGTGAACCTCGTGCGGGTTGGCTTCGTCCCAATATCCAAATACGCGTCTCGTAGCTAGTGAAGGTGATTTTTCGGCCAAAAAGGCGGTCCTTGTCCAATTGCTCCGAAGTCTTAACTTTGAGCTCCTGGGTCAGTTGGACATTGTACGGGTGTCGGTCCAAGTCCCGACGCACAATTCTCCAAGTTGAAGTCTGCGAAAGCCCGGCTTCTTGTGCGCGGCGAAAAATTGACTGCTTGAAGGATGGAAGGATGGTCATGTTTCGATTGTAAATCGCTGGGTAGATTTTTTAAACCATCTACACCGATTGCGAATAGTACAAATAAATGGCTACAATCATTGAGTACTTTCTCTGTTACCAGGAACCTCAGCATCGGTTTAACAAATCTTTTAGGAGTAACCAAAGCTTGGACTTCAGACAAAACTTTTATGGGGTGGCAAATACTAAGTGCGCTAGTTTGGTTACATAGATATTTGTATTGAGAAATGCTACGTAACTTCAAAAATTCCGGGTCACCAACACACTCGCACCTTGCATATGCCACTTCCGCTTTGGGCGAATTTCATAGAATCTTATACGTTTAATTGGAAATTGTTCGTTACGTTTGGATAGTATTTTTGTTTTTTCAGGAATAAGTGTACATTTGCTTAAAATATTTATGAAAAATAAACAATATTGATTGGTTGACGGAAAATAAAAACCTTTTTAGCAAATTTTCTCAATTCACTTTCTTATTTCATCACAAAAATGAGCAATGTGTTTCCTCCATAAACTAGTTCACATATTGAAACCGACACTGAATTCATTCATTCTGACTGGCGTTTTGTTCCCGTCATAATAATTCGACTTTGTATTTTTTGTCTTGTACCTGTCATTTTATATTTATGTTGCCTAATAGCTTCTTTAATCTTTTTTTGAAGTGTAATGGGCCGCACTTTTTGGAAATGACCCTCAGAAAGGCACTCAATATTTTGTTCTTTGTGACAACGCTGATCAGTGGCTAAATAATAAATATTAAACCAGACGCAAACAACATGGCTGTCAACATTGAACCGTACCAATTGAAAAGCCTTTTCAGAAATCGTTTGAACAGAAACTCAGCCTGACACCACGCCTCCTCATGAGCCAGTCTCCCATAATGACACCTACCTGGTTTGTCAAAATCTGCCTTATGATGCAGCAAGCGGTGCACCTATGATTAAAAGTGGTACTTTATAGTTCATTATCTGATACCAAACTAGTACAACTAATGCGAACGGGAAAACGTTTTTGTAATTGGTCCGACACTGCATAAAGGCGGCATAAATGTTAACACACTATGCGCAACTAGGTACATTATGGCGTAAATCCATTTTAGCAATTTATAATAAATAAGGCTGATTGTGTATAAATTACACAGACCGCACGGAAATTTAGAATGCAATAATATTGAGAAAAACCACAGATGCTTTGGGCGGACCCATGTACTATATTTATAAGGATAGTGTAAGAAATCGCAGAAGTTAAATCATCAAATTAAAAGCATTGTCCTGGGAGTCTAAACATATAGTTTGGGTACAACTTGGCACGCTAATGACAATTTAATATAAGCTTTGCATTTGTGGCAAAACTTATTCCTTGTGTAGCACTGCAGGTGTTTAATGATGGTAAATTTGCAGCTGAGCTATTGTACAGGGTGGGCCAAAAATATTGAGTGGATCTTTAACTTTTAATTTTTAAGGATACTTAGCCTAACTCTTTGTTAAAATAAATAAATAAATAGTTGGCGCAACAGGTCCGTAGGGACCCTGGGCCTAGCTTCTCACAACCATTCGTTTTGTGAGAGTTTTAATTTTTGGGATGAATGGAAGGGATCTACAGTTTTATGCCGAGTCCAAACGGCTAATTGAGAAGCTCTTTCATGACAGTTATACTCTCGGATGTTTGTCAGACGTTCGCGAGAGGTGGCGCAGTGGAAAGAAACCTTCAGTTGGAATTTGGGTTTTCTCGTGATTCGAACCTGGGACCCCTCGCTTTGTAGTCCAACACACTAACCACTAAGCCACTGCGCGACATTAAATCGGTCATTTATATTCTGTGAATGGTGACTAGGTCCCTATTTCACCAACAATTTTGCAATTTTGCAAAATAAATATTTCCTGCAAAGTAAAATGCGATGTGTTTCATTAAAAACGAAAGGTTTTTCCGACTCCGCATTTTGCAATTTTTCAGAGGATTTTTCAAAACGCAAAGTGTAGGTGTTTCACTAATTAAAAAAAGTATTTTTGCATTAAACTGCATTTACACGATCACGCACGCGCATTTTTGCACGAGACGTGAGAGAGAAATCCGTTTTTCCCCAGTCAATGCTAGTAAAGGAGTAAGAATGAGATCACAAATCAGACGCCTAAAGTGTCATGGATGTGCTGCCCATAATTATAGGTACGTAAAACGGAAATAAACCCAATTTCCGGAGAATATAATTTCTGTAATCACTTGAAAAAATTTCTATTTCTGATTTAAAACATGTGAAATGAGAGCGATTTTAAGTTTCAGTAAATTAAACCAAAAATGCATCAATCAGTTATACGAAATTAATAAATAGTTTTCCGTTCATCACTTCCGGAAGGCATTTTGTTTTATAGGAAAGCGAAATTTCGTAAGCCATCGCCATAAAAATATCAACATGCATAGCTTTCCCATAATTCCTACCACGTAAACTAGATGGACGACGAAAAAACGTGTCACGTTTTTTTTTGTGTTAGGTAATGCCGTCCCTTTCATTCACACGGCTATTTAGTATTTAGCATCCCTTTAATCTTCCGTGATAGGAATGTGTGACTGTGTAAATGCGGCATTATAATCGTATTTTGGAAATTCGCAAAGTAAAATAATTTTAACTCTTTGTTATATGATAATAATTAAAGTAAAATTTGCCTCCTTAATATCGCTGTTTCGATTCTTATAAAACAGCACGAAATTTCGCAAACCATTAGCCCACAATGACGACCCGGCCAATCAATTTCTAGTTTTCTTGATATTGTTCATCCATAAAACATTTTTCGAAAATTTTCGACGGATCTCGGGTTGTATATTGTTGAAACCACGTGGGACTACGTTATGAGCTACTCAGCGGGATCCGCATTTCCGTCTTGAGCAAACAACTAATCTAGTACTAAAAAATGTGTTCTGTTTAAGTGTTTTTGTTTTTATTTATAAAGTAGGTACCTATTTTGTGGGATTCTAACTCCCTTGTGATATTGATTAGATTTTTAAACTTATACCCAATGCTCACCGAACCGAACACCGTGTTTCCGTCGAAAACCCGTCCATCCATTCACACCGAACACCAACTAGTTTTCGTTTGACATTTCAATCAGCTGTCGTGAAATTTCTGTGTAAACTATTTTTGGTTACAAATTTCGATCGCATTAATTTACAAGTAAAATCATTTCAGAGCAATTTTTTCCCTGAGTAAAATTTGCCTTTATTTTTATATGAAATTTGAATTTGAAATGATTTTCTTTTCTATTGGACAAAACGTCAAATCGAGTGAATGCATTCAGATACACAAAGATTCTTACGTAGACGTTCGATGGGTTGTTTTCTTTTATATTTTGAGTAAACTTTAAAATTTATTTCTAATGGAAATGAGTTTAAATTTAACTTTTAAGCAATTAAGTAGCAAAGAGATTTTTGATTTGTTCCCCTTTTTTAAGCTTTTCCCTCGTTCTCTGTTCACTGGTTGTGACTTCTGTTCGATAAATCACTTCTGTTTTCAAGTCTTTTCGCGAAAACCCATTTTTCGGCTCGGTGTAAATAGGGTATTTTAAAAAAATGTTGGTATCCATGGTAGTACCGAAACTGAGCAATACTAACTCAAATCAGCTTCAACAATTATTCATGTGTTCAGTTCAGAGCACATCGAAGCCAGCATTTGCCAGCTGCCCCAGCCCATGCACACGTCGCTATACAGGACTTGATATATAACACTGAAAAGTAAAACAGTAAAAATGCCTTTTCATTGTCTTAAATGACAACAAGAGGAAATGAAATTATTGAAAAATTGTTTGCTTCGTCACTTAATATTTACGACCCACCCTGTAAACAAATACATATCGTAACGACAAAACGGTACCATCAGAAATGGTTAGTAACCTAATATTATGCATGCGTAGGAAATAAATAATGCATCCATTATGGCCTTTACAAGTAGGTACATATAAGAGGCCTTTCCCATTGCCAATTCGCGTAGTTGAGAAAGTGAAGTCCAGTGTTACTGATATAATTTTGAGAGAACACAATGTTCAACGTCGATAGTAACGACTCGTTAATTCACTTGTGGAAAATCTGGCGATTTGTCGGTGCACATCCATACGCAAAGCAAAAATGCCTGTACATCATTTACGCTGTTTTAATAACTTTTATCACTGATATACTGTCACCATTGTTTGTGTTTATAAACATTATATTTTTGAAGGATCTAGCATCTATTATGCGCAATTTACAAATAAGTCCCACACTTATCGCCGCATCGCTGAAGCAATTTGTCGTTTTCTTTAGAATGTCTAATCTATACCAGGTGAAATCAATTCTCCACCAGCTGGATGAAAGAGCGAATGGTAATCGCGAAGAGATTGATTATCTGCGAAAAGTCGTCAAGCAATGCCAAATTTTAGCAAAGACCATACAGATCGCTTTATTTTCTTCTATGGCATCATATACAATACCGGCCCTCGTAAAAGGACAACTTGTTTTCGAAGGATGGTTTCCATTTGACTGGACTTTGTCAACTTCAGCCTATATAGTAGCGTTTTTATTTCAGTTTTTTACAACCGCTTTTCAGTGCGTACAGAATGCTGCAAATGACGCCTACCCGCCGATATACATTAAGGTACTCATTGGACATATTCGTGCTCTCGGTATGCGAGTCTCAAGAATTGGAAAAGATTCGAAAACGACACCTGAGGAGAATTACAACGAACTCAAGTCTTGTGTAAAAGATCATATGAACATTATACGGTTTGTTTACTATAAAAAATATGTTTTTTAACTAATTTGTATGTTATTAGCTTATTTGAAACAATTGAGCCAGTTATTTCCGTGGGAGTCATGATCCAGTATATTATAACAGCTTTCGTTATATGCATGGCAGTGGTTTACTACCTTCAATTCGATCCGAGGCTTTCGCAACTGTTCGCTACGCTTTTCTATATTTCTTGCGTTCTCGCCGAAGTGTTTCCTGTATGTTATTTTGGAAACGCTTTAATGGCCGAGACAGAAGATCTGACAACTGCTATCTACAACTGCAACTGGGTGGACCAGTCAATTCAATTTCGCAAGGCACTTATTATTTTTATGCAGCGTTCACAAAAGACCAACGTTATTATGGCCGGAGGTATGGTTATAATTTCTCTGCAAACTTTCATTTCCGTAAGCATCATAATCAATTAATATAATAACTTGGTTGCAGTCTGAAGCTTCCGTTCTTTTATTTTTTCAGATCATAAAATTTTCTTTTTCGATGTTCACCGTTCTGAATCAATTTGATTGAATTTTAAAAACGGATACCTATTCAAGCATCACATCTAAAAACTGAAGCTAATATTAAAATTATTGTAGGTACTCGCAATGAAAATGAACACGTATCGAATAGTAATTGCACTCGACACAAATAAATACATAATATGATTTAACTAACTGAACTAAAATAAAGTAAAGTTTGGGCCGAAAAATGCCTACAAGATGTTGGAACTACGACCGTATAAATTTAATGGGCCCCAGCCAGCCCCAGCGGGTGAATTTTTTAATCTTCTTACACAATTACAGCCTCATTTATAAACCCACCGTAGAGTCTGCTTAACTTTACGCACCCTCTAAAATGGCCTTACGCAGGGAAATGCGATTTATAAAGATTTTTCCAACTTAAGCAACGTTACTTTAAGGCTGCGTAGTTTAAACACGAAAATTCGCGTTTGGAGCCTGCGTAGAGCTTACGTAAATATGTTTTTGCAGCTAATGTCATTTTTGGTAGTGGTCGAATTGGAAACAAATCCAAAAAGTGAAACTTATTTGCACTAATTTCTTTGTGCATTCATTTCGAATGTTGTGTAAATTTGCACCAAACGAATTTCGTCTGCAAATGCAATTATAAAATATAATTTCAGATTTGGTGGTGGTTGATAGATTATTGTAGTTTTCCATTGGTTTCACTCGGGGATTCACTCATTCTGAAATCCAATGGAACAACAAAACTGCTTCTGAAAGAATCCACGAAAGTATTGGTGAAACGCCAAAAAATAATCTACGGCTGCTGTCAGCTAACTTGTAATAAATACATAAATTGCACTTGTGTGATTGCTTCTTGAGTGGATTCTGACTTCAAATCGAGAAGCGAAATTCTCTTCTCAGAATCACCAGAAGAGTATTTTTTGTGCCAATGGAACGGTTTCAGAAGTGATTTTTTCGATTCCGGACTCTCCCGGACGCTTCTTATTGACCAATGGGAAACGACATATGATTGCAGGTAGATATTTCAGCAGTCCCTCCAAAGAAATTTCGTAATTGTCCCAGATAATTTGGGTTTTTAATTGTATTATGTATGATTTTCTTACGAAGCTAATCTGTCAACCACAGCTAAGATCAGTTTCAGTTGCAAAAAGTAATAGATTTCAGTGTTTTCTGTAATAGTTTATCGAAATTCTTACCTATTGAGACACAAACCTCGTTTAGTAAAGTTACCGCGGAAAAATGTTTATAAATCACAATTTCAGGAAAGCCACGTAGAGGCTGCGTAAATTCTTACGCGATGTTTAACTAAACAACATCGTAGAGGCGTCGTAAGAGAATCTAAAAAATACGGCTGTTAAAGTTGCAGTTGTATAACATTTAATTTAAATAACACTCTCGAAGTTATTAAGCCTTAGCAATAAAATATTTTAGATACCACTTTTGGCAAAAAAAATCTAAAAAGATGTTTTCAAAATTTTTTCAATTCGAATCACCGAAAACGCTTATTTCAGAAACTGCTCATAACTGGAAAAACTTATTTTCGATGTGATTAAAACCTTGAAAACCAAGTAATGCTTACATCCTGAAAAATATCTAATAATATCTCACAAATAATTGCCCAAATCACTCAGGGCCGTTTGCTGATACGACTCATAGCGAATTAAGTTCCACATAACCTCTTATGTGACAGTTTATGACCTGGAAAAAGGAGCCCATAAGTATTTAAGTAGAACTTTAATCGTTAAGAGTCGTATGAGCAAACGGCCCTCAATACCTACCGTTGTGCAATACAAAAAAAAACTTCTTTTAAGCAAAATATTTTTTTTTTAAATTCCGCTTTAAAACAGTAGGTAGCGCTTGTGTATTTTTGAAATGTGCGTGAAGTTGGCTACTAACAGTCCATATTATCGCACATGTATGTATTTCAAAAGTGCCGCAATTCAAAAATCTCAATATTATGAGTTATCAGTAATATATTTGTACCTAGTCGGAAATTCAAAATTCTAATTATGCGCATGTATGTATGCCATGTCCATCTAAATTTGATAATTTGATAATTTACCGACCATTTATCTTTGGTGTGGAGAAACAAAGAGGAGACCAGAGACGCTTAAATTTTAAACTTTAGCGCGAGCACGATACTGTTGGCTTTAAGTCGGATTCTAAAGCTGTGTTCTATTGAATTCCATACAGGTAATTAGTTAGTCCTTCACTTATTGAAACTCCCTTGCAAATGACTCGTAAAAATATGAATACATACGTTTCCTCTGAGTTTCTGCTGGAGAGAGGATGCATACAGCATACCTAATGATGTTCGACTTACAATCGGTTATTTATATCTACACTTGAGTCTTTGACGGCATGCTGTGACGGTTATACCTCGTTAGTCGCATCACTATACCTTCACTATTTACATGCAAATAAGTTGTCTCGAATTGTCGATCTGTCATACGCAGACGATACTCGTACGTCATATATCCATGTCTTCAGCAAATAATCGAGCTTGCCTGACGTAGATAATTTAAAACCTGCAGATATTCAAAAGGGGGTGCTCTACGCACAGGACTACATGAAACAGTGTGAAGGATGTAGGTATATTATAGAACCTTCGTGCATTGTTTGATGGAAACCTGTGGGCCACAAATCAACTCAAGACATTCAATAACAATACGAAGCTACATGAGTTAAATATGTACATTCAAATTACAGTGTTTCTTGACAAAGGGATGGCCGAATGCAAACTTAAAAAAATGAAAAAAATTTTTGGACTTTAAGGTGTTTCGATTTCGACGGACTACAGAGCGTATAAAAAAAGTCTGTTCTTCTACCCATTATAGTAAACTTTTCTTTTTAGTTATGATTGTTGTTTTTTTGTTTCTTAAATCAAATGTATGGTTATTTTCACAGGATGTAACAAACATCCGATTCTTTTGAACTTTTCTAAAAAAATCACTTTTATTACAATTTTACGAATTATTCTAAAAATTCACTTCAAACCAATATTTCGTACACAATTCTTAACCGATTTAAACCAATCACTTAATTCACTGTTTTACTTTACACTTCTTTATCTTCGCAACCGATTACTATTTCAAACTTTACCAATCACTGTTTAAAAATCAACTGTCCCTCCCTGTTCTCAAATCTGCCTTTTTATATCCGCTCCGCCATCTACCGGGAAGTTTCTAGCTCATTCCGGTTCGTTCCGAACAAACTCGCTAGTTCTAGCTCACTTATTTGACAGATTCGAGTCTCCAATTAAAAGTGGAGCTTGTTTGGTGACAAATGGGTTTTTTACACTTCACCATTTTAGATTCCACGCAATATTCCACACCACAGTATTAAATCCTTTTATGTGTGGCTATATTTTCTTCCTTAACCACAGTGGTATGCTTGAAAAAAAGAACAATTCGAAAAGACGAACGAGGCCTATTTTACATCTGTTTATCTTTCTGAGTCTCTACTGTATATTACCAGTTGGAAGCACATTGTACACAATATGGGCTGCAATAAAAAAGGGAGCGTGGTACCTCACATACAAGAAATAAACATTTCAATTGTATGTGAGGAACGTAATTGTAAAATTTAGAATATTATTGTGCATTGTGCAATTAAGTCACTTTGCTAAATGCGTGCAAGACTTAAAGTCGGATTTGTCAAAGGTATTCCTCAACCTATACGTTGGAATGGAAATTAAATCTCAGGATTGATCTAACAACCTTATCTTTGGTCTATTTATAGGACATTAACCTACAACGGCACGGATTCCATATTGCGTCTTCAGGACATTCGTTTAACTCACATGGTAAAGCGGGTTCCTTAAAAACTTCGCACCGTTTACCCGAACATCATCATGTACAGTTTGCGTAAACAGACCAAATGGTTCTTAGACAGAATCGTTAATTCCATACTGCTGCAGTATACTCCTTAGCTTAACTCCATCTCCACGATGATCATTCGTCCCTTTTGAGAGGACAGTCCTCTTCTTCCCTACTAATTCCTCGGTGATTTTTTTCTAGAAGAAAACGATATATTGTCCTCTTTTTCCCCTAAAGACCATCTTCCTACTATAAGAAATATGCGAAATTGCGAGTAGGTACCTTCTCAATTCTTACAAAGCTGGTAATCTTGTATTGATTTTCAAAGACTAAATCAATTCTTCTTATTAAACCCTCAAAAACTTAAAAAATTTTTATAATTTAATATGATTTAACTATTTTTGCAGAATATAATGTTCATCCATCTGACTCTATCAGTTTTGCAACGCTTTTCAATGCCTTAGCACAGTCTTTCTCCGAAAGACTTAAACGAAATATACCCAATCTTTTTTGATAACTTTCGTGACACCTCTATTTGGCACGCAATAGGTTGCTGGATTAGCAGGCCACTTAAATGACGTGCGAGAGTCATCAAACTTTCACTTCAACTAGGGCCTGGGGTATTTCTGGCCTATTATGTAAGACCAGATTTGGGGCCCAATTTGGTAAGTAAAACTAAATCCGGCAAAATGTTAACCGTGTTCAAAGTTCACACGTCCTGGAAAAGAATACTTTATATTTTAAAGTTTCAACATTTTTGTTGAGCTTTATCTTGGCATAGGGTGGCGCAGTGGTAAATATAAACAAAATTAGTAAAATCAAATAAAAACGAAAAGATTACTTAAATTCATATACCTAGCTTAACAGCAAGTGGAAACTGATGCAATAAAAATGTATGCAGATTATTTTCGGCGCTCAATCGGAATGCAATTCGAAATTGAGTTGAATACGTATCTGAGTCTACTGCATCAATACGCCTCCAAACGTGACCCATTGGTGCAAGCACCACACCCACAGGCGTCACACTTCACTTATCTGTGGATCAAGTTTATTAATGCAATTACCAATCCATGGCCTTACATCACCGGCTGCAACTATTTGCACACAGTTGGCACTCGGGGTCGGGGGTTATATGCTGGAAAGCACCCCTTCCTGTAGGTATGTGTCTGCATTGCCTGGTGCTGTGTGTATATCGTTCAGATACTTCAACTTCAACTGCTGCGGCAAATTGAAGTTCATAAGTAATTAACCACATTGCAGCAGCGGAAGCTGTTGACTGTGAGTTAACATCGATAAATATGTTTGCCAACTTGGTCACTGGTATGGTTAAACCTTATACCGTATATTGGAGCGAAATCGTGCTAAGTTCGACTTGTTGGAGCGTTAGTTAATCTGCTACTGGTTCCATAGGGGCGCACATTGATGTATAAGTATAGCTTCTGTTGACTTTACGCGGTGGATTTATCTGTACATTTTAAAATGCAAACCTCTTTAATTAATTCCCGCAAAGGCTTCTCTCATGTGCTCGGTTTAGAACTTGTCAAGGATTTGGCTTAATCTAATCAAAAGCTAATAAGTCAGGTGGAATAGTAGGTCAAGCGAGAGAGAATTGCCTATAAAGTGAGTTGGGAACGACTCATACGTCATACTGTGACATGAGACACTGCCATCATGTTGTAGCCGTCTAATCAAATTGTCCTTTCAATAGGGCAAGCGGCCAGGCTTTAGATTCCCATTAGCATTAAATGTCAGTTTGATCGTCTTGGCTCTTAGATGCCTTGTACGTCGAATTAGGAAATTTCGCATCTAAGCACTCGTTGTATAGCCGGAGTTTTTTCTTTAGTTCCTCGGGTTTGTTTCTATATATCTAAATGAGACTCCAATCGGACCACCTTCTGGGGATGCTTTTGGTCTGTTTTTAAGCCTCCTCTTAGTTAGGCTACTGAAATGCTTTTCGGAAATCAGTCTCCTTGATGAAAAGGTGTTTCTCAAGCTTTCATACGAGGTAATAGGATATATCCTGTACTCACAAGCAACCTATACGTCGTTCAAGAACAAGTCTCAGACTTTGTGTCAAAAGCACGTTGTATCGTATCATATACGAGTAGGTAACCGTACCGTATATTATTTCGCAGTGATATCTGTGTCCTCTTATGTGAAAGTAAAAGGGGAAAATAAAAGAATATAAAAGTAGCAGCAGCACTCTTCCCCACTGCCAAATAACTATAGATCTTCTGTCCTATTCGTCCTGTTTTGCTCTGGTGTTTGTGAAAGTGGACTCCCGGCCATTTTTCCCGGCCCATCACAAAAAAAGGAAGAGTCGAATCGCCACTTCCGTGTAAAAAAGTGGCACCCTGTTCAGAAATTGAGCTAACGCATAAGGTCTGTTCCCTTACTTTTAAATCTTACGAATTTTTACTTAATGCCATTCCTTGGTTGGTTGGTTTAAGTGGCTGTATTCCTGTCCTCTGACGCGGAAAAACACAAATAGCGCATTGAGCGCCGTTTTGAGGCCACAACTAACGGAACCTGAAATAGAAGGGGGATAAAGGAAGTTGTAAGGAGCTCAAAACCAGCCTGTGGAGTTGAGAAATTTGATGATTTTGTTGAAATGGATACATTGTAAGGCGGAAAGGTCATCAAAGAAGGGATGACCTAGTACACTGAGTCTGGTTTTAGCTAGTGCCGGACATTCACAGAGAAGATGAAACACGGTTTCACTCTTGTTTGTATCAGCGCAGCTACGGCAGTGGGAATTATGGGGGATACCAAGCTTGGCCGCGTGAGTCCCCAAGGGCCAGTGGCCCGTACTAATTGCCGTCAGCCGAGCGACATCTACACGCGTTCTTGCTAAAAGGTTGTTTGTTCTGGCATCGTCGTAGGTTGGCCAGATCTTTCTTGAAATGACAAAGCAATTCAAGTTCGCCCATCTAGTCTCGGCCCCTGAGGTGAAGTGCATGAGGATTTCTCTCTTGACGTATCCCAGTGGAGGGAGGACTTCCTTCGCCTGAGACACGCAAAGAGCAGAGCCACGCCTGGCAAGTTCATCGGCTTTTTCATTCCCGTCTATATTCCTATGACCGGGAACCCAGACGAGAGTGATTTCAAACCGATTACAAGCTCTGGTAAGTGACCTCCTGCATTCCAGAACAAGTTTGGACGATGACTTAGTTGAGCCGACAGCCTTAATCGCGGCTTGACTATCGATGAAGATGCCTATTTTTTTCTTTTGAGTTGTTATGTAAGGGAGCAGAATGCACGCCTCCTTGATTGCGAATACTTCCGCTTGAAAGACGCTGGTTGCGTTGGGGAGGCGGAAAGATTTGGAGATGTCTAATTCTGTTGAGAAAATGCCCGCTCCCACTCCACAGTTCATTTTGGAACCATCTGTGAAGATAGGAATGTCGAATTCATTTACGACTGCATTATCCTCCCATTCTGACCTAGAGGGGAATCGAACAGAGAAGTTTTTATGGAAGTTGAGTTTGGGTACAGTGTAGTCTGTAGATATACGACCTATGCCATCAGGAAGGGAAAGTAGGATGCTGGTGTGGCCGTAGGGCCGTTCGGACCAACATTCCTTAACTCGAAAAATTCATAAAAGAGAGCGCCATCGAGAGAGCAAGACTTACTAATTTTTACTCCACAAATTTCTTGGTGTAACATTTGAAAAAGCTGTCAGTCTCCTGTCAATTAACAGCTGATTTGAATTTTGTTGTCTTATTGCTTATTAAAATGGTATCAAAAGGCGGCAAAATGAAATTGAATGTTCTCCTTAGATTCTTTTTGAAAATCGCGACGAAATTCTACTTTGCTGTAAAGAGTAAGAAAGGAGAATCGCCTCCAAGAAATTTGTAAATGCCCTGTCGCTTTTTCCTCTTCTCTAATGCTTGTAGTTCAATCAGTACAAACTTATCCAGATAAGGTGTCTATCAGAATCAAAAACGATGTATTCCACTTTTTGAACAAATCGGGTTGGCAATGCATATTAATTCTCCCTCTTGAAATCTATCTATTTCTGTTTTCGTTTGTTTCCAAAGCCAACTTATTCCAGAGAAATTTTGATTTGAATTTGTGGGTTAGAATCAAAACCGATGTATTCCTCATATAATTTTGAAACAAAACGAATCCATTCCTAGTTAAAATCAAAATAACACTATTCCAATACTAAAATACGTTTTTTTTTTACTTTAATAATCAAAACTAGTGTATTCCAGAAAAGGCGAGAAAATCCGCAAAATCTGTCAAACTTTTTAATGGCTTAACAGTATGTATTTGTAGTTCATTTATTTATGAGTATGTGTTAAGCGATGACTTGAAAAAATAAAAACATAACTAAAAGAGCTTAAAAAAAGGGTTTCATTTTCATGAACCGATCTATTCCAAGTAGAAAATTTCAAAACGCATGTATTCCAAAACATTAATTTTCAAAACAACTTTATTCCAAAATGCATTGATAAATATTTCGAAGACCTTTTCAGGTTTCACAATAAATTGCATTTAGTAAAGTTTGAAAACCTATGATAAGATATAAAAATGAAAAAGTTCTTATTATTTTGAAGGCAATGTTCCTTAGGAACGTTTTTTTCGAATATCTCAAAACTAGTAAAAGTGGAATACGTTGCTTTTGATTCTAATAGACACGTATACATGAAGAAGAAGTTCGAATAATTTCGAATCACTTTCATCGCTAAGTAGATGAATAAACTAATTTTGTTAGCAAATTTTTCGAGTTTATACGATATTTTAACGGATTTTCGTACAACTTTTTTGAATTTCTGAATTATGTGTCTGTCATTTTTCAAAGATTACTACAAAAGCGTTGCCTAACTTTTTCGTAAGTCTCTCTCTCTTAGTCCTGAATACAAAAACAAATAAAATCGAAATATATTTATAAACATATGTATGAATTCATGTACCTACTACCTACCCATGAAGTTTACCCCCTTCAACCCATCTGTGTGTGATGCACTAAGTAATTCGTGTACGCAGATTGCATGCGTAGGTATATATATACGAAACATAATTCCCCGTACTCGGCTTTTATCGATAGAGCCGTAAAAATAGATAAGCTTTCGGTTTTTGACGGTTCGCTGCACTCAAAGCGTGCGCTTTGATATTGATCAATAAAAATAAATTCAGATTTTTCAAAGGTACACTTTATAACTATAGATAAAAAAAAGCCTTATCCTCTGAAAAGGGTTTTGTTTACTTTTGATGGTAATGTCATTGGGAGACCTAAAAAAATACACAAAGAAAATACATAGATTGTATTACATCGAGGTAATTATGTTATGAACTCTTCCGAAAAATTTCTCATATTTGGAAAAGTTGCACCTTAAACTGGCTAACATTAACCAGGGGAATAACATTGACCAAAATTAAAAACAAAATGTCTAACGAGCAAGCACAAGGTTTCCACAAGGTTTCTCAGTATTTAACTAAAGGGTTTTCCAATGAGAGGTGTTATTGTGAATGACCCGCTATTTCGACAGCTGTCACTTTTGAAGCTTTTATTCACATTGACTTTTGATAAGTAGAAACTACGCCATTACTAAAAATGGAACGATAAACGCTTCAACAACGCATTGAAATTACTAAAATTCACTACAAAAATGGTGATAAAACGTCGTGTCTTTGCTGATTGGGTCCTTGAAATGCATGAAAATGATCGGGAATTCCATCGAAAAATCATCTTGACTGATTTCCACCTCGGTGGCTACATCAACAAGCAAAATTGTCGCATCTGGGGCTCGGAAAACCCAAGAGTTATTGTTGAGAAGAGTCTCCATCCTCAACGTGAGGCTATCAAGGACATAGGGCAGCCACTTTGCGATTTGGTTATGGAAAATTTCATGATATGGTCCTGTATGCGTGCTCGTGGTGGCTGATGTTGTTTTTCATTATTAACGGCATACCTTCCTCTTTATTACGAAATAAACATCCGATCATTTATCTCAAAAATGGCATTTTCTTTGAATAACAAAATAACACCTCTTATTGGAAAACCCTTTACAAACTTGTACCCATTTCCCCATTACCATTTGTTCTCGAACAAAAGATGAGTTTTCATAATGATGCAGGTTTGTTGGGATATAATTTAACTGCTGAGAAGTGGGAATGAGTGGTTGCCTGATTCACAATGAATTCTTAAAAAGTTTTAGATGTACTATACGAAATTGTTCGCAAGTATATCTTCATGAAGTATGCAACTTTTTTTATAAATTAATTAGGAGTCAAATACCCAGCTAAATCGCTGATAAATAGCCAGTGCTGGCAGCAATGGGGGCATGGCAATTTACCGATCAATTAACCATCACCCAAATTGACCACACACGCTTTTAGTTTTCTGTGTGTCCGAACATTCCAAGTGGCAAAAATTGACTCGGTTCAATAACTTGCTGCAGCCAAATTTAAAGAATGCGGATAACAAACACACCTCAACAAAGAAATACTCTGAGGAAGTATGACAGACTGCTGGAGCAATACAGCTACTGCAGAAGACCAGTGGCAACACTAACATAAGGCCGACGTTAAAAAAAACCTCTTGTGATGACAAAGGAAAGCTTGTACTATGCATAAAGCAAAGCATACCTACCATATAGACGCGGATAAACAAAACGTTAGTCTCCACGGTCAAAACGAAGTTACGATATAGCAAAATCTAAGCAAAAACAAACCAAAGCTGCTGGACCTGACGGTTTACACCGACAACCTGGATATGACTTGGTAGAAAGTAGGAACCATTTCATTGCCAAGATTAAGTCAGATGAATGCATTCCTGATGAACAAAACCTCAGCATCATCTGTCCGGTTCACAAGAAAAGAGATCCATTCAGCTGCACCAATTACAAAGGTTTCAGTTACCTTAACATCTGTCAAACTTTGTCCAATCACTGCCAGAAAAGTGGTAGACTTATACAGTTTTCACAGATGTTCGAGCAAAAAGCCCAACAAGTCCAAAACAACACCCAACATCGATGAATCAGACAGAATGTCACAATTGAAAGCTACAACTTGGAGTTAGCAAGGGACTCTAAGTCCGGACATCGACTTCCCGCTACGATAAGTAAGGTGGGTCCATGGATATGGATAGCTCGCCTCGAAGAATATTAAATAATTAAGCCTGAAAGTGCAAATACAATTAGGGGGGCAACAGGCAACAGGCAACACCCTTCATCATTCAGGCGTTGTTGAGGTTCTTCAGGTGACTTTTCTATCTACAACTTCTGTAGTTCGGCGGATATATTCTTTCTGGTAAACCTGAGTCTACTTTTATCATCCGCAAAAGACCACAAACTAGAGAGTCTTTCTGAATGCAGCCCTTACTCTAGAGGTGGCTAAAGAACGTAGTGCTTTCACGCACAGTTTTATATTTTATTATGACTTCCTTCTACATTGTAGGTACGTATACATGCAAATACCTAAGAAGAACAGCAACCAATGATTCACAGACAAACTTGTTCCTATCCCGATACATCAACCGTATGCATGCCTCAAAGTTCCTCGATAGGAATGAGCTTATACCAGAAACGGAATTATTTCCGATAAATAAATTTCGACAATATATTCGCTCTTCAAGTAGCAAAGAACATGGATGTGCCCCACTCAGCTCCATATCTTAAATGTTAAAGACACACCCACCACATATTTTTATTGCCTCATGTAATCGCTCCTGTGGGCTTCGGGTATAGGTATCCTTTTCGATTACTTCTACTTCATTTTGTCATTCCTAACAAAGTGGAAATTTGTGATACTTTGCAAATATTTGTCTTCCATTACACAGGGCATAGACTAAAGTCTTTGCATTTACACGCAAGTTTCCAAGAAACGATGTTAAGCTCTTAAATCCTTAAACACACTAGCCGGGTACGACATAAATTAAATTTTGTTTGTCAGTTATTTTATACTTCTTTGCGTTCGTTATATTAAGACATGACGAGGCGATGGTGTTTTAAATTTTACCACCATCACAATGGCAAGGCGGTTTCTAACTGCTTACCAAATTTCATATAAGATTTGTGTACACAGTTTTAGGACTTTTTCATAAACCGAATTTGTTCTCGCTTTCAGATCACCGGTTTATTATATATCTAACACATCGTGTTCGTGTATACGTACGATTACGTCGAGGGACGAGCAGAATACATTAGCATAGTAGAAATAAAAAAATGTGCGATTTAGAGAACCGCACAGATATGGGATATAATAATAAAAGTAAGAAATAACAGTAAACAGTGAAGCAAACAGCACGCAAAACATGAGCAAATTCTCGTACTCTTATTAAAACCATAAAAATTTATGAATTTCATTTTTCGAAATGGTAATTCGCCGATAACAGCGTGAAAGATGGGTTCATCTTCATCGTTCACCCCCCGCCATATCGTAGAGATGCAAAGAGGGTTTCATTATTAACTGTTTAGAGTATGAAATGATTTGTAGGCGAACGGATTTCCACAACTTTGGATTATTTTTATTTTATTACAAAACTGTTAGCTATTTTTTTTTTTTTTTCGAAAATATGTCAATTTAATATTTTTATTTTAAGCGGTTGATAAGGAAAATGAACCCTTGAATGCCCAAGTAGGCGATTTAAACAACAACACGCATACGTCGTGGTTAAAAAAATCGAATGTTTAATGAATTTAATTAAAAAATGATTCTTCTTTTGATCGAACAGAACACTAGACTACTCGCTCAATTTGGCATCAGGCCTTTTGCGCTAGGTACCTTTTCGTTTTATTATTTATTTTTTATAGGGTAAATGATACTTTTCACTTAACACTAGACACCAAAATGGGTTAATTTTCCTTGAAATTTGGTTAATGGACGTATATTGCCTGTTGAAAGTATTATAAAGTAAAATTTGGAATAATGCGCACTTAATAAGAGCACTTTGCGAAGTGTGGCCGGGACTTAATATGTACGAGAAGTAAGGCACGGTCAGAGCAGAGTTCACATTCAGAAATTGTTGTACTATAGACTTGTAGGCTTTTTATTACCGTCTGCTCTGTCTGTCAGTATTGACATTCCTGAACAGCTCAGTAAAATTCATAAACTTTGACAATTCTACAAATTTGTCGCACTTGCTTGACAAATGTTTGTTATAGAAAATATTGACAGGTGACTGACATAATCAGTTAATTACAGCGACAAATTTGTTATGGCTTTTTTTGTATTGTCCGATTGTGTTAAAATTTTTCGTGACATCCAGAATTTGTGTTATCAGTACCTATCAGCTATCACCTATATTATTGATTCCGAGGTAAGTTCTGTTTCTTTTGAATTCCTGAATTCACTATATGGATTCACGAATTCGGAGTAAAAATGTTCTGAATTCAGTGATTACAAGACGAATTCATGTTTTTTACGCGAATTCAATTGAATTCATTGTATATTGTAAATACCTGTGTTGCATTGAATTCCTGTAAATTTAATTCAAATTCCCTTGAATACACTGATTACTTTCCAATCGATTGATTCGACTAAATAAAAAATACCTGTATATTACAATTGGAGTGTTCTTTGAGCATCTATCTCAGCAATGCAAAGTTCAGTAGAATCTTCATCATAAAATTAAAAAAATTATCAACATCTTACTTAACAATTTTGAGATTTACACTACGTATTCATCCCAAGTGGAAGTGACTTGACAGCTACAGCTGTTGGAACCCTTTGGTGATGTCTGTGTGGAAATTAAAATGTTCCGCGAAATAATCCCCAAGAAAGAAATAAGGCCCCAAAAATTAATTAACAAAAAAAAAAAAAAATTGTGGGAAATTTTCACCCATTTTAAAAATGGAAATTAGGCCCTAATGAAATGAGGTTAATATTTTTAAATAATGGGTTCTAACACTCGATTTGTTCGAATATAATAGAATAGCTGACAAAAATTGAGCCTAAGTGCGAGGCTTGCAATTTAAATAAATCGCTCGATTTGTTCAGCTATTCTGTTAGTCGCTTACAATAGCCCTGTTTTTTTGAGCTTCGATCTCAGCAAAGCAAAGTAAAGTAGGATTTTCAGCACGCAATTACAACAACTACGCTGTACTTGACACTTCGAGACTCGCAGTAGTTGTTGTAATCGTGTGCTGAAAATCTTACTTTACTTTGCTTTGCTGAGATCGAAGCTGAAAAAAACACGCCTAATAACTTAAAGTTTAAGTTAAGATCCATCGGCTCTGAGAAAATCGCGTTTTTGCAGCAATTCTGTTGCGCAAATTTTTCAGCTATGTTTTATTTTTTATTTAAAAATAAAATTGGGCCGCAAAAATAATGTTTGGGTCTTATTTCATTGAAGCCTTTTTTTTAGATTAGGCTCCAATTGACAAAATGAAATTAAGCCCCGAAAAGTGAAATTGAACCCCAAATTTAGACAATTTTTGTTGTTGTTTTTTGTTTTTCAAATTTTTATGATTTATTTCATTTTTACTTTAAGCCTAGTATGCTGTTCCAGCAAAGCTTAAACTAAGCGCCTCTCCAATGTTTCTCTCCACCACTTCGCTTAATGTTCGCTAAATTTTGACAGTGTAAGTTCCGTAAAAAAGGAACTGAGTTGGTAAAGTTGATTGACTTGCTACTGTTAATTTGCTTCATTTGAAATTTTGCTGCGAATACCGAGATCAGCATAATAGGCTTTAGGATCTTATTTCCTGGGACTTTAACTATAACTAAATTATCTACTCTAATTTATTTAAATTTAAGTGAGTCCTTTTAGCGTTTACCCGACTGGTACACAGCTCGAGCTAAAAAATCAAACTTTTGTTTCAGAATGTACTTCATATAAATATCATGTATGTCAAAATTTAGCGTGCCCATTTAATGGGTAGGCGCATTTTCTCCAGCTAACTTGTGACAGATCGTTGTATATTTGATGTTCCGTTGCGGAAAAGTATGCACTATGCAAGGATGAGCTTTTTTAATTATTACATGGGCGAGAAGTAGATACCTAGAACCAGAAACATGTAGTTGAAATAAGAGAGAATTAAATTTTTGAAGGAAATTTTTCGAAAGAACAGCTGTTTCCTCTGACACTTACTCTATGTCCCATATTATACCTACCGACATAATAAAAATTATACTCGTATATCCAAACTCGGTCGTGAATTATTTTTGATTTGTTTTTATTTAAACCAAATACATGTTTGATAGAACTCATACCATTTGTTCGCCGGATCTTCTCAACCCATTAATTTATAAAATTAAAGTCCAAACCCTTATCTATGCACGATTTCGCAAATGACACCCACACACCTCTTGACAATAATGGCCCTTTGTACTGTAACTGTTACTGTTAAAGGTGCAATCGTACAAATCGTTGTCACATAGTCATTTTTGTGAATTATTATAACAAGACCGTGATTTTGTCCTCTTGGGGCGTGCTTACTTTGTCTCCCTTTTAAATTTGAATCATATCCGCAAATATTGCGCCCTCAATTACAAAAATTGCGACAAATTGTGTATTTCGAGCACGTCCTTCTCTCTCACTGATTCTTTCAGTAAAATTATCTAATGAATAAATCCAAACTCCGCCAGTATACAGTTCCATCCAAAGTTAAGGGGGCAGAAAGGCGCACAATATTAGCTAATTCTGTTGAGCTGGCACACCAGGAATCATCCCCCAAACCACACGCCTTGATAAAAGACACTTGCAAATTGTCTACCCTTTGAGTGTGCTGCAGCAACACAAACACAAGAGCCAACAAAGGAAATTTAAGGAACGAAATTGGTTAATGTCTATAGTCAAAGCCAATGCGGCACGTGCGGGCAGGCTTTCACTTTCGAATACCGGATTATAGTGTAGTCTTTACATTCGACAATGCCCGAACATTCGTATGCGTACAAAGTGCGCACTGATGAGAGCCCATTTGCTGAAGAACTTTCAGTCTTTTCTGATAATTGGAATTGTTTTATCAACAATTCGTTTGGTGTGATCAGATGGTAATCGATGCATGCCGACGGAATAACAGGATGCTCATCATATTCATCATCTGGGACGTGTATAATTTTATTATTTGTGTATTAAAGAAATCCTCCGCAATGTCAATTTCTATAAGGCTGCCTGTCAAGAGCATATAACTGGCGCCGTGTTTCAGGTCTTGCATTGAGGTTGCTGTATCTTGCGCGTAAATTCGTCGTACGTACGTCACACCTGTGAATACTTTTGACCCGTTCTCTCAAACTGGTCAATAACTATGGCGGGTATGTGGCCATACGGCATTTGCGTCCATCCCCTCTCTACATTTCCTAGCCAAATTTGAGATTACGCAGAGTTTGTCACAAAATTCCCTTTTTCAAAACCAATTAATACGATGGGGACTAAACATTTCCCGAAAGACCCCTTCTCGAAGCGATCGGGGTATATTTATCAGGCTTAAATAGATTTCAAGCTTCACAGGAATGAGAGGGATGGTCAAGTTATTTTAGAGAACCTCATTAGTTATTCGGGAAAGGACTCTATCTACTACCCAATTTTCTTCTTGGCCATAAGAAACAACGAGTGGCAAGAGTTATTCTTGTTTAACTTTTGCTGATACCTATGTTGATGGCAGAATTTGTAGAATCATAATTTTACCTTCGTTAACCGCTAAACCCATTAATAGCAAACGAACGGTTTGCTGTATTCTACCAATAATTTAATAGACGCGTTTTATTGAACATCTTTGATACCAAGTAAAGTTTTTGTCTACTTTACTTTGCGTATGAAACTGATCAAAACACTTTTGTATTAGATTTTTCGGAAAGTATTATTAACGGATATATTTTGTAGTTTGTATCAGGGCCATGTCCACAAGTTTTTAAAGCTATCACTTGGTTTTTCCTTCTTATTGACGTTGTCGTGAAATAGAACTACCCTATGCCCGCACTCCATTGGGGATGTTCGGATACTTTGTTTTTGTACAACGTGAACTAAATTTTACTGAACTAGGTAACTATACGAACGCATTGACTTAAGTCAATTTGAATTGTTTTGGAATTTTCAATTGACGTTTATGAATTGAATTGAATTGATTTTACTGAGACTCATATAAAAGATTACAAAGGTAACAATTCTTAAACGATTATAAAAAAGAATATACGCGGCTGTAAAGTTTTGCCTGCACATTAAATTGCGTTATTTAAATTAGTATGCCACAAGGCTGTCATTTATGTTATTGAACGAATAGCTCTTGCTCGCGGAGCTGTCAATTTGGGTTTGACTCATATGTCATAGTGAAGACTTTACCTAACTTAAAAACTATTTGTACAAAGTTGAAGGGAGATACGAGAGTATACATAGTATACTTTCTGATTTCCCTTTCAGGTACTTAGACGTCAGAGGGTTCATTCTTGAACGAATAAGAAATGCATTAGGTGCGTTTATTGTTTTATTTTCTAACGCGAAAGCGTTTGAAGATAAAGGTATGAGTATATATCTTTTAGAGTTGTGAAGCGATTGAATTGAGGTTCTAGTTAATAGTTTAATGACATATCGATTATTTGATGTTAATTTTTGTTTTTGACAATAATATTTTCTTTTGAATTACATTTATATGATTTAGTTTAGGACAAAAAGAAAATTGACGACGTTTATGAAGGTAGACGACGAATGTGACAAGCAATTCGTTACTGAGTAGGTACTAGGTAAACAGTTCGCATATATGGCTGACGTAGGAATATTGACGTTACCGACATCTAATACGGACGAACCTTTTCGAATTAAGACGCTTTTCATTGAAAATTCGAAAGAATTGGCCCGAAATTCAGAATAACTCTTTCAAATGAAATTCGTTGAAGAACTTTTGCAATAGTGGTGAGGTATACAGTAGACTTAATACACTACATGCACATCATCGTAATAATATGGAATTTGTTTTTCTGTCGCCACTTTTTTTAACATTAAATATGAATGTCATATGGACATCATTACATTTTCAAGCATAAAACTGCATTTACACCATCACGCACGCTCATTTTTCCACGAGACGTGACAGAGAAATCCGTTTTTCCGCAGTCAATGCTAGTAAAGGAGTAAGAATGAGATCACAAATCAGACGCCCAAAGTGTCATGGATTTGCTGTCCCTAATTATAGATACGTAAAACGGAAATAAACACAAGTTCCGGGGAACATAATTTCTCTAATCACTTGAAAACATTTCTATTTCTGATTTAAAACATGTGAAATGAGAGAGGTTCTAAATTTCAGTAAATTAAACCAAAAATGCATCAATCAGTTATACGAAAATAATAAATTATTTCGTGAGGTGTCGCTATAAAAATATCAACACGCAGAACTTTCCCATAATTCCTAACACGTAAACAAGATGGCCGACCAAAAAACGTGTCACATTTTTTTGCGTGTTAGGTAATGCCGTCCCTTTCAGTCACACGGCTATTTAGTATTTAGCATCCCTTTAATTTTCCGTGATAGGAATGTGTGGCTGTGTAAATGCGGCATAATTCCATACTTTCGGATCACAGAGTGCAAAATTTGTTTCTAACAACATAACACACAATTATTTATAAATATTCCCGAATGGAAATCCAAACTGTTTTTCAATGAAACATAGAAAGGGCAATTCTTTTCTTCAATCTAAAACGCCATAAGATAACTCGATTTCTGAATGTGACCCATAAATGGCGTACATAATTTAGATGTATATTTTCGTTAAAAAGTCGATAATCGTGTTTCCATGAAGTACCTATGTCAACAATTTAAAAATTATTTTTCGATGATAGTATTTTTTAAAAAAAGTGTTTTTCTACATTGTGAATGCTATCCTATTTTGGCAATTCAATTCACAATAGATACTATGAAGACGTCAAAATTCCAGCAGTCCGGCTCAGCTGTTTGCAGCCAGCAGATAACTTTCAATTGAACCAAATACGTAAACAAAACAATTTATGTTAAAGAACTGACCGTTTTACCAAACAAAATTCACATGGCAAATATTGATAAAGTGCGCATACTTCTCGTCGGCGACTCGGGTAAATTATTAAAGTACCATTTCAACCAAAAATATTGACAACTTTATAATTTTTTATATTAGGCGTTGGGAAAACATGCCTCACTCATTTAATCGCCCACAATGAATCACTCTCACACCCTGGCTGGACTGTGGGTTGCTCCATAGAAGTGAAATTGCACGAATATAAAGAGGGTACTCCGCAACAAAACACCTTTTTCGTTGAGCTATTCGATATCGGAGGATCGCTTAGTCACAAAAGTTGTCGAAGCGTATTTTACAATCCAACGCATGGCATAATTTTGGTCCATGACCTGACAAATCGAAAGAGCCACGAAAATCTTAAGGAGTGGCTATATGAAATTTTAAACAAAGATGGCAAAGATACTGCCAAGGGTGTCTTAGATTCTGGAGTCTTTGACCCGGAACAATTTCTCGGTTCGACACAAATTCCGATTCTAGTTGTTGGAACAAAACTTGACTTAGTTGACGAAAAGCGGCAACCAAAAATGATACAGAAATCTGGTGGAATAGGTTTGTTTTGCGATTGAAAATATTTTCCATGAGAAACCAATTGTTTATAATTTAAAGCCCAGCAATGTGGAGCTGAAGAAATCTGGCTAAATTGTAGGAATGCACGCAGTTTGGCAGCTGGAACAACGGATGCGGTAAAACTAGCTAGATTCTTTGACAAGGTTATTGAAAAGAAACTGTGCTCCCGTGATTCTGGAATTTTTGGTGCAACAGATAGAAGGAAGTATATGACTCCATCGCCTTACACGTCACCTGATAGTGCCCTTTTGTACAGCCCACCCAACACGAGATATGATGGAAATTTGTAATTTTAATATGTTTGTGTTATTGCAATTAAATTTAGAAATGTAAATAAAAAACAGAGTATTAACTGTAGCAGCGAAAATTTATATATTTTCAACAATTTGAGGCCATGATATGTATTTCGTGGAAGTGAAGTTATTGATGCGTTTTAGATAATGAAGATCGATTTCTGGGTTCACATTCAAACGTTTTCGTGCGCACGAATGATTTGCCCTATATAACACAAGCAAATTCCTTCGTGCACACGAAAACGTTTGAACGTTTCGCCGTACAGAATACCGACAGTGGTTTAAGGGGTCGAGTAGTGTCTTTCGTGAACGAGCGAACGTATAGATCGTTGGCGAATGTTGCGATTCGGTCCCAGATTTAAAAAAAAAATATTAGTATGAGCAATGTTTTCGTTCCACTTGTCATTTTTCGTATGCATTATAATCACAACCGAAATTTATTGAAACTCATTTCAAGTGCTACAGGTTTGGTTGAAGATGAAGCTATCTGTATTTGGACTTACTTCAGCATTTGTATCAACCTGCTTCTTCGGATTTTACACTTGCATTATATAAATTACTTTTGAATTAGTTTACATTAAGGAGCAGATGTCGCCTCTACATAGCTAAACCAGTCTGAAGCAGTATCTACACAAAATCGTTAAGAAAAAGGAAACGAGTAGAATCCAACGAATCATCGATGGAGTTTTCTATTTTCGACGTCCTCAAACCACTTATGACACAAAAGGATATCAGTTGATCATCTAAAGGCGATAAATAGCATCTGGAAGTAGCTCCCCTTAATAGCTTTTCAAAACTGTTCAATTATGTTACTGAATATGTGCAGCGTTAAAAATTTTTTGCACACAGTACACTGCACTCATTGTGCTCTTTCGTTCAAATAAGACGCATGAAAAACCAGCCCGAAGTCCGTTCTTAAATAATAATTCATTATTTATTACATACCTTACATACAAACAAATCTTTAACGCATTTGAAATAGACAATCATAGTTTAATACTGACTACGGCAAGCCGAGTACTTTGATTATACAGTTAATTGTGCTGGTCCCCATCTTAAGTTTCTTCAACTCATACAGCAATCGCATGTAATTCACTGTGCCAGTCAAATCCACCAGATTAAGAACGTTGGGACTCAATCCATAGTACACAATGACAGCAACTACTTTTGAAATATCCTCCGCACTTACTTCGGCTAAACTACCGAAGCGATGCGATGTAATGAACGTTTTCAAGTGCTCGCCGCACGTTGTCTGACACTCCTCCACGTAGGATCTTAGGTTGTCCAGCACAGAGTTAACAATTTCCTTCGAAATGAGTATATTTTCCTTCGGTTGTCGCATTAATATTTCGATCAGCTTCAGTTGCCACACTTCAAAGGCGGTTGATTTTATTTGTATCGCTTGCAGGGTCTATTGTCAAGGAAACTTAAATCAGATGAGAGGACTTTTGGTTAGAGGGCAATACTCACGTTGACAATCGATAGATAAATTGGTAAGCCATGCATTTTGTCCTTTATGACAGCGTTGTAGAAAATAACTATTAATTGTTGGTATCGCTCCATTTCGACTTTCGTGAGCTTGCTTTCTCTGGCGTCCATACTTAAGAATCTGTCAGTGAAACCAATAACAATGGGATCCGATGAAAAGGTTTCCAGTGATTTGGTGTCAATCTTCCAACATGTATACTGCTCGGTGGTGAGTGTTTGAGCGAATAGACTTTTGAGTCTATCTGGATCATCCAAATGCGAATGGCAACCCGAACGCTTTTTGATGTCAATGCAGCCAGATACTTCCAGAGCTTTACTGAAAATATTCAATTTGTTATCAAAAGGCATTCTTATTTGTGGGTTAAACTCACACTAACTGTTCCCAGTTGCGTCCCTTTTCGAAGCAGACTGGCCAATAATTCGGGTCGTCCACATTCACCGATTTCAGTGTGCTGAGGTCTGGCAGCATGCATGGCGCCATCGGTAGTCTCTTAAGTTCGCTTTTGCCGATTTCTATGTACGATATTTGGCAGAGGCACAACTTTTTCGTATCTAGATCCCGTGGCAGGAACAACCGCGGTTCCACCGCCAGTACGTACAGATGTCGGAACGCTTGCAGATGATATCTAAAAGGTTTTAAAATTATTCGTTATTGGATATGCGCCTAATGTAAGAAGAGCACCGGAGGACACAGCCTTGTCCAAGTCTCCAACACACCAAAAACAACTTTCTTGGGTGGTACAAGACCAGACTAGCTTTTCAGCAAATTTTTAATAGGCTATCGCCAGCTCACAAACTTAACCTAACAATGACACCAATTGGCACTATTTCTCCCCGACAATGCATCGCAACCGGGATGAAGAAATTCCAAACAATTCTGTTCGGGATTGCATTCACAAAGCTCGACTTACCTGTTGTCGTTGCTATGGTTGGGGAACTTCGGGAATAGTGCACATACCAGTGCAGCTATTGCTGCCGGACTTTTCGATAGCGTGTAGCGGCCAGCACCGAGAAACAAAAACCCCAACGACATGTGTATAGCCATTTGAGAGCCATAGGTAACCTGTGAATGGGCAGAACCAATTCTCGACCGTAGATAACGGATAATGCGTAAGATTTCCAAATCCCCAGTTCCAGCGTACACCAAGGAGATCGAGATGAGGATCAACATCAAGCTACTCTCCACGGTCGCCCTGCCAGCAAATTCTCCAACATACTTCCCCTGGAATCCAAGGAAAAGTTTAATCGCCTTCCTAAGCGAATCGAATGCTTCTTGATTTTCGGTGCCAGCATATTTGAGACCAATGCAGAAGGCAGCGCCAGCGATTATGTTGCAGTAAGCTTGCCTGCAAAAGGTACACACATTATTTTCTCTATTTTTCGGTAGTTTGTGTAAGACTTACGTAATTGCCTCGTGATCGATGTCATCCCCGCTGGACACAGGCCCTCGGTTTATGTCGAACCTTAGATTCTCTGGAAACTGATTGAACAACCATTCCGAGGTGGGTTGCACATCCCTCCAGAGGATCAAGCCTCTCGCAATCGTACGTAAGAGCAGCAAATCCGGCCGAACTAGGTCAAGTAAATAGCTCGTATCGGGTGGGTCCATCCATTGAGCTACAGCTCTGTTGTCGGTATTGAAAAACATCAAGCCCAGGGCCAGGGTGGCACCAGGCGCAGTCACATCAATGTTAACTGTCTCCCCTTCTCGCACTTGAAACGATGGCAATTTATACTTCTCCTTCTGGGATCCCATCAGCGGGCGTTTATTCCCACCAACCATGTAGTAGTGAAGGGTGTCGGGCAGTTGCAAATCCCGCAGGCCAGCTGGAGCTTCACCGTGACCTAGAGTAACCAAACCCAACGCCAAGCCAGCTGTCAGAGCATACGATTCTCGTTCAACACTGTTCTCCATTTCCGGACCGGGCGGTCGTCCTATGCGAACCAAACGTTATTTATTACGCGAAAACACCTACTGGCTTTGAGAATACCTATTTCTTGTAGCAAAACCTCAGCTATGTGTCGCTTGGCAGTTCCCTGGTAAATAAGCCCTATTCCCATGAGTGATGCCACTTGAATGTTCTGCGGTATGTCCAATTCCAGAGCAGTAGCTGGCAGCAAGGCCTCAATGTGAACGCTAAGCAGTTTGGTCGTTGTCGTATCCATTGTGCCTGAAAAGCAAAATGCCAATAGCTGCAATTGTTTCCGCATTGTCTACGTACCTCGGTGCGTGGCCGAAATTCCCAACAGCAGACCTACGCTCGTCATCTCGTCACATTTCACTAAATACTCATAAATACTCATAAACGAGAGTGTCTTCAGGTGACCGTTAAGTCCGAGCGCCATTAGGAATCCCGCGTGCTCTGTTGGTACGTCGGTTGGACCCTTCGGTTTGTTGTACACGATCCAAGTGGAATCCACATCTCTGGCATTGGGGGAGATTCTCAAACCAGACGCCACCCCGTTATGAAAGCAAGGCCATAGATTCATGTTGGCGGGAAACTCAATTTGCTGCATCTCGATCGTGGCCCCTTTGACGGGTTCCTTTCCGGCCAGACAAAGCTTCGGAATAGGCATCGATTCGGTCGGTGTAGGAATTGATGTTCGCAAAGTGAACATTCCCCTGCCCATTGGCAGCGCCATGGTTCTAGTGCACATCGCATACAACTGCTTCTCCTGTTCTTCGATAAATTCGTGATCAGAAATACCGGGCGATTGTGAAATATCAATTAAAACCGGCTCAGAACTGATGAGTAAACGTCGAACTTCGGCTATTCTCAGATCGTCGGGAAAACGTAGACTCAACAGTTTTGTATCGATGTTTTCCATGCCATCGTCATCGGTAGATTCGGTTCGTGAGAAACCGTTCGGATTAGGTGGACACCGAGGCGATAGCGAGTCTTCTGCGTCAATGTTCGCCTTATTGAACTTCATCGAATAGAGTTCGGCGGACTGCTGATATCGGGTGTGCTCCAGCAGCTCGGAACGCAAAATAAGTTCGTACGTTGGTGGAGAGCATCCCATCGGGGGCGAAAGCCGGCCGTTCTCCAAGCATTCTGCAATCATCAGGTATAAGGCAACTGGCAAACGTTCCACATCGATCCGCGTCATATCTGTAATTGTAAAATTGCGGTGACTATCTCCCTTGATGCTGTTAAGTTTGCCCACGATTTAAGCCGCCCGTCGATACAAATTAACTCGAAAAAATAGAGTTGTGACACATTTGACTCACCCATATTTATTAGCATTTGGATGAGCTGCTCACACAATGGCACATTTATAGAAATGAACCGTTTCTTCTTCTTTGGCAGATTCGAGTACATTGTGTCGGGGAATTCCAATGGCTGAATCCAGTTCTTGATCTTCATGCACCCGTGAATTATAAGCGAAACCAACTACAGAAAAGTTAGACGTGCAACGTCATATTTAACAGACAAATCGTGTTCCAACTTCAAACCTGCAAAACATTCCTGCTCATCGTATTGATATTTTCCACATGGGAATACTGATAAACTTCCCGGTTTCTTAGGATGTTTTCTATTTGCTGGAAAATATGTGGCACTGGTTCGACCAGCAAGTCCTTATGCAGCATTCGCTTTGCATGATCCTCTGTAAATATGTTTTGGGACTTTATGTTCGCAAACTGAGGGAAATCAATAAAGTAGTGAAGGCAATAGGCGTTCAGTTGCATCTCCGATGAAAGCTGATAGAGAAACTGAAATGATTTACCAAGCGGTCAGTGTGGTTTCAAAATGAACTTGTCTCGTTGAGAACAACGAACAACGAACAACGAACAACTCACCTCCCCCAAAGAGTTCAAGTTGCCGTGCATCGCAGTGTCAAGTTTAAGGTCTTCATACAACAGATGTAAAGTGAAAAATATCTTTGGAATCTCTTTGAAGAGCGCGGCAGTGCAGTCAATGGATTTGACTGCATTTGAACTGGCCTGCGGTTGTTTGTTGCGCTTGTTCAGAATCGACTCTAAATAACTCCAATCGTCATCGGTGCCATCTACAATTTCTTCGTCTTTTTTCCTCTTCTTCGGCTCCTCGGGATGGTATGATGCATTTGCAGTTGACTCATCGGGCGTAGGTACGCGACCCATGAGTTCGGATAGCACCGCTTTGAAAGTTTCCCATTCCTTTTCGCTGCTGAAGTCTCGAGAGCCGGGCGGATTTCTCGCTCCATACCAATGGGTTATGAATTGAATAAACTGATCTTTTGTCAAAATTTGTCGTAATGCCGATATGCAGCGGGTAACAAAATACGTTTCGTTGATGAGTGGCAGAGATAGTCGATACATTTTACCCGACGGATATACTAGAGTTAGTCGGTTGCCAGCAGGATCGCGCAAGTTCAGACAGACACCACTGGTTGTCCTGCATTAAACAAAATAAATGCAATCATTTCTGTGGGAGTCTACGTGAATTTACTACCTTAGTGGAAATTGCGGCTGAAGCGGATGCACCGGAGACAGCATATGCAGTTCTTCCTCGAAATTTGAATCACTTTGTTGGTGGGCTGTCGGCAGAAGGCTGCTTCTTCTGCGAATTAAGCGGTCATTTAACTTTGATTGGCACGTTGATTTAGCGAAATTTACCTAGGAAATGGAGAGCCAAGAGGCTTGTTCTGTGGCAGAGATGATTGGATTATGGAGGCCACATGCACTTTGGACACCAAAACGGTTCCCGTGTACAAAACTAACGTCCCACTAGGATCAAGAACTGCAATCATTTTCATTTTCTGAAATTGGTGATGAGAATGTTGGTTACAACAGCTCTAAGAATTTAGATTCTCTTTAGAAACGTGGTTTGGGGTATCACATTAGTAACTGAGAAATTACGCATATGCTTTAGTGGTCTCCTTGTGCAATACTTGTACAAACCTCTAGAACGACGGCATCCTTCGCGAGAATTGTACATAGTTCCTCCTCGATTTGTGTATTCTCCTCATCGAAATTCACTATTCGAACAAATTGAAGTTTGCACGATCGTGGCAGTAGAAAACAGAGGAATGTCTGCCCAACTAAATCCACATGTACAAACGCCCGAGTTGCTATTTCACAGAATTCTCTGCAAAAAGAAATATTATTAAGACCCGCGATTACTATATGAATCGAAGCCTTACTTCGAAGACGAATTCTCAGTCCAAATGTGTTCCAAACAATACTCCGGTACAATTGGTTTCGAGGGTTGAGCTTGTCCAGGTTTGCGTATATCTTGCAATGACATCGAAAGCGGGCCCATGGAAGACTGCAAACGGGTAAGCGGAGACTGGCTATTCGTTCGGCTGAAAGACGATACAATACCTACTTATATACAAAGTTGGTAATATACTTCAATTGGTAGCTCACTTTAAATTGCCTGCACCACTGTTCACTGACTGAGAGTTGAGGAACTTGCTGATATGTGTGTTGCAGCCGGTGTTTCCCAAGCTGGAGCGCGGCATATAAGCCGTACTGTTCTTTGCATTATCTGCTATTAAATAAAAATTAGAAACAAACAATTTTTTGACGTCACATAAAGTTACTTGAAAATTTTGTAAAATTCTGGGAGAAACTACACATTCCCGGTCTTTGAGTCTGATTGACAGTTGCACTTCCGAAGACAGTATCATTGTTGCACCCGACAAAGTGTATCTCGTCTTCGGTGGCTTTCCTTAGCTTTGAAACAAAGTGCTTGCCCAGTTTGTTGTCGTACAGTAGAACCAAGTCGCTGCGGTCGGTGGAGAAGATCACGCTGTAATCGGCTTCCGTGAGGTAACTAACCACCCCTTGTGCTGATTTATTTAGAACTGGGCATACTTCATCTAGTGGATGGGATAGTGAAAATATACGCGGCATAGATATTGCGAGATTTTGAACAACTGTGTTGGTTGCCTCCTTTTCAAGTAGGATGCCGAACTTTGTAACCCACACATTGGACACAGGGAATTCAAGATTTGAGATAAAATCTTCACCGTTGCTACAGTAGACGCGCAAACAGGTAGCATCTAAGGCAGAATGCGTTAAGAAATGGTACTGCAATCAATTGTGGTCTTACCAATGAAACATATAGCTGTGCAGTTGTTTGTGTCGATTGTCTTCTTTAGGACGCCATTCAGAAAGCTTAGATTACAGAAAAATGCGAATTTAATTGGAGTTTCACAGGTGAAACACATTCGCGGGAGAACTCCTCTCTCTTCGTGGAGCCCTAAAAAATGGTTATCATCAGAAGTGAGATAGTTTCTACCATCTCTGCAACTAGCAAACCTCTGTTCCAAACCGAAGTGTTTTTCTTTACATAAATTTCCTCTTCCGAATTGACATAGTAATCAGTCATGTAATCAGGAGAATTCACTCGACTGTTTTCCGTTTGGCGTCTGCACTCTGAATATATCTCACGAATTGACCAGAATTCATTGTGCTCCTCGTTGGATGATATATTTACATTCTGCATGCGGTAGAGCAGAACATTCTCTGATGGAGTATTCGAATTTTGCGTAGGCACAACTGGACCCGGGTGCTCCTCAACCGCCTTACGCCCCCGAGGAATGAATTCCTGAGAAAGAAATTAAATCCACGTTTTGTATGTGGACTTCAATATTGAACTGAGCACATACCAAAGGTTCTGAGGCGGCGATCATAACTTCTCCAGTTTCATCCAGATTTGCAAAATAATGTTAAAACGTGAATAAAATATCCACTCAATTAGATTTCCTGGAGCCAGATCCGGTTTTTTGAAGAGAAACCTTTAAAGTTTGAAAATCGCAATGATTGATGCCGGTATAGGAATTCTTTGCAAATTGTCAAAATTTGTTGCGTTTTTATTACACGCTTTGACTTCAAACATCGTCATTTTGTTGTTTGCACCATTCCGAGACAATAGGTGTGTTTGCTTTGGAAATCAAAAAATGTCAACAACAGTACGAAGCAAAAGTTTGTTAAAACACAATTATTTAAATAGGTAGGTGAATTATATCTAGTTTAGTAATGTGGTATTCGATTGGGCTTCATCAGATTTCCCGAACATAAAAACGTCACTTGCTCTTTTTTGTGTTGATATTTGTGCGATTGGAATAGGTATGTGTAGCATTTGACACTTTTCTAAGCGTTTTCCATTCACTGTTTAAATTTTATATGAAAACATTCCAAATGTTCTCTCAGATTGATTTCTAAACATTGGTAAACTAATAATTAATTAAAAAAGATCCACCCGATGCAATGTGTTTCTTTGCAGTTGAAAAAATTCAAAATGAACGTAAACAAACTGCATATGAGTAAATCTGAAGCAAATCTGAGAAAAAATCCAGATTCGCAAAAGTGCTCTTAAATCTTAAAAAATTTGTTTTTTTTTGTGCAGCGTTTCCGTTTGAGGTGTTAAAATTTGTAATTTACGTTTTATTTTATTTTTTTTATCCAATAAACTTAATTACTTGGCAAGCTACAAATTATGTACGAGTGGTAAGACGTGCTGGATATACAAAATAATTCCCATGTTATTCCTTTTCAGAACACTACATTTTCAAAAAAAATCCGCTCATAACTCATTCCATAGAATTTCGATTCTTCATATTTTGGAAATACAGCCCGGTCATGAAAAGTTTGAATTTAGCCTTTCGTTTTATCTCAGCTCAGGGTTATTGCAAAGAGTCCATTTTTTCTGGGTGGACCATAAGGAGGTCTTTTCAACTTTGTCCATCGGGACCATCAGATCGGCGTGTCCGACTCCCTCTTTTGAAAGGGTTTACGTGGACTAGAACTCCGCCCGACCCTTCGATTGCTGACCCACCACCTGAGACCGCTATACGCATTATTTCAGGGGGCAGTCAGTTCATAGGCGTGTTTTATTGAACATGTATCTCAACAAAGCAAATTAAATTATAATCTATTCGACGCGATTGCAGAACTAGGTCAACTATATTATACGGAATGTCAGCCAGAAGTTGATTATTATCGTTTTGAAACTCCATTTTCACTCAAACAAATACTCAATCACCCCAGCTCCATATAATTTCTCTAAAATATATCTTAACTCAACGAACATTCCCATTGGCGAATAGCAGAAACTTCAAAATCAGCTGATTCCTGTTTACCACCCGAAGGAGAATTCAAAGAGGATACCCAATTTGTGTGTTTTGTTTTGAATGGCGTTTGTTGTTCTACCTCCTTTGTGTTTATGCTTTGCCTTATCAATTTTTTTGGCATTACGTTTCGATCTTTCTTTCTTTTGCTAAAATGCCCACTGTCATTATTGGGCTTCTTCCTATCAGTCATAAGTTTGCAAATCGGAGATTTCTTCTCAATTCCATACCAAATGAAAACATTTTAACTTGTTGCGATATAGGTATCGATTAGTGCGAAGAAAAATCGAACAATTGATTGTTATCGCGAGATCATCGTCATGTAAAACATTTGAATGAGACAGTGTGTTGTAAGGCGAGCTATCAAAAAGACCATGCCCAAAGGATCTGCTGGACAAATATAATAATTGGAATTGATACGCCTTTTTTTTGAAAAGAATACCCCCACAAAAATGAATTTGAACTACTGCCTTGGAGGCTGCTTGACCGCCCTACTGACTATAATCTATTGCTACCCATCGTTTTTTTACATTTTCCTCTTTATCGTCTACTCGGCTGTTCTAGTTTTAGGAGGTGAGTCTCAAAACATTGATAAGCTGCCTATGATTCATCAATCTTTCTCATTTCAGCCATCGCTGCTACAATCTATATACATTTTAGTTTGACGTCAAAGACGCAGCCAAAATTAATCCACCAACCGTTTTCCGTGGTCTACAATGCGACAAAGTAAGTATGATTGATTATCGAACCACTACCGCTTAGTGACCACTGTCGTTTGGAATTGTTCTTAGATCTAGTATTTTCGATTTGCCGAACCCAATCAAGAATCCATCAAATTTGCCACTCATTTTCGGTAAGACTGTTGACTTGCAACTACAACAAATCGCAGAGTATGTACTCCGTGACTTTATGTCACCTTGGTTGGGGTGAGTTACGAATAGTTACTTTAGTTGTGGTTTCCATTCTAATGGGAAATTTTAAATTGCAGACATGTGGCGACAAAACCGAAGCTCATTAATGATGTATTACGTGAGGATTTGTGGAACGCAATACAGAAAGTTCGTGAGCGTGCTATTAAAGTCGATGCGGCTAAGGTTATTGCTGTCGACATGGTTAACCGTGTCACAGTGCACTTGGAAAAAATTCGAATAGCTGAGGCTAGAGCGTAAGTTTAGAACGTATGAATGCAAATTCAATCTGTCGGTGAGGTACTCTTCGCCCATGGCCTGAACGGCGTATGTCCTTTGTAGCAAATAACGAATAACTGCTTTGTAGTCAGTTGGTACTATAAATAAAGTATTGGAAGTAGAGCATTCCTTTTCGCTAAAAGGAAGCCATTTGCAGAGATATTGAAAAATCGTCTCATCCTAATTCTCCCTGAAGTCAGTTGAGCAAAGGATTGACAGTGTTCCTTGATCTTGATCTTGATCTTTAAATTTGCTCTGACTCGTTTGGAGATACCGCCATGCAATGTACCTACTCCTCACATCTTGACATTTGGAATGCAAATCGAATTAATTTTATTTTAATGGTAGCAAGTGAGCTGATGAGGATAGTACCAAGTCTGGCAAGTTCGTTGGCCTCAAAATTAATTGACATCGGGACATCCCTGGTACCCAGTGCAGTTGTATGTAAGACTGACTTCTGTCTGTCTGCAAGAGATAAGCGGTTTTGTTTTTGCTGTGTTAAACTGTTTTTTTTTTTAAGTGTTCACATACTCTAAAGCTATAAACAATAGTAAAAGGTTAATAACCTATTGCAAGCTTTCGGATGATGAAGCGCGCACAACAGTGCACGGTTGTCTGATGGTAGGGAATGTCCCACCTTTGGACGTATGCCTATCACTCGTCTTCCGGTAAAGATCTAAAGTAATAAAATAAATATCGGGTGATTGCAAACCAAAACGATTGAGGCTCAACTACTTGCAATCCTTCTCCTGATCCGGTACAGTTCATGTCGTATCATAAGTCTTAAGCTTAGAACTGACAAATTGGCCAGTCGCTCGTCGATCGCCAGTAGGTGAAATGTGAGGTTACCGTTCTCCAAATATAACAAAACATTTTGCTCAGAACATATAACTCTCAAGATTTTATTTTGAATATTGCTTTGTTGTGGCAAGCTTGACAGAGATTTCAATATATTGTGCTTAAACTATTTTAGAGCCGAAACCCTATCTGCTCCGGTATTTTCAACAAACTCGTATCTACAAGACGATGACCATGAAATGGAGTTCTTGCGAAAGCTAAGTGAGATCATGGTGATTCTTTTGCTGCCCCGAGGATATTCGCTGCCGCCATTAAAGATACTGCTCACCGAAATTCTATCCTTTAAAAGTGAGTTTTAAACTCTAAAGCCCTTTCACATCAGCTAATCAATAAACTGTGTATTTTTTTCAGTTTTCTTTCCAATGATAAAAATGCTGACTTCGCCTGATTACATTAATCAGAAAGTTGTGCAGAATATCGAATCGAGGCTAGCGGCAGCAGCAATAAATAAACGTAGCTATGAATACGCGGCCAGCTTCGAGGACTTTCTGAAAATCATTAACAATTCGGGAAATATGGAGGAACTAACACTGATCCGCAATAGTATTGTCAATGATCTGATGCATGCGACAACGATGCAAAATTTGCAACGAGCTAAAGGTTCCCTTCAAATAAAAGACAAACTCTGTTACTCAAACTCTTGTTATTGTTGCAGGATTGGATCCAGACACAGACGATAAATGCTTATCACGTTCAGAACTTACAACTGCAGTGAGACTAAAAAGGTACGTTCAGCAATTATCGCATGCGAAAGCACAATGCGAGAAAAATCTTATGAAATACGGATGGCGGGAAAATTGCTCGAATGACTTGGTATAACTTTTGCTTAGCTAAATCCGAAATGTACCTTAAAAGTTTGCTTTCAGAATTTATCGCTGACAGATATTTTAAACACAAGCATGGGGCGACGATATTTGACGATTTTCCTGGAACCCCTGAAGGCAAGCTCTCTGGTGGGCTTTTATTCGGCCGTAGAAGACCTGAAACATGCACCTAAGGCGCAATGGCATCATATGGGAACTGAAATTTTCTACACATACATTCGCGTGCCTAAACCTGAAATAAAAATTGAAAAATCCGACCGAAAGCTGATTGAAACTTTTCTCCTGGGCGACGCTGGTCCAGATATATTCTATCAAATGCAATCGAGTGTAGTAAAAACTTTGGAGGATAAATACTTTCAATCTTTCTTGCTAAGTGAACAATATCGGCAATTAAAGGACGCACTCGCATCCGAAGACTTCAAGGATCCCACCCTCAATTCGCTCTCCGATGGCCAAGAAGAACAAACTACCTCGTTGGAAACGGACAACCCCATGGATGTAGCCACTCATACCACCTACGCAAGGAAGAAGCTCGAACAAATTCAGGAACGTCTGGACAAAAAGAGTCTCGCTCTAGACGCATTGAAGTATTCAGTGAAACCAGAGTCAAAGGTTCTCCTAATATTAGAAAAAGAAATGGAATGGTTGAAAAATGAAAAGCGCCAAACCGAAGCCCACTTGAGACGGACAGATGCTTGGTCTGATCACATCGGCAAGTGGAAGGCATCAATTCAAAGTCTTGAGGTCAGTAGAAGTCTGTTTTGTATGGCAAATGTAGGCTTAAATGCTGCTCTTATTAATTAGGTCTCGGATGAGAAAGAATCTCTGCAGTTTATGGTTCTAGTTCATGTCGACGAGGATATTAATAATCCAAATACGATTTTCAAAGAGCACAAGCCGAGCAACATTTCAAGTGGATGGGTGGTGCTGCGATCTTTGGCGCAATTTCATGTAAGTGCTGCTAATTTTACTAGTTGCGCATGATTAACATATTTTTTTTAGGAATTGCATCGAAAACTACGTCCAATGTGCCCTGAGTTAAAGTCAATGGATCTTCCGACAAACTTTAAGCTTTTCTTTTTGAAGAACGACAAAAATTCACTCGAGAAAACTAGAGTACAGGTTCAGAAGTACTTAAATGTGAGTATAATCAGAATGCTACATTCAGTAAGATAAAAACTCTATCTCATCCGTGTTTTGGATTGTTAAAGAAGTAGAGCGTGTGATTCTGATGATTTTCTTCTTTAGACATTGAGGGGAAACCTGGAAAAGGTTTTTTTCCCGTTTTACTCTTGGTATTTTTAAGTGAAATAAAATACTGCATTTCTTCCAGTTTATACTCGAAGACGATCACTTGTGCGGAAGTGAAGCGATTTATACATTTCTCAGCCCTAGCTCGGATCACTTGAAGCAAACGACCCCCTCACCGAGGAAAACTAAATTTTCCCTCTCGACCTTGTTCAAAAGCGACAATGCCAAAGCCGAAAATAACAAATCTACAGACCCTTTTTGGGGCCTCACGCATCACCGGGAAGATGACGATATATCGATGTATCTGGAAGGAGCCGAATCTGAGTCGAAACTACAAGCCGATTTGGATAGTAAAGACTCAATTGCTGAGCCATTGTATGCTTTGATGGGCGAAATTTTCGACATGGGCGGCGTATTCAAATGGCTGAGGAAAAGTATTATATCATTTGTTCAAATCACCTACGGTAGAACCATCAACAGGTAACCATCGTTGAAAGAATAACTCTAGCAACACAGTTTTTTGTATTACTCCTTAATTCAAATAAATTTTCTTAGACAAATTCGCGAGTCTGTCGCATACCTGTTCGAGGAATTGATGCTTCATCACTATTTCTCAGCAATATTAAAGTCCTTTTGGCCGGGCGGAGTTCTGGCATCTTCATACCCCCCGCGATCAGAAGATATGATGGAAATGACGAGAAATGCGGCCAAGGCGCTCCTCATGGACAACATTCCCGAAGTATTGAGTAATCTTGTGGGCGCACAAGCTGCCAAGCATGGCGTCATAAAGGTGTTTGATGCACTGCAAAACCCAATCTACAATAAACAGCTGTTCTATGTAAGTACTTCAATGAGTCCGTTTATTCTCGCTGTCACTGACTTGGAATATTTCTCTTCAGGAATTGGTAGAGATTTTGATGATTGAACTCTTTCCCGAAATTAGACAGCTGAAAATCAATGCTGCTGCGAAAGCTGCCAGCAACAATAAATAAAATTGTGATTTATGTTCTGCGAAATAGTATCCATTGATTTAAATCGGGCCACTCTCTCTATACACATCTTTAGTACAAATTAAGTTGAAAACATACTTTCACTCAACGTTATTTTTTTGGCGTAGACAAATACTCACATATTCACAACCCAAATGTTACAACTTAGAGTAGAGTTAATGCATATATGTATTTAGGTCCAGTATTTGGACAAGGAACCAATAAGTTATGATTTCACAAATTTCACCTATTTTTACGAGAGCTATTTAAAATGTATATAATGGATGATTATCGATTCGTTATTTATTATTGTGATCTTAAATGTTATGTAACAACAAATAGGTTATGTTTTTCATTTTTGAAATGGGTAAAGGAACACCGGATTTTGTTTTTAGTGTCGTTAACTCAGTATTACTGTGTGTTTTATTGTCTAACGTCGTGCATATAACTGTATTATTAGTGTGCGTAATATTATAAATTGTATCTGTACATTTAGGTTTTAAGTAAATTGAACACAACCTGGTAAATATTTATGTAGGGAAATTATGGCTATATACAAACATTATATAGTTAATAAAGTGGATTTTGTGTAACGAAATTGGTTGCTGTTCACCGTTTGTCTGTTATCAACAAATGAAAACATCAGGCTTCTCAATGGAATCGGCGGTGACGTCTATTTTTTTGCATATAAAAAACTATTTACGACAATTCGCTAAGTCGAGGCGATATTCGGAACATCCTCGAGCAAACTTCTCAATCAGGTACAGTAAAAATCGTTTATAACGAACTCGATGGGACTGGTGAATTTGTTCGTTATATCCGGTGTTTCGTTATAACCGATTTTCCTTGGTCAAAAGTATCAGTCAACAAAACAAACGATTTCACGGTATTAACAGCGTGGAGTTCTTGCAAATATTTTTGACATTTCAATTAAAACTGTTCCTATATATATATATATAAATTTCGAGAGATATTCGAATCAAACCACCATTGTCGGGTCTCTTTTCGTCTCTCTACCGCTGTAAATCTTACTCAGGTAGACTCTCTGGATTTCTCCACAGTTCTTCTCTGAGCTCGATTCCTAGTGTTAACGCTAGCATCTGTTTATGGGAAAAACTGTTCCTAATAAGCGAAAATTTGTTATAGGCGACATCGTTAAAAGCGATATACGGCTAGTACAATTTGTATGAACCTTTGCTGGGACTTCAAAATAAGTTTGTTATACCCGATGTCGTTATAACCGATTTTGACTGTATGTATAGGCGCTGCAAGAAAGACCTCGAGCTGCACGCTTGCTCTACGAAAACCTAAAAGCGGAAGAAGGTAAAGGCACGAATAGCGCACAATTGAAAGTATGCCACTCCAGGAAAAACCTACCGAAAGAAAAAGACGTGCTAATGCATCAAAAGCATGACGAACTAAATTTTATAGTTGAATCGCATTCGGTGCTAAGAACATGGAAAAACTAATTTTACTTACTTGCTTACTTAGGTGGCACTACAGTTCGAGTGAACCTGGGCCTCAATCAACATGCCTCTCCAACTAGCCCGGTCCTTAGCTAGCTGCCTCCAGTTGCGCACTCCAAGTTGATTGACGTCATGTTCTACTTGTGCGCACCACCTAAGGCGAGGTTTTTCATGCATCGTCGCTCTGGGGTGGATTCGAAGACTCTGCGTTGTTGTTGATGAAAAACTCTTCTTAAAATAAAAGGTTTTCCAATAAGAGGTGTTATTTTGGTATTCAAAGAAAAATGTTATTTTTTGAGATAAATGATCGGATGTTTATTTCATAATAAAGAGGAAGGTATGCCGTTAATAATGAAAAACAACATCAGCCAAATGGCCACCACGAGCACGCATACAGGACCATATTCTTTTCATGAAATTTTCCATAACCAAATCGCAAAGTGGCTGCACTATGTCCTCGAAGGCCTCACGTTGAGGATGAAGAGGCTTCTCAACAATAACTCTTGGGTTTTCCGAGTCCCAGATGCGACAATTTTGCTTGTTGACGTAGCCACCGAGGTGGAAATGGGCCTCATCAGTCAAGATGATTTTTCGATGGAATCAGCAAAGACACGACGTTTTTTCACCATTTTTGTAGTGAATTTTTAATAATTTCAATGCGTTATTGAAGCGTAGCGTGTATCGTTCCATTTTCAGTAATGTTTCTACTTATAAAATGTCAAAGAATAAAAGCTTAAAAAGTGACAGCTACCGAAATAGCGGGCCATTCACAGTAACACCTCTTATTGGAAAACCTTTTAAAACGCGTGCTACTTCAGGTAAAGAACAAAAATAAGTTTTTGTTATCATCCATTTTGGTTTTCACAATGACACATAAGAAAATATAGGAGTTGCCATATAACACAAAAGAAACATCGAATTTAATTCATTTTATTTCAACAGTTGTCCATTCGCTCTACATGCCCTAGCCATCTTTTTTTTAGGTCGATGTCACTGTACAGCTCGTATAGTTCGTCGTCCGCCCGTCCGTCTCCAAAACCCATCAACGCAAACAGGGCCGAATATTTTGCGAAGGATTTTATACTCGAAACGACCAAGAATATCCTCATCCTCTTGTGATAAGGTCCATGCCCCATGCCGTACAGCAGGACTGGGATGATTAGGGTCTTGTATAGGCTTATGTTGGTGGTTCGGGAGAGGACCCTACTACTAAATTGCCGTCTTAACCCAAAGAAACAGTGGTTGGCAAGAGTTATCCTTCGTTTAATTTCTGACGAGATGTTTTTGTCAGATCTTTCAGCGGAGTTGATAAAGTTTGCTGCTTCAGCTTCAATACTAGCAAACGCACCGGTGACAGCTCGCTGCATTCTGCCAATATTGCTAGCAATTGCACAGACTTGTATAAAAAGGTGCCACTGCAGTTGCCTTTTGACTTTCTTAAAAAAATTTTCAACTATTATGTCGAAGAAGTCGCATGATAGGGCATCACCTTGTCGGAATCCTTTTTTGACTGCGATAACTTCTGTGAGGTCGGTACCAACCTCGACGGAGCCGCGGGAGCTCACCATCGTCATCATGAGTTCTATGGGGACGTCAAAACCATACATAGCTTTGCATAGCTCGTCCCTATCGTACGCGGAATTAAAATCAATTATAAGGTGGTGAGTATCGATCTGAAATTCTTGGGTAGCTTCCAGAATCTGCCGCAATGTGAATGTTTGGTCGAGAGTGGACTTTTCGGGCCTGAAACCGCTCTGATAGGTGATAGGGGCCAATCAGGTTGTTGACGAAAGGTTTCAGGCGTTCACATATTACGGCAGATAAGATCTTGTACCCGATGTTTAGAAGACTAATTCCTCTATAATTTTACAGCCGTCATAGTGGTGACAAAGACCAGCATCCCTCTAATAGAACGGACTTATTTAATTGAGACGCTTATTATGAAAACTTCTGTCCGCATGTTGAAAAGGAAGTAAGAATCTTGTTGCTCTGTAAAGCAGGTGCAGCTTCATTGAGCAGACAAATCCTTCCAACTCAAAGCTATGGTCGTATATATGTAAGTGTAGAACTGTGTACAAGACATTAATATATCCCTTTTGCTCAACCTTGCATTTTGCTGTTAATTGCATTTTTTTAATTTCATTTGTTTGCATCGTAGATTCATCTCCCATAAGAAAAAAATGTCTTTCTTGGTAAAAAAATAACATTTTATTCAGTTCTTTAAGGTTAATAGAAGTACATACAGAATTTTGACTTTGGTTTACTTATTTGTCTATAAATCGGAGTCTACCCCGCTGTCTAGGAAATCGCTAACAACTTCAACAGCCTTAATGGGTATCATATTCATGATCTTCTCCATATAGTAGTAATGTCCAGGAATACTAGCTTCTTGGATACCGCGTCTTTGTGCGCTAACAATAGCCCTTGCAGCATCTTGAGGCTTAACCAACTGCATAGACTGGAACTTGTAGCGTGGCCTTTTGCACAGTCCAGTATCAACCATGTACGGGTAAATGGTTGTCAATTTAATCTACGACAAATGAGTGTTAATCAAACAAATTTGGACCCTATGTCAAATGATATTAATCGAGTACGTACTTGATCTTGAATTCCAAGTGCGCGAAGTTCTTGGTAGAATGCCGCCATAAGTCCACGGACGGCATATTTAGTTCCACAGTATGGTACCAAATTCCTTATTCCCATAAGACCTGCACACGACGACAGAGCAATGATGTGTCCTTTCTTGTTTTCTATCATGTCCGGGACAAATGCTTGCAGCATCTGAAAGCAAATATGCATTAGTTTAGGTCAACATGACATGTAGGCTATATACCTACCCAGAAATGAGCAAGGACATTCAGATCGTACACCAATTTGATCTCATTCTCAGTTTGATCGAGAAGTGGGTGGGTTGGCATTATACCGGCGTTGTTGACTACAATGCTTACAAAGCCAACATCTTTCTTGACCTTCTCAGCCAATTGGAAGACATTTTCTTTTGCCGTAACGTTGCATCTGAATTTTTTTGATAAGTACAAGTTCTTACTAGAAATCAAATAAAGTGTCTTACACGTATGCGAAGGCTTTTCCACCCATCGTCTTGATTTGCTTGACTGTCTCTAGGTTACCCTTTTCATTGATATCAATACAAACCACTGTTGCTCCTTGGCTAGCATATTCAAAAGCTGTTTCCCTACCCATACCGTGGGCAGCACCAGTGATCTAGTTTCATGATGACCGATTTTAACATAAAGAATACATGAAATATGACAGTTGATCAATACATACCAGAACGATTTCTCCCTTGACATCCTTTTCCACCTTGTCTTGAATGACGAGCTTCACAATGTGCTCAAATATATAGAACCAAAACTTGGCTATAACCGTGAGTATCTCCAAGGCTAATAGAAATGCGCCGTAGGCCCCTCCATTTCGCTCTTGTCTGAAATAAATAAATATGTTAACTGGTTTCCATTTAAATTTAATTTAAAAAAAAGAACAAAATTGAACCATGTGCAGAATTCTATACAAACTGGACAATAAATTCTTTCGAAAACGATGAAACCAAGATGGAAATGTGGCTTTCTGCGTTAGGATGAGGATCGCTACCCAACAGTAGGTGTCATTAAAGGCCAATCACGATCATTATGGAAAGGGTGCTAGTTAATATTTTTAATGATTGTTTTCGGGATCTCCCTCACGTTTTATAGTCGTATTACATCAAAACAGCCTGACTATCAATGTAGATGGAGATATTCCTTACAGATGTAGTTGGGAACTACATTAGATCTATGCAGATTAAGCTTTCGATCTTTTTATTTGAACTGGTCTCTTTTTACCATCTGCCATTCATCAAAATTTGGAAATTACATTTTCTGACTGCTAAAAATTTTGATTAACCGATTGCACTATTTGCCAAATTGGTCAATATTTTTGTTACCAATCGCTGGTGGACGTCTGTAGGAAACAAATTCGTTTCAGGTAATTTTTTCAAAAATTCCACATCTGTTCCAGTGCGAGATAATTGACATATAACTATGTATTAAGTAAAGGGTCTTTCATAAGTCACTTGACAACTTCAAACTTTTCAGTGTGAACTCACCCTTAAACCGATAAGTAACGGTAAATGGTATTCGCTACAGAGACATTTTGGAACGTTTACTCTTGGAGCAATTGCATGAATTGAACATCAGCGATATGTGGTTCCAACAAGACGGTGCCACAAGCCACCACACAGCGGGTGCAACAATCGAGTTATTGAAATCTCCGTTCGGTGAACGTATGTTCGAGAAACGGACCGCTGAGATCGTGTGATCTAGACTTTTTTTATGGGGCAACATTAACTCATTGGTCTATGCCGGCGACGTTAGAGGAGCTCCGAGCCAATATTGAACGAGAAATAGCGGCCGTGTCAGACGAAATGTGCTGTCGAGTCATCGAAAATTAGGTTCAACGTTTCGACCGCTGCATACTTTCCCGTGATAGGCATATGAACGAAGTCGAATTCCATTCATAAATATTTTGATAATAATTTAAGCCAATACATTTTTTTTGACATTATTTTAAGTAGTTTGCATTTTATTTAAAAAGGAAGTTGTCAAGTCCTTAATGACAAGCTTTCGTATCCAATTTTTTGAATTTATTTAGTTGCAGATTTTAATTTAATTCCAATTTTAATTTATTTAATTAATAATTTATTTTATCTACAAGGCAATAGTTTTGTAAAGATTTTAGCAGAACTTGGTTATTTGGTTGTTCGTATGCTCTTTCCTTGCCGTTCGAGGTTTTTTTATAATAACAACCAAAGATTCTATGTCAGGGAGGAAGTTTAAAAATGTTAACTCGTTATATAACAAAATTTAAATACATGGTAGACAATTATTTTTAATTGAGTTCCCAGGAATTGTTTTTAGTTCCTTTTTGTACATTGCGCAGTACTAAAAACAAATTCTAGAATCACCTTTAAATTTAAGGAAGCTCTCAATTGCAAACTTTATATGGAGAATATAGCCTCTGGGCCTCCGGCATCAAAGATTAAACAAAAGAATTCCCCTTTTTTAACACCAAAACGATATTTTTTCCCCTTTTTCAAAAATAAAAATCCCTTTTTTCCCCCCATAAACAAAAAACTCTTATTTAAGTTTTATTTTAACCCCTTTTGTTAGAAAAAATCGACAAAATTGCCGACTTTCTTCCCAATCTGGGATCACTGCTGGGCCTTACTTATAATCATTTTTAACCTTCACTCTTATTACTTTATAGGTCACAATATGCAATTTTGTATGGAAAATTTCGCCATTGTGAGTGAGACATTGCGAAACGTAAACTACTAAAATTTAGAGTCGACACTAAAAATGTTTCTTGTTAAGGCCCATTGTAATTTTTTTAGTTTAGAGTTTACCTACCCCTTGACTCGGTGGTAAGTGTTTTGGACTACTGACCCAGGAGACTCAGGTTCGATCGCAGGAGAACACAAATTACAACTAATGTGAAGGTCTTTCAAACATCCGAATGTATAACTGTCATTCTCAATTAGTCGTTTGGACTTCGCATAAAATTCTAGGCCCCAGAGAAAAAAACTTTGATGAAGCGGATAATTGTGATACGCTTATCCAGGGTATCTCAACTCAGGAAGATTTTAACCGCGTCACAGCAAACGAAGTAATTTCAGCCGTGGCAATTTTCCATCCTGTAACTGTAAGCGTCATTCTATAGCTTTTGATGGTTGGTATAAGCTCCAGAGAATTTAAAATAGTTTCAGTCTAAATATTGTCGGTTACTAATATTAATTCTATCTGCTTTTTGTTGTTGTTTATGTGTCGGAAAAAGTGACACATAAGTATTAGGTTTGTTTGACGTGGCTAGCACTAGTGCCCACTAGTGCGCACTGAGAAGTGTCAGCAAATTTTCAAGCCTGTCAAAAACCCTGGACTACCCTGAAAATTCGACTTCTATATCGAACGCAAAACGTTGCCCTGAAGTCTGTCAGCTGTTGATATTGACAAATATTTATCTTTTGGTAACACTTTTTCCCGTTTATAGCTAAAATGAGCGAACTAAATTCTGAATTTTGGTTTGTATATTGCAAATAGTTGATAAAAGTGTTCGCAATATATTTATATGACGAGTTTGAAAATGAAATGACAGCAAGCGAAATGACAGCAAAACTCAGCACTGAATTCTTGCCCCCACAGATTAACTGGGGTCAGTTCAAGGCACGACTAGGGTGCCCTAGAAGCCATGTCAAACACAGGTTTTCAGTACCAGGGCGAATTCAGTGCTATATCGAACGCATTAGGGTTAACCCAGTGCGCACTAGTGCGCACTAGGGCCCACGTCAAACAAACCTATTATCTATACGAACATATAGCTAAATATTTTTTGGAATACAATTTCTCGTAAGACAAACAATTTAAAAATGTAAAATGCTATTGAGCCCTGCACATAATCTCGTATAACTACTAACATACACACAAATATGAGATGTTGCTGTTTCTGCCTATAAGTAGCATTTTGATCCGTGTGTTATTAAATTTGATAACCTTTCTTACGGTGCTGACGCTCATGGTCATTGGTCGATGGGGTTCGGTTGTCGGTTCTCACATGCAAACTCTTACAGAAACGTATTGGAATTCTAAATTTATGCAACTATGTACCTACTGCACATCAGTCGAAATATAATTTCGATGTGATATTAAGCATTGCAGCACAGAAACAGCAGAAACTGCCGATAGAAATAAGACGTGACTATGCAACGATCTGCTATTCACATGAAATATATATTTCGCTGAAATAGTGTATAAAACACGCACCATGCAATAATTAACTACTACTGTGGAACGGTAACCCAAGTAGGTAGTGATTTTCATCGTTCTAAACTTACATCTTTGCTCGTATTCTCGTATCTCTTATGAGGTCACGTTTTCAAAGTCGAGTAGATTTCTAAAAAAATGCCACTCCAGTTCCAGTTTTATTATGGATTTGGTACTTTATTTTGTTTATAAGGTTGTACAAAGGTAAGGTCTAGTAATCTTAAAATTCAAAGTCCATAGACTTCGAACCTATATTAAGATTCTAAAGGTGTGATATAAGATTAGATTTAGCTATTTTTAAAAATAAAAGTCACAAACAAACTCGACTTGAATCAAAACACAATCGTTAAAAAAAGGAATGGAAAAATGTAAACTAGCTGTGCTCGCCCGGCTTTCCCGTCCTTATCTTTCGTATTAAATCTCGCATTAAAAATTTGAATTTCACAACTTTAGCTACGAGAAATAACTTTTGAAATATTTTTTTTTTGTTTTGCAGTAACACTCTAGGTTCTAGAGTACAGAAGAATGCTTCAAAATTTGAGCTCAAGCGGTGTGGTGTTTTTTGTCATTTTTCGCGAGAGGTGGCAGAGTGTAATTTGATTTATTTAGTTAATAAATCTGTCTACAAGAGATGTTATACATATAAGAGACAACTTAGGACTCCCTTTTCGATTTCATATGTAAATTGTTGTTAAATAACTAAAATAAATTTTCAAAATGTTTTTATTTTCCCTCAACCAACCTACATTAGGCGCGTTTTTTTGAGCTTCGATCTCAGCAAAGCAAAGTAAAGTAGAAATTGCAGCACGCAATTATACAACAACGACTGTAAGTCCTCGAAGTGTCCAGTAGAGCGTAGTTGTTGTAATTTTGTGCTGAAAATCCTACTTTACATTGCTGGGATCAAAACTAAAACAATTAGCCCTTGATTATGTATTTAATTTTTCATAAATATTTTCAGCAAATGTACACTTATTCCCAACAAAAAAAAATACTATCCCCATCCCCACATACGAATTACATGTAATTTTCAATATAACGGATAAAATTCTATCAACCCTGACAGCAACTTTGCCCAAACCGGAAGTGGCATAATGCTAGGCGCGAGTGTGTTGAGCCGGCATTTTTGAAGTTACGTGACATTTTGTCAATACAAATTTCTTTGTAACAATTCAAGCGCACCAAATCGTGTGCACTCCATAATATAAAACATAGCTGGTTGGTCATTTACTAAAAATCACCCGAAGTTGGTGGTTTATTATGGTAGGTATGCTTCGTAGTCCAACTCACTAATTACTAAGCCACTGCCCCCCCAAGCGTACCCATACAAAATGGTCACCTATTTAAAACCTTTGTTTAATTTCCAAAACAATTTTCCATTTGTTTTTACAAAAAATTGCACGGCGGCTGATTCTATTTCACAATTGGCCGTCAACAAAAAAAAATAAACACAGCCTTATTGTGAGTTTCGCCCGAGCAATATTCCACCCGAAAAATATGAAATTTCAGAACTGAAATGTAATTTATTTATTAGTATTCGTGAAAGATTATTTCAAAGTTACTCCATTGTTGCGCCTTGCGCTGCTATTCAGAGACGGACGAGAAGGAAACGGAAAACAAAGGCAAAAACTCAACGATAAAAGGTAACAAAAACATCCCACAGTTGCTGTTGTTGTAAATGCAAACTAATTACAAAATTAAATGCATAAATAAACATGAAAATTATTGTGCACTTCGGTCCACGCAGTAACTTTCCAACTATTTACACCTTTCACGTTTAAGGCAGGAAAAAAGAGGTTAAAGTGTGTTTGCTTATTTTATAGTGTAAAACTATACGGTTTTGTTTAGTTTTTAGTTTACTTATAAAACACTCAAAGGAAACTGGGCATGCTATTAGGTGTTACATAAAATAAACTCAGCCGGCTATGTTTATTCAAGCAGAGATGTACAATTGAGGAAGGTTGTACACAAGCTTGAATAATATCTCGAATTTGAAATCAATAAATAATTAATTGAAAGCGTCCCCTGTGAGATTAAACCATTGAATTGAAATACATGCTTTTATTTTATTAAAAAAACTTTGTCGCCGGTCCATTGATTAGTGATATAACCGATTCGCTATCAATGGTCTCCTTCCATGGAGCAAAAGCCAAGACTTCTATGGTCTATTAGTCACAATAATAAATTCATTGGTACTTAACTGAACAACAGGGATAGTTGGTCGTTTTAATATGACAAGTATCTATGCATAGCTTATAAACTTGCTTAGGTGCATAGGCTGTATCGGATGAGCCGACTAACCAAGGGTATCATAGTCACGCCGATTTGCGCTGTTCGATTGGTATACGTATAGGTAGGCTTTACTGCATTGCCTTACTGTGTGCATTTTTACAAAGCAAACGTACCGGTTTAATTTCAAGTTCAATATGTATAAATTGAGGAGATCATGATGATGGCCATAGAGAGTGTAACAACGTGCTCGACACAACATATGATTATTGCGCTGCGGCTGTCTATTAGTATAGTCGTTAAGTGGGCTGTGTGCACTTGTGACATCTGAGTGAACTCTAACCAAACGTGTTCTTAATGGCGGAATATTTCAAAGTCGCATTTGCAAAATAACACGATAATTTCTGCAACTATTTATCTCTAGTTTAACTTGAAAATGCATTGGAAGGAAAATTGAAAAACAACCGGTATACCTCCTCCATACAGTTTTAAAAATGTCTGAATAAATTTGAATGGGTAATGTTACAAGCATGAGACAGAGTTCTAAATTTTATTAATAATCGTATTAGGTGTCCAGGCTTGATTTTACAAACTGACAATGGAGAAATTTTCCAAATAAAATAACCCATTGTGATCTGCAAAATATTCAGAGCGAAGGTTAATACTGCATTTACACCATCTCGCAGGCGCATTTTTGCACGAGACGGGACAGAGAGATCCATTTGTCCGCTGTCAATGCTAATAAAGGCGTAAGAATGAGATCACAAATCAGACGCCTAAAGTGTCATAGATGTTCTACCCATAATAATAGATACGTAAAACGGAAAGTTCCGGGGAACATAATTTCCGTTATCACTTGAAAACATTTATATTTCTGATTTAAAACATGTGAAATGAGAGCGGTTCTAAGTTTCAGTAAATTAAACCAAAAAATACATCAATCAGTTATACGAAATTAATAAATAATTGTCGGTTTATCACTTCCGGAAGGCATTTTGTTTTATAGGAAAGCGAAAATTCGTGAGCCGTCGCTATCAAAATGTCAACATGCATAGCTTTCCCATAATTAATAATACGCAATCAAGATGGCCGACAATGTGTTAGATAATGCCGTGCCTTTCAGTCTCACGGCTTTTTAGTATTTCCGTGATAGGAATGTGTGATCGTGTCAATGCGGCATAAAAATGATTAGTAAAAAGGCCCTTTGTGTATAGACTAAAAATGAATATGAGTAAGGCCCAGTGAATGCAATGACATAGAACCGATATCTACAAATCATGCGTCTACTGCAACAGATTACAATTTTTATCGCATGTAGAAAATTTTTTTTAGAAATAAGCAATCCACTCTGGGTGACCCATAAACAAATGTCAGCCGATAAGGCGTTACAGTTAAACAGTTTTCTTTCTATCTCGCAGAAGTATAATGCAAACACAAGGGCATGCATTCATGGTCCCTGATGGAGGTCTAAGGCGATAGCAAAGTCGTATAGCATGCATCAATGTTAATGTGGCATTTTTAATGGATCTATTTTGGCGCGGAAGTAACGCGATTGAAGAACGCAGAAGTAATTGGTTGCCCTGGATGTGAACGAAGATAAGATCAAACGCGTGCTATGAACACACAAAAATCTGTTCAATGTCCATGCAGAAGACAGTAAATAGCCTAGGAGCTGTCTCTTGTCAAATAAAGAGTCTGTTGGATAGGTGCACCTGGAATGTGGTTTTATGATTGTGTCAATTTATATAGATACCTACGTTAATAGAGTCATTAGATTCGTGTTCTTTCTCGGAGTGCTATATGCTAAAAAGACAAAATTTAATTTAAGAAACCATAAAAACCCGACTGACTGTATAAAATACCTAAAAAGATGTGAACAAGACACATTCAAGTATACCTATGTAACTAAAGGGTTTTCCAATAAGAGGTGTTATTTTGGTATTCAAAGAAAAATGTTATTTTTTGAGATAAATGATCGGATGTTTATTTCATAATAAAGAGGAAGGTATGCCGTTAATAATGAAAAACAACATCAGCCAAATGGCCACCACGAGCACGCATACAGGACCATATCCTTTTCATGAAATTTTCCATAACAAAATCGTAAAGTGGCTGCCCTATGTCTTCGATAGCCTCACGAATTTTATCTTTGAGGTCTTGAATCGACGCTGGGCTGTTGGCGTAGACCTTATCTTTCACGTGGCCCCAAAGGAAGAAGTCGCAAGGTGTTAAATAGTAGCCACCGAGGTGGAAATGGGCCTCATCAGTCAAGATGATTTTTCGATGGAATTTCGGATCATTTTCATGCATTTCAAGGACCCAATCAGCAAAGACACGACGTTGTTGATGATCGGCCGGCTTGAGTTCTTGTGTTAACTGAACTTTATAAGCCTTAAGACCCAAGTCTTTATGCAAAATACGGTGGAATGCTCAATTCCAAAGAACGACGAGGAATGGACAAACCTGGGTTTTCTTCAACACTTTGGGCTACAGCAGCAATATTCTCAGTTGTTCCTGAGCGACGTGCATGGGTTTTATTCTTCACATCACTAACTTGTCCCAACAGCTCGAATTTTTCCACCAATTTCTGTATTGCGGTCCGACAATTTGTTTCACGGCGACCAAAAAATGCTTTAGTTTTGCGAACTGTGACTGCAAGATTTTCACCATTTTTGTAGTGAATTTTAATAGTTTCAATGCGTTGTTGAAGCGTGTATCGTACCATTTTTATTAATAGCGTAGTTTCTACTTATCAAATGTCGAAGAATAAAAGCTTCAAAAGTGACAGCTACCGAAATAGCGTGTCATTCACAATAACACCTCTCATTGGAAAACCCTTTATTTGGCAGTCGCAGGCTACACATATTTTCGAATCATGGAATGTATATAGCCTTCAAAATGCCTCTTTCTTCAGTCGGTTATATAATATATAATCGATGACGACGTTGATTTACAATCAGCTCTCCATTTCGTGAATGAAATCCATTTTTTCAAAGCCTTTGCATTTCACTTTTCTACTTTTCTTATTTCTCGCGCCCTGTGAGAAATAAAATGTCTATTATTATGAAATTGAGTTTTAACCCGAGTTAAAGTAGGTACTTAAACAGGTCTCAGGACTACAGTTTAAATCCAATCAGATTAACCGCTTAAGTTTAAAAAAAAACTAGGTTAATGCTCGGGTTTAACGACTGAATATTATGGACTTGGGCTTAATTTTTAGGTTAAACTCACTTAACCCGGCTGTAGCCTTTAACCCGGATAAAAAGGAGTGAATAATATAGCCGTCAGTGTGTAATCAGCTATTAACTTAGCCTGATCATGTCAATTTATTCTGAGCTCAGAGTGCACGCTCTGATCATGCTCTGAACGAAAAAAAAAACACAAATTCTGAGCTCTGATGTGTCTGAACTAAAAAAGAAAAACGTCTATTATGAAATATACATGCCACCTTATAATAGTTTTTCGTACAGCTCATCCTTTCACAGATGGGCTGTCTTTTTCGTTCAAGCTTGTAGGATAAAAAAGGCCGATTGCATTGTTTAAACATTCTTAGAAAGCGCGCAGTTACCATTACTTTAACTTTTCAGCCATAATCGTGTTTTTAAACTTTATTGTATACTTTTCAGTATTTTTTTAATCATGCTACAGCCATATAAAATCTGTTTTGTTTTCCTACAAGTTTTTTAGCTGTCACTTGGTTTTTTCTTCTTCTTTTTTGACACTGACATTGTCGCCAACTACCCTAATGTTGATTGTTTATTTCCTCCAATTCATTATATAAATAGCTCGTGTGAATCTGAGAAGTAGAAGGAGATTTATATTGAATCCTTGAATTGAACATAGTTATGCTGGACCAATCTCAATACTTGTCCCAAAAGGTGAGCAGTAAATTCATGTTCCCACATCCCATAGCGCAAAAAGACATTATTATCGTAAGCTCACGGGGTCATTGCTGAACACTCTGTGATAGTCGTACTCGGAAAGGGCTAGTCATACTTTATAATGACTATTCACTATTGCAGATGTTGTAGCGACGTTGCTTGCCACATAGGTACCTACTTTATTAATTCCCTAGGAAACAACAGACAGAAGTTTACCTTCAATTGCTTCGTTGATTAACTAGAACATTGTTTTAAGGACCCGTGAGACTCAGCGCAATGGCACATCATAGTGCTACTTGGGTTCAAGGCTGAACCGCCACTTCTACCTACCAGCGCAATCAAATAAAAAAGCGGATCTCAGTCATGTAAACACAGTGATTTTACATTTAATAGATCGGGTACCATCATCTAAATGACTCTCACAAGAGAACCCATTTATCTATACCTACAAATGAAAACAATCCGCGATACTAATAATCGCTTTTAGTATCCAGGATCATATTTTCAAACTCACAATGGCGAAATTTCTCACACAAAATACTTAGCATGGAGGTTAGAAATGATTATAATTAGTAAGGCCCAATTTCTATATAGAAAACTGACTCCTAAAACAGACCGAATCTTAGACAAATGTTTATTCAATTCTTAAAGCACTTAATCTTCGATTTAAATGATACGAGTATATCAACAATCGACTGAGGCAGAACCAAAGCATTCATCGGTTGGAACTGAAGTCTGTGCAGCCAGCAGAGCAAACATGTGTAAAATTTGTTTAATCGCTAAAACCAAAAATAGTACACCACTAAATATGACAGCAGGACTGCAATACAAAAAAAAAACACACACACATCGAATGAACATAAATAGGCAGATGATGTAGCTCCTTTATTATCTATAATCTTCCACATTTTAAATCCCTTCTATTTTGACTGTTTTTTTTCGCAGATAGGGTCACTCTTATCACTGCTCCCCTGGGATTATACTTATAACAAAAGTATCATTGATTACTTATATTCCCATGGCTAGTATTTGAATCAAATTTTCCTGGAAAAAGCTTCGTAAAAGGACGCGATAGCAAACAAATTCAATTTTTTTATGTAGGTAGTGAATACAACTTCTTTCAACAATTGTTTTTTTTTTATATCGCGAAATAAAGTTTTTTAACACCAAACAAAAAACTACAGCACTTACTGATCAGTCATTTTATCGAATATGTTTCTGGTGCACTGTTTGTTAACTACTAGACAGAACGACACGATTGAACACCCGTTTCTGTGGCGATTGAAGGTACTACTAATAGAACTGAAAATCAATTTTAAAATTTTTTCAAAATATTACAACTGGCCTGCTGCAGTTATATTCACGCTCGGAATAAACACCGATAGCAGCGTCGACTGGAAATAGCGCTAGCATGTGTTCTAGTCTCTAAACACAGTCGTATTATTAATACCTCTCTCCATTATCTGGCAGTTTATATATTTCATACATGGAAGATTTGAAATACATTTATACAATTTGTATCTTGGTGACGAGAGCAGTGGTATGGGTATGGCTTTGGGTTAGCGTAGCGTTCTTATCAGACGCAATCTGACAAAATTCAAATAGGTGGTTGTTCATAGTCCGCGATATCTTTAATGAGATACGAGTACCGCATATATCTTTAGATTGAGCTATTTTCATCCCCATTGAACCGGATTTTAAGTCGAGTGCTTCATAGCAATTACAACTGCTTTGTGTATTGTCAACGGCGCGACCGTTTTGCATTCTGGGTTCACATGTCACCGAACAAATAGCATCTGTTATTGTTATGTTACATAGAACAAAAATAAATTTAGGTGTGTAAACAAATGTATTAGTTGGACAATGGAACAATTTGTGGGGATGCTTTGCACTTTCCTTTTTATTGGTGAACAAAAACGGCTGTCGGTGGCTATGAGAAATGTAGCATATGTTTAAAACAGTCTACTTATCAACAACTTACACATAATTAATGGGTTATTGATTTAAAATTGGTCAAGGCGGGGGTCGATTCAAATCAACTTGAAATGTTTAAAGTCTGTAATTTTGCCCTTCAACTGTTGCCACCATTACTTGCACATTTTTGTTATAAATAGTAAGAAAATTGATTTCAAACTTTGTGTTTGCTGATAAGATAAAGCGTTGTCATGAAACCGAAAATTATATTTATGGAACTCTGAGAAAAGAATTAACAATACACACTGCGGTTCATTAGATTAGATGCAGGCGACATTTAGGGAGTGGTTTTTTATTTTTCGTCCATTCCGAATTTTGAGTTTGACCACAATCTTATTATCCGACTGGCCACAGGGAGGGTTATGTTTTTCGCGCGTATCCTATGTGCGTTCCTACGTGACGCCCTGTAGCCTAAACGGCTCGACCGATTTTGAAAAGTGAGGAGTCATTAGATTTGCATTCTTCACCGGAGTGTCATAGGCCAAAAAGATAGAAATAAAAAAAGTTAATTAAAAAAAAAAACATAAAAACCAAAAACCCGACTAAACTTACAAAAAAGAACTAAAAGATATGAACAAGGCACATCCAAGTACTTGACACGCAGAGGATTCTCATATTTTTGTTATAGGCTGTGTGGGTGTAGTCTCCGATTGTCAATTAGTTAGGTAAACTTGAATGTGTCCTGTTCATTTTTAGGTTATTTTTTTAGTCAGTCGGGTTTTTTATTTTTTATTTTTGTAAGTGTTTCTTGATGCGTCCCTTAACCCGGTTTTTTGCCCGTGTTTTGCCGAGTGACAAGCTTTTAGTTGCATTTTTCGTGCTCTTATGGGCTTTCGCTTCTTTATTATTCTTTTTCCGAATTCCTAGCTACCTATAACTCAAATAAATTTACTTTTTTTACTAAAGCACAGATAAATTTTGAATTTAGTAAAAAAATAGATTGCTACAATAGGTGTGTTCTTTTTAGTTTCAATCTCAACAAAGCAAAGTTAAGTAGGATTTTCAGCACGCAACTAAAAAAAAGTACTTCATTCGCGAAATCAAGGAATTTAATGTTGATGTCTTCGCTGTCAGAAGACGAATTTGTCGAAGAGCTAATAAAACAGCAGCTAATGGTATATCAACATCGTCCTTGTCGTCGAATATATCGAATATCAAATCCACAAGCAGGTTTGCGTCGACGATTACTATGTGGTATATTTTCGGAAATATTTCCAGCTGAAAAAAGAGACATTTTCCATGATTTGACAGAAATTTCGGCATAATTAATGCACTTTAAAATATAAGTGGGCCCAAAATAAATAAAATCAATTTCCAAGTGACAAACAACAAAACACGAGAGTTATTTTTTTGTAAAATTTGACATTACGTACATTTAAAACGGGTTAAAATCGGTTTAAACTGTTTTAAGCCCGTGTTTAAATTTATCTTTAATGCAGCATGTTTTTGAGTGAATATTGTGGATAGATATGGATTTAAATTCTCGGGTTTAAAAAATCCGGATTAAAATTAGCTTAAACCTGATTTGTGAATAATAATATGGCCGTAAGTTAAGAAATTTATTGTTGTTTTCGGTTTCCGTTTTCAAAATAATAAACATTACTACAGAATTAATTTGAAATCACTCTATGTAGCTTGGCATCTTTTGAATAGATGGTGCTCTTTTGTTTACACGTTACTATGAAAATGAATCTATACGCTCTTTTGTTTACATGTTTCCATAGAAACAATTTTTTTTATGAAAAACTGTCGCTTTTGTAATTTCCGTTGAATTAATAAAAATGCTCTTGATTTTATTTTCTTCGTCTTTAGGTAACTACTCTTTGTTAAACGTCACAAGAATGGCCGAATAATCCAAAAAAAACATGGCGACCTTTACATCCTCCTTCTTCATTTTGGTCGTTGCTAGACTAACAATTTTTATAAGTTATAAGAGATAAACTACAGAGGGCGTTCAGTAAATAAAACAATAGTCTTACCCTATTTTATTTAAGTCTTGTATGCTGTTCCATGAAAGCTAAAATTAAGCGCCTCTCCAATGTTTCTCTCCACCACTTCGCTTAATTTTGACAGTGTAAGTTCAGTCAAAAAAAAAAAAAAACTGTGTTGGTAAAACTGATTGACTTGCTATTGTTAATTTGCTTGCGCTCGAAATTTTGTTGCTAGTACCGATATTTTCTCTGATATGTCAAAATTTAGCTGTGTGAAAAATGTATTTTGCATTTAAACGCTTAATTAAATTCTGTAGAGATTTTTTGTACAGTGGCTTACAAATTTAGCTTGAACTACGCACTGCTTAGCTTATAACCGCTTTGCTTAGTTTTATCTTTGGAGGCATTTTTGCATGGAGGCTTAATATAAGCCGAGCAGCACACTAGGCTTTACGTTACTATGGATTTTTAAACTTGAAGGCTAATCCACAGGAAAACAGTAGCGCCTTAGATGTTTCAATTTTCGGAACATGTTTTTTCGCAGAATGATATGAAAATAACATTTCATTAGCAGGTATGAAATGTCTATAATCCATACGTTTCCAAAAATAAAAGTAGAGGCCCGAATGTTTATTTAATTTGATTTTTTGCAAATACATTTGCTGTCAAGTGTAAAGATGGTTATTACGGGGTGCATTGCCCCTAGGCTATGTATATGTGCTTACCTCTACAAAGTAGCTTTATTACAATGTAAATACAGTACCTGTTACAATATATTATGCGGCATCGTGCTTTAGCGCTCAGTCACTGTCTGCACACTCGCAAGCGAAAAATACAAAATAGCTTCTTATCAAAGTAACGGCTTCAATAGGTGGTAAACACCAACATAGCTATAAAGATACGATATCTATTAAACTAGTTATAACAATAAGGGGTTGGGGTCATTGTTATTATCTCTATATGGAACAAAGATTAAATAGATGTACACAGTCTAATTATTTAATTATCGCGACTATACTGATAATAATTGGTATTCACAATAAACAATCTAATTGTGCTTTTGTATTTAATGGGCAAACTGAATATATATCGAATAAGTAATAGGTACTGGACACTGGACTACTGATCTTTTAACCTCGAGCTGAACTGAGACCTATTATTTTTAATACAAATCAAAGGTAAAACCTTACTAACTAACAGAAATTTATAAAAGCGGTAGTTAATGTTCTTATACTCGTATAGTTATGTATATAAAAAGTTAAAGGAAAAGAAAATAACTAAAAAAATGAGTCCCCCACTCTATGCTGTTCTCATTCCATACAGGCCGCTATTACCATTTAATGGGTTAAAACCCTTGCCCTCCCTTTAAAATAAAAAAACAAAATATATTATTCAAATTATTCAACGATATTCATTAAACATTATTCTACTCGTATTATGACGCTTCTGAATTTAGCTATTTTTTAAAGTTGGTCAGGCATTTTTCCGTCCCGGGCCCGAGTTTTGATGGGGTAATAGCTGAAGCCAGAGACAATACTGAGACCACCAACTTCGGCCGATTTCCCGTTACTTAGCCTACAAGCTATATTTCTATGGGGTGGCAAATGCTAAGTGCGCTTGTATTGTTACATAGAAATTCGTATTGACAAATGTCACGTAACTTCAGAAACAAATACACTCGCACCTTGCATTATGCCACTTCCGCTTTGGGCAAAGTGGCTTGCGGCGTTCATAGAATTTTATCCGTTAAATTTGAAATTGTTCGTTACGTGTGAAAAATTATTTTTTTTAGGAATAAGTGTACATTTGCTTAAAATATTTACGAAAAATTAAGAATGTAGATTGGTTAAGGGAAAATAAAAACATTTTGAGCAAATTTTCTTTATTATTTAAGAAAAAATTACACACGAAATCGAAGTTAATTATATCCAAATGCGGGAAATACACAACCATATTTGTCCTAATATATTTCTAATATGTAAAACATTTCCTTTAGATAGTTTTATTAACCACACAAATCAAACTATTCACCTTCAAAAAATGTATAATTACTAACCAATCTCATTCAGTTACGCTAAAATGTGGTATTTCCGAACTCTTTCACATTTCCCCACGGTTGCCGAGGTTGGCAGCATTTATTTTTGTATTTTCTGTATGTTTTTGCATGTCACACGGATTCCCAATTGACAGAACACCGATAGGAATACAAAATGGCCAATTTGAAAAAAAAACTGAGGGGGCCAGCGGCAAGAGGATTGTGAGTTGGGGATCTCAGTATGGTTTGTCTATGGCTGAAGCTGTGGAATAGATTGAAAACTCGCTCGGTGATGGACAAGCTCTCAGAAAAACAAAAAATCCAATTTGTATTCTACAAAGCTCCAGCATTGCGGAGGTCTCCCATAACACATCCGATTTTCCTATCATCGTAAATAAAGGCGATGAAAAAATCATGTCCTTTTCAGGACTACTGCCTCAGAGCTCTTGCAATTTTCTTCAAATTTTATTCTGTTTCCCAAATACATAATTACAATTGCTTCGGAGCGATGGATGCAGTGAACAAATCTGTATATTTCCCCTTTATTTCTGTTGACAGATTCTGATTTATAATGATTGGGATAGTTCTATGATTTAGTTAAGAAATGAACACAAAAAATTAAATATGTTAGTATTATGCTACAAAGAATAACCTAAGCTATTTAAGAAATTATGTCTGCAGTATTTTATTTTGTTGACTGTTGTGTATATTTAAAGTACTTAAGAGTTTAAATAAAACAATAGTGAAAAGTATACATCCTTAAAAATCTAGTAATAACAAATATTTCTTTCTAAAGTCCAATTATAACAACAATATCCACATAATTTATATTTGTAAAGTGGAGAAAAACGAGACAATAGCACTATCTGTGGGCAGACATTGTCCAAACGCTTCTATCAATAAGGGCTGCGCATTCACTGTATTGTAGAAATCCTCAAAGGAAACCTTATTTAAAATATATTTCTATATTCATGAAAAAATTAAAATGCAAACAAAGAGTTACCTTGCCATCCCTGTCCAAATCGAACTTTTTGAGAACAATTTCTACCAAGTCTTTAACACCCTCGTCTGGGTCTTCATCCTGGGGCTGTTTTATCAGGCAATTTCGCAGTAAAGTGAACATTTCATCTTTCGTAATAAATCCATCAGCATTCAGATCGTATACCCTAAAGCAAAAGGCGGCTTTCTCGGCTCTGGTCCCGCGAAGAAATACCGACAATCCCATTAGCCATCCTTCCAGTCGTAAGGGTAGCCCCTCGTGTGTTTTATCCCAGCTGCAGAATATTCTTTCCATTAAAATTTCTTCCGTCACTATGTCGAATGTGCTGTGCAACAATTCTCGAAATATTATGCGATCAATTCCCTGAAAGCAAAGATAAAAACACTGTGAAAGTTTATCCGCGATACTAATAATAATTTTTTATGTCCGGGCTAAATTTTTCGAGCTCACAATGGCGACATTTTCCATACAAAATTGCATATTGTGACCTACAAAATATTTAGTGTGAAGAATTAAAATGATTATTAGCTGGGCCCTGTGTAAAAAGAATAAAGCTTTTAAATCTTAATTCCCTGAAATGTTAAAAATCATAATAAAATCCAATAAATTTATAGCTCGATGCTTCATCAGACATCTGAGCTCACCAGTTCACAAGTTAAAAAGTACCTGTAGACTACCTACCAATGGCACGATAGCAGATGTCTCATATGAGTTATTTTGTTACCTAAGTTATCATCTCATATGCTCTAGTCTGGTGGACAGAAACTGTGACAACATCATCAAAGGTTTTGCCACAAAAGAAGCTCTTAGAATCAGAATGTATAAACATGTAACCATAATATAACTCAGAAAGCTTCACATATACACATTATTGGACTTCAGTCCTCTTCAATTACATGAACCTTTAAATCCACATATTCTACAAATACAAATCACAATTTACTCGGATTCATCAAAAAAGGCAATGTGCCGTACTAATAAAAAAATGTAGTCTCGACTTTAAATTTACGGAGGCTCAATATGTTTGGGAAATATAGCCACTGTGAACTACTAAACTTTAGAGTCGAAACAAAAAAAAGACGCATGGGTACAATTGGAGCCATGATCTTCGCAAGCACCGCAAACGTAATATAAATATCGAATCTTCTTCATTTCATTATGAACGTCAATTGGTTTTCATATGCAAAATACAAGCCGGTCTAGAACTTGATGGGTTTTTGGGATAGTTCAGTATCACTTTTTAACAGGAAATTCACAATGAACGTTTGAGGTCTCTTACAAAACGCACTCCTTCACAAGCTAACCTAACCTAACCAAGTACCCATTTTAATACATGTTTTTTTTCCACACGTGATTTCAAGTAATTTCCAAAAAAATATAACACATTTTCATTTTTCACAACTTAGGAAAGACCTAAAGTATTTTACAGCCCAGGTTTTGAAATCATGTGAAATCTTACAAGGATAGGCCTGTTTTTTGAGCTTCGATCTCAGCAAAGCAAAGTTAAGTTAAGTAGGATTTTCAGCACGAAAATCTTATGTCGTTTTCCATTGGTCTCACTCGGGGATCCACTCATTCTGAAATCCAATGGAACAGCAAAACTGCTTCTGACAGAATCCACCAAAGTATTGGTGAAATGCCAAAAAGTAATCTACGGCTGCTGTCAGCTGACTTGTAATAAATACATAAATTGCACTTCTTGAGTGGATTCTGACTTGAAATCGAGAAGCTCAATTCTCTTCTCAGAATCACCAGAAGAGTATTTTTTGTGCCAATGGAACGGTATTTTTTCGATTCCGGACTCTCCCGGACGCTTCTTTTTGTCCAATGGAAAACGACATTACTTTACTTTACTTTGCTGAGATCGATCGAAGCTTCAAAAAACACGACTAATGTTGTTTTCAAGACACGAAAACAATTTTAAAAATATTCCGGTACACAGAGCTCTACTTTAGTAACCCAGTTGCATATTCCCAGAGGACCAGTACCTTTAAAAACTTTTTTCCTTGAAATTATCAAACTGAACGTCTCTGAAAAATTTCTTGTGATTGCTGCACTATTTTCACTCCAAGTAAAAAACTTACCTCAACAGCTGCGTGCGGTTTGGCGATAACCGAGCTCGAAGTATTAGCTGCCAGTGCCTTTGCTGCGTATTGACAATTTGAAACTAATTTTCTGTATATTCGGTACAGGGCTTCAATTTCGCCTCTAAAAAGAAAAACGAAAAGACATTCATTGGCGACTTCTTGCATATAAAATAAGCCACTGTGATCAACAATATTGTGGATGAAAAGGTATTGCTAACTAATTAAAAATGTACATGAACTGAACGTGTATACCAAAAGTTATACCAGTATACCTACTTACTTTGTAAAGCGCGTCTTCCTTCGCAATGTTTCCAGTAATTTGGGATTTGCTTTACTAGTGTTTTCGTCCATTTTACGTGTACGCTTCTTAGTGGATCCTTGGGTGCTTCTTGACTGACGACTGTTCCGCTTACCGTAGGCTAAAAATATCGAAACCGTCTTTAGAATTGTGTTTGCGTGATGCGAAAACGACATGGGTTTCTGTTGTGTTGCCTTGCCACGATATATTGGGGTTGAAACACTTTTGGCGCGAGCGCCAACCGCCGCCGTCACCTTTGATTTCATAGTCTTTTGTGTCACTAAAAAAAAAAAAAACACTAAATGAGCATGTAAAAGAGGAAAAATAAAACGTTTTGTTACAACAAGTTCAGCTCCCAGTGCAAAGCAGCAAATATCTGAACTGCCGTATGCACCCTCGTAGAGAAAGTTTTTGTAAAGGGAGTCGGTTCCTACCTACTATATGCTAAACAGACAGGTTGAACGCCATCATTCACGCAATATCACACGAAAGTGTGCTAATGTGTTAATGAGAGTTATTACGAGTATAAATTGAATATGTCGATGGAATTATTATTCAAACACAACAGTTTTAGATTAATTGCAATATCCATCCCATATACCATATTATATGGGGTCAAAACAATAGCCTGGCCTTCGAACTTGGGAGTTGTGCCGGCGGAGTGGCTTCTGATATTCACCCCTATTCCGAGTGGCGTTTACGACGATTTAAAAAACGCCAATTTGAATTACGAGAATTTGGAATTTCAGTCGTTGAACGCCATTTGTCACTGAAGGTCATGTTGAACCTATTCGCTTACGGCGAACGTCATGTGAGAAACTTTACTGCCATTCTGGTGGGCGACACAAAAAACGACAAACGTCGTGAAAGAAAAACGCCACTCGGAATAAGGCCGAAACGCAAAAAGTAGATTGGTCAGGCACGTCACTTTTTCTACGTCAGCCACAAATGCGAACTGTCAATTTATGTCGTTTTCTATTGGGATTTTCAGAATTTTCTCTCAGATTCTAGAATTTTCGTGCCCAATGGAACATGAAATGGGGTTACTCAGTTTTTGCATTTGTGATTACGCTTGACTTAAAAGTCAGCTGTTCTGTTCTTCAACTGCAGTTTATGTATATAAAAATCCATATATTTATGTTTATAAAGGGTGGTTAAATTTTAAGGGCCGATGTTGAATGTGAACCACACCTAAACATCTAAAGTTTTTTTCTGCATTTCATTTGACATTTCGCAATATCAGACACTGAAATTGAACCATGGAAAGATACACAATCGAGCAACGCGTTAAAGTTATTATGAAAATGGTCATTCAAATTAAAAATGCATATCGAAAACTAACGCGAAAACAATGGCTCTTTTGCGCGATGAATTCAATGGCCGTGTTATCTCAATTGGCCGCCAAGATCATGGTGATTTGACACCGTTGGACTTCTTACTTTGGGGTTGAAAGAGAAGGTGTACTTCGATAAGTTAGCAACAATTCAAGAGCTAAAGGATGAGATAATTCGGCACATTAACAGCATAGAACCTCAATTATGCCTCAGCGTCATCGAAAATTTGGACCATCGGATGGAGGTGTGCCGCCGAGGTCGCGGCGGCCATTTGGCCGATATTTTGCTCCATACATAATTGAACCATACCAATAGTATCATAATAAAAAGAAATGACAACAATTTCCTAAAAATTTTGTGTTTTATTTAAAACAACATCGGCCCTTAAAACTCAACCACCCTTTATTATATTTGCTGCCAAATGCAAATTTTTCTCTACTTTTCACAGACTCGTCGTCTAAAAACGTAAATAATAGCACACTTTAACGTATGACAAATGTCAAATATTTTGGTGTTAATAAAAGTAGGTGTAAATTTTCCTAGGAAATCCAGATTCGCAAAAGTGTTCTGAAACTTGAAAAAGATTGTTGTTTTTCGTACCAATCGAACATAAAAAGTGACTTAGAGCATCAAGAAAGTGCTCTCAGAGTGCCCAATCGAATAGCACATTGTAAAAGTTTTCTTGGGTAGGGTAATTCTTCCTGCTGAAAGGTTTTCAAGCCAATGATCCCAGATTGGGGGAAAAGTCTGCAATTTTGTCGATTTTTTTCTAACAAAAGGGGGAAAAAGGGGAAGTGATTTTTTGGCGGGAAAAACAATCTAAAAAGGAAAAAAAAAACATTTAAAATTTTATTTAAATAAAGTCTTCGAAGATCTTTGCAGATCTCAATATTTTTTTAAGATTTACACATACTGCCACAAACACAAATATACTTTGCATAGCTGTTTTACGTCATTTTAAGAAGTTTGTTTTGAAGCAAATGCGCAAAGTTTTGGTGAAAACCAAAATAAAAAAAATACATTAAATTATGTCCATGGCTATAATTTTGGAGGAATTATTTTCTTCATCGTCTTCCTCATCATCTGAAAACTACGAATCAACTTAAATGGAAAACGCTGAGAAAAGTCTTAAAGGTGGAAAGCTAGGTCTATGTTTTGTCAACTATTTAAATATTCAGGAAAACGGGCAAACCCGCGAGGATAATAAACATTTTATTCGGTACAGAGGTCCTTCATAAAATGATTCAAAAGCTCCCAATAAATATATGAGTAAGGTGGTAGCGCTAGCCCACCAACTGGTATATAAATAGACTACAAATACGAATGGCTTTGATGTAATAACATTCGAGTTAAACACGTGGTTTCATGTGCTATAAAAATGCATATGCGAGATTTTTATTTATTTCTGCTGATTTATAAAGGAACCAAAAAAAAATAAAGTAAAATATAACACGCGACTACCACCAGCACGATGGGAGCAAAAGTAACAGTTTTTAACACGCAAACATTATACTCGTATGCAGGTTGTTGATTCGCATTCCTTCGACTATTATGTTGGAATATGGAACGTACACATTCATACATCAATGCCCTGTAATATAGCCATCATCTACACGGCTGTTAAAAATCTAGTTATATCGTCATCTGACAGGTTCACCGCAATTTGTTAGGGATATAAAAATGATATCATTGAATTGCACATATAACATTCTCCCTTTTATGAATAGTCAGAGCGAACTGCCTTGGCGGAAAGGATATTATCCTGTGCATGTACAGTACACGGCTTAAATTGCCATTAAGTGAACATCTTTGCGGTTGATAGGCATAGAACAGTCAGAATGTGTTACTTTGGTTATCGATCAAACTGTAGCACTCATTCCGTAACTTTTGTGTCGGTTATCTTCGAAACGATAGCCCTCCAAAACTAGCAACTTGATGCAAAAACTATACGTGTTTAGAAGCTTATTCCAGTTCGTTTTTCACCAATGTAATGAAAGCTGACGATAGTCGAAAAATGGCCACCAAGATTTTCAAAAATTTTCGATTATTATTATACGGAATCCGCTACCAATCCACCCGGGCTTTTCTTTTTGTAATTACATATCCTTCGATACGTGATTCTGTTTATGGTCACCCTCAGGCAGGAACGCAAATAATAATTGTATTCATTGGAGTCCTTTTATCGCATGAAGTACCCTCCTCACAGTTATAGCACATTACCAACGACAGATTCGAATAATGGGAATCTTTCAGTTTATTTTGGAAAATTAAGTTTTTGTATATCGTTAGCACTGTATCTGTGACAGGTTTCGAAAGATAAAATCAGTGTACCTACTCATTGTCGAGCATAAATAATGTTTAATCAGTTTCAATTTAACTTATCTCATATGATTGTGACGGTTATTTGCAGCAATATTATTATCTAAGAAAGAGTAGGTACCGAACTACCCAGCTTATATTTAATGTTTTGAAAATAAAATTTAATAATCTAAGTGTGGCTTGAATGAGATGCGAAAAACACAAAAACACAAAATCACTTCCACATATAATGTCTCCCAGATAACACTGATAACGGTGATACCCGAGTTACCTTATCAGAGATTAATGCCGGTCGTTTACAATGGGCCTTACCAATAAACATTTTTAGTATCGACTTTAAGTTTAACTAGTTCACCGTGGCTATATTTTCCACACAAATTTCACTATTGTGAGCTTCCGTAAATTTAAAGTCAAGACATAAATTGCTTATTGGTACGGCGCTATGTGTGCAACTTATCAACCAATTGTGCACAGACTCTCGCTGTTTATGTTGAGCAACATAAAATTGAACATGTCACTTTAGACCTTGTTGACCAACTCACTCAATTCTTGAATGGTACCGTGTTATTTAGTTGATTAAAAAGTCTGTTTTGACAACAAAGATTTTCCCCTATATTTCGTCAACTATACGTTCATTGTTGTTGCTCAAAGAATTGATGTACTTTACAAAGCACCATTAAGCGTGCATCCCGTTGAATACAGTCGCAACTAAAGTTATTAACGGTCACATGACCATCGAAATACATACTTTCGATCTCAGCTTGGGCGGTCGTCCATTACGTGCGCAACTTATCAACCAATTTTATATTTTCCCAGCATACACGCCATTTTGAAATAGTTTTTTTTTATATGACTGAGAACAAAAATTTGTTGTATTTTGCTTTCGATTGATTGATTTAAGGGCATTTTCCAAAATCTAGCTACCTTGAGTTGACTAGATTAGTCTAGTCTAGATGGTGATCTGAACGCAAGAACTAGATTGATGTTTAATATCACTTTTACTACGTCAGCCACATTATGCGACCTGTAAACTTAGTACTCAGTCACGAATTTCTTGACTAGACTCGGCTGTCCCTCCATAAAAGTCAACTGAAAAGCTGTTCATGTGAGCGATTTAAGCCAATCAAAACTGAGAAATATCAAGTCAGAAGGCTGTAAGATTTTCTAGATACTTGTACGCGCCCAGTTAGAATCCGCGTGAAGTATGTATGTACAAGAAATTAAAAAAAAAAAAATGCCGTCAAACAGCTGTCAACCGTGGTAGAATGTGACGGAGTTCGAAAATACCACGTTTTCTTATTACCGTTTGCTATTGGTTAATTATAAAATTGGTTAAAGGCGAATAATTTGACTTGTTTATTTAATAAAACTATATACAAAGATGTTTTATATTAGGAGAAACATGGTTACGTGTTTTCCACTTTTCTTATTAAATAGATACCAGATGAAAGTTTACTCAAAATGTTTTATTTTCCTACAACTATTCTGCATTGTTTATTTTTCATAAATATTTTAAGCACACTTATTTCTAAAAAGAAATTCCATCCTCATTTTTCATTTTAAAATTTAACGGATTAAATTCTATGAACGCTGCCAGCAATTTGGCCCACAGCAGAACTGACACCCGTATTAATGAACACTGCGTAAAAGTTATCAACGCGTTACTCAGCAGTTACGTCAAATTTTTGTATGCTATTTGACGTCTACTATCTAACTTAACTGTGCTCATTTGTTTATTAATACGGGGGTCACATACTTGATGCGAGTGCGTTGATGAGCCGGAATTTTTGAAGTTACGTGACATTTGTCAATACAAATTTTGATGTAACATTTCAAGCGCTACCACTCCGGAAAAATAAAGCTTGTAGGCAAGTAACGATAAATCGGTCAAAGTTGGGGTTTCATCAGTGCACAATGCATTAGAAACTAATGTGGTTTTCCATTGGGACAAAAAATCAATCTTTTTTTTGATCTAAATCACTTTTCGCGTTCCATTGGGCAAAAAAATCAATCTTTTTTTCGATTCGGATCACTTTTCGCAAATCTCGATAATTTTTCAGATTTACACATACTGCCACAAATACCCACAGGTGTTTCAGGTCATTTTAGGAAGTTTGCTTTCAAAACAAATGCGCAAAGTTTCGTGAAAAGCAAAATAAGGAAATACATAAAAAGCAATTGATAAATATAATGTTGGAGGAATTATTATCTTTATTATCTTCCTCATCATCTGGAAACTACGAATCACCGAAACTATTCCATTTGTGTCTACAACAGGGGAAACATTTTTCAAGTCGATATCCATAGCTGATTTTTGCAAAAGCAAATGCAATTTGAACAGCTGATATTGCTGTCAAATACGCACTAATCCATTCACAAAAGCAGATCAATTTCGTTGCATGTTCCATGAGCCGCGATAAATCTGAAAAAGATTTTTAGTGGTCCCAATGGAAAACGACATAAGTCATACTTTCACGGAGTTTGCAAATAAATTAAGCAAATTCGAATGAGATATCAGAAACGGATTATTTATTTTCTAAATATTAATCAGCGCTCGAAGTGAAAAAGGCTTGAAAATGGATTTTAACTCAAAAAAACACTTACTTTAGCTTATTAACAATAAAAGTTGGTATCTTTACGCTATAGTCTACCGTTCAAAATAAACTGACTTTTTGATTATGCAACTTGAAGCTGGAGCCCATTTAGGTTAAGGTACATTTCCTATGCCACATAAAAAAACACCATGTAAAATAAAAGAATGCATTTTAACAGATATGTTTATTTACACATCCGTTAAGTCTTCCAATATTTAAACAGTTTATAATGGTAATGAACCTCCTCAGAACTGAATGCACTACTAACTTTTCGGGATACAGCCAGTTAATCAACTTGTCAGTATTCATGCCCCTAATAATGTTTTTTTTCGATATAAGGTACCCAGCTATTCCTTAAGACTATAACGCATCAGTACACCAGGCATTTAATATCAAGTTTTAAACAAATTACCTTCGTTCATGTTGGATGTTTAATAAATTTAGTTAGGAAATAAAAAAAACACTTCACTTGCACTCTTAAATAATATGTTCGAATTTTACTTTGTATTGTTTCTATGGCATTTGAGTATTTCTAAACTATGGTTATTGATATCATTATAATATTGATAAAACATTTACATAGTTTCTGGCTCTGCAAATCCACTCGAAATATTAATATCATAATAAAATCAATACATTTGCTAAAACAAATTGGTGAACTACAATTTTGCTTTTAAATTGCACGAGTACCTACCTAGGATATTTTTGCTTGTCTTCTTGTAGGACCAGTTTAGCACATGCCAAAAATGTATGAATAAATATTTATTACCTTTGCCAATATAGTGCCTACAGGGATATCCTAAAAAAATGTTTTATTTGCGATTTTGACAATAACGAGAAGTATGAACTGTAAAGTTTCTGAAGCTGGTGGGGGCAGGTACCTATGCCAAAACGAATTAATCTAACCTCGAATATAGCGAAAATAGCCGAGTCTATGAAATAAGGTCACCCTTATTATATGACCGCATATAATTCAATAATAAGTTCAACCCAAAAATGAAACCCGAGTCCATAATATATTATATTCAGTCGAAAAAGCCGACCATAACCCCAGCTTTCTAAATTTGCGGGCGCCGTTTGAACTTAAACTGCATTCCGGGGACCAGGGTTAAATACTTAAACTCGGGTTACAACTCAATTTCATAATATTGACCAGAGACAAATCAGTATTGTCTCTGATATTGACATTTCTTCGCTAGCAGGGCGCATAAAATAACAAAAGTAAAAAAGTGGAACAGAAAATAAGTATTAGCAAGAAGCTAACAAAATGGAAATGGACGAAATATTAGACCGTTTTAATTATACACACATGATCTATAAAGATCACTGGTTTCTATGGTTTACAACAACAGTTGGATCTCGTACTATTGTTGTAAACGGTGGAAATCAATGATCTATATAATTAAAAAAAAAAACGCCTATTGATGTCTTTGTCGTCAGAAGACGGAGCTGTTGAAAGCAGCTGATAGTAGGTAAATCAACATCGTCCTCGTCGTCGAATATATCCAATGCACAAGCGGACTTTCGTCGACTATTACAATGTGGTATATTTTCGAACATATTTCCGGCTGAAAAAGGGTCGTTTTAGAGGCTACTTCGACTGGAATTTGGGCGTAATTAATGCAACTAAAAATAAAACTTGGCCCACAACAAATCCATCGATTTCCAAGTGACAACCAACAAAAACCAAATGTGAAATTTGACATTACGTTGGTTTCAAACGGGTTAAAATCGATTTAAACTGTTTTAAATCCGTGTTTAAATGCATCTTTAATCCAGCGGGTTTAATGTATGTTTTTGAGTGAATAGTATAGATATTGATTTAAATTGTCGAGTTTAACAAATGGAATTAAATGGTTGGGTGTAAAATTAGCTTAAAAACCGATTTAAGCCCGAAGTGAATAATGTGGCGGTAAGGATGGGTAACTAGTTTTTGAGTGTCTAATAGTCGGGTTGTCACAATAGGCATTTGCCCGGCTTTTTTAATAATTCATAAACTGACTTAAAAGCTGATGTTGATGGGTATGTAACGACATGGGACCGAGTGATTTTGAGGAGAGGTAAATCCGACCTCTGCTGTGCAAATGGTGTGTCCATTATGAAAATCTTCTTTTTACACAAAGCTATCAATAAAAAATACACATGCTACCTTTGACTTTAGCAGAAGTCGCTGATACATTTCTTAGTGGTATTAGAACTGAGGTTTGTGTGACGATCGCGTGTTACAGTTGACCTGTCATAGAATTGCCACCTGTGGTCGAATCGCGTCATATGTGAAAGAGCAAAAGATGACCTTATTTGTTTTTTTTTTACATGTGAAATCGATTTAATTTCGTGAACGTATAGTTCCTTTACGAATGTCGCGATTCGACCCCTGGTGTTTTGCAAATTTTATTTATCTTCAAATACCTTTTTTGCCAAAGATTATCAGAGGATGGCTTGGTAACGCGAATACTGCGTGGGTTGGATACGATGAACGAAACGATTTTAGGCTTCCCGTGTCATGTATTTGAAAGGTTTTACCAACTCCAGTAGGGAGAAAACACTTTTCCGAGTTTTGCGATCAAATCGCTAAAAGCTCTTGGGACGCGATTTTCGTCTCGTTTTATGACTAGTTTTGTTTTTTAATTGAACCGTTTCCGAACCGTTTTTGGACGCTGTTTTTGAGAAATTTTTGGAGCATACCTATTAGAACACATTTTTTAGCGATTTTGGGACGCGTCTTTGAACTAGCTATTCAACGCATTTTTCGGCGCGTTCTTTGAGCAGTTCTTAGACGCATGTTTGGATGCGTTTTTGGACGCAATTTTTTGTTAACAGTTTGCAACAGTAGGCAAGTAAGGTTAGAATAAAAGAGTCCAAGTATAATTGGCTTTAACTGAAAATAGGTATATATGAAAACAAATGGATGTAACTTTTTTAGAGCGACCGTATTGTAGGTGTATATTTTTTTAAGGTCTGATGTGTCTTTTAAGTTACAATTATTGTAGCCTATTTTTTAATCCAGATGTCATGTTAATGGTAGCCGAATGGAACCTCTCGAAACGACGTACAAGACGGCAAAACAAAAATGGCTGATTCTAGAAATGGAGGGAAAAGCTGTAAAGGGATTGCGTATTCGTGCTTTGGTTCAGAGACAAATCATACTTACTTACTTATTTAAATCCGCCATCAAAAGCGATCCGCCGCGTATTTGGAAATAGCCCCCCTGTAAAGGGATTGCGCATTGGTGCTTTGGTTCAGAGACAAATCATACTTACTTACTTATTTGAATCGCCATCAAAAGCGATCCGCCGCGTATTTGGAAATAGCCCCCCAGAGTTGATCGCAATTCGACTGTCATTATGCTTATATGAACGCAGATGACAACTGCCGTCATGCAAAGATAAATCAGTTTTTATACCCTCCACAGGAAGGTATATTCACTTTGTCATTACATTTGTCACCATGTCCGTCTGTCCGTCTATTGAAAGCACGATAGGAATTGATATAGGCGAATGAAGTTTGGTGAAAGGACTTCTTTTTTATCGTCGTTGAGGTTGATATTAAAATTGGGCTATTCGGTCAAGTAGTTCTGTTACCTCCCATACAAAACCAATTTTGCATGACTTGTATGCAGTGGAGGGTATCAAAGCAAAATATAAATGGCATGCTTACTATTGTCAATTCTTTTGAAATTGCTTCCCATTTCTGCGATTTTATAACAAAGTTATTTTTGTTAATCTCTACGCATTTAATTAAAAAATATTTCCAAAGCGCCAATTCAATGAATACAGTCTGTTGTTTTCCACAACACCGTGAATTGAACACGATGTTAAAAACGAGTTCTGTAACAGGGTATTTTATATTGCAGTACCTATACTACAACGCGGCGTTGCAACCCACTCTGTGACGAGGCCTATACGATGCAATGTCAGCTTTTAAACATTTCCTTATCGACAAGCTAGTATTAGTATTAACTTCCAACGAGCTTAATGGAAAAAAAAACGCAATAGCAAAAATGTCGTCTCAAATGATTTTTGTTTTTATTTATTGGCGCATAAATTTATCTATCTGGCACTTGTTTGCAACACACTTGTTCAAACTTGTCGTCAAAAATGTTAATATAGGTACGTTAAAATATTAAATAACGCTATATGAATGTGTTTCTACAAACAGGTTCGCACACGCACAAATGCTTTGATTTGGCCCGAGCATTGTGCACGTTTAATTACTCAACTTTTACCAAATAAAGATATTTAATAATGTCCTACAATAATTTCCAAACTACGGTAAAATGTAGCCAAACAAATTACGTTTCCTTTGCTATTCTATTGCTTACAATATTTGTGAATTTTCTAGTTTCTATTTTTTTTTTTTTTATGAAAAGCATATTCCTCATTTGTTTTAACCTATTTATACATTTTCAAAATTTACAAATTAGCGTCTGAATTGAATGTGTTTTAAAGGGGTGTATGCAAATGGAATTTAGATTACAAACATCTTATATGTACTCTAATAATTGTGTCAATGGTTAAAATGATGGTTAAAAAAATTGAGAACATGCCAGAAATGATTATATATGTATTATGTATGTATGCAACTCCAGCGAAAAATTATCGTATTGTAGGAGAGGTTTATTCTATTGAGATCTACGAAAGCCAACTGTTTTGATGCTATGTTAATGTTTATTTTGTTTCTTAGCGTATGCAATGATTTAAAAAATAAATGACATTAGTTACAAGTCTTTTGCGAAGGTTTTCCGCACAAGGTGCAGTTTAATTTAAAGTTTTCTTGTTATAATTTATATATTAGTTATCCTAGAAATAAAAAAAATAATTGACGACGTATTAAGTTTAATGATCATGTATGAATACATAGACCAGTCTTTAACCCGGAAAGGTGCAACAACTGACTAGCGCACATGGCAATAGCAATTTTATGTTTACTCGTATCTCTTTCCATTGTGTATGTTTAGTCTGTATATTTGCGACGATTAACAATTTAAAATAAAGAAAAATAGACAACAAAATGCAAAAAATAAAAACACAGTTACAAAATAAATCAATCGCGCATACATTTGTTTGTAGAGCAATACGCCTTGGTTTGTTTGTTTGTTTTAGTTCGTACTCTCCGTTCAGGGACATTAATTTTCTTTGTCTTGTTGTGATTTACTTGCATCGGGAAGTCCCAAAATGTTCTCCGTACTCATAAGTGGTATTTTTGCGACTTCGTGGAAAATTTTATGCGAGTATTTACTTCTTATTGTTTTAATTGTGCCTTTGGGTTTTCTGTGCAGTCCAGCATTCAAAACGGGGATAATGTGTGCAAATTCTTCTAACGTGTAGCCTGTAATTATAATATTAGGAAAAATTCAAAACTAATTATGCTTTTTATTCATGTAGCGTATGATGAAGGAAGACTGTGTTAGGTATTTGCGATTTTTGGATCTCTGATGCAGTTTGGGTCACCTTGTATTTGATAATGGTACTTGAGGAAATGGCTTTCGTATTTCGAATAATTCGGGATCGAATAAGCAGTATGAATATTTTCTTAAAGATAAGTTTCCTTCTGAAGCACTCAGCAGCACTAAAGGTTAATAGAGTTCCATATTTCTTTGCGCCAAGTAAATCATCCCTATCGAGGTATCCGTTCAAAAAAAATCCAATACAGAAGGCAAATCTGGATCGGAATTCAAATTGCGTTCGAAGTACTCGGTTCGGAACAAATAAATGAAGCATATAAAAGCGTTCATTTCACATTAAAATATTCCGCAGCAATTAGTAGTGTAGCTGTCAAAAGTAAGTGGTATAACGCGGTTCACGCAATGCGACAAAGTGCTCTACATGTAAACGGATAATATTTCTGAAAGTTGTATCGGAACGGATATCTCGAATGGAATTTCTATAATTTCGTACAACTTGTAGATCCATTCCATTCGTCCCAAAAGTGAAAAACTCACACAAGACGAATGGTTGTGAAAAGCTTGGCCTACAGTCCCTACGTCCCTCTTGCGCCAACTATTTATGTTTTTATTTTAATTTATCTTTTGGCAGATGGGATTTGAAGCAACTTTCGGAAAAAAAAAGAAGGAGAAGGAGTTCCCTACTCGGATCTCCCGGTGTACTATCCCACAAGCAGAACGACAGAAAATAGCAGAAGCTTTAGCAACAGATTTCTGCAATTTCCTGTTCATAAGTAAACTGTCATTGATTCAAAGTTCGCCTATTCGCAACTCGCTTCTGATTATTCCTTTAGAGGGACCATAAAAAAAAAGCCTGAGGACTCCTAGAACTCCTTCCTTACTTTTTAGGTTTTGTTTGGTTGCAAAGTTGTAATTTTTATAGGTTTCAGTATCATAGAGCCATAATTCAAACTTTCTTCATAGAAAAAAGCCATCAAGCAAAAAGATTTTATTCTGAATCAACCTTCTTAACGCACACCACCATCTGAAGCCATTGAGTTATTGGCTGATAATGAAGCTAAGGGCGCGGGAAAATCAGAGACAAGCTACTTTTTAACTTTATATTTATGTTATAAGTGCCAGGTAGTAACAACAAACTGACGATGGGATCAAACATCACTGTTGTCGCCGAAAATCATTTATTTATATATTAGTTAAGCTTACCAGTATAGTATTCGAGAGTTTTTGTCCAAGCGTTCACTTCTCCGTGCATCCGCAGTGCAATCATTAACGCGGCAGACGCCATTTTAGAGTCGCTAAAACTAATTGTTGCATAGTCCATCAGGGAGAACTCTAAAATATATCTAGCCAGAGTGAGTGTTGGCATTGGCACTTTGGCGCACTACACATGAAAAATATAAATAAATTTATTATAATTCCCATTCAGAATTGGGTCCTTGACTTAAACTCACTCTAGCGTATCTTCTTAGAAATCTGTACGACAATGGTATGCCCAGGTCGAAGTTAATGGTCTTTAATGTAGTCATTTCCATTCTAATCAATTCGTCGTGGTTGTATGCTCCGTCACATATGTACAGAAAGTCCTCTATCAATGGGGGCGTTCGTTCCTGTATAGAGAAAGATTTATAGCTACTGTTCCTATTATGATGCATATAAATGTTTTGAGACTCACATCGAATTTCGATGCAATGAATAGCGCCGCTGCTCCAAGCAATTGCAATTTATCCTTGTGTATAATCACTTTTCCAAGGAATATGTCCACCAATTTGACAGCCAAGTACAATGTTTCATGATTCAGTTCAAAGGTTTCTTGCACCTCTACCATCCAATCGACGAGCAGAGATCGCATCCACTTGGACAAATGAGTTTGCCTAGCCATGTAGTCGTCTATCGGAAATTCGATCTAGTTTTAGGAAAACAAAAAACAAAACACTCTCACAATCTCTATTTTATATGGAAGTTTCTACTGAAATACCTCTCTCGACTTTAGATAGTTGAAAATGTCCATTGCATAGTGGGACACTTGGAACGGATCATTCCAGTTTGCTTTGTCGAAGTCCACCACACCATCAGGAATACTGACTGGGAGATTTTTCAATGGCGACGGTGTGGATATTCTGTTTTCGTCATCTTCGTCTGGTACTTCCACTGAAATCTGTTCTTGGACATCCTTTGGTTTTTCGTTTTGTGTCAGGGATCGCCGTTTGGAATCAAAGTTTCCTGAATAGCGTACAGAATCCGAACCAGAAATATCCTCCAGCGCCGACATATACAAGCTTTCTTCAGTCTTATTGAACTCATTCGATATGCGCCTAGTTGGTGGTTTTATTACTTCAAGATCATCTTTCTTTTTCACTATGGTGGCAGTGGCCGCTGCTTGTTTCTCCTGCACCAACAGTTTTTGCTCTTCGAGTACATGTGCGATGGCATTGCGAGTATTTGCCCGAGTGTTTATTTTGGTCGGCCGAGATGTTATGGCCGCAGTTGCGTTTTCTTTCTGAAATACAAAAGCCTAACAATTATGAAATTCATCTAAAGCCTATCGGAGCACTTTTGGAATGTTATAGGTTCGTCCTTTTGCCGAGGAAAATATCAAACAGAAAAATAAACGGAATAGTTACCTTTAAGGCTGCAACTTTTTTGTGTGCTTCGGTAAGAACCTTAGCGCCGATTTTCTTAACGTCATCATCCAAGTGCAGCGTGTTGACGTTGTTTGTCAAATTACCTAGGGCTGATCGTTTGATCTTTTCGTTCTTCAAAGGACTGTTCTCAGCTTTCCGCTTGCCTCTTGTAACAATCGGCTCGGCATTTTGGTCCTGTATGTTTTGGGCCCTTAAATTCGAAAGCCAAATCAACTGTGTAATGTGTTCACAATGCTGTTTGATGTAGTTACCTTTTAGTAATTCCTTTTCTGGCCAATGGCAAGAGAGTTGTTGACTGTTTTGTAACATTTCTTGTTTGTTTTGTTGATGCCATTATTTTTCTGTATTGAAGCGTTTGCGCAAAATTTCTTTAAAAATACACTTTGTGGCCGGAACAGTTTTATTCTTAAGAATCTGTAAAGAAAACTGTCTTTCCTACAGTAGACTGAAAAATTATTGTTTGCGTATGTTGCTATAAATATGACGAACAAGGCAAGGTCTGAAGATTTTGTCCAGCGAATACACACACATCTTATGATTGAGAACAATTAATGAAATTTTTTAGAACATAGTTATCTGTGAATGTTTCAGAATGATCCATCGTTTATTAGCATTAGACAGTGACAAAGATCGCGGCTTAATTGTTTGGGTGCTCGACTTCTGGCAGTTACCGTGTAGCGAAAAAAAAATACATTCATGATAAACTAAGCAAAGTCCAAGAACAGTTTGTTTGTGCATCAGCGGAGCACTTTAAAGTACCAACTACCTACTACTTTTTACAGTGGACTAGGATAACTATTTGCAATAAAAGCAATAAAAGAAGTCTTATCGTGTTAGAAAGAAAACCTGATAGGCATCTGCTTAGGATCGAGCTCCCTATGATGCCAAGCTGCAATCAAGTGCTAGGCGTCGGCCTCTATAAACTCTGTAGTGAGAGATAGCAAATTAGTTTTCGCTTTTGCTGGTTGCCGGGGCATAGAAACAGTACTTCTCCGGCCCTCAACCAAAAATGAAAACTTCATAGGGAAACATTCTAATATACCTACCGATCTAAACTATCTAAACACAGATATTCGAAGCCTCTTACGCTTCGTTAAAAGTTTAAAATGGTTAAAATGTTATAAGTGAAAGTGACGGCGCAAGGTAAGCTAATATAAATATTTTTTTCAACGCCAAAAAAGAAGTAGCAGCAGCATTATGCTCGAAAAGATCGGATGAAAGGAACAAAGATGCTAAAAGATATATGCTTCTCATAGACGAATAACCAAAGAAAAAAGAACGTGGCTGCATGGACTTCAGTATCGAGCGTTGTCTTCTATTACCATGCTTACAAAATGACACACAATATCGACTTGAACAAAATCATGCCTTCTTTATTTTGCCCACATGATCTGTATTGATCATTGATTTCCATGGTTTACAACAAGAGTATGAGATCCAACAGATGTTTTAAACCTTGGAAATCAATGATCTATTGATCCATATATGGGGGTAAAATAAAAAAGCCTGTTGATAGAAGTTGTTTTTAAAACTAACTACAGAAGATCACACCCAAGTCGATGTTACATGGCGTAGCACCGTCGCCAAGTTTCAAGCGGCTTAAAAAATTTTAAGACAAACAAACAAGATGTACATACAATATCGATTGGACTGCTATATTTTAGTGATCCTATCTGTAATCAAGTAGAAAATGCGGTACAAACAAATCCATATTCAACAATAGAAATACCAGCAACTAAGATCCAAAGCCAACATCTAAAATGCATCACGCAATAGTATGTGCATTTTACTTACCAAAATTGTTTCTATTTAACAAATCCAACAACAGAAAAAACAAACACAACAAAGATCACTTAACCTAGTTAAATAGAACAGTAACAAAATAAAATCTTAAACTAAAAAAAACTTAATAACTGAAGCGTAGTAGAGGAAGTAAAATAAATGAATGGCAAAATGAAGGCGATGGCCAAATAGCACCGCCAAAAATCTGATCGACAGACGACAGATGATTTTCAAAATCAGTCTGTCCTTAGATAATCCTGAGGAAATTTTCTTTCAAATTGTATTCCCGGCAAAAAGACGAAAACAAAAGAGTGCACTCTATCACTGTGTTCGGTGATCGTCTTCTTTTTCATTTTCAGTGCGCATAGAAAAAGACAAATCCTGTGTTTGGGAAAATTCAGGAATCCTTACTTCCTCTCACAACAGGCGAGAGGTGCATTTTGGCAGGTAATAGTTTTGTAATAGGTACGTTTGTCGGTTCCTTGCGGGTTCAAATAAACAGTTTCGGCATTTCCCCTTCACAAAGGAACATGTGTGTGAGTGAATATGCAATATTTATAGTCCTTTGCGCGCACATAAATAATAATGCATTGTCAAAATTAACAAAAACCAAAGCAGCAGCTGTGAAATAAGACAAAAAGCCTAAAATGCCTATTCTTCTTTTGCTCCTTGCGATGCGATAGGGCATGCTTTTGAAAGATTTGTGTATTCAGGTAGAAGAAACTTATTTGCACTATCAGGGATCATTATTTTGTGGATAGATATTAGATGTTATGTTGTGTCAAGCAGACGACTTTGTTCCGCAATGCTGACCGATATCCAATAGCAAATCGTTTGTTTGATTTCAAAGCATTTTAGCAATAATAATAAACAAGCTATCTAACGACCTTACCTCGCGTTTTGTACTCGATCGTTGCGTTCCCTTTTCTTGCTTCAAATCGAGAGTATGAAAACCCTTAACCAAACATGTTTGAAGAATATTTAATGAAAAGGCACAGAAAAACGATCACAATTCACTTTAAACAATGCTCACTAGACGTAGTTTTAAATCCTTTTTTGGAAAGTGCCAAAACTTGTGGGTAGTTAATTTTTAATTAAGAAATTTATTTGAAAAACGATTCTCCGCCAGCCAAATGCCGTTCTTTCGTCCGTTCGATCGTTTTTCCACCACTTTTGAAATTTCACTTTTGAATGCACGCAGTACAAAAAGCTGGCTGTCACTTGTGCTGGCAATGCCATTCGGGTATATTCGTTAAGTCTTAGGCCACGGTGACATTTTGGAATACCGAATGAATTAATTATTTTATTACCATGTCATTTTTTTTATTTCGTTACATACGTACCTCCGTATTAAAGGGCGTGCAGCGTTGAGTTAACGCTAACGCAAGCGTGTTGACTCAAAATTCGTATAAATATAAAATGTGTGTTAGCTTTCCATGTCGGGAAATAGCCGAGTGGATAACACTTCAGCATTAATAGATGACTTTTTCATAATTATTTTACAAATGTTTAAAAATCCATTTGAACGTAATTTTGCATTACTAATTTAAATGACAAGAGATCGCCCAGAGGTAGAAATGTTACCATTATAGTGACAACATATTGGAAAACAAATTACAGACAGTAATGCATCTCTGAACAATCTTCCCAATAAAAAAAATCAAGCGAATTTCCTTCGTCTATTTATGTAAAATGGTGTCAACCGTGAAAGGGTTCGAAAAGACAACATTTTAGAACTACCGAATGGTTTTGGTTGGTACCCATCGATTAATTCGAATTGTTTGATAAAAAAGAACTGCCTGCTTTATATATCTGAAACGTAAGCTCCGATTGATTTCTTTTATTTCCAAAGTACACACCTAGTTCGAGGTCTAAAAACCCCGTTGAGGTTGCTGATTCTTCGGGTCTGGGGTTCACGAAAAATTTACGAGACAAGAAAAACTATTTATCGGACATGCACCCTTCCGAGGTACGAGTTTTTATTTGTACCTGTATGCATATCAGTCCACAGACTTTCGGTGACAATGTGAAATATATATTTTAAATTTAATCAAACTCACAATTCATTTAAATTTACCTATATTTTAAAACTTGGTACTTCAGTTTACACACAGGCAAAATAATTTCAAAACATAAATTTCCAGAGCATCATTGTAAAAGTACAGAACATTAAATTTGAGTAGATTCCGAAATGTTTGGAGAACTCGCTAAGCCTTAAGATCTCTTAAACAGTTCAGTGCGAACACAGTGAAAAAGCTAAGTCCTACAGTTACAATTTCAATCTTTGGCACATTATATCGGCTAGACAACTTCTTGAAAACGTAGTGGTTCAATGCACTCAACGCAATCAGTCCTCCAGTCCAAACACCCGTTTCCTTTGCTATCTGCAAGTAGACCAGCGAACCCAAGTTTCCCAATATGGCAATATCGACAACTTTCATTGTGTGCTCCTCCATTGCAATTTGTGCCGCCAGCGGCAGAAAGGCGGAAGCCAGATGGGCATACGCATATTCTTTGGCAAATCCAGTGAGGAGGTAGAATTCTGCATTTATAAGAGCCAGAGGTGCTATTTCCGCTAGTATCGATGTTTGTCTGAATATTTTGCTCACAATTTTCGGTGGACTCGGATGAGTCGTGTGCAGGAAGCCAATCAAGCTGTGGCCCAATAAAAATGAAAATGTTCCGAACGCGTATGTTGCGGAAGAAGATGTTGCCTTGAGCGCCCAGCCAGACGTGCCGCTTAGAATCAAATACGCCACACACAGCGACGGCTGGCTCCCGCCGACTGGTAACTGCTCCATGTTCCTCAGTCGCCCCTGTAGAATAAAATAGAAATATTTAATGGTGACAGCTAGTCTAGGCAAAGCCTACGCAAACGGTGAAAACGTTTTATTTCGATTTTTAGGTGAAACAAATCAAGGTAGGAACACGTAGAAAGCTGGCTACCTGCGCTGACGAATAAAGAAATAGCTCCATAAACATTAAAACCGGCACCGACTTTACATATTGTTTGTATAATTTTGCAGTATTTTTTCTTTAAAATGCTCCCCTTCTCCTTGTATTACCTTTCTACGTGTTCCTAGTTCCTAATCCTAGCTGCAGTGTAGAAATTGTGGCCTCACATTGTTGGCACTCCGTTTTGTTGTCATACTCGTTTCTTTGTGGCAAAAGTTAAGGATTTAAATTTAAATAAGAAACAAGAACACTTTCAATAATTGTAGGTAGGTAAATAAACAAAAACAGAAATTATATGGAGTTCTGTTCGAACGTATGCCTTTTTTTGGATTGAAAGAAATTCTCCAACAGGTAAATGTCAAAATCAGCTGGCACACCACGGCACTTAAAACTATAGTTGGGTTGCTTGCTACACGTATGCAGCTGTTTCGGAACGAAATTTTCCGGTGTCTCCTCATGGACAGTGAAATGTCTGCGAAAAGGCAGCGAAAGAGATTTCCATCAGCTGATACACAAGTAGCAGTGCTTCAAGCTAGCACTGGCTATGTATGTATATCTGATTTGGGCACTCGAACTTCTCACAGGCTCCATAAAATTGTCATTTTAGATTTTTCCTATTTTAAACCCGTATGACACTACATTTTTCCACACTTTTAAAATGAAACTAGAGCAGTGCGAAACATTAGAACGAAAATTCCCGATAGGAGTTTTGTTTCCATACTCGAAAACTAATAGTTCAGTTAAAAAAGCAACGATAAACAATTCGTTACCGCCAGCTGTCGTGTCATCCACATTGGTATTAGTGAAAGTATGTGTGAAATCTAAAAAAAAATCGAGGTTTCTCAAAAGAGAAGAGATCAAAAAAAAATTGATTTTTTTGGCAAAATCGAACATAGAAAGCAATCTCGGTAAAAACAAAAACATATTTTTTTTCAAAAAAAATGATCTATTTGCCAAATCGAAAACGACATAAATTTCCAATACACATAATCCAAATGTTCACACAAAAGGACCAGCAGTGAAAAATAAAAATACACGTAGCGACATCTTCAATTTCGGTAGTGTAACATTTGGTTTGAATCTTAGTGCGTTGATTTTCTAGCAATTTATTTTTATAATTATTGTGAATGAAAAATTCTTGTTTCTGACAGATATGGTTGATGTATGAGAATAGTGCCCATGGTAAATAAAATATGAAAAAACCTACAGATGGTGCTAAATCGGTAGAGGGAAATAATAGCATAGATATGAGAGAACTGAGCTACGCCCAACTTAAGCGTGGCTTGAAACCAAAATTTTAAAAAATTCGATAATGCTATGAATTCTATGTTTCATTATACACACGGTTGATGTATAAGAATGGTGTCATCCGTGATTACATTGTTAAAAAAACGACAGATGGTGGTAAAGCGTTAGAGAGCAATCTTTAAATAAAAAAGAGTGCTAATGTAGTGTGGATTTACTTTCTGTTCGATATCGTACGATACGAAGCTTGGAAGCTGCTGCGTTTTTTTCAAAGATCCGATTGAACCGCATCCGAAATTCTAAATTCCACTTTTCAAAAAAACTCGTTGGAGGACATTTGCAATAGTGGTAAACACCGGATGTGAAATTTGTTCTTTTTTCTACTAGTACTTTTTATTATATAAAGGCCATAAACAATTTAGATGCAACCATCACGACTGAACTATTTTACGGCCGTTTCAGGTCTCATTACTCGGTTTAAGCTAAATGCACTTTTGTTTATCCATTTTTTATGTGTACTAGTAATTTTTGAAGTAGTAGAAAATGTTCTGAGTGGTTTCAGTTAATTTTTAGTTGTGTTTTTTTTTTTGTGTTTCTATGAAAATTTAATATTTTTACATGGAAGACAATAAGTAAGACAGAGAATGGAGAGATGTATGCCAAATTCTTAAAAATGACAATTTCGATGTGGCCATTGGCGATTGACGAGATTTGAACATGAATGTGCTTCTTGTAGAGCCGAAAGTAGTCTAATTTGCTGACTTTGGCGCCTTTAGTACCTACCCAAGGAGCATTTTGCGACTTCATGTGTCATGTGTCTTGAGCGACGTCGTTAAGACGGTTTTGTTACCAGAAAATATTCCCAATGAGTAACATTTTCGACACATGCTAGGTAACATTTCCCATTTAGGAATATTCTTATCTAGGGATTTTATGTCTACACAGGTTCTTTATTGTGTCAAAATTGTTTCTTCAATGAAACATTATGTCCGCAGCGTGTAAAATGTGTGGCGATGTGTGTTCATACACACATTTCCTAAAAACTTACTGTCAACACAGATTAAACGCGATTCCCGATTGGGAAGTTTGTGGCACACAGAATAAACACAATTCCCAATAGATTATTTACCACACAAATAAGAACGAATTCCTGATTGGGAATATTTTGTATCCATCCATTTGGTATCCATTTTGCATTGAAAAAAAAAATGTGTATGGGAAATAAGAAATTTTAAGTTTGCAGTTTTGGTGGATATGGTGTAATTAAATAGATTAAAATGTTACTATTATGTGTATATAGACGTCGTAGATTTATTTTATACTGATTTTATAATGCTCCTTATCAGCATTTAAAATACCATAAACAATTTTAAAAGAAAGTTTTCATTAAATAAAGCATATTTTGTAAGGATCATGGTTTTTTTCGAAGTACATTTGTAACATTTCAAAGCAAAATGATGTTGCCCATAAAATTTCAGTAGTTGTTTTGTGTTAAATAATAAAATGTTTGATGCAGTCAGAATATAATTTTGGTACATAACACAGGTACACAAAATGAATGACGTATCATAACGTCACAAACTATATGGGATGGCATTCTTCCCAATTTGTGTATATATAGGATTTGCGTCAAAAACAATTCCGACTTTGTGTTGCGCCACTTCCGCAACAAAAAAGGAACTGTTACTTCGTTGTTTCGAAACATATGTTCCTAAATGGGACCACGAATTGACACCAGAACGTCGCTAGGCCTAAAATGTGTATTCGAATGCTACTTGGGTACTGTTACTATTGGTAAGGAATTCGGGTGGCCCTTTTCACTTGTGGCACATTTTCTTTCCTCTGAGGATACAATTAAATTAAATCCTTCTATAAAACGATAAATTTAGCGAATCTATTAGCAAAGATAATAAAATTGCCTGTGCTATTAGTTGGTTGAGCATTTTCCTTCTCCTATTTGGAGTGCACCGCTTCCAGTGCTCATTCAACAGGTGCTCTCCAAATCAAACCGTAGGACCGTAGCGTCAACACTTCGAGCGAGCAGCTTTTTTGTGTGCCTCTCTTCATTCTCCCAAACGAATTGGAGAGTAGGCCAAAGGAATCTTTACGAACGAGCACCAGTGATGGGACTTGAGTAAAGCGAAACGGTGGTAGATAGCCTTAAAAAAAGGTGGTAGAAAAGTGGTAGAAAATAGAATTTTCCACTTGCACTAAAATAATGCAAGCATTAGAGAAAGCACAATAACTTGTTGTAGGAACCAGGAATTTTCACTTTCAATAGTTCTTGATATTATTTAAAAATTTTGAGTTTTTGAAACTACAGAAAAAAGGTCATAGATTCAACTCATCATTAAACACAAAATGTAAAAACATTGCAAAACATCCCCTCACAAATACAGTCAAATAAATTTTAGCGCAGTAAATGGTGTACTGGACTGGAAGTTTTTGCTGATGCAATTCTCAGAGAAAAATACTGATAGCTGAAAGCTGAGTGTGTTGGGTAAAACTAAGGCGAGTAGGTATAGGAACAATTTTCAATTTAATGCAATGATGGAAAAGAAATATTATTAGCGAGTTATAGCGATGAATAAAAGGTGGTAGATTTCGAGTTCAGGTTGGTAGAATTTCCGAAAGTGTAAAAAGTGGTAGAAATACCACTTAAGTGGTAGAAGTCCCATCACTGACGAGCACCTTCCACCTTGTGCGGACCTGTATCATAGCCTAAGGCGGGAATCATTAGCCCCAAACGCAGTCGAAAGAACCTCGAGTTGGTTTCACTTTCTCGAATACTGCACAGAGCAATACTCGTAACATCCTTTGTTTCGTCCGACACACTTTTGTTTGAGTTTTTTTTATATTTTTATTAGCTAATAGTGAATTTAGATTGCAATGTATTCTATCCACTATCAGGAATTAAAAAAGGGTACGTTCGAAACACTCATCATTCATATTAAATTTAATGCTTGTTCAATATTGCAACAGTTTATGCGAAAAACGGTATTCTACGAATGCGTAGGTATCCTGTAAGTCCTTAGACCCGATATGTTTGAGAAAACTCTCCAATTCAATTGTGAACAATGGCTATATAAGGGCTTGGGCTTGTTTATCCCACTACTTACTTGTTGTTACAACGGTGAGGATAGCATCAATCGCCGAACTTGAGGCTATTCTCAACCGGCTTTAGCTATACGTCTTCATACAAAGCAACATTTGCTATGAGCCAGACAGCTAAAAGGCGATATCTGCCCCTGAAAAAAAAAATCTAATCTTGCAAAATGCCATCGCAGAAACCGTAAGGTTATTTCCTCGGTGAATATCAAGCTTGAAGCAGAAAAAAAACATGTAAGTTGAAGGTTAAAAGTGGTTATTGGTATACGGCCAGCTAACATTACGTCTTGTAGAAGATTGGTTATTCTTATTACCATCAAATTGCTAACCCCTTAAAGTTATCACGAAGACATCCTTTCTTTTCAGGGCCTTTGCAGCAAAGTCACCCCGCCCATACAATGGAAAACATATCCAGTGCGCTCATACCACGAAATTATCTCATAAACACTGTAATGAACTCCCTGTGCTTTAGAAGAGAAAATGAATAATGAAGTAATTTAGGAATTTATCCCATTCTAGTGTGGTGTGGGATACAAACAATGCGCCTCTTCATAAAACCGCAACAGCTCTTAACCGCTACGCATCAGGTTCGAAAAGCGCTAAGAACAAGAAAAAATTATTACCAACGTAAAGCCGTAGACGGAGAGCTCGCATGGGGAGTGTGAGGACGACTCGTGGTCAGTTTTTAATAACAATAATAATAATAATAAAAAAAAATACCAGTGCCGATGACATAAAACTTCTGCCCACACGATACGGATTAAGTGTCGTCAAGCAGTAACTTTAACCAGTCCGTTGTTTCACTTGGGTGGTATTTTGGCATCATATCTGCAAGACTGCAGTTTTTTATTAAATTATCTAGTTCATTGAATTTTCCTCGGTTGTGTTGGCTTGCGACAAAGGGTGTACTACAGACTTTTAAGAGTATCAGTTTACAGTGAAATTGTGTTCATTATTCGAAGGACTGGAAGAAGGGTTTCATCGATTCGTTATTATGACGCAAATATGGTTATTTAAATTCCATCCACAATTTTTTTCATTTAAAGTTTCCAATTGTGACCTACAAAGTATGTAAGGTGAAGGTTAAAAATGATTAATAGCCAGGCCCAATATTTAACTCCTATTTAAACTAAATAGTGCAGGCTACAAAATCTATTTAGATACTGGGTCGAAGAAGGGGCAGAGGACACATAATGGGAAGCATGCATGGGGAATTATCAAATTGAGAAGTTATCTGGTTAAGCTTAGCCTTAGGCGGTTACCTATACCACATGCTTTCTATTGCCTTTTTTAAGTCAGCTCAGCCAGTTTATTCTGTGCTGGGCTGGTAAAACGTATTCCTTATTGTACTAAACCTTGCATTTTCAGTATTTTCACAGTTTAATAAGCTTACTTACTTACTTAGTTAGAAAAGAGACCTGACAATGGTGGTTTGATTCGAATATCTCTCGAAATCTATATATATATATATATATTTACTTAGTTAGATGGCGCTACAGTCCGGGGTGGACCTGGGCCTCAAACAATAGCGCGATCTTTGGCTAATTGCCTCTAGTTGCGCACTCCAACTTGATTGACGTCTCCTTCCACTTGAGCGCGACTTAAGGAGAGGTCTTCCACTGCTCTGTTCCTTCGGGTTGTAATCGAAGACTTTTCGGGGTTGGTGTCCACTTACATGCCCCAGCCACCTCAGACTACTGCTGCGTACTTTTCTGATCAGATCGATGTCGCTTCACAGCTCGTAGAGTTCGCTATTAAATGTTCTTCTACAAAGCCCGTCAACGCAAGCGAGACCGAAAATCACTCGAAAAATTTTGCATTCGATGCGTACGAAGCTTAAAAAGGGTTCTCCAGAAATGTTGTTCTAGTACTACATCTACTATTCTCCACACTGGGATTCCTGTGTCTTTTTTTGTGTTGTTAAACCTTAGAATTCTGTTAAGATCGCAAGTCCCTTCGATCTCATTGTTTTGGAAGACCAAGTGTGCTCTCATCTTTTTATATGTATGGTCTCTTCCCGTCACTTTTCCCAGCTTGATGATGTGCATTATCTGCCATTGAGATTCAAGAAATAATTTTATCTCTACTCTTTGAACTAGTTTGAGCTTCTGTCCAAGCGTAAGAGACTTCTAATGTCTGTTACGATCGTTGTAATCGAAAGCATTTTTGAAGTAACTGTATCGAAACCAGCCTTTTCAAGACCACTGGCACCTAGCTCTGGGTTTTCTGGTAGTCGGAAGTGGACGTGCGGAAGTATGTAGTTTATTTCGATGAGGCCTTTCGCCGCCAAAGGATCCGCTTTTTTATCGAAAAATTGTGTTCAGCGATGAGGCTCATTTTTGGTTGAATGGGTACGTAAATAAGCAAAATTGCCGCATTTGGAGTGAAGATCAGCCAGAAGCATTGCAACAGCTACCAATGCATCCCGAAAAAGCCACTGTTTGGTGCGGTTTATGGGCCGGCGGCATTATTGGGCCATATTTCTTCAAAGATGATGCGAATCGCAGCGTTACTGTCAATGGTGAACGCTACCGAGCGATGATAACAAACTTTTTTTTGCCCGAAATGGAAGTTCTTGACTTGCATGATATGTGGTTTCAACAAGACGGTGCCACATGCCACACAGCACGCGAAACAATGGCGCAATTGCGAGGCGAGTTTGGTGAACAGTTAATTTCACGTTTCGGGCCGGTCAATTGGCCGCCTAGATCGTGCGATTTGACACCATTATTATTTTGTGGGGGTATGCCAAGGCTAATGTGTATAGGGACAAGCCCGCTTCGATTGACGCACTGGAAGCCAACATCCATGCATTCATTCGTGAGATACCGGCCGATATGTGTGAAAGAGTATGCCAAAATTGGACTCAGCGGATGGGCTACCTGAGACGCAGCCGCGGTCAACATTTGCATGAAATTATCTTTAAACATTAAATTGCAAGGTTCAAACTATCGACTCAAATAAATATTTCATTAATTTTTTCGAATTTTTTGTGTTTTTTTTTTAAAAAAAGTTCTAAACCTCTTAAAAAATCACCCTTTAGAAGCCAATACTTTATCACCGTACTACAATCTGCTGGAAAATATATAAGTTGGCTGTGGTTACCGGCCAATCCCCCTCCCTAAGATGTTTACATTTCCCACGCAGAAAAGTCACTTTTTTTTTAAATCAACCAAGCTCCTACATTGTTAACCGAGTCAAATGTCAAATTGTTGAAGGAAACTCGGTTTAAAAAAAAGGATTTATCAATTTGCAGAATTTAACCAACTGGTTGATAGTAATCTAGAAACTTGGTTGATAACAACTGATAAAACTACCCGTGAAGAGTCTCTGCCTGAGACACTGTAGCCTTCCATCCTCTGCGGTCCCGGGCACGCTGCTTCCAGGTATCCAGACCAAGCGCTCTGGCATCCGCGATGGCTTGGTCTTTGAAACGGAGGTTCGGTCTTCCTTGTCGTCTCGAACCTGGCGGCTGGGATAAAACGTGTTTTTTAATAGCATGCATTTAGCCTTTATGTCTCGGTAGTTTTACCGACGAATACTCGTTTGTTTTCATCAGAAACTTATATAATTTTAACCCATTTTAACCGAGCAAAAATCGCACTCGGCTAGAGCCAATTTTTGGGCGTGCCATTTCTGAAATTGGGTTGAAAGTTTATATCGGACTCCCGACATCCCCCTTTTATAGGTTCCATGTGGGATTTCAAAGAACTTCTCATTGGTTTTGTCCCCAGCCACTTCAATAGGACCGTGAGTAAACTAAGTTTTATGTTTTGTTTTGAAATAGGTATATCATAAATGACTTACACTAAACATTTTGATGAATGTACGAGTTGGGAAACCTATTGGGTGGATTCACAACGAACTATGTTTACCTGTTAAATGGTTTCAGTATAAAGTTTAACCCAAGTTCAATATTAGTCTCTCATCCTTTGTCCTCATGCCTCTTGAGTTCTTGATGTCATTGATAAGATGTAAGCATTGCAACGGAAGGGAAAATCGGTGGAAACAGCTCTCAATGCAGTACTAAGTAAATTTGTAAATAGCCTTCACCAAAAGGAATTTGCATTAACTGCCTTTTTGCCTTGAGCCTGCAATATCAAAATTAGCACCATGGCAATGACACATTTTGCATAATTATTTCTTACGCATTATTACAGTCAATCCTAATTTTATTACAATTCCCGTGTAAGTTTTATTTCTACCTACAAAACCGCTCTATAACTTTCGACGCAGCTGAGATATTTGGTTCAATCTTAAGCCAGAGTTTATTACAAATTTATTACAGCTGCCAATTCAATTTTGCAATTCCAAAGTCGACAATTTACAATACTAAAAGCTAAAGGAGATTGTCTTGTTAAATGCAAAAACATCGAATTTTCCATTAACACAGAATATTTTATTACACCACACCGCCTGATGCAATGAACCTTTTTTTGCCTAAAATGCCTTCAGAAGGCTACGTAGACAAACCTTCATCATACGGATGTGCACTTTTATCCCTGCATTGAAATATAGACCCATTAGAAAATTGTCACTGTCATTTAGAGCACTTAACTGTACCGCACTGCATTAGGAAACTTATTTCATTAGAACGCCTTTAGGAGGATACAATGGACAATCCTGAATCTGCACTTTTACCCCCGCCCTAAATAATAAGCAATAGAAATTTGCACTGAATATTCAAAAATATCAAATTTTGCTGCCTAATTTTTCGTTTATCTTTTCGGCCAGAACAAATTACCCGACAATATCGCGGCATTTAACTTAACAGTCCCACACCTTTTTGTGGGGATCTTTGAAGTCACAAGTCTATGTCACCAAGCCCCAGACTTCTGAAGCCTTCAAACATCAAAGAGAATATGCGTCAAGAATGCGAGGACCAATCGCCGAAAGTTCTGGCAGTGAGTGATGGAAAATCCCATAAGTCCGCTCCGAGTTGTCATTAATTCTGACGAAGGCCACTTTTAGTCGATATAACTATCCTCGATTTAGTAAAAAACAAAAAAAGCAGAACCAAAGTTTTTCATTCGTAAACAAAATTGCGGCCAAGAAACACCGAGTGGCAACTTTTGCGCCATCTTGTATAATATATCAATCGCTGTTAATATGTTAATTGGCTCTGGCAGCACTAATTCGTCCGGCGTAGTTATCTGTTAAAATCAGTACCTGTTTTGAAAATTAATTTCTGTTCTGAGGGGCTTATGTTATACTTCTGAGAACCAATCCTTCAGTCATTTATGGGTGTATAATACAAAAACCCAGGTGCCTAACATGCGGACTCAAAATTAAGACAATTGGTAATAATGGGGTATATTACCCCGATAGCCAACACATAGAAATTTAAAATAAACTTCAGCATGAATATTCAAGAAGACTAGTTTAGACCATTTTACGCATTCGAAAATGCGCATGAGAAGAATCTAATCCACCAGCAAACAACGTAAGCCATTTGGTAAATGTCTACGAGGAGACAAGGAATGCACAGTATTATTTTTCGAAAACCTCAACTCACCTGTCATTTATATGGAACTGCGCTGAGGCAGGAAAAAGTTCAAATGCCAAATGATTTTTATAGAAAAAAAATATATAAAATGCTATATGGCATCAAAGGCCCAATTATGAAATAGAAAAAATATATATCTATAAATAATAGTAGGTTTAGATATACATAAAGGGGTCGTTCTGCAGGGCTGCCTTCCTTTACAAAACATTAGGTATAGTTGTTTATCTCGAAAGAAATCTAAATGTTTCGAAAGGGTAGTTAGCATTTGTAAAGGGAGATTGTTCGCCATATTTACATTCTATATAGACACCCGTTCCTTATGAAAGCCAATCTTATGGAATAGGGTGCAGAATCCGGTTGTTTGAAATAGATACTTTAAGGAAATACTGCCCTCATCTATAGGGTATACTTACTCTCAATTCATATATTTGTAACTTTAATCTGGTGATGGGTGTATGCACACATTCTGTGTGAGCATATATAAAGTATATTATATAAGGGTGTAAGCGCAATAGAAATTGTGTAGACTTGCGAAATAAATGGTCGCTATGCAAATTATATATATATTTTTTTCTGTCAGTTCTTGTACGTTGATGACAATATACCTAATCAGTGATGCCAACTCCGGCATAATTCCGATGTTTGAGGCATTGAGGAATAATATTGAGAAAATAGACATAAATTTTTGTGAGATCTTTTTACTCTCAAGCCTAGTATGCTCCCCGCGCTTAAATTAAGCCCCCATACAAAAAAAAGTCTCCAAAGATAAAATTAAGCAAACCGGTTAAGCCAAGCAGTACGCCGTTCAAGCTAAATTTTTAGCCACTGTACGAAAAATCTCTACAGACTTTAAGTAAGTGTATTAATGCAAAATACATTTTTCCGCAGCTAAATTTTGACAGATCAGAGAAAATATCGGTATTCGTAACAAAATTTCAAACAAAAGCAAATTAACAGTAGCAAGTCAACCAACTCAACACAGTTATTTTTTTTACGGAACTTATGCTGTTAAAATTAAGCGAAGCGGTGGAGAGAAACATTGGAGAGGCGCTTAATTTTAGCTTTTCTGGAACAGCATACTAGGCTTCAATCTATACACTATACCTACAATTACATTTTTTATTTTGTAAATTGGGTACTTTGTACATGGCTTATTTTCATTTAAAATGACATTTTCCACTTCAACTTGACTTAATACACGTCAAGAAAAATGTTATATATAGGTAGGTATACAAAAAAGTGGCAAAAAAGGTTTAATTACATATCGATCAAGCAACAATTGTTTTTTAAGAAATTTTAATCACATTAAAACAAGCAATTTTTGGTGAACAAAAAGGCATAATTTTTCTGAATAAGTCTAGAACATTGTTCTCGCAGAGGGCATCTGGGAAGAAGTAATGACTGCGTTCAACAATTGAGTATTGTAATACTCGTTTGCCTGTGCGGATGACGGTGGCGAAATCTAGCTGCTCCGTCAAAATAGGCAAGAACATCACCGAACCCTTCCATGTTGACAAAAGGTTTAAAACAAGGCGACGTCAAAATATGTAACTTCTTACAACTTCATACTTGAAGCAATCGCACGAAACTCTTTAAACTCAAAAGCCAACACAACAAGAATTACAATTTTTCAAAGGTGTGCTCAATTTATTAGATTCGCTGACGGTAATGACATTAAAAATCGCACCGAGCTGTCAGCGCGCATTTGCAAGTATTGAAATGGAGGCGGCGAAGCTAAGTCTGGCTTTAAATAAGGAAGTATATGCCGTAAACGAGATAGAACTCTCAGCATCGACGATTTGAATAAAATATCACGATGGACAGACATAGCTTCGAAGTCGTTAAAGGCTTTCCGCAATACTACCAATCACTTTTAAGGCCATTTGCTCATACGACTCTTAACGACTTAAGTTCTACTTAAATACTTATTGGCTACTTTTTTTAGGGCTAAACTGTCACGTAAGAGTTTATGTGGCACTTAAATTCGCTACGAGTCGTATGAGCAAACGGCCCTTAGTATCCGATCTAAGTTTTTCGAACTCAAAATGGCGAAATTTCCCATACAAAACATCCATATTGTGACTTACAAAACCTGGAAGATATTGTGCCGGGATTGTCAGAAAATAGTATTTCGGCTAGCAGAGTTTCTACGTCCCTAATGTAGCTGGTGATGTTTTCAGCAGAATATTTCTTCACTTTTTCTGGATTCGGTATTTTCCTTCTAGTTCTAGATAGAGCTGGGCATTCGCACATGATGTGCTCAGCTGTTTCTAACGACGTATGGACAGCAACGCACCAGCCCGACGAGTCTTTAAGTCCAACCCTGGAGGGACAACGTAACAGAAAACAGAGTAAGACCCCACCTTATAGTTGAAACGCACTTTTGGAGAACGACCTCAACCAACTTGATGTTTGTAACTGGAGGCAGTTAGCTAGGGACCGATCTGACTGAAGGGACTTGTTGGTTTAACCGTGTTCCACCCCAATCCCAGACTATACAAGGCCATCAAAGGTAAAAGTAAGTAAGACAGGACTAGTGATAGCATAGCAGGACTAGCATAAAGTAATCTTTGTTAAATGTCGCAAGTTGATTATTTTGCGAGTTCACTAATGAACCACCGACAAATATTGTTCTTTTCATGACGATTCATCTCTAAATCGTGTAATGGCTAACTTATGGCAAGCAGTAAAATATATTCCTTAATTCTGCCATGAAAATGAGAACACACAGAATTCTTGCTCTCGCTTTATCGTAATATGCCCGATACCGGAAATTACGTGGTTTCTTTGTCCGACCGCAAAAATATCAAGAAAACCACAAACATAAAATTGAGCTCCTCTTAGGCACTGGCAATGTGCGCGTAAGAAAGTCCAATAAATCCAAAAGAAACCACAAAATGCAATATTTTTATTATTTTCTTTCATCAAGTGTACAGTTATTCGTGCACTTTAGTTTACCTCGCAGTATTCAATTCTACGCACTTTACTTTGTTCTTTTTTTCTACACTGAAATAGTTGAGTGAGGAAATTGCCTTTTTTGGGTGGCAATCACTGTCGGATAATTGTGCGATTCTCGATGGCGGAATTCGTTCACACCATTAAATCTACTACAAAAAGGGTTGTTCTTTGACGTAGCGTATCGTTCGCTCCTAAGCCGATTAGTTCTTGACTTCTGCGAAGGTCTGGTGATGGTGAGTGAGTGTGAGATGACCCGGTAATGATTGTTATCGTCGCGAAATCTTTGTGAGAAATGCACACAAAATGATTATCGTGTTGATCTGGATCTGGATGACACATACTATGCTGTCATATTCGGCTGAACATGGACAATCATGTCGACTAAACACCCGAAAGGGCTATTATGTACTTTTTATACATGAAACTGTTTTTATATTTACTTTTTTTTGCTCTAGGTAATTTTGTTTATGTTCGTTTGGTACAAAAAACAAGCAATCTTTTTCAGATTTCAGAGCACTATTGCGAATCTGGATTTTTTTCTCAGATTTGCTTCCGATTTACCAATACAAGTGCGTTTGCGTTTGAGTTTGACAACTTGTGGAGTTGGTTTATGTTTTCGTGAAAATGTTCAACTGCAAAGAAGGGCATTTCATCGATCGGATCTATTTTTGTTAATTATTTATTTACGAATGTTTAGAAATCAATTTGGACGCCAACTGTAAATGTTTTAATATAAACCTTAAACAGTGAAAGGAAAACGCTTAGAAAAGTGTCACATATATTCCAATCGCACAAGTTTTATCGAAAAAAGAGCAAAGTGACGTTTCATGTTCGATTTGACACACGAAGACACGAAGACTGAAATCTGAGAGCCAATCTTTGAAGAAGCCCAATCGAATGCCACATTGCAGTCAGGGCCAGATTTAACTATTTCTTTTGTACCTTCGTTTTTAGAAAGGCAGTGTAATTCCCCAATTTGCAACCTATGTTTCAATTCAGCTCACTTTAGAAGGCCAACTGTTTCCTTTTTGTTCTGCTTAAAAAAAAAAGAAGCCTTTTATAAATATTCATAAAAATCGAATTGCATGTCAATACACCGTTGACAGAAAAATAGCAGTTATATTTGTATTGTAAAACGCTGCACTCAGCTATGTTCAACATTAAGAGGACATTAAGTACTATTAAGGCTGTCACTCTTAAACAAGGGTGACAATTTTTTTAATACACAGTAGCGTTGACATTTTAATAAGTAGGAAAAAGGGAAAAGGATTAAGGAAAAAACGCGCATGTGTTGTGTGTCACTTACCGGCGAAATGAATGGGACCTAGTTCAATATTTGCATGCGTTTCACCGAAGCGAATTGCTGAACACCTTTTTATTTTTAAATAAATCTGCATGTGTGTATAATAGGGAAGAATTGGGATTGTTGGATCGTTCGTAACCGTACGACAAGCGAACACGATCTCATGGTGCCCATTTGGATAATCTGACGATAAATGATGATGCAAAGCGTGAAGCAGAAAAGGGTTGATATTTTTGGGTTTGACATCCTTATTACTGTGTAAACATCGATATGATGATTCAACACTTTTATTTCGATTAGTGCGAATATGGGCTCCTAGAATGGGTATGAAAATCAGACGCTCGTTTGGGTGATATATCTTTTTTTATACTTGTATGCGAAGACGGTTGACACTGGGAAGGGTTGAAGAATTTGTTCGGGTCTGATCGGCAATTATCCGTAATTTCATTTTTATCTATCTTGTTATGCCAAATTATAAGAAGGCATTTTTTTGGAATGGCTTCTGTTACAATTTCTTCCCATTACTAATTTTATTGTTTCTCATTGATTTAGGGAAACAACATTTCAGATAGCGATAGGAACGAAATTCTTAGTGGATATGAGATATGAGAAATGTCACAAAGAGTAGGTACGTCTACAAGGCGATAAAAGGTCCTAAATTTAATGTCGAGACTAAAATTTGTTATTTGAACTGCACAGTATATGTATTTAAAAAACCTAGGACTCAGCTAAAAAGTCACTACAATTAAGGTCTACTTAAAAAGTAAATCGGGAGTATTGGGCTATTCCACTGTAGGATTCAACATTCTATAAAATGGTGAACAAAGAAAATTTCCATAAATTTTACTTCAGAAGTTTGTAAGAAATACGAATCTTAGAAGTTGGTAATACTTCTCCACTTAAACTTACGACTATAGAATTGTAGGATTGGTGTAGGATCTTCAATTATTCAGAGACGATGAGTAGGACCATCGTCTCTGAATACTTACTTACTTACTTACTTAACGGGCTCCCGACCAGTGAAGAGTCTCTGCCTGAGACACTGCAGCCTTCCATCCTCTGCGATCCCGGGCACGCTGCTTCCAGTTATCCAGACCAAGCGCTCTGGCATCCGCGATGGCTTGGTCTTTGAAACTGAGGTTCGGTCTTCCTTGTCGTCTCGAACCTGGCGGCTGGGATTCGAAGATCCTCTTAGCTGGAGCATTATTGTCCATTCCCTCGATGTGGCCCAGCCAATGTAGTCGACGTATTTTGGCCTTTTGGACTACATCCACATCTTGGTACAGCTCATAGAGTTCTCCTCCATTCGCCCTCCTCGCACACAGGACCAAAAATCCGCCGAAGAATTTTTCTTTCGAAGGAGCCCAGTATCAGCTCTCCCTTCCTGCTTATCGTCCAGCACTCCGGCGCCATAAAGCAGAACTGGCAGGATAAGGGTTCTGTAAAGCCAAACCGAAGTAGTAGTCATTTACTACAAGACCAACGAATTTCGTATGTTCTTCAATCTACGTAAAAGATTCTATTACGGCACGCTGGGAGCGACCTATGATGTTAATATCGTCTGCATAACCCAGTAGCTGGACGGATTTGTTGAAGATAGTGCCTTCCGTGTTGACACCTGCCCTGCGCACTATCTGTTCTCCAGCGTGACGCTACATAGCTGAATCAGTTTTGCCGGGATCCAGAATTCGGCCATCGCCACATAAAGCTCCTGACGATGAATGCTATCATATGCGGCTTTGAAGTCGATGAATAGGTCGTCTCTGAATCCTGTCAAAAAAGTGCAGAGAATAGTTGAAAGATTTAATTATACTTTTCTCTGAAATATGCTGCTCATGTCATCTGCTCTAGAGTAAGGCAAGGCGCTCACTTTAGTAGTGTGGTAGTGGTGCGGTACTGGAATGGTGCCGGACATACTAAGCGAAGTGTCATTTAAGTGATTTAATGCGCACTACAGAGGCAAACAACAACAGCGTATGTTTACCGTTGTTAAAATGTTTTCCTCAAAGGATGAAAATACTCTTTTAAATGGCTAACTCAACCTAAATGCTAAAAATCAGGAGATGAAGAAAAAACACAATTGCGTTCATCCTCTGTGACAGAAATATAAAAAAAAATTGAATTTTTGACGTTTATAAAAATGATTTGCACTTTTACGACCGAAAATTTAAATTTTTCTCTCTAATGTAGAAAGTGTCGTTGTTTTCAAGTTACTGACAAAACTAGGACCTACCCTACCCACGTCGTCACCAGACTCTAAGGGCCGTTTGCTGATACGACTCATAGCGAATTAAGTTCCACATTAATTCTTATGTGACAGTTTATGCCCTAAAAAAAGTAGCCCATAAGTATTTAAGTAGAACTTAAATCGTTAAGAGTCGTATGAGCAAACGGCCCTAAGAGGCTTATAAATTTTATGTTAAATGTTAAGTCGTCTCGAATGTTTCTATTTTCCGGGTAAATAAAAAGAACCAGTTGCAATGCAAAATCCACACATATTTCTTGGGTGTTTTTCAAAAGCTTGCAATTTGTTTTTGCGGGGTCTTGTTGGACTCATTATTTGCGACTTGCAAAAATAGAGATTTCTGGGTGTCTCTTTAAAAACAAACAAAGTTCCTGTAATATAGTTGACGTTAAAAAATGTCGAGACTTGGAATCGCATATTTTTGTTTTCAGATGCATATAGAGACTTGAGCGAGTCTATCGCTTATTACCTGTTCTTGTACAGGTGTAAACGTGTAGCGCTTTTTAAATTAAATTAAATGGTTCCTCAAGCTTCTTTTTGGAATTTTATAGCGCCTTGAAGTTAAGCCTTACTCGTATATTGTGATAAAAAAACACGTTGGATAGACTTCGAGGCCGTTTCCTTGTCATCGGACGAAGTGAAATTAGGTGGCCGCACATATATATAAAATATAATGCCAGTTTTATGGCACTGGACCTTTTTAGGTTCCAGGCCTTGTTTAAACCACCTACCTTAGTCCGTTTTTAGATTTATTGTAGTTATGCACTTTGTCTAGCTTACCGACTGTACTACGCCACCTTATGTCTATTTGGGTGTTTGAACTTTAAATCACCGAATACACCTCATTTTTTTTTGTTATTTTGCTTTAAGCTTAGTATGCTGCTCGAGCTAAATTTTCGCTCCCATACGAAATTCTCTCCAAAACTTAGCTGAGCTAAATTTTAGCGAACCCATTTAGCTGAGTGGTACGCAGCTCGAGCTAAATAATCAAACTTTTGTTTCAGAATGTACTTCCTGCGTCTGTCAAAATTTAGCGTGCCCATTTAATGGGTAGGTACATTTTCTCAAGCTAAATTGCGACAGATCTTTGTGTATTTGTTGTTCTGTTGCGGAAAAGTATGCAAGGATGACCTTTTTTAATTATTACATGGACGAGAATCAGAAATAGTTGAAACAAGAGAGATTCAAATTTTTGAAGGAAATTTTTTCAAAGAACACCTGTTTTCTCTGACACTTATCCACTGCGTACTCTATGTCAACATTTAGCTAGAACTTTAGCTGATGTTTGGAGAGAAAAGTTGGAGAGCAGCTAAAATTTAGTTTAGCTCGATCAGCGTACTACGCTTTACAATAGAGACTGTCATCGTAACGACACCTGTGTAAAGCCCAAAGCATAGGCTTTCTGTCAAAAAGAAATTTAACTCTTTATGCTTTCTTTTGCTGCAATTATCGATTCTAAGTACGATTTTGCACGTCCATTTTGCCTTGTCAAGTCGATCCCATTCTAGCTGCCATTATTACTTTGTAGCAGAATGTTATACCTATTGCAGTAATTTTTGTAACTACCGTTGCTCTACTGACGGGACGATTTTAATTGTGGTTCTTATGTGAATACAATTGAGTATGTATTAGGGCTTTTTATTGGTATGAAATGTTGTACAGTCGTACCTGGTAAGATATTACGGACTTTGACAGAATACACAATACATTTTTAGTGTTGTTGAATTTTTGCATTTTATAAACAATAACAATTTCAAATTGTGCAAAGGTAACACAGGGTGTCCCAGATACAAGTTTCTTTTTAAAAATTCCATTAAATGAATAAAATCTATTTCAAGTGGCTGCCTCGACTAGCTTCGCAGCAGCGCATTCTGTCACTCTAATCTTCCAAGACCTTGTTGATGGTTGCGAGCTGTAGCTCACGGATTGCTTGGATGATATTGGTCTTAAGTGATTGAATCGTTTCCGGATTGCTGGCATACAGGTCGGTCCTTCTTGGTTTCCCACAAAAAAAAGTCCGAAGGGGTCAAATCGCAGCTCTGAGGCGGCCAATAGACATCGCCAAGACGGCTGATAACATGATTTGGGAATTTGGTGCGCAAAAGATCGATTGTGGCATGTGCTGTGTGGCATATGGCGCGCCATCCTGCAGGCGCGGTGGGTGCTTCATTTCGGCCAAAACTTCTTTTCAAAAAACTTACTGTTTGCTCTACACAGAACTCACTTTTGAAAAAAGTTTTCAATATTTCCCAACGATGTTCAAGCGTAAAGCGAAAGCGACTCGTTTCGTTCCGCGGAGGTATGACACTGACTTTCTGTCAATATTTCGAGAGGGAAACAGCTGTCAGTGTCAAAATAACTTATGATTTAAAAAGAAACCCCTAGATGGCCCACCCTTTACATGAATTGTATTTCTTTCAATGAGATGTATACAAATGATTACTAGATTTTAACAAATACTGAATAGGTTTAAAATTGATAAGAAGAACGGTTATTGTTAACCAATCGTTGTGTTAAAACTTCAAATTGACTAAGAGTATATTGTTTTCAAATTATTTACTCATTAGATTAGACGAAATCACTTTAATCATTTTAACCCTTCAGACATAATATGTTGTAGATCACAATGGGTAATATGGAAAAATGTCTCCATTGTGATTCCGTAAAATATATTCAGGACTAATTATGATTATTAGTGTAGCGCAGTACTTATACAATACAGGTATGATTCATATGGTTCGTATGATTCGTATGAAACTAGCTGATTGCTGTCATTTAAATTGAAAACAAGTAAAAGTGTTATCATCGGCCTGGCCGATGCTTTGATACCCTCCACTGCATACAAGTCATGCAAAATACCAGAACTATTTGACTGACATAGCCCATTTTCAATACCAACCTGACGCTGATAAAAAGAAGTCCTTTCACCGAATTTCAATCACCTACGTCAATTACTTTGGGCGCTATCGTGCTTTCAACAGACAGACAGACAGACAGACGGACATGGCTAAATCGATTCAGAATGTGATCCTGATTCAGAATATATATACTTTATGAGGTCTCCGGTGACTCCTTCTTGGCGTTACAAATGTATTGGCAAAGTGAATATACCTTCCTGTGGAGGGTATAAAAAAAGTTTTGAGAAGCTGAGCTTCAGCAGTTATGATGATAACACGCGGGTTCAAAAGTAGTTACCTAAATTTTACCGAATCAAAAATTTAAGAATAAAAGGTGTTACTAATAGTAATTGTCCACTTCCCCCAGAATGAATAATGCTCAGTTAGCTACCATTTTGCAGCACATAACACATTTACCAATATCGCTAGCATTCTCCAAACAATTGTCAAAGTATATTTATGCATTTTTTTACAAACTCTGGGATAATCTAGCTATCAGCACAGAATGAAGAACAATCTGTGTCGGATGCAGGTATATGGACAGATTAAAGAAAACAACAAACAGTCGATTGTTGCAAGTAGTACGTTGCGATCAGTCAACAGCAATACTAGGTCTTAGAGCCTTTTGTTGCGTTGCACCTAACTCAAATTTCAAAATTACATCTTCCGGCAAATTTCTATTTCAAATATGACTAATCCCTCTGCACCGTTGCATGAGCAAGTATAAACAAAAACACACAGGCTAAGGCCAACTTAGTTCCCGGAGATGATGGCTATTTCTCATGGAATTCCAAAAATCAGCGGCAAAACTCAAAGCAAGGATTTGTCCGTTTATCCACTTGATTTGCACAACTGAATAGGACAGATGACATAAAGCGAAGATTCAGTTCAAGCATTCAAAGAGATGCTCCTACAGGTGGTGAAACTATATCATGTAGGGATTCCGTGTCCATATACCAAAACAAAACAAAAAACAGATTTAGTCAATCCTCTGGGGTGTGTTTTCCTACACTGATTGCATTAAGGATAAGCCCATAAAGGGACGTTTTTCGTACAAGTTGCAACTTAAATGTATGTAAGAAGCGTTTGAATGCCTGCACTGAGCTAGGATCCGACTGCTTACAGGTAGGTGAGGCAGCACACATGTGTTGGACAAAGAGTTTTTTTTTTTTAAGGATCAAAAAGCAAAACTATGTAACACATAATATATCTCTCAAACATCACCTACCTATTGATTTATTTTTTATACAAAAACGAAAACATTATGAAAGGGACTACGTCTAATTACGGCATATTCCGATTGCTTTTGTTGGAGTAAGGACTCGTGGAAACAGGGCCTGCAGACACAAAACAGCCCGGGGATATTTGACATCTCGTTCAGTCATTTCAGTTCGACGTTCACTTTTAGCCTCCTGGAGTGTTGGTATCATGCTGGGAGTCACATTGTTGAAGTTTCTATTTGCTGTCGCATAGTTGTCAGTAGGCAGAATAATGCCTGCGCTGTGTAAGGGTGACGTCGTCAATCCTAACCTTTAATCTACGTTTATCTTTGTAGTTGCAAAGCCCTGTTTCAGCAATCAGTGTTCCAGGAAGACATTCATGCCATTTGAACTCCATAAAAAAATAAAAAAAAAAAACGTGACAATCTGTCAGAAGTGATGCCATTATTCATCTTGTTAGTGAAACAGTAACAACAAGTCACTGAAGTCAAAGTTGAGTATTTCATGTGAATTATGTTATTTTGGTAATTTTGAAAAACGCATAAATACCTTTTCCTTGCGATTTTGAGTTTTAATAAGGCCCAAACTGTCTGGTCTTTTCTGCTATAAGAGCAAAGCCCAAATAAATAAAAACTACACAGGCACAACCTAAACTTGTTTACAACAAATATCACAGAATGCAAAATAGCCACACTCCACACTGACAGTAGTTTGTGTCTTAGTCCTTGGTTGTTCGTAATTTTTGTTATGCTCTTAAGCTCTCCTGGAAGTATCCAACGGATATACTGGACTCAGACCATTGAAACCGTTGCTTCCGTCGCGTCGAAGGATTCGTCAATATTGACGTATTCGACGCAACGAGCAATCCCATAGAATCCGTTGCAGACAGAAGACGACAGCGGGACGTTCAAGTACTCGTATCTAGTTTAGTCAGTCTGAGAGCTCTCTGACTATATGTATTTTTGATTGGCGGAAATCGGTCAAATGAGCAGCTGTTTTGGTTGACGTTTATGGAGGGGTAGCCGACGAATCTAGTCAAGAATTTCGTGACTGCGTACTAAGTTCACAGTTCTCATATGTGGCCGACGCAGAAAAAGTGAAGTTCCCGACCAATCCAGTTATTGCATTCAGGTAACATCTCATCCAGACCAATCTAATCGACTTAAGATAACTAGATTCTTGAATGCGGCCAGTTTCTCTAATTCTCTCAATATTTCCTCCAATGAGAGAGCTCCCTCTTACGTTGTGCTAACTGTCAATATGGCTGCCAACTGTCAACGTAAAAAAAGTAGAAAGTAAACCCAGGTAGGTACCTATATAGAATAATAATTATAATTATATTCTATATGCCAGGGGTTCATAAAGTGTGCGCCGTAGAAGAAGTACAAACTTATTTGAGCTTCTCGCTGCTTGTAAACTAACTTTTTTGCCAGTGGCAACCTCTCTTTTGACACAACGAACGAGGTAGGTGCGCCGCGGGCTGAAAAAGATTGGGAACCACTGCCATATATGTACATTGAAAGTAAACCTACTTTATCAGTCGCATCCGACACGTGCGCTGCTTTGCGTCACCGTCCATAAGCTGCTGTGTTCTGTGTATTCTATCAATCTGTCGGTCGAATATATTGCCGCGTCTGACGCGACTGATTCCAGGGGCACGCATTACAATTTGAAATGTCAAGAGAGTAGGGAATCGGATTTTGTAGGTTCTAGCAAAATCGATACTCGCCGTTCACTACGTGACGTAGACGATGCGAAATGTCAAATGGTCGTATGCCGGTTGTGCTAATTAGTAATCATCGTTTCTGTAAAAATATTATTTACTATAATAATTATGTATTCGACTATAGTTTTTATTTGTTTGGGATTTGCTGTACAATTTTATAGAATCGCTAAGAATTGATAAAAATTGAGACAAAAATTGGCATTTATGGAGTTTGAGTTTGACACCCCTGACCTAAATTACGGAACTATCGAGAGATACCTGCCAAACAGTTACAGCTTCGTGATAAAATATGTGCGTAATAAGTCGTAACTTAGTTCATTGGCCTTTCCTTGGGCGCAAGATTTGTTAAAGCATGCAAAGTATTTTTAAAGACAGAGGGCTCCACACTAAATATTTTGTAGGTCACAATATGCAATTTTGTATGGAAAATTTCGTCATTTTGAGTTCGAAAAATTTTGCCTAGACACTTAAAATGATTACCTTTTGATATCGCGGAGAAATAACTACTCCTAGGCAGAAGCCGAGTACCTAGTCAATTCAACTTCCATTACAAACTGATTTAGATAAAACCAATGAACAAAAACGCTGAAAACGCTTCACAATTATAGCTTATGAAAGTTTTGTCCGAAACAATGTCTAAAATTTGTTATATTGTAAAAAGTAATGCTATAAATGACCCATCATTTCCCTGCACCTGTATTTCGTTTTTAAAACAAATCCAAAAATAAAGGAATGCGAAAAATGTTTAAAAGAATTTCCCTAAAAGCAATTCCCCCAAAAAAGCGAATGTTTGACAAGTGGATCCCTTGTAATTCTTAGACAGCACGTTCATTAATTGCAGGGGTTGTTCTTTAAGGATCGAAACAAAAATCTACCACTACATCACATAGAGTATCGAATACACGCTTCTAGTATTATCAGAGTTTGCAATTCGTGATGTTAAATGCGATAGTAAATTCCTATCCTTATAATAATCCTTTCAAAGCAGCCCCTTGTCAAACAACACTGAGGAATTTACAAAATAAAAAACGTGTTATCCTCTCCTTTTGTAGATTCTTTTCTGCATTCCCATTTGATGCCAAATAATTGAAATTAAGGAACACGTGTTGGGGATTCCAAGAATTTATTCGAAAGGTTGTGTTTGTCATCCAATGGAAAACATTCAAATCGTGTTTGTCGAATTCATTTGAATTTCCTGTCTTTCCCGATCGATTTTCAAATTCAATTCAAATAAATTAAGTCTACGCGTTCTGAAAAACTTCAATTCGCACCATACTCGTGTACGAATTGAATCAACTGATTCCTAAGCCATAACTATTGTTACAATGCAATCTCAGCAGGATGTCTCTCATCGCACCAACACTGATGTTTCCATTTACAATCATCGCGCCTGTAGGACGAAAATAAAGTTTGTTACTGTTGCCGGAAAAAAAAATTCATTAACATTGTCATCGGATGAGCGCCTTTTGCAATAATAAAGGGACGACATATGCTTCCACGCTTCCACCCCTTTCCAACGTTTTACGCGAAGGCTTGATCTTGGCAAAGTTGGATTGCACCGTTCAATTGGACTCGCATGAATCCTTTTTCTGTTATCCCTTTTATTCGGTGTAATATGTTGCAGTAGTTCAGTCGATGCCATGGTGTGCGCACATAAAAAGGGTCCACTTTTTGACATCACTTAGACACACCAGGAGAGGAAGCATGGAAAGGTTGTGTTGTCATCGCACTAGTGTGAACACATTATGGACTAATTTTTACCCATCATAAATTTGAACGTAAATTGGCGCAAGACGGCATCAGATGCGTTTGATTAGTATAAATGATACTCGCAAAGGATACAATGAACCCACCGACACGAGGGATGATGGTAAGGTGGGAGGAATACAATTTTAATTACAGGTTAGGGTGCGCACGTGCAAGCACTTTCAACTGACGCAGCTCCGAGATTACTGCTCATCCAAAGCCATGAATACTACTAGGGATTATCTCTTTTATTAGATGGGTTAAGTTCGGGGCAAAGAGACATTTTTTATCGCTAAACGAAACACCTTGAATAGAACGAGCCGGAGAGCTGCAGATAAGCAGCAGGATAATCTGGTACATCGTTTGGAAAGGAGGCCTGTAGTGCTGCTTCTTGAAGGTAATAGGAGCAAACAAGTGGAAAGTTCGTGTCACTAGGTCCACGTGCGGATGCACACCTTTCCAATAGCAGCGGATATGGGAGGCTTATTTCGCAACGCACCTATTATTGAATTCTATTCGTGCATATTGACGACCTCACCGACATGTATAATGGCACGAGTACACGTGTGATGCTTTTCAAGAGCAATACATACACCGTCGAACGACATAAAATTCGTATTCTTAAGCTTTAACTGGGTGTCGACAGTTGACATGTCGACACTCATGGAAATGCAGGTTCAATCTATAGAAAATCATAATTTATATGATTTTAAGAAACTAGAGTTCGCCCAGTGCTAGAAATTCTACCATTATAGTGACCAGGCTTATAGAAGAAGGGTGGGCTTCTTTTTAAACCATAAGTTATTTTGACACTGACAGTGACAGTTGTTTCCCGCTCGAAATATTGACAGAAAGTCAGTATCATACCTCCGCGGAACAAAACAAGTCGCTTTACGCTTGAACAACGTTGGGAAATATTGAAAACTTATTTCCAGAGTGAGTGCTGCGAGCTCAAAAAGTGTTTTTTTTGAAAAGAAGTTTTGGCCGAAATGAAGCACCCACCCTGCCTGCTGTACGCAAGTTAGTGCAATAAGTTCGTGAGACTGGTATGCTAGTGGACAACGCCCATGGTTATTGTCGAGAAGCCAATGCATCCACAGAGAGTGACAGTTTGGTGCGGATTGGAATGGAAACAACGTTTCGGTCAACGGTGGGCGTAATCGCGTAACCGATTTTTTTTACTGAAATTGAAGACATGGAATAAGACGACCTCTGGTTCATGCAGGATGGCGCGCCATATGCCACACAGCCCATGTCACAATTGATCCCAAACCGTGTTATCAGCCGTTTGGTCACATGAAGAGTTTTTCAGTTGACGTTTATGGAGGGGTAACCGAGGAGGTTAGTTAAGAAATTCGTGAATGAGTACTAAATTTATTTTTCAGGTTTCCGTGAGTTGTGGTCTCAAAACGACGCTCAATGCGTAATTTGTGTTTTTCCCTCGTTCGGGAATTACAGCCACTTAAACCAACCAACCAACCAAGTACTAAATTGACAGTTCGCATATGTGACTGACGTAGGAAAAGTGACGGTACTGCCAAAGTCGACTTAAGATAACTAAATTTTTGAGTGTTCCAAATACAATAAAATCGAACAGCGAACAGCGAACAGCGAGTGACAAAAAGTCTGAATGGAAGCGTCTGAAAAGTACATTATAAAAAAATCCAAATTAAGAATAGGAGAACAGCTTGTCTTTGAAAAGTACGGAAGAGGAAATTGTTGTACTTTCGACAGCGCTGTGGTTCGTCTCGTGCAAAAGAATTTACAGCAAAGCGAATGAGCAAACCTGTCTGCCTATTAATTTAAATCACATGCGGCATTTTTTCCGAACTGTGTTTTGAAATGAGATCGCTGGCGTTTATCGTCAAGTGCGTTAAATATTATCTGGAAAATAATTAATCCACCTTGTGACCCCTTGCCATCAGTCTTTTAGCATTTTTTTTGTTTTATTTGCTTTGTATGCATTTGTATCCAAACGAGAAATCCTTCACTTGAACGCCTTCTAAAGAAAGTCATTATAATCCTGGCACATCTCCCTTTCGTAAATATGCTTTAATTAATCAGCACACATTTGTGCAATATCGCGACAGCGGCCGGTAACAATTAGTCCTCAAATGAGGGCATGTCATGTGAATTGTTCGTAAGTCGTTTCGACGTCTCACTGAACAAAGGTCACATGGGGGTGGAGGATTTTTGAACGCTGCTGGTAAGGGGAAAAGAACAAACAATCGGAATCGACAATGCGTGGGCTTTGTTGTCAGTTGAATTGCAATTGCTCTCTTCTAGGTACCAGGGATCCTTTCAATGCTCGATATATGTTCTAATTTCAGGGACCAGCGCACCAAAGCAAATGTGCACATCGGAGGCAACGCCACATCCCTTCGATTCGAACAATTGGTCTCACTCTAATTTGTTGTTGTTTGTTAAACTCTTATTAGTTTCGTTTATCCGCTCTGAATGATATGACTTCGGAATGACGTGCTTCAAACTGGCACTTAGAGCCAGATGAAGGGCGGATATTTCGCTTTGTTGTTCGGACAGTTTTAATGATTTCCAAACAGAGTGGAAAGTCAGAGAAATGGAACTGAGTTTCGAATGCGATTCCAATTCTAATTTGGGATAAACATTTCCAAATAACTATACGGATACCTATGCATATCCCCCTGTTGGTTGTTATTGGGATTGAACGTGCTTAACGGGCAATCAATGTCTATCGAGTTTTATTGAAGGACGGACATTGCAAAATGCGATGGCAGGTGGAACAGATTCGGAAAGGAAATTGATTTTTAATGAATTTTCACATCGAATGGCGGGAAGGAAAAAAACTATTGGCTTTGCGAACGTTGACTTGTATTATACTAGAAAATTAAGTAAATAAATCGGCTCAACTGAGAATTTAGGGCGAAATGCCGATTTGCTTGCATATGCTGCATATATTTGGAGACTTAGAAATTGGTTCCGTCTGTACGCAATAATACCTACTTCAGATCTAAAGAGTAGCCCACGTATTAATAAAAGCTGTGTAAAAGTTATCTACTCGTTATTTAGCAGTTACGTCAAATTTTTGTATGCTATCTGATGTCTACTAGCTAACTAACTTGTGCACATTTGTTTATTAATACGGAGGTAGGTATCTTCAAATAAATTCAGCAAAAATGTGAACCTCCGTGTCAAAGCCAAATTCAACGCGTTTGGTCTACTGGGCAGCTGAAAGCAACGTGCGCGGGAACATAGAGGATAGCAGGCTGCCATGCCTCAGGCAGAGATACTTGAAATGTCTTTATAGCCAGTAAGAAAATTAAGCGCTTACTAACGTTCGTTACCCATTTTCTGTCTATTAAGCTTTGACATTTAGTAAAAATAATTTACTACCTAGTCTTAATGTAACCATTCTAGTGAGCGTTCATTTTAAAATCAGGGGTTCGAATCGGGTCATCCGTGAACGAGACTGAATTTGCTTTTTTTTCACTTATAAAATCAACTGGCGGTTCGACCCCCAAGTCTTAGCGAGGCAGTCTGTAATAAACAAATCATTTTTCTTTCCACAATTTTCAGGGAAACGATATCAATATGAGGCTATACGCCCAAAAATTGGCTCTAGCCCAGTGATTTTGTCTCGGGTTAAAATTATCAAAGTCTCTGTTGAAAACTCTTATATAAAAGCCTTAATGCGTACTCTTGAAAAAACCCACTTTATCCATCAAGTTTTTCGGTTATATTTAATCCACTAGCATTAGCTTTTACCAGAAAGTTTGATTTACTTTACATAAGTGATTTTGTAGCGTGAAACCTAAAATGGTGAAGTGTAAACAACCCATTAGTCAGCACACAAGTTCCATTTCCAATTGGAGACTCGAATCTGTCAAATAAGTGGAGAGTTAAGTGAGCAAATTCTTCAATCAGCGAGTTTGTTCGGGAAGAACCGGAGTAAACTAGAAACTTATCTCATCAATAGATGGCGGAGCGGATATAAAAGGCAGATTTGGAAACAGTGATTGGTAAAGTTCGAAATAGTAATCGGTTGTGAAGTCAAATAAGTGTAAATTAATAGAGTGAATTAAGTGATTGATTGAAATCGTTTAAGAATTGTTTTAAGTAATATTGTTTTGTTACTTAGTAGAAAATAGTCTTTAAGGTGTCAAATAGGCTTTTATCTTTTGGAATCCCAGCCCAAATCTAGCAATACAAATAAATAAATACCTCAGCCGATAAGCCGCCGAAGCTAGCGTTTTAGTTTTGATATAGTAAATTAATTTTATGTGTTAATAAGCACATAGTTTGGAGGCTAAATTTACAAACAAAATTCGTCCCTTGTGACAACTAAAGACCTTCGAAAAGTACTCTTGGTTATAAAATTAAAAGCACGAAATACATATTCCTGCACATGTTTTCCGTAAGATCCATTTCTGTTCCAGTTTTGATCTTGAGCGAGTTGAGATTCAGCTTGATATTCTACAAACTTGAGACAACTAGATTCCGTACCAACTATAGACCTGTTATAAATTTTTAGAACGTAGGCAAATTGTTTTTTCAAAGTTGTTTGTAAAAAGAGAAGGTATCCCTGAAAAATACGTTTCTTAACCTGAGATGTTTAAAATATTATGCACATAAAGGGTTTTTCAATAGGAGCGCTACAAAAGTTTTTTTTAAATAAAACAAAAACGGTTTTACGTTTGGTTTGTACGTTCGATGCCATTATGTGTATGGAACTCGATTTCTTTTGCATGGCCACCACGGGCACGCTTGCAGAAGTCCAGACGCTGAACCCAATTTTTGACATTTTTCAAGTATAAATCGGCCGATACTGCTGCAATTTCACGTTCGATATTCGTACGAAGTTCATCAATCGTCGCTGGCTTGTTGGCAAAAACCATAGACTTGACGTAGCCCCACAGGCGTCAAAACGCACGACCGAGGCGGCCAAGCGACTGGACCATTTCTCCAGTTCTCCAAACTTGGTTTCCAATAAATTGATTGTGACATTCGCTGTGTGCCTTGTGGCGCCGTCCTGTTGGAACCACATGTCCTCCAAATCCATATCATCAAATTGGGGCCAAAAATATTCGGTTATCATTGAACGGTAGCGATTCCCATTCACAGTAACGTGCCGGTCTTGATCATCACGGAAAAAGTACGGCCCAATGACGCCGCCGGCCCATTAACCACACCAAACCGCAATTTTTTCGGGATGCAATGATGACTCATGGAGTACGTGTGGATTGCTGCCTGACCAATACCGCATATTTTGTTTATTGACGAAGCCATTCAGCCAGAAATGAGCTTCATCACTGAAGATGATTTTTCGATGAAAATCCGAATCATTTTCAAGTTGTTGCTCAGCCCGATTCACGAACATACGACGCTTCTGGTGGTCAAGCGGCTTCAGTTCTTGCGTCAATTTAATCTTGTAAGGATGTAGGCCAAGACCTTTTCGCAAAATTCGCCACAACGACGTCACAGAGATGCCCAACGCTTGAGAACGACGTGTGAGAGACACATTTGGGCTTTCTTCAACTGAAGCCTCAGCGGCAGCAATATTCTCGACACTACGGGCACTTCTTTGTCTCACTGGCACGGGAACATTTTGTGCTATACCTGTGGATTCAAATTTTTTCACTAGACGCTCAATTGTTGATCTGCTTGCTAGGACTTTGATGAAATTGTTGTTTATAAAATTTATTTAGATGGGGCTAGAATCGGGGCAAATATGTGAAGACTACAGGGTGGCTGATGAAACGCGCTACAAACAGAAGACGTAACATAGCTTTTTTCCTGTGTAATTAATCGGTTCCATTTTTTCTCCATTTTACAGACTAACATGAAGATTTATAACGAAAATCTCTATCATGCCCATAATATCAATCTAAAAAGAGTTAAGGCGGACTTCAAAGTGGTGCGGACTTCATTTTGATGGTGGTTAACTCTTTTACCGAACGTGGGATAGTTACAATAAAGCCTTCTAATTGAGATTCTTCAGTTAGGACACAGGAAACGATTGCTGCCGTAGCTTCTGCCATGCAAAGGAATCCTGGAGTCTCGATTCTGAAGCCTGAACTTATTTCCGCAAATGGGAGTAGTCCGACAAACACTGCAGACAATTTTTTGTTACGATTTAAAGTTATTTTCATATAAATTTCAATTAACAAGCAAATCGGACCCAGCAAGCTGGCCGATTCGCCTGGAATGTCGCGAAAAAATCATACGAATGGTGGGAGAGGATAGCACTATGTTGGACTTCCTTTTGATGTCGGACGAGGCCCATTTTGATCTCAACCTGCGATGTAAACAAGTGACATTGTCGAATTTGGAGAGTTACTCATGAAAGGGAACTGCATCCAAATCGAAGTGCAGTTTCTTCAAGATGCATTGTCGGGCTAAACCTTTTTAAGGAAAACAGTCGCACTGTAACGCTCAATGGTGACCGTTATTTAAAGATGGTGATGGAGCTTTTCTTCTAGAACTATACGCCGAAAGAGAATCCCTTTCAACTCCGTGTGGTTATGACAGAGCTGAAGCAAAAATTAACAAATAAACTGATTTCCAGGAATAGCACACTCCGTTGGCCGGCATCAAGATCTCCTGACTTGACTGCACCTGATTTTAATGCCGACAGTGGTTTCTTTTTTTTAGGGGTCTCCTCTGAGTTAGACTAAGGCCAAGGCATCTCCTGGGCTAAAAACTGCTTCCCTCGAAAATGACCTCGCTCTGATCTTCATATGGCCCCAAAGCTGCTCTATAAGAGCAGGAAAACATGAGTTTTATATTCAAAACACTTGAGTTGAACTCACGAAGTATACCCTACCCGCCATAGCTATACCTGGCTCAAAATGTTAATAATTTCGTTAAGCTAACAACAGCAAAATATTGACATAATCCAAATCACTTGAAATACATCACGCCGAGTCGAAGGTGACAACACATCGAGGTTTTTGTTCAAAATTCAAAAGCATTGAATTTCCTTTTGAAAGAAACCCATCGCCATCCTGCAGAGGGACGTCACGTCAGCCCATTGTGCGTGCGCGTTCATCATACATCAGCAGAATCAAAATAAAAGTTTAATGAGGATATCTAGCAGATCAACAATACCTGCAATTTAATCTCGTTCACAGAAAAGGGGTCCGCAATTCACGTCGACTGAATGCCGTCTGCTGAGATGAAGAAACCGAGCAAGAAGGAAGGGATAGCAAAAATAAAAATAATAGTCTGGCCCATCAGTTCCATATGCAAGCGAACGCGCCTGTGTGAGTGTTTCTTGTCAATGGAGCTATCAACGAAACGTTTGAAACAATTTAGGTGATTTATCATCGCTGCCATCAGCTAAATAGCTCCGCTTTAATATCGAAAATAATATATTTGTCGGATTTTTTCTCGATTATTGATCGCGCACTCCGCACTCGGTGCAGTGCGCATCAAATAATAATGAATGTAAACGTGTGCTTGATAAAATAAAACATGATATATGGACAAGATTAAGCATTAGAGGAACCTTTTTTTTTTTTTTTTGGTTGAATGCTGCACAATGGGAAAGGGGTGCCGCTCGCATTGAACCCTTTCTTTTAATAGTCGCAATAACAGAATATGGGCGTGGTTCACAAATGGACAAGAATGAGTTGAAATAAAAAAGTAATTTAATGACGGCATAATGGGTAATCCTATTGGGTCAGAGTTATGCTAATGTGGAAAAGCGCAAAGGAGTAGAAACTGTTGCAAGTCATCAAAATGTAGCGCGTATTAGTTTCACAGGCGCAAAGTCGCCTTGTTGAACAACGCCTACTTTTCCGTGGACCATAGACTGAGGTCACTCGGAAAAGGGTTATGTACACTGCAGTCACATCCGGCATTTCAACTGTGCCGACATTGACATAATAAATCACAGCTTACCCACCTTGCTAAACAAGTTTCCGACAGTATACAGAGCAGCTGAATCTGGCAACTGTTGTGCAGCTAACCCGTACAGTGATGGTGTATATTTTATTGGATCTGCCTTCGTGGGATTTTTAATAATACATCAGATAGAGCGCAACGAATAGATGCCGTTTTCAATTCGATCCTAGTATTTTATTTATTAACCCCCGTAATATTAAACAAATTTGCACAAGTTAGTTAGCTAGTAGACATCAGCATACACAAATTTGACGTAACTTTTGAATAACGAGTTGATAACTTTAACGCAGCGTTTATTAATAAGGGGGTAACTTATTTGTTTGCTTAAAATGTGAATATTGCTATAATTTACATGGAAATATCTTGAACAAGCTTTTTTTAGCAATGTCTGACGATCTTCTTAAATATTCATAAGAAATGCTTCTGTTCGATATTGATTAGTTTGTAGTTTTTAGCTGCTTGTATTTAAATAATGATTGGGAGCAGCGTTGGTTGCCAATGAAAAATTCCAAGGAGGGGAATAAAAAAGGGGGATTCACAGAAAATGCTAACATAGCAAAAAAACAGGGCAACAAAAACATTTATTTATAACAAAAACAAAACAAATTTACATTCTTACATTCTTTTTCGTTCAATTAATTAATTTTAAAATCCAACTTAGAGTGGAAAAAGGGCCATTTTGTTTCTTTTTAAAAAAGGGGGCCAAAAAGGGTAGCAGCGTTATTCCGGAGAACTTTTGGAGCTGAGCAACCTTTTTACCTAAGTTTGAGCCACATTTGTTGAATGAAAACGAAGAGGCGGAGTTTGAAGTGATTTCTTAAAAAATAAAAAGTCCAAAATTTCTGGGTGTGTTCACTTGGTGAATCGTTTTAACCAGCAATTATTTTTTTTTTATATAAATCCAAGGGGAAAAATAGGCACGTCGACATAGAATGCCTATTGTGCCGGGACTGCCAGAAATAGTATCTAGGTTAGCAGAGTTTCTACCTCCCTAATGTAGCTGGTGATGTTTTCAGCAGAGGACTTCCTCAATTCTTCTGGACTTAGTATTTCCCAGAAGAAGACTTTCCTTCTAATTCTAGAATCTAGATAGAGCTGGACATTCGCACATTATGTGCTCAGATGTTTCATTTTCTTCGAGACATAGCCGGCACTCCGGCGATTTGGCTATATATGTATTTTGTGACCTGCAAGGTATAACCTAAAAGGTTTCTGATATCGTGCCTTCGTAGATTGAGAAATTTGTTGAAATTTTTCTTAAATGACAGGTTTGTCCTTTTTGCCTGATGCCTGAGATTTCTTCGCACTGTTGTATTCCCAGCTTTTGATAGTGGAATTGCTGATTTAGTGACGGCGCAGAAAAGAAAGCATTTGTTCAGTGTTTAGTGTTTAATGCGCGCACAACGAAGTATTTCTTAAAAATCAACTGCTAAAAGACGCAAACTTCTTAAGGATCTGTCTAAGTATGAAAATTTGATCGACGACCTACACTTCATTTTCATTATGTGGGCATCATCACATATGTTTATAAAGAAACGTTATAAAAGACAGTATAATCATCGGTTTACCTTCGCCGAAAAAGAATCTGCAGACGTTGTTCCTTGGAGTGGCATCTCTGAGTTTCTTCGAACACAAGCTTAGCATTTATATCATTTCTTTTCTTCCTGAGGAGCTAATAGTCGTAGGTAGGTACCTACCACCTATTTTGTACCCCCGAGAGCAGCTCTAGACAGCTAAAACCGTGTCTTTCATTGTAGCGGTATTGCGAAAATCACAGCTCATCAGTCGGGGGACAAGCCTAAAAATTGGCTCTAACCGAGAGTGATTTTTGCTCGGCTAAAAAAAAAGGGTTAAAATTAACTCTGTTGAGAAAAACGATTAGATACTCGTTGCTAAACACTACCGAGATAAAAATACATGCTATAAAAAAAAACCAACACACTTTATCAGTTTTTACCAACCAAGTTTCTGGATTAATATCAACCAGTTGGTTAAATTCTACAGAGTTACCTTGTTATTTATCGATTTTATTTTAACAAGTTGAATCGGTTATTTTTTATCCACTAACTCAATAGGAGCTATATTAAAGAATGACTTGCTACTTTTTAACCAAAAGTTGGTTGATTTTAAGTAGACATTTTTTTCTGCGTGATCAGTGATTGCTTTCTGTCACTGATACTTTCGCCCTAACTGTTGCAGCACTGGAAGACTCCGGTCTCATACGATTTTAACCTTTAGAAGTCATACTTTCTTTAAAATACATCCACACTGATCACAAGAGAAAGTATTTAAAACTAACGCAATCACGGCGCAGATAAAGAACTTGATATCCAGCTGCCGTATTTGTGTTCCCTTGGCCTCCCGAAGCTTATCGCTTATACAGGGTGGACCTTAAAAATTTGCTCTGTTAAGTGAAAAAGATTATATCCGTCAAGTGACTGCCGCCAGTGTTAATACACCACACAGTGGCTTTGAGTGGATGTAATGGCTCTTTGTGCATCACACGCGGATTTTCAGTGCCCCAGAAACGAAGATTTTACTTATTGACGTAAGCGCGCCTCGACGCTCATAATGATTCGAAATTCACACTGCGCTAACACCACCGACCGATTATTGGCCAATTATTACACGCTCTTGCGGAGTATAGCGCTCCAATGTTTGTCCGTTATATACTGCAGCTGTCAAGTTCACAAATGTCAAATATGATTGACGTATGACGCCATCTGCAAAAGTTTTAGCATCTTCCGGTGATTAATTTTGCGCCACTTTGTAATACACTTTCCATTATAATATAGTTCAACCTCAACCCAGTGATCCCAGACGGAGGGGAAAAGAGCGCCAACTTTGGAAAAGTTTACTTAGTACAAAAAGGGGAACAATTTCAGTTTAGGAAAAAAATGTAAGGGCATTGCCTTCTATTGATTGTTGCACCACCCAGCCATTAAAATAAACACAAACACATTATTTCTCATTTGCTGAATATTAATCATTACATTTATACATTTTAAAAATTCTTGTAGTAGCTATGTAGACATTTTTTGAATTGAGTACTGCATTCGCATAGGTACCTACATATTTTATCTTATGCTCTCATATCGAAATTGCACTAAAAACAATCAACACAATTATAAAAGTAAAATATCTAATAAAACATTCTGATAAAGCGAATATAATTTTTACTTAGAACTGAATTTTAAGAAAGGAATACAAATAATTAACTATATGTACACATCCATACATATTTTTATATATATAATAAAATTTCAAATTGAAATTAGACAATCTTCTTAAAGTCCATTTAATATAAACGCAACTTCTGTCAAACAAAAATTATTCGAATTGAACAAAAACAAAATCACATAAAGTAGATACCATTAAATGGCAAGATCGTAGGCATAATTTGTATTCCTCTTTTACTGTTACTTATGCAATGGCTAAAATTATCGCCGCCACATTCCGGGTCCAACACCGACTCCAATACCACCGGAAGCTACACCGCGCCGAACAGCTTCCATTTCATCTTGGCGACTGTCGCGGTATGCACGTTTTGTGTCCTCGAATTCGCGTAACCTTTGGTTGTATCTATCAATTTGTTCGCGCAGTATGGCATCCTCGTGTATGGCTCGTCGTTCATCGTATTCTAGACAGCCGACTCCGTCTAATCGTTCCAGGTCTAACCAACCTCTAAATCGGACACAAACTCCGTTCATTATGAAGTGCGATTTAATGTGAACCTGAAAGGAAATAAAAGAGAACGAACGTTACATATAGTTTAATTTAAATAAATTATAGTTGAATTTAGTTATAAAATGATTTCGCTTTGGAAAACGAAAAATATTGGTTTATTTCTGTTGTTGTCCAAAAATTGCATCCAATTTTATCCGCATTCTCCATAAAAAAAATTTAAAACTTTTATACCCAATTTGAGCTGTTAAATTAAAAAATTTTCTTCGAAATACTGGGAAATAAATTTAAGCGTAATGTTTCCCTGGCAGCCCCTCGCTCAGTAGTCCAATACACTAACAAGTGAGTCATTGCGACGGCCGATAGCGCCTCCTATTAGGGTCATAACGAAATTTAAGAGCCGTACGGTCTTAGAGAAAGAACTACATACGCGGACGTTGAGAAAACACTCAAAACTTAAATCTTACTTCTGATATAACGAAAATCAATGGTCTTAAGAAATAGAAATATATAATTCGTCTGTAGTAATGTCCTGTTTTGTTATTTGTTATTTTGCATTTTATAGGAATAAAACGAATTTAACAAAAGTCAACTTTAGCTCGTTATTGTGACCCAATTGTTTATTTTCTTTTACCAGGGGTGAGTTCCAAGTGAACTAAATAAATAAAAAATAATAATTTGACAGATTAAATGGGGGAAATTTAGAAAAAGGATAAACGCTGTTACATTTCGTTGTTAAAACATTAGTGTAAACAACCGTACCGATGTTTCACTGTCCTACAAAATAAATGGAAGCTGCCCTTTAGGCATTCAGAAAAAAATCATATGCGTGCACATAAAAGAGTGACAAAGAGTGCCAAGCCCCAAGTTTCCAAAGTTAGTTAATAAACAATTAACAACTGGGAATTCGCCCCATTGTCAAATGCAACTAATTGCATTTGACAGATGTCACTATAGATTTGACTTCGTCGGTGGGTGTGACGTGTGACTCCATCTTACAATTTCCCAACTTAAAATCAAATTGAATGCTTTGTTTCTTACAATTTAGACTAATTGACTGATGATTCACATGGGAGCGAATTGCGAACAAATCAATTTAATTGTATTTATGAATTATTGAAAATTAATATTTATTGTACCCCCAAAAGCATTTATTAGTTTATCAATCCAAACCTTAAAAAACCGGGTCTTAATTGGTTTAAATAGCGAAATTTACAATAACGCAGCTATTTTCCCGTGAATTGAAAATTCTTGCCGCGAACTGTCACACTTTATTCACAATCCACATAATACAGTCGCGATCCACAAGCCCACGAATGAAAAATTCGTTAACCTAAAAATGAAACTGATTCTCGGGTATGCGACTAAAAAAGTTTTCATCTGAATGAAGTGTCAGAAAATACTGATATTCCCTTGAAATTTGCTCTGATGTGAATAGTCCTTAAGAGTTGATTTATGGTGGTATCTAAAATGTTTTTTTTTATAACGAGGGGACAACCTGTCTTATTGCGCAACAGACAACAGGGTTGACAAACGTGTTACGATCGTAACTTTTAAGTTACATTGGACTTTGAAAAAATACAAAATACAATCGCTCCGAAAAAGTTACACTCAAATAGAATTTTTTTTATTTTGAAAAATTGCAATAATATAAAAACTGAAATTATTACAATTTTTTGTATTCGTTTATCCACAATTGCTATAAAGAGGTGTTATTTTGGTATTCAAAGAAAAATGCAATTTTTTTAAGATAAATGATCGCATGTTTATTTCATAATAAAGAGGAAGGAATGCCGTTACTAATGAAAAAGAACATCAGCCAAACGGCCACTACGAGAACGCATACAGGACCATATCCTTTTCATGAAATTTTCCATAACCAAATCGCAAAGTGGCTGCTCTATGTCCTCGATAGCTTCACGTTGAGGATGGAAAGGCTTCTCAACAATAACTCTTGGGTTTTCCGAGCCCCAGATGCGACAATTTTGCTTGTTGACGTAGCCACCGAGGTGGAAATGGGCCTCATCAGTCAAGATGATGATTTTGATGGAATTCCGGATCTGTTTCATGTATTTCAAGGACCCAATCAGCAAAGACACGACGTTGTTGATGATGGGCCGAGTTGAGTTCTTATGTTAACGGAACTTTATGAGCCTTAAGACCCAAGCCTTTATGCAAAATACGGTGTAATGACGTTTGTGGAATGCTCAATTGAAATGAACGACGAGGAATGGACAAACCTAGGTTTTCTTAAACACTTGCTTTAGTTTTGCGAACTGTGACTGCAAGATTTTCACCATTTTTTGTAGTGAATTTGAATAATTTCAATGCGTTGTTGCAGCGTGTATCGTTCCATTTTTAGTAAAGGCGTAGTTTCTACTTGTCAAATGTCAAAGAATAAAAGCTTCAAAAGTAACAACTACCGAAATAGCGGTTCATTCACAATAACACGTCTTATTGTAAAAGCCTTTACTTACGAACGCAACAAATTCCACTGTAAAACATAATGTTAACTTCCCCTTACAGGGACGAAAATGCGTGGCATTACATATAATTAAAAACCACTCGAAATCATTCGAAATTTTGTACGAAAACGGTATCTTACTCCTACTCGTATACGAGAAATTAAAAAATACAATTGAGCCCAAAAAAATACAATCGGAACTAAGATTTAGTTACAGTCCACACCGTTCATTTTTCATCCCTGACAGACAATGGAAACATTCAAGAATCTAGTTATAGTCGACTAGATTGGTCTGAATGAGATGTAACATGAACGCAAAAATTAGATTGGTCGGAAACGTCAATTTTCCTACGTCAGCCACATTTGCGAACTGTCAACTTAGAACTCTTGACTAGATTCGCCGGCTGTCCCTCCATAAACGTCAATTAAGTAAGTCAACGACCTATTTCAGCCAATCAAAACCGAGATACATCTAGTCAGACAGCTGTCAGACTTTCTAAACTAGATACTTGAACGTTGAACGTCCCCAAATGCAATCGATGCAGGAGAAATTCATCAACTATATTTTTTTTTGCTAATAGGATCTTAAGCTGTGCTTTATTGTTGGCTTGGCATCATTTTTCTATAATGAATACTTAAAATAAATACTAACTGGTAACACTGATTTATATCAAATATGACAAATTAAATTCGCCTTCCATTTTCATACTTTACATTGATTGAAATGTGTTTTATTTCACTTAAATTTTTCCCCAGAAATATCTGCGGTATCCAAAATTTATAACCACTTGGGTTATCGGCAACAAATCAAAGAGCAATTTGAAACTTCCTTAGAAGACAAGGGAAGAAGCAGTCATATCTTCTCAAGATGCATATACGAGTAATAAAACAAAGTTAACTGTCAGAATTCAACTTTTCGAACAAAAGTTTAATGCGAATGTGAAAATGAAAAAAGTGACCTTTTCAAAGTGGATAAAAATCCGAAGTTTTTGGTTAAAGCTGTAAACAGAAATAGGTCAAGAGTCGCTCTCAAATTCAAGAGCCAAACGCTGCATTTTAATTATAATTGGTTTAGTTCATTATACAGGAAACTCAAAAAGACTAATGTTTCAAGTTTTCCTACACGTTCGGTTCTATTGGGTATCAAATTGCTACTCCCTGGTTTTGACATTTATCATTTATCTACCACCGAAAGCCAGCCTCAAAGTGTTGTCATGTTTTTAAATGCTGCCACTTGGCATATTGCAAAGGGATTTTTGCACCACCCTGCACTAAAAGATCAGCTGCAATTATTTAAAATAATAACTGCAAGTCTCAATGCTATTATTTGACATTGACATGATTGCAATTAGCCGCATTCGTTAATGCTGTTGTGAAAATGAAACACTACTAATAAAACGTTTGGAATTTTTTTTTCGAAAACAGCTCCGTTTTACACCCTCTTGTATATATATTGTAACAGTATTGTGTGCTGGGAGATGAAGAACGCTTAAAAATTCAAAATTCCGCACAAAAGATGCTTTGGGTATATAAACAACAAATCAATAAGTAAGATGTCTGCCCAGTTTCCATGGAAATATCGATTTGCCCAACCCCCGAAAAAGCTTTCCATTTATATACCTATAGTCAGTTTCAGTATACTGTATCTGTTCGCAATAGATACAGAACAGATTGTATTCATGCGGGCATAGATAGCTTCAAAAACGACGCATGCGAAGACGAGTTTGCTGTATCCCTTTCGGTATTGTAGTAAATAGTCAGCCATTTGCAAAAATAATACGCACTCTCTGTGCAATTGTATATAGCACAAGTCTTTCGTTACTTCTGCATAAAAGTATGAGGGTGGTGTTCGATTGTCCAAATACCACCTACAGCTATTGACAACCATTGCTGTAAATTTGTCCAAGCAAACCTTATATAACAGACATGTACGTATTCATAGTAAAACACAAATGCTTGGGTTTAACATGTGCAAAGACCCCCCACTTGCAAGGGACTCCGGAAGTCGCAAGTAAACAATTAAAACAACAAATTGCAACCATCTACACTTTTATAGTTTTTTTTTTTTCCGGAATTATGTTTCAATTATTTAAAGTGTCCGACACAAAAGGAGGGAAAGAACAAAATAAAATACGGATTCCTCAATCCTCATCCTCACCCCTGAAACAGGACACAGTTGCACGGTCATTTATTATACTGTGCCCAAATGGGCCGTGGTCCGACGACCTCCCTCGTCGCTGTGTGGACCCACACAGCTTGAAGCCGGTAACAAACTTCTCCTGTTCGACATGTGTTTAACATGCCCTCCGGGGAACACACATTTTCACTTGCCGGACTGGGTATATAGTGTGCGACACCTCACAACAAGACCAATTAAATAAAATTGCTTTGTTTCTTGACGATCAAACGGTTCATTGATTTTGTTTAAATCATTTTGTATACCTTTCTCAGTCAGCGATCCTTAACAAGTCATTTGGTTAATTGACCTCCACGGCAATTACTTTCAAATGTCAGTTGCGTATTGAAAGTGTATCTGCGAAATCCTTTCAGTACCCACAGGAGTATAATAAGGAAGAAACGGAAAAGGAAAAGGAAAGCCATTCCACTATTCCCACAGACACTTTAGTTTTTCGGTACCTCTATTAAATGGTTCGGCAATTCTTTCTTAATGCAAGAAGGATACTGCTTCCACTTATAATCCCCGTAATTTACTCTGGAGTTGTTCTCTGACACATTTCCAACAACTGTTGCTCGCGTGCCATTCAAACGATCATGCAACTTGAGACAGGCAAAAGTACAAGCAGGTCCTGGTCCTGCTATTGATCTTTTCAAGAGCGATTAAGTATGACTTGAGTTTTGTGTACGTATACTGTGCTTGTGCTGTTATGTTTTGAGTGCTGAACATATCGAATTACAAATTTTTTTGTTTCTTTTTTTTTGGGAAAAATTGAAGCAGAAGTACACAAAATGTGTGAACTTTTTTATTTTTGTTCCTTATTTTTATTAGTTAGAGGAAAATATTTTCTCCCGATTTATGGGCAGTGCAAAAAAAAAGTACTGTTACATTCTTGGATTTGGACTCACTAAGGTGGATAAGTACCTAAGTTGAGCTTAGCTAAACTGAAGGCAGAGATATATCTGTCAACAACTATAAAGTAGGCCAGTCTACATGTAATGTAAATCCAGAAATATTTAATTTCCAATAGCCAACGAAATTGTCAGCACCAGCGTACTTTAGTACTGACAGAAAATATTAAGTGGCGGCTCGGGCATATGAATGTTGTGCTAGAGATTGTTTAATTCAATTCAAGTTCCTTATGGCGTTTTCGATTGAAGAAAAGAATTGTCCTTTCTATGAAAAGATCAAATCTAGAAGTGCTCTTTGTATGTATTCTATGTTTCATTGAAAAACAAAGTGCACTTCCAGGTCAATTCTTAACACGACAGAAGTGTCCGGAATGCTTTGAGAAAACTGACCTGAACTCACCAACACACACTGAAATGGAAATATATTGATTTGGCCCATTAAAAAATTCATATTTTCTGTAGAAAACAAGTAACAACAGAAAGTCTAATCACACATATGGTGTCTACCAGTGTTGCAAAAGTGCTCCAACGGATTCAATTGAAAAGAGCAATTCTGAGCTTCGGGGCAATTCTCTCGGATTTTCAACGAAAAACGCCATTATGAATTCCCCATCCAAGTTTATACTAAGTAATGCGACAATCGCTGGCGTTAAGCACAAAGTCTTACGACAAGCTTTATACCCCATTCACATTGAGCCACAAACTGGGTTTTCGCGAAAACAATTGAAAACTTCATCGAAAACAAAAGTTTTCCCATACATATTTCACTTTTTAAAACCAGCTGTTTATATTTACTACGTTTCCACCGGAGATTAACTGCGATTTATCATGCAAAAGTTAATCTTATGAAAAACGAGATTAGAAATAAATCTCGATTATCAACCAGTTTTGCATGTACCTACCGCTCGAGATGTCAAAAATACAAAGCAAACAGAGCTGTTTTTGACATTGTGGCATAAAAAAAACGAATTTATTTCTGAGAGACTTCTCCTAGCCAATGCAACCATCAAAACTTTCATTTTATTTTGTGGAATTAAATTATAACCCCCTTATTAATAAACGCTCCGTAAAAGTTATCAACTCGTTATTCAGAAGTTACGTCAAATGTTTGTATGCTATCTGATGTCTACTAGCTAACTAACTTGTGCACATTTGTTTATTAATACGGGGGTAAGCCAATAATATTTTAAGATTTCTGGAACTCATGTTCTATTACTTTGAATGTTTTTAATTTTTTTTCAAATATCACAATTTTCGGTTGTTCGATTTTTGACAGTTGACAACATTATGGTGAAACGTCAAATTAATCTTCTTTTTTTTGGTGGAAACACCTCAGGACTTATTTGCAATCTCTTTTCCTAAATCTCGCGATTAATGTCCAGTGGAAACGTAGTATTAAAGTCGTTTTCCACTAAAACACCACGAAAACTACTTCCAATCTTTGGGTTGTTAAAAGAAACACACCTTTTGAAATATTCAGCAAATTCAGCTGACCGTAGAGATGTCAAAACAAACAACATAAAAATCATGTTCCACGCTAAATTGATGGTCTAATATATATTTTTAATCGAAATTTGCAACCAAAATATTTCACACAAAAATTTCACGAGTAGGTAGTGTCTCACAGCTGATTGAAAGGTCAAACGAAAAGTGGTTGGTGTTTGGTGTGAATGCAGTTTTCGGTGCGGTATGAAAAGGGTATTAGCAAGATGCAACAATAAATGACTCGTCATCAACTCTTGCAAAACCTCTCTAGTGGATTTAAATTATTAAAAAAAAAGAAGACTGAGTAGTGCGTTTTGGCCGCATAGAAGGAATTTGAGCGACGACATTGGTTATGTTAGCTTGAAGGGCAACAATCGATTTCGGCTTATTACATATTTGCATAGACTTTGTGACTTTATCCCACAAGGAAAAGTTGTGTCCAATCACAGGTTTTTGGTAGTCAATTCACGCCAGCTCTATGCGCGAGTGATAACCATGAACCATACCCTCAAATCGTTCACGTAGAATGTAAGCCCGTGCTGTAACCACCTTCCACCTCCATATCCTTCAATTTGGTCTTTAATAATCGTTTAGCATCATTCTATAGTCTCACGAACGTCATTTTCAAAAAAGTACGGACCAATGACGCCGTCGGCCTCAAAATCGGCACCACAGTAGCTTTTTGTGCAACATTGTCAGGTGGTGAACCACAAGTGGGCTGGTGTCGTCCCGGCAATTTTTCTTGATAACATAACCGCATTCATGCAAATATGAGCCTCGTTGCTGACGATGATGATGATTTTTCGGTTAAAATTTGAGTCCTCTTTTTCAAACCTCCGAACGCTAATAATCGAACAAATGGCTTTGTTTCAATGGTCATTAACTTTGAGCCCAAGTCCCAATGTAAAATTCAACGAAAGCCGCCTTCTTGTGCACGGTTATTTGGCATCAGTGACTGAATAAAAAAACACCAGATTAGACAGACGCCACCAAAACAACATGGCCGCCAAATGCTGCCAAAATCGACCGGTCTCAATTAAACAACCCTTTAGTTGGCGAACGGCGAAAAGAATGTTCAAACTCTTAACAAAAAAATGTGGAACTATGGTTACTAAGAGTATGGTATGGCAGAAGCTCTGCGAAAACTTTTTCTTTGGTGAACCCGAAAAACAAGACCCAAATCTCCTATTTCGATGACTCTTTTGAGCTAACACCACCTTTCAAAAATGCAAAATTTGTTCCTCTGAGGAGCAACTGGAACAACTCAAAATCGTCAAACACACCTTATGCCACGTATTAATCTTCATCCACTCCACAGTACTGAAAATAGATACGACGAGACTGTGACAAATCAATGGGACACACCTCTCCATACCGCACTTAATCTGAATGCCTATCGATCATATGACTTAATTCCAAAAAAGAAGAACCTTTGTTAACCAAAAAAAAATTATATCTGTATAAGTATAATATAGGATGGCCAATTATGCAACGATAATTGGATTGGTAAGCGTGACTAAGCTGTCCATACAAAAATATAACAACCACTCAACAGAAACTCACCTTTCCGTGCTCTTTGTCAAAATCACATTCCTTGTCCTGAATGTAAGGATTTTGATTGGCATTGAAAACTAATTGCAGATTTGTTCCGGATGCGACAAAAGAGATTTCCGTGTGTCCCTCACGACAGCCGTTCTGAAAACGTATCTGACGCTCTTCCAGCGCTCGTTCTCTGTACCCTGTGTAACGAACCTGTAAGCAACAACAAAAAAAAAATCATTTTCCGTCAATTGAATAAATCATTAAATACAATTCCAAATGCATAAGCAAACTATACTGTGTTGAAAGAAAGCGACCTTGTGTGAAAATTTCAACCTTTGCGCCAAAAAATAAATAAAAATAAACAGCAACTCATCAACCGGACGGTAACTACAAAGATTCTCCGAATTGATCAACAAACAAATTTGTCAATAAAAGATAATAAACCTATTTCCAACTAAGTGGTAGTGAAGTCTCAAAAGATCGTCATCAAATCAAGCCAAGATGCGTCAGCAGTGTGCCCAAAGTAACCCAACCAAACCAGCAGGTAACACGGAGGGTAAATCACCGGACCAACTGTGAACCGGCACGTTAAGGCCGTAATATAAGCGTAGTCGTTATTTATTTTTATTTTTTTTTTTTTTTACCTGAGGCGAGCGGGCTATCAATAGCAGAAAAGAAATCCCCGAATATCCAAGCGGCGAAGGTGATGTCGCTGATTGCATTTAAATGAGATATGATCTCGGATGTGAGAGAGATGTAGGAGGGAATTCCAGTCCAATTCGAGGAACTTTGCATAGATTAGCCATTATTTTTATTATTAATTAGTTATTAGTGCGTGAAGGTTGTCACACAAGGTATTCGATACTATAGGTGCATGTACCTACGCGAGAAGTCTAATGATTCATAATGATAATTCACAAACGGACTGCCCGTGAATCATTGTTTTATTTAATGAGTAAGCAAAGAACCGGCATCGTAGAAATACGTTGAACCCCTTAATCGGCAGAAGGAAAAAAACTCGTATTAACACTGGCACTTAACACGGTCATTGTGACTGTTGATTTTTTGTTTTTATGTGTACCTACCTACTCGCTCAGAAAGAGTATCCATCATTTGTTTCATTACCAAATTAAGAAATGTAACACTCATGTGTTAAAAGGTTAAAAGTATCCTTAGACTTTTCTTTGCAAAGGAACAAGCGGAACGACGTTGAAAAGAAACATTTAACAATGCATACAGTGCACTAGGTTCTTAAAATTTAAACAGGTAATCGAAACGAACATCAATTGGGATAGAGCGGGAATATTTTCAAAAACACCGTCATATACAAGTCGGCCAACTTTAGTTTAGACATTGGGTATTCTAAAGGCATAAACATATTGGGCCTTACAAATAATCATTCTTAACCTTCAAAGTAAATAATTTTCAGGTCACAATGGGTGATTTTAAATGGAAAACTTCGCCATTGTGAGTTTGTAAAATTTAGCATGGGCACTAAATATTATAAATATTAGTATCGCGCATTGAAACTTTTTCAGCGTAGAAGCCTGGGTCGGCATTCTGAAAGGCGAAACGTATACGTTTTATGTGCACGAACGATTTGCTTATGCAGCTTAGAGCAAATCATTTGTGCCTTACAGAATGTGACCCCTGATTTTCTGCTTTCGTAGAGCTTGTAAGAGTGTTTTTTTAATAAGTAGCATCTTAAAAACTGCACTTAACAAACCGACACTTCGTATTCCGTTCTCTTTGAGTTTCTTGGAAGAAGATTTTGTTCACCGTCGTGGCGATTTCATAAGAGCATCTCAGCCTCAGGTTATAAAAATTGATACATCTGTATAAGAGTTGCAAAAGCGTTGTGACTTTATAACTCACGAAGGGTCAAACCGAATTCGATCAAATTTTTAGTGTTTGTTTGCATGGTCGTGTAGTTAGTTTGTCTAAAGTTTGAACAAAATTGGTTAACGCGTTCGTGAGTTATGTCAACATCTGATTTTGTCCATATAAAAAAAAAACCCAAGCCTCTTATGAGCGTGTGGTGTATGTTTATTGTATGCTGATGTCATACACACGGTAATGACATCACGCAGGATTATAAAAAAAAAAACTCAAAACGTTCATGCGGACTTTATCGTTAAGCACAGTGTTTTTGGACAATCGCGTTTCTGTATGTACTCTGTCGAATGGCAGAAGCGAGGATTGCCGATTGCCCACATTCTGCTTCAGTTGATTTGGTTGATTGAGAAAATCTGACCGGACCAACTCGATTCAATCATTGCGCGGAAAAAGATGATCAAGAAGCTGACCCGGAAATCTATGAAGTCGTTTTTATGCTTTGGACTTAATTTAATTCTAAGGAAGTTCCATTCAACTATCAAAAGGGATGTTAATAATTTAATTAATTTTAGGCGGTACAAAGTTCGCCCGGTCAGCTAGTATTTCATAAAAAGTGGTTGATCGGTGCGGTAAATGTCGATGGAAGAGTTGCCGTCGATTCCTCAAAAAACCAAGAAAAGAAGCAAAATGCGAACGTCTTGAGGAGGTTTATGCGAATTGAAAATCGAAGAAGGATACGCAAAAAATCAATTATTTAAAATCAACCAACTTCCGGTCACTTACAAAAAATACTGTTCCTATAGCCCCTACAGAGTTAGTGGATTAAAAATAACCGAGTCGACTTGTTTAAAGAAATTCGGTTAAGAAGAAAAAGAGAGTTATCATTTTGCTCGGTCTTAAATAACAAAGTAAATTTGTAGAATTTAACCAACTGGGCGATATTAGTCTACAAACTTCGTTGTTAACAGTTGATAAAAGGCGTTTTTTAAAAAAAAGTATCGTTTAACCTTCTAATCTCGGTAGATTTTAACAACGAATGGTATTTTTTTTTAACAGAGACTCAGTTAATTTTTACACCCTTTTTTAACCGAGCAAAAATCACATTCGGTTGGAGCCAAATTTTGAGCGTGTTTCTGTAGTATTATTTTTATTCGAACAGAGTCACTTTATTTACAAAATTTGAACACACATATGTATGAATTTCTCCTAATGGTACCTATACAATAGTGTTGCGCACTTAAAAATCACATTAGCGTCGAATACAAATTTTCACATTCAGTTTTACTTTTCGTCATCTTTTTGCACAGGAACAACCACAACTTTGTCGCTTGATATCTCATACGATTACATATTCCAAGATTGAGATGACGTACCTGCAGTTATGGTGTTTCTTGGTGTCGTTATGTCGCACTCATTTTAAAATCTATAGGAAAAAGACCTTGAGCTGACAAAAAACACAAAGAACGCTTTAACCTTTTGCTGATACGACTTATAGCGAATTAAGTTCCACATAAACTCTTATGTGACAGTTTATGACCTGGAAAAAGTAGCCCATAAGTATTTAAGTAGAACTTAAATCGTTAAGAGTCGTATGAGCAATCGGCCCTAAATCTGTTTCTATTTTGAAGTTGGGGTCTAGCCAAGAAGTGAGCGACAGAGCTATTGAGCGACGTCGTTGTCACTATAAAAATTTAAAACTTATGAACGTACTTGTAAGCCCTGAGCGATTAGTAATTTTTTTATAGGCAGCTACGTCGCTGAATCGGTTTGTCGCTTGTCGGCCACTGCGTGTCTGCACCCTAAGTCCTAAGTGTAACCAAGCGACTTTCGCAAAACATTCATCTAGATTCTAGAAGAACGAAAGTTGGTCCAGTGGTGAGCTGGGAAGAATTCGTTGAAATTTTCATGTTCTTACTTACAGATCTTGCCGTTGATTCAAAAGAGTATCGATTAATTGGGCACCACCGCGAAATGCAACGGAATCTTCTTAATTTGTTTTGTCATTCTAAAATATTCATTTCCCAAATTAAAAAGTCGCCATATTGTGCTTACTTTGTGACTTTTTGCACCTTCGAATTAAAATGTTAAGGCTGAGCTTATACCTAGGACTTTTTTATTAGGTCTGTCCCCCGAAAAAACTGTAATATACAAAATCCCAAGTAGTCGAATAGAGACGAAAATAGCTCGTCTTCAATTTCTAGTTAAGGAGCAATATTAATGTACCTACGATAAAAATGTCTTCTCAATTTTTTCCATATTTAAAACTGTAGGGGGAAATGTTTCGATTATAATTAAATCATTGCACCAACTGGAGCCATTATGTTGTCGTCAGTATTTTCATGTATGTTTAATAAAAGCGTTATTTTATGTTTTTGGTTTTTGACACCTGGATCAGCCAAGGTAGGTAGGTAGGTAGAAGTGGCGGTTTAACCTTGAAAACCCAAGTAGCACTATGATTTGCCTTTTTGTTACCACGACTCGTGTGACCTAGTTTGTGATGGTTGTTGAGATGATTTATTCTAAACTTATATCCAACCTGTGGAGTGGAGGAAACGGATTGTATCTAATATTCCTTTACCCGAAAAGTTGCTAAGGATCAGACAAACAGAACACAAATCTGTGTAAAGCCAGCTTAAAACTGCTCGAGTAAGCAAAACTTTGCACTTTCTACAAATGCCAACTGTAAAGGCTTTAAAACTAAAAAAAACTTATTGCGCCGTACTAATAACAAATTTTGGCCTCGACTTTAAATTTAAGGAAACTCACAATTGCGAAATTTGTATGGAAAATATATCCACTGTGAACTACTTAAATTTAGAGTCGAAACTAAAAATGTTTATTGGTAAGGCGCATTGAACAGATACGAACAATGACTTTGACAGTTAACTTCTATTGACAAAAAACAATCTATTTGTATTCGAAAATGTTCTCTGATAGTTTTCTTTGCAAAAACAACTGTTTAAATCTACGTCGGCAGTCGGCACAATCGATGATTTATATTTTATTTTTGCGAAAAGTAAGGAAAGTACCTATAGGTACGGTACGGTGACAGTCCTTTTAAATTGTCCTCTTTTTCCTAAAATGTCGTCTTTTTCACCTAAAGACCATCTTTCATCCATAAGAAATATGAGAGATTACGTGCAGGTACCTTCTCAATTCTTACAAAGCTGGAGTAAAACGGTAATCCTGTATTGATTTTTAAGGATCAAGTCAATTCCTCTTATCAAACCTACAAAAAACCCACAAATTTTGATAGTTAAAATATGGTTTAAGCATTTTTGACTGCATAGTTATTTTTACTAAAAACACTATGTGATTAAAAAAATGGCCGTCGTACCTATACCTAGCTATTGTGAACTCCATAAATTTTAAAGGAAACAAAATGCTAAGCATTCGGTGACCGAAATGAACAAGGAAATTTTGTGGTGGAGTCCCAACTCTCGTGTCCCGTATTAATAATTCGTACAAATCACTTCAGCAGAGTTTTAAACAGACAAAACGACCGAAACTTCGCTGTTAGACAAGGCGGACACTACCTCATGGTTTACTTGAAACATCAGTGTTTTGAGAAATCGGAGGTTATGTCAAAACTGACACCAATAACTGTGAAGTATAGTAAGGAACTTTGTCAACCTCGGCTATAAACTCTGAAAAGAAATCATCTCTAAAATCGGAAGATATATTATACACGCTTGGCAAATGGCAACGCCCTTTAAAGATAGGCACACGAAAGCGACATTAGACCTTGATCATTCCATTCCTGCTTTATGACACAGAAGCATGAACATTAACGAGACCGGATGAAGATACACTTGACCGCTTTGAGATCAATATCCTACGAGTGATTTCGATCCAATTTCCGTTTACATTCACGTATGACCTGTGACGAAAGAGATTTTATAGCGAGCTCTATACGAGCTGAAGATCGGCATCGACTTGGTCAGAATTAGTCGCCTTAAATAGAAAACGATTTCGTTTCAGGTTGTATGTGCTAAAGTGGAACATTAACTGGAGGCAGTTAACCAACGACATCGCTAAATGGATAAGCATATATACTGGGAGCAGATTCCGTATACCAAAGATCGTCTGAACGATATCGTTTTTGAAACTTTCATCGTCGTTAAAAGTTATATTCGGCTTGAATTTGTTTGAATATCGTCAGCTTTCATTACATTTGTAGATAATGAAATGGATTTGTCTCTCAAACTTGTAATTTCAGCACTTAGATGCTAGTTTTAGAGCTTTATCGTTTTGACGATAATTGTCTGAAAAGTTACAGAATAAGTATCGTGGCTGTGTTGATAGAGTGCCACGTAAGAAGGTAAGTGGTGTATCCTTTCGGGGTGAGTCTCTACGCTACAAAACGAAACTAGGTACCTACTGACTCCAATTTTCTATATATGGGTTCCTGCCTGCCTATAAAACTGGCGACCACTTTCGGCGGTAAATTTGATTTGTACAACTCGACGTTTACAGTAGGTACCAGAAAAAAAAACACTCACCACAGTTGTGCAAAAGAAAAAAGCTTGGTGAGATCTTTCTTTAAAAAAATACTAGACATTCCGTATTGAAGCTAAATAGGCAAGTCACAGTCGACTTAAACGGATGTCCAAAATACCTTGGCAAAGTGTCCCGTTTATCATTTTTCGAAAAATGTAACTTTAAAAAGCATGACTACCTTCTGCCTACCTTTAACAAATCAAGTGTCAAAGTAGCACGCATCTGCAAAGATCTTGGGCGCAGTTCAGACGCTATATATGTTCACCCTTTTCGAGGGGTACCTACCTATTTATAAAACAAAAATAACCAACGTTAGAAATTTAGTCAAAAATAGTTAAAGGTTCACGAATAATCATCTTTTCCGCCCTTGCCGCATGCCAGGAGAATTCCACAAAAACGCTCGAATGCCTGCAGTTGTAGGTTATTTAGCTACGAGCTATTGAGCACTATTATGACATTCACATGTTTTTATTGATTGTTCCATTTTTTAACAATCAAAGAGTAGGTAGCACCTACGAAAGGTACGTCTATAGGTTTACAAAGTCCTTAGATCAGGGGTACGACTTTGCATATAGCACAGCAGCATAGTTCGGTCTTCGCTTATTAAATGCCTTAGCAATTTCTGACGTTCTCTACACTTACCTCACTTTCCCGGCTGAGCCTTCGAAAGAGTTCGTCGCTTTCGAATTTCGCCTTTTGGTCGGGCACAACTCGCGGCATTTTGAATATAAACCGTGGCTTTGGTTGTTCATAGAGTCCGATTGTGTCGTATGGGATCATGCCCGCCAAGGCTGCCGCGTCATTCATATTGAAGTGAGCAATTTTTTTATCGGTTTTATCACAAAAATAACAAAATTATATCACTAAACCACAACGGGAAGTTTTTATTTTTGCTTATGTCAGTGCAACAGAAACACACACGCACACTTTGTTTGTTCTTATCAAATGTTGTTGTTACTAGAAACTGTTTTTTTTTCCTTCAATTTTCCCGAATGTCCTGTTATCTGCTAAAAAAATATTCACAAGTACACTATCGCAACGAAAGTATTGACAGTATGTTCTGGCGTACACCCGACTGTGACGGCGGTCGAATAATGACTGTTGTTCAGCATCAGCACTGCGCTGAGCTCATGGATCATGGAAGGGGTCGCAGTCGCACGTCGTCGTCGCTCACCCAACTTCTGTTTGATGTTTATGTACATGTCTCGGTCGGTCGGTATATACCTAGCTATGAACGAGGGGTAACATTTTTCAACGCACGGCCGTGAGGAGGTGATGCCTTCCTGCCATAGGGAATTCCCTATGTACTCCGCACTGCATATTTCGAGTCCGGTTTCCACCCTAGGACTCTTCTGCAGCTTATTCAAGTGCATTCGGGCGAGTTATTTGTTCGCACCACCGCAGCATATACCTACAAAGAGGCGGGGCTTCTCTACTGTAAATAGAAATTCACAGAATTTTATTGGACGATGTGGTTCTACTTGAGATAACAAGGCTGCTCGCTGCAGCACATTTCAAGTTTTTGTGATGAAGTATAGTCGGAATGCCGTCTTGCACAGAATTTAGTGAATTCTTAGCTAAATTTTGTGAATTCTTAGCTAAATTTGGACTACATCTGGTAGTAGGCACCAGTAGTCAGCCTTTTAGCTTTTTTTTGTTTTGTTTGATTGGTCTTTAAAAACCCTTGTACAACTATAATTTAGTCGAGTGACATGAGTTTCTCTGAATGTTTGAAGTGCGTAAATTGGATAACATTAACCTTATTAAATCTACCAGCTATATCTATAGCAAATGCAAACCAATTAAAAAATTAAGTGCACGACTGGGTCAAACGAAACCTTCTCGTTCGTCTAATTTTTAAAGCAAATGAATTGGGATTTGCGTGGGGGCAGATTCGTATATCTAAACGATATCGTCTTTGAAACTTTAATCACCAAAATCATTCATATTCTGCTCGAATTTTTTTGACAAACGTGTAAAATGTACTGGATTAAGCTCCCAAACTTGTAATTTTAGCACTTAGTTGCTAGTTTTAGGGCCGTTTGCTGATACGACTCATAGCGAATTAAGTTCCACATAAACTCTTATGTGACAGTTTATGCCCTAAAAAAAGAAGCCCATAAGTAGGTATTTAAGTAGAACTTAAATCGTTAAGAGTCGTATGAGCAAACGGACCTTAGAGGTCTATCGTTTCGACGATAATCGTCTGAAAAGTTACGGAATGAGTTCACTGATTCTGTAAATTTCAAATTGTTTGATTTAATAGCTTAGGTCGCATAAATTCAATATGATTAAAAAAAAGAAGTTGGTAAGTAATATTAGGTAAAAAGAAGTTTTGCGTAGCTGTTATTGTACTTTCATTGGAAGTGGGCAATTGTAATTATTTCAAAAATATACCGTAGAAATGTGTACACAAATCGAGATTTGGGTACCTACTCATTTTTGAGAAATATTTCTGAAGGGCCCAACCCATATAATCCGTCGCATCCGTTGCGTCGACGGATCCGCCAATATTGACGGATTCGACGGAACAAGCAGTCCCATAGAATCCGTCGCATACGGTGACAGCCAGTGGTTAAGTACCTACTCTGTCCTTTTTGTACTACAAAATTTTTATACTAGAAATTGCGTTCTGAAAATCCTACTTTACTTTGCTTTGCTGAGACCGAAGCTAAAAAAAACACGTCTTTTACCTCAATTATTATGCATTTTGATAAAAACCTTTAGAGCGATTTTTGTAAAATTATGCAGGCAAAATAGTAACAAATATTGAAATGTTTAGTTTGGAAAATATTATTGCACAACTATTTAGCTGAGAACTGAGTGTCAGATAAGCTAAGCTAGGACAAAAAGCTTTAAAATCCCGGACTTTGAAGGACATCATCCACCTTAAAAAAGAGGACAAAATGAAAACAAAAACTAGGTCCATGAACTCAAATGAAAATATTTTTCATTCTTAAAGTAACAAAAATTATTAAAACACAACAAAAAAAAATAGTTTATAGTTAAAAGAACATTTTATAAAGTATATGTACAGGTTTTAAATCCTTTTAAATCTTTTTAAACTCGTATATACATATCTTCAAGTTGATTTTTTTTTAAGTTTTAAATAATCCTGTACAAGCATTAATCAAAATATTCTGAAGCACAAAATAAAATAAAGAAATAAAATAGTTTTTTTTTTTGCAACTTACCGAACGCCAGATAATGTTTATTTTCTTGCAGAAAGGGGAAAATAACAATAAAAATTTAATTTTTTTTATTGATTTTTTTACTTCCGAATTACTTGTTAGGGGAAAAAGGAGGACAATTTCTTAAAACGTTAAAAAGAGGACATGTCCACCGAAAAGAGGACAACTCTATTCAGAATGCAATCATTACTTGGTTTTTAAAGTTTCATCGAAATCAAAAATGGGATTTTCAAAATATGAGCCGTTTTTAAAATTAGCGGTTTCGGTTTATAGAAGTGAAAATTATGCCGCATTTACACAGTCACACATTCCTATCACGGAAGATTAAAGGGATGCTAAATACTAAATAGCCGTGTGAATGAAAAGGACGGCATTACCTAACACGCAAAAAAACATGACACGTTTTTTCGTCGCCATCTAGTTTACGTGGTAGGAATTATGGGAAAGCTATGCATGTTGATATTTTTATAGCGACGGCTCACGAAATTTCGCTTTCCTATAAAACAAAATGCCTTCCGAAAGTGAGGAGCGTACAATTATTTATAAATTTCGTACAACTGATTGATGCATTTTTGGTTAAATTTACTGAAACTTAAAATCGCTCTTATTTCACATGTTTTAAATCAGAAATAGAAATATTTTCAAGTGATTACAGAAATTATATTCTCCGGAAATTGGGTTTATTTCCGTTTTACGTACCTATAATTATGGGCAGCACATCCATGACACTTTAGGCGTCTGATTTGTGATCTCATTCTTACTCCTTTACTAGCATTGACTGGGGAAAATCGGATTTCTCTCTCACGCCTCGTGCAAAAATGCGCGTGCGTGATCGTGTAAATGCAGTTTTAGAGACGCAATAATTTTTAAAACTAATTTTCAAAATTGTTATTGCCGTTTTCAGGGGTCTAATCGCGTAATTAATGAAACAATCGTCGTCGAAACGATTGAACAAAACAATCTCGTTTCTAGTTTGCCTCATATAACAATCATCGCATCGTTCAATCGAATCGTTCATAGTTTCTATTTTAAACAGTATGAACGCCTGACTGCAAACAAACTCTGTAAAAACAATGAAAATCAAAACAATATGGAAATTGTTTTTTTTTTCTTGAATTTCTTTATTTTTACTCGCTATTCATTGACATGGAATTGGTCATTTAATGCAAAAACCGATAGACAGTAGAATACTTATTGCTTAAGCCTGTATGACACTACATTCTTTTTTGCATTATTTCTGCCTCTAAAATGAAGTTAGATCAGTACGAAGAATTAGAACGAAAATTCCGGATAGGAGTTAGTGCGTACACACAAACTTTTTCAATGTAGAAACATCAAATCAGATTTCCAGATTATTTGAAAATAAATTCGTTTGAAAGTTTGCGGTTATTAAGCTTAGTACGCTGCTCGAGATAAATTTTCGCTCCCATATAAAATTCTCTCCAAAATTTAGCTGAGCTAAATCTGAGAGAACCCATTTAGCTGAGTGGTACGCAGCTCGAGCTAAATAATCAAACTTTTGTTTCAGAATGTACTTCCTGCGTCTGTCAAAATTTAGCGTGCCCGTTTAATGGGTCGGCACATTTTCTCAAGCTAAATTGTGACAGATCATTGTGTATTGGTTTTTCTGTTGCGGAAAAGTATGCAAGGATGAGTTTTTTTATTTATTACATGGACGAGGAGAACATAGAATCAGAAATAGTTGAAATAAGAGAGAATTTAATAAAAAAATTTCTAAAAACAGCTGTTTTCTCTGGCACTTATCCACGGCGTACTCAATGTCAAAATTTAGCTAGGACTTTAGCTGATGTTTGGAGAGAAAAGTTGGAGACTAGATAAAATTTAGTTTAGCTCGAGCAGCGTAATACTCTTTAGCAAACAATTCCTATCTACCTCTTTCGTAGTACACTAAGACTAACTCTTTTAATCACCGCTGACTTTTCAACATTATAAAAATGAGGAAAAAATGTATATAGTGCCATACGGGCTTTAGGATCGAGTTGTAAAATAAATCAATGAATGTAATTTTAGGTTTACTTTTTTTCTGATTGCGTTACTGTGTGCGCTTATAAAACAAATAAATGAAATTCATTTGATATTCCAAAAAAGTGCAATTACAAATTTTTTTCTTGCAGTTTTAACAATTTGGGGAGCGAGTCGCCTCCCAAGAAAACATAAGTGTGTGTCTTCCTTCAAATATTTTTTTTATCCTTCTCTTAGACCAAATTAGAAAATGCACCAAAAACGATTAAACGATTGCAAAATAGCCCTCGTTCAATCAAATCGTTTTGACGACAGTATTTAACGTTTGAATTAGTAACGCGAAGCAACAAAAAACGACGATCGTGCAATTGTCTCGATTGTTATCACGAAGTAGAAGTAGAAACATCGTCGAGACGAAGTCGTTCGATCGTTTTGTCCTTATCCTTACGCGATTAGAGCTCAGGTAAAGAAAAACTGAGAAATGACCATATTATCTTAGAAATTAATTTTTGTACTGCATACTTTTGAAAATTCAAAAAATTCATGGTAACCACACATACTCAAATATAAATTTTTGGTAGAAATCGTTAGAGCCGCTTTCCAACAAATCGAACTGGCAGGCAAATTTTGTATGGGAAGTAGGTACCACTAATATATTGAGGTTAGGTACCTTGCAAAAAAAAAAAAACCGACCCGAACTGTATGTGAGCCCACAAACTCCAAGTCCGAAGTTTGAACCAAATCCGGGCATCCGTTTAGGCTGTAGACCTCAGGACACACGGACAGAGGAACAGGATTTTGCGGCCCAATTTTTTGATAATGTCAGAATTGATTAACATTTCGAGTTCGAAATTTTGTACGAAAACAATATCGTTCTCTAACTAAATACATAGGTAGTAGAGAAATTTAATAAGTTTATAGTCTGTAAAGGTACGATTTTGGAGTAGTAGGCCCCCTTAATTCGAATAGTCGTACTTACCATTAATTTCAGAGTTCATAAGTTATTCTGCCTTTTGATCAAGAGTGACGACATTTTAAAAGTGTTCTTTTTTCCGACTTCGCCTTCCCCGGCAAGGCACTCAAACACTATACAAAAATTGACATGATCTGCATCGACATTTATCCTCTCTAATCCGTTGATATTAACAGGATTAGAGCAAACTCATTTGAGTGTCTATAAATGAGCTGACTCCTCTTAAGAGGGTCAACGATTTATTTCACGAAAAGGTATATCCGACGGAAATATTTAGCTCGAACCATTTGAAAACGAATGAAAACATCTGTCAGCCTCAGCAGATTTCGGCTGATTTCTACCTACACGGGCGGGCGTTCTTGTCGCATCAGAGCGTCAGTGTTCCGTCGGCAACACTATCAAACGTGTAGTTTTTCATATATGTACCCATTGGCCCCTGTGCGCTGTGCACCCAAGCGGATCGATGCAGGCACATGATATTTCCTCTATCCCCTTTTGAGAAGAGCAGACCAATCATCTTCCATGGATTTAATATGTCAAAATAGCGCCAAGGAGCGTGCCCTCTCTGAAGAACCCTATTTATGTATATATCATGCTTGATCGCATGATGCATGCCCTGGGCGCACAACTGAAACGAACCGATGCCATACTTTACGGACTGCTTCCATTCAAAATGAGTTGTGTGTTTATCGAGATGTTTTTACGACAGAATATTATACGTGTAATAGCGCACAACTGACACACAAAAAATCGTTTGTTATTCTTCAAAACATTGTGATCCGCTTTGGAAGCCATGAATTCTATTGTAAACAAGGTTCGGATTAGATGAACTCAACGACAGACATCGCACTTGGAAGCGCTTTAGCAATGAGCTCTATTGCTCATAAATGTTGATGTTTTCATCTTGTTTTTGACAATTAAAGTTTAATATCAATTTAACGGTCATAAGCATAAACAATTCCGCCAGAGCATTAAAACACATATGGCAAATCAGTTCCTAAGGATGTTTATAGGTAGTTGAGTTTATTTCAAGTTATGTATATTAGCATTATCCCCATGTGTGTTTACTAATTACTGGCGTTATCTTACTCCATAGACGCAAAATCCATCGGCGAGTGTGTACCTAATTAAGCTTGAAGCGAAGTTCTAAATTATTTAGTTAGAATTGTGGCACTTAGCCAGTGGTGCCACTTACGCATTTTCTGCTAAATCTAACATTTTTTAACTCTAAATTGTATATAAGTAAAAATGAAATATGCTATAATGCAATCTGGAATATTTTCAAATTTTAACAATAAAAAAATTGTACTAAATTTCGATTGGAAACATCTTAAGGTTATTTTTACTGCGCCACCTCTCGCGAACGTCTGCCAAATTCAAACATCCGAGAGAATACGCCAGGGTGACTGCTGCAGAATTCTGAAAAGCAAAAAGGAAAATGAGAAAAAAAGCTCCATTTCTGAAGTTATTCTGCAAATTTTGAACTTTTGCACTGGTTTGCTAAACCAGTTATAATAGTGTTGTGATAGGCAACTGCGTCACATTTTAAAGGTTTTCATTTGGAAATAACAGCATTTAAAAAATTCGCAGTGTCTAAAAAAAAGGTCCAAAATTGCAAAAAATTGTGACAAGCTGTCGAAAAAAGTTCCAAACTGCAACTTAAGTTGCACCTTCCATTCGTCTCAAAATGAAAAACTCACACAAAATGAGACGAGCTAGGCCTGAGACTGAGATGCACCAACTATTTATTTATTTTACTTTGCTTGACAAAATTCTGTTCGAGTAGTCTAATATTTTAATATTCTAACAACAACAACCGAAAAGGAAGCATTTCATTTGCAATAAACACATAGATTAGCTTTTCATCTCTCGAATGGAAACCAAAAAAAACAAAAGGTGAGGTGACCAAGCGCTGAATTAAGCAACTCTCCGAGAACAGTTTTAATCTCGGATAATTTTCAGGCATAAACAAAAGTGCAGCACAAGGAAAAAAAATCCTTTAGATGTTAATGTTAAAGTGGCGTTAAATAATAAGACTGTCGTTCCGGTGCAAGTGAATTTCGCTCTCATGAACTCCCGCTAAACTCATTCAAAAGTAAACGCATTTCCTATACCCACTTATTGTTGTCGAGTGCAGAAAATTTATTCGTGCAAACTAAGCGAATCTGAGCGAATCGAATTTCCTATGGTTTCATTTCTGATTTACTAGATCGAAGTAAGCGGGCCTTAAGGTTAGATTAGACTGTATGCCAAGTGGTCAAAAAGTGTCCATTTCTGACCGTTCTCTTGTCAAAATATGGTCATACAATGCAAGGGCGGATCCAGGATTTATTTCTGGGAGGAGGAGGAAGATTGTATTGCATTGCAATTTATCTCTGGGATCCATTCTTTTTTAATGACATACAAAAATAACTATCAAAAATACTTTTTATAAAGGTTTAATAATACAAAATTATATGTTTAATAGGTAATGACAGTTTTCTTTTATGTCGTTAATTTCATTTGAACTTAATTATTCGCAAAATTCATGGAGTGTTCGTCTACCGTAAGTCTATAACTTGTACAACATTCAAAAAATAACGGGTTTTTTTGTGGGTCTCCAACACTATTGTCTTACTCACAAAAAATAAATAATAAATCTGTGGAGCACCTCTATGTTTACCTCAGAGAACTAAATCCAAAATAAGTTTCTGTGTTGGTGTAGTCTATATAACTTCGCATCTAAATCCCATAAAAAAGTGACACAACGAATGTCCTTTTCGTTTTGCAGTACGCTGCTGCTGCGAAATGATGACGAAAAGTGGGTAATTGTAGCAGATTGCTTGGTTCAATTATCTACTCGCTTTTCGCCCATATTTATTGTCCGCGACATTATTTGAGAAAATTTGACATTTGTAATGCGTTAGCAGCTTTTATAACAGGTATGGAGCCACATTTGAAAAATCTTGGAGCCAAAAATAAACAAACTGAAAGATCAAAAATGCGCATTTTTTCCAGTTTTTTAGGGTTACTTATTCTGATTACATTGCTTTTTAAAGACGACAATATTAAACTCACTAAAAATTGAGAGACCTTTTTAGTTTCCATTCTCCAATGTTAACAAAATAAAAACGTCTAAGGAAACAAGTTTTCATATTAAATATTTTTGAAATTGGTTGGTATAAATGCGTGAAAATCAATTACAATAGATTTCCAGTGTACCTACATGGAAAACAAGTGTTTTTTGCGGCCAACTCAATATACAAGAGAACCAGTACAAATCGGAATTAATGTTTGGCAGCAAAAATCTGAAATGCCCAATCGAAAACGACATAACCTTTTAGAAAGTTTTAGTCACCTATAGAAAAAAAGAGTGCGTTCGCAATAGAAGTATGCATTTTTTTTACAAGTTCCTAAACCGGTAATTCCTAAAAATCGCTAAACTTCGGAGTGAATAGCATAAATTTGGATAAATCCCAAAGGACAATTTTAAGGAACCAGTGAAAAGTTCGAGTAGCCAAATCAAAGATAAATAGCCAAAGACACTGCTATTTGTGTATCAGCTGATGGGATTCTCCACAACTTATTTTCCGCTGCCTTTTCGCAGATTTCGTTCCGAAACAGGTTCGTATTAGGCTTAAAGCATATTTCCCGCATGCGTTTACGTGCTTGATTCCGCATGAGGAGATATTTACGTGCACATAAGCTTCACGCACGCCAAGATTCACATTCTAGCATATGCAGACATAGATTGTGGTAATTTTTCGTCTTGATTTCCATCATTTGTTGGAAAAGCTATTTTTATTTTTGCCTATAGGCGAATTGTCTGTTATGTTTTCATTATGGAATGAGGAAGCAGTAATAATGCATATCTCATATGCTCTAATGACCTAAATGCCACATATGACCAGGCTGATTTTGACAGATAAAAATGCCCAAATAGCATATATAGTGTAATTGGACAATAAGCACGAATGCCAGCATAAGACCTATATGCCCATATGCACTTTTTTTAAGTTTCGTTATGGCATTGCTGGTATTTTTGATTGAACAAGAATTATTTTGTTGTCATCAGTGTTTGAGTTCGTGGAATTGTGATTTATTTTCATTTTCGCTCTTTCTTTCATTTGTGTAAATTATTTAATTGCGTCTTTCTTTGTAATTTGCTTAGTGGTCTTGTCTTTTTCCAGTAATTGTGTTAATATTTATATACTTTTTTCCTGTTGTGAAATGTTGTTTGTGTAGAAATTGTTTGCTTATTTGTAAATTTGTGTAAATGTTCGTTTATACAGAGTCGACCTCGAATTTAGATTTCGCAACATAAATAAAAATTTCCAACTTCAACTTTTTTCTTTGTTTTCCTTTACAGCATTACCCCACTACAATATTTGATAATAAATAACAAATGCCTTATGACCACATTGGAAATTTTGGTCATATAGTCTAATATACCATTTTGATAATCCTGACATTTTGGCCATTTGACAGCTAGTCCGGTCATTTGCCGATTGGCATTCATATGCATAATTGGCATACAGTCTTATGCTTATCAGCTTTACGAATAATCATCTTTCACCTTCATTTCATTTTTCATTTCATTTATTTCGATATACCTATACACATTAAGATATAATATCTTATAAGCTAGTGATAGGCTATACATTTGACAAAAAAGAGCTTAAAACCTAATATAACAAAACTAAGAGAAGAGAAAGATAGTAAAAAAAAAAAAAGAAGAGAAAGTGAAGATAGAAGATAGAAGATAGAAGATAGGAAGGATGGTTATAGTGGGACTGAAGTAGAAGGAAAAGGAAAAATAAAAAAGAGAGAGTATTGTTTAAGAAATTGAAAAATAACGTCTTAATTCTATTTGAAATCTTGCTGGATCACTGATTCTTTTAATGTGGCGTGGCAAGGAATTCCAAAGACGAGTAGCGTTAATGAAAAACTGGCGCTCAGATGTCAGGGTATTATAACGTGGCTGAATTAATTGGTCAGACCTTACCGATGAAGCCCGCGTAAATCTTTCATACAGGTATGGTGGTTGGTGGGTAAGCAGTACATTAGCAAGCAAAGTTAAAGTTCGAAGCTCAAAGTAGCTTTCGAGCGGCATGTTGAGAAGACGAGTAGAAAAACTCGACAGTCTATCGTATCTACGAAGCCCAAAAATATAACGAATAGTGCTGTTAAAAACGATATTAAGCTTTCTTTTACACACGTAACTGCAACTACTAAAAATTTCACAGCCGTAGGCCAAGATTGGTAAAATTAAGGACTTCACAAGCATAGCTCGCGTTTTTAAAGGGGTATACCGCTGGGAAACCCAAAGAGTGCGAAGTACTCCATATGCCTTTCCTACTGTAACGCTGATGTGCTGGTCCCATGTGAGGCTACGGTTGAAAACAACTCCAAGGTTTCTAGCCGATTCGACATATTCAATATATGTATTATTTAATATAATGCGCGGGAAATAAAATAAATCGAGTTTGCTTTTGGATATAACCAAGCACTTAGATTTTAATGGGTTTAAAGAGAGACCATTAAGTTGAGCCCAGTAAGCAACTTTCTCAAGATCCTCATTCACGCAACAAGCACCATTTTCGATGAGACCAAGATTACAACTGTAGTACATCTGTACATCATCAGCATACATATGAGACGAACAGTTTTTGATGATAGATGGAATTTCATTTACATACAGTGAAAACAATAAAGGACCTAGTATTGAACCCTGTGGGACACCATTACTAGTTGGAAGAAAGTTTGATAGGCTATCACCTAATTTCACAGCTTGCATTCTGTTTGTAAGATAGGACAATATAAGTTTTACAGCTTCAGGTGAAAAATTGTAGGCCCGATGAAGTTTTTCTGCAAGTTTGCTATGTACCACTGTGTCAAATGCCTTCGAAAAATCAAGGAGAACAAGGAAGCTTACCTTGTCCTCATCGAGTGCTTGCCGAAGATCTTCAATGACATTCAACAAAGCAGTAACACAGCTATGTTTTTCACGGAAGCCACTCTGTTTTAAGGTTAACAAATTATACGCCTTAAGAAATTCGCTCATCTGCTTTTTTAAAATCCGTTCGAATACTTTCGAAAGGAATGGTAAAATAGAAATCGGTCTAAACTCATTGCACTTAGCATTTTTAGGTATAGGCAAAATTTTAGCCAATTTCCAATCGTCAGGAAACTCTCCAGTTGTTAAAATGGTATTAAATAAATAAGTAACGTACGGAAGAACTACTGGAAGAATCAGTTTCAGAAAAGTAGGGTGCATTTCATCCAGCCCAATGGCGCTAGACTTAACCGAAAGTATACTTTCGACAACATCCTCAGGTCGAACCGCAACAAACCCAAAACTGGGAGGATAAATTTCATGTTCTGTCAAAAACGACGAAGTCTCAGCGGTACGTAGAGAAATCTGCGGAGGTGGAGAAACAAACTTCCTGTTTAATAAATTACCATCAACATTTTCAATACGATTGTAATTGGGTTTTCCAAGCCCCAGACTGCGTAAGTTATTCCACAATTGTTTAACATTTGCTGAAGAAGTACTTAGTTTGTTAGAAAAAATACGAGTCTTCGCAGCGCGAGTTACCATAACGACTTTATTACGAAGTGATTGATACAGTTGCCTGAGCTCAGGCAAGCGATAGGATTTCCATAAATTGTAAGCTCGATCACGTTGCATCATTAAGACGCGTATTTGGTAAGAGAACCAGGGAGGATTATCCAAATTACAAGACTTGGTTTTGACAGCTATATGTCTATTAAAGACCTTGGATATGTTTTCGTTAAGAAACCGTACCTGATCACTGGACTAAGGCATAAAAAACATACTATCCCACTCTATGCTTCTGACATCTTCTTCAAGTAAGTAATAGTCAATATTTTTGAAGTCGCGATAGCTGTATGTGGAGACTACATGAGTGAAATTAAAGTTAAAAATAAGAAAAATGAGGTCATGTTTTGAGAAACCAGGCGCAGAAAGCTGATCATAGACCAATACATTATTAGTATCACTGACTAGGAACAAATCAAGAAGTGTCGGATCACCGTCAAAAAAGTGAGTTGGAGTTATTACATTAACAGCACTTATATTAAGTGTACGCATGTGATCAGTAAGAACATTTTCACAAAGCAGATTGCTATTAAAATCACCACATAATATAACATTGGGGCAGTTCAATGTTATTTCTTCTAAAAGTTCAAAAAGTGGAAGTAAATTAATATCCTTATTGGGCCTATAAATTACACCAATAAGGATTTTATCATGGTCGCCAATTACGTCAATAAAAACATATTGAATCCCATTGCTATAACCAGAAGAGCACCGAAGCTTGAACTTAATAGTACTCTTAATATACAACGCCACCCCACCCCCCCGACGATTTCTGTCCGAACGAAAAACACGGTAGCCTCTCAAGGAGCAGGTCTCGTCCCTCAACTCATCCACAAGCCATGTTTCAGAAACACAAACAACGTCCACACAGGAGTCTTCAAACAGATCACGAAATTCATCAATTTTCGGCAGAAGACTTTGGGCATTAATATGACAAATCCTAAGACCGGAGTTTTGATTGCTTAAAACTCTGATCATAGAACGCAGAGATTCATTAGTACCTGCCATCGTGAGAATGAAATAAAAAAAAAAAATAAAATTAAATGGCAGAGAAAAAAAGAATTAATAAGTATAACAGCAAAAAAATTTAATAGATGTAATAAATAGTTTAAAATTAATAAGAAAGAAAGAGGGTGATATGGAATATAAAGAAGAAAGAAAGAAGAATAAAAAGGAGGTATTAAACAAAAAAAGAGAAAAAGGAGAAAATAAGAAAAGTGAAAAAAGGAATATAATCAAATAATAATAACAAACAAAAAAGTTTAGAAAAAATTTAAAAATTTACAAAAAGAAAAAGAGAAAAAAAAAATAGTTTAGGAAGCACTGGTGCACTGCTTGTCTTCTCCATCAGATGAACTGGCAATTTCTTCTAAGTCTCCAATGCATTTAACTAACACAGCAGAAGCATTATTTTGTCGTTTCACATACACAATTCCACGCGCGGTGTACACGGACGAAAGTTGTTTATTATTTTTCAGCTGCATTGCGCGTTGAAATAAACACCTGTTGTATTGTGATAAGCTCTCCCGCAAGAAAACTGGTTTCCGTGTAGAATTTGCCTCGAATCCGAGATGATGCAAACAAAGTTGTTGGTTGTTCGATTTCCGAAATAGCGCTATTGATTTAAGAATGAAGTTCTTATCATACGGAGAGTTAAATTTAACCATAATTGCGGTGTTGTGCGAAACATTTTTCGGGCGAGTGCGGTAAATATTATTTATGACGGGCGGTTTAACTCCAATAGCGTGACATAAGTGGTTGAAAATAGTTTTTAAATTTTCATCAGGCAAAGGCGGAACTCCAAACAAAAAGGCATCGCATGCCACCAATCGGTTGTCACTCAAATTGATAGACAATTTCAACTGTTCCAACTCAGCCGCGGTGTTATTAAATTTATCATGCAGGTCTGCTAGCTCTGTTGTTTTTTCTTCAAGGGTTATGTTGGTGTTTGAGCATTCCGTTGTGGCTTTAGAGAGTGAAGCCTTTATTTTAATTAAATCCGCTTTTAATAATTCGATATCAGTGTTTACAATTTGTTGTTGTGATTCCATTTGGACGACCCGATTATTAATATCACAAATACTAGATTTGATTTCGGCTATATCGTGATCGATTTTTTTAGTGATCGCAGTTTCGGACTCGGATAGTTTCTTTGACAAAAGGGAAATTATAAATTCACTTTGTTTTGCTAACCGTTGATCCATCAAATCCCACATATTGCCTTCGATAACATTGGACCCAGCTTTGTTTTTATCCTCCATAGCGTTGCGTGCAGTTTTGCGAAGGGGGGATGGGGAAAACAGATAGCTTTTAGGCGAATCTGAGTTGCTGTTTTTCTTCGAGCGTGAAGTGGTCCGTTTCGGTGGATTTGACATGTGGTGGTGATAGAGGTATTTAGATGGTGTCGTGATGAGTTCTTTGTGTAGGTGAGTATGTGGTTATATATACAAGAATGATGAGGCCGAGATGAGATTGGAACAACACTTTAGCAGAAATTATATTATTAAAATAAAATAAAAATCCAGCTTAAACACTGTTTATATCAGCACGGTATGTAAAACGCACGAGAAGAGTTTAAGATGTAAGTAGACTGTTAGTTAAAACGCAAGTTAATGACCGAAAATTGGGAAAGATTTGCCAGTACAATGAAAACACGTCTATCTTAAAGCTCTCATGACACCTTCGCACTAAATATTTTGATCACAATTCAGGTATGCAATTTTGTACGGAAAATTTCGCGATTGTGAATTCGAAAAAATCAGCCTGGACACACTAAAAACAATTATTATTAGGTAGTATCGCACTGTGTATTTTAATTATATTTTTCTTTTTAACTTTAATTTTAAAAAAATATAAAGAGTAACTCATTTTTAATATTTTATAACTTAAAATTTTTATCTATTTTTTTTCTCGTTGTTAAATTTTTTTTCAGAATTTCGCTAAGCTGAATTTTTGTGTGAGAAGACGGCCGGTCGCTCCCAGCGTGCCGTGATAGAGGCTTTTACGGCGATTGAAGAACATCAGGCGAAATTCGTTGGTCTTGTAGTAAATGAGGACAAGACTAAGTACATGCTATCAACAAACAAACAAACATCTGGCCACCGCCTAGGACAGAACGTCACTTTTGATAGCAACAATTTCGAGGTAGTTAAGGAGTTTATCTACCTCGGAGTAAACATGAACTCCACAAATGACATCTTAGTGGAGATCCGGCGAATAATTATCCTAGGAAACCGCTGCTACTTCGGTTTGGCAAAACAATTGGGTTCAAAACTCCTAACTCGAAGGACAATATGTAAGCTTTACAGAACCCTTATCCTGCCAGTTCTGCTTTATGGCGCCGAGTGCTGGACGATAAGCAGGAAGGGAGAGCTGATACTGGGTTCCTTCGAAAGAAAATTTCTTCGGCGGATTTTTGGTCCTGTGTGCGAGGAGGGCGAATGGAGAAAAAGATACAACCGCGAACTGTATGAGCTGTACCAAGATGTGGATGTAGTCCAAAAGGCCAAAATACGTCGACTACATTGGCTCGGCCACATCGAGCGAATGGACAATAATGCTCCAGCTAAGAGGATCTTCGAATCCCAGCCGCCAGGTTCGAGACGGCAAGGAAGACCGAACCTCCGTTTCAAAGACCAAGCCATCGCGGACGCCAGAGCGTTTGGTCTGGATAACTGGAAGCAGCATGCCCGGGATCGCAGAGGATGGAAGGCTACAGTCTCTCAGGCAGAGACTCTTCACGGGTCGGGAGCCCGTTAAGTAAAGTAAGTAAGTAGACAGAATTTTGCAAGGCAGAATTTCGAAAGCAGAATTTTGACCGGATCGCATTTCTGGTAGTGCGAAAATGACCAATTTGGCAACTCTTCTAAACTTTTGCAAACATCTTTTTTGTTTAGGAAAAATTTAGTTATTAAGTTCGTAAATGTTGACAACAATATTCCAATGAATAAAATATCCCCTTTTAACAAAATAAGTTTCTATTTCAGAAATACTTCAGAAAACAAGATGGGAACCTACTCCACATTACCCGAAGCTACTCTACTTCAAAACGCGACTACTCATAATTATTATAGACATATAAATAATACGCTTACTTCGCCTGCGTAAAACTCGCTTGCACCGGAGCCAACCTACTCGCGTATAAATGCGCTCGAGTTGTAAATATTCGCATAGTTCGCGCGAGTGACATTCACTTGTCTAACGCACATTAACCAGCAACTGCGATCGTGCAAGTTTTGTAATAGACAATAAGGAAAAAACCCACCAAAAGCCTAAATTCTTAAATCCTATCCCCCGTATTAATAAACGCTGCGTAAAAGTTACCAACTCGTTATTCAGCAGTTACGTGAAATTTGTATAATGCTATCTGATGTCTTCTAGCTAACTTACTTGTGCACATTTGTTTATTATTAATTGTTAAAGTTCTTGCATTATTTCGCCAATAATGCCCTTTTAACAATTTATTACCTGCGACTGTGAGCGACATCCACTAAACTCTGCACTGTGTTTGGGAAACCATGTGTTTCACTTCACATGCACAACTGAAAACCACTACAGTGCCGTATCAAATTCTAAGATTTAAATTAAATTTGAATAATCCCATAAATTACTGCGACAAACTCATTACACGCACTAGAAAAATAACACAGCCGACAATAACCCGGTGAGGGTGGCCATCTCCATGAATAGTTTCATATACTCGTAGTCAAAACAAAGCCGGGCTCGTCTGAGTTTAAAATTTAACTCTGCATACCAAATCCGTAAGGTAATTGCATTTTTCAAAATCAATTTTCATCTCTCTTCCCCATTTCCATATAATTAATGATTAAGTGTACTCGCAAACAAAACAACCCCATACGCGTGTTCCTACTTCGGCTCTTATTCAAACGTTCTGGCCCATTTCTTGCCCTATTAAGTTGTCAGTCACTCAACACTCTCGCAGTCACCCCTAAACGTGCATTCTCTACTCTATCCACCCTTCTGTGAAAAGAGCTGTTATACAAGCAGCAGCAATGCAAAACATATCGTTTTTGTTCTTCGTTTGTTGACGGTCTGAAACGATTTTCGTTTCAATTATTTTGCATCCCTGTGTTGATGGTCCTTGATGGAATTTGTGCGTATCTTTTGGGCACTAAGAACTACGGCAAATAGTCACTACAATCGACTGGAAAAGGAGAATTAAATCCATTTTTAACATGTGAATTCTTACACTTGTCGCCGTTTGTGTCCTGGTGTTAAGAGGTCTGACGTTGAATCTAATTCGGGGATAGCCCATCGGTATATGAATAATTGTTTAAACGTTGGATTTAAATCGACAATATGTTGATTTTAGAAGAGATTACGTACACATAAGCTTAAGTTAGATTGGAATGGGTTTTACGGGAAATTACTTTCGCTGAAGTTTGAAATGGCTTAGTGTCCAAGGTAATGATTTTTTTTAAGTGATGCTGAGCTCCACAAAAGAAAGCGGGAAAGTCAAAGACTATCCAAACTTGACCGATTTTCACCGGAAATTTGTTTGAATAAACATAAAATATGTGAAGCTTGTAACTATCAATTTAAAACAAATACAGCGCCTCTTTCAACCTTCCTTATAATTTATCTACCTAGGCCTTTATGGATTTGAAAACGAAGCTCGTTAAAACTACTCACCGAATCCGTACCTATGGATTTCCTGAAAAAGGGTAGATGTATTTGCCGTTCACATCATTTCCACTCGCAGGTGTCTCTCATAGCGCGTGAAACTCTTTCAATCGTGTGTCGCTTTGGGTTTGTTTCGTGCAAGGTGGCGCAAATATTATTACCAAATGTTCCTTTGTATTTTTTGTATGATAGAAAATCTTTGCTTCCGCTTTTTGAATAATATTTATTTGATTTCTAATTTGTTTTTCTAAAAAGTCGAGAAAATTACAAGTGGGCGCCATTAGAATTGAATTAGTAGGGTACACGCGCTTGGCGTGAACATCTTAAAATCTTTCACCAATATTCTCTGTAAAGACCGCCGATTGATTCCCAATTGCGTGGCACTTCGTCTGGTCGAAACGTCGCTGTCCTCTGCGACATTTTCAGCCACAGAACGGTTACTTTACTTCACGTCCAGTGATGGGACTTGAGAAAAGCGAAAAGGTGGTAGATAGCCTTAAAAAAAGGTGGTAGAAAAGTGGTAGAAAATAAAACGTTCCACTTGCACTAAAATAATGCAAGCATTAGAGAAAGCACACTAACTTGCTGTAGGAACCAAGAATTTACGCATTTTCACTTCCAATAGTTCTAAATATTATTTGAAAATTAAAAGTTTTTGAAACTATACTAAAAAAACATCATAGATTCAACTCATCATTAAACACAAAATATCCAAACATAGCAAAACACCCTCTCACAAATACAGTCAAATATAGAAATTTTAGCGCAGTAAATGGTGTACTGGACTGGAAGTTTTTGCTGATGCAAATCTCAGAGAGAAATACTGATAACATAAAGCTGAGTCTGTATGGGTAAAACTAAGGCGAGTAGGTATAGCAACAATTTTCAATTTAATGCAATGATGGAAAAGAAATATTATTAGCTAGTAGCGATGAGTAAAAGGTGGTAGATTTCGAGTTCAGGTTGGTAGAATTTCCGAAAGTGTAAAAAGTGGTAGAAATACCACTTAAGTGGTAGAAGTCCCATCACTGTTCACGTCTCATACTCTTCTATAAGCGTGGGGCTAAACGTAGTCGCTTGTTTTCCCAGTTGGTGTTGAACGACCAGGAAATCTGCGCAAAAACTTACCAACACCACCGACGAATTCTTCCGCAATTTACTCGTAGTAAGTCCTGTTGACGCGTATTTAACATTTGTTTACTTAACAAATGTCAAACTTGAATTGACATTTGCCGACATTTTGAGTAGGTACGAGGGAGACAATAGAAACAATGACAATAATTCATATTTCAGTGATCTACTAAACACAATGGGCACATTCAATTAGCTAGTTATCTTAAGTCGACTAGATTGGTCGGGAACGTCACTTTTTCTACGTCAGCCACATATGCGAACTGTCAACTTATTACCCAGTCACGAATTTCTTGACTAGATTCGTCGGATACCCCTCCATAAACGTCAACTGAAACAGCAGCTCATATGAACGATTTAAGCCAATCAAAACCGAGATACATATATAATCAGACAGCTGTCAGACTTACTAAACTAGATACTTGAACGTCCACAATTAGTTTTCTATCTGTGACAGCCTGACAGCCAAAAAAAATTGTAGAAAAATAATGTCAATTTTGCGGACTAGAACAGTGCTTTGCTGAAAAATTGCTTCGGGAAATAAATCTACACGCTTCACATTATCGTTCTTCAAAGATTACACAGCAAAACAGAAAAATAACAACTGAATTTTGGCCGCACTGTCAAACACGCTATTTCGTGTTTTCAATAGTTTTGAGAACTTTAAACACAGTTGGTCAGAGGTCAGCTATTGCCACCCGCAGCATTGTTGTTCCGCTTTCACATGCATTGCTCAATAATGATGGAAAGATAAAAATAACCAAGCTCCGTCCGTCTTCACTGATAACCTTCCGTGTAAGCATTTTAAATATGTGTGATAGAAATAAAATAAAAATCCAATACCTTAAACCACGTGTTTAACTGAATGCATTTTATGTAGAGTTACATTTTTCAAGCTTTAAATCAGTTGGTTGTTATGTCTTATGTGCCTATAAATAAATTAGCCAAAATGTTTTTATCAGTCTGTGATTGAAACAGTCGAAATAGAATCTGTAAGCAACTTAAAAACGAACACTGTTTACCGTGACACATTGCGCCCTTTCAACGAAATGAACAGCATTTTGTTACCCTTTCATGGATTACAAAAGGTGTTTATGTCAACTCAGCTTCATGCCCTCTTTAACTATTGTCCCAGTTTTAATATGAAAAGTCATGTTACCCACTGTGTCACGATTTACATTTCCGGTTCATTGAACTGAATTCGATTTTATATTTTGTTTAATTCAATTTGCAACGAAGTGTTATTTACACTTGAATGTTTTTTACAATTGACAAATGTGGGATCTTCCAAATGGAAAAAGGGTTTAGTTACACTGAAACTGAAACAAATAACTCTTGTATAAAACATTTGAGCTCTGTTTTGCTGCCTTTCATTCTTTGTTAAACGCCACCGAAGAGTTTCAAATGTGTGATCTTAAAGAGATCGATTGGTTTTACCTGCCCATAAATGTAACCTAAGCTTTATGTTGGCATTCGAAATATTCTTCTAATGGAACTATATTAATCGAATACAGTTTATTATGCGACGCTTTTAATAAAACATAAAGATAAAGGTAGAATTACCATCGATAAAAACATTCAAAAACCTAGTCATCTTAAGTCGAGTACATTTGCCGAAATTAGAGACACCCTGAAAGCAAAAACTAGTTCATCGTTGACTGAAGATTCATCGGCTCTCCTCCACAAACGTCAACAAAAAAAGAGCTGTTTACTTGGCCAAATCAAAGCCAATACAAATTAAGCAAAAATAAAGGGTATTCGTATTAAACTTTCAGTGTGAACGCACCCTTAAACAGACTACCGAACTGCCAATGTCATTTTCATCATGAAGTACACGGAGGAACAACGTTTACAAATAATTAAAACTTACTACCGAAATTTCGAGTCGGTGGTCGCAACTTTACGACCGTTAAGCGATGAAGCGCATTTTTGGTTGAAGTTGTTAAGTCCTTAATGAAAACAAAACCACGCTCTGTAAAAGTTGATCAATTTTCGCGAATGCGATAACTTTAAACGAACGCAAATTGGTTAAGGTGCGCGAGTGTATTTGATTTTGACAGCGCGATAGATTCCATTCAAATTTTTTACTAGTACCCAAGTGAAATTTTTCATTTTGACAATGTGCCTAATTCTATTATGGTGGGAACTTAAAATTAATGACAAACCCGAAGCACATTTAGGACATATTTCATTTTGCTTTCGCATCATAATTACATTACACTCATTTCTTACAATTTTCGAAGTGGCTTTATTTGCCCCTGATTTTTGTAATGACTGACGTTTGTCTGTTTTTGGGATACAGCTACGTAATTTCTTAACGTAATGATATTTTCAATAAAAAGAGTGAATAACCAATAAGTTAGGCCTTACAACGTACAGGATCATGCCCGAAATTGAAACACTAGAATGTAGAATCTTTTTTACGAAACGATCCACATACCCCTATTAGACGCGATTTAGCGTTGACATTTCATTACGTAGCCGTATCCCGAACGATGGCCAAATACAACAGACTACATTATTGTAGACGCATGTTTGCAAACACGATTTCAACTTTAATTAAATTTTCATTTTGCAGTAGAAGTAGAAACAAACAATACCTACCTACAACTACTTTACTAACTGTTAGGATACCAACGCTCATTGATACATTTCCCTCGACCTTTTTAATTGACAGCTGTCAATCACACAAAATTGATGTTGACATCCTCCTCAATAAGTTGTGCAGGCAACAAAAATCGAAAATGTTGAAGGAATCCGCTTAAATTTCACATTCAATATCCCAAACGATATTGTTCTCAGAGTTTGCAAAAAAAAAAAAAAAACTGTCAAAAGGAGAATCATTGCACTCCATTACATAAAAAGAACCAGTAAATTTTGCAAAAAAAAAGGAAGATGTCCGACTCTTTTTAACGAAATTATTTATACGTTACTGTCACTCTGCACCTAGTATTTCACACAATGCATAGAGCACATTGTTGAGAACACCTTTTTTTTTGTTCGGATCCTATTACCGGGTTCAATAAAAATATTTTGCTAACTTCTGTCGGAGATGTTTCAATAGAGATTACGTTGCTGTATGTGTTTATTGTGTTGATCGCTTAGAGAGAATAAACTGTTCATCGTATGTTTATGTATATGTACCGTAAAAGGTACACGCACTATGCACGGCATTGTTATAAATTGAATTTTGTATTTGAAATGGATTCGCTGCATTGTGCCTGGCCTTCGGTGGGAGTTCAAAAAGGATATTTGAAAATGTATTATACACACTTTGAAAGAGGTAGAAAGAAGGGTGTTTTTGTTCGCCTTCTAGATTACCGGTATGATTATTATGCAATTGTGATGCCGATCCGGAAGTATTACTAGATAAGACGTAATGAGAACATGATAAAAAGGTGAGAGGTATATTTACTTAGCATATGATATAGTATTTACCCTTGGGGCTATGGAAATGCATGTCACAATACGCAAAGATGAAGTCGTCATCATCGCGTATTGTGCGGAATACAGTACAAGTTTTTATTTCACAACTGACAGCATAATACATTATATAGGGTGTGCACTGTGCACTGTGCAGTATACTTACTTACTTAACGGGCTCCCGACCCGTGGAGAGTCTCTGCCTGAGACACTGCAGCCTTCCATTCTCTGCGATCCCGGGCACGACCAAGCGCTCTGGCACCCGCGATGCACTGTGCAGTATGCTGTTTGCATAATGGAGTTTATTCTGACTGACTGAGGCATCAGCCCCAGTGACAAATCGTAGTATAAGGAGACTAGAGAGGGTGGATTTCTAGCCCGCAAACTTTTTTAATATTTTTTAAGAACCCCAAGTCGATTTATTTTAAAACCTTGCTAGAAAAATATTTAAGTGTTCCATCCATCTACCCCTTTCTTAGGAGTAAAATATTAAAAGTATGTACTTATGTGGGGCCTATTCTACATAGGTATTAACGTTAACCTATATAATGTAGGTTAAGGCTGTCTTAATCTCAAGATTTTTAATATTAATCTCAGTCTTAGTTCGAAACCAACGAGGTATAAATAATACTGTTTGTCTGCATAATATAGTCTTTACAACTCGAGATCTTAAATTAAAAATTGAATTGAAAGCAAAAAAAATCACAGTTGATTGTGTTAATGTCAAATGTGACTTAAACGAAAAGCTAAGTAGGCGGATCAGATTCAATTTGCACGAGCATAGTACCATGTTTCTGCTGAGAGGATTTAGCAAAAATATTTATAAATTTCTTCCATCAAACGAAAATATATTTACTATGGCATTTCTTATGTCAATGTAAAACTGTCCAACTTACCCAAGAACCACACACGTTTCCATCACTGTCCACCATCTTTTTCTACATCAGACTAATTCTAGTTTTTAGAAAAGTAAATATATATAATAAATAAGTAGTGGGAAAAGTTACATTTCAGCAATTCTTTGTTGATCTGTTTGTGCTGAACTATGTGCAAAATTTGTTTACCCATCTGTCATACGTGATTTATAAGACTTGAAAATTTATAAATCTAGTGTGAGTGACAAAATGTTAGTGGTCGAGTTCAAAAATTTAGTTATCTAACGAAAATTCTACTATATTGGTCGGTAACGTTAGTTTTCCTATGTCAGCCACTGTCAACTTAGTACTCAGTCATGAATTTCTTGACTAGACCATAAACGCCAACTGAGAAAGTTGTTCATGTGGACGATATATTAGCTGTCAGACTTACTTAACTAGATACTTGACATGAACTGCAAAAACCGGATATATTCAACTCAGACAAAAGTGAGTGAGTACTATGGATGTCCAAGTGAAAGTGTGGAGCAGATCACCAGGTACCCAATCTGAAAGTAGGCAGAACGCCCAAAAACTCTGCACAAACACTGAACACAACAAAACAATCTTTGGTTTACCAAAAATGTCAGCAATATGTCTACACCATTTTTTTAAAATAAATATTTTCATATATTTTAATCTGTCAAAATTAGCTAGACATACGCATTACACTTCATGACCTTGTTCTGACAGGAAGAACTGTCAAAATTGGGAGTCCGTAAAGACCGTAGGCAACCACTCGTTTTGTGTGAGTGTTTTTTTTTTATTTTTGGGACGAATGGAATACAATTTTTAGCCGAGTCCACTTGGCTAATTGAGAAGCTCTTTCATGACAGTTATACTCTTGGATGATTGTCAGACTTTCGCGAAAGGTGGCGCATCGAAAAACCATAAAACCTACCTTATCTGCGATGAAAACTCAAAAGCAATACACAACACAACCTTCTATGTGCGATTGACTTACTTACAAGTTGAAATCAATTTTCGTACCTACCAATTCATAAATAAGTTCAAATGTATCATGCTGTTCTATTTTGCTAACAACTGCATTTTTTTATGCTTCCAAATCGAATTAAATGCAAGGAAAAAAATGTGCCCCTTCAATTTCAATGTCAAACTAGAACCCATACTGAGTATTTATGTTTCAAAAATTATGGAAAAGGATTTACAAGATATAACATAATTGCACTTCAAGCTGTTAATTTTACAGCGCACCATGCCAACGGATACCACACGTCGAGATGGGCGAAAAGTGTCGCAACTGTTACACCATAAAAGGGTATGCTTCCAGTTGCACAGGGGAAAACACTGCCTTCTGGCGTAACTGACTTTTTTTTCCCATTATTTAAATAGAGAAAAATTATAGGTGTATGAATTGATTACGCCTTGACCAATGGTCATTCTAAAGTATACGGCCAATGTTTGCATTGTAGTAATTCCTTTCAATAGACCCTGAATAGGAAGTGTGAACGATGTCGTTTTGTTCGGATCCTGTTCTTAGCGCTAGGTAATAAAAAATAGGATTTTTCCTTTGAATTTACTCAAGATAGTTTATTAAATTAAATGTTTTGCAAACAAAAAATGGCCACGGTATGCACCGAGTGTTGTAAAAGTAGAATAAGAAATCAATTAGAAGAAAAGTAGCGGTACTGTTTTGCAGCGGATTAGCCAAGCCGGCACATGCTCTGGTCAAGTTAAAATTTCCATATTATCGTAAACAAAGAAGCAACATTTTTTCAAAAAAAAGTTTGTTTCCATAGAAAGATGTGAACAAAAGAGCGACCTCTTGTCCGAAGAGATTCATTTCCATAGTAACATGTAAACAAAAGAGCGCCATCTATTCAAAAGATGCAAAGCCGCAAAGAGTGATTTCAAATTAATTCCGTAATATTTATTAGCTATTTGAAAAAAAAAGAAAACGAAAACGACAATAGATTTCTTAAAGGCACCAAGTGACAAAGAACAGTTTTTTTTTGGTTTTTCTGCATTTTGTCATCTACAAGGTGGCGCAAAAGTAATCCTCCTATCAGAAAATGCTATAAATTTTGCGATTGCCCTTTAATGTCAGTTCTGTTTTGACATTTGTGTAGCAAACACATGCGAAATACACGTTAATAAACAATGTTACGCTACACTGCTCCAGAACGCGGAATATTGGTGACTATTTATTTGAGCAATAATCGGTCGGTGACTTTGGCACAACGTGAATTTCATCGCAGATTTCCTAGCCGTCCAACGCCTACTGGTGAAACACTGCGACGTTTAGCCGCTCGCCTCGAAGAGACTGGCACAACACGAGATGCTGCCAGGCGTGGCAGACCCCGGAGTAGTCGTTCTGCAGAGAATATTGCTGCTGTAGCCGAAGATGTCATGGAAGCGCCGTCGACATCGACCAGACGACGTGCCACGCAAATGGGTATCAGTCGACGGTCTTTACAGCGAATTTTGGTACAAGATTTGAAGATGTTTCCGTACAAAGTCCAGACGGTGCATCAGCTGTTAGCTGCTGACCGCCAATCGCGTCTAACATACGCTCAAGCCATCCTTAATCACCACCAAGAGGAAGAGGATTTTTCATCAAAAATAATCATGAGTGATGAGGCCCATTTCCATCTTAGCGGGTACGTAAATAAGCAAAATTTACGCTTCTGGGGAACTGAAAATCCGCGTGTAACCCACGAAGAGCCATTACACCCGCTCAAAGTCACTGTATGGTGTGCTGTTTTCGCTGGAGGAGTCATCGGACCTTTTTTCTTCGAAGACGTCGCGGGCCAAACGATTAGTGTGAATGGTGAGCGCTACAGAGCAATGATCAACGAGTTCTTTTTGCCGCAACTTGATGAATTGGGATTGGAAAACATGTGGTTCCAACAGGACGCTGCAACGGCACACACTGCACGTGCCACAACCGATATGCTGAAGGATGCATTTCCCGGGCGCCTAATCTCCCGTTTTGGCGATTTGCACTGGCCAGCAAGATCGCCTGATTTGATCGCTCCAGACTTCTTTTTGTGGGGCTTTTTGAAGTCGCGGGTTTATGTCAACAAGCCTCAGACTCTTGCAGCTCTTAAAGACAATATCCGTCAAGAATGTGAGGACCTATCGCCGGAAGTTTTGGCCAAAGTGATGGAAAATGCCATAAAAAGGGCTCAAATGACAATCAACTGTGGCGGCGGCCATTACATGACATCATATTCTCGACTTGATGTAAAAAAAATTTTAAATAAAACTAATCCACAAGAAGAATCAAAGTTTTTAATTTTTTTTTTAAATTACAGCCAAAAAACATCGGAAGGTTATTTTTGCGCCACCTTGTATATAACAAACAAAAAAATCGAAATCGTCTGCGAACTGCCGCTCTGCTTTATTACCTAGGTGCTAGGTCGCAATTCGACAATTAGCTTCATGTAAATCTTCTTCACCAGAGACAATACTGTATGGTTGTATGGTCTTCACTAAACATTTCCAAAATCTGTTAAATTTGTTCGTTGCAGCCAAAGCTAAAATGTAATCAAACGAAACACAATTTGACAGAATAAACGGCAGCCATGTTTTTATGGATCTGTTTCTGTTTCAGTTGTGTGTAGCTGAGCGAGCAACGTAAACAGAAAAAAACTTTCTGTTCCGTTTCAGTTTCTGTTCTTTGTCACTTGGTGCCTTAAGTTATTGGTCTATAAACCAAAAAAAAACCTACAGGAATCTTCCATGTATCGTTCGTGGAATTAAATTAGTGCTGCATAGTCAATCGTACCTACGTATATCTCTTAAACTTATTCCCACCAAATGGGATATGCGACTAGTTTCTTAGTTTTTCTTTCTAATGATGTACCTAGTTTAAGAATCCAATAAATCCAATGACTTTTTTATGAATTCAGCCGTCACTTCAGTTATGGAGTACCATAATCTACGCTTTTTTATTTTAATAAGTTTATAAGTTATTTAGAGTAACAACTTTATGTAGGTACCTACCTACCCTAGGCCTAGCTTCTTTAAACCTTTCGTTTTGTGTGTTTTTATTTTATTAACGAATGGAATTTTATGTCGAGTCCGAACTGCTGAATTGCGAGATCTTCCCAGACAGGCAGTGGAAAAAACATTAAGAAGTTGTTTGTGTTTTTTTCACACTAACTCAGTGGTCCCCAATCTTTTTTAACCCGCGGCGCCCGAAAGTTCAGTATTTTGTCACGATGCCCTTCTCTAGCTATTTGAAAAAGAAACAGTCGAATGAAATAAAAGGTAGATAGGCACAAAAATTAAAACATCCACGATATGAAACTGAAGCTCAAATAAGTTTACATTTTTCTGAATAACTCACGGTGTGGTGCCACTGTATTTACTTTCTACAGCGCGTTTGAGTTTACTTTGTTTTTCGCTGTAAAACAGTAGCGCGTCTGTATTTTTGTAACATGCGTGAAGTTGACTGCTAGTAGTCCATATTATATAAAAACTCTATGAAGAAGATCTTTATTAGGTGACAGTGACAGATGTCACAGAAAGACAAGAATGACGAGTTAGATATCCATATCGTAGTCAAACTAGTACATTTTTTTTTATTTTAACAACGAGCTCACTTAGCCGACAAATAATGTCTTTGGATAAAATGAGTTTATGCGACAAGACCTATCCACAGTCATCAACAAAGGGGTTGAACTTGCAGATGTGCTCGTCTTTTAACAAATGGACTCAATTTTAAAATTGATACCGTAAATCATTGCTTAGAATTTTGGAAGTTTTTGAAAACTGTCTTAAAATTCCATTTATACTATCTTTGCTCCTTTTGCATCAATAATTTGTTGAGAATAGGATAGGGTAATATAATTTCTACTAGTATTTTTAATGCGTTAATATAATTTGTATTATTCCATTCCCTTCTATACAACACAAGGGTGGGCCCTCCAATTTCCGAAGCCGTGCATGTTTTACAACTTTGTTCCAAAACACTTTCATGCCTCGTTCAATTTGCTTTGAAATTCCACCGACCTTCGTTTAAAAGGATATTAAACAGCAATAACTGTCCATCTGGGTATGTTATAGCTGTAGTGAACAGAGCGCGGAAAAGATGAAAGAACTCAAACCGAATATAGTCCTAAACAATTGAAAGGTTCGAGCGTTTGAGTTTAAGAACACATGATGGCACACACTCAATCCCATTTAGATTCTTCCACACATCGACTTCAAGGTCAGAAATTGATTGAAACTAATTAGGTTCAAACTCAGGTTGTTTTGTATTGTAACGCTTGTCGGTGTCTTCCGGAAAATGCGCCTTCAACTGAATATTATGCCCATTTCATGGTAATTTTTTTGAGATTTATGGTGATGTCGTTTGTCTTACCTGCATCCTCATTTGTTTAACGGATTTCTATTTTTTTTTTTGTGCATCAGAGTATTTTGTGTTAGCGAGCGGTGGTAGGGATAGAGGAATATCGTGCAATTCACGGAATCACCTTAATATCCGATAGTATATCGCTCACGTGTTTTGCTTTTTGAAGCATTTCTTAGTTTTTTAAAAATACTTTGACTTACTACAATTCAAAATTTTGGGTGATATACACATTACACATGGGTACATATTTAGTAGCTCTCTGAAATAATTCGAAACAATCTTCTTTACCTGCGGTATCAAAAGTGAGGTCATTTGCAACATTGGTTAGTTAGTTAGGTTGGCAAGGGTATCACACCTTTGACCGGAATATTTTAGCACGGATTCACATACAAACACAAAAATATGTATATATCGAAAGCGAAAAAAGAAGCAAATTCAACCAAAGTTAGTAAATATTTGGGTCTTTTAATTTATGTTTTTTTTATTGTTTTTATTTGAAAGGGGTTGCTGTACTGCGACCCCTGCTAACGCCTATTAGAGGTATATTCCCCTTGATTACACATTCCTTTCGAAATTATTTTACAGGTTCCTGTACTCTTGCTTTAAGTATCTAATAGCCCGATTCTGGCAAACCTCACTGATAACCTCACAAGTATAAGGTGAATTTAAATTCTGTCAGATGTCGTTAATATAATGTTTGCGTTCTTTAAAAACATATGTGTATGTGGTCGGAAAAAAGCATTGTTTTAAATTAATAAAAAAATTTGGTACAAATTCGCTTTCAAAACACCAGAAATTTGTACAAAAAAGGGTACATATAGCTAAAAATTGTGAAATTCTCTCAATAGAGTGCTAAATTGCAACTTTATCCGCAACTTTAGTCACGCTGATACGCAGTGGGTAAAGGGTTATGGTTAGTAAGCTGAACTACTGAGCGAGTACCTACTATACCTCGAGTTATGCGCTCTCCAAGTGAGTTGAGGGTCATCCCCTAATGGTATAATGCGTTTTCAATTCGAACTTGAACTCTCAAATGAGTTTGTGTATGCAAGCACCGTCGGGGAGTACACGAAATTGCTAGACTTGCGTCCTGAATTTCTATCTCGAAATCGATATAATCACCCTTTTAGGGGCAACTAAGAACTTACGAATTTACAAAGTATAGCCATGTCTCTGAACTGTTTAACACGAACTAGTCGCATTTCGCAATTCTATTCCAATCTCCATTGATTCAGTTATAAACGAGACATTTTTTCATCACCCTGCCTGGATTGTTTGTCCATTAACACTTTTATATAATATTCACTCACATATGCGAATAGAACCTTGAGTATCAACCGCCCATCTTTAAAAACCACTAATTATTTCCGCAGCATGAACCCAGACGACGTCTTTCCGTTTGCTGTGGCCTCCTTCCAAGAACATTATTAAAAAAGCCGTCAGTGCTGTGTTCGGTAAATGAGATTTAACAATTGTTTTATGAAAATAAACAGCACGCCTTCGAATGCACCACATATACCCTGCATGGTGCGAGTGGTTAATGATTTCCAAAAAAACAAAGGTCGATCGCGTGCTGATTGTAATCAGAGTACCACATACACGTGTTTCATTGTGACATAGAAGTCGGTATTGTTCGCGACAACAGCCCCATAGAATATTTCGATTTGAGGGGATTAATTGATAAGTGCATCTGATTATGCATGAGGATTGGTTTAAATCCTATTGGTATAGTCCTATGGTGTTGCAGAGCAGAGATCTAGGGTGGGCCAAATTTTACCTTTTTAAAAGTGTACCTCGAATCTCTCTTATATAAAATATACCTAAAATACCTATTATGTAAGTTTAAAATATTTTTAGAACTTTACAACCCGATTCTTGCAGGCCACACTGATGCCTCACAAGTCTTAAAACTGTCACAAGGTTATTTGAACTTCGTTTTGTGAGGTGTTTCTTACACCTTGTGAGGCTACCAATCACAATTGAAATTGTTGTCTTGTGAGTGTATTTGATGATCCCTTTTCCGTATTTTCACGCGTTTAATGAACCGAACATCATGCTAAATCGATGGTTCCGTCCTAAAACCTAAACACTCCCAAGTTCTAATAACCATTGAGTAAAAACAACGCGTTACTCAGCAGTTATGTCAAATTTGTGTATGCTATCTGACGTCTACTAGCTAACTAAATTGTGCATATTTTTTTATTAATACGGAGGACTTGGATTTCGTTGAATCGTTTAGGGCAGTGTATTTTTGTCGCATATCATCCACATAGTGTCAGGACCTCGCTTGACGCTTTTCTCCCAATATTTGCAAACCCGCTGAGTTCTGCACTTCTGCAGTCAGTTTTTGTCAGTCTGATGACAGCTGGCTGACTTCAAGTGTTTTCAAATGGGACTTAAAATCAATATTTTTTTTTTTATTTAAATCACGTTTCATATTTTATTTGGCAAAAATATCAATATATGTATTGCTGTTTTACGTCATTTTGAGAAAATCTCGTGAAAAATTTAAAATAAAGAAATACATAAAAAGCCATGGATATAATTTGGAAGCTGTTTTCATTCATCAGCTAGAAATATTTAAATTAAAATAGTGATACAACTTGAACACTTGTTATTTGCTAAATTAGGTACCTTATCTCTACAGCAACCGGCTTATTTCCTCCCACGCTTCAAAACGTTTGTTTACATTTTTGTACTGTTTTAAATTAGTATTGTAAATAAACTTTCTCTCACTCTCTCTCTCTTACCAGTGCGATAAAGGCACCAAGTGACAAAGAACAGAAACAGGAACAGAAACTGAAACAGAACAGAAAGCTTTTTCGTTCTGTAGTAAATTCTGGTTCTGTTAATGTTGCTCGCTCAGCTACACAAAACTGACACAGAAACAGATCCATAAAAACATGATTACATTTTAGCTTATAATCAAGCAAAGTGCAGTTTGCAGACGATTTCGATTTGTTTGTTTTTTATTCAGATGACATATGCAGAATAATTCAAACAAAAAAAAATATAATTTAAAAAAAACAAAAAACCCGACTAACTGTAAAAATAAGAATTGAAAAGATATGAACAAGACACATTCAAGTTCGTACACCTAACTTCTTGACAATAGGAGACTATATACCTACAAAGCCTACCAAATATATGAGTATTGAGTACCCTCCGACTGCCAAATAGTTAGGTGTACGAACTTGAATGTGTCTTGTTCATATCTTTTTAATTCTTATTTTTACAGTTAGTCGGGTTTTTTGTTTTTTTTAAATTATATTTTTTTTCATACGACTTTTCAGAATGCTGCAACGGTCACACAGTCTGCGTCGGAGTTGCTTGTACACTGTACTGTACAGGCATGATGAATGAAAGAAAAGTATAGTTTTTACCCAACTGCGTAGTTGAAATTTAATGTAGTAGGTAAATGTTCAAATTTGTTCAATTGTTAATATCTTTTTAGCCTATGACACTCCGGGGAGGAATACGAATATAATGACACCTCACTCTTCAAAATCGGTCAAGCTGTTTAGACTACGTTTAGTCCCGTAGGAACGTACATAGGATACGCGCGAAACACATAACCCTCTCTGTGTACAGTCGGGTAAAAAACACATCTCCCCATGATAAATTGGCATTTCTGTTGCTCGCAGCAACAGAAACAATCAATATAGACTTGTTTACGTTCTGTCGTCAAACAGTAATTTTTCTGTCGCTAAATTCTGTTGCTGACAAAATTTTTTTCTGTTCCTAATTCTGTTTCTGTTGCAAATGTATGGGATTCTGTTTCTGTTCCTGTTTCTGTTCTTTGTCACTTGGTGCCTTTAGGAACAGAAAAAAAATTTTGTCAGCAACAGAATTTAGCGACAGAAAAATTACTGTTTGACGACAGAACGTAAACAAGTCTATATTGATTGTTTCTGCAACAGAAATGCTAATTTATCATTGGGGGGGATGTTTTTTTTTGTGTGGATTTTTCTGCATTTGTCATCTAACAAACAAATAAATCGAAATCGTCTGCAAACTGCAGCTCTGCTTGTTTATAGGTCGCAATTCGACAATATGCTTCATGTAAATCGTATTCACTAAACATTTTCAAAATCTGTTCCATTTTTTCGTTGAAGTCAAAGCTAAAATGTATCATGTTTTTATGGATCTGTTTCTGTTTCAGTTTTGTGTAGCTGAGCTAGCAACATTAACAGAACCAGAATTTACTACAGAACGAAAAAGCTTTCTGTTCTGTTTCAGTTTCTGTTCCTGTTTCTGTTCTTTGTCACTTGGTGCCTTAAATAAAAAGTAGTTTTTAGTGGGGATGTTGTAAGTAAAAACATAATTTGGCAACACTTTTTGTGTAAAAGTTTATCTTTCAATAAAGTTTCTTTTTTCTTCATTTTGTAACTCATCGTTAAAGGCGACTTTTATTTTGAGATTAATTCTTTTTCCATATTTAGATTATCTGCGGCATACATCAGTATTGAAGAAGTTACATACGAAAAGGTGAAGCTTTTCTAAGACCTTTTTTGAAAACAAAGGTTTAAATACGATTTTTTCCGAACCTAATTGAGCAGGTGTCATTCTTAATAATCTGACAAATTTTGCATCTATGTGAAAACTACACATAGCTCTAAATAACTCGTCTATTTAAATGCCAAAGCATGTGGCCATACAATCGATAAACCGGTGTGGACTTTTACACGTCCGTAGTATGAATATTTGGTCGGGTGTTGACTTACCGGGCCTAAAATATTCCACTTATTGTAGCTAGAATTCTGGGCTAAACTCACCCGCAATAAGTTCACTAATGTAAGTACTCGTAGAATACCAAACTTCGAGCGCGTAAAATTCCAACACCCCACTGAAGTGGTCTGGTAAGTTCCAACTAGGTGCACACTATTTATACGAAAATCAACCCGCGTTATAATAGACTTAGTATCTCCGTGATATCGAAAGACCGATAAAGGCAACAAAGGATGGCAATGATCTAAATATCGTGCGTTGCATAGTATACACAACACCCCAACCATAGAAAATCTGCTTCTGAAATTTGAGCAAAGTCGGACTGATTTTGTTTAATTTTTAAGTTTACCTCACATTGAAGTACATATATGCTTCTTGGCGTACTTTCGCTTGCAGTACCAAGCATAGCTTTAGGCTATGAGCTATAATTCAATAGCTGGCTATATGTATGTACCTAATTACCTACTCAAGTTCCGCCTTCATTCGCATTGAATACATAGATTTGTATATACCTTGTCGTGCACCCCTTGTTCATTGAATAATTTCTCCCCTAAAACTAGCAAATGTTTTTACCTATATATTATTATAAGGGATGAAACTGAAATTACAATTAGCCCGCCTTTTCATTTTCTGTACACTCTCCACCCCATCTGGTTGAATTAAAAGGTCACACTTGAGAACAACATGATAAGTACATATATCTATGTAACTAGATACTTGAATAGATTTGGAATTTGCGTTGATAAGATTGATGAATGATTTTTTAGGTAGGTACCTATATAAAGCAGACTTTCAACCTCTTCAGCCATTATGATTTTGGTACCCGTAAAAAACATTCCGGTTTATGTAAAAAAAATTTGAAGTAGAATTTTCGGTAAACATTTATACTCATGGGTAGTACTTTTTAATGGTGATGAACAAAATAAGGGGTCGGTTTGGTATCCCATCCACGTAACGAGAGTTGTGACAGGGACAGCGCTAATGTTTCACAGCCATAGTCCAGCTACCTATTTTCTGTCTTATTTGTTTGTTTATACTGTCAAAAAAGGGGATAACGAGTCCAGAACACATAAATCATTCTTTCATCGATGTATGATGTTATACTTATGAAAAGATATAACGGTAGGCTGAAATTATTTATTGAAAAGGTGTGTTCCGGATTGTTTTGTTCGCACTCAGAAAATGATCCCAGAAGCTGAACAGTAATGGCCTTTCAGATATTTGTTTCGATTTGACATTATTTATGGAGATACACATAGCAATTCAATTGTCAACATTTTACGATGTATAGAAGCGGATAACGTGCTGTTATCCCGTGTAAAAAATTGACACTCTTGGGACTTCTAATAAAACGACGCAATTTATTTTCCGTAAGTAGGCAGTAAGTGCGATAGGTATACGACAAACCATTGCCGCGTAATCTGTGGAAACAATAGTAAAATTTAAAATAGCGGTAGGTGCATATTTTTCCATTCGTCTTTTATGCCAAAGACGAATTTCGCCGCAAATTTTGGAGAAAATCCTTTCTCGCGTGCTCTTATTTTCCCTGTATATTATGTGAAAACGTATAACTATTTTAATAACAAACAATTTGTAAATAAATTAATAAGAATAAATGCAAAAAAAATAAATGGTAAGTAGGTTTGGTTTTTTAGATTGTTCTCTATCCATCTTCCGCTCCAGAAAATGTGCATCCATTCACATTTCAGAGGTAGGTATCTGTCTGTTTATTTTTTTAATATATATATAAATTACATATATTTTTCTCAGAAAAATTCATGCAGTTGCCTTAGGGCCGATTTTCCAATAGTCAGATAAATAGCCTGATTGCTAACTAACGATTAAATTTATTTCACTTTTTGTCTGCTAGATATAAGCTGCGAGTTTTTCAATCATTAAATAAGAGCTAGATAACTATTCGAAGGTAAATTGCTGTGAGTAAGACAGATTGATTGACAATATTCTGTGTTAAAGCATAGAAGATAGTCATGTTCAAAGCTTGACGTTTAAATAAATTGCAAAAAAACAGGATAAAAACATTCTAGAAACGAAAAATTATGTTTATCAAATGTATTTTGTAAAAGCTGAGAAGTTAAAGTAATTGGAATTGTGCGCTTTTTAACAATATTGTTATACATAAATCGGCTTTATACAAGCTACAAGTTTTGTTGACGTTTGAAATAAAAAGATAGCCCATCTATGAAAGGATGGGCTTCGCGAAATACTCTGTTGGTTATCTGACTATTGAAAAATCGGCCCTTAGTGTTGTCCCAAAAATGTGTTAAAATATTCCCAACCATTGAATAAATTTCTATTAGGCTTGTGCGATGTTTTCAAAATCCAAAATCCTTAAATTAGGACCCTTTATATACAAAACCAAAATATTCTGGTGAGGAATGTAGCATGAAACCTAAAATGGGGAAGTGTAATCAACCCATTAGTCGAAAAACAAGTTCCACTTCCAACTGGAGACTCAAACCTGTCAAATATATTGTATCTCGTTTTGTATTTCTTTGTTTTTTATTTTTCTCACATTATGAAAATGGTAGTGTTAACCCCACACACACACATATAACTTTTTATTATATTTTTTACTTAAAGGATCATTCGCCTCTAGCCACGTAAGTGCTACAGAATGATACCGTTTTATTCTATATCTTTCAGAAATGTTAACTTAAATTTGAAGTATTCGTATTGAATTTTAGAAACTTTGTAAATTATACTAGTTAACACTTTTGGTTTATAATGAATAAAAAAATTTATAAAAAAAAAAAAAAAAAAAAAAAATAAGTGGAGAGCTAAGTGAGCTAATTCTAGAACCAGCGAGTTTGTTCGGGACGAACCGGAATAATCTAGAAACTTCCCGGTAGATGGCGAAGCGGATATAAAATGGCAGATTTGAGAACAGGGAGGGACAGTTGATTTTTAAACATTGATTGGTAAAGTTCAAACTAGTAATCGGTTGTGAAGATAAAGAAGTGTAAAGTAATTCAGTGAATAAGTGATTAAGAAATATTGTTTTGAAGTAAATACAGTGGAATCCGGATATAGCGACGGTCAAGGGACCGGCGACATTAAGTCGTTCTAACCGGACGACGCACAAAACGAACTGAAAATTTTATATGTAAATATTAACATATCTGTATGTAAGGAAGTAACGTCAATGAAAACCAAATAAACCTTTAAATCAGAAACATTTTTCTTTTAATTTCACTCAGAATAGCTATTAGTACATGCCAATTACAAGAAAAACAATATTTTAATATATGTAATTGAATACATACATATGTATGTACATAAAAACTGCACCGTCGCGTAACTCTGTTGCGTAAAAACTGTCGCCTGTCGCGCTAATTGTGCTACCTACTGCTATTGCATAGAGAAAATTCAAAGAGTGGCACGATTGCTTTATATTTTTTAAACAACAACCACTAGTCGCTGTAACCGAACGATTTATTGGAAAATTACGTCGCTTAAAACGGTTCGTCGTTATAAACGGATTCCACTGTAATTAGAATAATAAATAAAAGTGATTTTATTATAAAAGTTCAACAAAATAATGTTTTATCTTTTCGAATCCCATATTGAATGTAACAGCAGATATATAAAAATATAAGTTTTCTTTTCAGGGGGTAGCTTATAGGGTCGTAATTTAAAAAAAAAAAAAAAACGACTTTGGAGCTCTTACAATGAAACTACTTTTAGAACATTTTGCAATGTTTGCTAGTATGTAATCTAATTATAAATTGACAGGGCTCATGCATAAATACATATTTGAACATTTGATTTATATTTGTTGTTTAAAAAAACTGTAATTATAAAGTAATGCTTGTTGTTGTAATTTATGTAGCAGTGTTAAAGCACTTTCACATTTGCTGTGATAAACGTCTTAGTATTAACACTTTAACAAGAGGTACCAGGTACCACTGTGTCACTAATTGATTTTGAATATTTACAACATATTTAATATTTGTTTTACTCCATTGGATTGCCCAGTTCAGATTTTGATCTGAAGACTTCTGATTTTCTTTAAATAAGTAAGCCGCTAAATATATAAATATTTTAAGAGAAAAGATAGTAATCGACCAACGATAATGCTTCGTGTGGTAGTCCGTTCACAGTTTTAATAGTATTAAACTGCATTTACACCATCACGTACGCGCATTTTTGCACGAGATATGACAGAGATCCGTTTTTTCGCAGTCAATGCTAGTAAAGGAGTAAGGATGAGATCACAAATCAAACGCCTACAGTGTCATGGATGTGCTTCCCATAATTATAGGTACGTAAAACGGAAATAAACCCAAGTTCCGGGGAATATAATTTCTGTAATAACTTGAAAATATTTCTATATCTGATTTAAAACATGTGAAATAAGAGTGATTTTAAGTTTCAGTAAATTAAACCAAAAATACATCAATCAGTTATACGAAATTAATAAATAATTTCGTGAGGTGTCGCTATAAAAATATCAACACGCAGAACTTTCCCATAATTCCTAACACGTAAGCAAGATGGACAACCAAGAAAAGTGTAACTTTTTTTTTGCGTGTTAGGTAATGCCGTCCCTTTTAGTCATACAGCTATTTAGTATATAGTTAGCATCCCTTTAATAATGCGGCATTAACCAAGTGTCCTGAAGCTGTGATTATACATTCCAATTTCATGTCAAATTTTGACTTGCCGACGTCATTATGACGTAAAAAGCTGTCCTAAATTTGTCACTATGTGTGATTGCCTGTCAAGCGTCTGGTTACGCGGGGTGTCGCAGCGCACTCTCACGAAAAGGAAAAGGAACACGAGACCAGTGACCGCCGAATAACCGGATTTTTGTGTCTACCTACCTACATACTTGAAGGCTGATGCAATTCGCACGACGTTAGGAGCACGGCTTAGGTCGACGGCTACGGTTAAACGCGGCAAATAGGCTTAATGTGGTTCGCTTCGCTCGCTTAAAGGGATCTAAACTCCAGTATTTTATTTTCCAACACGAGACTGTACGTTTTAAGGCTCAACTTATTTCTTAAAATACTATTTTAAATTATTAGGTTACGTTAAATACGTAGCCGTCGACCTAAGCCGTGTCCCTAACGTCGTGCGAATAGCCACTTTGATACTTGAAACTGTCTTCCTTACTTACTGCACGTCAACCAATACGCCTCTCTGCCTCCTACTGCGCACTCCATTTTGGTTGAGGTTAGTTTCAAATTTGTCTAAGACGAGACCTACCACTACTGCGTTGTCTTTCGGGATTGCTGTCAAGACGCTTCAAGCCCATCCGATCTACAAGTCTTTACCCATCTTAGGCGAATGATGCCCAATTTCTTGCGGTGGTGGTTTATTGTTGAAACTCCTCTTAAAAGTCCGTCAACCGTTTTCGGTTTTTGTTCTTCCTTCTCGTGTGCTTTCTTCTATTTTCCCACCATAGTTTTATTAATATTGGCTTACGTAGTGAGAAGTATGTTGAAAGTACATCGAAGAAAAATAAAATGGGTGTAATATAGAAAATCGAACTGACATTATTATTACAACAATAGACTTTTTGCTTTTAACTTTTAACATCGTTAATTAACTGGCACAAATTGTATCAAACACTTAATACGTCTTAACAAAGCTTCAGTGAATCCCTTATCCGCCACTGCTTGGGTTTGTGCAGTCGATATCAATTGTTTGCTAAATGTTTCGTTGAATATTGAAACGAGGCTCTTCTTCAGATAGCTGATATCATCCGAGGAAACACGCCAACTTGCTTCAGCCGATGACGAAACAAAGCCTGAAGAAAATTTATTTTTTTATCACCGACAGTTTTGGCATTTTCTAGTTTTCACTTACTGTCTGAGGGAAATGCTACCGATTTGTTGAACTGTAGAGTGTTCACGGGAATAGTGCGCCTCATGTAAAAATCAAGATGTGTCCACAACAGGTATAAGCACTGTTCAGTGATAAATGCACAGTGATTCAGTTCATTTTGCTTTTCGGACAACCGCTCAGAGAGCTCAGCATAATTGGTGCGGGCTGAAACAAAATTATGAAGTGAATTCAGTGAGGATCTCGAAATTCATGTGCATACCTCCAGAATCTAGACTTATATTGGACAAAGATGCACGCTGACGTAGAAGATTGTCGTAAATAGATTTTTGCCTATTGTAGTACTCCACCGAGTTCTTCAGTTGATTGAGCACTATTCCAAGGCTTGGAGAAATCTCAAGGGTTCCACTGCGGTTTTCATTGCTGAAATAATAATAAAAAAAAATATAGATTGATATACAGCATCCGGAAGTGGCTATGTTACCTCTGAATCGAATCCGTAATACTGGGTGAGAATAGTATTCCTGTTGCGCGGTGATCTGCTGAATGATTTGCAATCGCATTCCGGCAATAGAGGGCTATATTGGATGCAGTTTCCAAAAAGTACTTCACTTGCAGCGCTTTGTTTTTATCAGTTGGCTCGAACATCATATTTTCTGGCTTCAACATCTCCTTCAAAGTCGCCTCGCTAATTATGAACCGAGGAAACAGTGACAACATAAGGCGCTGCATACGGTACAGATGAACTCCAACTTCCTGGTTGAAGTTGGGATCAGCTAATGCACAAAATTCCTAAAAAAAAAAAACAATAAACAATCAAACAAGAACCCATTTCCCAGTTCTTTGCTGCCAACGAACCTGGTTTGTAGTACGAGCTATCAAGCCGGTGATTGCAGAAAGCTCTTGCAGTAAACCAAGATCCAAAAACGGAGTGCCAGCTCGCAATATGATCTCGATCATATCCCCGTGAGAAAGCAAGAAATGCATTACCTGTGACACAGCCGAATGGTTTTCTGATCCGAGTGTCGAAATAATTGCATCGCACAAACTCAAAGCGGGAAACAATATTTGTTGATAGCGCGCCTCAATGGGGGGCACAAACGAGTCTTGCCGCTTGTGGCGTGAGTAACTGCTTATTTGAAAGTCAGGATGCATATCAAACACTTTCATGCCTGAAAGAACTCCCAGAATTTTGTCTTCCAGCAGAAGTTCTGAGCCCACATGCGACCCGGCCACACGAGCCAACATTGCCATCTTCGATTCGTAAACATACAACGCCCGCATATTCTCAGGAGTGTTACGCAAAACTCGACACAAGCTTTCATCCGACTTTAATAGGCTGTCGATGAGATGCGACAAATAGCCACGCTTTGCAATAAAGTTTATAAAGCTCGTCAGAGAGTCCAAGTCAAGCAAAGTATCAATGCACGACAATGCCGACATTTTGCAAATATCATGTCCCCCTATGCAATCATGGCACAAAATGTCAATCAGTTTGTCTCCGAATGAGGTAAAAACTTCAATTGTCATCTGAACTTGATTAGACTCGCCGAGATGCTCATTGTCCTCTGAGGCAAACATGGAACGGTCAAGGCGGGAAATGTAGCTGAAATTGCGACGGATAAAAAAACCTTGACAGGCGAACGTTTATTTAACGGTACTTACTGTTCATCGTCGGTCTTTATTGCTGCGGCTTCACCGGCATTTCCCTTTACAATGTGCATAAAGTTCAGTAGCGATGCGTATAAGTTGATGCGCAGTTTTTGCGATGTCACGCCACTGACGATAATCCACTCGACGATATTTCGCAATATAAATTTAAGGCTGAGTGTGTTTGACTTGGAAAATGTGGACAATGCCTTGCCATTGCCACTGAAAGTTGATAGGTGGCGATTGTCGTTTTGATCTGGATAAAAAATGCAAATAAATACAAAAATCGTAAAAAGCTGCTGAAAACGCGATGGTGGCCAATGAACAACTTATGACCAACAGCAGCCCTTTTCTTACATCCAAAGAATGGGTTACTGCCACCGTACTGATCGCATTTGTTCCACAGATCAGATCAGACTAGCACAAGTTTTCCGGACCCCAATACACACTGGGAAACTTGGTAGTCTCTACCAGTGGGTGAACTCTTCTCACCTGATTCCTTTTGCGCAGTGGACTTTTGAATGTAGCAATAGCGCAAGTTAACCAGCAGCAACAGCACTGTCCCCGACGATATATTCGCCAACTCCAGTATTATCTGCACTGGCACAACTTTGCTTAGGATACCCTGAAGTATTTCAATTATGAGCTCCTGTTTTACCTCGACTGGCAGCGCGGGTATAGGTGCACAACTGAACAATATTTCCGTTACCTAAAGACCAAGTTGATTAACAATCCAAGAAGTGGCCCTTTTGTAGACTCACCTGTCCCCATGCTTCCATAAATTTCACTGTAGCAAAACTCTTATTCTTCTGTTCGTTCACTTTGAGCGCAAACACCAACACAGATTCGATTTCCTTGAGTATCAACTGTCTCTGACCAGACGCAATTGTATTTTGAACAGTGTGCAGTTCGTCGTTGAGAATGTCATGCAGTTTCTTAATGTTTATCAATTTAGGGCCATATTCGGATTTGTGCTCGCATTCTTGTAGGATCTGTGCAGTTAGTGAATTGTCAAAGAAATCCCACTTGGGATGGGTAACCGATTTCGCCTCAAACTCGAGGCAGTCTAGCAAATTACAAATCAAAAGTTTGGCTCCCTTATCGGATGATGTCTGCATTTCACTTAGAGGATTGGAGTAGTAGTGGCTGAGTTCCAAAGGAATGTTTTCTTGACTCGCAGTCCCGGAAACACCTTTGACGAGATAACAACATTTTACCACGGAAAGTTTACAATGCCAGCTCTAAAATCTTACCCAGAAGTATTTCACACAAGTGTTGGAACCGAGTTATCTGACTATTGGCAGCCGTAATTTTCAGTTCGATGGCAGTGCACTTGAGCAAGTGGCTCATTTGATTCAAAACTTGTGAACGTTGGTAGTTTCTAAATGGCAACGCAGAGATATGTCTGCACAAAAAGTCGTTGCACGTGCGTAGGAATCGCAGGATGGTGTCCGATGTCCGGTGATTGAAGCACAATGCATACAAGAGACCGTATGCTTTTTCAATTATGATCTCATATGCCGCGTCACAGTCAGCCTTAGCTTTGAGAGTCTGAAATAGATTTTCTGTAAAGGACTGATGTAAGGATTTAGGTTCGCACTTACCTCCAAATGATTGTCTAGGAGGAAAACAAGCGACTTTGTGCAAGTGCTTGGAAAGTCAAGAACACCAGGCTTCTGTAATAGCGTCGATCGAATGTCCTTAGTTATATCGAAACCTAATAGGAAGTGTGCAACATTGGGTGCCGGTTGCGGCAGGCAGTCTTGAATTAGGCAGATAATGGCCTCCTTTAAATAGAAAATCATGCATCAAGCTCATCTCATAGGTTAGATCGAACATACCTTCATTTCTAGTTCGATTTTGCCCTCATTCTTCCCCTCGTTGTCAAAATCATCGGCCAACGAGGTGGGTAGCTCGCCTTCTAAGCTCTCCACAAACCCATGACGAATCTCTGTTTGGATTCTCTCGTTTTGCGTAAACATTCCCAAGATTTGGGAACTGACATTCGGAAGACGCGACACTATATTCAAGATCTTTACACAAACCAAAGCGTGACGCGGCAGCCAACTGTTGTAGGTAACGAATTTTGTTGTATTCAGCACATGGTCCGGCTTGCCACTTCTTGGATTCACGTCCAGCATAATTTTATTCAAACCAGAGAGTAAGGTTGAGCAATTCGCCACCGAATGAGCGTCAAAATACAAGTCTTGATTAGACAGACCCAGTTCGAGTATATTTAGACAGTGGAGAGCACATTCCTCCAGCTTTGATTTGCCGGGAAACGGGTGATATTGATCCAGGCAGTTGCGGGCTTCATCGATAATGTGAAGCAACAAACGCAGAGTGTCTGATTTTGTGTGCAATTGCAGCATAATATGATAGCCTGGCGGAGCATTCTCCTCCTTATTGTCGGCAAAATCTGCCGGACTTATCTCGTATGACTTGAGGAAATAGTGAAGTATTCTCAAGCATTTCTCGCCGACTTCCCACTTTTCTGCTGGATTTTTGTAGTTTCTGTAGAAAGAAAATATACAAAAGTCATATATACAAATTATCCACAACGAATTGTCTGTTAGAAATCTTTTGTTTAAACAATTACTTAAGGGCGACTGACGAGAAAAGTTTCTGTTTCAATTCTTTAAATGATGGTGGCACACACACCAAAGCAGGGTCGGCAAAAACCTTCAAACTTTTCAAATGCTCTGCTCCGAAGCAATTCGTCAGTGCACACGTGAACTTTTAACGTTTTTAACTTCCCGTCTCGGAGAAGTAAATAAAAAAAACCTTTGCAAGGACTACTCACCTGTTGTAAAACTTAAGGAGAATCGCATCGATGATAAATGTTAAATATGGATCTAGACCAGGTTTTCTCGGACCGCCGCCCAGATTTCTTGGAACAGCAGTGGATGAGAGTGAATACAATAGCTCCAAGGCCGCTTGTGACAGAGGGTACAGCTCATTTCGGGACTCATTTTGCTCGATTTCCACCTCCAGTCCGCACACAACTACACCAAAGATGCATTTTAAATCACGTACTACGGAACTCTACTCGCACTCACCATAAGTATTTGTGGTAGGAATTGTAGCGATGATTTGCGAAGCTTCTAAATTATTCCATAGCTGGATTGCAGTATCCTTAGATTTTCCAAGTGCTGCCAATGTCAGTAGAATGTCTGCCTTCAAGTTGATGGGCACAGAACAACTTAACAGCCCTGCAAACAAAACAGGTTATCTAGGTTAGCGGCCAGCTACTTTTTTTCTGAACTTACCAAGCAAGACATGCAAAGGTTCCCAGTTTGGGTGCTCACATAGAGCCACCCTTGCCATTTCATCGTATGTGGCAACAGAACGTATAACACCCAACACAGCATGTAAACCGTCAATTTCCTGTGGATTGATACTCCTGTTCAACACACGATTTCTGTAAATAGTCTCGCTACCCGGACACTGTTCTTGACGCAGATTTCTGAAAGCAGACGCATTTTATCGAGTGCTCAATAGTGTAAAATGTTTGTCTACGTACGAGTAGTATCGAGCTAACGAACTGAAAAAGTGTTCCCAGGACAATGTCGCACTCCCCGATAAGCCAGATCCTTGCTTTAGCAAATTGAAAGTGTTGCGAGCTGATTGGCCGCAGCTTGAGAGGCCAGCCAGCATTCTTAAATATGGAACGAATAGAATCGGAGGCAGGAGTTCGCCAGCCAAGCGAATAAATTTAAACAACGAGACCGAACGGGATGTAGTCTTGGCGTAATTGGCAGGAATGTCCATTGGCCCCCAGTATTCTACACTAAGCGATAGACCAGACTTGTTGCCATCGTAGAATTTGCCGATAGACAGCATAAGGAGTTCGAAGTTGTGGTCCAGGTTTGATGGCGGGTCCAAGCCCTCCTTGGCAAAGCCTTGTACAGTTCGAGCTGTTTCATCAGCTCGTCCTCGCAGTTCGGTGACCTGGGAAAAAATCATATCCATTATTTCTAGAGTAAAGGGCCATCTCACACTTCATCAATCCTAACATAAGAGCTGTCAAAAGGAAAATAATTTCCGATAACAGAGCCAAGTATAATTTTTACTTTATTTATAGGAATGGGAGAAGTAGAGTTTTCGCGCTGGTACGCAGGACAAATAGGTAATCCCACCATAGCTCACCTTTGAATGCATGAAGTCGATGAAATCGGTGAATAACGAGTGCACACGGCGGTAAAAGAACTCAGTCCTAAAAAGAATGAACGTTAACTTTCAGCTTCAAGCTGGAAATGAATGCACATACTTGAAAAGAATATCCCTGTCCAGGAAATAGTAATGAATGAAATCGAAGACTTTCGATGAAATCGCCTCGTCCACAAGCTGTTCGTCGCGGTCAATCACTCTGGCGGAGGTAAATTGAAGATTTTGTGGTGCATGACGTAGACTTGCCATTGATAAACCGAAAGCAAACATTACAATTGATTTAAGCCGGTTATCCCATTCCCATTTGGTGTCCGTTTGCAATGCCTCGTATATATGCTGCGCATAACCAGTCTCATTGATAATGGGCAAGTTTTGAACACTTCGCTCATTGTCCTCCTGCCTTTGTAAGACACTGGTATCGAACGAATACAGTAATGCCATCAACAGCGTCATGGTGACATCATCAATGCCGCCAGTAGATTCGGTTGGTTTGTATTTCGCCAAATATTCCATCAGTTTTTTGGCAACGTTCTTTAGTAAACCGCATTGGGCCGACCAATTAAACAGCGCGGTTGCTAACGCTAAACGAATATCCTCAAAGAGATCGAGTACTTGTCGACGATGTTTTGGCGGTCCAAGGGCACGATTCTTGGTTAAAATGCTGAGCTGAAATAAAATTTTAGTTCGCAATCACACAGCTTAAGCATTTAGGTAGATTATACCTCAGAGGAAATATCCAACTGTTCCAAGAGTTCTATTACACGTCCCAAAACGCTTGACTCCTCAACAAGGTTCTGAGTGAACGATGAGATTAAATAGGTTACCTATCAAAAAAAAAATGCAATTATTATGTGTAAATTGAAACGTGTGGCAGCAACTTACTTCCTTGGGCGCATCAGTACACCATGATACACCATTACTAGCTTGAAACAAATCCCGCAAAGAACAAGCAATTGCCTTGCGACCATCATAATATAGCAATATTGCTACCAATCCACGAGGAAGTCCTGGATGTTGCGGCATTTGCCGCTGAGCGGTGCATAGTAATTCCAACGCGATAAATTCATCCAAATTAAACATATCCGAGATGATGATGCTCTCATCAACTAAATCCTTGGAGAGCAACATGTGACCATGCCCCGGTATATTAATGCCATCGGTAATGCCTTGTCTGAGCTGAGAGCGATTGTTCTCATTCTTCGGCTAGGTGGTATTGAAGTGGTTAACATTTTTCTAGAGAAATATCGTTCCGTTTGACTTACCGGATTCCTTAAAATGTTTGTAAAATTTTGTTTGTGCTTTCTCAAGACTGATTCTAACTCTGGAATTATTTGTTTGGAGGGATTCGCAATTGAATTTTCGATGACCCGGTATAAGTGCTTGTATGGAGTCCACATATCTTCTGGCATTGCTGTTTTAACAAACGGATTTTTTTTTATTGTGATTGGATGAAATTGTTATTCCTTTTAAAAATTACCTTCACCCATTGCAGCAGATGGATATTTTAATGATAAAATTAATAAATTCTTTCACTTGAATATGCTGTAGGTAGCCTATGGGTGGTTTACAATTCGCATAAATGCGGTTTGCCGCCAGTGTCGAAATCTAATGTCAAAATTTTAAATCCATTCACAATTATGTAAAAATAAAACTTTGCTGGGTACGTTCAATAGGTTTTGTCTTTCAAAATAACACATTTTATTTAACTCCCAAACTATAGTCGTACCTACCCAGAGATAAATCATACGGGTCTCTGGTCGTACCTACCAAATGGAAGACGCGTACAAGGTTATGGTCTTGAAAATTTCCCTCAACAAGAAAACAATATTTATAGAAATTGCATAACGTTGAACAGGAGCTCCGTAAGCAAAGCTTATCTAAGTTCAGTGGAAATAAAGAGCCCGTATTTAAGTGCTGTTGGATTTGAAAATTAAATAAAAACTGGAATATTTTACTTTATCACACTGACACAAACGAAAAAAAAACAGCTGCATATACTTAATATATTCCGCGAAATATTTGTGTGAGTTTTAATAACATTTACCCAAAAAGAAGTAATAATATTTTTAAAGTCACAAATTTGTTTAAAGCCATTTCGATTCTTCACTGTGAATCGTCCTTATAGTGAATTTAGCTTGCATATAAATCTGTCAAAAAAATTGTTTTCATGGTGTCTGCATTCAATTTTAGTCAATTGTCAAATCAATTTTCATTGCAATTTCAATCGGTAGTTTCATATTATTCAATAAAATTAAAAACATTTTGTATTAAACGGCTACCAATTTAAATAATTGAATGCTTAGCTATTGAAACTTGCAATGGCAAATATCGATGTTCGCAACATTAGGGTATTGGCTTTTTTAGATGCCTACGAAAAGCAAGAATGTCTATGGAATCCTGCACTGGATAGCTATAAAAATAAAGCTGATCGTGATAGAGCATACTTGAGAATTATTCAGGACCTAAACATTCCCTCACTTACTGCACACGATGTTAAGCTGAAAGTCAAGGGTATTAGGACAACATACGCAAAAGAGTTAAGGTTTCTTAACAAGCATAAAGAACAGGGCAAACCGTATAAACCGAAGTTGTTTTGGTTTAACAGGGCGAATTCTTTCTTGAGAAATGTTTGCGTTTCAAGGCACAGAAAAGCGGTAAGTATTGTTGACTAGGTACTTACGTATATTCGAAAGGCTCTTCGGTTACTTTTGTAATATAAATGCTTTTGGCAGTGCTGATAACTATCTACAAAGGAGCTTTGTCTTGTTGCGCTGGCCCATTACCTTCATTTATTTAGCAATATTCAGGGGCCAGATTCTGTAAGGCGCAGCGATAAAACATTCTCGTACGCACGAAGGATTTGCCTTATGTTACACAAGCAAATTCCTTCGTGCACACGAAAACGTTTGGACGTTTCGCCTTACAGAATGCCGACCCAACTATTTGAGTGCAAGACCAAAATAGGTATATACCTAACTAATTAAATTTTCATATACATAGTTAATAATGACCATTTCATTTGCTATAATTGCGCTGCATTAGTTCTCAAAAAAACCGTTCAGTTCTTTTCAAAGGAAGACGAAACAACATCAAACCAAATCGAAATAAAAGATTGCACCTTTGAGTACGTCAGTGACGTTGGAAGTAATGATGATATGACACAAAATAAACCAAACGAAGATGAAACGAATCATATACTCGAAACTGCTTCGACACATTCGCATGAAGCTTCAATGGATTTTAAGTTTGGACAAATTGTTGATCAAGTTGATACACAAATCGAATACCAACCGGAGGAAGTTCCCGCAATGCAGTCGCTTTTTGCCACAACTCGTACAGCAGATTCTTCAGCGCCCAATGCAAAAAATCGAAACGAACCAGTCATTTGGAAGGACGACGAGTTCGAACTGTTTTGCCGAAGTGTAGCTGCTCAATTGCGATCCATACCGGACTCGTATTCCCGTTCAGTGGCAAAGTTGAAAATTCAACAAATCCTCTTCGAGGCAGAGACTGGCCACTACAGGAACACTCCTTGCATTACGATACCTGTTGCACACTCATAGATATTAAAAACAAATAAAACCCAACGCAATTCTGTTTGTTTACTTATTGCTAAGTATTTCTTCATTACTAATCAAAAATTTATTACTCGTAATTGCTAGCAGTTAAATATGTAAAATTTTGAATAAAACAATATGCGCGCCCTTAAAGTGTATCATTCAGAAGTTTAAGACCGATTTTCTTTTTGTAGAATGGATTGATGGGACTCGGCATTGCGTTTGGTTTCAGGAGACCTTTTGTGGGCATGTTTTTCGGATCGTAGGGCACGTTGGGTGAGCTCCTAATTTGTTTTATATATTCACTTGGCTTCTGGCTGGTATTTCGTTGGAGAACAATTTTCACGCGTTTGGGGGGAGTATATGGCGAGCCCGCCTGTGTTTTCATGATATTTGCGCTTTGAGTTGCCAATTTCTTGACCTGCTTTCCGAGGAGTGTGTTCTTTTTTGGAGTCTTCGAGTTGGTGCCGTTTTGAGTCAGCTTTGCAAATGGATTTGGTACAAGATCTGATAGTTTTTCATTCGCACTCTTAAGTTGTTGTTTCATTGATGGGACAAAGTATTCAATTTCACCATCCTTTAGCGGTTTATCCCATTCAGTAGTACTTTTGTTTAGTTTTGTGTCAGACGCTGATGGGTTGAGTTTGCTGCCTTTTGGTAGCTTTTTCTTGTTATTTTTCGGAGTGGCCTGTGATTCTGTGGTTTGGGGGACCTCTTCAGTTTTCTTGATTTTTTTCGGGGACACTTCAGCTTCCTCTTCAACCCATGTCATGCAGGAGAGCGATTTGCGTTTCTTTGCTTGGCCGCCATTCTGAAGACTCTTTGGCAGCGAACGTTCGATTAGCTTTTCAAATGTGTCCTCATCGGCTTCGCTAAAGTTCAATGATGCAAGAAGTTTCCTACGTTTTCGTTTGTTGAGTTGTTTCAGCTTCCTCGATGTGGAGTAAATGTCATTTTCCATGTCTTCCAAGGCGTCCACTTTGCTTTTAATTAAGGGCTTATCCGATTTGAGGTTGGGCTTAGGCATCTTTTGCACACCCAATGGGAATTTCCCCGTCTGATATATTTGATACCTAAAGGAAGACAAATGTAGATGGTTAGAGTTGAGGTGAGATGCAAGCGTCACAAGCGTTGGTACATACTTTTCTAAAATGTCCTTTAGGAGCTTCCGACTTCTGGGAGCAGTTTCCTCCTTGTAGATAAGAGACTCTATCTCTTTTACAACGTACTTCCCATCCAAAGGCAGGAGCGGTATGAAAACATCTACATTTCCGGCTCTGGGATCCAAGGGCTTTTGCTGTTGCTGTGTCTGAGGATCCGCTTCGTCTGTAATTTACCGAAAGATGCAAAATTTTCTTTGTGAAGCCGAGGCTTTTTACTAACCTTCGCCTTCTGCATCAGAAGCAGCCTCAACCTTTTCTAAATCATCAATAGATTCGGTAGGGAATCCCAACTAGAAGGATAATCAATTAATACAATTCAGAGCAAGAAGCTTAGTGAACTTACCTCCTTCCAGGCGTTGTACTTATCGCTATATTCCCGGCCCAATTCGCTCTGATAAAGCAAATGATGGAAGATCCTGTTGCGGCAGTGGCCGAGAATTTTGAAATCATGCTGCTCAGCCATAAACCTTACGAACGGCTTTATAAATAGACCAACTGTTTTCGCGTTAAGCTCGCCCTCAGATACCTTGGCCAGTTCTTCGAAAAAAACATCCATGAAGTGCATTGTAATTCCACCCGAGGTGCTTTCCGCCAAAACGGATCCAAAGACATGCGAATTGAATTCCTTAACACTGCCTGCTGTCCAGTTGTCTTTTTTCAACAAACGAAACATATACCGCATCATCCGCCTAATTAGCTGAAATCAACTATTGTACATAAAGTTTTGTTTGTATCGCACCAAATCCTACCATTAAGAACTTGTCCATTCTCCACTGGTCGATGCCAAACCATTCCCTGCACATTGTTTTCAGGAAGGCTCCAAAGAACTGAACCCCCGTTTTTACATCAGTGAAACAATTTATTAGTTTGCCCAAGTCTTCGGCTAGTTCCTCCTGCACCAATGGCTTATCTGACATCCACATCATGTAGTAGAGGCCCTTCCAAATACGAAGGAAGTCTTCTTCGGTAAATGCTATAGAAAATATAACATTTTAGAATTAAGGACGACATTATGAAAATTAAAAGACTTACGGAAGGAACTACTGGCTCTCAGCGTCAACCAACGCCGCAGTTTTTTTAACTGCTTCGTTCTTTGCACTAAATCATTGCTTGCTAGCGCCTTAATAATTTTCACCTCTTGAGCTATTACTAAAACATCACTAGATAGTTTTTCATTCTCCTCTTTATCACTGACAGGTTCTTCTTCAGGTTTTGTGTTTGTTGAAATTTTGGAAATCATTTTTTTTATATAATAATTAATGAACGGAATAGGTAGACTGTCCGTATTTTTATTTCTTGAAAATGAAATAAAAATGCTTTTTCCGATTCTCACACGTGGTGGTGGTAGAATTTGGAATGACAGAAAAGAAACCAAACGTCAGTTGGGTAGTGATGGGATGTGGTTAGCAATTCGCAGGTAATCGCAGAATTTATCGATAATCGAATTCGGTGGGTAGGTACTTATGCGTTTTCCATTGGTTTCACTCGGGGATACACTCATTCTGAAATCCAATGGAACAGCAAAACTGCTTCTGACAGAATCCACAAAAGTGTTGGTGAAATGCCAAAAAATAATCTACGGCTGCTATCAGCTGACTTGTAATAAATACATAAATTGCACTTGTGTGAGTGCTTCTTGAGTGGATTCGGACTTCAAATCGAGAACCGAAATTCTCTTCTCAGAATCACCGGAAAAGTATTTTTTGTGCCAATGGAAAACGAGATTACCCATTATGCCATCACGTCATTTGATTTTTAAAATTGTCAATCAAAATAACATACATTCATAAAAAAAAATTATTTGGCCAAGGCCTGTTCGTTTAAAATTCAGGAAAATTTCTGTGAGGAATGAGCAAAACATCTTCGTACAGAAATCCTCTGTTTGCAAACGTCAAACGGCTAAATAGAAAAAAAGTGCTTCGCAGTGAAAACTCTTTGGTTAGGTAATTTTTAACTTTTCATATTTTAAGTGGAAATAATAACAAGAAAAGGTTCCAACATGTTGAGGAGGGCAAACCAAATTGGGCGTCTTTTCCTCGGTAAAAATCTACTGCGATTATTCAGCTAACCCGAAATTCTACAATAGATTCTTCATATCATTTTCAGAAGCACCCGCTCAACTCAGAATTCAGTCGGCAGGACTGAAATACTTTCCCCCACCAATTAAATATGAAAGTAAGTAGGTAAATCTAGAATGCTGATCTTGAAATTGATGTCAATTTATTTTAGATATTGAAAAGTTTGAACGTCCCAAGCTGCGAGTTGTTGAGAAGGTGCCACAATATCCACCAAATCTCCGGCCACCTAAAATGCAAAAGAAATTGAAACTGATGCGAGGCCCTGAGCCAGTACACAACACTCTGATCCATAAGCAGTATGGTATTGTAGCCACTGGTGGTGGCCGCCTGCGATATGGACATTATGAGATGTTGCGTCTGACAATTGGTAGGAAGATGGACATTAGCCGAATGTTTGCCATTTGGAGAGTGCCATCACCGTGGCAGCCTGTTACAAAGAAAGGACAAGGACAACGTATGGGCGGAGGCAAAGGTTCCATCGATCACTATGTAACTCCAGTGAAAAGCGGTCGTGTAATATTAGAAGTTGGAGGAACTTGCGAATTTGCAGAGGTTAAGCCATTCCTTCAACTGGTGTGCAGACAGTTGCCGTTTAAGGCAATGGTTGTGTCCCAAGAAATGATGGATGAAATGAAAGCCGAAGAAGAAAGGCTTGAAAATGAGAACCAAAATCCTTACACTATGAAGTATGTGTTTCAGAATAACCTCAATGGATGCCATAGATGGATGTCGCCAGTAGATCACAAGTGGTTTGGAAAATACTTGTAATCAATTGAAAATAAAACACGTACATGTACACTCAGTTGTGACTTTTAGATATCTTTTCTTTAACGCATACCGGTTACAGATTGCAGTGCATAAGAAAGCACTAATCATTGTGTTGGAAAAGTGTTGATTTCAGCGCGCAATGTGACTTCTACTCTAACGTTCATCTTCTGAGCCAATATAATCGTTCTCTTATTTCGAAGATGGTCCACTTATCTGGCTGAACCTAGTTATTTCAGGAAAATGTAAGATCTTGTAAGTGTTTTCCTACAAGCTGTGTTTTTTCTAAAAAAAAAAAAAAGTTCATAATAAACGAAAACCAAAATAAAACATTAGATGAGCCACTTTTAAGTTCTAGTAGTATAACCATAACCCAGTGGTTGCAAAACTGACAACCACACGATTCATATTTAACGCCTAGTAATGTTCCTACAATTGTATGTTTCTATGCCATTACGGCAACCTAAATTGGTAAAGCTTTTCCATTACAGATATCCGTGAAGTTTGCGGGCTGTTTCCTTTTTTTTGGCAGCCTAACCTTGTGGTGCCTAGTGCCGTGTGAGACCTCAATATTTCATACATACCCCATGCGTATTTAAAAAAAAAAAATTGGGGCAACAGGTTTGTAGGGACCTAAGGCCAGAGCTTCTCACAACCATTCGTTCTCACAACCATTCGTTTTATTTTTGGGACGAATGGAAGGGATCTTCAATTTTACGCCAAGTCCAAACGGCCAATTGAGAAGCTTTTTCATGACATTTATACTCTTAGATGTTTGTCAGACGTTCGCGAGGTGGCGCAGTGAAAAAACCCTCAACAATGGGTTTACCATACTAAAAATACAAAGGACTACGAAAACAAGTATAGGCAAACATAATTGAACATTACATTATGACTTTTATTTAGGTAGGTGATAACTTTTATACATACATACAAAAATTATGCTCTATAGAAAAATATACATGTTATAATAACAATCATAGTCTATTTAAATCTCTATTGACGATGAAACATGTTAAGAATAACCTTTTATTATTATGCAACAACATTAGGCCATGTGTTGTGTGTCAGTAAAATAAAACCGAATGCAAAATTGTCCGGTTGCGTCTAAACTCAAAGTCTTGCAGTAGCTCATCGATATCGTTATCGAGATCAGTTGATTTGGCCATCTGGAAGTAATAGAAATAGATTTAAAAAAAATGTAGATCAGTAATGGAAATAAACTGGTTAAACAGAATGCGGTGCATTTTTTGGAAAATTTCCATTTTTAGCTATCTCCTCCTCAGCGAGGAGTAATGAATTTATAGACTGTGCAACCACGATATAAAGTGGCACCCAGATTGATCCAAAATTCATATAGAACTACCAATCCAAAGGGACATTTGTGCCAGCATATTTCAAGCCGAAATATCTGTATTTGGATCAGTTTTGGTAAAAACAACAGAAGGCGTCTTTTTGTTTTACCCACATGATCTATATGGATCATTGAATTACTTGGTTTAACAGTTGGACTATTGTTGTAAATCATGAAAACCAATGATCTATGTAGACATGTAAGTAAAAAACAAGAAATTGTAGTGCAAAGCCAGATAGCCAATTGGTCGGACGAGCCTATGTAAATGCCTACACAGAAGTAAGAAAGCGGCTTGTATCAAAAAACATATTCTCCAGATGGAAAAGAAAGAGCTCGAGCGGCAGACTACTTGGTGGAAAGCGTACTCCAGTGACTTGGAGTATATACTGCCACCAACACGGGTGAGAAAGAATGGGCAAAATAACATCACATCACAAATCTGTGATGAATTGCGCTTGTCAATCGCTCTTTCTTTGAGCAGATAGACAATTGACAAAAAAAAACCCGAGGAGACTATGTATAAGTTAAAAAGGAGAGCTAAGTGAAAGGGAAGTTTTTGATAAATTCTTACAAACATCTCTCACAATTACACAATAAACACAACAAAAACATAAAAATGCACTGCTGGTGCCAGCTGAGCCGGTAAGAAAAGCATCGTTTGCGATAAAACAACAAAATTATTTAAACATCTGCATAATCCGCATTATGTCATTGAAAACAATGGTTTGATTGGCTATTTGCATACAACCTGTTCCATCTAAGAAAAAACAGCTCATTTGTGAATTTCTAAAGCGGGTACTTAGCCTAAAATGTGATTCATTCATTGTTAAAAGAGCTACCTAGGTTCCATGAATTCAGCTGACTACGCCCTGCATGAAAGACGAAAAAAGCCTTACAATAGCAAAGCAAACTGATAACAGTCCTTGAAGACAGTCTTGATTTAAAAAGCCGCATATTTATTAACAAATAATTATAAATATTCAGGATAGACATGCTCCAATATAAATTTACCATATTTATCATATCAGCGATGAGGAACGTTCCCAGTAGTGCGTCTTCGTGGTTATCCTCAACGTCAACATTGAACACATGAACGGGTTTGTTATAAACTGGCTCTCTAGATTCCATACATTCTAATACCTGTTGATGGAAATAGAAAGCTCTGAGTCAAGTTGCTTTTGTAATAGTTCGGAGAATAGTTTACCTGATCATAGACACGTTCTTCCACGGTAACAATTATATCGAATTGGTCTTTACAATCCTGAAACCGTTCCGGGCACTTTTTAATTCTTCTATTTCTATCGAGCATGTGGAGTAATCCGTTCTGAGTGTAGCTATTTGATATTTTAAGGAAAATAAATTCGAAAACAATATAAAGGAAGTTTTAACCTAAAATCGACATAGAAAAGGATACTATTGTTTGTCTTTAGTAACTAGATCGTTGTAAATATTATCATATGGAGTTCCAAATTCGTATACATTTGGTTTGTCTATAGCAGTTCCAGGAAGTTTCACTCGTTCACCAGTGCCAAACGATCGCACTTTGTATCCCTTCTTTGCAAGAAATCCATGAGCTTCCATAGATCTGTTCATATTGGAGGAACATATTACTGCAATAACTAAATCGGATACATTTGCCATGCTGCAAAACGTAAATGTATAATTAGTAGTTTTTTAATAGAAATTATAAGTTAAATTTTGTATTTTTATTACATGAAACTTCACTACGCGAATGAAAACGAAAAATGCAAATGCAAATTCACTGATATCTGTCAAGTGTCAAGAGGGAAAACAAAAATTTGGTACATGTGGAATAAGAAATGAAATGAAACGGAAGAGGAGTACTAGGAATGTGTCTCGTTATTTTGTATCATACAAATTATTTACATTTGGTCTTTGGATTTGGATATCCTCAGTGCTTTTGGTTATTCAACCACAGTTGATGTGATAAATAATTGACGTTTCATATTCTACTACTATTGTCCGCGAAGTAAAAGGTAACCTACCACTGGTTTTATTTTTGCTAACACATACATAGAAAACAAATTCGTTGAAAAATTAAAAACCAGTGAGCTGAATAATTTTAAATCATTCTTAAGACTAGTTGAAAGGCATGTTTTTCCCCCAAAAATTGTGAGATATGTAGCCATAACCGTTTTCACTGACTTATTGGAAAGAATAACTAGTTTTGGTTGAAGTGGTCATTTAATTTTGACAAGTGAACGTTAACCATGGTTGAGAAACTGAACACACTTAATACGTTTCTATTAATTTATTGTATATTCACTTGGATAACCCAGTATTTAAACACGAAAAAAAGATTAGGTCAAACTCTCCATAACGAAACCACATCTGCTGGCTGCCAGAGATCAACGACGTATAGAGACTGCTCACATTGAGAGTCACTACGTTACAGTTCCTCCCCCATTAAGTAATCATTCAATCTTCTGGGAATCTTCTTTTGACGAACCGGTCGTCCCCGTACTGGTGTGGTATGTTCCGATGATGCAACTGAACTTGCTGGTGATGGCACTTCAAGTTTACTTGTAGTTGGTAACCTTTCGACAACTGGTTGATCAGGAAAAATGGATTCCTCCTCAGGATTATCTGGACTTAAGTGGTCACTTTGTTGATTTGGCGAAAGTGATCCTCTTAACTGGACTGGCACTGGAGTTTGAACGCTTTGATGTACTTGTTGTGCTTGAGTCGGAATTCGCTTCCTTATCTGGTCAATGTGTCTTGATTGAATAGTTCCATCTGCTTCGATTTCGTAGTTCCGATCACCTGTTCCTTGAACTGTTCCAGGTAACCACCTCTCACCTCTACCAAAATTTCTGTACCATACATCTTCACCATTTCTTAATCTCCTTGATGACTTTGCCTTCTCCATTTGGATCTCGTTGTTAAACTCTTCTTTGCTTGAGTTACCTTCGGGGTGTAAACGGTCTAAAATAGTCTTCAGTTTCCTTCCCATTAAGAGTTCAGCTGGGCTTTCATTTGTATTGGCGTTTGGAGTTGTGCGTAGTCGTAAAAGAATATTAGCCAGGCTTTTTCGGATATTTGTTGTTGGCATCTTCTTCAGGTGATTCTTTATTGTTTGTACGAACCGCTCCGCTTGTCCATTTGATGCAGGGTGGTACGGTGCTGTACATATATGTTTGATACCACTTGCTTTTAGGTATGATTCAAACTCGCTCGAGACGAAATTTCGACCATTATCTGAGACGATCGTATCAGGAATACCGTGTGTCGCGAATATATCTCTTATCATTTCAATGGTCTTTGTTGAACTGGTATTCTTAGTCATCGTTACTTCTACCCATTTACTATAAGAATCCACCACGATCAGGAAATAGGCACCCAAAAATGGACCCGCATAATCAATGTGCAAGCGTGACCATGGTTTCTGACTTAACGGCCACGGCTTTGCCGGTGCGGCTGGAGGATTTTTGCTTACCTTAGCGCATTGTTCACACTGTCTGGCTGTTTTCTCTATCTCGCTGTCAAGGCCTGGCCACCAAAAATAACTACGCGCTGTTGCTTTCATCGCTGTCATCCCTTGATGAACTTCATGAAGTGTCTTCAACACCCTGGTTCGCAGCTTTTCTGGTATAATTACTCTGGATCCCCACAGCAGACACTGAGCGTTGACGGAAAGCTCCTGGATTCTTGTAGCAAACGGTTGAAACTGGGGTGACTTTTCTGGAAGATCGCAGTCACGACGCTGGATGTGCCACATTACTTTTGAGAGCACTGGATCCCTTCTGGTTGCTTGAGAAACTTCTCTTGCTGTTACAAGAAACTGGTTTTCTGCTTCTCCGAAGTACAAAATTTCAGAGACCTCTGGAACCTCGACTTTCCCTTCGTCGAGTGGTAGTCGACTTAATCCGTCTGCGTTCTGGTGGTCCTTTCCTGGTCGGTACTGGATATCATATTGATATGCTCCTAACATCAATGACCATCGTAGCATTCGAGGTGAAATGTGTTGACCAATCGTCTTTGCTGGATTGAATAGTCCTACTAGAGGCTTGTGATCCGTAATAATTGTGAACTGCCTCCCACTTAAGAACTGGTGAAACTTTTTTATTCCAAAAATGATCGATAATGCTTCCTTGTCCAGTTGAGAGTAGTTCCGTTCCGCAGGCTGAAGCGTTCTGGATCCAAAAGCGATGGGAGCTTCACGCCCGTCCGGCATCCTATGTGCGAGAACAGCGCCCACTCCATAAGGTGATGCATCTCCGCAGAGCAGCAGGGGTAGTTCAGCTGAGAAATGAACTAACAGTTTGTCTGACTGGAGTAGATTTTTTGCTTTGCCGAAACTTCGTTTTTGTTCACTTCCCCATCTAAACGGTGTGTTCTTCTTCAGGAGTCGATAAAGCGGTTCTAGGATGTTACTTTTGTTTTTCAGAAACCGATCGTAAAAGTTCAAAAGTCCCAGAAATGCCTGCAGCTGGTGTTTGTTGACTGGTTCTGGTGCACGAGAAATAGCTCTTATCTTCTCATCTGTAGGTTGTACGCCTTCCTGGTTGACTTTAAAACCCAAAAACGTTACTTCCGAAACTCCAAACATACATTTGTTTCGTTTGAGTTTAAAACCGGCTTGCTGAATACGTTGAAGTGTGCTACGAACTCTCTGCCACATTTCTTGATTGTTTGTGCCACCAATGAGTATATCATCCAAATATACGACTACTCCTGGGATGTTCTTAAGAAGTCCTTCCATTATCCGTTGAAAAATACTCGGTGCTGTAGAAATTCCAAAAGGCAATCTGGTCACTTCAAATAGTCCACGGTGTGTGTTCAGCGTTAAGATCCTGGCTGAATCATCATCTACTTTGACTTGGGTATATGCTCGATCCAGATCCAATCTTGAAAACCACTTACAGTTTGCTAAAGTAGCGAAAACCTCTGTATTTGTTGGTAATGGATATGTATCTTTGCATAACATCTGGTTTACCGTGCATTTATAATCTCCGCAAATCCGAATCCTTCCATCAGGTTTTATGACTGGAACTATTGGCGTCGCCCACTCGCTACAAGTGACTGGACGAAGGACCCCATCATCCACCATTGCTTGAAGTGCCTCTTCGACCCTTGCTTTCAATGCGAAAGGCACCTGGCGATTTCGAAAAAACTTTGGCTTTCCAGTACTTGACATCTGCAGTTTAATTATTTCTCCATTGTAGTCGCCTAGCTGACTGTTGAAAACGGAGCTGAAGCTGGAAATTTCTTCTGGCATCTCTGATTCGACTCGATTTAGGTTACTGGTTACATGAATACCTAATTCGTCAAACCAATTTCTTCCAATTAACGCTGGTCCATCACCACTAACAACTAATAATGGTAACTGATGGTTTCTTCCATTGAAGGTCACTGGCGCACTGATTTCCCCACACATATTTAGGTACTTTGTCGTTCCCCATGTTCGTAATTTTATCTGGCTTGGTTGTAGTTTGATGTGCGAGAATTTCTGCATGTACAATTTTTCACTAATTATCGAATGGCTGGCTCCAGAGTCCACTTCCATCTGCACTGGTTGTTGACAAATTAAAATTTCTCTTTGTATTGATGACATCTGGTTGCTGGTAACTTTCAATACATAGTCCTGGCTGTCCTTCGGCTGAACCCAATTTACATTACGCCGCTGTTTTTTCTGCGTTTCTGCATGCTTGCCCCCTGATTTAGTTTTTGTGATGCATGCCTTTTCGATGTGTCCGACTTTCTTGCAGTATCGGCATTCCACATCCTTAAATCGGCACGATTCTGGCGAGTGATTTCCCTGACACCGAAAACATTTTCGGCTCTGGTCCCTGGTTTGCTGGTTACGCTTATCTTTATTGTGAGCAATTCTGTGAACTTCTGGCTGGCTGGTAGCGATACTGGTGGTCATCTTTAATTTGTTGATATTTTTCTGAGCTGTTTCACTGGCTACAGCTTCTTCCTGAGCGGTTTTTAATGTCAATTTATCATTTGATAACAATCGCCTTTGCAATTGTTCATCCTTCATGCCACAGACTAGTCGGTCCCTTATCATCTCATCTAGATCCTTAAAAAGGCAACCCTGACTAAGTTTGCGCAGCGCTGCTACGTACTCTGCAATGGACTCGTGCTCCTTCTGGTCTCGCCGATAAAATTGATACCTTTGAACGATCTGGTTTGGTGGTGGGCAAAAGTGTGTGGTTAGTAAATCAATGGCTATTTTAAAAGTAACCTTTTCGTCTGCAATGCTGTCTGGGGTTGCGAGCGATTGCAAAAGCATGTATGTCTCCATCCCGCATGAGGAAAGAAAAATTGCTTTCTTTGTTTTATCGTCGTCAATTGCATTGGCCTTGAAAAAGAATTGCATTTGTTCTTCGTAAATCCGCCATTTTCCTTCTGCCACGTTGAACTGCCCCAAATCACCAAATTTTGCGGCCATCCTTAAATTTTTTTAATTTACTTGATTTTTTATTTATTCCTCGTCGCCAATTAATACGTTTCTATTAATTTATTGTATATTCACTTGGATAACCCAGTATTTAAACACGAAAAAAAGATTAGGTCAAACTCTCCATAACGAAACCACATCTGCTGGCTGCCAGAGATCAACGACGTATAGAGACTGCTCACATTGAGAGTCACTACGTTACAACACTACTATTTTCATTAAAAAAAAAATTGTGATTAAAATGTTGCAACTCAATACATCGTTAGTAATACAAAAGTACTCCCAAGTTCCAATGACTCTTATGTGGCAATCGATTGGGCGCTCTCAGACCGCTTTTTATGTTCGTTTGATACAAATAAGCAATCTTTTTCAGATTTCAGAGCACTTTTGCGAATCAGGATTTTTTCTCAGATTTGCTTCAGATTTACCAATACAAGTACGTTTGAGTTTGACAACTATTGGAGTTTGTTTACGTTTTAGTGAAATTTTTTAACTGAAAAGAAACAAATTACATCGGGTTGATATAAATTTGTTGTTCATTATTTTTTACAAATGTTTAGAAATCGATCTGGGCTAGAGCATTTTGATTGATGCACGAAATCTGAAATCTGAAAGCGAGTCTAAAGAAGTCCAATCGAAAACCACATTACAATTGGCATAATCTCGTTAGGTAGCTAATTTATTACTCGTGCCAGCTTGCTATATATCTATACCTATATTTACAAATTATATAATTTTCCACAGACTGTGCAATGTAAGCGTAGTAGCTTTATTTCCCCGGAACACTTTGAAACTGGAACCAAGCCAAGGGAAATGAATGGTGACGTTTGTCAATTAAGTTACAGTAGTCTAGTGTATTGTGAACAAGCAAATAAAGTACCTAAAATCGATCAAGTAATTTATCGTATTTGCAAGTATTCAAAATGGCAAATGAAAATGAAATGGAAGTTATTTGCCGCACTTGTTTAAATGAAACAAATTCATTCAAGTGCATCTATAAAGTCGGCATGTTATGTGGAGAAATAACAACACTGTCTGCAATGCTAACCGAATGCACGTCTATCGAGGTACCTACACTTTTTCCCTGATCCTAATTTTACTCAACCTGCCTGTGAATTACATTATGATAAGCTACTCCTGAACGGATCTTAGATCACAGGAACTTACCTGCCAGCTGCCACTGCCAAATTAATGCATTTCCGGTAAGAAGATTTAAATGGGGCAGTTGTAATTGAGTTGACCAACATCTGTTGTTCCCTTTATCCAACTGAACTCGTGTTGAGTGTGTATACATAAATATTTAGTAATATTCTTAACGAATTGGAGGTGTCGTTGAGAAACTGTTGGGTGTTTTGTCATAAAAACGTCCTCCGACCCAGACATCAATCTGTTTTCTCTTCTGAACTTGCATAGAGCTATTTGGCTATTATATGCCACCTCATATCGGTTGTGAGATAAATTAGGCTTTCTTTTTAAGAAGAAGCTAGTGTCAGTGTATCTAGTCGAAGCTGTTATTCAGCTTTATTGTGAGTTTCGCCCAAACAATATTCCATATAGCATCAGCCTTGTTTGAAACACACCCTTTCATATCTCATTTGTGTATTTCAGTTCGACGAAGACGAAGATCTTCCACGATTTATATGCATGAAATGCGTACAGCAGTTGAGCAAGTCCTACGTTTTCCGTCAAGCCGTTGTAAAAGCTAACGAAACGCTGAGGGAACAGCAATTAAGTATAAAGACCGAAGACGATATGCTTGATACGCTATTCTACTATGAACAATCAGGTAACAGCGAAATTATGGAACAAGATGAAGAAATGGAAAACGAAGAAGAAGAAGAAGAGGATGGGATAGCACACGCCAACGATGACATGGAAAATGATATTGTTATCGACAATGAAAATTGCATCAAAATCGAGCTAAGTTCCACTGAAACTGATACCGGTACTGAGTACGAAGTCACCGTTTCAAAGGACGACAACCATATGATGGTCCAAAGAAACGAAGAAGTCGGCAATGAGTGCAGTCAAATTAGCAGGCATCACGATTCGAAAAACATTACCCAAGAACTGATTAATGCACAAAAGCGTTCCAATCGAAAGTGGACTGCAATTACTTCTGCACTAGAATGCGAACAAACTATGATCGAAAGAAATGAAGAAGTCGGTGATGATTGCAGTCAAATAAGTGATGGCAGGGATTTCGAAATAACACCAGATACGACTCTAGAGATGCTCCAAGAAAACGCTAAAGCAAAGAAACGTCGCAGTCGCAAGGGACAGACTATTCCCGGTCCACCATTTAGGTGCGAAATCTGCGGCAAGATTTTAAGTAACCACAGTTCTTATAAGTATCACATGCAATTGCATTCGGATGCCACGCCGTTTCTATGCAGCCATTGTGGCGAGAAATTTAAAACCAGAAACGCCTACGACGGTCACATGACAACGCACGATTCGTTCAACCCAAACAGCTGTCATATCTGCGGAAAGACTTACCGGCAATCCAGCTCTCTGCGAATCCACATGCTCACGCACACCGGTGAGAAGCCATATCTATGCGGTATTTGCGGTAAAGGCTTGACTCAGAAGTCCGGATTTAAGGTAACACATGAAAAGCCTGATATCCCTTTTCAAATCAAATTGAACTTTTTTGTTTAGAAACACATGCTGACGCATACAGGAGAAAAACCATTTACGTGTGATATCTGCAACAAGGAGTTCCGATACTCTAGTAACCTAATAACACACAAAAGAGGACACTCCGGCGAGAAACCATACGAGTGCAAGGTAGGGTGATATCCATGCAGCTTGGCAGATTGGATTGTAATTTTTGGCATTTTTTCACCAGGATTGCGATAAAAAGTTCACCAGTGGAGAGCAACTCAGACGGCACCATTTAGTTCATACGGGTGAAAGGCCGTTTTCGTGTGAAACATGCGGAAAATCCTTCAATCGACGTAGCACCCTACTGGTTCACAAACAAATCCACAAAGCAAAGACAATTAAGTCTGAAAAACAATAGCCTCTGATGAATATCAAAGAAAAATACAACTTTATGTAAATAGACAGTGAGGTCGGATTTTCAGTGCTGATCCAAATGACTAAATTTCTTTCTAAGTTTCTCTCGCTTTTCTTTCTTCGGCCGTCTCCATGGCTTGTGCGGAACTCCTGCTGCTGGATCGTCGGGATTGTCTGATGTGCTGTTGCCAATATGGGGAAAACTAGCTCGACCCTTAGCATGCGCCGTGGAATTATTCATTTGGAAGAACTGATCATCCAATTCCTTCGAGGACTGGTTTTTGTTTATCTAAGAAAAATAAACGCTTTAAGAGAGTATTACTCGTGTGATTATGACTAGTCGCACCCTCAATGCTCGTTGCTGCCTGACAGGAAGGGATTTTTCTTCGATTTCCTTCTTTGTACGAGAGGGGAAACTATGAAATAGTTCGCTTTCCACTCCAGGGGGCGCATGGGCGTAAAGTAACTTTCCACATACATAGTCCTTTAGAACGTAGCGTGCGGATCGTGACTGATCGGGCTGGCCGTTGGCCGTCATAAATCCTCTGTTGTCTAATGAAGAATCGTATAAAACGTGTATTGATGAAAAATCAAAATTCACTTACATCCATATGCCAGGAGCAGCTCTTCTGAGTAGGGAGGCCTGTTGGGATCTTCACCTTCCAACGGCTTGGCGATAATTATGCCATATCTGTCTTCAAGCACATGACGGGGGATGCGAGCGCACAGCAGATTTATTGGCGGAACATGATCTCTCATCTAAAAACAAACGAAAATTCCACACTTACAAAAACCAGCATTGAAATTTTTTTAAAACTGTGTTAGCGACAGCCGGAGAGTCAGCCCAAAAAGGAGAACCACACTAAGAAATTGTGCTATGCGAGTAAGTTACCGCAAGAGTATTCCTATTAAGACACACTGCATAGACGCTATTCTTACATACGCATTGGAAAAAATTGTGTTACATGCACTGATAAAGATACATTTGTGCTTACCTGGTCTATAGGAAGGATTCCATTTAAAATCATATCGGCTTTAGTGAGCACAAAACTGGGCATGACTAAACCCGGACAATCACAAAGCATTATGTCTTTGTCTAGGAACAAGGTTTGGAAATGCTTAGTTTTGCCAGGTGTTGCTGAGACAGACACTTTTTTTTCTACCATCAGCGAGTTAATAGTACTACTCTTTCCCACATTGGGATAGCCAACTAGACCAATGGTGACGACATTCTCCGTATAAGTCGGTCCAGTGTACACATTCCTAAATAATTCAATTAACTCAAGCCGGTTCAATAATTTTGAGCTGTTTCCCGGCGGTTTCTCAGCAATACCGATTTTCTGCTCGATTATCCGTAGCTGTTCTTCAGTTTTATCCAAACTTTTGCTAACAGCCTCAGCGGCACTCTTTAACTCTTCTACTGATATACTTTTGGAATCTTTTTCATCGGATTCGTCATCGGATTTGCTTTCACCTATGGAGGACTGTTCGCCTTCTTCTTCTTTATTGTCTTCCTTTCCTTCTTCAGCCGCCAGAGCCGCAGAAAAGAAAGCTACTTTGATGTTTTCTACGTCAAAGTACTTTGCCCATGTAGCCCTTTGCTCTGGGGTAAGCAAATCCGATTTGTTTATAAGAATCATGTTCAGTTTGGTGTCCTTAACTTCTTTTACATATTTCTCTAAATCTTCACTTCGAAATAGTAATGGATTCCTGGCATCAACAATTTGAACAACAACGTCACTTCTTTCGACAACACGCCACAATTGCCTCCAGAATTCCAGGTTCTTCTCATAGGGCGTAAGTAGGATCTCATCGTCTTCCTGCAATAGGGCGAGGTTACGCCTCCATTCAAGAAACGAATCACTTTCTGCTCGTTGTAAGTCTTCGGCTGACGTAGTGGGTGTCCATGTAGGACGTCGTGGTATTTTCAACAGCTCCTTTTTGTCGATGTGTTTCTTCTCCAAGATGTTTTGCTCGGTTTTCGACAAAAGTCCAATGTTACTTTTTGGATTTACAAAGGCAATGTTGAGCTTTTCAGCTTGAAATTCCGTACCGGCTAGTTCGGCTGTGCGAAGAAACTCCTGAAACGAAGATTCCTCGGTGACCGACTGCAAATTCAGACGACCCCAATCGTAGCCGTCTTGTACTTCGGTAGTGTGCAGCTAAAATGGTGTTAATGTTTATTTCATAATAGAAACACGTTTGATGTTATTACCATAGAGTCATTGTCGACTTTTCTTCTGTTTGTGTGGCCAAAACGGTCTTTTATTAGTGATCTTCCCAAATTGGATTTATTTTTCTTGCTCATTTTCGACACTGCGAACTTTAAATTTGTTTTCACGAATTCTCCACACGTGTGTTTGACAGTTCAAAAGGTTTGTTTACTTTGACGGCCTGTTTTAATTTTTATTAGGCCATAAGGTATGTTGGATTTGAAAAAACGCGTCGTTGTTTCATTTATGTCGCAAATTGAAATATGCGTACCTACCTAGCTACTTGACAAAGCTAATCAAATTAACAAATTTATATATAACTTTTAGTGGAAAGGCGGCACTTTGCTTGGAAAATTCATGATTATATATATTTTTAAATTTAATCAAATCCTCAACGAAAAAAAAAAAAAAATTAACAGGAAACACAAAACAGTTGAATTGAATTGATGCCCATAAAAGGAAGTTAATTGGTGGCGGCCATTGGCAACATGCTTTATTCTGAAGTATTCACAGGCAGGGAATGAAACTAATAAACAAATTTAAAGAAATGGGTTTTGGGGGGATAGTCGTGTGAAAGATGCTCATCTCTTTAAATTAATTCATCTGTTATATGGGCAGTTCAATTATGACCTATTCACAAAATAAAAAGAAAAATATTTTTTAATATATAAAAATAACCCCCGAAATACCTACTATTAACAAAAGTTGTTTATTAATATAGGTCAGGAAAAAAGGCCTTGATATTCTTTGAAATAAACAAATAAAAATAATAGCTAGTACAATTTATAAGGATTAATGCAAATATTACAATTTAGCAAATTAATATAATTACTTAATAAAAGTTATAAGAAACCCATTTCTGTGGTAACCACAAGAGGGCGTTGTAGACTTATGCTGTGCAAAAATGAGTACCATATCCAGATTCCACAAGAAAAAAAGAGTTTCTGCAAGGAAATTGGTTGCTTTTTTGAGGAAAAACGTTTACATTCTTCCATTCTTCTTTGTCATTCCCTGTTTAAACCAGCCAAACCCAAAAATAAGTTCGTTTAAAATCAATAGAAAATGACAAACAAATTAAGTGGCTTCTGACTCTTATGCTAGAAATTGTGAAATACCTGCTTCTAGGGTATACTTAAATTTATGCACATTAAGCAAGACATGTGTATGTTCATTATTTTTAAACACATTTATTAAATATTTGTAAAACATAATTTGTACCAAAGACCTGGGGCCAGATTCTGTAAAGCGAAAACGTTGATACGTTTTCGTGTGCACGAATGAATTACTTCAGCAACTTAACGTTTAAACGATTCACTTTAAGGAATGCCGACCCTGATATGATCTCACAATCGCGCGGTTTGGAGTAAGTCCAAATTTATATTGCTCTTCATTAACTTATTCTGTATTTGGTATTAATTTAATAATTGTCGGACTAAAATGCAATCTTACTTAGAAACACAATTTTCTAAGTCTATTTTTAGGCGTTTTTTAGCTTGAATGTCAGCCATTGTTTGCTCTATAGAACGCAAATCTTTTTTATTCTTGCTGGGAACTGAAATGGAGAAGAAAAAATTTAAATACATTAGATATATAAAAATAAACAATTAAGACGGCAACAAAAGAGCAATATTTCAGTGTGAATTGTTAGTAAGGGCCAATGTGCTGAGGGGGTATATAATAAGGTCCTTCGATATTGGGGATAAATCATTAAGGTGGTAAGGCACAGCGTTGTAGATCTTAGAGAATAGGAAATTTACTTACCAAATCCGTAGGATTCATTTGTCTCCGTCTTGCGCGCAGCTTCTAGTGCAGCTTCTTGCCCAATTAAATGAACATACTTGTCTTTATAATTCGTTGTAGGTTTTACATTCTCAGGAGACTGTCTTCTCTCAACTTCAATTTGCTTCTGTTCTTGTCTCTGTGTTTAAACAACAAAGGAGTTAAAAATAAAAATTGGTATTACCGAAAACTTTTTACCTTCTTAGCGTATTCCTTGGCAGTTTCCTCATTCCATTGGTCTCCATTGCGTCTGGCCAAAACTTCGTCTTCTGAAGGCGTGAATTCTCTCTTATAGACCACAGAGTACCTGTCATGTCCCTCAAATCCAAAACTTATAGCCACAAGCCCACCCACTTCGGCTACTTCATGTCTGTAAATTGGAGGTACTCCATCATTATACACAAATCAAGAAAGGTTATCTGACTTACATGATTGCTCGATAAACTTTGTCCAATGGCTGAAACTCTATGTAACGCCTTTCGTCCTTGGAAAATCGATCGATTCGTTCTTGGGCATATTTGCGAAAACGATTAAGTTCCTCCTTTTCCTTGATTTTCATTTTTTCAGCGTGCTCCTTTTGTTCTAAAACAAAAAAAATGCGTATTGGATTTACTTTTATTTTAAAATGTTGATGGGATTAATTTTACTTTTTAAGAGTTCCCTTTCCTTTTCGTTCACGGTTGGAGGTTTATCCATCGAATTCAAAATTGAATTCAACAAATCCATGTTGATTTTTGCAAAATTGTTTCAATATTTTTAAATTCTTTCGTCCACCCAAATTGTTTTGAAAAAGTTCTTGTGTTTTGAAAGCTATGACCATAAATGTCAAATAACACCTGTTTCTGAAGTACAGGGATGTGGTAATTCTTCCAAATTATATCATGCGATATTAATGTGGTATTCGATTGGGCGCTCTCAGAGCACTTTTTTGCTCTCAGAGCAATTTTTATGTTCGTTTGGTACAAAAAAAGCAATCTTTTTCAGATTTCAGAGCAGTTTTGCGAATCTGGATATTTTCTCATGTGGTATTCGATTGGGCGCTCTCAGAGCACTTTTTTGCTCTCAGAGCAATTTTTATGTTCGTTTGGTACAAAAAAAGCAATCTTTTTCAGATTTCAGAGCAGTTTTGCGAATCTGGATATTTTCTCAGATTTGCTTCAGATTTACCAATACACGTGCGTTTGAGTTTGACAACTAGTGGAGTTTGTTTACATTTTAGTCAAATTTTTCAACTACAAAGAAGCGCATTGCATCGGATGGATTTATTTTTGTTAATTATTTATGTTTAGAAATCAATCTGGGCGAGCATTTTGAATGTTTTCATATAAAATTAATTAATATAAACCAGTGAATGGAAAATGCTTAGAAAAGTGTCGAGGGCTACACATATTGTTTTTATTGAAATTGTTATTTAGTTCAACATGAGAACCATACCTTACAATGTTCATGAAGTATACACTTACCTTTGAGTGTAAAGACTTGGCATCACCAAGTATATTATATTGCTATCCTTGTCTCTTATTATCGTTTAAATAAACTCTCTCTCCATTTTCTTTTCCACCGAATTGGTTGTCTTTCAATATTGTCTCCGATTGAACTTTAATGTGGTATTCGATTGGGCTTCTTCAGATTTGCTCTCAGATTTCAGATTTCGTGTGGCTAATCGAACACAAAAACGTCACTTGCTCTTTTTTTTGTTGATATTTGTGCGACTGCAATATGTGTAGCCGTCGACACTTTTCTAAGCGTTTTCTATTCACTGGCTAAATTTTATATGAAAACATTCAAAATGGTAGCCCAAATTGATTTCTAAACATTTGTACATAAATAATTAACAAAAATAGATCCACCCGATGCAATGCGATTCTTTGCAGTTGAAAAATTTCACTTAAATGTAAACAAACTCCACTAGTTGTCAAACTCGAACGCACGTGTATTGGTAAATCTGAAGCAAATCTGAGAAAATTTCCAGATTCGCAAAAGTGCTCTGAAATCTGAAAAAGATTGCTTTTTTTTGTACCAAACGAACATAAAAATTGCTCTGAGAGCAAAAAAAGTGCTCTGAGAGCGCCCAATCGAATACCACATAACTTTTCAGGATTATTACATCAGGTTATGGGCCCAGTCACGCCTAAACTAAAAGACTAAAGTTCAAAGACAATAGGGCAAATAAATTACTGAGTTGTAATTGCATAATGGCGAATTTACCGGCCATTGAAAGATTGCTTGGAAGAGAAAATTATGACACGTGGAAGTTTGCAGTTAAGACGTTTCTGGAGCATGAAGGATTGTGGAAGCATGTTGTCGCAATTGACCAAACGAAGAAGGATGAGGATACGAAGGCCAGATCGAAAATTGTACTTCTAGTGGATCCAGTAAACTATGTCCACATCCAGTCAGCCACTACAGCAAAAGAAGTTTGGGATAATCTAGAAAAAGCGTTTCAAGATTCGGGGCTGACAAGAAAGGTGAGTCTATTGCGAACGTTAATTATGACACGACTTGACGAATGCAAAACAGTGGATGAATATGTAAATAAAATTATATCTACTGCTCATAAGTTACGAGGAGTCGGCATGGATGTGTCAGATGAATGGATAGGGACGTTGTTGCTAGCTGGCTTGCCGGATGTTTACAAGCCCATGATAATGGGGATTGAAAGTTCAGGAGTAGCTATTAGTTCCGACGCAATCAAAACTAAACTTCTACAGGATGTCACTTCTGTCAATCCCCAAATGTCGTCATCAGTCCTCGTAGCATCCAGGCCGAACCATATGAACAAAAGGTTTCCCAAGAAAATTCGATGTTACGAGTGCAACAATTATGGTCACATCGCCCGCAACTGCCCGAGTAAGAAGAAGCAAGTCAATAAAAAATCAGTATTAATATCTTCACTGTTAGTGAACAAGACTGATTCCGAAAGCTGGTACATTGACTCTGGGGCATCTGGCCATATGACCATGAAAAGTGAATGGTTGACGAATCATCGAAATTTCAATGATGGGGAGATAGTCATAGCGAACAACACCCGGCTCTCTGTGGCATGTGTTGGTGACGCTGAGATTCAGCTAAGTCGTGGTGAGGCTGTTATAAAGAATGTCATGTATGTACCAGGTCTATGTACAAATTTGTTATCCGTCAGCGAAATGATGAGAAATGGAAACTCTGTGGAGTTTGACTCGGTTGGTTGCAAAATTCGAAGCAAGAGTGGGACTTTGGTAGCTACAGCAACTCTCGAGGGAAGTCTCTACAAGCTGGATCAAAAGCAAAGAACTTGTTTGATTTCTTCTTCAAATCAAAACAAGCAAATTTTGTGGCACCGTCGTTTTGGTCACCTTAATTTTGAAAGTTTGAAGAAGCTGCAAGAGACGGGCATCGATGGAGTAAACGTTTCATCTATGAATCTGGAGCCCTGCATCATTTGCTTAAAAGGAAAGCAAACGCGATTGCCATTTAAGACACCTGGTACGCGCGCAACGGGACAGCTTGATGTTGTGCATACTGACCTATGTGGCCCAATGTCTGTCAAGTCAATGGGAGGAGCCAACTACTTCTTGACATTTATCGATGACTTCAGTAGAATGACTTTTATCTACTTAATCAGCTCAAAAACAGAAGTCAGGCAAAAGTTCATTGAATTTAAATGCATCGCTGAAAATCAAACGGGCAGAAAAATTAAAATTCTGAGGTCAGACAATGGGACGGAGTACTGCAATCATGAATTTCAACGGCTTCTGAAGAATAATGGCATTATTCATCAAACAACAGCTCCGTATAGTCCTGGGGCCTAACTCTGTAATTCGATTCTAAAGTTAAATCGTTCGAACTCGGAAAATAGGTACTCTCTTATTTGAAAATCGAAAAGTGAAATCCGAGTTTCATTTATATAGATACATTTGCTCGAAAATCGGAAATGTCGTACTCCACAACTCTATTTTCGTTGCTAAATACATTCGAATTTCGGAAATTTCATTCGATATCTAATTACCATGCGAAAAAGTTTAGTTGGAAGCTAAAATGTAAGTATTTCTTTCAAAAAATACATAAATAATATTTTTATTTATTTAATTGAAGAAAACAACAAATATTGATATGATGATTTTGTTTTATTTTAAAGGGAAATCACGAACAAAAATGGTAATACAAGGTAAGCCAAAAGAAGTCATCCGATGTTGTTTGGCTCTAATTGAAAAACTTCGATTCTGTTTTTTGATTATGTTTATAAATACCCGTTCTATGGTGGATCTAGCCCTACAAAATTTGTCATTAAACAATGATTCCCTTGAATTTTCCGGGGCATTCCGATATGGTACTAACATCCATGGTTCGAGTGGATACCCGGAATCTCCTATGAAATACAACGCTAATATCATAGTTTTGTTTATTTTTATAAAAAAAATATGGTTACCAATAATCCAAGTTGATTTATCTCCTTTTTTGAAGTTGTTTTAAATGTATTGCCGTGGATTGGAAAGATTCCAAACATGTGAGTCGTGAGATGCTCCACCGTATCGTCCATTAACAGCTCGGATAACCATCCGGTGATCACATATCTTCAAGAAACAAAGCTCCATAAATTAATTAAAAGAAATTGAGAACTAGGTTTTAAAGTAAACTTACCACCATTGCATTTATCAACGAATGAATTTAAATAATCAAAAACGAATTATTTGACTTTTTGTGAATTTAAAATGTCATTTTTGACAAAAAACAGCTCGAGTCTCGGAACATTTATTCGAAAGTTGCTAAATATTCTATGCAACATTTCCTTTCGATTCGAAAGTTATACAGAGTAACATTTGAAATTAGAATCGGAAACAACTTTCGAACAGTTTTTACTTTCGAATCGAATTACAGAGTTAGGCCCCTGAACAAAATGGGTTATCCGAAAGAATGAATCGGACTATTGTTGAAAAAGCCAGATGCATGTTGTTCGATGCAAATCTAGACGTACAGTTTTGGGGTGAAGCTGTTTCAACTGCTGTTCATATTATAAACAACTCACCCTGCCGTAGTCTAGCGGTCAACAAAACACCTCACGAAATATGGTCAAATAAAAAACCAAATCTGAGATACTTTCGAGTATTTGGATGTACAGCTATGGTCCATGTGCCAAAGGTGAAGAGAAGTAAGCTTGAACCGAAGTCCCTGAAATGCATCATGATGGGGTATTGCGCTAACTCTAAGGCGTACCGACTCTACGATCCTTTGACAAAAAAAATTGTTGTTAGCAGAGATGTGGTGTTTCTTGAGAACCAGACGGACCATCAGACAAATCAGGTAGTTGATCATGGAAATAATCCTAATGTTTTCTGTTTTTATCCAGAATATGAGAATCCACTAAAGGTAACGCCGGAGAAACGTGAAGATGAATCTAATGAGTCATCAGTAGTTGTGGACGACGTTGAGGGCTCTGACGAAGTATTGTTGGATGAAAATAACTCGGTTTCATCTGCTGCGGACCCGCTTGAAATCCCTATGCTCTCCGAGTCCAACCTTATCGACGTCAACGATTCAACGATGGATGATGACTCATTCAACAGTGCCAACGGAACATTAGTCGAAGATTCAGATTATTATCAACCATCGCATGATCAGGAGGAGGAGCCGGAAATGAAAAGAAGTTCGGCTAGAGTCCCAAAGAGAAAAATGTTTCCTGATTTCGTCACGTATATAGCAATATCAGCGGAGTTATCAGATCCAGTAACTGTGGACGAGGCGATGTCCAGATCTGATGCTCAATGTTGGAAGGAGGCGATGAAGGAAGAATATGATTCGTTGGTTGAAAACGAAACGTGGTTTTTAGCAGATCTGCCACCACAGCGAAAACCAATAGACACGAAGTGGGTGTTTAAGATCAAACGGGATGCATCTGGAAAAATTAATCGGTATAAAGCCAGACTGGTAATAAAAGGATGTGCACAACGTAAAGGTATTGATTACCAGGAAACATACTCACCTGTAGTCCGCTATTCTTCAATACGTTTCCTCATGGCATTGGCTGTTAAATATGATTTAAATAAAACACAGATGGATGCTGTGACTGCATTTTTGCAGGGGGAATTGGACCAGGAGATTTATATGCTGCAGCCGCAATGTTTTTCAGATAATACAGCTAAGGTATGTCGCCTAAAAAAATCCTTATATGGCCTTAAGCAGAGCAGCAGAATCTGGAACCAAAAGCTAGATGGTGTTCTTCAGTCCTTCGGTTTAAAACCATTGAGTGCAGATCCTTGTATCTATATGATGTCCCATGGTGCAAAAATGCTTTTAATAGCAGTCTACGTCGACGATTTGTTATTCTTCTCAAATGACAACGATATGAAAAATCAAATCAAAATTAAATTATTAAACAATTTCAAAATGACAGACTTTGGCGAGGCAAGCTATGTGCTGGGAATGAGAATCGTACGGGATCGTGATAAAGGTATTGTTTCGATAGACCAGGCAAAGTACATTCAAGAAGTTTTGACTCGTTTTGGAATGTTAGACTGCAATTCCGTTTCAACGCCACTGGATATCCATCAAAAATTAACCAAGGACATGTCACCTAAGACGCAGAAGGAGAAAGATGAAATGAGTCATATACCATACCAAGAAGCAGTTGGCAGTATCTTGTTTGCATCTCAAGTATCCCGGCCGGATTTGTGTTTTGCAGTCAGCGAGGTAAGCAGATACATTTCAAATCCAGGAAAGGCGCATTGGCTGGCGGTAAAACGTATTCTTAGATACATGAAAGGTACTATTAATGCAAGACTTGAATATAAAAGAAGTAGCAGTTCAGATTTAATTGGCTTCTGTGATGCTGACTGGGCAAGTGACGTAAACGAAAGACGATCTGTTACTGGATACATCTTTTTGCTTCAAGGTGCAGCTGTGACGTGGAGCTCTAAGAAGCAACCAACGGTTGCCTTATCAACAACTGAGGCGGAGTACATGTCTTTGGCAGCAATTACACAGGAAACTCTTTGGCTCAAGCGATTTCAAGAAGAGATCGAAGGTAAAACCAGCGGTGCCATCAGAATATTTTCAGACAACAAAAGTGCGATACAACTAGCGTCGAATAGTATTTATCATCAACGCACCAAGCATATTGACGTTCGACACCACTTTGTCCGCGAGAAAATATTGGAGGGCATAATTGAAGTCAAATATGTACGAACAACTGAAATGACGGCTGATGTTCTCACCAAGGGTCTTGATTCCAAGAAGCATATCAAATGTTCAATTCAAATGGGTATCATATTTTGAATATTTAAAGGTCCTTCATATATTTTTTGATTTAATTTAATTTAACCAAGTAAACAAGTATTAAACAAGTATGGTTCTAGTGAGGGTATTGAAATTGTTATTTAGTTCAACATGAGAACCATACCTTACAATGTTCATGAAGTATACACTTACCTTTGAGTGTAAAGACTTGGCATCACCAAGTATATTATATTGCTATCCTTGTCTCTTATTATCGTTTAAATAAACTCTCTCTCCATTTTCTTTTCCACCGAATTGGTTGTCTTTCAATATTGTCTCCGATTGAACTTTAACTTTTCAGGATTATTACATCAGTTTTCGCACAAATATCAACAAAAAAAAGAGCAAGTGACGTTTTTGTGTTCGATTAGCCATACGAAATCTGAAATCTGAGAGCAAATCTGAAGAAGCCCAATCGAATACCACATAAGGCCTATTCACATAAGAGCGAATTCCAAACAAAATCTATGGGGACGTTCAAGTATATAGTTTAGTAATGTGGTTTTCCATTGGGGCAAAAAATCAATCTTTTTTTTGATCTAAATCACTTTTCGCGTTCCATTGGGAAAACAAATCAATCTTTTTTTCGATTCGGAGCACTTTTTGCAGATCTCGATAATTTTTTCAGATTTACACATACTGCCACAAATACCCACAGCTGTTTCACGTCATTGAAAGAAGTTTGCTTAAAAACAAATGCGCAAAGTTTGGTGAAAAGCAAAATAAGGAAATACATAAAAAGCAATTGATATAATGTTGGAGGAATTATTAACTTTATTGTATTCCTCATCATGTGGAAACTACGATTCACCGAAACTACTCCATTTGTGTCTACAACAGGGGAAACATATTTCAAGTCGATATCTATAGCAGATTTTTGCAAAAGCGAATGCAATTTGAACAGCTGATTTTGCTGTCAAATACGCACTAATCCATTCACAAAAGCAGATCAATTTCGTTGCACGTTCCATGAACCGCGATAAATCTGAGATCTGAAAAAGATTTTTAGTGGTCCCAATGGAAAACGACATAAGTCTGACAGCTCTCTCACTAATGTGGTATTCGATTGGGCGCTCTCAGAGCACTTTTTTTGCTCTCAGAGCAATTTTTATGTTCGTTTGGTACAAAAAAAAGCAATCTTTTTCAGATTTCAGAGCACTTTTGCGGATCTGGATATTTTCTCAGATTCGCTTCAGATTTACCAATACACGTGCGTTTGAGTTTGACAACTAGTGAAGTTTGTTTACATTTAAGTGAAATTTTTCAACTGCAAAGAAACGCATTGCATCGGGTGGATCTACTTTTGTTAATTATTTATGTACAAATGTTTAGAAATCAATCTGGGCGAGCGTTTTGAATGTTTTCATATAAAATTTAACCAGTGAATAGAAAACGCTTAGAAAAGTGTCGAAGGCTACACATATTGCAGTCGCACAAATATCAACAAAAAAAAGAGCAAGTGACGTTTTTGTGTTCGATTAGCCACACGAAATCTGAAATCTGAAGAAGCCCAATCGAATACCACATAAGTGAATCTCAGTTTTGATTGGTCGAAATAGGTCGTGAGAACAGCTGTTTCAGTTGACGTCGTTTATGGAGGGGTAGCCGACGAATCTAGTCAAGAAATTCGTGACTGAGTACTAAGTTGACAGTTCTCATATGTGGCTGACGTAGAAAACGTGACGTTCGACCATTCTAGTTTTTGCGTTGAGGTTGCATCTCAGCCAGACCAATCTAGTCGACTTAAGATGACTAGATTCTTGAATGCGGCCTATTTCACTGCATTTATGATTTGAAAACTGTCATTTGTTTTACCACAAAAATGTATGTAATATGTAATATGTAATCTAAAAAAGCTTTGAGTCTGGATTGATAAAAATAGCGAAATTTGCAAATAGAGCAGTTTTCCGTGAAATGAAATTTATGGCCGCTAACTGTCACACTTTTACAATCCACATAATACAGTTGCATCAACAAACCCACGAAAGTCGCGGGTAGTTTCGCTAGTTCTTTAATCAAATAGCTGTCTATTAATGTAAAAAAACATTTTGCTAATGGTCGGTCACCATTATTTTTGCTTATATAAGCATCGCGCTGTGCAATTGCTTTGTAATTCGTATTGAACTTGTTTGGTTTTTGTTAAGGCTTCGATTAAAATAAAATAAAAAATAAGGAAATACACATTTCGGAAGAGCGAATTCTTACATTAAAGTCCAATTCATGAACTAACAGACTCTAGAAAAGAAAAGAGCAAATGTGCTTGACTTCAAGAATTTTTCGGGAAAACAGCTTGTAGGCAGCCGCCACTGAAAAGTTATTCATTCTGTACTACAAATTTTCTAACGAATTTATTTTTAAATTTTTCGTCCCAAAAATGAAAAAATTACACAAAACGAATAATTGTGAGAAGCTAGGCCTAGGGTCCCTGCGGACCTGTTGCACCAACTATTTATTTATTTTATTTAGTTTCATTTTAGAAGCAAAAATATGCAAATGTCATATGAGTTTTATACTACGTTTCCACCGGAAATTAACTTCGAGTTTTAGAAAAATTTCTGTTAATCCCGCATAAATCTCGGGATTTATCATACTTTCTGATTATTATTAATAGCCCTGGGCTCTAATCGCGTAAGCACAAAACGATTGAACGATATCGTCTCGACGATGCTTCTCCTTCGTGTAGCAACCAAAAACGATAATCGTTGAAACGATTGGACGATCATCGTTTTTTGTTGCTTCACGTTACTAATTCAACTGTCAAATACTATCGTCGAAACGATTCGATTGAACGATGGCTATCTTGCAATCGTTTCATAGTTTGAAATACATATTTGGTGAACGTAAATAATTGAGTGATAAATATCAAGGCAGTTTAATAATCTATAATTAATACACGCAATAAAAGAATAGTTTTTTTAGTGGGTATGTATTATATTTGTTAAATAGGCGAGTTGGTGGTGAAGTAATTTCATATTTCAGTGAAAATGTTCCGGCATAACAATATATTGCTTTTCGATGAAGACGAATCGAAAATAGATCTGTTGCGAAGCAGAAGGATGCTAAGGGATACGTCTGACCCATTATCACTTCCGACAAAAAAGTAATTATTTGTTTGAAGATATGAAGCATTGTATTGTAGAATTTGTTCTTAATTTCAGTTTTATTCAACGGTTCCGTCTTTCAAAAGAAGCTTTTGTATTGGTTTTGGAAACTGTTAATCTAAGAAGCGGTCTACGATCCACTTATGTTCCTCCAATACTTCGACTTTGCGCTACCCTTGAAGTTCTTGGCGGCGGCGGCTATCAATGGTTGTCGGGGAACGATTTTGGGGTTTCTATGGGTCAAAGTACACTCTCCGAAATTTTGACCGAAACTTCAAATGCATTGGAAGAAAAGCTATGTCCACTGTGGATTAAATGGGAAATTGCCAATGAAGTATCAAGGGAAGATACAAAGCAGTGGTTTTACCGGAAGTATGGCATACCAGGAGGTACTTCATGTAACACTAGGTCAATCGAACTAAATTTTTTTTCTTTTCTTTTTTAATTTTAGTGGTCGGATGCATTGACGGGACACATTTGTTTTCCAAAGGCCAAGACAAAACGAAAACATTTTCTTTAATAGAAAGGGAAGGCATAGTTTAAATAGTAAATATCAACCGTGTAAAGTAGCTGTTTTTGGTAATGTTTGTGCTGCATTACACAACATTTGCTTGCATTATAATGTCGCAAGCAATTTTGTTCCAAATGATGAAATAAACGATATCGATCCCATTGGAAATATAAACTCAGAAATATCAACTAGTCGTATGAAGGAGGTGGCCGAAAGGATTCGAAACGACATTAAAGAATCCCTCTTTTAACATACAAATTGTAAATAACTGTATACCTTTTACTATTAAACTAAACTTAGTTAGTTTATTTATTTATGTATTCAATAAGTTAAGTTAACAAAAAAAAACTTAATTCAATTTCAAAAAAACAATAAATAATAATAGTACGAAAAACAATTCAAACAAACGTTCCTATTTTCTAGGACCTCCACCATATCACTGTACAAAGTACCTGAAAAAGAAAGAATAAGAGTTGGATTCCGAAAGTATAAAAAAAGGGAATAATCAAACTCACCATTCAAAATAATGCGGGTTCTAAGTAGAATGCCACATACTTTGCTCGAGTTGTTTCGTTGCGATGTCATTCCTCTCTTTTAAAAGTTTAAGAACTCCCTCTTGGAACGTAGCATCCTGCTTGTTGCGTTCCTTCAATAAAGTTAATAAGTTGTCTTGAAACTGGGCATCATACTCCATTTGTTTTTCCAGAAGCAGAGTTTTGTCATCAACAGCAACTGGTCGCTTAACACGCCTCGGCGTACTACCTTGGCCGAAGGTTGTCGATTTTCTTGAAAAAAAGATTTTGTAAACTTTGAAATTTTGTAAAATTAAACAACTTACTTCTTGACGGGCTCTGACGTTATTTGTCTGGCATTATAGACCATCTCTTCTTGAGGAACTGGACTACCTGCGAACTCCCACCGGGTTTCCATGAGACAAACATTTTCATCCTCCTCATCTTCGTTCTGCTCTTTCTTTTCCTCCACCTCCTCCACCTCATCCTCTTCCCACATTGTTTTCTACTGCCGTATTTTTGTGCGAAGTGTAAGCAACCAATGACTTTTGAACTACCAAATTTTAAAATAACATGGTAAATGCGAAAAAAAGTACACCATTTGGTAGAGCACAGCAAGACGATTTCAGGGATACCAAATACTGAGCGATAGCTTTTATGATTCTCTAGAGACATGTGCAAAGGTGTTGCCTTTTTCATCAACTTACCATTGTTAATGAAAAAAAACTAACCTCTCGAGCCTGCTTTAGAAAACCAGATGTGCTACCAATAAGTATTTGGTATCTCTGAGTAGGTCTCACTTCGACCTACAAAATAGTATATCACGTTTTATGTTTATCTTTCTTGTTCAAAATTTGGTAGTTAAAAATATATCTTAAATTCATTGTTTTCTTTGCAAAATAAAAGCAGTTGCTTCTCAGTACCAAATTTGTAACTTAAGTGACGAAAATCGAAAGCCATATTCAATTTTGAAGGCCTAATTGATTCGAACTCATAGATACAAAATATTAATTATTAAAGCATAAGGAAATATAGGTTGTCATGTTTTTTGGTTGGTGCACATTCAAATACCGCACTTTAAGAGAATATTTTTTTTTATATTTCACTAAAGCAACTTAAGTTCGTTAAATGAAGTAGGTATGTACTTACTTTTCTCCATGCAACAGCCGTCTTAGAAGGTAGTCCAGTAGCATTTAGTTTCCCAGTAAGATCACTCCACAATTTGGCTGTTTCTGCCCTTCCCTGGGTCGTACGTGGTATATAGTTTTTAGCTATATTTGGATGTTGTTGCATAAAATTTACCAGTATGCTAAATTGTTTGTTAGTCGCTGTCCTAAAGTGTTAATAATTTACAAAATTTAAAAATTAATATAATGTTTCAGCCAAATAGATATATGTACTTACATTTTTGAATTTAACCACACTTACCAAAAGGAAAACAAAAACAAATAATTTGCAATGTTTTTGTTTTTTTCAGCTGTCACAGTTTGACTACAATCCTTTTCAAACTGTTGAAAATAAAAACGATGAACGATTCGATTGAACGATTCGACGATGATGTTATGTGAAGCAAACTAAAAACGATATCGTTGTGTTCAATCGTTTCGACGACAATCGTTTCATAAATTACGCGATTAGAGCCCTGGAAGACTGTACGAAAACCCCTATTGTGATCATGCAAATAGTATTGCCCATGTATACCTCCGCTTAGAGTAACTACTGCTGTGATTCTTTAATGAAACAAACCTTTGACAAATGCCAAACAATTTGTTATGATTTGTGTTTGATAACTTTGAATTTAAAACCCAGGAAAACTATTTTCACGTTCTTAACATTATTTATATTTATATTCAGGCGAAAATTGAATACCTACAATGTCGAGTCAATCAAGCTGTCCAGAGGTATTAAATTAATATTTGTTTGCAACATCACTTCTTACAATTCAAGCAATTGCAGCACCTACAAGCTCAAATGATTATCGTCATCCACCCCGGTTCACTGAATCTTCGAATAGGAAGGGCTTCCGATTTCAATCCGATCAGAATCATCCATGCGATAGGCCGGAAAAGAAAACCAGAAGGAAAGTCACACAGGGATCGTTTCCTACCTCAAATCGTAAGCTCGAAAGTTGTTGCAAATTGGCGAAAAGTCATAATGAACTTCACTTTTCTGCTTCTAGTCAAAGGAGTCACTCTCTGAGTTTGAAGAACACCGGTTGCAAGTTTCGCATATAATTCAGTCATGTTCGCAGTCAGATGGACGTCGTCGATATGCAACACCGCCACAACAAATTGCTGCTTTTAATAGAAGATCTGTTCCAGACATTATTGGTAAAATAACGCCTTCAGAATTGAAGGGCGAAACAATAATTGGTGATGAGGTAAAAGCTGAGAATACTTTTGACGGAACAACAAACTGTCTGAAAGAGACTTGCTAATTTTTAATTTATTTATTTTACTTCAAGATAATTAACATAGGTGTTAACGACCCATATAATCTTCATTTTCCAATAAAACGCGGGGAGCTCAATCTGCACAACAAACTGGGCGGTTCACTTAGCTCAGTTATGACAGATTTACAGGATATCTGGGAATATGTTCTAAAGACAAGAATGGGAATAGACTTGAGGTAACAAACAGACTACATAGTACAATGTAATACAAATATGAATTGCAATATAGCATCCTCCATCAGTATAAGGCGGTATTGGTCGTTTCGGATATCTATAATCGAAATCACTTAAAGGAGCTAACCTCACTGTTGCTCCTTCGAATGGGTTTCGGCAGTTGCTTCCTAGTTCAGGTTTGATATGACGACAAACCGGTGATGATAAACCGATTTCCAAGTTTAACTGCTAATCATTTCTGTTAACTATGGATTTCTGTTTATCCCTGCCTCTTTTGTACCGATGTCTTACATTTAAACTATTCATCTAGGATCATGTGTCGGCAACATTTGGTGCCGGACTTGGCCATGCGTGTGTGGTCGATGTGGGAGATCAGAAAACGTCCGTTTCCTGTGTTGAAGATGGCATTTCCCAACCCAGTACTAGAGTTAGACTTGAATATGGGGGAGGTGATGTGACTCAAGTTTTTCATAGTTTACTCCAAAAGTGTTCATTTCCGTATAAAGAATGCAACGCCAGTAACTTTAGGGACACAATTTTGCTGAAGCAGCTAAAGGAAAAATATTGTCACGTTAACCTGGTGCGTTTCATGTAAAGTTAAGGTGACACGAAATTATATATGGCCTTCTTTCATTTTAGGACATCTGTGGATCTCAGGAAAAAACCTTCGAAGTTTCTCGCGCTGAGCACAAATTAAGGTACACAATACAGGTGGGCGATGAGTGTATTGTCGCTCCGCTGAGTCTTTTTCACACAGACTTGCTTTCCATTACCGGCAAAAATAAGGCTGCTAAGGTGCAAATCTCGGCATCACACCAATCGGATTCCGAAGACTGTTTCGATGCCGAATACATTAGAGAAACAAGTGTATGTCTTTTGGTTGCACGTTCTCTAAACAAGTTTGTAATGCTTTTGAATTCATACAGCGACGAAACGCCCGCGAACAACTAGATCAAATTCAAGCTGATGGTGCTATAGTTCAGGCTGATAACCAGGAGGAGGAACTGGTTGTTGATTCGTTCGAAAATGAAAGAGATAACAAAAATGACAAGGACTTTGTTTTGCCGGGCGGCCAGATCATTGGCATTGATCAAGCGGTTTTGCTTAGTATAGAGCGATGTCGTAAGATCTATAGATGAACCACAAAAAACTTAATTAATTAATTATACTCTTTTCGTTGCAACAGCTAATGACGAGATGAAGAAAAAAATGTACGGGTGTGTACTTGTTGTAGGTGGAGGAATGAAATTTACCGGCATTGGAAAATGGTTGCAAAATAAAATGGCTTTAAACGTAGCCTACTCGCATCGCTCCGGTGAGTTTAAGAAACCTAGAAATACAACTTGGACAATGGTAGTCCTGCAAATTGTGCTCTGTTTTTGTTTTAAAGATTTTTGTTTTAATTGTGGAATTTTATTCCGTTTGCTTTGCACTTTAGAGTTAAAAACAGATGTATTGCAACGGGCTAAATAGCATATTACATATTTGTAAAGTGCCATAATGGAAGAGTCTTTTCATTTTCAGAGCAATTGGATATAGTTACCAGCACAAAAGACATGGATCCTGCAATGACTGCATGGAAGGGTGCAGCTATTATGTCCTGCCTGGAGAGCGCCCCAGAGCTATGGATAAATCGAGCGGAGTGGCAAAAATGCGGGCTGCGCATATTGAGGGAGAAAGCTCCTTTTATGTGGTAGCATCTTATATTGGCACTTCGACGGTGTGCTGAGTGTCAATGCAAACGCAGTCGACGTGTGGTTTGCTTGGGTATTCAGCGCATGAATGGATTTGTCCTGTTTACAAGTAGCAATGTATACTGATTGAACAAGGTATTTAACTTTAATTTATGCCTATTAAAATTGTCCATCAAACATTTTTAAATGGTAATGTTTGTTTTATTTATGGGTAACTTTACATTTCGTTTCGAAAAAAGCGTTTTTAGGTAGATTCAATACAAATTTTCTACAGTTCCACTCTGAAATATTTAGCTAACTATTTTCTGGTTTGTTATACGTAGTAATTCTAAGATTTTCTAATAATGGAAATGAGTTGGTGGCGAATGGACTCCTAATGGCCAAATGACAACACTCTATCCCGAAGTGTGCTACTGACTCTCAATGTTGCAAGATATTACCCTATCCAATAACTCTTACTAAGCACATCGACCGCCTTAAGTGTAGAGGACAGTGTTGGATTGCATCAAAATTTATCTATATCCCTTGAGGTGCATATGTAAATTTATTGCTTTTTGACTTTTTATTGAGTTTCTAACTTTTACAATTAAATTAAAAAAAGCAAACATTTCTAGCTAAAACACACGGCTTTTGTTGTGAACGAGCATTGCGTTATTGAATTTGTTTTTGTTTCGCATGTAAAATCAACTTATGTGGTTTTCGATTGGGCTTCTTCAGATTCGCTCTCAGATTTCAGATTTTATGTGTCTAATCGAACATGAAAACGTCACGTGCTGTTTTTATTTTTGTTGATATTTGTGCTATTGGAATATGTGCAGCCCATAAACTAAGTATTAAATAGACCGTCAGCTCTTTCAACTTAAGAGAATTTGCCTACAAGCTGTTTTCGGTGTTACTAAATATGTGCCAAAGTATGTGTGCCAATGTTAAAGTAAATTAGACGCACGCATACACTTGCACATACTAACCTGACAGATGCCTCTGACAGTTTATTCCGGGGTAACATTGGAAAAAATTCAAATAATTCAAATAATTGCCCGTTATCGGGACGTGCTAAGAAAGCGGTGGGTGTGGTGTGGTGAATTTAGTACCAAATTATATTAAAACGCATGGTAGGTATACATTATTAGGATTTCTTTTTTAATACTTAGTTTATGTTCAAAATGCTCGCCCAGATTGATTTCTAAACATTTGTACATAAACAAATAACAAAAAAATTATCAATCCGATGCAATTCATTTCTTTTCAGTTAAAAAATTTCACTAATGTCGTTTTCCATTGGTTTCACTCGGGGATCCACTCATTCTGAAATCCAATGGAACAGCAAAACTGCTTCTGAAAGAATCCACAAAAGTATTGATGAAATGCAAAAAATAATCTACGGCTGCTGTCAGCTGACTTGTAATAAATACATAAATTGCTCTTGTGTGAGCGCTTCTTGAGTGGATTCCGACTTCAAATCGAGAAGCGAAATTGTCTTCTCAGAATCACCAGAAGAGTATTTTTTGTGTCAATGGAACGGTTTCAGATATGATTTTTTCGATTCCGGACGCTTCTTTTTGCCCAATGGAAAACGATATAAATCGTAAACAAACTCCACTAGTTGTCAAACTCAAACGTACTTGGATTGGTAAATCTGAGAAAAAATCCAGACTCGCAAAAGTGCTCTGAAATCTGAAAAAGTTTGCTTTTTTATACCAAACGAACATAAAAAGTGATCTGAGAGCGCCCAATCGAATACCACAGTAATTTCGTTAGCTCGTTCAAGGCGGAGATTCGACCTGTCGATTTCAAAATGAAAAAGTCACACTTTGTTTTTTTTTTCTTCTACTTTCCTTTTTTTGTGCGAGTTTTAGCTGGTTCGTCTCTTAACTTGGCAAAACAATACAATTTATTTGGTGTAAAATTTCTTTGCGTCAAGTAATTTCGGATAAATTCACCAAAAACAACCACGACGGTCATCTGAGGAAGTTAGGTTAGGTTAGGCCGCGTAGAGCAGTGATCGTACATAAAATAACAAAAAATCCCTACTTTTTCCCTACACCGTAGAATAATTTTCACTACAATCTCTCTATATAACTATTTTATCCATACCTACACAAATAAAATAGAATTTAACTTCTCATACGCTATCTCAACCACAAATGAGTTTTTCCTTTTTGTTTACTCTTCAAACTAGTCATCTCATTTTATTCCGTAGCGAATATCGACGAGTGTAAGAGCAAAATTAAATAGGTAAACAAAAATAATAAATATTTTTTGACTAAAAACGGATGTGTGGTACGATTTTTCGGAAAAATCAACTGAATTGAAAAATCCCTACGTTATACAAATCTGTCCTTTTTTCCCTACGGCGTCATTTTTAGATCGAAAATCCCTACGTGTAGGAATTTTTCCCTACATGTACATCACTGGCGTAGAGTTGCGAGATCCTCTAGTCACCATAACGGCTCATCGCCATGCCTAGAGGAACCAATTCGCCCAAACACTGAATGACCCTAGAAAAGTCCCAAAATCTCAACTTCGTTTGCGAAGCCAACCCCCTCCAAATGGACGAAGAACTACCTTCCAAAGAATAATGTCAGCACTCATTAGATCGATACAACGCCTCATATGGCAGAGCTTTTAAAACAGTAAAGGTGTGAACGCCAAATTGAATTCATGCTTCTTCAAAACAGATTCGTTTCAAGGGAGCATTTTATGCTATCGGTTTCTATGAGATTTTTCACAAGTCCGTTCTATTCGATTACAAAATGTCGGCGGCAACCGAAAACGAACCGATACAAGGAAACGGAATAAGTGTCAAAGGAGCTTCACACAACAACTTTCACTTGCAACATGCAGCGAAAAGCACGGTTACTTTGGTTGCGTGTTATGCTTTTGCTTTTTCTTTTCATAGTCGCTTGCTGTCACGAAAAACAGACATGTATTAAATTTGTTTGCCATAAGTTTGATTTATTTATGTATAAATTTAATGATATTACATTGTCCATATTTAATAAAAATATTTATATTTCTTTCATTTTATAATTAAATGAACTCTGTCCAATGCTATTACATTCTTTAAAATAAAAAATATATGTTTCCAAATACAAAATCGGAAATCCAAATTATATATAAAATCTGTAAGGTGAAAACTATAAACAAATAATACAAAACGCATGCACATGTCGAAGTTTACTTGCTCATTGTGTTTGTGTTTCTTTTCTGTTTTTTATTTATATATTTTACATCTATTAAATACTTAAATTACTAACATACATGTTATGATTTTTGTTTAACGAATAGTTGCTGAAACTACGGAATAGTAAGTGTGTATCATCAATTACGTTTTGTTCTCTTTAAATCTATTACATCTAAATTAATTAATACATCCTATTTTCAACAAAAGCGCATTCCACGGTGCGCCTTAATGTTTTAAATGGGTTTACCAATTTTTTTTACATTTATGCAAGATATATGAAGGTATCTAATTTTTTTGGGTAAATATTTTCAAATCATACAGACACAGTAGTTAGGAGAATTAGGGGGGAGACAGTTTCATTTTTGGATAAAATACATTTACATACTTATTTCCTATTTCTCTTCCATTTGCAGCTTCACATAATGTCAGATATGAATATTTTCTTATAGCATACAATTGTTTTGTTGACTTTTTCTTGTTTTATTTTATCTATTCGTTTAATTTAAACAAACATTGCATATATATATTTATTTTAAGCTACAGGCAATTATGTTGCTATATTCTAATCTATAAATTTTATTTACACTACACCATTACACTTCCGTCCTTCTTCAGTATCTCTTTACGCTATAGGCTAACAAAAAATATCAATTTTTTTCTTCTTCGTGTTGGACTTTCCTTAACGCTATTTATATTTTCCTTGTTTTCTTTTTGTTTTTACAATTTTCAATGTTACTGCGCTATTCGAATTGATTGCTGTAAAAAAAATGTATAACTAAACTATTCTGTCGACTTGTGTTTTATTGTCACAATTGGATAAGAGGGAAGTGAAAAAAAAGAGGCGGAAAAACTTGGCCAGCCAAGTGGTACACGACTTCAGATGATTGCACGGAACTCAAGTGGTTGAGAAAGGGCTTAACTCTTTTTCTTTGAATTAGTCTCCTTCACACCACAGTCATCGACCTTCTTATTGCCCTTGGCTATTGCCAGAAGTGTAACCAACTTTTTATGCGAGTCACCGACAATCCAGCCATGCTGCTGATAGTTTTCGCTCTCTTCAATGTGGTCTTCATCGTCGTGCGTTGACTCTATAAGGCCGAATTCTTCATCACTCGATGAGGACCAGTAGTAGAGCATTTCTGATGCGATTCTTTTTCGTCTGGCCTGTGGTTTGGCTTGACTATCAGCAGGCGGTGGCTTGGCGTTCGATGATTTGCGGACCGCCACTGATTCTGAAGCAATTTTCGACTTTCCCGATTCTTTTTTAGCGCCACTTGATGATCCAGCATCATTTTCAAGTTTTCCCGAAATTGTTTTGCGCCGGTTTCGAATCGGAGCCCCTTTCGTTTTTTGATGGAGTTCTGTTTCAAAATCGCTTTCAGAATCCTCAGCAGCTTTGGACACGCTTCTGGGCTTCTTAAAGGGAGAAGCAATCTCCTTGGTTTTCGAGGCATCAATAGAATTTCGTCTGCTTGATGCAGCAGATTTTACTTCTTTAGGTGCCTTGGAAGTTGACTTTGGTGGTGGCATCACATTAGCTGTTGCAATTGGGCCTTTCTTTTTGCCCTTCGGAGGCTTAGTTCTTTTTGTATTTTCAGTAGCTGCCTTTGGGTTATTTTTTAAGGTTTTTCGAGGCGAAGATGAAGCTTTCTCATCTTCTGATTGAAGCGTACTTGCTTTGTCTTCGTCGGGGGGTTTTGTTTCATTTGGCGCTGAAGCCGGTGTGCTCTTTTTCGCCGCAGTTGTGGCCGTTTTCTTTTTTCTCTTTGTTTTCTGTTCCTTTTCTTCGATCAGAGCAATTATGTCTTTTGTTGAGAGGAACTCCTCGAATTCGTCAGAACTCCATATTTCGACCAATTTCTTGGGTCGGTTTACTGCACATCTCCTTTGTGATTTCCGTTGACCCTCGCCAATAAGTTCCGCAATTTCTGCCGGCGACATTCCCAGCTCTGCGTGAAGTTGTGCAATCTCCTTCGAACAGTGGTCTTCCTTGTTAGATACCTTCTTACATTGCCTGCTTGTGTTTGCTTTTGTTTTGGGGGCCTTTGGGGCTGTTTTTCTCTTAGCAGCTTGACTTTCTCTGGTTCTAGATGAATTGGGTGCATTGTCCTGCCTCTCTTCATTGACAGCATTTGTTTGACGATTTTCATTCAAACCACGCAATGTGTCAAATAAGCGGTCAAGCTCCTGCTTTGGAATCAACTTAGGTGGCTCTGGGGTAGGTAATTTGGGTTTTTCCACAGGAGTTTTTGGTTTCGTCTTAGCGTTCTTGAAAATGCGACCCATTATCAGAGATTTGTTTTCAAAAGTTTTCGCTGTGAAAGCGCTGGAGTTACTGCTCTCTTCAGAGTTCACATTGCCATCCCTAATATCTTCGTTGTCATTATCAATATCATTGTCGTCATCACCTCCACTGATCGATCCATACACAAAGTCATCTCGATCAGAGTAGGTGACGGTTGACGTTGTGTTGTCATCGTTGATCGCAGGAGTTTCTGGTTTCTGGAATTTTATTCCCTCTTGCTCTTCCCTGCCGATGTTTTTGAACGGCCGTTCGGGGATGATGATGGCTTTCTTTGGACTTCCATCGTTGTCCTCGGCTAACTTAAATGGTGATTGAATCGCCTTGGATATCGGTGTATTTTCGGAGTCATCGAATTCGTAGATATCTTTGGCTATAATGCTTTCTGGTTTCTTGGGTGGGCTTAATACGATTGGCATACAGCTTTCAGTATCATGAATAGAGATGACGGGTGAAGAAATCTTAATAGGTGACTTTTCTCTCGTCTTTGTTGGCGGGGTTTGATTCGCTTTCGATTCGCTAAGCATTGTGGGAAATTGCTCCACAAGGAAATTCGCCTTTGCTTTGCATTTGGACTTTTGCTCATTATGCATTTGCATGGCAGGTGTAAAAGATGTTATTGCTGTCATAGGTGTCTCATTTCCAAGTGCTATCTCAGCCAATGTTGTCAGTTTGCAGCCTGCACGTGGACTGCGTTCTAGAGCATGTTCCATGTCTAGTCCTATGGTTGGAATAGAAACTTTCAAATTGTCATAACCTTTCATTGCAGCTTTCGTTTTAAGGCGACATGTTGTTGTGGTTATGGTGGAACTTTGCGACGAGGCGGAGTGTAGTGGGGAGATGAAGTTTCTAAAAAAGAACGAGACAAACAAATGAATTACATTGCTATGTTTTTATAAAATGTGTTTTTTAGAGAAAGGAGTAACATCCTTTTGATGTGACAAGATAAGACCGCGATCTTCAATAAAAGGTGTAAAATATGTATCCAAACGTCAAAAGTCAAAAAGCGACAAATTTTATAAGCAAGAATATAGTTATAGTACCAGTTTTCATTTAAATTTAAAAAGAAGACCTATGTCCGCCGTACAGTCATGATAGGAGTCTTGAATAAAAAAAAAACAAAAACAGAAGAAAAGAGTATAGCACACGCTATTGAAAATGAAATGGGGCAAAAAATCTACCCATTCAACTGTATATGAACAAAATTATACACTGCAATTATCCAAATGAAAACCTTTCACAGTTAATTGCATTCATTTCAAAACAATTCTATTGAAATGAAAACTTTATTGCAAAACAAACTAGTACGAGTATTTTTACTAATTTCAAAAAGCAAATTGAGTTTGCTGTCAAATGCAGCTGATTTTGACACATTTTACGAGTGCACTTCACTTCAGAGGCAGGTACAGAAATGCTAGGCAGTACAGCACAGCTTTAGGAAACAGATGGTAGAACAGGTTCAGACAAAATGTTTTCTCATGGAACGTACAAATCTGGACTTTACTGCGCAACTCATAGTGACATAGCAGACCTCAATAGACCCATCTACATTGACTGTAACAGTGTCAACATAAAGACATATGTCAGCGGAATCAAGGTACCGATATACAATTCACAAATATCTACTAGCATGCCTGTAAACCTGTTAAGTGAAGACTTGTGATTGTTGCTTCCGGAAAATTTACAAAGTTAAATTCCTCGTAACCCCTTTTGCGACTCTCGCGTGATGGGCCACAAATATTGAATAAACAAACAATCATCCTTACCAGGAAGAACAACGTACCATAGAATAGGTATCCCTCAGCGAATGGTACCCTTGTCGTTTTTGCTGATAAAGTTATGTTAGATAACCAATTTTAAAAACATCAAAATTCAGATTCGGGTTACATCTGGACATTACATAATATATATTCGTCTGATTGAAGTATGTGTACCTGTAAACGCTTATTTACAGGATTTCTATTCACTGGTTAAATTTTTTATTAATTTCACGACCCAAATTGATTTATAAATCAATTATGTTAACAAAAGATCTGATAATTTAGAGATAATTTGAAATTTGTTGTCCAATTTGGCATACGCGTGCATAATGTATCAACCAGAAAGCTTTGATGGTATATCCCAGATTGACTTTTAATCCCTGTTCGATTGACTTTATCCCGTTTTTTTAGAACAAAAAACAAACAAGAAAATAAAAGAAACGCCATTCATACAAAAATAACATTTAACGACTTCATTTTGTTTTCAGACTACCTATGCATTTAAAGACTTGTATTTCTTAACAAAAAAATAATAAAAATTGCGTTCGTCAAAACAAAAATTAACAAAACAGGAACTTAAATTCAACCCTATCTCTGTAGTTATTATAGTACGTATTGTCTTAACCTAAGGGTTCGCTGCACTAGTGTTCGAAAATCGTTATTATGAAACTTGTAGCTATGAAAGAAAATCCTTTTAATAGCTAAAATATCCCTTTACCCCTCCGACTTATTAAAATTCGCAGAAAATTCTTCTAAAAGGGATAAATCTCTCACTGGTTTTAACAGGCGGCAAAAAAAAATTGAATCAAAATTCCTTTCGACCGACATCTCGATCGTCGTTGTAAAAAGGGACAATCTCCTCCAAGGAATTTTTAATGCAGTGTCGCTTTTTCATCTTAACGAATGCTTGTAGTTCAATCAGTACCAACTCTTCCACATACTCGGATTCATCAAAAAGAAGTTGGTTTAATTCCGAGAATCACTTTCATCGCTAGATGAACCAACTTATATTGTTAATAAATTCAAATTAGCCAACTCTTCGAGTTTATCAGATATTTAAACGACTTTTCGCGCCACTTTTTAGAATTTTTAAATTGTGTTTCTATCATTTTTCATAGACTACTACAAAAGCGTTCCCTTACTTTTTTGTGAGAGAGTTTATCCATTTTGACAGTCTTTCCCATTCTTGCTACAAAATTAAAGGAACAAACCTTTTGTTTCAATGTTGCCAGAGATTAGAAAAAGTGTGTTCACGATCTGATAAAATAAAATAAAATTTCGCAACTTTACTGGGCCTGTTACAACGAATCGTGAATACCGTTATAGTTTTCGGCTTGTATAAAATACATAAATTGCACTTGTGTAAGTGCTTCTTGAGTGGATTGGATTCTCATTTCAAATAGAAAATCGAAAATTCTCTTCGCAGTATCACGAGAAGAGTACTCTTCCTGCCAATGGAACGCTTTTATAAATAATTAGCCTCACTGCATCTTTTGGCAATTTTCATAAATTCAATTAACAATCCGCTTTCTTTTTTACCAAGAGCAATGTAATATGAATTCAAATAAAACAAAAAAGGTAAACCTGACTTTGTAAAACAAAAAGAGTAATGTCAACTCAAGTAGGAGCCCGCTATCGTCTTCATTGTGAAAAAGTACATGTTACTGAAGAGTAAGTAACAAGTATGTACTCACTGTGGCGGTGGTGTAAAGAAAGGGGAACGCAATGAAATGGAGAAAATTATTAATGTCGTTTTCCATTGGGGCTTACTTTTAACAAGGACTGCGTGACAGCGGTCAACGATTTTTGACATCTAACCAGTTATGAGTGGAGTCGACCCGAAGCAGATATCTTATTGTCTACATGTTTTTAGAACGAGTTAGTGATTTCGAAGAGTTATCTACAACAGTTTAAGAAACTAAAATGACAGCACTGATTGACAACCCGTCCATCAACAACCCGTACATCATCTCTGAAAAAAACAGTAGGCGTGCTTTTTGAGCATCAATACACAACACAACATGCCAGTTTATACCACTCAGTGCCGTTTGCTGATACGACTCATAGCGAATTAAGTTCCACATAAACTCTTATGTGACAGTTCATGCCCTAAAAAAAGTAGCCCATAAGTATTTAAGTAGAACTTAAATGAATGGTATGAATAAAACGTAGCAATTGCTCTACTCAAAAGATATGTCAAAATCGAAGCATTTGTCAAGTTTCGTATGAAGAAAAACTGATTTGAGGTTACTCCAACTTTCATTATGTTCGAAAGGCGGCGCCACTGACCTTTTACTCGATATGAATAAAACGTGTCAGACAAAGCAATTGCTACGAAAATTCCAAGTCTACTTTTTTGCTGATTCATAGCAGTTGTTAAATATTGTATGCACAATTTAAACATACAGCAATCAATTGGATCCAGTCTTTTGAGTTTTCATTGTTTTGTTCGTAAATAGATGTATTTAATTCGTTTGTGCAGGAAAACCACTAAAATATAAAGTGGATGCGATAAGTTGACACATTATAGTACATAACACTCGTGAAAAAAAGAAGAGTTTCACGCGTTGAATTTTATGTCGTTTTCCATGCAACGAAATTGATCTGCTTTTGTGAATGGATTAGTGCGTATTTGACAGCAATATCAGATGTTCAAATTGCATTTGCTTTTGCAAAAATCAGCTATAGATATCGACTTGAAAAATGGTTCCCCTGTTGTAGACACAAATGGAGTAGTTTCGGTGATTCGTAGTTTCCAGATGATGAGGAAGACAATAAAGATAATAATTCCTCCACCATTATATCAATTGCTTTTTATGTATTTCTTTATTTTGCTTTTCACGAAACTTTGCGCATTTCTTTTGAAAGCAAACTTCCTAAAATGACGTCAAACAGCTGTGGGTATTTGTGTTAGTATGTGTAAATTATTTGAAAAATTATCGAGATCTGCAAAAAGTGATCCGAATCAAAAAAAAGATTGATTTTTTGTCCCAATGGAAAACCACATTAGTATCCTGCTCGCGGTAAATTTTATCTCCCATACAAAAATATCTTCAAAGATAAAATTTTGCGAGGCAGTTTAGCAAAGCAGTATCCTGTTCGCACGATAAATTCTTAACTTCATGTAGATGGGTCCACTCATTTAGCTCGCGAAATAAATGTCCGGTACATTAAATTTTGACATAAAAAACGAGGGAGGAAGTTTGTATTGCGTTTACCATCGATATTTGTTTGAAGGAAACCGCAGAGAAACATTTAAACGAGAAAAAAAGAAAACGCAAAGCCAAAAAAAATCAGCAGTTTGTTTGCTTTTTTCGTAAATTGGAATTTATGAGCCACGAAGAAAGGTGTCTTCTTCTGCTTGCTATTACAGAAATTATTTGAGCTGCTGCAGCAATGATTTTATCTTCTTCAATTTTTCTTATACCCATTGTTTTGGAACGATTCAAATACTGCGATATCTTTGAAGTTTGAAATTCGAAAATTGCAAAAATTACATTTATTGATTTATTGAAGAACAAATGGTTTTTGTCCCATCTATATGATGTTTAATTTTAATTTAGCGAGCATTTATCTTTGGTGTGGAGAAACAAGTGAAGACTAGGGACGCTAAAATTTAGCGCGAGCAGGATACTAGGCTTAAGGTAGGTATATATGAGATAGAAGGCTTTTAGGTTAACATTTCGGTAATTCATACTTCTTCTTTTAACATTCGCAAAGGTGCGACAAGTCTGCGCTGAAAAAATTAAAGTTTGTGGTTCGCTCACCAATTTCTTTAAATGAGAAACGAAACGAACCGTAACATTCTTGTAAGTCTTCTGTAAAGTATTTGGTGGCGGAATTTGCTTCTTTCGGATGGCGGGTGCCTCAAATGTAATTTAAGCCTCCAACGGAGTATGCGTTGCTAGTCGCTAGGGCTTGCTATTGAGAAACCATAAAAGCTGTTTATATTTTTATCGAGAGGGCTTGGAAATTGTGAAAACAGTCTAGTGGCACTTGGAACAATTACAATTACTTCCGCATTTTGAGTTTAAAATATAGACGCCTATTCTGAGTAACGAAAGTTCATAGAATTGTAAAGGGTTTTCCAATGAGAGGTGTTATTGTGAATGACCCGCTATTTCGGTAGCTGTCGCTTTTGAAACTTTTATTCTTTGACATTAGACAAGAAGTAGAAACTACGCCGTTACTAAAAATGGAACGATACACGCTTCAACAACGCATTGAAATTATTAAAATTCACTACAAAAATGGTGAAAATCTTGAAGTCACAGTTCGCAAAACTAAAGCATTTTTTGGTGAAGCAATACAGAAATTGGTGGAAAAATTCCAGCTGTTGGGACAAGTTAGTGATGCGAAGAATAAAACCCGTGCACGTCGCTCAAGAACAATGTAGAATATTGCTGCTGTAGCCCAAAGTGTTAAAGAAAAACCCAGGTTTGTAAATTCCTCGTTCTCGTTCTTTGAAATTGGGCATTCCACAAACGTCATTACGCCGTATTTTGCATAAAGACTTGGGTCTTAAGGCTTATAAAGTTCAGTTAACACAAGAACTCAAGCCGGCCGATCATCAACAACGTCGTGTCTTTGCTGATTGGGTCCTTGAAATGCATGAAAATGATCCGAAATTCCATCGAAAAATCATCTTGACTGATGAGGCCCATTTCCACCTCGGTGGCTACTATTTAACACCTTGCGATCTCTTCCTTTGGGGCCACGTGAAAGATAAGGTCTACGCCAACAGCCCAGCGTCGATTCAAGACCTCAAAGATAAAATTCGTGAGGCTATCGAGGACATAGGGCAGCCACTTTGCGATTTGGTTATGGAAAATTTCATGAAAAGGATATGGTCCTGTATGCGTGCTCGTGGTGGCCATTTGGCTGATGTTGTTTCTCATTATTAACGGCATACCTTTCTCTTTATTACGAAATAAACATACGATCATTTATCTCAAAAAATGACATTTTTTCTTTGAATACCAAAATAACACCTCTTATTGGAAAACCTTTTATGTACTAAACTTATCGCATTTGAATAGAAAAATGACAAGTTGATCTAAAGGGTGGGCCATAAAGTGGTTTCTTTTAAATCATAGGTTATTTTGACACTGACAGCTGTTTCCCGCTCGAAGTATCAGACCTCCGCGGAACGCAAGCAGATAAATGATTCAAATTTAAACAAAAAATTCTATTTTAAATGTACATTTATGAAGAAAAAAAAAGTTCAATATCCTACTCACTGTTTTTGTGTTACTGTAGCTGCACACTCCATGCCATAAAGATGAGCTCCTATCTGCGATGGCTGATTTACAAAAGTTCTCGCTGTTAGGGGCGCCACTGGATTTGGTGATACCAAAGATGACATTTGTAGGATTGGATTCTCTCGGGGTATGTTACTTCTTAAAGCACCGCCATTACAGTCGTCGTTGGGCAAGACTGCCTGATCCTTTGCACCGGACAACACATGCATTTGTGCGTAGCTTTCAGGCAAAATTGGAGGTGGTTGAGCACAAGCTGGGTTCGAATCCGAAGAAATGTCACTGAATTGATTTATATCAAGCCGGGGATAAGCACCACCGTCGCGCTTACCGCCAGTCTCCGCTGTGGATTGCTTGATGTAGGAATATCGTTCATTTGTCGATTTTGGTGTAACTGGTTTTACCTGCAAGTCATATGCGTAGGTTGTGGGCGGTACAATTGGATAATTTCTTTCCACCTGAGGCGTTTCAGAGCCTTTTAAAATGTTACAGCATTCGTAGAACAAACGCTCGTCCGGGTTCAGTGTTTTCGTTGAGTAGCGCTCATAGTTTTGCTCTGGCGAGGAGATTGGTTCGATGCCCGAATGATTGAGTATACTATTCGGAGGGATATACGGGAGTTTCGGTTGAGGTGACTTCTCAACTTTTTCCATCGGCTTTTCATGGATTTCGGCTGCTTTTTGTGAAACGATGTTTTCTACCATTGGAATGGTGGTTAAGGATTGCTTAACGCTTTCAACAACCTCTTTATCGGTGGTCTTTGTTTTTCCCGTGACTTTAGCTGGCGATGACACAACTGGAGGTGCTTGTTTGGCTTCTTCTTGTTTTCTGGTTGCATTCAAGTATTCCTGTTCGGACAGCTTAGTCACATGCGCAATCGTCAATTGATGTTTACTAAGCGCTGCCGACTTTGCAAACGTTTTATTGCACAGAAGACACACGAAGGTTTCTGTTGGTTTCATCGTGTTAACGTTTGTCTTCTTCGGCTTTCTCGTTAGTAGAACACTTCGGCGGCGACGACGACGTCTTCCTTTAGTACTACGCGATGTGTCCTGCGAGAAGGTCGTATACACACTCATATCATCATCTACATCCATGTCAATAAGGTCGGTATTGGTAGCGTCCATGGTGTCCATATTCGAACGATCCTCATTGAAGTTCGGTGCGCTACGAACACTCATTGATGTAGACGGTCGTCCGAATGGATCGTCTATATCCAGGAACGAGTTCGCCAGGTCAAAGCCGTCATTGGCAAGATTGAAGTCCTTGTCTTCAGCCGACATGATTTTGTCATTCACCCTCTTGGCTATTGCCGTCAAGTAGTTATCATCATCATCGTCATCAAAAGCCATCGAATTGCGACGGCTGTTAGCTTCGGATCGCTTGGTGGACGCTGATCGCGAATTCGCTCGAGTAGTGTGTTGCGTTGGAGCAGTGACGTCGGCAACTGATTTCCTTCTCTGGCGTAAAGTGGACAAACGGGACAAAGTCTCAGGTGGGAGAGCTGCTGGTTCGCCCTCCTCGGTGTGGATGTTCTTATTCAGTCGAGGATCGCGACTAGATATGCTCGATTTTCGATTTTCACTTTGCGATGTGTTGTCCTTATTTGTAGCTATATCTAGCGATGCTGCTAATATACTTGGTCGCAGAATGGACGAAGATGATTTAACTGAGGTTAGACTAGCAAACGCAGATGCCTCGGGTTCATTCCCACTGGTTAAACCGCCCGGATTACGCTGTGTTGGTGTAAACAGACCAACAATGGATATAGGAGGTTCCATGGTACGACAAAAAGCTGGCGCATCCTCTTTGACATCGCCTGCCACGCCCTTGCTAAGGGTGAACGATTCCAAGCCAGTACGCAACTGATTGATATTCTCAATTTCGATCTTTTTGTCACGTTTTTTCATTTGCTTCTTCCTGTTTCTTTTGTGAACATTAAACGCCACATCACTGTTGGGTGATTTGTCATTTTCCGGGGACAGCAGCGCCATGTTATTCTGGGTTGGGCCCCGATGCGACCAACTGTCGACCGAGTTTGTTCGATAGTTACCAAAATCGATTGGCAATGGCTTCGCCTTTAGATCAACTTTGCAGTTTGGAAGCTTAACCACCTCGACATCTTCCTTTTGAGTTTTTACTTTAACGTCGGCTTTCTGGGCATCCTTTGGCTCTTTAAAGAGTTCTCCATCGTGTTTTTGAATCTTTTTCTCTTTTGCTGTTTCCGCCTTCTGCTTTTTGGCTTCTTTTGCTGGAGGCACCTTGGACTCTTGTTCTGTGCTAATTTCTCTTTTGTTGTCTAGAACGTTTTTCCGCTTAGTTGTGGGCATCAGACGCATTCCTGTAAGGAGTAGGTCTTCACTCTTCTCATAGGCTAGATTCTCGAGCCTTTTCAAGTCGTCGATTCGCGATTTGTCGACTTCTTTGAAACTCTCCATCAATTGATCTGCTACAATGGCGGCAAGTTCATTTTTTCTTCGTCGTCTGGGTTTCTTACTGGCATCTTGGTTGTTTTGAGTCGGTGTCTCTTTGTCTTTGTCATCTGAGACTGACTGACTCACTTCGATATCCACTGACGAGGCCTTCTTATTAAATGTAGGTTTTTCAGGCTTAGTGCCACCTAGAACCTTCGTATCGTTTTCATTTGATTTGCCTTTTTTGTCGGGCTTTATGTTTTCAGGTTTGGGAGCTGCGGTGAGTTTTGCTTCTTCTGGTTGCGGCTTGGATTTGTAGGGCATAATGTCTTCATTTTCTTGCTCATCTTCACTCAGAAAACTTGCTGCTATCGCTTCGACTTCTTTAAGTGCTGACGGTCGTACGTCATTCGCAACGGGCTTCTGATCGGCCATTTTGTTTCTTCTACTCCTTCGAGTTGGAAACGATTTTTGAGATTCCGGCGATGATTCCACCTTCTTGTCAATTTTGGCAGCGGCCTCCGACTGCTTAACGCTCTGATTAGTTGTCGAGCTGACCGCTGACGCGGTAGACACTTTTTTAGGTGCAGTTTGTGAGTATTTTTTGTTTGTCCTTGATGGCTCCTTGGTTTCTTTTGAATCCCCATGATCTTTTGGTTTCATTTCATTCGACTTTATGATTTGTTTTGGTTCCACGATTTCCTTTGCTTCCACGATTTCCTTGGGTTCCACGATTTTCTCTGATTCCATGTTTTCTTTTGGTTCTCTGATTTCATTTGATTTAATGCTTTTATTTGATTTCTCGATTTCATTTGCTTGCTCAATTTCATTTGGCTTCCTGATTTCGTTTGGTTCTTTGATTGCATTTGATCCCTTGATTTCGTTGGGTGACTTGATTTCTATTAAATCCTCTGCCTGCCTCTTCTCTGGTATGGACACACACTTTTCGATTTCTGTTTCGGTTGTTAGATCCAACGTTGGCAGTGGTGGAACCTTGACAACTGCTTCTTGCGCTTGAATTGGTGGAACAATGGTAACTACATCGCAGCCAAGGTTCTGTATTGCCGGCGTGATCTCTTTTGTTTTTTGGAAGGGGCTTGGCTGATCTTTTACATCATTTGCCGTCTTTTCATTTAACTGTGGCCCCTCAATAGAGTTTGCAACCGGCAATATCAAAATTGGTTCCCGGATCAAGGTTGCAGTTTTTGACGCAGGTGGCACAGCTACGACGTTCGATTTAAATTTTCTTTCAGCTGTCACGGTCAGTTTTTTAGGAACCTTCTTTGGTGAAGGGGAATCAACCGTTAAATTTATGAATGGTGGACTGAGAATGGTGCTCATAACGGCTTCTTGCTTTTTGTTGTTGGCTCTCTTTCTGGGTAAGCTGGTGTTTGTTTTGGGATGCTCGTTTTGAAACATTAAGGGAGGACTTTGAAGAGGAATTTGTGATACCTTGGGTTGCAATGAATCACACCGTATCGGTATGATTTGTGTTTGCGGTAAAATTGGTAGTGGAAACGGCATTGGAGGCATGAGGACTGCATTCGACTTGACCGAAATCTGAGGATGATGGTGAGGGGGAAAAACTTTTGGACCCGCTTTCGCCTTTGGTGACGAACGCTTTGACTTTTTCGATAAATCCAATGGCACTTCTAATTCGAATGGTAGATTGTTGTAGGTGTTTGCACAGCGCAGCGAATTTATTTCAGACAGAAAGTCATTTGGTGCGCCTGCGATTGTTTGACGACGTTTGGTAATCATTCCCCTTGGTGCTGGTATCTGCACTGGAGTGAATTGCGGAATTGTCAACTGCGGTGGCTTTAGGCAGGGTACACGAATGATGTCTGCATTATTGATACATTGCTGTTTGGGTGGTTGCTTTCTTTCTGCGAGTAATTTTTTCGAAACTTCTACATGAGGGGGTGTAGTTATTTCAACTGTAACTACAGGTGGCGGTGCCTTTCTTGTGGGAGCTGATATAAACTGGTTTAAAGTCGCTGCTATTCCCATAGATGGCGCCTTTGTTTGCGGAGGCTCCTTTACACTGTAGCCTGTTAGTGGTGGCTGCAATAGTGAAGGACCTGAGCGAGAGGGAACCGCAAACGGGAGGTCTTTTAATGAAGGCCCTATAACTAAATGTTTTGCTACAGGTGGTTTAGCAATAAGAGACTTTGCGTCTAGATGTTTGGTTACTACAGGTTCTATTACTTTACGTTCTGTTACTATAGGCGTTTCTACAAGATCTTTAATTGAAGGCTCTTTTACCGGAAGCGTTGTTACAGGAGGTTTTGTTTTTGTTACATCAGGCTTTGCTACAGCATGCTTTGTTATAGGAGGCTTAGTTATTGGAGGCTTTGTTATTGGAGGCTCTGTTACTCGAGGCTCCGATACTGGAGGCTCGGATACTAGAGGCTCGGATACTGATGGCTTTGATACTGGAGGCTCTGATATTGAAGGCTCTGGTACTGCGGGGTTTGTTACAGAAGGCTTTGTTACCGGATGCTTTGTTTCTGACTCCTCTGTTACTGGTGGCTTTGTTATTGGAGTAGCAGCATTCGTTTCGGCAGGTATGTCGCATTTTACGATCCTCCGGGAGAGCGCTTTTCGTTTCGGCAGTTTGGTGTCTTTATTTTCAGCGGAAGGTGGCACAGTTCCAGTTGATACTTCTGGGTTGATGTGCGGTTTTCCATTTCCAGAAGTCTCCTTACACTCCAAAAAGGGTTTACCCAGCTTTTCTTGGAGCTTTCCCGTAAGCATTGCTATGCAATCGTTGATTTTTTTGCTTCGACGTTTAGTTGTTGGGCTTACTTGATTTTGCAGGAAGCCTGATGGTAATCTCCTTAAGTCCTCTGTACTTGTTGATAACTCTAGCTGTTGTTGATGTAAATTTTCCATAGATCCTTCAGATCTTAAAGAAATATTTTCACCAACAAGCACGTCTTGCGACTTTTTCCAATCACAATCGCTTTCAATGGTTATGGTGGGTACCGGGTCTTTGCATACACTTAGCTCTATTTCAGCTTTCCCACTCTTGCCCTTATGAGCATCTATCTCGGTAAAAGTGGACCCTATCTGTTTACACTCGATGAATGGTTTTTCCTCACTATCGTCAGCTTGGTTTTTGCAAGCATCCTTTTCTTTGTCAAAGGTCAGCTTTCGAACAGCAGACAATTTCTTCACGGTGGTCTTTTCTACATCATCAGCAGTGCTTTCGGTGGTGTTTGTACTTTGTTTTTTGCCTAAAAGACGCTTCTTAATTTTTTTAACAAAGCGCTTGGTTGTGGCGCCGATTTTCCTTACAATGCCACCTTTAACCGTGTCAGTCTTTTTGTTTGTTATATTCTCCGTTGATTGGGACTTTTTGTTCACAATTAGGCCGGTACTATTGACTCTAGAGGACTTGCGCTTGTTCTCTAAAAGTTTGTTGTTTCGTGAGATTTTGTCTTTTTCAGAGATTGCACGGAGCTTGTGATTTCGAAGAAGTTTTTTTGATATCGCTGTTAGAGTTGTGTTGGATGACTTGCATTTTTTATTCGCGGCATTTTGTTGCATTTTCCTTCCGGCAGCAGTTTTGAACTTTCTCGAACGCGGCTTCGTTGCATTGGGTATAATCTCTCGGCATACACGCTTCGGTGGAAGGTTTTCCAGCATTTTCCGAATTGAATCAGCTGAAAAAAGAAAAACAAATAAAAATAAAAATTAATATTTGAGTAAATGCAAAAAAAATTACGATTATGTGGTATTTGGACTTTTTAGTTGCTTTCCGGTCTTTTTGTATTTATGAAAACAAAAACAATTCTACCTGCCTACCCTTCTCTTCATAAGAATGTAATACTAAAAAAAACTAACCACAATTTTTAGCATTTGTTTCGTTTTTTTTTATAAACGAACAAGTAAAAGTGTTATCATCCGCCTGGCCGATGCTTTGATACCCTCCACTTCAGAATCAGATCCTGATTCATAATATATATACTTTATGAGGTCTCCGGTGACTCCTTCTTGGCGTTACAAATGTATTGGCAAAGTGAATATAGCTTCCTGCCAGTTCTGCTTTATGGCGCCGAGTGCTGGACGATAAGCAGGAAGGGAGAGCTGATACTGGGCTACTTCGAAAGAAAAATTCTTCGGCGGATTTTTGGTCATGTGTGCGAGGAGGGCGAATGGAGGAGAAGATACAACCGCGAACTCTATGAGCTGTACCAAGATGTGGATGTAGTCCAAAAGGCCAAAATACGTCGACTACATTGGCTTCGGCCACATCGAGCGAATGGACAATAATGCTCCAGCTAAGAGGATCTTCGAATCCCAGCCGCCAGCTTCGAGACGACAAGGAAGACCGAACCTCCGTTTCAAAGACCAAGCCATCGCGGATAGCAGAGCGCTTGGTCTGGATAACTGGAAGCAGCGTGCCCGGGATCGCAGAGGATGGAAGGCAGCAGTGTCTCAGGCAGACTCTAAACGGGTCGGGAGCCTTTTAAGTAAGTAAGTAAGTAGTTTGATGAGAAAAATTAAATTAAAAAAAAAACCCAGATTAAACACTCGAGGCTACTAGCGACGTGCTTATGAGCGAACAAAACACTTAAAAGTTGGTCCATTTGCTGATGTGTGTAGAACTTGGATCGTTATGAGCCGTACCAGGAATGCAAACAAATAACAAATTCCGTCACGTAGTACTCGATAATTTGCTCCAGAAATTCAGAGGTTACTATTTAACTCTTGAGATATGGCAACACCTGTGTAAATATGTCAGATTTGACATTCCGCGGTTCGTATAATCAATTGTATGTGGTATTCGATTGGGCACTCTCAAGGGGTTTTTCTTTTTTAGTTCAGAGTACAACGGTTATACAAAAAGTTCGTGTTTCTTTTTTAGCTAAGATACATCAGAGCTCAGAATTTGTGTTTCTTTTTTTCTTTCAGAGCGCGCTCGATGAGCTCGGAATGAATTGACTGAGCAGGCTGAGTGAATAGCTGATTTCACACTTCCAGTCACATTTAACAGAAAATAAAAAACAGGATAAGCAAAAAAAATTAAATGGTGGACGAACCTTGTTGTTTTGGAACTGAAAATTAATCAATTTAATAAATAACAATTAATAAATTTTAATTTATGCATTTATGACAACTATGTGCTCAAGTGTGTTTCATAAATACATCAGAACAATCTGAGCAGGCTCGCTTCAGAACGCGCTTATATTGCTCGAGCTCAGTTCAGTGCTCAGCTCTAACCTAAAAAAAGATTGAAGAGCACTTTTTCGAATTTGGATTTCAGATCCTCAGAGTTGCTTCAGATTTACCAGTAAAAGTGCGTTTGAGTTTGACAACTGATAGAGTTGTTTCAACTGCAAAGAAACGGATTGTATCGGGTAGATCTATTTTGGAATTGTTCAATTGTTCGCAAATTTTGAATGTTTTAATATAAAATTGAACCAGCCAATGGAAAACGCTTGGAAAAGTATCGAAGGCTACACAATACACAATTCCAATTGCACGAATATAAAAAAAAGCGCAAGTGAAGTCTTTATGTTCGATTAGCCATACGAAATCTGAAATCTGGGATCGAATCTGAAGAAGCCGAATCGAGTACCACAAAAGTGTCAGGGTTACATTTTTGAACTCACAATGATTAAATTTTCCATACAAAATTTTATATTGTGACCCGCAAAATATTTAGTGTGTTTAAAATGATTATTTGATTATTAGTAAGGCCCATTGTCATCGTAGAGTTTAACAGTTTTAATAGTAATCGTACTGATAGGTCAGAACTTTTTGTCATTTGTGTTTGCGATATTTGTGTTGTTACAATTTCTGTAATGATTGTCTATGATTTTCGACGTGGACTAACCGTATGCCGATCAACTTGCTTCAACTTTTGGTAATGAAGCACCATCTCGAGCTACACCGTCTTTCGCTGGTTTTTCGAATTTATTCGTGGTCGCACTTCGTTACTGGTCAAATTTCGTACAGGTCGTCCAAAATCGAAAAAAAAAAAACGATTCTTTGCGTCAACTGATGTTTCAAGTTCGTCATGTGACATACCGTGAGATTGAAACATACTTGGCCATTAGTTCCACTGGCATGCATTTTATATTGCAAAAAAGCTAATGCCAAGAAATGTTTAAAAAATTTAAAAGCGGTGCTTCAAAATAATTCTATAAAATAGTGACAGACGACGGGTCATGGATTTATGCATATGAAGTCGAAACTAAACACAAATCGACTGTAGGTCTTTTCAGATGAGCAAAATCCAAAAAAAAAACTGTTCGCGCGGTCGCCTGATTTTTCGAAATAATTGGACATGTCGCCATCGTCACCAAACCATTAGAGCAACGTAGAAAGGTCACTTCTGAATGGTACACCACCAGTCGTTTGCCAGAAGTGTTCACAAGTGCACTTTTGAGCATTCAAAACATCGAATTGATGGATCATCCGCCGTACAATTCGATTTGGCACCCCATGATTTCCTCTTATTCCCACAGATCAAACACAATATGCAACATCAACGATCAAAAAACATGTTTTTAAGGTACATCCGAAAAGTGCTTCGAAAATTGGTTCAAACGCAAGCAAAAGAGTTTTGATCTTCATGGAAAATATTTTTAAAAATCAATGAAGTTATTTTCGATTATAAACCTATTTTTTTTGCTTTTCTATCTCAAAACTTTAGTAGCAACCTTCGTAGCAGTAAAATTCAGAACAATAAGAAAATAGCGAGTAGTAATTGAGCCTAGTTTTCGATCGAAATAAAAATATAATAGGCTAAGCTATAGCCCTTCATTTATAGACTCAAAAGCAAGTGGTTCCCCACAATTGAGCATTACTGAGCGCAGAAGAGGCTGCCGCCATTGCTGCGATCGCAATTATTTAAACAACAAACTGCTAAAGTTTCCGATTTAGAATTGCGCGCTAGAAATCTATAAACACTTACCACTGTGAGCGATGACTGTGGGGTAGTGGTAAGACCATTAAGGGAAACGACCAATAAACACAAGAAAAATATTGGTTTCCACCTGGTAGTTTAGTGAACCGGTATTCTAGTCTGATTATCGCAGAATGTGTACAAAAATTCCACCAACGTTAGAATGGTTTGCTGGCAATCGTATCTGGATCTGGACGAATATTTTCTCACAACAACAACAAATTATTACGCAAAGACGACCACTTAGTGCGCTATTAAGACACATGAACCACCCAACTTGTTTACCTGTACTGAGAATTGCCCGCGTAATCGAAATTCATATTCGCCATCTGCCGCGATATAGAGTTTCAACTGTTTTGCTGATCGTACAGAATCACCCCCAAGAATGATACCACGAAAAAATGCATAAAAAAATTTGACACCCTCTTCAAATAAAACACACTACAGCTAAAGTCCATTACTTGTTTTGGATTAACATTTCAGAGGATAAGAGCAACAGATAAAACTCACCGTCACTTGGCCGCGGACGTGGTGTTGACGGCGACATATTTGCGGGCTTCTTCTTCGGAGTTGCATCCGATTCATTCTCGTCCTTGTTCTCCTTCAGCTTGCGCTTATGTAGATGTAAAGTTGAAATGCTGTGCTTATTGAATTGTCGGCGTTTGCGCGAACCGTAATAACGATACTTCTTCTTTTTGGCCAAAAGCCAAGCATAATCACCCGAACAATCCAACATGTGCCGATAGAGTTCCAATATTCCATGGCAATTCCGGTTGCACTTTGTGCAGTGAACTGAGAAACTGCTTACTACCATGGAACTGCTGTCGTTTTTAATGGAAAGTGTCGATGGTTCTGTGTAAGACGACGATGAGACATTCTCAATGGCGGTTTTTGTGTCCGTGTCACAATCATCACTCAGCTTACTACTGCTGAGCGTCGTAAAACTAGCTGTTACCGAATGAAGGCTGTCTAAGGACTCTTCCTCATTGCCAGAATTATTGTTGGACGATTTCGGTAAGAGGTCTTCAGTCTTTTTATTTACAAGCATTCTTTGCGCGTATTCTCTGTGGCGACTGAGTGCTTTCAGTGGGATGAAAAAATGCTTATACAGGTTGCCTTCGATCAATTCTCTTCCCACGATTTCATAATGAGTTGAGTAAACGTGCGGATGGCGGAACATTTTGTGCTCTTCGAGCTCTTTCAGTTTATCGAATCTGGCACCACAACCAAAACAGACGTAGCAACGTGGCCTGGCCCACTCTCCACTTAGCACCACGGTATGGCGTAGAGATTCGCCCAGCGAGCGACTAGGAATCAAATTTAAATTCGCTGGAACAATACGATCGACAGCCAGGCTTGTGCTCGGTTCCTCACATATCGATCCGGCTGACATTTCGCCGGCTAAATATCGCAGCCCTTCATCAGTTATTTCGAGCTTTATGATTGTTTGCTCATTCTGCTCTAAAATTATTTGTGGCGGTCGACGACTGTCCAGAATCGTGTTCAACTGTTCGATCTGCTTTTGTTTTTCTTCGCGACCACTCTCGCTTGTCGCGTCTGCTTGCTTTCGCACCACTTCGTGCTTCTGACGCATCGTAAGCTGCGTCCACATATCCAATTTGGATAAATCTCTTAAACCAAGCATCGGCTGCTTAATTTTCTTTACTATTTTACCACCTTCATTGACATACTTGTATTTCTTCACGCTGTCCCATTTCCATTTCCACGAGTGCTTGGTGATGGGTCGCTTTATCTTGGCTGTGCCAAAGTCGCAGCCATATTGTTCGGCGGTGAGTAAGGTGGGGAACGCTGTCAGAGCTGCCAAACTCGTGGCTGTGTGTACTTCGCTCTCGACTATGTGCGGACTTTTGACAACTGTACTACGTATGGCAGGCAAGAGCGGTGGGGGGCTTTGAGGGCAGTTGGAATCTAACTCATTGCCTAGCTTTCCATCCAAATGGCAGCCTAGGTTAGTTCTGACGTTAATGAATACCTTTTCGTAGAAATCTTCATCGAATGTGCAGGAGAGAGGTTCGGTGCGTGTATTTGTCGGGGTCCGAAAGACGGTTTCAATTGGCTCATTTGATGTGCACACTTTTCCAACTTTGCTTCGGGTCTTTACGTTCATTAGGCTGTTGTCAGGCTTAACACCGCCATCCACATTGGTTTGTCGGCGACTTCGAATGCCTTTTCGTCCACGCGGCAACCTGTTCTGTGTGACACCAAGTCGCGATAGTATCGGTTCGTCGTTAGAAAACATAGAACCATTTCGGTTTACGGACGACGACGAAGCCGATAATCCTGGTTTAGTAGGCGGCGAAAAGACCTCCGCATTGGGTTTGGCACTTTCCGCACTGCTCTGTTTTAATTGTCGACGGGTTTTTGTCGGTGTCGACTTGCCAAACTCACTCGAACTGCGTTCCTCATCGGGAACCAACGGCGAACTAACATCTTCAGCGGGGAGCTTGCTCTTGCTCGGTTGGGTGTGGGTGCGCTGCACATGATCATCCAATTTGGCAGCGTTCTGAAACCTAATTGCACATAACTTACAGCCAAAGTACTTATCCGAATGAAGGTCTACTAAGTGATAAAAGAGAGCATTGAGATCAGTTTCTAAAGCGACTGCTTGAAGTTTGAGGGACTTGGAGCAGAATGAACAGCCACTGAAGAGCAGGTTGCTCGATGACTTGGGCGTTGATGGGGATGATGACGATGAGCATACTGTTAGCGAGCTGGCAGAGTCCTTCGAGTCTTGGGATGATGTGACAGGATTTCTTGTGCTAGATCGTCGTTCTTTGGATATCGTGTGAAATCGCTCGATATGTCTAGCTCTGACTTTCACTGTCGACATGCGTTTATCACAATACAGACAAAGAGTTTTACATTGACTTGAGTTCTGATCGACATTCAGTTTGTCTTCTATTGAAGTTTCTTCTTCATTGATGGGAGGACATTTCGTCAATGTCTTGTCGATTTTTAGGTTTTCGAGTATTCCGGAGAGTCTATCCAATGGTAGGCTGCATATAAAGGTGAGTGGCAGTTCTTCAGATAACTTCGTTTGCGAATCATCACTAATGGGGTTGACTGTTTCTTGAGGAGGACTATCGATTGGTTTTGTGTTCCCTTTTCTCTTGTTAACTTTTTTCTGTTTTCCTTTGGCATTGTTGTTGTTGCTGGTGGTACTGGTATGGCTCTCCAAACTATTACTACGGAGTCCTGCTCGAACAGGTGAAATACAAATGGATTTTGAGCTGTTCTCAGGTTTGGAGTTGGGGTGATTTTTCTTCTTAATGAACCTCGATCGTTCTACTCTTACTACGGTCTGTGAAATGGAATGATCGGATAATGGCAGTGCTGTGCTCTTGAGTGATGCTTTTTTAACTGTTCCTTTTGTCTGTTTAGCTTTTGTTGCTAGTTCTTCGATGTGATCGACGTAGGTCTCATCGTCAGCGGTTTTGGCATCCTCTGCTAGGCATGTGTTGAAGTCGTCTTTTTTATTTTGTTCTGAACTAGTCTCTATCCCACCGCGGTGAACCATTTTAATCTGCAAAATAACACGGGAAAATTGATAGCGTTTAATACAAGAGTCTTTTTAAAATACATATAAATCTATGGCTTATATTAAAAGACGTGCTTAAACAAAACACTGTTACATTAGAAGGATAGCTGTCAGCGGTGCTAAAAACTGCACCTAATCAGATTCGCAGACTTATATTTAAGTTCTATTGAGAGGGTGCTCAATTTGATTCTAACCTTCTTACTAAACTAGTTCGTTTAATTAAGACTTGTACAGCCATACGCTCAAACCCTCCATTTCCAGATCAATACAAGCATGTGTCACGTTATAGCTCTTTTTCAAAATATGATAATGTTCCTGCTTCGGCTTATAAATAATTCTTTTCTCGATTACGTATAGTAAAAGAAAGATATTGTTTTCGTACAAAATTTGGAACTCGAGATGTTAATCAATAATTCTGAAATTACGATGACAGAGGGATTCAAAAGAGTGCGCTGCAAAATTCCGTCCGTCTGTTCCGAGGCCTACAGCCTAAACAGCTACCCGGATTTGGAGTTTTTGGGCCTACAGTTCGGGGCGGTTTTGTTTCTTTTTTTTCACTGTAACCTCAATATTAATGATAGGTACTTAACATATAAAATCGGAAACGACTCTAACGATTTCCACCAAAATTTATATTTAAACTTTAGTAGGTGAGGTTAAAAAGACTGCATAGTTTTTAGCTTAGAATAACGGTGATTTTGAAATTTAGGCATATGTAAATCGAAAGCGGTCCATACGATTGTAACAAAAATTGATTCCACAGGTAATACAGTCATTTGCAAGGTAATATCAAACTTAGTTCTTCTACAAGGTGGGCCAAAAGAGATCACCCTATTGGAAGATGCCCTTTTTTTGCAAATGGCCGCCAATGTCAAATCTGTTTTGATATTTGTGGACTAGACAGATGTATAATACAAGTTAACAAGCCATGGAGCGATACACTCCCCAAGAACGCGGAATAATCGTGTCTATTTGTTTGCGTAACAATTCGTCTGTAGTGTTGGCGCAGCGCAAATTTCGTCGCCGATTCCACGGCCGTCCGACACCGACTGCGCAAACACTGCGCCGTTTGGCCACCAACCTTGAAGAGTATGGCACCACAGGAGACGTTGCCAATAGTGGCCGGCCCGGAGCGACCGTTGTGCCGAGAATATCGCCGCTGTTGACGAGGATGTCGAGCTGGAAACATCGACCAGACGCCGTGCCTTGCAATTAGCCATCAGCCGGTCGTCCCTAAGGCGAATTTTGGTCAAAGACTTGCGCATGTTCCTGTAAAAGTCCAGTCCGTGCATCAGCTGCTGCCTGTCGACCGCCAAACGCGTGTAACCTATGCCCAAGCCATCCTCAATCTCGAGGACGAAGTGGACGATTTTTCGACCAAAATCATAATGAGCGATGAGGCTCATTTCCACCTCAGCGGGTACGTGAACAAGCAAAACTATCGCTTCTCGGCACCATTACACCCGCTCAAAGTTACTGCATGGTGCGCTGTTCACGCTGGAGGAGTCATCGGGCCATTTTTTTTTCGAGAACGCCGCAACAGTGGACGGTGCGCACTATAAGGCCATGTTAACCGAGTTTTTTTTTTCATGAAATTTTGCATAACCAAATCGCAAAGTGGCTGCCCTATGTCCTCGAAAGCCTCACGAATTTTATCTATGAGGTCTTGACGCGACGCTGGGCTGTCCAAAAATGGCATTTTTCTTTGAATACCAAAATAACACCTCTTATTGGAAAACCCTTTATGTAGCTATATGTAAAGATATCAGTCTTGTAGAGTAAAGCAATTTATAAGCTACATACATTAGATTTTAAAAATTCTCTTAAACTTATAAAAACTTCCTATTCTTATATTTTATGTACGGTTGCTTCTGAGAAAGTTTCGTGCGACCCAGTCGTACATTTTATTCTATACCAATTTCGAGTTAGAATTCAAAACAAAACTTGAAACACCCAGCAAATCTGCTTCATACTACATATTTTATTCAAAATAGTTCTCGATAGAGGATCTTGGCTCTTTTGACATGAAGATCATCTCTGCGCTGCTGTTGTGAGCAATTAATCCCTGTTAACAAACAAACTAAATGAACCGGTGCGATATTGAACTGCTTAGCTCGCTTGCCAGAGAATGTTTTTCAACTAGTTTCTTTTGCGAACTCACAATGGCAACATTTTCCAAATAAAATTTTCTATTGTGATCTACAAAATATTTATTTAATTTAATTGTTGTTTAATAGATAATATCACTCTATAGTAATAAGCATTTTCCCTTCTGATCCTCTGAAAAAAAAAATCAAAGACTCTTTGGCAGAATTTGCGGAAAAAAATTGGAATACATTTGGCGCTTTATTTAGAACCAAGATCACTTTACGAAGGTTTTCAGTTTTCGACCTACAATGAATTTCCCAAAAAGGACTGCTTAAATATGACGAAGAGTAGATTGCCAATGTAAAGAAAATAAATTTTTAAGTAGTTTTATGCTGGATCACTGAGCGAGGGGTTCCAAGTTAAAACCCAAAAACCTTGGGCTTTTTTAACATCTGTTGCCTTCTCAGAACAGTTGAATATTTGTCAGACGTCCAGTTTCCAGTTGCGTACGCAAAATCTGTTACTTGACAATTTATCAAAGAAAGTCGATTTATGCACGCCTTGGCTACAGGTCATTGAAAAGATCATAGCCAAAAATAATTAATAAAAACATATACAGTGAACTCCCTCTTAACGGACACCCCTCTTATGTGGACGATTCTCTTAAGTGGACAAGCTGTAGTGTGATGGTTGGCTGTTATCATTTAGTTTGAGTTTTTTTTTCCCGCAGTGGCTTAGTGGTTAGTGTGTTGGACTACTAAGCGAGGGGTCACAGGTTCGAATCCCGAGAAAACCCAAATTCCAACTTAAGGTTTTTTTTCCACTGCGCCACCTCTCGCGAACGTCTGAAAAGCATCCGAGAGTATAACTGACATGTAAAGAGCTTCTCAATTAGCCGTTTGGATTTGGCATAAAACTGTAGATCCCTTCCATTCGTCCTAAAAATTAAAACTCACACGAAACGAATGGTTGTGAGAAGCTAGGCCTACGGACCTGTTGCACCAACTATTATTTTTTTTTTTTGTATAAGGGTACAGCCAACATAAATCAAATAAAATATTGGGCCAGTCGTAGGTATGAATGTAATTTTCATCATCAATATCAATCAATATACATTCGTATAAAGTTAAGTCCCCAAAAAGAGTCATTGCTGCTAATATCGAGAACTAATAAACGGATTTCAATGCGGTTTTCACCTGAATATCTCTAGGGTGGTTTACGAGTGTATTAAAAATGGCTCAATCATTTTAGGGAGCTGAGCATTAGAGGACTAAATCAAACGTAATCTTTTTTCACGTACACAAATTAAGGACAAAAAAAACGTTTTACTTATATCTTCCAAGATTAATTTAAGTTATAAATTCGAGCAATGCTCAAAACACGTTATCAAATCTTCACCACCAACACTTTTCCATCAGCGCAGCCCACTGCCAAACCAACTGTCCCTGCTCATACAACAGTGGCTGCCATTGCCATAGTCGCCCCGTCGCCGGATTTAATAATTTAAAAAAGAAAACTCCTTTCTACTTGTTGGAGGTAGCTGATTATCTTTGTCGAAATGAGCGAATTGCGCAGGTCCTATATTCTTGTATTGTATTTTTGTTGTGTTTGTGTATTAGGTACATCATGTGCGCGCAATAAGTAACCCGTATTAAGACGACTCCACTTATCTGAACCCCGCTTTACTGAAAAAATCAGTTAACTGAAACAGAAAATTTGTCCCGGATTTTTTTTTTTAACTAACAGAAGATTATTGGGAATACCGCTTAGGTGCAAAATTAATTGTGGCAAATCGGTGTGTCAGTTAAGCGGATTCTTTTTTTTTTCATACTATGTATGGATTTCGGAACGACCAAACCGAATGAGATCAGATTTGCAGGCATTCTTCGGTATAGGCACCCTGTGAAGTTTGGTAGAATTTGAATAAAGAGCAGTGGCACGTTAAACACAAAAAAGCCCGGTGCAGGGAATTTACTTCACGGGCAATAATAGCTTCACCGGGAGTGGCAAATACATAATTTCACTTTTTTGGGCAATTGTTTCAGAGCAAGACATTTCGTTGAGCAAGAGCTATACATAAAAACATTGCGCATAAATTGATGTGAAAATTATTTCCACTATTTCCCACTAGATGGCTTGTTGTATGTTTAAATGTTGGCGTTTGTATGTTTAAATGTTGGCGTGCCTGTAAACGATAGCCACACAATCACTTTGCCAGACTAAAAAATGGAATAAAGTCCCCGTCGGTTCCGAGTTATTTTTTTTTTCGTTCTATAAAGTTATGTGCAGACCAGCCAAACACTTAATTGCAATAGGCCAAAATAACGTAATTTCCATGTCTGTATCAGTCTTAGCAATATATTGCGCTTCCACTTTTGACAACCAGGGTGATATAAAACCACAACCAACTTTGTTAGTTTTAAGAGTGAGCCATCTTGTAAAATATTTTATATCCCAGACAGAGAAGACCTATTATTGCTCTGTAACTTATGTAACTTGGCAGAAAGAGCAGATGTCACACATTTTCAGTCTTAAACGAAGTTAAGGGGGCATATCTCCGGAAGTAAAGTCCTGCTGAAGGATCAAATTTGTATGCTTCTTAATGAGTGCAATTAACATTTTCAAGCTAACAAACTAATTATGGTGAAATAATAATAATAAATAAATTGAAATACAGATTGCGTGATACTTATAATAATTTTAGTTTCCGGGCTGAATGTGCGAACTCAAAATGATAAAAATCTCCATACAAAATTATCTATTGTGACCTACAAAATATTTAAAGGTTAGAAATGATTATTAGTAAAGCCCATTTTGTTGACTTGTAAGCTTCATTTAATTGTTGTCAAGCCATGTTTATTGATATTTTGTAAAAACTTTATAACTTTATAACAATAATAAATAAAAATCGCCTCAAAACTTTTTGTCAAGCGAAGCCAAATATCGCGGTTTGGTCAAAAGGTAGCATGAAACGAGATATAGATGTAGGGTCTTACTAATAATAATTTTCAAACTACACACTAAAAACTTTATAGGTTACAATGGGTAAATTTCTATGAAAAATTACGTTGTAAGTTCGTAAAATCTAGCCTTTACTTTATAATATTCTAAGATAAACAAAAAAAACATTATAAACATCCTCCGCGATACTAATAATCATTTTTAGTGTCCAGGCTTAATTTTTCAAACTTACAATACCGAAATTTTCCATACAAAATTGCATATTGTGACCTACTGGTCGCTTTTGGATTGGAATTGTGTCGCAATCTCGTAGGTGTGTCGTCGTTTAGCCCACAGCCGTACGTAAAATGCAACAAAGTTGGAACAGTATGAAAATGAGTTTTTTTACGTTTTACGGCGGTCATGGCAAAAAAACAGTCAGAAAAATGTTTCCTTGGATTTCATCCTGACAGACGGTTAGTAAAGAAATGAGATATAACAGTGGAATAATTTGGATTTTTTTTGTGAAATTAACTGAGAATTTGTAGGAATTTTTTTAAAAATTAATAACTAATTTATTTTTGAAGATCATTTGCTTATTTTTTTTAAACTATCTTTATAATTCGTGGGCAAAATTTTAGGACCAAGGTTGAGTTCAACCAATAAATTTAAAGTGATCCAAAAAAAGCAAAATATATCCGTTTTAAGTATAGCTATAACTGGGGCCTTAGGAAGAGGGTGTCGCATATATGTATTTCGAAATTTGAATTTTCAATATTAAATAAATAAATAATCAAACAGACTAAATTCAAAGGCGTAAATTAAAAAACAAGTCTTAAGTTACTAACACTGTTGTTTCGTAACAACACTTCATTTGTAAGAGTCCAGGGCCTGTAAAATGAAGTCAATTAATGAAGGACAATAAATCCGAGGGTAATCTGTATTTTGGATGCTTTAAAACTCGAATTCGTAAAAAAATAACATTACTTCCCATTAATGTACAGAAGTTCTTCAAAATTTGATTTCTCTACAATTGAAACGATTTAGACAAAAAAGTAATCTATATATATAAAAATGGATCTTGGTTTGTTCGGATGCTTAAAACTCGAAAACGACTGGACCAAATTGGATACTTCCTTCTGCGGATTTGTTCGTAATTGCTCCGCGAAGGTTTAGGAAAAAATAAAAATTGAAAAATTCTCAATAGGTGGCGCTGTAGGCGGTCATTCCATTTGATAGCACAGTATATGTTCTTTGTGATTTGATAATTTGGGCTGTGTGGTCACGGAGGAGGGCAATGAATTAACTAATGTACTGATAAAGAAGTTGTACCCTTTTGTAAATCAAGAAAGAAAAATAAAACAACATTTGAAAGAAAGTCAAATTAATTTTAAATAAAATTTTTAAATTTGCTATTATTATTATTGTTTTGTTAGATCGTTAAGTGTTTTGTTTTTCCAGTTGTATTCAAAATTTCAATTGCACCCTTTTATATATATAGATACCTACAAATAATTCCCAGCAGTTATTCATTTCAGTTTAAACGGATTTAATTTCCTATTAATGTTTGTTCTGCCATGACAATCAATAAGTCACAGGGTCAAACTTTAAGAAAATCAGGAGTTGATTTAAGAAAGAATTGCTTCACACATGGGCAGTTATATGTAGCGTGCTCCAGGGTAATAAATGCAGGAGATATCACTATCTTAGCCGATAGAAACAAAACCGCTAACATAGTATACAAAGAAGTGTTACATTAATAAAAAAAAAGTGAGTATAATGTTTATAAAATTATCTTCTTTCATTTTCATTGCCCACTCAGACTCAGTTTTCGGGAGTTTTTTAGATCGGGTTCAAGTCCTCACTATTGAAGAAGGCTTCCTCACTTTATACCTCTACAATGTCTTTCGATGATTTTTTGATTATTCCTTCCAGCGATTATCAAAAGAAATACATTTTTGTGTCCCCTAGAAGACAGTAAATTTCTTTATTTTTATTTTTCCATCAACTGTTCTGAAACCACATTTTACACGGGCGAAGCCGGGCGGGTACAGCTAGTCCTCCATACAAATTTTTTTTTATTTCTGTAATTGACACTCAGGCCGAACCACTAATCCTAGCCAATATATTGTAAGCGTGCATTTTACTACCTGACTAGTTTAAGGACATTTTTTCGCCCAAACCGATGGTCGCATTAACTCGTAAATTATTTGGTCGCATATACGTAAAATTTTTTAATAGTACAGTACAGCCTCGCTAGTCCGGACACATAAAGTTTCTACCGTGTCCGGAATAGCGAAATGCCCGGACTATAGAGAAAAAATTAAATACATACAATGGACAAATCAAAGACCACAAATATAAACTTCCAATGAGTAAATTTGCAACGATTAAAATGTCTAGATTCCAGAGCCAACTACAAGCGACAAAACTAGAAGGGGATTCCCCGTAATCGTACGAACAAACGTTTTTTCCAAGAAACAGAGACAAATAATATATGTATGTCCGAAACATAGAGGTGTAATATATGTATGTCCGAAACATAGAGGTGTCCGGACTACTGAAGTGTCCGGGCTAGCGAGTGTCCGGACTAGCGAGGCTGTACTGTACTTCAATAGGTCAGGTTTTTTAAGGTGGGTTCGTGAGACAGGAGAAACACCAAGATCGATGTAGATCTATTGTGATGCCCTTGAAGGTCATCATCCTACAGCGTGGAAACCAATGAAAAGTCAATTCGAGTTATTTACAAATTCAAGCAGATCAGAGAGAAGAACTGATTGACCGGTTTATAGGTCGGAAGGATGTAGCTGGACAATCCCCCGTCAACTCCCACGTCCACTTTGGATCCATCTGTGTATAGATTTTCGATTATATAATTTTTGGATATTGGTTGCTCTTTTTGCCTTTCATCCCTACTATGGGAACAAGTGACAAATGGTATATAATAGGTGTAGCAAAAAGAAATCAAATATTTTTGTATGAAATTGAAAGGCCTTATTCAATTGGTTCCAAACGGTTTTTTGTGCAATTTTCAGCTCCTGTGCAATCGAAACAGTGCTTACATGACTGTCGCCTTTAACGATTTCCATAATTTTATCATTTTTGACAATTGGCCTTCTGGAGCGTGGTTCATCTTTAACCTCAAAATTACCGGAACGGAATCGACGAAATCAAAAATTACGCATGGTTGGCTGTTACAGTATCAGGACCATAAACACTATTCACATTTTCAGCCGCATGACTTGAAAAACTCTAAAATTGGGCGTGTTTTCTCTTTGCAAGGGTTCATTTTTGACACGTGCAAATGCAAAATTGTCAAAGAAGTTTTTTTTTTAGTACCAACTGTCATCTTTACAACATCATCTCAATGAAACGACAATCAATGAAACAAAAGGGGAGTTGCATAGCTTGAGTTTTTTGCATACTAATCCCTATATACATTAAGTATCTGTTTTACATCATTTATGTGGGTGGACAGTTGATAAAGCTGCAAAATAGCGCACGTTTTATGTTTCAAGTTCCAAGGAAAATCTGATATCTGAAAAAAAAAATCAAAGGTGCACAAACCACATAAAAAAAACGACAGGTTTGACAATTGTGCCAGTCCAAAGATGGAAAATTTAACTAAATGAACAACGAAGGGCTTCACGTTTTGCGATCAACGACTATCAACGCACAACGTGACTGGAATTTGTCTAGGTACTCGTATGCAGCTCGAATTATACCTACACTGTTTGACGTTTATGTTGCTTGGGGCAGATTACAGCAACGTGGGCGGAGAAAATTAATAATAGATTATTATTAAGGATGGTATCTTAACCACCAGCATTTCTTACTTTGAAGGGGGTGTCTACCTCCAATAAAAAAAAACCTTAAAGTTAATAAAAAAAAAAAAAAAAAATTATAAAACAACAACAACAACACAAACAATAAAGTTATTAGCTTTAAAAAAACATAAATCTGATCATTTATGTTATTCTTATGAATTGTTTTGGAATGAGCTGCTTTCAAATTTGAATATTTAAGCTTAGTATCCTGCTCGCGCTAAATTTAATCTCCCATACAAAAATGTCTACAAAGATAAAATTTAGCGAGGCAGTTTAGCAAAGCAGTATACTGCTCGCACGCTAAGTTCTTAACTTCATGTAGATGGGGCGATGAAAAGTCTCCACTCATTTAGCTCGCGAAATAAATGTCCGGTACATTAAATCGAAGATAAATTTTGACATGAAAAACGGAGGAAGAAGTGTTGTGTTGCGTTTACTATGGATATTTGTTTGAAGGAAACCGCAGAGAAAAATTTGATAGAGAAAGAAAAGAAAACGCAAATCAACAAAAAAAAACTTTTACAATGTTAATGGAAAACTAGTTTCTTTAAGCTTCAAATAAAGCAAATCAGCCTTTTTGCCTTTTTTGCAAATAGGAATTTATGAGACACGAAGAAAAGTGTCTTCTTCTGCTTGCTGTTACAGAAATTATTTGAGCTGCTACTGCAATAATAATATCTTCTTCAATTTTTCTCATACCCATTGCTTTGGAACGATTCAAGTACTGCGATGTTTTTGAAGTTTGAAATTCGAAAAATGTAAAAATTATGTTTACTGATTACTGTTATGAAGAAAAAGTTTTTGTCCCATCTATATGGTGTGTAATAATAATTTAGCGAGCATTTATCTTAGGTGTGGAGAAACGAAGTGGAGACTAGGGACGCTAAAATTTAGCGCGAGCAGGATACTAAGCTTTAGCCAGAAAATTTAAAAAAAAAGTTTGTATTATCTTTTTTTTTCCGTATTGTGACCCAACCAGTAAATAGGTCCTAAACATTTGCTGCCCTCATTAATTCTTAATTCAACAATGAAACCCAAATTGTTTTGGGAATTTTTGTGTCCAGTTGACTACGGCCGGTACGCAGCTGTTCCGAAACGAAAAATCCCATACAAAAATGATACAACGGAATCAGGAACGAAAAATTTCGCTTTCTTTTTCGTACGCAGCTGCTGCGAAATGATGGCGGAAAATTGGGTAGTTGTAGTAGATTACTTAGTACAATAGAGTGTTTCGCGAAGCCCATCCTTTCACAGATGGGCTACCTTTTTTGCTCAAACGTCAAAAAAACTTGTAGGATAACAAAGCTGTTTTATAATGGCCAGAGTAGTGATTTGTTTAAATATTGATGAAAAGCGCACAAATGCCATTAATTAAACTTACCAGTTGTTACCAAATACGTTTGATAAACATAATTTTATAATTCAATAATGCTTTTATCTTGTTTTTTGCACTTTTTTATGCACTTTTCATTAATTTTTTTACATAATTACACTACATCCATACAAAATGCGTTTTGTTTTCCTACAAGTTTTTTAGCTGTCACTTCGATTTTTCTTCTTCTTATTTGACACTGACGTTGTCGCGAACTACCCTATTCTCCACTCTCTTTTCGCACACGTTTATTGTCCGAGACATTATTTCCTGCGAAAATTTGACATTTGTACTGCAGTGTTAGGTACCACTTTTTATGAGGTATTGAGCCAAATTTTACAAACTTAAATATAAAGATTAAAAATGCGCACTTTTTCGCAATTCTTTAGGGTTACTTATTCTGATTACATTGTTTTTAAAGACGACCAACTCAATACAAACTAGAATCAATAAAATTCGGATTTAATGTTCGATTTGGCAGCAGAAATCTGAGATCTCTGATCAAAATCTGAAAAGCCAAATCGAAAACGACATTAGTTATACGAAATGAGTAAGTTCGCAATAGAAGTATTCATTAAATAAATTCCTAAGGAGCCTAAAAATCGCCAAACTTTAAAGTGAATAGCGTAAATTAGGAAAAATCGCAAATGACAATCTTAAGGAGCCTGCGAAAAGTTCGAGTAACCAAATCAGATATAAATAGCCAGTGCTGGTAACACTGCTACTTGTGTATTAGCTGATGAAACCAGTGGTCCCAGACTGTGAAAACTGTTTTCCCCTTTTTTTATTTTATCAGCAAAGGTAAATTCGAAAAAAGTTCCCCTTTTTTCCCCCTAAGTGAAATTTGTTTTTATTTTTATAAGAAATGTGAATTTGAAATGTTTTCAGATACACAAAAATTCTTACGTAGACGTTCGATGGACTGTTTTCTTTCATATTTAGTGTGAACATTTCATTCTGAGTGAACTTTGAAATTTATTTGTAATGGAAATGCGTTTAAATTTTACTAGATTTCTTGTTTTTTTCCCCTTTTTCATTGAAAAACCGCCAAAATTGGCGCTTTTCCCCTTAATATGGGACCACTGGATGGAACTCTCCATAAATTATTTTCCGCTGCCTTTTTACAGACGTTTCGCTGCCCATTTGGAGATCACCGGCGAATTTCGTTCCGGAACAGCTGCGTACCAGCCTTTAAACTTAAACGGATTTTAAACTTATTTCTTGTCAGCTTTGTGCATTTGACATATCTTTGAGCTGTTTCGTGCCAAGAAAGGAACTCCTTCTTACTCCTTAGTTTATGACACATGTTGACAAATGTTTTGGTGTCTATAAAAGTATAAATCGATACTTATTCGCAAAATTGCTTTGACTTTGAAAAGTGCTTTTCTTGCTGCCATTGGAACATGAGATCTGACAGCCAGCTGATTTTGAGAGCAGAAAAAGTGCTCCAAACCTGACTTAAATTGCTTTTTCTGTCCCAATGCAAAACGACATAATTTTTGCTTTTTCTGCCAATTTTGATGAGAATGTGTACAGACTTTGTGCGATTACAATCGATTAATATCGATTGCGTTCGATTTAAACCCCGCACGCGAATGTATACCCAATGTGAATCATAAGTACGCTTCAATGGACGTATTAGTAATACGGTATTACATATCTAAATGAATTTTTTTTTAATTATTTGTATATAAAAATACGGGAACATTCAAAATTGTGGGAAAATATTTGGTATTTATTATAAAAGGAGGGGTAGATATCCCACCGCAAGTGATACTAGTAGAATAATTTTGTGATTTTGTTAAGAAAGTAATGAAAACAAGTCGGAAATGCGAATTCGGTTACCCCAACCTGTGCCTACTCCGAATCCATTAGCGACACCAAGCAGCAGGATTCGACTGGCTCAGCATCTGGCTTTCTGGAAAATCTGATATAGCACTTTCTTGTAAGTGTTACCCTCCTTTAATAAAATTTTTTTTCATTTCAAGTCGTATTTTTTAAAAAGTGTTCCTAAACGGGGGTAGACAGACTCTCTCCCAACCCATAGCAAATATTGCTTGTAATTAACCCCTATACACATATTTTTTTATGGTTTTCTTGCTGTTGTTAAAATTTGCAAATCCAACGTACCACATAATTCGAAATTCGCTCTAGCACAAATTGTGGTATTTTTAAATCTAGCACTGCTATTTTGCTTACATTTAGTTTATACTGTTATTAAGAATAAAAAGGGATTTGGAGGTTATTTCAACTAAGCAACGAGGCAAAACCACAATACAAGTCGATCACAATTTTTTACTTTTTTGAATTAATTTACCCATAATTAATTTTTGAATATATAGGTAGGTACTTCCCCTTAATAATGACTATGAGTTGCCTAGAAGTGTAGCATTAGGTGTCCTTGATAAAGGTCCGGCGCCAGCGGCATTCAAATTTATACGTACGAGTATCTACCAAACTTTCCATCTTTTACCACCGACTTTTAAGCATTGGGGCAATCTCCCTATGAGAGGTTTCCGACTGCTTCCCACCGCCACCAATTTTAGGTATTTCTTCTTCCAAATGTGTTTATGCCTATCTTTTTTTTTATCAAACATTGGCAGATCATTTGTTATTGTTCTTTTTTGTAAGCGTTCAATTCTCCGCTAGAGTTTCAATTTAAGCTTAATTTTGCCAGAGCTCTATTAGGGTAGGATATCAATTTTGTTGTGTATTTATGTTGTTTAACATGCCGCTAATCATAAAAGGTGGGCCAGTCAATACATACGAAGCGACCATTTAAGGGTTTATAAAAATATGTTAAATTGACTGATTCCATGCGGTTCCATGGGTCGTGTTACCATACTAGGTTTCATTCAGTCGAAACTTTAGCATTATTAATGTAGATTGCCTACCTACATGTTGGTGTTATCCTTTCGCTCATATTATCCAAAGAATAATCATTACCAAATCATATTTCAAGGACCAACGACATCTCCATTAACAACAAAAAGGATGAGTCACCCCATCCGAGAGTTGTACCTATAACATTCACTGCTGAGCGACTGTTTCCTGACTTTACCATAAGAGCATCACTAAGAATCGAGCAGGGGTTGCAAATTGTCGATACCCCCGCTCAGAAGCAAACAAATAAGTTTTGATGTGGGAAAATACAAATAGCTAATTTACAAACTTGCAAACATTTTTTTGGGAACCAACTTCGGCAAGCCGAACTTCTTAACAAAAGAAAAACAAACACCAAACAAACAAGGATGTATGCATTACAACAATCTTACTCCCGCACTCTGAGCATGTCGGTAACTTCTTTACACTTTCTATGCATTTGCGGTGTATAAGTGCAATCTTCTCCAGACATTATTATCTAATTGCATTTTTCCAGATGTAAACAAATTCGCACATTTTCACAAACACACACAAAAATAAATGGAATTAGTAATGAACAAAAAAACCTACCTGTCCATTTAAAGATTACAGGTGAACAGTCTGATAGCCTCCCCTTAAGCGCAACTCGAAAGGTTTTCCTCGCAGGATTCTGCTTTTTTTTTCTATCTAGGAACAAAATTGCACATACAAAAAAAAATCTGTACGCGTTTTCTGAAGAAAAAAAAAAATAATCACATTTTACATCGTGTTATTTCGATAAATTTATATATTCACATTGCAGACCACTTAGATGGATATTGAACAAAAGGACATCTTATAAGAATATTTTGGAAAAACTGTGTAATAAAATCACAAAGAACGAAAGCAACGTTTTCACTATTTCGATATCCACCCTAAAACATCAACTAAGTATCCATGATGAACATTTCACACTTTCTCCCTCGAGGGGCGAATTGAAGACTTTAAGTCACAAACAATCGTTCATTAATGCATTTTTGATGGTTTTTCGGATAATTTTCACTAGTTTTTATATTATAAATTAATGTTTGTTCTCTGGCGAGAATTTTCCGAGTTTACCAAAATGTCGGTACCAATATTTTTTTTAGTACCATCGACAATGAGAAATTTCATTCACGGTGAACAAGTTGTGTATCGAATTAGACTTGAGTTTTTTTTTTTTAATTTTGATTTATTGTGACTGAACAGGGATGGCTGTGTGCGAGCTCTTTGTATCTGAATGTGGCCATATTCTGTCGGTAATGTAGAACATAACACAGGGTATGTATGTATTATTATTATTTCATTTCATTTAATTTTCTTATATTAATTGAATACATAAAATTATCTTATAATAGAAAGAAAATGGTGCGAAATTTTGTAAATAAAAATTTTATTTAATACTTGTGTAGTAGGCAAGTGTCTTATTTTATTTTGATTTAGCTAGCAAATGGAAATTTCAAAAGATTTGCAATTCTTTAAATAAAAAAATAATTTATTATAAATGCGTTATTATCTTTTTAGTTTTATATGCACTTAGTGTTAGTGTTAAAGTTGATTTGATTTTAAGATAATCAATAACTAAATTTAAGCAAAAGCTGTCAAATTTTAAGTTGGTGCCTTTCCCTATAATGCTGCATTTACAACAGCATACATTCCTTAAACGGAAGATCAAAGGGATTCTCAATACTAAATAACAGCGTGACTGACTGAAAAGGACAGCTTTAGCATCTTGTTTAGATACGTAGTCGGAATTATGGGAAATTTCAGCATGTTCATAGTTTTATAGGGCTTACGAAATTTCGTTTGCAGTAGAAAAATAGGTATATTTTTCTAGATACATATTAAAAAAGGTAGAGAGAGAAACAACTAGCTTTTTAATGTAATTCGATTGAAACTAAACGCATTTTAATCAGTAGGAACCTTAAAAAATAAAAGTGTGGGTAGTCATTGTAGGTTATCGTTGATAAAACTCGAAATAAAAGGTCGCCACTTCCGTGAACGAGCTATACGTTCACGAAATTATGTTGATTTTACACAAATTCCGTCACGTAAAGCTCGGACGAAGCGATTCCACCCCTGTTCTCGTACGGTAATGCATCACATATTTTAGTCAAATTTGGCCGAATTTGTTCAAATTTCGTTTCTGTTGGGATTGACCAGAAAATATTATTGCTAATCATAAGGAACTATTCGAGCTATGGCCGAAATGTGCTAAATTCTGAAATTGTTCTTCACAAATGACCAAAAGCTGCTACATACCTTCAACCCTTGGGATGTTGTAGCTTTTTTGTTTAAAATGCGGTCAATCTAAGGATTTGACGAGCAGTCATTTCTCTAATTTAAACTTTTGCGGCTTTTCCTTCAGATGGGTTGGCATTATAAGACCGAAAACTCGAATCGCCTCTTTATAGATTGGTTCGTGCCATGCATTTGTTTTTACCGAGGATGTGTCGACAAGTTGGGGCTTCTAAGAAAGCTGATAAGTCCGCACCAGTTGGTTTTCTAGTATTGCCATATCGTTCTTCTTGGAGGTTTGTCCTTAACTTTGCTGTCGAAATATGACAAATATGAGTATAGGTATATGAGGAAAAAAGTTCGTTGTCTTCGCATCTTGACGTCCAAGTTTCAGATCGTAAAATCGAAGGTAATATGTACCTTCAGCAGGGTTATAAATCAAATTACGGTAAGTGTAGGTATAACACAAACTTTATTTCCATAATAGGTATAAGTTTACAAAGTATTTTTTTAACAATGACCATTTAACATTTATAACACGTTTAGAATACATTTATGTATTTGGACTTCTTATATCAGTATCAGTAAATATATGAGACGCAACAGGACTCCTCATGTATAAAATTTTATATTTATGTTTTTTCTTTTAAACAACATACAAAACGTTCACAAAGTCTATTAATATTTTTTTTATCCTACATACACTTTTAGATTTATTGTTACACATATATAGTAAGGGGGGGAATACTTAAAAAAAATATATTCACATCAGGAGTATAATAAAGCAGATGCCTTCGAACAACCCTATTATCCTTTATTTGTTTGGTTCTTATGTGACCATCACCTGGTGACTAGCCCGAAGATAGTGCTTCAGCATATCACTATAATGTGCTTTAAATAAGAAAACGATTCCTAAAAACACAATCGGTGTTCCCAGGAGCGAACAAATGAGCTCTCCTGACACGGATGGTGACCAGATAAGCGATACATCTGCAAAGATTACATAAATGTCAAAAGAGGTTAACCTTAAGTAATTTCTGCAAATGGAAACAATCTACTCACTAAGGCCATTTTGTGTATCCAATTTGTAAAAGGACCAAAAGAGTCCAATAAACGGAAGAGTCCCTGTCGCCATTGCCACAGTAAATACTGCAGACTGTGAAAGATTTAAAACATTAAATAGGCACGCTACAAACCCCACATAGGTACAGATTAATATCAAAGCATAAAAACCACTATTATGGCAACAGTCTACTTTAATGTTTTTTTGTCCAACAGTTTTAAGATTGCCAGACTTTGAAGGCAGATGATTCGAGGTCGTGTTTTTGTACTTTAGAAAGGCATTCTGCAATAAAAATTATGTAAGTTTCATTAGAATGATGCAATCAAGTTAAAATAAAAATATGTTGAATTATAATTTATTTTAAAAGTTGTTACATGTCACAAATAAACAAATAAATATAAATGTTATAGAAAAATACCTTGAGTTGGTTTTGTGTCGAGACTATATAAAAAATCCAAAGACGTCAAAATCAGTTGCAACCTTTACACAAAAACTCTGAACTTAGAGTGATCTGATTTGAGTATGAAACACATTTAAAACATTTCAAACCAAATAAACAATTTTGGATGTAGTTCTTTAGTCTGCTACACTCTTTATCGATCTACTACAATTTTTTAAAATACCAATGGTGAAGATAACCACCAAGTTTCGAGACATATCAACTTAACCGAAAGGTTCAAGTTGAACCCACATGGTGGTGTTACTGTTACTCTATCTAAAGGAAGTTAACTTCAGTACCTCTCTGCATTACCACAGAAAAAAAATATTTTGACAGGAGCCAGAAAAAATTAAAAAATGTTGATATAAACTGCGAGCTGTCTTGGTCTACATAAATCCCAAAAGGTGGAGGATAAAAATATGGTAGTAAAATAAACTGAAAAGCTTTGACAAATTTGCAAAACAAAGTTTAATAAATATAGTCACTACCAAATTAGCATTTGAGAGGTTTATCAGTCATCTGACACGCACACCAAATCAGCTCAAAATAATAGATCGGGCTAATATTAATAAAATAATATCGGGCTGATATAAATAGATGTAACATGTTTTACTATCTCCATGAATGTAGTTTGACTAAAATCATCTATAATTTTCGATAAACACTTAAAGCTACGATTACACAAGCCAATATTCATGTCAAATTATTTTGACATGCCGAAGTCATTATGACGTTAACATTTGTCCTGAATTTGTCACTACGTGTGATCGCCTGTCAAGCCTCTGGTCATGCGTGATGTTGCGGCGCACTCTCACAAAAGACACACGAGTGACACAGAATGACCTAATTTTTGTGACGTGAGCATGTCAAAATTTGCCGTGAAAAACGACAGTTGTAATCGTAACCTTACCAAGTCAATTTGGCATTTGAAATGATCTATATATCTAAAAAGAAAACCTTGTATGGGTACATACCAAGTGTGAAATTTTGTGCTGGTGCTTATTCGCATCGATTGACGTTGATCTTGATGTTCGATTGGGATGAATACTCATACCCTTATGGACAAATGCATCGCCATTGTATTTCTGTGGCATTGAATTCAAGTTATTTATTGTCGCTTGCATCGAAATATTTGAATTTGAGTCTAAAATGACATTATCGTACGACGAAATATTTAAATGACACTGAAATGTGTGTTTTGTTTCTATCCAATGTTGTGTAAATGTTTTGATCTGCAAAGAAAGCTTAACCAAATGAATTTAAGTCGAAATTTATGTGAAAAGCTGCAACACTTACTTGAATGCCAGATACTGGGAAGACGTCCATAAAGCCAAACAATATGGCAAACATTGTTCCAAATATATGAATCCACATGGCCACATGCATGGGATGCATATTCTGTTTGTCTGTATCTATCTTAATATTCTTTTCCTTCGGAGTGTCATTCAAGTGCCTTTGATTGTCATAACTGGATACAAACTTAGATATTGTCTTAAGAAAAGTTGTCTGCTTCGATGCTGATTTGTCCTAAAGGGAAAACGAGCGAATTAATTACATAAAACAGTGGAACCGGAAGATCAAGAATTCACTACGAGTATCATGGACAAAGTGATGACTGGAATGGTTTTGGCTGTGAAATGTTTGTGTTTGGTTAAGATTTTGGTATCGTTTTTAAATAATATATACGCAAACACATATTCGGAGAATTACTATTTACAGAAGTTTTCGAAAACCGAAAAAAGTCGTGGAAAAACTTTTTTCGCTAAATTTCTCTTTTATAGTGGCCAATGTCATTTGCTTGAAATGAAGCAGGTGTACTCAATAATTGTTTTTCACATTGCACGGCATTTTTCAAACTTTTTCTAAAAACGTTTAATGACAGTTTTGGTTAGACCTCATTAAAATCCACTTTAGTTCTGAAGATCTGAATTTGTATGTGCATTTCGTATTTTATAAGTCAGAGAAAACGTAAAGGGATTAACTTTGACGCGGATGCTTCTAAAATCCCATACGAAGTTGGAATCGGGGTCTTGTCCTAAGAACTAAATCTGGGCCTCTCCTTCTCCCTCCTGGAATATTGCAGTGTCTCAAGACAAAATCACAAGTGTTCGTCAAGCCTCAGGGTGGCTGTCGATACCACATATCACGGTATAGCACAAAAGGATATCGTCATATACATCGTCAGCCAGGCTTCCACCTGATCCCTAGCATCCGGCAAAAAAGGATTAAAGCGATAGAAGTTTGCCTTGTATCTCTCAACGAGATAGCTGTACAATACAACCAATACTACAAAAGCGTTATCTAACTTTTTCGTAAGTGTCTCTCTCTGTGAGAGAATTTATCCCCACTACTGCCATTTTGACAGTCTTTGTCTTTTCCATTCTTATTACTACCTACAAAAGTAAAGGAGCAGACCTTATAAGTAAAGTGCACTGTATGTTTCTCCAATTGATATCAGAGATCAATTTTTGGCTGTGCGAGTGCATATGATGAAAAGTAGTTAGGATTTATGAAAATTTTACAGGGTTTAGAACTGATTGAAACGTCAAAACCTAACTAGAGTTCGGTTTGAGAGATTTTACGTTTTTACAAATAATGCTATCTTTCGTTTGGGTAATTCTTGGCGTCCGTGTTAATAAGGTGTGTTTGTTTTTAAAACTTCCAACTCTAGTCTGTAGGTTGGTTCAAAAACTCTAGGTACCTAATATACTTACATTTTCAACGAAACATCCTTCGAGTAGTGCAATATGTAGCGACCATAGTAGTATCCCAATTGTGTAAACGAGTGCCCAAAATGCACGCCCCTGCCAACCGGAATGGGGAATTTTATCTTGAAAGGAAATCACATTCCCATGGCAGTGGAATTCATCACAAAGTCCATAGTCCACGGATATAAAAAGCCCAACAACACTCGTTGTTGCTGAGAAGATTTTTTGCAAGCCCATAACTATTTTCAACAATTAAATGAATACGAAAATATTAAGCATAACTACGATTAGTATTATAAACTATACTTACGGCGTGTGCAAAAGAAAAAATAAAGTAATAAAGAAAAGGCTAGTGCTGTTCCCTTGAGTGGGTCCTGTAAATGACATGCGACTCTTTTGTAGGATCCTATAATGACTAAAGTTGAGGCCAATCCAAAGCAAAGTGATATTACAAATAACCTGGAAATTAAATGGAAGAGAACTGTCAGCTATTATAAAAAAGGTGTGTTGCAGTACTTTTTGCACACTAGTTCTTCCAGCGTACAATTTTCTTCTTAGTGAAATTTAAAAAAACTGAAAATTTTTATATAATTTTACAAAAGCTTACTTTGCAGATAGTGCAACAGCGCACAAGTTCTAGGAGGTGTTTGTTAAAATTGTTTACATGTTAGGGTTTTAAAAACATTTGGCGGTCGTAAAAGTAGATTATGCTATGTGTGCAAAGTCTGGATCAGGATCAGGATATAGTGCCGAGCATTCACAGAGCAAGTGAGTTGAAGTTCCCCCTTTTTTGTGGACGGAATGACTACCCAAGTAGAAATTTGTGACCATTATCCGAATTTACTTTAAATTATAGTCACCACGCGGTGACTTTGACTCAATTTGGTGTCGATAAAAGCATTCCAAGACGATGGTAACTATGTGACATTTTTGTTACCATTTGCGTAGCGGCTGCATATTTATTGGCATTGACATTGACCTGTGCCACGATCTTTGTAGTCTTAGAACTGGATCTGTTTATTTATTCCTATGTGATGGAGAGAGACTGCTGACTTCCGCTTGCTGGTGCATCAAATTGTTTAATCGCTTCTATATGATACTTTGGCCTTGCTTACTTAACCAAATTCTTTCCTGCACTGAGCTCTAATTTGGTTATTTTGCAGAATAAGAAAGCTTCACTCGTTCAACTAATCAACCATTTTCGTTCAATGGCAACTCCAACTTGTCTCGCAAATAAATGGGCACATACAAATATCTCATCATCTTAAGTCGACTAGATTTGTCTGGAATTGGTGTTTCCTGAACGCAAGCACTTAAGACTGGTCGTTAACGTCACAATCGAAATGTCAACTTAGTCAAGAAATTGGGGACGTTCGGATACCTGGTTTACATGTTGAACGTCAACTAGATTTTGGTACACTAACGCTTTGACTGGTCAGCTTGGATTGTTTTTGTGTTCTCGGCGTTTATTTTGAGTTTTGACACTTCAAAATATAAACTGACATTGACATTCTTTGTATGGACTGCTAGTGAAATGTCAGTTCCATGCAAGCTCTGTCCGAAAAATTAAGCCAACAAAACCAGCGATCTAGTTCAAAGCAAGTAAAAAGTGTAACTAAATGTCAACCATCTTGGGTTTCTCCATAGAATGTAAGGAAAACAGTTCAAATTCAAATTGTCGCGGAATGTTTTAAAATAGATGTCGCATCGAAAATAATTCTTTAATAGATGGAACCAACAAAGTTTAAAAAAAATATCATTTTAATAATTGCATGGTCCCATAAATTGCTAAATTTTCGTATATTGATGGCGAATAAGTTTTTTCTGTTGTTTTGAATACGTTTTTATTTTTAAATGCGAACTGTACCTACTCAGTCACGAATTTCTTGACTAGATTCGTCGGCTACCCCTCCATAAACGTCAACTGAAACAGAAGCTCATACGACCAATTTTAGCCAATCAAAACCGAGATACATATATAATCAGACAGCTGTCAGACTAACTAAACTAGATACTTAAATGCCTCCAATGTCTCTGTTATATTTATGTATAGTTGGAAATGGAATATCTAGCGGAAGAGAAAGATTAAAGAGATGTGTTGACGCCCTACAGTCCAGGGTCCAGCCCGGGGTTGACAGGAGAAAAAACATTTTTAAACGTAGTTTCATGAAACAAACATTTTTAGTGCAATGGCTTGGTTTGTTCATTTGGAATTCGAATTTTTAAGCCTTATAAACATGCATTTTGCATTTAAGAAAGACATATCTACGATCCGTCATTTTTATGTCAACATTCGCCTATGACAACTCCCATATTTTACTACCAAGAAATAATGTAAATGTGTAGCTAATCGTACAACTCAGGTTATTAATATATAACTACAACGGTAAACCCTGTCTATAAAGAAAAACGAAAAGGTCAGAAACCAAAAGTTTAAATTATGCATCATTATAAGCAAACTACTTTAGTTTTTGAGTGTGCATCGCCATTCAAGTACATAATGTATGTATTTCCACTTCACATCGACTAAACGGACCATCAAAACCGCCAAGGTAGTTTCAAATTCAAAACAACATTCATGATGCATCAGGCAAATGGGTTGTTAACTCATTTCAAAGTCCTTTGTGGTAAACAAATGAAAGTGATGGTATCACCGGAATTCCCCTTCCCCTGATGATGTCAAATAGAGAACGCATAACATTATATATAGCTACGTAGAGCAGCAGCCTTAACTAGATTTTTATTTTCTAAGGACTACAAACTTATTTCTATTGCGAACCATTCAAAGTTTGCAAGAACTTTGTACGAACAAAAAGTTGTTTTCAAGGAGAAAACTGACTACAAAACTGCAAGTAGGCAGCTGTTAACGGGGGCGATAAAGTGGAAACAAAGCAAGGACCGAAATGCATGAAGTAGAGGAAGGCACTCAAAGTATGCACTGCTCTCGATTTATTGATATTTCGCGTTTATATACGAATCGGCAGTAACTCAACTATCCATAGGATAAGGATATACGTATGTATATAAAATTTTTGCTAACAGGATAAGAGGATAGGTAGGTATTTTTATTTTTCTGTCCTTGTACGGCATTCAAATGCGGCGCATTTCTACCAAATCTGTTCCGATATTTTTAAAAGACGCGTTTGTGGTAAAACTGGATTTAATTCGTTTCCTATAATTAACACTTCATCGATGCAATTATTCCACTGAATTGTATCCGAAGAATTATTTGCTTTATATAATGCAATCGCTTTTTACAAAAGCTACACATTTTTGCAGGCTCGGTCTGATTAGGACAAACTATCTCCTAGACTATTCTAAGCTGGAAGAAGCAGCGATTGGATCGATACAAATCAATCGCACAAAGTCTAAACTCATTGCGCCATACCAATAGCAAATTTTAGTCTCGACTTTAAAATGACGGAAGCTCACAATTGCGAAATTTGTATAAAAAAGGGCCACTGTGAACTACCAAAATTTAAAGTCGAAACTAAAAAAGTTTATTGGTAAGGCCCTTTCTCATGAAGATTGTCAGAAAAAGAGAAAATCAGCAAAATAACGAGTAACAACTAACGAGCAGTTCTTCTTTAGGCTCGAAACAGCTCAGAGAATCGCAACCGGCAAGTACTGATCTGTCACTGATATGTCAAATGAATGCAGAAAGTTGACCTTAAATTCAATTGGACACAAACAATTTTTGAAAACAAAGAAAATTCGGTGGTGGTCGTATTCGTTTTGTTTTTAAAGACAAACAAGTATGGTCACGAAGGAAATATTTACCCTCTTATTTACCATATTAGGTAGTCTTGAATTGAAAGCTGACCATTACTTTGTAGCCAAACGTCCCCGTTCGTCACACTTTTCATTTGTCACATAAAAGTCATACCCTCTTAGTCTGGGAAATCATGAATACCCGAATAAAAGTGTCATTCGGGGAGACTTGTCTACGTGTGATTTGTACCAATCTTGTGCACCAGATAAGTCTCCCATTTAGAGAGCCACTTCGGTCTCTGTTCTAAGTTTGGACGGCTTAATCCCTTTTAGGGAATCGGCCTTTAAAGGTAGGTTAGACATTAACAAAACATTATTAAGTTATATAGTTTGTTTAAGATTATATGAAAACATTGTAATATCATTAAGTTAAGTAGGTACTGTCAATAATGAGTACCTCTTAACCAGAGTTTTGATGTTTCTTTGGGTAAACCTTGTAAACCCCGGCCTGAGAAAAAACACATCACAATTTTAAGCTGGCGAAAAGTAATCCAAATTGTAAATAGAGTTCATTTACGAATAGTCTTTTAACGGCCCGTTTATGTTGGGCAAATAAGATGAGTATGCACATTAAAAAGTCTTTAGTTATAGCTGTCATCTACGAAGATGTATTTTATCTCAAACTTTTTTTATTTGATATTTTCTTTGTATAAAACTTGTACTCTTATCTCACAGTGCCTTTAAGGCCAATCAATAGAATCAGTCGGGTGTGTTGCAGGTTCACTTGACAGATTAATATATAATAGAGGTCCATCTTATTGAAGCAGGTAACCTCTTAGCACTCCATACACGGTTGGAGTCGCTTTACTTTCTAGTTTTTTGTTCGTTAAATTCGTTGACAATTTTGACAAATGGCGATAAAGCGGCTGTGGAAAAATTGAGATAGAGAAAGAAAATGTTATCGCCGCTGAATGAATTCAACTAAGCTCATTCATTAGTGGAAAGTGGAAACTTTAAAACACCGATGACAATTCCGTATAAGACTTATGTTGATATCCATTGGGACCACTGAAAATCTTTTCCAGATCTCAGATTTTGTAGCAGACACGGTATATTCCTGTAGTCACATGACAGTTAGTGCTCAGATGTAGTTTATAAATAAATCAGGTCTGAGCAGAGTCAGAGCATGCTTAACTCGCTTAAGAGCTCTGAACTACGCCCAATGAAAAAAATCCTATTTAAATAATATTCATACGTCGTAACCAAAATGTCCACCTACAGCAGTCCTACATATTTTGTTAAATGAGCATACTTACTTCTTTGCCGGAATCGAAGGCAGTTTCAGCAACTTTATGTTCCATTTAAAGACAGCCGAACAGATTATTGTGGCCAACACAAGAAAGAGCGTAGCAAGTGGTTGCACAAACAGTAGCATTCCATGTGAGTTGTTGCCCCTAGATTCCACATTAAATTGCGACTGGTACAACGGAATCAGCACCAGCATTGCGAAAGAGGTCACCATCAGTCCAACACCATAAGCGAGGAGTAAGCAAAACGCTCGCCTGGCTCTTTGGACAGCATCAAGGCAATGTTGACGCTGTTGCTGCTCACGAAAAATGAAATTGGGATTCCTTTCCATTTGCAGTAAGGCATCGCAGTCATTTGGTGATTTCACTAACGATATTGAGATCAATTCTTCCGTTTCATCATTCATGTGAACCCGATTCGAGAAGACATCTTCCAGATCATCGTCGTCGTCATCGTCATCCTCGTCGTCGTCGTCGGCAACGGAACATAGATTTTCAACAAGTTCCTCCTGATCCGACTGGTCGCTGTAGAGATTCCTCATAGTTCCTTGCAATTTACACAAGCACAAACGATCTGAAAAGCGTTTATAATGACTTTGTTATTAATTTTTTTGCACACAAATATTTGCGGTGTTATAAACGTTATCTAGATACATTTATCTATGAATAGGGATACCCATACCCCATACAATAAATTGGCGCCACAGTGGCGCATAATAAATCCATTGTATATACACTGTCTGGCGCCAGCACACACACCCATTCGGCGCTGTGTACAAAGAGGCATATAGTGAAAGGATGCCCCAAATACGGCTTCTTATAGGATTCCACCATCATCATTGTGGCATCATATTTTTGCAAATATCCGTGCTTGCAGTTTTCTTCTTCTTTTAATATAAAGAAAAACAAACACAGGACATTCCATACGCATACCGTGTACACAAAGTAAACAGGTGATGAGATCTCAGAGAGGGTACTCAGAGGCTCACTGCAAAAGGCCACAGGGAGCGATGGCGTCAATGCTTTTTTTTTTTTATTATATTTGCATTCTTGGCAAACAACAATATAACACTCCTAAAGCAATTTAAAAAACTTTCTTTTTATTTATGCACAAAGTCTGGCCAAGGACGAGCGATTTTCCATCAAACAATTGATTTAGGCCATGAAACAGGAAATCCATTTTCCTCGTCGTCGTTGAAGAGCCTTAAGTGGCTTTATAAAACAAATGGATACGCCGATATACCGCACGTCCACAATAAAAAAAGGGAGAAAAGAAACTACGGTACAATTGATACGTAAAGTTTATGATTCAATTCACTGTAGCTGATTTTATATTTTTATTCGTGGAACCACAGAACACACACCTTCTCTTCCTCCGGTTGACGCGACACGTTTACGACACGTACAAAAGTCTTACTTCACTGAAGAGGACTCGCTTTCGAAACTGATGCAAATGGTCCAAAAGACTATCGTTCTCGCGAAAAGCCACACAGGCAACACGAAGAGCAGAGATCCTTAGAAGATTTTCCCCAAGTTCACCGGGTTCGGCATGAAATGGTTCTCGGATACTCAGCTCCAACGGAACAATCTCAATTCCTTAGAAGTCTTCCTCTCAGACTGAAAGTAATTGCAATGTGAATGATGCTTGGATGCCTCTGAGGAGCGATGCTGTGACGAGATGAAGACTTTATTGTGTTGGCATGAATTTGGATTTGCGCAGAGACCACACAGCCATATCCCTCCCACCCTTGTGCTATGAGAAAAGAGAGTAGTGCGCGTTCATTTTGACTTGAAATCGAGTTCATTTTGAGGGGGTCGTTTGGACAATTTGTTTGCCGGGGCAATTTGAATTTAAAATAACTTTTTGCAACTTTTTGCTTTCACAAGGACGAATAGTTTCGATAGATAACTAACTAATTGGCTTATAGGTATGTGAAACGTTTACTGCCTTGCTTTTGTTGGAATGAACAATTCCTCAGTTGTGATAGCGACCCATGATTCTGATGATGTTATTACATTTAAAATGTTGCGTTAGGGGCAGATGTGGACATAAAGAGAACAAAAATCGTACAAAAATCGGTATACGCCGGGAGGGATAAACAACCGTACAAACTCAATTTTAAAGGCCTTAAAACGCACCTTAAACAGCTGTTTTTTTTCAATTTTATTCGAGAGTAAAAATGAGAAAAACTGCTTCCTATGTACATTTGTGGAATTATACGTGATCAGTGAGGACTCACACTCAAGGGTGGTTAAGCCAATCCAAACTTGCGTTCGTTGAACTGGGGCGGATGACTCTTTTGAAAATCCTACGGAACAATAAAACTACCTATACTCTTGTGGTCGACCCCACTCCAGGGCTCGTTTTATGATTTCGTTGAGGAGTATTATAAGAAGTTTTTTTGGCGACTACCGGGGAGTATACAAGAAAAATTAAGAAATTCATTTTGTACCAACAGGTTTTTTAATTGGACGGGTTGATGTTGACAGCCTATGGCGGCCATGTGGTTTTAGTGTCATTAGACGGATGTCTAATGTTTATAATTTAGTCGCTAATGCCAAATCACCACGGCAAGTTACTGAATTGAGCAGAACGTCCAAATGATAAAATTATATTATCGAAATGTACAAACTTTGCGCGCTTGCATCCATTTTATGGCAGACGTGGTGGCCCTTGAAAGTCGACTTTCGTGGCCAAATTCGACAGAAACGGTTCGGTAAAAAATCAGCCATAAATTGGACCAACCAGATCCGTGCCAACGTGAGAAGCCGCGGCAGGTTTTTTATCAAAATCGAACACACAAAATCTTACTGAAACATCAACAACGTAAAATTTGTTTTGCAACTTAGTTTAATCTGAAACTTACGGGAGTACAGCGGATGAAAAAGGAGTACAGTACTCCCATTGTAATACTTACGGCAGCGCTGCCCCACTCATGTAATAATGTATTGTAAACAATTAATCCAGGACCTGGCAGCAGTGTTACCACCGACAATTTACGGGGATAGTCAAAAAAAAACAGTCCCGGGTGAAAAAAGGAGTCCCATTCCGATCTTAAAATGTTCTTTTTTTCTTTGGAAGGGAACACAATGTAATTTATTACTTTTTATCAAAAAGATGGATGTTCGTCAGACATTGGCGAGTGGTTTTGTATTATTCCGGCTATCGAAGCTGAGACCCCTCGCTCAGTAGTCCAATACAATAATCAGAATCATAGAGCCCGTCCTCTCACATACATTATTATAATATGTACGAATAGGTAATGTCATCTTAATTGAAGGGGCGCGACGAATTTAAAATGATACATTTAAAATAAGGTTAATTGATTTAACTTTTGTAAAATTTTATGTTATAGATTTCTACATTTCTGTGGCAACAAGGAAAAAGAGCAGAAGTCATTTTTAGCCCATTTTTCAGGAGCGCAGGCTACATGTTCAACTGTCAATGTCGGAAAATGACGTATGCGTTTTTTGCTGATCCATAACACAGCAACCATAAGAGATATTTGAATGAAAAAAAATTGACATATAGAACAGTGTACCGTGCATCCAATCGTAAGATTAACTCAATTTTGACATAAGTCGACTTAAGCTGTTTTTCCTTCTTGCCACAGATTTTATTTTTCATTGGGTTGGCAAACTTTCTTTGCAGCATTATATTTATTATGCTGTATTAGAGCTCCTAGACTTTTACTGTTTGTCGTTTCGTAGAGTTGTATAATGATAATGATGCATTCAAATTCTGGATCTGTGATATAGGCTAATAGTCAATGCGTTCGCGTATGTCTATGTAAATATTGATTTCATCTGTTCCTGAATCAATTCCTAGATTTTTTCTTTGGTGTGCATAAGTTTAGCGAGAGCTCTATCATAAATGATAAGATTGAAATCATTTCTGGTCTCCTGTAGATCACCGTTTAAGAATAAAACTTTAGTCTTCCTTCGAATTTTTCACTGCAGATAGTAAGCTATCGAGCCATTTATGTTGGACAACAGCTGGGTAATAGAGGTCTGATGAGCTGCTTGTATACAAGCAGCTTTGATTTCTGGGTTAGTCCGTTGCGCCTCCTTATCCTCAGCAGTTGATGACAAGATAGAAAGTGAAGTTTTTTGTGTATGGGTTGATTTTAAGGCTTTCAGTGAAGTCGCTGTTTTTTTAATTTTTGCGTTTAAAGGCCTAAAGCAAAGCGGATTTTTTCTTATAAATCACGTACACAGGCTGAACTGTAGGATCCATCCAAGTATAGTGATCCAAGTGACTTGTCTTATCAGTTGATCTCCTTTCTGGGTGTATGGTTTGTCTATGATTAGGGGATTAGACTTTATGTTGCTGAGATAAGTGTTCAATAAAGCAGGCCTACTTTTATTCTGTTGACATAATGATCTGGCACCACGCATCCAGCTATTAAATGCTCATCATGACATCTATTAGAATAAACATTAAACTTGTAGTCATCTTAACAACATTCATTTGTAGAAGACAATTCTTCGTTCTCTTCTTTCTCAGCCGTCGACATGGAAGGTTCTATCTGCGTTAATCAATTTACATTATATAATTAACTTAAACTTTATTCTTGAATTATATTCATTACATATAATAAAGCCAATATTATATTTCAATTGTCACCATATTCGTTTTGGAGTATTTCTTTTAATTGAAGAGGATTTTCATTATCTGGGAATCTTAACAGGTTATGGGCCCAGAAGCAGGCACACAAAGCAAACCAGGCAAATAAGGCAACACAGACATCCAAGGCACCTCGGCACCCCAAGTACTTGATATGGAGGAAGACAAATATAAATTGCATGTATTCGACGGGACGAATTTCAATAATTGGCGTTTCAGACTTGAAACCGATCTTGAGGAGAAAGATTTGCTTAAATTTATTCACGAAACCCTGGAACAATTTTTGGAAGGGAAAACAGTTCAAAATGAAATAAACTTAATCAAAAAACAAGAAAAGAAGTGCAAAGCTATGATTATTCATCGAATAGCAGATGACCAGCTAGAATACATTAAGGATAAAAGCACAGCAAAAGAAATTTTTGATTGTTTAACGGCGATTTTCGAGAGAAAAAGTATTGCATCTCAGATGTGTCTACGGAAGAAACTTTTAACTTTGAAATGTGGTGAAGGAGAGAGTATAGAGCAGCATTTACTCGCTTTCGATAAAGTGGTAAGAGAGTTGAAGTCGGTTGGAGCAAAATTAGAGGATACAGACATTGTTTGTCATCTTTTATTATCTCTACCTAAATCGTTTGAACCGCTTGTCACCGCATTGGAAACAGTCGAACAAGAAAAATTAACAATTGAGTTCATCAAAAGCAGATTACTCGAAGAAACAAACAAAAGAAACATGAGCGAGAACTCTCAACATACAAATGTTGCAATGCATGTAAAATCTACGTTCAAATATAAGTGCTACAAGTGTGGTAGAATTGGACACAAGAAAAGTGAGTGTAGGTCAAAGTCGCAAGTATATGGAAAAAGCTATATAAGAAAACGTGAATATCCACAGCACAGTGCGAATGTCACGGAAAGCAAATTAAACGATCAAAAATATGCGTTCGTTGCTGATTCCAAAAACGGTTCTTTATGCCCTGCAGACCGTATAGTACAGTTTTACCTCGACTCCGGTGCAACGGATCATATGGTGAACGATGAAGAGTGCTTGACTGAGTTGAAAAGCTTGCCAAATCCAATACAAATAGCTGTCGCGAGAAGTGGAATTAATATAGAAGCAACAAAAATTGGAAATATACGCGGAAAAATTATTGTTAATGACATAAAGGTACCATTTGTAATGAAAAATGTGTTGTTCGTCAAAGAATTGTCCAACAATCTATTGTCAATACGAAAGTTAGAAGAAAAAGGACTAAAAATTGTGTTTAACAATAAAATGGTGAAAATATTTGATGGAAAAGAATTAGTGCTACAAGGAACTAGTAACGGAAAGCTCTATGAGGTGAATTTCTTTGTAAGTAGAAAGGAATACGCTGGTGTGTGCAAAAGCAATGAAAATCTCGAGTTGTGGCACAGGCGACTTGGTCATCTAAATAACACAGACACAATAAAATTAAAGAAGAATAAAATGGTAAGAGGAATGGAACAGATGAATACAAATGCTAATTTAGAATTTTGTGAATCCTGTATTATTGGGAAACAGAATCGAAGATCGTTCAAAAGTGTTGTTGGATGCAGATCACAAAGGCCGCTGGAATTAATACATAGTGACGTCATTGGACCGATTACTCCATTATCATACGACAATAAAAGGTACGTAGTAACTTTTATGGATGACTATACACATTTTGCAGTAGCCTATCTTCTTGAATACAAAAGTGAGGTGTTCCAGAGATTCAAAGAATATTGTGCACTCAGTACCGCACAGTTGCAACAGCCAATTTCACGTCTTCGTGTTGACAATGGTGGTGAGTATTGTTCGAAAGCATTTCAACAATTTTGTATTTCATCTGGGATTCGTCTAGAATACACTATACCATATAGTCCACAACAAAATGGCGTTGCAGAGAGATTTAACCGAGTCATCATGGACAAATCTCGAACAATGTTGCTGGAATCTAAGCTAAACAAGTCTTTTTGGAGTGAAGCAGTTTTATCTTCTATATACTTGGCAAACAGGAGTCCCACAGCAGCTTTTAAGAACACTGAACACCAATATTGCACACCGGCTGAAATGTGGTACGGTAAGAAACCTAACCTCTCTAATCTAAAAATTTTTGGATGTACAGCATACGCTCATGTTCCATCGCAACTCCGCACGAAATTGGATGGGAAATCTCAAAAGTGTATCATGCTTGGTTATGCACCGAATGGCTATCGTCTGTGGAGCCTCAACGAAAACAAAATCATCACGGCCAGAGATGTTGTATTCCACGAAACATTAAGTAAATCAGAGAAATGTGAGTCATCTTGGGAGACAGAAATCAACAACGATGAAGTTGAAAGTCTTAAATTTGAGAAAGATTCAAATATGGAACGCAGTAGCGACGAAGAAGAAAACTTTGAAGGATGGTCTGAGCACGGCGAGGAAGAACATAACGGCGAGGAGGAAACCGGACACGATCTCGAGGAAGAAATTGGATGTGAACCTGAGGAACAACGTCCTACACAAACTATTTCAACTCGATCAGGTCGGGTGGTTAAATGTCCAGCTTTATACAACGATTACGATCTTTCAGCACTTAGCGCCGAAATGTATGTAAGTAGCTTGCCCAGTACAATACAAGAAGCAAAAAGCACAGAGAATTGGCCAGAATGGAAGGCTGCAATTCAGGAGGAGATAATTTCGTTGAAAAAGAATAACACATGGACACTTGTCCAACTGCCGCATGGTCGAAATATAATAGGATCCAGGTGGGTATTCCAAATCAAGAGTGATGAAAATGGAAATCCGGTTAAATATAAAGCGAGATTAGTCGCAAAAGGTTTTGCCCAGAAAGAAAATTTTGATTTTACTAATACATATGCTCCAGTAGCAAAAATTGCAACTTTAAGAATTTTGTTAGCAGTCGTGAACCAATACAATTTGTTGCTACATCAGATGGACGTGAAGTCAGCGTTTCTCAATGGAGATTTACATGAAGAAGTGTATATGAAGCAACCAGATGGATTCACTAATGGTAATTTAGTTTGCAAATTAAATAAATCTATCTATGGTTTGAAGCAGGCATCCAGAATGTGGAATGAACGTTTTCACAATTTCATTATCACATTGGGCTTTAAGAGGATGGAAGCGGATCACTGTCTATACATCCATGAAAACAAAGAGGAGATGTTGCTATTGCTTTTATACGTGGATGACCTGATTATTGCCGCCAAGGAACTCAAAGGCATTCAACAAATCAAGAAGAAATTATCTGAAGAATTTGAAATGAAGGATATGGGTGAACCAAAATTGTTTTTGGGTTTGAAGATATCTCGAGACAAGCAAACAGGTACGTTGGAATTAAGTCAACCACAATATTTAACCAATTTAGTTAGAAAATTTGGAATGGAAAATAGCACGACAATAGAAACACCTATGGAAACTAAATTGAATCTAAATACAAATACTGGCACAGAAACGAAGAATCCATATAGAGAGTTAATTGGTTGTCTTATGTATGCAATGCTATCTTGTAGACCAGATCTAAGTGCATCGTTAAACTATTTTAGCCAATTCCAAAGTAAAGCAAGCGATGAGCACTGGAATCATTTAAAAAGACTACTGAGGTACATCAAAGGAACATTAGAGCTGAAGTTAGTGTACAAACGGGATGTTAATGCACCACCACTTGCTGGATACGCTGATGCAGATTGGGGTAACAACATAATTGATCGAAGGTCTCCAGCAGGCAGACATTTTTACAAAAGGGTTAGTCAAGAAGCAGTTCAAGAATCTGAGGAATAGCTTGGGAATGTCGTGTTGAGGAGGAGTGTTGACATAATGATCTGGCACCACGCATCCAGCTATTAAATGCTCATCATGACATCTATTAGAATAAACATTAAACTTGTAGTCATCTTAACAACATTCATTTGTAGAAGACAATTCTTCGTTCTCTTCTTTCTCAGCCGTCGACATGGAAGGTTCTATCTGCGTTAATCAATTTACATTATATAATTAACTTAAACTTTATTCTTGAATTATATTCATTACATATAATAAAGCCAATATTATATTTCAATTGTCACCATATTCGTTTTGGAGTATTTCTTTTAATTGAAGAGGATTTTCATTATCTGGGAATCTTAACATATTCATCACTAACGTGGTTCTCGATTGGGCTTCTTCAGATTCGCTCTCAGATTTCAGATTTCGTGTGTCTAATCGAACATAAAATCGTCACTTGCTCTTTTTTGTGTTGATATTTGTGCGATTGCAATATGTGTAGCCTTCGACACTTTTCTAAGCGTTTTCTATTCACTGGCTAAATTTTATATGAAAACATTCAAAATGATGGCCCAAATTGATTTCTAAACATTTGTACATAAATAATTAACAAACCAATAGACCAACCCGATGCAATTCGTTTCTTTTCAGTTAAAAAATTTCACGAAAACGTAAACAAACTCCACTAGTCAAACCCAAACGCACTTGTTTTAGTAAATCTAAAGCAAATCTGAGAAAAAATCCAGATTCGCAAAAGTGCTCTGAAATCTGAAAAAGATTGTTTTTTTTTTTTTTTGTACCAAACGAACATAAAAAGTGCTCTGAGGACGCCAAATCGAAAACCATCGCACAAAATCCCTTATGGCGTTTTTCATTGAAGATCCGAGAGAAGTGCCCCGAAGTTCAGAATTGCTCTTTTCAATAAAATTCGTTGGAGCACTTTTGCAACAGTGGTAGACACCATATGTCTTATTAGATTTTCTGTTGTTACTTGTTTTTTTGTTTTTTACAATAAATATGAATATTTTAATAGGCCAAATCAATATATTTTAATTTCAGTTTACATTTTGCACTCGTAATTGTATATTTTCGGATCACAAGCGAAAAATTTGTTTCTAATAACACAACAAACATTTAAATCTGACATTTTGCTAGTGTGTGTTGGTGAGTTCAGGGCAACTCTCTCAAAATATTCCGGACGCTTCTTTCGTGTTAAAAATTGACCTGGAAGTGCACTTTTTTTTGAATGAAACATAGAAAACATAGAAAGAGCACTTCTAGATTTGATCTTTTCATAGAAAGGGCACTTCTTTTCTTCAATCGAAAACGCCATTAATCCCCTTAGGGATAAATCCCTCAAAATGATTTTGTTTTTCTATCGGTGTTTTGGTTTTGCGTAGGTATGTAAAACTCAATTCGTATAAAATGTACTTTGTTTAAAACAACATGATGAAATTAATAATTATAAAAATGCACTAACTATCCTTCGTTTAGGTGGTAATGTATTGTGTACGTAAAAAGTTTACGTCGAAATCCATCGGTAACCATTCTTAAAGTCAACTTGCAATTGCAACTTGAAACATTTACAAAACAAAGGAAGGAAATTGTGTAGGTACATTGGGATCAATTGTACAAAAACAAGGGGCAAGTAAAGCTATTCCAAAGCTATTTAATCTCAACAAAAATTGTTAAAAATTTGTTCGTATTTATAAGTTATAACGTGTAACAACCGGTACAAAGGGGGGGTCTCAACTTATTTCTTAAAACACAGCTTTTAATGAAAATATCATTACGTTAAGTAGTCGCTTCTCGAAGCTATGCAAACGTCAGTGGGTCAGTCCTCAGTACAAAAGCAGCAGTAGATCTTCCACTTCGGTTTATAGGTATACCTATTGTATGAGATCCCTAGCTGGGGTATGAATATGATGTCGAAATACATCTGTCGTTTTAAATGCATTATGATAGGTACCTACGAGCTAATTGGAAAGGAGGTTAAAATGGACAGCTACGTGGACCTGAATTTGTTTTGTTACCTGCGTAAAGTTCACATTTAGTACACTTAGTTTACTAATAAGACAAGATCTTCCTTGAAGCTATACCTCCTGTTTTGTCTTAAATATAAACAAAAAAATTATCCCAGGATTTGGATTTTCTTAAAGGTCACATTTCGGAAAATCCAGATGGCAAAAGACGCACTAAATATAATTTAAACAAACAAACAAATCGATGACGACTAATTATTCATCCTTCAAAATAGGTACATCCATCCAAAAATACAAATAGAAACTTGTTCGTTCCTACTATTGCTCTCAAACTCACGATGTCTTGTTTTCTTGTCTCTTTTTAAGGGATGATTTCACTGCAATCCTTTAATTGCCAAAACGTACGCTTTATAACATTTTATTATAGGTATAGACAAAATTTCTTTAGATTTATCTGTGCAGGTACCCACTATACTAACAAATACAAAACCGCTTGGATTTCAATATCTAGAACCGTTCGCCTGAGGTTAATTTGTATGAACAGATAAAGCAAACATGTTCCACTTTTGTATCACAGTTTGCACTATCCGTCTTAATTAATGAACACTCATCACTCGTAGACACGAGACAGCCATACATCTACTTCGGCACATCCTTAACAATGAATAAAATCGATTATGGCCGTAGGCTACTGACGACATACTTCTCGTACATCCTCAAACATCAAACTCATCTTCACCTCATGTCTACTGTTTTGAAATCAGCATCACTAAGTGCTTTTGCACACATCATCCTGATGCATAAAATTGATGAAAAAAAGTCCGTTACGTACCTACATACACGTGCTAAAATCAGAGAAAGTAAATTCTATACGTCGCTGCTGTTTCTGTTGGGCGGCATTATTTCACTTGCGGCCTATGAATAAAATCCTTGTTTGCCTTTAGCGGGTACAAAAGTTGGGCTAAGCTGTTTCATGGGTCGTCGTAAAAAGATATTCATGTATTGTTTACTTCAATTATGGTAAAAGCAACTGCAATCGTTGAGTGACTTCATAGGAACTTTTCGAAAAACTTATTTCAATTTTAAAGCATTTGAAATCTCAAATATTCTTTAAGGACTGGTTTTATAGTTCTGCAACAAAGAAGTCGCCCTCGTTGCAATTAGAATATTACACAGAATAATAGGCACTTCTTCTTGATGTTATTTAACGCACTAAGCCTACTAGATAGGTCATTCCATGTCACTTGACGGCAGACTCCATAAGAAAACCAGTAAATCTGTAATTTCGGTTAAAAAGGTTTAGAAGGAACCACACCGTTTTTATCCTTTTTTCTGTTGTTATTGTTATACCCTCCGCAGGAATGTATATTCACTTTGTCATTACATTTGTAACACCAAGAAGGAGTCACCGGAAACCTCATAAAGTATATATATTCTGAATCAGAATCACATTCTGAATCAATTTAGCCTTGTTCGTTTGTCTGTTGAAAGCACGATAGCGCCCAAAGGAATTGAAGGCGAATGAAATTTGGAAAAAGGACTTCTTATCGTCGTCAGGTTAATATTAAAATTATGCTATGTCGGTCATAACACTTTCACTTGTTTTTAATTCAAACGGCGTGGCGGAAAAATTTCTTAAAATAGTTCTGCTAAAAGAGTTATTCTCAAAATAATACAACTTTGTTTGTAAGTTAACGAGACAAAAAGGATTAGGTAGGTAGATGGATGCTCATTGACGATCGTCACGACTCACTTTGATCAGTCATTGAGGTCAATTGTGGGCGGTTTTAATATTCCGATAACTAAAATTCAAAAAATGAGTGCCTATGTTCGCTGATCTTTTAGGAACCATCTAGATCCATATAGGAGTCCCAGGCGTCTTTTAAGTACCCCTCTCATGATCAAAGAAGTAGTTACCTACCAAACATCTTTAATCTGTGATCTTAACCCTCCATCTGGTTCAAGATTCGTCCAACCTAGAGTATTTGTTTAGCTCATGGCTTCACTATCCATAGTTATAGTATTCCTTGCATTATTTTACAGCTTGTGGCTTTTGTTGCCGCCTATATATTGTGTGGCCAAGTTTGCGTCTCTTCATCTCCTAGGCTTGGGTTTATTGAATCAGCTTGAGAAACACCGCCATCATTACACACCCAGAGTTACACAGAAGTTACCTGCGGCTGTACCACTAGCTATCTTCATTTTTGATTACCTCGATTGCTGCAGAGAGGCTATTGCCCTTTCAGACCCCATTATCCCGAAAAATGTTCCTTGCCGTTGCTTCTCACCAAAGAATTAATTCGTATGTTATGATTGGCCTGACAGAGATCTTTTCGCATTGTGTTATATGCACCCGAATGGCCCTACAACGGGATAGAGAACGGTACCCTTCTGTTCGATTGTGAATCGATATCAAATTTTATCATGCTTCGGCTTCGATTGAAGATTCTTTATGAGTTCTTCTTATTCACCCCTATAGGAAATAAAATTTCCCCGGGAATGTTTCCTATTCAGCAATCTGATTTATATTGCTGACAAGAAAACATTTCCTTCAAAATTTATTCGCGATAACCCTGATTCTTTTTTTTATAGTTTGGAGATCTTCCATTGGTCGTGTTTCTCTTCATCGAGGTTTCATCTAGACATTGAGATTCGTGTAGGCTCAGCTATCTTGGCGCTCTACAGGATTTTCAGGAATTGTTATTGAGCGACGTTAATTAAAAGTATTATGCTAAGAATATGGTCAACATGTTTCTTGTTTAAGCTGGCTATACCAATATCGAATCCTAGCGGTAGTAATTTTATTTGTTTTCCTTTTGCTGGTCCCAAGGAAAGCGACTAATCACATCTGTATTTTTTGTGCTGCGCATTCGAGTCTATAATTTATTTTTAGAAAGGTTTTTTACACAGCCTTTTGGATTCATCATATGGCAGTCATTTTAAACGATGCATATGCTTTAGAACTTCACGTACGCATGAGTGTTTCTCGTCGATCGAAGTGCACCTGCAGGCTGAGATGTTTACAAAAGCTTCGTCGTATAAACGTATGTAGCTTAGAAATATGTAATTCATTCAAACATTTTTTTGTACTTAAATACAAAAGAGATAAAACCGCCTATACTAGAAGTATTCGGAATTTCGATTTAATTTTCGCAACAATTTTACAATTCGTTTTAATATTTAACTAGAATTTTCTAACAAAGCTGTGTAATGTTATCAAAAGTAAACATTTTATATACAAACTGATTGTTTTGAAGAATACTTTATTCCTTATTACGTTGATGTGTGCATTGACGATGACGTATGATTAAGCCAGACATACACTACAGTTATAATATGTTATATATTTATAAAATATCAAAAATAACAATAATTGAATTGCTTACTTATTATGCTACCCTAATAAACAGATATTATTTGTTATTCGATATTAACACCTGCACGATGATTCTACGGCTTCTTCACCTTCTGCCACATTTATTCCGTTCACATAATTTGTATCGAAGCCATCAGTGGTTATTGTCTGAAAGAAAAACAAACGGTTGGTATCTACTTATTGACAACGTGATCATACTACCTTTCGGACAATTTCCTCGAAGACATCAGCGACGGACACATTGTTTTTGGCAGATGTTTCCAGGAATAGAGCTCGATGTTTTCTTGCAAATTTTAGGCCTTCATCGCGGGTTATCGTGCGATCCATATCGATTTTATTGCCCACAACCATTGTGGGCACATTCCGGTTGTTACTATAGTTTTCCAATTCCAACAACCATGACTCTAGCTTTTGCAAGGATTCTCGACTTGTAATGTCATAAACTAAAATGGCGCATTTTGCATTTCGGTAGAAGCTCGGTGTTAGACTGCGAAATCTCTCGGCGCCAGCTGTGTCCCATATAGCAAGTTTAAATTCGACGCCATCTATGTTCATTATTTTGGTTTTAAAATCAACGCCAATTGTCACATCGTGGTTGTCATCGAACTGATCGTCGACGAAACGGCGGATCAAACTGAAACGAGAATGAATATGTGTTAGGAGCAGGTGATGATAAGTGAATACAAGTGTGGAGTGTGGTAAGAACAAAAAAAAAACATTTAAATTTCGGTGAAAGGGTCAGCGAATGGATCAACCTTCTTCCTATGCGATCAGGGTGACTTGTTTGCATTTGGCTAGAGTTCTAAGCTCCTCTTGACTGGAGCAATGTCGGCTCACTGATAGATGTGGTCGAGCCAATGTGACCCTGTTTTCGCTTTTGGAATTATATCAAGATTTTCGTGCAGCTCAGAGTTGACGGCTGCATCTCCTGCTTATGCTATCCTCTCACCCGCGATCAAGAAACGTCAAAAAACTGAATTTTCGAATTATAAGTTCTTTCTTCTTGCCTAACACGCAGCAATGAGCGCTATGAATCCTAACTACAGGTTGAACTTGCATTTCATTCATAGAGTCAAAAGTTTTATATCGAACGAAGGCTTAACAGAATAATATGCACTCGAATCAAACCGATTTGAGTGAAATTGTAAACAAACATCGTCTAAGTACGGCCAGGATGTTTGGGCAGATATATGAAACAGGCACAAACTTCTTCGTACCCAGAATTTCTAAGCGCTTAAAATAGATTGAATTGTTTAAATTTAGAACTCGAAGTATCGTTCGCCTATAGATCACTTAAATGTTAAATAAGTTTTTTAGGTACATACTTTATTACCAATTGTAGTTCATTAAACAACTTCAAAGTCTGACGCATAGTGTCCACCATGTTTCGTTAAATTTCATTAAATTGCAAATTCAAGTCACGCACGAAATATATACCAAACAGTGTGGTGTATTGTGTATACCTAATTTTCCTCTTTAAAGTCTTTAGAAAAACTTCAATTACTTTTGGGAGCTACTGTTGACTTGAATTGCGTCTTTGTCATCAATTCCAATTTTTAAAAAAATTAAAAACGTTGAATAGCTACTCTATGATAAAAAATTCCAACACAAATATTTATGTAAATGTTTATAGAATCGCTTAACATTTTATTGCAATTTTCTTTGGAATTTAAAAATAAACATTACCAAAGCAGCACATACGCACCTAGATTTTCCAACGCCACTCTCACCGATAATCAGTATTTTAATTATTCTATCACCCATAGCTTTGTTTAGATAAATAAATGCGCTTTCCTGCTGTTTAGCAGGCACTACGTGAATTCAGACAAAAGTTAAATAAAAACACGAATTAAATTGCGAACTCCTTTGCAAAAGAAACCTAGTTCTATATTCTATGACGTTATTTCTTACATTGCGAAGAGGAAATGTCAAAACAGTCGGTAATGTGGTACGTATCTTGTCATTACGGCTATGTTCGTATCGTAGGGGATAGATTGACAAATTTTTAGGTACAGGGTGTTTGTTATAAACTATATTTTAAATTTTAAAAAAGTCAATTTTCTAATTAAATTTTTGCTAAACTTCATTGCACATTTCTCGGGCACTGGTTTAAGTTAGTAATCCGTTTCGTAGAATAATGATTAATCAAATAAGGCTTTCACTTCGTTCGTGTAGGTGTTATGTTTTGTTTTTATATTCCAAAATGAATTACGCGCGGTTAACCTGCGAAGTCAACATTTCCAAAATTCAAACAAAAAAAAAATTTTGAGAAAGTCGCAAGTTTCTAAACGCATTCGAAAAGTCATCCATGCGTATAAAACTGCATTTACACGATCACGCACGCGCATTTTTGCACGAGACGTGAGAGAGAAATCCGTTTTTCCCCAGTCAATGCTAGTACAGGAGTAAGAATGAGATCACAAATCAGACGCCTAAAGTGTCATGGATGTGCTGCCCATAATTATAGGTACGTAAAACGGAAATAAACCCAATTTCCGGAGAATATAATTTCTGTAATCACTTGAAAATATTTCTATTTCTGATTTAAAACATCTGAAATGAGAGCGATTTTAATTTTCAGTAAATTAAACCAAAAATGCATCAATCAGTTATGCGAAATTTATAAATAATTGTCCGCTCATCACTTCCGGAAGGCATTTTGTTTTATAGGAAAGCAAAATTTCGTGAGCCATCGCTATAAAAATATCAACATGCATAGCTTTCCCATAATTCCTACCACGTAAACTAGATGGGCTACGAAAAAACGTGTCACGTTTTTTTGCGTGTTAGCTAATGCCGTCCCTTTCAATCACACGGCTATTTAGTATTTAGCATCCCTTTAATTTTCCGTGATAGGAATGTGTGACTGTGTAAATGCGGCATAAGGCGTTGGTTATAATTTTTTAGATGCTTCATTTTGACTTTTGAAATTTTGTATGAGAAGAAAGATATTTCCAAGGAAGTATTGAATAATAATAAGAGTGTTTTGCGAAGCCCATGCTTTCACAGGGCTATCTTTGTGATTCAAACGTCAAAAAAGGCAAAGGGGACTTATAAAGGCCAGTGTTTTGTTAAAAAACGCACAATTTTCATTACTATAACTTCTCAGCTTTTACCAAATACGTTTGATAAACATAATTTTTCAATTCTACAATACTTTCATCCTTATTTTTGCACTTTATTACAAACTTTTCAGTAATTGTTTAACATAATTATGCTGCAGTCATATAAAATCTGTTTTGTTTTCCTACAAGTTTTTATTAGCTTGGGTTCATTTGACGTTTGAGCTCGAGCATTGTGAGCGTGCTCAGATCGTTCTGATGTATTTATGAAACACACTTGAGCACATAGCTGTCATTTGATTATATGTACAAATTGAATATTTATTAACTGTTATTTAATAAATTCGTTAACCTTCAGTTCCAGAACAAAAAGGTTCGTTCGTTATTTCAACTACGTATTGTTACATCCGAGCTAGCTGGGATTCGAAAAGATAAAACGCTATTCTGTTACAGTTTCTAACAAAATCACTTTTATTGACGAGTGGAAAAGTTTTCCTGCGACACCTGGTGGATAAAAATGGAATATGTAGAGACCTATAGAATTTTGACGTCCGTTTGTTTTGCAAAGGATTTGGATAAGGAATACGTGTGTTTTCAAGTAAGAAAATTAATTATTTTTCTATTTAAAAGTTAACCTACCAATTGAAAACAAACTTAATTTGCATGTCTAAGTACTACTTGTGCGAAATTTATATAGTGTGACTCAATTCATCTGGTAAAACTAGCACAAAATTCTGTTCAAAGTAGTGGTGAATGTATTGTAAATAACTAATAAATTTGCTCTTCTTTATATATTTTGGTTGCTTTTTATCTTATAAACAGTGTGCTAATTATGATTTTTACAGATTTGAAATTTTTAGAAATGCCCATCCGGTATCCCATAATGCAGTGAAGCTAGTGAATGGGCTTAAGCATGCCTGTACCCCTATGCTACGAAAACTCTTAGTATAGTTGTTAGATGGTTCTTCTGTATTTGAAGGATTCTCCGCCAAACTTATGGGTTGATGTGTCATGATATATTCTTGAGTATATCTAGAGGATAAATTAAAAGTATATTATTAAATAAAGGAAAAACGAAATGTAGCAACTTGTTGTACCTTCTTCTCATTAAAGCAGCTGAACGTGAAAGTAACCGCCTTGAACGAATAATGCCTGCTTTCTTCGAAGGGATTGCTGAATACGGAAGGTTTAGACTGGGAAAGGCCCCTTTCACAAGATTAGTTCTATATTGAACACCATCCCGTATATTTGGTCACAAAATGTCTTTATCTTTAAAATGAAAACTGCAGATGGAAAAACATTTAGGAAATTTTTCCCCTATCCTAAGCACATTCCCCCATTTAATCAAAAGAAGTTTAGAGTTTCGAACTTCTTTTGGAAGGTGGTACAATGTTATTCCCTCTTTTCGATATGAATTGCATTGCGGGACGCCACAATGCTGAGCTCCGATTATTTTCTGCATTTTCTACAAAAAATAAAAACTTAGTAGCTAATCACTGTTATATCAACACTTCTTGTCGCACTCACTTAAAGGATATAATTTTTGCTGTCATAAAATGAGTTTTTTTCTTATATTAAATGTATATTTTGATTTAATTATACAATTTCTCACAATAATGTCTTGATTTTTCATAGAAAAACATACCAGCTGTCAAAATCTATAGCAACCTACCGATGCGAAAATTTACCGCCAGGGGTTAGCCTCCATTCGTCAATTACATTTCTACGGATCATTCTAATAATTCGCTTCAAAACAATATCTCTTAAAACAATTCTATAACACTCTAAATGAATCACTTTATTGAACTGTATTACTTTACACTTATTTATCTTCACAACTGATTAACTCATTAATCACTGCTTAAAAATCAACTGTCCTCCGTGTTCTCAAACCGTCCTATTTATATCCGCTCGCCATCTATCGGGAAACTTCTAGTTGATTCCAGTTCTTCCCGAACAAACTCGATTGTTCTATAATTATTAGCTCACTTAACTCTCCACTTATTTGACAAATTCAATTCTAAAGCTTAGTATCCTGCTCGCGCTAAATTTTAGCGTCCCTAGTCTCCACTTCGTTTCTCCACACCAAAGATAAATGCTCGCTAAATTATTATTACACACCATATGGATGGGACAAAAACTATTTCTTCATGATAGTAATCAGTAAATATAATTTTTACAATTTTCGAATTTCAAACTTCAAAGACATCGCAGTATTTGAATCATTCCAAAACAATGGGTATGAAAAAAATTTAAGAAGATATTATTATTGCAGCAGCAGCTCAAATAATTTCTGTAACAGCAAGCAGAAGAAGACACTTTTCTTCGTGTCCCATAAATTCCTATTTGCAAAAAAGGCAAAAAGGCTGATTTGCAAAAGACCTAAGATTATTTGAAGCTTAAAGAAACTAGTTTTCCATTAACATTGTAAAAGTTTTTTTTTTTGCTTTGCGTTTTCTTTTCTTTCTCTATAAAATTTTTCTCTGCGCTTTCCTTCAAACAAATATCCATAGTAAACGCAACACAAACATCTTCCTCCGTTTTTCATGTCAAAATTTATCTTCGATTTAATGTACCGGACATTTATTTCGCGAGCTAAATGAGTGGAGACTTTTAATCGACCCATCTACATGAAGTTAAGAATTTAGCGTGCGAGCAGGATACTGCTTTGCTAAACTGCCTCGCTAAATTTTATCTTTGTAGACATTTTCGTATGGGAGATAAAATTTAGCGCGAGCAGGATACCAAGCTTAAAATTGGAAGTGGAACTTGTTTGATGACTAATGGGTTGTTTACACTTCAACATTTTAGGTTCCACGCTACAATATTTTGTTTATCCTGTTTGTTTTTCTGTCATATGTGACTGCGTAGTCAGCTTTTTACCTAACCTGCTCACTGATTTTATTCTTAGTGGTATATTCTTTCCAAAGGTAAATACGAGCCAGCCATTTTGAAGTTCAAGTCAATTTTATTAAAAAAAAAATTGTTTACCAACAATTCTTTGGCCGCCCACCTACATAATCATTGGAATCATCGACGAATCCTCACTCTTTCAACGCAAATGCCAAATATATTTATATTGAGACCGTAAAACGAGCCTTCAAAGTTCAAACCCATGTGAGAAATAGATTTTCAGTGCAAAATGGGTACTTCTCTTATTTTCTCAAATCAAAACTAACTTGTCTCTGTATACATGCCGTTCATAGAAATAATCGTGAAGCGATATACTATATACAATTGACGCAAGTTTTCCGGGTCCGGGATCGACTGTCTGACTAGCATTTTATTGCAAAAAGTCTCGTTTCGTCCGAGACTAATTATTTCAAAAACATGATCTGCTATTTTACCAATCACTGTTAGTACTACTCGTATCTATTGCAAACTGTCAGAAATCAAACAAAATAACATGTGTAGTCGATAATAACAACAATTTCGACCGACCAACTTTCCTTATCAAAAGGTTTAAAGAGCACAGTTGGCATTTACGGCACTATCTGCATTGAACTGTGTGTTTCCTTTCTGACACTTCAACGACGTCTTTGTACTCTCTGGTTGCTTTGATAAAAATAATGTTTACTTTGTTTATTATATTTCATGTAAGATGATAAGCATACTCGTATTCGTATTTCAGCAACGGGGCTATACTTGCCATAAATACTCTGCGACGGTTAACTTTGAATATACCTCTTTGCATTACTTTGAATAATCGGTCTTTGTGCCCTGTTTATTATCTACCATGTCACTCTCACTACAGCTTCAGAGATTTGAAATAAGGGGTCCAATATTATTTCTTGTACGGTAAAATGAGAGAAGGTATTTGGGACGTTCAAGTATCCAGTTTAGTAAGTCTGACAGCTGCCTGACTAGATGTGTCTCGGTTTTGATTGGCTGAAATCGGTCATATGAGCAGCTGTTTCAGTTGACATTTAAGCAGGTTTAGCCGATGAATCTAGTCAAGAAATTCGTGACTGAGTACTAACTCGATAGTTCGCATATGTGGGTGACATTCCCGACCAATCTAGTTTTGCGTTCAGGTTATATCTCATCCAGACCAATCTAGTCGACTTAAGATAACAACTAGATTCTTGAATGTGCCCATTAACAGCTGTGCCTTTCATTTCAATGTAAGGGCGGATTCTAATGCGTTAGCGATGACGAGACCTGATAACTTACAAAGTGGTCAGTTAGAATTTCCATGATTTCAGCAGGTTGTCGGATGTCGACAGCTGACATTTGTGAGGGACTACTATGCCGTAGATGCATCATCTGTTCACAAGTTAGTTGGTTAGCAAATGTCAATAAGCATACACAACTTGACGTACCTAACTCCTTTTTAAACGGCTGGTAACTTTTACGCAGCGAACTTTACCAATCACTGTTTAAAAATCAACTGTCCCTATCTTTTCTCAAATCTGCTTTTTATATCCGCTTCGCCATCTACCGGCAAGTTTCTAGATTATTCCTGTTCGTCTCGAACAAACTCGCTTGTTCTAGAATGAGCGCACTTTACTCTCCACTTATTTGACAGATTCAAGTCTCCAAATGGAAATAATATGAAAATTTAGCAAACATTTAATTTTTTTCTTAAAATTTTTTAATTTGTGAGTGGGTAGGAAAAGCTTTAAATACTTAGGTAGTTTAAATCACTGGTGCCGGTGAGATTGGGTACGTTCAAGAATCTAGCGTAGTAAGTCTGACAGCTGGCTTACTTCACGTCTCTCAGTTTTGATTGGTCTAGTTCGGTCAGATGAACAGTTTTTTTAGTTAACGCTTACAGGGGTAGCCGCTTAATATAGCTGACAGTTTGTATATGTGGCTGACATAGGAAAAGTGACATTACCGGCCAATCCAGTTCATGATGCATCTAGTCCAGATCAATCTAGTCGACTAGATTGAATGTGAACATTTGTACATAGAAAAGAAATGAAATTATGTAGGTATTCTTATTCAGAAAGTGCAGTAGATTTATATACGGACACGGAGGCAGTAGCGCAGTTGATGATCTGACCTTAATGCAGCAGCGAGCATTCATTGTCATTCTGTACAATCTAAGGAGTTTGCCTTGAAACCGATAAACAGATTGTGGTTCTTTCCAGAATCTGTCCAAGTGTTAACGATTTGGTAACGATTGATTTTCCTGGCCTGATACGGCAGATGGGATATTGCACACGATGTGTCTGCAATTGTCGAATGTAGTCGAGTTTGTTTTATTGTGAACGATCTTCTTTGGTCTACTTATTAACTGCTTTTAAAAAAATTAAATAGCAACTTGCATGTAGTTCTGTTTTTACGAAGCAAATCTTAATCGAAATTCAATATAATGGAATCAGGGACGAAAAAATAACGATCCCTACGATTTATATTACTTAAATCACACAATGACGCTGTTTTCCGTTGTCTGTCATTTGCTATCGCTGTCACAAATGTGTCAAAGTGTTTTTTGTGTAAAACGCAGAGTTTGCGTAAACAATTTTTCTAATGTAATCTTCACATTTTTATTTGCCCTCACGCGAGTATTTGAACTTAATTTTTAAGTCGATCTGTAAATATTATGATTAGAGGGTCCCTGGTCGTCTTGCATTCAGCGCTGGGGCTCCTAATCAGTCGTTTCATCGGGGATCAGAAGTCTTAACGTGAATGCAGAAGAAAGAGGGAAAAGTCATATACATATATACCTACGTATTTCTCTTCAAACACCGTTATCAGTTTAAATAAAATAAGATCACCACGAACTACGTGTACATATAGACTTCTTTGGTCGGATATTGGTTTTGGTTTTATTTAGAAAAAAAGAAGGAAAATGAATTACATTTGCTTATCTGCGACTATCATACATCTAGATTAATAGTATCCGTCAATTCAACCCAAGAAGACACTTTTGTTGCGATAGTAATGTTCGTTTATCAGCGTTTTTTGTTTTTTTTTTTTTGTTTAAATGACTGCCGGTGGTGGTGGTAGTTGTGAAATAAAAAAAAATTCCCTTGCGTTGGTAAACCAAACAAAAAATCTCTTCTTTCTCCGTATGAGGTTACGACGTACAGTGCTGTCGCTGTGTCGTCGTCGGCGTCGTTGTCGAGCCCATATGTCTATTTCAGATATAAAGATTCGTCGTCGTCGTCGTCGTCGTCGACTCCCAAAGGAGACCTTTTTACAGAGATAATCGCTTCAGGTCATTTGATTTTTATGGCAGTTACCACCGCACGAATACATTAAGCAACGTTTGAATGTACTTTTCTTTGACTTGGCACTCTTCGTTTTGATATTTTCAATATTGAATCTTACGAGCACATTGGTTACTAAATATGTTTTCCACTTTAACGAGCCATGGGGTTAAGACTTTTCGTATGATAAGAAACTTTAAGGAAGAAAAAAAAAGGTCAAACGCGATTGCATTGTCAGTTGTGTTATCTTTAATGGCTTAACGGGGTCTGTTTGAGTTGTCTATCGCTAGATAGTAGGTCCACAAACATTTACGCTTTTGATGTATTATCGACATTGCTGTATACCTATCTCTTTTATAGTGCATCATGAAGATTAAGATTAAGTACAAATTTGTGGTAGCTTCTTGACTATTTTGACCGCGTTCGTAAATTATTGTCTCAACTTGAAGAGTATTTCGTACGCTGCGGTCATATTTGAAGTGAAATACACTATAAATTGCTTTTATTTTGATTGATGGCTGAACCCGACCCCAAATTGCAAGCAATTTTCTATTTAAGTGAAATGAAATTTAGAAGACAGAAAACAACTTGCAGAAGTACGAAATCAATTTCCAAAAAAATGACAACACCCGCGCTTCCGATGCCTCTTGGCATCTTGACTGCTTTCCAGTCGATCTAACTGGATTGATATCCATTTACGAGTATATATCTGGAAGAGTTTTTTTAAAACCCAGCCGGCTGTTTTCTGGCTTTGGCTACAATTTTGTTTGACTGTCTTAAAAAGTGTTTTGGACTTTCGTTTATGGAAAAACATGAAATGAAGAACAACTTTTGCCGTGCATTTCCTTTTTTGCTCAATCATTCAGTCAGTCTACAAACGATCAAATATTCACCCACATTCAAAATAGACAAGATAATGAGCTATTATGTGTCAGTATTGAGCCATCAACAGGAAAGGATTCAAATCATGGCCGAATCGGAAGATTGTATGAGGTACTTGTTGACTGACTTTCTAACGTTAGGAAAACCGAACTGATTCGTTAGGTTTTTAAACATTTTTTTTTTTCATTTTTAAAACTGAAATAAAAGTTCGTTTAGCCTATATAAGCTTTAATACATCCTTTCCTATTCCAATCAAAGCTGGTGGTTGAATGGTGATCAATTCGACATTGGCAGTTGATTTCTCCTTACCCATTTCGCTCTTTTACAGGAAAAAACTCAGCTTTAAATTCGGAACAAATTAAATTAAATCAACATAAAAGTTCCGGCGCCCAACATTTCTGCAATCACTTGAAAACGTTTCTGTTTCTGATTTAAAACATGTCAAATGAGAGTGGTAATTAGTGTCAAAAAAATAAACCAACAATTCATCAATCAACTTAATAACAGTCCCGTCATCACTTCCGGAAGCCATTTTGTTTTTTTAGAAAACCGAAATTTAGTAAGCCATCGCTTTAAAAATATCAACATACAGAACTATTCCATAATTCCTACCACAACAAGATGGACGACCAAAATACGTGTCACGTATTTTTGTGTGGTAGGTAATGCTATCCCTTTCAGAATTGGGCATCACTTTATTCTTCCGTGTTAGGAATATGTGATGTTGTAAATGTAAGATCAACTTATGTCCTACCAATCATTAGTGTTTCACCGGCTCTTATTATTATTGGAATAATTATGCTTATACCTATGTCAAACATTACTGAATATAAATGTCAAATAACTATCAAATTGACAGTGCTGATTAAACGTTATCCATATTGGAAAACAACTGGTGGAAAAAGAGATTCACTGCAAAAATTCTTCAGCTTTTAAGGCTTATAACTACGAGGTAACTTTTACACGTGTCATTTAACATGTGGCAAATTTCTAATGCTGATGTCACAAAAATTCCTCCATTCGGTGGTCACTACCGTGTCTTTCGTGAGAGTGCGCTGCGACAGCCCGCGTAACCAGACGTTTGACAGGCGATCACACGTAGTGACAAATTAAAAACAAATGTTTGCATCATAATGACTTTGCAATGTCAAAATTTTACATGACAAGTGTCATGTATTTATAATCGCCGCTTGAGACTCTTCTATATCTGAACACTTAAGCATTTTCATAACGTTTCCTGTGACCATATATTTCAGCAATTCAAATTATATAGTACTAGCTAAAAAAATGTTAAAAAGTAAATATGTTGTTATTTTTTTTTAAGTTTTTGGACTTCGGATTAAAAAGAAACAATTTTGCACCCCCTGTTTTGAACATTAGCAGACATTTCATAGTCCAACATCTAACCGGATTTATGTTTGATTTATTATAATACTGTAATTGTTTTCATCTCAAACAGCGTCATCAAATACAGGATCTTTGTACCTACATATTGGCAATCAAATGTGACGCCAACAACATTTGATTGAGATTCGGCGTATGTTTTATGATGCTCTATACAATCTAGAGTCAGCACGAAAATAAATGAACAATAGTATACTGGGTCAAGAAGCCGCAATATTATTTATTATTAGCAACGTTTTATTATGAGCTTTATTAAAACATAAATAAATGTGACCTTGTTCGCAACGAAAATGTATTGAAATCATGTTCTCCTCCGCTAAGAGCAGTCACCTTGACGTGGTGCGGAGGCTTAAGTCGCAATGATTCAGCAGGCTATGCTGTCGGAGGCGGTAGTCGTCTGAAGGGTCACCCATGACAGACAGGCTGTTTTGAAGAGCGACGAACTAAGAACTGCCAACCTAACTCCAGTGGTGGCGTGAGCGCACACAAACCGTGCCGAAGGATGAAAGGTTGGAGGTCAAACCAATCGAATACGAGCTCCCTCAGGTGCCCAGGCGAAGACCTGATGGTAAAAATAATGCCTTACCCCGGTATGGCGGCGCTGCCGGGGCGGATCATAGTCGCCAGGGCATATGGATATTCCAGGTAATGAACATGCGGACGAGCTTGCAAGAGACGGGTCTAAGATGCCTGAAGGTATGGCCCTAAAATCAGTAAGAACTCCGCTAAGCACGCTCACGAGGAGGATTGACATTGAATCCTGGAGTAGAACTAACCTACGTTGGACCAATCTCAATACCTGCAGGCATACGAGAGAACTATGGCCAGAGGTGAGCAAAAAGAGATCTAAATGTATGATCGGATTAAACCGCAAAGAGATTCGCATACTCACGGGGGTCATTACTGGACACTGTACGATAGGCGCACATGCGGGAAGGCTGGGGATACTGCATAATGATTTCTGCAGAAGCTGTAGGGAGGTTGAAGAAATAGAATCTGTTCGCCACCTACTCTGCGAATGCCCAGCCCTCAAGAACAGCAGACACAGGATCCTCAACAGTTACTTCTTCGAAGACCTAGATGATTTGAAGAATGCTGATCTCAAAGTTCTCCTGAGATTCATACTTAAATCCGGGTGGTTCTAGTAGATAAACAAACTTCATATCATTGGCTACTCGTAGGAGGTACTAGAGGGTCATGTTAAAACGGAGCTTTAAGAACCCATGAGATTTATACTAATCTATGTGGCTCTAATATGAAAAGCGGTCTTCTTTCTTGTCTTTCAACAGGTCACACTGGATGGTTCCCGTAACTGGACACAATGGACCTAACTGATGGTCTAAGTGAAGCTGTGGCATAGTCGCCACAAGAGCACCCTTTTACCTACCTACCATGTTCTTAAAACAGAATAGAGGTTGTGTCTTCATAAGCTCCTTAAGCGATTTAAGACACTGAAAGCAAAAAGTTGGAAACGCTGCTAAATTGTGTGGGTAAAAGGACTCAATCTTTGACCGATTTATTTGCAGAAAAGAAAAGAACTAAAGGTTGGTTACCATCAAAATACTTTACCAAAGGCGTGGTTATGCCACAGCGATTGTGTCCCATTTTATTTCAGTTATGGGCCGCTGTTTGCAACTTTGTACCTATACTGATGTTTTAATTGGTGGGTTTTATATAAAATGTCTGCGGTTTCATTTTCATGAAGATGCTTTCTACCGGCAAGTGCTGAACGATAAGTGCGACAGGATATCTGGTACCTAGGCTTTTAGACGGAAGATTCGTACCAGATGCGAGGATGTAACTATGAGCTGATCAATAATGTTGCTCGGCTAAACCACGGAATGGAGTGCTTCAGCTGAGAGGATCTACGAATTGTTATTTTCATAAGGAACCAAGAAGAGAAAGAAACTATGTTTTCAGCTTCTTGTATCTGTCGGCTCCTTGTCACTTTTCACATGTGTCTTTTTTTGATTAATTAAAAGTGTTTTTTCTTTGATTGCTTCATTTAAGAGTTCAAAATATACCGTTATTTTAATTTTGAATAAATAAGCAATCAAATGACTGCGACTTCAGCGAGTTCAATACTTGTCAACCGAAGGTCCGAGCTGCATCATTCCTCACAACCCCAACCCTCTTACTTAACCAAATACGTGTTTCAGTCACTCCCACCTCCTAAAGGAAACGTGGATCTTCTATAACTCTGTCCTTGAGACAGCAACCTTACCTAACCAACAAACAATCAATTCTTTATGGAAAAAACTTGTTTAAACCCAAACAAACGCATAAAAACTCTGAAAATATTACTTCTTTTTTGCAAAGATTGTTCGAAATTAAGACAAATTGTTTAATAATGAGTTTAATAAATTTAACGAAAATGCCAATAAAATTTCGGTAGTTTTACTTATAACTCTTTCCTTTTCTGTCACTAGAATAACCTTAACCCAGGTGTGGTGCGATTGAAGACGTTCAAGAACCTATCTAGTTTAGAACGTCTGACAGATGGCTGATTTGATGTGTCTCAGTTTAGATTGGCCTTCATCGGGCGCATGTAAAACATTTAAAGTTGACGTTAATAAAGGGGTAACCGACGAATCTAGTAAAAAAAAAATTGTGACGGAGTACTAAGTTGACAGGTTGAATATGTGGCTGATGGAGGAAAAGTGACATTACCGATCAATCTTATCTTAAGATAACTAATTTATTAAGTACACATTTTTTACCCCTATTCCTAATGTAAACTTGACAGTGTCTCAACAGCTGTGTCTATTTTCAATAGCAACACTTTCTGACTTCTTTGCTATTTAACGCAAACACACAAGCTCCAAATACATACCTACACTTCGTTTCTTTTAACAATAAACGCCGTTAAATGTTCACTTGCAGCAATAATAATTAAAACCAACGAGCAAACAAAGTATTTTCACCTCGAGATATTATGTCATTTGACATGAAACGTTCAAGCACGTAACAGCGCAGTGAGAGGGAGTCATCGAACCTTTCATTAATAGGAAAGACAAATAAAATAAAAATAAAAAAAATATCTGTCGCTGTGCATCGCGCACTTGCGTATACACAACAAGCTAATCATAATGCGGATAAGCCTTTGGATTTTCCACTCCAACAATATTGCTATTGTGTACCGTTGTACAAGTAAATGGTTATTCTTCAATTTCAAAATTGTTTTCCTAACTCGCGCGCTGCAATTGCCACATATCGTACAGTGCGACAGCTATTTCTTGTGTTAACTGCGCCGCGGTAGGCTGTGTTGTTGCATAATACAATAAAATGGCCTGACAGTTCATTTGTTTTATATCCTCCTGTACGCAAATTTAAAAATGTTTTGAAATGTTATTATCGCAACAAACAGTAGTCATTCGATATTTGATGTAAATGTACGGAACCTACCCAATTGGGAATGACTTTTGAATTGCTAGCTATTATTTGTAAAAAAAATCTTTTAAACTATCGTCAATTTTATGTCAAAAAATGCATGTCCGATCACTTTAAGCTGCGAAATGTCATCAAAACTAATCCATTTCGATTTGAAATGAAAACTCGCCCTGTGACCACTTTGATAATTGATAAAAATCCCTTTCAGAACCTTCACTTATTTTCAGAGATAAACATCTCTCAAGGATCGGAAATACAATTTCACGGATATCCTTAAGTACGAAGGTAAAACGCACTCAACTTTGAAATCCTTTTTGAAGAACGCATTTGTATGACCATTCCCCCCTCGTTCTTTTCGAAAAACAATCGAACAATGAAACAAAACTAAAGCACGCTACTGGAGTACGCTGTATCACTACTTAACTATTAGTCCATGTGAGTGCAAATGTAATCAACCACAAACGTGACATTTTGCTGGAAGCTTCACTGATGTATTTTAATTTTTTTTAAGGAAACGTATTTGTGTTACAATTAATAAACAGACCATAAAAATGAAATAAAAACAAAATATGTTAATTGCTACATTTGATCGTAAATGGGAAGAATTAAAAACAAATCAAATAGCATTCTCTTACAGTGGATACCAAGAAAATTCGGACGACATTTGTTAACAAAAGAACTTATCATATTGTAGCGTGGAACCTGAAATGATAAAGTGTAAACAACCCATTAGTCACCATACAAGTTCAACTTCCAATTGGAGACGCGAATCTGTCAAATAAGTGGAGAGTTAAGTGAGCTCATTTAAGAACCAGCGAATTTGTTCGGGACGATCCGGAATAATCTAGAAACTTCCCGGTAGATGGCGAAGCGGATATAAAAAGGCAGATTTGAGAACAGGGAGAAACGGTTGTTTTTTAAACATTGATTGGTTAAGTTCGAAATAGTAATCGGTTGTTAAGATGAATAAGTGTATAGTATGCAGTGATTGGTTTAAATCGGATAAGAATTGTTGCAAGAAATTTTATTTCTGATTCTAGGACGAGAAGTAGTCCATGTAATAACTGAATAAGCTCATCCTTGCAAACTTTTCCGCAACGAAACAACAAATACACAACGATTTGTCACAATTTAGCTTGAGCAAATGTGCAGACCCATTAAATGGACACGCCAAATTTTGACAGTCAAACGAAGTACATTTTGAAACAAAAGTTTGATTATTTGGCTAGATCTGCGCACACTCAAGCTTAGTACGCTGCTCGAGCTAAACTAAACTTTAGCTGTTCTCCAACTTTTCTCTCCAAACATCAGCTAAAGTTCTAGCTAAATTTTGACATAGAGTACGCAGCGGATAAGTGTCAGAGAAAACAGCTGTTCTTAAAAAAAAATTTCCTTCAAAAATGTAATTCTCTCTTATTTCAACTATTTCGTATTCTTGGTAATTCTGGTCCAAGTTATAATTAAAAAAGCTCATCATTGCATACTTTTCGCAACAGAAGAACAAATACACAACGATCTGTCGCTGTTTAGCTTGAAAAAATGTGCCTACCCATTAAATGGAAACGCAAAATTTTGGACAGAAACAGGAAGTACATTCTGAAACAAAAGTTGGATTAGCTCGAGCTGCGTACCACTCAGCTAAATGGGTTCGCTTAAATTTAGCTCAGATAAATTTTGGAGAGAATTTTGTATGGGAGCGAAAATTAACCTCGAGCAGCGTACCAAGCTTTACTATAAATGATTTTACATGAACAGCATCTATTTGTGGATCTTTACTAGGGTTACCACATATGGCAAATCATATGCGATTGACTCTTCCCCACTACTGTACGCATTTCATTTAAAATCTTTTTTTGCATCTCCAGTATTCACTGCAGCGGCGCCGTTTGCATACATGTGTGCAAGTAAAATGCATAAATAAAATAACGTCATGTGTAAAACCCAAACTTGCCAGAGTATAATTATCCATTCAATCTTTGCATGTGGCATTTCGAAACATGTTTTTTTTCTGCTTCGTTCTCCACTCGTTCTCTCATTCCCGTCCCATTCTATACAAAACACATGGTTATTTTAGGTATACAACGAAATATGCTTGTTTCGCGCGAAGAGTATGTGCGCATAAAAATTCTACACAATTAACATTAAGGCAGTGTTGATTTTTTTTTTTCTTAACTATCGCGTCATGTCAAATCGGCGGCGTTTCGACAACAACATTGCTGTGGATAACTGCGATCTGCGACTACGACTCCGAGTACGATCTTCGAGCACATTAGACGTCTAATTTGTAATTTTATTCATAAGAGCATTTTTATTGCACAATTTTCCAGAACTGCTAATCACCATTGTTTCTGAGGCTGCTGTCATTGAGAAATGAGAAAACCTGTTGCTGTGTCATGAGATTATACGTTGGAGATATCGATTTGTGGTCCAATACACCAAGCCAATGGATATGCATATGTGTCTGTATGTAATTATATTTTTTTTATTAAAATCTTTGAATCATGTTCATGATTGATCACCTCGAAGGGAAGGTCTCCCGATTCCGTGGAGCCGACAACGCAAACGAAACGAGTTGGATTTCTAAATTCAATCTCTGTCCATCAAGAAGCAGCTTAGAAGTTGACAACCGACGCATTAGGTTAGCTCGGCTTGGGTCTCGGCATGGTTGATGTGACCTGACCTACAAGCGTTTACATGGGAAAGGAAAAGGGGAAAAGGGTCTCGGTGTCGATGCCGGTGTTGGTTTGTATGGTGATTCAAAAACGAAAAAAAAAAAAGAAACTGAAATGATTGTAAAACGCAAAAGAATGGAGAAGGGAAACGCACTGCACACACTGCAGACTCCACCCGTGTTCATTATTTCGGTTCAATGGCGATAGGTTTTTTTTTTTTTCAAAAAGTGTGCAACAGTGTGCCTGTTCAATTTCTTATCGTCTGGTCTGGTCGGGTAGTATTCATACTTCTTTTGGAAACATGCAGATGCGATGTGCAACGGATCGTCCTTTGGTTCTCGAATGCGTGGGAATTTCGACATGTGTGCGAGGAAAATGCGAAGGGGCATTTTCTTTTCTTTTATTTTGATTTGTTCGGATCAGACAAAAAAAAAATACACTTTTCATGTGTTTCCTTTTTTCGGGGGTGTGCAAGTGCTCAGAGGAGGAGATCTCTTTAAATCACTAAATCACTGATGCGTTCAGTTTTACCCTGAATACGTATACCCAGAGGAATATAAATTTTGGTTTTATTGTGAGCTGGAAAATACGAAAGTATATTCATTAAGTTAAATGTAATTAGGAAAATGTCAGGAAATTAACTTTGCGTTGCAAACTGTTTTTCCTACAATATAGACGGATTGATTGATGGAACCTGATTTGAGGGCGCATTACGGAAACCTGTTTTTTTTATCATTTGCGTTTAATTTTATAATATTGATTCAATCAAATAGTGGTCAGGGTTTTGGCTTGCTTATGATGCGTTCTTGGCATCAGAGACCACCACAGCTTCTGTACTAAAAGTGTCTGAGAGTTTGCAAGAATAGAGTAGAAAAGCTATATAGACCTTAAAAGTCAGTCACGGTTTTATTTTCTTGTCTCGATTGAGGTCTTTCTGATTGAATTTACGGAGCCTCTTATTATTTTGTGTTGAAATACGACTTCATTTTCTATGACCAGGTCTACTGACTCTGACTTGTTTTGTTTTTTGTAGCTCACAAACAACTTTACGGAGAATACATGGACCACAAGTAGGTATTCAGACAACTAGCAGTGCGCCTAGATTTCTGAAAAACCAGACATGAGTAACTGCCATCTAGGAAGCGTGATGGGATGGGCCGAACAAAAAATCTCTAACATCCATTACGGTGATCGCTGCTAAGAATAGAGGCTGGCGCTTATTAGATGTGAATTTTGAATACGCGGCAGACTAGGGCAACAAGTATTGAACTTTTAACGCTGTGAATCCGAAAAATTCGTTCACATAATCCTAATATGCACTAATGCTCCCACATAAGAAAGGGACGACGCTATCAAAAACGGTTGCTTTGGCATTAGCAATAGGGAAAGAATGACAAGAGCCGTCATTAATGTAGATTTTACATTTAACATTCCGCCATCTCGAAACTCCTGGAAACGCAGCAAACCAATGGGCACAAAAAGCGGCTTGGCGGAAGAGGTCTAGCTCACCGATCACGAGCTTTAACCTCTGAGTACTTAAAACGCACGCTGCACTCTTAGACCTGGATTCAGGGTGACCGAACGTAGGTACTCAGGGTGACTGCAGCGGTCACGGTACGTTTTAGGTACTCAGAGGTTAGAGCTCGTGATGGGTGAGCTAGACCTCTTCCGCCAAGACAATGAGAAAAAAATAGCCATTTCTGAAGCTGTTCAGTAAATTTAGAATTTCTTAACGATATTTAACAAGCATTGGCTCGCTAAACACTATAATAGTATTGTGATCGGCAACTGCGTTGAGGTTTTTATTTGGAAATTACAACATTTGAACAAATTTTTAAGCGACTTCTCCAACTAAAGAAAGGGCAAAAATAGCAAAAAATTGTGGCAGGATCTCGAAAAACGTGCCAAATTGCAGTTTTAGTCGCACAACGGTCACGCTGTTTAACATCTGATTGCCTTAAACGCACGTTACACTCAAAATCTAAGACCAGGGGTCATATCAGCACTTGCGTGAACGAGCTGTACGTTTACGAAATTAAGTTGAAACAAAAACAAATGCTCGTTCACGGACTACCCGATTCGGCCCCTGGATTTACTCCTATTTTTGTTTTGGACACATCATTGGTAGATGCAGACGATGGTTCCCTGGAAGACCGTCACTCCGCCAGTATTTATAAATATATGGGTTCCGAAGTTTTCATTAAATTGAAGCTCGGCACGTTGTACTTTTGGTAGGCATCCTAGTCTTTCCAGTGCGGAAACCAAGGTATTGTCAATTTTAAGTAACAAACAAAGCTTTGGTGTGTACTATACTGCCAGCGGTCTTCTTCCATATTGCTACGGTGACACATCAAATTTATTGCAAATTTGACTTCAAATTTCGCTAAGCTTGCTTTGACCTAGAGGCTAATAAATATACATCCGCATGCCTTGCCAACTCGATGTAACACCCTACACCACATTGCTCCACTTTTTTTTTATTCATATAGTGCAGCAAGTCCGTGTAACGAATCATTCAATTGACTGAGAAGATCTGTTCGAATATTTCTCAACTGACCTCCGAATTCGAAATAATGAAAAATAAATTGATGCATTCGCTACAGTTAATGTGAAGGGCACGGAAAGAAAGGGTCTACTTAAATTGATAATTTAAAAATTAACTATAAACGAAGGGAGTTCACATCATCTTTAATTACATTTTTGACAATGACATTTGATTTATGAACAATTCAATTAACAAAAAAAAAATTGGAAAAGTTGTAGACTGCTGAAATAAAAAGTACCTTACCATACAATTGTGGCCAAGATGATATATCGTGATTGTGAATGTCTCTGATTTAGATTTTTTGGATTGGCGATATTTTTCCGTTGACCATTTTTTCAATCACATTAAAGAGCACACTTTTTTAAAGTAAAAATTTGGTCGAAAACGGTAAAAGTGTATTTTTACTATCAAAATTTTAAGGTTTGACAAGTGGAATTGGTCAATAAGTAAATCAAGATAAACATCTAACTCCAGCTTTGTGAAAATTTACTGCAAAGCTTGCGTATTTGAGTATTTCCTATCGTAGAAAGATGGTCTTTAGGACAAAAGAGGACATTTGGAGGTCAGTTTAGTTAAAAGAGGACAATGTATTGCTTTTATTTTTAGTAAAAAAATCACTAGCGAAAAAGAGGACTGTCGTCTCAAAAAAACGGGAAGAATATTCACCGATCCTCCACTTTGGTTGATGTATTGTAGTTTGCCAGAAGGCTATTTATAAATATTTCTGATGGACGACACCAGGAAGGCCCTCAAGCAATGTTGGAGTTAGATCGTTTAAATTGGTCAACTTTGTCTTGTATGTAAGATGCTCACAAGCAAAAATCAGGTGCGTGAATTGTTTGTTCCTTGCGACGTTCGCCAAATTCACAGGAATTGGTTTTATACAAAAATCATCCTTCAGGATCTTTATAGGTTTGGTTGAAACCACACGCATCAATTTGACCCGGGGCCTGCAATAAAAGTTGGGTTAGGTTGGGCAGAGTTCTAAGATCATTGTGAAAGATAGGCATCATATAAAGGGTGTTCCAATGAGAGGTGTTATTGTGAATGACCCGCATTTTCGGTAGCTCTCACTTTTGAAGCTTTTATTCTTTGACATTTGATAAAAAATGGAGCAATACACGCTTCAACAACGCATTGAAATTATTAAAATTTACTACAAAAATGTTAAAAATCTTGCAGTCACAGTTCGCAAAACTAAAGCATTTTTTGGTCGTCGTGAAGCACCTTGTCGGACCGCAATACAGTTATTGGTGGAAAAATTCGAGCTGTTGGGACTAGTTAGTGATGTGAAGAATAAAACCCGTGCACGTCGCTCAAGAACAACTGAGAATATTGCTGCTGTAGCCCAAAGTGTTGAAGAAAACCCAGGTTTGCCCATTCCTCGTCGTTCTTTGGAATTGGGCATTCCACAACCATTTTTGTGGTCGGAGTTGGATGGTATTGATCTGGACAACGTTTACTTTCAACAAGACTGCGCTACGTGCCACACAAGCAACGAAACCATTGATCTTTTACGGGAAAAGTTTCCGGACCGTGTTATCTCTCGGAGAGGTGATCACAATTGGCCACCGAGATCTTGTGATTTAACACCTTGCGACTTCTTCCTTTGGGCCCACGTGAAAGATAAGCTCTACGCCAACAGCCCAGCGTCGATTCAAGACCTCAAAGATAAAATTCGTGAGGCTATCGAGGACATAGGGCAGCCACTTTGCGATTTGGATATGGAAAATTTCATGAAAAGGATATGGTCCTCTATGCGTGCTCGTGGTGGCCGTTTGGCTGATGTTGTTTTTCATTTTTAACGGCACACCTTCCTCTTTATTACGAAATAAACATCGGATTATTTATCTCAAAAAATTAAATTTTTCTTTGAATACCAAAATAACACCTCTTATTGGAAAACTCTACATAATCGGCCCCCATTATTTTAGACACCCTTAACTAAGCACGTTGTGTTTTAGCCTACTAATTTGATATGAACTCCATTTTAGAAAAGAATAAAGTCAAGCCTATGGGACGGTATTGTTTACGTAGTTCATTAGGTTTGATGGGGCCGTTGTAAAATTGTCCTATTTTTTTACTCTAGATTGCAATATTGCATCAATTATTTTATTTTTATATAGGTATAACCAATATATAACCAATGAGAAAATGAATACAATTGGGACAACAACTATCTTTCGCCATTCAATCATCTGCCTAATTAATGACCCCAATAAAAGCGAACGATCTTCACCACAGCCAAGACGCTTTCTGATGAATCAAGTCAATTGAAATCACATCAAATAAAAATTTACTTTTATTGTTGTTATAGGATGTGATGCACGTTGTATACACATGTATTTTATTAGACAGCCGATCCGTATGTATTTAAAAGAAAAAAAGAAATGAAACGAAAAAACGAATGGAAAGAGAAATAGTTTGAATTGTTTATTTAGGATCATTGATAAACGAACCTAGTGAACCCAAGCCGTGCAAGCAATCGATTTGAATGGACATGCTAAGAAATTTGCCTTCAACGTGCTAAAATGTATAAGTGCCCACTAGCCAGCCAGCAAACTAAGTATCGATGCGGTGTTTGTTTTCCAAGGAATGTTCCTTAAAAATATGGGCACGTAGGAGATACGAGAAGAACCAACAGAAATAAACAAAAAGAAGAATAAAAATCGAATGCATAAAAGGCTCTAAGAAGAGTTTCACGATTGCCAAGTGCCAACATATGGCGGTCGGTGAAGTGTTAAGGATCGAAAATTTGAAATATTATCTTCTCCTTTTCATGTAAAGATAATATTTTTGTAACAGATAGAGGCAGCAATTTGACGAAAGGAAATACCGCCGTCACATATTTTATTTGAATGGTTTGGTACCAGCTAACGTAAGTTCTATTTTTATAAAGTGTACTAATTAATTAAACTATTTACTTGTGTTTAATTTGTCATCGCCGCATTAGTTGGCATCGCATTCTGAATGAAAGACCGGCTTGATATTGTTGTGAGCTGTGGACAGACCATAAGAACACAATCTGGATGGCCACACACAAATTATCATAAATGAATAATTTAATTTGCACTTTTGACGTGTTTTTCAGCAGGTTTAACATCATTTTTATTGCCGATATTTTTGAGCGTTGCTATTGAATCTGTATGTAGGTAGCTGAATATCAGGAAAAACGTACATTTCATGTGGCGTAATCTAAAACGCGCAGAAGCTTTATTACGCATGCGTTATATTTTATATTTAATTTGAATCTAGTTTTGATTACAGCTATGTTCACTATCAGCTAACTAGTTCTAATACCTACTCTTTTAAGTATAGCGACCAGATCAGACCAGGCAAGCTCTAGATCGAATTTAAAGTTAAAATACGGGATCTGTAACTAAATCGCAATAGAATATGCTTGGGCGAGGTCTGCTGCTGTGGAGCGAAGTGTTATCTTAGAAACTGAGATCCATCTGTGATAGAGCCAATAAACTGTACCAAAAGAAGTAGAGCTTTGGCTCAGTGGCTATAGTGTCCTGGCCTGCTGAACAAGGGGTCTCTGGTTCGACTCCCGAAAAAAAGGCAAATAAGGTAGGTCTTAGGGCTGTTTTCCATAATACATGGGACTAATCCTGCCAATCATCTTGAAGTTGCGGCATGCCTCACCACCATAAACTAAGTAGGAAGTAAACTGACAGCTTTCCCACGTCTTCCCGATTTCCCCCGCAAATGTTTTCATGAGTACCCCCCTCCTCGCTTGCTCTCAATTTTACTGTCTGTGTATGTGAATGCGTTTGAAGCAGCAAAAAAGAATGATATTCCAAATTTTAGCGCTTTTTGAAGGAGTGAAGAGGCTCAAAGTAGTGCAAAGCACAGCTCAGTTTAAGAATATTTTTCTTTTTCTTAGCAGACAAATAGAAACAAAAACGATTGCATTCTTTACAAACTCGTTGGCTATCGCTTGAAAAGGTTGTTGAGCGAATTTTATTTCTCTATGAGATATCGATGAATAATTAAACAGAGCTCTTCAAAGTGAGCGATATTTTATAATTGCAATATACGAGTTCCTCCATAATATCTATATGTACATAACTTTTGTGTAAAATAAAAATAAAAATAAAAATAAATAGTTGGCGCAAAAATTCCGTGGGGACCCTAGGCTTAGTTTCTCACAACCATTTGTTTTGTGTGAGTTTTTAATTTTTGGGAAGGGATCTACAATTTTATGCCGAGTCCAAACGGCCAATTGAGAAGCTCTTTCATAAAAGTTATCCTCTCGGATGTTTGTTAGACGTTCGCGAGAGGTGGTGCAGTGAAAAAAAATCTTAAGTTGGAACTTGCTTAGTAGTATTATTTATATAACTATTTTTTTTTTTCGTTTAGGTTTACCGACGTCTTGCTGTTTAACTTAAGTTTTTTTAATCAAAATTCTGAAATAATCCTCAGAGCCAGATAGTGCCAGAGATTTAAAAACACCAAATATCGTTTTCAAACTTATAAAGGGTGTCCCAAACTTTACATAAGATTTGAATTCGCCGCCATTAGTGCGCGGTAAGTATTGGCAACCAGAAAAGAAATAGCTTGACAGCTGACAGCTTAGGGTCAGCGTTAGCTTCGGGACGCTTTAGGGTTATTTTGACTCCATTTTGAACGCCTGAGCTAAGGACACTTCTTTTTGAAAATCAGTGAATTGGGACTCCTGAAGAAGAAGAGCGGCTTCAGGCCAGGAAAGTCCACTATGTACCAAATATTCACACTGCGACAGATCTTGGAGAAAACTCAGGAACTTAAAATCGATACCACCTTTTCATCGATTTTAAGGCCGCCTATATGACAGCATTTATAATGACAAACTATAGGTACAGAGCATCCCTGACAAATTGACATTGGCACAATTTGCAGAACGCAGCGTGATGTAAATGGTACGGTTGTGAGTATTAAGACTGAGGCGGCGAAGATGGATTTGGCGGTAAATGAGGGCAACACAAAGTGTATGCTGTCAACTAAAAAGGACACCCAACACCGACGTCTTGGACAGGACGTCTCCATAGACTGATATAAGTTTGAGGTAGTTAGGGACTTTGTCTACCTAGGCTCCGCTATGAGCTCAGACAATCACACCAGTGCTGAAATTAAACGAAGAATAACTCTTGCCAATCGCTGTTTCTTTGGGCTAATAAAGGTCCAACGACTGAGGTGGCTAGGTCATGTTGAGCGAATGGACACAAATGCTCCGGCCCGGAAAATCTTCGAATCCACACCCGAAGGACGGAGAAGTAGAAGAAGGTGGCGCACGCAAGTGGAAGGGGACCTTAACCAACTTAGCGTGGGAAACTGGAGACAGCTGGCTAAAGATCGTGCTGGCTGGAGACGCTTGTTAGTTGAGGCACAGGACTGTAGCGCCACCTTAGCTAAGCAAGTAATTCGGACTCCTTTTAAAAATAGTGGAATGTTTTTAAAATTTAAATATATTGCAAAGGTAATTTAATTTTTTTTAGCCTATTAAGTCAAATTCGAAAAAATTTGTTTCTATCTGAATTTGAATTAAATAATAATAAATAATTCTTTAAAAAAGAAAAGGAAATATTAAAAACGGAATAGGACTCCTTTTTTCATCAGGTTTTTTTTTTCTGAAAATTTTCAGAGGTAACACTGCTTAGGGTTATTTCATTAATATGTAGCATTGCTTAAAAGAGTAGATTTTTTTAATATTAAACAATATTTCAAGCAATTCTTCAATATTTTGCAATATATCACTTATTTTCCAACAAAATCATCCTAAGCTCATCCTAAGTGAAACTCACTTTCGTACATTGACGACTTCGTTAATAGTGGACGCCAATTGCCGGATGTATTATTTCATTCTTAACCCTATTCTTCTTTAAATTAAATTTAAACTAAAAAATTAAAAGAAAACGTTTTTTCCTTTCCAACTGTAGTAGTGCTGGTGATTTTAAAGGTTCCGTACACAGAGGAAAAAACGGAACCTTATTAGTTTCGCTTTTGTCCGTCCGAACCCACTAGACCAATTTTGTTCTATGAGCTGACAACACCCTTTCTCCTTTAGTTTAAACATATTGGGCTGCTAATAGATCTTCTGGGCGTAGCTTGCTGCCAATATGAGTGCCGTGCCGATCAGGCTTTCAAATGTTTTAGAGCGTTTTGGCCTGAAGTCGCTTGGTGTAGTTTGACTTGCTTTGTCGGCATGAGTTCCTATATCCTTTACTTCTTTTCATGTTCTTGATATATACATCTCAATGAGGCTGCAAATGTATAGTTCCTTGAGTACGGAAATAACGGCTTTGGCAGGAATAATTTCATAGAGCCATGAGGTAATTATAGTGGCTACAGCGTCCCTAAAAGGTATAGCCCAAAAAGTGCGTTCTCAGATGCAATTATAAAGAGTCTTTCCTTAGGAAAACTTTATCCTGGATCGCCATATATATGCGCATTTATTAGTCACCGCAAAAAGTGTTTTTTTTCGAGGTAAATTCTGAATCTTTCACACCTTATTTTAGGTGTACACGATTTTTCTTTTTACTCGCTCAAAAGTGGAAATGTCACCAAGAACTTGTCGCGCACCAGCAGCCCAAAAGCCAAAACACACTTTCGATTTTACTGCTCTTTTTGTGGGTTTTATTTTCCCGAAAACGCAATTTTGGAATTCCACGGCACACGAGAAGCATAAACCCCGCGCCAGCCAACAGTGTAGCAGTAGAACCTTCATGGAATAAAGAACAATGAGATTTTACTTTTTTTTTTGTTATCCAAACATTTTATTTCATATTACATCTTGTGTGCCAGTCAGGCCCGCCGAAGAGAGTGATCAATGTGTGGTGGTCTTTTCGCCATGGAGTCACACACTCACAGCGGAGTTCCTCCTCCTGCTACGGTTGAAATCTTAGATTTATATACTTCTTATGCATACCTCAGAGCTCAGAACCAAGAAATGTGTTTCTTTAACAGAAATTTGTATTCAGAAACGAACAACCGGTACTAAGAAAATCGTAAACAAAATGTTAATGCATTTAAATTATAGAAGGAAAGAAAAAAAAAACGAGATACACAAGTGACTCGGCGTTGCCTACATACATATTAATGGCTAAGGGGACATTTAAAATTCTATAATGTTATTTTGAACCCTGATGTCGATTTATTCTATCTGGGAATTGAAATTCAATGAAATCAACGCCGAACGGATAAAAGCAGGCACAAAACTAGTAGCCCCTGTGAATGCTTGATATGCGACCGGGAGGACTTCGACTACAGAACTGCGTGCTGATTGGTAAACTATACGGCATGCCCTTCGAGTATATGTATGTAAACTTGTTCCCCACACTCACTGCAGATATTTCGTAATACTGCGTCAAAGTGTAACATCTTGCGATAGCCAATGGACATGTATATCGAAAATCGAACTATCGCTGTAATCGCTATACCAACTTGTACGACCGGTTACCAAAAAAAGCTGCGTTTTACGCAACTCACCAGTCATAGCCAACGGCAGTGGCGGCGGCGGCGGCGTATATATTAACATTTTATTAAAGCCGTTCAAGGCCAAGCCGAAAAGTGTTTAACACTGAAGCTACACCGCTCATTCGTCACGTAAATAGGTGCTCCCTATATGCAGCATGAATCTTTAAACAACATTGGCCAGTGGCCACTAATTTGGCACAATCGATTACTAAAGATGCGTTTCTTTCGTATGTACTCGTGCGTATCTATGAGGTAACAGTGCAGACATTTGCACACAATCGTTGACGATATTTATACACAAATTGGCCGGAATCTGGTGATTTTGACATTTCTTTGTTCATCGCGCGATCGCGCAGTGTGGTTATGATCGCTTGTGTTATGTGAATGTGACAGCGGTGTGCAATGGCTGTGGCTCCCTCTGATGTTGTTTATCAAAGACCCAATTTTGCATATAAGCGGTTAATGTGTGCACATTTGTTAGATATAATACTAAATGCATGGCAATTCGACTACGCAAGATCGTGATATTTGTACAAATTGTTAGCAATTGTTGTATACCCAGTAGAAGAATGTAGCTTATTTGTGGACACATACGTATAGTCGATTCATTGTTAGATGAATGTTGCAGCTGCGATGAATTGAATGGAAATTTATTGAATGATTTCTTGATTACAATTCGAATTTATTACATGACATTTAGAGCGGGGATTGAGCGAACTACAGCTGAGGCCACAAGCGTTGTGACTTTTTTCAAAAGTTCATTGTCGAAGACATTTTTGCAATAAATCTTAAAGTTTTTGGGGTTAACTACAGTTTCGGTATAACAAGGTCAAAGACGCCAAAAATAATGAAGTGAAAGAAGTGATTTTCGTAACGCAACATCGGTTTTAGAAATACAATCCTTAATTTAATGGAATTCACACATCACCATTTAAAGCAGAGGTACAATTTTTAAATCGGGGTTCGGTTGGGCAGACGGTGAAGAAGATTTGACAAAATGAATTTATCCAGAGACAACGCAAAGTTGTTAAAGAGTTAATCTAACAATGCCTATACTATTACTCCCTAAAATTTAAAATCTTGCCAATCACTGCTTCTTCTGTCTAAAACAGAATTTCCACCAAGTTAGATCGATGAAGTGATGAGGATCAATGGCGACATTAACTGACAGCAGACAGCACAGCAACGTGGGGCAAGGATCGTGTGTACCGTATGGACTACAATTCATTAGGCCGAAGAAACTTCAAGTAAACCCCAGAGGGACAACAAAGCTTTGGAAGTGGGGTCTTTTTAAATTAAGGATCTATATTTACTTAAAAGAAAAACTTAAATAAGCAGTTGCCGCAGCAGTTGCGTATATAGGCACCCTTGGCCTAACTCTACCTTCTCACAAACATTGGTTTGTGTGAATTTTAGTTTTTTTTGGAACGAATTTGGGACCTTTATACAAATTTATGCCGAATCGCCTCATTGAGTTGACAGGATATAGGACTATAGGAATACCTACTCGCGGTTATTTGTCAGACGACCACGGATGTAGCGTATTGAAGTAATTAACATCATCGACCACTTTAAGCGCATAAGTACCGTGGTAGAAGCTTTCACAGCCATTGATGAATAGCTGGAATTATTTTTTTCCAAAAGCTTTTGTTTCTTCAAGGCGAAAAATAAAAAACGTCGACCTATAGAAGGTCGAATTATTCAGTCTTGAAGTAAACGAGTACCAAGCTAAAAGTTTTCTTAATCAACAAACAAGCAAACATCTGTCCACCGCCTAGGACAAAGCATCACTGTTGACAAATGACAAGAGCAACTTCGATGTCGTTAATGAGGAATAAACCTGATAAAGAGTTCCTTCGAAGGAGAAACCGAGTAGTGGAGAAAATTCAATAGCGAACTCTATAAGCTGTAGTACCAACATCTGGATGTGGTCCAAAAACCCAAAAGCAAAACATGTCGACTACCTCGGCTCGAAAATATTGAGCGAACAAAAAGAATGCTCCATGTTGGAGGCTACAAGAAAGTCCCAACTTCTGTTTCAAAGCCGTCACAGATGCCTTAGCGGGCTTTGTGTAGACTGAAATATTAAATTAACAGAGGAGGAATCTCTTCACGGAAACTACCAAATTCCAAATTCACAGTTTTTGAGATGTTGAATAAACTTGCAGAATCTAAGTAGATGCAAACATTTTTAAGGCGACACATTGGAAAAAAAATCGCGAAGCTTCTTACCTGCATGAGTGTGGGGGTATTCGCATCTCGCATCTACTGCCCACGTGAGCGAAATTGTCGTTAGGGCTACATATTGCGAACTGCGAACATGCAAATATTCGTAATTTCTGACACTTCATTCACATGACAAATCTTTTCAGCCGCAAACAGCCGCGATACAGTTTCATTTTTAAAGGTTAAGTTCGAATGAGTTTTTCATTCGTTGGTTTGTGACGGTTCTCGGCAAGAATTTTCATTTTATGGAAAAATTGCTGTAATTGTAAATTTCACTGTTTAAATCAGTTAATGTCGTTTCCATTGGTTTCACTCGGGGATCCACTCATTCTGAAATCCAATGGAACAGCAAAACTGCTTCTGAAAGAATCCACGGAAGTATTGGTGAAATGCCAAAAAATAATCTACGGCTGCTGGTGAAATGCACTTGTGTGAGTGCTTCTTGAGTGGATTCTGACTTCAAATCGAGAAGCGAATTTCTCTTCTCAGAATCACCAGAAGAGTATTTTTGGTGCCAATGGAACGGCGTTTTTTCGATTCCGGACTCTGCCGGACGCTTCTATTTGTCCAATGGAAAACGACATAAGACTCAGTTCTTTCTTAGATTAGGAGTTAGATTAATAAAATATAACACTGGTAGAACTAATAGCAATTTCCAGTTCATAAATACAATTAAAGTGATTTGTTCTCAATTCGCCTATTTGTGAATAGTCCTTTAGAGTGATAATTACTTTTAGTAAATCTAACCAACAATTCATCAATCAATTTTTTGAAATAAATAAATAATTGTTAGTTCATCATTTCCGGAAGACATTTTGTTGGCCTTTACTGTAAAAATGTGCAAATTCAAGAATCTAGTTATTTTAAGTCGACTAGATTGGTCTGGATAAGATGTAACCTGAACGCAAGAACTTGATTGGTTGGGAACGTCACTTTTTCTACCTCTGCAACATATGAGAACTCTCAACTTAGTACTCAGTCACGAATTTCTTGACTACATTCGTCGGCTACCCCTCCATAAACGTCAACTGAAATAGCTACTCATATGACCGGTTTCAGCCAATCAAAACCGAGCTAGTCAGACTTTCTAAACTAGATACTTGAACGTCCCTAATATCAACAAACAGAACTTTTCCATAATCATAGTTCTACCACGTAAACAAGATGGCCGACTTAAATACATGTCACGTAAATTTACATGTTATGTTTAGTGCTGTCACTCGGGATATCCCTTTAATCTCCCGTGTTAGTAGTGTGTGATGTTGTAAATCCAACATAAAGCGTGCCAGCCTCTACAAGTTCCTTCAATTCTAAGTTCTATAGCAAGCAATTTGTAACGCGTAGTTCCTAATCCCCCCGTTAAGGTATAGTAACATATATCGCAATAAAAAGCCACCTTTATAAAACACGTAAACAAAATTACGTGTAAATAACCAGTAATGAGTATATGAATTCTTTGTTGTTCTTTCAGTTGGATATCCAAGGTTATCCGCAGTTTTACTATCGAAAAAAGAACCGGCGAAACCGATGTCTATTGCGTGCAGTCCTATTCACTTTCACCTAATATATTGCTAAATCAGCCAAACAAATCACAACATAAACGCAATCTTATCTGCAAAGCTGTATTTTTAAGTTGTAAATTTGAAAAAAAAAAAAATCAACTTTGCGAGTCAAGTTATCGCAGTGTTAAGACCATTCCACTATCACTTGTTTTGAAAGCGCCAACATTTCTAATACGCTGGCCTACATATTCGTACTTAACCTACTAGGCCTCCAAGAAACACAAACAAACAGAAACATCGGCATCAAAACATCATTATAATTGCCACACTTAATTTATAAAATTAAATATGTAATTTGATTGCATTATATCCCCACAATAATAAGCCGCAATAAATAAAATGTCGTAGCAGTATATGGAAACAACAACAATAGTCCAGGGGCGACCAGTCGGCAGCCTGACATTAATAATTTGATTTTCCGGAGTGGCAACAACTCAGACTCCGGTCACTCATTGTGTTGTTCAAAGTTAATAACCTTGTTTTTGCTTTTGTTTTTTTTTTTATTATTCACCTTTTATTTATTTTAAATGGCACCAACTTCACATTTAGCATCGGCATTTGGAGCTAGCATGAAGCGGACACAATTATTTAACCACGAAAATTCCGGATTCACGGGGCATAGCGCATAGGGCATAACTTATTTTGTCAATTAATCTATTGTGTTTCCAAATCGGATTGCAATTTATGAATGGATGTTTATGCCGTCCGATTCCAGCATCCATTGGGAATGTTAACACATAACATGTGGTGATGTTGAATATTTTTACATTAATTCATTTGTTTGTGAATGTTTTTTTTTTTGCAGAGAAAACCTCAACAGTGAGAGGTAGCTACGAGTAATTTGTTATAAAATATTTAACTGCTTATAACTTAAGGGTGTTGATGTTGAAGGAAACATGAATAAGGTGTCAATTTGCTGTCGTATCATATTTCCCGTTGGCAAACTGAAATTTAATCCCTTAAGGACCTGTCCAATAAGTTTGCATCGCACCGGATAAAACGAATCAAAATTTCTTACATGTATGCCGGGTGAAGCTTACTGTACTAGAGTGCTGAATGAATCAGGGCAAATATCAGGGAGTAGGCTATCATCTTCTTCGTGGTTTCAAGTTGATACCTGTCAAACTCAGCTGTCATTTGAAGTGTCATAATATTATAGTTAAATGTTTGCCGAAAATATTGCAGCTGCAAGTGCAAGTTTTGCTGATGATCCGAGTTTATCCATTTCAATTCTTCTTTTTTTGGCCGGCGATTGAAGATCATGACTTGGACGATATGTGGTTCCAACAAGACGGGCAATAAGCCCCACAACACTAGGTACCAATTGTGGCTTTATTGCGTGAGAAGTTTCGTGGTCGCGTAATTTCATGTTTTGGCGATGTCAATTGGACACTAAGATCATGCGACTTGACACCGTTAGATTTTTTTCTGTAAGGCTACTCAAAAGACCGTGTTTACGCGAATAATTCCCGAACTCCAGAGTCCAGACGCATTAAAAACCAACATTGCTCAAGTCATGGAAATATGAACAAAAAAAAACTAAGAAAGGTGGGGAATTTTATTTGTGACAAAAATGTCGTTAATCATTTTTTTTTCTTAAGCTTAGTATCCTGCTCGCGCTAAATTTTATCTCCCATACAAAAATGTCTACAAAGATAAAATTTAGCGAGGCAGTTTAGCAAAGCAGTATCCTGTTCGCACGCTAAATTCTTAACTTCATGTAGATGGGTCGATGAAAAGTCTCCACTCATTTAGCTCGCGAAATAAATGCCCGGTACATTAAATTGAAGATAAATTTTGACATATAAAACGGAGGAAGAAGTTTGTGTTGCGTTTACTATGGATATTTGTTTAAAGGAAACCGCAGAGAAAAATTTGATCGAGAAAGTAAAGAAAACGCAAAGCCAAAAAAAAAAACTTTTACAATGTTAATGGAAAACTAGTTTTTTAAGCTTCAAATAATTTTAGGTCTTTTGCAAATCAGCATTTTTGCCTTTTTTGCAAATAGGAATTTATGGGACACGAAGAACAGTGTCTGTTTCTGCTTGCTATTACAGAAATTATTTGAGCTCCTGCAGCAATGATTTTATCTTCTTCAATTTTTCTCATACCCATTGTTTTGGAATGATTCAAATACTGCAATGTTTTTGAAGTTTGAAATTCGAAAATTGTAAAAATTATGTTTACTGATAACTGTCATGAAGAAATAGTTTTTGTCCCATCTATATGGTGTGTTATAATAATTTAGCGAGCATTTATCTTTGGTGTGGATAAACGAAGTGGAGACTAGGGACGCTAAAATTTAGCGCGAGCAGGATACTTAAGTTCTAAAACATTTCTGTGTTAGATACTCGTAATATTTCGCGTATTTTGCCCAAAACAAATTTTATTTTTTATATGTTTTTATATTAACTTCGAGTACGAGTTCGGAATTTTACGAACAATTTTGTGCCAATTTGAAACTAACCACGCTGAGGTGAATTTTTCGTGAGTTTTGTTGCGAGGAGTATCGCAGAGTTCGGAAAAATTTATCGAATCACAGCAAACCTCACAAGAATCAACCTCACAAGAGCTTATGACTTGTGAGGCTTCACAGCGGCAGAATCGGGCTGCAAGTCTCCGTTGAAAAAAACCAGTGTTCTTTGTTAAAAACTACCGATATGAAAAGGTTAAATGTAGATAAAAGCCTAGTATGCTGCTCGCGCTTAAATAAAGCCCCCTTTCAAAAATGTCTCCAAAGATTAAATCAAGCAAAGCGGCCAAGCAGTACGCATTTCAAGCTAAATTTGTTAGCCACTGTACGAAAAATATCTACAGAATTAAAGTAAGCAAAATACATTTTTCCACAGCACAAAATTTTGACAGATCAGCAAAAATATCGATATTCGTAACAAAATTTCAAACGAAAGCAAATAAAGAGCAGCAAGTCAATTAACTTTCCCAAAAGAGTTTTTTTTTGTACAGAACTTACACTGTCAAAATTCAGCGAACATTAAGCGAAGTGGTGGAGAGAAACATTGGAGAGCCGCTTAATTTTAGCATACTAGGCTAAACCAGTCTAAACTAGGCTAGGCTTACAGAGTTAGTTTGTTATGTACGACCGCCAAAAATTTGGAGGAAATTGAAAGAGCGGATATTTTTAACCGAGCTTCCTTTAACAAGTTGACTTGGTAACTTTAAATCCACTATCTCTGAAGGAGCTATTACAGTACTACTCTTGGTAGTTTTTAACCCCAAAGTTGGATGATTTTTAAAGAACTGATTTCTTTTCGTGATGTCGGAAGTATTACCTATCGCAGAAGTCTCGCCTTGTGAACCCACTCTTGGTCTAAGTGTGGCTTATGCAGCACTTAAATCAATTGAGAAAACAGAAGTGCTACTACTTGGCAACTGTCAGACCCATCTTGTTGCATTAGCCAATTATCGGTAGATAGGCAAGTCGATAACCCCACATTGGCGTATCGTACTTAGGCGTGGCGGTTCCACATCTTGCAATCGTAATTTAATCACCGCAACACACCTTACCCGGACACGATTTCAGTTAAATCAAAGACATGGCTCCAATCCAACGTAATTCCTTCGTTATGAAATCAGCCCACCTGTTCAAAAAATAAAACATGGAGGGAGGTGGATACATATTCATAGTGTAAGTTGGCAATTAATAGTTGTCCAGCGGCTCGTTTAGGCAATTTTGCGTCATCCCAACACGGATGCATTCGTTGCAAGGCCTATATTTCACAACAGTAGACAATTGGCAATCTCAAGACCTCTCCACTTGTTAATTTTTCTATAGATAAACTCAAGTTTCACAACTCAATTTATTTTATTATCTTCGCGCAGAGGTCCCCACCCCACGTTGAGTCACCCCAAATCGTTGTCTTAAGTAACAAGTCACAGTCTGGGCGACATAGATGGACCCTACAATTATGGTCATTGTGTTGTTGGTTCACCAGATACTCGTCGTCGTCGTACATCTTCTAGCATTACGTGTACGCTACGCAGCCAGCGATATAACCCCATACATCCAACGACATCTCGTCTCTGTATGAATAGGTGTGTGTAGCCACAGAAATTACAAAATAGCATACCACCAATTCGAGCGGACTTTTATAACTATTACAGCAACTGCAGACTGGTAACAGCAACAGATTCATTTTCATCTTCGTTTTTTTTAGCTCGCAACTGAAAAAATCCGGTGTTTCTGCTGCTGGTGTAGTAGCGTAAAAGAAAACGAAAGTTCACAGCGTTCCATCGTTGCGGCGAGATGAGGCGGTTTTTTTTGCTTTTTATTGTTTTTTTCTTGTTCCTCTGTGTTTTTTTTTCCTCTCTCTCTCTTCGGCTACTGCCGTAAGAAGACTCGTTGTCTATGTGACGTGCCGGCTTCTCCATAACAACATTAATAATAATAATACTATCCAACTCATGGTCAAGCTTTCTTCAGTTCCCTTCCCATTCGCTTGGCTGGGGCTGTTGCCGCCGGCCCTAGTAGCACCAAACCACCAGCACACAAAGCCAGACACGTCACGTCAGACGAAATACGTACGAGGACGAGCAGTGAATAGCAAGAGCAGCAACTGCGGCAGCAAGAATGCATAGTAGTTGGGCTTGGGGCTTCGGTCTTAACCGCAGTCTGAGCGCGCACACATCGCTTTACACTATCGCTAATTTCAGTAAAGCGTTTGTAAATAAACAAAGAAAAATATACAAAGGCAGAAGAAAAATATAAAAGCCATATTGCAGCAGGCAGCAGCCACCACAGCAACAACAATGAGACAAATACGCGAACGCATGCAATTGCAGTCGTCGCCAGTGGTCCCAGATTGAGGAGAAAAGGGCCAATGTTGGCGCTTTTTCAATGTAAATCAATGACAAAGGGGAAAACGAGGGGAAAGCTTAAAAAGGGGGAAACAAATCTAAAATCTCTTTGAGACGTCAATTGCTTAAAAGTAAAATTTAAACGCATTTCCATTACAAATAAACTTCAAACCTTAGGTACTTAGAATGAAATGTTCACACTTAATATGAAAGAAAACAGCCCATCGAACGTCTACGTAAGAATTTTTGTCCATCTGAATGCATTCACTGGACTTGAAGTTTTGTCTAATGGCTAAAGAAAATCATTTCAAATTCAAATTTCATATAAAAAGAAAGGCACGTTTCACTTAGGGGGAAAAAAGCGGAAGTTTTTTCTAATTTGGGGAAAAATTATTGCCTCAATCTGTGACCACTGGTCGTCGCAAAACATTCGCGTCGGGTGGTTTGTTGTTAATTTCCCATAGATACGTAAAGCTGAGTGTAGACAGCACTTGTATCTGATACTTGGATTAATACATAATTAATGTATTAGTTGAAATTGCTTAAACGATTGGCGATACCGAGATTTTAATACGTAAGCTGGGGGTAACCGTAACCGATGTAAGTGGGTTTTCTCTGAATGGCTGCCAAGTACCAAGAAGTTCGGGGAAACCTCTGACGCAAAATTTTTATCGGGGTACTTGCAGATGTAGAGCCAAGTCTGAATGACTCCTCTAAGTGCTGGTGTTGGTGGCAACTTATCTAATATCGAAGGGGTGAAGCTGAGTCGTGGGTTTTGCTGCCTGTATATGAGGCTTTGAACATCTAGGGTGTGAATCAATACGCACAGCATTGCTGTTGAGGTTTCGTAGTTGCCATTAAGCCACGATGCTTGGGATCTTTCTTAGTAGACTAAAGGATGACAAAGGTTGTCATAGACATTCAAATACAATAGAGTTATGCTGGAGGAAAAGTTTGGGAAAGGTCTGCAGTTTTTTTTGTGGAAATAAACTAAAGCGGCCCAAATAGTTATACCGCGAAAACTTTTGGGGAGAGGTCTCCAGTTTTATTTTTGTTATTTTTAGTTTATACCGCGGGTATACCTACCTTGTCTGTAAATTATCAAAACCTTAATGTACCATATACGGCACCAAAATTGTGTCGTATATCCCACTGAATTGTTTTATTCCCTTTTTTTGGTGCAGCATCCCAACAACTTACGTATACCCCGATTCGCAAAAGGGTTTTTTTTCTAAACCGAAACTGATTTTCAGTTAATACGTGTTGTTAGATTTGACGAACTTTTCTTCAGACCTTTCAAATAAATCAGAGCCCATTAAAAAAGGATTATCCGAAATAGAAGAAGAGCATATATGTATATAACAATATATAAAAGCAAAAACCAACCTTTACGAGACCCTTGATTAATATTTTTCCCCAAAGAATCAGTAGTTGCTCAAAAAAAAATTATATTTGTTATTTTCACAAACCGAATTAACTTGTGTCTTGTGCCTGATAAACATAAGCGGATCTGTGGCACTCCAACTATGAACGGCCCATTCAATTACCCTTAAACAATTCGAAATTCTAAAGTTGCCAAAAGCGCATGATAGTAGAGAGTAGGTCTACTCGTGCGTTGCGTTGAATTCTACGATATTTACGATCTAAAGTCGATCCAATGCCTGAAGATGGTGACGTTTTAGTGTCTAGTTTAGTAAGTCTGACAGCTGTCTGACTAGCTCTGTTTTGATTGGCTGAAATCGGTTATATGAGCAGCTGTTTGAGTTGACGTTTATGGAGTAGTAGCCGACGGATCTAGTCAAAAAATTCGTGACTGAGTACGAAGACAGTTCGCATATGTGGCTGATGAAGAAAAAGTGACTTTCCCGACCAACCTATAGTTCTTGCGTTCAGGTTACATCTTATCCAGACCCATCTAGTCGACTTTATATAACTAGATTTTTTAATGTGCCCGTTGTATTTTGTTTGGCCGCATATATGAACGCGTTGTTTCTACAAAATCTGCCAAGGCCTGTTTTTTTGAGCTTCTATCTCAGCAGAGCAAAATAAAGTAGGATTTTCAGCACGCCAGTACAACAAATACATTCTACTTGACACTTCGAGGAATCACATTAGTTGTTGTAATTGTTTCTTCTTCTTTACTTTGCTTTTCTGAGATCGAAGCTAAAAAAATCACGCCTATTGTAATTTGCTGCGTCCAAAAAACATTTTAGTGATTGTATAATTACAAGTCCTTTTGGCTCATACATTTATGTAGACCTTAAAAAAGTTTTAAATTGGTTAACATTATAACACACATTTAAATGACTGCACACGGATGGTGGATTGTGTTGAATATAAATTTTTAATATCTACTTTTTTATTAAATAATTTAATTACAATATTAAAAACAATTGGGGCACTAGCTTCCGGGGCTTTCAGCTGAAGAAATATACCCATCCATTTCTTTCGATTGATTGAATTTGTTAACTAGGTTTTTAGTAGGTTAAATTAATACAATTAATACAAACCTTTAAAGTATAAATTTGTAATTCGTTTTTTATTTTTTATTGCTTTTATTTATTTTGGGCTTTTGTTTTAAAAAGACTTCCAATTTCGGGATTCTTACTAACTGCATTATTGGAAAATCGAAACACAATTTTACCCCACTTTATATTTCTTATTGTTCCACTTTCATTGTTCCGCTAGTACAAACAGGGTTGTTATTTGATATTCGTACAATCTTATTTTCGACTTCGAAGGGCTCAAGTCCACAGATGTTTTTAAGGTTATCAAAAAGAAGTGATCTGTTTTTTTAATCATTAAATTTACTTCCGCTTTGTTGTAGTTACTCGTTTCTGTTATTCCAAAATGTAGTTCGGTGTTTGTAGCCAACTTTTTTGTCTGTGATAACCTGAAGCATTTCGACTTTGTCGTACCATACTTGTAAAATATTCGCGCTTTCAACTAGTTGATATTGTAGAAACTTAGTCAATCATTGTGACAGTTGGTTTGATATTGTATCGTTTCCGCCTCTTGGCTGTTGGAAGTAAAGTTGGTGTGAATCTTCCCCGGCGGCGCGTGAACTCTTCGATCACACGTCATTGATAATATAATCAGGTACATTTTAAATTTATTTATTTATTTACTTAAAAAGATACCTAATGAAATGATATAATTTAACTTTTTCCCGTACTGAAAATTATTTTTTTATAGTATACAATCAAAGCAGGAGAAATATTTTCTGTCTGTATGATATGAGATGACGAATATTTTCGTTGCTTTTAATAAATATCGAAAGCGAAACTTTTTAAAATTTAATTTTTGCGTTTTGTTGTAAATGAAATGAAATAATTTGACGTGACTTAAATGTTTTGGTTAAAGTCGAGCTTTTCCATTAGCACTCGATTCACGAGAACACTCTTAATCTTTCAGTTTTCCTTTCTTGTTTAGCGTGTTTTCGCTGGAATGGAAAACTGTAGGAAAACAAAACACATTGAATATATAACGAAAGGTTTATTAAATAATGAAGAGAGCACGCTACCGTCACCGTAGACATCCAGGCAAAGACTGGTCAAAAGTGAGAGATTTGGCCGCAACATTCTGCCCGCCTTGAGCGGATGTCAAAAATGCGCTCGAAATACAAAATAAATTTATTTATGCTTGAGGCACGCGCTCTATAGGGTCCTCTGAAGTTGAGAAAAGGCGAGCTATTTTGACTATGGGGCGCTTAAGCAATCCATCAGCGGTCTTCAAAGTGACAACTCGAACTCTTCCGTCTGGTCCAGGATGAACGTTTGTTATTCTTCCCAGCTTCCATTTGGTAGGGGGCAACTTCTCCTCTCGAATCACAACTAGGTCTCCTACCTCGCAATTAGAATTGGTTTGTGTCCACTTCGAACGCTGTTGGAGTTGCACCAAGTACTCAGAACTCCATCGTCTCCAAAAATGTTGTCTCAAACTCGATATCAGCTGCCATCTGTTGACCAGGTTGACTTTGACGTGAGTCATGCTAGGCTCTGGTATGGTTTTAAGTGGCTCACCAATTAAAAAATGTCCTGGCGTCAGGGCCAGGTAATCGCTAACATCCGAAGAGATGGCACAGAGGGGCCTTGAATTAACGCAGGCCTCAATTTCCGTCAAAAGAGTTGTAAATTCTTCAAACGTCAACCGATTGTCTCCTAGCGTTCGGCGCAGGTGGAACTTGACGCGCTTAACTGCTGCCTCCCAGTAACCGCCCATATGCGGGGAAGCAGGGGGATTAAAGTGCCAAATGGTGCCGTCGTTCGCGAGATATTTGGCTAAGTGTTCGTCCTTGCTGGCATCCGTGAGTAAGCTCCTCAGTTCCCTCTCAGCACCGACGAAGTTGGTGCCATTATCGCTATATAGTTCCCGGCATTGGCCACGGCGAGCAACAAAGCGCTTGAATACGGCGATGAATGTAGACGAGGATAGATCGCTTGCCAATTCCAAATGCATAGCACCAGTTGCCATGCAGATGAATATGGAGATGTATCCTTTCACAGCTTTCGATCCACGTCCTTTCGAAAACCGCAATAGCACTGGTCCAGCAAAATCCACTCCACTTCGCAGGAAAGGTCGGCATGACTCCACACGCGGTCTTGGTAGGTCACCCATAAGTTGCTGCTGTATTGCGTTGGAGTGCCTGCGACATTTGACACATGATTTTGAAATCGAACGTAGAATTTGTCGTGCACCGATGACCCAAAAGCGGCTTTGTAGCATAACAAGCATTGTTTGCGGGCCTGCGTGCAGAGTTATACGATGTATCTCTTCACAAATGAGCGATGTAAGTCTAGCACCTGATGGTAGGAGCAAAGGATACTTTTTGTCCATTTGCAGTTTGGTGTTGCTTAATCTTCCGCCAACCCGCAGCAGGCCATTGATGTCCAAAAATGGATGCAACCTTACAAGTTTGCTGCAGCGTCCTATTGGCTTATTGGAGACGAGTCGACGAATATCATCCGCAAAAAAGTGTTTTTGGGTGATCTTTATCCAAGCGGTAAGGGCTTCGTCTAACTCGAAAAATTGCAAGTGTCTGCTGGTTCGGCGGTGGATTGAAACCCCATGCTTATGGATTTCGACTGCTGTTCGAAGATTGTGTATAAACCTCAGGATGTAGGCTGTGACATTCCTCAGTTTCCTTAGCGATGAATAATTATCAATAAGTTTCCATATTTGCGGCAATGGGGGATTACTTGCTAGATATGTTGACTCTGGTCGTTGATCGAGATTCGTTGTGAAAAGGTGTTGCTCAGGCCACGATGACTCATGTTGTTTCAGCCATGGTGGGCCATTCCACCAGAGGGAATGATCAACTAAATGCTGCGGTAGTACACCCCCTGTTGCGCAGTCAGCTGGGTTATCTGATGACCGTACGTGAAACCAATTCTCAGGAAATATGACTTTCTGAATCTGAGACACCCGATTTGAGACAAATGTGCACCATTTGCCAGGATGTTGGCGGATCCAGGCGAGTGCTACACTGGAGTCGGTCCATCCATATATGTTGCGAATATTGGGCTCCAGAGAAATGATGGCATGAGAAATTACTTGCGATAGTAATGCGGCCCCGCACAACTCTAAGCGGGGTAGAGACAGCGTAGTTGTTTTTAAAGGGGCTACTCTCGTCTTTGCAGTTAGGAGGTGAACAGAAATACTTCCGTCGGGGGCTACTGTTCGCAAATAAACGACGGCTGCGTAAGCCGACTGCGATGCATCTGCAAACCCATGTAAGTCAGTGATAGCATTTGGGATTCCAGTACCAACCCATCTAGGTACTTTTATTGATGCGATGCTAGTGATTTGGTTTCTGTAGTTCAACCACTGGCGTTTGACATCATTCGGAACGGCTTCATCCCAATTCACCTTTGGTCTCCATAGACGCTGGAACAACATCTTAGGTATAATTGTGCTCGGAGACAACAACCCCAGGGGATCGAAAAGTTTGGACGCATCTGAAAGGAGTAAACGCTTAGTTAGGTTAGCAACATCTATTTCGAAAACCTGGACAGTGAACGTTAGGTTGTCACATGTAGGATCCCATTGAAGCCCAAGAGTTCGAACGCCTTCAGCTTCATCGAAGTTCAAAGACTGCATCACTTCGCGCTGATCTTCTGGGATGGTATTGATGACAAGCGATGAGTTCGAGGCCCATTTGCGTAAATTAAATCCACCTCGACTTAGTATGGTGGATATCTGAACTTGTAGGCGCTGCAAATCCACTTCTTTGTAACAGCCCGTCAATAGATCATCCATGTAAAAGTCACGAAGTATGACTTGTGTAGCTGCATTGTATTGTTTGCCTTCGTCGACTGCAACTTGTTGGAGAGTCCTCACTGCTAAGTGAGAAGCAGAGGCGACTCCGTAGGTGACAGTTAATAAGCGGTAGTCCTTGATTTCGTCAGTAGGGGAATCTCTCCAGACAATCCTCTGATAATCAATGTGATCCCGATCGACTCGTACTTGGCGATACATTTTCGCTATGTCAGCACTCATAGCGAAACGATGTGTACGAAGTCGCAACAATGTTGAATATAAATCTGGTTGCAGCTGTGGTCCGATCATTTGAGAGTCGTTGAGTGAGAAGCCTGAATTGGTGCGACATGAAGCGTTAAAGACAACTCTTAATTTTGTGGTTGTACTTGTATCTTTAACCACAGCTCTGTGCGGCATATAATAGTGCTTTCCTGTTTCTGGATGCTGTTTCGCTTCTTCCATGTGACCCAAATCAATGAATTCGTTAATGAAACTTCTGTATTGGGTATAAAGCGTGTGATCCTTCGCGAAGACTTTCTCCATTCTGAGCAATGCACGAATAGCAGCATTACGAGAGTTTCCCAAAGGGCAGTCAGGTTTGAACGGCAACTTGACGACGTACCTCCCATCTTCCTGACGATAATGTGTCTCAGTAAAGAACTCGTCGCATAGCTTTTCTTCAATTGTAAGGTGTTTGGTCTCAGGCAAAGCTTCGATGTGCCAAAACTTTGAAACAGCTTTTGTCAAGGCAGTGTCCGTATACATACAAACGGCAACAGAAGTAGTACATTGTGGTTTGAAATCAGCGATTTTACCGAAAAGAACCCATCCAAGTGTGGATTTCTGTGCTATTGGGGTACCAAAAGGCCCTTTGATTAAGCCTGTACATAGAAACTGTCCTAACTCATCGGATCCAATCAAAATATCAATAGCAGCTGGCGTATGGAAATAAGGATCTGCTAGTTTCAGTCCGCTGATATGCGGCCAACTCACTTCATGAATTTGAACTGGTGGTAGATTGCTTGTAATTCTGGGTAGTATTTGAGCATGGATTGACGTGGTGAAACTTGCGTCTGGTGACGATAACGAAAGTTGCACTTCGCCTTTAGAAGTACCAACTGAGGTAGCTCCAATTCCTTCGATGGCCGTGGAAGCTGGAGATATCCTAAGCTTAAGTCTCTGAACACAACTCTCGCTTATAAAGGTAGCATGCGATCCGTTATCGAAAAGAAGCCTTGCGGGTTGGTATCTTCCGGTCTGATCCATTACTTTGACGATGGCAGTACCCAGGAGCACTTGGTGCTCACAGTGTGATAGATGAGATGGCATGAAATTGATATTTGAACTGACGATAGGAGACAGTAACAGCTCACTATGTAATAGTGTGTGATGACGCACTTGACACACGCGGCACGTTTTGCTGCTCCGACAATCTTCCTTTACATGTCCAGCACCAAGGCAGTTGATGCATAAGTTCTGCTCCTCAGCAAAGGAATTTCTTTTGGCTGTTTCTAGTGATCGAAATCTATCACAACTGTAGATGAAGTGCTTACCTGAGCAATATGAACATGTGTTCTTCTCGAATTTATGTTTTCCACTCTGTTTAATGGCGTTTGAAGTATGAAGAGAACTTGAGCTGGGCTGGCGTTTACCTTTTCCTTGGTGACTGGTTTGGTACTTTGTAACGGTTGATGAAATATGCTGGTGCGAATTGATGGCATCTAAGGATCGACATCTCGTTTCCAAGAAGGTAATTAGCATGGCGAAATCAGCCACCTTTTCGCCGTTTTGCGAAAGTTCCCATTGCCTGTGCGTTTCGATGTCCAGTTTGCTAACGGTGAGATGGACTAACCAGTCGTCCCAATTCTCGACGTCTCTCCCTAGCGCTTTAAGTGCTCTGAAATGTTCTTGAGTGGCATCTAGAAGTGCTTTGATAGCTGAAGACGATTCACCATTTATCTTTTTTAATGAAAAAAGAGCTTGAAAATGGGAATCTATTATTATGCGCTCCACGTTATAGCGCTTCTTTAATAGTTGCCAAGCTTCCTCGTAGTTGTCGTTGGTAATTGGGAAAGCCTTGACTACTTGAAGAGCCTCCCCTTGTAAGCTGCAACGCAGAAAATGCAATTTTTGTGCTCCGGAAAGCGATGCTTCACTGTGGATGAACGAAATAAATGCATCTCTGAATGGTCTCCAATCTTTTGGATCACCGCCAAAGTGCGGCAGATCCATCCGAGGAAGTTTGACGTCCGCACGAACTGTTTGTGTCACGTCAATGCTTTTAGAGTTATCTTTAGAGTTGATTTTTTTAACTGCACGTGTGAAATTTGCAAACGCTTGCCGATACCATTCCTCACCCTGCTCTCTTTCCGCTATTTGATCAGGCAAAGTTTCGTCGCCACAGGTAAGCTCTACTGCTTCTTGTGCACTGTTAAAGCTACTCCACAGATCTTCGAGTAATTTGAAATAAGATTCGAGCTCAGCTTCATCATATGAATCTGCTTTCTTACTAGCACCCAAGCATCGCTTAATAGAATTGCGAGCACTATCGCGTTTTACCAAATTGTTCATGTTGTCCTCTAATATATTAACCGTGAACTGATTTCAAGACACCAACCAAAAGTAAAAAAAACTGCCGCACAAGTGAATCGCGTGAACTGAGTACGGAACTTGCCACTCACGTTATGCACATAATATGAACTATCCCCTTGCAATCGCATTCACTTATGTATTGTTGACTGCTACGCGTGAGGCAGCGTGTACAAAGATATATAGAGAGATTGTATATTGTTACAGCTCGGAGAACGCGTGATTGACGATAGAATTTTGTTGTTTTTTGTCTATGCTTTGTACATAATGGTACGATTGGTAATACGATTGGGAAGAGTTTTTTTTTTTTTTATGATGTGTACGGTGTTTTGTTTTAATGATTTCGATTTTATATATAAGGGATTTTAGTGACGCACCGGTTCGATAAATCAATATTTATTTATTTAATGTATTTGGCGTAGAAGGACCAATGTTTTCGCTGGAATGGAAAACTGTAGGAAAACAAAACACATTGAATATATAACGAAAGGTTTATTAAATAATGAAGAGAGCACGCTACCGTCACCGTAGACATCCAGGCAAAGACTGGTCAAAAGTGAGAGATTTGGCCGCAACATAGCGTAACATGCCGGCTTCTTTCTGCCCTTTCCATATATCCCGAGTTCAAACGGCTTTTTAACAAGGTTTTCAATGACAGTTTTACTCTCCAATGTTTATTAAACTTCCGCGATAGGTGGCGCAGTGGGAAAAACCTTAAGATGTTATTTGTATTAATTTTGCTAATAATTTCTACGCTGCTTACCTACAGCTGTGCGAAAATTCCTCTCTTCTGCAGAATCGCCAACAGATCAAAACTGTGGTACGTATTGCGGAGAAGGTACTATAATTTGGGTCTTCACTTGGGATATAGCTCTCGCAGAGCTACTTGGCACAAAGTCTTGTGGCATCGTGTCAGTTTCGCAAATGCTTCTTTTTTAGGGGGCAGCAAAATATTCAGCCATATCCGCTGGTCGAACAAAAGGCTAGACTCTTACCAGTTTCTTTCAAGTCATTTTTTGTGCTTACTCCTTGGCGTTAAATCTTCCGAATTATTCTCGGAAATCTCAGAAAGTGTACCGACTTTTACGCTATTATTCAACTTTTCTTTTTAAATGCAAGAAAGCCCCGATTGTGGTGGCTCAGGCGTTTTTTATAATGTGTTTCTCAACTATTGGTGTGGTTGAACCAACAAATTTTGCTTTCAACTGAAGCAACAGCTGCAATTCCTGTCACAGAAATATAAATCTGTTTTTTTTTTGGGTTTGTTTAACTTTTTTAACACTATTTTCATAGCAAGCAAAGAATTACTTTTAGCACCAAACATTTTCAGTAATCTACATATTTTCGTTGTTTTGTGCTTGGGTGAAAACCTTTTATAAACCTTTTCAATATTTTAATAACATGACTTTCAGATATATCCAATTTCAAAGAATTTTATCTATCTAATTGTTATTGCACAGATCTGTTTGTGATTTTCTGCTTCCAGAGGCTTCTTATATCGCACAATTCAAGTCTCTTCCCATGGTTTATACTTAAGTTTTAAGACTGTTGGGAGTTGAGTAACACCCTTAAGCCTATTGTTTGTAGAGAGTTTCCTATAATGGTCTGGCCTTGATCAATTTAAGCCGAAAACTGAAAACGGCAGAGCTATGTTACAAAAACTCAACTGCTCCCTTGAGTTCAAGATGGTGGACAACTGAATGCGGTTAACAAATCTATAGAAACGTAAGATTACTTTTTGCAATTAGCAGCAGAGCTTAAACCTATTTGGTTATATCAATAATTTGTTTAATGATTCTCCAGCCTGGAAATAGATTGTTCTAAGTGGCTCGAATCTTTTACAAGTGCACTACAGTCAAGTATTCGCAGTCTATCATCTCTTACGACGTCTAATAGTGTTGTATGTAGTCGACTTCTACTATCCACTTTGAGAGTCGATTTGATTGACGCTTCTAATAATTGGTACGTGCACGCCTATGCTCGGCTTACACTACACTTGATTTGCTAATTGCGAAGAAACAATACTTAATCGATGTTTGTTTTTTCAACAACCTTTCGTATGTGTGAAGTCAAGTTCTCAAATAAAAATTAAAAATCCCCCTGCGGCACATATATTTGTTTTCGTTGATCGGTAAAAAAAGAGCTATCGTTCTGCCATCGTACACATGACAAACCCAAAACAATTGCCAAAACGTCAACGAATATCATAAGAAACTTAATTTAGAACTCCAATCCAACCTGTCCGGTTGGGACAACATCAAAGAACAAGTCTGCCTAAGACAAGACTCAGAGCTCAGAAGTGTACTCTGGGGTTCGAAACACATTAGCAACCGGACTGGGTAGGTGTATCCACTATACACATATGTGCTTTGTGCTTCTGAGCCGCAATCTGTGATACTGTATAGAAACCGAGAGCCCAAGTCCACGAAAAGTGTTTTGTTGATGAAATGAATTCACGATCACTTCCTTGGTCTGGGACTGGGCTCTTTGGTTGGGTTCTAAAACGTTCTTCCAACCGAATGCGGATGAGAGCTGGTTGGGGCCTTAAATTTTTGTTATTCTGGTGATGTGTCTGAGCAGAATACGAACTAATAAAAAAACGAATAGTCTGCTTGCTACCTGTAGATGTGTTTTTTTTTTTTCTTCCTCGCCTCGGTCTCTGATTGTTGGGGGCTTCGTTTTCAGAGTGACTTTTGGATTACCTTGAAATTACTGGTTATTAAGCAACCACGAGAAGTGAAACCCAATTCCAATCATACATTCATTCATCCATAAATATTCAAGTGTACATATTTGTGCCGGCGACTTGTGTGTATTGTGTGTTGTATGTGTGATATTTGCTGAGTATAGATAGACGTACCTTAAGGAAAGAAAAAAGAAACAACAACAAGAGAAGAAACAAGAAACATACGTCGATTAAACACGTTTCCATTTAAAAAACCAACGCCATAAGCACGGGTACTGATGGGACTGACGTGATTTATTATACGGATACAAATTTCCAAAAATCATTGAAACAAAATCTGAAAAGTCAAATGGCTGATGAGTGATGTTATACCTACGTACAGTGGCAGCAAATAATTTGCGGACAGTTAAAATGCGCTTTTATTATGCATTAATTAAGGCGGTATGTACAAAATAATCACATCCGGGTGAGATATGTGAGAGATCCGGGTTGTGTACGGACATGTACCAACACATTGGTGGAAAAATTCTAGAGTGTTTGCTGGACAATAACTCATAGAGCTATCTTCATTTTTAGTGCTCGCTATTTTGCAATTGAAACTAGGTACTTGAAAATGCAATTCAATGTCGAAATTAATTGGATTTTGAACAATTCTTAAGTTCGCTTTACTTAACAGTCGAATCTTGGCTCTTTTTTTTTCGTAAGCTCAATGATTAGTGGGATGGTTTTAAATTAACACAAGTTACTCTTGAGGTTTTTCCAACTGAGTCATGACTAAGAAACACCTGACAAACAATGGATATTTCATAACTGGATTTAGAGAAATGGGTGTCTCCAATGGTGGCCTATCTTTACGGAAGCCTATACAAAACTTAAGACCTACTCAATTGAGCAGAGTTCAATAGCTGGAATTGGAGCCACTGCGCTGCTAGAAACTGAATCGACTGAAACGCTGAACGTGATTCTGAACATTAAACTTGTTAACCAAAACTGTGGTGTTGTGTAGTTCATCAGTAAACTTCTTTAAAGTCACAGTAGAGTTTAGGATCTCCCTCTAATGAACTTTTTTTCCGTATTTTCCTTAAAGTTTCGTTTTCTTCCTCACCTATACCTATCGATCCTATATAAAAAATAATATTTCAGTATAGAAAGATAAAATTGAAAGTCCGGCTCTATGCTACCAGTCTTTTCAACATAACTTCCAGACAAAAAAAGAAAATAAGTGAGGCGTGTAAACGAAAAAAACTTTCTTTCTCAAAACCAATTACTTGTGTGAGTTTTTATTTTTACAGGACGAGTGGAAGGGAAAGCTTTTCCAGGGAAGTAGACGTTCGAGCACCCTTCCTATACAATATGTCTGCATCTAAACTAAAAAAATGCATGTGTTCGTCGACAGGCAGGCGGCAGGTCACGATTAGGGTCCTCGATTAAAGCTTGTCCCTAACTGTAGAGATTCATTGGCAAGGGTTAACCATCAGTTCAAAGTTAAAGTAAAGAGAGATGATCTAGAGGAAAGACCCTGATTTACATACAAGCCGCTACAGCGAGGGCCATATGTACGGGCCGCTAATAGGGCCGTCTTGAGCCCCCGGAGACAGAGAGTTTGAAGACAACAAATGGAAGACAGCTTCAAAATGTGGTTAAATTAATATCCGGTCGAACATCCGTCCGTTTTAAGGTATTTGTGACATATTTGGTTTTGTGTATGTATGACATAATGTTCTCAAATCCAAAATGGCTGCGGCCATAAGAAGTTTACTACGTGTCTGCTCAGCCTTTTCGATTTACCAGGAACAACTCTAGAGATCTGTATTTAAATTCGTAAATAAATTTTGTTTAATGAATTTAATAAGATAAATAAGAAATCGGAAAGAATTTTCCGGAAACTTCCAGCGAAACGTCGTCTTACTGTCGCAAAACAAAGGTGGTAATCGTATAGGTACTCGCTGTCTATAAAGACATTATTTAAGATGATTTGAAAGCAAATTGTAACCCGTGGTCCTGAAGTCCCTCGCATAATATCAAAGAAGTGACTTCGATGAAAGAAAAACTGTTTCGAACTAACAGATCAAATCAACTTTGGATTGACATTTTTGCATTCAGAGGCTTTCTTTCTAGCGGTTTTTTGGCGCATAAACGATTATTGTTATTGTGGTTACAATGATTTTCTATATTAACGCCGGACCGGAAGCCTTTTTTCATTGAAAAAAAAGGGAACCCTGTCACGAGAAACCAATTTCATAAGTAAGCTGGAGTACTTAATTTTATAAATGAGCCGCTACAAGGGTACCAACGTTTCGGCTAAAACAGGGGACGCCACACTCTTTTGTAAAAGGTTTACTTTTCCAACGTTCGAATGAGTTATTCAACCTAAGGTATTTTGCGAACCATAATTATGAGTTTTATTCCATTTTTAACACTAATAAGCTTCGTCTTTTTTCAGGCGCAGTGACTCATCATAGAGATTGCTGGAGCGAGGCGTTTTAGAGTTAAGCCCACGGAAACGGGTGTAATAAGAAAACTGGGTCAGAACTCTCTAAGGCGAAATGTTCAAACGTTTTCGTGTGCACGAACGATTTACTTCTGCGACTTAGAGCAAATCATTCAACGTTTCGCCTTACAGAATCTGACCCCAGATTTATGCCCAGGACTACAGTTGTGTGTGGAAAAGTGCGCCCAAAACCTCACTAAACCATGACCTTGGCCAAATCGACAATATATTGTCATTAGTCATTAAATAATTTCAAGCTTATATCTAACTGTACACACGTTTTATCTTTTAAGATTGGTTTGGTTTATTGAACAAGTACATGTAACACATGCTTTTTACCCTATCGTTTGTGGTTTATTATCGCCAATTAGTCTTGTTAATTTGGCAGAGAATGAGGAAATCAAATGTTTCTTATCTTAACATTTACAATTCTCAAGACATATTGTCAACATCAAACCACGCACACCTTTCAACCGACATTTCAAACTTTTAAAGTTCTGAAGTCGTCAAATTTATTTGTCATAAAAATGTTAGGTATATTTAATTAACGTTTAATTTTATTTCAACATTAAGATGGGGGATAGAAAATGAATTGGCCATGTATTTCAGGGGATCTTCATTTTAGTCCAATGGACCTTAAAGGGGACACACCCCTAAAAGGATTTTAAAATGTCTGTAGGGAAATATGTTTATTTTGTCTGGTGGACTCGAAAGTAGTAACCTAGTACAATTTTCGAAATTCTACATCTTTAAAACACTCTTTTGTATAATTGGAAATAAAAAGTCCGTCCATTGCGATGTCTGATTTTCTAACAACATCCGTTGGGTGTTGTGGTATGATGGATGTCTCTGCACAAACTTTGACTATAGAATACGATGGTTTGAGTCTATGCTGGCCGCTCGGAATGTTCAGACATTTAAGTAGGTTGGACGTTCACCCAGTTGGATGTTTGAACATTCCAAGCGTCTTTAAAATCTGAGAATCACCAAGTTCATATTCTGTATGGAATCGAATCGTAGCGACACGTTAATCCCCGCCGGCCGCCAGCAAATTCGATTAGCAAGAGTAACCTTTCGGAGGTTTTCCCCGTTAAAATCTTGCGTTAAGGTCCGGCAGAACAATCTTGACGAAGCGACGTACTTTCTGATGCATCATACTTCATACCTCTTCTTGAGCATATTTTAACGGCCGGATTTCATTTGTTGTCGTCTCGGTTATGTAACGATTTCTGGACATTGGATAATGGTGTGACTTTCAGCCATATTGAAAGGGATGGCTGCTTTTCATGGGACCTTAGGTTGACAAATACGAGTTAGCGCAAAAGTTGTTACCCAATGTTCTTTAGCTGTCATTTTTTTTTTCATCAATGAAAAACTTGGGTTCTGCTTTTGGATTAAGTATATTTATTTGATGTTTTAATTTATTTTTGATTAAGTCGAGAAAAAAATATCGGCTAAGTGGCCGCCGCCAGAATTGATGACCATTCGGGCTCTGTGTCTGTAGCGCTCGCCGTCCATAGTAGTCGTTTCCGAGATCCTCTGCGACGCATTCAGCCAGAGCTGGCAGCATCGCATGTTGTCCCCTATTCTTCTATTCTTTTAGGCGTGTTGCAGGGAAATTACTTCACGGGCAATAACTTCACACTGGAAACAATCTCACTTTTTTTGTGTGAAGTTATTTTCCATTCAATGTTGGTTATCTTTAATCGTCGGTTATTCCAGCTAGTAATCATCGAATTGTTTAACAAACTACTAGCCAGGGAATCGTTTTTTTTTTGGTTTTAAGCGGAGGATTCAATAATCTGCAGATTTTGGGCGGTTAATGAGATTTAACCAATGATTTCCTGGAGTTTCGTTTAATTAATTTTGACGTTTCTGTTATACACAACAACTCTTTGTAAAATATTGTGGAAAAAAATACAAATAATACAATAATAAACGTATACATAACTCAAGATGTAGTGAACTGAATCAATAAAAACTGTCTCGTCAGTTTCGTAGACATTTTAAACTGACAGATGTATAGAGTACGGTACACGAAGACTAACGGTCGCCAACACAATAATCGATGCGAAGGATGAAGTATGATTGTTTTTAACATTTTTGGCCGGTGACAGCTCTCAAAAATTGAGATAAAGCGCACTTATTGGAGCAAATATTGAAAGAATGAGAAAATTGCGACGGTCGTTGAATAAATTGAGATGATACCCACATTTGTAAAATTTTATTGGTTGTGGCTATAATTCGATGTTGTTTCTAAAAAATTGCTTAAGTTTTTAAAAAATCGCTTGTATCATTTGATTATGACGTTCTTGTGCTAAACAAATTTTGCGTTTAGTTAGATTACTGAAAATAAAAAAAATCAAACGAACCCGGAAAACAAAAAAATGTAACCATAGATTCGGCCAATCACTGAATTGACACATAAATTTTAAAATTGGAACGATTTGTCGCAAAGCTATGGTTGGTTAAAAATCGCTCAACAAACACTCATCGGTTATCACAGATTTAAATTGATGCGTTTATCTAAATTTAAGGTAACTTACAACGGATTTAAGTAGCTGTGAACAGACCGGCCCTTAAAGTGGGTAATTACATTACCACCATCTACAATTATTTGAGAATTTTTTAATTCTAACTGGAAAACAAAATCGAATTATTTATATATTTTAGTACCCAACCTTGCGCATACTCCCACCCATAAAAAATGACTCCAAGCTGGGGGGTTGCATACATTTTTCAATGTTTATGAATTGTGGGCTTACATAATGTCATCGTATGAGAAATTATTTCCCACAAAAAAGTAAAGTTATTGCTCACTTTATATAAGAAATAACTTCACATAAAATAAGTAAAATTGTTTCCCACTCGATGTCAAATTGTTTCCCGTGTGAAGCTATTATGTCCGTGATGTTATTTCCCTGCACCTATTTTGTATATGTTTACTTCACAAATGTCAAAGTAGAGTTGACATTTGCCGCCATTTGCAAAGACTATAGCAACTTCCAATAAAGCGATGACCAACTTCTGAATCTCCTAGGACTCTCGACTTAACTTGTGCAAAATATGTTTTTATCCCTTCTTCTCTGGCTTGTAGAGCTGAGACCCTAGTCCTTGCTGCACGCCTTCAAATTAAACCGCAGTTTTTCTGGTGGTGGTTGCGTCCGAAGTGAAATTTCTGATCGCTTTTATTGTAGGACTCATCCAAAGGTCTAGGCATTTGACTATCAAAAACTATGCAGTCTACATCGAACTCGTGACATAGTTACTTGCCTTCTTGCCTTGGCATAGTTAGATCATGCCTATACCTTCGCTTTCACTTGGTAAGTAATGGTCCGAGTCGATGTTTGCACCTTGGAACTCTCGAAGTCAGTCGCCATTCGCCAAGTGCAAACGACCAACAGAGGTCGCTGTATACTCCTCGGCACTCTCTTTTCCTCGTCCCAGGCATTTTTAATGTGTGTTTTTAACTAAATTTATCTAATCACATGTATTATGCATATGTGCGCGACTGTAATTTGAGCAGTCCATCCCATCGAGTGCATATGTAGGGCATTTCATTGATCAGCCAATTCAACTGATTTATTTGTGTTAATTGATTTCAAAGAAAATTGCTATTCCCATTTTCTAGAAGGCAACAATTTGCAGTCCGATGTTATGCGACCAACCAGTTGTTTAATAGCCAGTAAGGTAGTTTCAACTTGAAGGTCTCTCATTCGGCACTATACGATCTTGTACAAAGCACACCAGCAACATGACGATAGGTACCAATTACGTGAGTGTCTTCCTTGACATGGCTGCATAGTATCTGCAAAAGGTCGCCGATGGCTGTTACCACATTATACATGGTGTATGGCACGAAAGTTGCGGAAAATTTTTATATACATAATATCAAACACCGTAAACAAGTCGATGACGCCTCGTTAGTTTAAAACAAAAAAAACAAAAAAACTCTAGTAAAGCCAGTTTAATGTGTCTCGTTCGTATGTACTCGTACCCACAGTGTGTGCAGTCAATTAATTCAGATTCGCCAATGGGGAGCTCTGTGTTGATTTTGTTTACGACTGCAATTCGCCATGTGCTACACGTACCTATACACACTGTTGATGTTGACGACTGTAGTTTAATTTTGAACTCTCAGTTCTCAGATAAGAGAAGTACTGCTGACGCATGGGCTTCGCGTTCGCGTTCGCTTCTTAATGAAATCCGAAATAAAAATATCAAAACAAGCGCAAGTATATTTGCCTCACAAATTGATATGTTTGAACAAAAGCCTTCTTTTTTTGTTTTAGTATATTCTTTGTTGTTTCTCAAATGTTGTGAGAAGTCAGACTCAGATTGCTTTTCATTAGGCTACGCGAATATATGTGTAGAAAACAGACTCGCGTATAATAAAGAGCGCACGAAAAGCGTAATTGAATAGTGTCTCTGGTAAGCCATGGCTAGCGATAAGCATGGCGATGGAGACAGAGGAGACTTTTGTTTTAATTTCTCGGTCTCCACGAGCAAAATGCCTTTCTACCTTAGGAAAATCTGTGAACGGTCACACTTTAGGCGCAAGTTAGAAGGAAACGACTGTCGCCCATTAACATCAGGGGTCGAATCGCCACATCCGTGAACGAGCAATACGTTCAATACGCACTGTGCGAAAACAAAAACAACAACAAAACAAAAACAAATTCCGTCACTGTCACATATTGGGGACGTTCAGGCATCTAGTTTAGTAATTACGACAGTCTGACTAGATGAATCGGTTTTGATTGGCATAAACCGGTCATATGAGCAGCTGCTTCAATTGACGTTTATGGAGGGGTAGCCGACGAATCAAAGAAATTCGTAACTGAGTACTAAGTCGACAGTTCGCATATGTGGCTGACGTAGAAGAGAGTTTGCGTTCAGGTAACATCTTATCCAGACGAATCTAGTCGACTTAGGATAACTAGATTCTTGAATGTGACCATTGCTTGTTCAAGGAAGAGACGATTCGACCCCAGATCTCTTGCCAGCCAGAATTTATTAAACGTCTACATCAAGTCAAAGCGTAGATGCTCCCTCATACAGCTGGTATAATATATAAAATAAAGTCAATGCAATCAGTTTGTCAAAAAAAAACAAATTTAATAAAACTTATAAAATGAATATGACAGATAAAAAATTTAAATGAAAGTCCGTTAGATCGAATATTGAATTAATTTCTTTGGAAAGTTACACACGTTGCGTCGCACATTTTACAATACTTACTTACTTAACGGGCTCCCGACCCGTGGAGAGTCTCTGCCTGAGACACTGCAGCCTTCCATCCTCTGCGATCCCGGGCACGCTGCTTCCAGTTGTCCAGACCAAGCGCTCTGGCATCCGCGATGGCTTGGTCTTTGAAACGGAGGTTCGGTCTTCCTTGTCGTCTCGAACCTGGCGGCTGGGATTCGAAGATCCTCTTAGCTGGAGCATTATTGTCCATTCGCTCGATGTGGCCGAGCCAATGTAGTCGACGTATTTTGGCCTTTTGGACTACATCCACATCTTGGTACAGCTCATAGAGTTCGCGGTTGTATCTTCTCCTCCATTCGCAATCCTCGCACACAGGACCAAAAATCCGCCGAAGAATTTTTCTTTCGAAGGAGCCCAGTATCAGCTCTCCCTTCCTGCTTATCGTCCAGCACTCGGCGCCATAAAGCAGAACTGGCAGGATAAGGGTTCTGTAAAGAATACATTTTGTCCTTCGAGTTAGGAGTTTTGAACCCAATTGTTTTGCCAAACCGAAGTAGCAGGGGTTTCCTAGGGTAATTCTTCGCCGGATCTCCACTAAGATGTCATTTGTGGAGTTCATGTTTACTCCGAGGTAGATAAACTCCTTAACTACCTCGAAATTGTTGCTATCAATAGTGACGTTCTGTCCTAGGCGGTGGACAGATGCTTGTTTGTTTGTTGATAGCATGTACTTAGTCTTGTCCGCCTGTTCTTCAATCGCCGTAAAAGCCTCTATCACGGCACGCTGGGAGCGACCGATGATGTCAATATCGATTTGTTGAAGATAGTGCCTTCCGTGTTGACACCTGCCCTGCGCACTATCTGCTCTAGCACGAGATTGAAGAAGTCTCATGATAATGCGTCTCCTTGCCGAAATCCGGTGCATGTTTGGAATAGCTCGGAGGAGCTACTTCCAAATTGCACATTGCAGCGTGTGTTCTCCAGCGTCACGCTACATAGCTGAATCAGTTTTGCCGGGATCCCGAATTCGGCCATCGCCACATAAAGCTCCTGACGATGAATGCTATCATATGCGGCTTTGAAGTCGATGAATAGGTGGTGAGTCTCGACTTGAAATTCATTGGTCTTTTCCAGGATTTGCCTCAGTGTGAAAATTTGGTCTATAGTCGATCTGCCGGGCCGGAAGCCACACTGGTACGTGCCGATTAGTGTGTTGCAGAACGGTTTGAGACGTTCACACAGTACGTTGGATAGGATCTTGTATGCGACATTAAGCAGGGATATGCCTCGATAGTTCTTGCAAGACATAGGATCGCCTTTTTTGTAGATGGGGCAAATGGAGCTGATAGTCCAGTCATCGGGCATACTTTCTTCCACCCATACTTGGTTGATGATTTGGTGCATGCGCCCTACCAAAACATCACCACCGTATTTGAAGAGCTCCGCTGGTAAACCATCAGAGCCGGCGGCCTTGTTGTTCTTTAGCTTTTTTATTGCTAAGCCAACTTCTTCTATACTGGGCGGTGGAACTGGATCTTCATTGACTTCATTGACTTCATTGACCGACGTTCCGGTCTTGAAGCCAGCAGCCAGTTGCGTCGCACATTTTACAATACAGCGGTGCTTATCAGAGTTCCACAAAAATATATTTTTTACCTGAAAGAGTTTAAAAATAAATTTTTTTTTATTGAAATTTGTTTTGAGGGAAAAAGAGGGACAGGCAATACTCCATCTACTAAACACCATTGCCAATTATAGGAAAGAGATGGTTTGAGTTCCCAATTTTTCTGCAATGCATTTTTGCAGGAGTGCAGAGCACTTAGTCCAATACTTCTTTTGTGTTTACACTTGCAGGCTGACGCCGAGTGTCCCCACTTCCAAGATGAATGTAGGAGCCAGCGCGGAAGTCCACTCCGAAAGCTTTGAACTACTCGTATCCAGTTTAGTCAGACTTCCTGACTACAGCAGCGTGTCCCAAGCTGAGGTACTGCTTGACAAGTATTTCTTTTATTCATTGACAGCCAAGCAGCAATAGGAGCGATCTCTGCCGCAGAGGTAAAATCAAAGCTTGTAAGCTGCTGTCGCAAAGAGCTACTAGTATAGCAAGTAGCATAATGTAAGACTCTTCTGACACAGAGGTGTGCTCGGAAATGAAAAAGCTGATGAACTGACAAGAAATGGATCTTCACTTGAGCTAAACCAGGCCGATACTACAGTAATGGTTCCTCCTGTAATCTCAGATAGCCGATTGAGAACAAAATACTGTGAGCAACAAATGAAAGATGGAGAAAGCTCCATACAGTATGGCATAACCAGAAAAATATGGCCACTTGGCATCTTTGCACCGATGACATTGGTCCACTGCACTGGATGCTACTCATAGTAAGTGGTGTATTGCGATAACAGATGCTTAAATTAAAGCTCTTCACAGCATTTCTTTCATTGTTGTGACTCCTCATAGATATCCGCTTTTATACCTTCTCCATAACAGGGTAATGGCCCGAGTCGTAACTCGTAACGTTTGGACATATAAAATACTGACAAGCGCCCTTCGTCGATCATAGAAAACCGTGTGAGCGCGAGCAGTGGCTCAGTGATTAGTGTGCTGCACTGCTGAGCGAGGGATTTCAGGTTCAATCCACAGGAGCACTAAAATTAAATCTAACAATTTGTTCCGATGCCCCACCTCTCGTTTACGTCTGACAAACATCCGAAAGTACTCGTACCTGTCTTGGAAAATCCTTTCAAATTATCCGTTCGTTCGTTCGGCATAAATTGGTAGGTCCCATAGGTATATTCGCTTCAAAAAGTAAAAGCAAGAAACTGTGCCAGGGCTACCTATAGGAACAATTCATTTGATTTACTGAACCGCCCGCAAAGTTTTCGGATGTGGTGTCATCTAGGCTGTTGTTCCTATTCTGGCGTTAAAATCATTGACGACGACTTCAACCATCAGGAGCTATATTCTACTGTATTAAGCTACCTAAGGTACTCCGATCGTATTCCGACTTGCAAGTCAGAAAAAGCTGTATGCTTTTAAAAAGACAACTGCAATAGCTTGGATCAACGCTGAATCTGAAACGGTCGAAGATTTTAATCTCTCGGCAGTCTGCGTATCAGCATTACAATAGATGCATTATTAGACAACATGCAACAAATATTGCTAATTATCTTAAAGAAGCGGTACAGCGTAAAGTTCCAAACGTTGAAACATCCTAAGATGTCAATGTCAGTTATCGATATATCTAAAAACGATATCATTCGACACCAGAAAACTTAACACGTTTATCATTTATGGAAAGCTCTGGCGGGTCTAAAGGCGATTTAAAAAAATGTAAACGTCTTTTTGGTTCATTTGTGCCTATTAATCCTATACTGTAGTATCGGGAGCAACCATAAACAATTCATACAGCAACCTGAAGTGGATATTTTGTTTTGATTTGCAGAAGTTATAATTGAAGACGTCATTGTACTGATTTTTGGTTTGCAGGGTAAGTAATGCTGCATTTACACCACCACACATTCACGAAAGATTAAACGAATGCCCAGCCCAACACTAAATAACCCTCTGACCGAAAGGGAAACAGCAAAACACGCAAAAATACGTATTTTGGACGGTCAGCTTGTTTACGTGGTAGGTATTATGGAAGAGTTCAGCATGTTGATATTTTTATAGCGATGGCTTTCGAAATTTCCCATTGCTATAAAACAAAATGGCTTCCGGAAGTGATAAACGGGCAATTATTTATTGATTTCGTATAACTGATTGATAAATTGTTGGTTCAATTTACCGAAACTAATTAGCACCCTCATTTTACACGTTTAAGGTAATTCAGAAATAGAAATGATTGCAGAAATGTTCGTCTCCGGAATTTGTGTTTATTTCCGTTTTACGTACCTGTAGTTATGGCTAGAACATACATGACACTTTAGGCGTCTAATTTGCGATCTCATTCTTACGCCTTCATTAGCAGCGACTGCGGACAAACGGATCTCTCTGTCCTATCGCGTACAAAAATGCGTGTGCAGGTGTTATATCTAAAAGACTATTCATATGAGAGACAATTGCAAACAAGCGAATATTCGCAGTTTTTGACATTTCACTCGCATGAAGACTTTTCTTAGTCACAGATACCAGTCTCATTTTTAAAGGTTAAGTTCGAATGAATTTTCCATTCGTGAGTTTGTGGATCGCGACTGTGTTATATGTGGACTGTGAATAAAGTGTGTCAGCTCGCGGGAAAATTGCAGTAATCGTAAGTTTCGCTATTTAAATCAATTATTCTTTTTAGGTTATATGTTAGGCTAATTAAATATGTTTTTGTGATAGAACAAATAGCAATTTTTAGTTCATAAATGCAGTTTAATTGATTTGTTTCAAAATCACCTATTGTGAATAGTCCACATACCTGCTGAAATGAGACCAAAAAAGCTGCGCGTATAACAGTAAGATCTTTCGCTGTCGGCGCAGACACATTAATTCGAACGCCTCACTTCTACAAAACCAACAAATCTCATAAACATGACAACTTATTGACATTTGAAATCATTTGAAGTCAATTCAATCGTTTATATCCTCATGACTATCCGGCAGCAACAAAAAAAAAAGAAAAAAACATTCTTAACGGCTGTTCCGCTTGACAATAATTATTGTTTTTATATGGCCTATAAGAAAAAATGTAAACATCGTAGTCGCTAACAATTTTTCGTTATGAGTCCTCCGGCTGAAGACAGAGAGTAGCTCTCATTCACCAATTCACACAAAAGCAGCACTTCGCCCCAATTGACGATACTCCACCACGTCGGTCGGTCCCTTGTGCAATCTATATACAGTATATATGTGTACGTACTCGTATTTACACACAATTCCTCAAGAATCATCATGGTTTGACCATTGGCAATTGACGTAATGTATCTCAATTTTTGCCCAGCGTGTGTGTCTTACTCTGTGTCTATCTATTATCTAAACAAATCCAATTTTTCGCTCCAATTTATGCTCGTTGATGATGGTGTACGCGCGAGTGTAACGATCTCGTATATTGTGCGCCCATGACAATATCTATACACGGACGCGTACACTTGGATCGACCGCCCGGCCGTCATCAAGATCGTCGTCTTTTTCGTCGCCGTCGTCGTCGTCGTCGTCGTAGACCAATATGAAAGGCAATTGAAACTAATTTAAACTTTATGGATCCGTCAAAAGTTCATATTTGTCTTCTACTTGGTTGTGGTGATCTTTTTGCCTCTCCCATTCCACCACCATTGTGTATGGTAAATCAATATGAACACTTGGTAGGGATGGGTGGTGCTCTGCTCATGATGATGATTCTACAAATTCACATTGAAGGACAGCGAGAGGCCGCCAACCAGGGGGCTGCAGCAGCACGAGAGGGTGAGGGGGGGCAGATGCTTTTCACCACCAAAAAATAATATTGATCTAAATGTTTTTCTGTTCCTAATTTGCTTTTTATTTTCAAGTTCAGCCAATGTGTTGCTGGTGTTGCTGTTGTTCGTTATTCCCCTTGATCTTCGTTTATACTTTTTCTTCGGCTGGCTCTACCACGTAACATATCGATGTGTACCTACATACGATGTTTTGTGTGATTTTACGCAGCTGAGAGATGGACAAGAGAGCAGCGGCAGGCGCGGGGGCAGCGTGCAGCATCCGCGTATTCGTTTTGGAAGACCTATTCGCCGGCATCGAGAGAAGGGCAGAAATTTAGCCGGTTTCGCGACGTTATTTGTCGACTGACCATTAGGCACTTGTGTTCTTTTGTATGGCTGTATGGCGTTGGACTTGGACAAGTATAATAAAAAAAGGTTCTCCGCTGAGTGCCGGCCCAAGAAGGATGAAGGTATCCAAATCGAGAATTCAAGATGAGAACCAGTTTGAGAACTCGCACGAAACATGCACGGCCTGCTTTGATATGCTATAATCAGGTATGTACTTCGTTGATGGGCAGTGGGTTTCAACTCACGTTTATTTACTTTGTCGACGGGGAAGCACGACTGACCGACGACGTCTGGTTATGTACACTGCGTATACGATACAAAAGTTTTTAATTTGTATCCTGGTTTTATTCAAATTGAGCAATCCAAAAATATCGCCTTTGACTTGGTGAAGCGTCAGCCTTAAACGAAGTCGTCGGCTTGGAAGGAATGCTGCTGGTGGTGGATGGAAACCTGCCAGATCAGCAACCTGTGAGAGGCATTTTTTTCTTATTTTTTTAAGAATACTACAACGATAAGTGTCAATTCAGAAGACGTCACGGCGGCGTAAACTTTAAGTGTATTTCAGGTTAGCAGAACCTACCTACGAGAGATGTTTGAGTGGTTAAATGGTAAAATTAGTATTCTGGAGCTAGGGAAAACCTCTCTACCTTTATCTACGCCAAACTTGTACCCATTCTCATCCTATTACGTGTTTAAGGAGTTTAAGATGTGCTTAAGCTGACACATCTTTTGATTACTGTTGTCCCGCAACCGATTGTGTGCCTCGGTTTTTTGCTTCAACCAGCGTGATGTCTAAGTTCTGCTTTCTGGAGACTGGAGCCATGGGATGGGGGTTTGTCGTCATTAGATTGTGTAGAATACAATCACAGACAGTTAATACATATATATATTCATTATATACATTCTGTGATACAATATTAATGTACCAATTTTTTTCAGTCTCCTTGAACAGAATTTTGTTTGTAACATTGATCTTCTACTGACAAATACCTACTATTGGGAAGACGGTTGGATGTAGTTCTAACAAAAAGGTTCTTGCAGAAAGTAAATATACCTGTTATCGAAATCGACTGTAAAGTTAGTGGCTTGGCGTATAGGAAAATGGCCGACTGGCTTCTAATATTCTTAGGGCCGATTTTTCAACAGTCAGATATTATGATTGCCAACAAACGATTGAATTTGTTTCACTCTTTATCTGCTAGACCTAAGCTTTGAGCTTTTCAATCATAAAATAAGATCTAGACAAGTATTAGAAGGTAAAGTGGTGTGAGAGAGACAGATTGATTGACAGTATGTTGTGTTAAAGCGTAGAAGATAGTCATGTTCATAGCTTGGGGTTTATCATTAACCGTTTTGCATTTTTTCGTTGTTGGGTTGAGTTCATTATTTGTTAATTCCTCTTCATCAATAATAAAAAATCGTCAATACTGGGCACTCATTCGGTAAATTTTCAAACGAATATCGTCGAAACGATAGACCTCTAAAACTAGCAACTAAGTGCTAAAATTACAAGTTTGAGAGCTTAATCCAGTTCATTTTCCTAAAAATATGAAAGCTGACGTTTGTCAAAAATATTCGAGCAGAATATTACTTATTTTCGCGATTAGCAACGATATCGTTTATACGATCGTTGATATACGAAATCTGCCCCCTGTCGAACAAATCCAATTCCACAACATGCACATATTTCTCCAAACAAAACTTACAAATTTGACACTTCGCCTTCTTTAGCTAGAGATTCATATTTTATACGTCTCAGAAACGGGCAGATAACTCATTGAGACAGTTAGCTGTTATATTCTTCGAATAGCTGCTGTTCGACGGTTGAAAAATGAACTTATGCATATCTGACAGTTAACCCCTGGCTATCTGTCTATGAAAAATCGGCCCTAAATAGTTTAAATAATATTTAAATTAATTAGTTTGAAACAAGTTTTCGGAAAAGTAACAAAATACTAGTCGGAAGTTCCGGTAACCCTGTTTTGAAGAACAAAATGTTAAAAAGTACTTCTGTACACTTTTTGTACACGGTTAAAAATATGGGGGTGTTATTTTTAATACATCCGCAGTATTACAGGTCTAGGCAATACAAGAAAAATTTAATTTCAATATTTTCAATTTATTAAACTTTTTCCGTAACATATTTATATTCAAATTTAATAATTCTTTCATTAAAATGCTCATTTTAATACGAATTTTCTGAACTTTAAACTTTAAAGATTAAAATCCAGTATTTTTGTCCTACAATCTAACCCGCGGTCTAGAGATTCGAGTTCATTGCCTCAGATATATTGCTATTACGTTCCAAAAAGTAAGTAATTGACTGAATAATAAATAAGATATGTAATTCGGGTATGCATGAGTTCTCATTTCTATTTCAAGGTAAACATACCTACTAAACGAAGCACAGCGGGACTCTGTAGGATTATTTTCAAAGGGGATAAGAGACTACGGGAATTTTCTTGACAATTTTCTATAATTTTTGTAATATTTAAACCCAATAAAAATTAATACAGTGTGCGGCAAGACAACTTGCTGATTTTCAACGGAAATAAACCCAAAAGCAGTGGACATACCGTTACAAAAACTTGTTTATTCTTGTTACACAAGATCTGAATTTTTCATTATACTACATCGTTTTAAAGATGATATCGGACAAGTGTTGGCCTCCGTTTTCGATACACTGAGATACCCGACTTTCGAAGCTCCTCTGCCCTGAATTCTTGCCCCCACAAATTAACTGGGGTCAGTTCAGGGCACAACTAGGGTGCCCTAGAAGCCATGTCAAACACAGGTTTTCAGTACCAGGCCGAGTTCAGTGCTATATCGAACGCATTAGGGTTAACCCAGTGTCCACTAGTGCCCATGTCAAACAAAGCTTCCGCTTTTAACTCTGCGTTTTCTCCAGACTTCTTTGCCATGATTAAATGTGTTTATTTTAAAATCTAGTAACCTTGGCGGTGTCTCATCCCAAGTCCCACGCTTCGAAATGCCTGCTTTCCCTTAGACTAAGCACATCTATCTTAAAAATCGTCATGGGAATGCGATTTAGCTGAACATTAGCCGTATTTTATTATCAGCGTGATCTGATCCGGATCAGATCACGATAATAAAACAATACGGATCATTGAAAAGTTTAATTTCTGAATTGTGGCAACAGTTGCTTTCAAAAACAAAGGAGATAATAGAGGGGTATTACAAACTTCATATTGCTACCAGCCAGTTGCTTTCAAAAACAAAGCAGATAATAGAGGGGTATTACAAACTTCATATTGCTGCCAGCCATATTGCAAATATTCTGCTCAACGTGACGTCACACAAGGCACTTGACATTTCGCTTGAAATATCGGGGGTGTTACCATATTTAATGGAATTTGCATAATTTATCTTTTCCAATTTGTTTTTAATAACAAATTTATTTCATATATCTACAATTATGCAACACATGAACAATATTTTGCAGCTAGCACTTGAGTTTATTTTGGCATATTAAGGTGTGTCCAGACCAGCCAAACATTTCAGAAATGTTTATGAAGCAAATCGGACACATTTCATAAACATTTGTAAAAGATTTCTGAAATTCATTTATTAAATGTTTATGAAATATTTAAATTTCATCCTTTTTTGGATAAGAAAAAAATATGTGGTAGGATTATAATTAGATTAGGGAATCACGCGGCACGCAATTTAATTCAAATAATTGTTCATTCATCACTTTCTCATTACGTAGGTATCCCAAGCTTTTCTTGACATATGTATTTTATTTACAAAAAAAATAATCGAAAAACAGCACTTACTTTCTGCAGGGAAAGTTGTAAAACAAATATTAATTCCCATCACGATTGGGAAACTGTGAAACATTTCATAAATGTTTTCAAACCACCAACACATTTCATAAAAATTGTTTTGTTTAATAAATGTTTAAGAAATATTTAAGAAATATGTAGGTATTTAATTGTTTATCAAGTGTTTGGCTGGTCTGAATAAACCTTTAAAGAACGAAAAAAAATAACTCGGAACTCGATTGCGAAAAAATCAATTGATTTTTTTTCCACTTTTTAGTCTGGCAACGTGATTGTGTGGCTATCGTTTGCAGGCACACCAACACTTAAAAATGAAACAAGCCATCTAGTGGGAAATAGTGGAAATAATTTTCAGATCATGTTTCATGATCTCGATGAGAAGCAGGATCATGTGCTGTTGTTGTAATTGCATGTAAATCGATGATCTATATGGATCATAGCTGATAATAAAAAACAGCTATTATAAAAATCTGCGTGAGAACAATACTTAACTTACCAGCAGAATACGGCCTCTCATAGCATTTGCAAATTGAAAAAGTCCGGCATGAATGGTAAAGGGCGCCAATAATAGTTGCACACAACAGCTGTTTTTTATTATCAGCCATGATCCATATAGATCATCGATTTACATGCAATTACAACAACAGCACATGATCTTGCTTCTCATCGAGATCATGAAACATGATCTGAAAATTATTTCCACTATTTCCCACTAGATGGCTTGTTTCATTTTTAAGTGTTGGTGTGCCTGCAAACGATAGCCACACAATCACGTTGCCAGACTAGAAAGTGAAAAAAAAAATCAATTGATTTTTTCGCATTCGAGTTCCGAGTTATTTTTTTTCGTTCTTTAAAGGTCTATTCAGACCAGCCAAACACTTGATAAACAATTAAATACCTACATATTTCATAAATATTTCTTAAACATTTATTAAACAAAACAATTTTTATGAAATGTGTTGCTGGTTTGAAAACATTTATGAAATGTTTCACAGTTTCCCAAACGTGATGGGAAATCATTTTTGTTTTGCAAGTTTCCCAGCAGAAAATGAGTGCTGTTTTTCGATTATTTTTTTTTTGTAAATAAAATACAAATGTCAAGAAAAGCTTGGGATACCTACATAATGAGAAAGTGATGAATGAACAATTATTTGAATTAAATTGCGTGCCGCGTGATTCCCGAGACCAAAATTACAATAAAAAAAACTTTACTCGCTGGTAATTATAGTCCTACCACAGATTTTTTTTTCTTATCCAAAAAAGGATGAAATTTAAATATTTCATAAATATTTACCCTCTTATTAATAAACGCTGCGTAAAAGTTATCAACTCTTTATTCAGAAGTTACGTACAATTTTTGTATGCTATCTGATGTCTACTAGCTAACTAACTTGTGCACATTTGTTTATTAATACGGGGATTAATAAATGAATTTCAGAAATCTTTTACAAATGTTTTTGAAATGTGTCCGATTTGCTTCATAAACACTTCTGAAATGTTTGGCTGGTCTGGACACACCTTAATATGCCAAAAAAAACTCAAGTGCTATCTGCAAAATATTGTTCATGTGTTGCATAATTGTAGATATATGAAACAAATTTGTTATTAAAAAAAATTTGGAAAAGATAAATTATCCAAATTCCATTAAATATGGTAACACCCCCGATATTTCAAGTGAAATGTCAAGTGCCTTGTGTGACGTCACGTTGAGCAGAATATTTGCAATATGGCTGGCAGCAATATGAAGTTTGTAATACCCCTCATTATCTGCTTTGTTTTTGAAAGCAACTGTCGCCACAATTCAGAAATTAAACTTTTCAATGATCCGTAGTGTTTTATTATCGTGATCTGATCCGGATCAGATCACGCTGATAATAAAACACGGCTAACAATTCCAAATTTTCAAATCATCCATCCCAAGCCATATTGATATACCTACATGAAATCCCTGCATCATCACCCCCCGCAACGATGAACGACTGCGTCGTCGTTGTCATGTAATTTCCAATTTACAATTATCCCGTACTCAATCAGATTTCTATTTTACTACCCCCACACGCTAGCGTCAGTCAGTCAGCCAGAAGATCTGCTGTCAAGTACCGGAGAAGGAAAATGCATATGCTGTCCCCTGAAAGTAAAAAAAGGATCGTCCCCGTTATATGGTGCGTAAAACGATCCTAGATACTCTCCCAGACTTATACCTGCCTCAGCAGCACCAAAATGCATTTCAATTTTTTGGTGCAGCCAGGAGCAGGAGCCCTTCAAACTTCAACAATAATTGCGGCGATTTGTGCTGGTGCCTGCATAAAGTGCATCACATCACAGTGCAAAGGGTCCATTTTCTCGCATACACCATCGCACCATCGCACCACCACCACCAACACTATCAAAGGCCGTTAACCCACACCACGCAGTATACTTGCTATACACACATCATTACGTTTAGTAATTACATGATAATAATAAAGGAACGAAAAAAAAAAACACCACCAACCACGACGAAACAACCACAAAAGCGAATCCAAAAAACCTGAAAGAGGAACAGAAAACAACACCGAACGAGTTTCGAACGAAACGACCGACCGATCATTTAGTTAGAAAACGAGCGGCGCTGGAAGTGCACGCGAGGTTACTTACCACTCAGTGCAGATACAAAGTCAACGTGATCACATTTTAAATATTTTTTTTTGACAAGTTGGGAATATACACATTTTTTTTCATTTTAACAATTTCCTTTTTGGTGCGAGTTATATATCGATCGTTCTCAAACTCGAAAAAAATAAATTTATATAAATGTACCTATAACAAAAAAAAACAAAACAAAAGTCCCCCTGAAAAAAAAAGTGTTAACACGAAATAGTTTTTTTTTTACTGCCAAATAAAACCAAGTGATAGAAAAAAATCCGTAGACTCCATACCAAGTTACAACTTAAAGCAAAAAAGATCTCAAACAAATTATTTTACTTACAACTAATTTATTACAAAAAAAAAGAAAAAAAATATTTAAAATTAGCAACAAGAAAAAATACACAAGTGTCTGGATAATACCTCCCAACTGTGAATACAAAAACGACAAAAAATAAAATAAAATTGATTTACCAAGAACGGCGAAAGAATCAAAATTCTGTGGAGAAATATTCAAGAGACTTCAGTTAGAAGCAGCACACCATCAACCACTACCACCACCACCACCACCATCAACCACAACCACGTCGTTGTCAAGCAAAAGAAGCACAAAGAGCAACAAGCAGCACAGCCACCACAATCTCGAAAATATCCATAGCGAGCCCCACAAAGGATCGTTGTCAGTCGTCGTCGTTGTCGTCGTCGTGTTGTCGTTGCCGTTGTCGCCGTAGTTGTCGTTTGTAGCTGCAGATCGATCGCTTGCACCACAAAGAGTTTCGGTTCTGTTGACCAATCTGGCTGCCGTTACACATACTCACTTTGCATACCTACGCACATATTCGCCTCGTTCTAATTTATTTTAATTTATGTCTAGTTACACGATTAATTTTTATTTAAACACTTCTTAAAAGAATGTAACGTAAATATACGGTGTATATTTAATAAACTCTTGCATTCTCTCATATACAACACAAAAGCAAAAGCACGAGCACGAACCATAAAGGAACGTACAATTCGAGGAATAAAAGTGAACAACTCGAGGCCACAACAACAAGAAACAAGATCAAAAGTACTATCTATATTCAGCAACAGAACAGAAACACAAACAGGAGAACAACAATACGGAAATTTGCCCACTCAAATTGAGCATCGTGATCGTACATCATCATCCAGCAGCCGCAGCAACAACAGCAGCAAAAGCCGCTAACAAAGCCGCCCAAGATCGTTGAAAGATCATCATTTTCAGCAAACATTCAGCCAGCTATATGACTAAATCGATTGTTGAAAAAATGTCTGCAGCTATTATGCACAACAACGCATCTATTTATCACGATTGTGGTGAATTTCTTCTAAAGGTATGTTTCGTTCTCTTTCCAACATTATTATTAGTTTTTTTTTTTTTTTTTTTTTTTATTTGTGGCTTCTGATTGCGTGTGATTTGCGTTTTTTTTTCTAACTACGAAATATGCATACATAATTATATATTTGGCGGGAAAAAATAAACAGAATCAAGATTCACTGTGCAGCGGTGTGCCAGTGCAGTGCACAGGGCTGTGGGGGTTATTGGAGTTCTCCCCACTTGGCTGGCTTGTCTCTTTGTGGTACGAGTTTTGAAATATAATTAAACGAGTAGCAAGAGCATGACTGGGACTTTTCTGCTGCTTTGGGGGGTGGATCAGTGGAATCTCTCTGTGACAAGTGTAATTTTGTAATTAGCTTACGTTCAAGGGCCTATCGCTATCAGTGATGGCAGCACCGTTGGCTGGCTGGTGTGGTATAGCTTTGACTTATCAGCCTTTTAAATCACAGTGTGATCAAACAAAAAATTCGCAACGTGATGATCGAGTCGAAATCTGTTGAATAACGTGTGATCAGCTGTTTGTTTTTAGTGCAGACGTGGAACTATAACCATTTTAAACAAAACTAAAAGCGAAAGAACCAAATTTGGAAAGAATCTATTTATTTTTTTTGTTCTGTACGCGTACCTCTTAATTGAGCATTACCGTTCACTTACGCACAACAACTTTCGTTTCATGACTTTCGATTTTCTATGTTCTCTTTCTACTTCACACAGCGTAGTCGGTAGTGTAATCAACTTCCTGCCCTCGTTTTATTCCCGACATTCGTCTGCATTCGCTGCAGCGCGAGAGTGGATTAGATTGTCATAGAAATGCAGCTATAGGGAAACGGTGGTTATTGTATTGCAAAAAGGGTATTCTTAAAGAGGAATGGATGGGGATGCCGAACCCTTGCTTGAGTCGTTCGACTTCTTTGTATTGGCCATAATCCAGTACCTACTTTTGCTGATTTTAGTTTAGACAATGAAAATGATCCCAAATTTGTTTACTCTATTATTTCGATCACAAACCTAACTCGTCCTTGAAAAGTTGGTATGTAAATTGGTTACCCGTTGTACGCTATCTGACGTTTGTTAAAATTAAACTAGTGAAATTATTAAATTATGTATATGGTAAAAACTTTCATAAACAATTATTGTTATTTAAAAAAAATACTCTTGATCGATCATGTTCAAATTGAACTTATGGTTTGGGAATGTCTCAAATGCTGGTCTGATCGTTATTCAATCAGTCTGAATGTTTTTAAGTTTTGGAAACGAAGCCATTCAAAAGACTGTCGCTACACCCTGAATGTTGCTCTAAAACTACTAACATATGATGTGTTGTTTTTGACAGATAATTTTTTACTTTCCTATCAGGAAGTGAACCTGAACTTCGGTTCGCAATCACTTGACCAATGTATGGGAAAATCAGCTTGACGACATTCAACTGGAAAGTTTCGTGATGAGCGGAATATAGCATTTGAAAGTCATTGGACTTTGCTAATAATCATTTTTAACCTTCACGCTAAATATTTTGTAGGTCACAATGATTTATTTTATATGAGTTTGCAAAATCCCGGATTGAATGGAATATTTTTATCTTGTCAACATTAATCACATTTATTCCCGTTGGCGTTTACCACTATTGCAGCATAAATGAAAATCCAATCTTTGAGCTTAATGGCTCGAGTTGAAAACGAAATGAAAACGTCAACCGGAATAGGGCCGGTTAGCAAATCAGGAATTAACTACAGCGACAGCTATACTATGGCTTTTGACATAAAATAAAATGCCAAATGGTTTACTATTTGATTTGCTTAAGAGAACTTTGTGAGAGGTATCCACTCTTTCTTTTGGATATCCTGCTTGAGATATTCTACGTATTTTCCACTCCTCGACCCTAGTACTCTACACAGACTCATAATTATTTACTGAGTACGTCAAATGCACCAATCTCAAGGGTAACGATAACCTATAACCCACCAAGAATTTCTTGTCGAAAAATTTCAGATATGAAATTGCCAAAGTGCAACTTAATTTTCCTGTTCCTCTACAATCAATTTCAGCTACCTCCAACTTCAGGCATCAAACAAACACCAGAGTTTCACAAAAATTCCCCTCCAAAAATATCAATACAATAACAGTTTCAAGTAACGATGATTTATAACGATATCCAATTCCCAAATACCCTCTAAAAATTACTCTTCGCTTCGGTTTAGTGCATTTTGAAGAATCGTTTCAGTAATTTTATGGTCTTATTCTTCGTCGAATAACAGGTACCCAATAACCCAAAACCGGTTGTCATAAATCTAAAATTTGTTCATCAACCGAAATAAGATTAAAAAAAAAAAAAAAACAATGAAAATTATCGGCATGTGTTGGAATATTCAAATTTGTTGAACAGTTACGCGTTTTAAAATCACTAATTTAATTACTATATTGATTCTTATAACCTTGTTTTGTCCAAATATTGCCTGCTATATGACTAGTAGCACGTAAAACTCTGCATAACGCATAAATGACATTTCGCCGTAAAAATGTACACATTTTTAATGTAGGTACCGGACTAAGTTCTGTGAAGTCACAATGGCTAATTTTTTTTTGTTTAACTACCGCTTTTGGAACGCATAATTTATACAAGGGAAAGGTTGGGAATAGCCTCAACCATATCTGCAAAAAAATTCCCTTAAGTCTATATTTCTGAATTTATTACGAAAAATTTCATCCGAATTGCTAAAATTTTGGATATAAACGGTTTGCCACCAAGTACCAAAGCATATATAAATATTCTCGGAGTGTAACTTGTAACGTTTACTTACTCATGTGCAAAGTTCAAGATCGATGCAGCGAATGTGACAAGTTAAAGACTTTCAATCATATTTAGTGTCAAAAATTTTCCGTATAAAATTACCCATTGTGACCTACAAAATATTTAGTCTGAAGATTAAAAATGATCATTAGTAGGGTCCTCTACTTGGCTAAACGCCTAATGGTCAGTTCCATGTAAATTCCTTCACGAAGAAAGCTCTACCTACCAGCGCCTATCCCAGGTTCTACCCTAAAGCACCTGCAAAGCGGCCATTGTTTTTATGGTTTTTCGCAACTTATTTCTATAGATTGCCGTTACAAAGTAATTTTTTTCGTTAAAAAATAAGCGAAAATCCACCTCTTAGTACTAGTTAGTCGTTAATGACGTATTTAAACAAATGTTTGACCAATAAATGCCCAGGTGTTTTCGAATCGAAAAGAGCTGCATTTTTTTTCTATTTCGTGGTAAATAAATAAATTGCTTTCTACGATAATAATTATTTCACCAGATTACTAAACAAAAGCAAAATGTCGAACCAATATAGGTATAATAGGTATAACTGCGCCTTATCACGAGCATTGAAATCTAACAATCTTCCTGATTAAGATGGCGGAACAATTGTGCTTCTAAACTCACAATTGCTTACCCGGGTAAAGTTCAAATATGCAGTCCCGACTGAATAAAGTCGAACTAAGCCGTGGCACTGGAGATGGCGATGGGCCCGCTATTGTGCCAAGTCTTTTTTGACAATCTCACAACTGCATTCAACCGAACCCTCACCACCTATATCATTTGTTGAGGAAATTAATATTTCAAGTGTAATTAGCCTCATATGTCATTATCTAAGGCAGATCCAGGAAAATTATTATAAAAAGTCAATCAAACGGAAGCCATTGCTGTCAATTGAATCAGTACGTTCAGTTCTACCGCTCTGTTCGAAAAGTGCGGTTGAGATTGTTCTTTCACAAGTGAGCGCAAGTGACAGCAAACTCAACGTAACTCCGCCATAACTCATTCAGACAAACACTAAATTTTAGCGTAAGAAATTATGGCATTACCATAATTCTACAACATGTTTTTATGTAATGTGATTCATTTGACATCAATATGTCAATTGCATCACTGCCATATTGCTCTTTTTCAATTTATATTTAAAGTGAAACTTTTGTGACGCAAAACTTGCCGAAACTGACACATTAGCCATTCGGTTAAACAATGTTGATGCTGTTATAGGTTATACAGACAGAGAAAGCTATTCTGCTTTGTTTTAATTAAAATGCAAGAACACATTTCGCAGTGACTGAAGCAAATCACTTGTCTTTTGACATATTTCACTTGGACTGACAGTTAAGCTATCCGTCTGGAATGCTTGACTTGATTTACCTGTCAATCCTCCTTAAATGCCCACAGAACAACTTTAGAACACATTGTCATCCAATGGAATCGTTGCTCGTAGCTATAAATATTTGGGAGCAAATCCCAGCTCAAATTACTCAGCGCTCTCAAAAATCGTTAAATTAATTTTCCTTTTTTCAAGGAGTAGTATTTTTTATTTTTATATAAATTGTATAGCAATTTCCTTCGTGGGTTGGCAATTCGGTTGCAACCCAAGCAAATCATCTCGTCCTGAAAAGGGTCCGATTTGGATTATTTTGCAAGAGGCGGGTCCCGGGGTACCAGTTTTGAAGAAAGGTTCAACCGGACCCTATGGGGTACCAAAAGTAGCCCTCGCTCGATCTATAAACGTGAATCTATCTCGTAACTATGCAGGAAAAAAAAACACGATCAGTGAGTGGTTAGCAAAAAGAGACCTAAATCCATGATCGTACTAAATCGGCAAGGCATTCGCTTGGTGTATATACTCACAGAGGTCATAACACTGGCCTAGGCGTAGGTACATATTGTCGATGTATGAAATATTTCCACTACCTACAGACTAGACACATCGTATGCAGCTGGTGGTCTGCCTTCCTGCTACTAGCTCGACTTTGTAGCAGAGTTTGGCATTCAAATGGACAGCACAAAAGCAACTTTAATCCTGTCTCTAGCAGCAAACCAACTCGAATCGCCCACGGTGCCGTCATAAATGGCATTGGGAATATTGACTGACTGCTTTGATTGACTGGCTAGTTTACAGAATTTCTTATACGATTTGGTCCCGGACTTGACGCCACATCCGCCATATTTGCACGCACCGATAGATTGTTCATTTTTCTCGCTAAATCATTTAGCACAATTCGCACTTGTGGCTTTGAGTAATTTATTTAAGTAGGCATCTGAAGTAAAATTCAAATGAATTTCACTGCTTTATGCATGAGTCAAGTTCGCAATAATGTTCTTTTTTGAATACCCACATCACGTTTGCTATTCTTATTACCAAGCGTTAAAGATCTCTCAGTACAAAGCACATAAATCGCAGTAATTCTATCTTAATCATGGAAATGATGAAAAAAAAAAAAAATTTCTGCCGCTGAACATACAGAGTAACAGAGTGTGTTGATAATATTAGTAGGTAGGTATTTACCAAGTTGATATTCTTTGTTTGTGACTGCCCTTATCGCACTCGCTTGATAATCTTGTGTATTTTTAATTTATTGCCAGTGAGATATAGTTTAAGTCTCTTATCAGTGTCAAGACTGTTCTCTATCAAAGAATAAAAACACTCAATCCCTGGGGAAGATACAAACCTGCTTGATAATAACACTCATGCGTTCCGAAAATTGAGTCCAATTTTAGTCACATATTCCCCTTTCATAAACATAATACATATTATACTCGCTCGTTTGTTCAAACAGTTTGTCATTCTCAAGTGGACTTGAATTGAACTAAACAATGCATGCCATTAAGGCGGCGATAGTCTCACATGTTGCACATGTGGTTGCCAGAAACAGAAATGCATTTTATGCATACAACATGAACATATTTTTTTTTTTACATTCTCCCATGCTATTCCCATGTGTTGACCATGGAAATTTGGATTTCAAACCCCCATTTAGATAGAGGTTTTATTTTTGTAGTCTTAAGATTTTCAAAGACACCACTTCGAAGCCGTGAGCAATTTCGTTTAGCACATTGATAATCAACTTAATAACGCGACCCGGCCTAGACCTTAAAATTTATTATGTAAATTTTCAATTATTCACAAATAAAATTCATCTAATTTGAATACATAATGCTGTTTGCATAACTCATTGGCTTACAAAATTAACACAGCGATGAAAACCATTTTGCGGCTGTGTCCATAAATACTTTTGTATCCGTATGCTTAATAATGTAGGTATATATAGCATCGCCGACAGGTTGTTTTGTTTAATTGTTTGTTAAAGTGCTGGGATTTTTGCATTTGGCGGGACCCAAAACCAGTCCATGCCCGCAAAAGAGGTAGCAAAACATTGAAAGAAAATATAGCGTTTGGTTAACCAGCTGGCACCAACTACACCTATACACAAGTCAGTCAATCCAGGAAGGATTTTAATTACATCGTCGTGTTATGATCGCGAACGAGAAAGTGGATAGGCAAACCAAACTCAAAGCGAAGGAGATATTTTGCGAAGCGTGGTGTAACGATGTCTACCACAACAAATTTCTACATCGATTAAACACGTTACATAAGAAAAATATCGAATGGTTGTGTCTTGTGTAGCATTCAATTGACGCGAAGATATCTTTCTTCGTTGCACAATGAATTGCGCTCAATGACAAAGATCGCTGGAATGTTTCACGTCGACTTGGTCAACAAGGAAAGGCATCTAATGCAACATGAAACGAATCGCTGCTTTTATTTCTCACCCCCTGGGTCTATGATGAGGAAACAAATAAATAAATGTTTACTTTCACCATCTCACGATCACTGTTGCGTGCACATAGATAGTACCAGTTGCTCTGTGACTCACAGTTGTTGCTGCGCTGCTGCAGTTTCGTCACATAACACTGCATACTATATATATTATGTAGTGGTGAGCGTTTCCTGCAGCACACAATTGGAAATTTCAAAACTTCCTCTTCCTTCCATCGAACAAGCGACCATACCTACTCTCGTATGTATGTATTTACATGTACATATTCCGCGAAAGTGCGATAATAATAAATGCAAAGATAGCCGTACAAAATAAAAATAAAAAAAAACCTTTTTGTTGTTGCAACCTCTAGAGGTCATTACGTCAATTGGCGTTTTAATCCGGGTTCTAGAAAAAAAACACGCATATGTGACTGGCTATACTCAGTATATATGCTTTTGAATTAATCTTTAATATTGATACATTGAAACTCCGGTTTAACGAGCGGTTATTTCCCCCACACTCGATTCTGTGGTGTTGCTTTATTCTTTCTGCGAGCGTGTTGGTTTTTATTTTTCCTCTTGGACGTCTCTTATTTCTTTCAGTCGTGCATGTAGTTGTGGTAAATGCTGTTTGTTTATTAATAACAAATTATTCTGAATAGGTTATTAAGGAACAATAATTAAAATAAAGCAAAAACATGAGGTAGCAAAGCAACCAAAAATAACAATCGAAAGTTATGCTGCTTCAATTAAAGGCGCTTGGAAAACGAAAATGGTTGACTGGAGTGACGCTTAACTGTTCACCACATGAAGTGACGACGGAGCACTCAGATTAAAAGATGCCCTCAAAAGTCATAACAAGAATCAAACACAACAAGTTGAAAGCCTTTCCAAAAATGATTACTGTATCCGGGAACGTTGACGACAATGCATGAAGTGGCCTGTGGTGAACTTTAAAAGTCAGATCCGGCTAACGTTTCGTTCTAATGTGATATTCGATCGGACGTTTTCAGATTCGCTCTCATCGATCGGTTTGCTCTAAGTTGCAGAAGTAAATCGTTCGTGCCTTACCAGCTTTTGAGTCAGTTGTGTAGCCTTCGACGCTTTTCCAAGCGTTTTCCATTCATTTACGTTAGAAATTTTATTGATTTCTAAACATTTATACAAATAGATCCAACCGATGCAATGCATTTCTTTGCAGTTGTAAAATTTTACGAAAACGTAAACGAATTCCACAATAGTTGTTGTCAAACTCAAACGCACTTGTGTTGGTTAATCTGAAGCAACTCTGAGAAAAAATCCAGAAAGTGTTCTGAAATCGAAAAAATAAAGTTCTTTTTCGTACCAATCGAACATAAAAAGTAACCTAGAGCAGAAAAGTGTGCTCTGAGAGTGCCCAAACGAACACGACATAGGAGTCCTTTTCATTTTTAATTAAGCGGTTTTTTCCTTCTTTTGTATTTATATTCGTATTTTGATGTGGTGATTTAGGCAAGGAGACCCATCTTCGTTTCGAAATGAGTGACAGTAATTTCCTTTAGATTTTCGGATTGATCAGTATGTAGGTTAGAACTTGGGCTTACACTCTTCTGCAGTTATCGGGGCCTTATACCTAACTTAGCCAAGGTATATTTGTTCCCTTAAGTACGAGAAAAGACCGCTCTTTGCCTTGCAATCAATTGTCTTAGTTAAGTCGCTACCTACCTAAAAGCAGCATCAAACTTTGTTCACCAACGGTTGACTTGGCCGGTTATGCCAGAACTAGACATATGGCCCTGTAGAACTGCCACTAGATTGGCCGCGGGGCTTTGAAATCTACGAAATGTTGACGTGTATCGTGTTGAACTTCTAGGTTATTTTTTTAAGATCTGGAATTTTCCATTATGCCTTACAAATAAAAACAAAAACTCGTTCTTGTGATTAAGGCTTGATTAATTCATTCGTAGAACCTGACCTTGACATTAGCCACTTAAGCTGGTTTAAGTTTTTTTTTGTTTGTCTTTACTGGAAAGTTCCAATTCGCGAATCATCTGGATATACCAATGTCCAAGGTGCACTGCTGTGCTTCCTATATTTCTAGTGAACCGCTGCTTATACTCGTCAGATAACTTTAAGTTGTTGTCTGTCACGAATTTCCAAATATGATCATGAAAATCTTAAAAATTCTGAAAGAGCACTCATCTTTAGAGCCGGCGTTTGGTTCTTATTACAAGTCAGTTAAATCTAATAGTTTTATGGGAAAAAACGTTGATTTTCTTACTCAAATGGAAAATAGAAATCATTCAAAAACATTTATCGGGAGTAAAAAGTCTTAATTTTGAAGGAAGGACTAGGAAAGTATAATAAATTTGATGAATTCTGAAAGCTTTCAAGGTGTTGGCTAAAGTAAAACTTAAATGGTGTCGCCAATTTTAAACCAACCATGTTTGAGGACAAATTCCCAAAGTTTCCTGGAAAAAGTGACCAAACTCTTTGACAGCATTAGATGGCGTATACAATGAGACAAGTATTGTCTTACACCTTAAAGAAAATTAAAGAAATATTTGCTCGTTAATATGTTTGTGGAATGTTTCCCTTCTTGCCAGAGTATCCGCTCAAATTACCCAAAGTGACCCAATTGAGACAAGATATCATTTTTTGCTTATACTGACTTATATCGTTATGTGCAACGTAAAACTTGTTATGGCCTTCAAAAAGTATAACGTTCCACAGATCCATATAATCTGCTTATTGTGTAGTTTCAAACGGTAACAAGTATCTACCTCTAGCGATACACAAAACACGATACGGGCGTGTTTGGACGAGGTATAAAGTTAGGTAATCCTTCAATTATTTTCGCCTTAAACCTCTTTTGCCTTTGTCGGCTATAATTTAACGAGTTATTTCCATATTTTTGATTGTCGAATGTTGTTAGCTGAGTTGGGAGCTCAAATTGCGATTCGCCAAACGAGATGTATAAGTTTTCAATGCAAACAAATACCCGTACGGATTGTCAAATGATCTGCAAAACTGCTTCCACAGAACTACCCCAAGAGAATAAGTACAAATGTAGGTACAAAAGCTTGTCTACCTCTGAACTGCGTCACTAGACCTCTGATTGAGTTTTATTAGCAGTTGATCCATTGTGGCATGGCTTCGAACTTAGTTGGATGTGCCTTTGTCAGGATTTGAGGTTGGACAGTATCAAGCACTTTCACACTTTGATTGCATTGTCTTAAACATCCGTAGGGGTTATGCGTGATCACATCCGTCACCTACTCTCTTTCACACGTTTAAACCTATTCGAAGGGTGTTGCATGTTCCGCTTCGATCTCAAATACATTTCTCACTCACTTGTTGTGGCCAATGATCACAGCCAACCTAACGACCAATGCGGCACATCTCTCGAAAAATAAAAGGCTTCCGCAGAAAGTTCATTTAGAACCTTAACCTACCTACCTTCTCACAACTGTCACTAATCATCTACCCATTGTCCCTCCTCCGACACAATTAAGTCACATGGGCAGCAAAGACCAGCTATAGTCTTTTATATATAACTGAATGTTTAAAACAACATGCACGCAGTCCCTTTTTTGGTAAGCTTTGACTTTTCGACCTTATGACTCTAGAAAGTACTTTACCGTTAAAAAAAAAACTGGGAACCTAAACTGCGTTGCAGCAGCTGCTATTGGCTTCTTTTTGGTTTACAATTTCAATTAATCCAAAGGTTGCACACAAAATACACTTAAAAAAATGGGTACTTAAACCATTTGCGATCATGAAACATGAACTTTTGTTCTCAAACTATATAAGTAGGTATTTTCGGACTAAATACAATCAACCAAAAATGCAACAAGTCGGTACCTATCTTTGCTTGTTTATTGCTTGTTGTCAAAAGTCAACGCACAAACTACTGAATCGATTTGACCGCACGTTTCAGCACATGCTAAAAAAACAAAACAACCCGTGGCACACACCTTTCACAAAAACGCTTGACAATCACAACAAAAAGTCGACAAAAACAATCGCTAATAACCTTTAAAAATAACTCGCAACTGCGTAAATCCAACATTATAATGACATTTGTCAAGCAGTTTAATTAGATACTAACTTGTAGCTTAAAAAAAAAACTATTAAATTAAAAACGAATCTCCACTCAGCTAAAGAGGAAAACAAAAATAAAAGAACAAGACACGAGGAAACAGAGAAAAAAAATTAAAGCTCGAATTAATGAGACATACTCTTAGAATTTTTTTTTATTGCGTGGTACCCTGTACCTGGATAATATCAATCGAAATTCGTTATAAAAGAAAAAAACAGGTTTCTTCAAAAAAATTTATTTATTTTCGTGTTATATTATTATTGTTTTTTTTTTCGCCTGAAATCTGGTTTGGACGGTGTTGTTATTTGTTTTTGTTCTTTTTTATACCTGTTTTTCGTCTTCTTAATATATATAAATTTTTTTTTCTTCATTTCGAAGATAAGCCTCCCTCTTCTTAGGTAATCGACACACAGGTAGTCAGTCTCAGTCGTCTTTGTCGTCATCATTTGTGTTCTCGCTGTGTTTCTGTATGGATCTGTAGTGGTAGGCTTTAATTTTTTTTTCGTTGACTTTCGGTTCGACTCGTTTTTCATGTTCAAAAGAACATTTTGAGAGGATCCTGTTCCCTGCAGGAGTGGTAGACCGTAGACATCTGTTTTTTTTTTCTCTCTAAATCCCTTAACAAACTGATACTGGTATATATTTTTGTGAAGAAAGGTTTCTTTTGATGATTTCTAAGATAAATATCTAGTTGGATGTTTGGTCTAGGTACCTGTTAATTTGTTGCCTCTACCTGATGCGTATGTGTTTCTATGTTTCTCTAGTACCTGTACATTCTATTCATTGCGTGTAGTTCAAGCAGAAAACTAAAACCCAAAACACATGTCTCCAGAAAGAGATAGTATTACAACATCCGGGCTCTACAAAAATCGACCCATATCCGAATCGTACACAATTAGGTATCTTTTGAAAACTAAAACTACATCGCAATAGCTACTGTGAAGAATTGCACGCCGAAGGGCAGTCGATCGACTGAAAAAACAAAAACAATTAAATTACTTGTAGTCATTATTGTAATATACCTAGTAGCAGGCTAGTATTATATGAACGCTACTATTTCCACATGAATCGATTCCAGTTCATATACCAGTCACGGCACAGCCGCAACAGCAACAGCTTCAGTGTGGAAAGACACAAATTACTCCAAGCCAAGACTTGTTACTAACTTTCGTATGAAATCGCTATTAGCAAACCGAATGTTTTACGTCGTTTGGCTGGTTGGCTTACTGCTTCGCTGCTTAAGCAATGACAGCTAAAGCCCCCCTCCCTGGATTTCAGCCACAGAGGGATCCGCACCCGCGTGGGAAGAAAAATACAGGTTTTTCAACCGTATACTAGTTTTATACGTTGTTGGTGTTTTTCCTTTTACTTTCCTATAGCTGTTGTTGTCGTCGTCGTTACACATTTAGCCAGCAACTTGAGTTATGTTATGTCGGCGCGCTTCATAACACACGAGTCTCTTATATAAAACGAAACCATTTTGCAAGACTGTTTTCTTATACAATGCTATTGCAAAAATATTAATAAAAATTGTTTTTCCTTTTTTTGTTTTAGAGAGAGAGTAAAAGAGTTTGTGTTTGTGGTGTTTCCTTTCTCCTTGTGAGATCAGTAAAGTACGACGGATCACCTAGGCAAACCGTGTATTAAAATAGATCTCTTTATACATTCGACTTCCGTTCCAGATAAACCGAGTATCGGGTATAAGTCGATTGACTTTCAAATGTGTAAATCAAATTGCTGGAATAGGTATTATATATGTACGAGTTACATGCAAATGTAAATACCTACAAACTAGCTGCATACTATCACTGGAAATGTGATGAAATTTGAATTTTTTGCATTTGAAATGACAGCTAAACAACGCTTCATTGTGCTACGTATACGTGTAGTGCAAATGTACTCGCGTTGACATTAAAATGCGCGGTTTTGCATATTTACGGTGCAATCGATTCCAACTTTGCTGTGGTCATATATATATATTTTTTTTTTGCATTTTAATAGATACGTTATTCGTGTGGGTAGCTTTTTGATATAATAGAGATAGTTCGGAGCTAGGCCTTTGTGGGTAAATTTGTTTTACATTAAAACTTTTAGCATTTCATTGATATGGACTATACCTATTTTGAGCTACATTGCCCTCGGCTGCAACTTGTGGTCCCAGTAAAACTTACTGTAAAAGAAAATCATTCCACGACTGGAACACAAATGAAAATTACTGACATTTCAAAATGTCTTCGAGTTCGTCATCTTGAAAGTTGTTGCATATTTATCGGCAAGATCGAAGGTGAAATAAGACTGCGTGTCAAGTGGTGAGTTCTTGTTGTCAAAATGGGGGCATGGACATGGAGGGTTTAAGGCATGCTTCATTTTTGCTCTAGGCTGGCGGTCTGTTCATTAGTAAATTGTTTCTCTAATTCCTATAGAGATCTGACGCATGACCATGACCGGTTAATTTTGAGAGATTAATTTAGATCTAGTCCAATAACAAGCTATCAGCGCTGTTCTAATAATCATTTGTATTTATGTATTCTATACTTATATATTTTGTAGGTCACAGTTTGTAAGTTGTATGGAAAATTTTGTGAGTTGGAAAAATTTTGCCTGGGCACCGAAAATGATTATTCGTAACACGCTACGCGCTTAGTAATTCATCAGCTAGTATTGGCATTTTTATGTGATCACTGATCACTCTTTGATTTGCATACAGTAGAAGCTCTGTAATAGGGCTACCGGCTTTTTAGGAGAGATTTCATTAGGTCAGTTTTAAAACCCAACTATGTAGGTACTCATTTGTTTAGCACACAGAATTTGATAAACACCGACAAAAGAATATTCCCGAAATAAAAAAAAAACAAAACTTTATTAGTTATTCTGTATAAATACCTTCGTTAATTTATTTGGTTTGTCTTACTGGTTGCGATGATGGTTGGGAAAGAATGATGAAATTCGGTTGACAAAAATAAGCGTTTCCCAGGAAAATGGAAAGAACGCTGCTTAGACAAATGGTACTGGATTATTAGAAATTGTACCAAATATTTACATTAGAGATTGGTTTTCTAGCAATATTTAAGAGGCAATTTTAATTAATAATTATTATAGCATGACTTGGAAAGCAAGTTCAGCTAAACACAATAATGATTGTTTATATAAAATAAGAAAGAAAAAAAAACTGTACCAACCGCGCTATATCGCTTACAAAAACATACCTCGGCCAGTTGAATGGTAAATAAAGGAAGCGAAAAACGCTTTTTCTAAAACTTCTGAATGCGCAATAGATGGATAAAATTGCAAGTTCAAAAAATTTGAACGGGATGCAACACATAATATCATAGCAATTTTCCCTTAAGCTAAAATATATGAAAACCCTGGCACCCACTCTAGAATTGGGTCTGCCTGGTCCAATAAAAAAATTCTTACTAGCTTTACCTTGGTAACAAAATGTAAATTGACATTTTTTCCCTGTCTACGTTATTGATAGGAGTTCTTAAAACTTCCAAACACATTGTTTGGGACGAGTACACTTTGACACACAAACAGCTGGCATTCATTTATAGCAAAACAAAACCTAAGTACTTAAGGGAGCCAAGGGAGTTCGTCCAATCGATGGAATTTCACAACTGCAATATTTCCTTGATTTTGCAGCTCTGGACACTGGACAGGGACACACCTATCATTTCCTGACTTGAAATACCCTCCATCCATTTGTTGTTTTGTATTTCTCTTAAAGCCCCGACTGACTATATTATTACATCATCCGCTGTCATCTGCATAGCAGAGGGTGGCAGTCTGAACATCTTAAGTGTCATATTGTGTTTTTTTTCTTCTTGCCCCGTGACATGACAAACGATCAGTCGCGTCTGTATGTCGCCACTGCAATATAAACAAAATCAACAACTAGACACATTAGGTATCTTTTGCAATTTAAAAATGACTCAGCATACATAGAATGATAATCCTTATTAGTTTGCTAAAATGTGAGATCTCTTATTTTTCGGATGCTATGCAAATTTTTTCCTACAAAAACGTATCAATTGCAAAGCGCACACTTTTGGATTACGGTTAATGTCATGGATTTAGATTGTAGAACACAATCTGAATAATTTTCCTTGTGTATGCAAATAAAAAACAGTATCATATTTTCCATGATATCGTAAAACAAAGTTCAAATTTCATTCATTTTACTTGAAGATAAGGATGTGCTTAGCAAGTTCACTGGAAAAGTCGTGACACCTTGCCCATATTGAAATCAGAGCTGTGGTATGTCTGATGTGATCTTTGAATGAACTGGGAGTTTTATTTTTCACTCATTTTGCTCTGCAACTTTGTGAATTAAGTCAGAAAGTACTAAACCATGTAAATTTGTTTGCTTTTGAATGACAAACGAAATATGCAAAAACTACATCCTTCAATTCGTTGTGCGGCTACTTACTCTCACTTGATGTTTTTTTTTTTTTGTGTAAAACTACCCTTAGTTTAGTGTTTTTTTGAACAACTACGCTCTACTTGACACTTCGAGACTCGTAGAAGTTGTTGTAATCGCGTGCTAAAAATCCTACTTTGCTTTGCTTTGCTGAGATCGAAACTAAAATAACCAGTCTAATGTTAGCACTCTTAATTGTTCTTTTTAATTCTATTCGTCGAGTCATTGTTTTGATGTTTGAATGACATTCGCACCCATATTTTATGTGTCAAATCTTAAGGACGTCGGTTATCATTAATTATCGCAAAATAAAATAAAAACAAAACTCAAATCGAAAGGCTTTGTTGATAAAAGTTCTTATCGGATGACAAATTATACATTTACTATACGATATTGTTCTATTTTCATGTTTATTCGTCAGGTTTTACTTTCTTTTGATTTACCGGACGTTGATGCGCATTCATATAATAATTGTCAAGTATTACTCAAGACTCAACGGAAAGAGTGTCATAAATACAAAAAAAAAAAAAAAAAACAGTGATAATAGAATCGAATATATGTCACTTTGACACTTGACGCGGTAGTAGAATAAGGTGAGGTATTTTTATAGTCGAAGACTGTGTCTAGCTGATAAAAATTGTGTTTGTGTTGAGTTTGTTATAAAACTTGGCAACAATTTTCAACTAGGTTTGAATTGGATTCCTTTATGTTTGGTAAAGTGTAACTATAGGCGTGTTTTTTTGAGTCGATCTCAGCAAAGCAAAGTAAAGTAGGATTTTCAGCACACTTATTACAACAACTACTGCGAGTCTCGAAGTGTCAAGTAGAGCGTAGTTGTTGTAATTGCGTGCTGAAAATCCTACTTTACTTTGCTTTGCTGAGATCGAAGCTCAAAAAAACAGGGCTTATATTGAATTTCGTTAAAAAACAAGCTTTTGCATGAAGTAAATTCATCAATTTAGTTGACTGATGTCAGATTTACACTTGTACTAGTTTTCGTTATAAAGTAACCTGGCTTATACACAAAATATTGTAAAACAAAACTACACACAGCATAACATCCCTACACAATCTTCTCAACAATGTGTGATGAAGGCAGTGAAAGTGGTTCTAAACTATTTCCCTTTGCCTATTTATATATAAGATTCTGAAAACCCAGAAAACCCTGCGTAGCGATTGTTATTAAACTATTGAAAAACTAATTAAATCTTACTGTAACAAGTGGATCTTACAAAAATAATCTTACAATGTGAAAGCTAATACCCTATTCACACCGAAAACACTCGAAAACAGAAGTTTGCCCATCCACATTTCAGTTTCCAAAACGAGTTGTTCAAAGTAGTTTTCCACGTAAACACCACGAAAACGACTTCCAATCGTTGGATTGTTGAAACAAACACACCTTTCAGCAGAACAACTGACCGAACAGAAGTCGCAACTCACAATTTAAAATCATTTTCCACACTTAATTGATATGACATATTTTTAAATGCTTTGAATTAATCACATTTGTTAATTAATGCAATGGAAATTTGTTACTAAAATAGTCTACACAGAATTTTGAAGAATAGTGTCCAACAGCTGATTGAAAATTCAAACGAACACTAGTTGCTGTTCGGTGTGAACGCATCGACTAGTTTTCGACGAAAACACGGTTTAGCGGTGTGAATAGGGTATCACCTATTAGCCTCAACATGAACCAATTCCTATAAAAAAAAAAATTTAATTTAGAAGTCAGCATGACTGGAATTTTTGACTAGAGCGAATTATATTTGGAAATAAATTCAAATTTTTTTTTTCATGGGATAGGCACAGCTTGTCGATGTTGCACATCGTTACCGTGCTGGTTCATAGATGTCTCTGGTCGGATCAAAGTTTCTGTTTCTGTAAATGACCACCTCCGTCACACTGCACACAATGGTGAGACCCACAGAAGCAGAAGGGCAGCAGGACATGTGTTGAAAGTCAATGTGCCACGGCGATTATGCGCATAAATTGATTTTTTCCATAAGTCCATTAAATTATAACCAGCTAATGCAAGTTAAATAAAACAACTCGACTCTTCCAAGCAGTTGCTCATCCTACCTACAAAGCTTGCATTTTAAGTCATAATTTTATCCTTACCACCTGCATCAAAGAACTCCCGCAAAAACGAAAGTGCCAACAGCATACGAAACACTTTTTACTATCAAATCAAATTACCCATAAATATACGCCATCGTTGTTTATAACAAATGACCATTATTCCATTCAGTAAATAAAATTGCTCTATGCTCATGAAAAATTCCTATGCAAACTCCATCACATGTTTCTGCGAACGTGGCAAAAAAAAAACACTGCACAACATCCTGTTTCATTGTGTGTGCACTGTGCACACCTCATCATCGTCATCGTTGTTGCCGCGGTCGACGACGGCAGCCCACCTTGAGTGCCAAGACAAATGTTATTGCATTTTCTTCTTGACTGTGTTTTTTTTGAAGTCGTTAAACAAATTACCAACAACAACAAACATTAACAGATGAACGTAATGAATAAAAAAAAACACCAAAAATGCAAATAGTACACACCAATGTGACCGCGACTATTAGGTATCACTTTTAATAACAAATATGTAGGAAAAAAAAAAACAAGTGTGTTTGTGAAACTGCCACAATGACGGATCTAAGAAACCAGTATTCGTATCATTGCTGACTTGAGGCAGCAGCACGGTATAACACCTTTAAATCTGGTACGGGTAATCCCCCAAGCCTCGTGTCGTTGCTGTCGCGGTCGCCCTGCCTCCTCCACCCCCGACGACAGACGTGATCGTTGGCCGCACCACCGCCAACGATTCTACAACTCCTCTATATCTGGTCGGCTTTATTGTTGTTACCAAAACCCAATACCAAGACCGACCTGTCATTGTTATGCTTTCGTGTATGCGGTGTGGAGTGGAGCGGTTTCCATATCCGCGTCTGGCACTGCTGCTGCGAGATCCTAAACTTGGACGAAAGCGCTAAATCTCGGCAAAAATTAAAGCGATTCGGGTCTGTTGTCCATTTCTTCCACCATCTACGCAATAGAAAAAAAAAAAAAAAAAACAAGACCCACAAAATCCACATCCGCATCGGTTGCTGGTTTGGTTACACGCCGACACGGTAGTGATGTTGATCAAGACGATCATGATGATGATGATGCTGATGCGTCCGGCTAGCAGCAGCGGCAGCCTAGGCCAGGTTATGTAACCTTCTTTTTTTCTTATTCTTACAAATGGCTTACCTCATCTCTCGCCACCTTAACTCCGGTTGTGTTTAGACCAAAACAAGATTATGGCTGAGAGTTTGAGTTGCCGCAGTCGTTAAGAGAAAGGAAACAGAAGAGGTAGATGAAAACTCGAACCAAAACCCGTTTTTTGTTTCTAATGAAAGGGAAATGGATGATCAAAATGAAAAGAAAGAGAAGCCGAGATAGAAAGAGAAGAAAAGAAAGTAAATTATTTCTTCGACGAGTTTGAGACTTGAGATTGAGACCCATGGGGCCACGGTGTATTATGTTATTATGACCTGGACAGACTTGCGTAACCCCCTGTCTCTGTTACAACATCGAAAATTTAATCGCTTGGGTTTTTGGCTATTATGTTGGATTTGTCTGACTTTGTGGAGCGAGACACAAAGTCATTATGTGACAGACCTTAATCGCTGTTTATTCAGTCCAAGAGAGCTCCAAATTTAGTAGACCATTGATATTAACACAATTTTGTGTGTTTGTTTGTTTGTAGAGATTTCCTACTTCTCGTGGCTTATTATTGGCGGTGGGTTTTTTTTTCCTATTTATACTGTTTTGTCTTCTTTTCTTTGTGTGTGTGTTACCCAAAGCCTTGACACTTTTTTTTTTTTTAGCAAATGGTGTGGTGTGAGGTAATAATGTAAATTTTGTGAGAACGAAAAAGTGTTTAAATGCGAAACGTATTTGTTATGGCATTGTGTTTGTTTGTATTTTGTGTATGCGCATCGCAGAGAGAGAGAGAGAGACACTGCAACAATGACACGTTTTATGATCGAACGAAAACTTATTATAATGGGCTTGGCAGGCAGATAGTCGTTTGAGTTTGACATTTGCAATGTGATTGGAGATTGCAGAGAGGACTACTCGTCAGTAATGCAGTTTTGTTACTCTGATAGATAAAAAAAAACACGCAATATTTGCATACGTAACTTACGTATTGATGTGGTGAAAAATATATAACCTGCGTTAGTGTTTGTTGATTGATCTACGGTTGGGTACTTTTACAAAGTGATCGGTCACTCACTCACGCCATAAGACATGCATCCGCGCTTGAAGCCAATGAGTCGACTGCTATTGTTTGTATAGTTCCATGCAGTTCCGTATCGTTGCCGGACTAATACGGCACGCACTATACTTTACTTTACTTTAGTAGGCATCTGATTTCTAGTGTTGCACTGACGTGACTATATTTCATTGAAACAAATGGTCAATCCCCACCGAAGTGGCCATTTTAAATTTCTAGACGTATATGAATATCTGTGGCGCTCGCAAATTCACCCGTAGATATGCACGCACTCAGAAACTCGGAGGAGCAAATTCGAGTGCGAAATATTGTGTCATCGTTATGTTCGAAAACAGTACCAATCAGCTTGTGTGGTTAGAACAATATTTTAAGTTTTGACTACCTATACGCTTTCGGAAACCCACAAAATTGCGGAACTCTTATGGCAAATTATTTTGAATTCGATACTAGTGCCGGTTTCTTAGCTATTAGTAAAGAACGTTCTGCAAGGTTGTACAGGAACCTATAATAACAATTGAAGTTAGTATAGTAAAAAATTGAGTACCTTCGCTTGTTTTCGATTTTCATCATCGAACAAAGCGATTTTTACTACCTTTTACAAAAGTGGCATTACTTGTTGAAGAAGAAATTATTCCACTGAGAACAATGATGCGTAGTTCTGATTTTCCGAAATGGCAGCACCTTGAGATAAAATGTCAGGTGTACTTACTTAAAGTAGTTGATAAAGTTAACTTATCAAGTAAAGATATAATTCCAGCTGCTAGCCATCTTTTTTTTCTCGCTTGTTTTATAATTTTCTGAATCTAGTTTGCAAGCAAATGTCAACTTTGTGTAACTGCTTGACAACTTTTGTACAACTTCTGCCAGTGGACATGGTGACTCAAAAAGTGGCAACCATTGACTGATTGCCACTTGTTTAAAATTTATAGACACATGTTAACGCAAGCATCACCAACAAAAGGCAGCAGAAACTAAACCTAGCTCTGCATTCGAGACAATTGAAAAGCCGAACAGAAACCAGCAAATGGTAACCCTAAGACCTCACGGTTGAGAATTTCTCGTTTACGAATATTATGTATATTTTGTTTTTCGTTTGCGGAAAACCCAGACAGCCAAGACTTGAAGTTAAGCTTGCTTTAAAATTGTTTCACTGCGTTCTTCTGTTTAGCATTTCTGATTACCATTCCCAAAAGGTATTAGTATAAATGAAATAACTTAACCTATATGGTTCCCTTGCATGACAATATCGGTCATAAAATTTAGACATTTTCGATAAGTTCGTAAAGTGATGCTTTTGTAGTTTAAAGGACACTTTACTATTTAAAAAGTACGAGTATATGTTTGCTCAATCGTTTGCCATATCAATCAGAACGTTTTATTCCAAAACCAACAGAGGGAGTAATATAATGCGCTGCTGTCAAAAGGAACTGAAACTAGTTCCATGCACTTCTTGGAATAGCTTCAGGAAGTCCTATTGTGTTTATTGCAAGGTATATTAATAATCATTTTTAGCATACTTCTCAAAGCGATCGGGCCTTACTTACACATAATTAGTTTAAACCTTAACACTAAATATTTTGTAGGTCTTTATATATGGAAACTTTCGCCAATTGTGAGTTCTAGTCTGGACACTAAATGTGGTTATTAGTACCGCGCTTCGGGTTCACAATCGTGACTTGCAGTAAGTTTGAGATGCCTGTTTAAAAGTGACTGTTGGTAAGACCTATAAGCAATAGGTCTTAGAAAGGTTAGAATCTTTAGCTTATCTGAATAGCTTTCCAGTCTTACCCGCATTGTTGCTTCTCAGAATTAACGATTATTTTTTATTTCCATTAATTACTTTTCACCAGACAGTTCACTCAATGATAGATTTTTTAAAAAAGAAGGACATTTTCTTATCAAACCGCAGAATAATCTATCCACAAATGGAAATATAAATAACCAAATTTAATTTAGCTTTATGAATCTGTCTTCTAAGCACCAAGTGTAATATATATTTATGTGTACTCTGTTAGTCGCTTTGTTTTTATTCCTGATAAGACGATTCATTATTAATAATTTCCCCCCCTCTTCATATACCACCTACATATAAATAAATTTAAAAGTAAACTTGTTTTGAACTGAACTTCTTATTAAAAAAAAAAACACAAGATAAGATTGCTCCCACTTTATTTCCACACGTTATCTTATCAGACAAGAACAGTTTTTGCCTCTCAGCTCTCATACGACGACAATGTTGTATGTATTGCACCGTACACTACAAACTGTATGGATGGGTGCTGCGAGTGTTGCTTTAAAGTTGGAATTAAAATTCCACAATCTTGGCACCTAATTCTATACACAACCAACTGTACACACACAAATTTCCTAATTTTGACATTTTATGAAAAGTGCTTTATTACATAAAGTATTTTGTTTGCTCTTTATTGAATATTGAAAAAAAAATGGAATAGATTTACAAAAAAAAAGAAAAAAAAACTTTTTCCATGACATGTTGTCAACTGTTCAATTGGATTCGTACATTTGTGGGGCGTATATTTAGTTACTAGGCTTATCGTGGTTCTAATTTTAGTTTCCTGTTTTTCTTTTCTCTTTTATTTTGTTAACAAAGAAACGGTACCTAATAAAGAACACGATTTTATTAACACGGAAGAAAAATGTTGATTACAAGCACCGATTGGAAAATAATGTAGTGATGTGCACTTTCGAAGCTATCCCACTTTTTTTGGTTTTTAGATAAACAAAACAGCTGTCGATGAATTCGGATTCTGTGACCAACTGAATGAACACGAATGAAAGTGTCAAAAATAAAACCTTAGAAACAAGGAATGATAGCGAGAAGCTAGGTCTAGCTCTAGAGTCCTTCATAGACTCTTTCTACATCGAACTATTATTCTTTCGAAAAACTATCGAATGAATGAGCATTTTTCTATATTTACCCAAAACCATACAATAATGTTCATTCTAATTTATTCGATGTTACCATCACTAGAACATTAATGGTTTATTGTAAAATCGTGCCTCGTCAGATTTTATGTAAAATCTCTCCAAATAAGGAAAGGACTCGTTCGATACTGTGCGCATATTAAACACCAACATGGTAGGCTCTACGGCTTTCTATGGGATGTTATCAATCTACCAGATAAACGTTCAACAACGTGTACTGCATAGTTATTGTCTTGAAATATTACACAGATAATGACATTCTATTCGGGTATTCCGTTTAATTGCGCCTACCATGATTGTTGTGTGTTGTTGGGATTTCCATCCATCTGTTTCATTATTGGAGCAAGTGCTATTGATTGTTGGGAAACACTTCTTTATTGGGGCAAAAATGTTTTTGAGAGTAATTTAGATAAACACAGTTTTTGTGATGCTTTTTCTAGAAACGTCTTTAACAAACAGATGGGAAGTAAAAGTAATTTATATACTATAGGTTATGAATTTTATAGGCTGATACAAAACAATAAATTTGTTTATTATATCATAATATTTTGGAGTAAAATCTGCGCAGTCTGATTTACTCTTTACAAGCACAATGGTATTATTTGGACCTAAGCTTGTGTCAAAAATGAGCAAACATTCTCCTAAGTTCAGTCAAAGGATTAGGCCAATATTCTCATTAAGGTTTACGTCATTTTTTAAGCAATCGCACATTGGCTTTTATTATGTCTCCCCCTTTATGATATCAATCGTTCATTTGAACAACTTTTACGTACTGCCAATCTGTCGTGGCAATGGCATAAAGATCATCATGGTCATGGTTATACTCTCCATATTATTGTGATCTAATTTAAACTGTGTACACTGAAGAAAACACGTAATTTTTGTCCTATACATAATACATAAATGTATATCATTGCCTTATATGCGTAAGCTACTTTCCGTGTAAATTTTTTTAAGTATAGCGAAGATTAGATAAGATGCAATAAATCAAACAAAATGTCCGGGCTTACAAAAAATTTGTTTACACAAATGCGTGAATATCATCAATTTCATTTAAATAAATTGCTATCACCGACATTTGACAACTATTTTCTGTTCCCAAGTGTCTTCCATCTCAATAAAGTTGACTCACCGTCACCTGTTGTGTTCCAAATTGTTAATGCAACTCAAATGGCTTAAATGTCAACATTGCGTCATTTTGGTGTTTTCATTGCTGTTTATACCCATTTCCGGATATAAAGCATCATGGAGTATATCGCACAATAATATAATATGCCAAAAGATTCTCATCTTGGTCATAAAATTAACTCACTCAAATGGGTATTAAGAACTATTTTGACAACAGGTTTTTTTTTTTGTGACAAAACAAGTCGTAATGCTTTGGTTGTGGGAATACCGAATGACTTTTCTATAACTGCGGGACAGATATTAGTGAAATTATGACAGTTTAATTGACACTGACATCAGTTCTACACATGTAAAGTCTTCGGTCAATCCCGCGATGTGAACATTACATGTGACTGTGTGTGTGACTGAAGGCGTGTTTTTTTTTTAGCTTCGATCTCAGCAAAGTAAAGTAAGATTTTCAGCACACGATTACAACAACTACTGCGAGTCTCGAAGTGTCAAGTAGAGCGTAGTTGTTCTAATTGCATGCTGAAAATTCTATACATTACGTTGCTTTGCTGAGATCGAAGCTAAAAAAAAACAGGACTAACATTTATTTGAAATCCCAAATAACCAAAGTGTGCAACTGTTCGAGTATCAAAATTTGTTTCAATCGAGATAGGCCCCGCATAACCCACCTGTCAAATGAATCAATAAATATTCAATTATTTTTTTATATTTCGGGTGTTTGTTTATTTGTTTAACTCGTAGGACCTATGTTTATTTTATATGCTTTTATTTATAATAAATTCATAAATTATTTAAAATAATTCATCTCCATAGAGGTAAACGATGCACTTAAGTAATTTGAACTTGAATACACTAAATAGTCGACAACATAAATGTCTAACATTGTTTTATCTTTTTAATTTCAGAATCAATCATCTATTCACCTGCATCAATCAGCTCCTAGTGCGGTGGCAAATACACAATCCAGCAACAATAATAACAATACTACAATGTTGACAGTAAATCAATTGACTTCGACTGGTGTATCAATCCACAATGCGAATGTTTTGAATAATAATTTGAATTTGACCTCAAGTACTCCAAATGGAAACTCATCATCTGCAGCTACTGCAGCATCGGTTGCAGCTTCCGCTGGTTTAATTCAACATCACTTGAGTGTATTGTCTGCACAGCAACAGCAGGAGCAAGAACAAAAGGCCTACATCCATACGGCTCTGACTCGTGCTGTTTCTCATCCGCAGAACAGCGCCGCAAATGTTGTTTCGCTTGTTAATACGCTGATTGAGAATTGTCATCGCAAATTGGAGAGGACACAATCTGAACCTTTGCCACAGGTTAACACATCGAGGTGAGTTTGTGCATTTTAAAACAATTCACAGTAGCATAGATCAGAATGTGGTTCATTTTATTACTCCATCAGTTGAATGCCTTTTCTAGACAATATATGCGAGTAACCTGTTGAAAGCCTACCTAAAGCGCATATTCGTACTCGACATATTATTTCATTTTTGACAGTTTCAATTGTTAACCACCGATAAGATCTCTCTGTCGTCCAATGTACACCAGTACCTTAATGTGCTTCTCCTTCTACAAGTTGAAGTATTGCGTACTTGTACGTTGTAAGCATCAAAAGGCTTTTAGTATTCAATTATGGGCTTGCAATTATGGGCTCGTGACAGCTGTTCTCACACAGAACAGCTGTCACGAGCTGTTATGAGTAAATCCCTTCCGCTGTGTGAAGAAAATTCCAATGAAAAGCACCGCTCCAATCCATCGAAATCAAAGGCTTTCTGTAAGATAATTTGATTAGCCGCACAGGGTGTCGAAGTACACGCATTATTATTTCCGCAAATGAAACGAAAACCAGAGAATTTTGTTGGCTTCGAATTGTAGTCTCTATTTAGAGAATAAATTGGAATCCCAATTTCTGCTCTCAGCACTACATACTCTAAAACATTGCAGCTTTTTTTAATAGAATGACTTCTTCCGATAATCGGTGTCTTTCAAACAACAACAAGAAGAAGGACCACTGGCGAACAGTCTTGAGTTTCATTCTGATTTGCCACGAATGCAGTGTAATTATTACTTACTGTTATAATGGTCATATCGTTCAACAAATAACCACCTGCCGTGTTCAGTTAATTAAACTGAAATGCAGAAATATTAAATGCCAGCTTGTTTCATATTTTTTTTTCTGTTCGAACCTGCTTTTACTGAAAATCAATACAGACTTCCATGGAAGTTGCATAATAAGTCGATATATATGATCTACAGAATCGTAACTTTTGCCTTCTATTTCGTAATCAGTGGTTTCCCTTGGTCCAACCAAAACTTGTATCAAGTACCCACCTTTAACTTATGCGAAAATCAAAATGTGGTATTAATAAATGTATATTTTTTTTATTGCAGATACAAGACCGAGCTGTGTCGCCCATTCGAAGAAGCCGGTGAATGTAAATACGGAGAAAAGTGCCAGTTTGCTCATGGTTATCATGAGTTGCGCAACTTGCAAAGACACCCAAAGTACAAAACTGAATATTGCCGCACCTTCCATAGTGTCGGCTTTTGCCCATATGGTCCCAGATGCCATTTCGTTCACAACGCCGACGAGGCACGTGCAATGATTCAACAACAACAACAACAACAACAACAGCAGCAGCAGCAACAGCAACAACATCAGAATCGCATCAATGCGGCATTTAGTCGTCTACCCCAAAACAACATGGGTAATCATCCTCTACCCCTCAGTCCCCCCTTGAGTATGTCGACTGGTTCAGATCGTGCTTCACCAACAGGCTCCCTCTCGTTGAGCCCAACCAATTCGATGGGAAGCTTCCCATTCGTGGATCAAATCAGTCCAGCTAGCTCGGTCTTTCCGACGGCTTTCTCATACAATCATAGCCCACCAGCCAGTCCAAATAGTCCAATGTCACCAGTTAATACACCACCACCATCACTGATTTTGGGCACACCCAATCATCAGTACATTAAGCCGATCTCGCAATCGAACATTGGAAACAAGTCTAGCTCACCAATAGCCATAGTTGGTGGTGGCGCTAATGCCACAAACAACAGCACCACTGCTGCTAACAACAATGCAAGTGCTGCCAACTCGGCAGGCAGCGAAGAAGCACGTCTTCCAGTCTTCAACAGGCTAAGCTCTACAGTAGATGCCTTCAACAACTTAGCTCTATAAATTGTTTTCAAACAGAGCAAACGCATTAGCCATTTTTTAAATCTATTATTAATTATCATTGGACTTTATCTAATTAATAATAACAATAATATTGTTTTTATTCTGTTTTACGCATTCGAATTACAAACAAACAAAAAGGAAAACACAAAAATTGAACTGACCAAATCAATTAGATTGACGATAAATGCCGCAAGTGAACATATTAGTTTATATATCAACAAGTATATATATTTTTTAAATTATTTCTGTTCATAATAAGGTATATTTTTTTATTGAAATTTCTTTTTGAAAGTAAATTTTCCGACGAAATACCTACACACATTAGCTGTGTACATGTACATAAAAAAAAATTAATCAAATCGAAAACAACAGCGTATTTTTAATGCAAACTTGTTTGGAAGTGATATAAATATACTAATAAACATATAAATATTTTTTTTATATAAAAATTAGTCTTGTGTATGTGCAAGAGCACAAATAAATTGTCAAAGATCCAATCAATCGAAAAATAGAGAGCGAGAGTAATTGTTTAGTTCTTGAAATGCAGCATAATTTGAATATCATTTTACTTCAATAAATTGTTTATAGTCCCACAAAAAAACAAAAAAAAACAATAATAACTTACCGCAAGACACAAGATATTACAAATTATTATTCTCAAAGTGCCTTATTTTTTTTTTCTAATTTATTATTATTTAATACAATTGTTATATAAGTCTTTCCATACGATTAGTAGTTAGTCCTAGTGACATATTTAAAAATAAATGAAGAAAATGTTAAAAACAAGTCAATACCGTTGTAATGCTGTCTTCCGCTATACATAAAATATTTTACACGATGAAAGTGAAACATTGTTCTTTTGTATGGTATGGCGACGACACGGAAAAAGCCGTCAGCTAAGAATGTTTGTTCGCGTGCACCCCTCCCCAGCCCCTTCTCTTTATCTAGTTATGTAGTAAGTTAAGTCATTTTGCAATGTTATATAAATCATGATTTATACTAATGTAGTTTCCAAGAAATCCTTGGGTTATCTTATTTATTTTTCATTTATCTTCATTTACACTCTAAATGCGCATAAAAAAAAATCTATATTATATTATTATTGTTCTCCTCGTCTGTTCAAGCAAAGTCTGAAAGCAAAAATGCTGCTCTGCAACGAAGCGTAGAAAAAGACACATATTTTTTTTGAATTAAAATTATTGTTCTCAGACTTTTGCGTATTGATAAAATGGTATGTAAGTCATCGCCTTCTATAAACAACACAACTCTTTAAATCTAGTGATAAGGTGAATTATTTATTGCGAAATTCTAAACACAAAAATGACATCCCCAGGAATATACACTATAATTATATTTAAATTATATAATTTAAAAGACAAACGAAAAACTAAAACAAACAAAAAAAAACTCCTTAATAATTGGGCTTCCTAGTTTTTTACATGTAAAAACATGAAACAGAAATAGACATGGTTTTATAGCGTTTAAACAATAATAATTTATACATTTGTAGTTTTTACATAGAATTTTAGTGGATAAAACAAACGTATTTAATTTTTTCTAATTTATAAATATTATATATTTAAATTATTAAATGAATGGAGAATGTTGCATCATAAAACAAAAAATAAAAAACAAAACAAAAAAAAAACACTGAAATGTTACAATTTATTTTGCATTGTATCAGGAATATTATATCTACATAATAATCAAATTCATTAGTGCTGTGTGTAAACGTTTTTTTTTTTCTATTTTTATTTTTTATGTTAAACATTTAAATTTAGTTTTTGTAATGTTTTGCATTTTACAGAGAAAACAAAAAGTCAATTCTTCCACTAGTTACTAAGCAAATTTGTAATTTTTTGTACATCCATTTGAGTACTATCTAATGACTAATGTGAATGAGGTACATTTCTTAATAATAAAAAAAATGTAATTCATACAAAATAAAACAGCTTCCAAAATTGAAATTTTAGCTTTAAGGAAAGATAAACGGTTAAACCTCGAGTTGGCGGTCAGTAAAATGACTATCGCACAAAACTAAATATTTTCCGAGGATTGCTGTGCATTTTTTCCGGATAGATTTCGCAGAAAATATATAAAACAAAAAATTGATTTCATTTATATGTGTAAACTTTATTTAATAAATTATTTTTTTTTATACAGATACATTTTTTATATTTGCCTAAATATGTTATTAATTTCGTTCCAATATATTATTTTTGGGTTAGTTTTCACAACGCTTTTCTCTTTATATAACTTATTTTTTATCTATTTTATTATATATTTTTACATGAAATAGTTATTTAATAATATTATTAATTTAAAACAAAATGTGAGTTTGATTGAATAAAAATATATCATTAAATATGAAAAGATTGTGTGTTTACTTAGTTTGCAATCATTTTCTTGTCTTGTCTTTACATAGAATGATTTAAGGTGATTCCATCGGTTCATGCTGTCAATATCAAATATCCATTGGCGCAGCACAAATAGCAGTTACTTTTGATTTTAATCACCCCTGTCGGGAATAAAATTTCCCTGGGTATGTTTCCCATTCAGCAATCTGATTTACATTGCTGACAAGGGAAACATTTTACCCTGAATATGTAAAAGTGTAGCATTCACAAGTACTTGAATAATTTTCACTACTATAATTCGTTTTCTTTTTAAAGAAAGCTAATATGCCGCTTCGTTTGCCTTGAAACTTCGTGGCATTTTGTATTAGCATTAGCAGTGGCTTGAGTTTTAGGATGGATGGACTGTGGTCTTTAGTTAAGATGAACTAATTTTGTTGACTTGTGATTCGCCACAACTCATGGAATTAGCACAGAATGGCAATATGCGAAACCATAGAAGAAAATCGCGATAAAATAACATGAGAAATATTAAAAATTTACATTTTTCGTCAGAGGTTTGCAATTTTGTTAGCAATTACTCATTATTTACTGTGACTTGGTTAAGCCAACACAGTACAAAACCTTTGTATTTCAACAAGACAAGACGACGTTACTTAGCCTTACACCTTTCTTGTTTGTACAACATATGTTGTGCGTGGACTACTGTCATTGTTGTCTCTTTCTGATTTTGTTCTCATGAATGATATCTGTGCAACAAGGAATAACGACATAAGTCAGTTTTTGCAACTTTTCAGGAGAGCGATTTAAATGTTTGGCTTCCGATTAAAAATCAAGTACAAAGACTTATATCATTTGTTTGTAGTTCATAAACCGTAAGAGATAAAAATACGAATAAAATATGACAGATGGAATCGATTATTGCGCATCAGATTGTGTAAAAATTAAAATTTCGACATAAGTCTACTTATGATGTTATTCCTTGTTGCCACAGATATAAAGGTTCGTTCTTTTAGCTTGTACATTTAAAAACTAACCATAGGCACCTAACTACAGCACAAACAAAAACTAGCTCTAGGCTCAAGTTGGAAAGATTTTCCTCATTGGGTGCGAGGGTTTTCATGACCCTTATGGAATTAGAAAGTCAGTGTATCAGGGAGGATTCATTTCATAGCCTTTTTGTAGCAAACTTGCAATACCGCGGTTCCCGGGGGCAGTTTCCGTATATCAACGATCGTCGCATTGCCCCAACGCCAAAGGTTGACAGCATCTTTGCGTTTTTTGCATGTCCCGTAGGTTCTAATTGACATCACACTGATAGGAAAATAAAATGGCGGAATTTTAAAAAAATATTAAGGGGGCCAGCGGTAAGAGGATCGCGAGCTGGGGGTAGTAGTATGATTTGTCTATGATCAGAGCGCTTGGTCTAAATAACTGGTAACAATAGATAGAAATATGCAGCTTTTAACTAGTCGTAATATATGAACAAGAACATATGTATGTATATACTAATGCAATGCTGAAGTATCCTCAACAGAACCATTTGTTGGTGTACCTACCTAAGCAAATTGTAGGGCCATTGTTGTCTGGTTTTTGGATAAAATAAAAGCCAACAACTGACGGTAATAGTCAATAACTGACAGTAAGCAACAGCAACATCTATACAGCTAAGATCAGACTGCATTCTGTGTACCAATCAGACCGACGGAAAATGACCAGTTTATGTCTCAAATGGCCAAAAGACCATCAAATGTTCATATTTTGCATATTGTCACTGAAGAAATTAGCTATTTGCCAAATGTTGGTTAAGAGAGCCCTGTAAACAAACACATAATGAAAATGAATAAAATTATAAACAATTTCCACAAATCAAATCGATTACAAATTATGTAGTTTATTGGCAAACGAAATGTCACAACAAGAAACAAAAGATTACACAAACAAAATTACAACAAATAGACAAAATCAATGCACCCCACTTGCTATTTGCTCATTTTTATCTGTCATGTATGCGAGAACTGTCAGAAAAGGGAATTATATGCCCACATGGAATGCCCTTCCTTTCGTCCCTCAAAAATGAAAAACTGAGAGAAACAAGCGATTGTGGGAAGATAGACAAATTTATTTGTTTGTAATTACAAATCAAATTAAATTCACAATTCGAACAATTTTTGTGGTTATACCTTGTAAGAGGAACTATACTGAGCGAGTTGTCTCAGGTGAGAGAATTCATTCCCTCCACGGCCCACAGCCACTTTTGTAGAAGTCCTTTGTTGCATGTTCCATGAGCCGCGTTATATCTGAGATCTAAAAAAGATTTATGGCAGTCCCAATGGAAAACGACAAAGGCACTAAGGTCTGTGTAGTTAGTGCAGTATCACTGGCATATACTCCTTTAATACCAATTAAGTATATAATTACGTAGGTCGGGCCAAAAACTATTTCACACAAAAAGAAGATTGAAACTACTATAAACACATTACGAATGCACAAAATTACGAACTGCTTATGACAGTTCTGTGGTCGCTTGTGTGTTTATACAGAGGTTCGTCCAAATGCCAAACATATCAATTATCACACATTGCTTCTCTTTTTCGGAATATGAATGCAAATCAATTTACAGGCATTTCCAACCCGCATTTCCAACAGACGACGCCAGCAGAACTTCCCAAAATAGAATTTACCAACGTTATTAAAAATAAACCAACCGTTACGGTCATAAGTCGGCATCCGTGAGCCTCACGCCAGTTATTCTCATCTGCCAGTCACCCTTAATTGTACTTAATTGAATTCTGCATCATTCTTAATGCCCATGCGTTCCTGTTGTTCCCATTCATTGTAATTGTAGGTACCCGCATTTTTTTAGTATACGTCCTTTGAAATCGATTGCATACTTGTGCCAAATTGGCTAAAGGCTTGGGACGAATTTCCCATTTCAAACTAATAAAGGTATCCGAGTAGTGAAAAGTTATGTTGTGTCATTGAAGAGGCTACTCAGTGAGTTTAGGAATAAATGGGGGTTGGTTGAAGAATTAAACATTTTGTGAACGAATGTTTTCGAATGCAATACATTATCTGTCAAAGTGAATACGAAACAAGCTGCGAGTTTGCGTCCAACCAGACGAATTCAGTATATGACTGTCTAGATTAGGGAATAATCAAACAAATATTTTATTATCATATCATTAGTGGAGTCAATAGAATGACCTAAGTTATCATCATTGGGAGAGCGTTGAATGTATGACGTATATAGGATTCAGTTAATCACTTGGGCATTTTTCCAACCACAAATATATTTTACAAAGCTGATGGCTGCAATCTCTTACTTCAGCTCCATTATAGGGAGAGTGTGCTTCGCTTTTATTTAGTAATAGTGATGATAAACCAACGATGTTTGTGATGAAATAAATAAAATTTTCCATGAATAGCTGCGGGATTAAAGATGAAGGCCTTCCTCAGGCGCTTCTCTTGCCAAATAAATTATTTATAAGGTAGAACAGACTGTGTGTGCGCAATCGTATTAAGACTCTTCAACTTGCATATGACTCTTAAGTAAATATTCAATTGTACGTCGAGAACACCCGGTTCACTGTTATCTGTCCTTTACTTAGCCCAATGTTTTTTAGTGTATTGTAAGTCTTGTAACTTTAACCAGTGTGGTAGGATTTATTGAGCAAACCAGATAACTAAACGAAGACTTCCGTTCGTCGGCGAGTTCATCTGAGAATCCCAGGCGATGCAAGTTTATTATTAAATGGTTGACTTCGGAGCAAAAGTCGTTTGACAAAATCCATAGCGAGGAACTAATTAAGATGCGATGAAGATATAAATGATAACAGAAGAGTGCACACTTTGACGAAATTTTACATAAGAAATTGCATATTGTGACCTACCAAATAATAGTAAGGCCCAATGGAAACAATTTTTTTTCCATGGCGAGTGGAAGCTGCCGACTTAATGTCTTCCAGTTATATTTAAGGTCCTCTTCTAAATAAAACCAAAAAAATGGAGGACGTTTAATCCGGCGATTTTGGTGGCTTTCGGAAATTGCCATTCTACGAAATATTCGTGTTGACACAGCCCGTTTCCGTTCTTTTATGCGCCAAACGAGTGTGTATCGTATCCATAAAAGAATTATGATTATATTAGCTGATACGTCAATTACTTGCTTGTTAAATAAAATAGTTAATCAATTTTAAATGAATTCTTCTTGGGCAGTGTTTAGAAATCTTTCCACAGTTTTAAAAAATACCTGATCTACAAGAATGGAAAAAGAAATACATACAATGGCATAAGTCTCCTTACCATCTCATATAAAACACCGTCTGCTGTACTATGGATCGCCTGAAATCATTCGTTATGACATCGATACCCACCATCTTTTTATCGATTTTAAATTCGCATATGACAGAGTTTACAGAGAGGAGCTATATAGAGTTATGTCTTATTTTGACATCCCTGGAAAACGTGTAAGATTGTGCAAAATGCCAATGGAGAACGTTCGGTACTCCATAAAGGTCGGAAACAATGTCACTTAGAGCTCTGATGTCAAGAAAGGATTAAGGCAAGGTGATGCTTGAGAAAATTATCCAAACACCAGGTTCAGAATTTTCCAAAAGTCTGAGCAACTTTTTGCAAATGCTGGCGACATAATAGATCATTGGCAGAGCGAGCTGCCACTGGTGCGTTTTGCAAGTATCAGTAGAGAAGTGTCAAAAATAGGTTTAATTTTGAATGAGGGCAAAACAAAACATATACTGTCAACAAGAAGGGACACTCAACTACTCAATATCAACGATATTGACAGAATGTCACGAAAGTCAAGCGCAACTGGAAGCACAACCCACTCAACCAACTTGAAGTGCGTAGCTCTGCCCAATTAAGCAAGAAATGTAAAAAAAAAACTTTTAACAGTAAATAATAGCGATTAAACTGCATTTACACGATCACGCACGCGCATTTTTGCACGAGACGTGAGAGAGAAATCCGTTTTTCCCCAGTCAATGCTAGTAAAGGAGTAAGAATGAGTTCACAAATCAGACGCCTAAAGTGTCATGGATGTGCTGCCCATAATTATAGGTACGTAAAACGGAAATAAACCCAATTTCCGGAGAATATAATTTCTGTAATCACTTGAAAATATTTCTATTTCTGATTCAAAACATCTGAAATGAGAGCGATTTTAATTTTCAGTAAATTAAACCAAAAATGCATCAATCAGTTATGTGAAATTTATAAATAATTGTCCGCTCATCACTTCCGGAAGGCATTTTGTTTTATAGGAAAGCAAAATTTCGTGAGCCGTCGCTATAAAAATATCAACATGCATAGCTTTCCCATAATTCCTACCACGTAAACTAGATGGGCGACGAAAAAACGTGTCACGTTTTTTTGCGTGTTAGGTAATGCGGTCCCTTTCATTCACACGGCTATTTAGTATTTAGCATCCCTTTAATCTTCCGTGATAGGAATGGGTGACTGTGTAAATGCGGCATTAATCGCAACAGACAACGATTTAACTCAAACATAGGGCAGATCAATATATGCGCGAAATTACTTTATAATATGTCTCTTGACATGATCTACTTTGTTACAGATATATCGTATTGCTGTCTAATGTGATCCGTACTAATCAACGAGAACAATTCTTTGGGCACTACAGGTTATGTATTTTGTTTTTTTTTGTAATAGGTAAAAAACAAAACTGCCAATTGACGTTTCTTCAGACTGACGTTTAAACTTATGTCGTTTTCCATTGGGACAAAAAATCAATCTTTTTTTTGATCTAAATCACTTTTCGCGTTCCATTGGGAAAAAAAATCAATCTTTTTTTCGATTCGGAGCACTTTTTGCAGATCTCGATAATTTTTCAGATTTACACATACTGCCACAAATACCCACAGCTGTTTCACGTCATTGCAAGAAGTTTGCTTTGAAAACAAATGCGCAAAGTTTGGTGAAAAGCAAAATAAAGAAATACATAAAAAGCAATTGATATAATATTTGAGGAATTATTATCTTTATTGTCTTCCTCATCATCTGGAAACTACGAATCACCGAAACTACTCCATTTGTGTCTACAACAGGGGAAACATATTTCAAGTCGATATCTATAGCAGATTTTTGCAAAAGCGAATGCAATTTGAACAGCTGATTTTGCTGTCAAATACGCACTAATCCATTCACAAAAGCAGATCAATTTCGTTGCACGTTCCATGAACCGCGATAAATCTGAGATCTGAAAAAGATTTTTAGTGGTCCCAATGGAAAACGACATTAAATAATGGGTTAGACTCGACTTTCTTCGGATCGAAAGTTACAGTCTCGACTATCTTAAAGTCAAAGATAACTTGATAATTGGTACGCAGTTTATTTTAATTTCGACTATTGCCCTAAAGTCAAGTCTAAATTTCATTGTTAGTAAGGCCGATTGTTTTGAAGTGAATTATTAGAATGATCCGTAAAAGTGTAATAAAAGGGATTTTATTAGAAACTCCAACAGTATAGCGTTTTATCTTTTCGAATCCCAGTTCGGATGTAACAATATAAAATGTCCATAAAAGTATTCGCATACGACATGGCAAATAAATCTTGTCTTATTGATTGAAATTGTTGGACTTCACTGTTTCTGTACAAAAATAATATTACTTGCATACTCTTAGGAGGTTTAGTAAATTTCTGAACTTGTAATTTGTATGGTATCTGTTGTGGGGGTATATCCTGCTCTATTTTAATTGTGATACACTTATGCCAGTTGTTGTTGTGCATGTATACAACATTTTTGTGTTTGGACCAATCCGGAATTGTCGCAAAATGCGCCAGTCTGCCTTCTGCAGACGACAATCTTTTCAGATCTAAATTCATTAATATAACTGAGGGGCTTTTCAACGCAAAAAGAACTCGCGAGGCATGGCACAACTATATCGATCCTTCCGGAAAAGGGGAATCTATATAATGCCCCTCGCTTTTTATTAGCTCTTGATCTTGTATAAAAATAGGCGAAGAGAAATAGTGCAAAGATGCAATGGTGAGTGTTATTTGTTGTCCAATATAAGCCAGGTTACTATAATGGTTGAATTTCTACCACTGGGCGAACTCTAGTCAAAGTAAATGCGATACTCATTACGAGTACTAATATATATGGTAGAACTGCAATACGATCTTCCTCTGGTAACAGATTTGGCTTGATCTCAAGTGCTCCAACTTATTGTTAGAAGAGTTCGATATTGTAGGACCTTTCTGAATTCGGTTGCAAAACTGAACTCTCCGACTCTTGTATAGGTTCCAGGTCACACTGGGATTGCGGGAAATGAGATCTCCGATGAGAATGCTAAGCAGGGCTCAGAGTATGCTTTTTAGAACCCGAGCCTGTGTTAGGCCTGCCTGCATTCTCGGTTGGGGCCACCATTGACGATTGGGTCTCCCACGAACACAATTGTATGTGGCACAGCTCCCCGGGATGCGGGCAGACTAAACGTATGCTACCGAAAGTCGGTAAGAATTAATCGGCATTCTTGTGCCCCTCAGCAGAAATGACTGCAGACAACTTATTGGCGTTCTTACGGGATACTTTCTTTTTGCCAGGCATCTTAATGTGGTGTGTTGATTCTACTGTCTGCGACGCTTGTGGGCAGCGATATCTCGGATCATTTCGAGTTCAGCCGATACAATCGATCTCGAGGATTATCGATTGAGACAAATTAGGTGCTGCCAGAGCTCGATTGTATCGAATGAACTCGGTTGTATCAAGTAACGTGCTGCCACCCAGCTCGGATCAGGCGGCATGTATTCGGTGATACTGTAAGCTCATCATCGCTGAAGGGCATTCTCAGCTTTCTAAGTCGAGAAAATTCCAGTAAAATGAGTGATACTAGATTTGCTTCCTGGTAGTACAATGGACCAGTTGCGTCTGAGTGCTACAGTGGAGTTTTTCCTAGCCCGACAAAAAAAGAAAAGAAAATGACTTCCAACAATCTAATAAGAAGATTTTTTTTATAAACAAACTGGATTACGGGACACTGCGTCATTGTAAAATACCGTAGACCATAAACTTATGGCGTTTTCGATTGAAGAAAAGAAGTGCCCTTTATATGAAAAGAGCAAATCTAGAAGTGCTCTTTCTATGTTTTCTATGTTTCATTCAAAAAAAAAGTGCACTTCCAGGTCAATTCTTAACACGAAAGAAGCGTCCGGAATATTTTGAGAGAATTGCCCTGAACTCACCAACACACACTAGCAAAATGTTAAATTGAAATGTTTGTTGTGTTATTAGAAACAAATTTTTCGCCTATGATCCGAAAATATACAATTACGCGTGCAAAATGTAAACTGAAATTGCAATGTATTGATTTGGCCTATTAAAACATTCATATTTACTGTAGACAACAAAAAAACAAGGAACAACAGAAAATCTAATCACACATATGGTGTCTACCACTGTTGCAAAAGTGCTCCAACGAATTTCATTGAAAAGAGCAATTCTGAACTTCGGGGCACTTCTCTCGGATCTTCAATGAAAAACGCCATTAGTTAATGCCGTAGACGCTCTCATTTGTAATTGACGGTTATCTGTGCTCTTCTAAATGTCTGCATTATTTTCTTAATTTCCAAAAGTACTTTTGAAACAGCTCCTACAATTTGCATGTCCCAGAGCAATCGTTCCTTCAAGCTTCAGTTTGATTCAAGATAGTTCATGGTCCGGCAAGATAACTTCCTTTTTTGAAATGCACGCCATCGACAAGCGTGGTTCGAAAGTGATATTTTACTTCCTAAGGTCAGTCGCCATAATGCTTTGGAACAGTGAGGAGCGTGCGTTTGCCTTCAAGGCCTTCTTGAATTAAGTTCCGTAATCGCCCCGACACTTACTTCGTATAAACGCGAGTGTGACAAGACATAAAACTGGATCATCCGAGAACATTGAGGGTTAAGGCAGTGAGAGCTTCAATATTGCTATGTGCCTATATTAGCCCTGTTTTTTTGAGCTTCGATCTCAGCAAAGCAAAGTAAAGTAGGATTTTCAGCACGCAATTACAACAACTACGCTCTACTTGACACTTCGAGACTCGCAGTAGTTGTTGTAATTAGTGTGCTGAAAACTCTACTTTACTTTGCTTTGCTGAGATCGAAGCTCAAAAAAACACGCCTATTATGAACAACAATCTGAATCATAAAATTAGTTTTATTACGTTTTGATTATGTGTACTTCCAAATCAAATCCGGTGATCAAGATCAGCCATCCGTATTGGTTGCACATATTGAATTGATCCAGTTAAAAATAAAATCAGTTACCAAGTCACTTCCACTAAGTATGTAATTGCAAATTGGTTACATTTAAAAAATATATATAATGTTTCTTTTTCACAACTTTGTATTAACTTATTGCTGCACACTTAACACACATAGTCGTTACCTATTTTAAGTGTTGCGTTTCATTTGCTAAATTAAAATGGGCGTATAGACAACAGTCGGAAATGGCATTATAAAATATAAACGTCAAGTGTATAAAAATACGATTAATAAATATAAATTAGTCTTGCTTAGACAAGAGACAATAAAAGCTTGTTCATTTAATACTGTGTCGCACAGTATCGTATTCTAAAAGTAATATTTTGTATTCTCTTTTCTTTGTAAATGGTCAAAAAATCCAAGCGATAGACTTGAAACTGAACCTCTAAGGACACTTTGGTGGTCATCTTTCACTTTTATACAAAAAATTGTTGCGCTTTGAATCGTTGCATTGGTTTTTGTGTCTTTATCAGCTGCATTTTTAATATACGTTTCCAGCCCATGGTTCCTGTTTGGGGAAGTAGCCAGGGCAGAATATTTGAACCATAATGCCGGCAAACATAAGACCGAAGTATATGACAACTGCAATCCACCAAAGGATGCGTTCCCACCGTCTCTCATTGAGATTTCTCAGCACCCCAATTCCGACAAGTAGACCAGCGACAGCTCCCGACAAATGTGCAATGTATCCGATCTGGTCGTGTTTGTCATTGATGTGCCGATAAACTGATGTTCCAAGATCGGTAAAGCAGAAGATCGAAAATACAAATAGCTGCACGAGGCCGTAGTCCATTTCCGAGTAGTTCTGGAATAGGTAAAATACAAAATTACGTTGGGCTTCTTTTGTGTTCGTTGTGTGCTACTTACCATGATGATTGTCGCTATGTGGGCTGTGATAAGAGCATAAACGCCTCCTGAAGCTCCGGCAAGAAATATTCTCGGGCTACTCAATGAGGTGCCCATTGAGCCAGCTACTACACCCGCCAAATATACTAAGGTGACACGCCACCACTGGTGCACCAACTCGAGGGCAACACCCAAAAAGATCTGAATTATAAGGTTCATAAACAGATGCATTATGCCCACATGGACAAACATGTAGCTGACGAAACGCCATCCCTCGTACCGCCGATACGGATTGAAAATGAACAACGTAGCGGCCGGGCCTTTGGTGCTCTCTCCGATCTTGTGCTGGTGATTGGGGTCATCCCTGTAACAAGCAAGCAGTATCCAATGACCATCAGAAAGACTATAAAATAAAGACTTACTTGAAGTATATCACATCAATCAGGAACATAATGATCTCTACTAAAGAGAAGATTATCATCGTAAGAGGTGGTGGACAAAATGACATCTGTTTCTCGTAGGCACCATCTAAATCAAACTTTGAAGGTGTAAATTCAATTGGTTGGTTTCTTTATTGCATTGTTACCTGTTTGATCGCCGCGTAGTTGTTGTCGTCGTGGCACTAAAGCTCGACAATAGTTGTTAATGAAACTGTCCAATAGCCAGCGATTCTTTTCGGAAAGTTTATAAAATTCTTCGAAGTTCAATCGACTATCTCTGTCGTGATCCGATAAATTAAGTATTTCCTTTGCCATAGCGTCTGGAATGTTCTGGCAAAGGCCATTCTTGATTAGTCCTTGCAGCTCTACAATGTTTAGGTAACCGTCATTGTCGGTATCGTGCTGAAAGGAAGAGACTATTATTAAATAAAATTATTATTAAATTAAACATAAAGCGGCGCTATGATTTACATTTTAGGGAGGACTGACACAGGCAGGCGTGGTTATTACATACATTGAACCTTCGAGAAAAATGTTTTAAAGACCAATAAAAAAATAAAGTGCACGACTGGCGAAACTTGCTCGGTCGTCAAAATGTTTGGATTGTTATTTGGGTTATTCACCTGATATCAAACAACAATGCGAATTTTGTTTAAGTTCAAGCTCTCCAACTACGATTACATATGCCACTCTTTATGTCAAATTTTGACATACCGACGTTAGTAAACATTAGGCCAGTTTTTTTGAGCTCCGATCTCAGCTAAGCAAAGTAAAGTAGGATTTTCAGCACGCAATTACAACAACTACGCTCTTCTTGACGCTTCGAGACTCGCAGTAGGTGTTGTACTTGTAATATTATGTGTGCTGAAAATCCTACTTTACTTTGTTTTGCTGAGATCGAAGCTAAAAAAAACACGCTTATTATTGTCTTAAATTTTTCAGTAAGTTCGATCGCCTGTCAAGCGTCTGGTCAGGCGGGCTTTCACGAAAGACTCTTACGAGTCAGCATGTCAAATTTGCCACGAAAAATCACACGTTGTAATCGTAGCTTTAAGTAGCAGGCGATTTTCGGAAGTTGTAGTTGAGGAGCTATAACCGCCTACTGCATAATCTACAAGCTCGTAGACTTAACAAAATATTTGAGTGGACAAGCGTAGCAGGATTTTCTGGTTTGTGATCTGTTAGGGAATGTTTTTATTTTTGACTGGAATAGATTAGTAACGGTTTAAGAAGAAGTCCGTTAGGTAAATGTATTTCCTGTTGATACAAATTCCAATATTAATACTCTAGTACAATATTTCTGTATACGTTACTGTCACACAAAAGAGAACGAAATTAAAGTTTCCATTTTTACCAAGAATTGATCTACTTCTCACCATCAAATTAGGTATAAAATAAATAAATAAATAGTTGGGGCAACAGGTCCGTAGTGACCCTGGGCCTAGCTCCTTAAACCATTCGTTTTGTGTGAGTTTTTAATTTTTGGGACGAATGAAAGGGATCTTCAGTTTTATGTCGAGTCCAAACGGCTAATTGAGAAGCTCTTTCATGACAGGTATACTCTCGGATGTTTGTCAGACTTTTGTCAACAAACTAATTCTACTACACAAATTAGTTTCATCACGTCTAACTGATTAAGAGTAGTACAAAAAATGCCACTCACTGCATTTCGCGAAACAGACAAAAACAAGGCGAAAATGAAAGTGAACATTTTCGGGAAGCGCCTGCAACATCGACGGAACTATTGAGAACGAAAAAATTGTAAATTTGTTTACCTAAGTAAAAAACAAACAAGTTAAAAAATATGTTCTCGCGCAACTCTACTTACTTGCGCAATGTGATTATCCCGGTGCTTTGTCACCTAACTATAGGTTTACTAAAAGACTAACCCCCGTGTTAATAAACGCTGCGTAAAAGTTATCAACTCGTTATTCAGCAGTTACGTCAATTTTTTGTATGCTATCTGATGTCTACTAGCTAACTTACTTGTGCACGTTTCTTTATTAATACGGGGGTAAGTCGTAGGAGTCGTATACCCACAATTTAAAAAAAAAAAAGCTTGTGACTCAATGCAATCTACTAAGGCACCCAAACACATGTTACGCTGATAATGATGATTTTAAAAGCGAAGAGATATCATTTGTGGTGTCCTTCAATAATCGTAAACTGACCTCGCACGGAACAAATCAATAACTATACACTCAATCGATAACATCGCCCCGCAACTCATCCATTCGATATGGCATATTGATGGCTGTCTATTCCTCATAAAAATTTCTCGAAGTCACGCCCGCCAGGAATCACATTTCGTAAGCTTGCTAGGCAAATTCGGTCAGTATCCAAAAGCAGAATTGCATGTCGGACCTATGAGTATAAGAGTCGGAAGAAACAACGAACTAGAGAGTGATAGCTAAGATTATCACTCTTAAATAGTTGCAATTGTCAACATTTTGTACTCTGTTTCTATGCAGATTCTCCTTCCACAGTTGAGAGCTCACAGCACGCAGCTCACAACACCACAACACAGCATAAGTTTGTAGGTTAGGTACTGGTTCGATATCTCGTTTAGAAATTTGCGACCGTACTTGACCAATTTAGATAATTTTATTTGTTTATTTGTGATTATAGGCCGACTGACGGTGTATAGGCAAAGGTGTTTGATTTCTATAACAATCTCGCCTTCAAGAGTTCAGCGGCTTCACAAACTAGCTATATAAATGGTTTAGGAAAAATTAAATGAAATGAAATAACCGTGAATTGCCAGCTCTCTGGACATAGTTTCAGATTTTTATCCCTGTTTTCTCGATCCCGGAACGCATCATATGCAGCAGGGTAGCGACAGCAACCGAACAAACAGAGCGACATTAGGAACATCAATATGGATTTCGAAAATTACGCAACGCCTTTCTATCAAAACCATAAAAAACTGCTTTACTTCTCAAAATTGTTTGGGCGATTTGGTTTAGGTTTTTAGCCGTAATGTTTCCCTGGGGATGACTTTGGGCCCGTCTTGGTGCCTGGTCTTTTGTGACGATCTCACAACCCCACTTAACCTAACCTAACCTAACTGGGACTCAGCCCTTGGTCCACCGCTCTGGAACGTTATGGTATTAACTGCGATTACCTTTATACTCGGAGAAGCAAAATTTTTGTGATTTGTTATGGGGATTATTATTGCGCTGCCAAACTTTTGCAGAATGTAGGCCCATTCTTAACTTGTTACCTGGGCACTTGTATCATGGGCACTCCTCCCAAGTGTAGCGGCGAAATATCGAGCTTGATCCAATTAAGTCATCCTCGGATTGTTTAGAGTACTCCTACCTGATGGCACGGATCTGTGACGCGTCCTGAAGCACTCGCTAGACATTGAGAACCTCACATAAACTGGATTAAGCTATCTTACTCGTAATTTTTGCACTAAGTTTCTGGTTCCGGAGGTCTATCGTTTCGACGATAATCGTCTGAAAAGTAAGTTCGAATGAATGAATGCCCCATATCTCAATTATTTAATTAGTAAGGGCTTCAACAATGCCCCGAAATGCTTGTACATAATTTTGTTTGTTCTGCACTTCTCTAAGTGAAAGTTTCCTGGAAATATATCCTCAAGAAGCGAGTTCAAAAAGTTTACTCGTAGTAGGTGAAAGTATACCTTTAGAAAGGCATATGTAGTTCAGCGACAGGTCTTCGGTGCTCGAGACTGTTGAATTGATGTTACTGAGGGATCTCTCATGAGTCACACTGCTTGTCCCTGCATGTTGTCAAGAAGGTTAAGGGCCGGGCTCCATAAATGAAAGCATTATTCGTAGCGCAGTCTAACCTGAGCTTTGAAGAACTGCTTCCGGCTGAAGAACCCTTTGGTAACTCAACTTCGAGGACGCTTTATCTTTCAATATCGGATAATCGGTCCTGTTGATGCATTTTTCGTTGTAAAAGGGTCGAGCTGTGTCTTCAGCAGGGCTATAATTTTTTTTTTTTCGTCGACGTGGGGTCGTTAATACGTAAAAAAGAAATTGAGTTGGGAAATGTATATATCCTTGGGGCACTCCCGAGTTTCAAGCAAAGGAATCATCGGGTAAGACACCTCTTATACTTCCACTTGAACTGTTCCGCCCAGAAGAAAAGCTTTGCATCCATCCGCAGATTTGTTGTGGTTCTCGTAATCTAGTAGCGATTACGTATAGCCAATCCCGAATAAAAGCCTTTAAGATGTCCAAGGCAACAACAATGATGCGATGAATTGCTCGTAGACGAAATTTTACATCTGTCATTGGTGACTGCACCCTCGGGATACATGGCAGCTATGTATAGCTAGTTGTATAGAGAGTAGAATTTTCCTAGATCACTAAAGCAAAAATATAAGACTTTACTTTTGATTTTTCTTGAAAAATGCCCCAGTTCGCCACCTCTTTACCGTGGGGCTACATTCTTGCTTTACTTAAAATGAAGGATTTGTAAGCCTGGGTGCTTTTTTCCTTTTACTGGATTGAACAACTTAGAGGAGTGTCCTTCTCATCGTATTGAAATGATTCAACGACATTACACTCCCTTCTTCTAAAACAGCGGCCGATATACCGGAACTCCTGTTTACAGATCTGTGATCGCGGTCTATCTTGTCACCGAACCCCTTATAAGACTGTTTTTTTGACTGACTTAACAGTCAATTACATTAAATTTCCAGTGCGCCACATCTGAAGAGCGTCTGACATATAAAACCATTAGGACTCCGCATAAAATTGAAGATCCCTTTCACTCGTTTCAAAAATGAAGATCGAATAGTTGTGAGAAATCAGACCTGTTGCGCCAAACTTATATTTGGAAGTTTCTGACGCGCCTCCATGTACCAGTTTCGAAAAGCCGAAGTGACTTAATATTCACTAGTGATGGCAACTATCGAATGAATGCGACTATCGATAGTTGGTAACTACGGACTATCGAACGATTTTTTTCATTCATTCTTTCATTGAGTTAAAATGAGTGCCAACTTATCGTTTTATAAGAATCTCTTTGGAACGAGTAAATTTCAATACAAATAATAAACATATCGACAGAAAGAAGTAAATCGTTGAATCGTTGAGCGAAATGTTGAATGCACGAATGGAATCGTTCAAACCTGCTATCAGTAGTAGTTGAATAACTTTTTCATTTATTACTATTTTTTCAACTACTATCGAATAAACGAATTTTGAGCGGATATCGAATAAGTCGATAGTTTTTATTCGACAGTCCCCAACACTAATAATCTCTCTAGTTCGGAGAGCGATAAGTGTGTCTTGTAGAAAGCAGCTTAGTAATCGATCAGAACGAGTTCACGAACGAGAAGCATTAAAAGATGCAAAACGGTTAACAAAATTGCCAGAGATATTGGCATGATCCCAAACAATTTGGTCTTTCAATTCAAGGCGACCAGATAGCAACGATACCTTTTCCAATTGTTATGTTTCAGCAGTTACATTTCCCCCACCTACTAGGCTTTCTGAAAGGTAGATCAGCCATTACAACAAATCTCGTCGAATTTGTATCGTCTGCCCTCCCAGCCTTAGAGAGTGGCAACGAAGTCGACGTCATTGCAACCTTTTCGAATTATCAGCCCTTGGCTTTGAACCAGTGCTGCCAGTTTGTGGGGAATTCCCCTTTTGTGGGGAATTTGAATCCAAAATTTGATAAAAGGGGAATCTACAAAATACAAAAATATTCAATGTCATTACTTAACACCAATATTCCCTTCTAAGCGGAGCCCAACCTTTATGCACATTTGTGCACACCCATGTAACTGATATGACAAACCTTTATTCCTGCAAGTAGCAGGTGTCATTACCAATCGACTGATTGGAAAATGTGCCATATTTAATCTCCGATTAGTTCAGGCGCAGGATTTTGAACTCTTTCTAGTAAGTGCAATGTGGTTTTCGGCGCACCAAACATGAGAATGAAGGGTCTTTCGGTTTCGGTGACGCAAGTGTCATCCATGCATAATGGCTGTAGATTTAGGTTTTTAAACAGCAGACAACATTTATAGTGTTAAAAAACAAATATCAAAACTTTGTAAAAAAAAAAAACGCAAATAGAAAACTTCACTAAATTGTTTCACCATCAAACTGACCAAAATAACTACTACATTTATTTATAAAAATTACTAGAAGGGTGTTGTTATAGTGGCAAGCCTCTGAAAAAAAAAGTGGTGCGATCTACATGTAATTTTTATATCGTCAATAGATATTCACATATAACTTATGTTATCTTATTTACAAATATAAACAGCTTATTACAATAATCAATAAAATTGCCCGGCATAGTGAGCAATAAGTGATTCCCAAGAATTGCACACCTCATACGTATGTATGCGACTTATCTAATCTTTTTGTAATTGCTATCAAGTTCGTTCTCTTTGTGTAGAGCCACCCTTTTTATACTTATAGCAAACCAAAGAAAATTGTCTATGAATCACAAGCGTCAGCATACTTTTACATTGAGTATATTTATGTTCAAAGAAAAAATTAGCAACAACATGCTAAGCGGTTAACCGCATTCGAAAGTTACGCACATTACTACGATACGTGCAAAGATATTCTATTACTTTTCATCACATGATCACTAAAGTTGAAACGAGTTCAAGCCAGAAGAAACAAATGGTTAGGGTATACATATTTTTTTAATACCTCGACTTTATACGCGCGAACCACGATTTTTATAAATATATACCTAGCCTTGGACCTTGCGCACGAAATAAATTTTTTTAAATATTCATGCAACATTACCATTCTAATTCTAATGATCTTGTTTCCACCTTAAGACAAATGTTTTACAAAGAGAAGCTCAACTTAACCTGTCAAACTGTCAAATTAAATTAACCTAACCCGAGAAAACGCAAAATTCCAACTCAAGGTTTTTTTCCACTGCGCCACCTCTCGCGACCGTCTGACAAACATCCGAGAGTATAACTGTCATGAAAAATCTTCTCAATTAGCCGTTTGGACTCGGCATAAAACTGTAGATCCCTTCCATTCGTCCCAAAAATGAAAAACTCACACAAAACGAATGGTTGTGAGAAGCTAGGCCTAGGGTCCCTACCGACCTGTTGCGCCAATTATTTATTTATTTATTTTTTAACCTGTGCTTGTTAAATTTTCTTACTTCTTCAATAAAGTTATACCTTTTGTACATCGTTTGGACATCGTTTTATTCTTTGAAATCGTTCAGTATTATCAACAAAAATAAAAACAAACAATAAATGCAACAAACAAATTAAAGCGTTTAGTTTTATTTCTGTACATGGTAACAAAAGAGCTGTTTACATAAGATTGCTGGAGTTGCTAGAACGGGAGCTACATAGACCAGGTAGCTCGAAAATTCATTGACACTGACGTCCGAAACGCGAATCAGTGGACTTATCCCAGAGCCATTCGGCACGATTTTTTTCGATTCTTCTACCATTATCAGTTGGCGGTGGGAAAAAATGTACCAGATTTCCGAATAAAGTACTTTCCGTCACAATCGCAAAATTTTAGGTCCAAACACTACCATATCGACGGAGGACTGAAAGAGAATTATTTAAACTTCTTAAGCAGCGCACATAATGCTTCGGCGAACGGATTGAGAGATTGATTAGCGACCGCGATAGCGAAGGATTTAAAGATGCGCCATGTTCGAGCAAACTGCCTGTCACCAGCGTGACCATTGTGCGACTTAATTTGCAATTTGGCCTTTTTCGAGGCTCTGTGACAATTTCTTGCTATTGTGGCCTTTTTTTTAGTTGGAGAAGGCGCTTCAAACATTTTTCATCACCTTTCAATTTAAATCGAGATTAGTTTCGTTATGCTTCCGCATTCGAATACAATTTTCTTCGGTGCATTAATATTGGGCCATTGATTGACGTCTGTCGGTATTGCAGTGCATTTTCCGCAATTTTTCGTTTTCGTCATTCCAATTGAACTGGTCGGACTTGCTATTGCGTGCGGTCAGACAGATATCTATCGAAATTGCATTGTGAAGAATGAGGTTAACCAACTGCATTTGGCTCAGTTATAATTTTGTTGCGCAACCTTAATGCACCGAAACTTAACGTAACGGAAAGCGTATGTCAATAAAGTGACGATTTTAAGGGGAAAATTCAAAGGCGAAGATGTTAGGTTTGTTCATTTACTTTCGTAGTAAGAATGGAAAAGACTGTCAAAATGCCCGTGTTAACCATTTCATCTAGCGATGAAAGCGATTTGGAGTTGATCGAACTTCTTTTTGATAAATCCCAGTATGTGGAAGAATTTGTACTGATTGAACTAGCAGCATATGCGAATATGAAGCAGCAACACTGCATTAGAAATTACGTTGTATCGAACTGCATGAATATTGCAACTCTGCTGTCGATGTTATGATCAATTACATATATAAACTTAACGAAAGACCGAGAAGGTTCTGAGTATTGTATGATGAAAGTCAGTCTTTTAGCAGGAACCAACCAGGCAGGTTGGGTGAGCAGATTAATAAATAAAAGTGGTTTTTTAACATTTTTTCCACTATAATTGCGTTGTTTTTTTATTTGTTCTGGCGGTTTGTATTTTGTGATATTTAACTTCCCTGAGCTACGATACATACGTAGAGGAGATTGCACCTTCGTGGAAGAGGACGAACTTCGTCGGTACCTTCGGAGAAAATCTTCATTCAGTTTAATTTGGCCACCTGTTGACATCATTTGAATATGCAGGCACGAGTACCCATGCCAAATAGGGCAAACAATTTTAAATCATGTGTGTTAATTGTCAGGTACGACATTTTCCAATTCTTACAACAAGAAATTTGTTCTTGCTATTTCTATGACGCTCTCTTTCACGAATTTTTCGAGTTAAGGAACGGCATTGGGTTAAGATTCGTAAGCGTCTTTAATTTCCCATACGTCTCGGTTTGACAATAATGAACAAGTCGCAGAGACAATCGCTGTATGTTTGTGGCATCAATCTTGAATTCCCATGGTCAATTTTACGTGGCTAGCTCACGCAGGACCTTTCGCGCCAAGTGCTTAGTTTTAATATCGTATGTTACCAATATCAAGTGACGAGAAACAGTCACAGCAATACCAAAAATCGTCTGTCCGCCAATCATAAAGCCTTGGTTTGACAAGAAACACTTTCCACAAGTCACAAAAGATGAGGCTTCAAAGGAAGCTCATAAATGTATTGAATTTGGTAAGAAAAAACTCTAAGCCCCGTCCCTACAAGTCCCATTTCAGTTTGCTTCGCATTCAAGTTTGACTTTCATCATACCTCCACTTTTAAAATTTATGCTGTTTGGTTTTTAGCTCAGCAAGTTTGCTCAAGATTTAAGCAATAAAAAATACACTGTTCTAAATAATTCAAGACTGACAAACGATTGCACAAATATCGTGCGTTAATTTCCCTAAATTTAACTAAATACTATCTTGAGACACATATCCGTCGAGATGACATAATCGCAAACGACACCTCTGGTATTATGATAATAAATACACCCTCACGCCTCACCGTTGAACATTTATCTGCAAACATTTCAGTACAGAGTTCAGATAAGGAACCACATTTAACGCATATTTGGCATTTTGTTACGTCACACATATCGGCACAGTCGCTATTCATTAAACAAATACATTCAAAGAGGGGAAGGAATCAGCGTTCTGCAGAAAAACAATAGATTTGCAAAAAGAACGATCTTACCTGTACGAAGCAAAAATTATGAACAAGGTCTACTGCACCTGCACGTAAGCGTCGTTTTGTTATCAAAGTTAGTGGGTATCAAAAACGTTTTGGGTAAGCACTTTAATAAACAACAGCTGCTGTCACATGTCGTTTGAATGTTATAGCAAACGGACGGAAATACAATGGTCGCTGCACGAAAACTCACTCAATGCCCGATGCTATCGAAATAACTAAGTAGATCGACACTTTTTCTGTGCATGTCCTTAGCCTCTCCCTCAAAAATAAAAATCCCATATTTCTTTTGACAACATAAACAACTGACATACACAGATATACAAAGTCGCCTTTTTTCTTGAGTCTGAGAAGCGCCAATGAATTGAATCCAAGCGCACCATTCTCTTATCTTCCTATTAAGACACGACTGAAAAAATCCTTAAGCTGAGTCCTTACAAGAGGTTTCTACCGAGAACATCTTCCGTATACGCATCCAACGCGACAATAACGAGAGTCCAACCCGCTATAAAAGTAGGTTCTGGGCGCTGTATAGCTTTGGACGTAAGAGGAGCGCTAAGTTCTGCTAAAGGTCTTCACCGGATTGAAATACTAGACTGTCTTTGTAAAATTATAAGAAGTTACTTTCTCTTTCATAATTTGGATGTGAATATAAAATATATGACTAAATGGCGGTGAGCCAAAGCGCTCGATACTAAGTCCCTGGCTTTTGGAACGAATTTATGGAAAACCTGTTTAAAACAACCTCAAAGCCCTGTTTTACAATTTAGAAATTTGTCCTTCCATTGGATTCACCCAGGCATTTGATGCAATTCGAAAGTCTTCAAATTGAGGAATAAAAGTCCGCTTATCTGTTCGAACCAACTGACATAAAGCATGAGTTTCATGCATCCTTTTGCATCTTCTACAGTTTATTAAAGAACTCTTATTTGTTATTTTTAAGGGCTGCGCATTTGCAAACAGTTTATACCTCTTTGATGTTTCTTCGGCGATTATGTAGTTTGCAAATCAGCCCCGCTGTTCGGTGGTTATCTCTTTGTCTTTGCGGTTTACTCCGATCAAGATTTCTCTTTGATTAATATTCTTATGGAATGAAAAACAAGGAGTAACAACAAATCTCGCTTATTGGGTTTCTCTCACAACTTCCGTTGGCAAATTACTGTCGCAAGAGAACCACAATATCAACTCTATAACTATACACATAGTGGTTCATGAAAAAAAGCATATTGCTTTAAAAAAAATCTAACAATCGTAGCTTAGCTTTGGCAGCAGTTCGAGACAACTAATTCAGTATGACTCTTTGACTCTTGGCAGTTGTTTTGCATGCCTGAGATTGTTCTCGCGGAGTTTTGTTTAATACAAATTTTCCTTACCCGGAGTATCCATATGATTATAATACAATAAACCGTGCTGACGGACTATAAATTGTCCAAATGGCTATCGACATAATTGCACACCTCCACGTCATTTGCAGGTTCTCATTGGTTTCTGCTAGTAATTCTAGAAGTGAATCTCCTTCCGAAAAGGAGGATGGATCCTTATTTGTCTCCAAACGCTTTTCCAGAGCGCTTTGTTTGAAAACAGCGTGCCTTGTATTGCAGAGGATGAAACGCTGCGGCGTATCCGGGCAGACACTCTTCACGGTTTGGGAGTCCGTTCAGTAAAGCAAGTAAGCTGTGTAGGTTACAGTCAGAAAAAGTCCTGAAAGCCTTTTAGTTCCAAATAGGTTTGGAATCTATCTTGAACTCTGGGGGGTTAAAGGCGGGAATACAGGTGGGCTGTATGGATTGAGCTGCCGGGACGACATCTTCTCTGACCGCAGCTAAAAATTAGAGTAAATATGTGCACACACATTGCAGAGTACTATTAAATTTCCAAAGTGGCTATTCGCACGACGTTAGGAATACGGCTTAGGTCGACGGCTACGTATTTGACGTAACCTAATAATTAAAAATAGTATTTTAAGAAATAAGTTGGGCCTTAAAACGTACAACCTCGTGCCCGAAAATGAAATACTGGAGTTTAGATCCCTTTAAGCGAGCGAAGCGAGCCACATTATCCCTATTTGCCGCGTTTAACCGTAGCCGTCGACCTAAGCCGTGCCCCTAACGCCATGCGAATAGCATCAGCCTTAAATTTCAGTGGTACCTTGCAAATATGATTCAGCATAAACTCACAACGTGACGGGTATTTCTGAAGATCATTGCTTTCAGTTGCTTTCATTACTTTGATATCATTAAGCATACAAAATAAATAGAAAACAAAGAGAAACACTCCACAGGTGCATCCAAATAGAAAAATTATGGTCATGTGCGAGGCAACAGCCTTAAAAAGGCGCATCGGTTAATTTTTTCGTTAATTACAAGACAAAAAGTGGTGTTACCTTTTGCGCAATCGATACCAATCCATGCGATGCACCGACTGCATTCACTTAACCTATAGCAGTTTCAACATCGCGCCAAAAGACGGTGTCAACCTACTTTTCTACAGAGCGATCTTTCTGTTTGCAAGCGTTTTCCAAACATGGTCAAAGTCAAGCAATTATTCACATTCCTTGAGCCGACTTCGAGGTAATAAGATCCCTCGCGTCCACCTCATGCAGCTCCCCAACACCGATATCGATTCGTTGTGCTTGTGCTACTATCAGCAATACTTTATCGTAAAAAAAACAGGGTGGGGACGTGAATCACCCACAAAGCAGCAAACACGAATCCAATGCCGGATAACATGAGTTAATTAGCTTGATTCAAATGCAAGACAATTTTAACTATCTTAGAGACGAACTTTGCCTACACTTTTAAACACATTTTTAAATGAAATTCCCCAAACTCTGATAATGCGAAGTGTTTCAGAGGTGTACCTAGTTCTATGTAGCTTTTCACTACCTAAAATAATATATATGGCCGGTTATTTTAATAGGTTTTTGGACAAATAAAAGTTCTTAAATAATTTGAAATTTGCAACATAGATTGGATGTACTTACTTGATCAAAAATACGTCGCATCCTTCGCTTATCATCGGACTCTGGAGCTACATTTAGTGCATGCAATGGAATTTCCTCTTGAGGGCGCGACCCACTTGCCATTTCCACATCGCGCTGGGCTGATTGCTGTCGTTGCATGGTTTTCGTATTTTTTCGGCACAACTTGGATGAGTAATGTACTTAAAAACTAGTTCGCAGGTGTACTGGTCGTTTTCGAAACGGTTTTCACTCAGGAAAGGTCACAGTAATAAGGGAGTTCGAAACCCATCAATGCTCGGGATTTCATGAGTAATTGCAATGACGATTGTTCTCAATGGGATTCGTACTGGTTGCGTATGTATAGGAAGGAAAAAAAACTGGTCGAACAGGTAAAAAAGAATTTAAACGATTGTATGTTAATTTGAATTGATTGGGACTTTTATCTTCAGCTGTAGAAGTCGAATTATTTCTTCAATTATTACATTTATCGGAACTGAATTAAACCGGTAAAAAAATTAATGTAAATGACACGGTAAAACAAATGAATAAGAAAACTCGCGATTAGCTAGGGAAACGCGAACCGAAAAGCACTAATGGTAAAATGAAAATGATAACAAAACACTTCCCAAAAGGGGGCTTTCACTTTGACGTTTCCATTCCACTGTTGTTGACATTTGTGCTGAGGTGAAAAAAGTAGGTATATCGAAGTTATCGAAGGTTGGGTGTACACTGTCGGCTAGGTAGTTCGAAATGAGAAACTTGCTTTTGTATTTTTGTCGCATTGTAAAATATATAAAAACTGCGCAATAGCATTTTCGTATTTTAAGTATAATATAGTACAAAAAGAAACGCTTTTCTTAGTAAAGCAAGGTAAAAATCATAGAACCACCACTCATAATAGGTTTTTATACTGTGGTTTGTTCTTATAATCTCAGGTACAAACCAAGTAACGACACAAATTCCAATGCATTACTTCCCCGAATTCCAATTTGAAAATGCTGAAGTACTTTAACGCGTAAAACTGTGTAACCTGCTAAAATTTACCTCCTCGTAAATAAACTGTCAGATTTATAACGCATCAATTAGTCTCGGAAATTGGCAACGGAAAGTTACGCAATTTTATAAATGTCAAACTGTGACAAGTGGTCATATGAATTTATTTTCATTATTTTAGACTTGCAGCAATGACGATAAGGATTACGGAGATAGTTGATCTGTTTACTTTCAGCAAGTTGAAAAATCTTTAAAAAAAAATGTGTCAATTGACCGAAATGACAAAATTTTATATTTTTACAATAATTAAGTTTTTTTTTACGTTTTTTTCTTGTTTTTTTCAGTTTTAATAAACATCTTATAATCTTTTTGAAATGTGTTCTGAACTAGAAAACTGCTATCAGCGCAACTCACTTTAAGCCAGCGGTATTTAGTTGATGGATCTGCAAAAAATAGTAACTAACCCCCGTATTAATAAACAAATGTGCACAAGTTAAGTTAGCTAGTAGACATCAGATAGCATACAAAAATTTGACGTTACTACTGAATAACGAATTGATAACTTTTACGCAGCATTTATTAATACGGGGGTAAGTGAACAATAATTATACAACAGCACATTAAACAACTTATGAAGCGGTGTGATTTGAAGTATTGTCTTGTACTCACTGTTACTGTTCGATGCAAACCAAATAGGGTTCATGCCATGGACAAGTGTATCGGTAATGCAGTATCGGTAATGCAGTATCTGTCACTTCCGTTCAAACTGTTTGTTGTATTTTGAATTCTCACCTATTTGGATTTGGTAAATATTTTAATACAAATCAACAAGTTTAACTTTTAACTTATACTGGAACTGGAAGTATATAATTAATTAAAATATTTAAATTTCAAGCATCTAATAAATGCACATAACATAAATAGTTACGATGACAACAAACAACTACATTATCATAGTAACCATGCCACAACAAATCACCTCCAATAGTTGTAAGTAAATAAATACATTTCAAAAAAATGTACAGAAAAACCCCAAAAGCTTCCGCAGTTTATCACGTCAAAGACAGTATTGAGCATTTCCAATTTAATCTCTCGTTCCGTCACATCAATTCATTGTTAAATCTGCCAAAGTTCGATTTAAAAACGGGTACATCGGCAGTCGAAGAAGGGTCAACCAGCGACAGTGATAACGTAAGAGTAATTACCATCAAATGGCAGGAGAAACTCTTTAGTGCACACGAAATCGAATTCTACCGCGACATCAGTAATTGCGACACTGACGTGCAAAAGGCCTACCATCAGTTAATCCTCCGAGATGAAGACGATTCACTCCGTCTCCCTGCCGAGCCGATATTCACCTATGTAGATGAGGATAATTTTGTTCCGCCGGAGGATGTGCCGATGGCTTCGAATCCTCTTAGGGCAGCTGATTCAGCCGACGTTGTGATGTATGTCTATGCCGCCCTAAGTCCGAATTCAATACTAGTATCGCTGCGCTGGCAGCCTTTGCACAAAATCCTCCACATATACCCCGACTTTAATGATTTCCAAGAAAACCCGTATTTCATCGAAATTGATACGAATTACAGGCATTTGTATGCATACGCTATTGAGAATACTTCGAAGCAGTCCCGAAAAACTGACACCCCATTTGCTGAACTACAACTACCGGAAATACCCCATTGGGAGGACATAGATGAGCTCTCGACGAAGTTCGCAATGCCCCCAAAACGTACTCGCCGGATAGCGATACTATTGGAGATCCAAAATGGCGAAGGATTCGAATACGATAACATTCATGTGCGATACTTTGTGCGTTTGCCAGAACGGACCATCCTTGAAGACGGCCTCTTGACTGCATGCACCCAGAGTTCGAGAATGAATGCCGATGGTGTGTATGGCTTTGGACACTGTTGCGAAATCGTTCTGTTATGCGAGGAGGACTTCGAATTGGACAATTTATGCCACGTGTACTTTGAGGTGATCTCTGTGGACAGTTGGGAGAGGGAGCGCGTAGAGGGATACACACATTTAAGTTTTTTTCTGGAGCAGGGTTTGGAGACGTCATTGCTGCAGTGCCATAGGCCAATTGAAGGAGGCATTTTGGAAAAGCTGTCCCGGTATTTCATCGGCGGGCGAAGGAAATTCGACTTTGAGAAATTCTACGTTGGTGATGGGAACTTCTGCAATCGGTATGGTACGTGTATGGTGACTACCGGCACGTTATCTCTGCGTTGTCAGAGGGTCTCACAAAGAAACCCAGAGTTGCTGAGACCAGCTCCGGGAAAGTTAACTGGTATGACTTTGGAGGACATAATGAAGGCGTACAGAGAGGCAAGAAGGCGCTTGGAATCTGTGGTCTTAGATTAGACTACATTTTATTTACAAGAAATAAACAATACGTTAGTTTCGGTCAATAAATTCTATGTTTTTATAAAATTTAATGGAAGTTGAACCTGAGATGTCAATTTGTTTATTTTAAGATACTGAACTGAGCCGGGATGGCCATTTTGTAGCTTTGAGAATAAAGGACGTACCTACCTCCATAATCGATTTTCATTTTCTAATTCATCGGTTTCTTTGCAAAAAAAAAAAAAAGCAATCGTTCAAATAATACTCGATGATAAAGTAAATGCTCCAAATATTGAACTGCTACATAAAGGTCGAGAAATAAAGTTCCTATTGTGGTATTCGGTTGGAGCACTCTTTGCTCTAGGTCACTTTTTATGCTCTTTTGATCTGAGGAAAATTAATCTTTTTCTGATTCCAAAACACTTTTGCGAATCTTGAATTTCTCTCATCAGAGTTGCTTCTGATTTACCAATCCAAGTGGGTTTGTTTTTGACAACTGGTGGAGTTTACAGAGAACCGCTCGTGCCATTACATTTTCCCAAAAGCAAAGACTGACAACCGGAATCACGCAAGGAAATAATTTTGTACATAGCAATTTAGATACGGACTCAAAAACACAAAGGCAGCTTTACCAATTTGGAGTTTTTTTTATTTTGTTCGTCTCAATACAGAATTGGCTTAGGATAGGAAAAGAAAATCTGAAAAACCCAAAGGAATTTTTCTGGACTAGATGTTACTTGAACGTAAAACCTAGATTGGTCGGTAACATCACTTTTCCTACGTGAACTGTCAACTAATGTCGTTTTCCATTGCGACCACAAAAAATATTTTTCAGATCTCAGATTTAACGCCGCTTATTCCATGAGCCAACGAAATTGATCTGTTTTTTACATCGATTAGTGCGTTATTTGGCAGCAAAATCAGCTGTTCAAATTGTATTCGTTTTTTGGAAAAATCAGATATAGATTGAAAAATGTTTCCACTGTTGTAGATACAAATGGAGTAGTTTCGGTGATTCGTAGTCTTTCAGATGATGAGGAAGACGATGAAGATAATAATTCCTTCAATGTATTTATGTATTTCTTTATTTTGGGTTTCTCGAAACTTTGCGCATTTGTTTTGGAAGCAAACTTCTGAAAATTACGTAAAACAGCTGTGTGAAGTAGGTACCTACATTGGTATTTCTGGCAGTATGCGTAAATCCGAAAAAATATCGAGACCTGCAACAAGTGATCCGAATCGAAAAAAAATGCTAGGCCAATTAAAACTGACACACATCCAGACTGCCAGAGCCAGCTGTCAGACAGTGTTATTTAGAAGAAATTTTGCAGTTGATCCATTTTTTCGACCCATTTCTTCCACCAATTGTGGCAAATTAGTTACCTAAATAAAAACGGGGAGTTTTTTTTAATTTCTTAAAAAAATTAATGCAAAATTTATGGGTGCGTTCACTAAGTAAATTCTCATTTTCCGATTACCTACTTTTTTTATTCTTCAACATTTTTTGTTTTAAGAGCCATTTCTCCTTATGGCTAGGAGCATTAAGCCAAGTTAAAATACCCAATTAGTATGCTGTCAGACTTATTAAATTAGAGTCTTCAAAGTTCCGATTTTATCCGCTCACATTAGGTATGTAGGCTTGTGACTTGTGAGTGGTTTGTGAGGCTTCTTATTTCCCCACTGTCATTTACATCCAGTGGGAATTTAAGAACTGCTGCCTGTAGCACTTCAAAGTCCTTATTTACCATGTGCGTAATGACTATTGGCAAATTAGTTTGCTGGACTACAAAGCGGTGGCTTTCGGGCTCGTTCCCCTGAAAACACACAAATCTTAAGGTTTTTTCTACTGTAGGTTGCTTCCATTCGTCCCAAAAAACTCATACCTACCACTATAAAACGAATGGTTGTGTAAAGCGTTTGGACCAGAAAACACGAAGCTGTTGCGCCAAATACCCGTTTATTTATTTTTATTTATTTACTCTTATTCTTTGATCATACATACCTAGGACCAGAGCATTTAAATTTATACCCATCATCTGGAAACCATCCACTACCCACCCAGAAGCAAATACGACACAATCCTTATTTACTTTTTAAGTCGCATTATGTTCATAGCACTTTTATCACATTTCTCTTTGTGTTCTTTTGTATCGCCTCTGATTACATTGTAAAACTGACCTTTGTGTGTCATGTACCTATATGTACATGCACATCCTTATAATATATTTACTTGGGCACTCCTTGTACTGAATTCTCCAACTGTGTCATAAAAACTGAGGTACGCATTTCATTTAGTTTACATTTCCGGTCATGTCAAGTCTAAATTTGGCTACCCGAACTCATAAGATTTACCAAATTCCCGACGCTCATTATCCTTTTTAGCATTTTAAAGTAAACTCAAAAAGCAGCCTGCAGGAAACTAATAATTCATACAATTTCGTCTGATAAAGCATCCCCCATGAGCACAGCACTGACAGGCAACACCCAAAAGCGCGCTACATGCAAGGATTTATCCTGGGCAACATTTTTTAATATCAAAACACAATGTAGCGCACATAACGACGAACGACGTCAAATGAAAACCAGGACACCAGGCTTAACGTTCCAAAATCAGTTTAAACCCCCCCGAAATTTCATATTTCCATGTAACACACAGCCAAACTTAACACAGTTACAGCCTCCCATTCTCATCCCTGCGATATTGTTACAAACAAAGCAAAACACATCTCCGTCATTATCGCCAGCCCGTCATCCAATCCTCACCCTAAATGCCATTCACGCGGGAGTATGTAATTTCGGTACAACGCACGTGTATATTTTCGGGGCGGCTGCCCTCAGCAGCTCAGCTACTCAATATTAAAGCAGATAGATGCAGTTAAATTCCGCAAATTCTTCCGAAAGCACAAACACATTCACACTCACGTAGGGAAACGAACACAGACCCAGCATAGAACCCAGTGTGAGAACTACGTCGCCGACCTTACCTAAAATTAAAGTTGTCATTAAATTTGGTGTTCTCCGTACTCCACTCCGACTTCGAGTTGCTTCGAATATTTTGCAGCAGTAATAACGGGACCAACCTCCGCTCCTCTGTCTCTGATCCAACAACTCTGAATCCCTTAGTTAATGGCTGGCGGTGGGAGGCTATTCAACCAAGGCCCAGCCAACTTGGCTCAAACGACCAAACCAAAGATGCCATAGCTATGTATACCTACTTTAAATGGTGAGCGTGTATTAGTGTTCACGCCGGGAAACACATCCTGGCTGTGAGACACTCTGTTATGGCAAGCTTCTTTCTGGTACATGCGAGTGTGCCTACCTGTACCACTAGACCACTACCAATGTGCTGGAGAGCTTTTTAAGGGCTAGGCATTGGGTAAGCCGGCAAGCAGGGCGAGCTCCTCCCGTCTGAATCATTCATGTCGCAGCAAACGGAATGAAAGATTATGTACAAGACTACACTAGAGATTGGGGATTATGTATAAAAAGCTTTTTTATTTCATTCGGTGACGTAGGGGTTGGGTAAAGAGATTGACGATGAAAGTAAATGCTCTGTTACCACAGATAATGCTGATGGCGAAGAATGTCAGTCGACAGTTTCAGTGATAAGTATACTTTGGGATTTAATATCTTGGGATGTAGGTACCTTATATACGGGTGCAGACGAGTTTTCCTGCCTTAATCCTATTTTGAGTGTTGTCAATGCTGGTAAATGTTAAGGGTGTAGTGACTTTTCTCCATCAGCATTCAAATGGAAATGGAAACGAATTGTGGGTGGAGGGGGAGGCACAAGAATCCATCAATCCCAACTGCGTGCAATAAAGATAGATATAAAATTTATTAATGGGATTGTAGGTCATCGATCAACAGCAGGTGGCAGGGCACCCTGGTTTCAAGCCGAATCAATTTGATGGTCGGTTTTTTCTGAAGGAACTTTGCTATAAAAACTGTCAAAACAATAAGGCGCAACTGTATAGCTAAGCCAATCTGTCTGACTAGCGCCATAAATGCATAAATACTCTTGAGTTGGCAAAAAGAACATTTTATTATGACCTGTTGTTAACTCTATTTAGGAATATAGGCGTTTTTCTTTTGTCGTTCAGAGCACGATCAGAGCGCGTTCGATGAGCTCAGAATAAATTGACTGAGCAGGCTGAGTGAAAAGCTGATTACACACTTCCAGTCACATTTGACAGAAAAAAAAAAATAAGATGAGCATAATAGTTGAAAAGGCGGACGAATCTTGTTGTTCTGGGAACTGAAAAAAATTAATAAATATTAAATTTCAGCATTTATGACAACTATGTGCTCAAGTGTGTTTCATAAATACCTCAGAACAATCTGAGCACGCTCGGTTCAGAGCTAAAGTACAGCGGCTGTGGCAATAGTGCGGATTTCAGACTTCAAAATAAACGAATCGTGTAAGCTCATTAATAATATCATTAGTGGGTTCGATATTAGATCTACCTACTGTAATCTGTCAAGTGACAGCGCTGAAAGATAAAGGAGAGGTTATTACTTATTACGACCGAATTATGCCAGGCAGTTCGATCATCAACAATTTGTTCCAGTCATAAATATGAGCAACTGGCCGCATTCAAGAATCTAGTTATCTTAAGTCGACTAGATTGGTCTGGATGAGATGTAACCTGAACACAAAAACTAGATTGGTACGGAACGTCACTTTTTCTGCGTCAGGTACATATGAGAACTGTCAACTTAGTAGTCAGTCACGAATTTCTTGACTAGATTCGTCGACTTCCCCTCCATAAACATCAACTGAAAAAGCTGTTCATTTGACCGATTTCTTTCAATCAAAACCGATATACACTTATGTGGTTTTCCATTGGGACAAAAAATCAATCTTTTTTTTGATCTAAATCACTTTTCGCGTTCCATTGGAAAAAAAAATCAATCTTTTTTTCGATTCGGATCACTTTTTGCAGATCTCGATAATTTTTCAGATTTACACATACTGCCACAAATACCCACAGCTGTTTTACGTCATTGCAAGAAGTTTGCTTTGAAAACAAATGCGCAAAGTTTGGTGAAAAGCAAAATAAAGAAATACATAAAAAGCAATTGCTATAATGTTGGAGGAATTATTATCTTTATTGTCTTCCTCATCATGTGGAAACTACGATTCACCGAAACTATTCCATTTGTGTCTACAACAGGGGAAACATATTTCAAGTCGATATCTATAGCAGATTTTTGCAAAAGCGAATGCAATTTGAACAGCTGATTTTGCTGTCAAATACGCACTAATCCATTCACAAAAGCAGATCAATTTCGTTGCACGTTCCATGAACCGCGATAAATCTGAGATCTGAAAAAGATTTTTAGTGGTCCCAATGGAAAACGACATTAGTGAGAGAGCTGTCAGACTTACTAAACTAGATACTTGAACGTCCCCACTCTCATTCTCGGCGAAACATCATTCTTCAAGTCAATGGTCCCATATTGTGAAAACAGTTTTTCCCTTTTTTCACCAAAAGCCAATTATTTGAGATTCGTCTTTATTTTTATATGAAAAAAAAAACTTTATTAAGTGAATGCATTCAGATACAGGAAAATTCTTACGTAGACGTTCGATGGGCTGTTTTCTTTCATATGTAGTGTGACATTTTATCCTGAGTAAACTTTGAAATTTATTTGTAATGGAAATGCGTTTAAATTTTACCTTTAAAGCAATTTAAGTTTCAAATCGATTTTTTTATTTTTTCCCCTTATTTTTAAAACTGCATTTACACGATCACGCACGCGCATTATTGCACGAGACGTGAGAGAGAAATCCATTTTTCCCCAGTCAATGCTATTAAAGGAGTAAGAATGAGATCACAAATCAGACGCCTAAAGTGTCATGGATGTGCTGCCCATAATTATAGGTACGTAAAACGGAAATAAACCCAATTTCCGGAGAATATAATTTCTGTAATCACTTGAAAATATTTCTATTTCTGATTTAAAACATCTGAAATGAGAGCGATTTTAAGTTTCAATAAATTTAACCAAAAATGCATCAATCAGCTGTACGAAATTTATAAATAATTGTCCGCTCATCACTTCCGGAAGGCATTTTGTTTTATAGGAAAGCAAAATTTCGTGAGCCGTCGCTATAAAAATATCAACATGCATAGCTTTCCCATAATTCCTACCACGTAAACTAGATGGTCGACGAAAAAACGTGTCACGTTTTTTTGCGTGTTAGGTAATGCCGTCCCTTTCATTCACACGGCTATTTAGTATTTAGCATCCCTTTAATCTTCCGTGATAGGAATGTGTGACTGTGAAAATGCGGCATAAGTTTTTCATTCGTTTTCTCCTTTTTGATTGAAAGAGCGTCAAAATTGGCGTTTTTCCACCTCAATCTTGGAGCACTGCTTCCAGTGCACTTTAAAGGAAAAAATAAAAGAAAAACCACAAGCGCTGTGTGTCACTTGCATTTTTAGAATAAATATGGTTAACACGGTCGCTATTTAAATAAAACTAATTTCAAAAACAGCACTTAAATTCGTATACATTTCTGTAATAAACACATATCGTACTCCCCAGATTCGTCCTTCGGAAAATGAAATTGAATCTCCGCAAGTTGCCAAATTGTTCATTCATCTGGATAGGTTCATATACATGCTACGAACGCAATCAATTCTCATTCACATTTCAATTTATAATCCGCACACCCGGAAGAAAATCCATCTGCCAGCACCCAGATAACTCCTCAAAATACAAACCCATAACAGAAAGTTCTTCTGGGGCACCTTGCGTAAGAATAGCCATCTGGTTATACAACCCTCATATGAGGCAGTGCGGTATACTTCTATCTGTCATAACGTGCTTGTGCACAATCAAACAACACCTCCCTTCTCCTAGAATTCTTCTTCTTCAGCCGCATTTATATCATCGATCGTCCTGGTTTTCTTCATCGGCAGCGAACCTCTCATCCCCTAATTGAACTTTATATAAAATACCGCTCCAGTCAGAGGCGAAATTCCAGATCCTATACAAAGTATTAAGCGTGTTCAAGTAGAAGAAGAATGCTTGATTTTGGATCTGCAATCCGCCACGCCATACCCAACCACGGAGGCATCCCCGGGAGCAAGAAAATAATTGAAGACGGACATGAAAAACTTCTTAGGAAGTTTCATTTTATTCCGTTTTCTTCTGCTCTGTTTCTTTTTTTTTTTCGTTCATCCTCTGCGTGTTGTTCTTCTTGTTTTTATTTCCTTCGGTTATCTTGATTTCGTAAAGGAAAGGGATGTATGTACAAATGCTATACATACCTCAGGACATTTTCAATGTTAGGTACATAAGAACCCCCAGAATGGTAGAGTGAGCAAGTGAAAATGTTGAGCAGAATAAAAGAAAAAAATAGACGAACCTAATGCAATAACAAGGACGGCCTGGGAAAAACAAAAATGGAACACGAACCAACCCTCACGGCTATTGAGTTAAGGACATCCAAGGGTTCCCTGCTGAATTCAACGGTAGTTAGGTTGGTAGGTACCGTACCCAACGTAAGTAGGGTCTACCCCAATGCAATCTTAATGTTTTACGGTAACGTTTTTGAAGAACACCTCGCCTAACTCGTCGCACACCCAAAAATGGTATTTACCAAAAGTCTAACTATGCAGTTTCTCCGGGTTTGCTTGTGCCTCCCACCAGAGACTGAGTGGCAGATGAAAATTAAGTTATCCCGACCGGGCTTTCGGGTGGAATAAATTTAATTTCGCCCGAAAAACCCTTAAAGCTAAACGAGAACATGGATCGCACCTACACAGACACACAGTCCCGTACAACTGAGCATTTGATTAATATTGATTCAATTGGGTTGGAACCCTGCCCGCAGCACAAAATTCCTTGATTATTATCCTTTTCTCTACGTATCCCGTATATACGTCTACCGAGTTTGAGTGGAACTTTTGGGCCATATCCCAAAAACGTGCTATGTATAGATGAGGGTTTATTATTAAAATGGGGTTTCCTTGCAAAAGTCAAAACTTTAAAATGGAATAGGTAGAGGTGAAGGTGGCATCATACTTATTCGGGATATACAACTTGGCCTGAAATGTTTCTTTCGGTTTGGTCGAAGAAACTTTCGGATTCCGGGGACGAAGTTTCAGTTTGCGTTTTTTTTATATCTCTTGTGCATGATTTTAAAGTCGGATACATGTGTGTGCATGGAGGAAACTTTCTGGAAGCAGGCAAAACTATGCAACTAGATAGAGTTTTGCTTTTGGGGAAATGAACAAACTTTAATTAACGAAAAGTTGTTATAAACTGGGTGGGAATAACTAAGACATATACCTACCTACACCTGGCAGCATATAATCTGTTCGTTAGTTTTTTTTAACTTTAAGTCTTTAAGCCTAACAAATTTGCTTTAATTCTTTAGAACGAACAATATACGAAAGAAAGTAGATGCTGGTTTCTGCTGTGGCGTTTTTAAACCTGCATTCCGAAGTTGCCAGCACCGAAACCGATGATAGGTGTGCGGTATAGTTTACATTCATTCTGCGTTCTACAGGTTTGGCTTGGTGGGTTAGAACTCCCGCTTCGTAAGTGTTGACTAAATTTCTGTTCCTACTACAGGGTGTCGCAAAATGAATCATCCAATTTTCGTTTTGAATTACTTTTTTACTAAATAAAAAAAAAAAATATTGTGAGTAATGGAAGTCTTTGTTTGGACCTTTACATATTTTCTGGTTTTTATTTGCACTCCCACACATTTTTGCCTCAATGTTTTGCAGATTATGACTGAAAATGAGAATGAAAATCCGGAATTCTTGCGTGTATTTCTATATGAACTTTCAAAACAGTCAAAATCAAAAACATGCCAAAACAGATCAGAACCTCCCGATGCACCTGCCAATCGTGTCAGAAGTAAGAGCTTAGAAATATGTAAAGGGTGATTTTTTAAGAGGCTTAGAACTTTTTTTAAAAAAAAAACACAAAAAATTCGAAAAAATGAATGAAATATTTATTTGAATCGATAGTTTGAACCTTGCAATTTAATGTTTAAAGATGATTTCATGCAAATGTTGACCGCGGCTGCGTCTCAGGTAGCCCATCCGCTGAGTCCAATTTTGGCATACTCTTTCACACATATCGGCCGGTATCTCACGAATGAATGCATGGATGTTGGCTTCCAGTGCGTCAATCGAAGCGGGCTTGTCCCTATACACATTAGCCTTGGCATACCCCCACAAAAAATAATCTAATGGTGTCAAATCGCACGATCTAGGCGGCCAATTGACCGGCCCGAAACGTGAAATTAACTGTTCACCAAACTCGCCTCGCAATTGCGCCATTGTTTCGCGTGCTGTGTGGCATGTGGCACCGTCTTGTTGAAACCACATATCATGCAAGTCAAGAACTTCCATTTCGGGCAAAAAAAAGTTTATTATCATCGCTCGGTAGCGTTCACCATTGACAGTAACGCTGCGATTCGAATAATCTTTGAAGAAATATTGCCCAATAATGCCGCCGGCCCATAAACCGCACCAAACAGTGGCTTTTTCGGGATACATTGGTAGCTGTTGCAATGCTTCTGGCTGATCTTCACTCCAAATGCGGCAATTTTGCTTATTTACGTACCCATTCAACCAAAAATGAGCCTCATCGCTGAACACAACTTTTCGATAAAAAAACATTTCGAACCGAGCACGAATTTTGATAGTAAAATTCAATAATTTGCAAGCGTTGTTCATTTGTAAGACGATCCATGGTTAAATTGCAAACCAAACTGAAGCTGTTTGACAGTGACACAAGGTACTAAACACACGTCAGCTGTCAAAACCAGTGTTGCCAAAACCAAACCAGCTAAAAAATCACCCTTTAGAAGGTATATTAGGCCCTTAGAACTTTCCTGACAGAACTTTCGAAAATTGGTTATATTTATTACTGCGATATGTGTACTGATGCCGTATCAGACAAATATGTTTAAGCCAAAAGTGAACTTTATTCAAATCTGCTCTTATATTTTGTCTGCGGTTTATTTTATCAAGTCTATGTGAGCGATTTATCTTTAAAAAAAAAACCAGCCAATTGTTTGATGAACGAGAGAGTTTCGTGCGACCCAGTCGTTCACTTTATGTACTCCTGCACCACCACCTGCGTTTGGGACTTTCGGTCCGGAGAATCACTGACCCAAATGAAAAAGCTATAACAGTACCTATAAGTAATAACAAGTTCTATCTCTCACCCCATATAATATCGGCGCTACTAATCATTTTTAGTGTCAAAGCCAAATACTTTGAACTCACAATTTTCCATATTGTGACCTAGAAAATATTTATTGCGAAGGTTAAACATGATTATTAGTAACATTTAAACAGTTCGTGGCTAAGCAGGGCGTCAACCAACAAGACTATCCTGGGCACTCATTCTGTAATTTTTCAGACGATTATCGTCGAAACAATAGACCTTCTAACTAAGCGCCAAAATTACGAGTTTGAGACCTTTATCCGGTTAATTTTCCACAAATGTAATGAAAGCTGACGATAGAGAAACAAATTCGGGCAGAATATTACTTCTAATGGTCATTGAAGTTTCAAAAACCATATCGTCCCGACGATTGTTGTTATACGGAATCTGCCCCTGTTAACCCAGCCTTTGGGTATCTCACTTCAAGTTGATATTTCTCGAACAACTTCTTTTCACAAAAGAGCAAAGATTTAAAAAAGAAGAAGCTATGATTGAGAAAAAAGGGGCTGCGTTTATTAAGGCATTACATGCAGACCATATTCCTGATACCACCTACCAAAGTTTCAAACATGTCATCATGTTGTGCGGTTTTGCTACGTTCGCGTACTCGGTTTGAATCAAACGCAATCGATTAAATCGATCGCAATGGCACAAAGTCTATACACGTAGGTACCTACTCATCAAAAATGACGGAAAAAGAGAAATTTAACAAAATAACGAGTAACGAGTAGCTCTTGGCTCGAAACAGGTCAGAAAATTTCTCATAGGTCGTTTCATATGTTGCAAAAAAGGTAAGTTATATATTTATTTCTGATATGGATTAGATGTCAAAGATGAAAGTGGCTCAAAGTAGCTCGAAGTCTATCCACGTACTTTTGCATATATTTTCAGCTCTCTGAGAGAGTTTTGCTTAATTTTGTGAGTTTGACAGATTTGTAGTGTTTGGCTTGGGAAAGTACGCGAATTGACCTAAATTGTCAATAAAATTTGCAGAAAATTTTAATGAATGGGTTCGTTTTTTGTATAGCAAAATAGGTATACCACGAAGGCACGAATATATTCTTATGCCGGATATAAAGGTTTTTGCGTATTTAATTTATACTAATATGCGATTTAGGCATAAAAAATACTAAAATGGCCCACTGTTTTGCCTACCAAATAATGTTTTACGAAAAATGTTCCTATTTGGATAACAAAATATTATCATTGCACTCTGTTAATGAGGATGATGACAGTTATGTCTGAGGCCTCTTTTAACTGTTCGGCTGGACATTACCTGTTTCAAGTGCAGATCCAAAAGTCGTTGTCCCTATTCTTTTGTCAACCATTAGTGTTTATAACCTCCACAGGAAGGTATATTCACTTTGTCATTACATTTGTAACGCTAAGAAGGAGCCACCGGAGATCTCATAAAGTAGGTATATTATTCGGAATCAGGATCACATACTGAATCGATCAAGCCATGCCTGTCTGTCTGTCTGTCTGTTGAAAGCACGATAGCGCCCAAAGGAGTCAACCTAGGCGAATGAAGTTTGGTGAAAGGATTTGTTTTTACCGTCGTCAGGTTGATATTAAAATTGGGCTATGTCGGTCAAGTAGTTCTGGTACCTCCCATACAAAACTATTGGTTTTTAGCAAACACTTGTTGAAAACACGATAGATTCGTGTACATAGATACATAGGCAAGTGAAATTTTGTGAGACAACTTACTTCAATCGTCGTCAGGTTGATTTGCATGACTTGTATGAAGTGGAAGGTATCAAAGCATCGGCTAGGCTGATGATAACACTTTTACTTGTTTCACATTCAATTGTCAATTTGCCCACATATTAATTGTTGAAACTCGATCCATACTTAAAATCAAACACCGAAACCCAACGCAACTAAATGCATGCCTGAATAAAAAAGAATCCCTTGCAATCTCACCGAAATGATTTAAAGTAGGTAGGTAGGTACCTACCCAGGTAGTAACATCCTGACAAAACGACAAACGCGACGAACCTACAATATGCAAGTTCCCATTATTTGCACTTTTTTAACGTATTTTTGGGGAACCATAACGCAACAATTAAAAATTCAAAAGCGCTTTGAAGCAAGTCCAAAAACAAACTTGCTATTTGAAGTAAACAGCTACAGCCAGAACTTTAATCAAATAGGTAAGAAATTCATGCATACAAATTTGTTCGTTCATTCTTAATTCTCCGACATCTGCTTTAAAAAAATACCTACCCTACATGAAAACTCCGAAATGTTTTCATTTTCCAACCGAATAGAGACGGCGAAAACTTTATTCCGTCACTGTGCTTTTAAAAAAACATGCCAACAAAAACAAAAGCAAACAGCCACCAACCTCTGGTAGGAATTGTTTTCCACAATTCACATTCATTTCAATTTACATCGTTGTGCACCAGCAGCAGCGAAAAAGCAAACGAACGAAACAATAAAATTGAGTATTCGTTGATGTGTTAGTACAGAAAACTGAACTGACTACGGAGAGAGTACGGAACGAGGCACTACAAAATCAAAAAATATTATAGGCGGTTGGTTTGAACACACAAAAACAAAATAAACAAAAAAACAAGGAAACATCGCACGAAAAGGTAGGCCATAAAGCAACAAAATTTTAACTGATACACAATTGAAAAAACAACTCGTTCTTTTCTACCTAACCTTTCTTTTACGATTCAATATCCATACACTAGCGGCCACTTCGCCCAGTGCTGTGATAAAACAAAAGCAGCCGGCAAAAGGCTAAAGCTAAAGCGTAGCAAAGCAACAGCAAAAGCAGTCAGCAATGAGAGACGAGAGTCAGAGCATGAGCACTCTACACTACAGTTCTACAGTACTACAGAACAGAGCAGAAACCAGCAAGCAAAGCAGATAGCAAAAGCAAAGCAAAAAAACATCGAAGCGAACAGAACGAACAAAATCAAAATCATTATTTTACTCTCAGTCTCAGTTGATTTTTGAGTGCGTGTGAACTAGGATCATGGTCATGGACCCACGTCTTACGGAGCTCAATGAAAAGTTTATTTCTTTGGTTAAGAATCGACCGGATCTGTATAGACACAGGTATAGGAAAGATAGGGACCAGGACGACATCGATCGCCTTTGGAGAGAGATATCTGCTCAGATGCCCTGGAAAGGTGGTAAGTTCGGTATTTAAACACACGATTCAAATATAAAAAATTACATTTATTTTTGCGTTCGCTCCCGAAGGATAAAGTATTGGTTTCCTTAAAATGTCAAACTCGATATTTTTAAACAAATTAATTAATCTTCAAAACTGTATTCAGATAAATAGTACGATCAAGATAAATTCGTACTGAACTTTGAGACAGTAATAGGTAGTTATGGTAGTGATATCTCCCTCAGTCCTTATATCTCACTCGCTGCCGCTACAACATTTTTAGGGCCCTCAGTGGAGCCAGTTTGGGGGCTTTCCCTCCAAGATTTTGGGTTTCTTTTGGCCGACAGTGAGAAGTTTAGGGGGAAATCTGTCTCTTTTTTAAACTATGTATATTAAATTTGTGTTTCGTTATAATATCCTTTTTGGTAACCTTGAAATGCGCAGAGAAATTAAATTTATAGGCATTCTGCGAACGTAAGACACGCTGAGTAACTTGAACTTAAAAATGAGGTAGCGTAGATTCGTCGTTCTGTGGGTTTTTCTTAAAATGCTTTTAAATAATTGATAGATCCTCCAAATCTATATTTGCCAGTGAAAATGATTTCTTCTAATATCTTTGGATTACTTTTCTTTTCTTTACAAAGAAAAAAAAAAGTTTTAGTTTTTTGTAATACATAGTTCCTTAAATCTTTTCCCGTATTTAAGCACCAACCTCATCTGTAATTTTTATAAACAACAATATCAGCCAAGTTGCGTCAGGCCTGTCTAAATTCTTACAAGATGATTTTGAAATGAAACATGTGTGTACATTTTGCTTTGTATTTATCTGCCACACACTTTGGCATTCGAAAAACCAATTTTACATGTTCGCGTCTCAAATTCGTAATTCCTACTTTTAAGTCATACATAAAACATATTTAAAATATATTCACCCCTATCGGGAATAAAATTTCCCTGGGAATGTTTCCCATTCAGCAATCTGACTTACATTGCTGACAAGGGAAACAGTTCCATCGGAATTTATTCGCGATAACCCTGAATGACAAAATGTTGGGGGTTCTTATGGATTAAATAGCCAAATGTGGGGCTTTTTAGATTTAACTGAAATAAATTTGACCGTCTGGCAACGCTGCGCACTATACCAATGGTACCAGATACGATAGTGCTGTGCAAATTACTTGGGACAGGCATGATTTTAAACATAATCGTAATATTGGCTATGATTTTCGCATTACTATTTTAAACTTTGGTAAGGTTCTTTGCAAATTAATTATTACAAATATTTTCTTTTGGATTTGCGAAGGTAAGTTGCAGTTTTATGTGCATTTATAAAAGTTTAGTGTCATGAAGCTGTTGTCCGATTTTTTACTAGTTTTTGGTGGGTTTGTTTTATACAAATTTGAAAATGGATATTTCGAGGGAGAGGAGGGCTACGATTATTGCTTTGCATGAGCACACTGTCAAAAGCATACGGAAGATTTCAGATGATGTTGGAGTTCCAAAATCGAGTGCGTTGCCCAAGGCTACAGGATACATTGCAACGGCTCGTACGAGGCATTGTGGCCGAAAACGCAAGACAACGGATCGCGATGACAAAACTTTGATCCGAAACAGCGTCATTCATACTTGGAAGACAAGCGGTGATCGTCAAAGGGACTGGTGTGGTGGTGGACTCGTCCATTGTTAGAAGGCGCCTTTTAGATGTGGGCCGCAAAGCAAAAAGACCACTTAAAAATGAGCTTCTTACTGAGGCTATGATGAGAAAAAGGCTCCAGTGGGCAAAGCAACATAAAGACTGGTCTTCGCAAGAATGGGAAAGTGTGATTTTCTCTGATGAGAGCCATTTCTAAGTTCAGGGCTACGGGGAAGTGTCGTGAGGAGAAGTGACAAAGAAAAGCTCCGACCTGGTCACATTATTCAGGCCCCTAAACACCTCCCCAAAGTAATGTTTTGGGGTTGTTTCACCTCCTTGGACATGGGAAGCTTAAAGCCGATTGAAGTGATGATGAATAGCATCAAGTACGCTGACGTTCTAACCCATATACTCTTACAGACCATGACAAGACAGTTTCCGACCGGAAATGTAATTTTTCAGCAAGATCTTGCCCCATGCTACACTTAAAAAAAATTAAGGCATTCTTTGCGGAAGAAGGTATTAAGGTGCTCGAATGGCAAAGCAACTCTCCAGACCTCAACCCAATAGAGAATCTTTGGGCCATAATAAAAATAAGGGTGAGGAAATGGGCTCCGGCAGCTTCCATACGTCCCAAAAACGAGAAACTTACAAAAAACCATTGCTTAGGCTGAAAGCACACCGTATCACAAGAAAACGTTTTTGACTCGGAACAGTTTTTTTTTTTCATTTTATCTAACACCCAGCGGAACGTAACGTTTTGTTATTTGTTCCGTTTGCTCCAGTGTGTGTTGTCTGGTCTTTTTAGAAATAATATTCTCTTTTTTCATTTTACAAAACAAAGCATTTGTATTCTGCAATGTATAGTGGTCCCGATCTGGCCCTTACAAAATCCCGGGTTAACCTATACCTACAAACCGAATTGTTGAACAGAAAATTCCAGCACACTCGCCGCTAAGCTGGAAAGAGCTTAGAAATCATTTTTTTCAGTGTATGGCCAACAAGATGTTTTTATTTTTCCTCAACTAATCTACATTGTTAATTTTTCATTAATAGGTCTATTCGCGTACTCGGTTTGAATCGAATAGACCTAATATTTTAAGCGTACCTACACTTATTCCTTAAAAAAAATTATATCCACCGTAACGAATAATTTCAAATTTAACGGATAAATATCTATGAACTCTGCCAGCAACTTTGCCCACAAGTGGCTCATATTTTTTCTGAGTGTTTTGGTGACTCCGAATTTTTGAAGTTACGTGACATTTGTCAATACGAATTTCTATGTATCAATACTATGTATTTGCGAAATTTGTCTTTTTATTCTTTAAAGTTAAAAAAATTATTTTTTTGAGAACAAAATTTGACTAAAAGTCAATTCAAAAATTCAAGAAAGTGGTGGTACAAAAAGTCGTTTAAATGTCTGATAAACTCGCAGAGTAGGCTCAGCAACTAGATTGACCTATCAATGATTTTATACATGCAAATAATACATACTTATCAATTTTCAACTAGATTCGTTGTTCATGTCGGATTTTTTTCATTTTCAGAAAAAGAATGTCGATATCGATGGGGCGTCTTGAGGAATTGTTACGCGAGGGCGCTACGTGAAGAGGGAAACAACAAATATTCAGTCAAACCTTGGTACCTACAAGAACAGATGTCTTTCTTAAAACCCTATATAAAAACATACAAGAACTGTTCGATGGAAGGGCACTCTTTGAAAAAGCCCAATCGTTCAGCTTCAGCCTCAAAATCGCCGTCCTCAAAACCAAAAACAGAAAATATTATAGATTCCAGTTGTTTTCTTCCGTCGTCAGTGCAACAGTTTTCTTCATCTAAAATGGAGGCTTGTGAGGCTAAAAACACGCATTTCAATAACGAATCCTATATGAAATTAGATAATATCGGAACTCTGTCAGTAGACGAAGCATCAAACTGTTCAAGGATATCAATAAAATCAAGCCCAAATACATTTACGGAGAGATTCCTGGATGAACCCGTCTTTGAAACAAAAGAGCTACAACAACAAAATGATTTTGAACTGTCGGACAACTCAAATAAGTTATTTTTGACTAGCCTGTTGCCGGATTTGAATAAACTATCGGAAAGAAAACAGCGAATCTTCAAGCGAAAAACTTTAGAACTTCTGGAGACCTTGTTTGATGAGCACACACATAGTTCCACTTCCAGTTGGCCTACAATTCAGAATTATGGCCATTTGTATGACCAAAACCTACACCTTGGTTTAAATCAATAGATCATTAAACAGTATCTTAATTGAAAAAAAATTGTTATCAGCATTCAGCATAACAATGCTACCTATAAAAACTTGTTTATGAACTAGGTATTATTTATTTTTTTAATGAAATGTAGATGTAAGTAGTTAATTTAATATTGGAACCTCTTGTTTGGTGAAACAAATTTATTTACAGTGATCTGATAGTCTTAAAAGAGTAAACAACAAAACTTCAAATCGAACACAAAAATTCTTACGTAGACGTTCGATGGGCTGTTTTCTTTCATATTTAGTGTGAACATTTCATTCTGAGTAAACTTTCAAATTTATTTGTAATGGAAATGTAAATGGAAAGCAATTTAAGTTTTAAAGAGAATTTTTATTTTGTCCCCTTTTTTAAGTTTTCCCTCGTTTCCCCCATTTTCACTGATAAAGCGCCAAAAATGGCCAAAATTGACGCTTTTACCCTCAATCTGGGGCCATTAGTGACAATATGTTATCAATATTTGTACTGAATGTTTAACCTTATGGTGTATATTAAATGCTTGTAGTATGTATTAACTGTGGATGTATGAAATGACACTACTAAAAGAGGGAGAGCAACAGACGATTCGGGCAGCGACGCCGTACCGCGTCATTACAAAAGTAGAGTCGAAGAACGAAGACGTATAAATTATTAAAGTCGAATAAAACAGAACAATAAATACATTGTAAGGATTTAGTTCTAGACTTTTCTTTAAATGTAGTTTTTTTTATTTCAGGCTCATCGCTAACGTGTAGCATCATGCAGCCAATATCAAGTGTCGATAAACGAGAACCAGTGACATCGATGACTAAAAACCATTAAACAGGGCGGAACATTTTTAATTCAAACTTCTGTGTGTAATTTTACCAAGCCTTTTGCATTGACGGGCTTTGGCTATATTAAGCAGCTATCTATAATTACGTCTGCGTTAGTGAATGTCAAAAGAACGAAAAAGGTTCAGCGAGAAAGCAAAATTTGACCTATTGTTATCCTCCCAATTCGCTGTACATAATATAGTAAAATATATAGTAAACAAGGACCAAAGACAGAACAAACCTGTGACGAAGTCCAACGTCCACTCGTGGAATATCGATTCAAACTTTAGAATTCGGGAAAAAATAAGGGTGAAAGGAAATCACTAAAAATTAAACGTTTCGACGGTAGTATCTGTTCAATGAAGATTTGTTTTACACACTCTAAGAAGCGCCTAGTCTGTATTAAGACAGTGAATTCAGGGCTGCCACTTCATAATTTCATTGAGGAGTTAATAGATTTTGGGGATTCTACAAAGAACGAAAATTTAGAAATCTTTTTTTAGCTAAGCGTTTTTTCAACTTGACGGTTTTGATATCTGGGCAATCGGTCACTGACTTTAATATCAAAATAAGTGTTCGTCAATGAAAGCGTTGCGCCAATTTTACGGATGACTCGGCTGCCCGTTTGGTGGCCAAATTCGAGACAACCGGTAAGGCAAAAATTGGACCACTCGGATCCATGAAATAGTGAGAACGCGCGGCGGACATTAAAACAATGTTATATTTCACACATAAATCCGTCCTTATTCGAAAAACCTTTAAACAGTGACAGAAGAAAGGGAATTTTTAGGATCCACAAAAGTGGCTTGGCGCGAATGTAAAAGAATAGACAAAGTAGAAATAGTTCAATCCGAATCCGAAATTAAAAATTTAAATACAATTTGTAGTTGGGGAGTACAGGGGGAGAAGTCAGACGAAAAGGGAGTATAATACTCGTATTGTAGTACTTTTGGCAGTGCGGAATGTGATAGGAAATATTATTTTATTATTAAAATGACAATTAAAATCTTTTCACTGTGCTCTGTTTTAGCACTTTGTAGACTTTCGAAAAATAATTTTGGCTGTCTCTTCGCCAACTTATAACTTTGGTTGTGAAGACAACCGGAAAATTCAGCTTGGCTTAACTCAAAAAGGTGAAGTAAAATAAATGTCAGATGGAGTTATCAACATCTTTTTCTAATAGACCCAATTTTTTCCCAAAGTTCTTAGCTTCGTTAAAAAATGTAAAGCTTGTGTGATCGATATAATTTAAACAAATTATGTAAGTTGGTGTGATCAGTGAACTCTTGTGTTTCCTGTAGAAATGGAACAACTCACAACGATCTGCAAATAATGTCGTAAGTCGTAGGAATTCCTTTTTCAGTTTGAGAATATTCAAATAGCCATATTATATACAATTGTCATCTTGAGTTATAAGCAATGTAACGCTTTCATTAAGCATCTCCTTCTAAAATGGACTACAAAGTCCTCTTTAGGGCCATGGAACAATTTTTACTACATAAAATAAAAAATAACGCTCAGCATACCTTTTTACAACTATGTACGCAGTGTTTAGCAGTCTTGAAGTGCACACATTGTCTGTCAATACTCCTAAGTGGTCGTCGAGTTTATTTATTTGCTTTCCGATGAAATTCTAAGCCATTTATGGAAAATATCACTTCAGGCGAAGCTGGCTTTGATCTCGAAATCCTTTCATTCCGGTTATCTGCAGTTATCTGCACCTACTTAGAAACCGTACACACAATGTATGACGTGTATGTGTTTTGCGCGCACCTTAACTGGATGTTTGCCATTCAAGCTTGTTTTCGTTTAATGATCTTTTCAAAATGTATATAAGCTGAACGTTTTGTATATCCATGTGTCCATAGGGGGCAATATCACTGCAAAGAAACAAGAAGAACTATTATTAATTATCAAGGATTTGTGAGGTACCTTATGCGCTGATGTACCTGCAAAGGTCTTGATTTTGTAAGTGACCTGGGCCCTAAGCAAGTAACTTTTAAGACCTCCAAGACTTACGAGTTTTAAAGCATCATCTCCTCAAATGCATTGAAAACTTACAATAATCAAAAAAAATGTACCTAAACATAACTTATTTTAATCACCAAAGTTTCAAAAACGATATCGTCTTCACGATCATTGTCTTATGTGATCTGTCCACTGGTCTACGGCAACCCCGAAAATCCACAAGGCATAGTAAATGGATAAATAGTTGGCTCAAATTTACTGAAACAAAAGGCTATCCTATTTTGGAAAATGATTTGTGCCAACTTTTAGTGGGTTTTCACTTAATAAACACCAAACTCGAATTTTTATTCATAAACATTTGAGAAGTGCAAATTTTCCCAAAATTTCCCTTTTCTCAGGGGTGGGAAAATGTGTATTCTTCGCACATACCAATACCAACGACGATGATGTGCCTATGCCTTGTGTCGATCGTCGATCGTATTTGCCAGACGTTCGAGAGAGGTGCCCCAGTGTAAATTTGAAATCTAATTTTTGTTTTTCCGGGGATCGAACCTGAGAGCCCTCGCTCTCCATTGGTACAAAAAAAAAAACAGTATTTTCTGATTCGGACGGAGGAGTTTATCTGCTCTCTGGCTGTCAGATTTCATGTTCCATTGGCCGGAAATAAAATTTTCGAATCTCCAATTCTGAGCGAGATTTACACCGACTTCCACTAACCCCAAAACATTTGACATTTGTTAAAAGTTGAAGTGTGTTATTATTTATTTTTTTAGATGACGAGTTCATGAAAAATAAAGAAAAATTTACTTTTTGCCGCTGCATTGAAAATCGACATAAATGAATGAATTTTTATACACAGCACAAACGCAGAAAAAGAGTGATCTCATTTCATATTCCATTGGGACCGAAAAATCTGAAATCTGAGAGCGAAAGCCAAAAATACGACTACTAAATTTTAGTAGTTCGCATTGGCTAATTTTCCATACAAATTTCGCACTTGTGAGCTTCCTTAAATTTAAAGACGAGAATAAAATTGTTTATTAGTACGGCGCAATATAAACTAAAATCATAACCAACTTCGGTAGATTTAAAAAAAAAACACTTCAGCGGCAAAAGTCATGAGAATCAAATTGATGAACTTAAGACCCAAAAAAGCGGATTTTTGTCCAACGTTAGGGGTCAAATAACCTTAAGGTGTACCTACATAAATTACGGTTTCTTGATTCATTCATCTATCACACCAGCGTTGGTAACTGCGCCATTGAGTAGGTATACTGAATCGAATTCTTTGCGCTATCAGCTATCTTTCAACCATTATAATACCCTATGCAGAAGGTTTGAAAAAAAAGGCATCTACTCAAAACTCCGTTTTAAAGAACCAGTCTGGCCAACTATACACATTTTCATTTTTACGAGGTCTGCTGGTTGCGTCTTATTTTCTCCTTATACTACATTCTACGATTCCTTTATTATACATTTTCTTAGGCTGTAGCTGGTGTTCCTTTTTTGCTGGTGCCGCTGCTTTTATTGTTAATGACGCAGAGTTACGGAGAAATCCCATAAAGCGACTGGCGCATGTGCAGTGATGGGACTTCTACCACTTAAGTGGTATTTCTACCACTTTTTACACTTTCGGAAATTCTACCAACCTGAACTCGAAATCTATCACCTTTTACTCATCGCTAATAGCTAATAATATTTCTTTTCCATCATTCCATTAAAATGAAAATTGTTCCGATACCTACTAGCCTTAGTTTTACCCATACAGACTCAGCTTTATGCTATCAGTATTTCTCTCTGAGATTTGCATCAGCAAAAACTTCCAGTCCTGTACACTATTTACTGCGCTAAAATTTCTATATTTGACTGTATATGTGAGAGGGTGTTTTGCTATGTTTGGATATTTTGTGTTTAATGATGAGTTGAATCTATGACGTTTTTTTAGTAGTTTCAAAAACTTTTAATTTTCAAATAATATTTATAACTATTGGAAGCGAAAATGCGTAAATTCTTGGTTCCTACAGCAAGTTAGTGTGCTTTCTCTAATGCTTGCATTATTTTAGTGCAAGTGTAACATTTTATTTTCTACCACCTTTTTTTAAGGCTATCTACCACCGTTTCGCTTTTCTCAAGTCCCATCACTGCGCATGTGTCTAAGCGGGGGGAGCCTCGAAGCAATACCAGTTTGACTTTGACGCGACTCTAGCTCAGCCGCCACCGTTTGGTGCCAACCAACCAGCAAGCATCTTGCTGCACGTAAACGTACTGCGAGTAACTATGGATTGCAGAGGCAGACAAGTTTTGTGTGATTTTTTAGTTTAAAATTACGTGGACTCCAACGCGCCCATGGACCATGAATACCTACAGTGGAGACGGGGATCTGTTGTCATGTCTGGCGATCGATTGACGGCAGCAGTTTACGTTCATCATTGTGGGAAGCAAAAGTTAATTTTTTGTTTATGTTTTTAGCGATGACGGTGAATAGTATGCGGGTCAAGGCTTGAAAAATGTTCTCGCAAATCGAACTGAATCGCAGAGGTCATGAATCATGATCTGTGCCCAGTGCCGACCAATGGATGTAATATGGGTGGGCGGTATACCTATAGTAGTCCATAAGAGAGTAGTAGTAAGACGTCAACAATATAGTAGGTATACTGAATGGAATAAAAAAGAAGCAAATTTAATAAACGGTTTCTGCAATCAAATCAACAGAGTTTGACACTTTGTACTTTGTCTCCCAAAAATTGTCAGTAGTGAGGAAAGCAATACAGCCATAGATATATTAAATATGGACTGCTAGTGAAATGTCATTGGCCGCATTCAAGAATCTAGTCATCTTAAGTCGACTAGATTGGTCTGGATGAGATGCAACCTGAACGCAAAAACTAGAATGGTCGGGAAAGTCACGTTTTCTACGTCAGCCACATATGAGAACTGTCAACTTAGTACTCAGTCACCAATTTCTTGACTAGATTCGTCGGCTACCCCTCCATAAACGTCAACTGAAACAGCTGCTCTCACGACCGATTTCAACCAATCAAAACCGAGATTCACTTAGTGAGAGAGCTGTCAGACTTACTAAACTAGATACTTGAACGTCCCCATTTTCATATGCTTCTGCGAGAAAATATGTTCCAAAACACACACAGGTGCTACTGTTTTACGGCGGATTAGCAAAGAAGAACATGCCGCTGTCAAGTTTAAATTGTCATAGCAACGTAAAGCCATTTTTTTTTTTTTCAAAAAAGTCCGTTTCCATAGAAAAATGTAAACAAAAGAGCGACATCTTGTCGAAAGAGATTAATTTCCAAAGTTAACGTGTAATCAAAAGAGCGTCATCTATTGAAAAGAAGCAAAGCTGCACAGAGTGATTTGAAATTAATTTTGGAATATTTTATTTATTTTGAAAAAGAAAACGAAATAACAATTTCTTGACAATGAGCGAAACTTAAAAATATCTGTTTGGATTAAAAATCAACTCCCTTATTAATAAACGCTGCGTAAAAGTTATCAACTCGTTATTCAGAAGTTACGTCAAATTTTTGTATGCTATCTGATGTCTACTAGGTAACTAACTTGTGCACATTTGTTTATTAATACGGGGGCAAACGAATAGTTATTTAAATTCTAATACCCACGGAGTTATAAATTCTAACGTGGATCAGCTAAATTAATCAAAGTGATTAATTTTGTTGAAATTTCAGTATATTGTTAAAGTACATTAATCCTACCTAAGAGATAATTAAATAACTAGATGTCAAAGAAAAAGAATGTGCCCGCCTTAATCACACGAAGGTTTTCGGTCATTTCGAGTTTGGCTGACCTATTCTGTTTATCAGAAGTGATACTAGATTAAATAGACCGTTCATAAAATATAATAAAAGTGTTAAATGAAGTGCACTTTTGGCTTAAGCAATGTTAGTTTATTTGCGTACCTACTTAAGTAGCGACTGGTAGTTACGGGCTAGACAATTTTGAGCGCCTAATGTATTATTTAAAAGCTGTTACAAGATACTCGAGTTCAAGTGTAACAGAAGTTCTGATCTGTTAGGGCATGTTTTTCTTTTTGACTTAAATATTTGGTATGATGCTTACAGTATGAAGTAGGTCGTGTACCGAAATATTTGAATTTATTTATGAGTTCACTTTTTTCTTAAGTTTAGTTATAAACTGAAAAACATGGCGACTAAAGTGCGTTGGACTCCAAATGCAGTGCGACTTTTCAAATGTGAAAGCTCTAAGTTGTTTTTAGGTTATTTTTAAGGTGTATGTTTAATGTTATTGAAAATGTTGCATCTTAAATAGTGTAAAGATATTAAATGAAATTAATTAAAAAAATAAAAAAACAACAGAAGTAGATGTTTTTTGCCAACTTCGGCCGATTTCCCGTTACTTAGCCTACAAGCTATATTTTTCGGAGTGGTCACGATTTACTGCGCTAGTATTGATACATAGAAATTCGTATTGACAAATGTTACGTAACTTCAAAAGTTCTGAGTCACCAATACACTCCCAAAAAATATGAGCCACTTCCGCTTTGGGCAAAGTGGCTTGCAGCGTTCATAGAAATTTATCAGTTAAATTTGAAATTGTTCGTTACGTATGAATAATAATTTTTTTTTAGGAAAAAGTGTACGTTTGCTTAATATATTTACAAAAAATTAAGAATGTAGATTGGTTGAGGGAAAATAAGAACATTTTGATCAAATTTTCTTTATTATTTAAGAAAAAATTACACACGAAACCGAAGTATTGGGAAATACACAAGCATATTATTTGTCCCAATATATTTCTAGTATATAAAACATCTCCTTTAGATAGTTTTATTAACCACATAAATAAAATTATTCACCTTTAAAAAATGTACAATAACTAACCAATGGCATTCCGTTATGCTAAAAAGTGGTATTCCCGAACTCTTTCATATTTCCCCACGGCTGCCGAGGTTGGCAGCATTTATTTTTGTATTTTTTGTATGTTTTTGCATGTCATTCGGATTCCGAATTGACATAACACCGATAGGAACACAAAATGGCGAATTTGAAAAAAAACTGAGGGGGCCAGCGGCAAGAGGATTGTGAGTTGGGGGTCTCAGTATGGTTTGTCTATGGTAACTATATTTAAATGTAAGTAAAAGGGTGAGGTGAAATTAAGTCTAACGAAAGAATGCAGTAATATACAGTAATAGATTCAACAGACTTGAAAAAAAAACTTAAATTTTTTTATATTTTTTACTTTATTAAATAATAAAATCGTTTGTATTTTTAATTATAATAAAATTCAGTTTCAAAAATAAAATAAAACTTATCTAAAATACAAGAGTCTTTTTCCAAAAGCATGTCATTAAGAAAGTTAAATTTTTCACAATTTTTATTTAATAAAGTACATAATACCATTTTCCCGAACAACTTTAGTTAATTTTAGTATGTAGCAATATTTCGCAACACAAAATCCTAATATTCACAGCCTGTCTTCCATCTGATGGAACAATTCTATAAAGCGCGCATACTTTATATCGAATTCTTGAATGTTTCAGAATAACCACCAGACATTTAGCATAAATTATTGTACCTACTGCGTTGTAGCAGTCGCATGCATCGTGTTCGGAAATATTAACTTGCCGGTAAACTCAAACTCACTTTGGAAAGGTACATCATGTTCGAACAAAACCAGTAGGCGACAGTGTTGTGTAAAGTTCCTTTCGTCGTGAACGTTGCATGTATTTTTGAAGTATACATTATATTCGAAATGTGCGCCGAACGTATATTAAATGTAAAGTTTGTGAAAGCCATCGAGGCAAATCCCTCTATTTGGGATATTAACTCGAAGACAATTAAAAACAAAGCGTTTATCAGGAATACATGGGATAGCATATCCAGTCAATTTAATGAGCCAGGTAAGAATATTTTAGTTTATAAGGCGTGTTTTAAAATACTAACACATTTAATACATATTTCTTAGTATGCGTATTATATTTTTTATATATTTTGTTTTCCACAACTCTCTGTTACAAATTCGACGAAATTATTTAAATTTACGTTACTACCTACCTTCATTTTGTATATGACACTTGGCGTAATAATATTAACATTATACCTATATTATTGAACGTTTGTGAGATACAAGCAGCGTTGCCATAAGTGCAGATTTGTCTGCATTTTGCAGATTTTAAACCTAGCTGCAGATTTTGTTCTTTTTAAAAATTGATTTCTACATTTTTGCACACTTTCGTTTTCAGCTCTTTTTTTATATCTACCCTCCACAGGAAGGTATATTCACTTTGTCATTACATTTGTAACGCCCAGAAGGAGTCACCGGAGACCTCATAAAGTACATATATTCTGAGTCAGGATCACATTCTGAATCGATTTTGCCATGTCCGTCCGTCTGTCTGTCTATCTGTCTGTCGATAGCGCCCAAACGCAAAGGAATTGACATAGGCGAATGAAATTTGGTGAAAGGACTTATTTTTATCGTCGTTAGGTTGGTATTAAAAATTGGCTATGTCGGTCAAGTAGTTTTGGTACCTCCCATACAAAACCAATTTTGCATGACTTGTTTTTGTTATTGTTATACTTAAAAAAAACAGTTGTAATGATTTTGGAAAAATGATACAATACTAACCCATTCATTTATTTTGCGATTATTTTTATGTTATTGAGTCTTGATTCTTAACTTAAAATGTTAAAAATAGTTTTTGTTTAGTAATAAAGGGGGTGCTGACCTATAAGACAATATTTTTATGATTATCCTAGGCTCAGCCGTCAGCCCGCTCCGCTTCCGGCTTACTACTAAACACTACGTTAATTTTTTTCCACTAATTGAGTACCTATGCAATGAATGTAAACTTCAATCTGCCTTGATTCTCGCAAAACAATCGATCAATTCAGTATGAAAGATACGGTTCCTTTAAAAGTTCTCCCGCTTATGCCATCTAAGATTATTATTATTATGTATTAGAAATAAATGTGGTACTAGAATGGGTCGCTACTTTTGTGATTGTCTCACTTAGACAAACATCCGAGAGTGAGAAATGTTAGCTGACTTTGCTTCTGCAAATAAAACACCCTCAAAAATATATTGCATATAACTGATTGGATTACCAAAGACTTTTATAATTTTTTTCAGTTGTCGCATGCCGAGAGCGTTGGAGAAACATCCGCACTGCTTTTCGTCAAAGTTTAAAACGGTATCCAAATGAATTGTCCGGAAGGAAACAGTACAAACAGTACTACTTAAGGCCCCACTTGGAGTTTCTTATGCCATCTATCGAAATGAGAGGTAAAACACCGGTTAAGAGCTGTTCGGGTACTGAAGACTATGGAGCCATAGAATTCGAAGAAGACATCAAACCGGGAGCCTTTCTCAAGAAAGATCAATCAAACGATTTAATGTATTCATGTCGAAATGACAATAAATCTAAGTCTACTTTGCGGCAATCATCTGGAACCTTAACTTCGTATTGTAACAGACACCACAAAAGTGACGGAAAAATTCGGAACAAACGACGTCAATGCAAAGAGGAAGATGAAGAAGACTCAGATATGGCGTTTTTTAATAGTCTCTTACGGGATGTTCGCAAAATGAACGATCGACAGAATCGAAAATTTCGTTTTAAAGTAATGCAAATCGCTAACGAAATTCTAGATGCAGATGACCAAGAGCAATCACAAACAGGATGCGTTTGCAAAAATAAACAAATCTAAATTTCGCGGATTCAGATACTATTTTACTGTTATATCTAATAAAGATATTTTTGCAACTATATTTATAGTTATTTTTATAATGGTGCATGTACGGATCTTTTTTGTTTATTAGCGTTTACTGAAGGTTTATTTTTTTTTTAATTGGGACGAATCGGGCTTAGCCGAACACTTGAACCATGGTTCATCTGTCACACAGGACCTGAAGAAAAAACATTTAAGGATGAATGCCATGTTAACAAGCAAAAATGTCGTATATGTGACGATGCCAACTCACATGAGGCTCACCAAGTGGCAATGCATCTACAAAAAGCTACTGTTTGGTGCAGATTTCGGGCCAGCGGAGTCATTGGTCCGTACAATTTTGAACGCTACAAAACGATGCTAATGCTAACCGATTTGTGTTGACCCGAATAGAACGATGTGGAGGCAGACTAAACGACATGTGGTTCTAGCAAGACGGTTCTACGTGCAAAAACACAGCAGACGATACAATGGACATTATGTATGAACGATTTGATTGTTTGGTTACCTCTCGCCCACGTGAATTGGCCACGAAGATCGTCCGGTTGGAGCCTGTTAGACTTTTTCTTGTGGGTTTTAATGAAGTAGCAGGTCTATGTCAAAAAGTCTCAATCGACCGATGCCCTTAAAGTCAAATAAAATAAGAATTTGGTTTATACCTCAAATATATGTAGCTTATATCCATTTAGGAAGCGATGAAAACTCGGCAAGAAATGTGTGTGCGACGTGATTTATGTGCAGGGATACCATATTGAGGGATTTTTTCCGTTTTTCTGGATTTTTTGACCCTAGAGGGAAAAAGGGAAAACTAATCCAAAGAAGCTGGCTTTATTTATGAGGAGAACCACAATCGTTTAATACCAAAAATACTGAACAAGTTGTTTTTATTCACCACAATTTACCATTAATAGGTTTTAAGTATTAAAAAAACAATTTTTATGAATTATGGTGTAAATATTTTTTGTTACAGATGCGTCTTTTTGATCATGACATATGTTACGTAACTTTAAAAATTCCGACTCATCAACACACTCGCACCTTGCATATACTACTTCCGCTGTGGGCAAAGTTTCTGGCAGCGTTCATAGAACTTATCCGTTAAATTTGAAATTATTCGTTACATGTGAATAGTTGTTTTCTTAGGAATAAGTGTACATTTGCTAAAAATATTTATAAAAAAATTAACAATACAAAAGTTCCATCAGTTAAGAAAAATTTACAAATGAAATCGATGTTAATGATAGCCAAAAGCGGTAAATACACAACCATTGTTGTCCGAATATGTTTCTAGTATAAAAAACATCTCCTTTAGATAGTTTTATTACCCAGACAACTTATGTATATTATTCGCCTTTTAAAAATATATAAAAACTATAACTGATGATAAAGTAATGATAAAATGTGGTATTCCCGAACCCTATCACATTCCTCCACGGTTGGCAGCATTTTTTTTTATTTTTGGATGTTTTTGCATGTCACGGATTCTAATTGACAATTATTGCACCTATAGGAAAACAAAATGGCAGAATTTGAAAAGAATTTAAGGGGGCGTGTTGCGGTCTCAGTATGATTTGTCGTTGTGGAAGATGGTGTGAAGGTAAAAGTGAGCAAAACCGAAATAATGGTTGTCTACAGAACCCCTATTTAATGTACTCTATATGTTAAGTGGAAAAGTTTAAGAAAAATTTTATAGTTTATATAGTGTGACTGTATAACCGTTTATGACTTTGGCACTCCCTCTTTATATAATATAGGGTACCTGGAGATTTTCATGTTACACACTGTTAGCATTTCCTGTTGTTTTGTACACATATTTAATTTGGATAGCCTGCTGCACCTAGTTATCCGGTATATCATGCACGCAATGTTATAATACATGTGCTGTAAAGCCTGCCTCACCCCACGTCAACGAGACACCCAAGTCAGTGTTACGAAAGATTTCATAAACCCGGAGTTCGGTACTCGTTAACACAGCAGCGCGCAATAACTGTAGTGCATCTGGGAATTTATGCACTTATGTGTACGCATCGCAGAGAATCTGCACAAGCACATGACGTTATTGAGTTATGTAGAGATCATAAACTAAGTATTAAATAGACCGTCAGCTCTTTCAACTTAAGAGAATTTGCCTACAAGCTGTTTTCGGTGTTACTATGTGCCAAAGTATGTGTGCCAATGTTAAAGTAAATTAGACGCACGCATACACTTGCACATACTAACCTGACAGATGCCTCTGACAGTTTATTCCGTGGTAACATTGGAAAAAATTCAAATAATTCAAATAATTGCCCGTTATCGGGACGTGTTAAGAAAGCGGTGGGTGTGGTGTGGTGAATTTAGTACCAAATTATATTAAAACGCATGGTAGGTATACATTATTAGGATTTCTTTCATTTTACCTTGATAATCTATATAGTACGGGATGTTTACATTTTTGTTGTAAACAATGGAAATCGATGAACTTATGAATCATTGACAAAAATACAAAAAAAGAAGCTTATTAATATAAAAAAAATCTGATTACTATATAGGTAATGATTTTGAATCGAAGGAATTAAAAAAAAATTGTAAGCAGCAAAACTTAAATGTGTGAGACATATCAGTGCCCATGTTCTGTTATTATCACATAGATATATTTATCACAAAAACGACATGAATTGAAAGAAAATGCTCCTGAGTTAAGTAAATAAATTTTCGCATCGATACTTTTTAAGCATTTTCTTTCAATTCATATCGTTTTTGTGATAAATAATCGATGTTAAAATTACAGAACATGGGCACAGGGTACAAATCAGTAAACATGTTTATTTCCAATGTGGGTACCTATACCTATATCTATATTTAAAGTTTCGTTCTTTCCCGTATACATTTGAAAGAAAATAAATTTTCGTTGTGTCTATTCGACTTTTTCTTTTTATAAAACAAAATTATTAATATTCTGGGCTCACGCAATTCATTTCAAATGTAATTTTTAATTATGTCAATTGTATCAAATTTTTTAATAAATTTAATTTTTTTTCTGTTTTCCATTAATAAATGGAATCTTCATGAAAAGATTGGGCCTTACTAAATTTAAGTACGAGTAGTTCATAGTGGTTATATCTTTCATACAAATTTCGCAAATGTGAGCTTCCGTAAATTTAAAGTCGATATTACATTTGTTATTACGCGCAGTATAACTAAAAAATCATACCCATACAGAAATGTGGATATTTTTTCCCTAGAGCATATTTGAATGTTCTTAATCAATGCTTATCTTTATATTGCTTACCGTTTTTCTGTCGACATTTTAGGCGAAATAATTTTTTACCAACAACAACCAACGAAAACAGACACAATAATTATAGGAACAAAAATAACTTATTTTATTTTAACGAATGCATTTTTCACACTTTATTCCTTTATTTATTCATATTGATTACATTCGCTTTACGCATTTTGTAAAATACATGTTTTCGTGGTGAATTAAAACAACGAATTTAAACTCTCAGAACGCATCCATCAGCTGACAGAAACTCACAAAATACACTAACTCTCAGCAGTGTTCTTAGCGCTCTCTCTTTATTTTTCCCACGAAGCGTATTAATTGTTCCCTTTTCACTAAACTCAAATTCCCTCGATTTTTTAATGAAACAAACCGTACTTTAAAAGTAAAATTTGTATTGTTCGAAAAGAAAATCACATTAAATTATTCTTCAGTATAAAAATCGCAGTTTTCAAACATTATAATGCATTTTTTTGGTACTAGAAATTGTTGCTAGAGGAAAATCTTCTTTTTATGTACATTTAGTGCGTTGATATTCATGGTGAAATGTAGTTTGAATGTTTTCTAGTCAAATTGTTGATATTCACACAATTTTGATGTTTTTTCATTTAACGCATGGAAGGCTTTTCGGAAATCGTAATTCCCACAAAAAGGTAGAAATACTACTATGTAGGAACACTGCTGAGTGTCATTATTTTTTTTACTTCTCCCGCCAATTAGAATGTCTTTTTTTGCTGCTTCACACGTATTCACAGATAGGAAATTTAAGAGAGAATTTTCTTTACAAAATTTGAGGGGGGAATCGGGTAGGTGCGCGGGAGCTGACGGTCTATTTAATACTTAGTTTATGGTAGAGATGATGTACGAGGTGAATTCGAAAGATATACCTAGTCGGGGTGTGTTTTTATAGTTGATTGCTATGAGTGCACATTGCATCCAAAAAGTATGGAGCACATTTTATAAACTCGTATTAAATTCACACGCCTGTTACATATATAGCTTAAGGAAAATTACTTCTTAGATTTGGTAATGAAACGCACTTTATTTTACGAGTGTATTAAAATTTTGCATATTTTTGGCTTGACCAAGCTATGTGAAAAATCAGCGGCTTGGACTATCTAATGCGATTGTGGAGGCAGAAAAAGGGAAACTCCCCTGGGTGGGTTGGTAACGAGGATCAGACAGACTCAAAGGGGCGACCTGTACATACCCAAACAAACGAAACAGTTGCAACAAAATACCGCAGCCCAATCGGATCTGCTATTATTCCAAATTCGACAATGGCGAAGGCGATCAGGCGGTTGTGTCTGTGCAGAAGGGGTTTTTCTCTTTTAGTTCAGAGCTGTGATCACTGAACTGAGCATTATGAGCGCGCTCTGAACCGAGAGTGCTCAGATCGTTCTGTTGTTATTATGAAACACATTTGAGCACATAGCTGTCATTTGTGATAAATATAATTATGCATAAATTGAATATTTATTAATTGTTATTTATTAAATTGGTTAACCTTCAGTTCCAGAACAACAGGGTTCGTCCGCCATTTCAACTATTTGTCAAATGCGACTGTAGTGTGTAATCAGCTTTTTACTCAGCCTGCTCAGTCAATTTATTAGAGCGCGCTCTGATCATGCTCTGAGCTAAAAAAGAAACACAACTTTTCTTATACCAGTTCAGGTTTTGCTCTGAACTAAAAAAGAAAAAACGCCTACCTAGGATGGATAGCTGATATCTAAGATCATCTTAACATGCAGCTGGTGTAATAGAAAAGCCTTAGGTATTTATATTACATGTGTAGGTTGTTATAAATAAAGTAAAAACAAATTCTTTGATATTAAAGAAACTTCTCAAAGGTAACCTACATCCCCTGAAAGATATATGTAGCAAGTTGATTAAAATTAGGAAAGTTTGAAAATTGTAGCTACACATACAGTATGCACTGCTCGTACTGCTTATGTACAGACACTCTACCGGCTTCGTTTACAGCTTTAAAGTCCTAAATGCCTTTCACCTTTGTTAATTGCATTTCCTCCCTAAGCATAATCGCAACGTACAGCTCCCCCAGCTCCAGGCTCTGTCATTTTGTGGCGTTGAATAAATGATTTTTGCGTGTTTTTATGGGGGCACATGAAAACATCATATTCCGCACACTACGAATCTAACCAGTTCTCATATATATTATATTGTGCTTGTGGAGTATTCGAGTATATTCCGCCGCCAACCCCAGCCGCCCGCCCATCAAGTGGTCTCAAACAGCGTTGCCACAAAGATACAATTGTATCAATTTAGCTACATTTTTGCTTCCGTGAAAAAAATTGATACCTACTTAGATACTTTTTTTTTGATTTTGGTTCAATTAGATACATTTTTCAATTTTCCATTAAAATTCAGCATAATCCCCCTTTTTCATATATTTTAAATCAAATTTCAAAAAAATAAAATTTTTAGATCTGGTAATATTAATATGCTTTCTTATTTTTGAAACTGACTATTGCTCATTCTGTACTGATGTTCCCACCCAATCTGATACTGTACTATCTAGCACTAGCCCATTTGCATTCGCAAGTTTCTCCCAATTTATGAGAGTGGGAGCGTTTTTCAATATAAGTTCCTCCAAGCCTCTACTCTCTACAGTTGAAAATGTCAATAATCTCTGCATTAATTATCTTCAACTAAGTAACGTTTTCGAAACAATTAAACGGTGAATATAATATGTAGATATCTTAATTATATAAATCTAAAAATCTATTTAGAAGACGAATGAATTTAAAGTCAGTACAAATTACTCTGCAATACTTATTTATATTTTTTCAAGTTTTTTTTTAAGATTTTTTTTATTTTTTTTGTACAAAATGTATTGACTGATTGTTAGGTGATGTAAAATGTGATGTTTGTTGTAAGGATTTTTGTTTCTTTCGTTTTAATAACTTTATTTATTTGAAAAAAGCAATATTTTCTTGTGATACATTTAAGAGGCTCAAATTTAGATACTTTTGATACATTTTTTTTAAAAAAAAGATACATTTTGCGAAAAGTCAACGGCAACGCTCTCTCAAACACATCATGGATGACGACAGAGAATAAACACAAACATTCACCAATTGTGCTGTCATGGAGCCCGCTCAAAATTGGAAATGTGGTTTCGCTGAAGCCGGTTCTGTGTTTACAATCATTCGCACCATGTGAATGTTTTGTGTATACTTTTTAAGTTATATGTAACCATCGCAGATATAGGGTATGCCTAGTTTTCTATCGAGTTAACAACTCATAGAAGGAGAGAAGATTTAGCGGTAGGTAATGATTATTAAAGTTCAATGCTATTATGTTTAAATTAAGCCCCCTACAAAAATGTCTCGAAAGATAAATTTAAGCAAAGCGGTTAAGCCAAGCAGTACGCAGTTCAAGCTAAATTTGTTAGCCACTGTACGAAAAACCTCTACAGAATTTAAGTAAGTGTATTAATGCAAAATACATTTTTCCACAGCTAAATTTTGACAGATCAGAGAAAATATCGGTATTCGCAGGAAAATTTCAAACGAAAGAAAATTAACAGTAGCAAGTCAGTCAACTTTACCAACACTGTTCTTTTTTTTACGGAACTAACACTGTCAAAATTAAGCGAATATTAAGCGATGTGGTGGAGAGAAACATTGGAGAGGCGCTTAATTTTAGCTTTCCTGAAACAGCATACTAGGCTTTACTAATAATCATTTTTTAGCTTTAGACTTTGTTCAATACGACGTCTGCTGTTAATAATTGCTCATATTATTATTTCCGACGTTATAAACTAAACAAACAAATTAAATTAACACACAAATGACACATAGGTGACAGCAATTTATCATGATATGTTCGAGAATCGATTAAGGTGTGTTCGTGAAGCGATAAAATGGAAAACTTATGTGAAAGCTGAAATGTTTAATTATATTTTTACATTTGGGCAGAGATTCGAAAAGATAAAACACTATTCTGTTGAACTTTTCTGATAAAATCACTTTTATTACACTTTTATGGATTATTATAATAATTCACTTATTGAGTACCAAAACAATAGTTTAGTTTACGCACAATTCTTAAACGATTTTATCCCATTAATTCACTGTATTACTTACTTCACACTTATTTATCTTCACAATCGATTAATATTTTAAACTTTACATATCACTGTTTAAAAATCAACTCTCCCTCCCTCAAATCTGTCTTTTATATCCGTTCCGCCATCTATCGAGAAGTTTCTAGTTTATTCCGGTTGTTTCGGTTGGTTCTCGAATTAGCTCACTTAACTCTCCAATTATCTGACAGATTCGAGTCTCCAATTAGAAGTGGAACTTGTTTGGTGACTAATGGGTTGTTAACACTTCACCATTTTAGGCTCCGCGCTACAATACTCTTACGAAAACGAACTTATAACATTTAAACAGTGCCCAATGATGCTTGCGCATAGGTCGCACTTGTACATTTTAACTGTCGTAAGTGTAAACCTATGTAAATATATCTCGAGGAAGAAAGTTTCCTATAAGTTTCGAGTTTTGGATGTACTCACGATTGTTATGTGTAGTCAAAAGTTCTTAAATGAAAAGGCGACTATTTTTGTATGTCCCCAGGAGGTGCTTGTTTTAGAATCTCCTGCTTGTCCAACATTTTCGTTTAGATAAACTGTCAAACAGATTAAGTAAATGTTTTTGAACAATATTTGAGCCCTTGTATTTTCGAGCTAAGCAGAAAGAAATCTAACGTCTTCTAAGAAGGCCTGACGAGCGAAAAAAGGGGATTCAGTTGAGAACTATTCCATCCAGACCATTCAATTGTTTTTCATCTATTTCCTTTAGAAACCCCTTTGAAGAAGCAAGCATTCGCCGCTCTTGTTCTGCCTTATATGCATAGGTAATGCCAAGATTCAATTATTATATTCGAGCACGAGGATAGAGTACCGCATGCGACGTTCGAAGGTGATTGCAGTTCCTCAGTATGTTTTCTTTTGCACTTATTTTTGTTTTCTATTTAGCTTTGGGAGTGAGAGAGAGAGAGAGCAGAAAGCGTAATATAAACTGCAGCCGGATAAGACTTTAATATGGATGCACGAACGGAATGCGAAAAAACGAAAACAACAACACACAAAGCAGCGAATCTCACAATAATAACGGTATATCGAGGCAAGATTATTGTTTACATTTTATAATTTTCCGTATGGTTATTGAGTACGAACACCGCAGCAACAAAGCAAGCCGACGCCGACTGAGGTCATGCTATAGATAGCCACACGATGCATTGTCCTATAGATTGCACTTTTAAATCTGCGATAGTGCGACTTCGTGCATTGTTTCTATCTGTTTAGTTGGAGCAAAATTTCTTTCTACATAAGTCAGGAGAAACGTTTTCTGCAAAGAAAATCTTACATATTTTGTTAGTATATATAGTTAGAATGCATTCACAGTCGTATACAAATATCGCAATTGTGAGCTTCTGTAAATTTGAAGTCGAGACTTAAATTTGTTATTAGCACTGCGCCTTGACTTTGGGCCTTACTATAATAATAATAATTTTTAAACTCCACAATAAATATTTTGTAGGTCACAATACGCAATTTTGTGTGGAAAATTTCGCCATTGGGAGTTAGAAAAATTTAGCCTGGATACTAAAAATGATTATTAGTATCGCGGTTTGATTTTTGAATGCATGCATTAAGAAAAACCAAAACGATTAGATGCAAATTACAATTTTAACTTCATCTGTTATCAGAGAAGTTTTAACCGAATAGTTGTAGTAACTATTGCCGGTAAATACTAAAATAAATCCACATCGAACCACGTTTTTAAACAAAAGCCCTTAAAGCGAACTCTACCATACCAAAAAAGCTAAAAATCATTACAAGCTGGATGGAATCAAAACAGCTTATACGGAGTTCGGTCGAAAAGAGTGCACATATTCCGAGTCTGTCTGAATCAGAGTCTCCGATCTTGATATATTCTCAAAAGCAGCCTTCATCATATATGCTGCTGCGGTAACAAAAAATTGACAATTTTTGTCTCATATCTTTACGAGGTAGAAATCAAGGTTTGACCATTCTGCCATTTGTGCACACACAATTTGTCAGCAATAATATTGTCAATCATGAAAGCCAACAGCTCGCAAAACCACTAAAAAGAATCAAAAAACATTAGTACGTGTCATTTTAGGAAACTGCATCATTTGGAGGCATGCTCTCTGGTTTGGGCCTCCCTACAAAGCTGCATGGGCAAGAAAAATGAGGATACTATTTTTCACCACTTATGCACGTGCCCATCCCTCTTATCTCGTAAAAAAACTAGACACGGAGAATATCGTCATTGACAAATGACGTTTGGACGCTATTAATAACCAGTGCCGCCAACCTGAAAAACTTAACTATTAAAAAATCACCCGTTATAAGCATCAGCTCCGACGGTTTATTCCTAGTTCCTGTTGGTTCAAATAGTCGAAATTGTTGAGCACTACTTTATTTTTTCATTTATCGTCCCATTTTGGAAAGTGTTTTTTTTTTTGTTTGTACTGTTCTCGCAATTTGACAAGGTCCTCTTACTGACCAGACCATGTCCCTTATTTTCTGCTCGCATAATTCAATAAGGCCAAGTTCCTTTTCTGTTTTAATTAAAGAGTAGGTATAGGTACCTTCCTACCTATAACTTCTTAAAGAATTTGCATTTCGATCGGTCAAGATTCGACCAAATATAGATCCAAACGTACGTAAGCCTGGAATCATCTGTACAGCTGCTTTTCTAAGCATTTTTTTTTAAATATGAACATCTAACCCATACATTTTTTTTCATTTGAATTATTCTCCCTTTCTCAATGTCAAAAGACCTACCCTACCCCTAACCCTACTTATATACAAATAAAACAATAAAACATGAAAGAAATTAGGCTGCGTGTTTGAAATGCACGTGTCCGGCGTACCTATGTCTGTTGTTCACCTCTCTGGTCTCTTTTGCCTTCCATAACCGAAACCAACAAAAAACACAGCAATAATTCACTTCTACTGAAATCTGGCATATGACCCGTGAGTCGTGCTGAAAACCCCACCGACCTTTAGCTCTTCATAGTTCTAATGTTACAATCTACTTGTGTACCGGTATTCATGGGTGATATTTGACTTTGCAACCCAAGTGATCTTTTTTGTGTGATAAACCCAGTTGCCCGCGTCGCCAACCTCAATCGCAAGTCCACACGGATCGCTATTTGCATTTCGTTTGCGCGCGAGTTCCTCGTCGATTGCCATCTGATGATATTCACCATTGTTTTTTTTGTTAAATCTGCTAAAGTTCCACTGAAATTGGCCATCGTCATCATCATCATCATCATCATCATCATTATTATGATTGCCCTGTCGTATTCGTCACATTGTAATTCACATCGTAACTTGGCTTGCCAGCAAAGTAAATAGCAAATCAACAACAAGGCACTTAAGTTGCTTGTGGAAGAAAACGTAACTGCTCAAAATTCTACCTCCACAATCACATCATCGTCGTCATCATGAATGGGGCTGTGTGGTAAAGTGGTAAAGTTGGTGGTCATAAATTAACAAAAAATAAAAAGCTTTGAACCACTTACCGGCCCCCATCCCCCAGTCCCAACTTACAACACAATTTTAAAACGAGTTTGGAGGAATTATGGATCTTTTTTTGTAGTTCTGTCTTCTGTTGTATTGTATTTATAAATGGATCTGTGTTATTTGGCTTTGCTGTTGACTTAACCATATCCATTCACTTGAAAAGTCATAAGTTCTGTACCACTGTTGTTGTTGGGGAGAATTTGGCCTTGGGATTGGACCATTCTACACATCCACTCAGAATTAAAGCACACATTTGGTCAACCATGCAGTCATAGCATAGTCAGCCAGTCAGCCTAGGAGTATCATGTCCCCCCAACCTATATAAGCATAAATAAATTTATTACCTTCTTTTACCTATCATTACAACTGGTTGTGTATAGGTAAATGGAAATAATACAGTGGAGCCAGAGCTAGTTTTTAGTGCCATCAGCTAAACACTTATTTTATTTTTGCATTACAAACAGTTCGAATTTGTCTTCGTTGATGGGAAAAAAAAGGAAAACTTACTTTTTATAGAACTAGTCACCATACACAGTCCAATTGCAATTAAAATATTGCGACAACCAGGTTCTCGATGTGGCAGGGTTTGTTCATTGGGTAGCACATTATTGAGTGACATATATCGTAACAGCGCTTGTATTTGAAATATTAGAAGATAAGTACTTTCACTAAATGTGCTTCGGTGCAAAATTTAAATAAAAGAGTAAAAATGCTTTAATATTACAAATAAACTCTAAAAGTTTGATTGGCTCCACTGTCTCCTTCTGTATTTAATATTCCTGTCATACATTTTTGTATTGTGTACTTTGTATTTTATAGGGTGTGTTCGAATTTATTTATTTTTAAATTCATTTTTAAGGCTCTAATAACAGAAAGTTTTTTTTTAATAACAATACCTGAATAATCGTTTTGGGGTTGATGGATTTACCTTGTTCTAATTCTAATCGAATATTTCTTTCTCCCTGAAACAGAAAGCGATGTTTCAATTTCAGATATTCGGATTCCGGTTCAATGCACTTTGTGCAAGTATAAATCAAGTTTCAGTCCGACTGTGGTTTATTGATTTACATCCTGCAAATGTAGGTACAGCTTTTTATTATTAATCTATCTGCAGGGCTAAGTATAATAAGTAAAATTTAACTGGAATTGAATTTTGATAAAAGTGAAATGAATACATATTCAGATTCTGCTAAACTAAAGCCCCCATATTGACAAATGTCAATACAAATTCTGTTTTCATGTAAGCTTAAAATTTTTATTATTGAACATTTGTTAACTTTCATTGACATGAAATAACTTAGTTCGCCGATTTTGACGTATAACTTTTGCAAACAGTTTGAGTGCACATACATACAATCATCTAAAGATTTCTCAATGTAAAATACATGACATTAATGTTCGATGAACGCGTAAAATTTGAAGTCTAAATGAATATTCGTAGTTTCTGTAATTTCATTCAAATGAAATGTGACATTCGTGTATCAGTTCCGGTTTTAAAGGTTAGTTCGAACAAATTTTGCATTCGTAGGTCTGTAACTGTAATTTTGTGGATTGTGAATAGAGTGTGACAATGGGAAAGTTGCTTTGAATCTAAATTTTATTATTAAAATCAATCAAGACTTATGTCTGTGACACACATTTGGTTTCGATACCATGGTATCGGGATGAACCACGTGCCTGTCAGGGTATACCACTGTAGGTAATACCAGGTGAGCGTGGTATCGATACTATGGTTTTTTGCGTTGTATAACCATCTCCCTAACGAAAGCAGCGCCACTATCATGAACTGGAGAATTGTTTTACTTTTAAACTACCTGTCATTTTCATAGGAAATATTATAGAATTCATACTGGGTGTGTGTCACGGGTTTTTTTTTTTTTGTCTGCCGGAGCATAGTAACTGTCAAATTATACTACGTTGCACAGTGTGTCACCTAGCATGGCATTGACGATGCATTAGCATGACAACTGATGCATGAAAGACGAAATATCACAGATGTACTAGAATCTTAGTATGATTTCGTGTAGTGCTGCAGTGAGTTAATTAAGAAAGAGCGAATAGCTAATATGAGGAAATGAGATGGAGATGGAATATGTTTTTAAAAGAGAAATATTTCCCAACGGATAAGTTCACTATACACTTGTCAGCTAAAACACGTGTTAAAGATCGAATAGCGTTTCTTTATTAATACGAGAGTAGATGAGCACCGATTATTTTTTTCTTTTGGTACGTAGTTAACATGCAACAGTTTGTCGACTGAAGACCAATACACCCACTGAATTAAAACAAATGTCACACGAGCTCTACGCGCCTTGGTTTACGATGAGAATCTTGAGGGAGCCACATAAGATCAGAAACACAGAATAGGTCGTTCAGCTGCGAACGTTATCAAAGTTTATCTTCAGCAGATGATAGTGACGAGCCCACTTGTGGTGGTGGAGAAACTCTGATATTATTATTTTCCCTTTATGTTTCAGTGGCCGAGTATTGCTGTTCCCCGGGAGAGCTCGAACTTGCACAGCCCAGTTCACACGTAAAGACTCATATCTCTCGATCCACTACACCACTGCCACCCGCTATAGGGTAACATCCAAACTTACTAGTCGCGCTGCAGTCTTTTGACGTGTTTTATTTATTTTCTCTCTCGCTCATTACCTGGCGTTTAAAATTATATTCCTGAATGCGGTATGCGATGAAATTGTACATTTTAAAGTTAACGTCCACATTATGTATACCTACGATCATGTATGCGAGGTACAAGTATCTTGATGTATATATAGGTTTATATTGCCATTCATCTCTTTTCGTTTTATTTTCAGATGTAGGTATGTATGTATGCAAATAAACAAAAAACACATCACACTTCTCTGCTGTTTAAAGTTGTTGCCTGTGATATTCGGCGACTGATGCTTTCATATTGTGACCTGCAACCGTATAAATATAAAAAAATACAAAGCCAAAGCTAAAAAAGTCTCAAAGAAATTTGGCAGTGTTCCAACATAAATTTTCTTTTTATAATATGTAGGTACCTATCTACTCTTTTAGATTCTTTTCTTTTTTTTGCATTTGATTGTAAAGTGTGTGGAGTAGGTACACAGAAAAAAAACTGATTGCACAGGAGATATTATGTTGAGGGTGGGGTCGGCGTTTTGTGTGTTCTTCTGCAGTGGGTCTCTTAGTGTATTGAAAACAGAAAAACTGGCCACTGCATTGGGAGGAGCAGTTTTATTGTTATTTTTATTAGGTAGGTATCTCTCTTTCCATTCGAAATACCTATATAGGTAGTATTATGCAGCTGCCAGGTCCGAAATTTGCTTTGTTCAGTCTTTTTTTTTGCATTTTATCGGTCAAGGTATTTAATTTCTAGGTCTCGTGCCTATGTAAGGTAGGTAGGTACCTAGGTAGGTAGGTATGTTCTAAGCCTTTCTATAACACTAATTTTGTCTGTAAATGCAGAGTAGGTAGGTACCTACCTACCTATACCTACCTTACTAGAACTCTCAAATTAGGTAGGTATAAGGTTTGTTTGACGTGGGCCCTAGTGCGCACTAGTGTGCACTGGGTTAACCCTAATGCGTTCGATATAGCACTGAACTCGCCCTGGTACTGAAAACCTGTGTTTGACATGGCTTCTTGTGCCCTGAACTGACCCCAGTTAATTTGTTCAAGAATTCAGTGCTGAGTTTTGCTGTCATTTCGCTTGCTGTCATTCATTTTCAAACTCGTCATCTACATTTCGAACACTTTTATCAACTATTTGCATTATGGCAAACCCAAATTCAGAATCAAGTTCACTCATTTTTAACAATAAACCGGAAAAGTGTTACCAAAAGATAAATATTTGTCATTGTCAACAGCTGACAGACTTCAGGGCAACATTTTGCGTTCGATATAGAAGTCGAATTGCCAGGGTTGTGCAGGGCTTTTGACAGGCGTGAAAATTAGCTGACACTTCTCAGTGCGTACTAGTGGGTACTAGTGCTAGCCACGTCAAACAAACCTATAGGTACCTACCTAGGGATAGGTAACACAAAAGGGTGCGTTCGCCGTTTTAATTGTTTACCTATACCTACACATCGGGGTTTTTGGTTAAATTGCAATGACGAATGTGTCGAGTTGTCTCCAGTCCGTAGGTAAAAGCCCTTACTGGCAACATAGATATTATCAGTTCTCAGATTTTACCCTTCCAAGTACAAAACTGACCTTACTGCACGCCAGTTAGACACACTTTTCAAATGCATACAAGGTATAGGTATATCTACATATTTTATCCATACGTAGGTTATATAGGTGTACCTACCTCAGCACACTTCCATGTACGACGCAGGTAGGAAGGTAGCTACGTATTATCATACATACTTTACCTAGGTACCTACCTTCCTACTTTCATTCTTTCAACACGAACTCTTTAATTCATTTCCCTTCAATCTCCATCAATCAAATTTGTCCCACCCACTCCACTGAATTACATTGTGCAAACATAAAAAAAAATAACCACACACACACCGAAAGTAATAAAAAAATATTTATCAAAAAAAGGGTTCACATTATTACCTAACAATTTCTGATAAGAATTTCCAATTTGCTTGTTGTTGTCATTGACGTCGTTGTTACCTACTTCTGCTTTCGATTCGTCCAATTTGTCATACATCAAATTACCGCCAGAATTAATCAGTCATAGATATAGGTAGGTATTACCTATACTTCACAAGACACAACACATCAACAGTATATAATATATAATATAATAATACTCTGGCATAAATAATCCGTAGCCTACATCCATACATCTAACTTCCCCTCTGCTCTGCGTCTGTTCTTCTTATTCTTTTATTTATTTATTTATTACGCTTGAACTTTTTTTTTTTTACGCTTAGATAACAAATTAGAAAAGCTATGCGACGAGAGAACAAAAACAATTTTTTTTCTTCGCCCCGAAATGTGGCAACATCGCCCCTAACGTAATTGTCAGCTTTCTCGTTTTCTTCGGCTCTGGCGTGTGTCCCTACCCTGTGTGCAGTGTGTTTATAGCTTAAAAAAGAAAACAAACAACATTTTCCATTTGCTCGAAGCAGACAATGTTGTCCTGTATAGATGAATATATAGAGAAGTACCTATATATACATACAGTACTCTAATTGCAAGAAAATACCGGCTCAGCGGAGCACAGATGAGAACAATCGACAACACCGACCACACTGGGACTGGATGGGAATGGGATTGCTAGTTCGCCGACAACACCACGACAGCATGGTCGCGTAAGTTGGAAAAACGCGGCAAGGCAAGCTGAAAGTACGAAGAAAAATCTGCACACACAACTGCCCAGCCCTGAGTTGAGTATGAAAACTGAAATGTGTTTGAATGCATCCAGACTTGGGATAAGTTTACACACACAAAGTGCAGAGATGTGTGCACAAAATATATGAATAGATATATAATATATTATGTGGATGAATACTACTCTTTGCAATTTGCGTTGCCGCTGCAAAATTTCAAAAAGGGGAATAAAAAGGTGTCCGATCCAAAATAAGGGCAAGGACATTTATTTATAATAAAAAAAAATGTATTTATAACGAAATACTTTTCCATATGCTTAAACTAAAATTTGGCTTCCGTATAAAATATTCTCCAAAATGCACTTCATGTAGGTATCTGTCAAAATTTAGCGTGTCCCAGTAATCTGTCGGCACATTTTCTCGAGATAAATTTTGACAGTTCGTTGTGTTTTTGTGAGCAAGGATGAGATTTTTTAATGACGGGGTAGATGAGGAGTACCTTCCTATTATTTGAATTTGTTGAAATAAGAGAGAATTACAATTTTTTTTAAGAACAGCTGTTTTTTGTGACACTTATCCACAGCGTACTCTATGTCAAAATTAAGTTAAAATTTAATTTAGTATTTGTAGAGAAAAGAGTGAGAGCAGCTAAAATTTAGTTTAGCTCCAGCAGCGTCCTAAGCTTAAAGACTAAAATCTTACTTAAATTGGAAAAGGGGCCATTTTGATCAGTTTTATAATAGTAGGGGCTAGGGTTTTAAGGCTGAAAAAGGGGACAAACGGCAACGCTGTTTGAAATGTTCTCACTTCTCAGTCTTCTACTTTAGTGTGTGCTTAGCCTATGCTACTGGCATGGCAGCTATACCTATATCCTTCCACATAAATTTTATTTATGATTGTTTTGGAATTGTTCTACACCGTTGGGGCTCGAGGGGGAGAGAAAATAACGCTGGTGTAGTAGTGAGGTCGTGTACGACGAGGCTCAATCCTCAATTTCAATACAATACTACCCCACACGCCGGGCCAGGGGCATAAGGGAAATAACAAACAAAAAAAAGAATCTTAAGAAAAAATATAAAAAAAGCACAAACTTGAGATTTTTTTCTGCGATTTCATTGTAACAGTACACTGATGTTAGATAGTATATATATCTACATCCACACATATGCATCGACATGAGACGTGTTATGTAGAAGTGGTGGTGTTCGTTTCGGATGAAGTTAGATATGGAAAGAACTGTTAGGCATTTTCAATTTAATACACGTTGAATTGAAGCTTTTAGTGGAGCGAACAGTAAAGAAAAGAAAATGAAACTACGCGCCATGCCCCAAAATAAAGGAAGATTCCCTCGTCGTATCTTTCTTTTTTATAGAGAAGGAAAAGGCGTATAAGCTGGGGCCATTTAAGCGCGCTAATGGAGATTATGCACGAAGCACGACACGAACATTTCATTCGTCATCGTTGGTGTGTGGTGGCGTCAGATGTCAGATCGTGTTCGTGGCGTTTGGCTTAGGTAGGTACCTCTACCTAGCCTATCTAGTTTTTTTGTTACGATATAATTTCGACATGGAGAAGTGCTTGCAGCTTACGTTAGGTCCGTTTTAGGGTAAATTTACTATGCTAACTTGGAATACGAGCAGTTAACTACCTAGTTATGTCTTCGGATCACTTCAAGAATAAGTTGCCTGAACATACCTAGATAGGTAGCTAGGCTTATGAAATATGTAGGTTGTTGTTCCGTGGCCTTTTATGAAATGTGCCTAGAAGGAATGAGTTATACCTACCTTGGTACCTAGGGTGGCAAATTTACATCAAAGCCAACTTGACATTGAGCAGCTGTAGGAAGGTAGGTACTACACCTAGGTAGGTATATTCATCGAGCGCACTGAGCCTAAATCTTAAGTGGACCTCTACAAAAAGTAAGCATTCAGAAAACAATAGGTTAGAGAAACGCGCCGGGCACTGGCAAAATCACAAAAACCAACATGTAACTCGGTATAATAGATACCCAGAGCAATTAAAACACCTGCAACAGCAGCCAACTCTCAATCTGCTACCCTTTAGACAAGCAAGAGGCTTTCACCTTGAGTGTCCCTAAGAATCAGTTAAACTCATTAGCTGAAAACTATGCAAACTTGGTCGTGTTAGCTATCTAAGTACTATATTAGAAAAAGAGTTAGGTACAGGGTCATTCATTTCGGTGCAGGGAAATAAGTCCCCGGGAACTAAGTCCACTGAGGGACGTAGTTCCCACCTAGTGGGAAATAAAATCACTTTCGTAAAGTGGACTTAGTTCCCATGCAAGATGGGAACTGAGTCCAAATAAAAATCGCGCGATTTTTTATTTGATTATTTTCAGAGTCTTGCAAACTGAATTTCGAAGGGAGTATTTTGTCAAACAGAACAAAAATTAAAAAATGCAGTTCAGTTTGCAAGACTCTGACAATTTTTTAAGTTATTGATTTTTCTTTTCCGCTTCTTATTGGTTGCATTACATTTATGTTATATATGTATTTATTTAGTTATATATCTTTAAATCGAAATTTTGAAAATTTTGTTAACTCAGTTTGGTATATATTACTCTGACTTAGTGAACAGATAATTTCATTTTTGTTTATAAAAATTGCAAAGTTCCTACTTGACTCTTTAATTTTACTTTGTTCTTAGTCGACAGTGAGAATATACTTCACATTAAAAGGGAAATAAAACCACTCTGAGTTTTCGGAATTTATTTCCCATCTTACATGGGAACTAAGTCCACTTTACGAAAGTGATTTTATTTCCCACTAGGTGGGAACTAAGTCCCTCAGTGGACTTAGTTCCCGGGGACTTATTTCCCTGCACCATTCATTTCGTGGTTGCAAGTTAGTAGCGCTGGCATTTGACTGCTTTCAAACTCATCTGTCATCTGAAGTGTAATAATATTAGCAACAATCACACAACGCGACCAATTATGACTTCATTGCGTGAGAAGTTTCCTATTCGCGTAATTTCACGTTTTGGCGACGTCAATTTCCCGCCATATTTGACACCGTTAGATTTTTTTTTCTGTGGGGCTACGCAAAAGACCGTGTTTACGCGAATAATTCCCGAACTCTAGAAGCATTAAAAACCAACATTACTCAAGCTATAACCGAGATACCGCCCGAAATGTGCAAAAAAGTGGTTAAATATTACCTGAAAAGAATCGCTGCGAATCTCCCGACTGTAACTGGACAAAGAAACATTTCCAGTTTGACAGATCATCGCTGTCTAAGTAAGTTAGACCTCTGATTGGATACAACTTCATAAGAAACCATACAAACAAATTAAATCTTAGGGACAACGATATACATTTAGAGGTTGCCTCCCATCCCTTGTCAATATCCAAGTGTCTATCCCTTGGGGCACAAAATACTTAGAATGTAAATATTACTTCCATGAACCATGAAACACAATAACTTTCGGATATTTCATTGTCTGATCTTTATATAGACTTTTAACAACAATAGGATGGCCGGAGCATGACATCAAATCCAGAGCTAACACCGCCGTTTAATCCCTATAAAGGGAAGTCGTTCCACAAGGACCTTAGGCTGCGCTTAATATTATATTGGCAACCGAACGAGGTCAAAAAGATGCCATTAGCTGCTAATTGCGATTGAGAATGCACAATAGGTCGGCGTCGAGTCGGAATAGTTTTTGGTGATCCAGAATTAATCTTGTAATAGGTATGTGTATGCCTATACAATGGTACAAAAAACTTGGAGGGCCTTACTAATAATCATTTTTAACCTTCATACTAAATATTTTGTAGGTCACAATGCAAAATTTCGCTACTGTGAGTTAGAAAAATTTAGCCTGGACACTTAAAATGATTATTTTTATGGCGGGGAGTGTTTGACAGTTGACAGTCCAACAAGTCAACAACATCATCAATGTAATGCCGCATCCGAAAGCATTTGTCCTAAAACCAAATTATTATGTAGGTAGGTATAACTCGTCAGATCTTTGGAAAAGGTTTAGGCAAGTTGAAGCGCTGTCATGTTCATTATTTTCATAATTCTATTCAAGTACTTGCAAACCAGATGACATTCATATTTGTAGCGGAATTCAGCAAGTTATCACTGCCACCTATGGTCTTGTAAATTATATTAAAAAAAAAAACGTTAACGTTCAAAATTCGAATAGGCTTGTAAAGACTCCATAATGTATCCGATCTCTGCTCAGAAACTGGATTGTTGAATTTCAATGCACAAACATTCCAAAGAAAATAAACCCACTAAACCTAACGCCATCTAACGAGTAATCAATCAATTTATAATCAGTTCACATTCGAATTACCCGAGAGCGCAGCAAACGGTTTTCAGATTTCCTCCTCTGAATTCAGTTTATTTAACCGCCCTCTCCTTGCCAACTTTAATTCTAAATTTCTAATAAAATCAGCTTAATAGCATCGAAATGAATAAATATGCAATAAATTAGGCACAAATCGGATAACCACATTGATGTTTATGTAAATTGCAATGTCTATACCTATACCAGTAGATATACCTCTTTCTTTATAATTTTGTATTGTGTGTTCTGTATTCTATACCTTTAGCGTTAGATAGAGAAACAATTAATTTTTATGATTATGTATCCGCGCTACACTCACGCGAATGGTATTGTCGATTCGCTCGTATTCATTGGAAACAAATTTGCATGATCACCCGATGAGCGTCTGCCGTAAAGAAACAAAAAAAAAAAAACCTAAAGCGGTCAACGTACCATACTTCAGCTGACAACTGACATTCGAAATAAGAATAAAGCAACGAAAAAGAAAATGGCCAACTAATGAAACATTGCTTTTCTGTTCATAATTAGTTTCTATTAGTATGTGAACGACGTATTATTTAATTGGCTTTTGATGGTAATTTCGATTCTACCTCTTTCAATGTATGCATCATTTGTGTTACGAGAAAGAAGACTTCAGACTTCAGTTTGTTTGGAATTTAAATATTGGGAGGGAAGACGAGTATAGGTGTGGAACTTTTGAATTTCGGAACTTTGATCTATCGGCGGGCAGGCAGCAGGCACTGATGGAAAACGACTTGCTACTTGCATAAGAATGAACTTTTGGTTAGCGAATTGAATTAATGTTAAACCTGGTACGCAGCTGTTCTGGAACGAAAAATCCCATACAAAACTAGCACAACGAAATAATGAAAAAAAAAAATGTCGCTCTTCTTTTCATTTTGCAGTACGTACGTTGCTTGCTACAATTCTCGACTCTTTATTCGCACACGTTTATTGTCCGGGACATTATTTGCTTGCGAAAATTTGACATTTGTACCTACTGCAATGGGGACGTTCAAGTATCTAGTTTAGTAAGTCTGACAGCTCTCTCACTAAGTGTATCTCGTTCAAATGGGCAGCTGTTTCAGTTGACGTTTATGGAGGGGTAGCCGACGAATCTAGTCAAGAAATTCGTGACTGAATACTAAGTTGACAGTTCTTATTTGCAGCTGACGCAGAAAAAGTGACGTTCCCGACCAATCTAGATTTAACGTTCAGGTTACATCTCATCCAGACCAATCTAGTCGACTTAAGATAACTAGATTCTTGAATACGGCCAATGTTACCAGCTTTTATAAGAGGTATGGATGAAAAATCTTGGACCCCAAATAAGACAAATTGAAATATAAAGCTTAGTACGCTGCTCGAGCTAAATTTAATCGAACCCATTTAGCTGAGTGGTACGCAGCTTGAGCTAAAAAATCAAACTTTTGTTTCAGAATGTACTTCATGTGGATCGGTACATTTTCTCAAGCTAAATTGTGACAGATCGCTGTGTATTTGTTGTTCTGTTGCGACTAAAGTATGCAAGGATGAGCTGTTTTAATTATTATATGGACGAGACGTACCTAACATATAATCAGAAATAGTTGAATTAAATTTTTGAAGGAAGTTTTTCAAAGAACAGCTGTTTTCTGTGATACTTATCCACGGCTTACTCTACGTCAAAATTTAGCTGTGACTTTAGCTGATGTTTGGAGAGAAAAGTTGAAGACCAGATAGAATTTAGTTTAGCTCGAGCAGCGTAAAGATCAAATGTGCGCATTTTTTGCAGTTCTTTGGGGTTACTTGCGAATTGGAAAATCCAAATGTCACTAGGTGTTTTTGGTAAAGAAGAAAATGTGAAATATCCGTCACAGATCTATGTTTTTCTGTAAAATTTTTAATATTCCAAAGCTTTTATCTATCGGGCATATAATACAGTGGTACAGAAGCGCAAGTTGCGGCCATAAATACGACACAATTAAGGAACAACTGATAGAGCGATTTAGTTTAATAAATTTTAGCTTTTTTCGCTTTACTTCTCTTGGTCTTCGTGCGAGTTAAAGGCCGAATTATCTGCAGACCTTCAACTTTCCATGACTTATATGTTTTGAGCAACACTTTCATAATTTTCCCCGATGTTTAAAACGATTCTAAGAATCCCGAATTATAGAAAAGAAGGTGATGATAGACACATCTATCCGGTCAGGCTCCGTGCACCTATACAAAGTCATAGGGCTTGATAAGATCTTAACATCGGATCTACAAAAATTTGTTGCTAAAAAGTCACTTTTGAACCACTGTGTACGGATTCTTAACACCACCATTCAAATAAGAAATTCCTCTTTTATTTCAACATTCTTTATACATTGTTCCTTTTCGATTACTCTTTGTTCGCCACCTTCTCGTCCTGCATGATGGTAAGGCAGCACTTGCTTGTTTCGAATCCCATGCGGCATGCCGCATGCCCCTTGTCCGTTCTCCTTCTCAGTCCCTGTCACCCTGTCCCATATAATATTTGATTTTTTCTTTTCTCTTTTATTGGCACACTACTAATGCATTAAGGGAAAACTTTTTTGCTTAGTGGTGTTTGTGCAATTTCGATAACTTTGTTGCCTTTTAGTGTTGAAATGAAAAGAAATGAAAGAGCACGGAAAATGAAAGGTAACAGCAGTGGCACTAACGCAAGCAAAAACAACAGTTAAATCCAGAAATAGCAATAAAAATGTGCATGGCGATGCCAGGTGGAATTAAATTAAAAATAAATACAAAAACAGTCAGAGGAAATGGCGTGAGTAAGTAATTATGTACCTGTCGCCGAGTGCAATGGAACTTGAACGTCGTCGTTCATACCTCGTGGGATACTTTTACTCGAATTAAATTTCTTTACAAATGTATAGCTAGTAGGTACCTATACGTGTCATTTAATCGCTTCAAACAAATCCAATTATTATGAGTGTCCACCTACGTATACGTAATGGATAGGAAGGAGAATAATTTTTGAATAATTCTTATGAAAGTATTGATTACTCGTGTTAAAGGTGGAATAACATTATCATCCTGTACGAAATACGCCCGTGCCTCAAAATTCAATCGAACGTCAGTGTTAACGTGTATTCGATACATAAGGCCTGTTTTTTTACCTTCGATCTCAGAAAGTAGGATTTTCAGCACGCAATTACAACAACTACGCTCTAGTGTACACTTCGAGGACAGGAGGACTCACTAGGTAGTTGTTGTAATTTCGTGCTGGAAATTCTACTTAACTTTGCTGAGTTCGAAGGTAAAAAAAAACAGATGTATGAAATACTTAAAATTTCTGTTATCTTTAGTCGACTAGATTAATCTGGGCTAGGTGTAGTCTGAACGCTAAAACTAGATTGTTCCGTAACTTCACTTTTCCTATGTCAGCTACATATACGAACTGTCAACTTAGTACTTAGTCACGAAATTCTTGACTAGATGCGTCGGCTCCGCCTCCATAAACTGCAAACTGAAAAAGCTGTCAGTGTGACCGATCTAGTTCATCAAAACTGAGAAACGTCAAGTCAACTAGCTGTCAGACTTAAAAAATAGATTTTTGAGCGTCCTCATTGATTACAGCAGTTCGAATTTCCGATAACTGTGTTTTTCATGATGTCTTTGGGGATTGGTTTCCATTTCCACTTAACATTACAAAATTTCTTCGCTAGCATAAATCCGCAAACGCAACCAGCGCCAAATAATCTTACCATGCCGTATAAAGTAAATTAACAGTTCCGTAAAATTTTCGTATGCACACTGACATCTGTTAGCTTAAATACTTGTGCATATTTTTTTATAAATACTTGCTTCCGCAAATAATAACTAACTATCGTGCGAGTCTTCATGCATGGAAAAACCCGTCTGGTCTGGACTTATTTTGACACTTCTTTCTGGTGTGTCATTTTTGAAATACCTAGTCAAATAAATTAATAGAACTTTTAGCGCTATACAAATCAAAAACGTTGATATATACCTAGGTGTCCTTTTGAAATAGATGCGTTGCCCTATCTTAATATTCGGTTCAATCCTACAGACAAAAATTAACTCGTCAAGACGAAAAATTACGAACAATGCATTCAAAAAATGATGACACATTCAACTGTCAATCTAATTATCGCAATCAAATAGAACCGATTAATTAAATTAGCACTAGAATGTGATATAACTTTATAACTTTTTGCGAATTAGCGTAATTTCAATGGCCGCAAATGGTTTCACACTTCTATCGTAATTGTTACTCATCCGCCTGACATATGGTGTTTGCTTCAAAAATTATAATAGTAAATGTTATTCTAAGCGTGATAGATTTAATTAGCAAGTTACCATGTTTATAATTTTATTTGCAATTTGAACTTTTCGTAAATAAATAAGTACCTTCCTAATTTACTATTTCTAAAGCCCGCATGACACGGTATTTTTTCCTCATTTTTATCATGTTGAAAAGTCAGCGTTGTGTAAAAGAGACTGAAAGTGTAATACAAGGGGAAGCAAATATTTTCAAAGCAACCACAAATTTTCGAACGAATTTAATTTCAAATTATTTTGAAATTTAAAAAAGCTTGTTGGATGGTTGCATTGGCTAGGAGTGGTTTCTTAGGAATAAAATTGTGTTTTTTTTTTTCTTTGTGACACAATGTCAAAAACAGCTCTGTTTGCTTTGTATTTTTGACATCTCGAGCTGTGGAGAGTGTGTTCACAAACTGGACTGTACACGCAAACCTGGTTGATAATCGAGATTTATTTCTAATCTCCCTTTTCATGAGATTTACTTTTGTACGATAAATTCCGAGATTGATCTCCCGTGGAAACGTAGTATTACAAACTTTCCACGATTCCATATATTTGCCGAAAAATTTGAAAGCTTGTTGACACCGAAATCTACAGGATAATGTGATGACTATTCGGTACCGATGTATTTCCATCACTCCTGACAGAACCACCGTCGATAGATCCTCGCATTCTTGACTTGGGGACTTCACAATTCTGAGGCTTGTTGACATGTCACTCGTGACTTAAAAACAAACTCACAAAAAAAATCAGGAACGGTAAAGTTAGGCGATCCAGATGCCGCCAAAACGAGAAATTAGGCGCAGTATACGCCGTTGATCTATCCAGTTGGAATCAAAAAAGATCTAACTCTAATACTGGTAGGTTTTCATTGACCAATTGATCTGGATCAAAGAAAATGTTAATCTTGATGAATTTTTGAAAGTCAAGATTATTTCATGGTCAACAGCTTCACTTAAACCAAAAGCTGCTGCTCTCTATTGCGCATCTTCTGCATTTTCTGCCAACCATCATCGCTTCGCAAAACTTTTTTTGCCGCTTGTGCTTTGTTTTAAGCTCCATGTTCCTCCTAAATATTCCTCTAAGCCAAGCTATCCAGTATCTGAATCTGGATCTTTTTTTTTCGTCAGATAGGTAGCGATTTAACTTTCAAAACTATATTGGATATTAAAATTTCTTTAATTTAACTGTCAATGTCAAGTGTAGAGCAGGTTCTGTGCTGCCAAGTTCCTTTGTTACTATAGTGAAGAGCCATTTTCTTCTAGCTAAATAATGTTCTGCAATAAATCGCTTTACTCTTTAAAAGTACAGCCAGAGTGTCAGTTAAACAAAAATTTTTTTGTACACACCTACATGACGAATCATGTTGGAGCGGGTTTCCAGATCCATTCTCGTTTTCGACTTTTTGCCCGTCTTTCTTTTCAGGTTTTAGCTGACCTCTTTGTACCTTTCCCAACCGTTCACGTTCACGCCAACTTCTTCTTAAAATTATGACGCCAGTGTTTTGCTTGCAAGCATTTCACTTGCCATTTGTACATCAAGCAAAAACCTCCGATATAGTGGGTAGGTACCTACCTAGGTATGCAATGGGTCAAAGCTGAAGAAAGATGAAGATGAAGGCGAAATCTTCTTTCGATTGTGGACTTGCCCTGATTTGGCTGGACCGTTTCGAAACATGATGATGGCGACGGGAACATTCGGTTTAAATAAAAACAATAATCACATAATATTTCAAAGAGAAAAAGAAACAGAAGACACACGAAAGAACAAAAGCAACACCTCACTTACACTTGCACATGACTCACTAGTCACTACGCAACGCATACCAAAAGCAAAAACCAAACCAACAACACCACCTACAAACATGAATAATGCCCGGGCGGGATTGACCGCAAAAAGCCGGGAATTAGACGGAACGAAGTTGAAAATAAAAGAAATGATAAAAGAATTGCAATTTTGTTTCTTCCCTCTCTCCATTTAATGATTGATTTTGTGGTGTTGTTGTGTTGGTACCGACTACGAAGTACCTAGAGGAAGTGGGGTTTGTTTGAAAATTTAGCATGGGATGGGCACGGACACGGATACGGACAGACGACAGAGCTGTGTGGGTTTGTGTACATCAGAGTGGCACAGGCATGGCACACACGTCAGAGGGAAAATCAAAAACAAGGAGACCAGCTTAGCTACCCGACATAAAAGAATAACAAAAAGTACGTATTGGTGTCGTGCAGCCGCAGGAAGAGGAGGAGATTACGTTATTATTATTATGCATAGTTACATAGTGGGAATTTCCCTTGTGTTATTATTCTTTTTTTATTTTTATTAATTTCTAAGTTGGTACGCTGTGTATTTTGACGTGGGACAAGGTCAAGAGCGCTGAGTATGAGCAATTTATTATATATATCCATACATACGTAATTACAAAAATTTTTTTTTTGAATTTGTTTGGAAAGTTCACCGGCTTCGAACGTAGGTATATATATATGTATATGTGACGTGCATGCCTACAAACACTAAGGCTATGATGATGCCATACCAAGTGAGGCGTCAGCTGGTAGAGTGCGTCAGCAGGTGACTGACAATGGCAAGTAGGTATAATGGGATGGCAGAAAAGGACCTTCGTTTGATGTGTTGGGTTTGGGTGTTTTTTTGTTTTTTTCATTCCTTTGTAACATTCTAATGGCTGTGGAAAGGAACACTTTCGTGATAAAGGAAAGATAAAAAAGATTGTGAAAAAGGTGGGACAGATTGACGTACCTAGGTACCTACCTGCCAATATAATGAAAACACACTCAAATCGAGGATGAAATAGGTATCACTTAAATTGTCAGAGCAGTTGCCAGTAAGAGGACTAGCAGCTTCTGACTGATTAGAGGAAACTTACCGTCAAGCGTCTTACAGAAAGACTTACCTACCTACATACTTTTTTTTAACTAAATAAATAGGTACTTACCTAGCTCCATTTACCTTTGGATAGATATGAACGATGGGTCAATTGCAGCCAGTGACAGGGTGAAGATGAAACCTGAACGCAAAAAAATAGATTGGTCGGGAACGTCACTTTTCTTACTACAGCCACGTGTGCGAACTGTCAACTTAGTACTCAGTCACGAATTTCTTGATTAGATTCGTCGGCTACCCCTCCATAAACGTCGACTGAAACAGCTGCTCATTTGACCGATTTCCGCAATCAAAACCGAGATGCACTTAGTGAGAGAGCTGTCAGACTTACTAATCCCCAATGGGTATCCTACCTAGGTATACTTGTACAGACGATAATGGAAATTGTGGAAATACCTAGAAAGTAAACCAGCGAAAGATTATAAAACAACAGAACACCGAGGATTAAAGGATCCGGATTTCAGTGTTCACAGACTTTGAAGACTGTTTTCCCCTTTTCTATCGGCAAGCATTAGTTTTCCCATAAATTCGAAAAGAAATCCCCTATTTCCCCTATGCCAACTTGCACTTCTTTTCAAAGGAAAACCTTTAATACTGTAACCGTGTAGGTATATTAAAAAGCTTAAAAAATAATATAACAGATAAATATACATATTATGCAATAATTTCCTTTTCTCAAAACGAGTGAATGCATTCAGATACACAATATCGCAAATAATTTTTTAAAATTTATGCCTACGTAATGAAAATACGTTTTAATTTTATTTTTAAACATTCTAGATTCTACGTTTTATAGAGATTTTTGGTTTTTCCCTTTTTTAAAGCTGTCCCTCTTTTTTTCCTGTTTCATTCAAAAAGCGCTAAAATTCCCGCTTTTCCTCTCAATCTGGGGACCATTGCCGGATCCTTAGTTCTATGAAAATTTTCAAAACCAAACTAATGGTATCGGAAAGGAGTTAATAGTGGATTAGTCCAAAGCCCGTAAATACTTACATTTCTCAGTATGTTTCGGGCGTTAGAAACTTGCCCCCTAAAGCGAAATAAAGAAACCCGAACTTGAATTGTACGTGGAATTAAGCGAGTTGAGCCCGCCAGATAGTTTTGGCGGGTAGGTACCTACCTGAATTTCCAACGTTCACTCATGACGTGCTACGCATTTGGTTGCCTACAGCATAAGCGGCTACGAAGAAACTACAAAAATACCTTCAAGAATATGATGCCTCAAATTAAAGCAAAAGTATCGGCGTTAATATGGAGGTAAGAAGGTAGTTATGTTCAATTTTCAATTTTAAACAGTAATAAGACAAAAAACGTGCTCCTATTGCTTTGGAAATTTTCCAAAAATGCCTAAGCAGTGTCCCATCAAACGATCAACAAAATAATATGGCGGGTTGTGACTTTAAGCGGGTTGTGATGTGGCAAAAACCATAACAGGCTTAGCATTACTGCGATGTTTTTAAGCGATTAAACATTATCAGGGGTCGAATCGCGTCGTCCGTGAACGAGCTATACGTTCACGGAATTATGTCGATTTTGCATGTGAAACAAAAACAAATTCCGTCACGCAATGCTCGTTAACGGATGACGCGATTCGACCCCAGGTTTTGACATTGTACCAAATTTAGACCCTATAGCTACCCCGAAGTGCCTATTCAAACTTGTCCATAATGGGAATAGCCTAAAATGCACAGTGCATTGAACAGGCATTTCAAAGGCCATATTTATCCCAGCTTCTATATTATATATAAAAAGGAAATTCTGTTAGAAGAGCTCAGGGTTGATCAAGCCATTGAGGAAAAATAATTCGAAAAATTCTACGCACGGCTTCGCTTTGACATCCAGTCACCAGTTATAAGTTATAAAAGGGAAAGGAGATAAAACGCACTATACGCAATTCTGATGAAGTCCAGAGCCCCCGAGTGAAAGGAATTGAGTAACGTATAGTTTTCCCGAAAGCAGCTTCAGACAGGAATGGCTGTCGGGAAAATACAGTCATAAATCATAATACTCGTGCATAATACTCCAGAGTTTAATTTGAGGTGCTCGCTCATTTGCCATCCTCAAACTACAAGTCTGTAAAAATGGCGCCATCGTCAAATTTCGCCTAAGCGCGAAGGGATTGTACGAGTAGGTACAGGGTGGGCCAACTTAGACTGACTGATTTGAAATGCTTACAATTATTTTATTTTCAAAGTTTTTTATGTATACTTAATTTTTTTTAAATTAAAGTAAAAATTATATATTTTTGTATGACCTTTAAATAATTTCCATTTTCCTGTTGGCAGTGAATGGCTCCTTAAAAGACATTTTGCATTATGTTGCGCAACGTTTTTGGCCCCAATTTTGCAATTTTTGTGCGATTGTTCTGTGGTTTGTTGATGTGAGCCCCGCAAAAAAATCAGAGACCGTCAAATCTGGGGAAAAATGTAGCCACGTGAAATCTAAATTTTTTTACATTATGCGGTTATCGAAGATTTATTGCAGAATCGCCATTGTGTCTCTCTCGGTAGGTATATGAGCTGTAGCTCCATCTTGCTGGAACCATGTCATAATTACTGGGAACTATTGGACGTAAAAAATTCCCATTCAATATCGTTGACTTAAAGGTAGGTAAGGTACCTTTCCAACCAACACGAACATGCCTTCTTTTCTTTTATCATTTAGAACGGGCTCGAGGTAAGGTGACCAAATTTTACTCGCAGCTCGACGGGACAATATGAACAAAAAAACACGATTTCCAAATTTCGAAATAAGAATAATCCTATAATTAATTTTTATTCATTTGAATGACAGCTGTCAAATTGCAAAACAACGGTTTGCCCGGAACGTCTGGCAACGTTAGTCATGGGGACGGGGAGCAAAATGTCCTTCAAATGTTTCGTTTTGGAATCAGTTGACCATAATTTACCTACTCATTCACGCCTGATTTACCTATACCTATTGCAGATAGAAAAAGACATTTTGACGTATAATATTTAAAACGTGTAGTGGCTCCACAATTTTGCACAATTCATATTCTATTTCTATCCACTCCGTCAATTTGTCTGCCTTACTTTAATTATTTCTCAGCATCGCTTCGCATTTTCCTCAAAAACAAAAAAAATATGCAAACAGCCACATTTATTTTTTTTTTAACACGCCATAGCGTGTTTTCTTCTTGTGTTTGTGTATCAAAAAAAAAAAACCTTCTCCGTATATAAATTTCCCTGAATGCACGCAATCTTCTTTTATCTTCATACTTTATATATATATATATACCCTACCCATCCTATCTCAACAACTGTTACTATAGAAAAACACAAAACATGTAGAAAAAAGATTATTTCCATCTCACACACACTTCAATTTCAGAGCAACATACCGAAAGAGAGAGAATGGCAAATTCCACCGACACCACACCCGTTCCCCTTCAAGAGAAAATAAAGTTTTATTATGCGCCATTTTTCTATTGTTCTCCCTCTCACCCATGTTCTTCAGAGTTCAGACTTCAGACTCATGGACCTGGTTGTCTCTTTTTTCTAACTTGATTCTCAAAATACTTTTAACCGATTCCATCTGTTCAACTCATGTACAAATTTATTCTTTCTTTTTGCCATCTCGTTTCGCAAAACAAGAAAAAAAAGGCACTAATGTAGTTCGGTCACTTCATTTTGAAAATGTACATATTCCTCTGAAGTCTGAACCAGACAACAGAATTTGAATGACCAAACTCGAAAATTTGCGAAGCATGCGAAGCAGACAAAATTCCAATAACCGTTTTGAAGAGTCAAATTCAATTGAAAATATACAGCAAATAATGGAAAATGAAGGAAAATTCGCAAATTCGTCTCATTCTGCTTTAGTGACAAATTGTGAATTGGCTGATGGGCATTGGTGTTGGTAAATGGTACCTATTCCTATTCCTACTGCTGGCGATGGTTGCCGTTCTTCTTTGTTTCCTCTCGCCAGAGTTCTTTCTTCTTTCGACTTGACTTTGGATTTTTGTGCCTATGGATGAATAAGTTAAGTTCTGTTCTGCGGATGGTCGTATGAAGGAAGAACTGCTGTATTCACCACAGCAAACGGGATATACGGGTTATTTTTATTTCAACACAGCCAAAGTTATTTCCCCTCCCCGAGGGCGACGGCAACAATGAATCTCTTAACGCAATGTTGCCATGTTCTCTTGCTGTATGAAATCAATAGCACAAATCAGCAGGGCAGTTAATCAGGGTTTGATTTCAAATGCCATTTGCGAACATAACAAATGTGAAGTTTCGTGAAAGAGTCAAACAACCCTCTAAAGCCAAGTGAAAAATATCCACGTCTGTCCAGCCGAATGACAACAGTGAAAACTGACAACGTAGCGTGGTGAATTTCTTCATTTAGCGCGAAGAATTTCCCATCCGCACACCGCCAAGCCATCTGTATCGACGTGTTCGTATTCCTTGCTGGCACAGCTCAGTACTTCGTTGTGTGTGTGTGAATGCCCGCGTATCGTCGTCGTCGCCGTATCGTCGAAGCCACCAAAGACGTCAGCACCAGGGCAACCAATGCCATATACACGTACTCCATCTATGGTGAATTTTTCGTTAAAATAAATTTTTAGCAAGATATAGATTCTCTTCGGCCGTGCGTTTTGTAATCCGGGTGAAAAAAATTCGATTTTTTCCGTTTAAATGTTAAAATCTATTGCAAAAAGGTAACTAAATCCACGCATAAGGATGTCGCCGATAATCCATTGCAAAAATTTACTAATTATCGTTAGCCAGTCGTATGAAAAACGAGGAAAATGTGTTCCTGAAATTTTCTCAGTTAATGTCGTACTGTGTGTGTTTCTTTGCCTCGTTTAAATTTTGCCCCACCCCCCCTCACACTTGGCGGGGGCCTTAGAATCATAGTATTTTTTTTTTCTTCTCCCTTTATTGCTCTGAAGTTGGGAATTTTCCTCATAATTGTGCACAAATTTTGAGGCAAAATGTATAATTTTCTAACAGAGGAGAAGAAAAAAACGCAAAAAGACGGTTAAAAAGGGTGTTTCACAAAAATCGAAATGTGTGGTATGTTGTAAGATGTATGTGCATGGGAAAAATCGGGCTTTTCCCTCATTTGCGATGTGATTTGTGTGGAAAAAGAAGAAAAAATTCTTTACAAAGTGCGTTAAACAACAAAAATAAAAAAAGTGCTACAAAGTAAATAAATAAATATTTTTTTTTTCGAATTTCTTTTCGAATGTTTTCTAAAAATTTCGTGCGAAAAAGGAGGAATTTTTTTTTGTTGTGTTTTGGATTTCATTTCGTAAGCGCAAGGAGGAAAGGAAGAATTTAATCGATTTTTCAAAGTTATTTTTACCTCTGAAAAGCTGATGCGGCGAGGATTCGAATTCAAAATGTTTAAATATTTTTTTTTTCTGTTTGTTTCATGCGATTATTTTAAAAATCGATAAATTACGTGCGTATACCAAAGTGACGACCTCACATCAAATCGGATAAAGTGCTCTCTGCTACAAAAATATGGTTAAAATAATTATGTAGCAAAAAAGTTCTTAAATTGTTAAAAGAAAATGAAAAAGAAAAAAAAAATGGTGTAAGAAAATAGCAGAGAATGTCTGCTTACAGTTTTTTGGGTGAGGTCACGATTCTTTTTTTGGGTTTCATTTCAAATGCGCCGAAGAAAACTATTGAAACTTTGCACAAAACTGTTCGTAAATTGGATACCAGAATTTGGAATAATAGATAGTTTTTGATAGGTGAGTAATTTTAAATTTATCCTTATATCTAGTTCAATTGTGATTTTAGTGTGACTTTTTCTGTTTTCTGGGTTGCTTTTCCAACTCAGCCCGGTTACATAAAGGGTTGGGGAAATATCGATTTTTTGTGGGTGTGCTTTTTACGTTAGTGGCTTTTTGTCATATTATCGATTAAACTTGATGGAATAGCGAAATAGGTACCCACTTCGAATTGAAATGTGATTTAAAATTTAATTTGATCGTATTAGGTGGGTATACTTGGGGTTTTGGCTGTGACCAACGGGTTTTGGGCGTTGGTTATTGATTTGTAGGTTCATTTTGTTCTCATTCTCAGTCGTTTTTTTTAATGATTTTTTTAAAAAATATTAAAAAACTAGTAACCAGCTATTTGTGTTGATTTTAGTTATGGTTTTTGGTTGCTCTTATTATCTATTTTATGAGTTGGCTCTGAATTGGAATGTGGAATTATTTTAACCCCCAAAATACCTACCTAGGTATTGATTTGTTCTGGAGTAAAAATAATTTTTGATTAAACATGCTTTGTCAAGGGCAAAATAATCCTTTTTGCAATGGTCCTCGACCAAAGATCAGGCTTCCGGTTTTGATTGCAAAATCACAGAGCAATGGTAAAAATGGGTCCAACAGTGCATGTTGTTGCGTTGTGGTCGTCTACTGACGAGCTCACCCACCACATCAGGGCGAACAGCAGTTTCGGAGTAAAGGCCAAAAATGAATAGATAGGATGGTTGGACCTTTGATCTAGCTTCTGAAGCACCACGCTCATCGAGAAACTGAGAACATTCAGTTTTTTGATTCTAGAAATTTAAAAGAAAGTCAATGTTTTTTTTTTAACAAATAGTTCCACATGTTAGGTACATATATTTTTTTTTTATAATTTTGTTGTAATAAAAGAACGTGATTTAACTCTCTAGGTGTACGTCCACGTTAGGAACACAATTTTTTTCACAATTCTTTAAAGATCGTTTAAACTACTGCGTGCGATTTTTTTTGGGGGCCTTACTTTTTTTTGTTCGTATCAAAAAAAGGTTATTCGCAATTTATTTTAAAAGTTGTTATTATATTTATAAAATTTTAAATAAGTTTTATACACTTTTATAGTGTTTAGCTAATGCTTGTTAAATACAAACCGCCCGGAAATTCTAAATTTTCAAAACAGCTTCAGAAATTACCTTTTTTCCCCACCGGCGCTTTTATTGTGATATACCTACCTACATGTAAAAAAAAAATGCTTGTGAGAAGTTAGGCCAAGATTTCTAAATACAGGCTCTTTAATTTGCACCAACTATTAATTTGATTTTAATTTCTAACTAAACTAGGTGCATCTAAGCAGTGTTTGTGGTTAGAAGATTGAGTTCAGTTAGTTTGAGATATGTTATAATATTTCTTGCCAAAAAGTTAAAACTTCATTAAGCAAAAAGTATCAAGGTTATTTTCCAACAATACACCTGTTTTGTTGAGCTTCGATCTCAGCAAAACAAAGTAAAGTAGCACGCAATTAAAACAACTACGCTCTACTTGACACTTCGAGGACTCGAGGACAGAATTGTTGTTGAAAATCCTATTTTACTTTGCTTTCGCATTAAACTTTAAATTTCTCTGACTATAATTTTTTCCCTGTGAAAAGCCTTAACAAATGAAAATTAAATGTCTCGGACATATAAAAATGCCATCGGATCTCTTGCTTCGACTTGTACCTGGTGTTTTTTTTTTTATTATTTTTATTATGCCCTCGCCCGCACTGCTTGTCTAAACCGCGCTTTATTTTACTGTCACTTAATATTTAGGTTTTTTATTTGGCCTTCATGCAACAAAGATGTGTTTTGTTTAGTGAAAAGGAGCATGCGATTTTTAATGTTATTCAGAAACCTTTAAAAATAATACATAAATCAAAAAATAAAAATAATTAAAACCGCGGGACTAATTCAATATTTTGAACTTGTAAAACAAGTTATGGAAACATCTAAAACAAGACAACTTTTTATTTAAATTATCTGTTATTTAATAGTACAATAATTTATTTTTAGTACTATAAATTTCTTACTGTCATATTTTGGTTTACCAAATTTTTTAATTGGGAATAAATATAATTCGTTTTGAATGCATTACAAGGTTGAAACTGTTGCAGAATAATATCACGCAAAGTAGCCGGTTGTAATGAGTTTTGGCTTTAATTTTAAGCGTCATCAAAAGAAAAGCCCCTCAAGTGACAACTGATTTATCCCCAGACCTTATAACAAGTTCTGTGGGCAGTCCTCAGAACCTTTGGTTAAAAATAATTCGTAGCATATTAAATCAAAGAAGCTGGAATTTGAAACACAAGCAGATAGATATTAGGCCTCTTTCATATTGCTCGCATGGTTTCTATAGATAATTGACTTTCATGGTTAAGAACAGCAGTTGGATCCCGTACTATTGTTGTAAACCATTGGAATCAATTATCTATAGGTAGAAAAAACACCCGTTATTGGAGAAAGGTGCTGAAAAAATTTATTACTGTAAGTGGTTTCAAACAGGGTTCGGACTTTTAAAATATTATTTCAAAGTTGATGTAAAGAAAAAGGGTAATAAAACAAAGTTTCAACAGAAAAAAAAATTGAGGGGCAACAAAAGTTTAAGTTTGATTCAAAAATCAAATCTTCGATAATCAGTGCGACCACATAATAATTCTCTGATTAGTCTAGGTAGGTATAGGAAAAAAATCGTTTGTTTTCCAAGCGGAGTCCGGAGTGACGAAGTAGATTTAAGAGATGCTACGAGAAGCTAATTATATCCGAAACCTGGCGTCAAGTTCAGTCCTTCCAATTCATTCACCAGAACCAAAATCACTGAAAAGTCTCATTGTAATGAACAGAAACAAGGAATTTTATATATTACATTTTATTTTGTTATAATAATTTTATATTAAATAACAATTAAAGAACCCACAGTTTTTTTTTATAAACGCATTGGATCTGGACATTGAAATTAAAAGCGAAAATGTTGCATATGGATCTGTGTAAAATTTGTTTTTGTCATATTGAACAAAAGTTTAATAGACGTAATTATTTTTCCCATTCAATAAGCACCACTGCTTAGATAGAACTTCCAAATCTGTAATCCTACAAAAGAAAAAAATATATCCTTCAACGCTGACAATTAAATGGTAATTTTATTTCGTGTATTTTCTTTAATCGACCAATGTGGTGTCTCCTGTCCCGCAAATTAAAAATTTCCACAAATTGAAAAGTCCGCGTTTCAAAAACGACGTTTTACTCGTTGAAGATGCGAGAGAATTGACCCAAAAATCAGAATTGGTCTTTTCAATGAAATTCGTTGGAGGTCTTCTGTAATAGTGGTATCACGGACTGAGCTTTGTGCCTAACAAACTTGCTAAACTTAGTTAAGTCTTCCTGAATATTGAAGAGTTCTCATCATTAGCCACTACCTACCTATACGAAATAAGTCACGAGTTGGCTGCCGAGTAAGTAAGACGGCATTCGATCTCTGACACACCAAATGTACCTACATCAAATTTGAAATTCGGTTTTCTTTTGGTTTTTTTTTGTTTTGAATGTTTTTATAGACCACATCATTATATTTAAATTAAAGTTTACATTTGCGCCATAATTGCATTTTTTCGGATCAGATAGTGCAAAATTTGTTTCTAACAACACAACGCACGTTTCAATCTACCACTTTGCTAGTGTCACTTGGTGAGTTCAGGGCATTTCTTTAAAAAATATTCCGAACACTGCTGTCCTGGAAGTGCTCTTTCTTTTTTTTATACAAGTGCAATCATTTTCTTTAATCGAAAGCGCCAAGGGTCGTATTTTGTTTACGATCCCAAATATTTTTCTGATGCAATTTTTTAAGACGCATATTGTTCAGAAAATTGTCATAAAACTACAGAAACTCGAGATTGTCACAAAAGAGTGTTCGGTTCGACGAAGGCACATCATAGGCGCTTTTCATTCCAACTATTGGTGTTAAATATTTTGACTGTCTTCTTCTTCTTTGAAATCGAAAAACATCAGTTTTAAACTTCTTTCACAGACAACTTAAAAAGACCAACATAGAGCTCAGTACCAAGGACCTCCAGGCAAGAGATGATTCACAAAAAATAAATTTTCTTGAGCAAATTGTTTGTTTCAAAATAAATCCTTTTCTGCAGTTGTTTTGTAAGAAGCCAATTTAAACTCAATTGCATTACGCAAATAATTTTGCGATCTTAAAATAATTTACTGATCACCCTATCGCTCCAAATCCATGCACTTACATGCTCGCTTAGCGACTAAGCGTATCTTATGTAAAATAATACACAACGAGATCATAGATCGAACGATAAGACAGTTTAACCTTCACATTTCCTCGTAGGTATATAAGTTCCGTATTCCATTGTTTGCCCAAGACGATTCGTATTGTTAAGCTTAGCTGATAATTGTCGAAACGAGATTACGTCAGTTGCAATAAAGACTTGTACCAAGAATCGTCGTCTCGTGTGTTATTTGTTTGCACTGAATGTCTTATAGTTTCAATTTAAACTTATTAGGTATGTCTTCTCTTATTTAGATTCAACTTCGTTCGAATTTGTTCTAAGAGAGTTATGTGATGTTTAACTAAACCACATTCTAGGGACATTGAAGACAACCTATAGGTAATAAGAACGGCTGTTGTATTTAAGGATAATATTCCAAAAATGCAACTTTTATTAACGAAACCTAAAAACACGGCCATTCGTGGTATTCGGTTTGTTATTTTATAATGACACTTTAAAGCCAATTCATTTCATTTGCATTTGACAGCTCCTGGGGATGGCGATGGGACCATAAAGGCGCCTGATGCTTTGTGACGATCTTACAACAAAACTCAACCTAACCTAACCTAACTTTGTCAGTTTTTATTCATCTCTTTGGCCATAGTCAGGAATATCAGTTGACGAAAAAATGCTATGTTTCTCAAATCGAGCCTAATCTGGCAAGCCAGGATTGAGGGACATATGGAAGTCCTAACCATTAAATGTGTCTCACTTAATTCGTGTGATACACAAGCAGTCCACCGTCTTTTTGTCTTTTAGAAACTCGTGGATTTTACACAATGTCTTACTGCGTTTTGTCACCGTTCATTTGAATGAGTTAAAAGAGTCATACATGCAGTTAGACTTCACAAAAGTCAACAATACTTAAACTGGTGTCATTAATGTCAGAATATCTGACGGTTCACGGTGAACAGAAAGAAATGCATATGTTAAAGCTACCTTAGGGATCCTAGACTTTAGGTAGATAAACATATGTAGAGATTTGTGCCAGCTTGCACCGACTTATTATCTGAAAAATTCTCAATCAACCAGCTTTGAATAGCAATACGCTCAGGAGTTATTGTGTTCAGGTAAAAAGTATTTAAGGGACGCAGCATTACAAAAAAAGGCTTTCCTGGACCAGTTTCTCTACCTACGGTGGTTAGTTCCCTTTAAGTACTTAATTTCCTGATGATTTTCTCGTCGGTTGCAGAGTCTAATGACTCAAATGCACGCGCAGATGTTAGCAATTTACTCATTCTGTTTTCTCCGAATGTTTAGTTTTGCCTTCCCGGGAATACGGTTTTTTTTTTCTGACAAAACCACTGACCTGGTACAAAAGTGGAATTTCATGTTTCCTGTTTTATTGGGTGTTTGATTTTTCTTCTCTTTGTTTCGAGCAGTTAAAAAAATTTGCTTGGTGGGAATCGTTCTTATCAGGTGCAAATAAAATTCGAATAGTTACCTTGTACGAATGTGTGCATGGTAAATATGTTGGCGATGCGTGCTTACTTTTGTTTACCTGGAGGCCGTTATCAGCAGTTAGTGCGGCAAAGTATCTTTGTTTTTTTTTATTAAACTGATGCAGATATAGGTAACTGCTGAGCTAAACTTTCGTGATGAAGATACGAGTATTATCATCTAAATCAGTGGAATGAATGAATATTGGGAGACGTATTGTTTTGCTTGCACATTTTTTTTAAGGTTCGTGCTTACATTCTGTTGTTATGCGCGTGTTTATTTAATTTTCTTAGCAGTGGATGTACCTATAAATAAATGTTTGTTTTAACTTTTGTGTAATTGATGAAGGACGTCATAGTGTAGGGTAACGTACGGCAAGCTTTACAAAAATAAGTTGAAGGCGAAGTTTTTCCTAACTTTGGCGAAAAGTTTTAATGAGTTTTCTTGTAACGCAAACGCAAAAGTTTTCTTTGGACACTCATCTTTGGCTAGGTAGTTGTATACAAGGTTAGTCATACTTTTTTACCTACTGAAAATTCATTGCTTGCACAAACAGATTTCGCTGTGCTTTTTTTCCAAACAATAGTTCTTTCTTTGAAACTATTGAATTTAAGTTTCAGATTTAAATTAAATTTATTTCAACCTATTCAGGTTTAGATTTGTACATTTATGGTGGAGATTCTTTTAAAGCAACTAAAGACATACCACGTATACCTATATAATGTAGGTTATGGGGCAAAGTTTGATTTTTTTTTTAGATTCGAACGACTACAATATTGAACTGGAAAATAGTGCACTATTAGTGCAATCTGTAGTACCAATTGCACCTGGAAACATGAATTTTGTTTGCCCAATAGCTTGGCGACGTTTAATTTTTTATTCAAATGCCGTGAAATAGAATACAGTCAAAGGCTTGTTATTTTTTATTAAATTAAATAATTAATCTGACAACCGAGATGCTTTTGAATTGTAAACTTAAAAGCTCGAATCTGCCATACCTAAACATTTTCATTGAAAAATACTAGGCAAAAAGTCCACTCTTTCCATGGAACGAAACAATTGCTGATTCGTTGGTTTTCCTGAAAAACAAAACTTAACTCAATTGTATAAACAAAACAACAAAAACTAACAATGCTTTGATTGTTTTACATAAGAAAATGTGCGTACAAAATATTTAGCAAAAGATCTGAGTCTCCAAAATAGCAGACTTGAAATTTTGGCAGCTATTGCTTTTTCTGCTTGAGGTTAGTGGCGCGGGTTTTGATCATATCAAAAATTGGAGTTTTAACAATTAAATTGTAGTCTAATAGAAAACTAAGTAAATGCTTCGATTTTGACATTTCTTTTGGGTAGAAGCAATTGTTACGTTTTATTAATATCACCCATTGTCGACCAATTTCTGCGCTTCTGAGTTTTGGTTCTCTTTTTGGTATGTAATTTTTGGTATAAATTTGAACGGCTAAATTGGGTAAACAAGCTCTCAGTTAATATTACTTAAAAAATTGATAGGCAACCAGTTTGCCTGTGCTATGATTTTGTGGTTATCTACAATCTTCTTCCATCGTGTCATAATGGACCTATAAATCTGGCTCAAGTGTATCTTGTGGCCACCTAACCTTAATTATCTATAAAGAAACAACCTCTACCTAAACTGATCCATAAAACAGTTGTTAGTATCAAAATAAATTATTGTTTGTAGACTTCTTCATTGAAAATAAGCGGAATTTACGCAACGAGTTTACGGACCTGAGATTATTTTACAAATAAACAACAAGAAGCACCAGAGCACTTATTCCGTAACTTTTCAGACGGTTATAGTCGAAACGATAGACCTCCAAATTTAGCAACTAAGTGCTAAAATTACAAGTGCAACAGATAAATCCAGTTCATTTTCCAAAAATATAATGAAAGCTGACGTTTGTCAAAAAAATTCAAGCAGAATGTGACTTATTTTGGTGATCAAAGTTTTAAAAGCGATATCGCTTAGACGATCGTTGATATACGGAATCTGCCCCCAGGTTAGGTTAAAATGTCTGCCAGCTCACGCCTCAGGTCAGTTTTATGTACTTACTTTACTTAACGGGCTCCCGACCCGTGGGGAGTCTCTACCTGAGACACTGCAGCCTTCCATCGTCTGCGATCCCGGGCATGCTGCTTCCAGTTATCCAGACCAAGCGCTCTGGCATCCGCGATGGCTTGGTCTTTGAAACGGAGGTTCGGTCTTCAGTTTTATGTATGTGTACTTAAAAGTTCCTCGAAGCATAGTTCCAAGTTTTTCTATAGTACAAATTTCCGTACAAAATTGACCTACAAAATATTTAGTGTGAAGATTAAAAATGGTTATTATAAAGACCCACTGTGTTTTTTCGAGCAAGTGTGTTCAAGGTACCCAAAGGGTGTCCCAAAATTCACGCCAGATTTTATTGAAATATAGAAGACACTGTGTTTTTATTTTCACTTGTATACCTACATCTTCCTTTTTTTTATAAACAGAATGTATAGCTGTGATAGTGTTACGTATGGAAAAACACATCTGGCAAAATGACCTCAAAGTTTAACGAAAATGAGCTTGATCGCTTAGAATAATATTTCTCGAATAATCGCCATACAAGTTTTGATGTTCAATGAACTGTGATTAGCGGGACGGCCATTAGGCTTTACTTTATTAGCTCTTTAAAGGGTAAGTACCATTAAACAGCTTCTTGAAATTTTGCAATTGTTGTCCACGACGCCCAATCGAACTGTGGCACTCAAAATTTTCATGAATTTTGAAATAGGCTGTTTCTCTTCGCCGTTAGGGACACGGCTTCGTAACAAAATGTCAGAGTTAAACCCCGGCAAATAGAGTTTATGTTGCTCGCAACTTATTTCTTAAAAACAACTATTTTTAAAGAAAATACCATTACGTTCCGTCAAATACGCAGTCGTGCCCCGAAGGCAGACAAACGTCAGTCAGTTCAAAAATTACGTGCGAATAACCACTTCGTTTAAAATATTTTGGAACAATAAAAACTATAGGTTCGTTCGTGTACTTTCAGCATAGAAAAATTAAAAACTTTAAATTTCAAAAATCGAGAGAGAAATCTAACAATTTCAAGAGAAGTACCTGATCGGTTTTCTTACAAAAAGTTTAACAAATGTCATTTTAACATTATCGTAAAATGCAGCATCTACAAAATAAGTTGGAATTGCAATTTTTATAAGCTAAATAGGTACCTATTAAACTTATCATTTTGAATGCGGTGATATGTTATAGGAGAATATTAGATTACATCTTATTCCTCCGACATCGTTGAAGACGAAAACAAATAGAGTTTTACTTGTCAAACTTTTGAGCTGTCACTTAGTTGTCAGTTTTCATTTTTCATTTTTCAGTAAGTCGAAATTCGGCGAGTAGAAAATTACGAAAAAATGAAAAGAGGGGAAATGCATTTCCCTCTCATTTTTTAAAATTTTCTCAGTACGTGGTCGCATTTTCACAGTTTCTTAGCAAATTTTTAATAATTTTTTTGCTGCCAAGACTCACAAAAATGGCGGCAAATTAAAATATTGCGTGAATTTTGGGACAGCCCTTATATGTACCTGTCATTTATGAAATAGACAACAGAATGACATTCCTCTTCTTGCATTAGTTCTACGTTCTACGTTCTACGTTCTACGTACGTGTACCTATCAAGGTAGGTTATCCTTATATTCTACAAATCTAATTACATATCAGGTGGGTACGGACACATTATCTTTTTTTTTTAATCAGGAATTGTTGATTTTTTTCTGTCACATTTTATGTCAAGACAATTTGCTAATTTTGTTTGTACTCTAAAAATAGAATCGTAGATCTACCCCTGCGGCCCACTGTGCGCCTTCACTACTTAACGTACGTATCTATACCTACCTAACTCTCGACGTTTTTTTTTTTTAAATAAACAATTAGGTATAAACTCTATGTAGGTAGTTATACCTACGTAATATGGATGTGCGCGACTTCTTTTGTCGTCTCTGCCTTCTGCATCATCATCATCACCATCATAATCATCCGCCATCCTACCCCCTCGTACTCTATATTTATTTATTAAAGATAAATCCTGTTATCAATTATCAATGTTCCAACAGCCATTCACCGTGAGTATCCACACACATGCATCAAGCGTTGGCTTACGGATTGAGTTCAACTGGAGGTACATGCCACATTTTTTCTTTTTTTATTCTGTCTACTTAATGCGATACGAACATGACACAAATCAAATAAAAAAAAGAAAAAAAAAGAAGCAGATTGCTGAATTATAAAATATATACATATTCCTACGTTATACGTATGGACGTGGTTGTATATATGGAGAAATATATTTTTTGCTGTGTTCTCGTTTAATACAACACAAAATGCTACGTTGCCAGTGTGCGCACGAACAGCAGAGAAGCACACGAAATGATGTGTTGTCACATTTCGTGTCGATTCGTCAGAAACAGAAACTACAGTCTATAGAGTACAGATAATGTTGGTGCGGTGGTGGTGGCAATTTTTATTCTTGCTATATACATACTCCGTATGTATGTGGGTATATATGTAATATCTGCTATCTGCCGGTATTTCTGGAAGGGCCAGCAGGCACGTGGAAGCAAGGAACAAATAAAATGATTAGGCACATGTTCTGATGGAGGGAAAAGTTTTGCAGCAGCATAAAAAAAAACTTGATTTGGTAGGTATCTATTATTGATTATTCATTTTGGACTCGTTTCTCCTGGGACTGTTTGGTTTGATTGTCAGTCGTGCCGCCCCCATATAGGTACCTATTTGGAAATTTACGTTCCTACTCGAGGGAATAGTAACACTATGGGCCGGTACGCTAACTAGGTGATCCTAGCTAAATTACATGTTAGGGATTCGGGAGATAAATTAAAAAGGACAGGTAAAGGTAGGTACCTAGGTAGGTGATTGAGCTGATTGACGAGACGTGTAATTCATTTTGTGTGGAAGGTGCAGTGTTAGTACCTACGTTTGGTACATTCTCAGGTGACCTTGTGGCTTGTAGAGTATAGAATATGGATACAGAACGTATTATACCTATATAGTGTCCTGGCTAGATTTTATGAACTCATTATGGCGAAATTTTCCATATAAAATGACCCATTATGAACTAGACAACAATTAGTGTGAAGGGTAGAAATGATTACAAAGGCCACGAGTCTTTCAGTTGGCGAGTTGATAGATACACCTACCTACCTAGGTATTTTCCTTAATAATAACTAAATATAGACATGAACCTATAAAATAAACATTTTTAAGTTTTCCCATAATTTTGTAGGTCACAATAAAACAAATTTTTTGAAAATGTTGCCATTGTGAGTATATTTATGTGGAATTGAATCGGAACACCAAAATGATTCAACCAACTCGGTACTTAGCTGGCTGCTTCCATTTCTGAATCTTCTGCGAGTGAACTAAAATACTTGTAAGACTGGTGCGATTTTGTTACATTTTAAGCTTTTTGACCAGGCGAACGTCGCTGTATATTACCTATGGTTCGTCACTGTCGTACACACTCCATCGACAAAAACTGGACGGAATATCAATTGAAGAATCTGTTTCCCAAGATATTTTTGTCGGCTTTTAAAAAGGTCCTTGAACCCCAATCCTTATACCCCAATCCTTATACCCCAATAGCAGAGCCGGGAACCTTCAGGTTATCATTTTTAGGTTGATATTTGTTATTTCTCGCGATGGCTAAAAAAATTAAGCAGACATGGCAACCTTTTTCAGATTATGACAAGTGACGGATGACAAGCTATATATAAATATAGCTCGCGGAGATTTTATGTTTTGAATTACATAATAAGAAAAATGGCCTCTTGCAGAGTAAGACCTATTCACAAGAGATCCTGAAGACTCTATTATCTGGAAAATGCCTCAAAAAATTAGACCGTAGTTTGCTTTATTGTCAATGAGGTTATAAGCGCGCCACGGTGAATCATTTTTGAGGCATGGGTGAACAAAATCTAATCTAAATATGGTTGTAATAATGACAAAAGCAGTAAGCGGCCTCTAAAAATTGTTTCCTATTTTTTTTTAACAAAATTAAAACAATGTTCAAGCTTAAGCTTTAAAATTACGATTAGGTACACAGATAAAAAATTTAATGGCGTCTAATTTGCTTAACACCAGCATTGCCAGACGGCCAAAATATTTCCCTCCAGATAAACCTAAAAAAAACCTCGAATTTTTTGTCGTTATATTTTTAACATGTTTCTGTACGACTTAAAACAGGAGTTTCGGATTTGAAACGAGAACATGTAAGTTTGGTTGTCCGAATGCAAAAGTGTGCGCCAAATAAATGCAACGCATGTTTAATTTTGAAAAGCCCTTAGCAGCTCTGATTAAATTGTTGTTCAAATAGAATTTACAAATAAGTTTGTTGCTTAAATCCGGAACTATAATAAACAAACTATAACTTTTCCCTAATGAAACTGGCTTTACCTCTTTTACCCGCCTAGTTTGAAAGACTTGTTTTGTAAACAAAAATAGATAGTTCGAAGATGTTAGCACAAATAATTTTCATTGTCAAATAATGCCTGTTAAAACACGTTTTAAGTTTACCAAAAAGGATATTATAACAAAAGTCAAATAAAATAGAATTAAAAAAAAACCCATCTTCCCCATCGACTTAAAATGTTTAACCCAGCTGCGAATGGAAAATGTTTTCAAATATTCCATTATAAAGGGTTTTCCAATAAGAGGTGTTATTTTGGTATTCAAAGAAAAATGCCATTTTTTGAGATAAAAGATCGGATGTTTATTTCATACTAAAGAGGAAGGTATGCCGTTAATATTGAAAAACAACATCAGCCAAATGGCCACCACGAGCATGCATACAGGACCATATCCTTTTCATGAAATTTTCCATAACCAAATCGCAAAGTGGCTGCCCTATGTCCTCGATAGCCTCACGAATTTTATCTTTTAGGTCTTGAATCGACCCTGGGCTGTTGGCGTAGACCTATCTTTCACGTGGGCCCAAAGGAAGAAGTCGCAAGGTGTTAAATCACAAGATCTCGGTGGCCAATTGTGACCACCTCTCCGAGAGATAACACGGTCCGGAAACTTTTCCCGCGAAAGATCAATGGTTTCGTTGCTTGTGTGGCACGTAGCGCCGTCTTGTTGAAAGTAAACGTTGTCCAGATCAATACCATCCAACTCCGACCATAAATAAATCATGTGGAATGCCCAATTCCAAAGAACGACGAGGAATGGACAAACCTTGGTTTTCTTCAACACTTTGGGCAATATTCTCAGTTGTTCTTGACCGACGTGCACGGGTTTTATTATTTACATCACTTACTTGTCCTAAAAGCTCGAATCTTTCCACCAATTTCTGTACTGCGGTCCGACAAGGTTCTTCACGACGACCAAAAAATGCTTTAGTTCTGCGAACTGTGACTGCAAGATTTTCACCATTTTTGTAGTGAATTATAATAATTTCAATGCGTTGTTGAAGCGTGTATCGTTCCATTTTAAGTAATGGCGTAGTTTCTACTTGTCAAATGTCAAAGAATAAAAGCTTCAAAAGTGACAGCTACCGAAATAGCGGGTCAATCACAATAACACCTCTCCTTGGAAAACCCTTCACTTATCCCGAATAACCATAACTGGATCTCCATTTCCGTCTTCAAAAGAAATTTTGTGCCTATGACTAATTTTCACCGAAGGAACCACAAAAATTCACCGAACTCGTTGTTGTGTTGTTGTTTCTTATGGCAGTCATGTGCTTACTTATTATTTTTTTTAAGAAGTATGTTTTTTCTTATTTTCTGAAAGAACATCTTTACGATGTCTATTGGTCGATGTCGAAGGTTCTGGACGAAGGATCCCAATTTGCCGCACGATAGCACCTCTATAAGTGGGATTTGTCGAATCGAAATTATCTTGAATCTTAGAGTCGACAGCGAAAATGTGTCGTAGGTTCACCGAGTGTACCATTATTTTTAAAATCAAATTGTTGAATGTAGATGTGCACAAAATGAAACAAAACTTTAGTTGCCCCCTCTGCGCGCATATATGAAAATAATTAGCAAATCGCTGAGCCATAAAAACTAAACAAAGAAACCTTTGAACCAGACATGCAAACGAAGTTAAATAAAAAGTTGGCATGAGTCATAGAAAGAAACAAACGTAGGTGCTGGGTCTAACTCAAAGATCGAAACAAGTCTTCTTCGCGTTCGCATGTTTTATTTTCTCTTACTTTTAATTAAGTCTATATAACTTTTTTTTTATCACTTAAATGGATATGCATTGATGAGTATTTTTTATAAATATACCCTATATCATAGGGTAGTTATAAATGGTGAGCAAAAATCTAATTTTGAAAACCTTCCGGCGAAAGAAGCAAACCTATTTGCAGTTTGCTGCAGCACCGTGATTGGCATGACGTTAAACAAACAAAAAGTAGTCCACAATTATCATCATGTCATCAGCTAAAATATGTGCCCATGTATTAATAATAAATCGATTAAATGTCATCCAACTTTCAAACGTCATTATCTCAACGAGACGGAACGTCAAACGTCAGCCAGTTACAGCGCAGCGCCTTGGCCCCGCACAACCTGCATACATTTGCACACTTTCACACAACATTGCGCCGTGTTTTGGCATCTATTCGTATCGTATCGTATAATTTGCCGTTCACGTTTTCTTTAATGTTTTTTTGGTTTTTTTTTTTCCTGTTTTATTATTATTATTTATTTTAGTCGGGCAGCCATTTTGTTGAACTTTTTCTCTGTATTGAGCAGTCGAGTATGCCGCTGCCGCTGGTGGGTTTTTCTTTTTCGTCTCGTTTTCGTTTGAGTTGTATTTTTTGTTGTTTTTTCCTTTGCGGCATATAGTTTGTTCTATCTTTTTCGCTCTATGTAGCTGTATCACCGACAAAATGTTAAAATTGAATTGAAATGACAGCGCTGAGAAGTCGGTGCCACACCGTGGTGACTTTCTATTTTGATCTTTATGCCTGTGATGCCAAAGGCTGTGTAGGGGTACTATTTGAATTAGCGATTCTTTTCTTCTGTATATGTAGTCATTGTTATTATTGTTATCAAACTGTATACTCTTATTTCCTTTTGCTTTTTGTCGTTGCAATTTTTTCGTCGCTCTCATTATTATTTAATTTGGTTTCGGTTCCCATTTTATTCTCATATGGTAAATCGTCTGACTACGGACTGTCAAATATGGTTTGCATATAAATAACTCCACGACCAAGTTGAGCTTCTCTGAGGCCCGGAGCGAGAGCCTCTATGTTACTAGACAAATAGTTGGGGACCTACGGAGCGGAGTTAGAAATACAGTACACTTATGCCCGTCTTTTTTTAAAACACACAAAATTCACAAATAAGGGCGTGTGTTTTTTGTAGAGTGGCGATTTTAGTTTTTAGGGCATTAGTCGAATAGTGAAACGTATGTAGCCTCCAAAATGCTTTTTCCTTCAGTCGGAAATATTTCCGAACATCGACCACATCGTAATCGAAGCCGACGTTGATTTACCATCAGCTTTATATTTCATGAATGAAATACTACATATTTTTAACTCTTTTCTCGTTCTTATTTTCTATTTCACCTTTCAAATGTCAATATTATAAAATTGAGTTTTAACCCGAGTTAAAGTACTTAAACTGGTCTCAGGATTAATCGGATTAAACGCTGTCAAGTTTTAAAAAAAAAAAATGTGTTAATGCTCGGGTTAAACGACTGAATATTATGGACTCGGGTTTAAATTTTGGGTTAAACTCACTTCAACTCGGGCGTAAACTTTAACCCGAATTTAAGGTAGTAAATAATATGGCCGTAAATCTTATTGTTATTATTATTTGTATAGACGTAGGAAATTTTGCTTTGCTTTTTTATTAACCACCTCAATGTTGTCGTTAAAAATTTAAATATTTCATAGGTCAATAATTATGCCCAACCTAGTTTTTCTTTTAAGTTCTTAAATCTTCTTTCTAAAGTTTTTTGTGGAGTATTTGGAAACAATGTTAGATACAAAAAAAAACCCAAAATTTAAAAATCCACCACCCTAAGATTAGATAGACGTTAGCATTTGAATTAGGAAGCAAATATTATTTAGTTTGTGTTACTTTTTTAAAACGTTGTAAGCGCTCCAAATATTTAAGGCTTACACAGCAACGACTTTGCCCAGTTACGTCCTTAGCACTAATTTTAAAGTTTTTGAGGACCCAGATTTTGGGAAGAATTTTTAAAATATTTCAAAGCGTTGCTCAAATTTGATATACAGTCAAAATTGCTTATAACGACATCGGTTATAACGAAATATCGGTTATTGCGAACTTATCTTAAAGTCCCCCGGCAGAAGTTCGAACACAAATTGTACTAGCCGAATATCACTTTTAACGATATCGCCTATAACGAATTATCACTTACAACGAACAGTTTTAAATGTACTTGTAGCTGTATCAGCCAAATGGACCCAAAATGAGATTATGCGATCATTTTCCGCAGCTGCCAGACAGTGTCGTTCGTGGTCCTTACCAATAAGTAACCACTTTCGAGTTAAAGTTTAGAGCTAAGCTATGTTTTGCAATTGTGGGGTTTTAAAAGCTCATTCCTATAATAGGGGCCGTTTGCAAATTTGTTTTTAAATTGGCAACTTAGTTAAGAAAACAACTCCACGTGGTATGGTCACTCATTCAAACACAGGCAAAGCATTTTTTAGTACTCAAAATAAAGATAAAATAATATAAAGTTGGTACAAAACACGAACTGCTGTTTAAAATTTTTAACAGTTCGTCTTTTCTCTTAAGGATGTTTTTCAGAGGCTTTTTTTTCGAATTCTTAGCCTTTCACCCAACTACAACCAATTTGATTGACGACAGGTCCGTTTTGTTTGCCATTTTCTCATGAAAAGACACACGTTTGGTGCCATTTTAATATGTTCGCCTAGCTGTTTGAAGAAAAACTAGAATAGGACATAACTTTTTACTTCCACATTGCGCTGCAATATCATATATAAATAAAAATACAGTATCTTATATAAAAACAAATCGCTTAAAAGCAACGCATGTGGAAACATGGAATTAAGATCCTTAAATTTTAAATCCGTCGTGGACTGTAGCCGAATATCAGCAAACGACACTACTAAGCGATTTTTCAGTTATTGATCTTACTAATTTTGCGCGACTAGAAGGCAAACTGTTTTATGTACACATTAGATCAAGTTTATCCCATAAGTGACTATTTAAATACGCGATGGCTATTATTACCAGGAGGTACAACTAACACGACTTGAACCCTAGAACATTTTTTTGTACCACATAAATTGAGATTGTACCTCGTTAAATACGATTTCCATACTGACAAAAAAATACATCAATCTCCAAACTACTAATCAAACAATCGCGCATAGTTAGATATATATTTACTCGTTCATTATCGATTCATGTCAACCGGCAAACACAGCACATTGACCTGCGTTGCTACAGTCCACAGTACAAAATATGAAAAAGCGCGCGCAAGATAATGAGTTGGATTTAATAATTTAAAAAGACCAACAACAAATTCCCCATCATAGTAGTGATACATACGAGTACGTATAGTTATGTCAATTACGTTTTTTTTTTTATGGCGCGAGGAAATTATTGCATCACGTGGTGCTGGCTGGTAATGGCCTACTCGTAAAAATCTTTACATCGTCGTGACCAAGTTACATATTTCTTTCTGCAAATTTTACGTACAGAAGGCTGTTTTTTTTTATTCATCTAGACTTTTGTTGTTGCCAAGCGTTGTTGTTTATAGATCAATTAGTTTAAATATATTATATACTCTGTCATATGCGACACACAACACAAGCTTGAATATGTTGGTAAATATTTATTTTTATCTTGTTTTTTTTTTTGTTGCTTTTCTTTATCTGAGTCGTGACTTGATCTAATCGCAGCTTGTCGTTTAGCGTGCCTTGATAGTGGAGAGGTGGGCATTTGCGTATCACAGATAATTTTTAAAGGGTTCAAAGGAGAAAGTTGAGAATTTTAACATGTTTTATGTAAAAATTTAAGACTTGACTTAGCCTTTCAGTTGGGACTACTTTTTGTTTACCTAATAATTATTAAAATAAAAAAAAATATACAGGATGGCCGAACATACACAGCGGGACGTCAAAACCCATATTATTTTTGTGAATTAATTGTACATTAAGTTTTGTAGTTTGTAAAACAGAAATTCAGTAAACAAATTTGTAAATATAATCAACAAATACAAAAATGTGTTATAATTTTATTAAATATGCCACAGGTCTGAAATGCCTGACGTATTCAGAAAAAATATTGTTAGGTCATTGTTAGACCGTGACCGGGGTTACGCAAATTCTGAGTTTTTTCATACAAAATTGGATATTTAACAACGATATAGGTAGGTAGCGTCCGTTTTGCAAGAATTTGATTTTTTTTCTCCGGATTATTATTAAATAAAAAAACTATAAAAAAGTATACCTAAGTATACATAAATGTTGGTATAATTAGGAACCTTTCTATTAGCAAAGAATGAGTCCTTAATATTTTTCAATTTGCCTGAGCTTTGGTTATAGCGACAGTCGGCTATAGCGACCGTTTGAGCCCGGTCTCTTCACCGTCGTTATATCTACAGTACACTGTTCTTTGTTGTCAGTCCTGTGACCACTTCTTTGTAAAACTTCAATGCCTTTCTTAGCTTCCGGACATTGGCAGCCTTATTTGATCTCTTCAGATGTGCAAAGCTTATTATATATTCGCCTCTGCTGGAACTGTGACGATTAGAATCTTTTTAAGGATCACTTTAGTTGTTCCAGAGAGAGCGGTGCTACTCAATTCCTTTCTTAACCCAAAGAGAAGACAGCGATTGACAGGGGTTATTCTACGCTGGTGTCATTGCCTGAGTAGCGGAGCTTAGGTGGGCCAACCCCCTTACCACCTCAGAGCTATATCTGCCTATTGTGACGTTCTGTCCGAGACGTAGGTGTTGGGTGTCCTTCCTTGTTGACAGTGTTGCCCATATTGACAGCCAAAACAATCTTCAGCGCATCAGTTTGAATACTCACGAACTTGCCGTTGACATCAATGTCAATGTCAATGTCGTCGGCGTACGCTGGTAATTAGACAGACTATTCAAAGATCGTGGCTCTGGTGTTGGCGTTTGAGTTTTGCACTATTTTTTGAAGAACTATGCTGAAGAAGTCATCGCCTTGTCTAAATACTTTTTTGGCATCAAAGGTGAGTTCTTTACCGACCCCATATCATCATCGATGGAGATGGACAAACGGACGAGTTGCTCTGTATAGCTCGTTTCTACACACTCGTAAATACTGTCATAGACGGCCTTCAACTCGATGAAAAGGGTATGGGTATCGATTTGAAGTTCCTGATATTTCTCCAAGCTCTGCCGCCGTGCGAATATTTCGTCGACGGTGGACTTTTCTGACCTGAAATCCCACTGATATGGACCAATCAGGTTGCATACAAAAAGACTTGTAAAGCGACTAAATCTTCCTTTATTAAGTTTATTTATTATTACTTAAATTTAAATAGCAAGCCAGAACGTCCGCTCAATACCGTGATAGGAATAGAATGAATTGTGCTCTCTCTTAGTTTCTACATTTGTCTTTGTGAGTGTTGCCGTGGCGTTACACTTGTGGCATTCACACAACACGGCAGACAAGATCTTGTAGGTGATGCTTAGAAGACTGATACCTCCCAAGTTGGCGCTGTTGTGATCAAACATATAATATTAATGCTAAAGCTAATTTAGTCGTGCTATAAAAATATTCATGTAACTTGTACCTTTTATTATATGAAATCAATTACAATCTGTCAAATGTCAAGGCAATTGTCAATTAGAATCAATAAAACAAAAAATAAACCAGTTAAATTTATAGGTAAGACTATCAACTATCGGACGCTATTCAGAGGGCCTTCTTTCTTGTCACCAATGACGTTCGGCTTAAGAAAAAAAAATCTACAAGCCAAATGTCAGAGTGTGGCACCTGAAAGCGAAAAGTTATCATTTGGGCAAGAAGTTTTGGGCTCATTTCTTTTATTTTCAGCATTTAAACGAGGACTCGTTGCACTTGAACGTTCGGAATGACTGGCTAATCAGATATTTCCCAAGTTTTCGAAATTCCAAAATTCGATTATTTATGCGAGATACAATCGATTCATTATTTGATAACATATTCTAGACGCTTAAAAATAACCGTATATAAAAATACTCTCCAGACAAGAAACCTTATCTTAAGGAACACACACTTGGACAGCTACATCCAAGTAAATTACTATTGACAACGCCAGGCAGGCGTGCAATCTAACACAACATCGCGCCAGAGACCAACTTAATGGATCTATTCATGTCCGCTGTTGTTACAAGTCCATATACTGCATACATATGCATGAATACCTCCGTGTTTTCCTACACAAAGTTTTCTTTGGTGGGCCTGGGCATGAATGAGATCCAAATAAAAAAAAAAAACTGAAAACCTCGCGATGACTAAGTGATAGTTTAGTGCAATAAGAGTTTTTGTTTGTTTTTTGCAAGCTTACTTAGATACAAATGTATTTCTATAGCTGTGGCGTTGTTAGATGGTGTATGATTGCACATCTGAATTGACGCCTTCCACAAAGCTTTTTTTTTTTTTGAATTTTTTTATATAAATTTTTTGCTTTCCTTTTTGTGTCTTGGACTTGGACTCCCCCGCTGTTTGCAATTTATTCCTCGTTATTTTGCCTTCATATATGTGTAGGTACCCATTTTCTTTATTTATATAGGTAGTAGATATTATATATATATTCTCGTTTTCATTATTGCACTTGATTGATTGATTGTTGTTGATGGTGAATTGACGTAGCTGTGGGATGTACTTTTCAATGTGTGCATTATTGAATGCTGTGACGTCATGCGAACAAAGCACAAGATATAATGGGTTTCGCGAGCAAAATTGTCACTGCCATTGAATTAATGGGGATTAAAAAAAAAAAGCATTTCAAGTAAGAAAGAAATGTTAAAAGGAGAATCAAATAATGAGAACTTTCTTTATTGGAGTTAATGGGAATAAATGGTTTGCAGTTTGAAAAAGTTAAATTAGGCTTCGTCGTTTCGCGAAAATAAAGACAAATAATGTGTAAGCATTTGGTTCTGACCTTTTTTTTGGGTTGTCATTAATAAGGTTTTTTTTAATAAAGCTTTATTTAGATATTGGTCCTTTTTATTTTAAGTTCTTACGAGCTGTGATTAATAAATATATGTCTGGAACTTGAACAAACTGTCCACGCTAAACAAATCGGTTTTGTTATGCTAACGTTTTTATTTGAATGAAAGTCGAATATAAAGGGTGGCCCAGTGGTTTCTTTTTAAATCATAGTTTTTTTTTGACACTGACGGCTGTTTTCCGCTCGAAATCTTGACAGAAAGTCAGTATGATACCTATACCTCCACGGAACGAAATGAGTCGCTTTACGTTTGAACAACGTCGAGAAATATTAATAACTTATTTCCAAAGTGAGTGGGTTTTTTGAAAAAAAGTTTTGTACCCAAGTTTGTGCAAAAAGTTCGTGAGACTGGTATGCTGGTGCCGAGAGTGTGAGACTCAACTCACGAACATCAATTTGAGATCGATTTCAACAGCTCAACATTTCATGCACTAGCCTGAGGAGAATTCTCCACAAAGATCTCGGATTATTCGCTTACAAGGTCCAATTGACTCGGCAATGGATGGCGGACGACCATCCACTTGAACATAATACATGTAAAAAAATGATTTCTGTTAATTTAATTGCATTTTTTTAAAATAAACTTGTATTTGGCCCACCCTGTAGTAATCCCTGTAATCCTTGCTTGTAGATAGCCAGGTAGTATATCTTTTTTCCTATTCTTATTTCTTTTGAAGCATGATACTCCTTATCCAGCTCGTTTTTAGCCAAAAATTCTCTTACAAGAGCAAAATTTTTAATACGTCATATAGCTAGCATATAAAATAGTGGGATGCCGATATTTTCGGTATTTTTTCTCTAAAAAGATTGCTGTAGCTGTCAAAGTTGTCACCGCTAACCTGTTTTTGAGCATAACTTCAGATGGAGTAACTAAGTGCACCCCAGTCGTTTAAATCCGCCGTTTATGAATAAGTTTGCCCATAATATGAGGACTAAGTTCCAGGAAAAATTTTCAATCTAGTTAAGAATTTGTTTTGTGGCTTTTTAACCTTTTTGAGTCATAAAATCAAGCCTCCTTAAATGAAAACCAGCTGCTGCAATATTAAGGGAATGAACGATGTCATAAAAAGGTATCATACAAAAAAAAACTATAGAACAAATTGGTATATTTTGGACCACAACACCTCAAGTCATACTCTGAAAAATATCCAACTCAACTGTAGGGGTATGAGCAAAAGCAGAGCTATACCAAAATAAAAGCAAACAAAGCAACTGCTATTCGATTTGTTCAGCAAGTCAATCATTTGAATCGTCGAAATCAGCTTTAACGATGAGACAAATAAACCTTGGACAGAAGACCCGCAAGTGACGGCCAGTATCATTTTACACCTCAGTTGAACCGGGCTTTCAACACTCACGAATGACCGTGGCAACCTACAAAATACATAATGGAGTGAGATTCTTCTCAAGCTTCTTGATGACGCAACTGTGCGTGTGCTCGTTTATGTCTGTTTTTATGAGGTTCAAGTGGATAGTCTGTTTAAGAAAATCCCTTTTGAATCTCATTGAAGGACATTAGGCATGTATAGATCGGGAACTAACTCGCAGTATGGCATTAATCAAAAACATCTTCAGCCAGCTCAGTCCCTATAGCTATTGGCCCAGAATTATGCGGACCAAGGTCGCTCTTGAGGTAGAATCTTTGGGTCGATTGATTCAAGGACTCGACCGGAGGTACATTGTTGACAATATATGAGCTAGACGTTGTATTTTTGGCTTTTAATCAACATCGATGTGTAGCCCGTTAAGATCGAAGTTAAATCTTCGTTTCCTCACTTTATCGGTACAAATTGGCCCGAAAAATCGTGACCCAAGGGTTTTCATCCACTTCAAATCATTTTTATAGATTTATACTTGGAAATGATAAAGCTTCTTGACATATTCGAATGCAAAGTTCTCTTATGACTGGTAGGACTCTTCATGTCTTTTGCTAGGTATTTCAACTCAAAGTTACTTGGCCCCAGCGGAGCTATAATTTGACGTCGTCGGCCTGTTTTTTGTTGGGTGTCCTGAAATATCCATTTTTGCAAAATGACATATTGGTTGGGTTATGTGTGAAATTCCCTGCAGAATAGAGTCTAAAGAATGGGCTATTGACAAGGCAGTCTTTGAATGACTGTCAATTACCTATATAATTTCTCTTTAAATTTATTTTCTATAATTTTCAGTTCATTCTGCCAATATCTACATCCGCTTACTTGCTAAGCCCGTTCAATACAAAAAATAACAAATCGATTCCCCCAGTTGGTATGTGCATGATTCACGCAAGTCATGCTGTACTAATGATAATGAACCCACAATCAATTGTTACTACCCCCCAAAGACCGTCATTTCTCTTACCTACCTGCCAGTCAAGTCCAATTGACGCTAATTGTCAAACCAAAGTTGTTTTGCTCCAAAAGTTCCAACTTGTTATATTTACTGGCATTGTACTCGTATTTGTATATTACTCACCTTTCTGCATCGATTCCTGTAAGCTTTTATCTTTTGTTTGACCTTAACATGAGTTTTTTTCAAGTTCGGCATATGCCATATACAGTGGATAATTTGTTTGTTCAATTATTTTCTCATTTGAGTAACTAGTTATGTGTAATTTTGAACGTACCCGACGTTTTGTATTTATACACCTTATACCATAATGCATTTCAACTCGCAAGTGGCGCGTTTTTTATTTAAACAGCACCGTCCACAGTGTGAGGTGGTAGCGCGCCTAAAAATTAATTCCGATTAATTATTCTCAAGGTAGGTAAACGATAAATTTATTCAAATAATATGTATGCGTCTCTCATATACTGTCTTCAATACTACCGTATATTGGTAGACGTATATCCATTGATTGAAGGGGGAGTTTGAACTAGGAGTGGTGGGTTTATTTTTAGCTTGTTTTGTACTTGTACCTTAGTGCGCTTCCCAAATTAAGATACTCACAGAATTCCTGATTCCAATGACAAAGAGAGGAGACAGAGACTACACGTGCCACATAAAAAGTTGCTTTTGCGTTGTGATATCACAAGAATGAGGCACAATGAATAGAAGAGAGAACAAAAAAATGCTTAATGACGGCGGATGTCGGGGTTTTTTTTTTTGTGTGCGGTTTCACTTAATTGCAATAATTTTTTCGCAACGATATTTATTTTTTGAATTTTTGCCGGTCTCTTGATTTGTTTGCTATCAATCGACTTTGCTGTTGTCTGGCAATGTGAGTTTGTTTCTACAGCTTGTTTGACGATGTTTGTGTTTGAGTAATGATGATAAACTACGAATTTGTATAGGCTTGAAATAGTATCTAATGGTTCAATAATTTAGTAACGATTTGCTATAGGTAAATCTATGTAAATCTGAAGCAGATTTAAGTTCGACCTACAATCTATTTTCGGATGTTACCACTCGCTCAATAAATCCTGTAAATCTGTTGCTTGTAAAATGTCAAATTGCGTCACATCGGATCTAGCAAGAATGCCTAAGCCTCCTCGGTTGATAAATCCAGTGATTTTAGAGGTGCAACATTTGTTACTCAACATGATCAGTGGGTTGCTAAACAAACCTGTCGAAACAACTCCCTCTATAGGTTCAGAACGAGGCAAGAGTTATAAGGCTATTTATGGAGCCTTTATAAAACGACTTGCTAAATTCATAAGTCCCGTGCCGGTGGACGATTTTTTATGGGTAAAAATCTTACGGATATTTATAAATTTAATACAGTTTTAAAGTAAGTTTGTTTGTATGTGGATTTGAACTCGCATCACGTCAAAACTATTCACTACCCATGCGGATAGATTGCTGAGAAAAGCGCATATGGCTTAACATGGAGCAGGTTTTATTTTATTGCAATCGATCGAAAGATACAGGGAGACAGGGTGGGCCAGATACAAGTTTCTTTTGAAAAAACCGAATGAAATGAAAAAATTGTGGCATGGGCTGCGTGGAATGGCGCGCCATCCTACATGAACCAGAGGTCGTCCAAATCCATGTCTTCAATTTCAGTAAAAAATAAGTCGGTTAACATGGCTCTGTAACGTCCACCGTTGACCGAAACGTTGTTCCCAGCCTCATTTTCGAAGAAAAATAGTCCAATGATGCCACCACTCCACAATCCGCACCAAAAACGCATTCTCGTCTGTAAGCACCGTAAAACGACGGGGCCCATGAGTGTTGTCCACTACCAGATTAGTCTCAGGAACTTTTTGCACAAACCTGCGTACAGCGCGGTGCGTGCTTCATTTCGGTCAAAACTTCCTTTGAAAAAACGCACTGTTTCCACTTTCCACTTTAGAAATAAGTTTTCAATATTTTCCGACGTTGTTCAAGCGTGAAAAGACTTATCTAATACTAACTTTCTGTCAAGATTTCGCGCGGAAAACAGCTGTCAGTGTCAAAATAACCTATGATTTAAAAAAAGGCCACTTTTTTTCAAATAGGGCAGATGTTTGTCGATCTTCAAACAAGTTACTGCGAATATTTGGAAAAAGTCTCCGGCATTCTTGCTGGTCCTTACGACGTTCTACCAAATTTTTGCAAAACGCCTAAATTTGGTGGGCTTTAGTCATGAGGTCATGACTAGACGGAATACTGTCGCCTTCGCCAGACAAGGGGCCATAATATAAAGTCTTGTTTGGTAGCAATTATCGAGTGTCCCACCAGATGCTCTGTATGACCCGCTCGGTAGAAATTTTGTATCGATTTAACAGGAAAACATTTAGTAAGTACATAGTTTATTTCGTAAAACTCAGTTTCATTCATTTTCATAATTATTTACAATAATAACTTTGGCCATTGCCGTCAGTCGAAGAAAAGAAGCAGTTACACTTAAGTGTAATTTGTTGTTATTTAAAAGATTCGGTCGTTACTTCCTGCCGGTATTTTAAGGTAGCCAGCCAGCGCGCTTCCTCAACATTTAGTCTTCTGCTGCAGTTAGCCATTTTTATTCCAATTAGCTACTCCTCCTCCAGTGTAGAACAAGTTCCAATAAAATTGAATTGCTCAACTAGATATCTGTTGTCGTTTGAAAAAATTTGTGTTTTCAATACCTTAAAACTACAATCGATAGTCAGTGCAAGCATAACTTTGACGAGGTCACAAAGGCCAAAGACGTAGCCTCTATTTCATTTAGTGCGTTTAAGGTCAGAGTTAAAAAAATGGTCATTCATAAGGCCTAGTGATAGAATATCCCGACTCGTATGTTACCCAAACCTTTTAAAACCCTAGCCCTATAGTGATTTCTTTAATGTTTTATTTTATTTTTTGGAAAAGCGACTTCCAAAGGCCTTGTATTTCGAATTGGAATCCAGCGGTTTCTAACATACAAACGAACGATGTCACAAATATTCTTTCACCCAAATAACGATAAGAGGAATACACTGAATTGAGTACACTATTCCCATATCGGTCATTACAATTTGCCGCTAAATAAAATCTCCAAATAATGTCCCAGATGAATTTTTTTTCAAACACCAATTCTGTGATGCACACACAGTGTTTGCTTATTTTCATAGTTGCAATGGAAATGCCTACACAAAAATGAAAATGTCACAGTAGCTTGTAAACCTTTTGCTATAATTACAGTATTGCCAATTAAAAACTTTATCTGATGATATTCTTTTGTTTTTATTTCAGATAGACAGACTGAACTTTAAAATGGACTAACAGAGCATCCCCTCCTCTGTGCACGCTGAACGAAAATTAAATTCAAACGCAACAAAAAAAAAAATTCCTCATTAAAACCGCCATTAAACAAAGAAAAAAAATTCGCAATCACTCATGCACATGTGCATCATTAATTTACCACACAGTTCACCGCGTGTTAATTTTGAAAGCAACAACAAACCGAGTAAATCCAACTAAATTTTTACGACTGCAAGCCGAGCACGTACATTAATGAGATACTTTAGCAATTTTTTGTTCTTGTTACACATATAAATGTTAAATAATCCGTGCGAATTATAATCACACATAATCTATAACGCGTTACCTTTTATTTTTATCTTTTTTGCAGGATGTAAAATTGTTGGCTTGAAACTTATGTTCCACTTTTTTAAGTTTTATTTGTTAATTTTACCGATAAAAAAAATTCAAATTAGTAAAAGAAAAATGCTAAGCTAAAGCAAATCGGCACTACATCCATTCACTGCATAAGCGACGTATATGCTGAAAAAAAAAGAATATGAAAATATATATATACCCATTATGTAAATAAATAAATGCAAATAAAAAGTGTCTGAATGAAAAAGAGAAAGAAAATTTGCTACGCCCTCTGCAATAAGAAAATATTCATTCAAAAGTGATAACAAATTTAATAAATAATAAATAATATCTAATATCTAATTATAATAAATAATTTGTGCAGTTTTTATAATAAAATACAAAATATGTATATTCTACTATTCTTAAGGAAAAAAGTAATTTTATAATATATATATAATATATCTACACATACCTACGCATATATATATAAATAATAAGAATTGCTAAATGAAAATAAAAAATTAAATAAATTCTGTGCAAAGTTGTGTCGAAATATTTTATTGGAAAAAGCAGAGCAAAAGAGAAATAAAGCCGAGAAAAATAAAGTTCTGTAGCAAAAATTTGTAAAGCAAACCGGATGACGTGGAGAAAAGTGTTATTGTGTTGTGTTTAAAAAAAAAAAAAAAATAGAAGAAAAAAAATACAAAATATAATAACCAAAATAAAAATAATAATAATTATGGTATCACTTGTGTATCTCTATAATATGATCACGCTGTCGGCATGAAATGGAAGCAGCCATTCGGTCTTCAGTGCAGGTCGGTGGTCCACCGCCACCCGGACAAAGGGGTGGTGGCGGCAGTGATAACGGACCATCATCACAGCAACAAAATCAACAAGGAGGTGCTCCGTCCTCATCACAGCCGCAAGGAAATATGTCGGCCTATCAGCAAAGGATACCGTCGGGAGCATCACCGATTCATAGGTGAGTTTCACTTTTAAATTTTTACAATAAATGGTAAGGACTCCAAGCCAAATTTTTCGACCTCACGATGGCATCATTTTCCACACAAAATTGTAATTGTGACCTACAAAACATTTAGTGTGAAGGTTAAAAATTATTACTAGTAAGGGCCACAGTCTTTAGTAAAAATTTAGACGAAATTGTTTGTTGATCTATATATTTATTTCTTGACTTAAATTTTTCGAAAACTCTGTAAACTGCTTCAAAAGCTTTTCAATATGGACTCATTATTTTAGAAGCGAATAATGTAGCCCGTTTACAGTCCCATTTTTAACTTTTAACTAGTGATATAAGGCCTTGTTTAAAGATAACCAAATGTCAGTATAAACCATCCAAGTTATACTGTTTAAGTACAAAATTGTTTGCCCTAATATTTACAAGCCGCAGACATTTCAATCTCAGTTTTTCAACAATTTTACTTTTGGGTCTGTTAATGTAGGACTAATTTTATATTAATAAGCTAAACCCTTACCGGATTATAAGTCAAAATTTAACCGACCCAAAAGTAAATTGTTTAAAAACTGGCTTTGAAATTAATTATTTAATTAATTGAAGCGAAGCGTTTAAAGCTGACGTTCCGTGATGAGAACCCTTCAAGCTTGCGTACTATGAATATTAAAATACCCTTTCAGTTAAAATATTTTTTTTTTCATATTTTGCTGTCAGACTTGGAATTGTGTAACTAACCGTCGCGTCGTTATTTGTTGGTTTCATAAATGTGAAACTTACTTACTTGCTTAGACCCGTGAAGAGTCTCTGCCTGAGACACTGTAGCCTTCCATCCTCTGCGATCCAGACCAAGCGCTCTGGCATCCGCGATCGCTTGGTCTTTGAAACGGAGGTTCGGTCTTCCTTGTCACCTCGAACCTGGCGGCTGTGAAATGTGATGCACAAACATAAGATAAAACAATAGTTGATACATTTTTTGCGCATTTGCTAGAAATTTTAAAATCATCCCACTGAAAAAAAAAAAACGATTTGACTATCGCATTTAACTGTCACATGAGTGCCTTGCAACTATCACTCTGGGGAATTCTACCCCTTTGTTGTTTTTTATACACCAGCAATGGAAAAGTACTATTATTGAGACATCTGAATTGAGTTTACTTTGGGGAGGCTTGCACACGTTTAAAAAAGTTTTTTTTTTAAGAGCTGTTTGATTTACAATTGAAATAAAATGCCCACAAGTTTATCGCGGTGGAAAATAGTTTCGGATACGTGTCACATTTTGGAAACAAAAAATCTCTCTACCGACTCGAAGTGTCCTTACATGCTATTGTAAAATCAATTCTTTGCAATGATTCTCAAGTTTGGGGGCAAATAAATAGCTGCCGCAACAGTTCCGTAAAAGACCCTGACATCAGACCAGCCTTGCTTGCAATTTTGTCTTTTGAAATTACTTGCAAACTAGTCTGGATTCTGGAATTGTGTTTTACTCCTTGTGATAATCGCAACAAAAAACATAAAAAAATAATAATTAAAGGCCCAACAGCTCCGTGAGAGACCCCATGCCTACCTTCTAACAACCATTCATTTTGTGTGAGGTTTACATTTTTGAGACGAATGGAAGGGATATCTACGAATTTATGCCGAGTCCAAACGGCTTATTGAGAAAGTTAATGTACTCTCGGATGTTTGTCAGACGTTAGCGAGAGGTGGCGCAGTGGAAAAAAAAACTTCAAGATGGAATTTGGGTTCAAAAAGTTCCATATGATAACTTTCTAAAAAAAACCTCTTCAACCTACCCCTACAAATACCCAGGATTGCCATATGTATGGAAACCGGACTCCCAAAAGTGCTGACGAACACACTTAAGTCGCATGCCGATTTAGTTTTCATTATGCAGTAACTATGACTAATCTAGACTTTAAAAAAAAAAAAAACACACCGCCTTTGTATGTGTTGAGGAATAAGGACTGGTGATATAAAAAATGGCAAACAATTACTATTTCATATTGATATAAGCAACCTGCGGAATTTGAAAGACCAACTTCACATTATTCCGACTCTAAGACTCTATTCAAGATGCGTTCATCATAAAAGCTAGGAAACCCGAGGGAGGTTATTATGCAGACATCTTAACTTTAATGTAAACCGTAGAAACTATTTTAACGACTCACTAAGCTGTGATGAAATATTGTTGATATTTAAAGCAAGGTTAGAACACCTTTCCTTAAATGGTAGCCCTTGGATCAATTCTGTACGCTCTGCAAACTGAAATCGAAAAAGACAGCTTTCATGAGTGTATGCCCAATATACAGGCCGCAGAGTTTAATGTTCTTTGGAAAACAGTCGTTAACTACGCGGAAAACTATACAACTTCTGACCGAGTGCGACTAGAAAACCCTTCAAACATTTTTTTTTTTAAATCAGTATAGAATGTTATTAAGTAGCTTTAAAATTGGCAAGGCTATCAACTGCTTAAAATGTTTTCGGGCAAGGTGTTAAAAGATTGGCTTTAGTTGAGTAAATTTGTTCGCGCAAAGTGTCGAAAGATTCGTTTTTAGTTGAGCCTAATACCTTCCGAAATTTTTCATTTTGTACATTTTCAAATAAATAAACTAGTGGTAGTGAGCCATTTTTAGATGACTACTATTTGCAGTGGCACGCTCTTCTTTCTCATTTTTAATGCATTTCAAATTTGTTTAAAATATATAGGAAGATACTTTTTTTTAATGTACGATGGAGAACAGTAATCTTTTATCTAAACAACATATATTTCTTATTTCATGTCCTTTCATTTGAAGTATCACTCCGTATCCGGTGCCTTCTCAAAAATATGATGACTTCATCACAAATGAAAATATCCATCTCCCTGGTATCGCAGTGCGACAAAATACGAGTTATCCACATAAAAAACCGAAATAAAAATACACCAAACTCCAGCATCCAGACAAAAACGTTGGATATGCGAAGGAAATTTTTTGTTGGCACTTAAAGACAGAATTTTTGTTCCAACTTTGGGATTTTTGTCGTCATTGCCATAACATTTTCATTCCCCGAACCATATGCCCAAACATCAAACTATTTTTGCTGACTCAGTTGTCATGACTAAAACAGCGAAGCAGAGTGAAATGATTTTTCTCCCCATCATCGTTTTTTTTGTTTTTTTTTTTCTTTTGGTCATGGTTTGGTTTAGTTTTGGCATAAATGTGTTGGCCATTAGTCTTCGATTTTGATGTCATCCTATCCTCCATGGAAGGCGTAGAATTTATTTTTATTTTTGCAAGTGTGTGTGTAAGTGCTGGTGTAACATTATTGCTGAGTCGATGACATTCGCCAACATGACATGGCCAAAGTGGTAATTAAATTTCGATGACTAAAAGAATGAATCGAGAAGGAAGGAATGTGGGCTCAATGGGAGCATGATGGCGGTTTTTGTCGGCTGGAAGCCAAACTCATTGCAGCCAATGGGTTTTTTTTTTTCTTTAAACCTGTTAGTTGAGGGTAAATTGACAAAAAAAAAATGCTCGCAGTGGTTTGGAGGACTTGTGGTTTTGTCTTGCAATGTGAATGACATCTAGAGGGATTTACAAGTCTGAACTGTGTGTATGATGAATGCGCCATTGTCTTGGAAAGAGAATTTATGAAGGAAGTCGCGCACAGTGCGGTGTCTGGGGAATGCTAATGAAGTGCAAATACTCGCATATTAACTCGCGCCTACTTGTTAAATGGATTTTATGTCATCCTTACTTCAGCAAGTACTTGGTGTTTTCTTTCCATTTGCTTTGCCAAGTTTGTGTCTGTAAACCAGATATATGTATTTGCCTTCGTTGACCCTTCTCCGCTTTGAGGTTGTTTACAGACGCACATTTCCGAAGATGGGGAGGAAACCATTCACATTCTCTTACACACGTTAGTACACGATTTGCGGTGAACGCTATAATCGATAACAACATCGAAACCGGACCGGAATAAATTAATGTAAAAGCAACTGGTCTGAGGAGATTTGGCGAACTCGTTTTTGCGGGACAGCTTGTACATCTATAACTGGTCGTAAATAGATAAACATCGAACCGACCTGAAGTCTATAGCAGTTTCGGAAAAATTCCCGTTGTCTCGTCTTTGTAAAGAGTTCGTAACATTTGGGAAATGTACTTATGGATGTTTTAAAAAAGACTCCAAACAATAGGAGTACGTGCAGGCAAAATACCAAAATCCACATAAATTTAGGTCAGCTTGAAGTGTGTCTCTAATCCCAGTGCAACCACAAGAAATCACAGCACCGACATGCAGTGCTTACTTTAAGCCGTTTATTAATGGATTAAACCTCTTTTTGCGCGTTATTTATATGCAATTATGTTAGGTTAAGTAAGGTTTGTGGGAGGGCGAGGTAGTTGTCCGTGCCAAACTCAGGCCAAGGCTGACCCATTGTGGAGTTTGTCCAATAACCCTTCCGATTGATTACTTACAATGCTGCTACATTTATGCTTGTGTTAAAAGATCAAGCCAGCAATGAGATCTTGCATTCAGACTTGAATGTCATGTATGAGCCATTGTTTAGAAGCAACAACCTCGACGGGATCAGTTAAAGTCGCGAACGAAGTTCAAGGAAACTCCATAAATTTGGTTTTGTGTCAAACACGAAAATGTAAACTTGTTAACTGTTACTTTAAAAATGAGCTAATGTAGAGATTTCAAGCAATAACAACAAACAGACTGGTAAATGTTTGTTTAGTATTGGAAATCGCATTTCTATGGGTAGACAATAAGCTCACAAAAATGCGAGTTCGTCTAAGTGATGACCACCATTTTTTACAACAAAATCCATCACAAAACTCTCGCCCTGACTAAATACCAAGGGTCATAATGGCTGCTCATCTAGAGCGCTTCATTGGTCGACTCGACGACAGTTTTGCAGTGCTAACCCTGTATCGAAAAGATCTCAATAATTTTTGAATAAAACTCAATTACAGGATAAAAAAAAAACCTTTATCTGCAATGCAACTTCTTTAACAAAGTCTTTTTTACCTTTTGTAAATTTTAGCTTGGTTTGCAACCAAAAAACTCGATGCTATGTGCGTAAACTGCTGTAGCAAGATCGTCATGTTAGATAAGTTCCCCATTCGCATACAAACGATATTGCATAAACATTCGACTGTGAAAGAGATTTGTTTGAGTTCGTTACCGCATAACTTGACAATCGCCCACAAAAAGGCTCCTGTCGTGCTAAGAAATACTACAAAAAATTTTATCTCGGTCATTCAAAAGTCTTTAATACAAACGAAACAGGTGAAAAGTCATGGACATGAACCCGAAACTAAACAACAATCGCCTCTATGGGTCTTTTAAGACGAGCCAAATCCAATAAAAGTTGTTCACGCATCAAGCACTTCGAATCGAAGCAAAAGGTCGCCCATTTTTTTCGGAATAATTGCACATGTCGCAATCTTGCCGTTAGAACACCACAGAATGGTGAATTTTGAATTGTACGCTACCATTTGGGCGACAGAAGTGTTTAGAAAAATAAGAGAAATCATTCCCCACAAAGCAAGCAAGCTATAAGTAAGAGCTTCGATATTTTTCAACAAACTATGGTGCATTTTCGAGCATTCAAAACATCGAATTGATCTTTCATCGGACGCCATACAGTCCTGATTTGGCAGCCAATTCTTACTTCTCATTCCCGCAGATAAATGCGAGGTCGACGTTGATGTGTTCACATGTTTCGGAGGTATGTAGTGGAGAGCGGGCCTACAAGTTACATTTTCGACTAAATTTGATGCTGCTTCTACCATTTTGCAAATTATAGCCAAACCTATTTTAAAAGAGACAGTCATATTTAGGCTACAAAATTTACAACAAAAGTCCTAAAGTTTGCTCAGAGGATGTAAAAAAAAAGGCAGGGAAAGCTGTAACAATAATTAAAAAATTTAAATTTAAAAAAAAACTCAAAAAACTTACATCTTTTCCTTTACCTGTTTTTTGATTTCGTCTTGGTGACCTTTTTGGCTATTCTTTTATTTTGTTCCTCAAAAACGCTCGTTTCCCCTGAAAATCAGTCCAAATTTTAAAATTTTTCAACTTGACCCTGTAACTTTTAACCCCGGCTTCCCCTACCTGCCTACCTCAGTCAGCGTGGGAAAAGTGTTTCGAAAATTGCTTCAAACGCATGCAAAAGTCTACTGGTCTTTCTGTCATTTTTGATTATAAAGGGTGGGCCATCTAGAGGTTTCTTTTAAAATCATAGGTTTTTTTTTACACTGACAGCTAATTGGCAAAAAATCAGTATCACACCTCCACGGAACGAAATGAGTCGCTTTACGTTTGGACAACGTCGAGAAATATTGAGAACTTTTTTCAGTGCGTTTTTTGAAAAAAGTTTTGTACGCAAGTTTGTGCAAAAAGTGAGCCTGGTATGCTAGTGGACAACACTCATGGTCCCCGTCATCATACGGTGGGCACAGACGAGAACGTGGCTGCTGTAGCCGAGAGTGTGAGACTCACTTCACGAACATCAATTTGAGATCGATCTCAACAGCTCAATATTTCACGCACTAGCCTGAGGAAAATTCTGCACAGAGATCCCGGATTATTCGCTTGGAGTGACAGAATGAGCTACTGCGAAGCCAGCCACTTGAACGACGTTGTGTTCCATAATTAATGGCAATGTTTACTAATAGAGCCGTCCTATGTACATGAACAAATTTGATTTTGTTCATTTAATTGCATTTTTAAAAAGGAACTTGTACAAGGTGGGCCAAAAGAAGTCATCCGATGCTGTTTGGCTCTCATTTTTTTTCTAAATGAAAAACTTCGATTCTGTTTTTTGACTATGTTTAATTGAACCTTTAGAATCTTATTAGTCAAGTCGAGAAGATGATATCGGCCAAATGGGCGCCGTTACAATTGATTGCCATATTGTAAATATTTATTTTAACTTTTCTATTTTAAAACTCAAATGTCAACCCTCGAATTTATCATCTGGAAGATAACGGTCTTTTGTCTTTTCTATAACCGGCTTCATTGTCAACCATAGTCAGTGATCTTCAATTCCATCTGTGACATATCATACATTTACTGTTCTTTTTACGTAACTGCCTTATCTCTACAGAACCAATCTCGCAGAGCATACTTTATATGAAAATAAAAAATCCTTGACCGCTTAAGTTAGTTTTGCTGGCCACACCAACAACACCAACAACACATTCAACTTCAAATGCCTCATCAAACCATCAATCTATCAATCTTCTCCGTCTTGGCTGTGTCTGAGGTGTTTAAATCTAAAATAAAACCAAAAGAGAACGAAGATTAAACAACAACAGACCTTGGGTATTCATTTTCACTTTGGTTTTTTGGCGCGCTTCGATTTTTTTTTTTGTTTCTCTTTTAATTATCTAACACGTTTTGCGGAAAGATGCAGCGAAAAGCGGAGAAAAAGTAGTTTTGTTTTTTTTTTGTCTGAAATAATAAATGTCTTTGTTAGACTCTGGTTCCACATCCAGACACAACGCGGCTCTCTGATGCAGAGACTTGCTTTTCTTTTGTCATAGATTGTTGCACTCTTTTTGTTTTTCAAGTTTAATTGACTAATGTTTTTGGTATTTCACTTTTTGTTGCCGATTAAAGTGGGTGTACGCATTTGCCGCAGCCTTTGTTTACGGAATGTGTATTTTTGCTTTGTTTTCCATACACCCTATGATGGCTGTGAGCCCGTTTTATGTGTGTTTATAGCTAGGCAGACGAGTAACGACGATGATCGTAAAATACACGATCGTAAAGGCGTTCAATGTAAAATTGTAGTTTTCCTTTGAACTTCGATCAAAGTGAATTAAATGCAGTAGCACATGCTTGATAGTACGCACCTATACTTGGTTAATCAGTTTCAGTCTTGTATCAGTTTTTTTTTTTGTTATCTCCTCGCCATGAGCCATCAAGTCGCTGCCCTTTGAGTCCATTAACTGGGAAAGGAAAATCCACAATCCGCAGTTGTTCGTATTTCTCGCTTATCTCTCAAGTGTGTGGAACACGAGATATGGATAGACGGTCATTCGTACGTATACGGAGAGTATAAAGTCAAGGCCAGTTTTATGGTCGGCGTTTTTTTTTTCATACTATATTCGCATATGGCGGATGTCTCGGTAAAAGAAAGGGGGGGGGGGGGGAAGTCGCAACATAAATGAGTTTTGTTTTTTTTTTCTCTCGCAAACATTCCGTACGCCGGAAACATATGATAAATAAGAGTATAGCAAGAGGGGGAACTGTTTCGCTTTGTGGACTTTTGCTTAATTTTTTTTATTCAGATTTTTCTTTTGTGTAAATTTGATGTAGAAGCATTTAATCGTTTTGCTTTGACAGGAACAATTGTTTTCCGATAAATGAGTGCTTTTGTAGGTGTTTAGTATATGGACATATTTTTGCGTTCTATTAGTCATCTTATGTTTAAATAGGCGAAGGCAATTAGTTAGGAACCACTTTCACTTTCATTCGCTTGACTTTTAAAGTGAAACTTTTCTTTTGTTGGGAAGATTGAACAGAGTTGCAAAGCTGTGTGTAATTGGTTTTCCAAAATGTTGTAAGTCTCTGCCTGAGACACTGTAGCCTTCCATCCTCTGCGATCCCGGGCACGATGCTTCCAGTTATCCAGACCAAGCGCTCTGGCATCCGCGATGGCTTGGTCTTTGAAACGGAGGTTCGGTATTCCTTGTCGTCTGGAACCTGGCGGCTGGGATTCGAAGATCCTCTTAGCTGGAGGATTATTGTCCATTCGCTCGATGTGGCCGAGCCAATGTAGTCGACGTATTTTGGCCTTTTGGACTACATCCACATCTTGGTACAGCTCATAGAGTTCGCGGTTGTATCTTCTCCTCCATTCGCCCTCCTCGCACACAGGACCAAAAATCCGCCGAAGAATTTTTCTTTTGAAGGAGCCCAGTATCAGCTCTCCCTTCGTGCTTATCGTCCAGCACTCGGCGCCGTAAAGCAGAACTGGCAGGTTCTGTAAAGCATACATTTTGACCTCCGAGTTAGGAGTTTTGAACCCAATTGTTTTGCCAAACCGAAGTAGCAGCGGTTTCCTAGGGTAATTCCTCGCTGGATCTCCACTAGGATGTCATGTCCTAGGCGGTGGACAGATGCTTGTTTGTTTGTTGATAGCATGTGCTTAGTCTTGTCCTCATTTACTACAAGACCAACGAATTTCGCCTTTTCTTCAATCGGCGTAAAAGCCTCTATCAAGGGACTCTGGGAGCGACCGATGATGTCAATATCGTCTGCTTACCCCAGTAGCTGGACGGATCTGTTGACACCTGTCCTGCGCACTATCTGCTCTAACACTAGATTGAAGAAGTCTCATGATCCGGTAAAATCCGGTGCATGTTTGGAAACCTTCGGAGGAACTACTTCCAAATTGCACCTTGAAGCGTGCGTGTTCTCCAGCGTCACGCTACATAGCTGGATCAGTTTTGCCGGGATCCCGATTTCGGCCATCACCACATAAAGCTCCTGACGAGGAATGCTATCATATGCGGCTTTGAAGTCGATGAATAGGTGGTGAGTCTCGACTTGACTTGACTTGTGTGCTAGCCAGCTCGCTATAATTGTAGAATTTCAACAACTGGACGAACTCTAGTTTAAATAAAGCAATGGAAGTCAGACATATCTTTTTCATTTATATTTAGCCCATCGGCCGGACGTGATAAGCTTTCCTTTTCCAATCAGTTAGATTGGTTTCTGCGATTGGCTGTTTCTTGAGTTAGCTGTCAACTTGAGTTATGTACACGTATATGGGCCGTTTTTTCTGAAATAAGATGTCTCCCAAGTTTATTGGCTTTATAAAACCACATTTATTTAACAGTTTTATGTCGAAACACTACTTAGAACCCGTATTTATTGGCAATAAATTAATATAGCATTAGCACCTAATACGCATTTGTTGTTTTCCATTGCAATCCTTATATTTGTGAGTTATTCGCTTTAGTTTTGAGCTTTGTTGCGCTGAATTTTGCAACTATACTTCTGAGAAGCATTTTAAGTATTTTTGCTGTTCGAAATCAGCCCCTTTGCAATATATAATTATGCAACATCCACTATAAAGGATATGACACCCAGGACAAGTAACAAAACATGAACTCCTGTCGTGAGGAAACCAATTTCTTAAGGGACTTTTCATGTGTCATGTTTAAAAATCACATCATGCAGAATGCACACAGAAAATATCAAAAAATAATTTTCGCGCTAATTGGAGCCATGAACTATTTGTCGGTCATTTATTAAACGATGATTCTCTCAGGGATCGCTATGGGCTCACTAAGGAGCCTAGTGTCTTGTGACTGTTCTCCTCACAACCCTGGGTCTAACTTACCTAACCTAAGCTTTGGGTGGTGGATTAAAGAACGAATATTCAGTTGCAGACATTAATGTCAAGAAATGTGGACGACACATATTACTAGTTTATTAGAACTCATTAAAAAAACGATAGAAAATGTCACGTCTACAGAATTTCATACCACCGTTTGGCTGTTAAAATAAAAGATCTCTTATTATCACAAATAAATTCAACTGTTTTCTAAAATCTTCTGAATTAAACTTTTCGCAGCTTTTCAAATTCCCATATTTCATATACCTACGTAACCTTTTTTATACTTTACTCGCAGAAAACTCACTTGTTAAAATCAACAAATTTTCAGCTAAAAACTACTAATCAATACTGCTAATCAAGCTTCTACAGAGTTTAGAGTGGATTACAAATAACAGAGTCAACTTGTTTGAGGACACTCGGTTTAAATTAACCGATTTATAATGTCCCGCTAAAAATTTTCTCCGTTGGTAATAGCAAACAAACTCTGTAGAATTTAACCAACGGTTGACATAAATCTACAACTATTAAAGTGTGTTTTTTTTTTAGCAGATGCATCTAACCCTTTAATCTCTGTAGTTTTTACCAAGGAATACTTGTGTTTTTTTTTTCAAACAGAGACTTGGTTAATTTGAACCCATTATTTTTAAACGAGTAAAATTCGTACTCAGTTAGAGCCAATTTTTGACCGTGTAGTTCCTTTCTAAGAAAAAAGATAAAAAAAAATATTTCGGAACAGTAAATGAACAAAGCCATTAATTTATCATAGCCAGTGGAAGAGCCACCTAATTCAGAAAACAAATATTTAATCGCTAAATTACAGCCAGCATCAAGAAAAAGGAAGAGGAAAATACTAATTCGCACGTTCGCGCAAACACAGTTTATTTATTTTTTGTTAACTTATGTTTCTTGTTCGGCTTTGTTACGCTACTTATATCTATCTGTTGCCAAGATAAAAAAAATAGCTTTATTTTAAAATTAAAATTGAAAAAAAAACAACAACATTCCCCAGTTTAATGGTTTATAATTATAAATATTTCTCTACGAAAAAAAAGTAGGTTCATCGTATCTCACAGCATACACCTACCTATCCCGTATCGTCAAATTAATCTATTTATAGTACAGGTATAGAATACCTCTAGCTATCCTAAGAGCTGTGAGAATCAGCTATCATTTCATCTTCGCGTAATGAAAATAATAAACACAAAATGTGTGTCTGAGGCGATTGGACCACGTCGGTCGTTTGATGATGATTTACATTTTTTTTTTTTTGGAATTTATAAATAAAAATTGAGAAGAGATTAATAGGTTCGGGGAGTCTATTTACATCACTGGGGCCAAGTGATTATTTCAATCTTCATTCGTTTAGTGTTACAATTTTTTGTTTTTATATGAAAATGGATGAAATGAAATGCACTACGAATTTGGCTTTCTGGCTCTTTGAGGTGGTTCCAAAGGACAAAACGTCTTTTCTTGGCTTTATTGGGCTCACTGGAATAATAGGCTGGCTTTAGCCATCATTCTTTGTCTTTGTAGTTTGGATATTGGGCTGGTGTCATGGTCGGTATATGATGGGTGATAGTTGCCTCTGAATTGGAGAAATTTCATTTCAATTCAATTTCAAATTTTCAAAAGATCATTATGCCGAAGGGTGCCAGGGAGACAATCAACTGTTTTTATAAACTTTGAGATAATCCCACAAAAATGTAGAAGTTGCGTAGTCCCTTAGAAACCAAAGATTCCTTAAAACGTAATAATCCTTGCGTTTGTAAAGTGTATGCTCCGCAATCTTGTGTATGAGTGATACTCTTCTATTAAAAGCTTATCTATGGTTTATCAGTTCGTTGCGACTTACTATTTGCAGCTACAAAGTCAAAAAAATTAGAAAATGGAACGCGTTCCATACCGTTTTATTTGTTTTCAGGTGTCAAACTGCGGAGTTATCTTGGCAACCCTGAATAAAAATGCAGTCTTTCTGACAATAGCTCGTTCGTTTTTTGTTACGTCCATAACCTGCTGTGTTCTAGTTCTTAAAAGGAGGCAATCCTTCTAGGCGCAGTTGCTTAGTGGTTAGTGTGTTGGATTACTCCCTCGTTTGATCCTCGGAAAAACGTAAATTACACTTTATACTTTTTTCTAAGGCGCCACTTTTTGCGAACGTCTGACAAACATCCGAGAGTATTTAACTATCATGAAAGAGCTTCTAAATTAGCCGTTTGGACTCGGCATAAAATTGTATAACACTTTCATTTGGCCCGAAAACGAAAAGCTCACACGTAAAATGAATTGCTGTGAGAAGCCAGTGCCAGGATCTCTTACGGACCTGTTGCGCTAATTTTTATTATTATTTTTTTAAATGGGTCTTGTTGCGATTATCACAAGGAGTAAAACTTAACTCCCGAATCCAGACTGGTTTCGGACTAATTTTAAAGGACAAAATTGCAAGCAAGGTTGCTCAATAATTGAGCGTCTAGTGGAAAAATTTGAATCCACAGGCACAGTACAAAATGTTCCCGTGCCAGTGAGACAAAGAAGTGCCCGTAGTGTCGAGAATATTGCTGCCGCTGAGGCTTCAGTTGAAGAAAGTCCAAATGTGTCTCGCACACGTCGTTCTCAAGCGTTGGGCATCTCTGTGACGTCGTGGTGGCGCATTTTGCGAAAAGATCTTTACAAGATTAAATTGACGCAAGAACTGAAGCCGCTTGACCACCAGAAGCGTCGTATGTTCGTGAATTGGGCTGAGCAACAACTTGAAAATGATTCGGATTTTCATCGAAAAATCATCTTCAGCGATGAGGCTCATTTCTGGCTGAATGGCTTCGTCAATAAACAAAATATGCGGTATTGGTCAGGCAGCAATCCACACGTACTCCATGAGTCATCATTGCATCCCGAAAAAATTACGGTTTGGTGTGTTTTATGGGCCGGCGGCGTCATTGGGCCGAACTTCTTCCGTGATGATCAAGACCGGCACGTTGCTGTGAATGGGAATCGCTACCGTTCAATGATAACCGAATATTTTTGGCCCCAATTGGATGATATGGACTTGGAGGACATGTGGTTCCAACAGGACAAGCCACAAGCCACACAGCGAATGTCACAATCAATTTATTGGAAACCAAGTTTGGAGAACGTGTTATCTCACGAAATGGTCCAGTCGCTTGGCCGCCTCGGTCGTGCGATTTGACGCCGTTAGACTATTTCCCGTGGGGCTACGTCAAGTCTATGGTCTATGCCAAGAAGCCAGAGACGATTGATGAACGTCGTACGAATATCGAACGTGAAATTGCAGCAGTATCGGCCGATTTATGCTTGAAAACCGTCGAAAATTGGGTTCAGCGTCGGGACTTCTGCAAGCGTGCCCGTGGTGGCCATGCAAAAGAAATCGAGTTCCATACATAATGGCATCGAACGTACTTTCGCAGGAATAAAGAATTGCATTTTTGGTTTATTTAAAAAAACTTTTGTAGCGCTCTTATTGAAAAAGCCTTTACATGGTACGGTACGCACATCCATTATAATATTTATAATTTGGACAGTCTTTTATTAGGATAACACACACATAGTACTCAAGCCGTGTCCGACGTTGCCCAATTTAGTTGTTGTAAAAACTGCTTTAGTTTTTTTTACAAACTTTCTCACAAGAAAAACGTACAAAGTGAGATGCGATTCCTAAAAAAATGTTAATGTAGATAAAAAACGCATCGAAATTACTTCACGGGTGCCAAAGTTTATGGCAATTAAACCGAGATAGGAGGTTTTGCAAAAACTTTTTTCAGCCAAGAACCAGACAATTAAGAGTTCAATATTCAATGCGAAAGTGCGGATTCCAGCTCAACGTTTTTCGCTTATTTTATGAGAAAGAAAAAATCGATAAACATGAACAAAAACAATTGAACAGCAAACTCTGAACTATAGTCGCATAAATTCATTCTGAAGTTGTTGAATCAAACTGCAAAAACGGAAAAAAAAATCAAACTCGATGTCGGAATTACGAATTTTACCCATCATTATGCAATACATGCGAACACACACTGTTCGTTGATGTTCCCTCCTATTTCTCTGTGGTGGGCATGTACTTGAAAATTCCATTAAAAATCGTATGCTTTGCAATGTAATAGATGCAACGTGCACAAGGCCAAACGAAATGACTTTGTACTCTTATTGTTTCGCATTGCAAATCTTTGTTTTCATACAGAGTTTTCTCCTTTCATTCATTTAAATTTGTATTACTTACTTACAACCGCACAACGGCCAAAGTGATGAGAGTACGTATATAAATTTCCTTTTGAATTACACACGCACAAATGATTAAAACGGCACAAAGAAGTAAAAATTATGTGCATGATGTGTCTGTAAGAAGATACCAATTCATCAAATGTCACATGTGTACATGACGTTTAATTTGAGTAGACATTTCTGCGAAATGGAAACAAAGTTTTCAGAAAAGATTTCCAAATGAATACAGATGATGAGATGACTAACAAATTTAATAGCAATTTTACAACTTGATTTTATGTTGCTATAAAATAGACAATTGGATGCCAGCCGTATCAATTTAGTAATTTAAATGATGGCTTGGTATTGGTGCATTGACTCTAATTAATACAAGCAAATGTTGAGTCGTCGGTTCAATGAATTGCTCCTGACCGACCAGGCCACTTGGTCTTGTTGTTGGACAAGTCTTAATGACTTGCACGCAATGCCGATTGATTTGCGCCATAAAAATGCACCATTTGCTAAATTTTTGATCAAATTATTCTCAGTGCATTGAGCGACATAACACGCGGTACATGTGGCGGAATTCTACTTGTAACTTGTTACAAGCAGATCCTAAAACTTGACTGACTGTATTTGTAATCACACTTGATTTATTGAGCTCTTTCGAGTTCAGAAGATTTTCAGGGCATATTCAGATCTGAGGGTATGCTACTTTTGTAATCAACCATTTCAATAATTGAACTTGGGCTATGGGAAGTGGGTTTGGACACCGCGTTTTTTTTTGTTTTTTTGTTGTGGGCACCGATGCAGGCTCTTAAGTCTTAGTCAGTCGTGAAATAATCACGAATCATTAAAAATTACACTGCCTTCAATTTCAAAGAATATAATTCTGTCAGCTAAATTACTTTTGATAAATAATTTAAAATTATTTTAATAATAATTTTAAATATTTGCATTTTGAATAAAGCTCCTTTCGTCTCGTTGGACAGTAATTCCGAACGCATAAGAAAGGGAACAGGGACAGCTCGGTGGAGGTAGTCCTTCTAAAAGCTGTTGAAACGAAAAAGGGACATTTACGGTTTACCGGCGCTACAGCTCGTGTCCCGAGTATAGGCACATACTATAGCTATAGTCATACAAGGATTTACGTGGGACTAAGCTTTGTTGTAAATGTAGATCATCCCTATCATGTGTCACTATTTATTTATCGAGTTGTAAAGAAGGGAAAAATACTGCTAAATAGTGAGCAGAATATTTGGAAGTGAAAACCATTCCTAAGAAACAGAGATCGACTGCGTCTTCTGAAATACTTGTGACCTAGAGTGAGCTTCCGCATTTTAACTTTTTATCAAGCCTCATGAAGTTTCACTTCTATTCTCTAGTTGTTTTTGCTGGTCATTTTTGTTTTAAAACAGCCGTAAAAATTTAAAGCTAGGTGAAGTGGCTTAGTGGTTAGTGTGTTCGATCGCAAATAACATTTTACAGTTTTTTCTAGTGCGCCACCTCTCGTGAACATCTAAGAAACATCCGAGAGTAAAACTGTTTTGAAAGAGCTTCTTAATAATCCATTCATGTATAGGTAGGTTCCTTACATTCGTCCCATAAATAAAAAAACCCATACAAAACGAAAAGTTGTGAGGAGGTAGGGTAGGCCTAAAGTCTTTTACAGACCTGTTGCGACAACTATTTATTCATTTATTTTTTGTGTTTTAAAAAGAATCCAAGAGGATGTCCATTTTATATGTTCACCGCATTCAATTTCAAGGCACATTCAAGATGCGGCTATACAAGTGAAGAATATTGTTTAATTCACAGGTTCCCATTAGCGACTGTAGACAGAAGAATCAAAGGAGTAATTCCTAAACACAACTAGCAAGTTTACACTGACCCTCATGCACAAATCACTACCACTGCCAACACAACCAATAGTAGCAACTTATTTTGAATTCGAGTCAAAATCAAAATTGAACTCAACTTTTACATGACTTAGTTGTAAACTTTAAAAAAATTTTACCAGATAATAATACTAAAAATAAATGAGGACGACTTCCTCTAAAAATAGAAAAGAACAAAATAGAAACTTCAACATTCAACTACATGAGCCAATTTTATTTGCATCCATAGAAATGCGCCTTCGGATTGAGTAAAACTAATTCACGCTCATATACACATAGGTACACATTCAACTCACTCCGTTGGTATATATAATTAAAGTTCATGGCTTGAGGGCTTTTTGCTTAAAAAGGAAAAAAAAATGGAATGCTGTACAAAATGAAATAAAAAAGTAGAAAATGAGGAAAAGCCCCATGAAAGGGTGCGGGTATTTGTTAGTCTTCCTTTTTCTCTTTTTGCGTGTTCCATTCTCTGCTTTAGTTTAGCCGGTTCTTCTATTGAAGCTAAGGGAGGGCGATGTCAGGGAAACGGAAAATGGATATAAACGGCCAGGGAGCAGGGACTGCGAAATGGGTAGCAAAGCACCCCCCTCCGTTCTAGTTTTCATTTTCACAATTCTTTTCTTGTTTTTTGTACATAGGCAACTATGTGCACGAGTATGTTCGCTCCTCTGGGTTTGGTGTAGGCGGTTTTGTTGCTGTGCAGCCGGGTTTTTTTTTCTCGTACACCCAGTTTGTTTGCGCGTTTTTCTATACTTTCCTCCTAAGTTCTCAGAAAAGGTGATAATGGATTTTCCAAAATGGAAGTGTGTGGGGTTGCCTGAATATGTATGATTTTTTATTCGCATTTCATTTGTATGGGGCTAAGCTTTGTGTTCCTTTTTCAGAGCAAACATCCTTTTAATTTTTTTTTTCTTCAACATATTCATACATCGTACGTATAAGTATTATTGCTGTTTCTGTTGAAATTCCGTGCAAAAGGTTTCATTTCTCTGAGCCATATGAAACAGGATAAAGGTGGCCTTTTTGATTTTTTTTTCCTTCGGAGTGCTGGATATTCGAACATAAATCTTAAAACCTAAAAATGTTCCATGGTCTTTAAACAACAGCGTAGGTTCTATGGAACAGTGTTTGAAAAGTGCAGTCATTTCATGTTGTTAGGTACTTATGTACAGCGAAGAAAATAGGTTTGCTTTTCAATAAAATCATTGGTGCGAGATAATGACACAAGAAATTTATTTCAGTTTCTTTTTAAACGTCGCAACTTTATCATTTGAAATCATTAAAATATCTCACCCTTAGGTTAGGTTAGGTTGGGAGGGCAGTTTTGCATCGGATGCGAATTTTCACCCGGAAGCCGTGCAGGCCCATTGTGAGTACCCTGTTTGTACATGTAAGGACATGTGGCTAACAAAACCACTTCGATCTGTTGAGGAATAGTCGTCCAAACTTTCGAAGAACCTTGCTCCCATACAGGATGAGCGGCGTTCTTGTTCTTGGACATATTCTTTACCTAACCGAAGCTTCGAACATGACACCATCGGACAATGAACATCAACTGCTTTTTTTTTGGTTGGTTTTTTTTCTAAAAGCCTAAGCGAGTGCAATCTCCCGAAAATGAAAAGTACACCTTAACGTTTTTCCTTTGCGCAACCTCCCGTAAACGCCTGACAAACAGCCGAAATTCTTCCCTTAAAAGATTCTCTGTTAGTCTTTCGGACAAGGTATAAGATTGAAGCTATTATCTATTCGTCTCAAAAATAGAAACTCACGCCCAAGCGAAAAATTGTAAGAATAGGCTGCCATAATGTCAGAAATGCACCTCGTCACTATGGCGAAAGTAGTGGGATTACTAACATACGTCTCAGCAGGCTGAGGGCTCAAGAACGGAAAGACAAATTTTGACTATCTAATTTATATACGAAATCGCCAAATTGCTGCTTGTGATTTGTGTAGCTCTTTCAACATAGCCGTCCCTAAACTGTTGTTCTTTTGTTTCGTCTTGCAGAATCAGACCCCTGAGCTATTTTAAGTACGCCATTTAATTGTAAGTTCATCCATTTGTAAACAAAGACAGGACTATTTGTTTTAGGAATCCCTTTTGCTCGATATTTTTTTTTTCCTATATGTGGGTTCTCGGATCGGTTAATTTGGAGAGTTTTCCGTTTCTCAATAACTATTTTTGAGCAAAGCTCTAAACGTATTCTTTTGAAATGAAGCTCGATACCGGAATCTTCAGTCTATATTTTGCATAAATTGAGTCTTCGCTGTCAGCAACGGCATTAAAATCCACAATTTGCTATCCAATAAAAGGGTCGACCGGCGTATGATGCTTAAGTGGATCTGCAAGGGGCAATTGTTTGTTCATTCAATATATTTCCAGGTATATACCTAGAATAGATGACGAACTTGGTGTAAGCCTGCCTGATGGCACAGCGGACATAAGTGTTTCAACAAACACCGAGTTTAAAGACCGATAGATCAGTTTTGACATCTAGTTCGATTCTCCTCATAACAGAATGACCCAACTGTCTTAAGATAGATATTGCATGAGGCATGAATCATGACTAAAGCTCGTATCTTTTTTGGGCAAATATTTCACTAAAAAGTTTTAATTTATTTAAAAAAAGAACAGTATTTTGCGCAGTATACATTTTATTTCCAATAATTCTTTTCAATCATCTAAATCGTCATCATCTAAATCGTCTTCGTATTGTTTTGTATTTTAGTCCTTTGACAATTTTTAGCAATTTGACAAAGCAATTCCGGCTCTGTTTTGAGGTGTTCAAAGAAGTTAACGCAGGAATATCTCTAGTAACGTTTGATGATTAGAATCGCCTTCAATGTTTCCACTTCTAACCGACTTTTGTCTGAAGTCCAAGTTTTGTTAACTGAAGAAAAGGTTCGTTCCATCGATGCTAAAGTTCCTGACAAGCGTAAAATATACCCAAGGATCGTTGCCATTTATTTGTGTTCGCAGTCGTCGCTATTAAGATGGTTGAATATTTCTACCCAGAGATTTACAATCGAAACATGGCTATCCTTCCATTCTTTAAAGTTTTATATGTTTTGCCAGTATAACGAATAGGACACCCTGTACACTCTCTATGCAATTGCTCTTAACTCCAAAGCTGAATGACAAAATAACGGTATTTTTGCACGTTGTCTTTGAACAACTATTCTTCGCTCTCTGTGAAAAATTACGAGTTATGGAAAAGAGCCGTAGGATGTTTTTTTTCCACTTTATGTTAGCATTTGTTGGGATTAAGGCAATATTTAAAAAAAAAACGTAAAATGGGTCGAGGGAAAGTCCTAACCAAAGCGGAAAAAGAACGCTGGCTAGCTAAAAAAATCGAGAGGAGCCGACACGTTATATCCACATTTTTAAGTAATGAGACTAAATATGGAAACGACATGAAAAGCCGCACACACAGCGTTCTTACTAAAGCGGAAAGGCGACTTATTTAAGAAAAGCGTCAAATTGTCACGAATCTTTGGCAAAAATCAAGGAAAAATGTGGTGCTAAGGCAAGTCTCAAAACCTTACGTCGTGTTATTTCCAATGCTAAGCACATGAAAAGACTGAAAATGCAGAAGAAGCCACCCCTTAACTCGGTTCGAAAAGCGCAACGCCTCAATTTTTGTCGCAAACATGTGACCTGGACTTCGGGGTGGCTTCTATAGTCTTCTCGGACGAGAACAAATTTAATTTGGAAGGCCCCGATGGCTATAGCAACTATTTTCATGGCCTCCGCAAGGAAATGCGATGGTCTTACAATGGTATATTGAAAGAGGCATTTCCATACTTTCATAACCGTTTTGGACCTCTGCATTGGATTTATCAACATGATAATGTACCCATATATACAGCCCGAGTTGTTAAAACGTATGTAGAGAGCCAAAATGTGGAGCTATTAAGCTGGCCGCTGATCTTCTACTTTGAACTAGACCCCGAGATACTTAAACTGTAAACAACTTTTTTAAATGGGATTCTACTAATATGCACAGTCGATTGAATGTTGCAAGGACGATGATCACTGCAGTCTTGCGCACATTTGTGTCCACTCAGCAACTAGTCGGCCATTTGTTCAACAAAGAATAACAAAACAGACGAAGAGATCATTGTTAATCATTTTAAAATAGAGAACAACGAATTTTGCAGCCAAAATCAATTACGTTATTTTGACAACCGATAGAATTTAGATCTCGGTTGCGCAAAACAAATTTGTGAAGTCCGACATTTTTTTATTTTTGTTATTGCTGTTTTAATTGCGCGCAAAACAACATGTCTGTCTGTGCGAGGTTCTTTGTTCAAAACGTGGAAAATAAATTTGAATGCGCTTAAAATGCATGCACACATGCTCTTTGTCACAATGGACAATATTACACAATCTGTTCCATTCTTTCGCCTTCGTCTTAGTTGCGATTTTTCCCATCACTAAAACCGAGACGATAGGCTGTGCTGATTGTCAGTGCATTTGCTGCGGCAAGTCTCGAACACCGACGACACAAATTTATTGCTACGAAGATAATAAATTTTCAAGTTGAAATAGTTCTGTGCGCTTATCTGCGGAGGTTGTTTGCTACGAGGCGCAAGATGGAAAAAAACAAAAACCTGTTCTCGTTCTATGCCAGACAGGAAATTTATTTATTTGTACTAGGTATAGCAGAGACAAAAGAAACTTCTCTGGAAAGTTTAAAGTATCTTCCTAATCGCTTTTCCTGGCATTGTAATCTTTATCATTTTGCGCCTTGACATCTGCAAATACTTAGGCAGCCCCAAGGAGATGTGCAGCTGTGTGCAAAAATAAGCACCTGCTATCGGCTTCAACAAAGCCACATAATTCATATGTCACAACAATGCAATCGCCGAAGTGATTTATGACCAGCACCAAACTAGATAAAGTATCTGAATGCACAGTCACTTCCTGCACTGCTCACTCGCATAGGGCAATTGTGGCTATGTCCCGCTGTAAAAGGTCATTGTGCTGTTTGCTCACACAAATACATATGCAGCTATGTGTTTCTTTTTTACTTGCTTTATCTCGGGCTTTGTAATCGATAGATAGGGAAAAAGGTGCAGAGCACAGAGTTGGTAACTCGATCCGTTGGCAACAAACCGATAGCTCGAGTTCGAGCAGTGGGCTTATTTTTATTGTTATTGTTATTTTTTTTTTGTCTGCTTCTTGGAAATAAAGGAAGAGGTATTCACCTGGAAGGGGAAACTCATGTCTCCGTGATTAATACATAATGCAAATGTGTACGTTGGTATATATGTACGAGTAGGTATCTTTTGAATTGAAATTCAAAAGCAGACGGGCAAAATGTTAAATTGAACAGACGTAGATAGGTACAACAGGAAAAAAAAAAAAACACGGATGATTGTGTGTAAATATATGCGTTCGCGGATGAACGAAAGGGAAACGGATGCGATGCGTCAGAGAGGTGGATCGTTGTACGAGTGCATGGGCAGCAACTTCCTTTTGTGTGTTTATTTTTTTTGTTGCTCCATGTAACATGGATTTATATTTGGAATGAAAGGGGTGAGCACAAATTAGGTCAACCAGCAAGGCGAGATATTTTTGTAAAAATTATAAAAAAGATGTAGGTTGGTTGGCAGCTACCTATACACAGGGTAGGTATACATTTCACACGTTTTGCTATGATGTTGTTTGTTCTAAGCGATGGCCAAAGCGTTGCTTCTTACTCACTGATGGTACCTGCATTTTCCGATTGGGTTTTAGGTTATATTTGCATTATATGAATCAACTAATTAAACTACGAACTAGTTGTGTTTTTGGAAATTTAAGTTAGACGCGCGAGCACAGAATACATCAATTAATTTCAAGTCTGAGGAATTAAATTGAATTAGAATTAGTGAAAGCGGATAAAAGAAGCTAAATTTCGATGGCAAAGATTTAATAACTGTGTTGTAAGTTTACAATAATAAAGACGAGTCGCCAAGACCTGGCTTATGTTGGTATAGGAAAGGATTTAAAATCTTGGTAGAGTATGTTGTCGTCTATGAAGTAGGTTGACTTCTTAATGGATGTTTTTTAAAGGTTCATTTATGCACTTGGGCGATTATTATTCAGCCCATTTATCTGTTCGTTAGTTTTCAGCGATTGGAATTAAAGCTAATGTTGCGGAGACTGGCAGTTGTATGAGGAAAGCGATGAGACTAACAATCTCTAATCTGTTTTCCCAAAAAAAAACTGTCTTATTAGTTATAAAGTTCGATGAAATTTCGTCTTAGAGCACTCACATATGACTGACCTTATTTAACGGCACCGACTGATAGCTTTAAGATGCTCTTTGGGGTACTAAAATCAGCGACGAGATCCTCTTAGAGCCATTAGTCATTTCTATTCAGTCTAAGATGCTCAACTTGTAGATTTGGACCGCCAAGCAGCACATGGATCAGATCATTCCAGTATTCGATGTGTTGCAGAGCACAATCGTATGTTTGAGAATATACAAGACGAACCCCATAGATAGTTGTGGACAAATGAAGGCTGATGTTGTTGTACAAGGTGGGCCAAAAGAAGTCATCCGATATTGTTTGGCCCATATTCTCGACCTGACCAATAAAATTCTGAAGGTTCAAGTAAACATAATCCAAAAACAGAATCGAAGTTTTCCATTTGGAAAAAAAATGAGAGCCAAGCAACATCGGTTGACTTCTTTTGGCCCACCTTGTATAGGTTGAATTGTCTTCTGCATGGTACTGGAGTTAATCATAGCAGCAAAGTTCGATGTCAAAATAAAAGTTTTAAGAATCACCTTTTACTCCTCTTCTTACAATGATGTTTGCAAAAGTGGGCGTGCACATTGTCTCAACAGCAAACGCAAGATGCCATCAGGTTCGTCACAAGTGCACGTGGGAACTCAAACTCCAGGTTGAACATCCTAGAAAAGCCCAGTGGCTTTAGGGCATCCGTGGTGCGCAAAATTAAGGTCAAACAATTAAAATGAGGTGCCCGAAAAGACATGAAACCTTACGTCCTGGTATCCATTTCCGACAAGTTCTTGAGCATAAAGACTAATTTTACAAGTTTGGAATTGATGTTGAGCCAAATGTGGGCTCTTAGTCTTCAGGCTTTATTTAAAAGTGAATAACAATTTATGTAGACAATTTTCATAATCATATTTAAGTTGGTAAGTGTAGAAATATAAAAATCAAAGTTTCATTTTTATGCTAACCACCTCTGCCGTTTCAAGAACCATAAAACTTTTCAATATAATGTGCCCAAAAGTTGTTGACAAAATATGATTAAGCAGTTTAAGACTAAACGTTGATTTGAAGTTGTACAAGGTAGCGCATAAGTACGTTTCACTTTCGTTAATGAATAATTTTTTTCTTTCTGGTTTTATTTAACTTTCGCGTTTTTTAAAACTAAATTTATATGTAGAGTGGATATTAGTGGATAGTGACCATTGTTTAGTTCGACCAAAAATGGTCTTTTCAGATCATTTTTCTTAGAATTCTAGGTCCTCGCCCTCACATCTTCTCGGATATTATGGCCTTAAGCTTCTGCCAGGTTTTGAAATACACCTACCGTTTTAGGAAACCCAAAGAAAAAATCTGAGTCCTTAAATCGGGCTAACAATCAGAAAAACACTGCATCGATAAAAATGTCCCTTTGGAGAGAGTCGTAGTTGAGCTTTAACCAATTTAATTGCAAAAATTAGTTACTTTTGTAAAATTCTTTCTAAATAGTAATTAGTGACCACCAACTGTTGAGAACGTCGCCTATGACGGAAGTTTCGGGTTTTCCTAGTACTTGATTGCACCCGAGCAATGTTCACATCTTTTCGAACTGCAGAATGTCTTCCAGCAAGCGGACCCGGACGATCAAAGATACAGGGTGTTTTTTTTTATAGGCTTAGAACTTTGAAATGGAATAAAACAAAGATGATTTTTTTTAAATTGACGTGAAATTTTCTTTATTCAAAAGATTATCTTCTGGCATTATAATTTAAATATGATTTCTGGCCAATTTTCGTCCAATTTTCGATGGCTTTTTCCAACATTTGTGGCCGTATATCGGCAACAAAGCGGCGAATGTTGTCCACCAAGTGGTCAATCGTTTCGGGCTTATCGGCGTAGACTAGCGACTTCACATATCCCCACAGAAAATAGTCAAGCCGCGTTAAATCGCACGATATTGGAGGGCAATTCACGGGTCCGCAACGTGAAACTATGCGGCTACCAAACGTTTCCTTCAATAAATCAATTGTGGCACGAGCTGTGTGACATGTTGCGCCGTCTTGCTGAAACCACAGCTCCTGCACATCATGGCTGTCCAATTGATGAATGAAAAAGTCAGTAATCATGGCTCTATAGCGGCCACCATTGACTGTAACGTTCTGGCCAGGATCGTTTTTAACGAAGTACGGTCTTCCTCTACGCTACGCTCTATACAGCAGCAATGACTTCTTCTGTACGACGTCTCTGTGGATGCGTATTATCATTTTGAGTAAACGTGGAGCTCTGATAGACGATTATGTTGACCGTAAAATGGACGTAGGGTGCGATACGTTTTTCGAACACAACCACGATTTTCAAAATAAATTTGCACAATTCGAAAGCGTTGTTCAGGCGGCAGTTTATTCGTGTTGAAGTGCCAAACCAAACCAAAAATAAATCACTTGACAGCTGAAAAAATGGCCGCCAGTTAAAATAGTGTTGCCAACTTAAAGTTCTATAAAAAAAAACACCCAACACCTTGTTGCTAAAAACGCTTAGCCAATCGGTAAATTGTTGAGAGCCTTCAGTAGTGCAGCACACTAATCACTGACGCACTGCGTCCACATCACTAAGGGTTCGATTAGGGTTTGTCAGATATTTTTTTTTCTGTCGCTGAAGAATTTGTTCAACTTAATGGGACTACCATGGGGATCGCAATGGGCCTTATGCTGCATTTGAGACCTTACTACCTTATACCCCTTTCAACTTAACCTAACCTAATGGGACTACGCATTCGCATTTTACCACGAAAACAGTTGTTCGAAAATATCTAGTTGCAATTCGAATTATTTGATCAGCATTTTTTTTTGTTTGAAATGAAGTTTTTATTGACTTCAACTTCCCTAGAGAAGAGTCTACCCTTGAGGAAAGAGTTGATTGTTTTCTTTTGTTTGTCATATTTTTTCCCCAAAGCAATTTATCATCGTCATAAACTAAAGAAAACAATTTTATGACATTCGCTTTTTATAGACAGCACCACTCGTTTCATTCGTTTCCAATCGATAAAGCGATTGTTGAGTACGCACTTCAATAATTCATGACAACGACGCCAGATCGCTAGTTTCCCATATTTTACTTACGTATATTTATTATGTAGGCATATCTATTCAGTTTTTTTTTGTTTGTTCTAAATATGCATTCGTGTTGTATTTTTTTTTTTTTTTTTTTTCGTGACTACCAGGATAAATCCTAAATGCTAGTGTAGAACCAGTTACACATAGTTATTATGGCTGCCATTAAATCTGCCAACTGGTATACGTTGGACTATAGGTGTACCTGTACATAACTTAGCACATTCAACCCGTATTATGCATGAGAGAACGAAAAAAGGTATAACTTTCGTGATTATTTTCGTGTTGGGTTTGATTCTTTTTTTTCGTTTGTAACTGTTGTTGTTCATGATTCTATTTTTGAAACTTAATGACATACAATTTAGAATGGAAATATCTGTAGGGTGCTTGTTTATTACTCATAAAAAAAAAGAAACCTACAACAGTTGATAACTACATATATTTGAGCAATATTTTATTTTATATACGATTTAAAAAAATAAAGAAAATAAATATGTAAACTAAATTCGTAATTGAAATTTTGCGATTTTAGATTTTAGAGAATTCCAAACCAACTGAAAATATCGACATATATATTTAAGAGGTTGTGTAATGTAAAGGGTTTTCCAATAAGAGGTGTTATTTGGGTATTCAAAGAAAAATGTCATTTTTTGAGATAAATGATCGGATGTTTATTTCATAATAAAGAGGAAGGTATGCCGTTAATAATGAAAAACAACATCTGCCAAATGGCCACCACGAGCACGCATACAGGACCATATCCTTTTCATGAAATTTTCCATAAGCAAATCGCAGAGTGGCTGCCCTATGACCTCGATAGCCTCACGAATTTTATCTTTGAGGCCTTGAATCGACGCTGGGCTGTTGGCGTAGACCTATCTTTCACGTGGGCCCAAAGGAAGAAGTCGCAAGGTGTTAAATCACAAGATCTCGGTGGCCAATTGTGATCACCTCTCCGAGAGATAACACGGTCGGGAAACTTTTCCCGTAAAAGATCAATGGTTTCGTTGCTGTGTGGCACGTAGCGCCATCTTGTTGAAAGTAAACGTTGTTCATACCATAAAAAAATAAATCGTTTGTGGAATGCTCAATTCCAAAGAACGACGAGGAATGGACAAACCTGGGTTTTCTTCAACGCTTCTTCTTTGTAACAAGTCCACCGCCACAAAAGTCAGTCCCACATAAAATTATATCTGATGTTAGATTACCTGAGTCTTGAGTGTTGCCATACATAAAACTAAACTTTTCTTTAGACGTATGATGTCAAGTTTTTGCAGAACAGATTTCAAGTTTAAACCTAAAATTTCGAGTCTTTATTCGAAGTTTGCGTGACCCATTGAGTAAATTTCTTGGAATACATCGTATGATGTCTTTAAATTTTGTTACCTAACAGCGTTGCCACTTTAGGACTATTTTTCGCAGTAAATTCTCAATCTGGTAGATAGCATTTTACCTCAATAACAAAAAAATAGCAAACCAAAATGATCTGCCGGCTGTCATTTATGATGGCTGGAGCATGTCAATATTTCGTTTGTGTAGGTGCTGCCAAGTAAACTAAAGGGCTGTGATTCTTTTATGAGTTTTCTGGTTAGTGTGCCGTTTTACCCTAGTGTACCATTTTAGGCCACCTTCTCCTACTCCCAATAAATGCGGAAAGAAAACTATGAACAACTGACTATCATGCATAAAATTCACCCTGAACTACAATAAAAACCTCTTTTATTGCCACCGCCGATCTGTTAAATGATCATCCATTCCCAGAAGTACGAGTACTTCAGTCAATAAGTGAACAATAAGTCCTACTTGGCAATCTCTTTATTTATCAGCTCATCGCACAGGAAGCGAATTACCTAGGCGTGCACTTGACAGCGTTATCTACAGATATACAAACAAAAACAAAATTTGCAAAATAAAATTAAAAAAAAAATCACCTCCACTGTATTGGGGTTAAAAGTCTCTTTTTTCCTCGCCAATGACCTTCAACGAGGTTTTATTTCGTAGTACTACTCGATTATGGTATGACGAATAAATTGATCGCACAAAGAAAACGAAACAAAAAGTGAATAAAATTCATTTTAATTAGCTGATTATTCATTGGAAAGAAACATGTTTTTTTATTTTTTTGTTCGTCTTTGTTCAACTGAAAATATATCGGTCACAACAAAATTTATGGGTTATGCCTCTGGGACAGTGCGATACTATTTACGCAACGCGAAACCGTTTTATTTATTTTGTTGTTGTTGCGAAAATAAAAATAAATAAATAAGCAAAAAAGACGAGAGAAAATAATATTATTGTCTGGGCAAATTGCCAAGAGACTCTTGCATTCGATCTAAATATAGGCGAGTGGTTTAACTTAGTTTGTCTCTATTTTTAATTGTTCGTCTCTGTCGTTGGATGTGTTTTAGTTTTTTTTTTGGCGGTTTTTGTAACGCCACATGAATCAGCCGAAAATGTTGCAAGATTTTCTATCTAATAGTTAAGATAGTCCTAATAAAAGTCTTAGGCAAATTAACAGGCGTTGCGTGGAGGTATAGCTAAGTAACAAATCTCCTAGTGACCAACAGCCATCTTCAATCGCGGTTGCTGTGACACAGGTTTTGTATTTGTGTCAAAGGAAATCTAGCCGAGATTAATGCTCTATGAAATGACTAGGAAATGCTCTTATCAATAATGTGCAAAAATGTTAAAGGTTAATGTAAAATTAGCTGTTTACTTTGTGTGCCCCATGTGTTGTCACACTTAAATGAATGTGTGTTCCTTGTTGGACCCAACTTTAATGTTAGACACGAATATGTATTTATGTCAGAAGGTTTTTTTTTTCAAGTCAGTGATAGGTAACTAGCTGAATGTTTGCAAGCACTTGAGTTGAGCGAGGGGTAGCTAGGCCCTTGTTTGCCGTTTTGTTTCGTAAGATTTACATGCTAAACAGAGGTACAGACGAATCCCTCTAAGTCGAATTTTCACGGGAGATAAAAATTAGTTCGAGTTAGAGGGATTTCTGTAAAAATTAGAGTTAGAGGGATTTTCGCCTTAGAGAGATTTTGACTTAGAGGATGACTTTTCTATGCAAAACTGAAGGGAGTGGGTCGAAAAATTCGAATTAGAGGGAAATTCGAGTTAAACGAGGTTCGACTTAGAGGGATTCGACTGTATCTGTAGGGCTGTTTGAAGGGAAACTTTAGGCGACATGTATTCTTCGTTGAGAGTTTATTAGAAGCCGGCATATTTAAATTGGGTGCTCTTCGTGGAACACAAATCATTAGTTTCGGTTCATCAGCAGGTACATCCAATATTTGTGAAGGGTCTTGTATATGATCGCCAATAAGAGCTTTGCCTAATTTTCTCAATATCACCACTTTGGCTGATATTTATTTCGCAAAAGGATTTTCTAGGAAATGTATTTTACAAAGAACCGAATTAGAATTTGTATGCGAATTGTAACATATACTTAACTCCAAGTTTATAAATACCTAACTAAAGTGCTTTGAACACACGCACCCCCTGTTTGCTCTGCCAAACTACGTAAACTCATTTCTAATTATGCAGTATTCTAGTTTCCGAGACATGCAATGGTAATTTAGTCTTTACATATTGCGAAAACGGTTCAAAAATTCCGTGAACTGCGAAAGCTCAAGTAATTTTTTTTTACTACAGCTTATATATACAGGGTGGGCCCAAAGAAGTCATCCGATGTTGTTCGGCTCTCATTTTTTTTGAATGAAAAACTTCGGTTCCGTTTTTTGATTATGTTTATTTGAACCTTTAGAATTTTATTGGCCAAGTCGAGAAGATGATATCGGAAAAATGGGCGCCGTCACAATTGATTGCCATGCGGGCTGGTTTTATGGCATTTTTCATCACTTTTGCGAGAACTTCGGGCGACAGATTCTCGCACTCGTGTCGAATATTGTCCTTGAGGGCTTCTAGGGTTTCGGGCAAAAAACCCAACAAAATAAAGTCTGGAACGGTTGAGGCGACCGTTTTCAGATTGGGGCTTTGTATGGAATGGCACATCGGATAAATGGCCGCCACGGCTTTGCTGTCAAGTACGTGCCTACTCTTCTATGACGTTTCGCATAAATGTGGCTGAATTTCATAGACACAACTCCTAGGTTCCTCTTTCAAGGCGTTGTTGGTCGTGGGCTCGTTTGCATAGACTTTTGACTTCAAAAAAATAAAAAAATAAAAAAGTCCAATGGCGGTAAATCGCAAGATCTGGATGGCCAATTCTGATCGCAAAAACGACCAATTACGCGACTAGAAAATTACTCATGCAGTAATTGAATTGTTTCTCTCCGCTGAATGACAGGTGGGACAGTCTTGTTGAAACCACATATTGGTCACGTCCATATCTTGTAATTTAGGCACTAAAGACTGGGTTATCATCAGTAACACCATTAATTGTTGCTGCCTGACCAGCCGAATTGATGTTCTTTGACTGTCAGCAATACACTTATGTTTTCTGTTGAACCTTGAACGACTTGTGACAGGACACCCAGAGTCTCTCTAATTGATTCAGTCTCCCTGAATTTTGTCAGTTATTCTCTTCACAGTTAATGGTTTTAAATCATATCCTGTACGAGGATTGCGGACTGTAGCCGACAAACCTTCATTATTCTTTAAATATTGCGTTCTTACGTAGAGCACGCCATTTTTACTAACCCCTGTCAGCTGTCATGTTGTTATCTGTTTTTCCGTGGGCACTGAACACTGAACTATTAAATGGCGCAAAATTCAAATTATGCTTGAATTATGGGACACCCTTTACGTAGCCACGACTTTATATTTTTATTTTGTTTGTGCAGGTCAATCTGGAGTAAAAAATTCCAAAAAAGAATATCGTGTGTCTCTATTTTTAGTAGTTATAGCTCGTTGAAACGACAGTCCTATCGACCTTTCTTTTTTAATTAAACCCGTAATCGTGATTAATATCAGTTGTCACAACAACGACTCCTCTGAGCTTATTTGTTCTTCCATCTGTATTAAAACGACATGCCATCCCGACATTAATCACTTGCTTTGCTCCTTTTAGCAATGTTCTGCCGCTAATCCCAACCGTTGTAAAGTCACTTCCAATGACAGACAGACAAGACAAATTCAACGCTAGTCTCTCCATGATACTCTGTTCCAATTACCTATACCAATTATGCAGTCTAACAAATGGAAAATAGCTGAACCAGAACACGATCATTTTCTAATTTAAATAAAATGCAACCACCACCCGCGCTGGCATGTTCCGCATTCGCCTCTCTCTTCTGCTTCTCGTACAAATTGCTGCAAAGTGTATTGACACTTTTAATGTCATCACATCAACTACAGAACTGAGAATTTTCTATGTATTTTCCATTTTGTTTTCTATCATTGAATAAGTAAATCGCATTATACATGCCCACAACCATCAGTCACTACAACCGCCAGTGTACATGAATAAACAAATAGGAAAAATTAAATGAAACAAAATTAGTATAGTTATATGTAGGCATATGGTTGCACGATAGCATTTTGCATACCATGTGCGGCTGCTACAGTTCACAGAGGCGATTGTAATAATTTACACCAAGGCCGTTGACGTAAAAATTAAAAAAAAAAGAACTAAATGAAAAAGAAATTTAAAATAAAAACAATTGTATCGGTCGGATACACTTTTGTTTGTTGTCTATTTCATAATAGGATTAGGGGAAGCGCGTGAAGGTGATTTTCATTACGTGAACTACGTAATGACAGTCGCTTTGCAATAAGAACTTTTCTTTTCCAGGTCGTGATTGTGTTGTGGTGGGGTATCATTAAAATTGCATTATAGGCAGAAGATAATGACATAAATGATGTTACATCGGCGGGAATAGCTAGATGTTGTTGTTAAATGTATTTGTGTACTTATGACTGTGTTATTATTTGTTGGCTTCTTCTATAGCAAAACTTCGTGAATTTGTGGTGATATTTTCAGAGTAATGGTGCAAGTTGAGATAGGCTCTGTATGGTTATAGAATTTCTACCGGCACAATGTTAAGTTATGGGTCAACTTTGCTATCGTTTTGAATAACATCTGCCAAATATGGAACTATGAAATGTCATCGACGCAGCGTACATTGGATTAGATTAGATTATTTTAATTTTTATTTTCTATTTATGTGAGGTTACAACAAAATAACTTTATAATATCAAGCAGAAAAGAAACCTCTTTTTAGATGTAACAATTGTAGAAACAAACATTTTGCTTGCAAACACATCAATTGGAACTATAGCTGTTCAGAACGAAATTTTTTCCATCGTCAGACTTCTTTGTGATTGTTTGAATTTGGTTTGAATTTGAACTACAACAATCAATTCTTTGCAGATAAATGATGAACTATGGCTCCAGCTGAAGTGTTTTCGAAAACAATGTACTTGAAATTAAGGTGCATCAACTTTCAAGTACTAGCCTAAGTTCAAGGCTAGATGTGCTCTTATACAGGATGGGCCAAAAGAAGTCATCCGATGTTGTTTGGCTCTCATTTTTCTTTTAAATGAAAAACTTCGGTTATATTTTTTGATTATGTTTACTTGAGCCTTTGGAATTTTATTGGTCAAGATGTTATCGGCCAAATGGGCGCCATCACAATTGATTGCTATACGGGCTCGTTTTATGACATTTTTCATCACTTCGGCGAGAACTGAGAACAAACCAACATCGGATGACTTCTTTTGGCCCACCTTGTATAAATGGTTCAAAACAGTAGTACAAGCACATTTGAGGCACTCAGAGCTCAACTTTTTTGAATTTCATATAGGGAAGAAAAAGTTTTCCGCAATATCAGCAATACAGTTCCAACTACGGCATAGGCCATTTTTGTTATAAATTTCAAAATTTGAATTCAAACGATGCAATCATTGAACTTTTTTGAAAATGTGGCTTAGGCTGTTTTGGCGGTGCCTTATTTATTGTTTCTGATGATAAGTATAAACAAATTTTGGTAATTATTTGACACTAGCTGTGGGTCTTCCCAATTACGTGCGACTGGTCTTTTAAAAACAATGTTTATTACATTTTCAAAAATGCGTGTAGTTGTAGTAGAACTTCTTGAGCACTTCGAGTTCAAGCTCGGGTATTTCCCTTGGGCTTCTGGTTTATTTTAGCCACCTTGTTTACAAGATCAATTATTGCCTGTCTTGGAGTTGATGTTTTCATTTCGTTAGTCCTTTTTGAGTCCCATATGTTTGGCTGTTCATTCTACCAACTCGAAGGAGAGTTCTAACAGAATTCAATGGATGTGAGCTCAGCAATATAATTATTCAGTGACTTAAAATTGAAATAATACAAGAGCGGTGCTAGACATAAAATTGACTGTGACGTTACTTTGAAGCTACGTTTTGGAATAGCACATCAATTAAATGTCCGTCTCTGCTTTGCTGGCAGAACTTCAAGCGTTTGGACTAATTTTTGGTGACTCGGTTCAATATGTACGTACTCACACCCTTTTCATAAAATGACGGCCGACCTCGCGACGAAATTCACTTTGCTTAGTTACAACTGAACTGAACCAGATTTTCCATAACATTTTGTAATAATTTCCTCAGCGTGAAACAATGCAGATGAAATAAAATGGCAATTTTACTGAATATTTTGACAGCTGAATGTCATTGGTAAATTTGTCAACTGCTGAAACATAACAAATGGAAAAAAAAGATAACAATCTGGTCACCCTTTAGAAATGGGAAAGTAACTCTGTCTGTCAATTACTTTTTAACAAACAAATTCCATGAAATTTGGAAGAAAAAGGACCAATCATGGTTTGATCAAAAGTGGCGTTGATCTAGCTTCCAAAAAAAAAAAAAAAACTTTCAAAATCTTATATCTTGAAAACCACCAAACCGATTGAGCTAAAATTTTTAGACTAAATTTAGTATTGTCCCGAGATTTTTTTTTTTAAGTATTCCCAATCCGAAGGTAAGTGGAAACAACCTTGAGGTGTAGCAAGTGTTTTTTTTTTCCGGGGTTAAAACTGAGACCAGTCGCTTAATAGTTTAACACACGTATTATAATGTGAACTTCATAATGCAATCAAATTGAGCTGAAATTTGTATACAAATTTCTAATGATGCTTGCAATATAGAAATGGCTTCCAACTGCCATTTGAATCGATTGCAATTTATGACAAATTACTTTAAAGCGAGATATGTCTTACAAAAAACGTTCAGTTTTAGTCATGGTGATGCTTTCATTATATTATTGCTCCAAAATTATTGTCCCTCTGCAGTAGACACATTAGCATTCTCAGACGGAGCCGCGGAGCAACAGCTAGTATACAGGGTGCGCCATCTTTCTTACTTCAAATATGTATCGTATACTTTTTGAAAAATATGAACCTGGTAATTCATGGAGCTCTTGTTCTAATCACAGGAAAAGCCGCAGGAACATTTTTTCACGGGCAATAACTTCACATAGGAAACAACTCTACAACGAGTGGGAAATAATTTCACACATATTTTATATGAAGTTTTTTCCCACTGAAAGTAGCAATTACGAGTGTACTTTAATTTAAATAATTTCTCTTAACATGCGACGACATAATATGTAAAATATTTTACTCTGTAAAAAAAAGTTGGGTACATCTAATTTAATCCAAAAGTCAAATATACTCATATTATTTTTGGTTTTATATATATTTTAATAAAAGATGCAATTTAAAAAATTAAAAACATCCCTCAAAATGGAGAAGTGGTGCTTGCGTATTTGGGAAAGTCAAATAGTACTGAATTCAGTACAATAGAAAGTATTTTTTCATCTTTGTCCCATAATGATTCTCATGATTTTTATGATACACGAGGGAACAACGAATATCAGGCTATTGTTTGCATGGCCGACACTCAATAAATGTGATTTAAAGATAGCAATCCTAAGACGCAAACGTTATCGCTTTTAAGTTGCATCCATTTATATATGTTTGAGCCACTTCTTTTTTAACTAACTACGTACTTGAGTTTCCGAACAAAGGTTTTGGTTTTAATTGGGTATTCAGTTTTTAATTGACAAGAGCATAACACGCAGTTACTTTCTTTCAATATTATTTGCAATTACACATTACTGTGTGACTAACGTCCATGTTTGTATATGCGTACAGAGTTTACACAGCGAATAGGTAATAATTAAAAATTCCTTTACAATGAACAATTTTCCCCGCTGAACACTAATGGATAAGAAAATAAAAAAAAAAGCAAACACAGCGACTCTTATTAAGTAATTACTACATTTCACACAGTGTTGCAAAATACCACGTTATAATTACACTTTTCACAGGGGATAGCGCCCTCTTCCTGTGAACTGCTAAACTGGTCAAGAGTATTGTGCTGATTCATATTTGTTGTATATCGATTTGTTTGCATTCTTTGTTAGAAATTTGTACAATGCTGTATGCACAAATTGCTGTTAAAAAATTATTAATGAGCTGTTGCATTTCTATAGCGGCAAACGTGGGTAGTAACACACTACGTGCAAATGACCAACCAAGGATGACAAGTTATAGTTATTTGTTTGTGCTTTTTGGTTTGTTGCATTTGTTTATTTTGCAAAAACCACATAAGCATGGATTCAATGTTGATTTTTGTCATTTGAACAATGCTGCCATGAACGGAAATGTACTTGTATTTCTGGTGAAATTGTATCCATCAAAAGACCCAACAATAGTTGGTTGTGTGGAACTTGTGTTAACTACTATCCAAACTGTTTAATGACTAAGAGCTGAAATGGTGAAAAGTGACGCGTTCGTTTTAATGTGAAGAATGTAGTCAATGATAATGGGTGGATCAATTAACATCTTCAAACAAATTAAAATGCACTTTACATAGCTATTCAAGATTTATTGCCTACCGAATGGAAACGTTGATCGTTTTGAGTCTGCTTTTGAAAATCTGACTTGGAAACTGCACATGGCAACAGCAATTGAGGACTAAAGGCGTATCTCTTACGAAGACTCTGTATAAGACCTTGATCAGCGCAGTCCTGTTTTTCGGCGGTGAAGCTTGGACTCTATCAAGAGCGAATGAAGATTCTTCCCTATGGAGGAGGAGATTCAACGACGAACTATACGAGCTGTGCCTCATTTGAAAGTTTACCCCAGTCTTGTTCGAGGAGGCCAAGGTCCACCCCGAACTATAGAAAAAATATACTGTCCGCGATACTTATAATCATTTTTAGTGTCCAGGCTAAATTTTCCGAACTCTCGATGGCGAAATTTTCCATACAAAGTCGCATATTGTGACCCACAAAATATATAAGGTGAAGGTTGAAAATTAATACGTGTAAGGGCCTTTATTTTCTCAATTTTTAGCTGTTGATTTAAATGGAAGGTTTGGGTGCATGCAGTTAATATTTTCTTTGTCTGCTCGTTTCCTTAAACTTCCCTTATGCATCAAGCCCCTTAAAATGCTGCTAGACTGGCCGTTAGGATATGGGGCGCCTTTCTATTCATACTCAAAAAGGACTTTAGTTTCCTTTTTTTTTGTTTTTTGAATACAATGGAAAACACCATGAGTTTTTGTGAGTTTAAATGGATACAGGAAAATGTCAGCACCTGCTGTGGTTTTCGTTTGAAATTTATTTGTGTACGGTTCTTTATTATTTATTAAGTTTTTAACTTTCTCCATTACGTAGTAAAGAAAGATATCTATTATATTCGTACAAAACTTCGAACACGTGTTGTTACTCAATTCTAACATTACGATGATAAAGGAACTCAAAAAAGTGGGTCGCAAAATTCTATCCGTCTGTCTGTCTTTATGTCCCGAGGTCTACAGCCTACACGGCTCCCCGTTGAAACTTCAGATTTAGAGTTTAAGGCCTACAGTTTGGGGAAGTTTTCATTTTCCAAGGTTACCTCAATATTAATGGTACTTTCCATATTAAATTTTCATACCAGTTTAAATTGTTCGAAAACGGCTCCAACGATTTCAACCAAAATTGATATTTAAGCTTCAGTGGGTGAGGTTAACGTAACTGCATACTCAGTTTTCCGCTAAAAAATCGAAAGTTTTGAAATTTGGACATACTTACATATCACGAAAACGGTCCATACGATTGTAACAAAAATTCATTTCATGTAATATGCTCATTTCTACCTTAATGACAAACTCAGTTTTTTTCTGTTTTATCCTAAAATTGTTTTGTGAAAAAAAGTAATTTTTAAAAAAATTTATTTTCTTTAGTTAACCTTTTAAACGGCAATAGCGATTTTGACCAAAGTGCAGACTAAGAGTTAAATTGATGTTTTCAAAATTATTGCGTCCTTAATTTTCAATTCGAATCATCGAAAACTCTAATTTAAAAAATGGCTCATATCTCGAAAGCCGCATTTTCGATTTTGATAAAACTTTTAAAACCATTTAATGCTTACATCCCGAACAATAACTTGTACTCGGTTTTCAGCTAAACATTGGTACTGTTTTTTCTATCAAATTTTACAAAATTCGCTCTAACGATTTTCATAAAAATACATATTAAAGATAAGATCAGTATTTAAAATAAGATTTCGTACTTAGTTTTTCTCAAAATGTTCGAAAAAATCAGTTTTTGTAATTATTTATATTTTCCGATCTATTTTCACATAAATTTTATTTATTTTAATATTTTTAACTTCCCCATTCCGATAAAAATGCAATAACAAGTACGCAAAACTTAATTTTAGCAAATAATGCACTTTTTTCAACCTTGTTGAATACGCACCTCAAAATAATTGCAACCACTTCCTTACACAATCAGAAACTCCCACTTCAGTTGCGGTTTATAACTGCTATTGCAAACTCAAAAACAAATCTTTAAAAACTTACAAAGATATCGGTCTAACACGAACCCTACTTCCAATCATAGTCACCTTAAGCCAGCGTTATATTCCAGTCAAAAAAAAAAAAATATGCATTAGCAAATCAGAAAAGAGAAACCACTGCTACACTTTGCCTTGTACTCAAAAATCTTGTAAAGTGTAAGGGCTTATATGTAAAAAAGTACTGTAGACGCTTTTAACTCTTTAACCATAACTTGGGACAATTGCCAGTCACTGACAGCTTAATCTTATAAAAACACACATTGTTATTTATATATCAGATGAATAACGCAAAGTGAATTTTATCCCTTTTCCTATATTCTTTGCACCGTTTCTTTCACCTAGCATCGATTCTAAGATTTTTACCTACCTACCTACTTAATAAAATAAGAAAAGAGCCAACCAAACTTTTGAGTAACGAGAAAGTTTCGTTCGACCCAGTCGTGCATTTTATTCTTTAAGGTTTCTGGGTTTTTCGTACCAGTTAGGCTTTGACCGTGCCTTACCTTCAGTATTCAGTTTCGCCCACATTTCGCAATCTTTTGGGGCGCGCGCATTATTATTTCAAATTTGACAACTCTAGTTCAGAGGAAAAAGCTTTTGAAATGTTTTTTTTTCTTGTGGGAGGTGCCACGCTTCTATCATTTACCTACCTTTTAAATATCTATACCTCGTGTAATTTTCTTGAGCGATTTTTTAAACCGTATAATTTATTTAATTTTGTGCTTCATCCTACAATATATAAACTTTGACCCACGTTGTCATTTTAAAAGTCCTCTTTACTAAAATGTATTTCTTTTCTTTTCAGGTAAGACATTTACTCCGATCTTGTGGAGCCCTTACTCACCACATCAATGCGATTTGATTGTAAGTTTTGATTATTCAAGTGGCTCACAAATCCACATCTAATCTGTCTAATACTGATAAGTGATAATCATCCCCTTCCATTCCTCAGAAAAAAAACGGCGTAAATAAATCCGTTTCTAAATTTAAAATGCCAACAAAGAACACGTGCGCTCCATTCAGTGACTTTATCATCGTTTTATATTCTACGCCGTGTGTTGTTCCATTTAATCATTTCATTCGTAATCACTTGTTATCAAATTTCGCACAGAGCTGTAAAAACAACCAACAAATGGCTGCATTAATAATCTGATACCCGAAATAGATGCTCTGTCATGGAATTTGATAGTGCGATTATTACTCACTTTTCTGAAATCTTTTTAGCTTTTTTTTTTATTGAGGTAACAATTCCATAAATATACAATCATCATATCTAAATCTAGTTACTTATCTCTTTTTACAAAGGCATACACACACACATTTCGTTGTATAATTCGGTTTGTTGATATTTTTGCGCAATCAATGTCATAAAACGTTATCAAATCGAACGTTACGATTTTCAAAATCTTGAGCCATGTAATCAACAAACCACGAACAAAAAATGTGTCAAGATAATCGTCGTCCTTATCTAATCGGGTTATATGTATGGCCGTTATATAAATTAGAAGGAATTTATTTCGGTTGTATATTTCGTATTTACTTGTTACTTATAACGATAGGAAATGCACTTATACGTGATCTTTTTTGAACAACAGCAGTTTGTTGTTCATGAAGTTTAATCTTTTAATCTTGTAGAGACTTGATCAAGGAACACATTTCCACCAAACTGATCTTGCAATTGTGCTGAAATTCGGCATCTGTTCTTATAGTAATTAGTTAATGGGAAAATAGGCTTATCAGCAGAAGGGCTCTGCAGATCCTGCGATGAGAGCGCTGAAACCTCAGATCGCATTCTGGAATCCTGTGGGGCACTATAAGAGGATTAAACATCTTGGCAAGTACCAGATACTAAATAAGGATATACAAGTAGATAAAAAAAGCTACTCATTCTCAGAGTCATAAAAGAAAGGTGCAGGGAAAAAAGTCCCCGGGAACTAAGTCCACTGAGGGACTTAGTTCCCACCTAGTGGGAAATAAAATCACTTTCGTAAAGTGGACTTAGTTCCCATGTAAGATGGGAAATAAATTCCAAAAACTCAGAGTGGTTTTATTTCCCTTTTAATGTGAAGTAAATTCTCACTGTCGACTAAGAACAAAGTAAAATTAAAGAGTCAAGTAGGAACTTTGCAATTTTTAAAAACAAAAATTAAATTATCTGTTCGATTTAAAGATATATAACTTAATAAATACATTATATAACATAAATGTAATGCAACCAATAAGAAGCTGAAAAGAAAAATCAATAACTTAAAAAATTGTCAGAGTCTTGCAAACTGAACAGCATTTTTTAATTTTTGTTCTGTTTGACAAAATACTCCCTTCGAAATTCAGTTTGCAAGACTCTGAAAATAAAGTTCACTTCAAACTGTTTTTACTGATAATGAATCGTATTGACTGCACTTATCCGAGATAAGCTTAAGATTTTGTTAGAAGAATGTGATAACTAACTGCACTTTAGAGTTTGTTGTCCAATCCTAAATGTTGGAAGTTAGTTCCCCCTTCTTATTTTTGAATGTGTACTAAGTTCCCATAAGAAAGTGGACTCAGTTCCCATCTTGCATGGGAACTAAGTCCACTTCACGAAAGTGATTTTATTTCCCACTAGGTGGGAACTAAGTCCCTCAGTGGACTTAGTTCCCGGGGACTTATTTCCCTGCACCTAAAAGAAACTGGACGGGATGGAGTATGCTCTAAAGTTGATATTATTTCCAAGACTTAGACTGAGCAAATTCCCTCAAACACAGTTTTTAATGGAACTGTGATGCGATGGGGCTCTGGAAAAGGCCATGAACCATTTTAAGGAATTGGTAGGGGGTACAATAGACCACAAGACCCTCTGTATTATTATTAACCTCACTAGAAAAAGACAAAACTCCTCTACAAAATATTACTGATCAAAGTGTCTTTAGATGGCGCTAATGTTGGATCTTACTTTAGATAGCCCCACTGTGGTCCCATCTGTCTGCCTACATATACATATATTTCACCAAGTAAACGCCACTGTTTAGCTCGTAAAGAGAGTTGTTGAATATCCGCAAGTACAATCTGGACTGTATAACACCCGAAGGGTCTTTCTGTCATAAAAGAGGGCTTTACTTCTTAGATGTCTTCTTAGCCCATAGAAACAGCGATTGGCAAGAGTGATTCTTCGCTTGAACTCTGCTTGGATATGTAAGTTTAGGGTCCATTATCAAAATAAATAAATAAATAAATAAATAGGTAGTTGGCGCAACAGGTCCTTAGAGACCCTATACCTAGCTTCTCACAACCATTCGTTTTGAGTGAGTTTAACATTTTTGGGACGAATGGAAGGGATCTACTACAAGTATTTTATACCGATTCCAAACGGCTAATTGAGAGGCTCTTTCATGACAGGTATACTCTCGGATGTTTGTCAGACCAGAACCTTCGACCCCTAGCTTAGTAGTCCAACACACTACCCACGAAGCCACTGCGCGTACGTTTAGAGCCCATCAGGTAGACAAAATCTTCACGTACTTCGAAGTTACATAAAGGGTTTTCCAATAAGATGTGTTATTGTGAATGGCCCGCTATTTCGGTAGCTGTCACTTTTGAAGCTTTTATTCTCTGACTTTTGACAAGTAGAAACTACACGCTTCAACAACGCATTGAAATTATTAAAACTCACTACAAAAATGGTGAAAAAACGTCGTGTGTTTGCTGATTGGGTCCTTGAAATGCATGAAAATGATCCGGAATTCCATCGAAAAATCATCTTGACTGATGAGGCTCATTTCCACCTCGGTGGCTACGTCAACAAGCAAAATTGTCGCATCTGGGGCTCGAAAAACCCAAGAGTTATTGTTGAGAAGCCTCTCCAGCCACTTTGCGATTTGGTTATGGAATATTTCATGAAAATGATATGGTCCTGTATACGTGCTCGTGGTGGCCATTTGGCTGATGTTGTTTTCCATTATTAACGGCATACCTTCCTCTTTATCATGAAATAAACATCCGATCATTTATCTCAAAAAATTTCATTTTTCTTTGAATACCAAAATAACACCTCTTATTGGAAAACCCTTTATATCCATTCATTTTGATGTTTCGCCCGAATCCGCGCTTCTGACAGTCCGAATAAAGTAAAGTTTTGGTTTGTTGTTTCATTAATAATCTAGAAGACTATACCCATAATGTAGTCCGACATAGTCTTTTCCAAAGTTATCGTTAGGTTGTTTTCCGATTACACCCGTTCACTTCGCATCTCATTTACAATTAGAGTATTTACTTAACCTCTCGACTATCGAGTTAATCAAAATTCGATTTGCAAACAAACAACTATACAACAAACCAGTTCTAAAACGCTTATTCAGAGATAAACACAAATAATGAACAAGCAAAAAAAGAAAGAAATTAACTAAGCAAACAATTGGTATACAAAATTCCCCTTGAACGAAGGTCATACAAATTATTATGCTCTTCAGAAATGAAAATAAAAAATACAAAAACAATTAACAATATAATGCTGTTTCTGTTTTGTGTTTCTTTTGTATTCATATTCATTTCATTTTATTTAATATATCAACTTGGAAAAATGCCACCAGTAGTGGAAAGGAAATTTCGGATAATTAAAAGAGCGTGTTCGATTTATTTTTGAAATGTCATGTATTTTAAATTTATGGAACAAAAAAACGATGAAAAAGAAACTTTTTTGCCTCCTAGTAGGTTCGTTTTGTCACATTGCACTCGAAACTTGGAAAAGCCAAAAGAGTGTACATTGTACAATCTTTATAATTTTGTGCATAGTTAAAGAAGTTTGAATAAATAAATAAAAATTTCCTGCCAGTTGTCGCTATATTAACTGGGTATTGAGAGATGTGGCGTGTCTCGACGGCATCATACAAAAGTAGCAAAGAAATTCTTCTTGGTCTTGGTTTTTATTGCCACTCAATTACGATTTTATCTTGGGAACAACGACAGGTGGTGACGAGCTATATGCTACTATGCCAACCATGAAATGAACGACTTTTGAGTATGGAGACTGCAATTCACTTGTTCTTAGTCATGCGGGGTAATTTTGATTCTATTCTTCATCGGGATGTAGTTGTATTGTCAGCAGTGGCTTTGCTGAATAAATTGCTGCTATGATTCAACAGTTTCCAGGGACAAACTTGACTCTAAAATTGAATAAGAAACCAAGTATTGTCAGTCTACAAAACCGATTCAGTTCATAAAGGCGGCTGTGTGTCTGTCCACTGTTCACAGATTACACAAACTAATGACCGCATAAAGTGAATAAACTTTTTGTATAAGTTCACCGAGGTAAGGGGACGACCTTGTTATCACTTTCCAACCTAAACACTAAATATCTCCTAAAATTTTGTCCGACAAATAGGCCTAGTGGGTGGACGTTCCCCAGGTTCTTTTAATATGATCTTTGGAGGACGTTTCTTAGATTTGAATAACAACCTTGGCCAATGGACCTTAATTTCGACGCAACAATCTTTCATTTTTGGCAAATAAATTCTGTTTTTCTAGGAGCGCAACAACCGTTGTTCGTTTTAAACAAATCAACTTGAACATTTTCTTACATTAAGGTTCTTGAATTTGGTAGTCTATTGCCATAATCTTTGAGAGCCCTTTATATAAACTTCTGACTTCAAAAGTAGCCACATGAAATAAATAAGCGGCGATAAATTACAAGAACTTGGTGGGTATTTGGATGGCTTCTTTTGTGAGATATGATCTTGCGAAATGCCTTCGGCAATAACTTCATAGTTAGGTATTATTATTACTATTTAAAAAGTGTTGTTGTACGGCTATTGTACCCCCTATTCCTCCTTAGACAGGTATATTCCCTCGTAACAATTCCTTTTGGAATCATTTTAGAACGTTTTGTACTTCCGCTTTGTCCTTGGCGGAGGAAATTCATCCTATAGTACTCTCTCTAGTCCAGTTTCCTTTAATAATATAACGACGAGGACTAGTGACAGTTTTTCCGCATCTGATAAGTGGTACTTGCCCAAGTACTTCAGTCTCTTGTGGGTCAATGTCAAACAGGATCTCAGCATCAAATTGAAAGGCAAACCATTTATTATCGTTTGGTGTAAGAGGCTCTATTGATGAAATCGCAGGCTTGATCAACTTTAGATTAGAAGAAGAGAAATAAAGACAAACTTCATTACTTGTTTCAGCCTATTCGATCATGAATCAGGAACCTCCGTTTTCTGTGCACGGCATCAAGTCTTTTAAGTCAGCTCAAATTATTCTGCCCATCCATTGATTGATTGAGTGACTTTAAAGAAATTCGACCAGAATTTGTCGAATCGTACCAAATGGGGTTCTGATTCACGGGCTCCCGACCCGTGGAGAGTCTCTTCCTGAGAGGGTTCTGATTGGTGACTTTTAAAAGCTTTGGAGCTACATATTTATTATTTCAAATTTCATTAAATAAGTGGGCACTGTACATTGTCTATATTGAGAAGAGATCTCGAATTTTCGACAACGATACGAAAAGTGCAATTAGGTACCACAATTCAAATTTTATTCGTAAAAATTCCTGCAATGGCAATAATGTTTATTCAATACTTATTCCATGTAATCTATATTTTACTTAATATCCCCAATGCAAATTCTGCCAAAGATTCCCACAAGTCTCCTAACCGCAATCAAAAAAGGCCAGCTTGACAGCTTGTAATTTTTCGCCTTCCGACGTTGCCAACAGTCTAGATGGTATTTTTCTTAAAGCTGTTATAAGCTTCCAGTGGTTCAGTGCTTAGTGTGCTGGACTACTGAGCGAGGGGTCTCAGGTTCGATCACTGGAAAAACGAAAATTACATTTTGAAGTTTCTTCCATTCCAACGTCTGACAAATATCCGAGAGTATAAATGTCAAGAAAGAGTTCCTCAATTAGCCGTTTGGAATCGTAATAAAACTGCAGGTCTTAGAAATAAAATTAAACTCATACAAAAAAAGCAAGGCCTAGGATATGCAAACCTGTGGCGCCAACTGTTTATTTATTTTTTAATTAGAGTCGTTTGATTTTTTTAGTTCAGTCTTCAGTTAGTTGCTTTTCATGCTCTACCTGATTAAAGGCTATTCTCAGCCTGCAGGAGCAGTAAGTAAGCTGGCTCGGTCTAACTAGAATATAGGTGGGAGACTTAATTTTGGTTTCTTATTTTTTAAGGAAGGCCCTTTGATGCCCTCACATTTTTTACTTTAGTCACACAATACCAATAGGTACACCGAACTAAAGTACGGTAATATATCCCCGAGCACTAGATACGCTGGATTTTCAGCTGGTTTTGGGATATTTGCAAGGACCGAGTTCGATACTGCTTTAAATCTCTTTCAACGTTTGGACTAAGTTGTAAGTTTTTGAGTCTTTATTCGACTTTAATAATGCGAAAAACGATTTGACTATTGCTTGGATTTTTGATCAAGTTTTTTAACAGTTGACTGCCTAACACTGTTCGAAATCATAAATTCTCTAAAAGTAAGATTTGATTTAACACACTTTCATTGCATAAATAGAATATATTCAAAAGTTATTCAAAAATAAAAACAAAACTAACAAATTGCAAAGTGTGCCGCCAAGAATTGCTTCTGTCATGCCATTATCTGAAATTTGAAGGTACCAACAAGTGCTGTGTCGGTACATTGTTTCCAAATAGAACGCTTGGCAGAGTAATCCATTTCATTCATATATGCTCGTTCAATACGTAAAACAGAATGGCAACCTCTTGGATTAACTAAATGGTGCGGAAGTTGAGATGCATCAAACAATAAATCAAACCTAATGGCGCTTAAGCCATTTGCCAAAAACATTTCCACAAATAAACAAGCAGCTTACGTAAGCATGCAAATACGAATACATATTGCAATACATATATATTCCTATATACATTTGCATTTACAAGAAGGTATCTTTGAAAAGGATATACTTACCTGGAATACACATATGCTATTTAAATGCTGATTGCCATTCATTTCCTTTAGTTTCCATTAGTTTTCTCATTAAAATTTGACAAACGAAAATATAAAAAGGATCGATAAATACTCGCAGATTCACCATAGTTACTACGTAAAGGTTTATTTCGCCCACCCGCTTTACCTGATTGACTTGGGCTAAATCTGCTTCAAACCGTACGTGAAAATAATGCGGGCTAATTTTAGGTTGCGCGTTTAATGGGTTTACAAGGCGTGTACATGATTTAGCTGCGGAGAAAAATTTTAAAACTCGAATCGAAGTTATTTCTAAGTTTTTTTCCCCCAAAAATTAGAAATAAGTACGATTCGAGTTTTTTTGGGGAAAAAAAAAACTTAACGATGGAATTTTTTTATAGGATCGAAACTGGGACTCCTCGCTTATTAGTCCCACGCCCTAAGCCTCTGCGACTATAAGTCCGATCTGATGTTTGCACTGCCGATGATCACGACTTGATTCGTTGGTTTGAATAAGTCACTTCTGAGTTACCTTATAAATGTTGAGAAGTGGGAACTTTGGCTGACATATTAAATCGATGATCCCCACATTGCTTTCCGATTTCCCTATATTTTTAAGTTCCAAAAGCAATTCTTAAGTCGATAAAATTTCTTTAAATTATTAAAGCTTCTGGACACACCCCGCAGTTGTTTTGCATACTGCCTTACCGACTTGTAACATCCGAAAGCAACCAGCACTACGTTCAGGTGAAGTTCAGCATTTGTAGTTAAACCTTGAAGATTAATCTATCGGTCTTACATAGTCAAACACTAATGTCGACAATTTTCCCATCTCTTAGAACTTCCTTAACATGTGCATTGGTAACTAATGAATAGAAGCCAGTTTGATTTCAGTTTGCAGGCAATTAACATGGAGTGGGGTGCTAAAGAAAACGAATCGCGGTTATAGCGTTGCACAAGTGCGGGAATAGTGCTGGCCAAATCTTTAATTTGCTAAAACTTATCGGAATATCGAGAATGTTCGTTTATCGGACTATTGCTCGATTCTGTGAATTGTCGGAAGTGGGGGACAGGCCAAGAAGTGGTCGCCCGCGCGTTGCAAGTACGAGTGCGGTAGTTAAACGGTAGTGAACGCACTCGAAGAAATTTCTTTTGGAAGCGGAAGATCATGTCCGAAAATTGAACATATCCGCCAGATCGATGTCTAGGCTAGTTCGGGATGATCTTCACATGAAATCCTATCGTCGATCAACAGGCCATAATTATTAACAGGCAGTCGATCCGCCATAATTATTTTTAGTTCAGGAGTTAAAAATAATAATTATGGCGGAGAGATGCCAGAGAGCCTTGCTGTGGCACGCGAACAATGGGCTTGAAAACATTATTTTTACGGGTGAACAAATTTTGACCGTGTAAGAAGTTTATAACAAACAAATTGATAGAGTTTATGCTTTGTCATCAAAGGAAGCGAAAAATATAAATTCCAAGGGTTCAGCGTGGCCATCATCCCGCTTCCGTAATGGTTTGGTGGGGGTCTCTCACCAAGGAGTCACATCTCTCCATTTCCGTAAAAAAAGGTGTCAAAACAGGTGCAAAAGTTGTAAATAAGCTAACAAATACTCTATTATTTAATGGAGAAAGATGGGTTCTTCAACAAGACTCTACTCCTTCGCATGAAGCAAATACCACGCAGGAGTGGTTCAGAGTCGATATTCCTGCCTTTATAGCCGCAGAGGACTGGCCGTCGGGAAGTCCAGATCTGAACCCATTGGATTATAGTTTGTGGTCAGAATTGGAGAGCAAGGCTTGCAAAACACCCCACAGAAATTTGGAGAGCCTAAAAAAATCGTTGACCGTGGCAGCGTCAACGATGTCCATGTAAACGGTACGTGCCGCAATAGCTCTATGGCCAACACGTTTGAGAGCTTGTGTTCAAAAGGTGGTCATTTCGAGTGATATATTTTTTTTATTATTTAATAATTTGGCTTCAATATATTTTGCGGATGGTTTCCAGACATTTCGAGTTAAAAAATATACCTATTAAACCGTTTACAAGAGTGATGCGTTTACAAATCCACATTTCACCAAGGCAATCATTCGAATTGACAGCAGTTGATTTTTGCGGTTTTCCACGATTCGTTAAGCTTTCTTAACCTTATTGCAACTCCGACTCCTAAATCCGATTTCCTTAAAGTTGGCATGTTTTGAATTTTCCTTCCCATTATGGCCTGCCCACACACAAACACTATGCAAATTGCTGCTATACGAATCCAGTCCGTCAAGCTCAACTGTGTGGGTATACCAAAATTTACATTTTTCTACCAAGTTAATATTACGTTACCAGAAACACTGCACCCAGGTTGTAGGAAAGGTAAATCCCTGAATAAAAAGAGAGAACAAAAAAAAATCTCATGGAAATTGCATTTTCTAAAAAAGAGCTAAAAACAAAAACACAACCAGAATAGAAAATGGAATAAAGAGAAACGAAACGAATGGAAAATGATCCCATAAAAACCAGAACACCGCATAATCAGCTTCAATTTCAGCCTAATAACCACCACTCCTTCCTCGTTCTCTGTTCTGTTCGGTTTTGTATTCTGCAGTGCAGCTCATCTTGAACCGGCTTGAGTTGAGAATGTCTGTTCGCCGGAGCTATTCCATATACACAAACCTCCAGAACACTTACCTCACCTTTCCTTTCGGATTTTATGGTTAGATACAGATTTGGAATGCTTGTATGCTTGTATGAGGAGTACCATGATGATAATCGTGACGACGACGGCGAGATGCTACTTAGGCACCATACCACTCCACGACATATCTACTTATGTATGGAGGTAAAGGTAGAAAAGCATTTTTTCTTCTTTTCTTTCGGTTCTCCTCTTGCTCAATATGCGAGTATATAGACGTATACCTACCTACTCTTGTTTTGTTAAAGTAGAATGCAAAAAAAAAAAAAAAAATGGAAAAGAAATTATACAAAAGTGGCAGAACCACTTTTTGTAACACACATAAAAAAAAACAAGAAAACTTCTTCACATAGGGTATATTATGTACATGAGATCGCAAAAGTATCTATCTATACTTGGATGGTTGGAAAACGTGTACAACTTCAACCTGTTTTGGTATTCTTATCATGTAACAGGGAATAACCTCATCTTTCTTTACCTTTTTCTCTTTTTACCTTCTCCTTTTACGTTGAAGTATTTATTTCTGCGGTTTTATGTTTAGCGGCCTCAATGTTTATGGATGTGTCTAGCTGTGTTGTGGTCTTAGATTTTATAATTCTCATAGATTTAAAGTTTGAGTGAAATCTTTAAGACTTGGAATCAACTTGAATTATTTGGAAAGAATGCAAAAAAAAGATTAAATCCTAAACAGGGTGTTTTTACTGAGAAGTCATCAACCTGTTTATGTTAGTTTGGCGAATTTTTGATCATGTGAAATATGGCTTCAAAGCTTTGACTTTGGGTAGGAGCGGTTTACCGTTAAATTTTTGACAAATTCTCTCATGCTCGAGTTGTTTTGGATGGCGAATCGGTGACGCATTGATACGAGTAGCTATGCAGTACACTTGCGTAGTGGATTAGAATTTAAGAATCGGAAATAGATCTCGACCTAGGTCTTGGTCGAAAGACCAGAAAATTTAAAATTTAGACTGCCCGAAACAAGGGTTTTCTTTGTTCCAATGTTCAAATATATTTTTCAGTTGAAAATCTTACAAAATAAAAACAATAAGCATTACACGTTTTTTTGTATATGTGTACCTATTCGTTGTTGAAAGAAATTTTTGTTTTTTATCCGTCAGAAATGGAACCTTGCACTTCGCCTTGCACTTAAGCGATGATTGTATGGAGGGCTTACAGCTGAACCGAACCAAGTTATGAAATGTAAAAAATGTAAAAACTGATGCGAAATTTTCCACAAAGTTGAACTCTATTCAGTCCTGCAACGGACTAAGTCGAAAAGAGTTTCGTTCCTAAGATACCCAAGTCAATGGCTCTCATTTTGCTCTCATTTTAATGGCAGTTCATTTACTTAACCTCAAATATCTTCGAATTGTCTTTTTCTGATTTGGTTCGGTTCATCTCTGAGGCCTCCATAAGCCGCAACTGGGACATTGCATCCTTAGAAACATGGTTAAAAGGATGGGTATTTTTACAAAATTATGACTTCTGCAGAAGTGACAGAGCTGAAAAGAATCTGTGGAACAACTTCTGTGTCACTGCCCAGCCCTCCAAGAACGCCGCTATACTCTTGTTTGGGAGCACGGTTCTCCGAAGGCTTAGAAGATCTTGTAGCGATACCTCTATCAGATCTAAAAGATTCATCCGAATGGTTTTGTTAGTTTCGTGTCCTACCATATACTGTATATGGCTATTCGCAATGAGCCTCCAATGGCTTATGGGTAGGGTTGGAAGAAGTTCCGGTTTGCCCGTAACGTATTTAAGACATAACTTTGGTTGTTCAGCGGGTACATCTCTTGTTCCGGAATGCGACACAGATTCACAAAAATAGAACTAGTACAAACTAAAAATAAATCGGTCCAAAGTTAACATATCTATGTATAAAAGTTTAAAGACGTACTGATCACTCATTTGAATAAAAATAAAAAAAACCAATAAAATTTTAACAGGTGTCATGTACCTATTATGCGTTTTTATTTTGTCCCGGGAAAAAATTGAAAATCCCGCGTTTTTCGCAACCGAACAAAATCTGGCAACCCTACTTCTGGGTGTACAATGCAAACTGTCAATCCAACCTAACCGACGATATTTACATTATTGGCAGAAAACAGCGAGCTTTCACTTGGACGGTTAAAGATATTCACAGTCCCTTCGAGAGAAAGATCCTTTGTTGCTTTTTCTGTTCCGTTTGCGTTGGCGGGCTCTGGAGGCTTAACGCCGAACTATACGAGCTGTAAAAGTACGCATCAGTCGTCTAAGAGGGCTGGGCCATGTACAGCGAATGGACACAAATGCTTTGGCCCGCTTCAAATCCAACTCACAGGGACTACGCACAAGAGAAAAACCTCGCCTTAGGTGTCCCGCACAAGTTGAAGGAGACCTCAACCAGCTTGGAGTGCGTAACTGAAGGCAGGTATCTAACGACCGTGCTTACTGTCACATGTTTTTGGAGACCCAACAAAAAAGAAGAAGAAGAATTGAGTGAGAGCATTAGGGCATCAATTATTAAATAGAACAGAGGATGACAATCAAAAAGAATATCGTTAACTATCTACGTCGCCCTGAAACAGATCTAAAAGTCAATCTATTGACAAATTAACACACACAGAGGAAAAATAAGTCCCGTCAGGTATTTGTTGCTTATGAATGACAATTGGGTATTTTATAAGGGAATATTGTTAATTTCTTCATCAATTGCGTGAATGATATTGTCTTGTTCAATCTCTGCAGAAGTATAGTCAACAGTAACAGACGGCCTCCATTGTTAACAGTTAATGCTTGAATTTGTACATCAAGCCTCTGTTTTGTTATCGAATAATGACAATTTGTTGACAAATTGCCTACAAAGAGTTGTAGTGATTTTATTAACAGTAGAAAACGTTCGATAAGTTCTTTTCCGCTTCAAACTCACACTTATACAACTTTTCACACCCCTAATTCGAGCGACGACATCGCTTTATCTGCGCCGGACATACGCCCACTTATTTTACAGCTGAAATGATTCAGCCTGCAGCCCTCGACCACTCTGAAGTTGTACACCTTAAGCTGGAAAAAGAAACATGCATGAATAAGAAATGTGACTTGTCGCCAGTATAAAGTGTTTTTTTTTTTTTTTTTGTTCTTCGTCTTGCAACACTTTGTCCGGTAACAACAAATTTGACAGCTGACAGCTAATGTGTACTCACCACGATTGGACTTGCGTTTGTCACTTTACCATGAATATAGACTCGCCACATGCGTCCCCCGATTATCTTTACTTTTAGATTGCACTATCTGACTACAAAAAATTAATGCCATCCTCGTTTTGTTTGTGTTTTATTATCTACCTTTTAAAGTTGTGTTCCTACCTCTACAAAGACAGGCAAAAAACAACAACTATTTTAAGTTGTTTTCATTGTCGAATGCAACGTTCATTAGTTCAATCAGTCTGGCAGAATCATTCAATTTTTTTTATTTCTCACCATTAGTCCATGTCATCACTTGAATTTAAAATTTAGTTACCCAAAACTAGTACAATATTAAAATCATAAAATTGGAAAGAGCATGTTTGCTTTCGGTTTTATTTTTATTTCTTCGATAACAAATTAAGGGTCACGGCTTTGTGGGTGTTGACTACAATAAAATTTATAAGAAAAACCTTAAAAGACGTTAAAAGTCTAGTCTACGGTTTCGTCGTTTTGCTTGTGCTTTTTTCAGACGTTGTGAGCTGTGCACTTTTAATGAATCCTTGCTATTGAACAAATTGCTTCCAAGTCGTTTTTTTTTCTTTTCTAAAAAACTGTGAACTGCATGAAAAACTGTGAACTGTATGTGCATAGTCTATTTTCATTTCATGATTCGTAAGAGTGAATTCTCTCTAGACATAACATGTGCTGGCATAGTGAATAAATAATAATTAAATTTAAAGTTTTACCTGCTGCATGAGTCATTTATTCGGCTTTTTAAACAAATTACCTACTTAAATGTTATAAAAAAAAATATCGAGAAATGAATGTATTTGATGTACGTGTATACTTGGTGGAGTTCAATGATTGTCATCAAATTGCTGCCAGATCTGCCCTACACGCGCCGTTTTCTCGATGTTCAACGAGTCTTATCTTATACCTCTCACAGTAAACATATCTATGACCATCTCAATCCCTTTAGGGGGACCGAACTTAAGAGATCCAAACTCTAAACTAACGTGGTTCCCACATCAAAATCGTTTCAACCTTTTCTGTTTCAAGTTACCAGCACAAAAACTTAAACTATTCCTTTAAGAATATTTTTTGAAACTTGAAAACTTTAACTTTTTAATGCTAAGGAAAGCGCAGATTTATCTAGAAGCTGCTGTTGGCTCTTTCTTTTATATTAATAGGCGAAGCCAAATAGTTAACAACCACTTTCACTGCCGTAGAACTTGAATTTTTTTAGAAGATGATGCAGAGATGTAGTGCTGTGTGTAATTTGTTTTCCAATATTTTGTGCAAGCCAGGTTGCTATATAGTAGAATTTCTACCACTGGGCGAACTCTAGTCTTACAAATAACTCAAATGGTCATTCCGACCAGCCAGCGGGCATATCACGTGTGACGACAATCTTCTGGATGCCTTTTAAAAAATGTCTACAACCAGCTATTTTTGGCTGTTTTGTTTTCTTCTGTCTATTGAAAGACTTTACTCTTGGACGCTGTTTTTAAGCTCTGTACTTCAGCACTGATCGACGATAATCTTCCAAAAAACTAGCAGACGCGTTCGCAAAGGTCAAGGTTTATATTATAGTCGGTGCTGAGAATGGGAAAATGAGTTGATAACTAAAACCAAATACCAAAAGCTGAGAGATCAGAAACAAATACCACAGGAATAGAAAATGAGCTCGCATGGGTCATGATTTTGCTGGTCGGCAAAATCGGACTCATCTTCGTTTTGATCCCCAGCAGAAAGAGACCCTTTACAACGTTGCTCTTCCTGAAATATGCCCGAATTGGTTAATATTGACAATGGGCCTTAAACTTAAACTGATTGTTAACCCTCACACTAGATATTTTGTAGACCCCAATGGGTCATTTTATAAGGAAAGGTCCCACTGGGTCATTTTATAAGGAAAGGTCCCACTGGGTCATTTTATAAGGAAAATTTCGTCTTGATTTTACAAGTCAAAATCTAGTCTTGGCTAAAATAAAACTTAACGTCGGATCTGTGAGCAAAGCTTAGGAACTGCGGACTTTACTTTTGTTTTAATTTTTGGAGAAAGGTATGTCCCATTAAAATCTTCGATCCGGTTTCTACAAAAAATTAATAGTGGACACAACAATCCATATGGCACCTTGCCAACAATGATTGCGTGAGTTCTATTCTATTTTAGACAGTTTAGTTCCAGACTTGCACCCCAAACTCAGCTTCCTAAACACAAAGTACAGATTGCAATTTATAGAATAATGACTGCTGACTTGCTCTTAGTCACCCACCTGATGATAAGTAGTGTTGTCAAGTCTCTATGGTTACAAACGTTTGATCTTTTATGTTGAGAATCCAGAGAATTGTCTTGCGATTACATCTTTGTACCTCGCCACCTCTGACATCTGACATCTTCTTATGTATACCTTTACCACTTCCTGATGCAAAACGTCTTTCTTCAATATACAATATTTGTTTTATCTCATCTCACCTTTTAACTGTGGATAAAAAAAAACAAACTGGGGATAAGAAGTTAATGTAAACCAACCCAAGTTCTCTTTGTACTTCCTTTTTTGTATCTTTTGTTGGCTTTGTCTGGTTTCTGCATTTCGATTCAACACAGAGATATATACGTAGCTACTTGCTTATTTTCCACCTACTTTAATTCCTTAGGTTTTGCTGTTCGTATTCCTGATTTCTTTTCCCTTCATCTTCTGCGGTTGGCCACGCAAGGGGGAGGTGGTATATATACAATTGCTTTGCCCGGGGAATTTATTCCAATTTCGATTACATAGACCTCCATCTGCACACGTTTCTGGACTACAACAACAAGAGTTGTCTGTTGTTCGGTTGGAGTATGTGCGCAGACTTCAACTGAATTGGAAAAGGGAAGAGGTTTAGGGAAAATCAATAATCGTACACATCTTTCGTACGGATAGCATAGCAAATTGAGGGAGAACTTTTCTGTTTTTTTCTTCTTATCTACCCCCACAGAGATTTGAAATATGGGTGGGGAATATATGTAGATATATAAAAAAAAATCCAACTAACGAGGGTCAATTGAAGTTAGAATCATCGCAGTCTTTTGCGTCGTGAAAGTTTTTAAATTATTCCGCTCGAGACAGAACTTTTGCTTGATAATGCTGCTTTCGTTTTTCTTTGTGCAATTCGTTTCCTTCAATCTTCATTTTCCTCGACAAATTGATGGATTTTATTTAAAAAGTAATTGAGATGGAGAACAGCAATAGACAGCGCGAGTTATCGATTTTAAAGTTTGTCCTCATTGAAACTGGAAAATAACTTTACCCATGTCGATCGAGTTGAGATAGGTGGGTATATATTTTGTTTTAATGAAGATTCTACAATTTAGTTTGATAGTGGAGTTGGAATAAAAATAAAATGTCCCAAAAGTTATATATTTATGTACATTTTTAGGAATTTTTATTTTAACTTCAGATTTATTTTCGTACAATTTTCTTTCAAAATATATATGTAGTTACCTTTTTATTTGAGTAGTAATATATTTTTTTTTGGTATCATATTTGATGACTTTTTAGTGTACGAAATTGGGTCTTTTAAGGCTTATTCAAATCATAACGATTTAAGTTGCTCAAAAAGCCTTAGGAAAAACAAGTAAACAAGCTCATAATGATGGGTAGCAGGTATACTGAAGCCGGCCTCTGGTAATTCTCACAGACCCGCAAAAGGTGCCATAAATTTCCGTTGAAGGTTTTTGTATTTCCAACAGATTGTACAATTTCTCGTTTGAGGCTAAAGCAGTGCCCTCAAACCAAGGGTGTTAGCGAGTAACTTGATACAGTCGAGCTCTGGCAGCACCTAATTTGTCTCAATCGATAATACTCGATTGAAGCAAATTAGGTGCTGCCAGAGCTCGATTGTATCGACTGAACTCGATTGTAATTTGAATTTAAATATTTCAGTAAATGTATAAAGCTAAAAAAAAATAGTTAGCAACAAGTCCGTAGATATAGGACCCCAGGTCCAGATTAGCAAAACCGCTTCTACGTTTCTATTTTGGGGACAAGTGATTACAATAATTGTTGGTAAAATATATTGACACAATTTTATCACTTTTGCTGAGGACCTTACCACAATCTGCATCTACTATTAACTTCTTCTCTTTTCGACATTTGGCTTCTATGTTCTCCTAGTCCATACACTATCTCAGGGCTTATGCTGACACACAGCGCCAATAAGTGAGAGCTGAGTATCTACATTAAATTTTACCAACTCACAATGCCAATTCTCCATGTAAAATTATCTATTGTCGCCTGTAAAGACTGAATCTTAAAAGTGATTATAAGTAAGATTGAAAGTCTTAACAAAAATTGTTCAAACGTTGAGTGAAATGTTGATTTGCATGTTGAATCGTCTCCTACTGCAAGACCCGTCAACTTAAACGGGCCAAATCACACGAAAATATTTGCGTTCAAAAGCGAGTATGAGTATTTTTATCCGCCTTCGCTAACGGCCAGACTGCTGGTGTCATGGGGCACGATTGAGATGATGAGGGGATCATACGTGTACTGTCTATAGACTAAGTTAAAGTTAGGAAATTTTGTTAAAATTTTGTTTTTTTAATGTTAAAGTTAAGAAATTTTGATATGAGTTTCCTTTGATTTGTCATGTTGTGAGTTGTTGAGATAAGTAAACCCATTTTGTGTCCTGAACACCATCTATATTTTTTTAATTTTTTTTTTGTGTGGCAAGTTGACAAGTTCTTTTACATTTTGGCAAAACAATAGTAGAACAAATTATAAAGGGTTTCCCAATAAGAGGTGTTATTTTGGTATTCAAAGAAAAATGCCATTTTTTGAGATAAATGATCCGATGTTTATTTCATAATAAAGAGGAAGGTATGCCGTTAATAATGAAAAACAACATCAGCCAAATGGCCACCACGAGCACGCATACAGGACCATATACTTTTCATGAAATTTTCCATAACCAAATCGCAAAGTGGCTGCCCTATGTCCTCGATAGCCTCACGAATTTTATCTTTGAGGTCTTGAATCGACGCTGGGCTGTTGGCGCAGAACTTATCTTTCACGTGGCCCCAAAGGAAGAAGTCGCAAGGTCTTAAATCACAAGATCTCGGTGGCGAATTGTGATCACCTCTTCGAGAGAAAACACGGTCCGGAAACTTTTCCCGTAAAAGATCAATGGTTTCGTTGCTTGTGTGGCACGTAGCGCCGTCTTGTTGAAAGTAAACGTTGTGCAGATTAATACCATCCAAATACGGTGTTATGACGTTTGTGGAATGCCCAATTCCAAAGAACGACGAGGAATGGACAAACCTGGGTTTTCTTCAACACTTTGGGCTACAGCAGCAATATTCTCAGTTGTTCTTGAGCGACGTGCATGGGTTTTATTCTTCGCATCACTAACTTGTCCCAACAGCTCGAATTTTTCCACCAATTTCTGTATTGCGGTCCGGCAAGGTTCTTCACGACGACCAAAAAACGCTTTAGTTTTGCGAACAGTGACTGCGAACTGTGATTTTCACCATTTTTGTAGTGAATTTTAATAACTTCAATGCGTTGTTGAAGCGTGTATCGTTCCATTTTTAGTAATGGCGTAGTTTCTACTTGTCAAATGTCAAAGAATAAAAGCTTCAGAAGTGACAGCTACCGAAATAGCGGGTCATTCACAATAACACCTCTCATTTTAACCTTTAGAACAAATTTTATATTCAGCAAAATAAAGTTTTGTTGGGACTGTTTTTGGTACATATACCTACGTAAATCTGCAATACACCTTTCTGAGTTTAATGCAAACATGAGGAGCGGCTAATCATGTACTATGTAGAATGCTGGTCGTCGAATGATCTGTCCAGTGCTTAGGCCCGCAGTTTAAAGGCAGAATCTAGTTCATTTTAAAATCTATCAGTTACCATACATAAACATACTTAATCATGTCGTTTGAAGCTCCGGTTTTTGTACCCTGCCAGCAGCTACATATCTCAATAAATTGCATCATCTAATTTGGTCCTTTATTTACTTAAATGTTGACTAGAAATGTTCACGAACAAATAGATACAGAATTCGACTGTCAACTTGACCGGTTTTCACATTGCGTAAGCATCGATCAATTTTATAAATAAAAATCAAGATATTGGGCCTTACTTATAAAAATAATCATTTTGAACCTCCATTTTGTGGGTCACAATGTGCAATTTTGTATGGAGATTTTCGCCATTGCGCGTTCGAAAAAATTTAGCCTGGACACTAAAAATGATTAGTACCGCGGAATGTTACCTGTTTTTACCTTTTTGCGTTGACCTGTCATGGTCTAAGAACAAAACCAACCAAAAAGGGAAATAATAAAGAACTTTGAACTATACAACCCGCGATTGTCTCAAATGCAGCAGTATCTCTGTACACGAAAAGACCACAATCTCTCAAGACTGCAGATACAATCTTATAAATGTACACAGGCACAATAGAAACAACACATAGTCACGGAATTTCTTGCTCCGCCACTGTGACTGTGTGTAATGGTTGGTTGCTTTTGCTAATTCATTTCATTCTCCTTTTTTTTTGGTTCGGCACGCCGACGACTCATCTGTTTTCTTCTTTCTGTTTTTGGTTTCTCGGTCTCGAGTCTTTCGCATTCATTGTCCTTGTGCGCGTAGCCATTATGTACATGTTTCTAAGTAAATACATTTTCTTATTCTCTTGATATGATTTTTCTTCTATAATATGCGACCCGCCGCTGCTTTTAGTGGCCTTCCCGGCATAGCCTGCCCTTTATTATGGCCATATAACGGTATTATAAAAAGGAAATAAATGACTTTGTCTGCCGAATGTTGGTATATTATATACGATAGCGATCGAAGAGGGTACGGGGAGTGTCCTTGTTACTCTGCACTTTTGCAACCCCCTCCCGTCACACCCGTATACGTCATCCGAAGATGTTGGCAGATATGGTTCCTTATTATGTTGCTTTTGGAACATGGGCTCCTTTTCTTTCCTTTTTTTCGATGGTTTCGATTATAATCACATCGCATGTGGCCCGCAGCAGAGAGCAACATCACATATATCGTTTTAGGGGTGTGGAGGGCGTGGGGAGAAGCAAGCGATTTAAGCCCATGGAGGAAATAAGGTTACACTGTGCGATGGGAAGAAGGATGAAGGAATGAATCTGGCGAGAGAGAGGTAGAAAATCGGGAAGCAATTCCAAGGACTTGAACGCAATTTAATTATTCTTGAACATACATTGAAAGGCATGGAGGACTTTTTGTTTTTTAGACGAAATATGTGTAAAGAGAGAAAGAGACGGCAGGAAAATTGTACTGTTATTTTTGAGGACACAGAAAGATGGAAGTGGAAGTACATAAATCACTCTTTGACGGGAGTTTTTGGGTTATTTAAAAGTTTGTTGACATTTTTTACACCAACCTACCTATCGGGAATATGTATTTGTGTAACTGTAACACAGGTGTGTTGAATTGCTCTTGAAGTTGAATTTTGAGCTAGTAACAGGTGGTTATGTAGGAATCACTGAAAACATGGTTGAAACAGGGGTGCATATATTTTCCTTGCGGGATGAATGGAACTAAAATTTGTAACTTGTAGGTACATTATTCAAAAATAAATTAGCATGCATGTTTACATATTTACGAACATAATGTGATTGGGAAGTGAGGTTAGATCTCAAAACCTGAGGTTAGATCTCAAAACCTGTTACGTTTTTCTACATTCCGTGACACTTGATTGAAATTTGCCGGAATTTTTGGCACGCAAATTGCAGGTTGATGATTTCATCAGCATTATTGGTTTGTAATTTGTATACTAACCCATGTTAGCCTTATATAAGCAGTAAAAATGGCTATTGTGACCTTTACTCTCACGTAGGCGTAAGGCTCTTTATACGCCGCTGTAAGTGCTTTTCTGTGTCTAATGATCCATTATATTCTCTGAGCTCAGAAACGTTCTTTGCATAGAGTCGACGTATGTTTCAAAATCGATAAACAGTCACGTTTGCCTATGATGGCATACACGTACCTACTTAGGCCAGTGCTTCGTTAAAAACCCCCAGTTAACTTTCTTAGTTATTTTCTTTTGTTGACTTCAAGTACATATACCTACACTCTTTTTTGATAGCAGCTAGGCTTCGGAATGCCGTAGTCTGCCCTCATTCCCTAGATTTCATCCAATATTCTGTCACATTGTTATTCCCTGATTTTTTAGTGTTCGTGAAACAAAGTTACCTACATAAACAGAAGTGTTTAGGACCGCTAGACAATTTGTATTATTATCAAAATATTTGTCGATTGCATAATGCATGCTTCAAAGCATCGTTTTAAACCTTATAACTCATTAAATAAATAGGACTTGTTAAATTTTCTATCTTACCCTTAAAAACAAAAGGCAACGCGTACATAAACCGGTTAAAACTAAACAGCTTTTATCGGGCTGCAACCTGCAAGTAGGTACCTTCCAAAACACATTACGTTTACCCACGATTCTTTTTGTTGCATTGCGTTAAAAAAAAACCTTTTCTGGCCTTAAAAATTATAAAACAAAAAGATTTTTTCTGATCAAAAATGTAGTAGAAATAGGTACGATTTGTCTGTTCATTTATTGAAAAACATCACACAAATTATTCGAATTTCGTTCCCAGTATCACAATTTTGAGACATCTGTGCAAACGACTGAAACCGCAGGTAGGAATTTTTAGCAAACTCTCCATTCATAATGCATTTGAAATTACCTGTTCCTAGATTTGTAGGCAAATTTACAATTCAGAGACTGAGATTGTTAACTATGGGCAGTCGCATTGAACGCGGCCAATGACATCTCGTGTGCAATGTCAAAAATCACAAATCTCTTAGTCTGAACGCATTCATATGACTTTTATTCCCATTCCCGCACATTTCTTATTGCGTTTCTATCTGAAGTAAAAATGGATGATTTTCCTCTATCTTTGAACTATGTTTTATTGATAAAAAAATGTATAATTTGAGTTCAGTTTTAAACACGCGAAAAGAGTCCGAGATTAGACTCTTGTATCAAAATGAATTTTTCTAATCTCGAACACTTTTCGCGTGTTTAAAACTGAACTCAAATTTTGCCTTTTGTTGATTTTTTTGGCAATTTTTGCATGTGCCAAAGAACAGTTCTGAACTTTCAATTCAACAAATAACACTGGGATCTGTCAATGACTTCGTTAAATTATATTGGAAGTCATTCTATTATCATGTAAACGTGGCCTTAAGAAGTTATTCACAAACATTCTGTGAAAAATGTTTTAAAAATTGTCGATAACTTAGGTACCTACTCGTATTTGCAAACGTCGTGATCTGACAATTTAATTTTTTAACCAAAAATTAAACAAATTTGAAAATTGACATGCCGTTTTCAAATAAACGTGCCTAACACAATATTGTGAATAAAAGTATGTTTGAATATTGTCTCATTGTTGGAGCGTTTAATAACTGTCAATGAAAAAGTACTTTAAATTTAAAATATTCAAATTCTGCTTCTGGTTTATTCCCAACCAGACATACATTCATATTTCTTATGTCATATTGTAATGGACTTAGCAATTATAAATTTACCAACAGCCTAATGGAAATCATTATTTTAAAAAAAATGTACTTGTTGTTTTTGTTATTTTCTACCACTTTCCAAGATTGCAATTGCAAATGACAGTCAAACAAAATCGGCCTGACTCACAAAACACCACACCTTGTCTTTCTTTCACTCATTGACTGTTCTGCACCATTCTTAACATGCTGAATTGAATGCTGAGATGGGATTCCACAGGGCGAAATCGTTTTCGTTTGCACGAAGGATTTGCTTTACAGAATGCCAACCCTGTATTTCTTCTGCATAGCTGAACGCTGCCGTAAAATGATGTTAATTTGGCATTTCTCTCGTTTACCTTTCGTCGCTGAACTGTCACCCGTATTTTGACACACACCTTACTTGTTCGTTTTCATTTGTTTTCGTTTTGCCGGAGTAAGCACTTAACATATACCTACACTTACGGTTTTGTTTTTTAAGTAATAGTTAATAATACGTACACCTAATTGATCTACATTTGTTTTTGTGATATGCTTTGGTTAGTAATAATAATTATGTGTAATTTTCAACTAATTCATTAAAATTTATACCTACCTGACTGAATTTCCTCCCGCCAATATTCCGCTGCGCTCGTGGAAAATAAAAGTGTAAACAAAAGTGCTGTGGCTATTAAATATGTTCCATATCCATAGGTATACGTTATACCACCATCTGTTTAATTTGCGCGGCTTTAATTTTTGTTTTTTTTTATGTGCTGCATAGAAACATTTGCGCTTTGTTCGAAATTACGTAAACAATTTACACATGCGCCCACAATGGAACGTGCAAATTCCCAAACTATTTCCTTTTAGCTGGAGTTGGTGTGGTGTGCCCTCGTCGTATTGCTTTTGTAGAGCACGTAATACATGCATAGCTGCGAGTGCCCAACTTTACATTTAGTTTAAGTTCTTTTAAAAATATTCTGTTTGTTGTGCTTTATTTTTCATGGCAGTTACCTACCTACAACGGATATTTTTGTTGTACGTTTTACCGCGTAGGTATGTACGCTAGAAGAGAACGACTTTGCTCCTCCATGCCGCACCAGCACCGCCCTGGGGGCACCCAATTTAATTGTATTGAATTATTTATGAAATACCCAGTCGGTAGTATTGTGTTGCATTGCAAAATATACGGCATGGAGAGAGTTACAGAGCCACGCCATACAAAGACCAACTCCCAGTCATATTCCCAGGACGAAGAGTGCTTCGGCGTTGTCGTACTGGTCCCCTGCAGTGAAAAGCAGGGTTAAGATAACACCACAGACTAACCCTGCACTGATGAGTCCCAAAACTAAGTATGTACATATTCCCCTCAACGCAGCCGCTACCAAAAATTGCATGCATTGTAATTTATTAAATGAAGCCTTAGTTAAATTCCAAAAGTAAAGGAAAATATTAAATAAATAGGGAACTAAAACGCAAATAAAAAAGTAAAATAATCAATGCAGAAAAAACTACTCCCATGGCTGCTGAGTACTGATAAAACTGCTGTTGTGTGGGGTTCATTTATTTTTCTTTATTTGATACTTGCGCTGAAATATGGCAACATCGCATAAAAATAAACAACAAGCACCGTAAAAAAAAAAAACGTTTTACCTCATTCACACAAGAGAAATAATTCCCATTTCACACATAAGCATTTTCAGTTTGTTTGTGTGTGAAAGGAGAAAAAAAATTTGCCAAGTAGCAAGTCGGTATTGACGGTGTGGTGAATTTAGAAGATTTGTTTTCCCCTCCAATCGGTACAGCGGCCATCATGGATTTCTCCCGCAATCATCACAAACAATAATAAACCCAGCGCAAGTAAGAGTAGTTCAACTGCTGTTTAGGTTAGAAAAGCTAGAAGCATTCACATTGATTAGATTTGATTCAACGAGATAGGTGTAGTATTCATGGACTGCGACTATACCGTTCTATTCTTTTAGCACTTATTTATTAAACAGTTCAATCATAATTTTTGTTTGGCATGAGCACATAAGAGTTACCAATGTTGATTGACTTTGACAGCTGGGAAACATAAGTTTCTCTGTACTCTGTAACTTGACAGCATTTTTGAAACCGAACTAAAATCATGAAGTTTTCCTCATGACATCTGGTAACATTGTTTGTTTATACTTTCAATTTGGCCATCTTGGAAATTCTATTTACCCATCTCCTTCTTATAACTTGATTCGCATAAGCTGTAGAATGTAATGTCTCGCTCTAGCTGGTGAATCGGTTCAAAAATGTCTTCTTTTGCGGTTTTGCTTTAGCAAAATGTAAGTGTTCATAGATGTAACAACTGCACTGCAGGTTAATGGTTATTGGTTTATGATGTTGTTTACTTCTCACTAGCGTATTTTGTTGAATGCGTTCGCATTCGCGCGCAGTGTATATGTATATCTAATCAATGGCAGGGGAAATTTGTCTGAAGAATTGGAGTTCTTTTGTTTACGGTCATAAAAACGAATTTATTTTTTGTCTTCCAATTGTAAACACCACCAATGTAATTTTGCATTAAACAATCGATGGTAATTTATTGAACTAACCAGTTATGATGACTGCGGCTGTTGAAATGTTATAGGTAAATTTGTAAGGGAACTCACTCTTAACACCCCGACTCTACTGGAGATTAAAATTTCCCGTAAAGTCACTATTACGTCTCGTGATTGGATGTCAACAATCGATCTCTGCGAATTTTTTTTTTACATGGATGTCTGACATGAATTTGACAGATGCTTGTTTTTTGTTGTTTTTTATCTGTAAATGCCATTTTTTAGACCTACAACCAGGGTTCGGACTTTAGTTGTAAAATTTTGCGGTAGATTTAAAAAAAAAAGTGTAGTAGACTCACTTTTTTTTGTAGTAGATTTTGAATTTAAAAAAAAATGCGATAAAAATTAAGTTTTCAAATATATTTTTTTTAAATGTATTAGTTTATAATTAAGAGAAAAGGCGACAGCCGACAGCAGAACAGAACAACAACAATATATTTAGAAACAGAGAAAGACAAACTTGAGACTTGACTTCAGTATCGGTTCCTGCAAGCAAATGCAGTGAAAACGAGATAGAATGCAGATTTTCTTTTAAAATATATTATAATAGATTGCAGAATCAATAAATAGTGCTTCCAGTAACTGATTATTTGCAATGGGCTTATAAAAATGTGTAAATATGTATATTCAATTTTGATTTAAGTAGTAGATTGTCAGTCGAGCGCAGGGTGCAGTAGATTTTATTTTTTTCCTAAAATTGCAGTAAAGCCCGACCCCTGCCTATACAACCTCTATTGCTCTTGCGATACGTTATAAAATGCCATGGCATGATATGCCCAGTATAGATATGTGGAAATTGTATGGTATAAGGTTTGTTTGACGTGGCTAGCACTAGTGCCCACTAGTGCGCACTGAGAAGTGTCAGCTAATTTTCAAGCCTGTCAAAAACCCTGCACTACCCTGAAAATTCGACTTCTATATCGAACGCAAAACGTTGCCCTGAAGTCTGTCAGCTGTTAATATTGACAAATATTTATCTTTTGGTAACACTATTTCCCGTTTATAGTTAAAAATGAGTGAACTAAATTCTGAATTTGGGTTTGTATATTGCAAATAGTTGATAAAAGTGTTCGCAATATATATGACGAGTTTGAAAATGAAATGACAGCAAGCGAAATGACAGCAAAACTCAGCACTGAATTCTTGCCCCCACAAATTAACTGGGGTCAGTTCAGGGCACAACTAGGGTGCCCTAGAAGCCATTTCAAACACAGGTTTTCAGTACCAGGGCGAGTTTAGTGCTATATCGAACGCATTAGGGTTAACCCAGTGCGTACTAGTGCGCACTAGGGCCCACGTCAAACAAACCTATAGATGTCAGACATTTAGTCGGAGAGATAGGTATGTATTTATCTCTAGTGGAGTCGGAAGGTTTTATAGGTACCTACGCACGTGCAGGAAATACCTAATTAGATTTTATGCAGGAATAGGTATGAATATGAAAGATGATGATGGCTGATGTTCGATTGAGAACAGAATCTTTGCATGGGTTGCTCTAAGACAAATACAATTTGAGAAAAACTGCAGCTTTTGACACTTCTCTAATCTGTTTGAGAAATCATAACAGAAATAATTGTGTAGGTATAGGTTCCCATCTTAAAAGTGTTCTTAAACAAAGAGTCATAGCTAGGGAAAGGTTTGAGCAATAAAAACTGATTTGACAAATTATTAAAGCAGTCAGACCTCTGACATCATGGTTGGCCTGGATTCAGCAAATGCCTAGTTTTTCAATTGAAATTGACGGAAAATTTAGTCAAGAAAGTCCAGCCTGACTACTCAGTTGACATTTCAAATTTCAATGGCGCTGTTCCTTTTGTTTTTTAAAATTTGACAGTAAAAGTAAAGGTGAAGATTGCACTAACTAACAACCCAAGGGAGTTGTCTAACTTTTCGTAAAATATAATGCAAGCCTAACTTAATGAACATCTAATCCCGCAATAAAAAAGTGCGCACATGTATTGCTATAGTAGACGTCAGTAAGCATACATAAATTTGACGTAACTGCTGAGTGACCAGTTGATGACTTTAGCGCAGCGTTTATAATAAAAGGGGGTAGTTGTTTTAGCTATATGTAACAACCTGGAACGTTGCGCTAGTTGACAAGACAATTTTGACGCGTGCGAATACAAGACCAGACAAACCTAGTTGACGTTCTACATAAACAAAGTTTACCATGCTGGAACTCTGTCACGGGTACTTTTATAGGAAATTTGTTGTGCTATGTTTCATTTGCCAAAGACATACTTATAGAACCTACCTATCCCTTCTTGAAGGAGCCAAAATATATTTCAAACTTACAATCAAATTGCCAATTATACGCGTCCTTAGCTTTAAACTACATACCTTATATAACAATTTACAAACAAATCTAATAAATATCTTGTTTTTTGTGATGTTCTGATTTTACAGGCCGGTCGATACGCCGCAATCGTATGCGAAGGGTGGCATTGGACCGCCGCCCACGCAACAACAGCCCCAATCCCGTTCAGCAACTAGTCCCCTCTCACCGCCACGCCCTGGACCGGGTGCCACAGCCAACACCTATCCGAAATTCGCCGACGTTAATGCGGTACGTGAAGCACCACACCGTTACATACAGCAAAGCTCGTACAGTATCGGTCCGATGGCGCAATATCGCGAAAGCCCATACACTCGAATACCTCAGATGCCGCCTGCCCAAGTCCAAGACTACCACCGTGCAGCGGCGGCTGCGGCAGCCTCTTCACCCGTTGTCGTGTCGAGTAATAGCAGCCTACCAACGATTGTATCTGGCGTACCCACCGCCAATTCGATGGATGGTGCGGTGCAATTCTCGCATGCACCGTCCGGTCAGCTGCTTGCGAGTGTCGGTGTAGCCGGCAGTTCTAGCGGTGGACCTGTTCTGCCGGGTGGAGCTGGAGGTATGCTATCCGTTGGTCGTCAACGCATCCCTGGTGTATTGCTGCCGCATCCGCAGTCGACATCTGTGCAATATGCGACAACCGAATATATTGCTCATGCGCGACAACAACAACAGCAGCAGCAACAGCAAACGCAGCAGCAGGCACCACCCGATCCCGGAGGGCAACCATACAAGAAGATGCGACTCAGCGACTCTAATCACCTGCCACCTGTAGTTTCAAGTATGAACGCTGCTGGTCAACAAAGTATATCCACGCAACAGCATCCGCACTCGCAGCACCAACCGCATCAACATCAGCATCAGCAACAGCCGTCGACGCAACCCTCTCCGCTGCAACAACAACAACAGCAGCAGCAGCAGCAGCAACAACAACAACAACAACAATCCCAACAATCCCAGCATTCTTCGCAACCACCATCGCAACAACAGTCCCAGCTGCTGCCGCAGCCACCCACATCATCGCTCATAGTCAACCGTAGTTCGCACTTAGTACAGTCGCATTTGCAATCAGCTCCAGGTCCCTTACCAGCAACCAGCATCAACAGCAGCACGGCCAACAGCGGCCACCAATCGGCGATCATAAATATTCCAGCGACACAACAACTCAAAATTGAGACGCGTGAACATCAGCGACCCCCGCAGACGACTGAAGCCTATCATCCCCAAGTAGAGGCGATCTCCCCCACACTGCCAAACGACACCGCCGAAGAGCGCCGTACCGCCAAGGAGGAACTGCTGATGCAGATTCAAAAGGTCGATCTTGAGATCGTTAACGCCGAAAACACCATGGCCATTTTGCAGAAGAAAGCGCAACTACTGCAGGAAGCGTCGAGTAAGCCGAAGTTAGCGATGGAGGAGAAAGCCCTCCAGCCGAAGCGACGCCATCAAACCTTGGCCCAGAAGATCTACGATGGAAATCGAAAGATCGCCGCCTCTCGACATTCCATTCTGAGTTCGTTAGGTCCGCCCATTGAGCTGCCACTGTACAATCAACCATCTGATGTGGAGGCATGTGCGGAAGCTATCAAACACCATCAAGCCACTATAAAGACGCACTTGCTTCAGCATTTAAAAAAGGTCAAGCATGAACGGTACGTCCATAATACCGGACTAGTGGAAAAATACGCGCAAGCATCGCAAGAATGGCTAAAACGGGTTGAAAAGTCTGAGTCTAGCGCCAAACGGAAAGCTCGTGAGGCGAAGAACCGTGAATTCTTTGAGAAGGTGTTCACGGAGCTGCGCAAACAACGAGAAGACAAGGAGCGCTTCAATCGTGTCGGTTCGAGGATCAAATCCGAAGCCGATTTAGAGGAGATTATGGATGGACTGCAGGAGCAGGCTATGGAGGATAAGAAAATGCGGTCCTATGCTGTGATACCACCACTGATGTTTGACACCAAACAACGGCGTTGCATCTACCAAAATGAGAATGGTGCCCTTGCCGACATGGTGGCAGACTACAAAGACCGACAAAACGTGAATGTGTGGACAACAGGCGAGAAGGAAATCTTCAAAGAGAAGTTTCTGCAGCACCCGAAAAACTTTGGCGCGATCGCAGCAAGTCTGGATCGAAAGTCGGCGCAGGATTGTGTTCGCTACTACTACCTCAGTAAAAAGACGGAGAACTATAAGCAGTTGTTGCGAAAGTCACGACAGCGTACGCGGAGCTCGAGAAATCCCCAGAAATCTCAACAAGCACAAACGCAATGCATTATCGATTCGCTGACGACAGGAGTGACGACGCGTTTGCAACGCGAACAACAACAAAAGACTGGTGGTCGTGAGCGTTCGGCTGCCGCGCATTTGTCGTCCCACAACTCGTCATCTGCGTCGAGTAATTCAGCGTCGACTTCAACATCGACAACTGCGACTTCTACGACGGCGTCAACTACAACTTCATCCGCAACGCATAGTTCGACAGCAAGTTCAAAGGGGTCGTCGTCCAATGCAGTGTCATCGTCAAAGTCATCTGGCTCGTCAACTGCGACAACAACGACAACACCTTCGTCATCCGTATCGTCCAGCAAGCCAACAAGTGACCCTTCATCTGCAGTGGCAACAACAACAGCAACAACAGCAGCTACAACCACCAACACCACTACCGCCACGGAAGCAGCGACGACTACACCATCAACGACGGCTGTTACAAATTCCAGTACTTCCGCATCTGCAGTGACAACATCATGTACGACAACCTCAACCACAGTTGTGGCATCATCATCATCATCATCGTCGTCGTCGTCGTCGTTGACAACAACAACTGGAACCACGACGACGACCAGCCCATCTACAACTGTAGATTCCACTTCGAAAGTGCCGGTGGATCGAAAGTCACCTTCCACAACGAGTGCTTTGGTTTCAAACCCGACTACTGGAAAAGATGAACAGCCAGAAAGTGCTGCCACTAGTTTATCTAGTTCTGAAACCAATGGACCGATGGCAGAAACCCCCATTGAGGCAAGTGGTGAACAATTGAATACCACCCCCAGCTCCACAGAATCGAAAAGCAGCGAGGAAAAAAGTGGTTCTGTTACAAATGTTGCAGGCGACAAAGATGTATCTGCAGTTCCACCACCACCACCCAAGTCAGTCACCCCCAATGCAGTTGGCAGTGCCAATACCGTCAAATCATCTATGGACAGCATAACAACACCAACGCAGCAACAGAACAACAACAGTGCGGTCTTGAATTCTAGCTCGCATTCTGCTGGTACACCAAACGGCATCAAAACCTCATATGCTGCAGTTTACGCTTCGTCTATTAACGCAGCGGCATGCAATGACGCAAAATCGGGCGCAATCGGTGGTGACAAGGAAAGCGGCGCTTTGAAAATGACAGAGGGTGGTCTCCTGCTACCGGGACAGAAAACAAAGGCGTCCGACGCCGATGGTGGCAGTGATAATAACTCGGATGTTAGGTGAGTCCGCCAAATGTGTAATTTTTATTTGTTTTCAAATCCTTTGTTTTGTTTGTGGTTGTGCGCACCCCATCCGGGTGGCGCACGCATTATCCTTGCGGGATTGTTTGCAAAGACGCGGTGCGTTGAATTTCTCACTAACCAGCGAGTTACGAAGGTAGAGGCTATAGTAATCTTTGTTCGTTATTCTGTTGGACTATCGACGAGTTTTGGGTAACTTCACTTTGCTAATTAGGAAAATTGCACGGACATCATTTGATTTCATTTGTAGTCGGCCAAAGAGATACTGATTTGAATCGATTGGTACAATCAAATGTTGAACAATTCCTGTGTTTGCACATAAGTGAACGAATATTATTTTTGAATGGGGTTTGTTTGAAATCTGGTGGGTTTTTTTTGTAGTTTAGCTCAGTTGTTTTGTATCAACTGAGTGAATTAGCTTTGCAACTGTCCCTGACTTTGGAAGGAAATCCGAACAGCTAAGGATTGTCGCATATGCATTGAGGAGATTCTCTTATGACAGAGTGGTTTTAGACTATTTATAGTTGTGCACGCAGAGGGTTTGTTTTAGGTTAGGTATATATACGACCGCAATCATCTTTGGTTGCTTGTCATTTGATACTCCTTCGAGCGTGGTTTTAATGATCAGATGGTCAGAAGCAGTTGCAATTGTAACCATCCAACTATTTAATGCGGAAAATCCTCTGCCATTTGTGCTTTCCTGGAACAATATGAGCCGCCTGATGGGATTTTTGAATACACACAAACGGTTCGCTGTTGTGTCAGCCATACAATTGGTGTTGGCATTGCTAAAGCGCCGCATTGTTGGTTCGTCTTTTTGATTGCGATGGTCAGGTACAGGTTTCTCTCTCAGTTGGTCTGTGTCGAAAGTGTAAAGAAAGATTCACTTGCTCAATAGAATCGTAGGATAGATTAGGTTAGGTATGTGGCACTCAGGTCAATATTGACCCATTGTGATGCCCATTGGGGGAAAAGGTTGTCCCTTACCCATAATAACCATGTCTATAGATACCTGTGTTTAAGCACTCACTGTGCTGTTGCACACAAACCATCCTGTGGATTTGATGAAGCTCAATATCTTGCCCATATGTATGCTGGAAAGCTCGTCTCGGTCGTGGAATAGTAGGATACTCCACCGGCTCACTTAACGCAGAACCTAGTCCCGAAAGTGCGGGCCTTTGTGAGTTTTTTCAAAAAGATATATAATATAACGTCAACTGAAACGTCTGTGCTAAAAATTGTATTAGTACAACTTAACTTGTTTGTGTTAATGTGAAATTAATACAACAAATACAAATCGAACAATATAAAGGGCTTTCCAATAAGAGGTGTTATTTTGGTATTCAAAGAAAAATGCCACTTTTTGAGATAAATGATCGGATGTTTATTTCATGATAAAGAGGAAGGTATGCCGTTAATAATGAAAAACAACATCAGCCAAATGGCCACCACGAGCACGTATACAGGACCATATCCTTTTCATGAAATATTCCATAACCAAATCGCAAAGTGGCTGCCCTATGTCCTCGATAGCCTCACGAATTTTATCTTTGAGGTCTTGAATCGACGCTGGGCTGTTGGCGTAGACCTTATCTTTCACGTGGCCCCAAAGGAAGAAGTCGCAAGGTGTTCAATCACAAGATCTCGGTGGCCAATTGTGATCACCTCTCCGAGAGATAACACGGTCCGGAAACTTTTCCCGTAAAAGATCAATGGTTTTGTTGCTTGTGTGGCACGTAGCGCCGTCTTGTTGAAAGTAAACGTTGTCCAGATCAATACCATCCAAATACGGTGTTATGACGTTTGTGGAATGCCCAATTCCAAAGAACGACGAGGAATGGACAAACCAGTGGCGTAACTATACCATCGGGGGTCCGTGGCAAATTCTTTTGATGGGGCCCTATCAGTAAAAATCGTCACGTTGCACTCAGTTTAATTTTAATAAACTTCGAGATTTTCAGCGTACTCAATTACACGTTGTATATGTGCCCACTAATGGCCATAGGCCTCCTCTCTGAGGCGAGAGGAAATGGTCTGTAGTCCCCATGCTAGCCCAATGCGTATTGGAGACTTCACATTCAATGCATTCATTATCTATTCGCTATCTTTTCGGTGAAGGAACAACATCGTGAGGAAACCTGCATACATTTACAATGAAATAAAAATAACAATTTAATTTCAATAAGATATTTATTAAGAAAAATATATAGGGCCGGGGCCCTCTTGGGTCGGGGGCCCGTGGCATTTTGCCAGCCCTGCCACCCTATTGTTACGCCACTGGGACAAACCTGGGTTTTCTTCAACACTTTGGGCTACAGCAGCAATATTCTCAGTTGTTCTTGAGCGACGTGCACGGGTCTTATTCTTCACATCACTAACTTGTCCCAACAGCTCGAATTTTTCCACCGATTTCTGTATTGCGGTCCGACAAGGTGCTTCACGGCGACCAAAAAATGCTTTAGTTTTGCGAACTGTGACTACAAGACTGTCACCATTTTTGTAGTGAATTTTAATAATTTCAATGCGTTGTTGAAGCGTGTATCGTTCCATTTTTAGTAATGGCGTAGTTTCTACTTGTCAAATGTTAAATAATAAAAGCTTCAAAAGTGACAGCTACCGAAATAACGGGTCATTCACAATAACACCTCTCTAATTGGAAAACCCTTTATTTCACAAACATTTAACAAACCACATTTGGCCACACATATTTAATTCTGTCATTTCATTTCTGTTTTCAGTGATCCCAAAAAGAAACATCTTGACACGGATGCCACTTCGACTCCTGCCAATCTAACAAACGATACTGCACCGGCAGTAACGTTAAACGACAGCAACTCAACTGACAACAAAGGTAAGTCCTCAGTTCGATGGCAAGTGCCTTCGTGTGACACAAGTGAAATTGTTAATATCACCATCGCTCACTCAATATGATATAATTAATTCTTTTTACTTTGCATCTGTATGGAAATTTCGGCATCTCTGCAATATAATTTAATTAATTTAATGAAATTGCCACTGTGTGGCATTCATCATTTATTCATATATTACTCGCGTTCGTTTCGTCCGCTTTTTCTACCGGGAGAAAACATTTTAAATTAACTTTATTGACAATTCGAGGATGAATTCAAATTAAAATTAAAAGGACGTGCGGCATGCGGCTATTCATCAAAATGTAATAAAATGTCCTTACATCCTGCCAGAGAGAGAGAGAGAGAGAGAGGGAGGAACCACTTAACGCACTGCTTCATTTCCGTTCTGGTTTTTATTTTGTTTTATTTTCATCAGTTTTATTGACGTCGAGTTTTTTCTCTTTGCTTTGGTGTTTACTCACCACAATTCTCCTGGTTCTTTTTACCAATCAACCATCAAACCACAAAAAAAAAAAGAAAGAAATACTAAAAAGAAAATCTCGCCAGTTAAAAATATTTTAATTAACTGCCCAGCTTGGCTGAGCATGAAATCACAGCATTCACTCGTGCTGGGGGGAAGAGTGAAGAGAGAGATAAAACGGTTGGTTTGGGTGGGTTGCGGGAATGCGGTTGATGGATAAATAGATCGTTGGCCAAGGGGTCCTTGCATTTTTATTTGATTTAAGGATATTTTAAAATTCCATAAAATATCCATAGTGGGAGTGCAAAAACGAACGGACTCGGGGAAATTGACAAGAGTTGGTTCGGCAGTTTGGTTGATTGGTAGTACTTTATTCCCCAAACAGGACGAATGGACACAAACGGATACAATTTTCGTATAAATATAGAATGAGACTCGCAAAAAATGCGATTCGTTCGTCTCCGCCGTCCGCCGTCCGCATGCCAAACCAACAACCGTGAAAAGAAGGAGAAACACAAGTGGAGAAAAAAGAAACGCGATGGTAGTTACTCGTCCTGTAGGCCCGTCGAGGGTTATTTTGTAGGTAAAAATTATACAAAACGAATGACGAACGAGGAAATGATTTCTTCCTGTGGCCTGAAAGAGTTAATTAAATTCAAATTTTTAAATATTCATGCAAATAAATTGTCAATTAATTAAAAACCAACTGTATACACGCTTTGGAAACACAGATTTATGCCACTCATATGGTATTCCGTTTTTCAGTGCCGTTGGGGGTCTTATGCCTTTAACACGTTTGTTAATTTGCTTGTGATGTAGGTATGTTGTGGCACAGATGCACATCAATCGGAATACTTTGTGTCAGTATGCAGTGAGGACTTTGATAGGTGATGATTGTTTCTGACATGTTTGAAAAGTCAATAGGGACACAAAGGATTCGTGGCAATTATTAATTTTTGTTTCCAAAGGACGTGTGTTGATTCTATCCCCAAAAGACGATAAAGAGCTTCAGGATGATTGCATATGTATGGATGCTTTGATTGCAGTGAAATAAACTGTTTTGCGGCATGATGCTTGGAGTGGATCTGCACAAGACTCTTTAACTAGCGGCTTTTAGCCTGCTGGCTTCGGTTTTTTCATTTCATTGGTGTTGGTTTCTTTTCAATCGTAGCCCCAAAGATTCAATCGGTCCTATGCATAAAGCATTTGCTCGAAATGAAATGTATTTTCCATCCAAAGTAATATAAGCGGCAGCGGCCCACTTTTTTGTGTAAATAAATTCTTATGACCAACATTTTTGACGAAACCAGTCACCAAATCGGGCCACCGCGCAATGGTACAACCGTTTTAAAGCCGTATAAATATGAAAACGGCGAAAATAGCACAAAAAACTGTTTGGGCAAGCTTTCTGTCAGCAAATGGCAAAATACCTTCCAAATACCGAGAGCGGCAACTCTGGTAAAGATCATCACCCCTATTGCGAGTGTCAAATATCAATCAATTGACGACTGACAAATTTGTCAATCAAAACAATTTTTGGTATTGTGCAACTCATTTGATAAAATTTATGGTTATTGTGAATAAATTGACTGTTGTGAACGCGCCATGATATTTGACAGTTTGTCAAGAGCAGAAAATTTCATTTATTACTTGTGTTTTGTGCAGCATTTTGCTCCGCCAACAGAATTTTCCGTTCTTCCATTGTAATTAGGGTTATAGCGAATAAATTCCGATGGAAATGTTAACCTTGTCAGCAATGTAAATCAGATTGCTGAATAGAAAACATTCCCAGGGAAATTTTATTCCCAATAGGGGAATACGATATTCGGATTTCTGTGTTGAGCTTTTATTTTGTTTGAATGTTGTTCCTCCGCTGATTCCCGAGATTGGTTGTCAGCAATGTCACCCACGGTATTGGTGTTCACATCATGATCAATGTCTTCACAGCCGAAAACTCGTCCACGAGGATTAATGCTGGCGTTAATTAATTGAATGGCAGCTTCCTTCATATGACTCAAATGCAAACGGTTCAGGCCACTCTGCTGTTGCAGTAATTTCAGTTTTGTTTTGCATTTTGTACGCTAAAACATTACAGAAACATTTTCCACAAAAACGCAACTGACAAAACAATTGACAGTTATCACAAAAAACTCATCTCAATTGACAATCGCAATAGCACTTTGACTTCATTCAAAATGGAAATCGAATACGAGTTGATGATAATCAATCATTTATTGACAATTGACAATCGCAATACCATCCACAAAAATTTGGTGATAACCATCGTATATCGTTTATTTTTTGACACTTTCAAAAATTAAGGTTCCTAGCTTTGCTTGGATCACAAGTTTATGGCGTGTATGTCTCAAGGCATCCGGTGTCTTAACAAGTTCAATTTGTTGGTTTAACATCCATCTAACAAAAGGGGGTGGTTGTTTGCTAAATCTTCACTTTTTATCAGTTTTGACGTATTGATCTGGTTTATGCTAAGAGTTTTGTATTATGTCGAAAATTTACACTAGCAGTGTATTTAGCCTAAGATTGAAATGTTCTTCCCGAATATAAGATCGCATTCGGTGGATAGAAAGGGGCAGAGACAAGATATATTAAGACACCCAACTATGAGGGGGATGACAGTTTCAATGCACGAAAATCTGAAAACAAAAATATAAAAAGAACGTCAATAAAAGTCTCCGATACGCTAACGCATTTAAGTCAAACTGACGTTCGCACAAAAGTTGGGCAGCCGCAGAAACGTTTTCACATTTTAATTCAAGATGTTTCTCCAAATGGAAATGACAGATGACTGTCATAGTTTTCAACTCTTAATTTTTTACTGGCTAGTATTTCATTTCATTGATTAAATTTTCGCAGTATGACAACAAATATTGGCACCCGAAAGTACTCGTATGGGAGCAGAGCCGACTTTGTTTCTTCTCTGACACAGGGTCTCTGTCACCTCAGGTGACCATATCAATCGTAATATCACAGATGCGCTGCAAATGTTTGCCAACCATCCCAGTTTTGCTGCGTTCAGAATTTCAATTTTCTGACATGTAATGTAAGCGGCCATTAACCCCCTATTAAAACCGGTAAACTCTACGTTACTGATATAAATGCTGTGTATTTATTATTGAAAACAGCAAAAATCTGACGTCTTTCTGGTAGGATGTGTTCATGAAAATTGATGTAAGCGTCAAAAACTTTCTGAAGAATGTAAAATCAAACAACATACACCCATATAAGCAGTTTATAGCACTTTATCAGAAATACTTGCATACCTGTGGGCTGAGGACGTGCTTAAATAAAGCGTCCATAGAAAAATTTCGCCGCTCTAAGATTTCTGTGTCCAATTCGCCGTACGTTTCATTTGTTTTAAACTGAAATTGGAAGGGTGTAGTTTTGAAATTCTGGAATATTGTTTTTAAATATTGGAAAGACACAATGAGTAGGAAATAGGCGTGTTTCTTTGAGTTTGATCTCAGCAAAGCAAAGTAAAGTACGATTTTTAGCACGCGATAACAACAACTCTACTGTAAGTCTCGAAGTGTCAGTTGTTGTAATTGCGTGCTGAAAATCCTACTTTACTTTTCTTTGCTAAGATCAAAGCTTAAAAAAACAGGCCTAATGTACCTAGAACTGAATGAGTTGCCCGTCACAAGGTCTGTTAATTCAGAAGTGGAAACAGAGCGAGGAACTTGACAGTCACATTTTTGTAAATCAACTTTCAGTGGATTAAGATAGCTATTTGACTTCTTACAACTTTTGGAAACCAACCAGACTAAAATAAATGTCTACACATACCTACACATATTCTACGCAGATAAATTCAGCACCTTTGCGGAGAAAAAATTCGCATTCCTATTATTGTCACCTATAGTTTTAGATCGAGCAGCCATTTTGCTCTCAATTTTTCATTATTTGCGTCAAAATTAAAAACGGCTTCACTCAGTAAGTAATTTGTTTCAATGTCAGCTCTAAGGATTGAGTCCATTCCATCTGTTTATTGCACTATTAGTGTTTAAATGTCATTCGATATACCTTCTTCTTTTTCAGTAGTGCAGCAGTTAGTTGCGCTGGAAATTTTAAGAGTTTTCAAAGGTTTACCTTGCTCGAAGTTTCATTCATACGATTGACTGGGATACTTGCATTGTGTAATCTAATGCGAACTTCATGAAATGTCACTTCGCTACCTTTTCACAAATCAAACTAAACAAAGCACAATGAACCATATTTTCGTCGCTTGCACAAAGCACCTCAATCAAGGCTGAACAAATTCTGGATTTCCTACCAATCACTGCTGTCAGGGTGACAGAACCAATCAATCAATCGTTAGATTTACATTTTTATTTTCTTGATAGCTCTTGCACTCATCACAAGTCACAACCATTACCCACCAGTGGTAAGTGTCTCTAACTGATGGAGATGCCACGTTTTGTCTGTCACTCACTTCTGTTGTTTATTCCAAGGTCAGTCACGACAAGGAAGCCACTCATGCGGTTGAAAACATTTAGTGAACAATCACTTAACTACTTCACTGAACGGTTCCAAACAATCATTTACAAAGAAATATGAATATATTTTTCCAGAAACACTACCAAACACCTTTCTGTATAGATTTAAATATTTTATTATTTTAAACAAATTGGAATTGGACAAATTCACAAAAATTACACTTTTCTAATGTTCACTTTTGGCTGGTGGTGGTTCACTTTGTGGGTTCTCCTCGTTAGCATGGCACATCTTGCGGTGCTTGTGCACAAAGTAATAGCTCGGGAACTTGCTGCCACATGTTTTACACGGATAGTACTGGACATTCATGTCTAAAGGACGCACTTCACGGCGTTGTAAATCGTTTGCTGCACTCACTGCTGCAGCCGCTGTAACTAGTTTTTCGTCCTTTTCTACTTCTATGCCTGCAATGGACGCTGGAACCGCTGCGGGTGTAGTTGTTCCCGACGACACGGACGATGACGATTTATTGCTGCTGGTGCAGTCCAGCGACAGTGGATTCAAATGCCTCTTGGCGTGCTTCTGATAGCAGTACTGTGACTTGAAAGTGTGCTTGCAATAGACACAGTTGTATATTTCGCCAGTTTTTGAATTGGAGCAAGCTCCGGAGCCTTTTCCTCCCAGATCCTCGCTGTTTTCAGATTCTTCGGATTGCATTTGCCGTTGGCTAATTGTCTTGGCCATTTGCTGATGGAATGAGAAGGACACACTCTGTTGGGTGCGTTCTTGAGTTGGGGCGAAGTGCACAACATCGGGCTTGTGACCGTAGGCATCGTTGAGAACACGTCGAAAGCGTATCGGTCCGTCGCAACTGGCCACGTCGATAATAGTTTTATTTTCACCTTCCGTTTGGGCTGTGGTGGGCTCTTTAGCTATCAGGGGTGTTGGTGGCGGTGGAGTAGGCTTCATGCGATGTTTCTCGCCGGACCGCTTTGATTTGTGATGACGTTTAGGTGGCGGGTTCGACGCGGATGGGGGTGGAGTGCGTTTCGGTGATGCGACCATTGCGACAGGAGTTGGCGCTGGTTGAGGGGATGAAACAGCAATGGATTGTGTATCACTGTCGGAGAGTTCATCTGTGGCAGGAGATACAACTGGTCCGGGAGCAAACTGATGTTGCAGGCTTTTAAAGGGGGTTCCAGTGCTGGACAAGGATACGTGTTGCATTGGCGGCGCGATAAATCCCAAATTCGGTGCGGATGCTTTGCTGGCGATTGGTCGGATTATTTTGTTGTTATTGGTGTTACTACCCAGAAAATGTCCGCTACTGAGGTAGCCTTCGGATTGAGCACGAGCCAGGAAAGCCCTTAAAAAAGACACCTTTTTTTAAAAAAAGAAATCAAGTACAATTAGTTTCGTGTGTTATTTACCGACAAATTTCGAGCGCCCGCGGCATGTGCAGCACATGAGTGGCTAACAAAACTCCAAAAATATTATCCACATTCAGGTCCAAGTATCCAGTGTACATGTATGTCAGAAGCGGTGCAAATTGTTCCGCCGTCACATTGGTCAGGTACAAGACCATATCTGGAGAATTGACGGCTACACTTTCATCCAAACGTATCGCCGAACGCAAATATCCACTATGCATGCTCAGAATGATACTGTGAGCAACGAAACGCACACTGGGCGATGGTCCAACTTCAAGGACAATATCGGGCGGAGTTGTGGCCATTGTTGGCGGCGGCAGTTGATTTAGTGCTGATGAATTCGCTGATGAAGCAGTTAACCAATTTGTAAACATAGCGTTTTCAATAAAAATATCCCTTTGAACAGTGTCCCCAATTAAATGCTACCGCGGCAATAACTCAATTATCACTGAAGTCCTGCGGAATTGTCTGTCAGTTTTTATACGTTGAAAAGAGGCGTTCAATTGATTGCGCCCACCACAACGGGAGAGAATCTCTGCATTTCGTTAGAACTTACTCCTTTCAGCACTGTCCATTTCCATTCGCATCCTGCGGACAGGATATTCCATTCCATCGTCATAAATTATATGAAAGGACTTATTTTTCTCTCTCAATTGGGCTCTTTCACTCACTCAGTTTGAGCGAAGCTAAAGAGTCGGATGCTCGGATCCGGATGTATTTGGGTGTCTATAGCAAGAGCGCTTCTGCGCATCGAGGTACTGTTGAATTTCACGTGGTCTGTGAGTTTTAACTCCTGTTTAAGGGGTTTGTTTACATTCTCCTTGGAGGTTGTGTGGGTCTTTCTCTTTTGTCATCAACTCCACCTTCCTTTTCAATCTCCGTCTTTAGTTTGTTTGTGGTTATTTGTACTTTCTTCTTTCAATTGATTTAATTTGATTCATTGATTCATTTTTTTAGCGGCAGAGGGTGGACGATATTTTTAAGGGGAAATTAAATGTTTGTCTATTTGATTGATATGGGTATGTTTTTTTTTTTTTTTTTTTAAAATTTGGAAAGCGTCTTCTGCATGTACCTATCGGTCAAGTGGGGTATGCGGCCTTGTGCGAGTAAATTTGTTTCAAATTGGGACATTGAAATTGAATAATAAGCATGCATGCAATGAACCACGTTAGACGAACAACATTCAACTGTGAACTAGGACAGTACCAACTTTGCTGTTGCTGCTTGGAAAATTGTGTCACTCTACAAATATATTTCCTTCACAACATCGTGAAATCTGAAGACAACATATTCCAGCAAAGAGAACCAAACAAAATATAGACAGAGAGAAATAGAACAAAACCATAAAGCTGGTGACATCTATCGAATAGCATTCGCAACAAAAAACAGCTAATTGTTGCGATCTTTGTTCAGCTTTTGATACTGCTAACGACTCTACCGGAAGTTGTTTATCACTCAGACTGCAAAGTGACCCATTTACTCCACACTTTAATTTATAGGATTCTTGTCCACAACCGCTCGTTTTTGTTAGATGCTTGTCAGACATTCACGAAGAAAAATACCCTAAGGTCCAATGAATACAGTAATTGATGAGCTAAGTGCTCGCCGCCAAATTTAGGCGCGCTGTCCGTACTTAACTCATTACATTAGATTACATTATAAGAGCAGTCATAACCTCAAAAAACTAACCACTAAGCCACTCCGCTCACGTCAGAGCTTATTCCACCAAAAAACCCCTCACATGCGACGACTGTCATTCAAGTGTGAATACATAAAAGCTTTTTCGACATCTATATGCATTTACAGAGAGCCCGTTAAGATTTAGATGTCTTCCGTTCAATATATTTGGTCCAAAGGATGACCTCAAAATATTTTATAACTAAGAAAAGATCACATGGCTATTTCTACAGTAGAAAACCGAAAGTCTATTTCTGATAATCGCTCAGCATAAGCCAACCGCCCCGACAGACAGTGCAACCTGCAAGTAAAAACCAAAAGTGTTAATCACACTTATGTTATCACGGAATAAAGCACAGGTTACTACTCGGTGATCTAGTTAATGATCGCATTTGACCCTAATCCAATTCAAAGAGTAAAGAGTGAGCTAAAGAAATTGCAGTTTCGCGTAGGCAAAACTTTTTTTCTCACTCGCTCTCGAAAATTGAAAATCTTTCTTGAATCGAATGCGAACTGCGTTATACAGAAGCTGCGATACTACTAATTATTTTTAGTGTCCAGGCTAAATTTTTCGAGCTCACAATGGCGAAATTTTCCATACAAAATTGCATATTGTGACCTACAAAATATTTAGTGTGGAGGTTAAAAATGATTATTTAAGGCCCAAGGTAAATTTAACATGGTGGCCATTGTGAATACATGCTTGTTAAACAATTGAGACGGATTTGTCAAGTATTTTGTCAAACTTCACGCTTCAAGAACTTATTTATGGTTAATCTTTGGATCAAAGTTTGAAAATTTGCATCAGATTTCAATTTCGCTTCTGTAAATTTAAAGTCGAGACTTAAATTGATTATTAGTGCGGCACTTTGAATTTTGTTCCACTATTTCTTATATAACTTGTTTTAAAAACAATAAAGGTACCTACGTATTAACGGCCGTCCCAAAGTTTTTAGCTACTTTGATTTCGTTGGTGGTTCTTCATTAAAAAATATGCGCCGTACTTATAAAAAATGTTTGTCTCGACTTTAAAATTTACGGAAGCTTACAATTGCGCAACTGTATGAATAATATTGCCACTGTGAACTAATAAAATTAAGAGCTAACTTTATTTTTAAGGCCTAATGTTTTTCCGCGATTCCGCAAAACCATTTTTAGTGTCCAGGCTAAATTTTTCGAACTCACAATGGCGAAATTTTCTATACAAAATTTTATATCATGACCTACAAAGTATATAATTTGAAGGTTAAAAATGATTATTATTAGGCAATAACGCCACAAATGTTGGCTTCCAAGTACCCTAACGTTTCTGGTTTGTTGGCGTAGGCGAGCGTCTTCACATATCCCCAAAGAAAATGATCCAATGGTGTCAAATCAGACGATCTTGGTGGCCAATTGACAGGTCCATTCCGCGAAATTATGCGCTCATCGAATGTTTTCTTCAATAAATCGATTGTGACGTGCGCTGTGTGGCATGTAGCGCCGTCTTGTTGGAACCTCATCTCATCCACATTCATGCCATCCAATTCGGGAACGAAATAGTCCAATCGGTGGCGAATCGATTCATTCGATTCGCTGCTCTACAGCGGCAATTGTTTCTTCGGTGCGCTCTGTTCGACGTCTCTGCGGATGCGTATTATCACATAGAGTAAACGTAGTGCGAAAACGATCCATGGTTAACCGAATTAATTGCTCTGATGAACGATTATGTCGACCATAAAATGAACGGAGCTTGCGGTAAACTTCGCGAACTGAACCATTATTTTCGAAATAAATTTGCACGATTTGCAAGTATTGTTCATTTGTTTATGATGAAATGGCAAACTAAACTGAACATAAATGACATTAGAGTTGCCAGATTTGACCACAAACTGTCAGTTTTATCTCTATTCGAAAAACCAACCTCCGTAGGGACCCTAGGCTTAGCTTCTAACAACCATTCGTTTTGTGTGAGTTTTTTCACTTTCGGGACGAATGGAAGGGATCTACAGGGATAATTAAGAAGCTCTTTCATGACAGTTATACTCTCGGAAGTTTGTCAGACGTTCGCGAGAGATTTCGCAATGACTAAAACCTTAACCTCTACCTCTAGTAGCGATTTTTGTTTGTCTTTGACGTGTTCTCATGTTGCCTGCCAGTAGTGCGAATTAAGAACGGAAACTGGATGTGCTTAGGTTGCACACTGACAACTGAAAATGTCGGATAGTCAGTCTCTGATAAGAGTTTACGTAGAGCAATATTTATCAAATCACGTTGGTTGCTCATAAAAATTTGATTAGTCAAAAACGCCATTCATCATTTATTTCAATTACCAAAATATGTTCAATTTCGAATTAATTCGAATTAATTTCGAAATCATTTTGGGAAAAAAGATACAAAACACTCGTACTATTAATATTTAAATCAACAAAGAAAATCTGAGAAAACATCGAAAGAGAAGAACACATTTCGGTTGACGAATGATTTTTAATTCAATAAATGGCATTCGAATGCAAACAGTATCCTCAGGCAATCTCCTTCCTTTTTCAATTCCCATTGATTCATCTTTTCTTCTCGTTTTTTTTTTTCATAATTTCGATTTGCCAAGTAGAATACTTGCAGTGGGGATATATACTCCTCACTCTTTCCTTCTATATTCCGCATCACTCGCCAAGATATTGAACTAATGGAAATTTTCGTAGAATAAAATGAGACAAAAAGTAAAAAAAAAAAAACAAAAACGATTGAGAGAAGTTGTACACGGCCACCCACTTCCTGTCCTGCCCGTGCCCACTCAATCACTTGTCATCGGATAGCTGCTGCAATATTTCCTTTCCGAATTCCTTTCAAAAGTGTATTTAAAAAAAAAAAAATACAGACACCAACTTTGTTCTTCTTGTTCTTTGTGATGTTGACGTTATTTCTCCAGAGAGCAAAGAGAAATAAATGAGTCCCAAAGCGCAACCATCTATAGACGTTTTGAAAAATAAATAATCATAATAATTGGAATAGTAAGGAGCAGTTCAGCGGGATTATCCTGAAAAGATATAAATAACTGACTATCGTTAACATTTAGGTTCCCAGTAACATAATTATTTGCCAATTGTAGCTCATAAATTACATACATGGAAACTGGCTGGTTAGACTCAGTTGCATCTTAGCATACGATTGCATTTTACGTCAGCTGTAGTAGTGCACATTGAAATCTGGATCAATTAAAATGAATCGTACTAGTTTTCCAACCCATGCTGGGTGATATCCAAACGTTTAGACTATTTGACATTCAAAACTGTCATAATTTAATTTTGCAACTACATAAAGGGTTTTCCAATAAGAGGTGTTATTTTGGTATTCAAAGAGAAATGCCATTTTTTGAGATAAATGATCGGATGTTTATTTCATAATAAAGAGGAAGGTATGCCGTTCATAATGAAAAACAACATCAGCCAAATGGCCACCACGAGCACGCATACAGGACCATGTCCTTTTCATGAAATTTTCCATAACCAAAGTAGCTGCCCTATGTCCTCGATAGCCTCACGAATTTTATCTTTGAGGTCTTGAATCGACGCTGGGCTGTTGGCGTAGACCCTATCTTTCACGTGGCTCCAAAGGAAGAAGTCGCAAGGTGTTAAATCACAAGATCTCGGTGGCCAATTGTGACCACCTCTTCGAGAGATAACACGGTCCGGAAACTTTTCCCGTAAAAGATCAATGGTTTTGTTGCTTGTGTGGCACGTAGCGCCTTCTTGTTGAAAGTAAACGTTGTCCAGATCAATACCATCGAACTCCGACCATAAAAAATCATTAATCATCTCTCGATAGCGCAATCCATTCACCGTAACTGTTGATCCAACCTCATTTTCGAAAAAGTAAAAAAGTAAGGTCCAATGACCCAGTCACACGTTGAGGATGGAGAGGCTTCTCAACAATAACTCTTGGGTTTTCCGAGCCCCAGATGCGACAATTTTGCTTGTTGACGTAGCCACCGAGGTGGAAATGGGCCTCATCAGTCAAGATGATTTTTCCATAGATTTTGCGAATTGTGACTGCAAGATTTTCACCATTTTTGTAGTGAATTTTAATAACTTCAATGCGTTGTTGAAGCGTGTATCATTTTTAGTAATGGCGTAGTTTCTTCTTGTCAAATATCAAAGAATAAAAGCTTCAAAAGTGACAGCTACCGAAATAGCGGGTCATTCACAATAACACCCCTCATTGGAAAACCCTTTATAAACCACTTTTTCCTGGAAGATTATTATTAGGTTTTGATCTATTTTACGCCCTGCTACGCCCCAGAGAGAGAGTTCAATCCATTCCTCTCGAAATCATTCTTCAGGGTCCCGTACTTTTGCTTCGAGAATTACATCCTTCGGACAAACGGCCCATCACATTTGATCCCGCGTTTCTAAATCGTAGGCACACCTTCCGTTGAACTATAGGTCGCTGTATTGATTTATAATAGCAACTCCATACAAAAAACTGTCTGCCATCCCAATCATCGATTACAACAATTTTCTAGCGTTTCATTTCATTCGAATTGAATTTTCCCCAAAATAGGTAATCAAGTAATCTTATCAAATAATGTTGGCCAGTTTTGTTGTGTCAATTATTCAAAGTCACCAAATTGACTTCTGACCAATAATCCATTAATTTATCACTCACTTACAACTTGCATTCGAGCGTAATTAAAATAATTTCATTTTGATAAAAATTCGATTAAATCGACTTTATGTGTTTATAATGCGATGGAACTCAGCGCGCCCAAACCGCCATCATTTCAATCACTTAAAATGCAATAAACTAATTAATAAACCCACCTTCCGCCCGTCAATTTGGCTGCCGTTTGACGGCTGAATGTGTGCGACAAAACAAATGACATTTAAAACTTATACGCCATCGAAATGATTTGTCCGCGCGATATACTCATTTGATCCTCATTCCTCCACCAGTATAGAGTGTGTCATCGTGTGGAGTGGAGGTAGTAATTGTTTTTAGTCCCACTAATCCCTTCACACAAAACATTTTGAATCGGCTTTTCCGCCAATTTCATTTCTCTAAGCCCCATCCCCGCACGGCAGCAGCTCCATTTCATCTATCCACAATTTCGAAAGGATGAATAAGCTGGGCATCCTTTTACTGCTTTCGGTGTTTATCATGGACATGAGTGACATGTCAGACGAACAACAAAGTGTGCTGCGCTTCGTCATATCAAATTTGCTGAATTGTTTAAATCCTCAGAGAGAACGAAAGCTCGGACATGTCCTACTCCACAGCCTGACAAAGCCGTAAAGTGGGTGCAGGGCGTTTTTATACTCGTGTGTGTATATGTACATTTCATGAGCCTTGGGTTGGTAGCAAAATTTTGAAAATTAGACTTTCCAAAAGCGAAATGAACCCCCCACGATAATGGAACTATGGACACTGGAGATACATATATGTACATGTCAAACGGATGCTGAGATGGGACGAGCACCGTATTTGCCCTCGCAGTCGAGTTATTAATGTTGACCGTCAATTACGTTTTAATTGTCATAAGAGGCCGCTTACGTGTGTGTAAACATGTCCAATGGAGAGCACTCCATGGGGGTGGACATCACTGGACTCCAGCATGCGACTGGCTATTGATGCCACTTTTCGCTGATGTTAACTGAATTTTAATATCGGTCGGTTTGTCATTCAAAAATGGGAGTTCGCCCCTCCGCGGTTATTATTAACGCATGCAAAAACACACACAAACATATTGATTTTCGAAAATAAAAAAGGGCCGGAGGTGTGTAAATAAAATGCTAAAACTTGTTAATTATAATCAACAGTGTAAATTTATTCACTGGAAAAACAATAACAAGCAGTGTTTGCCTACCGTGCCTATTGTTACAATTCTTTTTTAATTACATTTTGACTGTTTATTATACGATTGTTGCAAGGCACTCGTCCCGATTCAATTAATCTATTTAAATATTGAACATCAGGTCCACTGATCCAAACAATGTACATATTCACGTGTACGCGTGTATCCTTGTCGAGTTGGAGATGCGGAGTATCCTCTACCCGTTCAATAAAAATGATTATGATGAATTTTTGATCTGGATACTCTTTTTTTTTTTTCATTTTGTTGGTCTTTATTTATTTTTTAACGTTGCGGCTATAATTCCACCATAATACTATACGGATAGCGTCGAGCCATCACATCGTCAACTGTCGCCGTGTGTAAATGTGTTTAATTGAATTTTTTAATTAATAAAATACTCGATATTGTTGTGAAGAGAAATCATCGACTGTGAACGAGTGTTCGATTTTTTTTTGGTATTATTATTATTATTATTTTGTTTTTTGTAATTTTGTGCAGTTGAGGCATTTTTAATTATTCATTTTCGTTTCGTTGTTCATACACACATGTATATTAAAAGGTATTATATTCAGAATACGAAGGAGTCTATGTACAAAATGTTATGTTGAATCCTTAACATCGTGCGTTGGAATACGAACATAATTCAACTCATTTAAAAAAAAAACCTCACTCGTTTACTCTTCAAAATGCGAAGGGAAGCAGCTGTGCATATAAATAAGGTATAATAATTTTGAGAAAGAGACCTTTATAGGGCTAGTTTTTTTTATGAAAAACATTGCGCGGTAATACGGTTGAATTTTAGTCCACTAAAAATATCCGAAGGAGACCTGATTTGTGTCAACCTTCATTTATTTAAAATCAACCAACTTTCAGTTAAAAACTACCGAGTACTAAATATAGCTCCTACAGAGAGAGTGCATAAATAACCGATTCAACTTGTTTAAGGAAACCCGTTTAAAGATAACCGATTTATCGGCTTCCTCTCCAAATTTTCTCGGTTAAATAAAAAAACTACCTTACTCTGTAGAATTTAACCAACTAACTTTGTTTAGTTGATATTAATCAAGAATTTTTTTTTAAACCCAGTGTAGAGTCTGCTTAACTTTACGCACCTTCTAAAATCCACTTTCGCAGGAAAATGTGATTTACAATGATTTTACGAACTTAAGCAACGTTACTTTGGGGCTGCGTAGTTTAAAGCCTGCGTAGAACTTACGAAAATATGTTTTTGCAGCAAATCTCATTTGATCGTGGTCGAATTGTGAATAAGACCAAAAAGTGAACCAAATTTTTGTTCGTGCTGTTGTATAAATTTCCGCCAAACGAATTTCGTTTGCAAATGCAATTATAAAACATAAATTTTAAGTAATAAATATATATCGTTTGTCACATACAGTCGAATCCCTCTAAGTCGAACCTCCTTCAACTCGAATTTTTCGACCCAATTTTTGCATTCCCTTCAGTTTTGCATAGAAAAGTCATCCTCTAAGTCGAAAATCCCTCTAACTCGAACATATTCTTTTGATTCTTGACCTATTACAATATTCCTCTAAGTCGAATTTTGCTCTTTTAAAATAGAATTATTTATTAAACGAGTGAACACATCCCAATCAACAATAACTATTTTTTTTTGTATCTAATTTTCTTCAAAGCGTGACTTTTTATTATGTAAAGTGACGAAGCCAATCTGTCAACAACAGTTGATGTCAGTTTCAGAGCAAAAAGTAATAGTTTATCGAAATTCTTATCCATTTAGACACGAACCTTGTTTAGCAAAGTTACCACAGGAAAATGTTTATAAATAACAATTTCATGAAAGCCGAGTAGATGTTGCGTAATACCCTGTTTACACCGCACCGAAAACCGTGTTGTCGTCAAATCTAGTTATCTTAAGTCGACTAGATTGGTCTGGATGAGATTTGACCTGAACGCAAAAACTAGATTGATCGGAAACGTCACTTTTTCTGCGTCAGCCACATATGAGAACTGTCAACTAAGTGCTCAGTCACGAATTTCTTGACTAGATTCATCGCCTACCCCGCCATAAACGTCAACTGAAACAGCTGCTCATTTGACCGATTTCCCCCAATCAAAACGGAGATACATCTAGTCATACAACTGTCAGACTTACTAAACTAGATACTTGAACGTCCCCATTCACACCAAAACCGTTTGACGTTTCAATCAGCTGTGAGACAGTAGTGGTCAAACTTCTGCGTAATCTATTTTAGTTTCAAATTTCTATCGCATTAACTAACAAATAAAATGAGTCTCTGAGTTTTATAATTTAGAAATAATATTAGCCCATCAATGAAGTGTGGTTTAAAATGATTTTAAGCTGTGTTGACGATTATATTATTCAACAGAGGTAAAACCCACTCGAATTGAAATTTTCCCAAAGGGAAATGCCGAAACGTCAAATGTCAACTGTCAAATATAAACAAAAATTATATATAAAAAAAGAGCGTTGTCTTCTCCAATAAAAACGGTTCTGTTTATAACGGCTCAAGAAGCGGTGTGTTTTTTTTTTATTATTTCACGGAATTGTTTAAAGCGTTTTAAGAAGAACAGTCGCAACCGCGAGAAGTTTTCTTTTTCTATTGTTAGGCTAGGCTTAGGCTAGGTTAGGTTGAGTGGGAGTGAGATCGTCACAAAAGACCAGGCACCAAGACGGGCCCATCTCCATCCCCAGTTTTTGTACTGTTTCACACTGAACAAGTTGCGAGTCGTGACTTCTGTTCGTTCAGTTGAATTTGTTGAATATTGCAAAAGGTATGTTTGTTTCAACAACCCAACGAGATTGATTAATAGTTGTGACCATCTTGCAGCCGCTTTATTGAAGAATTTTTTTCAAAAAGAATCCTTCTAGGATCACGGCTATAGGTGGTCTTATACCATTAATTGTATTAAGTGGGAGCTTCGCTTCTTCCATGGTCAGAAAGCTGACATTTTCATTGCCCAACTTGACGGGGCTCTGCGAGGATAATGGCCTAAGCATTGTGCGGCAGTTCCTGGCTAGTTCAGACTTTGTGGCTGGCGACTCTTGCGCCTGACTATAAAGGTAGATCTTATTGAAAGAACTCAGTATATATTTCAATATTGTGGAATAGTACTTACTGTAAGTAAACCTTTGCGCGCATCTACTTCAATTCTAAGTAGCTAAGAACGAGACCATCTGCCTGACCCAATTCGAACCGTGAAGGTGTCAAGGAAAATGTCCCTCAGATTATTTACCTTGATTTGCATAGGTTTCCGACAAAAACTAATTAGCCTTCTGATTTCGGGGAAAAAAAAATCTCAAATACTCGTATTTACACCTAAATCAACGTTAATCTTATAATAATCAAGACAATATGTCAGAGCTGCTTGACATTCATTAGCATTAAATACTAGTCACATTCCCGCAACTTCTATGGCATACAATTCATAGAAAAGTCAATCAAAGCAAAAGAAGCAAACGAACGGGCACCACTCCGACGAAAAGAAACCGAAAAGGAAAATGTAATCAACAGCTAACAGCGCATATTTACACATCACAACGGTTTATTAATATTTTACCACGAAATTAGCTAATTAACTGCTACAGGGTGCAACCCCTTTCCGCGACCAACTCTAGTTAACATGAAATAAAAATGCTTCAAGGTACTTTTTGGTAGCTACTGCGACTCCCCTTCGTTGGGACGTTGGTGTTGGTCCTCTTTCAACAAGTGGTCGAACGAAGCATTTTCCTGTATTCCACTTGTTTGAAGTGGGGGGGGGGGGGGGGGGGGGCCGCAGCTTAAAAAAACAAACCTTAGGTTATTTGAACACAAAGAAAAGACCGACCACTCAAATTTTCCCCAAAAAGCTTTTATTTGTGTTGGCCACCACCGCGCAGTGCAGTGCAGTCGCTCGGGAATTCCATACTCGTATAATGCCGAAGTAATTTTAAAAATTCACCAAACAGCATTTTTAATAATTCTATTTGCCAAATTAAACCGTGCCACTTGGAGTGGCATTGGGAGCTGGCTGGCTACCCCAAAAGCAAGAGGAATCAAAAACAATTAAATTATGAAAAAGGAATGCCAGCGAGGAAGCAATTGAATCCGAAACCCCCAATAGAAAAAATATAACCAAGTCGGGCTTGATGCATGTGGACCTTCAAGTGGCGGTGGAAACAAACCAAAAAAGAAAAAAACCTCAAGCATTTCCAACCGAATAACCAAAGGAGTTTGAAGGTGCATAGTGGTACAAAAAAAAAAATTGCGTAGAAGAAAATCCCTTTTCTCGTCGCCATTTGTCGAGTTCGGTTTCCCTTTGCTTTTCCATTTAATTTCTTTTAAGTTGAGTTTTGTTGTATGTGCTTGATGTCGGCGCACGAGTTATCCCTTCTCATTGGCGGTGGCGGTGCGGTGATGAGGTTTAACCCGGAACTTTGCACTGGAACATTTCAAACTCATTCCCAGTCTCATAAAGCAAATAGGGTAAAGTAAATTAGGGACGAAAATCCACCACGGAGCTGGGGAAAAATCAGCATAAGTGGTTTATTAAAATTTAAAAAGTTTACATTGCGGGAGTTCTTCGCTCTTTGTTTTCTCTTTTCCTGCGTTCTTTTTATACGACTTAGTACAATTAATTAGCTTGGCTTTTTGATCTGCCGAGTCCACAGATGCATTGTCAAATTTTAAATACATATCATAGTTATTTTTCTCAAAAGTGGACACTTTTATTAACCGCACACTGTGCGAACTCGACCGAGCGCCCATAACCGTCGGTATGTGGAATAAAGATATCCACTCTATCCACCAACTTCACCCAGTCGAGCTGCATGTGCAGGACCTACTCTAAACAATACGTAGATCAATCATGAGAGGTTGTGATTTCACCACTCATCACAGTAGGGACGTGAAGTTGAGCCCACTGTTGGTTAACACTTTTGCTATGATTTGAACGCTAAATCATTTGTGGGTATTGCTTGAAATTCGTTCGGCATTCTCAAAGAAAGTAATATTTAGAAGCTAATTGAAATAAATCTAAAGTCCTGTCAAGTTTTCGAAACTAAAGTTTTCAAACTAAAAGTGTTGTCATGCGTCACGTCAAGTTGCCGCTATTTGAAAACAGTTTTCATAGCTAGAACAGGGAGTCCATTCTCGTTTCGTGAAAAAGTGAAACTATCGTGGTGAATTCAGTATCGTATACTGTGTTGTATGATATCAGGTTCTCAAGAACGAGGAATAGGTCTTTTGGGTTTTCTTTTTAACGACTTTAATTTATAAATTAGGCTGAGGAACAATCACTGGACATGGGTGAGGTACTGCATCGTGAGATAATTGTTTCGTTATTCCCAACTGTATCATATGTGGATTGCTTTATTTTACTTTAGATGGCAACTTACAAGCCCTTCCAACTGGTTCGGTTCCAAGACGGTTGTTCTCTCAATTGTTGACGGGGCCAACGTAGCAGTGGTCATACATTTTGTCGCAATCACAATCCAGACACATGATACAAATCGTCCCAGAACTCTTTCCCTTGCGATTTTTATCAGCTTCCTTTAAGTTCCATACTTCATCGCCAACTACGATTGGCAAGAGTGATTCTTCGCCGATATCATTTTGCTAGGTCATTGTAAAGCTTAGGTAGTTAAAGGTTTAACTGCTTTTAGGTTACATGTGTCCATAATAAAATTTTGCCCGGCAGTCCATTCTATATTCTATACTTGCAAAAGCCTCCTTGATAGCTCGCTTAACTTCTTCTAATAATATCAACATCATCGGCGTATGCAAGTGGTTAAACGCACTTGACTTGTGAATTTCGTACAAGTTGTTCAAGAATGACTTTAAAGAAGTAATATAAGCGCTCGTCACCTTGTAATAAACCTATTCCGAGATCAAAGGGCTCAGTGGTGTTGGTTCCGGCTTTGATTGAGCAGCGAGACAGCCCAGACAAAAAAGACTATCGTCGGCGACTTTGAGGTCGATAAAGAGGCTCCTTAGTGTCAAAATTTGGTTGAATTTCCGTATAACAATAATCGTCGGGACGATATCGTTTTTTAAACTTTGATGGCCATAGGAAGTTATATTCTGTCCGAGTTTGTTATCGTCAGCTTTCATTACATTTGTGGAAAATTAACCGGATAACGGTCTCAATCTCGTAATTTTGGCACTTAGTTGCTACTTTAAGAGGTCTACCGTTTCGACGATAATCGCACGGAATGAGTGCCCAGGCCTTAAACCGCACTAATATGGGCCGATCAGATTATTAGCGAAAGGTTTCAAGTGACCACACATTAAAGCCCGGATCTTACATGCGACATTTAAGAAACGTGTTTCCCTGTAGTCCGCACAGATCAGAGTATCTATTCTTGCGGATAGGCACACGATGATCAGTTTATTTTCATCAGACACGCATTCTTCCGACCAAATTTTGCAGTTAGTTCATGGAAATTTCGACTCCATGATAACTGAAATAAATATGATATTTGAAGCACGAACTTGTTGTTCTATTTGTGATCGGCCGGATGTCTCACATTATAAAAAAAAAACTTCGTCAACCCCTTCAAGTCTCAGCTAACCCTAGCCATTTTGTCAGATTGCGTTCAAGTTGTTTTACACAGTCCATCCATTACATTGCCTTCCAAATTCTGATTTCGGTCTCATCTAGGTGGGAGTTGTTGTCCATTTGTTTTCAACCAATAACTGCCAACCAGCCAATAGCAGAAATCAGAGTCTACCCACCTCAAACTCGTGATGATACTAATTTCAAACCAACTCATTACACACACTTTCTTTCATTCAATTGATCCCTGACCGTGCAGTCGAAAATAAATTCACCCGTCGCCTACAAATTCAAATGCCAAATAAATAAATAAAAAATCACCGTTATTTGAAAACCAACAAACATCAAAAGGAAATCACTTTGTAAAACTAACAAAACCAAACAAACTCGCAAAAACCAAATACACTGCAAGATTCCTTCAAATCCCTTTTCATGGCAACTATACATATAGATGGGAAGCAAGTCTGCCATTTACGTGAAGTGAAAATCATCGTTTGCCGTTATTTGCCAAAGGAATTTTGTGTCAAGTTAGCGCAATTAATCTCATGCACACGTTAATTAGCACCGCTGGGAATTGAGAAGCCTGCCATGAGGACTGTATGTGTACAGTTGGAACACCCGAACAGGGATGTACATTGTACACCAGCCAATCTATGTAGTTTGCAAGGACGGAGTTTTACCAGCTCGCGTTCACCCCTTCCCGCAGATTACAAACATTGAGTGGTGCAGACCGAACGTAAAGTTACAATTTTGCGATTTTGATTTTGCTCGCCATGTTCTTGGGCGAATATTCTGTGAAATAATTCCTTGATCAAACAGCGGAGAGATGGATGAATGAGTTGAATGTTTTTAATGACGACCAAGGATTACCGAGTGTAAATTGGGTTTTTAATTAGCCTAAAAAGAGAATAATCATGTGCAAACAGAGTGAATGCTTAATTTAATCGGCAGTTGAATTGAAAGGTTTTTTTTGTTTTTTTTTTTGTGGTATGATATGCTTTGGGAAATTATCATTTCTTGAAGGGGGGGTTGATGATGCCTTTGGATCTCTAGAGACAGTTAGAATATCCTTTTCTCCATTATGTGTACTAAACTGCGAATGCGTTTTGTGCCACTGAGTATAGCGGTTGTAGTATATCTTGTTTCTAAACTTATACAGAAGTTGAATTTGATGTAACCTGTTGAATTGGGGCGAATGAAGATATCCTTGGCCATTTTGAGGGTCCTTTAGTAGTTCTTTTGGTCGAAATTCAACGACGAACCATGCGAGTACAAGGTTCACGCGACATCGACCTTTTTAAAACCCTTCCTTGGGGCCTTTCAGATGACTAGGACCTGTAGGGGTAGTTGGCATCAACGTCACGGTTTTTTATTCTAAACCAAAGGCGCAAAGCAGGGGGCAGATTCCGTATAACAATAATCGTCGGGACGATATCGTTTTTGAAACTTTTATGACCATATTAAGTTACATTCTGCCCGAATTTGTTTCACTATCGTCAGCGTTCATTACATTTGTGGGAAATGAACTGGAATAAGGTCTCAAACTCGTAATTTTGGCACAAAGTTGCTACTTTTGGAGGTCTATCGTTTCGACGATAATTGTCTGAAAAATTACCGAATGAGTGCCCAGTATACGAAGTCGTCGACTAAACTAGCTCGTTAAAACAAGCTAAAAAGGACTTCAACCTCGGAATGTGTAACTCGAAGTAGTGGGCTAGGGACCGGGCTACTACGGAGGCTTGTTAGTTGAGGGGTTTGTTTAGTGACCGCCTAAAAAGAAGAATTAAGACAACCTAGTTGTGTGCAGTGTCTTTTCACTCATAATAAGCATTCCTAGACACAGAAATCACATTGAATAAAGCCGACTTGTCTGCAATCAATAGTTTTCCAATAAGAGGTGTTATTTTGGTATTCAAAGAGAAATGTCATTTTTTGAGATAAATGATCGGATGTTTATTTTATAATAAAGAGGAAGGTATGCCGTTAAAATGAAAAAGAATATCAGCCAAATGGCCACCACGAGCACGCATACAGGACCATATCCTTTTCATGAAATTTTCCGTAACCAAATCGCAAAGTGGCTTCCCTATGTCCTCGATAGCCTCACGAATTTTATCTTTGAGGCCTTGAATCGACGCTGGGCTGTTGGCGTAGACCTTATCTTTCACGTGGCCCCAAAGGAGTCGCAAGGTGTCCAATCACAAGATCTCGGTGGCCAATTGTGATCACCTCCTCGAGAGATAACACGGTCCGGAAACTTTTCCCGTAAAAGATCAATGGTTTCGTTGCTTGTGTGGCACCTAGCGCCTTCTTGTTGAAAGTAAACTTTGTCCAGATCAATACCATCCAACTCCGACTATAAAAAATCATTAATCATCTTTCGATAGCGCAATCCATTCACCGTAACTGTTGATCCAACCTCATTTTCGAAAAAGTAAGGTCCAATGACCCCGCCGGACCATAAACCGCACCAAACAGTCACACGTTTAGGATGGAGAGGCTTCTCAACAATAACTCTTGGGTTTTTCGAGCCCCAGATGCGACAATTTTGCTTGTTGACGTAGCCTTGCTTTAGTTTTGCGAACTGTGACTGCAAGATTTTCACCATTTTTGTAGTGAATTTAAATAATTTCAATGGGTTGTTGAAGCGTGTATCGTTCCATTTTTAGTAATGGCGTAGTTTCTACTTGTCAAATGTCAAAGAATAAAAGCTTTAAAAGTGACAGCTACCGAAATAGCGAGTCATTCACAATAACACCTCTCATTGGAAAACCCTTTAGATAGCTCCGTTCGTTAAAGTTCTACTCACTGGTGGACTATCAACTCGAATCTGGGGGGGATATATCAGCAAGGAGAGCTGGCAGTGGAGGGACCTTACAAAGTGCTCTCCTTTGTCCCCTTGGCTGGAAGCGGAGTGCTTGATGGTGGTTACCTATGTGGATAGGGTGTCAATAAAACCTTCAAGATACTCCTGCTAAAATGAACTTTTTCTCTTCTAAAAAATAAATGAACCCGCATTTTCTCTCTCAATGGCACATTTAAAATTTTCTAATAAAATTGTGCTACTAATTGATGAGTCCCTTACGGATAGGCAAACTCTGAAAACCCCTATAATGCGTTGTTTTCTTAGCATCTGCCCAGCTCTAGCTGAAACTGCTGCGACATAAAATAAACACGGACTTGGTTACCTGTCACTTACTTACCTTCGCTTCTTTACGCATTCAATTTGACGACTTTCACTCAAAAAAACTGTGTGTTTAGTGACATTTAATTTAACAACCTCAATTCCACAGAAAATCCAATAACCTTATATACCCGCAAGCATAGGTACAGCAATATCCGCTTACAAAGGATAATTCGCTTACGGTACCACCAATGTTTGCCTGCCTGTCTCTGGATACATTTTTCTTTCCCTTATCGTCGTGTCTTTTCCTACTTGTGTTTGCCAGCTTTATTTGAATATCATTAAAATGTAAAAAGGTGACATTTACTTAGAAACTACCTCGATGAATCGCATCGCTGATGTTTCTCTCCCTGTTGGGGGATGAATTCTTGATTCAATATAATTTGTTGAGTGGCTTCAATTGGTTGCGCTTCTTTAAATGCAAAGTAATTAATAAATTTTCTCATTGTTTTTTTTTTTTCTTTTCTTACATAGACAAACTAAACCCTTGCTTTGTTTGCAAAGCCGAAGCGTGTCCTCGCACCCGACCGCTTAAGAAGGGACGCGGCCAACAATACGGCATCCCAGATGAAACCATCCCAACTGGAGCGAGAGTATGCAACTCGTGTCAGTGTAAATCAGTGCGCAACCGGTATCCCAACTGCCCTCTGCCCACTTGTCCCAATTCGAAAGACCGTGCGAAGCGTCTGCACAATATACCGCCACGACTGTTTGAACTGGCGCCGGAAATTAGAGATCCAATTGTTCATGAATTCCAAATACCTAGCAATGCGAATCGTTGTTGTTCGGCGTGTTTGATGCGAATTCGCCGTAAACTGGATCCGCATGTAAATCTAACCGATGAAGAGCGACGAACCGACGGTGATGAGTCTGATTTGAGTACGTCGTCGTGTGATGAGCGCGAAGGAGGAAGTGATACCGCATCGGTAGAGAGTCCAGAAAATCATGGACGCCACGCAAGTGTTCTACAGAAAGATCAGCAAAAGCAAAACGCTGCAGATGTGTCAAGTGCTGCAATAACATCAAGTAAGATGGACGAACGTCTGCTACCGCCACAACAGGCGCCAAAGAAGCAAAAAACCTCGGAGGAGTACGATAGCTCGGCGACGGAAACCGCCGATGAGGAGAACGAGAACTCGCCGGCAAATCGACAAAGTCCTAAAGTGATATTGAGTTCAGGTGGATCGGCAAATAGTGCTATGGTTCCACCATCTGGCGGGGTCGGTGGTCAGCAACAAACCGCTCAGCCGAATGGTCCACGGCACGGTGAACAGTCTATGAATGTTCAAGATTTTGTTTTTAGTGTGATTGAACGATCTCTGAAAACGACGGGTCCACCGCCGTTAAAAAATTCCACTCCACAGGTAAAGGCGAACAATGGGGCTCAACAACAGAGTTTGGTCAACAGCAATGATGTTACTTTCGTTCGGGAATTCCGCAGTGATGGATCGATCGTCAAGCAACAGCAACCACAACCATCCTCTCAGCCCTCAACGACATCGATTCCAACAGCAACGAATCTACAACCATCGCTTCAACAGTCTTCTGCCGCTGGCGCCGTCTCTTCTAGACAGAGTGGGTCTGCGGCCGATAATCTGGCAACTCTGTCGGTTGTGAACTCGCATATGCATTTGCCACCGCAAATCATCGCCCACCCCCATGGTATTGCTGCGACAATAACGCCTGTCAAAGTTTCCCAACCTCAATCGCATGACTTGCGAGACAAGGATGAGATTATATATAACGTGCAACAACGGTCAAGCGAACCAGAGCCACAGACACTTGATTTATCTATTAAAAAACCGTCAAGAGACTCAGGTCCATCACCACAACAGCAGCAACAACAACAGCAGCAGCAGCAGCAGCAACAACAACAGCAACAACAGCAGCAACAACAGCAACAACAACATCAACAGCAACTACAACACCAACAACAACAGCAGCAGCAGCAACAACAACAACAACAACAACAACAACAGCAGCATCAGCAACAACAGCAACACCTTCACCATCAGCAGCAACAACAACAACAACCGCCGCCACAGCAGTTGCATATTCCCAAACATGTGGTTGGCAACAATTCAACATCGATCTATCGTTCTGGTTGTGATGCCCCATCGGCGCCAGCATATCTGGCTTATCACCATACAGCAGCGGCCGCAGACCTTGGTCGGTCGGCAAATAAATCTGCGTCAGCATCTTCGCTTTATGTGTCCCAAGTACCTGTACCGATATCAATATCGCAGCAACCGCCTACAGCTGTCGTTCGCCCACAGCAATCACAACCGCAGCTGCCACCACCCAGCCACACCCAGATGCAGCAATCCGGCTCTTCATCTGGCAAAAATAAAATGCCTCCAAAGTTATCTCCGCAAATTCATCACCCAGGTCATCCGCATCAGCAGTCGCCCAGTCCCAGTCAGCTAGTGACCGTGGGTGGTGGACCAAAGGGATCGATTACGCATGGCACGCCTATAAATAACACTCAGCAGCAAATAATTGTGCATGGCAGTGCTGCCATGCGACAAACACCCCCTGGTAGTGATAGCAACAAGCTTGGCTCCATTACACAAGGAACGCCTATACACTTACCACCCCACCTGCAGGACAATAGCAAGCGCGTCTTTGAGTTCTACAAGACAAGTCGCCAAAGTCCAGCGCAACAGGGTGGTCCTGGCAGTTCCGGTAGTCAACAACAACAACAACAACAGCAGCAACAACAACAACATGGGATGCCGCCCCATTCTCAGCAATCTAGTCCGCAAGCGCAAAACTTTGTGAATTCGCCGTATGCACGACCGGCTCCTTACTCTACAATGGAGCAGCCACAGCCGGTGTTGAGTACGCGTCAAATAGTCATGCATGACTATATGACTTCGCAGCAGATGCAAGGACAGCAGCGGAATGTGTCGCGAGGAGACAAGGAATCTCCGTCGCCACGGAATAGTGCCTTGGGTGGATCGCCTGCGTTGATTTACTATGACAAGGAACGTGGCAGGTCCACTGAATACGGATCAAGTCGGGCGTCACCAGCCGATCATACCAATAGGTAATTTTGTTTCTACAAAGCCATCCACATTTCATATAATAAGTTTTGTTTATCTCTTTAACAGCACACCAAGTCCACATCGAACACCGCCACCACAGCGTCAGGGCGTTATTCAACGGCATAATACGGGCTCCAAGCCTCCATCACCAGCAGCGCCACCAAATAGAATGCATGCCATGCTACACAACTATCCACCAGGTAAATCGATTGACTGAAATTTATTCCCTGACCCTTTGACTGACTCTACATTTAATTTTTAGCTGGTCACGAAGCCTTCTCGTCGTTTGTAGACGTTGCAGTACAACAACCTCAACTTCCCGTACCGCAAAAGGATGAAAAGCGTCAGATGGCTGACCATCAGCCACCGCATCATGACATCCGCTTCCAAATCGCACGCGATCATGTCGCCATGCAAATTCAGCAGCAACACCATCAACAACAGCAACAGCACTTTCGACAGCAGGCAGACATTCATCGCCGTATGGAGCAATGTAAACGCGATCGGATGCATGTTCTCGAACGCGATATGCAGAAGCGTCAGGAACGTGAACGAATTGCCGAACGTCAGAATCAGGAACGGCTTCAAGCTGAACGCGATCGCATCGACAGGGAAAGAGAACGTGAGCGCGAGCGTGAACGCGAAAGGGAAAGAGATCGCGAGCGTAGAGAGCGAGAACGCGAACGTCTCGCCGAAGAGCAAGAGCGCGAAGGTCGCCGACTGGAAAGTGCAAGGATCTACGCTGCAGGCGTAATCCCACCACCAGTAGGACCACACTATCTGAGAGCAGATGGACCGCCGCGAGCAATACCCGACCGGGAGCGAGATCCGTAAGTACCATTGCTTTGTTCACATAATTCAATTCTGGGGATTTGATGCTTCTTGTGTATCTGTTTTTCATTTGTAGTAGTGTAGTTTTGTTGTAACAAAAATTCATGTGTGCGCTAATCCATGTTCAAAGTACTAATCATCATCATTTCTCTCCCAACTCTCTCTCATTTTTCTGTGCGATCTATCGATCAAAAAAACCGTGTTATTAACTATAGCTATCATAGGCCGCATGTAGGACGCCCAAAGGAGAGTACTCTATCCGCAGCGTGCTTAATAGACGCGATCATTAAACACTCGATCAGTCAGGGAGCCACAGAACCACCGCCGTCGGGTATAAACCGAGAGCCCCCGCGATCATCATTCGTAAGCGTAAGCATCAAAAGTCAATCTTCCATTGCTATCAGATGTTTTACATCAAATTCTTCGTTTTCTCTTTTCAGTACAATGCACGTGATATCCCCCAGCACCATCATGCTGCCATTGCTGCTGCGGAAAACAATGGAAAGGCGAATTCGCCCAATGTGATCAACATCGATTTAGATACCGGTGAACAACAACACCAACAACAACAGCAGCACCAGCAACAACAACAGCAGCAGCAACAACAACAACAACAACAACAGCAGCAACAACAACAACGTGGTGGTGTTAGTGGTCCGCCCAGTAATCGTCAACAACAACCTCCTCCTCAACTGACTAAGAACATTACTTTCGGTGAATTGACCGAATCGATCATATCGAAGGATTATGGGCCAAATCCAGTGCATTTGCGACCCTATATGACGTACATGCAGGAACCGACACAACCGATCGTTACAACAGATCGCTGGAAATACAATCGGCGGATGCAACAAAAGGAAGCGGAGTCGGCTGCTGCAGCCGCAGTGGAACGCAGCAAAAACTCCTCATCATCCGGATCTTCGCAGAGCGGGAGATCGACAACTCCCGACGAGCGACAGATCATTCGAATGGCCCAGCCACCGTTGAGTCCACGAAAATTCATGCATGATCTAATTCCTCACGATGGCGGTCATTACTACTTGGCAGCTGCGGCAGCAGCTAATCCACACGATAGACGAATGCCTGGTGGCGGAATTGTCGGTGGCAGCCTCAATCAGTTCGACACGATGAAATACGTGAAAAATCGCATTGTTGAAGCGATGCGTACCGAAGACGAACGTCGCCCTGAAGACTTACATGCCGCAGCGGCCGCTGCAGCTGCTCATCATGCCAACGATCATCGACAGTCCGCAGTTACTGGTGGTCACAAGGATCAAGATGGTCTCATGGGCGGAAAGCAGCCATCAAACTATGAAGACGGTCGACGTAGTGGTAGCGGTCCACCACCACAGAATAACGATACCCACCATCCATCTTCATATCCGCAGCCGCCAGTGACCACATTCGCCACTACAACGTACGCTTATCCCTTCAATGCATTAAATGTCCACGGACCACCACCGAGTTCGGCAGGCCTGGGACTCGCTAAGCTCCACTCAAACCCGAGTGGAGAACCAAGTGGCACTGGTCTAAGCATGGGTGGTGTCGGCGGCGGCGGCGGCGGCGGCAGTGGTGGCCATCCACAATCATCTCAGCAGTCGTCATCGGAACCCAAACCGCTGCTCTCGGCTCAGTACGAGGCGCTCAGCGACGAGGAATAGTAACGTGCTAAATGGTAGCACTCACAAGTCCTATACATATACACAGGACACAACAATTACTGGATTTCATTTTAAATAGAAACGTATTTTAATAGGCATACTTTTCTTTATCAAATTTGGTTTATTTATTAAGTGGAACAAAATGTGTATAAAAGAGATAAAAATTATTTTTATAAAAGCAAAACAAATTTAAATATTTAAAATTTATTTGGGGAAATAGGAGATTCGGATTAGAAACGCAGTTGGCTCTGAAGGATTACATTTTTTTTTTGTTCTGTTTCAGTTTGAAATATTATTGCCAACAATCCATGAAAATGTGAAAAAAAATGTATTGCAAGTACAGCTTGCTCTAAAAACGCGGCCAAGTCAGAAATGGTTGTGAGTTGTCGGGTTATTTGCATCAGTATTGTTCCCCGGTCACTATAAGACTTATTGAATGCTAATTTTCCAATAAATCTTGTGATTGGTGTCCCAGGTCATGCCCACTGATGTCATATTGGTCGCATATTTGTAAGCTGCTATCAGCTTCCGCTTTTATTTGACATTTTGCTATAAATTCACTACTAGACTTACTGTGAAATTGCATGTTGGATAAAGGCTCAGCAACTAAGCTATTGCACCATCGCTAAGAAATTTTACAAAGCTTAGTTAAAACAAACTAACTACTTAATTACTCTTACAATAACGATTCTTAAACGCATTGTTTTCGAGGAACATACATTATTAGCGAGAAAATACCCGCAGCATTGAAGCGTAGATGGCAAGCTGAATCATCGATTATTGTTAACTAAAACTTTTATGAGTTCGCCGACAGCTTGTAGGTACGTCCTTAGTTAAATGTTTTCGCCCGACATTTATGTCGTATATATCGTAATTATTTCTTAGTACTTCTTGACCAAACACAACACTGCTGCAGCACGACCCTGTCCGACTCACACTAACAGGACATGAGAAAAGCGCTTCTCTCTGTACAAAGGAGTTCCGCAACTAATTCTTATCGAAAAGGACATTTAAACGGAGAATACGTTACAACAAATCCAAACAAAAAAATATATATGTAAAATAAAGTAAATACAAAATTAAGAGTTAAATTAAACTTAAGGAAAATAAATAAATGATACAACAAAAATACCATGCATTAACAATATAATATTATACTTGTTGTTTTTTTCTTCAGTTAATACTTAGTTAAAACAAAAATAAATTAATTTTAACTGCACATGTAAAAATCAATAATTAGTAAAAAAAAACAACAACAGACTTCTAATTTCTAAATAAAATAGGATACGTATGCATATACACTTAATATAATAAAACAAAAGTAAATATATATATATATATATAAAAATATTTGTATAGTTATGTGAAGAAGAAGAACATCTCTTTGTAATGTTTAAGTTATATAGTTTTCCTTTTTTTATATAAATACGTATCTTTACTTATGAAATAAATAAATAAAAGGTAATTTTTTATAACTGATTCGTTTTACTTTAAACAAGAAAAAAAATATATAAAAAAAAAATAAAAAAAAAAAAATTATAATAATAAAGTTTTAAAAATCTAATTCAAACTGTATAAATTAGTTATAACAATTCTCGTCTCTTTTTTATTAAAATACATAATTCATTTTCTGTTTGTAGTTTATTTTTTTTATAATTTAATTCAGTATGTACACGAGATAATTCGCTAAAAAGTAGTTGACACGTCGCATATTTCCAGAATCCAATACACTATAGCAGTTATCGAAATGATTTACAAGACATAAACTACAATTTTATGTTTCAATGTTAAGTTTAACTATTATTATTTCCTTTATTTTTTTATTTAATAAATATGATTAGGTTTTTTGTCCTTGCATATAATATATATTTATAATTGAAGTTTTTTTTTTCTTTTTACTTTTAATGCAAGTATAAACGAAATAAACGTAATGTTTCTTTTTTTTTCTTATTCAAAAAACAATAAATATACATGTACGCTACAAAATGAAGTAATTAGTTTTTAAATTGAAATAACATAAAAACCTGCAAAACAATATATTAACAACTTATGCTATAAGGAATGCAGTATATATATATATAAATACTTTTTTTTTGTTTTGAATTTAGTTAAGTTAGGATGTAACTAGGAATTTTTATTAAAATGAAAACATAAATGGAGGAAAAATAAGAAAAAAAATTAATTAAACGATTAATAATTAATTCTTTATTTTTTAATTATTTTTAATGATAAATAATAATAAAATATGAAATCTGCAAAATGAAAGAAATTATTAGAAAATAAATAAAAACGAAAAAATTACATTGTGTGGGTTGTTTTTCTTTCTGGGTACCTACCGTTTGTAAAGGGTGTTTTGTTTTAGAGGTATATAACTTCGAATTGAAATAAAACACAAGAAACTCGTTTTAATGTCCATCAATTTGGCTTTATTGGAAGGATAATTTTATGCCATTGATGTTTAAATATAATTTCGGGCATGTGGCCGCCGCGACTGGTTCGAATAAAGCCAAGTCTAGAGGTCCAATTTTCAACCACTTTTTCGAGCATTTGGGGCTGTATGTCGGCAATAACGCCACGAATGTTGGCTTCCAAGTCCCCTAACGTTTGTGGTTTGTTGGCGTAGGCGAGCGACCTCACATATCCCTAAAGAAAATAATCCAATGGTGTCAAATCAGACGATCTTGGTGGCCAATTGACAGGTCCATTCCGCGAAATTATGCGCTCATCGAATGTTTCCTTCAATAAATCGATTGTGACGTGCGCTGTGTGGCATGTAGCGCCGTCTTGTTGGAACCACATCTCATCCACATTCATGCCATCCAACTCGGGAACAAAATAGTCCAATCGGTGGCGAATCGATTCATTCGGGTCCTCTTCAACACTTTGCTCTACAGCGGCAATTGTTTCTTCGGTGCGCACTGTTCGACCTTGCTGCGGATGCGTATTATCACATAGAGTAAACGTAGTGCGAAAACGATCCATGGTTAACCGAATAAATTGCTCTGATGGACGACTATGTCGACCATAAAATGAACGGAGCTTGCGGTAGACTTGGCGAACTGAACCATTATTTTCGAAATAAATTTGCACGATTTGCAAGCGTTGTCCATTTGTCAACCTGTTCATGATGAAATGGCAAACCAAACTGAACATAAATGACATTAGAGTTGCCAGATTTGACCACAAAATGTCAGTTTTATCTCTATTCGAAAAACTAACCTCTAAAACAAACACCCTTTATTATGTCTTAGCTCTTCATTTTTTAAATACCGCAACAAGTGTGAACAGGTTTATTGACAATAATAAAGAAATAAATTTAAAAAAAAACACGATCATTTAGCAGCAGCAAAATACTACGTCCAAAAGCTTTGAAGCCTCAAGGTGGCACCCCAATGAACATTGAAAACGAGCTAAACGTTCACGGAATTAAGTTGATTTTATATGTGAAATAAAAACCAATTCCGTCACGTAAGGCTAGTTCACGGACGATGCGATTCGACCCCAGATTTTGTAGTCCTGCAGAGAAACAAATTTTAAGAAGTCCATAACAATGTTGATGTTTTTCAATCAAACTGCAATGATTGTCGTGTCGGCGTTTTCATTGAATACAAAGCGGCATTTTTGCCGACACGTGAGCTAGCCACATATAATTGACCATGGGAATTCAAGATTAATGCCACAAATATACAGCGATTGTCTATGTGACTTATTAATTATGGTCAGCGAGACGTACGGGAATTTTAAGGCATTTGAATATAAATGTCAAATCGTACGGAATATGCAGAATGCGCGAAATTATTCGAATTCTTACGAATTTTAACTCAAATAACCACTTTTTTGTATTGTTGAATTTTGTATGTTTCATTTTTTCTATTCCAACGAAAGCGTTTCCTAACTTTTTCGTAAGTGTCTCTCTCACCACTGCCATTTTGAAAGTCTTTTCCATTCTTACCACGAAAGTAAAGGAACAAACTTAACATCTTCGCCTTTGAATTTTCCCCTTAAAATTGTCACTTTATTGACATTTGATTTGAGTCTTCACAATCAAACGCTTTCCGTTACTAAGTTTCGGTGCATTGAGGTTGGCGCAACAAAATTATAACTGAGTCGACTTTCAATTTCAAACTGTGCCAAAACGAAATCAAATGCAGTTGCTTAGCCTCATTCTTCACAATGAAATTTCGATAGATGTCTGACCGCACGCAATAGCAAGACCGTCCAATTCAATTGGAATGACGAAACGAAAAGGACACCTTTCATATTGCAATGGGGACGTTCAAATATCTAGTTTAGTAAGTCTGACAGCTCTCTGATTAGATGTTATCTCGGTTTTTATTGGGGGAAATCGGTCAAATGAGCAGCTGTATCAGTTGACCTTTATGGAGGGGCAGCCGACGAATCTAGTCAAGAAATTCGTGACTGAGCACTTGGTTGACAGTTCTCATATGTAGCTGACGCAGAAAAAGTGACGTTCCCGAAACATGTTCTAATATGACAATCTGACGGCGACAAATTGAATGTCACCAAAATACTTTCAGTTAACTGTTAAGCATTTTGTATGGGAAATTGTTAACTTAATTTTACCAGCCTTATTGGCGACATATACCCACAATTTTTTGTGTGTGCACACCTATGGCACATACCTTTCGAATGGTATAACGGACTGGGGACTGCATGCGAAAATCCAATTCGCATATAAAAACAGTTCCACAGCGTTTTTGGATGTTTCATCAGCTTTCGTTTAGCTGGCATCTAAAAAGATACGGCATCTGGAGGACTCATCGACTTTGAGTCTAACCAAGCAAAGCACATCATAACAAACACTGCTTCAAATCTTGTCCATCCCATCCAAAAACGCTGTGGAACTGTTTTTACGTTGAGTGACGAGAAGTTTCATATAACGAATGAACGCAAAGTCACAAAAATCCTTTAGGACAATAATTACCCAGATGGTTTCATACGTATCATAATCCTAAATCATAAACGCAAGGTTCCACGTGATAAAGGAACAGAAGTTACATTGCCTGTCTACAGAAGTGTTGTCCATGTTCCCAGACTCGCCGAGAACCTTAAACAAATGATCAGCAGCAGTTCCAAGGACCTTCACATAGCGTTTAAGTCGAATCGGACTCTGGCATCTTTGTTCTCCAAGCTTAAACCCACAACTGAGAAGCATAAATGACGTAGTGTTCAAAACCGACTGCAAAGGTAACACCAATGAAAGTTGTAACCTTTGCTGCTGTAACATCAAATTGGGCAAGAGCCTTATCTACAGGAAACTTTTGATGTTGATATATTAATGATATTCAGAAACTTTGCTCTTAGTAAACTTACAGTGCTAATGGCTAAATTAACTCTTAATTAATAAACTGCTCGTTTATTTGAAAACAAAAAACAAATTTTTTTAACTAGGTAGGTATATTTTTGGATGTGTATTTTCTTATATTTTTTGTACAGCTACTAGGACTGCCCGGATATCAGAAAAGTGGCCGGCTAATGGACACTAATCAGCCATCCGTTACATCTCTAGCGCTCACACCTGATGATGAGCTTCTGGTGCATGATGGTTTGCACCAGAAGACCAAACTGATGTCAATAAGAGCCGACCATATTCCTGCGCCGTTTACACTTTTCTTTTACTGACACCAGCAACCGAAAGTAGTACGAATCACAAACGACGGCAACAGTGGCAAAAGTTGTTAAAAACTCAATCGTAGGAGTTATTGCAAGTCAATGGTCTGCGTCTGCAAATTGCACGGCACCCCACTCAGTGATGCTGCTTCCTAAAACACATGACGAAAAGCTCATCAGCCACCCACTCAAAATCGCGGAAGTAAAAGCACCTACATACACACTCTGTAACTTTTGCCGAATTCTTATTTTGTTTACCTTTTTCACACATACAACTGCAACACCAAAGGCCAAATATTATAAAGCTTTGGCTTTGGGGAAGTGGAAGCGTAATCTCTCTCATTCATGTCTCCCTGGCTCTGGCTCTCTGTTATCATTCATTTAAAACAGCGGCATGATGGAGCTTTTTGACCATGAAGTCGCAACGGCTCAAACACGAAGAATATTGTATCTCATTGCTTTACCTTACCATAGTCACTGCCACTGGGTCTGGCTGCTCGTGCAACGATAGGAACGTTCATCGTTCATGCGGTGGGGACTTTTGAGCGGCTGCTTGCTAACTGACTGACGGCAACCTTGTCAGTCTTACATTTTTGGACCACGAACATGGTTGCGGAGGTGGCATATCATTTGCTGCTGTAGTGAAATATATCGTCGAAGTTTTTATCCTTTATCTCGATTGTTGCCAAAAAAAAAAAAAAAAAACGGGAAAAAAGTGAAACACAAAAAAATCCACACAGGATAACACGAGTATACTTCCTTGACATTGTCAATCTTACGTTTGTTTTTGTTAGCTTGGCTGAGGTTCTGTGCTGCAGACTTTAATTGCCCGGGGGAGTGACGCTGCTCATAAAAAAGAGATAAGTTTCCAAAGCAGTCGAGTGTAGTGAATGGGATTTTGGTATTTTGGGATTTTGCCAAGCATTAACATTTCGTTCAATTAAACATTCGTACCTGTCCGCATTCAAATAAGCCATGGTAAGTGTGTCCTCTCGAGACTTTGTGTTTGTAATTTTCCGTTCCAGCTTTATGTAATGTAATATACGGACACGGGGTGCGGGTATTCCTGTGAGGAACTTTCATTTAAGTTGATGGTTTCTGAAAGCAAACAAAAAACAATGGTGGGTCCTGTGTAATTAAAATGCTCCCATGCTGCAAGGGTTCACGTGGATAGAGGGTGTATTTTTATTATAAAGGTGAAGGCACAGTGCCGAGTGTTATATAATTACAAAAGTTGGAACTCTATTTTACGGTAATTGCTTTTAAAATGTATTTTTGTAGGCAAGTGGAATGTTAACTTTCAACACATTTGAATTCGTTGCCGAAGTAAAGAATTTCGTTTATGACAAAGTCTGTCAGTTGTGTTTTCAAAAATGGGGTTAAAAATATTTTACCTCTGAGGTAATTAAATATATAGACATCTGTTTGCCTGAGGTGCGTTACAGATATATTTATTATTAGAGGTGACCTTTGAAAACGCTTTTCCAATACTGCAGTAGAAATGAAATTGTTGCAAGTACACCTCTTGATTTCTCGTGGTGATTGATGCCGGAAAACTGGCTTCGTATTTGTAGACTGACAGCAGGCTTCATTGCCATAGCTACGATTAACTTGATGCGGTGCGGATGAGGACAACATTTATGTGACTAAACCCTTGTTAAACAGCAATACCAATCAGTTTGACTCCGTTGGATGGGCTCCAGTTGGCTATATGTAGACCGGTTTAGGTTTGTCGAATCCTCTGAACACATCCTCTGCGAATGCCGGGCATATCATTGAAAAAGTGTCTTTAACAGAGGAACACACTCACCAGCAGATTTCTTGAACTCTATTTTTTTTCGGCTGCACATCTCCATGTTCGTTTGCATAAACGTTGATATACCCTCTCGAACGCAAACCAGGGGTGTCAGCACGTAACTTTATACAATCGAGTTCAGTCGATACAATCGAGCTCTGGCAGCACCTTATTTGTCTCAATCGAGGATATTCGATGGAGGATAATCGATTGAGACAAATTGGGTGCTGCCAGAGCTCGATTGTATCGACTGAACTCGATTGTATCAAGTTACGTGCTGACACCCCAGACCAACCTTGAATTGATCAAACGATACCAGATCATTTCGGCATTCCAGTAGTAGTTTTGAGGTTATATCGACTTAGTGTCTTTGTGTGTTAGCATCGAAGGTTTGTTTGTGTGTAGGTTTGATTCAACGCAGACCTGAAACCAAATATGCGGTCCATAGTCCATTCAAATGTTTGGACGCAGAGAAAATGCACCTCCTTTCGCAGTCCTTTTGCACAGGTCTCTGTTGGGCCTATGCATGCCTTGAATTTGGTTATGTTATAGACATCTTTTAGAGCAATCCACCATGCTTTGGATCCACAAGAGAGTACTAAGCATTCGTACCACGACTGTGGTAACTCCATAGGGTCCCCGACCTCGTCTTTTGCCAAAGGGTCTATTACAAGCATTGAAAGCTATTCACACTTTCTTAACGCAAGCGCATAAGCCTGATCTATTTGTATTAAGCCGATGACGGGACGATTGTTGGGATTAAGAGGAACATAGCTACCTAGCATAAGAGGCTGCGGCTAACTTACGAGGAAATTGGTCTGAGTGTTGTCTGCCAAGTTTCCGTGATTCCAGCGTAGCCCCTAATTAAGTTTCTTATGGAGACGTCTGTCAGTCTTGGCCTGTATATTTCAAGAGTCTGTATGTACCTTTTTTCCATTTTCGCATCACATACGTAGCCGTAAACTTGCAAACTATTTTTACGGATGGTGGGTGCGCGAGAAAGGGAAGATTTTGGATATCGGCAAAAGGCTGACATAGCTTCAGTAAAAAATTATCCTTACAAGGAATAGTCCGCCAACAACTTTCGTTGGCCACACGCCGATTGTGGTTATAGATAATGTAAAGTATTATTCAACCTAAAGAGTAAATCCACTACCCTACAATGTGTACATAAACAATGTAGGGTTATCTTCTTCTGGTTTTGCATCATTATTTGCTCAGCTGACTATATATTTTCTTTTATTACATCCTTTCCTTTGTATTCTTTGGATATTCAAACCTGAATATAAACAACGCTGAAACCCCTACTCTTAAATGATTGGATTGAGGTGAAAATCTTCCAAAGACACTATGAGAATAGCAAGCGCGTGCTCATAGTAGTGTCAGTTTTCGACTGACTAAAAACACCACCCTTCGATAAATTGTTGGATACTGCAACTAAGATAATCTTATCAAGCAATTTTTCTATAACGAAATAAAAAACACTTTTGACAGGTTACTTTCCACTGAAAGATCCTGCATGTTCCGCAATTAAGACGCGGTTAATCCTTATCTTGCCAAGTCAAAAGGTTTCGTTCTTTGTAGTCGACGCAATAAATTACTCTCATCCAAAATTTGTCGGACTGTATTGTTGATATGCCCGATTAGTCGGTTTCTATGCTTTCGCGCGAAGCTTCTAGTTTCAGCTTCGATTGTAGGAATTCCGAGATCCCTGTGGATATCGTCGTTTCTAGTATACCACGGTGCTTGACAATTTCTCTTAGTACTTTATTTTGAAAAGTTTGTAAAATATTGGCATTTGTTTTCTTGGTACAACCCCAAAGTTATATACCGTAGGTTCACACCGGCTTTAGCACTTCCACTATAGCTTTGCGTCGAGTGTCATTCCCAGGTATTTGGCCTCGTTAGCAAAGGGTATTCGAGCCAAGTTTAGGAAAATTGGCAAGTCATTAGTTTTCCTTTATGTGAAGTTTACGTGAACAGATTTAGTTTCGTTGAGGGCGAACCGCCAGTCCCTCGTCCACTCATTTACTTTATTCAGTGTTGTTTGCAGTTTTGCAGTCGTTTCTTCGATCGTGTTACCAACTGCAAGGATAGCGGTGTCGTCGGCGAACGTAGCAAGCTAGTGCCATCTTCTCTTGGTATATCGCGAGTATATAACAGATAGAGAAGCGGCCCAAGGACGCTTTCTTGCGGTACACCGGCCGAAATTTCTTTAAGCTCCGAGTATTCGTTACCATGTCTAACACGGAAGAGTCTATTCCCGAGATATGATTCTAAAATAACATATAGGCTTACGGGCAGAACTTGTCGTAATTTAAATTTTAAGCCGTCGTGCCACACCTTATCAAAGGCTTGTGAGACGTCGAGGAATACGCTTGAGCATATCTTTTTTTCTTCAAATGCTTTCTCTATTACGTCAGTAATTCTATGCACTTGGTCAATCGTCGAGTGCTTGGTTCTGAACCCAAACTGGTGGTCAGGGATTGGATTATTATCTTCTATAACCGGTTGTAGGCGCCTAAGTAATATCCTCTCAAAAACTTTGGATATGACTGGAAGGAGCGAAATTGGTCTATACGATTTTACTTCATTTGGCGGTTTTCCTGGTTTTAAAACCATAATTACTTCCGCGACTTCCCATTGGCTCGGCACGTGTTTTAGTCCGAGCGCAGCATTTATAATACATGGAAGCTTAATTAATGCTTTTCTAGGTAGAACTTTGACAACTTCTCCGGGGATCAAATCAATCTTAAATGAATGATGAAGGTTCTAAATGCAGTTGTCCGAATAAATTAGCGACTCCGTAATTGCACCACCACGGAAGTTCCACACGTTTAAAGGTCGCTTTACACGATAATAAAATTTATATGGCTTTCCATATGAAATTGTTTGGGATTTATCAAATCAATTGGCAAATAGAAACGTTTTCTATTTTTGTTGTTTTCGCCGCTCTTACTTTTTACCGAGAAGAAAGTTGAAATATTAAAATAATTTTTCATTTAAGAAGTCATGGGAGTTCTATGAGTGCTGTCAGTTGTTGTTTTTGACGATCCACAGAAGAAGTAAATATGTCTTCTACCCTCCACGGTCGTATGCCTTCTACAAATCTGAAAAAAAACGTGTCGAAAGGTATAGCATCCTTTAAAACCTTTTTACGTAATGGCTGTGCTTATGCTCGGACGAAAACCGCACTGCTTCTCCCTTAAATAGACAAGAGATCAGCTCTTTGCGCTTCCGATTTAGAGATTTAAATTTGAACGCTCAACCGTAAGAATATTTCCGCTCGTGCAATTTTCATTTGACTACTAGCCAGTATTCAATGAGAAACCTCAAACATACCTACGTTCTGATAAGGAAATGCCGCGCAAGCAGACGAATTTCTCCCTCGTAGATCTCTCTAACCTATTGAGATAAAATGTCTAACACAAGGGTATAAATTAATAGTCCCTCTTACCGGCCTCGCAACAGTTACCTCCAATTACTTCTCAAAATAGTTGCCTAATGAAAGGCAACACTACAGAAGTGGTCTTTCATTAAAAAGTGAAAAGAAGCTCATGGTTCATTGTTAGCATAAAAATGGCTTTCTTTCTCCAATTATTCGAATCAGAGAGTTTCTGATCTTCGCTCTACCAAAAGGTTATGACTCATGGTCAACGAAAGCAAAGAATTGTTGCCCATTTTACAGTTGTCTGAAATCGATTGGCATATTTTTACTAACCGCATCAGGTCCTTATAAAACAAATAGGAAATATGACTTCTTTAATGGATTCCATTCTCAAACTACAAGACACATATTCAGGGCTATCGCTATCGTGACCAAAAATCCAACCGAAGACTGACAGATATTGCCCATTCTTGAAAAAAGGTATCGGCGATTAATTTCAAAAAAGGGAAAATATTTCCGCGGGACAAAATTTGGTATCTTTGGTAAAATTCCCAACAGAATTTCGCCGGATTCCCTCCGGAATATGTCCTTCGTAAAGTTGCTGGTGGAAATTCAGAACCTAAGCAGTTTTTGTGGGAATAAGTAGTAGAAGTTGCATTTGTTTAAACCAGAGGTCGAATTGCGTCGTCCGTGAACGGGCATTACTTGACGGAATTTGTTTTTGTTTCACATGCAAAATCGACATAATTCCGTGAACGTATAGCTCGTTCACGGACGACGCGATTCGACCCCAGAACAGCAATTACTTGTAAATTCTACTACGCATTTTTTTTTTAAAGTTTTGTTTCGATTTTTTTTAGTAAAATAAACAGGAGTCTAAGGGCCGTTTGCTCATACGACTCTTAACGATTTAAGTTCTACTTAAATACTTATGGGCTACTTTTTTCAGGTCATAAACTGTCACAAAAGAGTTTATGTGGAACTTAATTCGCTATGAGTCGTATCAGCAAACGGCCCTAAATTAGATATTGGAAAACATATTGGACATGATTATAACTTTACTGAATGGAAGCCAAAGATTTCATTACGGATAGGAGCAAATAGGGTGTTAAGGGGGTTTGGAAGCTTCTAGGAAAGGAGCTGAATAGTGCTGGGCCTCCAATGAAATTAGAGTGACCCCGAATATTTGAACATCTCTTTATGGATTTTGCAGAACTGCTGAAATCTTAAAAATAACGAATATGTATTTTACAAACATCAACTAAATCTTGTTTTTTTTTTCTGGCCTGTCTTGTTGCTCGACTATAGCAATTGAAATGCTAAGCTGTGCATATTAATATTGTGCCAGTTTCTATATCACTTTACTAGTCACGAAAACGAGTATAAAAAAATTATGTATTAATAAAATCAGGGGTGTCAGCACGTAACTTGATACAATCGAGCTCAGTCGATACAATCGAGCTCTGGCATCACTTAAATTGTCCCAATCGAGGATAATCGATCGATATTTATAATCGATTGAGACAAATTAGGTGCTGCCAGAGCTCGGTTGTATCAAGTTACGTACTGACACCCCAGCACAATTTTCTAAATAATTTAAAAAGAATACAGTGGACGTCCATTATAACGAACATCCGATATAATGAATTTGCGATGATGAACTTTACGATATTTACGATCTTATATCGTTTTCCATTTGTTTCACTCGGGGATCCACTCATTCTGAAATCCAATCGCTTCTTTTTGCCCAATGGAAAATAACATTAAAGTCGATCATACGACAAACGACAAACATAATCTGTCAACGCGACATTGTGAATTGGGCATTAATTGCGATGACAACTGTCAACGGCTTCGAATATAAACCCGAATTCACAAGGGCGCGGGCAACAATTTTGTAAAACGAAATGCTGCTTTGAAGCGAATGCGAGTTGAGAGAGTAGAGTATGACAGATTAGAAGTTCGGTTTGGTTTAAATAAAATTTTGAGTTTACTCTCTTGTTTCCTTTTAGCTGTAATTTTTGTTCAAGAAATAAAAAAGGATTCTCCAAAATAGATAAAAAAATCATTCATAACAGAAATGCAAAGAGCAACCTTAGCAAAGATACAAGAGCAATGATTAATATTTTTTTTTAACGAAATAAGTATTAACTCCACAAAAAAAAGGTATTCGTCATTTTCACACACTAAATTAATTATTCTATTCTATTCTATTCGCGTACTCGGTTTGAATCGGACGCAATCGATATAAATCGATCGCAACCGCACAAGGTCTATACTAAATCCATTTCGATTTCAACCAAGTACGCGAATAGACCTCATATTGCTTTTAAAACTTGTGTGTGAAGAACAATAGTGGTTCTGTGTCACTCCAACTAAGAACGGCACACCCCATGACATCAAATCGAACAATTCAAAATTCTAAAGTTATCAAACGCGCATGAGAGTAGAAGGTAGGTCTACTCAGGGGTCGCGTTGAACTTTACGATATTTACGATCTAAAGTCGATTCAACGCCTGAAGTTGTATTTTGTGTGGCAGCATATGAACGCTTTGTTTCTACATAATTTGGATTATTTATTATTTTCCACGGAACACAAAATGTTCGGGGCGAATTTTCGTTCCCCTAGAATCGATAACCCTTCTTGCAATCAGCACGGTCTTGACATTTCCTCAACACCTACTGCCACAGTTGCAAAAAAGAATTCAACATAAGGCGTATTTCTTTTTTAGTTCAGAGCACAACCTGAACTGTTATACAAAAAGTTCGTGTTTCCTTTTTAGCTGAGATACACCAGAGCTCGGGGTGGAATCGGCTAAGGTGATAGTTGATAGTTGACAATCAAAATCATCGCTTTACGTCCACGTAAGGTGATTATCAAATTGACAATCGCTTTTTTGCATCAATTTCATGCGACACCTATTTAGGTGTCGCTTTCATACATTTGTGTCATTTTCATAGATATGCACATCGGCTTCAACTCCAAATAAATGAAATACTTTAGTGAAAAAAAATAGGTAGGTATATTAAATAAATTAAACCAAAAAAACTTTAAGTGCAATTTGAAAATTCGTGAAGTTCAGTGTTTACTTCATTGGAACTTTCGTATTCGTATTTTGTTGCATAAACGTTAAAAGGATTCGTATTTGCTCTCAAGCAAATAGCTTGAGACCTTGAAAAAAAAAAACAAATTTATTGTAATTTTTTAACATTTTAGTAATCGAAATTCACTTGCATTTTTCACAATAGAAACACTTCGCATATAATTGCACCTATCAGCTGCTCGGAATGGCAGCGTCGGCAAGGAAGTGCCGTTCAAAAATCTAAGTGCTGCCAATAATCAATAATTTTTTTGTGATCGCTTTACGCAGAGCAAAGAAGAGTTGATAATCAAAAACGACTATCGAAAAAGCGACAATTAACTATCACCTTAGCCGATTCCACCCCAGAATTTGTGTTTCTTTTTTGTTCAGAGCGCGATCAGAGCGCGCTCGATGAGCTCAGAATAAATTGACTGAGCAGGCTGAGTGATAGCTGATTTCACACTAGGTGTGTTTGACGTGGGCCCTAGTGCGCACTAGTTAACTCTAATGCGTTCGATATAGCACTGAACTCGCCCTGGTACTGAAAACCTGTGTTTGACGTGGCTTCTAGGGCACCCTAGTTGTGCCCTGAACTGACCCCAGTTAATTTGTGGGGGCAAGAATTCAGTGCTGAGTTTTGCTGTCATTTCGCTTGTTGTCATTCATTTTCAAACTCGTCATCTATATTGCGAACACTTTTATCAACTATTTGCATTATGGCAAACCCAAATTCAGAATTTAGTTCACTCATTTTTAACAATAAACGGGAAAAGTGTTACCAAAAGATAATTATTTGTCAATATCAACAGCTGACAGACTTCAGGGCAACATTTTGCGTTCGACATAGAAGTCGAATTTTCAGGGTTGTGCAGGGTTTTTGACAGGCGTTAAAATTAGGTGACACTTCACAGTGCGTACTAGTAGGCACTAGTGCTAGCCACGTCAAACAAACCTACTACCAGTCACATTTGACAGAAAAAAAAACAGGATAAGCAAACAAATTTAAATGGTGGACGAACATTGTTGTTTTGGAACTGAAAATAAAACCAATTTAATAAATAACAATTAATAAATATTAATTTATGCATTTATGACAACTATGTGCTCAAGTGTGTTTCATAAATACCTCAGAACAATGTGAGCTCGAGCTCTAAAAAAGAAAAACACCTATAAAGTAAGAACCCCATTTCCTCTGCCAATACACACTTGACAGAGACAAAAAAACTCACCATCAGATCAACCACACCGATTCAACTATATCCTACAAAATATTAGTTTCACGTAAAGACCCAATCAAAACCAATCGTTATCTTCCCCCCCAGACTAACGAGTATACACGTTTATTTGTTTAAATGTTATTCCCCAAAATACTGTCCATTCGCCGTCAACGTCACGCTATCAAGAATTAACTAGAAAAGATTCTCTTGAAACAGCATTCTGTCGCATTGTTGACTTTCGGCAATCAGCATGTTAATATCTACAAAGTCAATAAACTTTGACCCGATGTGCTCATACGAAGTGAAAAATCAACAAAAGTCGAGGTCGTTTCTACCTTAGATAAACGAACTTGCCTCAAATCAAGCTCATCCAATAGTACGCCAGTGCATGTAAATTGTTTGAGCTAACAAATCTCACCTGTGGCGGACCAAAAGGTAAATACTAAAAGTCCGACTACAGAAACTACTATAGAAACGTCCGAGGTACGACTGATTTTGCAATGCCAATGGGGTTAGAATAACGTTACTAATCAAAGTGCCAATTCATCAGCCATTTGAGGTCGTTGTCCATTGACCAAAGTGTGAAAACATTGAATTGGGTTGACGGTGGCAGCTGTTTGTAATTGTAGCACATCGGGCGTCCTGCCTTGGACAATGAATTACTGTCTAAAACTTTTACTTTAACCACTATCAAGGCACATGCACGTTTATAGGTATATCTGTTAGAATGTGTGAAGTGGTTTCTGGTAAAGCTTACTTTGTGCGATGTGAGGCAAGCAAGGTGCGTCAGTTTATCGCTCAAGTTTAATGACAGTACCGCACACTGTTGGACTTAACGGAAACCTTAATTCCTTTTTCAATGTCGCCTTGAAGTGTCGTTCCATTCAAGTTTCGTGTGCACTGCACTCTGGGTTTCGCCTAGCGGATTTGAGCGGACAATATCACACAAAGCAAGGCACTCTGCCACTGCCACTGCCTCTGCCGCCTCTTCAGTGGCATGCTCTACTCGCAATATGCCGGTCATTGGGTACGGTATGTAGGTTCATAGCGCGATGTATTCCAGTTTTTTTTTTTTGTCATTTGCGTGCAGATACTTGTTTGCGGTGTCAGTGGCGGTAATTAAAAGTTTTTGTTTTGTTCAATTTTACCAAAAGGAGTTTTTTTTTTGCTTGGAACCGCCATGAAAGCTGGACAATATATAGATGTATGTATGTAGATTGTAGACCTGTGGCTGCACTTTAAACCGGCGAAGGATGAATACAAGTCTTCGTACTCATTGCTGTGTAGTGTATTGATTTAATTGGGTCAGCTTTTGCACAAGGTCCAAGTGTGGATAATTTAACAGTTGTACAAATTTATTATAAATTGTTTATGGTGCGATATATTTTGTAGGTCAACAACGAGGGAATGTATTTTTTAGACTGGATTAAATTTTGTATGACCAATGGAGGTTTGACATGCGATGCGCACGAGGAAGGGCTTGGCAGTTGTAAACAAGCTGGGTCAGAAATAAATGCTTAAAGACTGTTATACTCGTTTTTGTTCCAAAAGGCTTTAATACTGTAGCTTTTAAGGGGTAAGGCTTGGGATAGGTTAGGTTATGACACTCCTCCCGCAGTATGGCCTGTTGAGTTCTATTTTTGTGAGATTATTGAGATATCTAGGTCTAGGGTCTAGGTATAGTTTATTTTTCCCGCTGTTTTGCTATTGTTAATTGTAAAATTTTCTCGTAAGTATAAGGTGAGTTGAGTATGGGCCGACCGTTTTATATCTGCTTAACGAAGGTTTTCTTTAAGACTCGTAAAAATTCATTCACTCAACTTATTTACAAGCATCATAGGACTTATTTTTATTATTTTGATTTGATGTGGTAGTTTTGTTGAAAAAACCGGGGGTAGGAGGAAATCCGTCGGCGTGTAGTTTGATATTTTTATCCACCGATACAAATTTGTTTCATACTGCGACTGGGTTAGGTAGGCAACTCTCTGTTCCGACATTTTTTCGCGGTCTATCCGTATGGACAGGTTTAGTTTGTCCCTAATGTGGCAATCAATTTGTTTCATGGAATATTTGAAAGACCTTATTCTTGAAACGTCTTCTATGCTAACGTGTGTAATATTCGTTGCTTTTTAATGGTGGGAATCGCAAGGTCTCTATGGAGATCTTAATCTGTCGAATGATATTTTCACTCTCTTTAGAAAAGATTGAAGGATATTTAGATTTCGTTCATATGTCTGAACAAGCCTTCGGCAATTTCTTATAGATTATAGCTTGTTCTCGAAGTTAAGCTTAGGTTATTTTCCGAGTAACAGAAAAAGAACGACCTTCGTTTCAACTTTCCGTAAGGAGAAAACGAAAACTCCGAGAAAACGAAACTTGGACCATGTTTATAAATACAGGCAAGTTTTCTGCTTGCTTCGATGTTAAGTCCACGTTGACCGATTTCGTTTTGTTAAGAGCGATCCGCTAGGATTTTGACCATTAATTGACTCGGTTGAGCTCGTTTTTTAATTGAATTGTTTTCTTTGAACGATGTTCAAACTGCAATCTGCAAGTATATAGCAAATGTGGCGTTCGCGGTATAGTACGTGTAAAGTACAAGAGTGGCCCAAGAACGCTTCCTTGTGTCACACCTGCAGTTTCAGCAGTATCATGTATGTAACTTCTTATTGTCCGCCATTGGGGACCGCTGCTTGATTGCTTTCATTTGTAGTTGGTTTCATGTTTCCGATTTATAATGTAAAATTTTCTGAACTATTTTCGTCAGTTAGTCAAGTTGGAATCATGCCGTTCCTTTTCTTAGCCCCTAACGACTGTTCAATTTAACGTGGGCTGATTTTCAGAAGTTTTGTATCCACTCTTTATTGTAGTTCGGGATTTGCTTCATTTCAGTGGCTGTCCAGTTCCCATTAACCAAACCATAGGTTTGAGATTTCCATGTTAGCAATCTCGGTATCCTTGATATTTTCCGAAAAGGTTACATAAACAAAATAATTGTCTATGCATAGAATGCGCAGGACAGACCTCCAAAGAAAGTGAATGTTTCAGTGAAACGACTTACTTTACTGGACGAATTTCCCTTTGAAATCGTATTCATTTAATTAGAGATCAAGGCTTTTAGTTTAACAGCCGCTGTTCCAATGTAATCCAAGACTCACGAAACTTTTAAATTTATATCATTATTTTTTTAATTTAAAAAAAGGTTACGTATACGCCACAGTCAGCACCATGCGATCACCTTAACGCTTTCGTGCAATGCAAAATTTCGACGGTAAAAAAATATTTGAAGACTGTTTCACGGGGTCGGTTTCAAGTGCAGCCTTCAGCTGCTTAGGTTTGTTTAACGCAAGTCCTAAATGCGATATAAAACAAAATCAAGTCTCATTCGGTCGAATTAACTGAAGACCTAGAAACTAAAAAACTCTTTTAACATCACACAGCTGGCTTTTTCTTTTCTAGGTTTATCTTTTAACTACACGGAAAGGAGGTCATTAACCCGTGTCTTTAAATAAAAACAAAGCTACCCTGGACTTGAATTAACATGTCCAGTCCACGAACCGCAAGCCAACGCATTACGTCCACACATAAGGCGTGACTTTTAAAGTAAATCATAGCGCTTGCAATTATTTGAAACTAATCCATCCTTGGTCACATTCAAAGCCAACTGAAAACTGACAATCAGTTAGCGCCGTTTAATCACGCTTTTGATGGCAATGACCTTATAAATCAGGCCATCTGACCGACAGTAATAATATACTCTGCAAACTTGTTTATGACGTGTTAATGTCATTAAAAAGCTCTAAGACTGCCGTCTACGGCAAACGGTTTACATCCATAAAATCGAAACCAACACGGAAATTAATCCGCCAACTTACTGCCGCCGGCTATTTTTTGTGTCTATTGTTGGTATCTGCTAAACGGGCTACACACACGAATACACGTATGTTTGGGTGTTTTTGTTTTGATATGTGCACCGAGAGAAAAGGTGAAGGTCGCATAGTGGGGCTTATGCAGAAGTTACTCTGTAGCGGTGTCTGCGGGTAGTGGTCTCTTGTGGTTATTGCACCTAGCGTCAGAGAAAAAATGTCATTATCGCGTAATGGTTGTTTATAGACACATTTTCGGTATAGCAACCTTGTAACTTTTGTTTTTGTGTTAATGAAAGTGATGGTATTGCTCTGATATTATACTGTCGGTAGTGTGTTGGCTGGTATGATAATGAGACGGCATTTTTTAGGTTTTCGCAAAATTTATGATCTGTGCTGCAGAATATACAATTAATGAAGCCACGAAGCGAAGACTATGGACTGTTTGGCAATTCTCAGCCAATCTATACCGCACCGTATTGAATCACGATTTTGGAATTTCATATTTTACAATCGCGCGAGTGTCTGGGCTGCACAAGCCCAAGGTAGATCTGTATTTATCTGTGATCTGGTGTACTTGTACTACTTGTTCGAGCACTTTTTTGGGGGCTAATCTGCAGCAGGTTGGAGGCATACACGACCGTTCTTAGAATTCTGGCGGGAGTGCCTCCTACGAATGGATTAGTAACAAAAAGTCAGTAAAGTATGATTTACTTGTTTAGACAAACTTGAATTCTTATTTGAAATAATGTTTGTTTTAGGTTAGGATGCGAACCACAATTAAAGTTGAGGTCGTAGTTTGTATCTTAGATCTGCAACATGGCCAAGGGTTTACGTGATGGCTAAGACCTCATTTACGTGTATAGAAGTGTAAATAGGAAGGTTTTTAATAAAAGTTGGGTAGTGGCATCTAATCTGAGTCGTAGAGTATTGCTGGAGCGGATGGCCAATGACAGTGAGGAAACTTGTGAAATTTGGACAAATATAAGTCCCTACGAACCTGAAGTTCAGTTCGTAGGGGACATTTTTATATTGGGTCTTATGAATACAAACTAGCATTTGCTTGTTGGACGGAATATTTTTTGACACACGTAACAATTAACTATAATTTCACGAGAGGCTTTTGAAATGAAGTCCCGGTCTTCCTACATTTCTTATTTTGTTTGATTTGGTTCTTTATTTTGCTTCAGCTATTTTTATATCAATAATTTACTAAAACGTAAAACACTTTAAAGAAAAACTAAGTTTTTGTTAAATTATTGTTAGTCCTAACATAAAATAAAGGGTTTTCCAGTAAGAGGTGTTATTTTGGTATTCAAGGTAAAATGTAATTTTTTGAGATAAATGATCGGGTGTTTATTTCCAAATAAAGAGGAACGTATGCCGTTTATAATGAAAAACAACATCAGCCAAATGGCCACCACGAGCACGCATACAGGACCATATCCTTTTCATGAAATTTTCCGTAACCAAATCGCAAAGTGGCTGCCCTATGTCCTCGATAGCCTCACGAATTTTATCTTTGAGGTCTTGAATCGACGCTGGGCTGTTGGCGTAGACCTTATCTTTCACGTGGGCTCAAAGGAAGAAGTGCCGGTGTTGAAGGGTAGTGATGCGATGTCATGAGAACACAAGCGTTCTCACCTAGCCTCTCACTATCAACTCCTACTCTCACCTCCACGGGGTGACTGGTGGGTGCCTAGTACCTCGACTGGAGATTGGGTAACCAACCCCTTTGGAAGGTCGTTGGTGGCAGCAGACGAGAGAGGGGGGAGGAGTGTTGTTTTCTCACTAAGACACCTCCTCTGGTACCAGACGGCAGCGGAGGAGTTCCCTAGATGGAGCCAACGGTGGCGTCTACAGTTCCAGTCAGGCCGAACTATTTAGTGTAATCCCTATAGAGCTGCTCTGACATATTCGGATACCAGGTCTATAGGGATTTCCAATACCGAGCCAGGGTGTTGGAGAAGAGTTGGTGGCGGATGAACCCTTAATGGGCCAACGGCAGCGCTCACATCCCAGAGTGGGTTACTGGCACCGGAATAACCGGCCTGCTGTCCTAAGGTCAAGGGCCTGGCCCTCCAGGTTGGGGGTTGTGCCGTCGGGGTAACTTCCCGACCATTTAAAAAAACATTAGTTATGGGAGAGACACGTGAAGCCTCGGATAACGATTTCCCTCAAACGGCAACTAGACCCGGAACGTCAACGGACAACGATTTGAGAGTATGTACCTGGAACGTGCGAACGCTGTACACCCCAGGTGCTACTCAAAAACTTGAGTCTGTCCTCACGCGGTACAAGGCAGATATTACCGCGATCCAGGAGATACGATGGATAGGATCAGGTATGATGAAAAGGAAAAATTGCGATATTTATTACAGCTGCCATAAAAGATTGCATGTATTAGGATGCGGATTCGTCGTGGGAAATCGGCTTAGGACAAAAGTCATTGACTTTAAGCCGATAAGTGATCGCCTAGCTGTGATCCGCATCAGAGCTACTTTCCAAAACATAAGCCTAATATGTGCACACGCCCCTACCGACGAGGCTGAAGACCCTATCAAGGAGGAGTTTTATGACCTCCTGGATGGAGCCTACGGAGCCTGTCCGGAGTACGATGTCAAAGTTGTGCTCGGGGACTTCAATGCTAAAATCGGAAAGGAAAACATCTTTGGCGGGTTAGTTGGTAAACACAGAATCCACGATACGACCACAGACAACGGTTACCGACTAACTGACTTCGCGGCAGCTCGTAATACGGTGATAAGTAGCACTAGGTTTCCAAGGCTAAGGATCCACACAGCAACCTGGCGCTCTCCAGACGGTCGAACCGCCAACCAAATCGACCATGTGCTAATCGACGCGAGGCACGCATCCAACATCCTCAACGTGTCCGAGGGGCAAACGTCGACTCTGACCATTTTCTTGTTGCGGCTAAGTTCAGAGCTCGACTATCCAACGAGAAGAAGCTGCGTTCCGCCCAGAAGAAGAAATTCAACGTTGGACGCCTTAGCACACCTGGAGTAGCCAGAGTCTACAAAGAGCGCCTGAGTGAGAAACTCGCCGCAGTGCATTCACCTACCACAAATGCCAACACCCAGTGGTCCCAGTATCGCGACATCATCAAAGAGGTAGCCGAAACCACCTTAGGGTACCAGCCACCCCAGAGAAAGAGCCCGTGGTATGATGATGAATGCGTACGCAGGAAAAAGGTGACAGAAGATGCACATATGAAGGCGCTGCAGCGCAAAACAAGGGCAGCGAGGGAAGAGTATCGAGCCAGGAGGAGGGAGGAGAAGAAAATCCTGCGTAGAAAGAAGAGGGCCTACGCAGTCTCCCAGCTCAAGGAGATCGAAGAGTCCCGCGATCGAAGCAACATCCGGAAGTTCTACAAGAAAGCCAAGCAACTGGCTGCTGGCTTCAAGACCGGAACGCAGGCTCTTCGAAACAGTGATGGAAACCTAGTCACCGAAGCGCAGGGAATAGTAGATGTTTTTAAGCAGCACTTCCAGCAGCTGCTAAATGGGCATCATGTAGAGAGAGTGATAGGGCAAGAAGAGAACCCACGTCCAGTCAATGAAGATCCAGTTCCACCGCCCAGTATAGAAGAAGTTGGCTTAGCAATAAAAAAGCTAAAGAACAACAAGGCCGCCGGCTCTGATGGTTTACCAGCGGAGCTCTTCAAATACGGTGGTGATGTTTTGGTAGGGCGCATGCACCAAATCATCAACCAAGTATGGGTGGAGGAAAGTATGCCCGATGACTGGACTATCAGCTCCATATGCCCCATCTACAAAAAAGGCGATCCTATGTCTTGCAAGAACTATCGAGGCATATCCCTGCTTAATGTCGCATACAAGATCCTATCCAACGTACTGTGTGAACGTCTCAAACCGTTCTGCAACACACTAATCGGCACGTACCAGTGTGGCTTCCGGCCCGGCAGATCGACTATAGACCAAATTTTCACACTGAGGCAAATCCTGGAAAAGACCAATGAATTTCAAGTCGAGACTCACCACCTATTCATCGACTTCAAAGCCGCATATGATAGCATTCATCGTCAGGAGCTTTATGTGGCGATGGCCGAATTCGGGATCCCGGCAAAACTGATCCAGCTATGTAGCGTGACGCTGGAGAACACACGCTGCAACGTGCAATTTGGAAGTAGTTCCTCCGAGCTATTCGAAACATGCACCGGATTTCGGCAAGGAGACGCATTATCATGTGACTTCTTCAATCTCGTGCTAGAGCAGATAGTGCGCAGGGCAGGTGTCAACACGGAAGGCACTATCTTCAACAAATCCGTCCAGCTACTGGGGTATGCAGACGATATTGACATCATCGGTCGCTCCCAGCGTGCCGTGATAGAGGCTTTTACGGCGATTGAAGAACAGGCGAAATTCGTTGGTCTTGTAGTAAATGAGGACAAGACTAAGTACATGCTATCAACAAACAAACAAGCATCTGTCCACCGCCTAGGACAGAACGTCACTATTGATAGCAACAATTTCGAGGTAGTTAAGGAGTTTATCTACCTCGGAGTAAACATGAACTCCACAAATGACATCCTAGTGGAGATCCGGCGAAGAATTACCCTAGGAAACCGCTGCTACTTCGGTTTGGCAAAACAATTGGGTTCAAAACTCCTAACTCGAAGGACAAAATGTATGCTTTACAGAACCCTTATCCTGCCAGTTCTGCTTTATGGCGCCGAGTGCTGGACGATAAGCAGGAAGGGAGAGCTGATACTGGGCTCCTTCGAAAGAAAAATTCTTCGACGGATTTTTGGTCCTGTGTGCGAGGAGGGCGAATGGAGGAGAAGATACAACCGCGAACTCTATGAGCTGTACCAAGATGTGGATGTAGTCCAAAAGGCCAAAATACGTCGACTACATTGGCTCGGCCACATCGAGCGAATGGACAATAATGCTCCAGCTAAGAGGATCTTCGAATCCCAGCCGCCAGGTTCGAGACGACAAGGAAGACCGAACCTCCGTTTCAAAGACCAAGCCATCGCGGATGCCAGAGCGCTTGGTCTGGATAACTGGAAGCAGCGTGCCCGGGATCGCAGAGGATGGAAGGCTGCAGTGTCTCAGGCAGAGACTCTCCACGGGTCGGGAGCCCGTTAAGTAAGTAAGCAAAGGAAGAAGTCGCAAGGTGTTAAATCACAAGATCTCGGTGGCCAATTGTGATCACCTCTTCGAGAGATAACACGGTCCGGAAACTTTTCCCATAAAAGATCAATGGTTTCGTTGCTTGTGTGGCACGTAGCGCCGTCTTGTTGAAAGTAAACGTTGTCCAGATCAATACCATCCAACTCCGACCATAAAAAATCATGTGGAATGCCCAATTCCAGAGAACGACGAGGAATGGACAAACCTGGGTTTTCTTCAACACTTTGGGCTACAGCAGCAATATTCTCAGTTGTTCTTGAGCGACATGCACGGGTCTTATTCTTCACACCACTAACTTGTCCCAACAGCTCGAATTTTTCCACCAATTTCTGTATTGCGGTCCGACAAGGTGCTTCACGACGACCAAAAAATGTTTTAGTTTTGCGAACTGTGACTGCAAGATTTTCACCATTTTTGTAGTGAATTTTAATAATTTCAATGCGTTGTTGAAGCGTGTATCGTTCCATTTTTAGTAATGGCGTAGTTTCTACTTGTCAAATGTCAGGGATAAAAGCTTCAAAAGTGACAGCTACCGAAGTAGCGAGTCATTCACAATAACACCTCTTATTGGAAAACCCTTTATACGTTTATTTTTAAATAATATTATTTTCTGGCTTAAGGTCATTTGGCAAGGAATTGAATATTATTAGGGATGATATCGTTTTGTGGATATGTGAAAGAGCACCGCATTTCGATGTACAAGAGAAAACAATTGCCTAAAGTAATTTTCGTAACCAATTCGAACGTTTTTTTTTTACGAACTTTAACAGCAATTTTCCAACTAACTCGATTCATATTTTCTTTTTATTTTCCTTCGCAAACAAAATTTAATTTAACTTTTAATAAACTAAACATCGAAAATTCACTATGCTCATTTTATTTTATGTAAAAAATGCGCTTAGAAAATATTCAGCAAAAGGACTAAGTCAGCGAAATAGCATACTTGGAATTTTCGTAGCAATTGCTTTGTCTCATACGTTATCTTCATACCGATCTAAACAAAAGTTGTTGGCTCGATCATTTTAAAATTTGGAGTTCGCTCCAATCAATTCTTATTCATACGAAACTTAACAAACGCTTCGATTTTGGTATTTCTTTTGAGTAAAATCAATTGCTCAATAAATAAATAGTTGGCTCAACAAGTCCGTAGGGACTAAACACTATTCAAACTAAACGGTCAGCTTCTGTGCACCTACACGATTTTCCCCGAAAATGTTTAACGAAAATCTTCCCACGGGCGCTCTTTTTTTCCTGTCTGTGAATACGTGTAAGTAATGGCCGCCGGGAGGAATTATTTTACATTCTGAATCGATTTAGCCATGTCCGTCTGTCCGTTTGTCTATTGAAAGCACAAAAGCGCCCAAGGGAATTGACAGAGGCGAATGAAATTTGGTGAAAAGACTTCTTTTTATCCCCGAACCGAAGCCTGCAAGGACGAACAAGGGAACATCGTAGTAGAATCGCAATCGATGCTGAGGATATGGAAGAATTACTTCTACAGACTGTTTAACGGAACCATTCATCCTGGACGATGAAGACCAACAATTCCGTCCACCCGACCTGGACGAAGTGAAGATAGCCATATCTACGCTTAAGTCCAACAAAGCCGCTGGGGCAGGTGGCCTAGCCGCCGAGCTGTTCAAAGCGGCAGGCGATGACTTGGTTAGGAGCATGCACCAACTCATCTGTAAGATATGGTCGGAGGAAAGTATGCCCGATGAATGGAACCTCAGCATTGTTTGCCCGATCCTCAAGAAAGGAGACCCTCTGAACTGCGCCAACTACAGAGGCATAAGTCTTCTTAACATCGCCTACAAGATCTTATCTGCCGTGTGTGTGAACGCCTGAAGCCTTTCGTGATTGGTCCATATCAGTGCGGCTTCAGGCCAGGAAAGTCCACTATGGACCAAATACCCAGGAAAATTCAAATCGATACCCACCACCTTTTCATCGATTTTAAGGCCGCCTAAGACAGCTGTCAACTAAAAAGTCAACCAAAAAGGACACCCAACAACGACGTGTCGGACAGGACGTCTCCATAGACAGATATAACTTTGGGGTGGTTAGGGACTTTGTCTACCTAGGCTCCGCTATGAACTCAGACAATGACACCAGTGCTGAGATTAAACGAAGAATAACTCTTGCCAATCGGTGTTTCCTTGGGCTAAGAAGGCAATTGAGTAGCAAAGCCCTCTCTCGAACAACTAAAGTGACCCTTTATAAGACCTTATTAATCCCAGTCCTGCTCTATGGCGCAGAGGCATGGACGGTTTCAAAAGCGGATGAGGTTACTCTTGGTTGTTTAGAGAGGAACATTTTTCGAGTCATTTTTGGTCCCGTCTGCATAGACGGTGAATGGAGGAGGAGATACAACGACGAATTGTACGGGCTGTACAGCGACAACGACCTAGTCAGAAGAATAAAGGTCCAACGATTGAGGTGGCTGGGTCATGTTGAAAGAATGGACACGAATGCTCCGGCACGGAAAATCTTCGAATCCACACCGCAGTAGAAGAAGACCGCGTCTCTTGTGGAAGAGGACCTTAACCAACTTAGCGTGCGAAACTGGAGACAGCTGACTAAAGATCGTGCTGGCTGGAGACGCTTTTTGGTTGAGGCCCAGGTCCACACCGGACCTTAAGTAAATAAGTAAGACTTCTTTTTATCGTCGTTAGGTTGGTATTGAAATTCGGCTATGTCGGTTAAGCAGTTCTGGTACCTCCCATACAAAACCAATTCACATTTCTGTCTTTTTTTTTTAATTTTCTTTATATGGATTATATTTTTGACAGCAGAATTCATGCAGCTGCTTAAATGTAAACCCATGGGGGTTGTTCCAAAAATGAGCTAACAACGTTCAAGTTTAACCCAAGTTTCCACTAGGGCATAAGTGAATTTTGGAAAACCATCCTAAATATTGAATTTCCCTAAATTTTTATCACGCTTGTTGGTCGATTTCACAAATTCAAAATATGATTCGAAATTGGCCGCGATCCACTGCCCGCTAGATGTCTAGCACAAAATATCCCAGATGAAGGAACGTCCGCGCTAGAACCCTAGCGCCAGCGGCAAAGTGACAATCAACACTAATTATTTCCACACAATAATCAAAGAAATGATACAATTATAAAAACGATATCTGAATTGCTATTTTTCTTGCCATATTAACAATTTTATCACAATTCCACATACTCGGTTTCGTATTTAATTTTATTTTGCAAACGTTTGAACGATTTCCTTTGACAGGTCGTTTTTTTTTGTTGTTTCTCCCAATGCAGCGGGTAATTTTGCGCTAGATTGAGAAATTTCCCTGAAAGGGGTATTTCACAAAAAGTGCTAGACGTCTAGCGCAAATGGTGAAATGTCAATTTTTTTTATATGGAGTTTGACATGCCGCTAGTCATCTAGCGGGCAGTGGAACGCGGCCATTCTGTCGATAATAGAACTGAACAATGTTGAATGATGTAACACAGGAGCAATATAAAAATTCCAAATGCTATTAATATTTTGATAAGAAATATAACAAAGTTTCGGGAACCCGAATACAAAATACGTGTTAATGCGATTTACCTCCTAACAAATACGCAATACAATGTGGTATTTGATTGGATGCTCTGGGGCCCTAAAGTAAAATTTTTCGCAAACGAACCTTTTCTACTCTGTATTTCGAAAGTGGAACAAAATGTACTTATGTCGCATTTAGAATTCGGAAATTATTACAGAGTACCTACTCAAAAGCTGAAGGGGCAAACTATTTCGAATATGACGAAAGAGAGAGTAAGGCCCCTGACTTGATTTCCGATTTCAGGTGTTCAATCGAACGTAATGGCGATTTCGATTAAAGAAAATTACAAAAGTGCTCCAACGAATTTCATTGAAAAGAGCAATGCTGAATTTCGGGGCAATGAAAAACGCCATTAGACTCCAAATTGGTTTGTTTATTACGCCGGTTTTTTTTAGCTTCGATCTCAGCAAAGCAAAGTAAAGTAGGATTTACTGTCCCGGTCCCGGCGGGACAACCGAAATTATGTCTTAAATCCAGCACGTCCCGGGCAAACCGGGAGGAGAAGCGTTTTGTGTGGGTTTTTAATTTTCGGGGCAAATGAAAGGGATTTACAATTTTATGGCGAGTCTAAACGTCTAATTGAGAAGCTATTTCATGACAGTTATACTCTCTCATGTTTGTCAGACGTTTGCGAGAGGTGGTTGAAAATATTCAAGCCCTCATCTAACCTGTACTTTGGGTCGGTTTTTTTTTCTACATATTCTTAAAGTACCTATTGGGTTTTGGGGGATTGGTGACTTGAAACGCATCCCTTCAACTCGGAGTCCAATGCGAGCTTATGGCGTGCAGGCTCACGAGTTGCATTTCTAAGCGTTAACAGAGATGGCATAGAATCATAGTACCTATTACCTTGGCCCTGGCCCAAAAGAAAAAGCATCGACTGTTTGACAAATCGAAATGGACTTCCAATTATCCCATCCATTATTTAGATAGTTAGTCACAGTCGACCTTTTGGATTCGGAAACAGAAATTGGGGGTCCCTTCTATTCGTCAAAAAACAAAAATGCTCCCACACGAATGGTTTCAAGAAACTAGCCTAGGAGCCTTTCTAGCTGCGATTTATTTCTACTTAAAGTAAAGTTCGTATCTTTCATGAGTCGGTTCTATACAAATGTAGGAATACTTCTACGAACTGATATATTGTAATAATTTCAGATGACTACGAGGCAATTTTTTACTGCGCTCTCATTGGTTGTACTACTCTCAGGATCTACACGTTTGGCATGTGGATCAGCTGTCCTTATAGCAGATATGACAATGTCGGTAATGGTTGAGCTGTCTTCACGGCATCCATTTTGTAAAATGCACACTGACAGGTAGAAATCAATCAATCTCTTGTCAATTTTATACTTATCTTTGATTTCCAGGGGTGATATCCAACGAATGCTTTTGCAATCTGATCAGAGACGAATCCGACAAGTGCCACGCGAATCAGTTATGGAATTGGAAAATGTTTGCAAGGATGCTGGCTCATATGGAAGAGAGTTTCGCGGAGGTCTTGGATTTATCTATCCTGGAACAAAATGGTGTGGACCTGGTATGTATATTAAAAGTTGATGTCCCTAAAACTGACAACGTATATAAATGACTATCCAACTCCGCTGTCATTCTCATTGCGATGGACTGTGCTCCGATTTCTAATCGCCCAATTTTCTGGTGAACAAAGGTTGCGGACGCACTACAACTATAATACATTATAGTATTTTCTAAACAGACAGAAAGCGTCAAACGCTGCATGATGAAACTGAAAATTGCAATGCATATTTTGAAACCTGTAAGTTCATGCGAATTTATGGGGAATCGAGGAATCTTTATTGAAAAAGCGTTTAGCAACCGCCAACGAAATGAATCAAATCACCAAAAACGTTTTAAAGTCGATTTATTTAACTTCCGAGAATCTCTAGCTCGAAAAACTAAAGGCTTTACCTGAACTGGTTGGTTAAATAAACAAATAGTTGGCGCAACAGTTCCGTAGGCACCCTATGCCTAGCTTCTCACAACCATTCGTCATGTGCGAGTTTCATTAATTTTGGGGCGAAAGGAAGGGATCTACAATTTTATGCCGAGTCCAAACGGCTAATTCAGAAGCTCTTTCTTGACAGTTAAACTGTCAGATGTTTGTCAGATGTTCGCGAGAGGTGGCGCAGTGGAAGAAAAACTTTTATTTGGAATCTGGGGTTTTTTTTTCGGAATTAGAACCGGGGACCCCTCGCTTAGTAGTCACTGTCACTGCGCCAACGACGGTTTGCCATCCAATTAAATATAAAGAGGCATTTTTACACATTTAGAAACATCTTTTGATTTGCGAACAGTCAGTCCTTTTTAGGTTTTACCAGAACAGAACTAGTTCCACATGTAACTAAGGTCATCTGCGCGGTAACTTCCAAATTCAGTACATCAGTTAACGGCTTCGTTCACCTTTCAAGTTAAGGGAGAATTTAGACGTATTTGCTTCGCTCTTCACTTTGAAGTGTCCAACTTTCTTTTTGTTTTTTGATTCCTTCATCCTTACAAAGATACCTATAGCCTTCGGTATACTGATGCTTCAAACGTCCGTGCGGACTTTTAACTTGAATCGTTTTTTTTTTACTATAAGAATGCATTTCTGTACAAACTCTGGAAACTAGTAATTACAAGCTCAAACAAAATTCGATTACCATACAATTTGCTAACATTTAGGAACCGCTGCAGTGGACTACAATGACCTAGGACACCATGCTGGAGAAGATCGTTGTTGTCGCGAACATGATTTGTGCCCCAATGTCCTGTCGGCCGGAGAGTGCCGTCGTGGACTTTGCAATACTGGAGCCTTTACACGATCGCACTGTGACTGTGATGCCAGGTTCAGACGCTGTTTGCAATCCTTAAACACCGGTGAGAAATAAATACGATTTTTTTTATATAAATTTTGTGAACTCATTTCTACTTTAGAGACCGCCAACACCCTGGGAGCAATATTCTACAATGTCGTCCAAGTGACATGTTTTCAAGAGCGTAGTCCATGCTCGGCCCATCAAAGGTTTGACTCGAACTGTCCGATTGATTTTCGTCCGTCCAATTTGTATGTGCCACCCAATTCCGGTAGTCTCATCTCGCGCATCATTCATAAACACTCTCATCACTATGGGTTTAGTCAGCGATCATTGCATGTTGAAGAGGAACCAAATCGTCCCAATTTCGATTCGATTACCACGCGCATAGGGGTTAAGTTAGCATCGGTTGGTTTAGCTGCTGTTAATATATTCAAGGAATTACAAAGCAATTGGCCGCAAATTTTGGGAGGATCACAAAACAATAACAATGGGGAAAGAGCTCCGACAAAAGCAAATTACGATGCGGGTGAAAATTATTACCAAAGTCCGCCACAACAGGGGCACAATAGCAATAGTTATTGGGGGAGATGAGGAGAAGAGAATTTATTTGTTGTTGACGTTTAAATGTGATATTTGTTATTGAATGTAGGTTTACTAGACAGTATTTGAATGTGTGTCAATGGAGCACTATATATTTTTAAGAGGACTAGTACAATTAAGAGACGTGTTCTTTACACCAACGCCATACATGTAACAGGAACTTGCTGCAGCAAATGTGAGCGAATTTGACAACGCGAAAGCTGCCACCAAATTTGTTTCAAAATACAGTTTCATTTTATAGATTTTAGAAACGCATGAGTTTCTTTGAAGCCGAGTAAGTTTCAAACGCATGCAAAAGTGACACAACGATGGCGGAAAGTGGGTAATTGTAGTAGATTGCTACATAGGTTCAAATTTCCACTCCCTTTTCGCACACATTGGGCACATTCAAGAATATAGTTATCTTAAGTCGACTAGATTGGTCTGAACACAAAAACTAGATTGGTCGGGAATGTCACTTTTTCTACGTCAGCCACATTTGCGAACTGTCATATTAGTACTCGGACACGAATTTCTTGACTAGATTCGTCAGCTATCCCTCCATTACCGTCAACTGGAACAGCTGCTCATATGACCGATTTCAGCCAATCAAAACCGAGATACATCTAGTCAGGCAGCTGTCAGACTTACTAAACTAGATACTTGCTGCAAAAATTTGACACTTAAGCTTAGTACGCTGCTCGAGCTAAATTTTCGCTCCCGTACAAAATTCTCTCCAAAATTTAGCTGAGCTAAATCTAAGCGAACCCATTTAGCTGAGTGGTACGCAGCTCCAGCTAAATAATCAAACTTTTGTTTCAGAATGTACTTCATGTGTCTGTCAAAATTTAGCGTGCCCATTTAATGGGTCGGCACATTTTCTCAAGCTAAATAATTGTGACAGATCGTTGTGTATTTGTTGTTCTGTTGCGGAAAAGTATGCAAGGATGAGCTTTTTTAATTATTACATGGACGAGGAGAACCTAGAATCAGAAATAGTTGAAATAAGAGAGAATTTAATAAAAAAAATTTTAAGAACAGCTGTTTTCTCTGGCACTTATCCACTGCGTACTTTATGTCAAAATTTAGCTAGGACTTTATCTGATGTTTGGAGAGCAGATAAAATTTGGTTTAGCTCGAATAGCGTACTACGCTTTATACTCAGTGTTGGCAGCTTTATTATCTGGAAAATTTTGGAGCCAAACGCTCTCGAGTCTCGAATCCTAATCATAAATCAACCGATTTAAAGGAAATTTTGTGGACGTGTATGGTTGCTTGCAACTTAAAATATAGGATAGTTTTCGACCCGATAGGTGGCGCTGTTATCGATCTTATAAACCACTCAACAGATTTCAATGAAATTTTGTGGAAGTGTGTAGTTGGTTGCAACTTGAGAGATACATTTTTTTCAATTCTTTGAACTTGATTCTTAAAGGGAATACTTTTAAGGGCACGCTGGACCTGGGGAGTGAACCGATAAAGCTAGGTCTTACACAGACACTAGACGACTAAATCAGTTGAATAAATTAAATCTTATGCCGCATTTACACAGTCACACATTCCTATCACGGAAGATTAAAGGGATGCTAAATACTAAATAGCCGTGTAAATGAAAGGGACGGCATTACCTAACACGCAAAAAAACGTGACCCGTTTTTTCGTCGCCCATCTAGTTTACGTGGTAGGAATTATGGGAAAGATATGCATGTTGATATTTTTATAGCGACGGCTCACGAAATTTTGCTTTCCTATAAAACAAAATGCCTTCCGGAAGTGATGAGCGGACAATTATTTATAAATTTCGTACAACTGATTGATGCATTTTTGGTTAAATTTACTGAAACTTAAAATCGTTCTTATTTCAGATGTTTTAAATCAGAAATAGAAATATTTTCAAGTGATTACAGAAATTATATTCTCCGGAAATTGGGTTTATTTCCGTTTTACGTTCCTATAATTATGGGCAGCACATCCATGACACTTTAGGCGTCTGATTTGTGATCTCATTCTTACTCCTTTACTAGCATTGACTGAGGAAAAACGGATTTCTCTCTCACGTCTCGTGCAAAAATGCGCGTGCGTGACCGTGTAAATGCAGTTTTAGTTGTAACAATATGAAAAAAAAAAATGCAAACAAAAACTCTAAAAATAGAAAACGTTGAATTTGATTGCGTTATGAAAACTTTTTAAGAATGAATACACTTATCGACTGCGCTGTATTAAGATTAAAATATTATAAGGATTTGGGTTTTAAATCAAATTTCTTAATACAAGTTGAATCTGCAACTCAATTCAATTTGACATCCACATTTAGCGAGAGAAGTTTCATATCTGGTGTTTTTTTTTAATTCATCTGCAATTTTTATTATGCCTGTAATATTTAAAAAAAAATAATAATAACGAAACGTGAAAACTTATAACATAATCGACAAGAGAAAGGAGATGCTGATGTACAGGGTGGTCCAAAAACACTGGGCCTTGCTTAAAGTGAATTTTAATCCTCACAGCAAATATTTTGTGGGTCACATCGAATAATTTTAAATGAAAAATTTCGCCATTATGAGGTCGTAAAATCTGACCTGGGCGCTAGGTATGATTATTCGTATCGCGCAATCACTTTGAAATGTCACTCGTTACTCTTCTGAGCGATCGGCTAAACGGCTTCCGTTTTTTTAGCCACCCTTGTAATTTGGTTTGCCATTTAAGTGTAATGTTGAGGTATTCCCATTGTAAAATGTTCCCAATTAGAGAGAGACAGCTAGTGCCACAAGAGATCCATTGAAAACCTTATTTCCTGTGTTTATATTAAATTCATTTCTCCATTTGCGCAGTTTTAGCTGTAATTGAAAATCGTGTGTCTAGTCTTAATTTTTAATTTGTTATTAGTTTTGTTTCTGTTCAGTTATTCAGTATTATATGTTTCTAAGTTGTAGTTTTTTAAGTTGTTTTAATAAATAATTTTCTGTTTGATCTGCACGTTGATCGATTTTTTGTTTTAATAAAATATATATGCTAAAAGGAAGTTCTAAACGTTATTATTGCAGAGCTGGATACAATAAGACCACTTCGGATGAGATATGTGCTCAATGGCAATATCAGCCGTCAGAGAAATATGTACCAAGTGCTCCAGGAAGAACTTAAGGGAATGAATATTTACGATGGAGATGCGACTGGTTTGTACAAACAAAATTGCGATGTGGTTTCAAATGGACTTTAATAACAACAAAAATGCAATAAAATATTTTCACGAGTTACTTGGTTGGTTTGTTAACTTAAAATGTACCTTTAAAGTTTCTACATACCATTCTTCAATAAATTTGTAATTCTATATGGAAAATGCAAGATATAATGCAATATTTACTGTTTAAAAGTAGAAACATTAATAAACACGTATTTATGCATACATAAACATTGTGTCGGCTTTTAATGCACATATATTTAAATAAGGGTCTATCGAACTGACAAATGTTGGTATTAAATGGGATTATCGCAACAGAATCATGGCGGCTTATACCCATACAACTTCTATTTGAGACACTCAACTTTATGTCAACTCACCCATGGGAAATTCATTCATCAAACTAAGGACAAAGGACAAATTTTAGTCTCGACTTTAAATTTACGGAAATTTTGTATGAAAAATATGGCCACTGTGAACGATTTAAATTTAGAGTAGAAACTAAAAACGTTTATTGGTACGGCCCATTGTTTATTTGCGTTGAACTCGGATATGTCCGAATGAGTTTCCTAGGTAGAAATTAATGAGTCCAAACCACGGTTTAGGTTATTAAAGAAAGAGTGCTATGCGCATATTTAAAAAAAAAAAACAGAAGAAACATGTTAAAACGCTGCAGCAAGAGTATTGACCCACGGGAAGGAAGAATGCCAAATCTGTTTGGACTTCAGATTGAGTTCGGGTTCGAAGTACCCGTTTGGAAACAAAATAAATAAATCATATAAACGCATTCATTTCACATGAAAATATTCCGCAATAAGGTGTCGAAGAGCTTTGGAAAAATGTGCCGTGTAGCTGTCAGAAGCAAGTGGTATAATGCTGTTACATGCAATGCGACAAGGTGCGCTATATGTCATTGGAGAATTTTTCCGAAAGCATTATCGCAACGGTTATCTCGAATGCAATTTCTCCGATTACGTACAAATCGGAGAAAATTCCGTCCCGATCGGATACCTCGATGGGGTGAATGTAATGATGGACATAGACTTCCAGCTTAAGGATCGAAAGCTAATTTGGAGATTTTTTTAAGAAAGCCAAACCCCTGATTAATGTGTTTAAGATCACAGGCTCATATAATTGTATAATACCTAGTATATACGCAGTATCGCAGCTCAAAGAGATCGAAGAGTTTCGTGATAGAAACAATAGAAACCCAACCAGCTGGATGCTGTCTTAAAGACCTGAACCCAGGCTCTTCAAAACAGCGAAGGAAACCCAGTCACTTACGCACAGGGAATAGTAGATGCGTTCAAGCGGCATTTTCACCATCTGCTAAATGCACATCATGTAGAGAGAACGAGCAAGAAGAGAACCCAAGTCCAGTCAATGAAGAACCAGTGCCACCAACATAAAACAAAAAAGATTAAAAATAACAATCACGCCGGCTGTGATAGTTCACCAGAGGAGGGCTTCAAATAATGATTAAAGGGATGTTATGGTAGGGCGCATGCATCCATCAAATCACCAACCAAGTATGGGTGGAAGAAAGATTGCAAAGATGACTTTACTAAAATAATTGCAAATTCTAGTATTTGGCATCGTTGGCTTTTGACATTTGCCGATCGTTTTTGTTTTTGTTTAAGTTGTTAACACACCAACTGCTTAGGCATCAGCCGATTCAATGCATGTCAAACAATTTTCTGCGCTGCGTCCAGAATTTCTGCAGATGCGTTTTGGGCATCACAAGAATTTTTGAGGCATACCTATCCTTGCTTAATGTTCTGTTAATCAGCACAATTCAGATTTTTATATAGAAAAAAGAAAACAAAGTTTGACAGCAAGTGTTGGTTTACCAAACCAACACAAAAGGCACCATCTTCAACAGGTCCGTTTAACTACCGGGATATGCGGACGATATGATATTTTTGTTAGGTCACAGCGTTCTGTGATAAAGAAGCATTCACGGCCATTGAAGAACAGTCGAAATCTGTTGGAGTTATTTGAAAGAGAACAAGCGAACAACCTCTCTCCACCGCCTGGGAAAAAACGTCACTATTGATAGCAACAATTTCGAGGCAGTTGAGGCGTTCGTCTGCCTTAACGGAAACATGAACTCAATGAATGACAGAGCTAATACTGGGTTTCTTTGGCAAAAAAAATCCTCGACGGATTTTTGGTCCTATGTGTCAAGAGGCAAATGGATTAGCACATACAACCGCGAACTATATAAGCTGTACCAAGATGTGGTTACTTACTTCACTTAACGGGCTTCCGACCCGTGGAGAGTCTCTGCCTGAGACACTGTAGCCTTCCATCCTCTGCGATCCCGGGCACGCTGCTTCCAGTTATCCAGACCAAGCGCTCTGGCATCCGCGATGGCTTGGTCTTTGAAACGGAGGTTCGGTCTTCCTTGTCGTCTGGGATTCGAAGACCCTCTTAGCGGGAGCATTATTGTCCATTCGCTCGATGTGGCCGAGCCAATGTAGTCGACGTATTTTGGCCTTTTGGACTACATCCACATCTTGGGACAGCTCATAGAGTTCGCGGTTGTATCTTCTCCTCCATTAGCCCTCGTCTCACACAGGACCAAAAATCCGCCGAAGAATTTTTCTTTCGAAGGAGCCCAGTATCAGCTCTGCCTTCCTGCTTATCGTCCAGCACTCGGCGCCATAAAGCAGAACTGGCAGGATAAGGGTTCTGTAAAGCACACATTTTGTCCTTCGAGTTAGGAGTTTTGAACCCAATTGCTTTGCCAAACCGAAGTAGCAGCGGTTTCCTAGGGTGGATGCAGTCCAAAAAGGCAAAATAATGCTACGGAAGATATTGGAGTCCCAGTCACCTGGTTCGAAAAGACAAGAAAACCAAAACTCAGTTTCAAAGACTATTCCATCGCAAATGCCAGAGCACAGGTTGTCGGATTTTGGCAGCTAGAGTTTCTCAAAAAGAGATTGTGATGTTTGACCACAGGAAAATAAAAATTAGTGATGCCACTTGTCGGTCTGAATATGGTTGGCTAAACCACAAACTAGGGAAGAGTTTAACTTTTACTTATAACTAGGTGAGAGTTTTAATTGATTTGTAAGCTTAAAACTACTCTCAGCATTTTTAACACTAAACCGGTAACTTAAACAAATATTTGGCCCCGATATTGCCCAACTGCTTAACACTAGTTTTTCTTTTTTTTGAACACATGCACGATCTGGGCCCGGGAAACACTTTTTTGCTGACACATTAGAAGCAAAATCTATACACACGATATTATCTGCTAGTTTCGACTCACCTCTAGTGTAATTTCCTAGCGTGTCTGCTCCTCCTAAAAACAACCAACGAGATGAAAAAATTACGAAGGCGAGGGAATCCTTTTCAAACCAACTTTCGAGCATCTGTGTCCCATACCTGCAGCTGTATAGTATAAAGTAAAATTAAATTTAACCTCACCTTCTATGCTGTACCGCGTTGCAAATCTCCAGTTGGATTAGCTTTCAAAACCTTGTGAGAATAAGCGAAAGCATTGTGTAGTATAAGTAAAACGCATTGCTTTAGAGAATTTTGTTCTTGCACTTCAGAAACTGGTCACTTTATTTTATTTATTTTCTATTTCTTCGTATATATATTGGCTGTATTTAAAAAAAATAGTTAAATTCATTCTTAAAATATAAAGAAATATATAAATAGAAATAAAAGGAACGAGAAACGAATTACTAATAAAACAAACATATCTGGCAATGCTCAGGGTCTTCGTTGCAGTTCTGTCAAAAACATGTTTCTCTTTTAAGTATTACCACTTGTGTATTATTACTCGAGTTGCTTTTTAAAAAGAAATTACATACAAAGGAAATAATTTATTTACCCAGACCTATCTTCTTCGCGTCAACTTCGTAAATGAGCAGCCGCCACATCTTGACAACAAAGACCTCCGCCTCCTCGTCGAGTACCTGTCGCATTACGAAACGGAAATGACATGTTACAACAACTGATTGATTGATATTATGTTGTGGGTTAGCATACCATTTGGACGTCATCTAAAATACTTTGAGGTGAACTGCCCGCTAGAACCTTGGAGCAAATGAAATCAACAAGTGTTGGCTCTGGTTCCCCAATGTACTCAATTATTTTCTTGTTGATCCAAGGTCGAATCTTCTTCTCCATTAGGGTGTTGTCGATTTCATTGCGGTCTAGTTTGTAGTTGAAGAGATCGCTCTTTTGTGTGGGAATTCGATCGATGATGCTCTTGATGTGACGCCGTTTTTCCTCTTGCAATTTCGTGGAATTGTCTTCCACGTTGTTGCTGCCACCGCCACCAGAATTGTTGCTATCATGTTTGTCTCCGCGTCTCTTCGAGCTGGACTTGGATTGATGTTGTGCTGTGGCGTGTGCTGCACCGGCTGCGTTGGATTGCTGTGATCCACGATTGTGAGATTGGGCGTTCGGATATTGATTCTCATCGTAATCTGTGTATGAAAGATTAGAAATGTATAAAATAAGAAATATTCCTTTCAAATAAAAGAGTGAGGGTGGTTTATGACCAACAAACTCGTGGTAGTGACACAGGATCGTTAAATAAATTCCCAGGTAAGCAGTGAATGTAACGAAGATTTCAAAAACATTGCAAACAACTTGCTACGAGAACCTCATCAATCTTCCATCACAAAAGATGTGATCACGCTGGATGCTAGGAATTTGATAGCATGTCGGCTGTTGGTGTATGATTGGGCGGAGATTCAGAGCTTTCTTTCCACAGAGAGCCGGTGTTGCTTGAGACAAAAGCGTGGCAATGTTAAATGGTCGGAGCAAAGAACCTAACACCCGGATGGACCGAGTCCTTCATATGGTTTGAAACGAAGAAGCAGTCTTTAAAACTAGAGGGCATTGACTATTTCGACCGCCGGCTGGTCAGAGGAAAAAACCAACTGTCAGCTCTACGAGAGCTCCGTCGATTGAAAAGACTAGACTACAATAAGGGTATGATCCCATTAGGGGTGTTTCCATTTAGGGTGTTTCGACTCCAAATGTAAGTAGCTCACAGTGACTTTATTTTCTATACAAATTTCTGAGCTTCCGTAAATTTAAAGTCGAGTCTAAAACTCGTTCTTAGTACAGCGCATTGTCAAGACGGCTGCATACATTTTTTGCGACACTGAAACTGAATGAAGGCAACACACTGCAAACCAAACACACTTACCAAGTGGAACTAACTTCCGCTTTTTCGGATTGCTAGCGTCATCGTTGTCTTCTTCATTATTAAAAACATCCGATGTAACCTCGATTTTTTTCTTCTTAGCGTTAGCTCCTAAATTGAGACTTATAAGTGGAGCGGAAATAGGAGGAGTACCAGGAGTTGTTACATTGTTATGACTATTAACAGGACTGAAACCGTGACTGGACGATATCATGGAACCCCGTGAATCTTCATCCTGGAAATGATCGGATACACTGTCTCTGGACTCTGATTGCTGTCGGCTGGGCATCGCATTTGTGTTCGATCCACGATGTGACGTCAATGTACCGTCATTTGAGTCGGAATCAATTGGTTCTGTATGCATCATTGTTGCCGCCACCGCCGCCGCATGTGCCTCCTGCTCCTGCAGATATTTCTCCTTGGCAGCTGCAAGTTTTTCCTTCTCTCTAAGACGTTTTGCTTTCTCAAGTTCACGCTCTCTCTCCTTTTCTAGTTCACGCTCCTTACGTTGCTGTGATTCTAAATTAACGTCAATTAGAATTTGAGGCTTGTATAGGTTCTCACGTTCCTTCTTCACTCGCTCGAACTCTTGCGTTGGATTTTCATATTCTCCACTGAATATCTTATTTTTCAGCTCTTCGAGTTCTTCTTGTTCCCTATTGCGATCTTTGGCGTCCAGATCGGCTTCACGGACCCGCTCAGCCAGTCGCCTTTGAAGTTCTCGGCCTCTGTGAATGGGAAAAGGCCACCCGATAGGTATAAACTTTCAATGCAAACTCAATACAACTATTTTACTTGTAATATTTTGGATCATCTCTGTCGTCGTCGTAGTCTTCGACGAATTCCTTTAGTCGCTTTGCTTCTTTTTCCCTTTCCTCGAGTTTTAGATTCTCCTTTAGCTTTTGCTGAAAACAAGACAATTGGAAAACGGTAAGAATGCGTGTTTCGAGGGTATAATAATTGTAACCTTTTCATATTCTTTAATTTTTCGCCGCTCCCGTAGTTCCCAATTGTGCAGTCTCTCTTGGTATGCGGCTTCCTTTTCGCGTGCTTTTTTCTCCGCCTTCTTGCGCTCGCGCAACTCCTCTTCGATTTCTTTCTCCCGCTGGATATCGCGTACATTTTTGATGATCTTTTCCTCTCTTTCCCTACAGGAAAATTAAAAAGAAAACGAAACTTAAAAGATAAACTAACATTTCTTTTTGGTAGCAAAAGTGCATGAGATCACGCTGATCGTCAACCAATCAGGATCAGGACATGTTTGTATCTCATGCACTTATTAAGAACCTTTAGATTAACCAACCTCTCTCGCTCCCGTTCCCGCTCCCTGTCTCGTTCTCTTTCACGTTCGCGTTCCCTCTCTCGTTCGCGTTCTCGCTCCCGTTCACGTTCCCGCTCCCGTTCTCTTTCGCGATCGCGCTCACGTTCTTTCTCACGTTCCCTTTCCCGTTCACGTTCACGTTCTCTCTCTCGATCTCTAATCTCGCGATCACGATCTCTCTCACGATCTTTTGAACGAGACTTGCTTCTCTTCCGCTTATCCTTTGAGTCGCGTTCACGATCACGATCTTTTTCTTTTTTTATAACCGGCGGGGATACATCCTTTGGTTTGGTCTCCTTTTCTTTTTCCGTAACATCCCAATCCTCCTCGCCATCGTTATCCTTCTCCTTGTCTATTTCCTTTTTAATCTCTTTTTCATCACGTTGCTTTCTGCGATCCTTCTCTTTCTCCTTTCTATGATCATCTGCTTCGGCCTTCTTTCTAAATTTACCAATCTCACTGCTAATCAAATTTCTTTTCTCGTCCTCGAGATTAGCCTCTTGAAGAGCTTTGCTCATCTTGAGATCGGAATTGTCTTGCCTTCCTGTAAAGTTGTTCATAGAATTTTTATTGTAATATTCTCGCTGATCGTAGTTACCGTCATTTGTTGGGGGAAGCTCATGCCTGTGATCATCCATAATGCGACTCATCAGCATGAGGGCGTGTTCGTCGTCATCCTTTTCAATGTCGAGTTTCTTGCTGCCGCTTTTCAACTCCTCCTCCTTGTAATTATCCAATAAGAGTTTATTTTTAGCATCAACTTTTGCCACTAGCTTTTTACCATCGAGTTCCAATTCGCTGAGTAGTCGCACAGCACGCATTCCCGCAGTTGGACCACTGCAAAGAGAAAAATTAAAGCACTAAATAAAAATCACATACTGAAAATGTGTGTAACTATAGCAGTAACTAGAAAGGAACCAGGATTTTTCTGCTGTTCATCTGGTGGGTCATCATTTAAGTGGAAGTCTTTTATTTCAGGATTATCATTACTGTCTCTTGATGAGTCTGATTTGGGATAAGCTGCGAACGTCTGGCAAACTCGAGTTATCAGCGACACTTTCAAACCTCACATCACATCCCTGGTCGCTTGGTATAAATTTATTGATCGGGTTCACAATGGAGTCATGTTCTCCGGAATATGAATGGTCGGAGGCAGTGGCACGCAGTCATATTGAAGTCGAGATTATCATGATATATAGAATTCGGAATTGAATTGCGCCAAACAAAAGCGCCTTACTTGACAGACTAACAATGCACGTCACCTTTCAGTGATTCGACACGGAACATGTTATCTCTGGAAGATGCTTCTTGCATACATATATAGAGCGCTACACTGCTTGATCGGAAATGTATTGCTTTGAGAGATTTTCTCTCTGCAATTAAGTTTAAAGAACATTGTAATAGGAGGCAGTCTATAGGAGTCCGTATAGTTAGATGGAGAAACTGATACGGGGCTTGAAAGTCAAGATGAGGAACACATTTTTGTTAGGAAGAACTGGCGGAAGACCATTTTCCTCGGTTCATGACACCAGTTTTCCATTGTCGTCGATCCCTGTGTCCTCGTTCCCAAATCCGTGTTACTCCAATCCTAGAAGAACACTTTTTGAGCTTCAGAAAACATTCCGGTGTCAATGATGTGATATTTGTTTGTTCCATTCGTTCAAACCCGCCTGGTTGTCCAAATCTCTTCCTTCACCCGACCATTAATTGAGTAATCTAACAATTGCAGCACAGCAATCACAGTCGGTGCTGAGAACTTGAAAGGAGTGCGTAAGCCAGTACAACATTGAATGTGGCAAACAAGGCAACAATAAAGTGATGTGCCAGGCAAAGTTTATTGCATGAAATAGACAACCACGTGCTCCCGAGTTTGAAATGTACATACAAATGTCGGCCCCGCAAAACCCAGTAGCTGAGAAAGATTCAGTTATTTCTTTAATTCCAATGGTAACAAATAGTGATGTTCTCTTTTAAAATTAGACGGTTGTAGTTTCCACTCATCTATTTAGGTATAAAGCAGCCCAAATGAGCCATTCAGGCGTACAAAGCCAACAAAAAAATCCCTAAAGTCGGAGATAAGAATGGTGAAGAAATATCCCACTGATTTTGCAATATCTTGACCATTGAGTTGAACTTTTGCGCTTATTTCTCTTATATCTTATTTTGAACGTTACTTTTGCCGATATTTCATTCGATACTTACTCGTATTCGCAGAAGCCAAATGTTGAAACCCGCTTCCAGTTGACGACAGGACCGCACGCGCTCAGAATTCGTTTGATTAGTACCTCTGGCACCCGCTCACTTATGTTACCTGAAAGTCAGCGCAATTAGATTTTCTAAAAGACAACACTTGTGTATGTCAAGTCACTTACCAACAAACACCGTAATAATAGGACCCTTGAATTGCGTTTGCGGATCTGGATTGATTCTCGAATACACAGTCGGTTGCGAACTTATAGTCGCAGCGTTCCGGAACGACGGTCTAGTTGGCGGAGGTGGTGTTGTTAAAGGAGGCATTATCTTAAAATACAACACAAGAGTATCTGTTAAGCAGCCTGTTTGCAACTTCAAATGTAAAACAAAACAACAAAAAAATTATGCATGACAAATGAATTTATTCTAAATACTTGTCTGTTCTGAGTTTTGTTTTATTTGTTCAATGGTTTGCTAGATTTTCTGAGAATTGTTTCCACATAATGTAAAAATTAATTAGACTCACGGTTTTATTTAATTAACTTCAACACTTTCTACAAGCACCCTCACTTTTCCTCGAGCATAATACGCCCTCTCTACATCCATATACACTTAAAATATTTTTTAAAACTTACCCACTAGGGATTTCACACTAAAAGAACAAAAAATAAATATCTAGTTTTGTTTTCAGATAGCCGGTGTATCTTTTGTGATTTGAGTATTTAACTATTTTTTTAGTTTTAACTTGCACAACAAAGTGCAATCCTAAAAGGAAATTAATAAAAATTGTAATAATTTTGATTTGGGACCTACGTGTGTGCCCATGGATGACATGACAGGCGGTGGAATCGGTGGTGGTGCCATGTACGGCGGCATATTTGGAACCATAGACGAACGAGATGGATACGACATCGCTGATGTGAGCTACTGAAGCGGGGGCTTAAAAATCTGCCAGGAATTATTATTATTAAACCAATATTTAAAGTGAACCTGAGGGATAGAAAAAAAAAAAAAAAACGATGGTAGTTTTGTTGGGATCGGCACACGAGAAAAACTATTTTATAGCAAATTGCAGATATCTTACAGTGAAAACTTAATAAGTTGTTTTATATCTGCAAAGTATTGAATGAATTGGAGAGTTTGTGATTATAATTCTTCAGTTTTTAGGGATTATTTCGGTTTAAAAACTTTCCGAACTTTTCACAATTGTCGCCATTTTTCACTTGCTTGCTCTACTCGTCAAATTCCAAAATGCCATCTGACTTAACCAAAGCGCCCTCTATTGCGGAGTAGTATGTGGTGTAGTGTGTAGTAGCAAGTAACGTTTGTTTTGATCTTCAAGAAGGGTCAGGCTGTATAATGCTATAAATCAGAGACGAATGAATAAATGAATCCATTATCTTTGCTATAAATACTGAATGTCGTAATTAACAATATTCCTATTTACCCCGCACCGAAAACCGTGCTTTCATGGAAAACTCGCCTATGCATTCACTCCGAACACCTACTGGTTTTCGTTTGACGTTTCAATCAACTGTGAGACACTAATCGTTAAACTTCTGTATTAACTATTTTGATTACAAATTCCGATCGCATTAATAAAAATATAAAATGAATTCAGAGCATTTAAAAACAAAATAGGGTTATATAGACCATAATCTGAGAGGTGGGATATTCGTTACCTCAAGCCAATTACAAAATGACTTGGCGGCAGCTCAAGAGGAAATGAATAGTTCATATAGCTCCGTACTAATAACAAAATTTTAGACTCGAGATTTCGAAATTCGTATGGGAAATATTGCCACTGTTAACTACATAAATTTAGAGTCGAAACTAAAAATGTTTGTTAGTAAGGCCTTTATTGTTCTGGGATTTTCTTAATTCATGACTAGAAAAAACAAACTATTTTTCCGAGAAAAATGATCAAACGGAACTTAATATGACTGACTTCACTCATTGATAGTATATGCTGAATTAATTCTATCACTGAATACGCTTTACCAAATCTGACAATGCGACTCGACGAAGATTCGTTTAAAAATTTTCGATATGTTGCTTCTGCCTCACATTTTTTTTTTTATCTCGATTTTAGGAGTGATGTCTACCACAATATTTCATGTTTTTGATAATTTTGCACGGTCGTGGTTGCAATTGTTTTTCCCGATAGCTGCATATCACCATAGACAATGAACAATTTCATTTCATTAACTCGCCATTTATCACATTAATCCGAAAATAGAAACAATAATCTTTCATTCTCTATGCGTAGTTAAACAAAAATCGAAAAAAGAAATTGTGCAAAACAAAATTTGGAAACGCAGAGCCATGTTTGTATCGCAAAAAAATGGGTACAATTGCTTCAGTGCTACAATGGACCTGCACAAATTGTAACATAATTAATCCAACTGAGTGTTTGAAATGTGTAAAATGCGGTAATATCCGAAGAATTCTCTCATCGACGCCATCAAATTCGTCGTCCGCTGTAGGCAAGTCTACGTCGTCAAATGTAATTGATTTTGGTGGCAGTGGAGGAGCCACTTCTAATGGTGAATGCCTCGAAGGAGGCTCAGCCAATAGTAGTTGTCGTCTTCCAACTTCTCGTTCTTCTTCGGAACAACAACAGATATCGTCCTCCAATACAACATTACCAGGATATGTTGAAATCAGTTCTCATGGGTAGGTTGTTACACTTCTTTGTTTCTTTTGGTTTCCATTCGTTTTTTTTTCTTTCCTTTTTTGTGTGTTTTGTGCAGTGAAAAATCGATACACGAAATGACAACTGCTGTTTATAAAAATATTGATTTATTCGCACATAAAACTGTCAAAAGAAGAAGAAAAGTGCTGGGTACTAGACTTTGTTGGTGAAAAAAGAAAAATATGTTGAGAACCCGTTGAATAGTTTGGGGTTTGCGGACAATAGTTTGTCTAACAAAAAATTGTTTAAAGAAAATGATTCATTGATTCAGCACCAACATTCGGTGGAGTGGTTTAATTGGATCGTGTGTGTAGCGAAGCTTTCCAAGGGATTAGATTTGGTGTCCCATAAAATGAGTATTTCCAGTTTTGGTATGTAAAAAGAAACATAACCCAATCGAAGATAATTAAATTTATTGATGGCAGTAAAGTGTAATAAAACAGTAGTAGTTGTTGCTAAGGCAACTTTTCAAAATGGGTTAAACATTCCATTACTGTGATGTTATCTCTTGTGTGTCCTTTATGTCGAGGTGAAAAACTTGTGGTCATTGTGTTGCAATAGCGTAAGTAGATTAAAAAACGGATATCTGTAGGAATTATGTAAAATTGTAGCGATACCCACAAAGTCAAAGGTTTTCCTAATCAAACAAATTGAAAAGCAAATAAAACACAAATTAGCGTTGAAAACTTCAATCAATGGTTTTCACTGTTATCGTTATAATTTGACATAAATACAAATAATACCCCTAATAGTCTATAATTAGAATATTTTTGGAATCGGACGTTGGTACCTTCTATTGCTGACACTAGGTCAGTGTTTTTTTTCCGTTCAACAGATCGGTTTAATCAATACTAAGCGCAGGGAAGTTAGCCACATAATATTTTGAATATTTAAATCGCTAGAAATAGATAGTGCTAGCCAGAGTAGATGCGATACTTTGCTGAATAATTAAGTCGGCAAAATAGTGCACTTCACTGAAAGTATTAATCGTTTTTTTTAAAGAAGTTGCTGAGGTTTCAGTTATACCACTGAACTCCGATTGATGCTTTTTTCGACGAACCCTGTGGCTCCGTTTTGTTTTGCACAACAATATGAAAATGTTAGCTGAAGCAAAAAGGTCTTCTCTTAAGAATATATGTAGTCGGAAATGGTGCCAATTGTTGATTTGAGTGGTACTCCAGTGCAGGTGTGAGATAAAAGACTGCCCCCATCTATACAGTGTTCATGCGCGATCGCGACAATCTAGTTTTGTGCTTTAAGGGTGAAGCTCTTATTATTTGCATGTTGAAAGAGAGTTAGTCCCTTCACTTGTAACGTTTGTGTTGATGCCAGTTAGCATTGGCCCAACATTGATCATTTATGAAAACGAGAATATGGAATTTAAAAGGAAAAACAACGTGCTATCGGAACTTAAAAATGATATTTGTTGGTGGAAACCTTTAAACTTCAAGGCACTGAATTGTGAATAGAACTTCATATGATCTAAAGGTTTTTCATGTATAAAGGGTTTAAAATTACCGAAATAAATCCAGTAGGCTATTTTTTGGTTTTATCGCTGATAGAAGATCGTTTCCTCCTGCAGTGGATTTATATTTTGGAAGGTATTCCGTGTACTGGAAGTTGATTTAATGACTTGCTTTTATGAGCTTCTAGAATATGCCTCTCCAGTTAGCGCGATCTTTGGCTAACTTCCTCCAGTTGCGCACTCCAAGTTGGTTGAGGTCCGGAGCCCGAACACTCTTCGTTAAATACAAAAAAAATTCCAGGACTGCATTTTTGCATAGGAACTTAAATTATTTTAAACAGGGTATGAGGTATCTCATTCAACAAGTTCCCAAGAAAATAAATAAAATAAATAAATAAGAGACATTTTCCCTTGAAATTACAAAAAAGTAATCGAAGTAACCTCCTGTAGTTCATGAAGCCTCTTACCTCTAACCCCCTTATTAATAAACGCTGCGTAAAAGTTATCAACTCGATATTCAGAAGTTACGTGAAATTTTTGTATGCTATCTGATGTCTACTAGCTAACTAATTTGTGCACATTTGTTTATTAATACGGGGGTACGTGTTTAATGAAGTATTTTCCAAGATATATTTTCTGTGGTCTTTCGGGCTGTAAGTCACTGTAAATTCTAATGTTCGCTTTTGCACTCTAATTGACATGTTTCATCTGTGTCCTAAAATAATTCTAACTAGTGTCCAGAGTTGATTCCTGATTGATGTTATGGGGCCGGACTTCTTCGGTTAGGGCAGTCTTTGGCTGACTGCCTCCAACTGCGCACTCCAAATTCGTTGAGGTCCACTTCAATTTGCGCGTATATAACACCCAGGCGTATACGCAATCAATTTAGGAACACTTTATTGAAACGCCATATATACCCGTTCGGCGTTCGTATACGAGAATAGTTTCAATTGCTTATACAAATTTGCCGCTTGAGATCGCGTCCCCAAAACGTTGCTGTTATTGCCGCTTGTCAAATTATCTGTGAAGATCATTGATTACAACTTTCATAATGCATTCTTCAAACTTGTTGTTGTACTTCGATATAATTATTTGTAGCTGACACAAAAAGATGGAGGCATTTGCGGATCAGACTGTTGTAAGAAATTGCAGACAGAGTTCTAAGAAATGTGTAACTTTTGTCACCAATTGAGGTATAATTCAAAAGATTTCCTTTTCCATACCAGTTAGTCCAAGATTGTACCGCTGTTGCGCGACCTTTTCACCCTCATTTGATTACTCCTAATCCTGGAATCACTAAATAGTCGCCTTAAAACAAGTCGTTGTTACTGAAATCTTTCTTTAGACCATACCCCATAGCTGCATACGATTTCGTGAGTTTTGTCTTTTTCAAAGTTGTATTTTTGGTTTTCTTATCAATTCATATCAATTAAATTTTATAACATAATCTAAATAGACAGACAAATCCCCATTAAACATTTCAGAAACGAATCACGTCGTGTTTACAAAACCCTGCTGCGAGGTTGCCTGAAGAGACCACAACGGCATCACCCGAACGTACCCCAAGTCAATTGCATTATCTGTGAAGACACACGAAAGTATATTAAAAACTCTATAGAATTATTTCATCACTTTTCAAATCCGAGCCTGAATCGTCGATGGATCTGCCAGGACTGTGAATTGGAAAACAATTCAGTGACATGGCACTGTGTGACTTGTGATAGCGTTAGTTATTTAGCACCAATCTATAAGGAGACTCTTGTCTATCGCAAGCAACAACATCAACAGCAGAAGCATCTGCAACAACAATATCATCAGAAACAATCACTACCAAATCAGGCGAATCCAGCAACTGCGGCGCATAAACATCAGGCCTCCTTCGAGGATGATTTAACGGACAAAAATGAACGAAAAAATAAAGCAAAACTGCTGAGACGTACCCGTAGTCTGAGTATGGACTCTGGATCGTCATGCCGAAATTTATTAACAAAAAGCTGCCATATTTGTTTCGTTAATAATTGCAAAAACATATTCAATCTACCCGAATCCAAGGAGTGTAAACATCCAACGACAACACCAATCCCAGGCACAGCTGCAATCACCGGAGCAACAACGAATCTACGTCTACCATCGATAGAGGCTTATGCCGGTGGTCCTGTGCCAGAGATACAAACTCGACGTGTACATTACGATGAGCGCAACACACGACCGGGTAACCTGTCAATGTATAGCAATCGAAAGACCAATAAGTCTTTGAGCAACATTTCTGATACAGCATTTGGTGAGAAACAAAAACTAATTTAATTTATTTCCAATTTCATCGACAGATGAGCAAAACAAAGCAAACATAACCTAACATTTTTTTTTTTTCTTCTGTTAATGATAAGTTATTTTTTTTTATTGTTATATGGGTGAACGATCTTTTTAATAATGTAACTATTTCATGGAAAATAATGGTGGTTTCTTGAAAGTCATCGGGGGAACTGATAAATAATATTTTTCCAATATCGATTATTTTAGGTCGATTGATTGTGTGGCTTCTTTTTCAAATAATCAATTATTGGATTGTTCCCCAAATTTGTTGTGAAAAATATTTATATGAAAATAAGTTTTTACTTGAATCTACCACTAGTATATATTTGCATGAAGGCGATATCAAGAGTCAATACAAGCACTACCGCTCTGCAATGTACTTACAGTTTTAATTAGAAACAAGTAAAAGTGTTTTCATCGGCCTGGCCTATGCTTTGATACCCTCAACTGCATACAAGTCATGCAAAATTGGTTTTGTATGGGAGGTACCAGAACTACCTTACCGACATAGCCTATCTTCAATACCAACCTAACGACGATAAAAAGAAGTCTTTTCACCAAATTTCATTCGCCTATGTCAATTGCTTTAAGCGCTATTGTGCTTTCAACAGACAGACAGACGGACATGGCTAAATCGAATCAGAATGTGATCCTGATTCAGAATATAATCGACAGCCACGCCATGGCTTGACGAATAGCTGTGATTTCGGCTTGGAAGACACTACAGTGTATCGGGAGAGAGAAGGAGAGGCTCAGGCTCAGTTCTTCAGAGAATACTCCTGCTCCGACTCCCTCTCAAGTCTTAGAACCGTCCGTAAAAATTGACAGTGCTCCTTCGTGTAGGACATTTCGTGAGTCCCAGCGGGATCTGTCCGGTATTTCGTATTTGAAGCCCTTTTTGAAATCGATTTTCGTGGGCAGATAGTCAGTAGTAGAGGGTAAGGGGCATAACTGTAGGAGGATGCTGGCATGTCCAGTTGGTTGCCCTCTCCAGTGCTTATCTTTCTTGGCGTTACAAATGTAATGACAAAGTGAATATACCTTCCTGTGGAGGGTATAAGAACAAGTCGATTATGGTCCTTCCTCTCCTTTGGCATTATCTAAAGTGTTTGTAATGTGTTTAAATTAATCAGTTTCTGGAAATGCTTTCCATTTGTTTCTGAACAAGTGCAATAAGTTAAGGAGTTTGAGACAATTCAAGTGAGCCAGGCAAATAAAAGGGACATGAGCCTTAATTATTTTTCTTTTTGTTTTTGCTAATACTTCTAGTGTGGGACATTCGAAAGCTTCCACACTGAAAACAGTTTACTACCAGCCTCTTAAATTGGAATACGTTAAACTAGAAACAATTCAAGATGAACTATGTTTTGCCTAGCGCTCAGAATTCAACTGCGTCCTAGGCACTTCTGGTTGGGATAAATACCTAATATGAATTCCAAATGCAGTGAAGTTGTTTTAATTGCATGCATTGATCGTACTTAGCCTCAATTTACTGAGGAAACAGTGATTTAAAAGAGACACGCAAGAGAACTATCCGATGTGCATTCGATAAGCAGCGACAATAGTCGTGTTTTTTTGAGCTTCGATCTCAGCAAAGCAAAGTAAAGTAAAGTACGATTTTCAGCACGCGATAACAACAACTCTACTGTGAGTCTCGAAGTGTCAAGTAGAGCGTAGTTGTTGTAATTTCGTGCAGAAAATCTTACTTTACTTTGCTCTGTTGAGGTCGAAGTTAAAAAAAAAACACGCCTATTGTTCTTATAAGGAAATGCGCAATGAGACACTTGAACGTATGATGCCTTTATCTATCTGGTGCAGGAATGGTCTTTCGTTTGTAAAGAGTTGAAAAAAGTAGGTAGGTAGAGGTGACTGTCTTGCGCTTGTGTGACTTTTTAATAAGACAACTTAATACACCTGGGCATCAATTCATAAAGGGTGTTTTTTTAGAGGTATAAAACTTCGAATTGAAATAAAACACCAGAAAATCTTTTTAATGTCCATCAATTTGGCTTTGTTGGAAGGATAATTTTATGCCATTAATGTTTAAATGTGATTTCGGGCATGTGGCCGCCGCGGCTAGTTCGAATAAAGCCAAGTCTAGAGGTCTAATTTTCACCCACTTTTTCGATCATTTCCGGCTGTATGTCGGCAATAACGCCACGAATGTTGGCTTCCAAGTCCCCTAACGTTTCTGGTTTGTTGGCGCAGTCGAGCGACTTCACATATCCCCAAAGAAAATAATCCAATGGTGTCAAATCACACGATCTTGGTGGCCAATTGACAGGTCCATTCCGAAATTATGCGCTCATCGAATGTTTCCTTCATTAAATCGATTGTGACGTGCGCTGTGTGGCATGTAGCGCCGTCTTGTTGGAACCTCATCTCATCCACATTCATGCCATCCAATTCGGGAACGAAATAGTCCAATCGGTGGCGAATCGATTCATTCGATTCGCTGCTCTACAGCGGCAATTGTTTCTTCGGTGCGCACTGTTCGACGTCTCTGCGGATGCGTATTATCATAAGAGTAAACGTAGTGCGAAAACGATCCATGGTTAACCGAATTAATTGCTCTGATGGACGACTCTGTCGACCATAAAATGAACGGAGCTTGCGGTAAACTTGGCGAACTGAACCATTATTTTCGAAATAAATTTGCACGATTTGCAAGCGTTGTCCATTTGTCAACCTGTTCATGATGAAATGGCAAACCCATTGACTTATTATATATGGACTGCTAGTAGCCAACTTCATTAGAAGTTCCAAAAATACAGAGCGCTACAGTTTTACAGCGGAAAACAAAATAAACTTGAAACGACCAAGCGAATTCAATACGAAACACAAAACAAGTGAACAGCTACCGATATTCTCATAAAAGCAAGAGGATTGGTGGGCGGCCAACATGTTTTTTTTTGGGGTACCTACATTTATCTGTTATCTGCGCTAAATATTTATTTATTTATTTATGTATAATATTTGTTTAGTTAGCTGTTCACACTTTTTTTGTTCGAATAAAAAATTGCTTGGATCATGGTCCTTAAGTGACGGCTGGATTCACTAAAAAGTCATTGGATGCATTAGATGTTAAAACTACATCCTTAGAAAGAAAAATTAAGAAAAAAGTCGTTTATCTCATGATGGATAAAATGGCTATAGGTAAGCAAAATTTAGTGGGATGAATTAAAAAAGAAATACGTCGACTGACTACGGCACTAATTTCAATTTCACCCAAGATTTACCTCCCGAGATATAAATATTAAGGGATTGAACGCTACATGGAAGATATCTGTACGTTTTTTATTTTAGTTTGTGAGTCAAAAAGTAAAGAAATTGTTATTTCGTTTTGTTTTTCAAAATAATAAAATGTTACAAAATTAATTTCAAATCACTCTTTGTAGCTTTGCTTCTTTTCAATAGATGACGCTCTTTTGTTTACACGTTACTATGGAAATGAATCGCTTCCGACAAGATGTCGCTCTTTTGTTTACATGTTTCTATGGAAACGAACTTTTTTTGAAGAAAAAAACGCTTTTTTGTTTATGTTGCTATGGCAATTTAGACTTGACGGCGGCATGTGCTTCTTTGCCAATCCGCTGTAAAACTGTAGCGCCTGTGTTTTTTGGAACATATTTTCTCGCAGAAGTATATGAAAATGTCATTTCACTAGCAGTCCATAATTAGTATGTCTATGGGCAAACCAAACTGAACATAAATGACATTAGAGTTGCCAGATTTGACCACAAAATGTCAGTTTTATCTCTATTCGAAAAACTAACCTCTAAGAAAAACACACTTTATTTAGTTTTGTTGAATTGGAGTGTTTGGAACGATTTCGTGGAGTTGAGAAACTTACTTCTATGCCGTAAATTTCGGATAGGCCGAGAAAAGGTTGTCTAGATCTGAAAAAAAAAGTAAAACGAAACAAAATCATTTCGAATTTAAAAGCCATGAAAGAAATCATGCCAATGCTATAATTTGCTGTATTTCGAACTGGGACTGAACTTACTAAGGCGTCCCTAATATTTTTTCTTATTATCCTTCCTCGACGCATAAAAATAGTAATTACTTACTAAGCTCTGCAGTCCGGGGTGGGACCAGGGCCTCAATCATTACGCCTCTAAAGTTAGCGCGGTCTTTGGTTGGTTGAGGTCCCCTTCCGTATGTGCGCCCAAAACGAGCTCTTCCTCTTTTGCTGCGGAAGCGCATACACTTCGTATGCCCCAGCCGTCTGAGCCCAACCGCTGTAAAACACAAACAAATGCCTTTCAGCTTCTATCAAAACCTGACCATTAATATACCAAACAATATTCATTCTACTCGTGTATGCCATTAGTGGAAGCTAAACAATCAGAGTGTGCTCGAAATACCATTCGCATTTATAATATTTTTCATAATAACAACCTAATTACTTTTAAAGCCCCAACATGCAACCTATACTGGTGGTTTTGTTATAGAAAACGCCTCATATAGAATGTGGGTCGACCACAAAATCTGTTTTTATGCCTTGTATGACAATGTTTATCTACTTTTTATTGATTTGGGCTTGATAACAATGGCGTGACATTCGCCGACTCGGATAAAAGTGCTATTCGTCACACTCTTATCAATTATAAATTCGATATGAGTCACAAAGAACAATACCCCTCCGGCATTATCAAAAAAGCAACTGGACTTCAATGCAGTCGCTCTACTAAAACCCATTAACGCCGCGATATTTTCTTTTGGTAATACTATTTTCATTTTAACACACACCTAACACGCGCCCGCTTATCAAATAGTATTTGTTTCCGTTTGACTAATTGTCCCATTTATGAAATATATTCATCCTAGGCGAACAACCAATACAACACATCCATCAATATCCACGACAGTCATCTTTTCCCGATTCGCAAACCAGTTCGTTCAGTAGCATTTCCAATCAGCATCTATGTGATATTTGCGGTGTCTGCAATCGCAGCAATGAAAATAGTAATTTGACAATAACAACATTGTCTAGATCGTATAGCGTGAACGCGAATCGTTCTTCGACGAATACGCCACATTCGACATTTCCGCGTAATGGTGTTCTGATAGCGGTCAAAGATTGGTCGAAAAAGTCCAACGACAATAATCGAGCGAAAATCACCATCGGTGGTGACAGCACAATTTACGAGACGTTGCTAAACAGTCACGGCGGCACAACAAATATCGAACGTGGTAAGCACTATCATCCCATAGGACATCATATTCAGCATATGTATGAGAATAGCTCTGTAATTCGACGTGCTAAACAAAACTTGGAAAAAATCAAATTAGTAACTGGTTGTAGTGCAACAACAGCAGCTGGTTCTGAATCCTGCGAACCGATCTATGCGGTAGTGAATAAGTTTAATAAAACAAAGAACAAGACGAAGAATCCTCAACCGATGGAAGAGGTGAATCAACACGCTCAGATGGTGGCAATGTCTGATCCACAGAAACAGCAGCCGAATGAGTCGCTGTATGCATCGATGAGTGATTTCACTAGCTCGCCAGCAGCAAGGAAGCACACCAATGCAAACAATATCAACAACAGCAACTGCAATATCAATAACAATAATAATTTTGCGTGTAAATTGCCAGCAATCGAAATAATGGGAAATATGAAAACCACAACAAGTCACAATAGTTCAGCGGCAGCTGCCGATACGATGGACTCGGTTTCGTGCGGACAATCTATAGAGTCGGCGGACGATGATAGAGCCGACGCGAACAACGAGAACGAAGAGTATTCCATTTACGCAAAGGTTTGGAAGGGTCCAAAGAAACCGAGCGAATGTAAAATGTATGTGGTTTTGTGAAAAACAAGTTTTTCTTTATTTTTTTGTTGGTTGTTGCACGTTTTTGGTTTTCTCTTGCTGGCAACGTTAGGAGCTTTTTAAACGTTTTCAAAAGTGAAATAACATATATTTGGTTTGCATGTCTTGACGGCACAGTAACTTATCCAAACAGTTTGGAAACGCAAACGTTTGATCGTTCTGCCTTACAGAATCTGAATTTTGACGCATTTGTCAAGTAATCATATTCGGAATTTTTTGTAAATCAACCCTCTGTTTGGATAGAGTGTTGCGCACGTCCTATTTTATACAAATAATATTATTATTTAAGCAAAACATTGTCGCCGTTATAGTTTGAATAAAACAAATTCTAACAAAAAATTGGATCACATTTCTTTTAATTTCAATTGTTTCTTCTTTGTGGGCTGTTTAATTTATACAAAACAAATGTTTGCTAACCTATTGTTAATCGTTTCAGTTCCTCATCACATCTGTCTACAAAAGGCATTCTGACAAATTCTACAAACTCGAACAACGGCAATAATCCATCAAGCACTCCTCCTAGGATGTGGACATGCACAAAATGCTCGTACGCTTACAATCGTATTTGGGTAGAACAATGTGATATATGCGAGTCGACACGGAGTCAACCGTCATTGACTCAACCGAGTCTGATTACGGTTACAAAAATTGGTGATACAGTTGCTCCATCGATAGGTATGTGGTTTGTGTTGTTACCTATATATATTGGTTGAAATTATTTTTCTTTTTTGTGAACAGAGTCGCGTAAGGAGATGAAATGCAGTACCAAAATGGGACAATCGAAATCGTCTCATGCATTTGATGAAGTGCCATCGGTCGTAGAGGTGCCAATCGCAACATTCGAGCAGGATTTGGATGATGATTTTCAATTTATTACTGGTAAGTTGTCAAGTTGTTGTTTTTTTTAGTTCTACGGACTACGGACTCATACGCCAATCATAGTTGAAAAGTAGGCCTGGGGGCAGATTCCGTATATCAACGATCGTCTAAACGATATCGTTTTTGCAACTTTGATCACCAAAATAGGCAAAAGTCTGCCCGAATTTTTTTGAAAAAAGTCAGCTTTCATTATATTTGTGGAAAATTAACTGGAATAAGCTCTCAAACTTGTAATTTTAGCACTTAGTTCCTAGTTGTGGAGGTCTATCGTTTCGGCGATAATCGTCTGAAAAGTTACGGAATGAGTGTCCTGGTTTTAAGAGCATTTTTTGTCCCAGTAAAGCATAGTAAGGTAGAATTTTTAACACACAATTGCAATTCGATGTCTCTGAATTGTTTTATTGGTCACTCGTTTACTTCCTACTTTCGCGCAGAAGCTTCAAGGCAAAACAATATTCATGAGAGAGTCGCGTGTGCGGGACACGATACTACTTAAAATAAAACTAGTCCATCAGCTGCCGCAGCATGTAGAGCGTGTATTTGAGGAAGTCTTGCGCCTTCACCCATCAAAGACCATTTTCGAAACTAATATCCGTTCCAGCAAACTACCAATGCGGTACTCAGGGTCGAGAAGCGCTTGCTGATCACCAAACAATCATCTTTATATAACTTTCTGCCTAGACACCTTGATAGTGCTTCTTCTGGAAAAAAAAACTATTGACTACGTAACCTGTTGGGGAAGGACGGACGGACAACCGTCTCTCGATTCCGGGCACGCTGATTTCAGTAATCCATGCGAAGCGCTCTGGCTTGGTCTTTGAAAAGGAGGATCGGCCTTTCTATCGGGCTGGGGTTCCAAGATGCTCTCAGCTGGATCATTATTTTCCATTCGCTCGATGTGGCCGAGCCAATGTAGGCGTAGGCCCTGTTGCTAAGCGAAGAAAAATCTATCAAAAGGCTGAGATAAAGATCGAGTAGAAGCGGTTCAGATACTCACGGGTCACGGCGGTCTTCGGCTAACTCTGTGTTTTCCAACCGTAACGAAAATATAGATAATAGATTTTCTTTCTTTTAGGGGACACATCATCTCACCCCAAACAGGAGTGGACTTGTAAAAAATGTACCCTAGTTAATTCGCACATGTCAATGGCCTGTGTTGTGTGTGGTGGATCAAAGCTGAAAAGCATATCCTCCGTTGAGGACATGACACTGCGAAAAGGGGAATTCTGGTCGTGCAGCCAGTGTACGTTGAAAAACTCGTTGAATTCAAATGTTTGTATTGCATGCAAATCGGTACGAACCATACCTATTATATCCGGACAACAAACCAACTTTCGTCCATACACATCAACACCAGCTAATAATAGTAACAGCGGCCATCATCACCAAAATAACAAAGCACATGCCTCGCTACACAATCGGCATGCCCTAGCATCGTTAAGTACTAGCAATATTGGAGCGGTATCACCGTCAACAACATCACCTTCCCTAAGTAGTAATCCAGTGGGCGCATTGTCGCCGCAACAACATAATTCAGGGATTTCCTCAAGTCTTGTTCCACCGACGCCCAGAACATCACGGAGCCCTTCACCAAGGCACGATAGGACATCATCGGGTGCTATTCCAAAAGTAAGTATGAATGAATTGTCCTCGGACAGCTGTGCAAAGTACGAAACCGGCAGAGCTGTTAAAAGATATGCACAGTCAAACGTGACTAAGGATGGTATTTTGTTTGTTTCTCCTTCTTTTGTAGCGTCACAGTACGGGGGCTGTTGTTACGCGGCCAACTTCCTCGTCATCGTCATCAGTCAATGTAAATCGCCACAGTAGTAGCGGTTCGTCAACATCCATCAAAACTTGGCAATGTCCAGCGTGTACGTACGAAAACTCTTCCGCAAGCGTTGTATGCGACATATGTTCGAGTCCCCGCGGCTTGGCCAACACGTTGACGACGGAGCCAAGCACAACCAGTAATATCATAGTAGACATGAATCGCCAAGAGAGTAAACTAATGGAGAACTTGCGCCAGATCGAAGAAAGTGAAGCCCGCAACAAGTGGGAGAATATCATTCAATATTGCCGAGAGAACAATGAGCTCTTTGTTGACGATTCGTTTCCTCCGGCTCCGAAAAGTCTCTACTACAATCCAGCCACTGGTGGTGATGGGAATCCTGTTGTACAGTGGAGGCGACCGCATGAGATAAATTGTGATGGTGGGGCCTTTCCCCCATGGGCTGTGTTCCGAACTCCGCTGCCATCCGACATATGCCAGGGTGTTCTTGGAAACTGTTGGCTTCTCAGCGCCCTAGCCGTTCTGGCTGAGCGTGAAGATCTTGTCAAGGAGGTGCTAGTGACTAAGGATATTTGCCCTCAAGGTGCTTATCAAGTGCGGCTGTGTAAGGACGGGAAGTGGACAACGGTGCTGGTAGATGATTTGCTGCCATGTGATAAAAGGGGTCATCTAGTGTATTCGCAAGCGAAGAGAAAACAGCTGTGGGTGCCGCTGATCGAAAAGGCAGTTGCGAAAATTCATGGCTGCTATGAAGCGCTGGTATCGGGACGTGCTATTGAAGGATTGGCCACTCTAACAGGAGCTCCATGCGAAAGCATTCCACTGCAACCAAGCTCGCTTCCAATGCCAAGTGAGGATGAACTCGATAAAGATCTAATTTGGGCGCAACTCTTGAGTTCGAGGTGTGTGAAATTCCTGATGGGCGCAAGTTGCGGCGGTGGCAACATGAAAGTGGACGAAGACGAATACCAAAGGAAGGGACTGAGACCAAGGCATGCCTACTCAGTTCTCGATGTGAAGGATATCCATGGGCACCGACTGTTGAAGCTAAGGAATCCATGGGGTCACTACTCGTGGCGAGGCGATTGGTCCGATGATTCCGACGTGTGGACAGATGAGCTACGGGAAATCTTGATGCCGCACGGAGCATCCGAGGGTGTGTTCTGGATATCATTCGAGGACCTTCTCAATTACTTTGATTGCATTGATATTTGTAAAGTTCGGTCGGGATGGAACGAAGTGCGCCTGCAAGTGAGTAAATTGAAAAGAAAAAAAGTCTCGTTCTCGTTATTGCTACTGTTTCTTGGTTGTATAGGGAACTCTCCAACCACTGTGTTCATTGTCATGTGTCCTGCTGACAGTACTAGAACCAACTGAGGCTGAATTCACACTTTTCCAAGAAGGGCAACGAAATTCAGAAAAATCGCAGCGGTCGCAGCTGGATTTGTGTGTGGTGATTTTCCGAACTCGTTCTCCTGCGAGTCCGGAAGTTGGTAGACTGGTTGAGCACAGTAAGCGGCAGGTAGGACCACATTTTATGCAAATGATTCCATAACCTAATACTCTGGAGTAATCTTGTAGGTCCGTGGATTTGTTGGCTGCCATAAAATGCTCGAACGCGATATGTATTTACTAGTTTGCCTCGCATTTAACCACTGGCACACTGGCATCGAAGACCCCCAACAATATCCTCAATGTGTACTAGCTATTCATAGTTCTAAGCGTCTTCTAGTCGAACAAATTAATCCGCCATCACATCTCCTCGCCGATGCTATTATTAGTCTCACACTGACAAAGGGCCAGCGACACGAAGGTCGAGAGGGCATGACGGCCTATTACTTGACAAAGGTAAGTCAGTTTTTGTTCCAAAACAAATCAGGGGACACAGCATTCCAAGGAATGAATGACGTTTGTTGATGAAATTGATCGCATTTCATAATATGACGGTCTTCTAACCAACTCGTCTCATCGCTAAGTCTTTAGTAAACATATGCACGTAAAAATTTTCTTTCAAGGGTTGGGCTGGTCTGGTTGTGATGGTCGAGAATCGGCATGAAAATAAATGGATCCACGTGAAATGTGATTGTCAGGAAAGCTACAATGTTGTTTCAACGAGAGGAGAATTGAAGACTGTGGACTCCGTGCCTCCATTGCAAAGGTAGAATTCTGCAATTCCACCCAACACACTACTTGAGAAATACATTTTCTGTTTTCTTTATTTGTTTCTCCAAGGCAAGTGATAATAGTTTTGACCCAACTGGAAGGAAGTGGGGGTTTTAGTATTGCCCACCGGCTGACACATCGTTTAGCAAATTCACGTGGTCTCCACGACTGGGGTCCACCGGGTGCTACACACTGTCCCCCCATAGAGAATGTACATGGTTTGCATGCGCCTCGTTTAATAACGTGATTCAATAACAATTAAAACAAGAAACTGAAAACAAAAACTAGTCGTGAGGCGAAGCTACACATACAAAGAATATAATTAAAAGTATTTAGAATTATTATATATTAGTGTACCCATTAAGATTAACGTTAAATACCGGTAACATTAAGGAATTATAAAATATACTTCAATATACAAAAACAATTTCATTGTTTTCTTGTTTATTTAGCAAAAAATAAAATAAAACAGTAGTTGAGCTACAGTAGTGCCCAGGATGGGTACATAGTCTATTGATCCATCTTTTCAGCTTTTGCGGCTTTTTCTACCTTTTCGGGCTTCTCTTCTAATTTCATTTTTTTGCCTGCTGCAACTTCGTCTTTTGTTGGCTGAGTAGTTATAACGCGTTTCTTTGGCTTTACGTAGCTACCATGGCCGGCAGCGCGCTCAGCTTCTTCGATGGAGTATGGTTCTGCTTCGAGAGCTTTCATGCGACGTTTGTGTACCTAAAATTGGAAAGATTCTTAAAAGAAAACATTTTGAAGGGTGAATATACAGAGTGTGCTAAGTAGCGAAGATTTAGCAACCTATTGTGCCGCTAATTGTGAAGAGTAGAAAACACATTCAAGTGTCACTTCTCTACAAAAGATGAATCGGAATCGCCGGATGGAAACCGCCCTAAAGGCCAGAAAAAATAGCTGGCTTTTGAAAAGGTTTTTTTTGTTAAGCTTGCCAGACATTGAAAAATATTTTTTAAAGATTAAAGGTTATTCTTTGACTGAAAGCTTATTGTCAGTAAAGGAAATACGGTGGTAAAAATGGATAAATTGAAAATGTAGTTGCGGCTATCATCATCCAAAGAGAGGGTTCAGGAAAGAAGCGGTCCTTTAACTAAATACGACGTTCGGTTTTCCGTCTGTATAATGTAAGTAGATATTTGACTGGGCAGAAAAGAACATTCAACATTTCGGCAAGTCTCTTCACCCAATTATAATCGACACATACCTTCGTTCGGAAGTGAGTTTGCATTGCACGGTCATCGGTGAAATATTTAGCACAATGAACGCAATAGAATTGGGCAAATCCAGGCTTTTCCAGATCGACTTCTTGGTTTATTAGTTTCTCTGCTCCGGTCTGAATATCCGAATCGATCTGCAAATAAAAGTTTGTTGGCAAACATTAGTTACGTGAGGTAAAGTTTGTAAACAATGGACTCACCTGATCTAAATCTCTTCTGCGGTTACGTACACGCCACCTTCTCTGCAAATGGGTATCCCCATAATGCATTTTCTTGCGTTTTTGTACCATACCCATTTTAAATAGTTTTTAATTTTTAACTGCGCAGCGAAAAGAAAAAATATTTTGTTCAAAACACACGTGCGAAATAAAAGAGAAATTCAACAAAGCTGTCAAATGTTTACATTTTCGCGGGTGCGTTCAAAAGGATTTTATTTTATGACTGAAGGCAATACAGTTCCGGTCAAAACCAGGTTTGGCAGTTGTAAATTATTTGAGAAAAACCACATAAGCCCCAGACAAATTTAGCGGCAGAAGGTAGGTGCTCTGTACAAAAATGTATTTAAACAGATAGCTGTAAACAGTAAAGTCACCAACGAGGTTTAAGTGCATAAACGCTTTATTTGTCCCCATTAGCATTTTTAATAAAATTCATCAGGGAAGCGTCCCCTGGGGTAAGTCAAGATGAGATGTTTAAACCAAGTGCATAATATTTCCTTTTAATGTATGCGTTTGTTGCACTTGATGACTGAGTCGTCGACGGAAGATCGAAAAATGTTGAACATATTAAGTAAAATAATCGAATAACCAAGCAAAAATTGAACCATGGCTTGTTGCTCCTTAAAAATCAATATTAATAGAGTTAAACGAAAATTGCAAACATTTAAACTCAACTTGTGCAATAAAAATCTTTTTATTTTTCGGACGTATAAAAACATCGTTTGCTATTTTACCGCTCGAAGGAAGAATATAACTTACAACATACCAACTGTCCCATACCCTATAAAAGAAAATAACTTATGAATAAAAAACATATTATGTTGACCACATATAGAAATACGTGTTTTGCCACTGCGGAATGTACTCAATGAGCGGGTTGCAAATGTTCTTTGCAAATGGAATCTTATTGCCCAACGATTCTAGAATACTTTCCAAACGATGTTTGCTAATGTTTTCATAGAATGGCGATCTGACTAAGAATAGTAATAAGCTAACGGATCGTCGTGACAGCTCAACCTTTTGCTCCTTGGTCATAAATTGTTGATTTTTGTAATACGTGCGAATGCTGTAACGAGATTAAATAGCCAAGAGTTATTAAAACCTTTTGTGTTAAATATTTTTCGCTTACCTTATGAGATCCAACGCTAGGGCAGTGTAATAGCTTGTCCAGCTTTTTCTACCAAAGACTCCCATTGAAATTAGATGAAGGAGGGGCTTTGCAACATACAAAGCCTCTGCTTTCAATAGAATCGGGTAATTCGGTTTTTGAGTGTCTTCACTTTCCAGCGATTTCCAATTCCTATAGTGCAATGGTGGCGCACCTTCAACCTTTCGAATCACCCGTCCCGATCGTTTAAGTTTAAAGGACACAGTGCTGGCTCCATTCACCAGTTCCTTGTCGATGCCTTGATTGGTTTGGCTTTCCTGTCCAACTGTTTTCCTATTTAAGAGCTGAATTGGCGGCGATCGAATAATGGCTTCGGAATACTGGCGTAAAAGAAAGTATCGCCCAATTGTTCTGAAATGAGATTATGAGAAATGAGTCAGTACAGTGAAATATATCTCATGGTTGAACTTGTTAGACACAATAAGGAGGAGGAATTCTGTTCCAAATAAATAGATTCAATAATAGATTCTGTTGGCAATACAGTTCCCATCTCTAATAGCATTAGGAATCTTCCTAAATAATCGCTTTTCAACAACACATAAACCAGCCATACCTACTGTTGTTTCTTTTCAATATATTTCTTACTTCATTGTTTGCACTGCTATTATAAGGATCCATCTGCCTTTTTCGCCAAAAACTTTTTTCGCTGCCGTTTCCAAAAACACTTCACAGTATTCTAATGTAGTTAGAATGACCTTTAGCCGGTAGGCTGAATTCTCAAGCACTGTTGGTGCAATGTTGTGTGATTTTTCTATTATTCTGTCATTAAATAAAACAAGCAAGTTCGACAGAGAATATATCATTTCGGTAACAACAGATGACTTCGAGATTCGCCCTGAAACAAGTAATTCTATTACACATGACTTGTCCACTGGGATTTTTTTCCAAAACATACCAGCGATAAAGTAAGACACCCATTTCGCAGTTGTCTCCACATCACTTACTGTCTGTGGATTCTCTGCAACCCACTTTTTGTACGCTTGGAAAAAGTGTCGTACTGAATTTATGTAAGTTATCATGTTCAAAAATGGACTCTGAACGGTTCTCAAATTTGCCTAATTGATATCACTTATTGTCCAAATCCACTTGACGATGCAAATTGTATTTAATTGAAAAAAAACTATAAATCCCAAATGCCAGTGCCAGGCGAGCACTCAAATTCGGCAAGAACCTTCAAAAATTTGTAACAAAAAGTGATGCCAGACTTATTAAGTTTTGTGTATACCAATTGATATTCAAACTTTTATAATTCTTGTCGTTTTGCATTGGGATTTACAGATTTTGCTCTCCGATTTCAGATTTTACGTGCCCAATTTAGACGAGATTTTTCTTTCTTTGCATTTGTGGTGGAGTGTGCTTTACTCTTAAATTGTGTATTTGTAAAATCCGTTCAATTTATGTTGATATCTATTGCAGCGACAAAGTGAAAGTTTTTCTCTATTTTTCACAAATTTGTCGTATAACAACGTAGAACTCTTATGTCGTTCTCGATTTGGCTTTTCAGATTTTGATCTGAGATTTCAGATTTCTGCTGCTAAATCGAACATTAGGTACGCGGTTTGAATTAAACGCAATCGATATAAATCGATCGCAATCGCACAAATCCGAATTTTTTGGTTCTTGTTTGTATTGAGTTGAAAAACAAACTTGGACTGGAAGCCCATTTCAATTGATTTTCACATATTTATTATAACGCATTTCGAAAATGAATAATTAATTTGAAAAAGCAATCCCTTCTACGACAAACAATTCGTTACCGCCAACTGTGTGTCTTACATATGGTATTGTGTAAATCTGAGACAAAAAAAGATTGTTTTTTTGACAAATCGAACGTGAAAAGCAATCTCGATCAAAAAAAATATATGAATTTAAACAAAAAAAAAATAGATATTTTTACACAAAACGAAAATTTTAGGATCACGGATTTCGGACGTGTGGACAAAAATGTATAACTGTTATAAACATGCCGACTCCCACCAAAACTACATGTCGGTAAGTGACAGTAAGGAGAAAAAAAGAAACAAAAATGTTCATCTGTCGCAATACTTTTGTTGCTGCCGTTTTTATTTTCGTGTTTTAAGCCAATTTTAAGTCGAGTAAATATAAATATTGTTGTAATAATCAAATGAAAGACAAACGCTTTCAATTATGCATATAAAGCAGGTAAAGTTATTCTCATCTGCTAAGGGAGAAATGTGTTCATGTTTACTTCAACTCAATCGGGCGCCATACCTAAACACTGGACGCTTGCAAATGTAATTTGTAAAAGTAAATTGTTTTTATATATGCATATTTTTAGATCATTATTCAAGGATTTAAGTCCTATAAGGATCAAACTGTCGTTGAGCCTTTTGATAAAAGGCACAACGTTGTAGTTGGACGAAATGGATCGGGAAAGAGTAATTTTTTCTATGGCAAGTGTTTATTTTACAAAGTACTTTTCTGTTTTTATATTAAATGCTATTTCCCTTTGTAGCGATTCAATTCGTGTTGAGTGATGAATTCACACATTTACGTCCCGAGCAACGCCAAGCTCTTTTGCACGAGGGTACTGGAGCCAGAGTAATATCTGCATATGTTGAAATCATTTTCGATAATTCGGACAATCGTGTTCCAGTAAGTATATTGTAATTGAGAGCATCGCTCGAAATTAAATAGACTAGAAATGGATTTTGAAAATCCAAACTGAATAACTCAGAAAAATTACTATCAGCTAGATCCATATACACCTTGGAAGAACATAAATCAAATCATTCGTTCACACGAGCCAAGTCGATTATGTCTGAAACATGCCTATGATTTCTAACAGTTTTGTTATCGCAATTTCAGATTGACAAAGATGAGATCTACCTACGCCGAGTTATTGGAGCAAAGAAAGACCAATATTTCTTGAATAAGAAAGTCGTGCCACGTACAGAAGTTGTCAATCTCTTGGAGTCTGCGGGTTTCTCTAACTCAAATCCCTACTATATTGTCAAACAGGGCAAGATCAATCAAATGGCTACCGCCGCAGATTCATATCGATTGAAACTACTGCGCGAAGTTGCAGGCACCCGAGTTTACGATGAACGCAAAGAAGAGTCTCTCAATATTCTTGGCGATGCTGTGGGAAAGGTTGAGAAAATCACAGAATACCTGCGAACCATTGAAGACCGTTTGCAAACGCTCGAAGAAGAAAAAGAAGAACTAAAAGAATACCAGAAGTGGGACAAGGCACGACGTACATTGGAGTATATAATCCATGAAACCGAACTTAAAGAAACCCGACGTTCCCTAGAAGAGCTTCAAGAACAGCGCAAGTCATCTGGTGACAAGCAGAAGATGTATAATCAAGAGATTCAAAAAGCCCAAGAGAAAGTCAAAGCTATCCAGAAGTCTTTAAAGGACGCAAAGAAAGACGTCTCGACGACAAAGGACGATCGTTCGGTTCTGTTGACTGAGCAGCAGCAGCTTTTGCGAGAAAAAACCAAACTCGATCTGACCATAGTTGATTTGAACGACGAGGTTCAGGGTGACAACAAATCGAAGGAGAGGGCTGACCACGAGCTGAAGCGCTTAAAGATCACAATAGCCGAAAAGGAGAAGGAGCTAGAAGACGTTAAGCCCAAATATGAGTCTATGAAGCGAAAAGAAGAAGAGTGCTCAAGGGAATTGGCTCTCAAGGAACAGAAACGAAAGGAGCTTTATGCGAAACAGGGACGTGGATCGCAATTCTCGTCTCGAGACGAACGCGACAAATGGATCCAGACAGAGTTGAAATCCTTGAACAAGCAAATCAAAGACAAGATCAACCACAATAACAAGCTCTTGGATGACTTGAAGCGCGACGCAAACGCCGAAAAGGATTTGGGCAAAAAAATCGAAGAACAGACGACAGAAGTCGAGCAGTTACGTTTGCAGATTGACGAGCACAACAAGCAGTATTACGAGCTGAAGAAGACCAAGGACCAGTATCAAGCGACGCGAAACGAGCTTTGGCGGAAGGAGACTCAGATGACTCAGCAGCTCCAAGCGCACAAGGAGGAACTTTCCAAAGCTGATCAAGCATTACGCAGCATGGCTGGCAAACCTATTCTCAATGGTCGCGACTCAGTGCGTAAGGTGCTTGACAGTTTCTTGGAACGTGGTGGACAATTCGCCGAAATTGCGCGTGCTTACTATGGACCCGTGATTGAGAACTTCAGCTGCGATAAAACAATTTACACTGCTGTTGAGGTCACAGCCGGTAATCGTCTTTTTCATCACATTGTCGAGTCGGACCGTGTTGGCACGCAGATTCTTAAGGAGATGAACAAATTGAAGCTTCCCGGAGAAGTGACGTTCATGCCACTGAATCGGCTGCAAGTTAAGGTCCATGACTACCCAGACGACCCGGACTCGATTCCAATGATTTCCAAATTGAAATACGTCGAGCAGTACGATAAAGCATTGCGATACATCTTTGGCAAGACCCTTATCTGCCGTAACTTGGAACGCGCAACAGAGCTGGCCAAAAGTACAGGTCTTGATTGTGTTACACTTGACGGAGATCAAGTGTCGTCGAAAGGTTCTCTTACCGGTGGGTACTTTAATACATCCCGCTCTCGCTTGGAGATGCAGAAAAAGCGCACCGAATACTCGGAAACCATAAAAAGCTTCGAAGAAGAACTAACAACGCTGCGCAATGAATTGAAGCAAACCGAAGCAAGCATCAACAAAGTGGTTACTGAGATGCAACGCACCGAAACAAAGCAGGGCAAGTCCAAGGACGTGTTCGAGAAGGTACAGGGCGACATTCGGTTGATGAAAGAGGAATTGGTGCGCATCGAAAAGTATCGCGCTCCGAAAGAAAGATCAGCTGCACAATGCAGAGCCAGTTTGGAAGCAATGAACAACACAAAAACAGGACTGGAGTCTGAGATACAGCAAGAGCTTATGTCAACGTTATCGGCGCAGGATCAGCGCGAGGTGGACCAATTGAACGACGACATTCGACGGTTGAATCAGGAGAACAAAGAAGCATTTACCCAGCGCATGCAGCTGGAAGTAATAAAGAACAAGTTGGACAACTTGTTGACGAACAATTTGTTCAGACGGCGAGATGAGTTGATACAAGCGCTGCAGGAGATATCAGTAGAGGATCGCAAGAGGAAGCTGAATAATTGCAAGAACGAATTGGTGGCCACAGAGAAAAGAATCAAAAAAGTCAACCAGGACCTAGAGGAAATGGAAATGAGGTAACCCGCTCAAACTGTTTTTTTATTTAATGCTGAAAACACATATTTTTAATTTCAGAGTTCAAGATGCAGTAAAATCGCAAAAAACCCTCCAAAAGGATCTTGAGATATGGACACAAAAAGAGAAGGAGGCCCAAGATAAAATCGGCGAAGACTCCAAGAAAATGGAGAAATGGGCAGCAAAAGAGAACTTGTTGCATCAGAAAATTGACGAGTGCACGGAAAAGATCGCCAGCCTAGGAGCTCTACCACAAGTGGATCCGGCCTATCAGCGCATGTCGTTGAAGAACCTATTCAAAGAACTGGAGAAAGCCAATCAACACTTGAAAAGATACAATCACGTCAACAAGAAGGCCCTAGATCAGTTTTTGAGTTTTTCCGAACAAAAGGAGAAGCTATACAAGCGCAAAGAAGAACTTGACATCGGCGATCAAAAGATCCGAGAGCTGATGAATTCGCTGGAAACCGAAAAGATCGTAGCCATCCAGTTTACATTTAAACAAGTGGCGCAGAATTTCACAAAAGTCTTTAAGAAACTAGTGCCGCAAGGCGCGGGCTATTTGATTCTCAAAACAAAGGATAACGACGGGGAAGATCCTGATCAGGAGGTTGCTAATTCGGATGAATTTACCGGGATCGGTATTCGGGTGTCATTTACTGGCATCGATGCAGAAATGAGAGAAATGAACCAATTATCTGGCGGTCAAAAGTCTTTAGTGGCGCTGGCACTTATATTCGCAATTCAAAAGTGTGATCCCGCTCCATTTTATTTGTTTGATGAAATCGATCAGGTAAGGATTGGAGATTTCTTTTACATGATGGTAACACGTTGTTTTCCTTTAAAGGCTCTTGATGCGCAACATCGGAAAGCAGTAGCCGACATGATTCATGAGTTGAGTGATAAGGCGCAGTTTATTACGACAACTTTCCGACCGGAACTGCTGGAGAACGCACACAAATTCTATGGTGTTCGCTTTAGGAATAAGGTCAGTCACATTGATTGCGTGACGAGAGAACAAGCGAAGGACTTTGTCGAAGATGATAACACACACGCATAACTTGTTTTATTTTTTGTACTTTTTGTGTAACGTATGATTATTTTAAATTAAAGGACATTCTGACTATAAAAAGGAACCTGGTTGTTTAACTGAATTAAAAGCTTTGCCTAGACAAAGTAGCTCTAACTTAAATACGCAAAGGTAATCGGTAAAGGACGTTCACAATCGAATTAACTTCCACGAATCACCCAATTGGCGGACACTGGCCAAATAGGTATATTACTTGTCACGTTTGCGATCAAAAATCCAGTACATCCACTCATATTTATGGTACATTTTTATTTAGTAAGTTCATTAATGATTAAAACAAAAAACAACCTAATGAGATAACACATGACGTCCCTTAAGAATTCTTCTCATCAACACACGGCGACCCTCGGGAGTGGACATTCGTGTTTCCCATCCATGGACTTTTATTCTTTTGACTTCCTTTGGTTTAGGAAAGTGACACCTAACCTTGGTTTTCAAGATGCCTCTGTCGAAAGCATGAGCCTCACGAGAAAACATCATTTGCACCGACAGGTTTGCACATCTACCGTATAAAACAAGTATAATTAGTTAATGCAAACTAAAAGAGTTTTAATTAATTAATTTACCTTCGAACAAGATTTGGAAGAAAATTCATCCTGAGAACTATTTAGAAATAGAAATGTCAAAACCGCAGTACATGCAAATGCAATACCAATATGGCCAACGAAAATATGACCAGCTGATTACAATTGTAGTAGATTTCTAAAAAAAATTCTGAATTGCATTCAGGGTGACCGCTGCAGAATTGTGAAAAGTCGCAATAAAAGGCCCCAATTGGGAAAAAAGTGTCATCTAGAGCAAATTTTATACAAATTCATTTTTGAAAGATATTTAACAAGAGTTAAAGAATAAAATAGTTTTACAATAGATAGGCAACTGAGTTACATTTAAAAGGTTTTTATTAGGAAATAACAGCTTTCCAAAAAATAACGAAGACCTTTTTTGAACTAAAAAAGGGCTGAAATAGCAAAAATTTGTGGCATACTCTTGAAAAAAGTGAAAAATTATCACGCTGAGGATTTGGTTTTCGATTGGGCTTTTCAGATTCTGTTTTGGTACCAATCGTGAATTCAATCGAACATGAAAACCCGATTTGCCTTTTAATTTTTATTTTTGTGTCTAACGTGTCGTGTTTTTCATTGACTAATAGTTAAAGTCAAACTCAAACGCACACCCACTTGATAGGTAAATCTGAATCAACTCCGAAAATAGATTCAGGTTCGCAAAAGTGCTGAGAAATCGACAAAGGATGTTTTTTTTTCAATCGAATTTAAAAAGTGACAGAGCAAAAATCCCTTTTCGGTACAGTGGAATACTACTTAAGTTGCCTCTAAAAAAGTTGTGTTAATTATTATTTGTCTATATGTATATTAAAAAGATGCTTTTGATGTTGAAAATCATTGATCTAAGTAGGTACCTACTATATAAAGCACATTTAAAAAAACACGCATATTGTTAGCTAAACAATACAAGTGGGAACAATTGTTTAATTTACCTCATCGAACCAATTGTCTGCAAATCGGTAACCCTACTTTCGTGAAGGCAAGTTGCAAATAATGCAAATGTCAAAAGTGACCACTTCAGTGATTCCTAAACAGCAGTAGCTAACAAACTTTGCTATTTTGCGTGTAGAATTTGGTATCTATTCATATGTGTTTGTAATTTGTTTTTGCTGCTGTGCAACACCTAATTAGAAGCTGTTTACATTCCCAAAAAGATTCAAAAACAGAAAATGAGATGAGCAATAAGTTTGCAATGTTCGCCAAGGGGCTATTGTGCAAATCATTTTGTTGGGGCATTATGGTGGCCTCGTTTACGTGGTTGATAACAATATTCTTATACTTTCACTTAACAAAAGATACCTTCATCAGTACAATAAATCCAGATACAAACAATGCACGTGCATTTGGTGCATCCTCAAAGTTTTACATTCCAATTGATCGTCGGCAGAGTCACGTATTCGGTAGCACAACTGAGCAGAGTTCCGCCAAGTACTCCATCAATCCATTTGTGTCCAAATCTGCATTTATGCAAAGCTTAGGTAAGAACTCTCACTTTCACATTATAACTGATGATGATGATGAGACTAACCACTGAATAACCGGTTTAATTGCTCGACTGCATATTAATATGGCGTATTTTGTTGTTTTAGGTAATGTCAACAGGTATGGGGTAATAAATAATTTGGATGATCAACATATACGAGACATGGGCTATAAAAATCATGCATTTAATGCTTTGGTCAGCAACAATATTGGAATCTTTCGGGACGTACCGGACACCCGTCATAAAATGCAAGTAAACATTTTTAATCTGAAATATGATTCAATAATTCGAATCGACTTAGCTGCACGTGAGCAACGCAGTATGTCGTACCCCTGAGATTAGATAATCTACAATCAATTAAGCTACACATTAATTTAGATTAACATGTTAGATCGGATCTACATATATTCTGTCAATCGGGTGTTCTACAACCGAGTGATTGTGGCCTTGTTTCGCTTTCGATAATCCATGAGAAAACATTTATTACGAAGCGATCTTTGTACGGTGGTAGGAAGTAGGTGGTCGTTTTGATGCTTAACGCTCAGTATATCATACGCAACACGTTTACAATTTTAAGCTTAGTTTGCGTGCAAGTACATGCGCTCATAACATTGGCCAACATCGATAAGGTTGTAATTAACTCGGTCTGAGTAATTAAGGAACATAGCCAGACAATTATTGGCTTTAACATTTATTATTGCAAAACAATTCGGCGGTATTCCCATCAGCTCTGCAAAAATATTTGAAATGTTTTGTTTAAGCGTCCACACCCACTCCAAAAGTCAGATACGTAGCACTTTGAGTGCTTTTTAGCAGACAAGCCGTTTGCGAGGTCCCAGAAATAAGCGTATTTTCTAGTTGCAATTGGTGGCATCGGAAATATGTCCCAGACAGTGGGGACTGTGGTACTTTGACCAAATATGCCATTCATCTGGTACACACGTTTTTATTTATTGCATACAACTTGATAAGTTTATGATATTAATTTTGTTTTTCCTTGCAGATGCCAGACACAGGTTTACGATGAAGAGCTGCCAAGCGCATCGATTATTATGTGTTACTACAATGAACACAAGATGACTCTTTTGCGGTCCGTTAAATCTATTTTGGAAAGAACTCCTTCCAAGTATCTCAAAGAAATCATTCTAGTAGATGACTTTAGCGACTCAGAAGACCTTATTGACGGGCTCTTGGAGGACGTTTTTAAACTAGATCCAGACTTCAAAGTGAGACTCATTAAGAATACAAAACGCGAGGGTTTGATTAGAGCTCGAGTTATTGGTGCAAGAAATTCCACTGGCGACGTACTTGTGTTCTTGGACAGTCACATTGAGGTCAACAAAGACTGGATACAACCCCTGTTGCACATAGTTAAACACGAAAACTCAACACTTGCTGTGCCCGTAATCGATATAATCAATGCCGATACATTCCAGTACACACCGAGTCCCCTTGTTCGAGGTGGCTTCAATTGGGGTCTGCATTTTAAGTGGGAGAACCTTCCGGACGGTAACCGAATGGAAAAGAATTGACCAAATCATAAATAACGCTAATCCCATAATTGAAGGTACGCTGAAGGATGAAACTTCATTTTCGGGACCATTTAAGTCGCCCACTATGGCTGGAGGGCTGTTCGCCGTCGATAGAAAGTATTTCAGTCACATTGGCGAATACGACATGGGCATGGACATTTGGGGTGGAGAAAATCTTGAGATCTCATTTCGTGTTTGGCAATGTGGCGGCGCTATAAAAATCTTGCCCTGCTCTCGGGTGGGTCATATTTTTCGAAAGAGACGACCTTACAGTTCGCCAGATGGTGCCAACACAATGCTGAAGAATTCGCTGCGAGTGGCGAACGTTTGGATGGATGAGTATAAGGTATACGGGTTTCATTTATCTGGAATTTAGAACAGTACAGTGCTAGCAATTGTATTACTTTGATGATTTCAGGACTATTATATAAAGCATGAAAAAATTAGTCGGTTTTTTGACTATGGCAACATCGATGACCGCGTTGAACTGAGAGAGAAGTTGAAGTGCGCCAACTTTACCTGGTATATGCATAACGTGTATCCCGAGCTAGACTTACCTGGAGAGCATAAGAAATCAGCTAAAACTTCGAAAGCAGTTTTCCAACCTTGGCATTCACGGTAAACATTGCGCTACGAATTTTATAATCTCAAGTGTACCTTTTTGGTTATTTATAGAAAACGATCGTACATAAGCAGCTTTTTGATGCGACTTTCAGGCACAAATTTGTGTGCTTCAGTTGTCGGCCCAAAGGTAAATGGATTCTACAAAAAAGGAAGCACAGTTTCACTGCAGGCTTGCGCAAAAACGAAGAATCAAATATGGTAAGTCGAATTTTAGGTGGTATTGCAGTGAAAGGAGCATTTGTTTCAGATATCCGTACAAAAAATCGACGGTCCTACAGGTTAGTGTAAGTAGGAGATACATTAACAGCCTCGGAAAATGAATCTCAAGAATCATCTAAACCCGAATCGTGAAAGAAATACGACATGAGAAAGTGTAGTACACGGGTGCGTATGTAAGTGATATTCAAAAACGCCGAAGCGTAACACAAGGACGACAGGGCAAGAGTCTTGAGCTAGGAGAAGAAAAAAAAGATGATCTTGGGTGGAAATAAATTGTCTACGAAGTCGCTCAGCTCAGCAGAAAAGCAATGCGACTTCATTTTGACTAGCTGCTGAATGGAAATCGTCTAAAGAAGATCCAGAGCCAGAGCCAACAACGCTTAACAACAGCCATCGGTGTGACAGTTAACTAGCGAAGCTCTTGAAAAACGGAATTGACATTTTTCAATGATAAATCTAATATTTTCAGAAACACTATCATAATTATTTTTATTAGTTACGTAGAGTGTTAAGGATTTTAAATTTTCTTATGATTTTAGGTACGAGACGGACAAGTCAGAAATCATCTTAGATAAATTGTTATGTCTGGAGGCGTCACTTAGTTCAAATTATGCATACCCAATACTTGGAAAGTGCCACGAAATGTTAGGGGACCAACAATGGAGGCACACTAGCTCAGTAAGTTTAAACTTCTCTTTGGGTAGTTTTGTTGCCAAACTATAGGTTGATATTTTAAAATCAAAATAATATTTTTCGATGGACAATTCCTTGTTCTCTGGTGTGTGACCTATAGATTTGTTAACGAAAGCAACGTCTTATTTATACATGAAACAATTTGATTAATAATATTTTATTTATGATTTGAACAGGAGAGTAGTCCCGTCTACAACATGGCAACGGGAACTTGTATGAAAGCGTCCGAAGTGAATGAAGGAGCCACCCTCCAATTGGATCTGTGCACAAAAAATGTTCCAAACACATGGGACATAATCTCAATGGATTAACAGTTGTTGTAAATTTGAAAATGTATACATAGCTCTTAAATACTCATAGTTAAACTTTGTAAAAGACTTTTATAAACCAATCTTTTGTGAAATAGAGAAGACAGTATTGTTAGATAAGAAGCAGTATTTGTGGATCAGAAGGGATTCGATTAAGAATGTATGAGAAAATCAGCTTAAAACAAGGATATTAATAATTATGTAGCTGGTAAGTATATATGGGGTGCGTTGATTCGAAGACGGAATCTTACCAATACTGTGTTATAGACAGATTCGTGGTACTCCTGAGGTTAGGATCGGCAATCGTTCAAACACTTTCGTTGTACACATAATGAAGTAAGACCCGCTGGTTATAATAATAGTTGTCAAAATATCAAAAGTCTGTCCTCAATACATTTTTGGAACAGTTAAGAACATGGTTAATTCAATTCAATTCAATGAGCTGTTTTTTCCTCTCCATATGACGCATGTCTTCATTTGATATTATTGTGGTGCAGATTTTAATTAAAAAATAATAAATGAAAATCGTCCTTTCTAGTTTTAAAAAAAATTATAGAAGAAAAAGCTGGGTACCTACGACATTTTCAAATAATAACTTTCGATCTGAACGAACTCACCCAACTATTACTTTTCGCTCAACATCTACTACACTCTTGCGTATTGATTTTCTTTGACAGCAAAATTTCATAAAAAGAGATATGTCAGAGTAGAAGAAAAAAATTTTACTACGAAGGAGAAAAGTTTTTAGAATGAATTTTTAGGAAATTAGTGCAATGTATCGCGTACAATAAATACTATTTTTCTTTCGTCAGTGTACTTGTGAACATGTTTCTATAGAAATCTAAACAATTTAATCAAAAACATTGTGAATTAATTGCCATGAATCGTCATCAAGTCCTAAGTGGTGCCTGTAATGCTGGAGATCGATGTTATGCAGTGGGTTCAGTCGAAGGAATCCCCTTTACGGTGAGACAAAAAAAAAAAAAAACTAACTACGGAAAAAAATGTAAAATGATTAAAATACAACAAGAAATCTCAAGATAAAAGAGCTTAAAATCGCCCCGATTAGTGCGAAAACGACGATTAATTTGTCAGTCAAAGGCGAACATTTTCTCGTAAATCAATTAGTTGGCTGGTCGAAAGAGGGAACAGACAAGAGACAACCGAAAGACAATTTGTACTGCATCATATTGTTTATTATCAAGTGTGCAATAATGTATTCATACCTCGCAGTTAATATATCTCATAAAAATGTTCACCTTAGTGCTATTCCGAATTGTCGTTTCTTACCCCAAATGGTGGCGTTTCGGGGGGACGGACAAGGTTGATTTCTTTGTTAAAAAGGCGAAACGCGACAAAAACGTCTGCAGCAATGTACCCGAAAATTTTCTATATTTTTTTTGTTGTCTCTTAATTTTTAGTTGATTAGAATGATCCCCAAGAGTGTATGTCGTCGTCGTCGTCGTCGTCGGATGATGACGCAACTATGTACATATTTTTAAATTATTTTCACACTTCTTTAGCGACACTACGTTGTGTATCTAAATTAATGATCAATATTATTCCCTCTATGTCCAAGGGCAGGACATTTTTTTCCTATAAAATTTGCAAAGAAGTGATGTTTTCGCTTCTGATTCGTCCAACAGGGGAGCGGGGCGAACTTAGTACAATTAGTACCGAGGAGATAACTTGTTTACTTTTTGTTTTAGCATGTGACTTCGGTTGTTGTTCTTGGCATCGCGAATGAAGTTTTTGAAGTGCATATTGATAGATCTCTAATTGAATTAGGTAGGACACAGATTTGTGTATTTTTTAGTTCGAATATTATGTTGAAGACCTTTTTTTGTACAAGAAAGATGTTCACTTGCGATGATGTATCTATGGCTGTCATAATGAGTCCATAAGGTAGGAATGAGGGCAAGGACCTCATGACCGAGATGAAAGTAAAGTTTTATCGAACATTTTTTGTTGTTGTTGAAATCAATAGGTGTCTGTATTGCAAATTATGTAATGGAAATATTTAGATATTCCTTTGGAAAAAAATGGGTAGCTCTACCCGACATTATGTGAGATAGTCAATCTATTCTTCATTAGATTGTCATTTACTGCAGTGCTAATTAGAAGACATCTGTTTTAAGAATACATACCTACTATGTAGGTTTACGTATTTGGCCGGAGATAAAAATTGTAATAATGACTTGCAAATTTATTTTTTGGAGTTTAAGCTCAGTCAATAAGGCATGGAATCAGTTCCGCTCAAAATCATTCGTAGGGTGATGGCACCAGTAGTCAGTCTTTCAACTTTTTTGTTTGTGTTTGATTGGTCTTTAAAAATCACTATTTAATGGTGTATTTAGTTTCTCTGAATTTTTAACGTACAGGGTGCGTCAAGAAAACTTGCTGATTTGTTTTTGGTGCTAAGCGGGAGGACTTCCTGAAGTTTCATCTACGCCGTAGTCAGTCGACGTCATGCATTGGACGAAAGAGCAACGCGCATTTGCCTGCGAGGCTTACTTTTCCAACGGTCGTTCCATGATTTCCACTCAACGTGCTTTCCGTACTCGCTTTAACATCGATATTGGAGTGATCACAATCCACGTGAAATCCATCAGACGCCACTGCATTGTGAACGTGTCACCGTATGGTGCGCTGTTTCGAACGCACTGTTACGGTGAATGCAGCTCGCTACAGAGAGATGATTGAAGAATTTTTCATCCCAAAACTCGATGAATTGGACCTTGGTGATGTGTGGTTTCAACAAGATGGAGCCACGGCCCACACAGCACGAGCATCGATGGATCTTTTGAGGGAAAATTTCCCCGATCGTCTAATTTCCTTGAGGGGCGACCTTACGTGGCCGGCGCGCTCTCCTGATTTGGCTCCGTGCGATTTTTTTTTATGGGGTTACCTTAAATCTATCGTTTACACCGATTGCCTCGAACGTTAAATCATCTGAAGGACAACATTCGTGAAGCAATAGCGAACATACCCATCGATATGCATCAAAGAGTTCAGAGGAGCTTCGAAAATGGGGTATCTCAGTGTATCGAAAACGGAGGCCATCACTTTAAAACCATGTAATGAAATATTCAGATCGTGTGTAACAAGAATAAACAAGTTTTGTAACGGTATGTCCACTACTTTTGGTTTTATTTCCTTTGAAAATCAGCAAGTTTTCTTACCGCACCCTGTACTAAGCTTATTTGGTATATTAATGCAAACTATACAAAATAAGTGAAGTGGGTATGTTTTTGGGATCGTCGGCCTAGGTTTAGTAGTCGGCCACGCAAGTATCCAGTAGTCAGGCCCAATTTATTTGTACATTTTCATAAGAACAGGTGGCTGACAACTGGAGACTATAACTGACTTTAAAAGGTCACCCCCCATTTCTGTAATGTACAGAGGGGCTGAACGCTGAATACTCAAAAATAAAGAAAATTGATAGATATATTTGCGAGAATCTCGAGAGACTAAAGTTTACATTCAGTTAGTTAGTCAGTTATTATAAAAAAAATAAACGTAGTTTTCAGTAGTCAGCTGGTGGGGACTGAGCATAGGTAATCATAAATGTAATGTCTCATTTTTGAAGTACTTTAAGCTCAGAAACAAGCTAAATTTACTTTAAATAGGTAGGATAAAAAATAATCACAAAATGCAAATACCTCCAATGGATTAGTAATTGTAGATATCACTATTTCAAATTCACTTCCACTGTATTTTATATTTTTTTTTAAATACCAATGTCCTTCGCTTATGAAAACTGTAACATACACCGATATACGGCCACAAATGCTGGAAAAAGTCATCAAAAATTGGACCATATGCTAGAAATCATATAATGCTAGAAGATTATATTTCAAGTAAAGTAGATTTGATGTCAATTTAAAAGAAAACTTATTTGTTTTATTCCATTTTAAAGTTCTATCTATGCTTCTGAAAATAACACCCTTTATACAAGGTGGGCCAAAAGAAGTCATTCGATGTTGTGTGGCTCTCATTTTTTTTTCTAAATGAAAAACTTCGATTCTGTTTTTTGATTATGTTTATTTGAACCTTTAGAATTTAGTTGGTCAAGTCGAGAAGATGATATCGGCCAAATGGGCGCCGTCACAATTGATTGTCATACGGGCTCGTTTTATGGCATTTTTCATCACTTCGGCGAGAACTTCGGGCGACAGATTCTCGCACTTGTGTCGAATGCTGTGCTTGAGGGCTTCTATGAGATGAGGCGCCGCCTTCAGAATATCGGTTGTGGCTCGCGCATTGTTGTCCGTAACTCCGTCCTGTTGGAACCACATGTCCTCCAGTCCTAATTCGTCCAATTGCGGCAGAAAAAACTCGGTTAACATGGCCCTATAGCGCGCACCGTCCACTGTTGTCATATACATCCCATTGCTAAAACGAGCCCGTATGGCAATCAATTGTAAGTGATTTTTTGAGTGCAAACTCAGGTCCTTATATACTCTGCTTTTGGTTTCTGAACAAACTTTGTGGTAACTAATATAATATAAACAGTAATACGAACGTTATCGCAATTTGAGTCAACTGCAGTAAAATCAATCCCACCTGAGGCTGTTTCTGCTTTTTCTACATTGACCACGCTAATTAATGCAGGTAAGCAATGGGTGTGACCAATTAGCACTTGATCTTTTTGGTTGCTTCTCTAAACACCTGCTATGTCACTCTACGAGGGGCATTACTTACCCCTTTTTGGAGACCCTTAAAAAATGCAACCAACCTAATCAATAAATCAATATTTATAAGGCATAATTATGCCCTGGTTGTGGGTCCTATGGCTTCAACTACGAGTACTACGAGTATACCCATCAGCACATGCAGTTTCTGCCATAAAATTTCCTTTCGAATCACTTTAACTCCATAAACTGTTCTTCACCATGCGTCTCTGTTGACGGCTGTGTTAACTGATTGTCAGAAATGGAAGCGTCTCCTTTTCGTAAGAGATACGTAGAAACATGTTAAATGCTAAAGTCAATCAATTTTAAAACCAATCAGTCATGGATTGGCCTGTCTGATGCAATCCTCGCATTATTTTATTTAGATGCAAGCCGTGGTTGTGACGAATAGGAACAAATCAGTGCTAGTCGTGACGATCCGCACTGAAGACGGACCGGGGAAAGCCGACTGTCTGCTTGTATGCAATTTTGTATACGCATCACGTTAAAGATATTTACCCAGTTCGTATTATTTTCTGAAAAAACAACATTCCGCTTGATATGAATATGAAGAAACATTTTTTGTCTTTTGTTTCATTGCAATCGGGCAACTCATTCCGATGCAGGTAAATTTGACTGTTTTAGGAGTAAGCTCAAATGCCTTTGATTGGGAAATGTTTGCGCATTCACTTGGGCGTTGTTTCCGTTCGTTTGATACTCCCTTTTCATATCGACGTTTAAAGGGTGTAAGAGAGAAAGAATAGATGACAAAAAAACAGGATTGGCATTCTGTAAGGCGAAGCGTTCAAACGTTTTCGTGTGCACGAATAAATTTGCTTGCGTAACGTAGGGCAAATCATTCGTTCGCACGAAAACGTTTGATCGGTTCGCCTTTATTACTCACCCTTATTCCGAGTGGCATTTACTACGATTTATGAATCGCCAAATTGAATTTGGAATCACGAGTGGCGTTTTGGAGTCATTCACCCTTATTCCGAGTGGCGTTTACGACGATTTATGAATCGCCAATTTGAATTTGGAATTACGAGAGGCGTTTTTGAGTCGTTGAACGCCATTTGTCACTGAACGTCATGTGGAACCTATTGGCGTACGACGAACGTCATGTGAGAAACTTCACTGACATTCTGTAAGGCGTTGAATGCCACAAAACGAACAGAAAAACGACGATATTTGTCGTTTACAAGATACTGAACGACAAGTAGTGAACAACGGCTGAAAATGTAAGTTTTCTTAAATTGCTAATTTATTCAAATGACTAAACTAAATAAGATTAATTTCTGGGGTAAAAATAACCAACCAGAAATAATTAAAGACCCTTATAGCTTAGGACCACCATCAAGAGATGGAAAAGAGTGGCAATACTTGATTAAATTGATTTATTTAAATGAATTTTTGTTCCTTACTTTTCATCCGGTAGATCCAATGGATTGGATTTTATCCTTATCTGTTTCCGGATGCATATATGAGTTCAGTTTTTCTTATATTATCGTCGTCATCACTTTCACTACTCCAAAACATTGCTATACCTACTATGAATTTTTAGGATACAACTTACAAATTTCTTTCAAATATACAAACACCATAAACTGATACCGCCATTTATTTGTCATTTGTACATATCAGCTGGTGTGGATCATATGTGGAATGTGAACTACTTACCGACGACGTTTTACCCTGTCGTGGAAGTTAGGGAATAAGTCTTCTAAAATGAAACGCCTCAAAGAACGACAAACGTCGTGAAAGTAAAACGCCACTCGGAATAAAGGTGAATATTTAAGAAAAGCTCAAACAATAACTAGAATTTTTCAGAATTTCTATCCCTTCTCGCCTGTGGACCAAAGTTTTCTAGCACTGGTGAAATGCAGGCAACTCTTCTGAGTGACTGCTTCGGTCACGGCGCACAATTACGGTACAAACTACCTAGCTTTAACTTTAAGTGCACTTACAATGACGGTGCGTAAGTGGGTTGGAAAAATAGTAAACCTACCAGGCTCAGTTCAATGGAAAGCGATACCGAGGCCTTCAGTTAGAAGCCCTCCCAACTTTAGTTATTCACATCTTTACCCCTGTTAATTATAACTAGCAGCCCTACTCCGCTATTCACGTGAATCGTAGATTCGTTTTATCCATTCGATTTCCTTTCACTCTGCCTTTCCATTCTGCTATCTATCGGGTGAACTGCATTATCCAAACGAATTTGACATTCAAGTTAACAGCTGTTCACGTGAAATCCATAACAACTTGTTTTCCTTTGTTTTGAAAATTGAAATTAATGTATTCAATTTGATCTTTATTCATGAAAATCTTTGGAAAATTATCCAACTTTGGTTAATTATTTAAAAGAGGGCAAAAAATATAAACAAACAGGTAGTGGAATAAGAGAATCATCAACCATCAAAAATTAAAGCAGTGAACTGGTCTCTGTTTGTTCTTCTACCCATGAAAATTAATAATCTTATTTACAAACAAATAAACCAAGCAATAAATTAGTTACTTACATTTTATCAACCATCAACCAGAAAGACGATCCATTTAATTTCAAATCCGCAACATTTGACATGCGGATCTGAATTGTATAGAATGCATGCATTCACGTGAATAAAAGAATACCCACACGGTATTACCGACGTTACCGACACTAACGAGGTGAATCCACATTTGATTCGAATGAATAGTAGAATAGTGTGAAAATTTAAGAAAAATTTCCCCAGAATAGGGCTGTAGTAGGTCTTATAACATACAACTTGCAGTCCAAACCCCTGCGGTACTGACCGAAGATCAGATAAAAAACAACGGACAGTATTTTTATTCGCCTCTGATAGGCTCTATGTGCCATATATCAGAACATGCGTGAGAAGAGTCTTAATATAACGTCTGCTTGTACTATCTGTTGAGAGGGCTTTGCTGCCTTTTCAATCGCAGTGATTGGCAAGAGAAGCATTTCTTCGTTTGATCTTTTGCGCCGATTGCTGAAGTTCATCACAGAGCCTAGGAAATCATTATCAACCCTAAAATGTTTATCTGTCAATTATCCAAAGTGTCAATGTTATGTGTCGATGAAAGAAAAGTATGTTGACTACCAAAACCCCAAGGGAGTGCAACTTGACCTGATGGGTGGCAGAGGTGGAGTTTCTTCACGATCGCTACTATTTACCACAAGAAAGATGAAAAGTGTCCGAATAATAGTTTCTTTTGAGCCAGCAAATCGCTTTGAGAAAAGAAACACCAGAAATCCATTTTAAAATCGAAAACAATTAATTATGATTTTGACAGATTTGTGTATCCTTTTGTTATTGTGGGTCATTTAAAATGCTGTGCTAAAAATAATAATTTTTTGGGTTTAATTTTTCGAACGCACATCGGAAAAATTTTTGATATAAAATTGTTTATTGTGACCTACAAAATGTTTAAGCTGGGGTTAGAAATGATAGTATACTGGAATGTAAAACGAAAAGTTAAGGAAGTAGTTGACAAGTTGTTGGCAAGTTTTTGGAATTATTTTTGAGAGACTATAAATGGCCGCGTTCCATTGCCCGCTAGATGACTAGCGGCATGTCAAACTCCATATAAAAAAAATTGCATTTTACAAAAATTGCTAGACGTCTAGCGCAAATGGTGAAATGTCAACTTTTTTTATATGGAGTTTGACATGCCGCTGGTCATCTAGCGGGCAGTGGAACGCGGCCAATGTCAACTCTACATTTTTTTTAATTTATTGTTATGAATTAGTTTTGAGTTCAGTCATTTATATATATATTTCGCTTGGAAAGACGTTTCTGTTTCAGTTTAGCTCTCTTAGAAAGGTTTCCCTTAAAATAGTCCAACATGGCGCTGGTTCGATTTGACAATTAAACATTTGATAAGTGTCCAAAAGGAAGTGAACGATTCACTAAAGGCCGAAGAAGTGAAATTTATATTAAAAAAAAACAACAAAATGTCAGCTTGTACCCCAAGACGATTCCTATTCTGTAACAACAACGATCAATGAATTTTGGACACGAAATTAATGAGAGTGATGAAGATTTGTGAACTGTGTCCATTGTTTATTAATAAAAGAAGAATGTATGTTTATTTAGGTAATAAAAAAAAGCATTAATGTAAATACTGTCTGATGTGTTCTTAATTATGGGTGTTAATTTGTTTATTTGATAACTGTTTGGTAATTTTTAAGGCCATAACCCCCCTAAATGGCGGCTTATCTCTCAACGAGATGGCGGAGCAATTTAAAATTCTTATGGTCATAGGGACATTCCAGGCAATTGCATGACCGACGAACGCGCCATGTAAGGCACAACTGACAACTATGTCGATTCTACCGAAGAAGGCGAGAATTTACTTATGGCGTTTTCGATTGAAGAAAAGAAGTGCCCTTTCTATGAAAAGATCAAATCTAGAAGTGCTCTTTCTATGTTTTCTATGTTTCATTCAAAAAAAAAGTGCACTTCCAGGTCAATTCTTAACACGAAAGAAGCGTCCGGAATATTTTGAGAGAATTGCCCTGAACTCACCAACACACACTAGCAAAATGTCAGATTTAAATGTTTGTTGTGTTATTAGAAACAAATTTTTCGCTTGTGATCCGAAAATATACAATTACGAGTGCAAAATGTAAACTGAAATTAAAATATATTGATTTGGCCTATTAAAATATTCATATGTATTTACTTTAAAAACAAAAAAACAAGTAACAACAGAAAATCTAATCACATTTATGGTGTCTACCACTGTTGCAAAAGTGCTCCAACGAATTTTATTGAAAAGAACAATTCTGAACTTCGGGGCAATTCTCTCGGATCTTGAATGAAAAACGCCATTATTCATTTGAATTTAGCTATACATTTGCATTTCGCTACTTGCAAACTCTTAATCAATTGAAATGCGATAAGTGCCACAAATCGGTCGTCGAACTGCACCACGTGGTCCACCACGGAACAGATCTGGCCGGTGCTGGCCGCAACAATCTTATAACACCAAGTACAATGGCAGGAGTCGTCACGGAAGGCTGCATCATTGGGCGAGCCATGCTCTCATGTTGGGCCTCCCTATAAACGAACTGTGTAGAGCTGCATGGACGAGAAGAGTATTTTCCAGACCTCCTACTCCTATGCACATGCCCAGCCCTCATTGCGTAGAAAACTAAATCTCGGCGAATACTTCTTCGACAGCGGAGGGCGAACTCGCTAATTTTGTCTCCTCTTCTTTGTTTTTAGCTCCTGTTGGTTTTAAAACTATTTCTACTTTTTATATGCATTAAAAATACTATTTGAATAAAATGGGCGTTTGGAGGGTGTGCCCCTAGTGATTTAAAATAATGTGTTGCCATTGGTGCTAGGAGTACCATTGCCAGACGTCCCGGTTCGCCCAGGACGTATCGGATTTAAGACATAATTTAAGTTGTCCCGCCGGGAAAGGAAATCTGCTTTAATAAATGCCAGTTTAAAGTTAAAATGCAACCATTATTCAAAATCGTGATGTTTGATGCCACTGGGCAATTGTCTTTGGGGGTATTTAAAGTCGTTGGGTCCTTTCGACAACCAAAATACAATTTCAGCCTTTGTGCGATACGACCCTGATGCTCGTATCGTAGTCGAAAATTGCATCTCCCGGTTCCGGATGTAGCTTTGATTTCTTTTTTAATTAGCTATCCGAAACCGAAGCAATTCTTTTTTAGTGATGTGATGTGAAACACATAATGCGTGCGTCTTATTAGAAAGAATGTAAATCGGTTGTCTGGAAAAGACGTGTGTATTCGACACCATTTTCCTGTCTGTTCGATATAGTGATAGATTAATGTTAAGGCTTTCCGCACAGGATGCAATACGGATGACATTTGTCTATGAATTTTTCGACTGAACCACAATTTGTTCATCATCGCCAATTTATTTACATGGCTGTCTGTATATATACATCAATTCAGAAACATCGATCTCAACAGCTCAACTAGCCTGAGGAGAATTCGGCACAAATATCTCCATGGAGTGACAGAATGCGCTACTGCGAAGCTACCCGAGGCAGCCACTTGAACGACGTTGTGTTCCATAATTAATGGAAATGTTTGCTCTTACTAATAAAGCCATAAATCATGGAACAAATTTAAGTTTGTTCAAACTTGTATTGGGCGCACCCTGTAAACGACATGTTATGTGGTTTTCCATTGCGACAAAAAATCAATTTTATTTTGTTTGGGACCACTTTACTTACAAATACTGCCACAAACATCAATATACTTTGCACAGCTGTTTTACGTCATTTTAAGAAGTTTGTTTTAAAACAAATGCGCCAAAGTTTCGTGAAAAGCAGAATAAAGAAATACAGGGTGTCCGCCGGGAAGGTATACTACTTTGTTTTGATGCCATTTTGGTAAACATTAGACTTGTTCATATTTGGCAGTCGTGAAGTAGACACATGGCAAATTTATTATGGAAAAATATTCGATTAACCAACGTGTTTTAATCGTTAAAACATTTTATCAAAATCAATCATCGATTACTGTGACGATGAGAAAGTTACGTGAAATTTTTGGGAGAAACAACGTGCCAATAAAACGCACTATTTATCGTGTAGTGAATGATTTCGAAGAAAGAATGTCTGTAGGTGATAGGCCCAATAATGGACCACAACGTACTGCAAGATCGGCTGAAAACATTACTGCTGCTCAAGGAAGTGTTCAAAACAATCCATCAACCTCAATTCGACGCCGTGCTCAGGAGCTTGGCCTTCAAAGAACAACTTTGGCCACAATTTTGCACAAGGATTTTCATTTGTTTCCATTTAAGATTCAGTTGACACAAAAGCTTCTTCCACAAGACCATTGGCCGCATTCAAGAATCTAGTCATCTTAAGTCGACTAGATTGGTCTGGATCAGATGCAACCTGAACGCAAAAACTAGAATGGTCGGGAACGTCACGTTTTCTACGTCAGCCACATATGAGAACTGTCAACTTAGTACTCATACTTAGTCACGAATTTCTTGACTAGATTCGTCGGCTACCCCTCCATAAACGTCAACTGAAACAGCTGCTCTCACGACCGATTTCGACCAATCAAAACCGAGATTCACTTAGTGAGAGAGCTGTCAGACTTACTAAACTAGATACTTGAACGTCCCCATTTACGCCGCCGTACATATGTCAATAGAATGTTACAGCTAGCCCATGACAACCCCGATTTTCATGAAAAAATCATAATGAGTGACGAGGCACATTTTCATTTTAATGGCTATGTGAATAAACAGAATAGTCGGTTCTGGGTAATGGAAAACCCTCAAATTATTCATCAGTCACCTTTGCATCCATTAAAAGTTACAGTCTGGTGTGCAATTTGGTCAGGAGGAATCATTTGTGGGGATATCTGAAAAACAAGGTTTATGCCAACAAACCAGAAACGCTTGAGCAACTCAAACAAAATATTCGTGATGAAATTAATGAAATACCGCGTGAAATGTGTGAGAAAGTAATGAAAAATATGCACAAAAGGGCTCGCATTTGTGAGACTAACAGAGGCGGACATTTACCTGATATTGTATTCCATACATAATTGCCGACATTGAATAAAACATTTACCAATATTAGAACCATTCTCTTTCATTTAATATAAACATTCATTATAAACAAACAAAGAAGTATACCTTCCCGGTGGACACCCTGTACTTTGAACAGCTGTTCTACTTCATTTTAGAAGTTTTTTTTTTTTTTTTTAAGGCGCAAAGTTTTGTGAAAACCAAAATAAATAAATACATAAATAGCCATGGATATAATTTTCTAGGAACTATTCTCTTCTTCGTCTTGCTCGTCATCTAAGGACTACGAATCACCAAAACAACTCCACTTGTATCCACAACCAGAGACAATACTGAGACCACCAACTTCGGACGATTTCCCGTTACTTAGCCTACAAGCTATATTTCTATGGGGTGGCAAATGCTAAGTGCGCTTGTATTGTTACATAGAAATTCGTATTGACAAATGTCACGTAACTTCAGAAACAAATACACTCGCACCTTGCATATGCCACTTCCGCTTTGGGCAAAGTGGCTTGCAGCGTTCATAGAATTTTATCCGTTAAATTTGAAATTGTTCGTTACGTGTGAATAATATTTTTGTTAGGAAAAAGTGTACATTTGCTTAAAATATTAACGAAAAATTAAGAATGTGGGTTGGTTGAGGAAAAATAAAAACATTTTGAGCAAATTTTCTTTATTACTTAAGAAAAAATTACACACGAAACGGAAGAAAATTATATCCAAAAGCGGGAAATACACAACCATATTTGTCCCAATATATTTCTAGTATATAAAACATCTCCTTTAGATCGTTTTATTAACCACACTAATCAAATTATTCACCTTCAAAAAATTTATAATTACTAACCAATGGCATTCAGTTATTCTAAAATGTGGTATTCCCGAACTCTTTCACATTTCCACACGGCTGCCGAGGTTGGCAGCATTTATTTTTGTATTTTTTGTATGTTTTTGCATGTCACACGGATTCATATTTGACATAACACCGATAGGAATACAAAATGGCGAATTTGAAAAAAAACTGAGGGGGCCAGCGGCAAGAGGATTGTGAGTTGGGGGTCTCAGTATGGTTTGTCTATGTCCACAACAGGGAAAACATTATTCTAGTCAAATGTGATTCTTCCAAAAACGAATTTGAACAACTGATATTGATTATTGCACTAATCCATTTACAAAAGCAGGGTCGGCATTCTGTAAGGCGAAACGTTCAAACGTTTTCGTGTGCGCGAAGAAATTTGCTTGTGTATCATAGGGCAAATCATATGTGCGCACGAAAACGTTGGATCGTTTCGCCTTACAGAATCTGACCCCAGATCTTTTTCGTTGCATATTCAAGAGATCTGAGATCTGAAAAAAATATGCGGTGGTCCTTATGGAAAACGGCATTAGTCTGGGGAGTTTTGCGACAACATTTGGAACAGCAGCAGCTGAACTTTACGCTTACGAAAGTTGGCAAATAGAATTAAGTATTCGATTATTCATTTGCAGGAATATAGTAAGAATAGTGTACTAAGGAATTTTTCAATGTTTGCAAAGTGCTTTGTGCCTCTTGTCTTGCATTGAGTGCGAAAGCCCTAAAGATCAGCCATCGTCGCTTAATATAAAAGAAATTTGCATCATACGTGCAAATCGTTTTCTAAACTAAGAAAAGTCTAATCGGTATTGTTAACTATGTTTTTCACTGTGTGTGGAGGACATGTGGACATGCGACAAATGTTTTCATCGTCTTGTGTCTTTTTATAACCTCCCCAGGAAGGTATATTCACTTTATCATTACATTTGTAACGCCATGAAGGAGTCACCGGGGACCTCAAGTATGTAAATATATATATATATATTCTGAATTTGGATCACATTCAGAATCGATTCAGCCATGTCCGTCTGTCTGTCTGTCCGTGCCTCTGTCTGTTGAAAACGCTATAGCGTCCAAAGGAAAAAACCTAGGTGAATAAAGTGTGGTGAAAGGACTTCTTTTTATCGTCGTCAGGTTGGTATTACAAATAGGCTATCTCGGTCAAGTATTTAGTTCTGGCACCTCCTATACAAAACCAATTTTGCATGACTTGTATGCAGTGGAGGGTATCAAAGCATCGGCCGGGCCAGACTTGTTTTTGTGTTGCGTAGTGCTCTTGAGCGGAAGGTACTTACGTGTTTTTCGGTTAGGACGCTCCATTTTCAGAATGAGTTCGCGGATATTCCGGAAGACTGCTGAGATTTTTTGAACATTTTTGCTGGTATATAACGGGTTATTTTTTAAGAGTTAAGTTTTTTCAGCTTATGGCGTCCAAACGTTATCTGTCATAGTGAAAAGTTTTCAGTATACTCTGCCAACGATTGCAAATTATTGAAATTTATTATAAAAATTCGTGCTCTGTGAAAAAATGTGCACCGTTTGTTACGACCATATTATGGTCTCATAATCGACCTAGTGAATCAACAATTCGTGTTGTTATCACCAATTTTTTTTGCCCCAGTTGGCTGAGTTGAACTTGGTTGACATGTGGTTTCATCAAAACGGTGTCACATGCCACACAGCTCGTGAAACAATAGAAATGTTGAAGGATGAATTTGGTGAGCAGCTTATCTCTCGAAATGGTCCTGTGAGTTGGCCGCCAAGATCATGCGATTTAACGTCTTTTTGATTATTTCTTGTGGGGTTATGTAAAGTCGTTAGTCTATGTGGACAAGCCGAACACGATTGAAGCCTTACGTTGTGAAGGATAACATAACACGCGTAATTCGTGGAATACAGGCCGAAATGCTCAAAAAATTGACGCAAAATTGGACCTTCCGAATGGACATTTGAAACGGGACATTTACGTGAAGTTGCCTTTAATTTGAGTGTTTTATTCGATTTTTAAAAGAAACTACGCTTATTTATGGATATTCGTATGTTTTTAACCCTAACTCCAAAATTCGGTCGTTGTACTCCATAGTACCATAGAAGTAAGGAGGAGGTAGTGGGCAGCTTGGAATTTACACGCCCGGCAAAGGAGGAATTGAAGATGTATTAAGGTGAACGCGTCATCGATCTCCAGAAATGCTTCAGTCCATTCGTGTGATTTTTCCTTTAAAACAATCCGAAGTCCGTGCTCCATATCAATAATTTAGAGACCTTCGATTTTTCACAATCTCAGTAAACACCAAATTGCTGGCATACGTGAGCGCAGAAAAGTCCCGGAAAACTTAGTTCAACGTATGTACTCGTGCAGTACTTTTGAACGGTCCTATGTTTCATTCATGGCGGCTATGGTACTTTACCCCGAAATGCACCAAACCAGTCACAAACATTATCTAATTGTCCTTGTCCACTATTCGTTCACACTCACGAGCGTATTGGGCGCAGCCAAATGGTGTTTTCTTCCAAAAATTTGCTGGACCTTTTCAAAACTGCGTAGCGATAGGACATCGTTGTATTGAAAAACTATGAGTAATAAGATCGCGTCCACTGTTGTAATTATTATGTGCCCGACAATAGCGTGTCTATTAAGATTTCTAACCACTTTTGAAGAAGTTTTCAAAACCTGTTGACCGTTTGTGTTTATTTTTTTTATTCCACAGGCATATGCAGCAGGATGTAACATCGTTATATTGGCAAGCACATTTGAGCGTGTACAGATTATTCCTGGTGCCACACATGGCTATATAAAAATATCTGCATTGGATTGCAGCACAGATACTGGAAAAATCGCTGCAGCATATGAAGACAAAATCTGCATCTTCGAGCCGACTCCGGTCATTCAAAATGAACGCCCAGCAACTCATAATCTGGAATACAGGTAAACTGAATTCTCAATTAACCCGCTCAGAAATAATTAAAAACATTTCTCATCGCCTTAGGTGGGTTCAAACTGGTTCATTTTCGAACAACTCGCATGTTACCACACTGTCATGGAATCTGGAGGGGACACGTCTGCTTACCGGCGGTGCATCCTTGCAAATGTGGAGAGAAAAGGTTTCAGAGGATAACGAATCAGCAGGTACGGCCTCACATTCCCATCGTTTTGCTTTTTACACACCATACACCTTTTCGGCCTTAAGCTTTATTATGTTCGCAATCCACACAAACAATTATTATATTTATTGGTGCACAAAATTTAAATAACTTTTAAAAATATATTCTTTTAGATTCATTAGCGAACATAAACGCATTGCCTGAAATAAAAATTTACACTGTAGATTCTGATGCAGGTATTGCTCGAAATTGTAAAATTTTGTTTTGCGAAAAGCAAACAGCGATTTGTTTTGTTTTTAATTTTCCTAAATTGGCTTGAAGGTGAAACAAAAATGTCCGAAATAAGATTGGGACACGTTTTGTGTGATCTGGTACTAATGTTTGGATGGAGTACCTTTTAACGCTTTACTTTTCGTCTTTCTTTTTTAACATAATTGTCTCCCCCTTCTATTTATTATATCTAATTGGTATAGCTACAAATAAGTTTCTTTTGTATTTAATATTTAATAACCATGAATGAAACAAACGAATGGCGGGGAGGAGGAGTTCACTAACACATGAATAAAAGACAATTTGGTGCATTGGCCAACTTTTACATGTTAATATTATTTCCTACATATAATTAATAGCGGCTTGTGAACTTTTCAGTCGAATTTAATTAACAACAGTAATTGTAAAGACAATATAAAACTTGATTGATAAGATTGCTGGTCAGTGTTTGATTAATTTCAGAGCTAGAATAGGTTGTGGACAGTTGACACTTAGATAAGGAATAACTTGAAGCGAAAAGTTCTGGGAATACCGCAAGATCTTACTTAAACTTTTACTGATTGACAATTAGATATACTTTTTCAGTAAACGTTTGTTCCAGTGACAAAGAAATCAGGTAGCTCAAATTTGATACATGTACAGCGAAAGCACACGAAACTGCATACGCATGGTGACCGAGGTTAATTTTGTTTCTCAAATTCACGTTTATCCAACGCTCCTATTGAGATAAGGAAAATCTATGCCAACTGCACGCCTCTAACATCCACAGACTTATCACTAGATAGTGAAGCTATAAATAGGTTTATTAGCTGAATGGAAATATGGTCTGTACTACAAATGCTACAAATGTCAGACGTAGTATTAGCAAAGACATTTTTCAAGTAGACACAGTTGTACATGTAGAAAATTCCGAAAAGCTGTCAGTGCGCCAGAATTTATTCATATGCCGGAAACGCAAAGCGAACTGCTGTGACAAACAATTCAATTGTACGCATATTTAGTCACCAGATGGACTTGATCCAGAAAATCTCAAGAGTTCTTCGTTTGATTCTGATGAGGTAGACAGAGTTGCTATAGTTAAAGCTCTATACTGCGAGTTGTGATGTTTTGTCTGATTGGGTAATGTTGACATAGCGCCGCACTAAAAACATATTTTAGTCTCGTCTTTAAGTTTACGGGAGGTAGGAGATGAACAGGTCGTACCTTATGACAGTGCTATTGCTAAAATATTTTTTTTCGAAATGAAATGTTTTGGTTTGCTCGTTGATCTTGAAGAAGTAGCTGCTCTCTATAAATGCGGTTACAGGCTTTGAATTCAATGAAAAAGCGCTCATTGGTTTGAACATAAACTTATATTGACTCCTAGTAGCGAACTGCGCGGTGGTTCCAACATAAGCGCTAGCGCTCTTGGTTCCGACCGGAATTAATTGGAAACAAATTATAAGAAGTAGGTTTTGTGGGCTTCATTATTACTATGAGGTATTTTAAAATAACTTTTTTAAAATACATTAAAGACAAAAAAAGCTTGTAATGCATTTCGTCTTATAAGTCGAACAAGGGAGTAAGTTTATTCAAAAGCTCCCCTGTCTCATATTTCTGCAATTCGGAGGGAACTCCAACCGATCTTTTAGCATTTTCATCGTCTACTTTCTTCTTGCAGAGTTATGAATCTATCCAAGATATCGTTTGAAAATTTGTTAAACTATACAGAAAATATTTCTGCAAAAGTGGAAATATTAAAAAAAAAAAAGCACACATAACAACTGTAAAACAACGGGAAAAATTCATTCACCATCAATATACGAAAATTGTGCAATTTATGGGCAATAAATGCTTTACAAAATGATTTCTTGTTCAAATTTTGTTTGTTCCACCTATTGTTTCGCAATAGTTTGGTTATCAGCTATTTTACTTTGCAAATCTGCTAACACGCAATAGGTTCTAGCATTCTATGGAGAAATACAAGATGGTTGGCATTTTGTTACACTTTTTATTCCCTTTTCACTTTTTATGAACCAAGAGCGTTAGTTAGTTGGTGTCATTTTTCGGACAGAGCTTGTATGGAACTGACATTTCACTACCAGTCCATATACATACATGTATATTATGTCAATGGGTTTGACCTTCTTGAGTTTTTGTTTTCTGTATCTTTCTTACTAAACTAGATACTTGAACGTCCCCAATTTTACCGACGGTTTTGGTTGCCTTTCTTGACCAAAACCGCACTAATAGAGTTCAAACAAGGTAATTTATGGGCAGTTTAAGGCGTTTATACAATAAAGGAAATGGGATCTTGTATGCGATATTAATTAAGACTGGTGCCTCTGTATTTAACGCAGCTGAGTAGGCCTCTTTTCTTGTAGATCGGGCAAACAACGCTCATATTCGATCCATCAAACAAATATTCCCCTATCCAAACTTTGGAAATGCTTCTTGAAAAAGCTTGAGGGGTTATTTGTCAGTCTCGACAGCCTTGTCCTTATCCTTTTGATGAGGTGGACGGAATTTTCAAGTCTAAATTGAATGACATTTCTGCTTAAAGCAAGATGCAGGTCTTGGCCGCCGTAATAGAGTCTGCATAAAAAACATTTTTACAGTATCGACTATAGGTTTTGACTGCAGGGTTTCCTTTGTCATCGCTGCAGGTTTCTGTATAGGATTTGTTGCCTTAGCACATTATCTTTTTGTAAAATTTTGTTTTTTTTAGTAGCATCTCCTTTAATTCTACAATCACATGCTTCTCGTACTCCATTTTTTATTCAAAAGGCGATGTTGCTCCCGATTATAGAGCAAATTCCGCAAATAAGGCGCGGCATCAATAGCGGCTTTTGACAGCTATTAATTGTAAAACATAAGGTCTGTTCCCTTACTTTTAAATCTTACGAATTTGTACTAATTCGTACGAATTTTACTCAATGTCGTTCCTTAACTCGAAAAATTCGCAAAAGAGAGCGTCATCGAGAGAGCAAGCTATTACCCCTCCACTGAGAATCTTACGAATTTTTACTCAACAAATTTCTTGGTGTAGAATTGAGAAAACTGTCAGTCACCTTTCAATGAACAGCTGATTTGAAATTTGTTGTCCTATTTGGCATATGAGTACATTTGTTTTGATTTCTTGCGTATTAAAATGGTATCAACAGGAGGCAAAATAAAATTAATTGCTATCCTTGTCCTTTCTTACTCCTTTCGTCTCCACGAAATTTTTAATGCCGTGTCGCTTTTTCCTTTCATGCTTGTAGTTCAATCAGTACAAACTCTTCCATATACTCGGAAGCATGTAGAAGAAGTTTAATTAATTACGAATCATTTTCATCGTTAGGTAGATGAATAAACTAATTTTGTTAGTTAATTAGCCAAGTCTTCGAGTTTATACGATATTTTAACGGATTTTCGTCAAACTTTTTTGAATTATGTATCTGTCATTTTTCGCAGTTTACTACAAAAGCGTTCCCTAACTTTTTCGTAAGTGTCTCTCTCCGTGAGAGAATTTATCCCCACCACTGCCATTTTGACAGTCTTTTCCATTTTACTACAAAAGTAAAGGAACAGACCTATAGACACATCCGATGTAAAAACCTCGTGGCAAAGTCAATTAGCTTAAGTCCCAGAGCCCTTCCATAATGCAAATGCCAACGGAAATATAATGCCGAGATAGGATTTAAACAGTTTCGACAAGAAAATTCACCACGGCGATAAAAAAATATATTTTTTAAGTTCGTTTTACTTCTATTTCCTTTTTAACACCCTCCACAGGAAGGTATATTCACTTTGTCATTGCATTTGAAACGCCAAGAAGGAGTCACCGGAGACCTCATAAAGTATCTATATATTCTGAATCAGGATCACTCTCTGAATCGTTTTAGCCATGTCCGTCTGTCTGTCTGTCTGTTGAAAGCACGATAGCGCCCAAAGGAATTGACACAGGCGAATGAAATTTGGTGAAAGGACTTATTTTTATCGTCGCCAAGTTGGTATTAAAAATAGGCCATCAAGTAGTTCTGGTACCTCCCATACAAAACCAATTTCGCATGACTTGTATGCAGTGGAGGGTATCAAAGCATCGGCCAGGACGATGATAACCACTTTTACTTGTTATTAATTTCATACAACCTTTTAATAATAAAAAAATATATTAGCTTGGCTCAAAAAAGGTCGCTATTTGGCTTTGCTGAGTTTTTCAACTCAATCGCTTAAGAACAAAGCCTAGTAGAGCTCAATAAACAGTTTAAAATATGTACACCATCAGAACCGGCGTGCATTATTTGTGTTAGAAGATGCGGTTTGTTTTTTTTCCTATTGTGACTTGGTAAGAACGAACATTCACCGCTGAACCGGCCAAAAAGACCCCGCTTGAACGTCGGATCCTTGGAGATGATTTAAAGCTTAACTAACCTCTTACATTGTCGTACTCCGACTACTTACTGAGAACTGTGAAAAACTAAAACATTTGAAATGATTTGAAACAATACATAGTTAGTTTCTCAGTTCCTTGTAGTCCCCAATTAATTCCAGCTAGTTCCGATTTAGTTGTTAAGAGCTGCAGAAGCGCTACATAATAACGAAAAGATGCTTGGAACTGATTCACTAACGCAATAGCCTTAAACAGCGCAAATACCGGCAAAGGCACACACAACACTAACCTCTCCACTAACATCAAACTAATGTAACAATTAATTCAAATTTCAGGAGTGAAATTCGAAATCGGTGGCGGTGACAGAGATGTCAAAACTCCAACCAATGAGTCCAACAGCGACGAGACGGCATGGGAAGCGATTTGGAGTTGCCAAACCGCAATTCCCGTCTATCATATGGCATTCAGTCCAGATGGGACACTATTTGCCACGTCCGGTCGTAACGATAGATTAGTCAAGATATGGTATGAGAACAAGCATGGTAAGCGAACAGAATCGTCAAATTGTTGCCACGTATCTAAGGTATTTTTTTCACATTTTCAGTGCTCTTTCCAACAAAGAGCTTTGATACGTCCCAATTTCGATCGGGCACGTTCGATGACTCGGACTTGAACTACACCTATGTATATATCGCTCATCCTAGAGCCGTCACGAATATTTCATGGCGCAAAACCAGCAAATACATGCCCAAAGGCTCTGTATCCAATATGCTGGTAACGTCATGTCTAGACAATATCTGCCGGATATGGATAGAGACAGTGCTACCTGATGATGGATTGGTCAATATGACACAATTCGATCCGTTGGCCTCGCAGAATCCCAAATTCCGAACACACCGGCACAAACATAGATTCATGCAGCGCTTGAAGCACATGAAGACATGCTTTCACATACGACGGCATGCCAAAAACGGCGCAATCATCGGAAACATAGCGGCGACAGCAAGCGATTCTCCACTTCGACAAGGTCCGATACCATCACTTCCATCGTCGTACAGTGTGCATGACTTTCATTCATATGGTTTCCATGGTACCGGTGTTACTCCTGGTATGCATTTCCATCTGGCCGCCTCTATAAACGCGGAAACAGATATCCCCTTGGTGCCATCGATGCAGACTTCTGATCCATCGAATCAGAATAATTTCATCCTGCACTGGTTGAACAATAAGGAAATGCATTTTTCGCTTCAAGCGGAAGCTATACTTCAGGAGCTAACACGCAAGATAATTGACAGAGAAGACAATAATAATAAAACTACCACCAATCTAAACGGCCCAGAGAGTCAAACGCATATGGAAGACACACCAGGAGAGGCTGAGCGTCGCGAGGACGCAAAAAAGAAATTCGTGAAGTCAGTTCACAAGTCCTTTTCGATTGAAGAGAGCAACAGCGATGAACATTCCAGTAGTAAACATTCCGGTCAGCATGGTCCCCATGGTGGCATATCTAATTTAAATTCAATTTCGAACACCACATCGCTGAACTCCTTGGCAGCTGATAATCACCCCGCCGGTGGGCATATAATCGACTCGCTTGATATGAAAATCGATTGTTTGCTAAGGGATTGGCACCACAGTCCAGACTTGTTGTACTCCATTCATCCAATCGATGGAAGCTACTTGATTTGGGTGATTGAGTGGTTGGATGACTACTACCCGGGGTCATTCCGCCAAGCGCAAGTTTCGTTTTCCACACGAATTCCCGGTGCATTTCCGCTGGGCGATGCGATGTCGATGTCCACAATGGTAAGTTTGTACAACACCGGCGCGAGTCCATTGAACTTCAGGGAGATGGTAAAGTCGGTGAAAAAGAACGAGCATATTCCCAATGAGAACGGTAAGGATCCGCAGAGTCTATCGATTGTCTCCGAGGAACAGGAAGCCGATGAAGACGAAGAACAGGAGAAAGATGCTGAAAACAACGAGCAAAAGAAGGAAAACGGCGACGAACAGGCGAAGAATAATAGCACCGATGATATGGTGTCCACCACGCCGTCTCCAACAGTGTCTATGGTTACTAAGCACTCAAATGGCACACTGAACTTGTGGCAGTTGACTTTCTCCTACAAGACCAAGTTCACGCAGGTTTTAAGCATTGGCCACGTTTGTCGCGCATCGGGTCATCGATTCCGCGTAAATGATATAACGTGCCATCCGGTATTGCCGCTGCTGGTAAGTAAGACTTAATTCAAGCCGGGACAGTTATTAATTTTCAAATTCGCAGGTATCGACCTCACATCATAACATTCCTGACGCCAACAGCAGTGTTATGAGCCCACTAGAAAAACATCATAACTTCAATAAAGATATTTTTGCTCCGTCCGGCTTCTGTTCGGAACTAATACTTTGGCGCGTCGATGCAGTGGGTCCGCTATGTCACTCCGGTGGAGTCAGTGAGCTGGCGCGAATCAACTCGCCCGAAATATCAGCGTTCAGCAATGTGGCATGGATCCCAACACTATTACCCAGCACAACTCTGGGAAGCTACAGTAATTCACCATCAGCCTGCTTTGTGGCAAGTGATGGCGAGAATTTACGCGTTTATCAAGCCGTAATTGACGCCCGCACACTGCTGGCTGAAATATCCTCATCGGAGAGTATAAGTAAAAAGAACGGTTCCATGACGTCCCTGTATTCGGAGGTTTCATCCGAAAATTTCTACCACAAAGCTTCTTTGCACGACAAGATCAAAATCGTGTCTCAGCAGTCTACTGCTCGGCCGGGCTGTATAATTCAGTTGGATGCGCTTTCGGATGCAAAGCATGATTGGCAAAATACCCAGTTTCTGCATGTTTTCCAGGAGCAGCTGATCACTGGGGAGCGCACCGACAAACAGAAGAGCGACGACGAGGCAACTAATCAGCCAGGCTTCATGGAGTCGCAGCTAAGCGCAATGGTTGATTTGCAAAGGAACTCGGAGTTCGAGGAGCCCTTCTATATTGTAATTATTGAGAAAACACTGAAGGGCAGCACTATCCATATGTGGCGCATTGTGATAGCGTCGAAGCCGCAAACATCATTTCTGTCTGAGTCGGCAATGTATGTCCCGGATAGCAACCTCACGCAAGAGTTAGATGATCCGGAGATCACACGTCGTATGTCTGTGGACAATGGTATTGCTGGAGAAGGTGGGCCCGAACTAGAGGCGCCACACATCTCGATAGTAACCAAAAAGGTATGCACACAAGAGTTGCCCATGCCCGACGGAGTGGATGTAATTCACGCATCGCCCTCTGCTGGCCATCTAAGCTCTTCCTCGATCTACCCGGCTTGTTTCGCTCCGTATATAATAGTCACAGCGTGCTCGGATTCAGTGTCACGCTTTTGGAAGTGTGACGTTGTAACTGGCAAAGACGGTGTAGGTGACTTGGCGACAACAAAGTACGAGTGGTCGGAGTGGAAGATGTTTAGTCGACAGCAGGACTCGGCCATAGAAATATCGGGCCAGCCGCTGAATATAAGTGCTGCATATTCCGGTCGTGTTGCTTGCGCCTACAAGTATGGCAAATCGTTTACTAGGCCGCACAAAGGTGACCCGGACTCGAGATATATCAACTTGTGCGTGGCAATTTACGAGTGTGAAAGCACAGGTGGCAGTGAGTGGGTCCTTGAGGACACCATTCATCTGAAGAACGTGCATTTGCCACGCATCAACATTGATCACAGTCTCGATCTGAGTTACTTGCACGACAGTAGATATCTGCAGAAGAAACAGCGACTCAACCAAGTTATACAGACATTTACTCACGACGACAACAGATCACCGCGAAGTGGGGAGATCACTCCCGAATTGGGCGTTAAGCCAGCCTCCGGGTTGTTGGCGGTTCCCAGCTTCAGCACGCTACAATCGCTTAGAAAGAGCATCACAGAAAATGGAAACACTTGTCCGCTAACGCAAAAGCATCTGGTCCAACTGGATTGGGTGTCAAAAGAAGACGGATCGCACATTCTTACCGTTGCGGTCGGCAGTAAGATTCTGCTCTACACCCCAGTGTCCAGTGACTTAGCACAGGCCAATATGAAAGCCATGAAGGAGTCACGTTCAGCTAATCGTCCGATTTTGCGCAAAGCCAGCTCGTTAGCCCAACCTCATTTCAACGATGAAATCCGTTGGATGAAGTTACGGCAAATTGATTTGCAAACAGCCGATGGACTGCCGCCGCTTCCCATGCAAATCTCTTGGGTGCGTGATGGTATTCTAGTGGTGGGCATGGACTCTGAAATGCATGTCTATTCGCAATGGAAACCACGGTACGCGCAAGCGCTTAGCGTCGAAGACATGATGGACACGAGGAATCTGCGCGACGAAGACTTACGTTCCCTGGCCAATGATTCGACTCAGCGGAGGTTGAACAATGTGCAATCGATGCCGTTGATGAGCAAAGCCAGCACGGTTAACCTGCAGCTGCTGTCTGTGGATAAGAAAAAGAAATTCGGCAATATGAGCACCGCAAACATACAACCAGGGTCGGATGCGCAGCAATCAAACGATTACATGACAGACTATGGGCTCTTCCAAGCTTCGCGAATAGCCTGTCCAGTTTTGCCGCAATATCATCCGAAACAGCTGATGGAACTCTTGAATTCGGGGAAAATCCGATGGGTGAAGGCAATTTTGGCGCATTTGGTCCGGTGCATGAGTGGTCCGTACCTCCAAAATGGCACAACTGGTGGCGACGATGAGAGCATGCAAAGACAGGTTAGTACTCAAGTAAATTCATATTCCTATTAAATACTTATTGTTGACAATTGCTTACAGCGTGCTTGGTCCAGGTCCAGGACTCTGTCGATAAGCTATGTTGGTGGGGCAAACAGTCCAAATGAGCAGCGTGGGTCTACCACACAGGTACTTATCTGTTTGCATTCAGCAACTAAAGTTGTGTTTTTAAACTTTATTTGCTCAGATTCCCGAAGAGCTGATGTTGGACTACGCAGAAATCACATCTATACCACCGCTTCCGCTCTGGGTGCTGCTGTCGGCAGACAAAGAAGGCTCCGGTCAAGGTAAGCAGCAGAAGGAGGAGGTCAAAGATTACGATGAGCTCTTTGACATGAACGCCGAAGAAGACGACCTTGATGAACTTCTCGACGAGGATTCCGAGGCTCGTCGCAACAATCGTAGACCTTCCATCCCTGAGAAACAAGGTATCGCACATTTCGGACCACGCCAGGGACAGCTTCTTTCACGACTACTCACGCACACTCATTTACCGGGGCTCTCATCGCTTGACCAAATGCATTTGCTAGCCCTGGCCGATACGGTTGCCACTTGCAACACGGATTTCTCTGAGAAATTCGCCATCGATGCTGCAAAGAGTGCCATAGCTAGGGAGAACTTAAGCAACACCAACGAAGGCGGTCACAACGTTTCGACCGAATCGCTGGATGATTGTGGTCTCAGATTTTTGTTAGCGATGAAACATTTTGCTTATCTGATGAGGTGTTTGCCGCTAAATCAGCGCTCCAACTTCCAGAAACAGGGCGTTGGCACCTCTAACATCGTTTGGGCTTTCCACTCGGAGAGCGAGGAGGAACTGCTCAACTTGATCCCGTCGTACACCAAGGGAGAGCTGAAGTGGTCAACTCTGAAGGAATTGGGTGTCGGATACTGGTTGAAGAATGCCACCGTTTTGAGGCAGTGCATTGAAAAATTGGCAAAATCCGCCTACCAATCGAAGCAGGACCCACTAGACGCTGCCCTCTACTACCTGGCGATGAAGAAAAAATCCATTGTTTGGGGCCTCTTTCGCTCGCAACGAGACGACAAGATGACAACGTTTTTCCAGAATAACTTTAACGAAGACCGCTGGAGGAAGGCCGCCCTCAAGAACGCATTCGTGCTGCTTGGCAAGCAGCGATTCGAGCACGCGGTGGCGTTCTTTTTACTAGCTAACTCCCTGCACGATGCCATTGAAGTGTGTTTGAATAAACTCGAGGATTTCCAATTGGCGCTCATTATAACACGCTTGTACGAGGGTGAACTGGATATGAATGCGTCATCAACGTACAAGAAACTGATCAACGAACATCTGCTTGGCATCGAAGCCGACGGCGGTGGTCAGGATGTGAGTAATGCCCACCCTGATCCGTTCTTGCGTTCAATTGGCTTTTGGATTCTGAAGAACTATTCAGCGAGTTTAAGTACTCTGCTGCTGAATAACGTTGGACAGAATCACTATGCGTACAAAGATGACGATGGCTTGAAGAATGAAAATACCCAGTCGACTAATCCGAATGTCTTCAACTTTTACATATACCTGCGCACCCATCCGCTGCTCATCAGGCAACACATTGCGTCGACCGCACAAGAGAAGAAACTCACTCAAGTGGTCCTTTCTGGATTCAGCTACACCGGTGATGTAGGCAACTCGGGATTGAGTGACAAGCAACTGCAGCTAGAAGACACTATTACTCCGCTAGAACGGCAGCTGTACTTTACCACTGCTCATGCGCACTTCAAGGCGGGCTGTCCGGCATTAGCTTTGGAGGTGCTTAACAAGCTTCCCACGAAGGTGATTGAAACAGCAGCAAACAGTGAAGTCGGAACTCCATCGGAAAATGTGAAGTATGACCAAATCAATTCGGGAATTCTAGAATGGGGTGCTGGAAGCGGAGTTGACGGTGGTTCTGCTGCTGATTTCGATTGGGGTGCCCCTGTCACTGCGACAAAAGAGGACGACGGATTCAAAATCGAATGGGCGGACGATGAAGCAAATGCTGACGACGACGACGACAATGAAGACGACGAAGAAAAACGTAAAACTCCAACACCGGCAGTAATAAATCCACCATTAACCGCCGGTGTCCCAGAGGATAAGCCTCAAGAGAAACTCGACATCATGGCGCAACAGTTGAAATTTGTTGCATGTCTGAAGATTCTCATGGAAGAACTGTCCACGCTGGCGACGGGCTTCGAGGTAGATGGCGGCCAACTGCGCTATCAATTGTATATTTGGTTAGAACGAGAAGTGGATGCCCTAAAGCAGCTTTGTAATTACTGTAATGCGGAAAATGATGCCTTAGAAAACAATCAAACGATAGAAATGACTCAAGTAAGGCGGGTGGAAATCTATTTGTTTTTGAGTGACTTAAATTTTTTTCGTAAACTCTTTCGCAGACGGACAAAGACAATAATATCACCTCACAAAAATCAACAGATAAACCAAGTTTGCATGAGATTTTAATGCAGGAAAAACAAGACTTTGAAGCTAAAGTGAAGCGAGCAGCAAGACGAAAGAGGTGGCTAAAAGGTAAGAGACTTGCTAAACTCAACATTATTCCAATTAAGAGTCATTTCCATTCAAGAAGGATGGGTCTGGCGACCCGGGAACGCCGCCTTTAGAATATCTGTTGTGGCTCTCGCAGTGTGTGCCCTAGCTCCGTCCTGTTGGAACCACATGTCCTCCAGTCCTAATTCGTCCAATTGCGACAGAAAAAACTCGGTTAACATGGCCCTATAGCACACACCGTCCACTGTTGTCGTTTGACCAGCGGCGTTCTCGAAAAAAAAAAAATGGCCCGATGATTCCTCCAGCGTGAACAGTAACTTTGAGCGGGTGTAATGGCTCCTCGTGCATTACTCGTGGATTTTCGGTGCCCCAGAAGCGATAGTTTTGCTTGTTCACGTACCCGCTGAGGTGGAAATGAGCCTCATTGCTCATTATGATTTTGGTCGAAAAATCGTCCACTTCGTCCTCGAGATTGAGCATGGCTTGGGCGTAGGTTACACGCGTTTGGCGGTCGACAGGCGCAGCTGATGCACGGACTGGACTTTGTACGGGAACATGCTCAAGTCTTTGACCAAAATTCGCTTTAGGGACGACCGGCTGATGGCTAAATGCGAGGCACGGCGTCTGGTCGATGTTTCCGGCGACAGCTCGACATCCTCGTCAACAGCGGCGATATTCTCGGCACAACGGGCGTTCTTGGGCCGGCCACTCTCGTGTGATCCCATACTCTTCAAGATTCGTGGCCAAACGGAGCAGTGTTTGCGCAGTCGGTGTCGGACGGCCGTGGAATCGGCGACGGAATTCGCGCTGCGTCAACACTACAGACGAATTGTTACGCAAAAAAATAGACACGACTATTCCGCGTTCTTGGGGAGTGTATCGCTCCATGGCTTGTTCACTTGTATTCTACATCTGTCTAGTCCACAAATGTCAAAACAGATTTGACATTGACGGCCATTTGCAAAAATAAGAGCATCTTCCAATAGGGTGATCTCTTTTGGCCCACCTGCAGCTAAATTATTTCATCGGTGGTCAAGTCTACATTGTTTTTGGTTTTTAGTTTTCAAACCTGCCTGCGGATTTCATTCAAAAAACTTCTTTATTCTTGTGCGCGACCAATCCAGTCGCTTTTATGCTCCCTTATCTCCATCCAACAGCTTGTGACTCATTTTATGCCATAATTCTCAGCCGAATATGATATGCGTTGATCCTAAGGCCAACCGATGCTCTATTCGCCTGCTATACTGATAGTACCTTGCCAGGAACCATATGACATACAACTTTGGAACAGTCTCCATTGGTTCGCGTGTCTGTTAGATGCACCTATGGTGATGGTACACACATATTCTATCTCAAGTAGAACTAGCGACAGACACAGACTCCCTGTTGCACTTTAAAAGATATAAAATCCGCGAAACTTAAGTTAGGGACTTAAACTTGACCAATTAATAGTCAATAACATAACCTCAATCTATGGACCACTGCGAATGTAAAATGCCTTTTCAGCTGATTGTTCCATTCCGACTCACTCGTCATAATTGATTTCCGCGCGGAGCACCGTACATCTGGGGTCGAATCGCGTCGCCCGTGAACGAGCTATACGTTCACGGAATTATGTCGATTTTGCATGTGAAACAAAAACAAATTCCGTCACGTAATGCTCGTTAACGGATGAAGCGATTCGACCCCAGTACTGCTTACGGCCTTCATGCGTTTCCATTTGTCTGCCTTTGGCCCAGTGCAATGGTTTTATACCTGTAGATGGTGTAGTGCCAGTAGTTGCCTTTGAATAATAAACCTTCAGCTTCTTGATTCAAAGAGTGTCTTATACGCGTGCCCGCTTAACTAACCTTCCATTTATTTTTTCCCTTGCAGCCAATGAGACTCTTTTGCGTACACTTTTAAGTTACTGTTCACTTCACGGCGCCTGTGGTGGCGGATTAGCCTCGGTTCGAATGGAATTGGTGCTTTTGCTTCAGGAATTACAACAGGAGAAAACACAGCAGCAGCTACTGAGCCCCCTACCCTTCCCCACTACTCTTCCTCTGTTAAGTGCATGCGTTGCAGGCAACAAGACTGTTATAGCCGATCCAATAAAATATCTCCAGGTAAGGCAACTCACCAAAGCTGACCTGACCTAGTTGAACAACATGTTTTCTTCTTTACAGTCGCACACGCAGGACATGCTCCAGACTGTCGTGGATGTGCGTACGCCATTTGTTGGCGTTAAAGAGGACACCTACTCTGAGATATTTGTTCTTCGTGATTTGGCGATCGCACTTTCATCATGTATATACCAATCGCTTTGCGATTCGGAAAGTTTCGTTGTCAGCCAATCGCTGATATCGAACGGCTATCAAAGTCCAGGCATTGAAAATCTAGCAAAACTGAATGCATCCTGCCAGTGCTCACATTTGATGGTGAATGCCAACATTTATCAACGCAAGCGGAAGTATTCAACTGATGAGCCAGCTCCGATATGTACGTTACCATCGAAATGGCCCGGCGTTACCAATCTGCGAGCTCTGTTGGCACGTGAAAAAGACGAAGACATCCCAAGACTGACTGTTTTATTGCTAGAGGCCTTCGTTGCCACTTACATGTCTTTGATGGTGTACGCATTGGCGTCTTGTGACTGTCATATATTGTATCGGCTGATTGGACAGAAATTCTCTAATTCCACATGGGCCACACTCTTCGGTGGTGGCATTAAGAAACTCCTTCGCAAGGCGACCTCGCAAAGTCATCTAACCCACAGCTTGCAATCCCAGAGCTCGCAAGATATACCAGACGAAAATAGTGTTTGGAACACAGTGACGTCCATTAAGAAACAGCGACTGAAATTAAACATGAAGCTGCTCGGTAATTTCAATAATCCCAGTGGCAGCTCTGTGATGAAAGAGGATAAGCCAACCTACAGGGAACAGTTTGTCTCGCCCGAAATGTCGATGGTGTCATATTTCTTGATCAAGCCATCTCCATTAGGTAAGTTCGCATTTGCGGAGGGAAATGCTGGGTTCAATTGAACGAATCTCTTTTGCTAGTTGATGGCAATGATGAGGACTACGATACCGACGACTCGTACGCATCTGAAGAGGAAGAAGATCTGGACGACGAAGAAGTATTCGGCGACGAGCCACCAAAAATGAATAAGCGACGAAAGGACAATATCGAACACTCGAATCCGATGTCTTACTCTTGGAATATTATGCGATTGGCTATAATTAAAATGGTTTCCATCAAACTGCAGGAAGTCATTAACATTGCTGGAATTGATAACCAAGGTACAAGACTCCTATTTCACACAGCGTGCCCCAATTTAGAGTATTTATTTTCAGAACTACCTGTGGCAAGTCCACTCACGCACGAAGTACTACGAAACCTTAATCAATGGCAAGAAATCGTTACAGAGGAACTGCTAGCCAAAGGACCAGCACCTGCCGATTTTATACCAGGTACATACCCAGATCATACATTCATGATAACACATTTAATGGGTTCATGTTCAATTGAAGGTTGCTTTGTTGAAAACGAAGCCAAGGGACCGGCTATCCACAAGTACAGATCGTTACTTGAAAAACACAACACACCATTTGTGGAGAGCTCCTCCGCAAGACCAGCTACACGCCTTTGGAACTTCCTTGTACGACAGGAACAAGTACAAGATATATTCATACGTGCAGTGTTTGGCAAGAAACGATCAAGAGACTGGGAGGCGGCTTCGAACGCATGTTCAAAACCGGACTCTACCGGTGCCACCGATGTTGATTCAGGTACAGATTAGTTTACCTATTACACACCACAGGTCGCTGTATAGTAAATATTAATTGCTTATGCTCACGCAATAGGTAGCGAACATTTGAGTCCACATCTCGAACCCATTCGAATCATTCACAAAGACCAAGAATCGATATCAGCGTTCTGTATTAACAATGAATCGCCCGGACTAATGGCAATAGCGACACCTCGTGAAGTACAAGAAATGGACATTTCCTTGCTATTGGAATCGCCGAACTGGTGCGAAGATGAGTGCGAATACGATATACTGAATCTTTCAAAAGACATTGATTCGCTGCCGGCGACAGGATTTCTGGTCATACAAGCTGCTGCAGACAAGTAAGTTGACTATTATGACTGATCTGATGTACTTGATGCACATGTGATTTCCACTTGAAACAGGAATTCAGTGAATGCAACACCAAATATCCAAAACTACGGATCATCGTCAAGCTATCAGCCAACAATAGGTAGCCAGTCTGGACGTGGAACATCCGTGGTGAGTTAACTACACCCCAATGTGGTTCTTGTTTTTCTATCGCTATTTTAATTGTACATTTTTACTAACACCATGCAAAATCATTTCCCACAGTCTTTTTTTTCCTTACAAAAATAATTCAAATCGTTTCGATGTGACACATTCATTTTAAGATGTACTTGTACATACCGTGACTTCTTTGTGTATGATACGGAGGTGATTTGTCCACACGCTACACACGTTTATGTTTATTGTGCAGTCCCAAGTGAAATTGGCTTTTGTTAGGACACTCCGGAGCCAAGGGTAGGCGAGGCGATTGTATTGTCGTCTTTTAATTTAGATCAACAAAGCTCGAAAGAATGCGAACAACATTTGATGTACTTGTTAAATGGGTGCTTCAGAAAATTCCATTTTGTTCTGAACCTATGGTACACAAGTTTAAAAATGAAACGTTATCCGAAAATTGCAATAGTATTCGATTTTCTCCGATCGCATTTTTCTTTTTTTAAGTTCCCATGCGCAGTTGGCTGACACTGCGACCTGAAAGATTTATTGTTTTTTTTTAGAGGTATAAAACTTCGAATTGAACTAAAACACAAGAAAATCGTTTTAATGTCCATCAATTTGGCTTTATTGGAGGGATAATCTTATGCAATTAATGTTTAAATATGATTTCGGGCATGTGGCCGCCGCGACTGGTTCGAATAAAGCCAAGTCTAGAGGTCCAATTTTCAACCACTTTTTCGAGCATTTCCGGCTGTATGTCGGCAATAACGCCACGAATGTTGGCTTCCAAGTCCCCTAACGTTTCTGGTTTGTTGGCGCAGGCGAGCGACTTCACATATCCCCAAAGAAAATAATCCAATGGTGTCAAATCACACGATCTTGGTGGCCAATTGACAGAGCCATTCCGCGAAATTATGCGCTCATCGAATGTTTTCTTCAATAAATCGATTGTGACGTGCGCTGTGTGGCATGTAGCGGCATCTTGTTGGAACCTCATCTCATCCACATTCATGCCATCCAATTCGGGAACAAAATAGTCCAATCGGTGGCGAATCGATTCATTCGGGTCCTCTTCAACACTTTGCTCTACAGCGGCAATTGTTTCTTCGGTGCGCACTGTTCGACCTTGCTGCGGATGCGTGTTATTACATAGAGTAAACGTAGTGCGAAAACCGATCCATGGTTAACCGAATTAATTGCTCTGATGGACGATTATGTCGACCATAAAATGAACGGAGCTTGCGGTAAACTTCGCGAACTGAACCATTATTTTCGAAATAAATTTGCAGGATTTGCAAGAGTTGTTCATTTGTCAACCTGTTCATGATGAAATGGCAAACCAAACTGAACATAAATGACATTAGAGTTGCCAGATTTGACTACCAAATGTCGATCGAAAAACCAACCTCTAAAAAAACCACCCTTTAGAACAAGGTACGGTGAAATAAAGTGTATACAATTTGAGGTTATTTTGCGACTGTCGTTCTTGTTACGAACAGGGGAAAATAAGATAATCCGCTTCATCAATGGGTCTTGTCTTCGGGCCTGCACATGTGTAGATAAGTCCCTATGAACTAATGGCCGTTAGCATCTTCCTCAATCTCTCCATTCTTTCTATTGATCCCTTTGTCGATCTCTGGTTATGACTCTGTACGCTGTTTTCCATCTCTGCCATAATTCTGACACATTTTGTTTGCTTCGAGTTATCTCTTCTCTTCTTCTAGTCATTTATGCAATAATTGTTGCTGCCGATGTTTTTATTTCTCCCATACTTTCTAAAGATCAGTAGTTGGTAACATGCCAGCCAGTACACTTACTGCATCGAATTACGCCGTTTGTAAGGCGCTAGTTAATCGCTAAAACAGTATGTCGCTTCAGTTTTCCTTTTGTATGATGTGGGCTTCATCGGTACATCGGGTCATATCTTGGAGCCATAAAATATCGAAACTGAGACTCTCAATAAGAGCAATGTTCTTCTGTATACCTAGGATACTTCCTCCTGATGAGGATGACTACTTCTTTCTTCTTTCCCGCTAGTTGTGTTCCATTGTCGGAGATTCAGTGATTTTTAACCCATTCTTAAGCGACATCATTTTCAAACGCCAACTATAGTTGACTAGCTGTACCCGCCCGGCTTCGCCCGTGCAAAATGTGGTTTCAGAATAGTTGATGGAAAAAAAATTTAAGAAATGTACTGTCTTCCAGGGGACACAATTTTTTATTTCTTTTGATAATCGCTGGAAGGAAAAATCAAAAAATCATCGAAAGACATTGTGGAGGTATATAGATCTAAAAAAAAACTCCCGAAGGCTGAGTCTGAGTGGACAATGAAAATGAAAGAAAATAATTTTTAGTTGATTAACTAACTTTTTTTTATTAATGTGACGATTCTTTGTATACTATGTTAGCGGTTTTGTTTCTATCGGCTAAGATAGGTAGAGATATTTCCTGCATTAATTACCCTGGAGCACGCTTCATATAACTGCCCGTGCGTGAAGCAATTCTATATTAAATCAACTCCCGCTTTTCTTAAAGTTTGTCCCTGTGCCTTATTGATTGTCGTGGAAGACAAACATTAATAGGAAATTGAATCCGTTTAAACTGAAATGAATAACTGCTGGTAATTATTTGTAGCCATTCTTGTTATAAACACCGTTTCTCCTTTACCACACCCAGTTAAAATGAACGCCTCCATAAAGTTTTTCTGTAACGATATCACTCTTAATCTGGTTCCATTACAAAGCTCTGGGGGCATTCAAATTGCGATAATGGGACCTCGAACTTTTAATTCAATTTTATGCGCTCTAATGCTATTTAAAAACTCGAGCCGCTAATTTACTGCCTCATCTTAATCGCTCTTTTAGCTTTTTTTGAAAGGCAAAATTCCCGCGAAATGGGTACCTAATTTACCCACGATCTGGTATCAGTGCACTGATACCTATAAATATTTGACATTTCTTTCAAAAATACTTTTTTCTTTGTAAGCAAAACAGAGATAAACAAACCTTTCCTATATATTTGACATTTCATTTATGGGTTTCTTTTTTTTCTTAACAAACCAAACAGCACACTGCCTCTGTCTGTCTCCCTCTCCCTTACAGGAGTAATAATAAGGTTAAAAGAGATATCAATATACTGCGCGGTTAGTATGTTTGATTTGAGAGTGAAGTGCAGCAACGGCTAACCCCCCAAAACCCAATTGTTTACAATGTTGTTTTTGTAATTGCAACCCCCATCTGTACTGTGTACCAGAGACAATACTGAGACCACCAACTTCGGCCGATTTCCCGTTACTTAGCCTACAAGCTATATTTTTCGGAGTGGTCACGATTTACTGCGCTAGTATTGATACATAGAAATTCGTATTGACAAATGTCACGTAACTTCAAAAGTTCTGAGTCACCAATACACTCCCAAAAAATATGAGCCACTTCCGCTTTGGGCAAAATGGCTTGCAGCGTTCATAGAATTTTATCAGTTAAATTTGAAATTGTTCGTTACGTGTGAATAATATTTTTTTTTGGGAAAAAGTGTACATTTGCTTAAAATATTTACGAAAAATTAAGAATGTATGTTGGTTGAGGGAAAATAAAAACATTTTGACCAAATTTTCTTTATTATTTAAGAAAAAATTACACACGAAACCGAAGTTAATTTTATCCAAAAGCGGGAAATACACAACCATATTTGTCCCAATATATTTCTAGTATATAAAACATCTCCTTTAGATAGTTTTATTAACCACACAAATCAAATTATTTACCTTCAAAAAATTTATAATTACTAACCAATGGCATTCAGTTATGGTAAAATGTGGTATTCCCGAACTCTTTCACATTTCCCCACGGCTGCCGAGGTTGGCAGCATTTATTTTTGTATTTTTTGTATGTTTTTGCATGTCATTCGGATTCATTCGGATTCCGAATTGATATAACACCGATAGAAATACAAAATGGCGAATTTGAAAAAAAACTGAGGCGGCCAGCGGCAAGAGGATTGTGAGTTGGGGGTCTCAGTATGGTTTGTCTATGCTGTGTACTACAAAAAAAAGCATGTTGGTAATGGCCGACCGCTAATCGTCTTGCTTTAATGGGCATCGCGGTGTTTAATTGTTTTGTGTTTCGTATTGAACTTGTTTAATATTTGTGGACGTTTTGATTAAATAAAACAAATTGTCAAATACACATAGAAAATACCGAATTCTCGCATTGAAGTCCACTGCTTAATGGCACCAAATTCGTTTCATAATTTTTTTTGTTTTAGTTATCTTTTCTTCTTCGCAATTTGCGTGTGTGTATGCTTATAATTGACATGCAAGCATGAGGTGTATAGGTCGCTTCTCGCTTTAGGCTTGGATAAACATTTAATGAGATGCCATCTCTCTCCTTCCTACTTAACAGGCTATACACATACACACCTCCGTTTTTGCAGAGCGGAGAGTAGAAAATAGTTCTTATTCTTACCACTGCACATGCACACTCCACAGAATAAATCGTTTCCCTTCTTATTACCGTTACGATTTGATATTTCTTTTGCGGGATTTAATTTTTTTCTTAGCAAACCAAACTGCATCTGTCTGTCTCTCTCTCCGTCACAGGAGTAGATAATAGATACTTTTTTTTTGTAAACAAAACAGAGTTAAACAAACCTCCCCTTACAGTGTTATTAGCAATCTCTCTTCATTTATCCCACGAAGCGTGGTAATTTTTCCCTTTTCACTGTACTCAAATTCCCTTTTCAAAACCCACGATACTTTTTGCGTTAAAATCCAGTTTTTGAAAGCAAAATTTGTATTACACGGAAAGAAAATCAAGTTAAATTAACCTTTAGAATAAAAATCGCAGTTTGTAACACTGCTATGATTTTTTTTTGTACCAGAAAATTTTTATAGAAGACGATTTACATGAGCTGTTTTTTATAGACAGTCAGTGCATTGATAATCATGGTGAAATACAGGTGTTGTGGTAGAATTTCACCAAAAATTTATAGTTTGAATGTTTTTTTGTTAGATTTCCGAAATTCCCACGATTTGGTGCATTATCCCTTTATCCACGGAAGTCTTTTCGGACATCGAAATTCCCACGAAAAGGAATAAATCCCACGATATAGGAACACTGCTACCCTACATATTTGACATTTCTTTTGTTGGCTTTCTTTTTTTCTTAGCAAAACAAACAGCAACTGCCTCTGTCTGTCTTCCTCTCCGTCACAGGGGTAATAAAGGTTAAAAGAGATGTCAATATTTTGCGCGGTTAGTATGTTTGATTTGAGTATGAAGTGCGTATCCACTAACCCAGGTGAAAATCGTAGAAATATTTCAAATTTTGCTTATTTATTTAAAAACCTTTTAAGTTATCGAGATAATGGATATCCTAAATTGTACTTGCAGATGTCCTTTATAAGCTGGTACTTAGTATATTTAAATGCTCCCAGTATTTTCGAACGCAAAGCGTTGCAAAGAAAAAATCGAAGCGAAACGAAAAAAAAAATTACTCTTGTCCAATTTTTTCCGGAATTTATAGAGATATAGAGTTAAGAAAAAGTGGAGATTGTAGGCCTAAGTATCCTCTATAAGCCTGTGAAAAATTCACCAGAATATATTCAGCAATTTCTAAGATTTTTGCATTTAAAGACATGCAGTCAATTTCAATTTTAGTCGAACAGAACTACACCAATTTTATTTATATGTAGAGATGTAGAGATGTAGAGATGTAGAGATGTAGAGATGTAGAGATGTTCAGCAGCCGTCCCAAGTTCCAGGTCTTTTGCTTTGTGCGAAGAGATATTCATGTGCTTTTCCTAAGTCGTTGCTTCTAGTTCCAGAAACATTAAGTCCGTTTACAGGTCTATAGAGCTTCCACTCTCACAACCTCCTGCCTGGCTTCAAGTTGACCAAATGACCCACTAAATTGTCAGCAGGCAGCATGGTTTGTCATCACTTTGTTGATAGTTGTTCTTCGAAATTTCATGCCAACGGCGACCCGCAAACATATAAATACAACACTCAACCATCCGCTTACAACATTCTGCACAATTAAACACGCATTTGAAGTCTGCAAAGGAGACACTGCTAACCGAGAGCCGGCTGATGAGAACAAACAAACAACAGTATTGATCTCTTCCATTTTGTTTTTTGTTTTCCAACTTTCCACAGACGGATAAATAGAAAATGTTCAAACAAAACCGCTAACTATCATGCACATTCTTACATTATACATCTTACACACAAATGTTTACAAAATGCTTTTTTGTTTTTCCTGTCTTCCGTTGTACGCTGCAGATAAAAGGAGCCAATTTTCCAGGTTGTCACGATCCATGGTATTGCAAAATGGTTTTAGAACATTCTAAGCACTTGCTAAAGCCGGTACAGTTTCCTTTCAATAATTCAACAATCAAAGTTATTATTTTTGTTCCTCTTTTTCCTTTCAATTCGTGTGCTGATTTTGTATATTTATTATTAGAGTCTTTATATTTGCTTCCCTTTGTTTAAGTATTCCATTGTTTTGTGGAATTCTAGATTGCAAATACGTTGTTTGTTAAAATTCGCAGTTTTGTGCTCATAGCGCACAAAGTGTGATCCATGGGATCACCGAACTCTACAGGCAAGGTTCTAGTGATTTTTTTATTTATCCACAGGTCATGAAGCACAAGGTGGACAATGTAAAGCGAATGAGCGCTCATCCATTGATGCCACTCTACCTTACCGGCGGTCAGGATGGATCTGTTCAACTGTGGGAATGGAGTCACCAGCAAGTGGTTTGCACCCCACGACCACCTGGAACATTTGCCAAAGTTACGCGATGTCGCTTTTCACAACAGGGAAACAAGTTTGGAATTGCCGACGGTGATGGTAACCTCAGTCTGTGGCAAGCTGGTATTGCCTCGCAGAGTAATCGGTCATTTTTCGTAAGTCGAGTCTTGGCATGCAAGTGGCGATTTTTCGAATAACACTAAGAATTTCGTTACAGACGCAGCAATGCCATAATAAACTTCTAGCGGATTTTGTTTTCCTTGGCTCTTGTAGTTTGGTGGCGACTGGTAATTAGAAAAAAAAACTGTTTATTTCAAGAACTTCTTTGACTAGGAATTACATTTTGCAGCTGGACATAGTTCGGAAAACAAGAATGTTGGCATATGGGATACGCTGCTTCCGCAGAAGAAATCGTTAGTTTCATGTAAGTACTACGTAGTCATGTGTGTCCTTTATTTTATTTTACCTACATGAATCGTATACTTTTCTATTTCGACTTGCACACATTTTTATAATCAAAAGCCAACTAATTTTGAATTGTTTTTAGCATTCACGTGTCACGACCAAGGGGCATCGAGTTTGATCTATGCACCACAGCACCAGGTGCTGATTTCATCTGGCAAAAAGGGAGATATTTGCATTTTCGATGTCCGCCAAAGGACGTTGCGGCACAGATTCCAGGTAAATATACATTTTCACGTAACAACAAGATAATCTGACTGTATTCCCGAATAAATGTTTTAGGCCCATGAAAGTGCCATCAAATGCATGGCGATGGACCCGCACGAAGAACTTTTTGTTACTGGCTCAGCTGAAGGTGACATTAAGGTATGTCATGGTGTTTTGTGTTTCTCCTTAAAGGAATACAACTTTAGGTTCTATGTATTTGAACAGATTTGGAGTTTGACGCACCACGCACTATTGTACGCGTTTCCTGGAGAACATGCTAAGAGTAGCTTTTTCAAACATATTGGCCAAGGTGTGAGCCAATTGCAATTGGACTCACAGGGTCGATTGTTTTCGTGCGGTTCAGATGGTTCGATGAAAGTGAGACAACTTTCTGACAGGGATAACATTGTTCAGTCACTATACTAACAACAAGGTAAGCATTTGAAACGTGTACGTGCATGAATGTTATATCGTCGTCGCTTTTATTGTTTGCGATTGATAATTAATTTATTTATTCGCGTTTGTCCATGAAAAAAGTCTCGTTATACTGGATTCTCTTGAATGAAATCAATTTATCGATTGGGAAGGTATTTTCAAGACAATTTTCTTGGAATAAGTTCCACAGGCACAGCTTTTACCAGCAGATCTGTATTTTTCTTCATAAATGTCAGGGAATTGCAAGTAGTTTTTGACTTTTCTGCGAGGCTTAACGTTGCCGTAGCTAGCAGAGGTAAAGAGTTATGCCTAACACCAAAATAAAAGGCCGTCAATTACATTGTTATGAAGGTGTCTGTACTTTCCGAGCTGCCAACAGAGACTTCTTCCTTGTGTTATGAATATGTTTATTTCAGACCTCCAGTCGCGATGATGCTTCAAGCTGTAGAGAAGTCCTATGTAGCCTGCTCAGGCACTGCGAAGCGGCTCTGCACAAAAGGAAAAGAGAGCGTCTCGTGTGCTCCACCAGTAAGAGAGGAGGGAAGAACATTGGCTTCTTAGAAGGAAAAAGAAACAGAGAGCTGATTTTGCAACAACAATCTTGGAGAGTTTTGCCAAAATGCGAGAAAAGTACGCGTGAAGGTTGCCCAATCCGAACAGCCAGAGTGTATAATCTAGACCGGACATACCCACCCCTATCGGGAATAAAATTTCCCTGGGAATTTTTCCTATTCAGCAATCTGATTTACATTGCTGACAAGGGAAACATTTCCATCGAAATTCATTAGCGATAACCCTGACTAGTGGGCTCATTATTGCTGCCTATATATATGATTATGGCTGTTTGTCTACAGCTTCCATCTACCAGTCGAGAGAGTCAGGGTGGTTTATCCTTGTATAGAAGAAGGGTGCCGATACAGTCTACCCCTTGCCCAAGAACCTCGGACGACCCATTGAAGCGAGGAGACGGGGGATAGCTATTGGACGATATGTCTTCGAATATATACGACGGGTGACTGGAAACAGTGTGCCCCTTGACATCTCGTCAAAATGGCGTAAACCGGAATGGTGGACCATGGTCAAAAAGTGAGTCTGACTGAGTGACGGGTTGTTTCGGATAAGCGAAGGGTAACTGAAGCAGTCTACCCCTCGATTGTAATCCACAAAACAGCCCGTCTAAGAGGTGCAGGTATTATGAGCAGAAGCCAATAGGACAAACTGCTATCACTGAAAGTACGATCATTACAGCCATTTGGGTTTAGTAATGTATTTGCTGATGCAACGAGTGTCTATATGAGACAAGTCCTTGAAGGAGTATTCTCCTAAGTTTGTTTTGCGTAAATTGCCTGGAGCTGGGCAGGCGCACAGAAGATGAAGAACGGTTTCCTCTTCCTCCGGCTTTCAATCTGCGAGCGTTTCTACCTATCATACAATATCCTGTTAATGCTCCATTACGGAGTTGATTCTATTTCTATTTCTAGAGAGGAGTCTCTGAGTTTTGGCCAGTTTTGGATGTGGCGCAGGTATTGATACTGTTCCACCTATTGTTTGCGACTCTTATTGCCTCCTTGCATAAGGAACATTTACTAGATTCCATAGGAGGGTACGGAAGGCCGCTTCCTTGTCTGGCTAGTTCATCCGCTTTGCAGTTGCCAGGAATGCCGCTATGACCTGGAACCCAGCGCAGCGTTACTGAACATCTGTCCGCAATCTCATTAAGAGATTCCCGGCTTTACCAGCTTTGATCTAGTTGTTGGTCTATTAAGGGCTGTACCCTTACAGCAGTTAATACGCACTCAACCTTGACGTTCCCCTTTTCCTAATGTTTCTTTGATTTGGTTTTTTAAATCTTTAAATTCTAAAATACTGGCAATTTTGATTTAGCTATGTGTTAAAGTAGCGAGCGAGGGGTCTCGGTTTCGATCCTCCACCTCTCGCGAACGTCTGACTAACAACAGAGAGTATTACTGTTTTGAAAAAGGTTCCCAATTCAGGCGGCCGTACTCGTTATAAAATTGGAGGTTCATTCAATTCGTTCTAAGAAACTAGAAACCTACACAAACAAATGGTTGTGCCTAGGGTACCTATACGGCAACTACTACTTAGTTAAGTGGCGCTACAGTCCGGGATGGACCTGGGTCTCAACCAATACGCCTCTCCAGTTAGCGCGATCTTCGGCTTATTACCTCCAGTTGCGCACTTCAAGTTGGTTGATGTCCCTTTCCAATTGCGCGCGCCACCGAAGGCGAGGTCTCGCTTTCGACTGCGTTGTTTGAATAGAAGACTCTTCGAGTCGGAGCGTTGGTGTCCATTCGTTCCACTTGCCCCGGCCATCTTTGACGACTGGATGCATCCTTTTTTGTCCAGGTCGATGTTCATGCACAGCTCGTAGAGGTCTTTGTTAGGTTAGGTTAGGTTGAGTGGGATTGTGAGATCATAGCGGGCCCATCACCATCCCCAGGGAACCATTACGGTTAAAACCTAAAGAAGATCGTCCAAACATTCAATTTCCCTACAGAATGAATGTTGATCTCAATGTTGTTTGAGGAACCTACCTCCCCTAAGTTATTAAAGAAGTTAATGCCGAGGTGATTCCTTCTACTCCGACCATTTGCTTGACATTCACAGAGAAGGTGACAGATGTCTTCCGTTACTTGCACAGTACCTACATACATCCGTATTGGATAAGTCTAGTCTCATGGCATGCTTTCTGAGAAGGTAATGCCGAGATACCATTCCCATCATTTATCTCAGACATTCTTCAGAATTTCTCCGATTCAAAAGGGGGCCTTTGGAACCCTGCGCCCTTATAGTTGTCACCATCTTGTTGCTGCTTCATTGAAGGTTTTTTCAAAGACAATCCTTCAATCCACGGCTATAGTTGGTCTCATACCCTCGATCATTGTGTTAAAAGGGTGCTCCCCTCCTTCCTTGGCTAGAACATCAGCCTTTTCGTTACCATCAATATCACTATGCCCAGGACCAGGTACCCACGCAACTGACATGGTTCCGCGAGCATAATGCCTTTGCATTGCACGTCAATTCCTGACTTGTTCAGACTTGGTGGTTTGTAATTTTAGAGATCGTTGGTAAATCTCCTCCTCCTCCAAAGCCCATCAACGCAAATAGGACCGATATCACGCGAAGAGTTCTGCGTTAAAAGACCACAAGGAGATCTTCATCCGCATTTGGCAACGTTAATGCTTCTGCGCCATAAAGCAGGACTGAAATGATGAGGGATGCACATACAGCATCGACGAATGGACCTTTTTGTTGACAGCATATATTTTGTTTTGCCCTCAGGTGAACTCTTAACCCATTTTTGCCGCTTCTGTAACAAAACTTGCAAACGCACCAGTTCGCTGCGTTCTGACAATGTGTTCGACGTTAGCGTATGCAAATAGTTGCGCAGGCTTTTTGAAAATTGTGCCCCTGTTTCGCACAATTTTCCCAAGAATGATGTTGAAAAAGCCACATGATGTCTAAATCCTTTCTTGACATCAAAGGTCTGAAGCTACGATTAGACATGCCACTTTTCATGTCAAATTTTGACATGCCGACGTCATTGGGACTTAAACATTTTTCCTAAATTTGTCACTTGTGTGCGTCTGGTTACGCTGGCTGTAGCAGTGCACTCTCACAAAAGACAGTAGTGACCACCGAAAGGGTCAGCATGTCAAAAATTGCCACGTAGCTTGAGTGACATTGTTTCCGACTTTTATGGAGCAGCGGGCGTTCTCCATCGTCATTCTGCACAATCTCACAAGTTTGGCAGGGATGTCAAAACTAGGCATGGCTCCATTGTACAGTTCGTCTCTATAAATGCTGTCATAAGCAGCCTTAAAATCGATTGAAAGATAGTTAGTCGCGATCTAGAGTTGTTGGGTTTTTCCAGGATTTGTCGTAGTGGGAATATTTGGTCGGGGTTGTTGACTTATCGCGCGCCCAAAACCGCACTGGTAGGGACCAATGAAGTCGTTAACGAATGGTTTCAGGTGATCACACAGTACAGTAGAATTCATTTTAAGGGTGAGAAGATTGATGCATCTATAGATGGCGCAGTTTAGAGGGTCTCCATTTTTGTGGATCGGGCAAACATTGCTGAGGCTCCATTTATCATTCATACTTTGGAGACGAGTTGGTGTGTGCTCTCTACCATCATATCTCGAGCTGCCAAAAAGGCTCAGCCGGCGGTAACGCCTTTCGTTGCGCCAACTATTTATTTATTGGTTTGTCATTCTGCTATCAGAAGAACCGCACTTCGTCGTGAGATTTGGATACTGACAGAAAGAATGCAGGTACCAGGTAAGCTACTAAATGTTCATATATGCTTTGGTTGTTTGGTCACGTAAACTGTCCCCAACATGAGTTTCAAGTCGTGCTCGCCATCAGGCAAGTGTCCTTTCTTCTTTAGAAACGCATGGTAAATCAAGTCCGACAGCTCTGCTGCCCCTGATGATTTGCAGTCGCTGTGGTTTGTCAAGAGTAATGGGGGATCCTCTTATTATAAATCACATTTGCAATAATTTGCCAGTTCTTTTTGTTCAAATATTTATCCTCAGTATTGTATTGCAATATTTCAGACACGTCCTACTATAACTGCAACTATAAGTCTCTTAAACCTGCAACAACGCAGCACATTAACTACCACATACTAAGAGAGAAAACTGAAAACGAATACCAAAGTTATTTACTAATATTTAAACAACAAAAAACATGTTAATTTCGTCTGCATTATTATATATAAATGTATTTACGTGTGAATTTTACTTGTATTTCGTATATTTCCAAAACAAAACAAAAAAAAAAAATCAAAGCTCCGCGTTTTTCCTGTTTGAATATGTTAATAATAATAAAAAAAAACTATGTATCTACTACTTTTCTCCAAACAAACACAAACATACCCAGTCATTTTAAACCTTTCCAATTTTTATTAAACACAACTATACATACATGTTCCCAATTTGAAAAAAGAAGAAGAAAAACTATTATAAATCAATTCTTATGAAGTATTGAAGCTTAGGCTAAAAAAATAAAACAAAATTTACATTATATATAATACATCTTATTACTATCACATTAAATAATTTATCTAAATTAACTGTGAACAAATTTAATGTTGAAATGCAATCAAATGTTGAGAATATATTACAAACAAAAAAAAAAATCATTATAATAATAAATAAAAACAAATCGCAAGGAGAAGGTAAAATTATGAAAGATGAGGCACAAAGTATAACCGAAACATTGTTGTACTTATATTAAAGAATAAATATATACATATATACATAAACTATTTACATATATACGCCTCGAACTATAAGTTATACCGCAATAGAGAAGAGTAACAGAACGATAAATAAACAAATAGATTAATACTGTGCAAATCAGAAATATTTAGCAGAATTAACGAAAAGTAATGAGGTGTCTTGACTGTTTTACCTAAGCACACTTGGTTGGTTGTGTTCGTCTGAGAAAGTGCACTTTTTGCGCTCGCCCAACAATTCATGAAGTAAAGGCTTCAGATGAAGTTTCTTCGACGCATCATGAAGTAAACGCTTCAGATGAAGTTCCTTCGACGCATAGACCTAGGTGGATCTTCTTTGAAATGTTGTGTGGATGTACGTACTAGTTTTAGAACAGTTTTTTCCGCAACAACTCAATCAACATTTAAAGTTGTTTATTTCCCCTTAAGATGTTGGTGGTAATGATGGGATGTTTATGAGGAAAAAGGTCGATAGGATGGAGAGGGTTCTCAACAATAACTCTTTTCCGAGCCCCAGATGCGACAATTTTGTTTGTAGCCACCGAGGTGGAAATGGGCCTCATCAGTCAAGATGATTTTTCGATGGAATTCCGGATCATTTTCATGCATTTCAAGGACCCAATCAGCAAAGACACGACGTTTTTTCACCATTTTTGTAGTGAATTTTAATAACTTCAATGCGTTGTTGAAGCGTGTATCGTTCCATTTTTAGTAATGGCGTAGTTTGTACTTATCAAATGTCAAAGAATAAAAGCTTCAAAAGTGACAGCTACCGAAATAGCGGGTCATTCACAATAACCCTTTTACAACATAAATAGTGAGTTGTTTCCAATTCTAGTCCATTGTAAAAAACGCAAGAGATCGTTTTGATTGACTGTAGGGAACTTCGTTCTTATTCATTGTATCTCTGTTTGCGTACTTTTTGAAATTCCTAAAATATCAAATTTGGAAAAGGGCAGACGACTTTCTAAGAGAGACAACATACCTACCTGTAAAGTAGGCATGTTGTCTCTCTTAGAAATTATTAATGTCGCTTTCCGTTGGTTACACTCGGGGATCCAGTCATTCTGAAATCCAGTGGAACAGCAAAACTGCTTCTGAAAGAATCCGCAAAATTATTGGTGAAGTGCCAAGAAATATTCTACGGCTGTCAAGTCATCTGACAGGACTTGTAATAAATACATAAATTACACTTGTGTGAGTGCTTCTTGAGTGGATTCTGACTTCAAATCGAGAAGCGAAATTCTCTTCTCAGAATCAACAGAAGAGTTTTTGTGCCAATGTGCGCATTCAAGAATCTAGTCATCTTAAGTCGACTAGATTGGTCTGGATGAGATGCAAAAACTAGATTGGTCGGGAACGTCACGTTTTCTACGTCAGCCACATATGAGAACTGTCAACTTAGTACTCAGTCACGAATTTCTCGACTAGATTCGTCGGCTACCCCTCCATAAACGTCAACTGAAACAACTGCTCTCTCGACCGATTTCGACCAATCAAAACCGAGATTCACTTAGTGAGAGAGCTGTCAGACTTACTAAACTAGATACTTGAACGTCCCCAATAACTCCAATCAATACTAGTTCGGCTGCGTTCAAAAGCTATATATAAACATCAGAAATATAATTCAAAACCATAAAATGAAAGTAAGGCAGGTCCCAACTCCCAAAACGTCAAATAAATTATCAGTGCTGCAGTTTAAATAATTCAATACTACTTAATTTCTTAATTTTCAACTTTGATCGCAGAAAGCATCAAATTTAAAACTGCATTGATCTTACGATACCTAACTGTCAAATACTATCTCTGTTGTTGACGTCTACTTCGTTGTTGACATCCCTCTGCCCTTAGTCAATCAAGTTCGTAAGTGTAATCCCAGATAAGAAGGCAGCAAACTTGCAAGTTCCACACCAAAACAGTCAAGGCACATCCTATACATATTTATATATAAATATTTATAAAAATAATCAGTAATGTGAAAAGAGAAAGTATTAAACAATATATATATTTTATTTATGGATTTGTATTATAATATTATGTGTTACTGAAGTTGAATTGCAGTTTTATATTAATTTTTCTGTTCGTTTGTTTTTACTTAACTTTAACAATGTTCATTTAGGATACAAGGTGTTGTCTATCTGTCCTTTTTTTTCGGGTAATACATTATATCACATGGGAGAAATACAAACTAAAAAGTATATTTATATTTTATTACGATTCATATTATATATATAAACATTGTGTAGTCCAAAAAGTAAGACGGCTTATGTTGCGTGTGGACTTTAAATGGAGGCCGAATTAACGTCTATGTGTTAGCATTACATCTAAAATAAATTATTTTGCTATCAAGTACACAAAATGTGTTAATTTGTAACGTAGCTACGAGTGTATGAAAAGAAACTGAAACTACATACGAAATGAAATTATCTGATATTTTATTCGCAATACTATAGTTCTGTATTTTGTTGACTTTATGATTGTTTTTTTTTTTAAATAAAAATAATTTGTTTCTTATTCTTAAAGAAAGAATATTTCATCGATTACATCAAACTGTTATTATGATTGTTAATAAAAATTTATTTAAACCCAAAAAGGAAACTCATTTAGGATGTTTAGTACGTTTTAATTACATATGAAGATCAGGAGGCCGATGTGATCACGTGAGTTTTTATTATCATTATTTTTTTAAATTAACCTTCTGTGCAGCGTTACCGATGGCAACAAGGTAAAAGTCGTCAAAAATATGGCCGAGAATCTAAAAAGGGGCCCCATCCATACAAATAAACAAAAATAGAAAAGCAAAACATTGAGCATAAATAAAATCCGTTCGCGTGCGCGGTTTGAATCGAACGCAATCGATATAAATCTATACACGTACTCATCAAAAATGACGGAAAAAGAGACAATTAGCAAAATAACGAGTAACGAGTAGCTCCTCTCTTGGCTCGAAACAGCTTAGAGAATTTCAACCGGCAAGGATGATAAATGTGTCAAATGCACAAAGCTACCAAGAAACAAATTCAAAATCCGTCTTAAAAATCAATTGCTTTTGTTGTGGGGAAGATTGTGACTATAATGACAGAATTTCTACCATTGGCAAAACTTTAGTATAGGGTGCGGCAAGAAAACTTGCTGATTTGTTTTTGGCGCCAAGCGGGGACGAAAGAGCAACGCGCATTTGCCTGCGAGGCTTACTTTTCCAACGGTCGTTCCATGATTTCCACTCAACCTGCTTTCCGTATTCGCTTCAACATCCATCCCGCAGGCGATATTGGAGTGATCACAATCCACGTGAAATCCATCAGACGCCACTGCATTGTGAACGTGTCACCGTATGGTGCGCTGTTTCGAACGCACTGTTACGGTGAATGCAGCTCGCTACAGAGAGATGATTGAAGAATTTTTCATCCCTAAACTCGATGAACTGGACCTTGGTGATGTGTGGTCTCAACAAGATGGAGCCACGGCTCACACAGCACGAGCATCGATGGATCTTTTGAGGGAACATTTCCCCGATCGTCTAATCTCCTTGAGGGGCGACCTTACGTGGCCGGTGCGCTCACCTGATTTGGCTCCGTGCGATTTTTTTTATGGGGTTACCTTAAATCTATCGTTTACACCGATTGCCTCGAACGTTAAATCATCTGAAGGACAACATTCGTGAAGCAATAGCGAACATACCCATCGATATGCTTCAAAGAGTTCAGAGGAGCTTCGAAAATGGGGTATCTCAGTGTATCGAAAACGGAGGCCATCACTTGTCCGATATCATCTTTAAAACCATGTAATGAAATATTCAGATCGTGTGTAACAAGAATAAACAAGTTTTGTAACGGTATGTCTCCTACTTCTGGATTTATTTCCTTTGAAAATCAGCAAGTTTTCTTGCCGCACCCTGTATAATCAAAGGCGGTCAATTGAACACAATTATATTTTTTGACTACAAATCCAAAGAAGGCAGACGCAGATAATTTTGAAAAAGTGAGATCCTAAATTATTACATTTTTTTTTATGTCACACATCCATAACCTATTTAAAAAAAAAACAAGTAAAAGTGTTATCATCGGCCTGGCCGATGCTTTGATACCCTCCACTGCATACAAGTCATGCAAAATACCAGAACTACTTGACCGACATAGCCCATTTTTAATACCAACCTGACGCCGATAAAAAGAAGTCCTTTCACCAAATTTCATTCAGCTACGTCAATTACTTTGCGCGCCATCGTGTTTTCAACAGACAGAGAGACACATGGGTCCAATATTGGTTTTGTATGGGAGGTACCAGAACTACTTGACCGACATACCCCGTTTTCGATATCAACCTGACGCTGATAAAAATAAGTGCTCTCACTAAATTTCATTCACCTACGTCAGTTACTTTGGGCGCTATCGTGCTTTCAACAGACAGACAGACGGACATGGCTAAATCGATTCAGAATGTGATCCTGATTCAGAATATATATAATTTATGAGGTCTCCGGTGACTCCTTCTTGGCATTACAAATGTATTGGCAAAGTGAATATACCTTCCTCTGGAGGGTATAAAAATGGACACTCTAGCACCCTGGAAGTCTGCAGAAGCAGGCATGAGTGAAAACCATTTTAACTACTTATTCATCTACACAGCTAGTCGAGGAAGCAAATATTGAACCCAAGTAAAGTAAATGCTACAAAAAGCTCATAATGTTGGCAAGGTCTTTTAAATAAGCCTCTTGAGGTACGAAATGAGATTAAAAACAACTCTCCTCGACCAAGTGCATTAAAGACCGGTATCAAACAAAAGTACAAAAAAAAAGACAATAGCTAGCTTCTTTCCCCTTGTCGACTGATATTGTCGCCTGTAGACGGAGAAAAGATTTCTGTAGTATAAAAAAATGTTCTGATTTTATTTTAGGATTAAAATTGACATTAAAAAAATTATTTCGTGTAAAGTGGTTAGGACGCCTTTTAACAAATATACCAAGAATGGCTCATCGTACATAAAAGTTATTAACATATTTTTTATATGAAATTAAATTGCCTCTCTTTTTTAGTATTTCTTTGAGTATTTTTTTGTAGAACTCATACTCGTACTTTACAAATTAAAATTAACAGAGCCGACAAAAAAATTTAAGGACCGTTTTGTCAATTCTGCAAACAAAGTGGTAAGTATGTGGGACTACTATGCGAGGGAATCCGAAAAAAACCCAAATTCCAACTTAAGGATTTTTCCACTGCGCCATCTCTCGCGATCATCTGACAAACATTCGAGAGTATAACGGTAATAAAAGGGCATTTGAATTGCATACATCACTTTCATTCGTCCCGAAAATGAAAAGCTTTAAACACAAAATGAATTGTTGTGAGAAGCCAGGATCTCTTACGGACCTGTTGCTCCAGTTATTATTTTTTTCAATGTTTCTTCTTGCGAAGAAACACAAGAAGTAAATTCCAGACTATTTTTCCAGTAATTTCAAAAGACAAAATTGCAGCAAGGTTGCTCTGATGTGCTCTGATGTCAGGGCAAATATTTAAGCTGGGCCTAGAGTACCTACCTAGGGACCTGTAGCGCCAACCATTTATTTTTATTTTACTAGTAGTTTACGTAACAAAGCAACTTTTCAACTGTTTTTGGAAATGAATAGGAACCAAAAAAGTGTTGCTCTTATGATAATAATGAGCAATTATTCTTAACCTGGGGGTCGATTCCCGTTCCGTGATACTGTGAAATGAAAAGAGTTTTCACAATTTCACACTGAATTCGATTCTCGATCTATGAAAAAATGAAAACAAATGTCAGAATTTTTTCATATGATAAGTTTTTTATCACAGCAATTTCATTTGTGATGAAGTGTGAAAACGTGATAAATATAAAAAATAAACAGGGACAAAGGGCTTCAGAAACCCAAAAACAATATTTAATCGATTTTCTTGAGTACAGGCCCGATTTGGCCAATGAAAAGTACACAGCCTTTAATTAACATAAATGTTTTTATTCTGCGTTGAAAATATTTAAACGCAAAAAAAAAAAAAATTAACAGATTTACAGCGTTCCTCCGTTGAGCTGAATCCATTAATGACTTCAATTCATTTATTAGATCCATGCAAAGATGTTTTGTAAATCTATAAAGTTGAATAAAGTGCTCCTCAGTAGTCACTTCGAACGGGTTATGATTATCCCAAAGGGAATGTCGCAAAATTGTCACTTTGTTTCTAGGAAAAAAGAACACATATGTTGAAAACAAAACAACAAATTGATAAATCACCTTTGTTCAATACGACGCCTATTGTTAATAATTATTTGTATGATTATTCCCGACATTATAATTATAAAATATATAAATAGAAACTCAACAAACTGAATGAAAACAACAACAAATGACGGATAGGTGACAGCATTTATCATTTAGTACATTTTAGTACACATTTAGACAACTGTTTATCATGATGAGTTCGAGAATCGCATTAGGTGTATTCGTGAAGTGATAAAATGAAAAGCTGCTGTGAAAACTGAAATGATAAATTATTTATCATTTCACAGTATCACGGAACGGGAATCGACCCCCTGAAGAAATATAAAAAGCTGGCGTAGGTGTTTCAAAAACCGAAATCTATCATCAAACCCAAACCAAAGTTCGATATCGTTTAAAAATTTTAAAAGTGTTCATAACAATCTCATCTATCAGATCTGAACCGTATACAACTCTACAAACAAAAAAATGTCTTTTGAGTCTATGTGAACTTAAATCCGCCATCACAAACTGCTATGATTCTTGGCGCAGAGGTATTTTTGATTTGCTTTGTGGAGAACAACTTACCAAGTTGGATATCTTTGATTTCACGCAAATTCAAAAATCTAATAACAACCCTGCAAATAAAGAATAAAGCTTACATAAAATATATCGATATGTTCTGCGATTTAGCGAAGGTCGTTAAAAAAAACGCTAAGAGGCATGATTTGAGCTTGCATTTAGACGATTCTCATCGCCAGAGCTAAGGCTATTTAAGGGTCAGAAGTCAGAACCTATTGCAATATTAGATGTTTATATATATATACTTAGTATGTCAGAACTTAAGAGTAGGTACAAAGTTAAAGGAAACACTATTGTTACATAGAAATTCGTATTGACAAATGTCACGTAACTTTTCAGAAATTCCGGCTCACAAATACACTCGCACCTTGCATATGCCACTTCCGCCTTGGGCAAAGTGGCTTGCAGCGTTCATAGAATTTTATACGTTAAATTTGAAATTGTTCGTTACGTGTGAATAATAATTTTTTTTAGGAATAAGTGTACATTTACTTAAAATATTTACGAAAAATTAAGAATGTAGGTTGGTTGAGGGCAAATAAAAACATTTTGAGCAAATTTTCTTAATTATTTAAGAAAAAATTACGCACGAAATCGAAGTTAATTATATCCAAAAGCGAGAAATGCACAACCATATTTGTCCTAATATGTTTCTAGTATATAAAACATCTCCTTTAGATAGTTTTATTAACCACACAAATCAAATTATTCACATTAAATTTTTTTTAATAACTACCAATGGCATTCAGTTATGGTAAGATGTGGTATTCCCGAACTCTTTCACATTTCCCCATGGTTGCCGAGGTTGGCAACATTTATGTTTGTATTTTTTGTATGTTTTTGCATGTCACACGGATTCCCAATTGACAGAACACCGATAGGAATACAAAATGGCGAATTTGAAAAAAAACTGAGGGGGCCAGCGGCAAGAGGATTGTGAGTTGGGGGTCTCAGTATGGTTTGTCTATGCTTAGTATGTCAGAAGTTAAGAGTAGGTACAAAGTTAAAGGAAACACTATTTTCACCAATTTGTAATAAAGCTCAACAGATGTTTCCACAAAACTTATTGTGATATTTAGCGCGTCTTCTCCAGCTCCGCTTAATGAAATAGTACATCCGCTGATGCAAGATGTAATTTTTACTTTTCTATTGCCATATCACTAATCCTTAAGATAAACAGGTGACGCAAAATTAATCGCCCTATCGGAAGATCTTATAATTTTTGCAAATGGCGTCGTACGTCAATCATATTTGACATTTGTGAACTAGACAGTTGCAGTATAAAATAAAAACAGATCAATGGAGGCAGAGATTAATGTGGTATTCGATTGGGCTTCTTCAGATTTGCTCTCAGATTTCAGATTTCGTGTGTCTAATCGAACATAAAAACGTCACTTGCGCTTTTTTTTGTGAATATGTGTGCGATTGGAATATGTGTAGCCTTCGACACTTTTCTAAGGTTAAATTTTATATGAAAACATTCAAAATGATCGCCCAGACTTATTCCTAAACATTTGTACATAAATAATTAACAAAAATAGATCCACCCGATGCAATGCGTTTCTTTGCAGTTGAAAATTTTCACGAAAACGTAAACAAACTCCACTAGTTGTCAAACTCAAACGCACGTGTATTGGTAAATCTGAAGCAAATCTGAGAAAAAAAAAATACAGATTCGCCAAAACCAAACGTACGTAAAATGTGTTCTGAGACAATCGTATACCACATAAGTTTTCAGAGCCTAATCGTTCACAAGTTTGTTACGAATAGCTTTAAGTTCTCATACGAGTTAAACAAATAAAAAAAGAACAATCCTTTCACTTTTGCCGCCCTTGTTCGATTCGATATGTTTGTTGAGTCGAATTATAATAAGACCGAAAGTTATTTCTCAATGGTTTTGAATAGAAGGAAAAAAAAGCGTTGAATATTTAAAAAAAATGCATCAAAACTTTCTTCAAACGGCACGTTAAAAAAACAAACACTAAAACGTCGGAAATCGCTAGAAGACGCTGTGCCAAAAAACGAGTGAAAAAGCTTAGCTTATGAGCTGACAACTAATTGCGCTTTGAATGGAAGAAACGCAGTCCCCTATTAATAAACAAATCTAGGATGTGTGCTCTAGTGCTCTTTCTATTCTATTTTATTAAAACCACTTCAGCCTGTCATTCGGCAACTGTGTATTGGTGAGTTCACGGGAATTCTTTCAAAATATCTAGGGCACTTCTGTCGTGAAAGTGCATGGTGGACATTCTGCTTTAATGAAACAGAGAACAAATATATAATGTGAGGAAAGAAGGAGAAAGTTCAACAGCGAACTTTAAGCGAATGAATATCAATGCTCCAGTCAAGAGGATCTTTCAAGTTTGCTAAGCAAGCTAAGAACTTCAGAACCCCCCGGCTGTTGTCTGGTTAATTCTACTAGATGGTGGCAGTAGAATGTTCTTGATTGTACCAAATACTTACAAGCTTTACGCGTTCTACATTTAAAGAAATATCTGTTTGTTTTGTTTATTTCTTTCATTTATCATTCCATTGAGTTTTATTTGACTTTATATACTTGTAATATTTACATAAATAGTGCAATAACGAATTTTTGTTTTTAAATAAAATCTTAAATGGCTACATTAAACGTATATATTTATATTTCCTTTTGTTTACTCAGTATTTTGTTCACAATAATTAATAATAAATATGCTTCCGGAAAAAGGAAAGTCAAGTTGCTACACTTCACAACTATACATCGATAAAAAAAGGCTTTTAAAACAAAGCAACATAAAGTCTAAATTCAAAACATTGATTTTGGTTTCATTCAAGCATTAAAGTATGTAGAAAACAAAAACTAATACTAATTATGTTTGCAGTCAAAAAATAAATACGAAACGATGAAGAATAACATTAAATTGTATTTATGAAATTGCCTTGCAGTTCCTACATATACCTAGTCATGTTTATAAAGCAATGGTACCGTCTTTTTCCACCAGGGTAAATAAATAGTTTAAGATTTATGATGTGTGCTATGAGAATTTGTGGGGAAAAAAGAAAGTGCTTACATAATACATGTTTAAGGTTGAACTTATAATATTTTTGTGTTGGTTTTTTTTTTGTTTTTAAATGAACAACAATACAAGCGAAAGCATTTCCAATTTAAATATATATAATACGTTTCTGTTATATTGGTTTACACATTGTTTGCAAGTATTCTATGTTCAGCTCGAATCAGTGTAATATTTTACTCATTCATAGTATTTTACGTACTAATTTTTATTTATTTTCTTTAAATTGTTTCTCAATAATACAATAATTTTGTTGTTTGCTAATAAAGGTACATAAGCATCATTTAATTGGCTTTGATAATTATTAGTTTATAATAATGCGTTTTCACTGTTTTGTTTTAGTTTTCCTTTCTTTTTGTAAACAAAGATAATATCTAAAATTTGCGCTTAATGTTAAGTTCACATCCGCGACATATGTCGATTATGTGAATATGGAATATATACCATCCTTTTTCATATATAAACTATGCCATATGTGTATAATTTTGTTGTTTCAGCTGTATGTAATATTAGTGCAACCGTTGTTGCATTTCTTTTTTTTGTTATATATAATTTAGGTTTGCTGTTAAGCATAGCGTTCGTTATAGTTCGTTATAAATTTCAATTAACATTTCTTACGAAACTTTTATAAGTATGTACAACAATTTTCAATTTTGTTTTCCACATTATATTATGAAGCGTATTTTATTTAATATGTTTCTGTTTTTTTGTATATTATATTTGACTTTACGAAATATTGTTATACTCTCAATAAATTTATAAAATTGATCGTATGCGTTTGTTATAATTTTATTCTTTGTCATCAATTAACTAATATTAATAATTATCTATTCATATAAAGACATTTGTTACATCCTGCATTATGGCATTGTTTTTTTATTTTTATTTTTATATTTATATTTAGATAGCAAATATCAATTTTATACCTGGCCAAATATCTTATGTAGAAATATATGCTGTCGCGGTTACAACTATGTGTCGTTATTTTCTAGTTTCAATATAAATAGAGTAGTTACATTTATTACACGTGTTTTTGTTTTTTTTTTCTTATTTATGATGATTTGCAGCAGTATTGTAGTATACATAAAATGCTTTACTTTTCTTATACATAATATGCTTTAATGCTTTATGTTTATTTTTGCGCAGTAGGTAAATGATCAAGGAGAATTGATGATTGTTAAGTTTTTGTATTTTTGTTAGCTGTTTAGATACTCGTATATCCAAAAGAAGTAGACAGACAGACAGACAGTGCAGTGTTGTGTTGTTGTTTCGTGTTTCTTTGTCAACATCAATATTGTATATTGATATTTCAATGATAAGTTTTTCCTAAGCCTCTTTGTACAGAATCTTGTTGGTATGTATAAAAAGTTCAATAAGCATTCATATTAATATTCATTTGTTTAATAAGAAAAATTAAAGAAAATTCCTATTTGGCTTGGAAAATGGTAAAAATTTATGGAAAGAGTGAGTTAGCTCTGTACACAGGGGAATTCATTTATAGTTGCTTTTGCTACTAGTTTGAAATAGTGTCGAGTGAAATGATGGTTTAAATATTGCAAAGATGAAAATTGATGACGATTTAGTCTTTGGATATAATTGAATATTATAGTATTGCGTTTGCTATGAATTTGTAAGCTTTTCAAGCTATTTTATTTAGGATTTGGTTTTTGGGGTAGTATATACCTAATAATTGAATTTGGTTGCTGTCAATTCCACGAGCTAGACAAAACAGATGGGTGCAATTAAATTAAACTAATAAGAAATGTTATTAATTATTTAAAGAACGTGCACTTACAATGTGGTACGAAAAGTTGCTCCAATATAATGTCATTTAATAAAAATAAACTAAAAACTTTACGCTTGTCGTCAGAAAATCAGTTTTTGTGGTGTAACTGTTATAGTTATAGATATACAAACAACACCTTCACTGGCTTGGTCTATCAGTAAACGTTTCTAAGCCGCCTCGTAACGGAGTAGAAGAACGATTTGAACAGTGCCAATAATCATTTTTTCCCCTAACCTCAAATATTCACTCGATAACGTCAAACTTCGTTTTCTTTTACCCAAATTTTGCGTAAAGGACCTAAGTTTGAACAAAGTTATCAAATGCATTGTCGGTAGGGATCAGACCTTATTTCATTTGGTAAATGGTGTCTTTTTGAATACTATAGCTGAAAATATCATGAATACGTTCCCAGAAATGTGCCAACAGAAATTATAGTCACTTTAACTTGGGATAAATACTAAGCGCGATACTTATAAACTTATTTTGTGTCCAGGCTAGGTTTAACGAATTCACAATGGCGAAATTTTCCATATAAAATTACCCATTGTGACCTACAAAATATTAAGTGTGAGGGTTAAAAATGATTTTACAAAAATTCCCTAAGTGTAATTCTTAGAACAAGTGTCAAATAAAAATATTCATTTATGAAAGGCTCGTTAAAACAACAGACAAAATTTCATAATGGAGAATCAAAAATTCTAAATGTTTCCCTCTCTTGCAAATTCGATATTTCACTTGCAAAAATGACATTTCCAGACAAAAAGCAAAAAAAAAGCATCTGTCAAATTCATGTCAGACATCCATATCAAGAAATAATCGCAGAGAGAGATCGCTGACCGCTGACAGGTAATCATGAGATGAAATAGAGTGACTCCACGTGATATTTCATCTCATGATGAACATTATGAGAGGAATTATCTTAAGTGGAGTCGGGGTGTTAGGAACTAAATCTAAAGTAGTTCGGTTTATGTGCGATAGGTGGTGATATTCGCATAATTAAATAAAAATAAAAACTTTGCTCGTTGAGTGGCGAAGCAACGGATGCATCTGTCACAAGCTGACGCTTTGAGATTAATGGCGTTTTTAATTGAATATCCGAGAAAATTGCACCGAAATTCAGAATTGTTCTTTTCAATGAAGTTCGTTGGAGCACTTGGTAGACACCATAATATGTGAGATGTAGTTTTCTGTTGCTACTTTTTTTTGTATTTTACACAAGCTAAAAATGTGTTTCTAATAACACAACAAACATTTCAATCTGATATTTTGCTAGAGTGTGTTGGTGAGTTCGGGGCAATTCTCTAAAAATGTTCCGGACACTTCTTGCACTTTTTTTTTTTCAATGAAACACAGAATACATCGAAAGAGCACTTCTAGATTTAGTCTTTTCAAAGAAAGGGCAATTCTTTTCTTCAATCGAAAACGCCATTAGTTTGTCAAAATAACTGCTGAGAAACTTCGACATTGAGTTTTGAGTACCGAGTCGGCCCCATTTAACGTCAACCTGTCTGATCAATCGCATGGGCTTGGCTGTGAAACTGCAAACAAGAGGTCTGTTCCCTTACTTTTAAATCTTACGAATTTGTACTAATTCTTACGAAATTTCAAAGCCGTTCCTTAACTCGAAAAATTCGTTAAAGCGGGCAGCATCAAGAGAGCTATTACCCCTCCACTGAGAATCTTACGAATTTTTACTCAACAAATTTCTTGGTAGAATTGTAAAAGCTGTCAGTCAACTTTCAATTAACAGCTGATTTGAAATTTGTTGTCCTATTTGACATATGAGTGCAATTGTTTTGATTTCTTGCCTATTAAAATGGTATCAACAGGCGGGAAAATAAAATTCAATGTTCTCCTTAGATTCTATTTGAAAATCGCGACGAAATTCTACTTTGCTGTAACGAGTAAGAAAGGACAATCGCCTCCATGAAATTTGTAAATACCCTGTCGCTTTTTCCTTTTCTCGAATGCTTGTAGTTTAATCAGTACAAACTTATAAATGAAGAAAAAGTTCGAATAATTTCGAATCACTTTCATCGCTAGGGAGATGAATCAAATAAATTTGTCAGTAAATTAGCAAATTCTTTGAGTTTATACAAAATTTTAACGACTTTTCGTAGCACTTTTTTGAGTTTTTGAATTTTGTATCTGTCATTATTCGTAGTTTACTACAAAAGCGTTCAATATAGCAGTGGTGTTTCAGACAGCAACGAATTTTGTTAATATCTGTAACATTTGACAATTCTGACAGCTCTCTCAGTGAATCTCGGTTTTGATTGGTCGAAATCGGTCGAGCGAGCAGCTGTTTCAATTGACGTTTATGGAGGGGTAGCCGACGAATCTAGTCGAGAAATTCGTGACTGAATACTAAGTTGACAATTCTCATATGTGGCTGACGTAGAAAACGTGACGTTCCCGACCAATCTAGTTTTTGCGTTCAGGTTACATCTCACCCAGGCCAATCTAGTCGACTTAAGACAACTAGATTCTTGAATGCGGCCATTTGCTTTTTTATTGCAAATCTGTATGCAAATTTCATTATATTGGAGCACTGTAATTGGTTGTAGGTTGTGTTCAGTGAACAGCTATCAAAAAAATTGGTTAAAGTGTTTTGAAATGAAAAAAAATTAAAATTTCAAAAAGCAACAACACCTACGGTGGAGTATTTACTTATTTTGGGGCATCTTTCGATTACGTCACTGGTGCCTCTTTTAGTAATTTCGCATACGTACATTTATATCTGAACATTTAACGCTTTAGATCAGATATTCTTCCATCCGATTCTAGGGATGCAGCTGTTCAAACAAGATAAATATTTTCATTTGAATTCAACAAGATATATATGGCTTTCCGCAACCGAGTCCTTCCAGCAGGCTCGCTCAAAGCATACCTACTGCGAGGAGCGCTGCTCGAAACACTTCAGCTGAGTATGCTTAAAAGTTGCTATTCCAAATGGACTTTCTAATTAACTACATGTGTGTACTATTATAATTTATGGCATTTTGTGGCAGTCAGTCCATTTGTAATATTATTTGCTTGCTCTCTAGTATAACTAAATAATAATTCAAATATACAACTTAATTAAAAACAAAAACAAAAACTATATTTATAAACAATCATATATTATTTAAAAATAATAACTTACACAAATCAACAATAAATAAAAATAATAAAAAATTATATATATAAATATTTAATGCATTGCAATTAGGCTACAAATTAAATTAAAACAAATCTACGGTTGCTCACTTTCAATCGATTCTTTCTTTCTTTCTTATTTTTTGTGTACCTATATATTGACTAGAAAGTTAGTGGTTTTGTTTTTGTTTTCGTTATTCATCAATTTCGAATGGGATGAGGTTATGTTTGAGCCAACGTGTTTCGTTGAGTAGGTATTTACAAAATTTGTTTGTGCGTTTGGAGTGTGGACTGTGGACTGTGGAGTCAGGCAAATTTTGCGACGCACAAAGTACTGCATTTACACGCGGGGCTCTGTCTTCTGATAAAGAGAAACTTTACCAAATTTAAGAAACAATTGCTAAGCAAGGAGCTCTACTAATAAAATGGACGGAATAGGGTAAGCATTTCTTTTTTTTTCCAATTAAATATTATGTAACATACAATATGCGAGTTCAAAGCAGAGATTTGATCGACAACAAAGAGCATCAATAGGCTCTTACTAAATAAGTGGATTATTCTGTTACAACGTATTGACTCCTTTCATCGTTGCAGCCTCCTTCAAATGCAGTACTGGCGGCGCCTTTCACTTTGAGGTGTGGATTAAAAATGAAATCTCTGCACAAAACTACAATACACAAGCTCTAACTGTGGATGCATTGAACAGGTTTAGCAAGGAAAATAACATTTACACTTTAAATTTAATAATCAATGTGGAGGTGAGGTGTGGTGGTGACTCTTGTATGCTGACTAAGGACTAAGGGGGATGTGTGAATATAAAAATACGTTAACAATGATGCGGGGAGGATAATAATTAATGATTGCTTCTTCCGATGAGGTATGTTAATAATGAAATGAGTTCACGGTGAGTGATTGATATGAATGATTTTTTGTTTTTTTTTTGTTTGTTTCTTAAATATCAACGGTTGTTGTTGTCATTTATTATTGTTATCGTTTACGATCACTGCAAAGTCGCGATATCCAGATGTTATTGTTGTTCCAATTTGTTTTTCTTTTCTTCAAAATGTTGCCAAAGCGTTCTGTTACTATATTCGAAATATTATCTATTTATTGCAATTCGACTGACTGGAAAGAAGCGCTCTCAGATGTTTTACCTTATTACAAAAACTGTTCTCGTCAGTTGCCTCGTCATAATGAAAATAAATTTTACAATACAATATTTTTGATGGCTTGGTTAGGCGCTTGGAAGAAAATGCATCAATTCGATTTTTAAGCGTATGACTCACTCAACTGCTCGAAAAAATACTCAAAATTCGGGTCATCAACATTAATTTCTGGACTAGCCGGTGGTGGCAGAGCAGCACTTCGGTATTGCTGCTGAAAGGTCGATAGTATTTCGCGGATCTTTGCAATGATCTCTTGCACTCAGGCATTTGACTCCTGCGCATGGGATGAGGCCGAATGGAAGAGAAAAAAAAAACACAAAACAGAAATTGAATGAATAAAAGCTGCGTTAAGCATATTGTGCTAATCACAACAAAATAACTTTGGTTGGATTTATTCAATCGGTTATGAAGGGTTTACCTTTAGATTATCAAAGTAGTGCATGATTTGTTCGTAGTCCATGTCCAAGTCGTCGAGACCGAGACTCTCACCGGGACCGATGTCACCGTCGACTGTGGTCGAGAACATTGGATTGCCAACGACTGTGGCCCGTTTCACTTGGCTTCTCCTTGATTTGCCCTCATCCTTGGGGGGCGTTATAAAGCCCCCATTGTCATCAGAACTGGAATTGACTGTGTTGGTGGTATCGGGCAGCGATGACGAGGGAACAAACGATGTTGATTGTTTTTTGTGCCGTCGCTTTACTTCGGCATTTTCATCTGGAAATATAAGAGGCGGCATTTAATCACACCGTACTTGGAATGGATAGAAGTTTAAATAGGCAGAAATCAATCGATAAGTACTTGGTCACTGACGAAGACTATAGCTAACAAGAAGGCATCATATAGTATTGGACAGTTGTTGATCGGGAAATTATTGACTGCTAAGTCTCACGGCTATTTGTATGTATATAGCACCATGCACCATGCTCACCATGCATATAGAGCGGGCAAATCTATAGAGATTGCCCTATATCAGCTCTAAAGAAGGTTATTCAAAGCGTTCTTCACGCAAAAGATACACAACTGTGCGGCTTCTTCACCATTGAAGGGTTGGCAATACCTCCCATTGCTCCCTGAAAAGAAAAGGAGTAAACAGTAAAATATCCGGGTGGACGTGTGAACTTTTGAACACCAGATCTGCAGAGACTCAAACATGGACTGGGATTATCAATTCAGGACAAAAATAGGATGTCCATAAGGATGAACTACTGCCAAAAATTAACTATATTTTTGGATCAACAACTGTCAGGCATATGTCGGTGACATATGTAGTATTCAATGTCAGAAACAAGTTCGAGGATCAGATGAAATTATTTCCCAACACGATTGGGAAACTGTGAAACTTTTCATAAACGTTTTTTTTAGTGTCCAGATCCAAACCAGCCAAACATTTCATAAAAATTGTTTTGTTTAATAAATGTTTGAGAAATATTTATGAAACATATAGGCATTTAATTGCTTATCAAGTGTTTGGCTGGTCTGGAAAATATCAGCGCTGCCAAAAGTACTACAAGCCGTACTCCCGTAATCGCCGAAGACAATTGTACTCCTATTTTTACCCGAGAGGTTAGTTTCGGATTTACCTATTTTTACTTGTAGAAAATTGTAAAACTAATTTTACGTTCTTTTGATTTTTTTTAACAAACTTGCCGCGGCTTTTCACGGTGCCACGGATCCAGTTGGTCCAATTTATGGTTGATTTTTATCGAACCGCCTGTCTCGAATTTGGCTACCAAACTTTGGAAGATCGACTTTAAAGGGTCGCCACGTCTGCCAAAAATGGATGCAACGCGCGCAAAGTGTCTGATGAATTTCACGTGGATTGTGATCACTCCAATATCGCCTGCGGGATGGATGTTGAAGCGAGTACGGAAAGCAGGTTGAGTGGAAATCATGGAACAACCGTTGGAAGAGTAAGCCTCGCAAGCAAATTCGCGTTGGTCTTTTCCAATGCATGATGTCGACTGACTACGGCGTAGATGAAACTTCAGAAAGTTTCCTAAAAAATGAGACACTCTCCATCCACATCCGACCACTCCCCCCCGCTTGGTGCCAAAATCAAATCAGCAAGTTTTCTTGCCGCACCCGTACATTTTCACATCATGAAAAGCAGGATCACATGTTGTTTAAGTGCATGTAAATCGATGATCTATATGGATCATCCTAGCTGATAATAGAAAAGGGCTATTATACAGAGTGGGGCTGTCAGTTCGGCAATCTTTCCTGAAAGACCATTGCAGTTGATCTGAAGCACCTTGAGATTGGGGAGCGGCTGCGGTGTTCTGCTTGTAGTTGGTGGTGGTATTGAGCTAGAAGTTGTGAGTTGTGGTGGAGGTGAGGATCTATTTATGGGTGGTGGTTGCTGTTGTTGTTGAGAGTCCAGGCAGCATTTGCCAATGAAGTTATTAGACCACATTCTATGGTTTCTCAGGCATCATTCAAGGCACTCCTTGCATTTGACTGAGGTGGAGTTTTATCGAATTGGGTTATGGCAAGTTGAACAAAGCCACATTAGGGGGTGGGGATGCTGTTGCGGCGTTCTGGTGGTGGTGTGTCCAGAGCGGCAGCATCGGCCCTTGAATTGAGTGGTCCATTCTCTGTGGTTGTTTAGTCCCAAACAGTTGCGTAGGTGGCACCATTCAAGGCACTCGTTGCATTTGACTGAGGTGGAGTCATCCGGCGATGAGGAGTAGTTGCCGGAGCAAGTTTGCCGGGAGAGTCTGCTCCACTGGGGAAAAAACGAGGCATTGAGATTGTAGGTGTATACGTACTTGTTCGGAATTTCTTTGGTTGGACTTGGTGCGAATGATAAAAATTTGACGAATTTGACGAATGTTGCTGATGGGATAGACGATCTTTGGTCGAGGCCGGGCTGAATAGTCCGGCTGCGAGTCGCTTCGGTACGTAGAACCAATCGTCGTGGAAGCGACAAGAGTGGTGTCCTACAGCATGATTAAAACATCAGTTTTTCAATAACAACCATTGTACCATTCAGGAGAAATGGAAAACAGCCAGAGACTGAAAACCATCCGATTACTAGACAAGTCTGTTGGATTACACCTAGCCGGGAGCACTGCCTACTTGCCCAACTGGAAAAGGTTCTCTTGGAGTTGACTAATCGCTCTTTTTCTCTTTTGCCTGAGAAGACAATGTATCCTATAAAGGAGACTCTATTTAAAGACCCTAATCTTGCAGCCTCCGCTATAAAGCGCAGAAGTAGTATGAAGGGATAAATATTAAGGAACGCCGTCTGCTATACTCAATGCTTACATGGCATATGTATTTTCAGATCTTCATCTACCCACTTATATAAAGAATCAATGATTGCAATTAAATATTACCAATTTTCAAGGCATTCAGTTGTAGTTCTTCTTCTGATGATGATTGTGCATTCGCTGATTTGTTTGCGTATGGACTTGCTCTATGCGCTGCTGCCTCTCGCTTTGGTGTAAGCGAATCGAATTGGAATGCATTCTTCTGCTGTTGTGCAGCATTCTCTACAAGTCTTTCGGCCATGTGCAAATCGTTTCGTTCCTTCTCGTCGTCCGTTTCTGTCAAATGACTAATTTTCTTTGGTGACATTGACAATTCCTCTGGCGAGGAGTCATCCTGCTGCTGAGCAACATGATTTTTCAGCGCCAAATTTAATTGTTCTTGAGTAAAGTTCAAATGATGATCTGGTGGTCTGTCGTAGCAACGAATGAGATCAATATTGCCGTGCACCTGGGAACGGCGATTGTGTGCATGATTTGGATTTCGATGATGTTTATGATGATGGCGTTTCTGAATGACCGGCATGGCTGTTATAGTTGAATCCTGTTTCAAAAGGACAAATACATTTTAGTTTATTATTTTCGTTAAAGAATTTCCTCAATAATTTACCTGCTCAGTGACGGTTTCGTTCTCACTGTTACTATTCACAAGTGCGGTCACTCCGATATTACGATGTGGGGGTACAGGCGGTCGATATTCATTCTTTCGATCGTTACTTCTCGAGTGTGGTGGTAAAGGTGGGGGAACACTATCGTCGCTATGTTAAATACTTATTAGCAAGTTTTTATTTTTCGTATGGTTGTAAAAATCATAAATAAAAATTAATACATTGAAGAACTCTCCGGGTAGTTATTTAGCATTCGAATGAGGTAAGGACAAATGGAACGCAATCGAGAATGGAAATCGAAATCGAAATAATTATGAGAACTGAAATAGGGCTCTTAATGTCCTTTGCATCTTTCAGGTCAACTGGTTTAAAGCTTTTGCCCTGAGTTTGGGTTACAACTTTGCACAGTTATCAAGTTGATGTCTAATTGACAATCGCAGTAAGAGATTACATCGCCACTCTAGCTCTTGTTCATCGATTTTCAAAAAGGTTATGTCCTGCACTCACAAGGTGAACACCGAACACCACTATCATGAGAAAGATGCAGACGTTCGGAAGTAGGTATCCCGATTTGCTGGTCAAATAGTAGTTTTTAAGAGCAACATCGTCTGAGAGGAACCAAGAAACCGAATCAGTCAAAGACAGTGGCAATTGATTGAAAATGTGATGTATTTGTGGCTATAAACTACTTGGAAATACGTTAATTCGAAGCGGCAGGGAAGCTGGCCAACCGAAACCGACTATCGTCTCCATCGCATCCTTCTCTCAATTAAGAATGTAAATGAAATGCATACTACTGCGGAAAGTTCACAGATTTCAATATATAATTCTTTTAATTTAATTCAAAGAAACAAACTGAATAACAAAGTCACTTACGTGGGCCTTTTTTCATTTTTGTTATAAGTGGCAGTATTCACAACATCGGTGCTTATGCTGGAACCCTGGGCACTTGGAAGATTGTCAAAGGTTGATATACTGTTAACAGCATCGTTTGGGTCGGAATAATTCAAGATCGGATTACTGGTGATACGAATTCGAGAGTCTGCAAATGGAAACATTTTAAATAAGTCCATTTGCACAGCCGCAACACATCACGAATCACAACAAACCTCTGGGGTTTTCGAAAATATTGCCATTTACTGAATCCTGGGCTACCGATGATCTGTCCATGGTGGAGCGGCCCAACCACACCCAGTCGTGTGCATTTGTTGTCGATTCTCGTGGCTTGCGCGAGTCCCTCAGCAAACCGCCTTCGTTAAAGCTATCCTTCGGTAGGCTCTCCAAGCCGGACTCAATGGTGATTGGCCGGAATTTCGAGGCATACACCACACAAGATATGACGAAAACAATAATTGCAAAACAGAATGCAGTCAGTAGGACATACATTCCAATTTCCATGGAGGTCATATCACCATGTGGACCTGGTTTATGGCGAAGACCACCAACCGAGTTAATGCTGCCACGATGTTGCCTAGCCTGCACTGTCGGCTCATAGTGGTGACTGGCATCTTTCAGAGGAATACCTACTGCAAAGAAATGTAAGCGAGATATATTTATTTGTTCACTAATACACCCAGCTTACCGATAATATCAGCCAAATCTCCGCTATCACGGAAGCTCTTGCGATCACCTCTCATAATTCCGTCGTTTTGGACTGTGTCTGGTTTGTTTACGCTCTCGCCGGTGTTGAAATCCACTTGCACAGAAGCCAAGGCGGTCGCTAATGGACCAGGGTTGGATTTCGATTGCTTTGCCATTGGCATACTTCGCCGAAGACGGCAGTCTTCTGAAAGCAAGAGCGTAACACGCAAAAGATCACCATTGCCTTCACCGACAGCGATTACACGAGGATGGTGTGAGGCCAACATCGGAGCAAAGGCGACCACTTCCGTATCCAAACTCTCAACCAATAGGAAGTAATCATCAACAGCAATATCTCTGTAAAAAGTTTGTTATAGAGTTTGTCGGAATTTGCTTTCGTGTAGGTTACCTCAGGGGAGTTCTGGCCCCATCGGTAAATTCCAAATCAATGTCCAAGAGTCCTTCCTGATACTGAGCCGTCAATCGTCGGGTAACCGATGTTTCGGCTATGTACCCGTTTTCGATAGTGCTATCGGGATTGATAGTCAGCTGCAGTCCAGACACCACACGAACAATTAATCTTGTCAAACTGACTTTATCGCTGCCCACACGAATCTCTTTGGCGCCAATCACTCTTCCAGTTATTGGCGAAAGGACCTTCAAATACCATCATCACGTTAATGCTCTAAATTTGTATTTCAAATTATTCACTTACCTGTACATCAGTTCGTCCCATCGATTTACCCTGCAGAATGCGACCCTTCAGACTGGCTATCTTGGGATCAGCCACTCGCAGCAGGGGTTGGACAAGATCAGTTACCCTTAGTCCGGTGCGGCGGGATATCAGATAACTAATTCGTCCAGAGTTCTGTAACGACACCCAGAAAGTTATGTAATCGATTTCAAACGCAGTCTTTTGGACATTGGGATCTTACCTGGTCGGTCGCCAAGAATCGAGCATACACCTCTACGGGACTTTGTTGATATCGTGCACGGCATATCGCCTTGTCGGAACCTAAAACATTCATAAAATCATCTCCAGGCTGACTCCACACGTATGAGCGCTTCCTACGGCGTCGTGTTTGTTTTCCATGCCTGCAATTGGATCTAAATTTAATTGGCACCAAGAGACCAAACAAAAAAAATACTCATACGTGTAGTGATGTTCGTCGGGTACTTTCCATCCCTTGATCTGGGATAACCGAAAGTCGGCGACATACACTTCGAGCGGAAACTCGGGCATCCAAACGATGAACTTTGCCAGACCAATGTATGTGCCATACTTGACGATAATGGACGCATTCGATGAGCCGCGTATCTCTGAACCGTCTACATAAACAGAACTGCACGACGAAGACACCTGCAAGGTGGGAGTACATTTTTTTATCAATTCGATTTCGAACGTTTCTTTATCACAGATACTTACTTTAATTACACTTTCGTCTTCGGCATGGCAAGAGCTCTGTAGGGTAACATCGGCCACCTTGCCGGCCTGTGATACAATGAAAACTTTCATGGCTTGCGCTACTTGACGTCCGGTGAGAACAGCCGTGTTCATAAGTTCCCAATTCTGTTGGATGGCAAAGAGAAAGCATGAATAATAATGATGTTGAAACGAGTTGAAGGCGCTTTATAGAATGCAAATGGAAACTTTAAGAAGATCAAGAGCTACTCTCTGGGAAAATACAGTCCTCTGTGTCATACAGTCTTGGATCAAACCGAATTTTGACAAAAGTATGGATGAGAATATTCAACATGACAACAGCAGAAACTTTTCGAACTGAACTGAACTTCTCGATATGGCTACTGCAGCAGACTACATAGCCAGAAATTCCGCCTCTAAGATTCTATATCAGTTATCTCCACGCATCTGCCGTGAGAAGTGAAGTGGCGAACACATTTCTTCTTTTTTTTTAAAGTCCCATGCCCAGTTGACGGACACTGCGACCTGAAAAATCTATTCTATCAATGAGGAAAGTTTAATCTGAGAGACATGCAACCTCCCTGATGAAGGTTAATAAGTCCTTAGTGGCTGAGTGCACAACATCTGCTGGGGTACAAGTCTCTCTATTAAAGACACGTTTTCTCAACCAATGAAAAGCCGGGCAGTCACAGAAAATGTGTTCAGAGGATTCGACATCCTCCAGGCAGAATCTACATTCTGTTTCCGCACAGAAGTTCATTTTGTTGAGGTGACAGGCTACAATGACCTGTGAGAAAGGCCTTTAGCTTTCTATTCTATTAATTAATCGTTTGGATTGTCTTAGACCCGGGACATTTGCGTAGTGTTGAAGACGAAGTTGTTTTTCCCATTCATTAATAAACCTTAACGCAGTAGCCCAATTGACTCTTGAGTAGGGTTCTGGTCCACAGAGAACAGATTCGGAACCAGCCCTAGCTAGTTTGTCCGTCTGTTCGTTGCCTGCAATATTCTGACGACCCAGCCAAGTCTTACATTGTTGTGTTTGGATAGGGTTTGCACAGCTTCGTGACAGCATTTAACTGTTTTTGAGTTCACTGTATTGGACGCTAAAGCTTAGCTTGTAAAGCTGCCTGACTTGTGTGACGGCGCCTTTTACACCTTTTTTAGAGATTAGATCAGCGCAAATTTCGATCGCATGGATTTCCGCTTGAAAAACCGTGGGACACATTCCCACGAGACTTTGGTGTTGGGTCCACAGACACCAGCTCCAACTCCGGAATCCATCTTTGATCCGTCGGTGTACCAGGCTAAGGTTTTTGGGTCCAGTGACGGAACACCATTGGTCCAACTAGCACGATCAAGTAATTCTACCATGAATAGTTTCCCAAAACTGTACTTCCTAACGATGGTGTCTGGAACGGAGCAGAACATGTCCTAGTTTGGGACTAGGTTAAGTATTTTCAGGTGTCCCTCGTGTTCAAATGATTTAAACCAATATTCTAGCTGCAGTTTAATGGCGCATCTGGCAGCCGTCTTCATAGTGAGAGCCCAATAATGGCCTCAACTGCTGTTGTTGCGGATGGTGGAAGGTGTCTTCCATCTTTTTGACGAGACGGTAAAGAGCACCCTCAGCAAACTTGACCTTTCTGACTTGAGTGTAGAGGGTTAGATATTACTCACTGACCTCTGATATGAACATCAATTGATCTTCCCAATTGTTTTAACAACAAAGGATGTTAGACTGATAAATGATTGAGGTAGTTCGCTTGGCCTTTTGCCACTTTTAGGAATAAAAATTACGTTCACCTGTCTCCAAGTGAAAGGAATGCATCCCCAATTTGCAACTAGCTTTAAACTGAGTTATAATTGCGGCAGTATGACGTCAGCAACCCTCTGAAAAAGGCTGGGAAAATGCCGTCACCACCAGGGGCTTTAAAAGGTTCGAAAGAGCACATACATTCCAAAAGTGGGACCGCTAACTCCCGAAGTTTGCTGACTTTATTTGTGCTAAGAAGAAGAGCACGGTTTAAATACTATGCGGAGACTGTACCAAATCGGTGCTGCCAAGAGCCCGTTTTTGTTACCGATTTCGTTTTAAATGGGTACATGCTGCCATTTCCATGCCGGCTGCTAGACTGCATAACGATGAGAGGATTTTTCTTTTGTAATGTGTCGAAAACGGTTAGCTTTGACAAGCCAGTGGTCTTGGCAAGATGGTGCAGATAAAAGGACATAAAATTGAAAACACGGGTTAGAATCTAAAACTCTGTTGGAAACACAACATTCAGAACCAATCCAGAATGGTGGCTCTTGCTTTTGGACCGATATGGTGGGGTCAACTTAAATTCATTGAGAAGAAGTGCACACTTATGTTTGAGAGTTTCCTCTACTCACATGCATATAATATAGCCGTACGTCTTGCTAACCACTGCAGCACATTTCAAGAAGTTTTGGTTTTAGTAGAGTCCGACGACTTGTCTAACACTCGATAGAGGGGAAATTATGTCGCCATCTATAGAGACAGACAGTCAGGCAGCTATTTCAGCTCTAAATATTGCTTCGTTAGAGCTTCACTATTGACACGATCAACTAGTCTGTCTCGCTTTCTCCCTCTTCTTCTTTCGACTATTGACAACCATCACCCTCCACTTCTTCTTTCCTTTTCTCACGACCATCAACTACAGCCCACACCCCCCGCAAGCCAATTTCCGCTAAATAAATGAACACCTCAGCAAAGTTTCTTTTGAGTTTAGTTTTAAATGATGCCCTCTCCTTGTTTTATACAGAATTATTTCTTTCTCCCTTTTTGTTCCGATTTCTCGATCGAAACCCTTTTCTACAGCCCCCCTCCATGGTTATAATCGAAACCCCTGGTCATTACACAACAAGAGAATCAAATTATTGTCAGTTTTCCTTCGAACCAAGTCTTTTTCTATTCCAACTATCTTGGCTTCTACCTTCAGTTCACAAAGCTTAAAGCTCCCTCTATCAACGATGCGCAAGCGAATCTTATAAGCGACCCTAAATCTTTTTTCCGATTTGTTTACTACAAGAAAAAATCCGACGATTACCCTTGATCCCTCCCTTACGAAAATATAGCTTCAAGTGATCCACACACCATTGCTAATTTGCTTGCCACCTTTTTTAAACAATCAAGGCAACCAGATCCTTTTTTTATTTCAACTATCTACTCTACTACTCCATTGGCCCCTTCCTCTCTCAAACTTTTGAGCCTACTGTAATTGAAAGTAAATTACAAAAACTTAGTGATGAATATTCACTTGGTCCAGATGGTTTTCCCGCGATATTTCTCAAGAAGTGTTCCCTCGTTTTCACCTCTTTCAGCTCTTGCTTTCACAAGGCCACTTTCCCCAGATATGGAAGTCCTCCTTTATAAAAAGGGATCAAAGAGCGAAGTTACTTATTATCGCCCCATTGCCAAACTTTCGCATATACGAGGGCCGTTTGATAAGTCAGTGACTTTTTGAATTTTTTGCTCAGTAACTGTAAGTTTTCCTGGGGATGGCGATGGGACCGTCCTGGTCTTTTGTGACGATCTCACAACCTCACTCAACCTAACCTAACCTAACCTAACAAAACTGTCAGTTTTTATTTTCATACCGTCAACTGTCATCTCTTATTAGACTACTGTAAAATTTTGAGTAGCCTGCGTCATTCACTTTGTGTTTGAGAGCTATTTAAAGCAATAAACCCATTGACTATTAGGTATTATATGGACTGCTAGTAGCCAACTTCACGCGTGTTCCAAAAATACAGAGCGCTACTGTTTTACAGCGGAAAACAAAATAAACTTGAAACGACTAATGTGGTTTTCCATTGGGCAAAAAAATCAATCTTTTTTTCGATTCGGATCACTTTTTGCAGATCTTGATAATTTTTCAGATTTACACATACTGCCACAAATACCCACAGCTGTTTCACGTCATTGCAAGAAGTTTGCTTTGCAAACAAATGCGCAAAGTGTCGTGAAAAGCAAAATAAAGAAATACATAAAAAGCAATTGATATAATGTTGGAGGAATTATTATCTTTATTATCTTCCTCATCATCTGGAAACTACGAATCACCGAAACTACTCCATTTGTGTCTACAACAGGGGAAACATTTTTCAAGTCGATATCCATAGCTGATTTTTGCAAAAGCAAATGCAATTTGAACAGCTGATTTTGTTGTCAAATACGCACTAATCCATTCACAGAAGCAGATCAATTTCGTTGCATGTTCCATGAGCCGCGATAAATCTGAGATCTGAAAAAGATTTTTAGTGGTCCCAATGGAAAACGACATTAGTTTACTTCCATTACAAATTTTGCGTGTAGTATGCCTATGCGTTTAGAGGGTGAAAACTAATGTAGGATTTGTGTGTTTTTTTATTCATTATTTACCAATTATGTATGTTTCTATATTTTACTTGGTTGTAGTACCTACTTAGTGCCGTAATTTATATTTTAATACTGCGATCTCAATTTAATCAAAAACTTAACACAAGCCAAGCGAATTCAATACGAAACACAAAACAAGTGAACAGCTACCGATATTTTCATAAAAGCAAGAGGATTGGTGGGCGGCCATTAGCAACGTGCTTTTTTGTAGTTAGGCCTGGGGTACCTACATTAATCTGTTGCGCTAAATATTTATTTATGTAAAATATTTGTTTAGTTAGCTGTTCACACTTTTTTTGTTCAAATAAAATACTGCTTGGATCATGGTCCTTAAGTGACGGCTGGATTCACTAAAAAGTCATTGGATGCATTAGATATTAAAACTACATCCTTAGAAAGAAAAATTAAGAAAAAAGTCGTATATCTCATGATGGATAAAATGGCTATAGGTAAGCAAATTCAGTGGGATGAATTAAAAAAGAAATACGTCGACTGACTACGGCACTAATTTCAATTTCACCCAAGATTTACCTCCCGTCCCGAGATATAAATATTAAGGGATTGAACGCTACATGGAAGATATCTGTACGTTTTTTATTTTAGTTTGTGAGTCAAAAAGTAAAGAAATTGTTATTTCGTTTTCTTTTTCAAAATAATAAAATGTTACAAAATTAATTTCAAATCACTCTTTGTAGCTTTGCTTCTTTTCAATAGATGACGCTCTTTTGTTTACACGTTACTGTGGAAATGAATCGCTTTCGACAAGATGTCGCTCTTTTGTTTACATGTTTCTATGGAAACGAACTTTTTTTGAAAAAAAAAATCGCTTTTTTGTTTACGTTGCTATGGCAATTTAGACTTGATGGCGGCATGTGCTTCTTTGCCAATCCGCTGTAAAACTGTAGCGCCTGTGTTTTTTGGGACATATTTTCTCGCAGAAGTATATGAAAATGACATTTCACTAGCAGTCCATATTTAGTATGTCTATAAATAAACCTCTACAGTTATAATAAAAATGGAAAAAAGTGAATTTCGACTGCTGATCAAGCATTATTTTTTATGTAAAAAAAACATCACCGAAACCACGAAAAATAAATACTATGGGGTATCTGCACCTGAGTTCCGTTGTGGTCGTACCAGCACAAATGACGCCGAACGTTCAGGACACACCAAAGAGGTCGTTACGCCAGAAATCGTGGATAAAATCCATGGAATGATATTGGACGATCGGAGAATTAAAATTGTGAGATGGCTGAGGCATCAGGCGTCTCAAATGAGCGGGTACATCATATTTTACATGAATATTTGGACCTGAGAAAGCTATCCGCGCGATGGGTGACACGCGATTGCTCACAATCGACCATAACCGAGTGACCATTCAAAGGATTATTTAACGATGTTTAGCCGTAATCCCGAGGAGTTTTTGCGCCGTTTCGTAACCGTTGACGAAACATGGATCCACTACAACACACCAAAAACCAAGGAACAATCAAAACAGTGGGTTTCTACAGGCGAACGTGCACCAAAGAAGCCTAAAGTGTGTCTTTCTGCCAACAAGGTCATGACCACAGTAATTTTGGACGCACGCGGTCCCATTCACATCGATTACCTTGAAAAGGGTAAAACGATCACCGCCGTCTATTATTCAGAGCTTTTGGATAGATTTGATACTGAATTGAAGCAGAAACGTCCGCGTTTGGCAAAAGAAAAAAGTGCTGTTTCATCAAGACAATGCCCGGGTGCATACGTGTGTAGTCAGCATGGCAAAATTCCACAAATTACGCTATGAACTGCTACCCCATCAAGCATATTCTCCAGATTTGGCCCCTTGCGACTATTTCCTGTTTCCAAACCTAAACAAATGGCTCGGCGGTAAGAGATTTAGGTCCAATGAAAAGGTCATCATTGAAACAAATGCCTATTTTAAGAGTTTTGAAAAAAGCTATTATTCGGAGGGAATAAAACAGTTGGAAAAATGCTGGGCTAAGTGTATCAAGCTAAAAGGAGATTATGTGGAGAAATAAAAAACTTTTTGACCAAAAAAAGTATGAATTATCCAAAAAGTCACTGACTTATCAAACAACCCTCGTACCCAAACTCCCCGAAAGTATTTTGTGCGAGTGCTGTAGACATTCTCTTTATTCATCGACTCCTATCGATTGCCTGTCTCTTTACAGTTCCATCTTCTTCAATACAAACCATCGAAGTTTAAGACACCCCCGACTCTTCTATCTTCCAACCCACCGCACGTCCTACGGCTCCAACGAACCAATTTCCCGTATGTTACGGAAAGTAAACTCAAACTTTTCCATTTTTGATTTCAACCGCGAACTCCTTCTAAAGGGCTTTCCAATAAGAGGTGTTATTTTGGTAATCAAAGGAAAATGTCATTTTTTTAGATAAATGATCGGATGTTTATTTCATAATAAAGAGGAAGGTATGCCGTTAATAATGAAAAACAACATCAGCCAAATGGCCACCACGAGCACGCATACAGGACCATATCCTTTTCATGAAATTTTCCATAACCAAATCGCAAAGTGGCTGCCCTATGTCCTCGATAGCCTCACGAATTTTATCTTTGAGGTCTTGAATCGACGCTGGGCTGTTGGCGAGACCTTATCTTTCATGTGACCCCAAAGGAAGAAGTCGCAAGGTGTTAAATCACAAGATCTCGGTGGCCAATGGTGATCACCTCTTCGAGAGATAACACGGTCCGGAAACTTTTCCCATAAAAGATCAATGGTTTCGTTGCTTGTGTGGCCCGTAGCGCCGTCTTGTTGAGTTCTTGTGGTAAGTGAACTTTATAAGCCTTAAGACCCAAGTCTTTATGCAAAATACGGTGTAATGACGTTTGTGGAATGCCCAATTCCAAAGAACGACGAGGAATGGACAAACCTGGGTTTTCTTCAACACTTTGGGCTACAGCAGCAATATTCTCAGTTGTTCTTGAGCGACGTGCACGGGTTTTATTCTTCACACTACTAACTTGTCCCAACAGCTCGAATGTTTCCACCAATTTCTGTATTGCGGTCCGACAAGGTGCTTCACGGCGACGAAAAAGTGCTTTAGTTTTGCGAACTGTGACTGCAAGATTTTCGCCATTTTTGTAGTGAATTTTAATAATTTCAATGCGTTGTTGAAGCGTGTATCGTTCCATTTTTAGTAATGGCGTAGTTTCTACTTGTCAAATGTCAAAGAATAAAAGCTTCAAAAGTGACCGCTACCGAAATAGCGGGTCATTCACAATAACACCTCTCATTGGAAAACCCTTTATTAAACTCAGCCTCCTTCACTCTAGTTTTTAAAGTGAAACTTTTAGTTCTAGTATTGTAAGTTTGACTTTCTAGCTTGTACTAAGCCTAATAATAATAATAAGCCCCCACTAAAGGTTGTAGTTTCTAACCTCAATCACAGGTAGAGTGAAGAGACTTTCGGTGTGGAAACCCATCTCAAAAAAGGAAATTCTTGTCATTTCCCAGTATATAAACGAAATGCCTTCACAGCAAAGTTTACCAAAAACAATTATTGAAAATGTCGACAAGTCAATTTAGATTAAAAAACTTGATGAGAAACTCACCTTAGATATTGGTAAGACCGCTTGAATATCGTCCTTATTGATCTCGAGCTTTGCTATGAGTTTCTTGCGCGTTTCTTCGGGCGTAGAGCCGGTGCTTTCTGGGGACGCATCCTTCAATTTCGGACTGTCGTAAACGTAGCTCACCGACCAAACAATCTTGCCGCCATCCCAGTTTTCTTTCGTATCGTTTGCGACTTCCAGCAGCCAAGAGAACACCTCAAACACCCTAAAAGAGAATTCATCAATCAACATTTGCGATGGCTGGCCATGGCCACCTCTTCACCACTTACTTGGTGCTATTTTCGCTTTCAGACTCTTTGGCAGTGCTGTCGGGATCTTGATCTTTTCGGAAGGCGGTCACTCGTGCAACCGTATGCTTGGGATTCTCCTTCTCCACCGACACGTTCCATTCATCCGATGAGGTTGTTGCTCCAAGTATTCGCATTCCGGCTTTAACTCGCGCCCTCACAATGAACACGGCTATATTCTGTTCGGATTGCTGATGCAAAAATACGGGAACATGAATTTTCGACATGGGGTACAGTGCTCGCTGTGGCAGAAGAATCGTTAATGAATCGTCCGCTCGCAAATCCTTATAAGGAGACTGGGCAGCGACCAGCGGTATTTGTGCAAACGAGGTAAGTGGCTGAATTTGAACCTTTGGTTCGCACTGCTCTGGGTTGCGTGACGGTGGCTCGAAGACGCTGTACGAAACTTGAACCAAGCGCTGCGGCACCTTCGGCGGAAGACTTCCGCGAGACGTCTTATCCGGTGGCGGCAACGCTGCCCACCAATTCGATGGTATTACAACCTATCAAGATAATTAGAGTTAAAGTTGAACACGATTAACAAACAAGTACTTACCTCGGCCACGCATACACCATCCTCTCCTTCGGGCATGCAACGACCTTTCAATGGCGTTCGAGATCCCATTGAAACATGCAACAGAACGCATATCTTTTGCCTCTGCAAATGACCACCTGGATCGGCGCCAGCATGAAACAGCACCCTTAGAACGGGCGAGTCACGAGGAATTGTCGTGCGCACCAAATGCGCCGATATATCCAAGTGCAGATTTGTCTGTTGCAGTTCCATGAGTGCGACAGTGGTATTCTAGAAGGGAGAAAACAAACAACACGCAATTTAATTAATCTGAATCCATATACATGCTTCTCGATATGTCAACTGATCTCCTTTGGACTGCAACGCATGGAGGCAGTGCTACAGAATGGAACTCGACTTACGTTTAGATGATCTCCTTGAGTTTCTATGGCATCCGGAACAATGTAGCGGGCAGGCACCGTCTGCTTTGTGGAAAATGGTCCGTAACTCGCTCTAATTGAAACAGGCTGGGTCGTCTGCACGACTGTGAATCGATCGACGGACAGCACCGAGTCTTGGGCAACTCGTGGTCGCGCAACAGATTGCACATTTGATATCTCTGGAGTGACCGGCGGCTGTCGGGGGGAATGCTTCAGGAAAAATCCACTGTCGGCAGCTTCGAAGTGAACCTCAACGGATCGACATCGGTCTGCAAATGTTAATAAGGAAAAGTATTTTAATTTAGATCAGTTAATCGTGCATAAAGGAAGACGATTAACCCAGCACTTAACATGTGTTTGGGGAGGAGTTTTCTGTTTTTAAAATGAGTTTTTTTACGAAAACTAGAATGGCCATTGATGTGAGGCATTCGTTTTAACAATTGGAACAAACTTCTGTGCGAAGTAAAGTATTGTAGTAGATTACGGTCCGAACGGATGACGAAATAAATTCAAATTTGTTTCGGCGGGTTTTTGCAAGAGAACGACTCATCATTCTGCTCTCGTCTTTCATTCTTCTTATCATTCATACTTATGAGAGATGTCAAGAACGTATATAAAAGTGGGGACCTTCAAGTATCTAATTTAGTAAGTCTGACAGCTCTCTGACTAGATGTATGTCGGTTCTGATTGGGGGAAATCGGTCAAATGAGCAGCTGTTTCAGTTGACGTTTATGGAATGGTAGCCAACGAATCTAGTCAAGCAAATTCGTGACTGAGTATACTAAGTTGACAGTTCTCATATGTGGCTGACGTAGAAAACGTGACGTTCTCGACCAATCTAGTTTTTGCGTTCAGGTTACATCGCATCCAGACCAATCTAGTCGACTTAAGATAAGTAGATTCCTGAATGCGGCCAGTGTTAAATAATTAAAAATTAATAAAAGGTCTGTTCCCTTACTTTCCTGTTCAATGTTGACAATGTGTCACATTTTTCTCATTGCGGGAGAATTCGCTCACCGAAATGAAAAATAACCACATAAAGTAAAACCAAAAAACAGATCCGTAGGCCTAACTTCTCACAACCATTCGTTTTGTGTGAGTTTTTCATTTTTAGGACGAATGAAAGGGACCTTCAATTTTATGCCGAGTCGAAACGGCTAATTGAGAAGCTCATTCATGAGAGTTACTTATACTCTCGAATGCTTGTCAGACGTCAGGCGCAGTGAAAAAAAGCCTTAAGTTGGAAGTTGGGTTGGGTTGAATTGCTTCTATTACAGAAATCTACGTTTCTGGTCCTTCACACATCTAATTTAATACTTGACAAAACAAAATATAAATGAAATCTAATAAAATGTCAGTTAGAAAATAGCAGCTGTCAGCTATAACCAAGTAGCCCATAGAAATATCTTGAAGTAATATTTGCAGATGGAGGGGAAATGTTTTTATCTGCCTTTGTGGCTCTTTCTGCCCAACTTTTGCGTAAGGGAATGACGTTTGACTAATGTGTTCCAATGCATTATCGTTAGGGAACAAACGTCCATAAATAATAAATTAATAAGTGTGGTTAGAGCCGTCGGTCGAGATACGGCAACTTAACGAAAGTGCCTTTCTGCGGCAACCAATTTGACAACCAATGCTGATTCAATATCATGTAGTCTCGGTATCAATCAAGGAAATTGGAGATTGGAACTGCGAGTTTGGAGAACGTGCCGTTTTTCTATGCGGAAAAGTATTTGGATTCATGGTTCCAAAGAAAGTATTTGTAAGTACTATAAGTTGCAGTCATTCTTCGTAGCTAGTTTTCCAATTTTGGAGTGCTTTCCAAATTAAGTACCGGCCAAAGAATCAGACTCTCAAATCTTTGGACACATAAAACGTAATCGAGAGAGCAAGATATTATCCCTGCACTGAGAATGGTACGAATTTTTCTCAACAAATTTCTTGTATTAAGATTTGGAAAAGCTGTCAGTCCAGATTTTTTGAATTTTGCTATCCTTTTTTACATACACGTGCATTTGTTTTTATTTCCTGCGTAGCAAAATGGTTTCAATTGGCGGCAAAATAAATATCTACAAAATGCCCGCGTTCCTCTGCCCGCTAGATGACTAGCGGCATGTCAAACTCCATATAAAAAAAGTTGACATTTCACCATTTGCGCTAGACGTCTAGCACTTTTTGTAAAATGCATTTTTTTTTATATGTAGTTTGACATGCTGCTAGTCATCTAGCGGGCAGAGGAACGCGGGCAATGTTCACCTCAAGATTCCTTTGGCTAGTCATTCATTCGTTATCACATCAGTGTCGCTTTTCCTCTTCCGAATTACTTTCATCGCTGTGGGTGAATCGATCGAAGTAAAGTAGAATTTTCAGCACACATTTTACAACAACTACTGCGAGTCTCGAAGTGTAAAGTAGAGCGTAGTTGTTGTAATTGCGTGCTGAAAAGCCTACTTTATTCCCTGCTTTGCTGAGATCGAAGCTCAAAAAAACAGGTTTATTGTTGTAGCAAATTATTCGAGATTATTTTTAAAATTTTTGAATTGTGTATCTGTCATTTTTCAAAGATTACTACAAAAGCGTTCCATAACTTCTTCGCAAGTGTCTTTGCGAGAGAGAGTGAATTTATTCCCACCTGTGCCATTTCGGCGGTTTTTTTTCAAGGGACAACCGAACTTTTAAAGACTTGCATTCAAAAGTAAAAGTGAGCTAGCGGAGATTGGCGAGAAAAAACATCAACTGGGTTCACAAATATGTTTAAGAAAAGACTCGTGGAAATGACTAAAATTTAAGCACAAAAAAAAACCCACACTGTACCAGGGAAGCTGTTGAAGAGCAACAAGTTGGCCTTTTCCAAAGGAAACAATAAATCTCTAATCAAATCTGCTTTATTAAGGTTATGTACGTTTTTATCGGGCCCATGTTAGAAAGGGTAGGATACTGACTATAGATTTAGTTTACAACATCTACCACGAAAAAAAAAAAAACTGAAGTATGTGGATGAAAACGGCAGATTCCTTAGCAGACTTAGAGGATATTCACTTAATCTCATAACTTTATGCAGCTCAAAAATTCATTAATTTCAGCGGTGCTTTATTCATAACATCCCTCGAAAATATCAATGCGTAAATTGCGTAAATAGACTGTCAAGTCGGTTGTCAAACTCAGCTGTTCAAATTATTTCCAAATTATCGAAATGCCGAAAGTAAGCCAAAAGAAAAAAACTAACAAACAAATCATAAACATTTTCATTTCTAAGTATTCAAAATTATTTCTTTACTGGAATTACCATTTTGAGATCTTCCTAAACAAAAACTCTGAAAACAAACAAACAACAGACGACTATCTGTCAAAGTTTGACATTTGTGATTTGCGCAACTTTCCGCGGTTAATTTCCGAGCCTTAATCGTCGCGGAAAATAACGAAGCCTGCGCAAAATATTCTCCATACAAAATCTGACAGTTCATTTACGAGGTGGTAAATTTCTGCAGTTTAGGACTATACACATGACAGCGAATTGCAAACTGCGAACATTCGTATAGTTTCTGACATTTCATTCACATGAAAAGTATTTTTAGTCGCAGATACCCGCGATTCAGTTTCATTTTTAAAGGTTAGATAAGTTTGAGCGAATTCTCAATTCATAAATGCAATTAAATTGATTTGTTCGCAAGTTCGTCTATCCGCAAGTCGCCTATTCGCAATTCGCTCTCATGTGAATGGTCCTTTTACGAGTTTAAGTGAATACCCTTTTTGTTAATTGCTGTTTAAAGCGTAGTACGCTCGCTGCTCGAGCTAAACTTAATTTTATCCGGTCTCCAACTTTTCTCTCCAAACATCAGCTAAAGTTCTAGCTAAATTTTGACATAGAGTACGCGGTATATAAGTGTCAGAGAAAACAGCTGTTCTTTGAAAAAAACTTCTTTCAAAAATGTAATTCTCTCTTATTTCACCTATTTCTGGTTCTAGGTTCTTCTCGTCCATGTAATAATTAAAAAGGCTCATCCTTGCATACTTTTCCGCAACAGAACAACAAATACACAACGATCTGTCACAGTTAAGCTTGAGAAAATGTGCTGACCCATTAAATGGGCACGCTAAATTTTGACAGACACATGAAGTACAATCTGAAACAAAAGTTTGATTATTTAGCTCGAGTTGCGTACCACTCAGCTAAATGGGTTCGCTTAGATTTAGCTCAGCTAAATTTTGGAGAGAATTTTGTATGGGAGCGAAAATTTAGCTCGAGCAGCGTACGAAGCTTAATGCTCAAATGTAAAATATATAAAATCCTAACTTCGCCTACAGTCGACTCCGCTCAACACCAATTTGTCACAAATATTTTTTCACTTAAGCTGTATTTTCTCTTATGCGGAGTGGTGTGAGTATAAATTTATAATTTCTGTTGTCAAAAGTTGTTTCCAGTTAACCAATTTTTTTCAGTAAAGCGTAGTTTGTACGAGTACCCGACAACTTAAATTAGAAAACATACACAGCTGTTGATAAATAGAATATTAAAACAAATCAATGGCACTTCTTTTTTATGTTATTGGTGACAACTGACAATGTGATAAAATCAGCCTTCCTTTGTAGTTGTGATTGACATACACCCATTCCCATAAATGCGTATTTTCTCATCTGTGGCAGTATATCCAATTTTCTTAAGCATTCTTTTAGCATCCAATTTGTATTTCTGAAGTTATGAATTCATGAATAAATAATTATTCATACGATACCTCTCAAAATTGCAGTTTAATAAAGCCATTAATACTATCGTAGTCTATTCCAATATGTATATCATGTAACAATTTACACAGCTGAGAAAACGCCTTTGCATAATTTCCCACAAATGCGATGAGTAGTCAAGATAACGAACAATATGTCGGCAGGGAAAATGGGTCAGATTTGAGATTGTTAAGAATTTGTGGCTAGTTTGGTGAGGTAAAAATTGTGAACAGTTTAAGGAAATTAAATAAAAATGTACCAGTGCAATTATTGTGTTCATATTGAAAATCGATAACTGATGAATGAACTGAACAGTTCTGATAACATTCGCATTTCGTGCGCATATTTTTGTCAAGGAGAAGAATTTCGTTCGTCACGAGCTTTTCTAAGTTCTTACAAATTCACACATCAGGTTAGGCTAGTTTGAAGCAAGAGACGATATAAACTTACGACTAAGGACACTTCCCATGTCAGAAGCCCTCTTTCTAGATCCTACTCGTCGAAGCATAGGTAGAAATGATGTGAGTTTTATTTAAACTTTTATATTTTTTATAACATAAAACTTCCAGATGGAGAGGGAGAGAAGCATGTATACTGAGAAAGTGGAGATTTGTCTCCTTCCCTCCTCGCCTATATACAAATTCTGCAGAAATAGTCTAAAGCCTCTCTTCATGACATGTGCCCATTCCAAAAATATAAAGAAGCTAGGCCTAGGGTTGCGCCAACTACTTATTTATATTTATTTAGAACGAATGCAAAAACGGATAGAAATTATTTAAAACAAAGTGAAGCCACGACATATCACTAATGACAATTGCCATCCGCAAAATCTATTAAAATGTAGCCTAAAGCTTAGTACGCTGCTCGAGCTAAATTTTCGCTCCCATACAAAATTCTCTCCAAAATTTAGCTGAGCTAAGTCTAAGCGAACCCATTTAGCTGAGTGGTACGCAACTCGAGCTAAATAATCAAACTTTTGTTTCAGATTGTACTTCCTGCGTCTGTCAAAATTTAGCGTGCCCATTTAATGGGTAGGCACATTTTCTCAAGCTTAACTGTGACAGATCGTTGTGTATTTGTTGTTCTGTTGCCGAAAAGTATGCAAGGATGAGCCTGTTTAATTATTACATGGACGAGAAGAACCTAGAACCAGAAATAGTTGAAATAAGAGAGAATTAAATTTTTGAAAGAAGTTTTTTCAAAGAACAGCTGTTTTCTCTGACACTTATCCACGGCGTACTCTAGGTCAAAATTTAGCTAGGACTTTAGCTGATGTTTGGAGAGAAAAGTTGGAGACCAGATAAAATTTAGTTTAGCTCGAACACCGTACTACGCTTAATTTGGGGCCCTGTAGGTACTCTGTAATAATTTCGGAATTCTAAATGAGCCATAAGTACATTTCATTCCACTTTCGAAATACAGAGTATAGAAACGGTTCGTTTTGGAAAAATTTGACTTTTGGAACGAGATACAGAGTAGGGCTCCTGGTATACATATAAACTAAAGGGCTGTCGATAGCTAGATAGTGGCCACAGAAGAGCAGAAGGTGTATACTTTGGTTAATAAATACATTTTATCCATCACGGCATTGCTCAATTTGTTGGTTAAATTGGCATTGCTGCAGATGTAGATGAAGTGTGAGTTTATAAATGTAAAAAATAATGTTCCCCAAACCATGCTCATGCGACAAATATTCATGAATACGAGTCGATTCATAAATGCAATATTGCGCAAGATGTGCTAAGCAGAGAGTTGACAAATGCATGAATTGCGTTCACTGCTAAGCAGAGAATTCATAAATGTAGTAGATTTATATGCACTGCGCAATTTTTAGCGCAATCGTGCAGATGTAAGAGTCGTATTGCATTTGCATAACCTGTCATTGCGCTGTTGATTATTGATTAATTTTTGTTGAAAATGAGTGAACATACTACAGATAAGTAAACTGCTTTGAATTCATACCAAAAATGTGTTGCGACTCACCCAAAAATGATTCTGAAGTCATTCGGAAGACCCCAAAAATATCCTTTAGCTTTGAGAATGCTGCCTTTCATTTCAGTCATTCTTAAAATTACTAGTTTTATTAAAAAAATAGTTTTTTTGTTTATGTTCCTAATGGTTGAGAACAATCTATCATAATAAATATTCAAATGACAGCGATCGACATAAATTCCATTTTTACGCAGTTGTTCGTTCATAAACATCTGATATGTGCTTTGCAAAGCATGCGTTTGCAGGAAACTTTCAACTTCAATTTGCGCAGAGTTTCCTACTTTGCAGTGCGTTTGCTTTGCAATCCTTGCATTTATGAGTGGGCCCTTCGTTTATGAACGTAAACCAGAGACAAATCATACTATAACCCCAAATTCAAGTTTTCAAATTCCGCCATTTTGCTTTGCTTTTGGTTTTATGTCAATACAAAAACGCTTCCAACCTTGGCCAACCGAAAGCCATAAATGGCAGAAATATAAACAATTTTGTCAATGAAAACTCGGACAATTCCGATTTCATTCGAACGCATCATTCACAACTCGGAATGATCAATTCCTATTTCATTCCAAGTCGAAATGATATCGGAATATTTGTTTTGTTTGCTCTTATTCATTTCTAAATAGGTAGTAGATTACCCCGTATTCATAAACAAATGTGCACAAGTAAGTTAGCTAGTAGACATCAGATAGCAAACAAAAATTTGACGTAACTGACGTAACGAGTTGATACTTTTACGCAGCGTTTATTAATACGGGGGTTTGTAATTAAATAATTTGCAAAAATTTTACTTCTATTTTCCCTTCTGCCATTTTCTGCAGAACGGCAACAAAAACACATGCACTATTGACAGCTGACTATGATCGCAAGTACTGCCAAACTTCTGCGATGATAATGCAGTTCTTTTGCAATAATGAACGCGAAATTTGCAGGAATGCAGCATTTTTACATTTATAAACTCGACCGAAACTGGTGTTGTCGAAAACGCCCTGTTTGACACCTGCGATTGCACACAGTTCGCTTTTACTTTGGAGCGAAATTAGCTTCTGATAATTTTTACGACGTCACAGTGGAGAGCACCGTACGCATGACCCCTGTCAAGACTGCGATATTGAACGGTATGGTTCACTTGGACTATATTTAGGTTTGCGACTAAAAATCAAATTCCCCTATTTGCAAAACAAAATGATTTACCAATTATACCCAACTTCAATTAAAGCGATAGCTTCTGGGAGTTTGGGTTGCTAGCCATCCATATTAGTTTTGAATGCAAATCGTCTCCATCGGGGACACAGTCTTGTATACGTACCAGTGGTTAGAAATAGCGAACTGCATACCTTTGTTGAACCGTAGAAACATCGGACTGCAATTTCTATCTGCATATTCAGCTAACTCTTGCTCAGTAAATGTTAGCCCTTGGTCGGTTCCGTTCCGTTCCACAACGTTTTGAATAACATATCAAATAACAGGACAAGACTGCGCGCCTTTAAACCTATTATTATAGGTTACGGATAAAAGTAACAACCCCTCACCAATTCCTCAATCCGTGGGAAGGAATTCAGTGTCTCCCCTGACGATATGCTTGTGTGAATAAGTTGTTCTTACTTCCAATCCCTATATATGCACTTCAACTTCGCCTCTGCCTTTCCTCACACTGCGCATGCCTTTTAAAACTCCACAGAACCTTGATTGTGTCCTCACACATCTTTGGCATACAGCCGCACTCAAGCTGTCTAAGGGAAATGTCGTTAGTTTGTCATGCCCGTATTCCCAGTGGTCCTCGCGGGAGGTGACGACACGGTCCAACACCCAATCGACAACGACACAAAACACTAAACCCACAACGGGAATGTTCAAATTTAGATGATAAATGTTGCAAGTATTTAAAGTTTTACGATTGAGCCCTCGCAAGTCTCTGGAGACGCCTGTAAATCGATCTTCGGCTCATGCGAGTGTTACCAAGCCGATACTTGCATCACAACAGCATGTGATTAAAGACGAATTGGAAAGGGAACACACAAACACAATCCGGCTATCAAGGCAGGCTGTCATCAGCAAATAAACGAGTTCCTTGGAAAACAGAAAAATCATTAATCAACCGACAAGAAATGCATCAACATTGCAGGGGTCGCCCGACTCTGTTGTGTACCAACGAAGCAATGGGAAAATATCGATTAGGTTAATGTATTGCGGGAGGTTATTTTTATATCGGTTCCGCTCCTCCTGTCATGGATTTAATTTCAAAAACATGTTCTTCGTGTGCTCAGAGCTTGTTGGTAATATAAAATGTCGAGCAAATAAGCGAAAATGCAGATTCATCCAGCAAAGTACGTCCAAGTGAAGGGTGCACTTGTTTTGCAATTTAAATTAATTTATAACAGCAACAAAAAATAATTGAAAGCAAAACTAAGTGAATACAAACGGCTCATTACATTCCACATACACACATCGCTGCTGCTGCAAAACTGATGTGCATGCATAAATTGGACTGTCAGAGCCCTTTTGAGGGAACCTCTCTCCGACATGAGATTAATCGATTAATGCGTATTTTATTGTCGTAATTAAAAAGAGGTTAATTGTGCGCCAATTGAATGGACGAAATCGAAAATGGGTGCACAACCCATACCGGCACACAGGATACAGTAGGAGTTATACGAGAGTACACCTAGGCTAGGTTAAGTGGTGTCTGCAGTGGAATAATATATAACCTCGTTGGGGATTAATTAATCGGGAAACAAGACCAATGATTAAACGATTATGCAAACATAATTGCCGTATGCAGAAATGAGTAAAAACCGAATCGAGTACATGCTACTCGTACACGAGTATGCGTTGTATACGAAAGCGGGAGAGCGTTGGCTTAATTACGTTTTATTGGGATTTGTTGATGTACAAGGACATACGGTTTACTGCAATCTGCAGCCAGCCAGTAGTTATAATTTGCTGTTCGACAGAAAACTGGTTAAATTGTCAAAAGAGTGTGCAGGTTAATCAATCAACTGTATAGATTACATCGCAGGCTTGATACTGATATTTAGGTGACCAAACTTTAGTTGATGTTTTTGACAAATCATTTCCTGAGATTATTCGAATCCAGATTGGCCGGAAGCGGATTGACAATCATTTCTTGCGATGACCGATGGCGCACACACAATGCGATCAATATGCTCGACCCTCGTCACTTGAGGGAAGGTTATACGCCATTAAAACCTATTCAGCGGTTCATTACATTTTTTTATGGATGGAAGCGGTTGGTTTTATCGGTCCATTTCATCACTTTTCTGCCATTTAAGAGTAGAGCTTGGCGATCCCTTTCTACTTTTCGCATTCATTTAGATATGTCATTTGAGTGGTTGAAGGTACTTGTTATGTATGTAGTCCATCGACATTTACTGTCACGGGTTAGAAACATACGGCACATAGAATATTGCTGCTGTTATCGATTTCTATCTTCCGCGTATACTTTTCTCATTCACAGAGTGACATTCGCAAATTTGACATTTTACATGCAATCCCTTTTTTTCGTGACAGCTGACAGGCATTTGCAAAGTTTCGTGGAACGCATTGTAACTGTGTAAATGGAAAGCATGGAAGCTGACAGTTCGTGGTAGGGAAACTGGAGTTCGAAGAAGAAAAAAAAAAAAAACGACGGATGCAACCAAATTTTTGAATAACCAGCATTGAATTATGTATGCAATAAAAAGTTTGACTTTAAGGTTTTCCAAAAACACCAGCGTATTTATAAACAAATGTGCACAAGTAAGTTAGTAGTTAGTAGACATCAGAAAGCGTATACAAATTTATTTTGCTTCTCATGTGAAAGTGTGCTCTAGTCCTTTTCCGGAACGAAAAATCCCATACACAAATTACAACGAAATCATGAACAAAAAATTTCGCTCTCCTTTCAGTACAAACGGCTCATTAAATTCCACAAATTCCACATATACATAACACACATCGCTGCTGCTGCAAAATGATGGCGAAAAGTGGGAAATTGTAGTAGATTTTTGGTACAATTCTCCACTCTCTTTTCGCACACATTTATAGGCCGGGCCGGGACATTAAATGCTTGTACTCAGTAGGTTTTTTTGGGTGCGCACTGGGTTAACCCTAATGCGTTCGATATATCACTGAACTCGCCCTGGTACTGTAAACCTGTATTTGACATGGCTTCTAGGGCAACCTAGCTGCGCCCTGAACTGACCCCAGTTAATTTGTGGGGCAAGAATTCAGTGCTGAGTTTTGCTGTCATTTCGCTTGCTGTCATTCATTTTCAAACTCGTCATCTATATTGCGAACACTTTTATCAACCATTTGCATTATGGCAAACCAAAATTCAGAATTAAGTTCACTTATTTTTAACAATAAACGGGAAAAAGTGTTACCAAAAGATAAATATTTGTCAATATCAACAGCTGACAGACTTCAGGGCAACATTTTGCGTTCGATGTAGAAGTCGAATTTTCAGGGTTGTGCAGGGTTTTTGACAGGAGTGAAAATAAGCTGACACTTCTCAGTGCGCACTAGTGGACACTAGTGCTAGCCACGTCAAACAAACCGAGTATTGCCAGCATTTATGTAAGAGGTATGGGGCTAAATTAAAAAAAAATCATGGAGCGAAACTTAAATATTTTTTTGAAATTCCTAGGCACACTCATTCTGATTAAATTGTTTTCAAAGACGACAATATTACATTTAAAAAGAACACCACAAAAGAAACTCGAAATTGAGAGACTTTTTTATTTTCCATTTTCCAATGTTAATAAACAAAAAAAAAAAACATTTTGCTGCAAGCGGGCATATCTGGACAGTGTGCTTTCATATTCCTGCACATCTTGTGAGATGGTTTCACTGCTGAGATGTAAGAGTCTGTTCAAAAACTGTATGAAAATGGAGTTGGCTCATTTGCCATTAACTGTTTGGAAAGTTTTAGTTGTATAAAAATAGTACGTTCGCAATAAAAGTATGAAAAAACGCCGAGTAAAAATCGCCAAAATTTTAGCATAAATCCACAATGACAACTTTAAGCCAGTGAAAAGTTCGAGTAGCCAAACCGGAGATAAATAGCCAGTGCTGGTAACAGGTAGCAGGTAGCAGCTGATGGAATTCTCCACAAATTATTTTCCGCTGTCTTTTTGAAGACCACCGGAAAATTTCGTTCCAAAACAGGTGCGTACTAGACTTTAACAAGATTCGACACCAAACGACGAAAAGTGTTGTTAGACGGAGCCACGATATTTTCGACGATTTTCAGGCTTAAGGTCTCAAGCAAAAGGGGCTTAAATATTTGTACAGAAATAAGTATTTTATATCAGAGAAGACCAACGGAACCAGAATTTGCCGGATTAAGGTGTTATTCTTGATGTTGATTGGGATAGGCTAAGATCGTGCCAGTTTCATTCTCGTGTACGACATAAACGGTTTTGCACAGATTGATAGAAAACCCTTCTTTGCTGGGCAGTTTGCGAACTTGTAGTAGATTTCCTTTGACACAACTTACCACTATTGGCAATTGCCACGTCATCAGCATAGCGCATGGTATAAGAAGGCTTTATCTGTGCACATGGACTAGGCCGCAAAAGAGCTGAAAGTGCTCCAGCTTTGAGGGAGGGATTCAAGCAGTTTGAGTTGTATTTGAATGTCTTTTTTGACACCTTATGCTTTAATTCATTGGCGGCGAATTGGATTCATTCAAAATCTCTTCGCACGAAATGAAAAAAAAACGAAAGCATCAATGAAGCAGCAGTTTTTGCGAAAATTTGACTCGTGTTTGAAGTAAAAGCATTCGTGCTTAATCTATTGATTGTTTTTATCTTACAGAATAGCGCCATTGGTATTCCTCACACGTTCACTGTAAGTATCTGGTCCGACGTAGACGAATTTACAATATCGAAAGTTGGACACCCAATGTCAAAGTTGACAAAAATGTCACAATAAAACACGTAAAGTTCGGTGGAGACGCCATTCGTGATTTGTAAATCACTAAATTAAGTTCTTGGGAACATTAGTATTAGAAAGGAACTCCAAATAACTTAGCTTCAGTCCCTCTGATAACAGATTCGCCTAACTATCTCAAAACTGGTCTATCCTCCCGAAAGAATTAGCTTTCTTCCTTTCATCGATATTGAATGAAGCCTAGTGAGACTTAAACTTCTTCACCGCTGCAGAGTGTACTAATCGTTTTGGAGGCCACCTTTTATCAGATTTGTTCGCCTTAACTATCATCCCAACTTTAACATAAAAGACCGCTAAATTTCGAGAGCGCGCTGAAGTTCAATTCACCATTAAAGTTGTTAAATTTAAGAAAGTGACACCCATTGGAGAAACCATAAAATATTTTACGGATTGATGTTAGCAACAGTTGAAAAGTTGTATTTGCGGCTTCTTTAACAAGCCTACCTACTATTTTGTTACCATCTTAGAAAAGAGTGTGACAGCAAGAAACATGATAGGTGTATGTGGAAAATTCGAAATCGGTCGCTTATATCCTTCGGAGATGACGGCGCAGTTCAATATTTGTGGTTTTTATGCGACCATGCACATGAAGTACAAGTACGCTATAACTATTCTAACAAGAAGATGTGCATGCTATGGAAAGAACAAACCCTAGGTGGACACGTAATACAACATGGCTCGCGGAAAATCATCAGATTTGGCTAAATCCGGATCTGGAACGCATTTAACCTCTCTCAGATAGAGGACTTTTCAGCGCTAGCGATATGCAATAGACGTCATCAAAGATGTTTGTCAAAAGTTCATTAAATATGGCGCAGTGAAAAGAAAACTTTTCTTTTCTTTTGTGGGGTTAGAAAAAACTCCACTGGAGCACTCAGACGCAACTGTTCCAATTCCAGGAAGTGGATTTACCCATTTTATTGGACTTTTCTTGACTTTCTTAAAAAAGATCTCCCAATTTTTTGACACAGCCGGGCCATGTGTCAAATCGCGGGGCATTTGTAAGAATTCATTATTTGCCCCGTCCTGTCAAATCGCAAAACAAAATAAAAATCTTAGTCAAAGTCCCTAACTACAGGACAATTGGATAGCTGTCGATTGTTACGTAACGTTCCGTCTCATTTATCAATGTTGGGTGTCCTTTCTAGCTGACAGCATGTGCTTTGTTTTGGCCTCATGGCCACCGCTAAACCGCCAACTTACAATCGCGTCAGTGACAGACAGCAACAGAATATCAATTGACAATGAAGACTAACGCCGTTAAGACCAACACAAGCTTCGGCACTAATTGGTGTGTTTTCAATTCTCGCCCCCAGTTGAATCTTTCAAGGACTCGAATGCAATTGACAATGACAGGAGACATCTATACCGCTTATCATCAGCTGAAAAAAATGCGTAAACGCTGAGATGACCTCTCCATGAAACTCGACTGAAAACTATATATGTATAGATTCCTTTCGGCAATTTGACTTTGTCAAAACATAAAACACATCAATAAACTATGAAAGCAGACGGCACACAAAGTCGCCCTTTAACTTTGTGGTCGCTTCATGAAAGCCAACATAACACTCAACACCAATGCACGACACATTCCCCAACAAGAGCTCACTTGTAGTGTGTGAAACTACTCGCCTCATATACACAGTAAAGCACCACTCAATGCTCACTAGAAAATCCTTCACACTCGACATTAATTGTTGTATTCGGAAGAGACCGAGAGGAGAGGCGTTTGCCAACCCCACTTGTAATAACTTTCAACAAGTCTATTCCATATGCTCGCCTCAACAGCCCCCCCGGCCCGCACATGTACCGCAATCCATTTGCATTTCCATCATGCTAAGGCAAACTGTGGCAACGTCAGAGCAACGCGCTAGAGTGAGTTGCGGAATGGTGCGCTTATCAGCAAGAGGCATCAACGCATGCATGACATTTGTGTTCCGCGTTGGTGTGCTCGCTCGGGTATACCAACTAAATCAAATGCGAGTGCATGTGATTGTGAATTGCGAATCCTTCGCCTCTTCATATAGCCGAGGACAATTGGAACAAGTGGCCTGCCATAGCAGTGTGTCATGGCAGTCATAGCAAATTATACGTCCAGAGTGCATTGAACACAATATTTTAAAGAAGAGTCACACACGACAAACAGTTTTGCGGTGCGGGATCCTCCTGTCGACACACATCAAAATATATGCATGCAGCATGCGGGATGGGGATTAATTTTCTTCCTCTTCTCGGTTTTTCGCAAAAACCAGCTGTGCTGATTGAGTCATTAGACGACGATGCACTTCAAAGACAAAGTATCACAGACGGCAAGGCAACCCCCACCCGCTGTACGTACGCTCACGCAAAAAAGAAACACACTATGTCGATGAGAGATGACTGCAGCAACCACAACCAAAGTAATCGATATTGACACAGATGCCGTTCGCCAAGAACACTGGCGCCAGCTTAATAAATCTTTCACGTAATTTGCATCGTTTGTTTATCGAACATATCCGCTGCACGCATTAAATTTGTTGTTAAAAATATGTATACCTACTTCAGCAAACTTTGGTTTCCTTGGCGTCCCATTTTCAAAGCCACATCCGAACGAGGACAGCGTCGGCACCAGAATAATTCACTTAATTAGTTTTGGTCGAGATTGTGCACTTAATCTAGTACGTTCGTATGAAAATATTTGTGGTTCGTGCATGAGTGGAGTTTTCATTGTCGAGAGAGAGATTGAATCGCCAAACACAAAAAAAAAAATGAGATAATTAACTGTGAATGAGGTCATCGCCTAAATATAGCACCTACGTACTTAACGCAGGCACACACAATCCACCGTCGTCATCCGCGCCTCAAATTCAAGCGATTCCTTGAAATATGGAACAAACGTTGGCGGGACTGGCGCCTTCGAACTTTTGTTGGGTTTGGAATTCGCCAGTTGGCAGCACATTTTTGCAGGGGCAGTCTAGATGTATACGAAATGGAGATTTTATTTTCAGCAAACATTCGACATGCGATTTGATTATGACGTAATGTGTCGAGTTTTTCAGATGCAGATGATTCGAATTCGAAAACAGTACCTACTCGCAATCGCAAAGAGTATTTATTAAAGGGCAGCAGGGTCTACGAAAGCGGGGGTTTAGATTCAGCCATATTTGTCTTTTGGATTTTGGAATTATAACTCTTGGACTAGGTATACTCCTACAAGGATATTCGTATAGCTCGCAAAGATTGCTTTGGTCTGGTGAATTTTATCTACTCCTACAGTCGGGTCTTCAGACATAGGACCAATCGGTGAAGTGGACCACTTTTATTTGTTTTTCTGTTAAGCAAAGTGGGCGCAGTGGCTCAGTGTGATGAACTAAAAATGACCTGCAGTTAAACTCCCGACAAAAAGAAACTCAAAGTAAATTTTAAGGCCTTTTCCACTGTTCAGACTCGGCAATAAATCGAAGGTAACTTCCATTCGTTGAAGGAGACACACAAATGGGCGGTTGTGAGAAGCTATAGGCTAAGAAGTGAGATAAGTACGCCATTGTACTTTAAAATTGATACGTCATGTTTGGAAAAAGCAGCATAAGTCTATTGCACACAAATATATCTACAAAAGACAGTAGTCAATTTAAAAATACAACTTAGGAGACATAATTGTGGAGGTTAAACGAGTATACGTAGGCTTATACTATTGGCCGCATTCAAGAATCTAGTTATCTTAAGTCAACTAGATTGGTCTGGATGAGATGGAACCTGAACGCAAAAACTAGATTGGTCGGGAACGTCACTTTTTCTGCGTCAGCTACATATGCGAACTGTTAACTTAGTACTCAGTCACGAATTTCTTGACTAGATTCGTCGGCTAACCCTCCATAAACGTCAACTGAAATAGCTGCTCCCATGACCGATTTCGACCAATCAAAACCGAGATACACTTAGTGAGAGAGCTGTCGCTCTCAGACTTACTAAACTAGATACTTGAACGTCCCCATTACGATAAAATAAAAGCTGTTTCTTTTTTTTGTCTGGCAGCTAATATTTCTTTGACTTGTACTCAAATGACCAAATAATTTGGTTATATTTACAAGTTAACGCCCAAAATATTGACCGAAGTATCAACCGTAGGTAAATCAACTTTCGCCACACTACAGTTAGGTTAGGTTGGGTAAACGGGTGAGCAGAGCAGGGAGAACCCTGGGCTACCCCACTTAGGTCCTTGTGGACCCTTTGTGATGCCCTTGTTGGGGTCAACCGTTGGTGTTGTATCGGTGTTCTTCATCCCCTCTCCTAGTGGTTAATAGATGCTGTCCAGCCATCCCGATGTCCTCAAAAACCTGTAAAGATCAGACAGTGAGATATCAGAGAGTTCTTGTAGGTCATGGAAGAAATAGCTTCCAAGTGTTCTGTTCCTCAAGTGGCATAGACTCGGGCAATGACAGAGGAAGTGAGGTGTGTCCTCATGGACCTCTTCGTCTCCGCAGCCCCTACATATATCGTCATCTTTGAGATTTAGTTTCATCATGTGGTTTTTTTAGGAAGTTATGACCAGTTAGAGCCCCTACTAACTTAGATAGCGATGACCTGTCAAACTGTAATAGTCTTTTGGTCCGGCTTCTATTATATTCTGGCCAAAGCTTCCGTGATATTTCGCCGGTAGTGAGTTCTTTGCACCTGTTGTTGGTTTTCATTCGAATTTTGTTCTCCACTCGCTCTCTGAGATTGCAAAGTGGGGGCTTGATTGACTGAAGTGCTCTGTCGAGATCCATTACGGACCCCTTTCTCGCCAGTTCATCCGCCATCTCATTACCGGTTTTGTCTCTGTGTCCAGGGACCCAGCAGAGATTTGTGGTATGCTGCGAGCAAAGAACCTTGAGCTCTTTGCCGCAGCGGTGAACTAGTTTGGATTTTATTTCATTAGCAGAAACTGCTTTTATAGCCGCTTGACTGTCAATGAAGATAGTAATATCGCTACGGGGTATTGCCAATATTGACGCCTTACGGGCCGCTTCAGCGATAGCCAAAACCTCCGCCTGATGGAAGACACTACAGCTATCAGGTAGTCTGATGGAGCAATGTATATTTAATTCCCCAGAGAATATGCCGGCACCGGTTCCACAGTCCATCTTTGAGCCATCTGTGTAGATGGATATTGATTTACTTTTTGTGGGTTCATTTGTATTCCATTCTTCCCTACTCGGGAAAGAGCAGGTGAATGGTCTGTCAAAGTCCAGATGGGGAGACATATAGTCAGAAGTGACAACGTTCCCTACGTATTTGCCCAATATCTGTGCATGCCCAAAATTACAAGGCTTCCAAACGTTAGTTTGACTGATCCTTAAGGCACTTTTAGCAGCAGATTCTTCCATGTATAGGTCTAGAGGTGTCAGGTTAAGAATTGCCTCTACTCCAGCTGTAGGTGTGGTTCTCATTGCGCTCACAAAATATTCTTTGAATTTTGGTCACTGACTTAAGATTGGTCGCTTTGCTGGCGGCTTGCCAGCATACTACACTGCCATATGTCAGAATTGGTCGCACGACCGCAGTGTACATCCAAAGGATGATTTTGGGGTTTGGTCCCCAACTCCTACCAAAGATGCGGTTGCATGCGTAGAAAGCGTTCGCTGCTTTCTTGATTCTTTCATTGACATTCAGCCTACAATTAAGTTTCCTATCAAGGATAATTGCCAAATACCTCGCACTATCTGCTAACCTAAGGGGTACCTCCAGAGGTGGTGGCTCGAATTGCGGTATTATTCTTTTATTCGTGAACAAGACAAGCTCGTTTTTCCATACTACAGTGCTCGTGCACATAAACATAAAACAATCAGGTCAGCAATTGCAACATCGTTCCTGTCGAACGAAATGCAAAACACCTGCCTCAACACTTTTCACCAGGAAACACCGACTCAGCGCCTGCGTTTGCTATGCGATTTGTCTTAAGGTCATAAATATGTGTAGAATGTGAACAATTTTAGTGAACAATTGAATACAGATATCATTGCAAGTAGGCTTACTCTTGTATTCCCCATAATGTTTCGGGATACTGTTTTAATGCTTTTTCATTTAAAAAAAGGTTCTTTCAAGACAATGGTCACTGGAAGCGTGGTCAAAACCGTAAGCAAAGAAGTTTATACCTCTAAAGTAAGTCTCGTCACATATATCAAGCTATTTCAAAACTTCGGTAGAAGGATCACTCGACGAAATTTTTTTCGCACCAAATGTATGCGAATGTACTCAGCTTTCACAGCTGACAACGAAATTGCATCATCAAAGTAACAAGTTAGCTTTTCCAATTCGTTCACTCGCTCAACTGCAGCAAAACCTGGGAGAAGAGCTTGAAAAGATGATAGAACGTCTTCGTTGACCATGAATCTGTCCGTAAGATTTTGTAATTAACGAATCTATGCAAGGAATCAGTATAGACACTCTAAAATAGGCTTCAGTAGAAGAAGTTTCTGGATTGGAAGGCGTTGTTTGTTTCAATGAAGTTCTTGGAGCTCTTAATTCACCTTGAAATAAGTCCTCGGCAAGTTGGGATGCGGTTTGAAAAGCCTCGTCATCATTTTCTCTGATGTTCTTGAGAGAATTCGGAACTTGTTTTGTGCGGTCGATTGCAGAAACGAAATCTAAGAATATGTTCTGTAGAAAAACTGATAAGGGCAGCATTAAACTGAACAGTTTTTCGCGTTCAATGAGGCTTACTAGGAAATCACTTTTTTGGACCGCTGCCAAAAGGTTTTATGCTTCCGAAGACATCGCCCACGTTCTGCTTGAGAAGCATTTGAAGAGCTCAACAAAGGTAATCATACAGTCATCACGCCTTTCAATGAATCTTGTTTCACAGAGGCGAAGAAGTCGAGTTTTTCGGCTGTCTATAGGGCGTTCGGGTGGCTTCAGCCCCTCAAGCCCCCCCCCTGGCTACGTGCCTGGATGTCGATAATGAAAAGTAGGCCTTAAAAATGTTTTCCAAGACTAGCTGAGCTGCAAAAATGGTTGCACTTGCAATGAGTCCAAATCGAACAGTTTCATTTTGCGCCATTTAATATTACAGTGATGCCAATGCAAAAAAAAAACATTGTGACATTTCGGGGTTAGTAAAAATGGAGGGCTATAATGCCGCATTTACATGAACACACATTCCTAACACGGAAGATTAAAGGGATGCTTAAAACTAAATAGCCGAGTGACTGAAAGGGACGGCTTTATGTTTTTTGGTCGGCCATCTTGTTTACGTGGTAGGAATTGTGGGAAAGCTATGCATATGTTGATATTTTTATAGCGATGGCTTACGAAATTTCGCTTTCCTACAAACAAAATGGCTTCCGGAAGTGATGCACGGGCAATTTTTTATTTATTTCCTATAACTGATTGATAAATTGTTGGTTTTATTTACTGAAACTAATTACCACTTCTATTTCACATGTTTTAAATCAGAAATAGAAATGTTTTCAAGTGATTGCAGAGATGTTGTTCAGCGGAATTTGTGTTGTTTCCGTTTTTCGTACCTATAATTATGGGTAGGCGTCTGATTTGTGATCAGCATTGATTGCGGGCAAACGGATCCCTCTGTCCTGTCTCGTGCAAAAATGCGCGTGCGTGATGGCGTAAACGCCGTATAAGAGCAACGTATTGTCATCGTTGAGCAATATTTTAAAAATAATGAAATTTTGTCAGCTACAGTCCGCAATTTGCGTACAAAATATGGCCGCCATAGTGATTAAACTGTGAAGAGAATAGTTGAAAAATTCAGGGAGACTGGAGCAATAAGTGATCTTAAACACTCTGCATCCACAAGGCGTGACTGTTCGGTGCGGATTTTGGGCAGTAGGCAAGGCAATCCATTGATGAAGTCATCTTGAATACTGCGACATACCCAGGCTAGCAAATCCGTTGAGCTCCTTAAAAGACCCAACGCGTCATTAGTGCATCTTAGACCGACCCTCGCAAGGAATATGCCCGCCAATCAACGACTTCTGCAGAACATAGATAGACAGCGAGGAGGAGGAGCAGGATATTTCAGTTCACGCCAATTTTATATTTTTTAACGATGGCCTTCCGCGGGAATATTTTTTTTTCGAATGACAGTACCAATTTCATGCCTTGAACACCTCACCAAAGTGAAGCCTGCAGTCACTCCCTGGGGAGACGTAGCTCATTGCCTTTCTTTCTACCTGTTCTCAGGGGATACCTGCACACATTTCGCTGCACACGCCTTTTGTACCGTTGCCAAGTATCCTCCCTGAACGATGGAAAGTTACTTCCATTTAATGTGGCATATGCGGCGAAAACTGCAACTAGAATACCTGGTGTGCTGCAAAGCACTCGCACACACACACCATGCCCATGCACAGAAGAAATTGCTCGTCGTACCGTGAAGGATGTTTCCGTGAATGCAATCAGCTCATTCACAAAGCGTCAAAGTGGCTGCAACGTAAGAGCCAAAACAATGTTGTGTCTTGTTTCCCTTGCATGAATTGCATCCCAGTTAGCAGAAGACACGCGGTCTTATTTATTATTTCCAGGTGAACAAAAATATATGGCAACCTCAAACTACTTACGCTCGACAAACGATGACACAAGTATGCTCGCACTACAGACGAGCGACTTCCTAGTATGTGATGCGCACCACCTTAGATGAGGACCAAGAGTTCCTTTTGTCCTACCTGCTCCAGGTAGGAGGAGAGCAAAGGCAGCTCGGCGCCCTGCTTCCCGGTCCGTGGTTCTGTTTGCACTCGACCAAAAATAAGCAATTTATTCATGCCACAAAATATCAAGTGGATGTGAATCCACCACACGCCACACTACAAACAACACATATCGGGTTAGAGGAAGCACATCCCGGCAAAAGACTGCTTACTTATGGCCTGACATGAAGCGTCTTCTTTCCGAGGTTATTTGCCTCTTGTTCCTGTGTGTGTGCCAAAGAGGAGCAGCATGCACGATTTGCAGTGTTTTCTTCTTCCATGTGTTGCCAGTCCCTCGAACGTTATAACTTTGCTAATGCACCTCTACGTGTTCTTCCTTGTTTTAGGCTTACTGTGTGTGCTTGGAAATTGCTCTTGACTTTTCTCCGACGGAATGTACAAAAACAAATAAAAAACCATTATCCTGGGCTGTGCGAGGAGCATAAGCGAATTTCTGGAATGGGCGCTGGCTCAGTTTGTCTTATCGTCTCCAGACCGTAATAACGCAATGTGAACAGTGGCATTTATAATTGTGTACACTAATGCCCTGCGCCGCCCCGTGTGAACAGATGCAATGGGTTTGTTCGGGTGGGACGCAAACGTGTGTATTTTGTTGTCTGGATAGATGCACTTCTTGGCCGATGATTAATGAGAGCTGGAAGGGGTCATGAGTGCGGGCGCAGTGGATACACTAAGAGGCGCGTACTTAAAATGAAATGTGAAAGCGAGAAGTGACTTTTGGTCTTTAGTATAGAGTGCGTCCTGGGATGCACTCGCTTGTGGGTGGAAAAATGCCAAAGGTCAGTGCTGTGGGAAACCAAATGTGAATTTTCTCCCACTGCCGAGTTGTCTACTCTGTGACAGATGAATGTGAAAATGGAGATCGTGTTTTGGACTCGTGCACTTTTATTATTTATATCCGTCACTCGTTGGTTTATACTTAAATTTAACCCTTATTCGAAATTATGTTGCAAAACTTGCCTGTCTGTCTTTGGCTTGCATAAAAACAAGGCGCTTATAGGAAACAATTATTTTTGGATTTTAGGAGTGTTTTATAACCGTCTTGGACTGTATTTGACAAATTAGCGGGAAATTCTTACAACAAATACTCAAATACTGTTTGTTAAGAATTTCCCGCTTAGCTTTCATAATATGCGAGGTCATTGTCATAAGTTTAAGAAAAATTTATGAAAATAAAACATTTTTGCTATTTTTATTTGAGTAACCACCAAAACCGGCAAGACGTCGGAAGACAATAACTCAAAACGGAAAGAAACCCGAGTTTTGTGTTCGAAAATATACCAAAAAAGGAGCTAAGACTATAAAGACTGTTTCCTAAACCCTCTTGCCAGGACTATAGACGGTCGTAGTTTATATTTTCAAACACAAAGTCATAAATCGCTGCTCGTTTTTGCCGGCCATATGAAGGAACATTTTAAGCCAGTTGAACGCCCAGCGAAGATAATAATGCACTCAATGCTACGCTTAGGAAAGAAATAAAGAAACTTATGCTTTAAAAGGGTTCGACATGATTTTAGATGAACTCACAGCACATATTTAACTTCTTAATTTTGTAAACAGCGGGGTAGAGTCCGCTCTGCTCTACATATACAAAAACCTAACCTAACATAACTGTCTGAGCATGATAAATTCTGTGTACAGAGGATAAGGCTTTTAATACCACTGGTAACAATGTAAGAAGCCTTGACAGCAGTGGGCTGAATAAAAGGCAAAAACGTTTCCAGTTTATTGAACCCCAACATGTGTGTTCCTAAAAGAGCTAGCGGAGAACGGGGCTAGAAGTGACACTGTCGACAAAATTTGATTTGAAAAGTTACAAACTACACAATTGTTTCGACCTCAAACAGTACGGCTCCAACAGAAGTTCAATACAAAGTCTAAGTAGGCAAGTTTGCTTTGGAGAAGGCCAACATTTTTCTTCACGCGACTCTTAATTTTTAGGGGAACACTGAAATTTTTGTAGTGTGACAAATTTTGCCTGCTACTACTTTTAACCCCGTCCTTTTCTATTTAACATCTGCATTAATACCAAAATGTAACCGTCTTCATATGCAGGCTGCTGTACATGCTACAGTAAAACCCGCATTTGCAAAAACCCCATAAAATCAAGGCACTGGATTATAAGTCCTACTGTTTCAGAGATGAGCATTCTGAGCCCAGAAAGTGAAACAAATTACTCAGAAAGAAAACCAAGTAGTAGAGCACAATGAAAAGCAGATGATTGTTTTCCTCATGGGAAGGAATGTGTGAAAACCTGAACGGAAACAATGAATGTAGTAGATTTTTTGCGATGAGTGCATTCAGATCAAGCTAGTGAATTTTTTCGATTTGCAAAAATAATTCATAAAAATAAGTTAAACAAAGTATAGATAAGTGAATACGTGGGAGATGCATTGAAATAAATTAATGAAGTAAATTCTCATCAATGTACTGTTACTACCTGCAAGATTAGCATTCATATACGCTCTACCGTTCAGCTCTCGGTTGAATATTTCTCTCTATGTTCATCAGATGGGGTAATTTCAAAGGTCGCAGGAAGAACTTTCCAGACAAAAAAAAAAATGCAAAAACTGTTGGAAAAACTTTTCTCTCAAAAAGCAGTCGCGCTTTAAGAAAATTTATATAAAAAAAATTATCAAAGTAAATTTGCGATAGTTTTCCTACAAAGAAGTCTGCACGAATAATGTCCTCTTAAAATGACACCTTCAATAATTCAATGAGTCCTTGATAGGATAATCAATGGCCCGATGACTCCTCCAGCGTGAACAGCGCACCATGCAGTAACTTTGAGCGGGTGTAATGGCTCCTCGTGCATTACTCGTGGATTTTCGGTGCCCCAGAAGCGATAGTTTTGCTTGTTCACGTACCCGCTGAGGTGGAAATGAGCCTCAGCGCTCATTATGATTTTGGTCGAAAAATCGTCCACTTCGTCCTCGAGATTGAGGATGGCTTAGGCGTAGGTTACACGCGTTTGGCGGTCGACAGGCAGCAGCTGATGCACGGACTGAACTTTGTACGGGAACATGCGCAAGTCTTTGACCAAAATTCGCCTTAGGGACGACCGCCTGATGGCTAATTGCGAGGCACGGCGCCTCGGGTGTTTTCGGTGACAGTTCGTCATCTTCGTCAACAGCGGCGATATTCTCGGCACAACGGGCGCTCCGGGGCCGGCAACTCTTGGCAACGTCTCGTGTGGTCCCATACTCTTCAAGGTTGGTGGCCAAACGGCGCAGTGTTTGCGCAGTCGGTGTCGGACTACAGACGAATCGTTACGTTAAAAAAAAAGACATGAACCGTCTAAGTTCGGCGTTAAAAGGCTCCTCTAATCTACAGTCTTCAGAACGAAAGCGCACAAACTTCAGTTGCATTTGATCATAAAATTATATGAAATCCAGAAAAATGTCATTAACCATCTGGAGCAGGGAAACAAATGCAGAGACATCAGTGGCGTCGGCAAAACATGCAGCACCCATTTATCCTCATTGAACCACTTCTGTTTCCCTATACAAGCAACTGACTTTTTAATAATTTCTGGCCGCTCAAACACCCAGTTGAAAATCAGTACGAACTCCCTCTGTATTGAGCCATTAGCGTCACAGCACAGACCCTGTAAGATGTAGTTCCTATCTGATATCCAATGCCATATACTTCTAACAGCAGCACCATCATAAACTGATAAGTAAATGCCTCCCATGGGTGCTGACATGATTGCGCTTCCACAGCTCTATTATGTAGATACTGCGACAGATACCACAGGAGAAATTCCGAAGATTGAATCAATTTCACAGGCAGTGCGTCAACAAATCAACGCTAATGTGATATCATTCCCCAGAGGAGTGTCAACGCCATGCCGATGATGTGATTTGAAGACTTTTATTATTATTTCCCAAGATTGCTTTTCCAATTATGTGCCATAAATTAATTAAATTAAAAACATTTCGTTACCACGCAACAAAGATGTCTAATTAAAGTCGACTGTTCCTCAAATCGAAATATCCATGAACTGCAACTGATTTCCAACAATGAAACAAAACAGATACAGATGCACATCGGTGCTCTTCTGTTGTGGGCTGCTTTGGCAAATTTGCCAAACAATGCTGCCAAAATATTGATTTCACCAGAAGGGACCAAATGCAGAAGGCATTCCATTCATTCCAGCAAAAGGGGCATCGAGTTTAGACGTTTAATGGGAGCACAAGCTCCCATGTGCCCCACATTATACCGAGAGACAAAACAATCATGCAAAACAAATGACAAAAAAAGAAAGAAAAACCTTTTTCAATTATAAATGCACAGTTTTGGAGCCAACAATAATGCAGATGGAAAACGGGTGGCATCATTTTCATTTCACGCTTGGCATTCTTTTTTAGAAGCGACGAGCAGCGTTTCCCATCGAATTAATCTCAAAGCGGGTCTTACGTAACTTTTTATGTATGAGTTATTCATTTGCTTGTTCAATTGCCACACACGCACGCATTTTTCTTTTAAATAGTTTCGTCATCAAAGGCACGGTCGTTGAATGACATGTATTACTCGGTCTAGTCCTGTTGATCGATTTTCCTCTCCGATTCCGGCTCCATTGACTGTGCTTTCGCAAACGAATGACATTGACATCGCCCAGATGTATGCAAAGCTAGATGTCAATGGTGCGGTTTTGTCATTCAAATCGAAGATTAATCCGATTGGGAATGAGGTCGAATCGCGCGACGGCATAAAGAGGGGGAAGGTCTTTTTTTTTCCCTGTTTTGTATTTATTCTGATATCAGTGTTGGAGTGAAAAATGAACGGCGCCCGCCAACTATTTTATTGAGTTATAAACTCCCACCAGGGACGAATATATTTCGTTCAGTAGTCAATGATCCCAAGAGCAGAGCAATTTGGATGACAGAGATGTTTTCTACGAGTGCAAGGAAGTCAGATTGACCAAGTTACATGAACATCTGTAGTTCTAATCAAACTGGAGGGGGGTTTTTGTGTGTTACCATAGGTGGCGTGAAAACTAAACAGTTTTTCAACGGGTCGACTTTGAAATGGAACAAAACCAGCTGAGTGAAATTCTCTTTTTATTTGAAAGGCCCATGTAAAGGGTTTTCCAATGAGAGCGAATGAGCCGCTATTTCGGTAGCTGTCACTTTTGAAGCTTTTATTCTTTGACATTTGACAAGTAGAAACTACTAAAATTGGAACGAAACACGCTTCAACAACGCAATGAAATTATTAAAATTCACTACAAAAATGGTAAAAAACTTGCAGTCACAGTTTGCAAAACTAAAGCATATTTTGGTCGTCGTGAAGCACCTTGGCAATACAGAAATTGGTGAAAAATTTCGAGCTGTTGGGACAAGTTAGTGATGTGAAGAATAAATCCCGGGCACGTCGCTCAAGAACAAATGAGAACATTGCTGCTGTAGCCCAAAGTGTTGAAGAAAACCCAGGTTTGTCCATTCCTCGTCGTTCTTTGGAATAGGGCATTCCACATGATTTTTTATGGTCGGAGTTGGATGGTATTGATCTGGACAACGTTTATTTTCAACAAGAAGGCTCTACGTGCCACACAAGCAACGAAACCATTGATCTTTTACGGGAAAAGTTTCCGGACCGTGTTATCTCTCGAAGAGGTGGTCACAATTGGCCACTGAGATCTTTTGATTTAACACCTTGCGACTTCTTCCTTTGGGGCCACGTGAAAGATAAGGTCTACGCCAACAGCCCAGCGTCGATTCAAGACATCAAAGATAAAATTTGTGAGGCTATCGAGGACATAGGGCAGCCACTTTGCGATTTGGTTATGGAAAATTTCATGAAAAGGATATGGTCCTGTATGCGTGATCGTGGTGGCCATTTGGCTGATGTTGTTTGTCGTTATTAACGGCATACATTCTTCTTTATTATGAAATAAACATCCGATCATTTATCTCAAAAAAATTCATTTTCCTTTGAACACCAAAATAACACCTCTTATTGGAAAACCCTTTATATATGGAATAAAAGATCGTTTGATGGTCCACTTCGCCTTCCAATTTTACTTAACTCTGCAGCATAGTTCGGTCTGAATTTGAGCGAGGGTTATGGTTATTTTGGCTTAAATCATCGATTGATTGCGGCTTATTGGAATAGACCCACGACTTGGGAAAACCCCCACAGGAAAAAGTCTAAAAAGTCTAAAATTCTATTCAAGTCACCTCTGCGGAGATAACCATACCCTCGAATCGTTCATGCAGAAGGTGCAAGTGCACCGTGGCGACTGATGTCGCCTTCTGCATGTCGTCGTTCAATTTGGGCTAAAAGCAGTCGGTTAGCACTGTTCTGGAGGTCTGATGGTGGTGGGCTCACAAACGTCATTTTCGAAAAAGTACGGACCAATGACCGCGAAAAAGCGTCACCAAAGAGTAACCTTTTGAGGATGCATTGCCGCCTGGTGGGTTGACCTCGTCCCACTGGAATTTTCCTTGTTAACGTAGGCATTCACCCAAAAATTAACCTCATAATTTTTCGGTCAAAATGGGGGTCGATCCTCTTCCAAACTCCCCGAAGCCCAGTCAGCGACCAAGCGGCGCTGTCGATGGCCCTTAACTTTGAGCTCCTGGGACAGTTGCATCTTGGGTGGGTGTAGGTCCAAATTCATACGCAAAATTCTCCCAATTTGAGCTCTGCGAATGGCCGGCTTCTTGTTCACTGCGAGGAACACTTTCACGAAACGCGGGAATGTTTCTGCTGGATCTGTTGTTCCTTGGATGTATGACTGCTGATTGATTGCTTACCGAAAGGGTTCTCTTCAATTTGGCCACCTAACATTGGAGAGTCGCCTTTAAAGAGGCCACGTCGTTCATTTTGATAGTAAAGTTTCATCATTTGGACGTGCAGCTTAATTGTGAGTTGGCATTAGATAAGACCGACCTAGGCTGCAAACCTCGACCCGTCCCAGAGATTTCTATTAAACTGTTTTTTTTTTAAAGTTTCTTACGACTAGGCGAAGGCTTTACGCTATTTTTGTCATTGACACGCCTACATTTTGGCAGTTTTTTTTAACTAAAATGTGTTTCTTTTGACTTTACTGTCTTTAACTTGCGATAACTCAACTAATTCTTAATCAAAACGTAGATAAGGGCAACACTTGAAGACCCGACACTAACCCCCTTATTAATAAACGAAAGTTATCAACTCGTTATTTAGAAGTTACGTCAAATTTTTGTATGCTATCTGATGCCTACTATCAACTAACTTGTGCACATTTGTTTATTAATACGGGGGTAAGTAATCAATCAGCTTTCTGCTTCATTTGAAGCATGAGTTTTTGACCAGCTGCCCCTTAAAAGCTGACCTACAGACCAAAATCTTAAAAAAACTGTCACTGTCTTTCGTTTTCTCTGTTGGAGCGGAAAGAAACTGAACAGGGGTGGGATTCTGTAAGATGAAAACGTGCAATTGTTTTCGTTCAAACGAACGTTTTGCGAAAACGAAAGGAAACTTCATTTCAAAAATTGCGAAAACTATTTCATCGACGTTTTCGTTTTCTTTGCTGTATGTAACTCAAAAAACGAAAGACATTTTCGTTACAAGCGAAGGGAATGCAGCGAATGATATATTTGTTTGTGGTTTCTCATTATTTTTGGTTGTTAAAATAGGCGTTGGTACTAATTTTTAATTCACAGAAAATATGCTGGCAAGCGATCCGACAAAAATCATCGAGATTCTTCTGATCCACTTACGCTGCCCGATGAAAGATTTGTTTATTAAATTGATGTGCATTGAAATTGACAGTTTCAACCGGAGTTCAATTTATACCTACGTATAACAAACAATATATAAAACATTTTTCAATCCACAAACTTTTTTATGAGCGGGCCATTTTCCGCGTGGCGTTTATAATATTAAACGACAGTTGGCGTTTTTCGAAATCGGTATTACAGGTGGTGTGTTGTTAGGCGTTTTATGTCGTTCAACGACTTGTGGCGTTTAAGTAGTGTGGAACACAAGTTCCACAAACGTCAAAACAGTTTTTCGCATTCTAGCAGGCGTATTAGTCTCGCAAGACGACAAGTTTAACGACATTTATTGGCGTTAGGAAAGTTGTAAACGCCAAGCAACAAAATGACTTAAAATGTGAGTTTTGTTAAAATTTAGTCATTTATTTTTCGTCAAGGGTGAAAAAAAACTATCAAAAACAAATGAAACGCCTGGTGGGGTTAATGGAAAAGCATCTTCATCTGGCAACGAATTTTAAAAGAGGTGTTCAACAATCGGATGAGTTTCAAACTGGTTGGAAAGACGTTGCTGCAGAACTAAACGGTTTGGGACCTCCCCACGAGATGAAGAGAATGCCAAAAAGTACATTTGAAATCTTAAATAGTTTTTTATTCTTTATACCTACCCATTCTGTATATTCCATGCTGATACATACTTGTCATTTGGGAGTTCCAATGGGCTGGATTTCGATCTCATGGTTCTCCTTATTCTCATGAGAGCCTTTGTGTTAGTTTCCACTTCACTCTCATCTTCGCTACTCAAGACTCAACCGTAGAAATGTGGCAATAGTGTCCATATTTTTAAAAGTAATTTTTAATTGAACGCAGCGATTCAATACAAAATTTTGATTGTCAAAAACAACTGTTGTTGTGGAATTGATGTGGAATGTAAATTAGAATGACTCTCATGGCGTTTGAGTAGCGGAATACCGATACCAAATCGACAGTAAAGTGAAACGACTCCTGAAACGACAATTGTCGTTCAATATAAACGCCACTTGGAATAAGGGTGAATATTTTACACAACTGTTCCCATTTTTTTGCGGCTTTATCTCTTGCCTGAGCAGAGCATTGTCTTGTGTTGCTAGGAATACTTTTCCCTACTGTTGTTGTCGACGTCCTAAAGAATGGAATTAATTAAAATAAACAGTTTGTATGTCGGCAATTGTTAATTGCACTCACATTATTTTTCGAATATTCACCTTTTGTTACGACAAAAATATCCGCAAACGAAATATATTCATTGAAAGCGGTCAGCTGTAAGCCGTCAAAACAACATATTTGAACAAACAGCTTCTGAAACTTTAACTTTTTCGTCACACCGTTTCTTAAACCCTTGCGAACGAGAAGAAGAAAAGAAAGCAGTTGAGTAGGTATATAGGTATGAAGCAAATTTTCACTTTCGCGTGATTTCTTTCGTTTTTTTGAAATGCGAAAGTGGCTTTCGTTTCGTTTTTTACGGAATCCCACCCAGGGTTTGTTCATATAACTGATAAAACATGCCGTGTGTGAACACAATTTGAGTGCAACTCTTCTGTTCCCAAGTCACTTCCACTATCATTTGTCAAGTCCTGCTACCTGCTCTGTCTACTTACTACTGATGCCCGCATTGGGCACCATACTATGCTATTAATGACAGCCCTGTAGTTTTTGTTCAGGCAGAAAGCCTTCCTTCAGCTATCCACCACTGAGTCCACTTTGAGGCCATTTACATTTTCTAAAACGAAGCTGCCATCAGCGTTATTTCATGGGCAATCCATTTGCAAATCATATTTCTTTTCATCAATTTTGCAATAACTTCACGAATCAAACTGCCAAAGTTACGATATCGTCAAAGAGTCACAATGAACGCATCCCCTTTAAATACAGAATTACAAAACATACTCTGTAATTTATGAGAAGGATTAATTATCCCTTGATCGTCTGCGAATGAATTATGTAAGTGTAACACTTCATCACGTTGCCTTATTTGAAATTCATTTAAATTAGCATTTCGTTCTTCGAAAGAATACATACAGCGCCCGTCAGCGCACGGAGTCAGAATGAATACTCTGACAAGGGGAAGACGTTCTTGCTCTGGCTAAGTTGCCGGCATGCATTTTTAACAAGAACACTTCAATCAGATATAGACATTGGCTGAAGTCATTGTCCTCGTTACACAATGATGATGATTTTGCAAAAGCAAATATGAGAACGAAGTGTGTCATTTCACATCAGCATATTGCTATTGATGGTTGTGATGAAAGCCTTTGCAAAAGTAATCATTCTGCGAAGGTACGAGTATTTGCTGTTTTGATTAAAAGACATTCCTCTCATGGTTTTTTAATTTTTGTTGGCGAACAATTTTCCCACCTATCGTCGTACAAAGTCGGTATGGGCATGGGTATGGGTGGGTATGCCAATTCGAAACCAGTGTAAGTCGCTAGGTATATGTCCAAAATTCATGGGAGTTTTTAAATATTTGCAGTCAGGAATACAGGCAAATAAGCTGCCAAAAATATACTTACTTAAACTTCAACTTTAATTTACAAGGCTCGGATAAAACTCTGAAAATATATCACATCTGAAATCAAGAAAGCAACTTTTTCCCCTGAGAAGACGATTGTTTGGTAGGGCCTTGTCGAGAAATATTGGCAGGGGCCTAAGTTCACTTATATGGCACAGAAATATGGTCATTGGCAAAGGTAGATGAAGATATCTCTGGGCTTTTTGAACACAAAACTCTTCGAGTGATTTTTGTCCCCCTTTTTCGTTGACCGAATTTGGAAGAGCATAATTAAACCATCAGAGCCGGCGACCTTGTTGTTCTAAAGCTAAGGAGCTAAAGAACAACAAGGCCGCGGGCTCTGATGGTTTACCAGAGCGGAGCTCTTCAAATACGGTGGTGATGTTTTGGTAGGGCACATGCACCAAATCATCCACCAAGTATGGGTGGAAGAAAGTATGCCCGATGACTGGACTATCAGCTCCATATGCCCCATCTACAAGAAAGGCGATCCCATGTCTTGGAAGAACTATCGAGGCATATCCCTGCTTAATCTCGCATACAAGATCCTATCCAACGTACTGTGTGAACGTCTCAAACCGTTCTGCAACACACTAATCGGCACGTACCAGTGTGGCTTCCCGCCCGGCAGATCGACTATAGACCAAATTTTCACACTGAGGCAAATCCTGGAAAAGACCAATGAATTTCAAGTCGAGACTCACCACCTATTCATCGACTTCAAAGCCGCATATGATAGCATTCATCGTCAGGAGCTTTATGTGGCAATGGCCGAATTCGGGATCCCGGCAAAACTGATTCAGCTATGTAGCGTGACGCTGGAGAACACACGCTGCAATGTGCAAAGTAGTTCCTCCGAGCTATTCCAGACATGCACCGGATTTCGGCAAGGAGATGCATTATCATGTGACTTCTTCAATATCGTGCTAGAGCAGATAGTGCGCAGGGCAGGTGTCAACACGGAAGGCACTATCTTCAACAGATCCGTCCAGCTACTGGGGTATGCATCGGTCGCTCCCAGCGTGCCGTGATAGAGGCTTTTACGGCGATTGAAGAGCAGGCGAAATTCGTTGGTCTTGTAGTAAATGAGGACAAGACTAAGTACATGCTATCAACAAACAAACCAGCATCTGTCCACCGCCTAGGACAGAACGTCACTATTGATAGCAACAATTTCGAGGTAGTTAAGGAGTTTATCTACCTCGGAGTAAACATGACATCCTAGTGGAGATCCGGCGAAGAATTACTCTAGGAAACCGCTGCTACTTCGGTTTGGCAAAGCAATTGGGTTCAAAACTCCTAACTCGAAGGACAAAATGTATGCTTTACAGAACCCTTATCCTGCCAGTTCTGCTTTATGGCGCCGAGTGCTGGACGATAAGCAGGAAGGGAGAGCTGATACTGGGCTCCTTCTAAAGAAAAATTCTTCGGCGGATTTTTGGTCCTGTGTGCGAGGAGGGCGAATGGAGGAGAAGATACAACCGCGAACTCTATGAGCTGTCCCAAGATGTGGATGTAGTCCAAAAGGCCAAAATACGTCGACTACATTGGCTCGGCCACATCGAGCGAATGGACAATAATGCTCCAGCTAAGAGGATCTTCGAATCCCAGACGACAAGGAAGACCGAACCTCCGTTTCAAAGACCAAGCCATCGCGGATGCCAGAGCTCTTGGTCTGAATAACTGGAAGCAGCGTGCCCGGGATCGCAGAGGATGGAAGGCTACAGTGTCTCAGGCAGAGACTCTTCACGGGTCGGGAGCCCGTTAAGTAAGTAGAATTAAAAGCGAAGTCTATGACCTGTGTTGTGACATCTAGCTGATCAAAAAAGATCAAATCAGTCGGTCTAAGATGGCCATAACAATTCTTGTCATTAGGCTTCCGGTGTGGTTTTTGTTTAGTTAGATCACATTGGCTCAGTTTGTAATATTGGCTCAGATTTAAACACTTCTTTCCCATCAAATAGGGGACACACAGACACACCCGGCTTAGTCTTATCTTGTAGAGTCCTATACTGTCGTTAACGAGTCAAGTTCAAATATAACTCGAAAGCGACTACTTGTTCGACCCAAAACAGTCACAATATAAACCCACAGTTGTCGAATTTTGTGAAATTTGTTGTTTTATTTTCAATACCACTCTGGGAAAGGCAAGCGTATTGTAATGTTTGTCCTTGGTAAGGGCGACTGGCCTTAAGCTAAGCTCGCTACAAGGATATGACAAAAATTCCGCAGTGATACGAGAACTTGTTCAAGACAGAATTTATTGACATTTTACTATTTCTATTTATACGAAATTTCTTACAGAGGAATCATACTCATTTTAAACAACTCTTAGTGTTGAATTCAATTCCTTTGATTCAAAAGCGCCATGAAACGACTGCAGATCGGTGTCACTTTTGCATTGAAATCTTGGTCAAAATCATGACAACAAGAATTTTTGGCTACTAGGTTAGTTAGTTACTTGTTGATAAGTTCGCCCTGTTTTTTTTTTAAAACATTTTCAATATCTGTAAGTTGCACTTCAGTTAATAAACTAAAGTAAGTACCACATCATCCAAGTTCTTTAAAACAACTTACACATACTTGAGATATTTGCAAGACACAGCTTACACTCACCTGAAATGAAGAAGAAAATAAAATTAGTTGCAAAAAGGTAATTTAAGTATATAAAATTTTATTTAAGAAAAAGCAATTAAAGTAGGTATAGTGTTAGTGATATTTAAAAACGAATTCATGTTTTTATTGAATCGGTTTATTAATAACTGAACATCCAAAGTTCGCATATATTTTTTTGGAGTAATTTCCCCATGGAATGAGGAGAATGAAACCAAGCATCAACTAGACCGTCAGCTCCTGAGTACCTACACTGAGGGAAAAAGTGCACTTTGAAATCAAAAGTTCGCATATTTAAATTTAAAGTGTGCAAATCTTAAGTATTTTATGTAAAAAACAAATATTTGCGAAAGTTGAAAGGAAACAATTCCATTTTTAAACTTTTGCTTTTAAAAGTTTAAGGAAATGGTTTTAATTTGTATTTAATTTTAAAGTGAACACTTTGATTTATAATAGAAACACTTTCAATCTCTCATTTCATTTGCGTTGACGTAAACAAATTTAAATTGTAAGTTTCAAATTAAAAGTGTTTGAATATGGTTGTCTTTCATACATGTTATCTTTTTATTTTAAAGTGGTTTTCACTCAGTGTACCCGATTGAACCCGCAAATTTTAAAAAGAAAATTCTCTCTTAAATTGCCTATCTGCGAATACGTGTAAAGCAACAAAAAATAAATTGGCGGGAGGTGTAATAAAATACTGACACTCAGCAGTTCTACCTTTTTGTGGGAATTCCGATGACCGTAAACCCCTCATTGGGAAACGCTAATTATAGAAACTGCTCATATCTCGAAAACCATATTTTCGATTTGGATAAAACTTAAAAAAAAAAAAAAAAATCAACTGCTTACATCCCGAACAATAACTTAGACTAAGTATTCAGCTTAATAGTTAAATAATATTATTTTTCAAACTAAACATTGCAATATTTGACTAGTATCGACCTTCCGATGTTTTTTGGCTGTAAATTAAAAAAAAAATTAAAAACTTTGATTCTTCTTGTGGATTATTTTTATTTGGTCTTTTATTTTTTTTTTACATCAAGTCGAGAATATGATGTCATGTAAATGGCCGCCGCCACAGTTGATTGTCAGTTGAGCCCTTTTTATGGCATTTTCCATCACTTTGGCCAAAACTTCCGGCGATAGGTCCTCACATTCTTGACGGTATTGTCTTTAAGAGCTGCAAGAGTCTGAGGCTTGTTGACATAAACCCGCGACTTCAAAAAGCCCCACAAAAAGAAGTCTGGAGCGGTCAAATCAGGCGATCTTGCTGGCCAGTGCAAATCGCCAAAACGGGAGATTAGGCGCCCGGGAAATGCATCCTTCAGCATATCGGTTGTGGCACGTGCAGTGTGTGCCGTTGCACCGTCCTGTTGGAACCACATGTTTTCCAATCCCAATTCATCAAGTTGCGGCAAAAAGAACTCGTTGATCATTACTCTGTAGCGCTCACCATTCACAGTAACCGTTTGGCCCGCGACGTCTTCGAAGAAAAAAGGTCCGATGACTCCTCCAGCGAAAACAGCACACCATACAGTGACTTTGAGCGGGTGTAATGGCTCTTCGTGGGTTGCACGCGGATTTTCAGTGCCCCAGAAGCGTAAATTTTGCTTATTTACGTACCCGCTAAGATGGAAATGGGCCTCATCACTCATGATTATTTTTGATGAAAAATCATCTTCCTCTTGTTGGTGATTAAGGATGGCTTGAGCGTATGTTAGACGCGATTGGCGGTCAGCAGCTAACAGCTGATGCACCGTCTGGACTTTGTACGGAAACATCTTCAAATCTTGTACCAAAATTCGCTGTAAAGACCGTCGACTGATACCCATTTGCGTGGCACGTCGTCTGGTCGATGTCGACGGCGCTTCCATGACATCTTCGGCTACTACTCCGGGGTCTGCCACGCCTGGCAGCATCTCGTGTTGTGCCAGTCTCTTCGAGGCGAGCGGCTAAACGTCGCAGTGTTTCACCAGTAGGCGTTGGACGGCTAGGAAATCTGCGACGAAATTCACGTTGTGCCAAAGTCACCGACCGATTATTGCTCAAATAAATAGTCACCAATATTCCGCGTTCTGGAGCAGTGTAGCGTAACATTGTTTATTAACGTGTATTTCGCATGTGTTTACTACACAAATGTCAAAACAGAACTGACATTAGGGGCCAATCGCAAAATTTATAGCATTTTCTGATAGGAGGATTACTTTTGCGCCCCCTTGTACAACTACCTGCAAGTTCTAGCACGAGCTGCACAGGAGAAATTCAGAATTGGGACTTCTAAAAAGTAACTGCTGGAGACGTTTCAAACAATCCAAAGGTAAGAGAAGAGCTAATAGGGTTCCTCAAAAGATTTCATCAAAGACAAACGTTTATTGCGCAGACAAATTAGAAAATCTTCTGAGGCATCAAGGCTTCTTAACAAACTCAATTGTGACAGGCTGTCTAAAGAAAACCACATCCCTTGGACGACTTCTAGCGATAAATCGCTGAATTCATTACTAATAAAGCCGCAACCAGCATGTTGGACAAAGATTAAGGCGCAAACGGGACGTGAATTCATTTTTATCATGAGACATCACGAGACTAGCATTTTTTTCGGTTTTTTTTTTTTGTAAAATATCTGAAAGAAAACCATTTCTTTAGCAGATAAAACTTACGTATTGCTATACCGTTGGTGTGTCTACCTATCATACTTGCTAACCAAATAAGAACGTCACGTATATCTAGCAAAGTATTAACATAATCCATATCGCATAACTTATCGGGAAGAAACATTCTCGAACTCAATTCAAAGTAGATCCATTTCAATCGGAACAGTCTTACGGCTGTAAACTGGTTACTTTTTACTTTCCTACTGTATGGTGCATTCAAAAAGACTACAAATATTTTGTTATTCGTTCGAAACTGGGCGATGGATCTGCAGCTCCATAAATCATTCGGTCAATATGATCGATCCGTGACGATCGGTTACCTATTCCATGTGTCAACTTTAAATTAATATCCTTTGCGAGAGCATTTATAAAACAATACACGCATTAGTTTGTAAATTAATGTTGTGCTCATACCGATCGCAAAGAATGATATTCCATGATCGAAACTAGCCTGACTGACTTGGGTCTGTTTGTACATGCATCAAAGTTGCATAAATCGATACTTACCTGATTTGAAAGCAATTTGTATTAATTCCTTAGATGTTGACTGACTGATTGATTGATTTACTGCTATTGACAACTTTGTTAAAAAGAAATTGTTGTTATTGTACGATTGATTATTTTATTTAATCATTAACTACTGGTGACTAACTGAGGTGTCCGCGTAGTTGAGTAATTAAATACTTGAACGTTTTCATGAGCCATGAATCGGGGGTGCGCGATAAGAATGCTACGTTACGATCGATCTTCTTTAATAGGTTTGGAGCACTACCCATTAGTAAAGAAATAACAGTTTTTCTTGATAAATGGAAAGCGGAGTAATTGTGTCGTTCTGTTTATGATTTCGCCACTCTATGAGAAGTCTTGGTTAAGGAATTAAATATGCGTTGGGTGAGGTATAAAGTGAAACCTTATTTAACTCCTATTCCTGTCAGATACAAGTGACTTTACACACTAACATCCGATTTTATTAGATTCCCTTACGACGTCTCTACGATACGTGTACAAATTTACGCAGGCTCCATACCTGAAATTGTTATTTATAAACATTTTTCCGCGGCAACCTTACTTAACGAAGTTTGTGTAAAAAAAAAGGTAAGAATTTCGATAAACTACTACAAAAATCTATTACTTTTTATTTTAAAGTCGCCATCAAGTGTTTTTGACAGATCAGCTTTGTAAGTAAAATAATTTTATATAATAAAAAGCTAAATTATCTGGCACAATTCCGAAACTTCTTTGGAGGGACTGCTGAAAAATATTAAATTGCAATCATAAATCTATGTCTCGTCTAATTCCACCAACCACCCACCATCAAATCTAATGCCTGGCCATAGGTAGACATATATACACACAGATCCTAAAACATTCCCTACAAGCAACAAAACGCACAATTGTTTTATAATTTTTTTGTTTATTACATAAAATTGCATTTGCAAACGAAATTTACACAATTACACAATTTCTACAATGCGACCACGACCAAATGACATTTGCTGCCAAAACATAACATAAGGTCCACGTAGGCTCTAAACGCAAATTTTCGCGTTTAAATTACGCAGCCCTGAAGAAAAATCTTTATGCATCGCATTTCCCTTGCGTAAGGGCATTTTTATAGATTATTTATTTTGCAAGAGATTTTTCTTGCAGAAAAATAAATATTAGTAAGGGACCAAGCACAGAACCTAGAGGAACTTCGTGAGACACAATACTTGATAAACTGCGTCAATTAATTTTGTGGGTTAGTTTTCTAAAAGTACCTTATGATTGACACAAGCACTTGAAGCCAAAATTGGTCGATGGTCTAAATTCATAAAGAAATAAGTTCGAAGCAAAATTCGTCTAGTCGGGTCTTTCTTCTTCCCAACTGTTAAATTATATTTTTAACCTCAAGATGAGCAATTATGGTAATCACAATCACGCTGTTTGGATGTCAAGTGGACGAAGAGATCACACTTTACTTTTCACTTTATTTTTTATTGTAAGTTTGGCTGGTGTACACAAACGTACCAAAAAATAAGTCTAAAAAGGTTGACAATCCAAAAGGAAAGAGATTGCAAAAAAAATAATGTTAGCCACTGACGATAGAAAGAGATTTAGAATTCAGGGGTTTGTTGTTACCTCATTTAAGCCCTCTTTGTACTATAAAAGAGCAAATCTTGCATATTGTATATACTTGTAAAAATTGTTATAAATAAATTGAATTGAATTCTTGACATATAATCAGTTTCCGTTCATCACTTTTTTGGGGTATAAACTATTTTGAGACTTAATAAATGAAATATGAAATATTTTTATAGGGATCGGGTCGAAATTCTGCTTCTCAAATTTAAAGCAATAAAATTCTGCTTATTTAGATTTTTTCAAATGCAAAAAAAGAGTTAAACACAATTTTGAGTTTATAAACAAATTTAATTTAAATGAAATTAACTAAATTAAAATTAATTAAAAAAAAAATGCAAAAAGGTACAAATCAAAAAAGAAAATGTTCTCTACATCTGTGTTTTACAAAATTCTGCAAAAAATATAATAAAAGTTTGCAAAATGTTGAAACGCGCGTTTTTCTAAAATTTAAAAGAAAAAGGTTTGAAAAATATTAAAAAGTGTTTCCAAATCCTTTTCTATTAAAATTTAGAAAATAGAAAATAGAAAACAAAATTTTGTAAAAAGAATTTTGACCCTTCCAGAGTTTTGACGCCAATACATTTTCATACATTGTTGTACTTTATAAGGAAGAATGCTTCGCGATATGCACCACTATAGGTTAATTCGGTAACCGTCAATCTGCGGCTGTGGCCAACTTTGAAGTTCTAGATTTTGGATCATTTAATTATTCACTTAATATAATTTTTTTATTTAACATTTATTCTTTTATTTAGGTATTTATTCTTTGTATTAATTTATTTATTTGTTTAAATATTAATTTATTTATTAAAATATCAACATCACTATATATTTATCTATTTAGGGTATATTTGTACTTTAAAGTTTTTTTTCGTTTCTTTTTCTTTTTCATTTGCTCATCTACGCTTAATAAAAAATTAAGTTTCAGTAGAAAGATTAGATCGAGATTACCGAATCTCTCTAAAAAGTGTGGTTTTCGTGATACGAAGAGTTTTAAAACACAGGAACCGCTTTGGACAAGTTCAGTGGAAATCAGAGGTGTTATTCATTAAAAAAAAAAAAGTCCTTGCGCCGTGTCTACGAGGGGAGTTCAAAATATTCTCGGTATCGACATGAACGAAAAGGCGAATTAAATAAGAATTATTTTTATTTTTCAATGTAATCTCCTCTTACATTAATGCATTTATTACATCTCGAGATTAACTTTTCTATTCCCTCAAAAAAATAGTTTTCATCCTTTTCTTTAAAATGGTCATTTATTGCGGCTTTGAGCTCCTCGTCATCAGCAAATCGCTTACCACGAAGGTTTTTTTTCAAATCTGGGAACAAGAAATAGTCACTGGGGGCAAGGTCCGGGCTATAGGGTGGATGTTGAATATCTTCAAAACCGCAATCCCGCGCAGCAGCCTTAGAAATGCGCCGTGTGCTACGGAGCGTTGTCATGAAGGAGCAACACACCAGCAGCCAGTTTACCCCGTCTTTTTTTCTTTATTTCTTCCCGTAAATGATGCAAAGTGGATGCGTAGGAAGTGGCGTTTATGGTTTCACCTTTTTTTTTGTACTCGATTAGCAATATTCCCTTTGAGTCCCAAAAAACTGTAACCATCACCTTCCCGGCAGACGGAGTGACCTTGAACTTCTTCGGGGGGGGGGGGGGGGGGCTGTGCCCTTCTTGTGCCACTGCATGGACTCCTGTTTGCTCTCAGGGTCATAATGATGAGCCCATGTTTCATCCCCAGTAACAATTCTATTCAAAATTCTTACCGGGTCTTCACTATACAGCTCCAAAAATTCCTTACAACACTCAATTCGCACTTTTTTCTGAGGCGCTGTGAGCATTCGTGGAACCCATCTTGCACTGACTTTGGAAAGGTGAAGACAGTCATGAAGAATGGTGTATATGGTACCAATGGAAAGGTTTGTGTTTCCGGCTATCATCTTCATCTTTATTCGGGCATCCTCAAGTACAAGTTTCTCGACTTGTTTAATGTTTTCTGCGGTGCAGGCAGTTTGTGGGCAGCCTGAGCGAGGGTCGTCTTCAATGCTCTCCCTGCCCCTTTGAAATTCACTTGACCACTTTTGAATGGTTGACAACGAAGGAGCAGAATCTCTATAAACAGCCACCATCTCTTCGTGAATAATTTTTTGACTTTTTCCTTGTTTTGTTAAAAATTTAATCACAGCGCGGTGTTCAATTTTCGTGATCATCGTCACTCCAGCCATTTCACTTTTTTTGACTCTAGATAGAAAGCAAATTGACAATCGCAGAAAAATTAAATTTTACAGTAAAACACTTGAGTAACGGAATTACTGAAAACACGCGATAATTTACTCATATCTTTGGAGTAACCCCCCCATACCGAGAATATATTGAACTCCCATCGTAAATAAGTAAACTATAGAAAACCCTATTTTTCCCAAATGACTAAAATTAAAAATCTATTATACAATTGGTGAATACCTATACTGTTTTAGTTTTCTTTAAATTTAAAAAAATGTCATTTCTCAAATATCAATTTTGGTTCCCATCGTAAGAGCCGTTTTTAAAAAAACAAGCATTGTAAACATTGCTAGCTATGAAACTGAGTACAAAGCCCTCCACAATCGCTTTATTGCGGCAAATCTTCAAATGCCGCTAAATGTCAAGACTTCGCGACGTCAATTGGCCAGCAAGATGGTGTAGTTTCACATTGAAAGACTTTGAACGTTTCGGCTTACGGAGTGCCGACGGCCGACAGTGAATAACGTTTGGTATAACCATCAATGTTTTTCGTTTCGAGTTGCGCGACAGATTGCCCACTTTGAGTAGATCATTTTACCAAAGCTGAGTATTGATTACACAATCTCCTGAACGACGTATATTACTGTTCGCACATAATCAGTGATAAATGTTCTTGATTTAATGATCAATGACGATCAGTGCCCGACGGAACATTGATTACATAGAAATGACACTTAATCGATACACGTATAAAAATTGGTATTAGTATAGTGCTACTTGTAGTCGCAGCACGTAGCGTGAGATTATCAGATATGTAAGCCAAGGCGAAGGAACAAATTAATTAACAACAATTTATAATCCGGCATCGTTTGTTTACTTGAATTCAGTCGTAGTTTCGCTTTTAAGTACCCGTATTATTTTATGCAACTGTCTAAAGATGTTTTACTGCTTCACAGTTAAATATGTTAAAATTTAGGTTGGGAGTGTCCACCGGTGAATTGAGCTCAACGATATTCATTGCAGGGGTTGAAGTGTTTTAATAAAGCCAAATGAACGGAGTTGTCTCTTTTTAAAACACACAGAAAACAAAAGGGGCGGAATCGCCACTTCCGTGAACGAGCTATACGTTCACTGAATTTAGTTACATGTGAAACAAAAACAAATTCCGTCACGTAATGCTCGTTCACGGACGACACGATTCGAACGCAGATCTTGGCTTAGGTATTGTACAAATATTTATAGACATCTACGAGTGAAATAATCAAACGGTTTGGATTATCGGTCACTTATGGCTTTATTAGCGATAAGAAACTTAAGTGGACTGACAGCTTCGATCCCGCATTTAAATGGTATTTTTCTTGTCAATTTTTAAATGGTTTTCGGACTTTTAAAACGGAACTCACTATTAAAAGTTAAAAAGCCTGTTTGGCACTAGGCACTGCAATCGAAACAACGTTTAAAGTAAAGAAGGTCTTCGTACACAAAGGCAGCAAAGACACCACAGCCCCCAAAGATCGCCGATCAAGTCGAACATCTTTTATGCTAAAGACTCTTGAGGGAAACTCTGATTTTTATTGGTAAAAGGTTGGTTAATGAACAGTACAGTGCAAGGTAGGTATGTTTATTCTGCTGAAATAGCTCTGCAACAAGAATAGGGAATCCGTCCTAGTGGACTTGATATACAAGAAGTTAATACGCCCTCACGGCGGTCATCAATGTCTTAGTAAAGAAAAGCGATTTGTTGGAGGCACCTATGATATTCTATCCTGTGACTTCTTCAATATCGTTCTGGAGCCAATAGTGCGCAGGGCAGGTGCCAACACGAAAGGCACTATCTTCAATAGGTCCGCTCAACTATTGGGGTATGCAGACGATATTGAGACCATCGGTCGTTTAAAGCTTTCCATGAAAGAAGCTTTCACAGCGATTGAAGAACAGGCCAAAACTGTTGGCCTTAAAGTAAAAATCTTTGAATCTCTAAGGTTTGAGACGACAAGGAAGACCGAACATCCGTTTCAAAGACCGTGCCCATAGATTTTGGATGCCCATAATGCCAGACTCTCTTGGTCTGATTGCGGTTTTAACCGCCTTGCTGCTGCAGTAAAACAAACAAGTAAAAATAAACGATAAGTTAATTTAAAAAATGTTCAAAATGGGACCTATTTATTTTTGGGTTTTATTTGTCACAGTAAAAGAAAAGTTATAAATAAAATGTAGAACCAATTTCAGGAAAACAAACTTTTAGCAACTGAGCCGCCACGGAGATAATAGACTAAGACGTTTCAGGCTATAGATTTTACGAACTCACAATGGCGAAATTCTCCACAAATATTTAATGTGAAGATTAAAAATGATTAATAGTAAGGTTCTAGGTCTTTAACTTTACTTATTCAAACAAAATCGTTCACACGTAAATAGAACTACAGGGTACAGCGGAAAATTGCTACCAACAACCAACTTCCTATTTTGTATAATTACAAAATTCGCTCGGTAAATCGCACACCTTTGCATATGGCAGCTCTATAGAAAGACCGTGGATTTGCATTCATTTTTCTTTATAAAAGTTGAAAATCGCCCAAAGTAAGTCCCTGGTCTAAGCCACTTTGATAAAAATAAAGTAGATAAAGCTTCTAAAAAATCAATACCCAATCTTTTTTTGGCCTCTTAGGCCATGTTCTCTTTTTATCTCAAAAAAAAAAAATGTCCGGTATCTTTTTGAAAATATTAGAAAACTGTCCTCTTTTTGGGATTTCTCAGTTTACGGAACCACAGAGCTACAACAAAAATGTTTTTCAACACAAATTCAGAAAATTTCTGCATTTTTGTGGTGCGAACACGACCTAAAAAATATTTGTATCCGAACTTATTCACTTCTGAACAAAACACCATCTTTTGTTTCTTTTTTAAACAATCGTCTGAACACACCCACTCATTTGACAGCTCAATTTCTGTTTGGAGTAAATACTTCGGTTTGCTTTGTTTTGTTTTTTTAAAGTGAAAAGAAAGGAATTAAGAAACAAAAGTCAATAATTTAATCAGTGCCATTATTTTATTTTTATCATCATCATCATCATCATATAAATAAAATTGGTGTAGTTCTGTTCGACTAAGATTGAATTCGACTGCATGTCTTTAAATGCAAAAATCTTAGAAACTACTGAATATATTCTGGTGCATTTTTCTTAGTCCTATAGAGGATACCTAGGCCTACAATCTCCACTTTGTTTCAACTCTCTATCTCTATAAATTCCGGAGAAAATCGGACAAGAGTAATTTATTTTTTCGTTTCGTTTCGCTTTTTTTCTTTGCAACGCTTTCCGTTCGAAAATACTGGGAGCATTTCAAAATAGTAAACACCAGCTTATAGAGGACATCTGCGGGTACAACATAGGATATCCATTAACTCGAAAACTAAAACATTTCTACGATTTTCACCTGCGTGAGTTGATATGCACTTCACTCTCAAATCGAACATACTAACCGCGCGATATATTTACATCTCTTTTTACCTTATTTTACTCCTGTAAGGGAGAGGGAGACAGATAGAGGCAGTGTGCTGTATGCTGTTTGTTTGTTAAAAAAGGAAAAGAAAAAACATTAAATGAAATGTCAAATAGGTATAGGTATCAGTGATACTAGATCGTGGGTAATTACCCAATTCGCGGGTATTTTGCCTTTACAAAAAAAGCTAAAAGAGCGATCAAGGGCAGTAAATTAGCCGCTCGAGTTTTTAAATAGCATTACAGCCCATGGCCTTCCTGCTCATAAAATTGAATTAAAAGTTGGAGACCCCATTATGTTGCTTCACAATTTGAATCCCACCAATCTTTGTAATGGAACCAGATTGAGAGTGATATCGTTACAGGAAAACTTTATTGATGCTTTCATTTTAACTGGGTGTGGTAAAGGAAAAACGGTGTTTATAACAAGAATACCTACAAATAATTCCCAGCAGTTATTCATTTCAGTTTAAACGGATTTAATTTCCTATTAATGTTTGTTCTGCCATGACAATCAATAAGTCACAGGGTCAAACTTTAAGAAAAGCGGGAGTTGATTTAAGAAAGAATTGCTTCACGCACGGGCAGTTATATGTAGTGTGCTCCAAGGAAATTTAAGCAGGAAATATCACTATCTTAGCCGATAGAAACAAAACCGCTAACATAGTGGTATACAAAGAAGTGTTACATTAATAAAAAAAGTGAGTTAAACATTATAACATTATCTTCGCTCATTTTCATTGTCCACTCAGACTCAGTCCTCGGGAGTTTTTTTTTAGATCGGGTTCAAGTCCCTCACTATTGAAGAAGGCTTCCTCACTTTATACCTCTACAATGTCTTTCGAGGATTTTTTGATTTTTCCTTCCAGCGATTTTCAAAAGAAATACGTTTTTATGTCCCCTAGAAGACAGTAAATTTCTTTATTTTTTTTTCCATCAACTGTTCTGAAACCACATTTTACACGGGCGAAGCCGGGCGGGTACAGCTGTTTTATATTTAAAGTTAGAATTGACTTAATTTTTATAACTTATTTATTTCTTTTTTGTGAATTTGTTACAATTTATATTTTTGGCTTTTTTATAATGAATTAAAAAAATATACATATTACATATATTATACAATATATTGTTGTTTTTTGTTCTTCAATTTCTCATTTGAGAATTTTGAAAGGTGCCCTCCTACTGGTCACCCTATTACTTGCACTGAAGTTGGCTGTAAAACGTAACCTCCAACTGCGCATACATATCTCGCCTGGAAGCTTTTTCTCTTGCTTCTTCAAAGTAGCAATCAATTATTTTTGCGGGAAAAAGTCATTCAAACACTCAGCCTTATTGTGAGTTTCGCCCGAACAATATTCCACCCGAAAAAAAACAGATTTCTGTTCTGAAATGTCATTTTTTTCGGGTGGAATATTGTTCGGGCGAAACTCACAATAATAAAAATTAGTTGACATCTATTATCCGATCCCACAGCCCATTAAAAAAAAAGTTGATTTAATTTTATTGCAGTTCCATGAGTTTCCGATAAGACTCAAAAACAAATCGAGTGCTAAAATACGTGTACTCTCCTTATCGCTTTGAAGAGTCACAGTCAGCCATCAATGAAGGTCAACACAAAAGGATTAAATCATTCGACTTAATGATCGACAGAAATGTCCATTGGACCTTATATTGTGTAGCTACTTTGTTTAGATAAGAAATGTCAACACACTGCTTCAACTACCGGGCCAGCAAGACATAAATTATGTTATCAACGCACATTTTGTTACACACCGAGATGGGAGGATTTATTGCGAAATCGGCTCGATTGAAGTCTGCTGATATCAGTAAACAATGAATGCTATTTTAGGATATGTTACTACGTATTAACAGACGGTAGTAATCGGTGAATCGAGTGGAATTTTGACAACAACCACAACGCCAGCAATCGCACTTAGGTATTCATGTCATTGCACCAAGAGATCTGAATCAATTATTTATCGGTCATGGAAAACTGTCGATGTTCGAATGGTATTGGGGAACTTTTTTGTTTTGTGTTTCAGTTGGTGAAAACTTCTCACGAATGAACTTGCTATTCAAATTGCTGAGCTCTTCTGGGATATTAGATGAATAAATTAAGACGCGCGTTTCCCATAAATCACCTTTACAAAATCAAGCATTCCAGCGATGCCAGAGTGACGGGAGAAATTTTCCAACACAATGATGGATATTTTTACAAAAAAAAAAGAAATAATAAAAATTTCCGCCAAGCAGTTATAGGTCGCAAATGTATCACGTGAATGTCGGCACCTCTTGGTGTGTGACACAAATCGTTATCATTTCTGTTTGAATGTGTCATTAAAAGCTGGTTTTGTATGCACACGCAGCTCTGCTCTGGAGACGTTCAGAAATGATGCTGAATGCAGTTTCCCTGAGTGCTTCTGTGGTAAATTTATTGCAAACAGTTTTAGGTCAAACATTGTTTGCGGTCTTCATTTTTGACAACTCAGTGAGTCCACGTTTCTATTTGAGATTTTTTATTATAGGGTTACCATCTGCATTGAAAATAAAATACCTACCAGGTAATTTTGACAAAATTGTAAAATTTCAACAAAAATTGTTTTGTGGAACTGGAAAAAAATTGTTGTGATGATAAATAAAACTGATCAATACAACTTAAGTCTTGTCGATTTGCACGATATTTTGTCAAACGTGTAAGACGTTTACTACAATCCTACTTTGTCAGATTAACAAAACACAATTTTCAGTTTAATAAATCGATATTGTATGAATTGAACAATTTTATTGTTGAATTAACAAAGTTTTTGTTAAATCAGAACCAAAAATCACTTGCCAAATGTTTGTTAGCCAAACAAAATACAGATTATAGGAGTAAATACTACAAACATTCTGTTGAAAATAAACGTTTTTGTTGGCAGATTTGGCATAAATTTTATTGAATTAAAAACACAAGTGTTGAATTGAAAAAAGTGCAAAAGTTCAACAGGGTAATCCTTTCAACGCAATGCTATTGATGGAGCCATTTATTAATTGACACACGAAGTAAAGTTGTTTGTTAAAATTACCTAAAAAAGTGAGTTTAACATTTTAAAAGTAAATAAATCCGTTTTTGGATGAAGACAGGCAAAATGTGAACGACCCCTTAGATATAAATTGGTAAGAACTGCAATTTGGTAACATAGAATGGTTTAATATGCATTTTATTATCTTAAATTAAATAGATCAAGTTTGACTTCGACGTTTTCGGATTCTTTAACCGAAACTAAAAAACGCAACTCTAAATAGTAAAGGAGATTACTACATCTACATTGTTGTCGGTGTTTAAGGTAAAGCGGATCTTTTTATTTTCAAGTAAGATTAAGACTTCGGTTTGATTATGTCTTAAAAGTTATAGCCTTTTTTAATTTTATGTTTATGCATATTTCGATATTTTCTATGTTTTTCAGTAAAATTAATGCAATTTTAATAAATCTAATCGCTAAACTTATTTGTTTCGCTTATCATTTATTAATATCTAATGCTACTCATATAATAATTTATTTGCTGAATCAAGAAATTAAAATTATGGAGCTGAGATAATAATGCTCAGCAATATTCTTAAAAAAAAGACAACTGTATTACTGACAGATTATTTCTGTAATATCATCAATATTTGCCGTTTATTTAACAAACAATTTCGATGGTATTAACAACTTCTTTGTTAATTTAACAAAAAGATTTGGTAAATTTCTTTGCAAAATCAACAGCATTTCTTCGCACAATTAAACAATTTTTGTTACCATAACAATTTACTTTTGTTATCACATTTAAAACAAGATAGAACTTATTAAAATTTTGTCAATTTAATAGAAACATTTGGTTGGACGTATATTGACAAAAAAAAATTTAAAATCTACCAGGGTTTTATTTTCAGTGTGTTGGTGTCCTTCTAAGGTTTATGTAAAAAAATAAACCATTTAATATTTTTCAAAGAGAGCACACTTTTGAGTGCTTGTGGGAAACTGCTTTGCCTGTTAACTTTTTTTTCCAGTGTACAAAACATTCGACAAAAAAAAAGAGCCCTGTTGCGTCAACTATTTATTTGATTTTACTTATTTTCAATGCTAGGACTCTCAATCTTATGTGCTAAATGTTGTGCTCATCATGCGTTTGTCTCTGGATAACATCGACCTTTGTAGCACCACACAAAAGTACCTAAACTAAACAAAGCACAGCTCATTGTAGCCACAGAAACTTCACAAACAAACACAGCTGATTATAACTTATTGAAGTTTGTTATCAAAATTAACACTTGTGTGCACCAAATACGTGGTATCTGATACTAAATATATTTCTTTTCGCAAATTAACAGAGTGAGATAAGTCAGAGAGAGAAGGGTATCGTTCGACGCGCTTGCTTTGCGGATTGCAATGAGTCACTGATCGTACACGCTGCGACATGTGCCCCAATTTCGACGCGATATTATGCACAATCCGCGCAAATCGATAAAGAAGATTGCGGCCTGTACATGAATAAAAGATAAGAAGTTTACTATAACAAAATGGAAATCAGGCAGTTTCTCAAGGAATGCGGGAGCGTTTTCGAAGAGCACCAACGCTTGGAAACGCATTGTTTACTGAGGAAGCGCATTTTCATATCGTTGCCTTATAAATAGAACACAAGATACTAGTGCCCCCAGAACCCTAATCTACGCCTAGAACAACATTTGCATTGTCGGAAACTGAGAGTGTGGTGTGCAATTTCGGCCCGAGGAATTTTTGGCCCTTAATTTTTTTAACCAACGAGACAGAGTCACTGCTGTTTCCAGAGTTTAATAACTGACCACAATTTCAGGAAGATGGGACTTTAACTTTACACAGTTAAAGGAAATTACGAGGGTAATCTTTTTAGCACACGTGTCAGTCGTGCGATTTTTTTTTTGTTGGTATACCTTAAGGTTTACAGAATCAACTCCCGAAAATTTCAGGCCAGCCTAGCGATAATCTGCCGTAAAGTTGCTGACAATAAACTAAAGCGCTGTTCTCGCATGTTTAAAATTTTAACAGTCCCATTTCTTGGAATGAGTGACAGCATTATTTCGAAGCCGCAATAATGCTGCCGTGGAAAGGAGGAGACTTGCACTTTCTTCGCACTTGCCCTGCTCTCACCATTATTTATCCAAAGTATAGATATACTTAGACTTACCACATTCTTAACGAAACTAAAATGGTGAATGTTTAAAATTTCTAAAAAAAAGTAGTTGGTTCCAAGAGCAGATAATGTGATCCACACGTCCTTTCCAGCGGCTGCGCAATGAACCTATTTGTGTCCAAGTGCGAGGTCAGATCTCATTTTGTCATAAGCCAACCAACACATTGCTAGTTCCTGTTGCTGTTTCCACTTCCCTAAGCCAATCATTGTGAAAACATTGTTCATTGGCCTGGACTTCTGATAAACGCCTCTGTCAGTTTATTGACAGCTATATTTCCATACTTGCACTGTCACTTCCAAACGGAAATCTCACTGTCAAAATGTATAATATTTATAATCTGACGTTGTTCGAAGATGAGTGACATGTATTTTCCATTTCAGTATTTCACTAGCTGAATATTTGTCATTGCTCGGATTTTTTTTGTAGTTTTCTTATAAAAAGTAAAATGATTAATAAATCAATTTAATAAGAATAATTAGAATTTTTAGAAGTGCAATATTATTTTGTTGCTTTAATAAATAGAGACAAGTGATCTGTCGTTTATAAAAAGCTAAAATGTTGTAAAAAGCTTTAGATCAAGACTCGAAATAATTAACAATGCATTATATTAGAAATCTAATTAAAAATAAATAACAAATAAATTACAAAATATAAGATAAGTTCAAGAATTCTTTTTTAAAATTTATTAATGATACTAAATAACAACGCAAGTTGTATTACTGCACTTTTTTTATTTAAGAGCCTTAGTGCAACCGCAGCATAAAATTTCAAAAAGTGCGTAGCTACGGCTTTTAATACAGCGGCACTATGGGATGTATGCCTGCCATATTATTCACTTTTAATCCGCAAAATAGCTCTATTACCTGTACTACAATTCCCGACGCGAAATAAGTTGCGGGCACAGTTATTAAAAATAAAATTGGCCCCATGACTGATCCCTGAGGTGGACCAATAATAGTTTTTAATTCGTCGCTGTAACTACTCGTAACATCCAGTTTCACTCGATGAATTCTCAATGAAAACCAGATATGTACAAACAACTTTTCTTAGTCCAGCTTTGTGCAAAGCGTCTGAAAGTATATCGAGGTTAAACGATTGAATGCTTTAGGCATATCTAGGAAAAAGAAACATACCGAGACATTAAACTTCTACTACCTTTTTCGAACAATGGAATAATGTCAGCTGCTTTTTGAGACGACTCTAATGAAATAATTGATTTGAAACATAAATTAAGAACAGCGAAATATGCCTTAGAAGCAGAGATGGCAGAAAGGCCTCCTTTTTTTGAATTGCTTCATTTGTTACGTCTGCTGCGTAACTAAGGTTGTTAAGTAGTTAATATAGCCAAAAGTAGTAAACGTGGCGCCAACTGTCAAAATGTAGTTAGCGTTGTCAGATCCAACCGTCAAAATGACAAGCTGAAACATTCCTAATCTCTTTCGCTTTAATTTCTATTGAAATTTAAACTTTTTTACAAATGTATGTATTAAATGAAACATAATATCAGGCGTGTAGTTTACTCGTTTTACTACGTTCTTCTCTGTTTAGAAGGCATTTCAAGCAACTGTCTCTGTTTATGAAATACCAGCGGAATGGAGTTTAAAAGCAAAAGTAGGCGCCGCTTTGAAATATGTCATCAACTACATTGGCATATAAATTACTACTACAATTATTTTGTAGTAGTTAATTTTACAGTTTGAATAATACAGCGGCTTCCACGCTCCATTAGATTTTTTTTCACGTCAATTTTATCTGCTTCATCATCTTTAGATATAAAGTATTTCTTCTGCCTTTGTCAATGGAATCTATCAACCAGAAATACTTTACGACAGGTACGTGTCAGAAAAAAATTGCCAGATGCCAGTAACAGTTTAGAATTAAGAGTGTTTTTGTTTGTCAGCTATTTCCACTTGTCATGCTTATTCATTGCCAATCATTGACAAGCGTTTTCAGTCAACTCAATGACAGACAGTTTTGCGCTACTTTCACTGAAGGTTTTTCAAAATGACATCAAACTACGCCATTTGTCAATAAATTGTCAATTACAAAACGATACAAGCGGAAACCTAGCTCTGTATGTGTAGAAAATTGATTACGTGAATTAATTGACATCGACACCAAACTGACACAAAAATCATAAGGAATCTAATCGAGACGGAGACTCTGGATGTCCCGATTCAAAATTGACGCACATTGAACAGAGTTGATTAGTGTGCCTTGCTTTACTGAGTAGGCTTCGATGGGTGACAGGTGAGTACGTTTTTATGAACAAGTGAAGTCAGTCTCAGTCCCTTCAAAAATAATGCGCCATTTAAAAGCAAAAAAAAGATTTGGATTCGTCGCCAGCGTAAAAATGCAGGTGCGGACAGCACAAGTAACAAACACAGGGATGGCATTGTGTACAAAGAAAAGGAAAAGCACTCCCATTTTGAGAAAACCTAAGAAATGTAGGAAAAAGAAAAAACGCAGTTAACTACTTTCGCCTTATTCTTCTTCCCGTCGCGTTTACAAAATGGCGTGATAAAAAATTGAGAAACTCACTAAGGTTAACGTTGTTTTGACAATTGATGCCCGATTTGAAAATGTTGGTCTTGAAATAAGATTGTCGATTGTAAGAAAAATATTGCCGACTTGCGTTAGGGAAAAATTATTCAAAAGAATGAAAACTTTAAAAATTTGCAAGCATTGCAATGCGGTTGTCATTTATCATCCTTTAAATGTTTGTTTGTGGTTTTGAACACAGCACGGTAACACTTCTCACCCAAACAGTTTGGATTTCTGAGACAAAAGCAAAACATAGGGCTTAACAAAGCACAGCATTAAGTTTTCATTTCATCGCAATTGGAGAACATAAGGCCGAAATTTTAAGTTTTAAAAAAGGCAGGTTTTCTTCGTTTTCAGTTTTGTAGATGTCAGCTTAGCTCCAATGGGTGCCTCTAATTGGGAAATGATTGCGCATGGGCTGGCGACAATCGAGCGTCGGGAATTGTGTTGTTTCCGTCGGTAAGATTAAGTAATAGATTTGGATTTTTGGTATTTCAGGAGTACGCACGTACAAAGTGCAAGTAAAAGGAATATTTTTGAGAAACGACTGTCGACTGTCATGAGTATTCGTTCAAAAATAAGGCGATTCGACTGAAGCTCCTAAATCCATTCTGTGAAGCGGAGAGATTTGGTAATGTCACCGAAATTTACGTCGGAAATTTTGGAGAAATCTTGAAAGTCAGGTACGATCACTGATATTGGCTTTTGTCAGACATATTAAGACGAAGTGCCGCAAAGTTTTATTTTTACTTGTATTTTTGTAAGTGTTCCCTGGAATTCCTCGCTGGGAAGCGTGAGTGACAATTGTCGAACTACCCGTCGAGCGGCTAAATAAATACTTCTTTGGACGTTGAAGCTAAGCACATTTATGTATCTCTCAACTGCCAGGTGGCAGGTGGCACATTCCGTATAACAATAATCTTCTGGACGATATCGTTTTTAAAACTTTAATGACCACTAAAAGTTATATTCTGGCCGAGTTTTTGAGACTATCATCAGCTTTCATTACAGTTTTCAAAAATGGACTGGATTGAGCTCTTAGGGCCGTTTGCTCATACGACTCTTAACGATTTAAGTTCTACTTAAATACTTATGGGATACTTTTTTCAGGTCATAAACTGTCACATAAGAGTTTAAGTGGAACGTAATTTGCTATGAGTCGTATCAGCAAACGGCCCTTAAACTCGTAAACTTAGTTCCTAGTTGTGGGAGTCTTACGAAATGAGTGCCCAGGTGTTAAATGATGATTAGTTAAATTTTGAACTCTCGTCGTCTTGGAGATGTAGTTCTCTAAGTTTATTCACTTATAGGTGACTTTAGCTTCCCTTAAACAGTTCTATATCTGGGGAAAGCCTTAATACCCTATACAGAGTAGCTCAATAGGTAGTACCTCTGCTTGAAAAATATTCTGTGAGATTATATGTGCAAGTCAGACAATAAGACACTCGATCAGCCTCTTGATGTATTCCACCGATGACGGTTCCAGTCTTGATACTTTTGCTGATACGTCAAAACAGACGGAGCACGAATTACCTGTCAGCTGTCAAATTGTCTGTCACTTAAAATAGTGTTGTCAATTTGAAAAACTCCTTAAATTCCCTTAATCGGTCATCAAATTGCAAAGATTGGCAGTTATTTTATATACCTCGCCTTGACAGACAGCCTGGGTAGTTAGTCAAGAGCCTTACTATGACTGGTTTCGCTGTTTAGATAACAGATTGTCGCATTCGATTTTAATGTTTGGATGTATATAGGAATCTTTAAAACCTACTGAGGTTTGCTTTGCTCAACACTGAACGAGTGATCAACTATCATCATTTTGCTGCGCATTCTACTCATCCACTTTCGAAACCTGCATCAACTAGATATCGCAAGGCATTACAGAAAGCTGGAGTTTAAATATGCCGCCCCACATCTCTCCGAGTAACAACCGATTGCAGTTACACTATTTAAATGCGCAACAAATCTGTCAAAAATGACAATCACGTAAGTACAAGTAAAACTTGTTGCTGACCACGTTTTGTCGCCCATAACAATGCTGCGCACCTGAACGTCTACAATCAAACACTCACGAGTTCAGTAGTGTTTGACTTGACGGACAGCCTCAAAACGAAAATCCGTTGCTACACCAGATTTGATTTTGACACTTCACTGGGATATACGTATTCTTCTTTCTTCCTTCCCCTAAATGTTGGTAAACAAGTCCGCAGTTCAGTAAACATTCAATTTCACTCGAAAAAAAAAAGAAACTCTCAAGTACCCGACTTCGAAAACCATTTCGCCACTAAACGCAATTTTCTGAAAACGATTTGTTTATGTGTGTACGTATCTAAAAATTAAACATTCCGTTAAGTGACGATAGTCTGGATTCACACGTTCTCACAAACGAAAAAAAAAAAGAAAAAGAATCTCAAGTGTTCCACTTAAGTGGAGTTCACTATTTGTAAAGGGGGAAAGTTAAAATTAAAATCCAATTCAAGAATTTAGATTTTTTTTCTCCTCATTTCTGAATTGCATTCCTACCCCCTGAGTTATCGTTTTTGAATTTTCTCGCACTTAAGTGTTTGGTATCATGCTTTAGTTAAATCGTTTCCCATTTTGGATAATTAATTGCATGGTTTGGGTGGATTGCTTTAGGTTAAATGCCAAATTTCAGAAGCGTCTAAAATTGATAGCTGTCATTTGTTTTCCTTTCCGAGAGGGGGTTACATTTTTCAGAGAGTGGTTTTTCTTTGTAGGTATCTAGACGCGTTGTGGTGTTTTGTACTCCATGAGATTGCCCTGTCAATGAATAAACTGGGTGCAATATCCAAATTGAAGACAGAAAAAAATATTTTCCCATTTGTATGACAGTTTTTATCAAAAGCGTTGCACTATTTTTAGAAACACATTCATTTCCTTTGTTTGGCTTTTAATTCTTCAATTAAAATTCCATTTACGATAGCCGTTCGCGTTCATGTATCCATATCACGAACGCACTTCACACGAAAGCCGAAGGCGCCGACGACGCGCTTAGTATCTCCATATGCGCGATCGCCTTTTGCGTCTCTCTTGACTTGTGCTGGCTTGCTGCGTCCAGCTGTGCTTACTCATTCATTGCATTTATTAATGACCAAGTCAGAGGATTCAATTGATTGACGGCGTGTTACACTTGGCGGTATTTAAACGAATGAATATGGTTTCAAGATGAGTAAACAAAGGAAAAAAAAAATTTTCTTTTTTAATTTGAATAAAGTAATGGGAATTCACGCTGTCTGGGATGAGCTCGATAATGTGTTCTTTGCAGTAAGGGTCAAGGCAGTTGAACTTGTTGCACGGCGGATGATTTGATGACTTATTGATTTCGGATTGTAACTTGACAAACGCGAGTCTGGGAGGACTGTCATATTCCTATGAAGTGTCTGAAAGAAGGAGAGAATTGCCAAAAAAAAATATGAAGGGAGGATGATGCGTCTGAGGGTTCAACTGATCCACACGAAACTTATTAGTTAAAGGGTAGCCCACACTTCCACATGCTTGGAGGAAAAGAGATCATGTGGAATGTTTATAGATTTGGCTTATAAGACAGGTGAAAATCAAGGCTGCCATTTTGAAATAGCAAAACTAAAGCATTTTTTGGTCGTCGTAAAGCACCTTGTCGGACCGCAATACAAAAAATTGTTCGAAAAAATTCGAGCTGTTGGGACAAGTTAGTGGTGTGAAGAATAACACCCGTGCATGTCGCTCAAGAACAACTGAGAACATTGCTGCTGTAGCCCAAAGTGTCGAAGAAAACCCAGGTTTGTCCATTCCTCGTCGTTCTTTGGAACTGGGCATTCCACAAACGACCGTATTTTGCACAAAGACTTGGGTCTTAAGGCTTATAAAGTTCAGTTAACACAAGAACTCAAGCCGGCCGATCATCAAGCAACGAAACCATTGATCTTTTACGGGAAACGTTTCCGGACCGTGTTATCTCTCGAAGAGGTGATCACAATTGGCCACCGAGATCTTGTGATTTAACACCTTGCGACTTCTTCCTTTGGGGCCACGTGAAAGATAAGGTCTGCGCCAACAGCCCAGCGTCGATTCAAGACCTCAAAGATAAAATTCGTGAGGCTATCGAGGACATAGGGCAGCCACTTTGCGATTTGGCTATGCAAAATTTCATGAAAAGGATATGGTCCTGTATGCGTGCTCGTGGTGGCCATTTGGCTGATGTTGTTTTTCATTATTAACGGCATACCTTCCTCTTTATTATGAAATAAACATCCGATCATTTATCTCAAAAAATTACATTTTTCTTTGAATACCAAAATAACACCTCTTTTTGGAAAACCTTTTATAAACTGAAGAGGGCACTCATGTCGTAACTTTTGAGACGATTATCGTCGAAACGATAGCCCTCCAAAACTAGAAACTAAGTGCAAAAATCACGAGTGTAAGAACTTAATCCAGTTCATTTTCCACAACTGGAATGAATGAATGAATGAAAGCTGAAAAAAATCGGCCAGAATGTAACTTATTATGGTCATCAAAGTTTCAAAAATGGTACCGTCCAGGCGATTATTTTTATACGAAATCTGACACCAGGGATGTGTATTCAGAAATTCAAAACATGTCGACTACACTGACTCGGGGACATCGAGCGAATGAGCAAAAGTGCCACGTTCAACAATCAAAGTCCGCACACCTGGTTTGGACATTTAAGCTTCAACAGCAATGGTGTGTGTATAGTTTCATGCTGGACCCGTAAAACTTAGAAGTATGTATATGTAATGACAAATCCGGAATAACTACCACAATACGTATACATCATTACAAAGGCCTTTCCATCTCCCTTGGTACAGAATAAAGTGCGGGCACCTCAATTCAGCGTCGTCGCAGTTACCAATTGAATACTTCAAGACGAATCATGCTTTGAATTCGAAGCAGCACAACCAGATGTACGTACGATTCTTATAAGAATCAGGTGAACATTTTCTGCTGCGTATACGTGTGCCTTTTGATTGAGATTGGTATCCTCAATGGATGTACTTCCATAAACAACTCAATTTTATTTCTTTCGACGATATCCATTCGCTTCGGGGACGCTTAATGCATTCGAAAAGAGTTACAATTGGAAGCAAAAGCACGTTTGGATCTCGACCAGTATCGTGACAGGAAAAACGAAATTTAAATGTCCGGATTTGGCTGACGCGGGCGGGTAATTCAGTTGATAAATTAGATTATGCCAAATACGTTAAGTAGATCGCGCGAGGAGGTATTTTAATGGGTTTCTCTTGCAAGAAGCTGATTAGCGGTTTACAAAGGGCCGTTCGGTGATGCAACTGATCGGATTTAGTCACACGTTGATTTTTGAGGCAATTTATGCGAAAGTATTCATTTAGTCTTTAATCCGTAATGAGTGGCATCAGGCGACGACCTAGGCACGTACTGGTTACTTTGGGAACTACTAACAATGAAGCGGGAGAAAAATAATAAAAGTACCATCACCCAGTGATCACAGATTTAGGGGAAAAGCGCCAATTTTGGAGAAGGGGGAAAAAATCTAAATTTTCTGTGAAACGTACATGGTGGGCCAAAAGAAATCATCAAGGACAACATTCGACACGAGTGCGAGAATCTGTCACCCGAAGTTCTCGCCGAAGTGCTGAAAAATGCCATAAAACGAGCCCGTATGGCAATCAATTGTGACGGCGCCCATTTGGCCGATATCATCTTCTCGACTTAACCATTAAAATTCTAAAGGTTCAAATAAACATAATCAAAAAAACAGAATCGAAGTTTTTCATTTAGAAACGTATTTTCATTGCGAAACAATTTCAAAGAATGAATTGTTCATATTGAACATTAAAGAAAACAGCCCATCGAACGTCTACGTAAGAATTTGCTTGCATCTGAAGGTATTCGCGACTTCAGCTTATTGAAATCGCTAATAGATTAAACGAGAGATTTAGTATTGCCAGCTTAGAGAGAGAATGTTAAAGCTTAGCGAAATTATATCTCCCATACAAAATTTTCTACAAAGATTAAATTTAGCGAAGCTGTATCCTGGGGGCAGATTCCGGTATAACAATAATCGTCGGGACGATATCGTTTTTGAAACTTTGATGACTTAAAGAAGTTATATTCTGCCCGAATTTGTTTCACTATCGTCAGCTTTCATAACGTTTGTAAAAAATGTTCTGGATTAAGGTCTCAATCTCGTAATTTTAGCACTTAGTTGCTACTTTCCGAAGTCTATCGTTCGGCGATAATCGTCTGAAAAATTACGAAATGAGTTCCGCGTTCGCACACTAAATTCTTGACTTCATATAGATGGGCCTATGACAAGCCTCCACCCATTTAGCTAGCGAAATAAATGTCCGGTACCTACGTTAAATCGAAGATAAATTTTGACATAAAAAACCGAGCAAAAAGCTTGTAATTACTCAGCAGCAGTGTGACCAATTTAGCATATTTCCTGCTAAATTTAGCAGGATCAATTTATGTTTAGCCACTTTTTTCCAAACCATGCCAGCATTTTTTTTAGCAGGATTTTAGTTTAGCAAAAATATGAAAATCAAAGCAGACGAACTTTAGTGTGAACAAGCCATTACAATTCTCATTTGACAGTAAACACTGAACACAGCCATTTAACGGATTCAGCTAATAATAACAACTAGATTATTTTCATGCATTTCAAGGACTCAATCAGCAAAGACACCACGTTGTTGATAATCGGCCGGCTTGAGTTCTTGTGTTAACTGAACTTTATAAGCCTTAAGACCCAAGTCTTTATGCAAAATACGGTTTGACGTTTGTGGAATGCCCAATTCCAAAGAACGACGAGGAATGGACAAACCTGGGTTTTCTTCAACACTTTGGGCTACAGCAGCAATTTTCTCAGTTGTTCTTGAGCGACGTGCACGGGTTTTATTCTTCACATCACTTACTTGTCCCAACAGCTCGAAATTTTTCACCAATTTCTGTATTGCCAAGGTGCTTCACGACGACCAAAATATGCTTTAGTTTTGCAAACTGTGACTGCAAGTTTTTTACCATTTTTGTAGTGAATTTTAATAATTTCAATGCGTCGTTGAAGCGTGTATCGTTCCATTTTTAGTAATGGCGTAGTTTCTACTTGTCAAATGTCAAAGAATAAAAGCTTCAAAGTGACAGCTACCGAAATAGCGGGTCATTCACAGTAACACCTCTCTTTGGAAAACCATTTATAACCTCTGTTTTAGAGATATTCAAATATTGCGATGCGTAGAAGTCTGAAATTCTAAAATTCATGACATTTACTGACAGCTGCCATGATCATATGGTTTTTGGCCCATCTATATAACGTTTTATTATTTAGCGACCACTTGCCTTTGGTGTGGAGAAACAAAGTGGTGACAAGGGACGCTAAAATTCAGCGCGAGCAGGGTAATAGGTCTAAATGTTGAATGATCCTTTCAAGACAGTCACTTGTTGAGGTGGCCAAGAATGGGGCCGATAGGATGGACCTGAAGCGAACACTGTAAAAACTTGTTTCGGGAGACTCTTGGAGCAGATTTTATGATTTTTAAAAGACCAAAACGACTCGGAATCACAAATTCAGATTGTTTTAAAGATGTCATGCAAAAATGTGACCAAGCGGGTGAAATCGTTTAGCAATTTGTAGAAAATCACAAAATCAGAAAATCAAATGTTCTCTTCGGCGTGTAGGTCACAAAAGGACATCTCAGCGTGGTTTTCTTTAGAAGACAGTGTCTTAGTCAGACTCAGCGTGGTTTTCTTTAGAATACAATGTCCCGAAAAGTTTTCAACTACTGTCATGAGTAAATTTCTGCTTATAGTTTACAAATTTCGTGTCAAAAGTGTCTTAGATAGCCTGCGGCCAACAAGGTCTGAACATCTTCCTTCAATACGCACAGCAGTTGATTAATGCTGTCACCCACAATTCTTTCAAGTTCTCTTCGCCTTCATGCTAATTCATCAGCCTCTTCATTTATGAGAGACATTCTCCTTGGTATAGCCACATATACTTGGTCTGGAAATGGTCGAGCTTGTTCCACTGATGTTTTTGAACCATCTAAATGGAACGAAATCTCATTTTTTTTAATGTCGATTGCTACATATACATCAGCTGTCAAGCGGAATTGACATATCAAACCGCACTTAACTATTTTCTGTGGCTAATGGAGATGTCAATAGAGCTAACGGGTAGGACTTACTTCCAGCATCTAAGGAGATTCTGTATAAGATCTTAGTCAGACCAGTGTCCGCCTCTACGAGAGTCTAGTACAAACTCCCTTGGATGAAGTGCCAAGTCACCAAAAGAAACAGCGCAGACAATAAACTATAACCGATGCAGTGTTTTATCTAACATATTACTACAGACGATGAATATTTGACGAACAACGCTACCGTCAGGATGTACCCTCTACTACATTATTTCATTTCATCACGGCCCTGGGAAATGCGTACCAAATAACACTGCCACGTGGGCAGCTATCATGTTTCAGAGACAATTCGAATTACACGGGTGTCCATTGGCAGGACTTGATTGAAACTTGATATTCTATTCTACACCCCTATGTGCTACTTGCACGTATGCCAGTTGAGTTGGATTGACGCGACACCACCTACCCAAAGCCAACCACCCCCCACCCGTATTTTTTTTTATCAGACATGTCCAGACGATATCCAATGACTGAAATAAATCGAACTCGCATTTATGGTTGTTTTACGAGCAATATTCCTGATAACAAAAAAACTTTAAACTCTCAGTCTCAGCTGCATAACTTTCAGTGAATGCGCTGTCAGAATGTTATCCGTGTCAGTTTCTATAAATATTCCTAATCGCAACCGAAAAAGTTGCATCATCACATGCATGTCGTCGTCGTCGCCGCAACAAAGAGCCATAAACTGTCCCCCAGTTTAACCCACACGATTTGGATCAGCCTCCCATACTCCTACAACTTATTGCAGCCATTAAATTGGGTTTAAAATTAAGTCAATATATGTTTGTTTGCTCGTTATAGGAGAATGTCAGAGGAAAACCCATAAAATGCTCGATCAAGTTGAGCGACTGATTTCGTTCTAAACGCATTTGTGCATCTGTGCCACTTTAGAGCGCCGGCCGGACACTGGGGCGAGGGCCACAGAATCTGCGCTACTTTTATGCATTGTCTGTCGCAGTAACAATAAAATTCAAGAAGACCAACAACTTTCCATATATCCCTTGGAGCAATATAATTGACACCCAGGGAGAGGCAATCTCTTATCCCCATTGAAGCTGCATGGACATCATGCGGTGCTTCGTACGAGGCAATGTTTTCGTGGAAGCACTAAAAAAAACACACACACACAAGGCCCTTTGATCGAGCAGATAAAACGTATTGAAAAGCAGTTTTGAGTTATTTTTTAAGAATTACCCAGCACGTGTCAGAATGGGCGCAATCTTAACATTTCCTGGAGAATTATCGCCATTAAGCGCACGAAACGCTTGTATTCGTTTAGTCGGCGATGTATACTTGTGGTGTGGCGTCAGCGTCAGTGCATTTGGTTAACGGCGGGTGTTAAACCTTCGCACGTGCTAAATAACTTCCACTCCAGTGGATACGGTGGTGTATCCAATTGTCAAACGCCCGTGGCGCAGGAAATGAATAATTGATGCAACTCCTTCCGTCAACATTTTTGTTACTGGTGAACAAAGCGCGTGCATTCACAGCAGTACACCGCTGCAATGAGTGAAATAAAGGCGACAATGCTTATAGCGGATGTCATTATGACTTCAATTGCGTGAGTGTACGTGTTTTCCTTCGGGGCTTTGGTGACAACTGAAAGAGTTTCAATTCAATGATACGTGTTTCGGTTTTGGTCTGTGTGTGTGTGTGCAGTAGCAGATGGCACTATGGCAGTCAAGGCAAACGCAAAAAATGAAGTGATATCCCATTCACAATTCACCATTCACAAATGGCAAAGAGCTTCTGAAAGACTTGCATTGCATTTTGCAAGTGGCGCCAGTCAGTAGGTAGTTTTATCGGTTTGACATTAGGCAATAGGTATCAAGCGTTTTGTTAGCATTTGACGCAGATGATTACTGTTTGGTGCAGGTGTAAATGTTCAGCGTAGTTTGTAGTTTTTTCGTGAAGCGTTTGATGCTTCTCGGTTGATAAAAAGTAGAACCAGCTGGAGAGCAGTGGGCGGTGCCCAACCATCATCAAAGTGATAAGAATAGAGCGATCGTCTGCCTTAAGCTGGATTATTCGCACGCAATGTAATTTTGCGATTTCTGCCTTTTTGAGGGGAATTTCAATGTCTGAACAGAATTCCGTGGGAAAAAGGGGAGAATTTCATGAATCTCACCAAAACAAACATTCCAACTAGTGATAAAATTTCATCAAAATAATTATATTTCACCATTACAACCAACACACCAATGTCCACAAAAAAAGCGCTCATGTAAACCGCCTTTTAGAAAAATGTTGCTTCTACCAAAAATAATCGTAATCTTGAAAACAAACTGCGGTTTTTAGCAGCAAAATCTTGAGAATCGTGTGATTTTCTTTCCGCAAAATATAAATTTGACGTTGGAATTGGATTTTTTCACAAAAAAAAATTTCGAGGAGATTAAAGGTGTAACAATGACCGCGCTTCGTCAATTTTACTACATTTTTCTACCTTTTCGTTCATTTTGGCAAAGCAATGTCTGATCATATTCAAGATACAGTTCTCAAGAGCTTGCTTCAGTGTTTCCAGACTTTGAAGATTGTTCTCCCCTTTTTTTATGAGTATATAAGACAATAAATTTTCCCCTAAAATCGAAAAAAAATTCCCCTTTTTCCCCCGGATGAAATTTGCTTTATTTGCATATGAAAAAATTAAAAAATGTGAGCCGTTTTTATTAACAAGCTTAAAATAAGGATAAATGATATAAAAATTACGATGGTTTCATTTTCAAAAGTGTCTTTCATTAGCGATTTGACATCTTCAAACTTTCAGTGTTGCCGCACCCTTAAATCGATTACCGAACTGTTGTTGTTGTTATCACTTTGTCTCTTTTTCCTACATCGCTTTGTAAAGTCACTTCTCTATCATTTAAATCAAACCAATCTACTACATTCCTATTTTGTACTCTTCTTTGTTGACGTTTCCCTTATGTGAATAAAGTTTAGAGTTTGTTGGCGAAACAAATTATTTATTATAAATTGATACAAACAAAATAGTTAGCAATATAGTTTGAATACATTTGGTAACCCATAAAAATAGATTCCACACTTTGTGGAGGGTTTTAACAACTGTCAAAAAGACTATTGGAAATAGAAAATGTCATATATCGTTTCGTGAACAGTTTTCTTTTTAAATAGGTAGTTAAGCAAATACATTTATAGCGTTTTAAAACAGTTTAAGCAAAAGGACGCCTTTAAATTTTCCATCCATTTTTCAAGAGTTTTAGAGAAAGTGTGTTACAATAAATTTCAACCCAACCCCAAAACAGAGATTAATTAAAAACCCAAGCGATCGGGCGTCTTAGAGTTCGCCGGAAGCTAAAAGAAAATCTGACAACTGTCAATGTCAAATATTCAGTAAAATCAACATTTTCATTACGGTGAAGTACCTACACAAATAATTAAAATTTGCTACCGAAATTCCGAGTCGGTGGTCGCAACTTTAAAAAGAACTTCTTCGCAAAATCATCTTCAACGATGAACCGCATTTTTTGGTTAAACGGCTTCGTCAATAAGTAAAATATGCGTTACTGGACAGGTGAGAACCCTCATGTGCTTCATGAAACAGCACTTGATCCGCCAAAAGTCACTGTTTGGTGAGGTTTTCATGCCGGTGTGCTGCCACTTTTTCATTTGTTCTTTTTTATAGTAGATGAAAATGACAGGTTAATGGTATTTGCTACAGAGACACATTGGAACATTATTTCCTTGAGCAATTGCATGAATTGGACATCAGTCATCAGTGATATGTGGTTCCAACAAGACGGTGCCGCAAGCCATACAGCACAGCGGGTGAAACAATCGGTTCATTGAAGTCTCAGTTCGGTGAGTTATCTCGATAAACGGACCCGTCTATTGGCCGCCGAGATCGTGTGATTTAACGAATTCAGACTTTTTTCTGGGGCTACATTAAATCATTGGTCAGTGTCGGCCAACAAGCCGAAGACGTTAGAGAAGCTCAGAGCCCATATTGAACTAGAAATAGCGGCCTTATCGGTTGAAATGTGCTGCTGAGTCATCGAAATTTGGGTTCAACCGTGGTGGACATTATGTACAAAGTCGAATTCTATTCATAAATGTTTTGATAGTAGTTCAAGCCAGTACATTTTTTTTTATTTAAAAAAGAAGTTGTCAAGTCCCTAATGAAAGACCCTTTATGAGACATAATATCAAACCGAGTGAATAAACATTTGGACATTCAAACATTCTTACGTAGACGTTCGATGGGCTGTTTTCTTTCATATTTAGCGTGAAAATATCTTTTTAAAAATACTTTGACATTTGACACTTGTCACTGACACTGACAAAAGATTGTACGTTTTAATTTTAATTTTACGAGAGATCTTCGAGGTATTCGCTTTTTAAAACTTGTCCCTCGTTATTCCCCTTTTTTTAAATTTAATTTCAATTCCCGCAATGAATAAAAACAACTGCTTACGACGTTCAAAAATAATCTGTTCTTTATTTTACTGTAATTTTATGTTTACAAAAATGTCGTTGACAGATTTGACAATACATTTGAAATAAATTCCCTCTGGGGACATTTTTATCTGAGTGGGTGCGTTTAGCGCACCTGCACTTGTTCACATAATCGTCAATATTGACAGTAGAACTTGTCCAATTAAACTGAAGGAACGTCGAGGAGATAAAATCCGTTGTCAGCTGAGGATATGTTATTTAGTCGGTATTTTCAGGATGATTGTCAGAAGACTTACAAACGTACCTCAGAAGGAAGAGGTACGGCGAGTGAATTGAATCAACGATGGCGTCAACAATTAACTAGATAGGAATATTTTATGAGCTTCTTTGGCGTATTCCGCCTGAAATAGAAATGACGATGAAAGAACCCTATACACGTCCACGGTAACTCTCCTTTTTCTGAAGAAACTATCTGGCTTCGTGATGTCTGATTCGCTACCCTTGGGCAAAAGCAAGGACATGCTTCTCCGAACTACGGGTTGCGCGTGGGGTAAACAATGAAATCGATGGAACAAAAAGCATCGCATAATAGTGCATCTGTCAATTTGCACGTTGGAAGTATTCCCACACTTAAGGGACTGCGTGCAGCCGAATTAATATTGGAAGCGTTAAACTGGTGCGAAGACTTTTGGGAAGAAAGTGCGTTGGGACTGGACCAGACAGTAAGTGTGAAAAACAAAAAACGGATTGTCAGTATATAACTGACTAATGCCAGACACAGGTAGGAAGTCTTGAAATGAAAATAAAAATGAACATCAGGACTTAGTTAGGTTAGGTTAGGCTAAATCGACTGCCAGCTAAACGCCACACCACTTTGATCAGTAATAGGTCAACTGACAAAAGTCAAATATCCTCACTCGCAAAATCAATCAGAGCTTCTAATGAAGCGAAGTAGACTTCTAACGTCGACGTTAACAAGATCGCTAGTACCATAGAAGTAAAAAGCCCCCAGGTGAAGTCTTCTACCCTGCGATAGAGCAGAGCAGGTATAAAGCTTCTATAGAACTCGTTTGAAGGTACACTATTTGTGAGACCTCGTATCAGGCAGTGGTACAGTAATGACAGCTGATAGTGCTGTTTAGAGAGACAAATTTCTCCTTCTTTAGACAGGGCTCCATTTAGAGGATACTTGATGTCTTTACTTAGCTTCTAAACCAAGTCTTCTCGCTACAGTTACCGCCCTGCAGCTTCTCGTGTGACATTAAGACTTCAAGTCATTGCTCTGTGTAGGGAAATCTTGGCAGAGACACGGAAAGTAACAACTTATTTGAAAGATTTGGTTGAAAGGAATCTTTCATCCGAAACAGAGTCTTCCAAAAGTGTTTTTCCGAACTTCTTGCATGCGGTACAGTTTATACATTGACACTGTTAGCAGAAGCATGGACATTGAAGAAATATTTGCCCATTTGGAACACTAAATTCTTCCCGTTGACGACGGCTTAAAAACGATTTCTAACACCGACAATGACCTCAATAGAATAGTGCGCTTCAGCTTCTAAGAGGTGCGGCCATGCAGAGTGAAAAAACACCAACACTTCGGCCCAAAGAGCCTTTGATTCCGCCTCTGTTAAGGCTCGCAAATATGTATAATCAATATTCATTTCCATTTCGGATTATAAAGTTGGCTGCCGTCAGTAGATTTGAATTTTTTCTGATTCTTCTGTACACGAGGCCATATCTCCCTTGTTTATACAAAAACATCGTCATGGTTGCCTGCGTCAAATTGAATTCCTAATCCAAGGACATCCATATACGAGTACCGCGATTGGTTACAAAAGAGGTCCATCATTTCTATGGCGACTAAAAACCATGTCCTATCTCCGTGCAGTTTCCCAATAAAAATGCTTCTTCGCATTTAATGCTTTCATCGATGCTGTTCCCCAAATGGCCGACTGCAACTTGAATTTCCCACCACTTATAGATACTTCTTCTGCATATATAGGATATCATTAGCGCATATGCACTCCAGAGTTCAGTGACTGAAAATTATAGTCTGTCCTATCCATCCACACACTTGAAAAAAAAATCAATACCATTAGCACTTCTTGAAACTACATGCAACGCCGCCTTGCGCCATCCCCTGACTTCACGTGTGTGTGAGTGAGGCCAGATATTGTAGTGTATGGTGAGTGGCATAATGGTTAGGACTCATAGGGCAAAATAAGGTCACCGCAATCCACTGCGCACAAACAAATCGTGTGTTGCTCCTTGTTCTGTCGTTCTTCTGTACTCTTGCCATCCCTTCCCTGTAGCATTTTTTCCTTCGGCCAGCAGTAGCAGATGAAGTGGAAAAAAAAACAGAAAAAAACCCTCCTAAACGAATGAACAGAAGGGAGAAGAAAAAAACACGATTTCGGTAAACGACGACGCTGCCCTTAAGCTTTGGTCCTTGAAAAAGACCTTTTTGTAGCATCAACATTCTGCCTCCCAGCAGCTGTGGCTGTGTATATTTGTTTCGTCGTCACTTCACCCTCATCATCTGCACACGGAAACCTGTGCTTTGATCAAAGTGGTGGCAAAAGGCATTTCGAGTTTGAACGCAATTAGTTTTGTTGTAACATAGAAGAGGGTGAGGGCTTTCGTACACATTTGACAGCCCCCGCTGTTTATACTGTATTTTGTTGTACGCAGCTAATCATCTGTTGCAGTGAGTACTCTCGTTCGTACCTCGTGATGCTACGGCTATATGGCCACGGCACACCCAGCTCACTCTGCAATTAACAAAGCCAAACACGAAAACACACTCAAGAGATCCTCTCCAGTGCTCCTTGTGCATTAAATTAATCGTAAATATATTAACTATATACAAAAGGGTTTCAAATGCATGTCGCTTCGGTACCCCTACCCCTATACATTGAGGACGGCTTTTGTTTGCACAGTCGAATTTGTAATGCTTAACGGGATTACGAGAGGATTAGGTAGGGTTTCTCCAGTATGCATCCTTCAATTGATGAAAGCGGTTTGCCAGTGCGAATATAATTGATATTTACCGAATATTTCAATGGGGATCGTCGTAATCGTACTTCTGTCACGATGGTCAAAGATAGGGGTCTGACGGAAGATGAGTTTTCGATTTTGTGATTTATTGGCCCGAGTATGTGTATTCATTGCAGATATCGCCGCAGTCAAGGGCAAACAAAGTCACATTTGTGATGGCCAGATGGGCGAGACGGCAATGGTCAGATCGATGTGACATGGATAACGAAAAGCTGAACCTCTAATCTAATCGAATTAAATGACACTTGGTTGATTGGTTTCGCCTATAGTTGCGTAACCAATCTAATGATGGTGCAGAACCAATTTGCTTATGTTGCCCCAACCTTGAGCGGTATTGGTTTTGTTTATTGAGACGTGTAGGTGCGTTTAGAAATGAGGTCTTGCATAACCGCACCAAGTCTTTTGATTCTGTACAGGCCATAGGGAACAGGGTTGTCAATAGATATGCTTGACGCATGTAGCCTACTTGAAATCGGATGAAAGTATAAGATCTATTAAATACGGACGTGTTGAAATGCTTGCGTTCAGCTTTCAAATCTCTATTTTTTTAACATGGCTAAGGAAAAGCTGGCTTAAGCTTTAGATGGGTCATCGCGTTATGTTTTAGTTATCCGTCGTCTCCGTTTTAAGCCACAAACAAGCACAGATAATTTTTAACTTTCTCGTATACCTCGTACAGGGTGGGCCAAATAAAGGTTTCTTTTTAAAAATGCAATAAAATGAACAAACATAAATTTATTCCATCTATTGCGGCTTTAGGTAGGAGCAAACATTCCCATGTTTTGTCGGCGCAGTGGCTTAGTGGTAAGCGAGGGGTCACAGGTTCGAATCCCGAAAAAAAAAACCAAATTCAAACTTAAGGTTTTTTCCACTGCGTTACCTCTTGCGAACGTCTGACAAACATCCGGGAGTATGACTGTCATGAAGGAGCTTTTAATATTATAGAACCCTTCCATTCGTCCCAAAAATGAAAAACTCACACAAACCGAATGGAGAAGCTAGGCCTAGGGTCCCTACGGACCTGTTGCGCCACCCATTTATTTTTTAAACATTCCCATTAATTATGGAGCACAACGTCGTTCAAGTGGCTGCCTCGGCTGGCTTCGCAGTAGCTCATTATGTCACTCCAATTTTCCAAGACCTTGTTGATGGTTTCGGGCTGTAGCTGACGGATTACTTGGATGATATTGGCCTGAAGTGCTTGAATAGTTTTCGGATTGTTGGTATAATATCGGTCCTTCACGGTTCCCCACAAAAAAGAAAGTCCAAAGGGGTCAAATCGCAGCTCCGAGACGGCCAATTGACATCGCCAAGACGGCTGGTAACACGATTTGGGAATTTGGTGCGCAAAATATTGATTGTGGAAAGGGCCGTGTGGCATGCCGCATGAACCAGAGGTCACCCAAATCCAAGTCTTCAATTTCAGTAAAAAAAAAGTCGGTTTACATGGGTCTGTAACGACCACCATTGACCGAAACGTTGTTCCCAGAAAAATGGTCCAATGATGCCACCAATCCACAATCCCCACCAAACTGTCACATTCTCCACAATCTCGTCTGCACGCACCGTACGCCGACGGGGACAATAAGTTTGTCGATACCAGTCTCACGAACTTTTTCACAAACTTGCGTACAGCAGCCGCGGTGGGTGCTTCATTTCGGCCGAAACTTCTTTTCAAAAACGCACTCTTTGGGCTACACAGCTCACTTTAGAAATAAGTTTTCAATATTTCCCAACGTTGTTCAAGCGTAAAGCGACTCATATCGTTCCGCGGAGGTACGATTCTGACTTTCTGTCAAGATTTGGAGCGGAAAACAGCTATCAGTGTCAAAATAACCTATGATTTAAAAAGAAATCACTAGATGGCCCACCCTTTAGGTCTATTGTATTCGTACAAAACTCGATATGTTAATCAATTCTGACTTTACGATGATGGAGGAACTCAAAAAAGTGGGCCACGCTTTTCAATTCTGCTCGCCTATCTGTCTGTCTGTCCGTTTGCCCCTGGTTGACCGGATTTGGTCTAAACTGGAGTTTGTGGGCCTACAGTTCGGAGCCGTTTTTTTTTTTAGTACGGTAAGTCAATGTTAGTGGTACCTCCCATAAAAAATATTCAAACAAGTTTCATTTGTTCGAAAATGGTTTTTAAACGGGTTAACTTAAATTGACATCGGAGCCTATGTAAGTTGGTGAGGTTTACATGGCTGCATTCTCATTTTTTTGCTAAGAAATCCAATTATGGTTCTTTTGAAATTTGGACATACCTCGAGTAATTTTTAAGGTAATATGGTCATTTCTAACTTAATAGCAAACTCAATTTTTCTCTGTATTTTCGTGCAATGATTTTTGAAAAAAAATATTTTTTTTAAATTTATTCTTTTGTTTACCTGAAAATGGCAATAATGATTTTAGCCAAAATGCATACTTATAGTAAAATTGATTTTTTCAAAATTCTTCCGTCCTTAGTTTTCAATCGCCGAAATTTTTGATTTGGATAAAACTTGAAAAACCAAGCAATGCTTACATCAGCTTTCAGCTAAATAGTTAAGCAATAGTATTTTTCAAATCACGGAAAGAAACCGACCGAGAGAAATGCATTTAGACAAAGTCGTATATTTGAAAACTTATTCAAAAAGCTGTTTAAAAAAAAATACTTAAATGGGTTTGCTGATTTTTAAGGTCAAAATATTGCGGTGATTTTGAATTTTGTTTCTGTTTGTGTGCTTTTCAACCGATTTCGCTGAAAATTCAAATTCAAAATTCAATTCTTCTGTACATGCCACCCAACAGTGTTAAGAGAGTGATTTGAATGAAATTGACAGTTGAACTGCGGAGGGTTTCCATATTTTTGTATGTACCCATTAAGACCGGTTCCACTCTAATACAATCGTCTATGGCAGTTGTAGGAAAAGAACGGCTAGCAAGAGTCTTTGTAGGGGATACAGGTTTGTGATTTGGGATGATGCTGTTTCAATAAAATAAATAGTTGGCGCAACAGGTCCGTAGGGCCCCTAGGCCTCCCAAGTAACAATTTGACTTCGGTAAGGAACTATCGAAGCTATTTCATATCCCGCAATATTAACTGCATAAAGCCTAATGGAAACACATATGGCGCACTTTACGCAGGTATTTACTTATTTAAGACTTCCTGAACAGCTTGGATAGATCTTACCGAAACTTTATACAAACTTTATAGAGGCTCAAAAATTAAAAAGAAAAAAAAAATATTTTTTATTATTATATTTTTAAATTTTCCATTTTCTTATTTTTTTATTTTTTTATCTTATATTAAAATCTTTTCGAAGACTTTTGGCAATTTTCATGCAGTTAATGTTTGCGTACTCGTTTATAAATTACATTTTACTTACGCGTCGCACTGGGAATCGAACATGGGTCCACTTGCGTAGTAGTCCAGTACACTACCCCTAGGCTAACTCGTCATAATGCCGTCGGAGTGGTAAATCTGAACTACTTGATACATTTTAGAGTTACGCTAAGACTTGCAATAAACTTGCATCTTACTCAATCGAATTTGTCAGCAAGACATTTAGTGTTAGGTAATTTATTTATGAGCGAGGAGTGTTTATTTAAAATCATATTAGTGACATATTTTTCATTGTGCTAAAAGTGTTTTATTTTTTGTCTTTTTTCCCCTATTCAATAAATTATGGTTTCTTTAGACTGCTGTGATTCATTTCATAACACATAAATTTTTACCTCTTTAGGAGGAAGTACGAGTAAGTGCTTCTATACAGCTTCCAATCGCAAGCGGTTGACTGCAATACTGCATGACAGTTCTTTGCTTCTATAATGCCTTCGATCAGAAGTTTTAAAGAAGCATATAGAAAGCGCTTCGAACCACAAGCTTTATGGAAGCAATTCACTTTCCACACATCTCCTGACACATTTTCAGAAGTCTCGTAGAGATCTTGCCGAAACTTTATTTCATATCCCTCTATAAAACCTATGTGTATGCTTTGTACAGGTCTTACTGAAGTTATTATCGAAACAATTAATTCGAAATGGATCAACTTCGGTTAACAAATACTATATCAGCTCTATCGATGCTGTTGCCTACAGAAATTTTAAATTTGAACCTTACCGAAGTCAAATTGTTACTTGGGCTAGCTTCTCACAACCATTCGTTTTGTGTGAGTTTTTAATTTTTTGGGACGAGTGGAAGGGATCTACAATTTTATGCCGAGTCCAAGCGGCAAGAAGCTACCTTCAGGACAGTCATACTCTCGGATGTTTGTCAGGCGAGAGGTGGCACAGTTGAAAAAAACCTGAAGTTGCAATTTGGGGTTTCTCGGGATTCGAACCTGTTCGTTATTTCACTTCATTATATAACTGTATCTTATCAAAAACAACTCTTGACCATTGAGAAAACCCGTGATATACCTAATTTAAGAAAATCTGATCAACAATACTCTTACTCCGGATATAATGTTACGAGTGACGAAAATTTGATTGTGAAATTTTGCACATCCTTAAATACCCACAGCGCGTGACTCGTGAATTGTGTGTGTTTATAATTTCCGTACTTACGCATAATGCAAACAAAATCGGCGGTCACACTTACCTGAAAGTAAAAAAAAAAATTAAATTGCAGTAACCAAATTGTAAGAGTGACTTGGCATCACTAAAAAATAATGTAGGAGGAACGAGTGGAACTGTCACTCGCGCTCTCCATTTTGTTCTAAGAAAGAATAAAGACGTAAAAAATAAAGTGGCGAGAAAAATCTTGATTTTCCCGAGGAGTCACAGGATATAAATATTATAAAATCAATTAGTATGCATTTTACATTATTTTATAAAAACAAAAAAACAGTCGGAACAGTATGGCAAACAAGACAGCCCCGCATTGATCTAACGATTACACGCATGTGAATAATTGCTACAGATGTGGGCCACATTGACTGTCCAAAAAACCTTGGCGAAGCGGATAAAATGCTTTTCGATGATCAAATCCACCGATAAGGTCTATAATCACACAAATAACTATATGCGCCAGGCGCCACACTTATCAACATGTAACATGTTTACGTACTCTAAGTAAGGCATACATGTGACATTGATAATGCAATCCCATTCATGAAGTAAAAAAAAAAAATATATGTGCATAGGGTACTATATTCATCGATATACTTCTAGAGTTCTCTATCGAACCAATTCCATTTAACTGATTAAATAGTGCCGTTGAAAAGTTGAAGGACGGATTATTTAAAATTGATTGTGACAGCACGATATGGTGTGGATTTATTTTCTTTTTTTTTTAATATATAAATATTGTATCTGTGTAATTGGGAAATTTTTAAATTTCACGAAGCTCTTAAGCTTCGGTTAAGGTACACTTCAACTTTTGGATCCACGAATAAAGTCATTGAGTGATTAATTGTGATTGATGAAAAATAATTTGTTATCGACGTTTACTTGTGATGGCGCTATAGTCCGCTGTGGGTTTTGGGTTATAAATGAGAATAGGGTTACTCCAATAGATGAATTGAATGATGTTTCTTGGACGTTGGACGTAGGTCCAAGCGGATGCAATTAAATCATATTGTATGGAACGAGTGTTTAACTTGCAACACTGACCGAAAACAAGTATCCAATCGATTTTGTTTTAATTGCTGAGGGGGCAATACTCCAACCTTCACTTCTTCGCAAGTACGGAACACTAGGCTGTGGTACATAAAATAAGTATTCGATATCAAACTTAAAACAAATAACGATAGTGTTCGATTCAACAAAGAGTCCTTCACCGATTACGAATGAACGATCCTTAAAGGGTGTTTTTTTTTTAGGTATAGAACTTTTAGTTGGCAACACTAGTTTAACTGGCGGCCATTTTGTCAGCTGTCAAGTGATTCATTTTTAGTTTGGTTTGGCATTTCAACTTTCAACATGAATAGACTGACGCGTGAACAACGTTATTTTGAAAATCATGGTTCTGTTCGAAATACGTATCGCGCACTACGTCCATTTTACGGTCAACATAATCGTCCATCAGAGCAATTAATTCGATAAGCTGTGCAACGTTTTCGCACCACGTTTACTCTAAATGATCATACGCATCCACAGAGACGTCGTACAGTGCGTACAGAAGAAGTCATTGCTGCTGTAGAGCGTAGCGTAGAGGAAGACCCGAATTAGTCTATCCGCCATCGTGCACAGGAATTGGATATCTTTTAGAGCCACGATTACTGACTTTTTCAACACCATGATGTGCAGGAGCTGTGGTTTTAACAAGACGGCGCAACATGTCACACAGTGCCACAATTGATGTATTGAAGGAAACGTTTGGTAACCACATAGTTTTATCTAAATCGAAAATGGGGTTTTCGAGATATGAGCAGTTTTTAAAATAAGCGTTTCCGGTGATTTGAATTGAAAATTAAGGACGCAATAATTTTTGAAACATCAATTCTACTCCAAGTTTGCATTTTGGTCAAAATCGTAATTGCCGTTTTCAAGCTAACTAAAGAAAATAAAATTTTTCAAAAATTACTTTTTTTCAAAAACCCATTTTACGGTAATACAGAGAAAAACTGAGTTTGCTATTAAGTTAGAAATGACCATATTACCTTAGGAATGAATTTTTGTAATAAACGTATGGACCGTTTTCGAGATATGTCAATATGAGTATTGACTACACCATAAAGCGAACGACTAAAGTGACTGCCGTTTGCCTGCTAAAAATGTGAATCGGTGACAGATGAAACAGAATGTCAAGTGCAGGGAAAGGAGGGGTCCCAAGTGCTCCGGCGACTAATGCACAAAGAAGCAGTTTCTTTGAAATTGCTAAGCTTATCACGATAAATCTGTTTGTCTGAAGTTGTCCTCGAGTCGGTCACACCGTACGGAAATATATGACGTGTATCCCAGAAGTATACCCAGTACACGACGTTTTTTTTTATTTCCTATGGCAACATCAGCGTTTTTAACTCTTATCTGTTTCTTAAACTTCCGCCTTAGCGTGCCGTCTAAAATAAGATCCGAAATTTAGATTCTATAGGTGGTTTGAGGCTTGTGCCACATATAGATGGAAGGTCTATGGAAGTCGACAAGTTCAGTTTGGTGGACGTATAAGCTCATGAACTTGCAAGCTAATGAGCTCATAAGGTGAGCTAGCAACATCTAGAAAAGACAGTGCATAAGCAATTGCGGATCGGCTGACAGCATTAAAAGGCCTTTAATGTCTAGAAATGCGCCCATTGTAGTGCTTATGTCGAAAGGAATCTTCGGGGATATTATGTCCAAAGGTATATGTGGAGCTTTTTACACCGATTCACCACCTTTTCAGTAGGAATGTTGAGCCGCAGGTAGAGTGTTTGTGTCTTTGGACATCTGGCGCATAAATGAATTGTGATTAGTTGCTGTAAAGTTTTTAGAAGGAATGATGACGCACTTATAGGCCTGAGGTCTTTCGGACTTGCATGGGTATGGGAACCCCATATTAGAGGAATGTAAATCAGATCTGTACACACCTTCTTCAATTTTATCTCCTAATAACTCCCAGGATGGTATCCGCAGTCATTTTCATTTTGTATGATGTCATAAACGTTCTGCGGAATTGTACAGCTTGACGAGAAGTTTGCTATACACAAAGTAAAGGGTTTTCCAATAAGAGGTGTTATTTTGGTATTTAAAGAAAAATTCCATTTTTTGAGATAAATGATCGGATGTTTATTTCATAATAAAGAGGAAGGTATGCCGTTAATAATGAAAAACAACATCAGCCAAATGGCCACCACGAGCACGCATACAGGACCATATCCTTTTCATGAAATTTTTTATAACCAAATCGCAAAGTGGATGCCCTATGTCCTCGATAGCCTCACGAATTTTATCTTTGAGGTCTTGAATCGACGCTGGGCTGTTGGCGCAGACCCTATCTTTCACGTGGCCCCAAAGGAAGAAGTCGCAAGGTGTTAAATCACAAGATCTCGGTGGCCAATTGTGATCACCTCTTCGAGAGATAACACGGTCCGGAAACTTTTCCCGTAAAAGATCAATAGTTTGGTTGCTTGTGTGGCCCTTAGCGCCGTCTTGTTGAGCTCTTGTGGTAAGTGAACTTTATAAGCCTTAAGACCCAAGTCTTTATGCAAAATACGGTGTAATGACGTTTGTGGAATGCCCAATTCCAAAGAACGACGAGGAATGGACAAACCTGGGTTTTCTTCAATACTTTGGGCTACAGCAGCAATTTTCTCAGTTGTTCTTGAGCGACGTGCACGGGTCTTATTCTTCACATCACTTACTTGTCCCAACAGCTCGAAATTTTTCACCAATTTCTGTATTGCCAAGGTGCTTCACGACGACCAAAAAATGCTTTAGTTTTGCGAACTGTGACTGCAGGATTTTCACAATTTTTGTAGTTAATTTTAATAATTTCAATGCGTTGTTGAAGCATGTATCGTTCCAATTTTATTAGTTTCTACTTGTCAAATGTCAAAGAATAAAAGCTTCAAAAGTGACAGCTACCCGAAATAGCGGGTCATTCACAATAACACCTCTCATTGGAAAACCCTAGTTTGTCTCTAGTACTAGTAGTCAGACCAAGAAGGCTGTTTAAAAGCACTTTTATATCTGCTTATATTCAAATGACTCGTTTAACACTTGAAATACGTACCGCGAGGAAATGAGTAGCAGAGTACGACTCCCAGTTAAAAGTCGTCTGAGAGTAATTTTTCTTTTCGAACAGCTGCGCGTGATTGGGTTTGTTCAGAGGATCTTTCTTGGCCCTAATGCCTCTGAAGGTTATCCTGTTTTGCTTCAACACAATTTCACAAAAGTGTCGCTCAGCAGGTTCCATGAAATGTATAAAATCTACGTGAACCGAATTTTGTTTCGTTAAGGCTTAAATTGATTGCCTTTCCAAAAGCGACCCCACATACGAGTACAAGTGCGAGTAAAATGTGCACCTCTCTACGAGAACCGTTTCTGTTGCAAAACAAAAAAGCTGCCAGACTCGCTCTGTTTTCTATTGCAGAGACAATTACATTTACAGCCTCCCCTCACTTGCGCTATTATATACAAGTAAGGTTCAAAAGAAAACTGAAAACTTCGCATGTAGGCGTTATAAAAGCCATTAGAAACAGAACGCACACAAGACATAAGGGGAAACAGGAAGATTTCCTCCTTCATGGAACGCCCGGAAATTCATTAATGGAACTAATCAACTTTAAACGATTCCAAGCACAGCCCACAGCTAATTCGTTGAATGTGGTCTTCCTTTCAAGATAACGATGAGAACCTCCCCACCCAAGCTACCGTACACACGACCACAACAATGGAGGGAACAAAAAAAATTAAAATTGCATTCAAATCACACTTTCAATGGGCGGCCTCATTTATAAATTGTGTGCCGCACTTAATCGTTCACTCATGTGGTGTACCCTACCGACGACGGTATAATTGATTATCTCAGTACAAATTTTTAAACTTAAAGTACACATTAAAATGCACTGATAAAGATGTATAAACATTTATACGACGACATCAACACGCACTTTGCCATGGGTTAAGTGGTTTTTTGTTGAACTGGATGGTGATGAATGCATCTTCTTGGCCGCCACTGAAAGATTCAAGTGGGAATGCACTTGTAGGGGTTTCGAGTGGCCACATGTAGTTTTTCTTGGGTTCACTTCTGGAAATATAATTAATGTCCTTGCCACCCGCGTGTGCATTGGTTTTGGTGTAAACCGGCGTAATAACCGAATATCAACTTGCCAAACATGTGGCAGGAAAATATCAAGTGAATTCTTAAGAACCGCGCATATTAAATTGTATATAGACAAAAGGCAACTATCAAAATGAGTGTTAAATTTCTGTGTAGCTAAATGAAACATATGCGAGTGGGAATTGAAGCACACATGCGATACGACACACGCGTATTGCCCCAGACAGACATTCGGAATGTTGGATTTTGTTTGGTTAAGCTTCTGAGGCAAACCGAAATGGTTTCTACTTTACGAAACAATTTAGTTGCGCTACACTTTGGAACTAAATTTATTCCTATTTGTTTATGAGATTGTGACTCAACCGAAGGCCTTCGTACTGATAAGTCAGTGCGTGTTTTATGTTCGTTCCTATTCGATTGGGAGAATCGTATTTGTTTATTTGTGTGTCATGTCATGAGCTGTGATTGACGACTGTGCTGTGGCAATAGCAGAGTGTTGCTTCACATTTTCGGGTGATAGTTTAAAGCATCCTGTTGTGTCACAAACTCAACAACAAGTATGACCATATGGGAGCGCATCAGTCGTCACATGACCACCCATTGCCACCGACGTTTGCAGTTATTGATTTCGGACTTTGGTGTTTCCAGAAAAGATAATAAAAATAAACGAGGCATGAGGTATGAGATACTGTTGTTGCTTCATACAACATTATATTACTTGTAGTTTGGTCATGTTTTTGAATTTTCAGAACCAGCGTTGTTTGGATTGCTATGCTAGGTATCTACACCATTCCCTATCACATACAGAGAATTGCTAAGTAAATCTTTTAATTCCGCTTCAACGCCTAGAATTGACATGTTGAAACATTGCACTGACGTTTGTTTATTGCAACGTTGCAGCATTTCAGCGATTATTGATTGCGACCCTTGAGACGCCATTACATCCACAAAAACTGACTGTTTGGTGTGCTCTAGCGGCTGGTAGAGTCATTGGGCCATACTTCTTCCGAAATGATGCTGGAGAGTCAGTTACCGTTAATGGAGACCGGTATAGAGCCATGATAACCGACTATTTCGTTCCCGAATTGGATGGCATGAATGTGGATGAGATGTGGTTCCAACAAGACGGCGCTACATGCCACACAGCGCACGTCACAATCGATTTATTGAAGGAAACATTCGATGAGCGCATAATTCCGCGGAATGGACCTGTCAATTGGCCACCAAGATCGTGTGATTTGACACCATTGGATTATTTTCGCCAACAAACCAGAAACGTTAGGGGACTTGGAAGCCAACATTCGTGGTTTTTTCCACTGCGCCACCTCTTGCGAACGTCTGACAAACATGCGGGAGTATGACTGTCATGAAGGAGCTTCTTAATTAGCCATAATATTGTAGATCCCTTCCATTCGTCCCAAAAATTAAAAACTCACACAAACTGAATGGAGAAGCTAGGCCTAGGGTCCCTATACGGACCTGTTGCGCCACCCATTTATTTTTTAAACATTCCCATTAATTATGGAGCACAACGTTGTTCAAGTGGCTGCCCCGGCTGGCTTCGCAGTAGCTCATTCTGTCACTCCAATTTTCCAAGACCTTGTTGATGGTTTCGGGCTGTAGCTGACGGATTACTTGGATGATATTGGCCTGAAGTGCTGGAATAGTTTTCGGATTGTTGGTATAATATCGGTCCTTCACGGTTCCCCACAAAAAAGAAAGTCCAAAGGGGTCAAATCGCAGCTCCGAGACGGACAATTGACATCGCCAAGACGGCTGGTAACACGATTTGGGAATTTGGTGCGCAAAATATTGATTGTGGAAAGGGCCGTGTGGCATGCCGCATGAACCAGAGGTCACCCAAATCCAAGTCTTCAATTTCAGTAAAAAAAAAAGTCGGTTTACATGGGTCTGTAACGCCCACCATTGACCGAAACGTTGTTCCCAGAAAAATGGTCCAATGATGCCACCAATCCACAATCCCCACCAAACTGTCACATTCTCCACATTCTCGTCTGCACGCACCGTACGCCGACGGGGACAATAAGTTTGTCGATACCAGTCTCACGAACTTTTTGCACAAACTTGCGTAAAGCAGGCGCGGTGGGTGCTTCATTTCGGCCGAAACTTCTTCTCAAAAAACGCTCTGTTTGGGCTACACAGCACTCACTTTGGAAATAAGTTTTCAACCACAAGATGGCCCACCTTTTGTTTCTATGCCAAATCCGAACAGCTGAATTGGGGAGCTTTTCCGGGACAGAATACTTTTGGATGTTCAACAGATATTCGAGGGAGGAAGCGCTGTGAAAATAAACTTCATTTGCAATACGTGTTTCCCCAAGGGTTTGGCGTTTGCCTGGCACCACTCGCTCAGTTGTAGTGCAGCGCGCTTTAATCACTCGCCGACTGCGCGTATCATACGTAATTGAGCTACTTTGACATATTTGAACTTGACTTCAGTAGAGAGGTAAGTAGGTATGGAAAACAGCCCGGCAAGAACGATGAGAAACTAATGTACTATATTGTGACGCATATACCTAACGTACTGATGCAGAGAACGAACAAATTCCGCGATACTAAAAATCATCTTCCAGGCTAAATTTTTCGAATTTTTCACAATGGCGAAATTTTGCACACAAATTTGTATTTTTTGACCTACAAAACTTTTACCCCGTATTAATAAAGGCTGCGTAAAAGTTATCGTTATTCAGAAGTTACGTCAAATTTTTGTATGCTATCTGATGTTTACTAGCTAACTCACTTGGGCACATTTGTTTATTAATCAGGGGGTTTTGTAAATTTTGTGTGCAGCTTAAAAATGATTATTAGTAAGGCCCATTGACTATTTGTGTGCACCTAGCCATGCATCTGAGCCAACTGTCTAATGAGTTGAGTATTGAATTTGGGGTGAAAGTATTATATTTCAATCTGCATCATGTACAAATGTATTAAGATTCTAAAACTTTTCAATATAAATAAGGGTTTAATTTAAATCTTTTTACATTTAAAACCCATTTCCGTCTTCATTAAAATTGCATTGAGTTCTTGACCATTTCCACAAATTACATTTATTAAAATTGAAAATGTCAGACACATTTTGTAATAGCAGACATTATTTAAATTTAATAAGTTTTTTATTAGTTTTTTTTATTTGATTTGAATACATAAATTAAATTTTAGTATTTCTTAGGCGTGGTCATTTGTTTGAAGTTTATTTAGCTTATTTAAGCCATTTTGATATTTTGTTTACATAGTTTGATAGTTTTTATAATATTATAACTCCAGAATAGTACAAATACATTTTTAATTTTTCTTATTGATAATTATATCTAGCAATATATATGTCCTTTAAACTGTTCGGCAGGTTATTACAACCTTGCAAACTTAAATAAATATAAACATTCAAGACCCCCAAAAATATTAAATTTAACGACAGGATTTTCAACCGTGTACCTAGCTTAAACCATTTAAGGTTTTATTGGCAAAACTGTCTGAAACGTTTCACGCTACGTGGACAATTAACGCACGCTTCTTTTTTTTTTTTGTTGTATCCCCAACAACTGTTCCCTTTTCACATATTAAACAGTTCACAACCAGCAGCTTTAAGGTTAGCCAAACACACTCGGCATAAAATGTCGGCATGGCAAATAAAATCGTAAAAAGAATTTGTATTCCCATTAAAATAGGCCACCGATATGACATAATGTACCCAATTGACAGTATTAAGTTCAACATATGTGATGTACAAAATGGCTGCTACAATTGTGTGCACAACATGAACCCAAGAAAATACGCAATCCGGCCAATAAAAAAGAAAATGCCGCCATATGTTCCACAAGCCAACCTTTGCCTCCGAACTGCCCTTTGGGCCGATAATTTTGTTTTCTGGATACAGATGAACTTTTGTACACACTCCAACACACCAACACACCAACACACAACAAGGACACTCACGGCAGGAGCAATTCAAATGGCGATGACTGTTTTTTTGTTGTTTTTTTTTGTAATGTGCACATTATGTTAAACGAAAACGTGACTACATTGGCCGTAATCCGTATAGCTTGTGGCATCGTTCAATGCTGGCAATGAATGATTTCAGTAAAACTAAACCAAGAAACAAGAGGAATAAAAAAAAATTAGTTTTCTCCTTTGCGGATATTCGGTCTCTTGCATCTGATGTATAATTATTCCATGTTTACTAAAAGTCTTAAGCGAGATGGGGAAAACTTTACGTTCGGACAAAATCCTTGGAATAGAAAAGCTACATCTTACCATAACATTAAATGCACGAAAAACTTTGGTCGACTAAAGGATATACATAAATATATACAACAATGGGATTGTCGCCAAAGAAGTTCTCCACCATACACAGAGAGGAGAGAACGTATAAATGTATGCTCGCAAGTATGCTGGAAAACGTCCTTTTATGTGCGGGTTTAATGGGTATGTTATGTACTTGGAATGGAAAAGTTTTTTTTTTATTAGTGCCGTTCAAGGACTAATTCTAATTTCATGTTTCGGATACATGTGATGTCTCCTTTAATGCATTTTATACGAGAACTTTTGAAAATAAAAACTAAGGTTGTCATAGGTACCGGTGTCCTTGCCTTTTGACAAATTCATGTGAGTGCTGGTAGAGTTTGGAACTTTTGTACGAAAGTCCTTCCCTGGCACAGTGCACCTTATTGTCTTAAGTATCAATGTGTTTTTATGGGTCTTTTAAAGTTGTACACTAAGTATTACTATCCGGTGATATAAATTCTACCTTTTGCTGTCTAAATGGTTTCTAATCGATGGTAAGGTTATAATAAGTTCGATGCAGCTCTATAAATTCAGGAATTCCCTATATGGGAGGATAGTTGATCTTACGAGGTACATATCTACATTTTTCGGTATACAAATACTGTGAAAAAATCGTGTAGATTTTGGAAATTTGTCCCAGCTTTGGAGAGGAAGAAATGGCAGTCTTACCTAAGGGTAGACTACCTCCACAAGAGAAACTTCTCTGAGCTGCATTTGCAAAGCTTCAGACAATCTAATCGGAAACCAGAGAATAATGACGATTCCTTAAACTACTGCATTTGAACTTATAGCCTCTCCATTACTGAATCGTTTCAAGGACCAGCAAAGCGGGATATCTAAAGTTTGGCAAGTCGTCTGCCAAACCTTAGCTTGAGATCCGTCTTTTGCAAGTGCTTCAAGGCGTTTTTAGTTGTTCTGTCCATGAGAATAGTTGATTGAGGACGCTTCAGACATTTCAAAATCTTTCCGCTATCTTCGTTCAAGGCATCTAGATTCGGACTCTAGGTATTCTCTCAGAATTTATGACCTTAGGTTTGAGGTCTTTGAAAATCGTAACCGTGCACTGGATTATCCGGTAATTTCTGATAACCTCATCAGATTCAAGTTCGTCTATTGGATTTTTTTTCTTCTCTAGAACGTGGCAGAAAGTTTTCAAAAGTTTGTCTTTTATACAGGTCCACTTTTTCACCTTGTTGCAGTTTGATTTTCGAACATAAAAGTATAGAAAAAACCTCGTGACCAACTCCTTGGCTGTTGTCATTCAAAAGACTTTAATTTTCTTGCCTGTCAGTTGACAACCGTACAATTCTGTGCAAGGTCTTGTGATAAAATATGATGTCACTGACGATTGTCGGAGTTTCTCGGTAACAGCATTCAAGTCCCTGCTCCGATCAAAACGGCTTATCGCAGATGATCTCCTTCACATTATATAAGAGCTGCCTTTGCGTCTTAGATGTCCTTTTTCATGATGGTGACACTAAAGTCCGAAATGTAGCAGAGAAAATGCATCCACCGTATGGGTATCAGAAAATTAACCTCGCCGTAGTTTTATGGTGGAGCAGAGCGGTCTTGCGCAGTGGAGGCAATTATAACTCGCCGAATGTAACCATCCCACTTCGCAGTTCACACTTAGCCCCCAAATTTTCAAATCGTTGTAATTCGCATGATTCCCTGCTTGAATTTATAGCCTTGTAACCAGGGCCACTTCTCGCAAACTTCTGGCAAACATCCGAGGGTGTAAATGTCCTGGAAAAGCTTCTCATTCAGGCGTTTCAACTTGTCATAAATTTGAAAGTCCCTTCCGTTCATTTAAAGAAAATAAAAAAAAATATTTTCGTCCAAAGAAATGTTTATAAGAACCTAGGTCTAGGATTAATAAACGGACCTCAGTCCTTCCACTATCATTACTACTTATCCGTGGACTATTCCGATTTAAATCATGCCGCCCACACTGCCTTGTCAAGCAAAGAAAGCCCGCCTTACACTTGCAGTTTCGGTTTAAAATGTTTTTTTTTACTCAGTTGTAAGGATTTATCAGATATAAAAAAGAAAGTTATATCGCACTCGCTCTCCTCCCATTTTATTTTTCCGCTTCAAGAAAACCAAATGAAAGTAGAGGAAATAATTAAAACCATTGAAATTAAAACTAATTTATAACTAGGAAGTGCTAAAACAATCATAACATCAGCATGTTCAGGGATAAAAATAGAGTGCACTTTTAGGTACTTAAACTTAATCTGGAGTACTTGGGCTTGATAGCGGTCTTTGATGCAATTGACTCGGAATGTCGTTCGTTTAGAAGTGGAAATTCGGTTCTGTATTTATCTTTCAACTCAACCTCACGTTATTCACAGTTTTAAGTCTGAGAGTTTATATGGACATTTTTTTCTAAGGTTTCCTTTCTGATTATTTGTCAGGGATTTTACGCAGAGGTTGTGCTCAAAGTTTAACCACCCTCAAGTTGGTCATACTTATTTTTTTTTAGTCGCAATTGGTTGGCTTTTACGAGTGTTAAATTTATTTTATTTCACACTTTTAGGAAACTAAAAAACTGGGTCGTTGGAAACAAATATTTATCAAGGACTTTAGCTTTGAAGTGGTTTAAAAGTGATTGCTAGAAATGGTGACCAGAGTTTTTTAACATTAATTCTGCTCAAAAGGATTGACAGAGTTTGTTATACTTACATAAGGATGTGACACTCAGATTTGTAAGGTTTTCTTTTTTTGCAAAAATAACTACAACCGCCCGACTTTGATTGTGTAAAATTTACTTTAGGAACTTGAAGAATAAAATTTACCTATCAATACTTGGAAAAATAAATTACCTGAGCAGTAGAAAGAGCTCTGTAAGGTTAAAACTTTGCAGAGGAATAAGACAAATGAACCTTCTGCCATCGTGAGCGATGTAAACGCAATATATAAGAAAAAAAAATCCAAAGACTAGCTGACTGATGCCCGTTTTCATGGAATACCACTGTTGTTAATTCATTTTCCGCTGTCGGAAATATTTAAGACAAACTTCTAACAAACTACAGCTAACTTCATGCCCTACACAGTGTGGTTGGTTCTTCAACTATGACACTTTTCTAAAAGTTGTTAGAATATTTTTACAATTGACGTCTCGTATTATATTCCCACTGTGATCGCCACCATAGCTCTTTTTCTCCAACTTGACTTTTTACTGTCACAACGCTCACTTCACTGCACAAGTGCACACACAGAGAATATACGTTTGACTCTCAAAATAAATCCGCACTTCACATTAGAGTTATTATTTAAGAAACCCGCTCAAAAACCGTTGTAGTAAAATTTTTTTTGTAATATTTTGCTTGTCAGTTAGTTCTAAAAATAATTTAAATCCACGCAGCCTTTTTATTTTTTAATTTGACACGACAAACATCAATGCGCTCGGTTTTTTAACCATGGTTAATATGGTTGCACGTCTCACATTCCATTTTATTTATGACCGTACCGTTGCTCTCTCTCGCCGACACTCACTGCACACATAAACAAAACACGATTATTTGCCAAACAGATGTTAATGTCAGTGTTGTTATATCGTGGGATTTATCCCTTTTTGTGGGAATTTCGAGGTCCGAAAAGCCTTCCGTGGGATAAAGGGATAATGCACCAAATCGTGGGATTTTCAGAAATCTAACAAAAACACTTTCAAACTATAAATTTTTGGTGAAATTCTACCCAAACACCTGTATTTCACCATGATTATCAACGAACTGAATGTCCATAAAAAACAGCTCATGTAAATCGTCTTTTATCAAAATTTTCTAGTACCAAAAAATAATAATAGCAGTGTTACAAACTGCGGTTTTTATACTAAAGGGTAATTTAACTTGATTTTCTTTCCGTGTAATAGAAATTTTACTTTTGAAAACTGGATTTTAATGCAAAAAGTGTCGTGGGATTTAAAAAGGGAATTTGAGTATGGTGAAAAGGGAATAAAGAGAAAAATGACCACGCTTCGTGGGATAAATGAAGAGAGAGTGCTAACAACACTGGTTAATGTCACTTGCTCAAATAATCAAACAAAAACCGTTGCAATCACACCTTTCTGCAATATTTTATGAAAGAAAAGCCGTGCGTTCATCGATTAGTTTGACAATAATTTAAAATTTGCAGTCTGCTAGTTTTCAGTTTGACAACTTACGTGTTTTTTACGGCTAAGTAAACAAAAATAAAAACATTCGAAGAGCATAGATTTATCGGTGTTACGGTACAGATTGGAATTTGGAACGTCGAATAGTAACCATATTAACAATCGTTGAGAAACGGAACGCACTCCTAGTTAAATTTCAAGCAAACTACAGTTAAACGTCACTCCACTGCGCGAAACTAAATTTGACAGAATGTTTTGACATAACCTGTTTCGAGTTCAATGATTTTTATTGTAGATAGAGCTCTTAACCAATTTGCTGTTTATGTGTTGTTTGTGGAAAGGTTTTTTTCCGTCGGCTTTTTTGGTCAAAGGTGTTTCGGCAGAGCTTGCTGCCTTTCTTTATTGGGAAACATAGATTGTTGTAAAATACATAAATGCAGATAAATGCTTTTTAGTTTTTGTTTATGGGTGACAAAAGGAAAGAGGAAAAAGAACGGGTTTTTAAATGAAGAACGCCTTCTCCTTGTTCTTTTGTGAAAAAAGCGGATTACAGCTCACTTTAGCTCTCACTCGGGTTCTACTTGTCTACTTCCTAGAGGACTGTTCGAGCATTAAAAAGGGGGCCACATTTGAATGTTTAAAATTTAAATCAAGAAAACAACGATAGCTTTTTGAAACATTTTTAATGTCGCTGGGCGCGGATGAGCTCGATAAGCTCGAAGATCAACGCTGCAGCAGAACGAACGACGAAAGATGAATTTGAATAGTAAATCACATACCGACCTAAGGCAGTCTAGTCTATTGGCCGACAACCGAAAAGGTCACTCACCTAATGGCTATTAAAAGAGTTCAATGAGTAGCGTGCATCACTAGCAAAAGGTCGTCTTCTTGACTTGCAGCCTTGAAGCTATTCTGAATCTTTTACCGCCAGACATGGCCGAGAGAATCAGCCATTCAGTAAACTGATAATCTCACGGAACAGATCCGTTAAAGACTCTCATTGCAGACCACATTACGCCGTATCTATAGGCTTTCCAAGAACTTTCAGGTACCTATCCCAGCAGTAAAGACGGGCCCTACTACGTGCGGGTCAGGGGCTACAGTTCTTGATTAAATAATCAATTTTCTATTCAACTGCTCGCTTCTCTTATTTATCAGGAAGGCATTATTCCTTGGGAGGTACTTCTTAATAATCACAAGAAGTTAATTAACTTCAAGTCCTCTTAAGGATGGTTTTTGTAGAGCAACACAATTAGCTATTGACAACGTTGTTTTTTAAATGAGGTTACAATGGGTCAGGGGACAACCTCTTTTCCCCAGCGTCCAACAAAGTGTGTTACTGTATTGAGTGTGCCAAGAAGTCGACCTCCTCGTGTCAGCCCACACACATAATCCAACCTTAGAAGAAATAACTGCCTATCCAATTATAGATAAATATATAAATGCAACGAAACTAAATCAGATCGGGGAAAGCACGAACCTATTCAATTAAATTAGCCGGTGAACCCAATATAACAAGCAAGCTACAGCAATGACTGAGATAATAAGGGTTGTGGCCCATTTTCAAGATGCTGATGTATTTCCAGAGTTTCAATGTTCAAGGAAGGTATTTAAAAGAAAATATTCAAATTTAACTCCTTACCGGAAATGACTCAATCCGAAATGACCATAATCCCGACATTTTCTGTTAAGTATGATGGCGTCTTCAACAAAACCGGACCACGATCACATCAGTAAACCAAACTTTTTTCCGTGCTTCCTTTCTGTAGATTATTATTTTTAAAATAGCCTTTTTGTGTCTCTCAAATTTGAGCTAAGAAAAACTGATCTTACCGGTAGACTTCGTTTTTAAATGGGTTCCGTCAACAATGCCGATAACGAGGGGAAAACTTGCCGTTTAACCTTCAAAACCTCAGATTATGTGGATGAATTTTGAATATATCCGAAAAGCTTTACAACTTCCGATGAGATTCTCAGAGCGAGCTTGCATCCTTCCGATATCAGTAATTTGACGATGATCGCCGTTGAGATACCAATAGCTGTAGTTGAATGGGACAAAACATTTCGATCACGAATTTGTTACAAATTGACATCACATTTGTTTAGAATGACTAGAAACAGTCGACTTGGTAAAAATTCAAAACAATTTTATTGTTTAAAAAAAAAAATAATTAAATTCAATAAAATGTAGAAGGACTTCTCAATTGCGAAAACACAAAAAGAATAATAGCTTTTGACATATACAAATAATAAATTAAATAAAAAACTCTACGCGTGCTGACAAAAAATATGTGAGAGCGCTGAAAATCGTTGTTCTTTCAGGGTTTTTCAGTTGGCGGCCATGTTGTTTTAAGTCTGTCACTGATGTCAAATCACGAGGCAAGCTACAAGATTGAGCAGCATTTCCAAATGTACAGGAGAACCTGAGGCAGTCAATCACTCTTCAACTTGGCGAATTTTGCGTTGCGACTTGAACCTACACCCGATGAAGTCAACCGAGACGAGGTTCACTTGAATTGGAAACCAAGATCGTGCTATTTGATCCCACTGGATTTTTCAAGATCGTGCAATTCGACCAAGCTAGATTTTTCGTTGTGGGGCGTCCTGAAGTTGCCGGTACGAACGATACCCATAAGTCAATGCATTCAACATCGACCCGCTTTTTAAAACCACTTTATAACACATGCCAACTATAGGTGCATTGTACTGCATTTACAACGTCATGCAAGCCCATTTTTGCATGAGACGAGACAGAGAGATCCGTTTGTTCGCTGTCAATGCTTATAAAGGCGTGAGTATGAGATCAGAAATCAGACGCCTAAAGTGTCATGGATGTTATACCCATAATAAAAGGCACGAAACACGGAAATAAACACAAGTTCCGGCGACCAGCATTTCTGCAATTACTTTAAAACATTTCTATTTATGATATAAAACGTGTGAAATGAGAGTGGTAATTAAATAGTTTCACTAAATTAAACCAACAATTCATCAATCAGTTATGCAAAATGGAATTGTCCGTTCATCACTTCCGGAAGTCATTTTGTTACATTCCTTACATTCCAAAATATCACAATTGAGCTTCTCTCCTCTACAAAAATGCGCTGAAATCGAAAGTGAACTCTTTTTGTGGAGAGCACTAAAAATCTGTCAAACACAAAAAAATTGAGCGAAATTCTCTCAGAGAGCTTAAAATATTATCCAATGTGGTACGCGGATAGACCTTGAGCCGAGCTGCTTTGAGGTACTTACATCTTGGACATCTAACCCATACTATATATATAAAAATTGAGCCTAAAATTGTGTTGGTTTGTCGCCGATTCACGCTTTAACGCATTTGCCGATTTTAACCAAACTTTTACAGATCGTTGGCATTGGTCTATATATGGTTTCTGTGAAGTTTGGTTGCAATCAGAATCACGTGCGTGAAAAAACACGTGAATTTCAGTACATTTTGGGATTTTTCGGATTTAATTGTTTTTTTTTTTTATTTTCATATTTTCAAAAGGCAGAAGCGAGGATTGTCGTTTGCCCACATTCTGCTTTGGGTGATTTGGTTGTTTGATAAAATCTGACCGGACCAACTCGATTCAATCATTAGCGCGGAAAAAAAAACGATCAAGAAGCCGACTCGGAAATCTATGAAGTCTTTTCTATGCATTGAACTCAATTTTATTCCAAGGGAGTTTCATTCGTTCAATAGAGAGGTTCAAAATATCAAGAGGGCTGTTAAATGTTAAAAATTTAATCAATTTTCGGCGGTACGAAGTTCGCCGGGTCAGCTAGTCACAAATAAATAGATAACTATACCTTTCTTGCAAGTTGCAACATAATATATGAAACGTTCCGGAAGAACATTCGACCATCGCCGAATTTTCTTTAACTGATTTTTTGTTCTTGTCAACTTAGTGCATTTGACATGTTTATCAGTACTTTTCGGTTGCAATTCTCTGAGCTGTTTCGAGCCAAAGAGGAACTGCTCGTTACTCGTTATTTTGCTTGTTTTCTATTTTCCTTTACTTTAGATTTTAGGTTATTTACTAAATAAGAAATACTTAATTAGCTTAAACTGAAAACAGCTGCAAACTTGGCTTTTTTAACATAGGAGTAGTAGAAACTTACCATTTCTTTATAAAAAAAATGTTTTCGAAGTCCGATTGAAGTCCGAAAACCGTATTATTCTCTTAAAGAAACATTTGGTGCCCCCCATTCTTACTCATTTCGAAAGTAATATTTTTCGAAAACGAACATTGTGTACTCTCTATTTCGAAAGCGGAATTTATATTACTTGATATTAATTTTTGCATGTCCAAAGTTTTCCATAGGTAGGCACAACTTAAAAGCGGAAAGGAAAGCAATTTCGAATAGGATTGACTTTCGGAACAAAATATAAAATATAAACTGCCTTCCAACAAATCATTATTTCATTTCAGAACGGACAATCATGGCCAAATGAAATATTTGTGGAGAGATTTAAATATGGACATCAACAAATCAGTTTTTGTACTGCTTAGTGAAACGTCACGGTGCAAAGTTCATTCTGACAATTCGCGGTGCAAAATTTGCATGAAAAATTGGATTTCACGTGAATTGCGTACTGACATTTAGATCATTAAGGAAACATCCCAAATATAAACGCTTATTATGAAGCACAATTCAATTTAACATTCTCTCGCACCATTAGAACGATTGTTTTCTCCTGCGGGTATAGGTAATTACTTAGTTTCTCATTTATGGAATAGAGCTTCTGATGAAAAATTTTGAGAAAATTATTTTTTGAAAGCCAGTTTGAAATTAAATAGCGTTAAACTTTTTCTTTTAGAATGATGTTTTTATTTTACATACCATAAATAATTGAAAAGCAAAACATTTTATGTGCATATCTATTTAATTAATCACCTTTGATTACCTCTCTAATTATATTGGTGTATTTGCAATTACTAATGTAACTAAATCACTTGATAATTACTGGGGAAAGGTGTTGTTCTATAAATGCCGAAAGTTGCAGGTACAACTAACAGACGCAACTTATTTAAGTACGAAAGAATTTTAATGAATGAACACAAAAGAATAAATTCATGTAATATGAAAGAGATACTATTTTTCAGATATTCCATTTAACCGTGTTGCCACTTTTTGGTATAACGACAAAAGTAAAAGTTCCAATTACCCACTGTTGGGACGATTTGGTACTAACCGACAAAGAAAACGTTGGTAAGCTGCCACGACGCAAAGACGCATATTACAACCTTAATTCATTTACAGTATATATTGCATTAATATAACACAAATTTCTTATAATTCATAATTAATTTTCATCTACTTACAAAGTTTTTTTAGTATTTTTAATTTTAAAACTCCTTTGCGATAATTCCTGGAATGCCGGGCACTTTATGGTGTAACGCGTTGCTGCTCGAAATAAAATGTCAGAAGGAAGGCAAGAAAAAAAGAACGAAGAGGCCGGATACGAGTACCTCGCCAGGTGCCTACTGTAGTAGATTATTCGAGGCGCTGCCAACACCCACAATAGGCTGTAGGTATGTTTGATTGGACAATAACCCGTCTGGAAAACTTAAAAACGTTTAAAATGTTGGGTGTTCATTTCAAAACCTCATCAGTCTTAATGATGCAACAGATCATATTTCAAGACTTTAACCTCATGTCGAATATATTTCCGACACAAGAAAAGGAAAACACAAAAATTACTATTTCGTAACCTATGCCCAATCTTCCGATGCGATCAGCAATTCCTTGAACTATCACACGTAAAAACAAATTTAATCAAAAGGCGAAGGGAACTACACCAATTTTAAATAACAATTACATAATTCTCCTACATCCACATTAATAGGCTAATTATCCAGCAAACGTCCTATAACAGGCAACGATTTAATGCAACTAATATGTAATTGGTTCATAGCTTTTAACCGCAAATACTAAATGCGGGAGTTAAAGTTTAGAAGGAAGTCTAACGCATGGTCTAGTAGGTAAATGTCATAATGAGGCATAACATGTCTACCTAACAATGTAGTACATTCACATCTACTCGTACTTGCAGGAATGAATTACAAAAAAAAAGGAAAAAAGAAGAGGAATAAATTAAACGACTCGCCAGAGTGAATGCCCCTTTGTTATATAGCACGCGTCGCCAGATTGTAATTACACACCAAAGTAATTGTTAGGTGAGCATTTTTCTACGCTTAGTGATTTTGAGAGGTACAGCAAACACAGTTATCGAGACGAAAGTGATGAAATAATTGTAAGTCTTTTGTGGGATAAACAAATGGCTTCTGGTTATTAAATAATGAGACAGATGCTGTCCAGACAAAAAGCATTTGGACGGGCCTATTATTATGACACAAACAGTGTGAACTTGCGAAACTCTGTGGTGCCTATAGGGTTAGGGTAGTTCGCGGCAACGTCAGTGCCAAATATGAAGACCAAAAAAACCAAGTGACTGCTAAAAAAGCTTTTAGGAAAACAAATCAGATTTTTTATGGCTGTAGCATAATTATGTTAAAAATTTACTGAAAAGTTTATAATAAAATGGAAAAACAGGATAAAAAAAAAGATAGCCCATCTGTGAAAGGATGGCTTTTTTAACCTGCTACGCGGTGACATTTTTGTGTCTGTCGTTATGTGTAGCGATGTGTCGCTTTCGATGACTTTACAGTTTTGACAGCGCTGCCAAGTTGCCACACGATTTTGTGATAGACTAATGCGACCGTAAAGTGGTTTTCTTTAAGTGTCAAACACAGTAATTGTAGCAAAGAATGTTAGCTCCGCATTCACCCACAAGGCATACATTTAATTTATGATATATATACCAGGTATCTGGCCAGTGATCCCAGATTGAGGGGGAAATCATTAATAAAAAGTAAAAAAAAAAGGGGAAAACCCCAAAATCTCTGTGAAACTTAAATTGTTTAAAAGTAAAATTAAAACGCTTTTCAAACAAATTTTAAAGTTTAAGCCTAGTATGCTGCTCGCGCTTAAATTAAGCCCCCATACACAAATGTCTCCAAAGATAAAACTAAGCAAAGCGGTTAAGCCAAGCAGTACGCAAGCTAAATTTGTTAGCCACTGTACAATCTCTACAGAATTTAAGTAAGTTTTGACAGATCAGAGAAAATATCGGTATTCGTAACAAAATTTCAAACGAAAGCAAATTAACAGTAGCAAATCAATCAACTTTACCAACATAGTTCCTTTTTTTTACGGAACTTCAACTGTCAAATTTAAGCGAACATTAAGCGAAGTGGTGGAGAGAAACATTGGAGAGGCGCTTAATTTTAGCTTTGCTGGAAGAGCATACTCGGCTTTACTTACAGTAAAATATTCGTACTAAATATGAAAGAAAAGATGTACTCATTTGATTGAAAATAAAATAAAATAAAGAAAACAGCCCATCGAACGTCTGGGAAAGAATTTTGTGTATCTGAATGCATTCACTTGCTTTGACAGTTTGTCTAATAGAAAAGGAAATCATTTCAAATATAAACTTAACTGATCTGTTCGTATATTTTTATGTTATATGTTTATTTTAAATTTGGTAATTAAAACATTTACCCCCGTATTAATAAACAAATGTACACATCAGATAGAATACAAAAGTTTGACGTGACTGATGAATAACGAGTTGATAACTTTTACGCAGCGTTTATTAATAAGGGGGGTAAATTTTTTTATATGAAAATAAAGGATTTTACCAATAAGAGTTGTTCTTTTGGTATTCAAAGAAAAATGTCATTTTTTGAGATAAATGATCGGCTGTTTATTTCATAATAAAGAGGAAGGTATGCCGTTAATAATTAAAAACAACATCAGCCAAATGGCCACCACGAGTACGCATACAGGACCATATCTTTTTCATGAAATTTTCCATAACCAAATCGCAAAGTGGCTACCCTATGTCCTCGATAGCCTCACGAATTTTATCTTTGAGGTCTTGAATCGACGCTGGGCTGTTGGCGTAGACCTTATCTTTCACGTGGCCCCAAAGGAAGAAGTCGCTAGGTGTTAAATCACAAGATCTCGGTGGCCAATTGTGATCACCTCTTCGAGAGATAACACGGTCCGGAAACTTTTCCCGTAAAAGAATGGTTTGGTTGCTTGTGTGGCCCGTTTGGTTTGGTTGCTTGTGTGGCCCGTAGCGCCGTCTTGTTGAGTTCTTGTGTTAAGTGAACTTTATGAGCCTTAAGACCCAAGTCTTTGTGCCAAATACGGTGTAATGACGTTTGGGGAATGCCCAATTCCAAAGGCGAAGTTGGCGCGTTTTCTCTCGCTAATCAGTGCTAGATTAACTTTCTTTGATGAGCGTCACTGGTCCCTAAAATGAGATTTTTATTTCAACCAGCAAATCGCCTGCACTCTGTATCCCTGAAATACCTGTCAAGAAATCATCGGTTTTGGTGTCCTTTGACAATATCTTTCTCAATCCAGACGCTCCAGTAGTCGATTCGATTGTTTCACAGAAGCTTCTTCATGAGTTCGTCTTGACGAATCTATAATCTTCTTTCGGTGTAGCTCGACGCTTTGTTGATAGGTTGGTCATTAGTACACCTCTTTAGCAAGGTTTTATCGCGATTTTGAGCTCGCCCTACGCTACGTCTTTTCATTATGAACATACTTCTTCCCCTTGATCTCGGAAACGGTTTTTTAAACGATTGGGAGAGTCCACCGGTTAGAGGTAGAGATTCGACTGCACATTACCAGCATCGAGACTTTTGGGTTACGTCGCAATCCACTTAGCCCACTAAAAGACTTATTCGAGTCTGGGATAGCACCACATCTCTTTGTTGGAACTGAGTCGAGCATTTTAGGTCGTCTCCTCATTAGGATTTGTATCCTACCTGAAGTTTTGTCGCACATATACTCGTAGCTTAAATACTGAATGAAACGCGTTTGCTTGTAGATGATAGCTGAAATGATTTCTTGTCTTCAGATGGCCAAGCTTCAGTTCCTTTTACAGACCTTGAGCGTAAGATGAACCTAAAGATTTAAATTTCAAAAATTGAGAACGAGATTTCACTCCCAGGGCAGTTGCCACTCTGTCTAGCATTTTTAAGTAAACAAGTAGTTTCGTTACTTATCCGACGTACAGTCTACCCCACTTGAAACATTGTTCACCTGAATGATTTCTTATCAGAGGTGGGGCAGCTGGGATGAATTTCCAACTCAAGCAAATCAAAGAAAAACTCACTGCAGTATTTTGACAGGGGGTTTGTAAGTTATCTACCGGACTTTGTGCGAAAATAATTCCCAACTATAAGACCGGATGTGACCACCACAAACAAGTGTGCACGATCAACTTGTCTAAAGTTCGTGGTAAAGTTTTAATAAATAATTCACTCGACTATGTGAGTGGTAAGTGCGCACACACTAAACACACATTCCGGCCATTTGTGTCATTTTTCTAAATTACGATCAAGACCCAAACAGAAAGTACTTAACCAACACTCGCGTCTATGAAGCTTCTATGCCTTGGATTTTTCCGGCTTAACGCTTGTACTCTGTGTGGTTCGCAGGACGAAATTAGTTCTCGTTTCTTCTTTGCATGTTTTTACTGCTGTCACAACTTTTGTTCTATATTTCATCATCGCACTCAAACTCTGCGGAAAATGCAAAAGTTCTATTACCCTTAGGGGGAGGATTATAAATAGGAGCGCACATGCATTCAAGATGTTTTTTTGCATATATACTTGCAGCAGGAACGGTGTCCTCTTTCCTGCTAGCGTATCATACACCAACAGCCAGCCAGATATGTATACTGGTCCAAGGATGTATCACATCCCTATTGCGAAATACCGCACCTTCTCTAATGGCGGTTGGCATAGTTTATAATTTTGTTCTTCCCGAAAAAAAAAACTGCCAGAAAACTTTTGCACAAACTTCAAGTTATTTGGTACACTCGCAGAATGCTTTTTCACATTCTAAAGTTCTTCATCCACAAACAATGTTACATAAGAAGGCCGCACCAAAGTACACCCTCTGATGATTCGCCTGCTCCATGTATTCGGTATTCGTATGTATTCAAGCTGCTTAGTGCATTTTCTATTATAAATAAAATTGAGAGATAGAGAGAAAAAGAAAAAACGTTCGTTGAACCAACACGGCATGCATTTAATATGCGCCAGGACATGCGGCAACAAACAAGATACTCAGCGTCGAAACAATGAGTGTGTGAGCCCTGTTTGCACTTACAGCCATTCTATGCGACTTTTATCAGTGAGCCGCCATGGCATATCCATATCGTATCTATTGCGATTGTGGTAAAGCCTTTTTGTCTATATACACTCGCACACACACAAGTAAACGCTACTCCAGCATGTCTCCCCGAATGCGGTTAAGCAATTAAATGACGGAATATTATCTCTGGTTTTGGCAAATGTAGGTCAATTTGATGAGCAGAACAAAGCAAACAAAATGCGACGAGGACTGTTTATTGCGACTTCAAGACGGCACTGTAAATGGGACATTGTTTTCTTCGAGACATTTTTAATATCTTTCGGAGACAAATTAAGCGAAAAGCGTCGGAAAACATTCCCGTCCAAGAAAGAAGCAGCGCTGTTTCTGAAGGCATTATTCTCTGTCGCACAATGGTTTCGCGCTGTTGTGGAGCATGACTATGACAGGCTGACGGATTTAATATCTGCGAATTAAGAGCAAGGGATCATAAAAATTTATAATTCGACTTGATTACCGAAATTTGCTTCAAAGTGGCTTAGTGTCTTTTGTTTGGGAAGGTATTTCTTCTGGTGAATGTGTTTATTTTAAGTTTTGTTTTCGACACGAGTTTTCCTCCTCTTCTTCTTCTTCTTTGGTGGAAGTACAGTTCGGGATGAAGTTGGACCCCTTCCCTACAGGAAGTAGGGTCCCTAGCTCACTGCAAGTTGGTTGAGGTTCACTTCCACTTGTGCATGGGGAGTTCTTCCTCAACTATGGCTTCGAGTCGAAGACTCTACGGGCCGAAGCATTTGTGTCTTTACCTTAGGCGACCGATGCGCAATTTTTTGACTAGTTTTAGTTGGCCGTACAGCTTGTACCTAAATAGTCCGTCGTTGAGTCTCCTACCCGTCAAGGGAGATGTGGCCGAAAACTTGGTGAAGAATCTTTTTCTCGAAGCAACCGAGGATATTTCCGTCCGCTGTAGATAAGGTCCAAGCTTCAGAGTGGTAAAAAAAGACCCTGAGTGCATATTCCGTATGGCATAATCGTCTGGACGATATCGTTTTGAAATTTTGATGACCATAATAAGGTGCAAAAAAGATAAATTCCAGCTCGCGAACGTCTGACAAGCATCCCAGAGTATTTCTGTCATGAAAGAGGTCTTCAATTTCGTTTGGACTCCTTTGGTAATCAATTGTGACGGCGCCCATTTGGCCGATATCATCTTGCGGACTTGCCAAATAAAACTCTAAAGGTTCAAATAACATAATCAAAAAACAGAATCGAAGTTTTTCATTTAGAAAAAAAAATGAGAGCCAAACAACATCGGATGACTTCTTTTGGCCCACCCTGTAGATCCCTTCCATTCGTCCTAAAAATGAAAAACTCACTCAAGACGAATGGTTGTGAGAAGCTAGGCCTAGGCTCCCTACGAACCTGTTGCGCCAACTTCTTATCACTTCTTTTTATAAGTTACATTCTGGCCGATTTTTTTTTTAACTATCATCAGCTTTCATTACATTTGCGGAAAATGTACTACATTCAGAGGGCTAATCCCAAATGCGCGGCGGATCGCTTTCATTTGACCAAATTCCTATTAGGTCCACAAACAATCCGCCAGCAATCCGTCTCCTAAACATCTATCGCTTTCAATGCAATCATAAAATGACGTTGGAAAGGGCTTTCTCTTATAAAAAAAATTCAAATCCGCCACCCATTAAAGGCGATGATACCTAGTTTTAGAGATCTATCGTTTTGACTGATGTCGTCTTAAAATTTACGGAATGAGTTCCCTGGTTAGATCAAGAGCTTATAAAGAATCTTCTTAGTTCTCCGAGGTTTGCCTTTATCACTTAGTCGGCTTTTAAGCCCGAAAAAGCAGCGAAAGGGTCGTCTTCAAGTGTTAAAGCCGAGGAAACTAATGAAACATATGGTTTCTGTCCTGAAGAGTTTACAAATTTTTGCAAGTTATATACGGACTTATTTCTTTTTGCAACAAATTCCTGTATCAAAAGAAGGAGGCGTTTCTGACTGATGACTGAGTACAGCTTCCAGCCCTGCTGTATAGAGGTAGTTCATACAGCAACGTGATACAAATTCAGGGCCAATCCTTGAATTTCAGTCACAGGCTTAAGTTTTGAAGCTTTGCCCAAGCTTATAATTTATGTCAATCGGTCTTAATGTCACCGTACAGAACCACATGACAATATTTGTGCTAGGATCACAGATTTTGTCGGATATTCAAATGCAGGCTGCCTTGCCTTTTTTATTCTTTCCATTATGTTGCGACTTCAGTTTAATTTTCCGTCTTTAGGGCCACTCCAAGAGCCAAGATACTTGAAGGAGTGTACATTAAAGTCCCGAGTTATCCTTTCATTGGTAAAACAAAGTTATTCCGTGGACTATTTTATGGATTAACCGCAAGTCGGCGGCAGTGGCTCAGTGGTTATTGCGATGTGTCCAAGGTTCGATTCTCCAAATCCCATCTAAGGCTTACCATGCGAAGCTGTGAGAAGCCTTCCTTGGAGTGCTGTTGCTACACCTTTTCTTTTGGTGTATTCATATAGAATCAGTTATATAGCCTGCGGGCTCAGTCTACCCCGAATATAGATGTCAAACAACCTTTCAACCGCTCTTAAATAAAAAGAGGCTAAGCTTAGAGGTGTAAAGTCTTTTGCGGTGATGCGACTGGGTGTACCTGTACATTGTACAAGCATTTCACGTACCGCTTCTCCACATAATTTTAGTGATTATGCTCTAGGCTGTGAAGTTATACTTTTTCTTAAGGAAAGATGCCATCTTCCCTTGATTTATTCGGTAGAAAAGAGCTATTAGTTCGAGCTTGACTCATTCTTTTCAACTATCGTTGGCTGGTATTCTGTGTTGTATCGTTTCCGAGTGTCGATTTTGCAATCAAAGGTGAAAAATGAGCATTGCTACAGGAGCCTAAAGCCGATTAGTTATTCTGTCCACCAAGAGAAGCATTTTTGCGTGCCTTCCTCGTTTTTAAGGGGCATGATTTTTCCTGCCGAGAATTTCATCGATATCTCTTTTCCTGCTGTTTCTATACCGTCAAATTCATTTGAAAATCTTTTGTCTGAAGTGTTATTTTGTACCCCCAATCATGTTATAAATAACCCAGATGGTGTTGTAAGGATTTGAGAAACTGTTTGCGCCTCTCTTTAGGAATTTAATGATTTTGTGATGAGAGAAAGACTTATAACTACCACAATTTCAGGGGTTACATCCAGGTTGTCTTTGTGAGCTCGAAGCTTGAGCGATAGACACCTCCTACCTGTACCCTCTTTCAAGACAAGGTACAGGGCTAAGATTTTCTTTCAACGCTGTAAGATCTTGTTTTTTTCGGTTCTTGGCATAAGTGGTTCCTGTTTTCCGCCGGGGCTTGTACTTAGTCCGAGTCACTTTAAAATTTTAGTGGATAGACGAAATGTCGTATAAATAGGTGAAGGCAAATAGTTGAGAAAACTATGCAGAGATGCAATGCTGTGTGTAATTTGTTTTCAAATATGTTGTGTATAAGCCAGGTCAATATAATGGTAGAATTTCTACCATCGGGCAAACTGTAGTTCAATTTAATTGAATTGGCATCGAGCTATAGGTGATCGGTTTCACTTTCGTCGAATGGATTGGAGTTCACTCAAATAATATCGAATTGGGTGGTTTCAAGTCTAAAACGTAGATTGTTGCCCCAAGGTTTTGCACAGTGTTATTCCAAGTTTTTTTGGCTTTTGTCATGGACAGCACGTAAAGTTTGTGTTGATATTATCTTGCATTGGCACTCACACTTGTTGTTGCTGTTTTGCAGCTTAGTTATTACGGAGCCTGGCTTTTCTATGCTGCGTATTGGAACTATTTCTCCATCAAAAGGGAGTGTGTTCTCCGCTTTTTTTATCATTTTTCTAGCAGCTACTGCTTTCTAACACACTTTTGCTTCGATGAAGACAAACTTGGGTTCTGTGCTTTAACCCTACATCATGGCTTTCGATGGAACACCAAATCAAAATGAGCACATATTCGCTGTCAGCTTTCGAATCAGTTTTCGCTGGAAAAAGCTACTGCCTGTTCAGGAAATAAACTTGAAAACAACCTACTTACAGGCTGAACGACAAACAGTCATCTTGTAGTAAGTATTATTTGGCCGGTGTCGATAAGCTATTTGACGCGATGTGACGACACTGACCCTTACGAGTGTCGTGGGTCAATGCACAATGTACGTACCTTCTCACTCAGCTGCCCTTGCTGACTTCGGATATTCTAAGGCATCATCCGAAGAACTTCGTGTCTTGTTTTCGGACATACGAGCTGCTGCTTATATCTCCAGCCGTTTGACATTGGACACTAAAGCAGAGGTAAGTTTGACACTCAGAATTTTTAGCTGCTTAGCGACACCCTCCTAGAGTACTGTACGACTTGATCGTGTTTCCCCATCCCCAGGGTCGTTCTCAAATCATCCGATGCTTAAAATGTGTTGCCAAATTAAATTCAATTAAAACAATTTTTTACCAAGGCCACTAGTCCCTGGCTCTGCCTCCTTCTAAATAAGAACAAGCTGCGTCCATACATGGCTCCTTGTTTCCCCCCCCCCCCCAACCTTCAAATTGTGTGCTATTAATTAAAAAACAAACATCAAATTACAGCGCATGATGTTGAGGACACCGACTACGAGTATGTCACATGTATGCAAACTTGCTGGAGGATTCCTTATACGTCATGTATCTGTCAACCTTTTGTGTCACCCAAGAAAAACCCGCCATGCGAATCTCATTTCTGCTCAAGTACGACTTGTCTACAACATTCATTCGCATAACAGCACAAATAATTATAACGAGCCTGCAAACTCGACATATCCTCGAGAGTGTCAAATGCCAGCAAACACCAGGCACCCATTATTCGTCGCCCCCCGTGCAAGCATGTCCCGCATACACTTTGGCACACCGGTACCCGTGTTTCACAAAAAGGATTCAAAAGTTGACCTTTCACGTGCACCATCCACCATGTAACGTAAGTGTGTGCAGATAGTCCGCATGTGCCCAATGTTAGAGTAGCGCCAACTATTTTGACAAACATGCATTTAAACAAGTGCACTTGAGCGAAAGAGAGAGGACCACTTGAACCCTTTAAAACAAAAAAATGCATATTGTCTTCAGTTTCTTGTTTGCCTGTCCTTCTGGATGCTTTGGACAATTTGATTAACATTTTTCATGCATGTTTCTCAAAAGTTCTATTCCAAATAAGACAAATTTATGCTCGGGTCAAGTAGAGTTTTGTGCCTCTTAGCATGTAAAATGGGAGAGCAAGACGTGTGTGCCCGTCATGAAATGGAAATCATAAAAAGGTTGTTCATATTCGCTTTGTTCATGTCAAGCAAGATGTTGACAGTAAAAGGAAACGAAGGCAAAGCAAAGTGCATAACAAATATAATAACTTTTTATAGTTGGTACTAATTATCACAAAAACCGTGTGAATGGCTGTTATATGTAAATAAGGGAAATGTATGCGTGCGGGGAACTAAGCTAAGGCTGTCAGGAGCGCTGTTTCCGTTGCGTTTTCCATTAATCTTTATGCAAGTTACCCATGATCAACCTCAGCGACGAGCTTTCTTCTGATTCGGAGGAAAGCAACAGGACAGTGATAGAGGCGTCCGTATCAGTCAGCAAAAATGCTAAGACTGCTACAGATTAACCTCCATCACTCCAAAATAGCATCAGCTAATTTACTGCTTCGCCTGCTAACGGGCGGAGAAGACGTGGTCCTCATCCAAGAACCTTGGGTGGATGGTAAGAATACCATACTTGGACTAAGGGCAAAGAACTATACGTTATTTTACATAAAAAACGAAGGTAAACCTAGATCCTGTATATTGGCAAAGAACAGTCTAAAAGCTCGCCTTATACCCAATTTCAGTGATCCGGATTTTGTCTGTGTGGAGATAGACACGTGCAGCAACAAGCTAAGACTATCAGCCGCTTACATGCCCTACGATGATACAGGGCCCATCCCAGCAACAAATGTGCGTAGAATGGTAGAAGCAGCTGAGAAAGACAACACTCCCCTCGTGGTGGGCGCGGATGCCAACGCTCATCACACCCTCTGGGGTAGCAGCGGCATAAATAACAGGGGTGAGTGTCTTTTTGATTACATTATGACAACTAATCTCGTAGTATGTAACAAAGGTTCAGAACCTACCTTTATCAATAGGATTAGGCAGGAAGTCTTAGATATCACTCTGGCTACTAACTCTCCTAAACTAATAATTAGCAACTGGCAGGTCTCTAGGGATGTTTCTTTCTCGGACCACCGTTATATCCAATTTAACATTGACCTTATTAAACCTCCACTTGAAACTTTCCGGAATCCCAAGAGAACTAATTGGCAGGTTTATAATTCCCTTCTAAAGCAGAAGCTTGGTAACTTAGATAATCAACCAAACTCACCATCGGACATTGATCTTATGGTTGACAGTGTCACCAATTCGATGAATGAAGCCTTTAAAAGAGCTTGTCCGATCAGTAGACACAGAAAAGGGAGCAAACCACCGTGGTGGAATGCTCATTTATCAATGTTGCGTAAAGCAAGTAGGAAATGCTTCAATTTAGCCAAGTCCTCTCGACTACAAATAGACTGGGACACGTACAAAATCAGTCTGAGGCAATATAAGGCAGAGATTAAAAAAGCCCAAAAGCAGTCATGGAGACTCTTCTGTGGTAACATAGAGAGCACTACCGACTCGAGCAGGCTAAGGAAAATAATTTCCAAATCTCCACCCATGCCTAGCTTTATCCAAAAACCCTGCGGGGATTGGACATCGTCCAACGAGGAGACTCTGGATCTTCTCCTGAACACACACTTCCCTGGTAATACAATAGATGATACTCCATCAACATTACCCAACTACTCGGCCCAGGAATCACCGGTCGAGATTGTAAACAGCCGTAATATTTATTGGGCCGTCAACAGCTTCCTTCCGTATAAATCTCCTGGACCAGATAAAATAACACCAGTAGAAATACAGAAATCTATAGAAATTCTAACCCCCTGGCTTGTAGTGATCTTCCGAACCTGCCTCAAATTCGGATACACTCCTGCATCATGGAGAAGGGTTAAAGTAATCTTTATACCTAAGTGTGGCAAGGCCTCACATGTTTCGCCTAAGGACCTTAGGCCAATCAGTCTCTCCTCCTTCTTCCTGAAGACACTAGAAAGACTCATTGATGCTTACATTCGTAAGAATCTATCAGCAAACTCTCTATCAGATTCCCAACACGCCTATCGCAAGGGTTTTTCTGTGGAGACAGCTTTACACTCACTAGTAGCTACCATTGAAAAATCGCTCTCAATAAAAGAGTTCGTGATGGTATCATTCCTAGATATCGAAGGCGCCTTCAATAATGTCAAAACAGAAGGAATCTCCAACGCACTTCATAGACTGGGGGTTGACAGCAGCTTACGCGTCTGGATAGAAAACATGCTTAGCAGCAGAGTGATCCTATCGGAACTAGGGAGCTGCCAATCCAAACGGTCAGTGTGCAGGGGAACACCCCAGGGGGGAGTGTTGTCGCCACTGCTTTGGATCTTAGTAGTTAATGATGCACTCACCATCCTGAGCAACATGGGTTGCAAAGTTATAGCCTACGCAGATGACATCGCTATCGCTATATCAGGTAAATTCCCTAACACAATAAGAGACCTCATGGAATCCGCTCTCCACAAGTTAGCTAAATGGACGGATTCAGTCGGACTCGATGTTAACCCATCTAAAACAGATCTAATCCTGTTCACAAACAGGTACAAAGTTCCCAATTTAACTCCTCCAAAACTTAAAAACAAGGAGCTAAAATTCAGCAATCATGCTAAATATTTAGGCATAATTCTAGACAGTAAGCTTAACTGGAAGCTTAATATTCAGGACCGCACAAGGAAAGCTGCGGTTGCTATCCATACTTGTAGGAGGGCCCTAGGTCCAAAATGGGGCCTTCAGCCTAGAGTAACAAATTGGCTCTACACTGCAGTAGTCAGACCAATTCTCTTTTACGGAATCTTGGTTTGGTGGCCCGCACTAAAGAAAAAATACAATTCTAGATCTATGGAACGAATACAAAGATCAGCCAGCATATGCATCACGGGGGCTCTCAGATCCACCCCTTCGGCCGCCTTAGACACAATACTACACCTTCTTCCTGTAGACATCTACGGGAAACTGGTCGCGTCTAGGGCGGCCTTAAGACTCAGAGAATCTCAGAAATGGACCAACTATCATATGGGGCATACTGATATTCTTCCTGATACAATCCCAAATATAACGGATTATACTATTCCTTTTGAGGACTTTAACATTAAATACAGAGCAATAATCCCAGAACGTTCCGAATGGGTGAATTGCACTATAGGTAACAACTTTGCAATTGAAGTATACACAGATGGATCCAAAATGGCGACGGGCACGGGTGCGGGAGTCTACTCTCCATCACCCGAAATCAACGTTGCCCTACGCCTTCCAGACCACTGTAGCGTCTTTCAGGCTGAATTAATGGCTATTCGTGAGGCAGCCTGCAGACTTGCCTTGTTTGCGATAGATGAAAAAGCTATCGTACTATACATAGACAGCCAGTCAGCAATAAAAGCCCTGATTTCACCAACAACTAGATCCAAGTTGGTAAGACAATGCCGGGAATCTCTGAACGAGATTGCGGACAGATGTTCATTAACCCTGTGTTGGGTTCCAGGGCACAGTGACATTCCTGGCAACTGCAAAGCGGACGAATTAGCCAGACAAGGAAGCGGCTTTCACTCGAACAACAACAGTGAACCGTACGCTCCCATACAATCCATCAAATTCCTTCTATCTAAAGAGGCAATAAGAGTCGCAAATAACAGGTGGAACAGCATTGACACCTGCGCCACATCCAAGCAAATCTGGCCAAACCTGGATGCTAAAAGGACTCAGAAACTTCTCTCCATTAGTAGAAACAAAATCAGCTCCGTAGTGGGAGCATTAACAGGACATTGCCTGATAGGTAGGCACGCTCGTAGATTAGGAGCCCCCTACAACGATTTCTGCAGGAGCTGCATGGATGAGGAGGAAGAGGAAACCGTTCTCCATCTTCTGTGCACCTGCCCGGCTCTCGCAAATATGCGCAAAGCACACCTAGGAAAATACTTTTTCGTAGACCTTAGTGACTTGTCTCTCATAGACACACGCAAAATCAGCAAATATATTAGCAAGACCAAATGGTTGCAATAATCTTTCACTTATTTTAATAACTTAACAGCTGGCCCCATCAGTTACTATTTGGATGGTTTGCTTATGGATGGTAGCGAAGGGGTAACTGCATCGGTCTCCCCTTCGATCCTATCTTACACCAACCACCACTACAACTCTTTTTAATTATACTCTATTCGATAAGTTACCAGAGGACACAGGCGAGGGTACAACCGTTTCGGTTACCACCCGCCTATCCGTAGGCTAGCTGTCGACCGGTCACTCCCTCTTTGACCAAGCTTACTAAACACCTAGCAAGTTATCGCAAAGTAAAGGGCCGATCTAGTTCACAGTTAGTGGTCAATTTTCGGACGAGAGGTCGGAGGATTACTAGCGGAGGGTACACTGTTTCGGTCACCCATCGCTTATCCGAAGACATATCGTCTAACTCGGGGTCGTCTGAGGTTCACGGGCAAGGGGTAGACTGTATCGGCACCCTTCTCCAGATCCAAAGACAAACCTCCCCGGCTCCCTCACAGCCGTAGGCAAATCGCCATAAGTATTCGGCAGCAACAACGAACCCACCAGCATGTCCCGGTGTAGTATATTACCCTGGCCTTCTATTTCTTCTCCCCTCATCATGTGGTATCACAAAGGACCTACTTCTTTTTTTTGGTCTAAGTGTGTCTTTCCAGACAGCCACCTTACCTAACCTAACCTAACCTTATGCAAGTTAAGTTCGACATTTCAGTCAGAAATCCTTAATCAGCCTCTGTTGCTGACAGCGCATCCGAGCTGAACACAGCCTTTCGCTGAAGATGCAAGAGGGGGGAAGAAACGTCAAACGTCATCCTGTTTTTGAATTCAACGAATTTGAGTGGGTGACGAATGAGATCACTTTTAATTTTAGTCCTTTCTTTTTAACTTATTCTACTTCCACTATTTGTTTTTTTATACCCTCCAGAGGAAGGTATATTCACTTTGCCAATACATTTGTAACGCCAAGAAAGAGTCACCGGAGACCTCATAAAGTATATATATTCTGAATCAGGATCACATTCTGAATCGATTTAGCCATGACCGTCTGTCTGTCTGTCTGTCTGTTGAAAGCACGATAGCGCCCAAAGTAACTGACGTAGGTGAATGAAATTCGGTGAACAGACTTCTTTTTATCGGCGTCAGGTTGGTATTGAAAATGGGCTATGTCGGTCAAGTAGTTCTGGTACCTCCCATACAAAACCAATATTAGACCCATGTGTCCCTCTTTCCGTTGAAAACACGATAGCTTCCAAAGGAATCAACCTAGGTGAATGAAGTTTTGTGAAAGGACTTCTTTTATCGTCGTTAGGTTGGTATTAAAAATGGGCTATGTCGGTCAAGTAGTTCTGGTATTTTGCATGACTTGTATGCAGTGGAGGGTATCAAAGCATCGGCCAGGCCGATGATAACACTTTTACTTGTTTTTTTTTTCAAGTTCGAAGTTGGTATAATTATTATAAAATACGTAAACTATTTGGTCACCAACAGCCTCATTTTCTTTTTATTAGATAAAACCTCAACGAAGCCTTACCAGCAGCTCAGAGAGGTTAACCTATCAGCGCCCTAACCCATCAATAATGCTGTGACCGGTAAAGGCCTCAGGTAGGTTCTGATATAAAGCCATTTCATTTTCTTTTATATAACACGCTGTCTCCACTTGCTATGAATTCAGAGTATGCGATAAAGCATGCTTTCAATATCACAAGTGGAGACCATTATAGCAGCTTTATTTCCATAGTTTGCTATAGAAAGCATGCTTTTATAGCATACCATATATGGCACACTACAAACACAAGAAGAGCTGTCATTTTGCTGTCAATTAATTTTGAAATCGAAGTGTGCCGTTGAAATTCAAAATTAAATACTATAAATAATTTTTCTAAAAAGGGATTAACCCAAAATCTATGCCTTTTTTTTTGCAATTTTGCTAGCTGTTAGCTTTCAGCGCAAAGATACTCTTTGTGTGTGTTCGTTGGCATTGTCTCTTTAACTAAAAAAGTATGCTATGAAATGCCCAACGAACGAAATTTGACAGCTACTCTGCTGTTTGCTTTTTTTGTTCGCTGTTGCTCTTTGCTTTGAATTCATCGCAAGTGGAGACAGCGTGTAAGAACCATCCTTTATTTGTAGTTTTTTTATCTTGCATTTCGTGCAGTTATGACACCGTATGCGGCCCTCGTCGACAGCTCATATTATTTGCCTTTGCCTTTACCTTTACCTTTACCTTTACCTTTAGTATGGATCTAGCTGCTGATTTCTTTCTATTAGTACGTTTGTGCTGCATATAAGGCTTGTAAGAAACTCCTAAAAATATCCATGCCACGTAGTAAGCTTAGTATGATTTTTCGTCTCCGTGTTTTTCATCCAATTCAATCCACTCATCAATGTTGGCAATCAAAGTACTCGTGTGTGTCCCTTCAGACTGCCCAAGCTGTGTTCATTATTTTCCATGTATGCAAATCCGCAAGACACTGTTTTTCTGTGCTGAATGGGCGATATTTTCTCAGCCGAGAGAACTGGGTATGGTTCTGATATACGAAAATCTGAGGTCAGATTATGTAAGGTGAAAACGTTAAAAGACGTTTTCGTGAACAACGATTGATTTGCTTTAAGTTGCAGAAGTAAATTGTTCGTGCACACGAAAACGTTTTAACGTTTCGCCTTACGAATGCCGACACTGCATTCGTTTTCGTTTGCATGAGAATTTCGCTTCATTTCAATTTAAAAACGAAAGTAACTTTCGTTTGCGTTTTCTTTAATTCGTTTAAATTGAAAAACAAGAGGAATTTCTGTTTCGTAAAAAGTAAAGTAAAACAACGAAAGGAATGAGTTTCTGTAAAACGAAACGAAAAACACTTTTGCAGTTCAAAAAATTATAAATTCACACCGAGCCCAAAAACTGAATTTTCGCGAAAACACTCGAAAACTTCAGCGAAAACGAAAATTTTCCCATACATATTTCCGTTTTCAAAACGAGTTGTTTACGTCGTTTTCCACGAAATCATTTCCAATCGTTGGATTGTTGAAACAAACACACCTTTTGCAATATTCACCTGATTCAGCAGAACATCTGACCGAACAGAAGTCACAACTTAAAATCTTTTTTCTCCTTAATTGATGGGCTAATATTATTACAGACGAATCCATCTAAGTCGAATTTTCACAGGACATAAAAATTAGTTCGAGTTAGAGGGATTTCTGGAAAAATTCGAGTTAGAGGGATATACTATATTTTTCCTAAGCGAATTTATTTATGGTTGGTACATTTTGAAGAAAATTAGTTACATATTTTTTTATTGGGATGTGAAAGTAGCAGTGTTCACTCGTTTAAAAAATGATTCTATTTCAAAAGAGCAAAATTCGACTAAGAGGAATTTTGTAATTGGTCAAGAATCAAAAGAATATGTTCGAGTTAGAGGGATTTTGGACTCAGAGGATGACTTTTATATGCAAACTGAAGGGAATGCAAAAATTGGGTCGAAAAATTAGAGTTAAAGGAGGTTCGACTTAGAGGGATTCGACTGTATTTTTAAATGCTCTAAATTTATTTGTTACTTTATGCGATCCAAATTTGTAACCAAAATATGTAGTTTACACAGAAGTTTCACGGCTATAGTGTCTCACAGCTGATTGAAACGTCAAACAAAAACTAGTTGGTGTTCGGTTGCATCGTAGGTTTTTTCCACATTAATTTTTTGTAAGCTTTTAAGAAGCAGTCTAGCTTAAATTGGATAACCATTTTCATAGTTCGAGGACCTTTGATAGGTTAAAGCGAAATAAGTTACGTCACTCAAACTTTTACTTTCGCATGATTTCTTTCGTTTTTTTAAAGGCAAAAGATGCAAAAGTGTTTTTCGAACTCCCCTCACTAAATTTACATTTAAACTATTTATTTTGCTTGTGTTTTGTTAATAAATTGTAAGATCTTTTTATGTTTTATTTTTTGTTCGTACAATACCTACATGATAACTTTTTTTTAACTAAAGTTCCTTCCAAGCTAACGGTCTTAAACAGAGTGGATGTATGCAGTTGTGTACACATCATCTGTACCGAAATTGACCACCATGCACAGCTTGGTCCAAAAGAGCATTTATTTCTCAACAAACTCATATCTACTCGTTGTAGCGTCTATTTAGGTGGCCATTTTGTTTTTATAGCTTCAGCGGCTGTACACCGTCCCTAACACACTAAGGCTTGCATTCGCAATGTTATACGAACGATGGTATTACTCGTCGTTTTTACCGTCTAGGAAGAGTAGAAGTCATTGCCGTTTCCGAGCTGTCATTTTCCTTACACCGGACATACGCATTCACAATAAATAGTTTACAAAAAACACAAATCTTTTCTCCAAAGGTTGAAAGTAACACAGCTTTTTGGCGAAAATTCTCATTCCGCACTCCAAAAAGTTATATGGAAATTCAGCATTCCCCCTTATAGCAGATCGGCAAACTGACCTGACTCGACGACTAGGAGAAAAGATGAACGAGATGACAGATGCACTCATAAGTTCGATCGATAACATCAGCGAATAGGCCTTGGGTATTTTTCTGTGGAGAATGCCGCCATAGTGAGTTCGTCAGGTTTAACCTAAAACTGAAAATGATAACGACATTAAATAAAAAATAAACTCTTAGGCCGGCCGCACAGTGGATACGAATTTCACTCGTACGTAAATGTTCGAATACTTGTTGTACGAATTGAGTGCGCACATTGAATACGATTTTCTCCGTCAAATAGGCAGTGACTCAGTGTCTACGTCCATTTTCAGTATTTGAACGTACGAACATGGAAAAAAAATCCAAACATGTTCAGGTTCAGATTGTTTTCGGACGTCGAAACTACACGTACGTATATGTACGTACGACTAACTCGCATTGAGTGTACGCGCTCCCAGTACTTTGAAGGTTGGGATTGTTCGTGTGTGTTCGTACGAGTCAAATTCGTACGAAAACGTATCCACTGTGCGGCCGGCCTTATACGAAACTTTAAAAAGTCTTAAAGAAACCTACCCGGGATCGCACGCAGAGGATGGAAGGCTACAGTGTCTCAGGCAGAGACTCTCCACGGGTCGGGAGCCCGTTAAGTAAGTAAGTAAGTAAAGAAACCTACTAACATAGATTCAGTGGTGGACCTTATCAGCGTTGGCCCTTTAATGGGAACCTTATAGACCCTCAAGAATATTGGTCCCCACTTTTTTTAAAAATTATCAAAATGGCCCCTTTTCCAATGTAGGTACGTAGATTTTATTCAATATTGAACGAAAAAGGAGGCAAGAATATCAACAAAGTATTTCGTAATGAATATTGTTTTTTTTTTTGTTATAAATAAATGCTTCTGCAGCTCTGTTTTTTTTTTTTGCTCTATTAGTATTTTATGTGGAGGCTCCTTTTTTGGCTCGGAGCTCTTTAATTCCTCTTTTTAAGGTTCCGTACCCAAAGGAAGAAAAAGGAACCTTATTATATAGTTTCGCTTCTGTCCGCCTGAACCCACTAGACCAATTTTTTCATTTTTCAGCGGACCTAATAAAAATAAGTTTAAAAAAAAATCAATTTCGATCACAGTGTTTTGGTCATTTTCAATGAGCAAAATTGATCTTGTTCAATTTATTTGTTGGAGAAACAATGACCTTAGCCAGCTCAAAAAAGGGGTACACTCATCTACAGACTCTGAGCCAAAACTCTGTGCAACAAGATACGTAATTTATACAAGCTACTCGCATATCGCATATGGTAGGTAGTTGGCACTTTGTCTTTATCTTGTATGCGTTTTGACACTTGCTCGGTTAAATAAACGCCACACTGTTATCTGAGACATACCTACTTACATAGGGCATATGTATCTCCTTAGATAAGATAAAAACTATAGCTGCCTGTTTAATCAGAAGAATTTTTATGAACATGTACTCGTAGTCATGCATTGGAATGCGGAATGCTTGTGCACTAAGGCGCATATCTGGAACGAAACAAACGATCGACACAAGTACATTGATAAAACAAAATCGTTATGCATACACAAGATCAATGTCATCGAAACTCTGCACTTTAATCAACCGTCAGTGGAGTGGATATGTGCTTCAAGGAAACCGGTTACAGTGCGTTGACTCCATATTGACTTAGCATTCCAATAAGTAGGTTGCTTTAATTTGGACCTGTGGGTTGTAAAACAATTAAACAGATACACCATTCAGTCCCACGTGTCGCACCTGCTCGGTGTTGTTTCTATACTTTTGTCGACATTGTCGTCAATAGTTGTGCTCTATGCGTTGTACTTTGTAATTTTGACATCTAACTGACTCAGTTGGGTTGTTGCAATAACTTAAAAAGTAAACTGTGCATTTTATCATTAAATGTGGCTGCTTGCGAGAGATAATAAATTATTGTAAAGGCAACTAAAATAATCGCCTCTATCGAGGTATCCGAAACGCAAGTCAAATCTGTTCGGAACTCAAATTGCATTCGAAGACCCGTTTCGAAACAAAATAAATGAAGCATATAAACGCGTTCATTTCACATTAAAATATTCCGCAGCAATTAGTTGTCGGAGAGGTTCGGATAAAATGTTCCGTGTAGGGCTGTAGCTGTCAAAAGTAAGTGGTATAACGCAGTTCCACTGCCACGCAATGCGACCAGATGCGCTATATGTCATCGGAGAGTTCTTCCGAAAGTTCTTTTGGAACGGAACGATTAGAATTCCATCGATTTCGTACGAATCGGAGGAAATTCCGTTCCGAACGGATACCTCGATAGGGGTGAATTTCTTTACAAAATTTGACAATAATTTGCCAACAGACGGAAACCGACTTTAAGCGAGAATTGTTCCTACTCACGCTTTCCAATCCAGTAACAAGTACTACCTATAAATACTTGTAAAGAGGAGATAATAGTATTAAAGCTGTTCCCCAAAATTGAGTGACAGTTGTTACTTTGAGTATAACCTCAAACTCCATGGTTGAAATCAGAAAAACAAAACAAATGGCGGCGGTTCTCAAATGAACATCGTACAGACGCAACTCGAGACATCGCAGCGTAACTCTGATGGCGAGAATCATTCAGAATGAGAAAGCTGCTATAACCAAGCTTTGCAGTGACGCTTCTACGTCGAGAACAGCATCAGTTTATACACTCTGACAGCGAAGCAGCTGTAAAATCAACAGTCAATATAGTTTTTATTTCAAGAGTTGTTAGCTTACGTAACAGAGCAGAAAGAACTCCTTAGAGTCATGCACCAGGAAAAGGGACATTAGTCTACGAGACATAAAACCATTACGCACTTATAAAGGATTTTCCAATAAGAGGTGTTCTTTTGGTATTCAAAGAAAAATGTAATTTTTTGAGATAAATGATCGGATGTTTATTTCATAATAAAGAGGAAGGTATGCCGTTAATAATGAAAAACAACATCAGCCAAATGGCCACCACGAGCACGCATACAGGACCATATCCTTTTCATGAAATTTTCCATAACCAAATCGCAAAGTGGCTGCCCTATGTCCTCGATAGCCTCACGAATTTTATCTTTGAGGTCTTGAATCGACGCTGGGCTGTTGGCGTAGACCTTATCTTTCACGTGGCCCCAAAGGAAGAAGTCGCAAGGTGTTAAATCACAAGATCTCGGTGGCCAATTGTGATCACCTCTTCGAGAGATAACACGGTCCGGAAACTTCTCCCGTAAAAGATCAATGGTTTCGTTGCTTGATGATCGGCCGGCTTGAGCTCTTGTCTTAACTGAACTTTATAAGCCTAAAGACCCAAGTCTTTATGCAAAATACGGTGTAATGACGTTTGGGGAATGCCCAATTCCAAAGAACGACGAGGAATGGACAAACCTGGGTTTTCTTCAACACTTTGGGCTACAGCAGCAATTTTCTCAGTTGTTCTTGAGCGACGTGCACGGGTTTTATTCTTCACATCACTAACTTGTCCCAACAGCTCGAATTTTTCCACCAATTTCTGTATTGCGGTCCGACACGGTGCTCCACGACGACCAAAAATTGCTTTAGTTTTGCGAACTGAGACTGCAAGATTTTCACCATTTTTGTAGTGAATTTTAATAGTTTCAATGCGTTGCTGAAGAGTGTATCGTTCCATTTTTAGTAATTGCGTAGTTTCTACTTGTCAAATGTCAAAGAATAAAAGCTTCAAAAGTGACAGCTATCCGAAATAGCGGGTCATTCACAATAACACCTCTCATTGGAAAACCCTTTATAATAGCTAAAATGCGAACAATTACCCGCAGTTGTCGCATAATCCCACAAGTTAATTGCGTTATGAGCTTTGGATGTGTTTTGTTAATGCATGCGGGAGATGCAACGTCGCGTCGTCGGTAACAGTAACAGTTTCTCTGTTGAGCATTTATATTCTCATTTGCTTTGGGTACGGCCAATGTCCCCTGACCTTGAGTGCATAGTTATGCAATATGAATGAGTATAAGTATTTCATTGACTGTATTGAACGTTAATGCGGTAGGTTATGGGTTTGAGCTTTGAGTGTAGAACTGTCATTTTGATCTAATTAAATAGTCATTGGCCGCATTCAAGAATCTAGTTATCTTAAGTCGACTAGATTGGTCTGGGTGAGATGTAACCTGAACGCAAAACATAGATTGGCCGGGAACGTCACTTTTTCTGCGTCAGCCACATATGAGAACTGTCAACTTAGTACTCAGTCACGAATTTGCTTGACTAGATTCGCCGGCTACCCCTCCATAAACGTCAACTCAAACAGCTGCTCTTTTGACCGATTTCCCGCAATCAAAACCGAGATACACTTAGTGAGAGAGCTGTCAGACTTACTAAACTTGATACTTGAACGTCCCCATTGTTATGGCTCTTTTATTAAAAATAATTTACTTAATATCGCATGACAGGGCAGTGTTTGAGTGGATGAATCCAGGCATAGCTGATAACGAGGTATGGATATGGATAGAGAAAGAATTTGATTTCTCAACAAAGTTACGGCTGTAATGTTACTTAACCATCACTTAAATGTGTAGGTAGGTTGAGGTAATAGTGTTTATCGTAAAGTTTCTCTAGATAACTAATTACAAAAGGTCGACTAGAGAAACTTTTTAGGTTGTCATGCATTTATAATAAGTGAGTGTAGTTACCTACCTTGCGCTACCCTGTCCCTTAATTTAAAATTGTTGGGAGCGTAGCCGAATGACTAAATAGGTACTTCTGTGATTAATGCTGCATATTAATCAATCCTATATCAGCCATACCCTGTCTAAGCTTTAACATATGAGTAAGGTTATTGAATTCATTTTGTAAGGTGTTGACAGGCCTACAAGTTGTTTGGAGTGACCTAATCATACCCAAAAAGTTGTTAGTAACTTTTTTCATTGGCTGCCTTAGAAACAAATAGAATGAATGTATTTTGAACGATGAAGGTAAAACTATGCGTGGCATTTTGTTGGCCCCCCATTGAAGCTTCGGGTTTGGTTGTTTTGATGAGATATTGTGGTTATTGGTACGCGACTTCGGCAGTTGTCTATATTCGCGTTTGCAGCAAATATTTAGTATGACGTCTGTTTAAAAATTCCACATTGTTTTTCGAGCGAGGGAGATTTGAAAATAATAACAGTCGCGCTATCCCTAAAAACCTCCTCTGAAGCTTGTCTTGTAAGTTCGTAGGCGAACTCGCTAGCCTGAACACAGGCCTTCTATACATTGACTTTATAACTTTCAACGTTCTTTTAAAATTCCACGCCCATAAAATCAAAAAGCCTACCCAGGCCAGAGAGAAAACAAACGAGTAAATGGATGCGTTCAGAATCTAATTTAGTATGTGTGATAGTTGGCTGACTTGATATAGGTTCATTCCCGTACGTGGTTTAAATCGACCGCAATCGATATAAAGCGAACACAGTCGATATAAATCGATCGCAATCGCACAAAGTCTATACACGTTCTCATCGAAAATGAGAGGAAAGATACAATTAGCAAAATAACCAGTTCCTGGTTCAGAGAACTACAACCTGCAAGTAACGATAAATAATCGTATGTCGAATGCACAAAGTTGACAAGAAACAAACTAAAAATCCAAAAATCCGTCTTAAAAATCAGTTGCGCTTAAAAATTAAGTCTGTGCAAATAAAGAAATTGCGGCGGTGGTCAACGTCAACGTTTCATATATCGCAAATTGGTAAGTTATAAAGGTTTTTTCAACAGGGACGCTACAAAAGTAGAGCGACAGCAAACGACGCCGAATTTCTTGCCGCTCTTTTGACATTTCTCTTCGGTAAGGTTTGCCATTTCATGATGGAAAGATATACGAGCCAACAACGAGTCGAAATAATTAAAATTTACTACCGAAATTCTGAGTCAGTGGCCTCAACCTTAAGAGCGCTACGTCCAATTTATGGTCGTCATAATCGTCCTAGCAGATCAACAATTGAGTGTCTACTGGAAAAATTTGAGTCCACAGGCACAGTACAAAATGATCCCGTGCCAGTGAGACAAAGAAGTGCCCGTAGTGTCGAGAATATTGCTGCCGCTGAGGCTTCAGTTGAAGAAATCCCAAATGTGTCTCTCACATGTCGTTCTCAAGCGTTGGGCATCTCTGTGACGTCGTTTGGCGAATTTTGCGAAAAGATCTTAGCCTACATCCTTACAAGATTAAATTGACGCAAGAACTGAAGCCGCTTGACCACCAGAAGCGTCGTATGTTCGTGAATTGGGCTGAGCAACAACTTGAAAATGATTCGGATTTTCATCGAAAAATCATCTTCAGCGATGAGGCTCATTTCTGGCTGAATGGCTTCGTCAATAATCAAAATATGCGGTATTGGTCAGGCAGCAATCCACACATACCCCATGAGTCATCATTGCATCCCGAAAAAATTACGGTTTGGTGTGGTTTATGGGCGGGCGTCATTGGGCCGTACTTCTTCCGTGATGATCAAGACCGGCACGTTACTTTGAATGGGAATCGCTACCGTTCAATGATAACCGAATATTTTTGGCCCCAATTGGATGATATGGACTTGGAGGACATGTGGTTCCAACAGGACGGCGCCACAAGCCACACAGCGAATGTCACAATCAATTTAGTGGAAACCAAGTTTTGAGAACGTGTTATCTCACGAAATGGTCCAGTCGCTTGGCCGCCTCGGTCGTGCGATTTGACGCCGTTAGACTATTTCCTGTGGGGCTACGTCAACTCTATGGTTTATGCCAACAAGCCAGCGACGATTGATGAACTTCGTACGAATATCGAACGTGAAATTGCAGCAGTATCGGCCGATTTATGCTTGAAAACCGTCGAAAATTGTGGCAGGTTCAAAATTTATTCAATTTACATATCTACCAAACATGCCAACACGTTGTGACAGAAAAAGCGCCTAATGGCCTTGGTTCTTTTTGCCGGCTTACGGAACACTCCACCAGAGCAGTCAGACTATATCAGGAGCAAATGCAGGCCTCCAGGCAGTCCATCAACTACTGCCTGCAGACCGTCAATCGCATCTAAACTACCCCCTTGCTCAACAACGTAGTTGACGACTTTCGATCGCAATTCATCAGGGGCGACAAGCCTCAGGTGTCATCGTGCCTAAATTTTGTCAAGTAAGCCGTTGGCATACCACAGTTGCTGTGCTGTGACTGGTGAGCGATACACTGTCCAAAAACATTACAAAATTTATTGGGAATTTAGCACGTGGTCCACTAGTTTACATCTTTGCATCTAATTATTTAAACAATGAACTTATATTTTTGCATTCAAAGTATCCATTCTCTACAGCTCAACGAGAACAGAAGAAACAATTTGAGTCCGTTTGAAAATTTCAATTTGAGTCCTTCTGCAAACAACTGTCTTTATAGAGAAGAGTTCTTCTGGTGAACACTTCAAAGCGGTATTCCCGTCGCCCACCCTTGAAATGAAAGAAAGCCTAATGGCACTATGGATTTTTCTCATAAATATATCTAGGTACGATGGTGTAGGTGCAGTTTAGTTTGTACCTGCCTGCATTTCAATTTGTACACACTGACGCTACTTAGTTGGTTTTAAATATTTCCTTTGAATTCAATTTTCAAGATGAAGTGGAAGAGAAGAGTACCTTTCCTCGCAAAAGGAAAACAAAGATAGCTAATTCGCTGCACGTATTTCCCGTGGGGCTTACTAAAAATCATTTTTAAGCTTCACACGATATATTTTCTAGCTCACAATATGCAATTTTGTATAGAATATTATGCCATTGTGAGTTGGGAAAGTTTAGCCTTTGTGAGATGTTCACCTACCTCGGACTCGTAGTGGACATCAACTGCGCTAATGACACGCGATATTTATCTATTAATTTTGTCATTGACATCAAAAAGGAAGACGCTTTGTTTTAGCAAAGGATGGAAAAGTAAAAGTCCAGAATGGAGTTTGAATTCGCCTTAAACGGTGCAAAATCGGCTGGCGGTCCATTAGAAGTATTTTCTGTCTAAAATCAAGTGGATTGTTTTGGAACTCAACTGCTAAACTGTCAGATAATTGGTGTTTCGCACATCCACTAGTATAAACAAATAACTTGTTTTTTTTCAAACTAAAGCAATTTTTACAAATAAATTACATTTTCTTTTCACAATTTTACGCAGACAAATCGCTGACATCGCTTCGAGCTGTCACATTTAGTATGCTGGTGTTCAGAACGTAGTATACGTACCCTGTGCAATTTTGTTTTGCAGCAAAATCCAAAACAGCGCTTTAGAAAAAAATTAATTGGTCTGGATCGGTAACGTCACTCTTTTTATGTCAACAACATAAGTGTCAACTTAGGACTCCATTTCGAAATTCATGAATAGATTCGTCGGCTAACCCTGCATACACATCAACTGCTAAAAAATGTTTATGTGACCGATCTAGGCGGCCATCAAAACTGAAATACATCAAGTCCTTACTTACTGAGCTAGATTCTTGAACGGTCCCATTCATATACGTGTGCACATACATTATAAGTGACATAAGTAGAAACATGCACCGGCAATAAAAAATTTACACATTTGATAGAGGTTTGATGAACAGCTACGAGTATTTCTGTTGCTGTCACTGGGGACGTAGATATAAAAGTTTGACAGCAAGCAGAAGTCATGCCAAATTTTTTAGAGAAACAAATCATAGTTTGTTTCTCTACTTTTGTAGTAAGAATGGAAAAGACTGTCAAAATGACAATGTTAGGGATAAACCCTCTCCTAGAGAGTCTTGTGAAAAAACTTGAGGAACCCTTTTGTAGTAATCTACCGAGAATTACAGTTAATTCATAAATTGCAATGGTACCTAAACAAAAACATTCGAAAAGAGGAAAAAAGAAATCAAAACACATGCACGGTGACTTGTATGGCAACTAGGCAAACAAATTTCAAATCATCTGTCAAATATCACTTGTCAGGTGACTGGCAGCGTTTCAAATTCTTACTATACAAGAAATTGGTTGCGTAAAAATTAGTAACATTCTCTGTGAAGTGAAGGGGTAGGTAATATCTTGCTTTTTTTGGAGTTGATCTCTTTTACGAATTTTCCGAGTTAAAGAACGGCATTGAGAGAAAATTCGTAAAAGTTCGTAAGCAAGAACTCGTTAAATTTAAATGTTAAGGAACAGATCTCATGTGAATACTGTTTTCAAATGACGTTTATGTAGGAGCCGACGTCAAAAATGTCCGCCACTGTGTATATAGTAAGTTGACACCTAGATTGTAGGGCTGAAGAAGTAAAAGTGACGTTAGTGACCAGTTTAGCAATTATATTGAAGCAAAATCTAGTTTAAAATAATCTTGTCGACTTAACACGACTAGTCGACCTGCGTACGGCAACGGAGTGTCAATGAATTAATTTTTCCTAACATTGTGAAATATTTTTAATCTCCCTCGATAACATCTCTGCTCTGTAAAGTCATTAATTAAAAAGCAGAAGGCAATGGCCATATTCAAGAATCTAGTTACGAGTATCTTGAGTCGACTAGATTGGTCTGGATAAGATGTAACCTGAACGCAAAAACTAGATTGGTCTGGAACGTCACTTTTTCTACGTCAGCCACATATATGCGAACTGTCAACTTAGTACTCAGTCACGAATTTCTTGACTAGATTCGTCGGCTACCCCTCCATAAACGTCAACTCAAACAGCTGTTCTTATGACTGATTTCAGCCAATGAGAACCGAGATAGACATGTACTGTCAGACTTACTAAACTAGATACTTGAACGTCCAATTGAACGGGCAATTATTTGAGCTCATCGATTTGATTTGAAATTTTAGCTCTTTCTTAGCACAAGTTTTGTAAAAGAATGTTACTTTTCTCGGTCGAATCGAAAAGTCAAAAAATTTAGAGAGCTATATTTTGAAAAACTATTACCCTTTTTAAACTATGTTCTGGTCAGTAATTTTTCGCAACAAACTGACAGTTTATCCTTTGATTAGGAATGCGTCACATTAGCCACAAGTGTTCTATGTTTTGCCTGAAATTACCTTTAATGTTCGAATAATAATTATTTATTTCTTTATTCGCTATAAAAAAAAATAAATGTATTAACCGAAGGTAAGTCCACAGAGTGGTTGACATAAAAAATAATGTAATATACATGAACCTATACCTATACGTATACGTTCTTGAAACAAAAATGTGCTCAACTTTTTTTTTATATATATGGAAATAATTTCTTTTATACCGCCCACTCTATGGCGCATCATTCCCAAAACTAGAATTGAGATCGTTTCCAAAAATGAATACATACAACTCCGGCACAGCGACAAAAGGACACGCAATCCAAAAGCACACATAGAAAGCAGAATGATTCTGTGCTATCGATTGATTTTTCCCATTTCTTCCCCCATTGTCGATAGAACATATAGAAGTCGACACGACGAGTTTGAGGACGACGACGCCAGCAGTCAGCCACTTTCTGGCAGTTAATTTCACGGAACAGAAACAACAAAATATAAATAGGAAAGTGGAACACTCGCACGAGCCAGCAAACGGTATAAGTAGGCAACGCATTCAACCAATTTAATCACAATTTGCAAGATTCTATTCTAATGGGACGTGGGAGGTACCTGTACAGCTACAGTGTACATATACACAGTTGCGTTGTTTTCGTATTTCTCTATGTCCTGTCTCCTGTGGAAGTTATTTGGCAATTACCAACCCAAATGAAAAGGACTCGGCAACGTGTGGTGAGTATATATCTAAAAGGCGGCTTTCGTGGTGTACAGTGTACACTGTACACCCATCCCACCCGGAAAAGTGCAGACGAGTTAGCTCTCTGGCTCTGACGTAAAAGAAAAAGACTCAGGACAGGACTCAGCTATCATCATCTACATAATATACGTCATGTTGTAGAAATGTACCTTGATATGGCGGATATGCGAGGAGTGGGCAAGTGGTATAATTTCTCGCATGTAGCACAGCACTTTGTCCACCAAATGATATGGCAAAGTCAGCGGCAATTGATGGTTGTCGACGGTAAGCCCCTGAGCCACCACTCGTGCCTAAAATTGAAATTTTCATTACAACAACGTTACATTACCCTACTGCTGCAAGCAAGACCCCTCGACTGCTTAACAATTTTCGGGTGGAGGACAGCGGAAGGTTACACCAGTGGCAAAATAAAAAAAGAAATACACACACTCACGCGATAACGAGAGAAAGGACGAAGTACGGTACGAAGAGAATGAAACTCCGCAAGGCAGCAGCCCAGCACAGCTCCAAGGGGTGAAGGCTAAAATGCTGGATGAATCGGAGGGCGGGGTTTTCGGTGGGATGGCGGCGACGGCAATGGCAAAACGTTGGATCACATTCAAATACGTTCTAAGGGGTAACATCCTAAAATTCCACCACACACTGTGTGTCGGTTCGAGAATTTTTCATTATGTCATAGCGAGAAGTTTACACATCCGCTGTGCTCTAACCGCTGCCACCATGGTTCACTGTCTCGTTTGGTGGTGCCTCTGCCTCTGCCTCTGCCTAGTTGCCTTTGCCTTTCCACCTTTTCGCCAGCCTAAAATGGTATATATACGAAACGGTGTTGTAGTAAATCCACACGAAGCGAAAAACGACCAGCAAAAATCGACATTGGGAGAGCACACCGCCTGCGCTAGTATCGATTGTTTACCACTACTTTTGATAGTCACTTTCTTGTTGTTTGATACTTTCCGCCCGCTGTGTGGTGGATTTTCCTTTTTTTCCTTCCTTTTGATATTCAAGAATAAGGACGTATTATACTACTAGACTTACCCGAAAGGCACAGCAGAGCAAGCAGTGGTATCCAAAATAAATGTTTCATCTCGAGTCGTTATCCTTTTGTTGGTACTTCCTTGAAAATAAAAATAAAAATCTATTCCTTTCAGATTTTTCTCTTGAACTTCTTTCTTTGTCGGCCCTATGGGTTAGGTGTACTTTGGAACAGGTAGAATAGATGGAAATCTAGGAGAAGCAAGTGGCTTTTTGCTTTGAAATTTTTACTTCGATTCCCTGATTGCAGAGACACCTAGCTGTAGAAAGCACTTTTTATATTGTCGCAATAAGCGCCTGCTTCATTGGAATTTGATTCACTTGGAAATATGTTTAGCACTTTCGCGATTCGAAATTGATTTGGGGAAAATTTTCTTCGACAATAAAACGTATCGAAATCGAAACTCGTATGCACTTGAATGGGTATTTCGTTTTGAAATTTTTGCTTTAGCCCGGTCCGTAAAGTGAAGAAGCCATTATGACTCCTACTGGAGATACGAAGAGACAACTGCGAAGATCCTCTTTGCACAACACATCACATTGTTAGAAGGGACTTTATTTTAGGTACCATAAAAGAACAACCGAGTGTTTGTTCTGCGAATGACAAACGATTTATTCACAATGGAATGAATAACTTCACCATACACCACAGTGTATTTTATTTTTCTCAATGAAAATCAATTTTTTTAATATTTGGTAATTCGAACGCACCGAAACCGTCTCCGTCGACACTCCACAACTCAATTGAAAAATTCGAACTGCCCAAGAAAATGTTCTTGGCGTTGAGTGAAAATGGTGTTAGGAAAATTGCGGCGAATTGTTGTTGTCATTTGGAAACTGCGAGCGAAAGCAAATGCGATTGCGAGCGGAGAGGAGAAAATACACAAAATGAAATAAATCTATATCTACTCAAAGTCAAGACTCAACTCATTGACAAAGATAGAAAATCGGACAAATGCGGGCGAAGGGCGAACGTCGCGAACGCGAGTGAAACTGAACACTGAACTGAACCGCGACAGAAGTACAACAAATACAAAACAGAAAAAGATTGAAAAGGAGATTGCTCTTCGCTCTTTCCTGATGCCTGACTGACCGTGGCCGGGCTGCATGAGGAAGAAAGGAATGAAATCAATTTCTTTTATGTGAAAGAGAGTCCACACGATGACCATCTGTCATGAGAAAGAAAAAGAAGTGAGATTAGAAAGAGCTGAGGTTGTTTGGGTTGCGCTTGTGCGGCTGTGCAAAGGAGAAAGGAGTGCATCATGATTTCGCTACTCACTCACTCACTGCTCAAACATGTTTCACAATTTCACTCACGTGCATTTCAGTTTTGGTATTTTGCATTTGGTTGACATCAAATTGAGAAGAGTCTATAATGTTATAGACTTGTCCTTGTCTAGCAAAAAGGAGGTAAAAGAGAGCATCTTAAGAGAACTAGTAACCTTAGTTCGAAATAAACTTCGAATTGAAATAGTTCTGGGATGTTAAAAATTTGTGCATTGCAATTTTTTTTTAGATGCAATATTTGAAAATTTGAACTGCTTGTGGGATGTTAAAAATTTGTGCGTTGAACATATTAGATGCCTACAGGCACCAAGTGACAAAGAACAGAAACAGGAACAGAAACAGAATCCCATACATTTGCAACAGAAACAGAATTAGGAACAGAAAAAAATTTTGTCAGCAACAGAATTTAGCGACAGAAAAATGACTGTTTGACGACAGAATGTAAACAAGTCTATATTGATTGTTTCTGCAACAGAAATGCTAATTTATCATGGGGGGGATGTTTTTTTTTGTTTGGATTTTTCTGCATTTGTCATCTGAAATCGAAATCGTCCGCAAACTGCCGCTCTGCTTGATTATAGCCCGCAATTCGACAATTAGCTTCATGTAAATCGTATTCTCAACACAATTTCAAAATCTTTTCCATTTTTTCGTTGAAGTCAAAGCTAAAATGTAATCAAACGAAACACAATTTGACAGAATAGGCGGCCATGTTTTTATGGATCTGTTTCTGTTTCAGTTTTGTGTAGCTGAGGTAGCAACGTAAACAGAACCAGAATTTACTACAGAACGAAAAAGCTTTCTGTTCTGTTTCAGTTTCTATTCCTGTTTCTGTTCTTTGTCACTTGGCGCCTTTACCCAAGATCCAATAACTGAAAATATAAACTGCTTTAAGGTTTATACCTCTAATAAGAGAATTGAAATAAAGTTTCCATAGGAAATTCTCTCTAGAATTTAACTCGGCTAAATTTAAGCTAATGCCATTAGCCGAGTGGTGGCACACAGCTCTAGCTAAAATATCAAATATTTGTTTCTGAATGTATGGACTTCATGTAGGTATCTGTGAAAATATTGCGCACCTATTTATTGGGTAGGCACATTTGTTAAGCCTAGTATGCTGCTCCCGCTTAAATTAAGCCCCAGTTCAAGCTAAATTTGTTAGCCACTTCACGAAAAAACTCTACAGAATTTAAATAAAGCCCGTGTGACACTACATTTTTTCATCATTTTTTTAATATTTGCAATAGAGTGTTTCGCGAAGCCCATCCTTTCACAGATGGGCTATCTTTTTTGCTAAACGTCAAAAAAACTTGTAGGATAACAAAGCTGGTTTATAATGGCCAGAGTAATGTTTTGTTCAAATATTGTTGAAAAGCGCACAAATGCCATTAATTTAACTTCTCAGTTGTTACCAAATACGTTAGATAAACATAATTTTATAATTCAACAATGCTTTTATCTAGTTTTTTGCACTTTTGAGTAATTTTTTAACATAATTAGACTACATCCATACAAAATCCGTTTTGTTTCCTTACAAGTTTTTTAGCTGTCACTTGGATTTTTCTTCATCTCATTTGACACTGACGTTATCGCGAACTACCCTATAGGTGTTTTCTATTTTTTTCAATTTATGGTTTCCAGCCCCACCACATCCTAGACTTCTTCTCAATTTGACATTTCACATTCTCTAGATTCCCATCAACTCTTTATTATTACCTACCATAGTACCATTTCATGTTTGCAATTCAATAGAATATTGTGACTCAAGCTTAATGGATTATGTTTCCTTTTTTTTTGTGAAAAGTGTGCGCAAACTAATTTCGAACATTTACATATATCACCGAACAGCTGATTAAAAACGTCAGTGTGTATAATTGAAGAAATTCTAACATGAGCCTCTCGATTGCAGGAAGAAAATCAATTTGTTTGAGAAAATGTAATCTACGAATGGTAATTTAAATTCCCAAAAGAATAATTAGACACATTCAAATTACTGTCCCCTTAAGTTTTCACAAAAAGCCCAAAGTGGTGTGTCTGGACTAGCAGAAAAACCCGAACCGCATGAGGTAAACGCCGACTACATTGGCCCTCCGGATAAGGAATCGAATCTTCGACCTTACGTCCGATGCATTCCAAAGGATGAAACTCCCTTGGCATGTGAACTCCGGCAGAAACAGATCGAAGTAGAACAATGGAATCAGGACTTTTGGTCAAGGCACAACAAACGATTTTATGATGTAAGAAACTTGGTTATAGTTGGCATTAGTTTCTTTTTAGACTTGTTTATTATAGGAAAAAGAAGATTTCATCAGGGTACATAAAATAGCGGGAATCGATGAGATATCCGCAGACAAAATGAGCGAATTTTACAAGTCGTTTTTGGATAAAAACAAGAAGATGCATGTTTATTACAACATATCGTGGTATTTGAAGAACTTTGACTTGCTGGTACTGTCTGGTCAAGTCAACGTTCAAAAGCTATGGAGAAAAATTCGTAATTAAGACAGATATGTGTTAAATTCGCATCATTGTTAGGTATGATGCAATCGAATATTTATTGCATTAATTTAACCGAACTGTTTGAGTTTCTAAAGAGGATTAGTCGAAAACTTGAATGCATGTATTTTTATTTTGAACTGCCGTGAATGAAGCAAAAGGTCAACCACAGGTAGGGGAGTAGTATCTGCTTCTTTTGGTCAACCATCAGTCGGTACTTTGTCAACTGAGAATAGGAAACAACATTTTTTGCAACACCGCCTTTAACTTCAATTCAAAACAAAGACTTTGAACACAAGTATCAAATATCTGCCGAGAACTACAACGGCAAACAGGTGAGCTGTGCGATAATCTGCAAGTGTTTTGTCTTAAACTCCTGTACTGAGCCCTGACATGCATTTTGTTTCGACTAAAGCTAAGGTTTCCCTTTTTCACACGACCATGAAGGAAATATCTTACAGATTACTTTATTAACAATCAGACAGAATAGGACAGGACACAAAATACTAGAGGCAAGCTGTACTTGTGTTCAAGAGGCTTAAACATGTTTATTGCAAGTTAGGGGCTAAAAATAAAACAAGAAAAAAGTGAAACACTTCAAATAGTCCATCCCTTGCAAAACTGCAAAGCTGGGAATAATTTTCTTCGATAAGGAATGTGCTGAAAATGGATAATTGTTTAGATAATCATGTACTTCACTTTAAGTCTAGCCCACAGCAAATTTTGGGTGCGAAATATAACCTAAAAAAAGTAGGCAAGTTGAAGGATGTAAGGCAGATGCTATAAAACAAATACTAAAGTATGTTGAAAACCCATGTTTTTCTAAAACTGCGGTAATCGATATATAAGCAGCCAATTTTAGTTTTATTATATAGAGTACATATTACTATTTCATCGCAAATATTAAGGTAGAAGAAGATCTAAGCGCGGTAAGACTTATGCCAGACTGTTTAAAAATCATAAAAATATTTTTTTTTTAATATTTTAGGTAAATAACCAAAGAATATCCACATAAACAATACGAATTGAACAAAATAAAACAAAAATATACACAACATTTTTTATTTATGTAATAGATTTTATAGCGAATAGAGTCCTCATATACATACCTGTTGCAACGAAAAAAAAAAAAAAAAATTATTGCTACTGACTCACTGTACTGCAACAATTGACATTTGTGTGTATAATTTTTGACAAAATCAAAATAATTGCGATTTGCGACTAATCCAGCTACTGCTGATGACCGAATACAAAATCCTGGAGCTTTTCAGTGGAATTGGAGGAATGCACAATGCCTTCAAATGTGAGACAGCGTATTTTCAATACCCGACATACTTAAACCGTTTTTATTTCAAGATTCAAAACTGTCTGGAGAAATTTGTGCCGCAGTGGACATAAATACTGTCGCTAACCTTGTCTACGAATACAATTACCCGATGGTCAAGCTTTTGAACAACAACATTCAGAAGATAACGCCGAAATTTGTGGAAAAGCTTGGTGCAAATATGATTCTCATGTCTCCTCCGTGCCAGCCCTTTACTAGAGTTGGAAACAAGAAAGATATAGATGACTCTAGAACAGATGCTCTTAAACACATTTGTGATATACTTCCCGATTGTAAGAACATTCAGTTCATACTGATGGAAAATGTTAAGGGCTTTGAGACATCTAAGGCACGAGATGTGTACTTGGAAGCATTGAAAAAGTCCGGATTCTTCTTCAGGGAGTTCATTCTAAGTCCGTCGCAATTTGGGGTGCCAAACACACGGCACCGTTATTACTGTTTAGCAAGGAAATCAGTTTTCCCCTTTGAAGGAGAGATAATACACGAAAAACTCCCAGAGGAAGTACACAAAGTTTCATCAAATAGTTTCCTTGTTAAAAATGTTGTAGAAACAAGCAACTCAGTCTCCAAAGAACTGCTCCTGAACGATAAAGTACTTAGAAAGCGAGTATTGCTATTCGATATTGTTAACCCGGAATCATCAAACACTATTTGCTTCACCAAGGCTTACACCCACTACAGCGAAGGGACAGGATCGATTTTTACACCGCAAAGTGCGGATAGAATGACAGAAGTGTTTGCAGCTGCAAAGGCCATTGATCCATCTTCGCAGGAATATTTAGAACTAATCTCAACATTAGAGTTGCGCTATTTTAGTCCTCGGGAAGTAGCAAGACTAATGTGCTTCCCAGACACGTTTGAATTCCCCGATGTGACGAGTCTTCGGCAAAGATATCGCCTTCTCGGCAACAGTATCAATGTACTAGTCGTAGGCGAATTAATAAAGCTTCTATGTTCATAGCCTCACTTGGTTGGTTTTATTTCCGGAACAAACAAACAAACATACAGAACACAATTCTTTGGTTTGATTTTTCAAATAAATTAACAATTATTTACTGGGTGACACTCCAGAGATTCCCAACTTATCCTTTGGTTACAGCTTCGCCCCACTCCTTCGCCATCATGAGAACGGTTTTTTGGTTCAGCCTCGGTCCGATTAATGGATTCATCTGCGCCATGTAACAACAAAGCCAGAAAAGCCAGCATGTAGCTCCAGTCAGCATCAGCACACACTGAATAAGTCCTCGGTTCGGTCCTTTTGGGGTCATCATTGGAAGAATTACTCCAACTCCTCCAAAGACAATGGTGAAGAACAATATGGGAAGCACTGCAGCCGCCATGGTTGTATTGTTCAAATTGATGGGGAACTATTTGTTTTAAGTCGGAGAAAAACTTTGACTCTTATCCAATTTGAACGGAAGGAAATAAATCGATTTTTGTTCTCTTCCCTTTGTTTTGTGTGTATACCTTTGGTCGAAAAATAACTGACAGTTCGCTAGGGGAGTTGCCATGCATAAATTTTTATTGAAAGGTACGTAAGAGTGCAGTTTTTTTAAATTCAGAATTTTTTGAGCAAGTAGGTGATAAATAATATTTCTTCTGTTATCATTTTATTGGAAAGAAATATACTTTTCGGGTTTTGGTAATTCTGAGAAGAGAATTTCGCTTCTCGCCTTTTGAGAAAGCACTCGCAGCTTATGTGTTTTATACAAACCTGGTGGCAGCAACAACAGATTTAATTTTTGCCTACTAATGTGCCACCAGAAGTCGTTTTATTGAGTCCGGTTGCTCCCGATTATCCTTTTCCGCAATTCTTAAGCAGAAGAAGTGAATTTGTAGAAACAACTTTAAAGTGGAAACATTTCTGGTGATGTGCCCATGGCATTGATAGTAAACTGAGGGACGTTACTGGGACTTCGATGAAGCTTGCTAAAAGTCGAGATACATACCTAGAAAAATATACTGGTTTATCGCAAAGTCCACTCCTGTCTTTTTCGGATCTAATCGTACACTGCATTACCATTTTAGTTTTAACACTCTTTGGGCTCATCGAACTGCATATTAATGACATAAAGGGAGTGGCTAACAGGCTAATGGCTAAATGAAATGTAAATGTCAATTTAGTGATTAACAAAATAGGGAGTTTACTTTTGGTGTTTATGATTTCAATTTGTTTTTAAAGAAAATCATGGAACTTTGGAAGATTTGTTTAGTTTCCATACTGGGAGTTTATTTCTGCACCGATGGTAACTTGCTCTTTCTAAACATTATGAACGCAAATGTAATTCTTTCCTCTACAGTGCAATTTGTTGCGGCTCTCGAGTGCTACGTTTGCTCTAATCAGACTGGAAACACTGAAAAATGCCTGAACACAATCAAGACATGCGAGCCAGGCGAGGATGTCTGCTTCACAGAAATCCGATGGGGCAGCCAGCCGTACTTCTCACAGGGAGCCCTTAAACAGTATTACGTATCCAAACGTTGCATGGCCAAGAACCATTGTCAGAAGATGCGAAAGCGCTATATGCCCTACTGCACGCACATTTGGTACGAAGATTGGTCATGTGCCGAGTGCTGCCAAGGAGATAGGTGCAATTATTTTGTCATCGTAAGTTGTAAATCGGTAATATGTATACCAAACTGATTCTAATGAGTTTTCAATTTCAGAGTGGTTCCTCTCAATTAAGAGCTGCTTCAGCATTGTCAATGGTTGTTGGGTTTCTCTTTGTTTTTAACAAACTTTTAAAATAGAATTAACTAGGGTGACCTGCTTAAGTCAAGCACAATCGAATAATTTCGAATTCACACAATTACCGTCCAAATGAACAACTTTTGTTGTTCTTGTTAGAATTATTGTCAAGTAGTGCCTTTTTTAAATCCCTTGTTCAAGGGATTAAGATTGAATAAGTTTCCGTCCGTATAATTATTATTTTTTTACAAAAGTTTAAAATGTTTTAAAATGTGTACAATAAACACTTGATCGAAAGTACGAGTAATTAGTGTTTCATTTCACATCAGAGGTGGCAGATCACGCAATTTATTTTTGGTGGAGGAGAAGTTAATTACTATGTGGTTGCGAGATATCGTTGAAGTACAGATGCAGCGTCAGCCCACATTCAATTAGAAACTGTATTGCTGTTTTCATAAACTAAACGTTGTGTTGTGATCAGTAAACATGGACACGCCTGGGACATCAAAAAGTTTTGGCAAAAAGTACGAAGATATTTAAAGTGATAAGATTTGTGTTGATTTATCTTGTTGCTGTTTTTAGGAGTGGTCGACGAATTGAAAAACAGCCGCAAACTGGAAATTGCATAGTTTACGCGACGAATAGGATGGTCGATGTTTTGTACTGGTTCCTAACTTCAAGACTTTTGATGTAAAATACATTGTCCGTTTCACAACTAGCAATAAAGTTGGCTCCAGTGGATGAACAATAAAAATCATAATTAACTTCTTATATTGATTTCGTTTTGAATGGTATACGTGGTATGTATTTTTATGATTTGTTGCCCCGCCTGTAAAGCTTTTAATAAAATGATTTATAGTAGAACATTGATGTTTAGAACGAAAAAAAGAACTTAATAGTTTGGCGCAACATTTCCGTATGAAACTAGGGCTCTACTCTCTATTTCGTCCCATTCGAAATACCTTTCCCCTTCCGCTTTCTAAATGCAACATAACAAAAATTTGATTTCTCTTTCGAAATACAGATCAGAAAAGGTACGTTTTCGAAATATTTTACTTTCGGAACGAGATACAGAGTAGGGCCCCTGGACCTAACAATGTACAATTAATTGTCCTCAAGAGAGCTACGGTCCTTGACGCATTTCTCGAAATGGGCGGGCGCAGAATTTCAACATAAATGACGTTTTCCTACAGGAGTATTTGATGAAGCTTTGTGGTACACCATCAGTTACCTCGAGCTCTTTTATTTCCACTTACGCATCATAGAGGAGGTCTCCATTTCCAAAGTAGCGAATTATCATCTTACTTAAATGGCCCGCGATTATTTTTTTACGTCCAGGGGTATGCCGGCGTAGTATTTTTTGGTCTTCATGATTGATTGTGGTTACTTGACTTAGGAAATATGTATCATTTGTTTCGGGCGATGCCTGGGTTGAGTCCTTTATAAATTATTCATTCAAAGAGTTACGGCCATATAATTCACTGCGGTAACTCAGATTTAAGTTATTTTACTTGGGTTAAACGACAGAATATAATGGACTTGGGTCTATAATTTTTAGGTTATGAATTGTTTTTAATGAACCAGTCAAACGGTTTATGGTAGATTCTTTTAAATCCTTCCAAATCAGAAAAAAAATATCTTAAAGACATACATTAAGTCGGAACAATATTTTAGGGCTGTATTATCGCTCGCGAGTCAAAAAATCCTGTGTTTTATTTGTGGAAATGGTTTTTCCGTCGGCTTTTTTGGATATAGGCTTTTGAATGAAACTAAAAAAAGACGACGGAAAAACCATTTTCACAAATAACATCAAATTGGTCAATAACACTAATATTATGGATACATAGTTACTTCTTCGCCGACCTAGATGATTTGAAGAATGCTGATCTCAAAGTACTCCTGAGATTCATACTTAAATCTGTGTGGTTCTAGTGGATAAACAGACTTCATATCATTGGCTACTCGTAGGAAGTACTAGAGGGTCATGTTACAACGGAGCTTTAAGAGCCCATAAGATTCACACTAATCTATGTGTGAAAAGCGGTCTTTTTCTTGTCTTTCAACAGGTCACACTGGATGGTTCCCGTAACTGGACACAATGGACCCAACTGATGGTCTAAGGGCCGTTTGCTCATACGACTCTTAACGATTTAAGTTCTACTTAAATACTTATGGGCTACTTTTTTCAGGTCATAAACTGTCACATAAGAGTTTATGTGGAACTTAGTTTGCTATGAGTCGTATCAGCAAACGGCCCTAAGTGAAGCTGTGGCATAATTACCACAAGAGCACCCGTTTACCTACCTATGGATATGTGTTGACAACCAGGCATGAGACGTCTTACGCATTCCTCTCTACGTCTATCGCCCCACCGACGACCGACTTCAACAAAAATTGAACTAGTGTGCTAATATAATGTTGTTTATTGTGGTCAACTATGCTTACGCACCCGTTTCCATCTCGTAACATACTCACCCCTATCGGGAATAAAATTTCCCTGGGAATCTGATTTATATTGCTGACAAGCGAAACATTTTCATCGGAATCTATTCGCGATAACCCTGACTGTTTCTGGCTAAGGGGATATCAACTATTGTATCAATCACAGAAAATCGTCCTCGATCGCTGCGCAATGATAGCGTTCAGCTGATAAATTCGGTTTAATTATGACCAGATTTATATCCGCATCCCACAGGGGCGTCAACACGTAACTTGATGCAATCGAGTTCAGTCGATACAATCGATTATCCTCGATTGAGACAAATTAGGTGCTTTCAGAGCTCGATTGTTTCGACTGAACTCGATTGTATCAAGTTACGTGCCGACACCCCAGTATAAGTGCCGACTGGATTCCTACATACTTCGATCATGATGCAAATGGCGCTTTTATACTGCCTCACGTCCACGAAGACTTGTTTGCTTGAACTTGCGCAGTTGATTCTATCACAAAGCGTTTTTAAACGGCATGGATTGCATCACTCTCATCTGTTTATATATTTTGTACAGAAAAATGAAAGATGCGACACAAAAGATACGACGCTAATGCCATTCAAAACAATTTCAAATGACTGATCAATGTCGCATTTAATTGTGATACGTAAAATGATACGCACCATGCACAGTCATCGCATCATTCGCCTTCACTTTCCAACTTTCCAGATAATACAAACACAATTGAATTACTTTTCCAGAGCGACTGTGCATGTTAGTCGGCAATGAGATTTTACTGATAATAAACTTAAAATACGATAATATTCGGCAGGTTTCCATAAATATTAAGTTGAATTTTTATTATATAATATTATAATTTAATATAAATTATTTATATCGAACTCATGAGCAGGTTATACTGCAAGATACATAAACTTTTAGCACGACTCAAATAATATCCATATTTTACAAGTAGAAAAAAACTGGCGGCGAACAAATTTATAGTATTATATACAACAGCATCTTTAATTGATTAGATAACATACGTAAACGAAAGTTTTATTACTGCCGAACTAAACAGTTGAAATTACAAAAAAAAAAAAAGTACTTAGGAAACGAAAAATTCAAGAAATCACCATCGAGGCATAAAAAAGACTACAAAGTTCATCATAGTAGCTAATATTGGTTACACATCTACAAAGTCAAACAAAAATGTCTTTAGCTAGTTAAAGACATGCAGCAAGAATTAAGGAAACAAAAAACAAAACAGTTTTAGCAAAAGGCCCGCTTCATGTGGAAACATTTGTCCAACAGTTGATTGCACTGTACGATTACCCACGACTGACAATAACCTCGATTCTGTAGATGTTTCCAAACATATTATAACCAACGGTTCTTTTTACATCAAAGAATTTAACTAATAAAAAAAAATTGAATTATGAAACTATAACGGACAAAGCGGCGTTTAAGGAAAATCAAATTATAATTCATCCTTTAGCAAGGTGTAGCGGTTTTTCGAAGGACCCAGTTTCCTGAACGTCGACTCAGGTGGCGATGTGTTTACTTTATGGTCAACGTCATTTGAATCGTCGCTTGGGTCGGGTCCGTAGTGGAATTCCCTGAATGAAAAACATGCAGCGATTTACACAAGACCAGCACATAAACAATCAAAACAAGAAACATACCTGTGCAGCTTGCCATTGTACAAATCTTGCAAGAATTGTTTAAGCTTTTGCGGCTTGTACATATCCTTAAAGTCGGGGAACAAATACATGTGTCTGAACGAATCGATAGCTATTAGTGGCAGGTCCTCTTCCGATTTTCCCAGGTGGTGCAGGGGGTGTGCAAAACGTTTGCCATCAGCGGTTAGGAAGTTGACATTTTCTATGCGACAAAAATGAATTCGATTAAAAAAATACTTGTTGTGTTTTTTAGTCCAAGTGAGGCATACGTTTCTCAGAGAGTAGTTCGCTTTCGATAATTGCCTTGTAGTCCTTTATTGAGTTGGTGTCTTCAGTGTTGTGGAACAGAATCAAGAATGGCAGTCCTTCTTCGGTAAGTTCTTCGGCATTTTCAAATGTTATCTCTCGCACCAGAGGAACACACTTCTCTTGGACCCAAATGTTGAGTTCATCGAAATTTGAGAGGCCGCCCTTGTAGGTTTCGTCGTTCTCGTGGGATAGCGCCACGTCCGGTCTAAAAACAATTATTGGAGTTCCTGCAAATAATTTTGGACAACGGTTTGGCTTAGAACACAAATTTGGGTACCTATTCGAAAAGGTGGTGCAATGAGTAGATGAACATTTAAGGACTGTGTGGGTCGTTAGTTTGTTTAGCTGTTAGTATTGTTAGTTTAGCTTTGAATTAGTTACAACGTGGAGACCTCAACAAATTAGACGTACGAACCATCAGCGACAAAGTCAACAACAAGCCGACCAATATATTTAGTGTGTCTCTTCTTAAAAAAAAACTCTGAATCAAACAAATTTAGAAGCAAGAAACAGGTTTTAAACACACTGAGTAAGGATAATGAGAAGGAATTCGCACTGAACTAAAGACAGCGCTCCAACCTCTTGCGGGTGGTCGAACATGGTTCCAATTAAGCCAGTCAAAAACGAAATAACCGCATAGCAATATGGTCCGTTCATGATGCGGAAGAAACGCATCCTCACCTCTGGATTTGATTTAAGACACAAAATGCATGCAAAAGTCATTTGGATCGAGATGTCATAACGCACAGTTTCAATGGTTTTCAATGGTTGCTACCAGAAGAAATCGTGCGTAAAAATATTCGTTGGCATGTTTGAAATTTAGCAAAAGCTTCAATTTATACTTCGGATATAGAATTTGTTTGTTTGGGACTTGTTGAAAGGCTGATGCTATTCGCCCGACGTTCGGGACACGGCTACGTAACGAAATGTCAAAGTTAAATCGCAGCAAATAGGTGTAATGTGGCTCGCTTCGCTCGCTTAAAGGGATCTAAACTCCAGTATTTCATGTTCGGGCACGAGCCTGTACGTTTTAAGGTCCAACTCATTTCTTAAAACACTATTTTTAATGAAAATACCATTACGTTACGTCAATTACGTAGCCGTACCCCGAAGCCAGACAAACGTCAGTCAGTACAAAAATGTCGTACGAATAGCCACTTCGGTAATTATATCATTTGTTTCCAGGCTCTTTGCATCAACTGCTAGTCCGTTTCTAGTCGTTTTTGGACAAATACTTTTTTTTGCAGACAGCATTCACTCGCAATAGTGGCTACAGTAGGCACTACTGAAATATATGGCAGACTCCATCATCACACACAAACTTTTCAGACATCTAAAAGAGTTATTGAAACAGTCGTGGGCACAGCGGGTATTGGTAAAAAAAGAACATTTCCAATTGTCAATATTTTACATAACTGGATTGTGAGCAAGCTAGTGATTAGTGATATGAGTGCCATTTATGTACAACCTGTTCTGTCCCGAATTACGATTCCCTTCTCATATTCACAAACTCTCACGTAAGAGGTTATGTGGACCATAGAGGAACTAAACTAGAGGGCCGACTTTCAGCACACCTACCCGATTTTCCCCTCAAATTTTGAATGACAGCCCTCTCTCGCGCGCTCTTTTTTTCCTGTCTGTGAATACGTGTATTAATGGCCGCCGGCTGGAACTATTTCCAAAAACAAACAATTTGTAAATAGATTTATAACAATAAATGTAAAAAAGCAAATGTTGATTATGGTTTTTTTAAATAGCATAATTTCTTCTCTACCCATTTTCGTCACCAAAAACTGTTCATCCATTCACATTTCAGTTTTTTTTTAATTTTATTTGTATGAATTCTAGTTTTGACAGCAAAATTCATGCAGATGCATATATGGGGTTTGTTCCAAAAATTATGCATTAAACCCAAACTTTCACTAGGGCATAAGTGAATTTTCCAAAATGTTTTTAAACATTCAATAAATTTTTATAAGGTTTGGTGAATGTTTTCAAATTTGTTTATTTAACACCATATTTGTACAAATTCAAAATATGATTGGAAATTCTGTAGTTTAATAACACTTACAGTGTTGAATAATGTTACTTTGGTATTTCAATCGAACGTAAAAATACATATTGTTTTGTTAATTGTTGGTATTTGCATGCTATATTTCGTTTTCTGTGCATATATTCTTTTATAAATTTTATAACAATTTATTTCGAAATGTGCACTGAATTTTTTTACAAACCCCTTTAAATTATTAATTAACAAAAACAAGTGCGTTCTTTGTGTTTTTGGAATACAAAAAGTGATCAAAACATTTTTTTATTGTTTTGAGTATTTCTTAGGTATAAATAAAGGGCGATGTACGAGGATTTTTATATTATGGCTTTTACCGGAAAAAGCCGAGCGCATAAATAGTTAAATTTGAGAGCAATATATGTAGTATAAAAAAATAAAAAAATATCGAACTTATTTTTCAATTTAGCATTATGCATACTTGGATATAATTACTGTACAAGTATGCATTTGCTAAAACTAAAAAATCTTTTTCACGAAATTCAATTGTTCAAATATTTTGTTTCGATATTTCGAAATTAAAACCATTAAAATCAACGAAAAAAATGTTCTTTCCTTAAAATATACAAAAAAAAACTTGAATTTACAAAATCTCTTTTAACAAAAGTGAAGAAAACGTTAATTTTTCTCTGATTGTTATTATGAGTTAGATTTCTGCAAGATATTGACAAATTATTATTTTATTGTACCTAACGAAATTATAAAAGGAATTCCATTTGATTAAAACAAGTTCATAGACATTAAAAACTCTTAAATTTAACTGTGATGTGAACGCCGTGTAACTAAATGGCACAAAATATGACGAACACAGTCTCCCAATGGCGGCTCGATTGACATAAAGTTGTAACCTTTTTTTGTATAAGTATGCGTGCGGCATTAATGGCGCTCCTTTGATTTGTACAGGCACGAACACTTATGCAATTTAAGGTTACACAGGCAGCTTGTAGGCAGATTTCCCGTTTCTGCTCTCAGTTGGCCCTCTAGTTTAGTTCCTCTATGATGTGAACTGTCACTTAAGAGGTTATGTGGAACTTATGTCGTTTTCCATTGGTTTTACTCGGGGATCCACTCATTCTGAAATCCAATGGAACAGCAAAACTGCTTCTGACAGAATCCACAAAAGTGTTGGTTGGTGAAATGACAAAAAATAATCTACGGCTGCTGTTAGCTGACTTGTAATAAATACATAAATTGCACTTGTATGAGTGCTTCTTGAGTGGATTCTGACTTGAAATCGAGACGCGAAATTCTCTTCTCAGAATCACCACACCAGAAGAGTATTTTTGTGCCAATGGAATGGAACGATTCCGGACTCTTCCGGACGCTTCTTTTTGTCCAATGGAAAACGACATAAGTGAACTGTCACAAAAGAGGTTATGTCGAATATATTTTTTATTAATTTTTATAAATTGTGCCAACCAAAGGCCCTAAAACTTCCAAAGGACGTAAAAACAACTGAAATCTGGGGTCCAATCGCCACATCCGTGAACGAGCTATACGTTCACGGAATTTTGCCGGTTTTACACACTAAACAAAAACCAATTCCGTCACGTATTGCTCATTCGCGGAAGACACGATTCGACCCCTGGTCTTCCACAGAATATGGCATAATGTACTATGTATTAAGAAATTCCCCACGAATCTACCACCCAAATGTAGTGCATCGCAATCTAAGCATACTGTTAACATTTACCTATTGTTCTAGGTTCCTCTCCTTTTAGGTCTTAGGAAAGATATAAAGAGATCATGCAGGTTATTCAGAGATTAGTTAATAGTTGTCATAATGCAAAAGCACTTCACACTTACCAGGTGGATGCATTGCTGCCGATGAATCACCAAAACCAACATGGAACTGACAATCTTCTTTGAGATTGGTTGCAACTCTTCGGAATGTATTATACTCGGGTTGATCACGACGATCAAAATAACCGATGACAATGCGTTTCTTTGAGTCAAGATTCTCAAGATCTTTCAACGAATGGAACTCCTTGATGGGATCCTCCAATTGTTTCTTAACAAATTCCAAAAACGCATCTGCTGATCGCTGTCCCCGATATTCTCGCTTTGTTAATTGACCATTACGGATGACTTTGAGTGTGGGATATTTTGTGATGTGGAAGCGCGATGCAATGCTCGTCTCACGGTCGCAATCAACTTTGCCAAGAACAACTCGTCCAACTTCGGGGAATGCTTCTCTAACCTTATAAAAACAACAAAATATTGATAGACTTAGAATCAAATGGAATTGATATTTCGTTTTTATTTATTTACCTTATCAGCGGCTTCGTTAAACACGGGCTGAAGAATGTTACTGAATCGACACCACTCTGCATAAAAGTTCAGAAAGACTAATTCATTCGATGCTGCAAAGAAAAAACACATTTCAAAGTTAGTTTTGTTTCAAAAGTGAGTAGCGTTGTAGATATATTTTTTTTCTCAACGGCATCAGGACAAACACATCGACCTGGTCTAACAGGGAAAGACGTGGTTTTCTTGGGGAAGCTGTATACCCACTAGAAATATGGTGTCAGCAAAGCAAAGTGGTTTTAAAACTGTGTTCCTTGTTTCGCAGTATGCAACACCTGCCTTGCAAAATTGGAATTGACTTTAGACTGAGTCCCTGATGACAAAAAGAGCTAGTTGACCTTTTCACACAAACAACTTGTGTGCGGGTAGTTAATACCTTGGCGCTGGACTCTGTTAGGAGTGCATTTTGAACTATTTCTTTTCATTTCTGATATACAGTTGATGTTACAGTTGAGGTAGCAGTGTAGCTTTGCCCAAGTTAAATTGGTAGACCTAAGGATAAATCAGTTGTTCTTCGCTAATGACTTAATGAGTCAGCTAGGTTAGTCTGTTATAAAAATGTTCTTAAACTCGGTGCGTATTCCAACTCTTTCAAAAGAGGAATTACTTGGCGAATACAACGTGAGGAGCGCATCAGAAAACGAGAGTAGTCGTTATCCAGCAGTTGTTTCTCTCAAGTATTAATCTGATTCATTATGTAGATTGCCATCTGCAGGCTCCTGTAAGGCGGAAGATCAAGACCAGATATCTACCAGCTCCGGCAGCAACCAAAGAGTGTCCTAAAATAGTGACAAAAGACAATCGCAGCTACCAACGTAGCAAATGTTGCTGATTTGCTGATGCAAGAGACGCATCCCCACCAGCGCACACCCCAAACTCCTGGGAGTCACATTCGACAATATGTTTAGCTTCTCGACACACGCCACTTACATCGAAAATCGCCTCAGGTCCAGAAACAACATCATCAATTCACTCGCCGGAAGTTCGTGGGGAAAAGACAAGGAAACACTCCTCGCCACTTACAAAGCGATTGGTCGATCAGTTCTAAACTATGCAGCACCTATTTGGACACCAACTGGAAACACCTCCAAGTATGCCACAACACAGCCATGCGCATTATCACAGGTTGTCATCTCATGGCAGACAAAGACCACCTTCACACAGAAACAATGCTGCTCCCGCTCAAAACACACAACAACACGCTTGCTCAACAATTTCTACTAGCCTGCCACCTACCTGATCACCCCAATCACAACCTTATCTCGGCTCCGAAACCTCCCCGCTGCATACGCAGATGCATCCTGGATCTACAAGACGAGATAAACCACCTTACACAACAACCACTCATCAACTCAGAACTATACCATGTTGGCAAAAACCACATACACCAGACCTTTGTCTCAAACGCGATCACCAGCTAGAAAGCAAACGTGGTACTTGGCGGCAGACCTCCACCTATTGCCCCGGCCGAGAAATTACTCGCCAGACCAACCAGAACTACCCTGGCCCAACTTCGCTTGGACTGGTGCCACCTATTGAACAACTATATGGCACGCCTTGACCCCAACATTGAAGACAAATGTCCTCAATGCAACTTAGGCCCACATGATGTACAACACCTTTTTCATTGTCCGGCCAAACCAACTACACTAACACCACTAATGCTCTGGACCCATCCAACCGATGTGGCCCAATTTCTTGGACTCAACCTGAATGACGAACCGAAGAATGACGAATGACGCTGCTACAACAACAACAACCAGCGTAGCAAAAAAAAAATCAGTCTGACTCAAAGGAAAATTAGTATCCAGTAATTTGGCAGTCCACACATTTTTGGACGCTAACTCTAAAGCTTACCACTAACTAGAATCAGCATTAGTCCTGTAATCACTGTATTTACAAGCGCAAAAAGCGATTGGGTAACAACGATTCACACAAAATGACACAGGACGATTATAATCGCGGTATTGGTGGTTCTGCAGAATGCCGAAGCATGCAAGGTACAATGAGAAAGTCCAAGTTTCGAATCCCTCTGAATATTTAAATATGCACCATACAAATATCTGTAGGCTTGTTTAGACTGACCAAATCTGTTGATGTTTTCCACTTTAGGTTATGTCGTTTTTCATTGGTTTCACTCGAGGATCCACTCATTTTGTTGACCAATGGAACAAGAAAACTGCTTCTGATTGAATCCACAAAAGTATTGGTGAAATGACAACAATGGATTCTGACTTCAAATCGATCGGGAAGCGAAATTCTCTTCTCAGAATCATTCGCATTTTTATACCCTCCACAGGAAGGTATATTCACTTTGTCATTACATTTGTAACGTCAAGAAGGAGTCACCGGAGACCTCATAAAGCACATATATTCTGAATCAGGATCACATTCTGAATCGATTTAGCCATGTCCGTCTGTCTGTCTGTCTGTTGAAAGCACGATAGCGCCCAAAGTAATTGACGTAGGTGAATGAAATATCCATCAAGTAGTTCTGGTACTTGTATGCAGTGGAGGGTATCAAAGCCAGGCCGATGATAACATTTTTACTTGTTTTGTTTTTCCAATGGAATGGTTTCACAACTCGGAAGTGATTTTTTTGCCAATGGCAGACGACATTAGTTCTCGCATCAAGAGGTAAGGAAAAACCACAACCTGCATCACAGCGGACTTAAAGAGAGTCTTGCCTAATGTCATTTTACAATTTAAAGCCTTTATTCGCTTGCATTCAGCGGTATTGCCAGTTTCGTATTGCAAGAGTTGCAGACTGTTCGGTAGTAGTTAAGTGAAATAATCGACAACAGACAGATAGATGTCCACCTGAGAATTCCTTAACATTGAAAACTGAATGACATATAAAATTCCATTATCATTTGGTAAATGTTGTAGAGCTTGCGTATTTATATAAATTTGACCGATTGGTGTACGTGTTAGCTGCGTTCCAGTACACAAAACATGCGCCAGCAGTTAACTCATTACAAAAATTGTCCATTAGAGGAAGCAAAAAGTGATTTAGAGGCAAATGCACTCTGCCTTATAATGTATAAAAAGAAGACTTTTCGGATATGAGTTCCTAACACAGCTCAAAGTTGGGTGAAAGTGGGAATTAAAATTTTATGCGATCCAAGGTCAAAAGTGAAATCGCCAAAAACACAAGATGTGCAAAAAAAAATGCAAATGTTCAGCCAGAAAAAATTAATATGGGAAATACCCTGCTTCTTATCGCAGCTTTTACTTTAACCAAATACAACACTTCAAGTCATATAAACAACAAGCCGAACAAATGGCAAGAGACGTTTGTTTAGACACAGTTCTGGCTAGTGGCAGTTGTACATTGCGATTCTGCACACACAATTCTTATTTTTTATATGCTAACAATTCTAACAGGCAAAACCTTAATTTAGTTAATTCTTAGGACCCCTCAAATTGAATATAATGCTATTTCCAGCACACCAGTGTTGTTAATTAAATACAGTGCAATATTCACTGCCATCATAGCTACATAGTGATAAGAATAATCAGCGTTTAGAACAGTAATAACAGAAAGTATGAGTACAAATTATTATTTGATTTCGTAGTACAGAAGATAACTGATATCTGTATCTGTATCTGATAGTTGTATCCAACATCATACTCTCTAATTAGACCGTCGTCACAGAAGCGTATAATTATCGACACCGCCAGAGCGGTAGTGACACGTAGAATATCTAACTAAACACCATTAGTGGGCGAATGCGAAGCTTCCAAGTACGTATTGATTGTTTCTTACCTAGAGTCATGTCAATGTTTTGACTATTCATTTCCACAGCCCCACTGTCGGTTGGGTTGTAGAAAACATAAAACACCTGAAAGACACAAAAAAAAAATATGCATTGTTAGTGTTTTTTTTTTTTAGCGATTATTGGAACTACTATTAACTCGGCGAAATTTTTTATACATTTTCCGCAACAAAACGTCAATCAATTTATTATTTACATTATGAATTGTGTGAAAGTCGTGGCAATTGCTTTTTTATCCAATTTATGAATAAAAAAAAAAGATTCAGAAACCCTCTTCCACCCTCTTTGATGATGGAAGATGATTTGCCGCAAAATGTAGTAGGTACATGGTAGAAAAATGTGACTCACCATAAAAAGCTGGAATAGGAGACATTTTGTACTGCTGAATAGATTCATATTTATTGAAATTGTTTAGAAATTTAACACCAACTTTAAGATAATTTCATGAAACACGGTAAAATGAAAAAAAAAATACTCCGTCAGCAGGGATTCAGCTTCGACTTTTGACTTTTTCACACACGACAGCGACAGCGACAGCTAAAATTTTGATGACATTTCTGTGATGCTACCAACATAACCAATCAGAATAAATTTTGTTCGACGGGACATCTGTTGGTATTTTTGGTTTTATTTTATATTCTAGACAGTGACATCTATTGGACAATAGTTATAGAAAACAAACAGTTTATTTATTTCGGAATTTTGAATTAGAAAAAGATCTACCCTCGATATTTCAAACAGAAAACCAAAACCAATTCGGTGTGATCGGAAAAAGTACAATTACCAATACTAGAGTTCGGCCAGTGGTATAGATATTCTACCATTTTAGTAACCACTGTCGGCATTCTGTAAGGCGAAACGTTCAACTGTTTTCGTGTGCACGAAGAAATTTGCTTGTGTAACATAGGGCAAATCATTCGTGCGCACGAAAACGTACGCCTTACAGAATCTGGCCCCAGGCTTATACAACACATATTGGAAATCACAGAATTGCATCGCTGCACAACCTTCCGTACAAAAAAAAAACAAGAGAATAGGTATGTATTCTGTTTATGGCAGTGGAAGTGGTTCTTAACTACATATTTACAATTATGTACTTATTGAAATTGAAAAGGAATGGAAGATCGGTTGGAATAATCGGTATTCGTGGGATAAGGACTTTCTCTCCTTTGAATTTGCCCTTGATGATCGTCGCTTGAATCACATTGTCCATCAGTGAGTCAAAACGGGCAATTTACATTGCCACTAGCGGAGCATAAGCCGGCGGATGCGCTGCAACGTATATTTGCCGTGTGTATGACATCAGCACACAGTAAACATACAGCACACGCTCATAGGCGCCTACGTTTATATGGACAAAATCAGATGTTGACATAACTCACGAACGCGTTGACCAATTTCGTTCAAACCTTAGATAAACCATACAAACAAACCCTAAAAATGTGATCGAATTCAGTTTGACCGTTCGTGAGTTATAAAGTCACAACGCTTTTGCAACTCTCTTTTGTATATATAGAGATTTAGGTGCTTTGCGTTTGGGAAGGAAAGACTTAAATTAGATGTTGCAGCAAAGAGGTCGTTGCATCTGCGAGAGGAATACAACACAGAATCTTCTTGGAACACTTGTACTTCAGAAATGTAATTTCTTATCTATTCAAGTCGAAGAATTTTATTAATAAAATGTTCTTATCCTTATAAACGGCGTAACGCACCAGCTGCATGGTCATGCAAAAGTTGTAAGTACAAGGTGGGCCAAAAGAAGTCATCCGATGTTGTTTGGCTCTCTTTTTTTTTATCGGTTGTGGTTCGCGTAGTGTGTGCCGTAGCTCCGTCCTGTTGGAACCACATGTCCTCCAGTCCTAATTCGTCCAATTGCGGCAGAAAAAAACTCGGCTAATATGGCCCTATAGCGCGCACCGTCCACTGTTGCAGTCAATTGTGACTGCGCCCATTTGGCCGTTATCATCTTCTCGACTTGACCAATAAAATTCTAAAGGTTTAAATAAACATAATCAAAAAACAGAGTCGAAGTTTTTTCATTTAGAAAGAAATGAGAGCCAAACAACATCGGATGACCCTGTAAAAACTCGTTCGAATAGAACCAGTGGACCTCGTGGTAACGAGCCACAACAGATGACTTGCCACTTCCAAAATAATACACATTTTTAGAGTAAATGCAACAGAAAACTTTATTTCACTAATCTGTTATAATGCTTTCGCCGTCTGTCTTCCTCGAAGGTGTTATTCCTGGCCCATTCCTTGATATTACCTTGAGAGCGCAACAGAGCGGATTTTGAATCGACATCACGCATAACAAACGGCGAGTATCCGGCGGTGTAGTCCTCGTTCATTGCGTTTGTTTTAGTTTTAGCCACACGCGAGGGCATTTGTCTAGGCATGGGTTGATCTTCATAGAGAATTGGGTTGCGTGAGTGCTTACCTCCCTGGAATCTGGGAAGGCTTTTGTTTTTGTATTTCGCAGTAAGTGGTCTCTTTGTGTTAATGTGAATCTGAAAAAAAAAAATGTATATAGTTAACTATCTGAAAAGAAGGAGTTTTATATGAACTTACCACTTGCTGTCCATTTTCATCAAGGCTGACTGCGACTTTCTTTAGGGTTTTGTTGCCGCAATTTGGACAGAACTGCTTGGTCATGACGCTGGTTGTTTTGAAGCAGGCATAACAACGTAGAATATATGTGCGAACGTGTTTGATCACACGACCGTTGAGCGCAGAAACATTGAGGTTCATTTGTTTGAGAACGTTCTGTATCGCAAAATCTGTTGACATACATGCAACAGTGGGAATTACTTCGTCTTGAATCTTTCCCTCAAGATCCTTTTTCACTTTTTTTATATTCGAAGGAGTTATCCAACCACTCTCATCATTGTAGTCCTCTTCGCCGTTCCCGTCATCATACTCTTCACTTTCTTCACTGTGCTCATCGTCATCCACGGAATCCTCGTCGACTTCCACAGAATTTGTTGGTTTAAGAATGTCCAAATTTTCTTCTCCTTCAGCTGTTTCGCAATTTAACTTGGCAAAACACTTTTCCAATTCTTCTTCGGTGATTTCGTCGTCGATTTCTTTCAACGTTTCTTTGTCGTCTACGACATTTTCTAAGCTTTCAGGAGAAGTTTCTTCACATTTCTCTTCCGATTCATCTTCACTTTCATCTGATTCCCAGTCGCCAGCAGCATTTTTCCTTGGGACATAGAACCCAACTAACTTTGTGTTGTCCACAAGTTCTTCCGGTTTCTCCTTTGAAGCGACAACTTTTGAAATTGATGGCTCTGTTTTGATATGTTCACAGCCAACATATTCTCTTTCCAATTCGTAAGTCAACGCAATTACTTTCAGATCGATGGCCGAGAGACTGGCATAGTCCCCAGTCTTCTTCGATAGTTCAGTAACAATCTTAAGACAGTCGCTATTCGGTTCCCGAATCTGAAGATCAAAAGGCAACACAACCAAACGACGAATTTGTCGTTTGTTTTTCACTTCTTCGATCACATCGGGAACTGTCAAGATGTTTTCCGCGTACTCCTGTAATGGAAATTTTAATTATCAATCGGTAAATAAATATACCCTGCACTGTTTTACATGTAATTGAACAACATTAATAAATGCAGTGGTATCTGCAATCAAATATTTAATTTTGTCCTCAGCCATGTCAACCTAATCCACGTGCAGTTTTTATAAGAAAAGAAAAATGACAGATTCACTATGAAGTGACAACAGTGCTGCCACAAGGCAAAAAATTTGCGTAGCAAATTTGCGTAGCAAAACTTAATTTGTGTAGCAAAACTCAAAAGTCCAAAATATAAATTAAAACAATAACAAACTCTGACATCAAGAACATGGACAGAGATGTGCGTGCATGTAGATTTGCAACACTCACTAATTTTCCATTACAATTTTGCAATGTAATTCCACACCGATTCCAGTCAAATTCAAACACTAACACATCCAAAGAAATGGGTACTTGTTGGGTATGGTAGAACAAGAATATAAGTTGGTGTGGGGAAGTGAGTAAAGTTTGAGTTATTTTCGTATGTTTTTTCCAGAAAAATTACAAGATTTTTGTTCTCATTTCGTGCTTAAAAAAAAAGTAGCAAAATAGGCGTTTTTAGGGAGAGTGCGTAGCAGCGTAGCAAACGGGCAATTGCGTAGCAGTTTTGCTACGATCGTAGCAAAGTGGCAGCGCTGAGTGACAAATTAAACGGAGAAATGTCAGTCCATAAACAAAAACAACATGAAAAGGGTTTCTTATCTGTGAAGTACTTGAGGCGTTAGCAAGTTACAGTGGTAGTGGCATGTTTGCAGCTGTATTTAAATGCCGTTTCGCCAGGATTTGCAAAATTTCCTGGTGAATTTCGGAAAAATTACAATACGGAGTTTTTTTTTTGTTATTTTTTTTTGGGTTTTGATTTTTGTCGGACGCCCTGGGGTTTTCCACTTTGGTCCAAGCAAAGATTGAAACTCCAACTCCTAGACCGATGGAGGTAGAAATTCTTATAAAATGGTCCATTGTCGATTGTTTTTCTTGTGCGGCTCAAATCAAACGTCATATCTCAGCCAAAGTGAAGTAAAACAATAAATCTCAACTCCCTTAAGTAAGTCTGATTGAAAATCCGCGATTACTGGCGTTTCGGGACTTAGGATTTTGCAGCGGATATCGGCTATAAGCGCCCGATTCGCCAGGATTTATAGTTTATTTTGCTTTACATTTGCCAAAAATAAATCTACTTAAGATACAATAATTGTATATGAGATTTATTATAATTGCTCTCAACAAATTATTTGTTTAAAGCAATTTGTAATGTGATAAGGCTGCTAGGCTTATATATAGAAATTGTGGATCTTGCGGAAATTGTTTTTGTTTGGAAATGAATTTCGTGGACAATTAAAAATAAAGCAATTTAATGCGTATCTTATTTTCTGCTGTTTTAGAAAATGCCATGCTTGCTTGGCGGTGGCTAAATTGTGAACTGGATTGGTCGACTGAGGATATGTGTAAAGAGGCTGTTAAATATCGACATGGAACCGTCGAAGTCCTTAGCAGAAACGGCTTCTCAAAGCAAATTTTAGGCTAAAAACCTTGGTTATTTGCAGTGTTGGTTCAACTTCTTCCGTGTTGTCATCAGATCTTGATAGATCCTGACCGAATGGATACAGATGGACATTATCGCAATATAACAGAAAATTCTTAACGAAAGTTAAGATTTATGTCATCCTTTTCAAAATAAGGATACCTTCACACAGTTTTTTTTTCTATCTACCCAATAGTTTTTATAAGCCGACGTATAAATTCAGTCTGTAGACAAACTTTTCAGTAATTTATTGTATTGTATTGTTAGTAAAAAAGGCTAGTTCTATACTGACTTTCCCTTTGACAGTTCAAAAAATAGGAGATGAAATCTACAACCGTTCAGGCACGATACTAAACCTAAATCACAAAACCAGTAAAAAGTCCAAACATTTTGGAACTTACGGTTAGATTAGACATACATACAAGTGGTCATAAAATGAAAATTTCTTACAGTTCTGCTGTCAAAATATGGTCATACAATGTAATGGGCATATCTCATATGCTCTAATAACCTAAATGCCACATATGATTCTATATATGAATAACAAATGCCTTAAATGACCATCAAGGTAAATGATTGGTAATTTTGGTCATATAGTCAAGTATACAGTTTTGATAATCGTGATATATGCTCATTTGACAGCTAATCTGGTCATTTTCCTTTTGGCATTCATATGCATAATTGGCGTACAGTCTAATCTTAGCTTTAGACATTTTAACTTTATTCGTGATTTGACATAACAGAAATTTGACATTTTTTCTAATTTCTGAGCGGTCTGTTATGGTCAACTGTCAACAGACCAAAGAATTGACAGTTTGAGAAAACAATGGCAGTTTGGGGAATTTTCTCTAAAACAATTTTTAATAAAATGACAAAAACAGCAACAACAAAAAAAAAACAGGAATGGGAAGTCCTTGAATATTCAGATTTTCAATCAAGAACTGGACAGTTATTTTATCAAATCTAAAGCAGGAGTAAAAATATATCATGGGAAAACATTTCTTTAAAAATCTTCAAAAAAAAGATGAAAGCTGGTTGTGAGTTTTAAATTTAAAACCAGGTAATAACAATAAAGTGGGTTTTATGTTGACTATAATTAGCTAAGCACTAATAAGGACATGGTCACGTACTAAAATCATTTTAAAGTGCGTAACCAAGAACTTTTGAAATCACCTCTGTTCCAAAACATCCTGTAATGTTTCTTCCATTCCGCATGTGTGTCCTTTTGCCTTCCACATATCCTGATCACCTGTTTTCAGGGAAACCAAATGTCATCAGTGTCATTCTACCATTGTTTTTGCCAGTCTCAACTATTTTCCTATGTACTTGTTATTAGTTTGTCCGCTTTCCCACACTTTATACATGCTCTGCTCGCGTCACGTAAAACCATGCTCTCGGACAAATTTCCTTCCTCAGTGTGTGGTTGTGGTGGTGCTGGTGATTTAATTTTCAGTCGAGCGCAAATCGTCGAAGGAAACGGTCGCCGTTCCTCGACCTTCTTTGGTTGTGTTATGAAAACCTTCACTCACTGATAACAAAAAAAGTTCGTTTGTTTCATTTGGTATTATGATTCTTGTTACGAAATCACAATTGGTCAACAGACTCTTCGTACACTAGTGCAGTTGCAGTTGTTGTCTAACCCCAATACTAAGTGTAACTTTTAATGGCTAGAATTACAAGTCAGTGTTGTTAAAAGTGTGACGAATATAATATGGGAGAATGTCTTCCAATGCTATAGTTTCTCTGTCATCGTTTAACTTATTATTTTTCACCCAAGGTAAATTTATTCAATAATTCATTTTATGTATAAAACAAAAACGATAACCATTCTGTGCACTGAAAGGGAAGTGAATTTATTCGAGGGTGCGAAACAAATAGTCCTGTGGCTCTGGCCTATTACGAGATAAACATTGATTTTTTCCTTTTTTTGCGGAACCCCTAACTGAATCTTATTTGCGATATACAGGGCGTATACGTAACATGCTGAAGGTGATTGTGTTGTGGTGGAGAGTGCAAGAAATAATTTTCTTTCCTTACCCAAGGATAGTTGTTTGAGTTTCGGGCTTGGATTTTATTTTGATAATTTTTGCTTGCATTCAACATGAGTTGTAAGGATAAACAAAAATAAGTATTCCGCCACGAGGGCTCTTCGGAAACCTGGATATCTCGAAGACCTCGGGCGGTGGTGTTTCTCAACGTTTGCTTTTGTATAAATTGTCAACAATTTTACACTTATATTGCCAAGGACTCTGGTTTTCCATTGCTAGTGTTTGTTGACGCTCAAGTCTGGTGACTTGGTATTTTTAATTTCATGAAAAGCCAAACGTCACGAGCTCTTTTTATTTTGTTTACCTTCGTCACATCTTGTGAAAACTTGTAATTATGTTTTCAATTTCTCGCATGTGTATTCACAAATCTTTGCCAAATGAGATCTCAACTTGAATGCTTTTTATTTCTTTTGTTTCAAAAGAGGACCTTTAAGGCAAACAAGCAAGAGTGAAGGGATGATGCTTTGCAAAAGTTCATTTGATGCTTGCAACAGAAAACTCACTTATTATCCTAAGGAGCTGGGATTTGAGTGTTGCTTTCCCACCGCGAGTTTCGTATTTCAAAAGTTAACAAATATAACCCCTAAGGACACCCGTACTTTTCGCGTATTACGTAACCCTACTGTCAGGTATCCATGCTAACACGCGTTGTTATTTATACCATTTTAAGCTAACAGATTAATCGAAATGCCTCTTAAAACGATCCCCGTAGCCGACTCACTGACGTTGTCTCCTCATGAATATTTAATATTAATAGCATCGCCAGCGAACACAAAAATAGGTAGATACAATATGTATCCGAGTGCTTCTGAAGTACTCTCCAAAGTAAGGAAAGACAAGGAGTTATAGTTGAGAGATTGACAATCATTTTGTAAACAAAACAAATATTCCAACTGAGGTCAGAAGCCTGTACATTCCCTATTCAGCTTACCGCTGTTTTGTATATATTTTTTTAATTTGATTACAGATTGGAGACATGTTCGGTTGGACATCAACTGTGTAAAATAAAACAAGAAAAAATAGTTTTATATACACAAATATATATTATAAAAGTATTAATGTTTTATGGCACAGATTCTTGCGCAAAATAAGAGCACACAAAATCGAGGTTTCCTGTTTCTTTAAATTTTTTTTATTATTTTTTTTTATTGTCTTGTAATGGTTGGTTCAAGTGGTCCTCGATGAGGGCCATCTAGACAAAGGTAGATGCATTGTGCTGCTTTCATTTTTGCAAGTTAAATATAAACAGCGATTTGAATTTTAAGTCTGGAAGCTTACACAGAATTCTTTCAAGTGTAACATTGAAGTTGTAGCAGTTGTTCCTGTTGATCCAATAAACCTTACTCCACCAATGATATTGTTAAGTACTGTTTCTAAGTTTAAAGTTAATCCGACCATACAAAATTGTATTTTTAATATGAATGTTTATCCCACCTACGGGATTGCCCAATTAAATAGAATATTGGGCAAAAATCGTCTGGACGGTATCGTTTTTGATATTGCTTGTAAAAAACGGCCGTATACACGACAAGGAAATGGCTCATGCAGTAATTGAATTGTTTCTCTGGCTGTATGGAATGTGGCAACCACATGTTCTTCACATCCATATATTTTAATTTAGGCACACAAAAACTGAGTTATAATGTCACTGCCTGACCTGCCGATGTTTCTGGACTGTCAGCAGCACTCTCGCGAACTGCTTCGATGTTTTCTTTTGAAATCAAGGTTTCCTGTCTCTTTTTTGACTAATTGATCCAGTCCAGTCCAGACCTTTACTATTTCTAAAATATTGCTCAACAATGAAAAAGCGTTATTCTTTCGTATAGCGCTCCATTTTTACTAACCGCGAACTAAAGGCTTTTCCAATAAGAGGTGTTCTTTTGGTATTCAAAGAAAAATGCCATTTTTTGAGACAAATGATCGGATGTTTATTTCATAATAAAGAGGAAGGTATGCCGTTAATAATGAAAAACAACATCAGCCAAATGGCCACCACGAGCACGCATACAGGATCATATCCTTTTCATGAAATTTTCCATAACCAAATCGCATACGTACATCCTCGATAGCCTCACGTTGAGGATGGAGAGGCTTCTCAACAATAACTCTTGGGTTTGCCGAGCCCCAGATGCGAGAATTTTGCTTGTTGACGTAGCCACCGAAATGGAAATGGGCCTCATCAGTCAAGATGATTTTTCGATGGAATTCCGGATTATTTTCATGCATTTCAAGGACCCAATCAGCAAAGACACGACGTTTTTTCAACATTTTTGTAGTGAATTTTAATAAATTCAATGTGTTGTTGAAGAGTGTATCGTTCCAATTTTAGTAATGGCGTAGTTTTTACTTGTCAAATGTCAAAGAATAAAAGCTTCAAAAGTGACAGCTACCGAAATAGCGGGTCATTCACAATAACACCTCTTATTGGAAAAGCCTTTATCAGCTGTCACATTGTTATCTTTTTTGTCGTTGGCAACTATGGAATATTAAATGGCGCAAAATTAAAATGTTTCATTCATTATGAGACACAATTTGTTTGTGGAAAGTAGTTTTTATTTTATAACTGTCATGAAAGAGCTTCTCAATTAGCCGTTTGGAGTCGGCATAAACAGCTAATTGAGAAGCTCTTTCATGACAGTTATACTCTCGGATGTTTGTCAGACGTTTGCGCGAACAAAAAACTAAAACTGTAGATCCCTTTTATTCGTTCCAAAAACGAACTCACACAAAACGAATGGTTGTGAGAAGCTAGGCCCAGGGTCCCTACGGACCTGTTTCGCCAACTATTTATTTATTTATATTAGTTTTTATTTTGGAGGTTAATTGCTTTAAACATAATCGTTACGAGATAAGGCTCCTCTTCTGAAACATGTGTCCAATTGTTCTCTATCAACCAGTTAAATTGCAATTCGCTGTCATAAGCGTTTACAAAATTATATTCCTTGAGTAAAATAAATACTTTTAACATTTTGTTAACTATAATAATTTTCTCTTGTCTCTCATCATGGGAAGTTGTTTGAAGTTTATGCAATTAATGGTTCATGTTTTCTGAAAAGTGTCTGTCGTCACAGTTAGTGGAATACACCTCAAAAGTTTTAGAACCAGTAGTTTAGGCTGTGCGTTAATGAGTCAGCAAAAGCCATAATACGGCTCTTTGCTCTTCGCCTTGCCTAAACTTCGTTTCTATCAAATAAATCCGTATCTCAATCAAACTGGTGTCAATGGCTACTTTAATTAAACATTGGTTTAAGGCAAAATTAAATTCAGTAAATATTAAAAAAATATGGCAAAAATTGAAACCAGCTTAGTTCCAAAAATGACACTTAATCTAGTCGTGGTGTGAAACAGTGGGTCAGATAAAAAATTTTACTCGCATTGCATACATAATCCTTTTCTGCACTACCGACGCTATGGGATGGCGTGTGAAATAGTTCAGATATTTAAGTGAGGCATCTCCACTGTTGTACAGTTTTTATATAAAATTAAAGAATTGTTTTATATGAAGGAGAAAACTGCGCAATGGCAACGTTCCATCGACCGCTACATTACTAGCAGAATGTCAAACTTCATATGTATAACAAAATTGACACTAAAACATTTGCGCTAAAGTTCTTGCACAAATTGTAAAAAAAATTTCAGGGAACTTTCCGCTAGACTGAGAAAAAGGGAGAGAAAATCGAGCAGTCAAAGTGATTGTCAGTATAATACAAAAAAACAAATTTGAAGTATGGTATAATAAAAATGAGGAGTAAAGTAAACTAAATATGATATTTTATTTTTCTTTGGGAAGCCGTTTATTTTTTTTTTTTACTAAAAAGAAACTATATACAAACTATGTTCCGATGCCGTTTCTTCACGTAAGATCTAGCGAAACAGGTAAATGGAACGCGCCCAGTGTAAAGACGGTTTTTAAAGTCTAACTCATTCAGTTGGTAGGCTTATGCTTATTCAATGCGCAGTACTAGTAACCATTTTGGAGTCCAGTTTAAATTTAACAAACTTACTGTGAGGATATTTTAATAATAAAATTACGTATTAAGGTTAAGGTTAAAAATAATTGTTAGTAAGGTCTGGGATGATTTTTCTAAGCCCTTTCCTATTCTTAACAGGCAGAAAGAGAGGTTCGAAAAAAAACATAACCTGCGCCGCAATGTTGATTCAGTCAGCGTGGCCATTAAAAATAAATAAAGCTACCCAGGTTTTCACAAATAACAACAAATAATTTTTAAAATTTTGTAGACTACTTCAAAACGTTAAACCATCGTTACTGCCCAAAATTGTATGATAAAGAAAATGCTTTGTTTTTGTTGTTTTGTGAAGGAAGTTCTGAGTTCTAGCTGGTCAATACATTTAACTACTAAAAATAAATAAATAGACCAAATAGGGTTAGGTACTCTTTCTTATTGCGTAGTGGGTTATTAATCTGGACTGGACTAGGTGATACCTGAACGCAAAAACTAAAAAAGTTAGATTGGTCGGTAAAGTCACTTTTTCTACGTCAGCCATATATGCGAACTGTCAACTTCAGTCACGAATATAAGAAAAGCTGTTCTTGTTACCGATCTACGCCAATCAAAACTGCAACACACCAGGAAGCTGTCAGACTTACTAAACTAGATACTTAACCGTCTTCATTCTCACCATAGACATATAGTTCTTCAAACATAGATTTTTCGGTTCCTAATATGTATTCCTTTAAGCTTTCAAAATATTTAGCGTAAATTTGCTGTTATTAATGTTAGTTTTGTGACAGTAGGCGTGTTTTTTTGAGTTTCGATCTAAGCAAAGCAAAGTAAAGTAGATTTTCAGCACGCAATCACAACAACTACCTACTCTGAGTCTCCGAAGTGTCAAGTAGAACGTAGTTGTTGTAACTTCGTGCTAAAAATCCTACATTACTTAGCTTTGCTGAGATCGAAGCTCAAAAAAACAGGCCTAGTGTTGCCTTTGGTCTTATGCGATTTTTGTTTACTTGACATGAGACACCGGGAAACCTACACGTTTGCCGAATATTCTGTCGTCATACTTCGATACTTGCATTCGTAACTTGCTTTTCTCTAGTGGATATAGTATGGGGAAACATTGCATGCATGAGGTGTGAATAAATGTTTCCAAAAAGTAACATTATAGTTTGAATCTTGTGTGCGCTAAGTAACTAGTATTCGGAATTTTTAACCGAATATTTATTATCGCACGATTTTTGTTCTATTTATTTACTATGTCCACTTCCATATTTTTGCATGAGTTGTATAAAATGTAAAACCGCTAGCCAGGCGTTGCCCAACTTGCATTCAATGCAAAACATGCACTACAATTTCACGGTAGCGGTTCTAATTACATGTGTTAACAAAAAAAATGAAATTGAGTCTCACCTATCATCAATTTAAAACAGTTTCCATATTCACCCAGCCGTAACACTTGTAATTTACCGGTCAAGCTGTTTTTTCAGTTTCTTCACGTTACGGCCCTTGGATTAAAATTTGTTTTGAAAGCTGTCAGATATTGTCATGTAAGAGTACTCATCTAATCACATTACTCATGAACTTTGCATTGTCATTTTTACAAACTACTGAATCAGTTTTGATAGGTGTTGCATTTAAGAATTGCATGATTGAACGGATGAAAAGATGGCATGATTGTAGTGCATGTAATAAGCACGTATTGTCACAAAATCTAGTTGAAGTAACTGGGACGTGTTTGCCTTCACTTGACATTTACAATATTATAGTGATGTCAGTGAATTGCAGAAGCTTAGAAATTACAATCCATTTTAACAGGAAACGGCGGTTGACAATGCAGAGCCGTTATGAAAGAATGTAGTTGTGATCTCCAGATAATTAATTCAGTTAAGTTTATGCCTGTCAACCGCTACTTTTGTTAAACCAAAAACAGACGGTTGTCAGTAAAATAAATATTGACCCATTGCTGAAAGACATCATATCATTGCCAAATAGCATTCTCTATAGTTGAATAAAGTTTATGTCAACTACGCTCTATGATTTCTGCATGCGTGTAATGCGTTGTAGCAGGGAAACAGCTGCAGAATTCTGAATAGTCGCAAGAAAAAGGCAAATGAGGGCAACAAGTGTCATTTTTGAAGCCATTCTTTCAGAATTACAGTTTTTACAGTTTTCATCGCACAACGGTCAACTGAGAAAGTTTATTTATATCCGTCTCTAATAAACCAGGAATTATGTATACCGAAAATTAATTAACACTCATTGTCCGCCTTGTCCTTTGTCCTTCTTTTATTGGCGCCTTAATCCTAACTCTTTCGATGGTTATTCGTCCCTAAAAATATACTTCCCCATACAAAGAGGCCAATCATTTTTCATATAACCCTAAATGTTCGCAGCAGCTCTCATAAATCTCAGAATGAAATTAAACGTAGTAAGCATCCTCCTCATGTGCCTACGTGTTAAGGGTGCAATTAGTGTTGCTTTCGCATGGACTACATCATGGTAATTCGCTTAAGTATCATTAGGACAGCTATTATTTAAAGCAAAATGCTAAAATGTTTTTAATTGTTTTAACCTAATTAACATTTTGAAGGATCAAGCAGTTTTTGTATATTCAACCTGCTGAATATGTAGTTTTTGAAAGTGTTTTGTCAACAATTCACGTGAATGACACGAAACGCAAACCTGAAATAAGTGGCATATTATATCCAGTTTAAAGTGGAATAAATTTGGGACAGAAATAATTGCAGTTACTGGCACAAAGTAGGGTGGCAATGGCTTTTCGAGTTCTCTTTTATATTTCCACGGTTCACAATAATCCTGTTTTATTGGACGTCTTTTCCAGTAAAGTAAGCAGTAAGAAAAGAAAGGCAGCTGAATGTCCAATTAAACTGTTTCAGACATATTTGTGATACGGTAGTATAAACTGGTATATTCTGTTTCGGTTTTCAGTTTGAATTAAAGTCCCACTTGCTCATTTTCGTGAATGGGGCTAAAAGGAGTTTACTATTTATAATTTCATGAGAACATCACCAGAAGAGTTCCAAAGTGAAGTGCTGCTGTAAAGCCACTTCTGCTTGGGATAAATACCCAATGTGTTTGTAATTGAGTGCTGAAGATTCTACGTAACCTCAATTCAAAAAACACGCCTACGACATACGACTCGGAAGATGACATTTGGCAGTTTCTAACTTTCGGTACCTGCCGTGAACCAAAGGAGCTGGTGCTTATGTTTGACCACAGAAGTTTTTTTCCTCCAGGCACAGTTTACAGATATCATCCTCTCTAAGGCCCATCTTCCATAAGTTCCATAAGTATCTGAAGTGTCTTGTAGTCAACGCCATCACCCATTTCAATGTTCCTCGACTTGTGCTTAGAACCCTTCTTTGAGTGTAGCAAGTCGGCCACTTTGTTGCCATCTTACCCTGTCTACATTGTTCCACGGTTCACCATCTTCTCAGGTGTTCTGCCGCGATTCATTTGCGAATCAGCTGTTCTACCATTCCTATACTAATTGAAGAAAACGACTCTGATCCCAGAAGCTTTCCAGTTTACCCCTGTTTTGCAAGGGAGCCCACCTTTTCAGTGCCTTTGATCCCTATGTTTCCTAGTACCCAAGTCGGTGTTACTTAATTTTTAGATGAACACTTATCGTAGGCGCAGTGGTTTAGTGGTTAGTGTGTTGGACTACTAAGCGAGGGGTCCCAGGTTCGAATCCCGAGAAACCCAAAATTCCAACTTAAGGTTTTTTTCCACTGCGCCACCTCTCGCGAACGTCTGACAAACATCCGAGAGTATAACTGTCATGAAAGAGCTTCTCAATTAGCCGTTTGGACTCGGCATAAAAACTGTAGATCCCTTCCATTCGTCCCAAAAATTAAAACTCACACAAAACGAATGGCTGTGAGAAGCTAGGCCCAGGGTCCCTACGGACCTGTTGCGCCAACTATTTTTTTTTTTTTACTTATTGAGCTTAAGTACACATTTCAGTGCCAATGATGTTCTGATGTTTGTTTGTTCCATGCGTCTGATCACCGCCTGACTGTCCAGTGCTATAAGGATATTTCTTCCTTTCACCTGACTTACAAGCAAGTAGTTGGACTACTTGCATGAAGTAAAGCAATCATCCCAGTCTGGTATACGGAAGTGTGTTTCCCGAGCCTAATGTGACGGGCTAGTTCCAGCTCTCCTGAATAGATCTCAACGCAAGTAAAAACCAACAGGTGCTGCCAATTCATTGAAACAAGACAGTTTCATGTGATCCTAATAATGTCTTCTTTTTTTCAGAAGTGTATGGCATTGGGCAAGATCTTGCTGAACAATTGCATTTACGGTCGGGAACTGTCACATGGGTCAAAACGTCGGCGTACTTGAGGCTATTTATCATACCTTTAAACAACCCCAGAACATAGCTTGGGTTGGTGTTTAGGGGTCTGAATAATGTGACCAGGGCAGTCAGTTTTTCTCGCGACTTACCCGGTAGCCCTGAACTTCGAAATGGCTCTCATCAGAAGGAAATACTCTTCGCCATTCTTGCGAAGATCAGTCTTTGTATTGCCTTCTAAAAATCGATGAGTCCACCAACACACCGCGCTGGTCGCTAAGTCGCCTTGAAGATCACCGCTAGTCTTTCAACGATGAATGACGCTGTTACGGATTAAAGTCTTGCCATCGCGATCCGTTGTATTGCGTTGCAATGGATATCCATTTTCAAATTTGTATTAAAAAAACCAAACAAACCTTCAGACACTAAACTTTCATAAAATGTACAAAAAACTGCAACTTCCTTCGCAAATCCATAAGAAAATATTTGTTATAATTAATTTGCAAAGAACCTTACCAAAGTTTAAAACAGGAACGCGAAAATCATAGCCTACTTACGATTATGCCTAAAACATGCCTGTCCCAATTAATTTGCGCAGTATGTTGGACTGTTGGTACGGCTCAGCCAAATTGTTTCTCCAGACAGCTGCCTGCAGTTGATTTTGCAACCAGTAGGTCTTTCTCTTTTGCGTTGTCAGTCTTAAACTTTGGCGTCCGTATAAATATAATACTCAATCTCTCATATAAAGAAGGAAATGATTTCTTCCCTTTTAAGTTATAATGGAATTAAATTTCTGAACTTTGTGCACCTTCCCACTTTTATTACATTGTTTACTATCATAAAGAAAAGTCCCAAATCAGTGCAAATTATCGATAACTCATTGAGTATCATTTTTAACTTCAGCAAAAGCTGTAAAAAATATCTGCAAAGGTTTACTATCTATTTTTGCGATTGCAAAACTAATAAACTACTTTCTGTATCGATTTTGTTCCGCTTATCCTTCTATCGATTCACCAAGGGGTAATTCAGCACGCCAATGACGTCACATTTTGCCATTCCTAGCTAACTCTACACGCAATGGCCACATTATGTTATGCAATGGACACTCGTATAAAATTATACTCTCCCACCGCAACAGTATTGGGTTTTTGAAGCTGGCTTAATTGAATTCCTCTTACGAAGGAACGCTGATGGAAACTTAATGGGGAAACTACACATAATCCTCATAGAACGTAAGGATTAAATTTCAATCATCTTCTTTTTCAGATTTTCGTTATGAAATGGATTCCTGTGGTCTATTGAAAAGAGAAGTGGATGCATTTCTTCAATTGAGTTATTTAAAGAAAAGCCGTCACTGCGTGTGCATTTAGACAGTTGATTTTCAAAAGAATGGGCACAACTTCTCATAATAAAGTAAGGGGAGGTCTAGTCCCGTTGTTCAAAACATACCCAATTCAAAGCGGACACAAATTATTATTATTTAGGCATTTTGCATATACAGTCGAATCCCTCTAAGTCGAACCTCCTTTAACTCGAATTTCCCTCTAACTCGAATTTTTCGACCCAATTTTTGCATTCCCTTCAGTTTTGCATAGAAAAGTCATCCTCTAAGTCAAAATCTCTCTAAGTCGAAAACACCTCTAACTCGATCATATTCTTTCCATTCTTGACCTATTACAATATTCCTTTTTGTCGAATTTTGCCTTTTTTAAATAGAATCATTGAATGATTATTAAACGAGTGAACACTGCTACTTTCACATCCCAAACAAAAATAATTTTTTTTAACTAATTTTCTTCGACTTATAGGGACTCGTCTGTAATTCGTATGCACATTGGGAAAAGCAAGTTGAGAGTGGCTACGTTCTGACAAAATGTTGCGTAAATTTGATGTCAAAATGACCTTTTAAAATGAAGTGGATTACCTACTTCTTAAAGCGAAATGCTTTTTTGCAACCACTACTCTTTGTGTTCTTCTCGGCGACAAAAACCAACTCACCGCTGACCTTTGAAACAGGTTTAACTTATTTTTTGGTCCCATTGCCACTGTGCTAACTACCAGTATGTTAAGGGCAATATTCCGTTGTCTGTAAAAAATTAGAAGGGCACTTGGAAAGCCAATTTTAAAGATAACAAACTCACTTCTGAAACTCAATCGGGGTCTCGCAAGTCTCATTCATGCGAATCAGCATCAAACCATATACTTGAAGGAATGTCTTTTGACATAAACAGAAATACTGACTGTTTTCTTGGACGTGAAAAGAGCCTTTGAGACCATAGACCGGTAGATCTTTTTGATGAAGGTCGGGTCTAGTACGTCGTTGCTTTGTGTTTTTTCTGTACTTACCCTTTTAGTGTGAAGTTTTGGGGGACTTTTGTGAACCAATTTGAATTCAAGTGGCTACGATCTTAATAAAATTCCTAATACACATAGTGTTAAGATTTAAAAATAAACTTTATTTTTAGCATTTTAAGCTGCAGATAAATATGTCCCCAGAAACTAATCACTTCTTAGTTTGAAATAAACACACATTTTTTAAGTTGACTTTGTTCCTGAGCAGTCTAATCATTAGATTAGGTCATAAAATGCCAATTTCTGACAGTTCTCCTGTCAAAATATGGTCATACAATGTAATGGGCATATCTCATTATGCTCTAAATGCTATATATGATTCTGATCTGATTTTGACAGATAAAAATGCCCAAATAGCATATAGCGCAATCGGACAATAAGCACGAATAACAGCATAAAGCCCTATATGCCCATATGCACTTTATTAGAATTTCGTAATGGCATTGATGGCATTTTTGATGGAACAAGAACAATTTTGCTGTCATCGGCGTTCCAACTTCAACTTTTTGCTTTGTTTTTCTTTACAGCTACTTTAACATTTGGGAATATATAACAAATGTCTTAAATGACCATCAAGGCAAATATGAGCATATTGGTAATTTCGGTCATATAGTCTAGTATACAGTTTTGATAATCCTGACATTTGGTCATTTGACAGATAATCCGGTCATCTGTCTTTTGGCATTCATATGCATTATTGGCATCCAGTCTTATCTTAGCTTAAGTTGTTTGCTTTATTTGTAACTGTGAACCAAAATAAAATAAAATTGAAAAGATAAGTACAGTGAAACTTCTTTATAACGAACCTTCAAGGGAACAAAAAATTGCTTCGTTTTAAAGAAGTGTTATACAAAATTATTCACTTAACCCTCCACTTAATTGACAGATTCGAGCAGAGACAAATCATACTGAGACCCCCAACTCGCAATCCTCTTGCCGCTGGACCCCCTCAAATTCGCCATTTTCTATTCCTATCGGTGTTATGTCAATTGGGAATCCGTGTGACATGCAAAAACATACAAAAAATACAAAAATAAATGCTGCCAATCGCGGCAACTGTGATAGAGTTCGGGAACACCACATTTTTACATTACTGAATTCTATTGGTTAGTTTTATTATATATGTATTTTTAAAAGGCAAATAATTTGCTTTGTTTGGTTAATAAAATTATCCAAAAGAGATGTTACATATATTACAAACATATTACACGGTTGCGTATTTTCTGCTTTCGATTTCATGAGTAAATTTTTCTTAAATAACTGAAGAAAATTTGGTCAAAATGTTTTTATTTTCTTTGTCAATATTTTAACAAAAGCACACTATATTCCTAAGAAAAATTACTATCACCACGTAACGAATAATTTCAAATTTAACGAAAAAAATTCTATGAACGCTGCCAGCAACTTTGCCTACAGCTGAATTGGCTCATATTTTCTGCGAGTGGGTTGGTGAGCCGGAGTTTTAGAAATAACGTGACATTTGTCAATACGAATTTCTATGTAACAAGAATCTAGTCATCTTAAGTCGACTAGACTGGATCTGATACAACCTGAACGCAAAAACTAGGATGGTCGGGTACGACACGTTTTCTACGTCAGCCACATATGAGAACTGTCAACCTAGTACTCAGTCACAAATTTTTTGACTAGATTCGTCGGCTACCCCTCCATAAACGCCAACTGAAAAACCGAGATAGGTACACTTAGTGAGAGAGCTGTCAGACTTACTAAACTAGATACCTGAACGTTCCCAATACTAGCGCACTTAGCATTTGCCATCCCATAAAAATATAGCTTGTAGGCAAGTATCGGAAATTCGGCAGAAGTTTTTGGTCTCCGTCTCAGTTTGGTTTGTTCATAATCAGATTTAAAACAGAGTTTTTGTTTTAAATATAAGCCCATTATGATATCGCCAGTTGAAACAAGTTAGGTCCATCGTGATATACCACAAGCAGAGTCGGTTAAGTCCCATACTCTTGAAGCCAATTTGAGTTCTGGATTAATTTCCGTATTTTGCTGATACCTATCCGTTTCGGCAATATCTTCAAGTTGCTCGAATATGTACTCCTCTAGAGTTTGCTTTCTAATCGAAGGTAGCGATGGGTAGTCAAATAGCTGGTGGAAAGTTGTTTTCTCCTCCTTCCCATCCATGCAACTGCGACAAAAATCATTAGCGGCAATTCCCAGCCTCACAGCATAATTTTCCTTGTCCCAAAAGTAAGTATCACAAAAACTATTGGTTTTTTTAACTACCTTGAGCAAAAAGACTCCAGTTTTAACTGTGTCTTTGTCTCATTTATCCATATATCGAACAATAAATAAATTTCCCATCACATCAAACTAATGCAATTATTTTTATTTTTTTATTTTTTACAGTTTTAACCGTCTTAACATCTTCAATCAAGTACAACGAATACGTCACCGATAAAGGCAAAAATATTTCAATACCTTGCGATGCAAATGGATCCATAATGTGGATCAAAGAAAACGGAAACAATTCAAGAGTTATACAGGTAAGTTCCGGTGCTTGTCCTTAAAAAGCTTCTCCGTTTGCAGAGGTTTGCTTTAACTAACATTGTTTGTATTGAAATGCATAGCGCTTGTATGTGTCTGTGTAACAAGTGATTATTACAAGTACATGTAGTATTTTCGGACTGAGTTCATGGTCATGTCGAAATAACTGAATGCCTTCCATCATTACACACAAAATGTTACATTTAAGTTTGTACGTGATGAAATGGAAAAGCAATTTCAGCGATGTACTTTACATGAACTTCAGCAACATGGTGTGCAAGTTTCAAATTCTAAACGCCTAGATTACAAATATATCCACCTAAGTTAGAGAATCGAGTTAACCTCTAGGCAAGCTATTCAATTTCCTATGGGTGTACCAATTCAGTGGGCGGGTTTGAAAAAAGTATTTAAACTATACTTCTGGCAGAGACAGCAGCAGCTATAAATAGGCAGAAGAATACCACTACCACGCGCTGATATTACCATTTAAATTGACAGCCATAGGCTTATTAATGTGGTTTCCTTGGTAAAGATAGCATTAAGGCTTGTGAGTGTTTGTATGTGACACAAAGAGCTACGGGTACACAGCACAACATAAGATTGTTGTGACAAAAGGAATTAAAAAGTAGATAGGTTCATATTAAAGAGATTTTTCCGTTGACTATACCAACAAAAATAAAATGCCACACAAAAGAGCAGTGCAGATGATTTGTTGATGACAGACTTCCGTTATTACTACCCAGCACCGGTGGCAGATGTGAATGAAAAGCACTATGTGTAGTGAATAGACGTGTTTGTAGTTCGCTCCTGGTCGTTTTAACCAGCTCTTTAAATATAACACTGAAAGTCAAAGTTTTTAAGTCAACGTTTTCAAGTCAAATAGTTTTGAACACTAGTGATTAAATATCTCAGCCAGAAACACATAAAACCAAAAAGAAAATCCTCGTTTTGTCTCTGCTCTTTATTTATTTGTTCATCACCATGTCCACCACACGTCAACAAGTGCTCAGAGAGAAATCCGCTACTACCTCCTCATCGAACCCAGATAAATCACCAGCAGTTAAATCGCCAGCAGTTAAATCGCCAGCAGTTAAATCGAGCACGTCAGATAAAAAATCGTCCTTATCAGACCAGCTTCGGGATCTTGAAACCAGCTTAGTGAAAAAATTCAAATCGTTGCTTTCTGAATTTGAATGCAATTTTAACAAAAAATTAAGCGATGCCATTGCTTGCCTCGATACCAAAGTGCAACAATTTGAGAGCAGTCTATCTGACCTTCGAGATGAAAATCGAAAGCTTAAATGTCTTGTATTTATGCACAAAGTTATTAACAGCAGATCCCCCATGTATCTTTTTGAAAAACTTCAATTTGGTCAGTCCTCTAGAACACATAATCTTATAATGCCTTCCTCTAGCTATCTGAACTCTTCGCGTCTTTTCTTTGTGTATGTCACCAGGCTTTGGAACTCGTTACCGGCAACAATAAAACAAATAATTGGGGCTACTAAGTTCAAAAACGCCGTAATGGAATACTTTGAATAATAAAAAAGCAACAAATACTCACTTCTAATCTTTTTACTGTTCTTGTACTACTCTCTATTTCACCATCTTCTCTTCATAATCCTTTCTTTTTCTAATTATAGCTTCTTATTTTTAAGTATCTAATGTTCATAGTAATTTTAGTCCTAGTTTTCATTACTGTTATAAATTATCTGCTAATTTAAGTACTATAAAAGACCAAGTCTTATTTGTACAATGTTTAAATTAAATAAATTGAAATTGAAATAAAAACTCGTTGAAGAAGTTTTTTTATGAGCTTCAAGACAAATTTATAAATTCGGCTTAGCAGTCCATGAAAATGCAAGAAAGTGAATAGTAATTTATTAACCCAACCCAACAGAATCTAATTGGCGTTCAGCGTGGTTAATAGACCGATACTACCGCACGGCGTCGTGGTATAGGTGGCTGGGTCTCTGAATAGAATCTTCAATTTAAAAAAAGAGTTGGATCAATACCTTAAATTGTATTCAGAACTAAAAGATCTTTCGGGTTGTTGGTTGTGATTTAACTTTAAAGTGTAAGAAAATTACAAAGTTTGTCGGTTTGTGCGTGGATTTAAACTTGTTAAAGCTTAAGGGCTTAACATGGAGCAACATTTTGTTTTTGTATCATCGGTCAACTCATTTAGGGCCGGTCTGTTTACAGCTGATCGAATCCTTGGTTAGGATATCATCGATTTAGCCGATGATCACAAATCAGGGATAGCCAATGAGTGTTTGTTAACTGCTTCGGTCATCAAACCATAGATTTGTGACAAATCGTTCCATTTTTCCAGTTTATTTGTCAATTCAATTCAGTGATTAGCTGAATCCATGGTTACATTTTTTTTTCTGGCTCCTTGTGGTTTTGTCTAGGTAATTCATTAATGAATATAATTTTCACTGTTGAGTAGGTACATAAATGTCAAAATCAAATGATACCGGAATTTTTTTTAAAACAGAGGAATAAAACCTTCTGGGTGTGAAACAATAAGCTAGTAATTGAGACAACAAAAACCAATATAAATTGTTAACCTATTATTGGTCCTTATCTCAATTTCGTCTACAAACGTCGCAATAAGTTTCTCTTTCTCTCAATATTTCCCCAATTTATGAGAACTGTCAAAGGACAAAAATGTTGGAAGTAATCTTAATTCATCCGGATGAAGTTGGGAACCTTCTACAAAAGTTGCTGTATAACAGATACGTCAAAACTAATACCTACGAAGTCCCTACAAAATCTTGAATAAACGAAATTTTCGAAAATCATTGGTTAAATCTCGTTAACCGCACAAAATCGTCTGGTTATCGATTTATTGGGTTAACTAACCAAACCGTAGATTCTCTGGTTAATATTCTGCTGAACAAACACATTCGATGGTTACCAGCTGGAATAACGATGATTAAATATAACCAAGATTGAACACACCAGGCCTTAGAAGATTATTCGCCTACCTTCAGATTTTCGATTACTCGATTTTCGATATCTTCTGAATATGTTGACCGATAAAAGAAAAACAAAATGTTGCCCAAATTCAGTTTTCTTGACGAGGACAACACACAACTTTTTGATGCTGTTTATACTGCATTTACACCATCACGCACTCGCATGACAGAGAGAGAGATATCCGTTTTTCCGCAGTCAATGCTAGTAAAGGAGTAAGAATGAGATCACAAATCAGACGCCTAAAGTGTAATGGATGTGCTGCCCATAATTATAGATACGTAAAACGGAAATAAACACAAGTTCCGGGGAATATAATTTCTGTAAAATATTTCTATTTCTGATTTAAAACATGTGAAAAGAGAGCGATTTTAAGTTTCAGCTAATTTAACCAAAAATGCATCAATAGAGTGTTTCGCGAAGCCCATCCTTTCATAGATGGGCTACCTTTTTTGCTCAAACGTCAAAAAAACTTGTAGGATAACAAAGCTGATTTATAATGGCCAGAGTAGTGTTTTGTTCAAATATTGTTGACAAGCGCACAATCGCCATTACTTTAACTTCTCAGTTGTTACCAAATACGTTTGATAAACATAATTTTATAATTCAAAAATGCTTTTATCTTGTTTTTTGCACTTTGTTATGCCCTTTTCAGTAATTTTTTAACATAATTAGACTACATCCATACAAAATCCGTTTTGTTTTCCTACAAGTTTTTTAGCTGTCACTTCGATTTTTCTTCTTCTTATTTGACACTGACGTTGTCGCGAACTACCCTCTCAGTTATACGAAATTAATGTGGTATTCGATTGGGCGCTCTCAGAGCACTTTTTTTGCTCTCAGAGCAATTTTTATGTTCGTTTGGTACAAAAAAAAGCAATCTTTGTCAGATTTCAGAGCACTTTTGCGAATCTGGATATTTTCTCAGATTTGCTTCAGATTTACCAATACACATGCGTTCGAGTTTGACATCTAGTGGAGTTTGTTTACATTTTAATGAAATTTTTCAACTGCAAAGAAATGCATTGCATCGGGTGGATCTATTTTTGTTAATTATTTATGTACAAATGTTTAGAAATCAATCTGGGCAAGCATTTTGAATGTTTTCATATAAAATTTAACCAGTGAATAGAAAACGCTTGAAAAGTGTTGAAGTCTACACATATTGCAGTCGCACAAATATCAACAAAAAAAAGAGCAAGTGACGTTTTTGTGTTCGATTAGCCACACGAAATCTGAAATCTGAGAGCAAATCTGAAGAAGCCCAATCGAATACCACATAATAAATAGTTTTCCGTTCATCACTTCCGGAAGGCATTTTGTTTTACAGAAAAGCGAAATTTCTTAAGCCGCCGCTATAAAAACATCAACATGCATAGCTTTCCCATAATTTCTATCACGTAAACAAGATGGCCGACGAAAAAACGTGTCACCTTTCAGTATCACGGCTATTTAGTATTTAGCATCCCTTTAATTTTCCGTGTTAGGAATGTTTGACCGTGTAAATGCGGCATTATGCTATACAAGCTAACTTCGTTTCCACCAAAGATAATGGAATACAGAGATGGATAACTTTCCAGTGGAAAGACGGCTGCCTACAAGCTGTTTTCCCGTAAAATTCATGAAGTCACGCACATTTGCTCATTTCTTTTCAAGTGTTTGTGAGTTCATGAATTGGACTTTAATGCAAGAATTCGCTATTCCGAAATGTGTTTTTCACTATTTTCTTTATTTTAATCGAAGCCTTAACAAAAACCAAACAAGTTCACTACGAAACACAAAGCAATTGAACAGCGCGATGGCCAGAAAAGCAAAAGGAATGGTGGCCGTCCATTAGCAATATGTTTTTTTTATGTCACACGTATTCACCGACGGGGGTTGAAATTACAAAAACAACAATGTAAACAAATGGGTTTTGGGGGGATAGACGTACGAAAGATATCCATCTCTTTTATTCCATTATCTTTGGTTTCCACCCAAACTTTACAGTTTCAGATGTCAGTTCACAAGTGTCACCTGTAGTTGTTTTTATTCGTTTAACTTTTCTTTTCATCGACGTTTAAAGTAGGTAGAGGTAAAAAATATATTTACTTACAGTTGACGGTCTGGTTATGTTAAGCTATGAAGAATTCGACAAAAGCAAGTTCAAACGCTGCACGTTGCTGGCATGGACCTTTGTGGTAGCTGCTTTTTGTACGACAAGCTCTATGTAGCTCTATCCCGAGTTTGCAACCTTCATGTGCCCTTTTCTGATGGTTCTGCTGCTAGCATTGTTTATAGAAAAGATTTGTTGTAACTTGAAAGTTAAAATTTTTTTTTGGCGCAACAGGTACATGAGGATACTAGGCCTAGCTTCTTTCAGCTGCTCGTTTTGTGTGAGTTTTTTTTTTCATTTTGAATGAAGGAGATCTACCACTACCATTTTTATGCCGAATCCAAACGGCCTATTGAGCAGCTCTTTCATGACAGTTATAGTCTCGGATATTTGTCAGACGTTCGCGAGAGATGGCGCAGTGGAAAAAACCTTAAGTTGGAATTGCTTTTCCGGAGATTGAACCTGGGGCGCCTCTCTTAAAAGTCCAACAAATACAAGTACTACAGAAATAAAATTAAGTACAATTTGTAATTGTTTTCGCCTTTATTGCCTGGTATTTATTTAATTTTTGTTTTTCTATATGACTGGAGTATGTTTTTAAAAAAAAAGAACGGGTGGGTACAGATTTCACTGGTATCCACATGCCAAAGAAGCGAACGTAACTATAGCCTCTAATAAGAAAAAAAACACTCTGTCGTACTACAACCTACAAGTTCTACCAAGTTCTACGGGACACTTCGAGACTCACAGTAGTAGTTGTAATCGCGTGCTGAAAATCTTACTTTACTTTTCTTTGCTGGCATCGAAGCTAAAAAAAAAACACGCCTATAGACAAGTGCTCTCACGTAGCTCCAAAGAAAAAAATTTGCGTGTGTCAAACCGCATGCCCAATTCAGAGGGTTCTGATAAGTCGAGGGTTCATCCAATTTTAATAAAATCTGTCTCATTTGAAATGCTTTCCTCGCACTCGGTTGATGTACGAGTTCCTTCCCATTAAAGTTGGGCAAATCGCAAAGTAACCATTAAAAGTATTCGACGCCACTTTCCCCTATAATTTCCCTACAATATTTACTAGTAATATACATTTATTGCAAAATTCAATTCGGTAGGTATTAATCGCATAAATATTTGTTTGTTCCTTCACCTAATTCAGACAGGTAGGATTTTAGTTCTAACAAATGTTTCGGATGCAGATAGAGGCCTTTACATATGTTTAACATCGGTTCAAAGCGAAACCGAAGAATTCGACCACGACAATGATACAAACAATAATGAAACCACTTCTTCAAGTGATGCCAGTAGTACATCATCGAACAGCGCCCAATCAGCACCGCTGTTAACATCTACAACGACACCGATTGTTGAGTCTTCAGCAACAACAGGCAATCTCACCCACATCGAAGACGAATTTCAGGCCTACCTCAAAGCTAACCTGAGTATACGTACAACTCCCGGACCTGTTTCGCAGTTGTACTTCAAAGCCTCCACAATTCTTGGTTTTCTTATTTGGAGATTTAATAAATCCAACTCTGGCGGCTATCCAGTTCGCAGTTTTACAGCCGAATTTCGAAACGTTTCGTACAGCAATAATGGAAATCAAAAGTACGAACATGAATGGAGTCGTATGGATCCCATCAATATAGCCCCGAATGTCGTAAGTATAGATGTCGCCCTCTCCATCCTAGGAGTTTCTTTTAGCTTGCTCAAATGTATATAAATCGGAATTTTAATGTTTGGTTGTGTTAAAAATGAAAACGATAATAATATAAACAGTAATTTGTGTGTCGTTGAATGTAGTTGGAAGAACAGTTGAAAACTATTTAGCTAGGGTATTGTTTTAACTTGTTGCATTCCCGTGTTCTGTAGAATATAATCTTGTGAGTGTTTGTAAGTAGCATTAGAACACAATAATGTTGATTCACAACAATTGTGTATACTATTTAGTTAACTGTTTAATAATATCTTTGTACCCATTTATTTCTTTAGCAATATGTCGTCGTAAGTGTTTTTCTTTATTCAATACATCACACATGTCTCATCAAAAATGCTCCTAAATTGGATACCAAGTAAATTAGGAGTTTGGACATTAAGTGAGGGTACTATGCATTGTTTTATTTTCAGCCGGATAATGTTTATATCTGTTGTCAAAAAAATTGCTGAGTTGCAGTCGCGTTCTTCTTTGAAACATTGTATGCAGTTGATCGCCAAATGTCTCATTGAGAACTGACATGTCGAAATCATAAATGTAGTTCCAATTTTTGTTTGCATTAAGCTTGGCCACTAAGGAATGACCCTGAAGTGGATTTGCGTAGGAGATTTTTAGGAAGCTTAGGTTAAATTGATTTTTAATTGCCAGCGAAATTTTGAAGTTTTAACTTTTCTATTCGCTGTTTTATTATATTTATTTAATCATCTTTTTGTGATTAAGCAATCGTTTGATGCGATTTGAAGCCACTGGGACCACTTAGTTCCGCATCAGCTGCATACTAAGAACTAGTCGCCGAACCACTATAAGGGCAGTCAATCTCAAAATATTGATCGAAACCTTTTAGAGACTGAAAATATATCACAAATTCGTCACAATTCGAGTCACAAAAATGAAATAATTGTTTTTAGTGACAGTAAATTTATAAAATATGAACAAAATGTTACATCAAATAATTTAAGTCTTTTATACACTTATATTTATTTTTACTGAGCAATTGCATTTCCATTTCCAATAATCACTTTTCGTTTCTTTGACATTTCAAAAGCTTTTGACATTTTCATAATTTAAATGCAATGCAACAAATGTAAAGGCAACTATTACTGCTAAAATAAATATCTCTTTTTAAAATTGACCCAGTTGATTGTCAAATCGCAATAAATATTACTACGACTCATTGGAAGACACTTCGTGACAATCATATCAACGACAACGGTAAAATAGTCTTTTACTCGAAATAAATGTCGAAATCGAAGCATTTGCTAGGTTTCGTATGAATAAAAAAATGATTTCGGTCAACTCCAACTTTTATGTGTTGAAAAAGCGGAGCCAATTACGTTTTACTCAGATCGTTATGAATAAAAGGTGTCGGACAAAGCAATTGCTGCGAAAATACCAAGTCTGCTATTTTGCGGAAAGTCAGTATCATATGAAATGAGTCGCTTTATTCTTGAACAACGTTGGGAAATATTGAAAATCTATTTCCAAAGTGAGTGCTGTATAGCCCAAACAGTGCGTTTTTTGGAAAGACTTTTTGGCCGAAGAAAGCCACCCACCGCGGCTGCTATACGCAAGTTTGTGCAAAAAGATCGTGAGATTGGTGGACAACACCACGCATGGTCTCCGTCGTCACCCGGTGCGCACAGACGAGAATGTGGCTGGTGTAGCCGAGAGTGTGAGACTCAATTCACGAACATCAACTCGCTATCGATCTCAACAGCTCAATATTTCACGCACTAGCCTGAGAAGAACTCCGCACGAAGATCTCGAATTAATCGCTTACAAAGTCCAACTGAGTGACAGAATGCGTTACTGCGATGCCAGCTGAGGCAGCCGCTCAATCGACGTTGTGTTCCATGATTAATGGGAATGTTTGCTCTTACTAATAAAACCAAAATACATTTAAAACAATTTAATTTTGTTCATTTTATTGCGTTTTTAAAAAGAAACTTGTATTTGGCCCACCCTGTATATTGCACTACTATTTCTCGATTTTATTTTTTCAATTTCGTTCGCTTTTGTTCACTTTTCCACAAAAATTCTTTAGACTCTCGGTGGAAATTCATATTTATTGATCGGCCTTCGAATTATATAGCGAAGTAAATGCTGTGTTCGAATTTTCGAACTTACTCTAGCAAAGTCGGTTTTAATTCTTTCCGATTCAAAGCAATTGCTCAGTGCGTTTACTTAAGGCAAATGGTAGTTTTTACTCATACGACCCAAGCAATTTGATCAACAAATTTATGCAAACATCAGTTTTCGAGTGGGTGCGATTCCTCAGTGGTTAGTGTTGCCATAAAAGTTTTTGGACAAATCTGCAATTATGACAAAAAAAAAATTTCCAATGCCTCACAATTTTTTTTTTTATTTAAGCAACAATACCAAAAAAAAGAGCTAAAGTGCTGAATACGAAAATGATAGCATACAGCGAAAGCAAGTGTGCGAAAAGTCTTGAAACTACTCTTTCTTAAAAGAGCAAAATATATTATTGCAAATGCAGAGAAAATCAGAAGCGCAGATTTCTGCTTGTTAAAAGTCTGCAGCTAGGTTGAAAATCTGCAAAATGTAGACAAATCTTCACTTATGGCAACGCTGGCTGGACTACTGAGAGATCGACCTGAGGTTATTATTTTATTAACGTTTTTCCCACCTAATTTACAGTACTTTTGAAATGAAGCGCAAATAAATATACAACGCATAGTGCAGTTCACGAAAGAACTGCTGAAAGAACATATTGTCTTCATTATTTTGTTAAGTGGTTAATCCTTCTGCTATTACATACCTATTTACCCTATTCCTACCTAAGATCATTACGTAACTTGGTAAACTCTGATCTGACAAACTACATGAAACGACACATATTTGTTGGTTTAAATCAATTTTAGCTATTACATATCTCTTATCCAGCGACAAATGGAAGTTTATCGGCTAGAACCGAACACAACCTACGAATTTCGAATATGGGCAAACAATCATTTGGGAGCCGGCGAAATAGTAACCACAAATGTAACGACTCTTTCCGAAACAAAGGAGGAGGGTAAGTTTTTGTTAACAAAAAAAAACCAATGAAAATTATGTGATAACGTTTACACCAAGCAATCTATTCGTAAAATCGGCCTTGCACTGTCGTCTTTTGCTTAAGTATGTCTATCCTAAAATAATGAAAAATATTCTCAGTGTTCAAATTTTTAGCTAATGCTTTTAATAGCAGCAAGCGAGCAAGTTTCATAATCTTTCGTTCTGCTAGTCTGGATTTATGAAATCAATCCGCGAATCATTTTTAGTCTCCAGGCTGAATTCTTCGAATTTTTTTTCCATAGAAAACTACACACTGTGACCTACAAAATATATAAGGTGAAGGTTAAAAACGATAACTGGTTAGGCCCAATAGAGTATTTGCATTTTCCAAGTTGATATTTTTAAGAGCTGTATTTTGCATATGCATACCATTGATTATTTAATTTCTTACAACCAACTTTTTTTAAATGTTTGCATTTGTGTGGGTCACCGTATTGTAAATTGTGATTGACTTTGGAAACCTTTTTGGCAACAACACAATTAGAAAACAAACAGCTCTTTGAAAGCGTTTTCTCTTTGGCAGAAAAGACTTATTCATGTTTTTTTTGGAGCACTTTTTAATGCTGTAGTACGATTTCTCGTTGTACTATTTATGAGTTTTCGTTATTTTTATCCAAAGGACGAATATTGAATTAAATGGAAAATATGAAATTTGTTTACGAAAAAAAAACACATTCTGTGACCAATACTGGGTCGACATTCTGTAAGGCAAACGTTCAAACGTTTTCGTGTGCACGAATGATTTACTTGTGCAATTTAGAGCAAACCATTCGTGTGCACGAAAACTTTCGTCAGATACAAGGACTATTCGCGTATACTTTCCCGAGCTGAGCACTAAAAGTCTGTCAAAATAAAAAATTTTACCATAATTCTCTCAGAGAGCGAAAAGTATACTCCAAAGTACGTGTTTAGACTTCGAGCTACTTTGAGCCACTTTCATCTTTGACATCAAATCCATATTGCACATAAATATATAACTCACCTTTTTGCAACATATGAAAAGTTCTGGGAGAACATTCGACAACAGCCGAATTTACTCTATTTCAATATATTACATTTTTGTGCGCGATTGATTTTTTAAACAGATTTTGATTTCGTTTCTTGTCAAATTTGTGGATTTGACATATTTATCATATCAAGCCAAGAGAGGAACTGCTCGTTACTTGTTATTTTGCTAATTTTCTCTTTTTCTGTCATTTTTGATGAGTACGTGACGTGTATAGGCTTTGTGCGATTGCGATCGATTTATATCGAGTGCGTTCGATTCAAACCGCGTACCTACGCGAACGAACCTACTGTTAAAGGATGTTTTTTTAGAGGTATAGAACTTTGAAATGTAATGAAGCGAAGATTATTTTTTTAAATTGACATGAAATTTACTTTCTTTGAAAGATAATCTTCTGGCATTATAATTTAAATATGATTTCTGGCATATGACTGCCACGGCTGGCTCGGACGTAGTCTAATCTGGAGGTCCAATTTTCGATGACTTTTTGCAACATTTGTGTCCTCCAAGTGGTCAATCCTTTCGGGCTTATCGGCGTAGACTAGCGACTTCACATATCCTCACAGAAAATAGTCAAGCGGTGTTAAGTCGCACGATCTTGGAGGCCAATTCACGGGTCCGCAACGTGAGACTATGCGGTTACCAAACGTTTCCTTCAATAAATCAATTGTGTCACTAGCTGTGTGAATTGTTGAGCCGTCTTGTTGAAACCATAGACAAACCATACTGAGACCCCCAACTCACAATCCTCTTGCCGCTGGCCCCCTCAGTTTTTTTTCAAATTCGCCATTTTGTATTCCTATCGGTGTTATGTCAAATATGAATCCGTGTGACATGCAAAAACATACAAAAACTACAAAAATAAATGCTGCCAACCTCGGCAACCGTGGGGAAATGTGAAAGAGTTCGGGAATACCACATTTTAGCATAACTGAATGCCATTGGTTAGTAATTATAAATTTTTTGAAGGTGAATAATTTGATTTGTGTGGTTAATAAAACTATCTAAAGGAGATGTTTTATATACTAGAAATATATTAGGACAAATATGGTTGTGTATTTCCCGCTTTTAGATATAATTAATTTCGATTTCGTGTGTAAATTTTTCTTAAATAATAAAGAAAATTTGCTCAAAATGTTTTTATTTTCCCTCAACCAACCTACATTCTTAATTTTTCGTAGATATTTTAAGTAAATGTACACTTATTCCTAAAACAAATTATTATTCACACGTAACGAACAATTTCAAATTCAACGGATAAAATTCTATGAACGCTGCAAGGCATTTTGCCCAAAGCGGAAGTGGCATATGCAAGGTGCGAATGTATTTGGTTCTGAAGTTTCGTGACATTTGTCAATACGAATTTCTATGTATCAATACAAGCGCACTTAGCATGTGCCACCCCATTGAAATATAGCTTGTAGGCTAAGTAACGGGAAATCGGCCGAAGTTGGTGGTCTCAGTATTGTCTCTGGTTGAAACCACAGCTCCTGCACATCATGATTGTTCAATTGATGAACGAAAAAGTCAGTAATCACGACTATAAAACATATCCAATTCCTGTGCACGATGGCGGATAGTCTGATTCGGGTCTTCCTCTACGCTACTCTCTACAGCAGCAATGACTTCTTCTGTATGCACTGTACGACGTACCTGTGGATGCGTATTATAATTTAGAGTAAATGTGGAGCAAAAACGTTCCATCGTTGACCGTAAAATGGACGTAGTGCGCGATACGTATTTCGAACAGAACCATGATTTTTAAAATAAATTTCCACGATTTGAAAGAGTTGTTCAGGCGTCAGTCTATTCATGTTGAAAGTTGAAATGCCAAACCAAACTAAAAATAGGTAAATCACTTGACAGCTGACAAAATGGCCGCCAGTTAAAATAGTGCTGCCAACTTCAAGTTCTATACCTCTAAAAAACACACTTTATAAAAACCGCAGTTTGTAACACTGCTATGTTTATTTTTGGTACTGGAAATTTTTGATAAAAGACAATTTACATGAGCTGTTTTTTATGGACATACACCGCTATTGGATAATTTTGAAGTTTCGTAAGACTTTGACCATTGTCTACATTCACCAACAAAAACTGTAATCGTAGTTCAACTGTTTTGTGATAATGATTGTTGTAAACACGCCAACATTATATTGTAACCAATTCTGCATTTATCGTTCTGTATACTAATAATGTATTTTTCATGTTGTACCAAACAAGGAACATCCAGTCCAAAGTATGTATATTTTTCTATTACTTTTTCTTTGCCAGTACATGTATCAGTACAGTACCTACCTCTTTCATATAAATTAGGTGTAAACGTTATAAAACACAACAACAACAAAAACAGTAGTTTTTCTTAAGTATTTTCTAATTTCAAATTTTCTTTCTCTTCTTTTCAATTTGTTATGTCTTTTAAGATTTGATACGCCTTATACAAGCTGACTTAGATAATTTTGATCCTCGTATATGGATAGTCGCTGTCAGTATAGTACTTGGAACCCTTGTGATATTAGCAATCGGATTGTGTATAGTTTTGTCTAAAGAATACTATCAATCATCACAAATGGGTACTACTACAACCACTACTTCTACTAACGACTGCAAGTTGGATGTTGTAATCGCTTGAATTTTGCTTTTTGTTTGCTGTTGAAGTTTTTAAAAAAAATATATATATAATATACTATGCAAAACTTTAAAGAAATGAGAAAAGTTCTTAAAAACACGGGCCAAGTTGACAAGTTGCAGAAGCAAATGCTTTATGTTTTCGCCTATGTGTAGATATTTAATTCATGTTATTATGTTTTATGTGTTATTTTTTGTTAGAAGTGTTCACATACAAATATTATTTTTATTGTTTTTCAGAAAAAAAATGTGTTATTGAATTGTTTTGGTGGTCTTGTCATTGTCGTTTTTCGAGTGTATTTTGTTTTTAATTATATGAATTCAATGTACATACAAATAATATTATGTAGAAATGATTAAAACAAGAAAAACATCGCTTAGACTTCTTAAAAAGCAAGCAAATATAGAGAAAAAAAAAACCTACCAAAAATTAAACAAATAAATAGATGAATATAATTGTAAAGCTTAGTTCTATATATAGAGCACATAGATAAGAATAATAATAATAATAAAAAAAAACACACAAAAACAAAAACTGTAGTCGTAGAATACACATGACCAAAATCACTAATCAAATCCAATGTGCTTCTTTCTCTTTTTTCTTTCATTTACTATACGCAATTTCGCACTGCGATATCTTGCGCGCTCGCTCTAGCAGACTTCGAGGATGGTTGGGATAGTATTGAATTGATCCCGAATATCATATTAAATCCAGGATTTTGCGAATCAGATGATCAGGATGCGCCATATACCCGAACGATTATATTCGGCGAAGACGACGAAAGCGACGGCTACGATGACGAATCCGACGATGAACCGCCGATGGAACGATTTAAACGAAAAGTTTCGATATTTTTTACCGGACCCACCATCAAACGTATTTGAGAGTACAAACAATATGTGAATTATAATTATTTATTATGAAGGACAAGTGCGCTGGTTTAAAGAACAAAACAAAAAGATAACAAACAAACACAAATATGAAAACAATATTGTTTAATAATTCTGTGATTAATATGTTAATATAGCATAAACAAAATTATAAATAAATTAACGCTGAAATTCCCGATTTTAACGAGTTGTTATAATACAAACGTAATGCACTTTGTTACAATTGACATTTAAGTACGCTATTTTGTAAAATTTAATCCACGTAGGTCAAGTGCCTAATATGAATTTTTTGTAATAAAACATTCAAGCGAAGCAAAACGAATAAGAATGTACAAGTTGTATGAATGCTATAGTAGGTTATATAAAAAAATATGTATAAATTTAAATAATATCTAATTGGGATTGGAGATTACATAACAGACAGTCCAGCACCAGTGATCACACAGTATTGTTATTTCTGTATTCACCAAGTTTTAATAATTAGTCTAAAAGATACCAAGGCAATACTCATTGCTCAAGATCTACAAGGTTATATTTTATTTTTAAGACGGTTTTTGGGTGTTTTTTATTTTATTTTTTATATGCGCATGCTGGTCTTATTAGGATAGTAAATTAAATCACTGATGTAGGGTATATAGGCACACTCCGACAATATGTCAGAAATTCATTGCATTAGTCCGAAGTTATTGATTTTTGCACAGCACTTAGCCACCACTACTAGGAGAAGCGTTTTGTTAAATAAATGAAAAGCGCATCTATACATTTTATTTAAAAATAGAAGAGACAGAACGCAATTTTTGAATTTTTTTTTTTAAACCGTCATCTCCATTATTAAATTTTTTGGAATACGTGAGACGTGACCCAAAGAATCACACTTATTGTATGATGAATTGGAGGAACATGATGTGATAATTTGAGGCGATTCTTGGGCTTTTGGCGAAAACGGCATAGCCTGTATTTATGAGATGAACTCGCAGGCGAACGAATTATTCTTCCGGGGAATCCGAAGCGAATGAAACACGAATCGCGTGGTTAGCTGGGTGTAGGGTTCTTAAATAAAATACTGTGAACGCATAGCTGTCTTTAATAAAAGTGTAGTTTTTATTAAAATTAACTTGAAAATCATTAATTTATTCATTTTCGGTTGCTTTCTCATATAATATTTTCAAGTACTCTTTGCTACCGGATTTGCACTGGGATAGAATCACAAGCGACGAACTTACAATGAGGATATCTTCTACACAAAATTAGTTGCTAGTGTGACAACTATCACCTCTTAAGGTAAAGTTTTTAAAAGAATTTCAGCAAAGCCCATAGTCAAAAAGTCGAACTCGACTTAGCATTCTGAGAGGTTGTTAGAGGAAATGAAATAAAGTGGCCACCACAAATCTGTCCGACTCTCCTAGTGACTTCACTTCTTTAGATGATTTTTTGTAGCTGGTTGGGGAGCTTGCGTGTCAAAAACCAGCACTTCAACACGCGATCCATATCACGATCAGTGATCGCTTAAACAAGAACCTATATTTATGTTAACAATAGAACAAACAGCCAATAGTACAGCAAATTTAAAGCACTAGTTATATATTAGCCCTGTTTTTTTTAGCTTCGATCTCAGCAAAGCAAAGTAAAGTAGGATTTTCAGCACGCAATTGCAACAACTAAGCTCTACTTGACACTTCGAGACTCGCAATAGTTATTGTAATAAGCGTGCTGAAAATCCTACTTTACTTTGCTTTGCTGAGATCGAAGCTCAAAAAACACGCCTATTGTGATTGAAAGTAATGTAGGTTGACACTTTGACGCAATTTATTCAATTTTGTTTAATTTTTATAGTTCTCTTGCAAAAATCGAATTGTTAAGCGAACCTTTAATGCCTTGGCTTTACAAATCTGGAACAAAATAAAGCCATAAGAAAGCGGTTAATATCAAGACACTACCTATTCCTTTAAATTAAAATAAAAAAATTACATCAGAAGTCTAGCCATAACCGATGAGTAACGTTAACTTAACGAGCATAATTCTGAGAGTTCCCTACCCATTGCACAAGCACCTATTACATCTTTCTTTTTTTATTTGCAATAATTGCAAACACTTTCATCAACACTCACCTTAACTTTCTTTAGGCATAAAGCTCCCTATTCAAGACCGCATAAACGAACGTAAGGAGAAATCGTTGAACAATTCTCGATCACAAATAGAAACTATTAATTGCAAAAATATAATAATAAGTCCAACAAATACCTTTTCGCTGCCAAGCTCCAACTCAAACCCGACTGCGAAGCAATGGCGCATAGTAGTTCCACTTCCCGTTGGTGGTCAGATCGATGGCTAATAATGTACTAGAATGCTGACACCATTGCTACCATAACCTCGTTCACAAGACAATTCTGGCCTACAGTCAGAGTTTGCCAGACCCAAGTTTTTGCACACATACGTATTTACATTTTACACCTACCGCTAAAAGTATTTGACTTAAGTTATCCCATCAGGCCTTAATAATCTAAGAAAAGTAAAAACAATAAAGCAAACAAATCAATACTAATTCGACACTCGTTACTTGTATATACTTACATAAACCTAATCAACTGTTTGTTGATTACATTCAATCGCAATTATTGTAATAGAACAAAAAACAATGATTGCTAAAATTTATATTAGTTGAATGCTTTTGTTAATCGTATGGTCAAGATTGAAATAGCATAATGTATTCCACAATTTTCACTTTACTTGGGAAAGAAGTACCTTCTTAAATGCATCACGAGTAGTTCCTTGGAATACGCATTTTTTTTATATCACAAATGACAATTTAAATACATAATTACAATGTAGTACATAGAATATAACTAAAATGCACAATAGCGTCAAACATTGTATGAAATGTTAAAAGCTATGCTTCTAACCTGTGATGAGTTATTTACTCTACTTCTATCTATACACACGCAATGTTAAGCAAATTAAAAACTAAAACCGCATAATAATATGTAAGGCAGCAAGAACTAACATTCCAAAATATATACACAATTTGCTTCCATAATAAAAGTTAAAATTAAAAACGGCCATGAAACAACAAAATAATTATAATAAAAACATATATTATATAAATATTAAAGGTACCTACCTTAATTGTTAATAGTTGCAAATAAATAATAATAAACACAAAATATGCTGTTTGATACAATGTATTGAAGAAATAATAACAATTTTAAAGTAATTAATAAAGACTGTAGTTAATTTTTTTAACAAATTAAAGTATAAACAATATACATATATATATATAAATTGCAATTGAAGCATTTGCATGAGTTTGAGAAAACAAATTAAACGACTAGTATTAACAGACAAAATACATGTGATTATTACGATCGATTATGTTTGCTTAAAACAAATGTTTTGTTTATGTAATTATAGTAAATATTTTATTAGACTCTTCTATTTATATATACATAGGTAAATCACTTAACTTTGATATCATAGAGCGACACAAACTATTTTAAATAATTTTTGAATTATTTCCTACTTAAAATAATTACTTTTCAAAGACATTTACTGCTTTCTAGGCTTTTCGTGTACATTGCGTTTAAATCAATTATTTAAAAAAGGGAAAATAAATTTATACAGAACCTGAATGTGATGCGTTTCATTTGCTTGACAAAATGCTTCTCCATCTAATGGTTGAGAAGAGCTATTTGATCAGGAATTTTTGTTTTTCCGGAAATTAAACCTGAGGCGTCACGCTTAGTAGCCCCTCAAACTAACCACTAAACACTGCGCAAACAATGGAGTCTGACAGCTGACTGACTTACTGTTAAATCTTACGAATGTTTAATAATTCTTATGAATTTTGACTCAATGCCGTTACTTAACTCGAAAAAGTCGTAAGAGAGCGGCATCGAGAGAGCAAAATATTATCCCTCCACTAAGAATCTTTCGAATTTTTACTCAACAAATTTCTTGGTGTAAGAATTGAAAAAGCTGTCAGTCACCTTTTAATTAACAGCTGATTTGAATTTTATTGTCCTATTTGACAGATGAGTTTTGATTTCTTGTGTATTAAAATGGTATCAACAGGCGAAACAATGAAATAAAATGTTCTCCTCAGATTCTTTTCGAAAGTCGCGGCAAAATTATTTTTCCTTGCTGTTAGGAGTAAGGAAGGACAATCGTTTCCACGAAATTTTTAATATAGTGTCGCTTTTTCCTCTTCTCGAATGCTTGTAGTTCAATCAGTGCAGTACAAACTCTTCCAGAAACATGAAGAAGAAGTTCGATTTGTTCTGAATCACTTTCATTGCTAGGTACATGAATCAACTAATTTTGTTCGTAAAGGTTAGTATCCTGCTCGCGCTAAATTTTAGCGTCCCTAGTCTCCACTTCGTTTCTCCACACCAAAAATAAATGCTCGCTGAATTATTATTACACACCATATAGATGGGACAAAAACTATTTCTTCATGACAGTAATCAGTAAATATAATTTTTACAATTTTCGAATTTCGAACTTCAAAGACATCGCAGTATTTGAATCATTCCAAAACAATGGGTATGAGAAAAATTGAAGAAGATATTATTATTGCTGCAGTAGCTCAAAAAATGTCTGTAATAGCAAGCAGAAGAAGACACTGTTCTTCGTGTCCCATAAATTCCTATTTGCAAAAAGGGCAAAAAGGCTGATTTTCAAAAGACCGAAGATTATTTGAAACTTAAAAAAACTAGTTTTCCATAAACATTGCAAAAGGTTTTTTTTTTGCTTTGCGTTTTCTTTTCTTTCTCGATCAAATTTTTCTCTGCGGTTTCCTTCAAACAAATATCCATAGTAAACGCAACACAAACTCCTTCCTCCGTTTTTTATGTCAAAATTTATCTTCGATTTAATGTACCGGACATTTATTTCGCGAGCTAAATGAGTGGAGACTTTTCATCGACCCATCTACATGAAGTTAAAAATTTAGCGTGCGAACAGGATACTGCTTTGCTAAACTGCCTCGCTAAATTTTATCTTTGTAGCCATTTTTGTATGGAAGATAAAATTTAGCGCGAGCAGGATACTTAGCTTTAGTAGCAAATTCTCCGAATTTATACGATATTTTAACGAATTATATTGAATTTTGTATCTGTCATTTTTCATAAATTACTACAAAGCGTTCCCTTACTTTTTCGTAAGTGCCTCTCTCTGTGAGAGAATTTATCCGCACCACTGCCATTTTGACAGTCTTTTCCATTATTACTACAAAAGAAAAGGAGCAGATCTGATGATGAGAAAAGCCGTTTGATTGGGATATGTAATTTATGTTTTTCCGGAAATCAATCCTGATAGGGTCACGTGAATAGTTTCAGTTAAGCCCGTATGACACTACACTTTTTTCCTCATTTTTGTTAATGCTGAAAAGTCAGCGGTGTGTAAAAGAGACCAAAAGTGTAATACGAAAGGGGTAGCAATTGTTTGCAAAGCAACCGCAAATAATTTTGAAATGTCAAAAAAAAAAAAGCTGCCAGCAGCTGAAAAATGTGATTTCAATACATTTTTTTTGACGTATCTACATTAATGAAGCTGGTGTGTACGCACTCACTCCTATCGGGAATTCTCGTTCTAATGTTTCGTGCTGCTCTAGTTTCATTTAAAAAGTGTGAAAAAATGCAAAAAAAAAAATGTAGTGTCATATGGGCTTTAACATTGATGCAGCCGACAATTCAAAGTGAAAAAATCCTGCCTGCATACTCAGTTGACATTTCGAAGTGTCAAGATTCAAAATAAACCGCGAGAATACAAAAAACTATTTTATTTAATCAGTCAACGCGTTCGTATATCTATAGTCCGAACAAATCTAGTTGACGTTTTACATGAATTTCTTCAATACTTGTATGACTTCTCAAGTTCTAACTTCTAATGTCCCAGAGGTAATACCATCCTTTTTGCATTTGATATATTATAAGAATTGTATGGTTGCGTTCGATCAAGGTCATACACGAGAAGACATAATTCATTCTATTTATTATCATTAAAGTCAATTTAATGTGGTTTTCCATTGGGACAAAAAATCAACCTTTTTTGATTCGGATCACTTTCTGCAAGATCTCAATATTTTTTCAGATTTACACATACTGCCACAAATACCCACAGGTGTCTTACGTCATTTTAAGAAGCTTTCCTTCAAAACAAATGCGCAAAGTTTCATCAAAACCAAAATAAATAAGGAATTATCTTCATTGTCTTCCTCATAATTTGGAAACTACGAATCACCGAAACTACTTCATTTGTATTCACAACAGGGGAAACATTTTTCAAGTCGATATCCATAGCGGTTTTTTTTCAAAAGCGAATGCAATTTGAACAGCCGATATTGCTGTCAAATAACGCACTAATCCATTCACAAAAGCAGATCAATTTCGTTGCATGTTTCATGAGCCGCGTGAAATCTTGAGATCTAAAAAAGATTTTTGGTAATCCCAATGGAAAACGATATAGGGAGCATTTCAAAATGGGATCATCCAATCTATATACAATATACATACATACATACTCAGTCGAATGTCAGTTAAAATTGAAAACGCAACCGACCGACAAGAAAAATTTGGAAAACACAAAAAATTGTGATTTTTGAGAAATATATTTTTTTCGACCATTAGGTATTAGATTTCGGCGAAAGCGATTTAAAATACCTCAACATATTGCTTAGTCATCAGTAAAAGGATGGTTATATTATTATTGTTATTAATATTAACTACTTTGGCAAACAACATTTTTACTAAGCAACTTTTGTGCTTAAGTCCACGGAACCTCTTGGCCTGTTTAAATCATCTTTTTAAATATTTTGCCCTCTTTCGTCTTTCATAACGATTTACGTAGGTACTCAAATCTATGAGAATCAAGAAAATGTTACCTCTCCCTGATTCTCATAAATTCACGTACCTTTGTATGTTACATTATTTTATTATTATGTGTTAATTGCAATATCGATAATCTTTCTTAAAACACAGACACATCTTGAAAATACCTGAAAATGATTCGTACATATTTATATATTTTCTATATTACTTTTTTTTTATCTTCGTCCTTAGAAGGAGTCTGATAATGAGTAAAGTGGTGTAATTCAAATTATCTAACTCTTACCACAGTGATATTGTCAATAAGTTTTTATTGTCTCTCAACAGAAATTCATAGACAATTCGTCAATAACTATCTAGAGGAACCTTATAAGCGAGAATCCTTTTTACTCCTCGCTTTACAATTCAGTAATTTATTGCTGCGACGGATATAAGAAATACTCATAGGTAAGAACAAATCGCTTATATGAAATGCATGTGGAAACACTGTGTCACTTTGTTTATGTATATGTTTGGTTCACATCTAAGAACAAATCGAATATGAGAAACAAATTCTTTGGATTATAAGAGTTTTAGAGGTCACCATTCACTCATCTGCCACAGCACTGAACGGATGTGCATGGATAAATTTATTTAAATAAAAAACATCCACATTTGAATACCTGGGGTCGAATCGCCACTTTGGCGAAGGAATATGGTTCTCTGAATTAAGTTGATTTTACATGTGAAACACAGACAAATTCCATCACGTAATGATCATACTGATAAGTAAAAGTTTTCCTTTAAAATATTACCCTGTCAGAGCGATTTGGTTAATTAAAAAGGCTCTTACTTACTTGCTTAGTCCGGGTTGAACCTGAGACTCAACTAATACGCCAGTTAGCGCGATCTTGGTCTAACTGCCTCCAGTTGCACACTCCAATTTGGTTGATGTTCCCTTCCAATTGCGCGCGCCACCTAAGGCGAGCTCGTACTCTACTGCGTTTTCCTTCCGGGTTGAAATTAAAGACTCTTCGTCCCGGAGCGTTGGTGTCCACTAGTTCTACATTTCCCAGCCATCTTAGACAACTGATTCTGATCAGGTCTATGTCGCTGTACATCTCGTAGAGCTCGCTGTTAAATCTCCTCCTCCAATAACGGAACCGAAAATCATTCGAAGAATTTTCCGTTCAAAGCGACCAAGGAAATCTTCATCCGCCTTCGAGTATGCTTCTGCAATATAAGCGGGAATGTTTTGATGAAGGTCTTTTTTTTTGAGTATCCCGAGTGTTTCCCGAGAAGGCCTTACAAAACAATAAATACAAACAGCTTCCAATTTTTTCTCTTTAAATGGTTGGATTTGTGTTGAACAAACTTTAGCAACTGGATACACCCATTTAACGAATTCATTGAATAAAATATTTGAAAATATTTCGGTTTTATTTTTCTTTAGTCTGAAACTGAAAAGAGCATTTTGATATTTGCCAAGTTTCTGCCTTCCCATATACCGCACAATGTCTTCCATCATAAAATCTTCCTTTCTGGATGAATTTAAGTCACTTCTTAGAACAACAGGCGTTCCTACCACAGCGATATTCCAACTCCTAGCATTATATAATAGAATAAAAAAACATTTCATGCATGGCTTTAAATTGCTTTAATATAATATATCTTTATTTGCTTTTTTCTTACACTTTAAATGAAATACTCTTCAATGTACAAAATTAACTGTTCTGACAATTTAAGTAAATCCAATACTAACATCACTGAAGTCAGATGAAATAACTAAATTAAAACTTACTTTAAATAACTTAGTGCTACTTATTAAACGAGAGCAAATGAAAACAGCTTATTCTATGTAAAATTTAACAAATCATTCAGAAGGAGAAAAAATAAATTGTCTGAATACAAATCATATTCAAAAGTCTTTTATAAATACTCATAAATAAGTAAAAGTATCGTTCTTGTGAGGAATATGCGATTATTGTTGACACTAAATGGATTAGATCTACATATATCTACATGTATTTTTCAGGCATTTTATTATGTTTCAAGTTAAGTTGAACACTTTGCGAGAACATTTTTATTATGCCGTAGTACTTATTTGAATATACTTTCAAGAAGCTGGGCACATTTTTGCTGGCTAATTCGGAACAGAATTGCGGATACTTTCGGTATGCGGGCTGCATTTCATCCCAAATTGTCAGTATATCACACTCATTGCTAGGTGAGAAGAAAAAGCCACGTTATTCAAAAGTAGTTAGATTTCAATGTTATTAGTTGTTTTCATACTTGGCAGAGTTTGAGCAGTCGTTGAACGATAAAATTAAATACTGAATTTTAAGCTGTGAACACTGGTTGTAGATTTCCGATGACTGTTGCCTGCTGAAAACGGAATAAATACTTTCTGTCCGTTCACTGCAAATAAAGAGGTACAAGTTTTATTACATCACTTTAAACAAACAAGCTAAAGCAATCTTTAATAGCGTGGCCCAGTAAATGACAGCTTCAAACCGCCTTTTATTATTTTTTTAACCCAAAAATTAGAACGAAAAGCAATATATAATTTGTTACAAGGGTATAGGTATATTACATGTTGAGTTATATAAAGAGTTTTCCAATAAGAGGTGTAGCTGTCACTTTTGAATCTTTTATTCTTTGACATTCGACAAGTAGAAACTACGCCATGGAAAAATGGAACGATACACGCTTCAACAACGCATTGAAATTATTAAAATTCACTACAAAAATGGTGAAAAAACGTCGTGTCTTTGCTGATTGGGTGAATGAAAATGATCCGGAATTCCATCGAAAAATCATCTTGACTGATGAGGCCCATTTCCACCTCGGTGGCTACGTCAACAAGCGAAATTGTCGCATCTGGGGCTCGGAAAACCAAGAGTTATTGTTGAGAAGCCTCTCCATCCTCAACGTGTGACTATCTCTCGAAGAGGTGATCACAATTGGCCACCGAGGTCTTGTGATTAGACACCTTGCGACTTCTTCCTTTGGGGCACGTGAAAGATAAGGTCTACGCCAACAGCCCAGCGTCGATTCAAGACCTCAAAGATAAAATTCGTGAGGCTATCGAGGACATAGGGCAGCCACTTTGCGATTTGGTTATGGAAAATTTCATGAAAAGGATATGGTCCTGTATGCGTGCTCGTGGTGGCCATTTGGCTGATGTTGTTTTTCATTATTAACGGCATACCTTCCTCTTTATTAAATATAAAATAAACATCCGATCATTTATCTCAAAAAATAGTAAATAATGCCAAAAAAGAATATTTCCCCTTTGTGTCGCAAATAAAATTGGGTTTCGTTTACTGTGCAAACTTTCACAGCTCACTCACAATCAAAGATATTTCTTGGTGCCTTGATTTCCATAAGGACATTTATTTTTGTATGTATCGCAGTTAGCATGCGTACAAGAAAGGTAAGCGACGCCGTCAGATGCCAGATCAGCTGGTTGGTGTTGCACTGCCACTGGACATGTGCGCTTGAATCGGGCGACACGGGTCTGGTGGAGAGGTTGAAGAAAACGCGGTCGAAAAAGATGCTGGTACTTACTCGATGGACTTTAATTAACTTTAATTAACCGTGCATGCTCAATCTTAGTGTTCTTTTTTGCCGTATTGCATTTTGAATGTCAAAAACGTGTGCTTACTACCACGAAATTCTGTCCCATTGTGAAGCCAATTCGCTTTTATCTATGGCGGTGTTTTTTAAGGTAGTTAATACTGCTTCACAGGGTTCAGGGCAAATGAATGAACTTTTAAAACCGGACTATCAGTAATCAGACACATGGAACTAACTCGACGTTTAAAATCAACTGAAATGAAGAAACATTTCTGTTCAAAAATACCTTATTTGGTGCATATCCAAGTGCGCATGATTAACGACCGGCCGATTGGTCGTCAAATGAACTGTTCCAATTATATCCACAGGACCTACAAACACAAAACATTTAATTTACTAAGCACTCTGGCGGAAAAACTGCTCACTTTACCTCCGAACACAGCATTCTTCTCAGTGTTTATATTTATCCACTCCAACATGCTTTCTAACTCATCACCATGACTTTTGGACGGCAAGTATTCTTCATATACATTCTGAAAACAGAATTCAAAACCAACATGCGGCATAGAGCAATCGAATTTCACCAACTTACCACAACACCCGGATCAACAATGCTTGTGAGAAAAACAGCAAGCGATATAGACAAAAACAAATTACTATGTTTACCATTGCGCAATTTTGAGTAAAGCGTTGGCGCTAGTACACAACCCTGAGTGTAGCAGAGGAAAAAAAGCTTCTTTATGCTCAAGCCAATAAAAGCAAATACAACGAATTGGACCAAGCTGTAAAAATAGTGATAGCTGGCGGGCCCATTTGATTTAGGATCCAATTTTGGCCTTGAGGTCTTCGTTTCATTATCTGTCACATTATCACCAGCACCGGGTGCAGCGATGTCATCATCGAACTCTTTCTGATCTGTCTCAACGGCCGGTTGACCGTCAACACTTTCACAAGTGGACGCTTCTGCGTGCTTTTCATTTTTCTGCTCCTTGTGCAAATTGATTTGCTTCTTTAGGCATTTGATTTCGTTCAAGAAAGATTCGTGCTCATTTACAACGTCTCGCTTCTGCTTGCTTCGTTCCTCTTTGTATTTCTGGAACTCGTAATCGCATTGCTCTAGCAGGGCCCAGCATTCATTCAATGCCTTTTCGGTTGTCTCATTCGACATGTCCTTCATTGATATGTGATTCTCTTCTAGGAAATCCTCGAGCACGTATTTCTTTGCTCGTTCCACGTAGTCAGTGTTCTCTGACTTGGGTGATTGTATTCGCCATTTTCGAAGGAATTTAGCCAGCAATACAACTCCATATAAGCAATAAGGCTTCGCAAATAGTATTTTGATGACCTCCCACACATCGTACAAGTCCACTTCGGCATAGTCCGAATTGCAGGCGAGAAGGCATGTTGTGAAATTCGTCCGACGTTGCAGCGTCCATTGCAGCACCAAGTCGCGGTATACTGAGAACGGATTATCCATCGAGCTGGCATAGCCAGACTTTTCCAACAGATCAATGATTGTTCCCTGCGAACTTATGGCCAGGAGAATGCCCAGCAGTATGCTTTTCATCAAGTTATCCGATCGTGGCTGTGCCTTGTATATTCGGACTAAACTTATAAAAAACAGCGCAAAAGCGGGACCATTTTGCCAAGCGAAAAAGTACTTTTTGTTCTCATACGCTAGGTAGTAGGCGATGATGTTCGAAAGAAACTGCGATATGGTGTAGTCTATCGAAAATCGGTTCGAAACCAGCCCCATGCTCCACGGGGTAATCATTATGAGTATTTGTGTTGCATAGATCACTGATGAAAATTGCCAACACAGCAATGATGCTGTTGTGAGAGCAGTAAGTTTTATAATCTAACGAGGAAAAGTATTTGTTAGAAAATTGGAAAAAAAAATGCAAAGTTTTCTGTACTCACCATAATTGGATTAGAGTTGTGACGATCTGATTTCTTGCGCCTTGAAGCGCCTTCTATACAAATGCATAAGTAGCACATTTGCCACAAAATCAGTGGAAAGGCAAAGTTCTCCCTTGCAACAGGGCGTTCGTATATCTTCGAAACATTCTTGTGAAATATAATATAGGAAATAACAGCGTAAACGCCTCCAAACAGATTTTCACTGAGGATATTTAAAAAATAAACTTTTGGTTGACAAAAAGTACATTCAAAATTGGAGATTGTTGAAAGCAAAGTAAAATTTAGTGGAACGTAGGATATAGGAACACAGACTGTTGAGGAGTAATCTCGCTTAAGCCAATGTGCGATTATGTTGACATTTTTTTCGTGCATTGGGCACCAGCTTTTTAAAATCAATATAGCGAAATTTGTGAATTTTGGTATTCATGTACGATCAGGCGATCGCTAAAATTTATTAAGGTTTACACTGAATGCAATCCCCAAATAGAAAACCACGAATAGACACAGCATCGACAGAAGTTATTTTTCATACTCCATAAATCCAAGTGAACAAACTATTACAACACGTCCCATAACCCTTGGTCAAGCAATGCAATGCAACGAATAAAATACGCCAAATAGTCAGTGTGTACATACCTCAAGAGCGAAGCGTACATATAAATTATAAAAATAGTAAAGCCGCCAAACATCCACACGAACTCCAAGTAAAAGTAAAACGGTTCCCCCAGGCCATCACACGTCACACCTGGCTCCGACAGTGGATCCACATCTTCCGTCCTCCAACACGATATTATGGGTATATTCAAATTTCTACTTACACTTCTAAACTTATGGTACAAATACCTAAAACAAACAATTCGTTGTAAGCTAGCATGTTACATGCGACAAAACTATTTCATATTACCCAATCACAATTTCTGGAAGTACATGAAAACGATGCACAACATTAACACTATGGGGATATTCAATTGTGGTAACATTCAGGAGTTTTTCGTAGCCACGATTGAAGTCCGTCTCTTCGACTATTGTCTTATAAAAGGAGTAATAAAGGGCGTCTTCCTTTCTAAGCAAAGCCTGGCGCTGCAAGTTTGATAAATGGCCAAAATTATTGCGGGTCTCGAATATCGACCGGACATGGTAGACGTAGAGGAAAAAACAGCCAACAGCTGAAATACAAAGGTTTAGTTCCTGATTTTGCAACTGGTAAGAGCATCTTGTTTTTTACCAATAAAAGCATGAGATATAACGAGTAGTAAATACTGTTTCTGTCTCATTTTTTCGTTTGTTGTTTTATTCTTTAAACTTGTTGCATTATATTTTTTTCAACTTTATGTACTTTTATTATAATTAGCGTTAAAAGTACAAATAAACATAAAAGCCGACTCGCGGTAGGGACGAAAAATAAGAACTGTGTAGATAGTTGTGGCTTATCTGACAGGGAACAGCTGACAGCCAATTGTCAAAAGATTTAACCTCGTTTACACATCGTCTGTTTTATTTCGATAATAGCGATGGGTACATACGAAAACAACTTGATTTCTAAAATTAAATATGGTGGTTGTTTACCATTGCCACTTAAAATCATGTTTTGTTTTGAACCAGTTTTCATGTTCCCTTGGGCAAAAGATTAATTTATTTTTTAATTAATGTGACGTTTTGCAGATCCAGTTATATATCTGAAAATTTACAAAAAGCCTCACAATTAAGCCCGTATGGGCACTACATTTTTTCCTCATTTTTTTTAATGCTGAAAAGTCAGCGGTGTGTAAAAGAGACCAAAAGTGTAATACGAAAGGGGTAGCAATTGTTTGCAAAGTAACCGCAGATTTTCAAACGAATTTATTTTCAAATAATCTTGAAATGTCAAAAAAAAAAGCTGCCAGCAGCTGAAAAATGTGATTTCAATAAATTTTTTTTTGACGTATCTATATTAATGAAGCTGGTGTGTACGCACTCAGTCCTATCGGGAATTTTCGTTCTAATGTTTCGTACTGCTCTAGTTTAATTTTAAAAGTGTGAAAAAATTAAAAAAATATGTAGTGCCATACGGGCTTTAATAACAAAACCTGAACAGAAATGTTTTACATATAGCAGATGGAAAGGCTCAAGCCATAAAATACATCTTGGCTGTTGCTTTAACAGATACGTCAACGATAGCGGAGGACAGTTCCTATAGAGCCCGTTGCACAACAATTTTCTTCGGCAAAATAGTTTTTTGATTGAACTGTCATCGGTGTTTCAAACATTTCACCATGACTGTATTTTATCTCAATATTTGAACCAATGAATTTTCTATTTGAAAGAATGTTAAGCTAAACTAAATTTTATCTCCAACTTTTCTCTCCGAACATCAGCTAAAGTCCTAGCTAAATTTTGACATAGAGTACGCCGACTGGATAAGTGTCAGAGAAACAGCTCTTCTTTGAAAAAAAATCCTTTAAAAATTTAATTCTCTCTTATATTAACTATTTCTTATTCTAGGTTATTCTCGCCCATGTTATAATTAGAAAAGCTCATCCTTGCATACTTTTCCGCTACTGACCAACAAAAATACACAACGATCTGTGATAATTTAGCATGACAGACACATGAAGTACGTTTTGAAACAAAAGTTTGATTATTTTAAGAAAAATCTAGAACCAAATCTTATAAATAATTAATTTATTGTACTGTCTTATTCGACTTTAATGATTTACACGTCTTCGTTCTTCGACTCTACTTTTCTGAATGACGCGGTACGGTGTCGCTGCCCGAATCGTCTGTATGTTGCTCTTCCTCTCTTAGTAATGTCGCTGCATTATTAAGCTCGTGCTGCGTATCACTAAGCTAATTGGGTTCGCTTAAATTAAACTCGGCATGGGATCGAAAATTTAGCTCAAGCAGGGTACTCAGCTTAAACCCCCGTATTAATAAACGTTGCGTAAAAGTTATCAATTCGTTATTCAGCAGGTACGTCAAATTTTTGTATGTTATCTGATGTCTACTTGCTAACTTACTTGTGCACATTAATACGGGGGAAAGTGTTATAACCAGTAGTGCATCCGTTGTATGTTTCGCCATTTGGACTGACGCATATTTGAAAGAAATCTTGACACATTTTTGGTTCTAAAAATAGGTAATTGTTGGTCCAATCTGTAAGCTATGCTGTAGATGAAATAAATAAACAAATAATAACTAAATGAAATACTCTTTAAAATAGGATAAAAATAAAATAGGTTTCCAAATACACATGCACTCACCAATTTTTTATGATCACAAAAATATTCCTAACTGAGCACAGTCAGTTCGACTAAAACTATTACGCTTTCACTGACCGTGTCCATCTCCGGCTAAGGAGTTGCCAGTTGCCTTGTTTGGCCGGACCTTTACGTTTTTGTTGTCAGTTTGACTTTGACATAAACATATATATTTTCAGAGGAGATTCATCACTGGAGGATGGCTTGGGTAACCATAATAATTATTTATCTCAGAAATTGTACCATTTATACAACCCTTACCTTTCAGTTTTCTACGTTGCGCATAGCCCTTTTGTTTGCCGCAGTTATCAATGTTGGATCAAATGCTTATGATAAAGAAATGACAATTAATGTAGAAGCAGGGAAGCAAGACTGTTTTTACCATCAAGTTAAGACCGGTGAGGTTATCGACATCGAATATCAAGTAATCGACGGAGGTCACGGAGATTTGGATATTAGCTTCTCCCTATCGGAGCCCATTGGTTTGATCATTGTTTCCGATTATAAAAAGTCTGAAAACATTCATCGCTACGAAGTGAAAAAGGATGGCGATTATCGCTTTTGCTTTGACAACACCTTCAGCTCATTCAATCGAAAGACAATATTTTTTGAATTGATTGTTGAAAAGGAAGGCGAAAACAATCAGGGCGATGCTGCTTGGCATGATATTCTCGAAGGCCTTTCACCGGAAGAATTCTACGAAATGAAAGTCCAAGACATCATGGATTACGCCGGTCGCATTCGTGTTCTCCTTGTAAAAGCTCGTCAGCTTCAAGATATGTTACGCTCCAATGAAGCCAGAGATCGCAATATCGCCGAACAGAACTATTTCAAAGTGAATGTCTGGTCGTTCTTCCAGATCTGTGCTATGATAGCGGTGGGTGCACTACAGGTCTTCATGTTAAAAAGCATCTTCGAAACTAACTCAAAGCTGACATCGTTTTGGAAGCTCCTTGGTCTCTGAGGGTCTCTTATTTCATTTACTTGCCTCAATTTAAAAACAGTTTTTGTTTATTACCAAAGAATCATCAATTACCATCACGAATCTCTTGTTGCCATAGTGTTTATTAAGTTTAAAGAATGTGTTACAGTGAAAATTTCATTCAGTTCTCTAATATAAAAGAAATACAAGTATAAAAAAATAAACATTCAGTGTTTCTTTCTTGATATAGACACGCCTGGTTCTTTGTGTGAGCTGCGTGTGAAGCGCTTGATCTTCCTTGCCTTTGTCTTTTTGACTTCCACACTGGTTGGCAGGATATTTCGCTTTTGGAAATTCTTAAAACGATCCACCAGTAGACTGGTTTCTACTTTAACGTTTCGCAAATTGCCAGCAATCTCTTCAGGCATATTGACGTCTACATCGGGCTCCTTGAACTTCAAACGGCCAAGACGTTTAGTTTCGAATTTCTTCTTATCAGCCACCTTCTTACGGTGTTTTTTCAGTTGATTGGATTCCTCTGTTTCGTCTTCAACTTCTGCCACGATTTTCTTTATCCTAAAAGAAAAGGTTTGTAACAAATAAGAATGGTCGGCAATAATGTGGCTGATATTGGCGAAAAAAGACTTGGCACTTGAAATTGATTATCTGTAGAGCCGCTAACAAGCGGAACTCAACACTATTCTAGAGAGTACTGTAGAGATAAAATCGGACACTCATTCAGAATATGACAATGTAGAAAATGAACAGGGTCAGATTCCGTATAACAATAATCGTCGGGACGATATAGTTTTTGATACTTTGATGACCAAAAGAAGTTACATTCTGCCCGAATTTGTTCCACTATCGTCATCTTTCATTACATTTGTGGAAAATGTACTGGATTAAGGTCTGAAACTCGTAATTTTGGCACTAGGATGCTTCTTCTGGAGGTCTATCGTTTCGACGATTAATCGTCTGAAAAATTACGGAATGAGTGCCCAAAAATCATCAACACAACAAAATTTATTTCCCTAAGGGTCTGTAACAAAAGCAGGATAATTGTGTACGCTGCAGTATTTGGATTTCTCATATCTTTTGGAATATTTTTCATAAACTACGTGCTACATTCTACCGGCTACAATTCGCTTCTGAACATATTGAAAGTCCCAGTTGGAGAAAGGCCGTATGACTTATCAAAGATAAAAGTAATAAGTAGATACATACCGCCGATCAGTTGGTATTGCCAATCACTAAGTCTCTCTACATATGATGTACAAAACAACACATGACCTTACCTGTGTATATCTTGTCGTTGCTTCTTCAATTCCTTCTTCTTTTGTAATTCATTTGAAATGACTTTTTGCTCCTTCTGTTTTCTTCTCTTTTGTTTACTTTTTTTCTTGTTTTCCACTGGAGGGTTGGTGGCTTTGTATGGTGCTTCATCCTCAGCTTCATCGTCGTTTTCAGCATCTGGCTCGCCTCCATCTTCCTCAGGTAATCCTGATGACATTTCTTTTAGACGAAGCCTGTCGCGTTCCTCTGGGGTAACCTTGGAGAACATTTCCGTAGTAACCCGCTTCAAATGCTTCTCGATTTTTATTATATCCTCTTCCTTGTTGACAACACTGCTGATGAGGTCTTGATGTGCTTTCAATGAGGGATTATAACTCATGCCAGGATGTGGAGGTTCAAACGATCTAAAATTAAAATCAGCAGTTTCTTTTTTTTTTCTTGTATAAAAATAAAAACATTTACGCACTTTGCTTTCGTAGTTTTGTGTCGAATGCTGTCATGTACCTTGATAGCCGACTTGCCAATATTTCTGAGGATATATAGAGACAAATCTCTACTGATCCATGGATCTTTAAGCCCGGGTGCACGTTCGCGAACATCTTCTTCAACCCAAATGTCTTTTGTAAACCCTTTATCTAATTTATTTTTAGACAATTTTTTGTCAAGCTTTTCGTAGTACTTTGAACGATCTTTGTTTGCTTGAATATGCCTTTGTGATTTTGGATTTCGAATTTCCTCTTCAATATTACGTCCACTTCTCTTTTGCTTGACTTGATTTCTAAAATGATTTATTTTTTGTTTAAAACAGCACTGCGTCTTGAAGATGACGAATTCTTACCTTTTAACTATGGGATCCTGGACTTTGGAAGTGTTCTCTAAAGCAGCAAACGTCCTCAACGGTTTGAAGGCATTCAATTTGCGCTTTTTCTTTTCTGAAAGGACAGTTTTTTTTGCTGGAACCGATTCAATTTGAAAGAGATCTTCATCCTTCTTTTCCGAAAAAGTTCTGTGTAATAATTTTGTCAGGTTGTTTTCCGGGCGGACTTTTTTCTTGTTTATACATACCCAATACGTTCCTCTTGCCGTTGGTCTTCTAGAAAGTCTTCTACATCCTTAATATCGGTGTGCTTACGCCAGGCAGCTTTATTCTTTTTGGAAACACGTTTTTTCTTAATCGAAGCCATAATATCTGAAATATATTGTAAGTTCACTTGAAATTTCTTATTTTTGCCGAACACGTGCAATTGCGATGCCTTCAAATCAGCTGTCACCTTACAAAAGTACACTAATGAGCGAATTGAATATTTATGTGCAAAAAGCCGAGTTCAGAACCTAGAAACCATTTCGCTGCGAGCCGCTAGACATGTTTGTGGACTAAACAAAATTGAATGTTGTATTCGGTCGGATCTATTTTTGTTAATTATTTATGTACTAATGATTAGAAATCAATCGGGGCGAACATTTTGAATGTTTTCATAAAAAATTTAACCTTAGAAAAGTGTCGAAGGCTACACATATTCCAATCGCACAAATCTCCACAGAAAAAAGTGCAAGTGACGTTTTTATGTTCGATTAGACACACGAAATATGAAATCTGAGAGCGAATCTGAAGAAGCCCAATCGAATACCACATAAGACACGAACAAATTTGTTTTAAATGTCGGTGACCAATGAACCTCTAACTTCAAGTACGCTGTATTTTAAAGGTTTTAAAAGTCAAGTCCCCTAAATTCCTCTCAAAACTGACGTACTTTATGCGTAGCGACACTGAGATCCTCGTAAGATTAAATTATATATATATCATAAGGTGTTTTTCTTTGAGCTTCAATCTCAGCAAAGCAAGATTTTCAGCACGCGATTACAACAACTACTGTGAGTATCGAAGTATCAAGTAGAGCGTAGTTGCTGTAATTGCGTGCTCGAAATCCTACTCTACTTTGCCTTGCTGAGATCGAACCTCAAAAATAGATCTATTGTAGCTTATAAATGTGGCGGTACGTGTAGACCGACCGTTTTGTTGGGATACTATATTTAAAAATGATTTTTTTTATATTTCGGACACAAAGAAGCTTGACGGGAAAAGGCTAACACTAAAATCTAACATAATACCCCTTTTAAAAATTACATGATTACTTACTTAACGGCGTTGGGTGGCTATATAGTGCAGGATTAGGTGTCAAAACATTTCATATACTTATATAATCTCTTGAAACTGCTAACCACTAATAGTCGTCTTTTTATTCTTTGTTGATAATCCATACAAGTGATCGATTTCCATACCTACAATGAGCAACAAAAAAAAAAAAATATGAACATACAAAATATTTATACCTACCTACTGCTGTTATAGGCATCCTAATACTCGGAACCGCCCCGAAATTCCGAATTTAATTATTGTGTTCATCAAACAACCCTAGTGTCAGTATTTTACACAGCTACGAAACAAACATACCTAGCATTAGGTATTGAAAGACATCTCGGATTATCAGCTGTCTTGTCATCTTTTTAAACAAGAAAAAGAAGAAAATTTATGGATTTGTGTTGTTGTAGCACTTCAGACGGCTTCTGAATAAATTTTTCGTGTCACGGCTAGGTCATCGAATCTTCTAAAACCCGTAGGTACGTGGCATGCGGATGGAATCAAAAAACGTCTGCCGGTTACCAAACTTGTTAACATAAATTATTATCGATTAGACTGTCATTTAGTAATCAAGTAAAATGCTTTCGGCTAAGCTAATTTTATGTTTTATCGTGCTGCTACCCACCGTGTGTCTGGGCCTTCTTGATGGCCTATATTGTGGCAAACAAGACTGCTACGATGTACTTGCTGTAACAAGAGAATCCACTAAACAAGAAATTGCCAAGGCATATCGTGCATTGGCGCGCAAATACCACCCAGATTTACATCGTGGCGATGAGGCTAAGAAAACTGCCGAGGAACAGTTCAAGTTAGTAGCGACAGCATACGAGATTCTCAAAGATGATGAGTCCCGCACTGACTACGATTACATGTTGGACAATCCGAACGAGTACTATGCCCATTACTACAGATACTACAGGCGGCGGGTGGCTCCCAAGGTCGATGTTCGTATCGTAATCATTGTTTCGCTAACTATTATATCAGTCATACAATACTACTCGGGCTGGCAACGGTATGACTCTGCGATTAAGTATTTTGCCACCGTACCCAAGTACCGCAACAAAGCACTGGAAATGGCCAAAGATGAAATAAACGAAAAGATCAACAAAAAGGGCAGAAACCGTTTGCCAAAAAGCGATCAAAAGGAGGAGGTTGAAAAAATCATCCGCAAGGTGATAGAAGAAAAGATGGATGTTAAGGGGGGCTATGCCAAACCGTCGATTCTCGACGTTCTATGGATTCAATTACTGATACTGCCTTACACTATAACCAAGTACATCATTTGGTACGCGAAATGGACATGGAAGTTTACAATTTTGAAGCAACCGTACGGCGAAGACGAGAAACTATACATTATTCGACGCAACATGAGCATGGGACAGAATCAGTTCTTATCACTCGAAGATAAACAAATTCGAGAATATCTGGACCTTGAGCTGTGGAAAAAGGATAACTTTGTTGCCTGGAAACAGGAGCAAGATGAAGAAATGAAAAAGTCTCTGGCCGAGAATGCAAGATACAAGTCGTACCGTCGCTACATGAAGAAGCATGGGCCATCAAGGTTAACATTTGAAGACTAATTCTATCGATTCAATACATTTAAATGAACTTCCCTAAACTTAAAGTAATTTATTTTTCATTTACGTATGCATAATGAACTTGTAGTAACCCCTTTTATGCACTTAGAACTAATGACAAGAATCAAGTTTTATTGATTTTCTGCGTAACATACGGAGGCAATTTAATTTAATTTCACTTTCCCCAAATTCTTTTTAAAGTAATATGTAAATAACAATAAATGTAATAAATACGCTCAATTTTGTTATACTTTTATACGAACGAATCAATGCGATTTTTTTTAATTAGGTACCTAATGGGCCAGCCGACTGTTTGCAAGATAACATTTTTGAATTTGATAATGTGGTCGTTATGTTGTTGCTGTGCCATCAGACTTTGGTTTAAAAAATACTTCCTTCGCAAAATGCAGCTGGGTTCTTTCAAATTCTTTCTGTATTTGTTGATCTTGGTGTCAGTTGCTTCTAGTTTTTAGAAGAACTATTTTTTTTGCATTCAAATTTTTATTTTACACTTCTCGTCGTTGCACTGGAGAGTTGGAAGTTGCTGTTCAATGCCATGTGTTGGAGTTTCAATAACTGATTGGCTAAAGGTAGTCGGATGGAGCTATAACTTATGCGTTCCGGAAAAATCTGCATCTCTCCGTTGATCCATTGGTATTTAAATACATATTAACAACTGGAATGACTACCATCTACTTGGTTCTGAGCCAACGAATATCCGCTGAACAAGGAGCGGTCCACGTTTTTATCTGATCGTTGATTGAACCGAATGCTAAAAACGGCGAGTCAGTGTAAGCTATAATAGCGGACTGCGTTCAAATGTGAAAATGCCTACTCCGTAAGTGGTACATATTTTCAAACTTGCAGGCTTTTAGTTTTACTAGAGTTCGCTCAGTGGTAGAAAATTTAACTTTATGGTAACCCGGCTTGTACCAAAAATATTGGAAACCAAATTACACACAGTATTGCATCTCTCAAACAAAAAAAAAATCAAACGAAAATGTTGTGTTTAAGGAAGTAAAAATGGTTGTTAACTATTTGGCTTCGTCTATTTATATATAAGATGCTAATGTGTTGATCGATCCTAGAACTAGAGCATGGCATTTGCATCCAAATCGGCATCCAATCGGTTTATAAACAGCCTGACACTATCTTCAGAAATAATCCGAGCATTAATGCTGGATGCAAGTTGTGTTACATTTTAATTTTGAAACAGTCCTTTGAATGGCGACATCAAGGCGTAGTGGCACTCCCTGAAGATCAGCCGAAATATAAAGCCCAAGACCGAACCAACTAAGCGAATTTAAGTTACCCTAAGCTGTGCGTATAACTCCCTTCTTGCTTTTGACGAAGTTTACGATTCCAGACAGATTCGCTTGCGATCATCTTCCATTTGGTATTTTAAAATGAGATATAACCTATCTTCGATTGCAGGTGCTGTCTTTCCGCAGTCCACCTGCCAAACAGTGAAAAAAAAACTCCCATCACAAACTTCTGGAAAACATAAGAAAATATAACCTTCATAGGTCAACAACTCCAAAGTTACTCAGATCATGAGAGCTCTAATTGTGGCGTGGCGCAGTGCCGAGACATCAATAATTATCTATGTCTGCTGAAGGACAAACATGGTTGTCGTGTGAATACTTTCTATTCAGAACCGATCGCAATGCAAAATACAAATAAAAAAGACTCAATTACATACCATATCTAACGGTTAGTGGAAATTTATTTACACCACTTCTAAGGTTCTTAACTTATACAATGATTTGTCATAATAGGGAGACGGAAATTATTTAAAAGAAAGCAATTGGATCTTAATTCTAATAACGTAATGCTTTTCATTTAGTTCGAACGTCTGTCAATACAAAAATACAGGCTGGCTTGTTGCTCTTTATTGAAGTAATCACTCGTGATAATTCTCCTGGACGACATCGCCGCATTCTTCTGACTTTGGTATGGTACCCGGTAATACAACGTACCTATTAATTGTCGACTTACATTGCTGAAGGATGCTTGCAGTTGCAGCGGAAGTTTCGTATGATTCTTCCTTTGGATTTTCCTTAATGTGGTGGGTCATATGATTATCTAGGTATAGCTTTTTTGTGAAACCCCTTCCGCACTCGGAACAGATGTACTTCTTTTCGCCAGTATGAGTCCGCATATGAACTGTCAATACATGGGCATAAGCGAAACTCTTGCCACAAGTTGAACAAATATATGGCCTCTCGCCGGTGTGCGTACGTTCGTGTTTTATGCGACTTCCAAAATCGGAGAAGCGACGCTCACAGTACTGGCATTCGTAGGGCTTCTGACCGGTGTGTACTCGCATATGGCGCCGTAATTCGACTGCCGAAACAAACGCCTTATCACAAAAATCACATTTGAATGGTCGTTCGTTTCTGTGGCGTCTCATGTGGCTATCTAACGCGTGTTGATACTTATAACTGTTACCACAAATTTCACAGATCTTGTTGGGTTTCTTTTCAGTTTTTGGTTTTAGCGTAATTTCTCCAGGTTCTCGAAATGGGTAATCCGCATCTGCAACACGATCGAAAACCTTTTTAGGACGCCCTCTTCCCCTTTTCGGAGTTCCTCCTGTTGATTTTTTCGTTCTATATTTGGGAAAGGGCTTTATGTCACTAAGCTCAGCAAGTTCGGACATGAGTTCGAGTTTTTCCATTTCTTCAAACTCATTTTCCAAGTGCTCTGTAGAATTTCCTTCGTTTTGCATATCATTGTCTTCTAGCACTTCCAATGTGCCCAAACAGTCAGTTGCGTCGAAATGCTCACCTTCATCGGTCTTTGAATCTTCGGATTCATCTTTAATTGTGTCTTCAATGGGTATTCTCTCATCACTAGCATCATCATAATATGGTACTTTCTTAAGGGTGATGTTAACTGGGATTTTAATGTTTACCCCACTTATTTCTAGCTCACGATTGTCTTTTCTCAGAATTGACGAGATGATGGAGCTTGAGTGCTCACAATTTTGACGAAATTTAAACGCTACGTTCAAGTCTTCTAAGCATTGCAGGCAAATGTTTTGTGGTTGGTCGTTACCTGGTTTGATTAAAAGATCCGAGCATTTCATTATTTTGTCCGCGATGGACAAGTCCGAGTTTTTGTCCTTTTCAAAAATGCAACAATTATCGCTTTCCTGCAAACAGATCAAGCACAAATTATTCCAATTAACGACTTCCGTCATTTTGTCTGTTGTATAAACAATTCCAAGTCCTTAAATGATTACTATTATTACATTCAAAGCAAAAAATACTTTAGAAAAAAGTAAAAACACAAAACGCTTTGAAACAAAATTTTGACATTGGTAATAATTAAACAAAGTGCATTTCTTGGGGCGACAACACAAGAAGAGGTGTTCGATTTGACGTAATAGGTGATGGGTAGTTCCTGACGTCAGTTTCAACTAAGAAAAAAGAAAAAGGAATCCAAGTTAAATATCGTTTTCCATTGGGATTTTTAGTTTTTGCTGCCAGATTTTAAGTTTTTCGTGCCCAATGGAACATAAAATGAGATCTTTATTTCTTTGCATTTGTGGTGGTGCGTGTTTCATTGAAGATCCCAGAAAATTGCCCTTTTCAATGAAATTCGATGGAGCTCTTTTGTTACAGTTACACCAAGATTTGATTTTCTTCTAACAAGCCAAATCAATATATTTCAATTATCCCCCGTATTAATAAACAAATGCGCACAAGTTAGTTAGCTAGTAGACATCAGATAGCATACAAAAATTTCACGTAACTTCTGAATAACGAGTTGATAACTTTTACGCAGCGTTTATTAATAAGGGGGTAAGTCTATATTTAGCACGCATAGTTGATATTTAGTGCACAATTTGTTCCTTATAATACAACAAACAACAAACAATCCAGTAACATTTTGGTAGTGTGTGTTGGTGAATTCAAGGAAATTCCTTAAAAATATCCCTGACACTCTGTCGTGTTAAGAATTGTCCCGGAATTGCCCATTTTTCTTCAATGAAACATAGAAAAAGCACTTCTGGATTTATTCTTTTCACAGAAAGTGCAATTATTTTCTTCAATCAAAAACGGGACAAGGAACTAAAAACGAAACAGCTACAGCGACCTCTATAGCAGGGGCGATTCCTCTCAGTTAGCTAGTTTAGCGGCGCTAAACCAAGAAAATAAATTGAAATACATATACGCAAAATACAGCAAATAACGAGGTTAAAGTAATTATGAAGATTAATAATTGCAATAATCAATGACATACTAAATAACAAAACTATCATTTACAAATAATATTTGCCTACACAAACACACAACACAATACTCCCATGCATTAAGTTTCACTTGAAATACTCTTTAGCGTTACAACTTGCGATACCGCAAATTCCCTGCCTGCACGCACACACACAATCTGAAACTCCCATAGAAAAGTCTACTGCTTGTAGCATTTTAGCGTAAACAAGTAAAAGTGTTATCATCGGCCTGGCCGATGTTTTGATACCCTCCACTGCATACAAGTCATGCAAAATACCAGAACTACTTGACCGACATAGCCCATTTTTAATACCAACCTGACGCCGATAAAAAGAAGTCCTTTCACCAAATTTCACTCAGCTACGTCAATTACTTTGGGCGCCATCGTGCTATCAACAGACAGAGAGACACATGGGTCCAATATTGGTTTTGTATAGGAGGTACCAGAAGTACTTGACCGACATACCCCGTTTTCAATATCAACCTGACGCTGATAAAACTAAGTGCTCTCACCAAATTTCATTCACCTACGTCAATTACTTTGAGCGCTATCGTGCTTTCAACAGACAGAGAGGCACATGGGTCCAATATTGGTTTTGTATGGGAGGTACCAGAACTGCTTGACCGACATAGCCCATTTTCAATACCAACCTGACGCCGATAAAAAGAAGTCCTTTCACCGAATTTCATTCACCTACGTCAATTACTTCGGGCGCTATCGTGCTTTCAACAGACAGACAGACAGACAGACAGACAGACAGACAGACAGACAGACGGACATAGCTAAATCGAATATATACGGAAGGGTAAGCGCAAACAAATGCGATAAAACTTGAAAGTAGAGTGTAAGTGTAAGCAACCAGGTATATTTTGCGCGTTAGGTATCTTTTTTTGTACTTCTGTGTGTTTCTCTTTCTAGTCAAATTGCAGTAAGAATGTGTCGTTGTGTTCTTATTTGACTGAATTAATAGTCTTATTGAATTCCATTACAAAAGTAAAGTGCGATTTATAATTTTATATTTGCGTGGATTATAAATGTGAGTAAATACATAATAATTATTTTTGTCGTGCTTTTGGAATATGAGAGTGCGCTTTTGTTTTTTTTTTTGTGAGAAGTGAGCACGTAGCTAACCCAATGCTTAAGACCAGGAATCGCCACTGCTCTACAGAGTGTTTCGCGAAGCGCATTCTTTCATAGATGGGCTATATTTTCGGTTCAAACATCAAAAAAACTTTAAGAATAATAAAGCCGATTTATAATGGGCGGAGTAGTGTTTTGTATGAATATTAGGCGTGTTTTTTTCAGCTTCGATCTCAGCATAGCAAAGTAAAGTAGGATTTTCAGCACGCAGTCACAACAACTACCCTCTGTTCTCGAAGTGTCAAGTAGAGCGTAGTTGTTGTAATTGCGTGACCAAAATCCTACTTTACTTTGCTTTGCTGAGATCGAAGCTCAAAAAAGCAGGCCCATTGTTAAAAAGCTCACAATTCCCATTTTTTTTAACTTCTCAAACTTTTCAATATTTTCTTAATAAAATTATGCAACAGCCATAAAAAATCTGTTTTATTTTCATAGAAGTTTATTAGCTGTCACTTGGTTTTTATTAATACTTATTTGACACTGACATTGTCGCAAACTACCCTATTGTGTTTTGCCAGTCATTGGTGCAATCTCTACACAACACTGTTGCAGGCCAAATTTTATAACAAAACAAACAAAGCCTGGTACTGTCAAAATATTTTCACCTCCAACTCCAACTCCAACAAATATTTGCAGTTTGCAATACTTGTGACAAACCGACTGTGAGATATCATAAAAATCCTATTGGACTGGATGCAGATTAATAAATAATACTATTTGTTTTTTAGTATTGCAAAATATTAAAACTCAATGGCTTTTTCAAACAACAATATCCTAGAAGCAATGCTTGGTAAGAATAGTTGCTTGCAAAATTCTATTTTCATAATAATAAAGTAATTTGCCAATTTTTAATTTTTCTCCTAAACAACCAGAACGGGCGACAAGTTCAACTGACGAAAATGTCGATGAACTTGCAGTGCAAATCTTTTGTGTTACTGTTCGAAATGATCCAAATTTAATCCATAAAGCGACTGTTTTACTAGTTTCAAAAATTCAGTCTCCGAATGTAACTCAGTCTATCCGTGCTCTTGCGGTAGGTAAAATCAATCACGCATGAATGCTGCAAAACAATAAATAATTTTGCTCTTCTATTTAGCTTTTAGAAGAATGTATGTCCAAGTGTGGGAGTAATTTCCAAGACGAAGTCTCGAAATTCCGCTTTCTAAACGACTTGATACGGCTGGTGTCAAAAAAGTATCAAGGAGACAAAACCCCGTCACCGATACGCGAGAAGATTATGGACTGCCTTCTGCTCTGGACAACTGAATATCCGGATAAAACGAAAATTCGCGAAGCATACGATTTGTTGCGAAAGGAGGGCAATGACCATGCTCCTGTAGTAAACACGGTGAGAAAAGACAATATCATGGGACCTGATGAGGAGAAGTTCCGCAAGTTGGTGCAAAGTCAAAATGCTGAAGACTTCAAAAGGGCAAACCTCCTGATTCAGGCTCGAGTTAATCAGGTAACACTTTTGTAGTGATTTTCAGTTCTCTTACTGATCAAGTGGCATTACCCAGGATGCAAGGAGGGTAGAACTAATGTGTCGCCATAAGACTGAGCTGGAAGAAATCCGAAATACATCTGCACTTTTGAGTCAAATGCTTGATTCTTATGAGAAAAATAACAAGGACGGCGAAGACGACTCTCTTAGCCTAATGAAGGAGTTGTATGAATCATGCCAAAATTACATACCCATTATGGAGCGGCTGCCGGAACTAATCGATAGCACAAATGAAGACCTCATTGGTGAGTCAATGTAGACAAATGTTTCTCCCTTAACAAAAAATTGTTTACTTTTTAAGGTACGTTTACGTCTATTAACCTTACAAGTGATAAGTGGCGATAATTTATAAGATTACTTACTAATCAAGTAATAGATGAAGCAAGTATTCAATTGCATGGAGTCTAGGTGTTTTCATAACGCAAGTTATTCAACAAACCGCATTTGCTTTGCAACATCTATGGTCCAAGTAGTATCGCCCTTTAGTAAATCTTTGGCAACGCCTCATCGGTACTGTGTCAAGTTGTTTCAAATCCTTTCTGTTATGAATGCACAAGTCAGATTGGCCCTTAAGCCTGATATGTCAATCTAGTTAAATGTAGCTCGATTTTACTTGATTTCTGCTCCTAATAAATCATAAACTAGGCAACGCGATGAATCAAAAGTTGTACCCATGTCACTTCGCAATTAAAATTAAAAAAAAATACAAAGCGATTTGTGAATGCACACTCCTAAGCGAATTTATGTAAGAATATGCTTTTAGATGAAAGAAATTAAGTTTTGGATTTGAGAGAGTGAGGCTCATCCATGGGAAAAGCAAATTGTACAGTGGCAAGGATTTCCGCCTCTGCTTACTTGAAGTTTCATGTTAACACCGGTCAATCGTTATATTGTGCTAATCAATCGACAGCCGACACTCGTAGATTATTTTGGCTTCACGTCTTTCATTATGACAAGTACGTTTTCCAACGTTTAAGTTAGTAATCGCCTTGATACACTTGTGACCGCTTAAAGCGAACTATCAGTTATAACGAATCTTTTCGGTCAATTTCAACCAATTTCATATAAGAACCTCAGAAAAAAAATAAAGTTTCGGCATAAAAGGAGGGAAATTACTGAGTTCCTTATTTTCCACTGTAGCAAATCAAAAACAGCTCCAATTTTACAGGTTGAACAGGGTAAATTTTCAAAAAGTGATTTGGTTTACTTTCCATTGTTAGCAGATAATTATCAAAAACAAAGAACGCGCTCCAAGTTAACAAAATAACTAAAAGAACAATTGCTCACGTTTGACAGTAATTAACTTCCTTTGATTGATGGTAGTTTATTTTTTTTCTAAAGTGGAAACCCTTGAAATCAACGACCGTCTGCAGGCAGTAATAGAGCGGTACAAAGCTGCTAAATTGCCGGACATCTCCTCGGATCCGGGCGCTTCCCAATCATTGCCCATACAACCAACAACAACTTCTGTAAATACGTCGGATCTCCTATCAGAAATGCTTGCTCAACCAATTAAAGCAGACGTTTGCAACCCAACGGAAAGCCTAAGTCCACTTGATGAACTTAGCGAAATCTTTGGAAAATGCGACAACACAACTTCGAAAATACATCACTCTATGTTCGACAACATGGATCTCCTTGAACCCACAACAATTCCCCCTTCCGAAATGAAGTTGGAGAAAGACGACGAAAATGTAACACTCAAATATGATTCCAGTAGACTGAAAGACATTGATATTCTTAGCGAGGAATTGTTGAAGGAGAGTTTGCAAACTTCAGAGAGGTCACGTAGTTTCAAAAAGTGAGTATGGCAAATTGCTCGAAGGCAGATTTTTCTTCATTTGTTTTTCTTCTTCTAGAGAACCAGAAAGAGTAACACTTAACGAATTGGCGAAAGAGAAAAGCACAACTATTTTGAGCAAAACGAAAGTTTCAACGAATTCTGTTATTCCAGAAAAAAATGACTCCAAAATTGATGTCGTCATTGAGACCAGTAAACAAGTTGACAACAATACCATCGAGGATAATTGCTCGAAAGACTTTGTCAAATCCGAAGAGTCGCAGCCCGAGAAGTCAGACACACCCGTTAAGAAGGAGAAAAGTCTGCCAGTGGTCCATTTGGCGGATATTCATGTAGATCTAGATGATGTAAGTCCTACCACCGAGAAACTACTGCTGGACGATGATATCAAAATCACGCTAAACTTCACATCAAACCGACCAAGTCCGAATGTGTCGGTAATTGTGGTTTCGGTTACGAACCAAAGCAAATTACCTGTTACTAGTTTTCAGTTCGACGCGAGTGTTCGCAAGGTATTCGATTTTTATTGTATCTCACAACTGTCTCTGAAAAAAAATGCTTTCAGCCGAGCAAAGTAAGACTATTGTCTGCGACTGGGGACTGCATGCCTGGAATTAAACCCTTTAGGCCGCCAACGCCCATCAATCAAGTACTGCTAGTATTGAATCCAACTAAGGCCGATGTGGATGTAACCTGCATTGTGGGCTACAAGCTCGGCGATGATCCAGACCCAATTAAGGAGTCAATCGTTGCAAAGGGCATTGCTTACGTCGACTAATTTCAACGATTCCATTTGGCACTGTCCACATTAAGTATTTTATTTTGTTTATTAAAAAAAATATGTAAGTATTGTGTAATAAAAAATGCATAGCTTGGGACTTATACGCTGGGTTCAGAAGGAAAACTAATTACAAATTACAGTGTCAAGTTGTGGAGGTTAGGACGAGGTTATAGCGAAGCTTATTTCAGTCCATTATGTCTGATTTTGGAAGCATCTTCCATCTAAAATGTCGAGGACAAGTAGGCCGAATGGAGACTTACGTTATTAGTTTACGTCCTAACAGCAGCTATGCGTCGAGAATAAGAACATCTGATGAAAAATGTTAATGAACGAAAATTGCTGGTTATAGCTGGCGACTCTAAAGGGTTCTATGTCTTATAAGTAGCTTAACTAATTGGTTGACATGCTGTTTAGCGATAAAAGTGACTTACACTGGCTCTTATGAGTGATTCAAGCTTGGAAATGTTTTCTGGGTTGCTTTGAAGCAAGGGAGCACTTACTTTAACTACCACTAATAGTTATTTCATTTTAAATATTAACGTGGGAACCTCCATAACTCTCGATCTTCAGTCACAGGGTTGGATACGTGCGTTAAACGTGTCCACATTACCGAAGCATGCTTGCCACGTATTCAGTACGCGATCTTCTGTTTCAGGAACTTGTATAATTCGGGTCACCCAAACCTCATAACCACAGGTAAGAGTTTGGAAAAGCACCGACTTGAAGACCAGGAACCTTTTACAAATTTGGAATATTTGTGTGGCTCAATAAGACTGAATCACTGTAGAATTAGATGAAATCTAATCACTCTGACAAAATTGTAAGGTCCCTTACGACACATTTAATAAAAAGGGTGTTTCAATTCCTGGAGCACTAAAGCTCCAACCAGAAACCAGAAACCTCTTTTCTTCGTCTTTACCTGTAGTTGAAAGAAATTTGCTGCTGCAGAAACAAATACACAGTCAAAAGTTGTTGTTAAAAATAATATAAAACATTTTATTGAATGAAATTTATATTAAGTTTACCTTCGAACACCTACTCGGAAATGATTTCGTCTTTGAATGATAGCGCTGTTATCGCTTTGGTGTGGCCAATGTACTTTCTTTCGGGATTTTTTGTTTCCAGTTTCCATAGTCGGGCAATACCATCTGAAGATGCGGTAAACAAGTACTTAGAGTCAGCGCTAAACTCTGCATCCCATATCCAGTAGTTTTCTACGGACAATTCCTGCCACATTTGGAAATCATCTGCCTTCCAGATACGAGCAGTTCCATCGCCAGATGTTGTAACGAGCAGACTCGAATCAGGACTGAACTTACAACGAAGGACGTATCGTTTGTGCGCGTAGATTTTCTGTTTCGCTTGCAAGGTACTCAGTTTTTGATTGCTGGACGAGGAAAGGGTCCAAATATAGCAGTTGCCTTTGTTATTTACCGCTGCCAGATACATTCCATTGGGACTGATAGCGATGTCCTGAATAGAGGCATCCACTTCAGGCACAAGCTGATCATGGTTTTCAGACTTAACATCCCACAGGAAGACTCCGCCGCTCTGCGAACCGACAGCGATTTCCACTTGATTGGGATGCAAGCAGGCAGCGTTAATGGGCGCCTGACAGTCGAAAACACGCGAACACGAAGGCGTACTATACCCATAGGACATGTCCATGTCCCATATACGTACGCGGCAATCTTCACCGGCGGTGAACATCCATTTGAAGTCTTCTTGAAAGCCCAGACGTGTGACATTCTTTTGTGCACCATCAAAAGATATCAGAGGATTGTTGAAATTAGAGTCCATGTCGTACATTCGCACGCACTGATAGCCGCATGCAGCTACCATGCTTTTGTCCGGGGAAAACTCTAATGCATTTACTTGCTATAATTGGATTTTTGTTAAAAGAATCCTAAATGAAAAGATATTCACTAGATGCATTTACCGAGGATTCATGAAATTGAATGGTCCGAATGCAATTTCCCGTGTGGGCTTGCCAAAGACGTATTGTATGGTCATAGCCACCCGTGGCTAAAATTAATTGATCTCCAGTTGCTTCCATTGTTGTTTTCATTTATTTCATGGTGTAAGGATTGTATTTTAAGAATAATTTCTATAAATTTGTAAATTCTTCGATCAGCGAGTTGAGTCTGGAGTTTATGCTTTTTTTCTCTTCTGACAGTTCACTGATAGTTTTTTTTTCGTTTGCTTGACGTTTAGCAGTTTTGTTTACTACACAATTCTCTTGACGTTCACAATAATTTCAAAATGCCGGGTTATTACATTTATGTGAATTGGTCGTATTGGTAATAGATTTTCTGTGTTACATATTTGTAATAGATTTTTAGTCACTTGAGAAATCCGAGTGTTAGCAGGTAGGTTTCTGATCAAAACTAAAAAGGGAGACGTACAAACAATTTTTTATGGGGACGAAAAATATTTAAGTTTGAGAGCTATAGTGTAAACGAAGTAGGTTCTTTTGCATGTTTTGATGCTATAATCGAATAATTATTATTTTAAAACGCCGGTTAGAAGCAAGATTGCAATGCCCAGTTGTCGCAACTCTTCCGCACACATCATATTTGTTATTTAATAGTTAGCGCAACAGGTCCGTAGGGACCCTAGGTCTCGTTTTTCATTTTTGGGACGAATGGAAGGGATCTACAATTTTATGTCGAGTCCAAACAGAAGCTAGCAAACTTTTCAATATTCAAAAAGACATATGGTAAGAATGATTCAAGCTGCTAATGTACTTGTTACAGGCAAGGTATGAATATTCAGATAACTCAGATGCCAAAACAACAATAATCACAACAAACTGTCAGAACCTTTGCCGACCGCATATTTCTTAATCTATCGAGAAGCCCCATGCAGCCAGCATGGAATTCCGATGACCAGTGGTCTTCCAGGAAACCCATTTTTGGGTGAGGAGTGGCGACAATGACGCAAAACTCCGCTGCAAAAAGATAGCCACAAGAAAGCTTGTAGGTAAAACTATGTGTCAGGGCAACCAAATTCCAAAAGAGAGTCACGGAATGGTAAATATTTGCCCTACGACAGATCATGTAGAAAATCAAACAATCCAAATCCAGACGAGGAAGTAAAAAAAGGCTGTGAACAAAAGCAACCTACCAACAGGAACATCTTCAAATCGGTTGGAACGTTCTAGTAAACAGCTATAGCTTTGAGGTACACCCCGGTTCACAAAGCGTTACTCAGCAAGTGTACGTTGACTGTCCGAGCGCTTGTTGCTAGTTGGACATGAACGTGAATTGGACATCAATTTTGAATGAATGTCCTGCACATTATCTGTTCAACTATAGTTGCTTCATTTCTGGCATACTTTGTTGACTTGAATTGCGTTGGGTGCAACGAAATTTATTGGCTATTGGAATCAATCACAGCTGTTCATGCATTGTTTACGTCATCGTTGTCATTTGCAATCCATTGAGTAAATATTTTTAATCAACAATTATTTAGAACAAGACAGATGTCTAGACAGCGCAAACAATGCTTGAGTTGCGCAGTAAGTGGCTAACCGGCAGAACTGAAATCGATGTATTTCATGAAGATGCGAGTATCTATCAGTTGCCGAGTGGCTTCAACTGGATGCCGAACCAATGATACTCGTGCAGCAACCACAATGAAAAGAGAGTTGACCAACTCCTAGAACTTATTTTTTGCCAAAATCAGAAAAGTTTACTAACTAAGTGCACGGGTCATTTAAATTGTAGATTGATTTAAGCAAAAATAGCGTCCAACAACAAAATGTTTAATTATTCGTTGCTCAACATGAACAATGATGGTTTGTGCACAGCGGAACACACTGTGTGTCACTGTAGCACCATCCAGGTAAACTCTACCTTAAGACGGAGGACATATCTGACAGCCCACTCAAAGGCTTACTAGGATTCATCAGCAAGTCCGGTATCATGATGGAGCTAATTTGTGGAAATCATAGCAGGTCTACTTGTGGCCCCAGTGATAAATTAACTCGCATAAACGTCCTCGAAACAATCTTAATATAAATTAGCGCACTAATAATCTAAAGCTAATCGACGATTGTAAATCAATATTTGGAAAGTAGAAAATCAAAGTAAAAATGTTACGTATACGCCCTAGGGACTTTTTGCAGGATTAGTATTCTGTGGGAAAACTGCTCAGTGGTTGATGAGTTGTATTGCCAAACCTCAGGCAAACATCGCAGAGAAGAACTGGTTTTTGAACTTACGAGTATGTGTTCTCTTTCCTTTCTTCTTGAGAAGTCAATGTTCCTTCCGCTTATAGGGTTTGCTAGCAGCTGTAGTATTTTTACGAAGACTGTATTAATTTTTTGTAAAGGTGGAAATCTTCTACAAGACTTTCGGCTCGTGCTCATAATCAACATCGACATAAATTTAAATCTATTACAATTGTTTCGTACATTGAAACTTATTTTTAAGGTATCAAGAGCACAGCTTTTTGGTTTTGATTCATTTTATCAGGGGATTTATAATCTTCGAGTGGTTATGATGACTTTTCTTCCATCATACACTCCTTCATAACCTCACATAATTGTACTCGAAGTATAATGAACGTTTGACAGTTGATACTTCCGGCTAATTTCACAATTGTATCGCTGTTGATAGACAGTTACAGAGCCACAGAGTAATGAAAACGTGCTTGCGTCGATCACAATGTATACAATTTGGTTGATTCGGAGACAGCCATCTTAAACTATGAGCATAGGAATGTGGACAGTAATCTTTTATGTCCCAGCAAAGTTAATTATGGCATAAATCTGTTAGAATGGCCTTATCCAATTAATGCGGCATAAGCTGTCATCAGTTGCGTTGTAAAAAGGTGTTTACCAACGTAACGAAAAATATGAAAACCCCTTGTCTGCCGAGTGTAATAAGACAACACCTAAAAAAGCACAGCATCTAATGTTTATAGCAATCACCGTAATAATAAATATATTTATTGTCTGTGGTAATATTCAGGCCACACCGGAAACTGTGTTTTCATCATTTGATGCATTCACACCGAACACCAACTAGTTTTCGTTTGACGTTTCAATCGGCTGTCAGATACCAGTCGTGAAACTTCTGTGTAAACTATTTTGGTGGAAAGCTTCGATCGCATTAATTAAGAAATAAAATATTAGCTCATCAATTAAGCGTGGAAAATGATTTTAAGTTGTGACATCTGTTCGGCCAGCTGTTCTGCTGAATCAGGTGAATATTGCAAATGGTTGGGCAAAATAACAACGCAAAACGATTGAAAGTCTTTTTGGTGGTGTTTACATAAAAAACGACTTAAACAACTCGTTTTGAAAACTGAAATATGTTTGGAAAAATCTTCTGTTTTCGTTAAAGTTTCCCAGTGTTTCCACGAAAACTCCACATTCGGCACGGTGTGAATAGAATAGAATAGAACTGCGGAGATCTTACCGGCAAAACAGTATGGTGCGGAAGCAAAGATCCTATCGAAAGTGGATGACAACCCCTTGAGGCGGATTGATAAGAAGAGTCCTTGAATTATATTCGGTTCAGTTTGCATCGATTGAATGTGAAGCGACAACTTTATGGGCTAGACTTTGAATCGGTCAAAATTTTTAAAATACAACAGCTGTGACGGCTAGGAAAGATTGGAGACTGAGCCTGACGATTCCTTCGATCACACAATCCCAAATAATCTGGAGCAGCTTACTAGCGACCGTGCTGTCCTAAGGGGATTGTTGGTCAAGGTCAGGGCAACCCCCGGACTGTTAGCGACATCTTAAGTAAGTAAAAGTTAGACATTAATTCTTATTTTTAATATAATCCTTTTGGATTGGATTGACACTTATTTATAATTGTTTAGATAAGTATAGGTTCTGATTAATAACTTTCTACAAAACCACACTATAGAGTAGCTAGGATACCTAGTTCATACCAAACGTCAACTAAAGATTTTCCTGGATTGGGTAGGTATACCAACGCGTTGAGTAGTCAGATTGAATTGTTTTTGTATTCTCTCGGTTTATTTTCAGTTTTGACACTTCGAAACACCAACTCATAAACCGACACCTGAAAAAAACTATTCACTTGAACAATCTAGGGCAATGAAAACCAAAATACATTCAGTCAGTCAGCTGTCAGACTTACTAAACTGTCACTTGGGGAACAGAGAGCACTTGGAAGGTACTTATCTCTCTGATCTTTACAAGTTTTAAAGAAATTTAGTGGCTGGACAAGGTCGAGCAACCGAAAACAAGAGAGCGTGAAGACAATTCATCGCTTTACCGAAATTCACTCTGCTCATCCTACCCAAAACACTTACCAAACCTAACATCATAAAGTCAGCAGCGGAAAATGTCACCATTCAAATTTTCGTCGCATGCAACTGCTTTTAATTGACTGCAAGTTCATCTTCTGACTGAGATGGTGACATTGCATTAAATGAACACCAAGTTCATAACATTCACCAAAAAAAGATGCAGCAAGACCAAAATTCCGTAAGCTTGACCATCAATTACCGCTTGGCTGTATAAATCTAATAATACTCCGACTTCCGTGTTTGTTTTTCCGCCGCAGATTAATTACTTTTACATAATCGGGCACCTGCTAGAACAACGCCAGTCGGTTTACTCCCACACTAAAGTGCCGCTGTTGTTAGTTGTTGTTGTCGTTGTTGTCGTCGCAAGACGCTAATAAACAGTTTTCTCACGATGGCGCATAGGCGTTGTAATTCTCTTCTATAAAGTGGTAAATACAATTATACAGCTAGATCTGCATAATCTGTCTGCCGCTTAATAAACACCAGCTTAAGTAGCATAGATTATTTTCATCTTCAATTTGTTAATCGCACACAAATTTATTCAAGCGTCAGAGTGGCGCTGCATGCACGCAATTTAAATCGCAATTGTCAAACACTTGGAGGTTTGTATGTAATGGTCCACGATCATAAACTCTTCCTCTGTCAACGAGATAAGATGTACTTTAGCCATGCGCTTCTATCCGAGCGCTAATTTATAGTCATTTGAACTCATTACCGCAATCGTTTTTTACCATCAAAATGTCAATATTCAATTGGACCACTTGTCATTGGGAAATAGCGCGACACTGGCCACCGAGCACACAGACGAGAGTGACTATCAACGAAAAAGATTGATCTCCCCTTGTTGGCGATTGTGTTCGAAATGGGCAAATAAATTTATTTGCAATAGAAGGACGTACTAGATCAATACAAATCGAAATGCAAAAGTGCAGAACCTGCCACTGTCGCCATTTACTTAGAATACATTACGTACTCAAATATGTCATGTCAGTCTTACACTATATTGACAAGTGAATTTCGTGCATTCGGTCAACTCGGATTGACTGCAACTACTGCCGGCATGGTGCGGTGCGGCGCAGTATACTGTACTTGAGCGTTTCAGTTATTAACCAATCAATCGAACAACAACTAGAAGTAGTTTACTTCAGTTTTACTTGATTAACCGAACAATAGCTCAGTTGAATAGCTGATTCACACATTCGTATGCGAATGCGAAGTACACTACAGTCACAAGCAATTCATCTTGATTTTTGATTTCTTTCGGTCAACTCGTGCAATGAATAAGCAATTACGTTCATTAAGATATTTTGCAATAAGTTGATAAAATTGAAGTAAGTCGAGAGACAATAACCCGATAAGAAGCAGAAACAAAGTACTCTATGCTCTATGGCGAATTAGATGAATCAAGGAGATTGACGAGGTGCCGAGGGTAACTAGCCGCAGCGCTGCCATCCACCGAGTACATATGCAAATAATGGGGAATGCTTCAATTTAGTGAGTATATGTACTGTGGCTGCATTAAATGGAGCTCTGCTTTTCTCTCTGATTGCGAGCAAGACAGAGGCTCAGTAAATTGATTACAGTGACTTCTGCATGTACTCGACGGCGCGCCACTAAGCCGTCATGGTAAGTCGTCAAGACGCTTCCATTATGAGACTTAGACAATCAGTCATAATGTTTTTATTGATGGGTCGATCAGGGGTGAACATCTTTTCTGCGTTTGTGGATATGCATATAATTTAGCATGGATTACATGCGGATCGCAGAGCGAAAACAGTTTGTACTTATGGGTGGGGTATGGTCTAGGCTCAGCTTCGAAAGTTCGTGTTGCATTCAGATTCAATTGTCAACATTGGAAATCACGAGTACGAGTATTATATATTTATTGGCGACACATTGTGCCTTTCACAAATGGCAAGCATTTAATGATGTACGTAGTGTGGAGTAACAATTTTAGGTTAGGTGCAGAAGATTGGGGTCAGCCCAGTTATTTATAAAATAAGCAGGTGCTTTTCTAAAGTATTTAATGAATTTAAAGGAAATAATAGAATTGTGTGCAAAATTATTTAGTGTGAGTAGGTATGTGTGATTTGTTAGTGAAATAAGCCAAGAGCGAATAAAGTTGCGCATTCAGCACGCAAAGTTATGTCCAGAGGCAAACCATACTGAGGCAAACAACTTGCAGTTCTCTTGCCGCTGTCCCCTCGATTTTTTTATTTTCAAATTCGCCATTTTCTTTTCCTATCGGTGTTATGTCAATTAAGAATTCGTGTGACGTGCAAAAACATACAAAAAATTAAAGAAAAATGCTGCCAACCGTGGCAACCGTGGGGAAATGTGATAGAGTTCGGGAATACCACATTTTAGCATTGCCTACTGAATGAAATTGGTTAGTTATTACATATATTTCAAAGGCGAATAACTTGATTTGTTTGGTTAGTAAAACTATACTTATAAAGAATATGTTTTATGTACTAGAAACATATTAGGACATACATGGTTGTGTATTTTCCGCTTTTGGATATTAACTTCGATTTCGTGTGTAAATTTGTGTTAAATAATGAAAAAACTTTGCTCAAAATGTTTTTATTTTCCGTCAACCAATCTACATTTGTTAACCGAGGAAAACTACCTGATTTTGTGTTATCCGATACACGAATCATGTATCCTTAATTGAGTTTATTTGGGTAGGGAAATTCCTCCTACTCAAAGGTTTTGTATCTTAGTGTACTTACTGCACATGCAGCTCGCCAAGTGAGACAGACGAAATGCGTTAAGTTCGAAGTTCGTATCTAATCTAGAAGGGCGTTTGGTGAGTTCGCGAAGTGTATACTCTGTTCCATTTATATATTCAGTACAGACCCTTTGGGAAGCTATGTTTTCTACCAATGGTGCCTGTAGATACTCTCACGGCACTCAATCACAAAAATTGCCACTGAAACAAAAACCAAGCCAAGCTCCCTATGGCAACAATGTGAGAGCTTTAAAATGGAGACAGCTTATTAAAATCTGTAATAGTAAGGGTGAAAGGCAAATAGCCTTGAAAATAAATTGAACAAAAAAAAAGTTGGTAAGACATATAAAAACTAAAAACACAACAAATTTATTAAAAAAGGAGCAAAACTCTTTTCATAGTAAAGATAAAAATAGGCACATACGTAAGTTAAGATCAAACAAATAACTGCCTGCCCAGTGCCCATCAAACGTCAAAGCTTTCTATAGCCTCTCGCATGTACTCTTGAAATCTTCAGATGTAACTGGAAAAACCCGTTCGTAGGAATATAATAGAACACAATCTCGTGACCAATACCGGCTAAGCTATTGTTCTCCGCACCGATCTCCGTCATGCGTTATTACAGAATTTTTTTTTACAGCTTTCATGAAGTAATTTGACAGATATATTAAAATGTGTTGTAAGTATTACCAATGAGCAAACCACCAGTAGCTATTAAAAACAAAATAGTTGGCGCAAAAGGTCCGTAAGGAAAGGACCCTAGGCCCAGCTCCTCACAACCATTATTTTTGTGGAGTTTCATATTTGGGAGAAATGGAAGGGATCGTCAATTTTGTGCCGAGTCCAAACGGCTAATTCAGAAGCTCTTTCATGACAGTTATACTCTCCAATTTTTGTCAGGCGCCCGCAAGATGTGGCGCAGTGAAAAAAAACCTTAAGATGTAGGTAATTTGTTTTTTTTCGGGGATCGAACCTGGCAACCCTCGCTTAGTAATTCAATACGCAGAAGATATTGCAAACTGAAATTTGAAATTGTATTATTATTAAGTATAAATATAAATAAAGTAACTCAACAAGACGCCTCCGTTTATTATCCGTCAGCTTTTTTCTATTGCACGCACTTTTTGGCCCCTGGGTCTTTTGTTATTTTCTGATGGGTGATCAGTTTTTGTTTGTGCGCAGCGAAGGCTGTGGCGTTTACTCCATATATGCCTTAGCAGTCTACTTGAAAGCCGAAGATGCCGTTCAAAATCCGATTTCATAGGGCACCCGTTCCGTAAATTTTTCAGACGATTATCGTCGAAACGATAGACCTCCAAAAGTAGCAACTAAGTGCCAAAATAACGAGTTTGGGACCCTAATCCAATTCATTTTCCACAAATGTAATTAAAGCTGACGATAGTGAAACACATTCTTTCAGAATATAACTTCTTACGGTCATTGAAGTTTCAAAAATGATATCGTGCCGACGATTATTGTTACGCGGAATCTGCCCCCAGATCTTTCAAATTGACGTATCCTTTAATTATGAAAACTTCTTGTAGGTCGCTGGCGAAAATAAGAACAAATAAGAACTCAAAACAAATTTAGAAGGGGACTTACTTACTTCTGAAAATTGATTCCTGTAAGGATTGCATCTCTAGGTAAAAGCCTAACTGATTCGAGAATGAGCTGGTTCCGTTTGCCATAAATATTTAAAAAATAAATTTTTGCTAGTCTCCAATAGACGACACTAGTTGTGTCTAATAAAATTGAACAAATACCTTTTCATCCATATTACAATATTGTCCTTTTATCTCCGCATATGAATGAACTTAGCTGTTTGCATTTATTTCCTTCGCCAACGGTCCTTCCTTTGTTATTTGCATCGATGTCAATCACTTCCACAAGTAGTTTTATTTTACCTAAAAGGGAAAACGAAATAAGCGAAAAAAGTAAAAATCTACTACTACAATAATGCAGTAGATTACGACTTTCACCAAACTTGAGAGTATAAGCAAGAGGCTTAAGGAAAAGACCAAAATAATCCGATTTGAGATAGCTCAAAGGAATACGTATTCAAATTTATATAAATAGCTTAGAAGACCGTCTAGTTATCTAAGATTTCCTTTGTAAATCGTAAATGGCCACATGAGTTGCCCCTGAAAATGTTGGGTGAATGATGATTTTAAAAATCAAAAAGAAGTATATTTTGTAAGTTGGCCTGCAGTTAAATTTCTATTCCGAACTGCTGAATTGAGAAGGCTAGACTCGGCTAGGCTTTCAGATTTTTATCAGACATTTGTGAGAGATGTAGTTTCTTGTTTTCCCGGCAGTCGAACCAGAGAACTATCGCCCAGAAGTCTAGCGCCTTGCTTACTCAGCCACTGCGCGAACTTTAGTCAGTGGTGAAAGATACAAATAGAAGAACCGAAACGTAATCTGCTGAATACGCGAAATATACGTGCTTAAGGAAAGCAAAAAGCGGTCCCCACAAATACGGGCTTAAACAAACCCCCATTGCAATGACGCGCAAGAGAAGAAAATTGGGAACATTTTTGAAAAGCAAACACGCTCTTAGCACTATATGATCTCCAATAAGCTTCAGGCAATAAAAAAGCTAAAGAACAACAAGACCGCCGGCTCTGATGGTTTACCAGCGGAGCTCTTCAAATACGGTGGTGATGTTATGGTAGGGCACAAGCACCAAATCATCCACCAAGTATGGGTGGAAGAAAGTATGCCCGATGACTGGACTATCAGCTCCATATGCCCCATCAACAAAAAAGGCGATCCTATGTCTTGCAAGAACTATCGGGGCATATCCCTACTTAATGTCGCATACAAGATCCTATCCAACGTACTGTGTGAACGTCTCAAACCGTTCTGCAACACACTAATCGGCACGTACCAGTGTGGCTTCCGGCCCGGCAGATCGACTATAGACCAAATTTTCACACTGAGGCAAATCCTGGAAAAGACCAATGTCACCACCTATTCATCGACTTCAAAGCCGCATATGATAGCATTCATCGTCAGGAGCTTTATGTGGCGATGGCCGAATTCGGGATCCCGGCAAAACTGATCCAGCTATGTAGCGTGACGCTGGAGAACATACGCTGCAATGTGCAATTTGGAAGTAGTTCCTCCGAGCTATTCCAGACATGCACCGGATTTCGGCAAGGAGACGCACTATCATGTGACTTCTTCAATCTCGTGCTAGAGCAGATGGTGCGCAGGGCAGGTGTCAACACGGAAGGCACTATCTTCAACAGATCCGTCCAGCTACTGGGGTATGCAGACGATATTGACATCATCGGTCGCTCCCAGCGTGCCGTGATAGAGGCTTTTACGGCGATTGAAGAACAGGCGAATTTCTTTAATTTCGAGGTAGTTAAGGAGTTTATCTACCTCGGAGTAAACATGAACTCCACAAATGACATCCTAGTGGAGATCCGGCGAAGAATTACCCTAGGAAACCGCTGCTACTTCGGTTTGGCAAAGCAATTGGGTTCAAAACTCCTAACTCGAAGGACAAAATGTATGCTTTACAGAACCCTTATCCTGCCAGTTCTGCTTTATGGCGCCGAGTGCTGGACGATAAGCAGGAAGGGAGAGCTGATACTGGGCTCCTTCGAAAGAAAAATTATTCGGCCGATTTTTGGTCCTGTGTGCGAGGAGGGCGAATGGAGGAGAAGATACAACCGCGAACTCTATGAGCTGTACCAAGATGTGGATGTAGTCCAAAAGGCCAAAATACGTCGACTACATTGGCTCGGCCACATCGAGCGAATGGACGATAATGCTCCAGCTAAGAGGATCTTCGAATCCCAGACGACAAGGAAGACCGAATCTCCGTTTTAAAGACCAAGCCATCGCGGATGCCAGAGCGCTTGGTCTGGATAACTGGAAACAGAGTGTCCGGGATCGCAGAGGATGGAAGGCTACAGTGTCTCAGGCAGAGACTCTCACGGGTCGGGAGCCCGTTAAGTAAGCTTCAGACCATCAACCACTTTTATTATTATAAATTTTGAAATGTTTGTTAAATCACAACAAACATATTTTGTTTAAGCGAAAAATCATGATTTTACACTTCACTCAGTTCAACCAATGCATTCGCTCATTAATTCCGTTGAATCGCACTCAATGCGGATCTCGGATCTCAAAACATTACAACATCAGCAAGTCCATGATTAAAAGTTAAAAGCTGCGATTTGTTCTGAATCGAAATTAAGCGACAATAGAATGCTCTCATATCCTGTCTGAATAGAAAAAGTATTTCAGCAGTATATGTATGTATAAACGGACGTGTGCACTTATTGAACCAAATGATTATATAAACTCGCTATGAGATCCGCACGCTGAGTAATTCCATTCAATGACTGCAAAAACGACTATAGATACATTTGCAGCCAGGTCCACACCCTCCCTGCACAAGTCATCAATAAATTATAATTCATCAGGTGTCGTCATTGCGCGCATTTTCCGATCTGAACTAATTAAGTTCTTATTCACAGAGATAAAGTTTCGATTGAATTTCAAGTATCCACGTCAGCCGTACAACAGCGTTGAGCGTTATTTTCGCAAAATAATTATTTCACACCGTAACGAAAAATGCGATGCATAAAGTGACGGGCGGAATTTCTAATGTCTAAATCTGCATAACAGACGGGCATTTTTTCACGAGAGACTCTCTGTCGCCAGAGATCAGTCCGGTGCTTTTCTAAATGGGGCGTAGTGCAGCTTTTGCTGTGTTTTCTTTCTTGTTTTATCTTTTAGTTTGCATCTGTTGTGTCTCACACCCTGCAACCCACTTCGAATGCGATCTGCTTATAATAAGCTTTGTCGCCACGATTGTGCTAACTTATAATATCTATTGGCATACAAAATGTGTTTCTATTACGCTTCAATTAATTGACTGAATGATTTATATGATCTAGAGTGTACATCGGACCAGCCCTAATACACTGCTGATATTTTAATTATTTCATTTTACACGAACACGTTAATAATATTGAAGCTATACATGTGTGGGGTGGAATACTCGTAGCATTGCATTCGCTGTAATCGATATTGGCTTGAGTTTCAATATAATTGCCACACTAAATTAAACAATTTGTCGTTTAATGAAATTTCTGCTTTCGACGAAATCATTCCCTTTGAATAATAAAACGCAAATAGCTACTTCCCAAAGGCAACCCTGCCAGTAGGGAAATATAGCTGCGCTTTGTCGCGAGGTGAGATAGATCTGGTATATAGAAAAATAATCTATCCTCACTGTTGGTGCTTGCACCCAAACCGTACTTCATCGATTTGTTAATTATTAAAGAGCGCGTGCATCTATAGGTTTGACACAAAAAGTGGGTGGATACACGACTGCAGGTTTGGATATCAAAACATTGCGAATGCATACAAGAACTTTCTATGCTGTGAGCATTCCACATGAGAATGAGATCGTGTTATTTGAATGAAAAAAAAAACGAGCAAACTCGAAAAATTGAAGGATTGCACTGGCTTAAGCTAGAGCTAAATATAAACGAAAATTCACTTAAGTTCTGGCAAGATTTTGAAGTTTTTTAATAAATACATATAGGAGTATTCAAATGGATACACAAATTAAATCCAAACGGAAGTTGGCTTAAGCTGGATTACTCCCATCCAATATGACAAGGGCTCTCGCAAGCGGTTTGATTCATTTTAAACGTTCACTTCAATGAACCCTTAACATGTTGGGTCGTATGAATAAAATGTAGCAACTGCTATTAAATGTCAAAATCGAAGCATTTGCTACATTTCGTACGAATAAAAACCAATTTGAGTTAGTTCCAACTTTTGACATGTTCGAAAAGCGACGGCACTGACCTTTACCTCAAATCGGTATGGATAAAACTTATCAGGCAAAGCAAATGCTATGCAAATTCTGAGTCTGAGTTGACTCAGAGCTTTAGCTAAATATTTTGAACGCACAGTTTTTACATAAAACAATCTAAGTATTGTAAATTTTCGATGTTTTGTTTATAAATAGTTAAATTAAGTGTGAACCGGTCGAACGATGCTGCCATTTCGATCATCTTGGAGAGTTTAAGTCATCAGGCCGGGTATTTTGTTGGTCTTTGAGATTGAGTGTATTAATACCCCTGCAGAAAAAACCTCTTCAAATATTTTAGCACCGGCCAGGATTTCTTCTTGAAGTCTATACGGGACTTGCTGTCGGGAAATATTCTTAAATATTCGTTTGTTGTTCCTGGAGGAGTGTCGGCGCAGTGGCTTAGTGGTTGGTGTGTCGGACTGCTAAGCGTAAAATTCCAACTTAAGGTTTTTTTCAATGCGCCACCTCTCGCGAACTACTGACAAACATTCGAGAGTGAAACTGTCATAAAATAGCTTCTCAATTACCCATTTGGACTCTGTGTCGAAACGGCAGCGGTATCTTTTGTAAAGAAGCCACGTCTGCACTCAGTTTTATACTTATTACTGTTTAATATTTTTTTTATTTTTATACCCTCCAGAGGAAGGTATATTCACTTTGCCAATACATTTGTAACGCCAAGAAGGAGTCACCGGAGACCTTATAAAGTATATATATATTCTGAATCAGGATCACATTCTGAATCGATTTAGCCATGTCCGTCTGTCTGTCTGTCTGTCTGTTGAAAGCACGATAGCGCCCAAAGTAATTAACGTAGCTGAATGGAATTTGGTGAAAGGACTTCTTTTTATCGGCATCAGGTTGGTATTCAAAATGGGCTATGTCGGTCAAGTAGTTCTGGTACCTCCCATACAAAACCAATATTAGACCCATGTGTCCTTCTTTCCGTTGAAAACACGATAGCGTCCAAAGGAATCAACCTAGGTGAATGAAGTTTTGTGAAAGGACTTCTTTTATCGTCGTTAGATTGGTATTCAAAATGGGCTATGTCGGTCAAGTAGTTCTAGTATTTTGCATGACTTGTATGCCGTGGAGGGTATCAAAGCATCGGCCAGGCCGATGATAACACTTTTACTTGTTTTTATTTATAAAATGTTTTCATGTGTCACATTATGCGTGGCCATAACCAAACGCTGAATGGCTTATAGGTTGCTAAAGCGTAACCATAAGCAAACACAGTTGGGTTACAAATGCGTAACCATAACCAAACACAGTTGGGTTACAAATGCGTAACCATAACCGAACATAGTTGGGTAACAATTACGCAACCATAACCAAACATATTGGTTACAAATGCGTAACCATAACCAGTAAGAGCTATAAACTCGAAAATGTGTTGATTCGATTGAATTTTATAATAAGCGTAATTTTTATTGAATATGACGTCAGTGGAAAATGTCATGTCGCAGTGAATCGCCGATAAAGCATTTTGTGACGACAAGAAAACATCAAACCCCAATATGACTAATACGAGTATTTTCACTGATAAAAACTGAAGAGTAATGGGAAAACATATCGCTTCTATTCAGATGTGCGTGCGTATAGTACTCTTGGTGTACTACATCACTACATCACATCTATGGATAGTTGAAACAATTCTGGTTTATAACATAACAAGGCTCGCTCTATTACTCGCGAATTTAAGCAATAGCACCAAAGTCAAGGCGCGATACTAATAATCGTATTTGGCGTTCAGGCTAGATTTTATGGACGCACAATGGCGACACTTTCCATTGTGACCTACGAAATATTTTGTGTAAATGCTAAAAAATAGTTATTAATAAGGCAGATGTTGGCCTGCCTTTCACGTTCTCGTAGGGTCCTGGAATTGAACAAAAAATACACTATCTCACTACGGTAGAAAATATAGTCAACACCCTACTGAGACAGATGACCTCCCTTCTAGGAATAGAGGTCAATGTTGTTCGATTGGAACACAGACGGTAAATACTTAGTCTAGCTACCATTTGAATATCTGTTTGAGTGCCATAGTCGGAGTGGAGCGTAACCAGCCCGTCACATAGTTTCGGGCTATACGTTGAATTCGTTCAGCCTTTGACCGTGGTGACTTCAGTAGTCTTCGCCCACCAGACCGCAGCAACAAAGGCGATCGCTGGTCTTACAACAAGGGAATAAAGGCAGTACAGCTTTTTATCGCATGATTTGATGATTTTGGACGATGTAAAGGTGGAAGGATAATTGTAAAATTCATTGTGATCGTTCAAGATCTCACATTGCTTTGGCTGTTGCATCCTGTGGCATTGCTGCCACATTGTTGCAAGGCGGTCGAGCTGCATATTCAGCTTTGGAGCTGCCGATGAATCTTCTCACGGTTGAAAAGCCAACGTGCACAATGACCAAGAACTCGGCAACAGCGAAATTGTTGCGAGAATGCAAAATCATTTGGGATGAATGCACGATGCTCATAAATGAACTTTGGAGGCAGTTTACCGAACGTTGAAGGATTTACGAGGTGATTCGAGACGATTTGGTAGAGTTTTGATATTGATTTCCGGAGACTTTCGTCAAACTAAATGGATACCTAAAATCGTCGTCTCTGTGGCGGCATGTCAAGAAGTTGTAATTGACCACGAACATGAGAGTCGCCTTGTCGCTTTGCAATGGCCAAATTCCTGTTGATTTTTCGACTGGATTGATATCGTTCCTGGTAAAATTTTTGCTGGTTCACATCGTCGAAGGAGGAACTTAGCACCAAAGTGTTCCGTGGCATTGCTTAAAATTATAAAAATCTCGGTTGGATTAGTGAACGGGCCCTTCTAGCTAAGAATAAGGACGTCAAAAGCTTGAATTTCACTATTCAAAGTCAAATCGTTGGAGAACTGCATTCGTACAAATCCGTTGACAGCGTGACCAACGAGGATGAACCAATCAACTATCCAACGTAATTTTTGATGTGCCAGGAACTCCGCCGCATTTTTTAAAGCTGAAGGATCGATCGTAATAATGTTGCGCAATCTGAATCATCCGAAATTATGCAATGGGACGCGGTTGTCTGTCAATAAACTGATGAACAATGTGATTCAAGTGACAATCATCAAGGGCAAATTCAAAGGAAGTCCTTATCCCACGAATTCTGATTATATTCCAACTGAACTTCCTTTCCAATTCAGTTTCCCGTTCGATTGGCTCTCGCGATGACAACCAATAAATCGCAAGGCCAATCGTTGGAAGTCTGTGGGATTAACCTCGAATTTCCCTGTTTTTCTAACGGTCAGCTGTACGTTGCCTGTTCGCGTGTTGGCAAACCGTCTTCGTTGTTTGTTTTTGCGCCGGAAAACAAATCGAAAAACATTGTTTATGGTATCGCTCTCCACTGAATTGAACTATCTGTGTTTTATCATCACTCTGGAGTTTATCTGAAGGCGTTAAATTGGGGCGAGACGAAGTTCGGCTAGTATATTATATTATTGTTGTCACATCAATCCATTTATTTTAATGCATAAATATCCCACCCATAGGTTAGTAGGCTTCTGTGTGTGCCAATTCACCTTTAATTATGAAGGAGGAGCCTGTTTTCATCTCAAACGTCAGTGATATACGCAACAATTAGAAGCAATAACAGTTGCATACAACTCGATGCAGTTAATTGCACAAACAGCGCGACGACAAGATCGTAATCTATGAAATTTTGCATTGGTCACACCTACTTTCAGATTGAGGTTTCACAAATAAATATGATTATTTTGTTTTGCTGCTTTTTTTTTATTATTATTTTTTTATATTTTTTGCGCATACGATTCACTTTCATAATTTTAATCTACGCATTATATGGCAAGGCCGAGGAATTACAGCTAAGAGATAATGAAAGGGGGAATGTAGGTGGGTTATATGCTGGAATTTTTGTAGATTGTGCAATGGCTTTTAGAAAACGAAGCAGTATTTCGCTAAAAATAGATTTTACTACGGAATTTTGTTTACGATTTATTTTTAACAATCACAATCAGTTTAACCATATTTGAATGTTTGTTCGTTATTCCTTAAGAAGTTTGGCAAACAACAATCTAACTTATATTTAAAAATATTGTACATAAAAACAGCACTACAGTCGAATCCCTCTAAGTCGAACCTCTAATTTCAATCTAACTCGAATTTTTCCGGAAATCGCTCTAACTCGAACTAATTTTTATCTCCCGTGAAAATTCGACTTAGAGGGATTCGTCTGTATTTTTAATCACTGGATGTACATTTCTTTTAAGTGTTGACCGTTGCTCTCTGTTGTGCGTCACAACAACAAAAATTCCAATACTCACATTAAAACCGACGTTTATGACAAGAGCTTCGCATAACGAATTGTATGATTTACTGTAGAACCTAGGCTTACGTGGCCGACACTGGACACTAAAAGATCCAAAGAGCTTCTGCGTCTCAACAGACGTTATCTCACTAGTCGCTAATGTCATCACTGGTCCATGTGTTCTGGGCAGACATGCGCAAAGACTTGGACTGCCACATAATGACTTTTGCAGAAGCTGTATGAATGAGGAAGAGGACGAGTCTGTCACTCACCTCATCTGCAGCTGCCGTGCCCTATCCAATCTAAGGATGGCGCACTTAGGAAACTACTTCCTCAATGATCTTAGTGATCTAGGCTACATCAGCGTTGCCAACATTATTGGCTTTATTAACGGTAGTAAGTGGTTCGCAATGAGTAACCAGTAAACCAGTGGGTGTAGTATTCACCTCCAAATTGAACTGGACGCGGAATACTGAAGAAAGAATGAAGAAAGGACTTAATGCCTTTTATGCATGTAGGAAAACCTTTGGGAAAAACTGGGGCTTACAACCGCAAATTGTGCACTGGCTGTACACCGCGATTGTGAGACCCATTCTTACCTATGGTTCATTAGTTTGGTGGGAGGCGGTCAAAACCAAATCCTATCTTAAGAACCTGAACAAGGTGCAGAGAATCGCTTACTTGGGTATAACAGGTGCAATTAAATCCACACCACAACTAGGTCTGGAAACGCTATTAAACCTGCAACCCATTGAGCTATTCACTAAGAACGTGGCAGCCAAAGCCGCTCTCAGATTAAGAGAGAACAAAACTTGGAAGCCTGGTTACTGCGGACACTCAAGCATACTTGAAATCTTTGATCGGAAGGGACTCATGGCACTTACAGATTACGAGAAACCCAGATATGAATTTGAGAAAAATTTCAGAATCACTATACCCAAACGACAGGACTGGAACTCACCCAGTACCATCATTAGAGGTATATCCGTCTACACGGATGGTTCAAAAACAGAAAATGTTACAGGAGCCGGCGTATTCTCAGAAAGACTTGCTATTAACCAGTCGTTTCGACTGACTGATCCCTGTAGCGTCTTCCAAGCTGAGATCTATGCGGTTAAGAAAGCAGCACAGACTATCCTATCGATGGGACTACCAGCAATGGAAATAACCATCTGTGTTGACAGTCAAGCAGCACTCAAAGCAATCGGCTCCAACCTTGTTAATGCGAAATGTGTTACAGATTGCCTTTTGGCACTTAGGGCTATACGCCATCACTCAGTTCTACTCTGCTGGGTTCCTGGACACGTTGGGGTGGAAGGGAACGAAAAAGCGGATGAATTGGCCAGATACGACTCTGATTTGAACCCTCAACTTGCGGACGGAGAGGTGCTACCGCCTTTCAACACTGCTAAGACTTTTATTGACAGCGTCACCACGCAACTGGCTAAGGAACAATGGAGCAACACCATCGGTTGCGTCATAACCCGTAGTCTGTGGCCTGTGGTTGACACCAAAAGATCAAAGCTCCTAGTCTCTTTTAACAGAAGCCAAATCCGGATGCTCGTCGGGGTTCTAACCGGACACTGCACCATAGGAAACATGGCTAAAAGGCTGGGAGTTCTTGCAAATGACTTCTGCAGAAGCTGCAGAGACGAAGAGGAAATTGAGCCCGTGGAACATCTTCTATGCCACTGCCCAGCTTTACAAGAACGCCGCTCATCCTGTATGGGAGCAAGGTTCTTCGAAAGTTTGGACGACTTGGCTGGGGTACCTCTATCAGACATAAAACTATTCCTCAACAGATCGAAGTGGGTTTGTTAGCCACATGTCCTTACATGTATGAACAGGGTATTCACAATGGGCCTGCACGGCTTCCGGGTGAAAATTTGCATCTGATGCAAAACTGCCCTCCCAACCTATCCTAACCTAACCCTAATTGCGGATAGCTGCATACAGTCTTGAGTAGGCACGATTCTTTTCAATTAATTTCATTATCTATTGTTTACACACATAGAAGCTTTTAATTTAGTTAGGTTTAAAGTGTTTTTAAATAAAGTGATACATTCTGTTACATATTGGCATCACTTACACTAGCATTTTGTAAAGTCACTTTTTAACGCCGACTTCTTTTGTATTATTAAAAGCTACAATACGAACTGAAATACAATTGACAGAAAAAATTTAAAAGCTTCCAGACAAACTTAGTAAAAAAATAGAATTGACTGACTGAAAAAGGGCTGTTGCTATTCACACGTCATTCGGGATACGGCTACGTAAAGAAATGTCAAAGTTAAATCACGGCAAATAGGGGTGTGTGGCTCGCTTCGCTCTTGCACTCTTAACTCCGGTATTTCATTTTCGGGCACGATCCTGTATGTTTTTAGGCTCAACTTATTTCTTAAAACACTATTTTCAATGAAAGTACCATTACGTTACGTCAAATACGTGGCGGTGTCCCGAAGCCAAAGAAACGTCAGTCAGTACAAAAATAACGTGCGAATAGCCACTTCGATAAACAATTGAAGAAATCTTCATGAACCTGATTCGAAGAACGGATGGATTTGTACCTTTTGACGAACAGCCTTACCGAGGACATGAAGGAAAAGGAATTTAGTTGCAGCATACTTTGTAGTTAAGGTTAACCGTGTCCCTGTAAGTCAAGAAACACATTTTATCGTGCAAGTTAAAGCGTGCAAAAATAGAAGTTACCATTTCATCACCTGGATGTATTTTTGTTTTTATTGATGTTACAAAGATTCCTCTCGAAGGCTCAATTAAGCGTTATCATTAAGACAGTAACAACATTAGACAGGGTGGTCGAAAAAGAACTGTCCATTTTGAGCTTGTAATAACTCTTTTGTTTCGCAGATAGGTAAAACAAACATTTTTTTGTGTAAATACAGGAAACGATTTGAGGATCTGGCGCATTTTTCGTCACCTATGGCAAACTTACATCTACTGCTATGGTACGAGTTAAAATGCTTCCTACCGGGACTGTTTCGTTCGAACAACGTGCAAAAGAATTCGAAAACGACTTGTGGGACACACTGTGTAATGCCTTTTCAAGGTTAGGGATATTTGTGCTCTATTGCGGTAAAAGCTCTATTAGGCCGCCGAAAATCCTGGTTCTAAAAGGCGAACCAAATATTCGTTTTGGCCCAACCTTTAATTTAAGCTGAGTTCAATATGCTACTGAAATCGCACAATTCACAATTTAGTTCTTCAATTCTTAAGCCAAGTAATTTAATGTATAGAATTTAAATATTGCAACATTGAATGACAAAATTCGAAACTCGACTTCCGATAAACTTCGAAACGTACATAAATAGACTCGGAAGTGCATCCCGTAAAGCAGATGTTGGCAGCATTGTCCATCGATTTTCAGAACATATTCTGAGTGTCTTTGGCGTGCCATCATACAGTCTTGATCTAGTTTTCTAGCGACTACTAGGAATAAAAATAAATAATTTTACACTGCGAAGCGCTTTATTTGTAAACATAAATTCATTTTTGAAATTACCAGTTTTTCATTCATTTTAAATAAAAGAAACAAACTTCAGATTAACAAAAAACAGAGAAACAATCGGATTTCTTAATAAGTGACGTGTCAATAATAATTTGCCATGGGTTCGCAATCGCTGACCTAGTGGTTTGGACAACGTAGGGATAGTAAATAACTTTTTTTTTTCAATTTGCTTAGAATTTAAATAATTATAAAGAAATAATAAAAGATCAAGTTAACTTCATTTTAAATTTAAATGGAGTTAATTCTATTTTCTAATATTTCAATGTTCAATTGTCAAAAGATTTCTGACAAGTCGTCGTTACTTTGTTAATGGCCGCGTTCCATTGCTCGCTAGACGTCTAGCACAAAATATCCCAGATAAAGGAACGTCCGCGCTGAATCCCTAGCGGCAACGTCAAAGTGGCATTACCCTTACTATTTCCACACTACAATGATACAATATATTATAAAAACAATATCTAAATGGCTACTTTACTTACCTTATTAATAATTTCATCATATTATCACAATTTACATTTGCTCGACAACATATCTATTAATTTTTATTTTGTAAACGTTTTAACAATTTTCTTTGACAGGTCGTTTTGTTTTTGTTTTTCCTCTCAATGCAGCGGGTAGTTTTACGCTATATTGAGAAGATTCCCTGAAATGTATATTTTACAAGAAGTGCTAGACGTCTAGCGAAAATGGTGAAATGTCAATTTTTTTTTATAGGTACATAGAGTTTGTCATGCCGAAAGTTTGTCAAACTGCAGGTGTTCCTCAGTTTTATTTTACAGATTAAACACGGCAGGTTTTCCAAACTTACGGCAATGCAAAATTGCTGTTTGTACGCTGATGCAACTGCTGTATTTCCTCGTAGTTGGTTGGTTGGTTTCAACATTGACACGAATCTCAGAAGTATGGCAAATACGGACGGGCTATATAGGAAAAGGAAAACTTAATTGGGAACCATCTGTTAGGTATTTAGGAGTTTATATCGATAAAAAATAGTCTTCAAGGTCACATAAAACCGGTTTTGCTATTGGGACAGAGAGTGAGCGTTTTAGGGACACCCAACTTTCGTTTAATGTCAAGATCAAGACTCATCTTTTCTTTTAGAATGACTACAGTTTGTCAAGCTACAAGAGTTAAAACCTTCATCAACTCTAAAAACGCATTCCGCTGTATTATACAGGGTGGGCCCTGACTTTGACGCTTCATTGCGTACTCCTCTTGGCTATTTGATTTCTTTTAAATCATACAATATGCTCAGGCTCAGGTGCCTTATGACACCATAACTTGATCGATGAAGTCATATCATTGATATAGCCTTTCTTATGTATTCGCTTTCCGTTTGGGTCTCTCATTTAACCCGCACGTGCGCGTAATGCCATAATCAGAAATAGCTTAAATTGGTTATTATTATTAAATTTTTCGGCGCGGGTACCGAGAAACAATTTTCGTCGCATATTGCGACAACGTGTACATTGAAGAAGTAGGTACTTTATATAGGCATTTAATGGTCCCATCAAACATGAAATAATGCCGAAAAAGTATCTACAATCTTAATGAGAAATTTTATAATTGAAATTTTCTGCACGCTTACTAGTTCATTTTCTATTACTGGTGGCATTAAATTCAAATAATAGGTGGCCTGACCGTCCGTAACCAGCCAGGGCCATAGCCATTGTATGGGAACAATGCGAGTTTTCTATTCTACACCATCGTGACATTTGCTTTTTGCTTAAGTGAAAGTAATGCTCCGAATAATAAAGAGCAACATTCCTCATCAGTTGTGGACATTGGTGAATTAGTTTTAGATTTATCTTGATCTGACGAAACTTCTCCGTCGAATTACAATCACAAGTAACATGGGTTTTCAATTAGATCGGTAGGTACTGGCCTTGTTCAATGACAACAAATTGGAATACAATTGTTAAACGGAACTGAAATAGATGACTGAAGTTCAACAGTTTTACGACTCAGTTGGGGTACAATTCAAATGTAGTCTATGATTAGATGACGACAAACATAACCGCGATTACAAACCAGACTATGTTGGCCAGCAGTAGCCAAACCTAAAAAAAATTTAATGCAGACCAACAATGTCAAAAAGGGACACTGAAAACAAATTATCAAAAGTGCTACTCGTAGTTAAGCTCTACTCGACGAATAGAACACACCTTTTGTGGGAAGGTTTAAAATCAGCGAATTGTGTGTGAGGTGAAGAGTCCTTTTTCTTTTTTTAAATAGTAAAGGGTGATTTTTTAGCTGGTTGGGTTTTGGCAACACTGGTTTTGACAGCTGACGTGTGTTTAGTACCTTGTGTCACAGCTTCAGTTTGGTTTGCAATTTAACCATGGATCGTCTTACAAATGAACAACGCTTGCAAATTATTGAATTTTACTATCAAAATTCGTGCTCGGTTCGAAATGTTCATCGCGCGCTGCTTCCATTTTATGATCGGCATTCTCGACCTTCTGAGCAGTCTATTCGGATGATTGTGACCAAATTTCGCACCAAATTTACTTTGTTGGACATTAAACTACCAACACGTTTACGTACTGTGCGTAGTGAAGAAAATATTGCGGCCGTATCAGCTAGTGTGACAGAAGACCGCGAAATGTCGATTCGGCGCCGTTCCCACCAGTTAGGCCTTTGTTACAGCACCACGTGGAAAATTTTGCGGAAGGATTTGGGCGTAAAGCCTTTTAAGATACAGCTGGTGCAAGAACTAAAGCCAGCCGACCTACCACAACGCCGAATTTTTGGAGAATGGGCTCTTGGAAAGCTGGCCGAGGATCCGCTTTTTTATCGAAAAATTGTGTTCAGCGATGAGGCTCATTTTTGGTTGAATGGGTACGTAAATAAGCAAAATTGCCGCATTTGGAGTGAAGATCAGCCAGAAGCATTGCAACAGCTACCAATGCATCCCGAAAAAGCCACTGTTTGGTGCGGTTTATGGGCCGGCGGCATTATTGGGCCATATTTCTTCAAAGATGATGCGAATCGCAGCGTTACTGTCAATGGTGAACGCTACCGAGCGATGATAACAAACTTTTTTTTGCCCGAAATGGAAGTTCTTGACTTGCATGATATGTGGTTTCAACAAGACGGTGCCACATGCCACACAGCACGCGAAACAATGGCGCAATTGCGAGGCGAGTTTGGTGAACAGTTAATTTCACGTTTCGGGCCGGTCAATTGGCCGCCTAGATCGTGCGATTTGACACCATTAGATTATTTTTTGTGGGGGTATGCCAAGGCTAATGTGTATAGGGACAAGCCCGCTTCGATTGACGCACTGGAAGCCAACATCCATGCATTCATTCGTGAGATACCGGCCGATATGTGTGAAAGAGTATGCCAAAATTGGACTCAGCTGATGGGCTACCTGAGACGCAGCCGCGGTCAACATTTGCATGAAATTATCTTTAAACATTAAATTGCAAGGTTCAAACTATCGATTCAAATAAATATTTCATTCATTTTTTCCAATTTTTTGTGTTTTTTTTTTTAAAAAAGTTCTAAACCTCTTAAAAAATCACCCTTTAGATACAAGAAAACAAACACTCGCACAAGTGTGCCCAACGATTTATATTTCGGGGCTTCTGACTCATCAGCTCTATAGTATCATACTAATAAAAAGAGAAACACCCCACAACATGAATTTTGCGTAGAATAAGAATACGAGCAGGTCGGTCAAAAGTGGACAGACATTTTGCATTTATTTCCAAAGAAACTTTTATTTTTATCTGCTGCTCCCTAGGTGAGACCTTATTCTATTAAGCACTAAGATGCTTTAGGTTTAGGTCAAGCCTAATCAGTTTCAGAACCAGGATGCGGACACTATACCAGATAAGGTTTAAAATTACTACATTCTTATAAATACCTTGTATGAAGAGCGATCGAAGCGATGAACTAATTAAATTGTTCACTTTTGTGAGCTTATACATAATTACATTTGTATGCAAACAGGTTACATAGACGGGGCATACATTGTAAGAGTAGCGAGTGTGCCAGGGGAAATGTATTCATTCAGTCTTAGAGACCGCGGCAGGAACATGAAGCATATCAGCGGTATATTTTTAGACTGTGAATGAATTATGATGATGACTTCGTAGACGTTATATGAAAATGATTTATCGATTAGAAACTTACAAAGCTACAAATTAATAGCATGTCCAGGACATAAATTAATTTATTATTTAGTGTTGTTTGAATGAACGTATTTGAATGCTCAATAGGTCGAATCACATTTCTAAAGGGTATTAAATTAGGTATATGGAATGATTTAAGCGGACCCTATTTTTAGCTGTAGGTTCTAGTACGCTGTTCGCGTTTAAATAAAGTCACCATACTAGAGGGTCCTCAGTTATAAAATTAAGCAAATCAGTTAAGCTCAGCAGTACGCAGTTTAAACTAAATTTGTATACCACAGCATAAAAATCGTTTGAATCGGCGCAAATATGAAGAAGACATCCCTGGAAAAAAAACTTAACTGACGCATTAAATGCACGGAGCAAGAAGACATCCCTGGAAAAAACTAAACTGACACATTAAATGCACGGATTAAGGAGAATCACAGTAACTCATTTCAGTTCGGTTGAAATAAAAGCTGTTTTGAATAGCATTACTAATTCATCAACAGGCTTCTCTCAACTGATTTGTAAAAATAATTCAGCTGTCCAATCCAGTTTGGAAAACATTTCAGGAAATGCGTCTTTCAGTTCGTTGTCAATTCACCATAGAAGGTAAAACCCTTCTATGAGTCTATTGTCTGATGCGGTAAAACCGATAGCGCTTAAACCACAATCAACAATTTCTACTTGGGCGGGTAAAAGCGTAGCTGTTCAGTTTTGTGCAAAGTTATTGCGTCGTACCAATAAGTAATTTCAGTCTCGACTTCAAATTTACGGAAGCGAAATTTCTATGAAAATATAGCCACGGTGAACTAATTAAATTTAAAGTCGAAACTATAAATGTTTATTGTTTATGGAAGCTTTTTTGGGCAGGTTTTCTAACATGTTTCTTTTTTTTGACGCGTTTTGAAAGCTATTCCGAACTTCGTTTGATGCGTTTTTGAACAGTTCTTTTGTCCCGTTTTTGGACCATTTTTGGTGATTGTTTTAAGTTGTTTTTTATACTTATAAGTGTTTTTTTTAATGCATTTTTGAGAGCGCTTTTTGAAGTAGTTTTTCCTGGTTTTTGGGTTAATTTTCTGACGCAATTTATTATTTATCAGTTCTTATCCTGGGGGTTTTTTTTGTAAGTGTTTTCGGTGTATTTTTGAGACACACTTTCGGGAGTTTTTTTTTCAATTTTTGACGGGTTGTTTAACCGCTTTTGGACGAGATGTAGAACGCTTTACTGACGAGTTTCTGAACGCTTTTTTCGACACATTTTCGGGCGAGTTTCTTGACACATTTTTCGACGGTTTTTGGAACGCATTTTTGACACGTTTTAGGACATCTTTTGAATGCGCATTTAACAAGTTCTATTCAAATATAAATAATTTAGGAAAATTGGTTGGCGGCTTAAAAAAAATAAAATCTAGCGACGTCTAAAATTGTTATGCTTATAATCATTTTTAATTTCTGCACTAAATATTTCCTAGGTCACAATATGCAATTTTGTACGGAAAACTTCGCCATTGTGAGTTCCAAAAATTTAGACTGGACAATAAAAATGATTATTGGTATCACGGATTGCTTTTATGTTTTAGAGCTGGGCGCAAAAATATTATGCATTTAGAATCGGAATCATCGGAAGACGAAATCGTCAAATCTTAAAAGATTAAAAACAACTTACAGAAATTTGGCCCAAATTGAACGATATGGAGAGAGACGAATTGTGGTTCCAGCAGGACCGCGCTACGTGCAGACTTCAGGATGGACATTCATCAAGAAAGAATGGAAGATGTATGGTTATCTCTAGCAGAGGTGACATAAATGGGCCACCAAAATCGTGCGATTTGACTTCGCTGCCCCTTTTTCTTGTGGGTGTTCCTGAAGGGCTGTGCCAATAAGTAAATAAATAAATAAATAGTTGGCGCTACAGGTCGGTAGGGACCCTGGGCCTAGCTTCTCGCAACCATTCGTTTTGTGTGAGTTTTTCATTTTTGGGACGAATGGAAGGGATCTACAATTTTATGCCGAATCCAAACGGCTAATTGAGAAGCTTCTTCATGACATTTATACTCTCGGATGTTTGTCAGACGTTCGCGAGAGGTGGCGCAGTGGAAAAAAAACCTTGAGTTGAAATTTGGGTTTTCTAGGGATTCGAACCTGGGACCCCTCGCTTAGTAGTCCAACACACTAACCACTAAGGCTGAAAACACACCGGATAAAGCAAAACATGTTTTTCTGTTTCGCGAAACAAGAGAACATGGTTTATTATGACACAACACACACCAAAACAAACGAAACAAAACACATGTTTTTGTTTTGCAGTGTTCGAAAATATATGCCATTGTATACGAGCAACACACACCGAATGCAACAAAACTGCTTCGAACCAGATCCGGTGTGTTTTCAGCCTAAGCCACTGCGGCGACAAGTGCTTTTTGAAAAATCCGTCAAATCATGTACTAAGGAAGAGACAAGAGAGCAGTATTATTTTTATATATGAACAGAATCTGTTTTGGTTATTTGTCATGGCCACTAGGGGCGCTAGTAAAAATCAGCATAAGATACTGACGTACCGTCAAACCGGCTAACATTGACCAGGGGGGGTAACTTTGACCAAAAGTAAAAAAGTTCTTTATATCCACTTACGCAGCCTCTAGTATAAGTTAGAATTATAGTTATGGGTTTATACTTACCGCTATTTGTTCACAGATGGCGGAAAAAAAGATACAGGGAATAGGGGCAACTCTGTCCACATGAGAGCTAATGTAGTGAAACCCTTCTGTCTGTACTTTTTATGTGCTAAGAAACTTCTATGTTTTTCAGTTAGAAAAAGACACTTAATCATTAAAATTTTAGGAACAGTAAGTAGTTTAATATGTTTCCTTTTAAGAATATATACTTTTAGCTATATATTTCAAATTTAAGAAAGTTTTTGAGATCAATTTGAAAATTATGTCTTAATCTATCAGCCAATGGCTAACTTTGACCGGGAGCTTTCAAACTTTGACCGGGAGTTTTCAAACTTTGACCGGGTGGTCAAAGTTAAACCAACACAATGGCTAACATTGACCATTTATATTTTTATAGGCTTAGCATTCAAGAAAAGCTTCAATGCACTATGAAGTTAATTCAAATATCAAATTTAATATAATCAGCTAATGAAATTGAATAAAACTACCCTAACTTATCATTTTTGAGAACAATAAATATGCTGGTCAAAGTTACCCTAAATCGGGTCAAACTTTGACCACCCTGTTTTTGTTAAGAAACTACCACTACGTCTGTATTCAAGCAAATTCTAACTTCGGAAAATGAAAGTACAAACGCAAGCCCCTATGCTGGTGTCATTTGTTTTACTCTCGTACAAAAATCGTAAATGATACACCTGTTTGAAATTCAAAAGTGGTCAATGTTAGCCCGTTCGACGGTAACCAAAATGAAATGTTTTACACTCAGTTAAATAAATATTCATAAGTTAAAAGAGCAATATTTTGCTGTTAAAAAGTGAATGCAACGCGTCAGTGTGTCTGGTATTTTATACACGTTTTAAGAATCCCTCTGGACCGTCTTCTTGCTTTTCTTCCTTGAAGAGAAGAACAAAAGTTAAAAGTTGTTGCTCTTAGCCGACAATTTACACTGTCTTACAGTTTACTTTATGTGGTTTTTGGCGATGTCACTCTGCAGTATAAACAGCTTACACTGCAGAGTGAAATCGCAAGAGCAAAAACGAGAAATTTTCCACTTGCGATTTGGATCTTTAAGCATTTGTGCCCGTAAAAAGATAAGTAGCGAAAAATCCTTTGAACAGACTTAATAGAGACTAACCCCCACCCAATTCCAATCGTTTCTTCAAACTTTTCCCAAAATGATCACTTACATGAGTTTACAGGCAATAGTACCACTGACTGGTCAGTCCACAAAAGATCCGTCGTTTCTCTATGCGGAAATCATTCATATTTACAGCCAGAAAAGTTGAGAGCGTGCAGTGAAAATTGGGTACGTGCAGAAAGGCAATTCAGGACAATTTTTTAAAATGCTCCTAAACTCAGGAAAAGAAAATAATAAGCTCACAATTTTTGCTTGCCATTATTTATATCCCTAACAACTTCCAAAACCATATATTTTTTTAAAAAATGGTTCCTAAAAATCCACCTGCATAAGTCTCACCCGCATAAGTCTCACAAGAAGAAATGAAAATGAAACAAAATGCATGCTGTTCCAGGGAACGGGCAGAGCTGGGAGGGTGCAGATGCAACTGGTCGCAATATCTTTTATGTTTATGTTTCAGATTTTATAGAACAAGATAATAGAAAACTATTGACTAGTTTAGATTAGTAAACTAATGTAGGTAGCTGTAATTAACTTAAAAACTTGTGTGGTTATAGTATGAGTACTTTACTTCGCATTTGCAATGAAATTAATATTCGGAAATGTTATGAAAAATCCTGCTTAAATGTTAATTTGTTTACGTTCTATGAAAAACGCAAAAACATAGATCAATCAACGTCGAGGAAGATAGATGCGCAGCTAATAACCTGCTGCGAGCAGATTTTCAAAATAAAAGAAAAGGCCAACTGAAAACAGACAGAAATAAATCAAAATGCATGAATAAGAAAATAATTAAAAATGTGTTCTTCTTTTAATCGAGGGAGGATTGTTAAAAAAACAAATTTATTCCTTTAGTTATTGTTTTAGTTACAGTTTTATTTTTATTTCGTTGAAATGCAAATATAGTACTAGAATTTTTTTATTACTGCACAGGATTGTAGTACTAGAAAGAACCAACTATTGTTAATACTTCGATTAATAAAATAAAAAAAATAGATTTAAATATCCACGTGGGAGTTCATGTCCATCTTAGAAGGCGCCTAAGATCCCATCTCTTAGGCATGGTGTAAAGCAACCAGAGCCAAGAAATTGATGTTGCTGATGTGAAATAAATATAGAATCGCTTTTGGAGCTCTCCAGATTCCAGGCGACTTCTGATGACAAAAAACACCTTACAGCGCTCTCGGATGCTATAGACCGAGCTTTCACACTTGCCCTTGTACTCGTGGGCAAATTCAAAAACTAACCAGACCTCGACTTAAAACTCACTTTCTGTCAGGCAACAAAGACCGCAGCAACAGGGAGGAGCATTTTTTCCTAGGATAAATCGCTTAAATATTTTGACACAAATGCCGCGAATTTTGGCATTTTATCCAAAACTCTTTTTGGGCATTTTTTCCCATTTATAAAAAAGACCAAAACATTTTGGTTTTCTCAAAGAACAGCTGCTTTCTGTGACACTTATCCGCATTGTAAAGGGTTTTCCAATAAGAGGTGTTATTTTGGTATTCAAAGAAAAATGTAATTTTTTGAGATAAATGATCGGATGTTTATTTCATAATAAAGAGGAAGGTATGCCGTTAACAATGAAAAACAACATCAGCCAAATGGCTGATTTCCTTTTCATGAAATTTTCCATAACCAAATCGCAAAGTGGCTGCCCTATGTCCTGGATAGCCTCACGAATTTCATCTTTGAGGTCTTGAATCGACGCTGGGCTGTTGGCGTAGACCTTATCTTTCACGTGCCCCAAAGGAAGAAGTCGCAAGGTGTTAAATCACAAGATCTCGGTGGCCAATTGTGATCACCTCTTCGAGAGATAACACGGTCCGGAAACTTTTCCCGTAAAAGATCAATGGTTTCGTTGCTTGTGTGGCACGTAGCGCCGTTGATGACCGGCCGGCATGAGCTCTTGTGTTAAGTGAACTTTATAAGCCTTAAGACCCAAGTCTTTATGCAAAATACGGTGTAATGACGTTTGTGGAAAGCCCAATTCCAAAGAACGACGAGCAATGGACAAACCTGGGTTTTCTTCAGCACTTTGGGCTACAGCAGCAATTTTCTCAGTTGTTCTTGAGCGACGTGCACGGGTTTTATTCTTCACATCACTAACTTGTCCCAACAGCTCGAATTTTTCCACCAATTTCTGTATTGCGGTCCGACAAGGTGCTTAACGACGACCAAAATATGCTTTAGTTTTGCGAACTGTGACTGCAAGATTTTCACCATTTTTGTAGTGAATTTTAATAGTTTCAATGCGTTGTTGAAGAGTGTATCGTTCCATTTTTAGTAATGGCGTAGTTTCTACTTGTCAAATGTCAAAGAATAAAAGCTTCAAAAGTGACAGCTACCGAAATAGCGGGTAATTCAAAATAAAACCTCTCATTGGAAAACGCTTTACTCGATGTCAACTAAATGTTAGGATTTTAGCTAATATTTCGAGAGAAAAGCTGGAGAGCAGATGAAATTTAGTTTAGTTCGAGCAGCATACTAAGCTTCATAGTTGAAAAGTATACAGTACCCACAATTATTTTACAGTGTGTTGTACTATTTTTGTCAAGTATTCTGTCAGAAATTGTATTCAATTCTAAAAGTGAGTAAAATCCTAAGAAAATGTGCGTTACGAATTTTCAGTTAATTTTAAACGCCTTCCATTTTTTTAGGGCTTCCTAAATGCAAACAATTGTCCACACAATCACCACCCCATTTGACACGTCCGAATTCCTCTTTATACGCCTTGAAATTTTTCAAAGAAAACAATTTTATTACCTTTGCCCAAAAAAATATGATTACGTTCATTATATTGTTTAATAAACGTTCCAATCACTCCCTGACAGTCTGGTTGATTGTGTTTTCGAAAGAATTTTTATGCGCAAACGGTAATCCGAGTCCGGTGCCCCTTTGACAGAGGAGTTGCCAGTGCCATATGTTGTTTAAAAATGTTGGTTTTCCCCAAATATTCGTAAAAATTCCGTCTTCACCTGATATCAAGGTAATTTTTGCAAAGGCGCACGAAGAGCCCACTAATCCATAAAATTGCAGGCGCAACAGGTAGATGAGTTCGGGTGTACACGGCAAGAAGCCAATTTAAAATATTCTAGTGTAGTAGTTCATTTTTATTATGTAAAGGGCACATGACTATTTTTACGAGGATGAACCTGCTGCAGCAGGCAAATCGAAATCTATTTATGCCGGGATTTTCCCGCAAATGGACATAACATATGCGCCAAACATTAATGTGTATAGTTCTTGTTAAAATGTTTAGCATCGGCTCTATTGAATTAGGCGATGAATGCATTTTATTTTATGTAGATACTTCTGTTAAATATTTATTTAAGCATTCTATGGGTTGGTGGTGCGAATCATCGAATACGAGTTTAAGTAAACAACTGTACTGTGGCCTATACTCGTGTGCTTGGTAATAATTTTGTGAATCGTAGGTCGCATACTTTGTCAAAGACAGATTGCAGCGAGTCTTTGGTCTGTTTTTTCGTATATGCAAAGTCCGGTGGAAATAGCGAAAAAACCACAAGACCTTTGAATAGTCGGTGGGTCGATTGGGTGGTGTTTGTATCGTCGCTATACTGAAATTGGGGGCGGTGAAGATAAGCAATGTGCACTACCGTCTATTCAAAAGTAGCCATAGAGGTGATGTTGCAGCGGCGAGAGTAGGAAATATGAATGCGCTGTAAAACCACTTAGATGCCGTGATCACTGAAGCAGAGACATCGGCGGACTTGTCTTGGATTAAGAGACACTCTTAAGTGCGCTCCGCAGAGATATATATGCCCAAGTCAGACCGGTGCGATGTCTGTGATAAAAGAGATCTATATAATTAAGCAATCTTAATCTCAGACAGTCTGCAGAAGGTTTTTAACGCAGTAGCGGATTAGTCACTTAGCAAGAGTAGCCAATGCTATGAGCCCCGAGCGACGTCCTAGTCACCTAACTTTAATGAATATTGAAGCAGATTTACTTACAGAAGTCGATGTAAACAGTATTATTTAATAATTTCCTCAAATTAAATCCAGAAACATTTGTTTGTAACAGTTTTGTTTTATTTAATACCATAAACTTGCCCCTTGATTGAATCTGCTACAGGCCCCCGTTGTTGACGCTGCCAAAAATTTGCCTTAGATGTTAGTCCAAACGACATCATGGACAAGTTGCGAGTTTATGGTCTACACTAAAATAATAAAACTGGATAAACCTTGGTTTATGACCACAAACTTACTTCAAACACTTACACATGAAAAAACGAAGCCAAAGACAAAGCTGTGAAAAGTAAATGCCGCAGATTTTTAATCGACCAAATTATAGCATTTGGTTGCATAAAACAAAACACGTACGAGTTATGGGGCAGAGAGTGCACCAAACTAATATTCATTGATTATATTATGCACATCGTTGGAGGTTCTTTAAACTTTCGACTTCCTTACTTACACATTTGGGAAGAAGCCAACGCAAGCAACAAGTTCAATTGCAGCATCAAAAACCACTTAGAATTAGTTAATCCTTGGAAAGCAGCTTTGCAATCGTCCAATACGATGGTCTCTTAAACAGTATGCCCTGCAAGCCCTAGCCAAACACATCAACGTCAAATTTGGTTCGGAGGCTGGCCATCAAGGCAACGAAGATGCGGGCAAGATGGCTAGTGCTGATTCAGAAACCGAGCTCCTTCGAACAGAAGCCTAGAATTTAGATTGCCTTAAGCGCCCAAACCTAAAAAAAAATTCAGCCCAATATCGTTGCCCAGAAGGAAGCCCAAATCTCGTTAAAAAATTTCCCAATACCTTGGGTACTTTTCTTGGTATTTTTCCCATTTACCCATCTCACTTATAAATGATTGGTGTGTCTGCAATTTGAAGGACTGTTCGATGTCACTTGACTGCAAGAGCGCTACCAAGTTTTAAAAGTGCGGGTTTGTTCGAAAATGTTTTTTTTAGTTTTGTGAAGGAATAACACAAAGAAAATTAACACACAATTTGTGAAACGATTTGTACCCCAAAATTGCACTCATTTTTTTATTTCTATCGTTTTTTAAGAAAAAATATAGCCCAACAAAGCGCCCAATCTGGCAACACTGCTAACAAGACGAAAAACAAGAACCCCGTTCATTCGACGAAATTAAAGTGATGATAGACATATTTTGATTCTCAAGTCCAGAAGGGCTATTACCTACCAGTCGAGCTATTTAAGGCAGCGAGGAAGATGACTCGGTGGAGAGTTTTGGACCAACATTCAGTCGGAGGAACTTATGCCTGATCCACAAAAAAGGAAACCCTCTAGAGTCTAGACTGTACACATTCAGAAAGTGTATTTCCTTTCATGCGTATGACAAACAACTGATTGGTCCCTACCAGTCCAGTTTTAGGTCCAGAAAGTTCAAATTAAAAGACCGTCTTGAAGAAAGCTCCATCCAGATTGAAACATACAATCTGTTCGTCGATTTAAAGGCCGCAAGCCAGCAGTTATAGTGACGAACTATAGCCAGGACATTGTATCGACATCTCAAAAAAAACTCCTCGAGTGGTGCCTAAAAACTGAGAAACACTAAGTGAACTCTATTTATCGAAGGCTGATGACGATCTCCGTCCCGTTTGCATTGAAAGGCATTAAACGAGGAGATTTCTACAGGAAACTCCATGAGCTGTGTAGTGACAATAATAAAAGTACAATAATTGCAACAATTTTAAATGAAATCATTTGAATTGAATCACAAAGGCACCACTTTCTTAATTATAAAGTTGGGTTCCGCCACACCGTGACGGATAAGTTTGTCATGTCTGTAACACACTGGAAAGTTTACACAAATTCCAAACTCACTGCGGGTCTTCTTCAGGATATAAATCAGAGTGTGGACTTTGGAGTCACCTACTGTGGTGCACCCAATTATGACTTTAATTTTAATACCTATGACAGTCTACTGCCACAAGTTCAACAATTTATTTAACCGCCTTGTGCCGCGTAATTATACATTTATACTCGTAGATGATCATTCACTATTGGCGTGGGCAAATAACCTCTAACTGATATACAGTCAGAGGTGTTTCCTGAAGAGCATTATGTATGACGGTTTCGGAAAATTTCGCATTCGGTTTGTGCAAGCGGCGAAAACTACAACTGGCAGAAAATACCGACGTAAACGTATAAGCCGCGTTAATAGCTTGTTAAGTCTGGTTGTGCACATTATCCAGAGGTGGCACCGGCTAATGTGATTTGTGATAAGTGATGGCTCAATCAAACTTTTTGCCTTGCTAAGTTGATAATTTGTAGAGGTTGTCACTTATTACTGACGACTTGCTTGCAATAACTATTAAGGTGACATCTTATTGATGCGGAAAGGGGTAGAAGACACACACTTCCACATATATGCGCAATGATGCAGGTGACAAGTAGTTATATGTTTGAGGTAGAAATTAACAGCGGAACTGACAAATGCGGAAAAGCCGACAATATCGAGTCGGAACTCAAGTTCGTTCTCTAATAAATATGCGGCCATACCTATAGTCATTTATTTATATTCGAATAAACGTGGATTGATATAGACTTCTATACAGATAAATCGGACACTTCAGGTGGACAAGAGTGCGATGTGCCTTGTGTCAGGCTAAACCCTTTTAAACGCAGGCGGCTAAAAAGGAAGGATTGATCGGCGCTGATCCTTATACTATCGGATAACCAAGCGAATATAAAGAATCAGCCTCTAAAAACCCTACAGTGGGCCTAGACTGTCCCTGGAATCATTTGAACATTCAATAATCGTCTCATTTAAAGTCTAGTGAGCTCGCCAAAGAAAGGCCGATACTATAACTTTTCTTCCAGATAAAAGCATTTTTCAATAAGTATACCAATTAGCTACATAGAAATTCATAACAAAGCTGTTCAACAGAAAAATTAAAGCGGACTTCATGTGGACAAGAGTGCGAAAACAACTTGTGGTCGAACGTGTCTTTAGCAAAAAAGCCGCTTTAACCAAAGGTGGATCTAAAAAGGTTTTATGCCGAGCCGAAAACTGGATTTTCTCCAAAACACTTGAAAACTTAATCGAAAACAGAAGTTTCGAGTACCTATTCAAAACGAGTTGTTTAAAGTCGTTTTCCACGAAAGCACCACGCAAACGACTTCCATTCGTTTTGGGTTGTTGAAACAAACACACCTTCTGCAATATTCACAAGTCACAATTCAAAATCATTTTCCATGCTTAATTGATGGGCAAATATTATTTTTAAGTGCTCTATATTAATTTTATTTGTTTAAGCGATCGAAATTTTTAAACAAAATAGTTTACACAGAAGTTTCACGAGTAGTGTCTCACAGCTGATTGAAACGTCAAACAAAAACCAGTTGGTGTTCGGTGTGAAAGTGTGAACGAGTCTCATCCTTCATGGTACACTGCATACAATTGTCTGTTTTAATGAACACTTTTGTCAGCTGAATGCAATTAAAACAGCTGCACTCTACTTGACACTTGTAAAATTCACACAACGTATTTTTTTTGACAAGAAGAAGTGAGCAACTAACGAAACTCTGAGCACTATGGGAAATGTATAGTTCATGTGTGCCCCTGGCTAATACGTAATTCAATTTGTCTAAATGGTAACGATTTTATAATCTTAAGCACACACCGAAAAATACCAAGTTTACCAGTTTATACCAGCTTGTCACAAATATTTGCATTTGCATAGAGCAAGTCACTCTGAATGGTTTCGCTGAGCATCTGTCTACTTAACTTTGTTTTGCTGATAAAAATGTTAAATAAACCGTCATCTTGACGTATTTTCAGTGAACAAGTGGCTGGAATCAGTTTTGCACCTGCACTGCCGACGTAGATCCATCCCAGTCCCGTCAGGGGTGTTGTGTGATTGAGTTGATCTCTCAACACTGGTTCTAAATTCTCAAACGGGTGGATGAGAAATGTCGGACTCGACTTAACCGTTTTAGTAGGACGCCTGCCTGTGCGGATTCTATACAGCATGTTTAGAAATTAAAGCATATGTTTAGCGTGACTAAACTAACGAAGCATGGACCGGTCGGAGGGATGTAGCTGCTCGACATTGGGAACCTCACGTATTCTGGGTGTTTCTTTTACCTTCTATTTGAGTCACCTTAGGGAAAAAATCTGATTTCGGAAGCTTGTATCCTCGATCTTATTCGTTCGGTTGTTTTCAAGATTTCAAGACCATAGAGTTGAAACAAACACTGAATTATATGCCGACAGCTTAGCTCTGACACTAAGTGTTAGCCTCCTGATAGCAGAATTATAAAGCTGTCCCAAAAGTAGCACAGACTGATCATTCCCCCAGTAGAATTCAACATTGCTCCTTGCATCGCTTATTAATAGATACTTAAAGTTATTCATACGTTTCAATGTGACTCCACTAACATGGGTCTGGAGAGCTAGCGTTCTAGAGATGACCATAAATTCATATTGGCTCACTTTCACACTCAGCTCAGCATTTGAACAGACGGCAACAAACCTATTAAGTGGGAATTCAGTTGTCCCAAGGCTATAAGTCCACGGATTCAAAAATCACGTACTTGAACCTAAAATGTACGAACAACAACAAAAATACTTTCAAAAATGCTAGGACTACAAAAGTTGTCAAAAGGTAATCTTAAACTAGCTAGGATTTAACTTTTGATAAGTTTATAAAGTAATATTGAACAATTCGCATTTAATTAAAATGAATATACATAAAACATATTAAGCTAAGATTTTAAGATTTTGTTTTTAAATTTATACAAAATAGTTCACGAGGCATAGTGCTGGAGAGAATTGACAGAAACAGTTGCCGGTTGTCTCAATTCAAATAAAGAAAACTAAAACATTAGACAACAACCGATGAGCAAAAAGTTCAGAGTGGCATTGGCGGATGACTCTTTCACATTACACGGCAACTACGTTTGTTTTTGCAGCCGTCCACTGGCACAACAACTCACTACCGCTGAACTGCGATCGCAAGCTAAGTTGAGTACGTGACCAAATGTATATTGTATACTCCATCACATTAGACGGTTTAAAATCGTACAAATATGTCTTCAAGCAGGCAACCATAAACTGAGCTCTCACGGAAAGAAACCGTGTCTAAACCGAATAGTGTGAAAGTGTTGCCGATGCGGATTTTTAAACAAAGTCTTACGGTTTTCAACAACAGTAAGTGTACAACCTTATTGGGGTTGAATCTTTTGATGATATTCCACTTCCAAGAGAAAGGATTTAAGGACAAAAATTCTGAATCTAAAAAGATAACATAGAGACATTGATTAGTGTCCTTTTTCGAACCAGGCTTCTTCTTCTGGGGTTTTCTGAAAATGGAAACCTCACGTAAAAGGTCCAAAGTATCTAGCAGACAGGGTAACAGCTTCAGAATTCTAAAAAGTCGCAAGCAAAAGTGTCTAATAAGGAAAAAATCTGCAATTTCTAAAGCCAATCTGCAAATTTACGATTTTCTCATGATACTTGACAAACATTGCCAACTGCTGTAAATTTTAAAAGCCTTATTTATTAGAATTTGCTAAACACGCCTATACACCTGTATAGTTATGCAGTGTATAAGAATTTATACAGCCCTTATACACCCTTCCAAAAATTCTTATTTATAAAACATTTTTCCATGCATACTAGTTATACAGGGCTTGTGTCAAAAAAAGTACTGAAAAAGAGAAATCTATTACATTTATCTGTCCGAAAAGATAAAAAAAAACCTTAGCAGCTTGTGTGAAAGGCAAATTCAAATACAAATAGGAATGAAAAAATGGAAAAATAAAAAGAAAAAGATGGGATATTTGGGACTCCCACTCCATGAAACGGTAGTCTTATGCAATTAAAACAAATTTTTAAAACAGTTTAAAATATCTCATATCCGCACATATTTCTTATCGATAATATCTACTTGTAGAATCCTTAAAATTGGAAAAAGAAACGTAGATACAATCTTTCCAATTTATTTTTAATTTCATTTAATATAAAATGTGACAAATTATTTAAGTCAAAATGACATTTCGGCTATTCCACCTCTATACAAGCTCTAAACAACGTCCAAGTGCGTTTAGCTTATACAAGCTCTATACAACGTTGAAAAATGTTTATATATAAGGTTTATGCGTTTAGAGGCATTTTAGAGAGTGCATAACTTTATACACTATTTATAATACGTTTATAAATAAGGCTGTAAATGTTTTTATTTGCAAATAAGGGCAAACGGAACATTTTCAATAGAAAAAATGTGGATTTCATTATTTATAGATACCTACTTCAAGTCAGATGTAAATCTGTCGAAAAACTAAAATAAAAAATCTAGTACTCCCTTACTAAAATCTATTTTATGCATTTTTTTTTTTTTACAATTTTTAGGAACTTCTCAAAAATATTTTCCTGAGTAGGTAATATTTATTTTATTTAATCGACAAATATAATAATTTGTTGGGCAAATGCAGAACCATAGGTGCTCGTTTTTATCTCTTAAGCGCTGCCAATTAATGACTTTTCCGAACGGCTGAATTAGGAATGTTTGTCAGAAGTTCGGTGGATACAGACTAACTTCAATCGCCATTAAATACATTTTTTGAAAATGACTCTTACTAAAAACAATTTTATCCTAATCTAGAGAGTGGGTTAATTTATTTACTTCCTTTTTTAATTTATTAAGAATTTATGTTTAATATATATTATTTTCATAATTTTCAGATTATAGTTTGGTAATGTGTTCTCAATACGTTTTGTAAATAATATTACTCAAATGGTGGGTGTTTTTTGCTTCGATCTGACATATTTTTTCGGGTTCCAGCACCATCACTTCTTCTCGAATATTGCCCTTGAGCTATTACATGGTTATTGGTTTATTGGCATAAACCTTACTGTTAAATAAAGCAAAACGCGATGTTATTCGATCGCCAAAAATTCCCCCTTACAAGAGCTATTAGTACTTAAGGTGGCGCTACAGTCCGGGGTGGACTTTGGCCAGCTGTCTCCAGTTTCCCACGCTAAGTTGGTTAAGGTCCCCTTCCACTTGCGCGCGCCACCTGAGTCGCGGTCTTCCTCTACTGCGCCGTCCCTCGGGTGTGGATTCGAAGATCTTCCGGGCCGGAGCATTGACGTCCATTCGCTCTACATGACCCAGCCACCTCAGCCGTTGGACCTTCACTCTTCTGGCTAGGTCGATGTCGCTGTACAGTTCGTCGTTGTATCTCCTCCTCCATTCACCGTCTATGCAGACGGGACCGAAAATTACTCGAAGAATTTTCCTCTCGAAGTAACCAAGAGTAGCCTCATCTGCTTTTGATAGAGTCCATGCCTCTGCACCATAAAGTAGGACTGGGATGATCAAGGTCACTTTAGTTGTTCGAGAGAGGGCTTTGCTACTCAATTGCTTTCTTAGCCCAAAGAAACAGCGATTGGCAAGAGTCATTCTTCGTTTAATCTCAGCGCTGGTGTCATTGTATGAAGTCATAGCGGAGTCTAGGTAGACAAAGTCCTTTACCACCTCAAAGTTATATCTGTCTATGGTGACATTTTGTCCAAGACGTCGGTGTTGGGTGTCCTTTCTTGATGACAGCATATACTTTGTCTTGCCCTCATTGACCGCCAAACCCATCTTTGCCGCTTCAGTCTCAATGCATACGAACGCGCCAGTGCCATCACGTTACGTTCTGCCGATTATGTCGACTTAAGCAAGTAGGTGGACGGACTTTTGGAAGATAGTGCCTCTGGTGTTAGCGTTTGAGTTTTGCACTATTCTTTCAAGAACGATGTTAAAGAAGTCACATGACAGCGCATCGCCTTGTCTAAATCCTTTTTTGACATCGAAGGTCTCGGTAAGTTCTTTACCGACCTTAATGGAGCAGCGTGCATTCTCCATTGTCATCCTGCACAAACGGACGAGTTTGGCAGGGATGCCAAAACTAGACATTGCTCTGTATAGCTCGTCTCTATAAATGCTGTCATAGGCGGCCCTAAAATCGATGAAAAGGTGCTGGGTATCGATTTGGACTTCCTGAGTTTTCTCCAATATCTGCCGCAGTGTGAATATTTGGTCAAATATCCTGGCCTGAAGCCACACTGATAGGGACCAATCAAGTAGTTGACGAAATGCTTCAGGCGTTCACTCAACACGGCAGATAAGATCTTGTAGGCGATGTTAAGAAGACTTATACCTCTGTAGTTGGCACAGTTCAGAGGGTCTCCTTTCTTGAGGATCGGGCAAACAACGCTGAGGTTCCATTCATCGGGCATACTTTCCTCTGACCATATCTTACAGATGAGTTGGTGCATGCTCCTAGCCAAGTCATCGCCTGCCGCTTTGATCAGCTCGGCGGCTAGGCCATCTGCTCCACCGGCTTTGTTGGACTTAAGCTTAGATATGGCTATCTTTGTGAATAGACTCGTTTTCTTCACAAATTCTTAAAAACGCCGAGCATTTTAAATGCGTAATTGTGGTGCATTTGGTTTTATCTCGTCAACCAATTGAACCTTATATGGGAAAAGGTGTAACTGCAGTAAAATTCTTTGCAAAGACCGCCTAAATTATGCCCAAATGCTGAGAAGGTGACCTGATGAAAGTTTCGGGGCTTAACTCTTGCACCCGAGCAATGCTCACACCATTTCGAACTGCACGGGGTTCCTACAGCATGCGGAAGATCAAAGACAGCCTGAACTGACAACGCTGAACCAAACTGTAAATTGTTGGATAATTAAGCGCATTTCGAACATGGAAGAAATTTCGATATGTTCCCTGTGCCCGAAAAATATTATTCGATACCGAATGTCGGCTTTAAAAATAAAATTGAACAACTGAAGGTTTCCACCATGAATTAAAAAAAAAAAAATAAAAAAAACTATCCTAACCTAATTAAATCATAAATCTTCTTATGCGCCACCCTGTATACAAAAATTAATATGGAAAGTGCGAATTTCTGACTTGGGAAAAATTAGGCATGTGACTCCCTATAGGTTTAATTTTTACCAAGTCAGAAATCCGCACTTTTCTATACTAATTCATTTATACAGGGTGGCGCATAATAAGAGTTGTGATTTATAAGTTGGAAAAATTCATTTAGACGTCAATCTGGGTAGAAATGACAGCTCTCAAGTCAAAACCAGTTCCGCCATCGGAGCATTTGGTCCCATGATACTTACTGCATGACCCTATTTTGACAAGCGAAACTATAAGCAATAGTTCACATTCTGGCTTCACTTATGAACACTGCATAAGTGCATATGCATACCCTTTACAGAACTATACAAATTCTTACAGGACTTATAGGAAAGTCCAGGCCTTCCGATGAATGAAGGCTGAGCATCCACTGCACTGTAAATGACACACAAATCCCAATCAAATAAGGGCTCGAAAGGCTCTAGTTCTTCAAAAAGTAGCCATGAACCATTTATACGATATACTCGTATAAAACACTGCACCAGATGCTAAAAAGAAATTGGAAAAACCCGATGCTTAAACCCACCTTTATTCACACGTCGCGCAGTGCATATACAAAAGGACCGTAATGCGGATTAAATAAATCGGATTCGGAGAAAATTGACAAACCAACCAGGCCCAACCGCCAGTCAGAGCCTGAGACCTGAGCATATTTTTGCACACAGGCGTGTTTTATATATCGCTTATGGGTTTAGGTGCATTTTTTTCTTTCTGTTTTGCTTTGCTTTGTTGAACACTTTTTTTTCCCAGTGCTTGTTGTGTTGTATTTTATAATTGTGATATATTGTGGACAAACATACAAACACAAATAAAATCCACGAGCATGTTTTTATTTGCTTATATTTTCCTTTGAAGTTTTCACAACAATTAGGAGTGGATACTAATTTAGCTAAGCTTATTTTACGACTTTGGACTGCTCCTACATCATGCACTGAGCAATTATAAACAAAAATATTAAAAATAATCAAAAAATTGCAATTATTATATATCGGGCTGAAATGTTTGGCATTCCTCGGGCAGGCTGATGTATTAATGGACTCTACTTCCGAAATTTGTTATGATTACTATTGGTGAGCGATTAATTTGACAACAGCCAATAAATGTAAATTTATTATCGATGCATTTTTCCAGTTGTATATTGAGGGGGCAATATAAATTTGCTTTCATGCATGCGGTGCAATCACTTGATAGCTATATGGCCTGCATTGGGTATCAATGCGAAAACAAATAAACGTTTGATAAATAAATTGGGTTCCAACTTCCAAATCCATTTGTGTGCATGTATGAATAAGCAAACAGAAGGTGTAGGTACTAACAGAATGGAATAAATAATTCCGCAAATAAAATAGATTTAAGCTGTTGTAAAATTTCAATTATAAAATGAAGCGAATTCGGTTGGCAGGCCACGGCAAATTTCAAACGACGCATTGGCGAATTCGCTTGGTAAAAAAATTAAATCAACTCGTGTATCCTCAACTATTCATATTTGTTAGATTTTTGTTAGATTTTTCCTAACGTCTCTTTAGATGGCGCTTACAGTCAAAGGTGCGGGACAAATAGCGCCACCAGCCAAATCGGTTTCTAGCTTTTTCCTTCAAATAAGTTAGTCCATGCTTACAGCAGAAGCGCGATAATTAAGGTCCCGTACAATATCTCCCTGGTTCTATTATTTAGCCCGATGAAACGGCGATTGACATGACTGATTGTTTGCGTGGTCTCAATTTACGAGGTAGATAATTTTAGGGATATAGCGAAGCACTTAAAAAATCTGTCAATCTCAAAAAACTAAGCGAACTCTCTCAGAGAGCTGAAAGAAAAAACCCCCCAAAGTACGTGAATAGACTTCGGTCTGATTTGAGACACTGGCCGGACTGAAGAATCTAATTATCTTAAGTCGACTAGATTGGTCTGGATGAGATGTAACCTGAATGCAAAAACTAGATTGGTCGGGAACGTCACTTTTTCTGCGTCAGCTGTATATGAGAACTGTCAACTTAGTATTCAGTCACGAATTTCTTGACTAGATTCGTCGGCTACCCCTCCATAAACGTCAACTGAAACAGCTGCTCATTTGACCAATTTCCCCCAATCAAAACCGAGATACACTTAGCGAGAGAGCTGTCAGACTTACTAAACTAGATACTTGAACGTCCCCACTTACATCTTTGACTTCTGATCAATATCACATTTAAATATATAACTTACCTTTTTGTGTCATTTCAAAGGTTCTGGGAGAGCATTCGACTGCCACTGACTTTTTTTATTTTCACAGATTTTATTTTTGTGTGCAATTGATTTTTAAGGCGAATTTTGAGTTTGTTACTGTCAACCTTGTGCATTTCACACTGTGGCGATACTAATAACGCCATCTATAGGCAACTTAAAGACTTTCATTTAGCCATCCCTGTTATTTATTTATTTTGGTGATTAAGGTTTCTCAACCTCAAAGAGTTTTGATTATATTTTGTTTATGATTGGAATAAGGAGTTTAAAGGAATAAAGGCGTTTTTTTATTATTAAAATTGATTGCGTTTGATCAACCCACAACATATATGACATCAGTACCAGCCGATTGACATTTTCTGAGCTGTTTCGAGCCAAGAGAGGAACTGCTCCTTACTCCCTATTTTGCTAATTTTCTCTTTTAGTGTCATTTTCGATGAGAATGTGCGTTTACTTTGTGCGATTGCGATAGATTTATATCTATTGCGTTCGATTTAAACCGCGAACGCGAATGAACTCATTAACTACCTCGAAGTTATATCTATTCATTACCCCGCAGTCTAATAAGAGTACTAAGAGGACTTTCTGAATAACGATATATACTTCGTTCCGTTCCCGATTACAGCCAGTCCCGTCTTTGCCACCTGCAAACGTTCCACTGACAGCTCGTAGCTGACTTCGATAACTGGGATTGAGAGGTCCATTCACCGCTGTTGAAATATCGTAGGTGGCTTTTAAGTTTCGTAAACATTTTTCTTCAGTAATGTAAGCTATCTTCTTTACAAAAAAAAACACTGGATGAAACAAAAATATTGAAATCACATACGACAGTGAAAAAGAGTACTCGAGAAAAATAAAAGAAGAGATTCATTCGAGAAAGGACTGCGAAGATTCAAATAAAAAAATTATAAAGAAAAGGAAAAGAAGATTTATCTTTTAGTAATGATGTTTAGGAAGATACCTACGTGATAACACGTCACCTTTTTTTTAAATCTTTTTCGAAATCTGACTTTGACAGAGCAGCGCGGTTTCTTCATCATCATCTTCACGATCTGAAGAGACGATCGATTTTGACAGGGTTTTGTGCTTGCACAACGATAGCGTATGTACTATCGAAGAGGACGATACAGAAGTACATACTTCGTTTTCCAAAGATTTGGATAGTTGAATTTCCAGGGCACTCATTCCGTAATTTTTCAGACGATTATCGTCCAAACGATAGACCTCCAAAAGTAGCAACTAAGTGCCAAATTTACGAGTTTGAGACCTTAGTCCGGTGAATTTTCCACAAATGTAATGAAAGCTGACGAAAGTGAAACAAATTCAAGCAGAATGTCACTTCTAATGGTCATCAAAGTTTCAAAAACGATATCGTTTCGACGATTATTGTTATACGGGTTTTTCCCCCTGACCTAAAACTATACTGACATGGACCGACAAGTTATTTGGATGTTCACACCAAATAGTCGACAAGATCATATACGAGATATTTAGAACTATCATTGACTTGAAGTTGGCGTAGTAAAGAATTTGTCAAGATGTCAAGATTCCATTTAACGGGCATATACTTTCTGCCCACCAAATTTTGCAGATAAATTGGTTCTTGCACTTTACCAAGTAGTCACGTTCCACTGCCACTAAAAAGCTGCGACTGTAGGCCATCAGCACAAGCAGCTTTGTTGAAGTTAAGTTTGGATATTGCTTACCTTGTGCTGGGTTATGAGTGAAGGAACATTTCGACTATCAGCATATCCATAGGTGGAATGGATTATACTGCCTAACAGTGTATTGCCATTTGACAGCCTGCAGGAAAGTTCTCTCCAGTACAGACTGTGAATCTACAACTGCCACCCTCTGAAAGCTTCTCTGTTCAAACCTTGCATCCTTTTGAAGAACTACCGGAGCGTAAGAAAATTCGAATGTTCGAGTCCCGAAAGAACCAAACTTAAGGTATTTTCCCACTGCGTCACCTCTCGCGATCATTTTGAAACATTCGAGGGTATAAATGTCATGAAAGAGCTTCTCTATTAGACGTTTGGACTCGGCATCAAATTGTTGATCCCTTCCATTCGTCCCAAAAAGAAAAACTAACACAACACGAATGGTTGAATATTGGGTCCCTACGTATCTGTTGCCCCAACTATTTATTTTTATTTGTTTATAAGAGCATTCAAATATTGCCTCTGCTTTTAATGGTCAGTTTAGAATAATTCTGTCCCACCTAATCAATTAGGGCACACAAAATAAATCTGGCAAGATACAACAGATGCGTCAATTATTTCTGAACAGCTTGTGTTACAACTTATTCGTAACAAAACAATTGTACCAACGCAAAAATGACAGACAAAACTACGTGAAAGTTGCTTTCGTTCAAATACGGTTATTACGGAATACGGATACTTAGCAATTAACAGTAGGTACTTAAAGAACTTAAAACATAGAATTATGACATTAGCTTCCGTTTGCCTTTGACTAGTCTTGTAGTTCATCGGTTGGTTAATCTTTGTTACAACCCACTGCCAACTTGATTTAAGTCAGCCTGTTGCGTCCGGTCTTTATGGAATGTTGAAACTGAAGTCAAAGACGTTTTCTAAGTAAGATACAGCTGGATTGCTAAGTGTCCTACCCGAACTTTCGGAGAGTCACAGGCACTTGGTTTGGTCGGTTATATAGAAATTCTTTAAGCAAGTTTGAAAAGGTAAGTTGAATAATATAACGCATCTACCAACAGGTGTTTCAAACACTTAGCATATCGATCTTTCCACCTCTATGAATATTTGACTACCCGGGGGACATATTTGTTATTGGGCCTTACTAATAATCATTTTTAACCTTCACACTAAATATTTTGTGGGTCACAATGTGCAATTTTGTATCGAAAATTTCGCCATTGTTCGAAAAATTTAGTCTGGACACAATAATGACTAGTAAAGGGTTTTCCAATGAGAGGTGTTATTGTGAATAACCCGCTATTTCGGTAGCTGTCACTTTTGAAGCTCTTATTTGACATTTGACAAGCAGAAACTACGCCATTACTAAAAATGGAACGATACACGCTTGAACAACGCATTGAAACTATTAAAATTCACTACAAAAATGGTGAAAATCTTGCAGTCACAGTTCGCAAAACTAAAGCATATTTTGGTCGTCGTTAAGCACCTTGTCGGACCGCAATACAGAAATCGGTGGAAAAATTCGAGCTGTTGGGACAAGTTAGTGATGTGAAGAATAAAACCCGTGCACGTCGCTCAAGAACAACTGAGAATATTGCTGCTGTAGCCCAAAGTGTTGAAGAAAACTCAGGTTTGTCCATTCCTCGTCGTTCTTTGGAACTGGGCATTCCACAAACGTCATTATACCGTATTTTGCATAAGGACTTGGGTCTTAAGGCTTATAAAGTTCACTTAACACAAGAGCTCATGCCGGCCGGTCATCAACGGCGCTACGTGCCACACAAGCAACGAAACCATTGATCTTTTACGGGAAAAGTTTCCGGACCGTGTTATCTCTCGAAGAGGTGATCACAATTGGCCACCGAGATCTTGTGATTTAACACCTTGCGACTTCTTCCTTTGGGGCCACGTGAAAGATAAGGTCTACGCCAACAGCCTCAAAGATAAAATTCGTGAGGCTATCGAGGACATATGGCAGCCACTTTGCGATTTGGTTATGGAAAATTTCATGAAAAGGATGTGGTCCTGTATGCGTGCTCGTGGTGGCTATTTGGCTGATGTTGTTTTTCATTATTAACGGCATACCTTCCTCTTTATTATGAAATAAACATCCGATCATTTATCTTGAAAAATGGTATTTTTCTTTGAATACCAAAATAACACCTCTTATTGGAAAAAACTTTAGTATCGCGAAATGACTTCAAAGTGTTACCACTTAAGTCCGTTAGTCCTAAGTCTTGAAAGGCTCTATGTGGAACTGCTCCGTGCTCTCTGAGTATTACTGGGAGTATTTCGATCTTATTGTAAGGCGTGGTGACTTCTTCAACGATTTGTAGTCTCTATTTTTGCCTTTCAGTGTAGCAAAAAGACATTCAGCTTCTGCAAAAACCAGCCTCTTACTACAAATCCTTGAAAAGTCACATAAGATTTAGCTCCTTCTTCAGCTCATATAGCTATACCGAGTTTGACATCAGTTTTCAAAATGTGTAGGTAGGAGTTTTCAGAGCTCAGTTCTAAATTCAACTCAAGCTTTCACGTATCACAAACCGATGTCTAGTTTGTGATTGAAAAAACCTATTCGGACTGACCCTTACTAATAATCATTTGTAAGTCACAATGGGTGATTTCAAGCTAAAAATGTCGCCATTGTGAGATCGTAAAGTCTGGCCTGGACACTCGATATGATTTATTTAGAATCGCGATGCTTCCACGCCACAGTTGTTCTCTTTCGTGTCGGCTTTCTCATAAGTTTAATCAGTTGCCACTTGGAGGACCTCGATTAAAATCGCTGTCAACACCGTAAGTCTGGGGGAAAAATCAAGGACCGTCAACCGATGCTATGTTTGTTGGGTTTTGGGACATGCCGACCGATCTCGTTGGAATCCAAAGGCGTCGTCCCATATCACCAATTCTATTTATATACTTCGGCACATAGTGTTGCATTGTATGTCGAATGGCGAATGCCCATACCGACCACAAGCAGCACATCCATATGACTACATACGTCAACTTGGACGTAATTCCCTTACAAATTGAGTAATGCCCGTACAACAAAAGAACAAGAAATTCCATCATGGTGCTGGTAACAACGAAGAATGCCTGTTAATACATGGAATTGCATGTTATACACTTGGCATTGTGATAACATATGATCGGACAGACAATTGTCAATTACCACATAACTGCGGTGTGTGCAGTGAAGGCAAACTTTTTGTTTTGTTCCGCTTAGTGGATAGCTGGTGGAATTTCGAACCGGCAGACTTGGGGAAATATGCAGCGTCTCCCCTAATTGCAGAAATTGCCATAACTCTGCGAACGCTTTGTTCGTTCTCTCTCTCGCTCTGTAGCGATCAGCGTATGATCTATCGGCAAACACTTCACTTGCATCTTCGCTACATCAACTAGATACGGCGAGAGAGACTGCATTCGCGATGCTGTGCCTGCACACAACGACCCATACGTCGCAACTCTCCCATATGCGCTGTATATCGCGTATACTCAAGACTCAAGCCACAGATCACGGTAATTGCGATCACGAACCAATATGAGTAATGATATAAATGTTCGTTTGCAATGTTTGTCATTTTGGATCGACGCGTCTCGCACTGTTCGCGTCTATTTCTGCTCCATAGATACTAGTCGTCGTCGTTGTCGTTGTCGTCGTATTCACCTATACGGAGACGGAGAGTATATCTAGCTGGTGGTGTTGGGCCGCCATTCAAAGTTTTTCTTTTAATAATCCCACAATTTTCTCGACGGTGTGGAGCTGTGTCTTGCTTTATTATTTAAACATGTAGGTACATATAGATGATTTTTATTTTACTTTCAAATATACAATTGCCGTCACATTGCGCGCACAGCTCAAAAACCGAATCATCATCGAACTAGTCCCCATTTTTCATAGTCGTCTCCGTCGTCTTGTCGCTGCCGCCGCCATAGATGTTGTTGTTGTTATTTGCTGCTTTTGAATTATTTTTCTTTTTTCTTTTTTTCATTGTATCTGCGTTGCCGTGTGCCATTCATAGTACGTTGCGCGATTGCAAACAGAAACAACCGCCACCACTTCGTCGTCGTCGTCGTCGTCATCGTCGTCATTGCTGACTGTTTTAGTCGATTTTTAGCTCGCCACCCGACCGATTTTCTTTTTAGCCTACCCACTCGATTCAGTTCGCCAAAGACTGTCAACGTTGAGCGTTGAGATTCCAATAGCTCAAGCAGAGCAAAGCACAATAAAACGTATAAAATATATTTAGTATTCACCTATACTGAGTCGTGTACGAGCGCTTCGCGACGTTGATCACCGCCGCCGCCGCCGCCGCAATTGTGGAAAACAAATTACAAATAACATATAGCGAACATTTTAAAAATAAATACAAAAATTTAAGAATAGATACATACGCGCCAGACGTTTCAAATCGATCGCTGGTTGTACTCGTGTAGTGAAATATCTGCTCGCGTCGAGGCAGTCGTCCCCGTGTTGACACCGCCGCGACCCCCACCTCCACCGTCTTTGCAACCGCGGTCACCGTCACCTTCGTTGCCGTTGCCGTCGTCGTTGCCGTCGTTCTCGTTATTGCCATCGTCATAGTCGACATCTAGGATCAATCAATATTGCATACGCGTACAGGTACAGGCACTCTGCCAGTGTCAGTGCAACCAGATTTGTTGATACATTTTCTTGACATTTTTGTTTGCCGCCCCCCCAACCCTCTTTTGGCCCTTTTTACCCGTCCGCTATTGTGAATCCGCGTGTGATTTTGTTTCATTTTTTTTTTCAAGAAAAACTGTTGTGCTTTTAATTATACGATACGTTGTTTCTGTTGCCGTTCTGTAACCGCTGCGCCATGCAATTCGTTTCGGGAGAAAACGAAAATATATCGGCACCGACCACCGACACAGGTTAAAAACGTAATTCTATTTGATTTCCCCTTAGATATCTCTCGAAGTTCCCTTATCACAGCAGAAACAGTTCGGATGAGATACGAGTATGCGCGCGGCTAAGGTGTAGCGTAATTTATCAGTTCAACAACTATTGTAGCAACCATAAAAGTGTAGCCCCCGTCCTGATAAACCAACATAAAAAATACGAGTACTCGTTGAGAAATAGTGTAAAGGTGCTTAACGTTTTTTGTGTCATGTTAGATTACGTATGAGTTTTGTGTTTGGTTCTACTCTTTAATAGGAATCACCTATTTTCGGATTCTGCACCTTTAGATGCAATCTAGTCAGCCAGTATGTAATCCATACTCACTCACCTCGCACATAGGTACCTATCCACGGTTGGACACATAATGATCGTTTGATAAAATGATCAATCACCACCACCACAATGTGAAATATTATACACCGCAATAATGCTTGCGGGCTGGCGGCGTGGAAACGGCTGGCATACGTACTCGTACTCGTATATACTACATGAATTGTATGCCATTGTGCACATGATTTCACTGTGCAATGCATTCTGCTGTGTGCTAGTTGCTTTGGATGAGCGAAAGATCGTACGTGTCTCCAGATGAATTGCCATTGCTACATTCGGTACCAAATTGGTATCTCAAGAGTGGAGCAAAAAAAAAAACGAAAAACGAAAAACGAAAAAGCGAGCACAAAAGTCCGACTAAACACCCACAAAAATATAAAAGTACCACCACTACATAGAGACTGCACTATGCCATACCTACCCTATGGTCGTATGTATATTTTTGTTATTGATTGAGGCAGGTCGGTGGCGGCAGCAGCAACAGCACAGCGTGGCATAGAATTCACGCGCCGATCGCGAGCCGACAATCGTTGCTGCTAAACTAGATACAATCATCGTCAAAACCCTAAAATAGCGAAACAAAGCATAAAGCTAAACAGAAAAAAAATAAAAAGAAAAATGCTGAAACTGCTCAATGAAATAAAGCAGAAAGAAGTAGATTTGGGGGGACAAATCGCCGCACCCGGTTGCCGACCGACACGGGCGCCGCTGATTGTATTCGTAACAAATTTGCTACAAACGAATAAACACCAAACAGCGTATTGTAGTAGAGGGTGTTCTGTGATAGATAGATACGTTCGATTTGATTTATTAACTCAACCGTGCACCGTGTTTTTTTTTTTTTTTTTTGTGCGGCCAATTGATTGCATTTCATCCGCACCGCATGCATGTCGGCTATTTGACCGTTAAGGCACATTTGCGCGATTATATTGGAGCGGTAATTGTTGCGTTACCAAATTTGTTCGATCACGGTCATTCACCATCACCAGAGTGAACTTAACCAGGGGTCGAATCGCGTCATCCGTTAACGAGCATTACGTGACGGAATTTGTTTTTGTTTCACATGCAAAATCGACATAATTCCGTGAACGTATAGCTCGTTCACGGACGACGCGATTCGACCCCAGTTTGTACCGCGGATATGTGTTTCATTGTTAGTAATGAACAATGAGAGAGGGAGAGATAGAGAGAGATGAGTGCTTTTACAAATGGGGAGTAAGGATAGCTTGTTTCAAAAAAAAAAAAAAAAAGTAAAAATACTGGGGACGTTCAAGTATCTAGTTTAGTAAGTCTGACAGCTCTCTCACTAAGTGAATCTCGGTTTTGATTGGTCGAAATCGGTCGAGAGAGCAGCTGTTTCAGTTGACGTTTATGGAGGGGTAGCCGACGAATCTAGTCGAGAAATTCGTGACTGAGTACTAAGTTGACAGTTCTCATATGTGGCTGACGTAGAAAACGTGACGTCCCCGACCAATCTAGTTTTTGCGTTCAGGTTGCATCTCATCCAGACCAATCTAGTCGACTTAAGATGACTAGATTCTTGAATGCGGCCACTGATGCCATTTGGTTGGAATTGACTATGAAAATCGACTTTAAAAGATTGCGGTCAAAAAAAGACTAAAAAAAGTTTGCTTCGCCAGCAAGTTCATAAGCGAATCATTGGCGATTCGCCGAAAAGCTCCGCGAAAGTTTATATAATCCGAACATCTTCAGAGGAAGTTTATTAAAGTTGGGAAGGGAAAAACAATTAAAAAAAGCACTGGTAGACAGAGGAACAGCTTAAAATTTTTAAATATTGGAAACCCTCCAGTCATCTAAATTTCTGTTGTAATATTTCCCCCTAAAGCACAAGATGACACATTTCGAAGCTGAGTTTTTGTGTTCTGTCCCAGATGCAATATGTTACAAGCTAGAATGAAATGGCGTATGACCTTCTTGGTGGCCAAAGAAAAAATTTAAGATGTAGGTTTAAAAAATATAAAGAATATCCATCGAGGCATCCGTCGGAAAAAATTCCGAAACGAAAGTCAAATTTATTCGGAACTCCGGGGTCGAATCACGACATCCGTCACGGAATTAAGTCGATTTCACATGCAAAACAAAAACAATTCCGTAATCTATTGCTCGTTCACGGATGACAAGATTTGGCCACAGATTGCGTTCGAAATATCCGTCTCGGAACAAAATAATTGAAGCATATAAACACGTTCATTTCGATTTAAAATATTCCCTGTGAGAGGGCTTTGGTAAAAATGTGCTGTGTGGGGTATAGCTGTCAAAAGTAAGTGACATAACGCAATATGATATCGGGGAATTTTTCCAAAAGTTATATAGAAACGAATATCTGGAATGGAATCTCTCCGATTTCGTACAAATACCAGCTTCCCGGACCGCTATATTTTGACCATCAGGCCGTTAGTCAAACCAAAACATCTATCTAGACTGCACAGCCGCCCGTGTTTAGAATATCTAAATTGCGAAGCTATTTTTCCACTTGGGAGTGTTTCTTGGCTATATAAATGAAGTTAGCTATGACTTGGCGTACACCGAAACTTGTCTATAATTGTCATTGAAGGGCAATGCATCTGGAGAGTCATAAGGCTTAAAAGTAAGTGTTACAAAAGGCCTGGTGTTGGCTGTACCTCTAGAATTTTGACAACTTAAGGCACTCCATTCTTATTCAGCATTCAGTCATGGAAAAGCACACGGAACTACTACGTTTGGGTTCGACAACTTTACATTGTGTCAATCTGAATTTCCATCGCAAAATCAGTCTAAGCGATGGAGCCTGCTTTAACGGCTTCACTAATAACAAAATCAAATCTGGACAAGTTAGTAAATCAAAACCTTTCGAAAAGTATCATCGCACAGCAAGCCACATAGCCAATGCATTCTCCTAGATTATTGTATCACCAGCTTAATGCACGTGCGTTATATGTACCTAGTTTAAATAAAAAATGTCCCCGGATTGACGGTGTTTACACAGCTAAAAGTTTCGGAGAAAATGGAGGTAAATACATACATTTCTTTCCGGATACCTCGAGTGGAGTGTTGAAGTTGACCAAAGGCAAGATCTCATCCATTAGTCTTACTCGGCAAAAACTCTGCTAGAATCGTATAGTTTGCTTTGAAGGTTTTGCCATATTTTGTGCCTTCGTATTTTTGGTTTAAAAACAAGTAAACTGCTTATGTCGTTTTCCATTGGACCAGAAAAACACTTTTTTTCCACATTCAGAGCAATAGAAAATGTCACAGAATAGGATTTTTATTTTTATTGCTAACAACTCCACTTAGTCACACTTTTTATACTATGGGGATGGCAACACATGTAAGCGCGAGCGCGACCATTCTATACAAGGCATCTCCCCCACCTACTATTTATATTTGACAAGCTAACAAACTGTGAGTAGTCTTGTCAAGAATGGTAGCCCTAAGAAGAACAAAATATTAAAAATATCTGTGATGAGCATTTATTCCATCCAACATAAGAATGCGTTTTAAAAATTAGATCCGTGAACATTTGGTCGATTCGCAGCGGGTTCTTTCACCGGCATTCGCCGAAACGTCAGTAATTTCATATAAAACATGGTAATGCCTGCGATTCTCAAATGAACTCGCCGACGAGGAGCCTGTAGAGAACGAAATGCAAATGTTTGGTTTGCTGGGATGGAGTGGAGTCATTGGCACATGCTCCTATTCAATAGTGCTTAAAGTCAAAAACAGAGCTACCAGGTACCAGACAATATTTTTTGGGAGTATTGTGGACGTTCAAGTATCTAGTTTAGTAAGTCTGACAGCTGTCTGACTAGATGTAACGCGGTTTAAATTGGCTTAAATCGGTCATATGAGTAGCTGTTTCAGTTGACGTTTATGAAAGGGTGGCCGATGAAAGGGTGGTCATGGAATTTGTGACTGAGTACTAATTTGACAGTTGGCATATGTGGCTGACGTAGAAAAAGCTACTTTACCGACCAATCTAGTTTTTGGGTTCAGGTTACATCTTATCCAGACCAATTTAGAGAACTAGATTCTTGAATGTGGCCATGGTAAGGGAATGACTTGCAGTGTTGTCAGACTCATATTGTCGTGTGTTTTTCTTAAATTAAAAGGAGACTTTGATAAATTATCAGTAATCATGGGTTATAGTTTAACGCAGAACGAATTGTACCTCTTTCGAGAACTAGGCTCGTTCGCCTCAAACACATTGTTCGTCTGTCATTCCGAGTGTCGAATTGTTCTTATAATTTCTGGGGGAATTTATTAAACAAATTGGAATGGCTTTGTATTTACTCTAAAGGGATTTCTTCAAATTGGATACGAGGTGACTGGTTTTAATTAAAAATTATTGTAGTGCACTAATTTGTCAGCAGGTTGTTGAGATTCTGTCTCCCAGATTATTTCCCCCGAGCTAGTCGGAGACGAATAAGATCAGTGAACAAAAAACCTCTTATTCTCGTTTGTAAATGTATCCTCTTTCGAGAGACAGAAACAAACACCTATATTTACGTTGTGTTAAACGATTCCTTTAACACATTAATGACGTACCCGCCATACTTCGAAGTGGTTCGAAATGCAACTCCAATTCCAACTCGCATTTAATTGTTGAAATCAGTTCGGAGATACGTAACAGTGTGAGCACAGAACATGTTTAGCCTAAAGTAATAATATTACAAGCCCAGTCGGGGATTTCAGAACCTGAGTAATCAGCAAAACGTCCCTGGGTAGGATTTCCTTTTCTACAATAAAAAGTAGTGCTGAATGGACGTTTAAGTGGCGCCAGTTAGTTTTTAATATATACACACAGTGCACGGTCGTACTAAGCCGTGTCATTCAATATGATCGTCTCTTGCGCACTGAGCGAAAAAAAAAGTTTTTTTATAGCTTTAAACAATTAAATATCCAGTACTATGCACATGTGCCTACCTCATATCAAAGGCGGCGTGCTGCTTGCCGTTGGTCATATGAGTTCTTAGTTAAAAAAATAATTACTTGAAGACCTAGTTCACTAGTTCAAAGCTTAGAGCTGTCAATTAATTAATTTAACCTTAAATTGCCAAACGCTAGTTTTTTGGCAGATATAATCGTGCCACCAAGAGAAATATTTGTGCGTACCTAATTTAAATATTTAGAAAAGCATTTTGTAAAATCATCAAAAATTTTAATGGCAACGAAAACAATTTCAGTTTTCTGTGAGAAACCCCAACTGACAGTGATATTTCGGTTCCTTCTGCATTTTTAACCTCAAATAAATTTCATAAAACATTTACAAAACATACATATAAAGCTGACGCGTATTTTTATAGCGATCCACATCGTGTGCCAAAAACCTTACTCAGTTAAGGGTCACGGCCAACACAATCTATCCAAGTGTTGATAAGTCGTACAGAAACTTACCTTTTCTGGGGAATTCCCCTTAAAACTGGAAATAGGGCAACATATCTATACTGAGTATATCCGCAATAAATTTGATTAAATATCCCCCCTTAGTTAAGTATAGTGTCTACAAAAATGTTCACAAAATGGCCAATTAAAATAAATCGTTACTTAAAATGTAAAATATGTGCAATAAACAAAATCTGGTCCGTATAATTTAATACTTTGGAAAACTTAGAGAAATAAACGAAACGTTGCAGCCCTCTGAAAAATATAAAGAAGAAAGAACGCATCTGTCTCCTGCGTTTGGAGGTACTTTGATGACCTGCCTCTGGGGAATTTTCAACTTTCACCGTATTCTATCAGAACGAGACTTACCCTCTCGTGGGACATTTTTTACCCACGTGAAAGTGATGAGTCGTTCTCTGTGCCCTTTTTGGTATTGAACTCAGAGAAATGATTACTCCAGGTGAGGAATATGTCCCCTCATAGAGAACAAAAGCAGTAACATTAAATTTGAATCCTTCTATTATTTTGCACTTTATCCCTCTAAGATGTTGGATGGCCTGTCAGAAAGATTCAACATTTCGCAGAACTCCTTCGGAAACTACATTTATGAGTGGAATCAGACTTCGTATGCAGCGGTCGATACGTTGAACCCAATTTTCGATGACTCGGCCGCACATTAAGACCGATACAGCCGCTATTCTCGTTCAATTTTGGCTCTGAGCTTCTCTAACATCGTCGGCTTGTTGGCATAGACCAATGATTCAATGTAGCCCCATACAAAAAATCTAGAGGCGTTAAATTACACGATCTTGACGGGTCCGTTTCTCAAAATAACACGTTCACCGAACTGAGACTTCAATAACTCGATTGTTGCACCCGCTGTGTGGCTTGTGGAACCACATATCACTGATGTCCAATTCATGCAATTGCTCAAAGAAATAACGTTCCAACATGTCTCTGTAGCGAATACCATTTACCGGAACGTGACGGTCATTTCCATCGACGAAAAATATCTGCCCAATGACGCCACTGGCACGAAAACCGCACCAAACAGTGACGGATAAAGTGCTGTTTCATGAAGCACATAAGGTTTCTCAGTTCTCACCTGTCCAGTAATGCATATTTTGCTTATTGGCGAAGCCGTTTATCTAAAAATGCGCTTCATGGTTGAGGACGATTTTGCGAAGAAATTCTTTTAAAAGTTGACCACCGACTTGGATTTTCGGTAGCAAATTTAAATTATTTGTAAACGCTGTTCCTTCGTGAAAATGTTGATTTTTCTGAATATTTTGACATTGACAGTTCAGTAATCGGTTTAAGGGTGCGTTCACACTGAAAGTTTGAAGTTGTCAAGTCGCTAATGAAAGACTCTTTATAACCTCAACATCCAATGGAGCAGTTGGAATTTGCTCAAAGTTGCCCTGAACTCTCTCGACCTTTTACCCTAACCATTCTGGGTTAACACCGAAAAAAGACAGTTATTTGATTGTTAAAACACAAGTACATCAGGTCTCGAGTACACGTTTAAAGCATGAACTTTTAGATTGCAAAAATCACTCGTATCCAATCCAGCAGACGTGCTGCGAACCTGGATAAGTTAGGTAAGGCTAGGTAAGGTGGCTGCCCAGAAAGACACCCATAGACCATAAACCTTATATCTATATCTTATATCTTATATTAAGATATTGAGGGTTGTAATCCAACTATCCGTAAGGTGAGCTTAAATATATTTATTTATTTTTTTTGGTTACTGAATAGAAGCTCCAGAACTTTTCCTATTTTACCCAAACTCCAACTTAAGGTTATTTTTCACTGCGCCACCTCTCGCAAACGTCTGACAAGCTTTCGAGAGTATAAATGTCATGAAAGAGCTTCTTGGACTCGGCATAAAATTGTAGATCCCTTCCATTTGTCCCGAAAAAGAAAAACTCACACAAAACCTAGGCCTAGGGTCCCTACGGACCTGTTACGACAACTATTTATTTATTTATTTTCCATAGAACAGCCGTCAGCTGACTCCAATACTGTTTTGCGGGGTCATTGATGACAAATGTCGAAGCCGTTTCAAGTATTTCAAGCTCCGTTGGTGCTTCAAAATACGTTTACCAAAACCATCAGCCCCATTTGTGTGGTTCAAAGATGTGTACTTTCATTGCATACTTAGCTTAACCTTATTTTCACATAGAGAACTGTTAGAAAGACAGACTTTGGCCGATATACAGCCTAACCCTATCTTCAATATTACGTTTTACTTAAGCCACGCGCTATACCTACCTTTGCAATGCAAACCACTAAACGTTCTTTGGCCTCGGACTTGCATACTCCGGATGTATCTATCTGATTTCTACGACGCTGCAACCTCAGCCGACTTTTACGTTCACAAAATATGCATCAATTTGTAATTGAACCTACTAACATCCTACCTAAGAAGTCGCGTCACTCCGCAAACAAAATTCAGTGCATGTGCTAAAATTATGAAAAAATATATACAGGGGAAAAAACACACTTTCATTTGTCATCTTTGAGATGACAGTTTTTTTTTTGTCTGTTTTGTGAAAAAAGAGCCCACGAAAAATCGAGCCGACAGGAAATGGCGTTCGGATTGTGAAACCACAATTCGGCGCGCTGGCTGGAAACGAGTTTAAGCCGTTTTTTTAAAGGTTCGCCCACAAAAACGATAAAGGCCCACACTCAGCCCCAATACGCCCATTGGGCATGCGACTGCATCCGAATACAATTGCGCGCCTCTACCATATGCACGCATACGCAAACGGAATAATTGCAATTATCGTCGCGTAATAAAGTATATTCGAAAATAGTTCCAGAGCGAATTTGCGTCCTCTGCTTGTGGGCTTGCTTGCAAATGCAAATGCCTGCGACAGCACAGTACGCACATTTATTTCGTACGCGCCATCCGATCTATCTTGTGTCAAAGCTCTCTTCTCCTCCTCCTTCGGCATGCATGCGGCTACCGCTTTTATGCGCCCACCCCCCCCACATATCCCAGCCTAACTATGCACTCACACACACAAGCACACTCCTGTGTGCGCTGGGAAAACAATTGAAGAAAATACGAGGCAATCAAATGGTATTGTGCATTCACGCAAATATTCCGCATAAATGTGTATGCATGTGTGCTCCAAATGTGCGACCACCACGCGTATCCGTGTGAATTGAGCGAGCGCGCGAGTAGGTACAGGCAGGGTATAGCGTTAGCGTATAGCCGCCACATGCGCTCAATTCGTAGCGCAGCATAGTGAGCATAGCGATATACTACTCCGTAGTCCGTATAGAGCAGACAGTAGAGTCCGCAATTGCTTTGCTATATTGCGCCCTGTTGCGATCGTGTCGGTCTCCGCTCCGATCTCGTCTCGTGTCTCATGTCTCATGTGTTTCATTCGTGTGCTTTATGTGCGCGGTGCTCTCTTTTTCTCTACCTGCTGTCACTGTATGGGTATGCGCATCTGAGAGCGCTCGATCTCGATCTGACTCTGGGCTATAGAAAAAGAGTTTTCATCAGTTTTTCGTTTATTTATTCAACGACCGATCCCGCGTGTGGACACTATTTTCCAAACGCTGTTCTAAGCCCTCAACTTACCATCACACAATTCCAAAGAAATAAATAATACAACAAAAAAAATTTTAAACACAAAAATCGTTTCGTATCTTTAAATTGTTGCACTGCACAGTGAATTCAGTTAGTTTGGCAATCGATCTGCTTCTGGTTACTTCAAGTACAAATCGTCTCGTTAACAAATATTTCTCGTAAAATTTAAACAAAAAAAAAATGTCTACATAAAATCGCGTTCACGAATCTATAGTACCGATGCTAATTTAAAACTTTTTTCACAGGAAATATGGTCCCCATTTTAAATAAAAAATCAATAATAATATAATTAAACGAATATCTACAATCAAGTGTTCTTAATGTGAACGAATGTGTGATTATCTTACCAAATTTAAAATATATCCATGTGTATATATTTGAAATAAGTGAAATAGTGTATCAAAAAAAAATTAAATAAATTACATCCAAATAAAAACAAGTGATACTTTTTTGTAGACAACTGAAAAATAGAATCTAAACTAACCATAAGCAAAGGAGACTTCTAAAATGGCATTGTTGCAAAGTTTATTGGGAACATTGAAAGTGTTTCTACTTTTGAGCGTTTTCCTAGTGACCATCAGTGCCCGACGACATTCGCCGCTGCTCGTCGAGGATCCGGAAGCTAGACGTCCAAATCGGCAAGGAGGTGAGTGATTTGTTTTCTTTTCCCATATCAATATGACAATGTTTGAAGCTCAATTCAACACTCATGATCGTGATGATCAGTGGAAACGTTATTTCCTCGGCGATCAAAAGACAAAAATTTCAGTCTGTTTCGATGTTGCGTTGATTGATTTCGTCCGAGTTTCAACAGTTTTATTGTTTCTCCGAAGAGATGGAGTACGATGGAGATCCGAAATTTTTTTTTGTATGTTCACACAAGATCGATTTAGGATAAGAATAATGAATTTTGTTAAGGGATCGTTTTTTATCTGTCGCCGAATCCGATTAGTGCTAGAAAGGAGGGATGAACTCTGATTTACAGACAAAAGTAAATGATGGTCATTTAGGTTTCTGAAATACCCTTGTTATCGCTCTTGGATGTGTCTGTGGTCTTGAGAGTTATTTTCTTCTTAATCGCCAGATGTCCCCGGTGGGTATACTATGATGTGATCGAAGGAAAAAGTCGCCGCCCTTGAGCTGGTCAGGCTTGAGGAAAGTCGTCACTTTCCTTAGCTTTTTTTATAACTGATATTTTTTATATTCACGAATTTAACTTTAATAGCGGTCTCTCTAAGCAAAGCTGCAACAATTTGCATATATGTCAAACACTTGTGCTGTCCACTATTTTAGTCGGTGAGACAAAAAGTATTTTAGGTCCTCCGGAATTGACCCAACCGGGTCCCTATTTCCCAACTAGGTCTGAATGCACCTTTGGGTTTTGGAATCTTATGCATTTTAGGGCTAGTTACCACACATAGGGATTGCGATAAATCAGTGAGTGGCAGTCACCCATTTTGTTGGGTTCGGAAATTGGGAATTGAATTTCTTTGAAATTGATCACTAATTGAGTGCAGATATGCAAGTCCGTTCGCTTCTTGGACATATATTTCCAGAGGACTCTAACTTACAACAATTAAGACGCGGATCACAAATGCAAATTGAGTGAGTGCAGATATGCAAGACCGTTCGCTTCTTGCAGACATATTTCCAGAAGAAATTTAGGCGCAGAAGGAACACCTGTTGATTGGTCTTAAAGTTGAACAACCATTGTGAGGTTTGCTTCTTGACCATAGGCAAACTATAGCTCAAAACTGATTTTCTGAGACTGACTTTCTATTTTCTTAACCAAAAATGGTACAGAATATGATAAAAACCAAACAAGAGGCTGAAGTTCATAATCTTGCCGTCGAGTTACCAGGAACTCGACTAACAAAAGGGACACGCAAGACGTTTTGCAATGAAAAAGTGCCGGGAAATATTGTCTAAGTTCTAAAAAATAATAATCATTGAGGAATCTGATGACGCTTTCAAATTGTTTGTTTCTGTCAACAACAATAATTTGACAAATTTATTTATCTAAGATTCAATTTCGTTTGACATTTCTGAGAATGTTCAAAATAAATGTTTACCAAACGGCATTTTCTTAACACAGATTTCTTTAATAGTATTAATTGAAATTAAATAGTTTAACTGTTACCCATCACCGCCAGCAAATCGCAATTAAGCCAACAAGACAGTTTTGTTGTCTGTAGCTACCGAAATAGATTCAATTCTGACAGATTACTTCGAAAGTAAATTATTTAATTATTTATTTATTTAGTTAGGATTGCAAAAAAAAAAAGCAATTTTATCGGGTATCAATTTCACGCCCGCCCAAGTCAAACGAACGAAACCCAACCCTAAACAAATTGTTTATTCACACGCACATTCGCGCATACTCTCACCCCCCTAAGCTGTTTATGATTACAAATTTTTATTATTATGGTTTTATTGCTCTTCCGCCCAGATTTACTTGTCACTACACATCATAATATATCATCCCTAATCGACTGTGGCAATTGAATGGAAATCCCATCGCGCACACGCACATATGTCTGCTCCGGAAAAATGGGAATTCCCATCCGACTGGTGTTCTCATTTTTTTTTTTTCCTTTCCTTTCGTTTCGGGATGATGCGATATATAGGAAATGCATCTATCACGAAACTTACCTGTTCATGAGATTGTTCATAATAATTTTTTTTTGGTATTTCCCAGCAGACAGGTAGTCTAACCAAAACTACAAAAAAGAAGAGAGCGAGAGGAAGAGAAACAAGAAATAACGTCAAACACTATAATGTGATGATGGAAGATGGACTTTCGATATAATAGAAAACATAGAACAAATTCTATGGGGTGCTAGTTGGTGGTGCCAATTTGTCTACCTGATGGTCTGCCATCTACCTTAAGCTCTTTAAGATCAAATTTAGTGATCCCGATGCCATTGCAACAAGGTTTGGGTAAACATTTCCAATTCTCTCATTCTCAGATCCATCGAAATGGTATTAATGAAACACGGGTGCATTATCCCATAATGAATAGGAACACATACACTGCACGGCGGCAGCGGCGGTATTCCTTCATTGTTGAATCAATGGCACCGCAGCTGTATGGGGATACGTTCAGACGTTCACAGAGCAAGATAACAAACAAAATGTGCCGTAGAATGGATAAACATTAATTTGGCTTAGGAATTTAAGGAAATGATGGTTTTCTTTCTGGCTACAACCACCAGGTGGTCGTCGATCCTGGATATCATTGTTCATCCAGGCGGACGATGGGTATTTCATTCTTAAAAAAAAAATAATTCCAACTATACATAGATATTTCTTTGAGGTTTAACTTTTATTGAATGGGCAGCGTATATGCAAATTAAAAAAGAGTAAAAAAAATGTGTGTGCGTTAAGTCATACTATAAATTTCCAATCTCTGGAGAAAAAAAAAAAAAGAAAAAACCGGCTTAAGAGACTCAACACGAGACTCTGTGGGCATGATGCACGGTACTTCGTCTGCCCACACGTGACAATGTGGGCGAATACTACGCCAAAATTCAAAGACTTAATTTTTCGTTCGTTCTTGCTATGGTGAATGTGAATGGACGCGGAGTCTACTGTTGAAAACTATCCAAACCTTTGCCGTTTTCTCTGCATACGAGTATCTGTGCCTATCTTCTTCTTCGATCTTCAGCCGAAATAAAATATTCCATTAAAACATGTATGCCACTTCCATTCATGAGTGTCGAGTTAGACATTTAATTAATGGTAAAAACATCTACAGAATTAATGTCGCCATAAGTTTCCGTCTTCTCTGCGCGGGAAGTACCCACTTTGGTTGGTAAGCATTTCGTTTAGTCGGTCTGGGGCTGACTCAAATGTTCTGCGCGCACCCCGACGAATTCTTCGTCATTGTTATTGTTACAACTTCGGTTTGATTTTGGAGAGATTCTCGCTTCACCACTGAGACTGAGACTGAGATCCGTTCTTGCCTCTTGGGGATTTTCAAATCGCTCGTGGGCGTTTCATTCAGTCTCGCATGCCATTAAGAAAGCAAATTTCGGACCTTAGCATGGGCGACGAACAAATAAACGTGGGAGACTGTCGGCATTGACATGCACTCTTCGTTGACTTCTTTCATTCACATGCACTTTTGCCAAAAACCAAATAACTGCATGTATAGGTATATAGCATACAAACCTACTTATGGTGGGTATAGGTCATTGATCCGAAAACGTCGACAATGCGACGCAAAATGTACCAATAAACGAAATAACCCTTTTTCGTAGTCCGCTCCATTTGTAATGACAAGACATTCCGCCACCACACAATTTAGTATTCCACAGAGGGAGTAGGTAGGTATACTCGTATCTCAAAGTGAAAAACCAACAAAAATGTAAATTAATTCCCGGGCTTTAATCACTTTGCTCTCTATTGTTTCTCGAGCTGTCATGTCATCCAACTTCATCATCATCGTTTAGCATCATGATCAAAATGGATCGATAGCGATCAGTAGTTGATTGTATACATTTTAAATTGCTCCAACTTGTTCGTACACATAAATTCACAGCTAATAGTGAATTTCAATTAAAACCGATCTAGGTACTCGTACATTGAATAGGGGGTCGGTGAGGGGAAAATATTTTCAACGACATACATATGTGCGGATATACAGAACATCGCAAAATTGCATGACGCACTCCTGGCAAAGTATTTAGTCATGTGAAGCGCAAATAAAAAACTAAGAAAAACGTAAAAGAACACAGAGTAGGAAACGAGGAGACGAACGCTTGTACTTTGATGAAAAAGTTGTATATCGCAATTTGTTTATTCAGCAGACGGAACGGCACATTTAAAAAAAAAAAATAGACGAGTAGGTATGCCGATGTGCGAAATATTTTACGAGGAAGTAACGCTTCAGTTCCGGTAGTCTCATTTCTTACCCGCATCAGACACGAAGTTTTGAAATAATGCAGGCGTCTGAAACTGTTTGATTTAATTCTGTATTATGACAGATAATTTCGGAAGAAGTCTTCTTTATTTTTTTAACTATTAGAACAGGCGCACCTATAGGTACGTCTGAGATAACGTTTGTTCGAATTATGGCTTGTCCAGCGGAATCAGCACTTTAATTCCAAAATTCGTGTCTTGTCAGCATTAGAAAAGCTGAAAAAATCCTACATAAAGGTAACAGAAAAAACGTCTTCAATTCAAAAAAAAAAAAAAAACAAAATTAAAATTCATTGCCTTGAACTCTGCAAACGATCTGGCAATGCCTTTGATCGAAAATTTCATCATTTTGAGGAAAGAACCAGTGATGGGACTTGAGAATAGCGAAACGGTGGTAGATAGCATTAAAAAAAGGTGGTAGAAAAGTGGTAGAAAATAAAATTTTCCACTTGCACTAAAATAATGCAAGCATTAGAGAAAGCCAAGAATTTACGCATTTTCACTTTCAATAGTTCTTGATATTATTAAAAAATTAAAAGTTTTTGAAGTAAACGCATCAAAATAAAAAGGAACTACAGAAAAAACGCCATAGATTCAACTCATCATTAACTACAAAATATAGCAAAACCCTCTCTCGCAAATACAGTCAAATAATAAAATTTTAGCGCAGTAAATGGTGTACTGGACGGGAAGCTTTTGCTAATGCAATTCTCAGAAAAAAATACTGATAGCTGAGTGTGTATGGGTAAAACTAATGTGGTTTTCCATTGGGCAAAAAAATCAATCTTTTTTTCGATTCGGATCACTTTTTGAAGATCTCGATAATTTTTTCAGATTTACACATACTGCCACAAATACCCACAGCTGTTTTACGTCATTTTAAGAAGTTTGCTTTCAAAACAAATGCGCAAAGTTTCGTCAAAACCAAAATAAAGAAACACATAAAACGCAATATAATGTTGGAGGAATTATTATCTTCATTGCCTTCCTCATCATCTGGAAACTACGAATCACCGAAACTACTCCATTTGTATCTACAACAGAGGAAACATTTTTCAAGTTGATATCCATAACTGATTTTTCCAAAAACGAATGCAATTTGAACAGCTGATATTGCTGTAAAATAACGCACTAATCCATTTACAAAAGCAGATCAATTTCGTTGCATGTTCCATGAGCCTCGTTAAATCTGAGATCTGAAAAAGATTTTTGGTGGTCCCAATGGAAAACGACATAAGGCGAGTAGGTATATGAACAATTTTTTAATTTAATGCAATGATGGCAAAGAAATATTATTAGCGAGTAGCGATGAGTAAAAGGTGGTAGATTTCGAGTTCAGGTTGGTAGAATTTCCAAAAGTGTAAAAAGTGGTAGAAATACCACTTAAGTGGTAGAAGTCCCATCACTGGAAAGAACAATGTTAGTACTAGTTCTGATAAACTTTAGTTCGATTTGACAGCACAGTGCGCTGTGGTGAAGTTGTCTTTTAAGATGTGCAGTATGAAAAATTAATTCATATTTGTATTAACAAACTTTGGCAGCACTGTATTGTGTTAAATCAAGGACAACCATCTCTTTCCAATTTCATTTTATTTCATTTCATTTTAATTGAATGCTTACACACTAGGACGCATTCTTTGCAAGAATAGTATATAATAGTGACTAGTTTTACACTTGGAACCAAATTATCGATTGGGTACGTTCAGAAAACAAGTTTACTAAGTGGTGCCAAATTTCTGAGTTTTTAGTTTTGGTCTAGATTGACCACGTTAACAGTTTTCTGTTTCTCAGTTGACGTATGCGGAAGGTTTACCCCTCGTAGAAGTTCTACGTGCTTAATTTTGTCAGAAAAGTTAGTTGACATTTTGTTTGGCGGGGTATTAATAGCTCGGCAAAAATCTAGTCCAAACAAATCTAATCGACCTAAGACGTCTAACCAATGTTGGTCACCCCTTTTTTCGCCTCGCTGTGGATATAGTGCAAGGTAAAGTTGTTTAGAGTTCCGTTAATCTTAGGGGAAAACCACAGTTATACAGAGAATACAAACACGCAAATATCGTTTCTCGGCAAAACCCCATAAAATCCAATCTCGTGATTTACTCACCAATAAAAAACAGAAACACTTGCATTCGTTTTCACACCTTGCAGCATGTGCAGCAGAATAGAACCAAAATAGAAAAAAACAAAAGAAATTAAACGAAAACAAAATGCCAGAAGTCAATTCGAATTCGTATATAATCGTTTTCTTCTTCGGGTAATTCGTCATTTCCGTCGATATATCCGTATACCGATCGCATGCACCGACTGTGGGCCAAAAATAAATTCAATCACCTGAAAAGGATAAATATATTCAAATGGCCGAATGCTGAACACACTCGTTGCCGACGAGCCCCCATTTTCCGCTGAGTGCAATTGCATTAGAATGCTCGCAGTAGGTACCTTCTACACTACTAGCCAATAAATTAGTTCGCTTCAAGTATGAGTAATTCGCTTGCTCAATTGAATCACGTGCTCGCTGGTATGTTGTGTCTTATTCATCGATAGATGTTTATAATGTTTGCCTCCAAAGTATAATCAATTTGTTATCTCGCACTCGCATTAGAGTGCGTGCATTCATTCTGTGGTGTGTGCCGCCGCCACTATGTCTTGTTGATTTTCAATTCGAATCATAAATCAAAAAGTATATTACTTCTCTTTCGAATGCCAGCAACTTAATTTAAAGATTTTATCCAAGTTTTCCCTTTGTCAGAGCGCCACATACCACCGTTTCTAGGGAGGACATAGACGAGTACCTAATGTCGTTGTTCGAAATCGAATGTAAATATTTGTTCGTCAAAAGCGATGTTTGAAGTAAATCTTAAAAGGCATGATATATGGCTTGTTGGTCGATTGACAGTTCAACACTCTTGGCTGTCAAATTTACTTCAGTAAATATTGGGAAAACTCAAAGTTTCAAATTTGTTTGCCTTTTGGGCACGAAAGACGCCATATGCCGACGCACGCACTGCATATGTGCATGCGTAATAAAACGATGTTTCATAATTCCGCTTCATATCACAAATGTTCAATCTTTCAAGTACTGACGTAAATTAAAAAGGAAATGTACTAAATTGACAGCGCATACTTTTGAACACATAAGTGTAACGCGCTTAACGTATTAATCGTAACCATTTTGTTTTCTTTTACATTTATTGGATTATTATTGCCCATGCTCACAGAAAGGAATAAACAAAACGAAAATTTTTTTTGAAGTATCTTGAACGTCATATCTGTCATCTGGCTATTTGAACGTTCGCCGAAAAGTAGGTGAATTGCCCGACATTCGACATGGATTTCCTCAATGAAATTTAAAAAATATATATAGATACTTGTGCTGACCGAACGATAATAATTGATTCAGATTCGTTATTGATATTGCGTTTCGAGGAGAATGACGGCCACGGTATGCATATACACACACTTGTTGTGTGATTATTTTTATTATTATTTTCTCCCCGGTTATGGCTTTTGTTTGTTTAAAAATACCAATACCGAAATTAAGTCCGCATAAAAAAAAACCACAACAAGCAGATATTTGGGCGATCGACTGAAGGGAATGAGTCAAAAGGTTTAAAAATACATTTATTTACAGAAAAATGGTACCTAGTGCACATTGGATATGTACATAGTACACTACTTGCAGACGTTTATTCCAATTTGAGTGAATATTGTTTGTAAAAGTAGACTTTTCAATGAAGCGTAGGAAGGTGTCGGTAGTCTCGAAGATGACCTTCATTTTGGACCATTGAGTGGGTATATTATATATGTCTACAGCAAATTTAGAAGCATACTTTAGTCAGTCTCAAATTCGTATTCGAGAGTTTTGGTTTTGTGCCGACGCTTACGACGTATTCCGAAATAAGCAAATTGTTGCGCGACATTAATGTCCGCCATAGATCGGCTGTCAAAGTTGAACGACATCTGCCGGCAAAACGTATTATTATACAATCAAGTCAAAGGTATAACTATAGACATTTTAAATTCGCTCAGTTACGAATATATTCAACTGCAATATTGTGTAGGTATTTCCAAAACCACCGCCCTCCAAAATAGAAGCGTCTAATTTTAATTTATAAAATTACAGCAGGAACTACGCCTCAGCAAATTATTTTTGTTTTCTATGAATGCATAATTTACTCGCGCGTTTTTTTTTATTTTTCTTTTGTTTGTTCCCTTGTGCATCGCAGACACCCAACACATTCCAGACAAAGTTGTTAGATACTTTGGCAACAGGCAAAGATAGAGAATCCTTCCCTGCTTTCGTTTCGTGGATATTACCCTATTAATATTATTGAGGCGACAATATTTTTTCGTTAAAAATTCTATTTGGACGCGTTCGCGTTTGTGCACAGTGTGTACCACAAAAATAACCTAGAATACGTTGCACGTTCACAGAATGGGGAGTGCAATGCACTTATAAATGTGCAATTTTTAACTTTATGTGGTTGGCCAGACGGATATTTGCGCCCGTAACTTACTCTATTTTTGCGCGCACATTTTGATGCGAAACGACTACGACGACGACGACGCGGCAGATTCAAAAAAATGATTGTGAGATGATGGCGATGAAGACGGGCGCGCAAAGAAAATTCAAACGAAAAACAACAAAAAAATGCACACAACTGTGTTATAGCCCACTATGAGTATGAGTATGAGCATTGAGCACCCTTCTTTAGCGCTGAACGCGCATTGTCTGACAATAAAGTGCAACTTAAAGTGTGCGGGCACAGTAATTTTATTGATGCAAAAGTGCACCCAAAACCAATTTAGACAATTTAGACCTCAAGATGTCTACGGTTTTGGCATGTGGGTGGCTACAACCATTGAAAGCAAGCGCCTATTCACAGTGTGTCTAGACATAGTGGTATACAAAATTTAAATCGTATCTTTTTAATCCCAATGACAACATGACATTTAGACGACAGCCAAATGGTCTCGCCGGCTACGGCTAATGTTATAAGTACGTACAGGGGGTATACTGTATACACTTTAATTTGAGCGAATGTATTTGTATATCTATTGGATATTAATTGAAAGTGTCAGATTACAACCGCAAAAACATCGCATCAATGCGACTTAAGGGAAATTTGACAGAAGCAGAGGAAACCAACAAGAATTTAGCGGTAACCTCAAACCAGCCAGAAATGCAGCAATCGATAAACAAGGAGTGCGAAAAATAACACCGAAAACAGACGTACGGACTACGGTTTACCAACGGACGGACGGACGTCCAAACAAAGGAGAAACGAAAAGAAGATATTTATCGAAATTCTCATTCGAAGAGGTGTTCCCTTTGATAATAAACGGCTGCATATATTGTAGTTGGCAGTTTCTCTTTGGGGAACAAATAATACGAGTGTTTCCTCACGTTGTTGTTGTTTTTTTTTTCTTGTTGTTTCTCATACAAATTTTTGTATACGAACTTAATGTACATATACACATATGCATGTGTAGATTGTGTGGATGCGTCGTCTTTTTTTGTATGCCTATGTTCGGCCACTTCTTTTATTTATTTCCGGCTGATGGCGTTAAACCGCATTGAAAGCTGACTGCCGCACTCGTGGTGGTGCTCCAATGTTGGACATGAAAAGAAGGCAATATTAAGCTAGGTAGAGATCCACATCCACGTGACAAGAGCATGGAGGCATGGAGCATGAAAGATCAATGTTACTGCGGTTCCATGAAAGCATCCGTTCGGATGGTTTGTCTTGTCTTCTTTGTGCGGTGTGATGCAATTCTTGTTATAGGGAATGTACTTGCATTGACAGTACAATTTCTGTGCTCAATTTTTGAACCCTTGTCTACATAGATGGCGCTTCAGTTTCGTTGACAAATTTGACATCTAATTTGGTTTTCTAGTAGAAGGATCATCTTTCTAACTTCTTATACATGCGTATATACATTAGAAGTACTACAATCATTGTTTACGATTTTTTAACTCATGTCAGCACTTTATTGCGCTTTAGTTGAAAAATTCCACCTCCGTGTAAGCAAACATTTCTAGTTCTAGAAGCACCTTTTCGGACCGCAATACAGAAATTGTTGGCAAAAATTCGAGCTGTTGGGACAAGTAAGTGATGTGAAGAATAAAACCCGTGCACGTCGCTCAAGAACAACTGAGAATATTGCTGCTGTAGCCCAAAGCGTTGAAGAAAACCCAGGTTTGTCCATTGCTCGTCGTTCTTTGGAATTGGGCATTCCACAAACGTTTTTTATGGTCGGAGTTGGATGGTATTGATCTGGACAACGTTTACTTTCAACAAGACGGCGCTACGTACCACACAAGCAAAGCAACGAAACCATTGATCTTTTACGGGAAAAGTTTCCGGACCGTGTTATCTCTAGAAAAGGTGATCACATTTGGCCACCGAGATCTTGTGATTGAACACCTTGCGACTTCTTCCTTTGGGGTCACGTGAAAGATAAGATTTACGCCAACAGCCCAGCGACCTCAAAGCTAAAACTCGTGAGACTATCGAGGACATAGGGCAGCCACTTTGCGATTAGGCTATGGAAAATTTCATGAAAAGGATATGGTCCTGTATGCGTGCTTGTGGTGGCTATTTGGCTGATGTTGTTTTTCATTATTAACGGCATATCTTTCTCTTTATTATGAAATAAACATCCAATCATTTATCTTGAAAAATGGTATTTTTCTTTGAATACCAAAATAACACCTCTTATTGGAAAACCCATTAATATAATATAATATGTGTTATAAGCTGATTTGAAACAAATTAAAAAAAACACTAACAGAACTGAATCTGGAAGAGTTTGAACTTAAGAAAAATACAGTAAAAATTGGCCGTACCCCTATTTCGAGGATACGCGATACAGAATGGCGCAGTTCATCGGTCCAGCCCTCAAATCTTGATCTCTATTCCAACTTTTGCCACACCGCCAATAAAAAAATCATACAAAAGCCAACTCAACGTCAGATGTCATTTCATGTCAAACCTCCACCAAATGAGCTGTTTGACGTTTGTGGTGTCAAAAGTTAAATTGCACCTCGTGCTACTAAATTCGACAAACCTATCCCACATCAACTCTGCCTGGAATTCATTAAACCCCAATTCATTCATTAAATGCACGTTTTAGTGCGATGAAAGTTTCTTTCATACTGATCTTTACCTACGTAATTTGGAGTTTCCTTTTTTTCTTGTAAACAAAACAAAACTTTGATTAATGAAACGACTCTAATACGGCACGCGTAGGAAGTACTCATCTAGACATATCAACTGATTTGTAAATTTGTAAGTGGGTTTCAGTTGCAGTAACCTGTAGCCGGCGTAGTATTTTCGTCTCTGTCCGAATTACGTTTATGAGTGGGTATGTAATTTCTAAAGCAAACAGTTTTTTTTTTTCTCTAGGATTTACTGAAACTACCTACTTACCGACTGCATGCATAATATCCGGTTTGTAACTAGTATGCCTAACCAAATCCGAAATAGAAAAAGAAAAACGCACGCTAGGAAACAGCACCAGAAATTTACAAACATGCGAGTACAAGTACCTACTGGCGCCACACGTCATGTCGCAACAAATTCATTTACCTTAAAGTGTTGACATCGTACCTGCAATTAGATTAACAGCAGCACTCTAGAAACTTAATTAAAACCCAGCTTATATGTGACACTAGCGGTGTGTACACGCTTTCGCATTTATTTATTTGCGAATATTTATACGACATCGCCAATTCTAGCGCCGAAAAATGTATTCATTTTATTGCGGGCATTCATTCGAAAAGCAATAATATTTTCAAATTAGAAACCATAAACTAATGGGATAGAGCCTCTCCCCTTCGCGCCGTGTCAAAGACTTAATCTACATGTCCTCACGATCAAAATTCCAACTGTCAAGTTAAATAAAAATTATATGTATATACGTTATACGTGTCTGCGTACTTTATGGCGCCAGAAGCTTATTTGTTTATCACGAATATACGAACTTGTACTTATGCCAACTTTCTGATAGCATCTTAATGATTTTTTTTTTCTGTGTCATTTTACAAGTCAAAAGCAGGAAAAAAAAAACAATATCCACTAGTGACATCCCCTCCCCGGGGGCTGAATGAAGCGATTACACCTGCCGTTGTACATAATTGGCTTTATCACAATTCAGCGACCGAGCGACGTCAGGCCCAACAAGGTGTGCCCAAATGTGGATGCATTTTTTCATTTGCGTTCCAAATATTTTACAATTCGAAATTAAAATAAACACAAATCCATTCAGAGACTGTCCATTTGTTGTACTCAATTAAGAGCGCGTCGATTGACACATACAAGGTACGAGTGCCTCAAACAGAAACTGAATTACCGAATCACTGTACGTTTTGCAACGCAGTGACGGGCATCTATCGAGGGCACATCAATGCATATAGCGCAGAAGGGGGTGTACGTAGCGTATACCCGCACAAAACTTAATCAAAATACAAACTGATTTTTCAATTAGTTTTTAATGGATGAGGTTGGCAAACGAAAATACCTCGTTTCCCATCAAAACATATACGTGAATAAATTGATACCTACCAAAACCCAACCAGCAGTGAATTGATTCCAATGCGCGATCCGCGATCCGCGATCCGCGATCGCGATGTGTGAATGAAGTGAATGTTTTGAGTTCATTTTGATTCGGAACGTTTTCCACATATGAATGGCGCCAGGCTATTTTTTTCACACCCACATTTTGTTGCAATTTTATTTTTATTTGCTTATTCGCGTAACAGAGCGAGATAGTGAGTATTTGTTTTGTTTTGATTTTTTCTGTTCGTGTTTCAATTTATACATCCATACACTGTACTCCTGTTGTACAACTAAACTAGAAAAATAAAAATAAAATAATAATATAAATAATCTGAGCGTTATTGAGGTCACCGACCGTGTTTACTAGTTTACTACATGTTGGCTACATGACTTATCAGCACAGCGCACACAGCGGTCGGTGTAGGGATTGGATGACGGATTGTGTAGAAAGGTGTTTCGAGATTATTTCTGGAAGCCAGAACTTTGATTAGTCATACAACGGAAGGTGGGCTACGAGTTGTATTTAAGTAAACGCTTCAATTAGAATTTCCAGCTGCGTCCGATGAGCCATTCAGTCTTAAATTGGACTATTTTAGTTAGACTTGCGTATAAACAAGTGAATAAGTATAGAATATCCTACGAACCATGGTCAGTATTTAGGTACCTATACACCTATACAAAGTTTAGGTGATGATATCATTTCGCCACTGGCTGTCTAAGAGAGAAATCCTTTGAAAGTTCGATCACACTTATTTTGAACATTCTCAGGTATGATTACTTATCATTCATTTGATTTGGTTTTTAAAAGAAGATACCTTACGTAAGACTTTCGTCTGAATAGGTATCATACTGTTTTAGGTTAAGCTGATCCGTCAGTTGCGAAAAGCACCGCAATGATGATTGCCAAGTTGCATGTAGTGTCAATCAACAAAAACATAAATTCGGACGTGATTCTTTACAGCATTTTGTTAAAAAGCACTAAACAAGGTATTAAATTAATGAATATAAAAATGTCGACCTTTTTAAGAGCGTTCTGATATGTTACTGAAACACGCGTGAGCTCTTAGTTGTTGTGTAACATACATATGGACGAGCACTACTACGTTGTAATAGATTTTTTTCATTTAGAGTATTTCAACTAAAGGGTGGGCCATCTAGTGGTTTCTTTTTAAATCACAGGTTACTTTGACACTGACAGTTGTTTTCCGCTCGAAATCTTGACAGACAGCCAGTATCCTACCTGAACGAAATGAGTATATATTTAAGCAATTTTTTAATCTGTTTAAACTGAATCGCTTTATTGGAAACCAACTGCCTAATTTCCTTTGTCAGTTCTTCAATGTAGTTCTTTTTCCGCTTGTCACTTTTAGTGCGACATTTTTAGAAACACCTTCCAAGGCGATATAACTTTTACTCGTAGTATTTGAAAAGACGTTAAGGTATTTCAATTACCAGCCATAATATGGCTTAGCTGTCAAAATAAACTGTAGTCAGCCCAGTCTACTCAGTCAATTTATTTTTAACTTATACTGTGTGGAGTGTGATCGATCACGATTTAAACAAAGAAGAAACACAAATTCAAAGTTCTGATGCGCCAGCGCTAGGAAGGTAACTCCAACCCTGTTTTGACAACTCAGGTTCTCTGAAATAAAATGCAAAGAACCTCTTTTGACTCAAGTACAAAACAAAAAGACACTAGGAAATGAAAGAATAGTAAGAATGTTAGCCCCGTATTAATAAACAAATGTGCACAAGTTAGTTAGCTAGTAGACATCAGATAGCATACAAAAGTTTGACGTAACTTCTGAATAACGAGTTGATAACTTTTACGCAGCGTTTATTAATAAGGGGGTTAATTCTTACGCCGAAGGGTGCTCATTATACCTATTTAAAAATCAGTCTGTCAACGTCAAGTGTCAACTGTCACTGTTCGTTCGAAACGCTATTCGAATCCTTTCGAATTTTGGTTAGGTCCAATTCCGCTCTTATGTGGACTCAAAATACAGTTTAACAGGTTTATGACAGGTTTTTAACTAAATCCGAAAGGTGTGACATTTAACGATATAGGGTGACACATTCAATGCAATTTTTGTATCTCATTCTGTCATATCATTTGAAATTGCCTGTGAACGCGTTTGTAAAAATAGGTAAGAAGCGTACACTTTTTAATGTTTGTACAGGGTGACTAGAAAGGTAAATGAAAAGAAATAAATTTGTTTCCACTCCACAAAATATTTTACTATTTATTTGTCTAAAATTTAGTCTTGACTTAAAATTTACGGAAGCTCACCATTGCAAGAGGATAGCTACTGCGAAAAGGTTGAAAATAGAAATGGTTATAAGTAAGACTAAATAAAATGAATTTCCTCTCGGATGAGGCGACATCCAGTCCCTGTTTTGTCTAAAGTCCTATGACTTTCCAGATCCAGATTAACATCAATTTTGACGCGAAGCTAATCTCCAACTTCATTAAAAACACGTGTTTTTTTGGCGAGCAAATCAATAATCGAACGATTTCAAAATAAAACATTGACGTGTGCCAGCGCCTGGCCTGACTGACAAATGAAGACGTTTATATATATTTATACTGCTGTTTTATCGCAAATGCAAAGTTGAAGAAAAAACAACTGTGTGCTATCTTATCTTGGCTCACGTTTAGTTCAACTAATACTAATTGGATGTGTTCAATTACGCCTGTCTGTGAGCAAATCAATAAATCAAAATGTAATCTTCAGTTTCAATCTGCCTCTTCCTCTCTAAATATAAATATTTTTGCATTACCAAAATATAACGGCGTTTGACTTTGCAATAAAGATTATAAGAAAATACACACAGTAATAATTTCCAATATGAGATCATCTCAAAAATAGCCACTTAGTTTGACAATTAAATGGAAAATTACAACCAATAAACATAAACATACACACTCTGTTATTATAGTGTATATATGTATAGTTACTTGTATATCGCGCATAGTTAGGTATAGCGAGCTGCAGTTGTTATTTTTATTTTGCGGACAATACCGCGATTTAAGCGGCTTATACAGATCCATAAGTGGCCGATATTTTCTGCTTGATTGGATTCAAATGGAGAAAAAATATCTTCAAGCTGGATAATTCAATTGAAAATGATACAATTATTTTCTTAATAAATATTGTTTTTTTTTTTTTTTTTTTTTTTCTTGTGTGTTTGTTCGTTTTATACTATTTCTTCAAATCCATCAATTAATGTTCAATATCGTTAAAGTGTAGCCAATTGAAATGATTGTTGTTGTTCCATTTGAGGTTTTTTTCTTAGCTTTTTTATCAAACAATTGAATTGATTTACTGGCGCCACCTATTTTTAAGCAAGAGTGAGGGATTTTTTTCTGTTAGTTATGAATGATACGCGTAGATACAATGAGCTCTGAGTTTTGATACAATAACAGGAAAATGAAATATAAAAGTAGGTGCCTATGTGTGTAGTTCACTGACCATGCCGAACATTTAGCAGCTGCTTAATTCAATCGATCTCGTATCTTATCTTAGACAACAGCGTGAATATAATAACGCCGCCTTCTTTAAGCTAAAAATACGCGCTTTCGCGATACCTACATAAACTATTGTTAAGAATTTTACGAATTTTGTGTCATTGATTAACATTTTTGCGTGTGTTTCTTTTTCTTCTAGCCGAATGCCAATTTGGTAAGACTCTACACGAACTTGGATCTACGTGGTGGGCTGATTTGGGACCACCCTTTGGTGTTATGTACTGCATTAAATGCGAATGCGTAGCGGTAAGTGAGAAATATTTGTTTTTACAAACAAAAAATGTTTTCCTATTTTATTAGCACACTCATGTTGTTTATTTTTTAATGCTTTATTTCATTCCTCGTGTCTGCTATTTTACCTCGACCAAAAACAAAATGAACACACAAAATATATAATTATAATACGTAGGTATATGTTATTATAGACTAAAAATGAAATATCAAAAATATATTCGAGCAGACGTTATAAATTAGAGAAATATTTGCAGTTTTGAGAAATGCGTCAGTTGTTTGACATGTTCTTTATAGATGCAGCTGTAAAATGTAGCCAGGCGATATTTCACTTTTATTTCAATCTAGGATTCCACACTGACTTTCGAAGTGACAAGTCGTAATCCAAGTAAAAAGCGGAGTACGAGCACAGTAGAGCAACATGTGGAATTATATGCCCCTAAGCCTATAGGAAATTTATAAGCGTGTCAAAAAACAAGCGAACAAAAAATACAGACAACAGAAAACTTCAACCAACGCCATAAAGATATTAAAACTGAATTATGTCCCTGGAAGCAATGATTAATGTTTTGAAATCGCAAGAAATATAAAATTTTTTAAATCTATTATATTTCAAATATATTTGTTATATGTATATCCTTGGTCTACGAGTCATTTCGTTTATATATATATATAATATCTGCGTATGTTCATGTACGAGTAGTTTTTTTTTTTTTTTTTTTTATAAAAGAAAACCGCAAAATGACAAATAAAAATGTCTTTCGTCGGCAGCTATCAATTAAGTCAGGCAAAAATTTGTTTGCTACTCGTTGCTGCTCAGAGAATATTGTTTAGTATGCGTGGCACATTTCAATTTAATCTAGATTGTGGATCTCTTGAATGATGATGCGTTACTCATCGACCTTCTAATTGGATAAAGTCAACACTGATGTATAAGAATTTGGAATTCTGTTCATAGGTTAGGGTTGGCTTGTTAGTGACCTCTTTTTTCTATTTATTTTTGCATTTTAAAAGTAAAACACGTAGGTACAGGTTTTTTAAAGGGGGTTTATTCCGGTTTTTTTTTTTATCGACTTAAAAATCATGTAACGAGTGCTTTTTCAAACCGTGTTTATGCACTTTTTAACAATTTCCATTCCCAGAAAAAGAAGTAAAAACCTCATTCTCACAAACGTTCAAGTGAGGCTTTTATTTTCGGGCCAATGGATAGAAAGCTTTTACAGCTTTTACACCTTAGAAGCGCGTTCTTGATTTAATATGTATTTGCCACTTTTTAGAAAGAAAAAGAAAATTAGCATTAGCTCCCTAAAGACAGTAGAAAAGGCACTTGCCAAAACAAACCGTCTATTTTAACGAAATTCTTATGCAGTCTGAGGTTTTCTTAAAATTAAACACGAACATTTTATGAAACTACACATTTGATTAGTAGTTGTATTTAGATTTATTCAGAAATATAAAATTGCAACTTCAAAGCCTCGTGATCTTGACATCTGTCAAATCCAAATGCCCGTAGCTAATGGCTGAGAACGTGTAAAGCTAGATGCAAGCGCCGTGCTGACAAGCACCTGCAAACTTTTCACTTTTTTGTTCGAATTCTTTCTTCACGCCTGTCAGCGCTAATTTCCAACTATATTTCTTTGTGCACAATTGCCAATGCATCGGTTTTGATTACCTCCACATCATTATTATACTATGACACTAAGTTAAGTCGACAAACTATCGTAAACGTTAGTGGAGCCGCCTGCGTCTCACGAGAGTTTATCTCGTTAAAATTGGTTCGGAGACATGTTTGTTTTGATGGTTGTCTGGAACTGGAACTCGAAAGCTCGTACTGACAGCCTTCAGTCAAGATGATAATCCATTTTTTTGCATGAACGATATACGAAATTATGACAAGATGAACTTGAAGTGGTTACTAGTACCTTAAGTAAAATAACAAATTTAAAGATCAAACACAGTCCAGGATAAAATTCCCGTCTAAAGCTTTTTAACTTGGCAGAAAGGGCATGCTAAGCGCGGTTTAGCAAATAGGTCGAAATGGGTTCGTGACAAGTGTCAAAGCTGTTTTTTTCTTTAGTTGTTTGTGCAATATTTCTGCTTGCGCGGATCTTTTGGCGAACCCGATTTTTTTTTTGAAAAATGCAAAAATGTGTACTCTTCTACCCTGATGCAGTTTTTACCAAGTACTCATATCTTACTAAATTGCCCGCACAAAAATCGTTTCGAAAAAATCTTCTTTAAATCTTCTGATAGTTTTTATAAGGGCAGTTATTCCGTAATTTTTCAGACGATTGTCGTCGAAACGATAGACTTCCACAAGTAGCAACTAATCCAGTTCGTTTCCCCACAAATGTAATGAAAGCTGTCGATAGTGAAACAAATTCGGGCAGAATTTAAGTTCTTATGGTCAACAAGGTTTCTAAAGCGATATCGTCCCGACTCGACGATTATTATTGTACGGAATCTGCACCAAGGTCTTCCCCAAAACAATACGCACTCTAGCGGAGCTTAAAACCCTGTCAACATAAATCTCTCCTACAAAAACAGAAAATGTATGCTTCCATGCTTACGAATTTTGGGCTTTACCGATAGATGGCAAACGGGTCAATTAAAGCCAATGTTCTACGCTCAATAAGTCAAAGTGTGGCATAATATTTTTGCATTGATTAAATCATCCAAATGGCAATGCCACCAATTAACTCATGGCTTAGTGGCATTTGCTCAGCTAAACGCTGCCTGTCGGTCTCGACCTCAAAACCCAATCACAATATACCCCGTCTAGCCTAACAGAAATGTAAAGGAAACTCTAAACTAAAGACTACTAAAAAGTAGGTACTGTCGGCATTTATTTTTAACCTAACCAAGCAGCATTTTGAATACGCCACCAGCCAGCGGTGGCACGTAAATATTTATTAAAAACCAATAATCAAGTTCTATCAACAAGTATCATACACGGCATTTATAAATCCGCTTCGTTTTCATTTTAGACAAATTGATATCTTTCGTCATAACACCATCGACGGTGCTCGTTCAATAGCATTGATCTCTTCATTCGTCGTCACGTCTGACTAAGATACTGACACACAAGAAACAAAAAGTTCCCCACACTTGGTACAAAAAAAAAAAAATAATAAACTGCGAAATTGAAAAATCGAACTTGCGATAAATGATATGATTACGTTGGCGCCGGTAATTCATGTAAAAAAAATAAAACTATTAATTAACAGAGTCTATGATATTTAGTAATAAAAGTATCTAGCTGCGTGTGTGTCGCAATAAAGTATCTTGAAGTGATTATGAATATTTTATGATAGCAGTTTCAATTCGCAAGCCATGAAAAATGAAATAAATATTTGGATTTTAATTTATGTAGCTAAAACAGCTACTTAATTCGAATTTTATTTTATTTTATTATAATATTTATTTATTGTTATAGGTTCCAAAAAAACGAAGGATCGTCGCTCGAGTACAGTGCAGAAATATTAAAAACGAATGCCCGCCGGCAAATTGTGATGATCCGATTTTGTTGCCCGGCAAATGCTGTAAAACCTGTCCCGGAGAAACTACTGGTGAGTGTGGCGCTATTTGATTTTGTTTTATTACTATTACTTAATTAGTGTACTAGGGAAGCCTTGACAAACATTAATGTTTATTGGGGCTGTCGTTTTTTTTGTCTCTCTTGGTTGTGCTTTCATCTTAAAAAATTCCAGTCGCGCGAAAATATGATTAATTAAATTTTTTTTCATATAATGTTCAGACGATCAGATATTTTGATGGTTTAATTTTAGCTTGATTTTAAACATAACTTTTACATTGTCTGAATCCGTTGTCTTGATGTCATTCTTTTTCTTTTTTGTTCTTCATAAAATGTTTGCATATTTCTGAAAATAACTTTATGATTGGTTTAAAACACAAAAAAAAAAAATGTATAAGCTGAAATTCTTTCATGGCTACTCCAATAATGGAATTCTTGTTTTCACGGCTTTAATTATTATCAATAAATTTTGAACACTCTGAGAGGACATGACGGACACAAGCGAAAAATATTTCATTTCATATATCATGTACTAGTTATACTTGTATATATTTTTGTTAATTTTAATTATTATTATTTTTCTGACTCTGAAAACAAATTCATAAATTCGTTTCGTGTTCAAAAGTGATTTTTTAATATTTTGTTTTCATAATTAGGATCAAAAAAAAAAAATGAAAAAAAAAATGAATACAACGATGAAACAAAAATAATTTACGTAAATTATATTTTATCATTAGGGGAGAAAATGAGAGGGCAGTGGCGAGAGGTATTAAGAATCAACTCGTGACAAAAATTCTCTACTGCTTAGTTAGTTAGTCGCATGGATCAGTGAGTCAGTTATTATCAAAGCTGTTGCGTTCATTTTCGTTTTCCATTTTACGATTTTTTTTTCTCTTTTTTTTTTACTATTTAAATGAAGCGCGGACATTGGTCTGTCGTAAATCATAAAAATATAATATTTCGGTAGAAGGAACATAAATGTACTGCCAGACATTCCATAAATTAAATCGAATATTTTAAAGACAAGTCATACGTGATAAACCACCTGAATGGCAGGCAGCTTGTTTGGTTTAAGGAAAAAATCTGTAGGGGTACGGAATCGGAAGAAATTTAGTTTTCTTAGTATCGATGCGAAGGACAAGATGAGAATTTCGACCAAAATCTGCTGTAAGAGGTCGCCCGTCGACGATCCTTCGTTTTTTATGACGTGTGGTGTGTGAATAGGAAGTATTTATTTCTTCGATTTGTGGTTTTTGCGTACTCGCGTATTTTTGTCGGCCCTCTATAAAAAAACGTGTGTAGTATTTCTCATTTGAGGTTGTCTATTCTGGACGATTGCCAGCCAGTCGTCCGGATGAATATAGTACATGTGTTTATTTATTTTTATCGGTTGATTTAACTTGACTGATTTTACAACATCGGTCGTGACATTTGTTTTGATTCATCGATTCTTGTCCGAAGGCTACATAGATGCAGGTTTCTCATGCTGGCTCACTTAGACCAGCGACGTTTTTTTACCAGTGTTGGCAGGGGTACACTCTTTTAAGTCTTACTGGTATTCATAGTATTTGTCACTTGAAAATGTACTGCTTGCGATTTATCATTAACCATGCTTTGAATTGCAACGTAAACGATCGGATCGGATCAATCAAAACCAAGCCCCACTCCTTCTTTATTAAGTTCCTGCAAATTGTACCGACATGCGATCCTGTAATTCTGTAGTTGGCATTGTGATGGGACAAACAAATTTGTAATAGGAGTGAAGTGTTGGACATCTAGAGGGGCAAGGGGCAGTCGGAACGTGTACAAAGTGAATTCAACTTTGTGACAACGTTCCATCATATTCGACCGATCGAGTACTCATCCGTCACAAGTGAAAATCACTTATAAAGAGGAAGGTATGCCGTTAATAATGAAGAACAACATCAGTCAACTGGCCACCACGAGCACGCATGCAGGACCATATCCTTTTCATGAAAGTTTAGATAACCAAATCGCAAAGCGGCTGCCCTATGTCCTCGATAGCCTCACGATGAGGATGGAGAGGTTTCTCTTGGGTTTTCCGAGCCCCAGATGCGACAATTTTGCTTCTTGACCGAAATGGAAATGGGCCTTATCAGTCAAGATGATTTTTCGATGGAATTCCTGATTATTTTCATGCATTTCAAGGACCCAATCAGCAAAGACACGACGTTTTTTCACCATTTTTGTAGTGAATTCTAATAAGTGAATTCAATGCGTTGTTGAAGCGTGTATCGTTCCATTTTTAGTAATGGCGTAGTTCCTACTTATCAAATGTCAAAGAATAAAAGCTTCAAAAGTGACAGCTACCGAAATAGCGGGTCATTCACAATAACACCTCTTATTGGAAAACCCTTTACTTTGCCAATTTCAAGCGCCTTGCGGTTAATTGTATTTTCAATTGTAGGCACAACATGTTTTTCTAATTTTGTAATCTTTTTCCATAAGATCCACTAATGGCTAAAGCTGCCAACCCTTTTTCCACATTAGAAGAGATGTTTGTAAAAACTCGTCAAATTGGAAGATAAAATGCTAATCATTGTTCAATGTTTTCACTGGGAAAAATGCTGATCAAAAGCCGTCTCAAGCATTTTTATTTAGAATTTTATAACAATTCCCCAAAGGTGTGACGAGAAAAATTAACAAAAGCTGTCACCTTTCGGTCCCCTTATACGTGACACATTTCACAAAAGCCGTAGAAAGTCAAATGAAAAAGAAAACCAATCCACAAATTTTACAAAATGTAAAAAGTCAAATGGAAACCCAAAACTTTGTTGACCAGTCCATGACCTTTACGATTAGGAAAAGGATAATCCAATTTTAGGGTTATTTCAAAAGCCAACAGCAGCTATCGCCACTTTTAAGTTTTCCAAAAGTCCATCTTACCCCGATGCAAATTTCACGCCCATACGTCCTACTGTGCCTTTTCCCGATCTTCTACTTCTCCTTTAATTAGGGAGCACACCTCATCACTGCTATAGTCTTCTCAAGGTACTGATGATACCTACTTACACCCATGGATGTAGGTAATCTTCGCCGGGAACCCCACACCGCGCGTGCAGCCGACCATTTCTAATGACCAATTCCAGCCTTTTAGACCACACGGCTAGTGACATTTTATGGAAATGGGTGAATTCCAACAATTCAAGTTGCGACTTAGAAGGATTCCCTTATAAACGAGGATGCACATAGGCAACAAAAAAGACTCTTTGCTTCGTGATTCTATTTACCATAAGACATATAGGAGGTATAAGACCAAAAATATTTATACTACCTATTACTTATCTAAACGGAATTAAATATCTTGTGCTGGGTATATGTAGGTATGCGAAGAGAAAAAAAAAAAAAAAACTTGCATATGCCCAAAAAGAAACCAGCACCAGTACATCCAGTGCTGTCGTCCCGATACACAGATACACTTTTGCAGAGAATGCGCCTGCCTTACTGCCGGCCTACCTATTTTAAACGATGCCAAATAAGTAGATTTTGTGTAAAGAAAATAAAGCAAAAAGCACTCACTCGCATATAGGTATAGGTACTCTAGATATGGTTTGACAAAATAATGACCAACAACGTCGCCATCCTCGACGACCACTGCTGATGACAACAGCTATATATACGACGACGACGTGGACTACGACGACCGACCGACCAGGCTCAAGCCATCTCCCCATATCGATGTGATTACTACAGCACTTGCTGCGTGCAATTTTCACTTTTTATGAACAACTCGTTTCCATAATAGTAGGTAAAATTTTCAAAACAAGTTCGATCATCATCGTCATATTATGCTAGTTAACAAATGTGCGTAGCGCAGCGCAACTCCTTTCGCCGGGATCCGTTGCTGTCGCTGTGGTTGTTGAGACAGAGTGCAGCACCAACTTCGGTCTTACCATCGTTGTCAATGCCCAAACTCATTTAATGTTATCGTCATCTTCATCATCATTATCATCTTTTATTAATAATTTAGCTTGGCTTCACAGGCCGAATCGTTCCAAAATCAAAAATAAAAACAACAACCAAATGCGCGCGGCCAAGTTAAATAATATTATGGTCTCTGGACTGTGTGTCTCCTGCTGTCGTCTCGCATTCATTTCATGATTGTAATTCAATTTGATTTTATTTCAATTCACCTCAACGGCGGCGGCGTCGGCGGTGATTTTATGTGTGAAGATACGCGGTATTAACCTAGGCACCAAATAAAAACGTTCAAATTTAATTGGAGCCACAAGGCGAGTGCGTGTGATCAGTTGATCTAGGTACACTTAAGCGGTATTTAAATTATGTAGGTATATGAGGTCTTTTTCACAAAAACATCAAGTGGAATTTAACCTTTTTCTGATGACTCTCTGATAATTATCGAAATTCCAGAGATTTTCTTTATCTCTTACAATCAAAAGAAGTCCAAGTAGAAAAGGAACAACGAAACGAAAAAAAAAAAAAAAAAAAAATGTCTCGATATGGTCACACAAAGGTTGCGAGTGTCGGCTGATGTGACCTACGAACACTCAACCGTTCTATACAGCGAAACAAACGCATTCCAACCTCCTGATTCAAATTCTCCACACTTCGTCGTCTTCCGATCTCATTTATCTTCTTGAAAAGAAGAAAGAAACACTCACTTTATTCATTCATCTCCTCCGCCTCCTCGTGTAGGGTCGGGCGTTCGAAATCCTCCTGTAACAAAACACAACCAACAGAAGAAAAAAAAAGCAAAACACAGAACGGCCAACCCAAAACGTAACTACCAAACTATAAACATATATAAAAAACGATGGAATTCCAAATCCATAAAAATAAAATGGGAACCAAAGACGGGATCGCTTCGTCGTCGTCGTCGGCACAGCACACACGAAAAAATGAACACCAAACAGAAAAAAAAAGAAGCGAGATCAGGCGATAAGATCTGCGCTGCCACCACAACCAGCAACGACCGGTATGGTCCTTCTCTGGGTGGAGAGGAAACAAAGAAAAGATAAAAAAAAATTAAAAAAAAAAAACACCGACCATAGGTATACAAGGTGTCAGATTTGTCGCCCTTCATTATAACACCACAAAATAATTCTCAATCTTTCCCCGCTCGCTGCCCCATCTCCAGCTCCGCGCCGCATCTCCATCAGCGCACACAAGCAAAGTCGCCGAGCGGCACATGCAATCATCGTTTTTCATCTGAAAACTTTGGCAGGCAGGCTGGCAACCGACCAAAGACGACGACGACGCAAGCGAGCGAACGAGCCTTTCTTACGCGGATGCCCATGGCTCTCTTTTTGGTGTTAAGGCTTAAGTCCGATGGGCGTCGTTGGCTCTTCGTTATGCACAAGTCACAAGGTACAAGGTACAAGTCGCATTGCTCTCTGCTGAATGTATAATATTTCTAGCAATCGATGATTTTTCGAAACCTCTCACATTTTATGCATAAAGCCGCCTTTCCGTCGACGTTGTCGGTGTTTCATACCCACACCCTTGAGCTGGATTGGCCAAAAGCAGCAAGACTCATGCCCTGCCCATGGTAAACCTTATTTATCCGTCCATTCATCGTTCCGTCGAAATGACCTCGAGGTGTATATGGGTTTTGCTTCATTTAATGGCAAGTAATTTCCAGATTTTAGCGCCGTGGAATTGTGCCGTGTCCGTGTCGTCGTATACTCGTTGTTATATCGATCCATGTCCATTCAGAGTCAGATTAGTTAGTGTTGTTTAGGGAGGAGGCCGGCGGTTGGATGGTGCTGCTGAACGTCAAAGGTTCAATCAGATCTTTTTACGCGGCAGCATTCCTCAGCTTTTGTTTGGCCGTAATCGGTCAGTTCAAACCGACACTGATCCCTTTGGCATATTTTCTCATCCCAGCGAAGGTCTAGAGTTGCCATTTATATGGTTTTTTGCCAGGTATCTCTGGTTGGGCGCCAGTTAAAAAAGGTTTCTATATCGAACGGTAGCAATCACTGGACTAGCAAGTCAAAGACTTTTTTTTCGAATACGGGTGGTTGCCCATCCACTTGATTGGGATTCATAACTGGAATTGTTTTGTTTTATTTGCCGTATTCGGCAATCGCATTGTAGAGCTAAATACGTTTTATGCTATCGAATGCAGCCTATGGCAGAAAGTCGTTTGACATGAAATTCGTTGGTTTCTCCAAAAATTTCCCTTAGTGCCTGTAGTTCTTTTTTTACGAAAGATCGTACTTCTTTTTTCTGGCCCGTTACTTTCCCCCCTCTTCGGTTTTCCAATGGAATTGTGAAGAGGCTTTTGATGTTATCAGTACTAGATCCATAAGATCAACTGTTGAACGTACGCCATAAATCAAAGAAAACTCGAGGAAATAAAATAATTACAGAGAGTTGGGAAATGCGAGTTAAATCGAGATCAACCAAAAACCCCAACTAGTATTTTAGTTTGGTAACAATTTCACGGCCTATCCCAATTGATTGCATTGTTCCCTTAGCTGCATAACTGTATTTTAATGTAAGAAAACTATGTCAATAAAATTTTCATTATTTAAAATCAAAATATGTTTCTCAAGAGATGGCAACCCTAGCTTGTGATCGGAGCGACCTTTCGCTTCACAACGAGAACAAAACGAAAAGGAAACGATAAAGCGTTAAATTTAAGATACTATTCAATTTCATGATTATGTCCATTGATGTCGATGGGATTTTTGTCGTGTATTGAACGGTATTTCCTAGAATTTTCATTAAGAAACCAAAACTATACAAAGTAATTCTACCTACCAACGTGCGGTGCTTTTGTGACTTTTTTTTTTTTTTGGTTTTTTGGAAGGGTCCTCAATCCTCACCTCGTTCATTTCATTCACATTCCTTTTGGTATTGTGTACTCAAGTTGAATGTATTTTTTTTTTTTAGATCCGGAAATAGCCCATGATGTCCCAGTCCCGGTGAATAATGAGGAGGAGGAGCGCAACATGAAACGTAAGTATTGCGAGACAACCCATCCCCGTTGAACAGTGTGTTGAACAAGTTTTTTTTATTGTGTGTTTTTTTTTACAGACTTTGCAGCACTTTTAACCGGAAGGACATCATACTTTCTGAAAGGCGAAGAAATGAAAGCAATGTACTCGACACACAATCCACAAAATGTGGTGGCTACAGGTCGCTTTCTGTTCCACAAGAAGAATCTTTACTATTCGTTTTACGTTTCGAGCAAAATAACCCGACCACGTGCCATTCAATTTGTAGACGACTCGGGTACCATACTCGAGGAGCATAATCTAACGACACCATTAAACGGACCGTTGAGTGTTTATCAGAACACGACAGGAAAGATTTGTGGCGTTTGGCGTCGTGTACCGCGTGACTACAAGCGTCTGTTGCGCGACGAGCGTCTGCATGTGGTATTGCTGTGGGGCAGCAAGTACCAGGCTGAATTGGCATTAGCGGGAAAAGTTGCCAAGTACACGGCACTTCAAACAGAGTTATTTAGTACGCTGATGGAACCGGCGCCAGGAACTAAATCAGATCAAATGGCCGGAGCAGGTGGTACGGCGATTGTTTCGACCAGCAGTGGAGTTGCGTCATCGGTTCACTTGACTCTGGTGTTTAATGGAGTGTTCAGTCCAGAGGAGTATGTCGATGTGCCGGTGAGCATTCGCATTGAATCTGTGGAACGTAAAGAGGTTGTTTTGGATGAGGTACAGAAGGTGCGCAAACCATCGCCAGAGGTGAACGTGTTGGAGATTTCCTCGCCCATTTCAATACAGAATCTGCGTTTGCTCAGCAGAGGCAAACTTATGCTGGTTGTGGAGTCGAAAAAGTATCCCAATTTGAAGATTCAGGGCCAGATAGTGACTCGTGCCACTTGTGAGCTGTTCGAGACACTTTTGGCGCCCCACAACTATGAGTCGAAGGCAAAGGCGAGTGGTCTCGCCTGGGTTTACATGAACACCGACGGCACAATGGCGTACAATATACTCACCGATCATCTGAATGCCAAAGAAAGACCAGAGATCAGTTTGATCGAAGACATTGGAAAGAGGAAGACCGTTCTGGAGGATCTGACACAATCGTTTAATTTTGACCAGGCCATTGGAACTATCGACAAAATTAGCCCGAAAATTATCGAGTCTTTGTATGGAGGTGATCTGGGAGTGAATATAGCCATTGAAACCGAACCGAACCTCATTCGTGGTCGATTGATTCCAAGGCCGGTTGCTGATGCACGTGATTCGGCCGAGCCAATTCTGTTGAAGCGACAAGATACTTCAAGCCCGGCCCATCTCATGGGAATGGCATGGATAGCCATTGACAACGACTGCAATTTGCACTACGAGGTGACTGTGAATGGATTTTTCAGTAATCAGCAGGAGTTCCAAATCTACCTCGAGGAGAAACCCATTGAAGCGATTGGCGCACCGATTACCCGCAAAATGTTGGAAGAATTCAGCGGAGCCTACATGGAGGGATACGTACTGGGTATGGCAGCAAATGAGCTCATCAAATTGGAAACAAGTGTGTGCTACCTGGAAATCTATTCAAAAGACCGGCAGGAGCTCCTGCTGCGCGGCAAACTTAAGTCGACCAAGGTGCCAAGCCATTGTTTCCCCTCGTATACGGATAACAATGTGCCGAGCGTTATTGTGCCGGGCGATCACAATGGGCCGATTAGTCCGGAAACGGATACAAAATGCTATCATTCAGGACGATTCTACGACGAATCGGAACAATGGCGCAGTTCGCAGGAAACTTGCACAATGTGTGCCTGTCAGCATGGACGTGTCACCTGCGATGCCATAAAATGCCCGACTTTAAAATGCCGACAAGGCGAGGAACTGATACTACGTGACGGTGAATGTTGTCCCACGTGCATTTCTCCGAATATTGTTTTGCAAACGAATAACTCTGCGGAACGTGGCTGTCGCCTGGGTGATCAGTTCCATTTGGCTGGAGCAACATGGCATCCGTACTTGCCACCAAATGGTTTCGACACATGCGCCACATGTACGTGTGATCCGTTAACTTTGGAGATCCGTTGTCCGCGATTGGCTTGTCCGGCGCTAACATGTCCCGAGAAATTGGCATATCGTCCCAACAAGAAGGCCTGTTGCAAGGTTTGCCCGGAAGGCAAATCACTCCAACATGCCGACAAATCGGGGCCCATCAATCCGAACGTTCTTCAAGATCAAGCATCTGCACGAGTTACCATAAAGACCTCCGAGGAGATTCTATCGAATGGTGGCTGCAAAGTGGGTGCTTCGCTGCACGAAAATGGCCAGGAATGGCATCCGGTAGTGGTGTCATATGGAGAACAGAAATGCATCAAATGTCGTTGCAAGGTAAGACCGATTGAGCAAATATTTGTCCGCAGTTTATTAATGAGATTTTCTTCTTTCTAGGATTCATACGTGTCTTGTCAGAGGCGTTGCACACGCGCGGCGTGTAACAATCGAGTTCTATCGAAAAGAAAAGGCTTCGGAGGAACAGACAACGACGAGTGCTGCTCATCACAATGCCGCCGATCTAGGCGACATCAACAACACAGACGGGCGCACCGAGACAGAGACGACAAAACATCGAAAGCATCCATCTCAAGCCGCAGCTGAAGATCCACAGGCAGTCGCCTAAATATCATTTAATATATTCAACACACTTAATTATATTTATACATATAATGCACCACTATAGTCGCACGCGAAATACGCATCTACATACAGTTAAAAGAAAAACATGAGTTTAAACTTAAAAATGATATATCCATATAAAATAAAACATATAACTTATTCAGAAAAGGACTAGAAACGCGATGGACTGCGGAGGAGGTATTTGCAAGAGAATCACAATAAAATTCCAAAAAAACCTTTTCTCCCACGGCAACCGTAACAGAATCTGGGTCAAAGCTGAGAGAAAAACAAAAAACAACAAAAAAAAAAAAACCGAATCATTGACGCGCAAACCATTGAGATACATCCCATTATGCAAACGCCAGTGTTGACTGGGAGGGGAGGGGGAGTACAAAAGGCTTTTGACTTTCATTGAATTTTTTTACTTTGTACTGTATACTTAAATAATACATAAGGGATACATAGACCATGTATATAGAAAGAATTGATGAAAACAATTGAGAGATTTAAAAAACAAAAAAAAAAAAACGAAAAGCGTTTGCAACACGCAAATCGACAGAGTTCAGTAACACACCAATCAAGGAGTAATTTTTGTTGAAACAAAATTACCAGACTCCTTGTTGAAAAGCAAGAAAACGTCAAACTATTGATTTTTCTTTTAAATACATATTTTCGTATGTAGTCATGGCTGAGTCAGTCAACCAAATGAATTTTTATGGAATTGTTTGTTTTTTAAAAAAATGTACATTTTCGGACATGAATATATAAAAATAACTATAAAACCAGCAATGTAACAAGATCAACAAAAATAAGAACAGCAGAAAATAAATAATAAAACAAATAAAAAACAAATCAAACTGACAATGAATATTTTTAGCTTTTAGTAAGTGTATTTTGTATTATAGAAAGGAACTTTATTATTTATTTATAATTAAAAGTAATACACACAACAAACAAAACAACTGATTTTTTTTAAAACTCTAGACTTAATTATTAGTTTTTATTATAATTTTTATTTAATTTTTGTTTAATTTTTTTTTTTTTAATTTTATTTTTTAGTAATGAATATTATCTATAACCATTATTTGTATTATTTCGGCGTAGAGTGTAAGAATAACGATGGAGCTTTATTAAATCTAATTAACCACAACAGACTATTTCAAAATTTGCAAAAAAAAAAATAAAAATAAAAATACAAATAATAAATGAAAATAATGTAAATGTGATTATTTTGAAATAACATAAAAATATACAAAAAGCTTAATATGCAAAAAGGATGCAATTGTTGTTGTTTTTTTTTTCTGAAGGAAGATGCGAAATCATATTCTATTGGGAAGGTTTATGCATAGGGAAAGGACAGTCGAGAGGCCGAATTAATGGACTGATTTGATTCTGGATGGTTACCGGGGACTATGCATTCATCGATATGGTCAGATGTTCGAATTTGTGCAAGTATTTTTACAACCCTAGGCTGTTTACAATTGTAAGCTCAAAATCAGTACCGTGCGTAGCACATTGACAGATGTCGATAAAGCCTTTTGGAATTCGAAGACTATTTATGCTCATGAAGAAAACATTCCATATAAATAGGTAGGTACCGTATTAAAATTTCACCAAAACAAAAGTTCAGACCAGAGACAATACTGAGACCACCAACTTCGGCCGATTTCCCGTTACTTAGCCTACAAGCTATATTTTTCGGAGTGGTCACGATTTACTGCGCTAGTATTGCTACATAGAAATTCGTATTGACAAGTGTCACCTTTGTATATATATTCCTATAGTAGCGCCAATCCAGTAGTACCAGTATCCTAATAGGTGTCGCTACTCATACCAAATCGAAAATTAAATTACTGAGAGCCTTGAGCCTTTGATAATTTTATTCCTTTTAAAAAAGCTTTCGTTGAGATTTTTTCCTTCATTCATTCGAAAATTGTTCGTCGTTCGGTTTCGGTTTTTGTTTATTTTGTTTGAATTTCTGTTTCAATTATAAAAATGTGAAATATTCGGTCGTTTACCTTCAAACACATTTTTCTGCGAAGAACACTTTCACGTCCTTTTCGTTGTTAGAAATGTGAGGACAAATTTGAAAAAAGGGTCAAATCCAAAATCATGTAGTGAAATATGTGTATGCACGGATAAAAACATTGACCAAAGCTATGAAAATCTGAAGTCTAACTTTAAACTAAAATGTCCAATAAAACGAAAAAGATACCTCAACGACCAAGTTTTAGTAAGCCTACCAGATTTAATAAAAAATAATGCAGATGATCCTAAATTGACAGTCCATCGCGAAGCCTTACCTCCTAAAACATATTTAAAGAATTGGTCTCTTCCTCGATTACCTGATTGTATCTTTCTCCTTGAATTTCTTGAGCCTGATTACCGATATTTCCAGAATGAAGAAAATGAAATGAAAGAAAATGAACCATATCAGAAAATCCAGAAGACTCTTTTCGATACCCCTAAAAAACTTAAAAATTACCCAAACTATAAGCTACAAATAGACATTGAAAAACAATTGGATGGTAGAAATGCCCAAGTTTTAATATTTATAAAAATCCAACTATTTCATAAAGCAGGACAGAATTGGCCACGTGATGAAAAAGACTGTTATTTAAAGTTTTTTTATAAGTTCCCAGCTTTGTACAAACATATGATTAATTCAAATTTTTATTTGCCGAGTATTAGGACAATTCAACGATGGCATTCTGAAATAAATCTAGCCACAGGCTTTTCCAAACAAGTTTCTGATCTTCTCTCACTTAGGTGTGAAACTTTCTCCGACTTAGACAAAAAATGTGTAATGCTCTTCGACAAAATGAAAGTTACCCCGGGGCTGTAGCTACTTCAACAGCAGACTTTATTTCAAGAATGAATTTGACAATTTAAATAGCATTTCTCTATATTCGCCAAATTCATCCCCAAACCAGGTAACAAGCCTAGTGAGCTACCTAAATCATACCGTCCCATAAGCTTGACATCGTTTTTCCTGAAAACAATGGAAAGAATAATCGACGTACACATTAAAAATTGCTTAACTCGAAGCATACCTCTACACCCCTGTCAGTATGCCTATCAGAAAAGCAAATCAACTGAAGGTGCACTCTTAAAGCTAACTAAGCACATAAAGGATGCGTACAGTTGTAACGAGATTGCACTATGCGCATTTCTCGACATAGAGGGTGCTTTTGACAACACAGGATATGACTCCATATCAAATGCTTTGCTTCAAAGAAATATAGATGAACCAACCATCAAATAGGTCAAAGCGAAGCTTGTAAGCCGAAAAATAACGGCCTCTTGAGGACCAATCACAGCATCTGTTACAGCCGTAAAGGGCTGCCCGCAGGGAGGAGTACTCTCACCTCTACTGTGGTCTTTGGTGATAGATAACCTATTACGTGAACTGAGTCACTCAGGTTTCAATATTGTAGGCTACGCCGATGACCTAGTCATCATCGTTAAGAGTAAAAAAGCAAATGAAGTTACAATACTTATGCAAAGCGCTCTTAAGATAGTGTTAGACTGGTGCCGCAAAGAGGACCTTTCTATTAACCCCAATAAGGCTATCATAGTTCCCTTTACTAGGAGAAGAAATTTAAATTTAAACCCACAGAATCGGAAAAAAAATATTTATTTACAAAAACTTAATACAGTCACACCTCCATAAGTCGATCATCCTTAAGTCGAATTTTCCATGAGTCGTACAAATGTATTAAAACTTAGACAAAAGATTTTAATTTTCCCATATAGTCGCCTCTCTCTAAGTCGAAACCCTCCTCAAATCGGGCTTGTAGCGGAGGGGTAATTAGAAGGATGAAAAGGATAACAATTTACTAGAACAGTTGCCAAAGAGAAGGAAAAAAAAATTAACAAAAAATAATTTGGGGGCGTATACTTACTATTTTCTAGCAATGAAAATGCAAAAAAAAAACTTTTAGATGGACGGATTCATGCGGGGAGGACGTCATAAAATCCATCTACTTCAATTATCACAATAGGCTCCTTTAAGATAAGAAGCCGCAGTGCCAGAGCCCCTCGAAGGCTCTCCCGCTTCATAATCTACCTACTTATATAGCAGCTGAAAATACTGTATTGCTATGTTGACGGATTTAGATATTTGGTAACAAATCTTAGATAGTGATCGGGAAGGAAAAATTAAATATGGCAACCAGTCCAAAATACAAATTATTTTCTTCGATTATTTTCGTTTAAATATAGCTTTTTTTTTGACGAAACACCGATAAAAACTTAAAGCTCCGTCTAAATGAATTAAGGACAAAAACCAGTTTTCATTATTGAGCGATTGAAGCGCCAAAGCTTCTGTGGGATACTGGTACAACATATTTATTAGATTTCTTGGCGCTACTATAGGAATGTATATACAAAGGTGTCACGTAACTTCAAAAATTCTGAGTCACCAATACACTCCCAAAAAATATGAGCCACTTCCGCTTTGGGCAAAGTGGCTGGCAGCGTTCATAGAAATTTATCCGTTAAATTTGAAATTGTTCGTTACGTGTGAATAATAAATTTTTTTAGGAAAAAGTGTACATTTGCTTAAAATATTTACGAAAAATTAAGAATGTATGTTGGTTGAGGGAAAATAAAAACATTTTGAGCAAATTTTCTTTATTATTTAAGAAAAATTTACACGAAATCGAAGTTAATTATATCCAAAAGCGGGAAATACACAACCATATTTTCCCCAATATATTTCTAGTATATAAAACATCTCCTTTAGATAGTTTTATTAACCACACAAATCAAATTATTCACCTTAAAAAAATTTATAATTACTAACCAATGGCATTCAGTTATGCTAAAATGTGGTATTCCCGAACTCTTTCGCATTTCCCCACGGTTGCCGAGGTTGGCAGCATTTATTTTTGTATTTTTTGTATGTTTTTGCATGTCATTCGGATTCCGAATTGACATAACACCGATAGGAATACAAAATGGCGAATTTGAAAAAAAAACTGAGGGGGCCAGCGGCAAGAGGATTGTGAGTTGGTGGTCTCAGTATGGTTTGTCTATGGTTCAGACGATGGAAATTTACGATATTCATAAAAAGTATAGTGTTACATTGATTCAAACTTTGGGGCCATTCCCTAACAATGTTTTTACCTTTTTCTCTGTAGAACGTTTTATTAATATGCGTAATTAAAAAAACATGCATTATATGGAGACAAAAATGCACAAGAGTTCTTTTTATTCGAAGTGTTAAACTTATAGGATGAAGCCCATAATCCAAATCAAAATATATAAAAATACCTTCCGAGCGGTGCTACCAGATTGGGCGCTTTGTCGTATTTTAGGCAATATTTCTGCTTAAAAAACGATGGCAATTTCATTAATTAGCGCCCAACATAATTTTGGGCTAAATATCGTTCCACAAATTTTGTGTAAATGTTTTATTTCTTCACAAAACTACAAAGCAGAAACATTTTCGAACAACCCGCACTTTTAAAACTTGGCAGCACTCTTGCGACATCGAACAGGCGCACCAATTTATTTTGCAGGCCTTTTGCAGAAGATAGAAATCAAATTAAATTCGCGGCGCGCATAATTGAGATTTGTACGTAGGAAAAATATAACAAAAAAGTGAATACTTAAAGAATTGGAAGATTTTCAAAGATTTCTGGGCGACGATTGTGGGCTATTTGTTGTTAGGTTTGGGCGCTTAAAGCAAACTAAATTCTGGCAACCCTGCTTCCGGGTCATTAATGTATGTATAGAATAGACTGCAGAACCTGCCATTGCTCTAACAAGTAAAAATTTACCTTTCACTGTAAACGCATTCAGCCATTAAAGAGCTGACAATAGGCTTGGTCCTTTGCTTTTAAATATTCCGAATTTTAACTAATTCTTACGAATTTTTTCTAAACACCATTCCTTAACTCGAAAAGTTCTTAAAAGAGATCGTTATTGAAAGATGAAGATATTACCCCTCCACTGAGAATCAGACGTGTTTTTACTCCACAAATTTCTTGGTATAAGCACTGGGGACGTTCAAGTATCTAGTTTAGTAAGTCTGACAGTTCTCTAACTAAGTGAATCTCGGTTTTGATTGGTCGAAATCGGTCATGAGAGCAGCTGTTTCAGTTGACGTTTATGGAGGGGTAGCCGACGAATCTAGTCCAGAAATTCGTGATTGAGTACTAAGTTGACAGTTCTCATATGTTGCTGACGTAGAAAACGTGACGTTCCCGACAAATCTAGTCGACTTAAGATAATTAGATTCTTGAATGCGGCCGCTGAAAAAGCTGTCAGTCGCATTTCAATTAACAGCTGATTTGAAATTTGTATGTCCTTTCTGACATATGAGTGCATTTGTTTTGATTTCTTGCGTATTAAAATGGAAGCAACAGGCGGCAAAATAAATTTGAATGTTCTCCTCAAGATTCTTTTTGAAAATGGCGATGGAATCCTTTCATTATCTATAAACGTATTATAAATAGTTAGCTTGTGAGAAGCTATAGGCCTCTACGGACCTGTTGCGCCATCTACTTATATATAACTTTTTTGTAGGTGTCTCTCGCTGTGAAGAAATTTATCACCACCACAGTCGTTTTCAATCTTACAGCAAAAGTAAAGGAACAAACGTAATGGCTAACCCAAGCCCTAGGGAGGGTGAATCCAAAGCCAAGGTAACCAAATGAAGAAAACAGAAGTCGATGTGATTTATATTTGGTACTCACTCGTACAGTTCGAAAATGTGACATTGTGACATCTTGGCAATTCTCAATTCATTCAAAATATGCAACAATTGCAAAATTGTCATTTAACTGTCAAACATTTTTCACGAAATATTCGACAGCTTTTGACTGACGATATTTGTTGAGACAAACTTGCAAACTAAAATTTTCTCATTGGAAGGTACATATAGTTAAACTCTATGAGGGTGTAGTCTTTAGTCGGTTGTACTAATTTAAGTGTTTTCGGAGCCAGAAAGCCACCCAAGTTTAAAAGATTGATCACGCACTGTTGCGACATTAGCTATTCCATAAAAAACTTCCGAACGAAATTTATCCGGCATTTACGATATCTATAATTTTTTTTACCAACGAAACATTTGCCAGGCAATTGCTACAAGTTTGTACAATGTACAATAAAGTGACCAAATTAAGCATAAGAGTTATAGTGCAAAACGCAGTCATCTTTTTGCGCTTTAAACAGCTCACACCAAGGAGTCCAAAAGTCTTACTAGTTCCTCATCAATCCGTCTTCTTTAAGTGGAAAAGAGTTTTGTACCCGCAACCCCGTCCTTGTAGTTTACTGGTTCTAATAATTAAACCAACTTCATACTAAAATGTACCACGAGGCAGCTGAATGCGCTGACTCCATTTCTTTTTTTATCTCATACGTTTTACTGACTGATAAGCTAATAACCAGAGTTCAAGAAAATTTCAAAATCGATTTTCTCGGAAACGTTTTTAGATTGGGCCAACAAAAGCTTTAAATAGCCTTTTATTTCCATCAATATGTAAACGTATTGGGGAAGTACGTCATATCGGGTTATTATAACAGGCTTCTATAATTCTTAGATAAGGATCAGTTGTAAAATAATATTCCGGCAATTAGCGATAAGTTAAAGAGGCGTATAATTTATTTATAGAAATGTATAGTTGTCCGATTAAATAAAGTGCACGACTGGGTCGCACAAAACTTTTCGTTCATCAAAAGTTTGGTTATGTCAATTGGTAGGTTGGTAAGAAATTTAGAAGCAACCGTTCATAAAATGTAGCGTTAAATAAACTTTTAGGTTATTCATTTGATATGACAGTTCCTTTACATCAAATAACAATGTGAGTTTTTATAAGTTTTAAGCTCTCAGTTACAGTTACATTTTTTGCTTTTACATTTAGATTTTTGAGTGCATGAACCAACGCAGCAGCAGTTTATGTTTTCTGATCTGCTGGTTTAAGGTGTCGACGAATTGGAAGTAGGGTTCTCGATAGACTGACATATTTACATTTGCTGCGTATTTTACCAATCAATTTAAAATTTTAGGGCTGATTGGTTGACTTGAAAGATAGAATAATTTCGGACCCGATAAGTGCCGCTGTTGTTGAAAAAATTATTTAAATTGAGTTCCTCGAAGTACTAATTCTACGCAGACAAAGTCGCGGGTACCAGCTAGTACTACCTATTGCTTAACTATTTAGCTAAAAACTGAGTGTAGGATTTTGTTCAGAATGCAAGCATTACTTGGTTTTTTAAGATTTATTCAATTCGAAAATGGGGTTTTCGACATATGAGCAGTTTCTAAAATAACCGAGATTCGAATTAAATATTAAGAAGGCAATAATTTTGAAAACATGGGTTTTAAGCCTGAACTACATCAAAACAATCGTATGGACCGTTTTCGAGATATGTCCAAATTTCAAAAGTACCTTTATTCCATTATTCAGCGGAAAACTGAGTATGCAGTCATGTTAACCTCACCTACTTAAGCTTAAATGTCAATTTTAGTTGAAATCGTTGGAGCCGTTTTCTAACAAATCAAATTAGTATGAACATTTTATATGCGGGATGTACCATTAATATTGAGGTTACCGTGGCCCCGAACTGTAGGCCCAAAAACTTCAAATCTGAAGTTTGAACCAATTCAGGGCAGCCATTAAGGCTATAGGCCTCGGGAGCATACGCGCGACCTCCTTTTTTGAGTTCCTCTATCATCATAATGTTAGAATTGATCTCGAGTTCGAAATTTTGTACGAATACAATATCATTATCTTACTACGAGAAAGTTGAAAAGGCAACTGCTGTCTTATGAGCTCATGCTTCAGATTATTTAAAAAAAAAATGTCTCCTCTCCCAAAATTATCTACTGCACCAAGGCTAGTTATAGTTTGACAGGAGCGCATAGCCCCTGCGATATTAAAAAACGCACGTCAGTCTTTGTACTCTTTAAAGTGCTTTTTGAGTTGAGGCTTGATTATTACTGTTATATGAATTGAAGAGTTAGCGAGTACAAAGACTGACGTGGCGTTGGTATCGCAGGCGCTCGTGCTCAACTACAATCTTAGAAGAATTACTCAACCTTCCTCCAGTGCATCAATATCGACTTAAGAAGACCCAAATTCAAATCAGGTTATCTTAAATGTCCTGCGATCTAGGTATATCTGAAAACCTTGTCAAAACCTCGATCCAAGTAGCTGACTTGATTGCGCCAAAAGTCAACTTCCATCGTAGGACTTACCTATGTGAAATACGAGTGGTCCTAGGTTAGATGAATCCCATTGAGTGTGGGGCGTGATCTATTTATAAGAACTGTCAAGAAGAAATGTCAACTATATCGAGCAGCTTGTTGCCTAAAACGAATAAACTCTCTTTTGGGTTCCAGGACAGCAGGAAGCCGAAGGCAACGAAAAGGCTGATGAGCTATTCCATTAAGTCTCAAAAACTCCCTTTATTGGGCCAGAACCTTTTTGTTCCCTGCCAAGCAGTAACAGTAATGCAGAGCTGGCTTTCTCAGAGCTTTGAATGAGGATTTCGAATTGAGACTCCACACAGGGTATGTCGTATGTGCCAAGCCAGGAAGCATTATAACTAGTGGTAACAAGAAATATACCCTTCAACTACTCTCAATGAACAAAAGCTACGAAAAAATCCTTACTGATCGCTAATTGCTGTCTCAGCAAAAATCCCCACAAAAACGCTCTACAGATATGAGGAAGCTAGGAGAGCTAAAAGCTGCGCAACACATCCTTTGTGAATCCCCCGCAACCGCCCACAGAAGACTAATCTCAGAAAAACAAATCACTACAATTTAAACAATGAACCAAGGAGAATGCTAAATATCACGAAATCTATTCGTCAGGACTGAATTGCTGTATAATTTACATTCCGATTACACCGTGGTGGTCTCTAGATAAAAGTGACATTCCACGCGCGTCTTAACTCGGGCTGATTATGCAAATTAGCTATAGGCAATAATCACAGAAGAACAATTCCTCTGAGCGGTGACAAAAATGCCAACAAAATTATATAAAATTGTCCAATCCTTGATCCTTGGAGCCGATCACACCTAAGATAAAACTTTTTTTTTTATATGCAAATAGAAAGGAAAATCTCCCCTTTAATATCAATGGGATGTTTTTTTTGTTCCGACTGTCAAAGTCGCACCTTTTTCCTTGTTCTTGCGGCGGCAGTCTACTACAAACAGTTCCTAAGTTGCTGTGTCTTTCTTTTTTCAACGGTTTCCACTAATTTCAAATACAGCATTCACACCCACACCCTGAATCGTGTCATTCCGTCTGTCCAGATTCAGTCGATTAACATTTTTATGTTGAAATAATTACACCTGAGAAACATCGTGTCGACCCGCGTCGATGGCACGACAACCTTAACGTGTCGTCGGCGCATATTGCACAAACCTCCAACTGGCGACAACAGATAGATACATGCATACCTATATGGTAATTGTCTTGTCCTGGCGTAATATTTATGATTTCAATGGATATCTGTATGGCCAATCAACAACATTCCATTTGCAGCACTGCACAGCGGTGCACACGGTGCGCAGTCAGTGTACTAAATGAAACTATTTCCAGTGATGTGATATCATTTTGCGGGATGAAGGAGAAAGGTGTAAATCAACAGCGTTTTGTCGAAGACTCAATTTGGACCCGTCAGCATGTACCTATACTTGTACACAGTCGATGTCACCTGGAGGAAGGTGCTGGTAAAGGCTAATTACTTGCACTTTGGTTACGGATTGACTTAGTAGCCGTGGATCAGTGTGTTCAAGTGTTAATTTACTGCGCGCCAAGCCAATGAATATTTTAAACTTAATGAGGTGACAATTAGCATACTATTAGCACACTATTTTCAATTAAGACACATACTTGTGCTCGGTTAGTGTTTATAAATATTTACGAGGATAGAAAATGTATAATCTGTTAATTGTAAGACATGAAAAGGAAATAATAGTGCGTGATGCTGCGTAGTTATTCCATTTATCATCTTAATTATAAAGTTTGATTTGTGCTTGCGTTATCCGCTTTGTTTTGTTTTTCATTGAGAGCGTGAAGTGTGTCTAAAGCAGTTCATCTTCAGGTACAACTGACCGAAGTAACGTTCATTTTATCATTTCATTAATATATCAGCCTTATTTATTAGAATTTGCTAAACACGCTTATACACCTCTATAGTTATGCAGTGTATAAGTATTTATACAGCCCTTATACACCCTTCCAAAAATTCTTATTTATAAAACATTTTTCCACGCATACTATTTATATTTAATTTCAACAAAAAAAAGTTTAAAATGATAATGGAAATGCGGAGGTACAATATCAGCAGATTAAGGTAGTTGGGGTAGAATTAGGTTTGTTTGAGTGCAAACTAGAGTGCACTAGTGCGCACTGGGTTAACCCTAATGCGTTCGATATAGCACTGAACTCCTCGCCCTGGTACTGAAAACCTGTGTTTGACATGGGTTCTAGGGCACCCTAGTTGTGCCCTGTACTGACCCCAGTTAATTTATGAGGGCAAGAATTCAGTGCTGAGTTTTGCTGTCATTCCGCTTGCTATCATTCATTTTCAAGCTCAAGCTTTATCAACTATTTGCATTATGGAAAAACCAAATTCAGAATTAAGTTCACTCATTGTTAACAATAAACGGGAAAAAGTGCTACCAAAAGATAAATATTTGTCAATATCAACAGCTGACAGACTTCTAGGCAACATTTTGCGTTCGATATAGAAGCCGAATTTTCAGGGTTGTGCAGGGTTTTTGACAGACGTGAAAATTTGCTGACACATCTCAGTGCGCACTAGTGGGCACTAGTGCTAGCCCCGTCAAACAAACCTATTGTCAATGACCGCATTCAAGAATCTAGTCATTTTAAGTCGACTAGATTGGTCTGGATGAGATGCAACCTGAACGCAAAAACTAGAATGATCGGGAACGTCACGTTTTCTACGTCAGCCACATATGAGAACTGTCAAATTAGTACTCAGTCGCGAATTTGATGACTAGATTCGTCGGCTACCCCTCCATAAACGTCAACTGAAACAGCTGCTCTCACGACCGATTTCGACCAATCAAAACCGAGATTCACTTAGTGAGAGAGCTGTCAGACTTACTAAACTAGATACTTGAACGTCCCCAATGTTAACGCCATCTACGAACGTACCAGTCTAAAAATCTGGTACATTTAGTACATTTGTCAAACTCGTTCATAGATGACAAACCCCAACCAACTTCAATTAGTTGGTATTTGTAACAAATCAAAAAACTGTTTTAATTTGTGTGTTGGCTAAGTTTTATCCCAAAATGGAGAAATTTAGAAATTTGTTTAAGAGCTTCCTTCCCACATGTGGCCGACTGTCCGTGTTTTGTCGTGACAGCTTTTATATTGGGCTATGAGGAACAAATGCGCTTAATTTCAGTGTTAAAAAGGTATTTACATTATGGACTAACTGAAAGTTTCGCCGCTGTAAATATCACGGACTAATGAACGAACTATGAGGATTATCTCGAACAACAACCAACCAACCAACAAAGTTACAAGTTTGACAGCTGCATTCAGTTTAGACAGTCACGATTTAATGAAAACCGCTCATACTATCCGCAGAGAATTTAGGAATCTAGGTAAAGACAGTTCTTGAACCTGGAAATACACTCAGGGCATGAAGCAAATTAATAATAAAAATAATAATAGAGAGGGTCTAGTACACTGCGACCTTGATGTCTGTTGTGCTCCCTGGTTATATACCTTGGAAAAGTTCATCCATTAAGAACCGTGTTTGAGGGTCCTTGCTCTGTCTGAGCCTTGTCCAAAATATAAACTTTAGAGTACTTTATCCATTCCAGTTTCTTTAATAAATCTGAAAATGATTAGTGGGTCCATGGTTATGGTTTGTACGTCCCTGACTTGTTTTTGTAATTTTTCTTGAGAATGATTCGAATGCACCAATCTATAGCACATATTTCAGATTACAAGATGCTGGCGCATTTGCCAAGGATTCATTTAGTTCCTGGCCCAAACACTCATGCACCAGTCCATTCGTACGTTCTCACTCCTCCTGTATACGATTTAACAGTGTGGTAGCCCAGTACGGAGATCGTGGATTCATTGCTCCAGTTTTTCCAATTGCTGAGCTTCGTTGTGAAATTCTTCTCAAAATTTAATTTCCTGATGCTATCGTTTCTGAGTAGTAAAGGGTGTTTTTCGAATAGAGATCAAACTGACATTTTGTGGTCAAATCTGGCAACTCTAATGTCATTTATGTTCAGTTTGGTTTGCCATTTCCTCATGAACAGGTTGACAAATGAATTTCGAAAATAATGGTTCAGTTCGCGAAGTTCACCGCAAGCTCCATTCATTTTATGGTCGACATAATCGTCCATCAGAGCAATTAATTCGGCTAACCATGGATCGTTTTCCACCACCGTGCACAGCAATTGGCCATGATAACCAACTATTTTGTTCCCGAATTGGATGGCATGAATGTGGATGAGATGTGGTTCCAACAAAACGGCGCTACATGCCACACAGCGCACGTCACAATCGATTTATTGAAGGCAACATTCGATGAGCGCATAATTTCGCGGAATGGACCTGTCAATTGGCCAGCAAGATCGTGTGATTTGACAACATTGCATCATTTTCTTTGGGGATATGTAAAGTCGCTCGTCAACGCCAACAAACCAGAAACGTTAGGGGACTTGGAAACCAACATTCGTGGCGTTATTGCCGACATACAGCCCCAAATGCTCGAAAAAGTCGTTGAAAATTGGACCTCTAGATGCTTGGCTTTATTCGAACCAGCCGCGGCGGCCATGCCCGAAATCATATTTAAACATTAATCGCATAAAATTATCCTTTCAATAAAGCCAAATTGATGGACATTAAAACGACTGCGTTTTATTTCAATTCGAAGTTCTATAACTCTAAAAAAAACACCCTTTAGCTCCCTCAAATCAACTGCAAAGTCAAGACTTCAATCGCGCAGTCAAAAGTCTATCCAAACAGTCGTTTATTTTCATTGCATTCATGGCGGGACTAAAGGTAAACGCAATACATAATATATTGTTTGCGTGACATTTATAGAAATAGTTATGAAGAATCGATTCGATAGTTTTTTTTATTTTATAATCACGAGTTCGTTACCCACACGTGAAAAATTCCACTCGATAGTAATTCGTTGGACCTATGAGTTTATCTGCCTAGTTGCGAATACCAAAAAGTTCCGCAGATTCTACAACACATGATGGGCCTTATGTGCTACGACACGAGTAATTCGAACTATAAAGTTCATCCCAACTGACTCATACATCACATCTGCTATTAATTAAGAAATTCATTACAGGAAACGATTGTATTTGTCAATTTATCCATTAAATCTCCGCTATAGTGATGGAGACATACCGTTCCGTGTTGTACAATTCCGCTCCAACATGAACACGAACATGAACATGGGGGCAACTCAGCTTTACATAATTGTTATCTACAAATCTTTTACCGGTGACTATGAGCTTGTCAGGGTAGTCATACCGTCAATTGCCGATGCAGATATCTGACGTCTTCGGATAGCATGTGTCAATTGGATTTCCATGTAGCCAAGACAATAAACAATAAATCACCAAGCGATTTATATATATTCATTTAACAAGAAAATCCTAGAAAATAAATGAGATCATTTAGAGGGGCACGTTTCTTATAATTTGTAGCAGTATTTGTTTCACCAATAGTTAGGTAACATGTAACAATAATAATTACTAATGGCAGCTATTCATAACATATCTTATTCATTGAAATCGTGGCTTCGATTAAATTGTATTCAGCAATTTGTCACTGCATGGGCGTGCATTCGAAGTTGTTATGACGCGATTTGCACATTTGAAAATCCATCAGTTTTGTTGACAGCTCTATGCGTATTACGTCACTTTTTACGTTCGCCGATAACGACCCATTTTAGTAGCTATTTGAGTGCTTATTATGGAAGCGATGGGATTTACTGCGTAGAGATAACAATTGCAAACGTTGATCGGTTTTTGTGACGAAAGCGGGTGCTTTCCCATTACGCACAGGCTATTCGCAATTCGGGCATTACGATCGCGGGTAGAAAACCCAGTAGGGTTCGAATCAGAATGATGTGAATTAGGAAAACATTTTCAATAAGGCCTAGCTCACTATACCATTTATTGGCGTAAGGTTTGTTGGCGCAACAGGTCCGTAAGGAGCCTATAGGCCTAGCTTTTCACAACCATTCGTTTTATGGACGAATGGAAGGGATCTACAAATTTTATGCCGAGTCCAAATGGCCTATTGAGAGGCTCTTTCATGACATTTATACTTTCGGATGTTTGTCAGCCGCTCGCGTAAGGTGGCGCATTGGAAAAAAAAACTGTAAGATGTACTTTTTCTTTTTCTGGGGATCGAACATGGGACCTCTCGCTTAGTAGTCCAATACGCTTACACTTGAATTGATGATAAATTATTATGAGTGGTAGAACTCCTTGGACGGAGTACGTAAAGGGTCTTTCATTAGCGACTTGACAAATTCAAACTTTCAGTGTGAACGCACCCTTAAACCGATTACCGAACTGTCAATGTCAAAATATTCAGCAAAATCAAAATTTTCATCATGGTGAAATACAAGAAGGAACAACGTTTACAAATAATTATAATTTACTACCGAAATTCCGAGTCGGTGGTCACAAGAGCGTTAACGCCAATTTTCGGCCGTAATTCTCTTCCCAGAAGACAAGCAATCCATAGTTTGGTGGACCAGAAACGGTATTTGGCGAGGGATCTAGGCATCTACGGCAGTATGTGCGTTCGGCCACGTGGTAGATGAATGTAGGCTTCACCGAGAATATCCTGGTAGAGGCCGCCTGCTTAATGTTGTCGTGCAAGAGTGAGACTACGTTTTTTCCGAAGTGTGGAGAATATTGCTGCCGTATATAGGCGTTCGTCACAAACGAACCAAATCAGTCAATTTCACGGCGTTCTCAATAATAGGGCCTCTCCCAGACCAGATTGTGGCGAATTTTGTATAAGGATCTTGGCCTACACCTTTACAAGATCAAGCTGACTTAAAATCTAAAGCCACTTGATCATATGAAGCGACGCACATACATTCTCGAATTGGGCTGTGTACATGACGGAAGAAAATGAAGAATTTTATCGTAAAATCATCTTCAGCGATGAAGCGTTACTGGACAGATGACAAACCCTCATGTGCTTCATCAAACAGCACTTCATACAAAAAGTTACTGTTTGGTGCGGTTTTCATGCCGGTGGCGTCATTGGGCAGCTCTTTTTCGTCGATGAAAACTACCGCTACGCTCTGGTAAATGGTATTCGCTACAGGGACATGTTGCATTATTTACGGCGCTACATTAAATCATTGGTCTATGCCGACAAGCCGACGATGTTAGAGAAGCTCAGAGACAATTTGCATTTTATTAAAAAAGAAGTTGTCAAGTCCTTAACGAAAAACTCTTTATATGCTGTCACCATTGTCAATAATAAGGGACAACCACGAATCAGACGAAATATCACAATTGACAGGTGGAACATTTTTGAAGTAAGATTACCTATCGTATCTGTCTCAGCTATCCAAACTCTGAAAATGACATCACATTAGGAATTAAGCGAAGAATTACCCTTGCCAATCGATGTTTGTTTGGCTTCAGAAAGCAATCGATTATAGGAAGACTTTGTCAAGAAGAACTAAGTAGACTCTTTATAAGACCCTCATCATCGCAGTCCTGCTATATCCTATATGGCGCAAAAGCAAAATGCACAATAACTTACGAAACTTAGGGATCTCCCATTCCTACAGTGCTTGCATGCACTAATAAACAATTGTCCCCACGGTAGAAAGTCAGTGAATGGGCCTGAAATATTAGGTTAAGTAATTGTAGCTTATAGCTTATAGGTTTAGTACCAACCAACTTGACACAGAACTCCAATTCTCTTAACAAAGAGTCTGTTAAAGACGCCTAGACTGAGAAAAGGAACAGAGCAGTGTGTTCCAAATCGACATGGCTAACGCAAACTACTAATTAAACTTCCAAACACTTTTTTTATCTGTAAATACTACTTTAGTTAACGGGCTCCCGACCCGTGAAGAGTCTCTGCCTGAGACACTGTAGCCTTCCATCCTCTGCGATCACGGGCACGCTTCTTCCAGTTATCCAGACCAAGCGCTCTGGCATCCGCGATGGCTTGGTCTTTGTAACGATAGGTTCGGTCTTCCTTGTCGTCTCGAACCTGGCGGCTAGGATTCGAAGATCCTCTTAGCTGGAGCATTATTGTCCATTCGATCGATGTGGCCGAGCCAATGTAGTCGACGTATTTTGGCCTTTTGGACTACATCCACATCTTGGTACGGCTCATAGAGTTCGCGGTTGTATCGTCTCCTCCATTCGCCCTCCTCGCACACAGGACCAAAAATCCGCCGAAGAATTTTTCTGTCGAAGGAGCCCAGTATCAGCTCTCCCTTCCTGCTTATCGTCCAGCACTCGGCGCCATAAAGCAGAACTGGCAGGATAACGGTTCTGTAAGGCATATATTTTGTCCTTCGAGTTAGGAGTTTTGAACCCAATTGTTTTTAAATATGTAATAGTAAAATAAGACCGCTTAATTGGTTGAATTGCAAACCTGAACCTTTAGATTCAATCTGATTTTGTCCGGGCGTCGAACTTAAGGCCCCTCTATCAACAGTTTAGGAATCTGTGTTTCAGGCGGAGACATTGAAACCAACGCCAAAGTGTCGATATCAATGGCCGCATTCAAGAATCTAGTTATCTTAAGTCGACTAGATTGGTCTGGATGAATGTAACCTGAACGCAAAACTAGATTGGTCGGGAACGTCACTTTTTCTGCGTCAGCTACATATGAGAACTGTCAACTTAGTAGAACAGTCATGAATTTCTTGACTAGATTCGTCGCTTCCCCTCCATAAACGTCAACTGAAACAGCTTCTCATTTGACCGATTTCAATAAAACCCAAGATATACTTAGTGAGAGAGCTGTCAGACCTTAAACTAGATACTTGAACGTCCCCAATGGTGTAATAAAAACGCAAAACAGTGACTAGGACTTTAACATCAATACTTTTTCGGATTCATGAATCTTCCAAACATTAAAAACAAATATTTAACCACAGACCAATAAACTGAATAATAATATAATACTAGACTAGACGATTATGAAATGCTGGCAATGCTATTACAAAATCTTTATAATTTATGTATAAAGAGAAGTCTCTCTGGAACACAACATATACATAATAAACTCTTAAAATCCGCAAGAGAATAGAAAAGAAAATCATTTGCGATTAGCTTTTTTAGAATGTGTCAGTGTCAGCTAAAACAGCAAATTTAGCCGGCGCGGCACGTTGCGTATCTACGCATTCAAAATTGTGGTTGGGGACTGTGGCGTTTATAAATAAAACAAATAAATCGACCGGGGTTGCCATGGATCTGCGTTTGTAGACAAGTTTAAAATAGACTAAGGTCTGTAGTTATCATTTGAGATTTTTAAACCTTCGATGTGTCATTAATTTTTATTCTAATTCATTCTTCCATGAATGTTGTTAGTAATTTAATGAATAAAATCAACTATTAAGCAAAAGCCAATAAGATATTTTTTGTAACCATTTCGATTTCGTAAAACTTGTTTTTTAAATTACATACTTTCATGGTGGTTGCAACTTAAAAGAGAAAACTCACCTAATGTCAAATAACCAGGCAGTAAAGGTATCTTTCCTAGTAATTACCGCCATCTATGAATAAACTTTCAGAGTGTGTACAACAAGAGGCTGCTTTATTGTAGCATGACTGCTCTAAATCAGTTGGCAGTGTCAGTTTCCTTCTACCACCTTTATATACACCTTAACGGAAGATGCTTTAATTTTCGTAAAGTGCAAGTTCTAATTTGACGTTCATGAAGTAAACAAATACAAAATGCACCATTACCGAATGGCCGCCTTTTTAGTGATGTCAGCATGTCAAAATTTGCCACGAAAAATGACAGGTGTAATCGTAGCCTATTGGACAACAAGAGTTGCTGCGATGTCTGGCCGGCATCGGAGCAGCGGTTCTGCTGAGATTATCGCAGCTGTGGTTGAATATGGCAAGGACCCCGGGGTATCAGAGCCATTCCTTCTACTGCTTCCTCAACGACGAATTGGGACTTGAGAACATGTGGTTTTAACAGGATGGAACATGCCTCACGAATAACACCGAGATTCGCCGAGGTCGCCTAATCTCATGGTTTGGATATTTGCACTGGCTGGCAAATTCGCCCTATTTACCCGGTTCAAGCTTCTTGCTGTGGGTTTTTTTTTAAAGTCACGGCTCACGAGTATATGTCAACAAGACTCAGAATCTTGAAGTCGTCAAAGAAAATATCCGACAAGAATGCGAAGAACTATCGCCGAAATTTCTGAGAAGGGTGATGGAAAATGATATGCATGACATACAACATTACCGGGAACGCAGTTCATTCTCATCAGTTGTCAAATCACTAAAAGTCATTACTGTCAAAAGTCAAAACTTATCATGGAAATCTGACCTCCTTTCATCGTGTCGCTGCTGGGTTCACATTTTTATGAAAAACTGAGTTTGACATTGACCTTTGCATAAGGTCATAACATAAAATGTTAATTGCAAATCGTGTTAATCTTTTAGAGAAAGAGGAAAGTTTTTAGAATGACCGCTGTTCGAAAACCACTACAAAAATTCAGTCAACGAGAACACACCAAAAATTGAATCTTTCTTCAAACTGCTTGAGCCGTTATTGAATAGGCTATAACTTATATACGTCTAAAGCAAGAGTTAAAACTACGCTAAACTATCAGCCACATACACAAAGTTTGGATCAAATCCGGTTACGTTTTTAACCTACAGTAGTTTCTCCGGGGCACATTCAAAAACCTAGTTATTTTAAGTCGACTAGATTGGTCTGGACTAGATGTACCATGCTCCCGATTCCCGAAAACAAATTCCAACTTTAGGTTTTTTCCCACTGCGCCACCTCTTGCGATCGTCTGACAAACATCCGAGAGTAAAACTGTCATAAAAGAGCTTCGCAACTAGCCGTTTGGACTCGGCATAAAATTGTCGTCCTAAAAATGAAAAACTGACACAAGACGAATGGTTGTAAGAAGCTAGGCCTGTGGTCCCTACGGGCCTGTTGCGCCTACTATTTATTTATTTATTTAAGATGTCCTGAATATAAAAACTAGATCGGTCGGTAATGTCACTTTTTCTACATCAACCACATAAACGAACTGTCAAGTATTTACTTAGTCATGAAATTCTTCACTGGATCTGTCGGCTACCCCTCCACAAACGTCAACTGAAAAAGCTTGTCATCTGATGGATCTGGGCCAATCAAAACTGAGACTCATCAAGCCAGCCAGCTGTCAGACTTACTAAACTAAAAACGTTAACGTCCCTGTAACTTTTCTTTTACAATAATTTATAAAATCAAACCACTCACTCCTAGGGATTCCTAATTTTACACAGATGACTGGCAACCCTACACCACTAATAAAAACAAACCTCCATTAAGGCATAGTGGTGTGCACCCAATTGGAATAGTGTGCGCAACACATATGCTCGAAAACTCAACATGTGTGCAGAAGTGAATAAGATACAAGACAAAATCCACCAGTCACACACATGGGAAAAACGATCAATTCTTTTTGTATTTTTATTTTTATTTAGGCGTAGCACTTAGTTTCTTCGGGTCTTCCGAATTTGTCGGGTTTTTGTCTTTCTCGGTAAAATTTTCTTTAGAATTGTCGCTTTTACATTTGGATCGAAAAAAATATAAAAATATTCTTGCTATGCGTACAAGTCGCCAAAATGTTATCTTGAAAGCTAATTAGTAATCGGTTTTCACGTTTCCAACTCATAGAGGTGAAAATCTGTGTAAATTCTCATTGAGAAAACCCAAGTGAAATAATTTTGTTCAAGTGAAGGTAAGAGCAACAGAGTGCGGTGCTGTGCGAGGTCTAGGTTTACCTCAATATCAATGGCTTGCGACATCAGCGAATCGACAATTCGCGTTTAGTTCTCTTTGCGAGATACGTTTCGTTTGGCTGTCAAATTTTTTTTTTTACTATTTTCTTTAATTAAACCGCATGTTTCTTTGCTTTTCATTTTGTTGTTTATTGTACGCGCAAGTAATCAATTTATATGATTTCACCTGGGAAACTATATATTCACCTTCGCAGCGCATTTACACAGGGGTGCGGATTAAGTGTGTAACATAAGAATGCAGGTGAGACGGTTCAGTCTCTCTCTAGCGGAAATTTATCAATACGACGGGATTCTCTGTTGATTATTTGATCTCTTTATTAGTTGTTGCGGATACATTGTGTTGATCATTTTGTGGTTTGTTACCGGCTGGGGAAGCCTTAGGACTTAATTGAAAGGAGTAAGTTGGATTGAAACGTTGTTACGATTTAAAAGTGATGTAAGACATGAAACCGGAAATTGCGGAATAGGATACTTCGAACAGACTTTTGTGGTCAACACAGTTCTTGCTGTATTGCTGTTTTTTTTGTTTTGATTTCAATGCAACTGTCAACTGCGCCCATAAAGTTGACACTTACGTTGCAACACCATCATTGTGTTGACGTACTAGGTACGTTTTTGAATACATTTTATTTGAGTGACGGATTTAATACGATCACCAGTCAAAAAAAAAGGTGTTTAATGCAAGCTGGCTCCGTTTTTAGATGCACCCAGCAAACGTTGGTTAGAATGTTGTCAAAAAAGGGCCAGTCAGTGTATCTGTCATTGGCAATTTTTTACTTTATAAGGATATGGCTGTCTCCGATCATATCTCAATTGATTAAAGCATGACAACTCCATTCTGTGCTAAAGCAGCAAATTGGAATATATGAAGCATGAGCTCTTCCAGTGAAGGGCGGGAGTTGCTGTTGCTGTTTGCTGATAGGAAAACTGGAAGAAACACCGACACCAGAAAAACCCGTAGATCTGATTTGCGTATATGATTCAGTCGAATATAAAGTGAAATGACTGAGCCGGGAAATATAACAAAAACACAGGCGACCCAAAGAATCCCTTGAACACCACCTGGAAGAATGTGCTAAGTAACAAAAAGGTGCCTACAAGTAGCTCCCAATTTATTAGCAATTATGATCTTAACATATCACCTGCACAAAGAGGTAACTCTTCTAATCTGGAAACAATGGACAGACTTCTTTAGACGCTGCACAGCTTCAAACCATACAAATTCGCAGAACCAGATGGCATTATATTTACTTGCCGAATCACAAAAGACTTCTGTATCCTGCTTATGGTGGTAAATATCTTTAAGATTTGTGTTGATCTTGTCAACATTCCACAAGTATGGAGAGAATTTAAGGGGATTTTTGTATCCATAGCTGGCGCATGCTCCCGCCCCACGTGCAACCAAAAAATGTTAGTCAATCCTAATTTTTTCTTCAAAACACTGGATCGACTGTTACGACAATTACGTGATAGTAACAGCAAAATGCATCATAAAGAGTGTACACAATGGTGGATTTCTTAGATATAGAGGGCGCTTTTAATAACGTCAATACACCAGGAATTATAGATGCACTATCAGATCTGACGGTAGATGAATGTCGGAAGTCGGATTATAAACTCAAGGCTGGGTGATTCATCTGCTAAAAGATCTGTTAATAGAGCCATCCCACAAGGTGACGTCCTATCCCTTCTCCTTTGGAATTTGGTAGTTTACAAATAAATAACAAAATAAATACCTAGCTGTCAACAGGTTCGTAAGGGACCTAATTCTCAGCCTCTCACAACCATTCGTTTTGTGTGATTTTTCACTATTGGCAAGAATGGAAGGGAACTATATACAATTTTATGCCGTGGCCAAATCGGTATTTGAGAAGCTCTTTCATGAAAGTCATACTCTCGGATGTAGATGATTTGGTGCTAGTTGCCGACTTTCCATAGAGCGCACAAAAAATGACAGTGACAACTCCTACGTAAATTCTGCGATGAGTCAAACTGCACTGTTTTGTTTAGGTACTCTTTTTCCTTCTTTATAAACGTTTGCCTACTGGCAGGTTCTGAAATATCTCTGGGATATTTGTGACCCGTGACACCAAATATGTCAGTTTCAACTTTAGATTTTTATTTCAAGCGTAATTTTCGTCAAAGACAACACATAATTTGTATACTTTTTGTGCTTCGATATAAAAATTGAAATTAATATTTTTCATGTGAACAATAATACCTGCGAACGAGCGACAATATCTATCGTTTATCTTTAAATTCACGTTTGAACGTTCCACCTGCGGTGATCCGAATAATAATTCGCGCCAATAGTTCTGGAAGATTTTGCTTTCGCAAAAAAAAAAAACACGTGCAACTTGGAGCAGTTTAGTTTGCGTTTTCGACACACGAATGAATTGTAGCGTAAGATTCGCAGTTGCCTTCAACAATGCACAGTTGCAACTTGCAATTACAAAGCCTATTTCAATGGTAAAATAAAAAAACCCCTATTGGTCGTTACATCCGAGCTGGGATTCGAAAAGATAAAACGCGATTCTGTTCAACTTTTCTAATTAAATCACAAAAGTGTAATAATTTTACGAATTACATATTCTAATAATTCACTTCAAAACAATATTTCTTAAAACAATTCTTATCCGATTTAAACCAATAACTTATGTCGTTTTCCATTGGTTTCACTCGGGGATCCACTCATTCTGAAATCCAATGGAACAGCAAAACTGCTTCTGACAGAATCCACCAAAGTATTGGTGAAATGCCAAAAAATAATCTACGGCTGCTGTCAGCCGACTTGTAATAAATACATAAAATTGCACTTGTGTGAGTGCTTCTTGATGGATTCTGACTTGAAATCGAGAAGCGAAATTCTCTTCTCAGAATAACCAGAAGAGTATTTTTGTGCCAATGGAACAGCATTTTTTCGATTCCGGACTCTCCCGGACGCTTTTTTTTTTGTCCAATGGAAAACGACATAAATTCACTGCACACTTAACACTTCTTTATCTTTACAACCGATTACTATTTCGATTACTTTACCAATCACCAATCAAATCCGCCATTTTATATTCTCTTCGCCATCTACCGGAAATTTCTAGTTATTTCCGTTTAGTCCGAAACGATGGTTCTAGAATTAGCTCACTTAGATCGCCATTTATTTGACAGATTCAAGTCTTCAATCGGAAGTGGAACTTGTTTGGTGCCTAATGGGTTGTTTACACTTCTCCATTTTATGTTTCATGCTAAATTCCACAATAACATACAATAAATTCCAACTATTTTCGATTCACAAACCACAATATAATATTCTCTTGAAGCACAGCAACGAGTTCATTATAAGTTGGAGCACCATTATGTATTATTGTCGTCCGCTTTGAGAGAGATGAACTCAAGGCCGTAACGTTTTTCAAGCCCAATATGTGGTAGCATCATGTATTGCTGTCTCTTATAGGCCAAATTCGCCTCCTATCCATCATCTTCGCTGCTCGGATCAGACGATGAAAGATTCGCCAAAAATTATAATTTAAACGTAGCAATTATGCATTATTTAAATTTTACAAATTAATATTAATTACTTTTCCCACTAGATTTAAAAAACAAAAAACGTTTTTGCATAAAATCGCACATTTGCTTTCCTAAATTCAACTACATACTTCCGGAAGTTCAGCAAATCCAAAGTTCAAAATTTGTGTTTTAGCAAATTCGGAGTATCTAAAGTTAAGCGTTTTTTTTCAACTAGGAGTGAATAAAAGAAATTACTCAAGTTGATAGTCCAAAGTTGTGTTCAACTTGGAGTGAAGAAAACGGGCCTAACCTAATCTCAGTTCAAACAGTAGTTGCAATTGTATTAAAAGGCGAACCAATTTAATTAATTTCACATTCTTTGTCGACTTCGTTTCGCAAACTTTACGCGCAGACATACTCTTGAGTGAAACGCCATCTTACACATCAAAAGTCAGCGGCATAAAAAGTTCTGCATAATCTATCTACTAGTCTTTGAAAATAAAACTGTTGATGAATGAAACTATTTCAGTGATGAACGACGAGAATGAAAATCGTCTACGTAGTCGTAAATTTCTGTTACACTTCATTAAAAAAAAAAATTCCCCTGCAGTATACAGCCATTATCAGTTGCAATGCACTTTGTCATCTCAAAAACGCCGGTTGTAGTTGAATTGTAGTGTAGGTAGTATTAAGTTATCAGTCTACAAATTGCGCCGTCATTATACGAACCAAATGAGATTCATTCGTATTTACATTTATTTGTCGGTCTTTAGGTACGTTTTGATTGGAAAAGTGCACCGCCCACGCTTCTGTAATTTATATTGTCTGTGGGACTTCGCTGTGTCGCTGCATGTTACAGGAATTACGAGTTCTCCCCGACTACAGATAAGATGTCTCAGTGCGAAACAAATTGAGCTATGGGCGAGCTACCAGACAGATTGTTTGTACCTTAATGTGGTGCTTGGTGCATCATTAATTGAAGTTTAATGAGACACTTTCCAATTATTGTAAAACCCTTGCAGCTGGGTAACTTTCCAACCATATTGAACAAATTAAAAGAGACATGTGAAAATTCGAAAAATGAATTAGGAAGTTGATCCGGAATGTTAACGACACTTTACACGCCAGGTGGCAGCTGCTACTTAAAACTAGAGTCAGCCCTAAGTTATTACCATGTCCTATGGGAATGAGAGTTGCGCCATTATCAAAGAGGAAACGCAGTAGGTTGACAAAAAATACTCACGTGAAAACAGAGTCAAAAAAAGAAGCAGAAGTCTAGATACTGGGTAAAGGGGTCTACGCAGTCAATAGAGGTCAATGAATCTCGCAATTGAAACACTATCCGGAGGCTTTATAAACAAAGCCACGTTACTGAGTTAAGACTGGAATGCAAGGTCTTCAAAAAACAGTGGAAGAAAAGCTTTGGTCAGATCATTTATCAATAAAGTTGTCTTTAAATTTCAAGATTCCGAATAATAATAATGCAAAAAAGGCGAACCTACCGCCAAAGGAAAGATTCACAAGTTACACCTACGGAACATAAATTTTAATCTGGAAAGCCTTCAACACAGAGAAGAGTAGGTAGAGATACGTCTAAGCTGCATTTCCATCTAGAGAGAGATAGTGATAGGCCAATAGGAGAGCTCACGTTCAATCAATAGAGTGTCCGTTCCATCGTTGTTGCAGAGGTTGCCTTTTGATATAAATAAGCTTAAAAAGAACAAAGAACAAAGTTCGTATAGTTTACCAGATCGGAGCTCTTTAAAAACGAAGGTTAAGTTTCGATAGGGTTTGCGCACAAACTGATTAACCGAAGAAGAAAGTATGCTCGATGACAGAACTATGCTTCATAATGCCCTTTTGACATAATGTACTGCAAGAGTGTTTAGTAGGTCTTAACTTCAACACCTGAAATATGCAAATTAAACGTAAAAGTCTTCTCCACTATACAACCTCACGTCCTAAAAACATCGGAAGGCATAATTATGCTGAGAAAGCTTCTAACAAAGGCCATTTGGATTCGACATAAGATTATATTTCCCATACATTCGTATACCCAAAGAACAAGTCACAAACGGGTGTAGAGAAACTGTGCCCATCTACTGTCTGGCAAGAGACTATTCAGGCGTATTTAAGATAATATCTATAAGGTGCTCTCTGCGAGACATTACTCGGTATGCAACGTTTTGCATGAAGAATGCTCCTCTAACCCTATAAAAAACCGCTGCTACTTTGGTTTGGCAAACAACTACGTTTGAGACTTCTGATGACTCGAATGTACGTTCTAATAATTTCTTATTCAAGCAGTCCCCCTCTAAAGCAACGAGTGTTATGGACGATAAAAAAGAAGGGAGAGCTAACACTGATGGGTGCGCCCCCGAAAGACAAATATTTCGACGCGTATTTGGTCCTGTGTGCGAGAAGAGTAAAGCTATCCACCTAGCGTTTGAATTGAAAGGCTTTTTCATTACAGTTCTGAACTTTAGTGTCTGCCAGAGGTTCGCTTAATTAGTTTAGGACACGAATCATTTTTAGGGGTTGACAGTAGACCCAACACATTTGTCACTGCGCCAACTTCTTGTTGAAGCATTCGTAGGCGATGCACCTTGTCCGAGCTTCTTTGTTTGTCACCAATGTAAACCCCTTTCGTAGAATTGACAAATTTCTAGGTTTATAGGTATCTAAATCTCGCATCTCATTTCATTTTCAGGTTCTGCTCGATGCTACAGCAAACGATGTCGAAAAGAAAAACGCTTATATTCGCCTTTTTTGGCATCGCTATTGGTCTGTGCATAGGCACTGTCCTGAAGAACTATCGCGCATTGGAAATAGTCAAGCGTTGTAACCTGAAACCAGGAAACCCAAATTCACCACTAGAGATAATCGGCATGAAACCAGAAGACACAATACACAATTCCCAAAAGAATCTGGTCTTTGTTGGGGTAATGACGGCGAAAAACTTTATCGAAGGACGAGCGAAAGCAGTTTACGATACTTGGGGCAAGGAGGTGCCAGGCCACATTGCGTTCTTCAGTGCCGAGGGTTCATTCTCCGATCAGCTGCCGGTCATTGGCTTGAAAAATGTAGACGATCGATATCCACCGCAGAAGAAGTCCTTTATGATGCTGTACTACATGTACGAGCATTTTATTGATAAATTTGAATGGTTCATTCGGGCGGACGACGACGTGTACATGGATCCCGATAAACTGGAGCGGTTCTTACGTTCTATAGATAGTTCTAAGCCGCAGTTCATTGGTATGATTGGGCCTTTTATCTTGTTGTGAGTATACATGTCTGCTTTAAATGTAGGACAAGCCGGAAAGGGGAACAGTGAAGAGTTCGGTTTGCTTTCTCTGGAGTTTGACGAAAACTTTTGCATGGGTGGCCCAGGAGTCATATTGAGCAGTGAAACTCTGCGAAGAGGTACGTTAATGTCGCATAGATCTAAAGCCTGAAACCACAACTGACGATCTTCCGCAGTCGCACCACATATACCAACGTGCTTGAAAAACCTTTACAGCACACATGAGGATGTAGAGATTGGCCGATGTGTCCAAAAATTTGCCGGTATCCCTTGTACTTGGAACTATGAAGTTTGTATATTTTAATTAAGATTAGGTTGGCTCTTAGTTGAACACTGTCCACTTGCAGATGCAATACATTTTGAGGCACAACTCTAGCGGCAGAAATGCATTCACTGGAACCCTGAAGCGTAAGGAAATCCATAACGCCATTTCGTTGCACCCCATTAAGCAAGGACCTCTCATGTATCGCTTGCACTCCTATATACAAGTACTTGCTGGGCGTTTTGTCTTCAAATAATATTTTTAAATTAAAATTGCTTTACAGGGCCTTAAGGCAGAAGAAATACGCCAGGAATCGCTTTCTCTGCATCGGGATATTGCACGAATGGCCAAGCTGCTCGAGATTCCCAACGAAAGCAAGTTTCTTGTTCCAGGGATTTCTTTGATTCCAGAGACCGAGGACGGCAACCGATACTTTGAAGATCACAACATTTTGGGTAATATACAAAACTTAACAACTTGCTGTGGCTTTCCATTTGGAGTTTCAGATTCTCGATCGTTGGTAACAAAGCAATTACAAAGATACAAATAGATCAAGAAATGAAAAAGATTCCACCGATCTGCTAAGCCCAGGCCGCAGGAACTCTCTGTTTAATGAGTTGAACTTCAGAAAAAACGTTTCTGGGTTCAATCAGTGGGAAAATATCGAAGTAAAACTGGGAAAACCTTTTGAATACACCATACAGTTGCGGTTGTTGTGCATAACTTCAAAAATAAAACATGCACAACACCTACGCAATTAAAGGAACTCTTCGGCCAAGATTTGTTTTTATAAAGGTTCATGAAGTTCTTGTGATATTTGGCCCTTTGAATATAATTTTCTACTGCACATTTTGTTGCTCCCCGCTGATATGACAATATACAACAGTTGGCCGACCTGCTATCCAATCCTCTTAATCAAAAAAATACGCTGAACTGACACTCAGCTCTCACAGCAGTTTAGTATGCTAGATGAAGGTATTCTTGGTTATCTTGAATTTAAAATTCTTCAAGTGATTTTCAGTCACAAAGAATGAGTTAAAATATCGAACTCAACAAGCTCAATTGATCCTCGCCTTCAGTGGCGCGTACAAGCGTACAACCAATATCATTCATTCCTATCAGAGTCGAATATCGCTCATAAAGTTTGACGAATACGATCAAAAAATACAAGCAGTTTTGTAAAACTTTTCATTGTAACACTGATGGATCCATGATGGATGGCGGAGCGGGGGCCGGTATCTATTCAGAAGAGCTGGAACTTGCCCGTCACATTAGCCTCGGAAAATACACTTCAGTATACCAGGCTGAGATGATTGCTTTGCTTCATGCGTTGGACTTCTTGCTTGAGAGTCAGGTGGAAGGAAGAAATATCCTTATAGCACTGGACAATCAGGCGGTGATCAGATGCATGGAACAAACAAACATCACAACATCATTGGGACATTGGCACTGGAATGTGTACTTAAGCTAAATAAGTGTTCATCTAAAAATGAAGTAACACTGACTTGGGTAAGAGGACACATAGGGATCGAAGGCAATGAAAAGGCGGACTCTTGCAAAACAGGGGTCAACTGAAAAGTAGCTGGGACCAGAACCATTCTCTTCAATTGGCAGAGGAATGGTAGAACAGCTGATTCACAAATGGATCACGGCAGAACACCTGAGAAGGTGGTCAACCGTGGAACAATGTAGACAAGCTAAAATGGCAATAAAGTGGCCGACCTGCTCCACTCAAAGAATGGGTTCTAAGCATGAGTCGAGGAACTTTGAAATGGGTGGTGGCTTTGTCTACAGGACATGGTAATTTCGGGTATCACCTAAGGAAAATGGGCCTTAGAGAGGATGATACTTGTAAACTATGCCTGGAGGAATCTGAGACAGCGGCACATATACTGTGTCAATGTCCGGTGTTGGCTAGCAGAAGAATGAGGATCTTGAGACATCATTGGGTCGAGACCCAGTCGATAAAACAGATCTCCCATAAACAGATGCTGGCGTTAACACTAGGAATCGAGCCCAGAGAAGAACTGTGGAGAAATCCAGAGAGTCTCTCTGAGTAAGATTTACAGTGGTAGAGAGACGAAAAGAGACCCGACAATGGTGGTCTGATTCGAATATCTCTCGAAATCCATATATATATTGTAACACTGACGACTTTAACACCAGTAGGGAAATTATGAGACGCATCTTTTCAACCTTGATTATGTTTATGTTGACCGTTGAGTACCTTAAAGCCATGGACCCTCTAGATCAGAAGTCTAGACCGCTTATACATATTTTAAAATCGATCATATACGGCCATACTTAACATAGACATGATGTAAGACTTGGAAAATCATTGGGAACTATGCAAAAGCTTCTCAATCTACATAATCCCCTTCGGTATATTGGTGTTGTGTAACGAGAAAGGGTGAGTTTCACGCTGTAATGATATACGAAGCGGAAAATTACGTCTGGTCCCTAAACGAATAATGCAATTAAGCAATACCCAAGAGCAAAAGAGACCCACTAAAATGAAGCAAACGGTATAGCTTAGTTTTTCTGTTCCATACCAAAGGAAAATCTCTTGGACTTGCATCAGTGCCAGAGGTAATTTTCGGTAGCATGTTTTTAAATAGACATAAAAATTGCAAAGTGGCTATTCGCACGACGTTAGAGGAACGGCTTAGGTCGACGGCTACGGTTAAACGCGGCAAATAGGCTTAATGTGGCTCGCTTCGCTCGCTTAAAGGGATCTAAACTCCAGTATTTCATTTTCGGGCACGAACCTGTACGTTTTAAGGGCCAACTTATTTCTTAAAATACTATTTTTAATTATTAGGTTACGTCAAATACGTAGCCGTCGACCTAAGCCGTGTCCCTAGCATCATCCTTAAAATTGAGCACTCACCAGAAAAAAAAACCGCAGTTTGGGTAGTTAGCAAGAATGTTCACATTCAATTCATATTCTTGTTCAATCGCCTTTAATGTTTCATATGACAGTCATCCTAATCCAAACTTTGGTTAATGCAATGGTGAGTCCAAGTTCCAAGTTCCACGTCTAAAAAATAAAAACCATAAACTAACTGCGAAACTGCGAAAAATTATACAACCGGCTAACAAATTTAGTTTTTTTCAGACTGCCTATCGTATACTTACTTCGATCAATATTATTTCCCAATCTGTTGAGTGCTTAAAGTTTCAAGTTGACTTTACTCCAACATCTCCAACAAAACCGATGGAAAGGGTGGTTCATCGGTCTGATCTTGCCGACTGATATACGCGTAGTCCTAGTCATATTCATAACGAATAAAATATATTTCACTCTTCTTAATCTTATGATGATTAAAAATGTTTTTTTATGGTACAGCCTGCAATTACAATAAAATCTTTGCTCCGTTTCATACCAACACCTTTTTGGGTGCTTACTTTGACTTCCAAACTGTAGTAACTCGATTATCTTGTGTGCATCTCTACAAAAATCGCATAACATAAATACCTTTTTACGTTGGGTCATGAATTGAGCGAGAAAACTGGGACACAATCAATAAACAGTAGATACATTACATAGTTTATTGATTGTGTCCCAGTTTCCTCGCTCACTGCATGCCCCAACGTAGGTTAGGTTAGGTCTCATTTGCTTGTCCTAATTTCGGATTTCTTGTTGTGGTTAACCAGGCACAGTGATATGATGAGCTGATCTCTTATTTTTGGTCCAACTCCATATAGCTATCTCAGTTGACGCATAATTGCTTGCTGCTATATTTGCGGACCCTTCTGAACTGAATTAGGGAGCAACACCGGAAGGAATTAATGTACCAATCTGTACTGAAATAAACCAACAACTCGTATGAGTTGATATCGATATTTCTCTGACAAACAGCAGTCTCTTATCATTTGCAAACCTTTATGGTAAGTCTTTCAAAAGCCATAATACTGCCCATTAAGACTGAAAGAACTCCTTATTGGGCATTCTCTTGTAATGCAGATTCTGAAGTTTCTTCATTGGATCTGCCCTCGCATTTCAGACTACGTCCTAATTTTACATCTCGGCAGTCTGCCGTAACCATGTGTTCATTAGTTTATATCGAAAGCAAGTTGATACAGAAAAGTCTCGTGATTCGCACTCGAAAATGTTGAAGCTATTTAGATTTTACATGTAAAATTGTATGAGGCTTGTAACCTTCATTTATGTTTTTTTACTTCATTTTAAATATACATACCCATTTTGTACCATACTTTTACAAAAATCCACACAATCCAACTTCTTACAGGAATCAGTCCGGAATTGAACAAATTCACACCAACTTCAACGGAAGATCTACTGGAATGGTCCTTCATTGCTAGAAGTCTTTATTCGACAGACCATTCCAATCCGAAGCACAAAATCGATTCAGCCACCCGCGAAGGCTTAGAAGATGTAATAAACGAAGTCATGGAGAACATCAACAACTACTCGCGACAACGCGGTCGAGTCATAGAATTTCGTGAACTACTTTACGGCTATTCTCGATTGAACACTCTACATGGGCAAGATCTAATCTTGGATCTTCTTCTGATTTACAAAAAGTACAGAGGCAAGAAGATGACTGTGCCTGTGCGACGTCACTTATATGTTCAGCGGTCATTTACTGGAACGTTTGTCAAGGAGTTTGAAGAAGATTTCTATAACGTTACGTTACAAAAAAGTGAGTATACTATACACCAGCATCACTGGGAGACCAATGTCCCTATTGTATTTGTAAATTTCCCTTTGCAGACCTATTGGAAAACCTTCTTCATACGGGAATGGAAAAACTCACCAACTCCTTCACGATTCCCGGATTTAGCGACACAAGCTCCCAACTAAGCAACAAGTCAAAGGTTGTATTCGTTCTGCCAATCGCGGGACGGTACAACACTTTCAAACGATTCATAGACAACTACGAGGACGTCGCCATCAGGCAGGATAAAAACTGCGATTTAGTCATTGTGATTTTCGGAAATCAAACTGCAGTACGTGATCATTTGAAGCTCATTCGAGAACTGCGACAAAAGAACGTTTATCAACAAATACACTACATTCATCGCAACGAAGACTTCTCTAGAGGTGTTGCACTCGATTCTGCAGCTAGATCCTCGTTTATTAGCAACCAGGACATCATCCTCTTCATCGACGTTGATATGGTTTTCAAGCCGGAGACCCTTCAACGAATTCGCATGAACACGATTCAAGGCAAACAGGTATATCTGCCTATCGTCTTTAGCCAATACGATCCGAAACGACGTAACTCCTCGCAAATGCTAGCGAGCGAAATCAATAACGATTCCGGGTACTTCCGCCAATTTGGCTTTGGAATTTGTTCCATTTACAAGTCAGACATCTTGGACCCGGATATAAACGGATTCGATCGCGACATTACCGGCTGGGGCCTGGAAGATGTAAAGTTTTTAGAGAAAATTGTCAAAGTCGGCAACCGACAAGGATCATTCCTTGTAAATACTGCCGACGTTCCTAGTGGTTACAATGAGGAGGCGGAGAAATATCGTCGGCTTGGTATATTTCGCGCCCCAGACCCATCCCTTGTGCATGTGCATCATGATATTTACTGCGATGTCAATTTGGAGCTGCAGCAGTATAACATGTGCCTCGGAACCAAGGCCAACACACTTGGCAGCACACGGCTCATGGAGCAGCTGTTTTTCAGTAACAAACCTAATATGGATTTTATTATTGATTTAAATAGGAAAAAGGAAGAGAGATAGGTGGCGAGCACATCCGGCAATCGTGCCGAAGAAAAAGTATTATATTTTAAGTTGTTTTGTTCGTAAAAATGGTTTCCAGATTAGTTTCGGAGTGGGCTATTCCCTTCTTCCATGGTTAACTTTGTAGTCCTCGCATGTGTAAGTAACTCGTTCGTATGTAAGTAACTTTGATATTCTGCAGGTTGCTCTGTATGTAGATTTAAATGATGATATTGTTGTACATTAATATTTTGTATTGTTATACATAATAAAGTAGACGTTTTAGACTGTGAAATACGGATAACGTAAGCCTATTTTAAATATGTTAAATGAATCAGATGGCCAACCTAGACTGATGACGATTGGTGAAAGGACTTCTTTTTATCGTCGTTTGGTTGGTGTTAAAAATGGGCTATGTCGGTCAACTAGTTCTGGTACCTCCCATACAAAACCAATTTTGCATGACTCGTTTGCAGTGGAGGGTATCAAAGCATCGGCCAGGCCGATGATAACACTTTAAATTGTTCGAGAGAGGGCTTAACTTCTCAAGGGTCTTGTTAGCCCAAATAAACAGGGATTGGCAAGAGTTATATTCCGTTTAAGCCCAGCGATGGTGTCGTTATCTGTGCCCGGATTCTGCAAACTTTGAAATGTTTTCGTATACACAAACTATTTACTTCTGCAACGTTTTCGCCTTACAGAATCTGACTTCTGACTTCATGTCGTAGACTAGTAAGATAAAGTCCCAAACTACATCAAACCTATGTCTGTCTATGGAGACAAGTTCTACTCTAAAAAAAAAAGAAGATACCTGTGTACTTTCTTACAAAATTCTTCTTTGAAATGGTTTATTAAATACAAATATACACTTTGGGGAAACTTAACTGCAACATGGACGAATACTGAACACTAGACTCAGTCTAGTTACATTAAAAAAAAAAACAATTTACATAAATTGCACCGGTTCGATGTCGAGTAACGCCAATGTCATGTTAAATACCTCCCGTATCGCTTTAAGCAGATAAATTCTCGCGTAAACATGTGGCATTAAATGGGTTCGGGTTTCCTAGAAAGCGCATTCAGTTAATATAGATTTGTATGGCATGGGATGGTATAATTTAAATCAATACCGTTAGAATGCGAATACGTCGATAGTATACGCTAAATGCTGAAACAAGTCCGTCCAAATATTTGATCAAGTAATGAATTCCACAAGAACCTGAATCAAAGTTTTCAATGCATCGGTTAATGAGATTCGGAAAAGCAAATATATAGCCATATATGAGCTCCCATTCTTCCTGCAGGAACCATGGATTTTATTATGAAAACAACAACTATAGCTTGATTACCTCACTGCACAGCAGAGCAAAGTCGATATCGGACAATGGAGGTAATTGTTCATAGATGCCCTTTTCAACTCGTTCGTCAAAACTTCGAAGTAGTGTTTCGAGCCGAGCCGAGTTGTAGAGTATGAATGAAGCGCCTGCAATGAAAAAAATCGTCAAGTACAACGTAATAAATTTAATTTGATCTTATAATACCTTTTGTACTACCTTGACCGCTTCTGATCATTTGCACGGGACTCGAGGGTTTAACTTCCAATAAATCAACCGTAACGGCTGCCTCCCCAAGTCGATCGAAGAGCTGGCAAAACTTTTGATCGTCCTTTACACGTATTCCGTACTTGTGCATAGCCATTAGGCGCATGTCTGTGGAGCGTAGTCTGTACAAAAATCCAGAAAAAAAATAAAAGTTGAGCCTTACGAATCTGAAGCATGGACTCTTTTTAAGGCGAGTGAACATGTTCTTGCCTGATGCAAGAGAAAAATCCGTAAGAAATTTGGTCCTGTTTGCGTTGATGTGTTTTAAAGAAGACTGTTCAACGACAAACTACAAGCGATGTACAAAAAACTGTAAATCAGACATTCGAGAAGGCAGGCATGAATGTTGAGGATCGCAGTTCTCGACTTTAACTGCAGAATGCCGATACATCGTTACAGTAGAGAGGGACCTTGCCCAAGATGGCGCGCCGAGAAAGGACTTCCATCAACTTGAAGTGCGTGACTGGAGGCAGTTGTCTAACGACGACCGAGCTAATTGGAGAGCCTTGTTAGTTAAGGCTCTGTTGCATAAACTTGTGTTAGGGACCAAGGGTTGAAATGTGATTTCTCTATGGAAACTGCGTGTTGCCAAAATTCAGCAGTACAACCAACCGATTTTTGCTACATTTATTTATCACAAATCATACACTCGAAACAAATTCAGAGGAAACTTACTGACGCTATTTGTGATTGTATGCGGCAGACGCTTGAATCGATCGTTTCAAAGATTTCGCTTTCCGTTTGACAAAACTGTTAACTTGAGTTTTTCAAAAGGCGATGTCCTAAAGCAAAGTGTCAGTGCGAGAAATTTACTATGAACCTTATTAACAAACTGCTCAGTTTGTTATTTAGCTCTTATATTTGGGTGCAAGGTGCTTGCATCTGTTTACAAAAGATGGTGATATTACTATTCAGGTCTAGTAAAATTCAATTTTAATAAGTATATTACCAATAACTTACGTTATATAATCTTCTGGTGAAATTCTCGCCAATTTCCCATCATGTGGATCCAAAACAGTCCCACATCTGAGCACCACAGACTCGTTCGTTTCAGCATTTGAACGCTTGGTAACAACGCTGACAACTGAGACAGTCTTCAAATTGGGTCCAGTAGAATCGTTAACTTTCGTCCACTCGGATAAATGAACAAGCTTTGTCAGTGTCCTGTTAACTAATCTTGCTCGATGTTCAGATAAAACCCCCGGATCTGTACTTCTACAGCCAACAATGCAGACAGTCTTTTCTGGGTCTTTCGATTGAACGCCATAGTTCTTGGCAACAAGAACTTGATTCAAGAGTCTTTCTGTTATCGTTTTCCTATTCAGAAACAATGCACAGCGGTCCTTTATGATTTTGATTTCTGCCAAAGGAAACGTCCAATTCTGACCGTGTTTTAAAAGTTTTTGCATAGAATCTTCTGATGGGTCAGATGTGAGGTTAAATATAGTTCCGCCTTCACAGTTCAACGTTATTTTGAAGTGATTTTGCCATATATCCGGTTTTAATGGAAAACTTATGTCGCCAATTTGAGATAGCTTAGAGTTGTGGACTTTTATCAAACTTGTTGCATCGCCCTTTGATGCAGAGCCCAAAAAATAACTTTGAATCTTTTCCACCACGTACAGTGTTGGATTCTCCATTTCGATTTGTTTTTTTTTTGAGTAAGAAATTACCTCTTACCTTCCGGGTCTAAAAAAAGCAATTGAATTTAAAACGGACTTGTATTAACCCTTCAAAGAATTTGCGTATAGAAAACAATGCACATCTGTCTTTGTTTATGTTTCAGGAAAAAGGAATCGCAGCGCTAACCGGTCGCGGCCATCCGTGCAAAAACAAAAGTTAGCGTTCAGGCAAATAAAATCAAACTACCTACTCATATGTAGGCCAGGTAGTCAAATAAAAGGGTACGTTTCCATTTTTTGTTTAGAAATATTCCTTCTTAACGTCGACTGGGCTCTAATCGCGTAATTTATAAAACGATTGTCGTCGAAACGATTGAACACAACGATATCGCTTTTATGTGGTATTCGATTGGGCTTCTTCAGATTTGCTCTCAGATTTCAGATTTCGGGTGGCTAATCGAACACAAAAACGTCACTTGCTCTTTTTTTGTTGATATTTGTGCGACTGCAATATGTGTAGCCTTTGACACTTTTCTAAGCGTTTTCCATTCACTGGTTAAATTTTATATGAAAACATTCAAAATGTTCGCCCAAATTGATTTCTAAACATTTGTACATAAATAATTAACAAAAATAGATCCACCCGATGCAATGCGTTTCTTTGCAGTTGAAAAATTTCACTTAACGTAAACAAACTCCACTAGTTGTCAAACTCAAACGCACGTGTATTGGTAAATCTGAAGCAAATCTGAGAAAATATCCAGATTCGCAAAAGTGCTCTGAAATCTGAAAAAGATTGCTTTTTTTGTACCAAACGAACATAAAAATTGCTCTGAGAGCAAAAAAAGTGCTCTGAGAGCGCCCAATCGAATACCACATTAGTTTGCTTCACATAACATCATCGTCGCATCGTTCAATCGAATCGTTCAACGTCCTCGTTTTCAACAGTTTGAGCATGACTGTAAACAAACTTTGACACCTAAAGAACTGAAAAAAGGGATGGAATTTTTTTTTTTTTTCTTTTCTTGAATAAATTTGTTTTGTTTTTCTTCGTTGTTATGGAATTGGGTATTTTATGCAAAAATAGATAGCTAGGTAGTAGAATTTTTATTTTTAAAGGGCGAATTGTAAAAAGAAATCAATGAATGCAATTTTATGATTGCATTTTTTTCTGATTGCATTAAAAATGCATAAATTAAAAAAACAAGTAGCTGAAATTCATTTGATATTCCCAATAAGTGCAATAACCATTTTTTTTTTGGCAAAGAATACATTTTTTTTACAGTTCGGATAAGTTCAAGTCGCCTCCAAAGAGAATATAATGTGTGTGTTTTCCTTTAATATTTTTATACTTCTCTCAGAACTAATTTAAAGTGAAAAATGCAGCAAAAACGATGAAACGATAGCAAAATAGCCATCGTTCAATCGAATCGTTTCGACGAGAGTACTTGAAGTTTAAATTAGTAACGTGTAGCAACAAAAAACGATGCTCGTCCAATCGTTTCGACGATTATCGTTTTTTGGTTGTTACACGAAGTAGAAGCATCGTCGAGATGATATCGTTCTATCGTTTTGTGCTTACGCGATTAGACCCCTGGACATTGCGCTATGCGTGGTATGAATAAAATGTAGCTAGCAACTGATTTTCCTCAAATGAAATGTCACAATTGTATGAAGAAAAGCTGATTTGAGTCAGATCGGTATGAATAAAATGTATGGTTAGATTAGACTGTATGCCAAGTTGTCATAAAATGCCAATTTCTGACAGTTCTCCTGTCAAAATATGGTAATACAATGTAATAGAGTGTTTCGCGATGCCCATCCTTTCACAGATGGGTTATCTTTTTTGCTCAAACGTCAAAAAAAACTTGTAGGATAACAAAGCTGATTTATAATGGCCAGAGTAGTGTTTTGTTCAAATACTGTTGAAAAGCGCACAATTGCCACTACTTTAACTTCTCAGTTGTTACCATATACGTTTGATAAACATAATTTTTTAATTCAACAATGCTCTTATCTTGTTTTTTGCACTTTTTTATGTACTTTTCAGTAATTTTTTAACATAATTAGACTACATCCATACAAAATCCGTTTTGTTTTCCTACAAGTATTTTAGCTGTCACTTGGATTTTTCTTCTTCTTATTTGACACTGACGTTGTCGCGAACTACCCTATAGGGGCATATCTCATTTGCTCTAAAAACCTAAATACCACATAATGACCAGGCTGATTTTGACAGATAATAATGCCCAAATAGCATATAGTGTAATCAGACAATAAACACGAATGCCAGCATAGAGCGCTATATGCCCATATGCACTTTATTGAAATTTTATCCTGAGAAAGCTCCTCAATTTAGCGTTGAGTGTATGATATTCATTAGGTACATCGAGTAAACTTTTTGTAAGCCAATCTATCAACTTGTTATCATTGAACAGTTCTAGAATTCATATATTATTCCACACTGAACACACCTATTCGACATGGAGTGGTTTGTCTTGTGAGTGACTTTTTCTCTAGTTTGGACTTGCATACCTACAACCACACTACCCCCTTTCCCCTTAAAAAAATTGTTTATCGGCCTAAAGTTTCATATATTATATTCCTTTTTTTGTTTTAAATTGTTCACACAAAAGTAATTTTACCAACATGTCATGTACTTATGCGGATGGCTTGTCCCCTTACGAAAACAAAGGAGTGCTTGGTATAGCTGAGGTGAAAAAATTTACAAACTTCCGTTCCTCGTATATGTACTAATATTGGTCTAACAACAGAAATTCGATACTGAGGCTGAGGTGGATGAAAAATGTGAAAAGCTAGCCAAACTGATTGAAAGTTCTAAGCACGTAGTTGTCCATACCGGGGCTGGTATTAGCACGTCAGCGGGAATACCCGATTTTCGGTAAGTGAAAGATCCTTGCTGTGATTGGCTAGGTATGTTATTGTTTCGTTTCTGTCCAGTGGACCTAATGGAGTGTGGACGCTGGAGAAGAAGGGTGAAAAGCCAGCGATCAACATATCTTTCAATGACGCAATCCCGACGAGAACTCACATGGCTCTAAAAGCGCTAATTGAGAAGGGCTACGTTCACTACATAATTAGCCAGAACATTGACGGACTTCATATGAAATCTGGGTTGAACAGGAAATACATTTCAGAGCTACATGGAAATATGTTTGTGGAGCAATGCAGTAAATGTCGGAGGTGAATTCATTTAATCTGCTAGTCTTAAGTTTCAGTTAAAATTTCTTCACAGGCAGTACGTAAGAGACACAGCCGCAAAGACTGTTGGTCAAAAACGATGTGGCGGTTTGTGCAAGGGAGGGCCAAATGCTCGTCCATGTCGTGGTGGACTTTTACTGGACAATGTTCTTGATTGGGAACACGATCTGCCTGCACGAGACCTCGATATGTCAACCATGCATTCCACGTATGCCAATTATTAATTATCTATCCAGTCATTATGATTCATACTTTGTTTTTTAGTATAGCTGATTTGAATATCACTTTGGGAACTACCCTTCAAATTGTGCCAAGTGGAAACCTTCCACTGAAAAATAAGAAACACGGAGGAAAGCTCGTCATATGCAACTTGCAACCCACAAAGCATGTATGTATGTAGTTACACAGGATTGATCACAAATAATCTAAATCCATGTAATAGGACAAAAAAGCAGATCTGATCATCTCCACGTATGTTGACGACATCATGATAAAGGTGTGCAAACGCTTGGGTGTTGAAATTCCCGATTACTCGAAGGAAAGTAACCTTGCTACGCTGGGGTCAGAGTGGACATTGCCAGCGGAGTTCACCAAAGAAATTGAGCCAATTTACAACCAGAAACTGAAGGAGTGCTCCAAGAAGCGGAAGTCGAACGGTGCTACACCAACGGAAACCCTTTCGAAATTGACAAAATCCGAAAGTATTGAAGATGAAAAGGACGTAAAGGACGAAAAGGACGAAATCGAATGATTTCATGTAGAATTGGAGTTTGTAGCCTTGATTTTATTTGTTTACCTCATTATTGCATTTTGTATAAATAAGTAGTAGATTGTAGAGCGAAAATATTTTTATAGAACTAAGGTTTACATATTTTTGACAACGAAATTAAATACTGGATTGTATTACATTTTCCGAACACATTTCTTTGCTCTTTTATTTGATCTTAGAAGCCACAGTGGACGCAAATTTTATGTCTTTATTGTGCTGGACTAATGAGCGATTCGGTTTAGGTTCAAACCGCGAAGGACACCAATTGCGTCTGTAAAAGGTTTTGATTTACTGCGCCTTTCTCTCGAACGTCTGACAGACACCCGAGATTAAAAGCCGTATAAATGCAACTGTTCCCTAACTATTTTTCTATAAATAGCGAGAGGGGAAAACTCAACGACTGACTTGACTGATAATTATTTCACCGCTTTAACTATATATAAAAGCACAACGGAATTTTGCATTAAGTATTAGCAAGTACCAAGGTTAGCGGGTCCCACTCCTTTACTACGCCAATGGGAGCTTTCATGTCAACACCTTCACTATTCGCAGTTCCTCTACTCGCTAGCTCATCAGCTACCAATGATTTTTGTAAGCCTTAGTAGTTCAGTTGCGCATATTGAGGCTCTAATTTATTATCTGTCCCCGAATATGCAGTCCACATCTCCAAGCTCAGTTGCTTATATTATTTCTCAAAAAGCCTTCAAAATTGAATTTTTAGTGTTGAAGCATCTTCCACAGCTATCCCAGTTAAACGAACTTACTTATGCTGAGGAGATTCAACGTTGACCGCCACAAACTGGCAAAATCTACGCGTCTGGAGAAGCCCTATACAGCCCACATGAAGTGCTGATGTCCAATGATATCGATGGCAAGAGAGACGCCCCAATTGATATGATAGGTATTATCTGACCACCACAACGAAACTCTTGGTTTATTGCAAAGTAGTGCCGACTGCAGAAAAGCAACATGTCTCTTAAGGTGGCTTGTAAGATCTGTAAGAAGGGACGAATAAAAGTTTTCAAAGGAGGAAAAGGCAAGAGCACGCGAAGCGCAACATCAAGCAAACAGGCCCAGATCTCATTCTTATTGCGCTAGTTCTACCCATTTCAATAAAATTGGAAAGCCAAAGGCAAAACCTGTTTAACATTCAAATGATAAATGCAGTCGTGTCCCATCGCGCAATCTATTGTGAACGACCGTCTTCGAAACTATTGAACAACACGACGAAGTTTTCAGTTTGTTTCATATAACATAATCAATTCAGTTCAAAAATGAATGTAAAAATGGGTAGACAGTTAGGAATGAAACATCACATGAGAAGTTGTATTGATCAGTTTTTAAAAAATTAATTAACGCCATTTGTTCAATCGAATGTCATTTCCGCTTTAATTATTTTGTTCCGAAACGGATGCTTCGAACGCAATTTGAGTCAGATCGATTTGACTTTCGTATCGGAATTTTTTCCGAACGTGTACCTCAATAGCGGTATATGACCACCCCTATGAGCACAGTGTGTCGAAAATTGATCATCGTTCGATCGTTTGTCAAATGGATATCTCACGACGCTTGGGCATGGTACCGAGTGTTGTATACACTGCGCCTCTGGAATTTCTGCTGACATGACAGTCTGGCGGCAGTAACTCTGGGTTGGCATTCTGTAAGTAGAAAAGTTCAAACGTTTTCGTTTGCATAATTGATTTACTACTGTAACTTAGAGCAAATCATTCGTGTGCACGAAAACGTTTCAATGTGTCGCCTTACAGAATCTGACCCCTGGGGACCTACTCTCTAGCTTTCCGCTCCCGCTTTTAAGTAGGTACTCTGTAACAAATTCTGAATGCGTCATAAGTACATTTCATTCCACTTTCGAAATACAGAGTAGAAAAAGTTTCGTTTTCGAAAAATTTTACTTTCGGAACGAGATGCAGGTAAGGACCGATAGAGGCCGCCTGAATAGCAGGGGCGGCAGACAATCATTGTAAAATCTTAACTTGCAAGCGGGAACAGTGGTCCCCGTTTATAAATAGAAACTTAGTACGCTTTAAAGTTTGTGTCCGTATTTTCTTTCTGATTTTCTGGGGTCAAATCGCCTCTTTTGTTAACGAGCTATACGTTCACGGAATTAAGTTGATTTTACATTTGAAACAAAAACAAACTCCGTCACGTAATTCTCGTTCACCAGAGATGAATGCATAGAAAAAGATGGATATTATTTAAATAAAAAACTCCAACTCATTGATTTTTATTAGTTTTTAAATAGTATGTACTGAAACGAACATACTTAAATTATTTTTTTACACACCTTTTTGTCAAAGCAGAAGACATCTTGATTTTTTTTTGACATGAGATCAATCATGACAGATGTCATAGCAAGTGAGCTTAATCTTGGACACTGTTTTAATCTTTTCAATAGTAGAAAAGGTTCTTTCAACACTAGCTGTGGTCACTGGAAGCGTATGCCAAAACCGTAAGCAAGAAGTTTATTTTTCTAAAGTAAGTCTTGTCACATCAAGCAATTTCAGAACTTCGGTAAAACGACATGTTTCTGCACCAAAGAATGTAGGTAGGTACTCAATTTTCACAGCTGACAACGAAATTGCATTGCATAACAAGTTAGCTTTTCTATTCTGCAGGATAACTGATAACGGCAGCCTTAAACTGAACAATTTTTCGCATACAATGAGGTTTACTAGGAAATCACCGCTGCCAAAAGCGTTTATGTTTTCGAAGACATCGCTCACGTACTGCTCGTTATTCCTTCAAGACTTATGTCGTTTTCCATTGGTTTCACTCGGGGATCCACTCATTCGAAAATCCAATGGAACAGCAAAACTGCTTCTGACAGAATCCACAAAAGTATTGGTGAAATGCCAAAAAATAATCTACGGCTGCTGTCAGCTAACTTGTAATAAATACATAAATTGCACTTGTGTGAGTGCTTCTTGAGTGGATTCTGACTTCAAATCGAGAAGCGAAATTCTCTTCTCAGAATCACCAGAAGAATATTTTTGTGCCAATGGAACAGCATATTTTTGATTCCGGACTCTCCCGGACGCTTCTTTTTGTCCAATGGAAAACGACATTAATGAAATAATACTGTCACCATGCCTTTCAATGAATCTTGCTTCACAGAGGCGAAGAGGTCGCGTTTTTCGTCTCTCTAGTGCGTTCTGGGGGGCTTCAGCCCCTCCCTGGCTACGCGCCTGTCTGTATTCCATTATCTTTCGACTTTTGACCCCTGGTTTTTAGAAATTCCGGAAGATCTTTCCCGGACAGACGTCGTTCGACCGTTTGGTGATTACGCGATTACAACTAAAAAAAAACACGAGCTTTCGATTGAAATCAAAACAAGGTTGGCCGTATTTGCAATTGACGAACTGCAGTTGAAAGTTGCAGTAACGCCCGAGTGAAAAGAAACCACCTTCTTGTTGTATGCGGATTAAATTGTTTTTATATTTCTACACCATAATGAATTTCCCTAAAATTAACATTTTTTTATTTTTCAATGGCAGTAAATACAATATTATTTACTAATTACATTTATAACTGTATAATATGAAATGATTAATATTGGAGATGATTTTACTTACAACAATTAAATTGCAATATCATTTTCTGCCTTTTCTCTGGTTTACTCTTAAAAGTACCTATATATAATATATATATGTATATATTTACTTTTGTTTATAAAAAGAAAACTACAGTATTTTAAATTATGTCTGTATATATATTATAAACAATTTCTTTGCGATACAAATTCTGACTTTAATCTCAATTAAATTATCATAAACATATACATAATCTATTTGTTATATTAATCTAAGTAAACTGTGTAACAACTAGAGTCATTGTTAAAAAAATTTGTAAAGTAGTTTTTATTTCTATTTCCGATATATTTATGTACTTTGATTGATTGATTGAGAACGAGAGAGAGAGAGTGAGAGAGAATAGTTATTTTCGTGTCTACAAATACAAAAAAAACAAAAAACATGATTGAATCTACCAAGGTTCAGTATATAAAAACAAAAGGCAAATGGGGCTTAAAGAAGATACCAACGATTTACTTGCTACATTCCAAAGAACTCAAACAGAAGGAAGAGACAATGATTGTTTTGCTAACACATGTATCCATGTAGGTATTTAAATTAAATTAATTTAAATAAATAACAAATTTGCCTAGTTCGCTTGTTGTAAGGGGGCGGGGTTTTACCTAAAATAATTAATTTAAATCACATAAAATGTTTTGGAATTTTTTTTTTCTTTCTCTGGCATAGAACAGGATCTACTATATAATATATGTATCTAATATGAATTTTGCTAAATCGCTAATTTTTTCCTTTTCCTCCTAATAATCATTTGGTGCCTTAGATTTTCATTTTATAAATGCACTTTGAAATTTGTCTGAGACAAAGTAAATGCACAAGTGTTTTAGTGTTTTCATGTACAAATTTTGTTCACCACAATTAGAGTAGATTCAATTGCTTGTCGTTCTTTTTTTTTTTTTTTTTATCTAAATAAATATTAAAATAGATCTTTATCGTAATAAATTAGACGTTTTTTTTGTGTATACAATTAAATGCAAAAATTATATATATAAACAATTTACGAACGATTCTGTTTTTATTTTTATTATCATTATTGACCGACGACTATGAGAGCTCCCATTGTTTTTGTTGATAAACAATACTGAGACATAATTTCGCGTTTTTACATTCACACGGGGGGCAGCAGGTGTGTTTATTGTTACTCTTTCAGACCGGCTTGAAAGTACACGTCTGCTTAAATGTATAAAATGATGTATTTATAAAAAGGAACACACTAATAGTCGGGCGAAACAAGTTTTGGCTAATTCTTACACACTGATTGATTGTTGTTGTTATTGCTATTGTATTTAGTCTTAACTAGGATTATTTTCTGATTCAGACTTGGTACAGAGGTAGAGATTACATTGCCACTGACAGCGCCGGCGGGGCCGTTGAGGATGATATTCGTTGGTGTTTTGCTTAGGTGGCTGGATGGCGCTGTTGTACACGTTGTCGATGGGATGGCAATAATGTTGGGTGTTGTTGTTGATGATGTTGTTATGATGGCTCCCTCAGAGGATTGACTATATATTGCACGCATTTTTTGTGTTCCGCCGGCAACGATTTGTGCGATTTTCACTCCATTGCGGTTCTGTAAAGGAAAGACATTTTTTTTTCTTCAAATGTGCACAGAAAACTGCAAATCATTAAAGTTACAAGGGTAAGTCGAACAAACAGTTAAAAACACGCATGAAAAACAAGTTCTGATGGTCTACGAGTTGAAAAACTAATCGGTGGAATGCAGAGAAATCTGGTGAACGGAATTAGGTTGATTTTACATGTGAAACAAAAACAAATTCCGTCACGACGCGATTCGTCCCCTCTTGTTTTACCTAAAACACTTGCTGCGGTAATCAAACAGAGAGAAAATTGAAATTGTGAGGTTAAATTGAAAAATAATGTGAAAATTTCTTGTGCACCACGTTTGACGAAAGTAAATCGTGGCTTTTCCGCCTCAACACAGAAGAAAACTGCGTTCTGCTTATTAGATTGGTATTCAACGCTTTCCTGTAAGCATTAAATGCTCCTTACAACGTGAGGCACGCAGATAAACTAAGGGGGGTTATTCCCAAATGCGCGGGCGGATCGCTTTTGATGGCAGATTTGCTTTTTGTATTTCCATTCGACTATAGGGTTATCATTTTATGATTGCATTGAAAGCGATAGGTGTTTAGGTGACGGATTGTCTGCGGACATAAGAAAAATGTCCATTCTAGATATACAAAAATTCAAAGCGATCCGCCGCTCATTTGGGAATGACCCTCATAACAAAATTGGAGTCGGTATAAACAAAATGTGAAACATAATTCTGCAGGCCGTATAACAAACAAGTACCGACATCAAACTGTCAGGCAACCGGTTAATATGGACGATGATGATAGTTAAAATGTCCTTTGACGAAAACGCCAGTAGTCAAGATAACCAGTTTTCAGAGTCTGCAGGTTTATTAGCTCAGAAGTTACTGTCAACTAGAGATGCCTTCTTAGGGTTCACGCACCAACCCTTTTCTAGCACTTGGCATCCTAGAGGGATATCATTTCAGCGTTTTTGGCCCGATCCACAAAAAAGGAGAAACAAAAGAACCCCTCAACTGCTTCAATTACAGACCCACTGTTATTTTTTCCTTCATTGTTATACGTTTCAACCGACAGCTACAACTTTCAAGTAGAAATTACAAGAAGAATAATTTTTAACAGTGAAAGGCCTTGATCATAACAGTCCGGACCACGGTCCTCGGTCGTTCCGATAGAAAAATTCTTCTTAAGAGACTTGCTCACCTTTGTGTTTTTAAATCAGTTACAAAAGACAATTCAACGAAGAACTGTACAAATAGTTACATTGATCTATTCTTTGAGTGTTTGACAAGAGGGAATATACATCTGCAGTCCCGCCAACAGCCTTTGATTGTAGGCGAATACAGTGGAGAAAGGTGGCGCACAAGAATCAAAAAAAAATAATTCAAGTAACCCTAACTATAGGTAGTTTAACATTGGCTTTTCTGGAAAGACTTGCTGGTAGCGGCTCAGATTTAACCTGATGCCTACCGTCACTATGAAGAGGAAGATCGTTCCTGGTGTAAAATGTCGCAACATTTGCTTCAGTCTGTTGGCAGTTTCGCAAACTGTTCGTGCTCAAATTAATTCACTGTCAAACTTCTTTTTCTTAACGCACAAAAATAACAACAACACTTACACTCTGCACCTGTTTCCGATTTTGCAATATTTTGGCTGCCACATCGTTGCCTGTGAGTAAAAGATTTTGTTGCTGGCCGTGTATCTGCACACCGCTGGCCAAATACATTGTTTGCACTGGAATTGTCATGATCTTCTTTTCATTGTCATCCTGCTGTTGAGCAGAAGAAAACAAAGCCATAAAGTAAACAATACACAAACATAGACAGAACTTGTGTTCACTTACCATGGGACTAACAGACTTCCTGTCTTGTAAGTTTTCATCGAATCCCGAGTCCGACGAGTTGTCATTGAACTTCGTCGCCACCGACTGTATTGAGGAGCCCGGCATCATGTCCAGAGCAATCTTTTTAGCTCGATCCTGCGAAATGGTAGCAACCGGCTTAATCAGGAACGACTTGTCAATAGTCTTGACCATGTGCTTCACGTCAGACAGTTCAGATGGCTTCAGTCGCAGTGTGCTGAATTTCTCCAAGGAATGTTTGACTATTTTACCAGTGTCGGTTTTTACCTTATGCATAAATGAGCTCGATTTGTTGCACGGCTTGTGCATTGCATGCTGTTGTTCGAATGGAGCTGGCACCTTTATCGTTGTCGACTGTAAATGAGCGACATTGGGGATACCATTGTCGACGGGATTCAGTTTTGCGACTTTCACTGCTGACGAGGTAGGAATTGTGGTGGGAAGAACTTTGATATCTAGTACAAAATCAGTCTTGGGGGGAGGATTGGTGTTATTCATTTGCTTCATGTCGCCAAGGGGGAAACTCTCCGACTGACGCTTGAAGAACAAATGATGCTTCTTTAGCACTGGGGTCGGATTGCGGTTCGCTGGTGGATTAAAAGGCAACTGGTAGGGACCAGTTTTCATGTTATATTGCTGCTGAGCGCTGGTGTGTGAGGTTAGCACTGTCCTTTCAGGAATTTCCTTACGCTTTCGCCTGTGTTCCGCACACGGCATATAGTTTTGTATATCCAAGATGATAGCACCAAGTTGCTTGTTTTCGAATACAATGCCGCAACACGATTTCCTTTTAACCCACAAGTTCTCGTCAAAGAACTGCACTTTGTCGATGTTGTTGCTGCGAAATTTCTTCGGCGATAGACATTTTCGCTTCCTACTACCGCTCCGGTTGATTGCCTGACGAATTTGAATGCTTGCCGACTCGATTGTTGGTGAATATTGCACATCTTCGCAGTCACTGTCCAGAGATTCGGGTGTCAAAGGCAGTGATTGCGTTTCCCACGGCTTGCTCGACATTGCTGTCACCTGAGACTTGATCTTGTCCTTACTGGTCTTCTTTTTGTTTTTCTTGAATATTTTCGAGAATTTTTCTGGTATTAGAGATTTCTGGTTGTTGGTGCGATCGGACGACCCATTGTTGGACAGTTGTGTGGATTCCTCCTTGAGTTTCTTGAATTTACTCATCGACTTCATACCCGGTCCGGCTCTCGCATCAACTACCTGCAAATATCCATATAATTCATTTAAAAAACAACTCAATGGTTAGGATTTGTTTGCACTTACATGTCCCCAATGGCGATTACTGCCCGTGGGCAGACGTTTGAACCTTTTAACCAAAAGTACGCAAGCATTGCAAATCTCCCCATGACGTGGCTGCTTCAAATCGAAGCATTTTATCGAATCTTCTTCGTACTTCTTCGAGTCTGTAAATCTGGAACTGCAGACAGAAATTTTATGGTTAGGGAATGTTGCCACGCAGAAGTAATGTAAAAAAAACTTACCTGCTAGATTTGGCTCTGCATATGCAACAGCCTTCGGCTGAGCGGTACACTCTAGGCTTATGAAATGAAAACATTTCGTATATGTATTATTTTATGTTTGTTTAGTTGTTAACTACTAGTATTGCTTTATGTTCTTTGTGCTCTTCAAATGTTTGTAGAAATCTTCACGGTTATTTGTTTGGTTAGGATGGGATTTCACTCATCTGTTTTGCAACATTTCCAATAATTGTTGTTAACTGAAAGTAAACGAGAAATATATAAAAACACGGTGCATATATGTGTAGGAGGATCATCCTAAGATCAAGTTGAACGCATAAATAAAATCGATATAGTCTTGGAAATACCCAAACAAGAACGTTGCCCTATGTGTGCACCTCAAACAATCGTCATTTGGAATTTGTTAGTAGCGTTGGATGGCTGTTTGTTATACTCAATCATAATGTTAAGCCAAATCTTGCAGACTACTTGTCGTATATATTTTATTCCTTTAAACCTTTTACTGATATTAAACAATCGTTTACCGGGTTCACGCTTATTAAGGAGCATGTCACAGATTCTGAAGACGATTGAGACATTGTTTTTGGGGTTGAGAACTCCACGCAAAACGGAGAGACTGTCGGAGCAGATAACAAACTTGCCGTTTAGAAGGCTCGTAAGTTTAAGTGCTTACAAGGTGGCAAGAGCTTCTGTTGTTAAGATGGATGCGGTTTCGGATACAATTCCTTGTTTGAGTAGAGTGCCATCATCTAAGGTGACTGCAAAGCCAGTGTTGTGTTCAGTCTTAGAGTCGTCTGTGTAGATTAAAGTCCATCCTTCTGAGGTTAGTCCGGATGATTTGTCTTGGAATAGCGACCGGTATAACCGACGGTAAGTGCTTCCTTTAGGGAGTTTGCTGAGTTCAAGTCTTACGGAGTTGTTGGTTATTGTCCATTGTGGCGGCTGGTGTTGTCAGTTGTTTGCCTATTGCCAAAGAGAGCTCTATCGCAAATCAGTCGCCATTTTAGCGATTTTATAAATTGTACATCAACCTGGTATCGACTTAGACAATAATGGAGACCAGGTTCACTGAGATCATTCTCGAGTGAGTCAAAAGTGGGACGTTTCTCATTATCCTTCTGATACGCAAAATCGTGTATAAAGAACGCTAGTTTTTCATTTTAAGCAAGGGTAGTCAATACGAAACAGTTGAGTCTGCGTTTCACTATTGAAGCAAAATAACCGAAGTCCAGCGAATTCCTTCGCTGTACACGGGTAAGCTCAGTGCGCTTGTTAAGTTAGGTGGCTGTGTAGAAAGACACACTTGGACCAGGTTAATAGGTCCTGTGACGTGATATCACATGAGTGAGCGAAAGAGGAAGATGGTCAGGGGGCAGATTCAGTATAACAATAAAAAAAGAAGTTATATTCTGCCCGAATTTGTTTTACTTTCGTCAGCTTTCATTACGTTTGTGGAAAATGAACCGGATTAAGGTGTCAAACTCGTAATTTTGGCACTTAGTTGCTACTTTTGGAGGTCTATTGTTTCGACGATAATCGTCTTAAAATTACGAAACGAGTGCCCACGAACATAACTAGTGGCAGCTTTCTAGCTGCGTGTATGCTTCGTGATGATTTGGATGCGGATAGGTGAATTGTCACCAAAACTGTTTTGGATATACGGAGAGAGACCCAAGCAGTCTACACCCCGCTTATATTCTGTAACATTCCGTCTAAGAGAAGAGAAAACAATAGTGTGGGCTGAAAAGGGATAGTAAATCTTTGAGTCCTACTGCTTACACCGAGTTTGTATTGTTGCTCATTGAAGTCATTTAGATTTAATGTATTTGCTGGTAAGGCATATGTCCCTGCGAGACAAGTAGGTAGACTAGGTCTTCCAAGAAGTCTCCAAACGCGGGCCAGGTGCAAAGATGAGCCTCCGTCCTCAAAAATCGTTGTAGGGTAGATACTCGTTATTTTACGGGCGTGCCTACGTACAAAATTGTCCCACTGCGGAGCTGATTTGGTTCCTACTTAAAGACAGAAGTCTTTGGGTCCAGACCAAATTTGTCTGGAAAGTCAGGCATTAATATTAACAAAGTGGCTATTCGCACGACGTTAGGGACACGGCGTAGGTCGACGGCTACGGTTTTGACGTAACCTAATAATTAAAAATAGTATTTTAAGAAATAAGTTGGGCCTTAAAACGTACTGGCTCGTGCCCGAAAATGAAATACTGGAGTTTAGATCCCTTAAAGCGAGCGAAGCGAGCCAAATTAAGCCTATTTGCCGCGTTTAACCGCAGCCGTCGACCTAAGCCGTGCCCCTAACGTCGTGCGAATAGCATCAGCCTAATATTAACAGCTTCTTGGATGGATTTCATAGTTTGCATTGTGTCTACATAATTTTTGATAGGTCGCCGGTGCTTGTTGCAAGTTTCCTTTGCGATACTTGTTTTCATTCGACGTATACCTGCAGATTTTGCAATTCCCCCCTCCGATTATTCACTATTTCTATATTTGCATAGCCAAATATATACTTTATTTAATTTTGTATAAGCGTTGCAAAGGAATGGCTACTCTTAAGCAAAAATGATTCATTTTCAAAGCTCCTGCGCAGACAATCTGTTACCATAATCATGTACATACAAAACCACCGCACGTCCTTTTGAAAATGTATCTCAATAAACGCATTGGAATAGTAAGAATTCGGTCAGTTTCCTGATACGACTCATAGCGATTAAAATTACACATAAACTGAGTTTGTGGTTAGTGTGGGTAAAAAACTCAAGACTCGCATTTATCCAGAGATAAAAAGTAGGTAACACAGAGTGAACCTATATAAAAAGCCAGTCAAATGCTAGATCTATTTATTTATTGTGATTCTCCCTGGCGGCATTTTTCAACCCAAACGTTTACAATTATTCTTTAGTTTAGTTGCCCCCCAAAACAATGACATCAAATCACGGCGAAATCACTTTTCCTAACATGAAAGGATATAGAAATGTTGCAAGGAAAAGTCATGTATACACATAATTTTGCTGGCCAAAAAAGGCACCTAGATCACTATTTCAACCCACAACAGGCCAGAGCAAACGCAAAAATATGTACAGCAATGCCCTCTGTAGCGGCTTTACCACGGACCACACCAACTTGTTATATGTTGCGAATTTGTCGAGGTGTTTCTTCATTAAATTCGTCATCACAGCAGCCTATTATTTAATACAACAACAAAAAAAGGCACATTTTGAATGAACATCTTATTTTCTTCGAATGTTTGGAGAAAAATGTTAACATGCAAATTAATTCAACGCCGCGGACATTTTATGACGGAAAGGAGTTGACAAAGAACAAACAATTCTTATTTATAAATTTCAATTCAATCGTTCGCCATTTTTTCACGAAGATACGCTTAACACAAATTCCAACTCTGCAAAATTAAACTGTATCGACATCTCCAGCAAACGCAATGCGCGAGCGAATATTTCAAAATCTACCATTTTGTCACGAATTCAGCAAGACAACTTGTAAACAATTTGCGATATAATTTACTATCACTTCACACACAACAGATATTCTAGCCGTGATAAAAAGCTTCCCAATCTATACACAGCGAATAACATTTTTCACTTGTTTCTTCTTTTTACCTCCCCGACTATGTGGATATGTACCAATAAAACAGGTATTTCTTCTTTTTGTTTTCACTTCACGGAACAAGAAAAAAAGAAGTTAAGCCCGCCATTACCTTTGCTTGAATTTGATCATTTCTCCAAAAATGCACCAAAGTCACGCCAAATTCACACCATGTACTGCACACAACACAATTACACAAAGAGTGCACGAGAAAATCTTTGAAAATAAATAATTTTTTATTTTTTATTCAACTCGGAGAGAAACTTTTATCTTTTATGCAAAATCACTGCGGCGCGGTCTCTGCAATGGCGGGCGGCAACAACCAATTCAATTCAAAATATGGACAACATTTAAGAAATTAACCAAAAGAAACGAAAACGGCATACAGCGCATACACACAAAAAGGATAACAACACCAAAGCAAACATCGACTAAACGATGGAAACGCGAACAAAGCAGAGGCTGCGATTAGCAGCTGGCCGCAAAGAAATAGAACATGCGCAAAGGGAGAATACGAAAAATATTGTTTGACAACAAAACAAGAACTCACATTTAGCTGGCGCAATTCGTATATGAAAATTGTACACGCATATCGCATACTATATCTGCACCGTGGCGTTGTGTGCGTTTTCTGGGCGAATTGGAAAGTAGTTTTCTTCGCCGTAATGTCTACGTGATTAGGAGAACGAAAAAAATAAATAAAAAGGCGCAAAGCACTCCCGAGTCCCGATAAAGGGAGATTCTCGTTTTTTCGCCAGCCTTGTATGGAGACATTAAATGTCACTCAAAATGTCATTTAAACAAAAGTGAGCTGGTGCAAAATTGTTGCAAAAATGTAGAACGCGAACGCATTGTGTAAACAGGTCATTGATCTGACGTCACAGTCGTGGATGTTGTTCTTGTTGCATTTGTCTTGTTGCCCCATTCGCGTTCTGTTTTCTGTTTCAATAATAAAGCGCTCCGCACACCGCCCCCGATTTAACTATACTCGTTCAATGAAAAGCGAACGACAACCAACAACGGACTTTTCTGCTTTTGCACTCGGCGAACGTGAAGGATGTGTACAAATTTTTCACAACTGTACCTGCGCAAAGACAAAACAATTAATGAAAAATTTTCAAAACAAAATATGTACTGTCGCAGACAGGTTTAGATTGATTCGCATTTATTTATGTACACTAGCGTTCCTTATCGTTGCAACTGTGCGGTTTGCCCCAAATATGTCGCCCATCGTGTGGTTTGAGTAAAACAATTAATATCACCAAAAATGTAGACATTTTTCATTGCGATTGTAAACAGAATGGCAATGGATACTCACATAGGTGGCCTTGTGTGCGAAAAAAAAACACTTTTTCGTACAATACCCACTCTAGCAGTGGCCCTGAGGACGGAAGCGCGATTGCAAAAAGAAAGTAAAATGCTATCGATGATGTTACCCTAAAAAATTGAGTAATGCCACAAGTGGCACAGTTACCAAAATGCTGTTGCACACCAATCGGGCCAATGAGTTTAAGTTCCCAATATACCTACACGTTCCATTTGGAGCTAAATCAAATGATTGTCAGGCCTCCATCATCACCGTTAATAATAATTATCAAACAAAAATCAGCAATGGCAATGGAATTTGCCTGAAATTCTGCCTCCATGGCATTGACGCGAATTTTAAGTTCGAATTTTGATATTGTAAGCCCACTCAATTTTCGCTGACATTTTGTAAATAATATTAGATTTGCTATTTCCTGTCCAATGAGAGTATTTTTGCAGGTTGGTTTCCCAATTTAACCGACTGTTATATATGTAAAAATAAAAGTATTTTTCAACACACTACCAGGCACTCACCAATTTCACTTCAACTGGAGATCCAAATCACTATGAAACAAAAATGGCCGTTTTCTTGGTACGTTGTCGTATCGGCGAAAAAGCAGGTAGATGACAGGGATGGTAGTATGCTGCTGATATACGCGGTGGAAAAAGAAAGATGGTAATATCCAGCGGCAGCGGCTGTGTGTGGTTTTTATCAATTTGCCGAGTTCTTTGGAGAAAAATACAATTTTTCCCTAGACTTGTGCACTTTTCCACGTATTGAATTTTTGTGATATTTATTGAATTTGCTTTGACGGTTGATTGTGAGTTTGTTCCAATGAATTTTAAACACTTTTTCTTCCACTGATATGTTAAATGCTCTGCAAAAAATATGAAGTGACAACTTTGCAGCTGATGTATACAATATACAAATCGAAATGCGAGTCAACGAGGCGAATTTAATTGTGTTGACTAGATTGCGGCGAAGTAAACAATCGCCTTGGAACGCACTCTTATGAAAGTGTGCAGCCATCAATTTCAGCAATAGGCTGAGTTCAGAGAGAAAGTACGTTTTGGTTGCCGATTTTGGCAAATAGGTGTCTCTGTAATGGGGTTTGAATTTCCTTCGTTTAAAAGTCTTTTGCTATGTTTTCACCGGACAGAAATTTCGAGAATCAGTGCAAAGGCTTTAAATAAATCTTGAAGTGTTTCCATTTCCACCCAATTAAAGAAGCTTGAGTTGACGTATTTTCTCTGGCTCTCTCATTTTTCCATTTTTGAAGACTTATATTTTGTTCCTGTTAAATGCAGCTCTGTTTGTTTAATATTTTTGGTGTCTCAAACTGTGGAGTGCGAGTGACACTTTTCTTTTCCATTCAATTTCTAAATTTTCTATTTGATCATTCGAAATTTGAGTCCGGATTCTAAACATTTCTAAATTAAAAATTAACAAAACTAGGTCAATCAGATGCAGAGTATTTCGTTGAGGTTAAAAAAAATCGCAGGAAAACGTAAACAAGTTCCACAAGTTGTCAATCCCAAGCGCACTTGTATTGGTACCCAATTCTGAAGCAAGTCTGACAAAAATTCTCGTTCACAAATTGGGAAAATATCCCTTTTTTGTACTCCCAAAAAAGAAGTGCTCTAAGGCCCAATCGAACACCACGTTAGAATGCTGCTCGAGCTTAATTTTAGTTCCCTTTAGCAGAGTGTTACGTTAAAAAATCAAATTTTTGTTCGTATATCTGTCAAAATTTAGCGCACTCATTGAATGATTCGGCACAGGCTAAATTTTGACTGATCATGTGTTTTGTACGCAAGGATTACTTTTTGCTTTAATGAGTAGGCACCTATAATTTGAAATATTGCAATAAATTGTACACCTGCACAAATAATAATTACGTCTTTTTGAATTTCATTTTGATTTTCCACAAGCTTTTTAGCTGTCACCTCATTTCCTATGTACATACTTTGACATAAGGTGTGTTTTATTGAAGATTTAGATTTAGATGTTAAGTAAAGGGCCGAACGCGAACATGTAGAATCAAATGCGTGTGTGGAGGCAACATATTCTGATGACAGGTTGATAGAACACACAGCAGCTTATGGAACGTGACCAATAAGTAGCGCACGTGCCAGATGCAATGCAACGGATAAAGTTGATCTACTTTCCGTTTTTTTATCCCTTGCATCCGCTAACAGTTGACACATTGTGAGCGGAAGCACTTTTATTGGTGCTATGCTATTTTAAATGAGAGAAACTGTCATTCGCTGTCACCGTATGCGACGGATTCTAAATTTTATGGTACTGATCGTTCCGTCGAATATGACTTGTCAAAAAAACGTAACGGATTTTATGGGTTGGGCCCTGCGTCTTTAAAGTAAGTTCTTTAGCGCACGCTTTTGCAATAATTGCACTCTATTTGACACTTGAAGATTCACAGGTATTTATATCCCAAATGGAAGTGACTTGGCAGCATTGACATTGGCAGGTTATAGTAGAACCTTTCTAAAATGCTGTGTTCGTGACTATGCTAGCTACTAAGCGGCTTTTAGCGCCATTCTTTTTTGGCGAGTGGAGGTTAGTAAATATTTAGATCGATGAATCGAGTAGTCGAGCCATATATTTACAAGAAAATTTCCGGTGATAACTGCTCGCATTCCTGTCGATTGTCTGAGGTTTGTTGGCATACACCCGGGATTTCAAGTAGCCCCAAACAAAGAGGTCTGGGATGATAAAATTGCACGATTTTCCTGATGCCAAATCGCCAAAACGGGGGATTACGCGACAAGGAAACGCTTCCTTCACAAAATCGATTGTGGCTCGTGCTGTGTGTGCAGTTGCACCGTCTTGTCGAAACCACATGTACCCAGAGCCCCGCTCATCCAATTTCGGCAGTAAAAAGTCGGCCCTGTAGCGTTCGCGTTAGGATTTCCAGTGCCCAGAGAACAAAGATTTTGCTTCTTGACGTAACCGCTTAAGTGGAAATGCGCCTCGTCGCTCATAATGATTCGACCAATTATTGGTCAAAAAAATCAAAACAATTGTTCTACGCTCTTGCGGAGCAGGCATAACGCTCCATTGCTTGTCTGTTTTATACTGCAGCTGACTAGTTTACAAATGTCAGATATGATTGACGTACGACGCCATTTGTAAACAATCAGCCCTATCGAGGTATCCGTTCGGAAAAAATTCCGATCGGAAAGTTAAATCTGATCGGAACTCGAATTGCGTTCGAAGTATCCGTTTCGGAACAAAATAAATGAAGCGCATAAACGCGTTCATTTCACACTAAAATATTCCGCAGCAATAGGGTATAGTTCGCGACAACGTCAGTGTCAAATGAGAAGAAGAAAAATCCAAGTGACAGCCAAAAAACTTGTAGGAAAACAAAACCGATTTTGTATGGATGTAGTCTAATTATGTTAAAAAATTACTGAAAAGTGCATAAAAAAGTGCAAAAAAACAAGATAAAAGCATTGTTGAATTAAAGAATTATGTTTATCAAACGTATTTGGTAACAACTGAGAAGTTAAAGTAATGGCAATTGTGCGCTTTTCAACAGTATTTGAACAAAACACTACTCTGGCCATTATAAACCAGCTTTGTTATCCTACAAGTTTTTTTGACGTTTGAGCAAAAAGTTAGCCCATCTGTGAAAGGATGGGCCTCGCGAAACACTCTATTAGTTGTCCGAGAGCTTCGGAAAAAATGTACTGTGTAGCTGTCAAAAGTTAGTCGTATAACGCAGTTCCACGCAATGCGGCAAGGTGCGCTACACATCATCGCAGAATTTTTCCGAAAGTTGAATCAGAACGATACCTCGAATGGAATTTCTCCGATTTTGTACAAATCGGAGAAAATTCCGTTCCGAACGGATACCTCGATAGGGGTGATTATAACATCTTCCGATAGGGTGTTTCATTTTGCGCCACCGTACTAGACATATCGGAAGTAATCGGCTATTTTTTTAAAGTGCAGCACATGCTAGAAGAGTACACATCATTTAAGATTAACAGCGCTTTTAGGCTTCATCTACCTGACATTGTACCTTAATCCCAATGGTTGCTAAAGTCGTACCTCCACCTGGCAAAAAGCATTCGCATGTCGGCAAAAAATAACTCCAGCAAGTCTCCGAACGGTCATTACCAGTGAAATAAAAATCCCATAAGGGATAAACATTTGTATACTTTCTTTATTTATTTATTTTTATTTTTTTTTTTTTGCTGAAATCGGTGGTCGTATTATTAAAAGGGTCGAACCGATGTCGTGTACCCACTATGTCCAAGGTATTTGTAGTGAATGGTCAACAATGGGCCTTACGTTCCCAGAGGCGCTTTGTCCATTTCATTTTGCAGGATTGCTTTCCCGATGCCACAAAATAAAATATCAAATTTTATTCAGCGAAAAACACGCATCCCAATTGGACCGTTGTTGCGGTCAATGCTTTTATGTTGTACTTGTACCATGTACAATATGGCCGAGAGGCTTTCTCAGTTGCTTTTAATAACAATTTTACCACCCCCTAATGGATCATTATGTGGGTAGAAAGGATTCCGGCAGGCGAGCACATGTAATGATACGGCTCGTGCCCGAGGTGTTTGCCTTGGATGGGACGCCACGCAACGAACAGACGTTCTACCCATACGCAAGTATTAGCATAAAAGAGAGATTCTCTGTCGTAAAGTTCCCTAAAAATGGCAACGACAATGTCACAATGACCACCACTGTTCACTGTATACCACGGAGCAGTTCAAACATAAAAAGAAAATATTCTAGTTTTTGGTTGACTTTAGTTGCGAAAACTCAAAGTTAAAGTTCGTCCAGAGAGACACGAGTAATGGTCGTTATTCTGATGAAATAGGTTCCGGTCCCAAGAGATGCATGAGTTTGGGTAGTAAAAGGAATGCCCTGGAGGGCTTTTCCAGATATACGTAGTTTAATAAAAATAAAAGCTTATATTGTTGATGTTTGTGTAATGACCACAGAGATAAGAGGAACTGTTTGATGTCTATACAATTGTGTTAGTTTGCGTCAAGCAGTGATTGCCTCATTATGGTTGACAGAGTGCAGCCGGGGTGGGAGGATGCGGATGAGGGTTTTGGTACGATCATGACATATGTTATGCATAATAAATTGTGATAAGAAACTCTTGTGTCCTTCAGTGTTTGTGTCCCCTTAATCACTGCAAATTTGAATGTTTTCTATTTGCCAACGATAGTGGTTCAGGGAAGTAACTTAACTTTGCATGAGAAATATGACGGCCCTGCATGGGAAATTCCTTCTTCATAGATATACTTATGTAGAACCCACTTTTATTGAATACTACCCTCAGTTTGTTGTGGGATAACTTTTATCTGTTTAGGAGCGTTTTGGGTTGAGATTCTGGTGAATGATCCGCAAAAGTCTGCTTCTGTTGCGATATGGCAACAGTTTCGAGTAGATTCAATCAAACTGATGTAAAAAGACTGACGTTCTAACAGGGTTTTTAATTGGGATGGGTCGATGTTGATGGCGATTTTGGTCGCGTAAAAACTGTCTCCTCTCTGTTCCCAGTCAAAGAAAGAGTATTCTTCCTCCTTTAAGCCTAGTATCCTGCTTGCGCTTAGTTTTATTTCTGATACAAATATGTCTACAAAGAGCAAAGCAGTACTCTCTTCGCACGCCAAATTCTGAACTTCATATAGATGGAAAGTCTCCGCTCATTTAGCTTGCAAAACGCGAAAGAAATGGGCACATTCAAGAATCTAGCTATTTTAAGTCGACTAGATTGGTCTGGATAAGATGTTACCTGAACTCAAAAAACTAGATTGGTCGGGAACGTCACTTTGTCTACGTCAGCCACATATGAGAACTGTCAACTTAGTACGCAGCCACGAATTTCTTAACTAGATTTGTCGGCTACCCCTCCATAAACGTCAACTGAAACAGCTGCTCATTTGACCGATTTCCCCCAATCAAAACCGATATACATCTAGTCAGACTTACTAAGCTAGATTTTTTTTTTAAATTCTGATTCGCCGTCGCGAAGAGGCACTTCGACCTGAGTAGGTCTATTGTGCCATAGGATCAGAAATGGTTAGTTTAGGCTCCTCCTTTCCTAATGTAGCTGATGATACTTTCAGCGGAGGATGTTTTTATTTCTTCCGGGCTTATTATTTTCCGGAAAAAGAAATTCCTTCTAATACCATAAAAGGGCTGGGCATTCACATAAGATATGCTCAGTTTTCTCGTCTTCCTCAAGACATAGGCGGCACTCCGAAGAGTCGGCTATATGTATTTTATTTAGGTGATATCGCAAACCATGGTGCCCTGTTAGGTAGCCAACTAGGTTTTCGTGCCTGCGTAGATTTAAAACCTTTTTGGCATTTTTTTTTTGAAAGGTTTGATAACTTTTTTGGTCTGTCTTAGGCCTGGGATGCTCTCCCAATATGAAAAACAGTTATTTTGTTCCCAGCTTCTTATAGCAAGGTTTGCCGCTGATTCAGAGATTGCACAGTAGGGTTCAGGTCCTGTAAAAGGTGTTTCCGAACCTCTTCTGGCCAGTTCGTCGGTTTTTTCGTTTCCTTAGTGGCCAGCAACCCACCATACTCCATTTGCACCTAATAGACGTCCATCGGGATATTCAGTTTTTAACTGCCAATACAAATTCAAACAAATGCCTGAGATCCTACATAATAATTTGTGAGTATGTAAAGACATCAATCTATCGCCAGCTCTACTTCCATTTTCAATCATTGACACCCTAAACCAGCCGGTCCTTGCACTCAAAAATCTTGTAAAGTATAAATGGCTCATTAAATGCTTATTTCTCCAGCCAAAACTTGCAAAAATGTCCTGTTACTAAGAGTTAAAACTTATAAAAACTCACAGTGCTATTTTATATTTACTGTCATATCAAATGAATAACCTAAACGTGAATTTTATTTACCACGCAACCTATTCTTATAATTTATGCGCGGTTGCTTCTGAACTTTCTACCTACCTACCAATCGATGAACGAGAAAGTTTCGTGCGACCCAGTCTTGATTTAATAAGGATTTATTTGATAACAAACTGAGGAAAATGATTTCGTCAAATTGCTAACGCCAGCCAAAAAATCGCACTTCAACGACAAATAAGTCTGACCCTCTGACCTGTACAGCGATGGGTCTTAATTCAATTCTTTTATAGACGCTATTATGAGTTACACCATATGCCAGGGATGGCGAACCTTTTTAGAGCTTCGTGTCATTTTAAAAAAAATAAATAACTTGAAGTGCCTTTGGCGTGCAATCATACAGTCTGGATCTAGTTTTCTAGTGACTACTAGGAGCAAAAATAAATAATTTTACATTGCGCAGCATTTTATTTGTAAGCACATAAATTAATTTTTGAAATTAACAGTTTTTAGTTCATTTTAAATAAAAGAAACAAGTTTCAGATTAACAAAAAACAGAGAAACAATCGGATTTCTCAATTAGTGACGTGCCAATAATAATTGGCACCATTGGCGTGACATGGGTTCGCCATCGCTGCCATATGCAATCACTGAGTGAAAACTGACAAGTCTAACTCCGTGCCGTTAGGATTTATGCGCCTTGAAGACCGACTTGCTTAATAGTCAAAATACTGTCAAAATACTCATGCCGATGATTGTGGTTGAGTTCCACTCTTGGCATGTGAAAACTTGGCTTCCTAGCGGCTGAGTTCTACTTATTTGAACACAACTTCTGTTTCTACATTTTTTTTTTTTAAAGAAGTGCAACCTATTTACAATTATGTTCTCCTCCATTTTACCTACTACGCAGTTTGTACCCATAACCCATAGACAATTCAGCTTGATATGAACACACACGCGTCCCAACTCAATTGCAATGAGTTTGCAATTTTCATTTATAATTATCTGAAAGCTGTAACAGATTATAGCCGCTGGTTCGTAAATTTCTAATTAATAAATTCATATCCTCTCTGGATTTGGGTACATTTGGGTAAGCCATACATATAAAGGTAATTTTACAAGTAGATGCCTCCTGTCTCCATGGAGTACATTTTCGAATTATAATGCTAATTATGTGCACTCTCTAAGCACCTAGGGGCAAGTGCACAGCATATGCGCCACGGTCAAATGGATAAGGCCGTATTTCGTGGTCCTGCTTCGGTATAATTAAAAACTTTCATATTGCATGCGTTGTTTTTGACCATAAATCATTTACAAACCGGATTGCCGTGAATGGCTAATGAGTTATAGTGCATCGCCAAAGCCTATATGCAGCCAGATGGCCACAACGAAACTTTATTTTTATAATAAACGGGCTGTCGGCATTTGTTTTTATTGCTGATTCGTTTTAATAAACACCGTTTGCGTCTGACAGTTGACACAAAATGGCTGCACAATCAATCATCTCTAAAATAAAATTAAATCAAGCCTTAACTTCAACTAGAATGTTTGTTAATTCCAATCCTACATCGTGAATTTAATTTGCAATTTCATATATTATGACATGCCAGAATATCTCCCATTCCCAGGATACAGATGTAGATACGATTTGAGGAATAAATTCCATCATGAAATCTTGAAATCTCTGCGGCAGAAATCGTATAGGTAGGTAATAAGAAAACTTCTACTTGATTGAGCGATACAATTTCCGATGTCAAAGTATTTCCATATTTATGGCATCGATAATTCTATTTATTGAGAAATTCAATTGGCAAGTCCGTGGGTTATGCGAAGGAGGTTGGTAAGACTGAATCCTCAGGCTCTATAGATGAATAATGTAATAAAGAAGTTGAGGTAGGTATGCTTAAAATATAACAGCTGTCTTTGGCTTATTACATTCAACTCTCATATGATTCAAATTTCAAAAGAGGCGACACGCCAGAAGAGGAATTTAGTTCACTTCCACGCATTCCGCAAGAAACGAAAGGTAACATCAGGCAAGCACAAAACGTTATTCCAAGTCGTTCCTATAAAAGAAAATAAATAAATAACTTCTGTGACTCAGCAAAGGTTCTAATCGACTGGTCAGTGGCAACTGGTAACCAGCGTTGCCACAACGAAGAAAATATTGAAGGTCTTTCTGAGGGTCATTTGCAAAAAGTGCGAGTCACTTCCCTTCAGAGGAAACCTTTCAAAAAAATAACTTAAAAGCTAATTCAGTTTAAACATATTATGTCTGTCAAATAAAAAATAAAATAAAAAAGTTTAAATGGAACAGTAGAATCTACAAAAGAATATTTTATTAATTGATAATAGAATTACAGGAATTAACTACTTAATATCTTTCCTAAACTACGCACAAACAACTTTTTTAAGACAAAGAACAAACAATGACAGGTACAAGACAAAAAATAGAAAAAACGAATTATTATGACGGGAAGAAACAAAAATGAAACGTCAGTCAGAATGAATGAATTCAGTGTGGCTTTCAATATGGGAACTTGTTTACCATTACTAATTTTTGTGATGAAATAATAAAGTGTGCTTTTTAGAATATTTGGTTCAAGGAATACAAAAAAACAAGTAAAAGTGTCATCTACAGCCTGGCCGATGCTTTGATACCCTCCACTGCATACAAGTCATTTAAAATTGATTTTGTATGGGAGGTATAAGAACTACTTGACCGACACAGCCCATTTTTAATACCAACCTAACGAAGATAAAAAGAACTTCTTTCTCCAAATATCATTCGCCTACGTCAATTCCTGTTGGCGCTATCGTGCTATTAACAGACAGACAGACGGACATGGCTAAATCGATTCAATCCGGTGACTCCTTCTTGGGGTCACAAATGTAATGACAAAGTGAACATACCTTCCAGTGGAGGGTATAATAAGGTATGCGGGCCATTTCTTGTTGGCCCGATCGGGCACATTATGGCAACGCTGGTGGCAACTGTTGTGTTGAAAAGTAACTCATGGTTGTAGTAGATTGTCCATCGAGAACGAAGTAAAAGTAGAACATATTTTATTATGCGACTTCAACTGTATAATTAAAACACTTCAACGTAGGTTAACGCTGCCTTAAACAAGCGGATTTATACATCATGGATGTGGGAAGATATCACTTATATCAGCATAATTTTCGTCAGCGCAATTCATTAGCGACTTGACAACTTCAAACTTTCAGTGTAAACGCACCCTTAAGCCGATTACCGAACTATCAATATCAAAATATTCAGTAAAATCAATATGTTCATCATGCTGAAGTACACGAAGAACCAACGTTTACAAATAAAAAAAATTCGACAGATTTGCTGGCATTACGCACTCTTTTGTCAAAATTTTGCATAAGCTTGGCTGAATTTAGTTTTGTTAATACTTTGAAGGAATTGATACTTCGATTTTTAGCGAATACCGTAAAGAACTTCTTAAAGTTCTGCCTGCAATTCTTGTCTACGACGCCAAATCGATGTTCCTGGACATCGAATCCCACCAAAACTCTCACGCACTGCTTCGGTATTATCACTTGAACGGATTGTTGGACCGCCAGTAAGTGTAGCATCTCCAATCGATCCTTTTTCCAAAATGTTTCAATATTATCTTCACGGGTGCCGTTTTAGACCTGAAAAAAGTGGTGGGTTAAAAGAAAAAAGTCGTTGATTTGAATAATGAATGCAAGCAAAACCTAACCAACTGGTGTCACCGAAAACGTGCAATTTTCGCAAACAAAATGTAGATACGCACAAAAAGGTCTCTTCTGCACCTCGTTCCATTGTTATATATTAATTAAGTTGAATAAACGCACACATTCACCTTGAGTATAAACTCTGACGAAATCGGGGTGGAATTGATTTAAAACCATTTTCGCGATGACTGCAATTACGGATAACTCGAACCAGCGCGCTCAATTATAGATCCTTTAACCGTTTCCAGGCAGGTCAATTTGGCAGAAATGTGGCGCTGGCCACATAGTTTCCATTCAGCGCTATTGTGCGCTCCGTTGAATTAAGAGAAACCACCGCGGGCCGCACGCCGCTGTGTGACACTATCTAAATATCGGCAGAATAGTCAATTCATTGGCGCGAAGTATCAGAAAACGATGCTAAATTAGCATATACGACGTTGCCGATGTCGATGTCTACGTTGTCATTGTATCGATTGGCATCAAATTCCAATCGGGACATGTAATCTGCGATACGATTTCATGTCGTTTAATGTTTTTATTTTTTCGTCGGCTGTTTGTAAATCGAACATTAAACATGGAAACGACAACATAAAAGGGATTTGATTTGCATTGAATTTAAATTCGGTTTTTTCGACTTTGCTAAGGAAAGAAAATAAATTTCGAAAGGCGTTTAATGCACGAAGGAATTTGTACAGCGAAAGATTGAACTGAGATGTTGTATATAAAGATAATTCAAAGAAGCATGATTACTGGAAACATTGATAGACGAAAGGCCTGCGACCATTCTTGAGCTTGTACCTTATAGCTATGGTGCTGTTTTTGAGAGGACTCTTTTACCTCTATGTCCTCTTCTCTCCAAAATGTCGTCTTTTTCCCTAAAGACCCTCCTGCATCTTCCTACTATAAGAAATATGCGAGATTGCGAGTAGGTACCTTCTCAATTCTTACAAAGCTCTTAATCTTGCATTGATTTTCAAGGACCAAGTCAATTCCTTTTATTTAACCTACAAAAATCTAAAAATGTTTAAATGTGCGTTAACCATTTTGACTACGTAGGTATGAAGGTAGGTATTTTTACTTCAAAAAATGTGATCTTTTATGTGATTGAAGAAATGGTGACCGTACTTATAGCTTTAGTTTTGGTATCTCAAGGCTGTGCCATTCGGATTTAGAAGATTCATAGACCTGGTTAAAGGAGCAGCAATTGGCAAAGGCGTTATTGATGTGATATCATTTTTACGGAGCCGGGGTAGACACAAGTAAGTATTCTACAAATTTGTGATCAAAGCTTTAAAAGTTGTAAAAGGAAAACTTGTTCATCACAAGTCCTACCGTTTCAGTAGAAATTCTGCTGACTTGTGATTTATAGCTATTTTCAAAAAATTTGTAAATTGTTTGCAACGAGAGATAAAAAGAAATTTTTATTTCGAAACGCTCACCCATGACCCATGAAGATCTAGGAATTGAAAAAACAAGGACTGGAAGTAATAGGATATTGTCTGGCAATTCCCTTTCTTCTCTTTTCCAGCTCTCAACTGCACAAGGTATTTTCCCAAAATGTAAGGGTGATACATGTCGTTAGAGACCTATCGCTAAGCTCCATAGTATACCAAAGCTCTTTGAGAGCATCGTTTCATCGTTTGCGATACAATGTTCATCCATTGCAAATCAATTCTCTTCACTAAGCAACATGGGTTTTTTAAGGATAGATCAACAGCCGCAAACTTTTCGGATTTCGCTTCTAACACATCATGTGCTTGGAAAATGGTAAGGAAGTCAATGTTGTGGCTACCGATTTCAGCAAAATCTCTCATAAAGTCATACTCTTCAAACTAAAAGCGATCGGTTTTCCACCGCGGTTTACTTCATGGATTAAGTCTTATTGAGAAGATCGCCCCTTTTAGATTTTCAGTTTCTAAGTCAGTTAAAGCGTTTGCTGGTGTACCACAGGTAGCCATCTCGGACATTTGATCTTTAATTTGACAAGAAATAATGTAGTACGTGACATTTTACTACCTGACCTGGAGATTTACGTAGATGATATAAGATTCTCTACAAACCGTACTTAACCACTTCTACGCCTGGTGTCAACGGAATCGTTTAGAGCTTGGCGTGAAAATTAGATTCTCTCGCAAACGTCACCCTCTGCCTTGAAGACCTTATTCCATTTACAACGAGTCTGTTCATACACTGTTTCATCTATTCGTGATCTGGGCATTATTTGCGATGCTCAACTTAACTTTCGTCCACACATCGACATCGACAACATTATTAGCAGAGCTAACTCTGCACTCGGCTCCGTTAAAAAGGAGTTCTCTTACCCCTATATCACTAAATCCCTTTTTACGACGTTTGTAAGACGACTTCTTGAATATGCCAGTTAGGTCTGGTCACCCTTCCATCAGGTAAATGTTCTGAGACTCGAAGTTGTCCAGAGTAGATTCATTCGTTCTGCCTTACTTGAGCTCCACAATTTACCTCCCACAATTTACCTCCCTACAGAAATCGCTAAAAAGCTGCTCGATTTAAGAGCTCTAGGACTCGTCGTAATATCGCTGATATAATTTTTATTCATCAGTAACGTAGATTGCTCACATCTCGTGCATCGGATCTCATGGAACACTAATCCTCGTCGCTTACAATCAATTTCCTTTTCCCGCCTTCCCCATCGCCGTAGGTCCGGACTATGGCCAGCACGAGCCTTTAACAAGAATCCCTTGCAAAGCAAACATATTTTCCAACTTATTTGACTAAATTGCGCCAAAGCAACTCCTAAAAATGCACTATACCAATTACATCAACCTAAAACATCCATATTTCCTTTTTATTTATACGATTTAACCGTCGAAATTTGTATTTTGGTTTGTTTAGCAAAATATATGTGGCGTCCGCGTGGGACTCTATTAAAATGTACATTTTTAGAAAAATTGTTCCTTAAATAGTGTTTATTTTTAAAGGATTTCTTTATAGACAATGTATCTTGTTTTTTTTTATTGGGCGGCAGTAACATTACCAGACTTGAAGGTGAACTTACACGAGAGCCAGCTAAGTAAAAATGACAGTGCGTAAAGCACTCTTCCCTTAAATCTATACCAGCATTTTTCAAAGATTGGCCCTGAGACTTATTGATCGTCATGGCGAAGCACACTTTAAGGGGAAATTGTAATCTCTTAAAGTTAAAGGGGAGGTCACTAGGTATCAGAGGAATGCGCGGCACGAACACTTTTTCCCCTTAAGCAACCCCGGTCAATATAATAGCTTCGATTAAATTTGTATGCAAAGCTTTGATTTGCAGTCTAGTGCCTTTACATAGTTTTGGTGGTTTTAGGTGCCGAAGGAGCATTACGGGTCTGCCCTTCCGAAGAGTTAGCCTATGTCTATGGTATGAAATACCCGATGGTTTCAGGGAATTTAAAAACTCTACCGGATAGTTAACGGCTTTATCAACACATTCTCACTCAGACTTCACCAATACAGCCAACACCAAACGCACAGCCTCACAGCAAATAGCCATGTACGCACGCATGGGTTGCTATGGACGTAGAGTAGACTGCACTGCGTCTGCGATGATTATTAATTTCAGTCATACTAACTCGCATTGTACCCGTCGCACACAACCCAAAGTCAAGAACCGATACGGAATGGAATATGGAACAGCAAGTCGTAACAAAAACAATATTAAGAACGATTGTAAAGAATAACCGAACGCACTGTGGCTGTGGGTATGTATATGTATATCCATCTGTTATGCTTTCCATGGGTACGATATACTCAACCCACTCACCCCCAAGCAGAGCTGACAATCGAGAAATCAATTTAAATTTCTTGCTGATCAAATAGACCTGTCTTTAATTTCTTATAGCTCTGCCTCTAGAAGGAGCAGAAAGATAAATGATGGCTTAGAATACTCGGGGAAGTATTGACGAAAGAGCCTTTTAAGCATTTTCGGATTGGCCAAGTCTAATGAATGTAATAGCAGGTTGACTGAAGTAAGGTTAAATAAAAAAGTTTCCATCAGAAAAACCTCTCTAAAAAGGGCAGGGAGGGTCGTATCGAAAAATCACTTCTTAGTGAGCGCCTACGCAGCTAGTGGAACATATCCTGAAAGTTTCATGATCCTACAATTAGCGGTTTGGCCTGTACGATGTCTGTCAACTCAATCACGCTACTCTTTTATGTATAATATAGATTAGGCTCACTCAAAATGTATTTATTGTCTCACACGTGTTTGTGGTGAATACATTTTTCCAAATAAAATGTGATTGAAAAACGACCTGTGCCCTATTTCACCAACTTAGAAATTGTTGTTCTCAAGCAATTTTTAGCAAATTTGTGTTGAAAAATCGATTTTTTTTCTGTTTTACAAAATTGTTGGGAAATTTGTAGAAATTTCATTATTTCCGTTTTACAAAAAGTTAATTTACAAATACAAATTTGTTAAAATTCAATGAAATTTCACCAAATCAAGAAATTTTACAAATTTGTTAAAAACGGTTCGCAAACAGCTCTTGCCATACCAAACCAATGATCCGCGGTACTTGCTGCAAAGGGCTTCTTTATGAGGTTGAGCGACAAGCGACCGGAAAAATTCTGGGGTCTTATTAAGACTGCAATCCTATAACGCCAGATTTCCTCAAAGCATTTTTTCGTTTTTGTGGTGTCGCAAACATCCACACTTGCACCTTGGTTACAAGAGAGACATAATCCAAGTCTATGTAGGCAACGCGGAATATTTGGAAATCTAGAATACTAGTGGCATCCATTTTCTTTATGAATGCATCTACTCTAAAATTGCGTTCCACAGCTGAATCAGATAACCTAAGTCCCTTTCCAGATGTGGTGTCTTACAAGCTTACTTTCCGATTATTATGACACTAGGAAAGATGTTCTCTTTGGCTTATCTGACCCTAAAATCACACAGCAACATTTATATGTCATGCTTGAGTGGTAAATTTAGTCATAAGTTTTGTCGAAACGTCCCCAAACAGCCACCTGTTTTTGGCAACATCAACTTTTTGTTTTGTGGAGGGCATAAGCGAATAGCAGTTGGTTTTTGGCAAACTTACCCTTCTATTGTTATAAGACGATCAGCAACGTGTGAGTAGCCCAAGACTGAAGTAAGATCCGAAGGATGACCTCCACAGTTTTTGCTTCCCTCCTTATCCGACTCATCCCATCGCAATTCTTAGAATCTCACTTCGAGGATGCAAGACGCCGCGCTGGCCCATAACGAGTTCATCCTGACTGCTGTTAAACACCGTTGATTCAATCTAAAAAGCTCAAGACTTCTAAAATTCATTCCGACAGAGTGTTGCTGAATTTAAATAAATTTACAATTTAGCTTTAGCAAAATACTAAAGGAGCTTCTTCTATTAGCAGGCTCATATTATATCAGAAATTCGCAAATAGCAGGAAACCCATTGGTAGGTTCTACATTTCTCTTTGAGAACACACCACGTCAGACAGGATTCAACTTCAACCAAACGTGTTCTGGTGAATGAAATTTCATTACGAAGTCAAAATGTAACAAAGTATTTTTATCATTCCATTTACTGAAAGGCTTCGTGCTCTCAATGGTGTTAAAAAAAAATATAAAATCAATAATAAATAATGAATTAAAAACAAACAACTCCCGCAACACTCTCTCAACGCACCTTCAACTAAATGCATTTCACGACCCACCGTTGGAGTATATTGACATCGGCACAATGCATCGTCATTTCATTCATGCAGCACACACCCCTCTAGAGCATCTCACCGTTGCATATAGTTGCGCTATATGTGATATTTATACAACGACACCCGCCAACTAGTACTGTACACTGTTGGGATGGAGCAAGAGCCAAGAACACAAGCGGTGCAACTCCTGCATCCATTTTTCTGTCATTAATTAATGCAACCCACAGCCAAGTCACACAAAGTTATCCTTGAGTTCAATTGCGCGGCAGCATCGCAGGCAGAACCACAACGTTTGCCCGCTTTTGAATACAGTGTCAATTGCTCCAGCAGAAAATTATGACTGCATCCTCTTGCAAAAGCAAAGTCCTACCTATAAAATGTATCTGCATCTGTGTGTATTTGCATATATCCACATGTATCTACGTCCGTGGTATCTTATGGTGTTTGCCATTTTATATTTGTTTTTCTTATCATGAGCGCGACAGAACGAACCTGTCTGCCGTTTGTTATTAGACATTGCACTTTATTTCTGTTGGACTTTAGCCAAAATATGTTTATCATTACCAAATGGCCGGCCACTGTTCAGTAGGTAAAGGCTAAATAAAATTGCTTGCGACCGGCAGGGGATAGCTTTGTTCGTGCATTGCAAACGTCCAATTCGGCATAAAATACACGCTGCGCTGTGCACTTCGACGTTCAATGTAATCAGCAAGAGTCAAAGAAGATTGGGTAAAAATAGTTTCACGAAAATCAGCCTGTGCTTGTGTTTCGCAAAATTGGTGTGACAGGGTGTAGAAGAAATCTGAGTTTTTGAGGAGCCAAGTCGAAATAATGCTGTTTATTGTGTTGATGTAGCCAAAGCTTACACTTATTAACATGTGGAAATATTTATTTCATTTGCTTTTGACTTTTTTGCTGCAATAAATCAGTAAGATGGTCTAACGACTCGGGCGTATACGCACTTTATTATTTTTCAATGTTTATTTGATCAATGGCAGTGGAGTCAGAAACTTTGAGAAACATTCCTAATAGTTTGCAAAAGAATAGGAATGCATTTTGATGCCGGGATTTTTAGCAAATTTGGCAGTTCCGTCCAACTGCAAGCATACTAGGCTGCATAGAAGCAGGAGTGACTCCGTTCAGTCCGGGATATATCAATTATAAAACTAGTATCTGGCATCTGGCAATCGGCAGCAATGATTATTAAATTGTTGATTGATGGAACCACAAATATTTCATTTGTTGCTTGGACCAATCTTTAATAAAATGTATTTTTTAAATAATACAGTCCAACTTTCGCTATTTTCATAGAGTTGAGTTCTGAAAAATTCAGAAAAAAAGTGTTTCCAATAGTGCTAAAAGATGTCTTCTCTGAGGCAGCACCTAAGACGTTAAGGAGTCCCACTTAATGTTTCGAGTTAGGCCCCGAGAAATAAGGCCCAAAATTGGGATACATTTTCATAATGAAATTATACCCAATTTTTAAAAAATAATGGAGCCAAAATTAATTGAAACAAACCGAAAATATTGCCCCAATGAAATGGGGCTTAGATTTTTATTATATTATTTATATTATTTTATTCCAGTACATTTATGTAAAATGTAACCCTCGCTAAAAAATCGCGCGATTTGTTTATCTATTCTGTTAGTCGCTTACAATAACTTCAAATGTAAGCCATACGTCAAAATCCACCCGCGCTGTAAAAAATCACATCTTTCAGCTGTTCAGTTACTCAATTTCTTTAGCCATGTGTTACTTTTCAAATAAAATTGAATAAGGCCCCAAAAACAATGTTGGGGTGACTGAACCTAAAAAGTGTTAAATAAAGGTTTTCCTTCGACCAAGCGCAAAAAAAGTGCGAGGATACTTTTAAAATCGCAGTCTTATTCGATTTGGAGAAATGTAGGTATGTTTATTAAGAAACATAAAAAGGAATGAATAATAAAACACAATTCTTTCTTATAATTTCCCTGTCTCTCTTTTCAATGCATTTATAAAGAGTTTATATTTAGCTGAAAAGCTAAAGAACAACAAGGCCGCCGGCTCTGATGGTTTACCAGCGGAGCTCTTCAAATACGGTGGTGATGTTTTGGTAGGGCGCATGCACCAAATCATCAACCAAGTATGGGTGGTAGAAAGTATGCCCGATGACTGGATTATCAGCTCCATATGCCCCATCTACAAAAAAGGCAATCCTATGTCTTGCAAGAACTATCGAGGCATATCCCTGCTTAATGTCGCATATGCAAGATCCTATCCAACGTACTGTGTGAACGTCTCAAACCGTTCTGCAACACACTAATCGACACGTACCAGTGTGGCTTCTGGCCCGCCAGATCGACTATAGACCAAATTTTCACACTGAGGCAAATCCTGGAAAAGACCAATGAATTTCAAGTCGAGACTCACCACCTATTCATCGACTTCAAAGCCGCATATGATAGCATTCATCGTCAGGAGCTTTATGTGGCGATGGCCGAATTCGGGATGCCGGCAAAACTGATCCAGCTATGTAGCGTGACGCTGGAGAACACACGCTGTAATGTGCAATTTGGAAGTAGTTCCTCGGAGCTATTCCAGACATGCACCGGATTTCGGCAAGGAGACGCACTATCATGTGACTTCTTCAATCTCGTGCTAGAGCAGATAGTGCGCAGGGCAGGTGTCAACACGAAAGGCACTATCTTCAACAGATCCGTCCAGCTACTGGGGTATGCAGAAGATATTGACATCATGTATGCTTTATAGAGCCCTTATCCTGCCAGTTCTGCTTTATGGCGCCGAGTGCTGGACGATAAGCAGGAAGGGAGAGCTGATACTGGGCTCCTTCGAAAGAAAAATTCTTCGGCGGGTTTTTGGTCCTGTGTGCGAGGAGGGCGAATGGAGGAGAAGATACAACCGCGAACTCTATGAGCTGTACCAAGATGTGGATGTAGTCCAAAAGGCCAAAATACGTCGACTACATTGAGTCGGTCACATCGAGCGAATGGACAATAATGATCCATCTTCGAATCCCAGCCGCCAGGTTCGAGACGACAAGGAAGACCGAACCTCCGTTTCAAAGACCAAGCCATCGCGGATGCCATGGTGTGGATAACTTGAAGCAGCGTGCCCGGGATCGCAGAGGATGGAAGGCTGCAGTGTCTCAGGCAGAGACTCTCCACGGGTCGACAATTTGAGAAACCAAACACAGTTTGGGGAATTCTCTTTAGGTAAACAAACTTTAATGAAAGGACAGCAAACAAAAATTAAGAGTAACTACAACTTGCAAAAATGCTAGAATTCGAAAGCCGTGAATTGTTATAGTTCCTTGTATATACAAATTTTCTTTCAAGAACTGAAGAGCAAGGATTTGTTTGGGTTTTATTTTCTTTTGTTTTTCTTAAAAGACCAACTTCTTTAAATATTTCGAGATTTTCAAAAATATTAATACATTTCTTTAAAAATCTTAAAAAAAAAATGTATTCTATTTTGCAATTGAAATGACAAATATGAGATGACTGAGAGTCCATACTAAGGGATAAAATGTACTTTTGGCGGCTATAAATTTAATACCAGGAAAAGTGGGCTTTGCGCGAGGCAGTTTTTTAAAATTTGGTTTGCAATGTAAACATGAAAATGACTCAAGCGATTTAAACAAAATTAGATATTTAAACTTAAGTAGGTGGGGTTAATAAGGCTGCATACCCAGTTTTACGCTTCTGCATTCAGAAAACCAAACTTGTCTACATGTTCGCGTTTCAAATTAGAAAACATTTAATGACATAAAGTTGGGGTTTTTTTTTTGGGGGAAAAATTGTCAAATTTGGGGTTTTCCAGATTTATCTGGGAGGGAATAAAGGGTATCTCCTAATTCACGCAAAATTTGAATTTTGATCGTACAGTGATGCCAACGCTATAGAAGAAAGAAAGAAATGTAACAGATGACAGTTCGGGGTTACTAAAAATTGATTGCTACACGAAAGAACAGCGCATTTTCATTGTTGAGCAATATATTGAGCAACAGCTTTGTTAGCTACAGTCCGCAATTTTAAATCATCAACTGTGAAGAAAATAGTAATTGGAAAATTCAGGGAGACTGCAAATGCAAATGGCCGCCAAAGTCAAATCTGTTTTGACATTTGTTGACTAGACAGATGTAGAATACAAGTGAACAAGCCATGGAGCGATACACTCCCCAAAAACGCGGAATAATCGTGTCTATTTTTTTGCGTAACAATTCGTCTGTAATGTTGGCGCAGCGCGAATTTCGTCGCCTATTCCACGGCCATCCGACACCGACTGCGCAAACACTGCGCCGTTTGGCCACCAACCTTGAATAGTATGGGACCACACGAGACGTTGCCTAGAGTAGCCGGCCCTGGAGTTTTTTCTGCCGCAATTGGACGAATTAGGACTGGAGGACATGTGGTTCCAACGGAGCTACGGCACACACTGCGCGAGCCACAACCGATATTCTGAAGGCCCGCAAGATCGCCCGATTTAACTGTTCCAGGCTTTTTTTGTGGGGTTTTTTTGAAGTCCCGTGTTTACGTGAACAAGCCCGAGACACTAGAAGCCCTCAAGGACAACATTCGACACGAGTGCGAGAATCTGTCGCCCGAAGTTCTCGCCGAAGTGATGAAAACTGCCATAAAACGAGCCCGTATGGCAATCAATTGTGACGGCGCCCATTTGACCGATATCATCTTCTCGACTTGAGCAGTAAAATTCTAAAGGTTCAAATAAGCATAATCAAAAGCAGAATCGAAGTATTTGTGAGATTTAAAGATACATGGAAGAAACCTGTAAGTTTTTTATTTTAGTTTATGGGTCAATAAGTAAAGAAATTGTTACATATTTCGTTTTCTTTTCCAAAATAATAAAATATTACAAAACTAATTTCAAACCACTCGTTGTAGCTTTGCTTCTTTTCAAAAGATGACGCTCTTTTGTTTACACGTAACTATGGAAATGAATTTCTTCGGACAAGATGTCGCTCTTTTGTTTATATGTTTCCACTCTTTCAAATTTCAGAAATTTCACTTTTTTGTTTATGTTGGCAATTTAAACTTGACACCGGCATGTGCTTCTTTGCTAATCCTCTGTAAAACAGTAGCGCGTGTGCTGTTTTGGAACATTATTTTCTCGCCGAAGTATATGAAAATTAAATTTCACTAGCAGTCCATATTTTGTATGTCTACGTCTAGGTATGGGTGTCCTGTCACAAGTCTTTCAACAGGAAACATCGAAGCTGTGCGCGAAAGTATTGCTGCCAGTCCAGGAACATCAATTCGTCTGTCAGGCAGTAACAATAAGTGGTGTTCGTTATCGTGACATGAAAACACAGATTTTAGTGCCCAAATTAGAAGACATGGATGTGACCAACATATGGTTTCAACAAGACGGCGCCACATGCCACACAGCCAGAGAAACAATTCAATTACTGCATGAGTCATTTCCTAATCGTGTAATCGGCCGTTTTTGCGATCAGAATTGGTCAGATTGAGATCTTGTGATTTAACGCCATTGGACTTTTTCTTTGCGGTTTTTTCAAGTCAAAGGTCTATGCAAACAAGCCCACGACCACCAACGCCTTGAAAGAGGAAATTGGTAGGTGTATTAATGGAATTCAGCCACATTTATCCGAAACGGTCATAGAAAACTTCAATAAAATAGTACGTATCTGCCAGAAAAGCCGTGGCGGCCATTTATCCGATGTGCTATTCCATACATAACCCCAATCTGTATACTTTATGAATCAATAAGAAACGTAAGCTTTCTAATTACAAAATCGGGCTTGCTCAATGAGCTTGCTCAGTGAAAGGAACATCAACGTGAAATTAGGTGACACTGACCTCCGAGTAACTGCTTCGAGAGGCACCCCACAAGGAGGAGTCATCTCCTCCTTACTCTGGGTTCTTGTCATTAACGAGATACTTATGAAATTCGACAACATGGGAGTCAAAGTAACTGCATATGCAGATGATGTAGTTATACTTACAAGGGGTAAGTTTCTACCTACCATAAGCGACCTGTTAGGAAACTCACTTAGGGTGTTAAGTACGTGGACATAACAATGCGGTCTTGGGGTCAATCCGCAGAAAACCGAGCTTGTCTTGTTCACGAATAAAAGAATAATTCCGCAATTCGAGCCACCAACTCTGGAGGGGGTACCCCTTAGGATGGCAGATAGTGCGAGGTATCTGGGAATTATCCTTGATAGGAAACTTAATTGGAAGCTGAATGTCAATGAAAGAATCAAGAAAGCAGCGAACGCTTTCTACGCATGCAACCGCATCTTTGGTAGGAGTTGGGGACCAAACCCCAAAATCATCCTTTGGATGTACACTGCGATCGTGCGATCAATTCTGACATATGGCAGTGTAGTCTGGTAGCAAGCCGTCAGCAAAGCAACCAAACTTTAGTCAATGACCAAAATTCAAAGAATAGCTTGTATATGATCATTGATCAACCAGCGCAATGAGAACCACACCTACAGCTGGACTAGAGGCAATTCTTAACCTGACACCTCTAGACCTATACATGGAAGAATCTGCTGCTAAAAGTGCCTTGAGGATCAGTCAAACTAACGTTTGGAAGCCTTGCAATTTTGGGCGTGCACAGATATTAGGCAAATACGTAGGGAACGTTGTCACTTCTGACTATATGTCTCCCCATCTGGACTTTGACAGACCATTCACCTGCTCCTTTCCGAGTAGGGAAGAATGGAATACAAATGAACCCGCAAAAAGTAAATCAATATCCATCTACACAGATGGCTCAAAGATGGACTGTGGAACCGGTGCCGGCATATTCTCTGGGGAATTAAATATACATTGCTCCATCAGACTACCTGATAGCAGTAGTGTCTTCCAGGCGGAGGTTTTGGCTATCGCTGAAGCGGCCCGTAAGGCGTCAATGTTGGCAATACCCCGTACCGATATTACCATCTTCATTGACAGTCAAGCGGCTATAAAAGCAGTTTCTGCTAATTAAATAAAATCCAAACTAGTTCACTGCTGCCGCGAAGAGCTCAAGGTTCTTTGCTCGCAGCATACCACAAATCTCTGCTGGGTCCCTGGACACAGAGACAAAACCGGCAATGAGATGGCGGATGAACTGGCGAGAAAGGGGTCCGTATCCGTAATGGATCTCGACAGAGCACTCCAGTCAATCAAGCCCCCACTTTGCAATCTCAGAGAGCGAGTGGAGAACAAAATTCGAATGAAAACCAACAACAGGTGGAAAGAACTCACTACCTGTGAAATATCACGGAAGCTTTGGCCAGGATATAATAGAAGCCGGACCAACAGACTACTACAGTTTGACAGGTCATCGCTATCTAAGTTAGTAGGGGCTCTAACTGGTCATAACTTCCTAAGGAACCACGCAATGAAACTAAATCTCAAAGATGACGATATATGTAGAGGCTGCGGAGACGAGGAGGTCCACGAGGACACACCTCACTTCCTCTGTCACTGCCCGAGTCTATGTCACTTGAGGAACAGAACACTTGGAAGCTATTTCTTCCATGACCTACAAGAACTCTCTGATATCTCACTGTCTGATATTTGCAGGTTTTTGAGGACATCAGGATGGCTAGACAGTATCTATTAACCACAAGGGTCCACGAGGACCTAAGTGGGGTAGCGCAGGGTTCTCCCTGCTCTTCCCACCCGTTTACCTAACCTAACCTAATTACAAAATCTGTATTTTCTATCACAATTACAATTTCCGTGAACTATGGAAAACCCTTTATTTTGACCGTCTGGCAACGCTGTTTCAGAGGCTGTCTAGGTTGCTAGAAGCCTTTTCTTGTTTTTCAAAGGGCATGGTTTCAACTCTCTCCATAATAGCTTGAGCTTAAATTACTTGTTATTTATGTAGGTAGCATACTGATTTTAAATTTTGCAACAAAACTTGCCCGGTTTGCAGTAATCGCCATAAATACAAAGTCCCATTTTCAAAAACGTTTTCAGAACTATATAGTTTGCATATTTGCAACTACCCAATGTCTTGCTTACATTTTGTACTTGCTTAGAAGGTCAAAGCGAAATTCGTAGTGCATTAACTTGTGTTTTATGGCGAAAAACAACAATTACATTCGTTAAAAGAGAAAGATACACTCCAATGTATATTTTTCATTCTCTCGTGCAGTTGCTCATCCTTTGGGAGTTTTCTGTTGACTTAAACAAGACAATAAACAGCACATTCCTCTTGGTCGTTATTAGTGATTCCTTAGACGATATTCTTCTACGTGATGTGCATTCAGTTTGTTTGTCCTTTTGTCAGTCATACACGTATCCTAAGTTGTACATTTCATACAAGCAGTTTCCGCACAGTCTGCTAGCTTTCCCAAATATTTGCTTCATATATTTCGAGTGCTCCTACAGTGGGGATCTATATTTGTTTTTACCCTCTGGTCTGCCAGGCACGGTGAAATATTAAATTCACTGAAGGATATTCAATTGAAATGGTTCGCTCACTTTGACAGTCTCTAATGAATGAATGGCAATTATTCTATGCAAGCAACGATATTTAATTTCCCACCTCTCATTTTGCCAAAGCTGTCCCGACAATGTCCTCCAAGCCAGATCAACGCCATTGCCACTTTGAAACAAATTTATTTTGTCATTCGCAGATTACAAATTTAATTGCGAGGATAAATTGCTGCAAAAATTGCCAATAAAAAAACATTAATTGGTTGCCATGTTCGGTGGAAATATCTACATTAGACGGCATAATGGTGAATCGAAAAGGCGAACAACAGAGCGAGGGCAACACCTGTTGCCCGAACTGGGCAGGGAGTACGAATCTGCAAAAACGTTGCCAACAGCCAAGCCGCGGAATTCCGTATGCATGACTACATGAATGGTTGGTGATTTCTGGAGGCAATGCATGACCATTTTAAAATGCATTCCCGTCCCTGTATCAGCACGGTAGCCATTCATCGGTGGAAGTTGCAGTGAGGCCGATCTGCCTCTATAATTGCAATAAAATAGCCGTAATGCGATGGTGTTAAATTACTTCGTAATGACGCTAATGCTGGAACCTGATTGCATGGGTTCGCAGCTGAAATGACTGGCTATGGGCGTTGTTTCTACTGGTCTGGGCATGAGGTGCAATTTTGAAAAGTTATTCACTAAATGTTCGTTGCAGTGAGTTTTCATTAAGTGGTAGCACTATTTAGGTAAGTGAATGCGAAATAATTTAAGCCGAATTGGCAGCGATTGATGGGAGTGATATTTTTTTAGTTTAAAAGTTACTACCACTGAAGAACATCTTTTGGTGTATTACTCAAGACATTCGCAGCTGAAATCCGTTTTGGAAATGGGTGTATTCTTTTTGGAGTATTTTAAAAATATTTCGCGATTTAAAATCAGCTTTGGACTCAATAAGACCACTAGAGTTGCATCGGGAAGGTGTGTGGATCATATTTGTGGCCGCTTTAAGAATGTGTCGCGCTGTAGATATGCGTTCTTGAACTTATGATCACAGATCACTCTATGTCCTGTGATGATTGACGTGTACTGTGTCATTTGTTGAGTATAACTCGGTCTTGTCGCAAATATCGTTGATTTCAGTTGGAAGCGTAGACCATTTTTAAACGCATTTAATCTTAATTGGTCATTTCACTTAGTTATGACTTCTCTTCCATCTTCACCCTGTTCAGGGATTTGAATAGAATTTGACTCTTCTACTAATTCTTCTATCTTTGTTCCTGGATAATTTGTCCTAGCTGAGTTTGCAGTTGAAGTGCGTTTTTGTTAATACGAAACAAGTTTTTGAATGTTTTTATTAACTCTATGCGAGGTTTCTTGGTTGGGTCAAAATTCTTTTTACAAAATTCTGTTTTCAAAATTCTGTTTTACAAAATTCTGCAAAACAATAAAAAGAGTGTTCGAAAGCACGCGCTTTCTAACATTTTCCAAACCTTTTTACTGTTTGCAGTTGTACAGTACCTAGCTTTAATCTATCCGAAATACCGGCTTCCTTGTTTATTGACATAACTAAAGCTTTCGACATGGTGGATCACTCAATATTACTGGGCAAACTTTTTCATATAGGATTTAGAGGTTATATAGGTAACTGCATCGGTCTCCCCTTCGTTCCTATCTTACACCAACCACCACTACAATTCATTATAATTATACTCTATTCGATAAGTTACCAGAGGATACAGGCGAGGGTACAACCGTTTCGGTTACCACCCGCCTATCCGAAGGCTAGCTGTCGACCGGTCACTTCCTCTTTGACCAAGCTTACTAAACACCTAGCAAGTTATCGCAAAGTAAAGGGCCGATCTAGTTCTCAGATATTGGTCAATTTTCGGACGTCAACTCGGACGAGAGCTCGGAGGATCACTAGCGGAGGGTACACTGCTTCGGTCACCCATCGCTTATCCGAAGACATATCGTCTAACTCGGGGTCGTCCGAGGTTCACGGGCAAGGGGTAGACTGTATCGGCACCCTTCTCCAGATCCAAAGACAAACCACCGCGGCTCCCTCACAGCCGTAGGCAAATCGCCATAAGTATTCGGAGGCAACAACGAACCCATCAGTATGTCCGGTGTAGTATATTACCCTGGCCTTCTATTTCTTCTCCCCCCATCATGTGGTATCACAAAGGACCTACTTCTTTGGTCTAAGTGTGTCTTTCCAGACAGCCACCTTACCTAACCTAACCTAGAGGTTATATATACGATTGGTTTGCTTCATATTTGAAAAATCGTAGGCAAGTAGTTAGAACTAAAAAATATCTACAGTACTTCGAATAGCATTGATCTTTGTGTTCCACAAGGCTCAGTTTTGGGTCCTTTTTTGTTCTTGATATAGGTAAATTCATTGTTTGTTCAGCCTTTTTTTAGGCAAAATTACAGCGTTTGCCGATGACACTGCTCTTCTGAATGTTATTGTGGATGTAAATTTTGATCTCGATTTGCTGAGCAAATGGTTCTTTAATCATAAACTTATAATCAGTGACAAGACTAAATTTATGATTTTTAATAATAAAACGAAAATTTGAGATGATTTGCCGCTTTATTATCACTCTCCAAGTTGCACACGCTTTTGCTTAAACAATATCAATGAAAATACCATGGCTTTTATTAATTTAAAATCTTGTTGCAATAATTGCTTTAGGATCGAGTGTGTTGACATATTTAAATACTTGGGTATTGTTTTAGATAACAAGCTTTGTTGGAGTAATCATACAATTTTTCTTAAACAGTATCTCAATAAAGTGGTAAGACAACTCTATCATCTTAGTTTATACTGTCACAGAACTTCTTTATAATGGTCTTTTCAAATCGAAGCTACAATATGGTATTTCTTGTTGGGGTGGTACTACTTATAAAACAAAAGCATGCAATACGAATTTTATGTAAAGTAAATCGCAGATCTCCAAGTTTTCATTTGTTCAAAATCCTGGATATTCTTCCGTTAAGGCATCTATATTCTATACTGCTACAAAGTCCTTAAAATATTCTTTGAAAACTCGGGTTTTTACTGTGTAAGAAACATAGAAAACTATAATTTGCGGGTTAATACTAGAAATTTGGTAACCGGTCCAACAATTTATAAAGCACATTTTGAACGATTCTACTTTGCCACCGCTCCCCGTTTGTTTAATTCACTTGCTGATTCCATTAGGTGTGAGAGGGTTAAAGGTATTAAAAATTGGTTATTTTCTTTTGATTACTCAGCCGTAAATAGATTTTTTACCAATTAATATTGTTCATTTAGTGTCTTAGTTTAAATGCATATTTTCTTCTTTTCTTTGTCTTGAAAATTAATTGATTTTTTTATTTTTCTATTTGTAATTCCCCTTCAACAATTTTTATGTTTAATGTTAACTGCTCAGTGCTGTCGACTCTTGTCACTTGGACAAAAGATTGTTCGTAACTATTCCCTACCCACTATTTAATGAACTTGAATCCAAAAATTGTAATCTCAACTCATTGTATGAAATAAAGCATCAATTAAACTTTTAAACTAAAAATTTTGTAAAGCAGAGATGGAGAGAACATATTCTCTTTTTATTTTTTTTTTAATATTATTTATTTGAACTCCCATTTTCTTAATTCTTTTTGTAGCCTTATATTATTTCCTAATGCGGGAGGAAAATAAAATACGTCGTGGGCATTTTTTAAAAAATACGATTTTGTTTTATTTTTATTATAGAAATACGAAACAAAAGAAGCCACACTGTTATTGATATGTTTTAGAAAGACTGAGGGAAATTCTTTGTCTGTCCACAAAACCATCAATCGCAGCGCAACAGTAATTACAACGAACCTCCTAAGAAAATAGCCTTAGAGTATTCGAAGATCCTACCGAGTCGCTTGTCGAAGGAGTTTTGATTAAACAACATTTCGGCTGTCCTTTGTTACTGCCGAAATAAAGTATATAAAGAAAATGAAAACAAATGAAATTATAATAAATAAAAGTTGTAATCTTTGACTGCTTTTTTTTTTCAATATTTTCTTCTTTCTTTTTAATTTTAATGTTATTGAAAATCTTAAAATAAATAATTTTTAATGTTTTATAACTTTAAATTTATTTTTTTTCTTCTCGTTATATTAAAATGTTAACATTTTGTTAGTTGGAAAAAACAGAATAAGCTGAATTGGATTGCTTTTTAATTTGAAAAACAGAATTTTGTAAAGCAGAATTAAAAAAAAAAACAGAATTTCGCTAAGCAGAATTTTTGTGTGAGAAGACAGAATTTTGCAAAGCAGAATTTTGACCGGATCCCTTATTTATTTTGAACCTTTTTTGACAATCTTGTTTTCATAATGGACTTAAATAATTTATCTTTCGCAGTGTTGCCTGTAAGTGTGCTATTTACAAAGTCTGCCATATTCAAAAATTTAAAATTTTGTCAACTTCTCCATTATATTCGGGAATGACTTTTAATGTCGTTACGATATCTAATGTAGCCATTGTAATAGGATTTTCTTTATTGCTTGATCTTGCCTCTTCTGTAATTCTTTCTAACATGCTTTTTTTGTGTGGCACTATTTTTCTTAATTCTATTACTTTATTTTTGATTATAGTTTCGATTGGACCGTAGCCTTCGCTTTGATGCTTTTCACTAAAACTTACAACCTTTTCAACAGCATGCCAACCTTATGTCATGTTTGTTGTGAATGGGAGTCCGTTTTTTCCAAAAACTATCTCCGCATCAAAAAGAGTTTTGTTTTAGCGACAGTGGAAGTTGCAAGCATTATTTTCTCATTTTCTGGCTTTTGGTTGGACACAAGGTTTTTTTGCCATGTATCGGTAGACTTTGTTATGATTATGATCAACCGTTTGATTCTTTCAAGTGTCCCCCTCACCAATTCTAGACGACCACAACTTCTAAGAAATGTAAACAATTTTAATAAAAAATATTAATTCGTAAGAGAAAAATGTTCCTTAAACAAATTTCCTGTTGCAACATTGTGTACCTGCAGGACCTCCTTACAAACCTTACAACCATTGGCAAAGGTATCTTCGTAAATAATTCCAACATCGACCATCGCATTGAAGTGTAGCCCCATTGAACGACATAAGCACCAAATGAAAAGGATATCGAAACAAATTCTGTAATAGGATAGATTCACGCAATCCTTAAACTTTTATACCTACGAATATGCATCCCTTCCTTCATGGACACAGCACTTTTTCGCCGAGAGGCAAAACTCAGTTTGACATGCTACAGTAGGTAAACTCAATAAAATATCCACTAGTTTATTACGGTCTTACACACTTAAGCCAAGGACTCACAAGTTGGCATTGCAAACGTCACAAGATAAACTTAATCCCCAAGGATTCACCATTATAATTTACCCCAAAAACCGCACAGTTGACCTTAGCCTGGCAGTAATATCAGCATCAAATTTTATGCAATGGTAGCACGAATCTCGTCCTTAGTTTTCTCCCGTTGCTGCTTGGTCAAATGTTTTTATTATCATTGTGTGTGTTGTGTCGGCGAAGGATATCAATTTATCTTGGCAATTTTTTACCGCCCCCCAATGTACCATTAGTGCCAACATAAACAAGATTCTCTCCTTTTGGCGTGTCGTCCTGTTTAGTGCGATGCTTGATAGGGACTGTCTTCAGGTCATTATTTGAAAAGGAGCCAAATAAATAAACCGCACTGCAAGGAGACGGAAAAAGTATAAAAAAAAACAAAATAAAAGGGGATGACGAGGACAGTAGAAAAACGTGTCCGTCAAGTTGAGATATTTTATTGTAAGTCCTTGAAGCGGATATGCCCCTTAGCGTTGGCAAAATGAGACCGAATTGAATTGTCAGAATGAGTGTTGAGTTGTTGATGCCGTCGATTCAACGAAGCTATTATTTCAGTGGTGCTGAGCGTAATTGAGTTCTATACTTGGAATCAAAGACTCGAACAACAATGACAGCGACAGCAGAAAGTGGGAATAGAACTGAACTTGGCATTCCAATGGAACATGACAGATCTTGGGTTTTCTTATATGAACGAAAAATCTGTGTTAAATAATGTTGGCCAGCTAGGCACTTATACAGATAACGATATAATTTGCAAGAGAGTAGAAAATCTCATGCGATCAGTAAGGTCTGAACATTTTTTATGCGTTCTCCCCAAAGGACTGATGTCAGACTTTTCGGAACGAGTTTCCAAAGACCATTATTAAACCAAAAATGAAATTTTTGCATCTGCAGTTGTTAGGAAAACCCCTCGAAAATAAACATACATAAATATTTGTACAAAAAATAACTTGCTTGCGACATCTAGTGGTTTCTTTTTAAAGTATAGTCTATAGTCTAGACGCGGACAGCTGCTTCCCGCTCGAAATCTTGACATAAAGTCAGTATCATACTTCATACCTCCGCGGAACGAAATGAGCTGCTTTACGCTTGAACAACATTGGGAAATATTGAAAACTCATTTCCAAAGTGAGTGCTTTGTAGCCCAAACAGTGGGTTTTTTAAAAAAAGTTTCGCCCGAAATAATATGCACCCTCGCAAGTTTGTGCAAAAAGTTCGTGAGACTGGTATGCTAGTGGACAACAAATCGATCTTTTGTTCACCAAATTCCCAAATCGTGTGTCAGCTGTCTTAGTGATGTCAATTGGCCGCCTCGGAGCTGCGATTTGATTCGTTTGAATTTTTTTTCGTGGGACCAATGCCAACAATCCGGAAACGATTCAAGCACTTCAGGCCAGTTTCATCCAATCAATCCGTGAGCTACAGCCCGAAACCATAAACAAGGTCTTGAAAAATTAGTGTGACAGAATGTGGTCCGGCAAAGTTGAAATTTAAAGCGAGGGGTTGCAGGTTCGATCTCCGAAAAAATCCAGATTTCACGTTAAGGTGAAAGAACGTCTCACAAACATCCGAGAGTGAAACTGTCATGAAAGAGCTTCCCACTTGGCCGCTTAGACTCGGCATAAAATTGTAGATCCAAAAATGAAAAACCCACACAACAGGAAGGGCTGCGAAATTCTAGGCATAGGGTCCTTACGGACCGCAACCATCATTCTTTATACTACCCCCGCCGCAAACCATACGGGAAAGCAAAAAGACATAGCACGAAGTGGAAATTTATATAAACTTACGGCCATATTATTCACTCCCTTTAATACGGGTTTAAGGTTACACCCGGGTTTAAGTAAGTTTAAAGCAAAAATGAAAGCCAAGTCCATAATATTCAATCGTTAAACCCGAACATAAGCCCAGTTTTTTTAAACTTGACAGCGTTTGACTCGATTGCATTTAAACGCACTCCGAGACCAGTTTAAAAACTTTAACTGGGGTAAAACTCAGTTTCATAATATTGACATTCGCTCGCATGAAATAAGGAAAGTGAAATAAAAAGTAAAAAGAAGCAAGGAGTTAAAAAAATGGATTTTATTCATGAAATGTATGAACTGGTGAAATGGTATCTTTCATCAGAAGACGAATTTGTTGGGGAGCTGATGGTAAATCAACGCCGTCCTCGTCATTGAATGTATCGAATGCACAAGCGGGCTTGCATCAACGAGTATGAAACTCTAGCGCTGTCAAAAGGTGCGAGTCCTGTAAGCTTCACTTGCAGAATAAACATTTTTTCGCGGTAGAATTACAAAACGAGGTTTGTGTCTAAAAAGGTAAACATTTCGAATAACTATTACAGAAAACAATGAAGTCTATTACTTTTTGCTCAGAAATGTTTTCCTTTTTGCTGTCTTGGACAGGTTAGCTTCGGAAAAAAAATCATTTTACATAATAAAAAGACAATTTATCCGGCACGAGGGACTGCTGAAATATCAATTACTCCTTGTCCAATTCCACCAACCACAACCAAATCGTATGCCTGGCCATAGGAACACATATTCACACACATGCTAAAACATTCTCTACAAGCATACACTGAGAAAACAAAATTTAAAAATATGGTTACCAAACCCAAAAATTTGTTTCCTACACCCACAACTTAGTAAGATTGCGGATTGTGGATGTCATCCCTAAATCGAGGCTATTGTAGCCAACAAAGAGTTACCATAGCTCTTCAAGGCGCGGTTGTTAATGAGCTTAATTTGGGTCGGCTATGAACACCGTACACCAATGTCCTGTTACCCGTTAAGTCTGCTATGCTTGTTTACAACAACATTTTATCAGCTGCGTTACCGAGTCGTTGCAGTACAACGACTGCTATACGGCTATGACAGCTCCTTTCTGTACAATAAGTGACAACTGAGTCGTTTCTAGGTATATAACAACTGACAAGCAGCTATGACAGCTCTGTCATGGTCTAAGCAATCCTCTATTATCGTTTTTACTGCTATTAGTAACAAAGAAAGCGTGTTGTTCAGACGCATTATTAATTTTGGCAGGTAAGAGTTTTTCAATATTTTTTAGAAAAGTGAAAAATAGATGCCGATTCTTTTTTAATTTTATTTTTACATTTAATATTTTATTGTCTAGATAACTGTTAATGCTACAACAGATTAGGACGAATATATACCTATTTAGGAATTAACCGGGTTTCAAGAGACAGCTGCCATACTGTGAGGTCTCCAAATTTCTAAGGTCAGGCTTAGTATAAGTGAATTATAAGGCTTATAACATGCTAAAATATCCACCAAGGTATAATCTTTTTATGAGAGTATTAGGTACTTTTATTGGCATGGCTCAGTTTCCCATTTTGGGCTCACAACCTTCCCATGAGGTTCGGACAGCTGTGCATATGGGTATTACAAGTCTTTTTAGCGACTATGACAGCCTTTCATAAGGTTATGACAGCTCTGTATATGGGTACCACAAATCTATTGAGAGGCTGTGACAGCCCACAATACGTCGCATTAGCTCTGTGAAGAGGTTTTAGCAGCTCTGTAAGCGGGTCTCATAACTAACTTGGATTTCCTCAAATAGTTTTTATTGGTTACAACAGCTCTGTTAATGTACTGTACTCATATAACTAAAGCCATCACAACTAACTTTTGGTTATAGCAGCCGCAAATGTAGCAGTTGATGTGCCTACTTAAACAGAGGTGGCGCATTTAGTAGGGCTATCGTAGCTCTATAGTTTTCTGAGTATATTCTAGTTAATAAATTTATCTAAAAAAAGGAATATAGCTAAAGCATTATATAGCACGTTCTTGGTGGTCACTTAAAATTACATGACTTCCAAAATGCAACCTGTGTCCTCAATAGCGGAATAGCGGACTCCTTCGCTCTGTGGTGTTGAGGTGTAATTTTTCATGATGAATGACGAGCTGTCATTTCACATATGCATAACATCGTCTTTCATAGTCCAGTCGTGACTATTGAAAGACACTTTACCCAAGGCCAATAAACGAGTAATACTTCAACCTAACAGTCTCGTAAATGCCTCGCACTCCAAACATTCGTGCCTGACTCAAAAACGAACACTCCCTTGTAGTTTCAACTGCCGCAGGCGAGTTTCGCCAACACAATATCCCTTGACATAGGTGGGCCCCCATTACAAAATTGTGCTCCTATAGAAATAAAAAAGTTCTCAGTGTTCACTTACTTGCCATGGGAATGTAATTTAGAGCACTCTTCAATCTCTTCCTGTTAATTTCGTTATCTTGTATCCTCCGGCGACACTCATACACAACATCCGTTTATTTCACATACAGCACTCCATACAACTATGATATGTGCACCCACTTTGCTCGCACCTCCAACTCCATCCATGAAGCACATTAAAAGACACGGAATCAAAGAAAATCAGGCCCTAAATTTATCGCCATAAAATAGAGAAGAATATTTTCTCGGCTGGATGCTCTGCGCCGCAGCCCCCACGGCCATGTTAAATGCTGGCCCCCCATTTACGACTCAATGGAAAACTGAAATCAAATTACACCCCATTTGGGGAGCAAGTGTAAAGTAAACATAAAGAGGTGCTATGTACTTAGACATCATCATGGCGAGTTAATTAAATTTACACCTCGTTCCTTAAAAGAATCCACGTCGGAAGAAACGCCACCAGCGCCAGGTGTGATGTGCGATACGAGCCTGTATATCGGATGCGAAAGCTAAAAGACCCAACTTTAAGCAACGAATTGTGAACTGTATCTTTTGTGTGAGTGAGTGTGGGCTGCTTTCTTAGCATCCAGCTGGTGTACATGTACACAGAGCTTCATTACAAAAGAAAAAAGCAGTTGCTTTCGCAATCCCCCTTTCCTGCACAAGGTGTAGCCCACCGTCTTCAGATGGAACAGCAAGACATTCCGGTTCGAACAAATTGGCCGAGTCCTGGCGGGGGACTGAGCAAATTACCCATTTGAAATTCAAAAAGGATAATCCGAACGGGGGAAATCGCAGATATGAAATTTATTGCACACGACTGTTTGGTTTTCGAATGATAATTTCCAAACACGTCGCCGGTGCGCCTATGGAAAGGCTCCATTCCAACGGAGCTATTCAATCGGAAGGAAAGTATTTTTTAGTGGAATTTCGATGTGAGGAATTCCCACCCGGCCGGCGGAAGAAGAAGAATTTACTTGTACGAACATTTCCTTGCTTCGTTGCTGAATACAGATATCCTTGCAGTGGGTCTTGATGAGCTGACTTGGGGTGATGGCGACTGACTTAACTTACGTATTGGAAACGTGTACTTTTGAAATGCGTTTCCCTTGGCGTAGATAAGCATTTCATGGAGCAGTGCCACACTCGGCAAGTCAGACAGAATCAATCGTCGCCGAGTGTAATGTAGTGTTAGGGTGTATTCCTTCCGATTGTGCATTATTGTTAACTTCTGTTTTGGGGAATTTATTCAGCTCTAGGCAGTCGAGACTGGTTGAAAGGATAGCTTCTGCAAGGAATTTTTGATGGGTAAATGTCGTGAAAGCTTCCTGCGTTGTACGTGATAGGTTTCTATTATTATATTATGTTTCTCGGCGGTGAATGAGTATAGTTTAGTAAATATTTTTGTTAGGAAAAATATACAAAAGGATGTCTGTTTGTACTCTTTTCCCTCCCAAACCAGTAACCAACTGGACAAACTTTTTTGTGTTTTTTTTTGTAGATGAAAACTAACCGAAAGATCAAGTATAATGATCAGAGTCAGTATTTTCTGTGTCCTTTTTAATACTTTTCTTGCGAGAGGCGGACCTATAAGGCTTCAGCAGGATCCGGGAATGCCTGCGAACAAGAAATGAAATTTCAAAAGGCTTTTAAGCAGGTACCTTTAAATTTATTTTCGAATGAAAGACAGAGCACATAAGTCAATGGTGTCAAAATTAGAATTTTGCGCCATTTTATAGTAGAGTGATGCCAACGCCATAAAATATAACAGTGTGACAGCTGCCAGTTCGACGTCAGTAAAAATGGAGTGCTATACGAAAGATCAACGTATTATATTATTTCAGCTACAGTCCGCAATTTTCGTACAAAATATGGCCGTCAAAGAGATTTAAAACCATAAACTGTGAAGAGAACAATAATTGAAAAATTCAGGAAGACTGGCACTGGATCAATTAGTTATCTTCAGCACTCTGGTTGTCCTGTCACAAGTCGTTCAACAGAAAACATCAAGGTAGTTCGCGAGAGTATTGGTATGTGTATTAATGAAATTCAGCCACATTTATGCGAAACGGTCATAGAAAATTTCAATTAAAGAGTCTTACTTTTACCTCATTCTTCAAGATCGTCGACAATGTACTAGATGAAACACAAAATTTTTTTGAAACATCTTTTATCTTTCTTTCCGTGTTAACTTTTGCAATAATCGATAATTTCTCTGAAAGTGAAAAAGCCTTGCACTTCGACATTTTCATATGAACGTTTCACGAACACGAACGAAGATGTAAACTCAAATGAGAGAGAAATCCGTTTTTCCCCAGTCAATGCTAGTAAAGGAGTAAGAATGAGATCACAAATCAGACGCCTAAAGTGTCATGGATGTGCTGCCCATAATTATAGGTACGTAAAACGGAAATAAACCCAATTTCCGGAGAATATAATTTCTGTAATCACTTGAAAATATTTCTATTTCTGATTTAAAACATCTGAAATGAGAGCGATTTTGAGTTCCAGTAAATTAAACCAAAAATGCATCATTCAGTTATACGAAATTTATAAATAATTGTCCGCTCATCACCTCCGGAAGGCATTTTGTTTTATAGAAAAGCAAAATTTCGTGAGCCGTCGCTATAAAAATATCAACATGCATAGCTTTCCCATAATTCCTACCACGTAAACTAGATGGGCGACGAAAAAACGTGTCACGTTTTTTGCGAGTTAGGTAATGCCGTCCCTTTCATTCACACGGCTATTTAGTATTTAGCATCCCTTTAATCTTCCGTGATAGGAATGCGTGACTGTGTAAATGCGGCATTATAAAGAGAATTTCGTTATAGAGAACCTAATTCATATGAGATATCTCCATAGGGGAAGGGGAACAAAATGAAATTCGTTATAGAGAGAATTTCTTTATAAGGAAGTTCGTTATGAAGAAGTTTGACGTATTAAAAAAAGAAACCAGCACCAATTGTAGGTAAGAGCTGTCAGTTATTTGCTTCAAACCACTTGCCCACCTGTCGGTACATTATCTTCGACATTCGCGGGCGAAGGGAAGGCTTTTATTTTAAATAAAATAATAGAAGAAATATAAGTTTTTGCTGAATTGATAGCTTTAAGACCCTCAAACTGAAATTCGAATACCTTATTATTTTTAGTATAAAGGCAACACTTATTTAGTAAAAATCAAAGAAGAAGAGTCAGCAGTTGCAAACTTATCGTCCAAATTCTTAAAAGTACTTGACGTCAGCCGACATGTTCCAAACAAGTTATAAATAAGATGCATGGGTACGTCAGCTGTTTAAATTGCCACCTTGTTCATATGCATACTTCTTATTGTTTTATGTATACAGACACTTGCGCCCCTTACATTCTATGTTGACAGACTGAGAGACTGACCACTAATTTACAAACCAATTTGTGGACGAATGTCTTAAGCTATAAAGACACATGAACCATTTGGAGCAAATCCAAAATTCTACGTCTAGTTTAATTGCAATAAATAATTGAGTGTGTTTTTCACTACGCAATTTATGTTTTGTATTGTTAGCATCTAAAAATATTAACGCCTGATGGCATTTGTCACAAAGGTATTTTTAGTCGACGTAATTTTTAAAAATAGCAACACTGGTTAATCACACAGTGAATGAATTTTTCCATCAGTAAATTCTCGTATTTGCTTAGGTCCCGTCTGAGGATATTACTCAGAACAACTGGAATTTTTGTTATTTGGGCCAAAAGAAGTCAGCCGATGTTGTTTGGCTCTCATTTTTTTTTTCTATATGAAAAACTTCGATTCTGTTCCTTGATTGTGTTTATTTGAATCTTTAGAATTTTACTGGTCAAGTCGAGAACATGATATCGGCCAAATGGGCGCCGTCACAATTGATTCAGCAGCTGATACACGGACTGGACTTTGTACGGGAACATGCGTAAGTCTTTGACCAAAATTCGCCTTAGGAACGACCGGCTGATGGATAATTGCGAGGCACGGCGTCTGGTCGATGTTTCCGGCTGCAGCTCGATATTCTCGGCACAACGGGCGCTCCGGGGCCGGCCACTCTTGGCAACGTCTCGTGTGGTCCCATACTCTTCAAGGTTGGTGGCCCAACGGCGCAGTGTTTGCGGAGTCGGTGTCGGACGGCCGTGGAATCGGCGACGGAATTCGCGCTGCGCCAGAGGACTACAGACGAACTGTTACGCAAAAAAAATAGACACGATTATTCCGCGTTCTTGGGGAGTGTATCGCTCCATGGCTTGTTCACTTGTATTCTACATCTGTATAGTCCACAAATGTCAACACAGATTTGACATTGGCGGCCATTTGCAAAAATAAGAGCATCTTCCAATAGGGTGATCTCTTTTGGCCCACCTTGTACTATACAAAATCGAATTTTTGGCAGTTGGTCAGTTTTTATTGGATAATATTGCGATTTTGTTCTTTTTATGAGTTTTTTTAATTTTTTTTTAAAACCAATGACACAAGCTTTTATAGTTATTGTTACAACTTACTCCACTTTTTTAAAAAGGCGATATTTTGACATCTTTTGTGCAGACTTCATTGGACTTTTTTTTTTGTGAGTTCTGCAGCTTAAATATTGCTGTTGGTTTTAAAATAGGTTTACCAGACTCATTTGAAAAATCTTAGGAGCAGCATTAAATTTAGACGAAAGTGTTACACCTAGCTCCGCTCCCGCTTACTTCCGGTAAAGTTGACTGTTAATGCGAAGGGCGGCAACATTTTTGAAAAAAAAGACTCTTGTGAGTATGAGTCCATCCAGAACCTGTTAATTAATTAACAAACCTAATTAAGCCCTGTCAGTAAAAACAACTTTTAATAAGGGCCCGCTTTTCATAGAAACTTGCCAAACCGTTTTTAAGGGTATCCCTACCCTTCAAGTCTGAATCTGAGGAAAAAAAAGAAAAATATTTATATCTATGTTACTGAATAATGCGTCCTACGCCACGTTGTGAATATTTCTTTCTGTCTCCTTCTGTGGTAAGAACGTCCATTAAAACACGATTGGTGTGCCAAAAATTCCATGAGACATTTCCATGAGCTTCCAAAGAAACAAAAATTGTACCTAATCAAACAGAAAAGTAACAGAGCTATCGATCTCTATATGGTTTCCCCATAATGGGTATGGCTTGGAAGCACAGTCTTTGAGCCCTTTGGAGATGAAGAAGTATACTAACTTTAATTTGTCAAGTGTCGGATGACAAGGGACATTTCGATTTCATCCTCTAAAAATATATTTTCAGTAAAAGCGAAATTCACACCTTTTTAGTTTGCGATACTTTTGTCGCGATATATATATCACTGTCTGACTTTCTTGACAAAAAAAAACAAACCGACAAGGAAAATCCATCGCATCGATGACGATGACTTGCACCGTACGTACGAGTACTCTTTTTATTTTATTCCTTTGTGCATCCATCAGGAAAGAAGAAACTGAAATTTCCATTCAATCGCTGGAAGCGTTAATTTTGCAAAGTGCATATCCTTCCTGTGAAGGAAAAAAAAAGGTTCACTATTGGATTCGGTCACATTGCTCTATGGTGCAGCTGCCATTGAACGCACTCACTTATATACGAGAGCACATCGCAGAGCGCAGTTCATTCGGCTTCACGTCGGGATTGGTAATATTGAAAGTTTCTGTTTACTTGAGGTTCAATTATCTGTTGTTGGCAAACTGTCATGTTAACGATCCTGTCTTAGGGGCATTTGCTGTTCGAACTGAATCTCCCTGGTACGCCGTACGTGAGTCTGTCTGACCGGTACACACACACCCAGGTACAGCGCTATGTTGGTTGTTTTGGGGATAATACAGCAACTAGGTGGATACGCCGCGCTGACATGTTTATTAGAATGGACTGTGAAAAAGGTGCATTTAATGAAAAAGCTCTTTTTAAATTTGTTTGAAGAATTTTTCTTATTTTTTATTTTTACTGCGGGTATACCTACCTACTGTAGCATATGCACGGGTCAATCCATGAGTGGCTCCAGTGGCGAGTGCGCCAGCGATTGACGGGACAGATACTGAGGAATCAGAGGGAAATACAAACATTTGCATGCATCATTGTGGGGAATCATTTCCTGGAAGCTTTTGAGTGCAGTGTGCATTCCATTTTTAGAAAAACCCAAAAACATGCATTTGCTGCTATTGATATGGTTGAATTTTGCAGGAAAATTGCAGATAGTGGACGAAGAGAAGAGTGGTTCTTGATTTGCGATAGAAATAATTACCACATTGACCGAGGCAGCGCCACGCCCGCTTGCCAGTGAGTACGTTCAGTCGGACTTCCTGGGGTGACTTTCATTATTTAGTAGAGGTGCAACTGCTTTTGGTTTGAATCAGATTGTCAGACATGTCATGGATCAAGTCCGACATTCTCCGTCTACACGTAGAGGAATTGCCCTTGATAATTTGAAGCTGGTGGCGGAAGGTCGACCGCTATAATCGGTCCATGTGGGCATCCTACTACTGGTTCAGGCCTTAGTCACGTTCACGTTTCTTTTGAGGCACCTTCTGTCCAAATGATAGACCTCCATAATTAGCAACTAAGTGCAAAAATTACGAGTTTCAAAGCTTCAAAGTTTATTCTCCACAAATGTTTTGAAAACTTACGATAGTCAGAAAAAAAAGTCAACTGATCAACCCCAATACAACTTATTGTGGGCATCAAAAAACGTCGATAGAAATAGTTTTGAAAATGTCTCGGAATTCATTCATAAAATACTAAATTTGGTAAAATAATACCAAAGTGACAACCAGTGCTGCCAAAATTATTTTGAATAAGCTTAGTATGGTGCTTGAGCTAAATTTTCGCTCCCATACAAAATTCTCTACAAAATTTAGCTGAGCTTAATTCAAGCGAACCCATTTAACTGTTTGGTATGCAGCTCGAGCTAAACAATCAAACTTTTGTTTCAGAATGTACTTCATGTGTCTGTCAAAATTTAGCGCTCCCATTTAATGGGCCGGCACATTTTCTCAAGCTAAATTGTGACAGGTCGTTGTGTATTTGTTGTTCTGTTGCGGAAAAGTATGCAAGGATGAGCCTTTTTAATTATTACATGGACGAGAAGTACCTAGAATCGGAAATAGTTGAAATAAGAGAGAATTAAATTTTTGAAGGAAGTTTTTTCAAAGAACAGCTGTTTTCTGTGACACTTACCCTATCGGCATACTCTATGTCAAAATTTAGCTGGGACCTTAGCTGATGTTTGGAGAGAAAAGTTGGTGACCAGATAAAATTTAGTTTAGCTCGAGCAGCGTACATTAACATAAACATTTTTCGAAACAGTTTGTTCCACGACTGTACACGTACATTTACTAAAAAAGCAGTATGCATAAGCATTAAGCAGAACTACAGATGCGCGGGTTTTACTTCACCTTCACATTTTTAGAATTTATTTGGAAAATTGCAAATGAATTTTTGTATTCCATAAATTTGAAAAATCTTGGAATTTTTTTTAACTCAAAAATCGTGGATTAAGTTTTAAGCCCTAAAATACGATAAATCGTGGAATCTAGCACCGCTGGTGATAGCCGTGCCGGTACTACCCATGAAAAGGGTGCGAGATTGTGTTTTATTTGTTTAAAAGACGTTTTCAGTGGATGTTTATACATTTGGGTTTGAGCTGCGGTACTGAGCCTTGAAGTAATTTATACTACGGCTTTATTTCCATTTTTTCAGTAAATAAATGCGTGATCTGATATGGAACACTTATGTTATCTTCAATATTCATTTCGATTTAAATCGTTCCACCCGTTTTCGTAGAAGTACCTATGCACACAAAATTGTAGCAAATATCGCAACGTTTAGTTCGAAAAGTACTGCTTAGCTAATAAATGGGTACAAGCTATAGTTAAGGATATAAAAATTACCTATAGCATTTTCATTTTATCCAAATCGAAAATGGGATTTTCGAAATATAATCCGTTTTTTAAAAGAACCGTTTTCGATGAATCGAATGGAAGTATGCAGTAATTTTGAAAACATCAATACCAAATTAGCAGAACTATTCAACATATTTGAAAAGAAGACTAGAATGGTTGTCAAGCCTTACGCACAGAGCCTTAGTTGTCACTTACATTTCCACGATTTGTTTGATTATTTTGGATCACAAAGTGAACATGAACAGAATTCAATGCTTCCAGGTCCAAATCGAACAAAGGAAGTAAGATTATTAAATGAACATAATTGAATAGCATTACCTTGAGAAAAGTGCACTTCGTCCTAATATTGTGGGCGGTGATCTGTATAAACAGCGTGGATAGATCCGGCAACAAAATTCACTGGGAAATGTCGCTTTTTGACCTTTTTGCTTAAAGTCTTCTTTAACTTTTTTTTTTTAAATTTTTTACGAAAACAACGCTTAGAGGAGAGGTCTGTTTATAAATTTTGTTCTAAACATGTTGCTGCGATCACAAGTTTTAAGGACTTTAAGGAGGGTCTTCCCTCATCTTGCATCTTCTAACTTCTATGTATATAATTCCTTCGGGATGAAATTCGATGACGGTATAACTCGATATTTGGGCCGATTTTCATTTTGTTCGGATTGCTGTATATCAGGTTTATAAGCACTTTTCGAGCAAAACGAAACTTTAGCCTGGTCCAGCTAGAAATCTATAAAATGTGTCATATGTAACACTTGTAACCAAAGCGTACATAGGCCTCCCTTAAAACTTGTCCATAAATTGTTCTAAATGCCTCACTCAACTCAACGGCAGTGCAATTTTCAGCTATATACTCGTCAAAGACAAAATTGCGGAAAGCTACTTCCACTTTTAAGTACCACAACAGCTTAACAAAAAGTAAAACAAAAGCCGCACAAAAGCAAATCTGAAATCAACTTAAGACAAAAGAGCACCTCTACAAAATTTCCCCCCAACCAAAGCAACGCCTACTCACTTAACATCGCAATTAAATGAAACTCTCAAGTAACACAATCCGTCAAGAGCACTTAGCATGCCCTCGAGTGAAATTACTCCAATTATTGTATGCCGGCCGCACTATCGAACCTGTTCGAGGGCGCGCACAACTATTAACTTTAATTAATTCATTGCAGGAATAAGCGGACTCTATTCTTCCATTCATTCGTTGGTAGATACATGTATCTGTAATTGCTGTTCACTTTGCAGTTCGCCTGCTCGTTATCGTTGCGCCAACCAACAAGGCAACAACATAGACGACGACCGACGCGACGTTGGCCACCAGAGACGTAGGAATCAATGGCGACGTCAAGTGGCAAATTGGCGGCGCTATGTCTGCAGTGTCCGATTACCACGCCATAAGGACCAGTTGATGGGAGGCTTTACTAATTTGTATCGACTTCGACTTGCTTCTCGCGTCGACTTTCGAGGGGTTGGATAAGTTTGTGCTCACATTTATTTGATGGTCGAGATCAACTGGTGGGTCTAAAGTTTCGGCCACTGAACTATCCACAGAAGTTCTATTGTTTTTGTATCTCGTTTGGTTCTGTAACTGGTTTGGTTGTTAGATACAGATGTTCACTCCACAATTGGATGGAGAAATCCTATTAAGAGAGATTTTCACCTCACTTTGAGGGGAGCTAGTTTTAAGAGAGTTCGGAAATAACACAGGTGAATGTGCTTGTTGTAAGTAACTCTATGAAAGCGTGGTATCTCTACAAAGATGCTGAGTGTTTTGCTTACGGAAAATCTACAGCCTGTTAGCAAAATGTTGTCTCAATTGAATTGGCTTAGATGCAGATACAGATAGTCATTATGAGGCCAAGGAAATTATCTTACCAATAAGCATTTTTAGTTTCGACTTTAAATTTAATTCACCGTGGCTATTTCTACACAAATTTCGCAATTGTGAGCTTCCATAAATTTAAAGTCGATCCTAAATTTGGTTATTAGTGCGGCGCTATGAGTGCGTATTACAATAATTATTATATATGCACGAGTAGCGATTTAAAAAGATCTTGCGACTTTTCGAGTTAACAGACTATATCACCCCCCGACTAGACTTCACAAGGCCATTGACCACGTGTTTCCCTAACAGGGACGAATAGTATAAAGATCAACCAACATCCATTGGATCGACCATACCAATATATGCGGATGGATCAAAGATGGAAATTGGCGTTGGAGCGATCACTGCTGTTGAGTTAAAATCAAAGCTTGTAAGTCGCTGTCGCGAAGAGCTGCGGGTTCTTGGCGCGCAGCACAATGCAAGACTATGTGGGGTTCCTGGGCACAAAGGTGTGTCTGGAAATAAAAAAAGCTGATGAGCTGGCAAGAAAGGGATCTTCCCTTGAACTAAACCAAGCCGACACCACAGCAAAGATTTCCCGCTGTAATCTCAGACAGACGATTGAGAACAAAATACTAACGGCGACAAATGAAAGATGGAACAAGCTCGACTATAATCGACAACAAACGGAAAACAGAAAAATCTTACAATTGAACAAGAAGTCACTGTCGTCAATTGTGGGCATTATCACCGGACAGAATACACTGAAATACCATACCAAGAAAATGGGAATCAGTACAGATGACCTGCGCAGAGGATGCGGTGATGAGGAGATGTATAAGGACACCCCACACTTTCTCTGTCACTGCCCAGCACTCTTTACTCTATTTCTTCGAGGATTTAGAGGAACTTCAGATAGGTCCATTAACGACCTACTTAAATTTGTAAATAAAACGGGTTGGTTTACTAATCCGTGGGTTTTTCTCTGTCCCGCCAACCTGCTAACCTAACCTAACCTAAATCTGCATCCATAATATTCACTCAAAAAACATGCCTGGATTAAAATTGAATTAAAACGCGGATTAAAGCGATTTTAACCCGTTTTAAACCTACGTAATGTCAAATTTGACAAAAACTGACATTTGTTGTTTGTCACTTTGAAATTGATTTGATTTATGTCCAATTTAAATTTTATATGCATTACTTATGCTGAAAAATATAAATAAACTTAAAATAAAAATTAAACCCACAAGCAGTGATACCAGACTTTAGCAGCAGGTTATCCCACGGTTAAACCCAAAAAATCCCTTTCATGCCTCGCCAAAATATAAAAAAATCCCACATTTATCCCACGAAATATTTAATAAAAAAAAAAACATTTATTTCATTAAATTCGGTCTTTTTATTATTATCAAATACAAGTTACATTATACAATAACTATGAAAGCAAACAAAAATAAATACAAAAATATAAATACGGGTGCGTAAATCATATACATTTTTAAAACGTTACAAAAAGGAACATAAAATTGCATTCGGCATTAAAAAGAAAATAAATATTCGACATAAGATTACTATCTTATTAATTATTTGAAAATTACTGGTATGCAAAAAACTTTATCCCATTATTCTTGATTTTTCGTACAAAAATGACATAGAATAGCAGTAATACAAAAAATTAACGCATTTAGATATTAATTGATTTTTTCTAAACATGAAAATATTTAATTTTATCGTAGGTTGACCAATTTTCTTATTCTTAATGAAATTAGCAATTAGGAACAAAAATTGACCAAACAGCAAAATCCCTTTTTTTTGTACTATGAGGTTTGAAAAATCCCTGTGACCCTTTTAGCTTATTTTAAGTAAGAAAATCTCGCAAAAAGGGGATAAATCCCCCGATCTGGCATCACTGCCCACAAGCAGACAACATTTACTAAAGTTTCCATACAGTGTCGTCTGTGGACTTTGAAATAGAAAACGAGGACCTGGAGTTGGAAGCATTTGAATGAAATATTTATTTTTACTTTTTAAAAAGAATTGAAAAACGCACTGGGTATTCAAAAATTTTTTGTTTTTATGCGTATGGTTAAATTGTTGCTTTTCTTGATCTTGATTGTTCATGATCATGGTATTCTCGCCTTTTTCTTCGCTGAGATGCATTTGGAAAGGATCGTGGCCGGCCGAGGTGGTTGGACTTCATTCCACATTTCCACATTCACGTCTCGTGGAAGCGGTAAAAAGCGTTTTCTTTCAGCCGAAAATCCACCACATCGTCGACGCATTTATTCGACGACGAGGACGACCGACGTTGGCTTACCATCAACTGCTGTTTCATCACATCTCCAACAAATTCGTCTTTAGACAGCAACAACATCAATATGTCATACATTTCACGAATGAAGTCTATTTTTTTACCTTCTTGCTATTTTTTGAGAAATGTGAATATTATGAAATTCAGTTTTAACCCGAGTTAAAGTACTTAAACTGGTCTCCGGAGTGCAGTTTAAATCCAATCGAATTATTCGATGTCAAGTTTAAAAACTGGGTTTATGTTCGGATTCAACGGCTGAATATTATCGACTTGGATTTATTTTTTGGGTTGAACTCATTTGAATCGTAAACTTTAACCCGGATTAAAGTGAGTGAATAATGAGGCCGTAAGTGTAAAATATAATTGCTCTTATAATTTTTCCTCTAAATTTCCGCTAAGTTAGGGAGTTAAGATTATAGACAGATCTTACGAAAATAACTTTAAGGGAATATATTTCGGCTCGTAATTTTATTTTCGAAAGTGCAAACAAACTTCATTCTCTGCACTTTTTAAACGTGTTTTCTTGGTATGTTTTTCGGTGCACTTTTGCTTTCTTGCGTTTTTAGGGCGACCTTTTACTCATTTTAGGATAGAGCTTTGGGCTTTTTGATGCTTTTTTGGACACGTCTTTTAAGCCCTTTTTCCAACGAACTTATATGCACTTTTAGACGGGCTTAAAATGTTTTTGATCCGTTTTCGCTAGTTTTCGGATGGATTTTCAGTAGAACAATTTTTGACGCAATATTTATCGCGTTTCTGACCATTTTTCGAACAGCTTTTTGACTTGTTTTTTTAAGTTTTTATACGTTTCGTTTTTGTACTCGTTCCTTGACTTATTTTTATGCGTTTGTCGATTCATTTTACTACTAGTTTCGTAAGTGCATTGGAGTACGTCTTTCGAGACTTTTTTAAACGCTTTTTTTGAAGTTAGTGCATGTTCAGACATACTATCTATTTGCGGACTCGTTGTTGAACTATTGCTTTGAAAATTATGTTCATTTAGAGCTATAATATTGTGTAACGTGTCCGTAAAAGTACTACCACTTTTGACACTAAAAAAAATATATGTCGGGCAAAAATGATTCCGAAAATTTTCCATAGAACTTCCCTTTTATTTAGTGAATTCAAAAATGTTCCTGTAAACGTCATTGGCATTGTGTCAAAATTTTGACTACCTGCTTTATGAAGTCTAGTAATCGCAACGTCTGAGACCGATTTCTAACTAAATTTCAACTATAGAACCTTCTCTCATTCATAACCTGTTTTTCACTTCAGAATCATTGCCTTCGTAATTTAACTAAAGTAGTAAGTTTTGAGTCTGTAAATATTATTCTTAAAATTTTAAATATAAAACAAGTCCGTAAGGGCATTCTTCTCACCCCCTTTCGCTAGAGGTGGTGCGAAAACCTTAAGATGCCATTTTTTTTCCGGGGATCGAGCCTGGAACTCCTCGCTTTGTAATCCAACACACTAACCAATGAGGCCCTGCGCTTTCACTTTTGGACTGTTTATATTGTTTAATATCATCAACAAGCACCTACTTTACATAACCCAATTTGAAATGATTAACATTTACGGTGCATAACTTTTCACTGCTCTATTGTTTTGCCGCTCAACAAGCTCAAATGAAATCCTTCCCATGTTAGGATAACAAAAATCAAAAGGAAATATTTCAAGCTCAGCAACTTGATCCGGTTTGCGTTTTGTCTGCAACTTTTAACTCAATTCCCAAACAAACTCTAGGCAAACACACAATTTCCCATAGCACTTAAACGGTCCTCCCCTAAGGCTATCCAATCTGGGTGAGCCTAAATCTAAATCCTGCACAGGTATTTTTCCACCTCATTAATAGAGATAAAACAACCAAAGCATAATTATACTCCCAAGAGCGGCAAGCTGGCAATCATAAATCATACCTGACCGAGGAGCCCCGCCGCCGAAAGAGGCCCCAGATCAAAATTTATACAAAGTACGTTCCGCCATTGCCTTCATCCACTCTTAGCCAGAGTAAAAATATTCATGTTCATATAGCCCCGACTGCGGACATGGAGTAGCATCCGACGTCATTCGGAGAAATTCCTTCTTCTTGCTCCATTGTGTATGATTGAGACAGGTCGGCAATGTCCGGGAATGTGGCCAGAACCCAGATTGTGAAAAGTGGGCTTTTGGTTTCGCTTGGTAGCACCACTTCTTTGAAACTCTGCCGCAGGGATGCAAAGAAAGTGCTACCTAACAGTAGTATCCGCATGTAATTGACTTCAGGTAGATGTGCAGATACATTCCATTAAAAGCACATAACTCACTATACCGACTCGAGCCCAATGAATAAGTAGTGCGTTTATCGCAAACGGTCCTCCGGCCGAACGTACCAGCCAGCCAGCATGGGGAATTTACAGAATGTGGCAATTTGGCTACCCAAATGGAAGCAAAAACAAATATTTTCTTTGCGTGTTCATTATGTTGTCGACAAGGGCCCAAGGGGCGGTGTTCCTGGGGAAGTGTAAATCGTTGTTGGGCGGCTCGGTTGATTTGAAAGTGTTTTCGGTTCAAGTTTGTGCAAATCGGATCCAATTGGTTTCGTATATAGCCTTACTCTGTTCTGTTTGCCTTTCGAAGTGTATAGGGGACCTCGGCATAGCTCTTTAATTAGAAATACCTACGGAAATGTTCAAAAGTTTGCTTCAATCTCAGAGTGGAAACAGTAATTCGGAATTATTTAGCTAAGAGTGTTCATAAGAAGGGCGAAGGCTTGCAGTGCGGAAAGTGAGCAAAATATGTATTTAAATCCGACAAATATTGGATGGGGAAGCTCTAAATGGGACACATCAATTGCACATAGCTCAAATGTGCACGATATCTTCAACAGTTGGGACGGCAGATCTCTTATGAGAGCTACTCCGAAAAGTTTGGAGTTGAGGTCGGTGAGAGTTTTTAAAAACAAATAAAGGTGCTGGAAGGGAAAACGTGGAGGATGAATTTTTTTAAAGACGACGACGGCTGGCCTGACATCTTTGAAGTGGGTAACTGACATTCAAATATCCGGCCTTTTCTCCTTCAAAGGGTTCAGCGCCAGGTTGAATTTGTGCATCAGGCCAAATTTTGTATTAGAAAAAATAAAAATAAAACTCTGTTTGGAAACAAGGTCAGATCTGTTAGAGAAATAGGTAAATATAGAAATTAATAAATTGAAGCGCAATACCTTAGGACGAACACCCTGCAACCTGGAAGTCGGAAGTCTTCAAGGGAGAATGATGAATGCGGCAACCGTATGGATGCAGTCTTCGATCTTTTCGGAAAGACTTATGATTCGTGTCCGAATTTCAAATCCTGTATCATTTAACTATACGAAATCAGAAAGGAAGGTGTCTTTGGTTATACGGCCGGAAAGCACAGTGTTGACGTTAAATCCACCGAAAACGGATTCTTCGATTTAGTTTCTGAGCGAATCATCACTGCACACGAGTGTTACCTTTCAATATATACAAGGCGACTTGGCGGTCTTCAGATTCGAAGTAATACCGTTGAACTAATTTATTGCCTCGGGTCAGTGTTCGTATGTCGTTGAGATGGTTTTCCCTCAGACAGCTAGTTTTTCTCCCATTTTTCCCTTTTGGACTTAGTCAAAATTCCCACAAATTTCCCACTTGGTTAATTTAAAAAAAAAAAAAGATAATTTTTAATATTTTCACTAACAGAAAATAAAAAATTGCAAAAAATATTCAATAGGAATTTAATGGGAAGAATAAGGTAAACAGTCATTTCATTACTAGATATACCAGTGGCGTAGCGTGGGTTGGGGCCGCCCGGGGCAGACCTAATTTATGCCGCCCCTCGTAATTTTTTTACGCAAAGAAAACCATCGTCTACGGTCTCAACCAGTTATACCTACACAAGTACTTGGTTAAATTTGTCTTCTCTGATCCTATTTTGAATACGGATTTTATCTTTAATATGTAGATATTTTTAACCAAAATCGTTGGATCGGTTTTTGTAAAATTTGACAGTACCAAATAATGCAATTTTTAGTTTGAAAAACACTATTGCTTAACTATTTAACTTAAAACTGAGTATAATTTATTGTTCTGGATGAATTCTTACATCCTTGGTCTTTAAAGTTTTATTTGAAATCGAAATTGGGGTTTTCGAGATACGAGCAGTTTCTAAAATCTTCGTTTTCGGTGATTCGAATTGAAAGTTAGGGACACAATAATTTTGAAAACATCAATTTTACTCTAAGTATGTAAACTAAAGGCCCCAAACTACAAATCCCAAGTTTAAGCGAAATCCGGGCAGCGCGCCATTTAGGATGTAGGCCTCGGGACATACAGACAGACAGACAGACGGACCGAATTTTCACATCCATTACTACAGAAAAAATTCATTCGGTTTCCGCATTAGAAAGTGCTAATGATAGACCAATTTTTGTAAGTTGACCAAATTGCCCACAAAATCGAACTTTTTCCCACGAGACAGTTCCTTACCATCGGAACTCCTACGAAAAGGTAAATTTCCCACGAGTTACCAACTCTGCCTCGGAGAGCCCCGGACCTCTATTTTTTGGAGAAGGTTGTACGGATTCGATTATTATTGCCACAACATCCAACTCCAACGGATGCTATAAGTAATTTCATGTCACAGGGCTACTATGACAATCTCCCAGCAACTGCCAACTCCCCTCAGAAGCGCCGACATATTGCAACTCCGGGTTCGACGTTCGATAAATGTAACATTTACGGTGGGAGTTAGTGGAAGCGAGTTTTTCGGAGCGTTTTTTAGGCTTTTATGGTCTCGTTTTAGGCCTCGTTTTTGTGTGCGTTTTTAAACTAGATTTTTGGCAGGCTTTGGGCCTTCAACGAGTTTTTGCGGCGCCTCAAGGCAAGCCTTGCTTTTCATCAACTTTATGGCCACATATAAAGAGACAACTTTTCACTGTTTTGCCGAAAATGGATTTATTAAAAGTAGTACGAATGTAGGTCAAGTTTCCATCAACTACTCTAATTTTAGGTTAGTATAGGGATTTCCTTAAGAATAGACGACAGGAAGGACTGAAAAACCTCCCAAAGGTTCAATCTATCGCAGATTCCAAAGAATTCGGTCCAAAAGACTTTTTACAACATTCATGAGATTGCAGAAGAAACAGGTCTCTGGTGTTGCAAATATGGAGACCTTAGTGGCAAAGACGTAGTTCGACTTCAAGGATATCTTTTCGCTATTCTTTCGGCAATAAATCACATTTCAATTGATGAGTAATACAAAATCTCAGAAAAATCAACAATAGGTTCCACGCAGCCCCCGCATAGACCAGAAAGTGTACATGTCCGGGAAAACTCAAACAAATGCGACGCAACATCAAATACGTTCTACAAAGCCTGTTAATACCTCGGCCAGCTTCTGACGACTTCAAATCGGCGAAGGAAGATCCAGCAGTGCAGTGTTTAAGAATATATTTTTCACAAGTAGACTTAAATGATCGGAGGCGCCCCAGGTTCGAATCCCGAAAGAAACCCAAACTCCAAACAAAGTTTTTTTTCCACTGCGCCACCTCTCGCGAATGTCTGATAAACATCCGATAGTATACCTCTTATGAAAGAGCTTCTCAATTGGCCATTTGGATTTCGCATAAAATTGTAAATCCCCTCCATTCACCCGAAGAATGAAAAACTCACACAATACGAATGGTTGTAAAAAAACTAGGACTACGGTCCCTACGGACCTGTTGCGCCAGCTATTTTTTTTTTAGTCTAAAATGATCTGGGAGGTGTTTGTATTGTACTAAATCACAGAATTCAGGAACTCAAACTTCCAGCAGTTCACAATTTGTGTAGCGAGATTAACAGAGCTTCTAAAAATCAACCAAGCCAACTTTTTTAAATAAATTGTTGAGACATAAACGGATTATAGAAATCTACTCCGTCGAGAGTAACCACCCAAGCTTTTTGCAACGAGTACTCATCTACTTATTTTTACGAGGTAAACTTTACCCAAATGGATTGAAGAAGCAAAAATTCCACTCGGAGTGTTTTATCACTGCCAAACTGGAAAGCCAGCGACTGCGACAATCACAGCTACTAAGACCCCAAGTGTGTTGCGTGACCACCCATCACAAAAGTAAATCATCCACCTATTTCAACATCCAAAATATATTCATTTAGGGATACAACAAAAACGCTTATTTGTCACTTTCTGGCTATCATTTCAAAGCTAATCCTAAATCCAGGGCCTAAAAAAACACAAAATCTTTAAATTGGATCTAAATCATAACCAAAAATCTACCCAATCTAGTCCGAACATCCAAACGAATTTCCCAAATATATCCGGAAACATTTTTCCCCTTCAGAGGGTCCATTTCCTGTCAGCGATTATACGAGCACTGTATACGCATTCCGCATCTATCCCATCTGATAGTAAATTGCCACTTGGAGGACAGGGCAACCATATGACAAACTCCATTCCACTTGGGGATGGGACGCGTGCAAATAGCGTTATTTAACTAGCTTATGGGATAAGAGATTTTATGCCTACATTGTACAAGGCGAATGCGGACAGGAAATGAAACAGAAAAAGAACGGAAATTTCCCTCACAGAATGTCTTGAGAAATGATTGTCGAACTACTTGCGTTTGACATTTGGCTTTCACCTCATTAACCGCAAAATTAATAAGGCTTTGTGAAGTGGTATCCTATTAGGAGAAACGGGATCTACTGCCGCAGATGACTAAGCAATATTTTCTTGCAACAGAATAAATCTTGGAAAATTTTTACATTTTGTTAAAATTTTGGTGAATAAGAACCCGGCATGGAGTCTGGATTTACGAAACTTATTACGAGACAAAGACTTTTAGGATTACGTAGAAGAGTTATTTGATGGCCGGTTTTGAATGATTGAACTCTGGGGACAGATTCGTGTAGGGCGAAATGTTCAATCGCTTTCGTGTACACGAACGATTTACTTTTGCAACTTAGAACAAATCATGCTAAGTATAGAAGCGTTTTTTTGTCAACAATGACAGCTCAACTATTGCTATGGGTAAATGTTGGGCTGAGTACAGAATGCCATAAAGTCATAAAAAATGAGCTGTGTTTACATTAATCAGATCTTAGTTGACTTTTGGTGATTTAACAAAAGTCAACTTCTGCCAACTATTGTGACTCGATTAAATTGCCGTTTGGCCACCAACCTTGAAGAGTATGGGACCACACTAGACGTTGCCAAGAGTGGCCGGCCCCGGAGCGCCCGTTGTGCCGAGAATATCGACGCTGTTGACGAGGATGTCGAGCTGTCGCCGAAAACATCGACCAGAAGCCGTGCCTCGCAATTAGTCATCAGCCGGTCGTCCCTAAGGCGAATTTTGTTCAAAGACTTGCGCATGTTCCCGTACAAAGTCCAGTCCGTGCATCAGCTGCTGCCTGTCGACCGCCAAACGCGTGTAACCTACGCCCAAGCCATCCTCAATCTCGAGGACGAAGTGGACGATTTTTCGACCAAAATCATAATGAGCGATGAGGCTCATTTCCACCTCAGCGGGTACGTGAACAAGCAAAACTATCGCTTCTGGGGCACCGAAAATCCACGAGTAGTGCACGAGGAGCCATTACACCCGCTGAAAGTTACTGCATGGTGCGCTGTTCACGCTGGAGGAGTCATCGGGCCATTTTTTTCGTGAACGCCGCTGGTCAAACGACAACAGTGGACGATGCGCGCTATAGGGCCATGTTAACCGAGTATTTTCTGCCGCAATTGGACGAATTAGGAGTTTTTCAGGCAATCGAAGTTGATACCAATTGATACGTAATTCAGTACACCAGCCACTAAGCCACTGCGCCAAAAATTATCCACTATCCACTTAACGCACAGGCCCCAGAGTAGCGTATCCATCATCACGTCTACTTTAAGCCTACAGAGCTCGGCGTATTGTTTTTCGAGCATGTCAATCCCTGCAATTGCGATACAAAAAGCGATAAGCTCCTGATCTAAAGCGGCCTCTTAGTCTGATCGAAGTCAGACTGCTAAAAGTGTGTTTATGACCTCGACTCTGGGATTTGTTGGCCACTCGAAATTGCCCCTTATTGGAATGAGGCTGAAAATACTCATTGAATCGTAAAAAAATGTAAGCTCTCACTCCCCCAACGATCTGTTGAGCCGATGAACTCGAGTTCTTCGTCTTGTCACATTCACGAGACCCTTGTAACAATTGTCTTCTGAACAGACAGGGGCCAAACGTGGCTTCATTAAAGCGATTTCGATCTCAAAGAACATTCGTTCGAAAAGTATGGACTAACGCTAGAAGAAAGCAAATATTTCGAACCACTCCTTGCGAATGAGACTACTCCCACAGCGCTACTACTACCTCTACAGCCTTAATGGCGCCTATCCTCAAGAAGAGAGTTGGAAGGTTTGCAGTTGTTAGCAAATTGCTAGTATGTAACTGCATTCAGACGAAATTGTAAGCGTCAGCGTAAAAAAGGCAGCAGAGCAAAAATCCTGCTTACCTGTTGCGTGCTCTTCGAGGTGAATTCTCAAGCTAGTTCTCTAAAAAGAGTCTTTGTTGGTTGGGACATAACGCCCAACATGTAACCTATGGAGTCTCGGGGTGGATGTGCAGAATTTTTAACTAAAGTGGGCAAAAAAGATCCAATGGTTTTTCAAATAACTGACCTCGGATGGACGCAATTATGTCGACCGTAAATTGGATTTAAGTTTGTCGATCTTAACCACGATTTTAAATAAATGTGGCCCACAAACCGTCTTTCAACTGTCAACTAATTTAAAACCAAACCGGTTAAAAGAAACACCTTTGGAAGGGATCAACCAACATCACATAAGTGACCTCGCCAGACTCCCAATTATTGCTGTAGCTGGGGAAGACCCTTCGTATCAAACGAATAGCCACAGCAAGTCTTTCGTTAGCAGAGAGACCTCAGTCTCCAGACTTGGGATCAGACATAAGCGCTGCCCGTCTTTTGGATTTCTTTCCATATATTGAAGTTTGAAAATGAGACCAAAAATATGAATTTTCCTCCGCCTTTTCAAATGCAATTTGCTTGTCAACATTTTACTTAACATAGCAACATTCTGTGCGCGTTCAGCCTTCAATGATTGCATCATATAAGAGAAAACCGAATCAGATTCTCTGCAGCTGCAGATGCTCTGTTTGGCTATCGTCTGCTCACGCAATTGATGCGGTGCGCGAGAGCACAGTAGCAAACCTGACAAACCGATGTACTTCACCATCACCACAGCACACCACATCCACCCGTCTGCTTTGTATCTGGAAAACCCGCATTCAAAGCGTGAGGCTGTGCAGGCGACCACGACACCAAGCAACATTAGTTGCATACAATCTCTCGCCGAGTTGAAATCGAGTTCGTTTTGCTTCGGTGTCTGTGTCGCTTTGTCTGTCATTTCATTATTGTTTAGTGTTTCCATTTGTCACCCCTCATCCTTGGCCAGAGCTAGTGTTGGATGCCGCAAGAACGAATGTGTTGACGACGACGACGAAGACGGTCTGGTGTTCAAATCAAATTATCCTAATGGCACCGAAGTTCAACTAATATTGTGCTGTTCTGCAGCGAGTTGCCCATTGAAGCAGACTCTGCGTCGCCTCTCCAGTCAGAAAAAGTAACTTTTCGTTTTGTGGTTTGTATTTTCGTGACGACACGGCGGCGACGTGTAAACTTGTGAAGGAGTGAAGTGAGCTCCAACGTCGCGAATTAATGCAAGGAATGCGCGCCCAGCATCGGTTGAGGGTTGACTTGGGGCAAGTTATGCGAGTGCAAGTTCCGCTGTTCCGCTCTAATTAATTATACGCGAAACAAAAACAAAACAGTCTCGCGAGATCGCGTGGATGAGTGACGACAGCTGCTGCTGTTACCGGTTTTTGGATACTTTTTTCGTGCACCGTGTAGTCTCGCGTAAAATAACAAAAAAAACATGACCGCCCTAACTGGAAGTGGCCTGTTGGTGTTGTTGAACTTTTTCTGTTTGGCACTAGCGTCGAGTGATTCTAACGACCCCTGCTATGCCGATGGCAAGGCCCGAAAGTGTGTTCCGAGTTTTGTGAATGCCGCCTATGGCAATCCTGTGGAAGCTTCCTCAACTTGTGGCCTCAAGCAGCCCGAACGGTACTGCGAGGTGGATCGAAACGACCGCACCACAACGTGTAGTGTATGTGATGACGACTCGCCCGAACTGCGTTTCCCTCCATCTTCCCTGACCGATCTGAACAACTCCAACAACGTGACATGTTGGAGGTCTGCCTCGGTGCCGATTCCCACTGTGGGCGACAACTCTCCGCCCGACAACGTTACACTCACACTTTCCCTTGGCAAGAAGTACGAACTGACATACATCAGCTTAACTTTCTGCCCGAAATCACCGAAGCCAGATTCGATGGCAATCTACAAAAGCTTCGACCACAGACAGACCTGGCAACCATTCCAGTTCTACAGCTCGCAGTGCCATAAGTTCTACGGCCGACCTGACCGTGCCAAGATAAGCAAATTCAACGAGCAGGAGGCTCGCTGCATGAACTCGCAACGCTCCTCGGGTGATAATCATCGTTTCGCGTTTAATACCCTCGAAGGACGTCCATCGGCGAACGACATTGACTCGTCACTGGTGCTGCAGGACTGGGTTACAGCAACAGATATTCGTGTGATTTTCCACCGCTTGGAAGTGCCACGCGACTTGGTCGCCACTAATCACTTTGGCATTAGCAGCGGCGACAGCGAACGCAAGTACACGAACGACAAATCAATGGACAGCAACAACAACGCCATCGAGACGAAATTCACGGGTAAGCTATCAGCGCCAACATCAGCGGCAGCCGTGACGGGGACATCGGGCACTGCTGCTCTGGGCCAGCACGGCCAACACTATGCCGTATCAGATTTCGCTGTTGGCGGACGGTGCAAGTGCAATGGACATGCATCCGAGTGTGTAGCCGACGACGAGGACGGCCAATTGGTGTGCGACTGCAAACACAATACAGCTGGATCCGAATGCGAGCGCTGCAAACCGTTTTACTTTGATCGACCGTGGGGACGTGCCACAGCCACCGACGCCAACGAGTGCAAAAGTAAGTACGGCCATGAGTAGTTTTCTTGTCACCGACACGAGTACTCGTGGACTCGGATTCACCGCACCCCTCTCCTGAGCTAGGTACACGGTACATACGTGGCGTTAGCGCCGCCGTCAGTCTATTGTCTCCGTGGGCCATCTGCTGCGGTTCATGGAACCCCCGGCACTCGCAAAATATACAAAAAGTGTGGAATTAGTTTTCGCTAAATTTATTGTGGGTGAAATTGACAGGGGTTGGTGTTGGTGTTGGTGCCGGGGTGTAGCCCACAAGTTGCAAATCACTGCGCACACTGTGTGCCTAGACCTAGACCATCGACATCTGCTCTTAATTTAAATTCAATCTGCAAATGGCTTAATGACATTTGCCAAATTAGTCCTAGCACATTACGACAGCGATAGTGCGGGGACAGGCAGACGTGTAGTTGGTCCTTGGTCGATGAGTCTTCTTACTTGCAGTTAGTCCTCGATTCTTCGTATTCATAAATTGAGTTGTCGAAATCTGGATTGTTCCCATTATATGGGTGTGTTTGTGTGTGTTCCATTTGGAAGAATACGTCGTCGGCCCGAAGCAGTTGAGCAGCAGCATCCAGTAGCACAACGTACGGCGACGTTCACTGAACAGACACCATTAATTAAAGTCGACAGTCAGAAGCAACTACAAAACTGGCATTTCTGTGTTTTTCTATTTGCACTGTTGTTTCTTTCGTTTAGTTGGATATACCCGTTCTTCGTTGTTTATCTGTATTTTTTGTTTCTGTTTGTTACTCCTTTTTGGCTTTTGTTGCACTCGCAGAGACTTGCAAATTAAATGGCAAATTGTGAATGGCACTGTGGAGGCTGCCGATGCTGATGCTACTGCTATACTGCCGGCAGGAGCGCGCATATCTGTTGAGTCTGTGTGCATAGCAATCTTGTTAGTGAAATGGTTGTTTGAGAGCTGAATGATAATAGCTGGTTGCTTGGACGGACGTAAGCCCAACTGGGACGGGTTAAGGAGATGGTGTTGGCACAAAGAGAAAGGAAAAAAAAAACAGACGCACAAAAATCCTCACAACGGGACTCTATGGGGGTAGTGTAAGTGTAAGTTACTGTTGACTTCATAGTGAGCATCCAGTAGCACACAATCATATTAATTGAGGATTCAGGAGAGATACGACGATCTGTGACGCGAGGGACGACATCAATTGAGTTAGAGCCTGGCTGGAATGATATTAAAAAAGGATTTCTTTAGAGGGCATCAGCTAGCTGTGATGAAATTTGCCCACGACAAAGTATTAATATGCAAATTTGGTTGGTGGTAATTGTTGTTGTTCTTGCTGGGGGCGTTGAACGACAGCCTGCGTCTAAGTCGCTTTTATCGAGGCAGTAGGAAACGAATATGTGTAAAAATGAGCCCCTGAGGCCTTAAGCGAGGGTTTTGTTTTTTTCGAGAGGCAGCTACTCTTATGAACCGGTTATCTGAAAAGCCGAATTGACGGTTGTACTGATGGGTGCAGAGAAATAAGTTCACATGGGAAAAAACTATACCTCGAGTGGGAAATAATTTCCCTTACAATTCATAAACAGTGGGAACTCACTCCCCACTCCCGCGGATTCACTGTTTAGGGGTGGGAGATGGGAGTAGGTGAGAGGTTGTTATTCATAGTTTTAATTAAATCTTATATGTAAACAGGCGAAGGGAATTAGTTAAAAATCACTTTCACGCTAACTTTTTTCTCCCATACAAAAATGTCTACAAAGATAAAATTTAGCAGGGCAGTTTAGCAAAGCAGTATCCTATTCGCACCCTAAATTCTTAACTTCATGTAGATGGACCGATGAAAGGTCTCCACTCAGCAGCAGATCAAATAATAGCTCGCGAAATAAATGTCCGGTACATTAAATCGAAGATAAATTTTTACGTAAAAACGGAGGAAGAAGTTTGTGTTGCGTTTAGGTACTATGGATATGTTTTGGAGGAAACTGCAAAGAAACATTTCATTGAGAAAGAAAAGAAAACGCAAAAGCAAAAAAAAGCCTATAAAAAACACTATTTCGGTAGCTGCCACTTTTGAAGCTGTTATTCTTTGACATTTGACAAGTAGAAACTACGCCATTACTAAAAATGGAACGATACACGCTTCAACAACGCATTGAAATTATTAAAATTCACTACAAAAATGGTGCAAATCTTGTAGTCACAGTTCGCAAAACAAAAGCATATTTTGGTCGTCGTGAAGCACCTTGTCGGACCGCAATACAGAAATTGGTGGATAAATTCGAGCTGTTGGGACAAGTTAGTGATGTGAAGAATAAAACTCGTGCACGTCGCTCAAGAACAACTGAGAATATTGCTGCTGTAGCCCAAAGTGTTGAAGAAAACACAGGTTTGTCCATTCCTCGTCGTTCTTTGGAATTGGGCATTCCACAAACGTCATTACACCGTATTTTGCATAAAGACTTCGGTCTTAAGGCTTATAAAGCTCAATTAACACAAGAACTAAAGCCGGCCGATCATCAACAACGAAACCATTGATCTTTTACGGGAAAAGTTTCCGGACCGTGTTATCTCTCGAAGAGGTGATCACAATTGGCCACCGAGATCTTGTGATTTAACACCTTGCGACTTCTTCCTTTGGGGCCACGTGAAAGATAAGGTCTACGCCAACAGCCCAGCGTCGATTCAAGACCTCAAAGATGAAATTCGTGAGACTATCGAGGACATAGGGCAGCCACTTTGCGATTTGGTTATGGAAAATTTCATGAAAAGGATATGGTCCTGTATGCGTGCTCGTGGTGGCCATTTGGCTGATGTTGTTTTTCATTATTAACGGCATACCTTCCTCTCTATTACGAAATAAACATCCGATCATTTATCTCAAAAAATGGCACCTTTATTTGAATACCAAAATAACACCTCTTATTGGAAAACCCTTTATATGATGTTTAATATTAGCGTGCATTTAACTTCGTCTAGAGACTAGGGATGCTAAAATTTAGCTCGAGCGGGATACTAGGCTTTAAGCTTGATTTTTTCTTTTGGAAAGGTTGTGAAGAGTCACTCGCTGTATGTAACTTGTTTTCCAAAATGTTGTGTAAAAGCCAGGTCAGTTTAGTGGTAGAATTTCTACCACTGGGCGAACTGTAGTTATACTTAAATCCTTATAAATATTTCGATTTTGTTTTGTTTTCCATTTAGAATCAAAAAAAAAACTCAAATTGTAGGTGGGAAATCATTTCACAAAATTGGTGGTGATGCAATTGCCCTCTTTGAGTGGAATATAACTTCACATAAAAAAAGTGAAATTATTTCCCACTCAAGGTGAAGAGGTTCCCCATGTGAAGTTATTGCCCGCATCGTTTGGCAGACGTTCGTGGCAGTAAAAGTAACTTTGTTTGACACCTTAACACCTTTATAACAGCGAATCTCAAATTCTGAATTTAAGACTTCATCTTTGACAGACTGTGTCAGAATATAAGATATTGTTGTCATTGGGTTTAATTGCGATGTAGCGACATCTCTTCTTAGGTTCCACGTGGGTCATTTCTGTTGGTAACGACACATCGTTCGAACGAATACCTACCCAACAGTTGTTAAGTCGCTGACTTGGAAATGTTCGCGAAAGTGTTGCTACTTATTCCATGACATTAGGTCGGCTTGACATGGTCGAAACAAGGAAGAAAGCACAAAGATAATAATTCATCGTTAACACCAACGAACTCAAAGGAGAATATGTGGCAAAAATGAGTTCAAGATGCCTTCCTACTCAAAAATCTGATCCGGATCAGATCACGAAAATAAAACAAGACGGATCATTGAAAAGTTTAATTTTTGATGATAAACAGAACATTTGCACAGGTCCTTAAACGAATTAACAAACAAACATTTCACTTAAAAAAAAGAGCGAAATATATAAAAAAGTTGAATCAAAACAGCTCTTGGCTAAGAGGTCTCTTATTTCCTTTGCCAGAAAATAGAAACGAATATTCCATGGTGTCTTTTTTGAGTTCAGATACAATGGTCACGAGATTGATGTGACCCAAACTTGAGGTAGGAAGCTGCCAAAAGAACGTAAACCAACCCACTTAGCCCACCAAACGACTTTAAAAGTTGAGCATGGGTGGTTGTGTTTTCGAAAATTTACACAAGTTAAGTTCCAATTTGACAGTCATCGCCGTTTTTAAGGTATAGGGTGTCAATACAATGGGTTCATTCCAGCGAACTCCTCGCCATAGACTCGGAATATTCTTAGGTATTTACATAGAGGTTAGAGTATTTATCTACTATTTCCCTTCTATCTACCATAAAAGTCTACCAAAAGGAAGCAACAAATTAATGGAAACAAGGCTTCACACGATTACCCCCAGGTCATGGCCAAACATTTCAAAATGACGTAGACCTGTTTAAGTTAGCTGATATCTAATACTGCAAGACTTGTGTAGATGGAAATTAAGTTTGTATCGAATACAGAATCGAAAAATGGTATGTGCCTTGACACCTCCCCCCTTTCAGAAAGCTTTAAACTCGTATATATTTTGAATACTGTCCCATATTAAGATCCATAAGATATTTTTTCGTTAGAAATAGGAGCGGATAAGTAGTTCTAACGTGCTGCATATAAACAGACAAACTTTCCCATAATTTTATTATATGTGTCGAAAAAGACAAATGAATCAACAAAATTAGTCAAACTCTCTGACAAACCAGTTGCCACTAAAATATTCATTAAAATCGAGGTTCCAAGTCCTGGGCACTTATTTCGTAATTTTTCAGACGATTTTCGTCGAAACGATAGACCTCCGAAAGTAGCAACTAAGTGCCAAAACTACGAGCTTGAGACCTTAATCCAGTTCGTTTTCCACCAATGTAATGAAAGCAGACGATAGTGAAACAAATTCGAGCAGAATATAACTTCAAATGGTCATCAAAGTTTCAAAAACCATATTGCCCCGACGAATTTTTCTATACGGAATCTGCCCCTGGGGTACTTAGACAGAAATACCCGGGCTGTCGTATAGCCAAGTAAAATCCCTGTTTTCGGCAAAGTGGTGGAGGAGCTCAAATATTATTCAATTTTTTTATGGTCGCCATTTTCCTCTGTTATCCGAACTTCTACACCCTGTCATAGTGTAGCTTTTCGAGCTAACTAGATCTAGCTTTAGAAGGTCCACGTTTTTCCATATTTATTAGACCACCAGTTCCGCATCTAGCCAACGTCCGTTTGTATGTCCCTTCCAATCGCCCCAAAAACTAAAAACTCACACAAAGCGAATGTTTGTGATAAGCTAATTCTTGCGTACCCATGCGGACATGTTGCACCAGCTATTTACTTATTGTTTTGAGACCCTTTGTACCGCTGATTGTAAACACAATCATCACAATCGGTTGGGTCAGATGGAAGACTATCGGCCTTCATAGCTCTTACTCCTTGGAAATGATTTTCAAAACCGTAAAAATTCAGTCAAACTTTATCGAAGATTACCCACGGTCGGCGCCCACTAGTAGAAAAGGACTTCATCCAACTTGAAACATATGACACTGCACGCAGGTAGATAAGGACCGGCTTCATAAGCACATAGCAATAAGTAGCTTTTGGTAGTTAAAATTTTGGGTAACCTCGAACATAGTTCGAGAACACGCATGGCCAAAACAATTGCGAACAAACAATTTAGAAAGTAGAGCATCTTTCCTCTGACAAACCGCAACCCAGCAGGTAGTTTTCATGCAGACGTATCATCCTCGCATCCGTCAATCTCTTGCTCCATTCATCCTCAGCATCAGGTAAACTTTAAAAGGAACACTGTCTCCCACATTCAATTTGTTTTAACAACGACTTACAATGTAATTCCGGGTATTGCTTTGAAACAAATTTCATGAATCATTCCGGCACTGATTTTGTTGCTGCAATTTGTAAGCTCAGAGCCAACACCAGTAGATGCTTCCCCCCACAGCAGGCGCACAATTTCTACCCAACAACAAAGAAAACCGTATACAAATATGTATTAATCTTTCGCCGTCACTTTAAGGACACGATTTTTAATTTTTCTTAGCGCTCTTCGCTTGTGTAGCATCCTACACTGTGTTCGCTTCCAAATGGAGGAATATTAATTTAATGCAAATCGCTTTGTGAAAGCAAAACGAACTTCCCAGAATCCTGGAAGTTCTGGAAGGGGGGCGTGGGCTAGAAAATTAAAAATATTTCCACAAACAAAAGCAAAGTTAAAAGTTTTCCTTTATTTCTGTTCAGCTCGTTCCTTCTCCTTTCGCAGAGGAAAAAAGTCCTTCGGCTGTATCCGTTGTGGAGTTGGCCAACAACTATAAGCGTCAAGCAAAGTACTTGTAGCATTTTAGGCACTTGCCACGGAACAAGTGCGGTTGAAACAACAACGTTCCCGGGGAATCGAGACAAACAGCCCAAGAAATAAAAATGAAAACAAAAAATGGTATTTCTGTGTCTCAATTGATTTTTGCTTTTCCGCTGGAAACTGCCGCCGTCGTTCCTTTTCATTTTGCGTGTGCAGGCGAATCGGCAGCTCGACGCTCCACAAGGACGTACTCCTTTCATTTGAGGAAAAGTTTTGAGTCGCAAAAGAAATACGCCGTCTAAGTGTATGCGATGCACTCTCTCAGTCAGTTGATCGGCACCGGGCTTGTCATTCCATGAATCGCTCTACAGGAAGCTACATCTATGGTGAAATTGACTTAGCGCAGTTGGGCCAGGCGATGGGGACATCAGCAACAACGTACGTATCTATACACTTGCCAGCATGTAGGTGTGCCATTAAAGTCCCTTATCTTGTTCGCAGGGTATATTACAAGGCAACAACCCCACTTTAAAAATAATAATTTAAATTAACCCCGGGACATAGTATCGCATCAGTCGTTGTTTTGCCTTCTTCTTTACCTCTGGTTTTGAGTGTGCCTTCCGTCGTTGTAAAGAGTCGTTGCGATGGTCCTCCAGTTGCTGAGCCGGTGGCATACTGTGGGACATGTTGTGCTGCCTGGAGTCGTCGAGCTGTATAAAGAGACGTTGTTGGCAGTGGAAGGGGCAGGGGCAGGGCTCGTAATTTGGAATCATTAGATTTGCCTCGGTCGTCTGGGCGTATGGGAATGTGCGCGAATGTATGTATAGAGATTACATGCACAAATCATTAACAGACATTATTGTTATGTTATTTCAGTTAGATACTCGTACTATAGCGAGCCTTGAGCAACGAGTCCGGCCCAGACAAGGTTAATAATGATTATATGATTTTTGTGGTGTCATGTTTGCCGGATCAGGGGAGATGTTTGAATTGTTTTGCATTTAACTTGTTCTGGTTCAGACTACCTGAATGCAGGGCAATAGAAAAGAGTTTTGCTAAAGATTCGCTGGATCCGGTAACAAGTACAAGCGCATATAAATGTGATATCCCTTTGCGCAGAATACTCCCTGTGGAGTACTTTCATCGTAGTACGTCTCTGTTGCAAGGTATTTGATGTCTCATCATGCTGACAGCAAAATTATTATATGTACATTTTATGTATGGATTGAGTGCTTTCCTTCGACTGGGAGGTGTACAATGTACATGCCGCAAAACGGTAACGGTGCTTGGTTTATTAGATTCTGTCGATTACAGTTGGTATTCCGAAAGAAATGCCATGAAAAACGTCACAGCCCTGCTACCCTTTCCCATTTGCGTAGGCTTGATTTTGATTCTGTCACTGAGTAGGCTGCCAGTATGAGTCTGTCGCCTGAAAGTTGTTGATGTCAATTGTCAACACAGCATATCAAAAATATGTATATGCAAAACAGATTGACATGACATCCACTCAATGTTATGATTCTGTAGGTAACTGTTTTAATTTGATTTAATTTTGCTAGTAACAATAGGTAAAAAGAAAATCGAGGAAATTCATTTAAAACAAATTAAATCACACCCGTTTGTTTGTGACAGTTTTGTAACATGTTTACGATTGTAAAAATTTCCCCGAAAAGAGTCCTGAAAAGTACAAATAAGTAAAAAATATCGTTTGCGTAGTCAGTGCCGGATTTAGCCAGCGCGGGGCCTGTAGCAAATTCTATCGAAGGGCCCTTGGATTGCTTTAAGCTATCAGACCTTGGTATTAAATTAAACAAAACTTGGTATTAAGCAAACAAACTCATCTGAATTTAGTTTGGGAAAACTTAAAAAAATACTGGGTGTGTAAACACAGATAAATGAACGTCACAATAGGAAGTGGTTTGGCTGTTTTGGTTGTTTATTCAGTTATGCATGTTTGCTGTATGCGTATATGCGTGGTAAGCAACAATAATAAATGGCTTTCCAATAACAGGTGTTATATTGGTATTCAAATAAAGATGCCATTTTTTGAGATAAATGATCGGATGTTTATTTCGTAATAGAGAGGAAGGTATGCCGTTAATAATGAAAAACAACATCAGCCGAATGGCCACCACGAGCACGCATACAGGACCATATCCTTTTCATGAAATTTTCCATAACCAAATCGCAAAGTGGCTGCCCTATGTCCTCGATAGCCTCACGAATTGCATCTTTGAGGTCTTGAAACGACGCTGGGCTGTTGGCGTAGACCTTATCTTTCACGTGGCCCCAAAAGGAAGAAGTCGCAAGGTGTTAAATCACAAGATCTCGGTGGACAATTGTGATCACTTCTTCTTGTTGATGATCGGCCGGCTTGAGTTCTTGTGTTAATTGAACTTTATAAGCCTTAAGACCCAAGTCTTTATGCAAAATACTGTGTAATGACGTTTGTGGAATGCCCAATTCCAAAGAACGACGAGGAATGGACAAACCTGGGTTTTCTTCAACACTTTGGGCTACAGCAGCAATATTCTCAGTTGTTCTTGAGCGACGTGCGGGTTTTATTCTTCACATCACTAACTTGTCCCATAAGCTCGAATTTTTGCACTAATTTCTGTATTGCGGTCCGACAAGGTGCTTAACGACGACCAAAAAATGCTTTAGTTTTGCGAACTGTGACTGCAAGATTTTAACCATTTTCGTAGTGAATTTTAATAATTTCAATGCGTTGTTGAAGCACGTATCGTTCCATTTTTAGTAATTGCGTAGTTTCTACTTGCCAAATGTCGAAGAATAAAAGCTTCAAAAGTGACAGCTACCGAAATAGCGGGTCATTCAAAATAACACCTCTCATTGGAAAACCCTTTATTTAGCAGTCATTGGTAGGTACCATCAGAATTTTGAATGTATAATAAATTTTGAAGAAATAAACTAGAATAAGTTCGATCCCACCCGCGGTAAGGTGCTTTTCAGGAACCAAACACCGGGCTCTTATCGCGCAAGGACAAAACGATGGAACGACATCATCTCGTCGATGCTTATAATTCTTTGTGTAACAACCAAAAAACGATAATCATCGAAACGACTTTACGATCATCGTTCTTAAGGTTCCGTACCCAAAGGGAAAAAACGGAACCTCATTAGTTTCGCCTTTGTCCGTCCGATCCCATTAGACCAATTTTGTTCCTAGGTCTATCTCAGAAACTAATTGACGTAGAAGGCTGAAATTGCACACAACATCCGGTATAACTTCTAGTTAAACGACAATCAAAATGGTAGCGATACATCAATTTTAGCGAGTAATTATTGGAAAAATATTTCCTTAAATCTGTTTATTTCTTCATTTACAAAAATTACAAAAAAAAAATGGATATATACCATTTTTGTAGATCATGCTCATGTTTTGCGTAAAATTGAATATTTTGAAAGATATTTACAAAAAACTGTCAATCACTAGTTCATTCATTCGTTCTCTTAATCGATTCCAATTGGAATTTTCAATGCATACTGAACTCTACTCATACTCAGTCACAGTCACAGACCACACTCCACACCAGAGGTGCCAGAAATGCCTCCCTTTTTTAATTACTGCACTTTAGTTAAGTAGTTAACGTACTCAAATGAAGTAAACGTAGCGCTTACTGTCAAAATGTAGTTGGCGTCGTCAGATCCAACCGTCAAACTGACAAACTGAAATATTCCGAATCTGTTCCGCTTTAATTTTTATTCAAATTCAACTTTTGCTACGTACTTAGAGCGTGTAATAAATTTAGGTAGTAAATTTAACAGGCGTATAGTTTACTCGATTGACTATGCGTAGTTAATTGAGTAGATTACTCGACGTAATCTACTTTGCCATCTCTGCTTCACACTTGCGTTTGTGCTCTTTGTCATATCCATTCTTCAATTCTCCATCCATTAATCGTTTTCCATTGGAACTTTTCCAATAAATACTCTTCCTCATGTACTCATGAGACTGATACATGACACCTGACACATATTGACATATTGTTGTGCAAAAACAAGCTCTCGGTCATTTCTTTCATTAGAGCGTGTTCTCTACTCTTACGCTTCCATTAATAGTATGTATGGAGTTTACCTCATCTGCATAGCTATGGGTGTGTTTTTAACTGGGAATGAAGGCAGAGGTCCCACACACAGGCTTTCGATGCAATTTCCAACTCTAGCGAAGTACGTAACCTTCGGTGCTCAAGTGACACTCGCACTTGCAAAAAACAAAGCATTGTGACCTTTGTGAGTATACATACATACTGTGTAATATTGTTAAATTTTTTCTTAATCTACATAATCAGGGCAATTCAAAAAACTACTATCGCCATTACAATGACCAAGTTTACTTTTTGTGATTTTGGAAATACGTAAAGCTGTCACATTTTCGCATAACATGAATAATATTGTGCTGGACTTGAGTAGAAAAAAGGCTGATGCTATTCGCCCGACGTTCGGGACACGGCTACGTAACGAAATGTCAAAGTTAAATCGCGGCAAATAGGGGTAATGTGGCTCGCTTCGCTCGCTTAAAGGGATCTAAACTCCAGTATTTCATGTTCGGGCACGAGCCTGTACGTTTTAAGGTCCAACTCATTTCTTAAAACACTATTTTTAATGAAAATACCATTACGTTACGTAGCCGTGTCCCGAAGCCAGACAAACGTCAGTCAGTACAAAAACGTCGGGCGAATAGCCACTTCGTACCCCGGCACGAGCTTTGCTCAAGAGAAAGTGCAGAGCAATTTTTATTTCGTTTCGGAGTTAGTACAGAATTTTTGAAACCAGACTGTGACTGTGATGAGAATAAATGGAAGCAACAGCTCTATCCAAGGGTTTAAAGTTTGAAAAACGCATTACGGTAAGTACCTACCGTGCCAAGGTTTTCTTGCAAATGCAATTGTCCATGTGGTTTAGAATAAAACTGCGAACTTCAGCAGATCACTTTCATTTAAGTTGCATACTTGCGTACCTACCTAATGTTAGTAGAAATGTTGTTATGGTTCTTTCTAGTGACAATTTTGTGAATTCGAATTTTTAATTGGAGGCTTTCCAAAAGAAAAACTATAAGATTAAGAGTGAGAAAAAGAGAATATTTTTTAAGTGAATTTATATCATCTCAGTCTGTTGAAGCCTGCAATACTGTAACACTAACAAAAACTAAAGACAAATAGTCTTGTAATTCTGTGCCTCTAATATAATATTGTTCCCAAAATATTAAAACAAAATTGCATGCCATTTGATTAAATATTTCCCCTTCGTCGTAAACTACATATTTTAGTTAAAATTAGTTCAAATCCAATTGTGAACTGGGAACTAGAAAAGTGGGATATCTAAAAAAAAGATTATTTATGTTCGTTGGGACTCACAAATAATCATTTTTATCATTCGCACTAAATAATTTTTAGGTCACAATGACTAATTTCATATGGAAAATTACTCCATTGGGAGTTGGTAAAATCTTAATTAAACACTAAATTTACGATTATTAGTGTCGCGCGCATTGATTACGAGTACAAACGAGGAAATAAACAGATTTTAAGTGAGCCAATTTTGATTTAAGGTTTGTTCTTTGTTGGCAATAGCGTGATGAAAAAAGTCCTAATTTTGAAGAACGTGAGTTTTGAGAAATGCGAACTTACATTTTTCACTCATAGATGCCTAGTACTGTGGTAAAACTTAAAATTGTTTCAGTTGGCGTTGGCATTGGGGACGTTCGGCTTCGGATTCCTAGTTTAGTAAGTCTGGCAGCTAACTGCTAGATGTATTTCAGTTTTTATTGGCGCAGAGTGGTCACCTTAATAGTTTCTTTTTTATATGAAGAGAAAGCCGACAAAATAAGTTAAGAAAATCCTCCTACCATCATGCTCAGTTGACATTTCAAAGAGTCAAATTTAAAATAAACAGTGTGGCCGCTGCAGAATTCTGAAAAGTAAAAACGAGGGTCAGAGAGAGAAAAAGCTGTCATTTCTCAAGCTACTCTGCAAATTTAGAATTTGGCCACGATAATATATAACAACCAATAGTTCGCATATCACTATAATATATATATAGTACATATTGCCTTTCGCAACCGTTCTACATTTTTTGGGAAAAGACTTGCAAAGGGCCTTTGCGAAGGGCGAAAGGCCTTTTCCAAAAAAAAGAGCAAAATAGCAAAAAATTGTGTCAGCTCTCGAAAAAATTGCCAAAATTCGACTTTAGTCGAACAATGGTAACGCTAACCGCGAAATTACAAAAACAATTCAACAATTCGGACGCCTAGTCCAGACAAATCTAGTTGACGTTTTACAAAAACTAGGTAGATATCTGATGATTTTTTTTCCTTCTATCGTACTTACGCCTTTTTTTAACTTTTTTTTTTACATTTCTCTGGGGCGGGCTTAAGGGCAGTATGAATTCGGACATAAAGCTATGTACTTCAGAATATGTTTCGATGAAAAATAATATCGGCAGAAAACACGAGTCGTAATCAGATTTACACTCGTTGGCTTTTTCGAATCAATATTTAGCACTTAGTGAAAATATAGCCATGCAATACTTATATATATACTTTTTTCTTTTCAGGTAAGTGGATTTATTTGTTATTAAAATCTATAGAACAACTATAGCGGAAGTGGTGAGTGCATTAAAGTTTTTAAATTACATTATTAGACTCGTTGAGCTGTAACATTTGGTACATGTGCATGTTCTTACTGTCAAGAAGGGTCATTGAGTTGTTATTTCGGATTTACTTATCCTTTTCAAAGTCGTGCTTGCTTGAACTTTCCCTATAATTTATTTATTTATTATATTAATTTATGTAAGCGCAGACTTACATTTCTTACTGAAATATATGACTTTTGTTATTTTTGACATTTGTGAAAAGGGAGATAAAAACGTTAATGACAAAGAATTTCTTTTGTTTTGTGGGAAAAAATTCGTTTAGTACTGTGAGAAATATATATACGAAATATATTATAAGAAATATTTTTACACTTTGTGAATTTTTTCTAATTGATATAACATTTTGAAAAGCGGTCTTATTTCTTTATTCTACAATTTTATTTTGGAATTCAGTACTATCTTGGTTTTCTTTTGTCTCAAAATCTTTTAATTTGGCATTTTTTTTTAGTGTCCACTAAACGAAGTTAACGAATTTCTCGGCCTAGAAATAGTTTATTTTTATTTCTAAATAAATAAAAAGCTACCGCATTGAGTTTAGGACAAGCTTTGCAACCATTCTTTTGCTTGCGCCTCTCATTCTGTTTCCATTATTTAGGAAAAGGATTCCATTTCATTTAATTGAGTTTTACTTTTAATGGATAATTTTAGACAATTATGGCAATAAGTTCCATAGAGATATGGTTGTGTCAGAAAGTTCTTAAGATGTTTACGTACTTCATGGGAGGGCTCACCTTACAAGTGCTGTACCCCACGACGGATTAATTGAAACAACTCTAAGTTGGTCTTTAAGGGAATCACATATTATCGCCATACTTTGGGTAACATTTCACAAGCAGCGCCCGATTGGGTTGGCAATATTTTGGTCGGATTCCCCATCGGTGGTGGGAAGGATCTACCTCTTACCCGACCGTGTATAGATTTCCCCTCGCTTGACTTAGTTCCCAATTTAGTGTCTGCTGTATTTATTTTACAATCATTGGTGGATTAGCCACGTAGCCAACACTTTCTGACCCTATAGCAAAGTACTTATTTAACCTCACTACAATGAATAGTGAATATTTAGAGATGTCGATATGAGTAGTATTATTTATAAATTTGACAAAAGTTTTATTTTATTTAAAACCATTCACTTCATAAAGCAATCCAAGGGCCCCTCGATAGAATTTGCTGCAGGCCCCGTGCTGGCCTAACCCGTCACTGGTTCGACATAACTTTGTCAGAGGGACTCATATACATAGTCGGCATATTTGATACCTTTTAGTTGTTATGCAAGAGTCCATGGAAATCCTCCGCTTCTGATCGACAATGGAGCTCAAAGAACATTGCTTAAGGTATAAATAAAACCAATATTTCTATAGCCTTCTCTGATCCTTTACTGCCGAACGTAATGTTCAAAGTTAGCATTAATTATTGACGGGCTTCGATCGACCTTAGTCTCGGTGACTGTACATTTTGGTGTATGTCACAATATTTTTAGCTGTTCGTCATCAAAAATTAACAACAATTCGTCTGACCAATTACGCGCTACATACGACCACCGGTTTATAAATCCTGTTTATGGTTCGGCTGTAACACAACCGCTGGCTGCCTATATTGCTGATGTTGCGTAGGTCATGTTGGACTCTTTGTCATGTCGAACTATTTGTCATGAAGGACTCTTTGTCTCTCTAGTTATAGATCATTTGAACCGGTGTTGCTAAAACAACATAAGTGACATTTTTTATTTTTTTTACAGGAGAAACAAAAGTCAGGTTGTCTTTGTACAAAATGCCGATTTTCCGATCGATCGAATTTCTGTGTGTTTTTGGTATCAAATTGTGTTAGTTTTGTTCACCACGCAGTGTCTACACATAAGCTGTGCAAAAACGTAATAAAAGTGACATCGAAAAATTTGTTACTTATTCATTACATGGATGACCAAGTGGCCAAGTGGACTCCTTGTCCCTGTACAATCTGCTTATAAAAAGTTCCTCTTTCGTTTTCAAAATAAACTCGGATTTGATCCACAAACGCCTTTCACCCATATAAGCATTATCAATTTTGTAAAAGAAAACAGACAGTAGAGACTAGTAGACTGGACAGTATTTTCGGTGGATATATTTTGAACGCATGCCTTTTTTTATTTCAAAAACCACTTCATCCACGCTAATGTGTTACTGAAAAAAAACCTACCATTCGAGTAGGATGTGCGGCGATAAAATTATACGTTTGGTTCGCGTTGTAACCTCTCATGAAGAGCTTCCTACGCTATCGGGCGTTTTAAATCCACTGATACGGATAACTCATTCCATTTAATGCAATCAATCCAACTCCGCATGTCGGCGGATATATCGCCACATATTGCATGACAAGCCTAGCACTTCCCGTGTAAACGATCCATTTGTGTTTTCGTGATGAAGTTACACTCGTAAACATCTAGTTTAGGTTGAAACCACAAAACGTGTATTTAGTAACAGGCTGCAACAATTCCAAGAGAGTATAAGCTTTTGATTGTGCAAAAGCCTAAACTAGTTGTGTCACCTTTTACCCATCGAGTCGGTACGTCGTCAGGTGGGCACATTTAGAAATTCATAAGCACGCACGATTAAATCCACAATAAGAGTCAGACTTAACACGGATAAGAACAACGTGAAGCCTTTAATGTTGCTAATTAAAGAAATTTATTTTACCTGACATTTTTAACTCGCAATACATCAGCCCACTCAAACCCATTTGAAAAGGCATTTTCCTATCAAAACAACGAACCCTTCTTTCTTTCTACACGTACGGTCTCGGTTGTTTTCCATTCAATGGTTGAGTACGCCCCCATTGCCATGTCAAGTTAACATGGCAGTGTACCACCAGACCACCACCCATTGTAGGAGTATACGTTATGGATACACAGTACAACACACAGTTAAAATGGCAAAATTGCATTTATAGGAACTTAATTTGGATCGGCTTTTGTTCTTGTTTATGATGGCTACAGAAATAAAAACATAAAAACCGAAACAATAAAAAACATGAAATGTGTGCTGGTGATTCCATTGATCCGGCGTGCGGTATATGGGGGGTTGATGCTGTATGGTTAGTACCTACAGCTAGACGAAAGGAGTGCATAGGATGAGACTCTCTGGGTGGTCGGATGCGATAGACCCACACGCATACTCATGTGTCTGTAACAGGTTATTGAAAATCAATGCAATAAAACAATTGTATCCATTTATTATTTTGCAATTAGCAAAAAGTCTATTGTAAAGCTGAGCGTTTAAATGTTTGCGCAAATTATATTAGGTCCTTTGGTTGATTGCAACAAACAAAAAGTCAATATTAATTTATTCAACTTGGCGCGTATAATATGCTAATTGGAAAGTGGAGTGGGGTATTTGGCAATAAATAAAATGCTGGCTAACCATCTGAGTCAACGATGATAAATGAGAAATTAATTTGATCCACGTTGTTGAGTTCAATGGATTCGTATCAAACCGGACTTGTTGAGACTCCAAACCGAAATTGATTTATCCTTTGACACAGGCTGCGTTTAGTGGGAATAACTTAAATCCGCTAGTGAGTCAACTTACTCGGTTGATGCTTGCGCATCGTCCGGTTAATTCGGTTTAGGCGTTGCCGTTCATTAAACCCTTTTTTGTAAATATATGCAGTGATGGGTGCCATGCGAGTCTACACCGACCTGCAACTGACTTTGTCATTTATTGCCGCGGTACATATACGCCTACTTCTAGACGCGTTTTACACATTTTATATTCTGATTGCTATAAGCACCCTAGGATAACCATCTCACAACCATTAGTTTTGTGTTTATTGTTTAATTTTTGAAGGGTCCTACAAAAACATTCCGAGTCCGACTAGCCGAATTGAGAAGCTTTTCCAGTGCACAGTCAAACTCTTGGATATTTGTCAGATGATCGCAAAAGGTGGCGTAGTGAAAAAAAGTGAAAACCATACGATGTTGGTTTTGTTTAGCAGGAATCCAACATGAGACCCTGGCTATTGTATAATTTAAAAAAATCAAGCAGTTAACTAAAGGGTTTTCCAATAAGAGGTGTTATTTGGGTATTCAAATAAAGATGCCATTTTTTGAGATAAATGATTGGATGTTTATTTCGTAATATAGAGAAAGGTATGCCATTAATAATGAAAAACAACAACAGCCAAATGGCCACCACGAGCACGCATACAGGACCACATCCTTTTCATGAAATTTTCCATAACCAAATCGCAAAGTGGCTGCCCTATGTCCTCGATAGCCTCACGAATTTCATCTTTGAGGTCTTGAATCGACGCTGGGCTGTTAGCGTAGACCTTATCTTTCCCGTGGAAGAAGTCGCAAGGTGTTAAATCACAAGATCTCGGTGGCCAATTGTGATCACCTCTTCGAGAGATAACAGGGTCCGGAAACTTTTCCCGTAAAAGATCAATGGTTTCGTTGTTGATGATCGGCCGGCTTGAGTTCTTGTGTTAATTGAGCTTTATAAGCCTTAAGACCCAAGTCCTTATGCAAAATACGGTGTATTGACGTTTGTGGAATGCCCAATTCCAAAGAACGACGCGGAATGGACAAACCTGGGTTTTCTTCAACACTTTGGGCTACAGCAGCAATATTCTCAGTTGTTCTTGAGCGACGTGCACGGGTTTTATTCTTCACATCACTAACTTGTCCCAACAGCTCGAATTTTTCCACCAATTTCTGTATTGCGGTCCGACAAGGTGCTTAACGACGACCAAGAAATGCTTTAGTTTTGCGAACTGTGACTGCAAGATTTTCACCATTTTTGTAGTGAATTTTAATAATTTCAATGGGTTGTTGAAGCGTGTATCTTTCCATTTTTAGTAATGGCGTAGTTTCTACTTGCCAAATGTCGAAGAATAATGGCTTCAAAAGTGGCAGCTACCGAAATAGCGGGTCATTCACAATAACACCTCTCATTGGAAAACCCTTTACAATTTGTATGAACCCCTGCCGGGACTTAAAGATAAATTCGCAATAACCGATGTCGTTATAACCGATTTCGACTGTAATTTGAAAAAAAAAATCGCTTTGGAGAAGAACCACTGCCCTTTTCATAACCAAACTCATTTTCATTACCATTGAAGGGGAAAGAAAGGAATCTAATGAGCTCCATGAAATCGCGAACAATCGCTTTATGGACTTTCGGTGGCCTTATACTCCATTGGTTTGTATGTACATATACACAAGCAATCGAGCCTCTAATGACAATCAAATAGCCGATGCGAAACATCGCACTGCAGTCGGAATATAATACGAAATGGTACGCATTCAGGGCAATTAAATTCGCGTTTGGCCGTCAGACTGTGATTACAAATAAATTGAACAACAAATGTGCTCGTTTGCGTTCAATATTCGCATGCGACATGAACATGACCTTGATTAATCAGAAGACGTCTTCTTCGCTCTGCGTCAATACGACGCTTTGTTATTTGCTGGCAGAATTGTCTGAAACAATCTCCGTCGTCGCATCTGTTCAAACGATAGCAGGGTGTGTTTGTTTGGTGGGCGCAAGCAATTGTGTATTCACATCGAATTGCTTTTCCGATTACTTCCGATTGTATCTTGAAGATAATGGCTATGTGCCCGTGGAAGTCTCATTTAAAGTGTCTTACTTGGTCATGTAAATCAAAGCGTACAACTATGTGATTCCTTACAAGGCAAGGAAAAGTTAAGACTAAAATGATAATTGCATGTGCGTTGTGACTGTGTAATGAGACAGATTTTATCGAAATGTTTACTTAAAACTGCGCATTAATTGTCACTTTAGTAAATTTATGCCTCTTAAAGAGGTAGGTAACTGTCGCGCTGTCGCTTGCTCCCTGAGAGCATTTAAACAGTCGGGAAATACGCTTCTGATTTAATAAGAAAGTCTGTTTGGTTGTCATATTTTTTGGAAAACAGGCGACTTTAAGTGGGCGAAATAAGATTGGTAGTTTCCAAATATTGCATCAGTCACATGTCAAAGTCGTTGTTCCCTTTTCTAATATGCTAATTAATGCGTTAACGGCTTCATAAAATATGTGATCACGAGATCTACACGAGAAGGGACCGAGCTGTCATTGCTGAAATTGAATGACTGCGATGGTATATTGGTAAACGTTGGTGTTGAGTTGAGTCGTCTTAGTTCCTAAATTTTTCTGTCAATAGTTTATAAGACCGGCTTTCAAGGCTTTAAGTGAAATTGGTCCAGATTTGGTTTAGGCGATCTTAAAAACTGAAGATAAACAGAGCTATTAATCAAAATGGCCGACGGAGCACCCACTTAATGCAACAATTCTGAGTACATAAAACTTTAGCCGTAGCTAAAAGGACTGTTTTTGAAAAAAGACTTTTCAGTTAGATAGCTACAAGATGGTCACACCTAGAAGGGCAAAGGGGTATGGTTTCAAAGACACTGTGGCCCGTTTTAAATCGGAAAAGTCTTCAGAATTATTCAGTACCAGCAGAACAAAGTTAAGATCAACGATAGGCATACTCTCTGGGTATTGTATTCTGAGGAATCATGCGATAAGACTGGACTTATCTAACACGGACACATGCAGGTACTGTGAGGATCTACAAGTCGCGGAAGACATCTCATACCTTCTTTGAGAGTGCCGTGCAACTACTCGGAGTAGAAGGAAGCACCTAGGAAGATACTTTTTTAACAACTTGGAGGACATTTGCTAAAAGATAAATAAAAAAAGTCTTGGCGCAACAGATCGGTAAGGACCCTAGGCCTAGCTTCTCACAACCATTCGTTTTGTGTGGGCTTTTCATTTATGCGACGAACGGAAGGGTTTGGAAGAATTATTTTAAGTTTCAACCGCAAGGAGTCCGTATATGGATGGCGATGGGCCCTATATCGTGCCTAGTCTTTTGTAAGGATCTTACAACACCTTCTCAACCTTACCTATAGATCTGCTTTGCACTAAACGAGACAATTTTGTGCGACCCTATTGTGCGCTTCATTTTTATTGTGCAGAGATGTAAAATTTTTCAAACTGGACGAGATCTGGTTCCAGCAGAATGGAGCTCTGAAGAGATACCCGATATGATGAACCTTTCATGCATAGCTTTAACAAAAATTGCACGTTTCTCTTGAAAATATTCATTTAAAATTTAAATGCATTTATAAACAATTTGTATGTTATTAGCCTGATCCTTGAGAAAGGTTTTCCTTGTCCACCAACATCGAAAATTTCAAGTTCAAGCTCTTGAGTTGGATAAGGCAAGCCGCGCAAATTCATATTTTAAGGCTACGGAGCCTTGACGAATATACCTACCAGCAACAATTTTTTTTGTCGGGTTAGGAAAACGTCCGCTGTAGAACCCAGACGTAACTGGTCTATTGCATACTACCGAGAAGCAAATCCAGTATCACCCATTTTACTGGAATTTTCTCGACTTTCAGTATCAGTATAGAATTGATCCGAGGTATTGTCGCCCTCTTCACAAGCGTAGCGGAGAGCGGTGTCACTTAAACCCAGCACATTAAGATGCTTGCAAAAGGAAAGTGCCCCGTCCCGCAATAAAATGTCTGCAACCTTTTCTGCTGAGGAACCGTAAGAACTGTAAGAGTATTTAAGACTAGGAATTAAGGCAAACTGAAGCTTTGCCTATTCTTTGGGATTGCTAAGGGTGTGACCAACGATCAATAGCCAGCTGCCAAATAGCCTCGAGTGTGTAAAGACGGTAATAAAGACAACACTCAGGTCAACGATGGCACTGACCGAGGAAGCAGGAAGGTCCAATGCAGGTTCGGGTCCTCTGAGCTTAGCAATCTCATTGGAGATAGCAGGAGTTGCGAATGCTACGGGCTCCGCCCATTTTGGGGCCGAGCGCACCAACACTTTCTGACCGAAACAATCTATCTATTTCTTTTTAACCCTTAATCACCTTACTCTAATGAATATTGAATATGATTTACTTAGAGAATCGACATGAACAGTATTATTTATAAATTCGTCCAAATTAAATCTAGAAAAGTTTGTTTGTATAACAGTTTTGTTTTATTTTACCATAAACTTCATAAGCTACTCGTAAATCAGTCCAAGGGCCCCTTGATTGAATTTGCTACAAGCCCCCGCGCTGGCCTAATCCGGCACTGGCTATACCCTTGACTAGTTTTAGAGCCGTCCGTAAAGATTCGACAACATCCCACTCCAGGCGCAGACTCGGCGTTTTTCCAGAGCTAACCTCTCATCGACTTCCGTCGGACAGTTCATCATCGCCCGCTGCTCCCGCCATTGATGGCAAGGCAACCCAATTATCTTCTTTTTATTCGGAAAGACGTTGTTTGAAATTAGACAGTGCTTTGATGGAAGCAAGAATTCATTGCTCTTTTCCGGCTTGAAAGACGCTGCGTAAGGTATTCTCTCACAATAAGACAATCGAAATTACCTACTTAATTGATGTGTGCTTGCATAGCAAGGTGTGTGAGAGCACGAACATGTCCATTTGTTTCGCGAAATGGCCAACATAAATAGCTTTGTATATTTGGCTGAAGTTAAGTGCTCGCAAAAGATTTACGCTTAATCGAAAAAAAGTTATTTGGCCCACAAAATTGCTCAGGTCAAATTTTGAGCAACAACGCATTTTTTTAACAGAAGAATAAAATTAGTATGTACTAAGAGGCACCGAAGTAGTTTTAACTGTATAGAGCCAGTTACAATAGGTAACACAGTAATTATTACGTCGTAATAAATATTTTATGACAGAATTAACCAATCTTCGAAAATGGCATGCCAAATGAAATTGGATTTCCTAAAGTACTGTGTAAGTTATCGGAAGATATCTTCTTTCTTCTTTATATGGACATTGTGTTTGAAATTAATGTTCTCTGTAATGCGTCGATGTTGGTTCTCGAAGTGAGAGATAAATGGTGGCGTCAATACAAAGGCTTTTATGTGGATACGGTCTTTGTATGTGTATTGGATCATGAGTTATAAGAGTTTTAGTGAACATGCCTGAATTTGTGCGTTTATGGAGAAACGCTTCAAAAGCGAGTCAAAAATGCGTCAAAAACCGCATAAAAAAACGCATAAAAAAAAACATAAAAAAACCCGTCAAAAAAGCGTCAAAAACTCGTCAAAAAACGGAAAAATGCGTGAAAACACATGAAAAACACGTTTTATTATTAAGCACAATATTTTTGGAGAATCGCCAATCGCGTTTCCTGATGCACTCGGTCGAATGAATGAATGGTGAAAAAATTCGAGCTGTTGGGACAAGTTAGTGATGTGAAGAATAAAACCCGTGCACGTCGCTCAAGAACGACTGAGAATATTGCTGCTGTAGCCCAAAGTGTTGAAGAAAACCCAGGTTTGTCCATTCCTAGTCGTTCTTTGGAATTGAGAAATGATTAATGATTTTTTATGGTCGGAGTTGGATGGTATTGAGATGGAAAACGTTTACTTTCAACAAGACGGCGCTACGTACCACACAAGCAACGAAACCATTGATCTTTTACGGGAAAAGTTTCCGGACCGTGTTATCTCTCGAAGAAGTGATCACAATTGGCCACCGAGATCTTGTGATTTAACACCTTGCGACTTCTTCCTTTGGGGCCACGTGAAAGATAAGGTCTACGCCAAAAGCCCAGCGTCGATTCAAGACCTCAAAGATAAAATTCGTGAGGCTATCGAGGACATAGGGCAACCACTTTGCTATTTGGTTATGGAAAATTTCATGAAAAGGATATGGTCCTGTATGCATGCTCGTGGTGGCCATTTGGCTGATGTTGTTTTTCATTATTAACAGCATACCTTCCTCTTTATTGTGAAATAAACATCCGATCATTTATCTCAAAAAATGACATCTTTATTTGAATACCAAAATAACACCTCTTATTGGAAAACCCTTTATATAATATGGCTCATTAAATAGCCTCCTTGAAAGGACACACGTAATGTCATTCAACTCGTTATGTTCAAAACAATGCTGCATACACTTGCACCCTTCCGCTGCGGCGTGCTCTTGAATGACAGTTTCTCTTTTCGCGACACATCTTCCAAGGAAACTTCTTGGAAAAAGAAAACAACATCCTATCCTCAGTTATTAAAACAGGACTGGGGTAAGTAACTCGCTTACGTTGTCAGTTGTCACGCAGCTATTTTTGTATTCCCTTCTGTGTCCTGTAGCTCCGAGGAAACAACAAAAAAACCCATGGACATGTTGTACCAATCACTTGTCCATTTCATTAATAACCTTTGGCTTACTTCTTCCCTCCTGTAGGTTTAATTGAAAGTGAACGTGGGATTAGTTAATCTATCTACATAGATTCATAAATATTGAATATCATTACTCCCGGCGGCGTCGTCGCCAACACAACTCCATAATAATAATCGTGGAATATTATTCCGCAGAATTAATTTAACAGTGATTAATTATTCTGGACGCATACGAGAGCACTACGCACAACGGTAACGGAACTTGAGGCAATTTTACGCCTCATAGCACTCACATAAATTGAGCAGATCCCGCGTAAATAGAAAACCTATTTTTTCGTAATTAATTAATTACTGAATTTTTGGTAAACACTCGTTTGACAAATTCTACACATGAGTCCTTTTGCTTTCCGGCCCAAGCCATTCATCATTTAATCCGAATACCGTTCATCTCGTATACAACACGTAGCTACTCGTGTGTGTGCCGGGATTATAATGATGGAAGGACATATCCACCTCGTGCTGTCTGATGGGCTATCAATCTAAAGGAGTGTGTTTTGTTGAAAATTTTCAAGACATTTAGCATTAAGTAATGAAAGGAAGAAGCTTCTCTAACTGTTCGAGTACAGCACCCTTCAAATGCATGTTATCCGGAGGAGCGTTAGTAGGTTGTTGGGCGCGCATCTGGTGTTTTGCTTTAATCGCATTTATTACGCAGGGGGTGAAATTCATTACGACCGGAGAGAGAAGGGTATTCAGTTAATAATCCTGCCAGATTACTGCTTGAAAAGCTTATCGTGGCCTTAATTTCTTTTCGAAAGCAGCATTACTCACTTTTTATTAGCTGATTAGATTATTTTCTGTGAGTCGTTGAGCCACAACAGCGAGAGACGAATATATCACAGAGATTTGAAAAAGTCATTACCATTAGCCATTAAATGTTGAAATTTATTGCAGTTGAATGGGGTCGACGGATATAATGCGATTTCATGCGACTTCATGCGATGTTTTGTTAGTAACTCGTGCGAAATATTCGCAACACTTGTAACTACATAAAATAAAGAGCTGAGGTTTATTGCCCACGCATACCCGTACCTACACCGCAGCTCTTTAGACAAAACAAAACGATAGTAGAATGAATTTTAAAAAGCCCAACAGGTGGAAAGCTATTGGGCCATAAATCTCAGCCCACGTACTGGCCTTATCTGGAATTCTGTGAAAACAAAGCGTGGAAAGACAAACGAATCTCAGAGCACAGAATAGATAAATCATAATTTACTCACGGAGAAGTGACCAAATAAGCGTCAAATACCGCAGGGGTTCAATTTGGAGTGCCACAGGGGTTCCGCTTTGAAGGGCGTGCCCTTAACATCTAATAAACATGGGAACTTCCATAATATATAAAATTAAGCTGTGTGTTTTGGGCTAATTTATGTTATACGCATGTTAGATGAGGGAATTTGTTTCTTCCCATTAAAACGATAATAGCGGTTCGATTTCATTCGCATAACTGTGCGCGTATGGTTGGAGTTGGGTATTTGGCTTTTAATTGGATTATTATCTGTTTTCGTGGAAAAGGGAAGCAAGCTTCTGAGGCTTTGTTCGATTTTGGGTAAACTAATATTTTGATAGGGCTTGCGTGTGTTTTCATAATTTCTTGGAACGCATGCCATTCGGGATATACAGAAGAAGAATTTCAAGATGTTTCGTATTGCATTTATATTGAACGTGGACCGTGCGTGTGCGACCAACGCGTCTGTTGAACACTTCTGCGGACCTTCAGATGGTTAGTATACGATCGTCGCAACGTGAATGGGCCCCTTTAGTAATTCCGATGAGCGCTGGCTGTACCCGATCTGCATTGATCTTGTAATTAAAAATTAATATTAAGATGTTACCTTGAAGGATTATCTGCCTTAGCAATAACCAACTTTAGTCTGGCAAAGACTCCTCCAAATCCCTTAACCAATTATCCAAAAAAGTTGCGAAAATATCGGAAACTGAAGGGTCAAATGTTAATGTTGAGAAAGCCTTTTTTGTCTCTAAACAAATCCTCCTTAAATGTCATTCTAAGGAGGAGTGTTGCCCAACCACCCAAAATGAGGGTATTGAACTTCGAAATAGGTATTTACCTTGTTCTTTCAACAAAAAGTTCGCAAAAGAGCTGTGAAAACCCAGAGGAAATTAAGTTTCGCCTTGAGTTTAGCCTGAGCGTTTATAATTATAAATTAATTTTAGTAAATTGTAAAAGTACAAAAGGAAGAGCAAGCAATTTAGGAAAATTTTCTTTTTTATTTATTCAATTTATTTTTTTAGAAAACTTTTTGTTTTAGCTTCAGAGAATTTGTGAAAATAAAATTGAAAAACTTGCGCGAATTATTTAGTTTAGTTTTCTTAAACTTTCTTAAATTCACAAAATCCTTAACAGTAAAGGATTTTGGGTAACGCAAATGCGCCAAAAATGCACCCAATTTGAAGTCAGTTTCAGTGAAAATAGTAACCACCATTTAGTTACGACCATAGCGTAACATTAGTTAAAATATAGGAATAATATTTTATAAGCTTTTAAGCCGACACTCGCTCCTTGAAATTACTTCAAATTATTTGTCGCTCTATTGACGGGATATGGATATGGATCTTTGAGTGACATTGTCAATGGGACAAACTGATTAGATTTCGAAGCTTTGATTGTGTCTTTCGAACAAACAGATTAGTTTTTGGTGGTCTATCCGACATGAAACGGTTTAAAGAACAATTTTAGAGAGTTCATCTTTTTGAAATGAGTTCACTGACTCTTTTCAGGCGGCGCTACAGTTAGTGGTGAAGTAGGGCCTTAACTAACAAAGCTAATCAGCGAGCCTCTAGCTGTAGCTGCTTCGAGTTGCTTCCAGTTGGCTCAGTATTGTGAGGTTAGAAACACTCAGACTTTGTCGCTTAAGCGTTGATGTCTATAGTCGAACTGTTCATGCCCATCTTAAATGCCTAATGCATGGTTTTTTCGATAAACTAAAATTTATTTAGAAACAGCTACAAAACATTTTCATCCAAAAGAAAGAGTCAGATTAAGATTTGTAAAGCAGGGCTAGCATTATTAAGGTCTTATTCAGTTCAGTTCAGATGCACCTAATGGCAAAGAGCTGCTCTTCGCTTTATTGCTGATAAAATATCGCAATATCGTTGCAGTGGTAGGACTGTTAGGATATACGATACGCAAGGATTCGGACAGGATCTAGCGAAACCTAGTTATTTTTCACTTTAGTTGTCCGAGTCAATGTTGGTCCCTCCAAAGGTTTGGGTACTGATGGCAGCTATATAGTCGAAGTACTTAACCAAACGTGTTGTTGTGTAGCCTGTGAGAGGGTAACTCTCTCCTACTTAGAGAGAGAGAGAGACAATTCTGGATTGTCAAAGGACATTCGCCAGCGTGTCTTAAGCTCAAGATTTTTGTTGCTTGAAACTACCGCATATGACAGAACGAGCGCTAGATATGCTCATCATAGATTTTCTGATACATGTCGCAGTAACTGCTTTTAGTTCGGCGCATCCTATCACACTCTAAATGACAGTTTTATTAGTTTTATATTGTTTTATAGCCGAAAGTGGTATTCAGTGAACGAGCGTTCCACGTGTAGTATCCAAAGCCATTGACTTTATGTAAACCCGTGACCCGTCTTCTTCCGAGGCTTGTGGTTGTCCAAGAAATACTTGTTTTTTTTTTCGGTAGAAAAGTTCTCCCCAACCGAGGACTAGTTTCATTTATACCCATAAGACGAATGCCAAGTTACCAGCAGCAGTAGCGAGTGCTGTCGTTTTATATGTCACAGCTGCTCGTTTTGGAATAACAGTAAACGGTTTGGCCTGACCAAAGTACACCACTACAATAAACTAAAGTATTTGTCCGCTTCCGTCGAAAACAAGGAAATGCCTTATCACGAGAAAGAGCTCAGTCTTCTTCTCTTTCTTACATCTGCTCTCCACAAAAAACTTCTAAAGATGTTAGCCACTCAATTTACTTAAAATACCTAGAAACCTTGCTTTCGAATACAAAAAGTTTCACTCAATTAAGAATATCCAAGTCTGGAGTCTGTAGGCTGAACAAGGCCATAATCTAAGTATTAAATAGAACCAGTGTTGCCAAGTTGGGCGCTTTGTCGTAATTTGGGCTAGGTAGGTACTAATGGAATTGGGAACAATTTCAACGATTTTTGGGCTTCTTTCCGGGCAACTATTCGGGGCTACATTTTTTATTTTGATTACCGATGGGAAATTTAAGAGAGATTAAGATTTTGTTTTCAAATTTTTTGCACTATGAATCGGGTAGCTGACTTGCCGCCACCTATTAGCATTTGTTAATTCGAAACACACAAATGTGTCCCTCACCTTCATGTGAGAATGATCTGGTAAACCGAATTCTTTTACTGTTCCGATTTTATTTCACTACGTCTTTGACTAACATGAATAAGTCATGTAGAGTGTCGGAAAAATAAACAGAAAAGGAAGGAAATGCATTTAATGATGTTAAGTCTCCAACAATTCTTTGCACCGTGTTATTCTTCTTCGACTTAAATTATTGATATTGCAGCAAAAGTGCGACCATATGCCGTAGTAATACATTTATATATTTTATTTATCGTCGTTGTCATTGTTGGCGAACAAGAGCCAAGACCCGCATTTGGGTCAGCGATACACACACTCACTCCTTTAATAAACACAAAAAAAGAAGCATTTCCACCTATGCAGCCCAGTAAGACAAAGAACACTGCCCGAGGTATGAAAGTTGATGCTGCTGCTACATTTGCTCGCGCTCTGGCTAGGGAATGCTCTGCACTCGTATTGTGTGTGATGCAGCCGACACTGGAGCTGGCATTTGATACCTAGTGTCTGATATGCAGTAGCACTTACTTTTAGCCCGCAATTGCAATTTCACACCAAGCGATCTACCTATGACTTATGGTTGAGGAAGTTACTTCTGATGGTCTTACGTGTGGGCATCTAATGGTTTCCGAAATAGGGATGCTTGCACTTAACTGTTTGCAAGCAGACAACTTTAGGTTTTCTTTGACTCACTTTCTAATCGAAAGCATATTCATTCGTCATGGGCGGTGGGTAGGCATTAAATACTCGTTAACTTTTTAACTTTACAAGTCGAGTGAGCATGGAAAAGTAAAGTAGAGAAAAATTGTGCTTAGAGCTGGAGAATCCGCATTAAAGCTTTGGAAACTTGGAAGTTGATGTATATTTACTGGGATGTTTGGAAATCTTAAAATGGCCCAGTTTGTAGATAAAGTTATGACAGGACAGGCATACTTGACATTTTATGGAGGTCCTCCGATGTTACTCATCTACTCATCTACTTTTGGCTGTAGATGTTGTTGAAGCTAAGACGAGCGTTAATACTTAGTCCACGACACTTTATAAACGGTTGGAAAACTACTACTTTCCTATGGTTGTAATAAGTTTTGTGAATGTCCTTTTGCATACCGGCGCTAAAATATGCTATACTTATAGTTCAAACTATCACTTTACAATCCAATTTCTTTGATCATTTTTGAAACAACCCCCAATGCGGAATCGTCCGCGAATCCTCCAACTGAAGTTTCTCTTGTAATAGGAGGTGCAGAATTTCGTCATTCATTTTGTTGCACAATATAGGACTTTGGCCCGAGCCTTGTTGTACACCGTTAGTTACATCGCCATAGATATGGACTTATTATAGTTTCCCGAATATTGTCTGGCACTTATATTTATAAGAGATCGTTCATTAACAACTTGACAACTTCAAACTTTCAGAGTGAATGCACCCTTTAACCAATTACCGAACTGTCAATGTCAAAATATTCAGAAAAATCAACATTTTGACCGTGGTGATGTACACGAAGGAACAACGTTTACAAATAATTTAAATTTGCTACCAAAATTCCGAGTCGGTGGTCGCAATTTTAGGAAGAATTTCATCGCAAAATCATCGCATTTTTGGTTAAACGGCTTTGTCAATAAGCAAAGGTTTGCTTTACTGGACAGGTGGGAACCCTCATGTCAAGAAAAGTCACTGTTTGGTGCGGTTTTCATGCCGGTGGCGTCATTGGGCCGTTCTTTTTCGTCGATGAATATATTCGCTACAGAGACATGTTGCAACGTTTTTTCTTTGAGCAATTGCATGAATTGGACATCAGTGATATCTGGTTCCAAAGGCCACCAGCGGGTGCAACAATCGAGTCATTGAAGTCTCAGTTCGGTGAACGTGTTATCTCAAGAAACGGACCCGTCTATTGGCCGCCGAGATCGTGCGATTTAACGCCTCTAGATTTTTTTATGTGGCTACATTATATCATTGGTCTAGGCCAACAAGTCGGCGACGATAGAGGACTGAGCTCCCAATATTGAACTAGAAATAGCGGCCTTATCGGTCGAAATGTTCGGCCGAGTCATCGAAATTTGGGTTCAACGTATCGACCGATACATATGTTACCGTGGTGGACGTATGAACGAAGTCTATTTCAAATTATAAATGTGTTGATAGTAATTTTTTTTAGATATCTCAAGTAGTTTGCATTTTATTTAAAAAAGAAGTTGTCAAGACCTTGATGAACGACCCTTTATTTATAAATAGCTGGTACCCGCAACTTCGTCGCATCCATATTTTGTTGGTTGGCCTGCACACACAAAACTAAACTTTACTATTAATAAATGCAACTGCATTACATTGTTTTATACAGGGTCAGGTGTTGTTGGTAGCACTGGTATTTGACACCTGTCATACTCAGCTGTCATTTGAAGAGTAATATAATAATATTAGTTGAATGTTTGCCATTTACAATAATGGATCGCTTAACAATCAAACAACGCGTCAAAAATATACTAAAACTTACTACAAAAGTGGTTTTGAAACAAAAGACAATAAACACCGATTTTTCAAACAACTCTTCCTTCAGTGATGAGGCACATTTCTCACTCCGAAGTCAGTAAAATAGCAGACTTGGAATTTTCATAGCAATTGTTTTGTCCGACACGTCCGATATAAAGATGGGTACCACTCTTCGTAAAAGGCCAGTGACGCCGCTTTTCGAACATTTATCAAAAGTTGTAGGTTTTCATTCATACCTACGAAACTAAGCTTCAATTTTGACATTTCTTTTGAGTAGGTAAAAACAATTGCTACGTTTTATTCCTACCCCCCATTTACGGGTTCAAAATGTAGTTCTACTACTAATTTTTTAATTGCGGCTGTCAAATGTTCGCTGTGTCATTTGCATGGCAACCCACATGCCAAGCTCGCGTGCTCTGTAGTAGGTAGACAATTTATGCGTGTTGCGTGCGTCACCTCGCACAGATTACCGTCAAACATTAAACAAACGCTTTAACAAGCACCCGACGAAGGAACAAGTTAAAAACCTCTTTGCGTGCACTAGGATACACCTTCCCCGGGGAAGGACTCAATTGCTATTTATCATCGCACCGTTGGTTTTCTTTGCAATTTTGCCAGAAAACTGCAGGTCGTGCCGACATCTCATCGTACAACCGCATTCGCCACACCATTAACGAATTATTTACAACTGTCCTCCCACTTGAAAAATTTCTATTTCGAGCCATCCAATTTTCTCCGGTAGGTGTTACCTCTCGAAATTTGTTAGAAATTCCAATGCCCGGATCGATATATAGAAAACAAATAAACAAAACTCCGACCGCATCAAGAAAAAAAAAAAACAACTTCAAACGCGGATGCTGCACGTTCAAGCGCACGCTTGCCGGTGAAGCCTCGAATCGGCTGTAGAGGTTCCGCTTCGCCTGAAGTGACAGTGCGTGATTAATTTCGGTCGCGTCCCGTGGCGTGCCACCACCAAGTTTTTGTTTATTTGTCGCCCAGGTGGAGACGTCTTATCTCTTCGGGGAGAGACCCAACACGCAAATTACACAGAAGCATATGTACCTGTGTGGCGGTGCTAATGTCTCAATCTGAATCCCACTTGGTTTATGGCCATAATCACATGTGTGCAGCAGTACACTGCTGCGATGCGGTGTAGAGTCCACGTCCTACTTATGCACGATGACCACTAACAACTGTACGGCGTACGCAACATCTCGTGCTCAAACCTACATGTTTGATTGTTGCGTTTACCATGGCAAGATAAGAAATAACCATGGTGTCTTCAGGGAGGTAGACCTTCTCCTAACGGTTCACATTTAAGCTGTTTCCTCGAACAATATATTCATAACAAATTTTGTTTGAAGTATATCTGCGTAAGCCGCATTAAAATGAAAATAAAAAAAAAAGTTCTCCCAAAATGAATCTCTCCCCATCCTGGAGTATGGCGAAGGATATTCGCATCCATTTGCTTTTTATCCTCTAAGCTCATTGGATGCAAATTTAATTCGCGTAGAGGAAAAATTACGGATGTAGAAGGATGTGGCGCCTGGGGCTGGTACGGAGTCGGGCGAATCTATGCAGCACGTTGCGAACGACTGCTTTGATTCCATGAACATTCTACCTTTTCGGCGGCTTTCAGCACAACGAATTTTTGGGGGTAGATTAAGGAGCGCGCGGATCACCATACATTTGGTGGCAGGGGATTTGTTCAACACACGAAATGGATTTGAATAACATGAATAAATCAACCGCCTTCGCAGGTGAGCCATCTCAGAATTTGTAACGATAATGTCACGGATGAGTATCTATACGAATATCTATCTGTCTATGGGATTGAGAGTGCACTCGCGGAGATATCGTTGTGTGGATGAGAATGATAACCAAGAAAGAAGGGCTGCTAATTGATGGTGACGATTCTGTAATGTCTGTTCATTTGCAGTCGGGCAACACTGAAATGTGTATACAATTTATTTTTCGTGAGTGGACATCTGCGAAAGCTGCACAAGAGCGCTGCCTCTTTTGTATGATAAATTGGAAATCTTTGTCTTGCTACTAGCTGTCCGCGAGCATGATTAACAATTCAATGAAGAACTGTGCACCACTGTCTGTACTTTGCTGATAAATTACTCAGGCGGCGAGGTAAGAATCCAAATGGAATATTCTCTGTTATGCCGCTCTTCCTTGTTTCAGAGTTCAACAGTAGTTACACTTTTTTTTTTTTGTCGAATCTATGCAATTTTCTTGTGACGGGGTTTCGTAGCTTTGTCAAAACGGGTGCGGGTTGTACCAAGTTATTACTTAAGTTGATCTTATAGTTGGTACTCTTCAAAGTTTTGTGTCAACATAAAGAGGTGTTTCCTTGTTAAAGTGGTTAAAATAAATAGATATTCAAGGATATTTGTGAACACAGCTGTACTTCGGTTTCGAAGGCAATAGGGGCTAGTCTATGACAATAACCATTAATCCCCTCAAGCCAGCTCGGCATTTAAAGGGCCAGCCCATCCCAAGTAAGAGTCTGACTTGGGTGAGGTTCAAATTTGTAATTTCTGTGGGCAACAGCTTCGATAGAGCTTCTAAAATATTTGTTAGCCAAACTAGAATAATTTCGAAGTAATTGTTTCGAAAATATTTTTGCGAAGCATATTTGCAGGCCTTATAGACGATTTGGAATTAAGTTTCGGTAAGATCTCTTTTAGACTTCTGAAAATGTGTGATTTGATAAAGCTTGTGGTCTCTTCTTCTTGCGGACTCTTTAGAGCTTATGCCCGGAGGCACTACAAAAGCTACGATGAGAAGCTGTATAGAAGTACTTCCTCCTTACTGATTTATGGAGGCTTTGGAGACAGTTCACCCTGCGGAATTCTGAAAGTCGCAAGATAAAAGGCCAATGAGAAAAATAGAGCAATTTCTGAAGTTACTCTGCCAATTTAGAATTAGTGAACGATATTTAACAAACATTGGCTCGGTAAACAATATTCTAAATAGTATTGTGAGAGGCACCTGCTTTACATTAAAAAGGTTTTTATTTGGAAATAATAGCACTTTCGAAACACATTCTCCAACTGAAAAAGGACCAAAATATCAAAAACTTGTAGAAGGCTCTTAAAAAAGGTCTGTATATAGAGGTAAAAATGAATTTCATATGAAACGAATTACAGCTGTCTAAAGAAACCGTCATTCAATGAATAGGGAGAAATAATGATAAAAAATAGGAGTAAAAAATATCTCAGAATTTAATTTCAAATAAACACTTTTCACTCATAAAGAAATTAGGTTACACTGAATGTCCTGCTAACAACTTCGGTTGAGTAAGCTGCAAGTTTATTGCAAGTCTTAACGAAGCTCTTAAATGTATCAATCAAGCAGTTCCGACTTACCACTGCTACAGTAGAATATTGGACTACTACGCAGCAGGGAGGCAGGACCCATGTTCGATTCTCAGTGCGACCCATGCAAGTAAAATGTAAATTATAATGGCGAGTAAATGTAAACTGTATGAAAATTGAAAACTATAACAAAAAACATAAACGGCCTTAACAACTTTAGTCTGGCAGCTCGCACAAAGACTCCTCCAAAATACCTTAAACAATTATCCAATATAGTTGTCAGAACATTGCTAACTGTAGGGTCAAATGTTGATGTTGAGAAAGCCTTGTTTATCTCGGGCATTCACTAAATAAATTCCCTCTTAATGTCATTTTGATGAGAAGTGTTGCCCAATCATCCAAAATGATGAACCGAATTTCGTAATAGCAAACGACGTCACGAAAAAGAGTCGACGTCTGAAGAGAGTTACAGAAAATCTAGGAGAGAATTTTCCAAATTGCAGGGGCGCTGGAGCGACCGCAAAACCAAATCCAATGAACACAATAGGTCTATTCGCGTACTTTCCCGAGCCGAGCCCTGAGCACTAAACATCTGTCAAACTAAAAAAATTTAGCGTAATTCTCTCAGAGAGCGAAAAATATACTTTGGAGTATATAAACTTCGAGCTACTTTGGACCACTTTTATCTTTGACATCAAATCCATATGCAAATAAATATAAAACTCACCTTTTTGCAACATATGAAAAGTTCTAGGAGAACATTCGACAACAACCGAATTTACTCTATTTCAATATTATGTACTAAATTTTTGTGCGCAATTGATTTTTAAAATAGATTTTTGTGAACTTTGTGGATTTGACATATTTATCAGAACTTGCCGGTTGAAATTCTCTGAGCTGTTTCGAGCCAAGAGAGGAACTGCTCGTTACTCGTTATTTTGCTAATTTTCTCTTTTTCTTTCATTTTTGACAAGTACGTGTATAGGCTTTGTGCGATTGCGATCGATTTATATCGATTGCGTTCGATTCAAACCGCGTACGCGAATGAACCTAATGACACAATGTTTGTTTTGACGTTTGACGTCTCAAAAGTTCTGTTCATTTCGAATTTTCATCTCTGAATTATTAGTTCTGTTCGTTTGTACCTGATTTAAGTGATCTCCGACTGATTTTTCGAATAAATTATAAATTTAAACAACCTGCCAAGCAGATAAGTGAAAATACCATGCCGGACATTTTATTACAACAATACCGGACGTTCCCCGCAGAGGCAAAAAAAGTACTTGTCCCGGAAAACCCGGACGGATGGCAATTCTATATAAATGGGACCTTTGAGAATGGCATATGCTACTTTTTGTCACGAAACCAAATCTTAAAGGGGATGAAGTAGGTGATGCAAGTTTAAATGGCGAACCAATTATTTCTCAAATTATGGATACTAAAATTCATCATCATTCATCTATACTTTTGGTAAGAAATAAATACATTTGATGCGTATTCTACCAATGAATTTAAATGTGTTGGTTGGCTTGAAAGATAGGATAGTTTTGGACCCGATAAGTAGCTCTGTTGTTGATATCCATATTTTAATTGAGCTCCTCGAAGTTCTAATTCCACGCAGACGAAGTCTCGGGTACCAGCTAGTTATAAATTAATTTTAGTGAATTGTAAATGTGTTCTGATTTTATTCATTGGAAAACAACTATACAAGTGGTTTTTAAGTCTAAGTCTGTGGATGCATTGGCTTCTCGACAATAACGACGACGGTGACCATGAGTGTTGTCCACTTGCATACCAATCTCACAAACGTGCGTACAGCAGGCGCGGTGGGTGCTTCATTTCGGCCAAAACTTCTTTTCAAAAAACGCACTGTTTGGGCTGCACATGACTCAATTTGGAAATAAGTTTCCAATATTTCCCAACGTTGTTCAAGCGTAAAGCGACTCATTTCGTTCCGCCGAGGTATGATACTGACTTTATGTCGAAATTTCGAGCCCGAAACAGCTGTCAGTGTCAAAATAACCTATGATTTAAAAAGAAACCACTAAATGGGCCACCCTTTACATTTGCATCCCATTCAAATACCACCCATGAATATGATATCATATTTCTTAAATGGCCTTAGAACTGGTAGTTTCAACATGAAACTAAACACAGGTATCTCTTAAAAGACATATAGGCTTCTCTAAGCCCATTTATAATCCCTGACTAAGTGTCAACAGGTTAACAAACAAACTTAAATAATTTAAACTAATCACATCCCACGCCTAGAATTTTAAATACTTGATTAGAAGTCCACAACATCCACAAGGCAAGGCGACATTAACGCACAACAATGAGTGAACTAATAATCCGATAAATCAAGATATGGACTTAAAGTAACTGCGGAGGCGAATACGCGTGGGATCTAAAACAAATTTTGAATATAAATGGTTTTAATTAATTGGCATGTTTTCGCAAAAGTTACGTAGTTTGGACCGTTTGAGCCATCTTCTTCAAATACTGGGACTGTTAGAATGAGCGGATGGTCCTCTGAAAAATATCTCAAGTAAATATGAGTGACACCGATAGCTTGATGCTTGGAAGATACACATACTGGGTAAGAGCTTCAGGCTCTATATTTTTTTTTGTGGCTATACATAACTTTTAGGTAAAGATTTGATATCGGACAGTAGTCTTGCCATACCCGGCTTGAATTGTCACACTCTAAACATCATTCGATCGATCATGCGACTTTCAGCTATGCATAATGATAAATCGACTAATCCGTATCCGTACACCTGGATAAACAAGTTTCAGTTTCTTGTGATTGAAGTCACCATTCCATTCACTAATATTTCATCAACAGCTATAACGAACTTGCGAATCTAATTTTAATAAATAACTGCCCACGCCTTGAATATCTGATGTGGATTTTTACTGAATGAAAAATAATCAGCTACAAAAAAGGAAAAACAAAAAACAATAGTCGCCGAAAAGATAATCAGCTAATATTTAGCAGGCTTTTGAATAAATTTGTCCAATTTGCGTGTTTTTATAGTTGAGACTAATTTATTTGTCACATTTCCATTAGAAACGCACCGCCAAGGAAGCCGATCTGCGAAATGGGAGACTCTCTGATTTGATAAAAAGATTAAGCGGCTTAAGCTTATGGACATCTGAGGATTTGGTAAGGCGAGGTGGGCTTAACACCTAGTAATAGGGTTTTCGACTTCAAATTTACGCATACAGCATGAAAGCCCACATACGAGTATCCAATACAGACGTCTTGAAACAGATTGGGCTATGAAACCGCTAATATTCTACCCAGAAGGTTCACAACAGTCTAATCTAAGTGAAAACAAAATTTAAAAACAAAATTTGTTGATGGAGTAAGCTGTAGAACCACGAAAACAGTAACGAACCACATGGGAACAAAAGTCCACGTTTAGGTAGATCATAAATGCTAGCGAAGTTTTAAAAATACAACTGTCGTCGCCACGCTTTCAATTGAAAATGCTAAACCTTATGAAAGTGTCATAACTGGAGCCCTCGTCTTTATACTAATCACTCAATTCAAACTCTGACAGAACAAAAAAAAAAATAAATGCGATTCGGTCCTTCGTGGTTGCCATCTTTTCTAACGTCCAAATGAACATTTCGCTAGATGTTGACGACCACATTGGATCCAAGAAACTTTGGTTACCTACATATTTATTTCAACCTCCAACTGCGTAGGTACATTGACCGCTTTCCGTCTTCGGTTAAAAACTTTTAGCGATTTCCGACCCGCAATTTCTCAACTTGAACCTCGGTTTCTGTGCTTAAATTGCACCAGCTGTCCTCTTGTTGGTCGGACAATGGCAATCATCTGCTTTTGTCAAAACAGCCCCAAAACAGTAAGAACGTCTCTAGGTACTGCATGAAACTGAACAATTTATTGGCTTTTGGGGAATCGGGATAAACCTGAATCACATTCCGATGCAAACCCTCAATGGCCCTTTGGTTTTGTAAACTGTTCTACCTACTTTCAGGTGTTACGGAACTCATTGAAAGCAACTCCTTGCAAAGACAAAGGTAGTACAAGGTCTCCCAAACGTTCTTCTTCTTAACAACTTCGCTGGAAGTAGTAATTTTTCCAGAATACATCAAGAAACGTTGACGACCACTAACAGATACTTGTAGGACTTCGCTGTAGACAGAATTGGACCCGAGTGATCCAAATGCAATGGAACTAGATTCTAGAGGGTCGTGTACCTTGCGATGGGATGTAGAAGTATTTCCTTTCCTGGAGGCCAGTTGGCAAGCTGCATGACCCTTTACCGGACCTCTAGTTCACAGAGGACTGAGGTTATTCGAATAGACCGTCGACCAGTTGAATGGCGGCTTTGAGTGGTAAACAACACTGCAATCTAAAAGCTTTCACGTTACACCTTTCAACTTTAGAGGACAACTATCGCGCTCGTTCATCTCCGCTAAAGTCGGGAAAGACGCAAAACTTAAATCCCAAAATATGGGTGCAACTTTCTTAGGCGTTTCATGATCCCGCCAACATTTTGTGTTTCTTTTAGTTCGGGGGTAGCTTACGAAGACAAAACGTTGGATGGAACTTACCTTCGTCAAGCCCTTCTATATAGAACTCTACCATAGCCAAAATTAGAAGCGTTGTTTTGAGGCTCTACTTCTGCAATTGTGTTAAACAATTTCAAACCAGTTTCGCTGCTTCGACGTTTCTTAAGAGCCTCAAATGCTAAACTCTTCCCTTTTCCGAGTTTCATTTGCAAGAAGATCCGTCGGGGACCCAGTTATTAAGGCATACGAATGGTAACTATTGCCAAACTTATTTTCACTCCAAGACAAGTTAGCGTTGAAACCCTGTTTCTGCAGACTGCAGAGAAGGCTATCAAAAATATAGGTAAGTCTTAATAAAACAACCCTCTGCTTGAATCCTGAGTCGCTGTTACATCCCCTTTCTTGACAAATTTAATTCCACAATTAAGAGTGTAGCTTTTTAGATTAATGCATTGGTAAAGGACCAGAAGACTCTCATGTGAGCAACTTATTATCATTCCAGTGGTACAAGAATACAAGTTTCGCTGTATTTCACACAACCCGTGCCACCAACCACTCATTGACGCCAGAACGAGTATAATGTGCATCTGTTTACGTATACCAAAATTTGCCGTGAATATTTTTTTCCATTCAGAAGGATACCTACTACGTTCGAGTTGGTACCTTTTACTAATACTTGCTCGAGGAAAATGTTCATCAACACCCAAGCGCTGTGATGATGTTTCAACCTCGCAACTGTTTGGCCACCCTAAATATTTTCGACTCTTTGGAATTCTTAAACACTGTCTACCCTTTGAAATTCAATCCCTGAGGGGTAGTTAAGATTTAATGACATTTTCCCTATCGTGTTTATTAGCACTTGTTTTTATTCCCTGGACTATACAACCGACGTACACACAAACAAATTCCATATGAACATTATACTCGTATGTCCGTTTAAATGTGAAAAATGCATCACGATACTTATTAACCTTTTCACTTGTCACTGCGTCAATGTTTCGACAGGTTTAATTAGGTGTATAACGCATTGCTGCCCGGCGCTTGTATTAATTGATTATGTAAATTTCTTGAAACATGTTCGGCCCACAATCACGAAATACAAAGTCAGAAGCTTGAAACACGTTTCGTTCCCAAAGGCATGTGGGCGTACATAAAATCGTCTCTGAATATGCATGGGTTATGGCTATGCTATGCATTTTAAGAGAAAAATTAAAAAAAAGAATCCAAATGCTAATGGAAACGAAAACAGAACCGCCATGGACGCCTATGCGGAACCTAATTGACTTGTGAATCTTGTGATCTTTCTGTTTAGCTGTCAACAAAATTATTCGGGACCTGTTAATGATTTTTGAATAGATGTCTTTTGAAACGATATGCTGTCTTTGGGTATTTGTTATTTAAATTAACAATATTGTTATGTCCCTTTAAGTAATTCGACTGTTTGTTGCTTATATAAATTAATTAACTTTTTCATATCACTTCCGTGTGGTTGTCGGTAATTATTCTAATTAAATCGAATGCTGATGTATGCTTTGCTTGATTGACGAACATAGAAAAGAATGCATTTTTGCCTTCTGCCTTGGAACGCTTGACCTGTCGTGATCTCGTTCGCTGCAAGCTTCACACTTTTAATGACTTAAGAGTGCAGACTCTGCATGCCTAATTACCTAAATACATAGATCGATCATGAGCTTGACAGTCGACATTATCCCCAATCGATTAATAAAAATAATCACACTACCTGTTAATAATATGGAAAGGAAACGAGCACACTTGTTCTTTTAAGCTCTTATCTAAGTTCTGCATATTTCATTAAATTATTTCTTTCCATTCGATTAGGAAATAATTGCTGCGAGTCATACAATCTATAGATATAGTTGTTTGAAGTCCAAGCAATTAATTATTGTTCATAGAACTACTATCCCTGTTTCATTATCACGGCAACAGTTCACAGTTCCAACCTTCCCTCGGCTTAATTTTTCCAGATGCGGCCATTTTTGTTGCAGTGCTTTCTTAAAAGCAGATCACGATTGTTTTTTTATACATTTTATACAACAAAATTAGTCCAAACTTTCTTCCTTTTCGAGTTAGCGCGGGCTTTAGCTGAATGTAGTTGCTCGGGTTAAGGTTCCTTATGATTCCTTTGAGCGGCAGACGGCTAGCTACATTTGATAAAGTACCATTAATTATAATAATAATTCCTTTGAGCATCTCTTAAGCTATGAAGTTCCATTAACAATTTCGGCAATCGTCGAAAAGTTACATATAGATTTTTTTTTTCTCATGAGCTCATGGAACTATTTGGAAAATAAGAAAAATAATAACTAACCCTTCTACGTTTAAACATTTTTAAAGTGTTTTAAATAAAATTCTTCAATCTTCTGTACAGATAGCTGGCTGTACACAACTTATTATGGAGCAAATTTCAGTAAGTCGTTGTTGCTACATAAATCTTTTAAAATATTTAAAATGCATTTTCTGAACGACTTATATGAATACGTTGCAACCAATACTCTTACTTGTTTATTTTGTTAGCAAAATCAAAATAGCAACGAGTACCTACCTTAATTTCGCATGTCCCTAGTTTTTACGTTTTAAAAAGCGCTGAATTAGTTTTTCTAAATTATTTACAATTAAATCAATTTAATTTATTTGTTTGGAATTAAATTACATAGTCGACATAATTTTTAACTTGGTTTTTGAGGCATCTTTTGAGACAGTTTGAATAGTTTTGTGAGGCTATTTGTTGCTCGTTTTTTAAGCAACAAAGAACCCATCCAAAGCACGACCAAAAATCATAAAAAAAATCGTTGAAAAAAGCGTCAAAACTTTTTTCGAGGTTTTATTTTCGGAATCGTTTTTGAACGTGTTTTGGAAAAGTTTTTTTTTTGGCGCGTTTCTTTTGAGCCGATTTCGTTTTTGGACGATATCTTTGACAACCTTTTTGTCGCATTTTTGTACCGTTTTTTTCATGCCGGTTTCGAAAGAGTTTTTTCGTTCCATTTCTTGACTCATTTTCAAGCTCACGCGTCTTTTGATGGGTTATTCTGTTCGTTTTTTTTTAACCATTCTTTTCAATATTTTTATTTTATTTTTTTTATCATTTTTAGGCTCAATTTTTGACTTTATTGACACTTTTTTAAAGCGAATTTTGGGGCCTTTTTACCTACTTTTTAGAGCTTTTTTTGACGCGTTTTTCGAAACTATTTTTGACTTCGTAACAAATTAGCTGCTGCCAAAAAATAAGACGCTGTACAATTAAGGTATACTTCTGTAATAGTTTGGGAGTTTACAGCCGAAATTATTATCTTAATCACTTTAAAAACCAAACTTGATGTTAAATTTGGGCTTTTGGTTTTCCCTCCTCATTTTTTTTGAAACCATTGCATCGCGCACTCCATGTAGAGTCTGCTTCCGTCTTAGGTATAGTTTATGCTTCTGTACCATAGAGAAGGGCGAGGAGAGTAATTTTGAGCTTTGCTGGTCAATTGGCAGCTATTTACGTGAGAATTTCCTTGGTTGATCTTAGCGCTGATGGCCGAGCTCACCGCGGAGTCAAGGTATAGACAAAGCCAAATTTCGCCTTGTAGCACTTTGTCCCAGGTGACGATGCGAAGTCGCCTGCCTTCCATTTTACAATTTGTTTCGCTTTCATTCACTGCTAAATATATTTTTTCCACTTCTGCCTACATGTCTTTCGGATTCCGACAGGACAGCACGCCGAGTTCTTTCGGCGCGTACCCTATGTCCGTTCCTACGTGACGCCCTGTAGCCTAAACGGCTTGAACCGATTTTGAAGAGGGAGGTGTCATTAGATTCGCATTCTTCCCCCGAGTGTCATAGGCTAAAAGGATAAAAATAGAAAATTGCTTTTAAAAAGCCAAAAAAACTCGACTGACTGTAAAAAAAGAATCAAAGAGGTATGAACAAGACACATTCAAGCACCCAATCCTTACTATTTGGCAGTCGGAGGGTACTCAATACTCGTATATTTTTTAGGCTGTATAGGTATATAGTCTCCGATTGTCAATTAGTTAGGTTATGTACGAGTACTTGCATGTGTCTTGTTCATATCTTTTTGATTCTTTTTATTTTACAGTCAGTCGGGATTTTTTGGTTTTTCTTATACATTTTGTAGGCTACAATATGTAATTTGTTGGTCATCTTATTTTGAAATTAGCTTCAAGGTTTCGAACAGCTTTATAAAAAAAGTATAAAAGTAGGTATATGTATTGTCAATAAGTCTTCAATTTTTAATTTTTTAGTGCACGAGACTTTCTTAGTACAGTAGACGTTCAGTGTATAATAGGGTGACCATATTTTACAAAGAATTACAAACAATGAACAATAAAAAAAAACAAATTTCACCGCAAATTAATCAACTCTTGTTTTTATTTAAAAAAAAAAAATAGGTGGATACCTTATAAACAAAAAACTTTAGTAATAGTTTACGTGATTACTTTGTTGATTGGATGTTGGTTTCCTTACTGTCTACGAAACTGTTTTTATACCCTCCAGAGGAAGGTATATTCACTTTGCCAATACATTTGTAACGCCAAGAAGGAGTCAGGAAGAAGGAATCGGGATCACATTCTGAATCGATTTAGCTATGTCCGTCTGTCTGTCTGTCTGTTGAAAGCACGATAGCGCCCAAAGTAATTGACGTAGGTGAATGAAATTCGGTGAAAGGACTTCTTTTTATCGGCGTCAGGTTGGTATTCAAAATGGGCCATGTCGGTCAAGTAGTTCTGGTACCTCCCATACAAAACCAATATTAGACCCATGTGTCCCTCTTTCCGTTGAAAACACGATAGCGTCCAAAAGAATCAACCTAGGTGAATGAAGTTTTGTGAAAGGACTTCTTTTATCGTCGTTAGGTTGGTATTAAAAATGGGCTATGTCGGTCAAGTAGTTCTGGTATTTTGCATGACTTGTATGCAGTGGAGGGTATCAAAACATCGGCCAGGCCGATGATAACACTTTTACTTGTTTTCTTTTCTCTTTTTAATTTAAGTGCAAGAAAGAACAAATAATGAACATATTCTAAAAAACAAAACGTATACATTTTTGTGTACAGAATAATTCGTAATGAACATCGTCCTCAAATACAGAACTGTTTATTGTAATGATGGCCACCGGATGTATAACGAATGGAACAAAAAAATATTTTAAATCGAGTGCGTTCGTTAGTTCGGTCAAATTTTTATACTTTTTTTTTAAATAAAAGGAGCCAATCAAAAATTTGTGTTTGTGTTAAATTGAATAGATGATAGTCCTGCCATTTAAATACTTCCAGGGTACTTAATCCAACTTATATACACATTCGTCATATTGAATAGCAAATCGTAGGCACCATTCGTTATTTAAAAACATCTAATAATGTAAATCGAGAAAGAGTTCGTTGTATCGCTATATCGGATGTTCGTTTTAATGGACGTCCACTGTATTTGTTTGCACATATATTTCTCATCGAGTAAATACCTATCTCCTGAAGAAAACAACAGTAGGAAAGTGACTTTTTGAAGTCGAAGTGAAATCGGTAAGTTGTTTACATGTCCTTCAGACGGGCAATAATCCTATTTGCAATCTATAAATATACATAGGTACGACATGAGTAAGCATATAATATTATTATATTCAAATTTATTTAAACATGCTAATGCTAACAAAACTTTTCAACTCCCTGACGTATCAGTCACATCACATTGTTCAATTTCATTGTTACTGACGGGATAACTTATACAAGAGATACAAATCGAACAAGGATACCGTACGGAGACGACCTGAAATGTATTTCTTTATTCGTTCATTCATGATCCAATTGAATTTTGAGTTCTTTGTTTTAGCTGTCGTAAAGTTTTCTTTTTTCTTTTTATTCGCGTATTCTTGGACAAAAATTGCAACCCTCCTTTCCTGGCGCTGCATATCCGGCTGTACGTTGAATTGAAGCCTTCCACCATGTGGCCAATACAATGATTTATTTCTTTCTGCATTCAGATATGAAGTCTTTGAGTTGCCCTTTGTTTGGTTAAAGTTTACGTAACGCTGTTCCTTTCATGTTGCGTTGCGGCGAGGGCGACGACTTTTGCTTGCCTTCCACCTAAAGTGTTACAAATCATTGTTTAATGGCAAGCGGCAGAGGTTTCCCTTCGCAGCAATTCAGCTAACAGTGCAAATGAAAAGTTACTTCATTTTGGAATTCTTGAGGGAAGAAATAGTTTCGGAATAGTTTCAAAAATGCTAACATTACTCACAAAGCGGTTGTTCTTCGCAATAAAGGATGTAATATTTATTCGACGGTGGCTGTGGTCTTACTTTGTGGGCAATTTATGTCTTCAACGAAAGTTGTTTGCTTTAATGGCTGTTCTATAAGTTGAAATATATGGCATGTAGTTGAGCTTTTCTTCAGCCCCAATATTCAGCACAAGTTCCACCTTAAAGGACAACGTTCTAGCTGTGTGATATTTTGATGAAAAACAAGCGGTAGGTCCATAAATTTCGGCTGAGGGTTGTCACATTTGATTACGATACAAATTCGGAGAAATGTTCGCTGGAAATGGCGGAGGAAAAGAAGAAGAAGGTTCATGAATTTTTTGTTTTCAGATGTGCTATAGGAAGAAACCTAAATTAGATCACGCCGAGGAATGAAGAAGTTTTGTTTGTTTTAGTCGAGGTTGACTATATGGACAAAATGACATATTTGATATGGATATAATGACATACAGCATATCTGAAAAGTCCACATTGCTAAAAATTTACAAGTTCAAATTTTTCGAATAAAGTGTAATAAAACTCAGATTTTTCAAAAAAGCTCTTAAGTATTGGCGAATGTTGGCCTTTGCTTGCATTTAAAGTTGGTAGAAACGTTGATTGAGAAGCCCAAAACTGGGCTGCTACTTAAGTTTAAGAATAAGAAAGTGAAATTAAATATTTACAATCAAAAATGGCGTCATTGCTTTTCTCAATGAAGATCAATACATTTTTGCACGCGTTTTGAACCAATTTTCGAAGCACTTTTTCCACTCTGATTGAGGTACGTCAAAAACAGGTGATTTGAATGGAATAACCGGTTGATCTCGCATTTGATGTTTGATCTGCAAGAGTAAGAAGAAATTATTGGGTACCAAATCGGGACTGTCCGTCGGCTGATCCGTCAATTCGATGTTTTGAATGCTCAAGAATGCACTTGAGCAGATGTCTGGGAGCTTGCGTTACGTGCTGAAGAATGATCCGTCTTCTTTGTTCTAATGGCACGGTGGCGACATCTCCAATTATTCCGAGAAAAAGGGCGACCATTTGATTCCAAGTGCTTAGTGCCTGAACGGATTTTTTTGGATTTGGCTGGTCTTGGAAGACCCATACAGTCGATTGATGTTTAGTTTCGGGTTCATGTTCATATAACTGCCACAAGTTTTCAGACGTCTTTTAAACCACTGCAATTGAATTTCAACATTTCTTGGCACCAATCGAAACGAGCGATTTTTTTTGAACGATTTTTAAATTATGTGGCATCCAACGCGATAAATTCTTTTTGAAGGACAAATATTCATGCAATATTGCATGTATGCTAGTGGACTTAATGAGAAAGCATTCCTCAATTTTACGGTATGACGATCTCGCAAAATCAGTTCACGCACATCATCGATTTTTTTTGGCACAACAGCCGATTTTAGACGACCTTCACGAAATTTGTCCTGTGGCGAAGTGCTTCACTAGCAAAAGTCGAAGCGAGTTGACTGTCGTTGAAAATTATAGAAAATATTGCACGAAAATGTTCACGATTCAATTCCATTTATTAACCAAAATTAATGTTTCAACTTACAAGTAACTGTAAACAAGGCAAATAGTGCTCAGAAAATCCTAAACAAGACAACGAGTGCTGAGTACTAATCGCACCATTAAAAATGTCAAACCTTACAATGAAAATGTCAAATTTGACATATTCACACAAGACTTAAGAAGCATATGACATTAACCCGAGGAACTGAAACACTTGTGTAGGTGAGCAGTTGAAATATGACGATTGGTGTAAACTACGTCAAATGGTTTGTGCATTAAGTTTCATTGCCATCATAAAATTTTAAATCACTAAAGAACACTATCGGCCTTACTAGTAATAATTTTAAGCCTTCACCTTTTATATATTTTTTAGGTCGCAATATGTTATTTTGTATGGAAAATTTCGCCATTGTGAATTCGAAAAATGTATAAACTGGACAGAGGACACTAAAAATTATTTTAAGTACCGCGCGCTTCGCCATTTAATATGCGTAAAGAAAGGGCCTGTGACCTTGAGTGGCATTGTCAACAAAATCGCATGAATAGATGATTCCGCTAGAAGTACGAATTTGCATTTTATATATTTCCCTTTCGGTAATTGTATTAGCCAGGTGTCACGTCAGCTGCCTGGTGTTATATACGAATTTCTACCAATGTACTGAGTGTGTATTCGAAGAAATTTCTTACAGCTGCAAGCTGAATAACTTATGCTGCCTTCGCTGTCAAACACACCTAGTCGACCTTAGTCGGAAATCTTTATAGATCAAATAATATAAAAAATTCATAGTAAACAATATAATTTCCTGATTTTTTGTTTCTCTGGATGATACGAACTTTCTCAGAACAGTGTTTTGATGGCTCCGATCGACCTTTGCAATGTTTTCTTTTTAGCAATACGCTCACGTAATTTCCACACATGTCTATGGCTACTGGTCGATTTCCAAAGATTTTTTCCCTGCACCATGAAATGACAGTGAATCGTTCATGTGCATTAGTATAGCTGACATCGGTGTCAAGTATTTTGTACACTTTGAGAGAATAATATATTTTTTTTGAAACGCCTTGCTTGGAATAATGTATTGTTATTTAGAACTAAACCTTTGTTTGTCCTTTAAGGTATTATTAAATTATTTAAAAAAAAATAAAAATTTCTAGATAGTATCCCATCTAAATGAATGAATCGTAGTCCACTCCATCAAACCACTTCTTTTCAATCACATTTGATATTGTTGATTAACTTTAAATTAAAGAGAAAGCGCCTTTTTTGAATGTAAAGACTAAAGATACTCACCCAGCGATGGCGAACCCATGGCACTCGACGAACTATTATTGGCACGTCACTAATAGAGAAATCCGATTGTTTCTCTGTTTTTTGTTAATATGAAACTTGTTTCTTTTAATTAAAATGAGTTAAAAACTGATAAATTTCAAAAACTAAATTATATGTTTACAAATAAAATGCTGCGCAATGTAAAATTATTTATTTTTGTTCCCAGTAGTCACTAGAAAACTAGATCAAGACTGTATGATGGCATGCCAAAGACACTGCAAATTATTTATTTTGTTAAAATAGCACGATGCTCTAAAAAGGTTCGCCATCCCTGTACTAACCTATGCTCAAAAAATAGTGTATTTAGTTTAAAGGACCGTCCATTTTTTTTAATTAAAGATGAGGTTAACAAATATTTGCAAAGGTTTTTTTAAGCTTTCGGCAAAATGATACGAAGATAAGGGTACACTAAAAGACTCGGAAGCCTGAGCCCTAATCACATAACTTTTAAGACAACTGTAATGGAAACAATGGGCCTCCAAAATTAAGTGCAAAAATTACGAGTTTCAGAGCTTTATCCAGATTATCCTCCAGATAAACTATTTCCACCAAAATTTACCAAAAAGAGCTCAAAACTTCACTCATACAAACGAGAAAGATATCTACGCATCTGCATGACCCAACAAAATATACTTCAACATATAGGCTAAAGCTAACCGATTGAGGATAGCGAAATCAGAACCATTTTGCTCTTCGACTAACATAAAAGTTGTCAAAACAAAAATAAGAAGAGTCGCAGTTAGTCAGTTTTCCATTCTTGTGTAAATTGTTTTTATAATCTTTTGTTTTTTTTTTGTCACATAAGTTATTTTGGACTTAAAATATTAGGTATGGTTTTTACAATTATTATGCATTTTTATAAAGGTTGTCCCATCATCCACTTAAAATTTTAATTTTGCGCCATTTCATGTACAGTGATGCCAACGGAAAAAAAGATAACAATGTGACAGCTGACAGTTCGGTGTTAGTAAAAATGCAGTGCTTTAAGAAATAACGAAGCGTTTTCATCGTTGAGCAACATTTTACAAATAATGAATGTTTGTCACCTACAGTCCGCAATTTTCGAAAAAAAATAATATCTTCATTAATGAAGCTCATTGTCATCATGATGGCTTCCTTAATCGTCAAAATTGTTTAAATTTGGGGTTCAGAAAACCCACAAGTAATTGTTTAGAAACAAATGCATCCACAGCGGATTTTGGGCTGAAGGCATTATCGGACCATTCTTATTCGAAAATGCGGCTAACAATTAATGGTGTTCGTTATTGCGACATGATAACCCAGTTTTAAGTGCCTAAATTACAAGATATGGATGTGACCAACATGTGGTTTCAACAAGACGGTGCCACATGCTATAGAGCCAGTGAAACAATTCAATTACTGCATGAATCATTTTCTAATCGTGTAGTCGGCCCTTTTTGCGTTTAGAACTGGCCATCAAGTTCTTGCGATTTAACGCCATTGGACTTTTTCTTTTGGTTTTTTTTTTAATTCAAAGGTCCATACAAACAAGCCCACGACCACCACCGCCTTGAAAGAGGAAATTGTGAGGTGTATTAATGGAATTCAGCCACATTTATGCGAAACGGTCATAGAAAATTTCAATAAAAGAGTACCTACGTACTTGCCAAAAAGCCGTGGCGGCCATTTATCCGATGTGCTATTCCATTCATTACCCCAATTTCTATACTATGAATCTATGAATCAATACAAAAATTTGAGCTTCCTAATTATAAAACTGTATTTTCTTACATTTTGCATAATTTATGGGACACCCCTTATGTGAGCATAATAAAAAAAAGGCCTATCATTGCTTTAGCTGTTTAATCGTTTCTTTCTCTTTGAAATCTGCTACTCCCAGTCGGCCACATTTAGCTGAATGCCTTCCACAGCCAATGTACATAATTCCACCAAATTCGGAAGCTGTCTATAAAATGTTAGCCATAAAGCTGCTTTCATTGGATCTTCGTATTGAACTATTAAATGGCTGGTCAAATAGTCAATAAAAAATTAATGTCATTATGAAGCAATTATCTTAAGTATCTGCATGTGGTGCAATGTTCTTAAGAAATACAAACTGTGCTATAAAACGTTCCCACATTGAACTTATTTTGCAACTTTTATCGCATTTCCCAATTCACTTCACGTACGAGTACTTGCACTATATGTGCACCCTTAAGTAGGCATTTACATTTTGACAGTATAGCAGCCCCTTGGCTCTTGCTGGCGCTATAATCAAGGGTAGACCAAACACCCTCGTAGGTGGATTTCATTTTGTAGTCATAAATGCGGAGTAAAATGGATGTAATTTGTGCAAGGGGTGATCCGAATTACTTTATATTTTAAGAGCCCAAATGCAATTTTCAAAGTTGCTCCCGTTCTGACAAGAAAATCTCCTGGGTCACGATGCAATCACTTAATAGCGTGTTCATTATTATTATTATTTCTATCGAAGGATAAATTCAAAGGCAATATTTGAATGAAAAGTCGGTATACCCACTGTCAGGTAATGAAACAATTCTGCAACAACTGTGCCGTTATCCCTCTGTGGTATTACGATTGTTTGATTTGACATAGATGTGCATTTGTGCATCCAATGTCTAAACAGATATGCAAATCATTTTGAATCGAGCATTGGTTTGCTTGATTGTACGCTTTGACTAGGAATAGTACTTTTGACTGAGTATGTACAACCGACCAACGTCGGTGCGTATTTTCCAAAGAAAAGTTCAATATTTATATCCATATTGGCTTTTTTACTTTTAACAACAAGTTGCTTTCATATTTTGCGGAATAAACAAGTCCCAGCAGGACATTTGCTGACCATCTATAGCTGCACTACTTATTTTGCAATTCTGTTTTTGCAGTACGCCCGTTTCAATAAGTCATCATTTTAAATGTTATATTGAAACATTTTTTGCTGATGTGAATAGACGGTGTTTTCGAGAATGGAATACGTGAGTCGCTTGCCAAATTTCATGGGAGCAAGTACGTCTGATCCATATCCCCATAAACATAAAGTCGTAGCTCGTGCGTGCAAATCATGAATTTATTTGCTTTTCATAAAGTAATATTCATGAAGAAACTCCCAAGGTGAAAGAGAGTCTTTCAAGTGAAAGTAATCACTGGTGGGGGTATTTTATCGGTGAAAATAGTATTCCTTTGAAGCATTAGGGGGCTTCTTGGTTCTTGGTAATTTTAAAATGAAATCTGAATCTATTTAACCGATAGAGAGTGAGAGAAACACAGGCCAAGGCCACACACAAGACATTTACAGCTCGGTTGTTACTGAGTTTGACTGCGCGGAGGGCCAGCCCAACTCAACCTCGAAATCATCCTTATTTTGCATAACGGTTTTTCTGCTTTCTTACGAATGTCTGACTAACATCCATTTAGTATAAATCTCTATATTTATCGATATATTTATCACTGAAACGATATGAATTGAAACAAAATGCTGCTAAGTTCTCGATGCGAAAATTTATCGTTACAGGACATGGACCTTGAAAAAGCTTCTAGCTTTATTAGCAAATGGAACGTGCATATAAATTCGGACGAATTAGAATATCTCACACAAACGAGAGGTTATAAAAAGCCGGCCGGATAACTCTATAGGGTTTTTCTTTTCAATAATCACGGGTGGATGTTGAAATGGAATAAAACAAGCTGCATGTGTGCCGTGAGGTCAGTGTGACCAATTCAATGCTTGAAATCATTCTAAGTTCAGCAGTATAGCTTTTTTTTGTACAAAAAAAGGGCTGAAAATCATGCTAAATTTTTTTTGAAATCAAAACCTGTTGAAAACCGAAAAAATTAAAAAGGACTGTTTTCGCAAAAATATCATTAAATAAAAATCACTTTGTGACGCTTACTAGGTATTGCATAAGAAAAGAAGAAGAACTCTATCTAAACTAAACCGAAATCCTGCTAATTTCTCCTGCTACAGCATGAAATCATGCAAAAGAAGGCTAAAAATAAAATAATCCTGGGCACTCATTCTGTAACTTTTCAGACGATTATCGTCGAAACGATAGACCTTCAAAACTAGCAACTAAGTGGTAAAATTACAAGTTTGAGAGCTTGATCCAGTTCATTTTCGACAAATAAAATGAAAGCTGACGTTTGTCAACAAAATTCAAGCAGAATATGACTTATTTTGGTGATCAAAGTTTCAAAAACGATATCGTTTGGACGATCGTTGATATACGGAATCTGCTAAATTGGTCACACTGTGTGAGATATTAAGGTATTTTTGAAGTTATTTCAAGTTACAGTAGAAGCTCGAAAATTAGAAAAACAAATGCGAATTATATTTTTCAAATGTTTCCAACTTTCAACGTTCCAAGCGCCATATTCTTTCGCCCAAAGTAAATAAATCTCAGGAAAATTAAAAATAGAAACGGAAAACGTACTTCTGAGTTATTTATTAAAAAAAAGAAAACAAATACGTAAGCAAGTGTAGAAAATGTATTTTACTTATATTTGAAGAAGTGGTGCTGACTTTGCCTTTTGTTTGCCAAAAGCTGTTTTCCAATCTAGGCTGCACTTCACTGTAAAAAAAATGCAAGCAAAACAAAATTTAATTGCACAAAATGCGTATATAAAACTGGTGGAGGTTCAGCTTGAAAATTGATATTTTTTCTAATATCCAAGCTGTCAAATTTCCAAACAGTTCCAATATCCACGTGTTCTAATTATCGACCTATAACTGTATTTGGAGTATTAAATCCTTTAAATGTCCGCTCATGATATCACGGATCCGAGTAGTCAATTTTTCTAAGACTCTGCCGCATAGATTCAGCTGAATTTGGTGGCTGGATGACATTGGTTTATGTTGGCTTCATATGGACATCGGTTGATTGCGGCTTATGGAAATAGACCTGTTTCAGGAAACTCCACCAGAGAATGCAAAAGCGGGGGTCAAATCGCACCATCTTGGTCAACTCAAGTCTTCTCTGCGAGAGAAACCAAACCCTCAAGTCGTTTATGCAGTATCCATCGACTACCTCCATATCGTTCAATTTGGGTCAAAAGAAATCATTTAGCATCATTCTGTAGCGCTCGCTGCTTATGGTTTTATGGACCAACGCCATTGTCAAAAAAATACGGACCAAAGTCCGCACCAAACAGTAACTTTTGTGGATGGCCACCTGTTGAACCATCGTCCCATATACAGCAATTTTACTTGTTAACATAGCCAATCACCCGAAAAATGAGTCTCGTCGCCAGAATTTAGTTTGCTTTAAGCGCCCAAACCTAAAAAAATTTAGCCCAGAATCGTTGCCCAAAGAGAAGCCCAAAAAATCGTTGAAAAATGTTCCTAATTCCTTGAGTACTTTTTTTTGTATTTTTCCCATTTACTCGTCTCACTTTTGCGTGGCGCGAATTTTATTTGACTTCAATCTTCTGCAATTGGCTTTCGTGGCTTGTGTCAAATCAAAAGGCCTGCAAAATAAATTGGTGTGCCTGCAAGTCGAACTGTTGACTCTTCGTTGTTATATGTCACTTGACTACAAGAGTATGGTACCAAGTTTTAAAAGTGCGGGTTTGTTTGAAATATTTTTGTTTTTAAACTTTTCTGAAAGAATAAAACAAATAAAATTATTACAAAATTTTTTAAAGCGATAAGTAGCTCAAAATTGTGTTGGGGCTCATTTTTTTCATTTCTATGGTTTTTTTAAGAAAAAATATAGCCCAAAGTACGACAAGGCGCCCAATCTGACAACACTGCTCGTTGCTAAAAATTAAATTGGGGTCCTCTGCTGAACTCTGAGAATTGCAGTCAGAGAAAATATGTCGTAGTCTACCTTTGAGCTCCTGGGTCTGTTGGATCTTTACGGATAAAGGTCCAAGCCTGACGAAAATTCGACAAACTGAAGTCTTTGGGCGTTAGCATTAAACATTCTTCGTCTCGATTTTAAGTTTACAAAAGTTCACAATTGCAAAATTTGTATGGGAAATATAGCCACTGTGAATTACAAAAATTTAAAGTCGAGAGTAAAAATTTGTACTGCTAAGGCCCTTTATAAAGATTTCGAGAATTGTTCGAATCAGACCACCATTGTCGGGTCTCTTTTCGTTTCTCTACCAATGTAATTCTGTTGAATAAGTCTATTTGGGTCTATTTGGACCTTCGTATTCCTTAAAAACGTTGAGCCTTACTATAAGTCTTTTTTAACCTCCACACTGTATATTTTATAGGTCAGAATATGCCATGCGCCATTGTGAGTTGGAAAAACCTAGCCTGGACACTAAAAATTATTATTTATATCGCGCTTTGCTTTTGGTGTCAACTCGGGCTAATGCATTCTTGTTCTGTACCTTCTCAAGCCCTGCCCTGCTGCATACATAGCAACTTTTAACTGCACGTCGGAGTTCGAGGGGGTCAGTGGTTTTTTATTATGCTGTTCTATGTCAAGGCTTGGACTATAATTTCACACGACATGAACATCAATTGGCCTGATCATATTTTTATAGAGAACTGGACTTTGTAGATTGTCCAGCAAACAAATTGGATTTCAATCTCATAAATCTGTACGTAGGAGGTATAGAGAAAGAGCTGTGGCTGTGTCACAGACAACAGGCAGCACAATAACCTCCAGCCCGTGTGTATACCGTACACCCTTCTTATTGTGTTAAATCCATTTGCACCGAGATGAAATATAGTTGGACACTATCCTGAAAAGTTTTAGTCTTTGTCCTGCGGTTTGGGAAAATTCACTTTGTACCACAGAAATAAATTAAGGAGACACCATATTGATGCCTAGACCTACCTTCGAAAACGAACGTCGCACATCTCTCCGGTATGCGATATACACCAAGGAGCAAGGACACATGCCTTGAATAATAAACTACGAGTATGTATCTCAATCAAATGGAAAATGCATGTCGGCCTTGGCGTCAGTGCGAATTCGTGCTCCAAGCCACCCTCTGCATTAATTGCAGGGTCCCCTTCAATGCATATACGCTACCTCTCATCTGTCTGCCGTCTTCCAATATACGGATGGTTGGCATCAATAAAACAGAAACCTACAGAGTTCCAGCTGTTAAGTATTTGAATTATGTCAAACATCCTTTTGTTGTGTGCGGCTCTGCAGGCATCTAGAAATTGCATTTTGTCCGAATGGCAAGCAATAACAAATATTCTTTATGGCACCTTGTGCAGGATTCCTCTCGGAGGCAACACGAACCCCCATCTGCCGGTCCAACTCCATCGTGCTATCTTCATTAGCATCAGTCCGAATGGTGGAGGTGGACCAGAATTTCTTAAACTCGCCCATCATGTGTGGGAATCGAAGAAACGACAGACATTAAATGCATTCGGCACGGAGGGTGATGGTTATGGCGGTTGCGATGGCGGCGGCGATGTCGATATACGAGTAGTAAACCAGTCTACTTGAATTTTATTCCCCAATTTCCAGCAATGGCATTGGGTCATTGTGGTATAAATGTGCACCATATTTTCCCGATATGGCTTTTATGGTCGGTCCATGGTTGGTCATCACTCGTGATAGGAGCCTCGCGTAGCTTCCAATTAGTGACTGGAGAAAAATAATTTATTGCGCCAATAGCTTGGGCAGCGCTGTACGGACACATAATCTTCGCGCCATAACGTCGCTGTGGGTTCTGACAAATTAATAGCTACTTACGGTGGGACAAGTTGCCCAGAATTAGTCACAACAGTCCGATAAATGCCATTTGCGGACGGTGGTCGGGATAACAAATTAAATTATCGTGTCGTTAATAATATTTTATCGTTTCTTTTAAGCGAGAAAAATAAACAGAAAGATAGCCGCGCTCTTCGCTGCCTGTTTTCGCTTTATTGCGGAGTGAGACAGAGAGAGGTAAGGTTGATGCAATCATTTTTGTTTATGGGAAAGGTTATAGTGAACAATAATTTACTAGATAAGTATTATTTCTTGTAGCTGAAAATTTAAGATAAGTTAACGGCAGAAGCTTGTGTCCAGCGGGTTCAAATGAATTGGCCTTAATTTGTATTACCTGCTGGCTATTGGTCATGGCTTCCTGAGAAGAAACTCGATATTGGATATTACTAGTGGTGTATACCCATTCATATAGGCACTGTGACCTCGTCGGTAGGTAGTGTGTTGGACTACTTCTCGATCCCCGGAAAAAGACGCAATTTATATCTTAAGGGGTTTTTTCTGCTGCGCCACCTCTCGTGAATATCTTCTAAGAAAGATCCGAGAGAGCTTGGAAAAGCTTCTATTCGGCGTAAAAAAATTGCTCATCCTTTCCATTTAACCCAAAATTGAAAAACTCACACATTTTACGAACCTGCTTCGGCAACTATTTTTATTTTTCTTGATTACCTAGCAAGAAAAATAAATTGGGCCTTACCAATAAACATTTTTAGTTTGCACTCTAAAATCTTAAAAGTTCACAGTGGCTATATTTTCCATACAAATTTCGCAATTGTGAGCTTCCGTAAATTTTTGGTATCCGCATTGCATTCGAAATTTCGAACTCGAGATGTTAGAAAGTCTGACTCACGATGATAGAGGAACTCAAAAAAGTGGTTTGGAATTCTGTCCCCAGGCCTACATCCTAAACGGCTGCCGGGATTTCGTCCAAACTTCGGATTTGGAGTTTATGGGCTTACAGTTCGGGGTCGTTTTTTTTTTTTGCATGGTAACCTCAACATCAATGGTAGGGGAAGGTGGCCTAAAATGGTACACCATAAGCGAATTGCTCGATATCTAGGTCTTAAAATAAAATTCACCGCAAGTTGTATATTCATGGAATAGAATAACCAATTGCCCAAATATTTTTATGTTAAAAAATGTAAAACAATTCCAAAAAGTGTTTAAAACAACTAATTTTCAAAATGTCTACCCGTAAAAATGCCATACTACTACCTAGTATCCCATTTTACCAAAGTAGAACAAATTCTGTTTGAACTGCTTTAAACAATTTTATTTAAGACAAAAACGTAAAAAATAATCAATAACAGCTCAAAATAAGGTAAGGTACCTTTCTAGTCCTTTCTGATTGTCTTTATTAACTATTTTGTTGGTGTTGCTCGCTTGCCTCCGTAGTGTACTTTTCGGAAGAAAGTACCAGCCAGCCAGCCCATTTCACCAGTTTTGATGGCTTTTGCGGTGTTCAACATCGCCTCCTCCGCCCAGGACTGCCTATCATTGCATCGCATGTACAGTCTACACTTACATTCAGCCACCAAATAAAAAAAGGATCACAAACAATTTAAATAAATTTTGCACTCCACCTTACACAACTACTGAAAGCCGGCTCGATACAAAATGATCTGCTGGCTGTCATATGATGGCTGGAGCATGTCAATATTTCGTTTCCGTAGGCGTTGCCAAGTTAACTAAAGGACTGTGTTCACTAAAGCTAATAACTTGATTCTTTTATGAGTTTTCTGGTAAGTGTGCCATTTTAGGCCACCTTCCCCTACTTCCCGTTCTAAATTTTCATACCACTTTGATTTGTTCGAAAACGGCTCCAACGATTCTAACTTAAATTCATATTTAAGCTTAAGTAGGAGAGGTTTAAATGGCTGCATACTTCGTTTTTCGCTAAAAAATCGAATAAAGGTACTTTTGAAATTTGAACATATGTATCTCGAAAACAGTCCATTCGATTGTAACAAAAATTCATTTTGAAGGTAATATCGTCACTTCTAACTCAATAGAAAACTAATTTTTTCCCTTTATTATTGAACAATAAATTTTTTAAATAAGTCATTTTTTTAAAAAAATTCAGTTTTCCTTAGTTTACTTGAAAACGGTAAGAACGATTTTGACCAAATTGCATACTTAGAGTTAAATTGATGTTTTCAAAATGATTGCGTCCTTGATTTTCAGTTTTAATCACCGAAAACGATAATTTTAAAAACTGGTCACATCTCGAGAACACCATTTTCGATTTGCAAAAAACTTTAAAAACCAAGTAATTCTTACTACCCGAACAATATCTAATAATCAGTTTTCATCTAATTAGTTAGGCAGTAGTGTTTTTCAAACCAAACTCTGGAATTTTTACAAAAAACCACTCTAACGATTTTGGCAAAATTTTTCGAACTCAGAATATCGAAAATTTCCATACAAAACTGCATATTGTGAGTTGCAAAATATTTAGTGTGAAGGTTGAAATTGATTTTTAGTAAGGCCCAATGCTTTTAGGCTCGCAGTACGGACTTCGGGAATAAGAGGGGGCTACGAACTAAAACATAGTGGTTTGGGTTCCCATTGCGATTGTAAGGTCATTTTAACTTACGTTGGGAGGCTGTTCACGCAAAATCCACCTCAAGGATCTGAAAAAAATGCAGAAGATTGCCTGTGGGTGTAGCAGGCTAAAATCCACACCTCCACTATAGGAATAGGTTATTAGCTTGTTATCTCGGTCACTCGACACCTTGATTTAAGCGAACTTGTGTAACTCACTGGTTTAGATGAAGTCAAGGCATGAAGAAATTTCATCTCAATCTCTATACCACAACTAAGAGCTTTATTGATAGAGCGCCTTACCAATAAACAATTTCAGCTTGAACTCAAAATTTTAGTAGTGGCTGTATTTTCCAAACAATTTTCGCAATTGTGAGCTTCCGTAAATTTAAAGTCGAGACTAAAATTTGTTATTGGTATGGTGCAGAGTCACAATAAACTTGGCTAAAAAACACTGTCCTTGTTTGGGAGCACGGTTCTTCGATGGTTCTGTCCATATAGCAAAGATACTGAATCCAAGTTAAAGAAGATTCATTAGCTAAACAAAATATAGCCTTCAAACTGCCCTCATCATAACCCAACCTAAACTTATACAAAAAAAAATTGATATTCGGTCGAGTTCAACAGGAATTGCACTTCAACTTGAGGCAGGCTTGCTTTAGGGGGTAACTATAGCGAGGCTGCCTTATTTCATTCTGTGCAGGTGTCATTTTTTCTCCATAGGCACCGAATATCTTTTCGTCCCGCCAAATTTCTTGAATGCAAATGCTCTCAATAGTAAAACTGATTCCTAGGAAGAATATGCGGCACATGCCTGCTACGCAGTTTCTCTTACCCTCCTCTTGCAGTACCCCCAAAATCACCCGTTTAACCTTGACCGCGTTGGTAAACCGGACAGATAAATTATGATTTTAGAGTCGTTCTAGTGTCGGCATCCCCGTATCCTCTGCAAGCTATGCATCAATTCAATCAAAGAATTTCCTTTTATATTGTTTTATCCAAGCATTCATCTGTTTATGCAGCATTGTACGAGTATCTATGGCTTGGTATTTCCGCATTTCGGCCCCCGATGGTTTGATAACCGAAAACCATACTTTCACAGCATTAAACGTGAATGCCGCATTTGTTTACTCTCTTGAAACGGAAATGATAAAGTTCGATGCGACCGACCGACTGACGATCATCGGATAATATCATAATTCGAGTGCCTAAAGTCTGGCGAAAATAACTCATGTTTCGCGTTTGGGAAAATCTAATTTCGGAATTTGATTGAGTAGAAAACGCTCGCCTGTTAGCGGCATCCCGCATATGTCCGGTTCCTCTGATTTAATTATACATAAACACGCACTCATCTGCGGTCATTCATATTTATGGAGTACGCTTACGGCCTCCGCTTTGCCGCTGGCAATGATTTGAATTATAGCACGCGCTCACTCGCGCCCAAATTAGTGCCCCACATTAATTAAAATGATTATCACTTTTCACTGCAATTAAATTCGTTGCTGTTGTTGTTGAGACGTCCCGCGGATGGAGAACGAGATACCCATTTACATCACTTCGCCGTCACCATCCAGCAGCGTACCAACATCCAAAGCGAAGGCCAACGTCATCATCGCTGTTGTACAGTTACATCGAATGCTGTACGTTTCTCATTTGTGCCGAGACATCAACGTAGCCGCATGCGATGACAGCCATGATGACATGCCTAGGGAGCGCGCTCTTCAAAATCAGAGATCCTCCAGGGAATGATATGACAAATTTATATTGTTCGCAATTTGTACGAGCGACATTGGGTAATGGGCTTTAATAGTCCTACGAGAATGTTCATACATACATACTCCACGCCAGAGCCAGACTATTGTGGTGCTGTGTACTTTTCTCATTTTCCGAGCAAACATATCTGTGTATCCGCTGAGTATGTATATTTTCTTTCTGCCTGAAATTGGATTATATTTCGACGTGGATATACTGTTGCATGTACAACATCGCACTGGTAACTTGTACAGAGTGTTAAACTAAAATAACTCAAGAATGAGCCCGCGATCTGCGAATCTCATCAGCATTATAATCGTCGTCATCGGCATCTGTACTAACACAGAGCAACAATATTTTCCTGCTCGGATTTAGTTTGGGTGGCGGCTAAACAGGGTGACCACAAGGGTGAGTTTGATACACGTGCTACAAGAAAAGAATCCAATTATTAAGAAATGAATTCAAATGGTCCTGATGCCCTGAAGCCTTAGATATAAAAAATTTGTAAGTTTATTTTTGTAACTTATTTAGATAAATAAATAAATAAGAAATTAATTCAACTTCAACTTCAGTTGAGTGTCTTTGTTCACCAAAGGGTAGAAAAGAAAATATGCGAAGCTTCAGTAAATGTCATAAAATAAACGGTCCTTTCAAATATAATTCAGTGACTCGGCGCAGTGGCTTAGTGTTTAGTGTGTTGGACTGCTTCGAATCCCGAGAAAAACCAAATTCCAACTCAAGGTTTTTTTCCACTGCGCCACCTCTCGCGAACGTCTGACAAACATCCGAGAGTATAACTGTCATGCAGAAGCTTCTCAACTAGCCGTTTGGACTCGGCATAAAACTATAGATCCCTTCCATTCGTCCCAAAAATTAAAAACTCACACAACACGAATGGTTGTGAGAAGCTAGGCCCATTGTCCCTACGGACCTGTTGCGCCAACTATTTATTTAATTTTTTTAACTCACGAAAGCTAAGCGTGACACTAAAAATGTTCACAAGCTCGTCTAAATAATTTTTAAGCACTGTCTTCGTTAATTTATTCATAGCGGTCCTCTTAAATCCAAACGCAAGATTTGTTATTGTCAAGACTCGAATGTTCTAGGTATAAATCGTCAGCAACAAATGCGGTATTTGCTCCACGCAGCTATTTGAATTTCCCCGGAGGCGAATTCCGATCCACCCTGTGCAAATATGCGCACATCCGCCTGTATCTCTGCCAAGCGGGAACGTTTAAGCAACACGCACTTAAAAATAATTATTACGAGTATTCTTTTCGTGTAGGAAGATTGAGCCGTTGCTGATGAGCGACGGGCGCCCTTATGCCGAATGGCCCGGAGGAGTGCCCGAGGTGATTTCCTTTGCTGTGCGGCAATCGCACGATTCACTAATCTTTGATTATTTATTGGACTTCGGGGCTAAATTTCCTTGCATTCCTTGTATACTCTCGGCTATATGTTCGACTAGTCTCTCCGACTTTGTAAGTAATTAGTTTTTGTTTTTGTTTCGCCTGAGTGAGGCTATATGACACCTATGGCCGGCGCGGTCTAAGAGAAATTTGTCTGTGGTTGCGATTTATCATACCGGAATGCAATGTGCATTAAAGTTGTCCAAGTTTTTTTTCCACTTGTTTCTTTCTTTTTTTCGCGCAAGGAACATAGAATAAATGTTTCGTGCGGAGAAAGAACGTTTGGCGCAGAGGTTATTATGGCCCACGTATGGTAATATATCATCTAAGTCGGATCTAGAAAGGAAATTTCAAAGTTTTTGCATCATTCATTGCGGATTAGCCTGGCAGTAAATGTACGTCTATACATAAACGTATGTCTGTTGAAGCTTGCGCAACTGTTAGTTTCGAAATCTACAAAACACACACATGGTAGTAGAGGTTAAGTTACTTTCCTATTGAACTTTGATGTTTTGACATGAAGGAAAAGAGCCATCAGATACCAGATTGAAGACGGCCCACGTTTACTGAAATTCAGTGGGTGCAATGGTCATGTATGACGGCAAAAGTCATGGAATTCTTTGGCTTGCTATGGCAACTATCGCGTTGACAATGGGACGGACACGAAAAACTAAAAAGTGAAACTCACATTTTAATTTGAAGCATTAGCTGGCATTGCAGCAAAGCTAAAAGTTAGCTGAGCTTAAACGGTGACCAGATAAGAACGATAGGAAAAAATTCTAAATAAATTCAAATAAAACAACAACAAAAAGTTAGAAAATCAAAATTTACTCTGGCTTTATTTTAAAGTTAGATTCAGTGTCGAATATCATAAAGAATGACCGTCTCGGCTTCAAGGGGTTAGTCAAATTTGTAATGACTCGGTCCATGTGTCCGGCGTTTTTACGGCAAACCACACCAGACAGTCAATCTTTGTGGATGCATTGACGCTTGGTCGAACACTTGGGAATTGTTTTCGCTCGAATAACGGAAATTTTGCCTGTAACATAGCCGCAGAGCCAAAAAATGGCCTCGTAAGATAAATTTGGCCCAAATTCGGAGCGAACTCACGGTATATTCTCTATGATCCTCCAGCTTCTTTAGTCTTATATGTAAGTAGGTCCAAAGCCAAATCGCCGAATAAACCGGGTTTACTTTCTGGCAATGCCCAATTCGAGTTCGAATCGAAATTTTTGGCTCTTTTTCGATAATGGCTGCTACGGCGGCGGCTGTTTTCTTCATTTCGCCCAAATCTCTGCCTGGTTGGTGGCTTAAAGTCCAAAAGAGTGTACTCACACTCTAACTTTTTCAACGGTCGATCAACCTCAGGACAAAATTGAGGTTGCATATTTACAACTGAGCCAGGATTTCGGTTCCTTAAACTTTTAAATAATTTCCATACGTTCGGGAAGCAAGAAACGATGCATTATGGAATGGGAAACCTTACTTAATATTTTGACAGCTGAATGTCATTGGTAACTTGACTGGAGTGTAACTGGGCAGCCGGCTGAAACAGAACAAATGGAAAAAGTATCATTGGTCCGCTAGCACAAAATATCCCCGATGAAGGAACTTCCGCGCTAGAACCCTAGTACCAGTGACAAGGTGACATTTGACACAAATTATTGCCACACTGCAATTAAGGAAATGATACACAATATCAGTATCTGAATTGCTATTTTACTTACCTTACTAACAACTTTATCACAATTACACTTACTCGGCTTGGGATTTATTTTAATTTTGTTTCCTTTGGCAGGTTGTTCTTTTTTCTCTCTCAATGCGGCGGGTAGTTTTGCGCTGGATTGAGAAAATTTCCCTGAAAGGGATATTTCACAAAAAGTGTTAGACGTCTAGCGCAAATGGAGAGATGACAATTTTTTTTTATATCGTGTTTTTACATGCCGCGGCCATTGCTATCTGGCCACCCTTTATGTCATTCCTATATATGAAGTGAATCAAATTTGAGGTTATATGTGTTCTTACTTTTTACTAATTCGGCTCTACAGTTCGGGAGGATCCAAGGTCTTAATAAGCAAGCCTCTCTAGTTAGGCCGTTCCTTAACGGTTGAGGTCCCCTTATACTTGTGCGTGGCAACTAATCCGAGGTGTTCCCCGACTGCGTTGTCCTTCGTGCTACACTCAAAAAGTCTCCTGGCCAGAGCATTGATGTACCTAACATGACGAAGCTTTCTAAGAGGCCTGATGCGCAACTGTTTGACTAAGCCAGTGACACTGTACAGCTCATCAGAACGCAGCTGAATCTTCGCTTCTAAGGCCCATCAACGCATTCAATTTCCGCCGACATGTTAGTGTCATAATTTATAACAGAACCGCAAGGTACGCAAAGTCTCTTACCTTGCAGCAGTCGATTGGTATGTTCTCTTCAGGATGGCAGCATAAGTTTCAACCTCGTTATTTTCTTAACTCATTTTTGCTGCTTTCGCTCTTATACTAGCAAAAGCACATGTGACAGCTCGGTTATGGTCTACCAATTATGTCGATGTCGTCTTCCGGCGTTTGACGGAGTTTTGGAAGATCGTAGCTTGTGTGTTGTCTAAAACCCTTTTTGATATTAAAATTCTTGCTGAGAGCATTGCCAAATGCCAAACCTTATACAGCAGCAAATTTTCTCCATCGTCACCCTACACAGACCAACACATTTTGAAGTGTTGTCAAAACTTGACATTGATCTGTATAGCTCATCTCTATAGATGCTGTCACAGGCGGTTTTGAAATTGATAAAAAGATGCTACCTATCTTGGGTTTTCATGCCAGGATCTCTAGCGGTAGACTTTCTTGGTCCAAAGCCGCACAACTCACCACGTTATTTCCTAAGGGTCTTAGGCATTTACGTAATAGGACAGACGACAGATATGATCTTGTATGGAAGATTGATACCTCCGTAATAGTCCCCGTTGAAGGGTCTCCTTTCGTGTGAACCGTGCAGACGATTCTGTGGTTCCATACATGAGGTACAAGTGCGCTGCAAGCAATCATCCGACCATATCTTGGACGTGAGTTTGTGCATTCTTGATATCAATCCATCAGCTGGTGCTCTCAAAGGCCCGGCAGGTAAATTGGCAGGCCCAGCTTGGATATTGGTACCCTATATCTTCGGTTTGATCAAGTGTTTTGTTCGATCTTATTAACGTCTCTTTTTATATAGTAGGATGCACAAGCAACCTTTGTCCTCTCTCGTTGGGCCTCTTAACTTCAAAACGTCTCTTGTTTTCCTACGTTTGCTAGCCGTCCATCATACCAGGGGTCATGGCTTTCTGGCAGTTTTCCGCACTTGCCACGTTCAAAAATTGGCTCTAACCGAGAAATTTTGTTTATTTTTTATTAACTGATTTATCCTATTTATCATAAGCTGCGTAGAACAACTTGTCCTTAACTTGTCTCTTACATCACTTCTCGACTTAAAAAATAAGCTTAAACTTTCGGTAATAGGTTCGACACTGAAAATGTAAAACAACAACTATGGACAGGATAACGCAGTCGGGATCCTTCTTCAATCACGGACCGTAAAATGTAAGTAAAATTTGCTAAAATGCGGAACTTTTTGAAACTGAATTTTTCAAATGACTCTTCAGTGTTTGAAAAATCAGCATTTCAAGCTTGTTCATGCCAAAAAGATTGTCTTTGGCAAAAACGATCCGCTGACGAACCTCGTTACTCAGGGGAGATACGTAAAACCCTTTTTATATTGATAAATTGATGCATGCTCTTGCTTATTGGTAAGGAAAAATCAAGTGCACACAGAGTGTTATGAATCCTTAAACACAATTTGTGCAAAAGTCCATTAACTTTGAATAACTTTGAAGTTACAATTCGCTTCAGTCAAACACGCTAACTTTCCAGATAGGGTCCGTTTCATTTCGGTCCTTTCTACAAACGAAAGCTCATGTAATGTTTCCTTTTCTCTGTCAAAACAATCGACGACAAAAGGCAAATAAATAAACAATTTGTGTGGGGCACATCCTTTTTATTTTTTGGGCTTTTTTTGTAACAATTCCAAGCGGAATTGGAATTGGGGATAAAAACGTCCAAGTGGACCCGATGATCATTCAACCGGCAATAACCTTCTTGTGTAACCCAAATCACTCACAACACTTCCGCGCAAAAAATAACAAAAAACACAGAAAAACCGACGACTCTGTAATCAAGTATTCATCAACTTTCTCGTACAGAGATAGATGCTCGCCGGCCCAATCAGCAGATATACCAGGTACAGGTACACCGTAGACCAGGTGGAGTCGTTTAAAAAGTAGTCCTGCACTATACACGTATCCATCGAATGGATTCTGATTCTGGTATCTTTCGAGTGGTATATCCGCTTCGGGATAATTCCCTTTTCATTTTTGGTCTCGACAAACACCGCAGTGTGGCCGGTTGTCAATTGAAGGGATTTTTATTATTTTTTTTTTTGTTTCGTTTCTGTCGTCAGCCTACAGTCATAGTGGAGAATAAAGGAAAGGAAAATGCTGCCAAGGCAACCACTGTTTTTTTTTTTTATGGCAGGATACTCTTGTGTTCATATACTATGCGGACGAGTGGTGTTTGCTCCTTGTTGAAAATTATTGACGGGGATCCTGCAGATCCATAGACACGAGTGTATACACACATGTGCGGTCTGTCAGATGATACGTGTGCCGAGAGAGGACGCCATTGTTGGAAAGGATATTTTATTCGATTTGAAGAGGACGAGGACACACAAAAAGTGTGATATCGGTGTTAGTAGAAAGGCATAAGAGCGTCAATGTTAGTCCTCCGTGGAGAAGGAGATGTCTGTAGTCTGTACTCTCATATTTCCCTTATGACGGCATCTGTTGACCGTCCACTCAAGGGCGGCAGGGAACACTCATGCTTTTAATGCATTTTCAAATTCGATTTGCGCGCGTGTAGGTATATGGAGTCTACTACACCGCATTCGAGTGGGCATCGGTTAAATATACCATACAACAGAAAACAGATATCAAAATTTTAAAACGTCCCACAGTGGGTCAGCTTATATGGTGAAGTCGGAATAAACTCAAAAAATTAATTGAGGGAAATGATAATAGTTCATTCCAATATATCGTTTGCAAGAAGAGTTATATTTTTTACTTGGTTTGTCCATACGGTCTAAGGAAAAATTACACTTCAGTTCTACTTACAACGTGTGTCCAACCAAGTACCTAGTTCAACTGGCGAGTGTTTGTGTAGCTGTGATTCCTTTTTATGTCACGTGAAAGCTTAAAATTTATATGGAATCGATAGCTTCAAGAATGAGGGTTGCTTTCAAAATGTTGCAATAAGGTTTATTTATTTTCTTAAAAAAGATATATATTTTAGACGATACCTATAACTTAAAACGTCGTCTAAACCCTGAAATCGTATCATTTTCGTAACGGACTTAATAATTGATAAAAACATCGAATAAACGTCTAATTGTATTGCAATGTTTAACATACTCTCTTTATCTGATAAAATGCACCTTGAGTCTATTTAAATGTGGAAATGACTAGAATAAGTTTTGATTTGAATGTCTTTTGCGTCAGGAAACCAATTTAAAACATTATATTGAAAAAAAATTCTAGTTAAAGAATGTGTTGGGCCTTATCGTTATTTTCACTTTAAAGAATTTCCTGATTTCAAGAAAAATTATAAAATATTGCAGTTAAAAGCAAAATCAAATCCTTTCCTTGTTTTTTTGGGGGTCAAGGTGTGACGAAATGCCAAAAAAGTGACGCAGTTTACAATATATTGTTAAAATTAATTTATGCCGCTTTAAAAATTTTAAGGATACTTCCTAAAACATCTGAATTTATTTAACAAAAGATTACAAAAACAAAAAGCATTCAAAATGGGACGTTTTATGTCCAAAATATAGGGTGTGGCAAGAAAACTTGCTGATTTTCAAAGGAAATAAAACCTAAAGTAGTGGACATACCGTTTATTCTTGTTACACACGATCTGAATTTTTCATTACATGGTTTTAAAGATGATATCGGACAAGTGATGGCCTCCGTTTTCGATACACGATACAGTCGAAATCATGGAACGACCGTCGGAAAAGTAAGCCTCACAGGCAAATGCGAGCTGCTCTTTCGTCCAATGCTTGATGTCGACCATAGACAAACCATACTGAGACCCCCAACTCCACAATCCTCTTGCCGCTGGCCCCCTCAGTTTTTTTTCAAATTCGCCATTTTGTTTTCCTATCGGTGTTCTGTCAATTGGGAATCCGTGTGACATGCAAAAACATACAGAAAATATAAAAATAAATGCTGCCAACCTCGGCAACCGTGGGGAAATGTGAAAGAGTTCGGGAATACCACATTTTAGCATAACTGAATGCCATTGGTTAGTAATTATAAATTTTTTGAAGGTGAATAATTTGACTTGTGTGGTTAATAAAACTATCTAAAGGGAATGTTTTACATACAAGAAATATATTAGGACAAATATGGTTGTTTATTTCCCTCTTTCCGATATAATTAACTTCGATTTCGTGTGTAAATTTTTCTTAAATAATAAAGAAAATTTGCTCAAAATGCTTTTATTTTCCCTTAATTTTTCGTAAATATTTTAAGCAAATGTACACTTTTACCTAAAAAAATTATTATTCACACGTAACGAACCATTTCAAATTTAACGGATAAAATTCTATGAACGCTGCAAGCCACTTTGCCCAAAGCGGAAAAATAAAAAAAACGTTAAATAAATGTGGGTTTATAAAGCCAATTAACATTTAAAAAAACCTCCCATGTAGGTACCTACTAACCTTTTTTAATTAAATTTTATGTATAAAATATAAAACAAAAAATTCACAATATTGTTTTATGTATACATTATCTACATTTTCGGTGAAATTTTAAGGAAGTGTTTTAATAAATGATATACAAAATAAATAAGTTAAGCAATACGATTTATTAAAAGATGGAACTACAAAAATTACATTAAATTATTTTTACCGGACAACATACAAAATATTAAAATATGCATATTACATAAAATTAAAAATGCCTTTTTCTTTTCCGACATAATGATACCGAATGCCTTTATCTAATTTCAAAATAAAAAGATCTGCTATACCTTAAACACCGACAACAATGTAGGTGTAGTCATCTCCTTCACTATTTTAAGTTGCGTCCTTTCGTTTCGGTTAAAAAATCAGGGAACTTAGCGTTGAAGTCAAATTTTATCTAAATAGATTTAAAATAATAAAATGCATGTTAAACAATCCTATATTACCAAATTGCAATTCATACTAATTTATATATAAGAGTTTGTTTACATGTTTTCCATTTTTCCTGCCCTCTTCCACAAACGGATTTATTTACTCTTAAAATGTTTAACTCACTTTTTTAGGGAGTTTTAATGCACAACTACAAGCTGCTTTGCTTCGGGTGTCAAATAATAAATGACACCATCAAAAGTTTTGCATTCAAATGATTACCCTGTTTCTATTGAATTTGTATACCCTCCACAGGAAGGTATATTCAATTTGTCATTACATTTGTAACGCCAAGAAGGAGTCACCGGAGACCTCATAAAGTAGATATATTCTGAATCAGGATAACATTCTGAATCGATTTAGCCATGTCCGTCTGTCTGTCTGTCTGTTGAAAGCACGATAGCGCTCAAAGTAATTGACGTAGGTGAATGAAATTTGGTGAAAGGACTTCTTTTTATCGGCGTCAGGTCGGTTTTGAAAATGCGCTATTTCGGTCAAGTAGTTCTGGTACCTATTTTGCTTTTATGACTTGTATGCAGTGGAGGGTATCAAAGCATCGGCCAGGCCGATGATACACTTTTACTTGTTTATAATATTAATACACACAGTTTCAAAGTACGTGCTGTTTTTTAAATTTTTTTCTTCATTTTAAAAAATCATGAATTTAGTTTAAGAATAAAATATGGCTTCAAAAATCAAATATGGTCTTTTATTGCACTAGTAAGTGAATCTTAATAAAAAAGAAGTTATTTTCACTATTTTCATCGGATGAATTGATTCCAGATTTTGGGCTATCTTGCCCCACTGTGGCGTCCGTCGGTCATGGTCGCTACATTTATGAAATAATTTCCCAACCGAGTAGAACGTTTTTTAACCGAACTGTGCGGTGGTGAGACACACCCGTGAAATGTAAGCTGATTATTGATTTCCCTATAATGAAAAGTCGAATGTGCCGGCAAAATTCACGCTGCAAGTATAGGAAACACAAATTTATAGCCTGTAAACTACTCATGTCATTTGGGCATTATAAATACCACAAATATGTATCTTCAATCATTGAAACTGCTGCATAAATTTGATTAAATGGCCAAAGTTTAATGAATTTCTCTCTTTCATTTTCAGTTTGTAACTGCAATGGACACGCACGTCGATGCCGATTCAATGTGGAGCTGTATAAATTATCTGGCCGGGTATCTGGTGGAGTGTGCTACAATTGCCAACACGATACGACTGGCAGATACTGCCACTACTGCAGAGAGGGCTACTACAGAGATTCGACAAAACCGATTAATCATCGAAAAGTTTGCAGACGTAAGTCCTATAAATATCAGAAACCGTTTGAAATATACGATATACATGGGTACCTAATTTGAATTTTTATCTTGTTGTCTTGTAATTGAGCTTGATATGCAGAAAGAGTCTAAATGAGTGCACAACAGGTGTTGGCTAAAGGCCACAAACTGTGCGAGTGTTTTTGAGAATAATTGATTGGGTCGGGTTGTGGCTCGTTGTTCGTCTCAGTGGTAATTTTTGTTGTTTTTTGAAGTGGCTATGACGCTAATAGTAAATGAGCATGAGCGATTGATGGCGATAATCTATTCGTAATTGTTTTTACGAGCTTTTTGATGTACATTGCATTTTTGAAGAGGTCGCACTTGAGGTAGGTAGAAGAGTCACAGTAATTGTATCAATATTTTAACTGGGGTTGCATTTATGCAACAAAAGTAATCCGCGAGCAGTTGATTCCTTATAGACGCCTGGGTGCTCTTCCACAATTGGGACCCCTCAGAGTGCCTTAGTGCCGATGAAATCTTGCTGTTGTTGCTATACATCAACAAGTTCTGGGATGTCGAATGGCAACAGTGCGTATTCGAATTCGAAACAAAGAAGTCATGTGGACAAAATGAATGTGTGTGACTTGATTTGCACTATCGCTCAAGGCCCACAGAAAAGCCTAAGCTTGTCTTTTCTCATCCAGCTATTGCTCACCTGGACTGGCCAACAAGCTTGAGGTATCTTGTTTGTCGCCTTGTAGAGATATATCAGATGGCTATGGCTTTCAACCTCTGGACTTAAGTCTGGAAATTCTTAAAACGCTCTGAAAAATATGAGAAATGTTCAGAATCTCAATAATATTGGCTACCTTGCTGAGTGGACTCGTGAATGAACCTGATCGGTTTGAAAATAAATACGTGGGAAAGGCGAGTCAAAGACTGTTATGGATGTCAGTATAAAAAGGCTTTATCTATGTCATATATATCGCGAAGCAGTCCCTTGGATACGATCCCCATGCTGGCTTAAAGACTAAAGTCCAATGTTGAGATCAACAGTCCTAGCAGAAGGAAAAAGCAAACAGATGGAAATGACATCTGACTTTGCTATAGTCGCCACATTATTAAACTAATTACCTCAGTGATATGCTGAAACCTGGGCCCCTGACCAGGGGATTTGTTTACCAAAAAAAAAAAAAAAAATTATACATTCAGGTTTTTTCTCACAAACGTCTAACATTCGAGAGCTGAGAGCATACAACTGTCCTCGAAAAAGTTCTTCTTTCAGCCGCTAGGACTCGGCGTAAAATTTAAGGTACATTGCATTCGCTTTAAAAAATAATGAACCCACGCAAAAGAACGAAGCTATTCCTAGGGTGCCTATATACGGAGCTGTTGTGTGAACTACAGTCGAACTTCGATAAGTCGAACTTCGATAACTCGAATATTTAATAACTCGAATAAAATTTGTTGGCAATAGCGCCAACACTAAAATTTGCATGTAATTTGTATTTGATAACTCGAACTTCTATAACTCGAATGTCTTGATAACTCGAAGAGATTATTTGGCGTCACCTTTGATAAGTCGAATTCTAAAGGGGGAAATCCTAAATTCTGAAGGGGAATTCCCTAATTCTGCGTGTTTTAACAAGTTCGTTTTATAATGCATCGCTTTCGGGGGCACTGAGTTTGAATGTTCCTTATACATACCGTGTAGGAAATCGTAATTTTCGTATATGTGAGTAAACATTTTCAAATTTCTTCCAGGTTGCTATATTTTTTTGAACACCAAAATAAAAATACTTTTCAGTCATGTATAACAGACTATTTTAAATAATAAATACATATGTTCCTTTCCTGTACTTTTTTTGTCTTATATATTCGCAAATAAATACATATATGTACATATTTATATCAATTTTGTATTTTACTTGATAACTCGAAGTCTTGATAACTCGAATTTTTTTTGTGGCAAGTGGTGGTTCGAGTTATCGAAGTTCGACTGTATTTCCTTCTCAACTTCTTTTAACACATTTTCACAGATCAATCAACAGAAAGCAGATGCCACTGCAATACTATGGCGCATTCACCCCCCTCAAATGAATTTTTAAAAATATTTGGAATATAATGTTCGAATATTATCTCTGATTGAATTGTGATATTTTAAAATAAGACAGCTGTTGTATGGAAAGAAGCATTTTATATTTAGGTACCTACCATACACTTTCCGCAGACAATTTGTACCACTATACTCTTCGCTGGTAGAACAAATGATATCGATCGACCTTCACAACTCAATTATGGTAGTCAACGTTCGAGACAATGATGTCATTAATACGTTGCTGGTCATAGGAGCTTTATTTGTACCTTCTCAGCTTTATAGAATCTTGCTGTGGATGTTCTTCAAAAAAAAAACTTCTTATCAGGAAAAAAAGAGAGCAAACTTGTATGCGTCAGGTTTTTTTTTTAATAAATACTAAAAAGGGCCTCCTTAAAACAACTGAAACTGGTAGGGCAACAATACGACCTTTGCTTTATTCCGATAGTGCTAAATTGTTAAAGTGATGAGCTCCAAGTTCCCCGGAAAAATACAAATTTCCACACACCTTAAAATTTGTTCAACTCCACACCTCTCGGAAAACTCCTGAAAAGCAGAAATGCTTTTATAATTCAAAGAAAATTGTACGCAATTTCCATTTGTCTAAGAAAATCTGTATAAATCGGACTTCAACGAAATACAATCAATCAATCGAAATACAATCAATACAATACGATCAAGAATTCAACTTTTTATCAACTTTTTTGTAGCTTCTAAGTTGAAGCAGCATTTTTTGTAAGTTAATAAAGGCAAGTAGAAACTTGTATTAATGTTATTTTTGTATGTATGCCAGTATTGTCTCTAAAAAATATTAATGTTTAAATTATGTCGGGATGGGTCCTTATGGTGCCCAGTGCCGCATGAGATCTTCCCATCTCATACCCCTTTTTACCCAAGTATCAAAAATGTGTCCGTAAATGTTTCTTAATAATTTCAATTAAAAATAAAACATTAAATACAACATTCATAAGAATTAAAAAAAAAAACATTTTGCACAAAATTCAAACAAAATATCCAATAGATTGTATGTAATGTGTACAATATTAGTTCTCAATTTTCAAACTGTCACTAAAAACATTCACTTGCAAATGAGGATATGATAAAAAATCATTAATTTCAAAATTTTTAAAGTTTGGTTTCACATTTTCGTAGAACCAGAATCAAAATCGCGGTAAAACGGTGAAATCATTTCATTTCACCTGTTTAGAGAACCGGATTTGACCTCCTGGGGCTCAGTTCCGCAAGAGGGAGTTTTTCGCTCGTGTGCTCGATTAACAAAACTCACACTCACTGCCCATCCACTTAAATAATTGTGCTCCCAACAGTCATAGAAACACACTTATGTACACGCTTGAGGAATCGGAACAAGCCATAGTTTTCTTTTTTTCGTGTACAGCTTAATGCACTGCTCGAGCTAAACTTTCGCTTCCATACAAAATGCTCTCCAAAATATAGCTGAGCTAAATTTAAGCGAACACATTTAGCTGAGTGTTACGCAGCTCGAGCTAAATAACCAAACTTTTGTTTCAGAATGTGCTTCATGTGTCTGTCAAAATTTAGTGTTTATGGGTCGGCACATTTTCTCAAGCTAAATTGTGACAGATCGTTGCGTATATTTGAAAAAGTATTCAATTATGAGCCTTTTTAATTATTACATAGACGAGAAGTACCTAGAATCAGAAACAGTTGAAATAAGAGAGAATTAAATTTTGAAGGAAGTTTTTCCGAAGAACAGCTGGAGTCGAATCGCGTCGTCCGTGAACGAGCGTTATGTGACGGAACTTGTTTTCGTTTCACATGCAAAATCGATATAATTTCGTGAACGCATAGCTCGTTCACGGACGACGCGATTCGACCGCTGTTTTCCGTGACAAAATTTAGATAGGACTTTAGCTGATCTTTGGAGAGAAAAGTTGGAGACCAGATAAAATTAGTTTAGCTCGAGCAGCGTACTTCGCTTATACACAAAAAAATTTATGTGGTATTCGATTGCTCTGAGAGTGAATTTTTTTTGCTCTCAGAACACTTTTTATGTTCTTTTGGTACGCAATCTTCTTCATATTTCAGAGCACTTTTGCGAATCTGGTTTGTTTTCTAAGATTTGCTTCATATTAACCAATACAAGTACGTTTGAGTTTGACAACTAGTGGAGTTTGTTTACGTTTTCGTGAAATTTTTCAACTGAAAAGAAACGAATTGCATCGGGTTGATCTATTTTTTGTTTAGAAATCAATCTGGGCTAGCATTCGGAATGTTTTCATATAAAAATTTGACCTGTGAATAGAAAACGCTAAGAAAAGTGTCGAACACATATTCCAAACGCACAGATATCAAAAAAAAAAAGAGCAAGTGACGTTTTTATGTTCGATTAGACACACGAAGTCTGAAATCTGAGAGCGCATCTGAAGAAGCCCAATCGAAAACCACATCAATCTTGCGGAATTTAGACCGGGTGTTCTGAAAAAGTGTCAAATTGATACAAAGGCGTCCTTGGTGGCAGGAGTAGTGGCTATTTTAGTTTCGAATTACCTTCGAACTATTAATCCGCGGCATAAAACGAACTCAAATGTTCCGCTTGGGTATACACCTACTTTATGTCACTGTCTAATAGAGTTGGGTAGTTCCGGACATGTATAGTTCTTTGAACTATGTCCCTTGTCGGAAAGATTTCCTATCTCTCCGTTTTCATTGATATGCATATGATATGTTAACAGTTCCATATCCATTTCATCATATTCTTTTGCATTCGCAGTTCCTCTCCATTGAATTCTTTCCAATCTTTCTTTCAATTCATTATGCTTTTTCCAAGTAGATTCTGATGAAAACTCAATCAAATTAAATGAAATGTATTTTTTTTATTCTCGCTTATAACAAGGTTGCGAGAAGCAAGTCGACGATTATTATTTCTTTCTGAATCGGCATTTACCTATAAAAATAGTTTCAAACTCTTTTAACCCTTTCCTTACCTATTTCCATTGACAAAAAAATGGAAAAATTCTATCGCTTAATGGAACTATATCGTTCCATGTTCGTTCCATCATTGGAACTATTACGCGCAACTGTCTAAGCAATAGTTTAAATAAAGAATTGTTTCAGAATAAAACGATCATTTCAGTTAAATTCACTGAAGATGTTCCCATCAAATCGTTTGTATCTATAACTTTTATGAATATGTCCACATCGCTCGAAATAACTGAAAAAAGTTGTGTGTATACAGAGAGCACCCCATTAATATTTTCATTTGAATTTTCTTCCAGTCAAGTATCTAAATACAAAATAGCCAAGAGCCTCTATCAAAAGAAAGTGTTCGCTTCAAATATCAACAAAAGACGCCACCACTCTGCCGTCATCAAAGAACGACCAAAAATCCCACTGATGACACAATTTAAAACTTGTTAAGGAAATTCCATCAACTTAATGTGCATCGATTAAGTTTGGAATTTTGGATATTTCCAAAAACTCACTAAAATAAAAGTTTTCAAATAGTTCACTGAGTGCTGTCGCTGTGCGCCGGAGTTGTGTCCATACCAATTTATATTGAGTTTAAAAATACCGGCATGTTCCCAGACCGTTCTCATTCAGGTATTTAAAAGTTTCATTGGATTGGCAGCAGGTGAAACAAGCAGCCAAAGTTCAGTGAGACGATGTTGCTTGTTTTTTAGTTTATACCTCATGAAAGAGCCCCCTTTTGATGTACTGGCTATCACAAGCTATCAAAGTAATAACTTTTCCCGAGTAAATACGCAAACATCTGTTGGTGAATTGTGAATCAGAAATATACGAGTGAACATAGTACAAGTGCCCCGCCGGGTTGTAATTGACATGTTCAACAAGCTTTATGAACTAGTTTCTACGAGTTTAGTTTGACATAATATTGAAGTTAAGTGCATGTGCGGCAGGTATTTGTATATAGGGTGGCGCAGTTTTAAAAACGGAATATGACTGCGTTTTTTCAATGTTTCACATAATTTTGTTATTCAATGAAAACCGTTTTTTTTATGCTATAGATAGGTAAGTTAAATTTTTTGAAGACAAAAAAACCAATGGTTTGTTCGTGAATTGTTAGAAATAACAAATAGAAACCAAACATCCATTCGCACACGATATCCACAACTTTAACACTACACTTTAGGGGAATGAGACAGCTTAGAGGCTACTCATTATTTTTTAAATGTAATCAAAAAGTGTCATGCTTTTATTGCGGGTTGCTTTTGATTTTAAAATTAAATTAGTTGATGCTTTTTTATAAAAAAAATTCACTATGCCGATAACTGTTGGCGAAAATCTAGGTCATCGCTCATTCTTTAAAAATGTGTAAGATAAATTTTTCCACTATTCTGAATTTAAAAACTTCTATGTGGCTAAGATGTGACAAATTAGTTTTTTTTTAAATAAACATCTTTATCGTAGATTTGACTTAAGCGCTTTAAAGAAAATCGTGGAAAAACGCTTCAAAAACGTGTCGAAACCGATCGAATGCAATTTAAAAATCCGTCAAAAAAATGGTGCAGAAAACCGCTTCCATACATACAGGAGGAAAGTGGGTCGAAGAACGGTTCGTATAGCTCGCAATGAGCCAAAAACTAAGTTTTCGCGAAAACACTTGAAAACTTCATTGCAAACAGAAGTTTTCCCATACATATTTCAGTTTCAAAACAAAACACCACGAAAACAACTTCCAATCGTTGGATTATTGAAACAAACAACATCTTTTGCAATATTCAGCAAAACAACTGACCGAACAGAAGTCACAACTCACATCTCAAAATCATTTTCCACGCTTAATTGATGGGCAAATATTATTTTTAAATGCTCTGAATTTTTATTTGCTAACTAATGCGATTGAAATTTGTAAAATAGTTTACACAGAAGTTTCACGACAGCTGTTGAAACGTCAAACGAAAACTAGTTTGTATTTGCAAGATCACCATCAAAACCGCATGCAGGTTGGAACTGAGCGATTCGTATAACATGTTAAAAGCTGCTACGACAATTAAGAAAGTGAAAATATCTCGCCATAAATACGCTTAAAAAAACTCGTCGAAAAACAAGAAACGTCAAAAACGCCTTCGACGTATAACGTATATTGGAGACATTCCGCGATACTTGTAATCATTTTTAGTGTCCATTCTATATTTTTCGAACTCACAATGGCGAAATTTTCCATACAAAATTGCATATTGTGACCTACAAAATATTTAGTGTGGAGGTTGAAAATTATTTTTAGTAAGGCCCAATGTATTCTTCAGAAAGCAGTCAAATGAAGGACAAATACGTTTTTAGCTCTTATTTATCAGGGAGCGGAATTTGTGGCAGTAGCCTTAAGCATAGTGACGAGCAAATTGACAGCTTCCGCTGGAAGTTCTGTAGGATGTCCTGAACCTGGACGTTGTTAACGAATATCAAATAATCCCACAGAAAAACATTACGTGGATCTACATCAGCATCAGGAGAGCGCGAATGGTTTATAGCAGAGGTCCGCTAAGGGTAGATCATATTTTTTTTTTTAAATCACTCGACTTTGGAACTCCCTATAGTTCCCTACCTCGAAAAATCAGAGAAATGAGACTGAAACAAAATTTTAAACTGAATTAAAATCTTACTTATCTGCAGACTAGCATCCCGATTCTGCCGTTGTGAGTGCTCACAAGTCACAAGTTTTTGTGAGATTTGTTGTGGTTCGATAATATCTTCTGAATTCTTCTAAAAAACTTTCCTGAGGTAGTAAAGTTTCTAATTGGCACAATTTTCGCGTAGAAGTCCGAAGTTCCACACAAAGTTAGTTAAAATATTTAAAACAATATTTATTTGGGCAAAATAGGCGAAATACGAACACGAAAATGTTTCAGAATTAATTTAAATAAAATATTACAGACATTTACCTCAAATAAAATGTCCCACTAAAGCCGGAAACACACTTGCAACATGTAACGTATGGTGTGATGTGGAGTGGTATGTCTCTATCACTCCAATGGACTTCAAATGCGTAGAAACATATTTTTGTCGTGTGGAGTGGTGCAGTGTGGCGCGCTGTGTCGAAATCGCTCCTGTTCCGATTGCGCCATTATTTTTTACAACTGCCAAGCTTCCCCGAGACTGTAACACGTAAGTAAAGCATGAAATGTCACGTCCGGGTCATTTAGTACAAATGTTGTCACTTGTAAGAGCTTAGGACAGGTTTTGAACCTTGAGACTTACTCCGCATAACAATTTGGATTGCTTTTGTGAGCCGCACAAATTGTGGGTGTGAGGCCTCACAAAATCAATTTCGCCTCACCTTGTGAGGTATCAGCGTGGTTAAACTAAATAAAATGTTCAGACCCGCTCAGGGATGGTTTCTTTACAAAAAAGAGTCCACTTAAACTCTCGCTTAGTGAGCACTGGAGGTGCATATTGAGATAACCGTACACAATGCATTCAAGAGAAATGCGCATAGAACGGCAGAATTTATATCCAAACAGATCAGTTGGGACTTGGGAGATCAAACGACAGACGCTCGAGTTCTTCAGGAGTTTTTAAAGTTTTCTACTAAACTTCTTCTTTTTGCAGTTGTAAACACATCACTTCCTATTTTGAACACCTGAAATAGCCTCCCTAGACTAAAATCGGACGCCGAAAGGAATACGACAGTGCGGAGGGATTGTCAAAGCCTTGAAGGGAAAACCACGTGCACGGCGACGACCGAGAGTTTCTCCACTGCAGGTTTCCGTGTCTGATGCCAGGCTAAGTTTCCTAACAGTGCCCTGAGTTGTTTCCTGAGCTTGAGAATTTCCCTGAATCTTTTCCTCTCGAATTGCTAATGGTAATGGGAAAGTATTTAGATGACTGACGTACATGACGAACTTTTCTGACTAGGTCGATGTCGCTGTCGCTGTCAACGCAAACGGGAACAAAAATCACACGAAGAATTTTGAGTTCGAATCGACCAAGGAGCTCTTCATCCAACTTTGATGGGGTCCATGCTTCTGCTGGACTGGGCTGATGAGTCTTATATAGAGTCTCCTTAGTATTTCTCGACAAGGCCTTACTAATCAATTGCCGTCTTAGACCAAAGTAACAGCTGTTGCCAAGTGTGATTCTTCGCTTGATTTCTGACGTGATGCCATTTTCAGAGTTAATAGCGGAGCCGAGGTAGACAAAGTCCTGATCTACCTCAAAGTTAAAGCTGTCTATCGTGACGTGCTGTCCGATTCGTCGATGTTGTGTGTCCCTTCTTGTTGACAGCATATATTTTGTTTTGCCCTCATTCACCACTAAACCCATTTTTGCCGCTTCTATGCTGATACTTGCAAACGCACCAGTGACAGCTCGCTGTGTTCTGACAATGATGTCGATGTCGTCAGCGTAAGCAAGTAGTTGCACACACTTCTGGAAAATTGTGTCTCTGGTGTTGGCTAGTGAGTTTCGCACAATCTTCTCAAGAATTATATTGAAAAAGTCACATGACAGCGCGTCACCTTGTCTAAATCCTTTTTTGACACCAAAGGTCTCGGTGAGATTGTTTCCGATTGTTTATGGAGCAGCGAGCGTTCTCCATCGTCATTCTGCACAATCTGACAAGTTTGGCAGGGAGGCCAAAACCAGACATGGCTCTGTATAGCTCGTCTCTATAAATGCGGCCTTAAAATCGATAAACCGGTGGTGGGTATCGACTTGGACCTCTTGGGTTCTCTCCACGATCTGCCGTAGTGTGAATATTTTTTAAAGCATATTTGGTTGACTCTTACTAACGTTCTTAATTTAAATTTAATTGTTCTAAAGCCGTTCCTGTAACCACAACTGACGATTGATTTACTTTCTAGGTTGCGATTGTCACCCAGTCGGTTCGACAGGCAAAATTTGCAATCACTTATCCGGACAGTGTCCCTGCAAGGATGGAGTCACTGGCCAAACATGCAATAGATGTGCAAAAGGATACCAACAAACTCGCTCACATGTAGCGCCTTGCATAAGTAAGTTTTCATTTCGAAAGTTTATTAAACTAACTAAATTGCGTATCATAATAATAAACATTAAACAATTTTTCATAATTTAAATTTCAGAAATACCCACAGTTGTCAATGCTATCCAAGCGGAAAGTGCAAGTGCAGATGTGAGTGAAGGCGACCAGACCGACGATATGAAAACTTGTAAGACGAAACCACTTGTAACAATTTATTAACAATTAACCAACTTTATCTCGTTTTATATTACAGATTGTGGTAAATGTAAAACCAGTCCCAAGAAGCTGAACCTGAACCGATTCTGTAGGGAAGATTATGGTGAGTTGGATTGTGTGGGTGTTTTGCGTTCTATCAGGGTTTCTATTTTTTTTTCTGTTTGCATAAAGACAACCAACAACCAACAAGTGATTGATGACATTTCAAGTCACTCGCCATTTGGCATAAATTTTAAATTCATCACTTGGTAGTTTAGGCCATGGACCTACAACTTCAATAACTTCTGCGACTCTTAAGTTTATTCGTTTGTATATATTTTTGGACCTTCTCACAAATGTTTTTGTTGTATAAATTTAACATTTCTGTTCATGTCACATCTAGTCTTCACTTTCATAGACCGCGGTCCTTCCTTCACTATATACATATGCCAAATGAGCTCTATATTTGCATGGGTGGTAATACTAACATCCTTTGAAACTTACATATTATTTATTTGCTTTTACAAAAAGTTGAAAATATTTTTCATTTGAATTTCTATATTGCACTTGCAGCTATTATGGCGAAAGTAGTCGGCCATGACAGAGCGTCAATGGAAATCAGCACCGAACAGTACTCAATCGAACGACAGAACGAGATCTTCAAATTCGAAATCAATATTCAAACGATTTTCAAACGAAATCCAGCCTCCGGAACAACAAGTGCGCTGCTGGGACGTGGGCCGATGGTGTTACTCGTTCCGCGCAAGAACCTAGAATGTCAGTGTCCGAAGATCAAACTGAACAAGTGAGTTTACCCCTTCGAACTGTGCCTCTCATATGCAGCTGAACTAATATCCCACCTCTCGTTTCAGATCATATCTAATCCTGGGAAGAGACTCCGAAGCTGCTCCCGGCTACCTAGCCGTCGGACCCAGTTCGGTTGTCTTCGAGTGGAAGGACGAATGGTCGCTGCGAATGAAAAGATTCCAGCGCAGAGCACGCAAATGCAGTTGAATTGAACCGGAAACGGAATACGTCAGGACGGACTTTAACTTTATTCATTTGGACAGAATTCGATTTGTGTATAAATTGTACAGCATAGCAAAGTTTCTCACGTTCTTCGGTATAATGTTGTAACTCAAAATTTATCCAAAAAAAAAAGTATCTCATCCGTAGGCAGTTGTATTTGTTGCTAAATCACCCACTCACGTGAGTGGCTTGAATGTTAATTTAAGACTTAGAATGTTTACAACCGCTTTGGCTTTGGAGAGATGAGGTTGCGTGAATGGATTGTGATTGTGATTGTGAACCGTGTGGTGGCGTATTGTATATAACGTCGGGTCACCTTTATTTCGGACATTCGTCATACGCGAATGTGCGTGGCCGTAAATCAAAGTGAACTGAAATATTTCGTCTTTACGTGCATGACAGTTCGTTAATGGTAACGCTGCTAGTCTGTGTCTGTCCCTGGACAACTGGACCATGACCATGGTTGTGATTGTAAATCACAGACGGGCAGTTAACATGTAGTTCCCTGTCTATTTGATTTATGTTCACGAACTGTTGTGCATGGGCTATCTCTATGAATGGAAATGTGCGCTATATAGGCGGTTGGATTTCGGAACAAAATCTACACCTAGGCAGTGGATTTTCGTTATTTCGCTTGTATTTATATGTGGACGGTTCTATTTCATTTATTTTCTAGCAGATGTCAGCACTCGGCAGTAAATATGGATACATTTCGAGGTTCAGAATGTACGTGTTTATGTCGGTGGGGTTCAACCGAGTATTGATGTCAATGGTTTCCATATTTAAAAATCAGATAGTGAATTTGAATGGTGTATTAAAACCACTCAAACAAGATCAGCCAACAACCATTTAGTTCAGTCTACACCTGCGAATAGCAAGTATAGTCAAATCGTTAAAGATTATCCTGGAATTATGTTGTGGTGGTCGTTGAAATGTCGAAGGGGACATACGAGTAGTACAGGCGAGGCGATAGCCGTCCTATACGTTATTAGTGACGAAAGACGTTGATGAATTGTTCTTTGTACAGTTGGTAAGTGAGAGGCTTATTTTTTTTGGTCAAGCATTTCTTTCCGAGACTACACATATTCGTTCCTCTAATCAACCTTATTAAACACCTCTCCTGGAGGCAGATTCCGTATATCAACGATCGTCTAAACGATATTGTTTTTGAAACTTTGATCGCGTAAGACATTTTCGCCTCGAATTTTTTTGACAAACGTCAGTTTTCATTATATTTGTGGAAAATTAGCTCAAACTTGTAATTTTAGCACTTAGTTGCTGGTTTTGAAGGTCTATCGTTTCGACGACAATCGTCTGAAAAGTTACGGAAAGAGTGCCCTGAATTTGGTCCTGGTAACACCTGTCAGGGCATTAAATCGCTTTGATGGTCTGGGAACTTACCCAATGAAGCCGACTGGAAGGGATTCCTTTGCACATCGTTTTTGAGGAATGTGCTCTCGTAAAACGAGTGGACGCAACGTACATGGCGTACTGTTTGAGTTGGCAACGTTAGACTAATTAAAAAAGAAATAGTGCTGCGGAAGATTCAACTTTAAGAAAGACTTTTTCGGAGAGTTGGAGCAATAGCTGAAGAATCTTCAAACTTAGCCATCACAGAAAAAAGTAATTCAGACAGCTTTCTTTAAGAACTGATGAAGAAACTGCAGCAAGAGTATTCAGAGCTAGAGCCAAGATTATTTCAATCTGCAATCAGGCGCAGCCATCTGCGGCGAGGTGTCTGTCAGAACGGAAAATATATTTTAACTTTTTAATAAAAAAAAACCTTCATCTATTTTGGATAAATCTATTAAATTTTCATTTATTTTACTTACATAATTTTTCCTGCCATCTGCCTGCAACTTGGCAACGAAACAAAATTCAAAGCGGAGTTGATCGCAATTTGACTGTCATTTTGCTTATATGAACGCAGATGACAACTGCCGTCATGCAAAGATATTGCATTTTTTTTATTTTTCATTAATGAACGCAAAAATTGCAGTGCTGCTGCATTTTTACTTTTATGAACTCTGTCGGACCCTCAAATTGCATTCGACGAGGTCGTTTTCGAAATAATAATTGAAATGCGATGACGCATTCATTTGACGTCCTCGTATTGTTTTCTGCTTGATTTAGGACTGAAAACATAAATACAAAAAAAAAATGCGTTGCTACATTGTTTTTTCTTTTTATTGCTCTCATTCAACAAACATTTCACTGCAAATCGTATATAAATTCCGGGACTGATTGTTGTCAGCGGATTGGAAACAGTTCTTATGAAACTGTCAAAAATGTCACCCTAACAAATTTACTCTGAGTCTGAGTGTGTGTGGCGACTGGCGAGGTAAATAGGTCCATCCGTCCGTCTAAAAATCAAAATCCTTTGTTTGCAAGTACCAAATTTGACTACTCCTCTCAAGGTTCACGGCTCCTGAATTAGTACAACGAAGTTTTATTGTTGTGAACACTCGTGCTATCAGCATCACAGCTGATGACACACGTTCAAAAATTGACTCTAACCGAGTGCGAATTTTGCTCATTTAAAAAACTATTATTAGTTATAGAAAACAACCAGTGACGTTTATTCAAAGGTGCGCAGGTGTTCTCTGCACACCCTATCCAAATCTATTATAATGCACTGAACTTAAGTTCATTATGAAACACATTTCTCTTTTTGTCTTTGCAATAATTTGTATTTTAACAAATCAGTATCTGTAAATGAATACATAGTTGATCTCAACATAAGATGTTGAAAAAGTTGTATCGAACCAAAATCCAAAACTCCCTGTATCGATACTTCCAATTCACATTCAACACAACTTGGTGGTAATGAAACTCACACATCAGGGTGTTCATCTCGCTTTAGAGCACCGTCGACAGGCAAAATTGCATACAAAAAAAAAACAAAATAAAAAAAAACAAAAACCCTTTTCCCACAGAAATCTACCTGGCTTGGTGTTCTCCTAAATCGAGCCAGCGTTGCCAGTTTGGGGGTTTTCCCCCCAGATCTAGGGGTTTTTTTGGCCGACGGGGGGAAATCTGGGGGGAAAAATTGTTTAGGGGGAAATCTGGGGGTTTTATTTTGTAAATGCGTTCAATTAATTTCTTTTTTTTCTCACTAAAAAGCATCGTAATAGTAAGCTATAAAGCAACTGCACCACCAACAAACCAAATCAATGTATATTCGAGTACCTTACCTATGTCCGATGTAAACATGTCTGGCAATTCCATTCCATTCCAACGCATTCCAATATTCATTGAGAAGTGCCAGTGTATTAATTAACCCCTATCTAAAGCTACATGCATCACACACTATTGCGTTTGCGAAAAGTTCACAATCATTTGGGTGGAAAAAAATTTAGGGGTTTTTTTCTTGAAAATAGCTAAATCTGGGGGTTTTTCAGATTTGTCTGGGGGGAAATATATTAACCGTCTGGCAACGCTGAATCGAGCGCACCTCGTTGCAGTTCGCACTTGTAATTTCATTTTCGTTTTCGTTCCACCCTGACAACATAGTGTTGGAAGTTGGAACTTGGAAGTTCTTTTGTGCCTAATGTACTGGTATTGGTACTGTGTGCAGGAACAAAACAAGCACAATGCAAGATCATACAAGATGCAACATACAAATACAACAGCTAGAGCCAAAGTCCCATTTCGACCCTAGTGCTTTATTCTCCTGTTGTGTGGTCTGCGCTCTGTGGTGCGCTATAATTTGCAGAACCTGAAAGCGCAAGCTAGAATTTTGTATAATTTTTCATTCCCACTCGGTTCTCGGGTGGGTAAATATGGAATAGAGGTCGGTTGCTCGAATATTTGAAATCGCAACTATAACTGAAAAGCTACTTGCGAAACCATTTTCACAGCTGTGTTCAGCTGAAAAATTTTAAATATGTTATTTATTATGTTAGGCCAACACTACCTTCTCCAAATTTTAATAAATATTTATTTAGGAACTTTAATGAACAAAAAAATATGAATTCAAGCTTTGATTGTGTGATTGCCATTCTATAAGCAAAGTATTCATCGTCCTCGTAGGGTCCTGGAATAGAACAAAAAATTCACTATTTTACTACGGTAAAAAATATAGTGAACACCCTACTAAAAGAACCACGCCACGTCACTGAAAACAACCGATATAAAATGGTTAAAAACACACACTTTATCAGTTGTTATCAACCGAGTCTCTAGATTGACTTAAACTCGTTGGTTAAATTCTACAGAGATACCAGTTACTGTGACCGAGAAAAAAATGATAAATCAGCTATTTTTAACCGAGTTTCTTTAAACAAGTGTACTCGGTTATTTTAATTTGAATCCTTAGTGGATTGTAGGATCTATATAAACAGCATTAGTTGGTAGTTTTAACCGAAAGTTTGGTTGATTTTAAATAATTTATTTTTCTGCATGTGCTGTAGCACGGCAAATGATCATCTTGGCTAGGAAATCATTGGGCATCTGCCCAACTGCTGAAACACCGTCTTCATAAAGTAAGACCTTCTTGTCCGTCGTTGTAGGTATATGCGTCACCTAAGACAGAAATCTTTAAGAGGGACATGAAGACCTCTTCTATCGCTTTCCCAGCTACTTGTTCAGCAGAAGAAGTAAGTGTTCCAATGTGAATTTAAATTCACTGATATTGGCTATGTCTTCTTTCCTCTGCAAAATTGGATTCGCTAAGGTTATTTGACCCTCGCTCCCCCTTCGTCTTTGCCGAGCCTGTAGCTATAGGAATTATTTTCTGCCTACATATAACCGCTGATCGATTTCGATGCCCCGTTTATTTTTTTTCAAACATTCCACAAATAACTTTTCCTCTTCGCTTAATTTTAGCAACTAAATCAAGAGCACTGGAAGCACATCGCATCAAAATCGGCCCTCTATCAACGACCGTTGTAGGAGTTTCCTTACCCCCTTTCATGATAGGTACGATTTTTCCTCATTTTAGCTATAGTACGACCGGTTAACCATTGCTTCTCAAGCCAACATTGTTAACCCCTGTTTCTTCAAATTTAGAATTTAGTGATCAAAATTTGTATCCTTGCTACATTTATATACCACCGATGTCAAAGAGGCCTGTTTTTCTACAATTTTCGTCTGAAAATGTCAGTTCGCTTGCAGTCCTTTTGCAGAAATACCAATAACCCGATTGTTAAGGCTAAGGTGGAAAGGTCCGTTAAAATTTTGTGCTGCTTTTCATTGAGAAAGCGGCACGAAACTCGTCGAATGTTGCCCTTCCCATCCCCACTTATAACCTAAAATTCTTCTGAATGTCTTAACCTTTGAAATAAATTACATTTAGATCCATCTGTTGCTTTTTTAGTTTACCTATGTTTTGTATATGTATTGAGCAACGTGAAATTCCATATTTTCGGGTGTGCGCATCAATTTTGTAATTTTGTTTGTTAAAAAAACTTTATTCATTCAAACATGCGTCTATAGTCTGAAAAGATGATTTCCTAACCGATTTTATTATCATCCTAAAAGTGTTCAAGCTGACCGAACACCGAAGTATACTTGACAGAATCTCCTTTGTATGTTTGACTCAATTCATTGGCACATATTGCTCGCTGACGAATGCGGTAATTGTTTGAACCCGGGAACCGAGAAATCTCCACTGAAAGCCCTGGTAGCTAGTGCTATAACCTATTAGCAGTTTAATTTATTATTCCGTCAATAAAGCTTTAAAAATTATTATAAGCGATCAACACTAATGAAAGATTCTTAAATTACACAGAGACTAGCACTTATTTCGTAGGTTTCTGAATTGCGAAAGCGACATATTAAATAATTAGAATCACCATTCATCAACACTCAAGAGCCAACAATTTGACAACCACGTCTGACTGTTACTGGTTTTGAATATAATTTCAGTGGATAGCTAATTAATTACAGTGGCAACTCTGACTCCCTGTTTACCAAGAAAAAACGTATTTTTAAGTTTCCAGTGAACCTAGGGCCCCGCTTTCTATAGAGTACGAAACGTTCGTTTTCGAAAAATTTCACTTTCGAAACGAGATTCAGGGTATTGACCCTATTGGGCTATAAAGGGATCCTTTCATCATCTATGGGAAACGTTTATTGTACAGCGATACTAATAATCATTTTTAGTGGTCGGGTTAAATTTTTGGAACTCACAATGGCGAAACAAATTTACAAATTTGCCTTTCGTGACCTACAATATATAGACGTTCGAATTGATTTTATCTCTTGTTTAAATTCTGCTCATCGCTTAAACCGAATGAATCTTGTTAAATTATTAACATTTCTAGCAACAACTACAACTATGCCTACTGGTGATACGAATATTTACAGAAATAGATGAAAGACAAAAATGTAATCCATATTAAAAAAAAAAACAAATAAAAAGACTTTGACAAATAATATAGCATCTTGAAAAAGAAACCAAAAAGGATCTATAACAAATTCTAGTATCTAGTTGTATGCGCTCTTCTGGACAATTATGCTGTTTAAATTTAGTTTATCGATCGAATTTAAAACTGAATAACTATTCGAGGGAACAAACTCTTTACCTTTTACATATTTTTTTTAATTTTTCCGTTTATATAACGTTTTTACGTAAAATCCGAATAAAGTTCTCTTGTCGTAAACCGTTTCCGATTAGTTTAAGTATAGAACGCACATAACAAGTAATTTAACCAAAAAATAACAATAGAACAATGAGTGATACATTTTTATAATTATATTATATACATAATATATCTATGCGTACTTAATTTTTATTTAAAGTGTAAAGTAAACAAATAAAAAACAACATATCTGTAAAATACTTGCCGACATACATAATTATAACAGTATTCGTAAGATAGAATTAGCAAAGAAGATTTCTTTAATTAACTTATAAGATATTGTTGCTCGAGTAAAATATATAGCGCATGCTAATAGTGACATAAAAATGATTATCTACTTAATATACAAATGAATATGTACTTTTTTTATAATTAAATTTATTATTATCTTCGGTGTACATACTTTTTTAATATTTAAATATATTAAGTTAGTCATGAACAAGTAAATTAAATAAAAACATTATATTAACTTAAAAGAATGGACGTACTTTTATTTATATTGGTAAAGAACGGCCAACACAAGCCCAAGTCGCTTTTCGATCCTGACACCTGAAAAAAAAATAAATCAATAAATGTCCTTATGCCCAGTGTCCGGACTGTAGGTTTAGATTTTATTTTAAAACAATTAGAAAAAAATGCTGTAGACCTACCGCAATCGCAGCAAAGTGGCAACACTGTCACGAGCTGTTCAGTGGTTAATAAGAATTTGTTTTAAACTGGTCAAGGCGCTAAAGAGAGGGTGATGACGAACAGCGCTGCCGAAAGTACTACAATAGGAGTATACTCCCGTACTCCCGAAAAACAAATTGTTCTCCTATTTTTAGCCGATTGGCTACTTTGGGATTCAACTATTTTTTCACTTGTCTTTACATTTCCCTATAGGTAGTAAATTGCAAGACAAATTTTACATTCTTGATGTTTCTCATTAAGATTTTCTGTGTTCGAACCGAACCGTTTGTCTCGAATTTGTCCACCAAACTTAAAGAGTCGACTTTGAAGGGCCACCATAAAATGGATGCAACGCGATCAAAGTTTGCACAACTTATTTATTATTTGGCCGTTCTGCTCAATTCTGTTATCAGCCGTATTAATAATTGTCGCGTTACTACATGTTTGGCCTAACTATTGGCAAACACTTTCGTTAAACTCAAATTGCTATTAATAAACATTTTGAGAAGATAACTAACGCTTCTCAACTTTCACATAACTAACTTACGGTAGGAGGTCTGTTAGCGAGTCAATAACTCTCAAAAAACAGGGTTCCCGTCAAAATGACAATTGAATCAATTTTTTTAAAATTTTTGTGCTGTACTGCCCGGTACTCCGCTAAAAATTTCTTATATACTCCTCAACGAAACATGAAACGGCAGCTCTGATGAGGGATGAAACCTGTCCAAATTACAGAAACTGAATCTATTGACCTTTGTGTAGGTACAAATTGTCAGCCGTTTAGAAAAGCAGATAGAAACTTCTGTGCCAAGTCAGAGCCGGGTGTTTCTAAAAATAAAACCAACTTCCATATTACAACTGGGCACAATTACCAAATTGTTGGTCCAAGTGAGCCGTAACTATCCTTACAGGACAGCCTATATGCCATACTCTAACCCCGTGACACTACATAACCTCGAATAAGCATCGATTTAATGCCAAAGGTGCAAACAGCTGCGAATCTGATGCGGATTGAATGTCAAACTTTAAAAACTGTACAGCGAATTGATTGAAAGCCTAAGGTGGCTAACCTGACGCCAATCAACCGACTTTTAGTGCGCAACTTGAAGCAGTAATAGCCAAAGATCGTAAAAACTGGATTGGTCAGCCCAGAAAGCTGGAAAAATAAGTTATAAATTTAACAGCTCGATAAATAGTAAAAATAAGGCAGTCTTACTCACGACACCCCCTTTAACGTTCGTGACGTATTCCGTCCGAAATAGTCGCCTTTCGCATCTTCCGCATGTCAAATGCTAATCCCCGATTTCTTTTGCTTATTTGTTTCATCGGAGTTCCAAATTGCTGATACTGACTGCGTAACTTACCATCTGCCCACTTGCTACATATTGCACAGGATGGGCCGAAAGAAGTCATCCAATGTTGTTTGGCTCTCATTTGCGGGCCAGTGCAAATCGCCAAAACGAGAGATGAGGCGACGCGGGAACGCCGCCTTCAGAATATCGGTTGTGGCTCGCGCAGTGTGTGCCGTAGCTCCGTCCTGTTGGAACCACATGTCCTCCAGTCCTAATTCGTCCAATTGCGGCAGAAAAACTCGGTTAACATGGCCCTATAGCGCGCACCGTCCACTGTTGTCGTTTGACCAGCGACGTTCTCGAAAAAAAAAAAATGGCCCGATGACTCCTCCAGCGTGAACAGCGCACCATGCAGTAACTTTGAGCGGGTGTAATGGCTTCTCGTGCATTACTCGTGAATAGTTTTGCGATAGTTTTGCTTGTTCACGTACCCGCTGAGGTGGAAATGAGCTTCATCGCTCATTATGATTTTGGTCGAAAAATCGTCCACCTCGTCCTCGAGATTGAGGATGGCTTGGGCGTAGGTTACACGCGTTTGGCGGTCGACAGGCAGCAGTTGCTGCAGGGACTGGACTTTGTAGGGGAACCTGCGCAAGTCTTTGACCAAAATTCGCCTTAGGGACGACCGGCTGATGGCTAATTGCGAGGCACGGCATCTGGTCGATGTTTTCGGCTGCAGCTCGACATCCTCGTCAACAGCGGCGATATTCTCGGCACAACGGGCGCAACGGGGCCGGCCACTCTTGGCAACGGCTCGTGTGGTTCTACACTCTTCAAGGTTGGTGGCCAAACGGCGCAGTGTTTGCGCAGTCGGTGTCGGACGGCCGTGGAATCGGCGATGGAATTCGCGCTGCACCAACACTTCAGACGAATTGTTATGCAAAAAAATAGACACGATTATTTCGCGTTCTTGGGGAGTGTATCGCTCCATGGCTTGTTCACTTGTATTCTACATCTGTCTAGTCCACAAATGTCAAAACTGATTTGACATTGGCGGCCATTTGCACAAATTAGAGCATCTTCCAGTTGGGTGATCTCTTTTCGCCCACCTTGTAGAAAGATGAGTTAATTATTAACTAAATAATAAAAATTCAAAAAACGTATAAAGGGTGTCCCTAATTATGGGTGTTTTAATTTGATTTTTTTTTCAAGATCAAAATTCTGGATGGCTCAAAATTCATTTTACAAAATTCTGCTTTACGAAATTCTACAAACAATAAAGAAAGGGATGAAAAATGTTCAAAAGCACGCGCTTTTTCACATTTTCCAATCCTTTTGATTGAATCTGAACTCGGGCGAATTTCGCAAGGCAACAGAATAAAGCAGAATACCCGCTACCATTTTCGACCTCTTGGGGGAGGCAGCACTGCTTACCATCTGAATGAACTTGCCTTATATATAAGTACTCGTTGAGATGCTGTCCTAAAACGGCTTCTAAGGTCCAAAACGATACACTTTTAGTAACCACCAGAAAGCAAGTCCTTTTCCCCTTTCCCCACCATGCGAAATAATAGCAACCACCCGATTTCAGAAGCAAACGCCATGAATTGGCATAAAACTTTTCTATTAAGGCCCTCTTGGCATTCCCGGACCAAGTGACAGTGAGAAATCTCGCCATTCATAGTTGAATTCATTGTGACGGAATGCCAGAAGCACGACATGATTTGCCAATTACGTTCTGCAAAATATTTTATACACTATCATCAAGCCACGCAGCAATTTATTTAGAGTTTATATTTTCTTTTGAAATGCTGCGTGTCCCCCGCATTCAAGCCCCCAATTCTACACTAAACATCGCATTTGAATTTCCACGCCATTTGTCTGCTTGCTTAATTTCGTTATTTGCGGATACTTTATGACGAACAAATTGGCTGGAAAATATGTCTTGGCTGAGCGAATGGGGCTCATTCACGAGAATAAACTTTTCCGTCAAGTACGAAATATTCGGGGGAAATCTAAATGCTGGAGAGTTTTATTCCACTTTTATGTGCGAGCACCGACGAGCACTCCCGCCGCCGCCATCAACCCTTAAATAATCATCCACTCAGTGGCACGTGATATATCCCTCAGCTTCCTGTGCACTCAACGCTTGAGTATATCTTCGGTGGGTCTGGGTCTGGGTCTGGGTATATTACTTCATCTTTTCCTCGTCATCTCTTCCGAGCCGCACCCGCCCCGCACTCGGATAAGTAAATAAAAGTACGTTTCAAAGAATATGTTCGAGCCCACATTTACAACTCGTTTTATGGTTGCGAAGAAAAAAGTTTAACTACCCCGGCATAACCGTTAAGTAAATTGATAAAACTCGTCGTATTCCCTGCCACTGATGTCATGTCAGTGCGCCCGTATTCATATCTTAATGTGTTCCATGAGTGGATAAGAATTTCTTAAGATTTCCTCCTCCTTTCTCGGTTCCATTGATCGGCCACCAATTGTTAATGTGAATCCGAATAAAATACAGTTAGAGTCACACATTCCGCCGGTCGCCTTGTATAATTATTTTATGCAAATCCGACTTTCATCCTGGCAAACTCTATTAAAAATGCTTATCCATCCCGCTTGTCCTCTCTCCTGCTGACGGCATAGTGTACAGGAACAGTGTGTTTGTGATATGAAACAGCCCCACTGTACCTACAACAACAAACGACAACCCTTTGCTTCTGCTGTGGATGATAAAAGCCCTCTAATGGTGCCATGATGTACAACAGGGAGGTGTGTTGTGTGTGTATTTGGCGAGGACGACGGCAGGACTGTGTTGCACTCCTTGGGAATTATGCTGAATAAGGGCGAAAGGTTGTTTCGTACTGGATTCTAATTAGTATTAATGGGCGGGTGAGTTTTAATTACACTTTCGTTTCCTTAGCCGCCGCGATTTATGAAATTAAAACTTGATTTATGAATTTTAATTTTGTTTCAACTTTACGGATATATACGTTCGGGGACGGGCAACTGGGAAGTTGTTCGCTCACGTTTATTTAATGAATATACGACGGGAATTGATTGTAATTAGAATATGGGTTGGCGTTTGAAAAAATCTAGCTGTCTACAGGTTGCGTCGGCAATTTCTATGATCGATGGTTGTGATGTTAAGGATGATACTGCGTATTTGTCAAGTCAAGAAGAAGTGCAGTCTGTGGCTAGGCTTGTTGACATTGCTGTGTTGGGTAATTAATGCCCTCAAATGTATAACAGCTTTCCCTTATAATCTGATCGAATTTGAATTTAACATATGGTTTGCCTTTTCACCCCTAAACCCATATCACTGTCAGCAAATGCTCTCAGCAAGTTTATATCCAACGTTAATTGAAATCTGTAGGCCAAAATTAAATTTCGTTTGGAACTTTAACCTAATTACTCGTAACTGGTTGGCCATAGACATCATGCTATAGCAGTCAGGAAGAGGAGTCCCACATATTTGATTAATTAAGTTCTCTAACTGTCTTTGCGCAACGATAACACAGAACGGCTGCGATACCTACAGTCCATTACCTATTCATCAGGCTTTTTGACTCAACCGCTTCCTTCGCACTCACAATCACAATTTCAAATGTGCACAAATTGAATCTGGTTCGAATAAGAATTAAAACCAATCTTCACAATGGGTTTAAATTCAGATTAATTTATAATTCTGGCCAAACATAAGACGGGTGTTACTTGTAGTCCTGCATTAGTATAATATAAACAGAAGAAAAGGAGGAGGCCGAATGCCGACCGACGGCGAACGCTGCAGAGTCCCGCTGAATGTCTTTCTCCCCCCTCAATTGAATGAATTGGGACTCCAAAACATGTGGTACCAAGAGGATGGAGCGCACACGGCAAGTGCCACAATTTGGCAATATTTTCAAAAGCCTGCCACAATTAGTTGTTTTTGGCCTTTTTTTTGGTTGGAGAAGGCGCTTAAATTTTTTTCAAATGCTGTTATTTCCAAATAAAAACCTTTAAAATAGAACGCAGATGCCTTGCCAGAGCCAATGCTTGTTAAATATCGCTCAAAAATTCAAAATCTGCAGAATACCTTCAGTAATGACACTTTTTTCCTCATTGGCCCTTTTTCTTGCGACTTTTCAGAGTTCTGCAACGGTAACAATGACCACAACGCTGACCGCTGGCGGACTTCTTTTTGTAGGGTTCTATGTAGGGCCTAAGACTCTTCAAAACCTCAAAGAGAATAACCGTCAAAAATGGGGGGACATACTGCCAAAAGTTCTGGTACACTCAGAGAACGAAAATAGCCATGCTTGACTATTTATTTGTATATTTCATTAATATTTTCACAATAAGAACCAGGAACACTGGATGAATTGCAGAACGTCAAAAAAATGTAAAAAAAAAATTTGCAATACGACTGCATCCTGCTTAATGATGCATTCAAATGATGATTTTACTTTTATACTGTTTTATATCCGCGATTTAAAATATTTGACGTTTTGGAATGACATTTGATGGTCACTTGAACTTTCTTGAATACATGAGCTACGCGTCAATTGATTACTTGTTTGGAACAGCAAAAATGTCCACGAAAGTGAATAGTGATAACAACGATAGCTTTGAACAACTTTATTTATAGCTTTGGCTCATATAGTGGAAAGTATTTATATTGTTCTTATGAAGTGAAAACAATTTTATCGGAGAATGTCTTTAATTTTGGCTGTCAACAGACCAAAAAAGAATGTAGAAGCTTTGTATAGTTATGAGTCCATCTTTTGTTTCTATTAATTTAAGGAAATAAACAATAAAATTAAATTTACTTACCTAGTCCTGCCATAAGTTCTGTTACAAATACAAAGCGCTGTAGAAAAAAAACGAGTTAACATATCGTATTGAAAATAGTTTTGTTTATTAGCTTACATTATTGGCAATAGAATAAAAATAATTTCACTCAAAATGGTCGCCTTTGGATTTCACACAAGCTCTTAAACGGAGTGGCCATTGGGCTATAGCGGCACGTACGGTTTCAATAGAGATCGTGGACGCTGCTCTGGTCAATGCTGCTCTAAGACTTTCCAAATTTCTGTGGGGAGTCTTACAGGCCATGTTTTCAAGTTCTAACCACAAACCATAATCCAGTGGATTCAGATCTGGACTCCCCGAGGGCCAATCTTCTGCTGCTATAAAGCCAGGAATATTGAGCCTGCGCCACTCCTGCGTGGTTTTGGCCTTATGCGCTGGAGCAGAGTCTTGTTGGAAGATCCACCTGTTTCCGCCAAAAAAGAGTATTGGTCAAACCTCTCACAACGCCCTCTAGCACGTCTTCTTGGTAAACCTTTGCCCAGTTTTTACGCCTTTTTTGCAGAAATGGAGGGATGTGACACCTTGATGGGATACCCCCCACCAAACCATTTCGGAAGCTGTATGATGGCCTCGTTGAATTCTGGGAACGATTTTTTTCGCTTCCTTAGATGACGTGGCATAGACGTTGTCATTTTGTTTATTAAAAACTTCTTCCACGGTAAAAATTTTTTCATCCGTAAACAGAATGTTTTCATGCCCATTGGCCGCTTGCCACTGCAGAAGTCGTTTGCATCTTTCCAGCCCAATTTTTTTCAATTGAGGAGTTAGGAGATGTCCCGTGGACCGACGATAGGCTTTCATGTGAAGATCATCCCGAATCAACCTTGACATGGATCTGGTTGATATATCCAATTCCTTGGACATGATCTTTTGTTTCCTAAGTGGATTTCTCCGAATTCGTTCACGCACTGCCTTTACTACCGCACTTGTACGAACGACGCGAGGGCGACCACTTCTTGACCTGTCCTCCACTCCAGACAATTCGCAGAAACGACCAATAGCCCGATAAACAAAAATTCTCGATATGCCGAGTGGTCTTAGCAACTCAAAAATTTGGCCAGCATTCTTCCCGCACTTATGCAACGCAATTACCGCAACTCGATTTTCTTTAACGCCCCACCCCATGTTAATAGATAGCAAGCTGGGCCCAAACTGGCAAGTTTTCTTTAGTAATCAATGCATGTGTTCCGAAAAAAAAGTTAACGGTGCAATTCCCACAAGAAGTTTTTAACGATAAGCGCTGAAAAATGTGTAACAGAACTTATGGCAGGACTAGGTACATACGAGACCGTCGGCACTTCCATTTTGTTTTTATGAAATGTCATTTGACATTTACATCATAGCTATTCACGATGCGTTGTTTGCTTTAGTTTGCGCAGTTGATTCGTTCACAGTGCATTTTGAAATTTCATAAATTGCATCACTGTGATCGGTTTATATTTTAGAACTCTTGACGTTTCAGTATTGCGGTTAATAGTTGAAACTACTAGTTGCTTGGGACTCTTTTGATTGTCATTTGAATTTCTTTCAAAATCAACTTCTTCATAGTGAATTTTTACTAAAGGGTTTTCCAATAAGAGGTGTTATTGTGAATGACCCGCTATTTCGGTAGCTGTCACTTTAGAAGCTTTTATTCTTTGACAATTGACAAGTAGAAACTACGCCATTACTAAAAATGGAACGATACACGCTTCAACAACGCATTGAAATTATTAAAATTCACTACAAAAATTTTGAAAAAAAACGTCGTGTCTTTGCTGATTGGGTCCTTGAAATGCATGAAAATGATCCGGAATTCTATCGAAAAATCATCTTGACTGATGAGGCCCATTTCCACCTCGGTGGCTACGTCAACAAGCAAAATTGTCGTATCTGGGGCTCGGAAAACCCAAGAGTTATTGTTGAGAAGCCTCTCCATCCTCATCGTGAGGCTATCGCGGACATAGGGCAGCGACTTTGCGATTTGGTTATGGAAAATTTCATGAAAAGGATAGGGTCCTGTATGCGTTCCCATGGTGGACATTTGAACGAAGGCGAATTCCATTCATAAATGTTTTGATAGTAATTCAAGTCAATTAATTATATTTTGAGATATCTCAAGTAGTTAGTTTGTATTTTATTTAAAAAAGAACTTGCCAAGTCCTTAATGGAAGACCGACCGAAACTAGCGGACCACGCGAACTTCGTCCAGCCCCAATTTAAAGCATTCAGATAAACTCCAGAATGATAATAAGACACAGATAGTTCAAATTTCAATGTGATTTATTTGAATGCATTTGAATGCAATCGAAATCAGTAGAGAGCGATATAACAAAAACGGTTTGCCAACACGCGAACAGGCAACGTACAGCTGACCGTGCGAAAAACAAGGCAATTCGAGATTAATCCCACAGACTTCCAACGATTGGCCTTGCGATTTATTGATTCTCATCGCAAAAGCCAATCGAACGGGGAACTGAATCCGCTTGAATAGGAATCGAAGATCAGTTGGAGTAATAGGAATTCGTGGGATAAGGACTTCTTCTCCTTTGAATATGCCCTTGATGATCGACGCTTGAATCACATTGTCCATCAGTGCGTTAAAACGGACAATTTCACATTGCCACCAGTGCAGCATAAGCCGGCGGATGCGCTGCAACGTGTATTTGCCGTGTGTATGACATCATCACAGTAAACATACACCACACGCACATAGGCGCCTACAATTTTTTTTATGAACATAATCAGATGTTGACATAACTCACAAACGCGTTGACCATTTTCGTTCACACTTTAGATTTAGATAAACCAACTACACGACCATACAAACAAACCCTAAAAATTTGATCGATTTCAGTTTGACGGTTCGTGAGTTATATAGTCACAACGCTTTTGCAACTTTCTTTTATATTAAAAAAATAGAGAAGAGATGTAGTTAAATAACTCGATGCATCAACATGCGATTTTCATGAGCGAATCGCGAGGACTTCTTACTTACAAGTTGCAATATTATTTCTTCTGACTTATTCCGATGGTCCACAGTCCAGCACTGATCTTCTAAACTTGGGCAGCAAACATTTCCCTCTTGCTCTATATTCAAAGTCTGTCCATTCCTTTGAAATAAAAATAGCAGTCTAAGAAATGATTCCAAATAGGAACTTAGTGTCTGCAAATTCTGCCAAGGTGAGACTGAGAAAGCTTTGCTTACTTCATTGCGTCTTCTCAATCTGTAGAAAGAGGCACTGCTCCTGCTCTGGATTATGCGTGCTAATAGGCTAGTTTCTGATGGTTGCCCACTAAAACATTTCCTACCGATTCAAATTTGTTTCGTGCTAAAGTTATCATGCAGTTTCCGGCAATAGCTCCACACTTTAATCGCGGTTGACAGCCAAATTATTGAGAAAACCAAGACCTTTGCTCATAAAAACCTGACGTGTCAACTATTTTTTTATGTAAAAAATACAAACAAATGCGGTTTTTATAATAAAACATATATATAGGTACTAATAGATGGAACCATCCTAAGACACAAGCTTTTTCGTTTTCAAGACTCTCAATTTGGAGTAGATTATATCCCAGTCCAAATAAGCACCAACAACGTATCTCACATTCTGCTCAGAGTCATCGTAGCCCGTGCGCCCGTGGAGCAAACGTATATTGTTGAATGTCAAAACATCTCCAGGTGCAGTCTTAAATTCAGCAGCATCAGCTCTTGCCATCCGTACAAACTTGGAATAAGCTTCATACCAAGGAATAACTTCCTCAAGATTTACAGAAAAGTGACTGTCCCGCTGCGGAATGCTGTGATTGATTCTTGTATAGTTGCCTTCTTTGTCTAAGCTGGAAAAAGGGCAAGAACAAAATTTAAAGCAGATAAGATAGGTAAGTGATTAAATTTATAAGGAAGAGCTGTACTTGGTTAAAACGTGATTTAAACGGAAGAGACGATTTTTGTGGCTTTGACTTTAGTTGTAAAAAATAAAAGAAGTGAGAAAGTTGTTTAAATGATCTTTAAACAATTTTTTTTTGGATTAGTTATTTTCATATTTTTCTTTCTATTAATTGTGAGACAGACTGTTTTTAAAAATGTCTTACCATATAACCGGAGCTCGCCAAATGTTGTGAAAGCTGTTGCCATCTTCACTGCCAATGTCATTCCAGTCTACGGTAGTTTCGGTTAGGATTCGAAAAGATTCCGGATCCTCGACCTTGAGACGCTCCGCAATGTGGAACGCATCTACCAGGGTATTGCTGCCGCCTTTCGACTCAGACTGCACGACACAATGAAGAATGTTCACACTGGGCTTGTATTCGTAATAGGGCAGGTCGGTGTGCAAGGGCAGCGGATCAGATAGGTAAGCGTAGTTCTTTGCACCCGGCTTTGACTGCACTACGAACTCCTCGCTATTAAATAAAGGGACGATTAATGCCGGACTCAAAGCCAGCTTCAGGGAGTACGAACCCGTAAGTGGTTTTCCTAATGAAACCAACTCGATCTGCTAGCCGTCTTACGACATCTCTATCCAAGGGGGAGTTCTTTATAGTCGCCACCCCGTACACGGCCAGAGATTCAAGCCACTTTTCAAGTTCTAAATAAAAGTTGGATGAGATTTACATTTGTTGACACCATGCAAACAGTCAGCTCACCTTCGTCGCTGTTTATGACATCGTCAAACTGGAAAACATTCGCCACCTTGTCGAAATCCGCTCCCCGCCAATGCACTGCCTTTGGCCGATAAAAATCAGCCAAGTACCTGCACCGCCTAGCGGCGCTAAAATCTCGCTCCCTCAGCCACTTCAGGTCATATGTTGAAGAATGCTGATCACTCCACTTCACTTGGATTGTATTTTCCGACTTGTCTGCCTGCGTGTAAACAAATACCGAGTCAAAATGTATCTATTCGAAACGAAAACACATTTCCATACCGAAATTTCTTGCACTTTCACTTTTGTGTCAAACGCGTCCCAGTCAATTCGTCGACTCTGTGAACTCTGATGAAAGCACTGGGGGCAACAACAGTTGTCACGTAACCAAACGCCGGGAAATTTCATTGCATTTGCATCGCCGCCATCCTCCCGCACTACGATGTATCTATCGCTCTCAACAAATGCACTGATTAATCGCTTGTGCATGACGTGCACTGCATTTGGATGTCGATGAAAACATCTTTTAGCGCGAACTACGGAACAAATCGGCCTGGAGAACATGGGCGGCGCGCTGAGAGTTTGATTCGTGAATGCCAAACGCCAACTGAGCCGCGGAGCGTGCATAGCGATTGCTCTAGCTGGTTATGCCAAAAATAGCCGCACTACACGATATGTTGGACTTTGATACCGGTAGCGCGGCAACAAGTTGCCTGCGGTACTCGCACGTCACCAGAAAGTGAATCAGGCTGATAAGATACAGCGAGTGAATGTGCTGCTGGTGATATGTAGCAAGCTGTGCTACATGAAACACAGAAGAGGGGATTTACATGACAAGCACAAGGGGCGATGTGGTACTTGGGGATTGGCTACATTTATTGTTCCAGCAATTATTTAAATTGAGAATTTTTTTCGAAAAATCATTTGGAGGAGTCTATGTGATGTAATATGAGGAGGCATTTGTTTTCCAATTATTGTGTTGAAAAACATGTTCGTAGGTATAGAATATCCCATTGAACAGCATTAAGCTCTTGGAACTTGTTTTTGACCCAACGGAAGGTGAATAATAATAATAAATAGCCAAACAAAGTAGGCTGAATATCAGCAATGCAAATAAAGTTGTAGCTGTGGGTCTTTTGCATTATCCATCGTAGCTATAACTGGGGTAGGTACTGTATGGGTTTGCCTATTCAAATATTAATTTATTTATATATACTAGTTGCGCTTGTTGTCGAAAATCGGCCGTACATTCATGCCCGTATGACACTACATTCCGTCCTCATTTTTAGAATGCTGAAAAGTCGGCGGTGAGTAAGAGAGACCAACCCCCGTATTCATAAACGCTGCGTAAAAGTTATCAGCTCGTTATTCAGTAGTTACGTCAAACTTTTCTATGCTATCTATGATGTCTACTAGCTAACTTACTTTTATTTGTGCACTTTTGTTTATTTATACGGGGGTAAAAGTGTATTACGAAAGGGGTAGCAATTGTTTGCTTGAAATCTTGAAATGTAAAAAAAACTGCCAGCTGCCGAAAAATGTGATTTGAATACATTTTTATTGAATTTTTTTTTTTTGAGGTTTCTACAAGGAGTGCCAAAAGAAGTCATCCGATGTTGTTTGGCTGTCATTTTTTTTTCTAAATGAAAAACTTCGACTCGAGCGACAGATTCTCGCACTTGTGTCGAATGTTGTCCTTGAGGGCTTGTAGGGTCTCGGGCTTGTTCACGTAAACATGGGACTTGAAAAAACCCCACAAAGAAAGTCTGGAACGGTTAAATCGGGCGATCTTGCGGGCCAGTGCAAATCGCCAAAACGAGAGATGAGGTGCCGCCTTCAGAATATCGGTTGTGGCTCGCGCAGTGTGTGCCGTACCCGTAGCTCGGTCCTGTTGGAACCACATGTCCTCCAGTCCTAATTCATCCAATTGCGGCAGAAAAAAACTCGGTTAACATGGCCCTATAGCGCCCACCGTACACTGTTGTCGTTCGACCAGCGGCGTTCTCGAAAAAAAATGGGCCGGTGACTCCTCCAGCGTGAACAGCGCACCATGCAGTATTTTTGAGCGGGTGTAATGGCTTCTCGTGCATTACTCGTGGATAGTTTTCCGATAGTTTTGCTTGTTCACGTACCCGCTGAGGTGGAAATGAGCCTCATCGCTCATTATGATTTTGGTCGAAAAATCGTCCACTTCGTCCTCGATATTGAGGATGGCTTGGGCGTAGGTTACACGCGTTTGGCGGTCGACAGGCAGCAGCTGATGCACGGATTGGACTTTGTATGGGAACCTGCGCAAGTCTTTGACCAAAATTCGCCTTAGGGACGACCGGCTGATGGCTAATTGCGAGGCACGGCGTCTGGTCGATGTTTCCGGCTGCAGCTCGACATCCTCGTCAACAGCGGCGATATTCTCGACACAACGGGCGCTCCGGGGCCGGCCACTCTTGGCAACGTCTCGTGTGGTCCTATACTCTTCAAGGTTGGTGGCCAAACGGCGCAGTGTTTGCGCAGTCGGTGTCGGACGGCCGTGGAATCGGCGACGGAATTCGCGCTACACCAACACTTCAGACGAATTGTTATGCAAAAAAATAGACACGATTATCCCGCGTTCTTGGGGAGCGTATCGCTCCATGGCTTGTTCACTTGTATTCTACATCTGTCTAGTCCACAAATGTCAAAAAAGATTTGACATTGGCGGCCATTTGCAAAAATAAGAGCGTCTTCCAATAGGGTGATCTCTTTCGGCCCACCTTGTACAAGTTTTCAGTCCCTGAGTCCAACACAGAAGAGATGGAAAAACCCCAGAAGCCGGAACATGCTCAAGCTTGAAAATTGACTACTTACATAATAAAATTGTGGGTTACAGGTACTGGACACATCACAGTTCAAATTTCCCTTAATCCTTAAAATTACCTTTTACCTCAGTCGAAAATTATGTTACTCAGATGCATAAACATAAACATGAGCCGAAGTGTCTACGTTTGATAATTGACTCACACCGAGCAAATAAAATCAGAACTAATTAGGTCTTCATTGCATACCAATCGGCGTGTAGCACAGCACCCAATATCACCCTGCGTGTACATCTACTTATGACAGGATGAGCATGGTGTTCATGTCGTTGCATAATGATCTCGAAAAATGACAGATCACTGTTTGTGTTTCCTGAAACACAGTGATAATGATCTTCGTTGCGTTGCCTGCGAGCAACAACGTGCCCTGGTGTGACTACAAAATTCAAATTACCGAAGAAAGACATCCCAGGCTGGTCCCTTCGGCAGACGATGATGCAACTGCGGAGAGGAGACGCTATATCGACTCTACAGCAACAGCCAACAGATAGCTATGATAACATTCGGACCTATTTTCGAGTGCTCTGTTTATTTTTCCTTTCCACAGCCAAGATTGCGTTTGTTTTGAGAAACTACTTGTAGCGACGAGGATGAGCCGAGCCATTGTTGGGATTCTTGTATGTTTATGATGCAGCATCGTGGAATAAAAAAAAATCGAACAATAATACACAGAGGCAAACAAATGCCACCGCTCGAGAAGGCACTGGAGATATAAACAAAATAAAGTCGCGCAACGACATCCCAATGTTATCGGAGAGCATCATACCACACGCACTAGCCCCACAGCCGTTCCTGGTTCGCTGTTCACATCCTCGGATATCGAGCGCGTATTGGATATTTATTTTATGTGGGAATCAACAGAGACTTAGTAGGACGGGCGCATCACTGTCGTCCGCGCTGAGTGTATCTCTTGTCAATCCATAGACAATCGACAGTCCCTTGGCAGGTCTTAGTCCATATATGAGCATCGCAACAAATTTTATTTGCTTCGAGCAAAAAAAACAAATAAATACTCGTATCTTGGACAATAAACATTCAGCCAAGACGGAGGTGGGTATATTCTCATGCGGGCCGTGGCTGTTCTGGTGCATCTTTTAGCGATTGCCTGGACCATATTGGACGGACTGGTGCCTACGATTGCCATCTCTGAACGGCCGATCCGATGCCTTGCTCTGAGATATTGGCTGTGACTGGTTCCGATGTGAGCCACGCCATATATGTAGATCTGGTAAGGCATTTTCGTACACTACGCACCGCTGACAGCATTCCTTGCGTAGATCACTCGCATTCCCCGCAATAAGACCTAAACAATGCTGCAGCCGACTTGGAGGGGCAAAAACGCGTTTCAATACGTTCGCCAATTTTAATTCGTTTCACAGGTACTTCAGGAACCAGTCTGAGCTGCACTGGTAAGCGTGATGCACTGGTGCATCGACGACGCACGGCGGCAATAAAAATTCTGCTCACATGTGACAACGATTTGTACTCAGGCTCCTTTTATGGTCTCAATCGCGCAGTGATTTCTTCATGGACAATGCGACGTTTTTGCTTGTGTCCCGTCCTGGGCAAAGTTATTGATGATTTATTCCAAATAACGTAATAAAAGATTACGGGATATTTATCGATCGTTTTACGGATGGATATCGCGGCGGCAACGGCAAGCATATGACTTAATGTGGATGCAGACTGCAAGAGTTTACCTTTGACTGGCGAGCCATGAGCATGACATGCCTCATGCAATACCATAAACACATTTGAGTCGTATCGGGTCTACATGTCCGCATTTACATCTTCCATTTAGGAGTACATATTAATGAGAATCGTATACGAGCATTGTGCAGCTTAGCTAAGGAGATGGATCGGACTGAGGTTACCTTAGAGAATATATGGAAATCGGTCTTGGGTGAGGGTTTGCCATTGGTTGCAAATCAATCCACTCAAAGAAATGAGAGGCGTTTATAAATTTCTCACGGGGTCACCAATGATCTAGGTTTGTGGTATAGATATATAGAGTTTTTTCTCATGGGCTGTGTCCTGTGTGATCGTAGCAAATGGACATTCAACATGTCTTGGACCTTCACAACTCTTATCACATATGGATCAATTATCTTTTAAAGCAAATCCCTGAATTTTTGAACGACAATTATTTTGTCTAGGAAAATAGGTTTTATAAACACTACTCGTACACTGTATATTTTTTTGGGCACTAAAAATCGATGAGATAGGTAATCGAAACGCTGCCTCAATCCGATCGGCACTTTTAGATTGATGGCACATTTGATGTTTTGCCATCGCTTGGTGTAGGCAATTGTTTATTATATACAGTGCTTTTATCCGGTACCATTTTAACAATTTATTATCTTTATTTGATTAAATTCTCAAAAACATTTCTATATTTTTAACACCTTTTTTATAATACTTTTTTACAATTTCATCAAACAAAAATAATAAAATCACGCGATATATTAAAGAAAAATTAAGAAGACAAATTTAAAAATTGCTTAATCACTCTTGGTATATCCTTTTTTATAATCGCTTGTGAAAAGCATGTCAGAAGAGACATATCGTCGCCCGAGAATTGGTTTGTTCCATACGCATTTAAAGGTTTGCGTACTTGGTACCCCGAACCTGTGAAAGGAGTTCGAGAGGGACAAAAAAAATCATGGCACGATATCGCTCGCCGTTGACGGTAGCGTTTCTTCCACGGTCGTGGACCGATGATGCCACCAGCCCATAAACCACACCAAACTGTCTTTTTTTCGGGACGCATCGGTAATTCTTGTATGGCATGTGGCTGTTCATCACTCCAGATGCGACAGTTTTGATTATTTACGTATCCGTTGAGCCAGAAATGAGCCTCATCACAGAACACGCAAAATATGGTCCATAGACAAACCATACTGAGACCCCCAACTCACAATCCTCTTGCCGCTGGCCCCCTCAGTTTTTTTTCAAATTCGCCATTTTGTTTTCCTATCGGTGTTCTGTCAACTGGGAATCCGTGTGACATGCAAAAACATACAAAAAATACAAAAATAAATGCTGCCAACCTCGGCAACCGTGGGGAAATGTGAAAGAGTTCGGGAATACCACATTTTAGCATAACTGAATGCCATTGGTCAGTAATTATAAATTTTTTGAAGATGAATAATTTGATTTGTGTGGTTAATAAAACTATCTAAAGGAAATGTTTTACATACTACAAATATATTAGGACAAATATGGTTGTGTATTTCCCGCTTTTGGATATAATTAACTTCGATTTCGTATGTAAATTTTTCTTAGATAATAAAGAAAATTTACTCAAAATGTTTTTATTTTCCCTCAACCAACCTACATTCTTAATTTTTCGTAAATATTTTAAGCAAATGTAAACTTTTTCCTAAAAAAATAATTATTCACACGTAACGAACAATTTCAAATTTAACGGATAAAATTCTATGAACGCTACAAGCCACTTTGCCCAAAGCGGAAGTGGCAGATGCAAGGTGCGAGTGTATTTGTGAGCCGGAATTTCTGAAGTTACGTGACATTTGTCAATACGAATTTCTATGTAACAATACAAGCGCACTTAGCATTTGTCACCCCATAGAAATATAGCTTGTAGGCTAAGTAACGGGAAATCGGCCGAAGTTGGTGGTCTCAGTATTGTCTCTGATATGGCCTTAACAAACGGTTCACATTTTTCACAGAGCACGAGTTTTTGTAATAAATTTCATAATTTTCAATCGTTGCTCGTTTGAAAGTCTTTCCATGATTAAATGGCAGAGTATTCTGAAAACTTTTCACACTTTGACAGATGACGTTTGGACGCCATTACTAACCAGTACTGCCAACCTGAAAAACTTAACTCTTAAAAAATAACCCTTTATAAACAGACTTTTAGTTTCTAAAGATTAGGCAATATTTTAAAATATTGCTAATCGACATTAGGAATAAACGGAAGCAAGTCTGGTAAATCTTTTTTCTTTTTTTGATATCTGAATACTGAATTCATTATCTTCATAATATCGAATATCTATACAACTGTAATGGCCGGATCTCCACTAGTATGTCATTTGTGGAGGTAGATAAACTCCTTAGCTACCTCGAAATTGTTGCTATCAATAGTGACGTTCTGTCCTAGGCGGTGGACAGATGCTTGTTTGTTTGTTGATAACATGTACTTAGTCTTGTCCTCATTTACTACAAGACCAACGGATTTCGCCTGTTCTTCAATCGCCGTAAAAGCCTCTATCACGGCACGCTGGGAGCGACCGATGATGTCAATATCGTCTGCATACCCCAGTAGCTGGACGGATCTGTTGAAGATAGTGCTTTTTGTAATAGTCCCTCCTAAATTTTTCCGGATTAAGGCACCAACCTCATCTGCTAATTTTATAAACACAAAATTTTATTAAAGTTGCTTAAGGGCTATGTAAATTCATACAAGATGGTTTTTAAAATGCAACATAGGTCCCAACTACGTATTTATTCTATGCACACTTTTGCAATCCGAAAACCAAACTTCCTACATAAAACATGCTAAAAAAAATATAGAGAAGGGGATGGTGTAAACGCGGTCAGGTGTGAACATTCCATCCTCCGACTACACACTACTATGTAGCAAAAACCAGTATTTGGCAGTACTTACAAAAAATAAACACGATTACACTATATTAAAGCGGGGAAGAACCGATTTCATTGTAAAATTTTATTCACGTAATAAGTTTCTCTTTGTCACAAGGTAAAATTTTGAATGAGTGTTAGATTGTGGATTTCAAGTGAAATTTTTGACCAATTCAAAGTGAAAGTTCATGTTTTTGTAGCGGTAGCATAGTAGTTTCAAGTAATTTTGGTAAGTTCTTCTCAAAAAGGCCAACTGAGGCAGCTGTAAACGGCGTGAAAGGGGTCCCATCTTAATGAGTTTTTAAGCTGAGTGTTAAAATTGCAAATATCCACTTCTATTTCTCTGATAAAAATATGGTCCGTACCTACACAAAGAACGGGAGGGTTAAAATACCTGAATCGGTTTATATGGCTGCTATTCGTGAAGTCATGTTTCAGAAGAAATCTTACAGAGAAACGCCAGCAAAATTTACAATAAATTTAACAGCTTTATTTAAGAGGGTAAAAAAGGCTAGAAAAAATCAGAGCGGAGTTCAAGAAGTTGATGAAACTGGTCACTCGCTGTGCAGGACAATTAAAAAATTAAATATGAAATCAAAGTCCCTTGATATTTGAAGCCTTAAATTTATTCTACGACGAAACTTCCAAAATTCGTTTACACCATCCTCTACTCCCCCTAATGACAAATCTGGGAGGTTTTCCGCTGCCGACAGTCCTTCCGTCTTGGTATTTTATAATTTTGACAGTATTTCTATTTATTAATATTTTCTTTATTTATTAAATACAAAAAAGAATTGAATAATAAAAAATTGTATTTAAATTTATCTCTTTTTCTAATGCTCATTATTTGGAATTTCTAAATTTGGTCACGGTATATTTTGATCAAGGCTGATATTAGCAAACGGGTACTGCTACCCGAAGAAAATTCATGTGCAGTGGATGTCACATACCACACAAGACACGAGTGTTTGACAAAACAGAGAAGATATGTACCATACCCTTAAACAATCGAATTACTATTTTATTTAAAGGAATTAAAGTAGAAAAAAAAAAATACCCAGAAAAAAGAGAGCAAATCGCCAGTAAAAAGGAGACACATGTTCCCTTTAAAAGAGATGTTCTGCGAAGCCCGAACTTACCCAAACAACACCATCAACTTTAACAAATTCAACTGCCAGCACAGAGCACAACATTTGCATTGAATATAATATCACTTTACCATCGCAGGGCGGGCCATCTAAACGTAGGATTACTATAACTTTGCATGGCAAAGCTATCACAATCCCGCTGTCTAATTGGAGATACTCTACCGAAATCCGATATAACCATAGCCTATCGCCATTCTGCCAATACAATGCATTCCGTTTCAATTTTAAGCCATTGTTATGAGCCATTAAAGCCAAGCGGATTAACTATTTCATCCAATGTCAAATTCCACCATCGGTGGCAAGGGATGCGGCTGGATTCGGCCCAGCTCCGACGCCTTTGTGTGAATAAATTCCCAAATAGTCCAGCCAAATTGAATTATCATCTATCGTAATGATAGCGCATAGACATGATGTATATAGGTATATATGGCGGACTCTTTCTCGATGCGAAAATGAGAATCTTTCGGATTTCTTGCGAAATCCTCGCCGTACTGCGGCAGAGTAGCTCCGCGCTCCACCCACAGCCACAGCCAGCAACAAAAACGTTACGGCGAAGAATCTTGTTCAATCGAATGGAATGCTCTTAAAAAAATTCCTCTAACAAATGCACGTCATGTAGTCTGGGAAATTTTATCAGAAAACTTCGCCTTGCGGATTGCCGGCTCGGGAATTGAAAACGAATCCCTGCCGCCGGCCGCCCAGGTATGGGAGTCACGTAATTGATGGAACACACCAACAGACAGCAAGGGCAGGCGATATGCCGTGGAATGATGAGTTTTCCTTTCCCGCCCGTGCAGCCTTGTTTGGTTTACATTTTTTTTTTGTTTTTTTGTTTCTGTTGTGCTGCTCTTTTCCCAAATTGGCCCGAAGTGAACGAGTGTGCACATCGTCGTATACATATATAGGTACTCGTGTACATGAAAGTGAAAACCCCTTTCGGATGGTGCCCAAAAGCGTTATTAAGGACGTTGTAAAAATCCGTAAACTTTCGTCGGGTGACGTGACGAGCAAGAAAAAAAAATTAAGAAAGACGTTTGCCGCACCCCCTCGGAAGTCTTGTCAGTCAGTGTGGTCGGACCACGTAGAGCCACACAAAAAGAGGTGTGAAGAGGAAATGCGGTTAAATCTACTCGCTTCGACAAAACACTGGATGTGGCAACAGAAACAACACCTAATGGAATCAACAGCACCATTCACCAACATTGATTCAAACGGCAGAATAGGATGTCTGATGCCTTCCAGTTGCCACCACGTCGCCGACATAAGAGGGCGGATCGGTGGAGCTTTGGAGCTGGGAGCATCCTCGGATTGCTTATCCGCCAGACCGGAACTTTCTTCTTGTTTGTAAATAAAATACACCCGCCCGACCAGGAGATAGGGAATCTGTTAAATTTATTTATGTGAACCTTTTAGCATTGGGAACCATGGCAGCACATATGGCGGGGCGTGGGTCGATGGTGCAAGGACTTTCGAGCAGAGTTGCCTGTGCGCCCAACATGGTTGCAACGACGACGACGGTTTCTTAGGCAAACGAGGACAAAACGAACAATGTTGTTCGGTTGTTATCTTCTACTCAGGATAATTCCTGGGTGGACGTATCCGTATGGAGTGTTGTATAGCGAGTGCTCTGCACGGAAGCATGTTGCAGATTAACAGGGAATTAAAAGTTATCTCTTGAATTTATCATTATTGCTGGGCTCATGGTGACACCATTAAGGGTGTGTTTACCTAATGGAATATCCGGTTTACATTGAAACTAATATGTTGGGCTCCACATGAGGGGTTGGGTGCAACCAGGAGTAAACATGGCTATTAAAATATTGATTGGCTGACGTTTCTGATAAAATCAACATGCAAGTTGTATCGGCAGGGTGCTCCGGGCTCCAGCTACACCTCATTAGTAGGCTGAAATGTCACGTAATTAAATATTGACTCGGTGGATCGGGACAGCTAACAATAGCTTTGCAGATACAACGTGCACAGCAAGGGCACGAGGGGAACGAGTTGCTTAAAAGCCAGCTGTCATCACAATTTAAAACTCCCAAAGATAAATAAATAAAATTACTTTCTCTGAAGGCAAGCAATCAAAGAGTAGTTTTAGTCATTCAGTTGGACTATTCCTAGTAGAATTAGGAACCTATTCTGTCTCAATTTAAAGTACATACAAATCTGAAGTAAATTTTGTCACGGCTTGTGTAATGCAAACTAAGCCCTCTTAATGACGTTGAAGTGAAGTTAATAGAAAACAAATGATAAAGAATAGTAGACAATTTACAAGACAAAAAGTTGGCACAGCAGGTCCGTAGGGACCCAAGACCTGGGGTGGGATTCTGTAAAAAACGAAACGAAAATCACTTTCGCATTTCAAAAAACGAAAGAAATCACGCGAAAGCGAAAATTTGCTTCATGTTACTGCTTTCGCTTTCTCCTTCTCGTGCGCAAGGGTTTAAGAAACGGTGTGAGAAAAAAGTTAAAGTTTGAGAAGCTGCATAAATATCAAATATGTGTTTTTGACGGCTAACAGCTGACCGTTTTCAATGTAAAAATCTTTCGTTTGTTGATATTTTGGTAGTAGGTTGGTTGGTTGGTAAATGAGGCTCTTCGCCGAGGCCTCTGATGGGCCCGGCTCGGGTGTATAACTACATTTAACAATTGCCAACATTTGAATTAATTGCATTCTTATAGGACGTCAACGACAACACAAGCGCAAGAAAATATTATGATCAAGTGGATGGAGATAATGAAAAACGTCAAACAAAAATCATTCGCTGCATTCCTTTCGCATGAAACGAAAGGGAAATCTTGCGTTTTTGGAGTTACATGAAGCAAAGAACACGAAAACGTCGATGAAATAGCTTTCGCTTTTTTGCTATCGCGCAAATGAAATTTTCTTTCGTTTTCGAAATTACATGAAAACGATTGAAAGTTTTAATTTTATAGAATCCCACCCCTAGCTTCTCACAACCATTCGTTTTGTATGAGTTTTGATTTTTGGGACGAATGGAAGGGATCTACGATTTTATGCCGAAGCTTATTGAAAAGCTCTTTCATAACAGTTTGAGTCTCGGATGTTTGTCAGACCTACGCGAGACGTGGCACAGTGGAAGCTCTGAGCGATTTACGATTTTGTTAAACGCAGAGCGACGTAGCACAATCGTTCTCGTCAGTCACTGCGTAACTGGATCTTAACCAGTAAGCCACTGCTCCTACTCTCTATAGATATACTATTTTCAGTTTATTTTCCAAGTCTTAGGTGTTGATGTGAAGACTTATCCTGTCAGTTCTGTTTTATTGCCGACTGCTGGCCTCGGGCTAATTCGAAAGAAATATCTTTCGACTGATTTTCGGTCCTATGTGCAAGGATGGGAGAACGCATCAGAAGAAGATTCGACCGCGAGTTCTACGAGCTGCAGCAAGATGTGGATATAGTCGAAGAATCTTAAATATGTGTACTACATTGGCTCCACCATATCAGACAATAATGCTCCTTCGAATCTCAGCTCCCAGATAAGAGGCAAAAAGTAATGTCCAACAGCCGTTTTTAGGACGAAACCGTCGCGGATGGGGATGCCTGGTCAAAGAAGTTTGCCCTGCGTAATCAGACTGAATATGTTGGTTCTTTGTGCAACTGAAGACTGAACTGTTTAAGTCAGTGCTGCCATATTAGGAACTACTTGGGAAGTGCTTTTCAAGAAGAGGGCTTAGCGATTCATCTCTAGAAGTCGTTCAAGAGGTGTCTGTACTTTTTTTTTTAGATAACACTGTCTTAGGATATGTAGGAACATTTTACCGATCAGTGAAGCTTTCGAGAATTCTTCTATTTTGTTAACATATTCATTGGGATTTTTCCCCTCTTTGCATAAGACCCTATATATCAGACGTACCTCTTGTAGAAAAGTTTCCTGCAATCGTTCCCGAACTGGCATAGGCCTGCAGACCACCAGTCAGGCTTTTTCTTAACCCTTAGATCAACTATAGAAGGTGGGTGATGGCCTTTGGCTTTAGAGAGGCCTAAAGTGAGATCTATAACCCTTGGAAGATCGCGTATAATCCTATTCCCTCAAAATCTCTATAAAGGTCGGAAAGTGCGGATCAAAGTTCAGTCCCCCTCTTCCATATCCTGTGGAGTACTGGCCTAGAAAATTAAATTTTAAAAAGGTTTTAACAAAATACAGTGCTGCAAATATCTCACCGACACTTTTTTATTTTAATTTATAAAACAAGTTTTTTTAACTTCTCCAAGTCGTTAACCCTGCTTCTAATTCGATTTCCAAGAGATTACGAAAATGAAAATCCTTCATCGTGTAGTCCGATATGGATATCTTAACCGTCTGGACGAACCCATAATCGTGCACAGAAAGTCGAATTTCGCAGAAGTGAACCTTGAACGGAGAACTGAAATATAGATATTTTTTAAATTATTTTTGAACATTAATTTCAGCCAAGAGTACTTACTCCGATGTAGAATCCATTTATAGATGAACATTAAATTATCACGCTGATGTCATTTGAACAATACAAATCCTTGAATGGCACGAGCTAAACTCACCGAGATGATCTACTTAAACTGAATGAATGCCGCTACGCCCAAGTTGTTCGTTAATATTTTCCACTTTACCAAAATCCAAGAAATACTCAACTCATATGGATCCGATTTAAATTTTGATGGCGTGTATTCTAAGCCAAAAATGGGCTAAGTCACATAGTTATTGTATTGCCGACAAGTTAACACGTGTGCGAATGTAACTTTAATAAATCATTGCCCACGTTTGTTTCAATGGCGAATATATAATAAGAGTAAGTAGGTATCTGAGGTATTCCAAAAAAACGAGTAATTCATGCGGCTGAAGACCCAGTAAATCAATATCAATTTTGAGGCACTGTCTCCAAATAAGGTCGGGCTTAGGTAAATACTTGGCGCATTTGGCAAGGAATTTCTGACAATAGATTGTGGGCTTCAGCTTACTTTATGACATACATGTATACCTACCTACTAATATTGAAATGAAATTTGTAAAATTTAGAAAATTTAAAATTTATGCCAAATTCAGAAACCAAACGTTTGAGCCGAAAGACTTAACCTGCTTTTATAAAAACAAGACAGAAAAATATTGACTCACGAAATTCCGTACCATAGCTAAAAATAATTGAGAGGAATATACGGGAGCCCAAATATCAAAAAAAATTGTCGGCTTTTGGACTGCAGTCAAATTTAGTAGTGAAGCTCAAGCCTGTCGAATTGATGAAGTTGATTTGATGCCTGAGATTGCCTTGAGGAAAATTTCTCTCTTAACATGTCCAAGGGGAGGATAACCTTTCTACGCAGATGACAAGGCTCTTTCAATCCCCTCTATATTCCTATACCCGGGAGTCCTGATAATAGGAGTGATTTAAAACCGGTGGCTTATGACTTTTCTGGGCCAGTCTACACCAAGCTCGAATGTAGACATTGTCGAGAGCCTTAATTTCTGTTCCCGCTGTGCTTTGATTTTGATCCATTTGGCGAGCTTGCTTTACTTAGAGCCTAGAGGACGTAACCATATCAGGGATCCATAACAGATGGCGTGGACATTGCTCGGCTGTAAACATCCAAAGGACCATTATTTGTTTAATTCCCCAATTTTGCCAAAAGTTTTACTACAGGCGTAGAATGCTTTGCTGGCCTTCCGCACTTGATATACGATGTTAGACGTACCATTTAAGTAGAGAAAAACTCCCAAGTATTTGGCACTGTCAGTTTATTAAAAAAGAGTAAAAAATTAGTTTTTCAGTCGGTGGAGTCTGAAGACTGAAGGTTTGGTGATGGAAAGCATAAATTCATTTTCTTTGGATTACGATTGAGCTACACTACTGTCTAAAAATTATTTTTAACTTTCTCGATTACGTTGTAAGAGATATATAGCTATACTGTATTCTTACAAAATTTCGAACTAGAGATGCTAATCAGTTCTAATATTACGATGAAAGAGAAACTCAAAAAAGAGGGTCGCAAAATTCTGTCTGTTTGTCTGTCTGCCCGTATGCTCCCAAGCAGTGATGGGACTTCTACCACTTTTTACGCTTTCGGAAATTAATCTACCAACTTGAACTCGAAATCTACCACCTTTTACTTATCGCTATTCGATATAATATTTCTTTCCCATCAATTTATTAAATTGTGCTTACTTTTACCCATCCACACTCAGCTATCAGTATACATTTCTCTGAGAATTGCATCAAAACTTCCATTCCAGTACTCCATTTACTGCGCTAATATTTCATTATTCGACTGTATTTCTGCGATTGTATTTCGCTATGTTTTAAGTTTTTGTGTTTTTTGATGAGTTGAAGTTTTGTTATGGCGTTTTTTCTGTAGTTTTTTTTTTTATATTCTACCACCACTTCGCGTTTCTCAAGTCCCATCACTGCTCCCAAGGCCTACCGCCTAAACGACTGCCCTTTTCCAAACTTCGGATTTGGTGTTTGTGGTCCTACAGTTCGGGGCCGTTTTTTTTTTTTTTTTTTTGCACAGTTATACCTCTAAATTAATGCGGTACTGTGGCAACACTGTAAAATTTAAAGAGAGAGCTGTCGGTGATAGGTAGTTTATTAAATGTTCATTTCATTCATTTTTAAATGATTGGCCAACAGTCAGTCAATATTATGTACTCCATTGAATATATTAAGAAATACAAAATAAAAAAACCAAATCGAGTGAGCTTATTTTAATTATAAAAGTGCTTACAGTACCTTCCCCATTTTAAATTTTCATACCAGTTTGATTTGTTTGAAAACGGCTCCAACGATTTTAACCAAAATTAATATTTTAGCTTAAGTAGGAGAGATTAACATGAGTGCATACTCAGTTTGTTGCTAAAAAAAATCTAATAACGGTTCTTTTCAAATTTGGGCATATCTCGAAAACGATTGAATCAAAAATTAATTTCTAAGGTTATATGGCCTAATGCCTACTTCTAACTTAATAGCAAACTCGGTTGTTCTGTGTATTATCGTTCAATCGATTTTTTTTAAGAAAATTCCTTTTTTTTTAATTTGGGTTTCTTTAGTTTATCACCTGAAAACAGTAAAAAAGATTGTTTTTCACTAAAATGCAAACTTAGAGTAAAATTGATGTTTTCGAATTTATTGAGTCCTTAATTTTCAATTCGAATCTCCCAAAACGCTAATTTTAGAAAGTGCTCATCCCGCCAAAAACCCCATTTTCGATTTACATAAAACTTTAAAAACCAAGGAATGCACGTATTGAAAGTTTCGTTCGACCCAGTCGTGTTTAAATTCGGCACAAAGCGCTCATGACGCTTGATAAATAGGGAAATTCAGGCTTTAATAGACGAGGAAGAGGTCGACACTGACAGATAGTGAGGAAAATTAGATTTTGAAATTAAATAATCCATTTTTACCTCAAAGAAAGGTGACATTAAAAATCAAACAGAGGTTAAAAAAAATTTAACGTCAAACCGAGTAAAAGGGCAAAAACTTATAACTTCTGAAATATTCAAGAAAATTAAATACAGTAAATTTTGTTTTAAGTGTGGAAGTTTTTTTTGAAAGGATTGATAAAAAAAATATAAGGACCTTTTATTTTCGTCCTTGAAAATTACTAGCTTTGTATGAAAGATATGTAGGAGTAGGTACCAGCGTTGCCACTTCAAAAAAAGAGGAGTGCAGTAGATTGGATCTTTCCGCAGTCGATTTTTTTATTATACAAAAAGTAAGGGTTTTCCTCACGGACACGATACACGAAACACGAATTCAAATTTCAAATAAGCTTTCAGAGACAGAATCCCGTTAGTTTAGCAGGAAACGAGAAAACAACAGAAAGATAGACAGAGGCAGAGGCAGAGATTTGTTTCATGATTCATGATATCATGAATAAAAGCAGCCAAGTCCAACTCATTTTATTTATGTCAAAAGAGAATATGGCCAAGTTCGCAATAAGCTGGCTTCTTTCTTTTTTTGCAGTGGTTATTTTTATGCATGGTTTTTGTATGCATGACAGTTGACGGTACAGCCTAGAGAGGGTTTGTCAAATAAAAAAGTGTAGTAGATTGGATTTAGTGGCAGCAGATTAAGTTTTTGCGAAAAGTGCAGTAGATCTACTGCTCTTGCCTTTGATGGTTACACAAAACATAGAAGCCTCGCTTTGAAAGCAAACTTGCTTCTTAGCGCGTTTTGAAAGAAAACTTTTCCACTGTCTATAGCTCTCTTTGATACCCAAATTTTGGTATTACACACTCCATAAATATTTTAAAAAAAATTTACTTTAGCGCCGTTAAGTCACAAAGGTTTCTTTGTACTACGATAATTTTTCTCTTTGTTGAACTGCATAGAAAAGTAGTGAAATTTTGTAAAAGATGTAGTAACTGCAATAGCTTGTTGAAAATGGCTTTAAAAGCTTGTTTTATGGCTATTGAGAAAATGGCTAATTTAACCAATAGCCACGCAAATAAGGTGCATAAAAGTTCATGCCTGCACGTGACTAGTCAGGATCTGGTTATAATTGGAATCTATTGGGCCATTTATTTCAGTCTGTAGATAAGTATTCCAGTTACCGAATCTCTCACTTACTTAGACGGAGAAAATTATAAAAAAATATATTCTCACTTGAGGGGGCTTAAAAAAAATTCCAAAAATATGTCTCAATTGTAGAAGTTTAAATAAACAAATTTACGAATCTGTATTTTGCATTCAGTTACAGGGTTTAGTTTGTAAAAAATAAGTAAGATGCGAAAAGTTTCCCTTACAGGCCCACAAACTATAGGTCCCACTTGGATGGGTTCGACTGTAGCATTCCATTGAAATCTCAAGTAAAATGCGGTAGATTTATTCAACCCTGATTACAATTCAGAGAGCCTCCTTAATGAATTTCTTCTAAATGCTACCTGATACCTAAAATCGATTTAATCTTCTTCTAATCAGCATAAATTGAAACGTATTTGCTTAAACCAAAATACACCTACACCTACCTCCATAAATATGAAATTTTAAATAAGCACTGTTTACGTCTGCCCTATACCCAATGCGTGGGTAAATAAATTCAAATTTATACATGCTTTTAATTCGATTAAAAACAAATAGCGATGCAGGGGGTAGCAAATCAAATACATTCACAAGCATTTCATGTCCTCCCACTCAAATGCTTCTGACATTATCTCCTTCAGCTGACAAAGTCAAACTGACATTCGTCTGTCTTTTCATTTTATATCCTCTTCGCTGCCGACAAACTGCCATGAATACCCAAAATTTCACTGAAAAATGACCTATGATCACTTAACTACCCCTCTGTCTGTGAGTTCGTAGCCATATCTACCCCCAGTAGCTATTTTGCGCCATGAAATAAAGTGGCTTATATATCTTTCTACTGATGGTTTGAGTGGACAAATCCGTCAGGTTGTCTTATCAAATCAATTTATAAAAGAAAACCGAACAAAAAATTGAGCAGAATCAACAAAAACCCCAAAACTGACAAAATTTGGAAAATAATGAGGACTGCCACCCTCACGAAGATGACTTGAAGCAGAAACACAAAACCGACCGAGCGAGAAAGAGGGACTGAAACATCGGGGTGTGGGGGGTGTTTCACCTATATGTGTAAACATATAGGTGGAGGGTAAATTTGAGATTTTTATCCACATCACTTTGCATCGGTGCGTTTGTGTATAGATATGTGTTTCTGTATCCTTTAAACGGCAGCCTTGGATGCAAGTCTTCTTAGTCAGGAAATGCCTCTGGCTAGAGCGATTTATCATTTTAATTTGAAATTGTGAATAATGTCCGTTGTAAGTCATTAAAATCCCATGGGACTTTGCAGCAGCAAAAAAAGTTTCATACCCAAAGGGGGGTGCAGGCTAGGTAAGGGATATATTGGAATCTTTATCTTTGGGTAGGTGTGTTCAGTTTTTTTTTTTAGTTTTAGAAAGATGTGGAGAAAGTATTAATTGAAAATATATGGATGGCTGTGTTTATCGATTGATAGGGCACCTGTGATGGCCTTTTGCTGCCAACATGTGCTACTTTTAGAAACGCGGGTTGTAATAAGTGATGAGCATAATATTTATGTATTTAGGATTTAGGTCAGGTGTAGGTACACGGCCCGACAATTCTCACATTTTATACCATTCAGAGGATTTTTGTTGCGCGGCTGTTCGAATTGTTCCGCTACAAAGTTCAGTGCGATCCAGTTTATTTTGAGTGACATTTTTGACAGCTTCATAAGAATTGTTTCCGATACCATCCGACAATAATCAGTCGCGGAATTTATTTACGATTTGCAGTGTTTATTTATTGCCTCAATTTGTGTTACCAGTGCAAGATAAAGCGACAACAAAGAACAAGCACCAAACAATTAGGTCTGTTCCTGGAAAAGACTGTCAAAATGTCAGTGTTAGGGATGAATTCACTCACAGATAGAGACACATACGACAAATTTAGGGAACGCTTTTGTAAAGGGTTTTTCAATGAGAGGTGTTATTGTGAATGACCCGCTATTTCGGTAGCTGCCACTTTTGAAGATTTTATTCTTTGACATTTGACAAGTAGAAACTACGCCATTACTAAAAATGGAACGATACATGCTTCAACAACGCATTGAAATTATTAAAATTCACAACAAAAATGGTGAAAATCGTGTAGTCACAGTTCGCAAAACAAAAGCATTTTTTGGTCGTCGTAAAGCACCTTGTCGGACCGCAATACAGAAATTGGTGGAAAAATTCGAGCTGTTGGGACAAGTTAGTGATGTGAAGAATTAAACCCGTGCACGTCGCTCAAGAACAACTGAGAATATAGCTGCTGTAGCCCAAAGTGTCGAAGAAAACCCAGGTTTGTCCATACCTCGTCGTTCTTTGGAATTGGGAGATTATTTTTTATTTTTTATGGTCGGAGTTGGATGGTATTAATCTGGACAAAGTTTACTTTCAACAAGACGGCGCTACGTGCCACACAAGCAACGAAACCATTGATCTTTTGCGATAAAAGTTCCCGGACCGCGTTATCTATGAAGAGGTGATCACAATTGGCCACCGAGATCTTGCGATTTAACACCTTGCGACTTCTTCCTTTGGCTCCACGTGAAAGATAAGGTCTACGCCAACAGCCCAGCGTCGATTCAAGACCTCAAAGATAAAATTCGTGAGGCTATCAAGGACATAGGGCAGCCACTTTGCGATTTGGTTATGGAAAATTGCATGAAAAGGATATGGTCCTGTATGCGTGCTCGTGGTGGCCCTTTGGCGGATGTTGTTTTTCATTATTAACGGCATGCCTTCCTCTCTATTACGAAATAAACATCCGATAATTTATCTAAAAAAAATGCATTTTTCTTTGAATACCAAAATAATACCTCTTATTGGAAAACCCTTTAGTAATCTATGAAAATTGCAGAATTCAAAAATTCAAAGTCGTTAAATTTTTGTATAAGCTCGAATAATTTGCTAATTTACGAACAAAATTAGTTGGCTGATGTCATCTACCTAGCTATAAAATTTATTCGGAAATAGCCGAACTTCTTCTTCATGAATCCGAGTATATGAAGGAGTTTGTACTGATTGAACTACAAGCATTTGAGAAGAGGAAAAAACGCGAAACGTGGAGGCGATTGTCCTTTCTTACTCCTCAGTCCTCACGGAAGTGGCGACTTTAGAAAAGAATCCAAGGAGAACATTCAATTTTATTTTAAGTTTTACTTTTAAAACACACTCATGCATGTGTCAAATAGGACAACAAATTTCAAATCAGCTGTTAATTGTAAGCTGACTGGCAGCTTTTTCAATTCTTACACCAAGAGGATGTGAAAACATTGCTTCTTGGGGGAGGAAATGGTTCTGCACCTCCTCTGCACCTACCAAGTTTTCCCAACTCGAAGACGAATATCTATCTAGGGAGTACCTCTTCGTCAATTTCGTCGAACTGGCTAATATAAGCATCAGCCGCCTCCGGCGTTTTATACCAAGCTTCTTTTGATTCAACAAGCTGATTTTAAGATCGGTGTGCCTAAGTACCCTAAGCCGCCTCTAACTGACCTGTTTTTAAATAAAGAATGCCTCACCCAGGAGGCATTTTTCTTGACAAGTTCGACCATCCCCATTGTCTAATGTGACTTTAATGATTTGTAAGACCGACTGTGACTTGGTGTTGGGAGAAAGCACGCACCATAACTGATCTCTAAAATTTGGTCAAACGATATGATTTCCGAATAGAACCTCAGCATTGTCAGAAGACCCCCTGAATTGCACCAGTTAAAGTGTTATTAGCCTCGTCAACATCGTATACAAGATGTTATCGACCATGCACCAAAAATCGTTCGTCACCACCCTGATGGGCCCCTATCAATATGGTTTCGGGACGGGAAAGTCCAGTCTTTTTCTTGGAAAAAGCTCAACAAGTCTAAATCGATAGCCACCATATTCTTATCAAAGCCGCAAGTGACAGCATCTATAGAGACGAGATATATAGATCCATGTCTAGCTTTGGCATCGCTGCTAACCTGGTGCGCTAAGAACGGTCGCTAATGAGCTCACCAAGACCATTGATGTCAAGAATGGATTTATAGACAAAGTGACGCGCTGTCATGTGATTTTTTTAACATCATACTTGAAAGGATTATGCGATACTTACAAGTCAACACCGGAGCCCAGTCTTCCAGAAGTCTGTGCAACTACTAGAACTAGCCTATGCCGACGATATTGTCATTTTTGGCCGAACACAGCGGGATGTCACTGGTGCGTTCGCTGGTACTCACACGGAAGATGTCAAAATAGGTTTGGCGATAAATGAGGGCAAAACCAAGTCTATGCCGTCAACAAGAGGGGACACACCACATCGAGGTAGTGGACAGAACGTCGCAATCGACAGCTATAACTTTGGGTAGTAAGAGACTTTGCGGGGTACTCATACCAAATTTTAGTCTCGACTTTAAATTTACGGAAGCTCAGAATTGCGATATTTGTATGAAAAATATAGCCACGGTGAACTACTTAAATTGAATGTCAAAACTGTTTGTTGGTAAGGCCCCTTGTCTACCTCGGCTCTGCCATTAACTCCGACAGTAACATGCTTTAGTCTGAGAGGGCAATTGCGTAGTAAGTTCCCAACAACTATGTCCTACTTTATGGCGCTGAAGCTTGGACACTATCTAGAGCGGATGAAGATGTCCTTGGCTTGAGAAAAAGATTCTTAGTAAAATTGTCGGTCCCGTTTGAGCCGCCTTTGGGATGTTTTAGGTGTTTTTCTGTTTTTAATGACCCTCAGAAACATTCGCTTAAACAAACAATGTCAGACATTAGCTATATCTATTTATATCTTAAGTATAATAAAGGATGTTCGCTCGGCTTAACCTCTTTTGAAATGTAAACCACGAACGGGAGAACGCCAGGAACTTACACAATAGAACATTTTAATTATAGTTTTGCCTCTATTGTTTCAGAATACGGATGAGATTTCCTTTTGACATCTTCTCACCAAATGATACGCATTTGAAATTCCAAAACTCAAATGCGGTTTTTCAGCATCTGCATGCAAAATATGCCGACAACAACTCAAATTTATTGCGGTACTCACGCGTCAATCTTTCCACTCGTGATACTTCTCTGAGATGTTTACCCCATACCGTATACAGCTATCCTGACAATCCAATAGTTTATGAGAATTTTCATATACGGAAAGCAAAAGAAAGAAAAAAAAGAAAAGCCAAGGATTACTATGTAGATGTAGACGGTTCTCTCTTGCGGTGATTTTACACATATGGTTATGATGTAAGCGTATGTAACGGCAAGTGGATAACATTCCTAATTTCATGGGATAAATCATTCATGGCTAGACAGTAACCTTCCCGTTTGCACATCCGCCCTCACAGTGGGCTCATTTCCCTACGGATATGCCGACCTTAATGGCAGCACTCTCACTAGCTTTCGCTTGGATGAATGCATATCCATGGTGACGATGGACCAGGACCCTCTACATGGCGCTGTCCATCTTTTGAATCAATTCTATGGCGCGTGGGGCGGCAGTGACGCAAACTGTTTGCCCAGTGCCCGAATTCAAAAGCATAGCAACACGTGTATTTGCGTAGCGCACTGGGGTGAAATTAATTTTTTAATAATTTCTGGCAATAAATTTGCAGATGAACAGACTGCCGGGATGAACCATATGTATACCTACCAGAGAGATGTGCCTTTTCTATACGGCGATGATGATGGTGTAGAAGGCAGCGCTGCCACTTTGCTACGATCGTAGCAAAACTGCTACGCAATTGCCCGTTTGCTACGCTGCTACGCACTCTCCCTAAAAACGCCTATTTTGCTACTTTTTTTTTAAGCACGAAATGAGAACAAAAATCTTGTAATTTTTCTGGAAAAAACAAACGAAAATAACTCAAACTTTACTCACTTCCCCACACCAACTTATATTCTTGTTCTACCATACCCAACAAGTACCCATTTCTTTGGATGTGTTAGTGTTTGAATTTGACTGGAATCTGGAATCGGTGTGGAATTACATTGCAAAATTGTAATGGAAAATTAGTGAGTGTTGCAATTTGCAAATCTACATGCACGCACATCTCTGTCCATGTTCTTGATGTCAGAGTTTGTTATTTTTTTAATTTATATTTTGGACTTTTGAGTTTTGCTACACAAATTAAGTTTTGCTACGCAAATTTGCTACGCAAATTTTTTCCCTTGTGGCAGCACTGGTAGAAGGTTATTTTCAGCAAACAGCACAAGGGTTAGACGAGTTTTGGCGCTGGGTTCCGTAAAGCAATTTACCTTTGTGCATTCGTGATGGAAGTAGGAAACGCCTTTGTTCTGTATGTACAAACAAATATGACGCGCTATCACAAAGGCCGGGATTTGAACGGATGGGTGATGGCTTTAGCGAGTATATCTAATAGGAAATCCGCTTCTTGAGCACTTTTGTTTGTTTTGTTTCAGTCGGGGGAGCTGCTTTGCTCTCTGTTCTATCGCAATTGGGGGTGAATGTTAAATACAAGTAGGTAGGTAGTGCTATGAAGGGTGGCTGTGTGTGGGTCTTTACGAAAACAAGCTTAACTAATCAACGTCATATCGAGTTTAACTGGGCGTTACGCATTCCCTGGCATTGATTAAAAATTTAGCATTTGATGATGCAAATAATATCTTAGTGTGAATGCGTATATATCTTCATCTTTACATATGTGCTGAAAATGGTATAACCCTATGGGTTGACGAAACTGCAATATATCCTGAGAGAGCTCACAAAATCCAGGTCGACTGGAATAAGTTTCACAACCCGTAGAATGATTTTGTGTACAGGGTTTGGATATCCCCGTCCCTTTCTTGTGAATCTTAAATATCCCCACGTTATTTGAAGTGAATGTTAAAAAATATACGTATTCGATTTCAAACAGGTTTCTTATCCAGAATTTAAAGTGATTTCTTTACAAAACAGTTCAGCACTCAAACATTGCAGAAACACGAATTAGGTCTTAAAATAGTTCTGCTTTAAAAGTGGAAAGGCCGTCGAAACAATGGTTCGGGATTATTGAAGAAGTTACTGGCCAAACACCTGATAAACTCTCACCTATTTAAATAGGTCTGATGAAGTTACCCACCGACTATTGAGATTTATTTACAGAAAGCAAACCACAAGACGGCAGCAAACAAATGTGGGTATGTTACTTACCTAACGGGCTCCCGACCCGTGGAGAGTCTCTGCCTGAGACACTGCAGCCTTCCATCCTCTGCGATCCCGGGCACGCTGCTTCCAGTTATCCAGACCAAGTGCTCTGGCATCCGAGATGGCTTGGTCTTTGAAACGGAGGTTCGGTCTTCCTTGTCTTCTCGAACCTGGCGGCTGGGATACGAAGATCATCTTAGTTGGAGCATTATTGTCCATTCGCTCGATGTGGCCGAGCCAATGTAGTCGGCGTATTTTGGCCTTTTGGACTACATCCACATCTTGGTACAGCTCATAGAGTTCGCGGTTGTATCTTCTCCTCCATTCGCCCTCCTCACACACAGGACCAAAAATCCGCCGAAGAATTTTTCTTTCGAAGGAGCCCAGTATCAGCTCTCCCTACCTTAACTACCTCGAAATTGTTGCTATCAATAGTGACGTTCTGTCCTAAGCGGTGGACTGATGCTTGTTTGTTTGTTGATAGCATGTACTTAGTCTTGTCCTTATTTACTACAAGACCAACGAATTTCGCCTGTTCTTCAATCGCCGTAAGAGCCTCTATCACGGCACGCTGGGAGCGACCGATGATGTCAATATCGTCTGCATACGCCAATAGCTGGACGGATTTGTTAAAGATGGTGCCTTCCGTGTTGACACCTGCCCTGCGCACTATCTGCTCTATCACGAGATTGGAGAAGTCACATGGTAGTGCGTCTCCTTGCCTAGCTCGGAGGAACTACTTCCAAATTGCACATTGCAGCGTGTGTTCTCCAGCGTCACGCTACATAGCTGGATCAGTTTTGCCGGGATCCCGAATTCGGCCATCGCCACATAAAGCTCCTGGCGATGAATGCTAACATATGCGGCTTTGAAGTCGATGAATAGGTGGTGAGTCTCGACTTGAAATTCATTGGTTTTTTCCAGGATTTGCCTCAGTGTGAAAATTTGGTCTATAGTCGATCTGCCGGGCCGGAAGCCACACTGGTACGTGCCGATTAGTGTGTTGCAGAACGGTTTAAGACGTTCACACAGTACGTTGGATAGGATCTTGTATGCGACGTGCCGACAATAACTTCATTAAAACGGATTTAGCAGAGTTTCTTATCACTAAAAATTTGACGTTGCCTGAAGTACAAAAACAAATACGCCTATGACGAACTAAAAGTTTGTAGAACTAGAGACGAGTATTATTCCGTCTTTGCGTTCACGAAATTGATTGTGCGGTGCGGTAAAGAGTCGAATGGTTCATCCTTTGTTTTCGCAACATGCAGACAATTCTATTTATTATGGAGTCAATTCTAAACCGACCAAGATGTTGGTCAATAATAAAACTAAAGAAGGAGTACGCCTCACATACTTGTGACTTTCCGGCGTAATGCGAACCTGTCCTACAGCTCCTATAGAGGCCTTAATTATTAACACCCCTCCACGGCTATACGCAGCTCAGCAAGTCTGGCACAAGGGAAAGATATAAGCTTTAGTTACCCTTATGTCGGAACTTGCGAAACTTGATCTGCAAGAGCATATCGGAGATCACTGAGAGAGAAGCATGGGTTAGCAATAACCCACCAAACTGCCAAAACAACCTTAAGTGTTATACGGATGATTCCAAAATGGACTCGCGGGTAGGAGCTGGCATACATGTACCAAACCGCAACGTCTCAATACCTATGGGGAAAAGCCCCAACATATTTCAGGCAGAGCTTCATTCCATCAAGGAATACACGAGCCTTATCTACCCTTCGGGGATCAAAGGCGCAACCAACTTCACAGACAGTCAAGCAGCTATAAACGCCCTTAGCTCACCAATAATTGTCTCAAAATCAGTCATGCACTGCTTCAATGCTCTCCAAACGCTTTGCTCTAGAAACAAAACCAAAATATGGTGGGTTCCCGGGCACGAGGGTGTTGAAGGAAACAAAAAAGCTGACGAACTGGCACAGGAAAGACCAGACCTTTCCGCGCCGTTACTAAATCAGCAATCAAAGTGTATCAAACAGTGGCAAGAAATCCCAGAACTTAGAGAGGCCAAAAGAGCAATCCTGCCATTCAAGAAAAATGCCAAAAAAAATCTTAAATCTACAAAGGCACGATATCTAAAACCTTGTAGGTAGGTCAGCACGGTTTGCGATACCACCTACACAAACTTCACATAGCCGACTTCTTGGAGTGCCGGCTTAGTTTTGAAGAAGACGAAACAGCTGAGCAAATCATATGTGAATTTCCAGCTCTATCTTGAATTAGAAGGAAAGTCTTCTTCCAGGAAATACTAAGTGCAGAAGAATTGAAAAAGTCCTCTGCTGAAAACAGAAAACATTACCAGATACATTAGGAAGGTAGAGACGCTGCTAAATTAAATACCATTTTCTGTCAATCCCTGCACAATAGACCTAGAGGTCGACGTGCCTTTTTTTCGCCTTGCCAAGTCCGAAGTTTAAAAAAAAATAAGTTGTCTTCCACAATCTGCTGGTCGTACAGGAGTTTTCATGAATATAAAGATTAGATATCGCTGTAATGAATGCATTTAGAGATTTTTTTGCTAAAACAATGGCAGGCTTCCAATGGGAGGCTTCCAATTCTGCACGAAGGAAAATTTACTACTAATTCTTGGGCAGAAATAGGCTGAACGCTGAACGTAAGTAAGACTACTTCTTCCACAAGTCCAGATATATCTTCATGTGAGGCGTGCACTAACAGTTTGTCGTACAAGTTGAGTCTGCAAAAAATGAGGACGAGGTCTTTGTAGTCTATTTTTAAGCTTAAGCTTTCACACGCTTGTATTAGGCAAATTAAATTTGTTTTTAGTTAATTTTGAAATGCTTGGTCGGTGCTTCTTGGGCCCCTAAAATCGGGACAAACAAATCTAAGCTCAAGTTCGCCGTATGATCCGAACTCATTTGTAAAGAGAATATTTATTTATTTATAGTGGGAGCCAAAAGTTATGCCAAATTTTTTATATTTTTTTCAACTCTATTTTAAATTTAATTTTTTTCTTTAAAAAAAGTATAGGTACGTTTTTTTTTCAACTTTAAAATCAATAGAATTGAAATTTTGAATTTGAACTATTTATGTCTGTTTTTATACGAAATCTGTTGATTTGAATCTGCCCGATGTTAAATATATCTTCTTGTTGCATCATCATCTATAAAGGACGTGATTTACCTTTCGAATTAAGTGCCGCCCACATTCTGAAAAGTACTGGGTTTCGAAAACGCACATCAATGTTCCAAATTTTACATATATTAGGCATCACTTGCAATCCCCTTTGTACATTCACGCCATCATTATGTTAATTTTGCTTCCAACAGGCGTCCTAATTTTCCATATTTTAAAAGCAAAACTATCATAAATGTCAATATATGTGGTTGTATGGAAGGAGTTACACCCCCTTGCCCGTTTCTGATCAATCACCAGGAACACTGACGGGCCAAAGAATGTCTGTAAATTGGAGCTCAAATAGTTTTAGAGTCTTAGAGAGTTTTAGAGAGTTTAGAGTTAGAGAATGGACTTTTAGAAACAAATAAACAGGAACGACTTATGTATGAATTTTCTTTTTAAGAAATTAAATTATTAAAAGCAAACTTTGTACATCAAATTTTTTTAATGACCCCTCTCCGTGTCTTAATTTAAAAAAAAAAACCTTAAAAAGTCACAGGTGATAACAATTTTTGAAACAATATTGAAAGATAAAAAAAAAATAAGTAAAAATGCGGTGTGTGCGGGATAGTTAAATATTTAAGTAAATGTAAAAAAATATTTGCATAAAACAGGCTTCAAGTTTGCTATATACCCCTTTGATACATTATGTACCTTTTTTAAAAGACTCCATTTTTCAATACACAAGTTCTTTAAAACGGTATATTTAAGAATGCAATAAGTCAAATATAATATAATTTAATTTAAATTTAAGTTCTGGCAGGACTAGGATTACTTATAATTGATGATTTTGCTTTTGTTGAATGCTTTTTGTATGACTGGAACTGGTAAAATTGTGTTTGGGTGATTGATTGGGGAAACGGAATGCTTGTGCTTGAAGATGTGGTTTTGCTCTCGACGGCATAGTTTGAGTGGTATTTTTTTTTGTTTATGATGTAGACAATTTCAGAACGATTCTTAATGGATTTTTAATTAGTTTACGTGATTTTTTTTTTGGCGAATCTTTTGATGTGCGTTGGAGCGGGGAATCTGTTTAATCATTTGCGGAGGTTAGTTTGCCTGAAAAAGATATATCTTGAGTGGAAATAAGTTTTTTTTGAATAAAATATTTTCGGTATATAGCTTGGCACTGGGTTTTCTTTGGTTAATCGTAACAAACAATCCAGCAATTCAGAATCACTTCCTTCAAGCACTTCTAAGCCGACTTTCAAGTCGTACAGACGGTTCATGTTCAGCACCCCTGCCAAATTCTATCGTCTATCAGCATGATTAATGAAATTCCAACTTGGTGTCTGTGCCACGGAGCACCTACTTTAGGAACAGGGACTGCAATAAATGAAGGAGAATAAGTCAGCAAAAATTTGCTCGGCCTTTTTATACCGGACGAATAACATTTGAAGCGCCTTCGCAAACTGAAATAAAAAACCGGCCAAGTGCAAGTGTCACTCGCGTACCGAAGGTTCCGTACTTCGCTAGAGTTGGAAATTGCGAAGATTGACACAATAGGTCTTCTCACGTACTTTCCCGAGCAAAACACTACAAATCTGTCAAACTCAAAACATTTAGCATAACTCTCAGAGAGCTGGAAAGTACGTGGATAGACTTCGGGCTACTTTGAGCCACTTTCATCTTTGACACCTAATCCATATCAGAAATAAATATTTAACTTACCTTTTGGCAACATATGAAACGATCTAGGAGAACATTAGACCACCACCGAAATTTGTTTTATTTTTACAGATTTTATTATTCTGTGCAATTCTCTGAGCTGTTTCGAGCCAAGAGAGGAACTGCTCCTTGCTCGTTATTTTGCTAATTTTCTCTTTTTCTGTCTTTTTGATGAGTACGTGTATAAACTTTGTGCGATTGCGATCGATTTATATCGAACGAACCTAATATATGTCAAGGGTCATGTCTCATGTGTGCATGAGAAAGAGTATTCATTGGATTTAATGAATGGAGAATGGAGATGACCGAGATGACTAAGCGAAGGGTCGCAGGTTCGAGTCCCGAGAAAGCCAAAATTCCAACTTAAGGTTTTTTCCACTACGCCACCTCTCGCGAACGTCTGACAAACATCCGAGAGTATAACTTTCATGAAAGAGCTTCTCAATTAGCCGTTTGGACTCGGCATAAAACTGTAGATCCCTTCCCTTCATCCCAAAAAGAATAACTCACACAAAACGAATGGTTGTGAGAAGCTAGGCCCAGGGTTCCTACGAACCTGTTGCGCCAACTATTTATTTATTTATAGATGACCGAAGACCGAGAGCACAAACCCTATTGTGAAGTGTGGTGGAACTGTGACTGTGGTGTCGGCGTATGAATGAGTATGAGTAAAGTTCAGCATGCATTGAAAATTCCAATTGGAATTGATTAGAGAACACACCAATAACGAATAAAAAATGGTTAAAAGGAGCATAGTTTACATACCTAGTTTTTTGAAAATATCTTTTAAAGTATTGACTTTTCCGCAAAACAGTCTTCGGCACATGTAAAGCTACGAGTATAATCTACAAAAAAGTTCTACATACATTTTTTGTAAATCAAAAAATAAACAGCTTTTTGCGCGAATGAAAATATTTTGTTCACCTTTACAAGTGGGTGGGCCAAAAGAAGTCATCCGATGTTGTTTGGCTCTCATTTTTTGCTAAATGAAAAACTTCGATTCTGTTTATTTGAAACTTTAGAATTTTATTGGTCAAGTCGAGGAGATGATATCGGCCAAATGAGCGCCGTCATGCCTCATGCCATACGGGCTCGTTTTATGGCATTTTTTATCACTTCGGCGAGAAACACAAAATGACTTCTTTTGGCCCACCCTGTACTAATTAAATAGTTGATGTATCGCTTGGTATTTTTCGTTTAACTAGAGCTTATACCGGATGTAGTGTGCAAAGTTAAGCCTTCTACATCAATTAGTTTCTCAGATATACCTAGGAACACAATTGGTCTAGTGGGTTCGGACGGACAAAAGCGAAACTAATAAGGTTCCGTTTTTTTCCCCTTGGGTACGGAACCTTAAAAAGGGCCAAAATAGCAATTCGCACTTACTGGTTCCTCCTGTTTCCACAATTGTCACGGTTGATAATAATTATCGGTCGAAGTCAGAAGTTTTAGTAAGTTTGTTGTATCGCGAATTGGACAGATTGAGATGTCCTTACAATTGAATTTTTGTGCTTACGCTTGAGCGATTTTGGTACCGAAGGCATCGCAGCTTAATTTTGTTTAAAGAAGTGACATCTTATACCATAGGTCTAAGTCTAGACCATCGGTCTGTGGGACAAACTATACCAAGCCTCTTCTAAATTCAAATGGCAGATTCACCGCGGATAAGAAGAACCAATCACCATAGTTTTCCCTTCAAAGCTCACTTCCAAATATGGCCTTTTACGGGCAGACATATCAGAACCGCAAGCCCTTGAAGAACGATTCTAAAACCAATATTCAAATGCCAACTGAGTACAATTTCCTCTGGACTCTCCTTAGACTAGGAACAAGGACTCTAATGAGGAAGAAAACAAGGTATACCAGGGATTACTACAAAGAGGAACTCTTCTTGCACCGATAGTAGTTTCCTTCGCTGAGAAAAATTGTGGTAGGTCCATTATAATTTGGTAACGTATCAGAGGCCCACTTAAACTGACCAAAACTGGTAAAATACTGAGAACTGAGCACATAAAATAAAATAAACTCATCCACCGAATGAACACTTAGCAATTTTTACTCGAAGCACCTTAAGGTTGATACATACCTATGGACAAATTTTCATACCCACATATCCTTATGCATATGTTGGACGTGAACTCATTAAGATGCTACACACCAGAAGAGCTGGCTTCCCCAAAAAACATTATCCTGCCATGCACGATGCTGATGCACCCTTTCAGCATATCCTCCACTCTATAGCACTGACTCTTAAAGTTCGAATATACGGAAATTACACGTATGCAACCGCAAGGCAATGAGCGACAGCACTGAAGGTGTGGCAGCAGCTCTACCGTCGAAAGTTTTAAAGTAAACGCCCCCAGACAGCGGATATTATGTGGGTGCCTTGCCGATGGTGTCCGGTATTTTGATACCGCAAAGCCTAAAAATGTGCACACGTTTGGAAAATTAGCTTTGAGACGGGAAAACTTTGCTCATGCAAGCAAGAATAGACGAGTTGTAAACGGCGACAGCAGGTGTCAGAAGCGTGTACGTTATTCTGTCAGTTTCAAGCGTCAGATTTTAAACAATTTGAATATATGACCGAATGGAAGATGATTGCATTCAGCAGCAGAATGGCAATTCATTTACTCGCCGTGATTCCGCATATCCCTTTCAAATTATACTGCATAATTAAATTAAATGGTTTACTTCCGCTCCACGGTGACGCGTATAATGGAGAAGTGCGAAGTGAATAAAAATTCCGATGCGTTCTCTCGACAAAGGAAATTTAAATTTGTTTTTTTTTCTGCCACATTTCGGTTGGCATTGTGATGCACAATGGCGTCGATGGAACATCCTTCTTCACAGTCGTGCGTAGCAAATTGAATGGTTAAATGTTAATGTTAACAGTGTTTGTCGGAAGCACTGAGAGTGTCGTCGTTCGCTCTATCAATCTCCTCTGAATGACTGTCATCACGTTTGGTTTCGTAGCGCACTTGGGGTGCGTTTCTTTTTTTTTATGGAATTAAATCTGGGTTTTGTTTACGTCACTTTTATAGAGGAGAGAACTATTCTTTAACCTGTAAAGTGAGTGTGCTCAGAACTCAGTGTGATTTGTAATGGAGGAGAGGGCAGTAACACGATCCTCTTTTGAATCTATAAAAATGGTTCTATTTGGTACAACTGTGGGGTAGCATGTGCAATCTGAAGTTGGCTTAAAACAAAAGATGGCGACGCTTTTACCAAAAGGATAATGTTTAAAAAAATTGGAAAGAGTTATGCCTAGTACGGACCTGTTGCGGAATGAAATTGTCTCCAAATGGACAGCGAAACGTTTGCGAAAAGGCAGCGGCAAATAATTTGTAAAGAGTTCCATTAGCTGACGAAGAAGTAGCAGAGTTGCCAGCAATGGATATTTATCTCTGATTTGACTACTCGATCTTTTTACTGGCTCCTTAAAACTGTCATTTGGGATTTATCCTAATTCAAAGTTTGAAGATTTTTAGGCTCCTTAGAAATTTATAAAAAAATGCTAACTTCTACTGCGAATATACTCGTTTCGAATAACTTAAACTTTTTTAACAGTGAGTCGTTTTCGAATAGGCATTTCAGATTTTGACCTGAGACTTTAGATTTCTGCTGACATTAAATCAGTCGAACATTAAATCCGAATTTCACCGGTATACTTTTGGGTATTGTGTTGGGTTTTTTTCACTTTGAATTGATTTTCACACATTATGAACAAACCCATTTCAAAATAATTTAATACAAAAACTCCTTTCCAAAGGCTTTTAAAAAATAATTAACATTGGAAAATTGAAAGTAGAAAAGTCTCTCAATTAGTTTGTGTTGTGTTGTTTTGTATTTTTTTTAAATTAATATTGTCGTCCTTAAAAACAACGTAATCAAAATAAGTATGCCTAAAGAATTGCAAAAAATAGCACTTTTACCCATTTTCAAATTTGGCTCCATATCCTTATAAAAGCTGGTAACACTGTAGTACGAATGTCAAATTTTCGCAAGCAATTAATGCCCCGTACAATAAATGTGTGCGAAAAGAGAATGGAGAATTGCACCAAGCAATCTACTACAATTTCGCAGCAGCTGCGTACTGCAAAACGAAAAGGAAAGCGAAAGTTTTCTTTCATGATTTCGTTGTGTCATATTTGTATATGAAATTTTTCGTTCCGCTACAGGTGCGTACTAGACTTTAAGGAAAATATTTGAGAACAATTGGGGACGTTCAAGTATCTAGTTTAGTAAGTCTGACAGCTCTCTCACTAAGCGTATCTCGGTTTTGATTGGGCGAAATCGGTCAAATCAGCAGCTGTGTCAGTTGACGTTTATGGCGGGGTAGCCGACGAATCTGGTGAAGAAATTCGTGACTGAGTACTAAGTTGACAGTTCTCATATGTACCTGACGCAGAAAAAGTGACGTTCCCGACCAATCTAGTTTTTGCGTTCAGGTTACATCTCATGCAGACCAATCTAGGCGACTTAAGATAACTAGATTCTTGAATACGGTCATTGGTATTGCCATCTCCCTAGCAAAAGCAGCGCCCCTATCTTACTTAAACTACCTGTCACTTTCTAGAAAATGCTATAGAATTCATACCATGGTGTCCTTACTAGGTGTGTGTCACGGGTTTGTTTTTTCTGACAGAGGATGGCAACTGTCAAATTATTTTACGTTGCACAGTGTGTCACCTACCATGGTATTGACGATGTCATAGGTATCGAAACTATAATCCAATAGCGAAAATTTAATTTTTACCATTCATATTATTTTACAAATATTGGTAGCCGGTGGTGTTCAAGTCAGCCTTCCTTTCATTAGTTCGGCACCTTCTCCAAATTATCCATGAGATGTCAGTCTTGATATCACAACCTTGACCTGCTGCGCCAACTTTTCATTTTATTTTACCTCTAAGATACGCCGTGGATGGTCTTCCAAAACTATTCGCTGAACTTCTGCCAAGAGCAAGACTGCTTCTCCGTTGGCTTATAACACTGATAGCCAACTTTTAAGTTCTTCGACTGTCCAAACGAGACCACACTTAAGGGCCTACGTCTTATTATTTCTGTGTAGCGTAACCCTTTGTTTTGGATACAGCAGTTAACAGTTGCAAATCTCTGTTGAATAGTGATTTCCTCCTTCGAATACGATTTTTTTGGCCAAAAATATGATAAAATCTTTATATTTTCCCGCTTCTCTTATATGAAATTCTCTCAGTCGATAAATTTTGTAAAATGTCCTATCATTAGTTTGGCCTCCAACAAATGTATTTCCGTAGAGTGCCAACTACTGTAGTTTTTTAAAAGCCATTTCATACAATGCATTTAATCGCAAGTTAAACAGTCTGCGTACATTCACAAAATTAAATATAAAAATAAAAATGTAAATAAAAGTCCTATAAATGCGAGAGTAAATTTTATGCACTAAACTTTGAGTACCTCAATATCGACTCCTATGCAAATTGGGACAGTAAAAATATTGAAGTCCATTAAAAAGTATTTCGTTGCTAAGGACACTCCATTTCGAGTGATTAATTCCAGATATAAACTTTCCCTAATAGCAGTTACAACGCGAGTACGCACCCAGGACTAAATTAAAACAATTGGAAACCTTAATTACGCCAATTTTTATATTTCATAGTGTCTACCCGTACAATGGCCAACGCCTGAATAGCCCAGCTCAGGCTTACGTCCCAATATTTCTTTGATATCTTCTTTCATGGTCATCTATCTTTCTTGATGTGTCCCTTTAAATAAAGTGTCTGTGTAGGTACTTTTGTTTTTCCTCCTTTACGGATAACAAATTACCAAACAAAAAAAAAAAAAACAAAAAAACTCATAAATTAACATAATCAAGCTTTCGATCCAAAGTCGTGCGCATTTTCGTGGCTAGGATGGAATGGGGCTGGCATTCGTTGTAGGCTTTCAAGGCGAGTACTATTTTCGCCTCTTAATGTAATGACGAGAGTATAATACTTCGTAATGGCGTGACAAGGTAGGTGCGTTGTTTTGTAGGCTGGTCGCAGGGCAGCCTAATAACTCGGATGACTAAATGAAATATACGATTTGGGTACAGCTGGATGTCATTAGGTGATGACAATAATTGTCCGTCGGTATGGCAGGTAAGGGCCTTTAAAATATCTATTCAACATCGGCTATGGGTTTCTCGTTTCTTATATCACTTGTTTGCATATAAGATAATTTATTTCTTATATACAGGTTGGCATATAAGAACAACTCGGATATAAGAAACAATTTTCTTTCTGTTTTTAGAGGTTTTTTATATCCCTCGTGGACATATTTAACGGCCTGGCCATTTAATGGAATCTTAAGAGGTTATTCCAATTAAATTGGATGATCCATTTATTCAAAAAAAAAAAAACACTCATCGCTTTAGTTATTCGTTAGATAAAATTTTCAGAATACATAACACTTTATTCCATAACTTCCAGCTGAATAGCTGACATAGATAGGGGTTATATTTAAGTGAGATGTTTATATTTGCATAAAGCTATTAAAATATTTCTTCGAAAGCAATGAGCCTTAGCATTAAACATTTTTAGTCTCGAATTTAAATTTGTTAAAACTCACAATTGCAAAATTTGTATGGAAAATATATAGCCACAGTGAACTACGAAAGTTTAGAGTCGAGACTTAAAATGTTTATTGGTAAGGCCCAATATATTTATTAGCTTAACGCATTGTTAAACGTGATCCTCGCGGAGATATGACCACTTGTTTTGGTTGGGTATCCCTACAAACGAAATTTGCAGAAGCTTTATGGCTAAACAGGAGAAAGAAACTGTTCTTCAACTTCTGCCCAACTGACTCTACTTAAAATTACTTCTTTGACAATCTAGCTAAACTTGCCAATACCAACCAGTTGTCTCCAGCGCTCTATTTTAAGCTCTTAACGGCTCAACGGGTATTTTTCTATATTTTTCTTAAGCGAATTTATTTAAGGTGGAATATATGAAAGTAGGTATATTTTGAAGAAAATTAGTTAAAAAAGTAGTAGCAGTACTCACTCGTTTAATAAATGATTTTATTTTAAAAAAGCTAAATTCGACTTAGAGGAATATTGTAATAGGTCAAGAATCAAAAGAATGTGTTTGATTTTCGACTTAGAGGGATTTCAACTTAGAGGATAACTTTTTAATGCAAAACTAAAGGGAATGCAAAGATTGGGTCGAAAAATTCGAGTTAGAGGGGAATTCGAGTTAAAGGAGGTTTGTCTTAGAGGGATTCGACTGTATTGCTATAGAATCATAAAGCTGTACCATTTATTAAAGACAAATGTGATAGACATTTCTATTACAACACGCAAAAGGGTTAGACTCATGACAAACGTCTACGACTCTGATTATAACTATCTAAAATTTGGAAATAAATTACTACGTTGATTCCCAACAGGATGATAACAGACTACATTTGTCATCATTCATTCGCGGAGCTTATAACTACTTTAACATGTTTTTTTTTTTGCAATCCTATACAAAAAAAATCCTGCTAACTCTTACCGCGATACTATAATCAATTTTAGTGTCCAGGCTAATTTTTCCGAACTCACAGTGGCGAAATTTTCCATAGAAAATTGCATATTGCAATCTAAAAAATAATACGCCACATAGACACTATTATTATCACCAGTCCATCGGCAGACATTTCCCAATAAAAGGCACCTACGAGTTGACATTTAAAACTGTCAAGTTGGAGTGAAAACGAAGGAAGCTTACTTTCCAAAATAATTAAAAATAAAGTTCACAACTGAGTCGAACGAAAATTTCTCGTTCATCAAAAGTTTTTTTTGGTTGTTTCTTATTTTATTAGGTACACACAGAAAAATAAAAATTGTTAAGCGAAGAACTTTTAGGTTTTTAAGAAATTCTAAATTAAAAGTTCTTGGTTCAAATAATATTTTTGTTAACAAGAACTTGTTTTTAAATTTTCAAGAATCAGGTTAACGGCGTAAGAATAAATACTCTCCATACATCATTGCCAACAATTTCATTCTTAAATCAAAGATTTTGATACTTGGGTTAATTTTAACCAACGAAAATTGTTGGAATTACAATTTTTTTTTTTAATGATAGGTAGGTAAAACTCTGAAAAGCGATGCTAGATAAAAGAAACGATTCATAAAATAAAGGAAAAGGAATAGTGTTAAATAAAAATCAATTTTGTATTTGGATCTGATAGCAGTAACAAGCAACTGTCGCAAGTTCTGGTTAGAGATTTATAAGCGCCTGCTAAACTATTTTATTACACTTTGCAAGATTTTTGAGTACGAGGACAAGCGTAGTAGGAATTTCTGTTTTTGATCTGCTCGGGCATGTTTTTATTTTTGACTGGAATAGATTAGTGATGTCGGTTCAAGGTGTCATGATTAGAAGTCGGGTTCGTGTTAGACAGGTGTTTTTACATAGACATATGTAGGAATTCAGAGATTTTTTTTAAATTTGCATTAGCAGTTAAAAACTGAATATCCCGATGGACGTGTATATGGGATGCAAATGAAATGGGAGTTTCCGATTGTGTAAGCTCCAAGTGGTTGGAATTATTTTAGGGTGCATATTCAATATTGTTGAAAAAAAAAAGAAAAAGTGGGTACCTAGTATTTGCTAAAAAAGAAGTTTTGAGAGGCTGTTATTGAATTTAGACCAGAAATTTAGATTTGTGTAGTAATTTTTCAGAATTAATTAGAAAACCTAATTTATTCCAATATGTTCAGAAAAACTAAGCCCGAAATCTTGTTTTAATTAACTTTTAGAGCGGTTTTCTTAAAACTATGCAGACAAGACAGTAACAAGTATTGCAACCTTTAGTTTGGAAAATACCATTGCTAAGCTATTTAGCTGCAAACTGCGCATTAGATATTGCCCGGTATGTAAGCTTTATTTGGTTTTTAAGGTTTTGTAGATATCGAAAATGGTGGGATTTTCTAAAACTAGCGTTGTGGTGATTTGAATTGAAAATTAGGGACGCAATCATTTTGAAAACATCAATTGAACTCATCGCATGCATTTTGGTCGAAATCTTTCATGCCATTTTCAAGTAAACCAAGAAAAACCCAATTTTTTAAAACGGCCTTTTTTTAAATCCATTTAATCCAAATACTTTTCAAAGTTAGAGTTGACCATATTAGGTACCTATATTGGAATAGAATTTTGGCTACAATCGTATGGACCCTTTTTGAGATATGTCTATATTTCAAAAGTACCGTTATTCGATTTTTCAATTTTGTTTGTTTAGGAAAAAACTGAGTATGCATTCATGTTAACCTGACCTACTCAAGCTCAAATATCAATTTTGGTTGAAATCGTTGCAGCCGTTTTCAAACACATCAATCTGGTATGAAAATTTAAAATGGGAAGTACCATTAATGTTGAGCTTACAGTGCCAAAAAGCCCCGAACTATGCGCTCATAAACTCTATATCCGAAGTTTGAACCAAATCCGAGCAGCCGTTTAAGCTGTAGGCTTTGGGAGCATACGGATAGACAGACGGACAGAATTTCACGACCCACTTTTCGAGTTTCTCTATCATCGGAATGTCAGAATTAATTAATATCGCGAATTCGAACTTTTGTACGAATAAAATATCTTTATCTTATTACCCAAATGAGAGAGTAAAAAACTTCAAAGGTTTTAGTTCTCATGGGCAGGCATTTGAGAAACATAAGAATTATAAGTTTAAACTCTTATTTACGAAGGTCTTTGATTTCCTTTTGTTTTTCACAAACTTGACTTGTTTTAGGTTCGGACTCAAGATATCCATCCACAAGTCTTTTGTAAAGTTAAAGTCTATCGGATTTTTCCCACGCAATATATTTAGTTATGAAATAAAAATAAACGTAAAAAATATATTTTATCTGCCAGCAAAGATGTTTTCATCACAAGCTTATCAGTTTAACCTTTGAATACTTTCAAAATAACAAACATAAAACATTCCCGTTCCCGCCTTTTTTAATGTCATTGGAGTACACGAGTTTTTAAAGCGACTACTTTGATTTGCATAAGAAAAGAAGAGTTTTGGTGCGAAATTTGGTTCGTATGGGAATAATTGAGTTTTGGGAAAAAAACATCACTTTTTGCGTACTTAAAAGTATAGGAAACAACAAGTTTTGATAATTTTTAGCTGAATACTTTGACGAGGGCCCTTCTAAAGATCACTTTCTCATACTTAACTCTGTTTTGAAATTATACCCCTTGCTGATCTCTTCTCTTTTATATACCTACACCTCAAATTCCGTAGACGTTCGGGTCTTCAATGACTGAAATCTTGGTATTAAATTAATTTCACTCCGAACGCCCATAATGTTTTCGCTTCAGCACCGCCAGAGATGTCATGAGTTGGTAATGCTTTCTTCAGTGAATTGAAGAAATTTCTGTTGAGTGCCTCTAGGTCTTCAAAGCACGCAAATTTGTGGCACACAAGCCGAAAATAAGTCCAAGTACACAGGTGTAGCAGGTACCTTTCCCAACGCCACAAATAAACACAGCTTATAAGTTCAAGTTAATTTTACCCATAAGCAGACTATTCGGAAGTAGGTATGTACGTTCGTACGAGCATCAAAATAAACCCCAAGTGGCACATAGCCTTTTCAGTGAAATTCGTTCGAGTATCTCCACCATCTCTGCACGATGCATCTTTGCCAAAAATTAAGTCACATCTTTAATGTCTCAAAGTCTACCGGTTTTCGTTTTATTTTGTTTGCCTCCCTGTAGTTGTGCACTGGCAAAAGATGGTGCTTCGGTGATTTTGGTGCAACTTCATCGGAACGACACCCTTGTGCATTTTACTGCCTCCGCTGAAAGTACAAATCGTTGTGAACGGCTGCATTGAGTTGAAGTGGATCAGGAGTTTGGAAATGTTTTAAGGACTCTTTGAGTTTGAATATACTTGAACTGGGAGAGATTATCGGGATGAGCCGCTTTAAAATAGTTGGGGTATATTTTGTGTTTAAAATTTGAATAAAGTTTCAGCATGTTTCGTCGAAGAAGAAAGTTTTCGTCAAAGAAACTCATTAAAAGCACTGATGAGATGAGCAGTTGATAGTTATGTTTGAACACATTTAACTGGTTTTCAGCACACGAATGTAACTAATTAATTAGCGCAACGTTAAACATTAAACAGTAAAAATAGGCGATGAAACTTCTGTGCTAGTCAACAGCTTTTGATCAAAGCGTGTCGAGTTTAAATGCGTCTTGTTGAAATGCTTAGTCACGACTGGTCAAGCAAAGCTTCCCATTATAGGTATCGTTGACATGTTAATCATTTAAGTTGAACAAATATTTGTCGGTCTTCTATGAGTAACAAGGTTTCCTCTTTGGATAGGACCAGGAAATTGTTAAAACACCGATGTGTGTAGATGTAGTGATTCTCGAGGTGAATTTAATTAAATAAATCGAAATCGTAGGGTAATCAAATAATATTTGATGAAGAAGATAAATATCTGCGCAGCAAGGAAATATGGCAATGGAGATGTACAGTTGCAACTTATGTTCTCTTGAATTTCTTACTTTCTCGTACAAGAGAAGACATTGCATTCGTACAAATTTTCGACCTCGAGATGGTAAAAAGTCTGACATTACGATGATAGAGAAACTCGAAAAAGTAGGTCCCGCAACTCTGCCCGTCTGTCCATCTGTCGGACGGTTTGCATTTCCTACAGCCTAAACGGCTTGTCGGATTTTGGTCAAACTGCGGATTTGTAATTACAATTCGGGCCTACTTCTTCTAGCAATATTTTTGATAGTACACGTTCAAAAGTTGACTCTTACCGAATGCGAGTTTTGCTTGGTTTAAAAAAAATACGGGTAAAAATTAACTAAGTCCCTATTGTCCACAAACGAGTGTTTGATGTTAAAAATAAAAAAAAAATGTTAAAAAAAACACATCATCAGTTTCTCGGTAAATATCAACCAGTTGGTTAGATTCTCTAGAGGTTTTTTGATATTAACGACCGAGAAAACTTAGAGGATTGACAAATCGGTTATTTTTTAACGAGTTTCCTCAAGTTGACTCAGTTATTTCCAATCCACTAACTCTCTAGAAGCTATATGAAGAGTATAGGTACGGTCCAAACTATTGTAACAAAAATTTATTCCCAAAGTAATATGGTCATGCCTAACTGGATACAAGCTCAGTTTTTCTCTAAATTATCGTACACGGGACGTTTAGGAAAAATGTAGTTTCCTACAGTTAACTTGAAAACGGCTCTAAAGATTTCAACCAAAATTGATATTTCAGCTTACGTAGGTGAAGTAAACACGACTGCATACTCGGTTTTTCGCTAAAATTTTAATAACGTTGCTTTTGAAAATTTAGTGTACCTCGAAAACGGTTCATAGGATGGTAACAAAAATATTGGTATTCAAAGAAAAATGTCATTTTTTGAGATAAATGATCGGATGTTTACTTCACAATAAGGAGGAAGGTATGCCGTTAATAATGAAAAACAACATCAGCCAAATGGTCACCACGAGCACGCATACAGGACCATATCCTTTTCATGAAATTTTCCATAACCAAATCGCAAAGTGGCTGCCCTATGCCCTCGATAGCCTCACGAATTGCATCTTTGAGGTCTTGCATCGACGCTGAGCTGTTGGCGTATACCTTATCTTTCACGTGGAGCCAAAGGAAGAAGTCGCAAGGTGTTAAATCGCAAGATCTCGGTGGCCAATTGTGATCACCTCTTCGAGAGATAACGCGGTCTGGAAACTTTTCCCGTAAAAGATCAATGGTTTCGTTGCTTGTGTGGCACGTAGCGTCGTCTTGTTGAAAGTAAACGTTGTCCAGATCAATACCATCCAACTCCGACCATAAAAAATCATTAATCATCTCTCGGTAGCCCAATTCCAAAGAACGACGAGGTATGGACAAACCTGGGTTTTCTTCAACACTTTGGGTTACAGCAGCAATATTCTCAGTTGTTCTTGAGCGACGTGCACGGGTTTTATTCTTCACATCACTAACTTGTCCCAACAGCTCGAATTTTTCCACCAATTTCTGTATTGCGGTCCGACAAGGTGCTTCACGACGACCAAAAAATGCTTTAGTTTTGCGAACTGTGACTGCAAGATTTTCACCATTTTTGTAGTGAATTTTAATAATTTCAATGCATTGTTGAAGCGTGTATCGTTCCATTTTTAGTAATGGCGTAGTTTCTACTTGCCAAATGTCGAAGAATAATAGCTTCAAAAGTGACAGCTACCGAAATAGCGGGTCATTAAAAATAACACCTCTCACTGGAAAACCCTTTACCTAAACAAGGTAAACCTCTATCAGAAGTCGCCTCATACAGGCCAATCTCAATTTTGCCAGTATTATCAAAACTTTTTGAGAAGCTTCTTCTTAAAAGACTAGATAGAATCATTGAGCAAAGGAGGCTTATTCCCACCGACCAGTTCGGGTTTTGAAATAAGCATTCGACAATAGACCAAGTACAAGGTGGGCCAACAGAAGTCATCCGATGTTGTTTGGCTCTAATTTTTTTTCTAAATGAAAAACTATAATTCTGTTTTTTGGTTATGTTTATTTGAACCTTTAGAATTTTATTGGTCAAGTCGAGAAGGTGATATCGGCCAAATAGGCGCCGTCACAATTGATTGCCATACGGGCTCGTATAACTCGTATTATAGAAAAATCAACAAGTTTGTTTCTTAGACGTTGCACAGGCTTTTGACAAAGTCTGACATTAGGGCTTAGAGTATTTTCTTTCACGTATTGTTACCTTTCAATCTGATTTAAAGGGCTTGAAAAGGTCAACATTTTGTAATTATTGTTATAAAACTCACTGAGTTCCGCAGGGTTGGTTCAAAAAGTCTATCAAAATGACGAGACATACCCACCATCACCTGCCGTAGGTGGCAATTGGAGGCCTTATGACAACTAACGTGAAATTACACAGTAATCCCTCACACGGAACAGCCCATGCAAATACTTGCATGCGCCTTTGAATGTTTCCATTCTGTATTTAAGTCAAAACAGAGGCGCAAATCATTCCGCAAACATCATTCAAATATTTTCCCAAGTGTTTCCATAACTTTGAACTGTCAAAAAGCATTTCAAAACAAATTTGCAATAATCATTCAAAATTCAGCTCCCAAACAAATTCGACTTCAAACAGCCCGACAATCAAAGCAACATCACACTCGTAACCTTGGCAACATGCGTTTCCAATCTCAGAATCTCAAACTGGCATGTTTAGTGAAAACCCCTATTATATGCTGATTCATGCATTCCAAGTTGGTCTACTTTTTCAGCGGCCAAATGCAATGCATCACCCTAACCGACCGACACATGCTTGAGATAAATGCGATTACTCACTAGATCTACACACAGACGTCCGTGGAAAAAGAAAAACTCGTGTTCCTTGCCATTTGGAAAGGCGAAATAACTTCTACTCTGGGCTGCCATATACTCGTGCATGTACAAAAGACCAGGTAAATCCCACCATAAATTGCAATCGCCCCAGAGTCGCTATAGCTATACGAAACATAACACTGACCTACACACATACAGCCCATCTACGCCACAGTATAGATGCTCATAAAAGACGCGTACCTATTTGTATAGTGTCGCACCGATTTCCCGGAACATATCTAGCCTCTCGTGGCTCCCAACTAGTCTCCACAGGCCTATCCGACTGCTCACCGTTGGGCTGTGTGCCTGTGCGGCTCGAATCAGCAGTTCGCATCCAGCGCGAGACAATATTTATCGCCGCAGATACAAATCTTGCCAGCTTTTCCAGTCCCATATGGGACACGGTTAAAGTGTCATTGCGTCCATAAAAAAAGTCTGCAAAAAAAAATATCACCGTCCCTAGATATTTGTTACGAAAGTCGACGAGGACATTCGAGTCTGAATGCAGGAAGCTTTGGGGATGGATTTTGGCCGCAACTGGTGCGCGCCAAATATATCCACACCCAAAACGGCTGGAGACCGTCATGTCCATTGAGGCGACTTCGGCCATCTCGACATGATTCGCATTAGCTGCGCTACACCAATGAGTCGTTTGATTATATCTCCAGATTGCATCTGAGGATAGCAAAAAGGAATTAGTAACAATCTCGGCCGCAGCGAAGAGAAGAAGAGAAATGAACGCCAATCAAGACAGATCAGATGAGGTTATGAGTATTAATTTATGCCCCCAATGAGATTGGCAACTCCCTTGATATCATCACGGCAACTTAGATAAACCTGGATTGAGATGGATCAATATTTGTTTTGCGTTTTGCGCTGTGTCGATGGCTGCGCAGTTAAGTGGCCAACAAGTTGGCTGGTTAAAGCCCCCAAATGACTGGAGGCGACGGTGGAGCACGTAAATTTGCGGTTTATTACTTAATTAAATTTCTCGGTGGGATCGTTTAGATATGGAATCTGTGTGTGATTTTTTTTCTTTCTTGCTTTAAATAAATACAGAAGCCAACCCATGGGCGCATGATAACGTGCAACTTGTGGTGGATATCTTTATGGTATTGGTTTTGATGGTGCGCGGGACGGCGCGTTGCGAATTCGAAAGGCAAGGTGTTTCACCGATGAAAGCCATGACTGGATATGATTAATGGACACTCTGAATGCACAACGCACAAGCTGTAATGGCGATTCTTTGGCTCGAACGAAATGATTAGGGATTCGTGTATGCGAATAGGTTAAGCGGCTTTCAAGGATGGTTAGCAGGAATGGATCAAAAAATATAAAAAGATAATAAAAATGGGAGGTATATAACGAATAAATAAAGGGTGGGCCATCTATATTATTTTCCATAGGTTATTTTGACACTGCCAGCTGTTTCCCGCTCGAAATCTTGACAGAAAATCAGTATCATATACCTCCGCGGAAATGAGCCCCTTTACGCTTGAACAACGTTGGGAAATATTGAAAACTTATTTCCAAATTGAGGGTTGTGAAGCCCAAACAGTGCGTTTTTTGAAAAGAAGTTTTGACCGAAATGAAGCACCCACCGCGCCTGCTGTACGCAAGTTTATGCAAAAAGGTCGTGAGACTATTCTGTTAGTGGACATCACTCATGGTTTCCGTCTGAAATTGAAGACAAGGCGTTGGACGAACTCTGGTTCATGCCGGATGGGCGCCATGATGCACAGCCCATGCCACAATCGATCTTTTGCGCACCAAAATTTCCAATTCTTGTTTTCAGCCATCTTGGCGACGCCTATTGTCCTCCTCGGAGCTGCGATTTGACCCTTTTGGAATTTCTATTGTGGAGAACCGTCGAGGACTGATGATTTGCCAACAATCTGGAAACGATTCAAGCGCTTAAGGCCAATATCATCCAAGCAAACCGTGAGCTAAAGTTCGAAGCCATCAAAAAAGGTCTTGAAAAATTGGGGTGACAGAATGCGCTACTGCGAAGCCAGCCGAGGCAATCCCTTGAACGACGTTGTGTTTTATAAATTAATGGGAATGCTTGCTCTTACTAAAAAAGCAACAATACATAGGAAAAATTAATTTTGTTAATTTTATTGCATTTTTAAAAAGAAACTGGCATTTGAATGTAAGAAAACAATTTTAGTGCATCTACCCTAGGACTTCGGTCACGCGGGAAGTGAAATTTTTGCACCTAAAAAGGACTGTTTAAATAAAATATGTGCTCCGCGAAATTAAGCCAGAGGGAATAAGACCCCAAAGTAGAAATGAATTATGGCCTAAAAAGGCCCAATGCACAAATGAAATCAGGCTTTTGTTTTTAGTTAAAGGTTTTCAACGCCCGATTTTTTCAGATACCTATTCCAGTACTCGCTTGGAGTAATGCAAAATGTAACCCTCGCGTTAAAAATCGAGGGATTTTTTCAGCTTCTCTGTTACTCGTAGATGGTTTTCAACACGATGCTTACAATTTAAATAAATCGCTCGATTTTTTAGCTATTCTACTACTCGCTTACATTAATTCAACTCAAGTAAGCCCCGCGTTCAAAACTCTGCGCTGGAAAAATGTTCAGCTATTCTGTTACGCAATTTTGTCAGCTACATGTTATACATTGGGGCCTTAAGTCATTTTGAAATTAGACCGCAATTGAAAAAATTAAATAAGGCCCCAAAAATGGAAAGTTAACCCCAAGTAAAAAAAATTTAGTTGTAGTTGTTTTGTACGCGCGTCATTTAATTTTTACTTTGGAGTCTTATTTCCCGGGGCTTTTTTTCGCAGAGATGGGGCATAAATTCATTATTAAAATTATTCCCAATTTTTGGCCTTTATTAAATTTTTGAATTTAGGGCCTAATTTCCCTATTTTATTATTAACAGGAGCAATACAATTTGTTTTGTTTTTGTTTATAGAGTAAAAATGGAATTAATTTGACCATCCAGACGAAATCGTTGCTTTGATTTTCAAGCATAACCGAATCGGCACAAAAGTACGAAAGCGCCCGGTAAGCTCTAGGAGCAAAAGAGGAGGGAAGAAAATCGACATCCGGAGAGCGAAGTGATTCTCCCAGGACACTGATTTGAAGAAAAAAAGCCTTCAGAGATGATCAAGGAAAAGATGCAAAAGGTAGATTCAAATATTCGATGTTTTGGAAAGCCACTGCTAAACGATGAAAGCAACCAAAGTTCAACCTAAAATATTCAAGCCAAGACTGCCGTCTAACAACATAAAGGGAGGATAGCTTTCTGCAACCTAAGCTAAAAAAAAAAGTAGCTCTATTTGACAATTTGCTGACCAAACTCTTGGCTTGGTAGGAAGCACAAGCAAACTCATATCAAAGATTTTGTAGGAAGAAAGAACTGCCTGTTGAATGTTATACCCTATACACTTCAAAGTTCATTGCCCAGCCCACAGTCAAGTGTCCTGTCAAATGCTACAGCTATAGGTATAGAGGTTATAGAGGTGACGCTCCCTAAAAATAACGGCTGTCATTCTGTATGAATGTTTGAAAATTTGTAAACAATCTGCGTGGAGTGGAGAAAGAGAAAGAAGAAAGAAGAGAAAGCCTTTCAATCTGATCCTTGACAGTTGCTTGATGCAGTATTACAAACATCTGATAATAGTTTGAAAAACCCAACATTAGCATTTTCAAGTTGCCATTGCTTCTCTAAATGCTACGTTATTTTCTTTTCGCTATTCATTGTGTTTATATTGAAGGTTAGAGAAATCAGAAAAATACTATTAAGCACTTGAAAAACCTCGAATAATTTATCTGCTACTCCCTTATCCACCTAATCCCACCGGCTATTTAAACGGTCGTCAATGCGTATTTTAAAAAAAAGTTATAACTTTGAACTTCCAATATATCAATCGGAGTAGCTGCCTTATTGCTATAGCCACCATCTGAAGCTTAAGTTAAAGTGGGTACTGGAGTCGTAGAAGACTTTTCTCACGCTGTCGAAATTTTGCGGTCATTTATTGAGTTGATCTCACTCAGTCTGAAGTTTTAGTCGAAGTCCTAAAAGTCTTTGTCGGATAAGGCATAATTTATGTTAACCTCCTATGCATCCATTGCTGACAGTTTTACAAAAGCCCTAAGAGGAATTGAGACAATTTGTCCTTCTCAATAAGGTGGACCGTTCTTTACGCTGCAGTAAAACACAGCAAATCAATTTCACAGTCATCGCCAGTGCTGTCAGTGTAACGCTTTCGGAGCTAGATCTGCTGCTTTTTAACAGTCTTAGCGCATTAAAAAATTCTAGCTCGTAGCGAAATTTCTAGCGCTTTTAATTTACTAATTTATTTCAATAAAATATATTTTATGTATTACAAATCCAGCTTAGGGTGCAAATTTTGTAACGTTTTGCAAAAATCAGAAGAAGAATATTTGTACAAAGAGGAAAAATTTACATTTCCCTCATAAACTGTTTGCTCGATTTTTCATCGAAGCTAATAAAAAATTTTAGAGTCGACTTTAAATTCACGGAAGCTTACAATTTCGAAATTTCTATGGAAAATATAACCACTAATAATAAACATTTTTTACCTTTATACTTTGTAGGTCACAATGTGCAATTTTGTATGGAAAATTTCGCCATTGTGAGCTCGAAAAATTTAGACTGGGCATTTAAAATGATTATTAGCATCGTGGACTGTCAACTACTAAAATTAAGAGTCGAAACTAAAAATGTTTATTGGTAAGTCCATTTATGTTTTGTACATATATTTATATTTATTAAAGTTGAAGGCTTTAAATTTTCTAACGCAATAAATACTTTATAGCTTAGCAAAACTTTGTGAGAATTTTGTTAAATTGAGCTCTTCGTTCGCGTAATCTAGCGCAATTTAGAACTTTTAGTTTTTTATCTCCGTGACTAAAATGACCTGCCAGCACTGGTCGTCGCCTTTATTTAGGTTTTAACTATTGGCAGATAAAATGCAGGTAGGTAGATAATGTCCGACTCCATATTCCGTTTGTGAAAATAACCGGCTTTAATTCTATTCACTCAGAAAAAAATTGTAATTATTTTAACCAACTTTGGCTAAACTGAGCCCAAATGTCAAAATCTTCGATTTAAGAATGAAATTTTTGGAAATTTACATCATTTCCAAAAATCCTTATGGAGAGTAGGTATATTATTCTTACGCTGAATATCTGATTCCTGAAAACTTAAGAACGAGTTTTTGTTAACAAAAATAATATTTGAACCAAAAACTTTTAACTTAAAATTTTTTTAAAAATCTCTTTCTTCGCTTAACAATTTTTTTTTCTAAGTGTTCCCAAGCAGGAGCTGAATAGTAATCGCTCTTAATTTTCAAATCCATTTTTACCTACTTAAAAAAGAAGACGCTACCCCAGTGTTGTTAGCACTCTCTCTTCATTTATCCCACGAAGCGTGGTCATTTTTCTCTTTTTTCCCTTTTCACCATACTCAAATTCCCTTTTTAAGTCCCACGACACTTTTTGCATTAAAATCCAGTTTTCAAAAGTAAAATTTGTATTACACGGAAAGAAAATCAAGTTAAATTACCCTTTAGTATAAAAACCGCAGTTTGTAACACTGCTATTATTATTTTTTGGTACTAGAAAATTTTGATAAAAGACGATTTACATGAGCTGTTTTTTATGGACATTCAGTTCGTTGATAATCATGGTGAAATACAGGTGTTTTGGTAGAATTTCACCAAAAATTTATAGTTTGAAAGTGTTTTTGTAAGATTTCTGAAAATCCCACGATTTGGTGCATTATCCCTTTATCCCACGGAAGGCTTTTCGGACATCGAAATTCCCACAAAAAGGGATAAATCCCACGATATAACAACACTGCGCTACCCACATGCCAAAAATTCAATTTCTAGCGGCATTCAATTTCTTCTTGCAACATTCTTGCCACATGAATGTCACAAAATTTCACAGAATGTAACAGAATGTAAATAACACTGCAACATGATTCAGATGTAAAAACTCTCACAATCACAGTTGAAAGAATCTCCATCTCTCCGCTTTTACAACTTTTTCTCTGTTGCTGGCATCTCTTCAATTTGAAGAGCACATTATACGCAACTCTCTGCCTTGCAGACACATTTTCTGTGCACCCTAACTCACCACGGTTCACCTCGCAGTTCGCAGATGAAACTCCCTCGCTTAGCCGAGACACCACTTTTCGCTGTTCAACAGCACCGTAACGAGACAAGTTTTCGACCAACCAAACCACCACCATCTTCATCATCACGACCGCCGCCGCCGCCGCCACCACACACAGCAGCCAGCCGTGGACCAAATCTGCTTTCGATTTTTAGCGCGCAACACACGATTCGCCTCAACCAACGACAACGATACGTGCACTTACGGAACAGACAGTCGACGGTGAATGGATGCGAACGTTTCTTAGCAGCATCAGTTGACTGTGAACAGCCGGCTTGCCTCGTCGTGGTATCTTGTGGGTCGCGCGGTAGACTATTCGTTTGATTTCATCTCGCGTGCGTAAATTTGCTATTTCGGAAAAAGCCCCCGAGCCGCAGATACTGTATCTGCACTAATATAGTGGGTCAATTTATCGGTGGCGGACACTCTGTCAGACTCGTTGACGCCGTTCTCAGTAGTTTTCGATCGCCGGCCGTGATGATCATTAAAACGGACTCGCTGGTCATAGATTCCCTCCGCAGGCGATCTACCGTAGTGTTGTTGTGCGTCCATTGAGACAAATATTTTAAATGCAAATTTATTTGAGTGGAAACATGAATTAGGCCCCCAAAGAGATAAGCATATCCTGTCAATTATTTTGCTTAGTGATATATAATTAGTGATCAAGTGTTGAACCGAAAAGTATCTTTACACGAAATTTTCTGAAAAAAAATAAAAAATATTTTACATATCCCCACCAACCCCAACATGAAAGTGATTCTGTGCATGTGTCTCTTGGTCGTGCAGTTGGCGATCAGGAGTGGCGCGATACCATCTGACGCTTACTTGAAGATGTTTGCCTCACAGGCATCGACGGATCCGTGCTATGAGGACGACAAGGCTAAAAAGTGCATCTCGGACTTTGTGAACGCCGCCTACGGGAATCCGGTTGAAGCGTCAAGCACGTGCGGCCAAAATGGTGCCGAGCGGTATTGTGAGGCCCTGCAGAATGACGAGGAAGCGCTGTGCCACATCTGCGACGGCTCAAACCCGAAGCGTAGTTTTCCCGCCTCGGCATTGACTGACCTCAACAACCCGAACAATGTCACATGTTGGCGATCAGATCCAGTCATGCCGGCGACCAGTATCAATTCTCCGCCGGATAATGTCACGCTCACCTTGTCGCTGCACAAGAAATACGAGCTTACCTATGTCAGTCTGCAATTCTGCCCGAAAGCGCCAAAGCCCGACTCCATTGCGATCTACAAGAGCTCGGACTACGGCAAGACCTGGCAGCCCTTCCAGTACTACAGTTCCCAGTGCCGCAGGGTGTACGGACGCCCGAATCGAGCAACCATCAGCAAGTCCAACGAACAAGAGGCCAGATGCACTGACGCGCACCGTCACAACGGCGACGGAATGATCGCTCAAGGTACTCGGATAGCCTTTAGCATTTTAGAGGGTCGGCCGTCCGCACGGGACTTTGACTCATCCACTGTGCTGCAGGATTGGGTCACTGCCACCGATATTCGGGTTATATTCCACCGTTTGCAAATGCCCGAGGATCCCTTCCAGCAGTCGCAGTCAAGTCATGACAACGTGATGATCGCTCCCGTGACCAGAACCAAATACACGGACGACACCCTCGGATCGAATGCCATCGATCCTCCGACAATTAGTGTCTCAACATCAATGGCGATCACTTCGGTAGTGGGACAGCATTACGCCGTGTCGGACTTCTCCGTTGGTGGACGATGCAAATGCAACGGACACGCTTCCAAATGCATTACAGATCGTGACGGATTACTGGCTTGCGACTGCAGGCACAACACAGCCGGCAGGGACTGCGAACGCTGCAAGCCGTTCCACTTCGATCGGCCATGGGGCAGGGCGACATCGCGCGATGCCAACGAATGTAAAGGTAAGTGCGTGCGTGCGTGCATTATAGTTTTGAGGCTCCTTACACGAGTTTTCGTATGTTCCTCCGGGGGGCAATCGGCCATAGCTGTCAGATTGCGCTTCAGTTTCCGAGGCTTAAGCCTCGGCATATTTTACAACAAACAATTACTGAATTAACAACCGTTCGAATGATTTTGAGTTGTTCTCGCAAAGGGGGTGGAAATCTGTACATGAGTCCTTTGTGTACTATTTTGCGCAAATCTGTTCCGCAGCACATACGCCTGGATCTACCCCTGATGGACGGGTGTATTTTGTGTATTTCGGTTTCGGGCATTCCATAATGTTCGACATATGAAGGCAATAAAGCAACCGCTCCCTCAATCACACCCGATCGGTCTGCGCGATTTTACACTGAATGCCTACTTAATGATTTTATTACGCTTCACTCGACTGCCGGGAATCCGGACAGGGATTTTGTCCTTGCACACATATGTGAAATGTGATTGTCATCGATGGCCGGGAGTGTTATGATTTTTTTTTCTTATTCGCTTTTTGTTTTTCAACTCATAAATGGGAACGGGAAAGTCCTTTTGAAATGTTTTGTTGTTTTGTTGTTTTGTTGTTATATAGCTGAGCAGGAGCACATCCAGACGAAGGCTATATTGGGGATGTTCTTTTGCTTGTTGATCATCGTCATCGTTAATTGTAGGGATTAATTGAAGTTGAAAAGGATATCGTCGAGTTGAGTTTTGTTTTGTTCGTTTGTGTGTGCAATCGGGTAAAATAGAAACGAAATCACTTTAGGTTGTCTCGTAGCGAGTGTGTGTTCCATGCCATGGATACGGTACGGATGCGATCAAAGTGATGAATGAACATGAACAGAACTGTAAAGGGGTAGATTGTCAAGCCGCGGGAAAAATGAGAGATTTGCTGATTCATTTCGAATAATTGTCGCAGTCAGAGGAATTTATTGACAGATTCAGATACGCGTATTGACTGGAATTAGGCGCCACCACTGTTTCACTGTTTGCATGCTTCAGCGTTAACGGTGCACTGTCACTATTCGCGGTGCGTCATACTTATCTGTGGGCTTATTTGCACTGAATATTTGTATCTGATAGTGCGAGTTAGCTCTGTCGCACTACATACAATGGCAAATGCAATCAAGAGTTTGTTTCTAATAATTCGAGTACATATTTATGCGGAATACAAATGCTGGCAACAGTTGTTGCTAGGACTGTCGCCGCTAACGTGAATGTAGGGCAGATTGTCGGTCTTGTTAAGAGCGTAATGTACGTTTCTATACGTTTTGATGAACATCCATTAAATTTAATACACACTCGCCAGGCCTCTTAAAATATCAGGAACGTTCTCTTGAACTGACTAAAATGCGTACCAATAGTGTTTGTGATTTTGGTTTTTTGATTCTTTTTTTTTAGTGCGGCACTTATGTGCCAAAAATAGCGCATTTTAAATTCCCATACTGTGAATAGTTTTAAGTCAGTCAGTGCGACTTCAACCTGCACATGCCTTTTGTCAGCAAAGTACCGGACAAGGTTTAGCGCTAAGGCTGAAACAAAAAATAAAGTACACGACTGGGTCGCTCGAAACTTTCTCGTTCATCAAATGGTAGGTAGATAAAAAGTTGAGAAGCAACCGCACATAAAATATAAGAAAAGGTAGTGTTATAAATAAAATTCACTTTTATAGGTTATTCATTTGATATGGCAGTACATATATCAAATAAGAATGTGAGTTTTTATAAGTTTTAGCTGTCAATATTTCCAAGTTAGGGCTTGAGAATTATAAGAATCTAATGAACTCTTTATAAGGTCTTACACTTTATTAGATTTTTGAGTAAAGGGTGAGCCATCTAGTGGTTTCTTTTTTAAAACATAGGTTATTTTGACACTGACAGCTGTTTGCCGCTCGAAATCTTGACAGAAAGTCAGTATCATACCTCAGCGGAATGAAATGAGTCGCTTTACGCTTGAACAACGTTGGGAATTATTGAAAACTTATTTCCAAATTGAGTGCTGTGTAGCCCAAACAGTGCGTTTTTTGAAAAGAAGTTTTGACCAAAATGAAGCACCCACCGCGCTGTCTGCTGTTAGCAAGTTTGTGCGAAAAGGTCGTGAGACTGGTATATTAGTGGAGAACACTCATGCTCTTCGTCTGAAATTGAAGACAAGGCTTTGGACGAACTCTGGTTCATGCCGGATGGCGCGCCATGCTACACAGCCCATGCCACAATCGATCTTTCTGGTAGTGCGGACAAGTATGGGTAAAATAGATGGGTCCACATTACCAGACACTTTTGAAAATGACTAATTTTGCAACTCTTCTAAACTTTTGAAAGTTTTAAGTTATTAACAAAGTAAATGTTGAGAACAATATTCCAATGAATAAAATCACTAGTAACAAAATATGTTACTATTTCAGAATTATTTCAGGAAACAACAAAAGCACTCCACATAACCGGAAGCAACCCTACTTATATTGTCTTTAATATGCATTTAAATAAAAATCTTTAGAGCGGTTTTTGTAAAACTGTCCAAACAAAACAGTAACAAATATTGCAAAGCTATTTAGCTGAAAACTGTGTATAAAATATTGTTGTAACCCCTTTACTTGGTTTTTAAGGTTTTATCGATACCAAAAATGGGGTTTTCGAGACATGAGCAATGTCTAAAATTAGCGTTTTTAGTGATTTGAATTCAAATTTAAGGACGCAATAGTTTTAAGAACATCAATTTTGCTCTAAGTATGCAATTTGGTCAAAAATCGCTCCTATAGTTTTCAGCTAAACTGAAGAAAACTAAGTTTTTAAAAAAAAAACTTTTTTCGAAAATGCATTGTACGATAATAGATAGAAAAACTGAGTTTGCTTTTAAGTTAGAAATTGCCATATTAACTCAGGAATGAAATTTTTACCGTTTTCGAGATATGTCCAAATTTTAAAAGTAGGTACCTACCGTATTTCGATTATTGAGTGAAAAACTGAGTATGCAGTCGTGTTAAGCTCACCTACTTAAGCTTAAATATCAATTTTGGGTGAAATCGTTACAGACGTCTTCGAGCAAATTGAACTGGTTTGAAACTCTAATGTGGAAGTTCCATTAAAAACGGCCCCAAACTGTATAGACCCACAACCTCCAAATCAGAAGGTTGATAGATTGCTTAGGCTGTAGAAGCGTATGGGCGAAATTTTGGTCAACTTTGAAATGTTGTCATCGTATTTATTGTCTTTCTTAAAAGTGGGCTAAGATTTTTTTGGTTGGTTGTTAAAACAAAGTACATTAAGCTAGGTTGAAGGAAGTACATGAGCAAAAAATGTAGAAGCAAAACAAATACCTACCCTATTTGGAAGAGGAATTTGTGCTGCCGTTAATAGTCACAATGTCGAAAATTGTCAGGGGTATCTAATTCAATTCTATGAATCAATGCTTTACTGTTGCAGCTGCCGCCTAAGGAACGTCTAAGACTAAAGAAGGTATCAAAACATCTACCCATTTAAAAATACAAATCGTCATAAGTAAAAGCTTAAAACATGCCTGGGGAATATTCATTCATTTTGCTAAAACCATCCGCAGAAACAAGCCTCTTTAACCAGATACTTGTTCTCTCAATGCATTCACCTACCCACGCATGTACCACAAATACATTCCCAAAAATGTTTGTCGGATAATCCCCGCACTTCGGAGGAAAAACGTAGACGAAAAAACATTGCTGTCGAAACTTTTGAGAACATAACTCCCTATATCCCGAAATCCAATCAAACGAGCAAATCTTTTAAATCCGCTTCATCTCAGAAAATCCCCCTTATGAAATGGATTCAAAAGTTTTAAATGTATATTTCCAATAAAAAAGAAGTATACCCGTTATTTGAAAGAACATACTAATCCAGTGCATAAAAGAGGACCAAACAAAAACCAAAACCCTTTTTACGAATAAATGATAACTTTACGAATCAAACTTCAACATTTACTTACTGTTTCGGTGGCGTGGGATCGTATGGAAGGTACACTGTGTCCTTTTCTTGAGAACATTTTCGAACTTCTTGCAGTAAGTTTCGAAAGTTGGTTGTAGTCTTCTTAACCAGAGAGGAGGTATCCACATTTTGAATTCGATTTGGAAAAATAACTGTCAAAGTTAAGCGTTGTTTCCTGATTGAAAATAAAATTCAAATGAACGAAGTAAAAGTAAATGATGTTGCGAAACTTTTCAAAAAGTATTATCCCGTAGCTTTTTATTGCGTATAAGTTTTACGATAATCCGAGAATTTCTTTGGCAAAAACCAATTGAAACTAGATCCAGTTGAGCTATGGAGGTAATCGCTTTTGGAGGGGCTAACGAAGCAACCCATTGGCATTGAATGTAAATAAATTCAACTCGGATAAGTTCCTTGTTAGGCGAAAATGTAAATGTACAAAATGAGTTTAAAACGCTGCAACAAGCTCAAAAAATGTATCAATAATGTAGTGCGGTTGGTTGTATGCTTTTAAATGGGAATCGATGAGATGCACTCTCACTCACAATTAGTTAAGGTTAGTTAAGGGTCAAGCAAACTTTATGGTTGCCCTAAGAGATGTTTGCATTTTACATGAAATTTTTACCTATAATATTTTGTGAAAGTTGTAGGACTTCTCACTGAAAAAATAAAATGGGTTTCCAAATATTTACAAGCAGTTTTTTTTAAGCAACCTTTCCTTATTTAATTGAAGTAATAAAGAGGTGGATGAGTTGGAAATGATTATCTATAACGAACGAACTGATAAAACGAGAACAAACCCCTTTAAGTGTTGGTACAGTGCTCAAACGAAATTTTGACAGAACACAGCGAATAAGAACACCTTTGTCACGAATTGTCAAAATTTAGTTACATACGGACTATTCGCGTACTTTTCCGAGACAAGCACTGAAAATCTGTCAAACTCCAACAATCATTTGAAGAACGAGGAACACCTCGTCGTCGTCACTCGTTATTTTGCTATTTTCTCTCTTCTCTTGCTCTCTGGCATTTTTAATGCGAAAGTGTATAGACTTTGTGTGAAGTGCGATAGCTATCGCTTTATATCGATTGAGTTAGATTTAAACCGAGTACGCAATTGAATTCTTTAAATCGCGTTTTACAATTCAGAAAACAAATTCTTTCGAATATAACCTCAAAATCGAAATGTCATTGCAATTCGTTTGTAAATATTGTAACATAAATTTAAATTGGTTAAATTACTTGTGATTAGATTATTTAATTAATCTTTGTCCCAATACCGCTAAATAATAACCTTCGGCTTATTTTTTTTTGTGATACATTTGAGTGTAAAGAAAGTTTACGTGTATGGAACTCCAATTATCAAACGGAGATTTTGCCAACACTTCGCTTTTAATCACAAATTTGGTATTTTATTTCCTCCTAAATACTTAAGCAAATCACATTGAAAAGGAGTAGGTACTCAGCACGGTCGCCAATTAAAAATAAATTTTAAAAAAAATCGATTAAACGCAGTAAAAAATTATACCAAATACAAAATAAGTTTTCAAGATGAAATGAAGAAAATGAGCACATTCAGTCGCCGTGCATGGGTAATGCAGTGCAGTGCGTTAACCTAAACACATTTATGAATCGTTTACACAAGGTGGTGAAAGAAAATCGCACTCCAGCATTCAATTTTATTTGAGCATGAAAATTTAGTTTTGTGTTTTTATTTTTTTTTTTTTCATTTCTTCAGAAAAACCGACCAGGTGTAGAAAAAATTACCAAGCGACCAAGTGACAAAAAAAAAAACAAATTTGGACGCGGATGACCGAAGTGGCAACCTGGTACTCAGTCGGAGATTTATTTCCTTTTGTTCACCTCGTCAGATAGTATTAGCCGACGCCAACTAAATATTTAGCGCACTTGACTTGACTTGACGGCATAAGAAAACAATAAACCTTTAAAAGTTTTTAGTTTCGACTTTGCATTTTAGTAATTTAAAATTTCATGGAAAATAACGTTGCAATTGTCAGCTTCCGTAAATTTAAAGTTGATACTAATTTTTTTTTAAATTTGTATGTATAAATATTTAATTTCGGACCTAAAATAAAAAATGTTTCTTTTAGACTTACAAAGTTTAAAATCAGTCCGCCCACTAGCCCTTTAGAAAAATATTGATTAAGATTTTTTTGAAATAAACCTCGAATTATTAAAAGCATTATACAAAATTAATTTTCAATACTAACTGAAAAACCAATAGGGCTGTGCTACACAAGGCATACAAATTTACAGTCCAATTTAATTCTACACAGATACAGACATCTGTTCCTGTACTGCCCAGACCACAAGTTCAATTAATGTTTCATGAGAAAAAAAAATGATAAATTTGTGTTTTTAATTTCACAAGTGTGAGTTTTATCATAGACAAATTAATATATTAATAATATATAATATTATATAATATATATAATATATTAATTTGTCTATGGTTTTGAGTACCTACTGTTTTTGACAGTACGTAATTTTCAATTAATGGGAACGTTCAAGAATCTAGTTTAGCAAGTCTGGCAGCTGACTGACTCGATGTTTCCCAAGTTTGAATGACCCAGTTGGGTCACATGAATAGTTCTTTTTTAGTTAACGTTTATGGAGGGGCAGCCAATGAATTTATTCATGAATTTCGTGATTGTGTAGGTACTATGTTGACAGTTCGTTATGTTGCTGACATGGAAAAACTGACGTTACCGACCAATCTAGTTTTCGTTTCTTGCGTTAAAGGTACTTTTAGTCCAGAACAATAAAGTCGACTTCATTTAACTAGATATATTTGAATATGACTAATGAATTTGAGTTTTTGAATTTTGTGACAGCCTTTTTTAAACAACACTGATCACTAGAAAAATATTTTTATACTTAGCAAGTGGAAATATTTAAAATCGCATGTATTGATTTGCTCTACAGTTGTTATTATTGCTCTTTTAGTTTCGTGAAACGCCTGAAGATATTTATTTTGAAATCGTAAAAATAGTGCATGGTAACACGGGCAGTGATCCCAGGTTGAACCCCCAGAAAAAATACGCTTTCAGAGTTTTTCTGTAAAACTTCCTGCTGACCAAGGTTATCTATTAAAACTATCGCTATAAAACTATAGGTTAGTCGCAAGTTAATTAATCTGCACCGGCAGAGGTCCTAGGTTGAACCCCCAGAACTGCGACTTGCGGCTTTAAGAAATTGTGGACACATTTTCCAAACTTTGCATTGAAGATTTCCTTTACATTGAAAATTTCCTGTTGTAATGCAATCGCGTGGGCTGACACTATGCCACTAAATCAGAAAATACACAACCATACTCGTATAAATTGCTACCATTGTGGCCCAAGTCCATATTGCAATACATTGCTTCGCCATATTAACATATCTTTACACAAGCAATTCCCTCGAAATAGCCCATTTGGTATTCCGCCCAAATGGAAAAATTAAACATTGTAAACACTCTATCTTTCTGTTGTCAAAGTGACAGCACCAACTTGCTCTTTGACAGTTTGTTGGCACAATAAATCCGTGTTCCATTTCCATGTTCACATGTTGCTTTTAATTAATCGAATACTTTCCCACAAAGCCCTCGGTTCAAAAAATGTTTACATGGAAATTAGCGTCTTGGTCTTAGCGTCTTAGCTGGCCAAAGGTGCTCGTGAGAATTGTAGCTACCTGCACTTGAATGTGTCGAATTAATTCATTTGATTTGTATGGAAATACGAAGACGTTCCAATTTTATATTCTAGTATACTCAACTGCAAAATATTTTTCTGGCACACTTTTCGAAACAAAAACCAGGGACGCGGACAGTGCAGCGCTCAGTTTTAGCGTTTACCTCATAATTTATCTGACCTGAGAATGTTCGCGCCGTTCACGTAGCAACGAGGTACACAAAAAAGCACCATTACACCATTGTTTTCGTGGCGCTGTTTATTTATGAACGGTGATATTTATTATTTTTTTTCGTTTGTGTGCACAACTGCAGTTGTATTTGTTTAAATTATAATGGCTCAGTTGAGTTGTTAGATTGTGTTGACTTTTATTCGCATTTTATTCTTATTTTAATGATTTATGTCATGCATCCTTAATCTATTTAAAGTCGCACATAAATTCAGTTGATATTCGCCCGGAACGATATAAAAAAGAAATACAAACGGGTATGACGGTGCTGACGCGAATAATGGATTTTAAAACGAATGGGAGCGGGCTGCTGGCATTTAGTGTCGAATATGTCCAATTGCTGGTGTCAAAACGGATTTTTAGTGGCATTTTAAAATTCCATTAAAATCTGCTGACTTGTTGTTCCCGGACTATTTGTGGATAGACAAAAATAAACTTTCCCAGACAGATGGGCAGACGTTCCATACGAAGGGGAATGCTCTTGACGGGAACTTGGCTCTTTCGACGAATGTTTCGGAAAGATAGCAGCAAGGAAATGGTGTTGAATAGGTCAGCGAAAACGGCTGCAGTGCATTTTGAAATACTTCCGTGTAGAATAAACGGTGAAGCAGACTTAACTTGGTCGTATATGCAAGTGAAGGGTTAGGTGTGTGTTCCTTTTGACACGTGGCAAAATCAGGTAAAATCTAAAAAAAATTACAACTTACCTACCACTTTTTTTTTATAGAATTCTAGCACAACCAACGAGTTAGTAGCCATTTACCGGTCAATAAGAGACTGTATTTTTTTTCGAGAACATTTTTAAGCTCTAAAAAAAATCGCCGGAGAAATTATTCTGATTCTTTAAAGACTGACCCCAGTAATAATGCAAAAATCTCTGTTTTTGACCTGCGGGACTGAGTAGACCCTTTTTTCTAACAGGATTTTATTTTTCTTCCTCTTTATACTATTATTTTGCTACCGAAGCCTTTTTATAATTGCAACTTCTGTATCTTTTCTGGTAAAGATATTCATTTTAGCATCACGGGCATGGTACCAAGTGGTGAGTCTCTGTAGGCTCAGACTGATATAAATGTCCAAAGGTATGAGTTTCTTCATCTGTACTAAATTTTACGGTACAACAACCTTTGAAGTTTGACATTGGGAACTTTGGATTTATTGGTTTGGAGGTTTTATAAGTAGAACACGTTTTAAGGTCGTCGCAAATTGTAATGGTCAATTTAAAATTTTTGCTCGAAAGACCCATTACAGCTTTGAAGTCGCACTCCACCAAGACTCCAAAAGTCCAGAAGTTCATAAAACTTTTCCTTGATATGGTCACTAGCTTCTTTGGTAGGAGGATATTTATTTTGGCGAATCAGGCGGTTAAATTTCGGATTAAATTTTTAATACATAATTTTATATTCTCCGCAGCGCATTCTCTGTCGGAGTCTTAAATCACATTCGAGGTGTCCGTTTTCGAAAAAAAAAATAATTGAAATGCAATGACGCATTCATTTGACGTCCTCCTATTGTTTGGTACTTGATTTTTCGCTTGATCTGGCACTGGTAGCACAAATTAAAGCAATAAATATAAAAAGGGTTGCCAAATTTTTTTTTCTTTTTATTGCTCACATTTTATAAACATTTCACTTGTCGGAGGATATCGGCCAACTATTCTTATGAAGCTGTCAAAAATGTCACTAAAAATCAAACTTGATCGCACTGCAACGCAAAGCGCTACATTTGTATCAGAACAATGCTCCATTCAGCAGTCGGGCAGAATACCTCGCAGCAAAAATCCTCCAAATCGTATAAAGTCGGCGAATTTTCCGTTCCGACCAGTGTTGCTATGAAAATATTTGGTCAAAACTACAATTATGACAGATTTCTATGGAAAAATCTTACTTCAGAAATTATTTCTCTATTTAAGTAAAAATTAAAAAGCGCTGAATACGAAAATGACAGCGTACAGCGAAAGCTAGTGTGCAAAAAATGTTGAAATAATATTTTTTTAAAGAACAAAATATATTATTTTGAATTCAGACAAAATGTGAGGCCCATGGTAGGCATTCTGTAAAGCGAAACGTTCAAACGTTTTCGTGTGCACGAAGAAATTTACTTAAATGTAACATAGGGCTTATCATTTTTGCGCATCTTACAGAAACTGACCACAGATTTCTGGTTGTTAAGAGACTGTAGCTAGGTTGAAGATCAGCAAAATGCAGACAAATCTCCACTTATGGCTAGAGCCGATTTTAAACAAACACATTCATTTGGAACTCACGGTTTTTGAAAAATTTGCAAAGTGCCGTTTCCAATAAAAAAAAATCCAAAAATATATACAGAACTTTCGAAAAAGAAGTCTCTAATTGCGAAACAACGTTCACGCTGTTGTCAGTTGTGTTATTTGGTTCATAAAGGTTAAACTGACGTGGAATATTCAGAAACAAATCGATATAAAATCACTCATGAATTTATAGAATCCGTCTGTACATGAACACTTTCCGCAACCGACCATGCGAGAAAAACTGCACAAAATCAATGCACAGATGTCGCTATCGTCGGTCGCGGTTAGTGCGTACTTTTCCACCCAAACTTTTCAGTTGCAAACGTCAGCTGTCAGCTCGCAGATGTTACTCATTGGAAAATGTTTTCGTGTGTGGTACATTTGTGCCGCGTTATTATCGTTCGTTTGCTGCTTCCTCTTTGTCTACCTTATAAGTGGGCAAGGGGAATACAAAAGATAAAACTTCGCAAATAACAAGCCGTGGGTACGAACTTCAAGACTTTGCTGAATATTTTAGCACCTAGAAGTATCAGGTATTAAAAATAATGAAAAAGTCACCACCTCTACTGTCATGCCGTATTCCGTTGACGTTTCGGTTTAGTCGCCATTTAAGTTTTATTTTCCGATGCTACTCGGGTCTCTCTCGCCGTATGGTCATAGGCCAACGTCGGAAGAGAACTTTTTACTTTTTTTTAATACCAATTCAAAACCTACTTACAAATTTTTAGAAAAATTGTTTTTTTTTTAAATTTTGAATTTGAAAGCAGTTGTTCTAAAAACAATGTTGATAGGTATAACTTCATAAAAAAAAATATGAAAGAACAGGTCTTCGGCTATGAGAACTTATGCAATACGTTGTTGTAAGTGTTGCCGTTGTTTTATGTTGCATTTTTTTTTTTAAATTGTCCCTTCCTTCGAAACGGGATGAAAAAATGTCCCTGCTTTAGTAAAAACTGCTTGTTTCCTACTTATCAATAATAATCCGTTATTACTTTTCGCCGCCCCCCTTTTTTCCTGTATTGTTTCCAGAATATCTCTCTTTTCATTTACATCACAGTCCAAAAGATCCACCCCTCCCGTCCTCCGAAAGCTTCCCCAAAAATTTGGCAATATATTATTCAAAATGTGTCATCCTTCACAGACAAATTGCCATTTGAGCAATCTGTTGAGTGTATCTCCTCAAAGGACACATGGCACATAAAACAGTGCCCATGGTGTATGCACATATCCGGCACCGGGCTCCACGTAATCACACAAAAAGAGTCAGCCATCAGGCCACCCTTCTCTATTTGTCATGTAATTCAAGTCATTGTAAAGGCGAAAGACCATTATCCCATTCATTCATAATCGTACATACAACATGCTGCGCACCCCAGGAGACTCAAGTGGGCTCTTGACTGTGAGTTTGTTGCCGTTCTAGCAAAGGTGTCCTTTGTCGTCCTTTAATTGCTGTTTACAGAGATTTCTGCTAATTCCCACCTACCCAACTGGCATATGCCCTCCTCTCTCATAGGTATCTGCAAATAATTTGCATTGTATCTGCGGCACTTGACATTCGTTTATTTGGCTGCAGCAGCTCCTTGAGTAGCGCACTCCTTGGGCCGGCATAAAGACGGTGCAAAGCACCGAATAAGTGTTAAAAGATACAACATACATCATTTGTGTTGATGGCACAATCATAATACAAACGCAAACGTATACCAGTGCCATCTATTATAATAGGCAGTCAGGCAGTGTGCGGGCATCAGGTCGACCGCGACGGTCTGTGTATATTGAGAGATACACCTTAGCCAGTGAGATGGGAGGATGAAGATGCAGAGTAAAGATACTCGCTCACCTACTATCCAGTATCCACGTACGGGCCGAAGCGGCTCCGACTTTGAGCGCACGACTGTCGATGTGAGCGATGGTTTATGTTCGTTGTTTGGCACTTTGGTGCTGTTGTTAGTCCAACCAACCTGGAACTCGTCCTGCGTTTGTTTTGTTTTTGCAAATTGCATATTTACATTTCGTTTAGCTGCAGAGCTCGCGCGGCGGCAGTTGTATCCTTTAATTCACTGGATTCACCGGCCGCACCCCACCGCTTGGTGTCGCCGACACCACGAGCTAATCTCCGCCAGCTTCCCGACAACTTCTCTAGATGTTTACTAACATTTTGTACTTTTTATGGGTGCTCACCTCTTTGATTCCATTTGATGATGCGGTACGGTTGGCGTACGATTAAGTGATGTCGGCGGCGGCCTTCTATTGAGCTCACTAATGGTGATGCTCCAAGTCTATCCACTGGAATTGATATGTCGACAGTTGGCCGATTTTTTTTTCCTCTTTTTTTCTTCTCCTCTGTGATTAGGTGCGAACGAAAGAGCAATCAGGGATGTTCGAAATTAAGTTCTTCGCTGGCTTACACTGAATTCGTATCTTCTCTTTCTTCGGATTGTTTATGAGTTTTCAAAAATCGAAAATTGCCCGCAGATATATTTATTTTCGAATTTGTGACGCACATATGGGCGTATGGATTTTGGGAAGGGGCATCTTTCTTTTTGATTCGAGCATCTTCAACACTCGATCTTGTGCCAGCGGCATGCTGAGTGAGTGCACTCATTACTTTGTGCTATAGAGTGTGCCGTTCGGATGCGGCAAGTGCCCACGGATTGAGCATTAGCACAACCATGTATTAGATAAATAAACCCATGGAACGAGGTGTGATCATTAAATTTAATTTCTTTTGAGATGAGTTACTCTAATGTTGCGTGCTGTATATTATTCTTTCTCCACGTTTGATTGAACAAGGAGTCGGGAAAGCTCGACGTGCACTTACTGAAATATTAGAAACAAATTCATTGCTGCAATGAAATGTAGCAGATTGTGTTTGCGTTGTATAGTGTTTTGGGAGAAAGAACGTCTACATCCAGTGGCTATAATTCGTGCGTTCGTCGTTTCTTGACCTTTAATGTGTAGGGTAGCAGAGGCACCCTTTTTATGAGTGTTTTGCAGAAATATTCTGCGAGTAAATAAACCTAAATAACTCATAATGAGCAGATGCAGATACTCGTTTGAATTGTGCCAACATTTACTTTCGAATTGGGTGAGATTGCTGAACGCGATGAAGTTGAAAATTGGCCTCTGTTTGACAGATTTTATATAATTTGCAGGAAAAGATTAAAAGAAAGGAACTCCGAAGGGGTAATGGCAACACCGCATTCTGTATGCAAAAATTATTACTAGTGTTTCCCATAATGAATTTCTATTTATAACGATTTTTTTTTATGGCTGTAGGCAATAAAAAAATCCATTTTTAAAATACGGCTGGCGGGAGTTTGTTGCAGAATGGGGGCTGACTACGCTATGCCTTCAGGTTCTGCTTAGGGCTTATGAACCTGAAATGCATAATTTTTTGTTTGTTGTTTTACTAAGTAAACTTTTATTTTATGTACAAGATGCGCCATCTTTTATGTCGTTACAATATGGAAACATTGAATGTTTTTGACATTTGTCAACCAATTGACTAGACATGTTTTTGAAACGTCCATGCATTGAACACAGTTTTTAGTATGAATCGCTTTAAACCGAAACAACGCAGCGAAATAGTGACGCTTTCCATTGAAAATACTTGATCCGTTGTGTTAATTCAACTTGGATATCGGGGAAAACAAACACCGTCTGACAACACGGTCATTAGGTGTCGATTTTCGTTGAACACGGGACAGTGTTCAACTAGAAAAGCGTTTCAATAAACTGGTTGAAGCGGTAAGAGAGAGTGTTGCCTTGTGTTGCAAATCAAACAATCCAGATCTTGCAACGAAAGTTGCCTGGACGGGTGCATTGACTGGCCACACAGTGCTGACCGTCGATTTGACCCTCCGGACCATAGACAAATCATACTGAGACGCCTAACTCGCAATACTCTTGCCGCAATACGCAGCGGAAGGGCCTCATATTTTTCGCGAGTGTTTTGGTGAGCCTGAATTTTTGAAGTAACGTTACATTTCAATACGAATTTCTATAGAACAATTAGCGCACCAAACTCCGGAAAAATATAGCTTGTGGACACGGGCCGGAGTTGGTGGGTTCAGCATGGTTTTTCTATGCTGCGGACTTATTTTGTTGAGTTAGATATTATTTTTGTGGTGTTATTTGAAAGGCAAAGTGTACGCCAGCAAGCCTCAGACCATTGACGAGCTCAAGGCAGGACTACTCCGCCCAAGACGGTCGCTACAAAGAGATGGAAAACGCAGGAAAATAGGCACGCATGTTATAGCAACAATTTCGAGGTAGTTAAGGAGTTTATCTACCTCGGAGTAAACATGAAATCCAGAAATGACATCCTAGTGGAGATCCTGCCAGTTTTGCTTTATGGCGCCGAGTGCTGGACGATAAGCAGGAAGGGAGAGCTGATACTGGGCTCCTTCGAAAGAGAAATTCTTCGGCGGATTTTCGGTCCTGTGTGCGAGGAGGGCGAATGAAGGAGAAGATACAACAGCGAACTCTATGAGCTGTACCAAGATGTGGATGTAGGTAGTCCAAAAGGCCAAAATACGTCGACTGCATTTGGCTCAGCCGCCAGGTTCGAGACGACAAGGAAGACCGAACCTCCGTTTCAAAGACCAAGCCATCGCGCTTGGTCTGGATAACTGGAAGCAGCGTGCCCGGGATCGCAGAGGATGGAAGGCTACAGTGTCTCAGGCAGAGACTCTCCACGGGTCAGGAGCCCGTTAAGTTACTAAAGTAAGTAACAACTCATCCTTCGATTTAATGGACATCCCGCAGTGGGCTCTGCTACTATTAGCTGTATGAAAATTAAAACGTAGATACTTAAACGATAAATGAAATGGAAATAGATGCCTTAAATACTGTCATTTGCAATAAACATGTTTTACCCAAAGGGCCACTTCAATTCAAATTATTTTTACATTTTAATGGGTATCGCTTATTAGACTTTAAAAAGAAACCCGCATAATAACAAAAACCTCAACCACACTTGTATAATAAATGAGAAAGTTTCGAGACAGTCGGGCACCTTTTTTTTATAGGTGATTTTGCGAATTTTGTTTTCGTTATAGGGTTGCTTTTGCAGCAACATTTGTACCTTTTTCCTGCCATTTTCAAACAAAAAGTACATTGGGTAAAATTTGCTCAAATTATGTACAATTTAAAATTTTTATTTATTTTATTACTTGGCAGCACTTTTTTTTGCACCTAACACAGTTTTTTTTTTATTGATGCTGATTTGACATGTACCTTTGTGCATAGTTCCACTGACAGCCATTAGCAATTTCAGAGCGGAGTGCGGCAAGGGCTCGACGAAGAAGTATAACTTAATTTTTATCAAATTATAAGTTAAAATTTGGTTTTTCCTACGTGGTTATTTTGCTTATTTGGGCTTATTTTGCTGACGGGGCATGTGCGTTCCATTCATGTCACCTTGCTTGCCGGTTCACAATTTTAGAGTTTAGTTTTAAACAATCTTTTGCAAGATTTTTTTATAACAATAAATAAACTATAAAATTTAAATTACGCCTTTTATTAACAGGAATATTTTGCAAAAGTTTTACAGTGTTTAAAAAAAGCTTTTTCTTTTCGAAATGTTATCTTTATTACTGTTTACTAATACTCGCCTATCCCAAGAAAGCTTCAGGTTGTCAAGAGTGCAAAATATGTATAATAGAGGGTGGCGCATGCGTCAGACACTGTTTTAAATTTTAATAATACTTTACCTACTGTTTTTCTTGCAATACTTAGATATATTAAATATTCGGAAATTATTTAAATATTGTTGTTTGAAACTGCATCCTTTAATATACTCGTGTGTAAATGTTTCTGGCTGTAATGCTTGAATATCATATTTCAAATATTAGCTTTGGGCTTCTAATTACTTTTTTAACGTTTAACTTAGAGAAAGGAAAATTATTATTATTTATGTAGGTTGATAATAATTTTAAATGCTCAAAAAGTGTGGGAAGCTTTTCGGCAGGTGAAAATGGCATAATCCATTAGTTCATGATATTATCAACTCGAGAAAGATAACTAGGTTGAATTGAATGGTGCAAAAACAGTTACAGGATCGTTACCGCGCTTGGGAATTATAGTCAATCCATATGCGGACCGTTTGCCTACTGAGCTAAGGTGATTGATAGAAAAAGCTTACAAAGTTCATTGCTCCCTGGTCTATTTCGTAAAAGTGCTGCAAAGAAGTTAGGAAATATTCGAACGCAGTAAGCCGCACATCTGGTAAAATTTTGAAAAGACTACCGCCACTATTAGGAGTGTGTTAGGCGTTTCTTGCAAAAGGACCTGATGATGTAGTTGGGTCTTATTGTTATGTTCTGCAAAGTTCTTTTATGCTGTGAGACGAGTAAGAAATCTAAAAAAGGTGTCTCAGAGACATCCACACTTACGTCAAATGTTGTGATTGTTGATAAGCGATATGTTTTGTGGTACTTTTCCTATGAGTCGAAGAAGGTTTCGATGGTTGCTGGATGACAAAGCATATGCTAGTAAACTGCCTTCAGAGAAAACAAGTAGGTTGAGGTCGACCTTCAATTGTGCGCATCACCTATGGGGTATTTTTCATCCTCTGATGCGTATTCTACCTGACTATTTTAGATCCTTTTACTATCTTAGCTGTTTTGTCTTTTAATTGTCGCTTAATAGCCCGCAAACCTTGTCAGTCCATTTGTCACAAGGCAGACTTGTACCCGAAGAATCTTTTCATCGTCATAATGACGGCAAAGTTACAAATTTCTTTCAACTCATTCCAAGACCAAGATGTACTGAAACCCTAGGACTGCTATTTTTAAGGCTGTCCGGATTGGTTCTTTTTTGATTGTCGATCAAGTGGACACTCTTTCTATTTCTGCTGGTGAAAGGATAGCCGATAAATCTAGTCAAGAAAATCTTCCTTAAATACTCCATTCACATTCAGAATTTCAACTAGGCATCTAGGTCCCGTCCCATCACACAAATTTGACAGGCTAAGCAAGTTATTTCAAAACCTAACAATTTTTTTTTTATTTTTTAAACATTCAACCGTAGGTACTCATATCTGACTGTCCTTATAAATGGACGTTACCGCGCGACCACACAGATAAACGTTCAACACGCATCAAGAGTGATTTTGACAATTTAATTGGACAGGTGAATAGACGCAGTTGCAAGCTATCTAGTCTAATTAAATCTATGTAGTTGTCGTTAATCAACTGGGTATCCGAGCTTCCTTTTTGTCGTTTTGATTTGTTAAACAAATTTTTATTTGTAGATATTTAATGTTATTTTATAATAAGAATCGAAAATCTCTTGGAAGCAGTGATGCCACTTTTTTCGGACTGAATTGCCCATGACGATTATCAAATATATTCAAAAATTCGCTTTTTGCTTATGCCGACTTTAAAAACGACAAAACGCACTATTTTCTTCTGTTCTGAGAGGTAACAAAATACCCCTTTTCGTCCTTTTAGCTTAGTATGAAAGGAAAAATGCCCGCGAAATGGGTAATAACCCACGATCTGACATAACTGCTTGGAAGCGTATATTTTTGTTCTGAGGTAATTGCAGTGATTTTCTTCACTTTTCCTTTTGCACGCTTTTTATAAACCAGGGCCCTGGTACGAAAAAACTTGTTTCAAAGATACTCGTACTGTGAATACACAGAGGACTAACAAATTTTTGTAACTTACTTAACCGACTTCACTTAACCGACATTATTTTGGTAGCGAGTTGGGTATCGTGGTATAATTTGCACAATTTGCAAACAGCAAAACCAACCCGGAACGGTTTGCCATTCTTCCCCTTCTTTACCTGCAAGTGACAGGTCCATGTTTGCGGTTATATTTAACACCCCAAGGCGGTTTCATTATGTTTTATTTTTTAGAAATTTCAAAGTTTACCTTTTTTAATCTTACATTAAGGGTTGGTAGATGGCTACTTCACATCCCTCATTATTTAGCCGCCGGACAAACGGAAGGAGTATCTTTAAAAATTTGGTTAAAACACAAACTGTTTGTATTTGAAAGCAGAACAAGAATAAAAAACGTCTTTACACTTCAGTCCAACCCAACAGTTAAGGGTTTCATGCTAACCTAGCTTTCTAACGTTTTTCTCCGCCTGAGAGAATCGGCAAACAAACAGCAAATCCTTTGAAGAGGTAAGCGGCAAATATTTTCACTTCGCAGCCGGATATCAATGCACCAATCTACCTGTGAAATATTTTCCGTAAACAAAGGGAATTTTGAAATTATATTTTCCAAATGAACACAGGCGTGCGGCAGCGGTGTACACGCTGTACGGTATACGGTGTACCAACCCTTGCCAAACAAAGCGTAAAGTACTGAAGTGCGGTGGCCGTGAAAGTCCCGTAGAAATATTAAATTCTTATTATTGTGCCATCATTCCGGGTCCGTCTCTGCAAACTCTCTGCCGCAGCGTTCTTGGATTCATTGGTGTAAACATGGGGGGTTCAACCGGGAAACAATCATCGTGCTGTGCACCTTTTGTGGTGGTGAGTTTTATTTTTTATTTCTTTAATTGGAAGGGGGGATTTGAACTGCATTATCGTTACGTTATTAATAAAATGTTGATTATTTCGTTCGACCCTTAGACGAAGACATGCTGCCGGCTTTCGCTTGAAGAAGCCTTGGTATTTGTTAGAAAAAAAATCGAAATCTGTTTGCTTCAGTGAGCCCGGTGGAAGTAGGCACGTGCTTGATAAATAATTTTCATTGATTTCATAAGAAATAAATATGTTATTTGGTTTTACAACAGTGGGCCGGGGAACTCAGGAACGCGGTGGATTATAAACTATTTCAGAGGGTGCTGTCGGAGGGCGTAAGTTGTCTCAAACATAGGTATTTACTGACTCTCATGAGGGATGGATCGGATAGCTTATGTGTAATTGAAAATAAACCACCCCTTGGTTGAGAATCCCTTTTTGTGCATAAATATGGGCTTATCCACTTTATGAATATGTAGAGCATTGTTATCTCTTAATATTCGGTATATTAAGATCGGGTTAAATCTAGAGAAGGTATGCATAAAGTAAATAAATAAAGTAAAGCATTGATATGAACCTTATGTAGATAGACGAAATTTCACACTCTCCAATTAAGGTCTAAGGGCGATTTTACTTGCGTACAGAATGCAATGATGGGTTAATGAGAAAGTAACTCTAAGTGTCGGATTCTGCATCGAATTGTTAGTACCTACCTTTTGTTTATGTTAAAAATAAAAACTCGTGAAACCCTAGGAATTATGACAAGCTAGAACTGTATATTGACGCGCTGGATATTACCTATTGGAAAAATTGTTACTTACTTCCGATTCAAAGCTGAGGTTTAAATATCCAGTTCAAGGGTTTTCTTTTTGGAATTTTAACTTTGTTATGCTTCGCGTGTGCGGTTAATTGCTATGACTATAAAAGCCACCAAAAGAAAAGCACGTTCCTGTGTGTCCTAGAAAGCTACAAGTTTCAGACCCTTGTCTATACACAAAATGTTGGTGGTAAAAGATGAAAGGTGCTTAGTTGGAAAAGAACGTTTCAATAGCAAGATGTAGTTTCCGTGGGGACCAAAGACAAGAAGTCGCACACCGATGATCGTTAATTTGTGAAGTTTCTGGATGGCCGAAAGTATCCAAGTTTCATCGGGACCTACGTCCACAGATATTCGTGGTTCTTTGAAGCCCGATGACAGGAAGACCCCCAATAAAAAACGTAATTTCGTAAGAGCATGCGACTAAGCGAGCTTTCTACTCCTGTGCTTCAATGTACAAGGTGACCAAAAGAAGTCATCCGATGTTTCATGGCAATCAATTGTGACGGCACCCATTTGGCCGATATCATCTTCCTGACTTGACCAATAAAATTCTAAAGGTTCAAATAGACATAATCAAAAAACAGAATCGAACTTTTCCATTTAGAAAAAAAATGAGATCCAAACAACATCGGTTGACTTTTTTGGCCCACCTTGCATAATCAGACCAATTGACCTGTGGGACCCCTGAAAAATAAAACCGGACTTCGGCGGAGAAGCAAACAAAAAATAAGTTAACTCAGCTAATAAGGGTTGATTTCCAAGAGACAGGTGTATATTTAGAATTCCGTACCAATCGAAATCAACTTCTGTGCAGGAAAGTCATTATCTGGTACAAGAGTTTGTTTAACTACGACTTAAGCTAAGATTACACTTGCCATTTTGAGTAGCAAATTTTGACACATGCTGAAGTCACAAAAATTCGGTCATTCGCTGATCACTGGTACTTTCAGCATAGAAAAATTAAAAACCTCAAAATATCGAGAGAGAAATCTCTCAATTTCAAGAGAAGTACCTGATCGGTTTTCTTACAAAAAGTTTAAGATATGTCATTTTGACATTGTCAAAAATGCAGCATCAACAAATTAAGTTAAAACTAAATTTTTTATAAACTAAATACCTATTAAACTTGCCATTTTGAATGCGCCGATATATTCCAGCAGAATATTCGATTACAACTTTTTCCTTCGACATCGTTGAAGACGCAAATAAATAGAGTTTTACTTGTCAAACTTTTGAGCTGTCACTTAGTTGTCAGTTTTAATTTTTCAGTAGGTAAGTCGAAACTCCGCGAGTAGGAAATTAGGAAGACATGAAAAGAGGGGAAATGGATTTCTCTCCCATTTTTTTTTCAATTTTCTCAGTACGTGGTTGCATTTGCACAGTTTTTTAACATATTTTTAATAATTTTACATTCTCTAGAAGTACCCCAACGAACCTTATACTCGAAGTCACTGAACTAAAATTATACAAATGCTTACTTTTAGGGGTAGGCAAATTGCATTCTTTTATGGGTAAATGAGGCGGTCCATCGAAGGCAGGTTCTAATCCAAAATGATTTATATTTGAAAACGTTACTATGGAAATATTGCGGCACAAATTAAATGTCACCAAAATGCTTTCAATTGACTGATATGCATTTTCTATGGGGAATTCATAAATTAATTTTACCAGCCTTGATGGCGACACAAAACCACGAGTTTTTGTTTCTGCACATCTATGGCACAGTACCTTTCGAATGATACAAGTTTCATTCTCCTTTTTTCATTATAAATACTTAAAAGTCTACGGAAACTTTGTATGTTCTCGTGTTAATATTATAATTTTTTTAAATGTTTATTTGGACTTCTAAGTGAAAGGAAAGAACTAAACTAAACAAATAAGCTCGGAGAGGTTAAATCGGCCAATATTGCCGGTCAGTTTAAATTACTATTAAAAAAATTATAGTCACGATTGTTCCGCGATCTTGTGGAGTATAGCGTTCCGTGGTTTGTCCATGTGTGCGCAAATTAAAACAATTATAAAATCTTCCGCTTGGATTATATATTTTGATCACACTGTATAACTTTCTTATAATGCCCGGGAAACGGGAAACGGATAGTGACCATCAGCGTTATCGTTTCGCAATTTGACACTTTTTTCGAGAGCCTGGCACAATTTTTTTTGCTATTTTTTATAGTTGGAAAAGGCGCGTCGCAATTATTTTTATTTAAAAATTTAACAAGGCTGCCTAGAAAAATAAAGAATGTTAAGCTAATAACTTTGAGATTTTTAAAAAATTCCAAGTTAAAAGTTCTTGGTTCAAATAATTTTTTTGGTAACAAGAACTGGTTTTTAAATTTTTAAGAATCAAGTATTCGGCGTAAGGATAATATACTCTCTATAATTATTTTATTACATCATTGCCAACAATTTCATTCTTAAATTCAAGATTTTGATACTTGGGTTAGTTTTAACCAAAGAAAGTTTGTTGGCATTACAATTTTTTTGAGTGTATTTAGCGAGACGTACTTCTTAAATATCATGCGAAAATAGTAAATTTGCAGAATAGCTTTTATTCTTCATAGGCCCATTTTCTTTGCGACTTTTCAGAAATCTGCAGCGGTCACCCTGGTGACCAGTGCTCGGTGCTCGCTGTATGCAGTTGTTATGGACATATACTCTGCGGGGGAGTTTCATTACAAATTTGTCGACGGGAGCACCGATTTCAGTTGCCATAAAATCCAGACTTATAAAAACACACATCTCAGTAGGTAGCTCAACGAAAGATATCCCAAAATTCGTATAGTAAAAAAATCCTGCCCTAGGAACTGACATAATAAGACCAAAGATCTATCTGGTCGCAGTGCCCTCTGCAAAACGTTAACACGCAGATTTGTTAACCTACCTATAGCTAAAGGTTTTAGGTGCCAGTGATACCGTCTTTTAAAGAACATCACAGTCAAAAATTATAGCCGAAGCCTAAAAAAGCTCTGAAAGCTGAATAATTAAATTTTTCAAATTCAAATTCAGGGCGTAGGCTTGTCGCTATGAAGCAACCGCAGCGTTATCTCCTAGAGACGCACGATGTGTTTAGAAAGCCACCTCTCAGTAGGGACCAGACCGACTATATGTGACAAGAAACTTAACTGTCTGTACTCAAAAAGCCTTTAGTCAAGTTTTCTAGTCCGAAAAAACCCAATCCCTCTCCTCTAATTGGTACTATTTGCTTTCCCCACACACTCCAACACGAATTCGCTCCCTTCTCTGATGGTTCTATAGGTACAAGCCTTAGCCCCTTCAACACAACTTAAGAACCCTTGCGCCTAATCAAGTATTTGACAATTACAACACAAGAAGATGTTCAACTACATGTCTTTCCACCTTAACAAGTGCGTTAGGTAAACACGTTTAAATTAATCAAACAAGAGTGCGGGTATCTGGAAAGCGGCAGAAGGTGACATGTACGCACAGATGAACAAATACAAGACAAGGATTCACCATCGACCATGAAAAACTGTTGGAAATAATGAAAATAGTTTCAAGTTTAATCACCCACCCCCCCGGTGCCTGTGCAAAAAAAAACAACAAACCACGGATGTTTGCATTTTGTTCGATAAACACGACGACGACGACGCCTTCGCACGGGGAAACTTATCCTTATAATTGTAATGAAAAATTCCTTCAATAAATTGCTCTCGACTTGAATGCTTCCTATCGCAAAATGAAAGGTAAATAAGTTCGAGCACGACGGGCAAAGTCCGTGGAGTACGCGAAATTGAGTTTAGTTTCGTTTTGCCCTGATCCAAGCCCCTGTCTATGTTGCTGTTCGTCCAGAGGGTTGAAGTCGAATGTGTTGCGATTGCGAACGAAAAGGGGGATTAACCCATTGAAGCGGTAAAATGACGAAAATATTTATTTGCCTTCCTTCGGAGTGTTTTCCCTGTGTGTTTGCTGTTTTAGTATCTGGGGGATCAATTTCTATTTTTCTTTTACTCCGCAGTTTAGCATATTAAAAGTTGGTTTTGTTTTCTTTTCTTTTTCCTGTTGTGATTCTTCTCTATTGGGTATTTGCGTTGTGATTCTCTAAATACCAGCTTGATGGGTTGTGGAAAAGGATAAGGATAATAGAAGACAAAGGCAAAACGGAGTGCCATCGGCTCAGAGAAGGATTTAAAATCGGAGAATGAAAAAGTCCGGTACTTCTTCTTCGTTGAGTAGGTAAACAAAAAAAAATTAAAAAGCCCAACAAACCCTTTTCATAAACATCATCCAGCAACGGAAGGACAGTTTATAATTGTGGAAGTTGCGAGTAAATAAACATAAAACAACAAGCCAATGATGTGGTGCGAGGAGTCAGCCTCCTGGGCTGTTTGGATTTTGTATTCATTTGTCGTAACTTCCGGGCACAATTGAACAAGTTTTGTTTACTCCTGGGCTGGCGTAGCATGGCCCTGTGTCTGACAGTTGTTTTTGTAGGGTATTTCTACCTGTCTGAGAAAAACAAATTAGGGGACTGCTGCACTTACCGAGGCAAAAGTTATCGCGGACACAAGGACTAAAGAACCGATATAGAGGTGGGACTGGGTAGGGTAGTCGCGGAAGTTTGTCAACACTATGATCGGGAAATGGTGGTAAAAGCGCAAGCAAAATGGGTTCACTTTCTTCAAAAAAAATGCGAAGCAAAATACCTCACTTGAAGGACACAATCGTTAGTTTTCCAATCCCAATAGCGAGGTGAAAAATGACAATGAAGCGTTGCAGCTAAATACAGAATTGGATCGATGAATTGTTTACCTGAACTTTTTCCCCGTTGTTCTCTTTACCACCAGCTCCATCATTCCGCAAAAGGAAGTCCTCCAACAACATCAGTGTCATATACGAAGCAGAAAAAAACCAAGTGACAGCTAAAAAGTTTGCAGATAAACAAAGCATATTTTTAACGACTGGAGGTTAAAGATTGCCGAAAAGTTTATAATTAAAAAAATAAAAAACATTGTAAAACTGCATAAAGTATGACCAAGTTTAGTATTTTAAAATGCTAGAAAGTTAAAATAAGAGGAATTGGCATGATTAACAAAACACTACTCTGGTTATAGGAAAGTTATACTGGAAGTTTTTTTTATGTGTAAACCAAAAACTGTCGATCTGTCAATTTGCGACTTGTGTTGGACTTCGCCAAGTCCTCTATAGGAAAAGCGGTATAAATGAAAAACGAAACACGATATAGGTAATGGAAATCTTCTTCGTCGTCAGAGGGTCGACAATTGAGCCCAAAACTGCAGGTGGACTAGTAGCCAAGAAATCAAGCTTTTTAGTCAACACGCGTGACACATCTTTGAACAAATTCTGTACTCCAATTTATTACTGAGCCCACAAACCACATAAGGCCCTAGTTATAGAGACACGAAAAACGAAACCGTAAAAATGTCCTTTTGCTGGTTTTGACCACTTCAACCTAATGGTTGAACTCAATCATGGTCTTAAAATGTTGCTTATGAATTGAAAAGTTGATTTATCGAAATAAAAACCAAATTATCTTTAATTTTTTAGAAAAATAGTTTACCTATTCATTTTTCCGATCAACTTCTCAGTGAATTCCACAGAACATAAAAACCAAATCATTCCACTGAAATATTTAATTTTTTTACTGTTCCATCTGTCAGAATTTTTGTTTCTGATGGCATCCAATCAATGGTGGTTGATTTGTTGTTATTCCGCGATTCCCATTTCAATATCGAGTGTGGGACGCGTTGTAAATAATAGTTTTTCTTAGTTCCAGGTTAAAAATTTTTCGCTACATTTTTATACAGTCGAACTTCGATAACTCGAACCATCATTTGCCACAAAAAAAAATTCGAGTTATTAAAGGACCCAACCCAAGGAATCCGTCGCATCCGTTGCGGCAATATATTCGACTGACAGTTTGATAGAATACACAGCAGTGGTGCCATTTATGCATTTTGTATTCTAAATCTAGCATTTTTAAACTTTAAATTGCATAAAAGTTTACAAAAAAAATATGCTATAGCAATCTAGTATATTTTCTATTTTTAAAATAAAAACTTTATTCCCACCATAAGAAAATATTCGCGGTATATTTTCAATAATTAAATGTAATTTTCATTGCTAAAAACTGAATTCCTTTTGTTCCTTATAGATAGAAGTCATTTTATTGTTTTTTTTAACTTTTTGTAATAAAATCGTTGTTTTTAAACTTTAGCATATTTTGTCTTGTTCCCCCAATTTAGCATCTTTTTTTCTTAGTTTGGAATATTCCGCTGGAAAATTTCTGGCAACACTGATACACAGCACCTTATGGAAGCTGACCCATAAGCTGCGCACGTTCCGGATATGACGGATAAAGTAGGTTTACTTTTTTACTTTTCTGTCCGTTGCATCAGTTGACGATGACGGTTCTCACAGCGAGAGAGGCAGCACTTTTATTGGTGGAAATGGAAATATTGAGAGCATGAGAGAAACTGTCATTGGCTGTCGCCAGTTTTCTTATATGGTGGGATTTCTTCCCTTTTGTGGGAATTTCGATGTCCATAAAGCCTTCCATGGGAAAAAATAAAAATCCATTAAATGTTTGCTAAAATTTCATCAAAATTGATAACTGCATTTCACCACGATTAAAAACACGCTGAATGTACATAAAAAGAGCTTCTGTAAATCGCTTTTTAGAAAGATTTTCTGGTATCAAAATCTTGTAGTGCAAAAAGGAAATCATTATAAATATTAACAAACTGGGAATTTTATAACTAACATAATTTAATATGATTTTTATTTCCGTAAAGTATAAATTTTACTTTTAAAAGAAAGATTTATTCACAAAAAGTACATTTCAAGGCAATTATTTAAAAGGGAATTTGAGTACGGTGATTAGGGAAATATTATTACGTTTCGTGGGAAATATTAGGACAGAGTACTTAACCACTGGCTGTCACCGTATGCGACGAATTCTATGGGACTGCTCGTTCCGTCGAATCCGTCAAATTCAGTGCCCCCGAAAGCGATGCATTCTAAAACGAACTAGTAAAAACACACAGAATTAGGAAATTCCCCCTTAGAATTCGGCTTATCGAAGGTGACGCCAAATAATCTCTTCGAGTTATCAAGACATTCGAGTTATCGATGTTCGACTGTTTATATTTTTCTGTCAGATTATTTTTATTCTCATAATTTTGATTTTTCTACCTTTAACGCACGGAAGGTTTCCCGAAAAATTAAAATTCCAACAAAGAGGTAGAGTAGCCACGATGGAGGAACACTGCCGCCACTTAGAATTTTATTTTATTTTTGCTGCTTCGCACGTATTCACAATTTTACATCAGGCAGAACTGCCAGAATCGGGGAGCGGGCAGACGTTGGAACGATGAAATGAAATGAAATGAAATAATGAAATTTAATTTGTACTGACACCAAAGTGACAGTAAATTTTGCTGACAAATTTCTTGCTATAACCGCCTAAACGTAAAAAAAACTCATTTTTATACTGTTCCAACTTTTTTGGGTAGCATTTTACGTTTGGCTAAAACTGAGGCCCAACTCAGATCGGTATCCGGTGTTTGAAGAGTCTACCAGTATGCTGCCTGAGTCGGTACATCGATAACCGCAACAATTGGAACTGAAACGGAATGCACAACCAGAAGTTAGCCCAAGTTGAAAAAGCTAAGTAAACCTATATCTGTAGCAGCTCAATAATGAGTTAGAAGGTTCTATCAAGACCCGCGAGAAGATTGTAAGTCAAAATATTGATGGAACTGCGTCCATTCCTATGAATAAACGCGACTAGGACTGACTATGCAACAGAGAGATTCAGGGATTTAACTTATACCGCCAAAACGCCAAGTGCTCAATGTTTGTCTTCGGGAAGTCGATTTGAGGTAAGCTTGTACCGCCAATTATATCAGTTGATTCCAGTAAAATGGAAGTGATTGTAACCATCATTAACTTGGAGTGCGCAACTGGTGGCAGTTAGTCAAAGATCACGCTAACTTGGGAGGCATATTGGGTGAGGCCGCAGCCCGGACTGTAGCGCCACCTAAGTAAGTAAGTGAGTAACTCCTAACCATATCTGCATGTGCTCAGTGTCATTCGCTTTGGAAGTCTATAGAGAATGGATTGGAGTTTTTACACCATCGGCAAGCTGCCTAGCAGGCTCTTGAAGTATTCCGCTCGATGGAACAATGTGATGCTGCCTACGAAATTTGCTCGGGGTCACATTCAGTTTGCATAGTTGCAGGTGACCCTATCTAAAAATAGGGAAACCGCATTTCCGGTAAAAACGCTTGAATACTCTAGAAATTCCTCTTGAGCTGCATCTTTAGTAGGTAACGTGAAACCAACGAAAACCATTTAGTTGTGAAATGTCAGACAAATCCAAGTGGTCAGTATCTCAACACATACCTGCCATCCTAATGGATTCATCATAACGCGACTGATATAAAACCTCACTGGTTCTTCCAGCTAAATAAAAAAATTAATTGTCAGTGCCGCATATCGAATTTCAAATCGAGGCCGTTCCGGTAAACATTCATCGCCACTCTCGTCGTTTGACCACATTCGATGGCAAAATTGACTCCAGACACACATCTTCTCGCCTCCAAAATGCATCCAGTAATTCTGTCCGACAAACACTCACGAAATCCCGAACTCAATCCCAACATAAATTTGTGTTCTTAATTAAGTTTTCCAAACTCAATAATACCCAAAAGATAAACAATCAGAAGCTGGCAGAGCGCTCCCTCGAATTAATTCTAAATTAACCGATTCATTCCTTTTGTTTATATTTTGTGAGGGAACCAAAAAAAAAACACCTTGCATACCAAAGCATATAGGTGCAAGAGTGTAAAATCGAAAATAGAACCGCGAACGAAGCGTCTCCTCCACCTCCAGTCGCACTGATGCCGATACGGCTCAAGCATAGTTGACGTTTCGTTAACCACATTGCCGCATCCCGACAGTTTTGTTTATTTGTTCGAGCAAACAATTCCGCCCCAGATCCTTTTCCATTCATTCTTCATGGAAGTGACAACCGGAGAGAGAAAGAAGACAACCAGCGGAAAACCGTCATCGACGTTGCACTAAAGAGATTGTTTACGTTGAATCGAACACCGCTGCAGCCATAGAGAAAGTCATAACCCTCTACACCAGCGAGCCATTCTACTCGTACAGAGATAATCAATCCATCGATTTATTGAAGGATAACCTAAACATTAACAATTCCCCCGCACAAGATCCTTTGATAAGTCAACAACAAAAGCAATAACACGATGCCGAGAAGAAGACAATTAACCAGAGATTGAGGAACAGCGAAGAAATGGGGAAAAATTGTTGACATCTAATTAGGGCGGGGACGGAGAGCGTGGAGGTGATACCAACAAAACCGATCCTTAGTGGAGTCGGGGATCGCTGAACGATCAGCGATCGTGATCGTTGATCAGTTTGATGTGCTCATCGGCTGGCTCTGTATTCGTAGCGTCTATGGCTTCATGAAGAGTAATTATCGTTCCCAAGATCGGACGTAGGTGATCTGCATCAGGCGTGCTCACTCACTGTCAGTCATGGCCGTCGCGTCTTTATTAAGCGGTGGTGGACCCCGTATAATCAACTTTAATAACTTGACATCTTGTTTATGGTATATATCACATATTAATGCGTTTAAGTTCTGCCAGTCGGTTACTGTCGATCATTAATTTGAATCAATGGTTCACGCTTTTGTGATTTTGCACTTGATGCATGGTATCGGTATCAAGTAGCGTAGACACACAAGGACAAGACACAAGTCGCTAGACTAGACAGACGAGAGTATAGTTGAGCACAAGTACGTCAAACGCCATATAGTTAATCACGAATTGGCAGTGTTCTCAATTGGATGCTAATATGTTTCAGTTTGATTAATTCAAGTAAAACGAACTAGTACGTTATGTAGGTATGGAATGACAGCAGCCACCAGCTCCGACTGCGGCTCGTGTTATTTGTTTTCTTGTCTTGATCTCAAAAACAATCGGTAAAAATAGAACTTGTTTGAGGGACTTAGAGCAGTACTCTTCAGTGATGCCAACCCGGACTGATGTTTTTATGCCTGAAAAAAATTCGATCCGGTCGAAATTCTGTTTTTAAAATTCTGCTTTGCACAATTCCGAGTTTCAAATTTAAAGCAAAACAAGTAAAAGCGTTATCATCGGCCTGGCCGATGCTTTGATACCCTCCACTGCATACAAGTCATGCAAAATTGGTTTTGTATGGGAGGTACCAGAACTACTTGACCGACATAGCCCATTTTTAATACCAACCTAACGACAATAAAAAGAAGTTCTTTCACAAAACTTCATTCGCCTAGGTTGATTCCTTTGGACGCTACCGTGTTTTCAACAGAAAGAGGGACACATGGGTCTAATATTGATTTTGTATGGGAGGTACCAGAACTACTTGACCGACATAGCCCATTTTTAATACCAACCTGACGCCGATAAAAATAAGTTCTTTCACCAAATTTCATTCAGCTACGTCAATTACTTTGGGCGCTCTCCGGTGACTCCTTCTTGGCGTTACAAATGTAATGACAAAGTGAATAGGTATACCTTCCTGTGGAGGGTATAAAAATGCAATTTAAAAAAAGAAAATGTTGTCTTTTGAACATTTAGTAATTTAGTGAAGCAGAATTTTAAAAGAATTTTGCAAAAAGAATTTTGACCCCAGTCCGTTTTTGTGCCTTTTTCAAAGTAACTTGTGTTGCAATGCTATTACAACGAACGTTTCGTACAAGGTGACTAAAATTTGCTAACCTTAGTTTGTCGGTCGATAGGTATGTAATTGAATCTGTTTTGCTCTCTGTTATTCAAGAAAATTACAGAGAATTTTGTTCCCACTTTTCGTATATACTTTTGTCTGACGTCGAGTATAAGTCAAGTTGAAAATTTGAAAATAAGCATGACGCGCAGTTTTAAATGAAAATAAGTGATGCGACTTTGATCAAAGTACCAGATTTAAAAAAATACAAAATTTAATTGCATAGATTGAAGTAAAAACATTTCACAAAAATGTATGCCTTATTGTCTCAAAATTACTCCTCAATGCCTCAAGCTTTGGAATTGTGCCTAATCACTGTTATGTCCTAGTTTGAAGCTGGTTGTAGGACCCACTCGAAAAATTATTTATTTAAAATCAACAAGCTGTCGGTTAAAATCTACCAAGTTATGCTGTTAATAAGGCTCCTACAGAGTTGCCCCCTTATTAATAAACGCTGCGTAAAAGTTATCAACTCGTTATTCAGAAGTAAAATTTTAGTAAAATTTTTGTATGCTATCTGATGTCTACTAGCTAACTAACTTGTGCACATTTGTTTATTAATATGGGGGTTAGTGAATTAAAAATAACCCAGTCAACTTGTTAAAACTCGGTTTAAAACAACCGATTACCAATTTCCCCCAAATATTCCCGGTCGTAAATAACAAACGAACTCGGTAGAATTTTAGCAACTGGCTAATATTAATCTATAGAAACTTGGTTGACAGCGACTGATAAAGTGTGTTTTTTCAGCAGCATTGGATTAACATTTTTATCTCGGTAGATTTTAACAACGAATACCTACTCGTTATTTTTCGAACCGGGACTAAATTTATTTTAAGCCAACTGAGCAAAATTGCCAATTTTTGCGCATGGCTTTTCGATACTAAACAGCTAAATCATATCTGGCAAGTTTGAACTAAAGGGTGATTTTTTAAGAGGTTTAGAACTTTTTTTAAAAAAAAAACACAAAAAATTCGAAAAAATGAATGAAATATTTATTTGAATCGATAGTTTGAACCTTGCAATTTAATGTTTAAAGATAATTTCATGCAAATGTTGACCGCGGCTGCGTCTCAGGTAGCCCATCCGCTGAGTCCAATTTTGGCATACTCTTTCACACATATCGGCCGGTATCTCACGAATGAATGCATGGATGTTGGCTTCCAGTGCGTCAATCGAAGCGGGCTTGTCCCTATACACATTAGCCTTGGCATACCCCCACAAAAAATAATCTAATGGTGTCAAATCGCACGATCTAGGCGGCCAATTGACCGGCCCGAAACGTGAAATTAACTGTTCACCAAACTCGCCTCGCAATTGCGCCATTGTTTCGCGTGCTGTGTGGCATGTGGCACCGTCTTGTTGAAACCACATATCATGCAAGTCAAGAACTTCCATTTCGGGCAAAAAAAAGTTTGTTATCATCGCTCGGTAGCGTTCACCATTGACAGTAACGCTGCGATTCGCATCATCTTTGAAGAAATATGGCCCAATAATGCCGCCGGCCCATAAACCGCACCAAACAGTGGCTTTTTCGGGATGCATTGGTAGCTGTTGCAATGCTTCTGGCTGATCTTCACTCCAAATGCGGCAATTTTGCTTATTTACGTACCCATTCAACCAAAAATGAGCCTCATCGCTGAACACAATATTTCGATAAAAAAACATTTCGAACCGAGCACGAATTTTGATAGTAAAATTCAATAATTTGCAAGCGTTGTTCATTTGTAAGACGATCCATGGTTAAATTGCAAACCAAACTGAAGCTGTTTGACAGTGACACAAGGTACTAAACACACGTCAGCTGTCAAAACCAGTGTTGCCAAAACCAAACCAGCTAAAAAATCACCATTTATAATATCAGTTGCTCGCGAACTTTTTTAATTTTTCACCCGGAAAAAGGTGGAAATCTTTTAAGACACACTTTGACTGTAACCACTGTCACTGATACAAATTTATTCCGTACTTTACTATGAGTTATGACGTATCAAGCAATTTTTGATTTAAAACGTTCGCCAAGAAGCTTTCTTGCTGTTAGAGGATCCCCTCAGGGAGATGTAGCATCAACGCTCCTATGGACGATCGCATTACATTCAAGTCTATGCCGAAGGCTTGGGGTTGAATTACCCCATCCATGATTGATTACTACGTGCCTGATTTTGTTATTATTTCGTAAGTAAAATCCACAATATTCTGTGTCGTATTCCTCGCTCACGGACGCGATATTTCAACCACTGGAAACCATCTTCAGAGTCAGTCATGAACCAATTCTAACAAGTCTCATACGGAATTCGCTAAAAGAGTTTAGGAACAGAATCAGTGTAAATGCGTCAAACACTTAGATACAAGAGTAGCATATGCAGAAGGAGACATTAACCTCCAAATTTACAGGGTGGGCCAAAAGAAGTCATCCGATGTTGTTTGGCTCTCATTTTTTTTCTAAATTATAAATAAACTCTGTGCCAGGGAATGTCTATATAAGACGAGTTCTCAGAAGGTCAAACATCAGCACACTCTCTTCCCAAGACCAGAACCATTTGGTGGCCTGGCAAAAATAAATACAAAGGCAGAGCTAGATTCCTGATGGTTATATTCCCAAATGAAGCTATCCAAATAAAACACCATACAGGATATGCCTTAAGCTTTGATGCAATAGATCTCTTAGGTCGCAGTGTCAGCCATCAGGTCATGGGACTTATTAAAAAAAAAAAAAAGGTTCGTAAGCTTATAAGAAGTGCTAACATAAAGCGTACCCTTTTATTATTATTATTGACGGCAAAAGTGATGCAAAAGATCAACCCAGCCACTCCTCACTTACAAATTCGTCAGAGGTTCCACTGAAATGTTGAAGAGCAAGAAACAGCGGAACACAACCTATTAAATGCCCGCTAGTCAGCGATCGCCCAAGATGACTTAAACACTTCAACAAAGGCTCATTAGTGCCTCAAAATATCAAAAACTCATCAGCGACGATAATCGTAAGGTGCCTTCGGAACCCTGATTTGACTCATCATCACCAAATCAATCGCTAGTTAAAGGGGAGAACAAAAGGCCGCAGTACTACCTAGCCCACCCCACTATAAATTAATGGAAATCTTGGTGTAGTTGGTATTCTGGACTACTGAGTGAGTAGTCAGATCATAACAACATTATTTCCAATGCCAAATCTTTCGCAAATTGCTGACAAACAACGAGAGTTCACCTGTCCTGCGAAGGTCTCCCATTTAGAGGATTAAAGTTCTCCGTCTCACATGTTTGCCATGGAAATAAAACTCACACAAGCAAATGGTTAAACCACGAAATTTGTACTCCCATATTTGAATCCCACTACCAATCCTAACCATGAATTTACTTCTGACTTTAGCCGCCTTTACTATCCCCAGAGTCCTTGTATAGAACTCGATATATATCGCAGTTACTGGGTAAGCTATAAGCGCTTTAATATCGCACTGCTAACCTACATCACATCAAGTTTGAATCCTTCTTCCTGTGACTGGCGCTCTGCCCATCCACTTTCACTTCACGAAAAGTTAAACTTAAACTCAATCTCGCCCTCTCCCTTGAACAGTTTCTTGTCTATTAACATCATACATCATCAGTGCCAGCCTCTATTCAAATGTGTAAAGTCAATATTGGCATGTTAGCGTAATCTCTCGTAAGAAGTTGTATAACCCCCCAAGAAGCCAAACCTCCACCTAGAAACTTTACAACGAGAAGTGTTTAACTTGTCAGAGGAAATCCCCCGGATGCTTTACAGAACTTACACGATTTTAGTAGGACAATAGGGCATGTTCCAAATAATCCACCCCAAAAAGGCAAAGCAAACATAACATAACGCCAGCTGCATATGCGGAGATGGGGCGTACATTTTATCTGCTGACAAGGACAACCATTGTTACAACTTATTTAATATTTAAATTCCTCGGCCGGTGCGTGCTTTCTATCAGCACTTCTTGGCAAAAGCTTATTATGTTCAAAGGAAGTAAAATAAAACTAACTGGTGTCGGTGTGTTCGTGTTCCATTTAGCTACTGCTACTGCTACCCCTAATCCTTATGCAAAAGTTAATTAGGCCCATTAACAAGGGGCCAGGGATGAAGTGTGTTGCCTTTTTAGTTGTCAGGTTACTGATAAAACTTTTCCTCACAGGACGAGGTCCTTTGATTGTCTGTAGACATTTTTTGGTAGAAATAAAAAATAAAAAAACCAAACTAACAAAAGGGGATCGACCTCGGCTGTAAAAGGGACTCGACCTACCTGCTGCTGCTCATCTGTTTTCTTTTTGCTAAAATCATCTTTTTAATTAAGGCCATTTCGGTCATTGTCAACAAATATAGGCCGTACCCTGCTTGGGGAATTGTTTTCCTTTTTATATTTTATTTTACACCCCATGGGAATTTTTATCGGTCTCAAGACAATGCACCAGCAATGGGATGACCAAACCTGAAGGAACCTTATCGCAGATGGAGATTATTATTACTGCTTAAAAATAATGTGATTGTCCTTCTATATGTATTATTTCTTCGAGGAGTAAACAAAGAGATTTCGGTTTTTGTCAAAAAAAACATGTTTTTTGCAGGAACGAGTGGCGAACTTGAATGGATTTTCGAGTAAACAAAGGATGTCGGGGCTCAGGCAGATTCGCCTTTTCTCACCACATAAGGACGAAACGAACAATCGTACTTATCTACACGTAAAGAGAGGAAGGGATGACAATAGATCATCGGGTAGGGGTTTGGAAGTAAACAAATAATGGCTAATGCACCTTAAAATTAACTGCAGATCCTTGCTGAGGTTCTGGCGGTGATGGATTCTTTGAATTTATTGCGACTTTTATTGGAATGGATGACTGTTGTTTTTTTTTTTTGTGTAATTAGGTGATTGGATGACATTTATCGAAGGAGTTGCCAGCTATGTTTACTCGTATTTTGGAAAGTAGGCACCTACTCTCAACAATAATTGAATTTGACCATAATGTCGCACATTGTTTGACTACAACAATTGGCCCTTTTGAGTCAATCTTTTTTTGGGTTTTAATGTCTTTGAAATCAAGTGATTATACTCTTGGCTCCTGATGAACTCCCCTGATCTTTAAAAATGCTTCAATCTCTTTGTGGTATGTTGGTTCCTTGATTTGATTTTTTGTGGTGGAATTGTTTGGTAAGTTTGTCAAAATTTTGTTTATTTGAATTCTAAATCAAGTGTGTTGGACTTTAAACTTTTTCTGTTTCTCGGTAGAGAAACGTCTGACGAATGGCTGCCAACTGTCACGTGAAGTCTTCCCAATTCAGCAGTTCCAATGTAGTATTCAGGTGGCAAAAAAACCCAGGCTTTTTTTGATTTGAATCCCTTTTTGCAGATCTCGATATTTTTCTAGATTTGCACTTATTTCACTAATATTCAGATGTGGAATAATACCAAGCCTTCTCAAGTATACCTACTGTTCCGAGAGGCTTGCCAGTGATGCCAAACTACAAGATATGTCTTCTTTTTTCAAGATTTATTTAGCTCCAAAATATATACAAGAATTTTTACCTTAAATTCGTCGAATTTCAAGATTTTTGATACCTATGGTGAAGTAAATTAAAACGCCGAGAGGAAGTCAGTAATATGAATTATGACATTAGGAGCAATTCAGTAATGTTAATGAAAAAACTAAGAACAATTTTTTGATATTTCTTTATTGAGCTATACTGCTCCAGCTCTTATTTAAGTCTTCTCACGAATATCCAAACGAAATCGCAACTCGACACATTACGATGCTGTACTCAAATTTGTTTACCAAATGCGAGTGACGAGGAATGCGTTAAGACAGATTTAATCCTCGATTGAATTGAAAGCGGACATTAGTTTTTGCTTCTGTTACCATAGATATCAATAATTTTCTAAATCGATGCCATGACACCATACGTGTAACGTTAAATATTTATATCAGTTAATATATAAATAAAAGTATATTTAAAACTTTATTGAAAAAAGTTATTTCAGTTTTATTTCAAAATTGTGTCTTGCAAGCGCATTTTCGCACTAGTCAGGACAGAGAGATCCGTTTGTCCGCTGTCAATGCTGATAAAGGCGTAAGAATGAGAACAGAAGTCAGACGCCTTAAGTGTCATGGATGTTCTACCCATAAACATAGTTACGTAAAACGGAACCCAAGTAGCACTCGAATTTTTACACAATAGCGTACCGTGTAGATTTAAAATCCTTTGATAGGAATATTCCTAAATGGGAAATGTAAGCTATCATGTGTCTAAAATGTTACTTATTGGGAATATTTTCTGGGAACAAAACCGTCTTAACGACGTCGCTCGTGACACATGACACATGAAGTTTCAAAGTGCTCCTGTCCTTGGGAAGTAAACACAGGTTCCGGCGACCAACTTGAAAACGTTTCTCTTTCTGATTCAAACATATGAAATGAGAGTGCTAATTTGTTTCAGTGAATTTAACCGGCAATTCATCGTTCATTACTTTTAGAAGACATTTTGTTTTATAGGAAAGCGAAATTTGGTAAACCATAGCAATAAACATATCAAAATGCTGAACTTTCCCATACTTCCTACCACGTAAACAAGATGGCCGACCAAAAAACGTTTCACGTATACTTTTGCGTGTTAGGTAATGCTGTCCCTTTCAGTCAGACGGCTATTTGGTATTGGGCATCCCTTTAATCACCCTGTAAGGAATGCGTTATGGTGTAAATGCACCATTATATATCTTTTCTTTGTAATTAAGAAAAAAATCCTGAAAAAAAGTATTTTGGTAAAGGGTGATTTTGTAAGCGTAGTTTTTTTTAAAAATGGAATAAAACACTCAAATTTGCATCAAAAATTTAAAATTTTTATTGTAATCGATAAATAGGCCTTTGCCATTTACGTTTTAAAGACAACTTGATGTAAATGTTGTCCGCGGCTCCGTTTCAAATGCCTCTTGGCGGCCAACTCTCAGGGCCATTTCGAGAGATAAGCTGCTCACCAAATTCATCCTACAACATTTCCATTGTTTCACGAGCTGTGTGGCATGTGGCACCGTCTTGATGAAACCACCTGTCAACCAAATTCAACTCAGCCAACTGGGGCAAAAAAAATCGCGAATCATGGCTCGATATCGTTCGCCGTTGACGGTAACGTTTCTTCCACGGTCGTCTTTGAAGAAAAATGGACCGATGATGCCACCAGCCCATAAACCACACCAAACTGTTGTTTTTTCGGAATGCATCGGTAATTCTTGTATACGAGTCGATGGTTTAATGTCCAACAAAGTAAATTTGGTGCGAAATTTGGTGATAACAGCACGAATTGTTGATTCACCAGGTCAATTATGACCACCATAAAATGGTCGTAACAAACGGTTCACATTTTTCACAGAGCACGAATTTTTTATAATAAATTCCAATAATTTGCAATCGTTGCTCGTTTGAAAGTCTTTCCATGATTAAATGGCAGAGTATACTGAAAACTTTTCACTTTGACAGATGACGTTTGGACGCCATTACTAATCAGTGCTGCCAACTTCACCCTTAAAAAATCATCCGTTAAAACAAGATTTTCAGATATTTCATTTGGGATCACTGAGCCTTGGTATTAAATGTTCTTTCATGCTCAAATTTCGACAGTTTTAGGTGCTATAGCGTTGTATATATATCACAACTAGAGGAAAACTAATGTTTTGGCTCATACAAAAATTTAAAAACAGTCTTGAAAGTCTGGGAACACTGTCAAGAACGCCGGCTACAATTTCGGTTTTGATGCGATTTGAACGACTGCATTTCTTCTCAAGGTGTTATAGATAAGCTTCAACCGCTTTGTTCAGTCAAACCCAATATAAACACGGAAGTTATAGTGGAGAATATGTATCAAACAATAGGCAAAGTACATTTGCTGTCAACATTTGGTAGAAACCATTTCGTTTTCATTTAAAAAGCACAAAGTCTATGCTATGATATTTTTAAACGAATTGACGACCAACTGGGCCTTGCATAAACATACGGTTAACAGACTTTACCCAGCTACATATTTCCACAAAATAAAATATCAATCGCCAAATCAGTAAAACCTAACATTCCATTTGACATCAATACATCTAACTAGCAAACATAGCTCATGAATAATTTAGTACGTTCATATCCCAAAGCCTGCAGAAAATGGCACAACAATTGGCTGTGCTTATAGATCCATATTTATTGCAAGCTATGTATCCACTTTTATAGCCATACCCGCTAAGCTCCCCATTAAAGATACAAATTTTGCTTTATTTATGAAAAATGATAAAAAACAAAGTAATTATCTTGGCAAAGAGTATGCGCGTAGTCGCAATCACCGCACCCACATCTATTATGGGCTGGTTACGAGATTCACTTTTTTTTGCAATAAAGATTAAGACTCGCTGCATCAGAAAGCTAGGTCATTACGGGTTTAAGTAAACATTCCCATGGACAACAAAAAAATACCAAACTGTCATAATGAATGATTTTTCCGACATCCTCCATAAAGTTGCGCACTTCTTACAATAGCAGTAGGGTATATCGCAATTTGTTCAGGTTATTGTGGTTATAAATCAGGCCCCCATGGGAGTGTTTTAAATAAATGCCAAAGGCTGCAATTTTGGTAGGATTTCATTGGTTGGGTAGGTACCTCGCTAATGGAATTTTATTGATGGTTGGATAGTTGAGATTTTTTTCGTAGGAAGACCTTTTAAGAATCGAGCTGCTCTGAGGAGCTGTGCCTGCTTATTTGGACCCATTTCTGGAACTGTTTTTTTATATAGGTATTCTTCCTTATTTGACGTGACGTGACGTGAGTACCTGCCGAGGTGCTTTCTATACTCCGGCCAAATGTTTGACATTCACAGAGAAGGTGGAAGATTACCTGCGCGACTTGTAGGTCCTCACCAGCTCATGGCACGTCCCTAAGAAGGCTGTGCCCAGAGGGTGTATCCCTATCGTTAGTCTTAGCTTTGTTCTGCTGAGTTTGGATCTTTCTTGAGGAATTAGGCGTTAATTTTGTGTATGAATTTGGTTAATTTTCACTGAGAAGTTTGTATGTTATTCTTATGCGTGCATTTTGGGCGAATCACAACCTAACCTCCAATCATTTCACAAGTAAATATATATCGCGTGGGATTTTCGGATAAACTTGCTAGTGAACGAAGTCTGCTTTCGGGCAACTCAGTGCGACCGAAATGCGAATCTATTAATTCAGCCTTGTGCGATCCTCAACAAAGCTGGTATACGTCCGTTCCATTTGTCCAAAACCAAAGACTCAGACGCAAGAATGGTCCTGAGTTATGGCAAGGGTCCTATAAAGTTGCGCTAACCATATAATTTGTTTCGAGTGCAAGTTGGGCTTGTAGTTGCAAATTTAGGAAAGGTACCCCATAAATGCTTTATTTTTCTTTGACAAGGCAGAAAGATGCGACAGAGAAGGGGAAGAAAGGTTTCTTTCTCCTTATCATCATCACAGCTCTAAAAGAAAAGATCATAGGGCCGGCTTCTCTCCTCTCATATTTGAGGAGGTTGGCTTCTTAAGCTCTCATATTGACAGTTCATGTGTGGGCTATATTGAGCGAAAGTAAACCTCAAATTTGGTCACATTTTATTAGAGATACGGCAGTCCTCTCATCCTGATGGAGTCAATCATTGGTTTCAGTTTACAGGTAGATATTGACAATTGTCTTACCTAATGACCCATTCTCTGACAGATAAGGCGTGTGGGTAGTGCCAAAGACGAGTTTGTCCCTGTAATGTCAAAGTGAATAAAGAAATTTATGCCTCTCTGCTAGAAGGCCACAAACGCCTTCTAAAGTTCAAATGCCCCAGTCCAGGATTTTATTTATTTATTTTATTTTGAAGCTAATGTCTTCTGGAATTATTTTGTTTGAAAGATGGTTGTAGGCGTCAGACATGTCGCAGTTTTTGACGCTGGGGCTCTGCTTAACGTGATGCCGACCTTTCACCAGACACTGATGGGTGTCCCATAATTCACGCAAAATATTGCGCCATTTAATAATACAGTGATGCCAACAGAAAAAAGATAACAATGTGACAGCTGACAGTTCGGGGTTATTGAAAATGGAGGGCAATACGAAAGAACAAGGCATTTTCATTGTTGAGCAATATTTTAAAAATAATAAAGCTACAGTCCGCAATTTCAGCTTCATTGATGAAGCTCATTTTCATCTTAATGGCTTCGTTAATCGTCAAAATTGTCGCATTTGGGGTTAAGGAAATAGAAAACCCGCGAGCAATTCTTGTTGACAAACAAATGCATCCACAACGCGTGACTGTTTGGTGAGGATTTTGGGCTGAAGGCGTTATCGGACCATTCTTATATAGCTAACAATTAACAAGTTTTAGTGCCTAATTAACAAGATATGGATGTGACCAACGAGTGGTTTCAACAAGACGGTGCCTCATGCCATACAGCCAGAGGAACAATTCACTTACTGCATGAGTCATTTCCTAATCGTGCAATCGACCGTTTTTGCGATCAGAATTGGCCACCCAGATCTTGCGATTAAGCGTGGAGCGTTGGTAGGGTATTGTGAGGGTAAGACGAGTTAATCCGGAGTTCATCAGGTACCTACCTGTGTGCTCCATTCATCACTGAGCTATAATATGATCTATTGCGATTGAAAGGCGGTATAGGACCGTCTTTAGTCGGTTTGAATAGCTCGTACTATAACAAGGTCCAAACAGACCATCTTCCTTAATTTGGGCTTGGGTGTTTGTACATTACTATGTCCAAACCTAAGTTCAATAACAAAAACTCCTCTCAATTACATTTTGAGTATACCAGGTTCTATTTGCTACAATTTCAAGATCTAGACGGGCTCAGATTATTCAAGTTTGGGTTGAAAAGGGGTTCGAAGGACTCCCCAAACAAGTGGGCATCAAGTGGGTCAATCCAGTGGTCCCAGACTGTTTTCCCTTTATTTTTATCAGCAAACGCAAAAAATTCCCCTTTTTCCCCTAAGTGAAATTTGCATTTATTTTTATATGAAATTTGAATTTGAAAAGATTTTCTTTTCTAAGAAAAAACGTCAAATCGAGTGAATGCATTTAGATACACAAAAATTTTTTACGTAGACGTTCGATGGGCTGTTTTCTTTCATATTTAGCGTGAACATTTCATTCTGAGTAAACTTTGACATTTTTTTGTAATGGAAATGTGTCTAAATTTTATTTCGAATTTTCAAAGAGATTTTTTTTCCTTTTTTAAAGCTTTCCCCTTGTTTTCCCCTTTTTCGTTGAAAAAGAGTCAAAAATGGCGCTTCTCCGACCACTCTGTATCCATCCCTATTCCTGTGAAACTAAATGCAGAGAACGGGAAAATTCTTAACAACTTCCAGCCAAAAATATCCGGTTTGTAAGTTTAATTTCGGTAGCTTAGGTTTATGGTAAACAAAGAATATTACTCTAAAGTTTCGCGATGTACTGTACTGTGCGACTGAGAGCAGCATCGTTATGTGTATGACTTCTTCAACAGGAACGTCACCGCTGAATCTTCACACCGCCGTAGACTACCCAAGTTTGAATTGCCATAACGACAAGAAGTGTCCCACATGCCATGTCCTTCGATTGCAAACAAGTTGCATACAAGAAAAATGTTGCTACGCAGACCACCACCACCACACACCTGATCACTTCCATCCCAATGCCAGGCATTACTGTCACACTAGGTAATTTGTACGCAAACTAAGGGCTTTGCCAAGCAAATTGAAGTCCATCGATCAGCTATGACGTATTAATTAGAGCTCTTTGAACAGTCCGCTCCAACACACTCAGGTCGCATGTATTCTCTAGGGAAATCAGTTCAAATCTTCGGATTTGCCGTAGCACTCTCCCACTCACCCACCCCAATTGGAATTCATTCTCTCAAGCAAACGAGATTTATGGTATCCTATCGTTTGCAGTTCTCTGGTGCTGTGTATCTGTGTGCAAATTTAGGCTCTAAACGCTGCCAACAGCTACGTTATGATGGATTGCCTGGTTTGGACCGTTTTTCTTACTCATTCACAAAATAATAGAATCGAATTGGGAATTATTTAATAAAAACGTCAGACGCAAGTGGCCAACGATTTGTATTCGGATTAGCTGTTCGAGTGTGTGTTCGTTATGCTCCCGCATTTCGACCAGGTATACATGCGCTGTGGGCGCAGCCAAATACCGCACACAACACATGGCGGATTGTTTGTAAAAAATCTCATCTGTCAAGCCATGGATCCAAGAGCCAGACGACCGACGACCGACGACACAGAATCGAAAGGGGACTTGTATTTAGTCTACGGTCTATCGTTTGGCATTTGTCAGACTGTGGCGCTTCGCGGGCACAACGATGACAAATTGTTATCTCATCTTGGCGTGGAATCAAGTATCCTCCTCTATGATTGATTGGATTCCCGTGGCTGCGTTATGACCACATGTTGATTGGGGAGTATCGACTCGCCCCTGCATAGCCTTCCATTGAAATGTGCCTGGTCGGCGCTGGCGCTGGTGTGGTGTCTGTCTGCTGAAATTATAGTGATGGTATATTATTGCAGTTTGATATCACTTGAAATCGCTTTATTTTGAAAACATTCGAGGGCAATGCATGACATTTGCTTCGCATCAATTAGGCTTGTCCATGAAAGCGTTCGTTTGGAGTTTCACGTTCGTGTAGTTCTCGGAAGCGAAAATAGGGAAAACATGTGCAGTTCGTTTGTTTTGCTGTCGGAGACCAGTCGCAATTGTAATTACTATTCAGAGGGAAGCCCATCATCTAGTTTGTTGGATTTTTCTTTGTTCCTGATTTCAAGCGTTTGTCTGTGCTGCTTTGATCCGTTTGAGCGTTTTATTGAAGTTTCAAGTGTCGCTATCAATGGTTTTTAGTGCGAGCGATAGTCTTTCTTTGACATTGCCGCAATGATCAAAGAAGTATGTTGTCTGGCGTAGAAATGCTACCATGGATTTAAATGTAGAATCCTCGGCAAGAAAAAAAAATCTTTTTCAACTGCAAATCCACTCAGTGATGCCATTTCAAAATAAGCCGAAGGGAAAGGGAATTTTTATATATTTCAGAACAAAAAGATTGAATCGTAAGATATCGTAAGATAGTGTTGGATTTTTCTAACAACATCAGGAGCAAAAAGGATATTTTTGATAATTGTCGTGGGAAATTCAGTCCAAAAATCTGGCATCACTTCCACATACAAAAAATTTAGAGAAGATGCATCTCTTACTTATCAACTATTTGAATGCCCAACGGCAGAATGCACGTCAGTGTTACAATAAGTGTCATCACTGGTCACTGTCCTTGAGGCAAGCATGCAACGGCCTAGGCGTGAATTCGAACGAACACGAAGGAAGAGTAGTCCATTCGCTGTTGTTGCCTGGCGAAAACATCTTCTAAAAAATAATATATCTTCATCCTAGCTTGTGACTTTTCTGCCTTTCATATTTTCATTTAATTTTTCACATTTAAAAAAAAAAATTTTGTTATGGATTTCCGCCCCTCAAGGGGCCCTCATAAAAGCCGGGCTCGTAATCCTCGACTGTATTTTTATAGAACCATTCGCTTTGTGTGAGTTTTTTTTAAATTTTTGGAACGGAAGGGACCTACAAATTTATGTCGGTTGCGAAAGGCTGAATTGAAACGCTTTTTTTATGACAGTTGACAGTTATACTCTCGGATTGTTTTTTCTAGACTTTCTTAAGCGATGGGGTATTGGAAAACCCTTATAAGGTTTTTTTTTGTCAGGATGATCTTACCTAAGACCTCCGGCTCAGTAGCCGAGCACACAAAGCCATTGGACGCTGAAGTAGTGGTCCCAGATTGAGGAGAAAACGGGGGGAAAGCTTAAAAAAGGGGAACAAAATCAAAAATCACTTTGAAACTGCTTAAAAGTAAAATTTAAACGCACTTTCATTACAAATAAACTGTAAAGTTTAAGCCTAGTATTCTGCTCGCGCTTATATTAAGCCCCCCTAAAAAAATGTCTCCAAAGATAAAATCAAGCAAAGCGGTTAAGCCAAGCAGTACGCAGTTCAAGCTAAATTTGTTAGTCACTGTACCGAAAATCTCTACAGAATTTAAGTAAGCGTATTAATGCAAAATACATTTTTCCACAGCTAAATTTTGACAGATCAGAGAAAATATCGGTATTTGCTACAAAACGTCCAACGAAAGCTAATTAACAGTAGCAAGTCAATCAGCTTTACCAACACAGTTAATTTTTTGTGCGGAACTTATACTGTCAAAATTAAGCGAACATTAAGCGAAGTGGTGGAGAGATACGTTGGACAGGCGCTTAATTTTAGCTTTCCTGGAACAGCATACTAGGCTTTACTCAGAATTAAATGCCCACACTATATTAGAAAGAAAACAGCCCATCGAGCGTCTACGTAAGAACTTTTGTGTAACTGAATGCGTTCACTCGATTTGACGTTTTGTCTAATGAAAAAAAAAATGGCCGCATTCAAGAATCTAGTTATCTTAAGTCGACTAGATTGGTCTGGATGAGTTGCAACCTGAACGCAAAAACTAGATTGGTCGGGAACGTCTGCGAACTGTCAACAGTCTGTTTTTTTTAGCTTCGATCTGAGCAAAGCGAAGTAAAGTAGAATTTACAATAATTGTAATTTTTACAATAACTAAGCTCTACTTGTCACTTCGAGGACTAAGATTAGTTGTTGAAATTGCGTCCCGAAAATCCTACTTTAGTTTGCTGTGCTGAAATTGAAGCCCAAAAATACACGCATATTGATATAAATATTGGGCGCACATTTTTTGATTTAAATTAAGCAAGGTTGCTTGAGTTTGAATATTTTTTTTATAAATCATTGCAGCCTTTTTAGGGGATTGGTGAAAATAAGCGGGCTCTTCAATGCGTTATTAAGGGCCATTTTCTGATACGACTCATTAAGTGACAGTTTATGCCCTAAAAACAGTAAAAAGTAGAACTTAAATTGTTAAGAGTCGAATGAGCAAACGGCCCTTAAATTGAATACTAGAGTTCGATCAGTTGCTCTCTTTGCACTCCAAAGGGGCCAGAGCCTGTGTACCTAAAGGTTGGTTGACATATATTGCATCAGTCACCTACACTCGAAATAGGTCCCCCTACATCCATATTATGTTTCTAACTCACGGTTCGATTTTATCAAACTATAAACAGTCGTAAAAGCTTTTAAGAGTGAACGGCGAATGGCCGCCGAAATGGAAATCCTAACCCAGCCTGGGCGCGTAATAACCGTTTGCGTATTACTTAACCACGCATAACACAATCATAATGAGCAAAACCAATCTCTTCCTTGAATGGCTCATAAAAGCTAACTAGAATTGCTTCACACAATTCGAGAGCATAGGTATGCACTTCCCGGTATACCATGCGCTACAAAGTGCGAAAAAGCCAAAGGTGTGCGATTGACACAACTCTTTCGCATTCACACGAATAAACGAAAGGGTTTGGCCCGGCACACCGGTCCTCTTCGTTCTACGTGTCGAGAAACCTCGGCGACCTTCCATTTCCATGTCGCCATGTTTGTCAGATTAATTAGCAGCAATTTGATGTGAAATGAAATGAGTTCTCCCTTCGTGGTTGCTTCTGCAGGATATTATACATTTCTACGGCTTGAAATGGAGCAGACACAATTCCAAGGCACAGCCATTCACACAGATTTTATCTTTCATCATAATGAAAAAGCTATTTCATGCTGTCAGCCAGCATCCTCCAGGTGCGAGGTAGTTCCATTTGCCTGTCTGCAACACGTATATGCTGAGTTGAGACAAAAGGCGTTGCGTTTGTGGTGTACGTCAACATTGTGCACCCCATTTAAAACCGTATTAACCTACCGCAGAATTGCCACGCTGAATGGTGTGTTTAATGCAACGCATTTGGCCCCAAGGAATCGCATTTCTGTCAGTTGGTTTTTTTTTTTTGTCATATTTTTTGGCTTAAACCGTGTGCAATGATAATTTAATTAAAATGTTAATCTTGCCGATATCAACGTGCAACGTGGCAAATGGCTTTTTTCTGCGTTCTGATGGAAGTAGTGTGTTTTGTGGCAATCACCACAAGGCATCATAAAGTAATGGTAATCACTGTCAAAATGGCATGCCAAGATTAATTTAAAAACCATGTCGACGATATAATTCAGAAATGCAAACAGCCGAGCTGTGTTTACTCGTATGGTGGGATAACTGCCATTAATCTGACATGAGGCTGAGGAAACATGGATTGCCGATAAAAGTTGAATTTGCTTTTGTACTTCTGAGTTCTGACACTGAATGTCAGTCAGTGGATGGAATCGCTGGTTAATGGCGTCAAGGAAAATTATCCTGCAATTATGATGACGATTATTTTACGCCATCATCAGTGACTTTAGACAGCTTCAAGGGCATAAAAGCCATTTGGAGATTAAGAAATTATAAATTAGCTGGCGAGGCGAAGGTAATTTTTTTATTTTAAGTTTTGCGTTTAATAATTTCGTAAAATCTCGACAGATGGCGGTAACAGTAGCTGATTTTTGTTCCACTGGAAGCAGACAACTTCTCGTATTTTTGCATTTGAAAGTTTCGTATTGTAAAGGGTGTTTATTTTAGAGGCTGGTTTTTCGAATCGAGATAAAACTGTCATTTTGTGGCCAAATCTGGCAACTCTAATGTCATTTATGTACAGTTTGGTTTGCCATTTCATCATGAACAAGTTGACAAATGAACAACGCTTGCAAATCGTGCAAATTTATTTCGAAAATAATGGTTCAGTTCGCGAAGTTTACCGCAAGCTCCTTTCATTTTATGGTCGACATAATCGTCCATCAGAGCAATTAATTCGGTTTACCACGGATCGTTTTCGCACGACGTTTAGTCTATGTGATAATACGCATCCGCAGAAACGTTGAACAGTGCGCACCGAAGAAACAATTGCCGCTGTAGAGCAAAGTTTCGAAGAGGACCCGAATGAATCAATTCGCCACCGTGCACAGCAATTGAAGCTTTGTCCATCATCTTTATGGAAGATTTTGAGCAAAGATCTTGGCTTACGACCTTACAAGATCTAGCTTGTGCAAGAATTAAAGCCGCGAGACCATGCAATGCGTCGTGATTTTGGTGTATGGGCCTAAAATGAGATTGATATCGATGCTGATTTTCATCGGAAAATTTTCTTCAGTGATGAGGCTCATTTTTGCTTGAATGGCTACAAGCAAAATTGCTGCATTTGGAGTGAAGAGAATCCACATGAGACCCTTGAGACGCCATTACATCCACAAAAACTGACTGTTTGGTGTGCTCTAGGGGCTGGTTGAGTCATTGGGCCATACTTCTTCCGAAATGATGCTGGAGAGTCAGTTACCGTTAATGGAGACCGTTATAGATCCATAATAACCGACTATTTTGTTCCCGAATTGGATGGCATGAATGTGGATGAGATGTGGTTCCAACAAGACGGTGCTAAATGCCACACAGCGCACGTCACAATCGATTTATTGAAGGAAACATTCGATGAGCGCATAATTTTGCGGAATGGACCTGTCAATTGGCCACCAAGATCGTGTGATTTGACACCATTGGATTATTTTCTTTGGGGATATGTGAAGTCGCTCGCCTACGCCAACAAACCAGAAACGTTAGGGGACTTGGGAGCCAACATTCGTGGCGTTATTTCCGACATACAGTCCCAAATGCTCGAAAAAGTGGTTGAAAATTGGACCTCTAGACTTGCCTTTATTCGAACCAGCCGCGGCGGCCACATGCCCGAAATCATATTTAAACATTAATGGCATAAAATTATCCATCCAATAAAGCCAAATTGATGGACATTAAAACGATTTTCTTGTGTTTTATTTCAATTCGAAGTTCTATACCTCTAAAAAAAACACCCTTTACATACTTTTTATTATTTACTAATGTGGCTCTACAGTTGGGGTAAACCGAGGCTCGCTGCCTCCAGTTGGGCCTTTCAAGTCAGTTGGATCTTCCACTACTGCTAATTCTTCCAAGCTAGACTTGAAGACTCTACGGGCCGAAGCATTTGTGTCTGCCCGTTCTACACTTCCTACCCATTTAAGACGCACATTTTTAGGTAACTAAGTCGGAGTTCAACTCGTATACACCTCGTCATTGAATCTCCACCTCCAAACCCCGTCAAACAGAACATTTTATGGAGAATCTTTCTCTCTAACTGAGGATATCTTCGTCTGGCTCAGTTAGAGTCAAAGCCTTTGTGCCATACAGCGGGACTCAGTTGATGAAAGCGCGTCGCCTTGTCGTAATTCGTTTTTGACGTCTATGGTTTCGGCATAAGGGGTTGTTACCCACCTTGATGCAAGCTCTCTTTATCGCCATATTACATAGATAGATGAATTCCGTAGGTATGTCCGAACTGGTTTTGAAATCTTGGAAAATACGGTGCCTATCAATTTCAACTATACTCTGGTTGTCCCAGGAGCAAGATGGAATTTTACATTCGATGTTAAGCAGACTGGCAACTCTGTAGTTTGTGCAGCTCAAGGAGTCTCTCTGCATGTAGTGCTGGAAGAATATTATTTAAAGAGGGACAAATGCAAGGTGAATAACCATTACGAGGACTTGCCACTGTTGGGTAACTGATTTGTAAATGTTTCCGAAGTGAAAGTGATGGCGAGCATCATGGATACTCTTACCTTCTGATAATTTTTGGCAAGATGTTTGCATCCGGGCCGATCCAGTACACTCCATTTTAACAGACTTATTTGAACATTAGAACGCACGACTACTCACTCGAGAACAAAAAGGTAGCCGGACAACCACTTTCAAGACGAACTTGTTTAAGCCCGATAAAAACGATAAAAACTAGTTCATATCTCGATTCGTATAGCTTCATAGGTCCATAAGGACCCTAGGCCTAGCTTTTCGCAACCATTCGTTTTGTGCATGTTTTTATTTTTGGGACGAATGGAAAGTACCTACAGAAGTTTTACCAGGATGTAAAAGTTGCATGTCAATACAACAAGATTCGAACAGAGACCGCTGTAGAGGTGACGAAGGAAACCACACAAAAGTCGCAGTTTGTGTATCGGATCTAGGAAAATCTCCTCCAATATAAATTCGCTAAAAGACAGTACATTATGTCGAGGGACTAACACCCGATTTTTTAATACGAAACATACGAGTTTTCACTTCAATAACATTGTTTAAACATTCTTCGACGCCATTTACAAAGCTAACAACTTCATTTCGCCAAATGCTGAGAAATAATTGCAGAAAAATAATCGAGCAGCCTTAAGTTCAGAAGAAACACCGGATTGCCCACAAAATAGCAAGAACAATTGAAATAACTTAAAATGTGGTTGCCAACTTTTGTGCGAATTGACTCCAAAAGTATAGGTTTACCATAAAAGGTCACACACAAAAACTGAAATAACTCCCAACGACAGGAAACTACCAAGATCTCGTCAAAAGGTCAAAACGTCCATTTCGACTCAGCATCCGAGGATCAAAGTCAAAACTGAGGTCGGACTTTTGAATATAAAACGATGGATCACAATCTTAAAAACTTGCCTTCGAAAAATACAACAAGACTATCATTCGACGACCATATTCGAAAATATTGTGAACCTTAAATGTGAATAGGCTCTGATGCAATTTTTTTTTTGTGACTAGCATAGATGACGCCAAATGCTATTTTTTGATGCAAGAGAACGGACATACAACAAGCTTGTGTTTGAAGCAATATAAATTTAAAATGAATGTCGGGAAAAGCAAGATCAAGTTTCAAGAAGATTGACGATCGACGGTTTCTTCGTCTTTCGATATAGTTGACGATTAAAACCTGTGACAAGTCCATAGGCAATATTTCAAGAAAAGGAAATCCGAAAAAAAAATAATGGTTTCGAATTTTATAGCGTAAAACAAAAAATTGTTAATGCCTTGTCAAGCGCCCATTTTTAATTTCGGTCCGAAATCCGAATACTAGTGCAAATCTAGCTTTTTAGAATTTATTACAAGTATTAGGCGTGTTTTTTGAGCTTCGATTACAGCAAAGCAAAGTAAAGTAGGAGTTTCAGCACGCTATAGCAACAACTCTACTGTGAGTCTCGAAGTGTCAAGTAGAGCGTATAGTTGTTGTAATTGCGTGCTAAAAATTCTACTTTACTTTGCTTTGCTGAGATTGAAGCTAAAAAAAACAGGACCAATTGATAAACAATATGAAGGGTTTTCCAATAAGAGGTGTTTGTTTGGTATTCAAAGAAAAATGTAATTTTTTGAGATAAATGATCGGATGTTCATTTCATAATAAAGAGGAAGGTATGCCGTTAATAATGAAAAACAACATCAGCCAAATGGCCACCACGAGCACGCATACAGGACCATATCCTTTTCATGAAATTTTCCATAACCAAATCGCAAAGTGGCTGCCCTATGACCTCGATATCCTCACGTTGATGATGGAGAGGCTTCTCGACAATAACTCTTGGGTTTTCCGAGCCGCAGATGCGACAATTTTGCTTGTTGACTTAGCCACCGAGGTGGAAATGGGCCTCATCAGTCAAGATGATTTTTCGATGTAATTCCGGATAATTTTCATGCCTTCCAAGGACCCAATCGGCAAAGACACGACGTTTTTTTTCACCATTTTTGTAGTGAATTTTAATAATTTCAAAGCGTGTATGGTTCCATTTTTAGTAATGGCGTAGTTTCTACTTTTCAAATGTCAAAGAATGAAAGCTTCAAAAGTGACAGCTACCGAAATAGCAGGTCATGCATAATAACATCTCTTATTGGAAAACCCTTTACATAATGCAATATTTAAAAAAAAAAATACGAATGCTATATTATTAAGAAATATCGCTACTTTTATGAATATTAAAACTGTTTGCGGTAGCTTTGATGAAATGAAATTCAAAGTTCACAAAACACACAAGGTGTCCGAATACTGGTGCCTTTACCCTACGCCAAACTTGCAGTAGCCTTTGATTTGACGTTCATAACCCTTTCCTTAAGATTGTGTCGTTCTTCTAGTTCACATAGATATAATTCAGTGATGCATAAAATAGAATCGCTTAATACACAAGTGACAGGCGAAAGAAATTGAAAAAGAAAACTTGCCTGACAAGAAGGGACTCAAATGCCATATGACTATGACATTTTAAATTGATCCTCAAGCTGTCAGGTGCATAAGAGAATTAATTAACCATTCCTTCCTTTTCTAATGGGTGACATCGAGGTGTCAGAAATCGTACACGCTGTTCTAATTTAATTATTATGTGACAGCCATCTTACATACTAGTTTTATATTATATAGGCGTGACTTGGGCAATTCCCTCCGGCCGCTGCCGGTGTGATCGATATACGATCGTCTTTCCGAGTTCCTTACTGATCGTTATGATGGTGATGAATGTGACGCGAGACATAACGATCTTCTTGTTTTTTTTTTTAATATAAACACAATTTCTTGGTGACACTGTCACATGGAACTGGTATTTGACGTAGATCAAGCTGATCGCCTGCTACCACCGTTTTGATTTAGTGTCGATACTGTTATCGTGTACAGTGTCAGTTTGTCAGATATAAAACTCGTTTGGAAATGCGACAAGATTTTTTTTATCTGAATTATGTGAACACAAATGGTTTAATTAGCTGACACGCACAGGGCAATTAATAAACGCCAATCGAGATAGATGTGAGAAGAAAAACAAAACAAGAATAATTTGCATGACAGAAAAGGTATTTGCCAATAGACTTTTGATTTACTCTATAATGCCGGTAGCTATCAGTGTTTGACAAGATGCAGGAGTGGACTTGGGGTTTTCTACTAAGAGATAATATTGTCTACCTGCCTGGGCATTTCAGGTTATTAGTTCACCTCTTGCTCACCAGACAGGTGTTTAATAGCTGTTCAATTTGATGTTTTAGGTGCTGGCTCGAGATAGAGTGAACTAAGAAACTAAGTGGAAGTGCACTGACAGGGCACGCCTTCTGGATCATCATTATATAGATTATTCAGTGTTGTTGCAGGCTATAGAACGGCAGCTTCAGGCCTTTTTCTTATAATTTAGGAGCCTCAAGCTCATTATCACTTTGGTCTTATTCTGTGCTGTCTTGTTTCCCGCAGGTCCAGTCAGTATTACGTCTTTGTCTATTTTTTAGGAACTTTTTTCAGTGATATCCTTGATGAGTCATAGGTTCCTACTTTCTCCAAATATTTTGCTGACTTCCCTCTTTGTTCTCTATACCCAAGCAGCTACTGTTGCACGTCTATAATTTGGGACGCGCTTCCTTTACAAAACGTGGGTTTGTTTGTAAAGGGTTTTTCAATAAGAGCGCTACAAAAGTTTTTTTAAATAAAACAAAAACGGTTTTGGATATCAATGAAATTCTTTATTCCTGTGAAAGTCCGTTCGATGCCATTATGTATGGAACTCGATTTCTTTTGCATGGCCACCACGGGCACGCTTGCAGAAATCCAGACGCTGAACCCAATTTTCGACGGTTTTCAAGCATAAATCGGCCGATACTGCTGCAATTTGACGTTCGATATTCGTACTATTGTGTCTTAACCTTAATATCATTTCCGTGTTTGCACCTTAACTTTATTTTACCTATTGTGAACTTTCTTTGTGTGTTGCATCTGTCATCTTTGTGCTGCCAGCCTCATGCTGTTTTCTCCGCGTGTTTAAGAATATTTTATGTAGTATTATTCGATCTATATCTTTGGTTATAAAAGCTAAAGCACTTTAATCGTTTCAATAAATATATGTTTGGATTAATAGTAATCTGCATTGCGTTTTATTGCAAATACAACACATTCGAAGTTCATCAATCGTCGCTGGCTTGTTGGCATAGACCATAGACTTGACGTAGCCCCACAGGAAATAGTCTAACGGCGTCAAATCGCACGACCGAGGCGGCCAAGCGACTGGACCATTTCGTGAGATAACACGTTCTCCAAACTTGGTTTCCAATAAATTGATTGTGACATTCGCTGTGTGGCTTGTGGCGCTGTCCTGTTTGAACCACTTGTCCTCCAAGTCCATATCATCCAATTGGGGCCAAAAATATTCGGTTATCATTGAACGGTAGCGATTCCCATTCACTGTAACGCGCCGGTCTTGATCATCACGGAAGAAGTACGGCCCAATGATGCCGCCGGCCCATAAACCACACCAAACCGTAATTTTTTCGGGATGCAATGATGACTCATGGAGTACGTGTGGATTGCTGCCTGACCAATACCTCATATTTTGTTTATTGACGAAAAAATTTTATGCTCAAAAAGTCCCAGCACATTTAAAGCCATACGTAAAACGAAACCGTAAACATTGTCTTTTGATTTTTTTGACCACTTAAACCGAAAGGTCGGCGCAGTTGCCTAGTGGTTATTTATTTCTTTAACCTAATGGTTGACTCAATTTTGATCATAAAATGTTTATTACAAAAGTATGCCAATGAATACAATTACCTACTAAATTAAACGTTGAATGGGCTAGGTCTGTAATTCAAGTGGACTAGGGATAGGTTTCGATGCCACAAGTATCAACGCGCGGTTGCCACTTGAAAATGAAATTTGTTACCAAAATTTAAAAGAAAAGTGACACAGCTACCAAAATACTCTTGTTAAAATCAAATGAAGAAAATGAGTGCATTCAGTCGTCGTGCATGGGTAATGCAGTGCAGTACGTTCCATTTATGCCTCGTTTACATTACGTGATGAAAGAAAATCTCACCCCATGCATTCAATTTTATTAGAACATGAATATTAAAGTTCGTGTTTTTAGTTTTTTTAGTTTTTTAGAAAAAGCAACCAGTTTAAAAAAAAAACAAATTCAGACGCAAATGACCAAAGTGGCAACCGTGGTATCAAATAAACAAGGAAAAACGACGTCAATCCCAAACAACAAACCCAACTTTTGTTATCCCTGAACTCTGGATGGTTTTTACAAACAAATTATTTAAATTAATTTGCAATACAAAAGTTTATGAAACGATAAAAAGAAAAACAGAAAGACAATATCCCTAAATAGTGCGGTTAACTATTTCCTTCAATAGCTCTTCGAACTCTGCAACCGGTTGGCTTGGCGGTGCCCAAAGAAAGCCACCCCTGATGGTCACATCCTTTCCACACGTCCATCTATATGAGCTGATGGAGAGTCAAAGTTGCTAACAATGAGCTGAATAAAAGTAGAGATCTGAAATGTATTACCACCTTACCGACTCTAACAGTGGCGGTGACTTTTGGTCATCTTAAAACTTAACTCTTAATCTATGGAGTAAAATATTTGATTGTGATGAAAAGGAAAATCCACTCCTAAAGAGAAGCACTCATGATTTCATGTACCTCGCAACGCTCCGTGGAGCGGGAGAGGAGATAGAAACCAATTCCTAGGCGCAGTTGTAAACTGAACATAGCAAAATAAATAAAAACAAACGCCTAATGTAAATATCTAAACTCTGTGACGATGAAAATTCGTGGCTGCCGACTCCCGAGGGCAAAGTACATCCCAGAAACAAAAGCATAAACGAATTGTTACAGTGTATATTCGCTTAAGCCGCAGCTACTTTGCATGTTTAGCAAACCGTGCACTCCTTTTCGAGTTCGGGGTCAAACCGAAAGAAAGGAGCCATTGCCATACCACATTTACAAACATGCTCCGCCCGAGACGTGCTCCCGATGGCTTGTAATTTATTTTCGATTTTCATCCGTATCTGAATATTAAAAACGGATATTTCTCCAGCCGCTGCCCATCTATAGATAAAGCGAGACAATCTAACAAAAGATTCTAAGATCATTTATTTCCGCACAGGGCACGGCATGCAAATATAGACTTTCGGTCGTGGATGCTCCCTGCCGCATGGGATCTTCATATTCGCAATGAGTGCCCGAACGACAAGTCGTCGGCGGGACATGATTTAGCTATGGTATAGGGTGGCTTCTGGCTTCGCTATGATCATGGCCAATAAAGGGGAACAACTCGAAATTAATGTTCAACTGAATGGCTTCATAGGTATAAGTGGTTCGGCTTTCTACAGGAGCTTCGATCCTAGACCAGTTGCTCGTTTCTAGATTTGCATATTTTTCATGGCTTGTTATTGCCATGTTCATGCTACGTGCGGTGTGGGAGCATTGAAATGGAATTAAATGAACAATATTCGCCTTGTATTGGGATCTACACGTGATGTTGTGTTTTGTGGTGGAATTTTTTCTTCCAATCCCTCAGGAGTAGCATGAAGTTGTTGATGTTTCTGTGTGCGCATACTTAGGTTTGCCTTTTGCAGAGTGGCCGCCTTCAAAGCAAATATTACTTCCATAATGGCGTAATATTTAACATCAATTCGAATTGTAAAAGGTTGCTGCATGGATAAGTCTATTTTGCACTGGAATTCCCAAAAAAAAATCAAAAGACAGAGTGCAAGGACACGAAATGCCGTGGGAATCTTATTACGTTCTTGTTTATCCCTAGCCCACGAGACTGACTCTAAGACCCAAGTCTGCGGAAATTAATTCAAAAGGCTAGCACTCGTCTTTTATAGACATTCTTATCCAAGAAGAGTTATACAACTTCGTAAGGAAAAGAAACCAGAGAATCTGTAAACAATTAACCCCCTTATTAATAAACGCTGCGTAAAAGTTATCAACTCGTTATTCAGAAGTTACGTCAAATTTTTGTATGCTATCTGATGTCTACTAGCTAACTTGTGCACATTTGTTTATTAATACGGGGGTAAACATTTGCAGAACTGCTGGCTAACTTCACGTGTTGATTGAATATGGTTTTTATACATATTCTCTGTGATCTGAAATCGGGATCAGATCTAAATAGACAGCTGACAATGTGCGCATTTTTTTTATTCCATTTTACAACTGGCTGGTGGTCGACAGTGGTGCACGTAAATAAATGGCAAAAGTAACACGATACACGAACATTCGTACTTGCAACTAGTGCTAAAGTATAGAGTGAAGTTGTTGCCCGTTCAGAATTACTGTTTTGTTGGGTTGGGTAAATTAAATGGTGGTGGTGGCATGCATACATACACTCTCCCTAATGTCTGTCAAAAGTGTCACGCGGGCTGTCGCAGTGCACTCTCAGGAAAGACACACGACTGACCACCGAATGGGCGAATTTTTGTGACGTTAACATGTCAAAATTTGCCACGAAACATGACACGTGTAATCGTAGCTTAAGTCAAGTTGTCCTTATACGAACAAATCGCGTCGTTTTAGGAGAGCCTTTACTGTGCAGAGGAAGCTTCTAAATTTAGCCAATCATTATCCGCCATAAAATTGTAAGTGGGGGCGTTCAAGTATCTTGTTTAGTAAGTCTGACAGCTCTCTCACTAAGTGTGTTTTGACTGGGGGAAATCGGTCAAAAGAGCAGCTGTTTCAGTTGACGTTTATGGAGGGGTAGTCGACGAATCTAGTCAAGAAATTCGTGACTGAGTAGGTACTAAGTTGACAGTTCTCATATGTAGCTGACGCAGAAAAAGTGACGTTCCCGATCAATCATATTTTTGCGTTCAGGTTACATCTCATCCAGACCAATCTAGTCGACGTAAGATAACTAGATTCTTGAATGCGGCCAGTCTCTTCCATTTGTCACGAAAAAACAACAAATATCTGGAAGAAGCTGGAGTCAGTGTCTTATTTTGAACGGTGGAAAAAATCTATTTAAGTGACCTTTTTAAACCTCAATAAAGAGCAAGTTGCAAGCTACCTAGTTTTAAAAGCAGTCTGTGCAAATTTAAAGACCACTTATGGTATGTGCTGCATACAAACTCAAAGCGAGTTTAGAGAGTGAATCCCATTTTTGAATTGAATTGCTTGAAATTTGCTACTATCCTCACGAACCACAATTTCAATACAAACGGCACACTTAAGCTAGAATACTCTCATGAAAGCCTAGTATGATTGGGACACGCTACCAAAAATCCCAAAGAAATCCAAGATGCCTACCTTTTGCCGCCAACTCATTTCAATTTTCAATTTCTGCTCATAAAGCCAACCACCCCTTGGAGACCGTAGACAAAGCACCCTTTGAAAACCGATTTGGACACCTGTGCATGACTCCTGCAAGAGACGCATTACTCAAAAAGAGAAAAAAAGGAAAATGCAAATACACCATGAAATCGAGAATGCATTTGAGCAGACAATGGAAACGCAAGTCAGTGCTTCGTTTACCCACCTGACCTGGTTGGCCTTCTTCTGGTTGCCTTTTGAGGTTGTCCACCAGAGCGATTGTATCTTTTACAAGTGAATATGCTCCCAGCAAATAAAGGTGCATACGTATTTGTAATTCTTTGCTGAAATTATAGATCGCACCAAGGATTCATATTTAAAGTCATCCAAGGGAACCATTGTGCGCTTGCAATCAGCAATTTATTCTCCTGCGACAATGAGTGTGCGATGAGATGTGCCAGCTATAGAGTTCGCCCCCGGGGTGCAGGGGCAAATAAATATTTTCCTCGGCGGCATTTGTCAACATCTTAAATATCAAGGAGGTTCTCTGATTAATTGCAATTTTGAATGTGGCAATCTGGGTAATGAATTGCTTCTGTTTGTGTTGCTCAGTATGCAGCATACCATCGGATAGTTATGAATGCGTATTTATGACACAACGGGTGGACGGCTAGCTTTGTAGAATCCTGGGGATTCTTTTTTGCTCTCAACCAACCGTGTAATGGATATCCTATGAGTAGAAAAATGTTCGGATTTGCAAATCGCTTATACGCGAGACTGAGTGGATTACGAGTACACTGGGAATTTGCAATATAATCCATCTGGGAGACAATGAATAAGTAGCTTCTGTGACATCGAGGTAGTGTTGGGCCCGAAGGTGCATGCGCACCTGGTTGAAGTTCGTTTTTTTATATAAAAGGTTTTATAATCAATCTGAGCCAAAGCTGATCTAAGATGTCATACAAAGTGGCATTATTCGAAGACCTTGCGTGCTTCCAGTGGAAGCAAACTAGCAGATGTCCGAAACTCGTTCTTGCACCACAGTCAAATATTATTTTGGGGCCAGTGCACTGTGGACCACGATCGCAAGCAACAAGCGTTTCCAACCAACCTTAGGTGGATTCAGTAACTCATACCAAGCTTATTAAAGTCGCTTTCCCATTGTGCGTTTTGGAATATGATCTTTGCTCTTTCATCCATGAGGGGTGGACTAAGAGACTTGATATGTCTGCTGCGCCTCCCCTAGTCATCTCAGCAATTGTGTTTCTATCTTTGAACAACTAAACTTCCCTGTAAGCCCCGTAAGAGTACTTGAGTCTCTCCTGCACACTCCATCCATACCAACCGCAGCAGTTGGTGTTTTTTTTAACAGTCCTTATATTTTTCAAAATTTGGCTTTCTTTAGTTGGCATGAAATCGGCCCGTTTTTGATCAAAATGCAAGCTTGGAATAAAGTTGATGTTTCCGAAATGACTGTGTAGGTAGTCCCTTTTCCATTCAAGTCGCCGAAAATAGTATATACGTTAAAAGAAACTGCTTATATCTCGAAAACCCCATTTTCTAAATCTAAATCTACATCCTAAAAAATACCATTAACTTTGTTTTTTGATAAACATTTGAAGAACACTACTTTCTGAACCATAGATTGCAATATTTGTTACAATTTTGTTTGCAAAATCTAACAAAAACCACTTTAACGATAGCGATAACAACAAGTCGTTTTATAAAAGTTCTTATCAACAAACTTAAAGTAAATACAAAACATAAAAATATACAAATTATACAAGGATCATGTAATTCACTCATTCAACAACATTGGCTCCGGGAAATAATGTTGGATTTTTATTTTTATTTTTTTAAATCAGAGGTGCACCTTTTAGGTTACTGCCACATTGTGTAGAATTCTATTTACCAAATTTCAAGGGTAAATCTGTCATTAATGTCCAGATATGCCTAGAATTTAAAAAAAACTAATTATATGGGAAGTGCTAATCACTATTTTCCTATCCCGATGGGAAAAACCCCACAAAAGAAGTCTGAAACGGTTAAATCGGGCGATCTTGCGGGCCAGTGCAAATCGGCAAAACGAGAGATGAGGCGACCCGGGAACGCCGCCTTCAGAATATTGGTTGTGGCTCGCGCAGTGTGTGCCGTAGTTCCACCCTGTTGGAACCACATGTCCTCCAGTCCTAATTCGTCCAATTGCGGCAGAAAAACCTCGATTAACATGGCCCTATAGTGCGCACCGTCCACTGTTGTCGTTTGACCAGCGGCGTTCACGAAAAAATTGGCCCGATGACTCCTCCAGCGTGAACAGCGGCGCACCATGCAGTAACTTTGAGCGGGTGTAATGGCTCCTCATGCATTACTCGTGGATTGTCGGTGCCCCAGAAGCGATAGTTTTGCTTGTTTACGTACCCGCTGAGGTCGAAATGAGCCTCATCGCTCATTATGATTTTGGTCGAAAAATCGTCCACTTCGTCCTCGAGATTGAGGATGGCTTGGGCGTAGGTTACACGCGTTTGGCGGTCGACAGGCAGCAGCTGATGCACGGACTGGACTTTGTATGGGAACCTGCGCAAGTCTTTGACCAAAATTCGCCTTAGGGACGACCGGCTGATGGCTAATTGCGAGGCACGGCGTCTGGTCGATGTTTCCGGCTGCAGCTCGACATCCTCGTCAACAGCGGCGATATTCTCGACACAACGGGCGCTCCGGGGCCGGCCACTCTTGGCAACGTCTCGTGTGGTCCTATACTCTTCAAGGTTGGTGGCCAAACGGCGCAGTGTTTGCGCAGTCGGTGTCGGACGGCCGTGGAATCGGCGACGGAATTCGCGCTACACCAACACTTCAGACGAATTGTTACGCAAAAAAATAGACACAATTATTCCGCGTTCTTGGTGAGTGTATCGCTCCATGGCTTGTTCACTTGTATTCTACATCTGTCTAGTCTACAAATGTCAAAACAGATTTGACATTGGCGGCCATTTGCAAAAATAAGAACATCTTCCAATAGGGTGATTTCTTTGGGCCCATCTTGTACAAACGACGCAAGAAAGACAGTCGACGGCAAAAGGGAGTTTGCCAAGTCATAAGAGTATTAGGTATAGTGAAAACATGATACCCCTATGACTTTTCACACGTATTCACACATCACAATTTCACATTTCACTGTTCACAGATAGGAAATCTAAAAGAGAATTTTATATTCAAAATTTGCGGGGGAATGGTGATTGGTGATAGTCACTTAGTCAAATACTTTAGGTGATCACAACATAACTGCACGAATTTGGCATCACTTTGTTATTTCAAAACATAGTTTTGTTGTCAGGTGTCATTTGCAGTTTTCAAATCTTGTTTTTTTTTTTTCGCTGATAATAAAATACATCTAAGATGTCGCATCGAAAATGTGGTACTTCAATAGATGAAACCAACGAATTTTTAAGAAAAATCGTGTTGTAATGCATTCGTTGCCCCATAAACTGCACAATTTTCTTAAATTAATGGCGAATGAGTTTTTTCTGTTATTGTACAATTTTTTTTAAATATTACGCAAAGTTTTTGGAACAGTTTTAGAGATTTTCAAACCTATCATTTGATTTGAATAGAATTATAACTCTGTAAAATGTACTGGAAATCATCTGAACTATGGAAAGGCTGTAGGATCGAACGGAATTCCCTTCGAATACAGAACAGGGGAGCTATTGAATAAACTTAGGTACTTCCTTGCTCAACTTATAATACGAAATGTTTTCTAAGCTTCTTTTGTCTTTGTGTTTTAAAAAAGGAACTTTTAAAATTCCTCATACTTATATGTAATCAAGCCTATAAAAACCTACTTTATTTCTGCTTCTTATATTTTGTTTCTTATTTATTCCGCTCTGAAACAAGAGCGCTAATGCTGGAACCAACGCGAAGTTGGCTACGAGGAGACCATATTACAATAAGTCTGTAGACGGATGGATGAACATTTTATTCTTTGAATTTTGGTCATAATAAAAATTGTACGTTAATTTTCCAATTTTAAAATTTCCCCTTTTTCAAGCTTGTCCTTTGTTTACCCTTTTTTCATAAAAAAATTTAAGCCTTTCCCTTCAATCTCGGATCACTGCCTTGTACTCAAAAGTCTTTTTAGGTGTATATATAGTGCATTAGTCGCTAAACACTTTCTAACCAAACAAAATCTGCGGTTCTCTCGGGTACCAGGTTAACATTTCATGACCTTTGCGAATGCGAAGTAAACTCAGTTTAAGTTCGCAATAATCCACGTAATTATTTTGGGACTGTCGTACAGCAATGACCCAATTGAAAGGTTTCATATCCCCTTACCGCAAAAACTGGAAAACTTCAAAGTTTTATAAAACCTCTTGAATTTCGCAAACAGTAAAGTAGACACTTAAAGCCGAGATTGCAGTTATAACTCAAGTTCATTTGAAAAGAGCTATAACCCCGGTCAAAGAAACGAAAGCTCGCAAAATTATACATAATTTGGGCTGCCCGACAGATAGCCAGAACAAAACTTGCCCAAATGGGTTTATCTTGATATCAAGATTACATCTCTGATGGCCGGGTCATAAAACCTCTTTTGCATGCCATTAAAAGTTACACGCAGTAAAACAAAACTATAACGAGGCGATACCACCTCCGCTACTTTCCCACAACAAGTTCTCTTGGCCTGCCAGTCGATATCTAGTAACCAAATCTGCTTCGGCTTGCGTGTTGAAATCGCATCGTACACAAGTCGAAACGGGACCACAACTCAAAAACACATTAATACCAAATGTGAAATAGATTTCATCATCGCGGCAGTGATACCATCTCGCCAGGAAATAAGTCATTCGCTGAGCTGAGCTTCGAGATCATTAATTTCCACTTTCATGCTTTTCGATGATTAATTGCAGCCGTATTGGGTTTCGATCCCAAGCATTAATCTGTTGCAGTTCAGTGAATGCTTTAAAGCTTGTCTACCAGACGCCAACGCTGCGCTTTGAAAACTCTGACTTATGGTCTCATTTTCGGCGCAGTTTTCCCGGACCAGTACCTCCATTTCTCACCTCACAACTAAACCAGATTTGTCCGATTGTCATGAGCGCTCAGATCGTCAATTTATTATAAGTTTTTTTTTTTTCACCCGAATGGGTTTTCGTATCTGTCTTTTGTTTTGTCGACTGTCGCAGCTTGAAGTAATCAACTGGTATCTCAAGCTACTCACTGCCGATTGGTGTAGTGTAACCCTTATCGTGGTACACGCATTCCCTTGTAGCGCATCGAACAAGTTCGGTTTCTATCCGACACGGCGACATCGTGTGCTAATGAGGCACGTCCCCCTGGGGAATAACCGAAATGGGAAATTCCTGTCGAGGCCACTTAGCCCTTTCCGAGTAAGAATCGTTCTTTTATTGAGTTGTCATTGGTATGGCATAGACGTGCGCACGGTTCTTTTGTTTTAACCCTCCTCGAGTGACGTGTGACAATAATTACTGTGAGCGGGAAACACGTTTGTAGGTAACAGAGATGTACAGGCCCAGGCCATGACTTTTGTACCTGGGGCATCGTGTTCTGGCCGCTGCAGCTTCAAGGGCCGTTACCATTTCGTCCGAACTAAGAGACTTTTACTTTTACGGATAGCAGATAGCTGTGGCTGGGTCTTAGGCATGTAAATATTTTGATGTTTTGCTCTCCTTCGACACGGGCTGGGGCGCAGTAAAACTAAAGATCTTGTTGGAACATTTTTGGGATACAAAACATCGGTTCGTTGTCGATTGGGTTTGCATTGCATTTGCCGGCCACAATAACTCGTTTTGGTGGAGGGAAGTTGCAGCCGGTTTCAGACCAACACGAAAATGTTATTACCGCGGCAATGTGACGTGACATGTTTCCAAAAGAGTTTCATGCATGCTCTGGGGGTCGTATTTTCCTCTGTCAGGTCGCTTTTATGAGTTTGACACTTTTATTGAAATCCTTCTCTGCGGAGTGTGCGGTATACTCGTATGTAGATCAAATACTTATGTTACTTAACGTAACGGTGAACGCCTAACAAAACAAATGAATGATTTTACTAAGCTAGGTCTTAAATCACAATATTACACTTAAATCTATCATGGGTCGCAACGGTTCCAGCGGTGTAGCCTGCCCGCATTTTTGGTTCACCTTTGCATCTGCATTGTAAATAAGTTTCGATTAACCTGTATGGAAGCTGTGGTAGCAAAGTGGTCTCTGGACGATTGGACAGTTATGGGACATTTATTGGACGTTTAACATTTTCTTTCCAGCTATTCGGTCTGAACTGAGCCATAAAAAGTCGAAATAAATAAATACTTGAATTAATTTTGTGCGATGTTGCACCGAACTGGTTGGGGGCCATAAACTCGGCTCAAATTGAGGATTTACCATCAGGGTGGGCTAGGCACGAAGTGTTGCATTTTATAAACTAATATATTTTTAACCACTCACCGCTTTTAATTGAGTAGACCCTTATTTGGCATTGTGGACGATCCCGAATCCATACTGCTGGCAGTTGCTTGAGTTCGTTGATAGAAAGAGTCTAGAAATCTCCCACCGAGAGAACATATTGCTGAACATGTTTGCAAGTCCTTGGTAGTAATATGCTCCTGGAAATAAGCGTTGGAATTTAAAGTGCGGTATTCAACCCAATAAAATGTTCTTTCCTTACACCGAGGTAGATAGGCCGATATATTTACGTCATTTGGGTGGAGGCCGAAAGAGGAAGTAGACTTAAAATTTCGTTCCCCTGTGTTTTACATGCAGACCGAAGATATCTCCAACCATATCTCTACAAACCTTTAGTAACGTAGCAATCAAGCTGCATGGCACATGTTACGTTAACATTTTTACTAAATTTGTCAATACGTGACAAGCGTCTGGTCACGCGGGCTGTCACAGGGCCCTCTCACGAAAGACACACGAGTCTGTCTGCATGTCAAAATTTTAAAACGAAAAATGACGTGTAATCGTAGCTTCAGGCTAAAAGGAGGTAAACTCATCGGGGACCCTAAATGACTGCTCATGCTAGTGATATCTATCTCCAGACACGTTCGTTCCTCTCCCACAATCACACCGATCCCCTTCCCACTGCACTATGAGAAACCGAAGGAAACCATTGGAAAAAACGGAACGTCCTTCACAACAAATTACGACCAATTTTCCTTTACTGACGGATTTAAACCGTCTGAACGAGTTGGTACTGGCGTATTCCCAGAACCCATAAATCTTGGCCATAGCTTCCGCCTTTTGGATTGATGCAGCATCTTCCAAGCTGAAATCACAGCTATTCGTCTGGCTGTCGTTCAAAACAGTACCAAAGAGAAGTACGGGTGCAGCCACCAAATTCTTAGCATCCAGCGTAATAAAGTCGAAAGCGCTTGAAGATTAAGCTTCCTCACGGTTGCTATGTTAGACCAAACTACTTTAAAAATGATAGCTTGTACAACGTGTAAGGTTAAAACAAAAAATTCAAGGTAGGCAAAATAAATCACTTCGACAATTCTGAACTCTAACCCATCTGAGAAACTGCTACTAAAGGTGTTTTTTTTTAAACTGGCAACACTGTTTATACAGATTGTCAATTTGACAGTTGAAAGTTGATTTGTGGTAGTACGTTTTGCCATTTTACGATGAATAGATTAACGCCGGAACAATGTTTGCAAATTGTGCAAACTTATTTTAAAAACAATCGTCGTCAAACTTATCGTACCTACACTACGTCCATTTTAAGAACACATTTGCTGAGCTCACTATTTCGCGTAATGAACCTGTGGATGATAATCTAGAGAAGTTGGACGACTTGGAAGCAGCGCTGCCACTTTGCTACGATCGTAGCAAAACTGCTACGCAATTGCCCGTTTGCTAGCTGCTACGCACTCTCCCTAAAAACGCCTATTTTGCTACTTTTTTTTTAAGCACGAAATGAGAACAAAAATCTTGTAATTAAGGCAATGCTTACATGCAAAGCGCCTTTTAAGTGAAGTTTTTAATGTTTTTTTTTTTTTTTGTTTGATTATAGTTTTGTAAAATATATAGTTTACCAACTATACTTGTACTAGTCCTTAAAAAAATATTTACTTTGAATAAAGAATTAAGTGTTTTTTGTTTATTTTCGAAAAAAAATTTATATTTTGGACTTTTGAGTTTTGCTACACAAATTAAGTCTTGCTACGCAAATTTGCTACGCAAATTTTTTCCCTTGTGGCAGCACTGCTTGGAAGTTAACATTCGAGTGCTATTTTGGTGATAAACGGCTTCAGTTGCTAGATAAAGTTGTCGAAAATTGGACTCCACGATTGCGCCTCATTCGAACCAGCCTTGGCGCATATGCCCGAAATCATTTTTAAACAGTAATGGTACAGAATTGTCTATTAAATAAAGCTAATATCAAAAACTAGCAGCTAATGCAAGTGTTTTATTTCATATTGAATTTGTATACCTCTAAAAAAAAACACATAACAAGATGGCCGACCAAATTAAGTGTCACGTATTTTTCCTCGTTAAGCAATGCTGTCCCCTACAGTCCAATTTAGTATTGGGCATCCGTTATATCTTCCCTGTTGGGAATGTATGATGTTGTAAATGCGGCATTATTTGGAATTCTAAAATTTGGTCACCGGATACCGGCCTACGGTTGGTTCATTGGTCGAAATTTGCAAGGCTAAATTTGAAGCCCTTAAGCTGGAACTGGAGTAGAAGATTATTGCTCTTATTAATTATTAACTAAAATTAAATCTATACCTATTGGAATTTAGGCCTTTTGTTATCGATATTAAGTGTTTATAATTTCTCCTACCTTATTAGGGGAAAAACTTCTTAAATTATTTAAAACTTCAGGGCATTTTCAAATTTTGTATGTTTTTAATTTCGTAGAATGCTAAAATCTAGTACATTATTCATTTCAATGCATGCTTTTCCTGTTTATTGAAACGCTCTTAATTGAAAATGCTGTTTAAAAAAAAATTCATTAATTATTGCGTTCGAAACTCGTTGTTGGACTACCCTGCAGGCTGTAGCGTAATTTATTCCGCTTGTAGTTGCGATTCTTTCTAGATCTAGACAGTTGTTATTATTTTTACAACTCTTCGTTTTCAAAACGTGCTTCGAAAGTCGAAACTAATTTTAGTTTTTTATTAACATAACCAACTTTTTACAGCAATAATACTCAACTGCTACACATTTTTTTCATTGCAAAATAAAGTAAAGTAGGATTTTCAGCACGCAATTACAACAACTACGCTCTACTTGACACTTCGAGACTCGCAGTAGTTGTCGTAATCTCGTACTGAAAATCTTACTGTACTTTACTTTGCTTAAATCGAAGCTCAAAAACACGTCTATTATTGAAAATCTTTGCACCATAGACATACTAAATATGGACTTCTAGTGAAATGTCATTTTCATATAGGTACTTCTGCGAGAAAATATGTGCAAAACACACACGCGCTACTGTTTTACAGCGGATTAGCAAAGAAGCACATGCCGCCGTCAAGTTTAAATTGCCATAGCAATGTAAACAAAAAAGCTATTTTTTTTTCAAAATAAGTTCGTTTCCATAGAAACATACAAACAAAAGAGCGACATCTTGTCCGAAAGGATTCGTTTCCATAGTAACGTGTAAACAAAAGAGCGTCATCTATTGAAAAGAAGCAAAGCTACAAAGAGTGATTTGAAAACGATTTGTAATGTTTTATTATTTTGCTAAAGAAAGCGAAATAAGAATTTCTTTACTTACTGACCCATAAACTAAAATAAAAAACCTACAGATATCTTCCATGTGTCGTTCAATCTCTTAGTATTTAAATCTTTGGTGAAATTGAAATTAGTGCCGAGGTCAATCGACGTATTTCTTCATCCCACTGAATTTGCTTCCCTATAGCCGCCATTTAATACATCATGTGATATGAGGGACTATTTTCTTATTTTTCCTGTTTAAGGATGTATTTTTAAGATCCCATACATCCAATGACTTTTTAGTGAATCCAGCCGTCACTTCAGTTTTGTAGGACCATGATCTAGGCAATTTTTTTACTCGAATAAAAAAAATTTGAGCAACTATCTAAACAAAGATTATACATAAATAAATAAATAAATAAATATTTAGCACAACAGATTTATGTAAGTTCCCCACGCCTAACTTCTAATCTTACTTTATCCATATTAATTATTTAAGTCCGAACGACTGAATTGCGAAGCTCTTTCAGGACAGTTAATACTCTCAGACGAGAAAAATGAATTTGAAGAGATGGGTAGCTCTTCACTTGTTTTGTGTTTCGTATTGAATTCGCTTGGTTTGTGTTAAGGGTTTGACTAAGATCCCAGTCGTAAAATATAAATTACGGAACTAGTAGGTACTAAGTAAAATAGAGAAACATCTATTGGTAAATAAATAAATAAAAAAACACTACACCCTCTCAATGCATAGGCATAATTTTGTAATGAAAGAAAATTTGGTCGTTTCAAGTTTATTTTGTTTTCCACTGTAAAACTGCAGCGCTCTGTATTTTTGGAACATGCGTGAAGTTGGCTACTAACAGTCCATTTATAAGTCAATGCTTTTGCACAATTTTAAAAGCAAAGGGCAAAGCCCATTTGATTGGTGAAACGAAATGGAAAAATAGTTTGCAAACAACTTGTCACTTTATTAAATTTGTATTTGGTGAAACGAATTTTACAAACAGGAACGTTTTTCAACTATGGAAGGGAAAACAATCGCAAAGAGCTAAATGAAAAGTGGTTCTTGAAATCGGACCCAGGGGTAGTGGCAATTTGCAAGGTATTGAACATAAAAACCCCAACGCTTTCTGAGTCAATTTTTTGCAATTGGGCTCCCGATTGCAATAACTGGAATACATACTACATTTCGTTTCATTAAGCCCGTGTGACACTACATTTTTTTTTTTGCATTTTGTCTGCTTTTAAAATAAAACTAGAGCAGTACGAACAATTAGAACGAAAGTTGTCGATAGGAGTAAGTGAGTGACATATAAAAAAAAATTCATTAAAAGTGTATTGAAATTACATTTTTCAGGTGATGGGATATTTTTTTTTTTAATTCGTTTGAAAATTTGTGGCAAACAAGTGCTACCCCTTTAGTATCTAATATTCGTTCAGTCTCTTTTACACACCGCTGACTTTTCAGCATGATAAAAAATAAGGAAAAAAAATGCAGTGTCATATGGGCTTTAATGAAATGCATTTATTAAAGGTTTGCTTTAAATGTCTTCTATAAGGAAACTGCTTTATTACTTCTTTTCTGTATTGCTTATAAAAATAATCTTTCCCATTTCTGATAAAGTTAGTCACACTCCGACTCAAAACAGAAACTGTAGCATTCTAAAGAGACCTCGGGAGTCGGAACATACCTCGCCGATACCGACATACAAATAAAAACAACAAACGACTGGCATTAAGTGTCTTAAGCAAACATTAAATATTTTCCTTTTCAGATAACGAGATTTGGTTTAATTGAATTTTTAATTAAACTTTCAGCTGTTTACATATTTTCCAGTCTTCTAATGAGATGGAAGTGGCTCTTAAACGTATATTTACGTCAAACGCCTACCGCTGTCGGTCTCGCTGCCACTGCTCAAAAGATTACTTACCTAATCAGTGAAACACAAACGAAATAAAATCAATTTTGCCCCGACCGACTGTGCGTCGTCGTCGCAAAGCAGACACTCTCAATAAATTAAAATCTCATCTTAAATGGTCGTCTCAATCATCCCTATGAATATTTACACGAGGGTCCATTTATTGTGACTGCTGAAATTTGAATGACTTAATTACGGTTTTGAAGTTCATGAATATGTTGCCAGTATAATCGGTGGCACATCTAAGGCCGTGTTGCTACATTAAAGCGCTTTTCACAAGGGATAAAACAACTCGTAAATTCGGCCAGCCAACGAGATGCAAATCAAGTCGGGCGTCGTCGACTGTCACTTAGTAGTAGAAGTTTCTGTTGCAGTTGCATTGTTGAAATGAGAATCCTCTAGTCGGGCAAATACTTGTTCAGGAGTAATTGGAGTGCTATTCCTTGTAAATTATTTTACTTATGAGAATTTGCAGATTCCTCCTCCAGGATCAAAAACGAAACATTCCCTATAGGTTAGGTACCCTTTGCGAAACGGAAGAAGATCCATTTCGAAGACTCCAATTACTGCTTTGACATGAAACGAAATTGTTGACACACCGCAGTTAACCTCTCAATTGGCAGATACCATCAAAATCGCACCGAGTTATATGACTGCTTTTATGTCGCTTTTTATGACACTTCTTGGATTTGGCAAAACGAAACCCCACTCAGGTACATTCCAGATGCAGTTAACTGATAAAGAATGGTTTGTTTTAACAGCGTTTGACAAATACGACAGACGGTGTCATATTTGCGTTGTAAAACAGTTTATTAGTTGACAGCGGGTATAGAGGCAATCGGCGCTTTGTGTGCCTCCATTTGCCATTTGCACGAACGCTGGTGTGTGGTGTGCATCTGACAGGGAATTAGCATAACAGCATCCAGCAGGTGGGACAGCGCACCAGCAATGCTCAAGTCGGTGTTCATGCTTGACCAAGTAAAACGGGCGATGTTTGCAAATAAACTTTGAGCCTAATAAAGTGGCTCTAATGCTGATTAGGCACACGGTGACGGCGATGATGATGATGATGACGAACGGGTGCAGGTGACGAAATGAGGAAAGTCGTCGTCTGGTGACTTCTGTCCACGTAAATAATGTGCTTAAGTTATAGACACCGGGCAATAATAATTCCACAAATGGATAGTTATGCTGCGGTCTTGCGATAGACTGCATTGCTAATTAAATACTTGTCTGCGTATAAGAGGTTCGCGGATAGACTAAACATTAGGCCGTGGTCGGTTGGCTTACTTAGGCGCATGTGCAAATATGCCTGGTTGTGCCAATCATGGCGGGAAAATTGCAGGTTGTTGGAAACTTTCTGCTCTACATTGTAATTGGAATATTGACTCAGAGGGAATATAAATAAGGAAATCGTATACAGCTAACACAGTTAGCTGTAGTTTTAGCGCAGTTAAAAATGTGATTAGGACGTGTCATGCAGATAGGGATGTCAGACGTCCCGCTCAGTGCGGGACTGCCCCGCAGAATGTCCCGCACTATACAAATTGTCCCGTAATGTCCCGCTTTTTAACTTGCCGCCCTTACTTCATTATTAAATAAAACAAATTGCAATTAGTAAGATATAGAAACTAAGCGCTAGCCTTAGTTAGCTTAGCTATAACAATAACAAAGTGTGAAGTGCGCTTTTATCGAATGATGACAGTTCAGTGGTCTGGGTTTCTGAACCAGGGTTGACAAACGTGTTACAATCGTAATTTTTAAGTTAAGTCAGTCTATATATACTTAATATAAAGTGGTTTTCCAATAAGAGGTGTAATTGTGAATGACCCGCTACTTCGGTAGCTGTCACTTTTGAAGCTTTTTCTCTTTGACATTTAATAAGTAGAAACTACGCCATTGCTAAAAATTGAACGTGAAATGGTGAAAATCATGCAGTCACAGTTCGCAAAACTAAAGCATTTTTTGGTCGTCGTGAAGCACCTTGTCGGACCGCAATACAGAAATTGGTGGAAAAATTTGAGCTGTTGGGACAAGTTAGTGATGTGAAGAATTAAACCCGTGCATGTCGCTCAAGAACAACTGAGAATATTGCTGCTGTAACCGAAAGTGTTGAAGAAAACCCAGGTTTGTCCATTCCTCGTCGTTCTTTGGAATTGGGCTACCGAGAGATGATTAATGATTTTTTATGGTCGGAGTTGGATGGTATTGATCTGGACAACGTTTACTTTCAACAAGACGGCGCTACGTGCCACACCAGCAACGAAACCATTGATCTTTTACGGGAAAAGTTTCCGGGCCGTGTTATCTCTCGAAGAGGTGATTACAATTGGCCACCGAGATCTTCTGATTTAACACCTTGCGACTTCTTCCTTTGGGGCCACATGAAAGATAAGGTCTACGCCAACAGCCCAGGGTCGATTCAAGAATAAAATTCGTGAGGCTATCGAGGACATAGGGCAGCCACTTTGCGATTTGGTTATGGAAAATTTCATGAAAAGGACATGGTTCTGTATGCGTGCTCGTGGTGGCCATTTGGCTTATGTTGTCTTTCATTATTAACGGCATACCTTCCTCTTTATTATGAAATAAACATGCGATCATTTATCTCAAAAAATGGCATTTTTCTTTGAATACCAAAATAACACCTCTTATTGGAAAACCTTTTACCTAAATTCTTTGCCATAAATAAATAAACAACAATTGACTATCCTTGTTTTTTCTTTTTATAGTGTGCAACTGCAATGGACATGCCCGACAATGCCGATTCAACATGGAACTATTCAAATTATCAGGTCGCGTCTCTGGCGGCGTGTGTTTGAACTGCCGCCATTCAACAACTGGCCGGCACTGCCACTACTGCAAGGAAGGTTACTATCGTGACCCGTCCAAGCCGCTCAACCACCGAAGGGTTTGCAAACGTAAGTAGATACACTTTGAAACATTTCGATTAGAGCTGAATAACTTTGCTTCGATTTCCCGAATTATACACATTGCTTCAGCCCTCGGGCAGAGGTTTTATTCAAATTTTGTGGACACTTTTTGAAAGCCTTACATCTGGTTTTTGTCCGACTGATTAACCTGTACGTGTTAAAGCAATCTGTTAACCCTCTTTTTATGGAGCAATATAAAAACCGAACATGACACCTTTGCCTTGCTATACACCGCAGACTTTTTATTTACTCCAATACTGTATAATTTCACTCCAAATGGAGTGCATGGACGGATAGTGCAAATAATTGCCTGACATTGGTATTTGCACTCGATGCATGTTTGTAGTTTTTTTCTTCTCCGTTTTTTTTTTTTTTTTTGTTGGTGGAACACGAACTGTGTTAATTAGAAAACATATTCGTTGCATTCCTTAGATAGATTGCTTCACCCACATCGGTAGGCAAATAGGAATATTTGACATTCTGGGCACAGTCGTTGGCTGGGCTTTTATATTGCCAGCGTTTATTTGGTTTGTTTCAGGTATAGTAACCCGCATGTGGTTGTATCACTTACTAATTTGTTGGACAGGTTATGGCAGGTATTACATTTCCGGAGAAATATTAAATATTTAATTAAATTCAACATTTCATTTCGAATTATAATAAGCTTTAGCAGAATGAGACCAACACGCGGTACATGGATTTTGTAAGGTTTACGGGTTGGTAAAGTGGACTAGAGTAATTAGCATCAATGGGGATTTTTTGGTCATTTTCGGACTGGCCTCCAGTCCGACGGATCTTTTAATGCCATCAGAAACCATTAATTATTTGTTATTGCGAGGTCGGATCTTGTGTGCTTGGAGAGAGATTTTGAGATGTTTCCTTGTGGGTTTGTTCATTACCGTAGCCTTTGAAACAGTCGTCCTTCGTGGTCTTCTTCGAAAAGTTATGTGAAAGATTGAAAAAAGCACCTATGTCCTTTTTTCCTATTTCGATTTCTCTCTTATCCTTACTTCAAACGCCGACAAAAAGGTTTCAACAAACGAAAAAAAACAACAACGTAACACACGACTGACACAAGTCCATGCGCAAACCTTTTCCAATATATGAGACACATGTGAACTGACGTAATTAGGCCGACCAGACGCCCTCTTTTAAGAGGACATGTCCGGTATCTTTTTGAAAAAAATATGCAAACTGTCCAATTTCTGGGATTTTTCAGTTTACAGAATTTTTCGACACCAAAAAACTAAAACAAAACATTTTTTTTTTTTCAAAACATCACACAAGGTGGGCCAAAAGAAGTCATCCGATATTGTTTGGCTCTCGTTTTTTTTTAAATTAAAAACTTCGATTCTGTTTCTCGGTTATGTTTATATGAACCTTTAGAATTATATTGGTCAAGTCGAGAAGATGATATCGGCCAAATGGGAGCCGTCACAATTGATTGCCATACGGTCTCGTTTTATGGCATTTTTCATCACTTCGGCGAGAACTTCGAACTTCTCGCACTCGTGTCGAATGTAGTCCTTGAGGGCTTCTAGGGTCTCGGGCTTGTTCACGTAAACACGGGACTTCAAAAAAACCCACAAAAAAAAAGTCTGGAACGGTTAAATCGGGCGATCTTGCGGTCCAGTGCAAATCGCCAAAACGAGAGATGAGGCGACCCGGGAATGCCGCCTTCAGAATATCGGTTGTGTGTGCCGTAGTTCCGTCCTGTTGGAACCACATGTCCTCCAGTCCTAATTCGTCCAATTGCGGCAGAAAAAACTCGGTTAACATGGCCCTATAGCGCGCACCGTCCACTGTTGTCGTTTGACCAGCGGCGTTCACGAAAAAATTGGCCCGATGACTCCTCCAGCGTGAACAGCGCACCATGCAGTAACTTTGAGCGGGTGTAATGGCTCCTCGTGTATTACTCGTGGATTTTCGGTGCCCCAAAAGCGATAGTTTTGCTTGTTCACGTACCCGCTGAGGTGGAAATGAGCCTCATCGCTCATTATGATTTTGGTCGAAAAGCGTCCACTTCTTCCTCGAGATTGAGGATGGCTTGGGCGTAGGTTACACGCGTTTGGCGGTCGACAGGCAGCAGCTGATGCACGGACTGGACTTTGTATGGGAACCTGCGCAAGTCTTTGACCAAAATTCGCCTTAGGGACGACCGGCTAATTGCGAGGCACGGCGTCTGGTCGGTGTTTCCGGCTGCAGCTCGACATTCTCGTCAACAGCGGCGACATTCTCGACACAACGGGCGCTCCGGGGCCGGCCACTCCTGGGAACGTCTCGTGTGGTCCCATACTCTTCAAGGACGGCCGTGGAATCGGCGACGGAATTCGCGCTGCGCCAACACTACAGACGAATTGTTACGCAAAAAAATAGACACGATTATTCCGCGTTCTTGGGGAGTGTATCGCTCCATGGCTTGTTCACTTGTATTCTACATCTGTATAGTCCACAAATATCTTCTCAGATTTGACATTGGCGGCCATTTGCAAAAATAAGAGCATCTTCCAATAGGGTGATCTCTTTGGCCCACCTGTTAGATTGTGATTGCAGAAGTTACTTCTTTGTAGTCTTTGCATATATGACTCTACTATAAGTGGGAAAAGGACAACGACTGTCGTATCAGAAGATGAACTGTACGCTTCCTAAACAGGCCTAGTGCAGCTGGAAAATTAACAGAGGAACTTACCGGCCAAAATGAGACTAGAAATCAGTGGCATCACTATCGCGATTCAACAGCGACGTCGTCCGTGTAAAAGTGCAAATAACTCGTCGAAGATGGCTAGGAGTGGATGAATATCCACCGCAGACTTCGACTCCACCTAAGAGCGACAAATCAGGACAGGAGAACCTTTCTTATACTTGGAAGCGGACCACAAAACAATTTCGAGTGCGCAACTAGGGGTAGTTACCCAAGGACCGCACTATTAGTTCAGGTATATTGGTTGAACCCTGGTCCTTAAATAAATAGGTAAGGCCCACCTGTCCCATTGTACTCTCAAGTAGCACCCTCTAATGATTGTGCAGCCACATTAACCACTGCTACTCCTACTAGGAACTTGGCAAATTGATGAAAGTGCAGATGATTGCTTTAAAAAAATGTCAATACCAATTTTGTTCACAAAAGTCAAAGTGAAAACTAAGTGTGCCTAGTCATTGGCCCAGCGGATCCAAAAAAAAAAATCTAAGTAACCTGGATGATTCACTTGTCACTTCCTGGTTATAAGTATGTACTGCGAAATTTTGTTCGAATATAGCTCGAAATACGCCATCACTTCGATCGCACCGCCTGTCAGCAACCACCGCCACCGATCACCCCGCAAAACTCTCCAGTGCAAAAGTGGAATACATTTTTGATCCAACTTACTCACCCCTAAAAATATATTTCCTTCATTTGAAGAGCAAAAATGTCCGCGACGCGAGAACCGTATTAATGTAAATTATGTTCAAAAGCTACACCTGTGTGGCAAAGAAATCATTTTAAATCGCGTAAACAAAAACACCAGAGGCTTAATTTGTTAACTCGAATGCTCTTATTTAGGAAAATCCTCGTGTAACTTTCCCAGAACTGTCCAAATACCCACTCGAAGGATGCGTATAAACTTTTCCACTTTACGATCAAATAATTCTCTATAGCAAAACGAAAACTATTCCACTTAACCTCGGCGAGAATAAATAAATTTTTCCACTTTGCACTCGAAATGCTTGGGGTTTTCACATCCTCAATACACGAGTTCTATTTTTTCCGAGTACGAAATTTGTAAACAGATTTATTGCGTGTATCCCCGAGCGGTCTGTATACAAATTGATCCCTTGAAGTGGTTAATGTATTGCGGTCAGTTTTTGTTTTGCTGCTCTGTTCGTCGAGCAATCGTTTGATTTTTTTAACGTTTAACATTTATAAACTTAAAGTTAATAAAGAAACAAACAAACGAACCAGCACAGTACTTTAGCCTGTGGGATCAGGTGGACGAACTCGTGATGCAAGGCAATGAAAAATATCTGCTCAAGCAGCAGCGGTTACCGTACGGGGTATTTTTGAAAGATGTGTTCGTTCGAATAGTTGCTGTAACAAGAAACCGCGTCGAAATGTTGCTTTTGCACGAGTACCTAGCGTGATGATGGAAGCTTTCCAAATCAGTTCTTCGGATTCGGATGTTTAAAGGAGTGGCAGTGCGTACGTAACTGGTCGGCACAACAAAGTCAATTGTGGGTAATTTGCAATTTTGTATTTCCTTTGAGTAGGAAATTACTTTCTTTGACGTCTCTGATTTGACGCAGCGGCATCAGTATGGATCTATTTAATTTTTCTTTCTTCAGTTTTGCTCGTTCGTCTACAAATAGAGCAATGTGATTCACTTTCGTGGATGAACGAGCGGGCTTTTCTCCTTGGCGGTACCAAAACAAAAAATGTTTGTCATCGGGTCTATTTTTTTACTAGAACTCAATCATACAGTTCGATGTTTGTTAAATAGAACTTTGCGTGTAACAAGTGGGGGCAGTAATAAGCACTAGTCGAGCTTACCTTAGGAGAAGACGGGGAAGACGGGGTTAAAAGTAGCAGGGTGTTGTAACATTATAAATTTTAAGTCTTCCCAATAAAGTTAAGAGTCGAATGAAAATGAACAATGTTGGTCTTCTCCAAAGCAAACGACGTGCCAACTTGAGTTTCTTATTCATCGTCAGTTTTAGTCGTACTGTGTGTGGTCCGGAGATTTTTTGTAGCTATTCTCTGGTGAATTTTTGTTAGCTTTCTGCGGATTCCGGTTTTTATTTTACAGGGTTCTTTGTGTTAAATTTCAATGCGGGGCTAGTTGGAGTGCAGAATGCATCATTTGTCCCAGAGGATCGAGGTCTTACTTCAAGGAAGCTTCAAAAAATAGAAAGATTTCGCGGGAAGTAAGAAAATCAGCCATATAAACCGATACTTGAGAGAAACAAGCGTTTCTTGAGGAACAAAATAAATGCATAGCCAGAAAGGCCGCCAAGACCAAATAAAAAAGCAGGTGGAAGAAAAGATGTTTGTTTTTTCAGTTCTTTCAGCAAGTAAATTTTGATTTTCCTTTTTTTTTAATAAATTCTCTCAGAAACAATAACGACACAAGTTTTTTTTTAATCATTCTAATTAACAACTTCTCTTTTTAGAAAAGGCAATATATTGACATCTTCTGAGCAGCCTTTAGTGGACTTTTTTGGTGAATTTTGTTGCTTAAATATTGCTGCCTCTTTTAAAATAGTTTTGGCTAAATCGCTCGCAAAATCGAGTGGCATAAAATTTAGTCGAAAATAATACTTCTAGCCCCGCTCTCAACTACCACAATTTTTGATATTTACTGTGTTTTTTTATGAACGAAAAAGCGACATATAGATTCTAGATAATGAAAAAAATACGCGCCATTTAAAAAAAGTTTAATGAAAGTTTAGAGCAACAAATTTGTGTCGGAAAAGGTTCGTTTCCATAATAACATCATTGAAACGATAGTGGTTGTTCAACACCTGGCAGATACAGTGTCTTTATGTATTATGCGATGCCCCTGAATTTAAATTCTACAAATGAAATGCTTACTTTGAGGGGTAGGTAAACTGCATTCTTTTATGGGTAAATAAGGCGATCCATCAAAAATGGGTTCTAATTAAAGATTTAAATACGTTACTATGGTAATACGGCGACGACAAACGGAATGTCGGCAAATTGCTTTCGTTTATTTTGTGTTGGAAATTGATAACTTTAACCAGTCTTGGAAACAAAAAACTTATACTGTACCTAATTTTTTTTTGTATCACAAAGGACCTAAATTAATTTTGGTCTAAGTGTGTCTTTCCAGGCAGCCACCTTACCTAACCTAACCTAATTTTTTTAAATATGAAATATCGATGAAAATATAAAAAGCAGAAAAGTCACAACTGGCGCCGAAATTTAAAATCTTCAGAGTTTGATCTCCGACATGCAGCTGATTTGAATTTTACACGAAAATCCTAAACAGTTGCGACTACAGTAGGAAAGATTCTATCGCATCAAAGAAGACAATTGAAGAGGAAATTCGAAGAAAATCCAGACAACAAACAAACGAAATTAGCCAAAGAAACAATTTTTTTGTGATATTTGATTTGATTATTGCCTGAAATTTCTCACCGGTTCGATGCAATGAAAAATTCAAATGTAACTTTTTCCTTTTTGTCGCAATTTCTATTAATAGAGGAAACTGATTCGATATGCAGCAACAAGTTTCTTCGAAAAATACAAGCCGCACGTCTTTGAAGACTTGAAAGAAGAATTAATCCATCTGAAACATATTTACGAAGCCAACTTTGGAGCAAAGCTCTCACTATTTAGTTTGCTGAATGCAGTTTTTTTCGCCGAATTGGAATACGATTTTTCCCAAATGTTTGTGGTGCTCTGCGTATATTTTGCACCATACCTGTCACTGTAGTTAGTGCTGAACGTTCCTTTAGCGTCGTTACAAAAATACAAAACTTTTATCGCTTGCGGTCTTTTCAAGATCATATTTCAGGACTTGCTGCTCTTTGTATCGAAGCATCTTTGAAGAAGAAATTAGATTCCATGTAAGTAGTTTTGCGGTCCAGGAAATGAGAAGGGTTTGTTTATAAGAGAGAACATTTAGTAGAGTACAAATCAACGCCAAAAACAGTTTTGTAATTATTTCAAAAATAAAATGTTTTATGCCTGAAAATAGCTTTTAAAATAAAGATAAATTGACACTTATTTATGCCAAAAAATTCTGATACTCATTCCATACAGGCCACTCGAAACCACACGCTGATTTATATAAACAAGAATCTTTCAACATTTTTTGGGTTAAAACTCTTTTGCCATCCCCTCAAAGTAAAATAAAAATGTACCTACTTTCAAATTGTTGCATGATATTCGTTTATCATTATTATACTCGGATTATTACTCTTTGGAATAATTGACTATACGTACATGGGGCCGGCATTTTTTCGAGTTTTCTCTCCACGGCCCTGGTAGCGGGAACATTATCTAACCCTCCTTACTACATCCCAGAAAAAATTCCAACTAAATACTTCCCAGTTCCCAATGCCTAGGACAGCGATGGCGAACCCATGGCACGCGTGCCATTGGTTGCACACCACGAAATATTATTAGCACGTCACTAATTGAAGAATCCGATTGTTTCTCTGTTTTTTGTTTATCTGAATTTGGTTTCTTTTATTTAAAAGATTTCATAAATGAAATTATATGTTTACAAATAAATTGCTGAGCAGTGCAAAATTATTTATTTTTGTTCCTATTAGTCACTAGAAAACTAGATCAAGACTGTATGATAGCACGCCAAAGTCACTTCAAACTATTTTTCTTTTAAATGGCACGGAGCTCTAAAAAGTTTCGCCATCCCTGGCCTAGGAGATGTGTAAATTTCACTTGCTCCTCGAACGAGCTCTATTTTGAAGGGCTTTTCATATAAATAAATTCACTTGAGGGATTCGGCTTCTCCAATTGTCTGTTCAAGAAGCCAAAGAAGAGTTTTGGAAAAGTTTAACGAAACCCGATTTGTTTGGAGGGTTGGAAAATTCACCGTTTTTCGAAGGCTAAAGCATTAATGTTTAAGGTTGCAATTTTTCTCTTTTAGAAAATCTTTAAATAATTCTTTAACAAGTTCATTTGTTGTTTCAGCTTATTATTATATTTATATTCCGACTTATGGTATCATAAATTATTTATTTAAATTTTATTTTCAAATAAATAAAAAAAAAGGAATAAAAATTTGAAAGTGTATTTATTAATTTTTAATTTATTGATTGTTATTTTTTGTGTATATATATATTTTTTTTAATATTTAAATAGCTCATGTTTAGAGTAGGTATAACGTTGAAGATGTTTGAGAGATTCATTTATTTTATTAAGTAAATACTTCTATGATTTTATTTAGTTACTTTTAAAATAGATTAAGTGCGGGTTACGTATACTTGTCGGTTTCAAAGTCTTAGTGTTTCCTTAGGAAAACATTGAAACTTGTATGCCTTACACCAAACGCTTATAGCTGCGACTTAAGACTGCTCTAAGAATAATTGAAACGTGTAAAACTTAAATAAGACGGGACCAAGATCAACCCATTTGTATCGAGCCCAACGAGGCGTATGGGTATGAGGGTTTACGACTTCAAAAGGATTGCGACATTACTAGTCAAGGAAGGCAAGCAGGACAATTCACTGTGTATCACTGTCGAAAAGGCTAAATCCAAAGAAAGATTTTGTTTTAATTTAACAAACGACTGTACACAGAAGACAGAATCTGGAATTCTGAAAAGACTTCTGTCTTCTGCTTTCACTGTAAAAGGTTTTTGTAGTTTTCCAAACCAAAGCGTGTCCGAATAATTCTTTTACAAACGACCTCTCTGTGTACAGAGCTGTATCTGTTTTTGCTTCAGGCAATAACGATTGGGTGTCTAGTGCTTTCTGTCTAGTGCTTTCTGAGGGACTCCTCCGTAGTTTTTGTTGCTGAAAAATTATGTATGGTTTCTGTATAAATGACCTTGAAAATCTAGTGCTTAGTTAACCCAGTCACTCTTAGGAGCTGCTGCCCAACCGTCGGTTGGTGTAGGGTGGACACTGATGCTAACAAACTTACGAGCCGACGAAGTTTAGTTTTTCTTCCAGCTTCAGCACTGAAGTCTTCGGGCATTTCTTGGGCACCGAAAGGCACCTGCGGCTACATCTTGGATGCCCTAAATTTTTCTCCAGCACAGTCTTTTTGGTAATTCTACGACTGTGCGTACGCATAAAGGACTTTAGCCTTGGAATGTCCTAAGCTTCGATATAGAGTAAGACAATGACAAACATTTAAGAATCCTGTAGCGTTTTCAACAGGCCTACATTGAAACAAAACAAAAATAATTATCTATTGTATCATTTCATCCAATCAGCATAAATCTACGACGCACGTACTTCCTTGAAAGGTCTACGCATAGAACGTAGAAATAGAGTGAAACCGCTACGCATTTTAATTCACTTTTGGCTATTACGCTTCGGATTACTTCAATCTTTTCTCCTGTAAAATCCGTCTGCATATACCTAGGAGGTTTTTCCTTAATAGGAAAACACTGCATTAACCTTCTACGGACACGTCTGGCTGCACAATGAGCGAGCAGTTCCTTACAACCGTAACCAAATCGCCCTGTAATTAAACTTAAATAAGATTATAATTCCACAAATCCGATCTGGCATATTACTCGTAGGACGACGACACGGTCCAACATAAATATCCTGCCGCACAGACAGAGACCCAAACCTTACTTTTAGTATCCAATAAGGCTCAAAAGTCACGTGCATTCTGCGAGGGATTAACAAATTTGCTGCAGCATACGTCGTACTTTCCTCGTCATGGTTAAGTCGCTCCACGTAAGGGTAAAATTTAATTTAGAAGTGCATCCATCAAAAACCACCCGAAGGGAGAAAGAGCAGTCCCCTTGTATTCGAAACCAAGCATCTATGTTAACGTCTTCCAGATTCAATTACAAAACGGGGTGGCTGGCTGATTCATTAGTTTTGCAACTTTAGGTGGTACGTATAGCGTTACACTTGCCACATGATTTTAGAGAATTTCGACTGAGGGCATGACTAATTTTTTTTTTGTTTTATTTATGGCCAAACATTGTTACCTTCCCATATTCGTGTACCGCACCGGAAGACTCGTTTTATGAAAGTCATTGGCAAGTGACTGGGGCGGATTGGGGGATATCCTCAAATTTGTTTTGGATTTATCAACGGGCGGTTTTATTGGTGCGACTTATAATTTATGCTAATTCAGCTGTGGAGGAGAAGTTTTTATCTGGATACGCAATGGAGTTTGAATTTTATGGCTGATGTCATGGCGATGTTAATTCGCTTGGAAAATTATTTCATTTCGTTTTCTTTTTCGAAGGAGAGTCAGGGGTGCGAGTGTCCATTGCGGTTGAAAGGTTGAGGGTGGAAATCCATTTGTCATGAGATTTGTAGAAAATAAATCTGAGAGTCAAGACGGTTATTAATAAAGTCAGGATCAGGACATCTTAAAGTAAGTCGTCGGCATTTCACATTAAACATCTAGGGGTTGTTTTTCTTCGTAGGAAAAGAATCTTTGATTGCAGATCGGCGTAGAAAAAGATACGAACAAATTCAATCCGATAACAAGCGATCATCAGGTGTTTTCGCTGTAGTTAAGTCTTTTCAGAATCAATAGGTCTGTTCCTTTACTTTTGTAGTAAAATGGAAAAGACTGTCAAAATGGCAGTGGTGGGGATAAATTCTCTCACGGAGAGAGACACTTACGAAAAAGTTAGGGAACGCTTTTGTAGTAAAATACGAAAAATGACAGATACATAATTCAAAAATTCAAAACAGTGCTACGAATAGTCGTTAAAATTTCGTATAAACTCGAAGAATTTGCTAATTTACTGACAAAATTAGTTGATTCATCTCTCTAGCGATGAAAGTGATTCGAAATTAGTTTTATACCTATCTGGATAAGTTTGTACTGATTGAACTACAAACATTTCAGAAGAGGAAAAAGCGACAGGGCATTTACAAATTTCTTGGAGGCGATTGTTCTTTCTTACTCTTTACAGCAAAGTAGAGTTTCGTCGCGATTTTCAAATAGAATCTAAGGAGAACATTCCATTTCATTCTGCCGCCTTTTGATACCATTTTAATACGCAAGAAATCAAAACAAATGCTCTCATATGTCTAATAGGACAACAAATTTGAAATCAGCTGTTCGTTGAAAGGTGACTGATAGATTTTTCAATTCTACACCAAGAAATTTGTTGAGTAAAAATTCGCAAGATTCTCAGTGGAGGGCTAATAGCTTGCTCTCTCGATGACGCTCTCTTTTGCGAATTTTTCGAGTTAAGGAACGACATTGAGTAAAATTCGTACGAATTAGTACAAATTCGTAAGATTTAAAAGTAAGGGAACAGACCTAATATAACAGTTGATACTTTGACGCGCAGTGCCGTAGCCAGGATTTTGTTTCCGGGGGGGCTTGCTTCCAAATCTCATGAGGAATTATTTAAACAAAAAACTATATATATTCCAACTCATTGATTTTTATTAGTTTTTAAATCGTATGTACTGAAACGAACATACTTAAATTATTTTTTAGACAGGTAAATTGTGCAGCCTTAGTCGAAAGTCGAAGAACTTTTCTGTCAGCTCATTTACATTGCTCAATCTTTCTTTTTATTGTATTAAGGAACTGCTTATGACCTCCACGCCACTAGGGTGGGGCATTTCTCTTTTCTACTTTTCATAGATAAACTTCTAGACCATCATAAGAAAAAATTTTGATGATGAGGTTGAAGCCTCTGTCGCGAACAAAGCGACTATTCTTCGAGACTTCTTTAAGGAAAGTAAGCTTTCCCAGAGAGATCGCAGTCTTAATCTTCATAGCTGACTCGGGAAGAGTCGCATCAGTACTGAATGAGTTTCTTTTCAGGTTACATCACTGCAGTTGCAGCACAGAATTGTCTGGATTAATCAGTGGTGTGCCCTGGTGTGTTTTTGAATCCGGTTTCTGAAAATGTTGTATTTCCACCTCTCTGGTCCAAAAGTACACAACTAGTCTGACCAGACGTCCTTTTAAGACGACCTCCTCTTTTCACGATCAAAAAAGTCTGTCCGGTATTTTTTCTAAAAAAATAATACATTTTGACCTTTTTTGTTTGGTTTTATAAAATGTGTAAGCCGATTCGTTGCATAAAAACATAAACGAACAGCTCTACATAAAATATGAATGAATGTCAGTTCGAACAGCCCTCCCCTGACTTGTCTGTCGCTTTGACAGAAAATCATGAATTATGTGTAGTTTTCCTAACCGTCGGCAAAGATAGACGCTTTTAATTTTTTTTTGTCCTTACTTCTCAATAAAGCTAAAACTACGTTTCCGTGAACACTTTCCACAGCTCCAGATGTCACAAATACAAAGCAAACAGAGCTGTTTTTGACACTGTGTCATAAAGAAAAAACGAATTTATTTCTGAGAGACTTCTCCTAGTCAATGCAACCATCCAAACTTTAATTTTATTTTGTAAAAATAAATGTTTTAAGATTTCTGGAACTCGTGTTTTATTACTTTAAACTTTTGAATGGTTTAATTTCTTGTAATTATCACAATTTCGGGTTGTTCGACTTGACATTATCTGATGAAACGTCAAATTAATCTAGTTTCAGGACTTGATTGTAATCTCTTGCCTTAAATCTCGCGATTATAGTCCGGTGGGAACGCAGTATAAGTTTTGTTTGAATCAAATTATTTATTTATTTCGAGTTACTTTTCAAACCTAATTTGTTTTTACATTTAAATGCATTTGGTATTATCCTCCTCATTGGTTAAATTATTCTATGACTTTAGAACTATTCCCTGGATAAATATATTGACTACGACTGAACCCACCCATCACATCAGAATACCAACTGTTCTACCACATGTATTGCAGTTGGAACACACCTATCGTTTGACAGCTCATTTTCTTTTTTATACATAAATGCTGTGTTGTGTCTAGTGTCTTGTGTGTGAGTGGGCATATTCAAGAATCTAGTACTAGTTATCTTAAGTCGACTAAATTGGTCTGGATAAAATGTAACCTGAAAGCAAAAACTACATTGGTCGGGAACGTCACTTTATCTACGTCAGCCACATATGCGAACTGTCAACTTAGTACGCAGTCACGAATTTCTTAACTAGATTTGGCTACCCTTCCATAAATGTCAACTGAAACAGCTGCCCATATGACCGACTTCAGCCAGTCAAAACCGAGATACATCTAGTCAGACAGGTGTCAGACTTACTAAAATAGACAGGAACTTCAAAATCTTTATGTAGTAGTTGCTTAAATAATTTTCCGGATTTAAGCACCAACCTCGTCTGTATATTTTATGAACAACAATTGCATCAAAGTTGTGTAGGGGCTGTGTAAATTTCTTTAAAAACGCAACATGCGTTGACATTTTCATCGGGTGTTTTTATCTGCCGCACTTTTTGCATTCGGAAGACCGAACAAGTTCGCGTTTCAAATTTGCAATTCCTACTTTTAACATGTTAAAAAAATAATGACACAAATTTGGTTTTTTTTTTGTAAAAAGTAGGCAATTCTGGGAGTTTTTCGAATTTATCTTGGGGGATAATATTTTGACCGTCTGGTAGCGCTGGTCTCGGTCTAGTCGAGAACCTATTCAAACGTTACCTTTGCACATAGTTCTGCCAAATTGGCTCCCGCCTCGTTCATTGATCAATATGTTCGTTAAAGATACCCATATCTTCAAGGAAACCTCAACTAAATGATAAGCTAAGGAATAAGTTCACGAAAACGTGGTAAAAGAACGATTACCACTATCAGTAGTGATCAATATTAAATACTCACTTTGGTTGTCGTTGTCAAAATTGGTAAACGGGCAACAGCTTGAAGTTTGTCAAGACTCGAGAAATACCGTCGGAACCGCCAGCATTCCCTCCTCTTTACCATTGACACAAGATCCGCAGCAAGGTACAAGTATAGGTAGGTATACCTAGTTCCTATTTCCACTCCGTATCAAGTAAACATTACTAGATGTCTCCATGAAACACACATCACTCGTGGAAGCTGCCTTCTACGTAGGTATTCACATGTAATTCCTGTGTATTAATTTTCTATTTGTCCGCATACTCTTTGAAATGTCACATCGTCCAGCTACCATACATGCTGATGCTGAATGCTGGTAGCGTTGGCAACCGGTTCAGCTTTCCGCCTTTTCTGTTGTTTTTATCCCCTGTTGACTACCACGATGTTCACATATAAATGAAACCAAGTCCCGATCTCCAGCAGAGGATTATTTCCGCAAGTTAATCCCTTGCAAGCATGCAAAGGAACGAACTCGCTTCCCGCTGCCCTCCCTCGCGTGTCTGCCGCCAGGAGTGCGCAATTGACCGCCGCGGAATATAACTCTTAGATTACTGCATCCACCACAGTGTTCCAACCGAGTAGGTATTTTATATTTTCCCATTGCGCATATAAGCCAGCTAATCGTGCCCCTTTCAGAATCAGGCACAACAGCAAATAAAAGTCTCTTTGACTGTTGCCTTAATTAAAAGTGTGAGGGTTTCAATGGATATGCCGCATCGTAAAAAGTAGGTACTTAGCGGGCATTTTAATTTTTGATCACGGCTTCAGCGGAACCAGCGAGTGCTCGTTAAATACAAATTATATGTCAAAAAATTAAATGGAATGAACAAGGAATGATTTTTTTGGTGGATCTCTTTATAGAGTATGGCGTGAGCTTCCTTTCATTTTAATGAATTTGTACTCCATTATTATATGATGGCATTGCAACATTCACTGGGATTAAACGACAAAGAAACAAAGTTGATCTCCCAGATTAATTGTTGTTAGTTTCTGTCATCTAAGTCATTGTTTTGCAAGAAGAAATGCTGAGTTTTCCTTTCCATTTTAGTGTAGACTTCCATCGAGATATGTGTAAATATTCAGCCTGGCAGAAATTATTTAAATAGAATAAGAAACATTTTGGACTTAGAACCTTGCTTTACACCTGTTAAAAAACTTAACCACTTCGAAAGAGATGTGTCATTCAGTACTGCTTTACAATTATTATTTACATCGACGCAGTGCTACCAGACTATGTTCATTTAGATGGAATACTCAAAATGAGCTAAAAGGAGAAAAAGGAATACTTTTTCCTTTCCAGAACAAAGAAAAGGAAATTTTGATTCTTTCAACTTTACTTTAGTTTTCTTGTTTAATTTCCGCAAAACAATTTTTTTTAGCAGCTATATACATTTTATTTCCAGCACTTATAGTCGCGCTGGCTTAGACAAGTCAAGTTCACAAGAAGTTCGTCACTTAGTTATGACCAGTAGCAGATGATGGTTTCCTGTTTCCTTTTTTGTAAAATATCTTTGGGAAAATCAAAGGTACCTTCTCCAGATAGGCGAGGGAAAAAAGGATTTTTTTTTGACAATGGCGTGGGAATTTTTTTAACAAAACACTGGCAGCACTGCAGAGCAGTATTACTTCATCGTGGGATTTATTCCTTTTTGTGGGAATTTCGATGTCCGAAAAGATTTCCTTGGATAAAGGGATAAGCCGCCATAATCGTGGGAATTTCAGAAATATATTAAAAAAGTTTTAAGTTATAAATTTTTCCTGAAATCTTATCAAAACACCTACTTTTCACCTTAATGAGCAACACACTGAATACCCATACAAAACGGCTCACGTAAATCGTCTATTTCCAAAATGTTCTACTGACAAAAAATAATCATAGTAATGTACCTAATAAACTGCGGTTTTTATACTAAATCCCAGTATGCTGTTCCAGGAAAGCTAAAATTAAGCGCTCTCCAATGTTTCTCGCCACCACTTCGCTTAATGTTTGCTTAATTTTGGCAGTTTAAGTTCCGTCAAAAAAAAAAATGTTGGTAAAGCTGGGGTGTTAGCACGTAACTTGATACAATCGAGCTCTGGCAGCACCTAGGGTAAAAGCCCCAGTAGTGAGCCCCCTTAACGATAGTTTTGAGTTTGCCGCTTCCGCAAAATTAACTGTTTGCATATATCTAAACAAGGTTTTCATTTTAGAATAGATTGATCAATTTTTTGTTTGTTAAATGGCTTTCCTTTTTGTTAGTTTTCATACGATTTAAGTAAAAAGAAAATATTGAAAAAATACGGAATGTTCTAGTACTGAGCCCCCATGTTCCTAATTTGAGCTCTTCCCGTTCCAATAACGAGCCCCTATATAAATCCACTATTTTTTATCAAAATAACCGTTGCTTTCAAAAATGTTCAAATGCAAATTGCATTTTAAAATATCTTATATATTAGATAAAATAAATCTATAAAAGAGTGTACGTAGTATTATTAAGGGTTTAATACGAATAATTAATTATAGTTTCGACAAATTTTGCTATTTATAAAAATCAAAAATCAAAAAAGGACATTTTTAATATCTATAATAAATTACTTTTTCCCCAAATTTAATCATTCAACTCCTTAAAACTAACACACGGAAATGCGATGAAAGAGTAATTTTATAAATATTTATATGCAAATCGGCCTGGCTCGTAAATGGAACAACGTTTTTTTGTGCTTGCCCAATAGTGAGCCCCCCCTGGCTCATTATTGGATTTAATCGTTTTTGAGTCCCAGTTGTGCGCCCCCACTATATTTTAATAAATAAATAATATTTAATATAATTTAATATAAAAATAATTGCTATGAATGTTTATTGTTAATATAAACATGTATGAGTTAATATAAAATATAAACAAAATACTTTCCCACTTGCTTTAAATAAATGCTTTCTTAGCAAAACTGACTAAAAACACGTTTGCACAACACATAAGTGAAACGTCCGCACTTACCGATTTTCTGTTACCAACTGGGAAAACCCCATATAGGAAAACAATTGAAACAATACAAGTAAAGAAGTAGCGGAAATTAAAAAATATTTGTTTTTATGTTTTAAATAACAGGAGCTTAGCTTTTGAACGAAAAACATCCAGGGGGCTCATTACTGGGTGGGGGCTCAAATTAGGGGCCTTTACCCTAATTTGTCTCAGTCGAGGATAATCAATGGAGGATAATCGATTGAGACAAATTAGGTGCTGCCAGAGCTCGATTGTATCGACTGAACTCGATTGTATCAAGTTACGTGCTGACACCCCTGATTGACTTGCTACTGTTCATTTGCTTTCGTTCGACATTTTGTTGCAAATACCTATATTTTCTCTGATCTATCAAAAATTAGCTGTGGAATAATGTATTTAGCATTAATACGCTTTCTTAAATTCTGTAGAAATTTATCGTACAGTGGCTAACAAATTAAGCTTGAACTGCGTACTACTTGGCTTAACTGCTTTGCATAATTTTATCTTTGGAGACATTTTTGTATGAGGACTTAATTTAAGCGCGAGCAGCATACTAGACTTGAAGCTTAATTTAAAGTGAAGGTCTTTCCGTGTAACAAAAATTTTTTCTTTTAAAAACTGGATTTAACGCAAAAAAGTATTGTGGGACTTTAAAAGGGAATTTGAGTAACTACCTACTGTAAAAAGGGAAAAATTACCACTCATCGTGGGATAAATGAAGAGAAAGTGCCAACAACACTGCTGCAAAGACCTTACAGTTGCAGTATTCCGATTGGTAATTATTTCCGATGAAGTGCCAGATTGCTGAGCTTGTTACTTCTCTGAATGACCGCTGAACTTCTTTCGAAGTTATTTCGCACTATGTCGTAAGGGAATTCGTTCTGCTCAGATCTCAGTGCCCAGCAGACCAGCCGTTGAATGTTCTAATATATTAAAACACCGTTAAGAACTACGTTGCGCCAAGTTTTCAAGGGAATAAAACAATAATCTGCTTTTATCACGCGTGTTTGACAACTTTAGAATAGGTAATTTTAGAATTGTTCGACTTGACGTCATAAATTGGCCAAAAGAAGTGATGTTGTCAAAATAGATTTGACATTGGCAGCCATTTGCAAAAATAAGAGCATCTTCCAATAGGGTGATCTCTTTTGGCCCACCGTGTACAATTATTGTCTCGATGAAGATGGAAATTCTTCCGAACATTTACAGGTAAAAACATTGATTACCTACAAATGTAATGTAAGAAAGAATTCGAAATTCAGGAGCTTGTTGCCAAATTACCTCTAGCGAATACCAAAGCCCTTTACAGGAAATTTTTTCGGGCTGCATTTTAAGTTTCGTAAGCTCGTTAATCGCACTCACTTTTCTCAATTCAGTTTCTATGGGGGTTAATGCTTTTTATCCGAAGTACATTTCACTAGTCTTTAAGCAAGTGCTATCCCAAAAGCGTTTCTAATTAAATTACATCGCATTGGGCGGGTTAAAATTAATTTGCTGGTAATCCAATCCACTTGGCTAGGTTGTGTTTTCCCTGCCAACTCCTTAACACCAGACAGAGCATCACCATAGCGAGCCAAGTCACGATATAAACAAATCACAGCGGATCTACTGCCAGACATTCCTTATTTTGTCCCCGCTCCATCCCTCTCTGTGCCATAGTTTCAGATGTAGCTATCCTTTGAATGAACTCCACCGTAGGACCATGGAAGGACATACTTCGGTTGCGATTGTGTTGTTCATCCCCTCGACATAAAAAACAGACGTAGTGCAACTTCTCAATTGAAGCTTCCGGCCATGTGGCCCGACCACCCCATTTTCATGAGAAAAAAATTTAATAACAGATGGAACGTATGTAAATAAAGTCTCCAAATATTTGTATCTTTATCAACGACCAGCCAAAGCTTGCCCAAGGAAGGATTTCGCTTCTGTGCTCGTTCCAATTTTTCCCATCCTTTAGAGCGGACAACGTACGGTTGCACTCGTCGCTGTCGAGTCGATAGGTATTCTTCCAAATTAAAATTTACGTCTTACAAGCAACTTGGCTGCGGGCTACTTTTGGCAGAGATCCCTTTAGGCGGCATTAGATACATGGCACTCGTCGAACTTAATATCCTTGAAGGATAAATTTATTCGCAGCGAATAAATGCCATTAGATGGGGCAATAATTTTACAGAAAATAAGGAATGTAGTTAAAAAAAATCGAAACAACGTAAAACCCAAATGAGATATGGATTTATTGTTGGATTAGGTCGCTTGATGGGGAATAAATTGAATTCAATTACTTTGCGGCGTATAAAAAAGGCCATAGAGATGCCCATTCTAGGAAATCTAAGGAGCAAATTGTCTGCCCCAGGCGTGCACGCGTCGGTTTACAGCATGACAATATTTACAGAGCCAGGGAAGCGAACGTCCTGACGAAGCAAAGAAGACAGTTGACCTATGCAATGATTGTTTACCGCACGTATCTACGTTTTCTGCGTTTTGTTAATTTGCTCACTGAATACATAATTGGGTTTATGTTCCAGTAAGAAATACATTCCTACCAATTTATTAGAGGAGAGGCGGACGGACATAGGGAGGACTTTTTTGTTTTGCAGCTTATTCATATATGGCCAGTAATCTGCGCCGTAATAGCCGTGGCGCGTTGCTTCCTTTGCCTCTGACATTTTCGACATGCTACACACAAAGTAACTTGACAAGACACACACTTTGTTGTTTAGGTGCCTTACATAAACATTATGCCAATTGTAGTCTAAAAATTCCCAAGACAAGACCACAAATAGCAAAGCAGTTTCCTACTCGCTCTATATATCCATGCGCGCACTCATTCAATTAGTCTTCACCTTAGCACGATGACACTTCTACAAGAACGAATTTGTAAACCCATGTAAATGTCAACGAATTGCCCATCGTCTGCAGTACTTGGGTGGCACTGTCCATTGCAAACGCCATTAACGCCAACACTTTCAGTTCAGATAAACAACCGAAACCGATTCGTTTGGATGTTTGTGCGGTCTCCCAGCACCCAGTCGCAGCTTCGTCTCGTTACATAAGTCAACATAGGTGCCCTCTGAATCATTTATGGCACTTAACTGCCAATTAAATTGCATGTAGTTCCGTCCAGCTGTCCCTTTGCAGAGGTGCTCCGCTCGCCAGACCAAATGCGCACTTAACCGAAGTCGTCTGTTGTTTTATAAGCGCGCTGATCGCTTTAATAAATAAAAAGGGAACACCGGACCGCCCGAATTCTGCACGCTTGTACGTTATACGACCGACCTCCTATTTAACGCTTGGAGTATATTTTGAGCGAATTATTATTGCTGCACTTTTTGTGAAATGCGACTGCGGCTAGGAGCCGCGAGGGCGAACGCAAGCCCACCCTATATACTGAAGACAAATGTTGTGAGCATATCGGCGACAGGATGTGTTGTATCTTTTTGGTTTGCCGTCATGTTGGAGTCACGCGGCTGTAACCCAATCTGATTTACAATAAATAATCCGGATTTATGAGGAAACAAAACCGTTGGGCAAAAATGAATGAATGTACGTTTAAATGGTCGGTTTAAATCCATGACATTGAAGCATGCGGGCAGCGGACGCTCGGGTAGACATGATAAGTGCGCTTTAACTCGAGCTAACTATTCCCGCTGTACGGGGTCTAGTTGGACGTACCCATGTATGTGGTGTCGGATTTCGGTGTCAAGTTTACACCGCAAAACAGTGTTGATGTTCAAAGCTACTATCGCAATTCAATGGAAAATCAGCGTTAAGTTCCGGGTCCTGTATGTAGAGGCAGCATTTTTGGATATGCTTTCAGTTCAGTGATTACGAATTCAATGCAGAATACGTTGTTGTGGATTACACCACCGAATAAGTACCTTACCTGCCTTTTCATTGATTGATCATGTTCTTTCGCACTCACTGCTCCTAAAGTAGATTTTACTCCTTTGACAGCTTGATTTGTGGCACATATACAGGTAGACAATATCGATTGCGTTGTGGGTAGGAGTCACACTTTTAATGCCGCCCTGTCCGCAGCGACAAGAATTATTTTAGATGTGCTTTTCACATTTAAGAAGGTACTCACTCTCAACCGCGTCGACTACACAGAAAAAAGCCTCCTGAATGTCGCATATATAACACCGATCGGCTGTGTGAACTATTAAGACCTTTTCCTTAAACCATGAGCGGTCTTAGGCCATCAGATAAATCAACCACCGACCAAGACTTCACATTTCGACGTCTCACGTTCTTTCTCGACCTAAGTTTTACATCGGAGCAGAGATCAAGCGACGAATCACTCTTGCCAATCGATGGTTCTTCGTGCTAAGAAGGCATGCACGGCCATCTTGCAAGGCGATACTATACAAGACGTTAAACATCCCTTTTCTGATATATGGCGCAGAAGCATGGGCCTTATCGAAAGCGGATAAAAGCCTTAAACACTTTGATGAAAAATCAACCGTGTTTCACAGAATTAACAATTTGAATCGAGATTCCTTTAGTATTTGAATATGCTTACATTTATTTATTTTCACTTAATACAAACAAAATTCTTAAAAACGACCACCAAAGCTTAACAACAAAATTAATTTATTCCTAAATGAACCCCTACTAAGAAGAAAATCGAATACACATTTATCCATAATTAACTCTGTGATAAGGTTAATAAAACAGAAGACGAGCTCTCGAAGGAGCATTAAATGCATTTAATGACAATAGGAAAGGACAATCGATATGACCAGCTACTCTAGTAAGACGCTTTTGGATCCTCTCTATTCTAATAGAATGTACTTCATAAAACGGATTCCATATTATACTGCAGTAGTACTCAAGATGAGGTCGCACAAATGCAAAAACTAAACATTTAAGATTATGTACATATATCTTTTAAGTCTTTCGAATTCCGTAATACGAAACCTGATATCTGATTACCTCTGGCAACCAAAGACTCAACGTGCTTGCAAAAGCTAAACTTTACGTCAAAAATAACTCCAAGATCTTTTTTGAATGAAATAATGGACAGAGGGGTACCTACGTAAAGTGAATTGGAGAGAGGTTACGATAAAAAGAAAGGCTTTGACATTTAGAGCCATTGAGATGAAGGTCATTACTGTGACACCATGTGGACAGTCGTTCAAGATCCTCTTGTAAAAGAATACAATCGTGAACTGAACTTATAGTTCGAAACACCGTCGGCAAACATAAGACGCTGGAAACTCAAAAACAAGTAAGGAATGTCATTAATAAACAAAAGGAAGAGCAGAGGCCCTAAATGACTACCTTGAGGTACTCCAGAGGTTACATAAACTGGTGACGAGAACGTGTCATTTATGCGAACATATCCGTTTAGTAGGAATGAATCCACATTAGGAAATTGGAGTAAAGTCCTAAGCCAGTTAGTTTGGAAATTAATATATTATTGTGGTTAACGCGATCAAACGCTTTAGCAATATCCGTATATTTTACATCGCATTCTCAAGGTAATTCAAGGCGGAATTCCTAAAGAAAGGAGAGATTTGTGGTAGTAGCGACGAAGACATACTGAAATGGAGAGAGGTGTAAGTTTGTCACAAACTAGTTTTTCAAACAACTTAGGAATAGTTGACATATTACAGATTGGACGATAGTTATAGTAATATCATGTCTCGATCCTGATTTATATATGGGCGTTAAAAATGAGCTCTTCCAGTTTTTTCAAAAAATTTCCGGACCGGACAGACAAATTAAAAATTAAACACCGAAGTACCTACAGAAAACGCGAAGGAGCACTTTTGAAGTAAAATTGGCGGAATGCCATCCTTACCAGGATTTTCATCTAAATTTAATAAAGAAAGAGCAATTTGAACTTTCCGTATTGAATATAGGTACTCTAAGTTGTCGATATTAGAGAGATCACAGGGCATTGAGCTATAACTAGAGACTATAGGTGTGGTAGTACCACAAGAATATACCTACAAATTGAAAGTGTTTAGCGAACATATAACAGATGGTTGAAAGATCAGATGAAGATATGTTATTTAGACGCATACAGTTAGGAATACCTACCATTAGATTGTTTTTTGCTATTAATAAAGCTCCAAGAGCGTTTACATCTTTAAATTTGATTCGACAGAAAGATAGCAAGGGTTCTGTATACATCCGGCGAGTCCCACATTCCGATCCTCCAAAAAAAAAAAAACCCAAATTCCATCTTGAACTTTTTTCCACAGCGCAATTCCAAATTAAAATTGGCGTTTTTTAAATCGTCGTAAACGCCACTCGGAATAAGGGTGAATATATTTATTATATGTAACTAGCTGACCCGGCGAACTTCGTTCCGCCCAAATTCGTCAATGAAATTAATATAATCATGCTTATTTTCAGATTCGACCGAATAATCTATGTCTCTATTCATTCGAATGAACTTTGTGTATTTTGAGATTCGAACGAATAATATTCACTATCGAGAATGTCATAAAATGAATTTAAATGAATTCAACTTTCGAAATCAGCGGTTGCACATTTTTATTTTATATGGAGTGAACATACTTTTGTTTTTTTTTTTATAGAGGATCTTTTTTCATTGTTTTAATAAAACTATATAAATATTTAAAATATTAACTACTTATTGAGAAATACATGCTACGATCTACAAAAATGTGAAGTAGAAGTCTTTTCTGAAATGGGACCTGGCTTAAGAATATTAAAATGTGTTATTAGTAATATTTTGACATGCTAAAGTCTGAAGTTTAAATATGAGCTTATCTAAAAAAGGTTTTAAATTTTGTTATAAAATTGCGAACCCATATTGTTGAAGTAAAGAATGCAAAAAGAAGGTATTATGTTATATTGAACCTCAAGTTTTTAAGTTATTTATTCAACTCAATTCTGGTCACACTACCTCTTAAATATAAACAAAACAATTTTTTTTTTTGATACAGTTTTTCTGTAAACAATCGGTGCCAAAATTCATACAGGAGGATGCCTCAAATCCATTTCCGAAAAAAAAATCCCTCAAGAAAATATGGAAAAACAACAATACAAACAAAAATACAGACGAATAAAAAAATTACATTTGTTGCGAACGATTAGAAAGTGAAAATAGACTCAACATTGGAATGAAAAATTAACTTTCGATTGATAGAATGAACTTCCTATCTGTTCGAAATTCAAAATACAGATTCTTCAAATTCGGCACACTTTCGAAAGAATCGAATCTCAAAATAAGCATGAAATAATTCCGAGAATGCACATACTATAAATAACTATTGGCGCAACAGATCCGTAGGGACCTAAGGCCTAGTTTCTCACAACTATTAGTTTTGTGAGTTTTTTTTATTTTTGGGACGGTTGGAAGGGAAGGACAATTTTATACCGAGTCCAAACGGCCAATTAAGAAGCTCTTTCACGACAATTATACTCTCGGATGTTTGTCAGACATTTGCGAGATGTGGAGCAGTAGAAAAAAAATTGTAATTTGAAATTTTTTTTTTCTGAATTCGAACCTGGGACCCTTCGCTTAGTAGCCCAACACGCTTACCACTAAGCCACTGCGCCGACATACTGCTTCATGTAATTCGGTCAATTCAATGTTTCATTTGAAATGCCTGATGCCGAAATGTTATTTGGAAGCATGAATTGTACATTTGAATGATATCCAAAAAATGTTTTGATTCTGGTGTTGTGCCAGAAAGTAATGATCGTAATGGTTCAGGTGGATATTGTAATTCTGGTAATCGAACTTTTCCAGAAGCACAGCACATTCCAGAAGTTTTATTTAAAAATATTGATATAGCTTGTTCATTGCGCCAATAACCACAAATTTGTGCAAACTATAATCAATGGCACTATTATATCGAAATCCAGCACCATTTAAAACAACAACAACAACATTGATTCGTTCGGCATTTTCATTAACATTTCTTGTTGTGCGATGCGATTGCATTCTCAATCTTTCTCGCTAATTACGATGTTCACGTTGTTCAGATGAATGACCTGAACTTAATGAATGAATTGAGTAAAAATTAATTTAAAAGTTAAAGTTAAAAATGACTTGAACGCAGTGATGCCATATTACAAGATATATCTTTTTTTTCAAGATTTTTGAGCCTCAAAATAGGTGCAAGACTTTTTACCTAAAATTCATCAAATTTCAAGATATTTGATATCAAGAATTTTCGAATTTTTTTACATTGAAACAACCTTTTCTATTGGAGAAAACCGTTTTCTATAAACTCCATAATTATGAGTAATATGAGTCGAACAGAGCCCATGTAGAATTTCTGTTTTACTAACGTTTCCATCAACTTTAAAGAAACATAAATTTCAACGAATTTGATAAAATAACAGATGTAATATGTTTTTGGAAAAAAATGATAGTAGAAACAGCCAATGGAAACTTCGCATTTTTGCAATTTTGTCGAAAAAGATATGTATAACAGTTTGTTTTAAGTACTTCAAAATTGTATTTTATATTTCGTTGTTTTTCTATTTTGAAAATATCTTGAAAACAAGATTTTTTTATTTCGGAAAATAAGATTTTTAGATTTTTCATCTGGCAACACTGCTTGAACGTGATCTGGCCATACGTTCTCTTTGAATTCGGTTTTGATTTTCTCGCTCTTCTTGTGATTGATTTTGCCTTTCATTTGATCTATTTTGCGTTCTACGTGACCAACTACCAATATCACTTCTCCGCTGAGGTGGCATTTTTGATACAAACTAAAAAAAAAAAATATATTATAAAAAATCAATCTTCAATAAGTTAAAGGTACCACCGTAGGAACCACAGGACTAAACTTTTTCAAAATGTTGGGAAAACATGAAGAACCTGATTGAAAACTCGAAAAAGTATTTTGACAAAATAAAAATTGATTTCTCATAAAAACAAAAAACTTATTTTACAGTACAAACACATTTTTTTTGCTCCGGTTTTGGTAAAAAAATTGTCATAATCTTCCAATTAGTAGTCTTCAGCTTCTCGAACGACATCTTGAGATGTCAAATCACTAAAAAAAAATCATTCAAAAACCAAAATGTACTGAAATTCATGTGTTTTTCCAAGCACGCACAACCCACGCATACGGTTTCCAATTTCAACCAAACTTCACAAAAATGATATATAGACGAATACCAGAGATGTGTGAAAGTTTGGTTAAAATCGGTAGATGCGTTAAGGCGTGAATCGGCGACAAACCAACACAATTTTAGGCTGAATTTTTATATAAAATAGATAACGATTTTGGGCGAAACGAAGTTCGCCGGGTCAGCTAGTTTTTAGGCTTTCAAACTGTGTTTTTTTTTTTGTTGTTGTAAATCTTGAAGAAACTTTGAGACACCCTTTATTTAGTTGCTTTTTCAGGAATATTTTTTTGCTTAAAAAGAAATGTATTCCTTCGACTTCATTGCATTTATAACTTAAAGAAACAGTGGATCTGGCTTGTAACGTACAACCTCCTTCCCCAATTGGGACGTCTCATCTCAGCTGCAGTCAGATCCAGTGTTGTTATATCGTGGGAATTATCCCTTTTTGTGGGAATTTCGATGTCCGAAAAGCCTTCCGTGGGATAAAGGGATAATGGACCAAATCGTGGGAATTTCAGAAATCTGCCGAAAAAACATTCAAACTATAAATTTTTGGTGAAATTCTACCAAAAAACCTGTATTTCACTATGATAATCAACACACTGACTGTCCATAAAAAACCGCTCATGTTAATCGTCTTTTATCAAAATTTTCTGGTACCAAAAAAAAATCATTGCAGTATTACAAACTACGGTTTTTATACTAAAGATTAATTTAACTTGATTTTCTTTCCGTTTAATACAAATTTTACTTTTAAAAACTGGTTTTTAACTAAAAAATTATCGTGGGATTTGAAAAGGGAATTTGAGTATTGTGAAAAGGGAAAAATGACCACGCTTCGTGGGATAAATGGGAGAGTGCTAACAACACTGGTCAGATCTCGTAATAATTTGTCCGCCCCGCGTTTGAAAGCCTCAATCAACCATCGTGAGAGAAAGTCCTGATTCTCCCAAAAAAATGTCTACAGCACCTCATAACTTTATGACTTATTTCTGAATTTGTTATTCCACCGATCGCAGTCATTAATAACTGCACTGATACTTGCCGCACTAATGAATCACTGAACTATAAAAAAAATCTCCATAAAACATTACGATTTCACTCAAAATTTGTCGACACATGTCATAATCGGCGCAACTGCAAAAAGTTCCCGAAAATCTACATCTGCAAGTCTTAACCTACGTCCTCCACCGGCCAATTTGACCCAGTTGCAACCCATTTCTTGGCACATTTTTCTTCTGCATGCGAATGGAATATGTCTGTCCAATCCAATTGAATCCGCAGCCCAGTCAAAACCATTAAACTTGCATGACTGTGCTGACCAAAAAATGAATTGGATGCAGCGAATCGAAGATTGTACGCGTCCGACTGGTTTAACATGCAACCACTGCACAAGCAGTAGCCAGCCACCTAATTTATTAATGTATCTAAAGATATTGTCACATCTCTCAACACCTATATTGATTTTGTTTTGTCACTTTTTTTTTTGTTCACTTTCAGCATGCGATTGCCATCCAATTGGGTCGTCGGGGAAGACATGCAATCACACCTCTGGACAGTGTCCGTGTAAAGATGGTGTAACTGGCTTGACATGCAATCGATGTGCACGGGGCTATCAGCAAAGCAGATCACACATTGCGCCTTGTATAAGTGAGTATAGTGCTCTGTGTAGTGTTTATGTGAATTAAGACGGATATTAAATGGTAATTAACTTTTAGAAATTCCAAGGGTAGTCAGTATGATGGACACGCAGAATACGGCGCCAGAGCCCAGCCAAGGTGATCCGAGTGCTCCTTATCGCGTCGAAGGAGGGAGGGGTAAGTAAGTGTTATTTTTATTATTTTCATTTCGGTTTTGTTCGTATTATGTGCAAAGCTTGAGCAGTAATTGTGCTTGCTTATTAATTGTTGCATTAAGTGCATTTCAATTTAATGCTTATTGGCAAAGTCGACAAGAGACGTTTAAAAAAAAAAGTAATGTTCAACTAGTTTAGTAAGTCTGACAGATGTCTGTTTTCATTTGACAATTATGGAGGGGTAGCCGACGAATCTCGTCCAGAATATCAAGTGTCAAGATTCATGACTGAGTGCTAAGTTGACAGTTCGTTTATGTGGATGATGTAGAAAAAGTGACGTTACCAACCAATCTAGTATTTGAGTTCAGAGTAAATCTAGTCCACTTCAAACAACTAGATTTTTGAATGTGCCCTTCCCTCTGCTAAATGTGCTTCGTGTCAGTGCTGGGACTAGCCAACTTCATTTAGAAGAAAATTACAGAATTTTCGAAAGCAGAAAAAAGTGTAGAGTTTTTAAAAAATTATCCACCATTTTAGTGAGATTTGAGATATTCAAATTAATTTATTTAGTGATGCAAATTAATCACAAAAGCTAATTTAAATATGAAATATTTATAATAAATTCGGTTTTATCACTGATAAGTTTGTGTTCACACACGCAAAAAAGCATTCAGCAAACTTGCATTTCAATATGAGAGAGTAGGCATCACTGGCATTTGACAATGAATTGACATATTAGTTTACCATTGGTCCATTTCCTAAACCATTTTTAGGTTAAAGTCGGCCCGACGTTTGATATATAGTAAATTGTTTTATAGATCTTCCGAATCTGCATCCAAAAAGTAGGTATTTTGAACTAAATAAGAAAGAGGGCACGTCATTGATAAAAAGAATAAAGCAGAGGCCCACTATGAATCTCTTGAGGTACACTTAAATAATATTTTGAAATTAAATTTTGAAGCAGTCCATTTGAAATTCATAGAATGAAATTAAAAAAAATTAAACCAAGACTTTGGAAAAATAAGGATCTACTTGAAGACGTTTATCACTATCTTATATGACAGTTATTAGTGAAGGTTACCAAGCTTGTCGATATATATCACTCACAAATACGTGGAGTAGAGGAGAAATATTATTGCCTACAACTGAGAAGCACTTTTTTGACAACTGTCTTGAATAGTTTTGGAAGGAATTGCAGTTTCTCCTGATCCTGATTTGAAAATGGGATTTATGAATGAATATTCCCAACGCTCTAGGAATTCAACAGTAAAGTTGAATGTTAAGGTACAAGAATAAATTTCCAGGTTTTAAATACCAATGGCGGAAAGTTATCGGGTGCTACGCTGACAGTAGAATAAAAAAATTAAAACACAGAAAGGATTTCTTAAAAAATCAACTGTTTTCTTAAATTTAACCACTTCCAAAATTCAACTGAACAATTTTTACAAACAAATTATATCTTTAGTTTGCATATTTAGTAGACCGTCTAAGCTTTGGTGACAATAGGAAGACTTTAAGGGGCGATTGGACTGTTGTAGTAAGCGTTCATAAAGTCACACCCCTATAATGATATAGACAGATTGTCCCTTGTAAGCAATAGAGTATTTCGCGAAGCCCATACTTTCGTAGATGGGCTATCTTTTTGGTTGAAATGTCAAAAAAACTTGTAGGATAATGAAGTCGAATTATAATGGCCAGAGTTGTGTTTTCTTCGAATATTGTTAAGAAGCGCACAATTCCCATTATTTTAACTTCTCAGCTTTTATGAAGGTGTTATATGCAACCACCATAAACTTAGTGGAAAAAGGTGTTAAACACGCTTAAGCCCTTTATTTCAATATGTCGCTTAAGCCCTTAAACTCACTTCAAAATAATTCCTTAAAAACACACCGAAATAAACCAAAAGAAACAGTAAAAACAATGTCCCGAAAAACACCTCAGAAAACTTGAAATGACATGAAAGACGTAAAACTCCCCAAAAGAAACACCGAAAAACGCCTCAGAACACTCACCGAACGAATGAACCTTTGAAAAACGAACAGAAAATCCGACAAAAAAAAAAATTACTCTAAATGCGTCATAGGAATGTGAAATGCTACAGAGCAAATTTCATTGGGCACATTCAAGAATCTTGTTATCTTCAGTCGACTAGATTGGTCTAGATGAGATGTAACCTGAACGCAAAAACTAGATTGGTCGGGAACGTCACTTTTTCTATGTCAGCCACATATATGCGAACTGTCAACTTAGTACTCAGCCACGTTGACTAGATTCGTCGGCTACCCCTCCATAAACGTCAATTGAAACAGCTGCTCATATGACCGATTCCAGCCAATCAAAACCTAGATGCATCTAGTCAGACAGCTGTCAACTTACTAAACTAGATACTTGAACGTCCCCAATCCCCATTGTCTTGGAAAGGGTTGACAATTACGTCTTTTCTCTTCTGTAAGTGGTAGTCAGGCTCTCGACTAAGCAAATAATATTCTATGAAGTAGGTAAGATGGATCATGCGACACAGTACTCAATCGTGCCCTTTGTCATTTTCAAACTGAAGACGTTCAAGTGTCCCCTTATAGATGCTCTCGGCAGGCTTGGAATAAATTATGATTTAAAAGTAAATACCTGAAATGCACAGAACCGTTAACTCAAATGACAGAACTAGCTTCATTTTATGATAAACAGATTTTTTTTTTTGTGTTTTCGAAACCTCTGTGCAATGTGTGTCCCAACCTTTTAAATCACCTGCCACATTTATTATTCGATTGCTTAACTTCTGCCCGCGTGCTTAGTTTTCAATGATTGTCTTCGTTTTTTTGTAAATATCAATCATCATAACTTTTATTTGTCAAACACTTTCAGTCTGTCTATTGGATGAACAGCGATACACAAATATTTGTATTAGGCGACAGCAATCGGTACTAAACTTGAATTCATTATTACAGTGCATTCGCTTTCAGTTCAAGTGATGACATAATTCTCTTTGATTTATCTTTTTATTATGATTTATCTTAGGATGCCCAACTGGGTCCAGCAATCTTTACGAGCAAGTTTTTTTAAGAAGAACTGAAATTTTAATTTGAATCGTATCGTACTATAGTAAGGCGGAGGACCGACAGTTTCTACCGAGTGTAACGAGTCCAGTTCAAGAGTAATGCGATTTTTGTAAACAAATAAATCCGTGCCTGTTGATCCTAAGTGGGTGCATTATACATACCCTATTCGTCGAAAACTCATCGATGCATTCACGCCGAACACCAACTAGTTTTCGTTTGACGTTTCAAACAGCTGTGAGACACTTGTCATGAAACTTGAGTGTAAACTATTTTGGTTACAAATTTCGACCGCATTTATTAACAAATAAAATTAATTCAGAGTATTTGAAAATAATTAAGTGTGTAAAACGATTTATAATGGAAATAAAATAAACCCAACATTTTGGACCTTCAAAATGCACTGGAAAGATAGGAGCTACCACATCTTCGTTAGGAAGGTAGTAGCTAGATGCGCTACTAAGTTCCAACTAGAACATAACTTGAAACCAGCCCACGTGTCAGACACCTGGAAATACTTAACTCAATCCCAAACATAAACATGTTCTGTTTCATCTCTGACACAATGTGGTTTTGGAAAATTATTTGAGGTAAATATGCTAGACTGTTCAGAATGGGACAATGGTTTACCGAAACTAGACTTAAAAAATTTGGTTTGGTAGACTGACGGATTAAATATGGAGTCTGGAGTGGGTCTTTGGAGCCAATATCAAAGTCTCAATATCTATAGGAACGGTATTCCAGAGGCAGAAGTCCATGCCATTGAGGTCTGCGCAACTTTAACCCTAAAAATGCGAATTATAGGCGTCAAAAAAAATATTTTCTCGGATAGTCAGGCAGCCTCACCGGCCCTATCGTCCAATACATTGGACTAAAAAACAGTAAAGTGCTGTCATGATGCCTGCAAATCCTGTCCAAATACAATAGGGTGAGACTTGGGTGGGTACCTAGTCACCAGCGAACGAAAACCTTATTCCAGAGTCACAAAAACCCGGCTTAAACAATCGAAAAGACTAGTCTAAAAAAAAAACAGTGATGTCAACCCGGATCGAAGGTTTTATGTCTAAACAAACAAAGCTATCGTACAAGGTGATTAAAATCGGTTAACAAAATGTTGATCGATCGGAAGGTTATTACTTATTTCTTGCTCTCTGTAATCCAAGAAGCTAAAAATGCGAATTATAGGACAGATGATATTGTTCCCACTTTTTTGAATATTTTTGTTGACGTCGAGTTATAGTACATTTACACCGCATCTAAATTCATCGTTTGGGCTAAATTTAACATTTCAGCCCAAATGTCAAGCATTTCGCCACACATTTCCAAATGTTGAATTTCGTCGCTGCATTTGTAAGTTTATCAAATCGAACAAACCTCTTTGCAAATTCCGCACGTCATTTATAAACTTTTCAGCCCGCGAACAAACAAAAAGTAGCTGTCACTTCTGACTTCTAAACAGAAATAAAGATCAGTAATCAATTCTGACACTAGCTGTCATTTGAAATGTTGAAGTTTCAGTGGGAACCCCAAACTGGATTTCGTACCGGATTTAAAAAAAATACAAAACTTGTACATGAATTGATTGGGAAAACATTTCACAAAAATGTATACCTTTTTCTCAAAGTTATTCCCCAATGTCTCGAGCATGAGTTGGCATCACTGAGCGTGAATGTTTGATGCTTTATGCCCTTTACCTTCTTTTACAGCTGCAAATTAGCAGATAGCAAGTTTATTTGAAAAATAACTGAGTTTTGTGTAGGTTAGTGTTATAAGCTCGTGTGAAATGTTCCTTTTCCGATCTAAATCGCTCGTTAGTTAATAAATCTACTACAAAAACCTACGAGTTTTGTAGTAGATTACATACCTACTACATAATTTCTTGTACATAAAAATATTGCAAATAATTTGCGTGTATTTGTTTTCCTTTTAGAAGTGGGAAAATTGTGGTAAATTCGACTAGATGCGGAAGGGAAAAATTGGGAAAAAATTGATTGTTCGAGGGAAAACCCATCCCAATGATGAACACTGGACAGTCGACAAGAGCGTTGAGTTCTCTGTTTCTTAAATTTACTGGCAACCCTGTGTCATCCAGTGTAACAACAGCAAGGAGCATTAATTGCATCCCGCTTATATATTCCCGTTTGAAATACAAAATCCTAAGGTTACGGGCATCATAACTATTTCATTAGTCACAGTCTGAGGGCACATGCAATACCAACCGCATACTCATGCCACTAAGCAATGCCAAAAAGACAGGTGATGCGGTTTTGTTCATGAATTTTGGGTTAGCAATGGTACAGCCGCGTCTCCACATCGTCGTGCATATGCACTTCGCCTAAGAACACTTTACAACATATACGCATAGGACATACATGACTCACTATATGCCAACACAAAACGATGTGTGGAAAATAGCATTCACTGTCTGAATCGGTTTCTATTTTCGAACCATCACCGCGCCATCGCAAGACAACCCGCCGAACTATTACACGCAGATATAAACAAACAGTGAAGAGCTACGAGTACTACTTGCCAGATATACTGCTTAGAGATGTGAGCAAACTTTGATATTGAAATTTAGATCTAGCACGTAATAAGGCATTCGGCCGAGATAGGCCAAAATCAGCGGGAACCCTCCTTGTGGCTTGAATCGTTTTTCGTTGTCGTAACGAAGCTGAACAGGAACACTCACCAGCGCACCGTCAAGTCGGTTCTTTAAATAAAATCCGCGGATGGCACAGATGCCTTGCTAATTGGTGTATAATTGAATGAAATCATTTCGCTATTCTTCGGGCTTATTTTTATTGAGTAATTATATATCTATTTGGGTAGCAATTGATTGATGGATACGCCGAAATTCGAAGAATGCAATTCGTGTGTGTATGTGGCGTATGTTACCTACCTAATTGTGTGCCTATTTTAAAAGCAATCACTTGGCGCGGTATTTGGGCAATTTAAGAACTGCTTTGCAGACGGATAAGTTTAATGACTATAAAAATGCTTTGCAGCTTAATTAATTAACATGTCAGTGAAACGTAGTGGCAATGTGAAGGATGCCTGACAAAAAGGTGTGCAAAGAAAACGTAGGTACACAATTGGCAGCCGTTGAGCCAAATCAATCGAGCGGGCCACGTCAACTTGTGCTGATGAGGGTTAAATGTCGCGTAGACTCTGGGTGAAAATTCGCAGATGGGCGACGTTGGACGATTTGCAGAAAGTTTATAGAAAGCGCCTTCACTGCCTACGATTATAATATACCATCTACAATAACTGTCGCAGTTATCCAGACTTGGCAGCACCGAGGAGGAATTCTAAAGGGCCCAACCCATAGAATCCGTCTCGCAACATATTCGACTGGCAGTTTTATAGAATACACAGCACCTTATGGAAGCTGAGCCATAAACAGCGCACATGTCGGATACGACGGAAAAAGTAGGTTTACTTTCAACTTTTCTGTCCGTTGAATCCGTTGACGGTTTCATTGGTGGAAATATTGAGAGCATGAGAGAAACTGTCATTGGCTGTCGCCAGTTTTCTTATATGGTGGCTGGTGGGATTTATTCCTTTTTGTGGGAATTTCGATCTGTCGACGCAACGGATGCGACGGATTCTATGGGTTGGGACCTTAACTTCGCCACCATCTCTCAAGTAGATGGTGTCACCTCATTGGACAGAAAATGAAAGACCTCCTTCTATAATTTTTCTGCAATTTTTTAACTGACTGCCGTTGCTCGTACATAGGGTGATATGCAAATTACGAAAATGTGCTGATAATGCCCAAAACTCATGTTCAGAAATTCTGGACGCAGCAGTGCTGCAAGTAAAACAGATGTGCAGAAAATTGTTTGACATACATTGCATCGGCAAATATGACTGCTGTCATTCGCCGACTAAGCAGCTGATGTGTTTACAACAAAATCAAAAACAGAAACGATCAGCAAATGTCAAAAGCCGATGATGCCAAATACTCGAAATTGCCAAATACTTGAAATTGCAATTTATTTTCTTTTGTGTTGTGGTACGCTTGAATTTTGCAGCAAATTTAGAAAAATAAATATGTTGCAGTGCTGTAGTAAGTGCGTCTATATCCATATAAACATGTGTATTCTAATCTTGCGGCGCAGAGAATTATGTATACATGTGTTTTGGGCATAAGGCTTCCTAAAATTCAGCCTATCGTGATCTGCATGACAGGTGTTCATGTGCAGGTCCACTTATAAGCAATTCAATAATTTAAATTTGAGTTCATCCAATAATTATTCGCTTTGACTGATACGAGTGTAGTCACCCCATTTCCTGTGTCACGCTCTCAGCAGTCCGCTGACCCAAGCTCACAAAAAACACCTACACATATAATGAGTGATTATTTTATTACTCGACAGGATGTATAGCTGCACCCTTGGTATTTCTTTTAAAAGCAAGTCAATAGTTAAAACCTCATTTGAAAACCCTTGCAGTACTGACTCTCAAGATTATCTTCATCGTGTAGCGGAAGTCTTAAGCCAGCTCTATTATATCCTTTGAAGGCAGTATCGTTCTGTATCCTTCGGTGAGATATTTTCAATTGCCAGTTGCGTCGAAACACGATGTATACATACGATAATCTTAATTGAAGGATAAACTTTGTATCCCGCGAGTATGAGTACCGCTTTCAACCTAAACGAAAAGCATCTACAGCCCACCCCCCTTAATGCGTGTATGGTTGCAATGTTGTCATCATAAAATCATCCTCACCGTGCACATCCTTGGAGTGGGCGATGTTATGGCAGGTTATAGTGGCATAATTTGAGAACCTCCTAGAGACGACAACTTCCTTGAAGCTTGAAAGGCCCTTTGAGCAGTTTACATGTTGTGGTGTTGATATATGTTGGTCGTAGTAGTGTTCGACTTTATTTTTTGTGATTGCTGATAGAGCATGGAGTCAGGGATAAGTTGCTGCTATAGTGTAAGAGGTGTTTATTATATTGAGTGACACTCTGGTAGATTGCTTACCGTTTGCGTTTTTAAACCTAGGCGAGGGCGTTTTAATCATGCTTGCATTTTTGTTTTTTGTTCCCATTAAACAAAGGCGTTTTGACATGTATTTGCACACCGAAAAAGGCTGGTTTTAAGAAGACCCATCACGCTAACACGCTCTTACTGATGTGGGTTTTTACAAACCAACTTCTCTTGAGTGCAATATAAACTATTACACGAGCTTGTCAAGTACTAAGTGTTACAAATTCTGTTTATTGTGTCGTTATGATATGGGGTATTGAAGGGCTTGTTTAAATACGTTTGTTCCACTTATTTGATAGATAAGGCAAACTTATCGCAGAAATGGGTTTTAATTTCCTGTTAAACGAGGAAAGAGAGCACAGTAGCAGTAGCTTGATTTTATCACTTCACGAGTACGCATTATGCGATTCTCGAATTCATCATGATAAACTGCTGGCAGAAAACACCACGAAAATGACTTCCAATCATTTGGGTTGTTGAAACAAACACACCTTTTGCACTGATGATAGGAATAATTGCTCTTTTCAATGAAATTCTTTGGTGCACTTTTGTAATAGTGTTGTTACTATTTTTTTTTTCTGTTTTCTACAGTAAATATGAATGTTTTAATAGGCCAAATCAATAAATTTACATTTTGCACGCGTAATCATATAATTAATGATCACAAGCGAAAAATTTGTTTCTAATAACACAACAAACATTTCAATCTGACATTTGGCTGGTGTGTGTTGGTGATTCCAAGGAGTTTTCTAAAAATATTCTGTACACTTCTGTCGTGTTAAGAATTGACCTGGAAGCTGGAAGTGCACTTTTTTTCTCAACGAAACATAGAATTACATCGAAAGAGCACTTCTAGATTTGCTCTTTTCATAGAAAGGGCAATTCTTTTCTTCAATCGAACCGCGTAAAAACTGCCTAGACTGCAGAAATTTACCACCTCGTAAATGAACAGTCAGATTTTGTAAGGAGAATAGTTTACTCAAACCTCATAATGTTTCGCGACTATTTATGATCGGAAAGTTGCGCATTTTTATAATTTGGAAATAATTTGACAACCGACCGTCGATTTACGCGATTTACGCGATTTCCTGCATAAAATTATGAAATTAATGTCGTTTTCCATTGGGACCACTAAAAATCTTTTTCAGATCTAAGATTTATCGCGGTTCATGGAACGTGCAACGAAATTGATCTGCTTTTGTGAATGGATTAGTGCGTATTTGACAGCAAAATCAGCTGTTCAAATTGCATTCGCTTTTGCAAAAATCCGCTATAGATATCGACTTGAAATATGTTTCCCCTGTTGTAGACACAAATGGAGTAGTTTCGGTGAATCGTAGTTTCCACATGATGAGGAAGACAATAAAGATAATAATTCCTCCAACATTATATCAATTGCTTAATATGTATTTCTTTATTTTGCTTTTCACGACACTTTGCGCATTTGTTTTCAAAGCAAACTTCTTGCAGTGACGTAAAACAGCTGTGGGTATTTGTGGCAGTATGTGTAAATCTGAAAAATTATCGAGATCTGCAAAAAGTGCTCCGAATCGAAAAAAAGATTGATTTTTTTTCCCAATGGAACGCGAAAAGTGATTTAGATCAAAAAAAAGATTGATTTTTTGTCCCAATGGAAAACCACATAAGTGAATATCCTTTCTGCAAATTCATAACAACTCACAACTTAAAATCATTTCCTAGACTTTATTTATGGGCTAATATTGGCCGCATTCAAGAATCTAGTCATCTTAAGTCGATTAGATTGGTCTGGATGAGATGCAACCTGAACGCAAAAACTAGAATGGTCGGGAACGTCACGATTTCTACGTCAGCCACATATGAGAACTGTCAACTTAGTACTCAGTCACGAATTTCTTGACTAGATTCGTCGGCTACCCCTCCATAAACGTCAACTGAAACAGCTGCTCTCTCGACCGATTTCGACCAATCAAAACCGAGATTCACTTAGTGAGAGAGCTGTCAGACTTACTAAACTAGATACTTGAACGTCCCCATTGCTTTAATGCGGTCGAAATTTGTAATCAAAACAGTTTAGACAGAAGTTTCACGACAAGTGTCTCACAGCTGATTGAAACGTCAAACGAAAACTAATTGGTGTTAGGTGTGAATGGGGACGTTAAAGAAACTTAGTGGAATTGGCAAAAAAGTAGTAGAGTTATAAGTGCAGCGACCATCCGTTCATTACATTAATGAACAGTGCTGTATTTAAAGATGATATTTATAACAAATTATTTTGTATAAAAAAACACGTAAAACTTGGGCCTCGAGTATCTTGCATTTTCAAGTATTTTGCCTTTATCGCAATACGTCAAGTACGAGTAATTTTAAAGCTGATTTCACCTAGGAGATAAACCTTAGCTGTTCAAAACCGACGATTGACACCCTTTATGCTAAAGGTATGTGCCATTCCTTTTCGAGCTCAGTTAAAAGTTCTGAGTTTGCCTTGGAGTGCGAACTTATAGACGTTCGAAAACGAAGTGTGATTCAAAGCAATCGAGCGATTTTGCTGCAGTTTACAACAAAGTAAAGTGTCCCGTTGTCCTTTCGATAGTTCCCAATGTCAGTGTTACACGCCTTCCGTGGCTTTGCTTCTGTTTCTAGAGATTACTCGAGGCCCAAGTTTTACCGAGCACTGCATTATGACTGATCCTAGTCCCCTCCCATTCCTATTACTGACCATGCATCTAAAACTTTTTTATATACACTCATCACTTTCTATATAATCATATATTTTAAACATTAACAACTTTTTAATATTTCTTGCAGATTGCGAAAAATGCAAAATAAACACAAAAAGGCTAAATCTCAACAAGTATTGCAAAAGAGACTACGGTAAGTTAGAATGCCGCGCCCACATTGATTACTTCTTAACAAAGAAACTCCTTCAATATCCAACAGCAATAATGGTAAAGGTAATTGGTCGAGAAACGAGCACAGAGGTCAGCAGCAGCGAACAGTACACGAAAGAAAGCCAAGACGAAATGGTCAAGTTCGATATAAGCATCCAGGCGATATTCAAAAGGTCCACACCAACAGTCGGCGCTTCGAGTACGATGATGAAGCGAGGTCCTATGACCTGGATGATTCCATATAAGGACTTGGAATGCCGATGTCCTAAAATAAAATTAAACAGGTAAGATGATTACCTACTTGTGCAGAACGCTTTGTTTACACGCTCTCATTACTTTCAGATCTTACCTGGTCTTAGGTAAGGACTCCGAAGCTCCACCTGGGTACTTAGGTATTGGACCCCGATCGATTGTTATAGAATGGAAGGACGAGTGGTACAGACGTATGAAACGCTTCCAAAGGCGAGCGAGAACATGCGAATGAAGGAAAAGCACAATTTATATCATGTAAACAACTCTAAAACAAAATCTGTATACATACTAAAGCAGTATAAATATTATTTGTATATTTAGATCTATGTTTAAACTTGCAGATGTATCCACAACGCGCATTTATTTATTTTTTATCATTAATATTAATTTTTATTTTTTTTAATTTTTTGTCTCTTTAGTACTTAATGTAAATTAAAAAACAAAAAAATAATCTTTATTTATCGAACAAAACCGTATATAATTATAAATACTTAATTATTACCACAATAATTAGCAATAAGCAATATATAAACAAAGAACTATTTAATTTAAAGAAAGATTGTGTTAATATACGTAACCGTAAAAAGAATATTGCCATATTTAATTTAAATAAGAACTTTAGTCGCTAGAAATAGAAACCGAAAATAAAAGAAGAAAATAGCAACAATAACAATAAAAACAACACAATGTATAATTATTGCCAGTCTTTTATTATGCTTTGTGTGTAGAACTTAAAAGCTGTCAAATAAAAAGAAATTCACATACCTACCAGTCCAGGTGAAACATAAGATTATCAGACTCTTTTGACCCAACTGACTGTCGAAAATAAAATCAAAAGACCAGCGGTTAACATATTTTTACTACAGACAAGAATTACACATAACGTGCAACTTTTTTCGAAACTATAACTATGACCCATGCAAAGGATTATTTTCTTTTATCTGATGTTTAAAATTAAGTAATCCCCGGATTCTTGCGTCGTCACCAGAATCCTGCTTGTGCGTTGACGACGCACTGGGGAAAACTCCACTTGAAAACGCAATAAAATTTAATTATGTTATAAATAAGAATATTCAATTTATATAATTAATATTGGAGACGCATTACGAGACGGAATTTATTTTTGTTTCACATGCACAGGAACGTCGACAGGGTGGATTCCCCTGGGCCCGAAGGGTATCTCCCCTGTTCTATATCACACGTAGGTATCTGAATTCTGAAGCCTTGAAAGAAGAGTTAATCCATCTGAAACATATCCACGAAGCCAACTTTGGATCAGACCTATCACTATTCAGTTTGCTGAATGAAGTTTTTTCGCAGAAGTGGGATACGATTTTTCCCAATTGTTTGTGTTGCTCTGCGTGTATTTTGCACCATAGGTACCTGTCACTGTAGTTAGTGCTGAACGCTTCTTTAGCGGTCTTGCAAGAAAGCAAAATTATTAAAGATTGTATTTCAGGGCTTGCTCCTCCTTGTAACGAAGCACATTTAACGAGGAAATTAGATTTCCCTGTAATCGAAGATAGTTTTGCTGCCCCAGAAAATTAGAAGAGTTCATACCTATACAAAGAAAAAATTTTGTGAAGTACAAATCGACGCCAAAATCAGTTTTTTAATTTTTTTATAAAAGAAAATGTTTTATATCTGAAAATAGCTTATAAAATAAAGAAAAATAGACTTTTATATATTTATGAAATAAAATTGTGATTCTCATGCCATACAGGTCACTCAAAACCACACTCTGATTTCTGCGAATATCGCTGTGTCCGCGAAAGCATTTGACCACAGGTACGAGTATATTTAAAAAAACATAATAACGGGTGCTTTTTTAAGAGTTAAGTTTTTCAGGTTGGCAGCACTGGTTAGTAATGGCGTCCAAACGTCATCTGTCAAACTGAAAAGTTTTCAGCAGAGACAATACTGAGACCACCAACTTCGGCCGATTTCCCGTTACTTAGCCTACAAGCTATATTTCTATGGGGTGGCACATGCTAAGTGCGCTTGTATTGTTACATAGAAATTCGTATTGACAAATGTCACGAAACTTCAGAACCAAATACATTCGCACCTTGCATATGCCACTTCCGCTTTGGGCAAAATGCCTTGCAGCGTTCATAGAATTTTATCCGTTGAATTTGAAATTGTTCGTTACGTGTGAATAATAATTTGTTTTAGGAATAAGTGTACATTTACTTAAAATATCTACGAAAAATTAAGAATGTAGGTTGGTTGAGGGAAAATAAAAACATTTTGAGCAAATTTTCTTTATTATTTAAGAAAAATTTACACACGAAATCGAAGTTAATTATATCCAAAAGCGGAAAATACACAACCATTTTTGTCCTAATATATTTCTAGTATATAAAACATCTCCTTTAGATAGTTTTATTAACCACACAAATCAAATTATTCACCTTCAAAAAATTTATAATTACTAACCAATGGCATTCAGTTATGCTAAAATGTGGTATTCCCGAACTCTTTCACATTTCCCCACGGTTGCCGAGGTTGGCAGCATTTATTTTTGTAGTTTTTGTATGTTTTTGCATGTCACACGGATTCATATTTGACATAACACCGATAGGAATACAAAATGGCGAATTTGAAAAAAAACTGAGGGGGCCAGCGGCAAGAGGATTGTGAGTTGGGGGTCTCAGTATGGTTTGTCTATGGTTTTCAGTATACTCTGCCATTTAATCATGGAAAGACTTACCAGTTGGCTGAGTTGAACTTGGTTGACATGTGGTTATCATCAAGAAGGTGCCACATGCCACACAGCTCGTGAAACTATGGAAATGTTGAAGGATGAATTTGGTGAGCAGCTTATCTCTCGAAATGGCCCTGTGAGTTGGCTGCCAATATCATGCGATTAAACGCCTCTTGATTATTTATTGTGGGGTTATGTAAAGTCGTTAGTCTATGTGGACAAGCTGAACACGATTGAAGCCTTACAGGATACCATAACACGAGTAGTTCGTGGAATATAGACCGAAATGCTCGAAAAAGTGACGCAAAATTGGACCTTCCGAATGGAATATTTGAAACGGAGCCGCTGACAAGATTTACATGAAGTTGTCTTTAAAACGTAAATGGCAAAGGCCTACTTTCGATCTTTAAAAAGAACTACGCTTAAAAAATGACCCGTTATATGATATTTGTTGTCATGGTACCACAAACTTTCAGAGACCTTTATCTGTTGAAGAAAGGCTTTTCCATTACCTTTGGGTATGATGCGAATACACCTTTCAATGACAATGACAGCTGTGCTACTGTCAGTAAAAAAAAGCCCGCCAAATCGTCTTACATACTGGGGACGTTCAAGTATCTGGTTGGTTGGTTTAAGTGGCTGTATTCCTGTCATCTGACGCGGAAAAACACAAATAACGCATTGAGCGCCGTTTTGAGGCCACAACCACAACTAACGGAACCTGAAATAGAAGAGGGATAAAGGAAGTAGAAGGAGCTCAAAACCAGCCTATGGAGTTAAGAAATTTGATGATTTTGTTGAAATGGATACATTGTATGGCGGAAAGGTCATCAAAGAAGGGATGACCTAGTACACTGAGTCTGGTTTTAGCTAGTGCCGGACATTCACAGAGAAGATGAAACACAGTTTCACTCAGCGCAGCTACGGCAGTGGGAATTATGGGGGATACCAAGCTTGGCCGCGAGGGTTTTGCCGTCAGTTGAGCGACATCTACACGCGTTCTGGCTAAAAGGTTGTTTGTTCTGGCATCGTCGTAGGTTGGCCAGATCTTTCTTGAAATGACACAGCAATTCAAGTTCGCCCATCTAGTCTCGGCCCTTGAGGTGAAGTGCAGGAGGATTTCTCTCTTTACGTATCCCAGTGGAGGGAGGACTTCCTTCGCCTGAGACACGCAAAGAGCAGAGCCACGCCTGGCAAGTTCATCGGCTTTTTCATTCCCGTCTATGTTCCTATATGACCGGGAACCCAGACGAGAGTGATTTCAAACCGATTACAAGCTCTAGTAAGTGACCTCCTGCATTCCAGAACAAGTTTGGACGATGACTTAGTTGAGCCGACAGCCTTAATTGCGGCCTGATTGTCGATGAAGATGCCTATTTTTTTCTTTTGAGTTGGTATGTAAGAGAGCAGTCTGCACGCCTCCTTGATTGCAAGTACTTCCGCTTGAAAGACGCTGGTTGCGTTGGGGAGGCGGAATGATTTGGAGATGTCTAATTCTGTTGAGAAAATGCCCGCTCCCACTCCACAGTTCATTTTGGAACCATCTGTGAAGATAGGTATGTCGAATTCATTTACGACTGCATTATCCTCCGATTCTGACCTAGAGGGGAATCGAACAGAGAAGTTTTTATGGAAGTTGAGTTTGGGTACAATGTAGTCTATAAATATGCGACCTATGCCATCAGGAAGGGAAAGTAGGATGCTGGAGTGGCCGTAAGGCCGTTCGGACCAACATTTAGATTCCTTCAATTGTTTCCCATATCGGTTGTTTTTATAAGAACAACTCTGATATAAGAAACAAATCCCGTTGTTTTTTATATGTTTCTTATATCCGTATTGGACTGTATCCTAAATCCTCACTCCCAAAACCAGTTTCAGCTTCTAATGACGCAAAGTAGACTTCTAATCTCGGTGTTAACAAGATCACTATAGTGTCATTGAAGAAGAAAGCACACAGGTATAAAGTTTTCTCCTCTGAGAGAGGCAGGTACTGTAAAGGTGGATGATAGTCTGCTCCTCCTTCTCATCTCTAGAGCTTCTTTCACATTTATGTAAAATCAACTTAATTCCGTGAACGTATAGCTTGATCACGAAGGTGGCGATTCGACCCCTGTTGATCTTTTTTAATCCATCCGCGGCACAGACACGAAATTTTGAAGATGTGTTAAGCATTTCGTCCTATTTTTCGTGTCGTGTCTTAAAAGCTAATTTTAGTGCTTAAGATCCATTATCGAAATATCTTTTATCAAAGAAGTCAGGGGCGAGTGTAGGTATTGGTTTTGGGGGTTGCAAATGGATTTTTTTTTTTTTTTAATGTTTTCCTGCGTTCGCCCTTTAAAGAAGTACTATAAGAGATCGTTGTGTATTATATTTAGGTTGCGCCATCTGTTACAGTAAACCTATTAAACTGACAGCATCTTTTTTTTTAACTAGACGGAGCTTTGAGTGGACCTTAGCAAACGAGACCATTGTAGGCCTTTCTGGTCATAACAGCAATATAATCGTTACAAGACACAGATAAATGACAAGTTGTGTTCCATCTTCCATTGCCGAACAGAACAACATTTTATTGAACGTCACCGGAAACCTATGTACACTACGATATTTTATGTTGCCGAGAAATGTATTACCATAGAAAAAACAATGGACCGAGCATGGAACCTTGTGGCACCTCACCAGGTACTAGAAGTAAAGAAAATTTGTAGGGGATAAGTGTGACTGCTTAGGTATATTTGCCTCTGCTTTACCTTTTACCTCTTCAAACAGTTTGAAAAGAAAGGTATTACGGAAGTTTTAGGCTTTTGTGACTGGTATTGGAAGTAGTTTTCCTATTTTCCACACAAGAAGGTTCTGGCAATCTGAGATCTGACCTCTTGCATTTGATTTGATTAAGATTCGAAGGGAGCTATAAATTTCATGAAGCTCGTGAACTTTATATCGCTTCCACTGAGAATAAGCTATTGCCAAATAAAAAAGATAATTTTGGATATGCCGTAGGTACCTATAATTCGCATAAAGCTTCAAAATCATGTCAGACTCTTAAGCCGTCTGTGGGGGAAAATCGGAAGTAGAATCTTCATCTGTAGATATGTATTGTTTATTGTTATTGAGGTTCTGTCGAATAACACTCTATGAATAGATAGAAACACATTGTTCGGATGCAATTTTTATCTCTGCAACTCCTGCTTTCTCCACCGGGAGTCATTTGTAATGCAGAATAAATTGCATAGTTTGATTTATGTTAATTGTGCAGCATTTACAATTGGAATTTTAGATAATAATCCTTAATGGGAGCGCGCAATAAATGACATTTTAATTAAATTCGTGTTTTTCAACGAAAAAAAAAAAACGCTCTCTTCCACCTACACCTAGGTATTGGCAGCAAGTGAAGTCGTTCACCGGACGGACGGCATTATTTCATGTGTTTGAGAGTCCCAAGGCTTGAGGGCACGATGCGTGTACCGTGTGCGGTTTAACCCAATTGTGTTTTAATAAATGCACAAACGAGCCGATGAATTATTATAAATTTAATCCTCTGAGCGTTAATAATGAAATGACATTTAAACATTTGTTCACGGTCTGTACCACTTGACGGCTTTTGTGCATGTCAATACCTACCGCATGGGTGCGGGTGGTTAGCCGGCGAAATGTGCATCTGGTACTGACGTACCGTTTACCGTATTCGCTGATCACTGCGCAACCCTTCAAGTAGGGGGTTATTTTTGTTATGCATGCATATGCATGTGGCAAAACTGACATCACCTCATTAAACCGAATTCCATGGGTTTTTGGTTTTCGCTCATGGCAGCCATTCATGATCGTGTAATTTACCATTTGAAATTATGCAAATAATTTGAAAATGGCAAACCGGGACATCAAAATATTACCATCGGGCATGAACATGTATAGCATCTGATATGACAATTTTTAATGTAGTCTTATGAATGAATGTGTCAACAACGTTTGGTTTTCGCACATAAAACCATTCAAACTGTCACTAAATAGACGAGCTAATTGTATTTTTAATGATTCATCACGTGAACCTTCAATCGGATTTGCATCATTTATCTTGCAATGGCGTCGACTCTATTTAATTGACAATTATGACACTAATAGTCCGAACCGCGTTTTAATACATCCCAAAGCGTATAAAAACAGTACCTTCTAGCACATCATTTGCTAATACACATAGTTCAATCTGTTCACCATGAAGTCAGCCTTAGTTTTTGGAGGCTTAATGGCTCTGTTGGTGGTACGCGTCGGTAATTGCTGTCATAAAAATAAAGATTTGATTTATTTATTTTTTATTTAGGCTTTCCAAGTCGACTCATCTGTAATGCCAACCATTGTTAAGAGGTGCGTTAACTCAACTCAGGTTCAGGCTCTAGATTTGGCGCTTTTCTATGGCACATCTTTTAAAGTGGCCTCAACACCGGCCAAATGTTACCTAGCTTGCCTTTTCGAGACAACCGGATTCGTAACAAATGGCGTGATTACTGATGATGTCTTAGAAATAAGCAAAAACACACGTCAAACTGAAAAGTTAACAAAAATAAAGCAAATCTGCAGCAATCCCGATATTGAAGGTGAATGTGAAGCGAATTATCAAGCTGTGAAATGCTGGATAGAAGAAGGAAAGGGGAAATCTAAACAAGCTGATCAGCAGTGAAACTCATTTCAATGAGAAGACAAGTTTATTATTTTTAATATATCGACTTATATAAATACCTAATATAAAGGCTTGGGGTATGTCCAAACTTTCACATTGCAACTATTTGTACAGGTCCGTATTTTTCTTTCTAAGGCTACCGATTGTTCGGAGCTCATCATTTTGATGTTTCAGAACCAGGATATCTGCGTCCCTTGCTAGACCAGCCGACATAAGATGGAGTGTCCTATTCAGCATCCGTCTCTGAGAAGAGAATTTCGCTTATCGATTTGAAGTCAGAATCCAATCAAGAAGCACTCATACAAGTGCAATTTATGTATTTATTACAAGTCAGCTGACAGCAGCCGTAGATTATTTTTTGGCATTTCACCAATACTTTGGTGGATTCTGTCAGAAGCAGTTTTGCTGTTCCATTGGATTTCAGAATGAGTGGATCCCCGAGCGAAACCAATGGAAAACGACATAACAAAACTGACGGTAGTAATTCCGCCGTATTTATCCCAATGTGGTATTCGATTGGGCTTCTTCAGATTTGCTCTCAGATTTCAGATTTCGTGTGGCTAATCGAACACAAAAACGTCACTTGCTCTTTTTTTTGTTGATATTTGTGCGACTGCAATATGTGTAGCCTATTGCAAGTACAAAAATGAAGCAGAAAAATGTGCGGAAAAGAGCTTCAAAAGATCGCGTCAAAAAGAGAAAAGTTACTTCAACAATTTAAGCCGACAAAAACTTGTCGTTGACTTCGCCTGGAACAGCCTCGAAAAAACTTTTCAATCAAACAAAGTTGCGTAACTGATGAGATATTTCTAATTTGCAACAAAAATTAAACATAAGCGTATATTTTACCAAAATAATTAGTTAGTTTTTTGTTTGTTAGGTAGGTAGGTAGGTACCTACTAGTACCTACTCATCTACCTACCTTACCTACCTACCCACCTAATGATTTATGTGGGTGAAAAATGGATTTTCACATTTTTGAATCAAACATACCTAACCTTGTACTGTCAAACGTCAAGTGGCGAACCTTTGACGTAAGTCATAATTTTAGTGACGAAAACAATTATTTTTTTGCGTTTTTTTAATTAAACTTTACTTTTGTTACTCCAAAACATCGATAAATTAAATTTAACATCAAGTATTGAAATTGCAAAATCGACTATTCAATATAGGGTGTTCTCAGAATGGCTGGATCCGCGCTAAGAAGATTAATGGCTGAATACAAACGTATGAACTTTGCATCACAATATTTCCATTATCATCATTCTGAATTGAATATCCAATCATTTGCATGTTTAGAGCTCACAATGGATCCACCAGAGGGAATTGTGGCAGGGCCAATAAGCGAGGATAACATATTCGAATGGGAAGCGCTGATAGCGTAAGTATTAAATTTGCCTATGCTTGTACTCTGTGTGCAACTCGTCAATATTTCGTAGTGGTCCAGAAGGAACATGCTTCGAAGGTGGTGTGTTTCCAGCTAAGCTAATATTTCCTCCAGACTACCCCCTAAGCCCGCCAAAAATGAAATTTACTTGCGAAATGTTTCATCCAAATAGTAAGTTGTTTTGCTCTTTTTTATATCTACATTCGCAGTTCTAATGTTTCAATTAGTTTTTCAAGATGGACGAGTATGTATTTCAATTCTGCATGCGCCTGGCGACGATCCCATGGGATATGAACTCTCCGCTGAACGTTGGAGTCCGGTACAAAGTGTTGAAAAAATTCTGCTAAGTGTTGTTTCTATGCTAGCCGGTGAGTAATGCAACTGCAGCCGATGATGCGTCAATAACCGAAAACACAATTTTCAGAGCCCAATGACGAGTCAGGAGCAAATGTCGATGCATCAATTATGTGGCGCGAACATAGAGACAAATTCAATGAAATAGCCAGACGATTAGTTCGAAAGTCCCTAGGCCTCCCCACATAAGACAGGAGATCGCAGCAATCCAGTGGCGTGTTATTTCCTCAGTTTGATGTAAACATACAACTGCTAGACTAACTTCTTTAGTTTCCGATCAAATACTTTCACAAATTTTTGTTTATTTTGATTTCCTTAAAGGCCTTCTTGTAACACATTACAGAACAGCTCTTCATTAGCACTTAGTATTTGTACTTTTTAAGTTTGGGATATTGAAGAGGAACAATCGTAAAATGTTTAATAAAATATAACATTAAAATGGATTAGGATTATTATGGGAAGTATATGGTTTGACTTTTTGCCTTAATGATTGTCTCTTTTAAATGTCGAATTCGCTGACTTAATGTTAATTTCAATCGTACTTAACAAATAATTAAAGCATGGTGCTTTAAAAGTTGACTAGGCGATTAACTAAACTGAATAAAATGTTGATTTCTTAGCAGCACGTTTACAACTATATTTTAAAGCAAACTCCGTTTCAAGTAAGCAAACTAGATTTTGTCCCAACGTTACTAAGGTCGTTCCACCTTGAAGAATTTGCCGGTAATAAGTCAGGGGTCGAATTGTGAGCATTATGTGAACGAATTCGTTTTGTTTCACATGTAAAATCAACTTGATTCCGTGAACGTGTAGCTCTTTCACGGAAGTGGCGGCAGGGGTCGTAATGCTCGCTCACGGACGACGCGATTCGATCCCAGATTTCAATCATTATTTAGTTATATTTGTGTGAAGAACTGCCTTTATCGTTGCTTTAGCAAGGAGGGTAGAAGATGTCGATATTAAGCTGTTCGCTTTGTTCATTGCTTTGTACTACCAGTTTTGCTGAAAGGATGCCTGAATCGAGTCGAGTACATTGATGGTTAACTTGGCATTATTAAAGATTGCTATGCATACATTCCTTGGTTATAGTGTTGATACTAGAACGTCGGTTGCTGAAATACGCTAACCCCCGTATTAATAAACGCTGCGTAAAAGTTATCAACTCGTTATTCAGCAGTTACGTCAAATTTTTGTATGCTATCTGACGTCTACTAGCTACCTTACTTGTGCACATTTGTTTATTAATACATTTAAATATATAGAAAAGGAACAGCGTTAATAAGCACGTTAGGCGCGTCTCAAAAACGTGATTGACAGTGTGGAACGAATTATAGTAGTTAGAGTACCCACAAGACGACACATGCCTTCTGCACAGAATGTTCTTTGTTAAGGGTAATTGTAGGTACAAATTTCACTGGGCGATGTAGAGTGTTTTAGGGTTTTTGTTCATGAATGGTTTTTAATACAAATCTAGTGAGGAAGGTGGTTTGATTTCCAGAGCTCTCTCTGGGATTTTGCTGAACGATGAGGTCAGAGAATCAGAAAAAGTGTTTCCATGCTTCTGTTCACGAACATTTTCAGTTTGTTTCTAAATAGTAGAGGTAGTTCTGCAATATTAGGCAGAAAAAGTTGCCCCAGCTTTGCCAATGTGATTGGAAAAATACTACTTGGTTCAACTTTTAGTCGAGAACATTATGATGTGAGGTAATCTGATAAACTTATTGTACGGCTATCCCTTTTCCGAGCTCTGGGACAAGTTCTCATAGCCATATACAACATAATCTTTATTTTTTTACTGTCTGTCATTTGGTAGTGAAATTATAATGAAGATGCTTAGCTTTTGCTAGACAAACTTGTAGCACCTTAAAAAAAATGTCGCTCTAAACATCAATTTGAATGAATCTACATAACCTATTTAGTCCGAAACAAAACAGCCTCCACAGCTCTGCAAATCACTGGGCACATAATTAGATATGAACAGCAAGCAGCCAAGTTCAAACTGGTTCGACGTAGGTCAGTATTGTCGGTATTGGATGGTAATTACCAAAGGCGAAGAATCGGCGAGGACATCATGTTATAGGTGACTGCTAGAATTAAGACGAACGGACGGCAATTGAGGACCGTCATCCCACTTAAGTGATGATGTGATGTCACAGACAATGCACTTTAAAAGAGACCTTGTCCGACTTTGTACACAACAGGCTATATGATGATCCTAAGAGATATAAACATCGCGGAGTAGTTCAAATAGTTCCTTAATAACAGTGGAAGCCTGCCGAAACCTTGTTGTATGTCCGTGCGTATATCATGAGTTGCAGCAAACTTCGAATGCAACCATGCAAACCCCTTTGCTGAAGCACAATTGAAGAACAATTCGCAACAATTCTAAGTCATATCAACAACAAAGTACGTTTTTGTGTTCCAAAAATGCATTTTATTAAAAAAAAGGAAAAAAAAGAAAACAAAATTACAAAATAATGTAAACATAAACAATAGGTAATGATGCATCTTAAATACATGCTGCATATCAACAAAAAATAATAACAAACAAAAAGTAAAAAAAAAACGTATGTATAGGTAGTTTAAGACTTAAAATCAGTCATGATGACACGAACTTCATTTGCACTCCTTGCCCATTGCCTCTTTCGACTTCACTGTCATATGTGGCTTCTTGAGCGAGCATCTGATGTCACCCACCAATATCAATGGTTCTCCAGTCAACATTTCAATGCGCACCTCAATGTCATCGAAGCTGTTGTCAACCGGCTTCATTGAGAACGCCCCAAAAAAAGGCGTATTGTGCTTTGCAGTAATTGGCTGGTCAAAGTAAAAAACAGTCTGCATCCAGTGTGTTGCCGCCGACCATGGGGCCGTGTTGAATCCAAATCGTGTGTGCGATTTTGAGAATATCACATTAAAGTAAGTCATTACACCGTCTACTGTGCCGCTCTGTTTGGTATCGAGTAGAAACGGTGAGACAAAGTCAAGATCTTCCACTTTTATCGTATTCAGATTGATATCCTTCACGAGGTATGATGTAGTCATTACCTGTTCGTTGGCTACAGAGTGGAATCGCGGCTCACTTAAAGCAAATTTACGTATGCACTGCATGTTGCAACCATGGACGTTTCGCCACCAATTGATTTTAGTATTCCGCCGCACCGGATCCTGTATTGCGGCAATATGCAACCTTGCTCGGTCTGGAAATATTAAACCGTCCGGCTTAAGCCAGGTGTCCCGAGCAAATATTATCGCATCTATGATTGACTGGTAGATGAGACAGTAGCCCATCCAATCGGAAATGATGATATCGACGGACTTCAGTTTCACTGGAAGATTGACGTCCTGGATTTTCCCATGTATTACTTGTATAACATGATCGTAGTGATTGTCGAACACAATCTGCCGGGCGTATAAGGCTGCCTTTGACGAATCGACTGCTATAACACGTGCTGCGCCGGCTTTTGCTGCAAACAATGATAGAACACCGATACCGCATCCAATGTCTAGAACTGTTTTGCCTTTGAACAAATGTTTGTTGCGGTAAATTACCTCCTGGAAACTACCAGTTCGAACTTTGTCTTTTACTAGTTCCGTGATGATTTCGATGTGAGCATAGGTGTCTTTATGAAAGTCTTTGGAGGTCATTTGATCTACAGCCAAGTGTTTCTTCATTCTACGACGATTCATAGTTTAATGATTATTTAGCTTGTACTTTTTCACTGGTTTAATAAACTTATTAGTTCGCGTAATTGTTGATAGCACGAGTAATACAAGTTAAAAATGCAAGAAAGTGGTAAAACAGTTTGAAAATCAACAACTGTGATATGTCAGAATTTTCACAACAAAAATTCACTGCAAGTGATGGAGAGTTTTTGTTGATTATGACATATGAGTACAAAGTGCTGCCAGACTTTTGTCTAAATAGAAACTCTATGTAGAGAGTAGATTTAAGAAAAGCCCAAACCACTAATGAGATTCGCTAGCGAATTTCAGATTTCGGGTGTCTAATCGAGCATAAAAACGTCACTTGTTCTTTTTTTTTGTTGATATTTTTTGTGCGTTTAGATCTTAGATTTGGGTAGCCTCCGACACATTTCTAAGCCCTTTCCATTCAGTGGTTGGATTATATATGAAAATTTATGCAAAATGCTCGCCCAGATTGATTTCTAAACATTTGTGCATAAATAATTAACAAAAATATATTCACCTGATGAAATGCCTTCCTTTGCAGTTGAAAAATTTCACGAAAACATAAACAAACTCCACTAGTTGTCAAACTCAAACGCACTTTAATTGGTAAATCTGAAGCAACTCTGAGAAAAAATCCAGATTCGTAAAAGTGTTTTGAAATCTGAAAAAGATTGTTTTTGTATACCACAGACATATAGACCTAAAACTGTTTTCGAACAATCTACAAATTCAAACTAATCAAAATTGGCCACCAGAAAAATGTTTTATAGGTATTAAAAATCTAGAACAAGACGTGGTGTGTTCTACTGAGGGCAGGGAATACCTACAACTAAAATCGAAGCTCGCGGTATTTGCAGCCAAATAAATTTGTTGAAGTGAGAGAGCTCGACAGTCCTACCCAAGTAGAAATTGATGGTTGTAGTTTAGGCGCTGTTACCACATTTCACATATGTAACCGACACAGTAAATGTTCGTATAGAGTTTAAAAGTGCGTACTATTTCCATTGCAGGATGGAACGATAACCAATGTGGGTAATGAGTTTTAGCTCATAAAATTACTATTTTGGGACACACACATAATGGTATATTTGGTAATGACTTGTAACCGAAATGCAACCGAACTTTAGTCAGCTGTCAAATTTGTTTTCGTGTGTTTGTAAGTTGGTTGGGAAATGAATATGCTTTTACCAATTAGAAATGTATACATAACTTTCCACTTTAATGGGAATGCTAAAATAAGAGAAGATCATATCATATCATATCAGGAAAATGGTAATGCAGATTAACCTTTTCTTAATTTATTCCTTTAACCCCACTTTAAATAAAAAAGAAAAACTCAAAATTACAGTATATTACTTAATTTAAATTTATTTTAATACTTTTACATTTATTGAAAATAAATAAATAAATAAATAAATATATTACGTTCTTACTTTTTAGTTTATGGTATTTACACTACTTCATAAATAAGTTACTATACAGATGAATAGCTCTTATGGACAGAATAGACAAAAGCTGCGTCGATAGGTAACCAGCCGACCAAAGTCATAGCCTACGCTCAAATAAATCAGCCATAGTAGCAAAAAAAACGGCTACGGACACAATTCGGCCTTACCAATAAACAGTTTTAGCTTCGACTTTAAATTTTAGTAGTTTAAAATGGCAATATTTTCAATACAAATTTTGCAACTGTGGGCTTCCGTAAATTTAAAGTCGAGACTAAAATTTGGTACTAGTTCGGCGAATTGTGTCATATAAAAATCTATGCATAAACGATCTTTACGTATTATCTGCGATAGAACTTATTGATTAATATTTTAAATGTAAGTTTTGATGCTTTGATGGCAATCTAGTTGAAAAAGTCTAGGATTCCGTTTAGGATGTCAAGCGCGAAATCTGATTCGGTAGACTTCTTCTTCTTCTTCTTGTTTTTCTTAGCTTTTGATGGTTTTGTGACATCATCTGCGCCTGTTGAAACTGTTTCACCCTCCGCTGGAGTACCGCTTTCATCCTTACTCTGAGCTACGTCTGTTTGCTCTTTTCGTGTGGCTTGAACAGGGCTGCTGGCTTCTTCGGAGTCGTCAAGGTCATCCAAGAGTCCACCAAAACTGAAACCACCATAGTCGGCGTCGTCAGAAGGTACTTCGTCAGCATCATCATCATCATCCTCGGCTTCATCGGCATCGTCATCTTCTTCTTCATCTTCATCCTCATCGTCTTCTTCATCATAGTCGTCATCGCCGCCACCTATGAATGGAAAAAAAAAATATTTTGTTAACGTTTCGAGTAAAACTAGAGCTTATTGAATCATACCGGCTCCAAAGCCGAAAATATCATCATCCTCCTCCTCGTCTTTTGGCACCTCCGGCAGGGGTTCAGCTTCAGCAACAGTCAACCCCTTGGCGCCAAACTTAAAGCACGATACGCGAAGCGATGCTTCTACTTCTTCCTCACCCCGAAGTTCTAACCCCAAGCAGGCCTTAAAGTCATCTTTTCCCTTGGACAAACCGTACACTCTACCGCAAAATTTAGAAAACCCTCCAGGTAATCCAACGCAGATTGGCTTAGCCCTCTTTCCTATTTAAATGAAAATCATTTAAAAAAAAAAGTCTACACCTTTTGTATATTTCAAAATAGAACATACCCGATATAGTCCTAGTAGCTAGGATAATGTCTCCATATTTGATTGATACAGACATCTTCTCGTTGCCGAGATAAGTGATTTTCGCACAACCCGGTCCCCGAACCGGAACTATTGGCAAGGCGAAGTTGCGGCAACAGTCACAGTGGGTGTCCGAGCACTTGCAGTATTTGCTCAGCTCGTTTGGATCGTCTTCATTATTCACTGGATTTGTTTCTTCTACTAATGCAGTGCTGGTCGATACTTGTTCAACAGCATCCACTGCAGCTGCAACTACAGTTTCTGCAACAGCATCGGCAACCACATCCTCAGCATTGGGCAATGTTGGCCCGACATTAGGATCGATTTCAGCTTCCGGCAAATCCAGTTGCTTAAACGACTCGGATATTTTATTTCCGCGTGTCGCTTCCTTGCGAATTGTAGTTAAAGCAAACGAAAAGTTGCCGAAAATAAGTAAAGCACATACTGCTACGCTCCACGCCTTCATCTTGGTATAAAGGCTTTTTCAAATTTTCTGCAAACGATAAAAAAGGAATCACTGTAACGCTGAAGTCTTATATTGGTGGGCATTTGATCTTACTGTGGCAAAATGCCCTAGAGCATAGGGCCTGTTATACCCTTAACCCTAGAGCATAGGGCCCGTAGTATGTAAACATTCGTATAGATGGCGAAAATTATAAAGCTACTGGTACAGACAAGCCATTGAATTCAACGTGGTTTTTATCCTCTAAAAAGTAATAGACCAATTGGCCCAACTAAATGCTATCGTTCCATAAGCTTTACAGCGCTTTTTCACATTAGTGATCCCTCTGCACCCTTACTTATATGTCATATAAATATTCGACCGAGCTTTTCGAAAACTGTGCTTAATCCAACTGAGAGACGTGAAAAAACATCTTCCACAAAATATACCGAATGTCCAAAAGGAATATAGCGGAAATGACTGCAGATTTTACACATTTCAAGAGGACATATTTATTGCATCCTTAGGGAACCCGCACCAACGATACGTCACTTGATTCTTTCAGCTAAGTCAAGTGCGTTACTATTTAGGGGAAAATTAAATATCGTATCACTTTTTTAGATTTTTTAAATATCAATCTGTATATATATTTTATTTTACTTTTATGCACCAATCTACCAGCCGTCATGTGTTTGACATACGAAACTCTCCACGCTCCGATTTTTACAAAATATAGGTACTCGTACCTTCAAAAAGCTCGTGGTAGCCAACCGCTATCAACAATCTGCCTATAGCTTAATTTAAATGGCAATATAATTGCATTTCCCGCTTCGAAAATTTCGTGAATAACTACCTAACTGTCATTGTATTTGGTAGTTATAATAATTTATAATGACTGGCCTAAACACAAAGCCTAATTCGCTGCCAAGCTCTATTCTCATTGTCTGGTTAGCGCAGCAATTTTTGACTCACTCAAATTATACTGAAAGTGTACCCAACAATGATTAGGTCTAATTGCCAAGAAAATTGTTATAATAATAACACCATTGTTCGTTTCTTTCTTGATAGTGTCTTAGTTCGTAAGCAGCTGTACTTATAGGCATTAAATTTTAAAGAGTGCGATTTCTTTTATTCCTTTTGACTTTTTAATTGACAAAAGAACTTAGCCACGTGGACATCGTTTAACGCTTTTTTGCATTTTTTGACTTATAGATAATTTCTATGACCATTGTCGGCTGCTTGAAATCATAAAAATTTCAGTCGGACGTCCATAGAAATCGGTCACCTTAAAACTAGTTCACAAATAAAGAAGAAGGTAATTGCAATTTGTTGGCGCAGTGGCTTTGTGGATGTTGCCCTCTTCTACCGAGCTGCGATCTCTTGTTTAACTTCCGGAAATGCACAAATATGTAACTCCCCTGCGATGATTTCTCAATATCTGCTGTTCGGACCCGACATGAATTTTTGTTTGGAATAAAAAATCATAAAAATAATCATAAAAAAGTAATTTTCTGACACTTCTAGATCTAGATCTAGAAGATTTATTGTACTAGGTTTTTATTTGGGCTATTTTGAAAGAAGAGTAATCTTCCCACAAGCAAAGAAAAAGCAATCTGTGATAACCTACTATAGAAAGCTTTCGTAAATAATAGGACTGTTCCCTAACAATTGAGCATTCGAACATTAGTCAAATTTACAGTTTGATTCTGCCAAACCTCACAAGTCACAAGACCCTCACGAGATCTACCTACAATATATCCATACATTATTAATTTCTCATAGATATTTTAAGCAAATAAACACTTAGTCAAATTTCAAATTTAAGCCTAGTATGCTGCTCGCGCCTAAATTAAGCCCCTATACAAAAATTTCTCCAAAGATAAAATTAAGTACGCAGTTCAAGCTAAATTTGTTAGCCACTACGAAAAAATCTCTACAGAATTTAAGTAAGCGTATTAATGCAAAATACATTTTTCCACAGCTAAATTTTGACAGATCAGAGAAAATATCGGTATTCGCCACAAAATGTCCAACGAAAGCAAATTAACAGTAACAAGTCAATCAACTTTACCAACACAGTTCTTTTTTTTTACGGAACTTATACTGTCAAAATTAAGCGAACATTAAGCGAAGTTGTGGAGAGAAACATTCGGCCTTACTAATAATCAAACACTAATGTGGACGATTAGCTGGTTGCCAGATTTAGTAAAAATGTACAGCATTAGTGAAACGGTACCAATAAACAATTAGACCTCCACATTTGCTAGTGCGACAACTTTCTTAGAAACTATTACATTTTTTGTCATCGCAGAATTCAAATTTCATAATTTGTTTTCGTGAAAAACAAGGTCAATGGTTTATTTCACAACGAGGATTTTATTCTAAAAAAAGGAATATTTAAATTGCAAATAAATTTGCCCAACAGATTTCTTTTGAAGGCTTTCTGAAGCTTATTACAAGCAAAAAACAAAACAGAAAATAGGAAATGCACAAAATATCCGCTGATCTGTCAAATATCGTATGCAAATCAGTAATGCCCTATTGTTCGTTCGGACACAATTTTCGGTACTTTTTATAGTACGCTTTCCTTTGTTTTCTAATACTTCACGATTGATTTATGACTGAATTTGTGTCGTAATAAGGTCTCTTTTAAATTATACAATAAACGGAACACAGTTTATTAGAATGCTTTGATTTATTCGTTGGCTGATAATGCAAATCAAAACTTATTGGTAGTCTAACGATCACATTTAGATCGGTAGCAAGTGAATATTTTCGAAAGAAATATTAACCTGCTTATTCATTTCCGTTTGCAAAACAGTACTTGCAAAAGTATATGGAGGTATGAAAATAAATACAATTTGATCTTTTAAAAATTGCATGGCTTATATTACTTAATTCGGGAAAAAAAATATAAAGCCGTGGACATTCTTCTACACGAAAGCTGTCATGTTTTTTCCTAGATGAATTCGCACCAAGTAATAAAGAACTTTGCATATCTTAAATTCGCACATAGTACCTGATATTCCTCCAGCAGTTCCCAAATTTATTATTTCGCATGAATTTTGCTGAATGCTGACAATTCTTCTATCTATATTTTCCGCGAAGTCAACCTTTTCACAACAACCATTCCACACCAATATTATTTGAGATCTTCATCCAAAAACTACCTGCCGCCTAAGGTACTGAGAATTGTAAAAAAAGGTATTCAGGTCTCAGCATGCATTCCTTACAAACTAAAATGAAAATCAATCACAAAGCAAGCACTAGCGGTTAAACAAGATAAAGCAGAGAAAAGCACTAACCATTTCTTTTAATAAAACTATTCGAAGTACATATTTTAACCCAAATATTAATAAACGCTACGTAATAGTTATCAACTCGTTATTCAACAGTTATGTAAAATTTTTGTATGCTATCTGATGCCTACTAGCTAACTTACTTGTGCACATTTTTGTTTATTAATACTGGGGTAAATGTTTATAAATAAAACAAAAATGCATTATTTTTCAATTTTGTCCATACATTTGTACAAATTTGTGTTTGCTAGACTCAAAAACCACTTGCATTGTTTTATTCCAACGAATAAAATCAGAAAACATTTACAATTTACTAAAATTAGTTTATAATTATAAACGGTCAGGCTGAACAACAGCGTACGTAAATTTGCTCCTATTACGAAATTCCATACCATCATTTAGGATAGTTGGGCAACACTCCTCTTCAAAATGACATTTCGGGAGGATTTATTTAGCTAATGCCCGAGATAAACATGGGTTTCTGGACATTAACATTTAACCCTACAGTTAGCGATATTCTGGCAACTATATTTGTTTATTGGTAAAGGGATTTTGGAAAGTGTGGGGTCTTTGCGTAAACTTCCAGACTAAAGTTGATTATTGGTAAGGCCGATTGAAGATTCGCTTAATTTTAGCTTTCCTGGAACTAGGCTTAAACGGATAAAATATGAACGCCGCTAGCAATATTTTGCCCACAGCGGATGTGGCTCATATTTTTTGCGAGTGTGTTGGTGAGCCGGAATTTTTTAAGTTACCAATAGGTTTGTTTGACGTGGGCCCTAGTTAACCTAGGGTTAACCCTAATGCGTTCGATATAGCACTGAATTCGCCCTGGTACTGAAAACCTGTGTTTGACATGGCTTCTAGGGCACCCTAGTTGTGCCCTGAACTGACTCCAGGTTATTTGTGGAGGCCAGAATTCAGTGCTGAGTTTTGCTGTCATTTCGCTTGCTGTCATTTCATTTTCAAACTCGTCATATAATTGCGAACACTTTTATCAACTATTTGCAATATACAAACCCAAATTCAGAATTTAGTTCACTTATTTTTAACTATAAACGGGAAAAAGTGTTACCAAAAGATAAATATTTGTCAATATCAACAGCTGACAGACTTCAGGGCAACGTTTTGCGTTCGATATAAAAGTCGAATTTTCAGGGTAGTGCAGGGTTTTTGAAAGGCTTGAAAATTAGCTGACACTTCTCAGTGCGCACTAGTGGGCACTAGTGCTAGCCACGTCAAACAAACCTTATGTGACATTAATACATATCAATACGAATTTCTATGTAAAAATACTAGCGCACCAATTCGTGACCACCCCATAAAAATATAGCATGTAGGTAACGGAAAATCGACCGGAGTTGATGGTCTCAGTATGGTTTATCGATGGTGTGGATGAAGCAAAAATGAAATGTCAAATTCGGAAAAAGTACGTGACAGATAGAATCGCCCACAAGCATCTGGGATCAATAAAATCGCTTTTGAAACCGTTTCATTCGGACTTCAATAGTATCTACCCATACTCCATCTATTGTAAAAACAAATTCAAATAAAAAAAAAATCGATTATCGAATAATAGGATTTAGGTCAATTCACACAGCGAAGACTCACAAAATCATATCACCATAATAGGATTATGTGGGCTTAGGCTGCTGTCAAAAATGGACAAAAAACTACTGAAGCTCAGTCTACCGCTTGAAATGAGTCAGACATCCTGTTATGCTTACAACATACAGTTTGACTAAAATTATTGCAAAGACAGTGTTCATAAGTTAAATTACTTACACCTAAGATCAAATCAACTTGCAATAGATAGAATACTCTTTCTCGTATGTATGAGTTATAGCTTTACAGTCAAAATGACAAAACGTTAGCACATTTTTCAATAATTTCAGCGGCTTGCAAATTATATTCACACATACCCGCCGAATATTCGGCTGACCCACATTACCAGGCAATTCAAAGAATATCGCAAATTATGAACTACTATAGAGACAAATTGGGCAAACATTCCTACGCATAGAAAGTGTATTTATTTATATTTACGAATACGAATACACATGTACAAGACAGTTCTCATCTGAATTTCAGTTTCTCTCCAAAGCATGTGAGATGTGACCCGTTTATGATTTTCTTAACGCTATTGGTGTGCTATTATGATTTTGGGCAGTGTTTTCGGATTAAATTTGCATTGGTAAACAAGTGGAATAGAATCAAATTTCACTTTCATTTAGATCACTTAGCACTTTTGACAGAACCGGAAAAGAGAGAACACAAAAAGAGAAATGATCCGATTCTCTAATTGGGAATATTCGTGAGATTAATGGTTGAACTCACGCCAAATTAATACGCTTATGTTTATTGATGACATTTGAAATTCGATTTCATTGTGCATAAATAAAGTAAAAAACCAATACACATAAGTGGTTTTCACTAAATTCGTGATATGTACATGCGGTATAAATAAATGGCACGGCGACATATTCAAATTAGCATGATTTGTTGAGGGAAAATTTAGTTTTCACTTTCTATCCATTGACAAGTAGGTATGTCCATTTAAGACAAATTTCTTACTAATTTATTTAAATAATTGAAATTTATTAATGGGATTTTAAAATTGAAAGCGCGCATTACCCAAAAGTTTACATCATTACGACGGCTTGACTCGAATAGCAAAGCCTATTTATTGGATACAGCATTGTGTGTCGCATGTTAATGCTTCAAATGACATAAACTCGGGCTCTAAAATGAATTGGTAAACGAGATCGATTATTCAATCTGTATACTAATGATCTTGAAAACTGTACTGCAGACGGTGAATAAACTCTCACGAATTTTGGCAAAAACAGGTAGATAAAAAGTAATTTAGTTAAAGTGTTTTTGACACAGTGAATGACAGGCGACCAAATTCTTAACATCGGCCGATTTTCCGTTACTTGCCTTCAAGCTACATTTTTACGGGGTGGCAAATGCCAGATGCGCTAGTATTGCTACATAGAAATTCGTATTGACAAATGTCATGTAACTTCCGAAATTCCGGCTCACCAATACACTGGCCTTACCTTCCATATGCCACTTCCGCTGTGGGCAAAGTTTCTGGCAGCGTAGAATTTTATCCGTTAAATTTTAAATTATTCGTTACGTGTGGATAGTAATTTTTCTTTTTGAATAATAATTGTACCTTTGCTTAAAATATTTATGAAAGATAAACAATGTAGATTGGTAGAGGGCAAATGAAAACATTATGAGCAAACTTTCTTCAGTTATTTAAGAAAAATACACTACCATAATTGTCTTAATATGTTTCTAATAAATAGAAACAGCTCCTTTAAAAAGTTTTACTAACGAAACAAATCAAATTATTCGCCTTTTAACTATTTATAATAATAATATCTAACCAACGGCATTAAGTAACGTAAAAATGTGGAATTTCTGAACTCTATGACATTTTCCCACGATTGGCAGCATTTTTTTTTTTGTTTTATGTTTTTTTTATGTCACACAGATTCAAAATGGCCGCATTTGAAAAAAATTTGAGGCGACTTTCGGCAAGAGGATTGCAAATTGGGTATAGCATATGATTCAGTATATGATTTATAAATGTATAAGATATATATGGACTACTAGTGAAATGTCAGCTCCATACAAGCTGTGTCCAAGAAATTACTCAAACATAACTGGCGCTTTTGCTTCAAAGCAATTAAAAAATGCAACACAATTCCAACCATCTTGGATTTTTCCATGGAATGATACCGCCTATTGGGTGGTAGTAGATTTGCTAAGTAAAACGGTTGGAATTCAAATTGTTGCGGAATGTTTTACAATAGATGTTGCACCAAAAATGTGGTAGTTCAAATTGTTAATAGATGGAACGAACAGAAATTTAATAAAAAAATCTTATTTTAATGCATTTATTTCCAGAAATTGTACACAAATCTTGAAACACGGCATCACATATCATAAATTCATAATACCGTCCCGTTACCATTCTCAACAATAGGTAGACATCAAAAAGAGCACGACCACGCCATCTTTAATTTTTCCGTTTTAATTTTACGTTTATGAATGGTTATGAACTGTAAATGTTCCTCGGCGAATTTTGTGAATGTGATAGATAGAATTAGCTTCATAATTGAACCAATTGTCATTGTCTGAAATTTTTTTAAAAATTTAGTTTGAAGACAAAATTGTTTGTCCTACAGAAAATTGTTTGGTGCAGTTGTACGCTCGATTGTACGTCACAACGTCTGTTAACTTTAATTTTTTTTTGTTGCGTAGAGTACAAAATACTTTATTGGCATTTACCTACTGCAGAAAATGGATCTCTTTTTCTTATTAGGAACGTGATATTTGGTAGTATGTGTAATGTTATATTAATCTGCAAGGCAAAATTAGCTAAAACTTTGCACCGGGCAAAAACAAATATCAGGAGCTTGTGACTTGTCAATTATGTTATAACCCTTTAACTAGGTATGTAACAAGTAGCAATGAATTCAATTACATTCCTTACTTCAATCGTAAAATTACGGGCCATGTCATTTGGCAATGTTTAACTGCACGAAATTTGACAGAAAAAAACTAAAGAGCTATGGCGATCAACCTCTGTACAAAGTCAGCCCTTCGGAGCCCTCAGTTAACCCTGGCTGACACCAACAATTATTTTGGGCTGGTTTTGCCCTCATTTTGCGTTGAAATTTGGCCGTGCTTATGACAAACCCATCATGGAAAAGGCGTGAAACCGTATACCGCACCAATGCCCAGCCAAAGCGAGTTAAATATTATCGAACCAAAGGTAATGAGAGGAACTAATCAAATGTCAATGTCAATTGGTAAAATAAACATTTTTAGTTTCGGCTCTAAGGGCCGTTTGCTCATACGACTCTTAAACGATTTGAGTTCTACTTAAATACTTATGGGCTACTTTTTTTCAGGTCATAAACTGTCACATAAGAGTTTATGTGGAACTTAGTTCGCTATGAGTCCTATGAGCAAACGGCCCTAAATCTTAGTAGTTCACAGTTGCTATATTTTCCATAAAAGTCTCGCATTGTGAGCTTCCGTAAATTTAAAGACCCAGACTAACATTTCTCATTAGTACGGCGCAATGGTTTCGATCATGCACAAGGTGAATTTGGAATTCTCCGCGTCCCAAATTAAACATTTTGTCATAATGCTGAGACCGAAAGAGTAAAAAAAAAGCTCCTTAGTTGTGTTCGTAAAGCATGTGTGCCTTAAATTATGTGACTTAAGAACTGGGATAAACTTCATGGCTATAAAATTTTAGTTCCGCCATTGAACATGCTACTCGGTACGGTTGCATCGCAATTAGACACACTCGAACCGCCACTCATAACAGTTTAACACGTACGTATAGTTTATCCTTGTTCCCAACATTCTATTTAAACCCAAAGATGATCTGTTCACTTCACCACAACCATACTTGTGGTATTGCACTAAAAAAATAACTCTACAAAAATCATTACCTATAAACAAGTCCTTGATTTATTACACTGTTGACCCTATTTCGAATCACACACACCAGTAATATAATTTTCAAACCGAATTTAACTTGTTTTCGCGAAGCTATCACTTACAAGCGGTTAACACTCTAAGTTAAAGGTTTCACTTTCCGACGCGGTGGACGCTCATCACACTTCTTGAATTCGAGAATAACTAAAAGATATAATCAGTGCGCGATGTCTTCCTACTCCAAAGCCAGCGACTGTTGGCCAAGTCGATAATAATAATCGAGAACGTAAGCCAACGGAACGGTAAAGTATAATTTGGATGAATAGGTGGGAATGACCTACCTGTTCGCGCACGTCTTCTGCAGAAGAAAAAGCAAAAGAAACAGCACCAGCACCAGCAGCCTCAAGCCCATCGTGTTCTTGCAGCTTTTCGCCGATGACGGTGCTGCTAGGTGCTAGTGCTTGCGGTGCGGTATCCATAATCCATATACGAGCGGGGTCCGTACACTTTGTCCATATTAATAAATATACCTAAGAGGTTTTCAATTCCGCTTAAATGAAGAACAGAAAACGGCTATGGATTCGATGCCATTGGCGAGACTTCAATTCAATTTATTTATTATTACATTTTGTATCTGTTATTGTATAAAGGTGTAGTCTCTTTATTTGTTGTGTTTTTCGTTTCTAACTTAAGCTCTCCTGGTCTGTTATACAATCGTAGAGTAGGTAATGAGGAAAACATTTTTCTGATGCAGACGAACGCGCTCATGCGCACTCAAGATTAGAGGAATGCGAATGTAATTGCTCAAGAACTTGCCATTACTGAGTTTGCGGACTGAGCGGCCTATTTCAATGGAATACGTACAAAGGAGAACGAGAACAATGAACGTTTTTTGATCATGCGTTGGCGGATAACCAATTACGAAACGCGATGCCTTTGAAAATGATAAACTTTTGTTGAAATTATGCTTACGAAGCATGTATGAATGTTTTAATGGGAGATAGGACAGCAGTGCTGCCATTCTGACCGAAATTTCTTCACTCTGACCGGAGAATATTTTGAGATCCGGTCTAACCGGTTTTTAACCGAAACGAAAAAATTCCTTTATTGGAATAACCTTTTTTGACCTGAAAAATAATTTTGTTCTGTGACTAGACATAAAGAATAGATTTCTATAGTTTGAATGACCATACTTAACGAACGCACTCACAATTTCATACAGAAACCGATTTCTTGTGAATATTCCCACAATACAGAGGCTCATCGCGACAGGCTCATTTGAATGTTCCTTCCAAATGTGACTGGGTGTGTGCACACATATAATAATAATAAGTATAGGGTTCTCCAATAAGAGGTGTAATTTTGGTATTTTTTGAGATAACTGATCGGATGTTTATTTCATAACAAAGAGAAAGGTATGCCGTTAATAATGAAAAACAACATCAGCCAAAAGGCCACCACGAGCATGCATACAGGACCATATCCTTTTCATGAAATTTTCCATAACCAAATCGCAAAGTGGCTGCCCTATGTCCTCGATAGCCTCACGAATTTTATCTTTAAGGTCTTGAATCGATGATGGGCTGTTGGGGTAGACCTTATCTTTCACGTGGCACCAAAGGAAGAAGGCGCAAGGTGTTAAATCACAAGATCTCCGTGGCCAATTGTGATCACCTCTTCGAGAGATAGCACGGTCCGGAAATTTTTATCGCAAAAGATCAATGGTTTCGTTGCTTGTGTGGCACGTAGCGCCGTCTTGTTGAAAGTAAACGTTGTCCAGATCAATACCATTCAACTCCGACCATAAAAAATCATTAATCATCTGTCGATAGCGCAATCCATTTACCGTAACTGTTAATCCAACCTCATTTTCGAAAAAGGAAGGTCCAATGACCCCACCGCTCCAAACAGTCACACGTTGAGGATGGAGATTCTTCTCAACAATAACTCTTGGGTTTTCCGAGCCCCAGATGCGACAACTTTGCTTGTTGACGTAGCCACCGAGTTGGAAATGGGCCTCATCAGCCAAGATAATTTTTCGATCGTTTTGCGAACTGAGACTGCAAGATTTTCACAATTTTTGTAGTGAATTTTAATTATTTCAATGCGTTCTTGAAGCGTGTATCGTTCCATTTTTAGTAATGGCGTAGTTTCTACTTGTCAAATGTCAAAAAAATAAAAGCTTCAAAAGTGAAATAGCGGGTCATTCGCAATAACACCTCTCATTGGAAAACCCTTTATTAGTTTTTTTTTTTTAATGGCAACACTGCAGGCATGCAACCTATCAGTTATTTACTCTAAGAAGACTACTAGAGGCTTGGGAGTTTGTCACACCACAAAAAAGTCGAACTTTATGACCGACAGGCGTCATTTTCAAAGCAGAAAGATCCGAAGCCCAAAATATAAACCAATGAGTGAAATGTTGCTGTTTATTTTTTTTAGCCAAAAATTTAAAAGTTGTGACAAGCGTTTAAGCTCACAATCCGTACATCGCTGAAGTACAAAAGGCTTTTCTATTATTTTGATTTGCTCAACAATGAAAACAGGGTTTTTCTTTCATAAAGCGCTCCATTATTTCAAGCCCCAAACTGTTGCTATCGAAAGATTGGCCCGAATTTAAAATCTAGCGCTGGTGTTTAGGCACACAAAGGCTGTTTAAATGAATCCTATTGAACAAGGCTGTTGAAATTTTAAAATGCAACTACATCTTCATTACATTTGCTTTTACTGAACTCTTGATGGTGAATAATAAATATTTAAATGTGTTGGCTCAACAACAGGTGCCCAACGGTAGGTATACAATGTTTGTTTTCTTAAATCTATTTTAGATAAATTTTGGCTGTCTTCTCGGATTCATACTATAGTAGTACGCATCGTTGTCTGGGTTTACCTCAGGGTGTTCAAGTCCGGGTGTTGATTTTAAAATACACCTGAGTCAACAGTAGGTATTTCTTAAATTGATTTAAGACCAAGCTGTTTCAAAAAACCACGATTTATCAACTAAATGGACATCGTAAAGTAAACGTCTGATAAACATCCGATAGTATAATTAGACGAAACCATTTGTGCCAACTACCAAAAAGTGTTTAATCGCGATTTCTTTCAATTTGGTCACCAAACCATAGGTGTGCATTTTGCAGATTATTTGTCATTTCAGTTATTAAATCGAATCTATTGTTTGATGTGTTGGATCCGTTTGTTTTTAGTGAGTATAGTTTATTATTTTTATCTTAAATATGCACGAATGTTGTCTGAATTCAGGCGATACACGAATTTTTCAGAAGGTGAAGGCTTTTGCTATGACGCATTTGACACATTTTTGAGACTCCCCATATATTTTTATCGACAGGTAAGCACGCAACGTTCACAGACTCTACCTACCTACATATCCGTAATGCGGCTTATTTTTTGCAGTATAATTTCACAGACAGAAATGTATTGTTCTAAAGAATTTCTCTAAGCTTTACCATACAACCTATAGTTTCACAGAAGGATTATTCTATTATTTTTTAACGTCAAACAAACTTCCAGTCCAAAATCGCTTTTTCTACAACTTTTCAGCTACCTATCTATATTTCCTGTAGCTATATTTTGCAATTCCATTTAATTTTTTCGGCAATTTCTTAACGAAGCCATGCTACACCCATATTTCAATCTGCTTTATTCTGTTCTTCTTTCTACTGACGTTTTCGAAATCTACTCAATTGAGCTGTCATCGGCGTTTGCTTGAGGACGCTCAAGGCTCAAGTATTTAATTTAGTACTAAGTGTTCTAGTAGCTAGTGTTTAATTAACTATAAGGAGCTGCAGTTTGTTGTTGAAGTGGTCAGGGTGTTGGACAATGGAACAAATTGTGTACGTTTCGGTTCCCTAAATTTTGTTCACTTGTTTTACTCCTTACGAAACGTCTGACAAATGCCTTTTTCGAAAAACGTTCTCAATAAACAGGCATTCAATTTTTGCTAACACTCTTGATTATCTCAGCAAATTTATTAACGTTACGTTTGTTTATTGCGTGAATACGTATAGCATAATATGGGCCTAAAATTTAAACAGATAGCGACCTTAATACCACGGAATAAAAAGCGCTATAATACCATTGTAAAGTTAGACGGAAGTTACGTAGCGATCCGTAGAATATATAGAAAAGAAATATAGATAGCAATAGAACAAACAATATCTATAGCACGGCAGATGCCATACTTGACATTCGATCGCTCCATCTAGAACAAACTCACATCCAAGTGAGAAGCAAGAAATTCCAACGCAGTCCAAGGTATATGGCGCGCTGCTGGCAAACATGGCCAACACGCCGCCGCCGCCGAACAAGAATGGTCAACAAATCGACAACAATCGGCCATTCAGAATGTGTATATTTGTATAACCTACTTACCGGTGGGTAAAGTATGCTAGTAGCATACTTTCTTCGATGAATACAAAACACTTTCCTATCTTCGCGTGATACGTTACGGAGGCAACACGCACAGGTCGATGGCTGTGTGCATGAGTGACTTAATTCATAAATTGTGTGGTTTGTTCTTCTCTAATTAATTCGTTGCCTCGGGAATAATTTTCTTTGTTCTTATTTCTTTGTCGCCCATGCAGCTAAATACAAGTAAGCTGTGTGCTTTGAAGCGAAGTGAAGCTTTTTACAGTGCGGAGTGGACGCAACAGGTGTAATAGGTATAGGACCCCAGGCTTAGCTCAGTGGTGCCAACTGCGGCATTGAGAAAAAATTTTTAGAGACATTTTTAGAGAAAAATAAATAATTTCTTGTGAATTGCTTTTTACAATTAATTCATACAAATAAATTTGAAAATGGTAAATCTAGTACATTCATTGATCAAAGGTGCATCACCAATTTTCATTTATGTACATCTGCGCTTATTTTCCAGTTCTCTACTTTAGTAACAAAACCCAAACCTTGGATTACAGAGATCAAAAAGGGTTTAATTACCTATCAATTGGCCAGCATTCTGTTAAAAAATTTGAATCGCCTTGAAGGTTTGTTGCACTTCCCTTGGAAATATTCCATTTTTATTATTCTACCAAAAAGTCATAATTTTGTTTGTGGGCTGGCATCACTGGCTTCGCTCATTTACATAGATCATGTGAGCATAATAAAAAAGGTTGGCCGCATTCAAGAATCTAGTCATCTTAAGTCGACTAGATTGGTCTGGATGAGATGCAACCTGAACGCAAAAACTAGAATGGTCGGGAACGTCACGATTTCTACGTCAGCCACATATGAGAACTGTCAACTTAGTACTCAGTCACGAATTTCTTGACTAGATCCGTCGGCTACCCCTCCATAAACGTCAACTGAAACAGCTGCTCTCTAAATACTAAAGCCCTTATTAATAAACGCTGCGTAAAAGCTATCAACTCGTTATTCAGAAGTTACGTCAAATTATTGTATGCTATCTAATGTCTACTAGCTAACTAACTTGTGCACATTTGTTTATTACTACGGGGGTAAATAAAGTTAATATTTGCAAAGGTGTTTTAATGATGCATAATAAATGTTTCTTGGTCTAAGGCCGGTAATCACCGACCAATATTAAACTAAGAGCTTCGCAAACCTATCTATTCATCAATGGTTATTAGTGCATATTAAGGAGCGCTCTTAAGACTTACATACGAGTGAGAGCAGTAATAACTTCGAAAATTCGAAGTCAGCTGTCGTTTTCAAAATGGAAGCGAAGGAAGGAAATCAAATCCTAAGGAAAAGGAGCAAATTATTAGCCTTGTCCAAGCAAACCAGATCAGAACTAATTCGGCTATACAATTCGTTTAACATAATAATTTGGCAAACGAAATTTCTACTCGAGCTCAGCATCGTCAAATTTTTCCATGAAGTCAATTCTTTCACAAAGTATTTTCGTCTTTCTTGTTGACGTTGCGGCTTTCTCCAAATATTTGGTGAGCTCCTCTTCATCTGAGCTGGTTTCCGAGGATAAAGAAATTCTAAAGAAGTGCCAAGAAGATCGGTATTAACACCCGAATTGAAAATTAATTAGTTTATAATTATACCACTAATTTTGACAATTAACATTTTTGAAAAAGAATTCAAGAGCTCGTTTTAGAACGCGTTTGGAAATTTGAATTTAATTTTTTCACACATAATAGTGCTTGGTCGAAAAAACTTACATTTATGAGACTCGTAAACTTATAATCGATTTAAGAGCGCTTGATAAATACCGGTCTTAGTGTTGTCCTCATTTACTTCAAGGCTAACAGATTTTGCCTATTCTTCAATCGCCGTGAACGTTTCGACCACGGAACGCTATAAGCGACTGATGACGTCAATATGGTTCGCATATGCCATAGTAGTTGAACGGACCTGTTGAAGATAGTGGGCACAGAATCTACTTATCTTGAGTCGACTAGATTGGTCTGGATAAGATGTAACCTGAACGCAAAAACTAGATTGATAGAGTATTTCGCGAAGCCCATCCTTTCGCAGATGGGCTATCTTTTTTGCTCAAACGTCAAAAAAACTTGTAGGATAACAAAGCTGGCTTATAATGGCCAGAGTAGTGTTTTGTTCATATATTGTTGAAAAGCGCACAATTGCCATTACTTTAACTTCTCAGTTGTTTCGAAATACGTTTGATAAACATAATTTTTTAATTCAACAATGCTTTTATCTTGTTTTTTGCACTTTTTTATGCACTTTTCAGTAATTTTTTAACATAATTAGACTACATCCATACAAAATCCGTTTTGTTTTCCTACAAGTTTTTTCGCTGTCACTTCGATTTTTCTTCTTCTCATTTGACACTGACGTTGTCGCGATTTACCCTATCGCGAACATAGCTTTTTCTACGTCAGCCACATATGCGAACTGTCAACTTAGTACTCAGTCACGAATTTCTTGAAACTGAAACTGCATTTACACGATCGCGCACGCGCATTTTTGAACGAGACGTGACAGAGAAATCCGTTTTTCCCCAGTCAATGCTAGTAAAAGAGTAGGAATGAGATCACAAATCAGACACCTAAAGTGTCATGGATATGCTGCTCATAATTATAGGTACGTAGAACGGAAATAAACCCAAGTTAATTAAACCAAAAATGCATCAATCAGTTGTACGAAATTTATAAATAATTGTCCGCTCATCACTTCCGGAAGGCATTTTGTTTTATAGGAAAGCGAAATTTCGTGGGCCGTCGCTATACAAATATCAACATGCATAGCTTTCCCATAATTCCTACCACGTAAACTAGATGGGCGACGAAAAAACGTGTCACGTTTTTTTCCGTGCTAGGTAATGCCGTCCCTTTCAGTCACACGGCTATATAGTATTTAGCATCCCTTTAATCTTCCGTGTTAGAAATGTGTGACTGTGTAAATGCGGCATTAAACAGCTGCTCATATGACAGAGTTCAGCCAATCAAATCCGAGATATATCTAGTCAGACAGCTGTCAGACTTACTAAACTAGATACTTGAATGCGCCTTCCGTGTTGACACCTGCCATGCGCACCATAGACAAACCATACTGAGACCCCCAACTCACAATCCTCTTGCCGCTGGCCTCCTCAGTTTTTTTTTCAAATTCGCCATTTTGTATTCCTATCGGTGTTATATCAATTCGGAGTCCGAATGAATCCGAATGACATGCAAAAACATACAAAAAATACAAAAATAAATGCTGCCAACCTCGGCAGCCGTGGGGAAATGTGAAAGAGTTCGGGAATACCACATTTTAGCATAACTGAATGCCATTGGTTAGTTATTATAAATTTTTTAAAGGTGAATAATTTGATTTGTGTGGTTAATAAAACTATCTAAAGGAGATGATTTATATACTAGAAATATATTGGTACAAATATGATTGTGTATTTCCCGCTTTTGGATATAATTAACTTCGATTTCGTGTGTAAATTTTTCTTAAATAATGAGGAAAATTTGCTCAAAATAGTTTTATTTTCCCTCAACCAACCTACATTCTTAATTTTTCGTAAATATTTTAAGCAAATGTACACTTTTTCCTAAAAAAAATTATTATTCACACGTAACGAACAATTTCAAATTTAACTGATAAAATTCTATGAACGCTGCAAGCCACTTTGCCCAAAGCGGAAGTGGCTCATATTTTTTGGGAGTGTATTGGTGACTCAGAATTTGTCAATACGAATTTCTATGTATCAATACTAGCGCAGTAAATCGTGACCACTCCGAAAAAATATAGCTTGTAGGCTAAGTAACGGGAAATCGGCCGAAGTTGGTGGTCTCAGTATTGTCTCTGATGCGCACTACCTGCTCTAGAACGAGATCAAAAAGGTCACATGATACCGCATCTCTTTGCCGAAATCCGGTGCATGTTTTAAATAGTTCGCAGGAGCTACTTGCAAACTGCACTTTTATTATTCATCATACATATATTATAAACATTTTAAACTTTTATTAAACAGCACAGCTACGAAGGTAATTCAAATTATTCTACTGTCATTAGTAACTTGTCCACCAACGGTACAACCTTAATCTATCGTTGACGCATTTGTTTGATCTGCGTAGTGCAAAAAACTGTCCCCTTATTAATAAACGCTGCGTAAAAGTTATCAACTCGTTATTCAGAAGTTACGTCAAATTTTTGTATGCTATCTAATGTCTACTAGCTAACCAACTTGTACACATTTGTTTACTAATACGGGGGTGTTTGTTTTGCATTAATAAATATATACGAATAAAATAAATAAGGAAACACACACTATAGGTACCTAAAGATAACTTAAAGTTGGAACTTAATTTGTAGTAACACCAAAAATCGCTTTCTGGCTGAGCACATCACTGTTCATCCTCATCTCAATGTCATCACACCTTTGTCTGCAAAACAATACATATTGTGTTAGCTATACAATCAAAAATACAAATACAAACAAATACTAGTCACCTTTTGTGGTTTAACAAATAAAACGTGCGTTATTGGGTTATTCCCCATCCGTTGTTGAATTGATACGGATCTTCGTAGACAAATCCGTAACTGTTTTCATTGTTATTTGAATACGTCTGTTGTTGTGTTGTTGCGTCACTCCAGCCGTTGCTATTGAGGTTTGTATAGTACTGCACCTTTTTCGGTGCTTCTTCTCTGTAAAACCGATCTTGCTTAACCGGCACACTCTGATAAAATTGCCTCGGACTATTGACATCCGGGCTGTAAGCGTTGATGTAATCCTCGTACAAATTCACCTTCTTAACGCCGACATCGGGATTGGAATACTCTCGAACAGGTTGTCGCGACTTGAAAATAACGTCGTCGTTGCCAAAGTTCCGGAACTGATTTGCACTCTCGTATGTCTTGTCTTGCGGACTGTTGTACAGGTCATTGCTGCGGATGTTGTCGACAGCAAAGAATGGTCCTTTCGCTCGCTTGTAGTCGGCGTGTACATTTTCAATGTTATCCGAGACGAAAAACGGCCCCAGTCCGGATCGTCGGGTAAGCGTGTCTCCACTTGGCACATCAATTAGGTGGATGGGTCGAGCTTTTGGCGGTCGGTAGCCACTCTTGTAGGGCACAAGCTCGTTCTTGATCACTCTGGCGTTTCGCCATACCTTAACCTTGTCCTCTTCATCGTCGGGAACACGCACTCCTTCGATGACGGGGATATTTTCCGGCAGAACAGTGATCTGACTCGATCCAATCGGCTTTGCCTTTGACTTGGCTTTATTCTCAGATTCGTCCTTTTCCCCGAACACTGCTAAAGTCGACTTTGCAATGGAATCTGGGATGCTGCCCATAATATTGTAAAAAAAGCTCTGCGGCGCAGCTCTGTAATTGTCGTCAGTCGGTTTTCTTTCCACAGACCTTAAGGCCTCGTTGAGCATTAATGGGAAATTAAACAGTCTCAAACTGTCGTTATTATGCGCGGCACGTTTGTAGTACCTACCATTCGAATCACCCGTAGGCTGCTGCACATTTCGAGGTCTCTTCTTCACAATCAGCTGCGTCATTTCACCATTATTGCCCCGCACATTGACCACCTCAGTGTCGTCGAAATTCAAATTCCTACCCACACGTAACTCGGTTCGAATGAGTTTCGGCTTAAGAGTAGTTGGCGGTTGCGACCTGGCCGATCGGTAGTTGTTCTCTGGAAACTGAAAGGCCACCGTTAAGGACATCGATGCCACGAAGATGACGAAGCCACGGCAAGTCATTGTTAATCCTTTGCTTGATTCACTGGCAGGCCTATGCAACCACTTTATCGGACAACGACTAATCACTCTGTGAACTCACCGTAAATTGAAGTTGCTTTTAGAAGCGTTTACAAAACAGACACCGCTATGACTTGTACTATATTTGCATTGTGCATCTGGTTTGGTTGTTGAGCTTGCGACTTTTCCAAGCCACCCAAGTCCTAGTAATTTCTCACTTGTATTGTCTTAACGAAGTATCCCAACGAACTGTGCAACTGACTGATCGGCGCAATGTATCTTTGGTGGAGAGATAATACACTTTCACTTTCTCTTTATTGCAACAAGAAAGTAAAATACAAGATCCCCACCTTCTGCAGCGAAAAGTGTGTGCGTAAGATTACGTAAAGTTTTTTTTTTAAGGTTTGAATGGTGGAACGACTGAACTGCGCCGTGTTGCCTGATGTAGTAAACAAATACAGCGAATGTACATATAACTCGTATGGCAAGAGGAGGTGGTTGGGATTCGCTTAATTCATCCGTTCGCATTAGATGCGATATCAGTTTTGTATACCACGCCGCATAGGGTATGTTAATTTGATTACCATACCCTGTAACTTAGGGAAAAAAAAATCAATTAAATGGATATGTATGGTGACTGGTATACGCTACCAAAATATTTCACACGTGTATATGGTTGCAGCATCGTGCAGCTGCCGCCATCCATCAATTTGTAATTAATGTTAGCGTTTGAAAATTTACAACATAAGGAACTTACGCGTACAACAGGCCTATACCCGGTAGGCCGTAGCACTGCTACGCGCGGTGGTGACCTTCGTAAAAGTCAAACCATCAGTTAGATTTAATGGCGCGATGCTTTAGATCGATAATGATCTATTGGTAAGCTGTAAATTGAATCGTATATACATTTATGTTATAACAGAACTTTTAATTATGCACGAATGACGGATGGATAGCCCACTTTATGTGGGCAACACACCATTTGGCTACTGATGAATATTCAATCACTGAAAGAGTGCTTCAACTGCAATGAATATCTACATAAACTTCACTTCGACAGTACTTTTGAAATGAATGAATAGGGCCAGCGACTTATTGTGCTATAGCAGAACACCCCGGGCAACAATACTGCAAAAACATTGACTCTCACTTTTGCACACTTTCCCAGACCGACAAGAGCACAGTTAAAGTGTCCGAATTGTTGAGGCTACTCAAACTGTGTTTAAGATGACAGTAATATCATCTATTTGACAAAGAACACTTCGCGTACTGTCAAAAGATGCAAAGCGAATAATTTTTTTTTCGACTTACGAGCTTACTCTGTCTGTGGAGAACTGTGTGCTTAATTGGCATAGGAATTTTGTGTCAGGGTTTGTACTTAAAAAAACAGTTCATAGAGTGTGCTTAAATACGTCACTCTACCTCCTTTTTATGTTGAACAGTTATTTGCACAGCCATAATACGAATTTAAGGCTTGTGTCATTTAGCCCTCGTCAAATGTTTGGTACAACAAATAATTAAAAAGACAGTTGGTTGGCATCATATAGTTCACCCAAAAAGTGCACATGTACCGCTTTTAACTTTCAGATTTTAGGTTCTTTGCAAATACGAACCTACAGCACACTTAAAAATTAACCATGAGCCGAAGGACACGAATTCGTCTGTTGACAACCATGGGCTCCAATCATCTAAATTTTTAGACAACTGTCTGTGAAATGGCAAACAACGAAATCACCAACGAAGTGCAAAAGTAACGAGTTCAAGAGCTGGCAACACTGCTCTACTCGTATAGTTATTGTGATGGACTACAAGTGCGGGAGATGTTTCGGGTTCAACCCACACATTTTACAATTTATGTAAGGCTTTTCTAAAAAATGCATTAAAAACACTTTTGATTCAGTTCCAGTAATTCGTCATGAAACTGTAGGTCCCCTTCATTCCTAAGAAAAATGAAAACTCACACAAAGCGAATGGTTGTGAAAAGTTGAGCCTCGAGTTCTATATGTGGACCTCTTCCGGCAACCTTTTTAAATTTGTCTTATGGACGATTTCTTTGGAATTGAATTTAATGGAAGCTTGCTGCCTTACTATCCCTGGGACGTCCACGACCTTACTTATTCTCGTCTAATTCACTTGAAACCTTGGCAGTGACGGGCTAGGAATTACTAGATACAAGAACTTTTTTTTGACTTTTGAAAAGGAGAAATAGGCAAACTTTGCAACGGCAAGTGCAACCCTCTACATTATGACTTCATCCTCGAGATTTGACATTAAAAATTGAATGGTTGATGAAAATTATAATTGATTACTTAACGATGGCTTAAAACCAAAAAACTCTTCTGACGAATCTGATGTCGTTTAATCGATTTCAAGTCAGAATAGACTTAAAAGGCACTTACCAGAATCATTATGAATGAAATCGATCAGAAGTAGTTTCCCTGTTCCCTGAAAGAAAACCCGTTAAATAAGCCAGAAAGTAGACTGAGACGAAGGCCTTTAACTTCCAGAAGATTAGAATTTTATGCCTAACCAAATAAAACGTGCTCTTTTGAAGTAAACGCAAATTCGTCTTGACAACGACTGTGACGAAGAATTGGAAATTGTCATTTGCACCTTATAATTTGGTCTGACTCTATTGATCCTTTCACTCGGGTTCGAAATGACATACCTACGTACCTATTCTTGTACAATAAAAGGAGATTATGAAAGACAATTAAAGAATGTGAGAACCTCGATTGGGTTAATCGCAAAGACAATACGTGATGGGCACATTTAACAACCTAGTTATCTTAAGTCTTTTAGATTGGTCTGGACTAGATGCACCTTGAAGGGCTTGAACGTCAAAGCTGTATTGATCAGTAACGCCACTTTTCCTACTGTCCCCTTTGTACTGAGTTACGAAATTCTTGACTAGATTCGCCGGCTACCACTCCATAAGCGTCAGATGGAAAAACTCTTCATATGATCGATTTAGGCCAATCAAAACTGAGACAATATTGAAGTTAGCCAGCTGTCAGTCTTACTAAACTAGATACTTGAATGGCTTCCAATGGCTTCCAACTTGTTGAAGTGGCAACTGCGCATATATAGCAACTACCTATACCACGTTCTCACTCAAGTGCAGGCGGACGTGCCGTACGTTTTGTATCAAACTTTTCTTTGCGATGCGAGTACCTCAAAGATCAACTCTGACTTGTGTCATTTTCCATTGGTTTCTATCGGGGATCAACTTATTCTGTTTTCTGCTTCTAAATTAATTCAGAAAAGTATTGGTGAAATGCCAAAAAATATTCTACGGCTGCTGTCACTTGTTTGAGTGCTTCTTGAGTGGATTCTGACTTTAAATCGAGTAGCGAAATTCACTTCTCAGAATCACCAGAAGAGTATTTTTTGTGCCAATGGAACGGTTTCAGAAGTGATTTTTTCGATCCGGACTCTCCCGAACGCTTCTTTTGGCGCAATGGAAAACGACTTTTAATTATAGGCTGATGCTATTCGCAAGCACTTCGGGACACGGCTACGTAACGAAATGTCAAAGTTAAATCACGGCAAACAGGAGTAAAATGTGGCTCGCTTCGCGCGCTAAAAGAACTCTAAGCTCCAGTATTTAATTTTCGGCCACGAAATGCCCAAATTATTTCTTAGAACACTGTTTCTAATGAAAATACCATCACGTTACGTCAAATACGCAGCGGTGTTCCGAAGCCCGACAAACGTCAGTCAGTACAAAGATTAGGTACGTGCGAAAAGTCACTTCGTACTCCTTCGGGTAGGGGAAAGAATATACCCGAGGTAGGCATGCCTGTCGTAAGAGTCGACTAAAATCCGACTCCGCCTTGTTACGAAAGTAGCATGCCGGTCCAAAGCCCGGGTAAAGGAGGATGGTTTGAGGTAACAGCTTTTTAGCTTATCCTCAGTAAAAATAGAACTGTTAGTGTATTCTAACCCACAGGAGCCAGTGGTTAACACTCAACTATGCTATGAATGAAGAAACAAACGGAGTTGTCTACTCCAGGTGGTAATGGCAATAGCCAAAATCCACCCGTAGTCTTCTCGACTACGGCCGGGGCACGGATTCTGGAGGCCCCAACATTCATACCCGAACCCACAAGCGACTCTTGCGGCTCTATGTCCGATTTCCTCGGCAAATTGAGCATGAGACAAGCTGCTGCCCACTGCACTGCTACTGACGGCCAGACTCGGGAAACCTCTATGGTTGAACGGGCTCCCGAAGAGGCGGGCTCTGAGTGGCGCTTGTCTAAGGGACAGCGGAAGAGGAAAAGGAAGAAGTTGTCAGATCTGCGGCGCAAAGATGCTTTACCGGCTGAAGGCGCAAGCTTTTCTCTCAGCTCTTCGGCGGCGCCTTTGAAAAGGAACAGGTCAGTGGAGGTCTCACCAACTGAAGCTGACCAACCCCTTGGATTGGGCTCTGCCTCCTCTTCTGCCGAACCAAAAAGCAAGAAGTTGCGTGGTTCTTTTGAACGTAGAACAGCTAAGGCACGAGATAGTAGGCTGTCCTATAAGGATGCTGCTGTTTCTTCTTTAGCCGTTCGTATAGGGAAAGCAGGCAATGATAATAGCATGAGTGATGCAGAGTGCAAACACTGCAAAGCCCATCTTTTGGAGCTTGTCGCGGCTACGAATGCTTGTATCCAGGTTGAGGGCTGTGAGTTCAAGGACGGAACCTTCGTGGTGAAGACCTCCTCGCAGCAAACCTCTGAATGGGTTAGCAGCATGGTGCCGAAGATCCCTCCCCTTGGGACCAAAATTTTTGAGGTCTACAAGCCACCCAAGCTTACGCGTGCCGTCTGCTGGATCCCTGGGAAACTGGAGAAATCGGCGGATGTGCTTAAGCGTCTGAATGCCCAGAACCCTGGTCTCGACACAAAAGCCTGGATTGTCCGTTCTCACAGGCAGAGCAGAAACCGTCACGATGAAGACGGTAGCTCTCTGGTTGTGAGCATAGACATGGTTTCTGCCGAGATCATTAAGTCTAGGTACAACATGCGTCCCTATCTGCATCTTGGTAGGAGAGGACGATGATACAGCGGAGCACTTCCTCTGTAGCTGTCCCGCCTTTGCTCGCATCAGGTGGCGGATCTTTGGGGCTGATGTGGTGAGTGCCGAACATCTAAGCTCTTCATCACTGAAGCTCCTTCTCATCTTTCTTCGAAAGACGGGAAAACTAAGTACAGTAATGTAAGGTGTCTGTTTGGCAGTACAATGGACCTGTAGTTTGTGTCTGAGTGCTCCATCGGATAGTAACAACCTCCGACAAAAAAAAAAAGGGCCGTTTGCTGGTAAGTTCCACATAAACTCTTATGGGACAGTTTATGCCCTAAAAAAAGTAGCCCATAAGTATTGAAGTAGAACTTAAATCGTTAAGAGTCGTATGAGCAAACGGCCCTAAGTTTTCAGCCAGAGCTTTTGGAACTTAGAAGGGTATCAACCACAGTCTTAACTCTGCCGATAAGCGAAAACAAATCAGAACATCAAGATCAAATCAAAACATCATTCAATATATCCACCCTTCCGATAATGATTCGATGATCAATTTGTTACAATTGTTGGTAATTCCGCATTCAACAAACATTTCCATTACTGGATTTAAAAGAAATACCCTATTCACACATGGAAGCACTGCGCGATGTGAGTCACTTAGGCAAAACAGTTTTCCCGCTGTCTTAGCATTGATTTCTCTTCAATCCGCAAGAGTCGGATGAGATTTACGATCTACGAATATCTCAACCACTGATGGGAAGTCGTACCGATATTCACATGAGTAAACAACCTTGATATTCATTTGGGAAAGTCAGGCAACAAGAAATTAGCAAACAGTCGGCTTGTATTACCACAGACCATGAAAAGATGAATTTAATAAACCACCACGCTCTCATTTTGTTGTCTTCTTTGGCTCTTAATTAACTGATCTTGGAATATCAAAACTTAAAAAAAAATAATAGTAGGGAAATCTTAGACTAGATCGCGCTGCGCACCACGCTTGATATACTCAAAAATCTGCCTTTGATTATACGAGTAGGAACAACAAATAATGATTGTGATTGTGAATCGAGGGTTGCTGCTGCTATCTTCATGCACTTCAACCAATTTGACTGCATCAAGATTCAAGAGAAACTATGGGCAAGGTTTATTTACGAAAAAGGCAGCAACTAATCCGTTTAATGAAGGAGCCATATTCACTCAATGGGCTCTTCAAAGTTAAATATAGGTATACTCGTATCGTGTGTAGGTTGCTTTAGATTTGATACCAAATTGGTTAACAAAACTTCGTGAGAGACGACAAACAAAATAATATACCTAACGCATTTTCATTGATCGTGTTGCACTGCACTTTATATTATTTATAATGATTTACACTTGAAGAGGATGGCCGCCGCCGCGGTGGGCATGATTGTATATTTATGAAGGTAGGTTGTAGAGGTGCCTACTTACATTTTGAGAAAATGCTTCTTTTCACCATTTCTCCAATCTTTGTGAGAAGGTAGATGCACTCGTGTCTGCGGTTGCAATTAGTATTTAATGCAAGGCTAGAAGAGAAACTGAAATTTATTGAACGTGGGGTTGAATGTAACCTCCAGAAGTACCCTTAAACTGACATTTTAGATACACAGAACACGGTGTTGAGCAAGATCGCAGTATGTAGGCTTGCCTCAATAGGCTATGGAGTTGCAAGCTTTTGCTTTCTGGATATTTAAACAATTTTCGAACAACGGAAAAAGGTATAACCATCGGAACATTTCATCTAAATTGTGGATCAAACGTTTTACGTTTTACCGACTGAACAAAATCATGGGTGAATTAGGGGTACTAAAATATAGTCTTGCAATGATAGGGGTGTTTGTTTTTAAGTGCTGTGTCCTACAATTAATTGAATAATTAGGGAAGACCGCCGAGTTATAGTTTTTAAAAAAAAATGTACCTTTGAAGAATTCAATTAAAAAATTCTTACTTAAGTGGCACTAAAATCCGGGATGGAGATGAGTCTCAACCAAATCTAACCCAATTTGTAGTTTGCGCATTCTTTGGCTACTTGTTTACCCAAAGTAACTTAAGTACCTGCTTAGCTAGCCATACTATCTGGGGTGGACCTGGTCCTTAACCTCCATAGTTGCGCACTTCACGTTGGTCACGAGGTCTCTTTCGCTTTTGTGCGAAAGCTAACGCTAGGTCTTCCTCTAACTTTGTAGAAGATATACGGGCGAGCTTCATAGACCGATGCGATTTTTTTCAACTCAGTCTATGTCGCTGTATAGCTCGTACATTTGGTTATTGAATATCCTGCTCCAAAGTCCGTCAATGAAAACGGCGTTAAAAATGTCAGCAAGCGATCGAGGATATCCACTTTAGACAGAATCCAAGATTCGGCAAAAAAAACAGGACTGGGATGAGCAAGGTCTTGTACAGAAGCTCCTCAGTTGTTCGGAATAAAAGTCTACTGCTCAATAATTGTCGTCTTAGTCAGAAGAAACAGCTATCGGTATGGGTACTCTAAAAAATGTATTTCTTCGCTGAATTCGAATCACAGGATCTTGACGACATCCTTCTAAAATGCTACAAAACCAGAGGTGAATGATCATTGGAGTGGCTCTTGTCCATTCACTGAAGCTGTATCCTGCAGAGCCAAATAACATTAAAGTGATTTTTGCTGACGACTCTCACATCCATGAATCCCAGACTAAACTCGAATAAATAAACTTTTATGTCCATGCTTTGGTGATTTGGACGCGTTAAATGCATGGCCACAAAAAAACTCGAACTGCGCTACGAGCTATGAAATGCATCGTCTCCCTTGAGTCGACAAATACGTCTACCGGTCTACGTCAACGTAAACGTTGTCATAGGAAGTATGTAGCTGTAGCAGTATATCCGTCAGACAAATAATTGTTTTGTGATTAAGCATTGCTATTCGAGGAGTCTAGGAAACAAAGGAGGAATGAATGAATGTGTCATTCGACAATGCAAATAAATTCTATAGTGAAGTCGAAGCGGATGCAAATACCAAACAAAGACTTGTACAGAAAATGGCGTTGAAACGAAGCTCCCGATTTTCGGTGACATAGACTTATGGCGTTTTCGATTGAAGAAAAGAAGTGCCCCTTCTATGAAAAGATCAAATCTAGAAGTGCTCTCTCTATGTTTTCTATGTCTCATTAAAAAAAAAAGTGCACTTCCAGGTCAATTCTTAACACGAAAGAAGCGTCCGGAATATTTTGAGAGAATTGCCCTGAACTCACCAACACACACTAGCAAAATGTCAGATTTAAATGTTTGTTGTGTTATTAGAAACAAATTTTTGCTTGTGATCCGAAAATATACAATTACGAGTGCAAAATGTAAACTGAAATTAAAATATATTGATTTGGCCTATTAAAATATTCATATTTACTGTAAAAAACAAAAAAAAACAAGTTACAACAGAAAATCTAATCATAATCACACATATATGGTGTCTATACCACTGTTGCAAAAGTGCTCCAACGAATTTTATTGAAAAGAGCAATTCTGAACTTCGGGGCAATTCTCTCGGATCTTCAATGAAAAACGCCGTTATTAAAATGGACTGCTAGTAGCCAACTTCGCATTGGTTCCAACATAGGCGCTAGCGCGCTTAGTTCAAAGCGGATTAAATTGAAAACAAATTAAAGACTGTTTTTTTTTTAGAGGTTTGTTTTTTGAATAGAGATAAAACTGATATTTTGTGGTCAAATGTGGCAACTGTAATGTCATTTATTTTCAGTTTGGTTTGCCATTTCATCATGAACAGGTTGACATCAGAGACAATACAGAGACAGTATGGTTTGTCTATGGTTGACATGACAAATGAACAACGCTTGCAAATCGTGCAAATTTATTTCGAAAATAATGGTTCAGTTCGCGAAGTTTACCGCAAGCTCCGTTCATTTTATGGTCGACATAATCGTCCATCAGAGCAATTAATTCGGTTAACCATGAATCGTTTTCGCATTACGTTTAGTCTATGTGATAATACCCATCCGCAGAGACGTCGAACAGTGCGCACCGAAGAAACAATGGCCGAATGTACAAGAATTAAAGCCGCGAGACCATGCAATGCGTCGTGATTTTGGTGTATGGGCCGAAAATGAGATTGATATCGATGCTGATTTTCATCGCAAAATTTTCTTCAGTGATGAGGCTCAATTTTTGGTTGAATGGCTACGTCAACAAGAAAAATTGCCGCTTTTGAAGTGAAGAGAATCCACATGAGACCCTTGAGACGCCATTACATCCACAAAAACTGACTGTTTGGTGTGCTCTAGGGGCTGGTATAGTCATTGGGCCATACTTCTTCAGAAATGATGCTGGAGAGTCAGTTGAAAATTGGACCTCTAGACTTGGCTTAATTCAAACATTAATGGCATAAGATTATCCTTCCAATAAAGCCAATTATTTCAATTCGAAGTTCTATAGCTATAAAAAAAAACACCCTTTATAAGAAGCAGAAATGTAGGTGTTATGGACTTGATTATCAGTATGAGGAATTTAAAAGTATCTTTTTTAAAAAGCATTAAAGACACCAAAAGTTTAGAATACATTTTGTACAAATGTATTCTTACAAGGAAGTAAGTCTATTCATTAGCTCCCCTGTCGTATATTTAAAAATTCGAAAGGAAATTCGAATTCGATCCTACAGGCTTTTTATCGTTCAGATGATTTGGCACCTCCAGTACATTTTCCAGAGTTATGAATCTACCCAAACTATCTTTTGAAAGTCTCTTAAACTGTACAGAAAACTTTGTTGATTGAAATTAATACATATATACATATATGCAAAAGTGGTATTGCATAGGTAATGTTTCCAAGTAAAAATAAACAAATGTAAAACAACAGAAAAAATCATTCGGCAATATTTGGGGACATAAATGCATTGACGAATGGAGGCTAACCCCTGGCGGTAAATTTTCGCATCGGTAGGTTGCTATAGACAGCTGGTATGTTTTTCTATGAAAAATCAAGACATTATTGTGAAAAATTGTATAATTAAATCAAAATATACATTTAATATAAGAAAAAAACTCATTTTATAACAACAAAAATTATATCCTTAGAGTGAGTGCGACAAGAAGTGTTGATATAAAAGTGATTAGCTACTAAGTTTTTATTTTTTGTAGAAAATGCAGAAAATAATCGGAGCTCAGCACTGTGGCGTCCCGCAATGCAATTCATATCGAAAAGAGGGAATAACAATGTACCACCTTCCAAAAGAAGTTCGAAACTCTAAACTTCTTTTGATTAAATGGGGGATTGTGCTTAGGATGGGGAAAAAATTTCCTAAATGTTTTTCCATCTGCAGTCTTCATTTTAAAGATAAAGACATTTTGCGACCAAATACACGGGATGGTGTTCAATATAGAACTAAACTTGTGAAAGGAGCCTTTCCCAGCCTAAACCTTCCGTACAGGCAAGCTTAAGCCAGCTTTCACTATTTCTTCGCCTTCCTGGATAGACCTTTTAACACCACCGACATTCAATTATTTCACAGAGCGATATTGTGACAACCTGAGAAACTTCTGAGCTGGCTGGATCCTCCATCATGAAAGCAAGCAAATCTGTAAAAATCATAATTAGCACACTGTTTATAAGATAAAAAGCAACCAAAATATATAAACAAAAGCAAATTTATTATTTGTTTACAATACATTCACCACTACTTTGAACAGAATTTTGTGCTAGTTTTACCAGATGAATTGAGTCACACTATATAAATTTCGCATAAGTAGTACTTAGACATGCAAATTAAGTTTGTTTTCAATTGGTAGGTTAACTTTTAAATAGAAAAAGAATTAATTTTCTTACTTGAAAACACACGTATTCCTTATCCAAATCCTTTGCAAAACAAGCAGACGTCAAAATTCTATAGGTCTCTACATATTCCATTTTTATCCACCAGGTGTCGCAGGAAAACTTTTCCACTCGTCAATTAGAATACAATTTTTTATTTAATTTTTGTTGATACCTTCTATTGAACTACTACATTTTCGATGCGACATCTATTGTAAAACATTCCGCAACAATTCGAATTTCAACCGTTTTACTGCTAACACCCAGTAGCATTCTATGGATAAATTCAAGATGAATGGCATTTTATTATATGCCATTCATCTTGAAATGTTACCGTAACAGTAAAAGTTCGTATAGCGTATCGACGTGCGTACTGGAAAAAACATATAATATATTTTTGGCTATGAATTGTAACCGAAATGTGACCGAACTTTAATCAGCTGTTAAATTTGTTTTCATGAGTTTGTAAGTTGCTCGTTGAACACGTCATTTATATGAATGACTGTGTGACCACAATTAAATCGTCATCGGTGACCAAGTAGAGTGCTTTATCTCAATTTGTTCAACACCCATTACAGTTTCTCTCATTCTCTGAAAATATCGACAATGAAAGAGCTTAATCTCTGAAAGCTGTAACTGGCACCGCTCACGATCAGCGGATTCAGGGGAACCGGCATATGCGGGCGCGTATGTTATTCATCTGTCTGTTTTTCTCTGTATTAGCTAATTTTTCGTATTCAATCCTTTGAACTGATCTAATTGGACAAAGAGTACCCGACCGAAAGGGCTGTAAAGAAGCTATGACACTAAGGTGTTAAGTTTACGCTTTTGCAAGCAAATCGATTTGAAAAAAATCAATAAACGATTAAACTATTACAATTCCTTAATTAAAAGTGTGAATTTACATAAAGGGTTTTCCAATAAGAGGTGTTATTTTGGTATTCAAAGAAAAATGTAATTTTTTGAGATAAATGATCGGATGTTTATTTCATAATAAAGAGGAAGGTATGCCGTTAATAATAAAAAAAACAACATCAGCCATATGGCCACCACAAGCACGCATAAAGGACCATATCCTTTTCATGAAATTTTCCATAACCAAATCGCAAAGTGGCTGCCCTATGTCCTCGATAGCTTCACGTTGAGGATGGATCTCAACAATAACTCTTGGGTTTTCCGAGCCCCAGATGCGACAATTTTGCCTCATCAATCAAGATGATTCTTCGATGGAATTCCGGATCATTTTCATTTCATGGACCCAATCAGCAAATTCACGAAGTTTTTTCACCATTTTTGTAGTGAATTTTAATAATTTCAATGCGTTGTTGAAGCGTGTATCGTTCCATTTTTATGGCGTAGTTTCTACTTGTCAAATGTCAAAGAATAAAAGCTTTAAAAGTGACAGCTACCGAAATAGCGGTTCATTCGCAATAACACCGCTTATTGGAAAACCCTTTATAACCTACAAATTGGACAAAAAGTTCAACAATGTCCGATGGGCAATACAAATTCCGGTCAAATGTAAATAAAGAAAATCCTAAGGACACAACCTCACCATCTATTTTACAGCTTATTAAATCAATCAGTCCAGCTGTCAGCTTAAACAGAGGACTTTGTGAACTGACCCAGACTATGGGGAGATCCCCACTAGGTCTGAACTCTGAACAATAATCTTCCATCAGTTCTGAAAAACAACAAATAAGTTAAAGCTTTTGCTTCAAAATCCTTTTATTGTTAAAACAACTATAAATAAAATAATACTTAACTTGTTTATTATAGTAACAGTATAAATAAAAAAAAGCAAACAAAAACGATTTGTCATGTTATTTAATATATAGAATTATATATTGTAGTTTAACCACTAACAAAAAATAGATTGCCTTGTAATCTTACACGTATATTTTGCGTCTTCCGAGTTTTTTTGTTTTTTGTTTTTATTTATATATTATCGATTTTATACAGCAATTATTTTAGTACAAAAATATATTCATTTTCTATTTCATGATGTAAAATCTATTTCCATGTATACATAATGTTTGTTCTTTTATTGTTTGTTTTATAGCATAGTAGTCATGCTCATCCCAACATCCCTAGGCACATACAACATTTTAAATTATTTTGTTTTATTCATTTTAAATGAGATATGTTTCTATATAATTCGATTTGTGTTCTGCAGTCTGCTATACAAATTCATTTTTTTTTTACATTAACAATAGGAATGTGCAGTATTTCCAAAAATATACATTTAATTTGATTAAATTTTTGTATTTCTATTTTTATTATTCTACAACAGAAAACAATTTGTTTATTTAGTAAAACTTAAAAGAAAAAACACGCTCCTTGTGAGTTGGTTCTTGAAATTAGGTATTTTTTTGGAATGCATTTTCTCGGCTAGGGAAATCCATTAAAGAGACACTAATAATTTTACACATAGTAACAGAAAGAATATGGGATTACTAGGGCCCCTATGTACCCTGCAATTTGTTGTTCCATCACTTTGCCGAGTTGTAACAATAATATTAGTTTTGAAGTAACTCAAACACTAGTGCCAGTGTTTATTGAATTTGCATTTGTTGCGGTTGTTGTTGGACTTGTATTACTGTATAATTTTTTTTGACAAAAACAATAATAAAATAAATATATTATCCTTCAAACTTATAGCTAAAATTAATAATGATCCCAACCCAATTTTTATTACATATAAAACAAGAAGAAAATCATTTTTGTCATACAGTAATGTATTCAAGCTATTACATTGCTTTCCGATTGTGATATTGAGATTGAACAATTATTGTCGCTACCAATAATTTCAGACGTTGATTTACTTTGATTAATCGCTCCAGTACTACTTATGGACTTTGCACTTAGTTCCTCTTTTAATCTCTTTGCTGCATGCGAATTAGCATGTTTCCTTAAATGATCCTTTCGATAGAAGCCTTTTCCGCATTCGCCACAAATCTGTTGCAAAGGTTAATTAGAAAGACACTTATATGAATTGCAGTTGAACAAACCTCATTCTTTTCGCCACTGTGTATGACAAAATGCAAATTTAAGTGTTCCTTTCGCTTGAATCCCTTTAGGCATACACTGCATATGTAAGGCCGATCGGGATTGTGGCCAGATTTATGCCTCTCCAAATGCTCCTTTCGCTTCAAGCCAGCGCCACAAATGTCACAGATATATCTAAAAATAGATCAAGTCAAAGTCGAAAAATTAAAGCTGTTTCGAAAGGTGAAAGTCAGCAATGACAACTCAACTGGAAAAGATATTTAAAAACAACAAGGGAAGATGTAATACCAAACTACCAACTACCAAATTGCAGTCGCATGCTTCCTAGATGTTGAGAAGGTATTTGATTCTTGATTCGAGGATTAATTATTTACTCTAAAACGTTTCCATATCCCTCTCATAACCATAATTTTATGTTTTTTCGTACAAGTAGACTGTAAGACAAGTAAACTGTAAGCATCATGGGGGGGGGGGTAGTCCAGGAGTATAAGTGAGGATTAATCCACTTTAATATCGTACGCGACTCACAGTAAACTCCGCTACAAACAACTGTCTTAGCGGGCGAATTACCAGCAATGGAAATTACCCTCTGGGTGGACAGCCAAGCAGCACTTAAACCGATCAACTCCAATCTGGTAAACTTAAAATCCACACCACAACGGGGCCTAGAAACACCGCTGAACGCCTTTCGGCATTAAGAGCGATAAACCATCACACAGCACTGCTATGCTGGGTTCCTGTACATGTTGGTGTGGAAGGAAACGAGGCCAGAGGTGGCTCTGAAATGGACATATTAGCCTGACAGACAAGAACTATCACCTTTTAATGCAGCGAAGAGCTTCGTTGATAATGCCATATTAAATTTAGTAAAATAACGATGGTTGCATCATAACTCTTAGTTTGTGGCCCACAATTGACACCAAAAGGTCAAAGATCCTAACATCTCTTGATAGAAACCAAATCAGAATGAATGCTGGTCGGGGTCATAACTGCATCATTGGAAAGATGGCTAAAAGTAGGGGCATCTTTACAAATGACTTTTGCATAAGTTCCAGAGTCGAAGGGGAAATATGTGGAACATTTCCTGTGTAATACCAAGCCCTCCAAGAACGTCCCACCCAAATTTTCAGACAGTTCTGTCAAATAGTTTTGTTGTGGCAGCCATTTTATATAGAAAAAGGTGAATTTCGAGTGCTAATTAAAGACTATTTTTTGCGAAAAAAAAACCATCACGCAAACCAAACAAAAGCTTGACAAATATTATGGGTACTCTTCACCGTCGATTGGAACCATTCACCACTGGTTTACTCAATTTCGGTAGGGTCATTCAAGCACAAGTGACGCCGAACGTTCTGGTGGTCCAATCATCGGTGCATATTACGCAAAGCTACTGACCGATACCAAGCCGATTTGAAGCAAAAACGGCCGCATTTGGCGAAGAAAAAAGGTATTTTTCACAAGGACAACACACCGGCGAGACAGTTACCGTCCTATAAATTATGGTTCGAAAATATTTGCTTGTAATGATCTGAACGAGATGTAGTTTCAACATCGCGTCCCGCGCATCACTCGAACTCGTACTAATTTTGGTTATAAGCTGGTGAGAAGGTGATTTTAAGAAGTGGGCCTTTGAGTTGACGCCCAAGAAGTTGCGTTTTGAAACATTTGGCTTAGTCGGCGCAGCGGATTAGTAGTTAATGTGCTGGACTACTACTACTACTGGTCCCAGGTTCAAATCCCGAGAAAAACCAAATTCCATCTTAACTGCGCCACCTTCGCTTTGCAAACCTTGCATTTATGAATGGGTCCGAAGATTCAACTACGAATTAATGAAAAATGCTACAAAAAAAACAGCTCATTTACCTCCTTTCAATTTTATGCACAGTCAAGTGCTGTTCGAGATTTTCCTTTTCCGGGTAAGCCATTTGACATTCAGGACAACAAAATAAAGTAGTTCCGTCCGCCGCTGTAGCAATTAAGACTTGGCCCGGCTTAGGTGTCTTCTCCTTGGGCGTTTTCTTTTTAACTTTTCTTTTTCGTTTGGCTTTAACTGCTTCTTCTGGCTTCTCCCCACCTTTTGATGCATCTTCAGATTCATACTGCAAAGAGAGAAAACTGTTGGAGCAATTGTGTGTTTGTGTTTTGTTTCGCTTTAAACTCTACCTTCACTGGAACTGAGTTGAATTTCAAATATGGTTGCAAATTCAAAGGCACAGACGTTTGCGCAATACAGTTCTGCTGATAACCTCCATTATTTTGACTGACTGTGACGTTATCCCAATCGGTTGATGGTTCCTGTTTAATAGCGACTATATCACTGCAAAAATCACATTTAGGTATAAAGAAAAATTCAGTATGCAAGACAAGGTTTCACCTATTGGTATAATGTTCATTCGGATGAGGGGCAGGTTGTTCTAAAGGCATCGGTTTATTGACAGATAATTGTGCTAGCTGAGCTTGAGCCAAAAGCTGTAAATCTTGAGGTTGTAAAGCTGCTACCACTGTCATGCTATCGGAGAAAGCATGATTTGTTACGAACTTATTGTCTTGGGGACTGTAGGCCACCGTGAGAACTGTCGTTCCACCGGGCTGTTGGTTTTGTACTGGTAATTGCATCTGCCCCATTTGAAATTTTGCTGGCGCCTGTTGAACCGGATTTGGATTGAGGACTTGAATATGAACTGTCTGTTGAGCATCACCAGGCTTAGCTCCAGGTACTGTTATAGGAATTGTTAGTAAGGTTTGATGTTGTTCATTTCCCGTGCCTGGTGGTGGAAGAGGCGGGCCAGCGAAAGAGTTTCCATCGTTTCGAACATAATGCAGGCTTCCGTCTGGCGCTGAGATAATCTGTAAGAGAACCAAAATCAAGTTTAATTATTGAATGCCAAATAATTGAACAAAAAAATGTTAATTCGGATTTCCTATGAAAACCGACTTGGAAAATGAATTTTATCCTGGTTTTTAAATCATTCAAGGACTGTTGGGTATTCAAGTTATGTTGAACAAGGAAATATTTCCAGTACTGCAATATATTGCAGGTTCATAAGTACATCAGGATGGCTGGACAAGGTCGAGTAACCACAAGAGGGAGCCAGCAACAACGTCTAACCCCCGACAAGGCATGACAATGGGTCCACGTGGACCTAAGTGGGGTGTAGCTCTGTCTACCAATTAAACTTACCTAACCTAATGACAAGTAGTAAAACTAGCAACCAATGATTTGCACTGATACTGATTTTAGGAGTTGTATGCAATTCTATGTTGGTGCTCCCTTTACATTTTTCCCAAGGCGACGCGAATTTATGCAGGAACACGATGTTCAACCACATAGTGCTCGAAAAAGTCTTGCAAAGTGATCGACTGATGCCAAGATACTACTGTACTGCTTCTGGCAATGCGGACCACATAGACATCGTCTTCAGAGCAAAGCGACCAGTGCTGGGACCTTTGCAAGATTCAAGTCCATAGTAGCATAATAATATAAACTTTAACAAAAGTCATATAAATGCTCTCAACCATCAAGAACGAAACGATTGGCAACTATAATTTTGGTAAAAAGATATAAAATAAAATCATAGACTGCTAACACCGTTGATCTGCATGCTGTCCTGGGTCTTAAAACCCTGCACCCAAAGATTCCATTCGGAAGACTGCTTCACGATGTTGTCAGTCGTGTTGAGCATCGCACGGTTTCAGAGAAGTCACTTTTGCGATCAAATCATCAAAGATGTATATAAATCTATCCGAATTGATGAAATAAATGCCTATGGCCTTCAGATTAAGTGGTAGTGCAGTGACAGTTTTAAGTGTCTCTTGTGTCATTAAAGTGTCCTAGGATCAGGCAGGCGTTATCTAGGTAGCCGAGATCTCTTACTGGTGATTCAGAGTCGCTGTCTGAAGATCGAGAGTCCAATTGAGCCTCCTACAAGCGGGAATTTTGTACTCATTAGAAGGGACTTTTGAACGAACAGACTGGACATAAATGTATAGATTAGAGTCGTAAAGAAGCGGGGAAACTCGGTAACTCGATCCCATCATAAGACTACCTATTTTAAGACCCAGGCAGATGATGTTCGAATTTCTAAAGGACCAGCTGTATACACATTTAAATAAATACTGTCAGCGAGCGGGTTTAGTTTTTTAAAAAAAAGTTATTTTCTATAGCTGCCCTCTCTAAAGAGGTTAAGAATTTTATTGTAAAGGTTAACCTATTTGGCAGCACCAAATTGAATTCAATGTCCTAATTTTGTAGACTTTATCTGTCTCTCTCGCTTTTCGCAATTTCCACACAAACTTTATGATCCCGTTGTCGTTTCTGACAGTTGCTGGTAAACGGTGGCGTTCGATCACTCGTTTGTTTTCCTTTGAGATCTTACTTTGTAATTGCATTTGCGTGTGCGGTGGAAGGTTGCTGCAATTTTGGTGTCCCCTGTGGTTATAAAACCTTGTAAGTTTTTTTTTTCAATTTCTGGATTCCTTATATTTAAGTACATATTTGTTTTTAGAAAATAAAATCAACTCAAAGCTGGGATATTTGTTTTTGGTGGCAACTAAGGTAAACGTAGTCCAGGGCGCAACATTTTATTTGAATCAATGCAATAAATAAAAACTCACCTGTCCTGTACTGGTAGATATATTTTGTGCGAACTTTGAAGTTGCAAACTGGCCGACGGGATTTGTGGATATATTAGCTGCATAGTGTGTCGGAAAGGAAGAAAAACTCATTGTTTATATCTGAAAGAAGGGAAAATATACAACTCTGATTAAAAAAGAGTTTCCCAAACATAAATTATATTAAAACAAAAAAAAAACAAAGACACAGTATGCTGCAATAATTGTTTGGTCACTTTCGCGTGAAAAGATTAAATGCCTAAGGAAACTACGTGCATTTATACATTTTTCGCTCAATCATTTGGAATAGTTCAATCCAGATGTAGATAGCCAGCGTTAAAACAAAATGCACATACGCGGACACATTATGTAAGGTAGGTACTACCTTAAAGTGGATGTTTGCACCAAACGTTTTTGTGAAAAATAGATACGAGCAAAGAAATTGCTTTGAGTCCGTCTTGTTTTGAATGTGCGATTGTCTTTATCAAACCTTTTTTTTTCTGATTTAAGAGGAGCGATAGATGGACAAAAGCTTTTCCACTTATTTCACACCGGTATTTCAAAATTCAGACATCAAGTCAGAGAACAAATTTAAATCTCTTAATGCAAAAAAAGGAAAGAGATCAAATCTGAACTTCGTGCATTGAGAGCTTAAAAAAAAAAGAGAACTTTTGTATCTCAAAAATCAAGCGTAGTACAGTTTTAAAGAGTTTTCCCTGGAGCCGATTGGCGAATGTTTTTAGGCAGGAGAAATGAAGAAATGCGAATTGTTGCAGTACAGGAAGCTCTGCGTAAGCTTCTACTGCACTGGGACGGAACGAGCTATCCGCGGGAATGACATCCTTCGATCTTCTAGCGGTAGAAGAAAAGAATACCTACAAAACGCGTAGTAGTGGAAATTGCAACTACAGAAACAGAGACAGAGCCAGTTGCAAAGCGCAGGAACACAGAAACAAGAGGAAGATGGACAGCGGAAGTAGACTGTGCGGGCACATACCGAACTTTGTAACCTTTGCAACTACAGAGACAGAGACAGCGCCAGTTGCAAAGCGCAGGAACACAGAAACAAGAGGAAGATGGACAGCGGAAGTATAGACGATGCGGGCACACACCGAACTTTGTATAATTTTAATAACTAAAGGGGCAAATTCTGGGGTGTCAGCACGTAACTTGATACAATCGAATTCAGTCGTTAAAATCGAGCTCTGGCAGCACCTAATTTGTCTCAATCGAGGAAAATCAATCGAGGATAATCGATTGAGACAAATTAGGTGCTGCCAGAGCTCGATTGTATTGACTGAATTCGATTGCATCAATTTACGTGCTAACACCCCTGTTTCGAAAAAAAACTGGGAAAGAAATCTTCAACAACTGAGTGGAAAAATTTGCGACTTTTTAATCGTAAGGGAATGCAGTGATTCATAATCACTGATCGCAACCATCAGCACTAGCGGATTTTAAGTTGATCTCTTTTAGTTGTGGTTTCAGCTATGTATGTAAGGAAATCTGTTGAGATATGATAACAACGCTACACGTCGCTTAAGCTAATCTATTTTTATGGCAAGTGTGTATTATTTACTTGACAACAGTTGTAGCTTCTTGACTCCTACGTCCTACACCGTCTCACTTAATTCTCTTTGGAGTTATGTCGACATTTCCTCGGTAATATTGGGTGTATGTGACAGAGACAAAATGTACTTTTTTAACAACAGAAATATAGTGCTACCTAAAACGATGTTATTCATCCTACTTCATCGACTATCAGTCAGAGAATGGGAGTCACAATCACAACTCTAACCAACAAGTAAACCCAGCACAATGAAGACAAGACACGACCATTCGGATCATTTTTCTATCGAAGTTTAATGAAGAAGCAATAAAACCGTCATTTTTCGGTTTGCACAAGACAGTGGGGACAGAGTACGACACAAAACAGCACCGATATGTAGAAGCAAAATAAATTTTCTCGAGAAGCAATCATAATTCGTTACAACTGCTCGTTTTATAGTCATTACGCAACGCATGTGTATGACTTTAAAATCAAAATCCGACTAACTAAAAAACGGAAAAAACGAATTCTGTTTCACAGTTTGCTTGGCTTCAAGTTAATTGAGTTAATTAAACGGAATCTCGAATAGCTTAGCCGTCGGTCGCTAATTCGAAATTAAATAAGCGTCATTTTGGAAAGCATCTTAACTGTGGATGTCGACGATGACAATTGCAAGAATGCATTATCTTTGAGTCATGGAAACGGAACGTTGAACAAATTAAATACTCATTTGGTTTACACATATCAGACACGCTAATAATGGCCGGAACAATATGCTTGGCAGTCTAGTGCTGATCTATTGTTTCCATTTAGGTGGATTGCGCAATTTTCCATCTCTGCTTTTGGCCAATACACTGCCAATGGCATGTACGATCCTTTGTTGTGAGCTAAATTACGGGAAAATGTGTAAATTTCACTTTCTCACAAGACCGTAGACCCATGGGCGGGTCGTAAAAATGTATTAGCTATTAGCCAACCTGTCCCGAGTGTCTGGTGTAATCAATAGCTTCTTCCAGTGTATCTTTCAGATGTTCTGTGGTACTGGCTTGAATACAATTATTGCCAACACGTAAATTTGTCCGTAAGCACATAGAGTTCAACAATTTGCCTAAGTAAATTGAATGTAGGTTAAATGCATGAAATTGTATTGCAACGAACCGGTTATGAGTTCTGGGCTACAGTACAGGCACTTTAATCCATCTTACAATCCCCCAAGAACTAAAAGATTTAAAAGAAAAAAAGAAAAAAACAAGTACAATTCAGCAGCTGCAGTGAGCAATAAAAAATTGTGGAGTGGTACTGTGATAGGTATACAACAGTGAGCTGAAAAATTGTTTTACATATTTTTTAGCAGCATTCAATGTTTTTGTATATGTAATCTAATACTAACGTATCCAACTAGTCTGGCTCTCGTGGTTTGTTGAGGAAAAACAAGTGCGTTTGTTCGGATAGGCGTAAGAGATTCAATTTAGAAAGTGGTGAAAGTAGAGAAACTTTGTTCGTGGAGACTTTTCCTTTAGCTTTTCACTGGGGCTCATCACATCACTTGGATTTGGTTTAAAAGATATGTTATTGCAAAAGGACTTTTTTAAAAACAATAAAACATATATTTTTTGATAAATTTGTCAACATACAAAATATACGAAAAACCACTAATCTATGAACGAAGACATACTAATTTATGGTAACACTTTACAACTTTGCATAAATGCTAGTAATAATTTTTATTACGAAAACAGTGATTTAAACATAAACGGAAGCAACACTTAAATAATTACACGGAAAACATAAAATTTACATGAATGAGAAGTATATTAAACTCATATTTTTGAACAATTAGGGGCCAAACACTTTTTTAATTGAAGAAATGACAACACACAATAATAAAAAAAAAATTAAAAACACTGTGGCAAAAGAAGTGAACTACGACGTCTGGCTTGACGAAATTAAAGTTTCGTTGGGTTTTTTGTGCCAAATGGACTAGTTGAGGATAAATGCAAGATTGTAATAGATTAATTAAAAATAAGTACCAAAATATTTTTAATTATTTTCGCACAAGAATGATTAAGCAGAATTCTGTTTTCTTCATAAATTTTTGAAAGTGTCGATTTCAACCCGAGATTCGTTCCTGATTTGTCAGTGTGGTATTTTTTCTCAACATTTGCTCAATGTACAGGTGCAGGGCGCTAAAGCGATGACGTACAGATCGGTACAATTTAAACGATTGTTTTTTCTCGTACCAATCGAACATAAAAAAAGTGACATAGAGCAAAAACGTACTCTGAGAGGTCCCAATTGAATAGGTACCACATAAGAAATCTCCGAAAGGAATGCATTTTATGGAAACAGATTGATCTTGTACAGTCAACTCCGCTTTTTCTGAACTACCTATGCTTAACTTTAAAAATTGTTTAACTGAAAATATGAATAAGAAATTACTAACTTTTACTCAAACTACTTAATTATATTGTAACAAATTGGTGTTTCAGTATGCAAAGTCTACTGTACTTCCACTGTGAGTGAAAATATTTGGGTTTAGTTGAGAAATATACTTTAACAGCTTTAGTTCTAGAAATTTTACGTTTATAACGACAAATCTGGAAGTGGCATAACCCATACCTTCCGACATGCACTAACTTTTAAAACGTTTACATCATGTTGCATTTTGTTTTTCGCAGTTTGATTCTACATTATCTTTGGGTAAAAACAAATTTCGTATATACCTATATTTCTGGTGCACACTGTTTATTGTAGATCACATTCTAGTGTATACAAAAATCATCAACAATCTAGTACAACTTGTGTAATGTCAAATTTCTAGCAACATGCATATAAAGCAATCCACATAATTAGTGTGTTTATTTTTACAAATACAGTGAGTGATCCTTTCGAAAAATCAAATAGCCCACCTACATCTATCGCCCGAATCGAATTTTATAAATTTCTTAACATAAATTTACAAAAATTGAGTGCATCAAAGAATATGTGTCAAGATACCCACATAAAACCAACCAGATGAGTCCGTTTCGATCGAAAAAAGTCAAATCGTTCCCCGTCAAAGTAATCACTTTCGAGTCGGAGCTAGAGTTCAATCTTGAGGTACCTTAGCGTGCAACAAAAGGAAAATGTCCGCTTATGTAATAATCCTTTGTGTGTTAATTGCTTTTAATTTGTTTATTTTAGTACAAGGCCACCGGGCAAGATTTGTTCGACCTGGTTTGTCGAACAATTGGCTTAAGGGAGAGCTGGTATTTTGGCCTTCAGTATGAAGATGTGCGGGGAAAGGTATCGTGGCTCAAAATGGAGAAAAAAGTCAAGGATCAAAAGATCAACCTAAGTGGCGGCAATTGCGTTTTCAATTTCTATGCTAAATACTTCCCCGAAAATGTGAGCGAAGAACTAGTGCAGGAAATAACTCAGCATTTGTTCTTTTTGCAAGTCAAACAAAGCATTTTGTCAATGGATATTTACTGCCCACCGGAAGCATCAGTTCTGCTGGCTTCATATGCGGTGCATGTCCAATACGGACCGTACGACTATGAGACCTACAAGGAGGGAATGCTGGCCGACATTGACCTTTTGCCGCGACGGGTCGTGGACCAGTACCAGATGACACCTCAGATGTGGGAGGAACGCATTAAAACATGGTAAATATTGTACCTACTAAGATAATATACTCCCTTCATTGAACTATATACATAAATTTTCATTACGTTGTATTTTCAGTTCTTGTTGCTATGCTATGGTTGCGAAATGCTTAAGCAATTATATGGAAGACAACTTGCAGTGCAAAGTATATTCACAGTATAGTTGCGTTGCTCTGATATCGAAATTAAAATGTTGTCTTTACTTTTGCAATTGCTCTTTTTGTATTTTTCTGATGCCTTTGCAATTGTTTAAAACAGAACTGCAAAGCGCATATTCACGGCCTGTTGGATGTAGAGGATGATAGCTTAAATTTCTGTTCATCTGATCAACTCAAGCTATAGGGCCTGACGATCTATCCGCTCGGTTTTAAAATAATTGGTCAGATAAAAACCTCTTAAGTGGAATGTTTACTTTAGAACCTGTAGGATACATTGCGACATTATGCCTGGAAAGACCTCTTTTCTGTCCTAAAAGTCAGCTAAAAGGTTAAAGTCTTGCATTGTTCGAACAGTTTCCATCCTTTCCGTATCGATAAAGTATGTAGAAAACGGCACAGAGGCTGCCACTTCTGTAGACCCATCAGAGCTGATCTGCCCTGTATCGATTGTTTTAAGCATTTCGATAAAATTATGCCAGTATCTGTCTCCATTGCTGAGTCTTTTAGCTGTATTGCCTGTTTGGTAGCCATTTTACGTAACTTTCACTGTTTCATGTGTTTTTCAGGTACATGGACCATGAGCCCATGACTAGAGACGAGGTTGAAATGGAGTATTTAAAAATCGCACAAGACTTAGATATGTACGGAGTAAATTACTTCCCCATAACGGTACGCATCCAGTGGTAATCAATTTTTATACACATACCATTCAAAAGATTCACTTTTAGAATAAAAATAAAACGAAACTATGGCTCGGCGTCACCGCAATGGGGCTGAACATTTACGACGAACAGAACAAGCTAACGCCGAAGACCATGTTCCAGTGGTCTGAAATACGAAACGTTAGTTTCGATGACAAGAAATTCACAATCAAGTTGGTGGACACAAAAGCTTCGAATTTTGTATTTTTATCACAGGACTTGCACATAAATAAATTAGTAAGCATTTCGTTGTTGTTACCAGTCGATGTAGGTCGATCGAAATGATCCCTCCTTGGCCTCGGCTTACAGTAGCTTACATTCTTTTTTTTTATTAGATTTTAGACCTTTGCATGGGTAATCACGACCTGTACATGAGAAGACGAAAGCAGGATACAATGGAAATTCAGCAAATGAAAGCACAAGCCAAGGAGGAGAAACAACGTCGACAAATCGAGCGTACCAAGTTCTTGAGGGAGAAAAATCTCCGAGAAAAAGCCGAAATGGAGAGAATCGAAATGGAGCGGCGTCTGGACCAACTCAGAGCCGACATGAAAGCTGCCAGCGATGCCCTTGTAAGCGACATTGAATAAAAAAAATTTAAAAAATTGTTGACAACATTTTTTTCAGCGCCTCTCAGAAGAAACTAAAGATTTGTACTTCGAGAAGAACCGAATAAACGAGGAACAAGTCCAACTGACCGAATGCAAGGCAAACAGATTCAAGATTGAAATGGACCGCCTTCGTGAAAGTCATATGAAGACTGAAAGTGAAAAAGTCGAGCTCGAGAAAAAGATTCGCGACATAGATTACTATGTGCAGCAGTTGACGTTGGAAAAGGAAAGTCGTGCAGCCGAAGCAGAGAAACTGAAAAGGGAATTGAAATCTGCTCGATTGGCTGAGCGTGAAGCGAACGCCAAACTACTCAGTTTTCTTAACCAAAATGTACAATACTCCATAGAGCCGTCTATCATTTCGGGATCCAGTCGATCAGAATCAGTGCCTTCGGAGATTTCCGAAACCACTTCAAAGGAGTTCTACATGTCAGAAAAAGAGGTGGAACAGATTTCGAATGAAATTGAAAAGAGCCGCCTGGAGTACTTGGAAAAGTCGAAAGTGATGCAATGCCAACTACGAACCTTGCGGTCAGAAATAGAACTACTCAAGATCGAAGAGAATCAATGCCCTTTGGATATTATTAGCGCCGAACAGCTCAAGTCTGGCGAGACCAAATATTCTACACTCAAGAAACTAAAGTCGGGATCAACTAAAGCGAGAGTAGCGTTCTTTGAGGAACTATAAAACTCGCTGCTGTGGTTAAATGGGTTTTTACAAAACAAAAAAAGTCTAACAGCACAGAGGGTGTGCCTGGGGAACATTTGTATTTCATATGTATATAGTTAAGTGTCCGTCTAAAATAAAACATTACATTATTTTTTAACACATGATCACAAAGTTTCGTTTGCGAGTTCTTCGAATAATCACAGTACATTTATGCGTACATCTTACGATTGGGATGACTAAAGTCGTAGCGAATGATAATATTCGACAAACCTCAATAATTGAAATAACATACTGCGAACCTTGTAAGAATAAGAGTAATCCTATGCATTAAGAAAGAATGTGAAAATGCACAGAGAAAACTAGTTTCCCGGGGATCGCACTGCGAATTTGCACGGTAATTAGATGCGGGTAATTTTTTTTTGTAGGGATTTGTAAAATGTTATTTTCAATAGGCCTGTTTTTTGAGCTTCGATCTCAGCAAAGCAAAGTAAAGTAGGATTTTCAGCACGCAATTACAACAACTACGCTCTACTTGACACTTCGAGACTCGCAGTTCTCTTGCAAATTCAATAAAAAAACGTTATCAGTGAACTCCGAGCATTCAAAATATCTTGGACAAGCAATTTTGATAGACTGCACCAGCACCACTCAGAGATCTACAATTATTCATCACCAGGTCCGGTATCATGAACGAGCTCTAAATGGAGGAAATCACAATAGGCATTGAGTGCAAAATCTGTCCCAGGTTACAAAAAGAAACTTAATAAACCTTCATGTTCATATTGTTAAAACTTGGAATGCACCTAGATATTTATCCCAAGGGGAAGGGTATTCATAGCAGCAGGTGATCTTGAAACCTTTTCAAACTGTTTACAGTTTGCACTTTTTCAGTTCCACAACTCCCGTTTATCCACTTTTCAATCAATTGAATGAATCCCACTATACCATTGACCATGTCGGGTATTTAGGTCAGTAACCATCATCAATGGGTGTGTTTTATTGAACTTCTATCTCAGAAACTAATGTGGACTATAACTGCCCCAGTCACGTTTTGTATTAAATCTCTGATGAAATTGTATATTTAACTACGGTATTTGAATTTGTATTTATTAAATATTTTCCAAAACATAACCAGCAGCATGCGAAAGCATTTTTATAATTTTATCAAGTTCAGAACAACATACCTTTTTCTATCGGCCAACCATAGATTAGGAATGTTTTTTGAGGTTCGATTTTAGCAAAGCAAAGTAAAGTAGGATTTTCAGCACGCAATTACAACAAGTACTTGAGACTCGCAGTAGTTGTTGTAAATATGTGTGCTGAAAATCCTTCTTTGCTTTGCTGAGATCCAAGCTCAAAAAACACGCCTGTAATAAAACAAACAGTGCATAAACCACTTCGATACTCGCGCCCATGCAATGCCTCACTTATCGGCTAATAGCTCAGCAAAAGTTCTCTCTTGGCAGCAAAATTTCTGGCAGAAAGTTGATGAGTAACCATCTCGCTCGTATATGGCTGAATTTCGACTCAATTTAAATTCTGTCAAGTGTACGTTCTGCAAATCCTGTGCCCAACCCAGAAAAGTTTTTCAAGTTTTAGTTTCTCGTCTAATTCCCCAAATCGTGAGTATAGTTAAATATAAATCGCTAAATAATAAATAGAATTAAGCAGCCGACATCATTTCATCGAAACACGAACCACCGCCAACGAAAAACAAAAGCAAAAATATTACCAAGAAAATATGGCTTCTAGTATTTTCATTTCATTTGGGCAGAACAAAATTCTTCAACGCTATCAGCAGACCGATTGGAAGTCTGGACTTTATTTGATTCCAGCACCGGAAAATACTCACTTTCGTCTTATTTTCCCATATTTGCGCACAGAAAAACAACATCCGCAGACAGAATGACGAAATTGAAAAGGAACACCATAATTATTATTTATAATATGGCTGTGTGTGCTAGTTGTAAATTATTCTATGCACATTATTTCTCATCGGCCACTTCATGACACAGAAATTCTTTTTCCACAGTCTTATCAATAATCGGCCAATTGAATTTCGCTGCTTTTATTGCTGAAATTGCTAATCGGTACGCCTTTAATTTTCACCTTTTGCTCGGTGGTTTTAGTTTTTACTCATTTTTTCGGAGGAAATAATACATATTAGCTTAATTACTTTTGCTGTCGGTCTGAAATTTATGTTTTGTTGTTGTTGCATCGAGTCGGCTGGTATTTACGTTTGTTTTCTGACGCACTGTAGTGTCACGTATCGGGCGGAGAGAAAACCTTTTTCTATTGCGATCGTCTGGCCAAGAGAATTGAGTGATTAAACGTTTTACGTAGTACCTACCTACTTTGAAGATTGATTTTTATGAACTCTGTCTGAACTCTGTGAATTTCCGGATATATGCTTAGCTGCAATAGAAGAAAATCCATTTAACTATGACGTAGAGCGCTGTGATTGTCATATCACAAGACCAATGAGGCACATGCCCCTGTTACTTACAGACGAAGGGAAATGCGAAACATTTTTTTGCAAATTACCAGCACGTAGGGTGTACTGACACGGACTTGCAAAATTCGTATACGAACATTGGGGCTTTTCTTGTTTGGGATTCGTAGGAGACGCAACAAAAACCAGCCTGCATTATCAGCGAAATAATCCTTTGTTTTAAGTTTGGTTAACTAATGAAGAAAATGCGTGGTAATCTAAGATAGCTACATCGTGATATCTAGATAACAAAGAGATAGAAAGATATAGCATTCGCTGAAGTGGCCTAAGGGAATGTACTTTTAGTGGAGTTGTTTTCGGTTCAAACTGCCAAATCTGACTAATGCAGGTGTGAATTGTAATAGGTATAGAGCCAACAAAATCTTGAGATAAGAGCTTTATTCGAATATAGATTTAATCCGTCACCCATTTAACGCTCCATTTTGGGACGGGGCGTAATTTCAGACAGCCTTGACGTATCTATGCAATTAAAACATGAAACATGGGCTTTGTTACAGTGGATAAACCGGCCAGAGGTGGCTCTGAAATGGACATACTATTAGCTGACAGACAAGTACTACCAGCTTTCAACGCAAGAGCTTCGTTGATAATGCCACAGATAATTTGGCGATGGAACAACACCTACGGTTGTATCATAACTCGTAGTTTGTAGCCCGCTATTGACAGCAAAGGTCGAAGATCCTAACATCTCCTGATAGAAATCAAATCCGAAAAAGGAATGGTCGTCGGCTGGTGGCAACAATACTCCTAACAGATCTAAGAAGATTTATCAACAGATCCGAATGGTTTTGTTAGTTTATGTCCTACCATGTACTATTTAAGGGTAATCACAATCGACCTCAAAAGCTTCTGGGTAAAATTGCACAAGGCGTGTTTTTTTAGCTTTGATCTCATCAAAGCAAAGTAACGATTACAACAACTACTGCGAGTCTTGAAGTGTCAAGAAGAGCGTAGTTGTTGTAATTGCGCGCTGAATATCCTACTTTACTTTGCTTTGCTGAAATAAGCTCAAAAAAACAGGGCTACATATGTAATGCAACCTGCCCCTCTAACCTAACCTCACTAATAAAATTAGTTGCGTACTATTTACCTACCACATACCCAGATTCGCCTTTCCGATTGGGAAATCGTAAGAATCAGTAAACAGTGCGTCCAGGCAACATGTGGTGGTTCGTCTACTAATGAGTTCACCTTCAACATCGGACTAAAACACTGCGAAGTAGTTTAGGCCACCTAAATGCTCAAAGTCTTAGCAGAGAAATGTAACAATCTTTGTTAGTTGGTATTGTTAAAAACGCTTTGCTCGAAGAAACTTTAATCAAATAGTCAAAGGGCGTTAAGCATTAGCTGTTGCATCGCCTGTTCTCAAACCTTTTTAGACATCAAAGGGCTCGGTGACGTTTTTGGCGATGTCGACGGAGTAGCGAAATTTCTCCGTTGTCATCCTGCACAGACAAACAAGTATGTATAGCTCGTCACAAGCTTAAACAAAGCATTAAGTCGGCCACTAGCATGTGCGGCCTAGATAATACTCTGGCCTTTTCCCTCCACCTATGTGGTATCACAATGGACCTATACCAATATGTTCTATGTGTGTCTTTCTAGGCAGCCACCTTACCTAACCTTGCCTTGTATAGTTCGTCCCTATGTAAGCTATCATAGGCGAATTTAAAGTCTACGAGGCGTGCACGACATAACGTGAAGCATTCTCGGAGCCTTAAGAAACATTTCAAAAAAGAAACCCATTCATCAAAATCGCCAGAGATAAAGAAAGTGATTTGTGTCCTTGGGGATCTATTCATCAACGCAGCTGCTACATAAGTTGTCATTCATGAGATATAATTTCAATAGCCTTGCTTTTTTGAGCTTCGATCTCAGCAAAGCAAAGTAAAATAAGGATTTCCAGCACGCAATTACAACAACTACACCCTACTTGACACTTCGAGACTCGCAGTATGTAGTTGTTTTAATCATGTGCTAAAAAACGTTCTTTACTTTGATTTGCTGAGATCGAAGCTAAAAAAAACACGCCTAATGTAGAGAAGGCCAAAGTTTCTGTAAATTTTCACAGATTGTTTGTCTTCCACGAGATTTGTCACCTTTTCGATAAGCATCATAAGCCAAAAGCTAAACCCAATATTTTATATTGAAAAGGAAGTACATATGTATTCACTTAAAAATTAATTTCAAAGTAATTTTTTTGCTGTGTTTCCCAACTACAATCGACGGATGAAGTCAGATTATTGACTGATGTATCTGTCTGTTTTGTAAAATATTTTATTCGACTGAAAATGGCTTCAAATGTGTACAAAATAAAATAAATAACTTGAATAAGTAAAATTAAGAAAAGGGAGTGTCTTTCATTAACGAAATAAAGCATTTATCGCGTACGTGACTTGCATTGAGCGGTAGCCAATTTAGTATAATTTGATCCATCCACGATAAATTCGCCGCAAAAAATTACGTCAATTCGAAATTATAAAAGGCTCGCTTATATTAAAAACAAAATAATATTAAAATTTCCTTAAAGTTGGGTAAACTAGACGAGGCTAATCTTTCTTTTTGTCTATGCTGATGATCGATAATTAGAACCTGCAACCTCATGTTTAGTAGTCCAACTAACAGCGGTCTAATGTTAACTTTAAAAGTCTTGGAAAAGGCGAGCAAGATTCCAGACTAGACAGATTAGTGGGCCGCGATCCACTGCCCGCTAGATGTCTAGCACAAAATATCCCAGATGAAGGAACGTCCGCGCTAGAACCCTAGCAATATTACAATATATTATAAAAACGATATCTGAATTGCTATTTTACTTACGTTATTAACAATTTTATCACAATTCCACTTGCTCGGTTTCGTATTTAATTTTATTTTGAAAACGTTTGAACGATTTCCTTTGACAGGTCGTTTTTTTTTTTGTTGTTTCTCCCAATGCAGCGGGTAATTTTGCTCTAGATTGAGAAATTTCCCTGAAAGGGGTATTTCACAAAAAGTGCTAGACGTCTAGCGCAAATGGTGAAATGTCAATTTTTTTTATATGGAGTTTGACATGCCGCTAGTCATCTAGCGGGCAGTGGAACGCGGCCAATGTATGTACTGGGCACTCATTCCGTAATTTTCCAAACGATTATCGTCGAAACGACAGAACTCCAAAAGTTGGAACTAAGTGCCGAAATTTCGAGTTTGAGACCTTAATCCAGTTCATTTTCGACAAATGTAATGAAAGCTGACGATAGTGAAACAAATTCGGGCAGAATCTAACTTGACTTCTAATGCTTTAACATGGTCATCAAAGTTTCAAAAATGATATCGTGTCGACGATTATTGTTGTACGGAATCTGCCAACTCTCGATTAACCGGGGTGCTCGTTACCGAGCTTATACCGGAAAATCTAAAAACGGAAATTTTGAGCTACGATCTCAGCAAAGCAAAGTAAAGTAGGATTTTCAAGCACAAATTACAGCAATTACTGCGAGTCTCGAAGTGTTGAGTAGAGCGTAGTTGTAATTGCGTGCTAAAAGTCGTATTTTACTTTGATTTGCTGAGATCGAAGCTAAAAAAAAACAACAGGCCTATTGTCAAAGAAGAAACTCACTTTATATATTATGTAAAATGTTTTCCATTTATTTGTAATAAAATAAATAAACTAACAAATTAACAGAAGATGGCTAACGAAAACAAACAAGAGCTGCCATGTTAGTTAGGTTTTGTTTGATTGTTTTTGTTTGGAAGAATTAAAGAATGTTATTAAAAAAGATCACAGATAATAGAGTGAATACCGGATAATCCATTTCTAAATAAATATTTTTTGGAAAATAAATCTCCCGGATAATAGAATGCAATAATCGAGAGTTGACCGATTCTAAAATATGTTGCCTTGTCAGAAATAGGACAATGGTTCCTTCTTCGGTGGACAATACTTCATAGACATTGGAAACACTAGCTCTGTTGTCAAGTAATTTTATCTTGAATCAAAAAACTCTATTTTGACAGGTCTAACGACCTGTGGCTGCCATAACATCTGCTTCCCCTGCCATGCAGTTCCCCTGCTTCATGTCGACAGAGCGGCTCGAAACTCTATCGACACAATGTCGAAAACAACACAGAGGAGGTGAAGAGTCGGTTGATATTCGAAGCACTATTGACTAATGATTGGCAAAGTTCTGATCTAAGGAGCGCAGAGCGCATTCCTTGTCCAGCATCAAATGTATTCTTATACAGGGTTATCGAGAATAAATTCCTCAGCAATGTAAATCTGTTGCTGAATAGGAAACATTCCCAGGAAATTTTATTCCCGATAGCGGTAATAATGTTCTTTTGTTTGCTCTAACACAACAACTGCAGCTATTACTCTAAGCAAATGCAGGAGGTTGCACATCTCTTACCTCTGCTGATGTGGTTAGCGTTGCGCCATTTGGCTATTCGAAAGGGCCTTGACTTGCGAGTTGTACTCGAGCTAGCCTGAGTACAGCTCATTTCTAAACCTATTACCAGGTGTTGATTATAGCGATGACTGCCAATTAGATTGTTGTGTAACTCTCGGTAATAACTGAAAGAAATCAAGCCCAACACTTTTTAAAAATAAATAAATAGTTGGCGCGACAGGTCCGTAAGGAACCGGGCCTAGCTTCTCACAACCATTCGTTTTGTGTGTTTTTCATTTTTGGGACTAATGGAAGGGATCTACAGTTTTATGTCGAATCCAAACGGCTAATTGAGAAGCTCTTTCATGACAGTTATACTCTCGGATGTTTGTCAGACTGTCGCGAGCAACCGTCAAGCAACACTTTTTGCTTTGTGTAAATATCTATGCTTATCAATCAATCTTCTTTTTTTTGCAATTCCACAGGAGTATCATGCAGACAATTAAATGTGTAGTTGTTGGTGATGGTGCCGTAGGAAAAACATGTCTTCTCATATCCTACACCACTAATAAGTTTCCGTCGGAGTATGTACCCACAGTATTTGATAATTATGCAGTTACAGTGATGATTGGAGGAGAGCCATACACTCTTGGACTTTTTGATACAGCAGGTGATTATCATGCGAAACAAAAATTTGCAAACGTGAACTTTCTTTGATAATTACGAAATACCCTTAGGCCAGGAGGATTACGATCGTCTGCGACCGTTATCTTATCCCCAGACAGATGTGTTTTTGGTTTGTTTCTCGGTCGTTAGTCCCAGTTCATTTGAAAATGTCAAGGAAAAGGTGCGATATGGTTGCTGTTTGTAAAATAAATTATAACTAACTTGTTGTTCGATTGCAGTGGGTTCCGGAAATAACGCATCACTGCCAGAAGACACCGTTTTTATTGGTTGGAACTCAAATTGATTTGCGCGACGAAAGCAGTACATTGGAGAAGCTGGCTAAGAATAAACAAAAACCAATATCCATGGAGCTAGGAGAAAAGTTAGCAAAGGAACTTAAGGCTGTTAAATACGTTGAGTGCTCTGCACTCACACAGGTGATTTATTTGTTTATTTATTTATTTCTTTGAGGTATTAAGACGTGTAGTGGATCACTTGTGCTATTGTGAATTTATTTTACTATCAGTACGGAATATTTCTCTACTGAGTTGCACCGCTGTGTAACTCTCTGACCACCGTGTTCAGTCTGATACCCTTATTTGTACAAAATAAAAGTAAAGAGAAAAAAGAGTGCGATTGACCGCCCAGCTTCGTTTTGCCCAAATCGATGAACTGAGGGTGCGTCTCGTGCTGGGCTTCTGTGGTTTTCTCCAGCAACTACCAAGATGGTACGTGCGAATTAGTTTGTTGGAAAATGTTTTCAGGCGTCAGGATCTGGTATGTGCAGTAAGATGAGTTGCAGATTGAGTTGGTTTATGCTCTGTACCAAGTTATAAACCACTGCTTTAGCAAATCCGACCGCAGCTTTGTTTGATTTAAGTTTTTTCGAATAATTTTTCACTTGCGCACCTTGTTGCATTGCATTGTACCGCCAGCTCCCACAAATTTTGATGTAATGTTCTCTTAAATTTCCTCACTGCGAATAGGTACAAGTGAAGCAGCAAAACAAAATTCTAAATGGCGGAAGGTGCGATTAAAAAAAAAAACTGAATAAACTGAATGCGTGAGGTTAATTTACTTTAACATGGCACACATACTTTCGCACATAGTAACACGGAAAATAGCTTATAGGCAAATTCCCCTAAGTTGTCTGAGCTGACGTCCTATTCAAAAACCCATTTGCTTCCGTTGATGAACTCACATATTATTCTAGAAAAGAAATGAACATTTGTGTGCATAAGCATGACATCATGACTTCTTCGGGAACACGGCTTGTAGGCAGCCGCCTTTCCACTGGAAAGTTATATATATACTTTTGACAGCACACGGCACAATTTTGTTTAAAGTTCTCCGACAACTAATTGCTGGGAAATACTTTAATGTCAAATGAACACGTTTATATGCGTCATTTATTTTGTTCCAAAACGGATAGGTGCTTCGTACGCAGTCTGAGTTCCGAACAGGGGGTCAATTCTCGTTCTGTGAAAGAGTGAATCGAATAAATCGTTTTCACATTCGCTCTCACACATTCCTTTCATTTTTTCGATTCACTCAGTACTAAAAAGCGATTCTCGTTCTATAAGTGAAAATATCGTGGTGAGTTTAGTATCGTGTACTGTGTTGTATGATATCAGGTTCTCAATTTTCAAACTCTCATTAAAAACATTCACTTGCAAATGAGAACGTGAAAAAAAATTATTCATATGAAAATTTTTGAAGTTTGGTTTCACATTTTCGTAGAACGAGAATTGAAATTGCTGTGAAAGGGTGAAAACATTTTCGTTTCACTTTTTCACAGAACGAGAATTGACCCCCAGGCTTGACTTTCGTTTCGAACGGATACCCATAGAACATTGCAATTTCGCAAAAGATTCATAGAGGGACATAAATTTCCTAGTAGGGTGATTTTTTAAGAGGTTTAGAACTTTTTTTAAAAAAAAAACACAAAAAATTCGAAAAAATGAATGAAATATTTATTTGAATCGATAGTTTGAACCTTGCAATTTAATATTTAAAGGTAATTTCATGCAAATGTTGACCGCGGCTGCGTCTCAGGTAGCCCATCCGCTGAGTCCAATTTTGGCATACTCTTTCACACATATCGGCCGGTATCTCACGAATGAATGCATGGATGTTGGCTTCCAGTGCGTCAATCGAAGCGGGCTTGTCCCTATACACATTAGCCTTGGCATACCCCCACAAAAAATAATCTAATGGTGTCAAATCGCACGATCTAGGCGGCCAATTGACCGGCCCGAAACGTGAAATTAACTGTTCACCAAACTCGCCTCGCAATTGCGCCATTGTTTCGCGTGCTGTGTGGCATGTGGCACCGTCTTGTTGAAACCACATATCATGCAAGTCAAGAACTTCCATTTCGGGCAAAAAAAAGTTTGTTATCATCGCTCGGTAGCGTTCACCATTGACAGTAACGCTGCGATTCGCATCATCTTTGAAGAAATATGGCCCAATAATGCCGCCGGCCCATAAACCGAACCAAACAGTGGCTTTTTCGGGATGCATTGGTAGCTGTTGCATTGCTTCTGGCTGATCTTCACTCGAAATGCGGCAATTTTGCTTATTTACGTACCCATTCAACCAAAAATGAGCCTCATCGCTGAACACAATTTTTCGATAAAAAAGCGGATCCTCGGCTCGGATGAACATTTCGAACCGAGCACGAATTTTGATAGTAAAATTCAATAACTTGCAAGCGTTGTTCATTTGTAAGACGATCCATGGTTAAATTGCAAACCAAACTGAAGCTGTTTGACAGTGACACAAGGTACTAAACACACGTCAGCTGTCAAAACCAGTGTTGCCAAAACCAAACCAGCTAAAAAATCACCCTTATTTCACTTTTCTTGATCTATATGTGTACCAATTTCGGTACGAAATTCATTTTCAAAGTTGAATTTTCTGATGCGCTTTTCAACCTACATACAACATTTTTTACAAAATTATGACATTGTACACCCAACTGTATCTAATTTTACTAACTTTACAGAAAGGACTTAAGAACGTATTCGATGAGGCAATACTTGCAGCGTTAGAACCACCAGAACCATCAAAGAAGAGGAAGTGCAAATTTCTATAATTTTAACATTTATTTATATGGTTTCGCGAAAACATAACCACACATAAACTATTTTGAAGATATTTTAATTTAAAAGCAAAAAACAAAAGAGAAACCACAAAGAAAGCAACAACAAAAACACGGAAAACAAACAAAAATGTCGCTAAATTCATAAAATATATATTTTTTATTGTATGACTACATAAAATTAGTGAGGAAAATCACACATGAAACAGTAGTTGTTATGAACTAATAACATTTTTTTAAATATCATTTACTTTTATATATATACTGTATTAGTTTTAGTAAATACATTATTATTACTGGAAATGATTTTTAATATCAGATTAAAAGCAAAACAATTTCTTTAATATTTCTAAAGTGTTTTGTTTACACACGAAGTAATTATGAAATTAAAAAAAAAAATAATAATTTTTTTGCTACATAAAAAGTATTGCATTTACTTCTAAAAAAATGGTTGTATTTATTTATTTTTCTGCAACGACAAATGGGTCTTTCTCTAAGCAGGTACGATCGACTCCGAAGGTATGGGGATTTTTCGCGATCAAAGATGAGCTGAATTGCTTAAAGCCTGCAAAATTGAAAAGGAGAGAAAAATTTCCTGTTCAGAACGTAATTTACAGCAGTTCCATCACCCAATATAGAAGAAGGTGGCTTAGATACTAAAAAGCTTTAGGTTCATTCGCGTACGCGGTTTGAATCGAACGCAATCGACATAAATCGATGGCAATCGCAAAAAGTCGATACACGTACTCAACAAAAATGACAGAAAAAGAGAAAATTAGCAAAATAACGAGCAACAAGCAGTTCCGCTCTTGGCTCAAAACAGCTCAGAGAATTTCAACCGGCAAGTTCTGATAAATATATCAAATCCACAAAGTTGACAAGAAACAAAATCAAAATCTGTTTTAAAAATCAATTGCGCAAATTCGGCTGTTGTCGAATGTTCTCCCAGAACTTTTCATATGTTGCAAAAAGGTGAGTTAAATATTTATTTGCAATATGGATTTGATGTCGAAGATGAAAGTGGCTCAACGTAGCTCGAAGTCTATACACGTACCTACTTTGCACTTTGGAGTATATTTTTAGCTCTCTGAGAATTACGCTCAATTTTTTTAGTTTGACAGATGTTTAGTGCTCAGCTCGGGAAAGTACACGAATAGAACTTTTATAACCTCTTAGGGGCTCTGCGGAGGTGATATAGATAAAAGAAAACATTCCCAAGTACAAGAGTTTTAGCTCCAGATGTTCCATCAACAAAAAAGCGATCCAATGTCTTCCAAGAACTATCGATATCATATCCCTGCTTAGTGTTGCTCCTACGATTCTATTTAACTTACTAAGTTAAAGCCGTTCTGCGAGACACTAATCACCATGTACCAGAGTGGTGCCACTCTATATCCCATAAAGACCAAAGAAGATCCGTACTGCACAGGAGGAGCTATCTTCAACAGATCAGTTCAGGTACTCGAGTATGCGTATGCCCATATCCGTACTGTGCAAAACATCTGGAATGGATCACATGAGAATTGTTTCTACAGTACGCCTACCCAATATCAAAAGTTGTTTAATGGAAGCGATGTCAAATGATGTGCTATCCTGTTTTAGTGAATTACTTATATTGGCTCTCATGTACTTGGGGCAACTGGCTAATAAATGCAAACAGGCCGAAAACTTTCACTTTCGTCCAATTGGTTTAGGAAAGGTTTCCCGCATTAGAGGGTTCTATGTATACCTGTTGCGCCTACTATTAATGTCTTTGGATGGAAAGTTCATCAATAAAATTCAAAATAAAGTGAATAAAACAGTTACCGGTAACATTTGTAGTAAAGTTGTATAAACTGGTATATTTTGTGTTTTGTCTCTACTTTAAGTTTGATTCAATGTTGTCCTTGTTTCTTCTTATTGAAAGCGAGAGGCGTTGAAAACAGTTTTCTAACAATACGCCGGTTTTATTGAACATTTATCTAAGCAAAGTAAAGCAATGCATTGTAAAATAAAAGATTGCGCTGGAGTTTATCAGTAAAATTCCAAAAGGGACTTAATAAGTACAAATATATATTCTTTAGATCACGTTTTTCCTCTTGAACTAGAGATTTAGCCGCCGTTTCAACATCTGAAATATTTTTGTTTCAAAACTCTAGTGGTGAATGAAACACGTCCATTTTTACATCGTTGCTTTCTGAACGCAAAAAAAATATATTTTCGTTAGGTACCTATTATTTACATGACTTGTACTACACAGTGTACTGTGAATTGTGACCTAACCCTAAATGGGCGATTGACACTTTCCTTTTGTTTACCTTCAAAAGTCAATTGAAAAAAAAAATAGTTAATTCACTCATTTGGGATATTCAATTTTACATAAAACTATTGAAATGATGACTGGTTTCATGGATAAAAGGTTTGTCTCCCTTTATACGAATACATTTTAAAATTAACAATAATATTTTAAGAAAAAGAAGCCGTGAAGATGATTTTTGCGAGTCCACACCTCTTTCAAAACGTATCAACAATCTTCACATAAACAATTTGGAGGAACCTTTATACCAACAGGATTTCTCGAATTCCCACATGAATGGAATAGAAAACTTACCTCATAGTTCAAATGAAATACTTTATCCCAGCTCACATCACAATGGAAATGCAGTGACCCAAGATGACAGTCAGCTATACTCGTACAATCCGGAATTAAGTGAAAATGAAAATCCATTCTACTATAACAAGAATAAACTATTACATGAGCTGCACTTTGAGCGAGTTAAAAGGAGCCATATTTAACTCTTGACCTTATGTGTGTGCGCCTCTCTCTTCATTAAGTTAGACTGAAAAGGGTGTCGGGAAAATAAAAGAAGTATCACGTTGAGGGCGTCCAAGCTTTCTAAAGGGATTGATATAGGATTATGTTTAAATTAACGTTATTAACTCACTGTTTCAATTAAGGAAACCCAATTTGAAACTATTTAAAAATTGCATGCGGCTCCTAGCCGAATATATCTACCTAATTTGTGTTCTGTCTTCTTATTCAATTGTAGCTGTTTCAGAGGCTATACAATGTAGGTACCCAATACCTACCTACATCATGTTGGAATAGGTCTATCTGGAGTAATTATAAGCATTGCGATAATTTGTTACGTAAAAGAGATTATCGTGCATGTTCGAGGGACGGATTAGGTGGTCAAGTTTACTTAAATATTCGCTTGAAGCTAAATGAATCGAACTTGAAATTGTGCTAAAATCAGTTTCGAAACGATTCGTTACAAACAAAACAGGACTTAGATGTTGTAGACTGTTAACTACAAAGATTAATCGCCAAAACAATGAAATGATGAACAGCAAAAAATGTGCAAATCTAGGCATCGAGCATTCTTAACATATTTTCAACTTTATTATTTATCAAAGAGTCTTCACCCATTTACACTTAATATCTTCGTTAACTACTTCGTCTATTAAACTTTTACCTATTGTACACTTGCCTATCACATCCAAATGATCGAAACTTGTCAACGCACTTGTTTCATCCGCCATCAATCGTTCTATACCATTCCATGCAATCATAGCTCCATTGTCTGAACAATACCGCTTGGAGGGACGAAATGCTTCAGCATCATACATCCTCGACATGTTAGCAATATTCTCAAAGATGTAGTCGTTGTTTGCAACACCGCCAGAGACAACCACTGTTGGCTTGTGATTGTCAAAGAATCCCTTTCGAATGCAAAATTCCAGTGCTCTTTGTGTGCGATTTAAAATATGTCGAGTAGCTGCTTTTAGGAGTCCCGCACAAAAATCATTGTAATGGGCTATAACAATATCCGGTGGTGTTTCTGAAAACAGAAGTCCATGAGATAAAAACGTGCAGGTGCCTTTAGCAACTATCTTACTCTCTTCAAACTCAATGGCTTTTATTGATCGCATAGAATTGTTTTTTATTCCAGCAAAACTAAAGTTGCAGTCTTTATATCGAGCCAGTGGCAGAGGGAACTCGTATCGTTCTGGACAAGTTGCACCTTTTGCTGCATCTTCCACAGCCTGTCCTCCATTCATTTTCCTATATTTGGCAATATTGTTTAAACGCAGTCTTCTAGCGATTTTATCGAACGCCTCTCCAGGAGCGTCATCAAGAGTCTCGCCAAGAAGGTAGAACTCGGTAGCTTCTTTAACAAACACAAGTTGGCTGTGACCTCCGCTAATTAACAGACAGAGAAAAGGAAAGCCGACCTTTTGTTCCATTCGGACTGCTAAGGCATGAGCTTCCATGTGATGAACTGGTATTATTGGCTTGGAGTACTTACGTGCCAAGTACTTTGCATATCTCAAGCCAACCATTAGGCTCATAGTCAAACCTCAATGGGAAAGATTCAGCTTAAAATGGTTTGACGCTTTAATTTGAAAGGCCACAAACCTGGTCGTGTAGTCACCGCAATTGCATCCACTTCAGAGGCATCTATACCGGCGATATCAATACACTGCTGATACGTGTCTTCTACGTTAGACCTATGCATTTCTTGAGCTCTGGGCGGTATAATGCCTCCATACCTGATAATGGATAACGCAATTTGTGGACACTTCAATGTTTAAAAGCAGATATTCCATACCTCAGGTGGATATCTTGTTGAGAGTTGATAACGTTGGCCAGAACTTGTCCATCTGACTTAACCATTGCAAATCCAGTATCATCACATGATGTTTCAATGCCGAGGACGGATAAATTGCATTTTGTCTGATTAAAACGAGGGAAGTGGGTTTTTACTGATTTCGATTTAAACAAAATATTCCTGCAGGACAAAAACATTATTTTTCTCTCAAAAAAATGATTATAGTTCTGTCTGAGCGAGACATATGAAATGACGTTTTCTCAAAACTGACATACCATCACAGGGTGATTCCAATTATTCACATGCAACAGGCAGAAGTTAATAATACAAAAACTATTAGGTAAGTAGGTAGGTATAGCGATAGAACTCTAAAATCATTAGGAACTGCGTTTAAAATCAATTGGAATTGGATATTCAATTGAAATTAATGTCGTTTTCTGTTGTGCAAAAATATAAATCTGAAATTAATAAAGAAGAGAGAAGAGAGTTTCGCTTTTGATTTTAAGTCAGAATCCACTACGGAAGCACAAGCAAGCAGGTGCAATTTACAATAATTGTTGGCATTTCACCAATAACATGAGTGCGGTCACCTAGAAACAGAATTAGTGAAATCCCTGATTGGAACCACTGGAAATCCTCGGTATTCCATTATCTTTGTGGGTCTCTGAATCAAAGGAAATCGGAGCCTTCCGCAAGAGGGGAATTATGTATCTCTTTGTCTACCAAAGATAGTCGAATTAAATTCATTAATCTCTGACTTATAGATAAATATGTTACACTACAACAACCACCTGCAGTATACAACATTTATTTAAGTTTTATATAAACAGTAGTTATTTGAACAAAAATATTGTATGTAGATTTAAATTTTCAAGCGTAAATCAATGACATTTTAAACCCCTTATGAATATGTCCTGCGTTATCGCATTGAAGAGTTACTACATTTCTATACTTTCCCTTTTCCCGCGTGTGGAAAAATATAAGCTAAGATATGAAGTTAGCGTTCGTAGTACACTCTATAATACAGCATCTTAGAGCGCCAAATACTAAAGGTATTATCGAATTTCAATAAATACACTCCATCGCCGGGATAGGCATGTGACCCAACGTACACTTCATTGAAACACTCCCGTCGATAGACTGGAACAATTATCGAAATCGGCGCCTTATAAGAAGACGTTACACTCCTTTCAGTGGACACCGAACCACATTCCAGATCCTCGGGTGCACTGAAATCTTCGTCATCATTGAACTCATCATCGTCGCTTTCGCTTACGTGTACTGTCACGTCGTTTGTCATCGGTTTACTCCATTCGAAGTAAACTCCAAACCCAATGTCGTAGCTATCGGTAGCGAACTCCCAAAATATACATTTTCCATTCGAGTTGGTCGGTACACGAACCTGAGGAGTTGCGAAAATTTAATAAATTTTTGCATTTCAATATAAATGACAATCTTACTGTGACAGTGTCTCCGTGTCCTACATTGATGACACCATCACCTCGGCCGGCAGCAACTTCCTTCTTGAAAGCCTTGATGTCGGGTCGAGTCCACATTTTGGCAGGAGTAATTGTCACATAGTCATCGTTGTCAGAATCATTTTTTTCGTAGAAATTCTGCTCTGAAGTCAAGGATTGTTTGGTGTCTGTTTCCAAAGATTCTGGCTCTTCTGTGGTAACGTTTTGCAAGAGATTTGGCGATTTGGAATTGGAATGCAAATGGAGTTGCTGCATGTACTGATGATAGTGCTCTTTTTGTAGTTGACATATCAGAACTGCCTGTTGCTCAGGACTGCCGGGAAACTGTTTCACTGCGTAACTCTAAAATAGAAAAACACAAGTAGGTAGTACATTTATGGTCGAAAAATTAAAATACGATTGCCAACAACTACTAAGCCACGGTGCCCAACGTTTTATTTTTTCACAACTCAAATTAAATGCCTTACCTTAAACTGCTGATATGTTTGCTGGTTGAGAGCGTCTTTTAATTGTCGCCGTTGTATTTCTTCTTTGCATCGTTCTTCCTCCAGTTGTTGTTCCTTCTGTTGAAGTTCTTTTTCTTTTTCCAATTGTTTAAGTGCTTCCAAATTCTTTTGCAGTTCTAATTTCAGTTTCGTTTCATTGTCCTGTTTAACAGCTTCAATATACGGTTTGAATGAGGAGCACATTCTGTCTAAAAGGTTGATAAAACCTTCCATAGACTGGGCTTTACTTATACTACCAAGTTGTTGCCAATGCAATCGCCTATCCTTTCCTATGACATCGAAAACGCCCAGAGCAGGTGCGCATTTCTCATCAAAGGGACCATTACTAGCCTGCTTGGTAAACGCAACTAATTTTAAATTGTCCTCGTATGACAAATGAATGGCCTTGCCGGAGTTTTCTTCGAGGGAATAAATAATTAATATGGAAACCAAGTGGACAGTTTGCAGTTGCTTACGTTTGTAGAATGTTAGTGCCAGCCGATACAGATCTCGTAATGGCATACCCCATTTTTCTTCGTGCTCTAGTGGATCATTTTCTACATATTTTGCCATTTTTATATAATTTTAAAACCTGAGCTATTTCACATTACAACTTAAAGAAAAAACAAAATTTCATGCAAATTTTCTAGATACACAGAAACAGAAATAGTAAAAAAAAATTCCGAGACGTTGCTGCGTGAAAAATGTTGACAGCGTATCGTGCACTGTTCTGTTTGTTTGACATCTAGAAAAAAGTGAACTAACCTTTTATGAATCGTTCGTGTAGGTATTGAATACAAAATATTCGGATCTGCAGTGTAAATTAATTTGCCTTGGAAGATTTATGTGGTATTCGATTGGGCTTCTTCAGATTTGCTCTCAGATTTCAGATTTCGTGTGGCTAATCGAACACAAAAACGTCACTTGCTCTTTTTTTGTTGATATTTGTGTGACTGCAATATGTGTAGCCTTCGACACTTTTCTAAGCGTTTTCTATTCACTGGTTAAATTTTATATGAAAAGATTCAAAATGCTCGCCCGGATTGATTTCTAAACATTTGTACATAAATAATTAACAAAATAGATCCACCCAATGCAATGCGTTTCTTTGCAGTTGAAAAATTTCACTTAAATGTAAACAAACTCCACTAGTTGTCAAACTCGAACGCACGTGTATTGGCAAATCTGAAGCAAATCTGAGAAAAAATCGAGATTCGCAAAAGTGCTCTGAAATCTGAAAAAGATTGCTTTTTTTTGTACCAAACGAACATAAAAACTTCTCTGAGAGCAAAAAAAGTGCTCTGAGAGCGCCCAATAGAGTGTTTCGCGAAGCCCATCCTTTCACAGATGGGCTATCTTTTTTGCTCAAACGGTAAAAAAAATTGTAGGATAACAAAGCTGGTTTATAATGGCCAGAGTAGTGTTTTGTTCAAATATTGTTGAAAATCGCACAATTGCCATTACTTTAACTTCTCAGTTGTTACCAAATACGTTTAAAAAACATAATTTTTTAATTCAACAATGCTTTTATATTGGTTTTTGGACTTTTTTATGCACTTTTCAGTAATTTTTTAACATAATTAGACTACATCCATACAAAATCCGTTTTGTTTTAATACAAGTTTTTTAGCTGTCACTTGAATTTTTCTTCTTCTCATTTGACACTGACGTTGTCGCGAAATACCCTATCGAATACAACATTAGCATACCTACAGTCCAATCATACCTTAACCTATGTGTTGGTTTTTTTGTGACTTGTGAGCAGTTTCTAAAGCAAACAGAACTATAGCTTATTGGTGAAAAATTGGTTTTTGAGACTTGCTGTCTGTCAGAATTTTTCTTGCGAAAAGAAAAAACAGAGATCATATTTAAAGCAATTTGAGAAGTTTCTGTGTAATTTCAAGTAAAACGTAAGTTTTCTATTTGTTCACAATTAAAACACTGTTTATTTCTGTAAAGATTTATGCTTCAATTTATAAAAGTGGCCTACTTTTGTAATAAGTTCTTATTCAGTTTGCTGTACAATTGGAATGTTATCAACCACTAAATCGAAATTTTGTGAAACGCCCCTGTTAAAGGATTTTTACGTTTTAATCTTTTATTGTTACTTTGATTAAACGAATAACTAACCAAAGTTATTGTTTATTTATTTTTGTATACAGAATAACCGGATTTTATATGCTTCCAAATGTAAGATTACACGAGTACCTATTTGCTGCGAAGTGTAGAGCAATCCACACATATTTCTACATTCGTTTTTAAAGTTGGATCTGAAGAAAGTTTTATTATTATTATTTCTTCTCGCATCGTTTTAAAATCGCATATATATTGCACTTATATTGGAGATCTGAAGGAATAGAAATTTTGTATGTATATCTCTGTAATGAAAATCGAATCGATTTCTAGCCACACAGTCGGAAGATAAGGTACCTATGCATAAATTTAATGACTCAGAGTTAATGCAATAATATCCAAGAAAATTAGATAAACGCTGTGGAAAGAAAACAAACTGCTATATACCTATGATCGACCGAAGCACCTAAGATATACCTATTAAATTATATGTCACTTAAACCGAAAAAATAAAGTAACAATTTCATATTGGAAATAATCGTTCCTATTATACCAGTGCCTCGGTCGATAACCAAATGATTGAATATTGCCAATTGTTAAATGGCGATTGACCCGACGTATGTATTATGACAAAAAAACTGGTTTCTTTATCGCAGGTCTTATTTATAAATCGTATATTTTTATCAGTGTAGGAATAGGCAGATCCTTCGACTACAACAAGTATCAACTGTGGTGCGCGTTCCATACAATATCAAACACACATGTTTCAAACACTGCGAACGTGGCTTGTTGTTTCTATTCTTTAAAATGTTTTGTAAAAAGCATCGTAGGAACAATATAATACACCGTGGTGTATTATGGTCTTCTAGACAAGCACCCAGCCTCTCTGAGTCTGATCGCCCTATGCGCTGTGATCAAAGAATAGCCTGTCTCGGCATCACAGGTGCTATGCGCACTTGTCCAGCAACAGCACTTGAGGCCATTGTTGGGCTCTCACCACTGCAGTTCTTCATTATGAAGACTGCTGCTAGATGCGCCATTAAGTTGCAGATAGAAAATAGGTTTAATTCAGTTGATCATGTGGGTCATCTGAAGATACTTAACATTATACCAAACTTGGACATGTTGCGCTCCGTCCCGGACATTATGGTTAGGGAGTACAGTTTCAGACAATGGAACCAAAAAGCTTAGTCTGGTACACCGATTCATCGAAAATGGATTTCGGAGTTGGAGCTGGTGTCTTTGGACCCAACACCAAAGTCTCGATACCCATGGGGATGTGCCCCACGGTTTTTCAAGCGGAAATCCATGCGATCGAAACTTGCGCTGATCTAATCTCCAAAAAAGGTATGAAGGGCGCAACCATTAAAATTTTTTCAGACAGTCAGGCAGCCTTACTAGCATTGACATCCAATACAATGGACTCTAAAACAGTTAAGTGCTGTCACGATGCTCTGCAAACCCTCGCCAAACACAACAAGGTTAGGCTTGGTTGGGTACCAGGTAATCAAGGTATTGCAGGCAACGAACATACAGACAAACTAGCTAGGGCTGGTTCAGAATCCCTTCTCTGTGGACCAGAACCCTACTGCTCAGTCAATTGGACTACTGCACTAAGGCAAATTAACAATTGGGAAAAACAACTTCGGCTTGAACGAAACAGTCTGCCCTTCGCTTATAATTCTCCGACATTACGTCCGAAAATGACGAATCGGTTATAAGTAGATCGTCCCTTTCGCTGCGTATCCTTACTATACGTTTAATGAGGTTGCTCAAGGAGGAGACGACCGGTCGACAGTGTGCCTTCGGACAGGCGAGTCGTAACCGTAACGGTTGGACCCTCGGTTAAATCTTCTGGCAGATTATCGAATCGGATAGATGAAGCTAAGCGGAGTATGATTGTATCAATCGGGCTGTTTACTGAGCCAATTGTGATGTGTCTCAATTTAGTCAAAATAGGGTGAGTCTGACTGAGTGCCGGATTGTTTCGGATGAAACGAAGAGTAACCGAAGCAGTTTACACCTCAATTGCAATCTACAAACAGCCCGTCTAAGGGGTGCAGGTGATGCGGGCATTGGCCGTTGTGACCAGCCGCTGGCACTGAAAATATATGAAAAATCATTACAGCCATTTGGACTTAGTAAGGTATTTGCTTATGCAGCGTGTGTCTGTGATAGACAGGTCACTTAGGTCTTCGAAGAAGTAATTACCTAATTTTGTTTTGCGCAAATTTGCGAGAGCTGGGCAGGTGCACAGAAGATGAAGAACGGTTTCCTCTTCCTCCTCATCCATGCAGCTTCTGCAAAAATCATTGTAGGGGGCTCCTAATCTGCGAGCGTGTCTTCCTATCAAACAATGTCCTGTTAATGCTTCCACTACGGAGCTGGTTCTATTTCCACTAATAGAGAGAAGTCTCTGAATCCTTTTAGCATCCAGTTTTGGTCAGATTTGCTTGGATGTGGCAATCAATGCTGTTCAATGTTCAATGTTCCACCTGTTGTTGCGACCCTTATTGCCTCCTTAAGGAGAATTTAATGGATTGTATAGGAGCATACGGTTCACTGTTGTTGTTCGAGTGAAAGCAGCTTATTGTAAGGCGAAATGTTCAAACGTTTTTGTGTGAACGGAGAAATTTGCTTGTGTAACATAGGGCAAATCATTCGTGCGCACGAAAACGTCTGATCGTTTCGCCTTACAGAATCTGACCTCTGATTTTATTATCATTCTACGTAAAGCGGATGAAAAGTCAGTTGGTTCGGGTTATGTTCTTCTCTGTTGTTTTTTTTTTAATTTGTATGGTTTTCATAGTCGTGCTTAAGTTCGCGTTCTTTGAGTGTTGGAACCAAGCACCGAGCATAATAAAAAGCAAATGAAGAGTGGACCAAACGGTAAAGTTCTGATTGCAAAATCGGATGCTGTATGCATACTGTATCATCAGTGCAAAAAAGAGCAAAGAGGAAAAAACCGTCTGTAAAAGACGGATGATGTAAATCAAAGTAAAGGTATAAATGAACTAGTGGACAATAAGTTTTTGGTGTTAAACATCTACCGGCGCGAGTAGGCAGTAAAATCGACTTGAATGCTGTGACAGCAAACGGCATGATGCTATCATGCAACTTTAAAGATAGGATAGTTCTGCACCCTATAGGTGGCAGTGTTGTCGATCTCCTAAATAACTCAATCGATTTCAGTAAAATTTTGTGGGTGTGTATGGTTGATACAGTTTGAAAGATAGGACAGTTTTGGACCACGCCCCTCTCGACTCCTTACAGTGAAATTAAGCGTGCTTTTTAAATTTAAAGAACTGCAGTACTGCTATACACTTTATTACTATGTTTCTATTAGACTGTAGTATTCTTGACACGTATTCTGTTTGTAAACACGCGTTGCATTTTTCCGTACAATATCAAAATGGAAATATGAGTGACAGTGACGATCAAGTGACCAAAAAGGAACGAAAAGTTAAAAATGATCAAAGTGCGGGCTGCACTGAAATGTTTACTACGTGTCCACAACGTTTGCTTCACGAAACACGATGTGCGTGGCAATTATTGGTATGAGGTTTCACATCCGCCGGGCGTCTCGTGACGCTCAACTTTTTTTATTTACTTACTTGGGCATCTTTTTAAAACTTGTGGGTTAAAGTCGGAAACATTTGGTGTCCCAAACGATTTAACAGAAGGTTTTGCTTAAGTTATTAATTATATTTATTTATTTATTTATTACAAGCCAGCATCTTAGTCTATTGAATTTAAACTATGTACTTGAATTTATCTTCATGTACATGAGATTGACCTCATTGAAGGAAGGTATCGAACCGTCAGTGACCAGATTGCAAGTGTTTAAACTGAGCTGGAAAAGATGCGTCGATTAGTTAATGTCTCCGACTTCTTCATATCTTTAGTGTACTTGCGGTATGAGCGCAGATATTAACATATGAATTTTATTTTAATTTGTATTTAGTAATTGAAACATAACCTAATCACAAAATCCCATTTCTTTTGTTTGTACGTATTTTTCAGAAAATGACTGACTCAAAGTACTTCACGACCACTAAAAAGGGTGAAATTTTCGAATTGAAATCCGAACTGAATAATGATAAAAAGGAAAAGAAGAAGGAGGCAGTCAAAAAGGTAAATAAAATATGAACAACAAACCAAAGAGTTGTTGCCTAATTGTATGCAATATTTATTAGGTCATTGCTAGCATGACCGTGGGTAAGGATGTTTCGGCGCTGTTTCCGGACGTAGTCAACTGTATGCAGACCGATAACTTGGAGTTGAAGAAGCTTGTTTATCTCTATTTGATGAACTATGCAAAGTCGCAACCGGACATGGCTATTATGGCAGTGAATACATTTGTTAAAGTGAGTAGTATACTAGACAGTTGTTTTTGAGATATTTTCTTTATTACATTACATTTTTGTCTAAATGGACTCAACAAATCTATAAATCTAAGTAATCAATTTGAATAGTTAACATACAACTCTGCAACTGAACTGTTTTGTTTTAATACTTTTATTGTTATAATTTTGTTTTTGTTTTTTTTTTTGCTTGAAGGAATGTCGAATAGTTTTTGATTTGTTTTGGTATATTTGGGCAATCTTTTTGTTTTCTTCATGATTATTTGATTTTTTTTCTTTTATATCATGCAATACATCTCAGATTTACTGATGTAAGGGTCAGAGGTGCCTTAAGTTGTAGTAGGGCTTATCTTACCGGGTGCGATTGGTGCTCTTAGTTTGCGAACCCTATTTCAATTATGTTGCTCAGATGGTGGTGTGTTTGAAATAGCTACAATTCCAACCAAAGTGTTTAACACTTCTCTAGAGCAACACAAGGCCTGATCCACAACAGAAACGGAAATGTTAATCAGGTCGCTGGGTAACGTGGCGGTTTAAAGAAATCTTATTCACCCCTATCGGGAATAAAATTTCCCTGGGAATGTTTCCCATTTAGCAATATGATTTACATTGCTGACAAGGGAAACGTATACTGAGCACTAGAAGAGCCAGGAAGATTTCGAAATATTTAGTAGTTTCAGACGGTGCCTGAGCTGCCTGCGGAATCTATCTTCAAAACCATCTATGATAATACCTTAATTGAGTCGCCAGAATGTTGCTTAGAAGCTTCTTCTTGAAATTGAGTACGGCTCTAGGCATCAATCGCCCGCAATGGGTCATGTTTCTTAGGAGTATTAATTTGTTTAGGTAATGTTTTACTGCATTCAAAGAAAGCTTCTTATAAAGTTCCAGGTTTAGCGCCGTGAATTGGTGAATTCATTACTGTGGCCATCTGCTTTGGGTAAATTTCACCTTAGCAAAATTTACACCGAGTCAACTTCTGGTAACACTTGAGTGTACTTTCCACGAAAAACTTTCCTGGCACTAATATAACAACATGATTCAACATATAACAAGTTAAATCCGTACCTGTTAAGTTGCACAAAGATTTAGTCGATTACTATAAGCCCTAGCAAAGGAGAGGTAGTAAAGCCATGCGGGTATGTGTGCTACCAGTCTTGTAGTACTGTGGTAATAAAAGAGGGCTAAATGATTCGAGTTCTTAGTCTATAGACTAAGGAATCCCTCTACGCCTTGCTTGGTGAGTACCTCTGAATTGGTTAATCATAAGTTGTTGTTCAAAACACCTTCTGTGTCAAGAAATGTGGAGCGGGTTCTTTGTTTATAGAGTGCAATCGTCTCTGTAGACCAGCCTTTGAGGTTTGTGTGTTGGAAATTCGATGGGGGAAGAGCTTTTTAGGAGCATTGTTACTTTTCGTTGTTCCTAAACGTGGTTTGTCAGCAAATAAACATTTGCATTCATCGATACTTTGGAAATAGTGCTTTTTTTTCTACTTCGTTCAGGGCTCTTCGACATCGCCCAACTGTCTTTGACTTAATAGATTCATTGCTTACTGCTTTGGTTGCTGTTAGACTGCCTACGAACATTGTAATCTCAGAAGGGCATACTTTTTGCTACTTTTTCGATGGCAGAGTTTGTACGATTCGTTTCAGTTGATACTCAAAGATAACTTCGGCTCGTGAACCTATTGCTTCCTATACAATTGACCCGACTGTAAGTAGGATCGTACATTCGTTGCATACATTTTTTGGATTATGTTAGAGCGCATACCCCAGCGCAAAGTGCTATCTACGTTGTTCTTCCTTTTCAAGTAAGTTTTAAGTCCAAGATGGTACTTAGATATCGGCTTAGTTGCTGAGGAAAGTTACAAATGTTTTCTATTTAAAGGATAATTGTCTTATTGACCTTTAATCCTTGAGCTTATGAAGACAACCAGCTCTACCTTCCGTCTGTCTGAAATGCATAATTGAAATTTTGAGCAACCCGAAGAGGAGCTTTATTAGAGACTATAATTGCTTCGGGGAAACTGTGGATAATAAAAGAAAAACCAGCTGGGCTTGTGGTACGTTCAAGCTAATTTTGTAGAAGCTGCGCAGGTGAGGATTAAAACGAATACTGTTCTCTATTTTTTCTGTATCAGTTCTGCTCTCTCGTTCTCTCTCCCTCTCTGAAAAGGAAACTTCAATTGGAGCTCTTCTATAGGTTTAGGTACTCTAATGATCCTGGCAATTTTATTGATGCAGACTTTACAAGTCTACCGCACTTCATTAGAAGCTCAAATCTGTTTGTAGCACATCGGGCCTATTACTTGTACGCTCGGGTTAGCGAGCAGCCACTTTAACCCAACTTAATCACCACCAAAGAGGTTTCCGCTATTATATTTCGCAGTCGATTTTCTGGGGCTGAGTCGATGTAATTGGTCCAAGTTACAATAGGTCTGTTCCTTTACTTTTAAATCTTACGAATTTTTACTAGTTCTACGAATTTTTACTAGTTCTACGAATTTTTACGAATTTCTACTCAATGTTCCTTAACTCGAAAAATTCGTAAAAGAGAGCGGCATCGACAGAGCAAGATATTATCCCTTCACTGAGAATCTTACGAATTTTTACTCAACAAATTTCTTGGTGTAAGAATTGAAAAAGCTGTCAGTCTTGTTGTTGTCCTATTTGACATTGTGAGTTAAAATAGTATCGACAGACGGGAAAATAAAATTGAATGTTCTCTTTAGATTCTTTTCGAACGTGGAAACGAATTTCTTCCTCGCTGTGAGGATTAAGAAAGGATCATCTCCTCCACGTAATTTTTAATGCCTTGTCGCTTTTTCCTCTTCTCGAATGCTTGTAGTTCAATCAGTAGTACAAACTCTTTCACATACTAGGATTCTTCAAAAAGAAGGTCAACCTCTAGATGAATCAAATAATCTTGCAAAATTCGTCGTTTACTAGACATTTTAACGACTTTTTGTGCCACTTTTTTGAATTTTTGAATTGTGTATCTGTCATTTTTCATATGTCGTTTTCCATTGGACAAAAAGAAGCGTCCGGGAGAGTCCGGAATCGAAAAAATGCTGTTCCATTGGCACAAAAATACTCTTCTGGTGATTCTGAGAAGAGAATTTCGCTTCTCGATTTCAAGTCAGAATCCACTCAAGAAGCACTCACACAAGTGCAATTTTATGTATTTATTACAAGTCAGTTGACAGCAGCCATAGATTATTTTTTGGCATTTCACCAATACTTTTGTGGATTCTGTCAGAAGCAGTTTTGCTGTTCCATTGGACTTCCGAATGAGTGGATCCCCGAGTGAAACCAATGGAAAACGCCAATAGATTACTACAAAAACGTTCCCTAACTTTTTCGTAAGAGTCTCTCTCTGTGAGAGAATTTATCCCCACCACTGGCATTTCGACAGTTTTTTCCATTCTTACTACAAAAGTAAAGGAACAGAGCTAATACAACTGACTGGGTTTTGTAAGGGTGATTTTTTAAGAGGTTTAGAACTTTTTTTTAAAAAAAAAACACAAAAATTCGGCTGCGTCTCAGGTAGCCCATCCGCTGAGTCCAATTTTGGCATACTCTTTCACACATATCGGCCGGTATCTCACGAATGAATGCATGGATGTTGGCTTCCAGTGCGTCAATCGAAGCGGGCTTGTCCCTATACACATTAGCCTTGGCATACCCCCACAAAAAATAATCTAATGGTGTCAAATCGCACGATCTAGGCGGCCAATTGACCGGCCCGAAACGTGAAATTAACTGTTCACCAAACTCGCCTCGCAATTGCGCCATTGTTTCGCGTGCTGTGTGGCATGTGGCACCGTCTTGTTGAAACCACATATCATGCAAGTCAAGAACTTCCATTTCGGGCAAAAAAAAGTTTGTTATCATCGCTCGGTAGCGTTCACCATTGACAGTAACGCTGCGATTCGCATCATCTTTGAAGAAATATGGCCCAATAATGCCGCCGGCCCATAAACCGCACCAAACAGTGGCTTTTTCGGGATGCATTGGTATCTGTTGCAATGCTTCTGGCTGATCTTCACTCCAAATGCGGCAATTTTGCTTATTTACGTATCCATTCAACCAAAAATGAGCCTCATCGCTGAACACAATTTTTCGATAAAAAAGCAGATCCTCGGCTCGGATGAACATTTCGAACCGAGCACGAATTTTGATAGTAAAATTCAATAATTTGCAAGCGTTGTTCATTTGTAAGACGATCCATGGTTAAATTGCAAACCAAACTGAAGCTGTTTGACAGTGACACAAGGTACTAAACACACGTCAGCTGTCAAAACCAGTGTTGCCAAAACCAAACCAGCTAAAAAATCACCTAGAAGAAAAAGGGCAAAAATGGAAAAATGGCGTCAAGACAACTACATGATGATGTAGGTGTTGCCGGTTGATTGCAGTTGATGACACAAGTGACAATCAAAACCAGAAATGCTTGCACCGAATTTCTACTCGAGTATACGAGTAATTCGATTGTTTTTGTAAAACTTAAATTCACTCGAGTGAACGTTCTCTTTTGCCTAGCGTTGCGCATGAGGTAGTTAAGTTTTTTTGTTAATCCGGATTACATTAATATTATATAATTGAATTGAAATAGGTTAAACAGTTGTTGGTGAGGGGTGTCACAATTCCATCATACATTCATTCCATAATTCAGGTAGTATCATTGCTCATGTGTGCTCGAGCAGAGAGCTATTTCTGTTTCTCCTAAGTTCATAGATTGTCTGTTATTAATTTTTCCAATTCGTCCATTAAAGAAACCTTCAACAAATACTTCGACCTTGCACTTGGAATTAAGCAATAAACCTTCTAAATTTGCAAAAGGATCAATATCCGTTTTTCGTAATTCCAATTTGAATTGAAACAAGACCAGCAACAATTGACTCTGTCCTTATTTTTATTATTCGCTCATTTTTGTAAATAAAACATTCTCCCATTTACCCATATAATAGATGTACCTGTTCCATATCCTTTCATTGGTAGTAAAATTGACATATTTATACATGAGACAAAGTAGGAGTATACTATATTAAAATGAATGAGTTTTTTATGTTTTCCTTTAATTCATGCTAAAAATAAATTTAAGGATTTGCCCTCTTCTCGACTACTTCAGGTAATGTTTGTTTGAATTATGTTGTTTTATGTTATTTTTGTTGGTTTGTTTTTCTTTTTGCAGTTTTGAAATGTTATGCATTTGTTGTATTATTTTTATATGCAATTCCATATGTGTTAGTACACAATCTGAATCTAAACCATGACATAAAATTACATTTTTCTTCTTTTTGGTTTTATTTGTTAATAAATTAAAGCTATTACTTGAAGAAGGGGGACTATGGGTGAATTAGGAACGTCTCGAGTAAACTTTTTGTGAAAGGCAGCCAACTGAGACGTGGGTTTTGTTTTTTTTTTCAATATCCTCGCAAGCATTTTACTTTCGTTGTTGATATATGTATATAAATTTGACTAATGCGGTTTTGTGAGCGACGTTACCTACTTATGAACTGAATTTAAAATTTCATCTGTGACTGGTATTTGTTGTTGAGTTAAAATATACCCGTAGTAGATGAAGACCTAAGGCTGAAAATACACTGGATCAATCAAAACGCTTTGCATTGTTTCATGAAACAAGAGAACATTGTTTCTTAAGAGACATCACGATCACACACCAAAACAAGCGAAACAAAACACACGTTTGTGTTTTGAAGCGTTTTGGTAGTGATTGTCGAAAATACATGGCATATATGCGAGGAACACATACCAAATGCAACAAAACTGTTTCAAACAAACGTTGTTGTCGATAATTGCTTGCTTTCTTATGGCACAACACACAACAAATGAAACGAAATGAAATGAAATAAAAACTTGTTTCGTTGCCGATCGCTGACCTGTTGTTTTTTGCAAAACAAAATTTGAATTCCGGTATTTTTGTTATTTCTTCTTTCGTTGTACTTACTTTTGAGCTTTTGTCTGCTTCTGTATTTATTCTGGGCGTACATTTTTAGGACTTATACGCTGCGTACCTTGTCGTACGACACTTCTTCATTCCCTTTTGGGCACGCATCGCGCATTTATACGTTCCTAGTTTTGTTGGTCGGTTTTTGATTGGATAATAAAACAAGCACAGAAAAGTACGAAAAAGGGCAAAAAAGAATGCAAGAATAAGTTGGGAATTCGCGTTGCCATGTTTGGCACTTTTCAACACATTTACCATCAAGTTCACGACACAAATCGGATCGTGTAAATCCTGACTTACTTTTCAATTGGGACAAGAAGTCCTATCTACAATTTTAAAGATAGGAGATGCCAATAAATTTCCAGTTTGTTTTATTTCAAGAAAACAAAAGTCATTATTTTGTTAACATTCTGTTTCGCTTAGTGTGTGTTAAAAAAAACGTTCCGAATCGAAAATCTTTTGTTTGATCCGGTGTTAAAAGCCCACAAGACATGATAGGAACTTGAAACGTTTTATTACGGAAATGTGTAAAACTGTTGTTAAAATTTACTCGTAGGTACTACTTTTTAAAGGCTTTTACGGGAGTAAGTTAAAAAAAATCTATAACGAAAGCGGAATCGTCTAGATTTTTGTAGAATTAAAAAAAGCACTGCCTTCTCGGATAAGATCGTAATTTAGATATATGCCGTATGTTTCAATATCTATTTTTACGACTTTATGTTTGGAGTGTTTGAATACTACAGTGTAACAATAAAACTAGAGTTTCCACAGTTAATTGCTACAAATCGGATGTTCGAACTTGCTTGGCCAAAGTTTTCTGAGATCCCCAATTCATATGGCTATGGCTATTAAGTCTTTATGATTGCTGTAATGTCCTTAGATAACAATTTACATGAGCGCAAATTGCGAATAGGCAAACAAATCAGTTTAACTGTATTTCAAGAATGAACATTGCTGTCCGTTGTACTACAAAATCTAACATCTATGTAATCTAAAAAAAAAAACCTGATTTAAATAGCAAAATTTATAATTTTCCCGCGAATTAAAATAAATTCTTGGCGCGAATTCATAATACACAAAATACAATCGCGATGAACAAACCCACTAATGAAAAAGTCGTTTGAATTTTACCTTTGAAAATGAAACAGCAGTACGAGCGCTGCGACTAAAAAAGTTTTCGTCTGAATTAAATGTCTGAAACTACGAATATTTGCTGGTTCGCAAATCGCTTTCATGTGAATAGCCGAACAGCGTTAGATAATGCATTTATAAAAATAGGTGAATCAATTGACTCTGCTATATTTCCGTAACCGTAACATTTTTTAACCTTTAATTATTATTGCTACAAGAACTGCTGTCAGCAACAGAAACAATCAATATGGACTTCTGTTTACGTTCTGTCGTCAAACAGACATTTTTCTGTCGCTAATAGTACATTTACCCCTCACCTAAATTCATCATTTCGGCTAAATTCAACATTTCAGGCCAAATGTCCAGCATTTCGCCATACATTTTCAACATTTCCAAATGTTGAATTTCAGCGAAATGTTGAATTTCGTCCCCGCAATTTGTAAGTTTGTCAAATCGAACAAACCTTTTTACAAATTCCGCACGTCATTTATTGACTTTTCAGCCCGCTGACAAAAAAAAAGTAGCTGTCAACAAATCAATAATTTTTCAAGGTGAAAACATGGAGAGAAAAATATATAAAAAATGAAGAACGAAGTGGACTGGACAGACACAGGCGAAGCATTATTTTTTGTTGAGCTGTGGAAAGAGAAAATTATTTTATTTTATTACAGAAAAAAAGATTCTAACACTAGCTGTCATTTGAAATGTTGAAGTTTCAGTGGGAACACCAAACTGGATTTCGAAATTTTTTTTCCGAAATGTTAGGTGCGGGGTAGTACTATAAATTCTGTTGCTCAAAAAATATGTTCTGTTCCTAATTCTGTTTCTGTTTCTGTTCTTTGTCACTTGGTGCTTTAACAAGTTCGTGCTTATTACGGCTATAGCCGTCATATTTTGAGAAACAGAAAAACAAATGACGGCTTTTACCTTTGTTCGATGTAATTTTCCATTGGGACAGAAAAAGTACTTTTTTCAGATTCAAAGCATTTTTTGTGCTCTAGAAATCAGATAGCTGTCAGATTTCATGTTCCATTCCATTGGCCGCAAAAAAAAAACACGTTTTTAAGAGTCACAGCAATTTTGCTCTTTAAAATGTGTTAGGTTTCTTACGTTTGTAGACGATAAGTCTGTGAAAAATAGAGAAAAATTTACATTTGGCTGCTCCAATAGATATCAACATAAATTGAATGGATAATAAGCACAAATTACAACTTACGAACAGCTGACTTTTAAAACACGCACCACCACAAATGCAAAGAAAGAAAAATCTAGTTTTATTTTCCATTGGGCACGAAAAATCTGGAATCCGAGAACAAAATCGGAAAATCTCAGTGGAAAACGACATGAGTTTTGTGTCACACTTATTGCATTTAAGTTCTGTTCGAATGTGTAATCTTTTGCTTCTAAGTTGGAATTACTCATTAGCCGTCATATTCTTCATGTTGGAAAAAGGTCTTTTTTGGACAACCTTTTTGTTAAAACTTCGGAAATAGATTCTCTATTCAGGTATTTTGAATGCAGAATCATGGAAAGAGCTGCTTTAAAACGACTTGAAAAAGTCGACAGTGACTGTCTTTCGGATATAGGGTAAATGCACTAGTATCGGGACAGCAGAACTCAGTCTCCAGACACTTATTTCAGTATCCGGACACCATTAAGATTTATGTTTTCAGGTCATTCATATTATGCCAATGACCAATGTTGTTTAAGTAGTCAACAAGTTCATTAAACTACTGATAATGAAGGGCTTCGTTTCGCGATCATGTTTTTTTGGGCTATCGTTTTGAAATAGTGTGTTTCCGTTTCTTTTTCTTTTACGATTTTTTTGAAGAGTATTTAAAGATCGTCCATTGAAAAATCCGCATTTGCAGATATCATCACACCACTGAACAATTTGTCCTGTTTTTAACCGATTTACCTTTTGCCCTTTAACCGGCCATACTTTTTAGAAAAGCCTAAGCCTGAATATTTTATTGAAAAAAAGGCGTGCGGAAACTGAAACTTATACATATCTCAGTATGTTTTATGACAAACGTCAGCTTTCATTATATTTGTGGAAAATGAACTGGATTAAGATCTGAAACTTATAATTTTAGCAATTAGTTGCTAGTTTTGGCGGTCTATCGTTTCGAATAATCGTTTGGAAAGTTACGGAATGAGTGCCCTGGCCGAATTATGAAAAATATAAATAAAATACGAATATATCGGTTTGCAGCATTTAAAAGCGATCCGGTCCGGACAGTGTGTTTCGACACTGTGTCCGGACCGGATACTGAAAATGCACCCTCAATTTTAGTTTTAGTATCCGGACACTAAAAATTAGGTCAAAACAAATATTTTATCAAAATTTGTTTCTGAACAAGTGAGCTGGTTGTTTTTAAATTGGAAACCACGTCTTCTTCAAAACAATAAATTAAAAACTACTCTTTGAATCACTTCCTTTTTACAATGCTCCCCACTAAATTTTTGTTATCCAAAACGACAAAAACTCCACACTCTCGGACCTTGGCCATTATACTGCCACACAACTTTTAAAGTAAAGTGTGCAGTTGATTCGTTTAAAACTCTGCATTTGTTTGCGTGACATAAATAGATTATATTTTTGTTAAAATTTGAGTTTTTTATAATTGACGTGGCTAAGCAGATCAATTTCGTTGCATGTTCCATAAGCCGCGTTAAATCTGAGATCTGAAAAAGATTTTTGGTGGTCAAAATGGAAAACGACGTAACACTGTCCGCATACTAGTGCCTCTACCCTAGCTGTCAGTCGGCTACAGCCGTCATTTATATGACAAATCAATAGTCGCATGTAGCTAAGTGGCACAAATGACGGCTTTAGCTCAAGATAATCACCCTCATTCCGATCTGCGTTTACGAAGATTTAAAAAACGACAATTTAAATTTGGAATTACGAGAGGCGTTTTTAAATCGTTGAATGCCATTTGTCACTGAACGTCATGTTGAACCTGTTCGCTTACAGCGAACGTCATGTGAGAAACCTTGCTGTCATTCTGTAAGGCGGTGAATGCCCACAAAAAAACGACAAACATCGTGAAAGTAAAACGCCACTCGGAATAAAGGTGAATGTCAAGTCCGGAGTTACTCATGAAGTACAACTTGCAGGTCTCCCTCAGATAATCACCCTCATCGAGCTATCCGTTCGGAACTGAATTTTCCATTCGGAAAAATTCTCCGATGACATATAGCATTGGGTATCATAGACAAACCATACTGAGACCCCCAACTTACAATCCTCTTGCCGCTGGCCCCCTCAGTTTTTTTTCAAATTCGCCATTTTATATTCCTATCGGTGTTATATCAATTCGGAATCCGAATGAATCCGAATGACATGCAAAAACATACAAAAAATACAAAAATAAATGCTGCCAACCTCGGCAGCCGTGGGGAAATGTGAAAGAGTTCGGGAATACCACATTTTACCTTAACTGAATGCCATTGGTTAGTAATTATAAATTTTTTGAAGGTAAATAATTTGATTTGTGTGGTTAATAAAACTATCTAAAGGAGATGTTTTATATACTAGAAATATATTGGGACAAATATGGTTGTGTATTTCCCGCTTTTGGATAAAATTAACTTCGGTTTCGTGTTTAATTTTTTCTTAAATAATAAAGTAAATTTGGTCAAAATGTTTTTATTTTCCCTCAACCAACATACATTCTTAATTTTTCGTAAATATTTTAAGCAAATGTACACTTTTTCCCAAAAAAAAATATTATTCACACGTAACGAACAATTTCAAATTTAACTGATAAAATTCTATGAACGCTGCAAGCCACTTTGCCCAAAGCGGAAGTGGCTCATATTTTTTGGGAGTGTATTGGTGACTCAGAACTTTTGAAGTTACGTGACATTTGTCAATACGAATTTCTATGTATCAATACTAGCGCAGCAAATCGTGACCACTCCGAAAAATATAGCTTGTAGGCTAAGTAACGGGAAATCGGCCGAAGTTGGTGGTCTCAGTATTGTCTCTGTTGGGTATTATGACTTACTTTTGACAGCTTCACGGTGCATTTTTTCCGCAGCTCTCCGACAACTAATTGCTGCGGAATATTTTAATGTGAAATGAACGCGCTTATATCTATGCTTCATTTATTTTGTTTCGAAACGGGTACTTCGAACGCAATTTGTGTTTCGATCAGATTTGACTTAAGCATCTGATTTTTTTTTCCGAGCGGATATCTCGATAGAGGCGAATACTGTTTCCCCATGACTTATGGCTTTTACGATTGAAAAAAAAGCCCTTTCTATCAAAAGATCAAATCTAGAAGTGCTCTTTCTCATTTCCATTTTCATGTCAATTCTTAACACGACAGAACGCAGAAGTTTCCGGAATATTTTTAAAGAATTGCCCTGAGCAAAGAAATAAATTGATTTGGCTTATTATTCACATTTTTTTTTAGAAAACAATAGTATAGTAGTAGTAATAGAAAACCAAATTTCACATGTGGTGTCTACCACTATTGCAAAGATGCTCCAACGAATTTCATTAAAAAGTCCTGGGCAATGTTCTCGACCAGTTAAACAGAAACAGATTATAAGAACTGTATGAGGTGCATAATTTAACATGACTTGAATGCATTTTAAAGGTGCAGGGAAATAACTTCACGGGCAATAACTTCACATGGGAAACAACTTCACCCCGAGTGGAAAATAGTTTCGCTTATTTTATGTGAAGTTATTTCCCACTGAAAGTGAGCTGCCCCCCTGCAACCCCCCTTCTTGGGGTCACTGTTTGTGTTTAGGGGTGGGAGTAGGTGCGAGGTTGAGTGTATGCAAAGTTGTTATTCATAAAGTTAATTTAAATTTTACTAAAATCCTTATAAATATTTCACTAAATTGGTGGTGATGTGTAGGATGCGCTATATCTCTCGATCTTCCGCCACTTCACACTTAATATTTTGTAGGTCACAATAAAAACTAAATAGTTGGCGCAACAGGCATGTTCTAGCATGCGGCCTAGCTTCTTACAACCATTCGCCTTGTGTGAGATTTTCAGTTTTAGGACTAACAGAAGAGATCGACAATTTTATGCCGAGTCTAAATGGCCAATTGAGTAGCTCTTTCATGACATTTATACTTTTGGATGTTTGTCAGACGTTGGCGAGAGTTGGCGCAGTGGAAAAAGAAATCTAAAGTTGGAACTTGCGTTTTTTCAGGATTCGAACCTGGGACCCCTCGCTTAATAGTCCAACACACTAACCACTAAGCCACTGCGTAGTTCACAATGGGTGATTTTATATGGAAAATTTCGCCATTGTGAGTTCGTAAAATTTACCCTGGGCAATATATATGATTTTTAGTATCGGGCCAAGTCATCAGTCGGCCGAGCCAATGCAGTCGACGTATTTTGGCCTTTTGGACTACATCCACATCTTGGTACAGCTCATAGAGTTCGCGGTTGTATCTTCTCCTCCATTCGCCCTCCTCGCACACAGGACCAAAAATCCGCCGAAGAATTTTTCTTTCGAAGGAGCCCAGTATCAGCTCTCCCTTCCTGCTTATCGTCCAGCACTCGGCGCCATAAAGCAGAACTGGCAGGATAAGGGTTCTGTAAAGCATACATTTTGTCCTTCGAGTTAGGAGTTTTGAACCCAATTGCTTTGCCAAACCGAAGTAGCAGCGGTTTCCTAGGGTAATTCTTCGCCGGATCTCCACTAGGATGTCATTTGTGGAGTTCATGTTTACTCCGAGGTAGATAAACTTCTTAACTACCTACCTACCTACCTCGAAATTGTTGCTATCAATAGTGACGGTGGACAGATGCTTGTTTGTTTGCTGACAGCATGTACTTAGTACCTTTTACTACATAATTTTATTGGAACTTTATTGGTTAGGGTGTTCTTATGATCCAAGCTGTTACGCAGTTTATGTTGTTCATTCTGAAATTTAAGAGATACCGTTCGTGTCTACCAAATATCAGATATCAAACGTAAGTGCTGCATAACCGATCAACAATTCTCACACAACTTTTGTTAATACGCAGTGTAGTGTACATATTACGATAAATGCAGTTTTATTTCACACAAAACTACCACTACCATGCTATACTGATTCAAATCGAAACCCAAATATTTTCTTTCCTTTTTTCAATTTTAGTTTAGTGCGTTAAAGTTAATTACATATATAATCCTGTTCGTTTTGGCTTAACTTTATATAGCGTGCAAAGCCCAGTCCTGTCTTATAATAGAAACGTAATTATTTTAGGATTGTGAAGATTCCAACCCGCTGATTCGGGCTCTCGCCGTAAGAACTATGGGCTGCATTCGAGTTGATAAGATTACGGAATATCTGTGTGAACCGTTGAGGAAATGTTTGAAGGATGAAGATCCTTATGTGAGGAAAACTGCAGCCGTTTGTGTCGCCAAGTTATACGACATTTCCTCATCGATGGTAAGCCAATACGCGAATAATCTTCAACAGCCTGGCCAACAATTTTTATTAACATTTCCAGGTAGAAGATCAGGGGTTCTTGGATCAACTGAAGGATCTTTTATCGGACTCAAACCCGATGGTGGTAGCCAATGCAGTAGCGGCTCTAAGTGAAATCAATGAATCCAGTCAATCTGGACAACCGCTGGTTGAGATGAACTCCGTAACAATAAACAAGTTGCTGACAGCTCTCAATGAATGCACCGAATGGGGACAAGTTTTTATTTTGGACTCGTTGGCCAATTACAGTCCAAAAGATGAACGCGAAGCGCAATCAATTTGCGAGAGAATTACTCCACGTTTGGCCCATGCCAATGCTGCTGTTGTTTTGAGTGCTGTCAAGGTCCTGATGAAGCTATTGGAAATGTTGTCCAGCGACAGTGATTTCTGTTCCACTTTGACAAAGAAACTCGCACCACCATTGGTTACCTTGTTATCGTCGGAGCCCGAAGTACAGTATGTGGCTCTTCGTAATATCAATTTGATTGTCCAAAAGCGACCAGATATTCTCAAGCACGAGATGAAGGTGTTCTTTGTCAAGTACAATGATCCGATTTATGTCAAATTGGAGAAGTTGGACATCATGATTCGTTTGGCCAATCAGAGCAATATTGCGCAAGTGTTGAGCGAGTTGAAGGAGTACGCCACAGAGGTTGACGTTGATTTTGTGCGGAAGGCCGTAAGAGCCATTGGACGCTGCGCCATTAAGGTAAGTGAAATAGATTTGCGGACTTTCTGTTTCAGATTCCATTTTACCTGTATACTTTGTTTCGTATACGCTTTTGTCGCAACTAAAAACACGTTTTATCTTAGAATTCGGTGCCTTCGTCGACTAAGACCTTGTGGGCCTTACCAATAGTCAATTTAATTTGTGTTTGTTTTCCAGGTTGAACCTTCAGCCGAAAGATGTGTCTCGACTCTGTTGGACTTGATTCAAACAAAAGTAAACTACGTCGTACAGGAAGCCATCGTTGTGATCAAAGATATTTTCCGTAAATATCCAAACAAGTACGAGAGCATAATCAGCACTCTTTGTGAAAACCTCGACACCCTCGATGAACCAGAGGCTCGAGCTTCAATGGTTTGGATTATCGGAGAGTATGCCGAACGTATTGACAACGCCGATGAGTTGCTAGACAGTTTCCTCGAGGGTTTCCCCGATGAAAATGCTCAAGTTCAATTGCAGCTGTTGACGGCCGTGGTCAAGTTATTCCTCAAGCGGCCATCGGACACTCAGGAGTTGGTGCAGCACGTACTCTCGCTCGCTACTCAAGACTCAGACAATCCAGATTTGCGTGACCGTGGTTTCATTTATTGGCGTTTGCTCTCCACTGATCCAGCTGCCGCCAAAGAAGTTGTATTGGCAGACAAGCCTCTGATTTCTGAAGAGACCGATCTCTTGGAACCGACTCTCTTGGACGAATTAATATGTCACATCAGTTCGTTGGCCAGTGTTTACCATAAGCCACCAACAGCATTTGTTGAGGGTCGCGGAGCTGGTGTGCGCAAATCGCTTCCAAATCGTACTGCTGGAACCGAGGCTCCTGAAGCTCCGTCTGAGGCAACGGTGATTCCAAACCAGGAATCACTCATTGGTGATCTGCTGTCGATGGATATCAACACACCTGCCGCTCCAGCCGCAGCTCCAGCAACTAATAATATTGATTTGTTAGGTGGCGGCCTAGACATTTTGGTATGTAGCCTCAAGCTTTTAGTATTCATGCAATAAGTTAAATTTGTTTATTCAGCTTGGAACTGGACCAACTGAGCCTGCTGCTGGTGGAACCTCGGGCCTTCTGGGGGATATATTCGGTCTGGGATCTGGTGGAATCTCTCCTATGGTACAGATCCCCAAAATCACCTGGCTACCAGCAGAAAAAGGCAAAGGACTGGAAATTCAGGGATCGTTCTCCCGTCGAAACGGACAGATATCAATGGATCTTACATTCACCAACCGCGCGATGCAAGCAATGAGCGCCTTTGCCATCCAATTGAATAAAAACAGTTTTGGCCTGGTTCCAGCGTCTCCGCTACAGGTCGCTCCCTTACCTCCCACACAAAGCTGCGAAGCCAGCCTTCCGTTAGGCACCACTGGTCCCGTTCAGCGCATGGAACCACTCAACAACTTGCAAGTCGCTGTTAAAAATAACGTCGACATCTTTTACTTTGCCTGTCTAGTGCATGGTAATGTTCTGTTTGCTGAAGACGGACAATTGGACAAACGTGTCTTCCTCACAACATGGAAGGAAATACCGGCCGCCAACGAAATTCAGTACAGCTTGTCCGGAGTAAATGGTAACACGGACGCTATCGCTTCGAAAATGACTGCAAACAACATCTTCACAATCGCCAAGCGCAATGTAGAAGGCCAAGATATGCTCTATCAGTCGCTTAAGTTGACCAACAGTATCTGGGTTCTGCTGGAATTGAAATTACAGCCTGGAAATCCAGATGCCACGCTCAGTTTGAAGTCCAGGTCAGTGGAGGTGGCTCCAATGATTTTCGCTGCATATGAAGCCATTATCCGTTCCGCATAAGGACGGATCCTGCAATGAACAGATGAACCATCGTATGTATCGAATATAGGTATACCTTCACATATACAACTTCTAAGTTACCAACACAACAAATTCTAGAAGATTTTAATTAGACTAGCTGCAGGTTCCGGCTAAGGAAACCGCTTACATATTTCTTGTGGCAACAAAAATATCAATTTATTTCATGGATTTCTGTCTTCGGTATATCTGTTTCTATTCCAGCTCGCAACTGATTACTTTTCGCAGATGTTTTGCATAAAGTATACATTTTATTGAAACATTACCGTTGGGTCGAGTTTTTATTTTTATTTTTATTTTTATTTAACATTTTGTTATTCATGTGCACTGAAACATTTGTTGAGTGTATAAAGTATCAATTATTATGTCCTATTAAAGTTATAATATTAAAATAAACAAATAACTAATTATAAAAACATTCCAAAAATGTACTTGTTTTATTCGAAGTGCCTACATAAATAGGTTTGACAATGTCGAGTACCGTCGAACGGGCTAACATTGACCACTTTTGAATTTCAAACAGGTGTATCATTTACGATTTTTGTACGAGAGTAAAACAAATGACACCAGCATAGGGGCTTGCGTTTGTACTTTCATTTTCCGAAGTTAGAATTTGCTTGAATACAGACGTAGTGGTAGTTTCTTAACAAAAACAGGGTGGTCAAAGTTTGACCCGATTTAGGGTAACTTTGACCAGCATATTTATTGTTCTCAAAAATGATAAGTTAGGGTAGTTTTATTCAATTTCATTAGCTGATTATATTAAATTTGATAATTGAATTAACTTCATAGTGCATTGAAGCTTTTCTTGAATGCTAAGCCTATAAAAATATAAATGGTCAATGTTAGCCATTGTGTTGGTTTAACTTTGACCACCCGGTCAAAGTTTGAAAACTCCCGGTCAAAGTTTGAAAGCTCCCGGTCAAAGTTAGCCATTGGCTGATAGATTAAGACATAATTTTCAAATTGATCTCAAAAACTTTCTTAAATTTGAAATATATTGCTAAAAGTATATATTCTTAAAAGGAAACATATTAAACTACTTACTGTTCCTAAAATTTTAATGATTAAGTGTCTTTTTCTAACTGAAAAACATAGAAGTTTCTTAGCACATAAAAAGTAGAGATAGAAGGGTTTCACTACATTAGCTGTCATGTGGACAGAGTTGCCCCTATTCCCTGTATCTTTTTTTCCTCCATCTGTGAACAAATAGCGGTAAGTATAAACCCATAACTATAATTCTAACTTATACTAGAGGCTGCGTAAGTGGATATAAAGAACTTTTTTACTTTTGGTCAAAGTTACCCCCCTTGGTCAATGTTAGCCGGTTTGAGGTAGTGGGAAGCACAACAAAAGCTCTTTAAACTTCCACCCAACATATTTATCAAAAGAGTATTAACATAGATTTGTTACTAGGACTGCAGATGGCTCTTATCTCATTTTTTTAATGCGTTATTAGAAAATTTGTCAATGCGTTTTTGGACACGTCTTTTGATGTGTTTTTTCAAGAGTTTTGTTTTACCCATTCTTGAGGTGTTTTACACGAATTTCTCTACGCTTTTCTCAACCGTTTATCGACACGTTTGATGACAAGATTTTGGACGGTTTTTTTCGAAGCGTTTTACGGTGTTTTTTTTGGTCACGTTTTTCGACTCGCTTCCCTTCAATTTAAACTCTAATGTCGTCTTCGATTGGGGCAAACAGATCAATTAAAAAAATTATTTGTTCTTTATTGAGATTGCTTTTCATTTTCGATTCGTAAAAAAATTTGAAATCTCGATTTTTTGTAAGATTAACATGTACTTAACCTTAAAATTATGTTTGTTACTTCGTTGTTTCGAAACATAAGTTCCTAATAGGATCACGAATTGACACCAGAACGTCGCCAGGACTAAAATGTGTATTCGAATGCTACTTGGGTATGACGTTTAGCTGAAGTTTGCGAATTTTTTTATGGTTGGAAGGATGTGTTTTTTTAACTGGGGTTTGAAACCGCAAGCGTGATTGTCGTAATCGCAATTTTTTCCGATTTTAAATCAGTTTTTTGAATCTAGATTCTTTCTCAGAGCTGCTTCATATTTACCAATAACGTTTTCGTGAAATTTTTCAACTGTAAAGAAACGCATTGCATCGGGTGGACCTATTTTTTTTTTATTATTTATGCACAATTGTTTAAAAATCAATCGAGGCGAAAATTTCGAGTGATTAAATTTAAAGTTTATGCATTGAAGAGTGTCAAAGGCTACACACCCACCTATTCCAATCGCACGAATATCAACAAAAAAGGTTGCAAGTCACCTACCCGATTCCCCCGCAAAATTTTGAAACTAAAACTCTTAAATTTTCTGCCTGTGAATAGGTACATTGGTTTTTAATATCGGGAGGTGCAATTAAAGAACAAAAACAGAATAAACTGTCAGGTTTCTAGATGGAAGGGTATGTGTGCAGCTAATTTACTTTAACATGGCACACATACTTTCCCACAATGTAGCACGGAAAACAGCTTGTAGGCAGTTTCTCTTAAGTTGGTTGACAAACCATACTGAGACTTCCAACTCGCAATGCTCTTGCCGCTGGCCCCATCTTTTTTTTCAAATTCGCCATTTTGTTTTCCTATCTGTGTTATGTCAATTAAGAATCCGTGTGACATGCAAAAACGTACAAAAATTATTGCTGCCAACCGCGGCCAACCGTGATAGGGTTCGGGAAGACTTGCAGAAGCTGTAGGGATGAAGAAGAAGACGTGTCCGTCACTTACCTCATCTGCAGCTGCCATGCCCTATCCAACCTAAGGATGACGCACTTATGAAGCTATTTCCTCAATGATCTTAGCGATCTATGCTCCATCAGCGCTGCCAGCATTCTTGGCTTTATCAAAGGAAGTAAATGGTTCACAACGAGTAACTAGTAAAGGAACCCCTAAACGCCAGTGGTACGCAAAATGGGCCGATTAACGGCCTAAGTGTTTCTATCACCGAGAGCCACTTTAACATAAAATAACATAACATAGGGTTCGGGAATACCACATTTCAACATTATATATTTTTAAAAGGGGATTAATTTCATTTGTTTATGTTTATTAATAAAACAATCTAAAGGTTGTTATAAAGTTATCCTAAGTCGACTAGATTGGTCTGGTCCTGTAACCTGAACGCAAGAACTAGATTGGTCGGGAACGTCATTTTTTCTGCGTCAGCTACATATGAGAATTGTCAGCTTAGTACTCAGTAACGAATTTCTTGACTAGATTCGTCGGTTACCCCTCCATAAACGTCAACTGAAACAGCTGCTCATTTGACCGATTTCCCCCAATCAAAACCGAGATACATTCAGTCTGAGAAGTGTCAGACTTACTTAATTGGATACTTAAACGTCCCCATGGCTTTGCTATTGCTGTCTCAAGAAACCGCCGCAATATCTGAAGGGAACTCCTACAGTATCTTTTTGACGTCACAAAACCCAACTTGGTCCTATTCTCCAGACAAATCAACATATTGACCCAAACTCAATTGAAGCTTGTCAATTGTAATTTGTAAGGCTGATGATCTTGCAAATGTAAAAAAAAAAAAAACCAAAAAACCTACCTTAGGCTATCGAAAGCACAAAGTTTTATGTCTAGCCCAAATCAGGTTTTTAGGAATATATCCATTTATGCAGTTTTCGGTTACCACTTAGGGTCCGCATCGTTGATCTGGATCTAGTCAATATTTTGGGGTTGTTAGTGTAATAACAGCAACCCAACACAAATAAGAGGATACCGTTGATATTGCTTCATTCTAGCTAATAAAGCGAGGGGAGAATCTGCATTACTCGTGAAAGAAACAATAAAACACGGCAACCACTCAATGTTCGAAGAAGAAAGATTAAAATATTCCAAGACAAAGCCTGAAAAAGAAAGACTACTCAGCTTTTTTCAAACATTCACTTCATGGTCAGGTGATTTTAGACCCAAAGCCCAAAGCTTTGTGGCTCAAAATTGGCTTACGCCAAAGGTGGACCACTTTCACCCCAGTGGGACTGCAACATTCTGGCCTACACATAAAAAATAAATGAACTTATTTCCAACTCGAAGTGAAGTTGTTTCCCATGTGAAGTTATTGCCCGTGGAGTTATTTCCCTGCACCCACTAAAATGGTAGAATTTCTACCACTGGGCGAACTCTAGTTCATTTTTAATCCCGGAAGGTCTTGCAAAGAGTTTGAACATTCGAAGAACCAAATTGTCTTCAACGCACTATGCCTTGACTGATAACTTGATAGCACAAGTTGGACCAATGGTGTTCCGACACTGGATCCAAGAAGATGGATTCCGGAGCTGGTGTCTTTGGACCCAACACCAAAGTCTCGGCCCATGGGAATGTGTCCCACGGTTTTTCGAGCGGAAATCCATATGCGATCGAAAATTCCGCCGATCTAATCTCAAAAAAATGTATCAAAGGCGCTAATTTACAAATTTTCTCAGACAGTCAGGCAGCTTTACAAGCTTTACCGTTTAATACAATGCACTGCAAAACAGTAAAATGCTGTCACGAAGCTCTGCAAAACCCTATCCAAACACAACAAGGTAAAATTTGGCTGGGCACCGGGTCATCAGGGTATTGCAGGCAATGAACATGTAAACAAACGAATCTGTTCTCTGTGGACCTGAACCCTACTGCATTGTCAATTGGGCTACTGCGCTAATTAATGAACGGAAAAAACAACTTCGCCTTGAACACTAGAAAAATGTCCCTGACAATAGCAACGATTAATTAATCCCTACTACTACAAGTAGCCTCTGTCCGGAAACAGAATGTAGATTCTGTCTGGAGGATGTGGAATCCTATCTGCGACTGCCCGGCTTTTTATTGGTTAAGAAAACGTAGAGAGACAAGAGACGCGTACACCAGTAACTATTGTGCACTCTGCTACTAAGGACTTATTGAGCTTCATCAGGGAGGTCGCACATCTCTAAGATTAACCTTTCACCATTCATAAAATAGATCTATAAGGTCGGTCAACCACCTTGGCATGGGACTTATTAAAACAAAAAAAATGCCTTAACCGAGTTTTTTTTTAGCAAAAAGCTTAAGACAGTTCGATAAATAATATCTTATACCCTGCCAAGGAAAAGGCAACCCTATTTGCTGTTCATCTTAAGGAAACATTCGAGCAACCTGCAGAAAAGGAATTGACATTGACAGCCAAAATTAATTACCAAGGAATCAGCGAGAGTTAAATAACGAATTGAAAGGAAAACACCAGGTTATGTATTGGTAAGGGGGCAAATACTAACAGAATTATCTTAAAAGTGTCCGAAGAATAATAATGATGAACTTAAAAGAATTCCACGGACCGATGGTAGACAACTACCAAAAATATTTGGAAAATTATTCTCAATTCAAACGAATATTTCATAGCGAATTGGCACCTGGTGCCCGTTAAGAAGAAAACACTCCATTATATTCAACAAGTGTAGTATTTCCAGTGTTGTAGGGAATGCACTGGAAACCAAATAAATTCAGTAATTTTTTAGGCATTTCGTCAAGTATTGCCCCAAGGGTAAGAATGTAAATTGAAAATGCATCTCCCTGAGAGTTATTTGCATTCTTAAATCAAGCATTAGGTACATTTCCGTGCAAAAAATAAATGAAAATCAGTACTCGGATCTGAAGAAAATAACGGCAGGCGTACCACAAGGCAATGTCCTGGAACCAATATAACAAAAAACTTCGTATTTATCAATCCTTCTTCTTTTTTTTTCAATATGTGGATTGTGCGATATTTTTTAATCTTCCTCAACAGGCATTTGCAAATAATTACTCGATACGCTCGCATTTTGTTCTTCCGCGAGGGTTTTGGCGAACCGTTGCCGATTATTCTATCGGAATTCACAGTGGCGCAAGCAAAACATGTTTTGACTGAAGAAAAGAAAACTTGCTTTGAAATTGAAATCTGAATTTTTCATTACATGGTTTTAAAGATGATATCAGACAAGTGATGGCCTCCGTTTACGATGCACTGAGATACCCGATTTTCGAAGCTCCTCTGAACTCTTTGAAGCATATCGATGGGTATGTTCGCTATTGCTTCACGAATGTTGTCCTTCGAATGATTTAACATTCGAGGCCGATCGGTGTAAACGAAAGATTTAAGGTAACCCCATACAAAAAAAAATAAATCGCACGGAGCCAAATCAGGTGAGCGGCGCCGGCCACGTAAGGTCGGCCCTCAAGGAGATTAGTCGATCGGGGAAATGTTCCCTCAAAAGAAGATCCATCGATGCTCGTGCTGTGTGGGCCGTGGCTCCATCTTGTTGAAACCACAAATCACCAAGGTCCAGTTCATCGAGTTTTGGGATGAAAAATCATCATCAATCATCTCTCTGTAGCGAGCTGCATTCACCGTAACAGTACGTTCGTTTTCTTCGAAAAAGTAAGGACCAACAGCACACCATACGGTGACACGTTCACAACTCATTGGCGTCTAATGAATTTCACGTGGATTGTGATCACTCCAATATCGCCTGCGGAATGGATGTTTAAGCGAGTACGGAAAGCACGTTGAGTGGAAATCATATAACGACCGTTAAAAAAGTAAGCCTCGCAGGCAAATGCGCATTGCTCTTCGTCCAATGCATGATGTCGACTGACTGCGGCGTAGATGAAACTTCAGGAAGTCCCCTAAAAAATGAGACACTCTGCACCCACATACGACCACTCCCCCTCCACTTGGCGCCAAAAACAAATCAGCAAGTTCATGCCGCACCCTGTACTACATATTCGGTATCGATCGAATGGCAAAAGACCGAACGACGATATTATCCTAGTTCCGTCAGAAAAGGCACTTTTTACAGTTTTACAGCCGTTCACTGACACTACAACTCGGGGCGTTTCGGCAGGATGGCGACTAAATGATCACAGGTTTGTACAAATGCACGCATACAGGGTGGGCCAAACGAAGACATCCGATGTTGTTTGGCTCTCATTTTTTTTTTCTAAATGAAAAACTTCAATTCTGCTTTTTTGATTATGTTTATTTGAACCTTTAGAGTTTTAAGTCAAGAAGATGATATGGCCCACCCTGTACGTTAGATAGACGGTCTTAAATTGCTGTTTGCACACCTGAACGTACCTGAGTATCAACCACAAACTGAGCGTTTGTCGCACAATATGAACAAATCGGATTATATGCGTTCGGTTTTTTGCCGCCAGGTAAAAAATGATGACTTGAAAAGAGTGTTAGATTAACTAGAGGCGGACCATTTCCCCGGAAACCCAAACAATTTGCCAAATTCACGCCCATAGAGCGGAGTTTGTTAGTGAGGAAGTTCGTTTTCCAGCATTAAAAATTACTGTTATACCAAGCAGTAGAACAGAAAATCAATGAAATATTCCCTTTAAATGTAGGTATATAAAAGATAAAACGTTTTAGCCAAGTTAATTGCACTAGCCGCATTGAATCAAAAGCCATCCTTGCAGTTATCCCACTGGCTCATAGAATATTCAACTATAGTGATAGTGAGCCAATCCGCCTCCCTGGCTTACAGCAGAACCTTGCCAAATCCCATTAAAAGATAAAGCAGTACCTTTGTACTGCTGTGCATTGTCAGCCTGTAATAAGAACTAAGAATAAGCCCCTTTAATCCCGAAACATCACTATGATAATTACAAAATAAACTATTCAGAAGATAAACGTATGCACAGAGATGTTATATACCTGCATTCATATGCTTTTTCAAAGGTCATTGCATAGGCAGCTTTCCTATTTTATAGACCCGAAGAGTGTGGCTGTGCGTTGGCATTTATTAATACCCCCATATCGTTTACCAACCTCCCCCAATACAGCTTTCATTCCACTGACATAAAGTTGAATGAATATAAAAACAGCTTTCCACAACGTCAGCGCCAGGATATATGCTCGCCAGATACAGATAGTAAAAATAAAATCCCCTTTTGTAGTGCGCCAACTCTGTAGATAAAGTGTTTGAAGTTTTCATTCAAGGAAGAACAGCTCAGAACTTCTGGTTATAGGGAAAAATGGCGCTGGAATACTTGTGAAAACCTTCCCTGTTCGTGAAAACTTGTAATATATTTAATACTAGTTTAATAAAGTAGTACTTTTAAAAAAATATCCTTTCGAGTGTTGTGTGCTTGCTTTGCCAATTCGGAAAATAAAATCGCCTAAGGATACTAATCGAACCATAGTACATGTACATATATATGCAAAGAAAAGAAAAAAAAATGAATTGAAAAGAAGGAAAAAGTGCTTTTGTCGTCAGCTATTTAGCTACGTGTTGATTGGAACTCTAATTATTTATGCTAAACTTTTCATGTACTACGTCTCGGAAAAGAATATTATGTTCTTACGGATTACTCGTATATATTTCAGATGCAACTACCATTGTTACTTGTTACAAAAAAAATGATGGAACTGTGAAGTACACCGAGTACAATTACCACTCACAAGCGATTGACGACAAACGACGACGCGAAGAGCACTCCACTTAGCTACAAAAGAGCCATTAAACACTATTAAAGGTAATAAACAATTGCATCATTAATTATCGTTAATGTCATAATTGAATACACAGCTTAATATCCTCGAACAAAGTCGATCCTAAGGTCCTTGATATCCTCTCGCTCCCACTCCTATGTAGACACCTCTGTGGTGGCAGATACTGGTAGACCTGTTGATAAATTCTCCTTTTTTGCTCTTAGAATTATTTCGTCTTTTGCATTGGAACTAGGTAAATCCTTTGATCTTTAACACTTCTGCGGGTGTGCCTTCCCTATGCCTATGTCCAATTTTGGGCTTATATAAGTGCAATATTCGTGTTACATAACTGAGTAATCGGCATATAGCCATCAAGGTTAAACACAAGAACTTCGAGAGTATGCATTGCATTGAACGATTTTTGAATAGCAATTTGAAGGAGAGAACTTCTTTCTTCTCGCTGTCCAATTAGCACGAATACAGACGCGCGTTGAAGTGCATTTTTAATTTGAGGTTTCGATTTTAGTTTCGAATGGTTTTGTTAATTGAGTAAAGTGTAATTAAATGTGCGCTATGTTGACAGTGCAATTACGGGCCTTCACTCAAAATGACGTTTTCGAAAAGAAAATATTTATATTTGTGGCTAATATCTTAATAGGATTCTATTTTGGAATCTGCCTGCGATTTTCAGTCGACACATTTATAATTGATGATCATATTTTGAGCACACAGATAAAACGAATCGAAAAAAGGTCCGAAACTGAAAAGCAGCAACAATTTTCATATATTCGTACGATATTTTGGAGGATGAATGAATCCTTAGAGGAGTTATTTCTGACCAATGTCAGTTATAGAAAATTAACCCATTTTATGGGGGCTGTCATTGCGTTTTAATTATAAATGGCATCTCATACCGCTATACTTGAAATCATTTTTGGTGTCCAGGGCACTCATTCCGTAGCTTTTCAGACGATTATCGTCGAAACGATAGACCTCGAAAACTTGCGACTGATTACAAAAATTACGAGTTTGAGAGCTTAATTCTATTTATTTTCCACAAATGTAATGAAAGCTGACGATAGTGTTAAAAATTCGGGCAGAATATAACTGATTATGGTACTCAAAGTTTCAAATGCGATATCGTCCAGACGATTAGATATTGTCATAAACAATCTGCCTCCAGGCTAAATTTTTCGAACTCACAATGGCGAAATACAGTACTATCCATTGTGACCTAAAAAGTATTTAGTGTACAGAATTAAAATGATAATTATTAAGGCCCATTGTATTGAAATTAGTTAAAGCTCGAGCTGCTCGAGTTGATCAAGAAATGATTGATATTTGTGTTCGAAAGTCGGGAAAATATTGTAGCGTGGAACATAAAATGGTGAAGTGTAAGCGACCCATTAGTCATCAAACAAGTTCCACTTCCAATTGTAAAAACAGAGAGTTGGAATTTGGGGTTTTTAGTAGTCCACTGTTGAAGCGAAAAATGTTCATCTAAAATGATATTAGCCCTGTTTTTTTGAGCTTCGATCTCAGCAAATTAAAGTAAAGTAAGAAAATGTGCACATAAACGATTCCCAGCAGCTTTCTGTACAGTAGGTTTTATCGATGAAATGTTTGCATTCTGTCCTATTGACAGGTACGAGTATGACATTCAAGCAAAACAAAAACCCAAAAATAACGAAAAAAACGGCTTCAAAATTTAAATTTTTCAGGATGAATAATTCGCAGAAAACTGTAAGACTTTTCAAATTTGCTTTGACTCGTAATCATAGAACTCAATTCTCATATAGGTATTAGGTGACTTAATTGGGACATCTACAAGTTCAGCGACTGAAGCATTTCAGTATTTTTTTTGGTGACAGCAGCACTAGTTCCGAGGACTCAGCAGAAGAAAACAACATTTGAAACTCGAGATTTTAATCAATTCCGACATTACCATGATAGGGGAACTAAAAATAATGGGTCTCGCAATTTTGTCCGTCTGTTCGTTGTGTCCTGAGATCCACAACCTAAACGGTTGGACAGATTTGTTTCAATCTTCAGACTTGGATAGTGTGTGGGTTACAGTTCGGTCGACATTTTCTTTTTTGCATGGTAGACCTATTTTTATCGGTACTTTCCATGCAACGGTTTTAAACAAGTTTGAAAACAGAAAATTATATTTGAGGTTAAGTAGGTGGGGTTAAGGTCACTGCATACCTTCACAGTTTTGTGCAACGAAAAAACAAAAAATTCAAATAACGGTACTTTTGAAAATATTGGTCTTATCCAAAAAACGATTTCACAAACATTTACATTTGAGGTACCTAAAATGGTCGTATCTAACTTGACAGCTCAGTTCTTATTTTTTTCTAAATTATCGTAAAATGTTTTTTTGACAAAAAGGAATTTTTTTCAAATTACGTTTTCTTTAGTTTACATGAAAACGGCTCTAACTATTTTGCGATTTTGACCAAAATTAATAGTTTTACTTGGAGTAAATTTTTCAAAAAATGTAAAGTACAAATTTGTTGCAGTGAGATATTTTATGGATCGTTTTAGTGTAGTTCTGAATTTCGATGAAAAGCAAAAGATCGTTGAGCGAGAATTCGAAACTCCTGTTGCTGACGAGGTCGAGGTGGTATTTGTACGGACGTCAATGCCGAACGCACCCATCGATAATCCACTGTGACACATCGATGAATTTACTTTTGATGTAAACGACTATTTCGTTTAATTGAAGTTGGAGAATAGTTTTTTTTAAAAGAAATAAAGATAAACGGCAGCGGAGGAAGATTGATTAAAGAAAAATATCTATAATTTTTAGTTCTACGTATTCTTTTCTGCTTTCAGTTCCAAAAAAAAACATCGATAAGTTTTCGCACGATGTTTGCTATGGTAGGCAACTGTATTACATTTTGAACGTACCTATTTATTTGATACTAGCTGAGCCGGCGAACTTCGTACCGCCTAGAATTGATTAAATTTTTTCAGCGCTAATGATTGAATCGAGTTGGTCCGGTCAGAATTTCTCAATCAACCAAAGCAGAATGTGGGCAATCGGCAATCCTCGCTTCTGCCATTCGACCGAGTACATCCAGAAACGCGATTGTACAAAAACACTGTTTTCGTTTTGAGGTTTTGTTTAAAAAATCGTGAGTGATGTCATTGCGGTTGCTCGAAGTTTGTCCGGGAAGTAAGAATAACCGTTTGGATAATTTTTTTTTCCGCTTCACATTCGATAAAGGCGCTAGAGAACATTAAATAACAGTAGTTGCTGGATTTCTTGGGCGAGTTGTCAATTTGTAAAAATGATAGTATACGAATAACGAACACAATATACCTGCCCTTCTTTCTACCAAGCGATATGCGCCGTACGGCTTACTAACAAATAGGCCACAGACGATTGTGCCCCCTTAGCAGAGCAAGGCCAGAACTACCGGGTCAACCATACCCACAAACAAAATTTCATTGAAATTGGTTGAGTTCATTGACTTATTATAAATGGACTGCTAGTAGACAACTTCGCATTGGTTCCAACATAAGCGCTAGCTCACGTGGTTCGGAGCGGAATAATTTGGAAACTCACATCTGACTTAAGCAATTGATTTAAGCAATTTATTTATGATGAATTAAATTCTCATATGCTTGAACGTGATATTCTTGACAGTCATAAGCATTTATTGATCAGAAATGTGATTGAAATAGGTATACGCTAAAGTGTTATTACATCATATTTCTAAAATTAATAATGAAAAACATCATTCGCAATAAATATACAAAAGTTGTGCAATTTATGGGACAATAAGAAATGATTTTTTATTGAAATTTTGTCTACCGCAATTGCGGAAAAGAAACAGCCAAAATCTAGGCTCTGTGGTTGGTTTGACACAACTGCTACCGAATATCCAACGTTGCAATGTAATTATGCGTTTGCAACCCAGAAGTGTCTTTCAAATTTTCGTTATTTCGCTCCAGCAAATAGCAGTGGATCGGCACTTTCTACCAAACTTATTAGAACTACGTTGAAAATTTATAGATATTGTCGGGAATGTTAAAATCTATTTGTTGGAAGCTGCCTGTAAGTTCAGTGCTGCCAAAGCAGGGGTATTTCTTTTATTTTTGAGTGTTCTCGGTATTATCAAGAAATAAACGTTAGTTTAAAATAGATTTTTTACCAAAGATGCATTGACAGCTCCTTCTTTCTCTCCTATTCCTAAATCTGAATAAATTGTCATCACAATTTGACAAGCCGATAGTTATCTAGCTATCAATTGAACGCAGCAAAAGTATTTTCGATTGATGATTTTGAATCTCGAGCATCCATTACCGGTTTTTTTGCACTTTTCAGATGAAGTTTCCATTTCCATTGCCAGCGGGGGTGTCTTCTGGAGTTGCGCTTTTTGCCAAGTTAGTTCGCACCAAAGATCTAAGAAACGCTCCCAATGACAGTACTCGCAACGCAAAGCCCAAGCTTACAGTAAGTGCACAAATGTTCGGACAAATGGTAAAAATAAATAAATTTTATTATTAAAATGTATTTGCCTCTATTAGAAATGCCTGACGACTTTGGATTTAACCTCATTGGGAGTAGGGTCTTGTTGCGGAACTGGAATGTACCTGGTAGCGGGAATGGTAGCGAAAAATATAGCAGGACCAGGTGTTATATTGAGCTTCATAATAGCAGCGGTAGCAAGTATATTCTCAGGTAGGTCTGAACGTTCTCAAATAAACCAACAGACTAATAGCTCCTGCTTAATTTGCACACCGAAGGCGCTTGCTATGCTGAGTTCGGAGTCCGAGTGCCAAATACTTCAGGATCTGCATACATGTATTCCTATGTTGCTGTTGGGGAATTTGTTGCATTTGTTATTGGCTGGAATATGATACTCGAGTATTTAATTGGTAATGGCTTTTGAGTTCTTTTCTGAATTTTTGCTGTACTAATACAATTTATTTGAAGGTACGAGTGCCTGCGCATGCGCATTAAGTTCTAGTTTTGATTCGTTGACAGGTGGTCAAATAGGACAGAGTATTGCAGAACATGTTGGCACCATTTTCGGTTGGTTTTTCATTGCTATTTGTTTTTGTTTCTTTATGTATAATTATTGTTTTGTAGGTAAGCCTCCTGATTTTATTGCTTTTGGCATCACGCTATTAATGATGTGCGTACTTGCAATGGGAGCCAGCAAATCGGTTTTATTTAATAATTCGCTCAATATTCTAAATCTGGCTTCCTGGGTGTTTGTTATGACAGCGGGCCTATTTTATGTAGATACAAATACTTGGACTGAACATCAAGGATTCATACCATTCGGTTGGAGTGGTGTAAGTTATTTCAAATTTAAACTGTGGTATCTGAAATGAAAATGAAAAATTCCTCTTTATTCGTAGGTATTTTCCGGTGCTGCAACATGTTTTTATGCGTTTATAGGATTCGATATAATTGCAACAACCGGAGAGGAGGCAAACAATCCACAAAAGAGCATCCCCAAGGCAATAGTTTTGTCATTGCTTATTGTTTTATTCGCATATGTCACCACCAGCCTGATATTAACATTAGTTGGTAAGTTTATTTTAAAGTTTTAGGTTAGGTTAGGTTAGGTTAGGTTGAGTGGGGTTGTGAGATCGCACCAAGACGGGCCCATCGCCATCCTAATTGTAACAGATGCATAATTGTTGAATGTGAAAAGTTGGACCGTTAAATGAGACTCTTGATGATGAGATTGTGGTTGAAAGGATTTGTTTCTAGATTTAACAACTTCAGTTCATAAAATTTAGGCGTCGAACTTAGATAAAAAATAATCCAAATCGCTGTAGCTATTTAACAAGCTAACGATAGGCGTGTTTTTTTGAGCTTCGTTCTCAGCAAAGCAAAGTAAAGTAGGATTTTCAGCACGCAATTACAGCAACTACACTCTACTTGACACTTTGAGACTCGCAGTAGTGGTTGTAATAAGTGTGCTGAAAATCCTCTTTTAATTTGCTTTGCTGAGATCGAAGCTCAAAAAAACACGACTGATATCAAAAAACGTCGGAACTTGTAATTCAAACGGATTTTGTTTGTCACTTCTTTTGTTGGAAAAAGGAATGCTCCAATTTAAATTATTTAGTTTCATACAATAATTTAAGGTGGGGGATTTTCTACTTTCCTTTTAAGCTTATTCGCGCATTTCATTGACCGCTACAAATTTAATTTCATCCGTTAATGCACTATGTTCTGAATTTTATTAACGAACTTCACCACCACTCTTGATTGATTTTCCAAATTTGTTTACTTCTAATTAAGTTTGATTGACAGTTCAATAAATTGAGCTCCCTCCCTCTTTTTCAATTTAGCTCGCAGCTTTACGCTACAGTGAACAATTTCCCTGAGAGGAAAATTTCACAATGCTGGAGTTCCAGCGCAAATAATAAAACCTAAATTTTTTTTATGCATTTTGCTACGGCGATAGTGTTCTAGCTGTCAGTGAAAAGAGTCCATTTTAAGTATGTCAATCATCGGCTACTGGTAACATTAAAACTCAAATTAATGTGGTATTCGATTGGGCACTAGGTCACTTTTTATGTTCGTTTGGTACAAAAACAACAATCAAAAATTTCAGATTTCAGAGCTCTTTTGCGAATCTGGATTTTTACTCCGAGTTGCTTCAGATTTATCAATACAATTGCGTTTGAGTTTGACAGCAAGTGGAGTTTGTTTAATGTCTTCGTGAAACTAAAAAGCAAGGCATTCCATCGGGTGGATCTACACCAAAAGAGCAAGTGACGTTTTTAAGTTCGATTAGACACACGAAATCTGAAATCTGAGAGCGAATCTGAAAAGCCCAATCGAATACTACATTATCATGCTCTTTTTGACACATTAAGTCGCAGATAGATTGTAAAAAGACATCAAATTCCACGCAATCAGGCTATTATTTAAACTCAGCGTAGAATCTGCTCAACTATATGTACCCTCTAAAATGGCCTTACCCAGGAAAATGTGATTTTAGTATTGAAACGTAAAAAGAGTTTTATTTACGACGGCTACTTCTCAGAAGAGTGACACTGACAGCTTGAGAACCCCGTTAATTCATATTTGTTTTAAATTTTTATTGTATATATTTGGGATCATGTTCACTGTGAACAAAGAAACTTCAATTTTTGACAACACTGCTCTTGGAACATTTTGATTCTGATTCCAGATTAAAATGTGATTAAATTCTAAATAAATAATTTATTTCGTTCTTCAGTTTTGCAATCAGACTAATTTTGATTTGGTGAAATTTCGTGTAAAATATGATAATTCGCTCCGCAATATTGAGCACGAACTGAAATAATATTGTGGTGTGGAATGTATAGTGGAACCTAACATGGTGATGTGTAAACAACCCCCCATTATTCACGAAACAAGTTCCACTTATATTTGGAGACTCGAATCTGTCAAATAAGTGGAGAGCTAAGTGAGCTAATTCTGGAACCATCGACTTTGTTCGGGACGAACCGGAATTCACTTGAAATTTCCCGATAGATGGCGGAGTGGATATAAAAGGCAGATTTGAGAACAGGAAGGAACAGTTGATTTTTAAACGGTGATTGATGAAGTTCGAAACAGTAATCGGTTGTGAAGATAAAGAAGTGTGAAGTAATACAGTGAATTAAGTGATTGGGGACGTTCAAGTATCGGCGCAGGGTCATAAGTCCACAGGCCAAAAGTCCACAATGGACTTTTGACCCACCTAGGTGGGTTATAAGTCCACAAATCCATTGTGGACTTATAACCCACCTAGGTGAGCCAAAAGTTCACATTAATTTGGGCCATAAGTTCACAATTTTAAAATGAAAGTAGGCCATAAGTCCACAATTATCCCTATGACTAAAAAATAAATTAAAACAAGATACACGTGTTACATAAAATCCTGCAAGGCTAGCTTCATTTACGACACAGAGTTCAAAAAAATATCCAAAATATGTGATGCCCTTCATCCACATCCTGACACAATCGGATATGTTTACAAGGATGCAACTAATTAATTCTTGTTGACGGCACCTTTAATGTTCTTCCATTAGGTGAATGGAAGCAATTATTAGTTGTCTGTGTAGCACATTCAGAGCATGTATGTATACCGAGCATTACTTACTTATTCTTAAAGTTAATTAAAAAGTTCGTATTCATTGTTCAAAATAATTTTAAAATTACAGTATTTTATTAAAATTCGCGCGAATTTTTCAAAATAACTTTATAAATTTTTTGAACAATTCACAAACTTTTTAATATAAATTGTTTTTGAAAAACTTTTTGTGTTTAAATAAAATACTGTAAAAATTTACAAACTTTTTAGTATAAATTGTTTTTGAAAAACTTTTTGTGTTTAAATAAAATACTGTAAAAATTTATAAAGTTATTTTGAAAAATTCGCGCGAATTTTTCAAAATAACTTTATAAATTTTTGGAACAATTTACAAACTTTTTAGTATAAATTGTTTTTGAAAAACTTTTTGTGTTTAAATAAAATACTGTAAAAATTTATAAAGTTATTTTGAAAAATTCGCGCGAATTTTTCAAAATAACTTTATAAATTTTTGGAACAATTTACAAACTTTTTAGTATAAATTGTTTTTGAAAAACTTTTTGTGTTTAAATAAAATACTGTAAAAATTTATAAAGCGAATTTATTATTATATTTTTTATCTACAATAACAAAAACGCTCTTCAACAACTTCCTTTGATAGACTCTTATCAGCCAGTGAAGGCTTACCGATATACTCTGAGATTGAAAAATTGAACAAACATCAACACCTAACTGAAAATAAGATCTACCTGAAAAGAATTAACAAAAAATTTTTCAACTTGTGCAATTTGTTTACATTTTGTGTCAATCCGCTCCTGAAATATTGTTCAAGAGACACATCATAGTCTAAGAGAGAATCAAAGAAAACCGCCTAATTTTGTTGTACTTTAAATTATGAGAATTGTGGACTATGACCGACCATAGTGAGCCAAAAGACCACAGTCAGTGAGTCAAAAGTCCACAAGAATTTTGTGTGGACTTTTGGCTCACCTAGGTGGGTCATAAGTCCACAATGGATTTGTGGACTTATAACCCACCTAGGTGGGTTAAAAGTCCATTGTGGACTTTTGGCCTGTGGACTTATGACCCTGCGCCTCAAGTATCTGGTTTAGTAAGTCTGACAGCTGTGACTATAGATGTATCTCGGTTTTGATTGCTGGAAATCGGTCATATGAGCAGCTGTTTCAGTTGACGTTTGTGGAGGGGTAGCCGACGAATCTAGTGAAGAAATTCGTGCGTAAGTTGACAGTTCTCTATGCGGCTGACGTTGAAAAAGTGAAGTTCCGGATCAGGCTTGTTTCTGCATTTAGGTAACATCTTATCCAGACCAATCTAGTCGACTTAAAATAACGCTATGATCAAGAATCTGTCCTTCGGGCTGGCGGTTATATCGCTACGTCCGTTTTTTACTACTTGCCTCATATGACTGCCGTATTTATGCCGAGCTCCAACGGCTGAATCAAGAAGCTTTCTCAGTACAGTTACTCCCGCGGGTGTTTGGCAGACATTTTTAAATCCCTCGCTCAGTAGCTTACCACTTATAGTCACTGCACCCTCAAGTTGAGAATACATTTTAGATGGTCTCGAACGGTTATATACGAGTACATGCATTATTTGAGGATTTAAACTTTCCAATAGCAATTTCATTTCAAACACGCAACGTCCTTCTGTTCCATTTTCAGTACCTTATGATGAAATAAACGCTGGAGCGGCTTTAGTACAAATGTGGTCGTATGTTGGGGCTCCAAAATGTAGAGCCATTGTTGCGGTTGGTGCAACAGCCGGCCTTTCCGTTGCAATGTTTGGTTCAATGTTTCCAATGCCAAGAGTGATCTATGCCATGGCCCAGGATGGTCTTATATTCAAGTAAGTATTCCAAAAAATAATTTATAATAATTTTAATAATTTCAATAATTTTTTAGGCAATTGTCTCAACTGTGGGAACGCACAAATGTTCCAGGAATAGCAACACTTGGAAGCGGCGTTGCCGCCGCCCTGGTAGCCTTAACTATTCGCCTCGAGATCTTGGTCGAAATGATGTCGATTGGAACTCTATTGGCATACACACTTGTCTCGACATGCGTGCTTGTGCTCAGATATCAGCCCTACAGCACGTCCTTGGTGGAACTACTACCTGCTCAACTGAGAACTCCGATGCCTCCAAGTACTCCTGACCCGACAGCGGAAAAGACCACAAACAACCTAACCATCAAACGAATAACTCGAGGATCTCCAGACTCGGACGATTCCTTCATAGATGACAGCCCCGACGGGTATATGGGAAGAGATGATCAGTTCTTGGTGTCCGATAGATCGGAGAATAAGTTCTACGGTAGTGTTCACGGCGCTCCAACAGGTCCGACTGGAAACGCTACTGCATTCGACACTATCGGAGTTGGTCTGTTGGGCAGAAAGCTGCAAGAGTTCTCCTATATGTGTCCGGGGTTGTTTCCGTGGGTTAATCCCGGACCAGCAACATCCGACAGTGGTAAGCATATTTGACCAGGTTCGAAATTAAATTCTCCCACAACGTTTGCAATTTTTGTCAGGAATGTTTGTAACCAAGCTGGTCGGTGTGATGTATATATTGATATTCTTCTTGGACTTGTTCGCTGCGATAGGATGGTCGGGAAAGTTTGCTGGCTTCGTTTTCTCAATATTAGTTATAGGCATTTTTGTGATATTACTAACTATATCCAGGCAACCGCAAAACAGGTAAGCATGACTTTTCGCAATTGGAACTTCTGTCGTCTTGATGTTTGTTTGTCTTTTGTTGGTTTAGGTATGCCCTTGCATTTCTAACACCTGGACTTCCGTACATTCCAGCAATTGCAATAACAGTGAACATATACTTGATATTCAAATTAAGTATATTAACATTAGTTAGATTTACAATTTGGATGTCTATAGGCCTGATTGTATATTTTTACTACGGCATAACTCATAGCACACTAGAGAACTCTTCCGAGGAGATTGAACTGCGAGTGGATGAGGCTTACGTAAGTATTTCGATTGTGTTGTCGTGTTTCTTTTCAGCTTTTGAATGAACTAAAGCCATCAGTTGAATTTGTTGTCGGTGGTTTTCTCGTATAAAATCGATCCCAATTGATTTCAGTGACTTCGGCCAGAAGCAGGCTCAATCCGTGGAATTGTTTTCGAAGGAACTCGAAGATTAATTTTTGCAAACAGACATTTTTTTAGTATACAGAACTATAACAGACAAACCTTGTTATGCTTTAAATGATTTCAGCAAGCTTAAGAGTTTCGACTAGTTCTGGTCCTGAAAAATTGAAGTTCTTTGGAAATACATATGTTTCTTTTTAAAAATGCACAAAAGTGAACAGAACTATCATTAATCATCTGTCGATAGCGCAATCCATTTACCGTAACTGTTGATCCAACCTCATTTTCGAAAAAGGAAGGTCCAATGACCCCACCGCTCCAAACAGTCACACGTTGAGGATGGAGAGGCTCCTCAACAATAACTCTTGGGTTTTCCGAGGCCCAGATGCGACAATTTTGCTTGTTGACGTAGCCACCGAGGTGGAAATGGGCCTCATCAGTCAAGATGATTTTTCGATTGTTTTGCGAACTGAGACTGCAAGATTTTCAGCATTTTTGTAGTGAATTTTAATAATTTCAATTCGTTGTTGAAGCGTGTATCGTTCCATTTTTAGTAATGGCGTAGTTTCTACAAATGTCAAAGAATAAAAGCTTCAAAAGTGACAGCTACAGAAATAGCGGTTCATTCACAATAACACCTCTCATTGAAAAACCCTCTCATTGGCTTTTTAAGTAGGAGCAAACATTCCCATTAGTTATGGAACACAACGTCGTTCAAGTGGCTGCCAGTATCGCATTCTGTCACTCCAATTTTCCAAGACCTTGTTGATGGTTTCGGGCGTTAGCTCACAGATTGCTTGGACGATATTGGCCTTAAGTGCTTGAATCGTTTCCGGATTGTTGGCATTGGTCCTTCACGGTTCCCCACAAAAAAACCTCCAGAGGGGTCAAATCGCAGCTCCGAGTCTTCAATTTCAGTAAAAAAAAAAGTCGGTTAACATGGCCCACCGTTGTTCCCAGCCTCATTTTCGAAGAAAAATGGTCCACCACTCCACAATCCAACTGTCACTCTCTGCGTATGCATTGGCTTCTCGACAATAAGGTGAGGGTTTTTCGAGCCCAAGATGCGGCAATTTCGTTTGTAAACAGAGCCGCCGAGATGAAAAAGCGCCAGAAAAGATGATTTTTCGCCCAAAATCGTTGTCAAGCTGCTCTATATCGAAGCGAAAACGAAGCGGATGGTCGTGCGCCTTCAATTGCTGAGTCAATTGGACCTTGTAAGCGAATAACCAAACATCTTTGTGCAAAATTCTCCTCAGGCTAGTGCTGTTGAGATCGATGGAGAGTTGATATTTTTTTCTGGAATTTTATTATGAAAATGTCTTAAGAATTTTTGTAAGTTCCTGCGAAGCTTTAGCTTGTCGTAAATTGGGTCTCACAATCTCGGCTACAGCAGCCACATTCTCGTCTGTGAGTATACAACGACGGGGACCATGAGTGTTGTCCACAAGCATACCAGTCTCACGAACTTTTTGCACCGACTTGCGTGCGGTGGGTGCTTTATTATTTCAGCTAAAACTTCTTTTCAAAAAACTCACTGTTTTAGTGTAGCCCACACAGCACTCACTTTGGAAATAAGTTTTCAATATTTCCCAACGTTGTTCAAGCGTACAGCGTCATTTCGTTCGCGGAGGTATGATACTGACTTTCTGTCATGATTTTGAGCGGGAAACAGCTGTCGTCAGTGTCAAAATAACCCATGGTTTAAGAAGAAACCACTAGATGGCCTAGCTTTTGTTTTCAAAGAACTTCCAAAGAACTTCAAGTTTTGAGAAAAACCTTGTATATCTAGTATTTGTCTGCTGCTTCTCTAAAAATAAAATTAAGAATTCCTAACATGACTAGGAATATCTGCCAAGGATATTTAGAAAAGGAGTTCTGACTGGGGGGAGTTGCACAGCACACTAACTTAGTGAAGCTGTGAGCACCCATTTACCTACCTACCTACTGTCTGTTGCTTCAGTATAACGCAAAATAAAATAAAGTTATCTATGACCAAAAGTACATGAGTTAGTCTGAAATTATTGAGAAATGTCAAATGAAATGCAGAAAAAAACTTGACGTTTAGGTGTGGTTCACATTCAACATCGGCCCTTAAAATTTAACCACCCTTTATTTAGCATCGTTATAAATGACAGCTAAAACCCAAAGAATTCGCACTTTCTGTATCCTTAGCATTGTATTTTTGAAAAGGCAAGTTAGTAAGATGCTGGTTAGGATTAGTCTACGATCCTGCGGGTCGATGAGGACAGCCTCTACTTCTTTAGTCAAAAGGTTCTTGTCGACCCTTTGAATGATACTGATGGCTTTAGGGCACTAATCACTGAACCGCTGCTCTGTACCTTGTTCGATCTTTAAATATTTTTCGCCATATTTATGAGACTTAGCTGAGAGTTCACTAGGACGTTACAACGAATAAGAGCACCTATTGTGACTTGCAGTCTGTTCTGCTGTACAAAGGCAGTTTTGATGAAGCAACACTTCTCTTTGACCTTTTCGTTTGCTGCCACCAGTGACATTTGACAGGGGTTTGTTCCACAATAATCAGTTCAGAGACTATGCATTCAGCCGTCAGTAAAATGTAGGTGACAGTCCGAATTGATGGGTGGTAGGTATTCGATTGGGCTTCTTCATATTCGCTCTTAGATTTCAGATTTCGTATGGCTAATCGAACTTAAAAACGTCACTTGCTCTTTTTTTTTTGTTGATATTCGTGCGATTGAAATTTGCGTAGCCTTTGACACTTTTCTAAGCGTTTTGCATTCACTGGTTAAATTTTATATTTAAACATTCGAAATTTGAGCCCAGTTTAATTTCTAAACATTTTTACATAAATAATTACTAAAAATAGATCCACCAGATGAGATGCCTTGCTTTGCAGTTTCACGAAAACATAAACAAACTCCACTAGCTGTCAAACTTAAACTGTCAAACGCCCATTGAATTGGTAAATCTGAAGCAACTCAGAAAGAATCCAGGTTCGCAAAAGTGCTCTGAAATCGGAAAAAAAATGCTTTTCTCCTACTGAACGAAAATAAAAAGTGACCTAGAGCAAAAACAAAGTCCTCTGAGAGTTCCCAGTCGAATACCACAATAGATGCTAATCCCCGTATTAATAAACGCTGCGTAAAAGTTATCAACCCGTTATTCAGAAGTTACGTCAAATTTTGGTATGGTATCTGATGTCTTAGCTAACTAACTTGTGCGCATTTGTTTATTAATACGGGGGTAAAAAACAAGAATTCAAATGTTAAATCTAAAAGTGATCACAGTTGAAATTTATAAAAATCACCTCCCAGAACTACTACAACTGGCTAGACGTTTTTAAAAATAAATATCTAATGGCCGTTCTTACCCTTTAAACAACGGGTTAAGACCGTTCCATTGCGTTATCTCTCTTACACTCTAATAAGTTGCGCTTGTAAATCAACTAATTTGTCTTTTTACCTCCTCATTAGGATAACAACTCCGATCAGAAGGCTGTCTGGGATCAACAGACTTGCGAACAAAACTACAGTTCACCCGATGTTATATGGAACTACGGTAACACGGAACGCAATACCGCCTTTAATAGCACATCCCAACGGACCACGCACGGCGACAACAACACATCCCTTCGAGTGAAAAAGGCACCACCCAAGCTACCAGTACCGTCAGCGAAACCAGCGAAAACCACATCTTCGGAACAAACAAAGAATAAACAAACCGCATCAAGTACAAAGCCAGGCTTCAGTATGTTTGTTGATGAAACACAGTTCCCCTCATGGGACGATTGAAATAATCGTTCCGGTCGTTCCTTCGATTGCATTGTTACTTGTAAAATTTTAAAGTTATTTATACAATTCTATTGTTTCCATCAAGTGTACATTTTAATACAACATTAATATTTATGACTCATTCTTATTAACATTTTAATAAATTCAGTTTACAAATTCATGATATATACAAAAAAATATACATACATATATATACATAATATATTAAATTTTAAAGTACATAATTGCCCTTCCGTTTTATATATGTACATACTTCTATGCGGGAGTTATTATTATAAGCAACAACAAAAATTATGGTTAAACTTGTAACTAAACTAACAGACAGAAGATACAAATATTTCCATATTACTCAAGGGACTCGCGCCCCCCAAAAACCCATATCCTTTTACTGTAGTTGGTTTCTGTTTTTGATTTTTCCTTTTAATAAATATTTATTATATGAGAGATGTTTACGATATTCGTTTTTTGATTCCATTGTATGTGAAGACACCACACAAATTAAGTTAAGTTTACATTTGTTTATGAGGTAGATAGAAAATTAAAAAAAAAAAAATATATATATATATGTATATATTTTAAGTCAAGTGAACAACTTTAAGCAATTTGAGCGCATGCGCACCCCGCAGAGTACGACTGTAACACAGTGAGCATTGGCGGCATGCGCAAACTAATAATTTATATACATACATATGAAATAACTAAAGAGAGCCCACTGAATTGCGTCTTACAATTTCAGCCCTATTATACACTTTTACAAATTATTCAATTTTTTGTTAATATTTTGCATTTTATAAATAAAGTCTATTTCAAAATATGTTTAATAAAAATTAATTATTACAGAAAAGATCAAGTTAAATTGTGGTTTTCTTTTTCCATCGCATTCATTTTCAAATTACAAAAATTTCCTTTTCACACAAGTCCATTAAACACTCTTGTGTCTCTCACTTGGGCCTTTCTTAAAAAACATTTTTAGTTTCGACTCTTAATTTTAGTAGTTCACAGTGGAAACATTTTCCATACGAATTTCGCAATAGTGAGCTTCAGTTATTTAAAGTCGAGTCTAAAATTTGTTGGGTTTTCCACAAGGACACTACACGAAACACGAATTCAGATTTCAAATAAGCTCTTAGAGCCAGAATCCCGTTAGTGTAGCTGAAAACGAGAAAACAACAGAAAGATAGACAGAGACAGAGGGCCTTACTAATAATCATTTTTAACCTTCACACTAAATATTTTGTAGGTCACAATATGCAATTTTGTATGGAAAATGTCGCTACTGTGACTTCGACAAGTTTAGCCTGGACACTAAAAATGATTATTAGTATGGCGGAGAGGCAGATAGATTTGTTTCATGATTCATTTATATCATGAATAAAAGCAGCCAAGGCCAACTCATTTGTCATTTCATATGTCAAAAGAGAGAAGGCCAAGTTCACAATAAGCTGGCTTCTTTCTTTTTTTACAGTGGTTATTTTTGCATGGTTTTTGTATGCATGACAGTTGACGGTACAGCTGTCCAAGAGAAGGTTTATCAAATAAAAATAGTGAAGTAGATTGGATTTAGTGGCAGCAGATTTAGTTTTTGCGAAAAGTGCAGTAGATCTACTGGGGTCTAGTCGCGTAAGCACAAAACGATAGAACGATATCGTCTCGACGATGCTTCTACTTCGTGTAACAACCAAAAAACGATAATCGTTGAAACGATTGGACGATCATCGTTTTTTGTTGCTTCAAGTTACTAATGCCGCATTTACACAGTCACACATTCCTATCACGGAAAATTAAAGGGATGCTAAATACTAAATAGCCATGTGATTGAAAGGAACGGCATTACGTAACACGCAAAAAAACGTGACACGTTTTTTCGTCGCCCATCTAGTCTACGTGGTAGGAATTATGGGAAAGCTATGCATGTTGATATTTGTATAGCGACGGCCCACGAAATTTCGCTTTCCTATAAAACAAAATGCCTTCCGGAAGTGATGAGCGGACAATTATTTATAAATTTCGTACAACTGATTGATGCATTTTTGGTTTAATTTACCGAAACTTAAAATCGCTCTCATTTCACATGTTTTAAATCGGAAATAGAAATATTTTCAAATGATTGCAGAAATTATATTCCCCGGAACTTGTGTTTATTTCCGTTTTACGTATCTATAATTATGGGCAGCTCATACACGACACTTTAGGCGTCTGATTTGTGATCTCATTCTTACTCCTTTACTAACATTGGGCCTTACTAATAATCATTTTTAACCTTTACACTAAATATTTTGTAGGTCACAATATGCAATTTTGTATGGAAAATTTCGCTACTGTGACTTCGAGAAGTTTAGCCTGGACACTAAAAATGATTATTAGTATGGCGGATTGTCTGCGGAAAAACGGATTTCTCCTTCACGTCTCGTGCAAAAAAGCGCGTGCGTGATGGTGTAAATGCAGTATAATTCAACTGTCAAATACTATCGTCGAAACGATTCGATTGAACGATGACTATTTTGCTATCGTTTGTCGTTTCATCGTTTTTGCTGCATTTTTCACTTTTAATTAGGTCTGAGAGAAGTATAAAAAATTATTAAAGGAAAACACACACTTATATTCTTTTTGGAGGCGACTTGCACTTATCCGAACTGAAAAAAATGCATTGCACTTATTGGGAATATGAAATGAATTTCATCTATTTGTTTTTTTAATTTATGCATTTTTAATGCAATCGGAAAAAAATGCTATCATAAAATTGCATTCATTGATTTCTTTTTACAATTCGACCCTTACCAATAAAAATTCTACTACCTAGCTATCTATTTTTGCATAAAATACCCAATTCCATTACAACGAAGAAAAATAAACAAATTTATGCGTTTTTAAATTTTTTAGGTGTCAAAGTTTGTTTACAGTCATGCTCAAACGTCAAACTATTGAAAACGAGAACGATGAACGATTCGATTGGACGATGCGACGATGATGTTGTATGAAGCAAACTAAAAACGATCTCGTTTTGTTTAATCGTTTCGACGACAATCGTTTCATAAATTACGCGATTAGAGCCCTGCTCTTGCAGCAAAGTTGCAACGCTGATTGTGACCCACAAAATATTAAATGTAAAGGTTAAAAATGATTATCGTAATGAAATCTATGAATGGATAGAAAGAGTCATTGGGCCTTACTAATATTCCTTTTTTACCTTAACACAAAATATTTTGTAGGTCACAATAGGTCTATGCGCGTACTCGGTTTGAATCGAACGCAATCGATATAATTCGATCGCAATCGCACAAAGTCTATACACGTAGTATAGATCCCACCAAAAACATTCTGTAAAAAACTATATTCAAGACTCTGTAAAAAACTAGCCAAGTCTCGATGGAGCTGCTTGTTTATCTTTAACAAGTAATCTAGACAAAGTCGTGCCAAGTCTAAGCTTCCTTACTGCGATTTCTTTATTATTATAGTTAATGTTGTGTGACTTGGCCGTTGAACATCAACGTTTTCCAAGTGGCAATTTTCCATCGTCAATGGGTATGGAACTCCTGGTTTTGTACCCTTGTGTACCCTCCAACTCTCGCTTGACACTATGGGCCTTACTTTTTAAAGTTGTTTCGCAACAACCGATTTCGGTAGTAAACTTTAATAATTCGTAAACGTTGTTCCTTTGTGTACTTCACCATGATGAAAATGTTGATTTCACTGAATATTTTGACATTGACACTTCGGTAATCGGTTTAAGGGTGTGTTCACACTGAAAGTTAGAAGTTCTTAAGTCTCTTTAGATATTTTTTCCAAACAAATTTTGCAATTGTGAGCTTCCGTAAATTTGAAGTCGGTACTAAAATTCGTTGTTAGTACGGCGCAGGGTGTTCAAATCGAGGTCTCGATGTTCTTGGGATAGTTCAGAGGGTTCTCCTTTTGGGTATTATTCTCAACGGTGGATTGCCTCGGTCGAGTCGCAGAAGGAAATCGTTCTCCTGTCGATATCTCTTGGGAATGGCTTCTTCTTTACCAAGACCAAAATGAGACGTGGTGGTTGACCGCTATCACATTTGGAATAGTGCCAGTGGGTGTTCAGGTGTGGATTGAACTGAAATCTCCTCGTTGGAGGTGACTCGCAGCTACTTTTACGTACTTGATGTCGTTATTGCTTGGAAGTGATTTTCGGGTATAACGTCAGCTTTATGCTCCAATAGTTGTTCGTGGTTGATAGGCTTCTCGCCATAGGTATTCTGATGCAAATCAGTTCCTTTTTGGTCCTGTGAATTTCTATGCGTCATCTTTTGTAGTATTGAAAAAGCTTCCTAATATGGATTTCTACGACATCGGTCTGCTATATGTGGCGCAGGCATCAACGAAGAGGTAGTTGTTGGTTGTATTATCGAGCTGATGCTGGTCGGGTGTTAAAATGTTGAAGGACAATGGATCTATAGCAAGGCTATACCAGCTCTGATGCTTCTATTTAGTCAAAGATGGTCTTATAATAAGAAATAGCTGGTGCAACAGTTCCATAAATCAGAACCCTAAGCCCAGTCTTCAACAATAATTCGTTTGTGTCATTTTTTATTTGGTGAATGAAAGGTAACTGCAATTTTATTTGGAAAATGCTTTACAAACAGTAAGACTAAGATGACCCCTGAGAAAGTTGAAAAAAACTCAACGAAACGTAGGGAGAAGAATGAAATGGTTTTATTACTTTGATTTGGAAACCACTGATCGCGCCTGTCAAAAACCGTCCACAACCCTCAAAACTCGGCTACTATATCTAAAGCAAAATGTTGCCCTGAAGTCTGTCAGTTTTTGACATTGAAAAATATATACATATATCTCTTGGTGAACGAAGTCTTTTTCCGTTTATTGTTAAAAATTTGTGAACCCAATTCTGATGTTTGCAATAATGATAAAAGTATTTGCAATATAGATGATGAGTTTGAAAATGAATGACAGCTAGCAAACGGTCAATGAAACGCACCACTGAATTCTTGCCCCGACGAATGAACTATGGGGTCAGTTCAGGGCGCAATTATAGGTTTGTTTGACGTGGCACTAGTCAGTTCAGGGCACAACTAGGGTGCCCACGAAGTCATGTAAACCACAGGTTTTTAGTACCAGGTCGAGTTCAGAGCTACATCGAACACATTAGGGTTAGCCCAGTGCGCACTAGTGCCCACGTCAAACAAACCTACAGTTCGCCGTTTGAATAAAATGGCTGCTGGAGCAAAATTCCCACCTCATACATGTTTTACCTTCTCAGAGCTGATTTTTCAATAGTCAGATAAATCACCTGGTTGCTAACAAACGATTAAATTTATTTCACTCTTTATCTGGTAGATATAAGCTTTGAGTTTTTCAATCATAAAATAAGAGCTAGATAACTATTCGAAGGTAAACTGGTGTGAGTGAGACATATATTGACAATATTCTGTGTTAAAGCATAGAAGAAAGTCATGTTCAAAACTTGACGTTTATCATTAACCGTTTCAGTTTCAGTGGCAAACATTTGAAATGGAAAACGCTAATATTATATTTTTCCAAAAAGGGGGAGAGGTCTGTTAATTTTACCTCTTCAGAAACGCGAGTGTTAATGAATATGGTGTTTCTCTTGGTTTCTTTGCCTTAAGAAAGCAATGGCTAGAGTAACAACACCCAAAAGGTCCCCTATAGCAATATAAAAGCTTCCTGTAGCATAAAACCTCAGAGCAATCAACAACTGTATCAAAGGTGGAACACATTGGCTTCTAAAATAAATAAGGGCGTTCACAAGAATCAAAATAATTCAAGTCTTATAGCTAACCTTTCTGTTTTGTGTGACGATTTTGGTTCTTATCATGGAAAGTACGTACTGTGGCAAATATCTTTTTGGAGCCTGAATCTTTGCATAATGGTAAGGCCTCTTTCTCACTACTCTTTGTTTCCTTGTTGGGTTGAAGTAATTGCTTACTACTCCTCTTCTTCAATAATAATATCGTCAATAATGTCGAACAATTCCATTTCTAAAATATGAACTTATCTCCCCAAACAAAACTTTGTAAAATAAAATTTTCAAATTTGACAGTTCGCCTAGTTTAACTAGAGATTTATATTTTATCAGTCTCAGAAACGGGCAAAACTATCTGTATATATAAAAATTGAGCCTTAAAATTGTGTTCGTTTGTCACCGATTCACGCCTTAACTCATTTTCCGATTTTAACCAAACTTTCACACATCTTTGGTATTGGTCTATATATGGTTTTTGTTAAGTTTGGTTGAAATCGGAAAACGTATGTGCGTGCTGTGCGTGCGTGAAAGCCACCCGATAGGTGGCGCTGTTATCAATCTCCGAAACCACTCAACTGATTTCAATGGGATTTTGTTTATATGAGGAACTGCACTTTAAAAAAAAAATAAGGATAGAAAAACAGGGTGTCACTTCGAATAAATAAAAGAAAACAAAATATTGAAATGTTAAACTTATATTACTGAATGAATTTGGGCGGAACGAAGCTCGCCAGGTCAGCTAGTAACTTTATAATATAGATAGCTGCTGTTCGACTATTGAAAAATGGGTTTATGTCTTATCTGACAGTTAACCCCTATCTGATTGACTATCTGACTTAGAGAAGTAATTTTAGTGCAAAGTTACAAGACTTATCCACGTGTTCCTGTTTGCTATAAATTTAAGACATTTATTTCTGTGCTTATTTTTTGTGAAATTTACCTACTTGATTTGAATTTTGAAGGTCTAATGGGCTTTCAGTTATTTGAAAATCTGACAGAGGAGTGCAAACGGACCTGATGGTTATTTTTACTCTTTTTGACACAATTTTGTACATGATTATAATTCAAAATGCATAGGTTCATGCTCTTAACGACGCTTATTAGGTGTCTATCTGTTGTACTTTTAAATAACCATATTAGAAGGATAGTTTAGAAGATGAATCATCGACGAAACTGGCCAATTTCAATAGATAAACAACGCAAATATAGTTACAATCAACTTAATTTATACCTAATGTGCAACAGTTCACGGGTTTATTTTCGGAAGGGAACTGGGTAGATAGGTGGATCTGTGTGTTTTACATTTTTTAATTAGGCATTCATTGAGTTCGCTTGTTCTCGGTTAGATTTCGAATGAGTTTGATGTATGAGTGTTCCCCCGTTCTATTAATACTCTACTACCCAAACAGTATCTGTTCAACAGTTGCCAACGTGTGTTTCGTTTCAATTTCTAAATAATTTGAATTAAATAGAGATATGCCTACGATTGTGTATGATCTAGCAATCATTTATAACTAAGTGGACAAATATTGCACAAGACCTACTGACTGACTAGGCAGGTAACCCTTCTAATTGGCATTCGCCAGCACGCTAATAGTGCATTTAACACGTTAAATTATTACCAAATAGGCACTCGGAACGTTACGAAAATGAAAAAAATTCTAGGTACATGGATAGAAAATGTTTGCCCAAAAAAGAAAAAGTAAAAATCTAACCGAAAGCACAAAACTACAATTATTTGGCTGGCATTAGGGGTATACTCTCACTGCGAGTTACGAATGTCTCAAGTTAGATGAAGTATGTATAAATAAAAATCTATTTTCAGCCCATACCAGAGGAGAGGAAAAACGAAAACGATCTTCTTTAAGATTAACCCACACAGTTGTGGATGGAACTGAATCGGATGCAGTTGGTACATATTCGATTTCAGTATGTTGTATCATCGAATAACCTCTGCTGATCTCGTCTACTGCCATTAATAACTTCATCCCTAAAGACTATCTTGTTGATCCGACGGTTGCGTCTCACTTGAACAAGTCAATATATATGTATGCATGTACAAGTACATCTCTCCACATCCCCATATATGTGATAATGGCGCATTCCTCGACGAAATGGATGTACCTACCTACCACCGTAATACATCCATTTCATCTTCATCTGTTCTTTTGCGTGATCCAGCGCAGAGGAGTGATCGTTCTAAAAATATACTCTTTACTTAAAACAATGTTTTGGTTCGGCGGAGAAGGAGAACCCAACACTAACAAAGCATTTCCCTGTTTTCCTTCCGCCGACAATAGCTAACCCAGTTCGGGTCGGTACTCGGTGTACTCTTCACTAACGACGATAGTAAGCGCAGGGGCGATTAGCCCGCCAGCTAGAGCCTCTCCATCTCCATACCATACACATTATGTAGGTATGTTGAGTAAAAATAATAGACAACAAAAAGAAAATAGAAAAAAAAAACAGCTAGCTCTATACAGCGTGCGGAGCATTTTTCTCTTCGGAGAGCACAACGATTACAATAGTATTTTGTGCACGGTAAAGTAATAATACTGCTACGGACGATCGCGACGATCGGACCAAGAGTACTACTACGAGTAGTCCCGTTCACCGTCTGTCTACTCGCATGGCGCGCTCAATTTTACAAAACAGACGCTCTGGAACATTTCACGTACTAGAGTCTAGAGTATATTTATAAACAGAAACACCATACACCACTATTGAATTGTAGGGGGTTATTTTTGGGATACTTTGATGGTATGGGGATAGATATGAGCTAACGATCGTAACCAACAAGCGGGCCGCTGCTGCTGCTGCTGCTGCCGCCGCCGTCGTCGTCGTCGTCGCTGTCGTCGCTTTTACACTGCGCCTTCGAAAATACATTTTGTTTGAGTAGTGTATAACTGGCATTCGTCCGAGTACTTAGGTGTAGTAGCCAGCTACTTCACTTTTCTCACAATTTAAATTTTTATTTCGTATTTGCATTTTGTATTTACGATCTGTTTAGTTTCGTTTTGTGCTCTTTAGCTTTTGTTTTTCGGTGTTCTCTCGATTTTGGTTTTTCTGCCATGATATACAAGTGAAAAAAGAAAATAGTGTAACAGTTGCACATCAGTATCCGAAAATATCTATTTGCCTGTCGCAGCCGCCTGCCAGCCCCGTAGGAATCAGATACTCGTATTATTTGCTTAGCCAGCAAGCGGTTGATGTAATTGAATTTGCAGAAATAGTTTCAATGATATTTTACTCGTATTCTGACGGAGGCTAAAGGTTAACTTTTTTTGTTTTTAAATATTAATAGCCTTAATTTAGTGGGGGGGCTGTGTATCATCGTTATTTCAGTTCGATCGCAGTCTAAAGTGATCGTTGGAAGTACTCATTCTCAGTCGTTCAATGGTAAGGAATTTCGATTTAATATTTAAAACAAAATAAAAACAGTATTGGAAACGTTACTCATAAGAACCAAGGTTACTTTGAATAAACACGCGGTATACGGTCGTATGCCTAATGAGGTTGTTTATAAATAGGGCTTTTGAGCTACGACCGTTGGCAACCACATTATCCGTATTGCGCCGACACCTTTTTGACCCCTTGATATGAATAGATTTGTTTTACATTATTTTAACTGTGGACACTGGGCAGGCGCAATTGATCAACATATTGATTTTGCCTGTAAGGTATAAATACATAAAACGGTTAATTAAGTCGTCTTTTCACTGGGTATGAATGAGGTTAAACATTGCTATGTACAGAGGTCGCTGAAAACAGTCTCAGATGTCATCGGCAATGACAGATGTGCACAAACAGTAATAGAGCAGTAGGCAAGGAATTGAGATGGTAAATGAGTAAGCCCGATAAAAATCCTTCAAGGCATTCGCTTTCTAGCAGAGTTTGGACTTTTTTTTGCTTTTCCAACGCTTATTTATAGCAACCGATTTTTTCTTAGCTAAGTTCCCCAAGTAGGTATTAGCGCTGTTTCGACGACTTTTGTGGCTGGGAAGTTGCCTTTTTGATTGAAGAAAATAACTCTCCTTTCAATCAAAAGAGCAAATCTAAGAATTAGTTCTCTTTTCATGTTTTCTATGTTTAAAAAAAAAAAAAAATATCGCCATTCCAGGCCAATGCAATGCGTGCACATTAACTTGCTTTGGCAGATGCGCAAATCGAAAATCAGTTAAATCACTTGTTTTACATTAATCACCAACTCACCGAGAGAAAAGGTCTTTTCATAAACAAATATGAAGAACTTTCAAACCACAGTATCTATTTTAGTAAGTCTGACAGCTTCTAGTCGGTTTTCGGTTGGCTGAAATCGGTCGTATGAGCAGCTGTTTTAGTTGACGTTGACGGTAGCCGACGAATCTATTCAAGAAATTCGTGACTGAGTACTAAGTTGACAGTTCGCATATGTGGCTGACGTATGAAAAGTGTCGTTCGAGGCCTATCTAGTTTTTGCGTTCAGGTTACATCTTACCCAGACCAACCTAAACAAACAAATTCAATACGAAACACAAAACAGTTGATCCGTCCTAAAGCAATAGGAATGGTGGCCGGCCATTAGCAACATGCTTTTTTGTAGCTCACACTTACTCACATTAAGGGATTGAAATTACAAAAACAACAATGTAAACAAATGGGTTTCGGGGGATAGACGTACGAAAGATATCCATCTCTTTAAATTCATTCATCTCTGGTTGGCAGAATGTAGCGGCCATGTTGTTTTGGTAGCTTCTGCTTAATCTGGTGTAGGGATATTTTTTATGCACTGACACTGATGCCAAATCACCAAGTTACACGATTGAGCAGCAAGTCCAAACAATGAAACTTTTTTGTTTAAAAATTTGTGTTCTTCAGTGGAAATATTGCGCGCGTTGTGACCATTTTATGGCAGACGCTGTGGGCCTTCAAAGTCGACTCTCTAACGTTTAATGCAACATCCAAAAGTAAAATCATTTGTTTCGTAATTTACTAAGTAGCGGTATGTCAGAGCAAGTTAAAATAGTCAAGTCCTGTATTGAAAAAAGGAGTACAATTTGACTTTGGGGAGTACCGGAATACGGCGGATGAAAAAGGAGTACAAACTCCTATTGTAGTACTTTCGCCAGGGCTACTGGAGGGTTGTGCCTCCTGTGTCTCATAGGATCTTCTATCCAAAATGCCTTGATTCGTTCACATCAAGAAGGGTTAATTTTTGAAAAAAAATTACTTTAAAAAAAAATTTTAAAAATGTACTTTACTTTCACACTGAACCTTCAAGCCCGAAGTGACGGGTGGCTTGTTCTTTATTTTTTTTCAAGCAATTCAAAAAAGTTGTCATTAACGGATTTTATGAAAAAATGGCTACCTAAATTCCGCTCTAAATAGGTCTACACATCGTAGATTTTTGTAAAGCTAAATATCATAAACTAAGTACTAAATAAACCGTCATCTCCGACAACTTTAGGGTAATTGCCTACAAGCTGTTTTCCGTGTTGCTATGTGGGAAAGTAAAGTAAATTAGCAGCACGCATACACTTCTACACAGCAACCTGACAGTTTATTCTGATTTTCTTTTATTACACCTCCCGCCATTTAGATTTTTTTGCTGCTTCATGTCTTCAATTTAAGAGATTTTATTTTCAAAATTTGCGGGGGATTTGGGTAGGTGCGCTGGAGCTGATGGTCTATTTACTTAGCATAGACAAACCATACTGAGACCCCCAACTCACAATCCTCTTGCCGCTGGCCCCCTCAGTTTTTTTTCAAATTCGCCATTTTGTATTCCTATCGGTGTTATGTCAAATATGAATCCGTGTGACATGCAAAAACATACAAAAACTACAAAAATAAATGCTGCCAACCTCGGCAACCGTGGGGAAATGTGAAAGAGTTCGGGAATACCACATTTTAGCATAACTGAATGCCATTGGTTAGTAATTATAAATTTTTTGAAGGTGAATAATTTGATTTGTGTGGTTAATAAAACTATCTAAAGGAGATGTTTTATATACTAGAAATATATTAGGACAAAAATGGTTGTGTATTTTCCGCTTTTGGATATAATTAACTTCGATTTCGTGTGTAAATTTTTCTTAAATAATGAAGAAAATTTGCTCAAAATGTTTTTATTTTCCCTCAACCAACCTACATTCTTAATTTTTCGTAAATATTTTAAGTAAATGTACACTTATTCCTAAAACAAATTATTATTCACACGTAACGAACAATTTCAAATTCAACGGATAAAATTCTGTGAACGCTGCAAGGCATTTTGCCCAAAGCGGAAGTGGCATATGCAAGGTGCGAGTGTATTTGTTTCTGAAGTTACGTGACATTTGTCAATACGAATTTCTATGTAACAATACAAGCGCACTTAGCATTTGCCACCCCATAGAAATATAGCTTGTAGGCTAAGTAACGGGAAATCGGCCGAAGTTGGTGGTCTCAGTATTGTCTCTGCCACACACTTTTACTTGTTTAAATTTTTTTTCATGTAATTAACCAAAAACATTAAGAACAGAGCTAAACTAGCAATTAGGATATCAACTAAAGCGATCACTAATCTTTTATACAAAAAACTTCAAACGATAAAATAAAATCAATCATGTTCAAACTACCAAATAACAAAAGTCTGAAAGTTAAATAAAACATTCTTTATTTTAGCACTATATACGAGAGTTATGCTTGTAAAATTTGCTTGTAATTTTTAAAAATGGATCTAACTCATCAAATAAAGATGGCACTGCGACCTTAAAAGAAAACTTTATGAGATCAACAACTATTCGTTTGTAAGTTTTTATTTTTCTGTATTCTTCAGCAACCAAAATTTGTTTCTAAAGAAAGAAAGTGCCACCTCATAAAGTAAGAACGCATGTATAATATGCAAAGTGACTACAATTTCCGAAGCTATATTCTATGCAAAGGCTGTATCCATAGTTTCTCACTTATCACTTATCCTTTGTAAGATTGCATAGCAACACAATTTGATGGATTCTTTTCTTTTACTGTCAAAAGACTAACAGCTAACTCGCTTTACTTCTCGAAACCCCTGGGCATTTCAATCGTTTTTATTGTCCAGGCTAAATTTTTCGAACTCACAATGGCGAAATTTTCCATACAAAACTGCATATTGTGACCTACAAAATATTTATTGTGGAGGTTAAAAATGATTATTAGTAAGGACCACTTTGTTTAGCAAACTTTTAATTGCTGGTCTTAGGTAGGGTAAATGGGTGCTCTTGTGGCTTCACTTAGACCATCAGTTGGGTCCATTGTGTCCAATTGCTGGTCTTACAACTGAGTTTAAAAAATCCTGCTAACATTACTTACTTACTTACTTAAGGTGGCGCTACAGTCCGGGGTGGACCTGGGCCACATCTATAGCCAGTTGTCTCCAGTTTCGCACGCTACGTTGGTTAAGGTCCCCGTCCACTGACTTTCCTCTTGAAATGGCACATTGCCAAACGGTTCTCATTGTGAATTCGTGTGCACGTGTCGTGAAAGTTATCAACCGAACTAAATTAATCCATTAAATTAGTGTTTTAATGTATTTAAAGTTGCAGTGATACATTTCGAATCATTGGGCACATTCAAAAAATCCACATATAGTCAGACAGCTGTCACTGTCAGACTCATTAAACTAGATACTTGAACGCGCCCATTAGCGCCCATTGCAATTAGCTGGACCCGGCATAACTCCGTTTTGCCCACAACCGTTGCATGAAATGCGAATGAACGGAAATACAGCAATACAAACAAAACGAAAAAAGAATCATGCAAATCGGCCCAGCGGTTATCGAGCTAACGTCATCCAGTTTCACCCCCAAGCAATTATATAAAGGGTCTTTCATTAGGCGTTTCCTATCTTTAGATTTAAATAAAACAAAGTGTGTGTGAGATATCATCGACATTTTTTATTCGTTTGAAAGGCCGATCGATGCCATTATGAAGATGATTTGTCGTTGAAAATTAGGCTCAGTTTTCAACTGCTTGTGAGCCGATTCAGCGTCGTTGTCTATGGTCGTTTATATTCTGCCAATGGGTCAAATAAATTTTTTGCGCGGGTGCAGGCCCAAGTCACGACGCAAAATTCGCCAAGTTGTGGCCGAATTCTTTTGAGCGACGCAAAATCGACTGCCTCGGATTTTTCCGCACACTCTCGCTGACGGGGGCAATATTTTCGGCAGATCTTGCGTTTCGTCATCGGACGAATGTTGGTTCTTCGTTTACTGAACCAGTGGACTCAATACTCTAATTTATCGACCACACTGCGAATAGTCCACTCGGTAGGACAATTATGGCGACCGTAAAATGGGTAAAGCGTGCTAAACATTGCCTGAACAGAACACCAATATTTATAAAACAATTTCATCGTTTGCATGTGTTGTTGAACCCTATGTCCGTCCATGGGGATTTGGCATACTGTATAAATGACAGCCAATTTGACAGGTGTATCTTCAACAATATGACCGCTATCAACTGTCAAAGTTCGGAAGTCCCTATTGGAAGACCCTTTAACATATTGGTTCTATATTTATTGGTTCAAGAAGCCGTCATATTGAAATGTAATAAGCTATCTTATTAAAAAAAATTAAGCTTCATATAGAAAATTCATCACGATTTCAATAAGATTTTCTCTATAGTATGACTTTTTACTTGAATCATAACTACAGAGAAATCTTCAAAATAATTTCTACGAAAGTCGTTAAAATGTTTGATAAACACTAAGAATTTTCTAACAAAATTAGTTGATTCATCTACTTACCGATGAAAGTGATTCGGAGCTAATCGAACTTCTTTTTGATGAGTCCCAGTGTGTGAAAGAGGAAAAAGCGGCACTGCATTCAAAATAACGTGAAGGGGATTGTTCCTTCTTACAGTGAGGAAGAGTTTCGTCGCCACTTTCATAAAGAATATTGCGGAGAACATTCAAATTGAGTTTGCACCTGCCAAATAGGACAACAAATTTCAAATCGTCTGTCAATAGTCTGTTGACTGGCAGTATTTCCAATTTTTACTCTAAGAAATTTGTGTAAAAATCTCTGGATAAGGCTCTCTTTTATGAATCTTAGTAAAAATTCGTGAAATTTAAAACTAAAGAACGAGACCTATTGTGAAAAAGGTCAAGACGTTGAGCCATGCTACACTGCAAATCAAACAATGCAGTTTCTGCAACACAAATTCCCTTGTGCTATCAAAATATGCCAACATTGACTGGCTACACCCAAATCTCCAGACCTCTTTTTGTGGAGTCATGTACGCCAGCAATCCTCAGACCATTGACGCTCAAGGCAAACATTCGTGCCGACATCATTTCTAAACCGCCCGAGATGATCGAAAAAGTGATGGAAAACGCAGCAAAAAAATCTGATTTTGTTTTTGTCATTTCAAACACTAGTCCAGAACCAAATTAAATAAAAATACCTCATATATAGAGACCGGAGACCTCACAAAGTATATATATTCTGCATCAGGGTCACATTCTGAATCGATTTAGCAAATCGCCAAAACGAGAGATGAGGCGACCCGGGAACGCCGCTTTCAGAATATCGGTTGTGGCTCGCGCAGTGTGTGCCGTAGCTCCGTCCTGTTGGAACCACATGTCCTCTAGTTCTAATTCGTTCAATTGCGGCAGAAAAAGCTCGGTTAACATGGCCCTATAGCGCGCAGCGTCCACTGTTGTCGTTTGACCAGCGGCGTTCTCGAAAAAAAAATGGCCCGATGACTCCTCCAGCGTGAACAGCGCACCATGCAGTAACTTTGAGCGGGTGCAATGGCTCCTCGTGCATTACTCGTGGATTTTCGGTGTCTCAGAAGCGATAGTTTTGCTTGTTCGCGTACCTGCAGAGGTGGAAATGAGCCTCATCGCTCATTATGATTTTGGTCGAAAAATCGTCCACTTCGTCCTCGAGATTGAGGATGGCTTGGGCGTAGGTTACACGCGTTTGGCGGTCGACAGGTAGCAGCTGATGCACGGACTGGACTTTGTACGGGAACATGCGCAAGTCTTTGACCAAAATCCGCCTTAGGGACGACCGGCTGATGGCTAATTGCGAGGCACGGCGTCTGGTCGATGTTTCCGGCGACAGCTCGATATCCTCGTCAACAGCGGCGATATTCTCGGCACAACGGGTGCTCCGGGGCCGGCCACTCTTGGCAACGTCTCGTGTGGTCCCATACTCTTCAAGGTTGGTGGGCAAACGACGCATATTTGCGCAATCGGTGTCGGACGGCCGTGGAATCGGAGACGGAATTCGCGCTGCGCCAACACTACGACGCAAAAAAAGTAGACACGATTATTCCGCGTTCTTGGGGACTGTATCGCTCTATGGCTTGTTCACTTGTATTCTACATCTGTCTAGTCCACAAATGTCAAAACAGATTTGACATTGGCGGCCATTTGCAAAAATAAGAGCATCTTCCAATAAGGTGATCTCTTTTGGCCCACCTTGTACAAACGTTGCTAAAGTAATCCACACAGCAGCTTTGTCTAATTTTTGTACTGTATATTTTAATCTTTAAATGGGGTTTATAAATATTTAGTTATCTTATGAAAGTTTATTCTCCATAGTTAAAATGGCATCGGAGCTAATGTTCTTGATTTTTAGCTCCTAAAAGGGCAATTTTGAAATAAAATAATTGATCCCGAAATGACTGCCACTGAAGACGAACAAGAACAGCGCTTCTTTAAAAAGCTGTTAATAGTATATTGAAAACCATATATTCGATTTCGATACAAATTGAAAGGATATTTATAGAAGAACCCATTCCATTCGTACTACTGTTCTCAAACTGTTCAGAGATTTGTTTTAGTCGTTTCTGCTCATCTGAGTTCTTTTGCTACACAGAACCGTTGCAATTTGCACTTTACTATCAACTAATTAGAATCGTTTAATTTTAGGAAGCTAAAACTCCAACAACAACTACAAATCAACATCAACGGGCACCGAGAACTCCCGAGAGTTACTTCAATGTACCCGAATCGATAGCCCTTCTGAATATAGTTAAATCGGAACGGATCCAAAGTGCCTTCCAGTCAAACAGAAAGAACCATGCGAGCGTCTGGGAAATGGTCGCTGAAATACTCAATAGATTTAGTGCACGTAAGCGTTCATCCAAACAGTGCTGCAACAGATACGAAAATCTAAAAAAAATATACACTCAACTTAAAAAGAATCCAGAGAAACATGTTCGTCGCAATTGGCCCTACATGTACTTGTTTAAGGAAATCGAAGATCAAAGAGGTGAAACCTGGGGAGCAAATGGCAAACGATTGCAAATGGGAGCAAAAGAGGAGCTATCGTACTATCACAGACGGCGAGCGGCCGCTTTGAATATGCTCATTGCCAAGGATACTGCACAACAAAATGGCGGAGAGGATCGCACAAATGGAAAGGTGGAGCGTTACATGGCAAATAGTTTCGTAGAAGCTCAGCTAAATGATTATGAGGGCGGTGAAAGGGAAGATTCCTTCAGAGGCGAGTACATGCGAAATGGCCACATGGATCAGAATATGCCGAATGTGCAGGATAAGAAAGAGTCACCGTTACAGTCAACGGCAGTGAAGTAAGTCCCTTAGATTTGGATTTAACATAAATTATAATTCGTTTGGGTTTTTTTTTTAGACATGAACCAATATCAGACAGCGATTTCAATCCAGATGACATAACGCTTGTCCATTGCGACTACAATGGGTAAGTTTTTTTTCTCAAGAAAATATTGTGCGAGTTCGTTTTTATGACAAATGGATCGTACAAATTCCCCGATTGATGGATTCGTATTGGACCAAAGATGGACATACGAGTAGGCTAGAGTACTTTTTGTCGCGAGAACAAAACTTTAAGGGGGACTGGGATGCAAATTTTTATGGGGAACCGTACATTGAAAAAATAAACTGGATAGAAAAACGGGGAGTGCCACTTCAAATACAACAAAAACTATTTAAAATTTTTTAAATTATAAATATTAGTTATTGATTTCGGCTGTTCCCAGTACTTAGTCTCATTTGAACATGCCGCCAGTGAGAAGGTCAAACCTTCACGTCGCAGTCGTTATACAGGACATATGGCCATGGCCACTGTCCGTGAAAACGAAAATCCAGACAAAGTCTCCGATCGGAAAAGTAATCGAGTCAACATTTTGCAACTTTGACAAAGATTTTCACAAGAAAATCGCCCGAACTGGAGATCGAGAAAGACAACAACGCAATCGGAACCAGCTGTTTTTAGTATCTACATTTGTTCGAAAACAGGACGACTTTGATGATTCGAAAGGCCGCCAGATGCCATTTCCCAATATGACAGACAATGACAGATGTCATTTCAATTGAATTTGACGGACTTGCTATTGCTTGCGTTCAGATATCTATCGAAAAATTGCATTGTCAAGAGTGAGGTTAAGCAACTGCATTTGACTTTGTTTCGGTACTTACAATTGTATTTGGGTAATTTGCCACACAATTTGAAATTGAAAGTCGGCTTAATTATAACTTTGTTGAGTATAACCTCAATGTACCGAAACGTTGTAATGAAACGCGTTTGATTTTGAAGAATCTCAAATGAAATGACACTCAAGCAACGATTTTGAGGGGGAAATTCAAAGGCGTAGATGTTCTCATTCCGCGGATTCCGCTTATTAAATTAACTGTGCGTCTTGCTTTCGCTATGGCAATTAATAAGTCGCAAGGATACAATCGCTGTATGTTTGTGACATCAATCTCGAATTCCTATGTTTGTCACATGGTCAATTGTTATATAAATACAATTGGTGACCATTTTTTCTATCACAAAAAAGGGGACATTTTTTGTAATTAAAAAACCTATAGAGTAAAAAATGGTTAAAGAACATTTTAAAAATTTGTAGGTTTTCCTAGGTTTGATAAAAGGAATTAGTCCAAGATTTCCAACTCCTGCTTTGTGAGCATATTTCTTATAGCAGAAAGATGGTCTTTAGGGAATTAGTTGACATTTTAGAAAAAAGAGGACAATGTTTTGGTTTCTTTTAGAAGAAAATCAGAGAGGACATAGTAGCGAAAAAGAGGACTGTCTTCTAAAAAAGAGGACGAATGGTCACCGTAACGATAATCCGTTTAAAATTAAAACACTTTATATTGTGGGGCTTATTTTGTTTATCGGTATTTAATTTGTTATCTCCCATAGTTAACTTTGATGGATCCACCACCGACTGATAATTATTTGTTAATACTACCTACATGAAAGTTGACTTACTTTGACTTGGCTTTGTTAGATAACCATTTTCATGGCGCTGTATAGAGCTGTATACATTTAAGTTACCGCCTTTGGCTATATGCGGCGGATAGTATGGCCTATTGTCGTTGGTCCTACGTCCACTCTTTCCCATCAATTGTCGTAACTCATCAACCGGTCATTTTTATAGAACAGACTTCTATTGCATCACGACTTTGGTCGACCTACATAGTGGTAAAGATGAATTTTAACAATTACCTTTTACCACGATCATTGTGTATGCACCTGGTCGCCCTTTAATGGGAATGAAAGTCTGTCTTGCCTGTCTCGCCCGTATTGTCTGTCTTGCTTGGACATGGCATTCATTCGCATAGACTTTTTTTTTGCGTTTTGCGATTTGTCTGTAGGTTTAGTCAGTTGGAGAAAATAAGATATTCCCTTGTTTTACTAATAGCAACTGTGAAAATATTTGAACAGACAGAACGGCGAAAACGCAGATTCAAAACTTTAAGAATTCACTTAAAACTTGTGTTAAGATGAATTTCTTATATACGAAATAATTTACTAAATAAAAATTTATTTTCTTAATTCTTTTTATCGGCTTTTAGGCTGTCAATTGCATTAAAAATCGTTTTCTGGCACTCTAATTCTGAAGTTTAATTTTTGAATTGTGGCAACGCTTTTAAAAACAAAACAGATAATACAGGGTATTACAAATTTCATATTAGGTTTGTTTGAAGTGGGCCCTAGTGCGCACTGGGTTAACCCTAATGCGTTCGATATAGCACTGAACTCGCCCTGGTACTGAAAACTAGTGTTGACATGACTTCTAGGGCACCCTAGTTGTGCCCTGAACTGACTAAAACCACGTCAAACAAACCTATAATTGCGCCCTGAACTGACCCAGTTAATTCGTCGAGGCAAGAATTCAGTGGTGAGTTTCTCCGTCAATTCGCTAGCTGTCATTAATTTTCAAACTCGTCATCTATATTGCGAACACTTTTATCAACTATTTGCATTATGGCAGACTCAAATTCAAAATTTTTAACAATAAACGGGAAAAAGTGTTGTGCGTTCGATATAGAAGCCGAATTTTCAGGCCTGTGCAGGGTTTTTGACAGGCGTGAAAAATAGCTGACACTTCTCAGTCCGCTCTAGTGGGCACTAGTGCTAGCCACGTCAAACAAATCAATTGTCACCAGCCATATTGCAAATATTCTGCTCGACTTGATGTCACTCAAGGCAAATGACATTTCACTTGCAATGTCGGGGGTGTTACCATATTTGAATCAAATTTGCATAATTTTTCTTTACCATGTATTTTTTAGAAACAAATTTAATTTTTTATGTTCAAACATGCAACACATGAACAATATTTTGATGCTAGCACTTGCGTTTATCTTGGCATATTACACCGCCAATGCCATGGCAAATTCTTACAAATTTTTGAGCCAAACATACGACTAGTCCCAAACTAAAACCAAAACCTTATTTTATATAATACAGCAAAGTTAGGACTCAATCTCGAATACATTTCATTGCAATTTTTATTATTTAATTATTCGTAATGTATGTTATCGTTTTCTTTACAGAAGTCACAACTTTTATCCACACAATATCGATCCGACCTTATTGCACCCAGATGTCATAGTCGACACAGACAACATCTCAGAGAGTTCCAGCAGGTCAACCAAAAGCAAACGGAAGACGTCGACCTCCACAGATGGCGATAGCACCAACTACGAGCTAATAGAGTACTTAAAGCGCAGGGAGCGCCGCGACGAAGAAATGTTCAAGCGAATGGAGGAACGGGAGAAAAGACTTTTAAATCTATTGGAACGAACAGTGATTGCTATCGAATGTTTAGCAGGAACTAGAAATAGATTTGAGTGACTGACTTAAAAACGTATATATTTATAGAATTAGCGTGCCATACTAAGATTAATCTCGAAGAATTCAAATCGAATACAAACAACAATTGATGTTGTGACTCACTTTTTACCAAAACAAAACTCAAAGTCAATAAATTTAAGTCTTTTTTGTATTTAATATGTAAATTGTTTTATTTTATTTTATTTTTTTATACAGCATCAATTTATGTCAATAATAAATAGTTGAACTGTTACAGAGTTTTGGCGAACTACGTTGTAATGCAGCAGATTGATTAACCTTCCGAGCATTTGTTTATAATGTACAAAACGTTATTGCTTGCTTAGATATTTAAAATATCGTTATTTAAAGAGTGAGTATTGACTTTGACAATTGTTGACGATTCGAAAAACCGCCAGGTGGCGTGGTTGATCCACTTGCCGTATCGCAATATGACAGGAGTCCATTTCGTTTTGTCATTCCAATTTAATTAGACGGATTGAGTGCGGTCAGATATCTTTTGAAAAATTGCATTGTGAAGAGTGAGGTTAAGCAACTGCATTTGATTTCGTTTCGGTATAGTTGGATTTGGGCAATTTGCCAAAAAGTTCGAAATTGAAAGTCGGCTCAGTTATAGTTTTGTTTCGCAGCCTCAATTTTGTAACGTAACGTATTTGATTTTGAAGAATCTCAAATAAAATGTTATTCCCTCATACGGTTTTGAGGGGAAAATTGAAAGGCGAAGATGTTCTCATTCCACGGACTCCGCCTATTCCGTTCGATTTGACATTCGTATTTAAATTTCCCGTGCGAATCGTTTCGCTATCAGCCCTATTCCTGTCTTTCCATTCTGCTATCCATCGGGTGAACTGCATTATCCAAACGAATTTGACATTCAAGTTAACAGCTGTTCACGGGAAATCCATAAGAACTTTGTTTTGTTTTTTTGTTTTAAAAATTGAAATTAATGTACTTATTCAATTTGATCTCTATTCATGAAAATCTTTGTAAAATTATCCGACTTTGGTTAATATTTTAAATAAAGCAAAAAATATGAACAAACAGGTATGGATATTGTTGGAATTTTTTTTCCACTGGAATAAGAGAATCATCAAACATCAAAAATTAAAGCAGTGAACCGGTCTCTGTTTGATTTTCTTCTCCTTAAAATTAATAATCTTATTAACAAACAAATAATCAAGCAATAAATAAGTTTTTACCAACATTTTATCAACCACCAACCAGAAATACGATCCATTTACCTAGTCCTGCCATAAGTTCTGTTACAAATACAAAGCGCTGTAGAAAAAAAACGAGTTAACATATCGTATTGAAAATAGTTTTGTTTATTAGCTTACATTATTGGCAATAGAATAAAAATAATTTCACTCATAATGGACGCCTTTGGCTTTCACACAAGCTCTTAAACGTAGTGGCCATTGGGCTATAGCGGCACATACGGTTTCAATAGAGATCGTGGACGCTGCTCTGGTCAATGCTGCTCTAAGACTTTCCAAATTTCTGTGGGGAGTCTTACAGGCCATGTTTTGAAGTTCTGACCACAAACCATAATCCAGTGGATTCAGATCTGGACTCCCCGAGGGCCAATCTTCTGCTGCTATAAAGCCAGAAATATTGAGCCTGAGCCACTCCTGCGTGGTTTTGGCCTTATGCGCTGGAGCAGACTCTTGTTGGAAGATCCACCTGTCTCCGCCAAAAAGAGTATTGGTCAAACCTTTCACAACGCCCTCTAGCACGTCTTCTTGGTAAACCTTTGCCCCAGATTTTACGCCTTTTTCGCAGAAATGGAGGAATGTGACACCTTGATGGGATACCCCCCACCAAACCATTACGGAAGCTGGATGATGGCCTCGTTGAATTCTGGGAACGATTTTTTTCGCTTCCTTAGATGACGTGGCATAGACCTTGTCATTTTGTTTATTAAAAACTTCTTCCACGGTAAAAATTTTTTCATCCGTAAACAGAATGTTTTCATGCCCATTGGCCGCGTACCACTGCAGAAGTCGTTTGCATCTTTCCAGCCTAATTTTTTTCAATTGAGGAGTTAGGAGATGTCCCGTGGACCGACGATAGGCTTTCATGTGAAGATCATCCCGAATCAACCTTGCCCTGGATCTGGTTGATATATCCAATTCCTTGGACATGATCTTTTGTTTCCTAAGTGCATTTCTCCGAATTCGTTCACGCACTGCCTTTACTACCGCACTTGTACGAACGACGCGAGGGCGACCACTTCTTGACCTGTCCTCCACTCCAGACAACTCGCAGAAACGACCAATAGCCCGATAAACAAAAATTCTCGATATGCCGAGTGGTTTTAGCAACTCAAAAATTTGGTCAGCATTCTTCCCGCACTTATGCAACGCAATTACCGCGACTCGATTTTCTTTAACGCCCCACTCCATGTTAATAGATCGTAAGCTGAGACCAAACTGGCAAGTTTTCTTTACTAATCAATGCATGTGTTTCGAAAAAAAAGTTAACGGTGCAATTCCCACAATAAGTTTTTAACGATAAGCGCTGGAAAATGTGTAACAGAACTTATGGCAGGACTAGGTAATTTCAAATCCGCAACATTTTTGATATGCGGATCTGAATTGTATAGAATGTATGCGTTCACGTGAATAAGAGAATACTGCACAGAATAACCGACGTTACCGACACTAACGAGTTGAATCCACATTCGATTCGAATAAATAGTAGAATAGTGTTCAGTGGAAATTGAAGAAAAATTCCCCCCGATGAATAGCAGAATAGGGCTGTTATGATAATTAATAGGTTCGTTCGCGTACGCGGAATAAATCGATCGCAATCGCACAAAATCTATACACATACTCATCAAAAATGACGGAAAAAGAGAAAATTATCAAAATAACGAGTAACGAGCAGTTAGAGCTCAGAGAATTTCAACCGGCAAGTTCTGATTAATATGTCAAATCCACAAAGTTGACAAGAAACAAAATCAAAATCTGTTTTAAAAATCAATTGCGCACAAAAATTAAATATATTGAAAAAGAGTAAATTTGGGTGTTGTCGAATGTTCTCCCAGAACTTTTCATATGTTGCAAAAAGGTGAGTTATATATTTGTTTGCAATATGGATTTGATGTCAGAGATGAAAGTGGCTCAAAGTAGCTCGAAGTCTATACACGTACTTTGGAGTAGGTATATTTTTCGCTCCCTGATGTCGTTTTCCATTGGTTTCACTCGGGGATCCACTCATTCTGAAATCCAATGGAACAGCAAAACTGCTTCTGACAGAATCCACCAAAGTATTGGTGAAATGCCAAAAAATAATCTATGGCTGCTGTCAACTGACTTGTAATAAATACATAAAATTGCACTTGTGTGAGTGCTTCTTGATTGGATTCTGACTTGAAATCGAGAAGCGAAATTCTCTTCTCAGAATCACCAGCAGAGTATTTTTGTGCCAATGGAACAGCATTTTTTCGATTCCGGACTCTCCCGGACGCTTCTTTTTGTCCAATGGAAAACGACATGAGAGAGTTACACTCAATTTTTTTAGTTTGACAGTTGTTTAGTGCTCAGCTCGGGAAAATATACGCTAATAGACCTAATAAGTTGTAAGGACAATCGCTGTATGTTTGTGGCATCAATCTTGAATTCTCATTTTTCTCGCATGCTCAATTGTATATGTGTCTTGCCAATAAACTATAAATATTCCGAATTGTACGTGTCCGCAGCTACGCACCCGAGAAAAGCCAATTTCGCGTTGTTTGGTTCCAACATTAGCGAGCGCTCGCTTGGTTCAGAGCGGAATAAATAGGCAACAAATTATAAGAAGCAGAAATAAAGTAGGTTTTATTGGACTTCATTGTTAGTATGACGAATTTAAAAAATACGTTTTTCTTAAATACATTGAAAGGTTAGAATATATTTCATTTCATTTCATCATTTCATAGCTCTCCTGTCCTATAATTGCAAAATTCGGAGGGAATTGCATCCGATCCTGCAGCCCTTTCATCGGTTATGATTTGGAGCCTCTTTAGTACATCTTCCAGAGTTATGAATCTGCACAATATATCACTTGAAAATTTGCAAAACTGCCCAGAAAATGTTGGTGATTGAAATATATGCAAAAGCGGTATTGAATAATATTTGAAAAAATAACAACAAATGTAATACAACAAATAAAAACTCATTCGCCATCAAAATACGATTGTGCAATTTATTTGGCAATAAATGCTTTAATACAATTTTTTATTGAAATTTTTGTTGGTTCCATCTATAATATTAACTATTTCAACTACCACATTTTCGAATTTGAATTTCAACTGTTTTAGCAAATCTACGAACACCCAATAGGTGTCAGTAGCATTCTATGAAGAAATCCAAGATGGTTTAGATTCAGGGGTTTCAAACCCAAACTACATAAGTGCCATTTTTTTGTCTCAAGCATGACAGCGGGCCAAATTTAAAATGAAATGCGAAATTGTAATACATACTAAGTTTAAAGTTTTTAAAAATATTATATTTAAAAAATTTTCTAGGCAGAGACGTTATAAGCTGAAATATTGAATATTGAATAAAACTCTACAAAATGTATGGAAAATCAAATATTACTATGGGCGGGGACAGCGTTGCCAGACGGTTAATATATTTCCCCCCAGACAAATCTGAAAAACCCCCAGATTTAGCTATTTTGAAGAAAAAAACCCCTAATTTTTTTTTTTTTCAAAAAATATATTTGTTTTGCAATTTGGCAAGAGAAAATACCAAGAAAGTCTCGCTCTGCTTCCTTCCAGCAAAATGTTTGTGAACTTTTCGCAAACGCAATAGTGTGTGATGCATGTAGCTTTAGATGGGGGTTAATTAATACACTGGCACTTCTCAATGAATATTGGAATGCGTTGGAATGGAATGGAATTGCCAGACATGTTTACATCGGACATAGGTAAGGTACTCGAATATACACTGATTTGGTTTGTTGGTGGTGCAGTTGCTTAATAGCTTATTATTACGATGCTTTTTAGTGAAAAAAAAAAAGAAATTTATTGAACGCAGTTACAAAATAAAACCCCCAGATTTCCCCCTAAACAATTTTTCTCCCCAGATTTCCCCCCGTCGGCCAAAAAAACCCCTAGATCTGGGGGGAAAACCCCCAAACTGGCAACGCTGGGCGGGGACAAACACAACAAACAAAAAAATAGCTTCAATCGGACGATCTGTTTCCGTATTACTGACGCAACTCTGTTTTCTTCATATACCTACATATAGATAAATAATTTAAATAAAAACAAGTACATTTTGTTATACGAATTAAAAAGGTCAGTTCTCATTAAAGCCTAGTATCGTGCTCGCGCTAAATTTTAGCTTCCCTAGTCTCCACTTCGTTTCTCCACACCAAAAAGATAAATGCTCGCTAAATTGTTATTAAACATAATATAGATGGGACAAAAACCATTTGTTCATTACAGTAATTAGTAAACGTAATTTTTACAATTTTCGAATTTCAAACTTCAAAACAATGGGTATAAGCAAAATAAGAAGAAGTCACTTTTCTTCGTGTCCCACAAAGTCCCATTTGCAAAAAAGGGCAAACAAACTGTTTGCGTTTTCTTTTATTTCTCGATCAAATGTTTCTCTGCAGTTTCCCCCAAGCAAATATCTATAGTAAACGCAAGACAAGGTTAGGTTAGGTTAGGTTGGGAGGGCAGTTTTGCATCAGATGCAAATTTTCACCCGGAAGCCGTGTAGGCCCATTGTGAATACCCTGTTCATACATGTAAGGACATGTGGCTAACAAAACCACTTCGATCTGTTGAGGAATAGTTTTATGTCTGATAGAGGTACCCCAGCCAAGTCGTCCAAACTATCGAAGAACCTTGCTCCCATGCAGGATGAGCGGCGTTCTTCTAAAGCTGGGCAGTGGCATAGAAGATGTTCTACGGACTCAATTTCCTCTTCGTCTCTGCAGCTTCTGCAGAAGTCATTTGCAAGAACTCCCAGCCTTTTAGCCATGTTTCCTATGGTGCAGTGTCCGGTTAAAACCCCGACGAGCATCCGGATTTGGCTTCTGTTAAAAGAGACCAGGAGCTTTGATCTTTTGGTGTCAACCACAGGCCACAGACTGCGGGTTACGACGCAACCGATGGTGTTGCTCCATTGTTCCTTAGCCAGTTGCGTGGTGACGCTGTCAATAAAAGTCTTAGCAGTGTTGAAAGGCGGAAAGGCAAGACAAACTTCTTCCTCCGTTTTTTATGTCAAAATTTATCTTCGATTTAATTTACCGGACATTTATTTCGCGAGCTAAATGAGTGGAGACTTTTCATCGGCCCATCTACATAAAGTTAAGAAGTTAAGCGTGCGAACAGGGTACTGCTTTGCTAAACTTCATCGCTAAATTTTATCTTTGTAGACATTTTTGTATGGGAGATAAAATTTAGCGCGAGCAGGATAATAGGCTTAAGGAACAAAATTCAAAATGTTTATATATTTAAAAAGTGTAAAATCAAGTGGCCTGCACTTATTTAACATCCTTGGGCATGTCAACGCTTAAGTCAGCTATAACGTATGCGGTGGCAGCAAATAAAGCAACGCAACGGTCCAAGCTGTCAGGATCTTCCACCAGCATAGTATCACCTTCGGTATGATGGAACCTGCAAGCATGGAATGATAACCGTATCAAAAAGGAAAGAGACTATAAACACATAGTACGAACACAAAACGCAAAATGTTTACTTTCAAACATAATTGTTATATACCAAAACTCGTACTGGACGAATTGTTTATGTTTAATACAGTTCAAGGTATAAATGTACCGCATTTCGGAACACTTTTACTTACCAGAAATATCTCTCGTTTTTATTGAGCAATGACGCACCCGGAAAACCGCGGTTAAGCCATACAGATATATCAGGACCACCATCTGCCGGAGTGGCAAACTGCGTTGTGTTCAACGGAGCCATTAAGCTATAGGTAAACAAGTAAAAAATAAAGCTTTTCGTTTGATAAGACTCATCTACTACGCACTTTAAAACTTCTCTAAAGATGCATTCTGCTTCCTTGTTGCCAGTGAAATCTAGTCCAACCGGGTCAAAGGTACCCGTATCGGACTCAATGAAGAAATTGAACTCCTCCAGTTCGTTTTCCTTGTGGGCTTCAGCGTACTGCTGAGCTCCAATCAGACCATATTCTTCGGCAGTCCATAATACCGAACGAATAGTCCGTTTTGGCCTATAGCCCAAGCCTTTGAGAAATTTAAGTGCTTTCCATGAGATGAAAGCTCCACCACCATCGTCCATTGCTCCAACGCCCACATCCCAACTATCCAGATGACCAGAAAGGATAACAACAGACCTGAAATTACAAATCGTGCAACCATCAGGTCAAAATATTTCGCGCAGTTGCAGTTGCTAACTTGTTCGGAGAGCCAGTTCCTTGCAGCTCAGAAATGGTATTACGCGACATGACTGGTTCCAAGTTGTAGTCATCCATTTCGAGACGAATTTGGACACGTTCTCCTAGAAGACAAAGAAAATATGAATATAATGAATGAGAAATAAGAGTTTTAATAAAATATTAGTTTCGTTTCTTGTTCTTTTTTATCTTTGTACCAGTTTACGGTCCCCCACCAAATCTTAGTTTCCTTCAACATCTTTTAAGCTCATGTTATAAGAGTCACGTTATTTCGATTTTTGCTTCCCAATAAGGAACCTCTATTGCAAACCCTGCAATCGGACAACCTAGGAGCCTCTGCAAAAGACCTTTACAGTCCCATAACTGCGATATGAGTCTGAAGCATGAAGATGAATATATCTTAGGCCAATTCAATGGAGTAATTCTTCGTTAGATAGGTGGTCCCGATGGAAATGCCAGGCAACTAAGTTAAACGCTAATGTCGTTTTCAAAAAGAAGCGTCCGGGAGAGTCTGGAATCGAAAAAAACACTTCTGAAACCGTTCCATTGGCACAAAAAATACTCTTCTGGTGATTCTGAGAAGAGAATTTCGCTTCTCGATTTGAAGTCAGAATCCACTTAAAAAGCACTCACACAAGTGCAATTTATGTATTTATTACAAGTCAGTTGACAGCAGCCGTAGGTTATTTTTTGGCATTTCACCAATACTTTTGTGGATTCAATCAGAAGCAGTTTTCTTGTTCCATTGGATTACAGAGCGAGTGGATCCCCGAGTGAAACAAATTGAAACCGACATAAAAGAGTATTTGGCTGAATTCCAAAACGTCAAAAAGTGCGCATTGTGAATGCTCACTGCTTTTCTGATCACAGGTTATGAATGCTTTTGCCCTGCTGTGCATTTGTTATGTTTTTCTGACGTTTTGGAACGATTTTGATGCGAGATGTCTTAAAATGTTTCAAATACCAATAATAAAACAGGTTTGTTCTTTTTCTTTTGTATTAAGGAAGGCAAAAGACTGTCAAAATGGCAGTGGTGGTGATAAATTCTCTCAGAGAGAGAGACACTCACGAAAAAGTTAGGGAACGAAAAATGTCAGATTCATAATTCAAAAACTAAAAAAGGGATACGAAAAGTCATTGAAATATCGTATAAACATGAAGAACTTACTAATTTACTAACAAAAGTAGTTTATTTATTAACCTAACGATAAAAGTGATTGGGAACTAAGAGAACTTCTTTTTGAGAATACAAGTGATGTGGAAGGTGTGGAAGAGTTTGTACTGAATCACCTGTCAATGGTCTGTTGACTGACAGTTTTCCCAATTCTTACACCAAGAAATCTGTTAAGCAAAATTTCGTAACCATAGGGTAGTTCGCGACAACGTCAGTGTCAAATAAAAAGAAGAAAAATCGAAGTGACAGCTAAAAAACTTGTAGGAAAACAAAACGGATTTTGTATGGATGTAGTGTAATTATGTTAAAAAATTAATGAAAAGTGCATAAAAAAGTGCAAGAAACAAGATAAAAGCATTGTTGAATTATAAAATTATGTTTATCAAACGTATTTGGTAACAACTGAGAAGTTAAATTAATGGCATTTGTGCGCTTTTCAACAATATATAAACAAATCACTACTCTGGCCATTATAAAACAGCTTTGTTATCCTACAAGTTTTTTTTACGTTTGAGCAAAAAAGGTAGCCCATCTGTGAAAGGATGGGCTTCGCGAAACACTCTATTGACTTATTATATATGGGCTGCTAGTAGCCAACTTAGCGTTGGTTCCAGCATAGGCGCTAGCTCTCTTGGTTCGGAGCGGAATAAATTGGAAACTCACATCTGACGTTTCTATTTCGTTGCAGATAGTTGTTTTGCATAAGATTGTGTTATTGCGTTTAATTAAATAAAGATTTAAAATTAAAAAATTAAGTGTTGTTTAATTGGTTGCAATTTGCAATGTGATTCAAGTTTCTCTGAAAAGGGACAAATGTGTTTCCATAGGTAAACAAAATGAATATAACAAGGATTGAGGCGATACGTTGTCTTAATGACCAGTACATTGACACGGAATCAGCTGAAAATAAAAGAACTTGCTCCAAACATTTCGAAGCAAATTGCTAAAAAAAAATTGGCTTTGGAATGCAATTGTTTCCCGGTTCAGTGCCGACAATTTTTCCTAAATTAACTGAAGAAGGAATGTAAGTACCTGGTTGAGACATATTTATTGATGCGAAATGTGATTGAAATATTTATGCTAAAGTGTTTTTGCATCATATATCTAAAATTAATAATGGAAAACATACGAAAATTTTGCAATTTATAGGACAATGAAAAAAGATTTTTTTATTCAAATTTTGTTGGTTCCATCTATTATTAATTATTTAAACTAGCACAATTTCGAGATGACATCTATTGTAAACAATGCCTCAACAATTTGAATTTCAACCGTTTCACTTGGCAAATCTACTCACGCCCAATAGGTGGCTCTTGCATTCTATTGAGAAATCCAAGATGGTTGTCATTTTGTTGCACTTAATTTTCGCATAGAACCACGAGCGCTAGTTATGTTGGCGTCATTTTCTGGGCAGAGATTGTATGGAAGTGACATTTCACTACCAGTCCATATAATAAGTCAATGTTCGTAACATTCTCAGTGGAGGGATAATATCTTGCTCTCTTTTACGAATTTTTCGAGTTAAGGAGCGGCATTGAGTAAAAGTTATAAGCTGCAAATTAAATGGTAGGTACGCCCTTCCAATGGCAGCCCAAGCTTATCATTTCCTATAACTTATGCAAAAACCAACAAAAGAGACTTGTTAAGTTGCGATACATAATATACTAAATTTAAACATAAAATTTAACAATAAAAATTATACCTTGGCGATACCATCTCAGTATCATTTCAGCATCTTCAACCGTGATACAAGCTGCAGGTATCTTTCGAACTCCCTGCTCGTAGGATTGTGCACCAGTGTGTGGCGTTGCAATTGAGTATGGTGTCGCCGAACGTATGAGTGCAGCAATAGCGCCCTGCTTTGATGCCTCAGCGGCTCCAGATCTCCGAAAGGCGGCAGTTAAACCATATCGTTCCCATACAGGAGCGAACACAACAATTTTTCCTTTAACCTTAAATTATAGAAGAATATTTTATTTATTCGTTGATTAGCATTTTTATAATACGTATGAGCTGGACAAATTTCGCAATTCTTCAAAGGTGCGAACTGCTACAACATCTGCAATAATTCCACCTCGGGGTGTACCCACGCTTGTTCCTAGACCCAGAAGGGGTATGTTTGCCTTTCTGGGCAAAACAAGAGATGCAGCCTCATATCCCCTACAAAGAAAAGAAAAATAAATCGAAAGAAACTTACAAAATACTGAAGACAAGTAGGAATGTTATTTGGTTTTAAAAAAAGAAAACCGTTTAAAATTAGAATAATAATTCAGGCTAACTATTTATAGTCCAGGCAATGTCATACACGACTTTGAATACAATTATTGAGTATGGTGGTCACTTGGCACGCATACAGCGGTCAATGAGGAAAAAAATATTTTATTGCTTTGTAAACAAAAAACAGCAGCAATCCGTATCCACCGATTGTCAACTGACCTAACCGTTTGTGACTTTGAAGGATGGATCTCCAGTACTGGGACATTGGGTATCTCACTGATTGCCTTGTACTTGCGTAGGGGGTTGCTAACAATTGCGCTTAACAAAATATAGCTTAGTTAGTTGAAAATTATTTTTTGACATTAAATAAATCAGGGATTAATGCATAAAAGTGACACTGCAGCTGCTGTTTCGTATATCTACTCCCGCCACTGCGTGACAAGATGAAGAACGACTGCATCGCCGGGTGTTGCCACCAGGCATAAGCAATACGCATAGTTACGAAAAATAAAAGAATTGAGAAAGTTGTGTAGGTAGCTTATAAAAATATTTTCCTGAGGTTACTCTAATGTCAGTTTGAAAATTGACATACACAAATATTAGATCCACATTTCGAAAACATTATTTTTAGCAAAAGCTTGACTTGACGCTTAAAAAAAAAAAAGAAATCAAAATTTGAAGACGCCCCAAAAACATAAAAAAAAACATCAAAATAGCGTGCCAAAGAACACATCGAAAAAAAAGCCTAAAAAATTCCCAAGACCACAGCCAAAACAAGTCAAAAAGGTATCTAAAAACGCAGTAAAAAAATCATCCGAAAATGATTCAAAAAACGTTTAGAAAAAGGAGATAAAAATTATTCTAAAAACCCGCCCTTGAGTTAAAGGAGCTTAGTAGGCGACTTTGATTCTCGTTCCGTTTGCTTAATTTTGGTTTTAACAACAAATTCCGGGACACTTTCACGCTTTCAATCTATTTCTTACAAAAGAGCCAAGTATATTCAAGTCTTCACTCCCTTGGCGAATCATCACCATACTTCAATATTAGCTATCGATTTTGTAACGATCAGCGTTACCTCCGGGATGCTTTTTTGGCATTTTAGTTCTGAGGGTGAATGCAAAGAAATAAAGACTTTGTAGTTTGTATGGGGAATTTCAGCAGTTCCCCAAATCTATTTCTTCTCCAAATCGATGCGTGGTTATTTGGTTTTGGGATGAATGAAAAAACTGAAATTTTATACCGAATCCGATTATCTGATTTAAGAAGATTTGTCAGAATTTGTATACTTTTATATGTTCAGCAGATAGATGTGAACGTCTCAAAAACATTATACAAGACTAAGGCCAGTATTCACCGACTAATATTAAAAAACGAGCTTAATAAGCCTATTCATCACTAGCTATTAGTGCAAATTTAAGAGACCTCATAAGACTTACGATACGAGTGGTCCCGACCACTCTTAACTTGAGAGCAGTAATATCTTCGAAAATTCGAAATCAGTTGTAGTTTTCAAAAAGGTAAAGAAGCCAAACCTTTCCGATAGGAAAAAGAGCAGATCGGAGCTCCTTCTCGTCTGAGCTGTTTTCCGAGGATGAAGAACTGCTAGACGAAGTTCTAAGAAGATCGCTCAAACTAACACCCGAACTGAAAATTAATTTGTTTTTATCTGTATCACTAATTTTGACAATTAACTTTTTCGAAAAAGAGTTCATAAACTCGTTTTAGAAAGCGTTTGGAAATTCGAATTTAATTTTTTCGCATATTTGAACTAGCATAGATTCAACCCTAATAGTGCTTGCGCTGAATGCGTCGAAATACCTTACGTTTATGAGCCTCGTAAATTAATAATCGATTAAGAGAGCTTGATAGATACCAACCTTTTAATAGCCATTGATGAATAGGTTTATGAGGATCTCAGTTTAATATTGATCGGTAAATACCGGCCTAAAACTATTCTGAGAAAGCACTGTGGGGCAAATCTTTGGGCTCTATAATTATAGCTATTCGCGAAGACACTTACCCCCTTGTTAATAAACGCTGTGTAAAAGTTATCAACTCGTTATTCAGACGTTACGTCAAATTTTTGTATGTTATCTGATGTCTACCAGCTAACTTACTTGTGCACATTTGTTTATTAATACGCAGGAGATAATTTCTGTCATAATGCTCATCATGAGATGAAATGAATGGTCGCATTCAAGAATCTAGTCATCTTAAGTCGACTAGATTGGTCGCGATGAGATGCAACCTGAACGCAAGAACTAGAATGGTCGGGAACGTCACTTTTTCTGCGTCAGCCACATATGAGAACTTTCAACTTAGTACTACTTACTTACTTAACGGGCTCCCGACCCGTGGAGAGTCTCTGCCTGAGACACTGCAGCCTTCCATCCTCTGCGATCCCGGGCACGCTGCTTCCAGTTATCCAGACCAAGCGCTCTGGCATCCGCGATGGCTTGGTCTTTGAAACGGAGGTTCGGTCTTCCTTGTCGTCTCGAACCTGGCGGCTGGGATTCGAAGATCCTCTTAGCTGGAGCATTATTGTCCATTCGCTCGATGTGGCCGAGCCAATGTAGTCGACGTATTTTGGCCTTTTGGACTACATCCACATCTTGGTATAGCTCATAGAGTTCGCGGTTGTATCTTCTCCTCCATTCGCCCTCCTCGCACACAGGACCAAAAATCCGCCGAAGAATTTTTCTTTCGAAGGAGCCTAGTATCAGCTCTCCCTTCCTGCTTATCGTCCAGCACTCGGCGCCATAAAGCAGAACTGGCAGGATAAGGGTTCTGTAAAGCATACATTTTGTCCTTCGAGTTAGGAGTTTTGAACCCAATTGTTTTGCCAAACCGAAGTAGCAGCGGTTTCCTAGGGTAATTCTTCGCCGGATCTCCACTAGGATGTCATTTGTGGAGTTCATGTTTACTCCGAGGTAGATAAACTCCTTAACTACCTCGAAATTGTTGCTATCAATAGTGACGTTCTGTCCTAGGCGGTGGACAGATGCTTGTTTGTTTGTTGATAGCATGTACTTAGTCTTGTCCTCATTTACTACAAGACCAACGAATTTCGCCTGTTCTTCAATCACCGTAAAAGCCTCTATCACGGCACGCTGGGAGCGACCGATGATGTCAATATCGTCTGCATACCCCAGTAGCTGGACGGATTTGTTGAAGATAGTGCCTTCCGTGTTGACACCTGCCCTGCGCACTATCTGCTCTAGCACGAGATTGAAGAAGTCACATGATAGTGCGTCTCCTTGCCGAAATCCGGTGCATGTTTGGAATAGTTCGGAGGAACTACTTCCAAATTGCACGTTGCAGCGTGTGTTCTCCAGCGTCACGCTACATAGCTGGATCAGTTTTGCCGGGATCCCGAATTCGGCCATCGCCACATAAAGCTCCTGACGATGAATGCTATCATATGCGGCTTTAAAGTCGATGAAAAGGTGGTGAGTCTCGACTTGAAATTCATTGGTCTTTTCCAGGATTTGCCTCAGTGTGAAGATTTGGTCTATAGTCGATCTGCCGGGCCGGAAGCCACACTGGTACGTGCCGATTAGTGTGTTGCAGAAAGGTTTGAGACGTTCACACAGTACGTTGGATAGGATCTTATATGCGACATTAAGTAGGGATATGCCTCGATAGTTCTTGCAAGACATAGGATCGCCTTTTTTGTAGATGGGGCATATGGAGCTGATAGTCCAGTCATCGGGCATACTTTCTTCCACCCATACTTGGTTGATGATTTGGTGCATGCGCCCTACCAAAACATCACCACCGTATTTGAAGAGCTCCGCTGGTAAACCATCAGAGCCGGCGGCCTTGTTGTTCTTTAGCTTTTTTATTGCTAAGCCAACTTCTTCCATACTGGGCGGTGGAACTGGATCTTCATTGACTGGACGTGGGTTCTCTTCTTGCCCTATCACTCTCTCTACATGATGCCCATTTAGCAGCTGCTGGAAGTGCTGCTTAAAAACATCTACTATTCCCTGCGCTTCGGTGACTAGGTTTCCATCACTGTTTCGAAGAGCCTGCGTTCCGGTCTTGAAGCCAGCAGCCAGTTGCTTGGCTTTCTTGTAGAACTTCCGGATGTTGCTTCGATCGCGGGACTCTTCGATCTCCTTGAGCTGGGAGACTGCGTAGGCCCTCTTCTTTCTACGCAGGATTTTCTTCTCCTCCCTCCTCTTGGCTCGATACTCTTCCCTCGCTGCCCTTGTTTTGCGCTGCAGCGCCTTTATATGTGCATCTTCTGTCACCTTTTTCCTGCGTACGCATTCATCATCATACCACGGGCTCTTTCTCTGGGGTGGCTGGTACCCTAAGGTGGTTTCGGCTACCTCTTTGATGATGTCGCGATACTGGGACCACTGGGTGTTGGCATTTGTGGTAGGTGAATGCACTGCGGAGAGTTTCTCACTCAGGCGCTCTTTGTAGACTCTGGCTACTCCAGGTGTGCTAAGGCGTCCAACGTTGAATTTCTTCTTCTGGGCGGAACGCAGCTTCTTCTCGTTGGATAGTCGAGCTCTGAACTTAGCCGCAACAAGAAAATGGTCAGAGTCGACGTTTGCCCCTCGGAATGTGTGCACGTTGAGGATGTTGGATGCGTGCCTCGCGTCGATTAGCACATGGTCGATTTGGTTGGCGGTTCGACCGTCTGGAGAGCGCCAGGTTGCTGTGTGGATCCTTAGCCTTGGAAACCTAGTGCTACTTATCACCGTATTACGAGCTGCCGCGAAGTCAGTTAGTCGGTAACCGTTGTCTGTGGTCGTTTCGTGGATTCTGTGTTTACCAACTAACCCGCCAAAGATGTTTTCCTTTCCGATTTTAGCATTGAAGTCCCCGAGCACAACTTTGACATCGTACTCCGGACAGGCTCCGTAGGCTCCATCCAGGAGGTCATAAAACTCCTCCTTGATAGGGTCTTCAGCCTCGTCGGTAGGGGCGTGTGCACATATTAGGCTTATGTTTTGGAAAGTAGCTTTGATGCGGATCACAGCTAGGCGATCACTTATCGGCTTAAAGTCAATGACTTTTGTCCTAAGCCGGTTTCCCACGACGAATCCGCATCCTAATACATGCAATCTTTTATGGCAGCTGTAATAAATATCGCAATTTTTCCTTTTCATCATACCTGATCCTATCCATCGTAACTCCTGGATCGCGGTAATATCTGCCTTGTACCGCGTGAGGACAGACTCAAGTTTTTGAGTAGCACCTGGGGTGTACAGCGTTCGCACGTTCCAGGTACATACTCTCAAATCGTTGTCCGTTGACGTTCCGGGTCTAGTTGCCGTTTGAGGGAAATCGTTATCCGAGGCTTCACGTGTCTCTCCCATAACTAGTGTTTTTTTAAATGGTCGGGAAGTTACCCCGACGGCACAACCCCCAACCTGGAGGGCCAGGCCCTTGACCTTAGGACAGCAGGCCGGTTATTCCGGTGCCAGTAACCCACTCTGGGATGTGAGCGCTGCCGTTGGCCCATTAAGGGTTCATCCGCCACCAACTCTTCTCCAACACCCTGGCTCGGTATTGGAAATCCCTATAGACCTGGTATCCGAATATGTCAGAGCAGCTCTATGGGGATTACACTAAATAGTTCGGCCTGACTGGAACTGTAGACGCCACCGTTGGCTCCATCTAGGGAACTCCTCCGCTGCCGTCTGGTACCAGAGGAGGTGTCTTAGTGAGAAAACAACACTCCTCCCCCCTCTCTCGTCTGCTGCCACCAACGACCTTCCAAAGGGGTTGGTTACCCAATCTCCAGTCGAGGTACTAGGCACCCACCAGTCACCCCGTGGAGGTGAGAGTAGGAGTTGATAGTGAGAGGCTAGGTGAGAACGCTTGTGTTCTCATGACATCGCATCACTACCCTTCAACACCGACAACTTAGTACTCAGTCACGAATTTCTTGACTAGATTCGTCGGCTACCAATCCATAAACATCAACTGAAACAGCTGCTCTTACGACCGATTTCGACCAATCAAAACCGAGATACATCTAGTCAGAGAGCTGTCGGACTTACTAAACTAGATACTTGAATGTCCCCAATATCTCATGATTGGATGTCAGCGATCGCTCTCTGCGATTATTTCTTGACATGGATGTCTGACATGAATTTGACAGTTGTTTGTTTTTCTTTTTGCTGTTTTTTGTTTGGAAATGTCATTTTACACGTACAACCTCTCTTGCTGTTGCGATACGAAATGAAATGCCATGGCATGATTTGCCCAGCACAGTTATTATAAGAAAATTGTATGGTATAGATGTCAGACATTTAGTCGGAGAGATATATCTCTAGTGGAGTCGGTGTGTTATCTACACCTTAAGTCAGGCAGCCATAAAAGCAATCGAATCCCAAGTGATATAATGTAAGATTGTAAAGAGTGTACGGGACTATGTAGATGTACCTATAGTTGCTGTTAACCATTAACACGTAATTTTTGTTTTTTTAGGGTTTGATGTTTGAACTCAGTCTCCTGCACACTTGAACCTATGAGCCATGGTGCGCACACAAATATAGTCCTTTAATTTCGAAAAGTCTATCAATCATTTATTAAGTCGTTCTTAGTCGTCTTGCCAACCCTGTGCAAACCATTACATTAATTTAGTACATTCACCAAATTTTTAATGTCTACTAGTGGTAGGTGCGTCATGAATTCGTTCACATCGAAATATTATTCAGATCGTAATAACGATTAGCACAATACAATGCGCCATACTAATAACAAATTTTAGCATGGACTTTTAGTTTACAGAAGCTCACTATTGCGAAGCTTGTATGGAAAATATAGCCACGGTGAACTACTAAAATTTAGAGTCGAAACTAAAAATGTTTATTGTTATGAATGGATGTCTACATTTAAATACAATTGAGTTTAATTTTCGCTCTCGCTGAGTGCACAAAACACACTCTCCAACTGATCTATTCCATATACAGCAATCAATTCTGTATAGCAATCAATTCTGTATATTGAAAAAGAGAGTATGCAAGTATAGTTACCTAATCCAATGGGGCACCTTCACTGGTTCGGTATGAACATTTTCCAGTCCCTGAAGTTGAAGTGAAGCTTTCATGTAATCGATTGAGTCTTCCAATGCTTGAGAGCCGGCCATTCTCGAGCCAAACTTGTCAGTGAATGTTTGTAGGCTATATGCAGAAACGCAACTTTTTTATTTCCTGGATCATGGTATTTAAAGATTTTGTAATTCCATACCTGGAATGCACTTCACCCTTAAACTTTCCCTCGAGAATGCCGTCAATAATATTCGCGACTTCATCTTTGTATCCACGAATTTCATTTAACAAGTCTGAAGACAAATTGCACTCGCCCTCTGCTGTGTCTTCATGTTTTTCAATTAACACATAACCTGATGCAATTGGGAACAAAATTACCGAACTTAGAAACAGGCACCGAAACACACTTCCGAACATGGTGAAGCCCGTGAACACACTATCGCTACCGGCGATTGCTGGGCTTAGTGTGCTTGTGCCAGCAATCAAGGCAATTATGCTCGGAATAATTCTAGATTGCTGATATCGGCGTCTTCCTATCAACTGAACTATTTTTTACGGCTTTTGTTTATTTGATTGTAGGACAATGTTCTCAGAATATTATGATGTTTAACTGCTGATAAGAGTGGCTTCGTTTTTATTGCAAGCGTATCTTTCATCGTTTTGTGAGCATGTGCATAGCCCTCTACTGTCTACTTACTGTAGTGTTGGGGATTAATTAATTGCAATTGCTGTAATAGAGGTTCACATTAGTGACAACAAATTATATTGGAACAGAAAATTGGATAAGGTTTAGTGACTTTAAAGTTACAGATACACAACTAGTGATAGGTGTTGACAAACTTTGTCTTGTTTTGCATAAAATTAACAACCGCACGGGAAGAGGTGTTACAACGAATACCATTAAAAATGGCTTTTTGTTTGTTTGTTTAATGCTGTATTTACAACATCATACATTCCTTACGCGGTGAATAAGTGGGATATCCAATACCAAATAGCCGTGTGACTGAAAGGGACAGCATTACCTAACACGCATATCTTTGTTTTCCACACGCGTATTTCGATTTCCTATAAAACAAAATGGCATCCGAAAGCGATGGACGGACAACTATTTATTTATTTCGTATAATTGTTTGATGAATTGTTGGATAGTTTTACTGCAACTTATAACCACTCTCTTTTGACACGTTTTAAATCAGAAATAGAAATGTTGGTCGCCGGAATTAATGTTTATTTCCGTTTTACGTATCTATAATTATGGGTAGAGCATCCATGACACTTTAGGCGTCTGATTTGCGATCTCTTTCTTATGCATGAGCATTGACTGCGGACAATCGGATCTCTCTTCGGGGTGATGGTTTATGTTTGTGTGTACAACTTGTGTGTTCATTACCAGGGTAAGCTTGAGGCAATCGTTTTGGTTCTGCAAATTTTAAATTCATCCATTGTCCAATTGATTTTTTCAAGTTCCATGGATTATAGTTACTATCCGGTTTCGAACAAGATGATAATAAATTATTATAACCATACTTCCTGTTGGTTGGTGATATTAGAAAGGTGGGTAGATTGGCATTAACTTGGCCGTTCGCAGTGGTTGGGAGGGACTACTGCCTTATATACTTAAATTATGTTTATAAAGGGTTTTTCAATAGGGACGCTACAAAAGTAGAGCGACAGGGACAGCAAACGACGCCGAATTTCTTGCCGCTCTTTTGACATTTCTCTTCAGTAAGGTTTGCCATTTCATGATGGAAAGATATACGAGCCAACAACGAGTCGAAATTATTAAAATTTACTACCGAAATTCAGTGGCCTCAACGTTAAGCGCGCTACGTCCTATTTATCATCTTCAGCGATGAGGCTCATTTCTGGCTGAATGGCTTCGTCAATAAACAAAATTGGGCCGTACTTCTTCCGTGATGATCAAGACCGGCACGTTACTGTGAATGGGAATTGCTACCGTTCAATAATAACCGAATATTTTTGGCACCAATTGGATGATATGGACTTGGAGGACATGTGGTTCCAACAGGACGGCGCCACAAGCCACACAGCGAATGTCACAATCAATTTATTGGAAACCAAGTTTGGAGAACGTGTTATCTCACGAAATGGTCCAGTCGCTTGGCCGCCTCGGTCATGCGATTTGACGCCGTTAGACTATTTCCTGTGGGGTTACATCAAGTCTATGGTCTATGCCAACAAGCCAGCGACGATTGATGAACTTCGTACGTGTTGTATTTGCAATAAAACGCAATGCAGATTACTATTAATCCAAACATATATTTATTGAAACGATTAAAGTGCTTTAGCTTTTATAGCCAAAGATATAGATCAAATAATAATACATAAAATATACTTAAACACGCGGAGAAAACAGCATAAGGCTGCCAGCACAAAGATGACAGATGCAACACACAAACGGCCTTACCAATAATCAACTTTAGTCTGGAAGTTTACGCTAATGTGGTATTCGATTGGGCGCTCTCAGAGCACTTTTTTTGCTCTCAGAGCAGTTTTTATGTTCGTTTGGTACAAAAAAAAGCAATCTTTTTCAGATTTCAGAGCACTTTTGCGAATCTGGATATTTTCTCAGATTTGCTTCAGATTTACCAATACACGTGCGTTCGAGTTTGACAACTAGTGGAGTTTGTTTACATTTTAGTGAAATTTTTCAACTGCAAAGAAATTCATTGCATCGGGTGGATCTATTTTTGTTAATTATTTATGTACAAATGTTTAGAAATCAATTTGGGTGATCATTTTGAATGTTTTCATATAAAATTTAACCAGTGAATGGAAAACGCTTAGAAAAGTGTAGAAGGATACACATATTGCAGTCGCACAAATATCAACAAAAAAAAGAGCAAGTGACGTTTTTGTGTTCGATTAGCCACACGAAATCTGAAATCTGAGGGCAAATCTGAAGAAGCCCAATCGAATACCACATAAGACTCCACACTTTCCAAAATCCCTTTACCAATAAACAAATATAGTTGCCAGAATATCGCTAACTGCAGGGTTAAATGTTAATGTTCAGAAACCCATGTTTATCTGGGGCATTAGCTAAATAAATCCTCCCGAAATGTCATTTTGAAGAGGAGTGTTGCCCAACTATCCTAATTGATGGTATGGAATTTCGTAATAGGAGCAAATTTACATACGCTGTTGTTCAGCCTGACCGTTTATAATTATAAACAAATTTTAGTAAATAGTTAATGTTTTCTGATTTTATTCGTTGGAAAACAACAATGCAAGTGGTTTTCAAGTCCAGCAAACACAAATTTGTACAAATGTAAGGTAGGTGACCCAAATAAGGCCCACCTTATAGTTTTTCGTTAATAACTTGCAAACGCCTAAAAGAAAATTACTAAATTGACATAAGCATAAGCCTTAGTTAAGTTATCTATATAAAAACGCAACATTTATTTGTTAAAACCCAATTTGAAATATATTTTCATAACATTTTAAAAAACCTTAACTTGGGCCTTATTATGAACACCTGTTCCGAATAAGGCCCATACATAATTTTGTTCAGTTACTTTGGTTATCCTGCTAAAATAAGAAGTCCTTTGTCATGAAACAAATAAAACAACGTAGTTTATTATTTAGATATATATTATAATATTATTTATTAATACAAAACAAAAATTAAGCACAACCTTCTTGACTAGGAAGAAAAATTAAAATAAAAAAAAAAGAATAAATTTGACTTCAACAAATTAATTTAAAATAAGGAGATTTTTATTAAGAATAACATTTAATGTTAGGATATCATCTGACAACCATTCTGGCCGCTTTCTGTTCAATAATTTGGTCGCTTTTGACATTTTATCCAAAAACAACCCAAAAAAAAACAATTTTATTCCTTCATATTCCTAATAGGGCCCGTTTATATTTTCGGTGGGCCTTTTTAGGAACATGAAAAACTTTTCGTTGCAAAAATTTTAACTAAAATCTACTCAAAGAATTAAAAAAATACTTAAACCATACTAAACATTAGTCTTATATGAGGTATATTTAGTGTGAAAACTAGACTTACCCGAATTATTATTTGCAATAAAATCAGTTACAAAAAATCACTTTCTTATAAAAAAGTGCGTGCGTGCACATTCACTAACTTGTATCGACTGTAAAAAAAAACACGATTGCGTTAGACGGAAAATTTCATAGATTTTAGTGTAGACATAGGTGTCCACAAACACATTTAAAATATAAATCCTGTTGCTTGTCGGCTATGCCATTTTTTGCACACTGGGCCTTATTAGGTTATGGGCCTTATTTGGACCACCTACCTTATGCACAAAATTGAAAAAATAATGCATTTTTGTTTTATTTCTAAACACTTACCCCAGTATTAATAAACAAAAATGTGCACAAGTAAGTTAGCTAGTAGGCATCAGATAGCATACAAAAATTTGACATAACTGCTGAATAACGAGTTGATAACTTTTACGCAGAGTTTATTAATATTTAGGTTAAAATATGTACTTCCAATATTTTGGTTAAAAGAAATGGTTAGTGCTTTTCTCTGCTTTACCTTGTTTAACCGATAGTGCTTGCTTTATGATTGATTTTCATTTTAGTTTGTAACGAATGCATGCTGAGTAAAAAAGAAATTTGATATCAGTTTCGGATCTTTCCAAGAATTTTTTTGAGAGCAGTCGCTAAGAGAATAAAATATCTGTTAATTTAATATTGGACAGCTCATACCTGAATACTTTTTTTTTTTTACAATTCTCAGTACGTTAGGCGGCAGGTAGATTTTGGATGGAGGTTTTAAATATTGGTGTGGAAATGGTTGTTGTGAAAAGGTTGACTTCGCGGAAAATATAGATAAAAGAATTGTCAGCATTCAGCAAAATCCACGCGAAATAATAAATTTAGGAACTGCTGGAGGAATATCAGGTATTATATGCGAATTTAAGATGTACAAAGTTCTGTATTACTTGGTGAGAATTCATCTAGGAGAAAACATGACGGTTTATGTATATGTAGAAGAATGTCCACGGCTTTATATTTTTTCCCCGAATTAAGTAATATAAGTAATATATATATAATTTTTAAAAGATCAAATTGTATTTATTTTCACACCTCCATATACTTTTGCAAGTACTGTTTTGCAAACGGAAATGAATAACCAGGTTAATATTTCTTTCGAAAATATTCACTTGCTAACGATCTAAATGTGATCTTTAGACTACCAATAAGTTTTGATTTGCATTATCAGCCAACGAATAAATCAAAGCATTCTAATAGACTGTGTTCCGTTTATTGTATAATTTAAAAGAGACCTTATTACGACACAAATTCAATCATAAATCAATCGTGACGTATTAGAAAACAAAGGAAAGCGTACTATAAAAAGGACCGAAAATTGTGTCCGATCTAACAATAGGGCATTACTGATTTGCATACGATATTTGACAGATCAGCGGATATTTTGTGCATTTACTATTTTCTGTTTGTTTTTTTGCTTGTAATAAGCTTCAAAAAGCATTTAAAAGAAATCTGTTGGGCAAATTAATTTGCAATTTAAATATTCCTTTTTTTAGAATAAAATCCTCGTTGTGAAGTAAACCATTGACCTTGTTTTTCACGAAAACAAATTATGAAATTTGAATTCTGCGATGACAAAAAATGTAATAGTTTCTAAGAAAGTTGTCGCACTAGCAAATGTGGAGGTCTAATTGTTTATTGGTACCGTTTCACTAATGCTGTACATTTTTACTAAAGCTGGCAACCAGCTAATCGTCGACATTAGTGTTTGATTATTAGTAAGGCCGAAAGAAAGTTCACAATAGGTAAAATAAAGCTAAGGTGCAAACGCGGAAATGATATTAAGGTTAAGACACAATAGTACGAATATCGAACGTGAAATTGCAGCAGTATCGGCCGATTTATGCTTGAAAACCGTCGAAAATTGGGTTCAGCGTCTGGACTTCTACAAGCGTGCCCGTGGTGGCCATGCAAAGGAAATCGAGTTTCACAGGAATAAAGAATTTCATTGATATCCAAAACCGTTTTCGTTTTATTTAAAAAAACTTTTGTAGCGCTCTTATTGAAAAACCCTTTACATATATTCTGAACATGGAGGAAAGCAAGAGCCTGCTTCTCCATGCGGACCTACGCGTGGAATGTTCGGATTTCGGACTCAATTGTGCTATTCGATTGGGCTTCTTCTGATTCGCTCTCAGATTTCAGATCTCGTGCGTCTAATCAAACATAAAAACCTCACTTACTCTTGTTTTTTGTTGATATCTCTTTAAGCGTTTTGCATTCACTGGGTAAATTTTATATTAAAACATTCGAAATTTGCTAGAATTGCCCCGAAGTTCAGAATAATTGCTCTTTTCAATGAAATTCGTTGGAGCACTTTTGCTACAGTGGTAGACACCATTGTGATTAGATTCTCTGTTGCTACTTGTTTTTTTATTTTCTTCAGTAAATATGAATGTTTTAATAGGCAAAATCAATATATTTCAATTTTAGTTTACATTTTGCACGCGTAATTGCATATTTTCGGATCACAAGCGAAAAATTTGTTTCTAATAACACAACAAACATTTAAATCTGACATTTTGCTAGTGTGTGTTAGTGAGTTCAGGGCAATTCTCTCAAAATATTCCGGATACTTCTTTCGTGTTAAGAATTGACCTGGAAGTGCACCTTTTTTTTTTAATGAAACATAGAAAACATAGAAAGAGCACTTCTAGATTTGATCTTTTTATAGAAAGGGCAATTCTTTTCTTCAATCGAAAACGCCATTAGTCTTCTTCATCACCAAAAGATTAGATAACATCAGCTTGATATGCAGTGGACACCCTGGATAAATCATATCAGCTATAGGCAATATCCGTAAGAAACAAGAAAGAGCACGAGAAACATGCCATTGAGGTAATAGGGAAGTTGTTCCACAGGAACAATATTCGAAAGGAAAAAGTAAACAGGTAGCGACCGAACAAACACATTTTTAAATAAACAAGAAAAAATTGTAGTAGAGTCACAACTGGTATATAAAATACCTACCCGAAAAAAAAACGAAAATCCGATGTCACAAAACGGAATAAACGACGAAAGCCAGGAAGACAAAATTAGAGTCATACAAATGAAACTCTTAATTAGAAAAAATATCTACCATTAAAAGCAGAATATACACCAAATTCATATCATTCAACAATTTTGCATATCTGCTACATAACAACTTGATATCTTTTGCCCAATGGTTATTAATAACAAGACTGAATGTACTCGCATCAGTCAATGTTTTGCGTAAATTCATATACAACACAAAAAACACTTTTTCGAAAACACGATAATGAGTCATAAAGAAATATCAAACAATAAAAACCAGCTCGCCAAAATTTATAGCAGACAATTAACAACGATCAACAAATAAAAATTTTAAAAATTCGCAACTCATGTCTTTTTAGTTCAACCATAAATATCTAACTTCATGGGTAAAAATAAATTGATTGGATAGTATTTGCTTGTTTCTATGGAGTAAAATGATTCGTAATTTATTAATAAAAGCCATTAGAATGTGAAGAAAAAGTTATACGTCGATGCGAAGGTAAAAGTTTTATATTTATTCAGAAGAAATAAAATTTAACAAGAACTGGACTGATTATTATCAAAGGCTAAAACAAACAAGTCTCATGCGGAATTCCCTAAAAGAGGTCAGGAACTGGTGTCAGAAAAACTGAATCAGTGTAAATGCGTCAAACACTAACGGATTAAAGCTCAGCTGGTCCTTTTCACCAAAGTGGACGACCACTGTCCTGAAATTCGCATTTATTTTATTATAAAAGGCGAACAAAATAAGTAAAATGTGTACAAAGGAAATGAATTCATTGTTTACTTTAAAGGATGCACAGATTCTACTTTCATCTAAGCACAGCACGTTTGTGTGTTTGAGGAAGAGTTGATAAATGAGTCGATCCATCGACAGCTTAAGTGGACGAATGTATACACAAATTGATCAAACACCAAATTGACCTTTTAGTTTCTTTAACTACAAGTCCGAGCATAAGGGGCTTTGAAAAAGGAGGATATTTTTATACGAAATCAAATTGGAAAAAAACGGGGTAAAAAGGACATTTCATTTCATTTTTTTTTTTTCATTTTAGACGAATGGAGTTAACGAAAAATTCACGCTCAGTGGTAAGGGAAAAATAACGCGGAGAAATCAACTGCCTAGACCTGTCTGAAGAAGGCATAACTAATTTCTCGTACAGACATGGAGGTTGTCGTGTTATTATGATGTTTGAAAGAAAGGTTACGGTGCGAAACTGAATAAAGCTGTTGAACGTCATGTTAAGAAGTCGCGTAGAGAAGTTTGATACCCTATCATACCTTCTTAGTCCAAAGACATACCGAACGGTGTTGTCGAAAGCGACCTGTAGTTTTCTGTCACTTTCGAAGCTGCACTTAGCAAACACTTCGCACCCGTATATTAAAGTTGGTATGACCAACGTTTTGGCTAGCATGAGTCGTATTTGTAAAGGGGTGAAAGCTTTAGTTGCCCATAATGCTCGAAGAACAGCGTAGGTCTTACCGATCGCAACATTTATGTGGTGATCCCAGGTCAGCTTACGATTAAAGACCATACCAAGATTTTTGGCCGTTTCAACACTTCCAATAGGAGAATTATCTAAAACTATGGAGGGAAAGTACGATAAGTCCAATGAAATTCTTGAGATGACGAGGCACTTTGATTTTGCAGGGTTCAACAGTAGACCATTCGTGTCAGACCAGCGCGCAATGTTTTCAAGATCCTCATTAATACAGACAGTACCGTGATCAATAAGACCGAGGTCAGAACTCAAGTACAACTGCACGTCATCAGCATACATTTGAACCTTACTTTGGTTGGTGATTGATGGCAGATCGTTAACATACAACGAGAATAGCAGTGGACCCAAAATGGACACCATTAACGGTCGAAATGACATCCGATTGAACGTCACCAACTTGAACAATTTGTTTTCTACCTGAAAGGTAAGAAGCTAGTAGTTTGACTGCACCTTGTGAAAAATGAAATAGCTGACTGAGCTTATCACATAAGTTTGTATGAACCACAGTGTCAAACGCCTTTGAAAAGTCTAGTAATACTAAAAAGGTTACCTTATCATCGTCCATACTTCGCCCTAAGTCTTCGACGACGACGACGTTCACTAGGGAGGTTATACAACTGTGACCAACCAGACTGTTGGATTGTCATCAAATTGTTGGTGTAGAGGAAAAGGCTCATTTGCTTTTGGAATACTCTCTCAAACGCTTTCGATAAAAAGGGTAAGATTGAGATGGGTCTAAATTCATTACGTTTAGCGTTTTTTGACATAGGTACGACTTTAGCCATTTTCCACTGCGATGGGTATTCGCCTGATGTTAAAATGGAATTAAAAATATCGGTATTATACCATCGAGCCCGGCTGAAGAGGACTTAATAGAGAGCAGACTTTCAACGACTTCAGCACAATCGACATTTCGAAAACCGAATAAAGGTACTATGGGTTCAGATTGAATTGAAAGAACCCTGTGGGAATTGCTAACTGAGCTCAGGACATTAGAAGAAGAAGATGCGAATTGCCGATTAAGGACATTGCAATCGACATTTGACTAGTAAATTTATAATGCCTACCGATAATGACATTCAGTAATGTATAATATTAACATTATCCCACTTATAAATATTATACCCAGTCACGCAGAGTTTTGAGATTCGATCGAAGCAAGAGTTGAATTTACTGAACTGCCGGGAAAATTTTGTTTGGTGTATAGTTTTAGTTTCAGAGATAATTTGGTTTTTTAATTGTTGCCTCCATTAAAAAGCAAGCTGAGTTTTTTGGATGCGCCTGGAGGTGAGTAATCTTCAGAAGATACCAATGGCCCGTACCATTGGTTATGCCCGATTCAGATATATCTAGTCTGCCTACGGGCTAAACCTCACCCCTTAGAGAGGCACTATGAGATCCGGTCGCGCGAGTTAAGTATCCATAGCAAAACATATTGAGAAAAAAGATAACATTATTTGTATTCAATGATATCTTTAGTCTCTAGTACAGTCTTGCACACAACGCTACAATGATAACATATGTAAAAGAGATAATATCGTTTGTATACAATGTTGGAATATTATCTCTTCTTCATTATCAAGCAAGACGATTGTACGCTTGGGTCTCCTTGTAGATAGATAAGAAAAGTATATAAATACGACTGTATGATGAATTTATCAACAGTCTTATTGTAACTACATAGTAGCCTTAAGCTCCTTTTAGAATTAGTAAAAAGTATTTCAATAATAAAGGACATAGTTCCAAATAAATATTGTTTAATTTTAAAAGTAAGAAACAAGTGTTTTAATTGGCGATCCTGCCAGGAGGTTAAATATACTTTTTAACTTCAATCGAGCGGACCTCGGGAACAAGTAGTGAAATCTAGTATAAACAGAACACTCGCGTTACCGGTTACAAGAATTACCTAGCATAGCAGGTACAAATATAGCTTCTTCGTACGAAGCAGCAAAGCAATTCAGTGAAAGTGTATATGTGGAGGAAAAAAACACACAAATTCGACGTACTCAATAAAGCCACATTAAAAATATCTGATGAGAAAAGTAAGTTTTTTCAAGAAGAAGTAGAATACTTAGGTCACATAATCAGACATGGTAGAATCACTACGAACCCTGAGAAAATAGCAGCTATAGAAAATTTTCCAGTCCCACAAACGGTAAAGGATTTGAGAGGATTTTTAGGTCTTACAGGTTACTATCGTAAGTTTATAAAAGGATACGCAAGCATAGCCAAGCCCCTGACATTATATTTACGAGGAGATAACGGTAAAGTAAACAAAAAACAAAGTAAAAATATTAAGTTAAATCTGAATGATTCAGCATTAGAAGCGATTAGAATTTTAAAAAATTATTTGAAAGAACAAGTCGAACTTTTTCAACCGGATTATAGTAAACCATTCGAGCTTACTACTGATGCATCCAACATAGCTATTGGAGCCGTACTAAGTCAGAATAAGCAACCTATACACTTCTTGTCAAGAACACTGAGTAAGACAGAAGAGAACTATAGCACAAACGAGAAAGAGCTATTAGCGATCATATGGTCCTTACAAAAACTCAGAAACTACATATATGGTATAGCAGACTTAACCATATATACCGATCACCAGAGCCTTATATATTCTGTATCAGGAAAAAATCCCAACACAAAGCTGAAACGTTGGAAGGGAATCATTGAAGACTTTGGAGCAAAATTAGTTTATAAACCCAATTAACTTTTTAGGAACAGCTTTCAAATATGTGTTTGGTAATCCTGACCATTATGACTTAGTTAACATAGAAACGAGTATAAATAATCTCATAGAAAACAATAATAAACAAAATACTATAAATCTAGACGATAAAATATACAAAAACATGCATAAGCAAATTAAAGAAGTTATATTAAGAAATCATAATTCAGAGTCTTACATCGACCAAATAATTAAAGAAGATACAATGTACAAATTCGATAACATAGATACTTTAAAAAAACTAATTATTCCTTTTGAAGAAAAACCGATATTATCAACTATATACACAATTGTAACACTGATTGTTATTCTAGCATTTACGTACGTAATGATAAAAACTATACAATGTATAACAGATCGTCAAAAACAAAAAAAGATTGACGCATATAACAAAACTTATGAAAGAGAAATGTTAAAAATAGCGTCGAAAAATCGGGACGATTTCGTTTAACAAGGGGGGGAGTTAAGTATCCATAGCAAAACATATTGAGAAAAAAGATAACATTATTTGTATTCAATGATATCTTTAGTCTCTAGTACAGTCTTGCACACAACGCTACAATGATAACATATGTAAAAGAGATAATATCGTTTGTATACAATGTTGGAATATTATCTCTTCTTCATTATCAAGCAAGACGATTGTACGCTTGGGTCTCCTTGTAGATAGATAAGAAAAGTATATAAATACGACTGTATGATGAATTTATCAACAGTCTTATTGTAACTACATAGTAGCCTTAAGCTCCTTTTAGAATTAGTAAAAAGTATTTCAATAATAAAGGACATAGTTCCAAATAAATATTGTTTAATTTTAAAAGTAAGAAACAAGTGTTTTAATTCGCGCGCTCATAGTAGTAAGAAATTTGTTCCTCTCATTTTTTCATTTTAGTGATGACTACGACTAAGTTACCTTAACAAGTAGTTTACGCTTCTGTAGTGTTAATCGCGTTTGGTAGGTAGCTTTCCAGCGAACGCACCTACTAATGCCGTCATTACATGCGGTTTGTCCTTATGGCGCTAGGTCGAACGATCTTGTTCTCTGTAGTCGGCGCTCAAGGTATGTCACGTCTAGAGTACAAATTATTACATTATTGCAGTGACCGTGAATGCGAGTACGAAGTTTGCGAGCAAAATTTGTTACTTCGTTACTGGCGGTAGCAATTCCTAGATCTCTGTGAATATCACTATTCCTTATATACCATGGAGCATTCACGATTGCTCCTAGCGTTTTGTTTTGGAATGTTTGTATTATAGCAATATTGCTTGGTTTGGTACAACCCCAAAGTTGTATACCGTATGTCCAAGAAGGTTTTAGCACTTGCTTATACGCTTGTCTTCGAATATCTTCCGAGTAGCCAATACATTTCTCTAAGTCTGATTGCGAGCTCGTCGCGTTTTTTCTTAACGTGTGGCTTCCTCTTAAGTTTTACGTCTAGGGTCATTCCTAGATATTTGGCCTCGTTTGCGTATGGTATTTGTGCCGAGTTAATGAAAACAGGTAAGTTGTTTATCCTTTTGTACGTGAAATTGACATGCGTCGACTTGGTCTCGTTAAGGGCAATTCGCCAGGTCTTTGTCCACTCGCATACTTTATTAAGAGACCGTTGGAGTTTTCCAGTTGATGATTCGACTGACTCATCCATTGCGAGGATAGCCGTATCGTCTGCGAACGTTGCTATTGCTACGATGGTCCCTTCATCTTGCGGTATATCTCTTGTGTAGAGCAGGAATAATATTGGGCCGAGAACGCTTCCTTGCGGAACACCGGCATGGATTTCCTTGAATTCCGAGAATTCAGTCTCATGTCTAACACGAAAGAGTCTGTTTTCAAGGTAGGATTTCAATATTTTGTATAATTTTTCCGGTAGGATTGTCCTTAGCTTATACTTTAGGCCTTCATGCCATACCTTGTCGAAGGCTTGCGATACGTCGAGGAAGGCGCTAGAGCAAATCTTTTTGCATTCTAGAGCTTTTTCAATTTCATTTGTTATTCGATACACCTGATCGATTGTAGAATGTTTGTCCCGGAAGCCAAATTGGTGATCTGGTATCATGCGTCTTTCTTCAATTGCTGGTTGTAATCGTTTTAGCAGAAGTTTCTCATAAAGTTTGAATTTGTGGAGTGAATGGACTTGAATTAAGTAGTAAAACATTGTCAAGATCTATTTCGACCAATATAATACCAATGTTTATTTAAATTAGAGTGAAACGGCACGCCGTTGCATCTCTTATGTTCCTCTGTTTGTTTTATCAGCAAATTTGCAAATTCCACAGCATCAGATCATGTCCAGGTTCATGATCTTTACATGAAAGCCTATCGTCGATCAACAGGCCATTTTTTAACCCCTTAACTAAAAAAAATGTTGGCGGAGAGATGCAAGAGAGTCTTGCTGTGGCACGCAAACAATGGGCATGAAAACGGATGAAAACATTTTTACCGTGGAAGAAGTTTATAACGAACAAAATGATAGAGTTCATGCTTTGTCATCAAAGGAAGTGAAAATAGGAATTCCAAGGGTTCAGCGTGGCCATCATCCCGCTTCCGTAATGGTTTGGTGGGGGTCTCTCACTAAGGTGTCACACCTCTCCCTTTCTGTAAGAAAGGTGTCATAACAGGTGCAAAAGTTTATCAGGAAGATGTGCTAGAGGGCGTTGTAAAGATGCTAACAAATACTCTATTTAATGGAGAAAGATGAGTCCTTCAACAAGACTCTGCTCCTTCACATGAAGCAAAAAACGCACCGGAGCAGCTGAAGGTCAATATTCCTGCTTTTATAGCCGCAGAGGATTGGCCGTCAGGAAGCCCAGATCTGAATCCATTTGATTATAGTTTGTGGTCAGAATTGAAGAGCAAGACTTGCAAAACACCCCACAAAAATTTGGAGAGCCTAAAAAAATCGTTGACCGTGGCAGCGTCAACGATGTCCATGGAAATAGTACGTGCCGCAATAGCTCAAGGGCCAACACGTTTGCGAGCTTGTGTTAAGGCAAAAGGTGGTCATTTTGAGTGATGTATTTTTTTTTTAATTACCAATATTACGTTCTAATAAATGAAGAAAAAATCAATTCAAAATGTTATGTTCACCCGTTTTTTTTCTATGCCGCTTTATATTTGTAACAGAATTTATGGCTGGACTAGGTATACTCAGCAGGTAGGTTGTATTGACAGTGGTCCGCTCTTGACTTTAAGTGCCATCTACTCGTTATCTAGTACACGACCGGTTGGCCGAGTTAAAGGCTTTTGACTTCAATTGTATTTTTATCCTCCCTCCGCAAATTCTTCTTTGTATTTAGCTGCTGTGCTGAGTCTTGATTTGAAATTCATTGGTCTTTTCCAGGATTTGCCTCAGTGTGAAAATTTGGTCTATAGTCGATCTGCCGGGCCGGAAGCCACACTGGTATGTGCCGATTAGTGTGTTGCAGAACGGTTTAATACGTTCACACAATACGTTGACATCATCGGTCGCTCCCAGCGTGCCGTGATAGAGGCTTTTACGGCGATTGAAGAACAGGCGAAATTCGTTGGTCTTGTAGTAAATGAGGACAAGACTAAGTACATGCTTTCAACAAACAAACAAGCCTCTGTCCACCGCCTAGGACAGAACGTCACTATTGATAGCAACAATTTCGAGGTAGTTAAGGAGTTTATCTACCTCGGAGTAAACATGAACTCCACAAATGACATCCTAGTGGAGATCCGGCGAAGAATTACCCTAGGAAACCGCTGCTACTTCGGTTTGGCAAAGCAATTGGGTTCAAAACTCCTAACTCGAAGGACAAAATGTATGCTTTACAGAACCCTTATCCTGCCAGTTCTGCTTTATGGCGCCGAGTGCTGGACGATAAGCAGGAAGGGAGAGCTGATACTGGGCTCCTTCGAAAGAAAAATTCTTCGGCGGATTTTTGGTCCTGTGTGCGAGGAGGGCGAATGGAGGAGAAGATACAACCGCGAACTCTATGAGCTGTACCAAGATGTGGATGTAGTCCCAAAGGCCAAAATACGTCGACTACATTGGCTCGGCCACATCGACGATGCACAATAATGCTCCAGCTAAGAGGATCTTCGAATCGCAGCCGCCAGGTTCGAGATGACAAGGAAGACCGAACCTCCGTTTCAGAGCGCTTGGTCGGGATAACTGGAAGCAGCGTGCCCGGGATCGTAGAGGATGGAAGGTTAGAGTATCTCAGGCAGAGACTCTTCACGGGTCGGGAGCCCGTTAAGTAAGTTAAGTATTTAGCTGCTGTATCTAATACCGTCCTTATACGTGTTCCACTGTCGAATGCTTTTTTTTTTTTTTTTTTTGGAGCAAAGCCTGGGGTCGAATCTCGTCATCCGTGATCGAGCATTATGTGACGGAATTTGTTTTTGTTTAAAATGCAAAATCGACATAATTCCGTGAACGTACAGCTCGTTCACGGACGACGCGATTCGACCCCAGACCTTCGTCTCAAACGCGATCACCAGCTACAAAGCGAACGTGGTTCTTGGCGGCAGACCTCCACCTATTGCTCCGGCAGAGAAATCACTCCCCAGACCAACCAAAACTACTCTGGCCCAACTTCGCTCGGGCTGGTGCCACCTATTCAACAACTACATGGCACACCTTGACCCCAACATTGAAGACAAATGCCCTTAATGCAACTTAGGCCCACATGATGGTAAACACCTCTTTAATTGTCCGGCCAAACCAACCACATTTACACCGCTAATGCTCTGGACCCATCCAACCGAAGTGGCCCAATTTCTTGGACTCAACCTGAATGACAAACCGACGAATGACGAATGACGCTACTACAACAACAACAACATATTGGATAGAATTGCTTATTTGAACGACCCTAACCTTTAAGCATGGCATCTAATTGTTGCTATAAAGTCTGCAGTCGAATCGCCACATCCGTAACGGCCCCTGGTTTAAACAACCGCTTTGTGTGTCATATTTCCTACATGTCTCGTACACATTTTTCAAGGTGCTCGAAATAGATGGCCTATATGGGAAAAGTTTCTCGGCTGCTGTGGGCAGCAAGTAGGTTACTAACATTAAAATAAAAATTCTTGTTTCAAGTTACACATAATTTTTTTTATTTTTTACACTTCTACCACCAATCTACCGCGAATCGATTTCTTCTTAATTGCGCCTTTGAATTGCCGCTTCGTCTTCTTGATTTTCGTGTTGATTATTGTTTTCAGTTTGTCCTTGATATCATCATAGTTTTCAGTCTGACCAGACCGCGCATTCGACCGGAAAAATAACTTCCCCTCTACAAAATACAAAATGGAAACATTAATACGATTCGAAACCATCTCTCAGGGACCCACCTTTCAATCGCATATCGTTTCTAGGTATAAAAAAGGATTCAACGAATAACTTCGTTTGTGTTTTACTGCTTTCAACGTTTTTGTTCGCATTCGCACTAGCTTTCGGAGGCACACCATCCTGTTCGTTTTCAGATTCTGAAGAATCGTAAGTGAATGGATTTAAAGTGGCGTTTTTATCATTCTTGCTGACGAGGATTTTCTCTTTTGACTGCCTGTCTGAAGTTTTGTCATCTTCATCTGGGGCCGTTCCAAACATACTAAGCAGACTGAAACCATCGCCGCGGGTTTTCAAAGAATTCGTCAGACTGTCACTGACCATGTAGAAGACTTCTTTAGAGACTTCATTTTTGTCGGCAGACACTGCAGCAGCATTTTCCTCTTCAACTTCCATTTGTTTAACTTCTGATCGCTTAATTAGAAAATCATCGTCGTTATCCTTGGAGGGATCATATCGCAACATTTTGAGTTTCTTCTTTTCGTGTCCTTTTGGATGGGTAACGCTCGATACTTTGCTACCAACGACTTGCTCTAATATTCCGTATTGCCAGTCTCGCTCACTGTTTTCATTTTGAACCGGTTCGTTCTTGGGTTTCTCAACAAATTTGTGGTCAATTTTGAAACGGGGATCCAAGTTCATTTTTGACTGCAGTCTCATCAGCTCTGCGCCATGTGAACCTTCGTATTCCGATTTCACTGCGAAGTCATTTGCGAATGAATCATTTTCCTCATCCGAATCTTGGAAGAGCGGATTTGCCTTTGACGGCGTATCGTCGTTGTCCTCATCTTCGAAGATAATTTTTTTCGTTTTTGACGCGTCCTGGGGGAGGATTGTATATTTGCATTTGTTAATCAGAAAGCTAAATCTTGTCTTACCACAGAGGACAGCGATTTTTGGATCAACGACTTCTGAAGTTGATATTGGTTCTTTTTCTTTGTTACTGATTCCTTGCGCTTTTTGTCCGAGTCGAATGACTTCTTGCTGAGTTGCTTCACTTCCTTTTGCTTGCCTATGACATGCAATGGCGCATTATTTGTCCCTTCGATAACGATCTGCGAAGTAGAAGAGTAGACTAGCAATAATGGATTTTCAAAACAACTGTGTTCACAACAGAACTACGTACGGGGCAAGCAGTAGTTGTCAACAAGAGCCAACACACTAAGCCCGATACAAGGTTTTTTTTGGTAACAAAACTTAGGTTTTATTTTACACTAAAAACTGAACTTGCCTTTCCATTTTGCATTGATCTAGATGCCTTCTTTTTGGTAATTAGGATATCGTCGTCGCCATTCTCATTATCATCCTCTTGGGTATTAAAATACTTCTTGGAATTGTTTGGAGCTTCAGGCTCTCGTTCCGGTGCCTTGTAAACAGTTTCAACCGTTTTAGCAGATCCCTTAGTATTGTCTTCCCGTTCTCGGTTCAGTCGCTCCAGAAAGCTCTCCTTAGCTACCGATACCCTGACGTATTCCCCCTTTATAGGTTTTGAATTAAGTTTCTTTAGACCTGAAATACACATTGCACGTACTTTAATTTGAAGATAAAAAGTGCAAACGAGGACGCTTACAGAAATCTACGTCGCCATCGAAAAGATTTACTGTCACAAATGCGAGCGTCTTCACATTGCCTGGATCAACCAAGTTCTCTTTTTGCTTCAGTACAATTCCTGTGACATCGCCGTAGTCCTTAAACGATTTGCTTAGATCCTTTTCAGTTATACCAGGCGGTAAGTTTCCAATAAAAAATCGTTCAGGCTGAAAGTGAAATTATGTTAAACATAAATAAATAAGGGGAATTCGCAACGAATACTTACTTTGGCATCCCACGTTGAGTTAGATGGGTTCTTCTTTGCAATCTGCATATCGTCAGTCTGGAACCGAGCTTCAAAAGCATCCTCATTGTAGTCCTCTTTGGTATCAAAAAACCTTTTTGATTTAGTCGGGGGTTGGACGTCTCTCACTGGCTCGGTGGAAACACTAGAACGTGGTTTAGCCGACCCATTTGCTCTTGCATTCTCTTCACGTTCACGATTGAGACGCTCCAGAAAGCTTTCTTTAGCCACCGACACTCTGATATACTCTCCATTTATAGGTTTCGAATTGAGTTTTCTCAAGCCTAGAATTACAATTTATTGTATTGCATTGAATAAATTATATGTAATAATCGGAGGCCGGAGACACTTACAGAAATCCGCATCTCCATCGTACAGATTTAATGTGACAAACGCGAGCCTTTTCACATTTCCCGGATCAACCAAATTCTCCTTTTCCTTTACTACTATTGCAGTTATATCGCCATATTCCTTAAATGCATTACTAACATCTTTTTCAGTTATGCCATGCGGTAAATTTCCAATAAAAAATCGCTGTGACTGCATTTGAAATTATATTATTTACTTCTTTTCGTGCACGTGCGTAATGCATAGTATATCTCTACAGAAATGTCAAAACAAAAGGAGTTTGTTCAGAGCACTAAGGAGCTGTCAGCTCTATTTGTAGCCGGCTGAATAAAACATTTCAACCGCGATGAATAGTGCGATTGAATGCACCCAAGTGCCTTCTGCCAGCGTTCCCACTTTAAACAAATTAGAAGGTTCTACTCTTTTCGTTTTCAGTAGAAAAAAAAATAAAAAATTAATTCTGAATCGGTTTTAAAAATTTAGATTTTTTTCAAGATTTTCATGTTCTTTCACCGATACCGAAGTGTCCAATTGTTTAGATTTTATATTAAGCAATCCATTTTTTTTTGATTCGAATTTATTGAATTGATTATAGTCCCAACTTTGACGCTTGAAAAATGTACTGTTGACAGTTGGCTGAGCTATTTCAATTATGTCTATTAATTCTTTTGAAAGGTTGTACCTCTGGTGTTTGCTGGTGCGTACAAACTTCTGAATTGTGATAATAAACAAAAAAAAAGTTCGTTGTTCGTCACACATCTAATACTTTTTTGGGTAAAGTACGATATTCAGCACGCGATAACAACAACTCTACTGTGAGTCTCGAGGTGTCAAGCTGTCAAGTAGAGCGTAAATGTTGTAATTGCGTGCTGAAAATCCCACTTTACTTTGCTTTGCCGAGATCGAAGCTAAAAAAAACAGGCATATTCTTGTTGCCCATTGGCCTTGAGCATTCATAGATGATTGTGGAATTAATCTGTTATGTGACTCTGAGAAGACCTTATGCTCCTGTGGTTGGTGCAGAAAAAATGTTCTTTCATTTTAGGACCAGACGATGATAAGCTTCCATTCATCGAGTACACTTTCATTCTACAAATTTAATTTTGCAGTCCGGACATGAACATTTACTTTATAATAACTATTCGTAGGCTTTTGAATTTGATTCCTGTATAGAAGTTAATAGAATTGTTCTTAAAAGGAATTCCTTGACTCTTAAAAAGCGAAAGGTAACAAATATCTTTATTGGCACCGCAGTTACTGTGGCAACTAAATCCTTTTACATTAAACAAATCTAAACCAAGAGTAAATTCTTATAAAACCTACTGTAACGAGATACCAAGATGTATAACAAAATCTGCTATGCTGCGTTTGCTTCTACACAAATTAAGTCACCTGCCTCACAGTTTCCGTAAAAAGTACGTAAATTTGAATACCATAACTATTTAAACGCAGTTATGTCTGTCATTAGTGGACTTCTGACGTGGCATTAAATTTTTCCATTCCCGCAATCTACAAACCTATCGATAAATTTCCAAAAATAACAGACTGAATTCAGTCATCCAAGAAAGTGCTACCCACCTAATAGGTGTATCATGAATTGGATTTGAGATTTTCGTTAAAATCAGACAAATATAGGCATCACTGTCTTCGTTCAAATTTATTATTCGCGAAGTGACGAATTAGTTTTTTCATCAATTTTATTTTTCTGCTTCGTGAAAGTTATTTCTTGAGATCTAAATTGAAATATCGTTTCTTGTTGCTTACACGATGGCAGAAGGAGGTGATAAACAAAAAATTACCATAACTGTGAAAACACCAAAGGACAAACAGCAAATTGAAGTCGATGAAGATGCCGAAATCAAAGAGGTATGTTCTAGGTTTTTCGGTGCGTTCTTCTCTACCCGACCGACCCACCACAGTACACACTTCAATTGAAATTATAGTACAATTTTCTTACAAACTGTGAAATTCTATAATAAATTTAATTTCAGTTTAAAATTTTGGTTGGCAAAAAGTTCGAAGCCGAACCCGAACAATTGGTATTAATTTTTGCTGGAAAAATCATGAAAGATACCGACACGCTTAAAACCCACAACATAAAGGACGGCCTTAGTGTGCATTTGGTAGTAAAAACTCCGGCCAGACAACAGGAAGCAGCCGAGCCTCGTCCTCAAGCTGATGTAGGTCAAACACCGTTTGGCCTGAACCAATTGGGTGGCTTATCGGGTTTGAATGCTTTGGGTGCTGGCTCGAATACGTTTATGGACCTACAAGCCCGTATGCAGAGCGAACTATTGAATAACTCTGATCTGTTGCGAACTCTATTGGACAATCCAATGGTCCAGCAAATGATGAATAACCCTGATACTATGCGTGCACTGCTCTCGTCGAATCCTCAGATGCAAGATCTAATGCAAAGGAATCCAGAAATTTCCCATATGCTTAACAACCCGGAGTTATTGCGTCAAACTATGGAGCTGGCACGCAATCCATCAATGTTGCAGGAGCTAATGAGGTCTCATGATCGAGCCATGTCTAACTTGGAGAGCGTTCCAGGCGGCTATAATGCATTGCAGAGGATTTATCGCGATATCCAGGAGCCAATGCTAAACGCAGCTACTGAATCATTTTCTAGGAACCCATTTTCGGGTCTAGTAGAAAATTCTGCAGGTAAGTGCTAGTTAATTAGTGTACAAGTAATAAATTGTTAATGGGGGTGGCTCGTCTACTAAATGGGGGGAAACACAATCGAATGACAAACTCAGATTGGCCTCTATGAAATTGTGTTGAATGTTAGCTGAAAGCATTAATTAGGATGGCGCTTTCAACACCTGAGTAAAGCTAGCTCGATTAGTTAGCGTGTGTGACGAGAATGTTTCAGGCAAAGCCACCAATTGCTGAAAGCTTTTTCTTCTTGAGTGTGGGTACGTCTCAAATGGGAACGCTTTTCTACTCTCAATTGGGTAAAGGAATGAGAGTGCAACTGCAACCAATGGGAAGTTGTATACGATGCCGTACTCTACACAGAGTTCACTGAGCTGAAACTTAAAACATTTGCGAAGCATATTATGCATAAATAAAGTTATATGTAAGAAAAATCCATTACGGCTTGGGGTACCCACATTTTAATCAGAGTAATAAGCCCAAAACACAAGGCGCATGTGCCTCATTTGTAAAGTTTTGTTGTACTCACCAAAATGAATGATTCACATGAATTGCGCAAGTACAAAGTTGTGAAATTAACACGTCATTCATGTGGACGACTAAAGATGTACAAAAGAAGTCATCCGATGTGGTTTGGCTCTCATTTTTTTTCTAAATGAAAAACTTCGATTCTGTTTTTTGATTTAATAGAATTTTATTGGTCAAGTCGAGAAGATGATATCGGCCAAATGGGCGCCGTCACAGTTGATTGCCATACGGGCTCGTTTTATGGCATTTTTCATCACTTCGGCGAGAACTTCGGGCAACAGATTCTTGCACTCGTGTCGAATGTTGTCCTTGAGGGCTTCTAGGGTCTCGGGCTTGTTCACGTAAACACGGGACTTAAAAAAATCCCACAAAAAAGAGTCTGGAACGGTTAAATCGGGCGATCTTGCGGGCCAGTGCCCGCCATCGCCAAAACGAGAGATGAGGCGCCGCCTTCAGAATATCGGTTGTGGCTCACGCGGTGTGTGCCGTAGCTCCGTCCTGTTGGAACCACATGTCCTCCAGTCCTAATTCGTCCAATTGCGGCAGAAAAAACTCAGTTAACATGGCCCTATAGCGCCCACCGTCCACTGCTGTCGTTCGACCAGCGGCGTTCTCGAAAAAAATTGGCCCGATGACTCCTCCAGTATGAACAGCGCACCATGCAGTAACTTTGAGCGGGTGCAATGGCTCCTCGTGCATTACTCGTGGATTTTCGGTGCCCCAGAAGCAATAGTTTTGCTTGTTCGCGTACCTGCAGAGGTGGAAATGAGCCTTATCGCTCATTATGATTTTGGTCGAAAAATCGTCCTCGAGATTGAGGATGGCTTGGACGTAGGTTACACACGTTTGGCGGTAGACAGGCAGCAGCTGATGCACGGACTGGACCATGTAGGAGAACATGCGCAAGTCTTTGACCAAAATCCGCCTTAGGGACGACCGGCTGATGGGTAATTGCGAGGCACGGCGTCTGGTCGATGTTTCCGGCGACAACTCGATATCCTCGTCAACAGCGGCGATATTCTCGGCACAACGGGCGCTCCGGGGCCGGCCACTCTTGGCAACGTCTCGTGTGGTCCCATACTCTTCAAGGTTAATGGCCAAACGACGCATATTTGCGCAATCGGTGTCGGACGGCCGTGGAATCGACGACGGAATTCGCGCTGCGCCAACACTACGACGCAAAAAACGTAGACACGATTATTCCGCGTTCTTGGGGAGTGTATCGCTCCATGGCTTGTTCACTTGTATTCTACATCTGTCTAGTCCACAAATGTCAAAACAGATTTGACATTGGCGGCCATTTGCAAAAATAAGAGCATCTTCCAATAGGGTGATCGCTTTTGGCCCACCTTGTATTAACTGGAGTGCGACAGCTCTTGCATAGAACAATTCAACTCTTTGCAATTGTTAATGTTCTAGTAAAGTTAAAGCTCTATTTTATGCTCCAGGATAAACTCTGTCGTTTATTGGTTGAATATAAGAACCGCAAAAGGGATCTATGCAGACATTTTATATAGGGTATGAAAAATAAATGTATTCCCCAGCAAATGTATGTACGTTGTGTGAAATCAGTTCCAGTTGGGGCGATTTTTAGTCTTCGTACAAAGATTCGCTTCTACATTTATGATTCGCAGTCAGTTTTGACCACAAAATTACAAGACACTGCAAATAAATCGGTAAAAAAACAAATTTGGACGTCTGCTGATGCAATAGGACGCCTACGAGGTTGTGCGGAAACGAATGTTTTCAAGAAGCGACCACTTGCATTTCCAAAAATACCTTCGCAACTGGCGCGTACATTTGTCCTACCTGGTTGTTTCACAGTTTATCACTTGTCGTTGAATTTTTGTCGCAAAATCCTCCATTTCAAGGTGATATGCCACTCCCACATTGATTACCTACTTGAAATACATTTTACATTCTTAAATTCACAGGAGAAAATCCTCAACAAGGTACTGAGAATCGAGAGCCATTGCCCAATCCGTGGGGTGGCAGTGCAGCTACAAACAACCAAAGCGCTGGCGGCGGCGGTGGTGGTGGTGCAGGCCTACCACCAGCGGGTGTCTTGAACACGCCAGCTATGCAAAGTTTAATGCAACAAATGAGCGAGAATCCTCAAATGATGCAAAGTCTGCTCAACGCTCCGTATACGCGCAACATGATGGAAGCCATGGCCTCTGATCCTGAAATGGCCACGCGCGTTCTGAATACCAGCCCCATGATGGCTAACAATCCACAATTGCAAGAACAAATGCGAACAATGATGCCACAGTTCTTGCAACAGATGCAAAATCCCGATGTTATGTCAATGATGACAAATCCGCAAGCACTAAACGCCATAATGCAGATTCAACAGGGAATGGAACAACTGCGTACGGCAGCACCAGGCGTTGTCGGTTCATTGGGAATCCCACCGCCACCACCAGGAGTAAACACCCCAAGCACTACTACAACTACTTCACCTACAACACAACAAACCGGTGGAACTAGCGCAAATAGTGCGGCTGGCAATCCCCAACTATTCAATGACTTTATGACAAGAATGCTAAACGGAATGACCGCTACTGGCAATACAAATCAAGCCCCAGAAGAAAGATACTCATCTCAACTGGAGCAACTTACAGCAATGGGCTTTGTCAACCGAGATGCAAATTTGCAAGGTAAGAGCAGTGCTTGCAGTTTTAAGTAGATCTTCATTCTGATGCAAATATTTAAAATCAAACACTGAGCCCACTTTTAATGTCCAAATCGTGCAGTATTGATGAGAACTCCATCAATGCGGTGGTTCAAAAAACGTGGAGGCTTCATTGTGAAACTGCCCAACACTTGCAGCAGCCTTCTATTCGTTCCGTGTGCAATGAATAGAGTCTCAAAATGTGTATCTGTCTTTTCTAAAAGTACATTCATGAGATTGTGCACGAAACTAATCTCAGTGGAGGAACGATTGAACGACTCAAAACTTAGGAGACTGAAAAATCTCTCCGTATAGACCCTTTTGACACTCCTGTGCCAAATACCTGGGTTTTCTCAACACTTTGGGCTTCAGCAGCAATATTCTCAGTTGTTCTTGAGCGACGTGCACGGGCTTTATTCTTCACATCACTAACTTGTCCCCACAGCTCGAATTTTTCCACTAATTTCTGTATTGCGGTCCGACAAGGTGCTTCACAACGACCAAAAAATGCTTTAGTTTTGCGAACTGTGACTGCAAGATTTTCACCATTTTTGTAGTGAATTTTAATAATTTCAATGCGTTGCTGAAGCGTGTATCGTTCCATTTTTAGTAATGGCGTAGTTTCTACTTGTCAAATGTCAAAGAATAAAAGCTTCAAAAGTGACAGCTACCGAAATAGCGGTTCATTCACAATAACACATCTTATTGGAGAAACCTTTATATAAATACATCCTAAAATCTGGGTGTATCTTCTTTCAGACAACCACATGACCATCTTTTAAAATTATTACAGTATGATAACTTTTCTATTTCGATCTCTATTTTCAGCTCTCATTGCAACGTTCGGCGATATAAATGCGGCAATTGAACGGCTTCTTGCGTTAAATCAATTATCTCTAAGTTAACGTAATTAATTTTTAAACTGTTTGGAGTTTATAACGTTACATTTTAATTTGATTTTACATTCTGTTGCATTGGTCATATTTTTTACAAATATCAAATAAAGTATTTTTTTTTTTGTTGTTGCATCTCTACTCTACATTTGATAAAGAGTAAAAGTGAATACCGTAGAATGAGGGTCTCTCCATTAGAATCACACGCAGGTTTGTTTGCTTTAATATTTCAGGCTGGCGATTGCAACAATCCAAAACTAAATTGAAACTGAAACATAAATTTGTTGCACAAAACACACACACTCACATTCATTTTATTCATTTTCATTCTATGGGTTTCCTTCAATCTGTTGTGTGCTTTAATTTCGGTGAATATGTTGTATGGCAAAGGCAAGGCTTAGTTTTGTTTTTTTATCAATTAACCTAGAACAAATTTAAGGATCGAGGCAGTGGGAAATTTGTTTTATACCATTAATAAGGACCTATTACATGCATACGATGTACTAATTTGTAATTTGCAATATCATTTATTCAAAGTCGATGTAAATTTCTTTTAATGCAAAGTGTTATTTCTCCTAAAAGAAATAAAAACGTTATAAATATGTTTTTATGTTGCTTTCTTTTGTAAACGAAGAATTATAGTGAAACCTTATTCTTCTATAAATGTAATATAAATAAACCTACAATTAAATGTCATTCCAGGATAAACAAACAAGAAAAAAATTGTAAGAAATGCGATGATTGTAAGTACACATCAGCGAAATTGATAAAAAGAAAATGAATTTGGTTTATTTTCAACTAAAATAAAAAGACACAAATAAACAGAAAAGAAAAAAATATTTCAGTCAAATTGTTGTTTTATTACCGTAGTAAACTGGCGGTCAATTTGTCAATATCTACCGATCGAATTTGAATTCGTGAGTATTTAGATTTTTCGATGTTTTTAGTTTGAGCGTAGTACGCTGCTCGAGCTAAACTAAATTTTATCTGGTCTCCAACTTTTCTCTCCAAACATCAGCTAAAGTTCCAGCTAAATTTTGACATAGAGTATGCCGTGGATAAGTGTCACAGAAAACTGTTGTTCTTTGAAAAAATTTCCTTCAAAAAGTTAATTCTCTCTTATTTCAATTATTTCTGATTCTAGGTACTTCTCGTCTATGTAATAATTAAAAGAGCTCATCCTTGCATACTTTTCCGCAACAGAACAACCAATCTGTCACAATTTAGATCGAGAAAATGTGCCGACCCATTAAATGGGCACGCTAAATTTTGACAGACACATAAAGTACATTCTGAAACAAAAGTTTGATTATTTAGCTCGAGCTGCGTACCACTCAGCTAAATTTTGGAGAGAATTTTGTATGGGAGCGAAAATTTAGCTCGAGCACCGTACCTACTAAGCTTTAGCGAACTTTTGCTAAAAAAAAATCCGTGACTTTTGTGTCTCAGTTAGCCGATTTTATCAGTTAAAGCGTAGTGCATATAAGAGGAGCCGACTGCAAGTTTTGTCGAGAAAGAACAAGAAATTCCGGACCAACCAAGTAGATTCGCCGTTGTCTACACGATCTTGAAGCAGTAACTAAAGTAGGAACAAAACTTACGGGAACAAGCTCATTATACTAGCAATCAACTAGTATACAGCAGCAGCAACAAGTTATGTTAGTTTTGTCCACAAACAAATATGTTCGACAGCACTTAAAGGTACCATTGCGTAAAATTCAACAACTAAAGGATGCGGCTAAAGCCCGTTGCACTGCACTGCGGTCGGATCGCCCTGCCAATTACAAAGCTTGTGAGACGTATGAAGCCAATATGGCACAAAAAAAAAGTCTTCAGAGGGGCTTTTCAAGAACAAAAAGATCTTTCGAAATCAATAATGTCAGTTACCATCAGCTGTCTCTTCGGAGGTATCTTTCGGCCCACTGATTACACAGTGTCTCCACGAGCAATTTTTCATATCTTCCAATATATCATTCTATGGAAATTGCTCGTGGAGACCACAAATAGTATGATAAAAAAATTTCTTCCAATATATTGCTCAGCTTATTGCTTTCTATGGATAGTATGATATGATCTGACATTTCTCTGCAGTTTGACACTTGTTTTTCATTTCGACGATGGCTAAGTGGCGAAAGGACGTCGACGCTTGTAGCGCTGAAACAAAATATTTTAATAAAAACGAGACAACATGTAGTCATCTCTTGACAAGGATAACTATGGTAAATGGGAAAAGATAAAAGGTTTGTTTGACGTGGGCCCTAGTGCGCACTAATGCGTTCGATATAGCACTGAATTCGGCCTGGTACTAAAAACCTGTGTTTGACATGGCTTCTGGGGCACCCTAGTTGTGCCCTGAACTGACCCCAGTTTTTTTGACAAAGTTTTTAACAATAAACGGTAAAAAGTGTTACCAAAAGATAAATATTTGTGAATATCAACAGCTGACAGACTTCAGGGCAACGTTTTGCGTTCGATATAGAAGTCGAATTTTCAGGCTAGTGCAGGGCTTTTGACAGGCTTGAAAATTAGCTGACACTTCTCAGTTCGCACTAGTGGGCAGTGATGCCAGATTACAAGATATATCTTTTTTTTCAAGATTTTTGAGCTCCAAAATAGGTGCAAGACTTTTTACCTCAAATTCATCAAATTTCAAGATATTTGATATCAAGAATTTTCGAATTTTTTTACATTGAAATAACCTTTTCTATTGGAGAAAACCGTTTTCTATAAACTCCATAATTATGAGTAATATGAGTCGAACTGAGCGAGCCCATGTACAATTTCTGTTTTACTAACGTTTCCATCAACTCTAAAAAAACATAAATTTCAACGAATTTGATAAAAATAACCGATGTAATATGTTTTTGGAAAAAAATGATAGTAGAAACAGCCAATGGAAACTTCGCATATCCAATTTTTAAAGATTTTATTTTCAATATATTGTCGCCTCCACATTCCTTCGCTCTGCAGAATATTTTTTCTGCTGTAAATTTAAATAAAAGCAAAATTCGTAATCGTTTGAGTACTGAAACAGTTGAAAGTTTAATCTTTACAAAGGATTTGTTGCTCTTTAATGGAGTAAGTTGCTATGATTCTAATATAAGCAATGAAGTTCTGAGTCATTTTAATTCAAATATTTTCCAAAATTAAAAAAAAAAAAAAAATTACATTACTGCAAATTTGTCGAAAAAGATATGTATAACAGTTTGTTTTAAGTACTTCAAAATTGTATTTTATATTTCGTTGTTTTCTATTTTGAAAATATCTTGAAAAAAAGATTTTTTATTTCGGAAAATAAGATTTTTAGATTTTTCATCTGGCAACACTGCTAGTGGGCACTAATGCTAGCATGCTAGCCACGTCAAGCAAACCTAATGAAAAACGCCATAAGCAACTCCTCTTGTCAAGTTAGACCGCCATCTATGGGAGAATATTAAGTGTGCCATTAATTATTTGTTTAAATTTTCTTCACATTAGAACAAACTATTGTTGTAGTATACGTTGGTGAGAACAGTAATTCCTGTGCCTAATGGCAATTCAAACATTTTTTAAACATAGCTAAAATCTCAGAAAATTTGGGACTTATGTCTTCAAAATAACAAATAACTTCGGACACTGGGATTCGTGTTAAATCTTTAACAACACTCCAAATTCTCCAAAATTCCAAATTCTTTCAATATTTCAATTTCTATTGGAAGTATTCTACTTACTTAAAATGTTGCCCATCAATGCGAACTTGAAAGAATAAGCTATAATCAAGACTGATAGTCAACAGTGTTCTGCCTAACCTGTCCACACCTGATGTCGTTTGGTGGAGCTTTATAACTCTGTGGGAGGGAATGCATACTTCATCAGCATACTCGAGGTGTTTAGGTTGTGTTGTCCGTCGAATTTTAGCCTATCTCTATGGAACTTTAAAATTCATTGGTTATACCTACGGGTATACCTCTCTGTGCAAGGCACCCCAGGTAAAGGCTCTGTTGTTGACACTTTCGAATGCCTTTTCAAGTCCTGTAGACAACAGGTGAACAGATGACCGGTACTATAAAGAAAATCTAGGTATACACAAATGTTTACCCAAGAACACGACCAAATTCGCGACCTTAACTTAAGGCCTACCTAAAACTGACATTAGCCCTGTTTTTTTGAGCTTCGATCTCAGCAAAGCAAAGTAAAGTAGGATTTTCAGCACGCATTTACAACAACTATGCTCTACTTCACACTTCGAGACTCGCATTAGTTGTTGTAAAATGTATGCTGAAAATCCTACTTTACTTTGCTTTGCTGAGATCGAAGCTCAAAAAAACACGCCTATTGATAAAATTAAAATCAATCCAAAATTAGATTGAATATTGCCTCCATTAAATAAAGGGAAAGTTACACCACCGATAAAGTTGTTGTGGCACTGACATTAGGTTGGTTTGACGTGCCTAGCACTAGTGCCCACTAGTGCTCACTGAGAAGTGTCAGCTAATTTCCACGCCTGTCAAAAACCCTGCACAACCCTGAAAATTCGGCTTCTATATCGAACGGATAATGTTGCCCTGAAGTCTGTCAGCTGTTGATATGGACAAATATTTATCATTTGGTAACACTTTTTTCCGTTTATTGTTATGTGGTATTCGATTGGGCTTCTTCAGATTTGCTCTCAGATTTCAGATTTCGTGTGGCTAATCGAACACAAAAACGTCACTTGCTCTTTTTTTTGTTAATATTTGTGCGACTGCAATATGTGTAGCCTTCGACACTTTTCTAAGCGTTTTCTATTCACTGGTTAAATTTTATATGAAAACATTCAGAACGCTCGCCCAGATTGATTTCTAAACATTTGTACATAAATAATTAACAAAAGTAGATCCACCCGATGCAATGCGTTTCCTTGCAGTTGAAAAATTTCACTAAAATGTAAACAAACTCCACTAGTTGTCAAACTCAAACGCACGTGTATTGGTAAATCTGAAGCGAATCTGAGAAAATATCCAGATTCGCAAAAGTGCTCTGAAATCTGAAAAAGATTGCTTTTTTTGTACCAAACGAACATAAAAATTGCTCTGAGAGCAAAAAAAGTGCTCTGAGAGCGCCCAATCGAATACCACATTAAAAATGAGTGAAAAAAATTCGATTATCATCGAAACGATAGACCTCAAAAACTAGCAACTAAGTGCTAAAATTACAAGTTTGTGAGCTTAATTCAGTTCATTTTCCAAAAAATATAGTGAAAGCTGACGTTTGTCAAAGAAATTCGAGCAGAATATGATATATTTTGGTGACCAACGTTTCAAAAACAATATTGTTTAGACGATCGTTGATATACGGAATCTCCCCCGGCTAAATTTTTTGAACACTGGCGAAATTTAGTGCGGAGGTTAAAAATGGTTATTAGTAAGGCCCCAACTTTTGTTATTAGTATCGCGCATTGTCAAGTCGGTGTAAAAATTCTTTTCGAAAAAAAGAAAAATGTTTAAAATTGTGCTGAACGCTCCCGACAAAGTGAAGGTTTTGTTAAGAAAAATAAAAACAATGGAAGAATAGCATACACTCAAAACCATTTAAGTTCATTTCAATCAGCAGCCATTCCATTAATTTTAACAGAAGACACACATCTCAAACGAAACCGATGAAAACCGCAAAACAAAAACGAGTCCAATTTCAGTTAGAATTCAAAAAATTCCCTTTAATCGACCGGCAAATTCTGATTAGAAATATCGTTTTACGATATCAATGCCACCCCACCCAGAGCAAGAACTCGTATTTAAAGTAGAACCGACAGGTGAAGATAGCATACCACACCAATACGCAATACAGGATTTTCTTGTTTGCGGCTTTCGCCGTTCTTCGGTGTTGACTCTGTTGAGCTGAAGATAGTGGAGTTGGATTCCATCCAATTCCGATTCCAGTTCAGTCTTCACTCTTCAGTGCTGTGTTTGGTTCCGCGGTGGTTAATTGCGTTCGCATTTCGCCTGAAAAGAAATAAAGACAAAAATGTATCTTGTAGTGGAAGATCAGTCTTTGCTACACGAAGAGCATTCTAATGAATGAATGTACACGTTACTAGCATCTTGCTAATTAAATATCCCAAACTCATATATATATACATAAAGATATTATTCCCTAATCGAAATCGAGTTTAGTGAGAAAACGAAAAGAAATCTATACGTCCCAATATCGCCTTGCGCATTTAGCAAGACTCTTGCATTTTTCTGGAATAAAATAATTAGCTGGGGCGATGTGTGCAAAATATTCTCACGAAAAGTGCGCGGTTGTGCTGTGTATCCAATGCAGAAGTGACTAACTTAAAAGTTCCCCAAGGGTTTATGTGTTTATGTGTGAAGAAATTCCACGGCTTCTGGCAAGTTTGATATGAAAGGAAGCCCAATAATATATTTTCAATGGAACTTATGTACGGTAAGTCAGACGCAGGCAGTTGTCGTGGTTGCCTATATACCCCTTCTGAAAACTTAAGGAATGCTCATCATTTCAGAGACGCTTTTGACTTTTCAGCATAACCAGTTCTTGAAGAATTTCTCAAAGTTTACGATTGGTTATGGATGGAGTTTGTGGTAGATAAGTAACTGGGTTCCTGCTCTGGTCGAATCTCCGATATTCGAAATACCCGCTGGTCAAACTAATGCTACGAGTACCTCTACCTGTTCTGCAAGTCAGCCTGAGCATTTTTTTTATTTTCCTTTCCCTTGGCGGGGTAACATAAAAATAGATAGGCCATTGTGCATTTCCCAGTGGCGCTTCTGTAACTTCCGTAGCGCAGGTGTTTTGACAACGGCTCGCGCACAAGACAAATGACAGGTGCTGCGCATACGGACGTAATTAGAATATGGAATTCAGAGGGGTGAGCCCCTCGTACAAGAATGTAACGGAAATTGAGGAAATGAGAGTGAATCCAGTGACGACGAAACAGGTTTAGTAGACATTCGCGTAGGCCTAAAGTTTGTAATCGGGTTCTGAAGAATGAAGTGAATATGATACTAGAGTGGCGGTCGGCGGTGTGTATCTCCAGATGCAAATTGCTATTGAGAAACAGAGAAGTTATGAAATTCAAATAAAATTTTTGCGGTTTGATGTGTATTTCCATTTTAATCGAACATCCGAGGGAGATAAATAAATTATTGTAATTATGCTTAAAGGTCGACCGACTGGTGGATCAGAGATCGATTTGAAATTCCCGCATGTTTTTTGTTGGAGGTAATCGTATAGCAGAAATGTTTTGTTTTCATTCGCCCGTATGTTGTTGATTAAGATAATGGTTGCAGAGCAGCTAAAAGTTTAAATACATATACAAACGATAGATACACATATAAGCACTCTGAGGCTAGAGTACATTAAATTGTTGCAGATTGACTGGGGTAGTGCATATTATGTTTCTTAGGCAGTAGGTACCTACCTATCCATATGAAATATGAGCGTCAATAAATTAATGTTGGTGTATTTAATTTATGTAAAGTGTCCCAACTCTTGGAGAAGACAATTTCTATTTGATCACCACGAGGGATAAGAACGTTCGCTTATGTCAATACGTATGAGAAAGATCTTAACGTTCTTTCCACTGCATAACCTATCGCAAACGTTGCGAACATCCGAGAGTACATTTACAACTGTCCTAAGAAAGCTTCTCAATTCAGCCGTTCGGTGTCCCTCCATTCGTTCCAATAGAAAAAAAGAAAATGTGCAGATCCAATAGCCGTTATAAAAGGCCCAACCCATAGAATCTATCACGTCGATGAATCCGTCAAAATTACGTATTCGACGGAACGAGCAGTCCCATAGAAAATAAAATAGGGGACCTTCAAGTATCTAGTTTAGTAAGTCTGACAGCTCTCTGACTAGATCTATCTTGGTTTTGATTGGGGGATATCGGTCATATGAGCAGCTGTTTCAGTCGACTTTTTTGGAGGGGTAGCCGACGAATCTAGTCAAGAAATTCGTGACTGAGTACTAAGTTGACAGTTGTCATATGTGGCTGACGTAGAAAAAGTGACGTTCCCGACCAATCTAGTTTTTTCGTTCAGGTTGCATCTCATCCAGACCAATCTAGTCGACTTAAGATAACTAGATTCTTGAATGTGTCCAACTTCGCAGCCGATAACAGTGGGGACGTTCAAGTATCTGGTTTGGTAAGTCTAACAGCTGTCTGACTTCATGTATTTCAGTTTTAATTGGCTTATGGCGTTTTTCATTCAAGATCCGAAAGAATTGCCGCGAAATTCAGCCAGAGGGGGCTTGCTTCCAAGTTTTACGAGGAATTCTTTAAACGGAAAAAAAAATAAAATATTGCGATTCATTGATTTTTATTAGTTTTTAAATCGTATGTACTTGAACGAACATACTTCAATTATTTTCTTTACACACATGTTTTCAAAGCAGAAGACGTCTTGATTTTTTTTCGACATGAGGCCAATCACCTTATCTGGGTCCACATTAATATCCGAAAGAACAAATATCATAGCGAGTGAGATTAATCTGGCACTCGGGACACTGTTTTAATTCATATATGTAGTTGAAAAGGTTCTTTTAACAGCTGTGGTCACTGGAAGCTTGGCCAAAACCGTAAGCAGGAAGCTTATACCTCCAAAGTAAATCTTGTCACTAGCTCAACTGTAGCAAAAAAAGGAGAACAGCTTGAAACGACGGTAGAACGTCTTCGTTGACCGTAAGATTTTGTATTAACGAATCCATGCAAGGAATCAGTATAGACTTCAGTAGAAGAGGTTTCTGGATTGGAACGCGTTGTTTGTTTCAATGAAGTTTTTTTTTAACTTCAAATAAGTCCTCGGCAAGTTGGGATGCGGATTAAAAAGCATTCAGCCCCTCAAGCCCCTCTCTGGCTACGTGCCTATTCTGAGTTAATTTTCTGCTTTGAAATATGCTATCAGATTTTCTGTATCCTCACTAGTTTTTCGCTTATAAGGGGGGTGTTTTTTGAAAAAAAAAAAAATGCATTCGCGGTACAAAAATATCCAATTATAAAAAAGCTACAACTCTGGAATTTGGTTTTATGTGATTTTTCACTGTTCCTACGAAGTGCTACTCTGAATGCTCTACCAAAAATCAGCCATCAAGTGTGCATCCTAGCGACCCTGAAATCGTTTCTCCATATCCCGCTTATCTTGCTGGAATCGTTGGCACTGTTCTTTACTCAAGTCAGGTGACTGTTGATCTAATTGGATGTGAAGAAAGTTTACTGATGCACATGTTGCATCCAAGTCGCTGGAATCACGATAACATCGCTTCAACGTGCTTAATCGTCACTCTTCTTCATTTAAAGTCATCGTTGGCCAAATTTCACGAAACAGCAATTTTTTCTCAAAGCTGTTACATCTGTACATATGATTAGTGATGCCAACTTCAGCATAATTAAGTCTTTTAGGCATTTTTTCGACGCTTCAGACATTAAGTAAATAATTTTTGCAATTAATTCATAGAAATATATTTTGAATGTGGTAAATCTAGTACCTACCTACATACTTTTCCTTTCCAATTGTGCCTGTGCGTCATGCTTAATATCCAATTCTCCATTGACTTATAAGCTTACTTACTTACTAACAATTACAGAGATCGAAAGGGTTGGTTTACCTATCGATCGATTAACATTCTGTTAACAAAATTGTAATCACCTTCTAGGTTCGTCGTATAGTTCCTTTTGTAAAATATGCAGTTTTTATCTTTTAACCAAAAACGCATACATACTTGTTTTGAAAAAGTCATAATTTCTTTTCGGGTTTAGGTATAGAAACTTCGATCTGGGTTGGCATCATTGTCATCATCATCATCATCACGTCTATCACAGAATCCGTCGTACTCGGAATTTTGCTACGAACCTCGAACGAACTATCACAGAATCCGTCGTAGGGGAAAGTTTTGCTACGAATTTCGAAATTCGTATAAAGTGTTATCACTGAATCCGAATGAATCGGAATTTTGACATTTAAATCTACGGACTATTTGATTTTGTCCTTTAGTCGGAACAAGAGCTCATTGCTGGATTTTGGTGTCAATCGTAGTTGATTGAAGCAGTCCCTGAGGCAACCAGTCAGTGGTTATCATACAATGTTTTCTATTGAGGGACAAAAGGAAATTTTTTTATTTATTGGAGATATTCGGACACACTATAACTTTGAGACAGCCCCTCGTTAATGGAACTCCTAACCGTAAAGGTTGGCAATCCCAGCTTAGGTGGCGAGGTGCCAAACCCAAACCGCTTGCTGACTTACTTTAGTGTTATACTTACATATTTACTTACTAAATCACTTACCTACTTACTTACATGCTTTCTTATTTATGTACTTATGTCGTCTTCTATTGGTCAAAGAGAAGAGTCCTGGGCGTTCGAAATCGAAAAATAACTTCTGAAACCGTTCAACTGGCGCAAAAAGAGAATTTCACTTCTCCATTTCAAGTCAGAATTCACTCAAGAAGCTCTTACACAAATCTAATTTATGTTTTATAAGGTCATTCATTTCGTGATTTCAAGTTGGTAGCGCTGGCATTTGACACCATCTTGTTAAACCCGGCAAGTCATTTGAAGTGTCATAATATTAGCTGAATATTTGCCATTTACAATAATGGAGGCATTCTTAAGTCCTGCTAACATATGAAACATGGAACCAAGAAGAGTACTGAGGTTTATAAAGAGCCTCAACAGCTCTCTGGGTTAAATAATACAGGCCAACACAATAGATCTCATCTGGTCGCAGTGTACATGGCCTATTACTTACAATACAATACTACAAAAGTGGAGATTCAACACGGCAACAACTATGGCTTTATTGCGTGAGAAGTTTTCTGGTCTCGTAATTTCACGTTTTGGCGACGTCAATTGGCCGCCAAGATAATGCGATTTGACACTTTAGATTTTTTCTGTGGGGCTACGCAAAAGACTGTGTTTACGCGAATAATCCCGGAACTCTAGACGCATTAAAAACCAATATTACTCAAGTTATGGCCGAGGTACCTTAATAGTAAATATTTTGTAGGTCACAATATGCAATTTTGTATGGAAACTTTCGTCATTGTGAGTTCGAAAAATGTTGCCTTTAAAAACGATTGTTATTATCGTTTACTATCTACTCAATGCTCAATGCAGGAGTTCGCCAATTGCATTCCCTCAAGTTTCCTTACACAATTTAGTGATTATATACATCTCATCCTAAATACGTCTAATTTGTATTTACCACTTTCTTATAGATGTGATTTCGGAGTAAATCGGAGTACCAAATATGACTGACATTTCGACATATAATCTACATTCTTTGATAAGGATGACCCTTCAGTTAATTTTGAGAGAAAAAGGCAAACCCAGAAAGGTTATTAAATAATCAAACAAATGTTGAAACATATGCCTCCGATACAACCGCCAGGGCAACCTCGTCCACACACCAGAGGCCTACACTCAAGGCCTCCTCAGCCACTCAATATATCCACCCTATCGTCATCGACAATACCACCGAAGGGCATTGCTAATGGCGGGCCGAGACTGACGAATTTGTTAAATATTGCACCAACTACACCAACAAGTATTAGCAATAACCTCAATCTATTGGCTACAAATACTTGTAACAATCCGTACAGCAACTGCAATAACTTCAACCCAGGATATCATTCAAAACAAGGTCCAGGTGTTCGCGAAGCGCTCACTAGTTTAGGTCTTCTCTGCTTAGGTATGCTATGGCATGCATTTGGGACTTGCAATGTAAATACAATTTGATTCGTGTGTTTTTCAGTATCTTTGTTGCTGGCGTTACTCTCACTTATTTTCTTGTTGAAAATATCACCCGGAGGAAGGGAGATCCCGATACAACCTCCCGGTCCAGCTGCATCCGAGGATTATATTATCGTGTATGATGTTACATTGGCCCTGTGTGCACTGTCACTGTCGTTGAACTTGTGCTGCCTACTCGTGTGTGCCATTCAATTCCTATTTGCAGTTAAGTTGATTAGAGGATCTGCAGCAAGTGGCCGGTAACTATATAATTCTGTGAAATAAAGTAAGGCCATTATTAAGATTGAAGACTTTCGTAGATTTTGTTACAGAAGCAACAAGTACTTGCAGAAGTCCAGCGTCAGCAGAGTTTGTGCAGTTGGTGGATTTTTCATATCTATACCGGTGTTTCTGACAGGTAAGTTAAAAATCTGTCAAACTAATACGAAAATTTGAGACAACCTACACAACACATATAACAGAACTTTTAAGCGGCCTTGGTTTTTGTTTTGTAGAGCAGTAACTTTTCTTTTCAAATTATAGATTGTCGGAAATACAGGTCAATTAGTAGGCTAAGCTAGGTCGGCAAGTGGTACGGTAAAGGTACCGGGTTCAAAAGGTCGCTATAACCGAAGGTCAGACAGATTAAAAAATAAGACTCATTGTTTACTAGTATAGATAGGTACATACACATGTGTATTTATTATTCAGACGGAATTAAAAAGAAAAACATTGACAAAACGAACTGAGACCCCCAATAACCCCCCCGCAATCGTCTTGCCGCTGGCCCCCTCAAATTTTGTTCTACAATCGGTGTTATGTCAATTAGAGTATACAAAAAATACTGGACGAAACAAACATAATTTCACATACGATAGTAAAAATATGACTCGAAGAAGAGGAATTCCTTCGAAAGAGAACTGTGAAGAGCTATTGAAATAAAAAAATTATAAAGAAAGGGAAAAGACGATCTGTCTTTTACATAAATACAAAAAAATGCTGCCAACTGTAAGGGAATGTGAGGCATTTCGCGAATACCGCATTTTAACATTACCTTTTATATAGAAGGCCTGTTTTTTGGAGCTTCGTTCTCAGCTTTCTTAAATAACTGAATGAAAGTTTCCCTAAAACGTTTTTATTTGCCCTCAACCAATCTAAGTACATTGTTAATTTTTATACCCTCCAGAGGAAGGTATATTCACTTTGCCAATACATTTGTAACGCCAAGAAGGAGTCACCGGAGACCTTATAAAGTATATATATTCTGAATCAGGATCACATTCTGAATCGATTTAGCCATGTCCGTCTGTCTGTCTGTCTGTCTGTCTATCTGTCTGTCTGTTGAAAGCACGATGGCGCCCAAAGTAATTGACGTAGCTGAATGAAATTTGGTGAAAGGACTTCTTTTTATCGGCGTCAGGTTGGTATTCAAAATGGGCTATGTCGGTCAAGTAGTTCTGGTACCTCCCATACAAAACCAATATTAGACCCATGTGTCCCTCTTTCCGTTGAAAACACGATAGCGTCCAAAGGAATCAACCTAGGTGAATGAAGTTTTGTGAAAGGATTTCTTTTATCGTCGTTAGGCTGGTATTCAAAATGGGCTATGTCGGTCAAGTAGTTCTGGTATTTTGCATGACTTGTATGCCGTGGAGGGTATCAAAGCATCGGCCAGGCCGATGATAACACTTTTACTTGTTTATAAATATTTTAAACAAAAGTACAGTTATTCCATAGAAGAACACTGCTATCCACACTAAACGAAAAATTGCAAACTTAACGGATAAAACACTATTGTCGTTTTCTATTGGTTTTACTCGGGGATACACTCATTCTGAAATCCAATGGAACAGCAAAACTGCTTCTGACAGAATCCACAAAAGTGTTGGTGAAATGCCAAAAAGTTATCTACGGCTGCTGTCAGCTAACTTGTAATAAATACATAAATTGCACTTGTGTGAGTGCTTCTTGAGTGGATTCTGAATTCAAATCAAGAAGCGAAATTCTCTTCTCAGAATCACTAGAAGAGTATTTTTGTGCCAATGGAACGGCATTTTTTCGATTCCGGACTCTCCTGGACGCTTCTTTTTGTCCAATGGAAAACGACATTAAAGCACTTTTTTGCTCTAGGCTATGTTCGTTTGGTACGACAAAAAACTGTTTTTCCTCTAAGCTGCTTCAGATTTGCTAATAGAAGGGCGTTTGAGTTTGACAACTTGTGGAGTTTATTTACGGTTTTTCAATTGCAAAGAAACGCTTTGCATCGTGTGGATCTATTTTTGTTAATTATTTATATACTTATGTCTAGAAATCAATCTGGGAGCAAATTTAGAATGTTTAACCAGTAAATGCAAAACGCATAGAAAAGTGTCGAAGGCTACACACATTCCAACGCCAATGGCACGAATATCAGGAAAAAAATGATCAAGTGACGTTTTTGTGTTCGATTAGACACACGAAATCTAAAATCTGAAGAAGCTCAATCGAACACACAGCTCGCCACACCATAAAAATATAGCTTGTAGTAGCAAGTAACGGGAAATCGGCCGGAGTTGGTGGTCTCAGTCTCAGTAGGTATGGTTTGTCTATGCTGCGCATGACCACTTTAGGCTGTAAGACAATTTATTTGTAAATGATGTCAGAATGTTACGGAATGATTCGTAAAGTGTGTATAATCGTAGCTTTTCTTTCGCTTACAGCATCAGCAACTAAGTAATATAACTTTTTTTTAATTTATGTCGCCAGGCAGCAATTTTCTGTCGAAATTCTGTTGCTAAAAAAAACATTTTGTTGTATATTCTTCCTGTCAAATGGCATTGGTTCTCTTTCGATGGTTTGTCACTAGGAGGCTCTAGATGTTTAATCGTCGAAACGATAGAATTGTGATGTTATACAATAAAAATATTGCTCTCGGGTGTTTTGGCAGATGTTCGCGAGAGATGGCGCAGTAAAAAATACCCCATGTAATAAGTGCATATTTTTCCACGGGTTGAACTAAACGCAGAGATAACCCTGCTTCGTAGTTTAGCATACTGACAGTTGAGCCACTGCGCCCACAGACGACCTATACAATTTTGACTGCTTCATTGTACATTAACTACTAGCATTTTGTCTTTTTATTTTCAGGAATAATACTATACACCTTTACGCAATTTCATTCAACACCAGCTATAATAACAAGCGTGCTAATCGGAATCGGTATAGTTTTCTGTGGCGGAGCTATGGTACACAATGTATTTGTTTGGCAAAAAGAAAAAACCATTTGCGTTCGCAATCATTCGTTGAATATGTCCGCGCTTAGTGCTATAACGCCGCCTGTGCAATTTTTAAATCAATCAAACCCAAATCACATGAATCTCAATTCGACGAGCCATTCGAATGCTCAAATTCATCCGACATCAGTTACACCTATTTCACCGAATCATTCACACGGTAGCTTCAACCATTCATGTGCCGCTGGATATTCCATGCGTCCATCGACTGCAACGCCGCCCACCCCAAAAGTACTGTCAAACGGATGTGTTCCTATGGGTGGGCGCGAGGCAAGCGGGTCTGTCAGTCCAGGCTTACCGCAAACTCTAGACATGAGCAATGTAACTAGTACATCTCAACATGAACTGTCGACTTTAGTGTAAAGTAGATTTAAGTTGTATATTTAAATTATTTCTAATTTATCTTGCCCTATAAAAATTAATTTGTATTTGGTTTCTAAACTCGTTTACTATGTACCTGATGTGTTGTCAATATAGGTTTATGCAGAATGGTATTTTTCAATATGTTTTCCCTCCTTTTGTATTATTTAACACTTGCCTATTTGCTTATTATCTTTAATTTCATCAAATATAAATGAATACCTTAATGTAAAAAGAAAAGAATGCATTGCTAATCAGATGCATTATTTGGTTTGTTAAAAATTTATTACTTTAAATAATATTTATATAGGCTTATGATATATATTTTATCTATTTTATCTAGTGTACATAAAACAAGAATTAATAAATTTAAACGTCATCTAGTGTATTTTGAAATATGTTCTTTTTTATGCCTAAACTTGCCCAATTCACGTCACAATTTGTAAGAAAATAATCTCGGAATAGAAATAAGGTACGTATCTGTGTTTTCCCGACCAATATTAGTCTTGTTCACACTAGGTACGTATTTATCCCAAGTGGAAGTGACTTGACAAGTGACAACAGCAGCTTTTTTTTTGAACCATTCCGGTTATGTAGGTGGAAATTGCTAGTAAACTGCGAACTACACCATTTTATACCAGTTTATACCACTGACAGCCTTATTTATAAACCCACCGTAGAGTCTGCTTAACTTTACGCACCCTCTAAAGTGCCCTTAAGCCCGTATGACACTTCATTTTTTTTTTTTTGCATTTTTTCACACTTTTTAAATGAAACTAGAGCAGCACCAAACATTAGAACGAGAATTCCCGATAGGAGTGAGTGCGTACACACCAACTTCATTAATGTAGATACGTCAAAAACAAATGTATTCAAATCACATTTTTCAGCTGCTGGCAGCTTTTTTTTTGACATTTCAATATTATTTGAAAATAAATTCGTTTGAAAATCTGCGGTTGCTTTGCAAACAATTGCTACCCCTTTCGTATTACACTTTTGGTCTCTTTTACACACCGCTGACTTTTCAGCATTAAAAAAATGAGAAAAAAATGTAGTGTCATACGGGCTTTACGCAGGGAAATGCGATTTATAAAGATTTTTCGAACAAGCAACGTTTCTAAGGCTGCGTAGTTTAAATGCGAACATTTGCGTTTAGAGCCTGCATAGAGCTTACGTAAATATGCTTTTGCAGCTGACATTTTTGGTAGTGGTCGAATTGTAAACAAATCCAAAAAGTGAAACTAGTTTTTGTTTGTGCATTCATTTCGAATGTTGTGTAAATTTGCACCAAACGAATTTCGTCTGCAAATTCAATTATAAAATATAATTTCAGATTTGGTGGTGGTTGATAGATTATGATTGCAGGTAGATATTTCAGCAGTCCCTCCAAAGAAATTTCGGAATTGTGCCAGATAATTTGATTTGATGTAAAATGATTTTCTTACGAAGCTAATCTGTCAACAACAGCTAAGGTCAGTTTTAGTTGCAAAAAGTAATAGATTTCAGTGTTTTCTGTAATAGTTTATCGAAATTCTGTTTAGACACAAACCTCGTTTAGTAAAAGGTTAAAAAAAAAATTAAAATTATTAAAAATTTGCTAAGAAACTATGCGAATGCGACCACGTACTGAGGAAATTAAAAAAAATGAAAGAGAAATCCATTTCCCCTCTTTTCATTTTTTCGTAATTTTCTACTCGCCGAATTTCGACTTACTGAAAAATGAAAAATGAAAACTGACAACTAGGTGACAGCTCAAAAGTTTGACAAGTAAAACTGTATTTATTTTCGTCTTCAACGATGTCGGAAGAATAAGATGTAATCTAATATTCTCCTAGAACATATCAGCGCATTCAAAATGATAAGTTTAATAGGTATTTAGCTTATGAAAATTGCAATTCCAACTTATTTTGTAGATGCTGCATTGTACGATAATGTCAAAATGACATTTGTTAAACTTTTTGTAAGAAAACCGATCAGGTACTTCTCTTGAAATTGAATGATTTCTCTCTCGATTTTTAAAATTTGAAGTTTTTCATTTTTCTATGCTGAAAGTACACGAACGAACCTAAAGTTACCTCGGAAAAATGTTTATAAATCACAATTTCAGGAAAGCCACGTAGAGGCTGCGTAAATTGTAAATTGATGTTTAACTAAACAACATCGTAGAGGCGTCGTAAGAAAATCTAATAAATACAGCAACAGCTGTTAAGACTAGAACCGTTTTCTTGCGCATTCGTCTTTCAACAAAACCTTTTGCTGGAATATGAATTTATTGGTACTTACCTATATCATAGTTGGCTTTAAATTTACAAACACTGTCGTCGAAATAGAGGACCGTAGACAAATACATAATATGATTTGTCAATCTATATGATTCAAAATGTGCCGGTGGTTGCTCTGCTTTTGAATTTACTAAACAAATCTATTATAAGACACAACAAACCTCAAAAATACCTTACAACTGATGAAAAGTTTGCCATTATCACACAACTTACAAGTTACAAGGTCTTGCATTGCATAGCTAATGTGGTAAATTTACACAAATTGGGATATGCAAAACGAAGGTAGGAAATTATTTGGTAAATGCGATTTGCTTCTAGTTTGGTTCGGAGTCATTGGTGCCATATGAATATATTGAAGGAGATAACAATGAATTTTATGGGCTTTTAGTTGCGTTGATCTATTAAAAAATTTTAGAATACAACCACCCCTGATTGAAGGAGCTTTTTAGGCTCTGGGCAACTCTATCAACAACAGTGCAGGTAGTCGATCGCGATCGCAGCCATTGAATTTCAAGCCTTCTCACAACATTTTCTGGTTGCTCTAACTAGGTACCTATTCGGAATATTCCCAATCATAAACGTTGATTTTGACAAGACATCTCGGAATGTGCAGTCGTCTCTCTCGTGTTTTTCGGCAGATTTATGTCGTTTTCCATTGGTTTCACTCGGAGATCCACTCATTCTAAAATCCAATGGAACAGCAAAACTGCTTCTGAAAGAATCCACAAAAGTATTGGTGAAATGCCAAAAAATAATCTACGGCTGCTGTCAGCTGACTTCTAATAAATACATAAATTGCACTTGTGTGAGAGCTTTTGTGCCAACGGAAGTGATTTTTTTCGATTCCGGACTCTCCCGGACGCTTCTTTTTGTCCAATGGAAAACCACATTAATTTGCCGGCAATACATGTTTTGTTTTCCAGGTTTGATGATCGAAAAACCCAAATTTCATCTTTTGTCTTTTTTGCACTGCGCCATCTCTTGCGAACTTCTGACAAACATCCGGAAGTATAACTGTCATGAAAGAGCTTCTCAATTGGCCGTTTGGACCCGGCATAAAACTGTAGATCCCTTCCATTCGTCCCAAAAATGAAAAACTCACACTAATCGAATGGTTGTGAGAAGCTAGACCTCTTGTCCCTACAGACCAACAATTTATTTTACATGTTTCCTTAAAATGTGAATGTAACCCGCGAAGAAGAACAAAAGGCGAACATCTAGACGAAGCATATTTAATCGCGACAGCAGGTGCAAACTTTCAATGAATGATGTACAAATCTACAGAAGTGGGAGAGAACACCAGAATCGGATATTGGAGGTCCATTTTTTTGGGATTAAGTTCAATATCCACCTTTAACTTAAAAATGGAAAACAAAAGCAATTGAAAAATTCTGCATTTACTAAATTGATTTCTTCATTACAACTTACTTAAGCATCAATATTTATTGAAATAACAATAATATAATAATTCCACTTATTTTCACCTAAATCAAGCCCTGGCACTTCCTCTCCAATTCAGAAAGCTTCTTTAACTCCTTTAGCAGTAATGTTATCATCTCAACATTAAATTTGTAATAATGACTGATATAATCTGGTTTACTAATATCTAAGTTCCCGGTCCTGGCATCTTCTTCTGCGTTGGAAATTTGACCATTTTTTGAGAAAATGTTCGAGTTGTTTTCTGTTAGCCGGTCCTTAAGTTCATAATGTCCTTTTGTGATATTTTCAAGAATTTCCTTTCTTTCGATGATACTTAAAATAATATCCCACATTTCCAAATGCTTGCATTTTATTCTGCTTTTGTTTTCCGATAGTAAAACATTGATTCCATTTGAGGTTTCGTCTGCCGCCGAGCTTTATAAATAAACACAACAATGCAATGGTTGTTAGATGGTGTTTGATACACTGATACAAATAATAACTGATAGATACAGTTAATCGCATAGCGTTTTGCAATATTTATAACTACATGCCGTTTAAGTGAATTGTACACAACGATAGTCGGGTATTAGGTTTTCGTTTTCTAAGTTTTCATATTTAAACAAATTAAGGCTCAGTATATCCTAATTACAAAAAAAAAACACTTACGCACACGCCAAACAAAACACTAAAACGAAGAATGTAAACATGTTGGTACTAGAGCTAGCTATGAATGAACGTATTTCACAATTATCACACGATACATGAACATAAGAATTTAACCGACTTTGGTGATGTAAAACCATAAATTGAAATATTAAGCAAATTGCATATATACCACTTAAAAGTTGTTTGGTGCTAGTGTCAGCAACAAACTCAATGTGCTATATTCAATGTCAAGATCAGTTTTTAATTTTAAAGGTTAAGTTGAGGTTATTATTTCGATAACCTTCGCAACTACCTACACCGAAAAATGAGTAAATGCCGTTGCAGTTTTAACATTGTAGGCAATGGGTAAGGGACGGCTTGTAAGGTGACGTTTGTCAATGCTAATAAAATAAATATTTGACGGGTAGCGACCCTAGCCCTAGCTTTTAACAACCATTCGTTTTGTATGAGTTTTTGATTTTTCAGACGAATGTTTTCGATTGAAGAAAAGAATTGCCCTTTCTATGAAAAGATCAAATCTAGAAGTGCTCTTTCTATGTATTCTATGTTTCATTCAAAAAAAAAAAAGTGCACTTCCAGGTCAATTCTTAACACGAAAGAAGCGTCCGGAATTATTTTGAGAGAGTTGCCCTGAACCCACCAACACACACTAGCAAAATGCCAGATTGATATATGTTTGTTGTGTTATAAGAGACAAATTTTTCGCTTGTGATCAGAAAATGTACAATTACGCGTGCAAAATGTAAACCGAAATTTAAATATATTGATTTGGCCTATTTAAACATTCATATTTACTGTAGAAAACAAAAAAACAAGTAGCAACAGAAAATCTAATCACAATGGTGTCTACCACTGTTGCAAAAGTCCTCCAACGAATTTCATTGAAAAGAACAATTCTGAACTTCGGGGCAATTCTCTCGGATCTTCAATGAAAAACGCCATAAGGGATCTACAATTTTATAACGAGCACAAACGGCCATTTGAGAAGCTCTTCATGACAGTACCTAGTTATACTCTCGCAACTTTGTCAGACGTGCGCGAGGTGGCGCAGTAAAAAAAAAACGATTTTAGCATGATATTTTTGAACCTGCTTGCGTCAAAATTCTACTTCCTAGGGCGAGGTAAAGGACCACAGCATGTCGACCTGATACCACACAGCCAAATCAACGTCGACGCAGTGATCCCAGATCGTGGGTTTACCCATTTTGTGGGCATTTGGCCTTTAAAATAATCTAAAGGTCGGCAAAAAACATTTTTTTATCTCTCAGAACAAAAAAACTAGTGTATTTTGTTGTTGCCTTAAAATGCGTTCATTTGTCTCCGATTCGCATATATTTGGTATTGGTCTATATTTATGCTTTATGTGAAAGTTTGGTTGAAATCGGAAAACGTATGTGTGTGTTGTGCGTGTGTAAAAGAACACAGGGTTTTTTTTTTCAAAACATTAACATCTATTTAAATATATAAAAATCAATTGCTGTGCGTTAGTCGGGATGTGATTCGTGATGGTTTAGGAAAAATTAGAACTCGGAAAATTCTCAACAGGTGACGCTGTAGGCACATTTCGTTTTCATCTATCTCATTCTATTTATAATTATATCAAAATAAGTCGCATTGTGTTTGAAATGATGTTCTCTGCACGAAGTGACAAAGAACAGAAACAGGAACAGAAACTGAAACAGAACAGAAAGTTTTTCGTTCTGTAGTAAATTCTGGTTTTGTTAACGTTGCTCGCTCAGCTACACAAAAGACAAAACTGAAACAGATCCATAAAAACATGGTTACATTTTTTTAGCTTTGATTTTAACGAAAAAATGGAACAGATTTTGAAAATGTTTAGTGAAGACGATTTATATGAAGCTAATTGTCGATTTGCGGCCTATAATCAAGCAGAGCGGCAGTTTGCAGACAATTTCCATTTGTTTGTTTGTTATTCAGATGACATTATGCAGAAAAATCCAAACAAATAAAACATCCCCCCATGATAAATTAGCATTTCTGTTGCAGAAACAATTAATGACTTGTTTACGTTCTGTCGTCAAACAGTCATTTTTCTGTCGCTAAATTCTGTTGCTGAAAAAAATGTTTTCTGTTCCTAATTCTGTTTCTGTTCTTTGTCAACGGGTTAGGTATGTTCGATTCATTCCCCATCACTCACACTGAAAGTGAATGCAGTGAATAGGTTTGTTTGACGTGGCTAGCACTTGTGCCCACTAGTGCGCACTGAGAAGTGTCAGCTAATTTTCAAGCCTGTCAAAAACCCTGCACTACTCTGAAAATTCGACTTCTATATCGAACGCAAAACGTTGCCCTGAAGTCTGCCAGCTGTTGATATTGACAAATATTTATCTTTTGGTAACACTTTTTCTCGTTTATTGTTAAAAATTAGTGAACTTAATTCTGAATTTGGGTTTTCCACAATGCAAATTATGTAGTTGATAAAAGTGTTCGCAATATATATGACGAGTTTGAAAATGAAATGACAGCAAAACTCAGCACTGAATTCTTGCCCCCACAAATTAACTGGGGTCAGTTCAGGGCACAACTATTGTGCCACAGTGCCATATCAAACACACGTTTTCAGTACCAGGGCGAATTCAGTGCTATATCGAACGCATTAGGGTTAACCCAGTGGGCGCTAGGGCCCACGTCAAACAAACCTAATGCAAAGTTGTTACCTACCATAAACACCTGAAGTGAAGTCACTTCTACTTAGGATAAATACGGCGGAGTTACTACCGTCAGTTTTGTTAATGTAATTACATGCTGAAAAGTCTTGTTTACTTTGACTTGCTGAGACGGATGCTGAATAGGACACTCCATCTTATGTCGGCAGGTCTAGCAAGGGACGCAGATATCTTGGTTCTGAAACATCAAAATGATGAGCTCCGAACAATCGGTATAGCATTATACCAGAAAAATACAGACCAATACAAATAGTTGCAATGTGAATGTTTGGACATACCCCAAGCCTTTATAAATATTAGGTATACATAAGTCGATATATTAAAAACAATAAACTTGTCTTCTCATTGAAATGAGTTTCACTGCTGATCAGCTTGTTTAGATTTCCCCTTTCCTTCTTCTATCCAGCATTTCACAGCTTGATAATTCGCTTCACATTCACCTTCAATATCGGGATTGCTGCAGATTTGCTTTAGTTTTGTTAACTTTTCAGTTTGACGTGTGTTTTTGCTTATTTCTAAGACATCATCAGTAATCACGCCATTTGTTACGAATTCGGTTGTCTCGAAAAGGCAAGCTAGGTAACATTTGGCCGGTGTTGAGACCACTTTAAAAGCTGTGCCATAAAAAAGCGCCAAATCTAGAGCCGGAACCTGAGTTGAGTTAACGCACCTCTTAATTATGGTTGGCATTGCAGATGAGTCGACTTGGAAAGCCTAAATAAAAAATAAATAAATCAAATCTTTATTTTTATGACAGCAATTACCGACGCGTACCACCAACAGAGCCATTAAGCCTCCAAAAACTAAGGCTGACTTCATGGTGAACAGATTGAACTATGTGTATTAGCAAATGATGTGCTAGAAGGTACTGTTTTTATACGCTTTGGGATGTATTAAAACGCGGTCCGGACTATTAGTCTCATAACTGTCAATTAAATAGAGTCGGCGCCATTGCAAGATAAATGATGCTAATCCGATTGAAGGTTCACGTGATGAATCATTAAAAATACAATTAGCTCGTCGTGACAGCGCGGATGGTTTTAGGAAATGTGCGGAAACCAAACGTTGTTGACACATTCATTCATAAGACTACATTAAAAATTGTCATATCAGATGCTATACATGTTCATGCCCGATGGTAATATTTTGATGTTCCGGTTTGCCATTTTCAAATTATTTGCGTAGTTTCAAATGGTAAATTACACGATCATGAATGGCTGCCATGAGCGAAAACCAAAAGCCCATGGAATTCGGTTTAATGAGGTCAGTTTTGCCACATGCATATGCATGCATAACAAAAATAACCCCCTACTTGAAGGGTTGCGCAGTGATCAGCGAATACGGTAAACGGTACGTCAGTACCAGATGCACATTTCGCCGGCTAACCACCCGCACCCATGCGGTAGGTATTGGGGACGTTCAAGTATCTAGTTTAGTAAGTCTGACAGCTCTCTCACTAATGTCGTTTTCCATTGGGACCACCAAAAATCTTTTTCAGATCTCAGATTTATCGCGGTTCATGGAACGTGCAACGAAATTGATCTGCTTTTGTGAATGGATTAGTGCGTATTTGACAGCAAAATCAGCTGTTCAAATTGCATTCGCTTTTGCAAAAATCTGCTATAGATATCGACTTGAAATATGTTTCCCCTGTTGTAGACACAAATGGAGTAGTTTCGGTGAATCGTAGTTTCCACATGATGAGGAAGACAATAAAGATAATAATTCCTCCAACATTATATCAATTGCTTTTTATGTATTTCTTTATTTTGCTTTTCACGAAACTTTGCGCATTTCTTTTGAAAGCAAACTTCTTGCAATGACATAAATCAGCTGTGGGTATTTGTGGCAGTATGTGTAAATCTGAAAAATTATCGAGATCTGCAAAAAGTGCTCCGAATCGAAAAAAAGATTGATTTTTTTCCCCAATGGAACGCGAAAAGTGATTTAGATAAAAAAAAAGATTGATTTTTTGTCCCAATGGAAAACGACATAAGTGAATCTCGGTTTTGATTGGTCGAAATCGGTCGTGAGAGCATCTGTTTCAGTTGACGTCTATGGAGGGGTAGCCGACGAATCTAGTCAAGAAATTCGTGACTGAGTACTAAGTTGACAGTTCTCATATGTGGCTGACGTAGAAAACGTGACGTTCCCGACCATTCTAGTTTTTGCGTTCAGGTTGCATCTCATCCAGACCAATCTAGTCGACTTAAGATGACTAGATTCTTGAATGCGGCCATTGACATGCACAAAAGCCGTCAAGTGGTACAGACCGTGAGCAAATGTTTAAATGTCATTTCATTATTAACGCTCAGAGGATTAAATTTATAATAATTCATCGGCTCGTTTGTGCATTTATTAAAACACAATTGGGTTAAACCGCACACGGTACACGCATCGTGCCCTCAAGCCTTGGGACTCTCAAACACATGAAATAATGCCGTCCGTCCGGTGAACGACTTCACTTGCTGCCAATACCTAGGTGTAGGTGGAAGAGAGCGTTTTTTTTTTCGTTGAAAAACACGAATTTAATTAAAATGTCATTTATTGCGCACTCCCATTAAGAATTATTATCTAAAATTCCAAATGTAAATGTTGCACAATTAACATAAATCAAACTATGCAATTTATTCTGCATTACAAATGACTCCCGATGGAGAAAGCAGGAGTTGCAGAGATAAAAATTGCATCCGAACAATGTGTTTCTATCTATTCACAGAGTGTCATTCGACAGGACCTCAATAACAATAAACAATACATATCTACAGATGAAGATTCGATTTTCACCCCACAGACGGCTTAAGAGTCTGACATGATTTTGAAGCTTTATGCGAATTATAGGTACCTACGGCATATCCAAAATTATCTTTTTTATTGGGCAATAGCTTATTCTCAGTGGAAGCGATATAAACTACACGAGCTACATGAAATTTATAGCTCCCTTCGAATCTTAATCAAATCAAATGCAAGAGGTCAGATCTCAGATTTCGAGAACCTTCTTGTGTGGAAAATAGGAAAACTACTTCCAATACCAGTCACAAAAGCCTAAAACTTCCCTCCTACCTTTCTTTTCAAACTGTTTGAAGAGGTAAAAGGTAAAGCAGAGGCAAATATACCTAAGCAGTCACACTTATCCCCTACAAATTTTCTTTACTTCTAGTATCTGGAGAGGTGCCACAAGGTTCCATGCTCGGTCCATTGTTTTTTCCATGGTAATAAAGGGTGATTCTTCAGCTGGTTTGGTTTTGGCAACACTGGTTTTGACAGCTGACGTGTGTTTAGTACCTTGTGTCACTGTCAAACAGCTTCAGTTTGGTTTGCAATTTAACCATGGATCGTCTTACAAATGAACAACGCTTGCAAATTATTGAATTTTACTATCAAAATTCGTGCTCGGTTCGAAATGTTCATCGCGCGCTGCTTCCATTTTATGATCGGCATTCTCGACCTTCTGAGCAGTCTATTCGGAAGATTGTGACCAAATTTCGCACCAAATTTACTTTGTTGGACATTAAACCACCAACACGTTTACGTACTGTGCGTAGTGAAGAAAATATTGCGGCCGTATCAGCTAGTGTGACAGAAGACCGCGAAATGTCGATTCGGCGCCGTTCCCAGCAGTTAGGCCTTTGTTACAGCACTACGTGGAAAATTTTGCGGAAGGATTTGGGCGTAAAGCCTTTTAAGATACAGCTGGTGCAAGAACTAGAGCCAGCCGACCTACCACAACGCCGAATTTTTGGTGAATGGGCTCTTGGAAAGCTGGCCGAGGATCCGCTTTTTTATCGAAAAATTGTTCATTTTTGGTTGAATGGGTACGTAAATAAGCAAAATTGCCGCATTTGGAGTGAAGATCAGCCAGAAGCATTGCAACAGCTACCAATGCATCCCGAAAAAGCCACTGTTTGGTGCGGTTTATGGGCCGGCGGCATTATTGGGCCATATTTCTTCAAAGATGATGCGAATCGCAGCGTTACTGTCAATGGTGAACGCTACCGAGCGATGATAACAAACTTTTTTTTGCCCGAAATGGAAGTTCTTGACTTGCATGATATGTGGTTTCAACAAGACGGTGCCACATGCCACACAGCACGCGAAACAATGGCGCAATTGCGAGGCGAGTTTGGTGAACAGTTAATTTCACGTTTCGGGCCGGTCAATTGGCCGCCTAGATCGTGCGATTTGACACCATTAGATTATTTTTTGTGGGGGTATGCCAAGGCTAATGTGTATAGGGACAAGCCCGCTTCGATTGACGCACTGGAAGCCAACATCCATGCATTCATTCGTGAGATACCGGCCGATATGTGTGAAAGAGTATGCCAAAATTGGACTCAGCGGATGGGCTACCTGAGACGCAGCCGCGGTCAACATTTGCATGAAATTATCTTTAAACATTAAATTGCAAGGTTCAAACTATCGATTCAAATAAATATTTCATTAATTTTTTCGAATTTTTTGTGTTTTTTTTTTAAAAAAGTTCTAAACCTCTTAAAAAATCACCCTTTACATTTCTCGGCAACATAAAATATCGTAGTGTAGGTACATAGGTTTCCGGTGACGTTCAATAAAATGTTGTTCTGTTCGGCAATGGAAGATGGAACACAACTTGTCATTTATCTGTCTTGTAACGGTTATATTGCTGTTATGACCAGAAAGGCCTACAATGGTCTCGTTTGCTAAGGTCTACTCAAAGCTCCGTCTAGTTAAAAAAAAATGCTGTCAGTTTAAAAGGTTTACTGTAACAGGTTACGCGAGTTTTAGGCATTTACGTGAGCATACCTGTGTTGTCGACCTCGGAAACCCCTCAACCGTTTTAAATAAAATCTTGTGGATGTGTATGGTTGATTGCAGGTTAAAGAATAGGTTAGTTTTGGTGGCCACCTGACAGGTGGTGCTGCTGTTATTCTCCGAAACCACTCAACTGATTTCAATGAAATTTTGTGGATGGATATGTTTGGTTCCAGCTGGGAAGATAGGATAGTTTTGGACCCAATAGGTGGCGCTGTTGTCGATGTCCAAGCGAGGATTGCCGAGTGACCACATTCTGTTTTGTTTAATTGAGAAAATCTGACCGGACAAAACTCGATTCAATCATTATCGCGGAAAAAAAACTATTCAGGGTTATCGCGAATAAATTCCGATGGAAATATTTCCCTTGTCAGCAATGCAAATCAGATTGCTGAATGGGAAACATTCCCAGGAAAATGTTATTCCCGATAGGGGACCCGGAAATCTCTGAAGTCGTACCTATGCATTGAACTCAATTTAATTCCAGAGGAGTTTCATTCGTTCAATAAGGAGGTTCAACTTTCAAAAGAGGTGTCAATAGTTTAATCAATTTTAGACGGTACGACCCGTTCGCCGGGTCAGCTAGTTTTAAGTATAAATCAATAAAACGCTTGCAAGTAAATATGTATTATGTACATGCGACTCAAAGTCGGTTTATTATTTCTTTTTTTTTCAAACAAAAACAATTTTTGAATTAAATTCATGTACGAACATTTTTAATAATCTTTTTCTTTGGACGTGCCAACTTCTTGGATGTCTCACTGTTGGCAGCGCTCCCCTCAGATGCTGAAAGAGAAAAACAATTTAAGTAGGCATATCCCACGGTAAGTAGAGGAATTTTTCACCTGCAGATTCCTCTTCCGGAATTGCCGTCAGTACAGGAACTGGCGAGCTTATATCCTTTGCGCGCTTTCTCTTGCTTCTTCCGCTTTCAGCTGAGCTAGCAATGCTCACCATGTCTTCATCAACATTTTCCTAAAAACAGCAATATAAGCAAATTATGTAAGACTTGACAAAAACTTATATACCCTTAAAGCAGAACTCCTTGTGACTCTTCGCGAAGACTGACTGATTTGGGAAGACATCGATTCGGTATCGCTCGCCTTCGCATCGCCTGTTGGTGGAGATGTCTTTTCGCTTGACCGCGAGCTACGTCGCCTAGTTACTCTGGCCGGTGAGATTGGAATTTGCTTCGCAAATGCGGCAGACTTTTCTAAAACCGCTAGTTGGGTCCTTGTGAGCCTTCGCGCTGCTCTAAAATCATCACTTTGGGAGATTTCCGGTACTGCTTCAGGAGTTTTTATGACATTATCCTGATCTTTTGTTGAGCTACGTTCAACCGGACTAGTTTGATCGGTGGGCGATTTTTCTGTTTTCGAAACTGACAATCTACGTGGTGTTATTTTCGGAGTAGTTGTGACTTCTGCCGTAACACTTCTGGCACGAGTTGTTCTTGGTGCACCACCAGCTTTGGGCGTAACAATCAGCTCTTTGTCCACAGACACACTTGTTCGCCTTCGAGTTTTCGGTGTCTGTGGGAGTTCGATCGATGTCACACTTGAAATAGATGACAATCTGGATCGTTTTACGTTGGAAACCGACGGACTATCGACCTCACCGTCGATGGAATCGGAGCGCAATTTGGAACGAGTCCTGCTCGAGGGTGAATCGGGCGTTACAGCTTCGTCTAGCGCTTCCAAAAGCAAAGAGCGTCTTCTTGTTAGAATTTGACTAGCAGATGAAGGAGGCATTGAGCCACCTCTCGACAGCCTTCGGCTACTTGGCGAGGCTGAAATATCCGTGTCGGCGATAAGGGCCTTGGAAACCGATTTTGCTCTTCTCTGTCGAGGGTTCGGTGTATGTTCTTCCTCAGGATTTGGCTGCTCATCTTTATGTTCAATTTGGATTGTCTGCGTCTCCAGTTTACTTGATTGCTCATTTTGTGTTATCTTCGGTGGAGTTGCATCCATGGCTTTAGCATTTTCTTCAATCTCTATACTTTCGGATGTAATTTCGGTACATATCTGCTCTTTTTCTGAAGAGACCGATGCGATTTCCCTCTCGCCCATCGACAGATTTGGCATATTTGATTCCTCACTGATGGTTTTGTCTGTGCGTGGATCATTTAGTTTCACGCTTTTAGGCTCATTGCTTCCCATCTTTGACTGGTCTCGGCCATTTTCTGTTTCCTCCTCGATCTGCGGTGGAGTGGCATCCACAGATTTGCCCTCAAAATACTCCCCGGATTGCTGCTCTTCCTCCATTTGTGTTGCAATTTGCATATCCTTATCAGCTTCATCCCGGGTTACATTTTCACACACTTCTCGTGGAGCAAGAACTCCAAAAGGCTCTTCCTGAGGTTGCCTTTGTTCAGCGGCTTCGTTAGGTTTCACTCTTTTCGGTTCATTCTCCACCACTTGAGAACTTGCAAGCTCCTCATCTTCAACGAACAGAACGATACTAGTTTCGGATTCGTTGTCCTCTTCTTCAGTGGTGTGTTTATCATTTGTGGTCCGTCCTGAGTCTCTATTCTCACTGGTTACGATTTCTCCTGTGGATAAATAAAAGCATGTTATGGAATCGTAGTTCTTATTTTTTTGAATTATTCACAAAGAGTTAGATGAATGGGAACGTATTCCGAAGGACTACAAAACCAATTGATGAAGCAATCAGACCGAAGTACAAAGTACGAACGTGAAACAATTCACCATTTTTAAGACTAGTTTTAAGAAAAACAATTACAAGCTCCAATTGGGATGTTCATACTGGTTCATACTCTAAACCTCCCGCATATAGTCAAACAAAGGGTTTTCCAATGAGAGGTGTTATTGGGAATGACGCGCTATTTCGGTAGCTGTCACTTTCGAAGATTTTATTCTTTGACATTTGACAAGTAGAAACTACGCCATTACTAAAAATGGAACGATACACGCTTCAGCAACGCATTGAAATTATTAAAATTCACTACAAAAATGGTGAAAATCTTGCAGTCACAGTTCGCAAAACTAAAGTATTTTTTGGTCGCCGTGAAGCACCTTGTCGGACCGCAATACAGAAATTGGTGGAAAAATTCGAGCTGTGGGGACAAGTTAGTGATGTGACAAGTTAGTGATGTGAAGAATAAAACCCGTGCACGTCGCTCAAGAACAACTGAGAATGGCTGCTGTAGCCCAAAGTGTTGAAGAAAACCCAGGTTTGTCCATTCCTCGTCGTTCTTTGGAATTGGGAGATTATTTTTTATTTTTTATGGTCAGAGTTGGATGGTATTGATCTGGACAACGTTTACTTTCCGCGCTACGTGCCCCACAAGCAACGAAACCATTGATCTCTTACGGGAAAAGTTTCCGGACCGTGTTATCTCTCGAAGAGGTGATCACAATTGGCCACCGAGATCTTGTGATGTAACACCTTGCGACTTCTTCCTTTGGGGCCACGTGAAATATAAGGTCTACGCCGATAGCCCAGCGTCGATTCAAGACCGCACGGCTGGCGACTGTTGACTGGAATCAAACAAACAAGCTCCGCAAGGTGAAATAAAGTAGATGAAACGTAAATACAGCTCAGGTCGATGAGATTATTAAGTAAATAACAAAAAGCAAACAAATTTACATTACCTATTGCAAACGTGGTCGTGCCACTTGTTTCCCTTTCTGTCGAAGCCGCAGTCGACTTCATTTCATTGAGAATGCCCATATGCTCGCGATTTTCTTCTAAATTTCGATTGCAACTCAATGGCTCTACTTCGACTTCGGCGGCACTGCTTGAAACCGAACAACTGGTGCTAGTCCTCGTTACTGGAATAAAGTAAACACTATTAGAAAAAAATGTTCTTCCACAAAATCAAAGACATACCTTCGGAAAATTGGTTTGTAAACGAACTGCTCTCATCTTCTTCGGAAGCGTCAACAATATCTATGCCATCGCTGTCATCATCTTCATCTTTATCTGCATCCTCCATCATAATCTGTCGACTGTTTTGGTTTTCAAAATATTCTGAGCTCTCGTCATCGAACCGCGGTGAGTTACTGCGCGAAGAGAGCAGAATGACTGAATCACTGTCATCGTTATTTTCGCTGGCTTCCGAGTTTGTTGACTCCTCTTCCAAGTATTCACTGCTCGAGACTCTCGAATTCTCGTTTGACACCTGCTGTTGGCTTCTTTCAAAAACCATGGTATCGTACAGAGTCATATCGACAGTAGTGTCCAACATTCGATTTCGCGGCTGCGACTGTGTAACACTAATCGTCTCAGTGAAGTGGGTAGTGGTTTCTAAAGTGGGCATGAACGTCAGTCCACCTAATACGGTCGAACGTTCGGAAAATGTTACTTTTGAAGTGGTTTCGGAGACCTTTGACGCTTCAGTAGAGCCAACGTTGAACTTTGACACGGTTGGACAAACTCTCGAGGATGAGATGAGCGGTTTGAAGTCGATAGCGGTATCGGTTTTGAGAATATTTCCCATGGGTGATTTCGAAGTCGTTTCTAGTGCTGTTGATGCTTTGTGGACTCCGCTGTCATTGGCAGGACTATGAATAGGCACTCGACCCTTCAATTGTTTTGCATTTCGTTGTAGGGAATACGTTGATTCATTGGAACTCTCAGAAAGAGCTCTCTTCGCTTGCTTCCGTTCTGCGGCACTTATATCTTCTGTTTTCGTTTGGACTTGTGAGACAAGTGGACTTATGTGCACACTTTCTGTTGCATCTACGGCAGCAACATTTGCTTGTTCTTGAAAATCAACAGGCTCGACCTTTGTTTGGGTGAACCCTGCCTCAGTTTCGCTGGCGCTGTGTGACCACTCAATTTGCGCTGTTTTGGCATCTCTTAGGGGCATTCTTGAAGCAATTCCACTCCCCAGACCAACTACATCATTTGGCTTTTCTAAGCTCGTTTTTGACTCGATCGTCGGGGAGTCTATTGCGATGGAGGAAGGCTGCTGCTCAGGAGTGACTTCTCTCAACGACGTTCTTAGTCCGGGCCTTTCTACGACTGTACTTTCTTTCTTGTTGGGAGTATTCTTCGCATAGACCGCTACAGCACTCAACTTGAATGGTATTTGTTCCTCCGAACTTTGATCCATGTAGCTCGTGGATGACCTCAACGATTTCCTTTTCACCGGTCCAGCATGCCTTTGCAAAAATGGGAGTTCTTTTTCAATTCGTTCGTCTTCTTCCTCTTGCGAATCTTCTGATTCATCTTCTACTGTTGGCAAGATAAACCGAATGCTCTTTTCCTCTTCGGTTTCTTTCTTTTCCCTTTTCTCCGGCTCCGCGGAAGCTTCCCTTGCGGGATACGTTTCTGGAAAGTTTGACTGACTGACTTTAAGAATGCTTTGCAATGAAGCGGCTGGCTTCTCGGGCATTACGCTGCTTCTGACACTCTCCGCGGCATCCACAGCTGTATTCTTTACATAGGGGGTTTCCAAGAAAAATACAGTATCCCGCGGTGGTGATTTCTGCAGCCTCCTCGTGAAAGAAGTTATTTCGTGAGCGTGCATCGGTGCGTTTTTAAAGTGAGTCGATAAATTCTCCGTCGATGGTTGCTTGTAAACTGTTCCCAAATCAGTTTGATCGTATACCTTACGTCGCTTTTTGGGATTGTCCCGTAATTTGTTGCCCTTGTCCTCTTCAACGAAACTATTGTCCAGGCGGCGTTTCTGTGCGGCTTTATACGGTTCTGGATATGATATACTCTCCTTCTGGTTCTGGTATTCTGAATATGACGAAGGTACTTGTGGTCTTCGGAGGAACGGCGCGTTAGTTGATTGTTGTAACGTATTCCCCTCCGCGTGATGTCGCTCCCAGTAATGACTGGCGAAATGAGCACTTAGCGCCGAACTGTGATAAATACCACCAAGAAGATCATTTGCGTTCTGTTTGATGAGTTGACAACTCAACGGGTATGGCGAGCTCTGTTCGGTGTCTTTGCTTTTGATTTTGTTTCTTATCTTAAAATATACATCGGACAAGCCTTTAGTGACTGGCGTCATAGTTGTGTTGTAAGCCGATAGAACCATAGTTGGAGTGTCGACATCTACCGCTCGCCTAATGACTCTTCCCTTCGATAGCTCATCCAAATAGGATACAGCTTCAATGTACTTGTACTTCTGCAGCAGGTAAACAAAATGGAGGTTCTCTGCATTTCTGGACTTGCTGTTCTTCAGAAGTGATTGCACTAGATTGCCCTCCTTTTCGGTGAGAGCAAGATCTCTGATTACACCAAATTTACCCGTGCACAAGCAACCGGTGAAGAAGAGCTTTAGCAGGTCTTCGTCTTGCTTTGACCGGGCGAAGTGAAATGCTTCCGATATTAGATCGTTCGCTAAATACGTATTTAGTTGCAGAACTGGAGAAATTGGCGATGACTTTGCTTCGAGCACTCTCAAAGATAGATTCGATTCGTTTTGAGCCAAAAGGGATTCCAGAAATAATTCAAGTTGCCATTGCGGGCAGACTTGATCTTTGTTGAACGGCGAGATGAACTCATCCACGGCGGCCTGTAACGAAATTTAAATGTGACGTTTGTTCGAGTCCACTTCTATAATAATAACGAGTCGTTTGCAGTGTAAAAGCGGCCTAAGCTCTTCAACAGAGCTTTGTTGCAGTCAACTTGCGTTGGAATCGATGCCAACCGGACACTGCATCAATGGAAATATTGCTAAAAGGCCGAACAGTTTAACCAGTGTCTTTTGCAGAAGTTGAAGGAAAGGCAAACAATAAAACAGGTCAACAGGTCCTTCTGCCAGCCCTTCGCTTAGGTTAGGTTGAAGCGGCTGTCCGCACAAATGCTCTTCGCCGATAGATATTGAACGAATGAAATGTAACAATTGTCAAGCTTGTTACATGCGACATTTTAAATCAACGAATGCACATGCCGATCGTGTATCCCTCAACCTCTCGAGAAGTCCTGTAATGCCAGCAGAAGACCAGTGGCATCAATGCCAAGAGGCAATCAGAAACGCCGCAACTGATGTGAGCCACCCCACGAAACCCCTGGTTCGATGAAGAGTGCCGGCAAGCACATGCAGCAAAACCACATGCCTACGAAGCGGCGCTGCACAGAAGGACGAGAGCGGCTAATGAGCTCTACGAGCAAAGAAGGAGGGAAGAACACCGGCTTCTCCGGAAATAGAGAGGTGTTACTCCAGGAACAATGTTCGGAAGTTTTACCAAAGGGTAAAAAGAACGTTATATGGTGGCAAGGGCCGAGCAGAAACCTGTCGAGACGAACAAGAAAACCTTGTAGTGGAATCACAGTCGGTGCTGACATGGAAAAACTATTTCTGCAGACTGTTAAACGGCGACGATGACATAAATTCCACTGTCAGGCAGAATGAACCATTGTAAGCCAAGACTTCCGTCCACCTGACCAAAATGAAGTGAGGATAGAAATATCCAAGCTGAAGCCCAACAAGGCTGCCGGACCAGACGGCTTACCTGCCGAGCTTTTCAAGGCAGCGGGAGATGATTTGGTAAAGTGCATACACCAACTCGTCTCCAGGATTTGGTTAGAGGACAGTATGCCTGATGAATGGAACCTCAGCATTGTTTGCCCGAAGGGAGACCCTCTAAACTGCGCCAACTATAGAGGCATCGCAGAGATCCTTTCTGCCGTACTGTGTGATCGCCTGAAACCATATGTTAACGAACTGATTGGACCCCATCAGTGAGGTTTTAGGCCCGGTAAGTCCACAACCGAGCAAATATTCACACTACGGCAGATCCTGGAGAAAACCCAAGAAGTCCAGGATACCCACCACCTGTTTGTCGATTTTAAGGCCGCATTTATAGAGACGAGCTATACAGAGCCATGTCTAGTTTTGACATCCCTGCCAAACTTGTCAGATTGTGCAGAATGACGATGGAGAACGCTCGCTGCTCCATAAAGTTTGGAAACAGTCTCACCAAGACCTTTGGTGTCACAAAAGGATTTAGACAAGGCGACGCGCTGTCGTGTGACTTTTTCAATATAATTCTTGAGAGGATTGTGCGAAACTCACAAGCCAACACCAGAGGCACTACTTGCTTACGCCGACGACATCGACATCATTGGCAGAACACAGCGAGCTGTCACTGGTGCGTTTGCAAGTATCAGCACAGAAGCGGCAAAAATGGGTTTAATGGTGAATGAGGGCACAACCAAATATATGCTGTCAACAAGAAAAGACACACAACATCGACGAATCGGACAGAACGTCACGATAGACAGCTTCAACTTTGAGGTAGTTCGGGACTTTGTCTACCTCGGCTCCGATATTAACTCTGAAAATGGCTTCACTTCAGAAATCAAGCGAAGATTCACACTTGCCAACCGCTGTTACTTCTAAGAAGGCAATTGATTGGTAAGGCCTTGTCGAGAAATACTAAGGACACTCTAGATAAGACCCTCATAATCCCAGTCCAGCAGAAGCATGGACCCTATCAAAGTCGGAAGAAGAGCTCCTTGGTCGTTTCGAACGCAAATTCTTCGTGTGATTTTTGGTCCCGTTTGCGTTGACCGGCTCTGGAGGAGGAGATTTAACAGCGAACTCTACAGCGACATCGACCTAGTGAGAAAAGCACGTATCAGTCGTCTAAGATGGCTGGGACATGTAGAGCGAATGGACACCAAGAGTCTTCGATTCCAACCCGGAGGGACAGCGCAGTAGAGGAAGACCTCGCCTTAGGTGGAAGGGGACCTCAACCAACTTGGAGTGCGCAACTGGAGGCAGTTAGCCAAAGATCGCGCTAACTGGAGAGGTGTATTGGTTGAGGCCCAGGTCCAACCCGGACTGTAGCGCCACCTAAGTAAGTAAGTAAGAATGCACATGTTCTGGTTTGTGGTGCCGAATCCACAACAATGTCCGGTTTTTTCCGCCTAGAGAACAGCAAAAGGGCAACAAAGTCTGCTGTACTGCTGGGCTTTCAAAATGTGTGCTGCTTCAAGTTATATTTATGACTCAAACCAAACGATAACTATGTAAGAAATACAGGGGTTCTAGCACGTAACTTGATACAATCGAGGATAATCCATTGACACTGCCACAGTTCGATTGTATCGACTGAACTCGATTGTATCAAGTTCGCTGACACCCTGATTCGCAAAAGCATACAAAATACATTCAGGATTATCCGACTTAAGTTAGCAAACACATTTCAGATGCCTTACCTGAAAACGACAGTGATCTAGATTCCAAAACGCCTGTATTTGCTTGATCAACGATGCCGAGAGCTTGAATACGCTGGGAAACTTGATAAAGTTCTGAACGGTCGATTCATATTGCTTGTCTTCAATTGCCATATTCAGATCCAAGAAGAAGTACAAAAGTAAAGCACACTTGTTATCAAATGTGACATCTGGGATGAGCATAACGCGCAACATTGCCTGAATCGATATTGGCGGATAGAGTCCGTTTCCGCCACTCTCCTGCCAGCTGTCCCGCAAGCTGTTCCCCTTGAATTCGTGCTCTATAAACGAGTCGATGAAGAGCAGATAACAACTGCGCGTTTTACGAGATGACAATTTCTCATTAAGTCGTGGTAATTCTGTCCTGCGATTCTCGTAGAATCGTTTTAATGATTCATATGGGTATGGCACGTTATTAAATTCAATATCCGTATGCCTCCGCGAACGAGACGCCTCCGGAAGCAAGCCAATGTTTAGCAACCATAGGAGAATCTCTTGGTACTCGGACGCCATCCGGATTGATTTACTCTGGGATTCCATGGTGGTTAAAACTGCAAGCAAATGCGAGCGTTAACGCGTGCGATTCTGGAATAAGTCAACACATTTACCATCTGAATGAAAGCTGTTGCCGTACTTTGTAATGATCTCATTTAGAAGATCTGCTAATGTTCTGAGTTGTTTTGAGATAAACCCCAGTTCCTTCTGTTCGCGCTGGTCCAGATTGCAACCAGAGTGATCAAACAGAACCTGGCACAAGTTATTGCATCGCTCCTTTATGTTTGAGGCTCGGGCCCACAGCCAGTTTGTTAGCGTGGACATAGACAAGCCCTCTGCTATGGATCTCCCTTGGTGGCTACCGTCTGCCCAACTCCTCGCGCAGTCCTTCAGCAGGCCAATGCAATTCTGTTCTATGGCGACAGAGAGTAAGGCTTCGCGCTTTGCTTTCTGTGGAAATTCATTAAATAAAATCAACTGAAAAGATTCTATCTGCTTACCAGTGAAAATGTAGCTGAAGAACTGAGCCCAGAGAACTGTGGCAACAGTCCGGTGCTTAGGACTTCATTGAATACAGGATTCGGGTCCAACAGAGCCGATGGACCTCTACACCGCAGAACATCAATCACTCGATTCTGAGCACCAGGCCAGTTTAAATGCATACAACTGTTCTCCCCCAGGGCAGCGGAATCTAACCAGGAGCATATTTTATAATCAACTTGAATGCACGTTAATGCTCTTACCGAAACTCAACGACACGGGGTAAAAGTGTTCTTCTGGCCGTTGAATTGAGTTGAAAAGTGAAATGGTATTCGGATTGAAGTACATCTCGAGGGCGGTGAAGCCTTTCAGCACAAACGAGGCCAGGTAACTGGGATCTTCCCTCCAATCTCCGACATATGGCATTTCCTCTTTGTACCACAGATTTATGTCGAACAATAGAACTTCGGTTTGCAGTTCTCGATCTTGCCTCCAAACTAAGGCACATAAGGAAATTGTTTCCTCATTGCCGTGGGATGGCGCCTTTGTTATAGCTTGACACGCAATTGGAACACTCTTGGGGCAGTTCAGCGGAAGCAGTAACCTTACGCAGGCCACTTGAAAGTTCTGAGAAGTACATCATGTGTTATTTATGAGCTGCATTGTCTTCGAAAATTACATACTCCAAAGAAACAGAATCCGTCTTCAGCAACTACTCGCTTTTCGTACATCAGTGAATGCATTACAGCCAAAGAGTTCTGGTAGTTCTCGTGAAATGCCCAGACGTAGACACAAGAGCGTGGGTCATCCGGTGGTTCCATGAAGCTAATTTTGACAAGCGGGGATGACCTCTCCTGGGGGGGCGCGACATAGAACACTTGCATGTCTGTGAGATCGTACATCACAAGACGTCCATCGGCTAAGCCCACCGCCAGGCTCAATACAAGGTCAATGGGTAGCAGCGATTGTATAAATTCTGCATTCTCAAGCACTGTAAAGAGAAAAGAAGCAAAAGTCATCTTAATAAGGGAGCTTCCTTACTTACTGTTTAAAGTTCAACAAACAGAAAGTTCAAGTGGTTAATGGAGCGAGCCCATCTATGTTTTAGAAAAATGTATTGTTCGGTCGTCTGTATTGAGCACAGTACCTTAAAAATCAAGCTTTCGATTCGATTGCGTTGCCCAAACCCCGGACTTGAGTATGAAGGATCGCGTTCATTGAATTTACCCCGCAAAAGTACCGAGCAAATCATCAAACACATGAGGGAAAACCATCCTCGACAATTAGTTTTTAGCCACAATTAACCGGTCTTAACTGGTGTGGACGATTCTAGATTCAGGATAACGCGCGACTTAATTCAATTCGAGATGTACTTTACCTTCCAATTGAATACCGAAATGTACACCTTCCTGCTGACAGTGTTGAAAGTGTCGGTGCAAATGCAACAAGCTCATGCTGTAGTCAACAATGTGACATGGGACAACAGAAACGACAGTTTCCCCAGCTGTTGTATTAGCTTCATCTTCCCTCAGGTTAAGGTCCATTAGCAGAACCCTTCCGCCATCGGTACCGATGGCCAAGCATCCATGCATGTTCTGCAAAACTGTGTGCTGAGCGATTTCTAGACTTATGAATTTACTACACGTAATTTTATGCTTCAATTCTATGCAACGTATCACTTTCGATTGTTCCACAGAATATATAACGGCAAGGCCTCCAGGGCTGTCAGCATATTGAATGCCGATGGAAATAGTTGTATCCGTTAAATAGGGCAATTGGATTTCCGAAACACAGGTTATGATGCACACGCCGAATCTACCAATTGCAATTGTTAAGTAGACATTTGCGATCGTAATAAAAGACTTACCCATTGGTCTCATCGAATACAAATTTCGAAATCAATTGTCCGGTGCGCAATGACGTGATTCGAAGACTTGATCCCTTGGTCAGCCACCCCCATTGCCCGGATTTTATAATACCGCCGAACACATCGCCTAGACACGAGTATGTATTGTTATTTATAATTTTAGTTTTGAATTGAATTAGATTTGACATTACCAAAGTTCTCGTCGATTCGTGGATTTCCATCGGCGACACCTTCAGAAAATCGCACTTCCTTTTTCGTAACCAACTGCGGTTCAAATGGATCCATTGTTAATGTTTGCTATATATTTTTATAAAGACGTTACACAAACCATACGTATATTTGATTTCACACAAGAAATTATGATTTCAACGCGCGAATTGGAAATTCTTGGTCCGGCAAGCAAACGAAAAATAAAACGAACGTCAGGCATAAGGTATGTTTGATTTGGGATAATACAGTACGGGGTAAAAATGCCAGACCCCCGTTAAGTTGCCTTCAGCGCACAACGCCATTTTTTTTTTTTTATCAAGCGGGTGATGGTAGAACTCCGAATTATAAAAAAATAGGACGTTCGCCTAGATAGTTCAACTGGATTTGTGTGGACTAGGTACAAGAACGCATTGACTTTAAAGCGGCTTTACCAAAGTATGGGTTGCGGACTGCTGATATTAATATGGTTTTCGATCGGGCTTCTTCAGATTTGCACTTAGACTTCAGATTTCGTGTGTCTAGTCGAAGATAAAAACGTCACTTGCTCTTTTTTGTGTTGATATGTGTGCGATTGGAATATGTGTAGCCTTTGACACTTTTCAAAAGCGTTTTTTATTCACTGGTTAAATTTTATATGAAAACATTCAAAATGCTCGCCCAGATTGATTTCTAAACATTTGTACATAAATATTTTACAAAAAATAGATCAACCCGATGCAGTTCGTTTCTTTTCAGTTAATAAAAATTCTCGAAAAACAAACTCCATATTCCACTAGTTGTCAAAATCAAACGTACTTGCATTGGTAAATCTGAAGCAAATCTGAGAAAAACATCAGATTCGCAAAAGTGCTCTGAAATCTGAAAAAAATTGCTACCAAACGAGCAAAAAAGTGACCTCAGAGCGCCGAATCGAATTTTCGCGAAGCCCATCCTTTCATAAATGGGCTATCTTTTTGGTTCAAAAAACTTGTAGGACAATAAAGCCGATTTCTAATGGCCAGACGCCAGAGTAGTGTCTTGTTCGAATATTTTTTAAAAGCGCACAATTCCCATTATAACTCTTCAGGTTGTACCAAACACATCTGATAAACATCATTTTTCATTTCTATGTTTTTAACTTGTTTTTGCTATTTATTATAAACTTTTCAATATTTTCCTAATATAATTATGCTACGGCCATATTAAATCAGTTTTGTTTTTCTATAAGATTGTTACGTTAGGTCTATTCGCGTACTCGGTTTGAATCGAACGCAATCGATATAAATCGATCCCAATCGCACAAGGTTTATACTAAATCTATACTACGTGCATAGACTTTGTGCGATTGCGATCGATTGCGTTCGACTTAAACCGAGTACGCGAATAGACCTTTTGACACTTGGTTACTACTTCTACTTATTTGACACTGACGTTGTCGCGATTACCCTATACCATATAACATATAAGCGATGTAGCCCTGACTTAATAGTCGAACTGAACTCATTAAACTTAACGAAGTCGCGCTTCGTGGAGTCTTACGTCAGTTGCCAGTCAGGCTAGTCAGGCAAAAAAAAATAATTATCGCCCTCTTTCTCTGGCACAAGCAGTTTTGCTGAAGACCGAATAAATTTGCCTTTGGTGTAAATTTCCGATTTTTTTCAAAAAGGGAATTTGCTAACACGTGAAAATATCTTAAAAGTTCATCAAGTATTTCATCAATTTGCTGCCAACAAAAGGTTTGTCATAATTTCACTGAAAACCCATTTTCAAATGTTCGTCATACTTTTCCAAAAAAGGAGAAAAAAAAATTGCACAAAGAGACTGAGCAAAAAGAAAAAAAAATCAAGAAAATCAATAGCTAGTAACGTGGTAAATTATTACTATAAAAACAGTTAAAAGTATTTCCATATAATCAGACAATTTTTTGTGGTTCATTTATTAGATTCCATCAAGTAATTGTGCATCGATGGGGCACGTAAATCATTACATCAAATCAACTGTTGTCGAGCACATGTTCATATGTATTGCTTAGAAGAGAGTGGAATGTTTTCTGCGCCTACCAGTGTTGCTGGCGTTGGTACTTTCCTCTCCTAGTGCACGCAATTTACTCGTGTTCATCCCGCATGTTGTATTCGCAAAAGATAAAAAACGGCATTTATGTTTACAATTTTGGAAACAGGTCGTCGATAAACATGTACTATATTATATCCTCAAGCTTGATCACTTCAGTGTTTACATAATAGTTTTGCGAGCAATTTCAAATGGATTCCAAGTGAATTTTTTGGAGGGATTGTTCAAAATGTAACAAAAACTGCTCTATAGAGATTTGAGCATTTTTGCGAATGATTCACTTTCCTGTTCACGTTTACAGTGCTAACAATTTATTTGTTTGACCAGATTTGAACTTTGATAGACGAAACTGGATAAATACTTCACAATAAGTGAAGATATGCCATATTTTAAGTGATGCAAATGTGAATTGTTTGAAATTTCTCACCCGACTCTGCTCATCTACACAAGAAATTGTATTTTTAGATAAAGAGAACAATCAATTATTTTTTTCGCACTCAGATGTTCATACGTGGCTGCTGGTACTCAACTGGAAAGTCAGTTATCCCTTGGTGCTCTCCCAACAGAAAGTTTTTGTTTATCTGCAGTTCCTTTGATAATTTTCAACAGTTAGTGGTAATCCTTGTCATTGAATCGTAAATGCCATCCTTACCAGATAATAGAAAGACAAGTTCTGGACCTGCACATACAGATTAGCTACTTTTAGTTCTATTTTAGTTTTAGTATGTTTGCACAATTGCTTAGGATCGACTGCTAGAGTGCTAGCTGTGCCAACAATTATTATGAATGACAATTTCATTTAAAAAACTGGGGGCAGATTCCGTATATCAACGATCGTCTATACGATATCGTTTTTGAAACTTTGATCACGAAAATAAGTCACATTCTGCTCGAATTTTTTTGACAAACGTCAGCTTTGATTATATTTGTGTAAAATGAACTGGATTAAGATCTCAAACTAGTAGTTTTAGCACTTAGTTGCTAGCTCTGGAGGTCTATCGCTTCGACGATAATCGTCTGAAAAGTTACGGAATGAGTGCCCTGGATGGTTCAGTTCAGTACTTTATATAAGTAGAAACTCAGGAAAGCGCGCTGACAATTCGTTGCCATTTGGTCTGATGTAAAAAGAACACTTGCATAAAACAATGCAATAATGCGAAAAGCACCAATGCACAGACAACTGGAACATGTTCTCGTAACCATCATGTAATGGCGCACAAACCAATTTGGTTTGAACTGTCTTTGTTGTGTATGGTACTGTCTAACCGGCTACTAAAATTAATGCCGTTTTCCATTGGGAAATTCAAATTGTTGCGGAATGTCTTACAAATTGTTAATAGCAGATGGAACCAAGAAAATTTGAATAGAAATGAATTTTTTGTTTCATAAATTGGTAGGTAAACTGTTGTTGTTTTTAATTCGTTTTTTCGAAATATTATGCAATTCTAATTTTGCATGTATACATATTTCCAGCAACAAAGTTTTCTGGACAGTTTTCAAATGATATTTTGTGCAGACTCGTAACTCTGGATGATGTGCTTGAGGTGCCAAATCATCTGAACGATAGAAGGATGCAGGTTTAGATGGAATTTCCTTTGAATTTTACAAATATAGGGCAGGGCAGCTAATGAGCAAACTTACTCCCTTGTTCAACTTATAAGACGAAATATATTCTAAGCCTTTTTAGTCTTCAATGTTGTATTTTAAAGCAGCTACTTTTAAATTCCATATAGGTATAGAAATAAAAAAGCCCATAAAGTCAACTTTATTTCTGCTTCTTATAATGTGTCTTCAAATTATTTCTTTCTGAACTAACAGCGATAGCGCTAATGTTGGAACCAACGCAATTTATTATGAGCGTGATCTGATACGGATCACAGATCACGAAAATAAGAGAAACTTACGACTCATTTGTAGCTTTATCCATTGCTTATGGTTTTTTGTTTACGGAATTGTTATCTCATGTCGTTTTCCATTGGGACCATCTTTTTCAGATCTCAGATTTATCGCGGCTCATGGAACATGCAATGAAATTGATCTGCTTTTGTGAATGGATTAGTGCGTTTTTTGACAGCAATATCAGCTGTTCAAATTGCATTCGCTTTTGCAAAAATCTGCTATAGATATCGACTTGAAATATGTTTCCCCTGTTGTAGACACAAATGGAGTAGTTTCGGTGATTCGTAGTTTCCAGATGATGATGAAGACAATAATGATAATAATTCCTCCAACATTATATCAATTGCTTCTTATGTATTTCTTTATTTTGCTTTTCACGAAACTTTGCGCATTTGTTTTGAAAGCAAACTTCCTAAAATGACGTGAAACAGCTGTGGGTATTTGTGGCAGTATGCGTAAATCTGAAAAATGATCGAGATCTGCAAAAAGTGATCCGAATCAAAAAAAAAATGATTATTTTTTTTGCCCAATAGTGTTTCGCGAAGCCCATCCTTTCACAGATGGGCTATCTTTTTTGCTCAAACGTCAAAAAAACTTGTAGGATAACAAAGCTGTTTTATAATGGCCAGAGTAGTGTTTTGTTTAAATATTGTTGAAAAGCGCACAAATGCCATTAATTTAACTTCTCAGTTGTTACCAGATAAACATCATTTTTTGATTCAACAATGCTTTTATCTTGTTTTTTGCACTTTTTTATGCACTTTTCAGTAGTTTTTTAACAAAATTGGACTACATCCATACAAAATCCGTTTTGTTTTCCTACAAGTTTTTTAGCTGTCACTTGGATTTTTCTTCTTCTCATTTGACACTGACGTTGTCGCGAACTACCCTATGGAAAACCACATCAGTTTGACATTTCAGTTGCATTATCTGTCTTAAATTTGCATAATTTTTCTTTACATTGTTTTTTTTTTCGAAACTAAAGTTTTATTTACAAATAGGTAGGTATGCAATGCAACACATGAACAATATTTTACTGCGAGTATTTTCGCAGTTCGTTCAGTTTCCTGTTTTTTTGAGCTTCGATCTCAGCAAGTAGAATTTTCAGCACTCAATTACAACAACTACGCTCTACTTAACACTTGGAGACTCGCAGTAGTTGTTGTAATATGTGTGCTGAAAATCCTACTTTACTTTGCTTTGCTGCAATCGAAGCTCAAAAAAACACGCCTATAATTGCGATATACAGTCAAACTTCCCTAACTCGAATCACCACTATCCAAGGTAAAAGTTCGACTTATAGAAATTATATTTTTTTATGGTTGTTAAATGAAACTGCAATTGTGTATATGTACTTGTATATTTATTTTACAATACGAAAACTTAAAAAAATCAGAAATTAGTCACTGAAAATTTCCCTTTATCTTGTTATTTTCAAGGAAAAGAGATTCAAGTTTGTTCAAAGCCTTACAGTGGTCATCAGTGGTAGTGTCACTCGTTTGTAAATATACATTCAACGTTTTGAAGGCGTTTTCTACATCGTTCTTGGAAGGATGATGAATAATTCCTTCTACCGAACCCTCTTCATCACTTTCTGTTGCGCTGAAAATCGGTTCAACTATTTCAGAGCTATAATACTCAATAATGTCGTTATCTGTCGGAAACTGTGATGTGGAAACCTCACTGTCCAGATATGGGCATGTTTCGGTTTCTAGCTGCTGTAAACCAATCCAGGACAGCCTTGTCGACATTTTGAAACATTGGTATTTTCGCTCTTTTGCTGCATCCAGAAAGAGTTGCCGATTCAAATGACGTGATTATTGATTCTTTATTTTTTAAGATTGTTCAAACCGTACTCGCTGGGATACCAAATTTCTTAGCTGCATCCTTTTTTTTTAGCCCACTTTCAATTTCTTTGATAAGTTTGAATTTTTCTTCTAGTGATAAACATTTTAACACACGTTTTGACGCCATAGCATATAAACTTGCTTGACATTGGCAGCGTTCCACTGCCCGCTAGATGACTAGCGGCATGTCAAACTCCATATAAAAAAAATTGACATTTCACCATTTGCGCTAGACGTCTAGCACTTTTTGTGAAATACCCCTTTCAGGGAAATTTCTCAATCTAGAGCAAAATTACCCGCTGCATTGGGAGAAACAACAAAAAAAACGACCTGTCAAAGGAAATCGTTCAAACGTTTGCAAAATAAAATTAAATACGAAACCGAGTATGTGGAATTGTGATAAAATTGTTAATATGGCAAGAAAAATACCAATTCAGATATCGTTTTTATAATAATATTGTATCATTTCTTTGATTATAGTGTGGAAATAATTGGTGTTAATTGTCACTTTGCCGCTGGCGCTAGGGTTCTAGCGCGGACGTTCCTTCATCTGGGATATTTTGTGCTAGACATCTAGCGGGCAGTGGATCGCGGCCATTGATTATGCGCGACTGACACAGAATAATTAAAAACAAAAGGAGAACATAAAACAATCATATTCGGGATTTCCAAAGACAAAAAAATTGAAACAGAAACAAAAATAACCAAGCATAATCGGGGGTTTCCCCTAAAAATTTGACTTATGGAATGGTCGTGTCATAATTTTTATTCGAGTTATGGAGAAATTCGAGTTATAGAAGTTCGAGTTATGGAAGTTTGACTGTATGTGTCATATTTCAGTTCTTCGTCTTTACTCTCTTCCTTATCTGAAATATTTTTTCTTTTCGCCTTTTTCCGGCATAATAAACAATTTAAGGCAACTTTTAAAGTTTCAGAAAAGTTTAAAAGTTTTTTTTACAAAACATAATGCCAATTGTCAAAGTGGATCTGTCATTTGTTTCAGTCTTGCAAGAGTTGAGTGAAAGTGTATTCAAAAAATAAAACTTCGCAATTTTACACCGAATCGTGAATACCCCTATTGAAAATTTCGGCATTGTAAGTTCGTAAACTCTAGCCTGGAGACTAAATATGATTATTAGTATCGCGCTTAATATGGGACGTCAAAACGCAACCAAATTAAACGTTGTTTAGAAGCCGTTTACCCTGGATATTAATGAACAAAAAGCAACATCTTAGGGTACAATAGAGCAAAAGGTCGCAGTACAACAACTCCTTTTACATAATAACATCTCGAAATACGGAATTCATTTGAATGTCGAAAAATGCAAAAATATGGAGCACTATTCAATATTTTTGGTGTTGCATATTTCAGTCTGGCAACGCGACTGTGAGGCTGTCGTTTCAAACCTGCAACGCAGAGGTAAATAGGTAGTAGAATAAATCAGTTCGTGATCTCGATGAAAAGCAGGATCACACGTTTCTATTGTGAGTGCATCTAAATCGATGATCTATATAGATCAGATCATCCTGCCTGTGAGCATTGTAAATACACATTATTTTCTATACACAATTCTCTGAGGCTGGAACTGGACACAAAATGACTTTTACGATTCAAATTGTGGTAGTCAATTCCCCGTAGCGCTTTCGAAAAGAATATTAATTTATTCCCAAGGGTTCGTCAATTATTATCATTTATGCAGCTTTAAACTTTGACAAGGTGATGAAAATTCTAACTGAAAATTCTCCTCTTGCAGTGATCATTTAAAATGCCATCTGACTCTAAGAAACGCGATGCTCAACGCAAAAAGGATGCTCGCAACAAGAAAATTGCGCAAACTTCGTCTTCGACTTCATCAAAGGGGGGACCAAAGGCAAATGGCACGAACGGAGTTGTCGAGATGACCGAAGAGGAGAAGCTATGCGCAAAATTAGAAGAAGAGGCAAGAATCAGTGCAGAAGCCAGATCATGCACCGGTTCATTGGCGGTGCACCCAAGGTCGAGGGATGTGAAAATTGCCACCTTTTCAATCACCTTCTTTGGGTCGGAACTTTTGCAAGACACCATGTTGGAGTTGAACTGTGGTCGTCGCTACGGTTTGATTGGTTTGAATGGCTGCGGAAAATCATCACTTTTAGCGGTGCTTGGCAACCGTGAAGTTCCCATTCCGGATCACATTGATATTTTTCATTTGACACGCGAGATTCCAGCTAGCACAAAGAGCGCTCTCAAGTGCGTCATGGAAGTCGACGAGGAACGTATTAAATTGGAGAAGCTAGCTGAAGAATTGGCTACAAGTGAAGAAGATGACGCACAAGACCAACTTATCGATATCTATGAACGATTGGATGATATGTCAGCCGATCAAGCTGAGGCGAAAGCGGCGCGAATCCTCCATGGTTTGGGCTTTACGAAAGAAATGCAACACCAACAGGCAAAAGATTTCTCCGGAGGATGGCGGATGCGTATCGCATTAGCAAGAGCGTTGTTTGTCAAGCCGCATTTGCTACTCTTGGATGAGCCTACAAACCATTTGGATTTGGATGCCTGTGTGTGGCTTGAGCAGGAACTCAAGGAGTATAAACGTATATTGGTATTGATATCGCATTCGCAGGATTTCTTAAACGGAGTCTGTACAAACATCATTCACTTGACTAAGAAACGACTAAAGTATTATACTGGTAACTATGAAGCTTTCTGTAGGACCAGAATGGAACTGTTGGAGAATCAAATGAAACAATATAACTGGGAACAGGATCAGATTTCGCACATGAAGAACTATATCGCTCGATTTGGTCACGGTTCGGCAAAGTTGGCCCGTCAGGCACAATCCAAGGAGAAGACTCTGGCCAAGATGGTTGCTCAGGGTCTGACGGAGAAGGTTACTGATGACAAGGTTTTGAATTTCTACTTCCCAGCATGTGGTACCGTACCGCCACCGGTAATTATGGTCCAGGTAAGTCGTAATTTCGCTTTGCGTTTCATCTGAGATAACAACTCATCTGAAAATGTTTCTGTGTTTGTTTTCAGAATGTCTGCTTCCGATACAACGAAACAACCCCATGGATCTACAAAAACCTCGAGTTCGGTATTGATTTAGACACGAGATTGGCTCTCGTCGGACCCAATGGTGCTGGCAAGAGTACACTGTTGAAACTTTTGTACGGTGACCTAGTGCCTTCGTCGGGAATGATTCGCAAAAATTCCCATTTACGCATTGCTCGCTATCACCAGCATTTGCACGAGCTGCTTGACTTGGACCTCAGTCCTCTGGAATACATGATGAAGGCCTTCCCCGAAGTCAAGGAGAAGGAAGAGATGAGAAAAATTATTGGACGCTACGGCTTGACCGGACGGCAACAGGTCTGTCCCATTCGTCAATTGTCCGATGGTCAGCGCTGCAGGGTTGTGTTTGCCTGGTTGGCATGGCAAGTACCTCATTTACTATTACTTGATGAACCTACCAATCATTTGGATATGGAGACCATCGATGCCCTAGCGGATGCTATTAACGACTTTGACGGTGGAATGGTGTTAGTTAGTCACGATTTCCGTCTCATTAATCAGGTAAATTTGGATTATCCCAAACAAGCATAAACACGCCTAAACCAATTCAATTTAATTCGTTCCATAGGTTGCCGAAGAGATTTGGGTGTGCGAAAATGAAACCGTAACCAAATGGAAAGGGAACATCTTGGACTATAAGGACCATTTGAAAAATAAAATCACAAAAGAATCATCGAAAAAGAAATAAATTAATTGGGCTATATACGTTTATAAATATATTTTTACACAGCTTGGGTTATAAGAAATTGCTGATTGTGATTCTTAATTTAAATTACAAACACTTACCGATTAAACAAACGGATATTAATTAGCAACAAACAATTATTTGTCATCTCAACAAATTGCTTAATCTGTTGCAATTATTGAAATATCAAAACAAGATTTTATTTATTATTTTGAAGTTGAATACAATAAATTTACCAATAGACAATTTACATTTGCGTGTGTTTGTTTCTTGTGCTAAAGTGACAGATAGTTTAGTTTTACTACATCTTTCTTGATGCAGGTTGTGGTGAACCAGGGCGGTGATCAACATTCTTTCCCGGTACTTAACCGTTCTATTCCGGTTTCGCAACTCAAGTTGCTGAAGGTTCTTTTGATTGCTGACAGCGCGATACATATAATCATATTTGTTGTCCGCTAGATTTTACGAACTCAACGGCAATATTTTTCATGTAAAATTAACCATTGTGACCTACAAAATATTTCTTTCTGTTGTGGTGTTATTTTGAGTGTTAATAGCGGAGCCGAGGCAGTGGTAAGCAATGTCCCTAACTACCTCAAAGTTGTAGCTGTCTAGAGTGATATTCTGTTCCATTCGTCAATGTTGTGCATCGGCAAGTGGAAGCTTGCGAATTTCGCACAATTTTCTAAATCGCTCTTAGACAACAAAGGCAGAAAAAGGAGATTGCATGCTACCTTTATGAAGTTGCGAACGCTCTTCGTGGAAATTCTGCACAATCTGACAAGTTTAGCATTGATCCCAAAACTTGACATAGGTAGCTTTGTAGATATAGCTCGTCTTTATAAGTGCTCTTATCTGCGACCCTTAGAAGATAGTGATGAGCCACTTTCCCATGCATTTATGTAAATTCGTTGAATAGGGCTCTGATCTTACTTACTTGAGGTGGCGCTACAGTCCGGGGTGGACCTGGGCCTCAACCAACAAGCGTCTCCAGCCAGCACGATCTTTAAGGTCCCCTTCCACTTGCGTGCGCCACCTGAGTCGCGGTCTTCCTCTACTGCGCCGTCCCTCCGGTGTGGATTCGAACATTTTCCGGGCCGGAGCATTCGTGTCCATTCTTTCAACATGACCCAGCCACCTCAGTCGTTGAACCTTTATTCTTCTGACTAGGTCGATGTCGCTGTACAGCCCGTACAGTTCGTCGTTGTATCTCCTCCTCCATTCACCGTCTATGCAGACGGGGCCAAAAATCACTCGAAGAATTTTCCTCTCAAAACAACCAAGAGTAACCTCATCCGCTTTTGTAAGGGTCCATGCCTCTGCGCCATAGAGCAGGACTGGAATTATTAAGGTCTTTAGTTGTTCGAGAGAGGGCTTTGCTACTCAATTGCCTGCTCAGCCCAAAGAAACAGTGATTGGCAAGAGTTATTCTTCGTTTAATCTCAGCACTGGTGTCATTGTCTGAGCTCAGAGCGGAGCCTAGGTGGCAGCGTGCATTCTCCATCGTCATCCTGCACAAACGGACGACATAGCTCTGTATAGTTCGTCCCTATAAATGCTGTCATAGGTGGCCTTAAAATCGATGAAAAGGTGGTGGGTATCGATTTAAAGTTCCTGGGTTTTCCCCAAGATCTGTAGCAGTGTAAATATTTGGTCTATAGTGGACTTTCCTGGCCTGAAGCCGCACCGATATGGACCAATTAGGTTCACACAACACGGCAGATAAGATCTTGTAGGCAATGTTAAGAAGACTGATACCTCTGTAATTGGCCCAGTTCAAAGGGTCTCCTTTTTTGAGGATCGGGCAATAAATTCTGAGGTTCCATTCATCGGGCATACTTTCCTCCAAACATATTTTACACATGGGTTGGTGCAGGGCTCTGATCATGTAACTTATATTCGAACTTATCAAAACAAAGTCGTGCAAACGATAGACCAAAAAAAATAGTAGCTCAGTGCTAGACCTGAGAACTTGAGAGCAGGACCCCATCACCGTTCGCAAGTGGAATAAAAAAGAGGCAAATGTGCAAATTTTGTACTTGGGTTTGCGAATGCGAAGAGTAGTAATCGCCTCATTTGTTAAAATTGCTGTAGTTGCGTTGGACTCCAAACGAAAGATATAACTTAAATTTCATTATTACAGAAATACATTTAAAATACTTAAAACTAGTTTAAGCCAACTATAGTTTTGAATTCGCCCACTGCGCACTCGCCTCGTTTTTTTAACCTCAGGAACTGGCATCACTGAAACGAGTTTTCTTGTACAATTTTACCACCTCGTCTCGAGCCGAGCTGTCAAATTTGTTCTCTCGTTTACGTTTATTTACAATTTTGTATTATTTTATTTTATTTTTGTTTTTCGTCCTCCAGTTTTTTGTTTAATGTATTTAACTTTCTAATGGACGTATACGGCATAGATTCGCTGGTGGCGGCAGCATTTGGCGCTTTGGGTGTAATATTTGTGGGGGCATTTGTTGGGCTAGTTGTGATCTGTCGAAAACAGCATCAAAGGAAAAGGTGGAGTCGCCTTGAGAGCAAGTAAGTGCATACCACTTCAATCTGGCCAATTTGTGTTTCTAAACGTCTACCAAACAATTCACAGGTCAATTAAAAAGAGCAAAAACGATCGTGAATTAGCGATAGCCTTGGGAGATATTGGTCTTAATAGTGCAGTTGAACAAATTCTCAACGATCAACAGTGGGTGGATGATGCTTCCGGTTTAATACCCCACTGTTTGGTAATACTTAGAACATGTCATGGCCTGACAGAACAATTGGCGACTCTTGCAATGGGACCGAGCGTAAAGCGTTTCAGTAATCGATTAACAGATGCGGCAAAACGAATTCCATCACGTGTGGACGATGTGGGTATGTAAACACAACTTGTTGCTGAGTTTCTATATCTCTTGGATGCGGGAATTTAAGCCGTATTGATAAATCCTTTTGAAATTGATACATTTTTTAAAAGTAAAAGCGACCGTTCAAACAGCTGTATATTTAGCGACGAAGTTTCCTATTTTCATTCTCAAATCGCCCTTGAAAATCAAACTAGAATTGTTTGGTTCCTTAACCAGGTAATACACTACAGCTCAGGCAATTTAACAGCTGTCTCACAAAGGAACACGCTGATGTGTCCTGTGTAATTTAATTTTTTGGTACTACTATAATTTTTATTTTCATGCAGTCGAGCTTAAAGTTGTTCACACATTCCGCTAATTCTTGAAGGGAAGTAAATATGTTCCAGCATAATAAATGTGATCGAAATACGTGAGGCACGTTTTATTGAATAAGTAGTTCAGCAAATTAAAGTAAATTAATGTGCAATAAAACAGTCCCAGTCACATTTGTGAAAAAGTGTTTTAAACTGATGTAAATTTTGTTATGTTGTAATTTGATTGACCAACAAAATCCTGCTCACTGAAAGGAAATGACAGCAGTTTCCCAGCTTAGCAATAAACACCTTTCAAAAAGGGTTTAAAATACGCTCCTGCTGTTAAGTAACTTCCACTAGTGTGAATCTCAGAAATGTCAAGTAGAGTGTAGTTATTTTAGCTGTGTGCTAAATATTCTTTTTGGTAAGCTAGGTGTTAAATAAAGGCTGATGCTATTCGCCCGACGTTCGGGACACGGCTACGTAATGAAATGTCAAAGTTAAATCGCGGCAAATCGCTCGCTTAAAGTGACCTAAACTCCAGTATTTCATGTTCGGGCACGAGCCTGTACGTTTTAAGGTCCAACTCATTTCTTAAAACACTATTTTTAATGAAAATACCATTCCATTACGTCAATTACGTAGCCGTGTCCCGAAGCCAGACAAACGTCAGTCAGTACAAAAACGTCGGGCGAATAGCCACTTCGTTAAAACACCTTATAAAGAAAAAACTGTTGACAGCACTAGAGCGGGGACAATTCGGCATTTCTTAATTAAAATGGTATTTTAATTATTCACCACCTGAATCGGAAAAACTTAAAATAGTTGCGACGAAGCAAGTAAACTTACAACTAGCTTTGATTCATTAAATCATACGTTTTTGCAGTACAAGCAATGTATCCACCACTCGATGCACGGTTGTTAGAAGCTAGAGTTGCCGCCTTAGTACTAGCAGTTGGCCAACTAGCCCTATTAACACAATCGGCTGTTGGCTCGCATATGGGATGGATTGATCAGAGCCTCGAAGAGATGGACAAACATTTATTAGTAAGTTTGGTTTTCAAATAAAAAAAAATTATTTTAACTTTTTGTTTAACTTTACTAGCTCTTGAGAAACGCTTCTCAAGCAAAAGAAAACTTAAATAGATCTGAGATGAACGCGTTTGTATAACAGTCTTTTAGTTATATGCGTTGCTATGTTCAATGATGTACGCAAAGGACAATGGTATTTGTCGTTTTTAGAATAAGAAACTGATACACAGTATTTAATAAGAGCAAAACTTTTGCCTATACGATCAAGGATTATATTTTGTAAAATTGGAATAAACACATTCCGCTCAACCATCCTACACCTGCAACAGTGCGACCCATTTAATGGATAAGTGGAAAATGGAAAATTTATAAATAAATAAATACAATACAGAAAAAATTGTTTTTTTTTTTTAATGAAAGAACTTGAAATTCAACGTAACGTAACGCCAAAATAAAAAAAAAATTGGTTGTTTCTTTTTTTATTACTAGTTGTGCCACACTTGTTCCCGTGGACATAATAAAATCGGGGCAGAACTAGGCATCGTGCACCAGGCAATCTGTTCCTGGCAGCCAACACTCGGTTCTGATTGCATAATGCCTTAAGCTCTGTGCGACAGTCCCTGACTATTTCGGAGGTGATGTTAGTAGATTCCAGTGCCCTGACTGCAGCCTGATTATCGATGTAAATGGCGATAGTCCTTTCAGATATTAATTTCGCCTTAAGAACAGCCAACATTTTTGATTGGAAGGCAGAATATATGACAGCCTCAGTGCCTTCATCACTAGAGCCACATCTGACCAATTCATAGACTCTTTCATTTCGCTCTTCATATTCTTTGAGTTATTTCCCTGCCGATCGGCTTAGCGAGAGAATTACTCTCACTTCGATGAACAAAATAACCAAAAAGTACGAAAACGCTTTCATTTGAAGTTTTACCCCGGCTTAACGACTGCAATTGCTGGCGCTATGACAGTTAGCGTTAGGTACCTCAAGCCCAGCAAAACTACGTCCTATCCACCTTTATTAATGTGCTTAATATATTTTTGCTGTTCTTTCTTGACCGCGTGACTGCTGGATTACACTGCAAATTGCATCGCTCGTGCTTTTTCATTTCGCAACTAGATAACGTAAATTGCTGTCATAAAAAACGTTTGATTATTGTGAAATGCGATAAGTTGTATTGTATTATTTTTATTTAGTTTAATTTAACTATTTGCATTTACAGCAGTTATATTTAAAAATAAATTAAGTTCACACTATACATATTATCATTTTTTGCTTTCTACACCTTGCTTAGCTTGTTTGTAAAGCCCCCGAAAACTACTAAATACCTCTTATCCAAGCGTGATGGGCGCCAAAGAAATTCAATTGGAAATCCTTCAAAACATAAACGCAACATATAATTAAAGGAACACCCAATCGGTACAAACGTAACGTAACAACAAATGCTTCCACAAATATTTTCGTAGCGACTTGGTATCACTACCAAAATGAAAATTTTCTCGACACTCAATCTATCTCGCTCTATTGCACAATGCCCAAATTGATAAGTTTTTTCTACTCTGTTTAGTATTCCATTGGGGGCGGTGGCGGTTATTGCAGTGTTGAAACACCTTGATTAGATATTATTTTTTTCGTTTACTAAAGTTGCTCCTGTTGTTGGCTGCTACCGTGCAAAAATATATCCAAATAGAAAATTCAATTCAATAAAAGACGAGATATTTTCACCCACATAAAATCAAGTCGAAAGGATCATGTAAAAGATAGGCAACTCAGTTCCATCGTCATTGTTCGATTCTGTGTGTCTGTCTGTCATTTATCACAAGTCCGTGCTGCTGGGACCCGTGTATGGATGTGCGTGCACTTAAAATGGCTGAGTGTCTGCAACCGAAAATGTGCAGTGCGACAATTAAATTGTGGAACACCAATTACTTTGTCTAAAAATTGAATTAATTCAAATAGAAACTTTTTGTTTATGACTGCGTCATTTGTAAGGGTGTACTATGCCTAAAATGTTGCAGCTGTAATAAATTTAGAAAAATTTTACTCGTGCTATCGTGATTTTTGAGATGCTCAGAAGTTTTGTGGTGCAGCCAGCAAATAAGAAGACGAAACAGTAAAAAGAAAACGCATTCGCATTTCTTTGTCGAATAGGAGCACCTACTATGGATTGCAGCTTTACGGACTATGATTCGATTGCTAATTATCTCAACGAATCTGTAAGTAACCACACATATTACACATACTCGACATACCATACAACATATCTCTATAATAATTGCCCATTTATTAATAAACAAAGTGTCAGGGGGAAGAAAAGACCCATAAAAATGGTTGGTTCAGCAGATGTTTTTGCATCCTCCTTTCTCGGTGTTTTCCGTTTCTTTTTTCGTCGTTTTTCAACTTTTTTGTTCGTCTTTATATCTTCCACACGCTATAAATAGGATTACAGTTGATGATTTCTAGAAAGTGTGCAGCCTGTAATGCAGCCAGGAAATGCATTTGAGTGTCGATGTTAAACAACTCTACTGACACCAGAAAGCTGTAATGCAACACTCGGTACCACAATTGGGTCTTTATTTCTTTGGTTAAGCAGGGCATACAAATGCAAACTATCAAGTACATGATCGGTTATATGCAAAATATTTTTACATCTTTGCTCCCCTCAGTGGTGGAACCCCGGTAGCGCTCCGGAAGTTTCCCTAGATGATGAAGCAGCACACCATGTGGATAGTTTTGTCTTGGCATTTTGAATAGTTTTCGTCATTATATTGTTTCGATCACGTATCTAGCTGCTGCGCACAGAAAGACACAGCAACAACACCACATACTGTACAGGAAGTAGATTTCGAAAATCGTACGCACTATTTGGAAGTACAAAAATATGTCAGGGTTACCAAGCCATCTGAGCGATAACTCCCATTTTCCAATGTGATCTGCAAATGGAGGCTTTTTGAAGACAAACCTTTTATTGTTGGTGGTTGTTCAATTTAAGTTTTATTCGATAGAACTAATAAAATTTGGCAGATCGAAGACTATTTCCGGTTGTATGCCTTTGAATTTATTTGGTTCACTATTCCGCACCATGAATGCGTGCAATTTACGCAGAAAAGTACGTCTCAGAGTTTGCTCATCCAGTATACTGAACTCTCCAGAGAGTCACAGAGACAACAGGTATTAAATGAGGCTGTTTGAAATGTTTATTTATATTCCCTATATCATGACTCTTCTAGTTTAGGAATATTTCTCTTACATAGGTATTTACATTTTACTCGACATCAAAAGTCTGGGGTCTACCGCGTCCGTATTCAACAGATGCAATCCTCTGGGTCATTGCAGTGCCTTCCAATATGAGTCCAGCGCTTTTTATCAATTAGAAAACAATGTAATCCCTTGCAGCTAGTTCAGTAAACTCGAATGCAAGGACAGTGTTGACCGCGGCCCGCATTTTAAAATGCTTTCTCAGTAAAAACAGAAAACATCTGCTGCAGGGGCCCTACTCTGAAACTCGATTCTAAAGTAAAACTGTTCGAATTCGCAAAATCGCGACTCTGTAATTCTATAAGTAAGTCATGAAATCAAAATTCGAACAGCTCTAGTACTGCCAAGTTGTTTTTTGGATTCTTGGTACAAAACTGGTACTACCGTTTCCGAAAGTTAACGTCAAATTCGTTCGAATTCGCAAATAATCATTCTACATCAAATGTGTTTGCGAGAAGGTCGATTAAAGAAGTTTTTTTTCTCAGAATGTAAGTAAATAAAAATTATAAATCAATAATTCATGAATATTTCATAAACATAGTAATATTCATGTATAATGTTTGTTTTTTGTACAAGGGAATCATTTAAAAGTCCAAACACAAAAGTGTCACAGTTTGAAATAATGGTGCAATGCATGACCAGGTATCCAGATTTGTCCAAGGGATATTTAAAAACACCCGAAGCTAGACAAAAATCCAAGCATTTATGGACTAATTTCTTTAAAGATTTGAATGCTGAGGGTCCACCGCAGCGCGATGCAGCAGGTTTGTTTTTTGCGAACACTTAGTTCTCTTGAAATTTTGTTCAAGAAGTACATAAAGGCGTCTTCCGAAAGGCTGTAGTTTTTAACAAAGCTGAAATAAAGTTATTTTTTTGGATTAAGAATGCCTTTAAATAAATACTCAATAGAAAAACCTTTTATAGCTAAGCTCCATTATGTTAGATTTATCTCTAATCCGTCTTCGTTCAACTTGTTGAATTTTTTCCTGATTTTCTTCAAACTCCACCCAAATTGCGACACTGTCCATGTTTATTTATTATTATTTGATTGTTTTACGATAAATTTTTGGAATATTCAAAAAATAATGCGAGACTCGTTTGAATTATGTCAAACATAATGCGATAATCGTTGGCAAATAGTTTGGCATTACCGGCATTCGATTCTACTTTCATAGAGAGTACCATTTGAAAGTAGAATCGCAAATATCTTTCGAATAGAATCAATAGTAGAATCGAGTTTTATAGTAGGGCCCCAGTATTAAAGCACCAATGCAGTAATTTCTACTTGCACTTGTCAATCGAGTGCGGTGAGCAATAGGAATAACTTAGCAATCCCAAGAACAATTACTAACAATTATTGAAGGTGCGACTGCTTTTCAAATATTGATGGGAGAGCCTTATCACGATTATGTAATATATTTAATATTTTTAAGTCCCTCTCCAAACTATGTTGCTGAAATTGTGAAGTGAAGAAATCGATAACAAAAGTATTGCTGTACCATTGTGACTGAAAATTCCTAGTAATAGTTTCTTTGGAAACTTAGCCTTCCCAGTTCCCAGTGCTTCATTCTACTCAAATGTGTATCTATCTATTATTCGTTACTGATTGCAAAGCAAACCCCATTTGAATTCTGCCCGTTGTCGTATGGAATTGGCTGAAGCACATCGAACTGTAGTAGGATCGGATGCAGTATGCCTACTTGCTGAGGATCGTATCGCATTGCTCCCAAACGAGTTTATTATTTACTCTGCTTACCTACTTATTGATTTGTGTTTCAAACGATACAGCGGAATTGGAAGGATCAACACTGTTTGTTGCAAAACCGTCAGTTTTCAATTATTTGTGTAGTAATGTTTAGCGAACTTCTTAATGTCTTCAAAGGCGGTGGACAGAATTTTCTTTTCTATGCGGTCATTCATTATGAAGGTACCTACTTCCTACATTTTTATTGACATTTCTGGCCTATGCGTGTTTTGCACGTATTTGCTAAAGATGCTGCCTTCCGTATTAACATTAGACCATTGTACAATCTGTTCGGTATGAGATTGAAGAAATACTTTCCAGTTGTTGACGAATATATTTGGAGAACTGATCAGAAATTCGGATTTTATAAATACGATACACGGCATGATGGATAGGGTAGTTCGCGACAATGTCAGTGTCAAATGAGAAGAAGAAAAATCCAAGTGACAGCTAAAAAACTTGTAGGAAAACAAAACGGATTTTGTATGGATGTAGTCCAATTATGTTAAAAAATTACTGAAAAGTGCAAAAAACAAGATAAAAACATTGTTGAATTAAAAAATTATGTTTATCACACGTATTTGGTAACAACTGAGAAGTTAAATTAATGGCATTTGTGCGCTTTCCAACAATATTTGAACAAAACACTACTCTGGCCATTATAAAACAGCTTTGTTATCCTACAAGTTTTTTTGACGTTTGAGCAAAAAAGATAGCCCATCTGTGAAAGGATGGGCTTCGCGAAACACTCTATTGCACCGGCGTTGCCACAAAGAAAAAAAATATTGAGGGCCTGTCTAAGGGCCATTTCCAAAAATGCGGGCCACCAGCCTTCAGAGAAAACTAAAAAAAAAATTTAAAAAGCCAGAAGGCAGCACAAAAGTGTGAAGCGACAGGTAAAAGACAAAAAATAAGAAGTCGAATTAATTTATTATGACGGGAACAAACGAAATTGAAACGTGGCGACATCTCCATTCACAGCTGCGATATTCTGAGCAAAGCAGCTGCTTCGGAGCTTGGCAGACCTAGCAGCATCTCGTGTTGTCACACATACTCTTCAAGGCGAGCGGCTCAACGAAGCAGTGTTTGCCCAGTTGGTGTCGAACGACCGGGAAATCTGCGCTGAAATTCATGCTTTATTCCGAGTAAAGTGATTCACGTCTTGTTGACGTGTATTTTGAATCAGTTTACTTCACAGATGCCAAAGTAGAATCAACATTTGCCGCCATTTGCAAAGAGCATAACATCTTCCGACAGGGTGATGACTTCTGCGCCACTTTGTACGCATAGCTTACGTCGTTAACTTTTCTTGTAAACACAAAGAAAGATTATAATATCGACCACGAAAACTCCTCCAATTGCTGGTCCGATTCGGTTTGTTGCGGAAACTCACCAATGATCTACGAAAGAGCAAACCAAGAACGAAAATCACATAATCAGCTTTCAAATCGGAACAGACTAAATAATGATTGAAGGTTTTGGAATTTGTGCTAGAATCACAAACAGAGGTTACCTTCCAATGACAAAGTGACCTTATTCTTGATACCATGCCATTTGAAAGAGTACAATTTTATACTGGATGCTGTTTACTGCCTCGTTAATAACACCTCGTAGATTTTAATTGGTTAGGAGAATGCGTCACCATTTATTACTTTTCGTGTCGGAGTACAGAAGGCAAATGCATTTTCCTCGGGAATTCCTTATTATGTATTTTAAGAACATAGCCATACGGTTATTTATGTATGCACAACAAATATGCTGTCCAAAAATAAATGCACATTTCCATTTATAGACTGCTGTTCCACAAAACATTATTAACCTAAAATTTAAAGTTTGGTTTGGGCGACAAAACGAGAAAAAGAAATAAATTTGCCACCAGTCGATTAACACGAATGGGGTTTAAATTTGGATTCTTTTTTAGTTTTTTGGTCAATCGAAAGACGAACACATTCATTTGGTTCACATATAAAAACTGTTGTAGTTTTATAATAGGCCCGTTTTTTTTTTAAATAGGACTTTCAGCACGCAATAACAACAACTACGCCCTTTTTGACACTTTGAGGACTCACAGTAGCTGTTGTAATTGTGTGCTAAAAATCCTGATTTGCTGAGTTTAAATCTTAGTATCCTGTGCCCATGTTCTGTAATTATCACTTCGATATATTTATCACAAAAACAATATGAATTGAAAGAAAATACTTTAAAAGTATCGATGCGAAAATTTATTTATTTAACTCAGGAGCATTTTCTTTCAATTCATATCGTTTTTGTGATAAATATATCGATGTGATAATTACAGAACATGGGCACTGCTCGCGCAGGCGTCCCTAGTCTCCACTTCGTTTCTCCACACCAAAAGATAAATGCTCGCTAAATTATTATTAATCATCATATAGATGGGACAAAAACCATTTGTTCATCAGCAAAAGTAATTTTTTAAATTTTCGAATTTCAAAGTTCAAAGATATCGCAGTATTTGAATCGTTCCAAAACGACGGGTATAAGAAAAATTGAAGAAGATAAAATCATTGCTGGATCAGCTCAAATAATTTTTGTAATAGCAATCATAAGAAGACACTTTCTCTCGTGTCCCCTAAGTTCCTATTTGCAAAAAAGACAAACACACTGCTGATTTTTTTGGATTTGCGCTTCCTTTTCTTTCTCAAGCAAATATCCATAGTAAACGCCAGACAAACTTCTTCCTCCGTTTTTTATGTCAAAATTTATCTTCGATTTAATGTACCGGACATTTATTTCGCGAGCTAAATGAGTGGAGACTTTTCATCGACCCATCTACATGAAGTTAAGAATTTAGCGTGCGAACAGGATACTGCTTTGCTAAACTGTCTCGCTAAATTTTATCTTTGTAGACATTTTGTATGGGAGATAAAATTTAGCGCGAGCAGGATACTAAGCTTAAAGCTAAAAAAAAAACAAGCCTAATGATACATTTGATGTAGACTCTGTAACGTTAGAACATCTTCGATTGTTTAACTAGGAATAGAGGACCTATTGCTACTCCCACCTATATTGCTGCAAATTTTGCTTGTTTTGTTAACGATCAAGATTGGTGTGTGGTGTCCGCGATTCTTGTTCCTTTTTTTTTTTTGTTAAGACATGCTGTTGCCAAATTTTCTGACATGGAAGTATTAAGGACTATTTACATCACAATAGATCGAATTGCGAACTGCTAACAAGCGAATATTCGTAGTTCCTGACACTTTTCACATGAAAACTTTTTTAGTCGCAGATACCTGCGATTCAGTTTCATTTTTTAAAGGTTAAGTTCGAACGAATTTTTCATTCGTGGGCTTGTGGATCGTGAGTGTATTATGTGGATTGGATATTGTGGAACAAAGTGTGACAGTTCGCGGCAAACATTTTCAATTGCTGTAATTGTAAATTTAGCTATTTAAATAATTTAAGACTCAGTTTCTTTTTAGATTAGATGTTCGGTTTATTATATATTATGCTTTTTCGGTAAAACAGATACCAGTTTTCAATACATAAAAGCAGTTAAATAGATTTGTTCACAATTCTCCTATTGGCAATTCGCGCTCATGTGAATAGTGCTTTAGGAACATTTTTTGTCAATTTGTATCGTTTAAGTGATTAAAAATATCGATGTGATAGCTTCAGAACATGGGTCCTGGACAATGCGCTTTCTACATTCAATCGGTCTTACTTATAACAGGGTTCATGTATAAGTTATGTTCATGTAGCTAATTAGTTACTAATGTTCATTATGTAGCTACTGCCGCACATTTTGGTTAACTGTGTGTTTTTCAACTAAAAGGTGTTATTTTAGAGGTATAGAACTTCAAGTTGGCATCACTATTTTAACTGGCGGCCATTTTGTCAGCTGTCAAGTTATTTACTTTCAGTTTGGTTTGGCATTTCAACATGAATAGACTGACGCCTGAACAGCGCTTCCAAATTGTGAATTTTTTTTTTGAAAATCATGGTTCTCTTCGACATACGTATCGCGCACTACGTCCATTTTACGGTTAACATAATCGTCCACCAGGGCAATTAATTCGATTAACTATGGAACACGTTTACTCTAAATTATAATACCCATCCACAGAGACGTCGTACAGTGCGTACAGAATAAGTCATTGCTGCTGTAGAACGTAGCGTAGAGGAAGACCCGAATCAGTCTATCCGCCATCGTGCACAGGAATTGGACCGCTGATGATTTAACGCCGCTTGATTATTTTCTCTGGGGATATGTGAAGTCGCTGGTCTACACCGATAAGCCCGAAACGATTGACCACTTGGAGGACAACATTCGCCGCGTTATTGCCGATATACGGCCACAAATGTTGGAAAAAGTCATCGGAAATTGGACCTCCAGATTAGACTACGTCCTAGCTAGCCGTGGCTTTCATATGTCAGAATTCATATTTAAATTATAATGCCAGATGTCAATTAAAAAAAATCATATTTGTTTTATTCCATTCCTCTAAAAAGCACTGATTCCCCTAAAAAAACCAACAAAATAAGCGAATTCCTTTGAAAACGATGGAAGGCTTATATACAGGGTGGGCCAAATACACGTTTCTTTTAAAAACTGCAATGAAATGAACAAAATTAATTTTTTCCATGTAAATATTATGGCTGTATTAAAAAGAGCAAACATTCCCATTAACTATGGAACACAACGTCGTTCAAGTGGCTGCCTCGGCTATCTTCTGTCACTCCAATTTTCCAACACCTTGTTGATGGTTTCGGGCTGTAGCTCACGGATTGCTTGGTTGTCCAAATCCAAGTCTTCAATTTCAAAAAAAATTGATTAACAGGGCTCTCTAAGGCTCACCGTTGACCGTAACGTTGTTTCCAGCCTCATTTTCGAAGAAAAATGGTCCAATCATGCCACCACTCACACTTGGCTACAGCAGCCACATTCTCGTCTGTGCGTACCGCACGACGACGGGGACCATGAGTGTTGTCCACTATAGCATACCAGTCTCACGAACTTGCGTACAGCAGGCGCGGTGGGTGCTTCATTTCGGTCAAAACTTATTTTCAAAAAACGCGCTACACAGCACTCACTTTGGAAATAAGTTTTCAATATTTCCCAACGTTGCTTACGCTTAAGGCGACTCATTTCGTTCCGCGGAGGTATGATACTGACTTTCTGTCAAGATTTCAAGCGGGAAACAGCAGTCAGTGTCAAAATAACATATGGCCCACCCTTTACAGTTTGTCGTTTATGAAACTAACGTATATTACGGATCATGCTTTTAATACCATCTATCGAACAGTGCGTTTAGATATGGTGGCCATCTAGCATCTACCGAAGAAATACAATTTTGTATGCCATCTGATGTTTGCTGGTCAACTATTTTCTAAGAAGCTTTTTCAGGACAAATTTACTTTTGGATGTTTCTCAGATGTTAGCCATAGGTAGTACAGTGGAAAAAATCGTTTGTTTTATTTCAGGAATTGAACCTGAGTGCTTCTGTCCTTCAGTATTCCAGCACATTAACCACTGCGTCCACCAGTTCAGTCTCATGTTGGGTTAGTTTTAACTAAAAACATTCTAGTACTTTAACTAAAAAAAAAACTTAGATTAACATCAGCATTGGAAAAAGACGTTGTAAAAAGTAGTTTTACCGGATACAAAGAACTTAACCTCAATAGTCCGGAAGGTTTTGCTACTTTTTCTATGCAAATTAAATTTTGACGCGACAACCCTATTCGAAAAATCCGAAGCGTTAATGCTAAGGTACTACGACTAACTATAAAATTATTCTCTATTGTGTGGAACTTTTGTGGATCTAGCACTAATTTGGGATAATGACTTAACCGCTTTTGCTTGAAAGTGTTAATTTAAATTACATTCAAGAGCGAAGTGTCTGCGTGAAATCTTAATTACGGCTGCTTTTGATTGATTGTGTAATTTACCACTTCCATATCGAAATGGTTTGAACTAGATTCTTTTCCACACGATCTCAAAACTATCGTGGAAATCCAAACTGTATATTATAAATCTTGACTTTTAAAGTGCTTAAAAAAACAAGAGAAAACTGCGTGAACCTGTTTAAACTTTTCTTAATAAATGAGTGACTGAAACTACATAGTTATATTTTAGCATAAAAACAGGAGATATGTTTCCTTAACTTGAAGCAAGAAATATTTAACATCTCACTTCAAAACGATTTTTAAAATATATTACCCACTTGAAAGTAAGCTAATTTTTCAAACGTGATACATAATTGAATTGAAATATTAAAAGAATCTTTTATTTACGTCAGAAAGCATTCGATACCTTTATAATCTTCTATCTCCTTCTATCTAAAGGGTGTTGGTTTTTCGAATAGAGATAAAACTGACATTTTGTTGTCAAATTTGGCAACTCTAATGTCATTTATGCTCAGTTTGGTTTGCCATTTCATCATGAACAGGTTGACAAACGAACAACGCTTGCAAATCGTGCAAACTTATTTCGAAAATAATGGTTCAGTTCGCGAAGTTTAGCGCAAGCTCCGTTCATTTTACGGTCGACATAATCGTCCATCAGAGCAATTAATTCGGTTAACCATGGATCGTTTTCGCACTACGTTTACTGTATGTGATAACACGCATCCGCAAAAACGTCGAACAGTGCGCACCGAAGAAACAATTGCCGCTGTAGAGCAAAGTGTTAAAGAGGACCCGAATGAATCGATTCGCCACCGTGCACAGCAATTGGAGCTTTGTCCATCAACTTTATGGAAGAGTTGTGGTTCCAACAAGATGGCGCTACATGCCACACAGAGCACGTCACAATCGATTTATTGAAGGAAATATTCGATGAGCGCATAATTTCGCGGAATGGACCTGTCAATTGGCCGCCAAGATCGTGTGATATGACACCATTGGATTATTTTCTTTGGGGATATGTGAAGTCGCTCGCCTACGCCAACAAACCAGAAACGTTAGGGGACTTGGAAGCCAACATTCGTGGCGTTATTGCCGACATACAGCCCCTATGACGTTATACCTCGTTCACCGCTGGCCCGATTTTAATGATTCTTTTTTGATCTTATAACTGTATTGGAGGTTTCGGGCAGAGAGAAAATTCCAGAAAATCGATTTATTACCTTTCTCCGCATTTTACGATAGGTGGCGTTGGGGTCATCTGACAGTTGATTTGCATGCGCGGTATTATTTTCTTTCACAAAAGTGAATTGATTGAGCTGAGAATGCGCGCAAAAATTGGCCGATGAAAAATGCAAACAAGACGTCAGCAAATATATCAACGAAGCCAAACTGAAGAAGAACGCGAAGCACATAGAAAAGTCATTAAAGTGGGACATCGCATAAGACTAAATCAAGAGTATATTTCTTTTGATTTCAATAGACTTCAATTTGCAGCCCGGTTGGCATTTGCAGTGACAATCAAATCAACAGGACACTCATTCCGTAACTTTTCAAACGATTATCATCGAAGCGAAAGACCTCAAAAACTAGCAACTAAGTGCTAAAATTACAAGTTTGAGAGCTCAATCCAGTTCATTGTCGAAAAATATAGTGAAAGCTGACGTTTGTCAAAAAAATTCGAGCAGAATATGACTTATTTTGGTTACCAAAGTTTCAAAAACGATATCGTTTAGACGATCGTTGATATACGGAATCTGCCCCCGGATCTCAGGGACAATCCTTTAATATTTGTGGCCTGAATTTAAAGAATCCATGTTTCTCGCATGGCCAGTTGTATGTAGCGTGCCAACGTGGCAGCAAACGAACTGCGAACGAAAAATGTCGTTTCGATTAATTTTTATTAAATTTCAAAGTCAAGCTTACATTAGATTAAGTTCAACTACATAACACATCAGTTGAATGACATCTGAATGGTTTATTTAAAAAAAAACAAATTTGACCATCGTGTGAATTGTCACAAAAACTGTCAACAAGTGAACGTCAGCGCGTTCGATATAATTGCCGCCTGGTGGCTAAGTGTTGCGGGCAACACGGAGTTATGCCGGGTCCGGATAGTTTAAAAATATTACCATTGATATGGCCTCCAGGACTTTGCTCGAAGGTGGCACAATAACTCTTCCGTATAAAAGGTTTTCCAATAAGAGGTGTTATTTTGGTATTCAAAGAAAAATGCCATTTTTTGAGACAAATGATCGGATGTTTATTTCATAATAAAGAGGAAGGTATGCCGTTAATAATGAAGAACAACATCAGCCAAATGGCCACCACGAGCACGCATACAGGACCATATCCTTTTCATGAAATTTTCCATAACCAAATCGCAAAGTGGCTGCCCTATGTCCTCGATAGCCTCACGAATTTTGTCTGTGAGGTCTTGAATCGACGCTGAGCTGTTGGCGTAGACCTTGTCTTTCAAGTGGCCCCAAAAGGAAGAAGTCGCAAGGTGTTAAATCACAGGATCTCGGTGGCGAATTGTGATCACCTCTTCGAGAGATAACACGGTCCGGAAACTTTTCCCGTAAAAGATCAATGGTTTCGTTGCTTGTGTGGCACGTAGCGTCGTCTTGTTGAAAGTGAATGTTGTCCAGATCAATACCATCCAACTCCGACCATAAAAAATAAAAAATAATCTCCCAATTCCAAAGAACGACGAGGAATGGACAAACCTGGATTTTCTCAGCACTTTGGGCTACAGCAGCAATATTCTCAGTTGTTCTTGAGCGACGTGCACGGGTTTTATTCTTCACATCACTAACTTGTCCCATTATTAGCTCGAATTTTTCCACCAATTTCTGTATTGCGCTCCGACAAGGTGCACCTCTCATTGGAAAACCCTTTATAAATTGGTCTCAATGTCGACAACAATGCAAATAACAAAACAACATCCTTCACTTCGTAAAGCTTACAAGTCGACCAGCATGTGCATGCCGGCACTTTTCATCAAACAAAATGCGTTGCGGTGGTCACATCAGTTTTCCAATTTAATAACAAATTGCCTGTGAATCGTAAACCTTTACTGCATCTTTGGTCAAAGATCGTAAAAGTTTTCAATTGAGCGTGGCTGTGCCTTAAATACGTTAAGAGACGACAGGCACTTGCCCGGTCATAAATCAAACTGTGCAGACAACAATGATCACAATCAACTTTGTAAAACATAAATTTCAACTGATAAGAAGGCCTATTTTAAATGATTCTCTGGCTTGCATCATGATAACGATAAAGTTATTGTTGCTGTTATATAAGCTACCATTCTACGAACATTAATATTCATTTAAGTTAGTAAACTGATCGATGCTTTTGAATAAACTGCCGATGATAGGCTTCGCCTTCAAGTTGTTGCTAGTTTACTTTATCTTCATTGTTGGGTTTATTAATTTATCATAAAAGCTGACAAAAATGGTTTTATTACTCAGAATAAACAAACAAGCTGAATTCAAAACTATGCGCGATATCTTATGATATCACGATATGAGTAGCACTAGTAGATAGAATTTGGAGTTCTCAATGTTACCTTAAATTGGTGTGAAGGTTATTTACAAAAAAAATAGATCGTTAGATGGATACTGATGTGGAATTTATTCGAAAGCACTGGGTAATCGTAAAGTAGACGTCGCGCATATCCAATGGACAGTTTGTTCGATGGCCACTGAGACTATGGTTTTATAGGTAAATGAGTGACAAACTATACCGCATCTTCGGCAGAGAGGGAGCGTGGAAATATTTCAATTAACCCGCGAAATTTGTCTTTTTCTCTAGTAAGAAATCGAATTGCTTTTTTTTTAATATAAATACCGAATGCATTAAATTGGAAAACAAGTTTAAACATTTATTCCGACCATGTGCGTCTACTCGTATTTTACACTCTCACGGATTTGCAATAAAGTGTTAGGCATTTAATGTTTTCGTGTCCGAGTAAAATAACATTGACGTTCATATTTAAGTTGTAAAATAAATCGTGGGCTTCGTTTTCTCAATATATTTCAAGAATTTCGTACAAAATTAAGAAGAATACCGAATTCATATTCGCAGTATCAATTTCCTGTCTAAAATGTTCAAGCGTTTTGGCAGGAAGCGCTTTAATGGGGATGGAGACTTTAAATGGAGGCAATTGTACGTCCAATGTGTTCAACTCCTGAGCAAGGCTTTAAAGGCTGCTATAACGAACTTAATATGCTCCCAGCGAATAACACCAAGCTGTAATAATTCAGAATGTAAGAGTCAAGCTTGTTTTAGTGTTCGTTAAGCGCCAAAATATGGCGCACCAAATGTGTTGAATGTACTCAACAGAATACGATGAGGGACAGTGACAAGAATTTAAATGTTAAATTAAATGCCAGTTAAATTGCGCAATCAGCCAAACGTTTCGATAATATTCACCTCACGACTTCTTCGAGTGTTTTATATAGAGCAAAGCACTACTGATATTGCTTTAGACCTGTAGAGTACCGCACACACTGAGCATTTTGATTGGAGTAGTTGCACTGGCGACAAATATTACTTTTTTCGTACGGTAAGCACAAGGAGTTTATGATCGTCTGCCAACTTATTTTTGGGCCGGGCTGTATTCAGTTTGAGTTCCATAAATATGTTAATAGTTGGCACAAAAGGTCCAAATAGGACGATTGAAGATTGAAGAGGATCTGCAGTTTTGATGCCGAATTCGATCGATTTATACTCTCGAGTGGTTGTCAGACATGTTTGGAGATGTTTTTTGTGATAATTCTTTTTGAAAATGTGACTGTTTGTCAGCAAATCAGGACAAAAGAAGACACAGTTAAACACCTCTTTTAAGAAAAATTATTCGACTGTATCACTGCCATCGGTTTGAAATCACTCTCGTCTGGGTTCGCGGCCGTAGGAAGCGTATCTCAGGTTGAGGAAGTCTTCCTTCCGCTGGGATACGTTAAGAGAGAAATCTTCCTGTACCTACTTCACCTCAATGGCGGAGACTAGATGGATAAACCTGGCGAACTGTGTCATTTCAAGGAAGATATGGCCAACCTACCATGATGCAGGAACAAACAATCTTATAGCTAGAACGCGTATAGATGTCGCCAGACTCAATTAGTCAATTAGTACGGGCGATAAGCCTTTAGGAACTCACGCAGCCAAGCTTGGCATCCCCCATAACACCTACTGCCGTAGCGGTGCTAAAACAAACAAGACTGAAACAGTGTTCCATCTTTGTCAGTGTCCGCCCTAGCCAAAACCAGACGCAGTGCACTAGGTCATCCCTTTTTATGATGACCAAAGTATCGATTTCAACAAGATAATGAAATTTTTCAACTCCACAGGTTGGGTTTCGTTAGTTGTGGTCTTGAAGCGGTGCTCAATGCGTTATTTGTGTTTTTATCTCGTCATGAAACGGGGAATCTTCTTTTCATACTCAGCCGAATTTATTAAGGCACACTCTTAACGCGAAAATCTTTGAAAAAGTAAGGGCAAGTTACGCTTTTGGCTAAGACGGCAGTTCACTTACTTAAAATGCAAGAAAAGCTACGCAAAACTTAATTTTAGAATAAAAATATGCATTTGCAGATCAGAAAACAGAAACCACTGATACACTTTGTCTTGTAAATTGTGAGAACTTATAAAATAGTACTGCAGACGCTGCTAACTCTTTAACCATAACTTGGGACAATTGTCTGTTACTGACAGCTTCAACTTATGAAAAGTCACATTGTTATTTATATTTCTGTGTCCTCTACAGTATTTCTTGATATAGCACAAGCTTTCGATAAAATCTGGCACAAAGGACTGATACACAAATTACAAAAGCAACTGCCGAAGCAGTATTCGACCTCCAGAATGGTCTTATATATCAGATCGATTCTTCAGAATTCAGCAAGATACAGAGTACTCAACATTAAGCTGGTGTACCACAAGGCAGTGTGCTAGGTCCAGTTCTGTACATACTTTTCACCTGAAAGTGAAGAAACCACCATAGCTGCTTTTGCAGATGGCACAGCTGTGGGACCAACTGTCGAAATAGCAACAAAAAAGCTTCAAATAGCAATAAACAATATTTCAGAATAGACTAAACAATTTCAGAACACATTCCAGTCTACATTAACAACAATGTAGTGAAATATTCAAACAAAGCCAAATATCTAGGCATGACGCACGTAAAAAAAAAAAAAGATGAGTTGAACATGCGATACAGTAAAATGTATTGGCTCATTGGGAGATACTCATCCCTGTCCAACTACAATAAGACATTGCTATACACGCAAGTTCTGAAAAAAGTATGGACCTACGGGCTCCAGTTGTGGGCATGTACATGCCAAACAAATTTACAAACACTTCAGGTTTTCCAAAATAAAGTACTAAGGAACATAGGTTATGCACCTTGGTACATATGCCGATCTGCATAGAGACCTAAATGTTGAAGATGAGGTTGAGAAGGTTGCTCCGAAGCACAGAAGTAGGCTTCAGTCAGTCCCCCGGGAGTTTTTTTTTAGATGAGTTAAAGTCCATCACTATTGCAGAAGCTCCCCTCGCGTCTTTCGTTGATTTCTTTTACTTCCAGCTTTACTTTAACACTTTTCCCTATATTCTAAGCACCGTTTCTTTTATCTAGCATCGATTCTCCGATCTTTACCTACCTACTTAATAAAATAAGAAAACAACCAACCAAACTTTTGATGAACGAGAAAGTTTAGTTCGACCCAGTCGTGCACTTTATTATTTATTTTTTTGGTAAACTTCGATTAAACGGTGCATCTAGAGCAGATGCGGTGATTCCTCTACTGATTAGCCCACCCACAAAAACTAAGTACCATTTGAATTTTCCAATAATCAAAACATTCGTTTCAAATCGTGCAAAAATTGATGAAGTTTGAGATCCACTTTCTGAACTGGTGCGTGTTATTGCCGAAGCCGAACGTTTGCTTGTCGACACAAATCCGGTATTTTATTTTTTCACAGTCGGTGGACACTGGTGGTTAAAATTTGTCGAACAATGCTTTAATTAAATCATCTCAGGGTCGCTGATGAATACTGTGCTAAGTGCTAACCTTACTTTTCTTGAAAATAAAGTTCTGATGTCATTTGAATTGATATGGTCGATACTGACTCGTTTTAGTGCGCACAACTTCGCTGAACAGATACTAGTGAGCGGTTGCGTTTACTATGCACCGTCCACAAAGACCATTTTCAGCACAAATATTCTCTCCCCGTTGCATTGAGAAAGAAAGCCGAGCTGCCAAAGCAAATCTATCAAAAGTACACAAATTCAAATAAACAGATGTACAATTGTACATGTTGAGTTCATCGATTAAATGGAAAATAAACTCAAATGTGTTGTTGTTTATTTTTCTTCAAGTCAAGAGAAACGTAAACAAAACCAAATGCCATCTCTTCCGCGGACGGGCGGTCTGTATATCAATGTCGCGAAACCTAGGACAATGTTTACTTATCTTTTATCAATCAGTTACACATTTTCGGGTGTTTTTTGATAGAATGCGTGAAACCAGTTAGATCCCAACCAAACGGTAACCATATGCGCTTATGAGGCTCCACGAGTCCAATTCTGTGCTGTCTTAACTGTTCCCATTAAGTCAAAATCACCTTACGTTTGATTGCCAATAAACCACTTTATCATTTTATTTTAATTGCAACTTATAAAGAGCTCATCAATATTCCCCTGCTCAAGGTTCTGAGATCCCGGAGATTACAATTTAACGGACGGGCGACCGCAGGAAATATCAAAATGTTGTTCAAATGACGATTGACCACAAAGAATATTTTTTTAATAGAAACATAAGTACGTACGAACGTAATCTGTAAACGCAAACAGCAACGATTTGGCCAGCCTGAGCTGTACAGTGTACACTCAACCCCAGAGCCAAGTAAATTCTCTTGTCCGTGTGTGTAAGTGTTAATTTATTTGCTTCCATTATTTTCATCGGACTCTAATGATTCGCATTTGTCCATTCATTCAATAACTTTATGGCTACATTGAAGCGCTTTTGGCACATGTGCTCAGCTCATTCTAATCACCATCAATTGTTTATTTGCAAGCATTTTTATTTCATTCCATTTTCACTGTAGTAGTTTCCATAAAATTACTTACGCACATACAAACTGTATAATAAGGCAATGGGTATTTGCTAAATCGACTTGCGCTCATCGTCACAGCTAATTATCGTTCAAAGACCTCGTGCGGTAGGAAGTAGCAATACTTACTACACATTCTATGTTATTTGTTAGCCGATATTGATAAGGGTGTTTAATTAATAGCTGTTTTTTGTTTTTATGTTCCCTTAGGTTCTAGACCTGCCCGAACCGCTATCTGTATTGTCTTCGATCAAGAGCAAAGAAGGAGAAACCAACACAAGTGCAGTGACAACTTCATCAGCTGGCGTCGTCAAACTAAGACGAAAGGGAGATAAAGTTGTCGATCGCGGCAGTGCTTACCGATTTTCAATGGCAAACTTAGAGGAAACACACGAATCAGAACTGGATGCTATACTAGGTGAATTAAGTCTCTTGGAGCAATCGGGCAGTATTTGCAGCAGCAATGATGGTCGACATGGACGCACGCACAGCCGGTCGAATTCCACAATATCCGGTGCAACAAACTCATCGATCTCATACTCGTCGGAGAGTAACACAAGTTCAGATGGTCTGAGCGGACGAGAGACACGCACCGAGAGTCCCGACAATGATTCAGCATTCAGCGATACGGTGTCGTTGCTGTCGAGCGAGTCGTCGGCATCGAGCAACATTAGTTCGGCACTTAACCATCACAAGCAGATTCTGTTGGCCGAAAACGATCAAGAGGTACAGCTGCGCGATAAAAGCAAAGCGGCTAAAATTCAACTGGCGCTACATAAACTCGAGCACGCATCGATTAGGCGACTTTTTGTGAAAGCCTTTACAGCCGACGGAGCCTCCAAGTCGCTGTTAGTTGACGAGCGAATGACCTGTGGTCATGTTACACGTCTGTTGGCAGACAAGAATCATGTCCAAATGCAGGCACATTGGGCTCTAGTCGAGAATTTGAGTGATCTTCAAATGGGTAAGTCTAATTGCAGAGTACAGTTTGTTAATGGGTTCTGTTTTATAGGACGGAGTGCAGGTGAAACGCAGTCAGTAAAAAGGAGGTGGTAATGTTTGTTGAGGAACGAGGAATGTATGGTTAAAAATACGAAAATGAGGAACAGGCATATCTTCAACTTTAAGTTTGGCATCAACTAACTTACTTACTTACTACTTACTTAACGGGCTCCCGACCCGTGGAGAGTCTCTGCCTGAGACACGGTAGCCTTCCATCCTCTGCGATCCCGGGCACGCTGCTTCCAGTTATCCAGACCAAGCGCTCTGGCATCCGCGATGGCTTGGTCTTTGAAACGGAGGTTCGGTCTTCCTTGTCTGGCTGGGATTCGAAGATCCTCTTAGCTGGAGCGTTATTGTCCATTCGCTCGATGTGGCCGAGCCAATGTAGTCGACGTATTTTGGCCTTCTGTTTTGTTTCCTAGGGTAATTCTTCGCCGGATCTCCACTAGGATGTCATTTGTGAAGTTCATGTTTACTCCGAGGTAGATAAACTCCTTAACTACCTCGAAATTTTTGCTATCAATAGTTACGTTCAATCCTAGGCGGTGGACAGATGCTTGTTTGTTTGTTGATAGCATGTACTTAGTCTTGTCCTTATTTACTACAAGACCAACGAATTTCGCCTGTTCTTCAATCGCCGTAAAAGCCTCTATCACGGCACGCTGGGAGCGACCGATGATGTCATGGTGACGTTATTTCACTTTGCAAGAACAAAAATAATATACTTGGAAGGCACTCATTCGAGGGCTAAGAAGAAATAACTGCCAATCGCTTTTTGGCAAATTCCTTTACTGTCACGTAAAGATTAAGAAATACCTAGGTTTTTATAAGTTCTACTGCAAGAATGACAAAGCCCTAAGGGCTCTATAAGGCAGTTGGAAAACTTTTCTGATGCTCGTGGGCTTCTTGCATGAGCAACTCATTCGGTCCCTGCCTGATTTCTACGACGGTTGGAGGCGTATCTTGAACTAAGGCCGCGCGATCAAGGGGCCTCAGCTAAATATTTAAACAAATAATGATAAGGCTTCTTACAGCCATATGCGAGGTTTATTTTTGCGGATAAATATAAGGGACTTCCACAATTAGGTCGAGCCCAAACTTCTAAATGAACAAGCATGGTAGTTGAATGTTTGCGACAGCAAAACAGCTTAATGTGTATTTTTGTTATTCTGGGGATCAAAACCGAGACCAATGAGCCACTGCCACACTATCAGTTGCAAAAATTCAATGGAAAGTGATGCTAAAAAGCTGTACCACAACCAATGCCGTATGTTGGGCATTTTTGCTTATCCAACGAATTGATTTGACAAGTGCCTTCGTTTCAAAGTTTCTGAATTTTCCGCTGTTGTCTGTCCGCTGTCCACAACTGTTGCAAGAATGTGTATCACATAGTTTCAATGTGTTTCACACCAAAAATCTCTTGAAGACTTCTTCCTATAAGGATTTCTTTTCTGTCGTCCATCACTAGTGCCATAAATCTGAATGAGTGAATCTTTTCCGCATCTCACTAGGGTGTCATTGGAGAAGTTAATATAGAATTCGATGGAAATGAAGTCCTTAACTCCTCGAGGAAATTCGAGACCGCACTGGTGCGTGTCGATTAGTCTGTGGCAGAACTGTTTAAGACATTGGAAACGGTCTTATATGCGACATCCAGCAGGGATATTTGGGGAGCACTGGCTTTTAATGGCTATGACCTTCGAGAGTTTTCATCAAGGCATTGTAATATCTTCTTCTAAGCCATTGACTTGCTTCATAAAGAGCAGCAGAGCACAGACTACCAGCAATTGAAATAACCATCTGTGTGGACAGTCAAGCAGCACTCAAAGCAATCGGCTCCAACCTTGTTAGTGCGAAATGTGTTACAGATTGCCTCTTGGCACTTAGGGCTATACGTCATCACTCAGTTCTACTCTGCTGGGTTCCTGGACACATTGGGGTGGAAGGGAACGAAAAAGCGGATGAATTGGCCATATACGGCTCTGATATGAACCCTCGACTTGCGGACGAAGAGGTGCTACCGCCTTTTAACACTGCTAAGACTTTTATTGACGGCGTCACCACACAACTGGCTAAGGAACAATGGAGCAACACCATTGGTTGCGTCATAACCCGTAGTCTGTGGCCTGTGGTTGACACCAAAAGATCAAAGCTCCTGGTCATATCGGGATGCTCGTCGGGTTTCTAACCGGACATTGCACCATAGGAAACCTGGCTAAAAGGCTGGGACTTTTTGCAAATGACTTCTGCAGAAGCTGCAGAGACGAAGAGGAAATAGAGTCCGTGGAACATCTTGTATGCCACTGCCCAGCTTTGCAAGAACGCCGCTCATCCTGTATGGTTGCAAGATTCTTCGAAAGTTTGGACGACCTCTATCAGACATACAACTATTCCTCAACAGATCCAAGTGGTTTTGTTAGCCACATGTCCTTACATGTACAAACAGGGTACTCACAATGGGCCTTCACGGCTTTCGGGTGAAAATTTGCATCTGATGCAAAACTGCCCTCCCAACCTAACCTAGAGCAGTCGAACTACGAGCCTATTCGCAACAACATAGTCGTCAGAGTCGGAGTCAAAATCACTCGGAATGTGCTCACATCTAAACAGTGCGGTTCATGCTCCTTCCGGTCAAAACAAAAGGAAAACCATAACCTCCTGCACTCCGAAAACTTTTTTTAAAACCACAATTAGCTGCGCGATGAGTTACTCATAATTTCATTTATTTTCAGAACGCTTATTTGAAGATCACGAACTACTGGTAGACAACTTAATGACTTGGAATTCAGACTCGAAGAACAAAGTTCTGTTTCTGCAGAGGCCCGACAAGATCGCTCTGTTCAATATACCGGAGAAATTTTTACCCGGCACTCAGATGGCGCCTGGGAGCGATCATGACGACCAGACACGTACGATGCTTTTGGAGGAATTTTTCGAATCGAACGGACAACAAATCCAACTAGACGGTCCACTATACATGAAGAACGACTCGAAGAAAGGATGGAAACGTTACCACTTTGTTTTGCGCACATCAGGAATTTATTACTTTCCCAAGGAGAAGACTAAATCGCCGCGCGATTTAATATGTCTAACACTCCTCACCGGCTACAACCTGTACAGAGGACTGGGCTGGAAAAAGAAATTCAAATCACCAACCGAATACGCTTTCGGTTTGAAATCCCCAGTCGACTCATCGCCAGGCAAGACCTGCAGGTCGCTAAAAATGTTGTGTGCCGAAGATTCGGAAACAATGGAAAAGTGGGTGACTGCCATAAGAATTGCCAAATATGGCAAACTGTTGTGGGAGAACCACAAGACCCTTATGGACGCAATGAACAGAACCGACTTGAACAATTTCTCCTCGAATAATAGAAGCGAATCAATTATAAGTATAGCATCGACAGTTCCTTCACAGTCGGGTAGCAATATCAGTGTTCCTTCGTCAATCTCTAGTGGACGATTATCGCGAGCGTCGAGCTCTAGTTCCAGCGGTTGCCTTTCCGATGATAACAATGGTTTTGATTCCGAATTCACAACGGGCACCATAAAGCGAAAACCGTCGATGAAACCCAATCTCCCTCTTACCACTATGACTCGCCAGCTGAAAGAGGTTGGCGAGATAACTATTTGCGAATCGAATTGTTCGACATCACCAGAGAACGGTGGAACCCTAACGCGTCACCATGTTCGACGACGTAGCGAAGAGAGCGGTGGTAGTGGAACTCTGAAACGAAGGCAGCACAATTCGAAACGTTGTTCGATCGAAAGTGTAAACTCATCGAATAATTCCACTCCTACACCGACTCCTAGCGTTCCCAGTACTCCTATATCAGTGAATGATATGAACTTTGTTCCTAGCAAACATTTGGCAGATCAGTTGTCGGAAAATATCGCAGACTCTACACTATCACTGCCTCCACCACCGCCACTGGACGCTGTGGATCCTCGGATGACATCTTCGACATTATCGCTTGATTCACTGCCACCGCCGCCTCCTCCAAATGAGCTAATGACTGACTTCTATGGCTCGCAGATATCCCTGGCTAATTTGCCACCGCCACCTCCTCCGCAGGAGATGAAGCCGGACTATATGACGAACAAACATCATCAAGTGGAGAGTACGTATTCAATTCTCAAGCCGAACGATATGGGCATGTATGCATCGCCGGCTGTAGGTGCTGGATCGTATGTGAAGTCGGTGGTGAAGGCTGCTATCAAGGCGCCTCCATATAAATCGCCACCAGCCTACGGTGGGTCTCAACCACCACAGCCGAAACAGAGCACGAACTCGATGCCGAAAACAGTATCGTTCGCTGATTCCCCTGTGTTGCTAAGGCGCAAAGTGTGCTTTGTTGAGCCGCCACAAGTGGTGCAGTTTCCTCCTGCGCGACCATGTCAAACTATGCGCGAAGTGGGTGTGCCATTGCCTCCGCCTAGAGCTGAAGCAACACGACTCTCAGCCAATGCTATGTCGCCCAAACGACTGATTGACTCTACAGCAAACCCGCCTAGGGATTTCCTAAAAGACTTGCAGCGCGTGATGCGCAAGAAGTGGCAGGTAGCACAAAAGTGTAAGCTAGAACCTTCGACCACACCTCACGAGGTGCTGGGCTTTCGGGACTTCCCCGAGGAATTCGGTGGCGGCAATTCTCACTTCTACCGTGAAACGGCTAACGTCAGCAACTGGGTACAAGAGCACTACGGATCGGGAGCTGAATACGCACTCTATGAGAACGTGAACAGCGATAACCACAATATGCCCGACCAGTTCCCGATCTCTTCCCCATCCATACTCACTCCGATCAAGAAGCGACCGCCTCCGCCCCCGCCAAAACGCAGTGAATCAACTCATTTGACTCATCGGATATAAGATATATATGGGTTTCGTACATGTTCGAAGCAAAATTCGGCCCAACACTGTAGAGCGCACAAATTCGACGAACCATCCACTCGTCAGCAATGAAATTACCCCGCAACATAACCACAACAAATCGATGCAGCTCTACGCAAACCTTCCTACAATGTTCTACAGACGCAATAGATACGGTCCTTGTTATACTCTTTTTTATTTTGTTTATCCAACAGCGGGGAATGTGCAAATACAATTTGTTTTTTTTTTTTTACATTGTTTACTTCGAATTGGGAAGCGAGATGGTGTGTGGCTGGTTAAATTACTCGTACTCTATCAAACAGAATACCGCGCAGTAATGTCGAATAGAATCATAATTATAATTATTATCATTTTTAAAGAAAGAAAACATAAATATAGTAATTTAATATATTAGAAGTGCCATAGGCGACTTTCGATTAAAATACAGATTCATATTTTTTTATATACAATTCATATTGCATTTGTACTAATAACGTTGGCTTGATAATATCCCAATGCAGCAGGCAGGCGCAGCATTACGAAAACTTAATAAATACTAGATTTTTATATTAAAATACATACATATAAATAAATGTGCATGTCTCTTTTTTCCACATCAATTTTTCATGTGACAAAGTTAAGTTAAGCTTTTTTATACGGTTTTTTAGTTTTATGTAAAAGAGAAGAGAACACAAAACAAACTGAAGTCTAACAACAAACAAAATAATAGAAAAACAAAAACAGAGCCAAAAATTTATACCGATTGTAAATTTCTTTGAAATATCAACTAAATGTATTGAATTTAAATTATTAAGTCTATTATACAATGGGACAGACCGTTCGATGGACGATAATAAAGAAAAGAAAAGAAAATTAAGTAAATTAGCTAATATACTTATTATTATTTATATTAAAAACAGAAACAGAAACAGAAGAAAGAAATGCTGAATTCATTCACTAATTAAAGAAAAACAGAAAGCGGTTAAATGTATTCATATATATATATTAAAGTAAAATAAAATCCTTTTATTATATTATTGGTAAGAAGGTTTTTTTTTTTCGAATGAGGCAAGCAAATAGCATTTGATTCGCCTTGAATCCTCGCAGGAACGATACCTTTCGCCGCAAATCCATTTAGTACAGGGTGGCAATCAGTTGTAACGGCGCCCATTTGGCCGATATCGTCTTCTCGACTTGACCAATAAAATTCAAATAAACATAATCAAAAACCAGAATCGAAGGTTTTCATTTAGAAAAAAAATTAGAGCCAAACAGCATCGGATGACTTCTTTTTGTCCATCTTGTATGTTTTAGGGGAAATGATTGATTTGATTTGAGTTAGAGGAATATGTTTGCTCTATATAGTGCGCAAGAATTAGAGTGACGTTATGCCCTAGAAAAGATCCGAGAGAAACTCAGCGCGTCTCCTTGCCGAAATCCGGTTCGGAGGAGCTACTTCAAAAATGAATGTTGGACCGCGTGGTTTTCTACGACACAGCTGAATCAAGGGTCGAATCGCGTCGTCCGTGAACGAGCTATACGTTCACGGAATTATGTCGATTTTGCATGTGAAACAAAAACAAATTCCGTCACGTAATGCTCGTTAGCGGATGACGCGATTCGACCACAGCTTTATCCGGGCTACGGAATACGGCTTTGAAGTTGATCAATACTGGTTGGTTGAATCGGTTTTTTGATTGTCTGTAAGTGGGTTGCTATCTTTTTACATGATTCCCATTCAGCTGCTGCTTAAACACATCTACTAGTCCCACTTGGTTTCTTTTTCAAAAATACTTTGCTGATCTTGAAGCTAGCATTCAGTTCTTTTGATCATAGACAAATCATATTTATATATATAGATTTCGAGAGATATTCGAATCAGACCACCATTGTCGGGTCTCTTTTCGTCTCTCTACCACTGTAAGTCTTACTCAGAGTCTCTGGATTTCTCCAGAGTTTTTCTCTGGGCTCGATTCCTAGTGTTAACGCCAGCATCTGTTTATGGGAGATCTGTTTTATCGACTGGGTCTCGACCCAATGATGTCCCAAGATCCTCATTCTTCTGCTAGCGTACGCCGGACATTGACACATTATATGTGCCGCTATCTCAGATTCCTCCAGGCATAGTTTACAAGTATCATCCTCTCTAAGGCAAATTTTCCTTAAGTGTTACCCGAAATCGACATGACCTGTAGACAAAGCCACAACCCATTTCAATGTTCTGCGACTCATGCTTAGAACCCTTCTTCGAGTAGAGCGTACGGCCACTTTATTGCCATTTTAGCTTGTCTACATTGTTCCACGGTGGACCACCTTCTCAGGTGTTCTGCCGTGACCCATTTGTGAATCAGCTGTTCTACCATTCCTCTGCCAATTGAAGAGTATGGTTCTGGTCCCAGCTACTTTTCAGTTGACCCTTGTTTTGCAAGGGAGTCCGCCTTTTCATTGCCTTCGATCCCAATGTGTCTTCGTACCCAAATCAGTGTCACTTCATTTTTAGATGAACACTTATTGAGCTTAAGTACACATTCTAGTGGCAATGATGTTGTGATGCTTGTTTGTTCGATGCGTCTGATCACCGCCTGATTGTCCAGTGCTATGAGGATATTTCTTCCTTCCACCTGACACTCAAGCCAAATCATACTGAGACTGAGACCCCCAATTCGCAATCCTCTTGCCTCTGGCGCCCTCAAGTTTTTTTTTTTCAAATTCCGCCATTTTATTTTCCTGTCGGTGTAGTGGCAATTAGAATCCATGTGACATGTAAAAACAACTAAAACATACAAAAAATGCTACCAAGCGTGCGGAAATGTGATAGAGTTCGGGAATACGACATTTTAATATTGTTGAATGCCATTGGTTAGTTATTACATACCTATTGCTATCGATATCTTAAGATCGAATTTATGTGTACATATATACTTTTTTTAAATATGTCTGTGGCAACAAGGAATAACATCATAAGTCGACTTATGTCGAAATTGGGATTTTTACACAATCTGATACGCAATAATCGATTCTATCTGTCATATTTTTTTCTTATTTTTATCTCTTACGATTTATGAACTACAAACAAATGATATAAGTCTTTGGACTTGATTTGTAATCGGAAGCCAAACATTTAAACGCTCTCCTGAAAAGTTGCAAAAACTGACTTATGTCGTTATTCCTTGTTGTCACAGATGTAACTGACAAAGGTTTGGTCAAACTGTTTTTATTCTCATACAACCATTATGCGTTGACAATTTTTCATAAATATTTTAAGCAAATGTACACTTATTACTAAAAAAAATCCTGCCCACACGTCTATATATAATTTAAAATTTAACGGATAAAATTCTAGAACGCTGCCAGCAACTTTGCCCACTGCGGAAGTGACACGCCGACTTCACTAGATATACTTCCCAACTAAATGTCTGACACCTACATTTTACATTTGCTATTATTGAACTTTTGGTACATACAATTTGACTAACTAGGTAACAAATGATGGCGAATAGTTAATATTTAAATGTGTTGGCTCAACAACAGGGGGCCCAACGGCAACGGTATACAATGATTGTTTTCTTATATGTATCTATTTTACATAAATTGTGGTTGCTTCTCGGATTCATACTCGTAGTATACATCGCTGGCTGGGTTTACCTCAGATTGTTCAAGTCCGGTGTTGATATGTCTGACACCTATACCATAAAATGTTCTTTAATCTGTGCTGGTCAAATCATGACATTTCGTTTCGTATTGCAACAGCAAGAGAGGTTGCAGTAGGTGTAAAAAATTACACTTCCAGACGCAAAGCAACAAAAAAACAAACATCTGTCAAATTCATGTCAGACATACATGTCAAGATATAATCGCAGAGAGTGATCTCTAACATCCAATCATGAGATGAAATAAAGTGGCTATGAAATATCCATCTCGTGATAAGAATTGAGAGATTCTATCTCCGGTGGAGTCGGGGGGTTAGTGGTGGTGCGGAAACGTACCTAATTAAAAATACAACTTTCCTATGATTCGATAACTCGAGAACGATGACTCTTATGGCGTTTTCGATTGAAGAAAAGAAGTGCCCTTTCTATCAAAAGCTCAAATCCAGAAGTGTTCTTTCTATGTTTTCTATTGTGGTATTCGATTGGGCGCTCTCAGAGCACTTTTTTTGCTCTCAGATCAGTTTTTATGTTCGTTTGGTACAAAAAAAGCAATATTTTTCAGATTTCAGAGCACTTTTGCGAATCTGGATATTTTCTCAGATTTGCTTCAGATTTACCAATACACGTGCGTTTGAGTTTGACAACTAGTGGAGTTTGTTTACATTTTAGTGAAATTTTTCAACTGCAAAGAAATGCATTGCATCGGTTGGATATAGTTTTGTTAATTATTTATGTACAAATGTTTAGAAATCAATTTGGGCGAGCATTTTGAATGTTTTCATATAAAATTTAACCAGTGAATGGAAAACGCTTAGAAAAGTTCGAAGGATACTCATATTGCAGTCGCACAAATATCAACAAAAAAAAAGAGCAAGTGACGTTTTTGTGTTCGATTAGCCACACGAAATCTGAAATCTGAGAGCAAATCTGAAGAAGCCCAATCGAATACCACATATGTTTCATTGAAGAAAAAGGACACTTCCAGGTCAATTCTCCGGAATCCGGAATATTTTTAAAGAAGTGTCCTGAAATCACCAACAGACACTAGCAAAATGTCAGATTGAAATGTTTGTTGTGTTGTTGGAAACAAATTTTGTGCTATGCAATAAGCGTGCGAATCTTATAAAAACATTTATATTTATCTTAGAAACAACGAAAAACTAGCAACAGAAATCCAAATCTCACGTACCTATGATGTGCAGACCATATGCATGGTGTACCACTATTGCAAAAGTGCTCCAACGTATTTAATTGAAAAGAGCGATTCTGAACTTTGGGGCAATTCTCTCGAATCTTCAATGAAAAACGCCATTAGGGGAAAAAGTATTGACGCGTTTTTTGTAGAGTTTTTTACAATCTACAAACTCTCTCTGGTTCATTTTTCTAGTCGCTCTCACCGTTTTGTGAAAAAACATAAATTTTACCTTTGACCGGGTATAGAAAAAACAACGCACAAGCGGGTATCGATGGGGACTTTTGACATAATCTTTGTAAAAAGTATAATAACGTATTAAAGACCTGTACCAAAATCAAGATTGTTGAAAATTAATGTAAACTTAACACTTTTTTCGGCTCTTTTGTCTGGACTATTAGTTAAAGAACTACGAACAGTAGAACCATTCAAACTATTTGATTAGGTAAAAAGGAAAAAAATCACACAAACAAAGTGATAACGAGTAGAAATCCAAATGTAACTTATTTCAAATTTTTTCAAATCTGTACCAAAGTAATTAATAACAATAAAAAGACTCCATACAAAATGTAACATTTTTAAATTTATAGAAAAGCTACATTTTAATAAGGGGAATTCTTGAAATACGACCAAAAACCCACAAAAGTGAGCTCTTTAATAGGTCAAAAAGAACCAACCAAAAATGTGTCAAAAACGCATTCGAAAACGCTTCTAAAAAAACTGGGGACGTTCAAGTATCTAGTTTAATAAGTCCGACAGCTCACTGACCAGATGTATCTCGGTTTTGATTGGGGGAAAACGGTCAAATGAGCAAATGTTTCGGTTGATATTTATGGAGGGGTAGCCGACGAATCTAGTCAAGGAATTCGTGACTGAGTACTACGTTGACAGTTCTCATATGGCTGACGCAGAAAAAGTGACGTTCCTCACCAATCTATTTTTTGCGTTCAGGTTACATCTTATCCAGACGAATCTAGTCGACTTAAGATAACTTCATTCTTGAATGCGGCCACCAAAGATAATGGAATAAAAGAGATGGATATCTTTCGTACGTCTATCCCCCCAAAACCCATTTGTTTAAATTGTTGTTTTTGTAATTTCAACCCCCGTCTGTGAATACGTGTGACATAAAAAAAGCATGTTGCTAATGGCCGGCCACCATTCCTTTTGCTTTTCTGGGCATCGCGCTGTTCAATTGCTTTGTGTTTCGTAGTGAACTTGTTTGGTTTTTGTTAAGGCTTCGATTAAAATAAAGAAAATAGTGACAAACACATTTCGGAATAGCGCATTCTTGCATTAAAGTCCAATTCATGAACTCACAAACACTTGAAAAGAAATGAGCAAATGTGCGTGACTTCATGAATTTTACGGGAAAACAGCTTGTAGGCAGCCGCCTTTCCACTGGAAAGTTATCCATCTCTGTATTCCATTATCTTTGGCGGCCACTTGCACACAGCTAGCTGTCATTGGTATTGCAAGTACATATAAGTACTTAAATAAGCATTCGCACAGTTTCTTAGCAAATTTTTAATAATTTTACATTTGCAAAAAAGTACCCGAACGATCCTACTGTCAACAAAAAGGCGAATGAGACAGATGGTAACGATAGTTAGCTATCACTTGGTATATTAAGAAACCTTGTCACCTCAAGCGCAGAATTACTCTTGCCAAATGCTGTTTCTTTGGCTTCAAAAGGCCAATGACTAGTAAGGCCTTGTCAAGTGTTTCGAATTTGGAGGTTGAAACTAAACTTTGATCAACTGCTTTAGGTTTCTATTGCAGCTGGGCCTTAATTACTATACCCAGTATTTTATTTTTTAATTGGAAAAATATTAAAAAAAATATCTCGTCCGTCGCATACATTTCTTCTAAAGTAAAAATACAGTCCCAAATGGTTAAAACAAATTATTTCTATCAAAGTAGGTTTGATTATAGAAATAGAGTTAATATTTAAAAATAAATACATCAAGATTACCACTTAACTTCAGTTTGTAAGAATTGAGAAAGTGCATACTTGCATATTGCTTATCTTAGAAGGATGGTCTTTAGTAGAAAGAGAGGACATTTGGAGGTCAGTGTAGTAAAAAGAGTACAATGTATTGTATTCTCATAGTAAAATCAGAGAGGACATAATTAACGAAGAAGAAGCATGTTCTTTCAAATGGAGGACAAATGTCAACATAGCCATACTCCACTCCATAGGTTTGGCGGTTCTTACATCCACAGAAGATGGATCAGTACAACCAAATACGTTCTTCAGGTCTTTATCAGATATGACTGGCTTTAATTAAGACCTACAGCTAACAGTCGCTAGGATAATAAATAAATTGATATTTGGCGCAACATTAGACTTGTGTATAACCCAAGACTTGGATTCTCACAACCATTTGCTTGTGCGAGGTTTTATTTTATTTTTGGGATGATTGGAATTGAAGGGTACTTAAGTTTTATGCCGAGTTCGATCCAAAAGCTTTCTCGGGACAGTTATACTCTCGCATGTTTGTCATTCCCAATAGATGGCGCAGTGAAAAAACAATGAGATAACCAGTTTGAATAGCGAATTTATTCTTCTCAGTTAATTAAAGTCGACTGTTTATGAGAAACCTTTAAAATTTTACTTTCAACCAGTTTTTCCTTTCAAGAGGGCAAACATCAACATTTTTATTGAAATGTTTTCTTTCATCGAACCCTTGAAGTGCATGTCAGAAGGTCGAATGCCGCATGCCAAAACCCTTTCCGAGACAAGTTTGATGTCCCGCTTCCTTAAAACCAGAACTGCTTGGGTTATCGTTACAAATTTAATAAATTTTAAATCTGGTGCAATGTCCGGTTTGAGGAATATACGGAAAAATAATACCCACGATGTGATTGATGTGTCCGCTGGTAAACTTTAACCTCAATTGAACTTTTCTTACAGGCACTGGGGTCAAGAAAGTGTTCATAATGTTAAATTGAAGACGTAATCCCTTTGGGATAGTTTACTGCTTATAGGAATATCTTCTTCTTTTTTTTTTTTACTAAGAGGGGTGTGTTTTCTCACCCTTTTGCATTTTCCCATCTACCTTATACCCCTTAATTCATTCGTTCTGAGAAAAGAGTGGTTTCGCGAGATTGAAGAAAACAGTTCAATTCCAATAAAGAAAACATTCTGACTAGGTATATGAAGGGAGTGGATGATTAGTGGACAAACTCGTTTTGTAGTTGTCTTGTATGTTACAGTTTTAATTGTTTGTTACTTTACAAATGTGTACTAAAGTAGGACCTTGTTGACCCTGTTTGACCATTGGAGGATTTATCTGACCCGACAATAAAAAGTATAAGATATAAGTAACCTTTACCCTACGTGTGCCTTCGAATGCCGAGGTCATCTCATTTACAGAAGAGAAGACCGCATTGTCTGCTTTTGATATATGTAATATCCAATCCCAAGAACTGGAAGGGTGACCAATGAAAATGGTTGCCATTAGGTACGTTCGAAATGTAAGTCGTTTCAAATGCATTCATGCTTAAGGCTATCGTCTTCATTAAGGTGCGTACCTTCAGTGCACCATTTTTGGACTACCGACAGTTAAGTGGTTTAACCAACTATCAATGTTAAGGGAGTCTGTAAATAATTAAAAATACTTATGGGAGGTTATGTTACACCAGTGTTTGCTTGTAAGTTTTGCACAACTCTTTCAAGTAAATAAATAGTTGGCGCAACAGGTCCGTTGGAACCTTATAAAGGGTTTTCCAATGAGAGGTGTTGTTGTGAATGACGCGCTATTTCGGTAGCTGTCACTTTTGAAGCTTTTATTCTTTCACATTTGACAAGTAAAAACTACGCCATTGCTAAAAATGGAACGATACAAGCTTAGGCAACGCATTGAAATTATTAAAATTAACTACAAAAATGGTGAAAATCTTGCAGTCACAGTTCGCAAAACTTAAGCATTTTTTGGTCGTCGTGAAGCACCTTGTCGGACCGCAATACAGAAATTGGTGGATAAATTCGAGCTGTTGGGACAAGTCAGTGATGTGAAGAATAAAACCCGTGCACGTCGCTCAAGAACAACTGAGAATATTGCTGCTGTAGCCCAAAGTGTTGAAGAAAGTGTTGTTGTCCATTCCTCCTGTCAGAGTTGGATGGTATTGACCTGGACAACGTTTAACGAATTTAACACCTTGCGACTTCTTCCTTTGGGACCACGTGAAAGATAAGGTCCACGCCAACTGCCCAGCGTCGATTCAAGACCTCAAAGACAAAATTCATGAGGCTATCGAGGACATAGGGCAGCCACTTTGCGATTTGGTTGTGGAAAATTTCATGAAAAGGATATGGTCCTGTATGCGTGCGTGGTGGCCATTTGGCTGATGTTGTTTTTCATTATTACCGGCATACCTTCCTCTTTATTATCAAATAAACATCCGATCATTTATCTCAAAAAATTAATTTTTTCTTTGAAAACCAAAATAACACGTCTTATTGGAAAACCCTTTACGTCTAGCTTCTGACAACCATTCGTTTTGCGTAAGTTTTTAATTTTTGGGACGAATGAAAGGGATATACAATTTTATGCCGAGTCCAAACGGCTAATTGAGAAGCTCTTTTATGACCAATAAACTCGCTGATGTTTGTCAGTCGTACGCGAGAGGTGGCAGTGGTATAAAACCTTAAAACCTAATCCACTGCTTCTACATTTTCATAATTCATAATTTATTCTTTCAAGTATGAATGTTAGAAAAGTCACAGTGCATGACTTTGTTTATAAGTTCGTTTTCGCCTACATAATATGTCTCCGATAGGAAGTTTATGAAGCTAACAGACTTATTTCTTGCACAAATTCATTGAAATATATTCAGAGAAGGCAAGTTCAGAGCAGATCCAGGCGTTCTATAGCAAAGGCTGTTGGAGAGCAGACATAACTTCAAGAGGAGTAAATTTAAGTGCGGAAGTATCTTTCACCTAGATAGGTACAGGTACACTTCTTCGGGTGCTGCTGAAAAGTTTCACATTTCCCGAGAAAATTAAAAAAAAATCAGATAAGGTAGTTAAAAAGAGGTACGACACTTCCAAAGAGCTCATTCCAAAAAACAAACCATGCATACGAGATAAGTGCATGGTTTCATCATTAGCTTGTAAAGGGTGTTTTTTTTAGAGGTATAGAACTTTGAAATGTGATAAAACAAAGATGATTTTTTTTAAATTGACATGAAATTTGCTTTATTCGGCAGATATGAAATATGATTTCTGACATATGACAGCCACGGCTGGCTCGGACATAGTCAAATCTGAAGGTCCAATTTTCGATGACTTTTTCCAACAATTGTGGCCGTATATCGACAATAACGCGGCGAATGTTGTCCTCCAAGTGGTCAATCCTTTCGGGCTTATCGGCGACTTCACATACCCCACAGAAAATAGTGAAGCGGCGTTAAATCGCACGATCTTGGAGGCCAATTAACGGGTTCGCAACGTGAAACTTTGCGGTTAACAAACGTTTCCTTCAATAAATCAAATGTGGCACGAGCTGTGTGGCATGTTGCGCCGTCTGGTTGAAACCACAGCTCCTGCACATCATGCTTGTTCAATTGATAAACGAAAAAGTCAGTAATCATGACTCTATAGCGGTCACCATTGACTGTAACGTTCTGGACAGTATCGTTTTTGAAGAAGTACGGACCAATTATTCCACCAACCCATAAAGCACACCAAACAGTCAGTTTTTGTGGATGTAACGGTGTCTCAACATACACTTGAGGATTATCATCACGCCAAATATGGCAGCTTTGTTTATTGTCGTATCCATTCAACCAAAAGTTGCATTTAGCATGGACACTGAAAATTACTCCGTGGCCAGTCAACTCTGTCGCGAATTTTCATTATTCTTATATCATAACATAAAAATAGGGCATCTTCGTAGACAGCCAGGCCGCGATTAAGGCTGTCGGTTCTACTAAATCAACGTCAAAGCTTGTTGTGGATTGTAGGGAGATATTGACCAGGGCTTGCCATCGGTTTGAAATCACTCTCGTCTGGGTTCCCGGCCGTAGGAACATAGACGGGAATGAAAAAGCCGATGAACTTGGCAGACGTGGCTCTGCTCTATGCGTGTCTCATGCGGAGGAAGTATTCCCTCCGAGGAAGTATTCCCTCCGCTGGGTTACGTCAAGAGAGAAATCCTCCTATATTGCACCTCAAGAGCGAAGACCAGATGGTTGAACCTGACGAGCTGTGTCATTTCGAAGACGATCTGGCCAACCTACGATGATGCCAGAACAAACAACCTCTTAGCCAGAACGCGTATAAATGTCGCCAGACTAACGGCTATTAGTACGGATCATTGGCCTCTAGGAACTCAGCCAAGCTTGGCATCCCCCATAACACCCACTGCCGTAGTTGCGCTGACACAAACAAGAGTGAAACAGTATTTCATCTTCTTTGTGAGTGTCCGACTCTAGCCAAAACCAGACGCAGTGCTCTAGGTCATCCCTTTTATGATGACCTTTCGGCCATCCATAGTATCCATTTCAATAAGATAATCAAATTTCTTAAGTCCTCAGGCTGGTAGTAAGTTTCCTATCGTCCGTCTCCCCCTTTATTTTTCAGGTTTCCGTGAGTTGTGGTCTCAAAACGGCGCTCTATGCGTTATTTGTGTTTTTCCCTCGTTCGGGAAATACAGCCACTTAAACCAACCAACCAACCATATCATACCAACGGCTCGCATAACCTACCACCTGAAATGTGAATTTTGCACAAAATTTTCTATGCATTTGCACAAACTTACATAAGATATTCGCATTTCATTCTTCCGCGAACGATTTTTTCATCGACATGCAGCGAAATCAACTATTTCGCATAATTATCGCCAGAGATTCTCAGATGAACTCGTCACCGAAGGAAATCTTCTTCCGGGGAACTCAAAGCGATGGAAATGTGAATCGCTTGTTGTTAAAGGGGTGAAAAAACACCACATTGAGGATGATGTTTAAATCTATATACTAAGCCTTCGCAATTACGAACAAACCGGAAGAAGGAATTTGGTTCAGTCGTTTTCAAGTTGTAAGCATGCGAACAAACCACGATTCATTTTTATAGATTCTGCCCTTATAAACAGAACACCAATCAAAAAACGAACGTTTCATAAGCTCCATGCTAGCGGACTCTAGAGAAAAATTGTCATCGGCAAGCAGGTCCTCAATTTAACACACTAAGTTTTAAAGTGGTCACGGGCTGATAGGCACGTTGGTTCCCACAGACAGGATGAATTTAATCCTTATTAGTATTTACATGCTAAAAGCAGGAAGAACTTGAGACTGACTGACTGAGACTGCCCAAAAATTCCTGTCGAGGGATATCGGTATATGAGTAAGTGTTAAACAAGAGCAAGTTTATTTTTGCGGGAGATATAGCATAAATGCTTTATTCATTTCAGCGTCAGTACGGTGACCATATTTTCAAATTCCAAATAATAAACAATAGAAATTGCAACAAATTTCACCATAATTTTCTATTATTCAAATAGGTATGTACTTTTTTATAAAAAAATAAACTTTAATAGAACGGATTTGTTAGTACTAGATTATTTTCTTGATCGTTCAGTAAAGCTCGCAAAACACTACCAACCTTATACATAATATTTAATTAAAGCTGAGTTAGAGCTTATTTTGGTTAACTTGCAGAAAACCTTATTCACAATTTTTTTTTTAAAGATAATTCACGCTTAATCAACTGTCAAAAAATGAAATGCCTAAATTTGTATTTAGCAATGAATTAACTTTCGTTTTCCCTGTTGTGCCCAAAATCAAAAAAGATGGCGGATACATTTTCGATTTTTTTTAGACAATTTTAATATTTTACGTTATCAAATAAATAACCGTGGGCGATTAAAAAAATTATAAAACATGTTTTAACCCTTTTCATCTTCCGGAAAGTGAATTTATAAATAAATATAGATTCATTTTTTCAGGTGAAAATAATGGAAATCGTTCGTGATGATCCCGAGAGGTGGGCATATCGAAGTTGAATGGCAGCTATTCGCTATTGGGGTCGGAATGAAGTAAACCAAGTGTACATATTTTCCGCTCAAAATGTTCTTTATGTGAGTTATCAAAACTCTAAAGTGACACGAAATACGCGAGTCGGAGTAGTTTTGCTTAATTAACTGAATAGCTATACTGCATGGCAAAATTATTTTTATGAATGCACATTTTCGACAAGAAGATTAAAGTCAAGATAACTCATTTGACGTGAGTTAGTGGAGACACTTTTAATCTGTTAATTAAGGAAATCTAATGAATAAGGCTATACATTTTTTTTTGCATTTTTTCACACTTTTAATATGAAACGAGAGCAGTACGAAACACTAGAACGAAAATTCCCGATAGGAGTGAGTGCGTTCACACCAACTTCATTGATGTAGATACGTCAAAAAGAAATGCATTAAAATTTATTCAAATCACATTTTTTCAGCTGCTGACATCTTTTTTTTTTTTTGACATTTCAAGATTATTTGAAAATAAATTCGTTTAAAAATTTGCGGTTGCTTTGCAAACAATATACACTTTTGGTCTCTTTTACACACCGCAGACTTTTCAGCATTAAACAAATGAGGAAAAAATGTAGTGTCATACGGGCTTAGTTAGGGCACGTTAGCATCATTATTTTGTAAATTGAATTTTGGTTTTCTTAATTTTATTGTTTTAAAAAGTTAAATTAACTGCAGAGCAAATAATGCACCACTTCTAAAATACAAAAGACAGAACATTTAAATATGTTTGTGTATTGTGTGTACAAAATAGTTCGTAATGAACAATGTCATAAAGTACATAACTGTTCATTATTGAATTGATCGAATGGTCACCGTAGGTGTCAGTCATTACGAACTGTTTTCATTTGAACGATTATGGTGTAAAATTTATGACAATGACAAGAAGAACAGTCCCTGCAACATCTATAAGCCTAGTTTTATGCTGCGTCTCTTCAAAGGCGCCTTCTTTCTATTTTAAACATTGTAAATCGTTCTAAGAAACAGTTGCCCCAAGCATAATTACTTTTTTTTGCATAAATGGCGAGAGCAAATACAAGCTTTGTAATTTTTAAACCCTGGTAATGTAAATACAAAGCATACACAAAATACAGACCGATCTATATATACGATATATTGGCCTCCACTGTTTTCTCAAATCATCATTTATCAATTAAACTTATTCGCCTGAAAACTGTAAAGTAAACCCAAAAAAAGTTCATGTTTTATGTATATTCAAAAGAAATCAATTTCCCTTAATTTAAAAATTCAAATGCACTTCAGTTCTTTTATCTTAATGTAAATTAAAAAAATTCCTCTCTTATTAGAAAAAGGGAATTAACGAAAGGGGTGGCTAACAAAAAAAAAAAACTCCAATTTATTCTAACAAACATTTTCTTTTAATGGACTTTTTTCGATTATTTTTTTATTGGACGAGAAAAAGAAAGAATTTTCCTCCCTTTTGGAGTCTCTTCTTTTTTTGCGTTCCGTTGATGGGTTTTAATGTTCTTATACAGTAACCCTTTCGATTTTTTTTTATAATTAAAGGGGTTGTGATTTGCCATTGTGCAAGTATATAAATTAAAAGTATATATACGTAGCCTTACAATGACTCTGCAGTGTGGGTATATTTATTTATGTAAAAACACTGATAAAAATCTGAAACTCAATATCAATGCCTGGAAAAAACTGTTTCTTTTTTTTTTAAAGAAATATAAATACATAACGCGAGATATATTTCTTTCTGCTTAGAATATTATTTCGGAAGTGAGATTTTTTTAAATTTTGGGCTCTTTTTCGGTATTAAGAGGAAGTTTCTCAGAAATAGAAATGATTTCTGAGAGACCATGTAGCGAAAGTTGTTCTAATCTTGATGTCGCAAGACCTTGTCCTTTCATTTGATGTCATTAGAGTCCATGATGGGCTTAAAGTCTCAATGAATATTCATCTCCAGCCGAACCCTCACATGGAATAATCCTGATCCTGATTGTTTCGTCGACGCAGACAACCAGAAACGTATTGGTACAGTGATTGGTAAGTGTTTTGTTCTCTGTTTGTTTTCCGCGCTGCTTTCATTGGCAAGATTGAAAGCAAAACCTATTTAGGTACATATTATTGAGAGACTGTAAGGTTCGAGGTGTTCGTGATGAGACTTGGAATCAGCCCTCACCCTTAAAGATGAAGCCACACAAAGAGGACTCTGTTTTTGGACCGTGCAAAGGTATTGGGGACGTTCAAGTATCTAGTTTAGTAAGTCTGACAGCTCTCTCACTAAGTGAGTCTCTATGTTTTGATTGGTCGAAATCGGTCGTGAGAGCATCTGTTTCAGTTGACGTTTATGAAGGGGTAGCCGACGAAGTCAAGAAATTCGTGACTGAGTACTAAGTTGACAGTTCTCATATGTGGTTGACGTAGAAAATGTGACGTTCCCGACCATTCTTGTTTTTGCGTTCAGGTTGCATCTCATCCAGACCAATCTAGTCGACTTAAGATGACTAGATTCTTGAATGCGGCCCTTATACTCGTATATACCTAAAAAAAAACGTCTCTTTTGGCTGAACTCACACTTTTAAATGACACAACACACACAAAACGATAAGGCAAACACGATGTCGATTCTCCAAATAGAACACACATGCGAATACTAAAGGTTCCCGAGATTAATTGATATGCTCGGGCAATGATATCAATAAGCTTGTTTATGGAAACGATAACGCATACTACACAGTATTGCAATATGGAAATTGGAAGTACGAATCAAAAACGTGGAACAAAGAATAAGACTACCAAACCGATAAAATGCATTATGACCGCCATCCCTTCTTTGTATTTAATTATTTAATAACTAGCGAACCACGCGAACTTCGTCCCGCCATCATTTAAAGCATTCAGATAAACTCCAGAGTGATAATAAAGCACAGATAGTTCATTTTTAATGTGATTTATTTGAATGCAATGGAAAGCAGTAGAGGGATTTTTTTTTTCGATTTATTTTTCGGCGCAAAAACAAACAACGAAGGCTTTTTGCCAACACGCGAACAGGCAACGTACACCTGACCGTGCGAAAAGCAGGGAAATTCGAGATTAATCCCACAGACTTCCAACGATTGGCTTTGCGATGGAGCTCTCTTTAATGTCATCATCATTATCGGCTGTTTGAAAGGAGCTGGCTCCTGATTCTCATCGCAAAAGCCAATCGAACGGAGAACTGCATCCGCTTGAATAGGAATGGAAGATCAGTTGGAATAATAGGTATTCGTGGGATCAGGACTTCCTCTCCTTTGAATTTGCCCTTTATGATCGTAGCTTGAATCACATTGTCCGCATCAGTAAGTCAAAACGGGCACTTTCACATTGCCACCAGCGCAGCATAAGCCGGCGGATGCGCTGCCGTGTGTATGACATCAGCACACAGTAAACATACAGCACACGCTCATAGGCGCCTACGTTTTTTGTTTTTATATGAACAAAATCAGATGTTGACATAACTCACAAACGCGTTGACCAATTTCGTTCAAACTTTAGATAAACCAACTATACGACCATGCAAACAAACCCCAAAAATTTGATCGAATTCGGTTTGACCGTTCGTGATTTATAAAGTCACAACGCTTTTGCAGCTCTATTTTATATATATACCCCCGTATTAATAAACGCTGCGTAAAAGTTATCAACTCGTTATTCAGCAGTTACATCAAATTTGTGTATGCTATTTGATGTCTACTAGCTAACTTACTTGTGCACATTTGTTTATTAATACGGGGGATAGAGATTTAAAAGTATGACCTGCGACCAGCGTTGCCACTGAATTTTTTCTAAATTTAAATCAACTGGCAAAAAAATAAATCTAATGCACTTTTATAGTACGCTTGTATGTACATCTAGATCGAGAGAATGTATTCCTTTTAGCAGAAAACAACAACAAATATCTTGAATTAATGTTTTTTTTCTGTTCTGTTTAAATAGTTACTCGTTTTTTTTTAATCTTGTATTCTTTGTGTTATTTACCTTATGGTTTTGTTTGAACAAAAATCAGTCCTTTTTTTGGAAAATAATATACTCCGAAAAAATGGTCTTAAATTGGCAACGCTGGCGGTGACTCGGTCGCGATTGGTAAAGATCGTCACGTCATCATATTTCCGTATAAATTGTGTGCTGCTCTATTTGGTAAGGTTTTTTTTTGACTGCCTAATATGATGAAGTATACTTTTTATTAATAAATTTCCATCTTTGTGCATAAGATGCTGCCATTGTTTGTAACTAATGTCATTTTCCGTTGGAATCTTCAGCAGTTACATGAAGCATACCTATAGAAAACGAAAACGTCAAAGAAATAGCTTTTCCTTTTTTGCTTTCGAGCAAATGACATAAAGCAAAACGTTCGTTTAAACGAAAACGATTGAAAGTTCTTTTCTTACAAAATTCCACCCCAGATTTTGCTCTTAGATTTCAGTTTTTTCGTGACCATGGAACGGAAAACGAGACTTTCCTGTCTTTTGCATTCGTGATGGTGCGTGTTTTAAAACTCAGCTGTTTTTAAATTGTCTTTATAAAAATCCATTCAATTTATGTTAGCTTCTATTGCAACGGCCAAATGTAAATTTGTCTCTATATTTCGCAGACCTGTCGTCTAAAAACGTAAGTAGATAATAACGCACGTTATGCCCAATTCACAATGTCGCGTTGACAGATTATGTTAGTAGAAACAAAGCGTTCATAAATACTGCCACACAAATTTAGAGTTCATACGTTGGTTGGATAGACTTTAGATCGTAAATATCGTATCAACGCGATGACGCCTGAGTGGATCTACTCTCAAGCTCGTTTGACAACTTTAGAATTTTGAATTGTTCGATTTGGTGCCATAGGGTGTGCCGTTATTAGTTGGAGCGGTACAGAACCACTAATGTTTATCAAACACGAGTGAATTTCTTAATGCAAATTAATTAATTTAGTGTATTGAAATGACAAATACCCTTTTGTTTTGTGAAGCTAAAAGTTATTTCTTTAGATTTTCTTGGAAAACAAATTTGAATCATTGCCTTGTATCTAGATTAAGGTTGTTCTCTGCATATGTATATGTCTTTTTATCTATTTTGGATAATCCTTTTTTAATTCTTGTACAAAAAGAGAGTAGACTTGAAACAGTACTATACATTAGTTAAAACCCAACCGAACTTTTTATCTGTCATAGGTACCTATTCTATTCTCTCAAAGCGGACTCGCTTCAAAGCAGCATTTCGTTTGACAAAATTGTTGCTCGTGCGCTTTGGCATTTAAAATTGTAAGGTTTCGACAAAGCGTGTCAAAACGATCGTAAGTAGGTGTAAATCACGCTCAGAAATCGAGATGCGCAAAATTGCTCTGACTATGAAAGAAAGATTTTTTTTTCTGCCCCAATGTTAAATGACATAATGCGTTTAAAATTTTGTTTTTCTTGTAAATCATGTGCAACGCCGCGGAACTCAGTTGTCGCGTCTTGGACTAGTGAGGTAGGAATCTCATGTTCGTTCCCCGGAAAATCACAAATTTCACCTTTAAGGTTTCAGTAATGTTGTTAGCACTATCGCCAGCGCCATTTTGGTAATTTTTCCCTATTCAACGTTTTGAAACATATTAATAGACCTGTTTTTTTAGCTTCGATGTGAGCAAAGCAAAGTAAAATAGGATTTCAGCACGTAACAACTATACGCTCTGCAATTGCGTGATGAAAACCCTACTGTACTTTGCTTTGCTGAGATCGAAGCTAAAAAAAACACGCCTATTACTATTTTTCGAAACGAAGTCGAGAAATTTGTGAGGTTATCAAAGGAGAATATTAGGCAATTAGAAACTAACCCCAGTATTAATAAACAAATGTGCACAAGTTAGTTCCCAAGTAACAATTTGACTTCGGTAAGGTTCAAATTTTAGAATTTCTGTAGGCAACAGCATCGATAGAGCTTCTATAGTATTTGTTAACCCAAGTTGATCCATTTCGAATTAATTGTTTCGATAATAACTTCAGTAAGACCTATGCAAAGCATATACACAAATTTTTGTAGAGGGATATGAAATAAAGTTTCGGCAAGATCTCTATTAGACTTCTGAAAATGTGTCAGGAGATGCGTGGAAAGTGAATTGCTTCCAAAAAGCTTGTGGTTCGAAGCGCTTTGCAGATGCTTCTTTAAAACTTCTGATCGAAGGCATTATAGAAGCAAAGAACTGTCCTGCACTTACTCGTACTTCCGCCTAACTTACTTATGGAGGCTTTATAGAGGTTAAAATTAATGTGATATGAAATGAATCACAGCTGTCTAAAGAAACTATAATTTATTGAATTCCCCTATTCCCCTAAAGACAAAAAATAAAACACTTTTAGCACAGTGAAAAATTATGTCACTGATATGATTTTAAATAAACGCTCCTCGCTCATAAATATATTACGTAACAATTGCTGACAAATTGAATTGAGTAAGATCAAAGAATATAGAATTACCAAGAAGACGCATCTCATACAAATGTTTCTACTGAAAATTTTTGTATGGCGGGTTCCAATATTAGCTGTTTTTTATTATCAGCTATGATCCATATAGATCATCGATTTACATGCAATTACAACACAGCACATGATCCTGCTTCTCATCGAGATCATGAATCATGATCTGAAAATTATTTTCACTATTTCCCACTAGATGGCTTGTTTCATTTTTAAGTGTTGGTGTGCCTGCAAACCAGAGATCAATGAATAAAAGAGATGGATATCCTTCGTACGGCTATCCCCTCAAAACCCATTTGTTTACATTGTTGTTTTTGTAATTTCAACCCCCGTCTGTGAAGACGTGTGACATAAAAAAAGCATGTTGCTAAAGGCCGATTCCTTTTGCTTTTCTGGGCATCGCGCTGTTCAATTGATTTGTGTTTCGTATTGAACTTGTTTGGTTTTTGGTAAGGCTTCGATTAAAATAAAGAAAATTGTGAAATACGCATTTCGGAATAGCGAATTCTTACATTAAAGTCCAATTCATGAACTCACAAACACTTGAAAAGAAATGAGCAAATGTGCGTGACTTCATGAATTTTACGGGAAAACAGCTTGTAGGCAGCCGCCTTTCCACTGGAAAGTTATCCATCTCTGTATTCCATTATCTTTGACGATAGCCACACAATCACGTTGCCAGACTAAAAAGTGGAACAAAAAAAATCAAATGATTTTTTCGCATTCGAGTTCCGAGTTATTTTTTTTTCGTTCTTTAAAGGTATATGCAGACCAGCCAAACACTTGATAAACAATTAAATACCTACATATTTCATAAATATTTCTTAAACATTTATTAAACAAAACAATTTTTATGAAATGTGTTGCTGGTTTGAAAACATTTATGAAATGTTTCACAGTTTCCCAATCGTGATGGGAAACAATTTTTGTTTTACAAGTTTCCCTGAAAGTGAACGTTTTTTTCGATTATTTGTAAATAAAATACAAATATCAAGAAAAGCTTGCAATACCTAATGAGAAAGTGATGAATGAATCAATTATTTGAATTAAATCACGTGTCGCGTGATTCCCGAGACCAAAATTACAATAATAACTTTACTCGCTGCTAATTATAGTCCTACCACATATTTTTCTTCTTATCCAAAAAAGGATGAAATTCAAATATTTTATAAACATTTAATAAATTTATTTAGAAATCTTTTACAAATGTTTATAAAATGTGTCCTTTGCTTCAGAAACATTTCATAAACATTTCTGAAATGTTTGGCTGGTCTGGACACACCTTAATATGCCAAAGTTCAAGTGTTGCAAATATGTATATAAAATAAATTTGTTTTTTAAAAAAAATATGGAAAAGAAAAACTATGCAAATTTGATTCAAATATGGTAACACCCCCGACATTGCAAGTGAAATGTCATTTGCCTTGTGTGACGTCACGTTGAGCAGAATATTCTCAATATGGCTGGTGGCAATATGAAGTTCGTAATACCCCTTTATTATCTGCTTTGTTTTTGAAAGCAACTGTTGCCACAATTCAGAAATTAAACTTTTCAATGATCCATATTGTTTTATTATCGTGATCTGATCTGGATCAGATCACGCTGATAATAAAATACGGCTAATACTTCTTGATAGTTCTATATTCTTTGGTAAGATGCAAGTTTATTGCAAGTCTTAGCGGAACTCTGAAATGTATCAAGTAGTTCAGATTTACCACTCCCACCGCATTATGACGAGTTAGCCTAGGGGTAGTGTACTGGACTACTACGCACGCAAGTGGACCCATGTTCGATTCCCATTGCGACGCATGTAAGTAAAATGTAATTTATAACGAGTACGCAAACATAAACTGCATGAAAATTGCCAAGTCTTCGAAAAGATTTATTAATAAGATAAAAAAAATAAAAAAATAAGGAAATGGAAAATTGAAAAATATAATAAAAAAAACGTTTTTTTTCTTTTAAATTTTTGAGCTTCTATGTATAAAGTTTGTATAACGTTTCGGTAAGATCTATCCAAGCTGTTCAGGAAGTCTTAAATAAGTAAATACCTGCATAAAGTGCGCCATATGTGTTTTCATTAGGCTTTATGCAGTTAATGTTGCAGAAGGTGAAATAGTTCCTTACCGAAGTCAAATTGTTACTTGGGAAGGAAACGTCATTAGCTAAAGCGTATAAAAAATACAGTCCCAAAAACATCAAACGTCGTCGTCGTCTCTTGTAAAGGGTAAACTCAAGAAAATTCTCACGACTCACGTATCCATTCTAACGGAACCGGAACGTATGTATAGATTTACCATTGACAACTCACATGATCTATGACCAGCATGCATCTAAAGACTGCTGGGTAAGTTTTACTCCAAGTGTTCCTATATAATAAGAAATCTTTGACCCTGGGTAAGTCCGCTCAACTCTCTCCAGCGATTGTGAAATCTTTATTTACATATTTCGCCTTTTCAAAATAATTACTTTCTTGATATAATCAATCAATATAACGCCATCCACCTTCTGTTAACCAAGTCCACACAATAAAACCAATCCGACTCCAACTGCCCGAACACACACATTTGATGTTTTATTTTACTGTAATCAGCACTTTAAATGTTACATGAGATTGCCTAAGTAAGAATTCATCAACATTCAGCCAACCCCCCGACGACCTAAGTAAGTGAAAGTGATGTAGGACTTTGATGATGCCCTCCTCACAGACGCGCGTATACCTACATTTTAAAATGTTCTTCCCCATCCGAAGAACGAAGAAGCTATCGATCGGTCAGCAGAAAAATGCACAACAACCATAAAACTTATACTTTCTACCTCTCTGATCTATTTACAATAAATCTACACCAACACAAGTCCAGGCGTTCGGTCTTCGCGCGCACACATGCTAACGGCCTCACTATAACCAAGCATCCCCAAAATCCAAAGGATGGCAAAAAAAACAACAAGTCCAACAACTCATACAAACACACATAGGTTGAGATTTTTATTCAAACACGGGTAAAGGGTTTTTCGTTTTTCAAACTTTATTTGAAATTCCAATATAAGAATTTCCACGGGACACGGGACACGGAAGGCAGGCGAAGAACGAGAGAATGATAAAGCTGAAGGAAGTCCTATACCTACCCCCTCTAATAAAGCTGATAGAACGCTTAAGCCTTGCCATGGCACTGAAGGGGTAAAACTAGAACGTCGATGGTGTTATATCCATCCACGAGTGGACAATTGTGCTTTCTTGCTAAAAACGGACAACAGACGCACCCACACACATATATAGAGCGCGCGGCATCCCCATTGTGTGTCTGTATGTTTTTGTCCATAAATTAGAAGGAAATGTTGGTACTTGGTACTTTATAAGTTGGTCTGGTCCTCCGACGACCGACGTTCCATTCGTTTGGCCAGTTTCATTCTTTTTCGTTGCTGGAGCATTGGACCATCTACGCATTTGTCAGGTGGTTCGAAACACGGAACAAACGCAAACGGCCGACAGGGTGGAATGTTCAACGCTGGGGTTATGGAAAGTTCTTAGCACACACTTATGAAGAGTTTTATTTTAATACAAGCGACCATCTGCATATTTCATTTACATCTCCCACGCCACATCATCCACGAGGACCATTCCGTTGCTTTGTGTTCTTCTTTAGAATAAAATAAGGAATGGAAAAAAAGCAAACTTGAGTTTTTTTTTTTTAACTCAAATGCGAAAGGGTGCGCGACTGTGGGTGGCGGTGATAGGGTTGAACGAATCACCGAAGAGTTTTTTTGCCTCGTGTTTTTTTTTTGTTTTTTGTTTTCATTTTTCAAAAGGCTACTATTAAAGTATATATGTAAGTACGGAGTTTGTTATATACACGATGGGACTGAAATATGATACAGCTTTTGACCAGAAGAACGAGAGAGAGAAATTTTCCAAAATTTCCTAAGCTTTTAAATTACATAGATGGTCAGTGCCAAGAGGGTGGACTTGCCGCCTGCCCTGGGACTCTGTTCTTATCTTCCCCTTTCTGGGAAAGTGTACGCATCGGTTTTTCACAAACAAATGGGTTTACAATTCCGAAGAAATTCCATACCCTTCACATTGATGGCCGAGTGCAGATGTAAGAGCAGTATAGCTAAGCTGATTTAGTTGCTTGTGTTCATTTGCATAGCGCGTCTTCTTGGAGATGGTTCGCAATGACGTTTATATGAAATCAAACACACGACAAAAATTACTTTAGACTTATGAACAATTACCACATGTCACTAGCTTGTGCGGGTGGTAATGTGAATTCCCACAGGGTGATATGGGGAAAGGAAAACGAGGGATATTTTATTGCCGAGTGAATGGGATTAGTCTCAGGTTTTTATAGCCTTATTGGATACAGTATTTCTATTTTGCTTGGGCTTTGTGTGGACTTAACGATTTATGTTTTGGGAGACTTGGCTTTGAAATTTATAAACTCTTGGGTCGACAAATAAGATCAGTTTTGTTGTACAACTTCGAACTCCCGCGTTGCAAATTGCGGAAAATTACACAGGGAACTTGGCGAGTGTTTTCTTTTCCTGTATTTGACAAGGTCCATATTTCGGTGGCGTGCAACAGCATTGGGTTGCAAAAGCATGTGACCCGATTGTTTTCTAAGGTCTTAGAATTGGCAATACCAATTCTTGTGGTTGATCTTAAGGACCATTCACATCAGAGCGACCAACTACCTACGAACAAACGAATGTTCGCAAGTTTTGACAGTCCATTCACATGATACATTTTATTGGGTCAGAGATACCCGCGAATCCGATGACAGTCGCCGCCATTTGTCTCTATTTTTTTGTAATAAAAAATAATTCGAAAGTGAGAGGTTTTTTTCTATTTGGCCGATTTGTGGTGGAAAAAACTAGCACATTTGGGAAGGGGTGAATGGAAAGCAACTTTGGTCGGCTTTCGATCTGGATTTGTTGGATTTTCACCAGGATTTGCTGTGATGGAAATCAGTTGCATTATAAGGTCTATTCGGGTACTTTTCCGAGCCAAACGCTACAAATCTGTCAAACTCAAAAAATTGAGCAAAACTCTCTCAGAGAGCTGGATAGACGTGGATAGACTTCGACCTACTTTGAGCCACTTTCATCTCTGACATCTAGGTAATCCATATCAGAAATAAATATATAACTTACCTTTTAGCAAGATATGAAACGATCTATAAGAACATTCGACCACCACCGAAATTTTTTTATTTTTACAGATTTTATTCCCTTTCAGGACAATCGTTGCTTAAAAGCAACTTCTGATTTTTGACCCTCGTAGTCTCGTTTGGGAGGCCCCGATTTAAAATAGATACTTGAATCCAATTGTCTTGTATTTTGTTTGTGTGAGATACGAAAAAAAATTTAAAAAATGCTTTTGTGTTTTGCGGTTTGAAAAGTTATTCAGATTACGTTTGCACAGGCGAAAGGTTCAGTAAAAAAATACTAAGAAAAAAGTAATATTTTGAAATATTTCCGAGTATCTTTTAAAAGTATTGTTAATAAAATGTTGGAGTTCAAAGGTAAGTTATTTTATTTATGTTTGCGTTAGAAAAAAAAAGAAAATATTTAGAGAGCTTGAATTTTTCTAAAACCAAAGTTGCTTATAAGCAACCTTTGACCATAGTGGACTTAAGGATTAATTATTAATTTGATTTGAAGAAAATCGTTCGCAGAGGAAAGGTCTGACTGATGCTGAAATAGAAGATATTGCCAACTATGATTGGGATCAGTCATCCGATGAAGATGAAGTTGATGAGGATGGGGATGATCCCGATTTTTTAGAAGCAGGAATTGAAGCAATTCTAGCTTGAGGGGAGCAAGTAGAAACAGAAATGATTGAACATTTGCTGACGAAGAGGTACCTAAGTGCTGGGGTCAGTTTTGAGAAAATTGATGCGTCCACATTGAAGTGGAAAAGACGGAAAATGTTGACCGTCGATGCGCTGAATTTGATGATGTTTATGAGAATAAAGCACCAATAGAGTATACTTTGCGCAGTTTTTTGATGAGAAAGTATTTGATCTTAAGACATCGCAAAGCAATCTACATGCAATGGAAACTTTTGGCATAGAACGGAAATGCGCACCATTTGAAATGCGACGTTATATCGGTGTACTTTTATATATGGGTATCATCAAAATACCTCAGATTAGACTGATTTTGTCAAAGCAGTTGAAATGCAATTTTATAACTGATGCCATGTCACGATCAAAGTTTGAAAAAATAAAAAGTTGTTTTCACTTGAACGAAAATTCAAAACAGCCAAAAAAGGTGAACCGAACTTTGACAAACTATAAAATACGACCATTGCTGTCAATACTAAAAAAAGATTTAACGAATTGCCTCAAGAAGAATTTCAATGTGTTGATGAGCAGATTATAGCTTTCAAAGTGAGGTAAAGTCTAAAGCAGTACATTCCAGCAAAGCCGAATAAATTGGGAATGAAAATGTTAACCAGGGCAGGGACGTCAGTAATGATATACGATTTTGCTTGGTCTGTTGGCGATGGAACATGTCCAAAATACTTCCTCGGCATTTCATCCGATATAGTTTTATTTTTGGCTTCAACTATGCCTAAAGATCAAAACTATAAACCATATTTTGATAATTGGTTCACTTTAATAAGTCTTATGATAGCTTTGAAGCAAATGGGCATCTTCGCAACTGGAACCGTACTACAAAAAAGAATAGGTAAAGGCGATATTCTTTTAGAAGCCGAACTTAAAAAACCTGGCAGAGGTTCGTATGATAAAAAAATGCGAACTTACTCATAATATATATGGGCACTTCGCTGGTCCGATAATAAAGGAGTGCAGCTCTTGTCTACTCATATGTCGGTCGAACCATTAGGATACTGTAAGCGCTGGTGCAGCAGAAGACTTCTTCATCTTCCAATTTCGTAAAGCGCTCAAGAGGTCGTCCACTTACAGTGGCCTCGCATTCCCCACATACGACCCCACACACCCCGAAATCGTCACCATCCCCTTTGTCATCGCCATCAGTCAGTGTTTGCAGCTCTTCATTAAAACGCAAATACACACCAGATCCAACAGAAATATCACGATACGACCAAAAAGGACATTGGGTTCTTTCGGGTCAAAAAGGTAGCTGCCGTCTCTGCAAAACTGCAACTCCTCTTTCCAAATGTTCCAAATGTGAAGTTCACTTGTGTTCCAATACAAGTAAGAATTGTTTCCTTTTATATCACACATGAACATGCACTTTTCGATAAGAAATATGAAATATAGAACATGAACTCTGCCGTTATTATGTTTTATTTTATTTATCACTATATGGACGGATGTTGCTTTTAAGCAACTTTATACAGGACCTCGTAGGAAGGACATATGGCTTTCAAACTTTGTAAACAGAGTATTTAGGTCTAAAATATGACTCCCAAGAAATTTTGTAATTTTAGCATCACTACGTCAAGGGATGTCCTGAATGGGTTAATCTGTGCAATTGATTTTTAAGACGGATTTTGAATTTGTTTCTTTGTAACTGTGCATTTGAGATATTTATCAGCACCTGCCGGTTGAAATTCTCTGAGCTGTTTCGAGCCAAGAGAGGAGCTACTCGTTACTCGTTACTCGTTATTTTGCTAGTTTTCTCTTTTTCTGTCATTTTTGATGAGTGTGTATAGAGTTTGTGCGATTGCGATCGATTTATTTCGATTGCGCTTGATTCATACGCCAACGCACCTATATTGTGGTGTGGAATGTAGCGTAGAACCTTAAATGATGAAGTGTAAGCAACCCATTAGTCACCAAACAAGTTCCACTTTCAATTGGAGACTCGAATCTGTCTGGAGAGTTAAGTGAGCTAATTCTAGAACTAGCCCGAATAACCTAGAAACTTTTCGATAGATGGCGGTGCGAATATAAAAAGCAGACGTGAGAACACAGCCGGACAGTTTATTTTTAAGTAGTGATTGGTAAAGTTGGAAATAGTAAACGGTTGTGAAGATAAACGAGTGTAAAGTTATTAAGTCATTGGCTTCAATCGCTTAAGAATTGTTTTGAGTAATATCCCACCAAAAATATTCTGTTCAAAAACTAGCTAAGTCTCGATGGAGCTGCTTGTTTATCTCTAAAATGTAATGAAATCTAGACAAAGTCGTGCCTAGTCTAAGGCTCCTTACTGCGATTTCTTTATTATTATAGTTAATGTTATGTGCTTTGGGAAATAGTAAGGAAGTGGATGTTGTAGCTACTGATTTCAGCAAAGCGTTCGACAAATCTCTCACAAAATCATACTCTTGAAACTAAAAGCAATCGGTTTTCCACCGCGGTTTACTTCGTGGATTTAGTCTTATTGCAAGTATAGTGTCCTCTTTAGATTTTCTCTTTCTAAGCCATTTTTGGCGTCCTCTGGTGTACCGCAGGGTATACCTTTGATCTTTAATTTGACAATAAATGATGAAGTACGTGTCATTTTACTATCTGACCTGGAGACTTACGCAGATGATCTGAGATTCTCTAAACAAATATCCTATAAGGCCGACTCTCTCTCACTTCAAACTGACCTAAGCCACTTCTACCAATGGTATCAACAGAATTGTTTAGAGCTTAACGTGAAAAAATGTCAAGCTATTACATTCTCTCGCAAACGTCACTTCCCGCCTCAAAGATCTTATTTCATTAACAACGAGTCTGTCTCCACTGTCTTATCTATTCCTGATCTCGGCATTATCTGCGATGCTCAACTTACCCTCGTCCTCACATCGACAACATTATTAGCAGAGCTTACTCTGCACTCGGCTTTGTTTAAAGTTGGTCAAAGGAGTTCTCTAACCCCTATGTCACTAAGTCCCTCAATACGACGTTTATAAGACCACTTCTTGAATGTGCCAGCCAGGTGTGGTCACTTTACCATCAGGTACATGTTCTGAGAATCAAAGCTTCCCAGCGTAGATTCCTTCGTTTTGCCTCACTTGGGCTTGATTGGGATGACCCTCACAATTTACCTCCCCACGAGAATCGCGTAAAGCTGCTCGATTTACAAGTTCTTAAGACTCGACGTGATATCGCTGATATAATTTTTATTCATCAGTTACTATCCGGAAACATAGATTGCCTGCATCTGCTGCTCAGATCTTATTGGACAGTAATCCAAGTCGTTTACGTTCAATTCCCTTTTTCCGCCTTCGCCAGCACGAGCCTTTAACAATAATGCTTCGCAAAGCAAACATATTTCCCAACTTATTTGACATAAATTGCACCAATCAGCTCTGAAAATCGCGCTTGGATGTGACCAACATTTGGTTTCAACAAGACAGTGCCACATGCCATGCAGCCAGAGAAACAATTATTCAACTACTCCATGGATAATTTTTTCCTAATCGTGTAATCGGCGGTTTTTTCGATCAGAATTAGCCATACGGATCTTGCGATTTAACGCCATTGGACTTTTTTCTTTGGGTTTTTTTTGACGTTAAAGGTCTATACAAACAAGCTCACTGCCGCCAACAACTTCAAAAGAAGAAACTGGGAGGTGTATTAATGAAATTCGGCCACATTTATGCGAAACGATCATAGAAAATTTCAATAAAAGAGTAAGTACTTGCCAGCAAAGCCGTGGCGGCCATTTATCCGATGTAGGTACTATTGCATACATAACCTCAATCTGTATACTCTATGGGCCTTAGCAATAAACAATATTAGTTTCGACTTTAAAGCCTAGTATGCTGTTCCATGAAAGCTAAAATTAAGCGCCTCTCCAATGTTTCTCTCCACCACTTCGCTTAATGTTCGCTTGATTTTGACAGTGTAAGTTCCGTAAAATTTGCTTTAATACACTTACTTAAATTCTGTAGAGATTTTTCATACAGTGGCTAACAAATTTACATTGAACTGCGTAATGCTTGGCTTAACCGCTTTGCGAGCAGCATACTAGGCTTAAATTTACAAAAGTTCACAATTGCAAAACTTGTATGAAAAATATAGCCACTGTAAACTACGAAAATTTAGAGCCGAGACTAAAAATGTTTATTGATAACTTCCTATGAATCAATAAAAAATTTAAGCTTTCTAATTAGATCTTTGTATTTTTTATGAAAATAAAATTTTGCGTGAATTATGGGACACCCTTTATAAAGAGCTATAACTAAGTAAGTAGAGCACACACTTGTTGTATACGCACAGAAAATTCACTTATTTAAAATCAATCAACTTTCGGTTTAAAACAACCAAGTAATACTGTTAATATAGCTCCTACGTAGTTACTGGATTAAAACTAACCCAGTCGACTTGTTTAAAGAAACCCTGTAAAATCAACCGATTTATCAATTTCCCCTCCAAATTTGCTCGGTCGTAAATAAAAGACTAACTTGGTAGAATTTAACCAAGTTACTCCGTTGTTATTTACCAATTCACTTAGTTAAAATTAGCCGACGTACTTCGTTGCATTTAACATCCGTGGATCTAAAAACTGAGCCAAATTTACAAACATTGAATGGGTTAAATTTTCACGAGTAAAGTGGTTAAAAACAACCCAGTGATTGGTTATATTTAAACGAGACTTATTGGTTGTTTTTAACAGTTAGGTTGTTAGATTTTAACAAACATTGAATGGGTTAAAAAATGATAAGAAGAACGGTTATTAGTAACCAATCGGTGTGTTAAGACTTAAAATTGGCTATGTTGTTTTCAACTAATTTACTTATTAGATTTTAACAAAAACCAAAATAAAACTGTTTGGTTTATATTAATCTACTAACTTTGTTGATAACAACTTACTAAGAATGTTATTTTGAACAGTATGCATTTAACCTTTTCAAACTCTGTAGTTTTTAACAACAAATACTCGTTTATTTTCTACAGAGGCTAAGTTAATTTTAACCCATTTTTTATTAACCGAGCAAAAATCGCACTCGGTTAAGGTCAAAGTTTCTGCGCGTACATTCAAAGAGAAAAACCAAAGAATGTTATCGAGTCTAAAGCGATTGTGTTACCTCAAACATCTATCTTATTTCAAAGTTGACAAAGTTTGAAGAAAATTTGTCGAGGTAGATGAACAAATAAATTGAGTGTACTCATGGAGAAACAGACTTCTTTCTGAACATAATTGTTCACGAAAATCAATCATCAATCAACACAATGCTCTCACTGGCAGCATTTTGTTGACATTTTTATAACTGGCCAGTCTTATTCAACTGTTGACTTACTTTTTATCCCCACAACAAAAGTCTTTTTAATCATGTTGCTTAAACATTAGGTCGCCTGCATACATAGGCATTTCCGTCATTATTTTAAATGAACTCATCCGTAGGCATCATTAATGAAATGTACTAATTCGCACCTTTGCATTATCAATCCATGTATGTACCTTTATAAAAGCAAGTACACAACACACAGGACCAAAGTGATGGTTTTCATTTTCTAGGGATTTACAAAAATCCCGAATAGTGTTTTTATTATCATTAGCTTTACGGGCTGAAATTGTTTTCAAAGAAATGGGCTGCACAACCCTTTGCTATTGACCATATCATTTGGGAATAACCTAGCCTTAAGATATAAACAAAAAGTGGGCTTAAAAGATTGAGGTACATACATGTTGATATTTTTATTACACGACCGTCTCTTATGTCCTTTTTATACTTCGTGTACCTACTTGGTTTCTGTGGCTATACGAACAATACGAACGGGTTATTTAGTAATCAATTACTGAGACGTTGATACAAATTATGCAGTAATAGTAATGAAATATTAACATGGTTAAAAATGATTTAAAAATTATTTTCACACAAATCAAGAGACAGATAGTTAACACTCGATCTGAGAGTGGCAAGCATGAAACAAAACAAAAATGGAGAAAGCTAAAAATACCCGTATATAGAGCAAGAAGTCGAAATAGAACTCTAGAGTTAGGTTCTCAGAACCATTCGTGTGCAATGTGGATAAATGGAAATCACGAAGAAAAAGCACTTCAATTTTATACTTTAGGGTTTTTAAATAAGGACGGGTCGGTATGTTCTAATCATAGACAAATCATACTGAGTCTGAGATCCCCCTGCCGCTGGCGACTGGCCATCTCAAATGCTTTGTCAAATTCCGCCATTTTGTTTTCCTATCGGGGACGTTCAAATATCTAGTTTAGTAAGTCTGACAGCTGTCTCACCAGATGTATCTTGGTTTTGATTGGCTGAAATCGGTCATCTGAGCAGCTGTTTCAGCTGACGTTTATGGAGGGGTAGCCGAACATTATAAAACAAATAAAAGTCGTCGAGCAGTGCCGCACAGGGTTCAGACTTCAGTTGTCAGATTTCGCAGTAGATCTTAAAAAAAGTGCAGTAGATTAACTTTTTTTACAGTAGATTTTGAATTTAGAAAAAATCCAATGAAAAATGAAGTTTTCAAATATTTTTTTTAAAATGTACTAGTTTATATGTAAAGAAAAAAACAGCGACAGCCGACAGCAGAGCAGAACAATAACAACAATAAATTTAGAAACAGAGAAAGACACACTGAGGGCGTTCAAGTATCTAGTTTAGTAAGTCTGACAGCTCTCTCACTAAGTGTATCTCGGTTTTTATTGGTCGAAATCGGTCCAGAGAGCAGTTGTTTCAGTTGACGTTTATGGAGGGGTAGCCGACGAATCTAGTCGAGAAATTCGTGACTGAGTACTAAGTTGACAGTTCTCATATGTGGCTGACGTAGAAAACGTGACGTTTCCGACCAATCTAGTTTTTGCGTTCAGGTTGCATCTCATCCAGACCAATCTAGTCGACTTAAGATGACTAGATTCTTGAATGCGGCCACTTGAGACTTGACTTCAGTATCAGTTCATGCAAGGCAAAAATGCAGTGAAAACGAGATGGCATCCACATTTTTTTTCAATATATTGTAATAGATTGCAGAATCAATAAACAGTGCTTCCAGTAACTGATTATTTGCAAAGGGCTTATAAAAATGTACTAAGAAACGAAAATGTGTAAATATATTCAATTTTGATTTAAGATTTCCGAAATTCACATAAACTGCAGAAGATTGTCAGTCGAGCGCAGGGGTGGTAGTAGATTTTATTTTTTTCCCTAAAACTGCAGTAGATCTAATGCAATTGCAGTAAAGTCCGAACCCTGGTGTCGCATGTTGCGAGATATATCCGCTAGAGAATATAAATTGCCCAAAACGCCCTTGTGGAAGGAAATATCAGAGAGTTTTGGCCAACACACGTTGGAGGATTCTAAGACAAAGTGGACCAATCTGCGGGTCTCCTTCAAAACGAATTTGGCTAAATATCCGGCCAAGCCACCAACGAATCGACTGAACCGCATTTTATTATGTCAACTAAACCAAACAAAACTGATGAAAACAAATACAAATAAATCAATGAAATGATAATTAAAATAAATACGATGAATTGAACACGTACCTACTGTAGAATATAAATAACTTTAACATTTAACAACACTATTTTAACTGGCGGCCATTTTGTCAGCTGTCAAGTGATTTATTTTAAGTTTGGTTTGGCATTACAGCACGAATAGACTGACGCCTGAACCAGAGACAGTACTAGACAATAGTATGATTTGTCTCTGGCCTGAACAACGCTTCCAAATTGTGCAAATATATTTTGAAAAGTTTGGAGGTTAAAAACGATTATTAGTAAGATCCTTTGTGCTTTTTTCAAGCAAACTTACAATTTTCTGGGGTAAAGCAGACGTCATTGATGTCGGTGGTCCAAGTCCAAGCCGTAATCAAATTTGTAACCGTCGATTGTGTTTCCATTGTATTTTCTTATCCACCATAGGGTTTCGTTCGCCTTTTCTTAATATATCAAAGTTCTGTCGAAGGAATGCGTTGCCCTCGGGGCTATTGTTGTCAAAAAGACGTTAACTTATGGCCTCACCAAATTTGTATGCTGCATAGGTACATGTCTGGTGTAAAACGTAAATAGTGTCATAGGTAGACAAGTGCTTCGCTTGCGTTTCAATCAACGTGCGAACATCTAAATTTTTACCGAACGTGTGAACATCCCTTGTGCCCTTATATTGCCTTGCAAAATTTACGTGATTGGATCCGTACTTTTCCCAGGCTTATGCTTGTTTCTAACCTAATTTGTTTTCAATAATGTGGAACATACCCCTGACACAATCTAAACAATAGACCGTAAACAATCCTTAACCTTGAGAATTAGTTCGATTTTAGACCCGAATTACGAGCATAGTAACCCCTTTCGGGATACGAGCGCTGCCGTTGGCAAATTAAGTGTTTATCCGCCATCAACTCTCTTTCAATATCTTCGCAATAAAGCTCATAGGGAAAACGGAAAATAGTTTGTTCTGACGGGATCTGCTGTAAACGCCGCCATTGATTCGATCTAGGGAAATCGTCCGCTCTGGCGTGTGAAACAAAACGGAGTGCCCTAGTGAGGAAGCACTCCTCGCCGCACTCTTTCGTCTGATCCCAGGGACCTATACCAAAGTGGCTGGCTATTAAATCTCCAGTCGAGGTGTTAGGCTGCCAACGTATAGCATCCTTTTCTTTTCTCATTTGACAATTTTGCTGGTCATAATTCGCATATACCCTTTTTCGATGGAGGATTTTCTTTCCTCAAGCGATGTGGGTAATGAAAGAAATGTTTCCCTTCGTCCTTACACTGACAACTACTGTGAATTGTATACAATTTTAAACTACGAGTATGAGGACATTCGATTCAGTACTTGTGAATGACTGAAATGAATGAAATTCAAACATCATCAGCATCAACTGCAAGTTGGCCTTGCGTCCTGATTAGAAGGGTGCGTCTGGGGATCTCAATTAGCGCTAAATCAGGTATGCTTGGGGACGTTTCGCGCTAGAGGCGTTCAAAACCAACTTGGTCACAAGTTCAAAGCACAAACACTCATTTGATGTCGATTTATATTGCAAGGAGCGCGCCCGCCCTTTACAAGTTTCTTGAGTACTATCAGACTTGCTCAACAGAACGATAACAGCTAAAACTTAAAATCACTCCCGACCACTTGGATAGAGTACACCCAATGCGGGTAATGTTGTTTTGCTAGAATATGCATTATGCGCACTTACAACAATTATTCGCCGTCCATTAGTTGGCAGAGAACATTTCCAGGTATTGAATTTCCAACTGCATGAATAAGTTATGCACTCGCCCTCTCATTAAGAGATGGCTGGCATTAGCTAGAAAATTCAGCTCTCAATTAAAACACGGCATTAGCCATTCTGGGCTAATTTTTTTTTATCTTCTTTTTCATTTGGCTAATTAATTTTTCATACACAAAGAGTCGCCCTTCTAGTTATTTGCTTCAGCGTAGGATGTTTGTTTAAGGACGATTTCGATTTCGTGTATATGCGGACTTTACAGTGAGTCGGAGAGCACCGGCAAAGGTACAGACTCGTTTTGCACTCTGTAATAATTACTTGTTCCTCTAATTGAGTTCGCTTGCCGGATTGGCAGCCTACATGTTATTTCCATTTTAATTTTCTTTTTCCTGACTTTTCTACCCTTAACTGGGCGCACTTCCAACCATCTCTGATGGGCTTCAAGCTCACGCATGGCGGGGGTAAGAATTATATTTTTAGAACCTTTGAAATATGCTAAACCTGAAAATCAGATCGAAAATAAAATAGGAAGTGTTGTCTAACAACACTTTCACACAGAGCGACCGAATCTGGTGAAAATCGTTGTGCAATCGTTTTAGATACGAGTACTTTTTCCATCTCAAAAATACCCTAATTTTATAGATTTTCTGTTGGACTTTTTGTGCTGTTTTGATAAAAAAAGAAATATAAAAGGAAAGGGGAGGGAAAATCACCCTCGTTTTTTTTTTTTATTCTGTTTGTACTTTGGTTTCTATATTATGCGAACGAAGTAACACAGCTTAACTCTTTTTTCCAAATTACACCCCTTTCTTGTCCGAGCGTCGTCGTTGGAGTTTCCCACCCCCGCCCCCCCGAGAAGAAAACCCGTGTGCGAGGTGGTACATAGGCTGCTTTCTTTTGCTGTTTTTTTATTTTTTTTTTATCTCTCACAAAAAGAAACACTGTGTAAATATGTATGGCCGTATCTGTGTGTAGCCCTCGATACTGCATTGCAAAGTAAAAAATTTAAATGTCAGCTTTAACACATAGATAACAACATCTGTAGCTGTACCCTGGCTCTGTAAATAATGGAAATGGTCATCTACTTTGCCGTACCCGGTACCGTACCGAAAATTAGGAAGACGAGCGAACGAACGAACGAACGCACAGCAAAAAAAAAAAAAAAAATGTTTTAGTGAATTTCTTTGAATGGGGGGTGGAACGTAGAAGGGTGTGCAAAAACGAGTTGTATTGTGATGTAGTGGACTATTGGCGAACCGTTTTTTTCTTCTTTGCCTTATTTTTGTATTTTGTGTGTTTTTTTTTTTTCTCCAAAGATCACACACACAGAACTACAGGATGTATTGAGGGTATAAGTGAAAAAAAAGCCCCACCATTCAGCCCTTCGTCTTCAATATTCAAGGCACGAAGAAAGTTCTAATTTAAAGCAAGTAAAGGGTGGTTTATATGTATGTCAGCATTTTTCTTACTGCTCAGTGGCCATGTTGTTTCAAAAGTTTGCACTGAAACTGGACTGTTTTATATGCCATCATTTCGGTACACTATACTCTCGTACATGCCTATGCACGTCCATGTGTATACCAGCTATACACTAGCATATAGCTGGCTGCTTGTTTCTTTAAAGGGGGTAGGGGAGTATTTGCGTTCGGAAATGGGTTAAGCATTTTCCACTAATTCAAGGAAGGTTGCTCTATGAGCATACACACTTAGCTACATAGCTTTGTGTTTAAACGAAGGAAACGGGCGAAAACGAAAAACGCGCCTCGGCTACTCGTATATGAGAACGAAGAGAAGTGAGGGGCTAAAAAAAAATGGTACAGAACCGTCTTCAAAGTCATTAGATTAGCGAATATCTATACATCTGTTTGATGTGAGCTCTCCCTCAAGAATGACTGTTATCAATGCAATTAGTAATTCATTTCGCTTGCGTCATTGTGGTTGGTTTTTATTGCGTCATTCCAGATAAAGTTGTTACCCGCGCGAGAAACGACGGCTCTTCTATAGGTTGGTTAAGTTAGTTTGATTGAAATTGTCGTCGGTTGAGCGCATAACTGAGGAGAGCAAATATTATGTAGCTGGCAATAGTAAGGTTTGGTTAGGGTGAACCCTACTGCACCACACTTGGGTCCTTGTGATGCCCTTTTATGGGGGTTAACCGTAGGTGTTAGGAATGGTTAGCTCATGTCCCTCCAGCCATTCTGATGGCCTCAAAACCTGTGAAGATTAGAAAGTGAGACATCAGAAAGTTCTCGTAAGTTATATAAGAAAAAATGACTTCCAAGTGTTCTGTTCCTCAAGTGACAGGGTAGTGACAGAAGAAGTAAGTGAGGTGTGTCCTCGTGGATCTCTTCGTCTACGCAGCCGCTACATCTTTGAGATTTAGCTTTATTGTGTGGTTTCGTAGGAGGTTATTACTCGTTAGAGCCCCCACCAGCTTAGTCAGCGGTGACCTGTCAAACTGTAGAATTTTCATGGTTCGGCCTTTGTCATATTTTGGTCAAAGCTCTTGTGATAGTTCACAGGTCGTAATAATTTGTTTCACTTGTTATTGGCTTTCATACGAATCTTGTTCTCCACTCGTTCTCTGAGACGACAGAGTGGAGGCTTTATCGACTGTAGTGCTCTGTCATGACCCAATGCACAAACCCGTTCCGTAGCCCTCTCATTGCAGACTTTGTCACTGTGTCTAGGAACCCAGCAGAGATTCGTGCAGTCTTGTGAGCTTAGCAGCTTGAGCTCTTGCTGTTGCATGCAGAGAAAGCTGCTGTCTTCACTCTTTCATTGGCGTTCGGCTTCCAGTTAGGTTTTCTATTTTTCTATCGAGGATCATACCTAAGCATTTCGCGCTATATGTCACTTTTCCTGCATAGGGTCACATCAAACACTTTCTTTCGTCTCGCATCCACGAAGGTTGGCTCTGTTCCTCTGTTTACGTTGGCTAAATCCTTGCATGATCCAAATTCGAATAGCGCTTCTCCTCTGTTGTGGTCGTTGGTGCTGCCCCACACTGTATTTTGTGCATTGGCATCGCAACCAATTATTAGATTTTCTGCCGCAATTGGACGAATTAGGACCGGAGGACATGTGGTTCCAACAGGACGGAGCTACGGCACACACTGCGCGAGCCACAACCGATATTCTGAAGGCGGCGTTCCCGGGTCGCCTCATCTCTCGTTTTGCACTGGCCCGCAAGATCTCTTTTTTTTTTGGGTTTTCTGAAGTCCCGTGTTTACGTGAACAATCCCGAGGCCATAGAAGCCCTCAAGGACAACATTCGACACGAGTGCGAGAATCTGTCGCCCGAAGTTCTCGCTGAAGTGATGAAAAATGCCATAAAACGAGCCCGTATGGCAATCAATTGTGACGGCGCCCATTTGGCCGATATCATCTTCTCGACTTGACCAGTAAAATTCTAAAGGTTCAAATAAACATAATCAAAAAACAGAATCTAAGTTTTTCATTAAGAAAAAAAAAAGACAGCCAAAGAACATCGAATGACTTCTTTTGGCCCACCTTGTAGATTCTTGAATGTGCCCAATATCTTTCTCTTATTGCATAATCGAGAAAGGTAAAAATAATGCTTCCCCTAGAAAAAAAACTTCTTTATAATTTATCTCTATCGTCTGGCACATTCTTGGATGAATGGAAAACGTCATTTATATCCCCCATATTCAAAGCTGGCTCAAAGCAGAAAGTAAAAAATTATCGTGGTATATCAAAACTTTCTGCTATTCCAAAACTTTTTGAGTCAATTGTGACAACCAAACTCAACTTCTCATTCAAAGAACAAATCACTCCACACCAGCACGGCTTTGTATCTGGTAGATCTACAGTGACTAACCTAATGCTTTTCAGTAAATACCTCTTCGATTCCGTAGAATTAGGTTATCAGGTTGATGTTGTATTTACAGATTTTGTGAAAGCCTTCGACACTGTTTGTCACAATATTCTTATCGATAAATTAAGATCATTTGGCATTCACTCGAGCCTCCTTAAATGGATCTATAGTTACCTTACAAAAAGGAAGCAAATTGTTAAAATTGGTTCTTCTCAATCGAGGCCTATTGACGTTTTATCGGGTGTTCCTCAAGGCAGTCACTTAGGACCTCTGCTGTTTAATATTTTTATCAATGATATTCCAACTATGCTTCAGCATGCTCATTGTCTTATTTATGCTGACGATTTAAAAATATTTTTGCGTGTTAAAAGCATTTTCGATTGCAATAGGCTTCAATCCGAATTGAACTCAATTGTCAATTGGTGCAAGCTAAACCAGCTGTCCTTGAATATTACAAAATGTCATTCCTTATCTGTTTACCGTATTTTGTCTCCAGTTATTTATCAATATAACATTTCCGAAATTTCACTTACTAACGTAACTGAAGTTAAAGATCTTGGGGTGATTTTTGACACCAAAATTTCATTTTCACTTCACATTGACTATGTTGTTGCTAAGGCTAACTCAATGCTTGGATTCCTCAAACGATCATGTGCCGTATTTTCTTAGTCCTGATAGAGGCTTTTACGGCGATTGAAGAACAGGCGAAATTCGTTGGTCTTGTAGTAAATGAGGACAAGACTAAGTAGGTACATGCTATCAACAAACAAACAAGCATCTGTCCACCGCCTAGGACAGAACGTCACTATTGATAGCAACAATTTCGAGGTAGTTAAGGAGTTTATCTACCTCGGAGTAAACATGAACTCCACAAATGACATCCTAGTGGAGATCCGGCGAAGAATTACCCTAGGAAACCGCTGCTACTTCGGTTTGGCAAAACAATTGGGTTCAAAACTCCTAACTCGAAGGACAAAATGTATGCTTTACAGAACCCTTATACTGCCAGTTCTGCTTTATGGCGCCGAGTGCTGGACGATAAGCAGGAAGGGAGAGCTGATACTGGGCTCCTTCGAAAGAAAAATTCTTCGGCGGATTTTTGGTCCTGTGTGCGAGGAGGGCGAATGGAGGAGAAGATACAACCGCGAACTCTATGAGCTGTACCAAGATGTGGATGTAGTCCAGAAGGCCAAAATACGTCGACTACATTGGCTCGGCCACATCGAGCGAATGGACAATAACGCTCCAGCTAAGAGGATCTTCGAATCCCAGCCGCCAGGTTCGAGACGACAAGGAAGACCGGGATCTCTGCGTGCCCGGGATCGCAGAGGATGGAAGGCTGCAGTGTCTCAGGCAGAGACTCTCCACGGGTCGGGAGCCCGTTAAGTAAGTAAGTAAGTATGCTCTTAAATCTGTTTATATGTCCCTTGTTCGTCCTTTTCTTGAATATTGCTCCATTATTTGGTGCCCTAACAATTTTACTTCTATAAATCGGTTGGAAAGAGTGCAAAAGTCATTTACAAGATATGTAATTGCTCAATTGGAATGGAACCTTGATGAAAGACCCTCTTATTCTACTAGATGTGCATTAATAAGGTTAGATACCCTTGAGAAAAGACGTAATGTTCAGTGTATATTGTTTGTTCATGATGTGTTTTCTTATCGCATAAAGTGTCCTGAAATTCTAGAGAATTTTTTGTTTTACGCACCTGAAAGAATACTCAGATCTAGAAATTTATTATTTAATCCTAGGCATATTTACAATTATGGTCTTAATGACCCTACTACTAAATGTATTAATTTATTCAATTCTGTTTGCACAGAAATTGATTTGTGTGATGATAGAGAGAAAGTTAAATCTGTAATTTTAAATATTCATGTATCATAATAAAATTTTGCTTTTTGTTAATTTATTAATTCCTAAGTTACTTAAAACCTATTGCACTATACTATATATTTTTTTTATTTATTTATTTATTTATTTGTTTGTCAACAAAGTACTTGGCCTTTCTTAGACATATTACAAAAAAGTGAACTAAAAATTGAGGAACAAATTATGTAAAAAAAAGAAAATACAGAAAAAAAGAAAAAGAAAATGCAAGTACAAAACTAATTCAAATTTGAGCAATACAATTACAACTGGAAATAATTGAACAAGATGGATTTTATTAATGGTATTGTCATATTAAAGTCAATTAAAGACGCACACTCATTATACAGTAACATTAAACCATTTAAAGAGCAGGATCTACCGTAATTAGTACGAGAACGAGGAACATAAAAGAATCTGTTATTACGCAAATTAAGTGATGGAACATTAAGACCCAAAAGACTTAAAATATCAGAACAGTCAATCTCCCCAATAAGTATTCTGTGGAGAAAAATAACTCTTGACACCTTTCTCCTAACCTCAAGGGACTCAAGTCCAATAAGTTGTAATCGGGCTGAATAAGGGGGTAAGTTATTAAAATCGGACCAAGGAAGACATCTGAGGGCAAACCTAAGAAATCTCTTTTGAATTGCTTCGATTCTAACAACATGAGTACTGTAGTATGGACACCAAACAATGGACGCATATTCCTACAGTGATCGAACAAACGACAAATATAAAATTTTTAGCGCATAGGGGTCAGAGAACGCCCTAGCATAACGTTTAAGCATTCCCCATGCTCTATTGGCTTTATTTGAGATATATTCATAGTGGTAAATGTAGGATAGTTTACTATCTAACATAACCCCTAAATCTTTTATCAAAGAAACACGCGGAATAGCATTACTGTCGAAGGAATAAGCATGAGTGAAAGGTGAGGTACGACGGGAAAATGTAATAACCGAACATTTACTAACATTAAGGGACAAGTAGTTTTTAGTGCACCACAAAACGAAATTTTGGAGATGTGTATTTAATCTATGAAAACTATTCGGATCATTGCATGAAGAGTATATCTTAAAATCATCGGCAAACATCAGGATTTTGCAATGTGGAACAAATTTGACAACATCATTAACAAATAAAATAAATAGGAGTGGGCCTATGTGACTTCCTTGAGGGACACCGGATGTTACCCTGATTTCTTTGGATAAGTGTCCACGGAACTTAACAAATTGGTATCTGTTTCCTAAATAGGATGATAGCCATTTAAGAAACAATGTAGGAAACCCTAAATGTTCAAGTTTGAAAAGAAGAAGCCTGTGGTCAACTCGGTCAAACGCTTTACTGAAATCAGTGTAAATGGCATCGACCTGATTACCCTTAGATATCTCACTAATAACAAAATTTGTAAAAAGGAGAAGATTGGTAACAGTGGATCTGTTTTTTACAAAACCATGTTGGTTATTGCAAATTAAATTTTTACAAAAAAAAATCAACTTATCAGTCACCACCACATCAAACAGCTTAGGGATGGACGATTGTTTACAGATTCCTCTATAGTTTTCAATATTATTTTTCCTACCAGATTTAAATATTGGTACAATAAAAGAATTTTTCCATAGGGAGTAGTAAAGTAAAAAAAAAATGTAATCGCCTAAACAAAACAAGAGTTCTTTGGCCTAACAGCAAGTGCTTCCTCATCGGTTGGATTGCTGCTCACAGCGTAGCTCTATTTGTTTTGTCATAAGAAAAAAGAGAAAATAACGAAAACCACACATCACATACGAGTACTATTTACCTATATCTTCGGTTTAAATGAATACTGTAAACTCAGGGCACCAGACTCTTCAGCTGACCAGGTGTGAAGTTGTTTCTTTAATTAACCTTGATATAAGGAACAGACCGTTAAGCAGCCACAATGTTTGATATTACAATCACAGAGCACAAGCGCTGACGCATTCACCATGTCCAAACGTAATGCGGAGTGGTAGCGACTTTTAAGCCAAACTTCAGGTTCTAAGTATAAGAACCAAAAACTCGTCACCTTAAAAAAATTAAATTTTCATACATCCGTGCTAAGTGCGACCACTTCACAGAAACCGAATCCAGTATATTAGACATCCATCGTCTGCATTGGCCAATTCTGTTGTTGTGCTGAGTTCGTTACGAGAAGGTCGGTTAAATCTTAAAATGCGTTTATCGCTGTGTCTTGTGGTTGCCTTAAGCTTGTGTTACACTATCGATAATAATAACGCTACCGTGCTGTCGGCTCAACGTGACTGTAATTGCTCTGTGTACGATCGGTCCTTTGAGAGGGTGCTCAATCGAAATAAACGGTGGTTTGTTTTCCCGAAAGGAGGAAGCGCGGTCCTAACTATGGTTGTAACGAAAACAATTATTGACGGCAGACCGAGCGGCTTGCAGGAGACTTTGGAAATGGAATTGGGATACTCGGTGCCGCCGTGGATTGAAGGCTGGAGGTCAATACCAGTTTTGGGGAATAATGTCAGCCCAGTCAAAAGTGCACAGAGAAAGGTTGACGACAAATGGAATTCTCAGCAATGGCACAGTAAAAACGGAAACACCACAGGGAAGCCACTTCGGTTTGAGGAGTAAGAATTCAGGAAAATCATTTAGTCCTTATAATAGAAACATAGTTTACTTGCAGATTTATACCGCAACACAAACCGTCATCGATGTCTCTTCGTTACAATGCCAAAACCGCATCACAGCCATCAGTAGCCAAACGAAGAAACAAGGATATGCGTTCGCGTAGCTGGCAATACCACAGGGAATATCGGGAGCGGCGCAACATATTCAAAAGCTTTGAGCGATTGCAACCATAGTAAGAAATTAAGTTAGATACGTTTTATACTTTTCACACAATTGGCCAAGTGTTCAGCTTCGGAATTACGGTCAGGTCGTGCATTATGCGGGCAATATGTGAAGTAAAAAATGGGCAGTTACCGAGAGGTGAATCATTCATTCAGGATGTGGCGCGGATCATTTTCACGTTTGTTGTATAAATCAATTCAATTTAAACTCGTATTGTAAGGTTGCCTTTCTCTAATTTTTAATAGCATTCCTCTTGATCACGAAGTCGAAGATGATTATGTTGACAGTGCTAAGGATGCTGAAGTTGATTGCGCGAAAAAGTTCGCGCTTACGTGTCCGTTTAATCCGGTGGAATATTTTCAGCGGAACGGTCTACGATTCCCAGTAAATTGGAATAAAAGGGATTTAAGCTGACAATCATTATAAGCGACTAAATATAGAATAATAAACAAAATTTATATCTAACTTTAGGAGTGTGACATAATTTAATTGTTAAAGCTTACACCCGGATTTAAGTAAGTTTAACCCAAAAATTAAGCCCAAGTTCATAATATTACATTTCATTTCATTTATTTATCTTGTAATGCCTATACACTTTAAGATATAATATCTTATGAGCTAGTGATAAGCTATATTCTGCGAAAAAAAAAGCTACAAAGGTAGACTAGTAATTCAATAATACTAAGTAGTTACAATATCAAAATTAAAGCTAACAGATAAGGTAGTTCAAAAAATAAAATTAATTTCAAGTTGACAGATATTTTCTTAATTCATTTTTAAATCTTCTTGTGTCATTAATTCTTCTAATGGGACGCGGTAGGGAGTTCCATAGACGAATGGAGTTAACGAAAAATTGACGCTCAGTGGTAAGGGAAAAATAACGCGGAGGAACCAACTGCCTAGACCTGTCTGAAGTAGACATAACTAGTTTCTCGTACAGACAGGGAGGTTGTCGTGTAATTAGGATGTTTGAAAGAAAGGTTAAAGTGCGAAACTGAATAAGGCTGTTGAACGTCATGTTAAGAAGTCGCGTAGAGAAGTTTGATACCCTATCATACCTTCTTAGTCCAAAGACATACCGAACGGTGTTGTTGAAAGCGACCTGTAGTTTTCTGTCACTTTCGAAGCTGCACTTAGCAAACACTTCGCACCCGTATATTAAAGTTGGTATGACCAAAGTTTTGGCTAGCATGAGTCGTATTTTTAAAGGGGTGAAAGCTTTAGTTGCCCATAATGCTCGAAGAACAGCGTAGGTCTTACCGATCGCAACATTTATGTGGTGATCCCAGGTCAGCTTACGATTAAAGACCATACCAAGATTTTTGGCCGTTTCAACATATCCAATAGGAGAATTATCTAAAACTATGGAGGGAAAGTACGATAAGTCCAATGAATTTCTTGAGATGACGAGGCACTTTGACTTCGCAGGGTTCAACAGTAGACCATTCGTGTCAGACCAGCGCGCAATGTTTTCAAGATCCTCATTAATACAGACAGTACCGTGATCAATAAGACCGAGGTCAGAACTTAAGTACAACTGCACGTCATCAGCATACATTTGAACCTTACTTTGGTTGGTGATTGATGACAGATCGTTAACATACAACGAGAATAGCAGTGGACCCAAAATGGAACCCTGTGGGACACCATTAACGGTCGAAATGACATCCGATTGAACGTCACCAACTTGAACAATTTGTTTTCTACCTGAAAGATAAGAAGCAAGTAGTTTGACTGCACCTTGTGAAAAATGAAATAGCTTACTAAGCTTATCACATAAGTTTGTATGAACCACAGTGTCAAACGCCTTAGAAAAGTCTAGTAATACTAAAAAGGTTACCTTATCATCGTCCATACTTCGCCGTAAGTTTTCAGTAGTTTAAACCTCATATAAACCCAGTTTTTTAAACTTAGCGGCGTTTAATACGATAGCAGTTAAGCTGCACTCCGGAGACCAGTTTAAGTTTTTTAGCCAGGGTTGAAACACAATTTTATAATATTGACATTTCTTCGCTCTCAGGGCGCAGTAAATAACAAAAAAGAAAATAAAAATTAGCAAGAAGCCAGGAAAAAGGACATCATTCATGAAATGGATGTTAGAAGACGAATTTTTCGGAGAGCTGATCAAACAGCACCTGATGGATGATCAACGTAGTCGAATATACTGAATGCACAAGCGGGCTTGAAACGGCGATTACAATGTGTTGGATTTTTGGAAATATTTCCGGCTGATAAAAAAGGCACTTTGGAGGCTGATTCAACAGCAAATATAAGTTTTTGTGACATATGACATTAAATAGGTTTAAAACGGGTTACATTCGGTTTACTTACTTACTTACTTAGGTGGCGCTACAGTCCCGGGTGGACCTAGGCCTCAACCAATACGCCTTTCCAGTTAGCGCGATCTTTGGCTAACTGCCTCCAGTTGCGCACTCCAAGTTGGTTGAGGTCCCCTTCCACTTGCGTGCGCCACCTAAGGCGAGGTCTTCCTCTACTGCGTTGTCCCTCCGGGTTGGAATCGAAGACTCTTGGTGTCCATTCGCTCTACATGTCCCAGCCATCTTAGACGACTGATACGTGCTTTTCTCACTAGGTCGATGTCGCTGTAGAGTTCGCTGTTAAATCTCCTCCTCCAGAGCCCGTCAACGCAAACGGGACCTAAAATCACACGAAGAATTTTGCGTTCGAAACGACCAAGGAGCTCTTCATCCGACTTTGATTGGGTCCATGCTTCTGCTGGACTGGGATTATGAGGGTCTTATCTAGAGTCTCCTTAGTATTTCTCGACAAGGCCTTACCAATCAATTGCCTTCTTAGAAGTAACAGCGGTTGGCAAGTGTGATTCTTCGCTTGATTTCTAAGGTGATGTCATTTCCAGAGTTAATAGCGGAGCCGAGGTAGACAAAGTCCCGAACTACCTCAAAGTTAAAGATGTCTATCGTGACGTTCTGTCCGATTCGTCGATGTTGTGTGTCTTTTCTTGTTGACAGCATATATTTTGTTTTGCCCTCATTCACCACTAAACCCATTTTTGCCGCTTCTGTGCTGATACTTGCAAACGCACCAGTGACAGCTGGCTGTGTTCTGCCAATGATGTCGATGTCGTCGGCGTAAGCAAGTAGTGCCTCTGGTGTTGGCTTGTGAGTTTCGCACAATCTTCTCAAGAATTATATTGAAAAAGTCACATGACAGCGCGTCACCTTGTCTAAATCCTTTTTTGACACCAAAGGTCTCGGTGAGATTGTTTCCGACCTTTATGGAGCAGCGAGCGTTCTCCATCGTTACAATTGGTTTCAACTGTCCTAAATCCGCGGTTCAATCCATCTTTTATCCAGCGGGTTTAATGAATGTTTTTAAGCGAATATTAGATTGTCGGGTTTAAAAAATACGGATAAAATGGTCGGGTGTAAGATAAACCTTAACCTGACTTACACCCGGAGTATATAATAATATATGAGTTAGGTTGTTGGTTTCTGCCTTACTTTACAAATGACAGACATCGGCACTTTATACATAAAAGTTGCTACGAGTTGGAATAATTGGTACTTCCTTCAACTCCATTAAACCGCCGGTTTGTTACAAGTCTGTAAGCAAGTCTCGGCACGCTGCTTCTAGTTATTCAGACCAAGCGCTCTGGTATTCGCAATAGCTTGGCTTTTAAAACAGAGGTTTGGTCTTCCTTGTCGTCTCGAACCAGGCGACTGGGATTTGAAGATCCAATTATCCGCATTTGCGCGATGTAGACGAGCCTTAACAGTCGAGGTATTTCGCCTTTTTGGACTACATCCAACGGCTTAGTACAGCTCGGGGTTGTATCTTCTCCTTCATTCGCGGTCCACGCACACATCAGGACCGAAAATCCATTGAGGAATATTTCTTTCGAAAAGTAAGTCTATAATATGGAAACCTCGGCAGTGTAAGGGGCTAAACAAAAACACCAATAATAAGATTTACAGAAGCTTGAGCTGCTGAAAGTTGCATCCGTAAGACCGCCCATGACTCGAGAACGGATCGTCCGATTTGAGCAAACTTTTCTCTGTTGAATTTGTCAACGCCAAGGAAGTGAAATTTTAAAATTCTTCTTAAAAATAAATTGGCCATACGTACGGGGAATTTTTTTAAAATTTTGATGGCAATATACAGTGAGATCGTATTTGTCAAAAGTTCTGCCTGAATTCAATGATTAAGGAGTATCCTTATATTCTTACTTGAAATTGGATTTTTGGTTAATTTACGAAACATTGATTGCATTTTTTTGATTTTTTTTAATATTTCCAGTATGCAATATATTGTTTCAACGAAACTTCAAGCTTACGAACATTGAAAACGATATTTGAGGTAAAATGAACTACGCTTTATGCAAGGAAGTTCCTTGGCACGGGCAAAGCCGGCTGGGTGCAGCTAGTAGTACATGAAATGTATGATGTATAGTTTGATCAGTTTCTGAATTATTTACAGTCGAATCTCCGGTCATGCATTATTGTGCAACAGCTTATCACACACCAAACTCGAGGAATACGTTAATTATACAGCAAACCTGTCTTCCACATAGAATGTATGTGAGTTATGGTGCAAGTTACAAGTTGTCAAAAATCGATGGAAGGTGTTTACCAACTAAGCCGTCAAACAGTCTCCAATTGACTCCAACCAGGCCCAAAACGTTCCGTCCAATAGATCCCTACCAGGCTGCTTCCTTACTTCGGTAGAGTCATGTTCACATATTGGGAAAGAAGCGTTGATTTATCAGCTGAAGGTCGAAAATTGCACGTCGCTCAAGAACAACTGAGAATATTGCTGCTGTAGCCCAAAGTGTTGAAGAAAACCCAGGTTTGTCCATTCCTCGTCGTTCTTTTGAATTGGGCATTCCACAAACGTTTTTTATGGTCGGAGTTGGATGGTATTGATCTGGACAACGTTTACTTTCAACAAGACGACGCTACGTGCCACACAAGCAACGAAACCATTGATCTTTTACGGGAAAAGTTTCCGGGCCGTGTTATCTCTCGAAGAGGTCACAATTGGCCAACGATATCTTGTGATTTAACACCTTGCGACTTCTTCCTTTGGGGCCACATGAAAGATAAGGTCTACGCCGACAGCCCAGCGTCGATTCAAGACCTCAAAGACAAAATTCGTGAGGCTTTCGAGGACATAGGGCAGCCACTTTGCGATTTGGTTGTGGAAAATTTCATGAAAAGGATATGGTCCTGTATGCGTGCTCGTGGTGGCCATTTGGCTGATGTTGTTTTTCATTATTAACGGCATACCTTCATCTTTATTATGAAATAAACATCCGATCATTTATCTGAAAAAAATACATTTTTCTTTGAATACCAAAATAACACCTCTTATTGGAAAACCCCGTACATGCCACCTCTTTGAAGGAGAATTCAAATCTGGCGCCTAAAAATTGCATGCGCCATATTGTTTAATTATTTTACTAAAACAAGCTGTATAAATAACGAATTATCTGCTTAAAGGTTTGAGGATTGCGTATAAATACTTTGCAAAACAATAAACATTCACTCAATCTTCACGAATGAACAACCACGAGCTGACTTTATCAATTTGCAGGAATTGGATGTTAACCTATTCCAAAGAGAAGTCGTAAACAACATCACTCTGCCCCCAGCGACCAGAAATCTCACCAATGATGAGATAGATGCAGCCGTTGAAGGCTTCAAGAATGCTGTCAACAACGCACTCGATAAACAAAAGAAGCCCAGAACATCACGAGACAGATACAGCCATCTCCCAGCATATATTCAGAACCTGTACCATCATAGACAACGCCTCAGGAAGCGACTGCAAGGAATTCGGAGCAGGGAATGGAATACGGTCAACAGCGACTACCAGGCCGTGTCAAGCGAACTAAACTGCCTGTTCGCCTGTTGCTTGTGATTCTACTCAGTTGAGGTGTCAACAACATCCTTCTGTCGTTGAACAGCGAGTGCAGCACGATCAAAGATCAGGGCGGTCATAGATCAGGGCACTCATTCCGTAACTTTTCCAACAATTTATCGTCGAAACGATAGACCACCAAAACTAGCAACTAAGTGCTAAAATTACAAGTTTGACAGCTTAATCCAGTTCATTTTTCAGAAATGTAACGAAAGCTGACGTTTGTCAAAAATATTCGAGCAGAATATGGTTTATTTTGGTGGTGAAAGTTGCAAAAACGACATCGTTTAGACGACCGTTGATTTACGGAATCTGCCCCCAGAACTTTTCGTCCTCTAAATTGCTACAGTTTGGCATTCGGTCATCGTTTGGAAAAACAAGGACTCGGTCGACATTCGGAATGTATTCCGTTTGTACACTTTCCTTTATTGCCACGGCAATTATGATTGCAATTATAATATACACCCATTCTATCGCAATTTTTTCTTTTTACCATACACGATCCTATTAAACTACATCCTGGTCCTGGATCGCTGCTGGTATATATCTGCCTGGTACAACGCGAGGACAAAGTCAATTGCATGTGCAACAGCGCCAAGTAGAAATATTTACTACTACGGAGGAGGTAGCAATGAGTGTATTGGTCGACAAACTTGGCCAGCACAAGTTTACGTTATGGCGGAAGGAAACGTTAAACAGGTCAGTGATGGGTGATGCCAGGAAACCGTTGTTGCGGTCAGTATGGGGATAAATAACCCATCTCAAGAGAAGTGACAATACCCAAGTAAGAAAGTAAACCTTTTCTAAGAGCTTGACCCCAATACCTATATATAGATACAGACACATAGGGTTGCCATTAACCGGTAACTAAGGTTAAGACCGACCCAATAGCATTGATCCCAACTCCCGAATTTGCATTTCTTGTTCGTCAGCATTGATTTATGCTGACATGATAGTATTTCCGTCAAACATACGTATATGGGCAAATCATAAGACCCATAGGCTTTTTTGTATACGTTTAAACGGTTAATGCCCAAGAGTGTCGCACAAAGTTTTGTTTTTATGTTCTACTTAAAATCATAAATTAAAAATTGAAACTCTGCTCTCGGTTGTGTCGTATACCCAGGAATATTAATCATGTGCCTTCTTATTTACTCGTGTAAACCGGTTTCCATGTAATCAAGGTACATGTCCAACTACCCCACTAGTGCGGGACTTAGTTCAATTCATGCCCGACATCACATAGTCCGCACTTGATTACCATACGAATACGAATACGAATACGAAAACCCTTGCCCGTGCAGGTGGGGTAAACCGTATACGTACCTATAGACGTTTTTGCGTATGGCGTCGCATTATCCGTTGGCGTTGCGTATCCCCCGTTTGTTTAATTACAAGCACCCAAGCCTTCAATAAATTAATTTTATACTTGTCCTCGATCTGCAAAATATCTTAATGTTTACATATCCGATAAAGTATACGTGCTCGTTACTTATGCGGACGTCTCTATAAAGGCTGCCATACCTTTGCGCATGAATGTAAATACCCTCATCACGTTTCTGCTTGTAGGACACTAAAGGACAGTGGGCACAAGTTGTAAGGATACGAGCTTCCCCGTAACGGGCAGAAGCCGGTACTGTGGGGGTGCCATTGTACACTGGAACACATATGGCCAGTCGCCAGTGTGGAGAGTTTGTAGTTTGTGTGTGGGAAGCAATGGGGTAGGTATTTTAAAATGTAAATTTAGAGAATTTGTAAATATGTATATTTATGTAGGTATGTGTAGTGTACAGGCTCTGATGTTGCTCTGATGCTGATGCCGGTCTTTAATGTTGGCTAGTGTATGTGATGGGGGTGTGTGTACGCATTTAATTCAAAGGGATTTTCGGCAGGGGCAGTGGCAGGGGCACGATGGTGGGCGAACGATGATTGCTGCTGGAGTGGGTGGTCTTCGAATGTTGCAAATTACAGAAATCGCCATGGAAAGTGCCGTATGGTGCTTTTATGTTGATTTTAGTACATATGTACTGCTCCTGCAAAGGATATATGTACAATATAACATAACATAAGAATGTCTAGTCCACTATGCGTCCCTTGGAGTTGGTTTAAGTTAAATAACATTTGTGGGGTTGGAGGGGGGGAGATAATTTAAAATACATTTACTTACGTATCCCAGTGGGGTTGTGTGGAAATTTAGTTTCCTCCAGGACCACTAGCGCACACAAGGCTTTGGACATTCCGGCGATATTTGATGAAAATTAATTCGTAATTTGAAACATTAAAGTGCGAGTGTAGTGAGCATGGCCCTTTGCGTAAACTATCGCTTGAAATGAGTGTGGATAAGATGGCTGCCACATATACGGGATACCTATTCATTACGAAACTAAGACGCCCCGGAGAAACTGCTCGCTTGATTGCCTGTACAGTGAAGTATGCGAAACTAAGTCAAAAATCAACGTATAAATGTCAAAGGGACTAATAAAAACAAAACGGGCATTGGTGCGAGGAAAAGGGTTTGCTCAAGTGCTTAAAACTATGCACAGCTAACAATTTAAAGTGGGCAGGTGGTATAGATATTGAAAACAAAAACAGTGCCTTAGAACTTGGACCACTTAGCGAGCAGCTTTAAGGTTCAACTCCAGAAAACGAAAAATGTACGCACAGTTTGTTTTTGTACAGTATCACGCGAATGTCAATGAAACTTAATGCGTATAACTGTCCTAGAGAAGCGTCTTAATTTTGGCATTCAACTGTTCAACGAACGACCTACCTATTGGTAACAATTTCACTTCGAGTTGTTTGAAACTTCCAATTTTTATTTTTACAAGCATTCTATGGACATGGAATTGGAGACGTTCAAGTATCTAGTTTAGTAAGTCTGACAGCTCTCTGACTAGATGTATCTCGGTTTTGATTGGGGGAAATCGGTCAAATGAGCAGCTGTTTGATTTGACGTTTATGGAGGGGTAGCCGACGAATCTAGTCGTGAAATTCGTGACTGAGCACTAAGTTGGCAGTTCTCATATGTAACTGACGCAGAAAAAGTGACGTTACCGACCAATCTAGTTTTTGCGTTCAGGTTACATCTCATGCCGACCAATCTAGTCGACTTAAGATAACTAGATTCTTGAATGCGGCCATTATCTTGGGTAATGAAGTCATCGGCAGATGCTTCTATTTTTGCAAATGGCGGTCATTGTCAATTCTACTTTGACATTTGTGAAGCAAACAGCAGCGAAATATCTACACTTCAAGAAAACATGAATCGCTTTACTCGCACAGAATGGTTTTGATTTTTTGTTGCGGAATAAATTGGTCGGTGGGGTATGGGGTTGGCGCACCGTGAATTTCGGTGCAGATTTCCCTGTCGTCCGACAGCAACTGGACAACGACGTTTAGCCGCTTGCCTAGAAGAGTTTATGGGACAACATAAGATGCTGCCAGGTCTGGTCGGACCTGGAGCAACCGATCTCGTAGCTTTGGCTGAAGATGTCGCAGAGGACTCCGGAGTATCGGTCAGATCCTACAGAGCCGCTCAACGAATTTTTTGTGGGGGGCACTGAGGTTTTATTCTTTGGGCTACTCTAAATACTAGTAGATTTACCTGTTCGGTTCTCGTGATCTTTCCTTATCGTGGCAGAAGTCATGTGATGTCAGCATTTCTGGTGGCGCACTGATCTTCCACACTGAATGCTGACAATGTATTTGCTAAGTGGTTATGGGTGACACAGCCGGCAAGAGTTCTGGCAAAGTAGCCTTGCGACGTCGAAGTAGAGACTTGTTGTTGTTAGCTGCTTGGTTAAATTAAAAAAAGATACGAAACACACTTGAGTGACTTTGAATAGAGGAGGAAAGACTGAGATTAAATCTATCAGAGAAAACAACTACCTCCTTGTCGAACTTCGATGGAAAGATTTAAAAAGAAAGACATGCTGAACTAATATTTTAAATGTCATCATGTAACACGGAAGATTAAAGAAATGCCCAAAGCCCAATAGTAAACATGAAAAACTACGTGACACGTATTTTGGCCGGCCATCTTGTTTTCAACCTTTCAGTTGACATTTATGGAGGGGTAGCCGACGAATCTAGTCAAGAAATTCGTGACTGAGTACTAAGTTGACAGTTCTCATATGTAGTTGACGCAGAAAAAGTGACATTCCCGATCAATCTAGGTTTTTACGTTCAGGTTACAACTTATCCAGACCAATTCAAATTGACTATTTCACAAGCTGATCGAGATATCCTCGGCCGCTGCGGGTGAAATTTCCTTATAAGATATCCCTGTTTATGTTATGTTTAAATGAGTTAATTGTATACCCTATGCAAATGCATCCAAAATTAACAAAGAGCAGAGCACTTACTAAAAAATGACGAGAAAATGTATTTGTCACATTTTCTGGTAAATTTTTAATAAGTGCTCGGCTATTTGTTAATTTGCACTGTCACTCTTAAATAATAAAACTAATTAGCATCAAAACATGTCCTCTAAACATTTTAAGTACGAACAAGTTAATTTGCAGAAAATCGAAAGAACTTTCATTGTTTGTTTATCGAACAGTCGAACCCTTCTAAGTGGGACCTGCTTAAGTTGGAACACCTCTATTAGTGCGTAGAGGCTAGTTCTGCCGATATTCCGGGTGTTTCCAGGGTTTTCTTACTAATCTCCCGGTCTCCTGAAAATTCTATGAAATCTTCGGAATTTCCATTCATTTTAATATTCTTAAAAATCAAACTACGAATATTTAAAAAAAAAAAACGTTTTATTACGAAGAAATTAGATCAGCGCCTAATATTACTATGCAATGGATTTGGCATTACTCCTTTTGTTTTTGCACAGTTGCTTAAAACCGAAGAAAGCCATTCAAAGCCAAAGAGCTGAAAAATATAATAACGCTTATTAATGTTTTATCTCTCTGCATTTTTTCTATACCTACTGTATTTTTTTTGTTAATTCAATGTTTTTGTTATTAGGCGTTTTTTTGTTTAGCTTCGATCTCAGCAAAGCAAAGTAACTTAGCACACTTATTACAACAACTACTGCGAGTCTCGAAGTGTCAAGTAGAGCGCAGTTGTTGCAATTGCGTGCTAAAAATCCTACTTTACTTTGCTAAGATCGAAAAAATTTGCTTTGAACTATGAAGTAAAGAGGTTTTTATGATTCTCACGATTTGTTCTCAATCTCAATTTTTTTCTGAAACCTTTCGATTCGTTGGGAAACATTTCCAGCAACAATACAGTGGGCATCATTCAGGCGCGACTCCATTTTTCTCAAAAAAATCAGTTTGTAAAACTTTTGCCACCTCAATAAGTGAAACTTGTTTTTTTTTTAGAGTTTAACCTATGTTACTGAAGCAATTCTGCAACAAAAATCTTGTATTTCGCAACAAATTTTTGAAAGTATTTGCCCAAACACGTTCTATTTTTATGCAGTTCATTTTTCTCTCTCTTTCAACATGGCGACAAATCGTAATGCACCATTTGGTTAAGCGTAGTACGCTGCTCGAGCTTAACTAAATTTTATCTGGTCTTCGACTTTTCTCTCCAAACATCAGCTAAAGTCCTAGCTAAATTTTGACATAGAGTACGCCGTGGATGAGTGTCAGAGAAAACAGCTGTTCTTTGAAAAAATTTCCTTCAAAAATTCAATTCTCTCTTATTTCAACTACTATTTCTGATTCTAGGTATTTCTCGTCCATGTAATAATTAGAAAAGCTCATCCTTGCATACTTTTCCGCAACAGAACAACAAATACACAACGATCTGTCACAATTTAGCTTGAGAAAATGTGCCGACCCATTAAAAAGGCACGCTAAGTTTTGACAGACACATGAAGTACATTCTGAAACAAAAGTTTGATTATTTAGCTCGAGCTGCGTACCACTCAGCTAAATGGGTGGTGAGCTTACATTTAACTCAGCTAAATTCTGGAGAGAATTTTGTATGGGAGCGAAAATTTAGCTCGAGCAGCGTACTAAGCTTTAAGTGGGAAACTGGGTAACTGGGAGACAATCCTAAATGAGACTAAAATATATGGTCAATTACATTCCAATTAACCAGACTCAACTGTACTTCAGTGTTCAGTCTGCAGTAAAACGACGTAATATGGAAATGAAACTTTTTTATAATCCAAAAAAATATTGGATACAGCGAAATTTGAATGCCAATATATCTGAACTTGGCAGCACTTTTATCAAAACTGGTATACGCACACAAAATCGATAACATACAGTCGACTGCCGAAATTTAAAAATAGTTCCCGCCAACTACTTTCGATAGTTCTGATTCTGAATATGAAAGAAGTTATGTGTATGTGTGTATTTACTTTTGGCTGTTCTCTCTGTTGTGTAAAAGTTGAGTTATTTGTTTTATTCAAGGCTAGAACTATTTGCAGCAAATGTTGCTATTTTATGTATCCAATGTTGCAGTTTAGCTAAAGGATGTTTTTAAGAAGAAGGAGACCTTTAAATTGTATGTAGTTCCTTTTCTTTTTGCATTCGAAATACTGTAAGCTAATCCCCTAAATCTAAATGCGTTTTTAATTACATTCTGCCAAAAGCGTCGGGTCATAAAACATTCCGACGGCGACTTACCATCGGCTGCATAATTAACTTGTACCAAGAAAAATCACTTTTATTGATGCAATTATGCCGAGGGAAAAACTCATGCAAAACTAGGTCTAGGTACCGCCTACATTCTACCATTCCCAATGACTTATTCCTTTTTCCAAGAATACGAGGTACTTTAGCCTCTGTCCTCTCCCACCAAAGCCGAAGGTTAAAACAAAAAACAAAAATCGCGAATCTATTTCGTATGTTGTATCTGCCAACATTGGCTAATTATAAAATATTTCCTGGAATTCGGCATTTGTTTCTAAGCAAAAACACCCAGGTAGCAAACAACAAATCTACAACTGTGTCACATTCAAATGCATTTATGACATCCGAAACGAAAAATACATGTTATATTATATATCTATACAGGCACCTACACACACATTGCCAGTGGCAGTGTCAGATATTGACCATGGTAATTATCCACGACCACGACTAGTTCTGTCAGCCGGTAGGTATACGGATATTTCTCCACTGTTTGGTGTGTATTGTCAAACTGAGACAAAGAGACGAACCAGCGAAAAAGAAATACAAAAATTAAGAAAAAAAATAATTAAGTTCCTGCCACCAACAAAATGTCTATAGCGAGAGCTACACGGTGGATTCTTAAACCGTGGAACAAAAAAGCCAACAACAAAGAAATCATATTTACTTTTTGGTACATTCGTAACATGTCGAATACTCCCATACTCGTACACATGCATAGCACAGTAGGGCGGCATTTTCATATTTCATCTACGAGTATTCCATCCCGATAATGCGTACCCCCAAGCTAAGCTTGTACGCGTTTTAAACGCAAGCTCTTACACTTTTTTCAAAGTACATCTGCAATCTGAATGGACGAAAAATTATCCCACTCTGTAGATATAGGTTATGTCAGTCAGATAACTTATTTTTTGTATTTGCTGAAAATACGTTATTTTCTTATTTTCCACATAACTAAAGTAATAATTTTTTTTTGTAATTCCCTTCATAGGACAAAAACATACCACACACATCTGCGATGAGGTACAAAAATTCAAAATAACAAAACAAAAATCGAACGCATTTTTAGCAAACGCACATGCGATTTTCTCTTTTCTCTCCGACATGTGCACACAAATCCTTGAAAGAACATTTCTATGCGACTCCATGCATTTCTATTTGATCTTGGAACAGATAACCTATATACGAGTACATAGGAATTCTTTTGTTTGGGTGCAGATGCGTTTTTCAAATACCTATGCATGCATGAATGCACAGAAATCTGGGCTTTACAAGAATGCCGATGCCGATGCATATTGTAACACACACACACATTGATAGTAGAATCCTGGCGGGATATTCCCATTTTTTGTCTTTCCCTTGCTTTTGATCTTCTCGAGGAAGCTGCGTGTGCAGTGCGTATTCATATACTCCCTGTGTGAGACGAGAATCGATCATAGAGATTTTGCGTATGTAGTGGTTTATGTACCTGCCATATGTCCCCATTGTTTGTACTTCCTACTGTAGGGTAGGCTAAATAAATATGCTGCCAAGGAATTTCGTTGAGCAGCAAATTTAAGCGATTTTTATGAGTTTCTAAAAAGAAATTAAAGTGTTTGAAAATTTAACTGTTTGAAATTGAAGACAGTGCATTTAAATAAATTGCATCGGGTATTTAATTTAGGCACCCTATTCTCACAATGAACTTTATGCAGATTTTTGCCATGAACAGAAAAATGTGCCATGGATAATGTGTTTGGATAATTTACTAACATTAAAATGGCTACCTACCCCAGCTGAGCTTTAAAGTTGGCGAGAGCTATGTTGCTTACATTTCAATTGCTCCAGTTAATATAAAAACAAAATGGAAGAAAATCATACAACTGCGACTCAGGTTAGGCATATTTTTGCAACTGAGTCGCGCATTTTTAGGATATGCGTTTCGGTTTTGTGATAACTGGATGGAGGGCTACGGTGTCTCAGGCAGAGACTCTTCCGTTAAGTTAGCAAGTTCCAGTTTATTTGTTCTATATTTGGTTTCAAACGCACTCGAACTTAAAAGTGAATAAAGGTATTCAAAAACAACAAGTTCTCTTTTATGCATTATATGCCTCTTTATTATTTATCACTGACTTTTGAAGGGTTTTCCAATAAGAGGTGTTATTTTGGTATCCAAAGAAAAATGTCATTTTTTGAGATAAATGATCGGATGTTTATTTCATAATAAAGAGAAATGTATGCCGTTAATAATGAAAAACAACATCAGCCAAACAGCCACCACGAGCACGCATACAGGACCATATCCTTTTCATGAAATTTTCCACAACCAAATCGCAAAGTGGCTGCCCTATGTCCTCGAAAGCCTCACGAATTTTATCTTTGAGGTCTTGAATCGACGCTGGGCTGTTGGCGTAGACCTTATCTTTTACGTGGCCCCAAAGGAAGAAGTCGCAAGGTGTAAAATCACAAGATCTCGGTGGCCAATTGTGATCACCTCTTCGAGAGATAACACGGTCCGGAAACTTTTCCCGTAAAAGATCAATGGTTTCGTTCCTTGTGTGGCACGTAGCGCCGTCTTGTTGAAAGTAAACGTTGACCAGATCAATACCATCCAACTGCGACCATAAAAAATCATTCATCATCTCCCAATTCCAAAGAACGACGATGAATGGACCAACCTGGGTTTTCTTTAACACTTTGGGCTACAGCAGCAATATTCTCAGTTGTTCTTGAGCGACGTGCACGGGTTTTATTCTTCACATCACTAACTTGTCACATCACTAACTTGTCCCCACAGCTCGAATTTTTCCACCAATTTCTGTATTGCGGTCCGACTAGCTGCTTCACGACGACCAAAAAATGCTTTAGTTTTGCGAACTGTGACTGCAAGATTTTCACCAGTTTTGTAGTTAATTTTAATAATTTCAATGCGTTGCTGAAGCGTATATGGTTCTATTTTTAGTAATGGCGTAGTTTCTACTTGTCAAATGTCAAAGAATAAAAGCTTCAAAAGTGACAGCTACCGAAATAGCGGGTCATTCACAAAAACACCTCTCATTCCAAAACGCTTTATAAAACAGTTCCAATGCTGAATCCCGCCAGCAATTGAACTCATCTAGGAGTAACACATATGAATTGAGTCTGATCGAGCTAAGATGGTGGCTTAGCAGTAACGCGTTTTCAGACCTTCAAATTTTATGATTTTCCTTACAATACAAAACATTTTTGCTCATCGGGAAGTGGTAAAATTTGCGGCCCACTTAATTTGTTATGAAGGCAGCCAACTTTAACGTGGGTAGCGTTCACAATTCGAAAAGGTTCCTTAAAAAGTCAATTAATCCTAGCCCCATGACATGTCGCCTGTAACACAAAACATGAAACAATGTACGAAAGGATGAAAGGATGACTTTAGTAAATAGATCAGTGGAATGTTAAAATACTCCTTTTGATAATTTGTGTTGAAGGCGCCGTATTGCGTGTCACAATCTTCACTTCAAACACATTTTTCCTTTACAAAAGTCATCAAAACCCATTGCGTGTTGTTCTCTTATATTTAAAATAGAAAAATGAAAACGCCTTGATACCTAAAGTCAGTTTTAACGACATTGTTTTCTTAGAAACAAAAGAGTTGAAGTGCAAACCTGGATTTTTAAAAACAATGAAATGATGGTTCTGAATGTTACTTTTATTGGGAGTGTGATAATTAACAACACAGACGAGCATTTATGTATAGAAGGAGAGGGTTTTCAGTGAAATGTAGTACCCCTTGTAAATGTCATAGCATCCACTTCCTACCTTTCGAAACTAACTGCATTTGCCCGCTGATCCCGAGATCGATTTTCGTGAAGGATAAAGACGTGCGTGGGAATTTCTAGCTCTAAGCAAACAAGTTTGCCTCTGCCGAAGAAGGGAAGTCCTCCATCGACGACTAGAAATCCTCCGCACATAGTCTTCCCGTTTGACCCTCTCTAACTGACTTTTTCACAGAAAGTTCGATCCCCCTTTCCCTTGATCTTTTCCAAGAAAATATATATGCCACCTATTAGCAAAAAAGAACGTCAGCCCCAAGCAGATACCTACTCCTCTTTTAAGCACAGGTTAGGATAACCCTCAAATATTGAAATCGATTCTAAAACATTCACTTGACTTACAAATGAACAGGTCATATAATAAATGCTTCTACGGGTGCACCAGAAGCCTGGTAGCAGGCCTATGCCGAAATTAATACTTCCAATGAAACACAGGAGCATTGAACACCCTTTAAGATAGACAAACAATGCACTTAAACGGGACATCTGTTTTAGCTTTTTTGAAAACATGACAAAACAATTTTAACAGTTACAGACTACAAGTAACCATTATCTGCAAGAATCTTAAGGGCGCTGTTGGAAGTTATACATAGGGTAGACTTTTACGAGAGAAGATTTAAAAAAAAACACACACACGCAAAACTAAAAATCAACATAAGCTACATTTGCCCCACGTGTTTGATAAAATCAAACTCAAAGTTGTCGTAATACATTCATTATTCGCATAATAAAGCAAAGCGGTTGACTCACCCACCATGCTCATTTGTGCTGCTCCACCCCACTTTCACCGTCAAAATAAATAACAAAGAAAAAAACAGAAACTATCATTGCGATCTCATGGTATAGAGAATACTATGACTCACTGAACAGATTAATTTCTAAAGAAAGATACTGTAGATCTCTTACAGATGGCATAACTCAATGGAATGTCATTCGTTTCGCCTTTTAAAGTTTGCGCTTTGAACAATTGGAGAACATTTTCAAATTTAATTTCTAATTTTCGCCAATAATTATTGACACTTGGTCACATCACACAACTTCGGGCGATATTCTTTCTTATTTGTTTGACAGCACGTTGTGTCAACAGGTTTTTTTTACTTTTGTAGTAAGAATGGAAAAGACTGTCAAAATGGCAGTCTCTCGACAGATACATAGTTCAAAAATTCAATTCAATTCAATTGAGTGGATGAGATTGTCAATTCCTACAGCGAGATAGAATTTCTTCGCCGCTTTCAAAAGTAATTTTGAGGAGACCATTCAATTTCATTTAGTCGAATGTTGATACCATTTTAATATTCAGGACATGAAAACATATGCCAAATAGGACAATAAATTTCAAATCATCTGTCAATAGATAGTCAGGTGACAGACAGTTTTTCAAATTCTAAAGCTACGATTACACATGTCATAAAAGTTCGGCCATCCGGCGGTCACTTGTGTGACTTGCGAGAGAATGACGCTCGACAGGCGATCGCACATGGTGGGGACGTTCAAGTATCTAGTTTAGTAAGTCTGACAGCTCTCTCACTAAGTGTATCTCGGTTTTGATTGGGGAAAATCGGTCAAATGAGCAACTGTTTCAGTTGACGTTTATGAAGGGGTAGCCGACGAGTCTAGTCAAGGAATTCGTGACTGAGTACTTAGTTGACAGTTCTCATATAATGTAACTGACGCAGAAAGAGTGACGTTCCGGACCAATCTAGTTTTAGCGTTCAGGTTACATCTCATGCCGACCAATTTAGTCGACTTAAGATAACTAAATAGATTCTTGAATGCGACCAGTGACAAATTTAGCACAGTTGTTTACGTCATAATGACGTCGGAATGTCAAAATTTGACATGAAAAGTGGCATTGGTGGCCGTATCTTTACACCGAGAAATTGAGTAAAAACTCGTAAGATTCTCAGAGGAGGAGCAATATCTTGCTTTCGATGACGCACTCCTTTGAAAAAAAAAAAACTCGTAAAATTTAAAAGGAAGAGACCTAAAGTTTTTCGACTTCATGCCTTGTTCCCACCAAACTCGCGGTTTCGAAGAACTTTTACCGAAAACTCGTAAGTCCTTCCCACCGAGTTGAAGTGATTTCAAAAGTAAATTTTGGAAGTGGTTGGCAAATCAACTGTTTGCTGACGCAAAGTAATAGTGCTGAAAAGAGTACTAAAAATTAATTCTGAACAAATTAGGGAAATAATTGCAGCATTTATAATTATTTCCCTTAAAAATATTTCTAACTCTTATTTTGATTCAGATTGTTACAATTGTTTTGGCGTTTAATGTTTTGTCATCCATAAATGAACACAAAATAAGCCAAAGTTCACGCTGTAGGCTTGTTCAGTTTGATAAATCTATGGCGAAACCTCGGAGGCTTGGAAGAATTTTAGGAAACCTCGCGGTTTCGTTTGGCGGCAACATGGCATTAATCCGAAAATTCTGATTTTGCTCTTACGTTTATAATATACGTTTGTTTATAATTTATTTGTCTGAAAAACTGAACTGAAAAATAATGTGTTCAAAAAGGGCGTAATTGTTGCGACCTCTTTTGCCGACGACACTTAATTTTTTAATTTTTTAAGCGACTTTATGCAAACGTCAGCTCCTAACAAATCCATATCCCTTATAAATTCAAAAGTAGTAACCCCTAAATGATCACGATTAGTTGTAGCTTAGATAAAAAATATTTGTCCCGCAACGCCACGCACAAAATACCTCTCTAAGGCGAGGTCATCCTTAATGCAGCAAAATTCTGGCACCGACCATAAAAGGGAAGTGAAGAATATCAGTCTCTCCGAGAATTTACCAAAATAGGGGCTAGTGCGATGGGCTAAGATTTTAGTTGGAGATCCCCTGGTTTTGAAACCTCCATCTTATTAAGCAGCAGAGGTACCAGGGTTGCTAGTCCGGGGTTTCACCTCCCTAGATTTAAGGTTTTATTTTGGTGTACCTACCTATTCACTTTGTTTTGCCGTTCACAAAACGTCGACTCTACAGGGATAGGGCAATAAGTAAGCCTAGAGCCACCAAAGACCATGGAAAAGCTCCTTTACTGCTTGCAACACAAATGGAAGTCCTCATTAGGCCTTTGCAATGGGATATAGTCCTTGCCCTTCTGTATAAAAGTACTAAGCATCCCTATAGCTCTTTTATGAAATGCTAGCACAACTAAAAAAATTCTGCTGTTTACTTGGTATAAACAGTTTTATTTTCCATTAACCAAAAGACCGTAAGTTTTAACACAAATTCGTTAAAGAGTTGTTTGTACCTACCTTCGTACATGCAATCGATCTGAATACTAGACATGTCAAGGTAGTATGTTACCTTGAAGTCATATGCCTCTATTTTATACTTTTAATATTGTTTTCGTGCAGCATTATATATTGTTGGTCTAAGTAAGACTCTAACAGAGTTAGCTGGTTTAACTTTTCCTACAGATTAGGTACCTAAGGTACGAACTTTTATTTTTATTTTATCTATACCTACCAAAGCCTTGCATATTTGCTTACTAACAACAACTTATACCTAAACTTTATAAATTTAAAACGAAAAACCTTTTTTATAGTTGGGGATTTCCCAACGCCTAACTTTGAACTCTTACAAGGGCGTTCAAAAACAAACAAATTCAGTCTAGACTTCTTCGGGTGGTAGCCCATGTACCTGCCTACCTAGATTTTTTGAAAACGGAATTCTCAGACCTTTACCATTTCGAGTCTCTGCCGGGATAAGATTTCCTTTATTGTGGGAAATACCTGCAACTGCAGCATCTATACAATTCAAATGATGAAGTCACCCCCATCGAAGTACACGTAGGTACAATACCTACTGTACCTCCCACAAGACCTACAAACCACCGCAACTTTTCACTTTTCGTGTCACAATTTTTCCCGTGAAAATGGCGCCCTAACACGCAGCCCTTACTGCTTCGTGCGAAACAATAAGTTACAAAAATTCCAACGTGTGATAACTTCATCCATCATTAAGCACCCATCTGCCACCATTCCGATGCCGATTCCACCTTCATCAGGCAATTTAACCCGACAAAAAAAAGGCGTCCACCTTCAACCACCAACCCTATGCCACACTCGACTAGCAAATGCAAAAAGAATCCCTCGGTAGAAGTTTCCCACCGAGTCCGCAGCCCCAGCAGCACCCGCCAACCCAATTTGTCTGCAGTTCGGTCCCATCCCAAAACCCAAGTCCCTAAATGTGTGCCTCTCTCACATGTGCCCGACTAAATGCATCGCAATTCACAAGGTCAAATGCGGATACCGGGGGATATCCACTCATTCATCTCTGTTCGGTTCCTGGTGTGTGCACTGTGCAGCACTTGGAAAGAGCCCCCGCTCTGTGGGACACTTCTGTCAAAGGACCCACTTTCCGAAGAAGAAGAAATAACTTTCTTTTTCTTTCCCAAACTATCTTTGAATTTCACGAACACGACGGACTTTCATTTGTTTATCTTGAGTGAGAAAAAAAAAATACCAACGTCTCATTGTTTTGTGCATTTCGTCGTTCTCTCTGGACTCTCATGTCTCATTCAGAATCAAATACATAATGTGCTGGCTGACTGCTGAGGTCGAAGTGTTTTTCGGCGTTTATCGTGCTCTTCTTTTTCTTTTTGTTGTTGTGTAGATGCAGGGAATGTAGTAAAAGACGCGAGACCATGTGCTACCGACGACGACTGCCCGCCCGGCCCGGTCCAACATCTTCATCTCTTCTGCTGCTAAGTTGTTTACCGAGCAGTGAGTTTCAGATCTGAGTACATAGCAAGAGAGCCAGCGAAGAAAACAAAAAACAAAACCGAAAAAAGTTAACAAAAGCATCGTCGCTTCTCTTCATCTCTGGCGAGTTTTTCTCCGATTGCCAGCCCCAGCATCCACATCCACATCTGTGCTATGTGTGGAGAGAATGTGTTTTTTCTTTTTCTTTTTTTGTCATCGTCATTTGTCCAAGAGTGGATGGACCGCGTATATTTTGTTGGTGATTTTTTGGCATCACTCAGCTCGCAACACAAACACTGTCATTTCTTCGGCAAAGCATAGACCCAAGGAGAAATGCTGAAAATACACCGTGACCGTAGTTGTACCAGAGTCAGTCTCAGATCTCAGTATTGCGAAGCGCGAGAGAAACACTCTCACCACCGACACCGAGGCCAAGCCCGAGACTTTTTTTGGCATTCTTCTAATGTTCTATTGTCTAATGTCCGTTTGGAAAAGAGTGGAATGGAGGATACACCAAATCAAAAAAAACACACACTCAGCCAGCCGCGTCGTATACGTCGATATCATATGGAATGTCCAGCAGCCATCAGCGGCATTCGCCTGGCAGTAGTGGAATGTGGCGAAAAATAAACGAAGGAGCGTACACGAGTTCGCTCCCATGTGTTCGTGTTCGGCTTCGTTCGTAGGCTGGCCTGGCCAGGTAGATAAATGCCCATGTGTGTGTGTTACCAATCGCATTTGTATGAGTGTTATGGAGAAATTTCGTATACTCGTGTATTGGTGGATGGATTGAGGATGGTTTGAGTTTGGTTGATTGTGCCCTCTTTGTTTTGTATTGTAAAATGCGGACGGTGTCGTAAAACAGAACCCGATCGTCATTTGTATTTGCAACGTCGACCAGGGCAAACGCTTTTTTTGTTTTTTGGAAATTTTTGTATTTCTTCAATTTTCGGCTCGTTGGCTTATTAAAAATTATTTTTTTTTCCTTTCAACAATTAACACTTTTTGTTCTCAAAATTAATGCAAAATTTTAATTATACAATCAAACATATGATTTCTAATTTAATTTATTTTTTTGTTGTTTGGTTTGTTTTTTTTGTTTTATTGTTTTAATTCATTTCGAATCGAAGGCAAATAAGTACACGAATAGTAACGACAAAGTGCAATCGGTTAACAGTTTGATTTTGAAATTAATAACGAACAGACGTGAATTTAAATTGAACTCTCGAAGTGAAATGTGTTAAATAAAATACAGAAAAGAAAAGCAAGTACACGAAAAGTGGTAGCAAGCAAGCAGCAGCTACAAGTGTTTTTTGGTTCTTTAAATATATTTTTTTTCTTTCTTATTTTTGTTTTGAACGGCGAAGAGAAAACAAGCGAGACACGGCAGAAACGATTTAGAAAGTGTTTTCCACAGTGTTTAGTGTGTGGTGCGCGGGATACAACGACATTGTACGTTACATACAGTTGCTTGTAGAATATTTTTGCGTACTGTTGTGTTAGGTTTTTTTGTTTTGATCGCAAGTAACTATAAAAATAAGAGAAGAGGAGAAAAATAATTTGGATAACAATTTAGTATGCAAAAGAACACCGAGGGGTGAATAACGAAAAATAGTAAAAAAAAAATAAATATAAAATAAATATACCTACCTATAGTGCGTGAAGTGTGTGCATGAGAATGAAATGAGCCTCAATTGGAGTATAAGTGACTTAACCGCGACAAGTTTACAAAAATCCGAGAGCCCATCATTAAGCGCCGTTACTGTGCCACTGATAGTTGAAGGAAATTATTCGCCACGGAAAATTGACTCATCGGAGACGGGTGAAAGAGGAAGCACCGGGGAGCGGGAATGTGCGCCAGTCGACACTTCTGTCTATCCGGAAAAATCATTAGTTCCCTCGCCCAATGTGGAGGAATATACGGCGTCAACCATGGCTGGAATTAAAACCGAGATGCAAGCTCTGCATGCGGTATCAAACAGCACCGTAAGTGCAGCCGCCGACTCTAGTGACAATCAGCCGCCTACACCAACGCCAGATCATCAGCCGCCGTCGCAGCATCACCATCATCAGCAGCAGCAGCAACAACACCATCATCAGCAACAGCAGCAGCAACAACACCATCAGCAACAGCAGCAGCAACAACACCATCATCATCAACATCCGCTCTATGGAAGTGGCGGTAGTATAACAAACTCAAATCAAATGTATCAAGATATGCACTCGTACCACCCGCCTGCCGGGTCTTACTTGGGTGGCTATGAGCAATTCTATCATGCGTCACCAGCCGGTATGGATTACGGCAGTGCCATGCAACAATTGCAGCAAAATCCGGTTCTGTCATATCAAATGCAGAATCAGCCACTAACAGGAGCGGCCTCACCGCACGCCGATTTCAAAGTTGCGCCCTCATCGCAGCGCTTTCATCCGTATTTGAGCAACGGAGGTTTGCACCATATATCCGGAGCGCAGAATCACTCGGTCGGAGCAGTGGTAAGTGCCAACAGCAGCGCCGCTGCAAACAACGCGAGCAGTTCAGTGTCCAACAGTTCGCTCAGCCCCCGAGTGGTGAGCTCATCTAGTCCCTCACAGAATACTTCGGCCGCCAACACACCCCATCATGGCATAGGCGATGTGAATCCGATGACCAATCGCACACCGACGCCATCAGCCTCGAAGCAATGCAATAAGTGCGGCTTGATGTGCCCCACCGAAGCGGAACTCAACGAACACTACTCTACCGTGCATGCAACTCAGACCGGGGAGGATTGCATAAATTCCGTGGAACGTTCAGCGTCCTCGGCCTCCGAACGAAGTCAATTCCATCCGTTCGCTCCGTATATCAAGGAGGAGCCGCCAAGTTCGGATATCCTCGATTTGGACTCGCAAAAAATGGTCTATCCACCTCAGCCCGAGGGTGATGTGGTCAATCCGGGTATGCACCCAATGCAACGTCCAATGGCATGGTCTCAGGAATTGCATCCAGCCTACATGCCAGCACCGCATATGACGGAGAACAAGCACGCCGCATACTATTCCAAACAAGAGTTCACATCGATCAAGAGCGAATTCCACCCAATCAAGTCGGAATATGTGTCGCCGACGAACTTTGGAAATACGGTTTTGAAGCCTGCCGACTACGGTCAACCGATTGCGCCACAAACTAGACCAGACGAAAAGTCATTCGCCAGCACAGATTTGGCCACCGGCAACAATCCGGTATCGTCAAGTCCGTCGGAGTTCCCGTCGACTACGACGCCACAAGATAACCTGACTCAATACCGGGGCTTCGAGCCGCCAACATCGTCACTGCCAAGCAGTGGCGGGTCCACAAAAAGTGCCACATGGAAGTCGAACGAGGCGCGAAGGCCAAAGACATACAACTGCACCGCTTGCAATAAGTGGTTCACGAGCTCGGGCCACCTGAAGCGCCACTACAACACAACGCTGCACAAGAATGCGGTCAAGTCCAGTGGCCAACCAGATCCGGCCACAATGCCGATTAGCGCCCATCATCACCCGAGTCGAGATCCGAATTCCAAGCACAGCCGCAATAGCCAATCGAGGCAGCCGCCTCCTATACCGCCGGAACCACCCAGAAGCCCGGACTTTTCATCGCAATATACAGCACAATCGCCAAATGGATTTCCACCACAGGCCCAACAGCAACAACAGCAGCAGCAACAACATCAGCAAGCGCAAGCGTTTCAACAGTATCATCCACAAAGCAATTTAAACTCTTCTGTGAACGGTCACCCAAACGGGCTAGCAGGTCCCTCCGTCCAAACCTCCCAACCGAGGGGCCTGCTGACCATTTCGAGCACAGAAGTATCCATCATGGATCCGGAGGAGGACCAGCTTCTCACCAACAACAACAACAACAGCCTCCAAATGCCGGAGGAGCAATACCATCAGCAGCAGCAGCCGGCAGTACAGGAGTCCAGTCCCAACAACAGCCCCAACAGCAACCACAGCAGCAGTCTGGAGGAATACCAATCAACCATCAGCCTACAGCAACAGCAGCAGTCGCAGCAGCAGCTGCTGCCGCCGCTGCAATCCCCCCATATTATCTCCCACCACCAATACCGGGAGGTCCACCCCATCCACCACCAGCAGGAGCCCACCATTTTCAACACGGCCACCACTATCCACAGTATAATGGATCAGCAGCTGCAGCCGCCGCAGCAGCAGCAGCAGCAATACATCATCAGCCCTTTGGCTATCAACACCACCACCCCCATCACTCTCAACAGCACCACCACCACCATTCCATCATTCCAACATCTGCAACAACCGGTGGCGGAGCACCAGCAGAGCTATCACACTATTATTGGTAATGACGGCCTCCCGCAAGACGCCAGCATGCTTCAGCTCGGCTCATTCGTTGACCTAACAACGCTGACAGGTTCACATGCATTCCCAGGAAATGGTCAACACCATTTGCCACCACATCACCAGATGGCCGTACTGGATGGCAACGGTCACATTGTACAGCTAATACATCAGTCCTCGATGGTGGATATCCAGCGCTTCTCCGGCGGAATACCCTCGTTCAAGGATAATCTAATAGAAGCCACTTCGCCATCAGCCCCCGACTCATATTACAACCGAATGTCGCCGTTTGGCAACCAAAGTTCGCCCCAGGAAGCCGATATACCACCGATGCACACCACCGCTGCAGGGCCACAAAGCGATCTATCGAATCCGTACTCACCCACGGTCTCCTCTTCTACTACGACAACGAATCAAGTACTCACCGTAAAGGAAACAACCCCCCAACCCATCAAGAGGGCAGCCAAACGCAAGAGGGAAACCTCAGACAAAGCATCGTCCACCACCCTGCCGACGGGACGCATCAAGTGCATCGAATGCGACAAGGAGTTCACCAAGATCTGCTACCTCACTCAGCACAACAAAAGCTTCCATTCCGGCGAACAGCCATTCAGATGCCAAAAATGCGGTAAGCGCTTCCATTCTGAAGAAATTTATGATGCCCATTTAGCCAAGCACAAGTCGCAAGACAAGCCGCACAAGTGCGATATCTGTCCCAAACAGTTCCACCACAAGACCGATCTGCGCCGCCACAAAGAGGCCATTCATTCCGGCTTCAAGGCGCACACCTGCGACATGTGCAACAAAAGCTTCTGCCGCAAGGATCACTTGCGCAAACACTGCGACATTCACAACCGCCCAAAGCCAGTGAAAAAGTCCAAATCGGCTGCTAGTCGCAAACAATTGCCCGATGTGAACCCCTCCGCAGAGATTTTCCCCTCGGAGCATGACTCCATTCAGATTTCAAATGTCGAAGACAGCACAAATTCCTCCTCGCAATCGCACCGAATGCCAAAGCTCGACATAAAAATCGAGTCCTACTCCATGGCTGGCGAAGAGTTGGTCTACATGTAGTGCCGCTACTCCCCCTAGACCTTAAGATATTTATTATTTTTATTTTTATTTTTTGTTTATTATTTCGTGTTAACCTCTTACATCTTCCAAACCAAATGAAATCAGGTAACTCTTAGCTCATAGTTTAGTTATTTAAAAATCAAGTCAGCTCTCAGGATCAGCCATAAGTAACAATAGCCATAAATAAACCACCACAAATCATAACAGATCTTCCAAAAAAAAATCCAAAAAAAAAATACTTAAATTTGTGATCTCAGGAACCACCACCATTAAATGTTAAACTTAACGAAGGTTGTATACCCAGCTTAAAGTATAAACACTCTAGTACATAAGTTAAAAAAAATCCCATACAAAAATATACGTAACAAAAGCTTTCTCTTGTAAATATATTTTTAAATTTTAATTTTCGTTTGTTTATTACAAGCCATGATATTAATTTTGAATAATATAATTATTGTTTAGTTCATCGTTAAATTAAGTCACAACAAGACGTAAAAATATCGAATTTTGCTGAAATTGCTTTGTAAAAAAAAACAAAAAAACACAAATTATAATTAATTAAATAAAAACCATGTATGTAGCTTTATTTGATATTTTTGTTCGTTTCTTATTATTTTGTATGTTATTTTTTGTAAATCATTTTATAATATGTTTATAGATGCCATTTGAAATTAATTATTACAAGTCGAACAAAAAAAAAAATATACATGCGAGATTCTCCAAAAATTTCTTTTGAGTTTTTATTTTTCTTTATTTTTCAGATTTTGTTTCTTCTTCTTTGCTTTGCTTTGTTTTCTTCATTTATATTTTTTTTTCTGTGTTGTGTGTTCGTTCAGAATTGATGATGGTCTCTCGAATTCGAATCTCGATGCGAGGATCTTTTCTGCTTGTATTTGTTGTATTTCCTGGAGATTAGGATTTGCTTTGTGTCTGAGTTTTAGCACTGCACGATAAAAGAAACAAAAAAAAACATATACCTACATACATTTACAAAGAAACCAGTTTGAAAAAGAAAAGAAATCGAAAACATAAAAAGCAGGTTTTTTGTGTAGGTAGATATGGGTGGACATTAAACAAAAAAGGTAGGCAGGTAGTCACTTGCTGGGGAAAGAAAAGGAAGTAGAATTATTGTCCTTTTATTTTGTCGTCGAAAAATGTTTTGGTGTTTTCTTCATTTTTTTTCGTTTTCTTTTTATTGTACATGCATATAAAAAAGGCAATATTTACTTATCAATAAAAACCTGACTGACAAAATTAGTTGCCATTGCCACAATCTTAAATCCGAGGAGTGGGGTGTATGCGAGACCGCATTAATATGGCAAATATTTAATTAACTGAAACACTGCCATGTCCCCATTAGAAATGATTTTGATTGGCAAAGCGACCATATCTGAGATAAACGGTTTGACATCACTGGCGCACATCTATGATGGAAATAAAACAAGGCTGGCCCCATTTGTGTGTCGCTTGGTGTAAAATTTCCAAGAAAAAATCACACACACATGGCAATAGTTGGTGCTGACATTTTTCAAATGTAACTAAGGTACCTATTTGATATGCAGTGACGATAATCAGATTCTACTGAAGTTTGATTTTCTCCTAGAACTAAGCACGCTCGTTGGCTTTTCTAGTCAAAATCGAAAGGGCTACCAAAGTACCTACCAAATGAAAATGACAGTCGTGGTAATTAATGAGAGAGATAGGAAAAATAAAAGAAAGCTCTTCCAGTGCGGAGAAGCATAATAGATATTTGTTTATTGGACGTTTTCCATTGGGACTCAGAGAAATTACTTTTTTCAGAGTCAGAGCAATTTGTCGAATCTCGATTTCTTAGCAAGATTTTTTGATATAGCACTGAACTCGCACTGGTACTAAAAACCTGTGTTTGACATGGCTTCTAGGGCACCCTAGTTGTGCCCTGAACTGACCCCATTTAATTTGTCGGGCAAGAATTCAGTGCTGAGTTTTCCTGTCATTTCGCTTGCTGTCATTCATCTTTAAACTCATCATCTATATTGCGAACACTTTTATCAACTATTTGCATTATGGCAAACCCAAATTCCGAATTGAGTTCACTCATTTTAAACAATAAACGGAAAAATATGTTGCCAAAAGATAAATATATTTGTCAATATCAAAAACTGACAGACTTCAGGGCAACATTTTGTCAGGTTTTTTGACAGGGACTTAAAGAAGCTGTCACTTCTCAGTGCGCACTGTGGACAGTAGTACTAGCCATGTCAAACAAACCTACTTATATGTCTTTAGGCGACTATAGTCTGTGAAAAACAGAGAAAAATTTTTATTATTTGGCCGGTGCACAAATCACAATTTAAGAACAGCTGACATTTTGTCATATTTGCACTTGTTTTTCATATGCGAACATCAAAAAAGTAACGGTTTTTGTGAACAAGCTACAATAAACATAACAACATAATTATAACATCAAAACGAGTGAATGCATTCAGATACACAAAAAATTCTTACATAGACGTTTGATGGGCTGTTTTCTTTCATGATGTTTCAAATGAACAATTGGGGACGTTCAAGTATCTATTTTAGTAAGTCTGACAGCCTCTCACTAATGGCGTTTTTCATTGAAGATTCGAGAGAATTGCCCGAAGTTCAGAATGCAACAGTGGTAGACTGTTTTTTTTTTTTTTTGGTTGCGCCAATGGATGTGGTAATGCCCGTGCTGCCAACATGCACGATTCGCAAGCCCGAATAATCGATGCCAGGAATGCGCCTACGTACTAATCCACACCCAACACACTTCAACCACTATCCCCGCGGGACTACCGTTAGGTATTACTTCGCGGGGCTGGTTAGCATTCAAGCTATTCGTGTTGTGTCACCTGTTTCTGGTATTTCTGCGGCCTCTAAGGCTTCTACTGTGGCTTACAGTGGTAGACTGTAGACACCAATATGTGTGATTTTATTTTCTGTTGTTTTTTTTGTTTTCTACAGTAAATATGAATATTTTAATAGGCCAAATCAATACATTTTAATTTGAGTTTACATTTTGCACTCTTAATTGTATATTTTCGGATCACAAGCGAAAAATTTGTTTCTAATAACATACCAAACATTTAAATCTGACATTTTGCTAGTGTGTGTTGGTGAGTTCAGGGCAATTCTTTCAAAATATTCCGGCCGCTTCTTTCGTGTTAAGAATTGACCTGGAAAGTGGACTTTTTTTTTGAATGAAATATAGAATACATAGAAAGAGCACTTCTAGATTTGCTCTTTTCATAGAAAGGGCACTACTTTTCTTCAATCGAAAACGCCATAAGTGTATCTCGGTTTTTATTGGGGGAAATCTGTCAAATGAGCAGCTGTTTCAGTTGACGTTTATGGAGGGGTAGGCGACGAATCTAATCAAGAAATTCGTAACTGAGTACTGGTGTCGTCTTCCATTGGGACCACTAAAAATCTTTTTCAGATCTCAGATTTATCGCGGCTCATGGAACATGCAACGAAATTGATCTGCTTTTGTGAATGGATTAGTGCGTTTTTGACAGCAATATTAGCTTTTGAAAAAAATCAGCTATGGATATCGACTTGAAAAATGTTTTCCCTGTTGTAGACACAAATGGAGTAGTTTCGGTGATTCGTAGTTTCCAGATGATGAGGAAGACAATAAAGATAATAATTCCTCCAACATTATATCAATTGCTTTTTATGTATTTCTTTATTTTGCTTTTCACGAAACTTTGCGCATTTGTTTTCAAAGCAAACTTCTTGCAATGACGTAAAACAGCTGTGGGTATTTGTGGCAGTATGTGTAAATCTGAAAAATTATCGAGATCTGAAAAAAGTGATCCGAATCGAAAAAAAGTTTGATTTTTTTGCCCAATGGAAAATCACATAAGTTAACAGTTCTCATATGTGGCTGACGCAAAAAAAGTGACGTTACCCACCCATCTAGTTTTTGCGTTCAGGTTACATCTCATCCAGACCAATCTAGTCGACTTAAGATAACTAAGTTCTTGAATGCGGCCAATATGTCAAACAGACTGAGAGAGGCACTAAAACATATCTTGGTAAAAGAAAGAAAAATACACAACTCCTTTCGTCACCGCTCGTCGTCTTTCTTGGGGGGAGAATTATCTGCAGCTGGCTAATTGACTATCATGTTTCATGTTGGTATTGACCTGCCACAAGCTCGGCCAATGCTCAATTAGCATTTGAAACACCTTAAGACCCAGAAAATTGTATATCGAAGAAAGTTTTTTTAGACCTTTTTTGACATGTTTTCGGACTCCAGTTTTTTTTATCTAATACCCCCGCACAGATTACAGTCTTGAAATTCTTATAGCCGCATTTGAATATTTAAAACTTTTGCTTGTGTATTAACTAATAAGGTCGTAGTATTTACCTTTTTCTTGACATTTGCCAAAAATCGTATAACAGTGCTGCGTCTTACACGTAAATCGTAACGCAAAATTCCATATGCATTATGTTTTCTTTAGGTTGTTTTTATGTATGGACTCAAAATACTAGTGAGTTTTTAAGTCTAAAATATAAACATGAACGTTTTTTTTTAGTCAAGTATTTATCGATTGACTAAAATTAATGCTTGAATACTCATTTGACATTATAAGTTGTATACCGTTGACGTAGTTCATATAATGACCTTAACGACGAGTTTTGCAATTCCTTTGCTTGACATTTTAAACCATGAATAGGCAATAGAATGACATTTTAAAATATGTATTACAAAAAAAGGATCACGAGGGTTATACTGCCATATTGCTCAATCAAAATAGATTAACGACACGTGGCTTGGCATACGACAGCGATGGATTGCGATGATGGATGGCAATGTGTGTAATGTAACGTTTCATACGATGGTCCTACATTTTCACTATTCTATTAAATGACTAGTTTTGTAAGTAACGGAAATATAAAAATTCGAATATAAAGATCACTTTAATTATGTTTAAGCAATAAGCCTGTGGCTGCTTTCGCTAAGTGCCACGCCTCATATTTTGCCAATTGCTTGGAATTTGATCTATTTAAAAAAAATTAAATGTCGTCCGTTTGTGCACGCATAACTCGAAAACGGATCGTTCAATTTTCAGCCTTAAGAATTCTTATTCGCCCAACGAAATTCTTATAATATGCGAAAACAAAGCTTTAAGGGGATGAAAGTTTGTATGGGAAAGCACACTTTGAAAAAAATAAACTGGATAGAAAAACAAATACAACAAAAAAAATTTTAAATTATATGAGTGACTGATTTGCGACGGTTTCAAGTCTCATTTAATCAGAAGTTTAAACCTTTCACGTCGCAGTCGTAATGCACGAGGCACTGCGTATGGCGAATGCATTTGTAAAAACAAAAATTCGGACAAAGGCTCAGATCGGAATTTAATCGTAGACAATCGAGCGAACATGTCGCAAGTTATTCACAAGAACAAACTGGACACCGAGATAGACAACAACGCAACCGGAATCAGCAGAACAGCACGATGTTTTTAGTATCTACGCTGCACATTGACTTTGACATTTTTTGTTAATGATTCGAAAAACCGCCAGGTGGCATATTTGATGCACTTGCCATTGCGCAAAATGACAAGTGTACTTTTCGTTACGCCATTCCCAAAGAATTGACTTGAATCTCAAATCGAATGTCATTCATGCGATGATTTTGAAGGAAAAATTCAAGATGTTCCCATTCCACGAATTCCGCTTATTTCATACTATTTGACATTCGTATTTAAGCGTCTTGAAGCGTCTTTTCGCTTTCGCTATTATAATAAATTAGCAAGGACAATCGCTGTAAGTTTGTTGCATCAATCTAAAATTCCCATGTTTCTCACATGGTCAATAGGGTAGTTCGCGACAACGTCAGTGTCAAATGAGAAGAAGAAAAATCCAAGTGACAGCTAAAAAACTTGTAGGAAAACAAAACGGATTTTGTATAGATGTAGTCTAATTATGTTAAAAAATTACTGAAAAGTGTATAAAAAAGGGCAAAAAACAAGGTAAAAGCATTGTTGAATTAAAAAATTATGTTTATCAAACGTATTTGATAACAACTGAGAAGTTAAATTAACGGCATTTGTGCGCTTTTCAACAATATTTGAACAACACAAACACTACTCTGGCCATTATAAACCAGCTTTGTTATCCTACAAGTTTGTTTGACGTTTGAGCAAAAAAGATAGCCCATCTGTGAAAGGATGGGCTTCGCGAAACACTCTATTGTATGTGGCTTGCTCATGTCCCACTTTGTAGATGTACGCGGAACAGAATAGAACGAATTGAACGTCAATCATTGCGGTTCGATTGAAACCCATCGACATTGTTACACTTCAGTTAAACTTATGAATAAAGAACTTGAATTGACCGAATTACATGAAGCAACATGTGCATGATCGGAATTATGATTTTCATTATATTAACGAATTTGGGCGGAACGAAGTTCGCAGGGTCAAGGAAATCCCGCTTGCATACTCAGTTGACATTTTGAAGTGGTTGACGTTTTACATGAACTATAGGTATCCGAACTACCTACCCCATTTTTATACCCTCCACAGGAAGGCATATTCACTTTGGCATTACATTTGAAACGCCAAGAAGGAGTCCCCGGGGCCATAAAGTATATAATTCTGAATCAGGATCACATTCTAAATCGATTTAGTCCGTCCGTCTGTCTGTCTGTCTGTCTATCTATCTATCTGTCTGTTTGCTGAAAGCACGATAGCGCCCAAATGAATGGACATAGGCGAATGAAATTTGGTGAAAAGACTTCTTTTTATCGTCGTCAGGTTGATATTAAAATTGGGCTATGTCGGTCAAGTAGTTACCTACTTGGTACCTCCCTTACAAAACCAATTTTGCATGACTTGTGTGCAGTGGAGGGTATCAAAGCATCTGCCAGGCCGAGTATAACACTTTTACTTATTATTTGTTCTGCTGTCATTGTTTTCACTATTCAAGCGGGCATCATAATCGTAAAAATTGACTATCAAAATTCGAGTTCTGTTCGGGGTGCTAGTCTGCTTGGGCGCTGAAATATTTGGAAGCCGATCCCATTATTGGCCCACAAACTATCTTCATAAGCAATTTTGGTCGATTCGAATAGATTTTGAATAACCAAACTAACTGTCAGCTTATTTTGGCTAGGTATTCGAAATCTGTACAGGTCAAAGAAGAGTTCTTTTGTACAGGCGGTGATCCAAGAGGTGCAATTTCGAGTATCGAGTTGAGCAGACAAAATGCGACTAATGTAATGTGATATGTGACTAAGAATTCGTTTCGCAAGGCTCAAGGCTTATCCAACGTAAATGTGTATATTGCCAAGAAATTTATTTCGTTCCTAAAGTATTTTTTTTAAATGAAAAAAAATATAGCTACGTATAGTTTTCTCAACTATAGGGCGACTTAAATTGTTTTATTAAAGTGGATGGTAGGCAGCAATTGGACAAATCGCATCAACCTGAGTATCAAAAGTTATACTTAGTTATTAAATTTCTTTTGCATAAAATAAACAAGTTATAATGTGTATAAATATTTTTCTAATTGTAAAATATTTCTTTCTTTACAGATTGATAGTGCAACCATAGTGTGAGTCAAAATGTACTACAAGAAACCACATACGGAAGAAAAATAAAGTAGCTAATGGCAAATAGACATATATAAAACACAGGGATGAGCTAAAATTTTGTAGCTGTAAGTCGACAACCATCTGATATTGTAAATTATCTATCTCTTCATATTATTTCTCATGCAATCCCTTACAAACATTTAAACACTTTTGTTGTTGAAGTGCTTAATTTAGTTTTGTTTAATATACCTATACCTTGCATAAAACTATTTTCAGTTTTGACTTCAAACAAACGATGAGTAGAAAGTAAAAACTAAAAATGGTTTTTGTAAGGGTGTATTGTTTATCTGTTGATGTAATCATATCATTGTTATTATAGTGCATAATTTGTCACAATCGTGACCACAAACAATCAAAACTATATATTGCAATAATATTTTCGTTTAGGATATACCTACCTTTTTAAATTTTTATTATATTATTATAACACAAAACGAACACAGGATACTATATTTAAGTCTATGATAAAAGTTGAGTTTCCGATTACTAGATATTGCATGGTTATCATTTCACGAGCAATGTGTTTAAGGCATCCCACTTTTGTAGTAGGTATCTCCAAATCGTCGGATATACAACCATCATGTTCTGATTCCAAACAAAGATTTGGTAACTATATTTAGAGGGAACAGTGGAGCAAAATTAAGTTGTTGCCTTTATTGAAATGCGAAGCACCATTTATGATTTAAGCCTAATATCCTGCTCGCTCTGAATTTTATCTCCCATACAAAAATGTCTACAAAGATAAAATTTAGCGAGACAGTTTAGCAAAGCGGTATTGCTCGCACGGTAAATTCTTAACTTCATATAGATGGACCGATGAAAAGTCTCCACTCATTTAGAGCGCCAAATAAATGTCCGATACATGAAGATATACTTTGACATAAAAAAACGGACCAAAAAGTTTGTGCTGTGTTTGCTATGATTTTTTTTGAAGGAAAACTTAGAGAATATTTGCCTGGAAAATAAAAGTAAACGCAAGGCCAAAAAGCAGAGATATGGTTTATCGAGATATATTTATTTAAACATACTCTACCACAATAGCGAATTTGTCAGGAAGACTTATGCTTTTTTGGCACCGATAGTTTTTTTGGGTGTTTCACCACTGCAAAGAGATTTTGGAAAGTTTCAAGTCACATGTGGAAGTTCTCCTTATAATTTTCACGGTCCTAAAGCTATAATAAAAAATTGATTTTCCTTAAGCTTCAAATAATAACGTCTTTTGGAAATCGGCGGTTTGTTTGCCTTTTTTTTCAACGCAAAACAAAGGAAAGTGTCTTCTTCTGCTCGCAACTACAGAAGTTATTTCAGCTGATGCAGCAATGATAATCTTCTTCTATTTTTCTTACATGCATAGTTTTGTGTGTTTGAAGTTTAAAATTGGAAAATTCTAACTACATACTCGAATACAGTCATAAACATATTGCCTTTGTCCCATCTATATGAAGGTTATTAATTTAGCGGCCATTTTATCTTTGGTGTGGAGAAACGAAGTGGAGACTAGGGACCAGCGTTGTGCTGAAGTACCTACCCAATTGCGTAGGCCATTGGAAATAACTTATATATGTCTCAAAACTTAAACAACACTTTCTGAAAAAAACACCAATATTTTCCAGTGCATTATTCCTCATAATTCGGTCAGAAAATCAGCAACATTTTTCAAGAAGAGCGCGAACACACAATGCTGCCACTGCGAGTAGAAATAGCGTGGATACTTATCGATTAACTTCCAGCTATGTAAAAAAATTCATATTTCACAGTCTAATTTTTTGATTTAAGTGAAACGTTTCAAAATACATTCGTTTGTCAGTTAACTTTCGTTTGCTGATAGCTTTCTTAAATATACCTAGCGTAATATGCCCCAAATCCAAGATATCTAGCTGTCAACGGAACACGGAGAAGGCAATGCCGGTTTGGAGCTCTCGCACGAGAAAGAAACAATTTAAAAAATTCCTGAAAGGAATTATAGGTATATAGGTACGTACCTTATACCAGCAATCGTGATCTTAAAACCACTGCCAAAAAGTTGCTTTTTAGTATTTTATATTTGTCGATGTTTATAAAACTTATGCAATCCACATCTACGAATTGGATCGGACAAATAAGTTTTGCTTCAAGTTGGTAATAAATAACCAGGATAGCTCTCAAATGAATAAAAGAACATCGCTGTCAGACATTTTTATGTGACCAAAATGTTCTGCTGATATGGAGCCCTCGATCATTGATAGTCATTTTTGTGCTATTCAGTTGCGACAGTCAAATCGTGCTTCTTCTGCTTAAGGTGATCAACAAAATATACACAAATTTGGCATCACTTTGTTGTCAGTTGTCATTTGCGCAGATGTTATTTGATATTAAAGCCCAGTATGCTGTTCCATGAAAGCTGAAATAAAGCGCCTCTCCAATGTTTCTCTCCACCACTTCGCTTAAAGTTCGCTTAATTTTGACAGTGTAAGTTCTGTAAAAAAAAAACTGTGTTGGTAAAGCTGATTTACTTGCTACTGTTAATTTGCTTTCACTGGGAACTTTGTTGCGAATACCGATATTTTCTCTGATCTGTCAAAATTTAGCTGTGGAAAAATATCTTTTGTTTAGCTTGAACTGCGTACTGCTTGGCTTAACGGCTTTGCTTAATTTTATCTTTGGAGACATTTTTGTAGGGGGGCTTAATTTAAGCGTGAGCAGCATACTAGGCTTAATGCATGAAACCTACAACCATCGACAATTTTTTTGTAGAATCCATTGGCATAAATTGTATGACAGTTTGGATGAACTTTCTTTTTGTTCTGAATTCGTGCTGAAATTTGGGCTAGAAAACCAGAAAAAGCCATTTGCCTTTCGTAGCCGGCTTATCCGGGTTTAAGATTACAACCAGTTATAGAAATGGCGGGATCTGAATTCTGAACCCCGATACCAAGTCAAAAGTAGTCGGCTGCCACGGTAAGAGGATTTGCATCTGATCCGAGCGGCGTAGTTGGGGCCCAGTGAGTCTATAATGGCCACAAATAATTTTATAGAGTACCTATGTTTAGAACTACAAAATTCAAAAAACAGGTTCTCGGGTGTATCTTCCACAGGGTATAACAATATCAGTAAATAGATTTTTAAATTGAAAAACTTATTGGATCTCGACAAAAATCGAAACAATAATGAAGTTTCGTTCTTGTTATTGGGACTTATTTTTTTATACAAATAACACACATTATGGGTATCATGTAAATAACTTGGTAAGAGGAAGCTCAACGAACACAAACTGAACAACGTCAGAAATAACCTCAAAAACACATATCTACCTCAGTGTAAAGCTTATTAAACGCACTACATATCAAACAGACATTCTACCTCACAAGTATAATAAAAAATCGAAATAATGTGACACAAATCAATAAAAAGAAAACCACATCCCAATAGGAAAAGAAACTGCGATTATACAATTCTATAAAAAAAAACGTGCAATTTTTATTGTAAATTTTACTATTTTTTAATATAACTTAGCACATATCTAATATTTATCACATTTCATTTAATGGTTGTAAATAGATGTAACATTTATTTAAGAGAATATACTTAAAAAGTATGCCATACACACTGCAACGCCCCATTTACAACTTTCGTAAATTGTTTTATTGACGACGGAGAAAGACAAGACGTTACGATCCTTATATTGTGCTTATAAATAAAATAGATAGAATAATGCTCAACTATACTGTACAAACGATACAAACAAAAACAAAAAAAATGGGGTCAGTTGTACGCAATAGAAAAGTGTTAGAAAATTATTTTAATTATTAAAAAATTCTTCAATATAAACGTAGTTTGACCTGTAATGTTTAGCTAAAAAATAAAATAAAATAAAATAAGTTTAAATGGTTTTATGTTATGCGGCATGTATGTACTAGTAGATATTCAACACACTTGACTTAATAGTAACGACACACTTACTCGTATGTATTCAGGGATATTTTGTTTTAATTTCGTAATAACTCTTGACTACGAGAACGCAATCCACATAATGTGAACCCATTTGTATGCTGAAGCAATAAATGTTGATTAAAAATGAAAAAGAATAAATAACTAATTTCTAACAAAAACTTTTGTCAAACATTAAAATGATTATATGTACTTTCACTGTAATAATGGACATAGTATTGATAAATAAAAGGAACACGTGTACCTCAGCGACTCAAGAGATATTGATAGTTATAAGCTAATCATAGTTATGTATATGTAAAAATTATTTAAAACAAGTATTTCAAATGTCCTAAAAGCCAATATATTATATATATACAACTGAAACTTATTAGGAAAGACAAACCCATAAGCATTATATAGGTTCACATCTTTAGATGTAAACGTTTTGATAAAAAAAAAACTTTAACCTCAATGTGTAAAAATATAAAATCTTTTATTTTTGATGTTTAATTCACACAAAAATGTAAACGTAAAGTCTACCAATGGCTAAATTAGACATAAGAAATTAAAATCGAAAATGGATGAAAATCTTTAACAGTTTTTTTTTTTTGTTTGATCTTTGTTTTTCTTTTTGTTTGTAAAGCAAACTAGCAGCGACGTATCCGGCATTATGAAACGAATAAATAGTTAATTCCTATAATTAGTTAAATATTTTGTTTTTCTACTTATCAAGATAAACACATTTTAAAAGACAAATCGTTATTTTTATAAACTTCCAGTAAACACACAGATTCTCCGTACAAAAAATGCAAGTAACAGATACTATGATATTGTTAATATAGAAAATAATATAACATTAGTACTATAACAGAACTTCTATTTAATTAAAATGTCGTAGAAAAATACAACGTTCAAATAAAAATATATTATGCAATATTGAGTTGGGTTTAATTGCCGTGCCATGGTTAGTTGGTAAGTACAAGGTGGTACAAGAAGTCATCCGATGTGGTTTGGCTCTCATTTTTTTTCTAAATGAAAAACTTAGATTCTGTTTTTTGATTATGTTTATTTGAACCTTTAGAATTTTATGGGTCAAATCGAGAAGATGACATCGGCCAAATGGGCGCCGTCACAATTGATTGCCATACGGGCTCGTTTTATGGCATTTTTCATCACTTCGGCGAGAACTTCGGGCGACAGATTCTCGCACTCGTGTCGAATGTTGTCCTTGAGGGCTTCTAGGGTCTCGGGCTTGTTCACGTAAACACAGGACTTCAAAAAAAAAACACAAGTGTGTGCCGTAGCTCCGTCCTGTTGGAACGACATGTCCTTCAGTCCTAATTCGTCAGATTGCGGCAGAAAAAACTCGGTTAAAATGGCCCTATAGCGCGCACCGTCCACTGTTGTCGTTTGACCAGCGGCGTTCTCGAAAAAAAATGGCCCCTCCAGCGTGAACAGCGCACCTTGCAGTAACTTTGAGCGGGTGTAATGGCTCCTCCTGCATTACTCGTGGATTTTCGGTGCTGGCTCCGGGGCCAGCCAATCTTGGCAACGTCTCGTGTGGTCCCATACTCTTCAAGGTTGGTGGCCAAACGGCGCAGTGTTTGCGCAGTCGGTGTCGGACGGCCGTGGAATCGGCGACGGAATACCCGCTGCGCCAACACTACAGACGAAAAGATAGACACGATTATTTCGCGTTCTTTGTACGGTGAATTTTCTATTTTTTTTTAGCTTTGACCCAATGGTCCCAGGCTGTAAAGACTGCTTTCGCCTTTTTTTATCAGCAAAGCAATAATTTTCCCCTAAATTCGAAAAAAGTTCCCCTTTTTTCCCGCCTAAGTGAAATTTGCCTTTCTTTTTATATAAAATTTGAATTTGAAATGATTTTCTTTTCCATTAACAAAACTTCAAGTGAATGCATTCAGATAGACAAAAATTCATACGTAGCCGTACGATGGGCTGTTTTCTTTCATATTTAATGTGAACATTTCATTCTAAGTAAACTTTAAAATTTATTTGTAATGGGAAATGAGTTTAATTTTACTTTTAAGCAATTGTAGTCTCAATTTTGTCGCTTTTTCCCTGAACCTGGGACCACTACTTTGATCGCAATAAACAGTGAAATCGAATTTGTCAAAAATTCTGCTGATTTTGATGGTTTCAAAGATTTTCTTTCGAAAAAACATTTGTTCTAGGATTTTTCGGTAATTTGTTAAACATTGACAGCCTATTTGTTCAAGTTTTTTTCTACTTTTTCCTTTCAGTGTGGTATCTCAATATAATTGTTTAGCCGTCCGCATAGTTTTATGATTTTGCCGGCGGTGCAAATTTAAGTGGTGAGTTTATCGGTAACATTCAACGTTTCTAATGTTTTCAGTGTATTTGCAATTAAATAGTTTTGCTTGGCGACTAATAACTGGAATTCTTAGACATTGGTGGTAGGGAGACATTATGCCGCCGATCAGCAGATCAACCCTTGACCCACGCAGTCGCAATGCACTGAGATTGGCGAATCGCTGTACTTTTTCATTCAATCGATATTTAAAATTCGAGTGGCGTCATCTGCTGTCGATCGCGAATGTTCGATCAGACAAATGAACCGTGGAGTGCTCGAAATTATTTAATTAAAAAAAAACGATTTTGGACTGAATGAAGTTCACCGTAATTTTTTTCTGTAAATACAGAAAATTCAAGTGATCCAAAACAAATAATCACTTCATAGTTAAAGAAGCCTCATGAATACAAGTACACATTGTTATTTGCTATAATTTCCATTCATTTATTTGGCTTATATACAATTTTCATTTTGATATTTGGGTCTACATTCTGTAAGGCGAAACGTTGAAACGTTTTTTTTGTGTACGAAAAAATTTGCTTGTGTAACATAGGGCAAATCATTCGTGCGCACGAAAACGTTTGATCGTTTCGCCTTACAGAATGCCGACCCTGGTTTATTACTCCCACTCTTCCCGCGATCAGTACCTTAATATGCGTGGCATATCATATGTCCATATATGTGTCCAAAAATTTGTAGTGCGACTTTTATTAACTGTCCCAATTTATTTTTGCAAAAAGAAAGCAAAGCTCATTTACTCGTAGCTTCGAAACAACTCTTACGATTTGGTGATAATTTGAATGTGCTTTTTGTGAATATGTCCATTAATTATATAGAATAGAAAAGTTCTGGTTCCACTCTTGGGAATGGTTATTACGAAAGTCCTTTTATTAATCGTCAATCCAAACAAGCTACAATTGGGATCTTGCTAATAAACTCTCTTATTACTTCAATGACAGCCACAAATTACTTAAAAACAGTTCCCGAACCTGTTGGAACAATAAACCTTGTCACATTCTCAATTTTTTTCTATACTGTGATCAGTAAATATAATCATAACCGTTACTGAATTTTGGCAGGCAAAAAAAGAAAAAAAAAAGAACAAATCGCCTCAATAGTTTTGTCACTGCCATTTTTAGAAATCTCTTACACCAGAGCAGAGCAGTTTGTATCTTACCCTTGGTTCTTCTTTTCTCTATGTTCGTTTAAGATTTTTTTATATGAACTTGACATACAGGAAGTAGAAATGTTATTCTACTTGTTGCCTCGTATTAGATTAAGGGAATTTGTCTTGGGGAGAGACGAGCAGCATCATCCTTATAGATCTCTAAACAGATTGCGGTAGGCAACGCGAACTACTCGTATATGTGGGAATTTTCTTCCCTATATCATACCAGGAAACGTTTCCACATGATGCGCACAATGTGATTGTTCATTGTATCAAAGGGGTCCCAAGAAATTTTCGTGAGCGTAGTAAATCCTTGCTATTGGAAGAAGGTACACATGTTGGTGAAAAAATAAAAACGATTAAATTATGCAAATAACTTTGCATTGTTGCTACAGGCGCGTTGAAAAAATTATCTTAATGAATTCGTAGAATAATATCGCAGCTGCTTTTCGGGTGATGATGACTATGCGATGCTGTGAACGGATTGTGATACCTATTCTGCTCCTCCTAATCAATTTAATTTGCAGACAGAATATTGAAATCGAGTTTCAAGTGTTTTGGTCGAAGTATTTTGGGTAAGGTTTACAAATTAACTAACTGGAGTTGTTATATGTGTATACTAGCAGTTACCCGCGACTTCGTCCGCGTGGGACTCTATAAATAAGTACATTTTTAGAAAAATTGTTACTTAGTGTTTATTTTTAAAGGATTTCTTTATAGACAATGTTTCTTATTTTTTTAATGGGCGGCAGTAACATTACCAGACTTGAAGGTGAACTTACACGAGAGCAAGCTACGTAAAACTGACAGTGCGTAAAGCAATCTTCCCTTAAATCTATACCAGCGTATTTCAAAGATTGGCCCTGAGACTTATTGACCATCATGGCGAGGCACACTAAGGGGAAATTGTAATCTCTTAAAGTTGAAGGGGAGGTCATTAGGTATCAGAGGAATGCGCGGCACGAATACTTTTACCCCTTGAGCAACCCAGGTCAATATAATAAATAGCTTCGGTTAAATTTGTATGCAAAGCTTTGATTTGCAGTCTAGTGCCATTACATAGTTTTGGTGGTTTTGGGTTCCGAAGGAGCATTACGGGTGTGACCTTCTGAAGAGTTAGCTTATGTCTTTGGTATGAAATGCCCGATGGTTTCAGGGAATTTACAAAAGTCTACCGGATAGTTAACGGCTTTAACAACACATTCTCACTCAGACTTCACCAATACAGCCAACACCAAACGCACAGCTCACAGCAAATAGCCATGTACGCACGCATGGGTTGCGTCGTATCGAAAAATCCCTTCTTAGTGAGCGTCTACACAGCTAGTGGAACCTATCCTGAAAGTTTCATCAACCTACAATTAGCGGTTTGGCCTGTACGATGTCTGTCAACTCAATCACGCTATTCTTTTATGTACATATATAGATTGTATACCTAACCTATATGCAAAAGGGTCTTTCAAAAGGAGCACAAGAAAGTGCTGGACAAAAATTTGACAAATTTCAAAAAAATAAATAAAACGCTATACAAGCATGAGCTAATGAAAAAATAAAACTTATTTAAAATGCATAACGCTGCAGAGTGCTTTAGATCGACTAAAAGCACCGAATTATGACAGTTGAAGAATTTGATCGTACTCTGGCTCGGTTGGAAACACGGAGTCAAGTCCTCCTCGGTCACACAGGTGACAGGTTCCTTAGAATATTGCTTTGGGGGCTATGTAAGATCTTAAACGCTATAAGGGAAGAATCATAATTACCTTAAAGCATTTCCAAAATCTGCCCAATCCTGGGTCGAAGGAGCTCACTCCTGGAAACGAAATTGTTCTCCACATGTCATCGGCTTTAAATGTCATTTAATCATGACAGCAATTTTAATCACTTCGTAAACACCACAATTAGATAACTAATCTAATAGCAGAGCTTCTCTGTCGAAAGTCGAGAAAGCTTTCAGTGTCCTATTAACATAATAGCGCAAAAGTCGAAAGAGTCTACAAAAGGGCGACAAAACTTGATATACCTATGGGGGTTTGTGTATTCTCGTATAAAAGCAGTGTATATCTCTTCTCTATATATATAAAAGAGAGTTCCAAAAGCGTTGAGACTTTATAACTCACGAACGGTTAAACCGAATTCGATCAAATTTTTAGCGTTTGTTTGCATGGTCGTGCAGTTGGTTTATCTAAAGTTTGAACGAAATTGGTGTACGCGTTGGTGAGTTCTGTCAACATCTGATTTTGTCCATATAAAAAAAACCTAGGCGCCTATGAGCGTGTGCTGTATGTTAACTGTGTGCGGATACACACGGTAATGACATCACGCACGATTTTTTAAGCAAAACCTCAAAACGATCATGGACTTTATCGTTAAGCACAGTGTTTTTGGACAATCGCGTTTTTGGTTGTACTCTGTTGAATGGCAGAAGCGAGGATTGCCGATTGCCCACATTCTGCTTTAGTTGATTTGGTCGATTGAGTAAATCTGACCGGACCAACTCGATTCAATCGTTAGCCCGGAAAAAGATGATCAAGAAGCTGACCCGAAAATCTATAAAGTCGTTTCTGTGCTTTGAACTTAATTTTATTCCAAGGAAGTTCCATTCGTTGAATAGAGAGGTTCAACTATCAAAAGGGATGTTAATAATTTAATCAATTTTAGACGGTACGAAGTTCGCCCGGTCAGCTGGTATAAATGTAAAGTGTCATCTTAGTGTCAATTGGTCAAAATTGTGATATCGAAAGGCGATGAGTTTCAAAATGTAAATGAGTATGAATATATAAAACGGCGCCGCGGCTAGCAAATTTCCTAGGTCCCTCAAAATCGTCCTTATATGGAAAAGTACGTTAATTTCGAAGATCGTTAAACGTTTCGTTAGAGATTTCTGATAAAGGAGATCATAAGGAAGAAAAGGCTGGCTGAACAGACGACAATAGTAGCTTACAACTGGAGCCCATTCATTAAAGGAGAACATACACTCGAAGCATCGTTGGAAGCTTTACAAGGTTTTACATTAACTTAGGTCTTAGCTCTTTGATTTGACCACAAATTCACTTCGACCAAAATGTTCATACCCACGTTTATCTACTCCTTTTTACTTGCTGAATAAGTTACACACCCTCAAAGTGCGCGGAAAATGCGCTCCAGTTTTTAAAAATGCCCTTCGCGGCTGCAGCATTTGTACATTATACCATCACTTTCATCTCTTTGTCTTGACAGAAATGCCACGCACGTATCGTGTGGGTTGTGGCTTCTTGTGAGGTCTGACGTCCACACGAGATCCACGCCGCTATACTTCAAACCGCAGAATATGTTGGTCTTCCAGAGAAATGAAATTATGTCGTATCTAGTAACAACAGACAAATACTAGTTCATATTAACCTAGTAACAGAAACCCCAACGAAAATTGTAACAATTTACACGAGTCGCACTGAAACATGTTTTCGATGGATCTAATGAACATGTCAACATTTAAATCTGACTCTCTGTATGCAAATGTACGCACACAGTCAGTCAGTCAGCAGATTTAAACGTAATTTTAACTGTCCAACTGATAGTATCACGTCACGTAAAGTCAATTTTAATAAGCGAATGTGTATAGTGTAGAAATATACTCGTTCGTATATACAAGCAGAGTCACCGCCAACCGAAGAGAGAAAGAAATTCACAGAAATTTAAGTGTTACACTCAAACAAAATCTGTGTATAGCTCTAAAAGACTTATCTTCGTGACGTAAATATAAAAAAAATGCCTTTGTTTCAAATCTGCGAACACAGTCGTATAGCCGACTGAACAAAATGTCATCAAAACATGACCAACAAAAATGTATGGCGTATGACAAGACAAATCAATTGTTGGTTTCTAAAGAGAACTATGTACACTAAGAAAAGAACGACAGCACATCTTATTGAAGAATGGTGGGAACCACAATTAGGCTGTCAGAAGGGAATGATCGATGTACCTAAGACGCGGCGATCACGGTCATGGAATAGATTTAGTGCTAATTGAATATAGGTTAAAATTGCTGTTTGATGAAATCTGTTTTTTGCTTGCCAGCTGCAACTGTTGTAAATTTGTAAAAACGAAGATCGCTACTTCACACATAAGTTGTGTTTATTTTCCATCCTCATTCCACCCATTGTCTCGTCTAGCTGGACTTTACGCACAATAAGTGTTGTGTAACAACTTTACTATAATTACGGTGACCATCCGTTCATTTTAATGAGCAGTCTTTTATTGGAAGACGATGTTCATTATGAATTATTTTTTATACAAATGTTCTGTGTTTTAGAAGTTGTTCATTTTTAAAAACAGTAACCTACAAATTAAGAAAACCCAAATTCAATGAGCAAAATAAGAAAATAATTTTGCTGAACGAGCAAATAAGTAATCTAGAATCTGCTAAAAAATATGCAGATGACACAAAATATGTCAGTTTCAACAACAAAGCATACTTAAGGTTTGTTTGACGTGGCTAGCACTAGAGCCCACTATTAATTAAATCCCAAGTTTGGTGTTGGGCAAACCCAAAGTTGACCAACTTTCAGTTTTCTCAACTCCGGAATATCCTAAATTGAGCTAGTCAACTGTGAGTGAATAAAAGCAAATTCTCAAATTGAAAATAAAAATCCCCAAGTTGTGTTTAACATCGAGTGAATAAAACCGGCCTAAAAACTTTTTTTTATGAATAATCCACTCTATATTATTTCTGTAGTTTCTATGGTAGTGTATTTACCTCTTGCGGTTCACACGCTCAACCAATCATAACAAATTAAGTGTCAGAAAAAAGTTATTTTCTTGGGTGCTTATTTTTGCATTTTAACTTTTTTAAATATTTTCAATAAAATATTAACAATTGAAAGAGTTCAATTCATTCATTCAATTTCAACTACGCAGCTGTGTACAAACTTTTCTTTCATTCATCATGCCAAGAACTGACGACACGAAAGAGAGTCGACAACCGAAGAGAGTACAGTCATAAGAATAACAGTTTATTTACAGTTTAACAGATAGGAAATTGAAGAGAGAATTTCATAAAGTATATAAATATTCTGAACCAGGATCACATTCTGAATCGATCTAGCCATGTCCGTCTGTATGTCTGTCTGTCTGTTGAAAGAACGATAGCGCCCAAATGAATTGACATATTCGAATGAAATTTGGTGAAAGGACTTCTTTTTATCGTCGTTAGGTCGGTATTGAAAATGGGCTATGTCGGTCAAGTAGTTCTGGTACCTCCCATACAAAATCAGTATTAGAAAACACTTGCTGTAATCACGATAGCGTCGAAAAGAATCAAAGGTTCAAAATGTCAGAGGTTCAAAATTTCAAGGGTTCAAAGGTTCAAAGGTTCAAAGGTTCAAAGGTTCAAAGGTTCAAGGGTTCAAGGGTTCAAAGGTTCAAATATTCAAAGGTTCAACTTTTCAAAGGTTCAAAGGTTCAAAGGTTCAACTTTTCAAAGGTTCAAAGGTTCAAAGGTTCAAAGGTTCAAAGGTTCAAAGGTTCAAAGGTTCAAAGGTTCAAAGGTTCAAAGGTTCAAAGGTTCAAAGGTTCAAAGGTTCAAAGGTTCAAAGGCTCAAAGGTTCAAGGGTTCAAAGGTTCAAAGGTTCAAAGGTTCAAAGGTTCAAAGGTTCAAAGGTTCAAAGGTTCAAAGGTTCAAAGGTTCAAAGGTTCAAATATTCAAAGGTTCAAATATTCAAAGGTTCAACTTTTCAAAGGTTCAAATTTTCAAGGGTTCAAAGGTTCAAATGTTCAAAGGTTCAAAGTTTCAAAGGTTCAAAGGTTCAAAGGCTCAAAGGTTCAAAGGTTCAAAGGTTCAAAGGTTCAAATATTCAAAGGTTCAAATATTCAAAGGTTCAACTTTTCAAAGGTTCAAAGGTTCAAGGGTTCAAAGGTTCAAAGGTTCAACTTTTCAAAGGTTCAAAGGTTCAAAGGTTCAAAGGTTCAAAGGTGCAAAGGTTCAAATATTCAAAGGTTCAAATATTCAAAGGTTCAACTTTTCAAAGGTTCAAATTTTCAAGGGTTCAAAGGTTCAAATGTTCAAAGGTTCAAAGTTTCAAGGGTTCAAAGGTTTAAGGGATCAAATATTCAAAGGTTCAACTTTTCAAAGGTTCAAAGGTGCAAAGGTTCAAAGGTTCAAAGGTTCAAAGGTTCAAAGGTTCAAAGGTGCAAAGGTTCAAATATTCAAAGGTTCAACTTTTCAAAGGTTCAAAGGTTCAAGGGTTCAAAGGTTCAAGTATTCAAAGGTTCAAAGGTTCAAATGTTCAAGGGTTCAAAGGTTCAAAGGTTCAAATTTTCAAGGGTTCAAAGGTTCAAATGTTCAAAGGTTCAAAGGTTCAAAGGTTCAAGGGTTCAAAGGTTTTAGGGTTCAAAGGTTCAAAGGTTCAACTTTTGAAAGGTTCAAAGGTTCAAAGGTTCAAAGGTTCAAGGGTTCAAAGGTTCAAAGGTTCAAAGGTTCAAGGGTTCAAATATTCAAAGGTTCAACTTTTCAAAGGTTCAAAGGTTCAAAGGTTCAAAGGTTCAAAGGTTCAAAGGTTCAAAGGTTCAAAGGTTCAAAGGTTCAAAGGTTCAAAGGTTCAAAGGTTCAAAGGTTCAAAGGTGCAAAGGTTCAAATATTCAAAGGTTCAACTTTTCAAAGGTTCAAAGGTTCAAGGGTTCAAAGGTTCAAGTATTCAAAGGTTCAAAGGTTCAAATGTTCAAGGGTTCAAAGGTTCAAAGGTTCAAATTTTCAAGGGTTCAAAGGTTCAAATGTTCAAAGGTTCAAAGGTTCAAAGTTTCAAGGGTTCAAAGGTTTAAGGGTTCAAAGGTTCAAAGGTTCAACTTTTGAAAGGTTCAAAGGTTCAAAGGTTCAAAGGTTCAAGGGTTCAAAGGTTCAAAGGTTCAAAGGTTCAAGGGTTCAAATATTCAAAGGTTCAACTTTTCAAAGGTTCAAAGGTTCAAAGGTTCAAAGGTTCAAAGGTTCAAAGGTTCAAATATTCAAAGGTTCAACTTTTCAAAGGTTCAAAGGTTCAAAGGTTCAAGTATTCAAAGGTTCAAAGGTTCAAAGGTTCAAGGGTTCAAAGGTTCAAATATCCAAAGGTTCAACTTTTCAAAGGTTCAAAGGTTCAAAGGTTCAAAGGTTCAAGGGTTCAAAGGTTCAAAGGTTCAAAGGTTCAAAGGTTCAAAGGTTCAAAGGTTCAAATATTCAAAGGTTCAACTTTTCAAAGGTTCAAAGGTTCAAAGGTTCAAAGTTTCAAGGGTTCAAAGGTTCAAGGGTTCAAAGGTTCAAAGGTTCAAAGGTTCAAAGGTTCAAAGGTTCAAAGGTTCAAAGGTTCAAAGGTTCAAATATTCAAAGGTTCAACTTTTCAAAGGTTCAAAGGTTCAAAGGTTCAAAGTTTCAAGGGTTCAAAGGTTCAAGGGTTCAAATATTCAAAGGTTCAACTTTTCAAAGGTTCAAAGGTTCAAAGGTTCAAAGGTTCAAAGGTTCAAAGGTTCAAAGGTTCAAAGGTTCAAAGGTTCAAAGGTTCAAAGGTTCAAAGGTTCAAAGGTTCAAATATTCAAAGGTTCAACTTTTCAAAGGTTCAAAGGTTCAAAGGTTCAAGTATTGAAAGGTTCAAAGGTTCAAAGGTTCAAGGGTTCAAAGGTTCAAATATCCAAAGGTTCAACTTTTCAAAGGTTCAAAGGTTCAAAGGTTCAAAGGTTCAAAGGTTCAAGGGTTCAAAGGTTCAAAGGTTCAAAGGTTCAAAGGTTCAAAGGTTCAAATATTCAAAGGTTCAACTTTTCAAAGGTTCAAAGGTTCAAAGGTTCAAAGTTTCAAGGGTTCAAAGGTTCAAGGGTTCAAAGGTTCAAAGGTTCAAAGGTTCAAAGGTTCAAAGGTTCAAATATTCAAAGGTTCAACTTTTCAAAGGTTCAAAGGTTCAAAGGTTCAAAGTTTCAAGGGTTCAAAGGTTCAAGGGTTCAAAGGTTCAAAGGTTCAAAGGTTCAAAGGCTCAAAGGTTCAAATATTCAAAGGTTCAACTTTTCAAAGGTTCAAAGGTTCAAAGTTTCAAGGGTTCAAAGGTTCAAGGGTTCAAAGGTTCAAAGGTTCAACTTTTCAAAGGTTCAAAGGTTCAAAGGTTCAAAGGTTCAAAGGTTCAAAGGTTCAAAGGTTCAAAGGTTCAAGGGTTCAAAGGTTCAAAGGTTCAAAGGTTCAAAGGTTCAAAGGTTCAAATATTCAAAGGTTCAACTTTTCAAAGGTTCAAAGGTTCAAAGGTTCAAAGTTTCAAGGGTTCAAAGGTTCAAGGGTTCAAAGGTTCAAAGGTTCAACTTTTCAAAGGTTCAAAGGTTCAAAGGTTCAAAGGTTCAAATATTCAAAGGTTCAACTTTTCAAAGGTTCAAAGGTTCAAAGGATCAAAGGTTCAACTTTTCAAAGGATCAAAGGTTCAAAGGTTCAAAGGTTCAACTTTTCAAAGGTTCAAAGGTTCAAAGGTTCAAAGGTTCAAAGGTTCAAAGGTTCAAAGGTTCAAGGGTTCAAAGGTTCAAAGGTTCAAAGGTTCAAAGGTTCAAAGGTTCAAAGGTTCAAATATTCAAAGGTTCAACTTTTCAAAGGTTCAAAGGTTCAAAGGTTCAAAGTTTCAAGGGTTCAAAGGTTCAAGGGTTCAAAGGTTCAAAGGTTCAACTTTTCAAAGGTTCAAAGGTTCAAAGGTTCAAAGGTTCAAGGGTTCAAAGGTTCAAAGGTTCAAAGGTTCAAGGGTTCAAACGTTCAAAGGTTCAAAGGTTCAAAGTTTCAAGGGTTCAAAGGTTCAAGGGTTCAAAGGTTCAAAGGTTCAAAGGCTCAAAGGTTCAAGGGTTCAAAGGTTCAAAGGTTCAAAGGTTCAAAGGTTCAAAGGTTCAAAGGTTCAAAGGTTCAAATATTCAAAGGCTCAACTTTTCAAAGGTTCAAAGGTTCAAAGGTTCAAAGTTTCAAGGGTTCAAAGGTTCAAGGGTTCAAAGGTTCAAAGGTTCAAAGGTTCAAAGGTTCAAAGGTTCAAATATTCAAAGGTTCAACTTTTCAAAGGTTCAAAGGTTCAAAGGTTCAAAGTTTCAATTGTTCAAAGGTTCAAGGGTTCAAAGGTTCAAAGGTTCAACTTTTGAAAGGTTCAAAGGTTCAAAGGTTCAAAGGTTCAAAGGTTCAAAGGTTCAAAGGTTCAAGGGTTCAAAGGTTCAAAGGTTCAAAGGTTCAAAGGTTCAAAGGTTCAAATATTCAAAGGTTCAACTTTTCAAAGGTTCAAAGGTTCAAAGGTTCAAAGTTTCAAGGGTTCAAAGGTTCAAGGGTTCAAAGGTTCAAAGGTTCAACTTTTCAAAGGTTCAAAGGTTCAAAGGTTCAAATATTCAAAGGTTCAACTTTTCAAAGGTTCAAAGGTTCAAAGGTTCAAAGGTTCAACTTTTCAAAGGATCAAAGGTTCAAAGGTTCAAAGGTTCAACTTTTCAAAGGTTCAAAGGTTCAAAGGTTCAAAGGTTCAAAGGTTCAAAGGTTCAAAGGTTCAAGGGTTCAAAGGTTCAAAGGTTCAAAGGTTCAAAGGTTCAAAGGTTCAAATATTCAAAGGTTCAACTTTTCAAAGGTTCAAAGGTTCAAAGTTTCAAGGGTTCAAAGGTTCAAGGGTTCAAAGGTTCAAAGGTTCAACTTTTCAAAGGTTCAAAGGTTCAAAGGTTCAAAGGTTCAAGGGTTCAAAGGTTCAAAGGTTCAAAGGTTCAAGGGTTCAAACGTTCAAAGGTTCAAAGGTTCAAAGTTTCAAGGGTTCAAAGGTTCAAAGGTTCAAGGGTTCAAAGGTTCAAAGGTTCAAAGGTTCAAAGGTTCAAAGGTGCAAAGGTTCAAATATTCAAAGGTTCAACTTTTCAAAGGTTCAAAGGTTCAAATATTCAAGGGTTCAAAGGTTCAAAGGTTCAAAGTTTTAAGGGTTCAAATTTTCAAGGGTTCAAAGGTTCAAAGGTTCAACTTTTCAAAGGTTCAAAGGTTCAAAGGTTCAAGGGTTCAAAGGTTCAAAGGTTCAAAGGTTCAAGGGTTCAAAGGTTCAAAGGTTCAAAGGTTCAAAGGTTCAAGGGTTCAAAGGTTCAAAGGTTCAAAGGTTCAAAGGTTCAAAGGTTCAAAGGTTCAAGGGTTCAAAGGTTCAAAGGTTCAAAGGTTCAAAGGTTCAAAGGTTCAAAGGTTCAAAGGTTCAAATATTCAAAGGTTCAACTTTTCAAAGGTTCAAAGGTTCAAAGGTTCAAAGTTTCAAGGGTTCAAAGGTTCAAGGGTTCAAAGGTTCAAAGGTTCAAAGGTTCAAAGGTTCAACTTTTCAAAGGTTCAAAGGTTCAAAGGTTCAAAGGTTCAAAGGTTCAAGGGTTCAAAGGTTCAAAGGTTCAAAGGTTCAAGGGTTCAAAGGTTCAAAGGTTCAAAGGTTCAAAGTTTCAAGGGTTCAAAGGTTCAAGGGTTCAAAGGTTCAAGGGTTCAAAGGTTCAAAGGTTCAAAGGTTCAAAGGTTCAAAGGTTCAAAGGTTCAAAGGTTCAAAGGTTCAAGGGTTCAAAGGTTCAAAGGTTCAAAGGTTCAAAGGTTCAAAGGTTCAAAGGTTCAAATATTCAAAGGTTCAACTTTTCAAAGGTTCAAGGGTTCAAAGGTTCAAAGGTTCAAAGGTTCAAAGGTTCAAAGGTTCAAAGGTTCAAAGGTTCAAAGGTTCAAAGGTTCAAAGGTTCAAAGGTTCAAGGGTTCAAAGGTTCAAAGGTTCAAAGGTTCAAAGGTTCAAATATTCAAAGGTTCAACTTTTCAAAGGTTCAAAGGTTCAAAGGTTCAAAGTTTCAAGGGTTCAAAGTTTCAAGGGTTCAAAGGTTCAAGGGTTCAAAGGTTCAAAGGTTCAACTTTTCAAAGGTTCAAAGTTTCAAAGGTTCAAGGGTTCAAAGGTTCAAAGGTTCAAGGGTTCAAAGGTTCAACTTTTCAAAGGTTCAAAGGTTCAAAGGTTCAACTTTTCAAAGGTTCAAAGGTTCAAAGGTGCAAAGGTTCAAAGGTTCAAAGGTTCAAAGGTTCAAAGGTTCAAAGGTTCAAAGGTTCAAAGGTTCAAAGGTTCAAAGGTTCAAGGGTTCAAAGGTTCAAAGGTTCAAATATTCAAAGGTTCAACTTTTCAAAGGTTCAAAGGTTCAAAGGTTCAAAGTTTCAAGGGTTCAAAGTTTCAAGGGTTCAAAGGTTCAAGGGTTCAAAGGTTCAAAGGTTCAAAGGTTCAAAGGTTCAAAGGTTCAAAGGTTCAAGGGTTCAAAGGTTCAAAGGTTCAAGGGTTCAAAGGTTCAACTTTTCAAAGGTTCAAAGGTTCAAAGGTTCAACTTTTCAAAGGTTCAAAGGTTCAAAGGTGCAAAGGTTCAAAGGTTCAAAGGTTCAAAGGTTCAAAGGTTCAAAGGTTCAAAGGTTCAAAGGTTCAAAGGTTCAAAGGTTCAAGGGTTCAAAGGTTCAAAGGTTCAAAGGTTCAAAGGTTCAAATATTCAAAGGTTCAACTTTTCAAAGGTTCAAAGGTTCAAAGGTTCAAAGTTTCAAAAGTTCAAAGGTTCAAGGGTTCAAAGGTTCAAAGGTTCAACTTTTCAAAGGTTCAAAGGTTCAAAGGTTCAAAGGTTCAAGGGTTCAAAGGTTCAAAGGTTCAAAGTTTCAAGGGTTCAAAGGTTCAAAGGTTCAAAGGTTCAAAGTTTCAAGGGTTCAAAGGTTCAAGGGTTCAAAGGTTCAAAGGTTCAAAGGTTCAAAGGTGCAAAGGTTCAAATATTCAAAGGTTCAACTTTTCAAAGGTTCAAAGGTTCAACTTTTCAAAGGTTCAAAGGTTCAAAGGTTCAATGGTTCAAAGGTTCAAAGGTTCAAGGGTTCAACTTTTCAAAGGTTCAAAGTTTCAAGGGTTCAAAGGTTCAAGGGTTCAAAGATTCAAAGGTTCAAAGGTTTAAAGGTTCAAAGGTTCAAAGGTTCAAAGGTTCAAGGGTTCAAATATTCAAAGGTTCAACTTTTCAAAGGTTCAAAGGTTCAAAGGTTCAAAGGTTCAAAGGTTCAAAGGTTCAAAGGTTCAAAGGTTCAAAGGTGCAAAGGTTCAAATATTCAAAGGTTCAACTTTTCAAAGGTTCAAAGGTTCAAGGGTTCAAAGGTTCAAGTATTCAAAGGTTCAAAGGTTCAAATGTTCAAGGGTTCAAAGGTTCAAAGGTTCAAATTTTCAAGGGTTCAAAGGTTCAAATGTTCAAAGGTTCAAAGGTTCAAGGGTTCAAAGGTTTAAGGGTTCAAAGGTTCAAAGGTTCAACTTTTGAAAGGTTCAAAGGTTCAAAGGTTCAAAGGTTCAAGGGTTCAAAGGTTCAAAGGTTCAAAGGTTCAAGGGTTCAAATATTCAAAGGTTCAACTTTTCAAAGGTTCAAAGGTTCAAAGGTTCAAAGGTTCAAAGGTTCAAAGGTTCAAAGGTTCAAAGGTTCAAAGGTTCAAAGGTTCAAAGGTTCAAAGGTTCAAAGGTTCAAAGGTTCAAAGGTTCAAAGGTGCAAAGGTTCAAATATTCAAAGGTTCAACTTTTCAAAGGTTCAAAGGTTCAAGGGTTCAAAGGTTCAAGTATTCAAAGGTTCAAAGGTTCAAATGTTCAAGGGTTCAAAGGTTCAAAGGTTCAAATTTTCAAGGGTTCAAAGGTTCAAATGTTCAAAGGTTCAAAGGTTCAAAGTTTCAAGGGTTCAAAGGTTTAAGGGTTCAAAGGTTCAAAGGTTCAACTTTTGAAAGGTTCAAAGGTTCAAAGGTTCAAAGGTTCAAGGGTTCAAAGGTTCAAAGGTTCAAAGGTTCAAGGGTTCAAATATTCAAAGGTTCAACTTTTCAAAGGTTCAAAGGTTCAAAGGTTCAAAGGTTCAAAGGTTCAAAGGTTCAAAGGTTCAAAGGTTCAACGGTTCAAAGGTTCAAAGGTTCAAAGGTTCAAAGGTTCAAATATTCAAAGGTTCAACTTTTCAAAGGTTCAAAGGTTCAACTTTTCAAAGGTTCAAAGGTTCAAAGGTTCAAGTATTCAAAGGTTCAAAGGTTCAAAGGTTCAAGGGTTCAAAGGTTCAAATATCCAAAGGTTCAACTTTTCAAAGGTTCAAAGGTTCAACTTTTCAAAGGTTCAAAGGTTCAAAGGTTCAAAGGTTCAAAGGTTCAAAGGTTCAAAGGTTCAAAGGTTCAAATATTCAAAGGTTCAACTTTTCAAAGGTTCAAAGGTTCAAAGGTTCAAATATTCAAAGGTTCAACTTTTCAAAGGTTCAAAGGTTCAAGTATTCAAAGGTTCAAAGGTTCAAATGTTCAAGGGTTCAAAGGTTCAAAGGTTCAAATTTTCAAGGGTTCAAAGGTTCAAATGTTCAAAGGTTCAAAGGTTCAAAGGTTCAAGGGTTCAAAGGTTCAAAGGTTCAAAGGTTCAAAGGTTCAAAGGTTCAAATATTCAAAGGTTCCACTTTTCAAATTTTCAAAGGTTCAACTTTTCAAAGGTTCAAAGGTTCAAAGGTTCAAAGGTTCAAGTATTCAAAGGTTCAAAGGTTCAAAGGTTCAAAGGTTCAAAGGTTCAAAGGTTCAAAGGTTCAAAGGTTCAAATATCCAAAGGTTCAACTTTTCAAAGGTTCAAAGGTTCAAAGCTTCAACTTTTCAAAGGTTCAAAGGTTCAAAGGTTCAAAGGTTCAAAGGTTCAAAGGTTCAAAGGTTCAAAGGTTCAAAGGTTCAAAGGTTCAAAGGTTCAAAGGTTCAAAGGTTCAAAGGTTCAAAGGTTCAAAGGTTCAAAGGTTCAAAGGTTCAAATATTCAAAGGTTCAACTTTTCAAAGGTTCAAAGGTTCAAAGGTTCAAATATTCAAAGGTTCAACTTTTCAAAGGTTCAAAGGTTCAAAGTTTCAAGGGTTCAAAGGTTCAAGGGTTCAAAGGTTCAAGGGTTCAAAGGTTCAAAGGTTCAAAGTTTTAAGGGTTCAAATTTTCAAGGGTTCAAAGGTTCAAAGGTTCAACTTTTCAAAGGTTCAAAGGTTCAAAGGTTCAAGGGTTCAAAGGTTCAAAGGTTCAAGGGTTCAAAGGTTCAAAGGTTCAAAGGTTCAAAGGTTCAAGGGTTCAAAGGTTCAAAGGTTCAAAGGTTCAAAGGTTCAAAGGTTCAAAGGTTCAAAGGTTCAAAGGTTCAAGGGTTCAAAGGTTCAAAGGTTCAAAGGTTCAAAGGTTCAAAGGTTCAAAGGTTCAAAGGTTCAAAGGTTCAAATATTCAAAGGTTCAACTTTTCAAAGGTTCAAAGGTTCAAAGGTTCAAAGTTTCAAGGGTTCAAAGGTTCAAGGGTTCAAAGGTTCAAAGGTTCAAAGGTTCAAAGGTTCAACTTTTCAAAGGTTCAAAGGTTCAAAGGTTCAAAGGTTCAAAGGTTCAAAGGTTCAAAGGTTCAAAGGTTCAAAGGTTCAAAGGTTCAAAGGTTCAAAGGTTCAAAGTTTCAAGGGTTCAAAGGTTCAAGGGTTCAAAGGTTCAAAGGTTCAAAGGTTCAAAGGTTCAAAGGTTCAAAGGTTCAAAGGTTCAAAGGTTCAAGGGTTCAAAGGTTCAAAGGTTCAAAGGTTCAAAGGTTCAAAGGTTCAAAGGTTCAAAGGTTCAAAGGTTCAAAGGTTCAAAGGTTCAAAGGTTCAAAGGTTCAAAGGTTCAAAGGTTCAAAGGTTCAAAGGTTCAAAGGTTCAAAGGTTCAAATATTCAAAGGTTCAACTTTTCAAAGGTTCAAAGGTTCAAAGGTTCAAATATTCAAAGGTTCAACTTTTCAAAGGTTCAAAGGTTCAAAGTTTCAAGGGTTCAAATGTTCAAGGGTTCAAAGGTTCAAGGGTTCAAAGGTTCAAAGGTTCAAAGATTTAAGGGTTCAAATTTTCAAGGGTTCAAAGGTTCAAAGGTTCAACTTTTCAAAGGTTCAAAGGTTCAAAGGTTCAAGGGTTCAAAGGTTCAAAGGTTCAAAGGTTCAAGGGTTCAAAGGTTCAAAGGTTCAAAGGTTCAAAGGTTCAAGGGTTCAAAGGTTCAAAGGTTCAAAGGTTCAAAGGTTCAAAGGTTCAAAGGTTCAAAGGTTCAAGGGTTCAAAGGTTCAAAGGTTCAAAGGTTCAAAGGTTCAAAGGTTCAAAGGTTCAAAGGTTCAAAGGTTCAAATATTCAAAGGTTCAACTTTTCAAAGGTTCAAAGGTTCAAAGGTTCAAAGTTTCAAGGGTTCAAAGGTTCAAGGGTTCAAAGGTTCAAAGGTTCAAAGGTTCAAAGGTTCAACTTTTCAAAGGTTCAAAGGTTCAAAGGTTCAAAGGTTCAAAGGTTCAAAGGTTCAAAGGTTCAAAGGTTCAAAGGTTCAAAGGTTCAAAGGTTCAAAGGTTCAAAGGTTCAAAGGTTCAAAGGTTCAAAGTTTCAAGGGTTCAAAGGTTCAAGGGTTCAAAGGTTCAAAGGTTCAAAGGTTCAAAGGTTCAAAGGTTCAAAGGTTCAAAGGTTCAAAGGTTCAAAGGTTCAAGGGTTCAAAGGTTCAAAGGTTCAAAGGTTCAAAGGTTCAAAGGTTCAAAGGTTCAAATATTCAAAGGTTCAACTTTTCAAAGGTTCAAGGGTTCAAAGGTTCAAAGGTTCAAAGGTTCAAAGGTTCAAAGGTTCAAAGGTTCAAAGGTTCAAAGGTTCAAAGGTTCAAAGGTTCAAAGGTTCAAAGGTTCAAGGGTTCAAAGGTTCAAAGGTTCAAAGGTTCAAAGGTTCAAAGGTTCAAAGGTTCAAATATTCAAAGGTTCAACTTTTCAAAGGTTCAAAGGTTCAAAGGTTCAAAGTTTCAAGGGTTCAAAGTTTCAAGGGTTCAAAGGTTCAAGGGTTCAAAGGTTCAAAGGTTCAAAGGTTCAACTTTTCAAAGGTTCAAAGTTTCAAAGGTTCAAAGGTTCAAGGGTTCAAAGGTTCAAAGGTTCAAGGGTTCAAAGGTTCAACTTTTCAAAGGTTCAAAGGTTCAAAGGTTCAACTTTTCAAAGGTTCAAAGGTTCAAAGGTTCAAAGGTTCAAAGGTTCAAAGGTTCAAAGGTTCAAAGGTTCAAAGGTTCAAAGGTTCAAAGGTTCAAGGGTTCAAAGGTTCAAAGGTTCAAAGGTTCAAAGGTTCAAGTATTCAAAGGTTCAAAGGTTCAAAGGTTCAAAGTTTCAAAAGTTCAAAGGTTCAAGGGTTCAAAGGTTCAAAGGTTCAAAGGTTCAACTTTTCAAAGGTTCAAAGGTTCAAAGGTTCAAGGGTTCAAAGGTTCAAAGGTTCAAAGTTTCAAGGGTTCAAAGGTTCAAAGGTTCAAAGGTTCAAAGTTTCAAGGGTTCAAAGGTTCAAGGGTTCAAAGGTTCAAAGGTTCAAAGGTTCAAAGGTTCAAAGGTGCAAAGGTTCAAATATTCAAAGGTTCAACTTTTCAAAGGTTCAAAGGTTCAACTTTTCAAAGGTTCAAAGGTTCAAAGGTTCAAGGGTTCAAAGGTTCAAAGGTTCAAAGGTTCAAAGGTTCAAGGGTTCAAAGGTTCAAAGGTTCAAAGGTTCAAAGGTTCAAAGGTTCAAAGGTTCAAAGGTTCAAAGGTTCAAAGGTTCAAAGGTTCAAGGGTTCAAAGGTTCAATGGTTCAAAGGTTCAAAGGTTCAAGGGTTCAACTTTTCAAAGGTTCAAAGTTTCAAGGGTTCAAAGGTTCAAGGGTTCAAAGATTCAAAGGTTCAAAGGTTTAAAGGTTCAAAGGTTCAAAGGTTCAAAGGTTCAAGGGTTCAAATATTCAAAGGTTCAACTTTTCAAAGGTTCAAAGGTTCAAAGGTTCAAAGGTTCAAAGGTTCAAAGGTTCAAAAGTGCAAAGGTTCAAATATTCAAAGGTTCAACTTTTCAAAGGTTCAAAGGTTCAAGGGTTCAAAGGTTCAAGTATTCAAAGGTTCAAAGGTTCAAATGTTCAAGGGTTCAAAGGTTCAAAGGTTCAAATTTTCAAGGGTTCAAAGGTTCAAATGTTCAAAGGTTCAAAGGTTCAAAGGTTCAAGGGTTCAAAGGTTTAAGGGTTCAAAGGTTCAAAGGTTCAACTTTTGAAAGGTTCAAAGGTTCAAAGGTTCAAAGGTTCAAGGGTTCAAAGGTTCAAAGGTTCAAAGGTTCAAGGGTTCAAATATTCAAAGGTTCAACTTTTCAAAGGTTCAAAGGTTCAAAGGTTCAAAGGTTCAAAGGTTCAAAGGTTCAAAGGTTCAAAGGTTCAAAGGTTCAAAGGTTCAAAGGTTCAAAGGTTCAAAGGTTCAAAGGTTCAAAGGTTCAAAGGTTCAAAGGTTCAAAGGTTCAAAGGTTCAAAGGTTCAAAGGTTCAAAGGTTCAAAGGTTCAAAGGTTCAAAGGTGCAAAGGTTCAAATATTCAAAGGTTCAACTTTTCAAAGGTTCAAAGGTTCAAGGGTTCAAAGGTTCAAGTATTCAAAGGTTCAAAGGTTCAAATGTTCAAGGGTTCAAAGGTTCAAAGGTTCAAATTTTCAAGGGTTCAAAGGTTCAAATGTTCAAAGGTTCAAAGGTTCAAAGTTTCAAGGGTTCAAAGGTTTAAGGGTTCAAAGGTTCAAAGGTTCAACTTTTGAAAGGTTCAAAGGTTCAAAGGTTCAAAGGTTCAAGGGTTCAAAGGTTCAAAGGTTCAAAGGTTCAAGGGTTCAAATATTCAAAGGTTCAACTTTTCAAAGGTTCAAAGGTTCAAAGGTTCAAAGGTTCAAAGGTTCAAAGGTTCAAAGGTTCAAAGGTTAAAAGGTTCAAATATTCAAAGGTTCAACTTTTCAAAGGTTCAAAGGTTCAACTTTTCAAAGGTTCAAAGGTTCAAAGGTTCAAGTATTCAAAGGTTCAAAGGTTCAAAGGTTCAAGGGTTCAAAGGTTCAAATATCCAAAGGTTCAACTTTTCAAAGGTTCAAAGGTTCAAAGGTTCAACTTTTCAAAGGTTCATAGGTTCAAAGGTTCAAAGGTTCAAAGGTTCAAAGGTTCAAAGGTTCAAAGGTTCAAAGGTTCAAAGGTTCAAAGGTTCAAAGGTTCAAAGGTTCAAAGGTTCAAAGGTTCAAATATTCAAAGGTTCAACTTTTCAAAGGTTCAAAGGTTCAAAGGTTCAAAGGTTCAAGTATTCAAAGGTTCAACTTTTCAAAGGTTCAAAGGTTCAAGTATTCAAAGGTTCAAAGGTTCAAATGTTCAAGGGTTCAAAGGTTCAAAGGTTCAAATTTTCAAGGGTTCAAAGGTTCAAATGTTCAAAGGTTCAAAGGTTCAAAGGTTCAAGGGTTCAAAGGTTCAAAGGTTCAAAGGTTCAAAGGTTCAAAGGTTCAAATATTCAAAGGTTCCACTTTTCAAAGGTTCAAAGGTTCAACTTTTCAAAGGTTCAAAGGTTCAAAGGTTCAAAGGTTCAAAGGTTCAAGTATTCAAAGGTTCAAAGGTTCAAGGGTTCAAAGGTTCAAATATCCAAAGGTTCAACTTTTCCAAGGTTCAAAGGTTCAAAGCTTCAACTTTTCAAAGGTTCAAATGTTCAAAGGTTCAAGGGTTCAAAGGTTCAAAGGTTCAAAGGTTCAAAGGTTCAAAGGTTCAAAGGTTCAAAGGTTCAAACGTTCAAAGGTTCAAAGGTTCAAAGGTTCAAAGGTTCAACTTTTCAACTTTTCAAAGGTTCAAAGGTTCAAATATTCAAAGTTTCAACTTTTCAAAGGTTCAAAGGTTCAAGGGTTCAACTTTTCAAAGGTTCAAAGTTTCAAGGGTTCAAAGGTTCAAGTATTCAAAGGTTCAAAGGTTCAAAGGTTCAAAGGTTCAAAGGTTCAAAGGTTCAAAGGTTCAAAGGTTCAAATATTCAAAGGTTCAACTTTTCAAAGGTTCAAAGGTTCAACTTTTCAAAGGTTCAAAGGTTCAAAGGTTCAAAGGTTCAAAGGTTCAAAGGTTCAAAGGTTCAAAGGTTCAAAGGTTCAAAGGTTTAAAGGTTCAAATATTCAAAGGTTCAACTTTTCAAAGGTTCAAAGGTTCAAGTATTCAAAGGTTCAAAGGTTCAAATGTTCAAGGGTTCAAAGGTTCAAAGGTTCAAATTTTCAAGGGTTCAAAGGTTCAAATGTTCAAAGGTTCAAAGGTTCAAAGGTTCAAGGGTTCAAAGGTTCAAAGGTTCAAAGGTTCAAAGGTTCAAAGGTTCAAAGGTTCAAATATTCAAAGGTTCCACTTTTCAAAGGTTCAAAGGTTCAACTTTTCAAAGGTTCAAAGGTTCAAAGGTTCAAGTATTCAAAGGTTCAAAGGTTCAAGGGTTCAAAGGTTCAAATATCCAAAGGTTCAACTTTTCCAAGGTTCAAAGGTTCAAAGCTTCAACTTTTCAAAGGTTCAAATGTTCAAAGGTTCAAGGGTTCAAAGGTTCAAAGGTTCAAAGGTTCAAAGGTTCAAAGGTTCAAAGGTTCAAACGTTCAAAGGTTCAAAGGTTCAAAGGTTCAAAGGTTCAACTTTTCAACTTTTCAAAGGTTCAAAGGTTCAAATATTCAAAGTTTCAACTTTTCAAAGGTTCAAAGGTTCAAGGGTTCAAAATTTCAAAGGTTCAAAGGTTCAAAGGTTCAAAGGTTCAAGGGTTCAAAGGTTCAAAGGTTCAAAGGTTCAAAGGTTCAAAGGTTCAAAGGTTCAAAGGTTCAAAGGTTCAAAGGTTCAAAGATTCAAAGGTTCAAGGGTTCAAGGGTTCAAAGGTTCAAAGGTTCAAAGTTTCAAGGGTTCAAAGGTTCAAAGGTTCAAAGGTTCAAAGGTTCAACTTTTCAAAGGTTCAAAGGTTCAAAGGTTCAAAGGTTCAAAGGTTCAAAGGTTCAAGGGTTCAAAGGTTCAAAGGTTCAAAGGTTCAAAGGTTCAAAGTTTCAAGGGTTCAAAGGTTCAAAGGTTCAAAATTTCAAAGGTTCAAAGGTTCAAAGGTTCAAAGGTTCAAGGGTTCAAAGGTTCAAAGGTTCAAAGGTTCAAAGGTTCAAAGGTTCAAAGGTTCAAAGGTTCAAAGGTTCAAAGGTTCAAAGATTCAAAGGTTCAAGGGTTCAAGGGTTCAAAGGTTCAAAGGTTCAAAGTTTCAAGGGTTCAAAGGTTCAAAGGTTCAAAGGTTCAAAGGTTCAAGGGTTCAAAGGTTCAAAGGTTCAAAGGTTCAAAGGTTCAAAGGTTCAAAGGTTCAAAGGTTCAAAGGTTCAAAGGTTCAAAGGTTCAAGGGTTCAAAGGTTCAAAGGTTCAAAGTTTCAAGGGTTCAAAGGTTCAAAGGTTCAACTTGTCAAAGGTTCAAAGGTTCAAAGGTTCAAAGGTTCAAAGGTTCAAAGGTTCAAAGGTTCAAGGGTTCAAAGGTTCAAAGGTTCAAAGGTTCAAGGGTTCAAAGGTTCAAAGGTTCAAAGGTTCAAAGGTTCAAAGGTTCAAAGGTTCAAAGGTTCAAGGGTTCAAAGGTTCAAAGGTTCAAAGGTTCAAAGGTTCAAAGGTGCAAAGGTTCAAATATTCAAAGGTTCAAAGGCTCAAAGGTTCAAAGGTTCAAAGTTTCAAGGGTTCAAAGGTTCAAGGGTTCAAAGGTTCAAAGGTTCAAAGTTTCAAAGGTTCAAAGGTTCAAAGGTTCAAAGGTTCAAAGGTTCAAAGGTTCAAAGGTTCAAAGGTTCAAAGGTTCAAAGGTTCAAAGGTTCAAAGGTTCAAAGGTTCAAAGGTTCAAAGGTTCAAAGTTTCAAGGGTTCAAAGGTTCAAGGGTTCAAAGGTTCAAAGGTTCAAAGGTTCAAGGGTTCAAAGGTTCAAAGGTTCAAAGTTTCAAAGGTTCAAAATTTCAACTTTTCAAAGGTTCAAAGGTTCAAAGGTTCAAAGGTTCAAATTTTCAAAGGTTCAATGGTTCAAGGGTTCAAAGGTTCAAAGGTTCAAAGGTTCAAAGGTTCAAAGGTTCAAAGGTTCAAAGGTTCAAGGGTTCAAAGGTTCAAAGGTTCAAAGTTTCAAGGGTTCAAAGGTTCAAAGGTTCAACTTGTCAAAGGTTCAAAGGTTCAAAGGTTCAAAGGTTCAAAGGTTCAAAGGTTCAAAGGTTCAAGGGTTCAAAGGTTCAAAGGTTCAAAGGTTCAAGGGTTCAAAGGTTCAAAGGTTCAAAGGTTCAAAGGTTCAAAGGTTCAAAGGTTCAAAGGTTCAAGGGTTCAAAGGTTCAAAGGTTCAAAGGTTCAAAGGTTCAAAGGTGCAAAGGTTCAAATATTCAAAGGTTCAAAGGCTCAAAGGTTCAAAGGTTCAAAGTTTCAAGGGTTCAAAGGTTCAAGGGTTCAAAGGTTCAAAGGTTCAAAGTTTCAAAGGTTCAAAGGTTCAAAGGTTCAAAGGTTCAAAGGTTCAAAGGTTCAAAGGTTCAAAGGTTCAAAGGTTCAAAGGTTCAAAGGTTCAAAGGTTCAAAGGTTCAAAGGTTCAAAGGTTCAAAGTTTCAAGGGTTCAAAGGTTCAAGGGTTCAAAGGTTCAAAGGTTCAAAGGTTCAAGGGTTCAAAGGTTCAAAGGTTCAAAGTTTCAAAGGTTCAAAATTTCAACTTTTCAAAGGTTCAAAGGTTCAAAGGTTCAAAGGTTCAAATTTTCAAAGGTTCAATGGTTCAAGGGTTCAAAGGTTCAAAGGTTCAAAGTTTCAAGGGTTCAAAGGTTCAAGGGTTCAAAGGTTCAAGGGTTCAAAGGTTCAATGGTTCAAAGGTTCAAAGGTTCAAAGGTTCAAGGGTTCAAAGGTTCAAGGGTTCAAAGGTTCAAAGGTTCAAAGTTTCAAAGGTTCAAAGGTTCAAAGGTTCAAAGGTTCAAAGGTTCAAAGGTTCAAAGGTTCAAAGGTTCAAGGGTTCAAAGGTTCAAAGGTTCAAAGGTTCAAAGGTTCAAAGGTTCAAAGGTTCAAAGGTTCAAAGGTTCAAAGGTTCAAGGGTTCAAAGGTTCAAAGGTTCAAAGTTTCAAGGGTTCAAAGGTTCAAGGGTTCAAAGGTTCAAAGGTTCAAAGGTTCAATGGTTCAAAGGTTCAAAGGTTCAAAGTTTCAAAGGTTCAAAGGTTCAACTTTTCAAAGGCTCAAAGGTTCAAAGGTTCAAGGGTTCAAAGGTTCAAAGGTTCAAAGGTTCAAGGGTTCAAAGGTTCAAAGGTTCAAAGGTTCAAAGGTTCAAAGGTTCAAAGGTTCAAGGGTTCAAAGGTTTAAAGGTTCAAAGTTTCAAAGGTTCAAAGGTTCAAAGGTTCAAAGGTTCAAAGGTTCAAGGGTTCAAAGGTTCAAAGGTTCAAAGATTCAAGGGTTCAAAGGTTCAAAGGTTCAAAGGTTCAAGGGTTCAAAGGTTCAAAGGTTCAAAGGTTCAAGGGTTCAAATTTTCAAAGGTTCAAAGGTTCAAGGGTTCAAAGGTTCAAAGGTTCAAAGGTACAAGGGTTCAAAGGTTCAAAGGTTCAAAGATTCAAGGGTTCAAAGGTTCAAAATTTCAAAGGTTCAAAGGTTCAAAGGTTCAAAGGTTCAAAGGTTCAAAGGTTCAAAGGTTCGAAGGTTCAAGGGTTCAAAGGTTCAAAGGTTCAAAGGTTCAAGGGTTCAAAGGTTCAAAGGTTCAAAGTTTCAAGGGTTCAAAGGTTCAAGGGTTCAAAGGTTCAAAGGTTCAAAGGTTCAAAGGTTCAAAGGTTCAAAGGTTCAAAGGTTCAAAAGTTTCAAAGCTTCAAGGGTTCAAAGGTTCAAAGGTTCAAAGGTTCAAGGGTTCAAAGGTTCAAGGGTTCAAAGGTTCAAATATTCAAAGGTTCAACTTTTCAAAGGTTCAAAGGTTCAAAGTTTCAAGGGTTCAAAGGTTCAAGGGTTCAAAGGTTCAAAGGTTCAAAGGTTCAACTTTTCAAAGGTTCAAAGGTTCAAAGGTTCAAAGGTTCAAAGGTTCAAAGGTTCAAGGGTTCAAAGGTTCAAAGGTTCAAAGGTTCAAAGTTTCAAAGGTTCAAAGGTTCAACTTTTCAAAGGTTCAAAGGTTCAAAGGTTCAAAGGTTCAAAGGTTCAAAGGTTCAAGGGTTCAAAGGTTCAAGGGTTCAAAGGTTCAAAGGTTCAAAGGTTCAAAGGTTCAAAGGTTCAAAGGTTCAAGGGTTCAAAGGTTCAAAGGTTCAAAGGTTCAAAGGTTCAAAGGTTCAAAGGTTCAAATATTCAAAGGTTCAACTTTTCAAAGGTTCAAAGGTTCAAAGGTTCAAATATTCAAAGGTTCAACTTTTCGAAAGTTCAAAGGTTCAAAGGTTCAAAGGTTCAAAGGTTCAAAGGTTCAACTTTTCAAGGGTTCAAAGGTTCAAAGGTTCAAAGGTTCAAAGGTTCAAAGGTTCAACTTTTCAAGGGTTCAAAGGTTCAAAGGTTCAAAGGTTCAAAGGTTCAAAGGTTCAAAGGTTCAAAGGTTCAAAGGTTCAAAGGTTCAAAGGTTCAAAGGTTCAAAGGTTCAAAGGTTCAAAGGTTCAAAGGTTCAAAGGTTCAAAGGTTCAAATATTCAAAGGTTCAAAAGTTCAACTTTTCAAAGGTTCAAAGGTTCAAAGGTTCAACTTTTCAAAGGTTCAAAGGTTCAAAGGTTCAAAGGTTCAAAGGTTCAAAGGTTCAAAGGTTCAAATTTTCAAAGGTTCAAAGGTTCAAAGGTTCAAAGGTTCAAAGGTTCAAAGGTTCAAAGGTTCAAAGGTTCAAAGGTTCAAAGGTTCAAGGGTTCAAAGGTTCAAAGGTTCAAAGGTTCAAATATTCAAAGGTTCAACTTTTCAAAGGTTCAAAGGTTCAAAGTTTCAAGGGTTCAAAGGTTCAAGGGTTCAAAGGTTCAAAGGTTCAAAGGTTCAACTTTTCAAAGGTTCAAAGGTTCAAAGGTTCAAGGGTTCAAAGGTTCAAAGGTTCAAAGGTTCAAGGGTTCAAAGTTTCAAAGTTTCAAGGGTTCAAACTTTCAAAGGGTTCAAGGGTTCAAAGGTTCAAAGGTTCAAATATTCAAAGGTTCAACTTTTCAAAGGTTCAAGGGTTCAAAGGTTCAAGGGTTCAAATGTTCAAAGGTTCAAGGGTTCAAAGGTTCAAAGGTTCAAGGGTTCAAAGGTTCAAAGGTTCAAAGTTTCAAGGGTTCAAAGTTTCAAAGGTGTAAAGGTTCAAATATTCAAAGGTTCAACTTTTCAAAGGTTCAAAGGTTCAAAGGTTCAAGGGTTCAAAGGTTCAAAGGTTCAAAGGTTCAAAGGTTCAAAGGTTCAAGGGTTCAAAGGTTCAAAGGTTCAAAGGTTCAAAGGTTCAAAGGTTCAAATATTCAAAGGTTCAACTTTTCAAAGGTTCAAAGGTTCAAAGTTTCAAGGGTTCAAAGGTTCAAGGGTTCAAAGGTTCAAAGGTTCAAAGGTTCAACTTTTCAAAGGTTCAAAGGTTCAACTTTTCAAAGGTGCAAAGGTTCAAAGGTTCAAAGGTTCAAAGGTTCAAAGGTTCAAAGGTTCAAAGGTTCAAAGGTTCAAAGGTTCAAAGGTTCAAAGGTTCAAAGGTTCAAAGGTTCAAAGGTTCAAAGGTTCAAGGGTTCAAAGGTTCAAAGGTTCAAAGGTTCAAATATTCAAAGGCTCAACTTTTCAAAGGTTCAAAGGTTCAAAGGTTCAAAGGTTCAAAGGTTCAAAGGTTCAAAGGTTCAAAGGTTCAAAGGTTCAAAGTTTCAAGGGTTCAAAGGTTCAAAGGTTCAAAGGTTCAAAGGTTCAAAGGTTCAAAGGTTCAAAGGTTCAACTTTTCAAAGGTTCAAAGGTTCAAAGGTTCAACGGTTCAAAGGTTCAAAGGTTCAAAGGTTCAAAGGTTCAAAGGTTCAAAGGTTCAAAGGTTCAAAGTTTCAAGGGTTCAAAGGTTCAAGGGTTCAAAGGTTCAAAGGTTCAAAGGTTCAAAGGTTCAAGGGTTCAAAGGTTCAAAGGTTCAAAGGTTCAAATATTCAAAGGTTCAACTTTTCAAAGATTCAACTTTTCAAAGATTCAAAGGTTCAAAGGTTCAAAGGTTCAAAGGTTCCAAGGTTCAAGGGTTCAAAGGTTCAAAGGTTCAAAGGTTCAAAGGTTCAAAGGTTCAAAGGTTCAAAGGTTCAAAGGTTCAAAGGTTCAAGGGTTCAAAGGTTCAAAGGTTCAAAGTTTCAAGGGTTCAAAGGTTCAAGGGTTCAAAGGTTCAAAGGTTCAAAGGTTCAAGGGTTCAAAGGTTGAAAGGTTCAAAGGTTCAAGGGTTCAAAGGTTCAAAGGTTCAAAGTTTCAAAGGTTCAAGGGTTCAAAGGTTTAAAGGTTCAAAGTTTCAAAGGTTCAAAGGTTCAAAGGTTCAAAGGTTCAAAGGTTCAAAGGTTCAAAGGTTCAAAGGTTCAAAGGTTCAAAGGTTCAAGGGTTCAAAGGTTCAAAGGTTCAAAGTTTCAAGGGTTCAAAGGTTCAAGGGTTCAAAGGTTCAAAGGTTCAAAGGTTCAATGGTTCAAAGGTTCAAAGGTTCAAAGTTTCAAAGGTTCAAAGGTTCAACTTTTCAAAGGCTCAAAGGTTCAAAGGTTCAAGGGTTCAAAGGTTCAAAGGTTCAAAGGTTCAAGGGTTCAAAGGTTCAAAGGTTCAAAGGTTCAAAGGTTCAAAGGTTCAAAGGTTCAAGGGTTCAAAGGTTTAAAGGTTCAAAGTTTCAAAGGTTCAAAGGTTCAAAGGTTCAAAGGTTCAAAGGTTCAAGGGTTCAAAGGTTCAAAGGTTCAAAGATTCAAGGGTTCAAAGGTTCAAAGGTTCAAAGGTTCAAGGGTTCAAAGGTTCAAAGGTTCAAAGGTTCAAGGGTTCAAATTTTCAAAGGTTCAAAGGTTCAAGGGTTCAAAGGTTCAAAGGTACAAGGGTTCAAAGGTTCAAAGGTTCAAAGATTCAAGGGTTCAAAGGTTCAAAATTTCAAAGGTTCAAAGGTTCAAAGGTTCAAAGGTTCAAAGGTTCAAAGGTTCAAAGGTTCGAAGGTTCAAGGGTTCAAAGGTTCAAAGGTTCAAAGGTTCAAGGGTTCAAAGGTTCAAAGGTTCAAAGTTTCAAGGGTTCAAAGGTTCAAGGGTTCAAAGGTTCAAAGGTTCAAAGGTTCAAAGGTTCAAAGGTTCAAAGGTTCAAAGGTTCAAAAGTTTCAAAGCTTCAAGGGTTCAAAGGTTCAAAGGTTCAAAGGTTCAAGGGTTCAAAGGTTCAAGGGTTCAAAGGTTCAAATATTCAAAGGTTCAACTTTTCAAAGGTTCAAAGGTTCAAAGTTTCAAGGGTTCAAAGGTTCAAGGGTTCAAAGGTTCAAAGGTTCAAAGGTTCAACTTTTCAAAGGTTCAAAGGTTCAAAGGTTCAAAGGTTCAAAGGTTCAAAGGTTCAAGGGTTCAAAGGTTCAAAGGTTCAAAGGTTCAAAGTTTCAAAGGTTCAAAGGTTCAACTTTTCAAAGGTTCAAAGGTTCAAAGGTTCAAAGGTTCAAAGGTTCAAAGGTTCAAGGGTTCAAAGGTTCAAGGGTTCAAAGGTTCAAAGGTTCAAAGGTTCAAAGGTTCAAAGGTTCAAAGGTTCAAGGGTTCAAAGGTTCAAAGGTTCAAAGGTTCAAAGGTTCAAAGGTTCAAAGGTTCAAATATTCAAAGGTTCAACTTTTCAAAGGTTCAAAGGTTCAAAGGTTCAAATATTCAAAGGTTCAACTTTTCGAAAGTTCAAAGGTTCAAAGGTTCAAAGGTTCAAAGGTTCAAAGGTTCAACTTTTCAAGGGTTCAAAGGTTCAAAGGTTCAAAGGTTCAAAGGTTCAAAGGTTCAACTTTTCAAGGGTTCAAAGGTTCAAAGGTTCAAAGGTTCAAAGGTTCAAAGGTTCAAAGGTTCAAAGGTTCAAAGGTTCAAAGGTTCAAAGGTTCAAAGGTTCAAAGGTTCAAAGGTTCAAATATTCAAAGGTTCAAAAGTTCAACTTTTCAAAGGTTCAAAGGTTCAAAGGTTCAACTTTTCAAAGGTTCAAAGGTTCAAAGGTTCAAAGGTTCAAAGGTTCAAAGGTTCAAAGGTTCAAATTTTCAAAGGTTCAAAGGTTCAAAGGTTCAAAGGTTCAAAGGTTCAAAGGTTCAAAGGTTCAAAGGTTCAAAGGTTCAAAGGTTCAAGGGTTCAAAGGTTCAAAGGTTCAAAGGTTCAAATATTCAAAGGTTCAACTTTTCAAAGGTTCAAAGGTTCAAAGTTTCAAGGGTTCAAAGGTTCAAGGGTTCAAAGGTTCAAAGGTTCAAAGGTTCAACTTTTCAAAGGTTCAAAGGTTCAAAGGTTCAAGGGTTCAAAGGTTCAAAGGTTCAAAGGTTCAAGGGTTCAAAGTTTCAAAGTTTCAAGGGTTCAAACTTTCAAAGGGTTCAAGGGTTCAAAGGTTCAAAGGTTCAAATATTCAAAGGTTCAACTTTTCAAAGGTTCAAGGGTTCAAAGGTTCAAGGGTTCAAATGTTCAAAGGTTCAAGGGTTCAAAGGTTCAAAGGTTCAAGGGTTCAAAGGTTCAAAGGTTCAAAGTTTCAAGGGTTCAAAGTTTCAAAGGTGTAAAGGTTCAAATATTCAAAGGTTCAACTTTTCAAAGGTTCAAAGGTTCAAAGGTTCAAGGGTTCAAAGGTTCAAAGGTTCAAAGGTTCAAAGGTTCAAAGGTTCAAGGGTTCAAAGGTTCAAAGGTTCAAAGGTTCAAAGGTTCAAAGGTTCAAATATTCAAAGGTTCAACTTTTCAAAGGTTCAAAGGTTCAAAGTTTCAAGGGTTCAAAGGTTCAAGGGTTCAAAGGTTCAAAGGTTCAAAGGTTCAACTTTTCAAAGGTTCAAAGGTTCAACTTTTCAAAGGTGCAAAGGTTCAAAGGTTCAAAGGTTCAAAGGTTCAAAGGTTCAAAGGTTCAAAGGTTCAAAGGTTCAAAGGTTCAAAGGTTCAAAGGTTCAAAGGTTCAAAGGTTCAAAGGTTCAAAGGTTCAAGGGTTCAAAGGTTCAAAGGTTCAAAGGTTCAAATATTCAAAGGCTCAACTTTTCAAAGGTTCAAAGGTTCAAAGGTTCAAAGGTTCAAAGGTTCAAAGGTTCAAAGGTTCAAAGGTTCAAAGGTTCAAAGTTTCAAGGGTTCAAAGGTTCAAAGGTTCAAAGGTTCAAAGGTTCAAAGGTTCAAAGGTTCAAAGGTTCAACTTTTCAAAGGTTCAAAGGTTCAAAGGTTCAACGGTTCAAAGGTTCAAAGGTTCAAAGGTTCAAAGGTTCAAAGGTTCAAAGGTTCAAAGGTTCAAAGTTTCAAGGGTTCAAAGGTTCAAGGGTTCAAAGGTTCAAAGGTTCAAAGGTTCAAAGGTTCAAGGGTTCAAAGGTTCAAAGGTTCAAAGGTTCAAATATTCAAAGGTTCAACTTTTCAAAGATTCAACTTTTCAAAGATTCAAAGGTTCAAAGGTTCAAAGGTTCAAAGGTTCAAAGGTTCAAAGGTTCAAAGGTTCAAAGGTTCAAAGGTTCAAAGGTTCAAAGGTTCAAGGGTTCAAAGGTTCAAAGGTTCAAAGTTTCAAGGGTTCAAAGGTTCAAGGGTTCAAAGGTTCAAAGGTTCAAAGGTTCAAGGGTTCAAAGGTTGAAAGGTTCAAAGGTTCAAGGGTTCAAAGGTTCAAAGGTTCAAAGTTTCAAAGGTTCAAGGGTTCAAAGGTTTAAAGGTTCAAAGTTTCAAAGGTTCAAAGGTTCAAAGGTTCAAAGGTTCAAAGGTTCAAAGGTTCAAAGGTTCAAAGGTTCAAAGGTTTAAGGGTTTAAAGGTTCAAATTTTCAAAGGTTCAAGGGTTCAAAGGTTCAAAGGTTCAAAGGTTCAAAGGTTCAAAGGTTCAAGGGTTCAAAGGTTCAAAGGTTCAAAGGTTCAAGGGTTCAAAGGTTCAAAGGTTCAAGGGTTCAAAGGTTCAAAGTTTCGAGGGTTCAAAGGTTCAAGGGTTCAAAGGTTCAAAGGTTCAAAGGTTCAAAGGTTCAAATATTCAAAGGTTCAACTTTTCAAAGGTTCGAAGGTTCAAAGGTTCAAAGTTTCAATTGTTCAAAGGTTCAAGGGTTCAAAGGTTCAAAGGTTCAAAGGCTCAACTTTTCAAAGGTTCAAAGGTTCAAGGTTCAAAGGTTCAAGGGTTCAAAGGTTCAAAGGTTCAAAGGTTCAAGGGTTCAAAGGTTCAAGGGTTCAAAGGTTCAAATATTCAAAGGTTCAACTTTTCAAAGGTTCAAAGGTTCAAAGGTTCAAAGGTTCAAAGTTTCAAGGGTTCAAAGGTTCAAGGGTTCAAAGGTTCAAAGGTTCAACTTTTCAAAGGTTCAAAGGTTCAAAGGTTCAAAGGTTCAAAGGTTCAAGGGTTCAAAGGTTCAAAGGATCAAAGGTTCAAAGTTTCAAGGGTTCAAAGGTTCAAGGGTTCAAAGGTTCAAAGGTTCAAAGGTTCAAAGGTTCAAAGGTTCAAAGGTTCAAAGGTTCAAAGGTTCAAGGGTTCAAAGGTTCAAAGGTTCAAAGGTTCAAAGGTTCAAAGGTTCAAAGGTTCAAAGGTTCAAAGGTTCAAAGGTTCAAAGGTTCAAAGGTTCAAAGGTTCAAAGGTTCAAAGGTTCAAAGGTTCAAAGGTTCAAGGGTTCAAAGGATCAAAGTTTCAAAAGTTCAAATATTCAAAGGTTCAACTTTCCAAAGGTTCAAAGGTTCAAAGTTTCAAGGGTTCAACGGTTCAAGGGTTCAAAGGTTCAAATATTCAAAGGTTCAACTTTTCAAAATTTCAAAGGTTCAAAGTTTCAAGGGTTCAAAGGTTCAAGGGTTCAAAGGTTTAAACGTTCATAGGTTCAAAGGTTCAAATATATAAAGGTTCAACTTTCCAAAGGTTCAAAGGTTCAAAGGTTCAACTTTCCAAAGGTTCAAAGGTTCAAAGTTTCAAGGGTTCAAAGGTTCAAATATTCAAAGGTTCAACTTTCCAAAGGTTCAAAGGTTCAAAGGTTCAAAGTTTCAAGGGTTCAAAGGTTCAAGGGTTCAAAGGTTCAACGGTTCAAAGGTTCAACTTTTCAAAGGTTCAAAGGTTCAAAGGTTCAAGGGTTCAAAGGATCAAAGGTTCAAAAGTTCAAATATTCAAAGGTTCAACTTTTCAAAGGTTCAAAGGTTCAAAGTTTCAAGGGTTCAACGGTTCAAGGGTTTAAAGGTTCAAATATTCAAAGGTTCAACTTTTCAAAGGTTCAACTTTTCAAAGGTTCAAAGGTTCAAAGGTTCAAAGGTTCAAAGGTTCAAAGGTTCAAAGGTTCAAAGGTTCAAAGGTTCAAAGGTTCAAGGGTTCAAAGGTTCAAAGGTTCAAAGGTTAAACTTTTCAAAGGTTCAAAGGTTCAAGGGTTCAAAGGTTCAAAGGTTCAAAGTTTCCAGGGTTCAAAGGTTCAAGGGTTCAAAGGTTCAAAGGTTCAAAGGTTCAAAGGTTCAAATATTCAAAGGTTCAACTTTTCAAAGGTTCGAAGGTTCAAAGGTTCAAAGTTTCAATTGTTCAAAGGTTCAAGGGTTCAAAGGTTCAAAGGTTCAAAGGCTCAAAGGTTCAAAGGTTCAAAGGTTCAAAGGTTCAAGGGTTCAAAGGTTCAAAGGTTCAAAGGTTCAACTTTTCAAAGGTTCAAAGGTTCAAGGGTTCAAAGGTTCAAAGGTTCAAAGGTTCAAAGGTTCAAAGGGTCAAAGTTTCAAAGGTTCAAAGGTTCAAAGGTTCAAAGGTTCAACTTTTCAAAGGTTCAAAGGTTCAAGGGTTCAAAGGTTCAAAGGTTCAAAGGTTCAAAGGGTCAAAGGTTCAAAAGTTCAAAGGTTCAAAGGTTCAAAGGTTCAACTTTTCAAAGGTTCAACTTTTCAAAGGTTCAAAGGTTCAAAGGTTCAAAGGTTCAAAGGTTCAAAGGTTCAAAGGTTCAAAGGTTCAAGGGTTCAAAGGTTCAAAGGTTCAAAGGTTCAACTTTTCAAAGGTTCAAAGGTTCAAGGGTTCAAAGGTTCAAAGGTTCAAAGGTTCAAAGGTTCAAACGTTCAAAGGGTCAAAGTTTCAAAGGTTCAAAGGTTCAAAGGTTCAAAGGTTCAACTTTTCAAAGGTTCAAAGGTTCAAGGGTTCAAAGGTTCAAAGGTTCAAAGGTTCAAAGGGTCAAAGGTTCAAAAGTTCAAAGGTTCAAAGGTTCAAAGGTTCAAAGGTTCAAGGGTTCAAAGGTTCAAAGGTTCAAAGGTTCAAGGGTTCAAAGGTTCAAAGGGTCAAAGGTTCAAAGGTTCAAAGGTTCAAAGGTTCAAGGGTTCAAAGGTTCAAAGGTTCAAAGGTTCAAAGGTTCAAAGGTTCAAATATTCAGAGGTTCAACTTTTCAAAGGTTCAAAGGTTCAAAGTTTCAAGGGTTCAAAGGTTCAAGGGTTCAAAGGTTCAAACGTTCAAAGGTTCAAAGGTTCAACTTTTCAAAGGTTAAAAGGTTCAAAGGTTCAACTTTTCAAAGGTTCAAAGGTTCAAAGGTTCAAAGGTTCAAAGGTTCAAAGGTTCAAAGGTTCAAAGGTTCAAAGGTTCAAAGGTTCAAAGGTTCAAAGGTTCAAAGGTTCAAAGGTTCAATTGTTCAAAGGTTCAAAGTTTCAAAGGTTCAAAGGTTCAAAGGTTCAACTTTTCAAAGGTTCAAAGGTTCAAAGGTTCAAAGGTTTAACTTTTCAAAGGTACAAAGGTTCAAAGGTTCAAAGGTTCAAAGGTTCAAAAGTTCAAAGGTTCAAAGGTTCAAATATTCAAAGGTTCAACTTTTCAAAGGTTCAAAGGTTCAAGGGTTCAAAGGTTCAAAGGTTCAAAGGTTCAAAGGTTCAAAGGTTCAAAGGTTCAAAGGTTCAAATATTCAAAGGTTCAACTTTTCAAAGTTTCAAAGGATCAAAGGTTCAACTTTTCAAAGGTTCAAAGGTTCAAAGGTTCAAGGGTTCAAGGGTTCAAAGGTTAAAAGGTTCAAGGGTTCAAAGGTTCAAAGGTTCAAAGGTTCAAAGTTTCAAGGGTTCAAAGGTTCAAGGGTTCAAAGGTTCAAAGGTTCAAAGGTTCAAATATTCAAAGGTTCAAAGGTTCAAAGGTTCAATTGTTCAAAGGTTCAAATGTTCAATGGTTCAAGGGTTCAAAGGTTCAAAGGTTCAAAGTTTCAAGGGTTCAAATTTTCAAGGGTTCAAAGGTTCAAAGGTTCAACTTTTCAAAGGTTCAAAGATTCAAAGGTTCAAGGGTTCAAAGGTTCAAATGTTCAAAGGTTCAAAGGTTCAAGGGTTCAAAGGTTCAAAGGTTCAAAGTTTCAAGGGTTCAAAGGTTCAAGGGTTCAAAGGTTCAAAGGTTCAAAGGTTCAAAGGTTCATAGGTGCAAAGGTTCAAATATTCAAAGGTTCAAAGGTTCAACTTTTCAATGGTTCAAAGGTTCAATGGTTCAAAGGTTCAAAGGTTCAAAGGTCCAAAGGTTCAAGGGTTCAAAGGTTCAAAGGTTCAAAGGTTCAAAGGTTCAAAGGTTCAAAGGTTCAAAGGTTCAAAGGTTCAAATATTCAAAGGTTCAACTTTTCAAAGGTTCAAAGGTTCAAAGGTTCAAAGTTTCAAGGGTTCAAAGGTTCAAGGGTTCAAAGGTTCAAAGGTTCAACTTTTCAAAGGTTCAAAGGTTCAAAGGTTCAAAGGTTCAACTTTTCAAAGGTTCAAAGGTTCAAAGGTTCAAAGGTTCAAAGGTTCAAGGGTTCAAAGGTTCAAAGGTTCAAGGGTTCAAAGGTTCAAAGGTTCAAGGGTTCAAAGGTTCAAAGGTTCAAAGGTTCAAAGGTTCAAGGGTTCATAGGTTCAAAGGTTCAAAGGTTCAAAGGTTCAAAGGTTTAAAGGTTCAAAGGTTCAAAGTTTCAAGGATTCAAAGGTTCAAGGGTTCAAAGGTTCAAAGGTTCAAAGGTTCAAAGGTTCAAAGGTTCAAAGGTTCAAAGGTTCAAGGGTTCAAAGGTTCAAAGGTTCAGAGGTTCAAAGGTTCAAAGGTTCAACTTTTCAAAGGTTCAAAGGTTCAAAGGTTCAAAGGTTCAAGGGTTCAAAGGTTCAAAGGTTCAAAGGTTCAAAGGTTCAAATATTCAAAGGTTCAACTTTTCAAAGGTTCAAAGGTTCAAAGGTTCAAAGGTTCAAATATTCAAAGGTTCAACTTTTCAAAGGTTCAAAGGTTGAAAGGTTCAAAGTTTCAAGGGTTCAAAGGTTCAAGGGTTCAAAGGTTCAAATATTCAAAGGTTCAACTTTCCAAAGGTTCAAAGGTTCAAAGGTTCAAAGTTTCAAGGGTTCAAAGGTTCAAGGGTTCAAAGGTTCAAAGGTTCAAAGGTTCAACTTTTCAAAGGTTCAAAGGTTCAAAGGTTCAAAGGTTCAAGGGTTCAAAGGTTCAAAGGTTCAAAGGTTCAAAGGTTCAAAGGTTCAAATAGTCAAAGGTTCAACTTTTCAAAGGTTCAAAGGTTCAAAGGTTCAAAGTTTCAAGGGTTCAAAGGTTCAAGGGTTCAAAGGTTCAAATATTCAAAGGTTCAAAGGTTCAACGGTTCAAAGGTTCAAGGGTTCAAAGGTTCAAAGGGTCAAAGGTTCAAAGGTTCAAAGGTTCAAAGGTTCAAGGGTTCAAAGGTTCAAAGGTTCAAAGGTTCAAAGGTTCAAAGGTTCAAAGGTTCAAAGGTTCAAATATTCAAAGGTTCAACTTTTCAAAGGTTCAAAGGTTCAAAGTTTCAAGGGTTCAAAGGTTCAAGGGTTCAATGGTTCAAAGGTTCAAAGGTTCAAAGGTTCAACTTTTCAAAGGTTCAAAGGTTCAAAGGTTCAACTTTTCAAAGGTTCAAAGGTTCAAAGGTTCAAAGGTTCAAAGGTTCAAAGGTTCAAAGGTTCAAAGGTTCAAAGGTTCAAAGGTTCAAAGGTTCAAGGGTTCAAAGGTTCAAAGGTTCAAAGGTTCAAAGGTTCAAAGGTTCAAAGGTTCAAAGGTTCAAATATTCAAAGGTTCAACTTTTCAAAGGTTCAAAGGTTCAAAGGTTCAAAGGTTCAAAGTTTCAAGGGTTCAAAGGTTCAAGGGTTCAAAGGTTCAACTTTTCAAAGGTTCAAAGGTTCAAAGGTTCAAAGGTTCAAAGGTTCAAAGGTTCAAAGGTTCAAAGGTTCAAGGGTTCAAAGGTTCAAGGTTCAAAGGTTCAAGGGATCAAAGGTTCAAAGGTTCAAAGGTTCAAAGTTTCAAGGGTTCAAAGGTTCAAGGGTTCAAAGGTTCAAAGGTTCAAAGGTTCAAAGGTTCAAAGGTGCAAAGGTTCAAATATTCAAAGGTTCAACTTTTCAAAGGTTCAAAGGTTCAAGGGTTCAAAGGTTCAAAGGTTCAAAGTTTTAAGTTTTCAAATTTTCAAGGGTTCAAAGGTTCAAAGGTTCAACTTTTCAAAGGTTCAAAGGTTCAAAGGTTTAAGGGTTCAAAGGTTCAAGGGTTCAAAGGTTCAAAGGTTCAAAGGTTCAAAGGTTCAAAGGTTCAAAGGTTCAAAGGTTCAAAGGTTCAAAGGTTCAAAGGTTCAAAGGTTCAAAGGTTCAAAGGTTCAAAGGTTCAAGGGTTCAAAGGTTCAATGGTTCAAAGGTTCAAAGGTTCAAGGGTTCAACTTTTCAACTTTTCAAAGGTTCAAAGTTTCAAGGGTTCAAAGGTTCAAGGGTGCAAAGGTTCAAAGGTTCAAAGGTTCAAAGGTTCAAAGGTTCAAAGGTTCAAAGGTTCAAAGGTTCAAAGGTTCAAGGGTTCAAAGGTTCAAGGGATCAAAGGTTCAAAGGTTCAAAGGTTCAAAGTTTCAAGGGTTCAAAGGTTCAAGGGTTCAAAGGTTCAAAGGTTCAAAGGTTCAAAGGTTCAAAGGTGCAAAGGTTCAAATATTCAAAGGTTCAAAGGTTCAAAGGTTCAAAGGTTCAAAGGTTCAAATATTCAAAGGTTCAACTTTTCAAAGGTTCAAAGGTTGAAGGGTTCAAAGGTTCAAAGGTTCAAAGTTTTAAGTTTTCAAATTTTCAAGGGTTCAAAGGTTCAAAGGTTCAACTTTTCAAAGGTTCAAAGGTTCAAAGGTTTAAGGGTTCAAAGGTTCAAAGGTTCAAGGGTGCAAAGGTTCAAAGGTTCAAAGGTTCAAAGGTTCAAAGGTTCAAGGGTTCAAAGGTTCAAGGTTCAAAGGTTCAAGGGATCAAAGGTTCAAAGGTTCAAAGGTTCAAAGTTTCAAGGGTTCAAAGGTTCAAGGGTTCAAAGGTTCAAAGGTTCAAAGGTTCAAAGGTTCAAAGGTGCAAAGGTTCAAATATTCAAAGGTTCAACTTTTCAAAGGTTCAAAGGTTCAAAGGTTTAAGGGTTCAAAGGTTCAAGGGTTCAAAGGTTCAAAGGTTCAAAGGTTCAAAGGTTCAAAGGTTCAAAGGTTCAAAGGTTCAAAGGTTCAAAGGTTCAAAGGTTCAAAGGTTCAAGGGTTCAAAGGTTCAATGGTTCAAAGGTTCAAAGGTTCAAGGGTTCAACTTTTCAACTTTTCAAAGGTTCAAAGGTTCAAAGGTTCAAAGGTTCAAAGGTTCAACGGTTCAAAGGTTCAAGGGTTCAAAGGTTCAAAGGGTCAAAGGTTCAAAGGTTCAAAGGTTCAAAGGTTTAAGGGTTCAAAGGTTCAAGGGTTCAAAGGTTCAAAGGTTCAAAGGTTCAAAGGTTCAAAGGTTCAAAGGTTCAAAGGTTCAAAGGTTCAAAGGTTCAAAGGTTCAAAGGTGCAAAGGTTCAAATATTCAAAGGTTCAACTTTTCAAAGGTTCAAAGGTTCAAGGGTTCAAAGGTTCAAAGGTTCAAAGTTTTAAGTTTTCAAATTTTCAAGGGTTCAAAGGTTCAAAGGTTCAACTTTTCAAAGGTTCAAAGGTTCAAAGGTTTAAGGGTTCAAAGGTTCAAGGGTTCAAAGGTTCAAAGGTTCAAAGGTTCAAAGGTTCAAAGGTTCAAAGGTTCAAAGGTTCAAAGGTTCAAAGGTTCAAAGGTTCAAAGGTTCAAAGGTTCAAAGGTTCAAAGGTTCAAAGGTGCAAAGGTTCAAATATTCAAAGGTTCAACTTTTCAAAGGTTCAAAGGTTCAAAGGTTCAAGGGCGCAAAGGTTCAAAGGTTCAAAGGTTCAAGGGTTCAAAGGTTCAAGGGTTCAAAGGTTCAAAGGTTCAAAGGTTCAAAGGTTCAAAGGTTCAAAGGTGCAAAGGTTCAAATATTAAAAAGGTTCAACTTTTCAAAGGTTCAAAGGTTCAAAGGTTCAAGGGTTCAAAGGTTCAAAGGTTCAAAGTTTCAAGGGTTCAAAGGTTCAAGGGTTCAAAGGTTCAAAGGTTCAAAGGTTCAACTTTTGAAAGGTTCAAAGGTTCAAAGGTTCAAGGGTTCAAAGGTTCAAAGGTTCAAAGGTTCAAAGGTTCAAGGGTTCAAAGGTTCAAAGGTTCAAAGGTTCAAAGGTTCAAAGGTTCAAAGGTTCAAGGGTTCAAAGGTTCAAAGGTTCAAAGGTTCAAAGGTTCAAAGGTTCAAAGGTTCAAATATTCAAAGGTTCAACTTTTCAAAGGTTCAAAGGTTCAAAGGTTCAAAGGTTCAAAGGTTCAACTTATCAAAGGTTCAAAGGTTCAAAGGTTCAAGTATTCAAAGGTTCAAAGGTTCAAGGGTTCAAAGGTTCAAATTTTCAAAGGTTCAACTTTTCAAAGGTTCAAAGGTTCAACTTTTCAAAGGTTCAAAGGTTCAAAGGTTCAAAGGTTCAAAGGTTCAAAGGTTCAAAGGTTCAAATGTTCAAAGGTTCAAAGGTTCAAGGGTTCAAAGGTTCAATGGTTCAAAGGTTCAAAGGTTCAAGGGTTCAACTTTTCAACTTTTCAAAGGTTCAAAGTTTCAAGGGTTCAAAGGTTCAAGGGTTCAAAGATTCAAAGCTTCAAAATTTTAAAGGTTCAAAGGTTCAAATATTCAAAGGTTCAACTTTTCAAAGGTTCAAGGGTTCAAAGGTTCAAAGGTTCAAAGGTTCAAAGGTTCAAAGGTTCAAAGGTTCAACTTTTCAAAGGTTCAACTTTTCAAAGGTTCAAAGGTTCAAAGGTTCAAAGGTTCAAGGGTTCAAAGGTTCAAAGGTTCAAAGGTTCAAAGGTTCAAATATTCAAAGGTTCAACTTTTCAAAGGTTCAAAGGTTCAAAGGTTCAAAGGTTCAAATATTCAAAGGTTCAACTTTTCAAAGGTTCAAAGGTTGAAAGGTTCAAAGTTTCAAGGGTTCAAAGGTTCAAGGGTTCAAAGGTTCAAATATTCAAAGGTTCAACTTTCCAAAGGTTCAAAGGTTCAAAGGTTCAAAGTTTCAAGGGTTCAAAGGTTCAAGGGTTCAAAGGTTCAAAGGTTCAAAGGTTCAACTTTTCAAAGGTTCAAAGGTTCAAAGGTTCAAGGGTTCAAAGGTTCAAAGGTTCAAAGGTTCAAAGGTTCAAAGGTTCAAAGGTTCAAAGGTTCAAATAGTCAAAGGTTCAACTTTTCAAAGGTTCAAAGGTTCAAAGGTTCAAAGTTTCAAGGGTTCAAAGGTTCAAGGGTTCAAAGGTTCAAATATTCAAAGGTTCAAAGGTTCAACGGTTCAAAGGTTCAAGGGTTCAAAGGTTCAAAGGGTCAAAGGTTCAAAGGTTCAAAGGTTCAAAGGTTCAAGGGTTCAAAGGTTCAAAGGTTCAAAGGTTCAAAGGTTCAAAGGTTCAAAGGTTCAAATATTCAAAGGTTCAACTTTTCAAAGGTTCAAAGGTTCAAAGTTTCAAGGGTTCAAAGGTTCAAGGGTTCAATGGTTCAAAGGTTCAAAGGTTCAAAGGTTCAACTTTTCAAAGGTTCAAAGGTTCAAAGGTTCAACTTTTCAAAGGTTCAACTTTTCAAAGGTTCAAAGGTTCAAAGGTTCAAAGGTTCAAAGGTTCAAAGGTTCAAAGGTTCAAAGGTTCAAAGGTTCAAAGGTTCAAAGGTTCAAAGGTTCAAAGGTTCAAAGGTTCAAAGGTTCAAAGGTTCAAAGGTTCAAAGGTTCAAAGGTTCAAAGGTTCAAGGGTTCAAAGGTTCAAAGGTTCAAAGGTTCAAAGGTTCAAAGGTTCAAAGGTTCAAAGGTTCAAAGGTTCAAATATTCAAAGGTTCAACTTTTCAAAGGTTCAAAGGTTCAAAGGTCCAAAGGTTCAAGGGTTCAAAGGTTCAACTTTTCAAAGGTTCAAAGGTTCAAAGGTTCAAAGGTTCAAAGGTTCAAAGGTTCAAAGGTTCAAGGGTTCAAAGGTTCAAGGTTCAAAGGTTCAAGGGATCAAAGGTTCAAAGGTTCAAAGGTTCAAAGTTTCAAGGGTTCAAAGGTTCAAGGGTTCAAAGGTTCAAAGGTTCAAAGGTTCAAAGGTTCAAAGGTGCAAAGGTTCAAATATTCAAAGGTTCAACTTTTCAAAGGTTCAAAGGTTCAAGGGTTCAAAGGTTCAAAGGTTCAAAGTTTTAAGTTTTCAAATTTTCAAGGGTTCAAAGGTTCAAAGGTTCAACTTTTCAAAGGTTCAAAGGTTCAAAGGTTTAAGGGTTCAAAGGTTCAAAGGTTCAAGGGTTCAAAGGTTCAAAGGTTCAAAGGTTCAAAGGTTCAAAGGTTCAAAGGTTCAAAGGTTCAAAGGTTCAAAGGTTCAAAGGTTCAAGGGTTCAAAGGTTCAATGGTTCAAAGGTTCAAAGGTTCAAGGGTTCAACTTTTCAACTTTTCAAAGGTTCAAAGTTTCAAGGGTTCAAAGGTTCAAGGGTTCAAAGATTCAAAGCTTCAAAGGTTTAAAGGTTCAAATATTCAAAGGTTCAACTTTTCAAAGGTTCAAAGGTTCAAAGGTTCAAAGGTTCAAAGGTTCAAAGGTTCAAAGGTTCAAAGGTTCAACTTTTCAAAGGTTCAAAGGTTCAAAGGTTCAAGGGCGCAAAGGTTCAAAGGTTCAAAGTTTCAAGGGTTCAAAGGTTCAAGGGTTCAAAGGTTCAAAGGTTCAAAGGTTCAAAGGTTCAAAGGTTCAAAGGTTCAAAGGTTCAAAGGTGCAAAGGTTCAAATATTCAAAGGTTCAACTTTTCAAAGGTTCAAAGGTTCAAAGGTTCAAGGGCGCAAAGGTTCAAAGGTTCAAAGTTTCAAGGGTTCAAAGGTTCAAGGGTTCAAAGGTTCAAAGGTTCAAAGGTTCAAAGGTTCAAAGGTTCAAAGGTGCAAAGGTTCAAATATTAAAAAGGTTCAACTTTTCAAAGGTTCAAAGGTTCAAAGGTTTAAGGGTTCAAAGGTTCAAAGGTTCAAAGTTTCAAGGGTTCAAAGGTTCAAGGGTTCAAAGGTTCAAAGGTTCAAAGGTTCAAAGGTTCAACTTTTGAAAGGTTAAAAGGTTCAAAGGTTCAAAGGTTCAAGGGTTCAAAGGTTCAAAGGTTCAAAGTTTCAAGGGTTCAAAGGTTCAAGGGTTCAAAGGTTCAAAGGTTCAAAGGTTCAAAGGTTCAACTTTTGAAAGGTTAAAAGGTTCAAAGGTTCAAAGGTTCAAGGGTTCAAAGGTTCAAAGGTTCAAAGGTTCAAGGGTTCAAAGGTTCAAAGGTTCAAAGGTTCAAAGGTTCAAAGGTTCAAAGGTTCAAGGGTTCAAAGGTTCAAAGGTTCAAAGGTTCAAAGGTTCAAAGGTTCAAAGGTTCAAAGGTTCAAATATTCAAAGGTTCAACTTTTCAAAGGTTCAAAGGTTCAAAGGTTCAAAGGTTCAACTTTTCAAAGGTTCAAAGGTTCAAAGGTTCAAAGGTTCAAGTATTCAAAGGTTCAAAGGTTCAAGGGTTCAAAGGTTCAAATTTTCAAAGGTTCAACTTTTCAAAGGTTCAAAGGTTCAAAGGTTCAACTTTTCAAAGGTTCAAAGGTTCAAAGGTTCAAAGGTTCAAAGGTTCAAAGGTTCAAAGGTTCAAAGGTTCAAATGTTCAAAGGTTCAAAGGTTCAAGGGTTCAAAGGTTCAATGGTTCAAAGGTTCAAAGGTTCAAGGGTTCAACTTTTCAACTTTTCAAAGGTTCAAAGTTTCAAGGGTTCAAAGGTTCAAGGGTTCAAAGATTCAAAGCTTCAAAATTTTAAAGGTTCAAAGGTTCAAATATTCAAAGGTTCAACTTTTCAAAGGTTCAAGGGTTCAAAGGTTCAAAGGTTCAAAGGTTCAAAGGTTCAAAGGTTCAAAGTGCAAAGGTTCAAATATTCAAATTTTCAACTTTTCAAAGGTTCAAAGGTTCAAAGGTTCAAGGGCGCAAAGGTTCAAAGGTTCAAAGTTTCAAGGGTTCAAAGGTTCAAAGGTTCAAAGGTTCAAAGGTTCAAAGGTTCAAAGGGTCAAAGGTTCAAAGGTTCAAAGGTTCAAAGGTTCAAAGGTTCAAAGGTGCAAAGGTTCAAATATTCAAAGGTTCAACTTTTCAAAGGTTCAAAGGTTCAAAGTTTCAAGGGTTCAAAGGTTCAAAGGTTCAAAGGTTCAAAGGTTCAACTTTTCAAAGGTTCAAAGGTTCAAAGGTTCAAGGGTTCAAAGGTTCAAAGGTTCAAAGGTTCAAGGGTTCAAAGGTTCAAAGGTTCAAAGTTTCAAGGGTTCAAAGGTTCAAGGGTTCAAAGGTTCAAAGGTTCAAAGGTTCAAATATTCAAAGGTTCAACTTTTCAAAGGTTCAAAGGTTCAAAGTTTCAAGGGTTCAAAGGTTCAAGGGTTCAAAGGTTCAAAGGTTCAAAGGTTCAAAGGTTCAACTTTTCAAAGGTTCAAAGGTTCAAAGGTTCAAGGGTTCAAAGGTTCAAAGGTTCAAAGGTTCAAGGGTTCAAAGGTTCAAAGGTTCAAAGTTTCAAGGGTTCAAAGTTTCAAGGGTTCAAAGGTTCAAATGTTCAACTTTTCAAAGGTTCAAAGGTTCAAAGGTTCAAGTATTCAAAGGTTCAAAGGTTCAAGGGTTCAAAGGTTCAAATTTTCAAAGGTTCAACTTTTCAAAGGTTCAAAGGTTCAAAGGTTCAACTTTTCAAAGGTTCAAAGGTTCAAAGGTTCAAAGGTTCAAAGGTTCAAATGTTCAAAGGTTCAAAGGTTCAAGGGTTCAAAGGTTCAATGGTTCAAAGGTTCAAAGGTTCAAAGGTTCAACTTTTCAAAGGTTCAAAGGTTCAAAGGTTCAACTTTTCAAAGGTTCAAAGGTTCAAAGGTTCAAAGGTTCAAAGGTTCAAAGGTTCAAGGGTTCAAAGGTTCAAAGGTTCAAAGGTTCAACTTTTCAAAGGTTCAAAGGTTCAAAGTTTCAAGGGTTCAAAGGTTCAAGGGTTCAAAGGTTCAAAGGTTCAAAGGTTCAAATATTCAAAGGTTCAACTTTTCAAAGGTTCAAAGGTTCAAAGTTTCAAGGGTTCAAAGGTTCAAGGGTTCAAAGGTTCAAAGGTTCAAAGGTTCAACTTTTCAAAGGTTCAAAGGTTCAAAGGTTCAAGGGTTCAAAGGTTCAAAGGTTCAAAGGTTCAAGGGTTCAAAGGTTCAAAGGTTCAAAGTTTCAAGGGTTCAAAGTTTCAAGGGTTCAAAGGTTCAAATGTTCAACTTTTCAAAGGTTCAAAGGTTCAAAGGTTCAAGTATTCAAAGGTTCAAAGGTTCAAGGGTTCAAAGGTTCAAATTTTCAAAGGTTCAACTTTTCAAAGGTTCAAAGGTTCAAAGGTTCAACTTTTCAAAGGTTCAAAGGTTCAAAGGTTCAAAGGTTCAAAGGTTCAAATGTTCAAAGGTTCAAAGGTTCAAGGGTTCAAAGGTTCAATGGTTCAAAGGTTCAAAGGTTCAAAGGTTCAACTTTTCAAAGGTTCAAAGGTTCAAAGGTTCAACTTTTCAAAGGTTCAAAGGTTCAAGGGTTCAAAGGTTCAAAGGTTCAAAGGTTCAAAGGTTCAAAGGGTCAAAGTTTCAAAGGTTCAAAGGTTCAAAGGTTCAACTTTTCAAAGGTTCAAAGGTTCAAGGGTTCAAAGGTTCAAAGGTTCAAAGGTTCAAAGGTTCAAAGGGTCAAAGGTTCAAAAGTTCAAAGGTTCAAAGGTTCAAAGGTTCAACTTTTCAAAGGTTCAACTTTTCAAAGGTTCAAAGGTTCAAAGGTTCAAAGGTTCAAAGGTTCAAAGGTTCAAAGGTTCAAGGGTTCAAAGGTTCAAAGGTTCAAAGGTTCAACTTTTCAAAGGTTCAAAGGTTCAAGGGTTCAAAGGTTCAAAGGTTCAAAGGTTCAAAGGTTCAAAGGGTCAAAGTTCCAAAGGTTCAAAGGTTCAAAGGTTCAACTTTTCAAAGGTTCAAAGGTTCAAGGGTTCAGAGGTTCAAAGGTTCAAAGGTTCAAAGGGTCAAAGGTTCAAAAGTTCAAAGGTTCAAAGGTTCAAAGGTTCAAAGGTTCAAGGGTTCAAAGGTTCAAAGGTTCAAAGGTTCAAGGGTTCAAAGGTTCAAAGGGTCAAAGGTTCAAAGGTTCAAAGGTTCAAAGGTTCAAGGGTTCAAAGGTTCAAAGGTTCAAAGGTTCAAAGGTTCAAAGGTTCAAATATTCAAAGGTTCAACTTTTCAAAGGTTCAAAGGTTCAAAGTTTCAAGGGTTCAAAGGTTCAAGGGTTCAAAGGTTCAAACGTTCAAAGGTTCAAAGGTTCAACTTTTCAAAGGTTAAAAGGTTCAAAGGTTCAACTTTTCAAAGGTTCAAAGGTTCAAAGGTTCAAAGGTTCAAAGGTTCAAAGGTTCAAAGGTTCAAAGGTTCAAAGGTTCAAAGGTTCAATTGTTCAAAGGTTCAAAGGTTCAAAGGTTCAAAGGTTCAAAGGTTCAACTTTTCAAAGGTTCAAAGGTTCAAAGGTTCAAAGGTTTAACTTTTCAAAGGTACAAAGGTTCAAAGGTTCAAAGGTTCAAAGGTTCAAAGGTTCAAAAGTTCAAAGGTTCAAAGGTTCAAATATTCAAAGGTTCAACTTTTCAAAGGTTCAAAGGTTCAAGGGTTCAAAGGTTCAAAGGTTCAAAGGTTCAAAGGTTCAAAGGTTCAAATATTCAAAGGTTCAACTTTTCAAAGGTTCAAAGGTTCAAAGGTTCAACTTTTCAAAGGTTCAAAGGTTCAAAGGTTCAAAGGTTCAAGGGTTCAAAGGTTCAAGGTTCAAAGGTTCAAGGGATCAAAGGTTCAAAGGTTCAAAGTTTCAAGGGTTCAAAGGTTCAAGGGTTCAAAGGTTCAAAGGTTCAAAGGTTCAAAGGTTCAAAGGTGCAAAGGTTCAAATATTCAAAGGTTTAACTTTTCAAAGGTTCAAAGGTTCAAGGGTTCAAAGGTTCAAAGGTTCAAAGTTTTAAGTTTTCAAATTTTCAAGGGTTCAAAGGTTCAAAGGTTAAACTTTTCAAAGGTTCAAAGGTTCAAAGGTTTAAGGGTTCAAAGGTTCAAAGGTTCAAGGGTTCAAAGGTTCAAAGGTTCAAAGGTTCAAAGGTTCAAAGGTTCAAAGGTTCAAAGGTTCAAAGGTTCAAAGGTTCAAAGGTTCAAAGGTTCAAGGGTTCAAAGGTTCAATGGTTCAAAGGTTCAAAGGTTCAAGGGTTCAACTTTTCAACTTTTCAAAGGTTCAAAGTTTCAAGGGTTCAAAGGTTCAAGGGTTCAAAGATTCAAAGCTTCAAAGGTTTAAAGGTTCAAAGGTTCAAAGGTTCAAATATTCAAAGGTTCAACTTTTCAAAGGTTCAAAGGTTCAAAGGTTCAAAGGTTCAAAGGTTCAAAGGTTCAAAGGTGCAAAGGTTCAAATATTCAAAGGTTCAACTTTTCAAAGGTTCAAAGGTTCAAAGGTTCAAGGGCGCAAAGGTTCAAAGGTTCAAAGTTTCAAGGGTTCAAAGGTTCAAGGGTTCAAAGGTTCAAAGGTTCAAAGGTTCAAAGGTTCAAAGGTTCAAAGGTTCAAAGGTTCAATTGTTCAAAGGTTCAAAGGTTCAAAGGTTCAAAGGTTCAAAGGTTCAACTTTTCAAAGGTTCAAAGGTTCAAAGGTTCAAAGGTTTAACTTTTCAAAGGTACAAAGGTTCAAAGGTTCAAAGGTTCAAAGGTTCAAAGGTTCAAAAGTTCAAAGGTTCAAAGGTTCAAATATTCAAAGGTTCAACTTTTCAAAGGTTCAAAGGTTCAAGGGTTCAAAAGTTCAAAGGTTCAAAGGTTCAAAGGTTCAAAGGTTCAAGGGTTCAAAGGTTCAAAGGTTCAAAGGTTCAAGGGTTCAAAGGTTCAAAGGGTCAAAGGTTCAAAGGTTCAAAGGTTCAAAGGTTCAAGGGTTCAAAGGTTCAAAGGTTCAAAGGTTCAAAGGTTCAAAGGTTCAAATATTCAAAGGTTCAACTTTTCAAAGGTTCAAAGGTTCAAAGTTTCAAGGGTTCAAAGGTTCAAGGGTTCAAAGGTTCAAACGTTCAAAGGTTCAAAGGTTCAACTTTTCAAAGGTTAAAAGGTTCAAAGGTTCAACTTTTCAAAGGTTCAAAGGTTCAAAGGTTCAAAGGTTCAAAGGTTCAAAGGTTCAAAGGTTCAAAGGTTCAAAGGTTCAAAGGTTCAATTGTTCAAAGGTTCAAAGGTTCAAAGGTTCAAAGGTTCAAAGGTTCAACTTTTCAAAGGTTCAAAGGTTCAAAGGTTCAAAGGTTTAACTTTTCAAAGGTACAAAGGTTCAAAGGTTCAAAGGTTCAAAGGTTCAAAGGTTCAAAGGTTCAAAAGTTCAAAGGTTCAAAGGTTCAAATATTCAAAGGTTCAACTTTTCAAAGGTTCAAAGGTTCAAGGGTTCAAAGGTTCAAAGGTTCAAAGGTTCAAAGGTTCAAATATTCAAAGGTTCAACTTTTCAAAGGTTCAAAGGTTCAAAGGTTCAACTTTTCAAAGGTTCAAAGGTTCAAAGGTTCAAAGGTTCAAGGGTTCAAAGGTTCAAGGTTCAAAGGTTCAAGGGATCAAAGGTTCAAAGGTTCAAAGTTTCAAGGGTTCAAAGGTTCAAGGGTTCAAAGGTTCAAAGGTTCAAAGGTTCAAAGGTTCAAAGGTGCAAAGGTTCAAATATTCAAAGGTTTAACTTTTCAAAGGTTCAAAGGTTCAAGGGTTCAAAGGTTCAAAGGTTCAAAGTTTTAAGTTTTCAAATTTTCAAGGGTTCAAAGGTTCAAAGGTTCAGCTTTTCAAAGGTTCAAAGGTTCAAAGGTTCAAAGGTTTAAGGGTTCAAAGGTTCAAAGGTTCAAGGGTTCAAAGGTTCAAAGGTTCAAAGGTTCAAAGGTTCAAAGGTTCAAAGGTTCAAAGGTTCAAAGGTTCAAAGGTTCAAAGGTTCAAAGGTTCAAGGGTTCAAAGGTTCAATGGTTCAAAGGTTCAAAGGTTCAAGGGTTCAACTTTTCAACTTTTCAAAGGTTCAAAGTTTCAAGGGTTCAAAGGTTCAAATATTCAAAGGTTCAACTTTTCAAAGGTTCAAAGGTTCAAAGGTTCAAAGGTTCAAAGGTTCAAAGGTTCAAAGGTGCAAAGGTTCAAATATTCAAAGGTTCAACTTTTCAAAGGTTCAAAGGTTCAAGGGCGCAAAGGTTCAAAGGTTCAAAGTTTCAAGGGTTCAAAGGTTCAAGGGTTCAAAGGTTCAAAGGTTCAAAGGTTCAAAGGTTCAAAGGTTCAAAGGTGCAAAGGTTCAAATATTAAAAAGGTTCAACTTTTCAAAGGTTCAAAGGTTCAAAGGTTCAAGGGTTCAAAGGTTCAAAGTTTCAAGGGTTCAAAGGTTCAAGGGTTCAAAGGTTCAAAGGTTCAAAGGTTCAAAGGTTCAAAGGTTCAACTTTTGAAAGGTTAAAAGGTTCAAAGGTTCAAAGGTTCAAGGGTTCAAAGGTTCAAAGGTTCAAAGGTTCAAGGGTTCAAAGGTTCAAAGGTTCAAAGGTTCAAAGGTTCAAAGGTTCAAAGGTTCAAGGGTTCAAAGGTTCAAAGGTTCAACTTTTCAAAGGTTCAAAGGTTCAAAGGTTCAAAGTTTCAAGGGTTCAAAGGTTCAAGGGTTCAAAGGTTCAAATAGTCAAAGGTTCAACTTTTCAAAGGTTCAAAGGTTCAAAGGTTCAAAGTTTCAAGGGTTCAAAGGTTCAAGGGTTCAAAGGTTCAAATATTCAAAGGTTCAAAGGTTCAACGGTTCAAAGGTTCAAGGGTTCAAAGGTTCAAAGGTTCAAAGGTTCAAAGGTTCAAGGGTTCAAAGGTTCAAAGGTTCAAAGGTTCAAAGGTTCAAAGGTTCAAAGGTTCAAAGGTTCAAATATTCAAAGGTTCAACTTTTCAAAGGTTCAAAGGTTCAAAGTTTCAAGGGTTCAAAGGTTCAAGGGTTCAATGGTTCAAAGGTTCAAAGGTTCAAAGGTTCAACTTTTCAAAGGTTCAAAGGTTCAAAGGTTCAACTTTTCAAAGGTTCAAAGGTTCAAAGGTTCAAAGGTTCAAAGGTTCAAAGGTTCAAAGGTTCAAAGGTTCAAAGGTTCAAAGGTTCAAAGGTTCAAAGGTTCAAAGGTTCAAAGGTTCAAAGGTTCAAAGGTTCAAAGGTTCAAAGGTTCAAAGGTTCAAAGGTTCAAAGGTTCAAGGGTTCAAAGGTTCAAAGGTTCAAAGGTTCAAAGGTTCAAAGGTTCAAAGGTTCAAAGGTTCAAAGGTTCAAATATTCAAAGGTTCAACTTTTCAAAGGTTCAAAGGTTCAAAGGTTCAAAGGTTCAAAGTTTCAAGGGTTCAAAGGTTCAAGGTTTCAAAGGTTCAACTTTTCAAAGGTTCAAAGGTTCAAAGGTTCAAAGGTTCAAAGGTTCAAAGGTTCAAGGGTTCAAAGGTTCAAGGTTCAAAGGTTCAAGGGATCAAAGGTTCAAAGGTTCAAAGGTTCAAAGTTTCAAGGGTTCAAAGGTTCAAGGGTTCAAAGGTTCAAAGGTTCAAAGGTTCAAAGGTTCAAAGGTTCAAAGGTTCAAAGGTGCAAAGGTTCAAATATTCAAAGGTTCAACTTTTCAAAGGTTCAAAGGTTCAAGGGTTCAAAGGTTCAAAGGTTCAAAGTTTTAAGTTTTCAAATTTTCAAGGGTTCAAAGGTTCAAAGGTTCAACTTTTCAAAGGTTCAAAGGTTCAAAGGTTTAAGGGTTCAAAGGTTCAAATTTTCAAAGGTTCAACTTTTCAAAGGTTCAAAGGTTCAAAGGTTCAACTTTTCAAAGGTTCAAAGGTTCAAAGGTTCAAAGGTTCAAAGGTTCAAAGGTTCAAAGGTTCAAAGGTTCAAAGGTTCAAATGTTCAAAGGTTCAAAGGTTCAAGGGTTCAAAGGTTCAATGGTTCAAAGGTTCAAAGGTTCAAAGGTTCAACTTTTCAAAGGTTCAAAGGTTCAAAGGTTCAACTTTTCAAAGGTTCAAAGGTTCAAAGGTTCAAAGGTTCAAAGGTTCAAAGGTTCAAGGGTTCAAAGGTTCAAAGGTTCAAAGGTTCAACTTTTCAAAGGTTCAAAGGTTCAAGGGTTCAAAGGTTCAAAGGTTCAAAGTTTCCAGGGTTCAAAGGTTCAAGGGTTCAAAGGTTCAAAGGTTCAAAGGTTCAAAGGTTCAAATATTCAAAGGTTCAACTTTTCAAAATTTCGAAGGTTCAAAGGTTCAAAGTTTCAATTGTTCAAAGGTTCAAGGGTTCAAAGGTTCAAAGGTTCAAAGGCTCAAAGGTTCAAAGGTTCAAAGGTTCAAAGGTTCAAGGGTTCAAAGGTTCAAAGGTTCAAAGGTTCAACTTTTCAAAGGTTCAAAGGTTCAAGGGTTCAAAGGTTCAAAGGTTCAAAGGTTCAAAGGTTCAAAGGGTCAAAGTTTCAAAGGTTCAAAGGTTCAAAGGTTCAAAGGTTCAACTTTTCAAAGGTTCAAAGGTTCAAGGGTTCAAAGGTTCAAAGGTTCAAAGGTTCAAAGGTTCAAAGGGTCAAAGGTTCAAAAGTTCAAAGGTTCAAAGGTTCAAAGGTTCAAAGGTTCAACTTTTCAAAGGTTCAACTTTTCAAAGGTTCAAAGGTTCAAAGGTTCAAAGGTTCAAAGGTTCAAAGGTTCAAGGGTTCAAAGGTTCAAAGGTTCAAAGGTTCAACTTTTCAAAGGTTCAAAGGTTCAAGGGTTCAAAGGTTCAAAGGTTCAAAGGTTCAAAGGTTCAAAGGGTCAAAGTTTCAAAGGTTCAAAGGTTCAAAGGTTCAAAGGTTCAACTTTTCAAAGGTTCAAAGGTTCAAGGGTTCAAAGGTTCAAAGGTTCAAAGGTTCAAAGGGTCAAAGGTTCAAAAGTTCAAAAGTTCAAAGGTTCAAAGGTTCAAAGGTTCAAAGGTTCAAGGGTTCAAAGGTTCAAAGGTTCAAAGGTTCAAGGGTTCAAAGGTTCAAAGGGTCAAAGGTTCAAAGGTTCAAAGGTTCAAAGGTTCAAGGGTTCAAAGGTTCAAAGGTTCAAAGGTTCAAAGGTTCAAAGGTTCAAAGGTTCAAAGGTTCAAAGGTTCAAAGGTTCAAAGGTTCAAAGGTTCAAAGGTTCAAAGGTTCAATTGTTCAAAGGTTCAAAGGTTCAAAGGTTCAAAGGTTCAACTTTTCAAAGGTTCAAAGGTTTAACTTTTCAAAGGTACAAAGGTTCAAAGGTTCAAAGGTTCAAAGGTTCAAAAGTTCAAAGGTTCAAAGGTTCAAATATTCAAAGGTTCAACTTTTCAAAGGTTCAAAGGTTCAAGGGTTCAAAGGTTCAAAGGTTCAAAGGTTCAAAGGTTCAAATATTCAAAGGTTCAACTTTTCAAAGGTTCAAAGGTTCAAAGGTTCAACTTTTCAAAGGTTCAAAGGTTCAAAGGTTCAAGGGTTCAAGGGTTCAAAGGTTAAAAGGTTCAAGGGTTCAAAGGTTCAAAGGTTCAAAGGTTCAAAGTTTCAAGGGTTCAAAGGTTCAAGGGTTCAAAGGTTCAAAGGTTCAAAGGTTCAAATATTCAAAGGTTCAAAGGTTCAAAGGTTCAAAGGTTCAAAGGTTTAACTTTTCAAAGGTACAAAGGTTCAAAGGTTCAAATGTTCAAAGGTTCAAGGGTTCAAAGGTTCAAAGGTTCAAAGTTTCAAGGGTTCAAATTTTCAAGGGTTCAAAGGTTCAAAGGTTCAACTTTTCAAAGGTTCAAAGATTCAAAGGTTCAAGGGTTCAAAGGTTCAAATGTTCAAAGGTTCAAGGGTTCAAAGGTTCAAAGGTTCAAAGGTTCAAAGTTTCAAGGGTTCAAAGGTTCAAGGGTTCAAAGGTTCAAAGGTTCAAAGGTTCAAAGGTTCATAGGTGCAAAGGTTCAACTTTTCAATGGTTCAAAGGTTCAATGGTTCAAAGGTTCAAAGGTTCAAAGGTCCAAAGGTTCAAGGGTTCAAAGGTTCAAAGGTTCAAGGGTTCAAAGGTTCAAGGGTTCAAAGGTTCAAAGGTTCAAAGGTTCAAAGGTTCAAAGGTTCAAAGGTTCAAAGGTTCAAAGGTTCAAAGGTTCAAAGGTTCAAAGGTTCAAAGGTTCAAAGGTTCAAAGGTTCAAATATTCAAAGGTTCAACTTTTCAAAGGTTCAAAGGTTCAAAGGTTCAAAGTTTCAAGGGTTCAAAGGTTCAAGGGTTCAAAGGTTCAAAGGTTCAACTTTTCAAAGGTTCAAAGGTTCAAAGGTTCAAAGGTTCAACTTTTCAAAGGTTCAAAGGTTCAAAGGTTCAAAGGTTCAACTTTTCAAAGGTTCAAAGGTTCAAAGTTTCAAAGGTTCAAAGGTTCAAGGGTTCAAAGGTTCAAAGGTTCAAGGGTTCAAAGGTTCAAAGGTTCAAGGGTTCAAAGGTTCAAAGGTTCAAAGGTTCAAAGGTTCAAGGGTTCATAGGTTCAAAGGTTCAAAGGTTCAAAGGTTCAAAGGTTTAAAGGTTCAAAGGTTCAAATTTTCAAGGGTTCAAAGGTTCAAGGGTTCAAAGGTTCAAAGGTTCAAAGGTTCAAAGGTTCAAAGGTTCAAGGGTTCAAAGGTTCAAAGGTTCAGAGGTTCAAAGGTTCAAAGGTTCAAAGGTTCAAAGGTTCAAAGGTTCAACTTTTCAAAGGTTCAAAGGTTCAAAGGTTCAAAGGTTTAACTTTTCAAAGGTACAAAGGTTCAAAGGTTCAAAGGTTCAAAGGTTCAAAAGTTCAAAGGTTCAAAGGTTCAAATATTCAAAGGTTCAACTTTTCAAAGGTTCAAAGGTTCAAGGGTTCAAAGGTTCAAAGGTTCAAAGGTTCAAAGGTTCAAAGGTTCAAATATTCAAAGGTTCAACTTTTCAAAGGTTCAAAGGTTCAAAGGTTCAACTTTTCAAAGGTTCAAAGGTTCAAAGGTTCAAAGGTTCAAGGGTTCAAGGGTTCAAAGGTTAAAAGGTTCAAGGGTTCAAAGGTTCAAAGGTTCAAAGGTTCAAAGTTTCAAGGGTTCAAAGGTTCAAGGGTTCAAAGGTTCAAAGGTTCAAAGGTTCAAATATTCAAAGGTTCAAAGGTTCAAAGGTTCAATTGTTCAAAGGTTCAAATGTTCAAAGGTTCAAGGGTTCAAAGGTTCAAAGGTTCAAAGTTTCAAGGGTTCAAATTTTCAAGGGTTCAAAGGTTCAAAGGTTCAACTTTTCAAAGGTTCAAAGATTCAAAGGTTCAAGGGTTCAAAGGTTCAAATGTTCAAAGGTTCAAGGGTTCAAAGGTTCAAAGGTCCAAAGGTTCAAGGGTTCAAAGGTTCAAAGGTTCAAAGGTTCAAAGGTTCAAAGGTTCAAAGGTTCAAAGGTTCAAAGGTTCAAAGGTTCAAAGGTTCAAAGGTTCAAGGGTTCAAATATTCAAAGGTTCAACTTTTCAAAGGTTCAAAGGTTCAAAGGTTCAAAGTTTCAAGGGTTCAAAGGTTCAAGGGTTCAAAGGTTCAAGGGTTCAAAGGTTCAAAGGTTCAAAGGTTCAAAGGTTCATAGGTGCAAAGGTTCAAATATTCGAAGGTTCAAAGGTTCAACTTTTCAATGGTTCAAAGGTTCAATGGTTCAAAGGTTCAAAGGTTCAAAGGTCCAAAGGTTCAAGGGTTCAAAGGTTCAAAGGTTCAAAGGTTCAAAGGTTCAAAGGTTCAAAGGTTCAAAGGTTCAAAGGTTCAAAGGTTCAAAGGTTCAAGGGTTCAAATATTCAAAGGTTCAACTTTTCAAAGGTTCAAAGGTTCAAAGGTTCAAAGTTTCAAGGGTTCAAAGGTTCAAGGGTTCAAAGGTTCAAAGGTTCAACTTTTCAAAGGTTCAAAGGTTCAACTTTTCAAAGGTTCAAAGGTTCAAAGGTTCAAAGGTTCAACTTTTCAAAGGTTCAAAGGTTCAAAGTTTCAAAGGTTCAAAGGTTCAAGGGTTCAAAGGTTCAAGGGTTCAAAGGTTCAAAGGTTCAAGGGTTCGAAGGTTCAAAGGTTCAAAGGTTCAAAGGTTCAAGGGTTCATAGGTTCAAAGGTTCAAAGGTTCAAAGGTTCAAAGGTTTAAAGGTTCAAAGGTTCAAAGTTTCAAGGGTTCAAAGGTTCAAGGGTTCAAAGGTTCAAAGGTTCAAAGGTTCAAAGGTTCAAAGGTTCAAGGGTTCAAAGGTTCAAAGGTTCAGAGGTTCAAAGGTTCAACTTTTCAAAGGTTCAAAGGTTCAAAGGTTCAAAGGTTCAAGGGTTCAAAGGTTCAAAGGTTCAAAGGTTCAAAGGTTCAAATATTCAAAGGTTCAACTTTTCAAAGGTTCAAAGGTTCAAAGGTTCAAAGGTTCAAATATTCAAAGGTTCAACTTTTAAAAGGTTCAAAGGTTGAAAGGTTCAAAGTTTCAAGGGTTCAAAGGTTCAAGGGTTCAAAGGTTCAAATATTCAAAGGTTCAACTTTCCAAAGGTTCAAAGGTTCAAAGGTTCAAAGTTTCAAGGGTTCAAAGGTTCAAGGGTTCAAAGGTTCAAAGGTTCAAAGGTTCAAAGGTTCAAAGGTTCAAGGGTTCAAAGGTTCAAAGGTTCAGAGGTTCAAAGGTTCAAAGGTTCAACTTTTCAAAGGTTCAAAGGTTCAAAGGTTCAAAGGTTCAAGGGTTCAAAGGTTCAAAGGTTCAAAGGTTCAAAGGTTCAAAGGTTCAAATATTCAAAGGTTCAACTTTTCAAAGGTTCAAAGGTTCAGAGGTTCAAAGGTTCAAAGGTTCAACTTTTCAAAGGTTCAAAGGTTCAAAGGTTCAAAGGTTCAAGGGTTCAAAGGTTCAAAGGTTCAAAGGTTCAAAGGTTCAAATATTCAAAGGTTCAACTTTTCAAAGGTTCAAAGGTTCAAAGGTTCAAAGGTTCAAAGGTTCAAATATTCAAAGGTTCAACTTTTCAAAGGTTCAAAGGTTGAAAGGTTCAAAGTTTCAAGGGTTCAAAGGTTCAAGGGTTCAAAGGTTCAAATATTCAAAGGTTCAACTTTCCAAAGGTTCAAGGGTTCAAAGGTTCAAAGGTTCAGAGGTTCAAAGGTTCAAAGGTTCAACTTTTCAAAGGTTCAAAGGTTCAAAGGTTCAAAGGTTCAAGGGTTCAAAGGTTCAAAGGTTCAAAGGTTCAAAGGTTCAAAGGTTCAAATATTCAAAGGTTCAACTTTTCAAAGGTTCAAAGGTTCAAAGGTTCAAAGGTTCAAAGGTTCAAATATTCAAAGGTTCAACTTTTCAAAGGTTCAAAGGTTGAAAGGTTCAAAGGTTCAAAGGTTCAAAGGTTCAAGGGTTCAAAGGTTCAAAGGTTCAAAGGTTCAAAGGTTCAAAGGTTCAAATAGTCAAAGGTTCAACTTTTCAAAGGTTCAAAGGTTCAAAGGTTCAAAGTTTCAAGGGTTCAAAGGTTCAAGGGTTCAAAGGTTCAAGGGTTCAAAGGTTCAAATATTCAAAGGTTCAAAGGTTCAACGGTTCAAAGGTTCAAGGGTTCAAAGGTTCAAAGGGTCAAAGGTTCAAAGGTTCAAAGGTTCAAAGGTTCAAGGGTTCAAAGGTTCAAAGGTTCAAAGGTTCAAAGGTTCAAAGGTTCAAAGGTTCAAATATTTAAAGGTTCAACTTTTCAAAGGTTCAAAGGTTCAAAGTTTCAAGGGTTCAAAGGTTCAAGGGTTCAATGGTTCAAAGGTTCAAAGGTTCAAAGGTTCAACTTTTCAAAGGTTCAAAGGTTCAAAGGTTCAACTTTTCAAAGGTTCAAAGGTTCAAAGGTTCAAAGGTTCAAAGGTTCAAAGGTTCAAAGGTTCAAAGGTTCAAAGGTTCAAAGGTTCAAAGGTTCAAAGGTTCAAAGGTTCAAAGGTTCAAAGGTTTAAAGGTTCAAAGGTTCAAAGGTTCAAAGGTTCAAGGGTTCAAAGGTTCAAAGGTTCAAAGGTTCAAAGGTTCAAAGGTTCAAAGGTTCAAAGGTTCAAATATTCAAAGGTTCAACTTTTCAAAGGTTCAAAGGTTCAAAGGTTCAAAGGTTCAAAGTTTCAAGGGTTCAAAGGTTCAAGGGTTCAAAGGTTCAACTTTTCAAAGGTTCAAAGGTTCAAAGGTTCAAAGGTTCAAAGGTTCAAGGGTTCAAAGGTTCAAGGTTCAAAGGTTCAACTGATCAAAGGTTCAAAGGTTCAAAGGTTCAACTTTTCAAAGGTTCAAAGGTTCAAAGGTTCAAAGGTTCAAAGGTTCAAAGGTTCAAAGGTTCAAAGGTTCAAAGGTTCAAAGGTGCAAAGGTTCAAATATTCAAAGGTTCAACTTTTCAAAGGTTCAAAGGTTCAAAGGTTCAAGGGCGCAAAGGTTCAAAGGTTCAAAGTTTCAAGGGTTCAAAGGTTCAAGGGTTCAAAGGTTCAAAGGTTCAAAGGTTCAAAGGTTCAAAGGTTCAAAGGTGCAAAGGTTCAAATATTAAAAAGGTTCAACTTTTCAAAGGTTCAAAGGTTCAAAGGTTCAAGGGTTCAAAGGTTCAAAGGTTCAAAGTTTCAAGGGTTCAAAGGTTCAAGGGTTCAAAGGTTCAAAGGTTCAAAGGTTCAAAGGTTCAACTTTTGAAAGGTTAAAAGGTTCAAAGGTTCAAAGGTTCAAGGGTTCAAAGGTTCAAAGGTTCAAAGGTTCAAGGGTTCAAAGGTTCAAAGGTTCAAAGGTTCAAAGGTTCAAAGGTTCAAAGGTTCAAAGGTTCAAGGGTTCAAAGGTTCAAAGGTTCAAAGGTTCAAAGGTTCAAAGGTTCAAAGGTTCAAAGGTTCAAATATTCAAAGGTTCAACTTTTCAAAGGTTCAAAGGTTCAAAGGTTCAACTTTTCAAAGGTTCAAAGGTTCAAAGGTTCAAAGGTTCAAAGGTTCAAAGGTTCAAAGGTTCAAAGGTTCAAAGGTTCAAATGTTCAAAGGTTCAAAGGTTCAAGGGTTCAAAGGTTCAAATTTTCAAAGGTTCAACTTTTCAAAGGTTCAAAGGTTCAAAGGTTCAAAGGTTCAACTTTTGAAAGGTTAAAAGGTTCAAAGGTTCAAAGGTTCAAGGGTTCAAAGGTTCAAAGGTTCAAAGGTTCAAGGGTTCAAAGGTTCAAAGGTTCAAAGGTTCAACTTTTCAAAGGTTCAAAGGTTCAAAGGTTCAAAGGTTCAAGTATTCAAAGGTTCAAAGGTTCAAGGGTTCAAAGGTTCAAATTTTCAAAGGTTCAACTTTTCAAAGGTTCAAAGGTTCAAAGGTTCAACTTTTCAAAGGTTCAAAGGTTCAAAGGTTCAAAGGTTCAAAGGTTCAAAGGTTCAAAGGTTCAAAGGTTCAAATGTTCAAAGGTTCAAAGGTTCAAGGGTTCAAAGGTTCAATTTTTCAAAGGTTCAAAGGTTCAAGGGTTCAACTTTTCAACTTTTCAAAGGTTCAAAGTTTCAAGGGTTCAAAGGTTCAAGGGTTCAAAGATTCAAAGCTTCAAAATTTTAAAGGTTCAAAGGTTCAAATATTCAAAGGTTCAACTTTTCAAAGGTTCAAGGGTTCAAAGGTTCAAAGGTTCAAAGGTTCAAAGGTTCAAAGGTTCAAAGGTTCAAAGGTTCAAAGGTTCAACTTTTCAAAGGTTCAAAGGTTCAAAGGTTCAAAGGTTCAAGGGTTCAAAGGTTCAAAGGTTCAAAGGTTCAAAGGTTCAAATATTCAAAGGTTCAACTTTTCAAAGGTTCAAAGGTTCAAAGGTTCAAAGGTTCAAATATTCAAAGGTTCAACTTTTCAAAGGTTCAAAGGTTGAAAGGTTCAAAGTTTCAAGGGTTCAAAGGTTCAAGGGTTCAAAGGTTCAAATATTCAAAGGTTCAACTTTCCAAAGGTTCAAAGGTTCAAAGGTTCAAAGTTTCAAGGGTTCAAAGGTTCAAGGGTTCAAAGGTTCAAAGGTTCAAAGGTTCAACTTTTCAAAGGTTCAAAGGTTCAAAGGTTCAAGGGTTCAAAGGTTCAAAGGTTCAAAGGTTCAAAGGTTCAAAGGTTCAAAGGTTCAAATAGTCAAAGGTTCAACTTTTCAAAGGTTCAAAGGTTCAAAGGTTCAAAGTTTCAAGGGTTCAAAGGTTCAAGGGTTCAAAGGTTCAAATATTCAAAGGTTCAAAGGTTCAACGGTTCAAAGGTTCAAGGGTTCAAAGGTTCAAAGGGTCAAAGGTTCAAAGGTTCAAAGGTTCAAAGGTTCAAGGGTTCAAAGGTTCAAAGGTTCAAAGGTTCAAAGGTTCAAAGGTTCAAAGGTTCAAAGGTTCAAATATTCAAAGGTTCAACTTTTCAAAGGTTCAAAGGTTCAAAGTTTCAAGGGTTCAAAGGTTCAAGGGTTCAATGGTTCAAAGGTTCAAAGGTTCAAAGGTTCAAAGGTTCAACTTTTCAAAGGTTCAAAGGTTCAAAGGTTCAACTTTTCAAAGGTTCAAAGGTTCAAAGGTTCAAAGGTTCAAAGGTTCAAAGGTTCAAAGGTTCAAAGGTTCAAAGGTTCAAAGGTTCAAAGGTTCAAAGGTTCAAAGGTTCAAAGGTTCAAAGGTTCAAAGGTTCAAAGGTTCAAAGGTTCAAAGGTTCAAGGGTTCAAAGGTTCAAAGGTTCAAAGGTTCAAAGGTTCAAAGGTTCAAAGGTTCAAAGGTTCAAAGGTTCAAATATTCAAAGGTTCAACTTTTCAAAGGTTCAAAGGTTCAAAGGTTCAAAGGTTCAAAGTTTCAAGGGTTCAAAGGTTCAAGGGTTCAAAGGTTCAACTTTTCAAAGGTTCAAAGGTTCAAAGGTTCAAAGGTTCAAAGGTTCAAAGGTTCAAAGGTTCAAAGGTTCAAGGGTTCAAAGGTTCAAGGTTCAAAGGTTCAAGGGATCAAAGGTTCAAAGGTTCAAAGGTTCAAAGGTTCAAAGTTTCAAGGGTTCAAAGGTTCAAGGGTTCAAAGGTTCAAAGGTTCAAAGGTTCAAAGGTTCAAAGGTTCAAAGGTGCAAAGGTTCAAATATTCAAAGGTTCAACTTTTCAAAGGTTCAAAGGTTCAAGGGTTCAAAGGTTCAAAGGTTCAAAGTTTTAAGTTTTCAAATTTTCAAGGGTTCAAAGGTTCAAAGGTTCAACTTTTCAAAGGTTCAAAGGTTCAAAGGTTTAAGGGTTCAAAGGTTCAAAGGTTCAAGGGTTCAAAGGTTCAAAGTTTCAAAGGTTCAAAGGTTCAAAGGTTCAAAGGTTCAAAGGTTCAAAGGTTCAAAGGTTCAAAGGTTCAAAGGTTCAAGGGTTCAAAGGTTCAATGGTTCAATGGTTCAAAGGTTCAAAGGTTCAAGGGTTCAACTTTTCAACTTTTCAAAGGTTCAAAGTTTCAAGGGTTCAAAGGTTCAAGGGTTCAAAGATTCAAAGCTTCAAAGGTTTAAAGGTTCAAAGGTTCAAAGGTTCAAATATTCAAAGGTTCAACTTTTCAAATTTTCGAAGGTTCAAAGGTTCAAAGGTTCAAAGGTTCAAAGGTTCAAAGGTTCAAAGGTTCAAAGGTTCAAAGGTTCAAAGGTGCAAAGGTTCAAATATTCAAAGGTTCAACTTTTCAAAGGTTCAAAGGTTCAAAGGTTCAAGGGCGCAAAGGTTCAAAGGTTCAAAGTTTCAAGGGTTCAAAGGTTCAAGGGTTCAAAGGTTCAAAGGTTCAAAGGTTCAAAGGTTCAAAGGTTCAAAGGTTCAAAGGTGCAAAGATTCAAATATTAAAAAGGTTCAACTTTTCAAAGGTTCAAAGGTTCAAAGGTTCAAGGGTTCAAAGGTTCAAAGGTTCAAAGTTTCAAGGGTTCAAAGGTTCAAGGGTTCAAAGGTTCAAAGGTTCAAAGGTTCAAAGGTTCAACTTTTGAAAGGTTAAAAGGTTCAAAGGTTCAAAGGTTCAAGGGTTCAAAGGTTCAAAGGTTCAAAGGTTCAAGGGTTCAAAGGTTCAAAGGTTCAAAGGTTCAAAGGTTCAAAGGTTCAAGGGTTCAAAGGTTCAAAGGTTCAAAGGTTCAAAGGTTCAAAGGTTCAAAGGTTCAAAGGTTCAAAGGTTCAAATATTCAAAGGTTCAACTTTTCAAAGGTTCAAAGGTTCAAAGGTTCAAAGGTTCAACTTTTCAAAGGTTCAAAGGTTCAAAGGTTCAAGTATTCAAAGGTTCAAAGGTTCAAGGGTTCAAAGGTTCAAATTTTCAAAGGTTCAACTTTTCAAAGGTTCAAAGGTTCAAAGGTTCAACTTTTCAAAGGTTCAAAGGTTCAAAGGTTCAAAGGTTCAAAGGTTCAAAGGTTCAAAGGTTCAAAGGTTCAAAGGTTCAAAGGTTCAAATGTTCAAAGGTTCAAAGGTTCAAGGGTTCAAAGGTTCAATGGTTCAAAGGTTCAAAGGTTCAAGGGTTCAACTTTTCAACTTTTCAAAGGTTCAAAGTTTCAAGGGTTCAAAGGTTCAAGGGTTCAAAGATTCAAAGCTTCAAAATTTTAAAGGTTCAAAGGTTCAAATATTCAAAGGTTCAACTTTTCAAAGGTTCAAGGGTTCAAAGGTTCAAAGGTTCAAAGGTTCAAAGGTTCAAAGGTTCAAAGGTTCAAAGGTTCAAAGGTGCAAAGGTTCAAATATTCAAATTTTCAACTTTTCAAAGGTTCAAAGGTTCAAAGGTTCAAGGGCGCAAAGGTTCAAAGGTTCAAAGTTTCAAGGGTTCAAAGGTTCAAAGGTTCAAAGGTTCAAAGGTTCAAAGGTTCAAAGGGTCAAAGGTTCAAAGGTTCAAAGGTTCAAGGGTTCAAAGGTTCAAAGGTTCAAAGGTTCAAGGGTTCAAAGGTTCAAAGGTTCAAAGTTTCAAGGGTTCAAAGGTTCAAGGGTTCAAAGGTTCAAAGGTTCAAAGGTTCAAAGGTTCAAATATTCAAAGGTTCAACTTTACAAAGGTTCAAAGGTTCAAAGTTTCAAGGGTTCAAAGGTTCAAGGGTTCAAAGGTTCAAAGGTTCAAAGGTTCAACTTTTCAAAGGTTCAAAGGTTCAAAGGTTCAAGGGTTCAAAGGTTCAAAGGTTCAAAGGTTCAAGGGTTCAAAGGTTCAAAGGTTCAAAGTTTCAAGGGTTCAAAGTTTCAAGGGTTCAAAGGTTCAAAGGTTCAAAGGTTCAAAGGTTCAAAGGTTCAAAGGTTCAAAGGTTCAAAGGTTCAAAGGTTCAAAGGTTCAAAGGTTCAAAGGTGCAAAGGTTCAAATATTCAAAGGTTCAACTTTTCAAAGGTTCAAAGGTTCAAGGGTTCAAAGGTTCAAAGGTTCAAAGGTTCAAAGGTTCAAGGGTTCAAAGGTTCAAAGGTTCAAAGGTTCAAAGGTTCAAATATTCAAAGGTTCAACTTTTCAAAGGTTCAAAGGTTCAAAGTTTCAAGGGTTCAAAGGTTCAAGGGTTCAAAGGTTCAAAGCTTAAAAGGTTCAAAGGTTCAAGGGTTCAAAGTTTCAAAGGTTCAAGGGTTCAAAGGTTCAAGGGTTCAAAGGTTCAAAGGTTCAAAGGTTCAAAGGTTCAAGGGTTCAAAGGTTCAACTTTTCAAAGGTTCAAAGGTTCAAAGGTTCAAAGGTTCAAAGGTTCAAATATTCAATGGTTCAACTTTTCAAAGGTTCAAAGGTTCAAAGTTTCAAGGGTTCAAAGGTTCAAGGGTTCAAAGGTTCAAAGGTTCAGCTTTTCAAAGGTTCAAAGGTTCAAAGGTTCAAAGTTTTAAGGGTTCAAAGGTTCAAGGGTTCAAAGGTTCAAAGGTTCAAATTTTCAACTTTTCAAAGGTTCAAAGGTTCAAATATTCAAAGGTTCAACTTTTCAAAGGTTCGAAGTTTCAAGGGTTCAAAGGTTCAAAGCTTAAAAGGTTTAAAGGTTCAAAGGTTCAAAGGTTCAAAGGTTCAAATGTTCAAAGTTTCAAAGGTTCAAGGGTTCAAAGGTTCAAGTTTTCAAAGGTTCAAAGGTTCAAAGGTTCAAGGGTTCAAAGGTTCAATGGTTCAACTTTTCAAAGGTTCAAAGGTTCAAAGTTTTAAGGGTTCAAAGGTTCAAAGGTTCAACTTTTCAAAGGTTCAAAGGTTCAAAGGTTCAAAGGTTCAAATATTCAAAGGTTCAACTTTTCAAAGGTTCAAAGGTTCAACTTTTCAAAGGTTCAAAGGTTCAAAGTTTCAAGGGTTCAAAGGTTCAAGGGTTCAAAGGTTCAAAGCTTAAAAGGTTTAAAGGTTCAAATGTTCAAAGTTTCAAAGGTTCAAGGGTTCAAAGGTTCAAGGGTTCAAAGGTTCAAAGGTTCAAAGGTTCAAAGGTTCAAAGGTTCAAAGGTTCAAAGGTTCAAGGGTTCAAAGGTTCAATGGTTCAACTTTTCAAAGGTTCAAAGGTTCAAAGGTTCAAGGGTTCAAGGGTTCTAAGGTTCAAAGGTTCAAAGGTTCAAGGGTTCAAAAGTTCAAAAGGTTCAAGTATTTAAAGTTTCAAAGGTTCAAGGGTTCAAAGGTTCAAGGGTTCAAAGGTTCAAATTTTCAAAGGTTCAAAGGTTCAAAGGTTCAAGGGTTCAAAGTTTCAAGGGTTCAAAGGTTCAAGGGTTCAAAGGTTCAATGGTTCAAAGGTTCAAAGGTTCAAGGGTTCAACTTTTCAACTTTTCAAAGGTTCAAAGGTTCAAAGGTTCGAAGGTTCAAGGGTTCAAAAGTTCAAAAGTTGAAAGGTTCAAGGGTTCAAGGGTTCAAAGGCTCAAATTTTCAAAGGTTCAAGGGTTCAAAGGTTCAAAGGTTCAAAGGTTCAAATTTTCAAAGGTTCAAAGTTTCAAAGGTTCAAGGGTTCAAGGGTTCAAAGGTTCAAAGGTTCAAGGGTTCAAAGGTTCAAAGGTTCAAAGGTTCAAGGGACTGGAGAACTTCAACACAAAATCTAGCAACACTTCTCAAATTTTAAAAAGCTTTTCATGAACGAGACCTGGGTCGTGCGACCCAGTCGTCCACGTTATTTTAATTGAATTCGAATCGAAATATGTAATGGAAAATGTTTTTATTAAATGATTTAGAATACTTACCGTCGGTTTTTCATGTTCCTAGTTTTTTTACATCTGGGTTTGAACAGGGTTAAGCAAACATTTTTCCAACCAAATAAAATTAAAAATTCTCATTTTCCAAATTGTAATTAACTACGAAATTGCAACAGCTAAGCATTAGGTTTGTATCGTATAATAAGAAAACTCGATAATAACATCCATTGTGCGGATATTCTTCTTACCGCATAGTGGCATCCGTCTGTTTCATATGAAATGTCTACAAAAACATAAAATAAAAATGAAAACACATTTATTCGCGAAAATAGAAAAATCTATATAAAAAACTAATACAATCATTTTAAAAGAATATTATGTGTAAAATCCCAAAATAAATAAATAAATAGTTGGCGCAACAGATCTGCACGGACCCTAGGCCTAGCTTCTCCCAACCATTCGTTTTGTGTGAGTTTTACATTTTTGGGACGAATGGAAGGGATCTACAATTTTATGCCGAGTCTAAACGGCCAATTGAGAAGCTCTCTCATTACAGTTTCAATCTCGGATGTTTTTCAGACGTTCGCGCAGTGGAAAAAACCTTAAGTTGGAATTTGGATTTTATCGGTATTCGAACCTGGGACGCCTCTTAAATCTTAATGCAGGCGCAGTTATGATTGGTTTCATTTTTATTAAATAGTATTATGACCTTATAACACGATTTTAGTGTATGGACTACGACTACAGACATGTTTTTTGAGTTCGACTGTCGTCTTCCAAGTGATTCAAATTTTAATTCTAAAATCGTGCCCCAGCTTCAGGCACTTTATATACAGGGACTTACCATTTTTATATTATATCCGAACGAATGGACGAAATAAAAATCTTTTTCAAGACTGCCGTAAGCTACAGAGTTTCCCCTTAGGTTTTAAGCCTTAAGTAGTCTACGAAACCACTGCGTCCATTGCTGATTCTTAATAAAGGCTCAAATTTTGTCGGCACTTTTCAAAATTTTATAGTACGCGAGGACAGTTCAAAATAGGAGTGCCTACCTACCCAGTTGTAAACTGTTGCGGACGCAGTGGCTCATAGGTTATATTCTACATACCTAATCCACAGAGCTTGCTAAAATCTCGTGAGCAAGTTGGACGTCCTTCTGGGCACTTTGAACAGCCTCTCCCTAATGCAAATTTCTTCCATCCTTTCGTTAATGCCGGGTGGTAGTAGCACGTTGCCAAGTATCCGTCAAACATTCTAAAAACAACTTTTCAATTACTTTGCCATATTTTAGAGAACCCTTTGGAATCTTACCGTGCCGCTGCACAACCAACAAATTCCGTTGTGGGCCATATCATTTGGGTAAACTCACTAAGGGAGGTGTTCCTATTTCGAGCTTCTCTAAACTGGCTCCATTTTTTTATCTCATAGCCTAATTCAAAATACCACGTTCTGATGGAACGCCCTGCCCATCTTGAACTCGGTGGTGCCTTCGAGAAATAGTAATTGTGTCCAATGGATGTCTCTTTGTTGACTTAAAAGAAATTAAAACGAAAATATTTTAACGGCGAACATCAGACAGGGGGGACTCTGTTTGAATTGGTTCCACCATTGGAAAGAATGGCACGCTAAACGGATGGTTATAACATTCAAAACACGACTTTGCTAAGATGTGAACCATCGTGAGGTTGTGTGCAACTAATACCACCGGTTTCGACAATTCATGGGGACGTAAACAAAAGAACTGAATTATTAAAGTTAGTTATAGAGTCCCATTTATAAGTACGTAATAAAACCAATTTCTATACCCAAAAAATTGCAAGCATCTCGCTTGACTTCACAATCCATCAGGTAAAATTTCGACAGCCTTTCGAGATCTTTGCTCCAGTGCTGGATAAGCAAAACTTTTGTAAGTAAATTCACAAATGAGTAAAAATCTCCACTATACTACCAAAATGTTCATGTTAGCGATACCCCAGTCGGTGGCGATTTTATTTCGTATTCCATTGTGGCCCATAATCATTGTTTTGACAACTCTCCTTGACATATCCAACAATTCGAATTCAGAACACCGCTCATTCGGTGAGAACTAAAATAGAATTAATTTTCAAAACTATCCGTTTTCAGAATTTAACTCACCTTTCCACAAGCTGTATGGGGTAGACCTCCATCGCAAGTAAGGTTATTGCATGGAGGTGGAGTGTCTAAAAATATTGTGTGTCTATAAGTCCGCATTTGACAAACACGAATTGCGATTATAAAGAGGTAAAGCCATGTGTGCATTGCCTTGATAAATTTTCTTAAATATATTTTGAAAAAAAAGAATAAATGATAAATATCGCACGGTGTTCTGGGTGGTTTTTTTTCAAGTTTTTCATCTTCAATCTTTATAGGTACGTTTGCTCTAATTTCAAATATTCATGAATGATTGGCAAACATTTTTATAGTCAATGGTTCTAGCGATTGCACAGGTTTTTAAGAGACATTGCGGAGCTACAATCCTAGCTAAAACTGGCCTTATACATGATACAACAGTCTTGTGAGGATAAAGTTTTAAAATGATGCGACCAACCATCAATTTGAGACGCTTGGGTCTTGAAAGAGGCTCATTAGGTAAACACAGCCTTGCAACAAAAGGAAAAAATATCCATGGGTATTTAACGGATTTTTTAAATTTTCTTTTTAGGAATTGTTTTTATCTGTTTTTGAACAAAGTTTGCAATTAATATAATATAATCGCTTTAAACTTATGACTATCGTAAAATGAACGAAAGGGTTGGTACTACAGCTGGCATTCACAGTCGAATCAATATTTTTACCGGTTGATGGAAAGCATTTTTCTGAAATAACTTGATCGCATTGACGGCTGATCGCTGCCTGGCCAATGTCATTTTTGAAAAATGTGATGGTTCTGTCATTGGTCGATTTATGGTATGAATAAAACGTATAAACTGCTTTCACTCAAAGGAAATGTCAAAATCGAAGCATTTGCTACGTTTCGTATGAATTAAAACTGATTTCGGCTAACATTGACTTTTGACAAGTTCGAAAAGCCGCGCCACTTACCTTTTACTCAGAATGTTAACCCCAGTCGGATATTTAGCACATTTTTAACATAGAAGAATCTAAGCACTGTGAATTATCAATGTTTTGTTTAAAAAATAGTTAAGTTAAGTTCTGTTTGTACAGGAAAACCAACAAAATACAAACGACAGAAGCAGCAATTGTTTCGTGTCACGCAAGGTATGGTGTGTGGATGATTTGGCTAATAATTCATGCAGATGATAATTTAGACAGAATCATAATTTCCACAAAATTCGGTAGAATTTCAAGGAAAATTACAAAAATTTCAATTTACTTATCAGGTTTGACAGGAACTGTAAGGCAAATACACGTACAGCGAAGTAAATGGGCACATTCAAGAATCTAGTTATCTTAAGTCGACTAGATTAGTCTGGATAAGTTGTAACCTGAACGAAAAAACTAAATTGGTCGGGAACGTCACTTTTTCTACGTCAGCCACATATGAGAACTGTCAACTTAGTAGTCAGTCACGAATTTCTTGACTAGTTTCGTCGGCTACTTCTCCATAAACGTCAACAGAAACAGCTGCTCATATGACCGGTTTTGGCCAATCAAAATCGAGCGAGCGCCGTTCGCTGAGTGGAATGAAATATAGACCAGCTCTAAATTTAAACGAGAACTATCGCATCTACAGCACGAAAAGTCAGAGTCTGATAACCGAGCAACCTAACTAACTGTCACGAGTCATTTTTTGGTATGGGTTTAATGCGCTTGCATCTCAAGCCATCTCAAGACTTTTTTCACTGTGCGATCTCTATCGAACGTTTTATAAACAACCCATCGTTTGGACTCCGTACAACATTTTCAATTCGTTCCAAAAAAAAAACTCGCACTTCAGATAACTTATTTCTAAAATTAATTGTTGTAGTAAAAAAAAAGATCTGCGACACAGGGCAAATCAAATTGAAACATTGTCAAGGTCAAGGCATTTTGTTTCCTCTTCTTTTTACGTTTATTACTTTTTATTTATTTGTGGACTCGATGTTACAGCCAGTGATGTTATTTCCAGGTTGGCGTCACTGGTTTCAGCGTAGTAAGTAGTCACAGTAATGCGAACACAATACAATAAAACCAACATCAAGCTATTCAGCAACACTGAACTGTAAAACTGTGTCACGCTCGACGAAAAACGTGTAAATTATTGATTTATATTATTTTTCGTTCACGTTTAAAAGAACATTACATTATGTAGGTCGTGGTTGTGAGATATGCTCAAGGGGACAGTCCACAACTCCCACTTTTCCACCACCGACTTTAAACTATTAGGGACTAACCACGGATGTGGGTAGAGGTCCAACTTAATTTCATCTACCATCTAATATAAGTTACTCGTAATACTTATATTTTTTTATACAATATTAGGCGTGTTATTTGGAGCTTCGAATTCAGCAGAGCAAAGTAAAATAGGATTTTCAGCTCGCAATTACAACAACTCTGCTCTACTTGACACTTCCAGACTCAGCAAAGTAAAGTAGGATTTTCAGCACGCATTTACAACAACTACGCTCTACTTGACACTTCGAGACTGGCAGTAGTTGTTGTAATTAGTGTGCTGAAAACTCTACTTTACTTTGCTTTGCTGAGATCGAAGCTCAAAAAAACACGCCTATAGTAGTTGTTTTAATCGCGTGCTGAAAATCGTACTTTACTTTGCTGTGCTTCAGCAGAATATTCGATTTCATACTACACAGCTACCTTAGCAAATGACTTTGTAGTGAAATTGTTAACAATAACAACTCTGCTATACCGCCATATTACAAAACAAACCCGTAATATATTTTTTTTTATTTCCTTAAACACTCAATGCCATTTGGCTTATTTATTTCCTTGGAGATGCATTCAAAGAATTTCGTTCAAACCATCTAGCGATTGGTATGATATATTTTAATGGTAGCTAATTTTTCATTGTATTGTTTGAATTTCCTTTGTAATTAACGGCCATAAAAAAGTTACGCCTCTTTCCCAAGGATTTACTGGCATGTTATTATGAATTCATGAGTTAATTTTGTGTATCACCACGTTAGGGTCAAACGATTTGAAACTCGAGTTGATTCGATGGACTAAAATTTGCAAGTATTTCATGGGTATACGCCCATAAATTAGCATATTTGCTAAATTTTGTGTGCATATAGCTACACCTATGCGGGTATATTGTTATGCAGTAAATTTCTCAAGGTTGCTTTTGTTAATTTCCAAACGACATATAAATGGATTGATTCAGAAAATGTGACAAATGGAATTACACATACTACCATGATATATTTTTGAGATTTAATTTTTTCTGTCATCTGGACAATATTTTTTGATTTTTTTTTTGTCAAAACGTAAAACAATTCAATTAACTTGTTTCATTGACCACTAGATGACTAGCGATGTGTCAAACTCCATTATATAAAAAAATGACATTTAAACATTTGCGCTAGAGCTCTAGCAAAGATGATTAAATTTTCTCTAAAATGGAAGGTTTTACATCTGGTGCAAATTAAAACTGTAAATATAATTTGTTTAAATTTGGCAGAATAAGAATAAAATGGAAGGTGGTGCTCGTTTAAGCCAGTATGACACAACATTTTTTTTTTTTTAGTTTTTTCACACTTTTGAAGTGAAACGAAACATTAGAACGAAAATTCCCGATAGGAGTGAGTGCGTACAAACCAACTTCATTAATGTAGACACGTCAAAAAAATGCATTAAAAATGTATTCAAATCGCATTTTCCAGCTGCTGGCAGCTTTTTTTTGACATTTCAAAATTATTTAAAAATAAATTCGTTCGAAAATTTGCTGTTGTTTTGCACGCAATTGCTACCCCTTTCGTAATACACTTTTGGTCTCTTTTACACACAGCTGACTTTTCAGCATTAAAAAAATGAGGAAAAATGTAGTGTCATACGGGCTTTAGAAGTAAATAAATCGTTATGTTCATTCGCGTACGCGGTTTAAATCGAACGATATCGATATTTCATTAAGGACTTGACAACTTCTTTGTTAAAGAAAACGCAAACTACTTGAGATATCTCAAAAAAAAATGTTTTTGGCTTGAGTAAATGTCAAAACATTTATGAATGGAATTCGACTTCGTTCATTTGTCTACCTCGGGAACGTATGCAGCGGTCGATACTTTGAGCCCAATTTTCGATGACTCTGCCGCACATTTCGACCAATACGGCCGCTATTTCTCGTTCAATATTAGCTCTGAGCTCCTCTTACGTCGCCGGCTTATTGTCATAGACCACTGATTTAATGTAGCCCTATAAAAAAAATTTAGAGGCGATAAATCGTATGATCTAGTTTTAGTTTTTAGTTTTAGTTTTATTATTATATTCATCAAATGAGAACATTCACTGCTCTCGCTAGATTACTTAATACAAAATTATAATACTTATAAACTACCACCAAAGCCTAACGTTAAAATTAATTTATTCTTAAATGAGTCCCTGCTAAGATCAAACTCAAACAAGCTACTATAATTATTAGATTCTCTTAGGCATCTGGTAATTGGTTCATTACAACCATAGTTAACTCTATGATAAGGAACATAAAATAAAAATCGATTTCTAAGCATTCTAGAAGGAGCATAAAAACCAATTAATGATAACAGAAAAGGGCAGTCGATATGGTTGTTTATCAAGTCCCGAATGAACATAATTGAAAAATATTGCCTACGCTTGAAAAGAGGTAAGATACCAAATAATTTGCATCTAGTCTCATATGATGGCATTTCGATATTCCACCTTAATCTACGAACAGCAACTCTAGTAAAACGTTTTTGGATCTTCTCAATTCTACTAGAATGTACTTCATAAAATGGATTCCATACTATACTACAGTATTCAAGATTAGACCTGACAAAAGCAAAGAATAGACATTTAAGAGTAAGCGGATCATGAAAATCTTTAGAGTTCCGTAATATAAAACCCAGCATAGAATTACTCTTCGAAACCAGGAAGTCAATATGCTTACAGAAATCGAGTTTTTTGTCAAATATAACTCCTAGGTCTTTTTTAGAGGAGATAATAGACAGCGGGATATTATCGATCATGTACGTATATGATACTGGAGAGAGGTTACGACAAAATGACATGCTTTGGCATTTAGAGACATTAAGGCGAAGGCCATTATTATGACACCACAAAAAAAGTCTTTTAAGATCTTCCTGTAAAAGGATGCAGTCCTCTTCAGACTGAATATGTCGGAATACTTTAAGATCATCAGCAAACATCAGACACTGAGAATTCAAAAACAGATCGGGTATGTCGTTAATAAATAGAAGAAAAAATAAAGGGCCCAAGTGACTACCCTGAGGCACTCCGGAGGTGACATAAACTGGTGATGAAAGCACATCTTTTATACGAACATACTGAATACGATCTGTGAGATAGGAGCGAATCCACTCTAGAAAGTTGGAATGAAATCCAAATCTTTTAAGTTTGGAAATTAAAGCACGGTGATTAACGCTGTCAAAAGCTTTGGCAAAGTCAGTATAAACTACATCACATTGTAATCCTTTTTCAAGGTTATTCATTACCGTGTTACAAAAGATTGCGAGATTTGTAGAAGTAGATCTACCAGCCACAAATCCATGCTGAAAATGCGAGATTACTCCCTTTACGAGGGGTGTAAGTTTCTCATAAATAATTTTTTCAAATAGTTTGGGTATAGGTGCTATTTTACAAATTGGACGATAATTGGTAATATCGTGTTTGGATCCAGATTTAAAAATTGGAGTTATGAACGAGTTCTTCCAAACTTCCAGAAAATTTCCTGTCTGCAGGGACAAGTTAAACATTAAACAAAGAGGCACGGAAAACGCATAAGAACACTTTTGAAGTAAAATTGGCGGGATGCCATCGAAACCAGGATTTGCATCTAATTTTAACAAGGAAAGAGCATTTTGAACTTCTGAAATTGAACACTCTAAGCTACCAACATTTAAAGAATTACAAAACATTGAGGTTTCACATGAGACACTAGGCGGGGAAGTACTACTTGAATATACGGATTGAAAGTTGTTTGCGAACATATTACAAATAGTCATAAGGTCGGACGAGGATATATTATTATGGCGCATACAGTTAGGGATACCATTAGATTGTTTTTTACTGTTGATGAAGCTCCAAAAACGGTTACTATTAGTCTTTAAATTAGATTCAACAGAAAGAATGTACTGACCATAAAGGAATTTATTAAGAACATCAAATTCCTTTTGAAGCCTTCGATAAACTAACAAAAGTTCTGGATCATTATTTCTTTTCCTGAATAGCTTATAGGTCTTATTTTTTCTATTATTTAAGTTCACGATCCTTTTATTGAACCAAATAGGATTAGTGCCCGATACAATCCTTATCTAGGCGGCCAATAGACGGGTCCGTTTCTCGAGAAACGTTCACCGAACTGAGACTTCAATAATTCGATTATTGTGGCTTTTAACAACCATTGTTGGAACCACACATCACTGACGTCCAATTCATGCAATTGCTTGAAGAAATAACTTTCCAACATGTGTCCGTAGCGAATGCCATTTACCGTTACGTGACGGTTATTTGCATCGAAGAAAAAAACTGCCCAATGACGCCGCCGACATGACAACCGCACCAAACAGCGACTTTTTGCGGGTGAAGTGCTCTTTCATGAAGCACATGAGGATCCTCACCTGTAACGCATACTTTGCCCTTTAACCAAAAATGCGCTTCATCGCTGAAGATGATTTTGCGATGGAAATTGGCGTTAACGCTCTTAAAGTTGCCCACCACCGACTCGTAGTTTCGGTAGTAAATTTGAATTATTTTTGTAAAAGTTGTTCCTTCGTGTACTTCACCATGATAAATATGTTGAAATTACTCAATATTTTGACATTGACAGTTTGATAATCAGTTTAAGGGTGCGTTCACACTGTAAGTTTAAAGTTGTGAAGTCGCATTGGCACAAACACAAAGTCTTACACGACACGTTCTCATCAAAAATGACAAAAAAAGAGAAAATTAGCAAAATAACGAGTAACGAGCTCGAGCGGTTCCTCTCTTGGCTCGAAACAGTTCAGGGAATTTCAACCGGAAAGTTTTCAAAATCCGTCTCTAAAATCAATTGCACACAAAGAATGAAATCTGTGAAAATAAATAAAATTCGATGGTGGTTCTCCTAGAACGTCTCATTTGTTGCAAAAAACTAAGTTATATATTTATTTGTGATAAGGATTAGAAGTAAAAGGTGGAAGTGGGTCAAGGTAGCTCGAAGTCTATTCACGTACTTTGGATTATATTTTCAGCTCTCAGAGAGAGTTTCGCTCACTTTTTGAGTTTGACTGTTTTTTAGTGCTTGGCTTGGTTAGCGTTCGGGCCGTTTTTAAAGAAAATTAAGAAAATGGTTTCCTACTATGCCTACCTAGAGTTCGTCTCTATATGCGTTTTTCTATATCGGTAAGCAACGCCATTCATGGATTCAGCTTCAGGTTTCAATTTAGAAACAACAGACAGGATTGCGTTTTGGAAGATCTTTATAAAATTATTTTGGCTGAATCCCATTTTATAATGATGTTTTGGTCCGCATTTAATAGCGCAGTGTCGCAACAGTTCTACGACGTGAATCGAATGAATTTATGAAGCTAAAAGTGGTGTCATCAGTAAAGAATTGAATTGGTTTAGAAGTTGCAGACAGGAGATCATTTACAAAACTGAAAAAGAGATTTAAAAACAGAACGCAGCCTTGGGGAACACTGTGATTTATATTGTAAGCTTCAGATTTAGAATTATCCAAAACAACTCCAATAAAAGACCTCAAAGGTATTTCTCATGCAACGCAATGATACCAAAAGAAATTTCTTCAAAATATTCAGAAAATGTTGACAAAGACAGAAAAAAACTGAAAAATATCTATTGAAAACTGCTGTTAACAAGATAAGACGCACAACGTTGGCAAATCGAACAGAACGTCGCAATTACTACAATTGTGAGATAGTAAGGGACTTTGAAAATACCTAAACCTATTCTTTGGCCTTGGTGGACAATTTCGTTTTCAGGAAAAATTAATATAAGAACCTCATCTCCATCATCACAGCCCTGCTCTATGCTACAGAAGCATGGACATTATCGAAGACAGATGAAGATATAATTTTAAAGAGCCATTTCACAGCAAAATTCTATGAGAGATTTGAAGTTTCGCTTGTGTTGTTACGGAGAAGAAGAAGTGTCAATAATTAGGTACTTTTATACCAGTGCAGGGATGAGTTATAGCGCAAAATTAAAAGAACCTTATTTGTAAGTGGTATCACTTGGTCTTCCTTATATAAACAAATTAAAGGAATCTTTTCCTAAATGCTTTTTTCTAACAGCATCAAGACCTTAATGGATCTTTAAAGAATTTCAGCTAGGTTCCAGAATTCGAGTGAAATGAAATTGAAATCGAAATTTCAAATCGAGTGATTTCGAGTTTAGTGTTCCACATTTCCACCGATTTACTAATATCGAACATTTTTCGAAATCGCTTTCTGTGAAATTAAAAATGGCTGATATCTGCCATTTGAAACGTAGCAAAAATATAATTTTGATAAAAATGGTTTGCTTGTTTTAAATTTCGTCTCGTTTTCGCGATTTATTAAATAATGAGTGCTGCATGTGTTAATTGCCGTGTTATTGCAAACCAAAAGAGAAAAGTATTCGGAAGAAAAAATTAAAAGGCGTATGCTGAGAGACCATTCAAATCCATTGGAAATTGCAGATGTTGCGTACATAATTAAATTTACTGCAAACGAAAGTTCAAATTTCTTACTTATTTCTTGTTCCATATAGATTTATATCATATGATATATATGAAATGGAATAGATGCAGATGTTGCTTTGGGCCGAAGCACAGTCTCAAAGATTTTGACACAAGTTTTTAGAAAACATTCCTCTGCTCGGAACGTAATTGAGAGGACAATTGGGGTTTTTAAAAACCGTTTAGGCGCTTGGCGCGTTCCCTTAAATATCAGCAGAAAAAGGTGGTACAAATAATTAATGTTTCTTGAGCGTTGCACAACATTTGAAGGCACTTAAAGCTACAAAATGAAAGTTTTGAGGTGGGGAACGACGCAAGTGAAATTGAAGAAGACGGCGAACTTACAGAAGAAGTTTGCAAATCTCAATAAAACCATTGAAATAAGAAAACATATTGCGAAAGAGTATATCTTTATTTGAGAAGGTTATAAAAGTGCAGTATTCTTATACTTGCCCCTGAAATTATATATTTTAATAAATTTATGGAAAGAAACTCTAACGTAATTATTATTATAATTTTTTTTCAATGACGCCTGTCATCTGCTTTTCACTATTTCACACTGATGGATACGATCGATTTGAAATCACTTTCAAATCGATACAGTCGAATTGTGGAACCTCTCAATTTCACTTTGTTTGAATTTCGAAAAATTTTAAATCGATATCGATGAAAGTCAAAGGTAGAACACCAAATTACACTTTTAGATCGATTTCGGCTTTATTTCGAGTAAAAGTGAAATGTGGAACCTAGCTGTTTATTTTAGAAATGCAAACAAACTTTGGGCTTCACAAATAATCATTTTTAACCTTCAATTTTGTTGCTCACAATATGCAAAATTTGTATGTAAAACTTCACCGCTGAGGGTTCGAAAAATTTAGCCTGGACAGTCAAAATGATTATAAGTATCGCGGTTTGAGTGTACCTAATCCTTTGGAATTATTGTAACACTTTTCTTTACCGTGAAATAAGCCTTACGAAGCGGCTATTGTTTCCTTACCCACTTCCATTGCATCGCTGTATAGATGTTCATACAATGGTATGATACGATATGTGCGGTTTTTTTTATCGACATCCACAATACTACCACATCTACCTACCTCAATTAAAACATTGAATGCGGCCATCGTAAGCACAGACTGTACAATCTTTTGGTATTTTACGCCCGTCAATATATTTATTTCCCGTATTTACTGTCACCATTACTGAGAGACATTTTCGCCGCGTGAGAGTTCCTTATCGGCCGGCGCGGACAGAAACCTAAGAACTTTGCTTAAGGATTAGGTACTTCTGTCTTAAAATCCAGGTAGGAAAATTGAAATTGTAAAGATTGAAAAATCGAAAATAATTCTACATCGGATTGCTCATGCTCAGGTGAAATTAAATACTACTCAAACTCATACACCATAGGGCATAGGCGGAAAGAATTTCTATTGTATCCTCTCTCTGTGTGCAGTGTATAGACTCCTCCTGCACGATCCTTTTGTACCGTTACCCTCGGTTAGACCACCTGTGGCTAGGGGCTGCCTAAGCCGGCGCCGTCGGTATGTATCATTGATAGCCATGAATTATTCGTTACCCATGCTGAAACGGATTTCTTCTATTCCCACTGATATTTCATTTTAATTGCGACAGGTAGACATTAGACATAGATTAGGCGAGGCGAAGTCCGTGGTGTTTTGTAATTAGGGGTGTCTGTGACCGAAACGAACACTTTCTTTATGGATGTCGCAAAATTAAAGAAAATAAGACAATGAGAGTGCAGACGATTGAAGTTGATTATTAATTGCAAAATTATTTAGACGAAGATGTTTCATTTTTGGCATTAATCCTAACACGGACAAATAAGTCTGACAACGATTTCGCGTTTAATACGTGCGATATACGAGTAGGTAAATGTACGAAACTGACATATCTCTCGATCCGGAGGAAAAACCCATTTAAAAGTAAATAGCAATTAATTTTGACTGTTTCATTTCATAAATATTTTTTTTTAAAACTGCACTGAAGAGGTTCGTGATAATTATACCGCCTGTCAAATACTAGCACTGATATTGATAATAAAGAAGATATTTTAAAAGCATTGCATATCAACTTCCATGAACGGAAATCAATACAAAGCACCTCCGCATCGACCTTAAAGTCGCTTACGACAGTAACGTAGTTACGAATTATTAAAATAGATGCTTTTTGTAATAGCTACATATAGCGACTTTGAGGCTTTGCACTTCAAAGAAGAAATTTCTCTGCTCCTTCAAAGTAGGACAGAACACCACCACTACCGTTGACGTTGAAAAGAAGGACTCTAGGCATGGTAACTTCATCCGTCATTCTTGAAACAAATGTACGAATCTCACAAGTCAACGGTTACAATATGCGTGTTTTATTGGACATCCGCAGGCCTGTTTTGTTGAGATTCTATCTCAGAAAATTTACCCCAACCGACCCTACCATTGACAAACCATACTGAGACCCTCAACTCGCAATCTTCTTGCGGCTGCCCTCCTCAATTTTTTTTTTAAATTCCGATGTTTTGTTTTCCCCAGTGCAATGTAAATTACAATCCGAGTGACATACAAAGCAACACAAAAAATACAAAAAAAAAAAATGCTGGAATGTGATAGAGTTCGGAAATACCACATTTTTACATTACTCAATGACATTGGTTAGTAATTATATATTGTTAAAAGTCGAATAATGCGATTTATTTGGTAAATAAAACTGCCTTAAGGATAAACGATTTCAAGTGCAAATTTTTCATAAAAAAGGTAAGAACTTTTGGTCAAAACGTGTTTATTTTCCTATAACCACTCTGCATTGATAATTTAAAAAAAAAAATATTTCTAATTTAATGGATAAAATTTTATAAACGCTGCCAGCAGCTTTGACCACAGCGGAAGAGGCACATATTGGGTGCGAGTTTATAGAGTGTTTCATGAAAAACATCCTCTCACAGATGGGCTACCTTTTTTTCAAATGTCAAAAAAAAACAAAGCCGGTTTATAATGGCAAGAGTAATGTTTTGTTAAAATATAAAATAATTTACTTGATAAACATTTTTTCGAATCCAGTAATTTTTTAACATAATTATGTACAGCCATACAAAATCTGTTTTGTTTTCCTACACGTTTTTAGCAGTTACATGTTTTTTTTTTCTGACACTGACGTTGTCGCGCACTACATTATTGGAGCGTGACATTTGTCAATAGGTACATGCAACAATCCTTGCGCACCCGATATGTGCCACTCCGTAAAAATATAGCTTGTAGACAAGTAATGGAAAATCGGCCAAAGTTTGTGGACTCAGTATGATTTGTCTATGATAAACGGTCACCATATATTTTATAATTTCAAATCTTACGAATACAATTCTACGAACGCTACCAGCAGTTTTTCATTTTATTTCTTTCATTTGATAAATAGGTATAGTTTTTCAAAAAACTTAAATAAACGATTTTTAGTACTAGATTATCTTGTTTGCTAGTTCGGCAAGTTATTGTACTTAAGCATTATCATTTTGTTCATTTAATTTTGGTTTTCTTAATGTTTACGTTTTTTTTTTTAAATTTAAATGATATACTGAACAAATAATGAACTACTTCTAAAATATATAACAATACTGAGAGAAAGAGTGCACTTAGAAATCAAAAGTTCACATATTTAAATTAAAAGTGTGGAAATCTAAAGTAAAAAACAAATATTTGCAAAAGTTAAGTTAAGATTTCATATTTAAACTTTTACATTTAAAAGTAAAAGAAAATGCTTTTAATTTGTATTTAAACAGAATAATTTTGAATTTTAATTTAAAGCACTTTATTACTTTTAATTTTAAATGAGTTTAATTTTAATTTAAAGCGTTTGGATTCAAAATGTTCATCTTAGTTTTAAGTGAACACTTTGATTTATGATCGAAACACTTTCAATCTCTCATTACATTTGAATTGTAACTTTCAAATTGAAAGAGTTTGAATATGATGGTCTTTCATACATGTTAACTTTTAACAGGACTTCAAAAAACCCCACAAAAAATAGTCTGGAACGGGTAAATCGGGCGATCTTGCGGGTCAGTGCAAATCGCCAAAACGAGAGATGAGGCGATCTGGGAACGCCGCCTTCAGAATATCGGTTGTGGCTCGCGCAGTGTGTGCCATAGCTCCTTCCTGTTGGAACCACATGTCCTCCAGTCCTAATTCGTCCAATTGCGGCAGAAAAAAACTCGGTTAACATGGCCCTATAGCGCGCACCGTCCACTGTTGTCGTTTGACCAGCGGCGTTCTAAAAAAAAAAAATGGCCCGATCACTCCTCCAGCATGTACAGCGCATCATGCAGTAACTTTGAGCGGGTGTAATAGCTCCTCGTGGATTTTCGGTGCCCCAGAAGCTATAGTTTTGCTTGTTCACGTACCCGCTGAGGTGGAAATGAGCCTCATCGCTCATTATGATTTTGGTCGAAAAATCGTCCACTTCGCCCTCGAGATTGAGGATGGCTTGGGCGTAGGTTAAACGCGTTTGGCGGTCCACAGGCAGCAGCTGATGCACGGACTGGACTTTGTAGGGGAAGATGCGCAAGTCTTTAAACAAAATTCGCCTTAGGGACGAACGGCTGATGGCTAAACCTCTTAGTAAAAAATTCCAATTACAACTTTTATACCACTCTGAAGTCTGAACTCGCAACGCAATTAAAAAAAAGAATCTACTATAATCTATAATCTAATTGAAACTCCTAAAGGGGAATGCGTTTTTTTGTATTCATTTATGGCGCATCGTTATGGTTTGTCAGTGATGTCGGATACCCCGCTGGGCTGGTAGCAGCAGTTTGATTTTCTTTTGAAGATCTATCGATTGACCAGTAGTTTTTCTATTCAGACCGGTTTAATTGAGATGCACTATTTCATTATTTTCGACCTCTTGAATGGCTGTGCAGATTTTAAAGTTCAATCTTTGTTTTAGATTTTTGTATAGGTATAATAAAAACCTATCAATCATCATCGACTTGAAGGATAATGATTAATCCGTTGCATCTTCCGAGACTCAATACACACTCGAAGTTGTCGATGGCTAATCACATTTGTATGTTACTCATCACAATGTCAATCTTTTAATGTATTTCTGACTTTTGAAAGAGCGAGTACTGGGTAGTTTCATATGCATAAATTGACACATACCTAGGATTAAAATCGGGGTCTGAAACACGCCCTCAAATGTGTTGACAATACATTAATTTAAATGGATTTCTTTATTCTTTTGATGATGTTTCGCTCGAAGGGAAGCGTTCGAGTGTTAACAACAACTGTAACTATAGGTACATACTCCCTCTCCCTCAAGTTATTGGGTATTTCCTCAAAGCGCAGTTTATATGTTCGATGGGATTAAGGTGTCAGCTTTGGATCTGAAGATAATAAGAGGCGGTATTTCAAATGAATTTCAAACGACTGATTGGTAAATTATTTTGATCCCAATGCCGAGAGGCTTTTGTTTTGTTTTTCAAAAGGTCATCTCGTCATAACAATTTTTTTTTGTTAGAGGCGTGATACTCGTACGTTCGTCGTCCGAAAAAGGTAATTAGATAGAACTCTGAAATAAGGTAATGTTCGTTTATCGTCTATGACTATATAATCTGGCCCGCCGACGAATTGGAAGTGCGATTAAGTGATCGTCGTAATCGTGATGAAATTGGGTTCAGAACTGGAAAGCAAACCGAACTAGTGGTCTAAAAGTGCGTTAAATAATTATAAATATCCCACTGTAACGTATTGTAGCGTGGAACCTAAAATGTTGAAGTGTAAACAAACCATTAGGCACCAGAAAAGTTCCACTTGCAAATGGAGTCTTGAATCTGTCAAATAAGTGGAGAGTTAAGTGAGCTTATTGTAGAACCATCGAGTTTGTTCGGGACGAACCGGAAGTAACTAAAAATTTCCGAATTATTAGAATGATCCGTAAAAGTGATTGTATTAGAAACTGCAACAGAATAGCGTTTTATCTTTTCGAATCCCAGTACGGATGTAACACTATTATGGTTAGAGTAGTATCCAATCTATAGAAAGAGTTCGCCTACAATTGGTGCAGGGCCACTTTCTTTTTACCTAAAGAGCACCATATGCGAACGTTGATTCAGATTCAGACGCCTTTTTCGTGACATGGGTGCGGCTTTTAAAAACCATAGCTCAACAAAATAAGGAAAGGGAGTGGAACCTTAAAAATATTTTGAAGAGTCCGTAATATGTAAAATTTCTTGATAATACGAGTTGTTGTCCCACGACCAAATATACTTCATTGTGTTACTGGTAATGAACAAATTTGGATCGTTTATGAAAAGAAAATATGAACTCAGCTAAAAGTTTTTTGACTGGGTTAAATAAAGATAAATAAAAAAAAAATGTATTTATTTCTGAAGACTAAAAAATGTCTGTACTAGTTTTTTTTTAAATACTCCGCATTTTTGGCTGCAATACTGCTTTATAATATTTCTCTTCGGCAACACTGCGTAGAGCTGTCAAAAGTAAGTGACATATCGCAGTACAACCCAATGTGGCAAGGTGCGCCATATAAAATCTGTTCTTTTTTCCTACAAGTTTTTTTTATCTGTCAGTTGGCCTTTTCTTCTTCTTTTTTTGACGCTGACGTTGTCGCGAACTACCGGAGAATATTCCGTTCCAATCGGATACCTCGATAGGGATGAGTAAACATCCGAGCTGTCATTGGCAAATATATAAACTTGAGTTTATATATTATATGCATTTATGAACTCATTTCTGTCAACACATGGTGAAGCTGCAGTTTGCGTTTGTAAATGTACTCATGAATATTTGCTGCATAGTTTGTCCAACATTATTAACAATTATGAACTCTCACATACCTACTATAGTTTATGTCAAATCGACACATTCCTAAGCCTGACTGGAGAGTGCAGATCAGACTTAACGAAACTGTGTAAATATTTTCTTTTTATAACATGTATTATATTCCATTAACAAGGAAAATGACAGCAGGGTATGAAAACGATTTATTCGATTCACTGTTTCACAGAATTGACCCCCAAAACTATATACAATAGCTCAGCTGATATTCAAACAAACAACTTATTTAGTTACTTTTATTATAATATATCCCTTGACATTTAATACGTCTTCAAGAAAAGGAAAATACTGTCATTAGTTTATATAATTCCCTATGACATTCTAATTTTGATTGCAAAGTCAAATAAATACTTTTTTATATGCCCTCAGTGTTTGGAGTTCATTGTTACACGAATAACCTTTAGAACATCAGGATCTATTAAGTTATTCTTTACCATCACATCAACCTCCTTCGACCTGATCGATCTGGATGAGTTGCCGCTGTCCATAGCGACAAAACTAAAATCACGATCATCATCCGATATTTGAAAACTACTGTAGTTAAACAAGTCACAAACACATTGACAGCAATCTGTAAGTCTTATTTGTATTCCATTCTGCAAGCATCTAAATTCATCTTGATGATCATCGTCTGCGTTCGAAACATCGGTTTTTTGTAAAGGGCTTCCGCTGACACTTGCACTACCCACTTCAACGCCCCGAACGAGAAAGTCGTCCTCGAAATCTTTTCCGTCCTTGTGGTTAAGCTTTTGAGTGCGTTTAAAATGAACGCAATACAGTGGCATTCGCTGAGGAGATTTTATTATTTTTTTGTTTGTCTTGCTGTAGAGTTCGTCCTCCAAGTTTAGTGAGACAACTCGGAGCTCTGTTGATCTGAAACGTAAATAGAATAGATCGGTTTCAATTGGAATTCTTTGGAGAGTTTCATAAAAATTGGGTCAAAAAAAATAAGAGATAAAGCGCGTTTAACTATTGAACATCTTTTCTGCAGATTTTTGTCCTTTCTGTGTTTTTGTGGCAGAAATGTTGAAGATGGTTCAACAAAAATAGTCTGTTTTTAAAAACGACTAAAGGCGGTAGTAATAAACATTTTAAGTTGCCTAAATAATTAGTTATTTTGCGAAAGTTTAATGTGGTTATAGGTATAGCTTCTTCTCTACAAAATAAGTAAGTTTTAAAATTGTACGACCAGAGTTTAATAAATCATTCAAAGAGAATTGGAAGGTCTTTAAGGTGTGGACTCACTTGGAGCAATTTGGCTCCTCCAGCCAGTATAGACATAGCGAAGAATTAGCAAATTAGCGAGACAAATAGTAGTCTTGGCGAACTGGTGCCCCTTTCCCAGAAATATGACAAAAGCGGAGTGCACCAATTGGGTTATCACTCTTAAGTCTCCGCACTTTAAGAGCTCTGAACTGTGATCGAGCCTATAAGTTGTAGTTTTCTATCCACGTCGTACTGAAGCTAGATCTAGTTAAGTTAGCTCTTTTTACACACGACGCGCTTCAATTAACACGTGTCGCAAACAGCAGCTTTATTTAAAACTATTTCAAAATGTCTACCCAGCGCAGAAGCACGATCATTCACAATTATAGATAAATAATAATATTTTCTTGATCAACCTATTAGATATCAATTATTCATCTCCGATGAGCCATAAAATATCATGGATAATAATCTGGCGGCATAGAAGCAATCACTGAGCATTATTCAAATGAACTTCGTCCAAACAAAGGAGGTGTCCGATCTTGTGGAGCTAGAAAAGCTGCCGCGGCAGACACAAAGACCGAATTTGAATAAAATTCATGTGCCACCATGGTAGTGTTCCAATTTATATGCAAAGACTGAATATTCAAGACTAATTATAACGTGTAGCCCGCTGTACTGATTCGATCATCGCCTGCTTGTAGCTTGTTTTGGTAATTTGTTATTTCCGATGATTTAACATACGAAACAAAGCATGGGAAATAGAGAGTTTATCATCGATGTGGTGCGAGATACGACTATTAAATTAATAAAAGTTATTGGTCGTCTGACAGAGATAAAGAAGATATTCGAATTAGAAAGCGATAAATTATGAATGGGTTACCATAATTATTGCAGCCAAACATGTTCTATTGTTGGGAGTATATTTTGAAATTTAACAGATGTCTCTGCGTCGATACTCGAAGGTATACGGTAGTTTGTTGTTCAACTGGCTTTTATTATTTTCCTATAAGCATACGTGTATACTTCGTGTGACCTTCAACCTAAATCGGTTCTGGTGCAGTGTCACTGCTTGCCAAATTGCTGCAGCTGGTGATGAAGCTGCTCAACAAGTTTCATTGTGTTGAAAGCGCAGGGACAGCACATATGTACCCCAAAACGGACACCTTCTTTTGTGGGTTTTTTACCTACTGGAAATGATAGAGGAGCGGTCTCAATCGAGCAGATAGTGCTTCTAAATAGATAAAATATTTTGATAATCTTCCTATCTACCCAAAGGCTTTATTTAAGTAAAAGTCAGTAAATAGCTTCAGTTTTTGTCATAAAAGGTGGTGCCAAATCATGTGGCTTTCATAAAAACTTTATCATGAGTAAAAGATCGAGACTCTAAAAACGTTTAAAGGACAAATAGAATGTGCTGTTGAATTTTATAATTTTTTATAGGTCAGTAGACAAAAAAGATTATATTTTACCTCTTTTCCGGAGTAGGAACAATGTTCGATGACTTTTGATGTACTTCTGTGATGTTCTTTAACGCGCATGGGCGAATAATCACTGAATTTGCAACTGGCTTACATCTGCTTAGCCTCTGGGCTGACCGCCTTTCAGACAATTTTACTTGTTTACACAGTAGCATTTTCCCTGCAAAAGAATGGAAAATGTTCCTAAAATATTATTTTGAAAAGTAAGATTTATTAACACGTTCGCGCGTGGAGTTGCTCAGATATACACTTTTGGTAATCATGGTAGAAATACCATTTCAGGTCTGGCAAGTATGCAGAAATGTCTGAAATTGATATCTAATCGACTGGAATAACAAAAAGCGTTTTTTTAAATGACTGCTATAGCCGTCATTTGTGCCACTCATATGCGACTACTGATTTGTCGTGCAAATGACGGGTATTACCGTCTGACCATAAAGTTCCCAAAAACACTTTTTTCCAACATGCACTACTTCAAATGAAGAATATGACAGCTAATGCAGTCATTTGCTTCAACGAACTTCAAATTTAAAATATCCGTTGGACATAGGGGATTCCCCATTTCAAAAGCAAAAACGCAACACATTCGAGCAGAACTTAAACGCAAAAAGTGTTGCCATATCATATGGTATCGCACTCGATAGTGTAAATTATAAAAATGGTTACGTAGGACACAAAACTCAAACGACGGTTATAGCCGTCATTTGTTCTTTTGTTACTCCAAATATGACGGCCTATGAAAGTGATAACGCGCAGGTTCTGGTTAAGACTTTATTTAGGTTTCAAATACTGAATAGCACGGTTATTTATAGCATTTATTCTGTATATGGTTTGTTTTCTTGTACTTATAAATAATTGAAGTTGGGAGTGTGTTTAGCGATTCTTGGAAAATTATGAATTTTCTGCGGTGCTTTAAATGAATACCCCTCGGAAATGTCATTGCGTAAATCGACTGTCAAGTCTCTTGTCAAACTCAGCTGTTCTTAGACTTCCTAAAATTATCGAAATGGCGAAACTAAGTGAAAAGAAACAAGTGATAAAATTCTTGGAGAAATTGGCATTAAATGAGGTACTTGCCTGTATTGAAAGCTTCTGACGATAACAGAGAAAAATACATATTTCCATCAAGTGTGCTTTTATAAATCTGTGGCAACAAGGAAAAACAGCATAAGTCGACATATGTCAAAATTGAGTTAATGTTACGATCGGATGCACAGTACCCTGTTGTATATTTACATTTTTTTTTCATTCAAATATCTCTTATGGTTGCTGTGTTATGGATCAGAAAAAAAACCCTTCAGCCATTTACGCACATTGAAAGTCAAACCTTAAACCTTCGCTCCTGAAAAGTAGCTAAAAATGACTTATGCTGTTTTTCCTTGTTGCCACAGAAATAATCGGCTGTAAACCAGGGGCGTAGCTACCACCATATCTGCCGTATCATTTATACGGGGCCATCAACGTGCGTAAGCAAAAATTAATAAAAACTTCACAATTTTTTTTTTATTTCAGATTTGACAAAAGTCAAAAAAGCAATATCTTTTTTTCCTGCCTTCCTTAGGGCCCCAAACAAATATTTATACGGGGCCCCGCCAAGACACGCTACGCCACTGCCGTAAACAAAAAAAAGATAACGAGATTTTGGACGAGTTATTTTATTCACTGGGAATCGCTCAACATTTTAACTTAACGCAGTTGATTCCCGAGCTTAATTGATCGCGGAAAATTATGCGGCCTGCGTCAACTATTCTCCATTCAAAATCTGACAGTTCATTTACGAGGCGATAAATTTCTGCGGTTTACGCAGTTTATGGGGGTTTTACGCGTATCCAATGATTTTTCCTTATTTGTGCTGTTGGAATTCTCTTTTGAGATATTTCAAGTAAAATATGTTTTTATTTCTAAATATAAAAACATAACCAACAACCTTAAATCTTGCTTTGAATATTATGTTTTTCTGGATGTTAAATATTTAAAACATTCACGACCACGTAATAACTCCATATTAAAATGCGATGTAGGTATCTTTCGAAAACTAAAATCTGCCTTAAAATAATAGACTACAATCCTCTCAGTACAATCGAGAGTGTATCCAGGACGTCTAAGGTGTGGCAAAACGTCTTTTAAATGCGGTAAGCATGTGGAAAAGTTTACAATTTTGAATAATTTATCTTGCCGCACCCATCAGATGTTGTGCCAAATCAATCGCATTGTTATCTTTATGTACTTGGTTTGCTCTATGAAAATACTGGCCACATTTTGTGAAAGGTGCAAGGCTCCGTTTCGTTATCCCACATTTACCAAATTACTTGCTACAATCAATTTATGTCTATTCAGCTAATTCCAAGACAAAGATTGCTGTAAATGTCAGGATTTTGGACTATTTATTAACTTTGCCCAAATTTGTAATTTACATTGTTCAGAAAATGCATTTATCTCAGTTCGAAATGCGTGTCGAGAAATAGCGAAGGTGACACATCAATTTTTTGAATTCCGCCCACATTAAGTCAGAAAACTTGCACAACAACTATACTCATCAAACTTTATTCACAATCGGAAGAATGGTAAAGGAAATTTTAGAGGACAGACATAAATTTGAGTTTTTGCCTTAAATGTCAATTCTTATGTCAAAACCAGTTGCACAAGCTATGGAAAATATCCGTTATTCAACCGCAATTACGCGCATATGACACTAGCTTTTTTCTGCATTTTTTCCTGCTTTTAAAACGAAACTATAGAGCAGTAAAACTGAACGAAAATTTCCGATAGGGTGAGTGCGTTCAAAAAAACCTTATTAATGTAAAAATATCACAAAAAAATGCATTGAAAATGTAAAATAATTTAAATTACATTTTTCAGCTGACAGCATCTTTGGATCTTAGCAATAAACATTTTTAGTCTCGTATCAAAATTTGCAATTGTGAGCTTTTGTAAATTTAAAGTCGAAACTAATATTGTTTGTTGCTAAAACTGCATTTACACGATCACGCACACGCATTTTTGCACGAGACGTGAGAGAGAAATCCGTTTTTCCCCAGTCAATGCTAGTAAAGGAGTAAGAATGAGATCACAAATCAGACGCCTAAAGTGTCATGGATGTGCTGCCCATAATTATAGGTACGTAAAACGGAAATAAACCCAATTTCCGGAGAATATAATTTCTGTAATCACTTGAAAATATTTCTATTTCTGATTTAAAAAATCTGAAATGAGAGCGATTTTAAGTTTCAGTAAATTTAACCAAAAATGCATCAATGAGTTGTACGAAATTTATAAATATTTGTCCGCTCATCACTTCCGGAAGGCATTTTGTTTTATAGGAAAGCGAAATTTCGTGAGCCGTCGCTATAAAAATATCAACATGCATAGCTTTCCATAATTCCTACCACGTAAACTAGATGGGCGACGAAAAAACGTGTCACGTTTTTTTGCGTGTTAGGTAATGCCGTCCCTTTCATTCACACGGCTATTTAGTATTTAGCATCCCTTTAATCTTCCGTGATAGGAATGTGTGACTGTGTAAATGCGGCATAAAGGCCATTTGTTTTTACGTTTCGTTATTTGAAAATAAGTTCGTTTCAAAATTTGTGGTTGTTTGGCAAACGAGATTAACTTAGTATTTGGTAGACCGTTAGGTAGCTCGCGCGCTCGATTACCCCGCAAATTATGAAAATAAAGTACTCTCTTAAATTTCCTATCTGTGAATCCAGTTGTCCGAGCTGACGGTCTTTTTAATACAAATCTCAAGATAATTTGTTTACAAGCTGTTTTCCGTGTTACTATATGGCAAAGTATGTTAGAGTAAATTATCCGCACACCTACACTTGCGCATAGTAACCCGACAGTACGTTAATTTTTTTCTTTTTTACACCTCCCGCCGTTAAGTATTTTTTTTTGCTGTTTCAGATAGATTCACAGAAAGGAAATTTAAGAAAGAATTTTATTTTAAAAAATTGCGGGGGGAATCGGGTAGGTGCGCGGGAGCTAACGATTGCTACCTCTATCGCAATACACGTTTGTCTCTTTTACACGCAGCTGACTTCAACATGATTTAATGTGATAAAATGAGAAAAAATTCAAAAAAAGTGTAATGTCAGTGTCAGTGGATAAAACGAAAATGAAAATGTGTGAGACAGCATACAATTCATGTAAACATGATCGTTTTGCTACGGCATTTCGCCAATTTCAACTAGTTGGCACTGCCATAGCGGCATAGCCCAATTTATTTCCGTGTTTCCTCGCTCTTCCTGATACGAAAGTAATCATAAAGGTGACATTCAATTGATTTCTTTTTTTTCCGAAGAACAAAGTAATTCCATTATTGTCGAATGTCAGATGGGAGGGTCCAGATCCAGATCCAGATGCAACGTGCTTACGTCAGTAAGACTCACCTTTGTTAGAGAACAAGAAACATGCAACAGATAAATCAAAATGACAAGTGATGGAAGAAAAAAAGGAAAGAGAAAAATCCTTGACATCATTGATGCGAGGAAAATCATTGTCATCGTAGGGATTTTGAATGACGTGCATGCAATCTATGTATTAATGTCGTTTTCCATTGGACAAAAAGAAACGTCCGGGAGAGTCCGGAATCGAAAAAATGCTGTTCCATTGGCACAAAAATACTCTTCTGGTGATTCTGAGAAGAGAATTTCGCTTCTCGATTTCAAGTCAGAATCCACTCAAGAAGCACTCACACAAGTGCAATTTATGTATTTATTACAAGTCAGTTGACAGCAGCCGTAGATTATTTTTTGGCATTTCACCAATACTTTGGTGGATTCTGTCAGAAGCAGTTTTGCTGTTCCATTGGGTTTCAGAATGAGTGGATCCCCGAGTGAAACCAATGGAAAACGACATTAGTTCACTGTTAGTTGATTTTTTTAGGTTTTCTTTTTTTTCCCACTCAGTTACATACTTGAGTGCATTCAGGAAAATGATGTGCATGTGAACAGCGAACATGACGTGTACTCGTATTATTTCTAGACAACTATTTGTCCCATTTAGCGGACTTCGTCGGAAACCGAGGAAAACTACCTGATTTTGTGTTATCCGATACACGAATCATGTATCCTTAATTTAGTTTATTTGGGTAGGAAAATCCCTCCTACTCAAAGGTTAAAACGAAAATGATCCTGTTGCTGAACCCGTAAAGCTTCTGCGTTTGCAACCAAATAACAGCAACCATAGAGAGATAACTGTAAGACTCAGGGAAATCAAGCTCCTGATGCCAAGTAAGTTCCTTGATTATTATTTACTGCCGCTCTTCACATTTCTACTAGTGTTCCCGAGACATATGAAGGCAATTTTAAAAGCAATGCAAGCCACTGTTTGAAGGAGGCGATTCAAGACCAAATCAATTCAATGAAAAGAAACAATGTTTGGCAAATTGCCAAAACCTCCAACTGATGTAAAACTAATGAAGTCCAACAGGGTATTTAGAATAAAAGAAGATGAAAATGCAAATTCTCTGAAGTACAAGGCAAGATTTGTTGCCAAAGTGTCTTTAAAAACTTGACATGGACTAGATTGATACATATGCGCCAGTGGCGAAGCTAACTTCAATAAAAAGATATATCGTGTTGGCTGTGTTCATCAAAATTAGCTACATTTGTCATTAAATGAACGTGGGCTTTTTCGGGATTCGAACTTGGGACCCCTCGCTTAGTAGTCCAACACACTAACCACTAAGCCACTGCGCCGACCGTCCATCATGTACCCTTCCCTAAGTCCAGCTTCACTTTTTTTGCTACGAATGGAAGGAACCTATACACATTGATGTCGAGTACGAAGGGCGCAATGGAGAATCCTTTTCAGGACAATTATACCATTGTATGTAAGGACTTTATAGACAAGAGTTTTATCTCAGAGAAATCCTCGATCAACAAAAATGCACAGGGATTCAAAAGTGAATTTTTATTTTTCGACATAGGGTTTTCTTTTTTTTTTATTTTTATTTGTATGCATGGCATGCCATCCACTTTGGCTGTCAGCTGCAGAAATATTTAATAACGACCTATGAATTTTCAGACTGCCCTCTATAACCAACCGCTATAAACATCAATAAACATTGCTCAGGCTCGTAATTGTTGTCGCGTTGTAATCCGACTAATTTAGCCAATAAAAGCAGTTCAACCCAAAATTATATTATGCAAATCAAAACTTCTAACGAATTTAGTGACGAAATTCTATAACCTATTTGTAACCGCCTTTGGCAGAGACACACGATAGGTTTTTTGTTTTGCAATAGATACTAATTTGTCACCATTTGGCTGGAGAAAAAAAATCATTAAGTCAGGTCGTAAATGAAGTCGCTAACGATATAATCTTGTTTGAAAAAAACACTACCTCTATCATGCGTTGTTGGGGCTATGACCCATATACGCGCCGGCCGTTCACAAAAGATGGGGTGATGAATACGGATTGCACAACCACAATAACTCTTTTGCACTAAATTGCACTTAACACTTGAAATCGCGTCTCTAAAAGTGACAACCGTTCTTAATTTATCACAAAATTAGCTAGTTCTATATGCAAATTATCGGTTTTATTAAATGGAACTTGATCGAATAGCTCGTAGCTCCTACATATGCAGAAGTAGTATCCTACTAGACTAATGGGAAACGGGCAAACGCAAAATTGTGTAGTTCAATTTTGTCTGGTAGTGGTATCTCGTGACATGCCGCATAGCCATACGTATAAATATTGTTAACATGCTTCATCAAAAACTTCGCAGGGACTTGGCACTTGGCAGGCAATGTCTGCCTTCCACGGCGTGCTTTATTTTTTATTTACTAATAACTCATATGGAGCAAGTGCCTAATGTGTTGGCTCGACATACATACTCGTATTTAGTCTCGAAGAGAGCTTATTCCCTGGAATATACGTAGGTAGGTATAGTGCTGCCATAAACAAGACGGATAAATGAAACAATAATCCAATGCAGGATGTATCGAAACAATAAAAATGATATTACCTATCCATTTATTGGTGGTAAATTTTTCGAAGAAACAGCTTCGAGTAATTTGAAAAAAAAATTAGCCAGAAAGTGGGGCTAGTGGGAAATCAGATATGTTGTATATTTATTTTTGGTACCTACGCTAGTTCAAGTTCGTTTAGCGCATATCTTTTAAAGCCATTTAGATCCATAGTTGATCGGCCTGTCTTCGGAACTTATGAATAAAAAATGCGTGCGTCTCGGGACGCGCGACAGAAGTGATATCCTATTTTCTTTCGTAAAAACCTTCTCTTGCCAATTACGAACAACTGAAACAAAATTTGAGCCAAATCGGCCCAGCCGTTCGCAATTGATGAATTACTATACATTTTTCACACCACTTTTATATATAAATATAAAGGGGGATTTTTTAAGAGGTAAGTTTTTCAGGTTGGCAGCACTGGTTAGTAATGGCGTCCAAACGTCATCTGTCAAAGTGAAAAGTTTTCAGTATACTCTGCCATTTAATCATGGGAAGACTTACAAACGAGCAACGATTCCAAATTATTGAAATTTATTATAAACATTCGTGCTCTGTGAAAAGACGACCGTGGAAGAAACGCTACCGTCAACGGCGAACGATATCGAGCCATGACTCTTGATTATTTCTTGTGGGGTTATGTAAAGTCGTTAGTCTATGTGGACAAGTCGAAAAAGATTGGAGCCTAGTGGCCCAAAATTGGACCTTCCGAATGGGCCATTTGAAACGGAGCCGCGGACAACATTTACATGAAGTTGTCTTTAAGACGTAAATGGCAAAGGCCTTTATCGATTACAATAAGAATTTTGAATATTTGATGCAAATTTGGGTGTTTTATTCGATTTTTAAAAAAAACTACGCTTAAAAAATCACCCGTTACACGCATTGGTTACTTTAAAACTATAATAGTATTGTGATCGGCAACTGCGTTTATTTAAAAGGTTTTATTGGGAAATAAAAACATTTGAAAAATTTTTGACCTTCTCCAACCACAACAAGGGCCAAAATAGCAAAAAATTGTGCCAGACTCTCGAAAAAAGTGCCAAATTGCAGCTTTAGTCGCACAACGCTGCCTCCGCAAATTTTGAAAATGAAGTTCTCTCTTAAATTTCCTATCTGTTAAACTGTTATTCTTATGACTGTACTCTCTTCGGCCGTCGACTCTCTTTCGTGGCATGATGAATGAAAGAAAAGTTTGTACACAACTGCGTAGTTGAAATTGAATGTAGTATAATTTAACTTTTTCAATTGTTAATATTTTATTGAAAATATTTAAAAAATTAAAAATGCAAAAATAAGCACCCAGCAAATTTATTTTTTCTGACACTTAATTTGTTAAGATTGATTGAGCGTGTGAACAGCAAGCGGTAAAAATACTACCATAGGGTGGGAGAAAGGAAAGCCAGACAGACTGGCGCCGTTACGCATTACGAAACGAAGCGGTTTACCCTCCCATAAGAAGTTATCACTTTAAAAATTAGTATCAAAGTTGAAAAATTCAAAATCACTAGAGGAGGCCTAGTGCTTGATTTTTAATTTTTGCCAATAGGCGTGTTTTTTTTAGCTTCGATCTCAGCAAGGCAAAGTGAAGTAGGATTTTCAGCACGCGATTACAACAACTACTACGAGTCTCGAAGTGTCAAGTAGAGCAACGCCCAAAGGGTGCAAAACCTTTTTTTTAGCATTTTTAGAGGCTTATATAGTTTTGAGACTGGACCTCAAATTCATTGCGTTGCGAGGTAAGCAAAAACTATTTCAAAGTAGAGTTCTGGCGCTTTGAAAAATTATCCCTTACCACCTTCAAAAGGCTACTCAGATAATCAACTACAGACTTATGACTTCAGTATTCCGCTGCTAAAAAAAAAACATTACGCGTTCATAAGCTCTAATTCTACGTTTTGTGTAATTTTCTTGTTTTATGTAAGAGAAATGTTCTGCCTTCTTCCTGGAAAAGTCGGGAAGTATGACGTAGATAGAGCATATATGTGAAAATGGACACATCACTTTTAACATGCACTTAAAAAATACGATTTGGGACAAAACTTTGGATAATTTTACAGAGTAATGGCGGACATTTTATGCCACACTGAATTGTGAATTAAAAGCTTATTCAATGTCGTGTTGATCTACCTCCTATATATGTACCCTTTTGCTGCGTTTCCGCATCAGGTTTCCAAGAGTCTCTAGCGATAAAGCGACGATATCGGCACTAATGTTTGCCTTAAGCTCGTCAATAGTCTGAGTCTTGCTGGAGTGCACTTTATATATATAGTCACTGTAAACTACTACAATTTATCTAAGGTCGAAAGTAAATTTGTTTATTGGTAAGCCCCAGTGAATTTAATGTGCGCCAACAACCCCCACAAGTGAATGAATTTAACTTGGTGCGTAAGCCAGCTTTTAAATGAGGCGGAGAGCTTAAAGTGTTTCTGGAAGTGTATGGCTTCCTATTTATTTATTTTCTGTGTTGATTAAGAACTATTTAGGAAATGGAAGGCTAAAAGCAGTGAAGACAGAGAAAAGGTTCATTTCGATGGAGAACGCTGACAAAATAGACATGAATGAACGGCAAAGCTTAGTGTTCTCGAAATCTTAGGAAATATTTCAAAAAGAGATTCATCAAAATTTGGTCAGAAATTTTTACGTCATTAGGTAAATCCCTTTACAGTTTTTATTTTTATTTTAGATATGCGTTAGTAAAAAATACAAGAAATATTATCCTTTTCCTTGATCAGTTCCATGGGTACCTATAAGTAGGAGTTTTTGTTGAGTTTCTTGAAACCGAAGAGGGAAGGGAAATTGTTATTCCAAGCCTGGTAGCGCTGGTAAATTAATTAACTAATGTAGGTACTGTATTTTTTGTTAGTCCAGTGTTTTTGTTATTGTTTTGAGGAAAACCCTGAAATAAAACTATAAAATTAGTTTTGCACTATGAAGTACATAATAGGGTTTTTCTGATTCTCTTCTGATATTTTCAAACCCGAAACCTCCCGATTTGTTGAGAAACATTTCTGGCATTCCAACATAGTGCTGTGAATTTAAATATGACAAACTGATACGTTACAAGTAAAGCGAATGACTTAGTAATAAAAACAAGTAAAAGTGTTATCATCGGCCTAGCCGATGCTTTGATACCCTCCACTGCATACAAAACATGCAAAATTGGTTTTGTGAGGGAGGTACCAGAACTACTTGACCGACATAGCCCATTTTTAATACCAATCTGACGCCGATAAAAAGACGTGCTTTCACCAAATTTCGTTCACCTACGTCAATTACTTTGAGCGCTATCGTGCTTTCAACAGACAGACAGACAGACAGACAGACGGACATGGCTAAATCGATTCAAAATGTGATCCTGATTCAGAATATATATACTTTATGAGGTCTCCGGTGACTCCTTCTTGGCGTTACAAATGTATTGGCAAAGTGAATATACCTTCCTCTGGAGGGTATAAAAAGACACATTTATAAACACGTGTGCCTAATATCTAAATGGCTGGGGAAGAAATCGCTGAACGAATTGACAAATAAAGTTAAATCCGTGCGATTCGCTTATGTAGTGAAAAAGGGAGTAGACGAATCGAAAAAGTCACACGCTGGTGCTGATAAAGTATATTATATGCATCTATTTTATTTAATTCGTTTTAATTTCTTGATGACTTTGCTTTCGTAAGACGCAGCATTGCCATTTTGACTGTTTTCCAGTCAGCCGCTAAATGCGGCGGCTGGTTTTTTGAGCTGGATACAATTTTTGTTTGACTGTTTTTAAATGTTTCGTGTCATCAATCAATATCCGACATAGATGCGAATGGTGGAGATGATGAGGAGACATCTTTTGTAAATAATAAAAAATCCAGCACGATTTGTGAAGTAAAAAATTAAAGCGCATGTTATTCAAAATTAAATCCAAAAAAAAAAAAATTCATACGAGTGGCAACTATTTATTTCGGTTAACAAAATTTATTATTAACTAACCTACTCAGTAAAGAAATTCTTGCCTAGATTTGTCAAGGTGTACAAAATAGCAGGGTAGGATATTTTATGTTACACCCTGTGTTTGGCTTCAAGTGAACAACATTCTTGTACCACACACTTCAATTGTACATTCCTTTTGCAATGCCCATATACCCATAAGTGAACTGCATATTATTGCCTGACTTGACTAAACAGATTACGGGCAGCGATTATAGGGGAGGTATGAAACTATTAAAGTGTGTTTTCTGCCTTACTTAACGATTATATGTACAGCACGAGGGGGTACCTATAGCGATTGAATATACAGGTACCTACGCCAAGTCATGCAACTACCATCAAGGATATGTATACTTACATAGAGATAGTGTTAATCCATCAAATAATGGAATAAATATAGTTTACCATGCAATTTGCAGCACGCGAATCTTATATTCTTAAAACTTCCCTCGAAGCTGAAAGGCAAAATGTGTTTTAGCAGTACATCGTCCATTAAGAAAGTTCTCATAAGACGGAGAATTTGTTTGGAGTTCTGAAGACAGAATTAAAAGGTTATCTGCACCAGAATAAAATTGCCTAGTTTGTATTATAAATCAGGAACTGACAAACTTTAATATTTCGGACTTGGTAAAGTAAAACTTCCAATCAACATTTGGCCAAAACTTCGTTTAATGGTAATGAGCATACGTCTTAATAGAAAGAAGTGTAGCCCTGGGATTCGGCACATTCAAGAATCTAGTTATCTTAAGTTGTCTAGATTGGTCTGGATAAGTTGTAGCCTGAACGCAAAAACTAGATTGGTCGGGAACGTCACTTTTTCTACGTCAGCCACATATGTCAACTGTCAACTTAGAACTCAGTCACGAAATATTTGACTAGATTCGTCGGCTATCCCTCCATAAACGTCAACTGAAACAGCTGCATATATAACCGATTTCAGCTAATTAAAACATAGTTACATCTAGTCAAACAGCTGTCAGACTTACAAAACTAGATACTTGAACGACGCTAGGGCGTCAATATTTTTGTTAAAGTTGAGGATATTGCCAGACACGTCAAATGATGACGTGTAAGCATGGAAGAAGTAGAATCCCTAAGACCAACATCAGTAAAAGTACGGAGATATCTTCACTATAATAAATAATTTATTTTTAACCATGTACCAGCAAACAGGTACAGCTGACAATTAAATCCAAATACATTATGCGAGTCTATACGGGCATTTGTTGTCAGTGCCATTTAAATGCGCTATATTTAAAAACGGCAGGAGGAATTATATATTCTCTCATTAACGTTGCCATTCATAATTAAAATGGCTGTATGTATAAAACAGCTGAACGAACCTTTCGTCACGCCATCTGACATTTCATTGAGTTCTCTAATTGCATATCCAAATTTTCCTTAAATAATGATAAAATATTCATTTTCGAATGTCAATCTCTCAGTCAGATATCGCGGTTGTCTATATATATAATATACCTCAGTGTAATGTGAATGGCTTTACTTTATTTTTAAATCAAAAACAATTAAATTAAGGAGCTATTTGATATTATTGTAGTAGAACAACTAAGGGATGATCACGACACTTTTAACGGCTTCAGTGATAGTTGAAAAATATCATTTTGACAGATTTTTAAGTTCGACACGTTTGTATTTTTCGTCTAGTTCCCCAGCATGACATCGTGACATGGTTCGTTGTTTGTGGCATGGCTCATCGAACTTGTTGTTACCTTCTGCCATAATTTATACATAAAATCGTAGCATACGGTAATTAGCGAAGCTTTTTAATAATTGACATGAAAAGCACTGATCAACATTTTGATGTTTGTCATGATTGACTTATACGCATTACAAGCTTCACTTTGGAGCTACGTTAACAGCGATTTATGCTTATGATATTCGCGTAATCCAGCTTAAGACAATTAGCGATGCCATTTGAGATAAATAAGTGACTTACACAAAGCGGTTAAATGTACTGTTTGTCCATGTTTGAGACCATATTGCCCAGTAAAAAAGAAAAAAAATATTTTTTTTGCAAAATTTGACAGATTAGGACTAGAAAAATCTAGCTTACAAACATTTCTTCTCCAAACATTTAAACCCTTTAAGTCTGAAGTACATAGGTATACCAAGTTACTACAGGCAACCTTTTGGAGTATGAAATCGGTTGGTTGCATATGGTATAGGTTTCAGTAGCTGTCTTCCCGGTAACCATGTCATGGGAAAATATAATTAACACTTAAGCGCCGTTTTGGGACCATAACTGCCAATACCTGCAGAAAAGAAGGAAGAGCTATATTAGCGTAGCTCAGAAGCAGCCTGTGGAGTTGAGAAAAAATACAAAATGTTATTGAAATGGATACCTTGGACTGCCGAGAGGACATCGTATAATAGAGCCGGACTTTCAACTTATGTTTAGAATATTGCGATATCGGGCAATATTGTCAGATCCGTCAGTGAAAAATTCGTCCAAAATATCTTACAACTTGCGAACAGACAATTTTGTCTGACAATGTGTGCAGCAAAGTCAATGTCAATGAAACTGTCACGTATCTGCTAATCGTCTGACACACACAATTGTATGATTGGGGACTTTCGGATTTCTAGATTAGTAAGTCTGACTTGATGCATTTCTGTATTGGCTTAGAGTGGTCAACTGAATAGTTTTCTTTTTCAGTTGACGTTGATGGAGGGCTACCCGACAAATCTAATCAGGAAAATCCTGCCTGCGTACCTACTCGGTTGACAATTCGGAGTCAAATGCAAAATAAACATGGTGGCAGAGGCAGAATTCTAGCAGTAAAAAAAAAGGACCGGTGAGAGATAAAGGTGTCAATTTTGAAGCTACTGTGCGAATTTAAAATGTTCGCACGATATTTAACAAACTTTAGCTCGCATAACACTGTAATAGTCTTGTGATAGGCAACATTGTTACATTTTAAAAGTATAATTATTTGGAAAATAATATATTTTGTTGCGAAAATTGAATTGAATTGAATTTCGACCTTAGTCGCACAATGGTAACGCTAACCACGAGAATGCAAAAATAACTCGAGTTGCCTAGTTTACGCGTTCTTATAACTGCATAGTCCAGACAAATCTGGTTGACGTTTTGCATGAACTAAATATATCCGAACGTTCCCAGAATTGTCAAACCATTGCCAGACGTTTAAGACATTTGCAGGCTCGTTTGATATTGCTAGATGTGTTGTGCTTATGACATGGGACAAATATTCAAACGATTCTACGAGCTTGTGTAAGGTCCTGTAATACAATTCCAATATATACGTATACGCGAACAAAACAATCGCAAGTTAATTTTTTTGGGTCCGCTTTGTTTTTTTTTCTATTATTTCGCAAAACTTCACCGCAGAAAAAAAAGAAAGATTTTTTAATATGTCTGACACTAGGCGTGTTTTTTTGAGCTTCGATCTCAGCAAAGCAAAGTAAAGTAGGAAATTTAGCATGCGATTACAACAGCTGCTGTGAGTCTCGAAGTGTCAAGTGAAAGTCCTACGTTGCTTTTCTTTTCTGAGATCGAAGCTCAAAAAAACAGACCTACTGCCTGCCAACGGATCTGCAAATATTTTGTAGACAAACATCTGCCAACCGGGTGAACTCACAATTTGACAATAGGAACGTTCAAGTATCTAGTTTAATAAGTTTGACAGCTGTTTGACTTGATGCACCTAACTCAGTTTTTATTGGATTAGATCGGTCGTATGAACAATGAACATATGTTTCTGGAGGAGTAGCCGATCTAGTCAAAAAAAATACGTGACTGAGTACTAAGTTGACAGTTCGCATATATGGCTGATGTAGGAAAAGTAACGCTCCCGACCAATTTAGTTTTTGCGTTCAGGTTACATCTAGTTCAGACCACACCGCACTGAAAACAGTGTTTCTGTCGAAAACTCGTCAATGCGTTCACACCTAACACCAACTAGTTTTCTTTTGACGTTTCAATCAGCTGTGAAACACAGGTCGTGAAATTTCTGCGAAAACTATTTTTGTTAGACTACATCAGTTAACAAATAAAATTAATTCAGAGCATTTTAAGAAAGTGGAAAATGATTTTAAGTTGTGAGTTGTACCAGTAAATGCTTCTACCAATCGTGACTGGGTGTGTGCAAACAATACTGAAGTGAAGACGATTTAGCATATTTTGCAATTTCAGTGTTGGTTTTACCAATTTCAAACGCCGAAGTGGAGTGGAAATTACTCTATTCCATTTTTGACCGGACTTCTGGTGTTCTGCTGAATTTGCTGAATATTGCAAAAGGTGTGTTTGTTTCAACAATTCAACGATTGGAAGTCTGGTTTCTGGGAAAACGACTTTAAACAACTCGTTTTGAAAACTGAAATATGTATGAGAAAAGGTGAAGTTTTCGAGTGCCGTATCGGCTCGGTGTAGATACGGAATTACGTAAGTGGTTGGTCCCGCTGTGAGCGACGGATAGGCAGACTCTCCCTATACGCTTAAGGATTAATCTTCCGACAACATGCAAGATGTTCTTCAACTCGTTACAAATGGTTACAAATTGTAAATAGACTTGTCGAAAGTTTTGTTTATCATTCTTTTTCCCAAAAAAAAACTCATAACGCTTACTTTTGCCTTAAAATGATGTTCTCTCTCTGTGAAAAATTCAAATACCTACCATTGATTTAATAAAGTAACTAGAGAAATCCTTTACCCCCTGGCAAAAGCAAATTTGGACCAAGATATTATCCACTGCTTGTATTAGTTCTCACACAAGTTAATGTCCTAGTACAGTCGGCCAAGCATGTATATCTCTACTAATTTAAATTTCTATTGCGAAACTTTGTTTGCATATTACATCCACATTACGGGACCGAAATCCTACTCTTCTTACATAAAAGCGTGTGCACACACTCGTGCACATATGCGAACGGCTGTATGTATGTGTGTAAATTTGTGTCTAAAAACCAATCTCTTGAAATCCCTTATGTCCTGCATATATTGTAAACTTTCAAACTGATGCCTATAGTTTGTTTATGAAAACTTTGTTTGTACATACATATGTGTGTGCTTTTATGTACGTCGTCGTCGTCGTCGTCGTCAATTCACTCCCGGACTCTTGGTATCCTGTGCTGGCCTGCCCCTCGTCTCTGTGTCCCTTGAACCGTTTATCACAGCACAGTGCGCTCTTGCTATACATTGTGGCTACCCATCTATCCAGGCATTAGAATATGGGAGCGATATATCCAATTCTATACAACAATTCACTACACACATATACGCATTTTAAGTTTTCTATTGCCGCCGTGCCACCCCCCTTTGGCTCAATGTAAAACTCGGACACGTAAAAAGCAGCAAATCCTTCGTTCGTCTCCTGCTGTAATTCTCTAGCAGAGTGTAGTAGCAGCAGCACTGCCCAAATGGAATATAATATGGTAAACAGATTTTCGGGGGTGGCTGGGCATTGTGCGTTATCTCTTCTTCACAATTCGCAATGGCATAGGTATTGTATGTGACTTTAGTGCGAGTACTTTAGAGTGAGTCCGCCATCCCCCTCTCACCCTACCGGGGCAAAGCATACCTTCTCTGGAGATATTTTGAATTGGGAATTTCTCCCGGCCGATAATAATGTGTATACCGGTACCGAAGGAGGACACAACTTGTACATGTCCACATGCGACATCTCACCCCTTCCATACCAATCGCACGGGGTGTGGGGTGCTACTGGTTTTGGGTATATCTGTGCAGAGCCTGTAAATGTTAACCTGATCTAAGCCTTTTCGTATGGAGGCACCTTACCGCACTGCAGGACATTAAGATTCATTAAAAATTGCCTTGCTTCGTTCATTGGAAAGTTTATTGTTCAAAAGAAACGATGTGGATGTGTATATGTAGCCCCACCCCCCAACGATTATTTCCAGTCGTCGTAATTTACAGAGTAATCTGTGAGACGAATGCGACTCCCTGTGTGCTGTGGCGTGTCGTATCTGCTCCGTGTGATGAACAAACTAACAAAGTACCATATTTATCGTATTTAAAACGTACCTCGTACGCAAAGCGTTGGACAATCCGGACTGTTTGTGTTTATCAAAGCCGAAGCGGGAGCACACACAAGGACACACTGTTTGCCAGCCATGCATATATGTACAAGTAACTGTATAAATTTAAAGCTCTCGTTTTTTTTTTACAAAAGTCGTCTCCCTCAATTTGAACCACCGTGGAAAGGGGTCCTTCGTCCTTGTTTCTCAGTCTATCCGGCAAGGCAACCCCTTATCGTGCGGAATTCTTGTTCTTTATTACTCACAAGGTTGCCGTGTGTGTTTTTTTTTATTTTGAGCGAATTTGCACCCCCCTTCGGAATGGACATTTGAATTCTGCCATGTGGGGGTGGTGAAACTGGACTCGCATCGCAATCTTAAATTCTATTGTTATTTGGTTTGTATATACGCACACTTTTGCAACACATGCACACATGTGATTTGTGTATATGGTATACTTTGCATTTAATTTGCAATAAGATTAAATTTGTAATTTGTAGCCGTGTACAGGGTAAGGATAATCCCTACCCCTTCTTTTCGAGTAGACCTAAAGAGTTTTCAATTAAGATTTCAAATTTATTAAATAAAAATGTTTTGCAGTCGATATTTTCAAAGAATTGCTCTTTATCATAGATACCGTGAGTGAAATAACTGTATTGGGGAAAACTTTACCATTATTTTTCTAAGGGAACTCGATAGCCCTTGGGTATGTCGCTAGCAAGCTATTTTGGTTAGGATATCGAATCAGTTACTTTTACTTAGGTCCAAATAGAAGAAGACTAAACTTTCTTACTTCTGGGGCTACTAAACCGTGAAGAGTCTCTGACTGGCTGACTGTTATCAAAACCAATAAATATCGGAGGTGGCTACGTCTTTAGAACGGGGTTCGGGTTTTGTTCATCAATGCCGTCCATTCGCTCGACGATTCCAGGCCGATGTAGTCGACTTGTTTTTTAGACTTGAATGTTTCCAGACTACTCTGAGATTCTTGCAAATAGATTTTTTTTTAATTGTGTCAAATCTGGGTTGAAAAACTGATTAACTCTTTATTTAGGTAGAATGAACTTTAAAAAAGTAGTCTTTATTGCATTATCGTCAAAAGTCGCTTTTTTTTGACATAAAATGTGTTTTTCTTTTTTAGTTCAGTGCTGAGCACTGAACTGAGCTCGAGCGTTATGACTGGAAGCGCTCTGATCGCGCTCTGAACGAAAAAAGAAACACAAAAAGAAAAACGCCTAAAGAGCGCTGTGGATAAATGTCACAAAAAACAGCTGTTTTTCGAAAATAACTTCCTTCAACAATTCAATTCAATTGAGAAAAATTTTAAAATAGGAACGTTTAATTGTCTACTTTCGTAAGTCTGACAGCTGTCTGACTAGATGTAACTATGTTTTAATTGGCTGAAATCGGTCGTATGAGCAGCTGTTTCAGCTGACGTTTGTGGAGGGTTAGCCGACGAATATAGTCAGAAATTTCGTTACTGAGTTCTAAGTTGACAGTTCGCATATGCAACTGACGTAGAAAACGTGACGTTCCCGACCAATATAGTTTTTACCTTAAGGTTACATCTTATCCTGGCCAATCCAGTCGACTTAAGGCAATAAGATTCTTGAATGTGCTCAATTTAATAACTAACAAGTACCGACACAAATTAAATTCAAGAAGATATGATTATTTGTGCAGCTGCGTAAGTTATTGCATAAGCCGCAATAAAACAAAAAAAATTGTTTTATTTTTTTCTTATTGAATACGAGGACTTCTCTTCTATTTCAAAAAAAAACTGTAGCTCTTGATACTCCTCGTCCATAAATTCAAACATCAAACATCTTTTGAATGCAACAAACAACAGAGCAGAGCGATCTGTCAAAATATAGCTTGACAGATAAAATGTTCCGACCCATTAAATGGGCACGCTAAATTTTGCCAGATATAGGTGTATGAAGGACATTCTGAAACAAAAGTTATATTATTTAGCTACGTACCACTTATCTAAATAGGGTTCGCTTAAATTTAGCTCATCTAAATTTTGGGGATTTTTGGTCCTGTGTGCGAGGAGGGCGAATGGAGGAGAAGATACAACCGCGAACTCTATGAGCTGTACCAAGATGTGGATGTAGTCCAAAAGGCCAAAATACGTCGACTACATTGGCTCGGCCACATCGAGCGAATGGACAATAATGCTCCAGCTAAGAGGATCTTCGAATCCCAGCCGCCAGGTTCGAGACGACAAGGAAGACCGAACCTCCGTTTCAAAGACCAAGCCATCGCGGATGCCAGAGCGCTTGGTCTGGATAACTGGAAGCAGCGTGCCAGGGATCGCAGAGGATGGAAGGCTGCAGTGTCTCAGGCAGAGACTCTTCACGGGTCGGGAGCCCGCTAAGTAAGTAAGTAAATTTTGGGGAGAATTTTTTATGGAAGCGAGTTTAATTTTGACAGAAACATATATATTCTCTGTGTGAAGTCAGTATGGTGTGTCTGGTGACAATAAAAGTCAAGTCGGAAAGAGAGCTATGGTGCAGTCGCAACGGGAATGGAATACGAGATGTCAATTGTAACACTATTAGGCCTGAGTTATATTATAGCCATACGGAAAATGCAACCGAAAAAGATGGAACAGTATGAAAATGAGTTTTATTGCGTTTAGACGGTCATAGCTAAAAATGTGTCAAAAAATGTTTCCCTACTAAAATAATAACAACAAAATCTTAGCAAGCAAATCCAAAATCAATCACCCGCCATGGAATTTGCCCTTTCAATATACTCGAAGGCCTCTACTAGCAACGAAGTCTAGAAGAAAATGTTTCTTGAAATAAAAGAAAACTATAAAAGATTAGGATGGCAACTTTTATTTACTGACGAATCGAAAACAAACGATGGAACTTCGTTTGCTGTGGTCGAAGAAAATGGTTGCATAATCACTAAAGGCCTTTTTCATTTTACCTCATCAATCTTTACAGCGGAAGCTCTCGCAAAAAAAAAATAATCTTTGCTGATAGTCTATCTTCCATCAATGCTATAAAAAAAACACCAACAACTACTCCTATATCGTTGCGGACATCCGCGACAAACTCATTTGCCAAAAAAAAAAAACAATCTAAGATTGGCCTGGACCGGGGCATTCTAACATCGTTGGTAACGAAAACGCAGACGCAGAGGCTAAACGGGCCCTCAAAGAGCCCCTTATCTCGTTTTACCAATTCAGCCAAAAAGATTTAAAGAAATACCTCAAATTAGCTACAGAAACTAAGATGCAAACCAGGACCTTCAACAACTCTTAACATTTATCTCAGAAAGCAATATTTAATTTGTATTATATGAAATCATTTTAAAACTTACGTTAGAATTATTTATTTAACTCTCTGTTAACTTAAATTAGCCTAAAGCCCTGGTAGCTAGTGCTAAATCCTTTTTTTTTTTTGTATAATTTATTAATGAAACAATAAAGTTCAAATAATAATAATAATAACAACAAATCAACCACTACTGATCGAGTCCACCAGGAAAAAAAATCCTGACAGATGGAACATTAAAGAAATTAAATATTTCAGTGGAATATATTGTTTGTTTGTTTCTTTTTTAATTAACAGAATTTTATTTATTGAAGGAATTTTATTAATATATATTTATAATTCATTAGCAACAAAATTCTCCAAGCTGCGTACCACTCAGCTCGAGCCAAATAATCAAACTTTTGTTTCAGAATGTACTTCCTGCGTCTGTCAAAATTTAGCGTGCCCATTCTCAAGCTAAATTGCGACAGATCGTTGTGTATTTGTTGTTCTGTTGCGGAAAAGTATGCAATGATGAGCTTTTTTAATTATTACATGGCCGAAAAGTACCTAGAATCAGAAATACTTGAAATAAGAGAGAACTAAATTTTTGAAGGAATTTTTTTCAAAGAACAGCTGTTTTCTCTGACACTTATCCACGGCGTACTCTATGTCAAAATTTAGCTAGGACTTTAGCTGATGTTTGGAGAGAAAACTTGGGAGAACAGCTAAAATTTAGTTTAGCTCGGGCAGCGTACTACGCTTTAGGTTTAAGTACCAAAAAAAGCAAAAGAACATTTTTACCCGACTGTACACGGCTGAACCGATTTTTAAGAGTGAGCTGTCATTATATTCGTATTCCTCCCCGGAGTGTCATAGGCTAAAACGATAAAAATAAATAATTTAAAAAACCAAAAAACCCGACTGACTGTAAAAATAAGAATTAATGAACAAGACACATTCAACTTCGATCACCTAACTATTTGGCTGTCGGAGGCAGGCACGTAGCCAGGGGGCGACTTGAGGGGCTTTAATGCTACCCTTATCAGTTTTCCTACAGAATAGATCCTTAGATTTCATTTCTGCAATCGACCGCACAAAACAAGTTCTGAATTCTCTTAAGAACATCAGAGAAAATGACGACGAGGCTTTTCAATCCGCATCCCAACTTGACGAGGACTTATTTCAGATTGAATTAATAGCTCCAAGAACTACATTGAAACAACGCGTTCCAATGCAGAAAGCAGAAACGTATTCTACTGAAGAATATTTTAGAGTGTCTTTACTGATTCCTTACATAGATTCGTTAATACAAAATCTTACGGACGGATTCATGGTCAACGAAGACGTTCTGCCATCGTTTCAAGCTATTCTCCCTGCTAAATGCAAAAGCTTGTTATGCAATGCAATTTCGTTGTCAGCTGTGAAAACTGAGTACCTACATTCTTTGGTGCAAAAAAAATATGGTCGAGTGATCCTTCTACCGAAGTTCTGAAATTGTTTGATATAATGTGGCAAGACTTACTGTAGAGAAATAAACTTCTTGCTTACGGTTTTGACCACCAGTGACCACAGCTAGTGTTGAAAAACTATTTTCTACTATGAAAAAGATTAAAACAGTGTCCCGGAATGCAAGATTAAGCTCCATTGCTTTGACATCTGTTTATTCTAATATAAATGTGGATCCAGGTAGGGTGATTGATCACATGTCAAAAAAAATTAAAGACGTCTTTTGCATTGACAAAAAGGTGTAAGTATAAAAAAATAATTTAAGTATATGTTCGTTTAAGTACATATGATTTGGAAACTAATAAAAATCTATGAATTGGAATATATGTATATAATTTTTTGTTTAAAGAATTCCTCGTAAGATTTGGAAGCTGGCACCCCCGGAAACAAAATCCTGGCTACGGCACTGGTCGGAGGGTAGGTACTCAATACTCATATATTTGTTAGGTACTGATTGTCAACGAGTTAAATATACGAACTTGAATGTGCTTGTTCATATCTTTTTAATTCTTATTTTTACCGTCAGTCGGGTTTTTTTGGTTTTTTTAAATAAATTTTTTTTTACGTTTTCGTTTTACGTACGTGGCTATAACTAGGTTATTGCTTCTGCAAACCTTTTTTTGAGATTCGATGTAATGTCATGTTCCCACCAAAGTTGAAGTGATTTCAAAAGTCCATTTTGAAGTGGCTGGCGTTTAATATTTTGACATCCATAAATGAACGCAAAATAAACCAAAGTTCAGACTGTAGGCTTGTTCAGTTTGATAACCTCTCACGATTGAATGAACTCAGAGGGGTTTCAAAAAGGTTTCGATGAAATCCCGAGGTTTTGATACCTCAAAAATGTACGGCGAAACCTCGGAGGTTTTGAAGAAATTTACAAAACCTCGCGGTCTCGTTTGGTGGGAACATTGTATTAGCTCTCTCTCAGCTTGACACGAGGACTCACTGTAGTTGTTGTAATGGTTGAAAATACTACTCTGCTTTGCTTAGACCTAAGCTCAAAAAACCCGCCTATTGATGACAATAAAAACCTTTTTTCTGGCTGAATTTTGTTTGACTTTTGGCAGTTATCATTACATTTATGGAGAAAGAAATACATGAAGCTCTCTTCTTCGTTGCTAGCTTTGTTGGGGTCTATCGTTTAGACGACAGTCGTCTAAAAACTTAGTTGATTAGGTCTTAGCTCTAAAAAAAAAAAGTTCACCTATTCGTCAGGTACCTACATAAATTCCGTGCCCGTATTTTGTCTGGATGTTTTGTCTATACACTTAGGGCTCTACATCTATGAAGGTTAAAAATGATAAGCCCTGTAGTTTATCAACAATGTGGCATACGTTATGAGTATTGTAGTGTCCAGGTCAGATATTATACGCGTTTACATTGTAAACACCAGCCAGGGTATTCTGATTTCTGACCCCGGATTCGAAACCCAAACTAGGCTAATTCCTTTAATGGCGGGCATCTTATACCCAACAAAATCTTTAGGGACCAAACCAAAGATGCACCCCACCCAACCTTTATACGCACGCATATCTCCTTCGCCAGGAAGTTGTTTGGACCAATTCCTTCGCCGATTTTGGCCACCCTCACTTTCTTTCAGACTGCAAAAGTTCTCACAGATTCTCCTCGGGATAACCCCTATATCTACATGTACAATGTACATATACGAGTACTATAAATGTGCGATACTGCGATACTTTGGTGACTTTGTTTAAACTAAGATTTTTGTGCGGGAGCTGGGTGATTCCTATTTCATCCAGCAAGTATTTATTAGTCTTACACATACTTTACGGGCTCACACACAACGGTCGCCCCATATGCAAAGGTACCGACACCGAGGACGGCATTGGCATATCTTCACACACTTGCCACTTGCCGGGAAGGCTATGCGCTGCGTGTACGTTGCGTACCCTTTGTATTCTCGGCTGGTACATCGTCGCTGAAGTTGGGCAAAGGGACAGTACATTTTACTATAGAAATCTCCAGGGTATTGATTTGTTGCCCGTACGGAAGTTTCCATTCCACCCCTCCATTTTAATCTAATATGTTGGCAAGTGTGACTATATGGATCGGTTTAGATGCGTACATCTACATATTTTATAAAACCCGATTCTTCGTCGTGCCTCGTCCCCGTCCTCGTCCTCGTCCTGGCTTCTTCGGCCGAGAGCAAACCTACAGCAATTACTATATCCCTAGATGTGTTGTTTGGTGATGTCCTCGGAGCCCATATGCGAACACTTCTATTCACACAGAACGCGCGTATATATATTTCGGAGTAAGTTTATATGTGCGTGCGAATATTTATATATGCACATATTCTAAACAGTGTTCTCGCTCGGAAAGCAGTGTTGTACTTAAATTTATCTTAATATTTTATATGCATACACACGTGTGTGACATACAAATTTTACGAACATCCTTTTCGGTAGGTGGAATCATGCCCGTCAGCGATTCGTGTTCGGTCGGGGAGACTTGAGCGTTCAACTCCTGCTGGACTTTGGCGACTTGTATTTTAAGAAATATATTTAGAAAATCTACATATAAAATTGGATTGGATCGATATTTTCCAGTCCAATTTATGGGGCTGCCGTTTGGTATGGAACAGTGTGTGGACAATGTAAATGTTGCCACTTTCATGCGTTGTAAGAGTTTATGTAGATATATGTGGGTATATCTGTGTGTATGATGATACATGCTGAAGCATAGTTATGGTACGGTATTATAAATTTAAGTCCAGTACGGGGACGGGTGCTGGAGTTTGGGTTTGAGCAGCAGAATTAAAGTATGCAGTCGTACTATGGTTGTCTTATATTTTATGTGCTGATTACAAACGTGTTGAGCTTTTAGGAAAGAGCGAAGACGTTTTGGTTTTGCTTAAAAAAAAAACCTGAACTCCAGAACGCCAACTGAAAAGTTGCAAGTCAGTAACTCGTCTTTGGTTCTTATTGTTTTAGTTTCAAAATGGCAAAAAAACGGTCCGCATGGTTACGACTTGTAGAAATCCGTTAAATTTAAAAATTTGAAAACTTTATTTTGCAGATCAAATCGATGGTTTGTTCTCTCGTGTTAAGTTGTTTTAGTTACTTGTAAACAGGCGCGATGGGCTATGGAAGAGAGCGAAAGTTAATGAAAACATTATGCCGCAATTACACGGTCACACATTCCTAACACGGAAGATTAAAGAGATGCTAAATACTAAATAGCCGTGTGACTGACAGGGACGGCATTACCTAAAGCCCAAAAAAACCTGACACGTTTTTTGGTCGGCCATCTTGTGGCAGCAATTATGGAAAAGCTATGCATGTTGATATTTTTATATTTTATAGCGACGGCTCACGAAATTTCGCTTTCCTATAAAACAAAATGCCTTCCGGAAGTGATGAACGGACAATTATTTAACAATTTCGTACAACTGATTGATGCATCTTTGGTTTAATTTACTGAAACTTAAAATCGCTCTCATTTCACATGTTTTAAACCAGAAATATAAATGTTTTGAAGTGATTACAGAAATTATGTTTATTTCCGTTTTACGTATCTATAATTATGGGCAGTACATCCATGACACTTTAGGCGTCTAATTTGTGATCTCATTCTTACTCCTTTACTAGCATTGACTGCGGAAAAAACGGATCTCTTTGTCCCGTCTCGTGCAAAAATGCGCGTGCGTGATCCGTGATGGTGTAAATGCAGTTTTAGTTGTCAGCTGCTTAGTCGGCGAATGACAGTAGTTTTTTGTTTTACTTGCAGCACTGCATTCTGCGCGGCGTCCAGAGATTCTGCACCATGTGTTTTGGGCCTTATGATTCTAGATTAAAATTGTTGCTTTCAAGAGTTTTTTGTTTTGGGATATCGGTCCCCGAATCGGTTGAAACCGGTCAAATTCACAGGCAACTCTAAACGAATCTCAACATAAAAGCTGGAGCTTTATTATTTACCGCGTTTAGTGCATCAACGGTAGGTCTTGAATTACGAAGAGGATGGTTCGTTTGGATTCCCCTTTCCTTTCGGAGGTGAGACAAGTCCCTTTGGCGCTTCCATGGCTCATTAAATATGCCTTCCTTGAAAACACGCCTTTAACATTTCGGCGAAGAAATGGGGTTGTGTTTTCATTGTGATTTTCAAAGCTCTATTTGGAATACCATCCAGTCCCGGAGCCTTTCTTTCTCGTATATTTTCACAGGCTTGGAATATTTTGTTCGCATTTATGGTGGGTATAAGCGGTATCTCGTGTATCCTACTCCCTCCTTTTTTTGCAAATGAATGGAGTTTCAACTACTTGTCGTAACAATACCAGGGGATATCAGCGGTTGCATTTGGGTGCCTGAAAGCCTCATCGATACGATCTTGTAAGCCTTAAGAAATACAACATTATTCAGTTATTGGCAAATATTACTAAAACAGAGACGGTTGCTAGAGTTAATAGCTTTTCGGGAACTTCAAATATCACTTTACTGACGCAATGCTAAAAAGATTTTCATCTAGTGTGTAGGCATTGCATTTCGACGCTTGAAGTTTGAATGGTTAATGCGGATTGACCCTTTTAACCGCACCTTTGTGGACAGCAGTTGTAGGATTCGCGGCTAAGTTTAAGGATAGTTATTGGTCTCCACCTGCGGTTTGCCGAAGTAAGTCGGCGTACAATTTTTATATGCGATCTGTTTATTTATATACAAGTAAAGTGCTTTTTGGGAGTCTGGGTAAGCTCTTTCTTTGGGCAACCTTTACATGTTACATCCATCAGAAACCACGTTTTATTGTAGGTAAGCGTAACTTTCAGTCGAAACCATGCATCGGTTGGCCGCGTGACCAAACTATAGTAACACCACGATTCCTTGTAAAGGCCAAGCTTTGTCAAGATTCTATAGTACTCAAAATCTTGATATATGGCCAAGCATCCCATCTCAATTTTGTCAAAAAGGAGGGGTTTCCTCCCAAACTTTGCTAAAAAGGAGGTTTTTTTCCCAAAAGGAGGGTGAAAGGAGGATCAACATAATACCTACGATTTTTGTCGCACAGTCTGAGGACTGGAAGCTGTGATTGGCATTAATGACGTGGTAGGCCCAAGTACCTTCCATTGCAGTCACAGAGGTAGTGTGTTCTGTCCCGGTTTGTGTATTCATTTCCGTTGCGTTTTGCCAAGGCTCACTGCGGTGTTTACAGCGGCAGAATTTGAATTGATTCTTCGGTGAAAAAATTCGTTTTATAGTTTTGATACGAAAGAGGGATAGTTGGAGGGTAAAAAGAGGAATCAGAGCAAGAAATGATGTTCAGAGTTTTTTTTAAATTTTTGGTTCAAAAACAGAATTATTCTCCCAAAGAAGGAAATAAGGATAGAAGGATGGTTATATATGGCTATTATTGGGCTTTCTTCAGATTCGCTCTCAGATTTCAGATTTCGTGTTACTAATGGCGTTTTCGATTGAAGAAAAGAAGTGCCCTTTCTATGTTTCATTAAAAAAAAAGTGCACTTCCAGGTCAATTCTTAACACGAAAGAAGCGTCCGGAATATTTTGAGAGAATTGCCCTGAACTCACCAAAACACACTAGCAAAATGTCAGATTTAAATGTTTGGTGTGTTATTAGAAACAAATTTTTCGCTAGTGATCCGAAAATATACAATTAAGAGTGCAAAATGTAAACTCAAATTAAAATACATATATTGATTTGGCCTATTACAATATTCATATTTACTGTAAAAAACAAAAAAACATGTAGGACAACAGAAAATCTAATCACACATTATGGTGTCTACCACTGTTGCAAAAGTGCTCCAACGAATTTTATTGAAAAGAGCAATTCTGAACTTCGGGGCAATTCTCTCGGATCTTCAATGAAAAACGCCATAACCGAACATAAAAACGTCACTTTGTTGATATTCGTGATTTTTTAAGCATTTTGCATTTCCTGGTTAGATTTTTTATCAAAACATTCGAAATCTGCGCCCTGATTTATTTCTAAACATTTTTACAGCAATAATTAGCAAAAATATATCCACCCGATGCAATGCGTTTCTTTGCAGTTGAAAAACTTCACCAAAACGTAGACAAACTCCACTAGTTGTCAAACACATACGCACTTCCATCGGTGAATCTGAAGCAACTCTGAGAAAAAATCCAGATTCGCAGAAGAGCTCTGAAATCGGAAAGCGCCCAATCGAATACCACAAAAGTCTTGTTTCGGGGAATCCCTTCACAAACATAAAAATAAAAATAATAACGATCAAAACTGAATATATTTCATTTCTACTTTATCACAGTGAACTAAAGAAGCGATAATTCAGCTATATTCAAATTTTTGTTCATATAGACAATGCGCGATAGAATATTTTGTTTATTGAGTGCCAAATAAAAAAACAATAATTTTATTCTACATTTCCGACGCTCCCGCCCAAAATGCTGCTCGAACTAAGGCTCCGGGAGATCGTTGTCGAACTAGAAGCAGCTGCTCTATCTAAATTATAGTATTGTACGACTTTTGCTGGAGGTTTACTTGATATAACCTCAGTTATTTGACCGACCACCCACTTTGTCAGCTTTATAACAGCTATGTGCGCCGCAAACTGCAGCACAATCGCTCCGAATCCTTTATAAAGCCCACTTACGCCTTCTGTTGCTATAGTGGTCCTATAGCAATCCCTTGCTCCTTCGTAGTTTGTCAAAATCGCAACAACAGAGTAGCCGCTGTCTAAATTATCGACAATTGTTCGAGTTCCTTGCAACTGTAGACGGTGTAGGATCGTCTCGAAAGGGTAGAACAAAATTTCCGAGGTCAAAATAGAAAGGAGGTTCGAGTAAATCTGGACATTTTGATTGATTTGAGAGTCATCCTTAAGTTTGGCTCCTTTCTGTTCCTGCGAGTTTTGAATACTTCTGCGGATAACATGGCTGGAGATGCCTTTCACGAATAGGCTAGGTAATGAAAGAAAGGATGAAAACAGGAACAAGAACAGTTGACTTATGATTGTACCTAAAAACATATTTGGTAAGGCCAAGAGAGACGCTAGGACCCAGCAAGGCCCAAACCGGTAGCATTCGGCCTTTTTGTGGACAGCTCCATGACAAAAGACGTTGTCCACCTTCGCGAAAAACATCGAATATTCCAGGTTTTTCGCTAGCAATATCGCTTTGCACGGTTTCCACAAGAGAAGCGGCATAGAATGGCATTACCAGCGCAATGCTTACACTGAAAATCTTTTTATTAGGGGACACGAAACAGTGAATTGTGTTCTTACCATTTCAGGATCAGATGCTGCCCGAAACGCTTCACAGAAGTGCGGTTGTCAACATCCCTGTTGCGTGAAAGAAAAAAAAAAATTACGTACCACAGAGAATTAAGAATTGTATTCGACATTCTTACTTTGGCCACAGGGTCAATTTGGCTAATAGATCATCTACGCCCATTGACATACCGCGGACTAGAAGGCAACTCCCCAAGCCTTTCCATAACGTTGTGACGCCCTGTCGCTTATGGAGATGGATTATGCTAGGTATTAGACTGATTGGAGTGAGGTGATATCTGCAAGGTATAAAATGTCAAATAAAACACTTTTTGAATGCCCTACAGTGTAAGCTCTATTCCTGTGCAAATTCCCACAATGTTTACTTGTATAAGAATTATTGGGTGTGACTTGGGGAGCCTCAAGGATAGAGCTCAAACTGTAATCGATGTAGCCTATTACTTTTGAGATGCATGGAAGACTTGACACTGCCTCCTGATCACTATAAAAGGGTGACTCAGAAGATTCTCAGCTATAAGACTAACCACTCCAACGCTCACAGACAAATACTTTCGCACCGATACATCTGATAATGAAACAAAATTTGAAAAATAAGAGATCTGCGAGTGCAACAGTCATTACAGAATCAGTTACCATCATCAGAAGTATCACAAAGATTCCGGAAGTCGGTGTGCCTGTCGAGCGACAGCGATAGTTCTCTTTCCGCGCTTAAGTATCTAAACTTTGGATCATTTTCCACTGGAGAGCACAAACTATCCTGAAGGCCAGTCCCCCGGTCGGTTCTTCTCCGGTGACCGTTGTCTTCTTCTTCCGAATTTCTGCAAAAAATGGAAAAATAATAAATTTTTCCATCCGTTTACATATAACATTGCGAGGGTACATGAACGCGTAAGGATCGTCAAGGTGATACATTTCCGGGCGTTCTCCTGGCGCTAGGTTTGCAAACCCAGTGGATCCAACATTACTTTGGGCACCGCTATTATTTATTACTCTTTTTGGTGATAGATGACTAGCGTTCGAATGATTTTCTTCGTCTGCAGAGTATCTGTGGAAATTAGATTTTTAGCGAGTTGATAGATAGTCCAACAAATTACTGTTGATTACTTTAACGCAGAGTATTTTTGAATTCCGGCCATATACTTCAAATTCTTTTGGATTATTGTGTTTTTCAGAAGTTGCTTCACATAACAATTCAAGTTGCGAAACAAAAATTGCTAGTATACAAATTTCGTAAAACCAAAAATTCGAGGCTCCTTAAACGTCAAAACGAAAATCTCGTAGCTGTCAGTCGACAGGAATACAGTGCATTCCAAAATGTTTGCAATATTTCATAGGTGGGTACGATTTCGAACATACTTGCCCCCAGTTCACATTGTATTGTATTGGAATTGCAAATTGGTAAATTACATTATTAGGTGTAGAATCCCAACTTAGGTACCTACTAAACTTTATTTTTGAACACCATTCCCAGTAAAGTTAGTGCCTACAAATAAGTAAGTAATAAATCGTTTCCACCCGACTTTTTGTTTTATTTAATGTTTTCCTAGCTCCATCTCCCTCGCGAAGACGCCAATCTGATCCATAAGTACTAATAATTATTAAGAAACCAAAAGCACTGTAGAAAAACATTAAACCAAAGTCAAAAAAAAAATTGAACCAGTTTATAAATCTTCAATGTTTCTGAAACCGTTTGATTGCTTATTCGTCAATACTTTACTTTGCTGATTTATTCAATTTAAGTTTCCTACTCAGTAAATTTGGATAAATGACAGCTTGCTTCCGCAATAGGGTAGTTCGCGACAACGTCAGTGTCAAATAAGAAGAAGAAAAATCGAAGTGACAGCTAAAAAACTTGTAGGAAAACAAAACGGATTTTGTATGGATGTAGTCCAATTATGTTAAAAAATTACTGAAAAGTGCATAAAAAAGTGCAAAAAACAAGATAAAAGCATTGTTGAATTTATCAAACGTATTTGGTAACAACTGAGAAGTTAAATTAATGGCATTTGTGCGCTTTTCAACAATATTTGAACAAAACACTACTCTGGCCATTATAAACCAGCTTTGTTATCCTACAAGTTTTTTTGACGTTTGAGCAAAAAAGGTAGCCCATCTGTGAAAGGATGGGCTTCGCGAAACACTCTATAGTTCGGATTCAAAAAAAAACACTTTAAAAGATGTACGTTTTTGAGTGAAATAGAAACATTTCACTACAACGAAATTTAGAAACAAGACAATGAATTTAAAAATAATAATTTTTGTACCTATGTATTTGAAAATTGATTCAAGAAAAATAGTTTTAATTAAATTAATAGTTTTAACGATTAATGTGAACAGTGCCTAAGAACACAATTTTTTTAATTTGGGAAACTTCAGCCTTAAAACAAACAGTCCCTTTTGGTGTGACATTTTGTAGACCAATCAACCAAACTCGAAATAATAAAAATCACGCTTGCAGCAAATAATATTCTCTTTATTGCAGCTATCGAAAAGCTAAAAAAATAATTAAAAATGTCAAAAGCACATCCTCCAGAGTTGAAAAAGTAAATCTTTCAAGTATTTGTTGTCACATTATGCTTATTATTTTAATATCGCAGGTATATGGACAAACGAATGCTACTCAAGCTCAATGGCGGCAGATCTGTGGCCGGCATTCTGCGTGGTTTCGATCCGTTTATGAACGTTGTACTGGATGAGACAGTTGAGGAATGCAAAGATAGTACAAGAAACAATATTGGAATGGTGGTATATAAATCAATAAATAATATATGAGAACGAAGTATTTTGCATGTCTACTTTGCGTTATAGGTAATCCGTGGCAACAGCATTGTGATGGTAGAGGCGCTGGACAGGGTGTAAACCACAACCTACCATTTATTTTGGTGGGGTTAAATTAAGCTTTTTTTGTAATTCATAAAGAATACTAATAAACAGACACGTAGAATTATGCATTCCTAATGTAATTCATCGAGCAAATTGAGTTTCTTTCGAACAACGATCTCTTGCTGCCTTCTACAATTTTTGTTCAAGCAATCTTCTGAGGAACGGAGTTCCGCAATATGTTTGATTAAAAGTGTTTAACGACATTAATTGGTGGAAGCTGTAATTTGTAATATAAGCGAACTGAATGGTCTTTGAAATAAAATCGGTTGATATCCTGGTCCTGTGCCCATGTTCTGTAATTATCACATCGATATATTTATCACAAAAACGATATGAATTGAAAGAAAATACTTAAAAAGTTTCGATGCGAACATTTATTTATTAAACTCAGGAGCATTTTCTTTCAATTCATATCGTTTTGGTGATAAATATATCGATGTGATAATTACAGAACATATGCACTGGTTACACACTTTAAATCCCAAGCAATGGATGTTTCAATACTGTGCGGGAACACCTACGACCGATGTTCGATTGACTCGATACACTTACGACACTGTGCCATTTTATTAAATCGCTTTAAGCAACGAACCTCTTATAACGAAAAATTAAATTTATTTAAATTATACTGAAGTAAATGCATTATAAGTATAATAGAAGCTAAGTTAAGGTAACCAAACGCACAACATTAAGCAACAAATGCGATCCCCATCAGGATCCAGCCTAAAAATACAATTTGTTGTGGAGTGAGCTTCAGCATCCGATTCCAGTTCAGACTGTTTTCATCAGTCAAAGTGAAAACAACCCTCAACTTGGATATGTTGGGTTTAATTTTTCACTACAAAAAAAGAGATACAAAATTGAAATATACCAGCAAGAAGAAACAAAGTTTACCAACTGTTGCTGAAGTGTATCTATCATTTTCTGGCTCATAATAAGATGCTGTTGCTGCATAACTTCATAAGCACTCTTCTTATCCAGTCTAAACAGTTCGTTAAGTTGAAGTGCGACCGTCTTCCCAAATAAATCAAATACATTATCTACAATCGTAGGATGAGGTTCAGATATTGCAAATTTTGTTGGATTCTGTGTGTGAACCAGAGTCTCTTGATGTAGAGTATTACTATTCTGTAACAGGTCGTCAATATCTTCAGAAGGGATCAGTCTTCTACCTTGTAATGGGGAACTTTGAGGCTCCAATGTAATTTTTGGTTGAGATTTTTCCATTTTATAACACGAATTCATGTTAACACTATCACCCAGAGAGTGACCGCTATCTAACTCATATGAGCAAAGACGCTGTACCGACATAGTGGGTGATTCATTTATGCTTTCAAGATACTCTGTGTTGTCCGAAACAGAAGTGGATTTTTCTACTTCAGTTTGCTAAAGAAAAAAAAAAAAACTTAAATCATTCGATTGTTTCGTATTAAGTTTATATTACTGTGCATCTTGACGGTTGGTATCTAAAGACAATTATCCGATCCAGGAACTTCATTTCGCTAAACCAAAAAAGCTTTGATTCCCGCATTTCAGTGTTGGCCAAATTTGAAGCTTCCACCTTTTTCCTTTCGATTATGTACGTACTTCGCAAGGATTTTAGTTTCCTCTTCACTGTATCAACCGGTATACCCAATTCTGAGGCAATATTTTTAAATGATTCCGCTCTTAACGACAATTGTTTGTATTTTTCTGAATGTATATCCCACAGGCATTCATTTTCCCGATACAGTCGTATTAATTTCAAAAGTTCATCTGTCGAAAACTTCTTTCCACTCCCACGGAACATCTTGGATCTTATTGATTAATATAACATGTAGCAGATGCAAGGTTAATCCCCATTCCTCGACGTCGGCAGATTTCAAGCAGAGGTAAGGTACCAAGTAGTTCTTGGTTGGGTTACCTACATTACAATTACAGTAGGTATCATTTGGCGCGAGTGATCGCTGTTATGATTGACGTAGACGCCCATACAGATACAAAATTTAGAAGAAAATAATATTGCGGTTTTTTTTTTAAATCGAGTTAAAATTTCAGATGACCAGCGGTAATATTATTGTAATTTAAAAGCACAGTTATAAGAGTTTACATTAAAAACAATAATTTATTTAAGTTCCCTCACCCTGTACTACTGTGAACGAGCGACAATTGGCAGATGTTTGGATGCATCCAGCGGGCACATATATAAGTCAAAAAAATAGTACTACTCCTATGGTTGAGAAAACGAATGCAATAATATTTCTTTTGCCTAGGTTTTTAATTTTGGAACGAACGGAATCTACAATTTTAAGCCAAATCTAAACAGTCGCGTTTTTATCAATTTTATTTTTGTGTTTTTCCGTACCTATAGACTGTGTAAAGAAAGTTAATCGTTCAACTCTGCAAACACATCCTCGGGCGTAATTTTCTGAACACAACCAAAATTGTTTATACGTCTAATCAACCCGCGTCAAAAGTAAAATGCGAATACTGAATCTGTGAAAATAAATTTCTCGTAAAATAAGTAGGTACACAAATTTGTGAATAAAATCTTTAAACAATAATAAAAGTGTAAGTAGAATGGTGGATTACGATATAGACAAAATATGCAGAGTGTGCCTGCAAAGCAATATCGAACTTTCGCTGCTCTTCGACGAGCGAAATGCTGTCGACAACGTCTGCCTCTCGGATATGATTACAGAGTGCACAATGTACACGGTAAGCTAAAATTTGCACCCAACATAAACGAATTAGCGTATCTAATATCGGTTTCTTTAGGTTCAACGACATGATGATTTCCCACATCTCATATGTGACGATTGCATGGAAAGAGTGCGAAATGCTTATCGATTTAAAAAGCAATTTGAAACATCTCATCGTAAGCTCATTACCTTTCTGGGTTCGGTAAACAAAGTGGTAGAAGATACAAAGCCCAATAACTCTGTTGACAAATGCATACAAACTGAGGAAACCACACTATATCCGTGTGAGAAGTGCGAGGACAAATTTTTGAGCTACGAAAGTCTAAGGGTAATGTTTGCAACTCGAAAACAATTTTATCACAAATCTAAATCGAGTACCTCTAGGCACACAGATTAATTTCGCATAAGGGAACGGCGGACCTTTGTCGCATATGCTTAAAATCATTCAGAGGCATCACAGAACTTAAGCATCATTTTTCCGCATTCCATCCGGAAGTCGGCCATAAATCTTATAACGAGTGCAAAGTTTGCAATAGGAGATTTACGCGCAAAAACCACGTAATACGACACATGCGAAATGTTCACAAAATAGAAGAAGAGGAAGATCTCTCAAATAAAACGTACTGTAAATATACATTTATCCATTTGTTTATTTATTAACAATAGTTCTTTCCTCTTCGTTAATTGAAAAACTAGTGAAAACGATTCCAATGACAAAGATACACTACTTGAATCGGAAATTGAATATGAAAACTTGACTGCGCAAGATAGGACCAGCAGTCTTTTATCAAACTATGACGCCGATCATTACGAAGATAATGTCAGCAGTGAGGCAGAGCCGGCTGGAAATAATCCAATCAGCAGCGACGAGGAGGATGAAAAACCGTTATCGGCACTGTTGAATCTGAAAAATCCGGAAACCAAGAGTAAGTTACTGTGTATACATAAAAATAATGTGTGAACGTTTTGTATTTAAAAATTCCTGATGTCGCAAAGCCAACCGCCTCGTTGTTTCCACAACAAGTTGGTTCAGATGGTATTTTCACAAATGTGTGCGCGCGAATGCTTCTTTTGCAGTGCTGTCCAACTGCAGTGATGTTGTCTATTTGCACTAAAAATAACTTACGAAAAATAGTTCCTTGTGTGGCGGTCTGTGGCTGTCTTCTCGGATTCATACTCGTAGTATGCATCGTTGTCTGGGTTTACCTCAGGGTGTTCAAGTCCGGGTGTTGATGTTCGTGTGGTTTTGAGGTGGTCGGTCACCTTGGTATTGTCCTCTATGGTGGGTTGTCTCGGTCGATTTGTAGAAGGGCAGGGCTGTCCTGCCTATTGTCATATACAAACGCATTTGCGCTGTGAATGCAATCATCCACTTCGTCTACTCTTTATCGAAACATATCGTCGTTAAAAGTTTGAACGCAACGTTTAATTTTGACAGTCGTTGTCGAGCTACCTTTTGGTTAAGTTAATTTCTTTTCTCTAAAACATTGTACTGCTTCTCGTGTTTCTAAATTGTTATCAATAAAACTTATTGCTTATTGTTTTTACTAAAAACTGCGTGTGAAGACTTTTGCTACAGGTTATGGGCCCAGTTTATAAACACAGCAAATAAAGCAATAGGAGAAAATTAATGAAAATTTTTTCGCACGAGCAAGATGGCGGAGTCACGTTTTTCCATACAGAAGCTGAGCAGCGATAATTATTTTATATGGAAATATAAAATGGAAATGCTGCTTATAAAGGAGGGATTATGGGGGTACGTATCTGGTGTTGTTGTCAAACCGGACCCAGTGACATCAGCATGGACGACCAAGGATGACGAGGCTCGGGCTACAATTGCGCTATCGGTGGAGGACAGTCAACTCCAACATGTTCGGAAAGCAACAACTTCGAAGGACGCATGGAATGCACTAAGGAATTATTACGAAAGTAATACACTCGGCAATCAAGTGCAGGTAATGCGCAGAATTTGTAGTCTGCGTGTGGAAGAAGGTGGTAATGTGGAGATGCACATAATCGAAATGAAAAATTTGTTCGAGCGTCTGGCTGCGATTGGAGGGGAGACAATTTCAGAGGGCTGGAGTGTTGCGATGTTGTTGAGTAGTTTGCCAAGGAGTTATGATACTCTCATTACGGCTTTGGAGACGCGGTCAGGCGTTCTCGGTTTTGACGTGGTGCAATCGAAACTCCTCGAAGAATATAAGCGGAGATTGGATTCACATACGGACAATCACGAGACAGCAATGCACATTCGAAAGTACAGTCGTCCAAAAGCAAAAAGAGATACGGAATGTTATTTCTGTCATGAGACTGGACATATGAAGAAAAATTGTAAGCAGTACTCAGACTGGAAAAACAAAAAGAAACAGCACGAACATGCAAATGTGGTTTTCGGATCTAAGGTGAGTTTCCTTACTTCTTTTGGTAATATGAGCGGTTGGATTTTGGATTCTGGCTCGACATGTCACATCACAAACGTGAAGGATTTCTTTGTGAAATTTGATCCTGCTATAAAGGAAACAGTTTTTGTTGGGGATGGCAGCGAATTACATTCCGAAGGAAAGGGTACGTGCGATATAAAGATGTTGAACGCCGAGAATTCTGAAGTTACAGCTACCATCAAGGATGTCTTATATGTGCCTGAGATGAAGGGGAATTTGCTTTCTGTGCCATGTTTAGAAGAAAAGGGTTGTAAGCTAGTTTTTGATAAGGGGCTGTGCGAGATATGGAAAAATGGTTCCTTACTTGGTATAGGCGATCGATCTTGTAAGATGTATAAACTTAGACAACCCGAACGAGTTTTTGCAGTTAATCACAAGGACAACTGTGTGCATCAGTGGCATCGTATTCTAGGCCATAGGGATAAGGAAGCAATAGATTTGATTAAGAAAAGGAATTTGGGTACAGGCATAAAATTCGATAAGTGTAATATCAAGGAGACTTGCGAGGTGTGTTTGCAGGGAAAGTCATCACGGTTGCCGTTTCCAAAATCTTCACGAGGTGAGTCAGTTGCTGTTCTTGAATTAATACATACAGATGTATGCGGTCCTATGGAGGTCACAAGTCCTAGTGGAAATCGTTATTTCGTTACGTTCATCGATGACTATAGTAGATATACAACTGTATATTTATTGCGCCAAAAGTCAGAAGTCATAGAGAAAATGAAGGAGTACGTGGAAGCTGTAAAGACGAAGTTCGGACGAAAGCCAAAGGTGTTCAGATCAGATCGCGGAGGGGAGTACACAGGTCATCAAATCCAGAATTATTTACGGCAGCAGGGAATTCAAAGTCAATATACAGCTGCATATTCACCGCAGCAAAACGGTGTTGCTGAAAGGCGCAACAGATCTCTTGTCGAAATGTGCAGGTGCATGCTTATAGATGCAGGTTTAAAAAAGGAGTTTTGGGCGGAGGCAATTCTAACTGCCACGTATATGCAGAACAGGTTACCATCAAAAGCAATCTCGAACACACCTTTTGAACATTGGAATGGTGTGAAACCAGATTTCAAACATTTCAAAACGTTTGGGGAAAGGTGTTATGTGCATGTTCCGAAAGAGAAACGGAAGAAATGGGACAACAAATCTGAATGCATGGTGTTCGTAGGTTATGACCAAAATTCTAAGGCATATCGTTTACTCAACATCGAAACGAAAAGAATTGTGGTTAGTCGAGATGTTCGATTTTTGCAGCCCAAAATGTTAGCATATAAAGTTCCAGCGAGTAATATTCCTGTAAATAATGTTCAAAATAAAGGTAGTAAGGACAACTTTGAGGTTATTGTTGGTCGTCGCCGGAGGAAGAAGAAGGAACAAGTAGCCGTTATTCCAGAGAAGCTTAGCGATTCGGAGGAGTCTTTTTCAAGCGACGAGGTAGATGAATCATTTTCGGAGAGCGAATTTTTTGGTTTCGACGATACATTGGTGGAGCAGTTTCCAGAGGAACCTTCAACAGCTGAAACATCAACACAGCCAACACAGCGGGTATCCAGTAGGTCAACAAAAGGGAATCCACCAAAGAGATTAATCAATGATGTCAACATGATAAAGCATATAAAGGCGAATGATCCGATCAGTTTCAAGGAGGCTCTGGATAGCAGTGAAAGAAGTTCCTGGAAGGCTGCAATGAAGGAAGAGATGAACTCGTTATGGCGCAATCAGACTTGGGAGTTGGTGGACCTTCCTGCAGACAGAAAAACGATTGGAAGCAGATGGGTATTCAAGCGCAAGACCGACTCAGGAGGAGACATCAATGTCTATAAGGCTCGCTTGGTGGCGCAGGGTTTTTCGCAGCGCTATGGATTAGACTATGACGAAACCTTTGCTCCAGTGGTTCGTCAGACTACTCTTAGGGTTCTTTTGGCAGTAGCAGGACATCGGAAAATGCATGTGCAACATTTTGACGCCAAAACAGCATTCCTCAACAGCGAATTAAAGGAGACAGTATATATGCGGCAACCGCCAGGTTTTTCAATTGTGGGTAAGGAACAACAGGTTTGCAAATTAAAGAAATGTATTTACGGGTTGAAGCAGTCAGCAAGAGAATGGAACCAAACGATACATACGGCTATTATGAGCAACGGCTTTCGCCAAAGCAAAACTGACCAGTGTTTATATGCGAAAAAGGAGAAGGGTTGCTGGATCTTCGTTCTGGTTTATGTTGATGACCTGTTAGTGATTAGCAAAGACTTAAAGCTTATCAGGGATACAGAAAAGTATTTAAGTTCCAAATTTGAATTGAAGAATCTTGGAGAGGTAAGCCAATATTTGGGAATTAATGTTTACCGTCAAAGTGATGGGCATTTTTCCATAAACCAAGCTGCATACATAAAGAGAATTGTTGAAGAAATGGGTCTACAAGATGCTAAGATCTCAAATGTTCCATTGGAGCCTAGCTATGGAAAGGGAAAAACAGATGCATGTCTACTATCTGATAACGAAAAATATCAAAAGTTCATCGGATGTTTACTCTACATATCTGTCAACTCTCGTCCTGACATTGCAGCCAGTGTTTCCATCCTTGCAAGGAAAGTTTCTCAGCCGTCTTCCGAGGATTGGACTGAACTTAAGAGATTGGTCAAATATATCAAAGGTACGTCGGAGCTTAGATTATTTCTCAGCAAACATAACGATGATACAAAATTACTTGGATATGCTGACGCAAACTGGGCTGAGGATAGAACTGAACGGAAGTCGAATAGCGGTTACATTTTTAAGGTGTTTGGCGGAACTGTTAGCTGGTGCTGTCGGAAGCAAACCTGTGTGGCTCTTTCATCAACTGAAGCTGAATTCATCGCGCTTGCGGAGGCTTGCCAAGAAGCGGTTTGGCTTAAAAGGTTATTAGCGGATATCGGTGAAGATTTCAAGGATCCCGTTCTGATATTGGAAGACAACCAAAGTTGCTTAAAGATGATATCTTCTGAAAAACTCAGTGGCCGTTCGAAGCATATAGATACGAAGTACCATTTCGTTAAGGATTTCGTGTCAAAAGGTGTTGTTAGGTGCGAATACTGTGAGACTAGCAACATGTTAGCAGATCTTCTCACAAAACCTCTTCCGGCAAACAAAGTAAAGGATCTCAGGACAAGGTGTGGACTACGGGAGCGCGTTTGAGGAGGAGTATTGTCATATACAAACGCATTTGCGCTGTGAATGCAATCATCCACTTCGTCTACTCTTTATCGAAACATATCGTCGTTAAAAGTTTGAACGCAACGTTTAATTTTGACAGTCGTTGTCGAGCTACCTTTTGGTTAAGTTAATTTCTTTTCTCTAAAACATTGTACTGCTTCTCGTGTTTCTAAATTGTTATCAATAAAACTTATTGCTTATTGTTTTTACTAAAAACTGCGTGTGAAGACTTTTGCTACACTGCCTGTGTCTCTTGGGAATAAGTCCTAGTTCAACAGAGCCAGCGCAATGATGGTACCGATGCTCTGGAATGTGTGGCAGGTCCGCAATCCTTCGGACTAGTGGGTTTGGATGGCTCGAGGTATTCCCGAGTATTTTCTGGAACAGTGTGAACATATACTTTTTCAGGGGAAAGCTTTTGGCTTCTTCGTAGAGTCGTTTTTCTTCCGGATTGGATCGTAGTGCAGTCCTGTGCATATATGCAAGAGTTTTCTTTCGAATACTCCCAGCTTTCTCATGCATGTCCTCGAGACGGTATACCAAATGGGGAATCCGTAGGTTACTACCGGTCTTATGAGTTGTTTCTATTCGGTGTTTCCACCTCCACTTTCGTTTTTTCTTCTAACACCTCGTGTTTTTCTCTTTCATTTTCTCAAGTGTGGATAATATTTTTTTTTTAGGAATAAGTGTACATTTGCTTGAAATATTTACGAAAAATTAAGAATGTAGATTGGTTGAGGGAAAATAAAAACATTTTGAGCAAATTTTCTTCATTATTTAAGAAAAATTTTCATACGAATTCGGAGTTAATGGTATCCAAAATCGGAAAATACATGACCGTCTCCTTTAGGTAGTTTTATTAACCACACAAATCAAATTACTAACCAATGGCATTCATGCTAAAATGAGGTATTCCCGAACTCTTTCACATTTCCCCACGGTTGCTGAGGTTGGCAGCAGTTATTTTTGTATGTTTTTGCATGTCACACGGATTCCCAATTGACAGAACACCGATAGGAATTCAAAATGGCGAATTTGAAAAAAAAAAACTGAGGGGGCCAACGGCAAACCATCTGCGAGTTGGGGGTCTCAGTATGGTTTGTCTCTGATACTTATCAGCTAAGGCTCTGCTTCTCTCCGAATTTAGCTAAATTTGTAACAATAAAACTTCAAAAATAAGAGCAGCAATTTAAATCGTGGAAAATGGACAGCACGATAAAGAAGAGCTCGTGCGTATAGGTGTAAAATCGCCTCAATCAACTTGCTGTACCACAGGCATTGGCTAAGGCTCTCATCAAAATGTTTAATTAAGTTTGTCACAAAACTAAATAGTACACTTGCATTGAATAAATGCCTCTAATTTTAATTGTTTAATTATTTACAAATAGGTTTAAATTCATATATCTGTACAGTACAGATGGAGCCGCCAACGCCGCATGAAGAGCCTAAGCCTTACCAAAGACTTGAAAACGGTAGATACAAATGCACTGAGTGCGAAAAAACATTTTCCAAAAGCAGTCACGTGCGACGGCACTTTCTGTTACACACTCAAGAGAAACCATTCTCGTGCACAGTGTGCGGAATGCAATTCGCCAGAGCTGATCACTGTAAGAAGCACATCATCACACATGATGAAGAGAGGGTATTTCCGTGTGATTGCTGTGATCGGTTCTATGATTGTTTAGAGCACCTGCAGCGTCATAAGGATCAAATGCACAAAGCAGGTAATGGATCATAGCGTTGCATTAAACGATGTTGATCGAAATAATCATAAACAAACCATACTGAGACCCCTAACTCACAATCCTCTTGCCGCTGGCCCCCTCAGTTTTTTTTTTTCAAATTCGCCATTTTGTATTGTTATGTTAATTGGGAATCCGTGTGACATGCAAAAACATACAAAAAATCCAAAAATAACTGCTGCCAACCTCAGCAACCGTGGGGAAATGTGAAAGAGTTCGGGAATACCTCATTTAAGCATGAATTCCATTGGTTAGTTATTATATATTGTTAAAAGGCGAATAATTCTATATAGGTACTAGAAACATATTAGGGCAAACATGGTCGTGTATTTTCCGATTTTGGATATCAATAACTTCGATTTCGTGTGTAAATTTTAGTTAAATAATAAGAAAATTTGCCCAAAATGAGGGGAACTAACCTCAACCAATCTACATTGTTAATTTTTTGTGAATATTTTAAGCAAATGTAGACTTTTTCCTAAAAAAAATGTAATATTCAAACATAACGAACAATTTCAAATTTAACGGATAGCATTCTATGAACACTGCCAACAACTTTTGCCCACAGCGGAAGTGGCTCATATTTTTTGCGAGTCTATTGGTGACTCAGAATTTTTCAAGTTATCTACGTGACATTTGTCAATACGAATTTCTATGTAACAATGCAAGTGCGCCAAATCGTTACCACTGCGTAAAAATATAGCTTGTAGGAAAGTAACGGGATATCGGCGAATCAATGCTGTCTCTGGGTGACCGTTAAAATTTTAGATTTTAACTTTCTTCATATTCATCACGAAACGGTTAATTCTTTCGAAGCGAAATGATATATTTTTGTTTGTTTTATTTTAATTCCGAAAATTAACTTTGCATCGCAAAATTGCTGAATTTTGAACTTGTAGAACTTTGACAGGTTTTTTTTGTGCACGCTTAATTTTTGGTTACCGGAGTGGTCATTGGTCAAACAGAGATATTATAAAATAATGCCACTTAAAGTGGATAAAGTGCACTCACAGAGAGAATGATCTTTTCTTTTGACGGAATAAACGTAGGAAATATGTAAAAATGTTCGGTTTGGACTGACTTCATTAACAAGGTCTGTTCCCTTACTTTTATATTTTACGATTTTTTACTAACTCTTACGAATTTTTTCTCAATGACGTTTCTTTTTTTTTTTTCTTTTTTTTTTAATTTCTGACTCGCCAACGCGATAAAGAGGCACCTCGACCTGAGTAGATCTATTGTGCCATAGGATCAGAAAAAGGTTAGTTTAGGTTAATAGAGTTTCTACTTTCCTAATGTAGCTGATGATGATTTCAGCAGATGATGTCTTTACTTCTTCTGGGCTTATAATTTCCCTGAGAAAGAAGTTCCTTCTGATACCACAGAGGGCTGGGCATTCACATAGAATATGCTCAGTTGTTTCGTCTTCTTCAAGACATAGGCGGCACTCCGAAGAGTCGGCTACATGTATTTTATTTAGGTGATATCGCAAACCATGGTGCCCTGTTAGGTAGCCAACTAGGTTTTTGACATCATGCCTACGTAGATTTAGAATCTTTCTGGCATTTTTTTTGAAGGGTTTGATCAGCCTTCTGGCCTGTCTCAGGCCTGGGAGGCCTTCCCAATGTGAGACACACTTGTTGTGTTCCCAGCTTTTTATGACGTTTCTTAACTCGAATAAAAGAGAGACGCTTCGAGGGAGCAAGATATTACTACTCCACTAAAAATCGGGACGATCGGTTCGAATCGGATACCTAGTTCATGTGTAGTGTAACACGCCAACTAGATTTTTTCGCACTGGATATATGAACGCGTTAGACAACTTGAGTTGTTTTTGTTTCTCAGATTTTTGTATAAACTTCTTGATATACGAAAGTGGTTGTAAGAAGGGACAATGTCCTCTACGTTATATTGAACGTATTGCTGCTCTTTCCTCTTTTCATTTATCAGACATTTCAAAGATTTTTCCACTGCATTTTTTCAATTATCTGTCATAGATTATACTTCAAAAGCCTTCCCTAACTTTTTCGTAAGTCTCTCTCTCAAAGAGAAAATTTATTCCAACCTGCCATTTGGACACAGTCTCTTTCATTCTTTCTACAAAAGTGAAAGAACAAACGCAATGCTTGTTTTATTGAAGATATTTCTCAGCAAAGTAAGGTAAAGTGCAATCTTCAGCACGCAATTAAGGCCCACTGTGTTTTGCCAATGGTCTTAACAACTGTAGAGCATTCGTGAAACTACCCAATAATAGTGTTTTGTGGCTCTACAGGAAGAATACTGGTAGGATTAAGTGGACTTGAGCTAGTGTCGAACGCTTCAAATGGACCACTTAGGGCCGTTTGCTGATACGACTCATAGCGAACTAAGTTCCACATAAACTCTTATGTGACAGTTTACGACCTGAAAAAAGTAGCCCATAAGTATTTAAGTAGAACTTAAATCGTTAAGAGTCGTATGAGCAAACGGCCCTTATTTAGTTATGGTCACGGCATTAGTAGAAAGGTATCCCCGTTAAGCAGCGGTAATATACGTACGATATGAAATGCGTTTGTGGTTTGCAAGCCTTTGGCCTAGTCCTAGTGGATATGTCTGGAGCTTTTCCCGAATATTGTTTGTTGCCCTTCAAAGTATTAAAACTCTTTGGAGTATTTCTTCGGATATCCCTTTTACAAGTCGTGTGTTAAATAAACAAATTAACTTCAAATAATATTTTTTTATTTTCAAATCTAGATGCAATTGAAATAAAAATGGAGTCAGATGAAAAAATTGATTCAGCCATCGTACAAAATGAGGACGAACCTAGTCACACCGAAACGGAGTGCACCCCACCAAATCCTAACTCTTTCGATAAACTGTCAACTCGCAGGCACAAGTGCAACGAGTGTGATAAGACATTTACCAGAAGCAGTCACGTTAAACGACATCAAGTTACGCACCACCAAGAGAAACCATTTGCTTGTACAGTATGTGACAAACGATTCGGCAGGCCAGATCATTTGAAAGTGCACCTTACCAAACATGACGGAGTAAGACCGTTTCCTTGTAAGGTCTGCCATCGAACTTATGGCCGCGCAGATCTCTTAAAACGTCACAAAGAAAATAAACACAGTGGCGACCCCAAGGCAGGCAAAACGGAAGCTTGTGAAATTTGCAACAAATCATTCAGCAGTAAGAGCTATCTGCAAAAGCACCTGCGCTTGCATGCCGATAAAAATTGGAAATGTAAATTGTGTTCGCAAATGTTTGATTCGAAGGAATCTCTGAAGGAACACACAAATTCTCATCACAAAGAAAAGCCGTTTTTATGCTCAGAATGTGGCATGTCTTTCGTACGAAATGACTATCTTCGGATTCATATGCGAAGGCACAACGGAGAGAAACCATACAAGTGTAGATATTGTAATAAAGGGTTTCCCCGTGGTACCGATTTAAATGTTCACGAAAGGTAAGCGTGAATGGTATTCCGTATTGGCAGTGTGGCGATTAATGGCTTCTATTTTCCTGCAGGTATCATACCGGAGAGAAAACGCACTTGTGTACCATTTGTGGCAAGGGATTTCAGCGTGCCTACAATTTGGTCATTCACATGCGCGTGCATACTGGCGAGCGACCATATCAGTGTCCCAGCTGTCCAAAGAACTTTGCTCAGTGCAACGATTTGAAAGCTCACGTCCGACGGCACACTGGAGAGCGCTTTAAATGCGAAGTATGCGGGGCTGAATTTATACAAGGCTACCACCTGACTCAACATAAATTCACTGTGCATGGCATTAAAGTGGAGACACGAACAGGCAGAGTCACCAAAGTCGATCAAATAATATCGAACGATGTTGCACAAAACGTAAGCGAACTACAAGTTTTACCACAAAACTCTTGTGTTTCTTAAAAACTATTCCCTATAAAGTTTCTGTCTTATTGTCAACTTTTTTAATTATAATTAGACACAAGGCAGTGTCACGAATCGTGCCATACCGCGAGTTATTATTGCTTTCGTAAAATTTGTTCATGTTGTAGCTGCAATTTTCAATATTGCCGCGTTGGTGACGTTAAACTAATCGTGTTAAGGAATTTGAGTCACAACCGTTGCAAATAGAACCCCTTTATTTCCCAACATAAAGTTGCGGCTTTTAATTGAAAACAAATAACAAGAATTATACTGAAGAAAACTCATATCATATATCTCATGTCTTTTTTTTAAATTCAAGGTTCCATCCGATGCTGCTGAAATAGAATCCATTGAGATAGTCAAAATGGAGCCAATTCAATAACACACTCAAATAACATTAAATTTGATATAAATAATTTTAAATATAAGTTATTATTTTTAAGACTTACTTTTAAGTATAGCATGTTTATTTTACTGTAAGGTATGTATTAAATTATATCATTCTGGGACAGAATAAATAAATTGAGAGTTGTTATTCATTTTATCGTTTTAGTAGTAAGTAAGAGTGTACCGACGAAATGACAAGGTTGAGTACTCCAACGAAGTCAGATCCTAGACAAACCACTTAGCTGGAACTCCCACATAAATAACAAAATAACAAAAGCAACAAATGCTTTATGGGCATGCCGTCGTATGTATGGCAAAACATGGGGAATCTCTCCAAAGATAACCCAATGGATATACGAGGGCAGTTCGATAAGTCAGTGATTTTTGACTGTACATTTTTAACTGTCAACTGTCATCTCTTATTAGACTACTGTAAAATTTTGAGTAGCCTGCGTCATTTACTTTGTGTTTGAGAGCTATTTAAAGCAATAAACCTCTACAATTGTAATAAAAATGGAAACAAGTGAATTTCGTGTGCTGATCAAGCACTATTTTTGACGTAAAAAAACCATCACCGAAACCAAGGAAAGGCTAGATAAATAATATGGGTAACCTGCACCATCAATTTAAAAAGTGATTTACTGAGTTCCGTTGTGGTCGTACCAGCACAAATGACGCCTACCGTTCAGGACGCCCACAAGCGGTCGTTACGCCAGAAATTGTGGATAAAATCCATGGAGTGACATTGAAACATCGCAGAATTAAAATTCTAGAGATGGCTGAGGCATCAAATGAGCGGGTACATCATTTCATATTTGACATGAATATTTCGACATGAGAAAGCTATCCGCGCGATGGGTGCCGCGATTGCTCACAATCGACCATAAACGCAACCGAGTGACCATTCCAAACAAAGGGTTGTTTAACGATGTTTAGACGTAGTCCCGAGGTGACTAAACATGGATCCACTACAACACACCAGAGACCAAGGAACAATCAAAACAGTGGGTTTCTACAGGCGAACTTGCACCAAAGAAGGCTGAAGTGGGTCTTTCTGCCAACAAGGTCATGGCCACAGTATTTTTGGGATGCACGCGGTATCATTCACATCGATAACCTTGAAAAGGGTTAAACGATCACCGGCGTCTATTATTCAGAGCTTTTGGATGGATTTGATAATGAATTGGAGCAAAAACGTACGCATTTGGCAAAGAAAAAAGTGCTGTTTCATCAAGTCAATGCCCGGGTGCACACGTGTGTAGTCAGCATGGCAAAATTCCACAAATTACGCTATGAACTGCTACCCCATCCAGCATATTCTCCAGATTTGGCCCCTTGCGACTAATTCCTGTTTCCAAAATTAAAGAAATTACTGGGCGGTAAGAGATGTAGGTCCAATGAAGAGGTCATCATTGAAACAAATGCCTATTTTGAGAGTTTTGAGAAAACCTAAAATTCGGACATTCACGGACAGTCAAGCAGCTATAAACGCCCTTAGCTCGCCTATCATTGACTCCAAATCGGTACTAAACTAAAAATAAAATCAAACGAACTCCACGTCGGCTTTCTTGTTTCCCTCAAAACCCTCATGGCCAGAATGGGCTGTGAAACCCCTTTCACAGGACCTGAACCCTTCTGCTGGGGTGTCAGCACGTAACTTGATACAATCGAGCTCTGGAAGCACCTAATTTGTCTCAGTCGATTATCCTCGACTAAGACAAATTAGGTGATGCCAGAGCTCGGTTGTATCGACTGAACCCGACTGTATTAAGTTACGTGCTAACACCCCTGTACTCGCAAATTCGTCTATAAATTTAGCCATCAAAAGAAGGGAACACACAAAAAGTATTTCATATTGGGAGAATATCCCAGGTCTAAGACAGGCCAGGCGTACTATACAGCCTTTCGAAATAGATGCCAACAGAATTTTAAGCCTAAATAGGCATGATATCAGAAACATAACTGGTTTCCTTACAGGATATCACGACCTACGATATCACCTAAAAAGAATAAATTTAGCCGAGTCCTCACTTTGTCGGCTGTCTTGAAGAAGACGAAACAGTTGAACGCCTAATACGGAAGTGTCCAGCCCCTAGGCGAAATCAGAAGAACTATCTTCTAGAGGGAGCTTCTGAGGAATTAGTGTGAAATTGGATACTACTAGTCCATGTTATGGGATAGATAAATCAGGCGCAATAACTCAGTGAAGTGGAATTGAAGTATCGATCTGTCAAATGACTTGCTTAACTTTATTACGATTTGTTCTTAATATTTACACACAACGTACTGTTCTTAATCGTATTTTTCTACTAAGAATCCGTGATTAGTTTTGCAACACGTTTAATTCGTGATTGCACCTCAATTCCGTGCACAGACAGCTTGTGTTGATTTAGTACAAATGCGTGAATGAAGCCCATTCCACATAGCTCGCATCGAAAACGCTCCCCTGTGTGCCGGCGTATGTGCGCCTTTAAGTCGCTGCACTGTGCGAAGTTTTTCGGGCAATGTGGACACTGATATGGTCTCTCCCCAGTGTGGGTTCGCACATGCACCAATAAATTGTACGGCCGCTGGAATGCCTTCCCGCAAGTACTGCACACGTGCTTCTTTTCACCTGTGTGATATCTAAAATAGGGAAGACACTATTATATTATTTCTTGAATAATGACTTTCAGTTTACCTTTCATGTACATATACCTCGGTGGAACGGGTAAACCCTTTGTTGCAGTATTGACATTTGTATGGCTTCTCGCCCGTGTGTCTTCTCATGTGTACCGCCAAATCACCGTTGCGGACAAACGTCTGACCGCATATGGAACACAGGAATGGCTTTTCTTCGCTGTGCGTCTGGTCTTTGTGACGTTTTAGAAGATATGCTTGGCCGAATGACCGATCACAGGAATTGCACTGAAACTGTTTTTGGCCGTGATTAGACATATGAACCTTTAAGTTGTCGGGTCTGCCGAATTTCTTTTGGCATATCGTGCACTGGTAGGGTTTAACTTTTGTGTGGCACAATGAATGCTGTTTTAGATGAGATTTTCTCTTAAACGCCTTGTGGCATTGATCACACTGAAATCGTCTGCTTGAATCTAGTGACACTGGCTGTTTGGCACTAGGAGGGCTTTCGTCTTCGTCTTTAATTATCATTTCTGGATTTTCGAAGCGTTCCTCATCTCTTGCCAGAGATGCCTCAGTCATTGTGTCATTGATTCCTGGTTCAGCTATCAAAATTAAAGAGAGAGTAAGGAATTGCAAGAATTTAACAGAACTGTTATATACTGTTTTCCAAACTAAAAGTCGTTACAGTTTCAAAATGATGGTTAAGAGAAAAATACCATTTTTATTCTTAAGATTTCGGAATGGGAATCCTAATCAAAGTTTTATAATGTGTTTAGTTTGCAGCTTACCTTTTACTATTTTTAATGAGATATCTTCAGGTTCATAAGTAGGATCGTCCTCGTTATCTGTTCCACAAAAATCAAAACCGAATTGTTCTGTTTCGCTGTCCGATTTTGATGACTTTTCCATCTCAATTTTGGATTCGGCAACAGGTTCTGCTTCCGTCTGTACAAGGGCACTGAAATAAACAGTTCAATTATTTGTTTGAATTTGATGTACTTTGATTTATTGTAATGTACTTTTGGTCTGGGGCATTTTCCTCCGGAATACCTTTCATTTTATGCACCTTTTTGATGTGCCTTGTCAAATGACCCAGTCGAACAAATTCTTTGGAGCATATGGTGCAGGTATGCTTAGGTGCCTTGTGTTTCTCTTTTACGTGCTCCTATAAATATATAGTAAAATTGTAACTTTTCTAAATATGCTGGTAATATTACTTTCAGTTTTTCAGAATTTGCGAAAGTTTGATCACATTTTTCGCAAAACAGCTTTTTGGTAGAACTGCTTCGGGTGGACTTTTGCCTGAAGTTGTTATTGCCCTCTTCTGGAAAATCTTCTGAGTGATCTTCTTGCTTGTCCACCTCAGCAAAAGTTTTACAAATGTTATCTTCGACAATAGGAGCATGTTTCATTGATTGTAAAATAGCCAACAGTTTTCGTTGGGATTCTTCATATTGCTTTTTAAAATCGTAAGCGATTCTAACTTTTTGCTGGCATTCAAAACAAATAACATGGGGAAGTTCATCGTCCTCTTGGACCTATGAGGCAAGGGGACTGTTACAAATCAATTTTTATTAGGAAAGATAGTGAACTTACTGTGTACATTGTGCATTCTATGATCATATTTAAAAAACAAACCCCTTCTAGGGGATCTTGCCTAGTGAAAACGGACGAAAGTTCTACATCCGTTTTTGTACATGCTCTGCATGTTTTTTCCTTTTCAAAACGGATTTCTAACATTTTTTACAGCTAATAATACTTTAACTCCACTTAAATACAAATTAATTTATATTTTGATTTTTACAATTTTTGTTAAGGTACATAAATTCTACCGATTTGACGTTTGTCAAAAAAAAAATAAACATTGATGCTTGATGGGTATGTTCGTGGAACTCTAATGTGGTTGTCCATTGTGAAGAAAAGTGCACTCTTCTTGGTTCTAACTTACTATTTTTTTTCGATTTTGGAGTCACGTTATCGCGAATTTGCCTACCTAGGTAGGTACCTATCTTTTTATGTAGCTACGAATGTTTAGAAATCAATTTGGGTGCAAATTAAATATAAATTATATAAAAAATTTAGCTAGGGGATAGAAAACAAGTAAATATGTTAAGACTATGTCAATTTTATCCAAACACCACTCTCACTCTGAAAGTTAACTTTTATATACATGACTGTATTCTAGCTGTAATTTTTCCCGCTTTTTCTCTCGTATATTTCTGTGTTCAATTAAGACGCGTCTTTTCAATTTTCAATATTATCTTTTTCAGTCTTGTAAAATTGCAACAATATAAGTGTCGGTGACCACACGCATGAATATGAATATCAAGCTTTGAGACGCCCAATCGACAAAAAATATAATATAGGAAATTTGTATACAAAATGTAACATAATAGGTCTATTCGCGTACTCGGTTTGAACCGAACGCAATCGATATAAATCGATCGCAATCGCATAAGGTCTATACTAAATCTATACTACGTGTATAGACTTTGTGCGATTGCGATCGATTGCGTTCGATTTCAACCGAGTACGCGAATAGACCTAATATACCATTTCGCATTTCAAATTCGCTAATATTTGCAAAATATGCAAGAGTATACTAGTAATTTCCAAACACGTCACCAAAAAGGTTCCGACACTTGACACTTGAATTGAGTTTCAGAAATGTCAAGTAGGATGTAGTTGTTGAACGCCTTAGCTGTTAGACTTAGGTACTTAAGCTTAGTACGCTGCTCGAGCTTAATTTTCGCTCCCATACAAAATTATATCCAAAATTTAGCTGAGCTAAGTTTAAGCGAACCCATTTAGCTGAGTGGTACGCAGCTCTAAATAAATAATCAAACTTTTGTTTCAGAATGTTCTTCATATGTCTGTCAAAATTTAGCGTACCCATTTAATGGGTCGGCACATTTTCTCAAGCTAAATTGTGACAGATCGTTGTGTATTTGTTGTTCTGTTGCGGAAAAGTATGCAAGGATGAGCTTTTTAAATTATTACATTAACGAAAAGTACCTATAGAATTAGAAATAGTTGAAATAAGAGAGAATCCAATTTTTGAAGGAAGTTTTCAAAGAACAACTGTTTTCTCTGACACTTATCCACTGCATACTCTATGTCAAAATTTAGTTAGGACTTTAGAGTTGGAGACCAGATAAAATTTAGTTTAGCTCGAGCAGCGTACTACGCTTTAACTAGAAATTCGAATGTTCTTATGGCTTTTGCTTTTTGAAGATAGGTGCTCAAAAAAACACGCCTACTTAACAACTCCCCGAAAAAAAACCAATAATACCTAGGTACCTACAACATCAATCAAACATCTGTAGAAATTAAGTCTTGGCATCACTGTAAAATATATCTAGCGCTCTATTCATCTCTTTCCAACAGCAAAAATAACTTCTATAAATTTGAGCCACAACGCCGACATTTTTTCCAAAAGTTAAATCAACTTCGAATTCTTTAATATCTATTTGAATTAATGCTATTTAAATACAATGGTTTCTAAGAGCGGATTTATTCCCAATGGGCGAAGGCAAAACCCATCACGAGCAGGTAAAATCTTTAAACAGGATACACCATTAAGCGGACCAAATAGCCTAAACGTGATGTTCAATGCGAGCCAGATACCGGACAACCCAGGCTACATGGACTTTAACAACCCAACGCCTCCATTATCCGCCCAAAATCCAGATAACAATAAAAGAATGCCGCACAATGTTGGAAGGCCACAGCGAAATATGCCACCAAGGAATATCAGCGAACAACATCGCAACAACAATTGGGGTGGTGGTCGTCATGGCCGGGGAGGATCAATTAGACACAAATTTGGAGTAGGCAACAGACAATTCAATGGCATGGATATGCCGCACCGACCTATGCCTCCAGTACCACCAATGCCAATGCGAGGACCAATGCCCCCCATTCCAATCGATTCTATGCCAAATCATTTCAATGGTCCACCAGGACCTATGATGCACAATAACATGACAGGTATGCGTCCAGGCCGTCCAATGCCCCCAATTCCACCGCCAATGATGAGGAGATCGCGAAATGCACCTCCGATTCGACGTCCAAATAACAATGCCGCACCTGGTCGTGTCATGAAGCACAGACGAAATGGCAAGCCCATGAAGCCGAACGCAACAACCAAGAGCGATGTTCCATCAAAGAAAACTCTTAAAGAAATTATCAATCAGTATCCGTTGGATAAGCCGTGGGTTACTGACGAGATTCGAAAGGAACACGCCCAGAAAGAGGACATCGAAAACCGGCTAAAGGGCAATAAGAACGATGAACTCTTTGCAGCATTCAAAGTTCAACGCGATAAGTTCGTTAAAATGTATGAGTCAGCTAGAGATAAGCACTTGGAGGACGCAAAGATAAAGGTATATGACAAGCCAACATAAAAAGAATTAACTTTTCATTTGCAAATTTGTCGGGTTTCACAAAAAGCGCTACAAACACAAGAAACACATTAAAAACAAAATTTTGCAACTGAAATGTTAATTTTTTCTACCAAACTACGAGCTCTGCGACTTTGGTTTCGTATTGGATTTTATTTTTGGTTGGCTAACATTCAAATTGTACTGCATTTGTGTTGTGCACTTTTACATAGATGGATCTTGTTTATTTTTCCTTCGTCTTGGAAAAATCGGAAACTGAGTCGTATGACTTTTCCAAATCAACACAAAAATATGTAAACAGCTGTGATTAACTTCTCGAGAACCTTTCTGCAAACGAATTGCTGGGTCGGTTCTGCTCCTGCCCAAACAAAAACCACTGCTCATCCCTCAACTTTGTTTTGGTCATAGATCTGCAACGCGTTTTGAACACTTTTCTATTATCTCTTCTCAAAAAGTCCACAACCACCCCGTTCTGACGCATTGCAAAGCCATCATCGAAGAGCACTTCTATTGGGAGTGCATCTTCTGTTTAAAACAACCGCCATTCTTCCACTGTATTTAACGTAACGTAACAGCTGCGGATGCTTTTCAGACGTTCAAAAGAGGTGGCTTTTATTGATTTACAGACATTTGAATGTTATCCAACAGCAAATTTCGCAATATAAATTTACATAAACCGGTGACAGAGCTCGTATCCTAAGTATCAATAGTTTCTTTTATGCACGTACATGGAACAATTCCTATTATTAGCTTTACTATACATATAAACGAAAATCAACACATTCTGCCTTTTAAAGATGTGTATAAAAACAATCCTGCTAAATTTTTTTTTTCTGGATTTTTGGCATATCTTTTTGCAGGATAATGAGAATAACAAGACCGAGCCGGACAAAAAAACCGCTGAAAACAAAAAATAATCACAAATAAATGAATGAAAACGTAAATTTAGTAAATTCATTCTCTTAAAAGCATTTTCTTTTTAAATTATGTTTTGGAAATCATTTTCAATCCCGTGTATTCAAATTGAGTAGACGCAAACTAATGAACTGAGTAGTATCTTATGAACTCCATTTAAATAAGCTCGACAACACTCTGTTGCAAGCAAAAATTCGTGTAGCCGTGTAGCGCAATAAAATTTTGTTTGATAAGACAACACACTCAAATTTTAAGTTCCAATCAAATCTTATAAGTGTAACACCATCGTAAAATGTGTTTGTTTGCTGCTTTCTTTTCGAGTACTATTTAAAGAATGGGTATTGAAAAGTTTACTGTAAATGAAAATCATGTTGAAAGCCGAGTTAATAAATATTTTATGATTTTAAAGCTGCCAATACGCAAATAAATTTATATTTTATGTAATATCTAATATCCACATTGTCGTATTTGTGCAAAATGAAATGGAGTTGATATTTTGGAATTATTCAAATTGTACGTGTAAACTGAGAGGTCTGCAACATTCGCAATGTAATACATAAACTTTTATCTATATCAATATTTTTGTTTTGCAGCAGAGTCAAAGTTTTGAATTGGTCTTTTTAAAAGCTAATTTTTAGCAATAGGTAATGGCTGCTTGTTTGCTGTTTGAATGGGGTGCAAAGTGAACCCTTACTCACTTACGACTTTGGGCAAGATGATAATTGGTGCGATTGCAATAATGAGTTGAGAACATTTTGTTGGGAAACGTGTGCGAGGATAGAGTTACCAAAGGGACTTATCTTTTCGATAGTAAAATTGTATATACCTAGATTAAGAAACATTTACTTTGAAATTATAAAAAGCGGAAGTGGTTTTTGGGGTTCACATTTTTCATCTGCTATCGGTTTATTTTTTATGCAAGGCGTTTGATTTACCGAACCAGAAATTGTAGACATAAAACAGCAAAGATCGTACAATGAAATCACTTTATCGTAGCTTATTTTGAAGAGTTCCTGTTGTACACTACTGGTTGTTTTGCATTACATTGTTCGATGGGATATTTGCATGCACAATTTGGTCCTGATTTTCTATTTTCGCTTTGGAACGGACGTAACATCACTCTTGCCAGTGCTGTCTGTTGGTCATGTATGTATTTTCCTTCTTGTTTGTGCTATGGGATCGATTTCCATTACCTCGATGACCAAGGAATCTTCTGGTTTTGAAATTGTTCGATAGGATCTCGTCACGCGGTCTTTGCTGTTTCTAGGCCAAGTCCATAATCTTGGATCCGCGTCTTATGTTGGTTCAATTGTCGACATATTGTATGTCTTGTGCGGTGATCATTGGTTTGTATTCTTTGACATCTCCATTCCAATATCGAAGTCTAGGTGTAGTCGCCTGGCATTCCAGAGTGCAAGAGCCTTTGTTCGATTTTCATTAAACTGAACAAAAACTCGGACTAAAGCCGGAGAATGCCTGCAAATTTGGGCTCATTCGCCTTGATGGTTTCGGAGTCAATAGGAAGAAACAAACATACATTGATTCCGGTTACTTTTTGCGCGCATATAATAAATGATGCAAGAAGTTTGTTCCTTTACTTTTGTAACGACTGTAAAAATGGCAGTGGAGCGGAGGGGATAGATTTTCTCCCAGAGCGAGGAACTTTTGAAAAGGTTAGCGAACACTTTTGTAGTAATCTATGGAAAATGACAGATACATGATTCAAAAGAGTCGCTAAAATGACCGAGAGGAAAGTGATTCGGCACTCATAAAACTTGTTTTGGATGAATCCGAGTATGAGGAAGAGTTTGTACTGACTGAACTACAATCATTCGAGGAGAGGAAAAAGCTACACTGCCTTAAAAGTTGGAGGACAATGTTCCTTCTTACAACGAGGAAGAGTTTCGTTCATTTTCTTCGTTCTACTTCCCTCTGTTGTAATCGACTACCATTACGCTCTAGCGAGGGACGGACTGCTGGTATCTATACCATTGCGTTAAGTAGTTTAAACAATTAAAAGAAATTTTCAATAGAACTTTAAAATAGGACCCCTCCACTCCATAAACGCAAGTTTTGCACGTAAAGCAGGAAAAGCTCCGCAAACCGAAGTTCTGTGCCTAGCATTGATGCCAATTCATGCATTTGTGACCTCTTGCGCAACATTGCATCTATTAATGAGCTCATATTTATTTAAACAAAATAAACGGAGTAAGCTTAGATGTGCACGAAGAATAAAGATGTTTATCGTGCCAACTCTGGATTTGTTCCTAACTCTTCGTTTTAATTAACACGTCGTCTTTAGCTAGTTGTACTGAATTTTGTGCCGATGCTGTTGCCCTCAGATTACGTGTCACTCACTGCTGCTACAGTATTTTGTTAAGTGTCCTATACGGAATCTATATGCCATGAACGAGATAAGTCCTGCTTACTGCTCAGGACTGCTTCCGAAAGTGGCGCCTGGAGCATTCTCTTTAACAACTATCCAGCCGTATCAAGTATCCGTTCGAAAAAAAATTCCGAAACCAAAGTCAAATTTGTTCGGAACACAGATTGCGTTCGAAGTATCCAATTCGGAACAAAATAAATTCATTTGACATTAAAATATTCCGCAGCAATAAGTTGTCGCAGAGCTTTGGAAAAAAGTTCCGTGTAACTGTCAAGTGATATAATGCGCTACCAAACAATGCGACCGGCAAGGTGCGCTATATATCATTGGATAATTTTTCTAAAAGTTATATCAGAACGAAGATCTTGAATAGAATTTCCCCGATTTCGTATAAATCGGAGAAAATTCTGTTCCGATTGGATATCTCGATAGGGGAGACATTATGGGATTGTTTTTTCAAGTTCTCGTGCCGTGTAGGCAGCCGTTCCACATGTTACGTAGAAGGCAGTGCGGGGTTTTGGCCATAACTTTCGAAACTCCTGCTGCAATGAGTGTCAGCTCTTCAGAGTTCTATGTTGGTCCTGTCTTACATAACTCATCTTTGCGTAGGATTTACTTTTGATTATTTCAGTTTAGAGTAAGAAGATACAAGAAACATAAGTATGAAGCTTAGCAGGTTCAGAGCGTGTCGACGATACTTAATTCAAAGGTAATAGAATCACGCTCTATTAGATCACTTGCTTATAAACTATTCCCAAAGGATTGCTGTTAGAATATTCAACATTCCTCATATAAAATCTGGCTTGTGTAGCAAGCACTAAGGGTCATTGGCTCATACGACTCTTAGAGCCGTTTGCTCATACGACTCTTAGGGCCGTTTGCTCATACTACTCTTAACGATTTAAGTTCTACATAAATACTTATGGGCTACTTTTTCCAGGTCATAAATTGTCACATAAGAGTTTATGTGGAACTTAATTCGCTATAAGTCGTATCAGCAAACGGCCCTAAGATATGTAAAGCACTACTAATTCTCCTTTTAGATGGCAGTATGAACTCACAGTTCTTTGATTTTTTGCCAAATTAATTATACTTCTGGGTTATTTCGTTTTGTATATGTCTGAACAAGGAGTGAATTGGAAAAGTGTATTGCAAATGCTTGATTTACATTTTTAAAACCACTTTTCACAACAACTTTGCATACAGTTGGTTTCTTTTTTTTATATCTTTGTCTGCATATAAGTAATAAACCTAATGAATTAGGAACAAGAGGAATCGTGCAAAATTATGATCTCTTTAGGATATACATTTTGATAGTCTTCTATACAAACAGAAACCGGGTTTCCGCTTAATACTGTAGTTGAAAATTCACTTTTTCTGATACTCGTAGAAAGAATCGCAAGCACTGCAAAATGAATATGCTTCTTGAGGGTATAGTTTAAGTAAAAACTTGCAGTAGATCAGTTTTTGTTTTAACCATAAGAGAATATTAAAAAATATTTAATTTTACATTTCCTATTGCAAATCTTAAAACCAAAGTAATTTATGCAGCTTTTTTCAAACTTAATGAAAAGCTTGAATTTATTTCGAAAATTATTGAGTATACCTAAGTTTCTTTTGAAATAGTTTAACTTTAAAACACAAAGTGAATGTTGCAGTACCTTGAGACTTATTATTTATTCATTATTTAATTTTTGTTTGTTTGTATTTTTATCCAAATATATTTGAATAAAGGTTTATTTTAATTTTATGCTGTGTTCCATATTTGCTAACAAGAACTTACGGGTAGGTACGTTGCAGATATGATGCGTTGGTTATTACTTATGGCGTTTTCGATTGAAGAAAAGAATTGCCTTTCCATTAAAAAGGAGCAAATTCAGAAGTGCTCTTTCGATTCATTGAAAAAGTGCACTTCCGGTCAATTCTCAACACGACAGAGGTGTCCGGAATATTTTTAGAGAATTGTCCTGAACACACCAAGACACACTAGCAAAATATCTGATTAAAAAATTTGATTGAAAAGCTGATTGAAATATATTCAGCCATATCGAGGTATCCGATCGGAAAGTTAAATCTGATCGGAACACAAATTGCGTTCGAAGTAGGTATCCGTTTCGGAACAAAATAAATGAAGCGCATAAACGCGTTCATTTCACACTAAAATATTCCGCAGCAATTAGTTGTCGGAGAGCTTCGGAAAAAATGTACTGTGTAGCTGTCAAAAGTTAGCCTTATAACGCAGTTCCACGCAATGCGACTACATGTCATCGAAGAATTTTGCCGAAAGTTGTGTCGGAACGGATAACTCGAATTCTGTCCCAAACGGATACCTCGATAGGTGATTCATTTGGCCTATTAAAACAATAATTATATTTCCTGTAGAAAACAGAAAGAAAGTACCAACAGAAAATCAAATCTATTACAAAAGTTCTCCAACGAATTTCACTGAAAAGAGCAATTCCGAACTTCGGGGCAATTCTCTCGGATCTTCAATGAAAATCGCCATAAGTAACGTTTAATACATCGGAAGTCGATTCAATCGTAAATGTAAAACTGTTGGACTTAAACTTGAAATAAAACTAGCAAGTTAAATTTGCTCAAGGTAATGCTTTTTTTTTTAAATAGATTTATAGTGAACAATTGTTTTGGAAATTCAGGAACTGCGTTCTGGAGCTCCAGTTGTCGAGCACTTTTTCCCGGTGTATCTCAGGAATAGTGCTCCCGCTTTTAACTTTTCAAGGCTGAAGGTGTTTCTGACTCGTCCGATAGGCCTATCCTCACCCCCACAACAAAAAGTACAGCGATGTCGAATCATAAAGAAACCATTACGTTGTTTAAAAAAATGCAGATCTGTAATTTTCACAGCTGTCAAACTTGAATGTCATCCAATTTGTGATTCATTCATGTGGTATTCGATTGGGCGCTCTCAGAGCACTTTTTTTTGCTCTCAGAGCAATTTTTATGTTCGTTTGGTACAAAAAAAGCAATCTTTTTCAGATTTCAGAGCACTTTTGCGAATCTGGATATTTTCTCAGATTTGCTTCAGATTTACCAATACACGTGCGTTCGAGTTTGACAACTAGTCGAGTTTGTTTACATTTAAGTGAAATTTTTCAACTGCAAAGAAACGCATTGCATCGGGTGGATCTATTTATGTTAATTATTTACGTACAAATGTTTAGAAATCAATTTGGGCTATCATTTTGAATGTTTTCATATAAAATTTAGCCAGTGAATAGAAAACGCTTAGAAAAGTGTCGACGGCTACACATATTGCAGTCGCACAAATATCAACAAAAAAAAGAGCAAGTGACGTTTTTGTGTTCGATTAGCCACACGAAATCTGAAATCTGAGAGCAAATCTGAAGAAGCCCAATCGAATACCACATCAGTTTTAGATGATCCGTTTTACAATAAGGAACAACGTGCTGGTTTTTTCTTTACAAAAATGATTCTGCCGTTTAGCGAGAAGTTCCCAACGCCACCTTATTTCGAGATTTATCGAACGCAATTGAACGCCACAATGTGGCCAAAGTGTGAAAAGTCGCGACAAACATTTTTTTTTATTAGTTATGAATATAAAAAGAGCTTAAAAAACAGCAAGCAAAAGAACTTTTAAACATCTTAATGTTTTGATGTGGATAAATTTGACGAACACTTCGGATATGCTGAAAGACAAGTGCAGTCATAAATAAACTCACTCCTGGCATTAACACTCCACAGAATCCTGTGCCATGGTGGAGAACCTATTAGCCATACAATTTTCCCAATAAGAGCGAACTTTTAGAAGAAGCAAAGCAAACAAGAAATAATGAGTGCAAGCGATATTGATACCAAAATATGTACTTGCAAGGTTTTGTCAAGGATTTTGTTTGTTTATTTAGCATATAGCGTCACACAACAGGCTATTTTTCTGAGGAGTCAGGTAACAGAGCGTTAATGATGTCGCGACATTGGGACCACTGATTGCTGCCGCCCCGCCACAGACGGATTGAACAGTAGACAGATTTTTAACTGAAGCACGCTCACTTTGAGGAGGTTCGATGCGTGCCCCTCATCGACTAGCATTTGGTCGAATTCAATTCAAATAAGTGCGATTGGTGCCAATTTTTGCATTTCCTGATTATCAGTGCTTCAAGCTGAGTGTAGTTCGTTAGGTTAAAGGATCCCCAAAAAAGAGATTTATCGGTATTAGTTCCGCTGTCGTTCGGCATGAAAATCGTTGTCCGCCCTTCTAAGAAACTCCAAGGATCTACAAGCTCCCCAATTGAGTTTTAATAAATACAATGTTTCAGGTATATAATATATATATGTATTTCCTATCCAATTTACCAGCCTACGCGTCACTTTCTTCTTCAACAATAACCGCCTTTTTATGAGTCTTGTAGTGGGCCTTAAACGAACAAGAAAATAAGTTACTTAAAATCACCCAGCAGTTCTCATCTTTAGTTACTTACGACCAGGTGATGCTTTCTCTTGAATTTCTTTTCGCAAAACTTGCACTCGAAGGGCACGTCTGCAATATGGACAGTCTTAAAATGTGTTCGCAACGTATTCGGTGAGACATATTTTTGAAAACACGCTGGACATTCAAACTGTTTTTCAAAATGCGAGTAACGATGATTTACCATATGTGAACTGGCACGGAATGCTTTATCTAATAAAGAAGGATTTAAGTACGTGTCATATCATAAAATTAATGAAGGTTACCGCAAATATCGCATTTATAAAGTCGTTCATCTGTATGCATTCGTTTATGGATCTTCAGATCACTTTTACTAAGAAATCCTTTCTGGCATACATCGCAGATTATGTTTCTCTCATTTCTATGGTTGAGCATGTGGTAGTTGTAATGGAACTTCTGTTTAAAGGTCTTCTCACAGATCTTACACCTAGAACGATGGATATTTTTTTACGAATTGACTGGTAATTTTCTTTCTGAAACACATACTGGTACGCAGGTAGGCCTTTGTGTATATTAACGTGAACTTTTAATGCTTCCTCGGAGTACATTACCTTGGAGCACAGAGAGCAATTGAATTTCTTCGTCTTTGGATGCATTTTTCTCCTGTAAAAGAAAAAACAAAGTACTCCATATAGTGACGAGTTTAAGTTGCCGCTCAGTGGTTAAAATAAGGGTTAGGCGGGATTAGCAAACACGTTTATCAGCGCAGATAATTGTAGTCATTTGGAGTTACAAGGGGATCATCAAGAATATGCTGCCGAGTTTTTTTTTCAGCATCTGCCACAAAACATTGTCATCCATATCAAGAGAAGCAGTGAAAGGTATGAACAGGTTACACCACAAACTTGTACTTGTTTCAAAAAGAAAATTCAAATGCAATGTGCATTTTGTAAAAAGGTCAGTAAATGTCTCACGTCTCAGAATAAGGACAAACAGCACTTTACCATGTGACCTGACGGAAGGAGGGATTTCGCTCACTGGATCATTATGTTTAATTGAAGGATCCAAAACGCAGGTTTGAAATTATCAACTTACTTATGATTCATTAATTGCGTTCTGACTGAGAACGTCTTATTACAAGCATGGCACGAAAATACTTCGCCCTGTTTACAACTCTGGTCAGGCGGATCTTCTTTTTTGATGTCTTCGAATTCAAATAGATACTCCTCGTCTTGTATTTCATTGTCATCTTCTAAAAATGTTTCCTGATCTGTATAATCGATTTCTTCTAGTTCCTCATATGCATCGATATTTACATCATCTCCAACCAAAATCGCGTCCGCACTGTTAACGCTTGTATCATTTACAATGTGATCATCTTCGAATTGTTTAGCGATTTCAATTTGGCATTTGTCATCCTCAACAATGGAAGAGTTTGAATTTGGAAAGACATATTCGTATTCATATTCGGACTGTTTGCATAAATCGCTCAGTAGTAAGTGAGTTTCTAATGCTTTGCTCTTGAGGTCTTTAAACAACTTCAATTGTAGGTAGCAGCTATTGCAAATATATTGCAATACCGTTCCATTGAATCCAATCTGGAATGTTTACAATAGTTAGATTGTTTTTCTTGAGATCTAATATACTCACGGGTAAGCACAAAACTTCTTCGTATAGGAATCCGACTTCGTTTAAGATATTCTCCGCCGCAAACAACACCTCGCGTTCATCTGTTTGAGTCAACGATAGGCAAATTCTGCAACTGTTTGGTTCTAGTTCAACCATTTTAAATATCTCTTTAAATTTCACCTATTTATCAACAAAATAATGTAAACCCCAACTTCAAGTACAAAAAATATTTAAAAAAAATATTGCAAGGGAGAAACGTCAGAAAAAGATCTGTTCGACTTGTGCTAAATAACAAAAGTGACAGCATGTACGTCGATAATGGAGGCCATAAGTGGGGACCCCGACCGCCGACTCCATTTGAAAATTCTTGAAGGTATACCTACCAATGGGCACATTCAAGAATCTAGTTATCTTAAAGGGCCCAACCCATAGAATCCGTCGCATCCGTTGCGGCAACGTATTCGACTGACAGTTTGATAGAATACACAGCACCTTATGGAAGCTGACCCATAAGCAGCGCACTTGCCGGATACGACGGATAAAATAGGTTTACTTTCTACTTTTCCGTCCGTTGCTGTTTGGCACGAGACGTGACAGAGAAATCCGTTTTTCCGCAGACAATGCTAGTAAAGAAGTAAGAATGAGATCACAAATCAGACGCCTAAAGTGTCATGGATGTGCTGCCTATAATTATAGATTTGTGATTTCATTCTTACTTCTTTACTAGCATTGTCTGCGGAAAAACGGATTTCTCTGTCACGTCTCGTGCAAAAATGCGCTTGCGCGATGGTGTAAATGCAGTATAAAGCGGAAATAAACACATCGACATGCATAGCTTTCCCATAATTCCTACCACGTAAGCAAGATGGCTGACGAAAAAACGTGTCACGTTTTTTTGCGTGTTAGGTAATGCCGTCCCCTTCATTCACACGGCTATTTAGTGTTTACCATCCCTTTAATTTTCCGTGTTAGGAATGTGTGACCGTGTAAATGCGGCATAGATGATGAGTTTGAAAATAAATGGCAGCAAGCGAAATGACAGCAGAACTCAGCACTGAATTCTTGCCCCCACAAATTAACTGGGGTCAGTTCAGGGCACAACTTGTTGTTTTTGTAATTTCAACCCCGTCTGTGAATACGTGTGGCAGAAAAAAAGCATGTTGCTAATGGCCGGCCACCATTTCCTTTGCTTTTCTAGGCATCGCGCTGTTCAATTGCTTTATGTTTCGTACTGACCTTGATGTGTTTTTGTTAAGGCTTCGATTGAAATAAAGAAAATAGTGAAAAACGCATTTCGGAATAGCGCATTCTTGCATTAAAGTCCAAGTCATGAACTCACAAACACTTGAAAAGAAATGAGGAAATGAGCGTGACCTAATGAATTTTTCGGGAAAACAGCTTAAAGGCAGCCGCCTTTCCACTGGAAGGTTATCCATCTCTTTATTCTATTATCTTTGTCCTCTGTTGTGTTTTGTGTAGAATCTGGCTGATTCTTATCTAATCTTTATCGTTCAGTTGTCATTTGTCAATATCATCTGTTTTCTGTTAATGGTGGCAGGATCAGCCTCATCAGCAAGATAATTCTGCGCCTCTATTTAAACTCTGAACTGTTGATCAAATTTGCTTCCAATCAGTTCATATTTCATGCATAAACATGAGTGCTAATACAAATATTTCCGAACAAATTAATAGTATCGACTTCGAAGACTTGTATCTAGTAGAGAAAGATTTGTGTTTTCACGAAAAGGTAAATATTCCTTCTTGGCAAAGATTTAATCAGAGTTGCTGTGCATAAGTCGTTTTACGCATTCATTTTAGTTCGGGGGTGTAATGTGGTGATGTGATTTTTTCCAAAGAAATTTTTCGAATTTTGTTGTTATTCACTGGGCAATAAACTGCAAACTTAGTTTCGTCATTACAATATTAAAATATAAAATCCATAAACGCATTTTGAAAACGTTCGCTTTATGCATGGGGAAGTTCCTAGTCCTACCCCCGCTCGTGCTATGTCTGAGCGAAAAGAAAACTACTGACCCAGTAGGGGTATCCCCGTTGATAGGGAAATGAATCTCGAAGTATCTATCTAAATGGACTTGCAATACAAACACAGTCTAATCATGTATTTCTTTCAGGTATCGGCAGCATTCCTCTTATTTGCTGATAAGAAATCTAACGCTGAATTCATTCTCCAGAAATTGTTGGCTATATGGCCGAATCAAAATGCAGTCACAGATATTTTAATAAGTTACACTAAAGTAAACAAAAACTGGAAGCCATATCTGGTCGAGGCGCTCGCTATAATAAACGCGAAAAAGGTCCTGCGAAAATTGGGTTTCCTTGAATCTGACGTCCGAACACATTTTCTGCCACATATACCAGAAATCAGTTTGCATATAAATCCAATACTCAAAGCACTTTACTCAATGTGTGAGATGCTGACACCAGTCGAAGCCGGAAACCTAGTGCTGAATATTCGCGATGGATTGAATACAAATTCACCAAATGATCACTTGCGCTTCTACAATTTTGACTATTTGGAAGTGTTTCTTCTTGACTGGATAACAAAGCGAGTTTTGAATGCTTCTGGCGATGCAGAAACTGATATCTCTGTTCTTATAGAGTATTGTAAACTGAAGGACATGAAAACCATCAAGGATATCCTATCGTACCCACTAAGAGATGTGAACTTTGAGTCAAATGATAGCGAAAGAAAAATATTCCATCAAGTAAGCAGTGTTGAAGATAATCTGAGCTTGGACAAAGGAAAACCTTCAGAGCAGCTCCAAGAAGCTCTTTCGTTAAAAGTTTGTCCTACCGAGGTTAAACTTAATAACTGTTATAAGGTAGAGAGAGAAAGTGCCGGATTCGTGTTGATTATCAACCAAAAAGATTTTTATCAATCCGACAATCCAGAACTGAAGGTAAGTAACTATTTGGTTTCACATTTAATGTTTCATGTTTTAAAAAAGTAAAGCTAGTTTTCCCAATGCAATCAACTGTTCTAAACGACGGCCAGGGTGGTACACTTGGATATAAAGTTATGCACAGAATATTCATAGATTGACCAAGTCTGCCACTGGGGCTGTTGCAAACAGTTGACACTATCACGGCTTTCGGTTCTATGTCCATATATCAACGGTGCAAGAAGAAATTTATCAAGCTACGCATATAAGTTTGAAGATTATTCCAGCGCTTATTACACACGAAATAAGAAAATTGAAAGAAATAACTCGTAACGCACAATGTAATTGTTCCCACAAATGTCAGCAATTTGATTTAAATGGAAATGAGGACCAATGAAGCTCTCACTCGCAGAGTTCCTTTGCCTTCAGAAGTATGATCCTAACCTAACGCGGATATAAAGCTTCTTATAATTTCCGTCCTGTTCACCGCCTATGAGGTATACAGTTAAGAAGAGTTTGCTCTGTCGCATCGCATTTGAGAAATATAATTTCTTCACCCTACTGGCTGTATAGATATAATAAAATTAAAGGTTTCCCTTAATTTACAGCTTCGTTTACCAAAAAGTCCATTAATGAAACGTGAGGGCACGGACGTTGATAAAGTGGCACTGGAGCGAACCTTTTCTTCGTTTGGATACAAACCCATTACTAGGGACAACTTAAATCATGTAGATATGCTAAGTAGCATTCGAGAAACTGTGAAACGCTCAGTTATAGCCGATTCGTTGATTGTCTGTATTTTGACGCATGGACTAGAAGGTGTGCATTTTATAACGAAAAAATAGTTGGAATATTGTTTGCAATGAAATCTCCATTTTTATATTTCAGGTTCAGTTTACGGATGTGATAGCATTCCGATAGAGATAACAAGGATTGAAAAAATCTTGACTGCAGACACTTTGCTCAGTAAGCCCAAAATGCTAATAATACAGGCATGTCAGGGTGCGACTCTTCAAAGAGCAAGAACTGTCGGTAACCTGGAAACTGATTCGGGTGAAAGAAGTTCCGCGGTTTATAGCGATATGGTAAAAGCAATGTCTACAGTTCCTGGATTTGCATCGCTGCGTAACACAAAAACAGGAACATGGTTTATTCAGACGCTTTGCAAAAAAATTGACCTCTTAGGTGATAGGTGAGTCTTCATCAATTTGATCATCAAGTTGGAATTTTGTTTTTCTTGTTTTTCTTTTTAGAGATCACATGTTGGATATTTTGACCGAAGTAAATGCCGAAGTCGGCGACAAAAGGGGTATAGATAATGATTGTATGACGCCAATATCTTCCCAGACATTAAGGAAAAAGTTTCACTTGCCGAGTCGACTTAAGTAACATTTAACAAATATTGCATATTATAAGAATACGATTTTGTACATGATATTATGACTAAGTAAAAACTATTTTATTTTAACGAACTTGCTTGTTTTACTGAAGAAAGACATAATTCTTTAATATGTTCCCACAATCAGGCGGTTCTTTATGCGCCGCTTACTGTGAATCAACTACTTAGATTGAATACCTTCACCCAATTGCTCTACTTTTCTCTTCTTTAAATCTCTCTAAATAACAAGGCAGCACCAAATAAAGTATTTCAATCGGTGCTGAGTTAAATTGAAAATTTTATTGAGCCAACCAATCAACTTATACACTGATAGATAACACTTCCATTTACCTGATCAAAAGAAGCGAGGATATCAATATTCAAGCTAAAGATCCGCAAGGATTCAGGGGCTGACGTTTTACCGGAAAAGCACTTTAATAGGTGTTCAATACTCCTTTAAATATTGAGTTCGGTTTTCTCATGTGCGTCTATCTAAGCGCAACGAAACAGATGGCGAAGCGAGACATTGACTGGGCATACGTTACTGCACACTTACGGCTTGTGAGCAACCGATCGTGCACTATCCTTCGGTCCTCTCATCAATGGCATTCGATCAACTACAGCTGAAGGATAGAGACGTGTCCCTTGAATTAATCGTTGACTTTTGAGCAAGACAGTCGTTATTACTTACCCATAAATGAGTCTAAAAGCAGTAAAACAAACGAACGTGTTTTGTTCAGCATTGTGAAAGAGTTTTATTTTTATTTTCATAAGTTAACAGTTCAATAACTAAAAAACACTAAATTAATCAATAGGGATATAACATCTTACTGTAGATAAGGCGTGTTTTTTTGAGCTTCGATCTCAGCAAAGCAAGGTAAAGTACGATTTTCGGCACACGATTACAACTACTGCGAGTCTCGAAGTGTCAAGTAGAGTGTAGTTTTTGTATTTCCGTGCTGAAAATCCTACTTTACTTTGCTTTGCTGAGATCGCAGCTAAAACAAACCTATTGTAGCCTATTAGGTATAGCATTTTGTTTAATTCGTCGATAGTGGGTGTCCTTTCTTGTGGGCAGCAAAGTTGCTTTTGCCCATTTAAGACGCTCTTGCTTTTGTTTCTTGCAAACGCACCCGTGAAATTGGATGTACCAACTATACATTGCCTTATGTCCTGTGTTTATAAATGTTGTCATAAATGCGACTTTAAAATCAATAAACGGATTGATACTGTAGCGTGGAACCTAAAATGGTGAAGAGTAAACAACCCATTAGTCACCAAACAAGTTCCACTTCTAATTGGAGACTCGAATCTGTCAAATAAGTGGAGAGTTAAGTGAGCTCATTCTAGAACCGGCGAGTTTGTTCGGGACGAACCGGAATAATCTAGGAACTCCCCGGTAGATGGCGAAGAGGATATTAAAAGCCAGATTTGGGAACAGGAGGGACAGTTGACTGGTAAAGTTCGAAATAGTAATCGGTTGTGAAGAGAAGGAAGTGAAGTATACAGTGAATTAAGTGATTGGTTTAAATCGGATAAGAATTGTCTCAATAAATATGGTTTTAAGGTGAATTATAAGAATAATTCGTAAAAGTGTAATAAAAGTGATTTTATTAGAAAAGCTCAACAGAATGGCGTTTTATCTTTTCGAATACCAGCTCGGATGTAACAATACAGATCAATTGTAACATCTCGGGCTTTTTTTTAATATGCTGTTATGTCAATACTTGGTCATTTCATTTCATTCGTACGAATTTTACTCAATGTCGTTCCTTAACTCGAAAAATTCGCAAAAGAGAGCGTCATCGAGAGAGTAAGCTATTACCCCTCCACTGAGAATCTTACGAATTTTTACTCAACAAATTTCTTGGTGTAGAATTGAAAAAGCTGTCAGTCACCTTTCAATGAACAGCTGATTTGAAATTTGTTGTCCTATTTGACATATGAATACATTTGTTTTGATTTCTTGCGTATTAAAATGGTATCAACGGGAGGCAAAATAAAATTAATTGTTATCCTTGTCCTTTCTTACCTCTTACTTGCTGTAAGGAGTAAGGAAGGACAATCGTCTCCACGAAATTTTTAATGCCGTGTCGCTTTTTCCTCTTCTTGAATGCTTGTAGTTCAATCAGTACAAACTCTTCCAGATAGGTATATGAAGAAGAAGTTCGAATAATTTCGAATCACTTTCATCGCTAGGGAGACAAATAAACTAATTTTGTCAGAAAATTAGCAAATTCTTTGAGTTTATACGAAATTTTAACGACTATTCGTGGCACTTTTTGAATTTTTGAATTATGTATCTGTCATTTTTCGTATTTTACTACAAAAGCGTTCCCTAACTTTTTCGTAAGTGTCTCTCTCCGTGAGAGAATTTATCCCCACCACTGCCATTTTGACAGTCTTTTCCATTTTACTACAAAAGTAAAGGAACAGACCTATTGACAAGTGCTTTCAGGTATCATGATAATTATACTGACAGATCTATGGCGCTCCAAGTTGCTTGAGGTTGCTGTCAAACTTTGAAAGTTCCTATGGGCAGGTGTGACCATGTAAGAGTTCTCATTTACTTTATATAGCGACGCATACTTTCGTACCAAATAACCAACAATAGGCATCGTTTATTTTACCCATATGATCTACATAGTTCATTTATTTCCATGGTTTACAACAACTGTTGGATCACATAGGTACTATTGTTGTAAACCATAAAAATCATTGATCTATATAGACCATGTGGGTAAAATAAAAAAAAAGCCTAATAACAGAGAAGAGACTTTTTATATATCATTCTTAAGAAAATTGTGCAAAACTCACAAGCAACAATAGAGTCACAATTTTCCAGAAGTCTGTGCAACTACTTGCATACGCAGACAACATCGACATCATTGAGAGAACACAGCGAGCTGCCACTGGCGCGTTTGCAAGTATCAGTACAGAAGCGGCAAAAATGGATTTAGTGGTGAATGACGGCAAAACGAAATTTATGCTGTCAACAAGAAGGCACACGCAACATCGACGAATAGGAAAGAACGTCTCGATAGACAGCTTTAACTTGGAGGTAGTATGGGATTTTGTTGGGACCTCGGCTCCGCTTAATTCTGAAAATGACATAACCTCAGAAATCGAGTGAAGAATCATAATTGCCAACTGCTGTTACTTAAGCATAAGGCAATTGATGAGAAACACTAAGGAGACTCCATACTAGACCCTCATCATCTTAGTCCTGCTTTATAGTGCAGAAGCAAGGACGTTACCAAAGGCGGATGAATTTTTCCTTATGGTAGCTTCAAAAGCAAAATTCTTTGAGTGATATTCGGTTCCGTTTGCGTTGACGGGTTTTGAAGGAAGAGATTTAACAGCGAACTCTACGAGCTGTACAGCGACATCGACGTAGTCAGAAAAGTAGGTACGCATGAGTCGTCTAATTTGGTTTGTACAAGTAAAGCGAATGGACACCAATGTTCCCGCTCGAAGAGCCATCGATTCAAACCCGAAGGGACAACGCAGTAGAGAAAGACCTCGTCTTAGGTGGCGAGCGCAAGTAAATGTGGGCCTCAATAAACTTGGAGTGCACAACAGGAGGCAGTTAGGCAAAGATGGCGCTAACTGGGGAGGTACCAACTATTGTATTTTTTTTGTGGAACACGGTACATTTTTGACCTGTTTTGACATTTGACAAATTTTGTCAGACAAACAAAATATTTATGGGAAGAACAGATTTTAAATAATACCGATTTGCCTTTATTTTGTTTCTTATTTTTTTTTATATTTAACAATACAAACATAGTTACAGTATTATTTAAATATAATCATATAATGTTGAGTCGCATTGATGGAACGCGTTCAACAAGGAGTTACAAAGAGATCTTAAAAGTTTTTTTTTTGTTATTTGGCATAAAATAAAGGAATACATAAATATAGGTACATGAATAGCGACATAGTTGTCAACTTAGTGGTCGGCTTAATGATTCAATTCGAAATTTAAAGTCAAATGATAAACATTGTTATAATAAATATTATTTGTTCATTATTATACTGACAGATTGGACCTTTATGGTACACGTATAATTATTCTCAACACTTTGTGTGTGTTTCTGTGTATATAATAGGCAATGTTTGGAACATGTGCATTAAACCTCGTAATTACATATAGGTATTAGTATTTTTAGTTTTTTTTTTTGTAGTTTTTGTTATTTTTAATAAAAAAATAAATATAGAGTAAAGCAAAACACTACATGCTACATTGAGGGCAAACCCATTTTTATAAATTTTATACCAATTTACATTTCACTTTGTACTGATCGTACCGCATGGCATTATCGGGTGCGATTAGTTTACTGGCCTTATTATCCTTGATCGCGCACAATCTCGATCTTATCACATATATCTGAGTCAGGAATATTTGTAAAATGGGTGCGATCACTTCTGAAAGTATTCCGTTCATTTGAGCTGGTTTTAATAGATCTTTCCGATGGGGTTTCGGTACCAGGTTGTACACGTTTTTGGAGGGCTGATACAAAGTTCTGAAAATATTTCAAAAGTTTTAGTATAGAATTTATAGAATCGAAATGGATCATTCGATTCTCAATTAAAAAGTTTTATTCATATAAGGTCTGTTGCGATAATGCATTCGAACACGTTAGTCAAATTAAGTCAAAATTCGTTCCCTAAAACTAAAGAGAACTAAACATTCCCCTCCATAAAAAACAAGAAAATTCTTTGGGCTAGTTGGTTATAGCTGAATTTTGGTTTTCAAATCGTTGGAATGCTTGTTTGTAAATGTCTTTTTGATTTTATTTACATAAGCATAAAAATAGATGCAATAAGGAAAAGAAGGGAGCTTTTTGATTTCTTTAATAGAAGCAATTAAAATTTTGCTCAAAACTCAATTTGTACATTAATCCTGTTTTTTGAGCTTCGATCTCAGCAAAGCAAAGTAAAGTAAAATTTTCAGCACGTAATTACAACAACTACGCTCTACTTGACACTTCGAGACTCGAAGTATTAGTTGTAATGTAATCGCGTGATTTTTTCGCATTTCGGTTAGCGAATTCTCCTTCACTGAGAGAAATGTGACAAAGTCAAAGCGAATTGCCAATATTGAACCCGAAAGACCTATTATTTGAAAATACAAATTCCAAATCACCTGTGAAATGATGTCACCTCTGGCAGTTCGAACTTGGTATAGATATCGATACTTTCGTTGTCGAGCTTCCTCTCGTGTTTCCCTGGGTCTAGAGTTGGATCGGCAACGAGCATCCTGCGGGTGTCTGTGATAAATTCGTTTCCGATGATCGACACGCCATCCGGTTATGAAACATTGAACCATAACACTAATAATGGCTGCAACAGGCCATGTGCATATAAGGATTCCGCCAAAGCAAGGAGGCGGGGCAGGATTTGGTTTCATTTTGATAATCTAAAAAATAAAAATTATTCAATATAAAACCAATTGATTTACCTATTTAGTTTTGATTACCCAATTTGCGGTATCAAGGCCGTGCATGAAGAAATCAATGGAAGCTACAATCATTGCAGTGCCAACTATGCTCGATGCCAATATTGTTATGTATTTAACACAACATAGAGTAAGGACCGAGAAAATAACAGCACCGCCTACGACAGCTACATATATTTCTCTTGGCTGAAAAAAAAAAACCGAATGTAGGTATATTATTTGCGTTTGATCTAGAACACGGTTGAAAAATTTTAACAGCAATTTGTAATGCACCAAAAAGGAAATACCTCGGCAAAAAATGCAATTCTTTGAAAAAAACTTTTGAAAGGAGCCACAATAGCACTCATGCGCACTCAAAAACTTACCCCAAATTCATTGTCCGGCATGGTGGCTACGCAGACTGCCATTGCAACAGCTGCTAAAAGTGCTCCAGCAAAGGCGCTAACCAAAGCCGATGCAATAGGGTGAGCGGAGCCTAAAACGGCTCCAATTAATCCTGCTACTATGGCAAGGGCTGAATCTGCCGGACTCCCTAGCAGTGTAATTTTGAAATCCTGCAACAAGAATATACCATTGGCGCCGACAAGTAATCCACTCAAAAATCCAACAGCACGCAAGCAACGATAACCTAAAAAAATATATAAAATATATCAACGAAGCATTATAAATAAATTCAATTGTTTGCAAAGATCACATAATTTATATGTAAATCAGTATTTGACAGCAATAATCGATAAGATTGGTCTCAGGTTCGAGTTCCGAAAAAAACCCAAATTCCCACTTAAGGTTTTTTTCACAGCGCCATCTCTCGCGAACGTCTGAAAAACTTCCGAGAGTATAACTGTCATGAAGAAGCTTCTCAATTAGCCGTTTGGACTCGGCATAAAATTGTAGATCCCCTCCATACGTCCCAAAAATGAAAAACTCACACAAAACGAATGGTTGTAAGAAGCTAAAAATAGAGGCCAATTTGGGCCATGGGAAGTCATCATAAATGGAATTTGTAATAGTATTTTTTTAGCTCAATACAAATATGAGACTCTGACATATATGGTAGCTTCTCTTTTGCCCACCAAGGACAAATATCTGGATAATGTAGAACCCAACCCCTAGCTACTCACAACCTTGTCATTTGGGTGCGTTTTCGCGTCAGTCAAAATCTATACTCGCCATTTTTTCATCGATCTACAATACCTATCTACAAAGGCGAGCTATATGCGGAACAATGTCTGACTCACTTTGCGAACTGCATTGTGCAGACTGTACCTATTACACTGTTTAAATAAATAAATAAATAGTTGGCGCAACACGTCCGCAGGGACCCTGTGTCTAGCTTCTCACAACCATTTGTTTCGTGTGAGTTTTTCATTTTTGGGTATGCCGAGCCCAAGCGGCTATATTAAGAAGCTCCTCCATGACAGTTATACTCTCGGAAGTTTGTCAGACGTTCGCGAGAGGTGGCGCTCTATAGACCCCTTGCTTAGCGCCGACAAGTGCATGTTTTACTCATGGTAAAAGTTTTACCGTAAAACATGAAAAGATTGTGCTTTGATATGTTAGAGCACTGATTCTTATCTAGAATGTCAAATCGAGAAAGACCGCGAACAAGGTACAAAAAAAACCTATAACTTGGAGTGCGAAACGGGAAGGTGGGCCATGGCGCACCCCAAGCTAAAGAGCGGCCTAAGATGGATGAATGTTTTGCGATGCGATGAAGTCTTTTGATTCAAACAACTTCCTCAATGAAAATTTAAGAAAACAAATTTAAAAATTAAAATCTGTTATATTATAACTTGGATGTGAATGCAGATAAGCGTTAAAGTTTTATGTATGTGTAATAACAATACATAGATAATAAAAATACGATTGAGTATGCATTACACTTGACGAATATATTTTCATTTTACCTAATAGTGCATAAACAATTCCAAAAACTGCAGTAATGGTCCATAATAGAGCAGATATCGTATCAGGAGCATCAGTTGAACACGATGGGTTATCCATTATGCCCTGCAAACAAATAAAAGTACTTTTATTTATGTATTAAAGTTAACCATGATTTATATCTAATACAATAGATTTTCGAATGATTCAAAAAACAAAAAAAATAGTTCAAATAAGTTGACAACATTTCGTAAATTTAGCGAGCATTTCCACAACAATTATAAATTATGCGTTTGATTAACAAATTCGCACTGGGAAAAGTAAATATAATTTAATTATAGTCGAAAATAATTTAAGGAAGTGCACAAACAAATTAAAAATAATTGCTAACATAATTTATTTCAATTTTATTAACAATATTCTGAAAAAAAATGTTCACAGCCTTTATGCTGCGTTACACTTCGCACGAAAGAGTTCGTGCTTTAAGTCCACACAGCCATGAGTAGAGGTCTTTAGGTCTTACACAAAGTCCCCCTATAGTTGTCTAGTGAGGAGCCTTGCTGTAATGGTGTCTGAAACTGCGATGGGCAAGAGTTATTCTTCATTTGACTTTTAATGAGATGTGGTTTCCAAATCGTGGGGGCCCTTTCCTACTTGTTGAAATAAATAAAAAAAATATCAAACGTGCAGTGAGCAATACGTACAGGCAAGCTCCACAAGCCAGCGTTGGTTAAGACCTCACAAAAAAAATGTCTCCATTGTCAGATCCAGCGTTGCCACTTCAAAAAAAGAGGAGCGCAGTAGATCATGAAAAAAATGCAGTAGAGGGGTTTTCCTCACGGACACGATACACGAAACACGAATTCAAATTTCAAATAAGCTCTCAGAGTCAGAATCCCGTTAGTTAAGCAGAAAACGAGAAAACAACAGAAAAATAGACAGAGAGATTTGTAGAGATTTGTTTCATGATTCATAATAGGCGTGTTTTTTTGAGCTTCTTAGCAAAGCAAAGTAAAGTAGATTTTTCAGCACACTTATTACAACAACTACTGCGAGTCTCGAAGTGTCAAGTAGAGCGTAGTTGTTGTAATTGCGTGCTGAAAATTCTACTTTACTTTGCTTTGCTGAGATCGAAGCTCAAAAAAACAGGGCTAATATCATAAATAAAAGCAGCCAAGGCCAACTCATTTCATTATGTCACAATAAGCTGGCTTCTTTATTTTTTTACAGCGGTTATTTTTATGCGTGGTTTTTGTATGCAAGACAGTTGGCGGTACACGTACAGCTGTCCAAGAGAAGGTTTATCAAATAAAAAAAGTTCAGTAGATTGGATTTAGTGGCAGCAGATTTAGTTTTTGCGAAAAGTTCAGTAGAGCTGCAGGAAAGTGGCAATGCTGGTCAATTAATTTTCAAAGAAGACGGATTTTTTGGAGAAATAATGAAAATGCAGCTCATCCTCGTAGTCGAATGTATTTGATGCAAAAGCGGGCTTGCGTCGACTTGATGTGGTGCATTTTCGGATATATTTCCGTCTGTAAAAAAGAGGCATTTCGAAGGCTACGTTCTATGATTCGACAGGAATTAGATGGTGATGAACAAATCATACACAAATGTTTTCTTTTTTGTATGAAATTTGACATAACGTAGGTTTAAATTGGATTAAAAACGGTTTTAAGTGTTCTAAATGCGCATTTAAATCCATCCTTAATTCAGCGGGCTTAATGCATGTTTTTCAGTGAATAATATGGACACAGGTTTAAATTGTCGGATTTAAAAAATGCGGATTATTGGTCCGGGGCAAAATCAACTTAAACCTGAGTTACACGCAGAGTGAATAATTATGTCCGTTAGCCTTATATAACAAAATTAAGACACTTCTTCATTATCTACTAATAAAACTCCTTCAGAGATTCAAGAATCGTACCTATCAGCGCAGATCACATGGCCACTGCCACCCTTGTTATTACGGTAGATATTACAAAAAATCTCCCAAAATGAGAGGTGTTATTGTGAATGACCCGCTATTTCGGTAGCTGTCACTTTTGAAGCTTTTATTCTTTGACATTTGACAAGTAGAAACTACGCGATTACTAAAAATGGAACGATACACTTTTTAACAACACATTGAAATTATTAAAATTCACTACAAAAATGGTGAAAATCTTGCAGTCACAGCTCGCAAAACTTAAGAATTTTTTGGTCGTCGTGAAGCACCTTGTCGGACCGCAATACAGAAATTGGTGGACAAATTCGAGCTGTTGGCACAAGTTAGTGATGTGAAGAATAAAACTCGTGCTCGTCGCTGAAGAACAACTGAGAATATTGCTGCTGTAGCCCAAAGTGTTGAAGAAAACCAGGGTTTGTCCATTCATCGTCGTTCTTTGGAATTGGGAGATGATTAATGATTTTTTATGGTCGGAGTTTGATGGTATTGATCATGACAACGTTTACTTTCAACAAGACGGCGCTACGTGGCCCACAAGCAACGAAACCACTGATCTCTTATGGGAAAAGTTTCCGGGCCGCGTTATCTCTCGAAGAGGTGATCACAATTGGCCACCGAGATCTTGTGATTTAACACCTTGCGACTTCTTCCTTTTGGGGCCACTTCTTCCTTTGGGGCAGAGATAAGGTCTACGCCAACAGCCCAGCGTCGATTCAAGACCTATCGACGACATAGGGCAGCCACTTTGCGATTTGGTTATGGAAAATTTCATGAAAAGGATATGGTCCTGTATGCGTGCTCATGGTGGCCATTTTGCTGATGTTGTTTTCCATTATTAACGGAATACCTTCCTCTTTATTATGAAATAAACATCCGATCATATATCTCAAAAAATGGCATTTTTCTTTGAATACCAAGTAACTCCTCTTGGAAAGCCTTTAGTATCAAACGCTCCGATTGGGTCATGTACGGTCTAACCACGCAGCCAACACCACCTCCGTCTACTCATTTAAAAATAGTGTAAGCTTAATAAGAAATAATTTAAATATGTATATCAAACAAAAAATTTAATTAAATTTAAAGATACAAATCTTAATATTGAAAAATAATTTAAGGTTTTTATTCAGTTTCTTTTAGTTATTATGTATAGGGTATATGGTACAGCATTTGAGCGCATTCTAAAAAAACATGCTATAGTTCCACGCCTTTTCGAAACGCGTCATTTTCTATGGGAGTATGGACAATAGGTCATCCACAACAATAAAAAAAAATCGTTACTTTGACAAGTTTCTTCGCTTATTAATAATACGCAAGTACAGAATAAAATAAATAAGCAATTTAAAAATTTAAAAAAGTCAATTTTGAAAAACTAACTAAATTTTAGGCGGGGCGTTTTTACACCCACCCAACTTTTATCTCGCAAACTTGAAAACGATTTACTTTATTTCGTCTCGTTATTCACGACACCAACTATTCCCATTCCAAACAGTATCTAGAATAAAGTGCAATGCTAACTAATACGTCGAGAAATCCAATCTCAAAGAAGTCCTTTTCAACATGGCACGGTCTTATTTTTTTCTAACTGCCCGTCTTATTTTTCTCTAACTGCCCGACTCAAGAATAACCGTTTCTGATGCACTTGCATTCTCCCACCTCAATTTAATTTTAAAACTTTCAAGTTGAAGTCTAAAGTTTTTGAATTGTATATTTTCGTCGGCCTAAAAAATTCAAACAACGCAATAATAATTAGAGAAGGGATCATTTAAGAATCATCAATGCAGGTAGATATTTCCAGACACTCTATCTCAAAACCAAAACCAATATGTGAGTGATATAACTGGGTGGTAAAAACGCAGCCCTTATCGTCGAAAGAAGGTGTGACTTTCACTGCTCTGAATCCCTCTGACCGAAAGTAACCTGCAAACAGTTCAAGGTCTGACCTAAAAAAGACACTCCACAATATCTGCATACATGTACTCGTGTGTACAGCAAAAATACAAGTACATACGTTGATGTAAACTAAATTGAATTAAAAACGCACAACGCTCTACAACACCCATTTTCGCGTGTTGCTAAGAGAAGGTGACCAAACGTTACTTACCTTTATGAGAAACGGCCAGTCCAGTACGGGCATCTCCTTCGAATCACTTCCATTTTCGTCGCTATCCTTGTCATTGGAGTGCATTTTGTTATTGTCTATGTTTTTGTTTAATATTCTACACTATGAGATGTTGTTTAGAAATCATACACTATGTACATTGCTGTCCATTGCGTTCCAAATTGAAATGTATCTCGAACAGTTAATTGTTTGTATTGTTCACACACTGCATTGTGCCAGACGAACAAAATGTCCTCACGCTCGATTTTCTTGAGATATCAGTTTCCTTTATTGATTTTTCAAACCTCATTTTCTTCCTTTATTTATTGTACTTTGTTTCTTTTTCGTTTTAAAAGGGTACTAAGTATGCGGCAGCATTCATCGGAATGAAAGTAATTAGTTTGTTAATGCACACCATGTGCTTTACCAAACAACAAACAAAGGAACACATTGGTGGGTGGACTCCCGCAAATTTTCACCCTAAAATGACTTGAGATGGGTGGTGGAAAATTCGGTGAGAGCACACGTAAAAATCTGGTTCTTCGGAAGGAATTCGTTGCTCCATAGGATTATGGTTAAATGTATGATCGGTTGTATTCTCACTTTATTTGTTTAAATAAAACCTACTTCATTTATGTACTATAGGCAGAATATGAATATGGAACAAGAACCAGGAGTGTTTCAATCGAGTACTTGAAACATAGGCGCGACAGGACTTTCACGAAAACTTTTACATACTACGGGCTTCCACATCTTGTCGTTGTTCTTTACCGAAAAAGGATTTTGGAGATTGCGCAATGCAGGAGTCAAAGGATAACGATAGGGTAAGTGAACCGTGTTTCAGAAAGAAGATTTTATCTTAGTTTAAAAATTCTCAGTCCTGACGCTGTATTTTGTATATTTGTGTGGAATAAAAATCATTCGTAAATGAAACCTTGTAGCAGAGCTACATCAGTCAGTGTTGAGAATATGGACAAACTACTTCTGAAGACAGTGAAACTGGGAAGACGACTGAAATTACACTATCAGGCAGAACGAACTGTTAAATCAACGGGCGGATAGATATCTAAAACTTTGAGGTATTTAATGAGACTTTGTCTGCCTAATTCCTAAAAATTAGCTGCGGAAAAGGTGAAGGTAAAGCGATTCCCATCGCTCTTTTTGGTCTAAAAAGTCAATAGTCAATAAACACTAAGGAACAGTGATTCCAGATTGAGGGGAATGAAAATGGGAAAAAAGGACAAGCTTAAAAAAAGGGGGAAAAATAAAATATTCTCTGTAAAACGCGGAATGTTTAAAATAAAATTAAAGCGTATTAATAAAATTTCAAATAAAGAATTGTTCATATTAAACATGAAAGAAAACAGCCCATCGAACGTCTACGTAAGAATTTTTGTTCAAATGCATTTATTCATTTTTATAGGCGTGTTTTTTTGAGCTTCGATCTCAGCAAAGCAAAGTAAAGTAGATTTTTCAGCACACTAATTACAACAACTACTGCGAGTCTCGAAGTGTCAAGTAGAGCGTAGTTGTTGTAAATGCGTGCTGAAAATCCTACTTTACTTTGCTTTGCTGGCCTTATATAAGCCGTTTTTTTGAGCTTCGATCTAAGCGAAAGCAAATGTGATTTTCGATTGGGTTTCTTTAGATTCGCTCTCAGATTTTAGATTTCGTGAGTCTAAAAACTTCACTTGCTCTTTTTTGTGTTGAAATTTGGCGATAGGAATATGTGTAGCCTTCGACACTTTTCTAAGCGTTTTCAATTATAAATTATATTAAATTTTATATGAAAACATTAAAAATTCTCGCCCAGATTGATTTCTAAACATTTGTACATAAACAATTAACAAAAAAATAGATCAACCCGATGCAAAACGTAAACAAACTCCAATAGTTGTCAAACTCAAACGCAGTACTTGTTTTGGTAAATCTGAAGCAAATCTGAGAAAAAAGAAAGGAAATTATGATAAGGTATCTATATTTTTCTATTTACTTTAATAGCCCTGTTTTTTTGATCTTCGATCTCAGCAAAGCAAAGTAAAGTAAGATTTTCAGCACGCAATTACAATAACTACGCTCTACTTGACACTTCGAGACTCGCAGTAGTTGTTGATCGAAGCTCAAGTTGTTGATCGAAGCTTCTGACAGAATCCACAAAAGTATTTGTGAAATGCCAAAAAAGAATCTACGGCTGTTGTCAGCTGACTTGTAAAAAGTACATAAATTGCACTTGTATGAGTGCTTGTTGAGTGGAACTTGAAATCGAGAAGCGAAATTCTCTTCTCAGAATCACCTAAAGAGTATTTTTGTGCCAATGGAACGGAGTTTTTTCGATTCCGGACTCTCCCGGACGCTTCTTTTCGTCCAATGGAAAACATTAATCTTGCTGTTGACACCTACATAATATCGATTAGAAACTTCAAAGAAAGAAGGTTATATAACGAATTATTTTTATTGGTACACGCAGAAAATTCACTTATTTAAAATCAATCAACTTTCGGTTTTAAAACTACCAAGTAATACTGTTAATATAGCTCCTAAAGAGTTACTGGATTAAAAATAACCCAGTCAACTTGTTTAGAAACTCGGTTAAAAATAACCGATTTATCAATTTCCCCTTCAAATTTGCTCGGTCGTAAATAACAAACTTACTTGGTAGTATTTAACCAAGTTACTTTGTTGTTATTAGCCAACCTACTTGGTAGAATTCAACGGAGTTACTCTGTTGTTATTTACCAACTCACTCAGTTAAAATTAGCCAACATATTTCGTTGCATTTAACGTGCGTGGATCTTAAAACTGAGCCAAATTTACAAATATTGGATGGGTTAAACTTTCACGAGTAAAGTGGTTAAAAGCAACCCAGTGTTTTGTTATATTCAAACAAGACTTATTGGTTGTTTTTAACTAATCGGTGTGTTAAAACTTCAAATCGACTATGTTGGTTTCAACTAATTTAGATTTAACAAAAACCAAAATAAAGCTGTTTGGTTGATATTAATCTAGTAACTTTGTTGATAACAACTTATTAAGCGTGTTATTCTTAACAGTATGCATTTAACTTTTTTTAACTCTGTAGTCTTTAACAACAAATACTCGTTTATTTTCTACAGAGACTAAGTTATTTTCAACCCATTCTTTTCAACCGAGCAAAAATCGCACTCGGTTAAGGTCAAAGTTTCTGCGTGACACATTTGTATTTTTTTTTAGTATAGAAAGCAGTTTGAATTGAAAAAAATAAAACTTGGATTTAAAATTGGTGTATGTTGGCTCGTAAGTGCGATTTTTTGGATAAGTCAAAAAATAGCGTTTTGTTCGATCCGGTGTGTTTTCGGCTTTAGAGATTTCAAGCGACGAGCCATAAAAGATTTCCCTTATAAAGCAGAACCAACGGAGAAATCAAGGCTTAGATCTTGGCAGAAAACACACCTTACTGGGCCTTAGTAATAATCATTTTTAACCTTCAGCTTATATATTTTGAAGGTCACAATTTTCAATGTTGTTTGGAAAATTTCGCCATTTCGAGTTCATTATTATTAAATTCGATTATTGGTATCGCGGACTGTGCTTCCTAGAAACAATTCCGAAATACTTATTGTTACTTTTTGCCGAGTTAATTTTACAAAAAAGACACCAATGAGTTTCTTAACTTAATTGTTAACCCAATAGTTAGCGATTTTGCGACAATTAAATTTGTTTATTGGTACAGTCTTTTTCGAGAGTGTTTTTGCGTTAGCTACCAGGCTAATTTTTCGAAGTACCTTCAAAGAATAGAATAAATGTGCGAGTGCGTTTGAGTATTCTCCCATATTATAAAAATAATTAACTTTATCTTCATACGGTAGAAGCGAAATATTAAAAGCAAAACAGTTCCAATCCATCAGAAGATTCATTGTACAATCAAACTATACAACCATAGAAGCCTTATCAGTTCAAACTTGAAAACAAAATTTAAGGTTGGACTAATCTATCAGCGCTGCTTTTGCATACTGCATTTTAAAATAGATTTTCCCATTCCGAGCCAAGAGATAAAATGCTACAAGTCAGCTAACCTCAGCTTAACGACTCGCGTTCATTTTTTGAAACTAAAATTAACTTTTTTCTGTCCACAGCGTGACTGAACGCTTACAACCTTATGTCGTTTTCCATTGGACAAAAAGAAGCGTCCGGGAGAGTCCGGAATCGAAAAAATGCTGTTCCATTGGCACAAAAATACTCTTCTGGTGATTCTGAGAAGAGAATTTCGCTTCTCGATTTGAAGTCAGAATCCACTCAAGAAGCACTCACACAAGTGCAATTTTATGTATTTATTACAAGTCAGTTGACAGCAGCCATAGATTATTTTTTTGCATTTCACCAATACTTTGGTGGATTCTGTCAGAAGCAGTTTTGCTGTTCCATTGGATTTCAGAATGAGTGGATCCCCGAGTGAAACCAATGGAAAACGACATTATTGTCCCACTCGCCTCGATGAATCATCCTTGATCGTCTACCGTAGGTAGCCCCGATTCAAAACCAGCTAAAGAGTGAACAGCACATGGCAAAAAAACAACAACATAACAAAAAAACAAAAAAAAAAAATGTTTTGCTCAGGCTACAGACAAAACGATGGTAACTTCGCTGGCTTCGAAATCCGTCCCATTGATCACCACAGTTTCATTTCGGCCGTACTACCGATCGAGTTAAGTACATTCCGTTCGTTAGTGTAAGCAATGCTAGCATACTGGCAGTTTGCATAGTTCCTATTGGATTTTCGAAGACCATTGGAATTTCCTCAAGCATTACGTCGCGTCGTGATATTCTTTTGTTATCGAAATAAACCAGTTATCGGTTGGCTATCATAAATATTACCGTGTCATCACTGCGAGTGTTGTTTTTTGTTTTGTAAACTCTCAACTACAAGTGCTTTGACAGAAAGAAAACGTTATGGATCTGCACGTCAAAAATGGTGAGCATGGAGACTTGTTATCTTATTTGACTAAGCTATCACACTTCGGTCTACACACTACACTCTCAAAATCTTCCGTGCACTCAACGACGCATTGTGAAACTACTTTTAGCCATTTTAGCTGTTCACTTGTATCAGCCGCACAGTTATAAGTTGCCATTTGTCAGAAACTTAATTAAAGTGTATGCTGCAATGAGTTATCTAATAATAATCAAACCGTAATGAGTTCGTCACTTAAATTTACAAAGTTAATGATCTACATGATATGCGTGTATAGGTATGCGTCTGCGGTCAACGTCAAACAAACTCCACTTCCACTGGGAATATTCTAATATAACCTATACCTTGGGGCAATGCACGATCAGGCGATGACTATACATATGTAATGTACCCACAAACACAAACAGTATACAAAAGCAAAAGGCAACGGAGCGATTGCCCACTTGTTTGCCTACATTGAAGGTTATTGCGGCTCCTGCGTCATGAACGGAACATTTCAAAATAAAATATCATGCACTCATATATTAAAAGCAAAAACAACTAAAGCTGTATGTATGTATATTACGTACGCTGTTCGGTAAAGCTTTATGTAAGATCCACGCTTTTAAAGTAGGTATATACGATTGCGGGAGAAAGTATTGTGCTGCGAGGGTTAATATTTATTATTCGTAGCGGCTAAGGCTGACAGTGACAGAAGTAGGTGGGTAGGATATTGTACTTTTAACACGAATTGGCGTGATGTGAGATGTTGGTAAAATCTCTTGAGTAAGCAAATATCCGATAACAATTTATTTTAACTTTGACGATCGTTTGGAACTGCAAATTATATTGAAAAGGTCATAACATTCGTTGAGCTGCGCCAATGTCATCCGTTGTTCGTTATCGGGGCTTTAATGTTGTTCTCCATTGGGACCAATAAAAATCTTTTTCAGATCTCAGATTTAACGCGGCTTAGGGAACATGAAAAGAAATTGATCTGCTTTTGTAAATGGATTAGTGCGTTATTTGACAGCAATATCAGCTGTTCAAATTGCATTCGTTTTTGGAAAAGTCAACTATTGATGTCGACTTGTAAAATGTTTCCCCTGTTGTAGATACAAATGGAGTAGTTTCGGTGATTCGTAGTTTCCAGATGATGAGGAAGAAAATGAAGATAATAATTCCTAAAAAAGTGATCCGAATGAAATGGTGAAATGACTTATTTTTATCGTCGTCAGGTTGGTATTGAAAATGGGCTATGTCGGTCAAGTAGTTCTGGTACCTCCCATACAAAACCAATTTTGCATGACTTCTATGCAGTTGATAACACTTGTACTTGTTTTTATTTCAAAAGTGGTCTCCCCCCTTCTCCGAGTCAAAGAAACAGTTCTTTTCCTTTCTTGTCAGCTTATGCATTTTCAAAAATATTAAATCTGTGCGTTGAAATGCCCATTATGTGTTTCTAGTTCAATATCCCGCAAAAATGTCGTCACCATTGGGCTTTTGTGACTAGGAACGTTCTTCTGACGGGGAATAAATGACTGCTCTGTTAGCATATCGCTGGTTGGCAATGTATGAATGTTTAAGCCCTTGGGCTGGTTCATTGTTTAACCTATATTGGAACTAAATCTTAACAGCCGTTGAAAGAGATACAACCCTAGAAAATTACAGATCCGGCACCATGCTAACTGGTCCTATCGATTATTGTGTATTTTTGACTGGAACGTTCCGGCATCTGGACTTCTTTGTGGTGATCCACAAGACTTAAATGAACTCTCGTCCGTCCATAAGATTTGCATGTCCGATTGCCAAGACCAACCTGTTGCTGGTGGGGGAGGTTAAAAAACTTCATATTTCTCTCAACAGAAATTCTGCTCAATCATTAGTAATACTGCAAATTAAATTTCAGTTTTTTACGCTACTGTTGACAAAAGATCAATAAGTACCTAACGCAATGACAATTTTAAAAAGACGCTTTACACGTAGTGATCATAATTTCAGCCTTCAAAGTCTGTCTGTCTTCTAATGCAATAACAACAAACATAAGTAATACTAGCCAAAGTTTGAGCTTCACAATGAAACAGTAATTCAACTGCAAAGGTGTAATACCTACGATAAGTAACTTCATTAAAATTCCTGATGAAATATGTCACGTTTACTTTCACAAATATGGCTGGCATTGACATTCATTTAACGCAATGCCGGCTGCGGCAACTACTGCAAACTCCCAGCCCACCATCCTTCACAAGATAATGTGATGGGAATATTATATACGAGTAACTACGTAACGTATACCTATATAAAAAAAAAGCTAAAAAAGCATGCAATATAACGATCATCCGATCGCTCATTTGAGTGCAACTGCGACACTCGCAACTCGCCGCATAAAAAAATAATCGCATGTTAATTTATTTACACTGTGACTGGCTGCGATGACAACTTACTTCTTTTTATTTATTTCGACTGCACACATTATTTATTATTATGTAAATGTCAAAGAGAGGCTGCATCACTCAGAACCTGTGACGTAGTATAATCGAGGCCTGAGTGACTACAGTCATTCAATTTCCCACAGTGCAAACGTAAAGCCACAGTAGGGAATAAAAGTGCGGTAAGATGAATTTCCACACACATGTTGCGTCACACTGCCATTCTAAGGTATAAATGAATATCAATTATTAACTTTTTTCTCATTTATTTGTATATCTATTGCAAACGTGTGTTGCATGCCTTTAATTTGCACTTGACGCTTGCAAAACTGAATTTTAAGAATCACAATATTCTACCGGTCAGTTGAGAAACTATTCACGGTCGTTGAGGTTTGCAGCGTTTACGGAAGACGAATTTACGAACTGCATAACTATACATACTTTTAAAATTTGAGTAGGGTCCTAATGCAGGCGTGGTTTTAAGTGCTTAAAATTTTAAAAAAAGGTACCTAATTTATATCAAACATAAATAGGTGATAAGAGTGCACATACGGTTTTTGTGTAGTGTATATTATGTTTAAAAATATGTTTTGAATGTTTTCATATAAAATTTAACTAGTGAATGGAAAACGCTTAGAAAAGTGTCGAAGGCTACACATATTCCAATCGTACAAATATCAACAAAAAAAAGAGCAAGTGACGTTTTTGTGTTCGATTAGCCACACGAAATCTGAAATCCGAGAGCAAATTTGAAGAAGCCCAATCGAATACAACATAAGACTTTCAGCATACGATTAACTACACCACTACTGCGAGTCTCTAAGTTTCAAGTAGAGCGTAGTTGTTGTAATTGCGTTCTGAAAACCTACTTTACTTTGCTTTGAGAGATCTAAGTTTAAAAAAAACAGGCCTTATGAAGCATTCAAGCAATGGAAATAATATGTAGGTTGACAGTTCTCATATGTGGCTGACGTAGAAAAAGTGATGTTCCCGACCAATCTAGTTTTTGCGTTCAGGTTGCATCTCATCCAGACCAATCTAAGCCGTGTTTTTTTGAGCTTCGATCTCAGCAAAGCAAAGTAAAGTAGGATTTTCAGCACACATTTTACAACAACTACTGCGAGTCTCGAAGTGCCAAGTAGAGCGTAGTTGTTGTAATTGCGTGCTGAAAATCGTACTTTATTTTGCTTTGCTGAGATCGAAGCTCAAAAAAACAGGGCTCTAGTCGACTTAAAATAACTAGATTCTTGAATGCCCAATGCCTGTATCGGATTTTCAAAAAAAAGCTAGCTATCAAAGCGGGAATTGGCAGAATTTTTCGTAGAACTTTTGGTTCCACATACAAAATAATACCGATTGAGTTACAATTTTAGTACTTTTTATTTTATATATGGATATGGATAAGGCAATCGTAAATTCTGCATTCACCGCAGCACTGCAATATGTCTCTATTTCTAAATTTGCTGCAAGATTCAAGCGTACCACAACACAAAAGAAAAAAGATTCTGCGCTGCGTCCAGAATTTCTGCACATGTGCTTTGGGCATTAAATAGCCGCAGAAAAACTTGCCCAATGGCTTGATGACGCTATCAACGTTCGCTGCTCTGATCTTGATTATGAAGCTGTCAGTTAAATATATTTATGGAATATAAAGTTGAAACTTATTTGGATACCTAAAGACGTTGGAAGTAGACAGGCCAAAATAATCTTCTATATAACATTTGGTACCTTCATAAATCATGAAAAAATCAAGAACTTAAAATTTTTGGGTGAGTTTAAAAGGAAGCTGTCTTAAGAAAGAGAAAGCTTCTTAATTCAGCCGCTTCGATTGAGCATAAAGTTGTAGCTTGTAGGTTTCGTTCACAAAACGAATGCTTGTTAGGCGTGGGGCCCAATTTCGCCAAGTATTACTATTTTTCGTTTGGTAAATAAAGATTGATGAGTAAACTTTCTCTACCTACTCAAATTCGAATAAAGATGTAATTCGCAACCATATTCGAAACTAGAATAGAAATCATCATCTATTGAGAATATGTACTCTTCTTTTAAAAGCTCTGAAACTCTGAAATGGTTTGAATGAAGTCTTGTTTTTCTTAGGTAACGGCTCAGCGGGTAACGGCTCAAGCAAAGGAGGTACACTCTCACGAATTATCAACTCGCTCAAGTCTGTCGAAATGGTGTGCGAAGGAACTCACTTTGATGGCGAAATCCCCCACACGTTTATCATCTTTGGAGCTTCGGTGAGTGACACCTAAGCCCCCACGGTACGGTTTGATAATCACTTGCTCTTTTTATTTAGGGTGATTTAGCGAGGAAAAAGATTTACCCAACCTTGTGGTGGCTTTTCCGAGATAATTTGCTACCAGTGCCTACGAAGTTCTGCGGGTTCGCTCGTTCGCGTCTTACAATCCAAGAGCTTCGTGGAAAATGCGAACGCTATATGAAGGTAAGCTCATTAGACATAAGAAACATGTGAATATAATATTTAATGATCTCGAATGCAATCACAGGTCCAAGATCATGAAAAGAAGCGTTTTGAAGAATTTTGGGCCCTTAATCAGTACGTTGCTGGAAGTTACGATGGACGCACAGGTTATGAGTTCTTGGCCAAGGCAATGGAGGAGGGCGAAGGAAAGTGCACTGCTAATCGAATATTTTATTTGGCTCTGCCGCCGTCGGTATTTTCCAATGTAACGATACACATTAAGGACATCTGCATGTCAAAAAAGTAGGTAGCTCTACAGTGATGTGATGACATGACAAAGTTATCCGGGTTTAGTTATTTGGTTGCTAATGTGACAATTTCTCTTTTAGGGGCTGGAACCGTGTTATAATTGAAAAACCGTTCGGTCGCGATGCAAGTTCGTCGAAAGCCTTGAGTGACCATTTGGCGTCGTTATTCGAAGAAGACCAGATATATCGCATTGATCATTATTTAGGCAAGGAAATGGTGCAGAATCTGATGACAATTCGTTTCGCAAACAAAATCCTCAGCTCGACATGGAATCGCGAAAATATAGCATCGGTACTGATTACCTTTAAGGAGCCATTTGGCACACAAGGACGAGGCGGCTATTTCGACGAGTTTGGCATCATTCGAGACGTTATGCAAAACCATCTTCTGCAGATACTTTCTCTGGTGGCCATGGAGAAGCCAGTATCCTGTCACCCTGACGATATACGCAATGAAAAAGTAAAAGTTCTGAAAAGTATACGATCCCTAACGCTGGACGACATGGTGTTGGGTCAGTATGTAGGCAATCCGAATGGGGAGGGTGAGGCAAAACTTGGCTACCTCGACGATCCGACCGTCTCAAAGGATTCTCCAACTCCAACATATGCTCTGGGCGTATTGGAAATAAAGAATGAACGTTGGGAGGGAGTACCATTCATATTGCGGTGCGGAAAAGCGCTTAACGAGCGAAAAGCTGAAGTCCGTATTCAATATCGCGACGTGGCTGGTGACATTTTCGAGGGAAACTCGAAACGAAATGAATTGGTAATACGTGTTCAGCCCGGTGAGGCGCTATACTTTAAGATGATGACGAAATCGCCTGGCATAACGTTCGATATTGAAGAAACTGAGATGGACTTGACGTATGAGGCACGCTACAAAGACTCCTATTTGCCAGATGCATATGAAAGGCTTATTTTAGACGTATTCTGTGGTTCTTTAATGCATTTCGTGCGATCAGATGAACTGCATGAAGCCTGGCGAATCTTCACTCCGATTCTACATAGAATCGAAAAGGAGCGTATCAAACCGATCCCCTACGTCTATGGATCTCGCGGCCCGAAAGAAGCGAACAAAAAGTGCGAAGAAAGTAATTTCAAGTACTACGGATCATATGTATGGAATCGTCCAGAGAAATAAACTTGTACACATCTGCATAATTGTATAAATGTTACAATTTAGCTTATTGTTTAAGAATATTCTGGTGAAAAGCGCTTTTTTAAAAAACTTTTGTACAAAAAATAAACTTAAAAAAATACACATACACACAGCATTCATATTAGTTTTGGTGAAGGTCGCTGTTATAGCCAATTAAATATGAAAAATGTCTACAGTGTGAGTACCTATATTTTGAAATTTAAGATGGATACTAAAAAAATGTTTAAAGAGGATAACGAGTAGCTCCTTAGTCCCAAAATACTCAAATACACGGAAGCCGTTGGCGACTAGGCGATAACAGGGTTGCAAGATTAACCTTCTGGACTCTACGAGTAAAGTCTTTGTTCAAATGCCCCTCTATAGCTAAAATTTTTAAGTAGGTAATACGCATAATAATTCTTATCTCTATCATCCTTTCATTTTCAAATTTGAATATTCCTATCATACTAAAGTTTCCATTTAAACCCGCTAGGTTAAAGGTTACTATTCGAGTCTCTTTTTCATAACGAATAACCGACTCTCTAACTGAAAATGTCAAGTTTGACAGCAAGTGTCACTATTAGAAATTGAACTCACAAATTGTTGTCTATTTTCAATTTCGTTTTACACTACTTTAAATTCATTTTCCATTGAATTATGACTTCTAATGAACAACATCAAATATGGGCGAGTTACATCAAAACATTATTTTGCAACATTTTAATTGAATACAAATTTGTTTTTAGAGCACGATGGCCAACAAAAAACTGGAATCGATCTACAACCAGCTCTGCGAACTTGAGAATCTAATTTCATCGGAAGACCACGTTTGTGTTCCCAAACTATTTGAATTATTAGAAACAATAAGCGAAATACAGGAGCATCACCATTCAGTTGTACAGAATATTGTATCCAGCAAGGAATCTATTTGTGAAAAACGAGTAGATCTCGAAAATCAAATGGAATTGTTGGAGAAATCGATAGATCTTCTCAAGCTAGAAACGAATTGGAAGGAACCAAAGGAGCAGGTACTGATGGACTGATAGTATTTTAAATTTAATTGATAGGATTTAAGTGTTTAGTGTAAGTTTTCGATGGCATTTTATTTTATATTCACTTATTGTGAATTTTGTTTAAGTTACATATAATTATTGCAAAATATACGTCCCATATTATAGAAGTGTGCGTGTTTTCGTATGGTCAATGCCGGTGCTTCTTAAACGAAATAGAGTTTTACTTTTACGAGCCGTTTTCAGGAAAATTATCTGGATGAAACTGAATCATCGGCTATTGAACTGGCCATACGTCAGTGTTAATTCTATTCTAACTGTTATCAAGTCCATCAGGCGAAAGCGGAAATTGAAAGTTCAACAGTTCACTTACAACTATTTGAACACTTGCAGTAGTTCTCGCTCAGAACTTTGTTTGTAAGCTTAATGGCACTACTTCCCCTAATGAATTGTTTAAGACAGCATCTGAGTTAGCTGAAGTGAACGCCCATCTAAAGATCATGATTGAAATTGTGAAGAAAATCTGATCCGTCTTTTCACGGTTGTTAAGATGAATTTACGATGTAAGGTCTGTTTCCAGAATATAGTGAGTTCGAACATAAAACTAACATTTTTTTGGAAAGAATGGCCAATAAACAAGGAATAAAAGCATCAGGGAAATGAGCTACATTCTGACAATCAACCACTACGGAAAAAACCTTTGAAAGTAAGCCATATAAAAATTGATCTGCCACAGTTCGCAACCCTTGAAATAAGCACTCCTCCAGAGTCGACAGCAAAAACATCGTGCAGCTCCATTGGTGAACTGGGTTACCAAGAACTATTTCTATTGTTAAGTACGTGCCAATTGGAATGTTTATACCGTATGCACATGCCGCCCTACAAATTTTTGCTACATACACATTCAAATCAGCTGTAAAGGTGACAGCTTTTCCAATTATTACATCAAGGAATTTGTTAAGAAAAAACTCGTAAGTTTCTCAGTGGAGGGGTAATATCTTGCTCTACCGATGCCGCTCCCTTTTACGAATTTTTCGAGTTAAGGAACAGCATTGATTAAAAATACGTAAGACTTAAAAGTAAAGGAACAGACCTTTCTTCTCAGCCTTATGATACCATTGGTGAAAAGTTTTTTTTAAGCGCAAACTGAACACTTTTGGAAAACCCCCTTCCAGCTTAATTATGTAAAGAGAGACACTGCACATGATTGAAATCAAACTGTAGTCATTTTGTAATACAAATTTATTTTAATCCTATAACATAACCGCATATAATAAATTATTGACAAGCATTATAGTTAACATACGTATACTAAGTAAAATAAACCCTAATCGAAGAATATGTACAAAAGTTATTCTAAATCGATTTCCATTATTTTGTCTAGGGGACTGTGACTTTTAGAAACCGTCGCGGGTCACCAATCTTAGGATCAAATCTCACAACGACCTGATCGTTTCCCGCTTCACCAACTTCAAGGAATGAATTCCAATCGGCTAGAAAGTAAAATCCGTTCTTCTTTGGGGGTGGCGATGGATCTTCAGTAACGGGATCCGGTCCGCCAAATGAGTCCTCCAAATCAGTCAATGAACCATTTCTGGACTCCTCTGTTGTTGATGAGGGCTCTTCTGTTGTAGTTGTGGTGGTCGTTGCATCACCCTCTGTGGCATCTAAATCTAAGTCTAAATTAAATCGCGTCGGATCAGAGGGAGATTCAGTGGCACTTTGTCGTTTAATGGTATTCTTTTCAGTATCTGCAACATTGATCACGGGATCAGGACCCTGTGCTCGAATGCGGCTACTCAAGTTGAAATTTCCCAAGTCAACTGTTTTAAGCATGTCAGCGGTGAGACTCACATTGAGTCGTTCCAGTTCACTTAGGTTGTTTAGAAGTTTCGTAAGCTGGGCCAAATCCTCTTGATCCTGGAGGTTGTTTGAATCGGAATCGTTTACATTGGTGTCGATTCTTTTGATTGGCTGTTCCTTGAATTTTTCAACCGGAGCAACGGATTCGGGCTTACTGCTCGATATACCGTTATCTTCTGGTTTAATCTGCTTTCGCTTGCGGCTTACGATTCCAAATCGATTAAGGTATTGCTCGATCTCAGGCTGAACACGGATCTCCTCGCCGATATTAAGTGGTTTAAACTCAAGATAGGCTCCTCGATCGGGTTTGGGCGGTAGAGTTCTTGTAAAATCGGCGATATCTATTGTTCCGGGGTATCGATTTGATTGTCTTATAGTGCTTGAAATCGCTGGCTTAGAAGCCTGTTTGTAATCCTCTAGTTTGAAGCCCTTTGTCGCCTGAGTTTGCATAGCCATTCCCATGTTCTGAAGCATTCCCGCAAGATCTGGCATTGGATGGAATTTCTGTTGAGGATTATTCCGGCGGTTGAATTCACCTTCGAGTAGTGACCAGTCGGTATCCTTTGCGCTATAGGAACTACTGTAGCGTGTCGATTTGTTTTCTTCTTCTATATCGGGAAGCAGTGGCAAGCTTGTTACAGGTACTTGCACATCAATTTGGGCAGTGGTTACTTGCGGCATTTTAAATGGTTGAGCTGGATGGTAGGTGGTTGGATTCGGATTTAATTTCTCCTTCAAACGGAATGACGGCTTGTAAGTAGTAGCAGCTAGATTTCCGATTTCGACGATATCAACCTTGCCTGAAGCAACGGTGGCCGGTGTTTGGAACTTCTGCGGCTGTGGGAGTGAGTATGAATCAATGACCTTGGTGATCGGTGGTCGGGTATACAGTTCCTGAAAGAAGGTGAAATTAGTAAAAATTATTTAAAAGGATACGGATAGAGTTTTACTTGCAAATTTTCCTCTGTGCTGTTGTCGGAGTGGTAAGGCAGTACAAGCATCAGAGCTCGCATATTACTAGCCCGACTTATGTCGCCAATTTGAAGACTTTTTTCATACTCCTCTTTGGTTACCTGCTCGAAAAGGTCCTCGATTTCGCCCCTAAAATAAAAATTGAGATAGATTATGTTCGAATATGAGAAGTAGCTGCTGGAAAGTTGTATATAAAGTGATTAAGTAGCCTTATCTATTGTAAAGTACAACGATCAGTGAATACAATTGCGATAACGATGATGACATCAAAAGGCAACGCGTGGCTGGTCACTAATTTAAGCACGAAAAACTCACAGGCAGTGTAATCCTAGATCCTACGCATTTTCAAGAATGAATTAAAGGTGCTTCCAGTTTTCAGAATTAAGAAATAAGTGCCTCCTCTGATGCGTTAGGTTCATGAGTTGGCCATTTGTCATGACGATGAGTTCCGAAAAAAAGGAAAAAAATCATATTTATGCAACAGAGCATATGAGTTAGGCGGGTGCTGCTAAGCCGGTAGCTACTCCAGGAAAGAGATTGGAAAAGGTTGAAAGAACATGTCAACGCAAGGGGAAGGCAAGGCTAAGCCTAAATAAAAGCCTAAACTAAACTAAACTTACTAAATCAGGAAAAAACAACTTCGGCAATGATAACCTGATGAGCCTTACGAGTAGATAAACGTGGGGTTGGGTCCTTTTGATATTTGATGCTCACCAAGAGCGGAACGGAAGAAACAATCGCTATGGCGAACAAAATAGTAAGCAGGGCAGAATGCAGTCATGTATATTGTTGTCACGTCATTACTATCGATCCAACAGGAAAGGACAAAAAGCGTTTTTAGAGTGTTGCAGATCAATTCACTTTTAAATGTTTTTTGCCAATGCCTGACAATCATCCAAAAGTACGACTGTCCTCAAAAGCTTTATAGCTAAGGCGTTTGCATCCAACATATAGGTGAAAAATTTGCCTCAAAAGTAGTAAGATTACAAAAACGGTTTACAGACCTAAGGTCCTAAATTGTTACCAACTATATATTTACTTATTATTAGCCTAGTCCCTGTTGTTCCACGCAGTTGCGAAGAAGTTTCCGGCACCTAAACCTTGTGCTTACGATGGGCAGAAACATATGTAATTTAAAGCTAAATCAAAAGAGGTAGGTAAGGCATTCCCTTGAGAGTTTAATAAATAAAGTAAGTATTATTATTATTATTTATTAACCGACTATACATAAATGTAAAGGTTAATGTAAAATAGCAGCACTAGCTTAGGCTTACGGCTGGACGCATAAACTAAGTAGTACATACTTGTATAGGTTTTAAATTATATACTGTGAGTCCTCGAAGTGTCAAGTAGAGCGTAGTTGTTAAAATTGGGTGCTGAAAGTCCTACTTTACTTTGCTTTGCTGAGAACGAATCTAAAAAAAAATGGCCTATACATGACGACCAATATTTTCATGACGAAAGATGAGTCTCTCAGTTTCAGTGATGTAAGTGTCTTTTTTTGGATAATGACTAAAGATTAGGGGTTCGCTTCAATGGCCTTAAATTTAACCCTGCTAACTCAACCTGTTTTTAAATAGTCGAAATTTAATGAGCCCAACATACGTTAACATTCCAGTTCTACAAACGATAAGCATGCACGTCAGATCTTTAAAAAAATATGTAGAGATAAGATTGCTGTCATCGCCATAGAATGAATTGGATTAGAAGTTTCAAACAGGAGGTTATGCCTGAAAAATAAAATTAAAAACATCAGACCCCCATGCAAAGCAGAGGGTTGGAAAACAAGAGCAAAAATGATACAAATTTGGACAGTCTTTTAACCAGAGACAAATCATATATACATACAAGTCAAATGAAATCATACATTATGGTTTGTCTCTGCTTTGAACAAGCCAATGTGAACGATGTTATATTCCATTCATAGCGCCATCGATAGGCCTTTCACACGAATGAAAAATTTCAATGATAGGTAGGTAACTTATACGCTTTGATTTATTTAAATTTAAAAATAGGAAGCGCTTAGTGAAAGACCCTTTATATTTAATTAACTTGAAGCCTGAAGTTGTATTTTGTATGGCAGTCTGGCAGCACAATTTGTCAACGTACGCGCGCCTTAACGCAATAATTGTGATTTGGCATCAGAATCAAATAAATTAAAGGCATTTTCCATAAATCCTTGCAAAGGAAAGATCGGACTTGTGGTATTTTTATATATTTAGAGTACTGTCTAAAAATTGTCCAACTATTATACAATCTTTCATTAGAGTCAACGTCCTTGACGCAATTTTTAAATTTTGCACGTCGTCGCTCTGCAATCTCCGACGAATCTCTGCAAGGTTAAAGGTCATAACCAATTTAAATGTACAGGGTGATAACGGGTGTCAGAAATCAGAATTTTGTGCATTGAAATCGGCTGCAACAAGTTAAGCCTTAAATGAGCTTAATGGCTTGTATTTCGTTGTACATAAAGGGTGTCCCATAATTCATTCAAAATGTAATGGATACGGATACTACAGTATGTACTCTTTTATTGAAATTTTCTATGACCGTTTCGCATAATTGTAGCTGAATTTCATTAATACCTCCCTTTCCCCGAACTGTCAGCTGTTTGTTATGTTATTTTTCGTTGGCATTGCTGTACTATTAAATGGCGTAAAACTCAAATTTTTGCGCGAATTATGTGACACTCTTTATATATTACATTAAATATTGAATAAACCTATACTCTTGCAGATAGCTTACCTAGTCAACCTGGGTAACGAGGGATCTGATTGAAGAATCTTATGAACTTGATCGATTGTGGCTGCAACATCAGGCGTCGATTTTGTTTTCCCCGGCAATACATTAAGCGATTGTAGATCATCTGAATATTTTTCTATTGCAGGATATGCTGATATCTGATGGAGAATAGCTATCCCCATCATTATCCGTAAACATGCCTCTCTATAAATCATTTTTATCTGGAAAAAAAATATCCAACTGTTATATTCACACAACTTTTAGGTATCAATAGAATAAATTATAAATATAGTCTCAACTGGTTCTCATTAAAGCTAGCTAACGTCCTTGACATCGTTAAAGTGCAGAAAGTACCTGCATTTTGTAATTGACAGCGATTTGATAGGCTAAAACATTCTAGCACACTATTAAGTCAAACCACATGCTATAATGCTGTCCGCTTGAGCATGGCATGTGGTCGCATTAAAGTCTAATAATAAAAGTGTAAAGCAACACAAATGTGACCGCAAAGGCTAACTATTACAAGGCCTACAGCTTCTTCAACTTGATACTCTACCTCTGCATCTATATAACCCATAAATGTGATATTAAAAACGACACACTTCCTTATGAGAATAAAGATAATTGCCTGGATAATCATAACGAAAAATCTTTGTCATTATGATTACGTATTGTGTAGTAGTTGTATTGTAATGTATGTAAAAAACGTACAATGCCGCCATTAAAGAGCTATATATATTATTTAAATTGTTTTATGTTAGTTATATAGAGATACCTACTCGTACATACTTGAAAATTGGAATCATAGACTCTGAGACCCCCAACTCACAATCCTCTTGCCGTTGGCCCCCTCAGTTTTTTTTCAAATTCGCCATTTTGTATTCCTATCGGTGTTATGTCAAATATGAATCCGTGTGACATGCAAAAACATACAAAAAATACAAAAATAAATGCTACCAACCTCGGCAACCGTGGGGAAATGTGAAAGAGTTCGGGAATACCACATTTTAGCATAACTGAATGCCATTGGTTAGTTATTATAAATTTTTGAAAGGTGAATAATTTTATTTGTGTGGTTAAAAAAGCTATCTAAAGGAGATGTTTTATATACTAGAAATATATTGGGACAAATATGGTTGTGTATTTCCCGCTTTTGGATATAATTAACTTCGATTTCGTGTGTAAATTTTTCGTAAATAATAAGGAAAATTTGCTCAAAATGTTTTTATTTTACCTCAACCAACCTACATTCTTAATTTTTCGCAAATATTTTAAGCAAATGTACACTTTTTCCTAAAAAAAATTATTATTCACACGTAACGAACAATTTCAAATTTAACGGATAAAATTCTATGAACGCTGCAAGCCACTTTGCCCAAAGCGGAAGTGGCATATGCAAGGTGCGAGTGTATTTGTTTTTGAAGTTACGTGACCAGTGCTGCCACTAAAATAAAATGAATCCGGTCAAATCTGACCGAATGACCGATTTTTATTTTTTTCAATTCGGTCAGAAAATCCGGTCAAAAGATAAAATAAGATTTTTTGACCAGAATTCCGGTCAAAAATGGAATAAAATAATATATTTTAACAAAAAATATATTATATTATAATATGTATTTAACTAATCTTGGATTTAGTAAAACAAAAAACAAACAATTCATTGAAAAGCTTTGCATCACAATGTTTTGCAGAAAAAGGAACTTTTCACTCCACTTCGGCGTTTGAAACTCGTAAAACCAACACCGAAATTGCAAAATATGTTAAAACGTCTTTACTTCGGTCTTGTTTGAATGCACACACCCAGTCACAGTTGGTGGGAGTATTCAAATGAGACTGGTTTCTGTATGAACTTGTGAGTGTGTTCATTAAGTATTGCCAAGTATTATTCAAAGTTTAGAAATCTATCCTTTATCTAGTCATAGAACAATATTATTTTTCCGGTCCAAAAAGGTTTTTCCGGTTAAAGAATTTTTTCGTTCCGGTTAGAAATCGGTTAGACCGGATTTCAAAATTTTCTCCGGTCAGAGTGAAGAGATTTCGGTCAGATATAACCGGAATCCGGTCAGAGTTGCAACACTGTACGTGACATTTGTCAATACGAATTTCTATGTAACAATACAAGCGCACTTAGCATTTGCCACCCCATAGAAATATAGCTTGTAGGCTACGTAACGGGAAATCGGCCGAAGTTGGTGGTCTCAGTATTGTCTCTGGTCTCTGGTCTCAGTATTGTCTCTGGTTGACAGTGCTGCCGTTTGTTTATTACTTCAACAAAAAAAAAAATATAATTGTTTGGAAACATCATTTAAAATGTCTTCCATTCTCCTGTTTATTTTTAAAATATGTTATTTGGTCTTCTTCTGCGTTCAAATGCATCTGCAGGACATACTCGACAGCAAACATTAAGTTTTCCCGATCGTAAATTAAAACTCTTTTCAATTAACACTTTTCTTTTTATTGTGAGATCCGTGCTATATTTCCTGCTTTCACAATCAGGTTAACTAAATGACAATTGCATCTGTAAATTGTTTGTACAAAAATGTGAAGGCTACCGTAAGTCAGTTTATTCAACTCTTCGTGCAACGAAACTAATTATTCGAAAGACGGCCGAGATGAATTGAGAGCATAAGGTAATTGCCAGTTTGTCTCAGCGGTATATTATGTATAAACCAATTATCCAGCACAAGCGTAATACCAATTTACGAATAGATTATATAAGAGAATCTTAACAATCCGTATTCTGTGATGTTCGAGCTTATTTGTTGCGATCACGAATAATGCAAGCGGCTGTGAAAAACGGAACACCAACAACGAGATACACGGCATCTACCCAGCATATAGCTGCCATGCAGCATTCACTTACAGCGGTCTTCTCTTTGCACCGGGTTTCGCTGAAATTTGCAATAAGTAGCAGCCTCTGCTATTGCTACAACCTTTCACCTAAGATCGTAATAACAGACCGCGGGGTTTCATGTAAACGGTGATTACTTAACATTTTATTAGCGGTCATTTAGCTAGGTATAGTTCACGGTTATAGTGCCCACGATACATTTATATAGACCAGTACCCTCTAGGTCGCCATTACCTCATGTGTGGTCAGAATGTGTCACTAATGGTTTAACGACTTTATGGTACAACACCGCATAGAGTTCTCCCTCATCTGACGGCGGTATTGGGCGATGTCCGTCACTCTCTGTGTAAGTAGGATAGAAGATTCTTGATGCTTCAGTGAAGTTAGCAGCCAAGGCCGCGGCCTGCTCGCTCTGGCTAAAGGCGGTAAATGTTACTAGCGGCATTTTCATGCTTTGTGCCACACGGTAGGCGCCATGAAACAGTATCGGCATCCAGTCCATTGTGCCATGAGGGGCACACAATTCAAAAATATGCAATGAGCCGGTGGGATAATTTAATCTTTCATCGGCCTCTAGTATCATCTGACGGCTGATTGCTAGTAGTGAGTTCAACTTTCGATTTTTTGATACTAAACCGATCGCCGTCCTAAATAAATAAGTTCATGGTTAAGGGATTATTTATTCAAATCTCAGGTCCATTCATATACCAAGATCTCATTTCCTTGGTCATTGTCTTCATTATTGCGGCAGCGACTATTTCGTCCGTTTGCTCGTTGACTATTATCAGGCTGCTTTGGTCAAGGAGAATGTGATCTAAAAAGACGTTATGGTCGTCGACATAGTTCGCTTCTTCTTTGAACTGAGTTGCTTGAAAAATCATGTTTTCCTTGACTAAATGTTTTACGGTGAACTCTTTAGCTTTCGCTTGCGTCGAATCCTGGATGTCAGCGAGGAAGTATCCATCGTATTTTTCCCAAACAATTGGATCGGACATTGTTTTTTTTTTTTTTTTAATTTATCATGCAAAAGTTTGAGTGACAGAAATTATTATTAAATTGTTTATGTTTATTTTTATTTTTATAAGTATGGGTTCAATTTGCGTATTTTTCTCCATTGACTCTCTGACTCCCTCCTTTAAGAGACTAATCGATCTCTATACGATTAACTGAGGAAGACGAAATGATCAGAGGTGGGTGCAGTGACTAACGTGATTGAAACGCCTAAAAAATCAATTTACAATTCATCCTCGAAATTGGAAAATCGACGTTAATTGGAATACTGACCTAAACGTAATCTTTGTACCTTTTTGATAAAATATCAGTGTTTTTTTCATCGAGTATGATCTTTATAAAGCGTCTCCCCATTTTTGTTCAATGTTTTTCCGGTATTTGGTTTTGGCGTAAAGCTCACGAGCAACACTAGTTCTCTTTGAATCTTTCACGCCCTATAGTAAGTAGGTTCGCGAACGCGCTTTGAATGCAAGGCAATCGATATAAATCGATCGCAATCGCACAAAGTCTATACACATACTCATCAAAAATGACAGATAAAGAGAAAATTAGCAAAATAACGAGTAACGAACAGTTCCTCTCTTGGCTCGAAACAGCTCGGAGAATTTCAAAAGGCAAGTTCTGATAAATATGTCAAATCCACAAAGTTGGCAAGAAACAAAATCAAAATCTGTTTTGAAAATCAATTGCGCACAAAAATTTAATATATTGAAATAGAGTAGATTTGGCTGTTGTCGAATGTTCTCCCAGAACTTTTCATACGTTGCAAAAGGTGAGTTATATATTTATTTGCAATTATGGATTTGATGTCAAAGATGAAAGTGCCTCAAAGTAGCTCGAAGTCTATACACGTACTTGGAGATTGGAGTATATTTGTCGCTCTCTGAGAGAATTACTCTCAATTTTTTTAGTTTGACAGATGTTTAGTACTCAGCTCGGAAAAGTACTCGAATAGACCTTGTCTTTCAATAGTAACTTGACAACTTCAAACTTTCAGTGTGAACGCACCCTTAAAGCCCGTATGACACTACATTCTTTCTTCACTTAATGCTGAAAAGTCAGCGGTGAGTAAAGGAGACTAAAGTCAAGTTTTCAAACGAATTTGATTTTAAATTATCTGGAAATGTCAAAAACAGCTGCTAGCAGCTGAAAAATGTGATTTGAATACATTTTTAATGCATTTTTTTTTATGTTTCTACATTAATAAAGTTAATTCTCCTATCGAGAATTTTCGCTCTAATTTTTCGTACTGCTCTAGTTTTATTTTAAAAGCAGAAAAAATGCAAAAAAAAAAATGGAGTGTCATACGTGTTTAAACGGATTACCGAAGTGAGGCCTATTTTTTTGAGCATCGATCTCAGCAAAGCAAAGTAAAGTAGGATTTTCAGCACGCAATTACAACAACTACGCTCTACTTGATACTTCGAGACTCGCAGTAGTTGTTGTAGTATGTAAGCTGAAAATCCTACTTTACTTTGAGATCGAAGCTAAAAAAAAACACGACTAATGTCAAAATATTCAGTAAAATCAACATTTTCATCATGGTTTTAAGTTTACAAATAATTAAAATTTACTAAAGAAAATCCGGTTCGGTGGTCCCAACTTTAAGAGCGTTAACGCCAACTTTCATCGCAAAATCATCTTCAGCGATGAAGCGCTTTTTTGGTTAAACGGCTTCGCCAATAAGCAAAATATGCCTTACTAGACAGGTGAAAATGATAACCCTCATGTGCTTCATGCAACAGCACTTTATCACTGTTTGGTGCGGTTTTCATGCCGGTGGCGTCATTGGGCGGTTTTTTTTCCTCGATGAAAATTACCGTCACGTTACGGTAAAAGGTACAGCGATATGTTGGAACGTTATTTCTGTGAGCAATTGAATGATTTGTTCATCAGTGTTGGAACCACACAACAAGACGGTGCCACAAGCCACAAAGCGGGTGCAACAATCAAGTTATTGAAGTTCCACTTCGGTGAACGTGTTTTCTCGAGAAACGGATCCGTCTATTGGCCGCCGAGATCGTGTGATTTAACGCCTTTTGACTTTTGTATGGGTCTACATTGAGTCATTGGTCTATGCCAACAAGCCGGCGACGTTAGTGGAGCTGAGAGCCAATATTGAACGAGAAATAGCGGCCATATCGAAAAGTGGGTTCATCGTATCGACCGCTACATACGTTCCCGTAGTGGACATATGAACGAAGACGAATTCCATTCATAAATGTTTTGATAGTAATTCAAGACAATAACATTTTTTTTTTGGATATCTCAAGAAGTTTGCGTTTTATTTAAAAGAGAAGTTGTCAAGTCCTTAATGAAACACACTTTACATATTGAATTTAAAAATTTTCAAAAAGCTTTTGTGTTCGGGTCTTTGGTTTTCCGAAAGAAAATATTGTAATTGCTTTTTCACAGTCACCGCCAAATAAGTTGACGGAAGACCAGGGGTCAAATCGCGTCATCCGTTAACGAGCCTTACGTGACGGAGTTCGTTTTTGTTTCACATGTAAAATCAACTTAATTCCGTGAACGTATAGCTCGTTCACGGAAGTGGCGATCTGACCCAAGTTGTCTACACAGGCCCTTCGAGACATTGGGGACATTCGAATACCTACAGTTCACGTAAAACGTCAAATGAAATTGAGTTGTTTTTATATCATTCCCGCGGTATATTTTGAATTTTGACACTTCGAAATGCCAACTGATCTGCAGCAGGATATCCCCATTTAATCAACCCACCACATGCGTTGTAGTATAATCCAACATGCGTTAATTGTGTTTGAGCGAACAAACAAGGCCTACTCTACCTTCTACCCTCCAAACAAAGTGCACTTGTATGACATCGGTCTGCTCATTATATTTAACACTATTTTGAGCTGTCTTTATTACCACCAATGTGTAGTGGTAATGATAAATCCGCTTCTTAAGTACCTACGTGCGGATGAATGACTACATATTGAGGTCTTACGCGTTACTGCTCATTTATTATTCTGATAGTTATAGCTCAATTAAGCGCCAATTATAAGAACAGATATGGTTAAATTTGACTGTATAACCCGAATTTCTCTTTGAATGACCTCATGTCGTCGTTGCCAGTAACTGCAACTTTTGAGCTGTGGATGCAGCTTAATTTGTTGGTTTATGCGTACACAGTCTTTCACCTATCAATTTAATAGCTAACAAGTGTTATTATGTACCCAACCTAATTAAATAAACAATAATTGCAAACATTGAGGTTCGAATGGACTTGCTGCAAGTCCAGTTCGCAAGCCAACACTTTTGTTTTCCAAGCAAAATAAACATCTCTGCGTTACCACGTACCTCTCGATTTGTATCTGTGTAGCGTACGAGTATTATTCCAAAGCAGTTGGATGAAGGCTTGTCCTCCTTCCGTTCGATATCACTTTTGTACCACTCAGCAGCTCACTGTCGCAGGGACATTCTTCAAATATGCACCTAGGCTTCGGAAGAAATTTTTGTTTTCTTTTCTCACACCTTCACTTTCGTTGGTATTTCAACTCGAAAACTACTCGGTTTGTTATTGACAGAAATAATTTCTCAATAATTTCTCACATACAATTAATGAGTGACACAAATTTTAATCACAACCACAAAAAATTGACACAAAAATCAATTTTTTTCTTTCTTTATTTTGACTTTCACCGCCTTCGTTGCCGATCAATTGAATTGGCCTAACACTTTGGTATGCGGCATGGAAAGCAACAGTAAATGGTGCAACTACCCCGTGCTTCACTATGCGGAGCTTTACTTTGTCTACTGACTACAGAAATGATTGCTTATTCGCGGACGTGCGATATGCGTTATTTCGCTGACAGATCTCATAAAAAATACTTTGATCTTTCTTGCAACCGCACGCAAGGTTCGTCAGGCGCTAATGGAAATGAACGCCAGTGGTGTTTGTGTACATCAACCCGGGTTGAAGTTAGTGCCCGAACTGAATGCGGACTCTGCAGAGCTAAGCCAAGTGAGGTACAAATTGTTTGAAAATTCAAGTGGGGCTCGCGATCGCTTTAGCAGAGCTTCAGTTTGCACCTGCGAGCTGCAATGCTCCCTATAGAAAATTGAAGAGGTACTTTTAAGAGACAGATTGTGTCTCTAAGAGAAAAAACTTGTTTTTTACTATACACCTTTCGATCTATATATCGAAATCGATTTTGTTTATTGCATAATTCTTTGGAATGAGTATACCAAGCTAGTTATGCTTGGATTAGAGAAGTTCGAGTTCGGAAGCCTTGGTCGGACTTTGAATGAAATTCGTTACCAATGAACGAAATTTATGATAATTTGAATATTATGTGTGATGTGTGAATTGGATAATATTCGGAAGTGAACTGAGTTTCTGTTTTTTGTCGCCTAGAGCTTAGTCGTTGAAATTGTGGGCAAGGGCAAGGTAATACTATCGAGTGGTTGCATTTTAAATTTTAAATGATTGGCTGAAACTGTGTCGCATTATTTTTCAAACGTGCATTACAAGGTGATGAGTTTCCTTGAATGATTTATGCATTCTGCTTTGAGTGGAGCTACTGCTGTTACCAATCAATAGTATAGATGAATTTTAAGTTTCCTTTTATTCATAATGTATGATTCCTTGGGAAATAGTGGGAAACACTGAGGCACTGAATTACCAACTTAATATTCTCCATATTTTATTTAAACATAACAAATGCGGCGATTCAAGCGCAATTCAGGCTATAGGAATGTTGAATCGTTTTGGTAAGTTTTGTTAAAAAAAGCGGACTTGCTTTCTTATTAAAAACATTTACATTTGCATTACATACGGTGCGCACAGATGAGAATGTGGCTGCTGTAGTCGAGAGTGTGCGACTCGATTAACCATTAACTCGCATCAACTCGGCATAATTTCTCTTCGAAAATGAGGCTGTGAACAACGTTTCGGTCAACGGTAGGCGTTATTAGCCATGTTAACCGAGCATTTTTTTTAACTGAAATTGAAGACATGGACTTGGACGACACCCCTGGTTCATGTAGGATGCCACACAGCACATGCCACAATCGTCCTGTTGCGCACCAAATTTCCAAATCGTGTGATCAGCCGTCTTGGCGATGTAAATTGGCCTCCTCGGAGCTGCGATTTGACCCATTTGGACTTTTTTTGTGAAGGACCGATGTTTTTTTTTTATATGGACAAAATCAGATGTTGACCTAACTCACGAACGCGTTGACTAATTTCGTTCAAACTTTAGATAAACCAACTGCACGACCATACAAACAAACGCTAAAAAAACATTCCTAAGCTATCATCAAGTAGTAGCCTATGTCCTTTCTTTGGGCAATACGAATCCAGAAGGCCCAAAATAGTGAAAATCGAGTTGACTCGCTCAAATTTGGATATTCCGGAGTTGAGAAAACCGAGAGTTGTTCAACTTTGGGTTCGCTCAACTCCCCGAAATAGTAGACGTTAACTTCTGGTTTTATGTGAAATTTTATGTATTTTATTTTTGAGGACATAAACTAAAAATAATTTGTGAAATTGATATTATGTTTATTTATTATTGAGGAGATTTTGGTCCATGAGAGACGTCAATACAAGATGTTACAACATGTTGGAGTTGAAAATGGGACGACCGTGACTTTATTTATCGTTTTCGTCTCTCAAAGCGAACGACATTGATGGTGCTGCAGATTGGCAATCGTCTGATTCAAGCAGCGAAGATTACATTAATGCAACTCGATTTTGAATTTTTAGCAGTGCTGTTCTCTCACAGAAGGCATAAGAAACCACATTAAAAAATGTTCACAACTGCGTCGCATTACATCCACTATTTCCATAAATTGCAACCATTAGTTAGTTATAAATAAATAAATAGTTAACACAACAGGTCCGTCAGGACCATAGGCCTAGTCTGTTATAATAATTCGTTTGGTGAGGGTAAGAGACCACCTGACGCCCTAGCTTCCATGCACCTACTGATTTTAACTGGTTATTTACAAGAAACTTTTTGCAACTCTGCAGCAAACTTATAGGAAATGTCCTTTTAGCTGTCGGTCTATTCCTTAGGAGCTAGAGGGCACATTACATTACAATATATTATACTAGAAACAACGCACAAAATTCAAATCAAAAGTTGAAACTGACATTTTTTGTGTCACCTGCCACAAGTATCCAAGGGATATTTCGGAAAGAGCAAGTACGCCAACTTTTGAATTTTAACTGAGGAGTTGAGAATTAAGGTAGTGCCTAAAAACAATTTTCAACTTGCCGCTCAACTCTCTCTTTCAAGTCAACTCCGAAATTGGTCAACCTCGGAGTTATCGGGAAGTTGAACCATAGTGAATAAAATGGCCCTTAATGTCCATCAATTTGGCTTTATTGGAAGGATAATTTTATGCCAATAATGTTTAAATATGATTTCGGGCATGTCGCCGCCGCGGCTGGTTCAAATAAAGCCAAGTCTAGAGGTCCAATTTTCAAGACCTTTTTCGAGCATTTGGGGCTGTATGTCGGCAATAACGCCACGAATGTTGGCTTCCAAGTCCCCTAACGTTTCTGGTTTGTTGGCGTAGGCGAGCCACTTCACATATCCCCAAAGAAAATAAACCAATGGTCTCAAATCACACGGTCTTGGTGGCCAATTGACAGGTCCATTCCGCGAAATTATGCGCTCATCGAATGTTTCCTTCAATAAATCGATTGTGACGTGCGCTGTGTGGCATGTAGCGCCGTCTTGTTGGAACCACATCTCATCCACATTCATGCCATCTAATTCGGGAACAAAATAGTCGGTTATCACGGCCAATTGCTGTGCACGGTGGCGAATCGATTCATTCGGGTCCTCGGCAATTGTTTCTTCGGTGCGCACTGTTCGACGTCTCTCCGGATGCGTATTATCACATAGAATTAATTGCTCTGATGGACGATTATGTCGACCGTAAAATGAACAGAGCTGGCGCTAAACTTCGCGAACTGAACCATTATTTTCGAAATAAATTTGAACGATTTGCAAGAGTTGTTCATTTGTCAACCTGTTCATGATGAAATGGCAAACCAAACTGAACATAAATGACATTAGAGTTGCCAGATGTGACCACAAAATGTCAGTTTTATCTCTATTCGAAAAACCAACCACTAAAAAAAACACCCTTTACATACCTAATTTAAGGTTTAGCCTTTAGGATATAAGAATAGACTACAAAACAAAGTTCAGTAACTCTGTCCTAAGTGCTGTAAAGAATTTACCGACACAGGTATTATTACAAATACTTGGCACTGAGTCGCACAAATACGAGTGTAAGTAAATAGTTAAAATTAAAACTAAACTATACCCTACGATCAAACAACAAGAAATAGTCGTTCAGTCTTTCAAACTATTTTTCACGGATCTTCAGCTGAGCTCATTAAGTTGGTGTGTCAAGAGTCCCCTAAGCTCTTTTCGTGCACACACCCATTTCCAAAATCTGATGTGCATCTGCTATTGCCTATGGAGGTAAATACTCGCCCACCACCATGGAAAATACATTAAAAGCCTGCACACCTCAAGACATCAACTGTCATTTAATATCAAACAAAAAATATACAAAAACCTGTCATTAAGATTGACCCCACTGTATGACATTGATTCTATGCTGCGATGAGAAAAAAAAAAATGAGGGCATATTAAGTCATCTGAAAGTGGTTTAACTATTCGTCTTGGTCTACATCTGCAGGTAATTTACATAACAAGCAGTCAAAACAGAAACAAAATACAAATGTGAAAAAAATGACAAATCCAATGACTCGTTGGTAAAGTTGTCAACACAGATACCGGTAGTTCGACAGGTAGTTGCGGATGCCTTTTACTGGCTTACTTCCTACGGTCTTTCTGTGGAAAAGAAGAACTTGCATAACCTTTTACGTCTCCGTTGGTGTTTCTTCATCTCCCTTTCTGTTAACACAAACACGGCCAGCAGCACGGTTTATTTAGATTACTTTTCCGCAAAAAGCAAAGTGACACTTCAACTTTCTCTTTATGGTTATCTGCTCATGCTAGGTAAAGCATGAGCATTACGAAGCTCTCACGAGTCACGACTCATCGCAGTACGAGGGCTTAGATAACCGAGGGTTTTGTCTGCCATCCCCAGCTAATGGCCACGTCGTTCGTGTCATAATATTGTCGTTAACTCGCAAGGTCGGCCTGTTTCGGATGACGATGAGTATCATAGCCATTCCCCTATTCCTCCCACTGTGTACGTTGCGCAATTGCATCGACTTTAGGTGAAAATCACTTCATTATGCTAGCGCGGTATAAACACCTTCTTCGACGAGTTTGTCAACTTTTAAAATGGTCAATTGGAATGCAAATGTCTCAGCATCTGATGGTCAATATAAGTTGAGGCTTCTGCAGAAAAACAAGAAAATTAACTTCCGCCTGCGGGACGTTTAAAGCGACGACTGTAGATGGCTTCAGTTTATAGTGTTGCTTGGCCTTGCTTTCGATCTCTTTGTGCCGAGTTATCTCTACTTACATACATTTAATTTCTCTACTCGTTTAGCCAGTTATTGTACCGTATGGACAACGAAAATCAGGAAGAGCTCCGGAGAAATTATAGCTTAGGTATTTATTGCATTCAGTTTGTTGGAGAGTTGGTATAGGGTTTTCCAATGAGAGGTGTAATTGTAATTCACCCGCTATTTCGGTAGCTGTCACTTTCGAAGCTTTTATTCTTTGACATTTGAGAAGTAGAAACTACGCCATTACTAAAAATGGAACGATACACGCTTCAACAACGCATTGAAATTATTAAAATTCACTACAAAAAAGGTGAAAATCTTGCAGTCAAAACCATTGCAACGAAACCATTGATCTTCTACGGGAAAAGTTTCCGGAACGTCTTATCTCTCGAAGAGGTGATCACAATTGGCCACCGAGATATTGTGATTAAACACCTTGCGACTTCTTCCTTTGGGGCCAAAATAAGGTCTACGACAACAGCCGAGCGTCGATTCAAGACCTCAAAAATAAAATTCGTGAGGCTATCGAGGACATAGGGCAGCCACTTTGCGATTTGGTTACGGAAAATTTAATGAAAAGGATAGGATATGGTCCTGTATGCGTGCTCGTGGTGGCCATTTGGCTTATGTTGTTTTCCATTATTAACGGCATACCTTCCTCTTTATTATGAAATAAACATCCGATCATTTATCTCAAAAAAATTGCATTTATCTGTGAATACCAAAATAACACCTCTTATTGGAAAACCCGTCATATGGTAAATTTGTTTGTTTCGCCGCAATTTCGTCAGTGGAGTGGAGTTGCCACTGCAAAATTTAACCAAAGTATTAAAAAGTTTTAGTCTTACTACTTTTTTTATGTTGTCCTAAACTGCCCCGTCCTAAACTGCCCCCTCTCCCCTAGTTTCATATTTTTAATATTTAATTTAATTTTAAACGTTTACCTAATTTGAATTATATTTTTGTTTTAACATTTTTTTTTTTCAAATGCTAAATTGTTCTTATTTTTTTGTTTTACATTTGTTTATTTCAAAAAAGCTGAATAATCAGATTTTTATTGCTTTAAATTTGGAAGTCAGAATTTTGTAAGGCATAACTGAAAAAAGCAGAATTTGTTTGCAGAAAGACAGAATTTGGCAAATCAGTTTTTCTCTGTACTAAAAAAAGCTTTTTTTTTTAATTTTGTTTTCTTTAGTTTAGGCACTCACGATTTTGACCAAAATGGATACTTAGAATCAAATTGATATTTCCAATACAATTGCGTCCTTAATTTTTATATTTTGTCTGCATTATTTTACAAAAACCGGGCTAACGACCTAAAAAAGATCCCGTACTTAGTTTTTCTGAAAAAAAATATTTTTCTCAAAAATGAATTCCTACCCAAATCGCGATCTGTGTTCACATATCTGCGGTTTATTTTTGTAATAAAGTCAATGCTCCACTTTCAATAAAAATTAAATAACGGCTATGCATAACTTCTTCTGGCATATATTACCCACGTCTTCATTTTTTCAAGCATGTTTAATAATATGCTTCTTGAAATAATAAAAGCAGCCTTACACAATCAGAAACTACCACTTTATTTGCACCCGCACCACACGTCCATCGGGATATTGAGGTTATAAGTGCTGATGCAAATTCAAAAACAAATCTGCAAATTCTTACAATCTATCACGAACCCTACTTCCAATCATTGACACCTTAAATCAGGGTCACTTAAATATTCCAGTCAAAAATAAAAACATGCATTAACAGGTCAGAAAACAGAAACTCCTACTACCTAATAAAATCTTGTAAAGTGTAAGAGCTTAAAAAGTAGTACAGTAGAGGTAGACGCTTGTAGCTCTCTAACCAGAACTTTTGACAATAATTGTCTGTTACTGAGAGCTTCAACTTATAAAAACTCACATTGTTATTTGATATGTACTGCCATATCAGATGAATAAAAAAGTAAATTTTATTAAACACTATTCCCCTATTTTATAAACCGTTTCTTTTATCTAGCATTGGTTCTCAGATTTTTACCTATCTACCTAATAAAATAAGAAAACAATTAGCTAAACTTTTGATGAACGATAAAGTTTCGTTCGACCCAGTTGTGCACTTTTTATTCTGTTGTCCAGAATGGATTGGTATTTGAAACGCTGGTTCGATCTTTTTCCTCGTCTCATACTTCAGGTCTGAAATTCGAGGGTCTTTCCAATAGGAGTATTACGACGAAATGTTTCGTTGATGTGCTCCATGATACATAAATCCTCGTACATCGTCCTATATTTAGAAGAAGTACTCGGAACAATAAAAAAATGTTTTGATCACTTTTTGTATTCCAAAAACACAAAGAACGCACTTGTTTTTGTTAATTAATAATTTAAAGAGGTTTGCAAAAAAAAAATCAGTGCACATTTCAAAATACATTGTTATAAAATTTGTAAAAGAAGAATATATGTACAGAAAATGAAATATAGTATGCGAATACCAACAATTAACAAAACAATATGGATTCCTACGTTCGATTGAATACGCGAAATTCCAAAGAAACGTTATTTAACACTGTCATGCAGCTGCATGAATGTAGCTGTCAAAAATAAAATTCATACAAATAGTATTAAAAAAACACTGTGAATGGATGAACAGTTTTGGAAGATGGATAGAGAACAAGTTATTCTACATAAAAAAGCTATACTGAACATCAACTATTTTTTACATTTATTGTTAAAAATTTATTTAAAAATTGTTTGCAATTGAAATAGTGCCACCTGGCCGACATTAATACACGTATTCACAGACAGAAAAAAAGAGCGCCCGAGTTACGTTCCCACGTTCACATTCACCTTACACCCAACCACCGGTTGCCCCACCAATAATGGTGAACCTAAGCAGATTTAGTTCTAAGAATAATTAATTGATAAATATTCAAGCACTTCAAATTCTAGGAAATAAGTTCAACGCATTGCAATTGCATTTGTAAGCAATAATTATTAATTCCAAGACTAATTTAAAAATGTACCATGTTCCCTCTTGCACTTGAATTTTGATTTCACTAATAAATTGATTGTCAAACTGAACGGTTGTGTTTTTTTATTAAGCTCCGCGTTCATGCTTGTAATTCGCGCGAGAGGGCTGTCACTGTCATTCAAAATTTGCGGGGAAAATGGGGTAGGTGTGCAGAAAGTCGGCTGTCTAGTTTGTTTAATCTTTTACATAAACTAAAACAGATCTTATTTGACTCCCATGTGTCAACCGTCTAAATGTCTACCTGCTAAATTTAATTGAACGCGACCATTATTTTTAGCAGTTCAGCTTAATATGTAATTTGTTTCTTTTTTTTCCCTTTTACCAAGAAAATAAATAATATTCTATCTGTCGTTGCAAAAAACCAAACTTTACTTTATTTGGTGGTTAAAATTATTTTCATTAATATTTTTATAGGATTATTTTAATCTTGAAATAAAATCAACTTGTAGACAAATACGAGTAGGTACACGAGTAAAACGACTTAAAAGTATTTAAATTGTAAAATGTTCTTCTTAACTATAAATTATTTATTTTTTGGATTTTAAGTTATGTTATTTTAAAAATGAAAAAAGATTTTGTTTTCATTTTATCCTCTTTTTGTCCTCTTGTTTAACGTACATAGATGATGGCCTCCAAAGTCCGGGATTTTAAAACTTTTTGTCCTAGATTAGCTTAGACAGCAATGGCAACCCTACTTCCGTTTAACTCTCACACGCAACAATAATTTAAAACGACTTACACACAAATGCCATATTGTTTACCATTTATTACAATGACATAAAGGTGTGTACATAATTAAGAACGAAGTAGCGTTAACTCTCCTCCAACTTCAACTGTATGTTCTTCTCATTTCAATGATCTAGTTTATGTACAAGTACGTAATAACACGTACACGCGTATGTGAAAATTGTCATCTGTGGTATATTTTATAGTTTTTGTATTTTTTATACAAAGTCCCGCAAATGTAATGAAATGGACTACTGTGCAAAGAATATGCCAAACTGTGCTGATCGATGTACTCTTCATCGTGGGATTTCTGTCAGTTTGCATGTACTATGTAAGCGATTCAGTTGAGACCAGAAAACACGTACCCTTACTCAATATTGTTGTTTGTGTTCTAAAGTGTTACTCAGCCCATGTGCAAAATGAGGTGTAAAATATTGGTGATGTGTGTTATTACGGTGATTACAGCTGACCTAAGTGTGCAGGTAAACGCGGAATAAAATCTCAGGCAAAAATATATACAACTGTGCTAGACCTTGCCAAACTTATTTCATTCAAAAATACTGAAAGTGTTTATATGAACAAATCATTCGAGTACCGTGTCAAACGTGGCCTAATTTATCGTCGATCATCGATTCCAACCTAATTCCAACAACATTCATAAATTATTATAACAAAGTTTGAAGTTCAAAGCCTTTAAAGATCTGTAGGAATTCTCGGCGTTGCATTGGGTTTTATTTTACATTAGGATTCGAAACCTCTCAACAGTTATTTGAGTACTTAAAAGCTGTCATCGCAATGTGATTGATGTTATTTTATAGATAATGGAGGCCGTCCAGTGGTAGAAATTCTACCATAATAGGCACCTGTCTTATACGCACAACATACTGGAAAACAAATTACACAAAGAACTGAATCTCTGCACAATCTTTCCAACAAACAAAAATAGTTAAAATAGCCTTATATATAAGACTACCTGACCCAGCGAACTTCGTTCCGCCCAAATTCGTTAATTCCGAGCAGAATGCACATGCCGCTTTATGCACTGCGGTCCATTCAAGTTCTTTATTCAAAAGTTTAACTGAAGTATAACAATGTCGATGTGTTTCAATTAAAACGCAATGATTGACATTCAGCTTTATTCATTGAATTGCTTTGTGGTACATTTTTCGTTCTATTCTCGACACATACACATACATGCATACAATTGACCATGGGAGAAACATGAGTATTCAAGATTGATGCCACAAACATACAGCGATTGTCCTTGGGACTTTTTAATTGTCATAGCGAAAGCGAGACGCACGGGAAATTAACGACGCTGAAATACGAATGTCAAATCGTACGGAACAAGCGGAGTCCGCATAATGAGAACATCTTCGTCTTTGAATTTTTCCCTCAAGATCGTCGCTTGAATGACATTTGATTTCAGATTCTTCGCAACCAAACGCGTTCCGTTACAAAGTTTCAGTGCTTTGAGGTTGTGCAACAAAATTATAACTGAGTCGACTTTCAATTTCATATTGTACAGGAACGAAATCAAATCCAGTTGGTTAACCTCTCTCTTCACACTGCAATTATTCAAGAGTGTTTCGCGAAGCCCATCCTCTTCATAGGTCGGCTATCTTTTTGCTTCAATCATTAAAAAAGCTTGTAGAAAAATTCTAGTAAAATGCATTTATCCTATTTTGTACACTTTATTAAAATGTTTTGAGTAGCTTTTTTTTAACATAACTATGCTACAGATGTCACTTGGTTATATCTTCTTATTGTTTGACACTGGCGTTGTCGCGAACCACCCTATTGGAATGACGAAACCTGTCATATTGTACAAAGGTGGATCAACTACGCCACCTGGCGGTTTTTTGAAACCATCAACAAATGTCGATGGGCAGTGTCATCTGCTTTCGAACAACAAATGTAGATAGAGATACTAAAAACAGCATGTGTGTGCTGTTCTGCTGATTCCGAGTGCACTGTTCTCTATCTCGGTTTCCAGTTTGGACAGCCGCACGTTGTTCTCTTGATCAGGTTTGCCAGAACTAAGTTTGCTTTAAGTGCCCAAACCTTAAAAAAAAGTAGCCCAACATCGTTGCCCAAAAATCGTTGAAAACTTTCCAATTGTTTAAGTGCTTTATTGTGGTATTTTTCACACTAACCCACCTCACTTACACCCCGACTCCACAGGAGATAATTTCTCTCATAATGCTTATCATAAGATGAAATAGCTCGTGGAGTCACTCTAACTCTATTTTATCTCACGATCGAATGTCAGCGATCGCTTTCTGCGATTATTTCTTGACAGGGATGTCTGACATGAATTTGACAGATGCTTGTTTTTTGTTGCTTTCATCTGGAAATCAAATTTTTTTCACCTACAACCTCACTTGCTGTTGCGATACGAAGTAAAATGCCATGGCATGATTTGCCCAACACAGATATGAGAAAATTATATGGCATAGATGTCAAACATTTAGTTGAAGAGATATATCTCTAGTGAAGTCGACGTGTTATGCGTGCCGCGAACATTCTTCTGCAATTTTTGGCCTTTGTGGCTTGTGTGTTGTGTCAAATCAAAATAAAATTTGCAATATAAATTGGTATGCCTGCAAGTTGAACGACTGTTCGATGTCGTTTGACTGCAAGAGTGCTGCCAAGTTTTAAAAGTGCGGGTTTGTTCGAAAATATTTATTTCTCTATACGAAAAAGCGCCCAATCTCTCAACACTGCTTTTGATAATATTTCTCGAAGTTGCGATATATGCGTGCGCTCGATTGTGTACGAGTGTACGATTGCACTCCGATCTTGCAATAATATTTTCAAATACAGTCACCAAAGTCGACTGCGAGTCATTATTTTTTTTTTTTGAGCTTCTATCTCAGCAAAGCAAAGTAAAGTTGGGCTTTCAGCACGCAATTACAACAACTGCTGTGAGTGCTGAAAATCCATCTTTACTTTGCTGAGATCGAAGCTATTACAAAAAACAGGCCTAATACAATTTTAAAAATTTGTATTTGAAGTGGCACTCCCCGTTTTTCTTTGCAGTTAATTTTTTTGAAAGTGCGATTGCACATACAAAACTGCATTCCCTATTTCATCCCTACGTCCTTCATGGGCCAATACGAATAGAATATCCCAATGCGTGAGACACCGAGAAATGATTTTCGAAGTAAACAGTCCTTGCAATCGAAGGACGTTGCTTAGAACTTCATAAAACCTACTACTACTAATATGATAGGCTGTCACGCATAGGTATCTTCTTTCCAGACTGAAACAGCTGTCAAGGATGCCAAGCCAGCGATCGATGAGAAGAAACTTAAGGAAATCTCCGATCTTAGGGATAAACTGAATGAAGCCTTCGAAAGGGATGTTGACATGAAGACAGCTGGTGGAGAGGTAAGACAATTGTAGATCTTTAATGTCCTTTATTTGACAGTAAAATTCTTGGTATAGGGTGTCATAGTTCAACCAGGATGGACACAGAATGATAAGAAAAGCAAAGGTTCCGCAAAAGTGGTTGTCACCGACAAGAGGTTGAAAGATACCGCTCGCATTCGAGACGAAATCAAGAACGCTGTGGCTCTTGACACCTACGTTAAGGGTGATGCTTTCGATTCCTCTCAAGCGGATCAATTTATGGGACTGAAATCGAAGAGTAAAAGTGGCTCAAACATTGTTGGTGCGGTGAAAGAACAGGTTTGATATATTCGTCCTAAAGAGTAAAACATTTATTGTGGTCATTGCTGTCTACACAGGGTCCCGTTGTTCAACCGGAATGGGTACAGGATGACGATGAAGCCAAATTTGCCACGAAAGTCATTGTTACCGAAGAAAATCTACGGGCCGCTGCTGCTATACGCGAGGAAATAATGAGTGCAGTGTCGCGTGACTCATATGTGAGGGGAGAGGCATTCCCCGCCTCGCAGGCGGATCATTTCCTGGGTCTAAGATTCCGCAGTAAGGGCATCCTGTCATCGATGGTAGGCTCCGTGCCGGAACACTATGAAAACGAAGATGTTGGGTTGGGATTAATCGAGGAGGAAAACCCAGGATCGCCGAATATTGTAGAGAGTAAGGCCCTCGAAGACGATATTGATATGAATAAACTGAAGCAATTGGAGATGACTAGTAGGCGTACGCGAGAGGTCTTGGTCCTCAGAGAGATCGTTGAAGACTTGAGCTTTGATCTGGGCGAGGACGTCAAAGAGTGGGAGCACTTTATGCACGATCGAAAGGAGTACTTCATCGGCTTGAGGGAGATCGATTTACTGATTGTTCAAAAGGACGCCATGAAATATGAAAAGGCTCAGGTTATCAATGTGGCAGCTCCGATATTGTGTCTCGAAACATTTAGCTATTGGAATACGGATTCGAAGCACCAACAGGGACTGATATTGGCTGCTGTTGCCGAAAAAGTCCTATGGTATCAACCGAACGACGACAGCGTTCTATGGCAATGGTCAGTAGGAGTTCCCATCAATGGGTTGAGACACTTTACCATCGACCAAAACGAATACTTGGCCATAACCTCTGACCTGTCCTCCAGAGCAGGTTACTCTTCTCTGACCATCTACCAGTTTGATATAGAGTTGAGAGAATTTTGGATCGCTCAAAAGCTCCAACTAAACGATTCATGCTCGGATATAACGTTTTTGGATACCGGTAGGGATATAGTTCTGGCCGTTGTCCAAAACAACTCTGCAGTTATTTTCACGTTCAACCCCCGGTCCGAAGCCGATGATCACATAAAATTCAAACTGAAAAGTACCATCGAATCCGAAGGAATTCAGTCAGTATCTGGATTTCAGATGGGTGGCTTTTCATATCTGGCTCTGGGCGGGCTGAGTCCCCAAATCCTTCATTACACTCACGGAGAGTTCGTGCCAAAGACGATATTTGGCCAGAACTTTGGGCTTGTTGAAATGTTTCTTCCGGTACCGGCTAGAACGTATCGCGATGACTTAATTTTACTCGTACAGCATCGAGTGGACTTTGAATCGCACACTTTGGTAGTCCTGGAGACACTAATCTGGAATGGAGAAGTTTTCGAAGCGACCCCGCCGGCACCGTGCATAATTGGAAATCATACTTTTTTCTACGGAGTAGGCTGTATGCTGGACTTACAGCGCGAGTCGGGCATTAAGGGCTCTGCCATACTGAAACGTAACAATGAGATTTTCATCATAGTTCCGCGACACAAAACGGAATCGGGTCTTTTTCAACTGAAAATTGAGCTTTTAGCCAAAAATTCGGAGCTTTTGGACCTCAAAGAGATTTTTGAATTCCTCAAAGATTGGGTAAGGGAACAGGACGATCTAGTAGCGGAGGCTTACAAGTTTCTCGAAGACTCTGGCGACTCGACTAACCCCCAAGTGGACTTTGCCAACCTGGGCAGTCTAAAAGCTCCCGAATTAGACTTTGACGGGGATATTGGTGCCATTTTTGTAAACGAGCATGAGTTCACAGAGAAGGATATGCAGGTGGATTTGGAAGACCTCATTGGGGCGATTCAAAGGCTCGACATGGAGCTACGCCACGAAGGTGAGATTGTCCGAAATCGCAGGGAACTGACCTACGACACGCTTGACTTTGACAATGTTGAAGCCGATGAGTTACTGCTGCAGCTTTTGAACGGCCAGCAGTCGTATGTGAAAAACTCTGAGTTGATTTTCAACGGAGCTGTGACATTGGAAAGCTTGAAGGTGTTAAATGAAATTCGATTAAGTTCGGCCAGATTCGTGAGGGATGACACAATGGAAGTAGATGAGGATCTGGTGTTTGAGGATATCAATGGAATCGCTTGGAAGGATCTCATACGTGATGTGGTTTTCAGGGACCGTCCCTTGGATATCGAAGAGCTTGAAGTGAATGGGGTAAGATTGAACAAGATTGAAGCCTAATGTAAGTGCAGTAATTCAGATGTTTCTTTTTAGGAGGTTATTGTTGAAGATGATATTCAAATTGGTACGCTGAATTCTCTGGAATTTCCTGATGACTATTTGTTGTCAAACGGACCGCCGGCAAGTATTGTTCGATCGGAGAAAATGTTCTTAGGCGCTTTGTCGGCCAATGCTGTGGACACTGGTGGCCTAATCAATGGAGTGAATCCCTTTGATGTGATTACACTGTCCGAGGCTGAAACCATTCCCGGAATGACAGTGTTCACACAGCTAGAAGTTTCCGAGAAGATGGAGGTAAATTCTATGAAAAGTAAATAAACGGGGTATGACAAGAATGCGGAGATGAAGCGGATAAGTGGTTAGTGCTGGGCTACAGAGCGGGGATTTCAGGTTTAACTACAAGAAAAACTCTCTTAGTGTAGTCTATTTCGTCTTTTCATCTAAGGAGTGCTTGAAAAACAAAGAAGTACTCTCCCAGAAACTTCTTTCGGTTGCGATATGTATACGTAGGTTATATTTCAGGCTCTTTTCTGTTGTTTTTGAGTCGTCTTTTTGTACTTCGAGTTTACCTTGCTCAGTTATTTTGCACCTTTGGCATTCATTTCATTTTGCGGATACCTCGTGCGGAATGTTGAAGTCGACCAAAGGAAAGATCTCATCCATAAGTGTTACTCGGCAGTAACTCCGATAGAATCGTATAGTTTGCTGTGAAGGTTTTAACTGCCTATTTTTGCTTTAAAAACAATCTAGCTAGAGAAAGAAAAACTGCTTATGTCGTTTTACATTGGAAAGGAAAAAAATCCTTTTTTTGTACATTCAGAACAACGTTTTTGATCTCGATTTCTGAGCGAGATTTACATCTAATTACACTGACTGGTGTCATTTGTCATTTGTTAAACCTTAAAGTGTTTTTAGACGACAAGTCCGTGAAAAATCAAGAAAAATTTACATTTGTAATGGATTTTTGTAGTCACAAATTACAATTTAAGAACAGCTGACTTTTAAAACACGCACCAACACAAATGCAGAGGAAGAAAAATCTCGTTTTATGTTCCATTGGGTACGAAAAATCTGAATTCAGAGGCAAAATCTGAAAATCCCAATGGAAAACGACATTAGACTGTTTATTTTATTTTATTTTTATTTAATGAATGCTTAAAAACAGTAAGATTTAATATCTTATAAGTTTGTCTTAAGCTAATTTTTAATTTTATAATTTTGTCTAATAGAGAGCTGCGAAAAAAGAAGAAAAGGAATATTTAATTTCTTGAATACTAATAGTTATTATCCAGTTAATATACAATTTGTTATGTTAAAATTTACATATATACTGAAAAGTAGTTATAATAATTTTTTAATTCTTATATTTTGTTTTTCTTTAATGTAACGCGGTAGAGAATTCCACAGACGGACAGCATTAACAAAAAATTGACGTTCCGATGAAAAACAAGAAAAGCGAGGATGAATCAATTGACGGGACCTCTGCGAAGATGTTATCAAAATTCTTTTAGCACAGTATTCAGGTTGTGTGTCACAGTGCGAAGTTGAAGATAATTTTCAAAAGGCATACCAAGTAGGGAATTAGCAAAACCTGATACTCTATTATATCTGCGTAACCCAAAGACATATCGTACAATGCTGTTAAAAGCAACATTGAGCTTCCTTTTACTTACATAGTTACACTTACAAAATATTTCACATCCATAAATCAATACAGGTATTATCAAAGTTTTAGCAAGTAGAACACGTGTTTTAACAGGTGTAGACGACTGCGTAACCCGTAAGTTGCGGAGTACGCCACATACTTTTCCAACGAGTGTATTAATATGGTTATCCCAAGTTAGATACCGGTTAAATGTCACCCCAAGATTTTTTGCAGTTTCAACGTATTCTATCGGAGCATTGCTTAATACAATCGAAGGGAAGTAAGAGAGATCTAGTGTTTTTCTTGATATTACCAAGCATTTCGACTTTTTGGGGTTTAAGACCAGACCATTTGATTTGGACCAGTGTACTATTTTCTTTAAGTCTTCGTTGACACAGGAAGCGCCATGCTCTATAAGTCCGAGAGGACAGCTTAGATATAGTTGTACATCATCGGCATACATATGAGATTGGCATTTCTCAATCATAGATGGAAGTTCATTAACGTACATGGAGAACAGAAGAGGACCGAGTATAGAACCTTGCGGAACGCCGGTAGTATTCTGAAGAAAATCTGACAAGCTGTCACCAACTTGAACTGCTTGCCTTCTATTTGTTAAATAGGAATAAATTAATTTAGCAGCACCAGCTGAAAAATTATATTGCCGCATAAGCTTTTTACATAAGTTAATGTGATTACCTGTGTCAAAAGCCTTTGAGAAGTCAAGCAGCACCAAAAAAGTTACTTCATCCCTATCCAATGCCTGCCTCACATCATCACTGTATTGTGGGCTTTGGATATTTTTATTCTGGACTAGCTGACCTGGCGAACTTCGTACCGCCTGAAATTGATTAAATTAATAAAATTCCTTTTGCAGAATGTGGGCAATCGGCAATCTTCGCTTCTGCCATTCGACCGAGTACATCCAGAAACATTGTGCTTAACGATAAAGCCCATGATCGTTTTGAGCTTTTGTTTGAAAAATTGTGCGGTGATGTCATGGCGGTCGCTTAAAGTTTGCCCGAGAAGTAAGAATCACCGTTCGGATAGTTTTTCATTTTTCCTAAGCCATCCCTGATTTAAGAAAAACTAAAAAGAAAAAAAATATCCGTCGAGCCATTCCTGAGTTTTTACCCGACTTTTTCATGTGTTTTTTGAACGCACTCACAACACATGCATACGTTTTCCGATTTCAACCAAACTTCACAAAAACCATGTATAGACCAATACCAAAGATGTGTAAAAGTTTTGTTAAAATCGGTAAATGCGTTAAGGCGTGAATCAGCGACAAACGAACACAATTTTAAGGCTCAATTTTTATATATACAAGGTGGGCCAAATTGAAATGTTTAGTCGCACTGTAATGACACGTAACCTTCCCTTCAACAAATCGACACTTTCAAACTAAATCATTTTTATGGTTTTGCCTCCACAGATAGTGAATGGGGCGCTATTTAATTTCCATGGTCCATTCAAGGATACTTGAATTGTTGCACTACTCTACTTGAATTGTTCCTTTTTTCTACCATTGTTTTCATATTTTATTACTTCATATTGACATATAAAAAAAGAGGAGCTTGCTCTACATTATGTAATTTAAACTGGACTTATACAAGTTCACGAACGCGTAGTTTTGCAAGACCTGCGACAGAGAGATCCGTTTGTCCACAGTCAGTGCTAATAAAGGCGTAAGAAATGAAATCACGAATCAGACGCCCAAAGTGTCATGGATGATCTATCATGATTTATGTAAATTGTAAATGAACACAAGTTCTGGCGGCCAACATTTTTGCAATCACTTAAAAACGTTTTCATTTCTTAAAACAGATGTCAAATGAGACTGCTAATTAGTTTCAGTAAATTTAACCAACAATTCATTATTCAGTTATGCGAAATAAATAAATAATTGTGCGTTCATTACTTCCGGAAGCCATTTTGTTTTGTAGATAAGCGAAATTCCCAAAGCCCTTGCTATAAAAACATAAACATGCAGAACTTTCCCATAATTATCATATGAATAAGATGGCCGACCCGACAGCCCCATTTTGGCTGTCCCTTTCAGTCAGGCGGCTTTTTAGTATTGGCATACCTTTTATTTGCCGCGTTAGAAATGCGTGACATTGTAAATCCAGCATTATTCCTGCAGTTACAATCGCTTTTATTTATTTTTTTAGGTTAATGGAGAGGTTCAGGGTAGAGGACTCTCGGATTTCCTATCCAATCCCTCGCTTTTGGACTCAAACATAATACATTCTGCGTGCATTTTCCGTCACCTCGAAGTCAATGGTCCGATTCTAGTATCAGAAAAATTCAACGGCAACTTTTTAGATGCAATGTTATCTGACGTAGTCTATAGACCAAGCACTGAAGGCGAACAAATCGCGATCAAGTCTAAAAAATCCTTCAACACTGTCAAATTTGGTTCGAATTTGGAACTTAAGGAAAGCACTTTGAACGAGATACCCATACAATCATTTGTCACTAGAAACACTGAGCAGGAACTCAATCTGACAGAGATCATCGGGAACGTTTACTTCAACAACTTGACTGTCGCGGGGCTATACGATTCGTTAGATGTGAACAAGTTGACCAACAATTTGGTAAAACTGGATGAAGATCTGGTTTTGGATGTTGAAATTGAATTCGCGGACGGCATTTGGACAGAGTCTGTTGATATAGTAAAATCACTGAACGGTCAAAATGGTTTTAAGACGCTTGAAGATGATCTGCAGTTGGAGCAAGCGACATTTGAAGAGGTAGCAGCGGACAGTGTAACATCCGAATGCGACATCACCGGCGACGGTGCCTTAAACAACCTGAAGTTGAGTCCATCAGGTGCTGCAAATCAGAGCTCTAAAATATACGTTGAGGAGCTTATCCTGGAAAGCGGTCTGCAGGTGGAGTCCTTGCATAAAATTAACGCCAACCTTCTACTGTCTTTTCTGAAAGAAGTGGACAACATTCCCGCCTTGATTCTTGAAGGTAAAATCCTTGTCGATCACATTTATGTCGAAGGCGATGTTCAAGTGAACAAGCTAAATGGCCACAGTTTCAACGAGGACATTCAAAAGTCCGCCATATGGCTGAACAGGCCGAATTTCCTCCAAACCCAAGTCGAATTTCACGAGCCGCTGGTCTTGAGTGGTGATCTCAGAATTAATGGATCTCTGAATCGGATTGATTTCCCAAAGCTGGTACAGGATATCGCCTTTAAATCAGTGAGCCCTATGGTCATCTCCTCCACCAAGGTCTTTGCGACGGACTTTGAAGTAATGGGCGACGCCACAATCGAAAGTGTTAACGGTCTACCTTGTACCGAAATCGCAACCAAGCAGACAATGGAACAGTTTCAAGGCACTGTCCATATCAATGGCGACCTGATTGCGCAAAACATAAATGCTACCGGTTTTCTTAACGACTACCCAATTGGAAGCTTTGGCAAGTCGTTCCGCTACGATGAGGATCTTAAAACGATTGTCCTCCTCGGAGAGGTCACATTCGGAGGAAAAATTGCTCTGGACAGCCTATACATACTTGGGCAATTGAATTCCATCGGAAATGTCAACGAATTCTTCGAGAACATCGTCTTCAAGAACAACATTTGCGTGCTCAAGGGTACAACGACGTTTTTGGGTAATGTGACCATCGAGAATGGCGCATACATAAAGACCCTAAATGGCTACAATGTAATGCAGTTGATTAAGAACATTGTGTTTACAAACGACTTGGATCCAATTATAATATCTGCCCCAGTTATATTCAGAGAAGCCGTCCAAGCTAAAGAGGTGAATGTGAAGGGATTTTTAAATACGACCAACTTGATGGGATGTTCTTTGAGGGAGTGGATGGTGGATGCACTGAGAGTTGACCAGGAAGCTGATGTTACAGGTGAGCGCAGTGTGTTAGTGAACAAATTCGGTTGACTATTTTTTCTTTCTTAATGTCAAGGAGTTCTTCATTTTGCCCCGGGTGTACTGGACGGAAACTCAATGCACACGGTGTTTCTCAATGGCTTGGATATGGATCATGTAGTAACACTGCATACAGCACAGACTATAAGGAGTCATGCAAACTTGTCTGATGTCTATCTTGTGGACTCTATCAGCACTGGTGGATTGGTTAACGAAGTTGACCTAAGGGAGGAGATGGAAAACACACTTAAGGTAAGAGGTTGCATATGCTCTATACAAAGTCGGCTTTTGTCTCGCATTTCTGATATCTTCTCAACCTTTTCAAAATCCAATGTCGGAGGTTTGATTTTTTTTGTGGTAGGTGAGGTTTTGTTTATTTATTTATTTATTTGTCGTCAAAATGCAAATTCTTTCTCAGACATTATTATGTAAAGGGTTTTCCAAAAAGAGGTGTTATTTTGGTATTCAAAGAAAAATGTCATTTTTTGAGATAAGTGATCGGATGCTTATTTCATAATAAAGAGGAAGGTATGCCGTTAATAATGAAAAACAACATCAGCCAAATGGCCACCACGAGCACGCATACAGGACCATATCGTTTTCATGAAATTTTCCATAACCAAATCGCAAAGTGGCTGCCCTATGTCCTCGATTTCGAAAAAGTAAGGTCCAATGAAAAGTAAGGTCTCGACCCAATGATGTCCCAAGATCCTCATTCTTCTGCCAGCCAACGCCGGACATTGACACCTAGTATAGATGCCGCTGTCTGAGATTCCTCCAGGCATAGTTTACAAGTATCATCCTCTCTAAGGCCGATCTTCTTTAAGTGATACCCGAAATTACCATGACCTGTAGACAAAGCCAGCACCCACTTCAATGTTCCTCGACTCATGCTTAGAACCCTTCTGTGAGTGGAGCAGGTCGGCCAGGTACAAAGTTAACAAAATCATTTACAAACAAGGTGAATAAAATGAGCCCTATGTGGTTTAGTTGCCTCTATATGCCTCTATAGTTTTATATCTTTTTCATTCTTCCTGATTTGAAAATTGGGACAATAAACGAGTTCTTTCAGAGGAATGGGAAAGTACTAGTTTTAAGAGATGAGTTGAATATGTGGTGTACTATTTTATGCAGAGGGGGGCAGAGACAGGCCATCTGGGCCAGGAGTAAAGCTTGGTTCAATGGCAGGTACATTTTTTAAAACACTTTCTTCAGAGATCTCTATGTTATTGAAAAAAGGAATGGGAGATTCACCAAGGTAGCAAAAGAATTCTTTATCTATAATTGAGTCCACGTCAGAATAGACAGATTGAAAAAATTATCTAAAATTATAGCAGTCGAGTACTCCAATGACTTTCCTTTCAATTTGAATACTGAAGGATACCCTTACCCATTACTTAAATTTTTAGAGTTTATAAATTGCCAGGATTCTTTAGGTCTGGATTTGATTACGTTTTGTATGTCGTTAGAAGATATTGCATGGCAAAGGGACGTTTTAAATTTCGATTTTATTCGTCTGAAGAGCAAAAAGTCCTCGTTCGTTAAACTACGACGCCATTTCATACAAGCTCTATTTTTAACTTTCTCCATTACGTAGAGAAAGATATTGTATTCGTAAAAAATTTCCAACTTGAGATATTAATCAATTCTGACATTAAGATGATAGACGAACTCAAAAAAGTGGGTGGCAAAATTCTGTCCGTCTGTCTGTCTGTATGTCCCGAGGCCTACAACCTAAACGGCTATCCCGATTTCGTTTAAACTTCGGATTTGGAGTTTAGGGGCTTACAGTTCGGGCTTACAGTTTTTTTTTTAGCACGGCAACCTCAATATTAATGGTTCTTTCCATATAAAATTTTCATACCAGTTTAATTTGTTCGAAAACGGCTCTAACGATATTAACCAAAATTGATATTTATCTAAGTAGGTGAGTTTAACATAACTGCTTTTGAAATTTGGACATATTTCCAAACTCATTTCTAAGGTAATATGGTCATTTCAAACTTAATGGCAGTCGGTTTTTCTATGTATTATCGTAAAATTGATTTCAGAAAGAAAACATTTTTGAAAAATTTAGTTTACTTGAAAACGGCAATTTAGATTTTAACCAAACTTCAAATTTAGAGTAAAATTGATGTTTTCAAAATTATTGCGTCTTTAATTCTCAATTCGAATTACCCAAAACGCTAATTTTAAAAACTGCCCAAACCTCGTTTTCGTTTTCGATAAAACTTTAAAAACCGAGTAATGCTCTTACATTCCGAACAATAACTTGTACTCGGGTTTCAGCTAAATTGTTAAGCAATAATATTTTTCAAACTAAACATTGCTATATTTGGTACTGTTTTTTCTGGCAAAATTTTACAAAAACCGCTCTAACGATTTTCATAAAAATACATATTAAAGCTTAGTATCCTGCTCGCGCTAAATTTTAGCGTTCCTAGTCTCCACTTCGTTTCTCCACACCACAGATAAATGCTCGCTAAATTATTATTACACACCATATAGATGGGACAAAAACTTTTTCTTCATGACAATCAGTAAACATAATTTTTACATTTTTCGAATTTCAAACTTCAAAAACATCGCAGTATTTGAATCATTCCAAAACAATGGGTATGAGAAAAATTTAAGAAGATATTATTATTGCAGCAGCTCAAATAATTTCTGTAACAGCAAGCAGAAGAAGACACTTTTCTCCGTGTCCCATAAATTCCTATTTGCAAAAAATTCAAAAAGAGCTGATTTGCAAAAGACCTAAGATTATTTGAAACTTAAAGAAACTAGTTTTCCATTAACATTGTAAAAGTTTTTTTTTTGGCTTTGCGTTTTCTTTTCTTTCTCTTTCAAATTTATCTCTGCGGTTTCCTTCAGACAAATATCCATAGAAAACGCGACACAAACTTCTTCCTCCGTTTTTCATGTCAAAATTTATCTTCGATTTAATGTACCGGACATTTATTTCGCGAGCTAAATGAGTGGAGACTTTTCATCGACCCATCTACATGAAGTTAAGAATTTAGCGTGCGAACAGGATACTGTTTTGCTAAACTGCCTCGCAAAATTTTATCTTTGTAGACATTTTTGTATGGGAGATAAAATTTAGCGCGAGCACGATACTAAGCTTAAAGATAAAATCAGTATTCGAAAAAAGATCCCGTACTTAGGTTTTGTCAAAAAACTCGAAAAAAATCTGTTTTTTTACATTGTTTATATTTGCCTATTAATTTTCACCTCTTTGACTACTCAGCTTAGATGTTCGGTTTCGCGCAATGGCCGAATAATTTTTTATCTGTGCTATATTTTTGTTATAATCTTCCCACTTCCGTTTAAAATGCAATAAAAGCTACGCAAAACTTCATTTTTAGCAAAAACTCCCCTTATTTTCAACCTTGATGAATATGCACCTTCAAATAATTGCAACCACTTCTAACACAATCGCAAACTCCCACTTCACTTGCCCCCCACACACATCCATTGGCATATTCGGTCTATATAACTGCTAATGCAAACTCAAAAACAAATCTCTGAAAACTTATATAAATATCTACGTAAATATATCTGTCTAACACGAACCCTACTTCCAATCATAGACACCTTAAACCAGTGTTACCAATTTATTCCAGTCAAAAATGAAAATATGCATTAGTAGATCAGAACACAGAAACCACTGGTACAGTTTGCCTTGAAAAGTGTAAGGACTTATAAAATAGTACTATAGAGTCTGCTATTTAACTATAACTTGAGTCAATTTGCATATTTATGTACTGCCTATCAGATGAATAACCCAAAGTGAATTGTATCCTCTTTCGTATATTCCATGCTACGTTTCTTTGATCTAGCATCGGTTCTCAGATTTTTACCTATCTACTTAATAAAATAAGAAAACAACCAACCAAACTTTTGATGAACGAGAAAGTTTCGTTCGACCCAGTCGTGCACTTTATATAAACATGTTTAGTGCAGGGCTTTAAATTAGGAATTTCCAATTTAAAACGCAAATGTGTATAAGTTTGGTTTCGGTTTCCGAATGCAGAAGAGTCAACGCGTATTGACACGGAAGCACATTTTAAGGTTACCAAAAAAGATATTAAAACGAAATACAAATAAAATCGAATTATAAAAAAAAAAAACAAATATCCTGAACGAATTGTCCCCCCAGATTTTCCCCCGTCGACAAAAAAAAAAAAACACCATAGGTCTGTCGTGATGCAGTTTGACCTGCTATATTGGCAGCGCTTATCGCATCTTGTGAAAATTTTGCAATTTAGATCTTGACTCTTGAAGAATCTGTTTTCGTTTTCTATTCATCTGTATAAGTCCTCTCATCCAAACGTTATTTTTGAAATTTTGTTCAAAAATAGAATCACGTTGTTCTTTCGCGTAGTGCGCCATTTTTATATTAGCCCTAATCTGTCATCTGTCAAATCGCTTTTTTTTGGTTTTTTATTTTTTTGGTTGCCAAAACTTACGCAATTTCAAATATTGTGTGAATTTTGGGACACCCTTTTTATACCCTCCAGAGGAAGGTATATTCACTTTGCCAATACATTTGTAACGCCAAGAAGGAGTCACCGGAGACCTTATAAAGTATATACATATATTCTGAATCAGGATCACATTCTGAATCGATTTTGCCATGTCCGTCTGTCTGTCTGTCTGTCTGTCTCTCTGTCTGTTGATAGCACGATGGCGCCCAAAGTAATTGACGTAGCTGAATGAAATTTGGTGAAAGGACTTCTTTTTATCGGCGTCAGGTTGGTATTTAAAATGGGCTATGTCGATCAAGTAGTTCTGGTACCTCCCATACAAAAACAATATTAGACCCATGTGTCCCTCTTTCCGTTGAAAACACGATAGCGTCCAAAGGAATCAACCTAGGTGAATGAAGTTTTGTGAAAGGACTTCTTTTATCGTCGTTAGGTTGGTATTCAAAATGGGCTATGTCGGTCAAGTAGTTCTGGTACCTCCCATACAAAAACAATATTAGACCCATGTGTCCCTCTTTCCGTTGAAAACACGATAGCGTCCAAAGGAATCAACCTAGGTGAATGAAGTTTTGTGAAAGGACTTCTTTTATCGTCGTTAGGTTGGTATTTAAAATGGGCTATGTCGGTCAAGTAGTTCTGGTACCTCCCATACAAAAACAATATTAGACCCATGTGTCCCTCTTTCCGTTGAAAACACGATAGCGTCCAAAGGAATCAACCTAGGTGAATGAAGTTTTGTGAAAGGACTTCTTTTATCGTCGTTAGGTTGGTATTCAAAATGGGCTATGTCGGTCAAGTAGTTCTGGTATTTTGCATGACTTGTATGACGTGGAGGGTATCAAAGCATCGGCCAGGCCGATGATAACACTTTTACTTGTTATATGTTTCAAAGTTCCACCGCCGACAAGAATGTTCTTCTGCGCATAGGTAGACTTAATTATACGGTCATTGGTCGTTCGAAATTGGAGCAACTGTACGAAGAGTTTTTGCGTAATAAATGCACGTTAGTTTCTTTTAAGCTGTCTAATATAAAATTTTCTATTTTCCTGCAATCACTTTAATTTAAAAATATTTTAACGTAGGTAAATTTTACTGTATACACCTTTTTAATTATTTTATTTTGTTATTTAATTTTGTATGTACTGTAAAAGTATCTTCAAATTATTCTTTGGATCATATTCAACTATCTATCTAATTTCTTATGTCACCTTTTTTTTTAGGTTACTGGTAACCAACACATAAACACACCACTTACAATGCAGTCTTGTACCGTAATTGGATCTCTAGAGACCAACAGCATTGTCAACGAAGCAAAGGATCTTCGCAATCTGGCTTGTCTTCACGAAAACCTTGACTTCCATTCTCCAATGTTCTTTAAAGAGGTCACTGCGAGAAATGTCATCACAGACGACCTCATATCCGGAATTGACTACAATCAGTGGCATAAGAACTCCCTGTGGACGGAAGGCAAAGGTAGCATGATCGTTACCGGCAATTGGAGTGTAAAAGAGCTCTTCGTGCACTCTCCGTCAACCATCCATCTTGTGAACGGAATTACAATGGATCAGATGAAGGAGAATCTAACAAAACCTTACGATGAAATCCACGATCACTACGATCGACTGTACGAGGCTTACGCGGGACTATGCCAGCGAAGTAAAGATTTATTCGAAAAGTCTCAAAATAGAATATATTTTCTGAGACATTTCGAAAAGTCGTTTAGTCTTAAGGAGGATGAAAACATAACTGGAGTATTTGCCGTGATCGACGGGGATCACAGCTATCTGATTGTGAATACAGGATGTGAGTCGAAAGTATATCTCTGGAATGTAGAAGGTGGACATTTTGATCGGGTAAGCGCCTTCGACTCAGGAGTGATCAAGGAAATTATTGCAGTACCCGGCAAGGATAACGCACTTCATCTCGTAACCAATATGGAGAGTCGAGGTCGAGGCATTGAATGCACTCACGTGGGCGTAAATTCATGGAATCTCGCCGGAGAAAAGGTCACCCATCTGCGCAATTTCAATGACAATGACATCTCAGTGATACATCACGCGTCGCGAAGTGCAGACAAGTTCTACGCTATCGAGGAAAGAAACGGCAAAGTTCTGCAGCTGACACCGAATTCAACCGAAAAGCAGACTTGGAATCTGCCTCCCAGTGTCACTGGTTTGTATCGATTCCTGCCGCATGATGCCGACCTAGGCATTGCCCTGGCAAACGGCCAACAGATTCTTCTTCTAAATGAACCATCTCGTCGTCGATTCAGGAGCAAACGTGATACGCTGGTCAGTCGTCAGGCTCAGTATGAGTTGAAGACCCGCTCCGAGCTCTCTGTCGGCAAGGAATTGACTTTCTCTGATTTTCGTAATGTGATTGAGAGGATTCTGCGGGATCTAGTTCGCCGCTTGAATGTGCAACTAACCGAGATCGGTTTTACCCTTGCCGAAGGCGAACTTGAAGATGAACACCTGCAGATGGATTTCAAGGACATCCTTGAGGAGATTCACCAGCAAAAGTATCTGCCCGCAGAAACATTTACAGATCTTCATGTAGAACTAATGGAATTCTCATCCAATCCCGTTCAGATTCTTGCAGCCAGAGTTGTGCAAGTTGTTTGGCCGGTGCTAGGTGAAGTCGAAGAAGTGCATAGTCATCTGCGAAAACAGGACCATGAGCATCCAATCTGCGGTGGCATCTTCAAGTCACTGAGCTCGGCTCTGCACGACATCCTTCAAATAGCAAACTTCAAAAACAAAAATGAAACTGCGTTTATTGGTCGTGCCAATATGACTGAGATCGTAGCCCGCATTCAAGGCTTTAAGAAGGAAATCCTCGACACGATCGATATTCTAGACGACGACAAAGAAGAACACATCGAACTGCTTACAGATGCTCCACCATCTTCTCCTGATGCCCCATTTCAGGTACAACTTCTGCATCAGAACATCTCCGTTCCCAACCCTTTAGATGAGCCATTCATAGGCGAGGCCATACCGGAGAGAAATCTCCTAGCTGCTGACAGTCCATACCTCCCAGCTCGAGGTGCCGGTGAAATCGTGTCCGTGAAAACTGGAATGTCCGGAAACTACAGGACTCTGATTGCCATAACTGAACCTAAGGACCATGTCATTGCCGACGAGAATGACTCTATAAAGATCTACTTTGATGTGATCACTGGCAGGCTGTTCCAAACGCTATCTGCTCACAAGCCGAACTGTTTAACAGCTTTGCGCATTCAGGATGAGAGTCTGTTGGCCTTTGTCGAGGACACAAGTGTCATTAAAGTGATGATCTACAAGGGCATACGTGGCTTCGTTGAAGTTCTGAAATTCAAAGTAGAAGAAGTGGTTTCCGGACTTGAGTTTATTAGCTTACCTGACAAAGAGCGATATGCATGTCCAAAGCACTTTTTAATGGTCAGCGTAGGGCAAAAGGTTCAGTTTTACGAGGTAATTATGGCTGGATATTGTAGCATCAAGTACAAACTGGAGTGCGGTGGGTGAAGGAGTTTTTGAATTATAACACTAAATTTGTAAATAGATGTAAATAAATTGTAAATTTAAAGAAGTTCGATCTTTATAGTTTTTTTTTCGGAAGTCTGCAATCGGCCTTGAAACTCGAATACGTACTAAAGAACTCGTTTCGAAGTGGATCAATTTTTGCGGCCATTATTGTCCAGATTGTGATTGCGATAGCACATCCTTTTGAAACAGTTGCCACGATTTAAATTTATATCCATAATATTTACTCAACGACATTTATTTTACCCGCTGGATTAAAGATGGATGGACTGCAACCCGTTTTTAACCTACGTATGTCAAATTTAAAAATAAAAACTTTTGTTTTTTGTTGTTTGTCAATGGAAATTTATTTCCTTTGTTTTGGGACCAGTCATATTTTAAGCCTAGTATGCTGTTTATATTTAGGAAAGCTAAAATTAAGCGCCTCCCCAATGTTTCTCTCCACCACTTCGCTTAATGTTCGCTTAATTTTGACACTGTAAGTTCCGTAAAAAAAGAACTGTGTTGGTAGGTAAAGTTGATTAACATGCTACTGTTAATTTGCATTTGTTTGAAATTTTGTTGCGAATACCGATATTTTCTCTGATCTGTCAAAATTCAGCTGTGAAAAAATGTATTTTGCATTAGTACGCTTACTTAAATTCTGTAGAGATTTTTCGTACAGTGGCTAAAAATTTAGCTTGAACTGCGTACTGCTTGGCTTAACCGCTTTGCTTAATTTTATCTTTGGAGACATTTTTGCATGTGGCTTAATATAAGCGCGAGCAGCATACTAGGCTTTAAGGTGTATTAATTATGCCGAGTCATCGAATGTAGACGACAAGGACGACGTTGATTTACCATCAGCTGCTGTCTCAACAGCTCTTCGACAAATTCGTCTTTTGACGACGAAGACATCAGCATTAATTTCGTCCATTTCACGAATGAAGTCCTTGTTTTTAGTTTCTTGCCATTTTTTTTTCTATTCCCCTCTTGTACTTTTCTTATTTCTTGCGCCCTGTCCTGTTAGCGAAAAGATGTCAACATTACGAAATTGTGTTTTAGCCCGAGTTAAAGTACTTAAACTGGTCTCCGGAGTGCAGTTTAAATCCAATCGGATTAATCGCTGTCAAGTTTTTAAAAACTGGGATTATTTTTGGGCTTAAAGACTGAATATTATGGACTTGGGGTAAATTTTTGGGTTAAACTCACTAAGATCCGGGTGTAACTTTTGACCCGAACTAAAGGGAGTGAATAAAATGGCCGTTAGTTTCCTAAAGAAATGTTTTTTTCTTTGCAATATAGACTTATTATTTATATAGACTGCCTGTAGCCAACTTCGCGTTACATTTATTTTATATACATTAAAGCCTGAAAAAGCTTTGAATACATTTCGCCTTTTAAGTTGAACAAGGGAGAAATTTTATTCGATCCCCTGTCCCATATTTTTTTTAAATTCAGAGGTAATTCAATGTGATCTTGCCTCCATCCTTCAGATGATTTATCGCCTTAAAAATTGGTAAAGCTGTCCAGAAAACTTTGCCCTTTTTTAGGGACTTCACGATTTCGCAGTTTTTCCCATTCCTAAGACTTCGATAAAGAAATAGTAGCATCGATTTTGTCTAATTAAGGACCAAGTTTGGCAAAATGAATAGGAAGATTCATGACGGGCATAGTAAAATTACGAAATTTTAGTTCATTTCATTAGATCGTGAAAATACTTTTTCTAATGTCTAGCAACAATGGAGCAAAGCTACGGAGAGAAGGACGCTTTTAGTTAGTATACCTACGAAAAATACAACAGAATAAAGTGTTGCCCTGTTAAGTTGATAGATCGCTAAATTGTTAGTTCCTGTGCGTAGCTATTGGAAAAGAATAACGAAGTGCCTATTCGCCCGTCGTTTTTGTACTGACTGACGTTTGTCTGGCTTCGGGACACGACTACGGAATTGACGTAACGTAATGGTATTTTCATTAAAAATAGTGTTTTAAGAAATGAGTTGGACCTTAAATCGTACAGGCTCGTGCCCGAACATGAAATACTGGAGTTTTTAAGCGAGCGAAGCGAGCCACATTACCCCTATTTGCCGCGAATTAACTTTGACATTTCGTTACGTAGCCATGTCCCGAACGTCGGGCGAATAGCATCAGCCAAAGAATAAAGAGAATGGAAAACGACAGTAAGCGCCGCCGAAGGTAAAATCCATTCAAAAAATGGACAGAAAAAGAGTTTTTTTTATGATATTAGACTAAATTCTAAAAGCAGGAAAATTGAAGTTTAATTGAAGACAGTTTCACAAAAGTTTAAAAGGTTTTTATTAGAGCATAATAGGCGTTTTTCTTTTTTAGTTCAGAGCTGAACTCAAGCATTATTGTTCTGAAACTTTTATGAAACACACTTGAGCACATAGTTGTCATAAATGCATAAATTAATATGTATTAATTGTTATTTATTAAATTGCTTAATTTTCAGTTCCAAAACAACAAGGTTCGTCCATCATTTCAACTATTTTACTTATCCTGTTTTTTTTTCTGTCAAATGTGACTGGAAGTGTGTAATCAGCTATTCACTCAGCCTGCTCAGTCAATTTATTCTGAGCTCATCGAGCGCACTCTGATAGCGCTCTGAACGAAAAAAGAAACACAAATTCTGAACTCTGATGTATCTGAGCTAAAAAGAAACACGAACTTTTTGTATAACAGTTCAGGTTGTGCTCTGAACTAAAAAAGAAAAACGACTAATATCAGTTGTCAAACTGGATCTGTCATTTGTTTCAGTTTTGCAAAAGATAAGAAAAAGTTTGTTCACGGTCTGATAAAAAAAATTTAATTTCGCAATTTTACTAGGTCTGTTACACCATAACGTAAATACTCTTTATGTTCTTTTCTCGACTGGCAATGCTATTCATATAAGATAAGACATAAGACCCTCACTTCCATTAACCCTAGCCATAAAAACAGACATTGATTGAGTTAAATGGATTGGTTTGTGCATAAGCTGCTCGAAATTGTTGCTGTCGAAGATAAAAATAGAATCCACTACTCATACTTTTTGGATGGTTCGTGAGTTCGATTTCTGTTATACAGTTTTACCATCTGTGAAAGCAGGACAACTACATGAATGAAATTCCGCCTTTGGATTCATTGTTGTTTGTTGGTGTTATTTCGTGAATATGGTATGTATTGAAATGTGATGCCGTGCCCGTGCCCCGTGCCCGCTTCGCTTTCGCTCAGCGCTCTGCTGTGTGCTGTCGCTGTGTCATGAAGTTTGTAAACACCTAGTGCTTGTGGAACCTATCTCCCAGCTCCCACACATTCAGCTGGATGCTGGATCTATTCGTTATCGTTTCCTCTCCACTCCGTCTCTGAGCAAACCGGTGTTTTGCTGCTTGCCGTGAATGTATTACGCGTTACCTAATACCTACGCACGGCTGTCTTCGAATTCTAGTTCTAGTTCTTCTGCATCACATCAAAGTCAAAGCAATCATCTCCATCTTCAGTTCAGCAGCTATTTAGCTAACGGGCTCAGTTTCCTGGTCCTGGTCCTGACTCCTGACATTTCATTAGTTCTCTAATCTATCCTTGTTTCTTTCTTTATTTTCATTCATTCTGTTCTACACCGGGCGCACATGCGACATGCACCGCAGCGCAGTAAAAAAAAAAAAAAAAACCAACAACAACCCATGGTGGTATGGTAGACTTGGTGATTCCCGCATTAGCTATGGATTCCGTATTCCGTTCTGTGTGGTGATAGTGATGTATGGCGGCGACTCTGTCTGTCTGTCTGACTCTGAATCTGAACTGAACTGACTGTGGTGACTGGAATCGAATTCAACAACGACGGGATCCTTTAGTTCTTTTCGTGCGTTGCGCGGTGAATGACTTATCCGAGAGGAGTGTTGCCGCTGAGTGATGGTGTAAAATATAGTGTGAGGTAAGCTGTGTTTTTATTAGCGCGCGCGTCAAAAATTGTATTACGGTGCGTGTCAAATGTTACAGTTGGAAGGCAAAATAAAGAAAATTGTTGTGTAAACGAGTGCAGTGAAAGAGTTTCCAAAATAAATATCAATTCAAAAGTTGTCGAGTTGAAAAAAGAAAAAAAAAAAAAAAATCAAAAAAGGGTGTGTTCCAAGTGAAAAACCGAAACAACTTGCGTGCTCTCGCGTGGAAACCCTGCAAAACAAAAGGATAAGCAATTGTCTTGGGGGAGCTCACCACCGCAAAAGGATACACTTAATTCTGTTAAATTTCCCTGTCCAAAAAGTAAGTGAAAAACCAAGCAAACTATGTAAGATTTTTCTAATTTTTGCGGCGAAATGACATTGAAAATCCCACACAATAAGGGTGTGTGCAACAAGGACTGCGCTGACAGATGCTGGTCTTTTGATACTTCTGCCACCCTCATAGCGATTAATTATTTTTAACTTTGGCAATTTCCATATTTTCACGCCGCGAATTCGTTATCCTTTCCAAGGGGTGGCTCCGGAAATAGTTTCAATTATTTTTTAAAGGAATTTCTTATCCTCAGCGGTGTTGTTGAGTGCATGGCATTACTGTGTTGCTTGGAAAAATCGATAAACTTTTCCCAATTCAACTGTGTAGATGAGTGGGTTGGGTAGTTTGAATACAGTAGGTAGGTACACGTTTTGCTATGTGTGCGGTAGGAACTGGTATAAATAGCTTCCTCGAACAATCGTAGGACATCAGAGGGTGGGCCATGGACCAGTTTCGTACGTTTCTTTTTTGTTTTGCCATATGTCATACCTTGGCGGTGTGTACGGTGACATGTTTTGTTTTTATTTTTCATTTAGTTAATTTACAGTTGGAATGTGCGATTGTCCTGTACCTATACCGACCGGGGAAAGGTCGTTCACACTGATTCCATCCCAGATGAAGTGGGTTACAATACAATAGTCAGGCATTGCATTCAGTTAGTGGGACAATGAATCACAGCGGAAAACAACGAGGACGAGGAAGTGGATTTGAATGCAGTGCAGTGGTTAGTTGGCCGACTGGGAGCATATTGTCTGACAGAACAGAGAAGGGAGGAAATCGGTTGTGTTTTGATTGTTTTTCTTGCTTTCCGAGAATGAATTGAAGGAGAAGAAGATGGCTTCGCAGTCTTTTTTGTTAGGGAATTCCCATGACTTTTAAATGCCGAAATCAAGATATGCTGTTGAGATAGTTAGTGTAGCACATACCTAGGAATATTGTAACGCAGCCGTGTTTATCAAGGATTTTTGCGACATATACGTTTATCTTATTAGCCTTATCAACTCTCCATTAAAATGCCTTTCGAAACTGCTGGAGTACTGAAAGCCATTTGATTTATATGTCTCATCCCAATTCTCATTCATTTCTTCGGCGGACTTTTGCTCCTGTGTGCAAGGAGGACGAATGGAGGAGAAGATACAACCGCGAACTCTATTAGCTGTACCAAGATGTGGATGTAGTCCAAAAGGCCAAAATACGTAGACTACATTGGCTCGTCCACATCAAACGAATGGACAATAATGCTCCAGCTAAGAGGATCTTCGAATCCCATCCGCCAGGTTCGAGACGACAAGGAAGACCGAACCTCCGTTTAAATGACCAAGCCATTTGTCGGATGCCAGAGCGCTTAGTCTGGATAACTGGAAGCAGCGTGCCCGGGATCGCAGAGGATGGGAGGCTACAGAGACTCTTCACGATTCGGGAGCCCGTTAAGTAAGTAAGTAATTGTCATCGTCGCTTACTTAGAACGTTTGCTTGGCTAGATTTTTATCGCTGCAAAGCGCAGCCTGTTCTGTTTTTTTTAAGTGGGAGCATTGGTCTACATGTCGCAGCCTTCTTAGTTGACTGTTGCGTACTTTTCTGACCAGGTCGCTGTACAGCTCGTAGAGGTCTCTGTCAAATCCCTTTCTCCAAAGCCCGCCAACGCAAACGGGGCCGAAAAGCACTCGAATAATTTTGCATTCGAAACGTCCAAGCAGATCTTCATCCGCCTTTGACAACGTCTATGCTTCTGCACCATAAAGCAGGACTTTGTTGATGGGGGTCTTGTATAGAGTCTCCTTAATGTTTCTCTACAAGGCCTTACTAATCAATTGTCTTCTTATGTCGAAGTAACAGCGGTTGGCAAGTTTGATTCTTCGCTTGAATTCTGAGATGATGTCATATCCAGAGCTAAGCGGAGCCGAGGTCCCGACAAAGTCCCGAACTACCTCAAAGCTATAGCTGTCTACCGAGGCGTTCCGTACGATTCCGTACGCACTGATAGCTCATTAGGTAAGCCGTCTGGTCCAACGGCCTTGTTGGACTTCAGCTTAGATATTGGTATCCTCCCTTTACTTCGGTCAGGTGGACGGAAATCTTGGCTCTCATCGCCCAGGTTGAATGGCCACAAAGTATTACTCCATTTCAAAAGAGCCGAAACATCACGCATCCCATTTAAATAAATCTTTAAATAAGCAAGTCTGCCGTGAATAGCACAGACCACCCCGACTGACTCTGGACTGTCGTTGCAGTTGAATTGGAACGGAACCTGAATGTTTATATTGGACCGCAGCGGACTATTGGCTGCCTGCTCCATTGACCATGCGATGCGTTAATTAAGAAGAATTGTGAAGTTCTATTGACCTTGAATCAACGAAACGTGGTGCACGCCTCTTGAATAAAATACTCAGAATACCACTCCTTTGTCTTGAGAAATCTGCTTTTCAAATAAACGCTAATTAATCAAATGGCAGACCCTCAGCTTGCAGGCTCGCAAGGCAAACAAAATTTATTCGTTTATTTATGTACATGGTGATGATTTTGAATCAAAGATTTGCGTCTATAAATAGGCTGCTGGAGCTGGATGGCTGTGCTATTGAGAGGTCTTTACAATTAACCCAGTTTGTTCATTTTTAAGTGTCAACTGATTGATGTAGTACATTTGTTGTGTAGTGAACTAATAAATTGACTGTAACTAGAGGCATTTGAAGCAATTCACTTAAGTAGAAGAGATTCTAATTGGTGCTTTCAAGCTGTTCAGTAGATTTATAAATACATTGAACTCCTGGTAAATGGGAAGGCAGTGAGCTCAAAATTGCTGCTGAAAAGATGGAGTGCTGCAAATCAGTGAACCAGAGTTCTAAGTACGTTCATTTTGTAGCTGTCGGGGTTTCGCAAAGCCCGCGATTGCTCGTATCTACAGATGCCAGAGCATTGTCGAACTTGGTTGACCTGAGTGAAAATCCAAACTAGGCAGGTGTCTTATAATGTATGTGGGTCCTGCCTAGCTATTTGCAGTTTTTTGTTCGTGCGCCCTTATTTGTGACAAATTTTTTTTGATTTTTAAATTTACAAACAGAGAAATGTAGCTATAAAAAAAACACAAGCAGCGGGTGAAACAGGTCTATAGAACCCTAGGTCAGCTTTTTGTTTGTGTGAGTTTTAATTTTTAGTAATTTGGCAGCTAAAATATAACAAAAAAGTTTGACAAAATTAAATAAATAAGAAACTTGTGATGCAGCACTGCAAATTCTTGGATTTGACATCATGCTAAAAATGTTCATAGGTAGGTATATTAAGCATGTGATCAATGCAGCCCATTACCTGAAGACCCTGTTCACAAAAGCTTAGACTACTAGCGCCAACGTTTTAAAGTCTGCACTTGGATAGCAATTTAAGCTCAGATAGTCGAAAGTGTGCTGACGGCTTCCAGCTATTGCAAAATGAGAACCTTGTATTTGGCACCAACAATTCGACGTGCATCTGCGGTGAAGGATTCTACAGCCTAAAAACACCTTCCTTCCTGAACCGACCGAGGAGGTTACTTTGCGGTGGTCGGATTTGGGACGTAGCTTAATCTAATGGAACTATTCGACTTACATTGACGCGCTAAACGTTTAAAATCGCTCAATATGCACATCATCGCGTTATCTACAATAGTTCGCCATTTTGAAGGGTGTTATACCTACATTTTTCGGAGAGGACCACACATCTGCCTTGAAAGTGCACTGGCAGTTTTTTTCCTGACTTTTAGCATCTACTACAAATGGTGCTTGACGTTTCGACGAGCTTCGGTCCTACCTTAAACGACATATACAAAGAACTTTTTTGGGTTCTATTAAAAATAAACTACTTAGTTGCAAATTTCCTCGAAATCACGGAAGTCGGATGTATGGACTTGAGATGGGGTCGAATAGCGTCGTCCGCTGTGAACGAGCCTTACCTGACAAAATTTGTTTTTGTTTTATATGTAAAACATATAGCCCGTTCACAGAAGTGGCGGTTCGAGCCCTGTTTTCCGCCCAAACAATACGCGAGTGACGAATTACCTGCTGTAATATTGAAGGACTGTTGCCGAATTTTTCGTTACAACGTCAACAGAGTTTTTGGTAAACAAAATCGTCTACTAGTAGTGTTGACGAAGAGCTCTATCTCCTAGTGATATCCCATATAGGTAAATGTTCAGTGACAAAAGGTGAAAAAAGCGAAATCTTCTTCGCAAGTGTGGCACCAGTATTGACCAGAAGAACGATGTATATCGATTTCGGTTGCGCTTTTTAAATGTGTAAAATCATCTGGTAAATCTAATGAAAAACTATCAAGTAACACTACTTGTTCTTCAACTCAGATCTTAAACGGTGCCGTGGCATAAGACCAAATCTGAGAATTTGGCCTGCCTTGTGACTTTGGGAACGTGTAATAAGGCCAAATTTTAGTACTTGCCCCTATGTCGTCTTCCCCAAGCGCAAGCGTCATAAGGACAAATTGCTTTGAGACGTAAGACCAAATATAGATTTTCATATTTTTAAAATTTATGTAAGTATTTTTTAGACGAATCATTTGTTTTTTGTTTTTTTTAGAATTCGAGAAGGTAATGAAAAATTCACAATATTGAAAAAATTAGCATACATAATTTTTTTTTTAAATTCTGTTCTTTAAATTTTAACCCCTGTATTAATAAACAAATGTGCACAAGTTAGTTAGCTAGTAGACATCAGACGGCATACAAAAATTTTACGTAACTTCTAAATAACGAGTTGATAACTTTTACGCAGCGTTTATTAATACGGGGTTAAGTTTTTTAAAAACTATTAAACAGAAATAACTTGATTTGAAAATAATATGTTGAAAAAGATTCTTAGCTTTCAAAAATGCTGCAGTTCTTTTTTGTTAGTGTTGCCATTGTTTTTTTTTTTTTAAATATTCTCATTGTAAGTACTTTTTTTTTTAAATTGCCATAGTAAAATCTATAAAAAACTGTTATCATTATCATAATGCCGTTCTCTCCCCAATGTAGGTACCTACTATCTATTTAAGAAAGTACCAAAATCAATGATGCACTTTTGAAAGAGAAAAATTTATTTAAAAATGCCATGCCTCACTCAAGAACGTGCAAGGGTATATATAGTCCTCCTTCCAAATTATGGTATACTTTCTGTATGTTTTCTTTTTTGAATTCATTGTTATGCGTCGCACTGTTAATTTTTATTGCATTCCATCACTGTCCGTGGTCTTGTTGAAATTCAGTGATAAACATTGTGGCTGTTGACGTCATATGCCAGGATCACTTGGCCTTTGCAATAAATCTTATGGAAGAGATTTGGTTTTTCGGTTAATACTGTCAATGTTTTTATTTTTATTTTGCACATTTAATGGAACATTGTTTTTTTGCTCCTGGTTTTGGTTTCTTGTGTTTATTTCTTAATTTCACTGCTACATAAGTTCAACTGTTTCGTTTTGTGTTGAAAGCACATTCAACTCCTTAACGTACAAAGTGCGTTGTACTTTATTGCTTTCGGTGCTATCATGATGTTTAATTTAAGCCACTGTTTGTTTTTCTCTCGTGAGGAAATACGTATACCCTCTTAGTTGTCTGCTTATAAAAAAAAACTGCAATTGACTTAGGCAAATTTATTTTTTATTTGTCGTTATCTTATCTGTTAGTATAATGTTAATGACACAGAACTGGCTGCGCTTAGTCATACAGCTGCCGAGCTGCGTGTTTGGTATGGACATTGTTTGCAAATCCATTGGCGTAAATTACAATAGCAAGGTAACATGTGAACGTTAGCACATTGTATGCTAACGTGAATCATCACAATCATCTTTAATTTTAGATTATAATACGAACTTAGTTTAAGTATATGGCAACCTTTTTTGTATATGATTTAGTCAGTTCAAATTGTACATCGTCCCAAAAGTTTGGTGTTGACCTTTGAAAAAAGCACCACACCACAAAAGAGGTCAGCATTTATACCCCATTAGCTGAAATCGAAGTGAACAATTGTCGGGAAATTGCTAAAAGTTAAAACCTGCTTAGTGGCCCAGAAGCGCTACTGAATTTTTAATTTACTTGTAAACCAAGGGAACATTGAGACCTTGTTTTTTATTCTGGTAGACGCAATTTCGATTTTCTGTTCTTTTGATAAACATTTTCATCGGTCTTGCCAAAGTTTTTAGTGTCAGACTTTCAGTTTCATTTGAGCTTTTTATAGACTGGGCGATTATTTCCTCAAGCTCTTCTTTTAAAACTTGCATCTGTCACTTTAAAATGAATCGACGTCTTTCCGAGCCCTAGGAAAAACTGTTTTTTCAGCCTGTAAAATGTTTAGAAAAGTTTTTAATATTTCTAAAAAGGCTCACCCAAAATATTAAAGGCCTTTGCATCTTTTTTTAGACGAAATGTCAAAGATCAGCAAATAAAATAAAAGAAAGCGATGATATGGCAATGGCCTTGAAGTCTATTGAACTTGTTTTTTTCTTTTTATCACAAGATGAGGCTTGAAGGCGGTATATAGTACCAAAAATAACCTTGAAGAACAAGAAGAGGCGGTATAACACTCAAAAAATTACGAGAAGAAGATCTATCCAGAAGGATAGTTAGACACGCTGAATTAAGTCCACCCACAACTAGGTCTGGAAACGCTATTGAACCTGCAACCCATTGAGCTCTTCACTAAGAACGTGGCAGCCAAAACCGCTCTCAGATTAAAAGAGAACAAAACTTGGAGGCCTGGACACTCAAGCATACTTTAAATCTTTGATCGGAAGGGACTCATGTCACTAACTGATTACGAGAAACCCAGATATGACTTCGAGAAAAATTTCAGAATCACTGTACCCAGAAGACAGGACTGGTACCATCATTAGAGGTATATCCGTCTATACGGATGGTTCAAAAACAGAAAATGGTACAGGAGCCGGCATATTCTCAGAGAGACTTGCTAATAACCAGTCGTTTCGACTGACTGATCACTGCAGCGTCTTCCAAGCTGAGATCTATGCGGCTAAGAAAGCAGCACAGACTATCTTATCGATGCGAATACCAGCAATGGAAATAACCATCTGTGTGGAGAGTCAAGCAGCACTCAAAGCAATCGGCTCCAACCTTGTTAATGCGAAATGTGTTACAGATTGCCTTTTGGCACTTAGGGCTATACGTCATCACTCAGTTCTACTCTGCTGGGTTCCTGGACACGTTGGGGTGGAAGGGAACGAAAAAGCGGACGAATTGGCCAGATACGGCTCTGATATGAACCCTCAACTAGCCTTTCAACCCTTCTAAGACTTTTATTGACGGCGTCACCACACAACTGGCTAGGGAACAACACCATCGGTTGCGTCATAACCCGTGGTAAACACCGAAAGATCAAAGCTCCTAGTCTCTTTTAATAGAAGTCAAATCCGGATGCTCGTCGGGGTTCTTACCGGACACTGCACCATAGGAAACATGGCTAAAAGGCCAGGACTTTTTGCAAATGACTTCTGCAGAGATGAAGAGGAAATAGAGTCCGTGGAACATCTTCTATGCCAGCCAGAAAGCCCAGCTTTACAGGAAAGCCGCTCATCCTGTATGGGAGCAAGGTTCTTCGAAAGTTTGGACGACTTGGCGGGGATACCTCTATCAGATATAAAACTATTCATCAACAGATCGAAGTGGTTTTGCTAGCCACATGTCCTTACATGTACAAACAGGGTACTCACAATGGGCCTGCACGGCTTCCGGGTGAAATTTGCATCTGATGCAAAACTGCCCTCCCAACCTAACCTAACCCGGTGAAGTTTGCATGATGCTTATTTTAGCAGCAAAACTAAAGTAGTTAAGTAAAATTGTGTATGGGCCTTATTCGGAACAGGTGCTTTAAATAAGGCCCAAGGTAAGGTTTTTAAAAACACCCAAAAAATATATTGGAACATATTTTTTATATGTTTTGAAATCAAATACATCACAAAGGCACTTAAACGCATAAAAGCCTCATATACTGTGTAAGCTGCAGAAATTTACCACCTCGTAAATGAACTGTCAGATTTTGAATGGAGATAAGTTTACGCAGACCTCATAATTTTTCGCGACGATTTAAACTGCATTTACACCATCACGCACGGGCATTTTTGCACGAGATGTGACAGACAGATCCGTTTTTCCGCAGTCAATGCTAGTAAAGGAGTAAGAATGAGATCACAAATCAGACGCCTAAAGTGTCATGGATGTGCTGCTCATAATTATAGATACCTACATAAAACGGAAATAAACACAAGTTCCGGGGAACATAATTTCTGTAATCACTTGAAAATATTTCTATTTCTGATTTAACAGATGTGAAATGAGAGCGGTTTTAAGTTTCAGTAAATTAAACCAAAAATGCATCAATCAGTTGTACGAAATTAATAAATAATTAATAATTGTCCGTTCATCACTTCCGGAAGGCATTTTGTTTTATAGGAAAGCGAAAATTCCATCGCCATCGCTACAAAAATATCAACATGCATAGCTTTCCCATAATTCCTACCACGTAAACAATATGGCCGACGAAAAAACTTGTCAAGTTTTCTTGCGTGTTATGTAATGCTGTCCCTTTCAGTCACACGGCTATTTAGTACTTAGCATCTCTTTAATCTTTCGTGTTAGGAATGTGTGACCGTGTAAATGCGGAAAGTTGTGCAAATCACAAATGTCAAACTGTGACAGACAGTCGTCTGTTGTTTGTTTGTTTCTAGAGTTTTTTTTTAGGATTGCATTCTCTCTTAGTTGCCTGGAAATTAGAAATTGTGTTGATCGATTTTTTTAATAAGAACATTTAATTGAAATTCCACCTTCATTTTCGTCAAATACTCCCAATTAAATAACTGGTCTACTGCCGAGTTAATAAGTTTTTTCTTTTCGCTTACTTTCGGCATTTTGATGATTTGCAAATAATTTGAACAGTTGAGTTTGACAACCGACTTTACAGTCGATTTACGCGATCTACGCAATGATATTTCCGAGGGGTGTTCGTAGAAAATTTATGAATTTCCGAGCTGCACACAATTATGAGATTAAGTGAATACCCTTATTCTTAATTTATCTATAAGGTGGGACTTTTTTGGGTCTCCTAAGCCGTATGCAAAATCAGACGCCTTACTCATTTGTAAATCTCTTCGAACATTCAAATAAAACTAAGAGAATCTCAAGAACGCATTGTTTCCCATGCTTACCCGCCTATTCCATATTCATATAGGAATTCGAAACTGATTTGATTTAAGTTTGCTCCCAACTACATACACATGTATTCATTTTACAGCACTAATTGCTGGAAAGCAAAACCGCGGAAGCGATGGCTGTAATTGAGCTTGAGATCAATTGGTAAGAATAATAAAAAAAATCCAATAAGTCACTTCTGATGGTTGTGTGGGATAATTTCATGTGGTTTTGGTTTTTCTTTTAATTGACAGGGCTTGAACTTTCAACGAGCTGGAAGCACTTCTGACGGAAACGGAATGCACCTATGAGTGATTGAAGCCAAAGATTATTGGCAAATGCCACTTCTGTGACAACGACAGCACTCAGCTCACGTTTTACAGTGCTGATCTGTTTCCGCTTCATTATTTAATGAAATGCTTATTTCCATTGTCAGTTCAATGTGAAACAATAACGAGAACGTGATGTGTTTGCTAAACTCCATTTTGTACCAACTGATGAATACTAAAATGGAAAACCTCCAATCATCCATCAAACTCGAGAGAAAAAAAAACAAAAAACAAAATAAAAATCGTTTCTAGTATTTGCGGAGAACCGTGGGTAGTATGAGATTTACACACCATTCCGAAGCACGAAGATCACAATCAGTTTTCTAGTATATCCATTAACCATTCACCAACAAATTGTAACAATACACAAAGTCCTCTCACAGAATGGGTCATCGACTGCATGAGAACCTATTCCGATTTGCAGCCCCTCAGTTGTTGGGCTGTTAAGTGCTTTGTACTATACTACTTGCGATGCATATTTGTGATAAACGCAAACAGCGGAGAGGTGAATTAATGGGAAACGAAAACGAGACCCAAGTGAAAAGCGAGCGCAAAGCCAGCAACCCCAATTGTCAAGTGACCTATTTTCGAATAGAATTGCGTTCACAAACACTCGTCCCCCACCACATTGGTGCACATAAAAGAAACGTATGTCATAATCACCTATCCGGCGCGTAGGGTATTACCCCATCGGCTCGTGATAGTTTATTGCTCTCAATCCTCTGTTATAGCACAGTGGGACACAATGTGAGAATTCAATTAACAGAATTTATTCTTCTAATTGAATTGCAGGATAAGTAAGCTTGCCTGGTTCACGGATATAAGAACGAGATGCATTTGTTAATGGGAATCGAACGGAAATTACCAAATGCAATAACTCAATTAGGCAACCTTTCCTATCGCGAAGAGATCTATTTTCTGATGTGTGTGTATTGAGTTTACGAGCAGGACTGAGTTAATTCATTTGCTAATGCATATTTCGCTTATCCCTATAAGTTACTGTTACTTTGGTCATTTGGGTGCGGGCAAGTCCTGGAAACTCGTTTATTTGTGCGGTGTTCTTTTGTACATTTTGTGTGGTTAGTGGTTGATCAAATACGTCTGCGATATTGAAACTTGAAAGACTGTTTGCGATTAGTGGTGAAGACATATGAAGCAACTGAACACCGTTTGAGGTAGTCGCATTTAATGCAGCCGGACATTTTTTTCAAAGCTACCCTTACATTCGTGTCAATAATAAAACACAAACATTTACAAGAATTTTTTTTTTATGAACAACCTGCAACATTACTTCTGTTGAAGGACCCTCGAGGACCAACTAATTTTTTTTTGCAAAATTTTATGCAAGAGAATCTAGTGTCTGGCAATTCTGCTAAGAAAACAACGATTAAGCGAGTTAGGACTGTTTGTTTTCTGCAATATTCTTGATATTAGTCGTGTTTTTTTGAGCTTCGATCTTAGCAAAGCGAAGCAAAGTAAAGTAGGATTTTCAGCACACTTATTAAAACAACTGCTGCAAGCCTCGAAGTGTCAAGTAGAGCGTAGTTGTTGTTATTGCGTGCTAAAAATCCTACTTTAATTTGCTTTGCTGAGATCGAAGCTAAAAAAAACACGCCTATTATATTTTTTTTTTTTTTCGGTGAAAGGTGTTAGGTTTTGGTCTAACACAATAGGTAAAACAGCCCGAAAAGTGGAAAAAATTCGGATCTCCTGGAGTGACCAGATAAGAACCACAGGGAAACAAATTTCAATAAAACAACAACGGTGAGAGAAATAAACATGACTCTGGCTTTATTTTGAGGCTGCCATTATGTGTGGAATAGAACATCATTAAAAAAATGGCCGACTGACCACTTGAAGCATTGATACCAAAGGGTACCCTTTGGTCAGTCCAATTGTTGATGACCTCGCTTAAATATGTCTCGAATGTTGGTCTCGAGCTCGTTAAAAGTGGTTGACTTCGTAGCGAAGACTAAGGACTTGACACATCCGCAGAGAAAATAAAAGGGTGGCGCCAAGTCGCATTACCATACCAATGCCAATTGATGACGGTGGCCGTGAGATGAGCCAGTTGCGAAATTTCCCATTCACAATTTCGAGCGTTGCGTCGTTGTTGCGTGGTGAAATCACAACTCTAACTCTCATATATCGATGCTGCCGACCCTTGGCCAAATAAAGTGGGTAAACATAGTTCTATATATCTGAGACCATTACCTTCAACGGTGTTTCCATCCGCATTTTGAAATGAATAAGATGCGATGCCATAATCCGCACCAAACAGTCAATCCTTGTGGATGCGTTGATGCTTGGTCAAACACTTGTGGATTGTGTGCGCTCCAGTAACAGAAATTTTTGGCCAAAATTGGGATATCCGGCTCACATTTCCAGCGCCCAATTAGCGATCTCATGGCGTTGGCTGCGTCAGCACGATTTTCTATTTATTTAGGTCCAAAAAGTATATGTTTCAAAAATGGAGACAATGTACAATCGTACATCAATAAAATTCGACTTCAGATGTTTTACCCTTTCAGTCGAGAAGTATGTAATTTAATACAATAAAGGTTAAGATGTAGTTATTTATATATTTGGTAGCAGTTAAAAAATATCTGAAGTCAATTATTCTTCTTGAAATTCAATAAATCTTCAGCTGGTTGGAAAATTTGCAAAACATAAAAATCAATACAAAACGATACCTCATTAGGTATCGCTCAAATTGTATCGTCTGGAAGACAGACGATTATTGAAGTTACGTGAAGCAAAGCTATCGTCGAAAGACTATCGTCTGGCGATAATTGACATACGGAATGAGTGCCCAGAGCTCATTAGATCTGCTGGTGTACGAGTCTCTCTATTAAAGACACGTTTTCTTAACCAATGAGAAGCCGGACAGTCACAGTAGATGTGTTCAGAGGAATCAGCATCCTCCAGAGAGAATCTACATTCTGTATCCGGACAGAGGTTCATTTTGTTGAGGTGGTATCTTAAGGAAGCCCACTAGCTTTCTTATGTTATCTTTACTAAGTCTAAGGATTTTCTTGTAGGAGTAGTGCTTGATTAATCGCTTGGATTGTCTTAGACCAGGGACATTTTCCCAGTGGTTAAGACGAAGTTATTGTTCCCATTCATTAATTAGTCTTAGCGCAGTAGCCCAATTGACTTTGCAGTAAGGTTCTGGTCCATAGAGAACAGTTTCGGACCCAGCCCTAGTAAGTTTGTCAGCAAGTTCGTTGTCCGCAATACCTTGATGACCAAGTACCCAACCAAGTTTGACCATGTTGTGTTTGGCTAGGCTTTGCAGGGCATCGTGACAGGTCTTAACTGTATTGGAATCCATTACATTGAACGCTAAAGCTTACATTTTTGTTACTACGTGTCTATCTATCAAAATATCCAAACATCGCCATAAAGTGTCATTTGTTTTTTAAAGATTTCTATATATGCCTTCCAATTCGTCTTGATGTCAATTTTCATTGTCACTAGTACAGTCCGCTTCAAAATCTATATATATATTATTTTAAAGGCCTTTTCCGATGTAGAAACTTATATTCGATTTTCTAATCCACGGAGCGATTTGCGCAGAGGCTTAAAAACTTTTCAGTTGCCCAATCCCATTAGCATAACAATTTCATCACCATAACCCCATCAGAAGGCAACGAATATCCTCGCATCTATTTCACACTCCGTTATTTTTGCATCATCATTGCCTTAAATAGAGCAAAGTCGGCAAACAAACGGCGGCAATGGCGTCATCCAATTGGGTGACCGCACCATATCATTTTATGATGCCTCAGTCTGAATGTTTGCTATTCTTCCATTTTATTTGTTTTTATAACTCAGCCATTTCTGTCTGCGGAAGGACATGAAATGACTCTGCATTGTGGAACTTGGACTATGTTTAGGCTCTCGGTATTACCTTAACAGCGGGCTGACTTTTCCCCTAAACTAAATATAAAAATGACATAAATGCGGTGACTACATTCTGTCATATTCAATCCAATTAAACAGATTACCATAGATGAATCACCCTGTACCAGTAATAAATCAATGAACTTACCCACATATATGCCCCCCAAAACCAGAAGGCTCTCCCAGAATATAGAAATACAAAAATCTAAACCCACATGTTTATAGCAGGCAGATTTTCAGCCTCAATTCGTATGTAGGTAGACGGGTTGACTTGCAGCCAACTCAACTGATGAGGACACGACCACGGTCTCCAAAGCGGAATTCTATTCTCATTCGTTGCTTCCCCAGGCAAAGAAACGAAAAAAGCGAATTCAATGTCAAGAACTTTTGCCGTGCATAAACCTGCCATGGAAGCCGCGCTCTCAGACACAAAAATAAGAGTAAAAGTGATTTCTGGCGATTCCACCGAATCGAATTAGCATTGTGATTGTGAGACTCTGAATGGAATGGGGACTCGTCTGAATAATTTGCTTCGCATGGTGGTGGCTATTGCGTTTTGGATGAAGAAGTAAACTGGTTTTTAACAAAATCAATTACAAATTGTAATTATCGACTCTATTTAACTAATAAACTGCTTTCACACGCGGCTTCTGTCAAACAAAATTCACTCTTAGAATTGGAACAAGGTGCGAGTAGCGAGTACATGCAGTAGGGCGTTGTGAATCTGATTCAATACGAAAGGGACATTTTCACGCAACCCTGTTGTGCATTTTGTTTCATTTTTGAACACAACGCACTATTTTTCATTTCGATTTCGTCCAAATTAGGTTAAAATTAGGTTTCCAATATATCCTTTCTACAAAAAGCCTGAAATATTCTGCTTCTGAAATCTGAGCTCATTTTGAGTTTTCAACTGACTGAATACTGGTCCGTGGCCAACATTTTGTGCGGCACTTCCACCTTTTCGTAAAACTTGACTTAACTCCATAAAATCGCGAGCAGAAAATAGCGCCGAGCAGCATTTAAGTTAAAAATGTTACACTCTCCGGTATAAGTATTTCGACGGAATTTCAAGGCGAATAAATCCCAACGGCTAAGGAAGGATCTACTAATGTCTACGGTTTCCAACTCAGAACAGAGGTCGTCTGTAAATGAGACTATTTGAATCCCATCACTGGATAGCTCAAGCTCAGACCTATTTGTGGTTAAGGGACGATTTAACTGGCAAAAGTCTTTTGACAAACTCATTTTTCAAGGTTTGTTTAGCAAAAAAATATTCTTACGGTTTGAGTTTGAATTTATTATGATAGATTTATTGTGTACCTATATTAGATTGCGCACCTTTTGTCGAAAAATGGAATTGTGGTCTTTCTGTTAAAAAATAGGGAATGAATTTAATTTGCCAAAGCAAACTGCAACTATCCAAATCAATAAGGGATCTCTGTGCAAAATTTGCCTCGCTTGTTTAAAAAACGAAAATATTATACCGAAGGAGATAGACAGATTTTGGAGGTGTAAATTTAAAATGCAGGTTTAACTCCAAAAAAGTTCGAGCTTGGTATAACTATCAGGTATCCATCTGGCGAAATGCTAATCTGGCAGTTATTTATACTTTAAAAAAGGCTAGCTCCTTGTCACAAAAGCCGAATAATGATGCAACTTTGCGGGATATTGAACTAGAAATACAGACCTGGCCACTCCAAAGCCCAGGCCACTTCCGTAACTTTTCAGACGATTGTCTTTGAAACGATAGACCTCCAAAACTAGCGACTAAGTACAATAATTACAAGTTTGAGAGCTTAAAACAGTTCATTTTCCACAAATGTAATGAAAGCTAACGATAGTGTTAAAAATTCGGGCAGAATACAACTCAAAATTTCAAAATCTATATCATCCAGGCGATTATCGTCATAAGGAATCGGCTCCCAGATTAAATATTATTCAAAATTTAAACTCATTCTTTTAAAGGAAAAAGAACTCCGGACTCGGAGCGGAGAGGAAACCAATTTTATAGTAACTCTAGGAAGAAGTTTCTGCCCAAAAACTTATCGAAACGGTCTCAAGAATATCACAGAAAGTTATTGAGGCCTTAATAATCATTAAATAATTTTATTGTTTTCTCGTTTCTAAATTTAAGATTATATTTTTTTCTAAGTAAAACTTGTGTGTCAAAATAATTATGCCAAAGTAAAGAGTTACTTCAATTCAGTTCAATTACTTATTTGACAAAGTAAGGGGTCATTCATTTTTAGTTTTCGAAAATAAAGCCTAGCATGCTGCTCGCGCTTAAATTAAGCCCCCATACAAAAATGTCTCTAAAGATAAAACTAAGCAAAGCGGTTAAGCCAAGCAGTACGCAGTTCAAGCTAAATTTTTAGCCACTGTACAAAAAATCTCTACAGAATTTAAGTAAGCGTACTAATGCAAAATACATTTTTTCACAGCTGAATTTTGACAGATCAGAGAAAATATCGGTATTTGCAACAAAATTCCCAGTGAAAGCAAATTAACAGTAGCAAGTTAATCAACTTTACCAACACAATTCTTTTTTTTTACGGAACTTACACTGTCAAAATTAAGCGAACATTAAGCGAAGTGGTGGAGAGAAACATGGGAAAGGCGCTTAATTTTAGCTTTCCTGGAACAGCATACTAGGCTTAAAGCTAAATAAAACACACACGCGATACATTTTTGATGAAAGTTCTATTTCATTATAAAGACTTTGGCATTTGTGAAATACAATACCATACAAATTGCCGCCTTGGGAAGATTCGAAACATACAATTATTTTAAGGGTAATTTTAAACCACTTTTTGGCACATTTCGGGCCATTTCGGGCCTCGCCCATAACTTGAGTAATGTACTCGAAGGTTTTTAATGCGTCTAGAGTTCGGGGATTATTCGCGTAAACACGGTCTTTTGCGTAGCCCCACAGAAAAATATCTAGCGGTGCCAAATCGCATTGGCCACCAAGAGCCAATCGACGTTGCCAAAACGTGAAATTACTCGACCAGGAAACTTCTCACGCAATAAAGACATAATTGGTCGTGTTGTGTGGCTTCTTTCCGTTTAAATCACCACTTTTGTAGTAAGTTTTAATAGTTTGAACGTGTTGTTGAATTGTTAAGCGATCCATTGTTGTAAATGGCAAACATTCAACTCATATTATGACACTTCAAATGACAGCTGAGTTAGGCCAGCGCTACCAACTTTAAATCACGAATAAAATTACCTTGTACGACTACGAACAAATATTGTCCAGTTGATTGGATTTATTTAAATGAATTTCAATAAACTTATTTACAAATAAAAAATTGCCAAAATATTAACCTCTTATAAGCAAACCGTATTTATTTTCAGTTTGACTTTTGGTTTTGTCAAAATACTTTTGCCGGTGAGTGTAGATCACTACTTGTCCGACCGAAAATGTTCTTTAATAGTGTTTTGTAATTTAAAAGCTACCAAATTGTTTTTGTGATTGTGAATAATTGAAAACACGGAATGGGGCAACAAACATACATCAACTCAACAACTCATTTTCGATGAACGGTAGTAAAGGGTGATTTTTTAAGAGGTTTAGAACTCTTTTTAAAAAAAAAACACAAAAAATTCGAAAAAATGAATGAAATATTTATTTGAATCGATAGTTTGAACCTTGCAATTTAATGTTTAAAGATAATTTCATTCAAATGTTGACCGCGGCTGCGTCTCAGGTAGCCCATCCGCTGAGTCCAATTTTGGCATACTCTTTCACACATATCGGCCGGTATCTCACGAATGAATGCATGGATGTTGGCTTCCAGTGCGTCAATCGAAGCGGGCTTGTCCCTATACACATTAGCCTTGGCATACCCCCACAAAAAATAATCTAATGGTGTCAAATCGCACGATCTAGGCGGCCAATTGACCGGCCCGAAACGTGAAATTAACTGTTCACCAAACTCGCCTCGCAATTGCGCCATTGTTTCGCGTGCTGTGTGGCATGTGGCACCGTCTTGTTGAAACCACATATCATGCAAGTCAAGAACTTCCATTTCGGGCAAAAAAAAGTTTGTTATCATCGCTCGGTAGCGTTCACCATTGACAGTAACGCTGCGATTCGCATCATCTTTGAAGAAATATGGCCCAATAATGCCGCCGGCCCATAAACCGCACCAAACAGTGGCTTTTTCGGGATGCATTGGTAGCTGTTGCAATGCTTCTGGCTGATCTTCACTCCAAATGCGGCAATTTTGCTTATTTACGTACCCATTCAACCAAAAATGAGCCTCATCGCTGAACACAATTTTTCGATAAAAAAGCGGATCCTCGGCCAGCTTTCCAAGAGTCCATTCACCAAAAATTCGGCGTTGTGGTAGGTCGGCTGGCTTTAGTTCTTGCACCAGCTGTATCCTAAAAGGCTTTACGCCCAAATCCTTCCGCAAAATTTTCGCGGTCTTCTGTCACACTAGCTGATACGGCCGCAATATTTTCTTCACTACGCACAGTACGTAAACGTGTTGGTGGTTTAATGTCCAACAAAGTAAATTTGGTGCGAAATTTGGTCACAATCTTCCGAATAGACTGCTCAGAAGGTCGAGAATGCCGATCATAAAATGGAAGCAGCGCGCGATGAACATTTCGAACCGAGCACGAATTTTGATAGTAAAATTCAATAATTTGCAAGCGTTGTTCATTTGTAAGACGATCCATGGTTAAATTGCAAACCAAACTGAAGCTGTTTGACAGTGACACAAGGTACTAAACACACGTCAGCTGTCAAAACCAGTGTTGCCAAAACCAAACCAGCTAAAAAATCACCCTTTATAATCTGCTGCAGGCTTGTTCTACAACACTTCAGTTTCAAATGAATTTAGAACATCGCACTGTAACTGTAACATGAGGGTGAGTACTGAGTACTACAAGTTATATTTTTTGTAGCAAGCTGTGTGAACGATTTTTTTTATCCAGAAAATTGAAGACGTGTTCGGAATTCGTAAAATTCATTTTAAAAAGTATGGATTTTCTTCAATTCCAAGTTTTACTGTATTTTAAATGGAAATGGTAATAAATTAAGCAAATTCAGTAAAAAAAATAATTAATTTCCCAATTCAATACAGTCCAAATCAAAATCGTCCTTCGATATGCTCCATTTGATGCTAGGACTTCATTAGGAATTTTATTGCGATGTGACATTGAAACTTCCATGGAAAAGGTGAGGAGTTCGAAATAAATCTCAGGTATTTATGCGACCACTGAGTTCCGATAAATATTGCTCCCAAAAGGGTATAGATTGTTGAGCTACATGCGTGTTATCTACATTTGTGAAGAAGAGACAAACAATGGGGCTGCAGTTCCTTTAAACTATTCCACATTCAGCGAGAACTCTATTTTGGGTAATCAATTTACGTTAAGTTTTTCATTCCATTTGATACTACCGCATTCTTAATATGAGTCAGCACATCATTACAAAACGTTCTATATCAGAGTCTACGCGTGTGCCTGTGTGAGCCTTACAAATATATTTACCAGCTAAACACGTTTCAAGGTTAAAAATGCAATCAACACTCACTTAACTAGAGCGAGGCCACAAAACTTTTAAAACGTGCAGTCTCATTACCCAAAAGGATTCCACATCCTCTATTTTATGAACGGACATACGTGCACGTTTTTAGCACAAATATCCAATAACATAAGAAGACTTACGACTTTCGCCTAGTTTTGCAAAGGACTTTCGGCGTCATGTGGATTCATGTGCCTCTGACACATGCGTCTTTAATCGATACCATTTTATACTGTCCTTTTCGGGGTCGGACAAAACAGTTTGGATATTAATAAAATGCGGTAAGACTATACGTGCACCAAAAGAAAAGTAATGTTCGAAGACTGCAATTGTTTTGGGGGAAATTTTTCGGTTTTGCGGTCAATAAATGTGTGGGGATGCTTGCTCACCCACATAACTGGGGTTAATTTATCCATCAGATTGTCGATACCATCCCGCAACACAATGCAAGACATTATTCAACGACAACCGCAATAAATCTCAATTTTCGTCCGTATTTCCAAAGAGCGTCCCATACCACCGGGAATAGTATCTTTTTCATTTCGTTTATATGTGGGATGATATTTATATCTCGTTGAAGTAAAAAAAAATAACAAAAACCCATTACCACGAGGACATTGAACTGTGGGGCGCAGAATCATTATTTGTACGGATGTATTCTTGCTGCCGGAACACACATGACGGCGAGAGATGTAGCCTCCGTCTCCACTTGAATTACTTTCAGATACTTGAGACAGAAATGTTCATTCATCCGGGGGAGCGGGCTGCCAACGTAGGATAATATCAATGAAATGGAAATTTTGCCTTCCGGTTACTTGCCACTAAAAATAGTTCTGGAAGCTGAATTTTGAATTTGCGTTGCGTGAAGCGAATCAATCGATGCATGTGCAGGGTTGTTCTTAATTGTTTTCTTATTGTTTTTCGGATTTCATGAGAGTCTGCAGTTGAACGCAGTTGGACTTTGACTTTGAGCAAATGTCTTTATTTGGTGCAGTTGCTGAACACTTGCTTCATAAATCAATATCCAGAGGAGATTGCTATGAGCAGATTGAAGTAATGTGCCACATTGTTTGATAGTGATGTTTTTAAAGCTTCTATGCAGACATAATTTAAGACTATAGATGGGTAGGGTATGTACGAAAAATACTAATGAGGGCTCTGTCCGTGCACGTCGGTCAAGAACAACTGAGAATATTGATGCTGTAGCCCCAAGTGTTGAAGAAAACCCAGGTTTGTCCATTCCTCGTCGTTCTTTGGAATTGGGAATTCCGCAAACGTCATTACACCGTATTTTGCATAAAGACTTGGGTCTTAATTCCTATAAAGTTCAGTTAACACAAGAACTCAAGCCGGCCGATCATCAACAACGTCGTGTCTTTGCTGATTGGGTCCTTGAAATGCATGAAAATGATCCGGAATTCCATCGAAAAATCATCTTGACTGGTGAGGTCCAATTCCACCTCGGTGGCTACGTCAACAAGCAAATATGTCGCATCTCGGGGCCACGTGAAAGATAAGGTCTACGCCAGCCCAGCGTCGATTCAAGACCTCAAAGATAAAATTCGTGAGGTTATCGAGACATAGGGCAGCCACTTTTCGATTTGGTTATGGAAAATTTCATGAAAAGGATATGGTCCTGTATGCGTTCTCGTGGTGGCCATTTGGCTGATGTTGTTTTTCATTATTAACGGCATACCTTCCTCTTTATTATGAAATAAACATCCGATCATTTATCTCAAAAAATTACATTTTTCTTTGAATACCAAAATAACACCTCTTATTGGAAAGCCTTTAGAAGCTTCGTTCCCCAATCTGTAATTTTTATTTTACTTCTGAGTTACCGAAGCAGCAGAAAAGCTATAGATTAAAAACAATGCCGGCTTCTTGCTGCCGCGACTTCATCGGATATTTCGTTTCCTTCAACCTTAAAGCAAATGGTACCGAAAATGCAATCTTCAGCAGCTTCCTTGCGCAGGGTATTTACCACATTTCTTCTTCGTGTCATTAGTTATGCTTAGTTAGGAGGTCTTCAAGTCCGGAGTGGACTAAGTTCTCAACCAATTGATCTGTATAGCAAGCACTGTTTTTGTATAACTGTTGTCGATATCCGAATAATTCTTTTTCTGTTTGTTTTAAGAGCTTCTCACGGCATCTTTTGTGGCAATACATCCTGCAGTCGATCCCAGGATACGTCTACTTGTATAGCTCCAAGTGAGCCTGACCCATGACGTTTACAGGAAATAAACTGAAAAAGTCTTAAAATGCCCAAAAACAAAACAATCGAGAATCTACCCAAGGGACATTTACTACTACATTATAAATTAAAGCAACCAAAAAAAGAAACCCACCCTATCGAACCTTCTTTGACGTTTCTTGATCTTGCCTTGGTAAGCTTACAAACTTTTTTATCACCAACATTTCCACTGTCACAATAATTCGTTTTAAACAAGTCCAACCTTTTGCATTTATTTAACACAGCAAATTCCAAGCCGCCGTTCTTCTTTTTGCAGAACCCAAAGCATATGATCCCAAATAATAAATATAATCCTGAATTGTATTTAGGCGGAAATACTAGTAGTTCGTACCGGCGGATACGTCTACCTACCTGATTTCTTGAGCAACTATCGAGTGAAACTTCCTATAAGCAGATGCCTTGGAAGCAGATTCCCATTTTTTGTTGTGTGCATATTTATTTTTAGACACCCGGAGTGTTTCAATTTCAGGCATGACATCATCGGACATCGGGGACACTGCAGAGGAACATGAGTTACTACTTTGTCAAAATGCCTTTGTGTTTTACTGCTTCTGGCTGGGCTTCCTGTATATACTCGTACTGTGCTTGCTGATGACTATGCTTCTGACCGAATTCTAATCTGGTTATCGTCGAAGTTTCAGTATTTTGCACGCTATCCGCCAACAGTGTAACGAAGCCATATGAAGGACATAAGTGAGTTGAAAAATTTATGAGGGCTAGACTTTGAGTTTAATGCGATGATGTCGGTTTGCTTTGTGCCCTCTGCAGCGTATAGTCATAGGCGGAGGTATGCTGAATTGCTGACTAGAACAATAAACTCAGTGAGAAATCAGCTAAATAAATTTTTATTATTTTTCTTCTTCTTTGGTGGCGGTACAGTTTGAGGTGTTGGTACCTGGACCTCCGCTAATAAGCTCCTCCATAGTTAGCACATCTCTATAATTTTTTGCTTACAAATTTTGCAGAGGAATCATGTATGGAATATGACAATACCATAGCAGCATCACTGCCAATAGCAATTGATTAATGCACGCACGTACTCAGCACAACTGAGGTCACTGAAACATTTAAGAAGTCGAGCAACTCATTGAACAATGTGCGGTATTTTAAGTTCATACTTTGCATTTATCAGCTTGTAATAAGTATCCGCAAACTCAGTGAACAACGATGTCCAACTCAAAACATTTCCATCATGTTAGTCAGACTGAATTGAAAGCCTCTCGTACCATTAGAGTCGAATATAAGATTTATGCGTTGCGCACGTAGTGCGCAACCAGCATTATGCCAATATACAGGGTGCGGCAAGAAAACTTGCTGATTTTCAAAGGAAATAAAACCAAAAGTAGTGGACATACCGTTACAAAACTTCGCTATTGCTTCACGAATGTTGTCCTTCAGATGATTTAACTTTCGAGGCCGGTCGGTGTAAACGATAGATTTAATGAAAAAATCGCAAGGAGCCAAATCAGGCGAGCGCGCCGGCCACGTAAGAAGATTAGACGATCGGGGATGTGTTCCCTCAAAAGATCCATCGATGCTCGTGCTGTGTGGGCCGTTGCTTCATCTTGTTGAAACCACACATCACCAAGGTCCAGTTCATCGAGTTTTGGGATGAAAAATTCTTCAATCATCTCTCTGTAGCGAGCTGCATTCACCGTAACAGTGCGTTCGTTTTCTTCGAAAAAGTAAGGACCAATTATCCCTACTCTCGAAACAGCACACCATACGGTGACACGTTCACAATGCAGTGGCGTCTGATGAATTTCACGTGTATTGTGATCACTCCAATCTCTCCTGCGGGATGGATGTTGAAGCGAGTACGGAAAGCACGTTGAGTGGAAATCATGGAAAGACCGTTGGAAAAGTAAGCCTCGCAGGCAAATGCGCGTTGCTCTTTCGTCCAATGCATGATGTCGACTGACTGTGGCGTAGATGAAACTTCACGAAGTTCCCTTAAAAATGAGACACTCTCCACCCACATCCGACTCTTGGCGCCAAAAACAAATCTTCAAGTTTTCTTGCCGCACCCTGTAGTTGGCATCATAACACGGCGAACTTTCTACTGGACCGGGCAATGGACCCTGCAAAAATTAATTCAACCGACAAATTTTCACCCGAACAAGTTTTTCTAATAAATAGATGAGCGCTTCTTACCAACTTTTTTGGATTTAAGTTTGGGCATGGCTATTCTACTCCATTTTGCTCATTTTCAGGAGATTGTCATGATTGCCACCTGCAAAAAAAAGTTGTGAGCAGAATTGAATAAAAAAGTTACCAAACTAAGTTAAAAGTTACCAAAAATCTTAATAGTTGATAAAAGACAAAAAAAATCACAGATACCTGCATATCGTCCTGGGCTAATATGACTCCAACGTACGAACTAAAAAAATGTCTTGACAGCTAACAAATGTTGGTACATACCTTCACATCCGAGCCTTGAATTTGTTCTGCTGAACTTTTCTAATACAATCACTTTTATTACACTTTTATGGATTAATCTAATAATTCACTTATTAATAACCACAACAATATAACTTAAAACAATTTAAAAAAGATTTCAATCAATCACTTAATTCACTGTATTACCTAGTTTACATTTATTCTTCTTCGCAACCGTTTTATTATTTCGATCTTTACCAATCACTGTTTAGTCAACAGTCCCTCCCTGTTCTCAAATCTGCTTTTTATATCCGCTCCGCCATCTATCGAGGAGTTTCTAGTTAATTCCGCTGGTTCTAGAATTGGCTCCCTTAACTCTCCACTTATTTGACAGATTCGAGTCTCCAATTGGAAAGTGGAACTTGTTTGGTGACTAATGAGTCGTTTACACTTCACCATTTTAGGTCCTACGCTACATTCCACACCACTATACTTATGTTTAAGCCTAGTTTGCAGTTTACGTAAAGTCCAATTTTCACGTTGAAATATCAAAATGAACTTTCCACGGGAAATTTAACAATAGGCAGTACGAAGTTCGAGTGAATAATGGCTGCTTCAAAGACTTGTGGGTGGCGATACTAAAATCTCTCCACAGCTACCTATTTCACTTGGCTTTTATTGTACGTAGCTTTAAATTGTTCGTCGTTAAAAATGATTTGTACGAAAGCGGCTTAGAAATTTATTTGAATTACCGGTGTTTCTTTAAGTCTTCAGACAAACTTAAGAAAAACTGTAGATATCAACTCATTTTATTTTTATTTATAAAATATACATTTATAACAAAAATCTTTCACATTATGCAAGTTTTAACAAAATTATCTTCAGCTTTAATAAAATATTTATATAGCTTCCTTGCAACGCCATTTTTCTGGACTCTAATCTGCCGGCTGGGCACTTTTAAAGACGTTAATGGAACTGCACTCGGCAAAAATGTTCTTTTAGTTTTTTTGATTAGCAGCCGTCCAAAATAATATTTTCGCCGTATGTTCTCTATTTCTGACTGTTCAAAATATCTAAACACTGGATGCATGTCTTCCGTGAATGGGAGAGTCACGTTGCCTTTTATAAGAATTCATTGTATGCGGATTCCCATAGCTGCAGCTTAGACTCAGTGTTGCCAGAATTAAGTTGGCCTTAACCGCCCATTTTAAAAAATTTAGCCCAGAAAGAAGCTCAAAAATCGTTGAGAATTTTCCCAATTTCTTAAGTACTTTTTTTTGGTATTTTTCCCACTTACCCATCTCACTTATGCGCACCGCGTATTTTATTTGATTTCTTCTGTCATTCACTTATGTGGCTTGTGTCAAATCATAAGGCATGCAAAATAAATTGGTGTGACTGTAAGTTAAACGACTGTTCAATGTCACTTGACGTTAAGAGTGCTGCCAAGTTTTAAAAGTGCGGGTTTCTTCTAAAATATTTTTTTTTTAGTTAAACAAAATTTGTTCAAAATTTGTAAAAGCCCAAAATTGTGTTGGGCGCTTATGGAAGAAACTACTATCGTTTCTTAAGAAAAATATAGCCCAAAATATGATAACCGATATCATCTTCTCGACTTGACCAATAAAATTCTAAAGGTTCAAATAAACATAATCAAAAAACAGAATCAAAGTTTTTAATTTAAAAAAAAAAAAATAAGAGCCAAACAACATCGGATGACTTCTTTTGGCCCACCCTGTACGACAAAGCGACCAATCTGTCAAAAGTGCTAAGACTATTGGACTGTTTTGGTAAAATTTGTGACTTAACTATTGCTGTCTGTTTTAAAATGGATTTCGCTCAATCGTTTGCAATATCGCAGGAGCAGCAGCATATTGAGTCGAAAATGTTACTTCTAGCCCCGCTCTTCCCTACACATTTGCAGTCAGTCAGTCCAAGTTGAGTCACTGCATTAAAAATAGGCAACCTCGTTCAATTTGACTGGATACTAAACATACAAGAGTCGTCAATGCTACATTGACCTCACATGCTTTAGACTACTAAACTACTTATGAAATGTTTCCCGGTTTCCGAGTCGGCTTTTAGCAGCTGTGCATTTCCATTCAACTTCGACTTCCCTCACGCCCCAACAGACGATTGGTGATCCTCGGTGTGGGGCTGTCCTACTCGTATTTATAAAAGTGATGCATGCGAAATTTGTTTAGTTGCACATTGACTTCAAAGAGTTTCTTAGAATCCTACTCGCATTAGTGGTAATGGTAAACTAAACATTTCCAGAAAGGGGATGTCGCGGGTGAAAAGACTGTCATTCATTGTGAAATGACTGCTTACGCCACAAAAACAATACACCTATACAAAGTTGGCTCCATCAAGAAAATAATAAAATGGTACCTTCATCGCGTCGCGTCGTCAGCAACCGTATGTCGTTCAAAGTTTACTGCACTGCGATTTGGATCAGTAGAGCTGAATCGTCTCCCCAGACAGAGGCATGCCATGGCTGCATGTAACTCGAGACATCGCCCATAAGCCAGTAGCTGATGGCGCGCGTGTGAAATCAACTCTGTCAACTGCAGGAACAGACTACTGCTAGAAATGGAAAATATGCAGCAGCCCAGCAGCATGCTTACCGATTTGTAGCGCATCAACGCGTTCCAAGTATTCCGAATGCACAACGACTACCCGCGCTCTCTCTCTGTTTCGTAGATGCGGGTCTTTCTGTGAGGTTTGGAATTTTGTAACGCGCAGAATTATGACTGTGAGGTGAGGTAATTGGGAGCGAAATGAAAGGGAAAATTAGAGCAAAGAATTTGCGCCGCATGGCTGGGCGATTGGGTGGCATCGAAATCAAATCAACGATGCCATGAAGCATGCGGTTGCAAAATATTTGGCAAGAAGTTGCTCGTGCGTGCGTGAGTTGGATGTATGCCATGAATTTATTGCAAAATGCGGCTTAAAGGTTTCAGCTGGACTACATCACTACATGAGCATTAATTGCATAAACCGAAGGGCGTTTCAGTGACGCTGCTTGAACATTTCGGACCGTTTCATCTCAAGGTGGACCTGTGTCTGCAGAATACTGTGATTGGTACCTAGTACCTATAGGCGTTTTTCTTTTTTAGTTCAGAGCACAACCTGAATTGTTACACAAAAAGTTCGTGTTTCTTTAATTTCTATATATATAAAAGAGAGTTGCAAAAGCGTTGTGACTTTATTTTGATAATTTAAAGTTTGCGAACGAGTACCCAAAAGAACCTTTTGACTTGACTCGAGTCATGTGTCATAAACACAACTGTATTACACTTACTTACTTACTTATTTAAGGTGGTGCTACAGTTCGGGGTGGACCTGGGCCTCAACCAACAAGCGTCTCCAGCCAGCAAGATCTTTAGCCAGCTGTCTGCAGTTTCGCACGCTTAGTTGGTTAAGATCCCCTTTCACTTGCGTGCGCCACCTGAGTCGCGGTCTTTCTCTACAGCGCCGGCCCTCGGGTTTGGATTCGAAGATGTTCCGGGCCGGAGCATTCGTGTTCATTCTTTCAACATGACCCAGCCATCTCAGTTGGACCTTTATTCTTCTGACTAGGTCGATGTCGCTGTACAGCCCGTCCAATTCGTCGTTGTATCTCCTCCTCCATTCACCGTCTATGCAGACGCGACCAAAAATCACTCGAAGAATTTTCCAAGAGTAACCTCATCCGCTTTTGAAAGGCTCCATGCCTCTGCGCCATAGAGCAGGACTGGGATTATTAGGGTCTTATAAAGGATCACTTTAGTTGTTCGAGAGAGGACTTTGCTACTCAATTGCCTTCTTAGCCTAAAGAAACAGCGATTGGCACGAATTATTCTTCGTTTAATCTCAGCACTGGTGTCATTGTCTGAGCTCATAACGTCGGTGTTGGGTGTCATTTTTTTGTTGACAGCATATACTTTGTCTTGCCCTCATTTACCGCCAAACCCATTTTCGACGCCTCAGTCTCAATACACACAAACGCACTATTTACATCTCGCTGCGTTCTGCCAATTATGTCAATTGTTGATATTCATCGTTCAGTTTGAATGGTTCATTCTGCTTGACCGCAGGATTTAGTTCGTCATCGCCGTTAAACAGTCTGCAGAAGTAATTCTTCCATATCCTCAGCATCGATTGCGATTCTACTACGATGTTCCCTTGTTCGTCCTTGCAGGCTTCGGTTCGGGCTCTGTAGCCTTGGGACGTTCTTTTTACCATTTTGTAAAACTTGCGAACCTCATTCCTGCCGTAACATCTCTCTATTTCTTCGATCGCGCGCTTCTCATGCTCGTTTCTTTGTTCCTGTATTACTGTATTACACTGCTTGGCGACATTTAACAAAATGACAACTTTGTATTAGGTGAAAAAATATTCAAAAATCATATCACAGTTGTCGATCTTTCAAATTCAAATTTTACATCTTCCTAAAGGTGTTTTTAAGAAAGGTACCAAAATGTCCAATTTCTATATATATTTTTAAAAGTGTCAAATGTTGTAACACTTTAAAAAATGTTGTGGTAACTTCAATACTGTGGTGTGGTAAAGTGTAAGCAACCCATTAGCCACCAAACCAGTTCCACTTTCAATTGGAGACTCCAATCTGTCAAATAAGTGGAGAGTTAAGGGAGCCAATTCTAGAACCAGCCGACACAACCGGAATAAACTAGAAACTCCTCGATAGATGGCGGTTGGCGGAGCGGATATAAAAAGCAGATTTGAAAACATGGACGAACAGTTGTTTTTTAAACAGTGATTGGTAAAATTCGAAATAGTTGTCGGTTGTGAACATTAATAAGTGTAAAGTAATGCAGAGATTTAGGTGATTAAATCGTTTAAGAATTGTTTAAAGAAATATTGTTTTGCTACCTTATAAGTGAATTATTAGATTAATCTGTAAAAGTGTAATAAAAGTGATTTTATTAGAAAAGTTAAACAAAATAGTGTTTTATCTTTTCGAACCCCAGCCCAAATGTAACATTATTTATAGCTAGTTATAGTTTGGACCTACTGAATATATATTTTTAGATCTTTAGCTTCGCTCTTTTTCTTTTTAAATAAATTGTAACTTTTGATGGGAACATTAAACTTTATGGCGCGGCCCAAAAGTATCTTTATCGTTCCCACGCTTACCCATATATCAGTGGAAGGCGTAGATTCTTAACATAAATTCGACTCAATTTAAATTCATGCCTGGTACATGTGTATTGTGTACATGTTGGGCCAAACAGTTCGTATCGAAATCTCCATAGGAAAATCTCAATACGTTACCGTCGTCGTCGTCGCGATAATAACCTCTCATTCAATGAAGTGTGAAAATAGAAATGGAGTAATAAAAGCAAATGAAATGAAACCTCCCAAACAGAACTGAACCATCCACTCGGCTATATATGGCCGTAACATAATATTTATCTAAATGGCCAAACCACCCCTTCTCTGTCCATATTGAACTGAAATACGCGGTCGCCTTTCTTTGCTTCCTTGATCAATGGCAGATGGTCACACGCACCGTTGCTGACACACATCACCCAGATCGCCACGATCTGAGTCGTGTACGGCAGCGTGGATATTGATTCTATATCTATATGCGTTCTGTGTTCGACAAGAGCTGACAGAAGGCCACAAAATGTTGGATACCCACTGATAGACAGCCCACTGAAGGAAGACACCAAAACAGAGAGAGCGAGACTATAACGTGTCCATTCACCTGGACGATCATCATCTGTGGTCTTGACCATAAATAAAACAACAACACTCCAGTGCCAGTCCAACAACGGGCACGTGCTATCTGCCGCCTCTGCTACAATAGTGCTACCACACCAGTCTTTGACAGCATGAGGCTGGGGCCAATGTCAGTGCCATGCTATTGATAGGGAGGTATGGATATTAATAGTGTGTACGTTGTACGAGTATCTCTGTTATTTTTCTGTTGTGCTGCGCTGCGTGCAAGCGATTACATCTTAAGTGTCGCATGACATGTCGTTAAGGCTGTCTGTCTTGTTCGGAATGCTGTCGCGGGAAATTTGCCTAACAAATCGGGTATTTGATTGGCCTCGACGCAGAGCTTTATGTTGAATAAATTGCTGAAATATTTCTCTTCTTTGATGGATAACCAACAGCCGTAAGCAATATCTTGTGGTTTACTAATTTAAAGCCATGTGATTTGGGGCTTACATTGGATCAGTTTGTGTTTGCATCTCGTGGGTGTCCGCATTCAAAGGGGGTCCTACAACTTCCACGGAAGATATTGGTGTTACATTTCGGAGAAAAGTGCTTTAATGAATGGCTGGAATGGGATCTAGAGATTTAAGATTTATGGGATCCTCCCCGCATAGGTTGTAATGCTCTCGCTTTGAAGACCGGTTTTTTTTTTTATATATCGTTTGGTTTTTAAAAGAAGAATCGATGTGCTTTGTGCCTTTTGGATTAAGTTGAAAACATAGATCTGTGATTTATGCTGCCGGAATGACATTTATTCGTTGTAAAGGGATTTCCAATAAGAGGTGTTATTTTGGTATTCAAAGAAAAATGCAATTTTTTGGGACAAATGATCGGATGTTTATTTCATAATAAAGAGGAAGGTATGCCGTTAATAATGAAAAACAATATCAGCCAAATGGCCACCACGAGCACGCATACAGGACCATATCCTTTTCATGAAATTTTCCATAACCAAATCACGAAGTGGCTGCCCTATGTCCTCGATAGCCTCACGAATTTTATCTCTGAGGTCTTGAATAGACGATGGGCTATTGGCGTAGACCTTATCTTTCCCGGGGCCCCAAACGAAGAAGTCGCAAGGTGTTAAATCACAAGATCTCGGTGGCCAATTGTGATCACCTCTTCGAGAGATAACACGGCCCGGAAACGTTTTCCGTAAAAGATCAATGGTTTCGTTGCTTGTGTGGCACGTAGCGCCGTCCGTGTGGAAAGTAAACGTTGTCTAGATCAATACCATCCAAAAATACGGTGTAATGACGTTTGTGGAATGCCCAATTCCAAAGAACGACGAGGAATGGACAAACCTGGGCTACAGCAGCAATATTCTCAGTTTTTCTTGAGCGACGTGCACGGGTTTTATTCTTCACATCACTAACTTGTCCCAACAGCTCGAATTTGTCCACCAATTTCTGTATTGCGGTCCGACAAGGTGCTTCACGACTACTAGAAAATGCTTTAGTTTTGCGAACAAATTCGCGGGCAATAATATATGCACGGACTATATCACCCCCCGACTAGACTTCAGAAGACTATTTACCACGTTTTTCCCCAGCAGGGACGAATGGAATGAGGACCAACCAACATCCATTGGACCAACCATACCCATATACACGGATGGATCAAATATGGAAATTGGCGTTGGCGCGGGTTTCTACTCGGAACGTCTCGGACTATCCAGTTCAATCAGACTACCTAACCACAGCAGCGTATTCCAAGCTGAGGTATTGGCAGTGACAACAGCTGCTAAACAGGTTGCAATGATGGCAATACCCCATGCAGATATTACCTTTTTCATTGACAGCCAAGCGGCAATAAAAGCGATCGCTGTCGTTGAGTTAAAATCAAAGCTTGTAAGTCGCTGTCGCGAAGAGCTGCGGGTTCTTGGCGCGCAGCACAAGACTATGCTGGGTTCCTGGGCACAAAGGTGTATCTGGGAATGAAAAAGCTGATGAGCTGGCAAGAAAGGGATCCTCCCTTGAACTAAACCAGGCCTTCACCACAGTAATGATTCCCCCCTGTAATCTCAGACAGGTGATTGGGAACAGAATACTAAAGGCGACAATTGAGAGAGAGCAAACTAGACTCCTGTGTCATAACCAGGAAAATGTGGCCAATCTACAACAAACAGAAAACGGAGAAAATCCTACAATTAAGCAAGAAATCATTGTCCTTAATTGTGGGCATTATCACCGGACACAATACACTGAAATACCATACCAAGAAGATGGGAATCAGTTAAGATGACATATGCAGAGGATGCGGTGATGAGGAGGTGCATGAGGACACCCCACACTTTCTTTGTCACTGTCCAGCACTCTGTCACTTAAGAAATAAATTCCTTGGCAGTTACTTCTTCGAGGATTTAGAGGAACTCTCAGATAGGTCCATTAACGACCTACTAAAATTTGTAAATAAAACGGAGTGGTTTACTAATCCGTAGGTTTTTCATAGGTTTCCAGTGTATGGGGGTAGTAAACCCCTAGGGCATCACAACGGATCTACATTGATCTAAGTGTGGCACGTACAGGTTCCCCTGTTCTACCAACCCGCTAACCTAACCTAACCTTTGCGAACTGTGACCGCAAGATTTCCACCATTTTTGTAGTGAATTTTAATAATTTCAATGCGTTGTTGAAGCGTGTATCGTTCCATTTTAAGTAATGGCGTGGTTTTTACTTGTCAAATGTCAAAGAATAAAAGCTTCAAAAGTGACAGCTACCGAAATAGCGGGTCATTCACAATAACACCTCTCATTGGAAAACCCTTTATTATGATAAATATGCTCAAATACGTTTTATTACCAATTTTCTTTACTTTTACATGATTTAAAAAAAAAAAAACAAATTTGTACCTAACTGTGTAACTTTTGAAGCAACAAATTGTTTGGTAAATTCTAACACGCATACGTTTTCTGATTTCAACCAAACTTTACAAAAATGCTATATAGACCAATACCAAAGATGTGTAAAAGTTTGGTTAAAATCGGTAAATGCGTTAAGGCGTGAATCGGCGACAAACAAACACAATTTTAAGGCTCAATTTTTATATACATTTATATAGATTTGTCTTACGAAGATCTGCCAAAAATCACAGTGGCAGTTCGACGCTCATTAGTGTTTTTATTTTGTTGGATTCTTAACAAAGAATAGTCAGCGAAGGTCAATAAGAGATTCTTATAAAAAAGGTTAGCACTCAATTCAATACGCAGCCTAAAAACTAAATATGGAAAGCGCTACCTTTTAGTGGTCCTGACAAATTAAAGAACCTATAAGCTGATTTTTTGGCAATGCTATTACCGGTCAAAAATTGTCTGTGCCTCTAGGGAGACTTATGTGAGTGCTTAATGCCAATATTTAGCCGCGTTTCATATTTGCCTGTGTTTTCGTCTTTGTTATTTACGCTCTTCTTATCAATATCCATATAGTTCCTTAGAGTAGTTTTAAGAAAAAGCCTTTCAGTATAAATATACACAAACAGAATTCTTGCAAACTGCTTGCACGTTGCATCCTGAGCACTCGGGTTGTATACCTCGCAAAAACAAATATGTAGGTATATACAATAAAATTGACTGCTTCCCTTTCAACCGTTGTCAGTCTGAAATAATTGTGTACACAATACCAGTGACGCCACAGTCAGAAAATCAAATACAAAGAAACAAGAAGGGCAAATATTTTTCGTAAACATTTACCCTTAATGGCACGATTGCTGCTTGCTTTCAAAAGTCACCCAACTCTTTATTCGACTGGTTTGCAAATAAATTTCGTCTGCGTTTCGGGCAATAAAAAGATGGCATGTGACTTGTTTTTATTTTCGCTATAAATCCGAACAAAATCTCATGGATTAAAACTGCAATCGCTTATTGCATTCTTAGCCTCGGTTTGCCACGTCTTCTTGGCAGCCATCCAAGACTAAAGGAAGTTGAAAAGTTGTTTTTCGTTTCCGAAATTCAAAGTCAAGGGTCGTGTGAAAAATTACTCCTCTTTTGAGACTTATTTTTCAAAGTTTTTCTCTTTAAATGTGTCAACTTATTCTTTTTTTTTTGCATGAAAAATTTTGCATTGAGTTGAGAAATATTTCGCTGACGTTTTGCTGCAGTGTCAGCACAAACGGTTCTGAGGCAGATGTTCCGTAAAAGGGAGTGAAAAACGATAGCGGAAATAAGGCAAGAACATTGTTGACATACAAGAAATGGTTTTCATGAAAACAGTTTTCGATTCTCAAATAAAGTCGCAATATCCTGTCTGAAGTCCATTATACGTATAGAAGATATAGGTCATGGGAAATGTAAATAGAAATGGAATAAATCACAAAAAAGAAAAAAAAAAACTGAATGCAGAAATGGAAAATTTTAGACTTCTTATATGTCCTTGTTGAAATGCATATTTGCAGATGTCGATGTCGGCTATCTACCGGATGAAAGATGCACGCACAGAAAAAAAATACTCCGAGTAGATATTTACTCATATTTATTTTTTTTTGTTCCATAAAAAGCCTACCTCGCGTTTTATACCGCAGGACTGCAGATATGTACATTATACACGTTCTTCCACTCTAACAAATCCATAGACCCCCACCCAGTGTACATAGTCTTCATCACTTACTATACGTAGCGTAAATTTATATTAATGTGTACAGTACTCAGCCTTGCACCCTTAAGGGCGCGTACTACACTTTTGCATGAATGACACTGTCTGGATGGATGCTTGCCGGCTTTTGTCTGGTTAACACCAACCGTGGAGGTTATAGCGCATGGCAAATGAAGCGAGTGCTTAATTGTCAATTGTTTTTCTATCTTCTTTGCTGAACACGTTTACCTATTTAAAAATACTTCCCAGATGAACGTTTACCTGCGAATTTTACTTGTCAATTTTACAATACTTGCATTCTTTTTTTTTAAATCTTAGGTTACACAATGATTTAGTTTTTTAAGAAGCATATTTGTCAAAACTAGTAATCCAGTTCTGGGTTCACAATTTGACCGCAAAATAATTAAGAAAATCTTGAGGAGAACGCAATACTTGCCATGTCTGGCCACTGTCAACTTTTAAATTGACCAAATCATGTACCGAACCTAGCAAAGTTGTCGATTCGCTATCAAACTCGAACGTCAAAGTTATAAAGTCTATAACCAAAATTGGTATTGTTAGAAGTAACCAGGGCTGAAACTGAAAAAAGCGCTCCACTTCGTCGGGTTTTCAGCCAACTGCTTCTCGTTGTGCACTTTAATAAATAAAATAAATAGTTGCTTCAACAGATCCGTATAGGCACAGCTGCTTCACAAGCTCTCGTTTGTTTGATGTTTCATTTTTAGGGACAGCTGCAGGTACAGGGTGGCGCAAAATTGATCTTCCAACTTTGTTTTTTAATTTCTTTTTTACTAAATAGAAACAAAATGATTTTGAGTGATTGAAATCATTATTTGGACCTTTACAATTTTGTCTGTTAAGTGCAAAAGATTATATACGTCAAGTGGTACACATTTGTGCGCTTTTCCCCACTTTCCATGCCTTTCCGCAAGATTTCCGGTGATAACTGTTCGTATTTCTGTCAAACTCTCGTTAAGAGCTGCGAATGTCTGAGGCTTGTTGACATAAGCCCGCGACTTCAAGTTGCCCAAAAGAAAGAAGTCTGGGAGCGACTTCAAGTAGCCCAAAAGAAAGAAGTCTGGGATGGTTAAATCGGCCACGCTTGATCGCCAAAAAGGGAGATTACACGACCAGGAAACACTTCCCTCACAATACTCGTATCCATTAACTATTCCACGCCCTTGCGGAGTATTGCGCTCCACTGCTTTTCTGTTTTATACTGCAGCTGTCTAGTTCGCAAATGTCAAATATGAATGACGTACGACGCCATATTTGCAAAAATTATAACATCTTCCGATAGGGTAATTATTTTTGAGCCCTCTTGTATATATTTACTCTTAGATGTTTGTCAGACGTTCGCGAGATCATCCATAAAATGTAGTTTGTGTTTTTCGGAGTCCAAACCTGTGACTTCCACCGTCAGTAGACCGAAGACTACATGGGCCCGAGCGATGGCGTCCATTAATTCTATATGTACCAGACATGTCAAACTTCCAATGAAACTTATTGTTGTTGAAGCTTTTCCTCCACAGATTTTTCCGAACCCAACAAGGATATCTGCATGCATTCGGCTTTGGGAAGAGTCTTCTTTGTTTTTTGGAGAGTGCCCTTTTCAATAGCTGTGTTATCAGTGTTGAGTGTCCCTTTTTTGGGCCCCATGAATGGTTGAGTTCATAAATAAAAACAAATGGTGCATTCTTGCAAATTTTGCATTCATTATTAAAAAGAACTGCATAATCGTCTCAGAAGTTTGGCAGCACTTGCGACTCACATCAAAACTCAAATACGACTTCCGCATGCCTGGCAACTATGCATCTGGCTTAAAGTCCTTTACGTTTCAAAGTAACCGCATTTAAAATTTTAGTTGCGGAGACAAAGCACCATTGAAAGATAACTACTCAAGGACAGCAATGCTGATGATGGGATTTGTGCAAAATCAATGAACTTTAACATCACTCTTTGTGCAGTCATAAATGCGTGTGTCTGTCTTTCGACTTCACGCGTTCACGGAATAAGGAAGTTACATACCTAATTCACAGGGAAAAAATGCCAAAGGTTACGATGATGTCACGGGTGGTAGGTAGTTTGCACCTTTCAAAGATGATTTCCCTAGCGTTTTAACACCAACATGTGAAAGGCTTATTCCCGCACATATACCCTTACAACGAATTTAAAAGCCTTTGCAATTATTCACTCGCCATGTAAAGCGGATTCTTTGTGCACTCGAGGAATTCCAAAAATTCTAGATAAGTGCGTATTGAATAGGTGAAAAAAAACCGTATATCCAACGAATTTGCATAATTGTGGATAGAAGTGTGTTTCAATTAGCATAATAACATCATGACTTATGGCGGCATCACAAATGTGTAGCATGTTAAATACAAAACTGCGTACAATTGTATGCGATTAATTTCACAGAGAGGATGGGTTTCGGTGGCAATTTTCGGTAATGACAGTGACACATGCTACACGAGTTTTATTATTATTATGGTGGTGAGTCTTCTATATAGAATGAGGGCCATTACAAAAGAGAAAGGTTTTGCTTTTTAGTGGACGAAATGGGGAGTGTGACGTCTGACAAGAAACAGTATGTGATTATGAAACGAGGAATATGTTTGGCTGAACGACAGTTTATTACCCTGGTCTGTTTTAAAAAGAGTTTTCGGATGGCGTGATTTGCATAAAGATGGCAGCTATTTAATTGAAGTGACGGGTGACGTACACCGGTGGGCTTAATGCATTGGATATTATTTTAGTTGGAAGCGTTTTGTAATTTATACATTTTGTAGGGCATGTTGTGTAAAGCTATCATCTTGGATCACGTTAGACAAACGCCAAGTCAGATATTCTAACGCTCGTTTTAAACCGAGTCGACAGTAATTCGATTTTTCCAAAACCAATATTATCTGTTATTGAGTTGAGTTAACTTTTTGCTAAAGGGTGTTTTTTTTTAGAGGTATAGAACGTCGAATTGAAATAAGACACAAGAAAATCGTTTTAATGTCCATCAATTTGGCTTTAATGGAAGGATATAATTTAATGTTTCAATATAATTTCGGGCATGTGGCCGCCGCGGTTGGTTCGAATAAAGCCAAGTCTAGAGGTCCAATTTTCAACCACTTTTTCAAGCATTTGGGGCTGTATGTAGGCAATAACGCCACGAATGTTGGCTTCCAAGTCCCCTAACGTTTCTGGTTTGTTGGCGTAGGCGAGCCACTTCACATATCCCCAAAAAAAATAATCCAATGGTGTCAAATCACACGATCTTGGTGGCCAATTGACAGGTCCATTCCGCGAAATTATGCGCTCATCGAATGTTTCCTTCAATAAATCGATTGTGACGTGCGCTGTGTGGCATGTAGCGCCGTCTTGTTGGAACCACATCTCATCCACATTCATGCCATCCAATTCGGGAACAAAATAGTCGGTTATCACGGCCAATTGCTGTGCACGGTGGCGAATCGATTCCTTCGGGTCCTCTTCAACACTTTGCTCTACAGCGGCAATTTTTCTTCGGTGCGCACTGTTCGACGTCTCTGCGGATGCGTATTATCACATAGAGTAAACGTAGTGCGAAAACGATCCATAGTTAACCGAATTAATTGCTCTGATGGACGATTATGTCGACCATAAAATAAACGGAGTTTGCGGTAAACTTCGCGAACTGAACCATTATTTTCGAAATAAATTTGCACGATTTGCAAGCGTTGTTCATTTGTCAACCTGTTCATGATGAAATGGCAAACCAAACTGAACATAAATGGCATTAGAGTTGCCAGATGTGACCACAAAATGTCAGTTTTATCTCTACTCGAAAAACCAACCTCTAAAAAAAAACACCCCTTATGTTCACCCATTTTCAACAAAAAGAAATTAAAAATTAAACTATCAACAGCGCAATGGCAGGTTATGCAAATTAATACGACTCTTACGTCTGCACGATTGCGCTCAAAAGTCAAAATTGCGCAATAAATAAAAATCTACTACATTTATGAATTCTCTGCTTAGCACATTGCATTTATGAATGGGTTCTTTTACTTGTTTTATCTATTTTGGAGAATCCTTTTTTAATTCTTGCAAGAAAAAAGAGAGCAGACTTGAAATTTGAATTCTGCTCTTATTTATGTACATTAGTTTAGTTTAAATCAAACCGAATTTTTAATCTGTCATACTCTACCCTCTCAACGTGCATTCGCTTCCAAGCAGCATTTCGTTTTACAAAATTGTTGGTCGCGCGCTTTGGCATTTAAAATCGTTTAGCCGTATTTATTAGATTCTCTTACTACGCCTCTACGATGTCATTTAGTTAAACATTGCGTAAGAATTTACGCAGCCTTTACGTGGCTTTCCTGAAATTGTGATTTATAAACATTTTTCCGAGGTAACTTTACTAAACGAGGTTTGTGTCTAAATAGGTAAGAATTTCGATAAACTATTACAGAAAGCACTGAAATCTATTACTTTTTGCAACTGAAACTGACCTCAGCTGTTGTTGACAGATTAGCTTCCAAAGTAAAATCATTTACATAATAAAAACAAAAAACCAAATTATCTGGCACAATTCAGATATTTCTTTGGAGGGACTGCTGAAATTTCAACCTGCATTATAATCTATCAACCACCACCAAATCTAAAACTATATTTTATAATTGCATTTGTAGACGAAATTCGTTTGGTGCAAATTTACACAACATTCGAAATGAATGCACAAACAAAAATTTGTTTCACCTTTCGTTTTGTTTACAATTCGCACAGTACCAAATGACATTAGCTGCAGAACCATATTTACTTTGGGCCTTACTAATAATCATTTTTAACCTCCACACTAAATATTTTGCAGGTCACAATATGCAATTTTGTATTGAAATTTTCGTCACTGTGAGTTCGAAAAATTTAGCCTGGACACTAAAAATGATTATTAGTATCGCAGTTTAGCTCTACGCGGGCTCTAAACGCAAATTTTTTTTGCGTTTAAACTATGCAACTTTAAGGCAACGTTGCTTAAATTCGAAAAATCTTTATAAATCGCATCTCCCTGCGTAAGGACATTTTAGACAGTGCGTAAAGTTAAGCAGACTCTACGGTGGGCTTATAGATAAGGCTGGAGAAGTTTTGCAAGCATGCGCTCAACGCGATATTGTGAATTCGGCGCAACCTTGTCTAAACCCCGATTGAAGCTCCATTTCTCATTTCCATCTCATTTCCTTTACACAACTTTTGAGCTCCACTATTCATTCTCAAATATAGTTTTTGGTTTAAAGGCAGTGGTGGAAATGTTTCGGCTATTCTCTTACACCGACCTATTTGCAATTTGCTTTTCATACCCGCTAGCAAAAGGTTTGATTTTGTGTTACTCGCATTTAAAGTCAACATCCAAAGAAACCCCTGGTAAATTTTTGGTGACATTTTATTCTTGGCTGGTGATAGAGTTTCTTTTGTTTGGTCCTTTAAATTTTTTTTAATAACTATACAAATTTTAGATTGAATATCCCACGAATCATTTTTTATTAACGAAAATAGCTGAAAATACGAAGTTGGATACGGACTTTCAAGACTGATTCCCCAAATAGAAATTTTGCAAGTGCTGTTTTTTCTTTACTAAAATAGTTGTATTTTTAAAAATATCCCATAAAATTTGCAACCTTTCATTTCCAATTAAAATCTATATTTATAGTCCCACCCATATAACAATTTGATATACTAATAAAGCTCTTTTTTTATTTCAGGCAATATCCAGAAACTAAGGTAATTTTTTCACCGAGACCCATCAGCCATCACCCATCACCCATCGCACCTTTTGTAATCACTTAATATTTACTGAGCAACTCTATTAGTAAAACAGAAGCAACATTTAAACGAATGCTCCTCGAAATTGTATGTCAAACATAATTAGGTTAAAACCTCAAACTCCACCCACTGAGTTGCGTTTCCATAAACCACCTGGCAATTATTTACTGTCTGTCAATGGGTAGACAGTAGACACGCCAAGTTGAGGTGATTTAAGGGCAACAGAGGAAACTCCACTCAACTAGGAACTTGATCCGTCGTCGACGGTCGACCATATTATAGCCGGGCGGTCCTTGTCGAGTGTTTCATAAATTCATAATTTAGTGGTCTGGCTGTTATTGATTTTCGCATGGTGTGTTGAAAATTGAAAACGTGTCGGGCCGGGGTTATCTCTCCCTTCAAGTGGAAAACCGGGCTTTTTGTTTCTGGTGAAAAGGGGTTTCCGTTTCACGTCCTTGCGAATTGAGTGTTAGATATATTTCTTCGTTGGGTTGGTTTTGGCAAATTTGTTTTTGCTGGTGTCCCCATGATATCCCAACATGTATCTATTGCGGGGTTATTTTTTGGTATAAGGCTGACTCACTCCAGGTGTAGGGTGATATCTTTGCAATCGAAAATGTGGTTGACCGCGAGCTACTTATGAATCACTTCAAGGGGCACGCAACACGGGAGTGATTCATAATGGTGCTGAGCTCACTCTGGAGTAGTTTACTCTGCCACACATTCACACTTTGTTTGGCATGTTATTTACGGGTAGTGGGCTGAGGAGCTGAAACTGTTTCTATAGATTTGCCTAAGGAGTTGGCGCAAAGTTTATATAGGTATACTTTGCTATCTGTTGCGAATAATGCTCTCACCTCCCAGTGGAGCTTAGGGGTTAAATTATTGGTGGAAGGAGCAGAGGAATATTTGTGTGCGATAGGGCGTTAAAATGCCGCATTTCGATAAATAACCTCCTTGAGATGCATTCAACCTTTTCACGACAAGTAGCACATAAATCTACGTTTTATTTAAGCAGCTTCCAAATTTTATTGCGTCGTTTCTTTCAGGTGAGTCGTGCTAGTCCGTACTTGTGCAACCATTCGTTTTATTCAAACTCATTGTTTGCACTGAATCTGAATGAGTGGAAATCAAACTCAAGACAAATCTCACATCCCTACCACAGCAGTATAATGTCATCGGATGAATAGGAAGTGAAATCCATGAAAAATCAAGGATTTCAGTCCCCTTTGTCACTGACTTCTTTTCTTTTTAGTGCCTGAGTCAATTATGAAACGAAAGAAAATTCGCAATAGCCCTGCAGGACTTCTATTGTTATTTTGTTTGTATTGTTATACGGTCTTCCTTTCAGGCGGACGATAATCACTAATGAATGTGGCTGGCTTATGGAACCAAACACAATTTCCTCTGCCCAGGGGTTGGAAATTTCCAATTAACAACCATGCGCAAGGCTTCGTGTTGTATCTTGACACTTTAGGGGGACGGCGATGCACTACAGAGTCACAGCTTGTCCTCTTCACCATACAGTGGATTCACTGAGACATATTCTTCGGTTTTTATCTCCTTTGACGGTGATAAGTGCATTTTTATTAAGAGTTCACCTAAGAGTTATTTCGAGAATACATTGCATTCTTGTCCTCGTGTAAGCTCATCCCGAAGTTCAATAATCCCTCTAACGACTGCGAAGCCATAGGAAAACAGAATTCGAAGCAAATGTCATGTGATCTTTAGCTTGGGGCGTGCGATTGCATGTTCCTGGTAAGGAAAAGCTGCGGTTTTATTTTTTCAAAAGTAGGGGAGCGAGACAACAGGGTTTCGAATAGGCAGTAAATTTAAATCTCAACTTCCAACTGGTGAACATAATTTTACCTCCCGCACTACTCATGCATAGTCTCCCTAATAGTATGCAACGTGTAACAAATTTATGTGGATATTTCTATTGCGCCTGACCTTATGCTATGCATTCTCGTATTTCCTGTTCGACAGTGGACTACAAAACGTCAGCACTAGTTGGTCGTTGTCCCGAAGACTTAATAACATTTTAACAATGTCAGAGGTGGCCATTTGCAAATATCTTCTAAAAAAAGTGAAAAAGTGCAGTAGGATTGTATGAATGACTCTTTCGTACGGAATTGATGGACATTCAATGCGAGAGAAATGTGGGAGTGGATACTATTCGGCAGAAGATTTTCGATCTCAAAGCTTAGCTTGAAAAGTCAACTTAAGCTTGATGCAGGTGTATGCGTAGGAATCTGCGGATGGAATAGGCGCAACTATTTATTTTTTAATCCTACCTGCTTGAAAGCCAGCGAATACGCACTGTAGTAGGGCTCACAAAATTCCATGTGAGCCCACTGTTGGATATATTCTTTCGGGGCTTAGCTATTTATGGCCTGCTTTGCCTGTTGGTTGGTTCAACGTCTATCTCCTTGAACTTTCCCTTGATTTTCATTGTAACTCTTTCTGACTCTCTTTAGCAGTCCAAGATGTTTGATGATTATTGCTGCAATCTCGTCGTGTACAATACTCTTGGGTCTTGGCTGTTCATGTTCACTCAAAACGCTGACCGATTGGTTTTATATTATGCCAGCCTGTTTCGCTTTTCGTGCGGCAGCTCACTAGTCCTAGTTCTTACTAACTTACTTACTTTTAGATGGCGCTAAAGTTCCAAAGGGACCTCAGCCTTAACGGATCTTGCATTAAGCAGTTGGGTAAATGGTTCGTTTAGGAGTTACCAAGCCTGAGAACCGCAATATTTCTACGTTGACAAATGCTTTGAGAGAGACAAAATCTTATAGGCGATTTGATGAAAACTAATGCCCTAGGGGGTCACCTTTCTTGGGGGTCGAGGGCAAACGCTGCTCATTTACCAGGAGTACCTCTCTTCCCACAAAATCTTGTAAGAGGGTCAATGCATTTGGTCTTAATCCGTTTTGTCCGGCAGCCTCTTCGACGGTTGCCAGTCTACATAAGTGATTTTCTATGTCAATATCTTGATCACCGACCGAAACTCTATCCCATCAGGTTGCTTTGCACAAGGTGGGCCAAAAGAAGTCATCCGATGTTGTTTGGCTCTCATTTTTTTTCTAAATGAAAAACCTGGATTTTGTTTTTTGATTATGTTTATTTGAACCTTTAAAATTTTATTGGTCAAGTCGAGAAGATGATGTCGGCCAAATGGGACCCAAAAAGCGACCCTGTACATCTTTGCAGGTCTCTTTTTGGGTCTTGTAGCTTTGATACGTTTCTTTCTATACCTTTCGGCAAAGCTTCTGAATACTGTTCGCGGAGTACCACCCCTCTATCCGTGATATAGTCAGCTCTTGTCCACACTTGCAGGTTGCAGGGATATAAGTTTTGCGATGAAAGTTTTTAAATTCGTCAAAGTCGACGAAATTCAGCCAGAACTGCCTAAGGTACTAAATATTGAGAAGCTACTTTGGAGCTTCCAGGGGGTGGTCACGTTAAACCCAGGCTTCAACAATGGACCCAAACACCCTAAAAAAATTATTTAGTCCAAGATAGTTGGATCAAGTCCGACGTCTCTTATCGTGTATTGAGATCGCATCTGATAATTTCAAGTAGGTGGCAAAAAATAGTGGCTATGGAGGTTCCAGAGGACCGTACTAAGTCCCCCACCCTATATAGCAATAAAGAGGCGGGACATTTGAAATTATAATAAAAATATAGTTGTTGAACGTAAGAACTTATAGAAGACACATTTTCTTGAGAGGTAGTGGGTTACTACCGTGATTTGTCTGAGCTCATAGAGGACTATGTCCTTTGATTCGTATTGCTGTCAGTCACTCATATGTCTGCTGGAAGCTCACAGCGTTTTGTTAGCGTCTGCCTCTGATAGCAGATCCTCATGCAAACAGACATTGATTCAATGTATACACTGAAAAAAAAAGTCGTCGTCATATTGACGAATGGCGGTTTTCAACATGATATTCATTGATATGACGTACTTTTCATCAATATGATGAACAAATTCATGAAAACATTTTTGACAATTGACGAACCGTTTTTCAATATGAAAAAAGTGCATTCATCAATTTTTTTGGCAGGATTCTTATAAGATTTTGGCAAATTTTCTCATGTAATAGGTTCATAATTTCATCAAAACATTTCATCAATATGATGAAAATACTTATTTTGATGAACTTAGTTATTTTTTCATCCAGTTGATTATTTTATCTTCTCATTGATGAATGAAATCATCATATTGAATACCGTGTACGTAGATAAACACAGACAAAGAAACAAGGCATCCATTCCATATTCGATTCAGTTCGCATTTTAAAGTTCAATAAGTGAGACGTAAAAGTATAGTGATCGCGAAAAGTGTAAATTTCAAAAGAAAAAAAATTAAATAAAAGCGATTTTGTTATAAGTGCTACTAAATATCTACTAAATCAATTGGAGGGGTTAAGTTTATTATTATTAAACAAATTATATCAATTAAATCCCAATCTTCTTGTCTGCATTGTCAAAAATTATTTTCTAAGGAACATCTAATATCACAGGTAGGTAATGTTATAATAATTTTTAAGTCGATGTACTTTTTTTATACATATTTGTTAAAAGAACGTTACCAAACGTGTGTTGCAATTTCTCCATATTTCCATTTTTTTTTTGGAAATAAATTTGGCCATTTTTTTCACTAATTAACTCAAGATTTCATCATATCGATGATTGCATTCATCACATTGACGAATGCGATTATCTTTTCATCCTATTGATGAACGATATCTTCATACTTATGCATTACTTTGTTGTATGTACATACACAGCATAATTAATCAAAATGTTCATCCTATTGACGAATGCGTTAATATTTTCATCATATTGATGATGGCTTTCGAAATATTTATGATTTAATTTTTATAGTTTTTTTTATATAAATATGATGCATGCCTTTTAAATATGATTAATGTGATTTATTATTAAGTACTTTGTTATTGGATTGCGGAACTTTAAAAACGAATGAGTTTAACTAATTCCATTAAAATTTAGCTAAACATTCCACGCAGCAGTACCTATGTGAAATTTGAAAACTGCGATGCCCATAAAGGTAATAAATATCATTTATACTACATACAACAATTTACAAAGTTATTGTATTAATATTACAATTCCTCTTTTTATTTATAGAAAATGCAGTTCTTTGTCTTCTTAAGTCTGCACAATTACATGCTTTGAAGCCGAAAGCGTTCAGCAAATAGAAGACCATTTGGATTTTTTTAAATACAGAAAACAACAACATAAAACCGTTTATCTTAGCGTCACTCGAAAGAGTATCTCTTAAACTTAAATTCAAAAAATGATTGCGTGATGAAGACATTTGTCTAAAATTTTTGATTGTTTTTGATTTGCAATACCCATTTGCCTGCGAGCAGTTTTGGGTTTTGGTCATAAAGTCGTATTTTTACTCAATAGCACCATTAAAAGAAATTTTTCTAGTATGCTAAGCACAATTATTGAAACACTTAAGGACCAATAAAATTTAATACTTTAAGTCCATTTGGTTTTGATCTTGTAGTTTGGAATATTTCCAGAAAAAGAATAATTTTGAGTTGATGATCTTAGGTCTTTGGCTAAAGGTACAAAATCATCTATCTAAAATGTACGATTTCTGTATTTATATAGTGTGATGGAGTAAGTATTTAAATAATGACTTTTTAATGGCACCTTTTCTATTTCTAGGTGAATATTTACATCAATCCACTACCTACATAATAAAGCATTTCTATTCTTCGTGCTGATGATCGAATTTACAAAAATTATTAATAAATAATATACTTATTGATATAGAGAGTCATAGTTTTTTCGGATATTACATACCTTTTATATGGACCATAGTGCACTGGTATACCAGGGCACTTTAAGAAAATATTCGGAAAAAATACTACTTATAATTTACTTATATTAACTTGAGGTGTGTTTATATACCAGTGATTTGAAACAAAATTCATATGTAATCATAATGATTTATTATATTACATCCGAGAAATTATGAAGTCTCTACATAAATAAGATGATTATTTATTCTTAATTTTGATGAATTGAACCATTAGTATGAGGAATAGAAATGCTTCACAATGAAGTTTAGTATAATTGGATTAATGAATACAATTAATCATATTGATGTTAATATTCACTAGATTGATGAAAATAAAACATCGTATATATAAATATATTCCTAAAAGTGATGAAAACGATTCTTCATATAAATGAATGCGACCATCAATAGGAAAAAAGTGTACATCATATTGATAAATAAATTCGTGAAGTTGATGAAAAGGATTCTTCATATAGATGTATGCAATCATCAATACGATGTAAATGTACATCATATTAACGAATAAATTCACCAATTTAATGAAAATCATTCATGAATATGAAGAAAGTGTGCATCATATTGATGAACAAATTTGTCAATCTGATGAATACATTCATCTAATTGATGAAATTGGAGGGGAATTTCGGTTCATCATATCGACGAATTTTTCATAACATTGATGAACAAAATTGATGAATGATGAACGGAATTTTATAATTTTCAAAGTTCACCATATTGAGCAAATCGGTTTCATCATACCAATGAAAAAATTCACTGGACTAAAATTGATGATTTTTTCATCATATTGATGAACTTTTTCATTACTATGGTGTACCTTTTTGGTTCAGTGTAGGGACACGAGACTCAGATATCAGATATCGTTCGATTTTGTTTTTCGGTTGCTTGGTTCAAAACATTGCAGATAGACCGAATTCCTACAAAGCGAATGACTCCATGCTTTTTAAGCGTTCGGTCTGTCTAATAGCTCGTCAGTGTTCTCAAATCATTGTCCTTTGCGATTGTTTGGTGAATCTGTCCATTCTTCTTTTTCTGTCACTCGTTTTAGCCTTTTGTGTATTTGACCAGCACATGGCCTATCACCGCAAGCGCCCTTAAAGAACCCTCAAGGACTCATACACGGCAACGTTTAGTTGCCTCTTTGGTATCTACGCAGATGAGACGATGTACGTGGAACTATTACCATGGGCTTGTGGGCCAACATTTGTTAAAGTAGTGAGACGCACCGAAGTCAATGACCTGTCTGTCAATGTTAGGCGTTTGAGAAGCACACAAACAAATATATTTTTTAATATTTTACGTCCGTATTGACTCCCTTGCGGTATGATTACACTTGTTCCCTACCACAAGATTGCCAGCAAGTGCCTAAACAAAATACTTTACTTATAAAACCAATCAGCTAGTCATAAAAGTAATGTCTATTCATTGAATGAATATCGCATATTTTACGACTGAATAATAAACCGACCTTTGCGTAGGTCTATATGCGTACCTTTTGCATACACAAACGGGTATCAAAAACAAATTAGGTGTTCGTTGCTCGATGTCAACAGAAATTTACACGCGAATAATGCATAAGCAGATTCCTAGCCTCTCAGCTGTAATTTATTGGCCACCAAAAGGATTATCTAATGCAATACAATTAGTTCCGCGAATGCGCGTCTCGCGCGCAATCTATAAATGCGTCTCCCGCTGCCTACCACCATCTCCGGTGGCGGCGGCGATGGCGATTACAGGATTATAGGTTCACTGACTGCTGTAAGCTGCACATTGGAGCCTGGCTGCGTGCGGAGTTACATCAGAGATGTGGTGTAATCGTTTTGCGTTAAATAATAATCGTATCGTCATACAACTTGTTTCTTTTTTTTCTATTGGCTTGAGCTTTTGAACGCCCCCAAGGAAGTGTAATCTTTGGCAATAGTATTGTGGTACTTGATTGCGAGATCGATTTATGGTGATGATTTAACGTCGTTAGTTGGTTGTCTGTGGCACAGATTGAAATTGCAGATTTAATTCGAACAGTTGCTTGCACAAACAACGCATTGTTAAGATGTCATTATGGTGTTCGATTTGGTTCCGGTCCTGTCAGGCAAGTGTTTTGCATAAGCCTATTTAGATAGATCTGTTTCAAGTCGACTTCATATTGTTACGGTAGTGACATGCAATTAAATAAGTGTCTTAAGGCAGAAGTTGGACTTGTTATGGCAAGCAATTTACAAGCTTGCTAAATTGTGGTTATTATTATTATTTTTAACAAACAGTTTTTAAAATTCGTTTTCTAAGTGGTTCTTCTGAAGATTCGTAGATTATTTTTGCTGGAACATTTTTGCCCATTTGATTTACCAAGTCTATCGAATGCAGTCGAGTTGTTGGGATTTATGGTCTACATCCACATCTTGGCATGCACATCTTATAGAGGCCGCTGTTGTACGTTCTTCGCCATTCGAACAATCACAGTACCAGCACTTGAAGGTTGTGCTATAAAATTTATAATAAAGGTTTTCCAATGAGAAGTGTTATTGTGAATGACCCGCTATTTCGGTAGATGTCACTTTTGAAGCTTTTATTCTTTGACATTTGACAAGTAGAAACTACGGCATTACTAAAAATGGAAAGATACACGCTTCAACAACGCACTGAAATTATTAAAATTCACTACAAAAATGGTGGAAATCTTGCAGTCATAGTTTGCAAAACTAAAGCATTTTCTGGTCGTCGTGAATCACCTTGTCGGACCGCAATACAGAAATTGGTGGACAAATTCGAGCTGTTGGGACAAGTTAGTGATGTGAAGAATAAAACCCGTGCACGTCGCTCAAGAACAACTGAGAATATTGCTGCTGTAGCCCAAAGTGTTGAAGAAAACCCAGGTTTGTCCATTCCTCGTCGTTCTTTGGAATTGGGCATTCCACAAACCATTTTTATGATCGGAGTTGGATGGTATTGATCTGGACAACGTTTACTTTCCACAAGACGGCGCTACGTGAAACACAAGCAACGAAACCATTGATCTTTTACGGAAAACGTTTCCGGACCGTGTTATCTCTCGAAGAGGTGATCACAATTGGCCACCGAGATCTTGTGATTTAACACCTTGCGACTTCTTCGTTTGGGGCCCCGGGAAAGATAAGGTCTACGCCAACAGCCCAGCGTCGATTTAAGACCTCAAAGATAAAATTCGTGAGGCTATCGAGGACACAGGGCAGCCACTTTGCGATTTGGTTATGGAAAATTTAATGAAAAGGATAGGATATGGTCCTGTATGCGTGCTCGTGGTGGCCATTTGGCTGATGTTGTTTTTCATTATTAACGGCATACCTTCCTCTTTATTAAGAAATCCGATCATTTATCTCAAAAAATGACATTTGTCTTTGAAAACCAAAATAAGTCCTTTACACTGAGAATCGACTTTCAGAGCTCAAACTGTCCAAACAATCACTTAAAGGAGTCCGATCTTGAAATGGTGCTGCAGTTGGAAATAGCTATAAATCCCAACAAAGTGTTCGCTAAAAAGTTGTTGTTCTTCCAAACGACACGTAACGCAGGGTAGGGCCCTGCGAAATAGTATTTTCGCCACAAATTAATTTCTATACTGAATACATTTTGTTAAAATTCAAAACAAAAACCTCAAAAGAAAAAAGCAGTTAGCGACGAAAAAAAAATGCGAATCGTGAATGGCACCTTTGGGCTGCAGACTATACCGTCGAATTGCGTTTGATGATGCCGCTTCTTATAAGTAAAAATGAAAGCGCGATTAAGTTCATCAAGTCCATTGAGCACAGCTCAGCGAAAGAAACCAACTGTCAATGGCCACAGCGTCTCAAGTGTCAATAATATTACTAAATTGGTCGCAGTTATTTATTGTTTTATTAACGAGTGAATTAAATTTGCATTTCGTACCTCAAGCCGATCAACCCATGTCCCATGCCCATGTCATCTGCGTGAAATTATGAGACTATCGAACTTTTTTTAATGCAGAGGCGCGGAGATGATTTCAACTCATGCAACCCGTTACCGTGTTTTTGCTTTTTTTTCGTATACATTTTCGGCATTTGATTTGCGTTAGTCACGGTATATTGCAGGCCTCGTAAAAACAACACAAACAAATATATGACACCCAGTTGAAGGAATGTGGACACATTTGAATTTGTTAACTGATTTGAGTGATTTCAAAGAAATTGACAGATTAATGATTGTTGCGGCCGGATTGAAGAGAAGCAAAAGAGAGTAAAAGCCTAAAACCTGTTATCCAAGTTGACTGTGCCACATTTTTATTGATTTCCATTGGAGCCAGAGGCGCTTCATTTCATTACAATAATTGTTGTCGGCCGAACTTCCTCCGTACAGCATGCAAAATTTGACATTTGACAAATTGTATCGTGTTGCTCCATCCTAAGACGAGTCCCCTACCTGCCACCGGCCTGCCGAAGAGCTTTGTGTTTCAATTACATTGCACATAGTCAAACAACTTTTACACAAAACGGACTAAAGCGGTGTGACTGGATTCACTTTGTCTACAAAGAAGCAACCAGGAAATAAATCATCATCTCCCTGGCTGATGATGATGCTGGTTGCAGTTTTGCCACTGTTGTGCCTCCGCGCGCATCTACTTTGGGTTTGATTGAATAATTTTTGTTTACCATAAATTCCGATGGCCTTAATAAAACGAAGCGATTCGTCGGCCAGATCAATGATGCAACAAACCTAAGAAAATGCTGCAAGAGCTACCTATATGAATCTGTGAAATTGGTAGCCTGATTGATTTGGTCTGCGAGACAGAGACTGTCGGGCTGAAATTGATTTCTTGTCCATTTCGATTTTTTGTTGTTGCTGCAGGAAAATGTCAATTGTTTATTGGTTTTTGTTTGTTTCGTTCGGAGACAAAGAATGGGCAGAAGATATTATATATACTTTTTTTGTTTGGAGTTTTTGTTCGTCATTTTTGTCCATCGCACGTACACGTTGAGTTGCACATCACGGTATAATGTATATTGCAGTTGGCGTGGTTGCGCTATGGGCCTAATTGGGAGTGAAGATGGCTTCATATACAGGTCATCAGTTTTGTTTTTGATTGCTTATAAAGTCACAGTGGCGTCAAAATGTAAACAGAGTTTGGAAGACCAAGAAGGTCGTTCATATAATTTCTGCTTGGAAATGTCGCGAATATACAAATTTTGTAATAGAATATCCCACACCCACTTGTTCAATAAGTACAATCTGTCAAATGTGACGTTTCCCTTTTCACATTTAAAAAGATATTTCCATTTCAACTTGTTCAAAGAAAGACGGTTAAAAATTACTCATTTATTACTTTCCCACAAAAAATTTCACGGTCGAAATAAACAAACTTACGGTAGTAGTTTATTAGTTATAAGTTTATTTTTTTTTACGAAGGCTTTTGTTAATTTTAAACCATTTTTCTTAAATTACTTTAACAAGGCACAGACACTTTCCCACATTAACAGGGAAAAGTGCTTGTAGGCAAATTTTCTTAAGTTACCTATCCGAGTTGGCGGCAGCGTTGCCAACCATTTTTAGATAAGGCTTTGAGGTTTGTTTTTTCAAAAAGGAGTCTTTTTTTTAAAGGGCTTTCCAATAAGAGGTGTTATTTTGGTATTCAAAGAAAAATGCCATTTTTGGAGAAAAAATGATCGGATGTTTATTTCATAATAAAGAGGAAGGTATGCCGTTAGCAACATCAGCCAAATGGCCACCACGAGCACGCATACAGGACCATATCCTTTTCATTAAATTTTCCATAACCAAATCGCAATGTGGCTGCCCTGTGTCCTCGATAGCCTCACGAATTTTATCTTTGAGGTCTTGAATCGACGCTGGGCTGTTGGCGTAGACCTTATCTTTCACGTGGCCCCAAAGGAAGAAGTCGCAAGGTGTTAAATCACAAGATCTCGGTGGCCAATTGTGATCACCTCTTCGAGAGATAACACGGTCCGGAAACTTTTCCCGTAAAAGATCAATGGTTTCGTTGCTTGTGTGGCACGTAGCGCCGTCTTGTGGAAATTAAACGTTGCCTAGATCAATACCATCCAAAAATACGGTGTAATGACGTTTGTGGAATGCTCAATTTAAAAGAACGACGAGGAATGGACAAACCTGGGCTACAGCAGCAATATTCTCCGTTGTTCTTGAGCGACGTGCACGGGTTTTATTCTTCACATCACTAACTTGTCCCAACAGCTCGAATTTTTCCACCTATTTCTGTATTGCGGTCCGACAAGGTGCTTCACAACGATCAGAAAATGCTTTAGTTTTGCGAACTGTGACTGTAAGATTTTCACCATTTTTGTAGTGAATTTTAGTAATTTCAATGCGTTGGTGAAGCGTGTATCGTTCCATTTTTAGTAATGGCGTAGTTTCTACTTGTCAAATGCCAAAGAATAAAAGCTTCAAAAGTGGCATCTACCGAAATAGCGGGTCATTCACGACCTCTCATTGGAAAACCCTTTATTTTAAATAATTTTTTTTTTAAACATTTTTAAAAAAGTGTTTGCCAAAAAAAATTAAATGTAACTTCGGTCTCAAAGAATGTGTTTCCACCTTCAATCTCTCTCCATTTTCCAAACACTCTATCTGTCATTCCTTAAAAATAATTCTAGCTTCCACTTCCAGTAAGTGGAATGAAATTTTAAACAAATTTGAAAGCGATTTGTTGTATTAATAAAAATTGGTGTTGTTTATCTTTTTATATTTGTGTTTAATTTTTGGTTTATTGTTCCACTTTACAAAAAAAAAAAATATTTAGGCATTATATTTATTATTGAAAAGGCATTTTTTTTTTTGCAAGTTAGGCATTTTTTCGTCAAAATTGGTTGGCAACGCGAACATTGGTGTCGCAACATTACTAACACAACATTGGTGTCGCGAGTTCAATGGTTTTATCGCATATCAAATGTGCCCAACGCGCCTAAAGAAGTTAGCACTTCAAAAAATTTAATTTTTATATCGTTCCAAGTTCTCTGCATGCCTTTAAACAAGGTAGGTTTGTCTTAATTTTGAGACTTATAACAGTTCGACACATTTTGATGGGAGTTGTCTGAGTTATAAAGAACCAATTTACCTTCGTCAAGCCCAAAATATTTATGCAAGCTAAGATTGATTGCATGTAACAATTTTTTTTTGAATTTAATCACAAAACCAACCTACCGCCAATTCAATTAAACTTGCGCAGTTGCATTCTGAAACGAACCATCTCGTGGTCATTTTTTTTCCTTAAATTACGTAAAGTAAAACCTTTCACCTTCAACAACATAAACAAATAATTTCTCCGAAACCAACAAAATTAGTACAAAAAAAAATAAAAATAAAAATCGGGATCAACTTGTTGAAATTCATCACTCGATCTTTTTGGTTCCACATTCCTCTGCGGAGCTCCGTTCTGCGGATGGCGAATGGTAAAATATACGAAAATGCTTGCAAAAAAAAATTTCATCATTGGATCGAATGAAAGTGAAAAGGAAGCGGCCAACTGATGAACAAAAAAAGAAATGGGAGTGTCGGCGGAACTTTCGATTGATATTGGCATTAATTGGAATGGCCACAGCAGCCATAAGAAAATGCCAGCACTTTACAGAATGACAATCATTTCATATCATAATTTAGCTTTAATTTTTGACAGTTACTTCACCAATATTATTTATTGTGTGCATATTAATTCAACTCGCTTGTGTAGGAGAAAACGAAAGCGGTATAGGGAGTACCTTTGGTGTAAGTAGTATTACAATGATAATTATGATGACGATGGCTTGTGTACATACGAATAATTAAATGAAGTGGGACACTCTGAAATCAAAACCATGAATTGCAGACTAAAAAAAGGCCAAGTGTCGTTGAAAGCGGTTGTTTGTGTGGGTAATAATGAAACATAAAAATGGCGTCTAAGTGAGTGAGGAACAGGGAGCGGGTCAGCGGAAACAATTTGTTAACATGAAGTCAACTGATACTGCACAAATGTTGATTGACTTTTATTGTGTTTACGTCTTTTGGTAGAGTGTTGCTTACAAAACGAATAACGCTTAAAATTCCGGCCTTTTTGTTAGAAGATTCAACTTTTCAAAGACCTCTGTCGTCAAGCTTATAGATACAAGAAGCGTTGATGCAATGGATACTAAGTAGTACGCAGATGGTTTAGGAACTGGTCAAAGAACTGGAGCAGGAGCATTCGGGCCTGCAACCAAATACTCTAAATCCATGTGCAAGAGCAGGGTGGCCCAAAAGTCTCTTTCCTAAAATTTTTAACTCTTTTATTTATATATATTTTTGAGTTATTTTTTTTTTTTGTTTAAACATTTAGCATGGAGCACTACGCACTACACAGCGAACAAAATTGTTGAATTATTTTTTGGAAATAGCCAGTCAATAATTTCACAATTTTATGTCGGTAGTAATGTTCAAACAGTACTCACTATTCACGCTGTGGTGGACAAATTTGAGAAATATGGGAACGTTGGAGATGTGAGGCAATCGAAAGTTTTGAACGATCGATCGAAAACACCATGATCGTTAGGGAAAATGTTGCAACCGACCCTGAAACATTGAGCACAGTTAGGCATACCGCGTAGCACGATTCAGCAGATTTTGATAAAAGATCTGCACCTATACCCTTCCAAGATCCAGTTGGTCCAACAGCTTAATTCTGGTGACCCTGAAAAACGTCTGGTGTACTGCAGAACTGTGAGACAACGAACTTGTTGCGCGAACACTTCCCAACTCGCATTTTTAAAAAAGAAACGCTGAATTTGAATGATCGCCTGATCAGTCGGCTCCGGACTTTTTTTTACCTTGAGGAAAAGGCTCAGATTAACAAACCACAGACAATACAGGACCTGAAACTCAAATTGCTCAAATTACGCCAGCAACAAAAGTCATGGAAGAGCTCAGAACCCATGAGCGCTTGCATTCTAATGGTTGCTACTTAATAGATATGATTTTCCAAACATAATATAAAAAAATTCCATCAAACAAACTTTTATTTGTAATTCATTTCATTATTTTTTATCTTTTCGTTCATAAGTTATTCCAGATATTCCACTTTTGGTTCACCCTGTAAATGTCTAATACAGAGGTTCCCAATTTTTTTCCTCCACGGAACCCTAAATGACCAAACGTTTTTTGGCGGACCCTCATATTGATATTAATCGGAAACATCGTTCCTTGAAGTGCGGTTTGGATATTTTTATTTTTGACATAAAAAAAATTATAAAAAAAATTATTTTAAGTTTTATAAAATATTGTACAACAAAAAATATGTTGTAACTTTTAAATGTGCAGAATACAAGATTTTCACATATTTTCTTAAAATATCCTTAAAATTAGGCTGGAACTGGGTCCAGTTTTCTCTTTGTTTGTTTTTGTGTAAGTCTAAGCTGAAAACCCAGCCTCGCAACGGTTAGTTGTAATAAATGGAAGAAGCACCATTGATGATGAATTTCGGTGCGACCGCGACGCGACGGCACGATTATGTTTTTTCTACGGAACCCTTTTGATCCTTCCGCCGAGCACCATTTGGCAAACGCTGGTCTTATAGATAAAGAATTTGCGTGCTTTTTGTCGATATCATATAAAAACCGGAAAAAACCGGTTTTACTCATTTTTCAGGAGAACAGTTTTAAGTTTCTGACAAACGCGTGAAATTACTTGTGACTCTATAGAATCAAGTGACTTAGCTGATGTGTTTTTTTTTTTTAAATTGTGGCTTTTGCTTGCGCATGTCATCCAAGTCTGACTTCCCAAAAAATATCAAAATTTCCAAACGCGATAGATCGCCAGATACCGAGGACAAACAATTGTCCTCGGATAAAAATAAAAAAATTCGTACAACAATGAAAAGTTCTAGTGCTGCAAAAAAGGATCCCAATTCCAATTATTGGAGTCCTCTACAATGTCTTCCGGATAGTGATACGGACGATATGGACGAAATTCTCTCGCCAAACAATTCACATACAAAATTGTATATTCCGCCAATTAAGCTTCTGCAAAAGTCCAGTGATTATGTGCATAATTTAATAAAATCATTAAATATACAAGACTATTGTATAAAAATGATATCTATCGGCATAAAAATCATGTGCGAATCGATGGAATCGTATGATTTAGTGATCGGTAAACTAAAAAGTGAAAATTGTCAATACTTTTCTCATGATCTTAAGAGTGAAAAAGCATTCAAAGTTGTGTTATACGGTATGGGCGAAATGGACGCAAATGTATTAAAAACAGAACTTGTAAGAATTGGGCTTAAGTGCAATGCATTAAAAAAAATTACAAAAATTTACGACCGATACACCGACACTTTCTATCTGGTTTCGCTGGAAAATGGTTCAATCAAACTTATTGACTTAAAAAAAAACTATCGTTCCATTTTTCACACACAAATAAATTGGAGTTACCAAAGGAAGCTAAAAGGTAAACTAACCCAATGTCACAATTGTCAGATGTTCGGTCACGGCGAAAAAAATTGCCACATCAAAACATATTGTGCAAACTGCGCTGGTCCACACAGGACTGTCGATTGTCAAAATGCTTCTTTGCCTAAGTGCGCAAATTGCAAGGGATCTCACAAATCTACTGATCCCAATTGTATAAGTAGATCAAAGTATTTGGAAATGAAGGAAAAATCCGCAAAGCAAAAACAACATGTTCTGCCAAAAACTTCCAACAGACAGTATGCCTCTCCTTCTTACACTGGTGGGCTGAAACAGGTTTCAATCGCCTCTCTGACAGACTTTCCATCACTCCCACAGCGGCGGCAGCTTTTACCCAGATCTCAGTCACAGTCAATGCAAAGAGCACACTCTATAAATTCTCAGCCTACGAATGCGTGGGAAGAACTTGCCTGCAGTTCCAATACCATCAACAACAACAACAACAGTGTCTATAATAATGTTCCAGTAACTCCTGTCAACAATTCCAGTCATTCATCTTGCAACACTCCCAGCAACATTCCTGTCAACAACAACACCAACACACTGTTTACAGCTGATGAGCTTAACTCGCTAGCAATGGAAATGATTACGAAGTTATCTGTTTGTAAAACAAAAACTGAACAATTTTATGTTATCACACATTTAGCTACTAAGTTCTTGTGTCATGATGTTAAGTAATATGGTAGATAGACATATAAATATTGTTACTTGGAATGCGAGAGGTATTCGCAAAAAAATCACAGAGTTTATGCTCTTTTTAAACACTAAAAACGTTGATATTGCCTTAGTAACGGAAACGTGGCTTAAGCAGGACTTGCGTTTATCCACACCTGATTTCAAATGCTATCGATGTGATAGAATCGGTAGAGTAGGTGGAGGTGTAGCAATCTTAATAAGAAGATCAATTCAACATTCGCTTTTACCAATTGTAAAAACTCGTTTTGTAGAAAATCTGGGAATTGAGGTGCAATTAGTCAACCAGAGGAAAATAAAAATATACTGCGCTTATTTTCCTGGCGGTAGAACTTCAACTGACAAAAAAATAGGCCTGAAAAATGATCTCCGTAGATTGTTCACTCTCAATGGTGAGTTTTTAATTGGAGGTGATTTTAATTGCAGGCATAAGGATTGGGGTTGCTTAAGAGCTAATGCGTGGGGAAATATTTTGTCCAGTGTAGCTCTTACTATGCCAATATCTCTAGTATACCCTCCTAGTCCAACCTATTTTCCTGGTACTCGTCGTCGTCCTTCCGTCCTTGATTTATTTGTTACTAATGTACCTAACGAAGTTGCACAGCCTTATTCATTAAGAGATCTGAGCTCAGATCATAATCCCGTCTTATGTCGACTTCGTAAGTCAGGGATAAAAAAAGTGCAATATGTGCAAGACCTAAAAAATGCTAATTGGAATCGTTTTCGGTCTGAAGTTACTACTAGGCTCCAAAACATGCCAAGCAACTTAGATAATGTCACATGTAATGAAGATGTTGATTCCATTGTCACACAATTTTCAGAAGAAATCTTAGGCGCTGTTAACAATAGTGTTCCTAGAGTTCCCAAAAAAATCGTCCCTATTAAGGTTCCTTCTTACATCTTGGAAACTATTAAGAAAAGAAACACTTACCGACGACTTTGGCAGAGATATCGTCAGGATTACTACAAAAATCAAGTCGCGCATTTGAATAAACTAATATCCAAGAACATTTTTAATCATAGAAACAAAGAGTGGAATAAAAAACTAAGCACTCTAGAAAAAAACGCAAAACCTTTCTGGAACATAACAAAAGTAGTAAAAAACAAAAACAAACAACTTCCCTTTCTCAAAGATCCAACCAGTACTTTTTTTACTGATCTGGATAAAGCAAATGCGCTTGCTTCGACTTTCGCAAGGAACCATGTGATCACGACTAATTTAGGAGACCGTGCCACAAATGTGTTAGTAAACAATGCTATCGAAAATTTACTAAATAATACCACCCAACCTTCTTCAAGTGACTATATCACCATTGAAGACACTGAATTCATTGTCAATAACTTGAGACTACGAAAAGCTGAAGGTATTGATTCAATAAAAAATGTATATATCAAGCAATTGCCTAGACCTGGTCTTCGACTAATAACTTTTATTATTAACGCCAGTTTAAAAATGGAATATTTTCCCGAAGTATGGAAAGTCGCAAAAGTCGTTCCAATTATAAAAGCTGGTAAACCTCCTGAACTGACTGACAGCTATAGGCCAATCAGCTTGCTGAGCAGTCTCAGTAAAATTTATGAAAAGGTCATAAAGGAAAAATTGTTGAAGCACATTTCAGACAACGGCTTATATCCTAATGAGCAATTTGGTTTTAGACGCTTTCACAATACATCTCACCAAGTGCTCAGAATTTGCAACCACGTAAAAACAAATCGTTCAATAGGGAAATCAACTGGAATGATTCTCCTCGATATTGAGAAAGCCTTTGACACTGTCTGGCATGACGGACTTTTATATAAAATGTTAAATTTAAATTTCCCCCTTTATATTTGTAAAATTATTCAGAGTTTCTTGTCAAATCGTTGTTTTAAAGTCCATATAAATAGTGGTGTCTCAAATATAGTTAACTTCAGATCAGGTGTTCCCCAAGGCTCAGTCCTCGGACCTGTATTATATAATCTGTACACATCAGATTTTCCATCTTTACCCAACTGTGAAGCAGCTATCTTTGCCGATGATACTGCGATTTTATCGTCTCATGAATTCGCTCTCGATATTGAGAGGAGTCTAAAAAATGCGATGGTGATATTAGAAGAATATTACAGCAGATGGAAAATTAAGTTGAATCGGGAAAAATTGCAAGCTATCTTTTTCACAAGAAAAAGAAAAGCCTGTTATCTTCCGAGTAGTCAGTTTAATACAAATGGTACAAATATTGATTGGAAGCCTGCCGTAAAATACCTAGGAATATATTTGGACAGCAAGTTGACTTTTGGTATTCATATTACGAATACTCTCAACAAAATTGCAATTGCTATTAAGATGTTGTATCCCTTAATAAATCGAAAGTCGCAGCTTTCAAACCAAAATAAAATAATTATATACAAAGTAATTTTTCAAGCAATACTGCTATATGGTTGTCAAGTATGGGGAAATTGTGCAATGTACCACATTAAAAAACTGCAGGTTTCGCAAAACAAGTTACTTAAAATGATGCTTAACTTGCCGTGGCATCACTCGACTATAGACATTCACAATAAGGCGAATGTTGAATTGATCTTCGAAAGAATACAAAAGCTGAACCAACGTTTTCTAGAACGCTGTGATTTTGCCGATAACCCTTTAGTAAATATTTTAAATACGAATTATATTCGACTAGATAGTTGATAACCTTGTTATTTGTTTATTTATTTGTTTTCCTTAATTATATTTTTATATATATTATTTTTTTTTTTTATTTATGTATTTATTTATTTATTTATTTATTTGTTAATTAATTGATTCATTTATTTATTTACATATTTATTTACATATTTATTTATTTATTAATATATTTATTTATTTATTAATATATTTATTTATTTATTAATTTATTTATTTATTTATATATCTGTCTTTTTATTATTTATTTATTTATATATTTATTTACTTGTTTTTGTTTATTACATGAAATTGCTGGGTGAAATCGCTTGTACCTGATTTTTTATTTTTTTTTTTCTATTTTAATTGAAGGTTTTTTTTCCGTATTTTCCTTCAAAAGTAACATTTCAATTTAAACCCTAATATCATTCTTATGTAGAAATAATGTTTCAGAAGAAAGACATAACCTGTCATATCTCTGAATTGTAAAATGTGTGGTAACAAAACCCATGTAAACTTATATACGAAATAAAGCTATCTATCTATCTATCTAAAGGTAAAAAAATTTACAAAATAGATGTGAGTACGCTGAATCTAATGGCATCAAAATCTCAATTTCGTCTAAAGTCGACTTTCGCGGTTGCAATCTGGGATAAGGAACTAACTTTACGGAGCGTATAAGTAATTTTTTTAAACACGATATTGGATGTGTTTTTGGACGCTTCCTTGGATCAGTTTTTTTTATGCAATTTAGGGCACTTTTTTGCATCCTTTTTTTAACGTGTCTCAAAACACTTATGTTGTCGCATTTTTCGACGCGCTGTTTTGTATGTGTTTTTGGGCGCTCTTTTTGTAGAGGTTTTTACGATTTAGGATGTGTTTTTCGAATGTATTTTGTACGAATTTTTTAATGCGTTGATGGACGCGTTTTTGGGTGATAGTTTCGTAGCCCTTAAACGCATTTTGGTACTCGATTTTTGTGGCGTTTTTTTACCGCGTTATTGGACGTTTTTGAACTGGTTTTTAACTCGTTTTCTTATGTGCTTCTGAGCGCGTTTATCCTGGCCTGTGCTCTGCAATATAGGGGTTAAGTACGTTACTTCACCTCCAGAGTTTTCCTTCTTCCCTGCCGGCGCTATATCTATGACCATCTACTTTCACTTGCACATGACATGCGCAAGGTGCCTCCTTGGATAAAGTGTCTCTCTCCATGTTACGGGTTGTCTCTATCTGAGGAATATATTCGTTGAACACATTTCTGGTGTTGAACTTTATTTCCAAAAATAGGTTTGATTAAAAACTAGCTTGTACCCCTGCTCAATTCCCCCCTCTGCTTACCTATTTCGGGTTTCACCCATTTTAACAAATCAACACACTGATGATGAGAGCGAATTGTTATGGCACTCGGGAAATAAATATATGAATAGGCACTTTTTTCTCGCGATTTATCTCCATTCAACCTTGACGTGAGATAACACGCAAAAAGACGTGTACCCCAACATTTGCAGTAACTGATATAATTTGATAATTAATTCCAGTCCACTTACATCGGGAATTTTTACGCGCCCCAAGTCGTTGGTAACATATGTCCGGCCCACAACTGCAAAACTGCCCTATGAAGAAGGAAGTGTGAATGCAAGGTTTGCACCTGACCGAAAGACCATTATTAAATATTTCAGATTTATTATGCTACGATTTTCTTTCTTTATAGCACTTAAGCCGAATAGATCCTCTGCTCAGCCCCGATCTTCCATTTCCATAATAAATCTGTTTCGTGTTGATCAAGCTGATAATGCGACTCAAATGAACCAAAAAAGCGCTTCCGGTGTTTCCAATGAGCAAAAGGGCTTTCTCGCCACATGTTTGAACAAATCGCTTGCGTGTCGTGGTGCTGACTGCCATTTAGCCATGGCCGAGAGCTAAAACTTTTGTGGGTTGCTTGCCACCGCCAATATATAATCACAATCCTCTCAAGGCATAATCGCAAATTTAAATCTTGATATTGAGTAGCAGTCCTTATATCACAATCCAAGATCTTAAAATTGATAACAGTCTAAGCGAGGTCAAATCGATAATCTCAAGTGCCTATCAGTGGCTATCAGTGGCTAACTCATTGCGAGTAGATCACAGAGTATTGTACCAACTAGTTGACAGTACGTCACTTGTCTTCCGATTGATTGGCGACATCGAACGTGCTGTGCTTGGAGTGAGATTTCTAAATGGATCACAAACGCACTCGGTCGAGTAAACCGCATGCGGTGTCAACCCAGTGCCCTCAATCTTCTAGAATTTGATCGGAGAACGCAACAAAAAGCTTAAAAACTCTTTTCTCCATGTGCACATGGACTTACTTATAAGTACGGTTGCTTAATGTACTAATACTAACGAATGAAAAGTCACGCTCGAAACAATAACAAATGGAAGTGCTTTCACCTGCTTTGCCACCGAAAAATAAATCCAACAACCTTGACCCAGAGCACTCGATTTGCTAATTAAAATCGTGGGCGCATTCAACAAGAGCTAGTGCGTCAAGAGTTCACTGAGGTCTGTTCCACAGTGTCAACTGTGCACACACATTCGGCCGCATTAGGTGGGATTTTCAATGGTCGTCACTCTTGACAGCAGCCGCAGAATGAGAACGAGGAAGCATCCGCGGTCGGTGCGTTTACGTTTTTATTTATCTACCTGTCGTAAACTTTGTATAGTTTTATGGCAGCGCGGATCTAGATCGTGTTTATGGCTTTTTTACTTGTTTTGGTTTGGTACAATTTGTTATGATCCGGTCCGGTGTCCGATGATCCTAGTAAGTTTTAGCTCGTCTGCTGCCGGTGCGGAATGAGCGCACGCACGCACCAACTCGGTGCTGTAGGGGAACGCCCTGAATACCAATTGCGTGGTGGTTGGTGGCGTTTCAGTTTCACGACTTTGTCGATGCACTCAAGACGCTATTTATTGCTCACTCTGTTGGCTAAACTTTCCCAATGGCTTTGATGACACATTGACTTACCGCTGGTGGACATAACGTAATGTGGGTCTGGAAATAGGAAGCTATACGTGTGTACGACGAATGGGGGGCGAGGCGGAGTTAGATTTCTAGTCTGCGTTGACATGAATCGCCAATTGAGTTTCGCTTTCTAATAGTTCTCCGACTATAGGGGGTGATTGTCGGCTTCTCTTGTATGGCATTTATTATCGTTTTCAAGTGTTTTCATTTTACTTGCTTGGGAATTTCTCACAACTTGCCTTTGTTTGCGTTCTTTTCCTTTTTGTTAGCCACATGAAAGTGTTTTTTAATGATTTGTTTTTAAATAAATGTCGAAGCAGAGATCGGCGTTTGATTGCACAAAAATGCGGATCTTGGGTGGTGTGGTTGACACAGTCGCAGTATACGATGAGACATGGATCGTGACATGGTGTGCGAAATATTTTGCTTGATCTGCATGCATAAAGATATGTGCGGTTAGAAAACTTAGCTATTAAGATTCGCAAGCTGTTTAAGTCTTTTCTTAGATCCGTCCATAAAATAGGACTGAGATATACGTTATACAGTTGCTGTACTAAGTCATTTGGCTAATCCTCTGAATCCACATTATCAATGGCGGGTGCCAAACATATAGTGGACTCCTACAAGGAGATGAGTTATCACATTGCTTTGTAAATTTTTCTTATCTAGTGCCAAAGATTAATATTGATAAGCAAGAAGAATTGGAGCAATGAGGAAGCATGATGGGGATCTGAATGGAAGGACGGGATATAGTACATGGATAGTAAAATAAGTTTCAAAAAACCTGCCGTGCCAAAAGAGAATTGTGAATATTTTTCTGGGCGATAATAATCTGACAACTTGCTAATATTTTCCATCAATATCTCGATTGTTTGAGAAAGGATGAGGAAGTTTTATATTTCTCAATTACTTCATCTGCCCATTTTGATCTATTGCCCGAGTCCCCAATGTCTAGTTGGTAGTTCTTTATCGACGACAACATATATGCTTCGTTTTGTCCTCATTAATTATTCTCCCTTAAATTTGCCGCCCGTCTTACAATACGCAGAAACGGAGAAATCGTTAGAGATGTTGTACATCGGTCTGCAATTAATGTGTTTATTTTATGCAAGGTTGGCCAAAAGAAGTCATCCGATATTGTTTGGCTCTCATTTTTATTTAAATGAAAAACGCTGATTCTGTTTTTTGATTATGTTTATTTTAACCTTTAGAATTTTATTGGTCGAGAAGATTATATCGGCCAAATGGGCGCCGTCACAATTGATTGCCATACGGGTTCGTTTTATGGCGAGAACTTCGGGCGACAGATTCTCGTACTCGTGTGGAATGTTTTCGTTAAGGGCTTCTAGGGTCTCGGGCTTGTTCACGTAAACACGGGACTTGAAAAAACCCCACAAAACAAAAATCTGGAACTGTTAAATCGGGCGATCTTGCGGGCCAGTGCAAATCGCCAAAGCGAGAGATGAGGCGACCCGGGAACGCCGCCTTCAGAATATCGGTTGTGGCTCGCGCAGTGTGTGCCGTAGCTCCGTCCTGTTGGAACCCCATGTCCTCCAGTCCTAATTTGTCCAATTGCGGCAGAAAAAACTCGGTTAACATGGCCCTATAGCGCGCACCGTCCACTGTTGTCGTTTGACCAGCGGCGTTCTCGAAAAAATGGCCCGATGACTCATCCAGCGTGAACAGCGCACCATGCAGTAACTTTGAGCGGGTGTAATGGGTCTCGTGCATTACTCGTGGATTTTCGGTGCCCCAGAAACGATAGTTTTGCTTGTTCACGTACCCGCTGAGGTGGAAATGAGCCTCATCGCTCGTTATGATTTTGGTCGCAAAATCGTCCTCGAGATTGAGGATGGCTTGGGCATAGGTTACACGCGTTTGGCGGTCGACAGGCAGCAGCTGATGCACGAACTGGACTTTGTACGGGAACGTGCGCAAGTCTTTGACCAAAATTCGCCTAAGGGACGACCGGCTGATGGCTAATTGCGTGACACGGCGTCTGGTCATTGTTTCCGGCGACAGCTCGACATCATCGTCAACAGCGACGATATTCTCGGCACAACGGGCGCTCCGGGGCCAGCCACTCTTGGCAACGTCTCGTGTGGTCCCATACTCTTCAATGTTGGTGGCCAAACGGCGCAGTGTTTACGCAGTCGCTGTCGGACGGCCGTGGAATCGGCGACGGAATTCGCGCTGCGCTAACACTACAGACGAATTGTACCCAAAAAAATAGACACAGTGTTATTGGGGAGTGTATCGCTCCGTGGCTTTTTTCACTTGTATTCTACATCTGTCTTGTCCACAAATGTCAAAACAGATTTGACATTGGCGGCCATTTGCAAAAATAAGAGCATCTTCCAATAGGGTGATCTCTTTTGGCCCACCTTGTACTACCAAAGTCTCTTATTCTGATGGAGATTATGTATATAATAATCAAAAAAAAATCTGTTTACTAAAGTGTTATGACGACAGCCTTATAATCGTATCGAGCGACATCATGCAGAAGCAATTTTATTCGAAACTTTACTGTATTCAACTTCCGATGAAGCCATAAAATGCATAAATAAAGTCCACAAAAACAAGCCCCCTACTGATATTTCTATATATTGAAAAGATAGACATGACACCCTCAGTTATAGGTTTCTTGCATAATATTTTAGATTTTCGGTTTCAAAATTACCTCAATTTGCATGGCGCTGGTGTGCTGCGTTGAGAATCTCGGTTGGAGAATGAATTTGCATAACTATTTTAAAATATTTTGCAACTATAAAGCGAGCACTAACATTGGCGCCTTGGTGCTAAATTAAAACTGATATTTTACGTTCGACTGCTCATTAAAACTGTTATTGCGACTTTAGAATAAACAAAAACATCATTGTTACTAAATTAATGTTTACCTTGTCAGAAATAACATTCAATATCTATTTTTGTTCTTTCTTTTTACAGGACGAGCGGAATATAATTTCTCACCCAGGTATGCATTTTGTATCTGCACTTAATAGGTTGTTTAAAACTTACAGATGTGCACAGGCACACAGCTTCGTTTATTTTTTAATGAAAATATTTACATATCTGCATTATATTTAGGAGTGTCTACATTTTTTTTATCGTGTTAAAATAAGTAAGCCCTTAAACATTTAATACGTCTCTTTTTGGCAGACAGATATTAAATTTTATTAGCTCTTCAAGTTCAAGCACCTAAACCTTTTTACAAGCGGAAATGCCTTTCTTATGCTTTTGGTAGTTAAACCTGCTCGTAAATTCACATAATAACGCTGCCCTAACATATCCTATCGCTTTCCGGCAGATACGGTTTTACGATTTCTCCGTCGGATCCCTTCAACGATTAATTATAAATTCATCGAATAGAACATTTTACGATAATCCGATAGGAGAGATGTAACGAACATCGGGGCCCTTTTTTCTTTAAATGGCAGTTGCATTACTTTAATGAGAATTGCAGTTTTGGCGCAATCTCGAAATAAAGTAACATATGGGAGCATAAAAGCCCAAAGATTATTATGATGCGGTTGTTGTTGGGAAATTGTTGTTGGAGTCGAAATAGCATGCGCTAAAATAAATACTCGATAAAAATGTTTTGGCCTTTGCCGGTCGTTATTTTGTCTAGTAGCCAGCTTCTGCAATGGGGTTTTCTAGTTATTATTTTATACCACATAACGTGGTTTATGTCAGTAAAATGATATCGACGTATACCGTCCAAACAGACATACCTTGAAATGTTGAAAAAGTTTCCTTGTCAAAAACAGCGTTTTAGCATTCGCTGCACCGAATTTTTACCTTCAGATTCACTGGTACTCGTGATTTCAGTGCTTCGTCGGCGAGGACACATGCATTCAGTTCGCAAACTAATTAAATCTGCTCTACGGTAACAGCAAACACCTCCAATGGTTTTCTAAATATACGTTGGAACTCGTCCTATTCTGATTGAATGGCACGAGTTAACTTAAACTTTGCTCAGAAAGTATGTACCATCCTTGACTTGTTGACTTGAAGTTGAACCGTATAAATACTTGGAAATGAAACATATAAAGCCGTCCGGAGTCGGTATAAAATTCGTGCCGGAAACAAATTGAACTCCTACAAACTAAAGGTTTGAAAAACCAGGAACTTTCAAACAACTTAGAGCGAACCAATTTTATGCGCACGAAAACGTTTTCGCCTTCAAAATCTGACCCCCAGCCTAACGCCTAAGGGATTATTCGCTCTTTTGTCCAAAAGTGAGCAAGCGATAGAAAATCAAAAAAATATTTTTTGGTTATGATATATCATTTTGTTTTTGAAAGTGGACCGTCACTAAAATCAGCAGCAATTACCCTTAAAATGTGGTGTAGAAATCGCAGCTGTGGGCCTACCAAAGACTACCGCCTGATCGCACGGATTCGATATCTCAGCGTGACCATGACTATCTAGATTGGGCCTAACACCAACCCATCTCTAAGTCATCCTAGATCGAGAGGGACCCACGTTGCGAACTTCGAATTTTGAGTGGCTTTAACCTATTTCTTAAAACGGTCCTGATGCAAATTAATGCAAATTTTATGGAAAGCCCTATCAAAAGGTTTCTGTTGAACACTTGAGTAGGTAGGTACCTGTTGCCCCGAGACTTAGCCTGTGAGTGTAAGAAGAAAAGGGCCTTACTTTTTCAGTTTCGACTTCAAATTTAATTAATTCACAGTTGCTAATTTTTTGTACAAATTTCGAAATTTTAAAATTTTATTAAAGTTGGGACATAAATCATCATCCGTACACTTTTTAGCATTTTTTATAAAAGAAAGGGAATGAAACAATTCTTATTTAATAATGAAGTACTATACAGGCTTATAAAAGGTATGGTCGATTTTTGACCACAAACGAAACTATTTAATTTATTTTAGAGGGGTGGTTTAGACTATGGGACGATTGACGTCCCTAGTAAAGGCCGGTAAGTCCTTAGTAGCAGAGTTTCTTAGTGTTAATCGCTAGATATGTAACATACGTTTATGTTCCAAATTTTGGCAACTTTGACTGCCTTAAAATACTTGGACCGACTATTTATTTTTGAAATAATAGGAAAAATAGGAACGAAGATGATTCATGTCATAAAGTTTGTAAAACTTATTTTAGAAGTTTTCAAAAAATATGCTTGCCTCAAAGTTCATTCTGAAAAGTCGATACTCTTAGGATAACGTTTTACATATATGAATTTATATGTGTATCACAAGTATTTACATGTCCTTATAAGGCTATGACATATTCAAAAATTGGTGACATGAAATGTTCCATTGGGATTGGGATACATAAAAAAATACAAAAGTGCAAAAAGTTGTAAGCGGTTTTTTCAGTTGTTTTGCTAAAATATTCATATCAGACATAATTTTCGAGATTTGCTCATTGAAAGTACACTGTTATGATCACCAGAGGTAAGGTATCCCTATCCAGTTTGTTCAAAATTGTCTTTGTCATGTCTAGGCTGACCAGACGCCCTCTTTTAAGAGGACATGTCCTCTTTCTATCTAAAACTAAAATGTCCGGTATCCTTTTGAAAAATATACAATTTGTCTTTTTTTCTAAGTTTTCGGAATTTTTCGACACCAAAAAACTACAACAAAACATATTTTCCAAAAATAATTCTTTCTGGTGAAAACACGACCTAAAATATATTTGTACCTGAACTCATTCACTTCTAAACACAACACACATATTTTTTTAATTTTTTTTTAACAAACGTCTGAACACACCCACTCATTTGACAACTCAATTTCTGTTTAAATTATAAATTATATTTGTTTTGTTTTGCTTAGGTTTGTGTAAGAGTTTATTTTTTAAGTGAAAACAAGCGAGTTAAGAAATAAAACGCCAAAACGTAAATGTACGTATAACTTTTCTATACAAAAAAGTGAGATTAAAAAAGAGGAAAAACGACAAATATAATCAATATTTTAATCAGTGCCATTATTTTATTTTTATTTTATATTTAAAGTAAGAATTGACTTCATTTATATATATTGAATTTGTTCAAATTTTTAAAACTTTATTTTTGTTGGTTTTGTTTGTTGTTTTTTGTTCTCCAATTTTTTTTTGAGATTTTTGAACGTGTCCTCGGTTTGCTGGGCGTGGATCTGGTAACCGTAGTCATGTCTCGCCAAACACAAATATGAATGGCACGGCCGTTGTGGATATACTGCATGTCATTCATATTTGAATGACGTGGTCTGTACGTAGGGTTGCCATAGCTGTCTAAGTTAACCTAGTCCCGGACTTTGCCGGACATCATCTACTTTAAAAAAGAGGACAAGAGGAGGACAAAATGAAATCAAAAACTAGGTCCATGAATTCGAAAAAATTATATTTCGTCTTTTAAATAACATAAATTAAACGCCGAATAAAATGTTTACTTGTTTTTTTGGGGAAAGGGGGATAAAACAAAACAAATTACAATGAAGCTGAACTGCCGAACGAATGGGCACGTTCAATTAAATATTGCAGTTTGACATTTACAGGGTTGAAACATGAGAGTCAAAATAAGATCTGTTTCATTTAATAAAGGGTTTTCCAATGAGAGGTGTTATTATGAATGACCCGCTATTTCGGTAGCTGTCACTTTTGAAGCTTTTATTCTTTGACATTTGACAAGTAGAAACTACGCCATTACTAAAAATGGAACGATACACTCTTCAGCAACGCATTAAAATTATTAAAATTCACTACAAAAATGGTGGAAATCTTGCAGTCACAGTTCGCAAAACTAAAGAATTTTTTGGTCGTCGTGAAGCACCTTGTCGGACCGCGATACAGAAATTGGTGGAAAAATTCGAGCTGTTGGGACAAGTTAGTGATGTGAAGAATAAAACCCGTGCACGTCGCAAACTTATGCGCACATTCGGCATAAGAATAGAATGTCAATTTAAATGCGAAATTTTGACATTCATTCTTCAATGGCTTGTTGAAATATAATTCAAACAAACGTTTCACAGAACCGACTTAACTGTTTCTTTAACAGTCTCCTTACATTTAATCCCAAAACAGAGCCAACTACCTTCAACACGTCATTACCAACTTCCAAGTAATAATGCGTAAAATTGTTATTTGTACACGCTTCACAGCAACACCCATAATCGGTCAAAAGCGTTCCTCGCTCAAGCAAACGTAAATATAAAGACTTACGGGGTGGGAGAGCTAAACCTAATCCCCTAAACAGCTTTAACAAGTGAATTCGCAACCTAATGGTATCGTGCCATTATCGACTGAGTGCTATTGAGAAATGTACCGCAAAATCTGTTCGCCCGTACAACAGAATGGCCAACAATTAGCCGAATGTCACAAATGACCCAGGTTCACCTGGTGCTGGTGACGCTGACGCAAGTTTGGCTTCACTCTCGTATACGGAATCGAAGCCCGCATACCTTTTGCGAAATTACCTTTTGCAAGAAGCCTGCCTGCCACAGATACACTCGTTTAGATAAACAAAGAAGTAGTCCATCAGTGACAACCGAACATTGTTGTCGCCTCAAGCGAGACTCTTTGGCCGTGTTGCTTCATAGTCGCAACCTGTATCTAGTATCTAGGTGTATAGAAATCACTCGGTCTGTCAACTATCCGTTTGGTCTTCTGTGTTGAAAACTGAACACGAACTAATGTTTAATTGACAATTTGCGTACGTGCGTTCGAAGGCGATGCGCTGCTGGTGTATACCACTTGTTAGTTAAACCTACCGAACTTTCTCCGATTAAGAACTTTCGATTTAACGCATAAGCGTACACAATAAGCTGTGGTAATAGTAGGTAGTGAATGGTGAGTGTTGGTACTCTACCAAGCCTACCTGATGGTCACGAGATAGCCAGGTCAGAGTAACAAAATCTTTTATATTTGTTTTTTTGTTTTAAGGTCGACGCTAGTAGCCCGGTGCAATTTATCAAAACTAATTGTGCGGGTATATGACTTCACTTCACAGATGCGCGGAACTTTCTTTATCTCTACATCGTTGGTTTTAGTGCGCGAGCGCGTTTAAAGTTGGATGGCACAGGCTGATTAAGTTGCTCGACAATGAACCCTTTCTGCCTGAGTTATTCCCATCTTCGATCAGATTAGATACATTTTTTTTATTTTTGTATCTATGACCGTTCCCATGGAATTATATACGCCCCCAGCAGTCTATGCATTGTAATGCAATGTGCAACCCGTAGGAGCTTCGATTTATCTCTCCGTGTTCAGATCAAAGAAGATCAAAATATTTGGTATTCCGGCATTGTAGGTGACCCACAAGTGAGGCGCAACTAAAAGTAATTATTTTTTTTTCCAATTGAAAATATGGGTTACAAAAGAAAATGTCTGTTGGATTTTTGTTAAAAGAATCGAGATTATCGCGTATTATATGGGCACCGTGTTATTATTTCCATGCTTATCTATCTAATTAGATCTCGCGCTGCATCTGGGAATAATTTGTAAGCGCAATGCGATAAGATGTGGAAACGGTAAACTGTTCTCTACATGTGTTTCTTTAGTAAAAGAAAGCAACGTGTTGTTATGCAATGAAGTGACTTGAGATCTAATACTGCGTAATGGATCGTGAATACGGGTAGGTGGATTAGAAATGCGATTCAGAACTTGGATAATTTTATTGACCTCGTATAAAATTTGATTAAGAACATGATAAAGGGGTATTGTTTGAGTTAGGCTATTTGGTCTTTGTTCGCTTAATTCTTTGCAGGAGTTTTCTGTCGCCGCACTGTGGCCCAAAAAGGCAAATCTCGTGGCAAAAATACTAAACTCGATGTTTTATTTTTTATTCCTTAGAGAAATATAAACCCGAGCTTCAAAAACAGCAAACAAAATAGTTTTCTGCTAACAAGTTTGACTTATAGAGCTTTTTAAAGTTGGTCAATTTTGTTCTAGATTAAAAAAAGAACAGAAAAAAACCAACTTCTTTATTTTCTTTCATATGAAAGGAAAATTTTTAATTTTCTTGAAAGTAGTTGTTTTATAATAAGTAAATTAAAATTTAAAAAAATACCTAATACATATTTTTAATAATAAAAACAAAAAAAAACACCTTTTAAGCACTTTTTTTTGGTTTGAGTAGAGCTACAAAAAATTCTCGCGAGTTTCCGCGAAAAATTTACCACGATATTTGACCCTAACTTTTTGTTAAACCAAAGAAATTGTAATTTTCTTAAAAAAAGTAGTATTTCCGGTGCTGGCATTCTAGTCTTAAAAGCAAATTTACATATGGAATATTTCAATTATTTTCTTAATTAAAAGAGATGAGAGTCTGAAATTTTCTTCTTATATCAATTAAAAATAGTTTTTGTTTTATTTTTGTCTTTCAAAACTCAAAACCCTTTTTTATATAAATTCCAATTGCTTTTTGTAATCCCCCACTTTAACGACTCTGTGAATAAATTCCTCTTAACCCAAAAGGGTTTTTGCTGCAACTGAGTTTCCTCGAACTACTTAAGTCATTGTGCATCATTTTTGTCCTTAATCTTAAAGTATCGTAAACATGGATTAACTTTCCAAAAGAATATTGATTTATTGCCTTAGCATTACAAGATTTCACGAAAACAACAAAATGAAGATTTATTCATTATGCTAGATACATATCACTTGTTTCATCTTTAAGACACGTTAGATCCCAAAAAGAGCTGAAAAAGGTAATTGCCCAGAACTATAAGTCTTTTAAATGTTGAAAATGATAATGGCAAGGACTTCTCTTCTGAAAATTGAGTTTTATAGTAGATAATTGTAAAAAAATATGAACATATTTTATAAATATATATGCAGTAGGTATTCTATTTGATTTTTTTCGTCCGTTTACTTTTTTCCTACACTGTTTCAAATAAAATATATCACTCAAACAGTTTATAAGATATACCTTGCGCCACAAAATGAAAAAAAACTGTTTAAATACTTGCTAAAAGCATTAAAAATTATTGCGTTAATTTTATGCATCCACTGTAAAAAAAATATATTTTGGATCACCCTGTTAACAATTAAATAGCCGCAGACCTTTTTTTACAAGACTCGTAAAATTTTACCTGTTTTTTAAGTTTTTCTTTTATTCCTTTCTTTTGTATTTTCATTTTTCAAAGAAAATCTTACTTCAGCCTAAGAATTAGAAACACCCTATGAAGCAATTTTCTTTAAAATCACTATTTTTATAGGCTTGGAAATTTCATTTAGGAAATTATGTAGCGATATCTTCATGCGTTCAAAAATTATGATTTTTGCAACCAAAATAGTAATTTTGGACCACAGTTTATCTTGTTTATTTTGTCGGGATGCCACTGTCTGTCTCTTTGTTCTCAGGTGTTGTTTTCTATGAGACTTTATAATGTTATACTGCATTACCAGGTGGAGAACTCCTTTATCTGTAATTTATTCCTTTTCCTAGAAGGATAAAAAGATATTTCAGGAATTAAAAGCTGAGTGGTTAGTATGCTAGGCGAGAGTACAAATGTCGTCTGTCGTGAAAGAGTTTCTTAATTCAGTCGTTCGGACTCGGCTTAAAATTGCAGGTCACTTTCATTCCACCTAAAAAAAAAATAAAAACAAACAGACGAGTGATTGTGGGCCTAAGGTAAATAAGAATCGGTTGCTCCAACTATTATTTTATAAAAAAAAAGCTTAAGTCACCAGCATCAGCATTCCCCACATCGTCACTACCTATGTAGCTGCCACCTTTTTAAAATGTTCGAGGCAGTGCTGTCGCAATAAGACCCATGATATTGAGCCGGTTAGCATTCGGGGTTCTGTGTTGACTGCGAACTCGTTTTTGCTGTTAATAGACAGACGGTTTATCTGTCATCAGATAATCCCAACTCTATTGCAAGTCTTTAAACGGAGCTCAAATAAATGCTAAAAGTCTTGAGCGTGTATCTCGAAGACGTGCTTTCATTCTAACAATTTTTTTAAATCCTAAGGCGTCCATCTCTGCTTCAGTCAGTTTATGTCCCCAATGCAACCATATTTTTGAAGCCACAGCTCTGCAAATCATTGAGGAGAGCGTCCTACTGCACATCCTAATCGTTGCTTGATATTTGAGGTGATGCCTTTTTTAAAAGTGATTATAGAGCTAAGGCAGTTGTTACTGTTTATTTCAACTTCCGTCCGATATTCGGATTTGACCTCACCAGTCACTTGTCCGCTTCTGTTCCCGCAAACGGATCACTGACACCTCGTTGTTATCAGACATCAAATGTCAAAGCTAGGTTATTGTCGGTCTTTTTGCGGCAGCGAACATCTTCCATTCTCCCCATGCTGATAAGTTAAACTAGAATTCCAAAACAACACATGGCTCTTTTAGTTTAGGTCTCTATACAGATGATGTGCTTCCTGAGGAGCCAACAGTCTTCCCGTCTATTCTGCCATACACTTGTATGTTTTGATGGTGCGCCGCTGCAATTGCATCCTGTTTGCTAGTCAACCCATCGCATAATGATTTCTGCAAGTGTTGCACTGGTCTTTTGCGGTAGTTGTTGGTGCTATATGTAGAACCTTTCAAATGGCTCTTGAGGAAAAGCGATTGCGTTTTGTGGGTACTTTGCTTTACATTCAGACTCTTATTCCGATCCATTGCACAGACTACAACGCCCAGGGTGGGTGGCGGAGAAAAGCTGATAAAACTTCGTTTTTTTTTTTTTTGTGCGGTGGTGGTGTATTGCTGTCCGCCGGCGGAGTTCGAAGGTATCGGATCACAAGTAAAGACTGTTTCTAGTGTTAGCCTGGACTCCGGAATCATCTTCAGTTAATTTGGACTCCTTTTAAAAATGTAGGACGTTCATGCTGTAATTGAAAATTATTTAGCCCTAACTCTGTTCATCTGTTCATATTTCTCTGGGCATTGGTCGAAGCATGCACCCGGAGACTTTTTGCATAAGTCTACCTACCTACTGTGCTTAAGAAGTCTTTATTCAAAAAAGCTCGGTTTCTGTTCTCTTTTTGCCTATCGCACACCCTGTCTATGGCTGTTATCTTTTAAAAAATGCAGCTTTCTCGACGTATAATTCCAAACGATTCGTATTTTTTTTTTATTTCGCAGATTTGTAAACAGAAGTTCTGTTGCTTTCAACAATTATATGACACTTTTTTTAGATATATAAATAAATTGGTCAAACACTTCTGAGGCCTATTGCTACCCTCAATCGTAGTATTCTGCTCGCGCTAAATTTAAGCGTCCTTAGACTCCATTTCGTTTCTCCACACCAAAGATAAATGTTCGCTAAAATTTCAAACTTCAAAAACATCGCAGTATTTGAATCGTTCCAAAACAAACAAATTGCAGAAGATTCATTGCTGCGGCAGCTCAAATAATTTCTGCAGTAGCAGGCTGAAGAAGACACTTTTCTTCGAGTCCCATAAATTCCTACTTGCAAAAAAGGCAAATAGGAACTGCCGTTTTGCAAACCACGTAAGATTATTTGAAGCTTCAAAACACGAATGTTCCATTAACATTATTCGTTTTTGGATTTTGCGTTTTCTTTTCCTTTCTTTCTTAAATGTGGTTTGCTCAAAAAAAAAAAAATCCATAGTAAACGCTTCCCCGTTTTTGAAGGCAAAATTTATCTTCGATTTAATATACCCGAAACCGGACATTTATTTCGCAAGCTAAATGAGTGGAGACTTGTCATCGGCCCATCTTCATGAAGCTAAGATTTTAGCGTGCGAGCTTTGCTAAACTGCCTCGCTAAATTTTATCGTTGTAAACATTTTTGTATGGGATATAAAATAGGATACTAGGCTTCAGTTTACAACGTAATGGGCCTTAGCAATAAACATTTTTAGTCCCGACTCTAAACTTTCGTAGTTCACTGTGGCTACAAATTCCTTTTGAGCTTTTGCAAATTCAAAGTCGAGTCTAGAAATGTTTATTGCTCAGGCCCAATGGCTTTGCCTATTTATGGATTTTACCAGCTTTAACTTTGTTTTTGAATTATGATTTCTTCTTCTATGTATTCATTTTTATCGATCAAAAATAAAGTTCGTGGTCAAAAATAAGGTTCGGGAAAAACTGTTCCCGTGGCATTGGCAGTATACTACGCCACACGCATTTGACTAAAATTCGATCAGGTTGGCCCTATTCAAATATGAAAGCACTGTGCCCATTTCATCCAATCTACATTGCTGGTGGTAATTTGCCCGATTTTATTTGTAAACTGCACTTCAAAGCAACCTTTTCAATATCTAGGCCTATTATCACATCGCCTATACTTTTCTGGCACTGCCGAAATTGCGAAATAGTTCACCTTGCACCAGTTACTAGACTATTCGATTTTTGTCCGAATGTTTAATGATAAATGGTAATTGGTATGTGCAAAGATAAATTCCAAAACTTTACTATGCAATTATCGCGCCCCAAATTAGGTATCGATTAATCAGAAATTTTGAGCCTACTATGCGCTTGCGTTTGTGTGTAGTAGGTATCCAAAGAAACGCACGCGTGTCTACAATCTCCTTAAACATATCTCTTCGAATACCTTACATATTTCGTTTGCTGTGTAAATGAATTAAATAATTACTTTCAAGCAAAAGTTGTTTAGCAGTGCATTTCATTTTAATCGCTAATTGCAATGCCAACAAGTTTGCTCTAAGAAGATCGTTTGACCACCATGTTATGGCTCTTAAACAGGTTTTCCATTGAAATGGTCGGTAGAAAAGCAACACCATCTGAATACCCGATATTGCATGTTTTAACTTCTTCCTTATGCACATCGTTATCGTCGACATTATAGAGTCTTTAACTTTTTAGGATTAATTGTTGGTTTTAAATTTAAACATGCTGGTACCGCTTACATTATGATACCTCCTAGCTGATGCAAACGACTAGAAGTAAATTGTTACTACTAGTAGCTTAAGTTTGAAGAACAATAACTGCTAAGTATATAATTGCGAATAACTTTAAAACCAGTACCACTCGAGTGTATTAAATAAAGTAACAGCAAGAGAATGCTTTCGCATTTGGTTTTGTTACGAAATAAAGTTCCAGCAGAAGTAACTTTTGTTTTGTATTTTTTTTTGCTTAATTTGTTATTTAGGAATATAAAATTGTTTTGTTGCAAAGTTCATATTTAAACTTAGTGACAAGTTCTTCAATAATCTGGGGGAAGAGCTTTTATGCACAATAGAGTTTGCCAGGGGTAGAAATTCTACCAAAGTAGGGAACTCGCTTATACACAACCTATTGAAAAACTTATTACACACAGCATGGCATATTTGCACAATCTTAGCAACAAAAAAATAATAATAATCAAGCAGATATGTTGTGTTTAAGGCAGTGAAGGGAGGTTCTTAATTAAATTTGCCTTCGCCTATTGCTCTATAAGATGCGCTCATAGCTTCTTGCCAACACTCGCAACTTCTATTTGTATTGGTCCGGTTCGACTCCTTAAGGATCCACTTTATCATTGTATGTATTTCCAAAGCCGCCGCGCTTCTCTCATATGTTCTTGTCATCAGGTTTCTTAACAAACGTTGACTGTTCCAGAACCGGTGACCCTAAGTACAAGGTGGGCCAAAAGAAGTCATCCGATGTTGTTTGGCTCTCATTTTTTTTTCTAAATGAAAAACTCCGATTCTGTTTTTTGATTATGTTTATTTGAGCCAATGGAAAGTCGCGGAAGTCATTATGGTTTTAAAACCAGGAAAACCGCCAAATGAAGTAAATTCGTATAGACCAATTTCGCTTCTTCCAGTTATATCGAAAGTTTTCGAGAGGATATTACTTAGGCGTCTACAACCGGTTATAGAAGATAATAATCTAATCCCTGACCACCAGTTTGGGTTCAGAACCAAGCACTCGACTATTGACCAAGTGCATAGAATTACTGACGTAATAGAGAAAGCATTTGAAGAAAAAAAGATATGCTCAAGCGTATTCCTCGACGTCTCACAAGCCTTTGATAAGGTGTGGCACGACGGCTTAAAATTTAAATTACGACAAATTCTCCCCGTAAGCCTATATGATATCCTAGAATCATATCTCGGGAACAGACTCTTCCGTGTTAGACATGGTCTGGAATACTCGGAGCTTAAAGAAATTTCGGCCGGCGTACCGCAAGGAAGCGTCCTTGGGCCGCTTCTGTATCTGTTATATACTCGCGATATACCAAGAGAAAATGGCACTATCCTTGCTACCTTCGCCGACGACACCGCTATCCTTGCAGTAGGTAATACGATCGAAGAAACGACTGCAAAGCTGCAAACCACACTGAATAAAGTAAATGAATGGACGAGGGACTGGCGGATCGCCCTCAACGAAACTAAATCTGTTCACGTAAATTTCACATATAGGAAAACTAATGACTTGCCAATTTTCCTAAACTTGGCTCGAATACCCTTTGCTAACGAGGCCAAATACCTGGGAATGACACTCGACGCAAAGCTGAAATGGAATTCGCACGTGAAAATGAAACGTAAAGAACTCGATATCAAATATAGAGAAATGTACTGGTTACTCGGAAAACATTCCCAGCTCAGTACCGAGAACAAACTGCTTTTATACAAGCAAGTGCTAAAGCCGGTGTGGACCTACGGTATACAACTTTGGGGTTGTACCAAGAAAACAAATGCCAATATTTTACAAACTTTTCAAAATAAAGTACTAAGAGAAATTGTCCAAGCACCGTGGTATACTAGAAACGACGATATCCACAGGGATCTCGGAATTCCTACAATCGAAGCTGAAACTAGAAGCTTCGCGCGAAAGCATAGAAACCGACTAATCGGGCATATCAACAATACAGTCCGACAAATTTTGGATGAGAGTAATTTATTGCGCCGACTACAAAGAACGAAACCTTTCGACTTGGCAAGATAAGGATTAACCGCGTCTTAATTGCGGAACATGCAGGATCTTTCAGTGGAAAGTAACCTGTCAAAAGTGTTTTTATTTCGTTATAGAAAAATTGCTTGATAAGTTTTACCTTAGTTGCAGTATCTAACAATTTATCGAAGGGTGGTGTTTTTAGTCAGTAGAAATCTGACACTACTATGAGCACGCGCTTGCTATTCTCATAGTGTCTTTGGAAGATTTTCACCTACCCTCGGAAAAAAAAAAAAAAAAAAAAAAAAAAAAAAAAATGTTTATTTGAACCTTTAGAATTTTATTGGTCAAGTCGAAAAGATGATATCGGCGAAATGGGCGCCGTCATAATTGATTGCCATACGGGCTCGTTTTATGGCATTTTTCATCACTTCGGTGAGAACTTCGGGCGACAGATTCTCGCACTCGTGTCGAATGTTGTCCTAGGGTCTCGGGCTTGTTCACGTAAACACGGGACTTCAAAAAACCCCGGAACGGTTAAATTGGGCGATCTTGCGGGCCAGTGCAAATCGCCAAAACGAGAGATAAGGCGACATGTCCTCCAGTCCTAATTCGTCCAATTGCGGCAGAAAAAACTCGGTTGACATGGCCCTATAGCTCGCACCGTCCACTGTTGTCGTTTGACCAGCGGCGTTCTCGAAAAAAAATGGGCCGGTGACTCCTCCAGCGTGAACAGCGCACCATGCAGTAACTTTGAGCGGGTGTAATGGGTCTCGTGCATTACTCGTGGATATTCGGTGCCCCAGAAGCGATAGTTTTGCTTGTTCACGTACCCGCTGAGGTGGAAATGAGCCTCATCGCTCATTATGATTTTGGTCGAAAAATCCTCCACTTCGTCCTCGATATTGAGGATGGCTTGGGCGTAGGTTACACGCGTTTGGCGGTCGACAGGCAGCAGCTGATGCACGGACTGGAATTTGTACGGGAACATGCGCAAGTCTTTGACCAAAATTCGCCTTAGGGATGACCGGCTGATGTATTTCCGGCGACAGCTTGACATCCTCGTCAACAGCGGCGATATTCTCGGCACAACGGGCGCTCCGGGGCCGGCCACTCTTGGTAACGTCTCGTGTGGTCCCATACTCTTCAAGGTTGGTGGCCAAACGGCGCAGTGTTTGCGCAGTCGGTGTCGGACGGCTGTGGAATCGGCGAACACTACAGACGAATTGTTACGCAAAAAAATAGACACGATTATTCCGGGTTCTTGGGGAGTGTATCGCTCCGTGGCTATTTTCACTTGTATTCTACATCTGTCTAGTCCACAAATGTCAAAACAGATTTGACATTGGCGGCCATTTGCAAAAATAAGAGCATCTTCCAATAGGGTGATCTCTTTTGGCCCATCTTGTATAATGCCTCCTGTCAGAAGCTCTAAAGAATCTTTCTGACAGCGCTTAGAACCACTAGCTTTATCGAAACAACTAACTTTCCACACTTCTCTCTAATAGGGATCTTACTGAATCTTAATTTCATATCCTTCATATCCTTCTTACACTTCTTACAGCAGTTATTTTTGAAGCAATTGCTTCGAAATCGCTTTACTTTGGTTAACAACAATTCTATAAAGAAGCTCTATCGAAGCTGTTACCCACAGAAATTACAAATTTAAAGCGTGGCGAAGTCAAATTGTTGTTGTCATAACCTGGTTCTTAATTTCTATTTGGTCGCCTTAAGTACCATCCCATAAACCGTTGTAGAGGACTTTTTATGCCTGCTAGGATACATAACCCCGAGGAATCAAAGTCCTGAGATTTGAATGCCGGCCGGTTGAAACTATTTGTAGGATACGTCCACTTTTCGCCAAATTCCACAACAACGGCTTAAACATATAGTCTTCCATCGAAGACCACATGAGGAGTCAATGGAAAAAAACTCGTTTCTTCACAAACATTTTGCTAGAAGCACCCACAGTACATTGACGTCGATCGTATATAGAAGTAAACATAAAATATTCTCCCACACCTACTACTAAATCAATGACCGATCGGAAACGCTGCCCACTGTAGCTGCTAATTAGAAGAGCAAATCTGTCAATAATACATATCCAAGCCCCCCCGCAGAACCGTACGGCATAATTATAGAAAATAAATGCAAATACAGAGCCAATCTTCGGCATATAATTAAAATGAGACATGTGCACGAAAGAAGTCTCCTCGTACATGGAATAGTATCTCGTTAGTTCGTTGAATGGAAATTTGCTGTCTATTTTTCAGTTTAAAAGTCAACTTACCTTTTACGGAGCTAACAAAGCGTCAGCGAAATAAATGCGCATACAACAAAACACGTGGGTTGTCTTACCGGTATATCACAGGTGAATGATATGCTCGTGGTATTTAAAAAAAAAAAACTACGAAATTTGAGTCCAAGTTTGTCGACACACTCGCAGTCTGCCCGATACCATAACTGCGTAAGTGATACCAACGGCGCATTATATTCGCCGATAAGTACTCGCATCTGTTGTCACTGTGTCCCAGAAACCAGAAAACGAAACTGTACCCCGTCTGGAGGTGTCTAACTTTCGACGACCTCTCCAAAAGCGAGACCCGCTCCCATCTCCCAAATGATGACCAACCGCATCCGCGCCGTCGTCGTCGGCGTCACAAATGCCACCAACATACCGAATACACTAGATGTGGTGTCAAGTTTTAGTCACGCTTTTCAAATACCAAACCATCCGCGAAAATCCAAGCAAAAGATGTTCGGATGTATCTTTTCATCTGCGAGATGATCACCCTCGCATCAAAGGTGCATCACGCATATCACCTTCGTTGGGCTCTCACTTTGGGAAAAGGCCAAATGGTAGTGCGGACACGGGACAGCAACTGATTCTTCTCCGAATCTTGCTAAAATTCAATTCAACAACAACTGCGAAAGGTAAAAGTTTCACCGCGCCATGGGCGAAGTTTGCATTCGCAGCAGTCTTTTGAATTTTTGCTTAAATTTTTTTTTTTTTCGTTTTTATTGCAACGCACCTGTGACTGGGGATTCGAGATTCGACAAACGCAAACAGTAAAGGCCTACAAATTGAGCCATTTCCACAAAAAATTGAAAGAGAGGCCTACAGCCAGACTCAAGAGAAGCACGGATTCTTGCGTTCTCTTTTGGATTTTCTTTTACCGACTTTTTCCTCATCGCTCCGTCGCGGTTGTCTACAAACAACTAGTTACCTTTTACAAGAAATGACTCGCACAGAACGTGTGCTGGTTGCTGTACACCTGTGCGCCACTCTTCTGTAGCGGCTCAATCTCCACTGAATCAATTCATTCACAAGCGTTGAACAAAGCGAACGTGTCGCCGTTGCCGTCGTCGTGTTTAAATTTACGTGTCGCGTATAGTGAAAAGTGTTGTGCAGGCCACTAACGGATATTGGTTCCTTGTGCAGACAAAACTGCACCAAGCAAGAACTCTGTGTATTTGTTTTTGTGAATAAGACTGCTTTTGGCCGAATGTTACGTATACGACTGAGAGTCTTGTACTTCGTGCGGTTATCACTTCTTGTAGAGTGAGAAACCTGTGTGTGTTGCGAAAGAAAGCAGGAAAACTGTTTACCGGAAAAAAGTCCTTTCCAAAAATTGCAGTGGCCCCCTTGTTGCCTGTTTTACGCAAGAGTTTTTCGGAAAAGCGATAAGATGTAGCTGCATCTTCGTGTCGCTGATTAATGGTTATCGATTGGAATTCTTTTTTATACCAGTTTTTGTTGGCCACCGTACGTGTGCACTCAAGATAGTAGAAGTGGACTGCAAAACTTAATGAAATTAACTGACCGATATTTTGTTTTTGTTTTTACTTTCATTCTCACTGAAATCAATTTGCTTGTTTTTTTTTTTGTCGCTTGTTTAACTTCTTGTCTTGTTGCAACAAGTTGCATCCACGGACGGATGATGACAGACCGGTATTGCACTTTCTTTTGAAGTGGAATTTTAAGTGCGTATCTGTGCGGTTTTGGGGAAAATATATTTCTGCTTTGTGTTTTTTTTTTTTTTGTAAACGACTCAAATTTGAGTAGCGAAAGATAGTTTAAACGGGAATTGCTCGAACAGTGCAAAATGTGTACGAAAAATCAAATCAATATCCTTATGGAGAAATTGAATACGGTAAGGAATTTTATTTAACAATTGGATACCTAAAGCTTTCCAATAATGAACTTCTATTTTGCAACAAAGCTCGTCCTAGTAGGAAATTGTTTGGTTTTATTTTCATTATACCTACATATTTTGATTTCCTTTTAACGAATCTCCAAGCAGCGAATGTTTGTCTAGAATCAAAAAATTCTCTTAAATTTTTCTTTTCTTCGTGACTTTGTTTTTTAATAGTTTTGCAATAAAACGGTATAAAGGAGAAAAAATAGGAAATTCCCAAAAGGTTTGAATCTCTTATTGTAAAAGAAGATCTTGCTCACGAAGGCGAAGTTACTATAAATGCAAAAAAATAAAAGATGATAAAAATAACCTAATTTCTGTAAAACGACGAGATTTTCTGGGGCCTCTTTCACAAAACTCCAAGACGCAATTAACAGGCATTTATCGTACAGCTTGCATTTTGTATAATCTACAACAGCATACATGTAAGTGCCGAGAAATAATGAAGATTCTACATGCAAATTTTTACAATTTTACGGCGGTTTTAAAATATTTTTAATATTACTAATCTACACCCTGTAAAATAAAAATTTGTTGGTGTTTTTTTTGCGATCTGTAATTTTGCTTTACCTTTATTTTCAAGGTCTAATTTTGGCAAAAGAAAAATTTGTAATGTGTGGAAAACTTTTTCAAATGATACATTTTGTTTTGTATTTTTTTAAAAACACTCACAACATCAAAATTATCATTATTTGATATTAGCAGGGTATTTTCAATCCATTTTTAATAAATAACACTACTAATTATAATCATTAACTGAAAAATTTGTACCTATTGACAAAAATAGTTCTCGCATGACATTTGAAAAATCGGACCAACAAATTTACGGTTTCGGGTTTTTGTTTTTTATTATTTTTCGTAAAACAGTGCGGCGGTAGGTACTTTTAGTCTGAGCATAAAAAGCGCCTTTACCTTCCTGTAGAATTGTAGATTGTTATATGTACTTTAGAGGAACAGCCCTGGTATATCGTGCGGACTCGCTATACGAAATTTTGCCCCAAAGGTATCAAACAGGGGAATGAAATCCTTCACTTGTTCACTTTGGGAACCTAAAGACCTACCCCCTTATTAATAAACAAATGTGCACAAGTGAGTGAGCTAGTAGACATCAGATAGCATACAAAAATTCGACTTAACTGCTGAATAACGAGTTGATAACTTTTACGCAGCCTTTATTAATACGGTTGCTAGTTTCTCACAACCATTTGTTTGTAAAAGTTCTATTTAAGTTTGTGGCAAAATGAAGGAACATGCACTTCTAAATATATCAATTCACACGTAAGCGAGAGGCGCCGCAGTGGAAAATAACGTCAAGTTGTATTGTTTTTATTTTCTCGAGAGGTTAAAGCCAGTGATCCAAGATTAGGGGGGAAAGTCAGCAATTTTGTCGATTTTTTCTAACAAAAGGGGAAAAGGGAGAAAGAGATTTTTGGGGGCAAACAATCTAAAAAGGGGAAAAAAACTTTTAAAATTTTATTTAAATAAAGTCTTCGAAAGACTACAATATTTTTAAAACTCATTCAATGATCATAATCTTAAAAAGGCCAACGTAACGTCTCACTTCCAACTTTGTTTCATGTTGAATGCATTCATAATTTTGCGGTTGACGTTTCATATGTCATATCGATATCTTTTGTTTTTTGTTAGTATTTCATAATACTGACTGAAATTAATGCGTTCCTATTGTTTTTTTGTGTGCCTAATTCAAAGATATTTAAATAAAACATAAAATATAAAAAATAAAACTTAAAAATGCGTTTTTTTGTTTTTGGGGAAAAAAGGGATTTTTATTTTTAATCTGGGATCACTGGGCTAAACCCTAGACTCCTCGCTCACTAGTCCAGCACACGATCATTAATAAAGGGTTTTCCAATGAGAGGTGTTATTGTGAATGGCCCGCTATTTCGGTAGCTGTCATTTTTGAAGCTTTTATTCTTTGACATTTGACGAGTAGAAACTACGCCATTACTAAAAATGGAACGATACACGCTTCAACAACGCATTGAAATTATTAAAATTCACTACAAAAATGGTGAAAATCTTGCAGTCACAGTTCGCAAAATTAAATCATTTTCTGGTCGTCGTGAAGCACCTTGTCGGACCGCAATACAGAAATTGGTGGAAAAATTGAAGCTGTTGGGACAAGTTAGTGATGTGAAGAATAAGACCCGTGCACTGCACTCAAGAATAACTGTTGAAGTGTTGAAGAAAACCCAGGTTTGTCCATTCCTCGTCGTTCTTTGGAATTGGGCATCCCACAAACGTTTTTTATGGTCGGAATTGGATGGTATTGATCTGGACAACATTTACTTTCCACAAGACGGCGCTACGTGCCACACAAGCAACGAAACCATTGATCTTTTACGGGAAAAGTTTCCCGACCGTCTTATCTCTCGAAGAGGTGATCACAATTGGCCACCGAGAACCTGATGATTTAACATCTTGCGACTTATTCCTTTGGGGCCACGTGAAAGATAAGCTCTTCGCCAACAGCCCAGCGTCGATTCAAGTCCTCAAAGATAAAATTCGTGTGGCTATCGAGGACATAGGGCAGCCACTTTGCGATTTGGTTATCGAAAATTTCATGAAAAGGATATGGTCCTGTATGCGTGCCATTTGGCTGATGTTGTTTTTCATTATTTAACAGCATACCTTCCTCTTTATTATGAAACTAGCTGACCCGGCGAACTTCGTTCCGCCCAAATTCGTTAATGAAATGAATATATTTTTATTTTATATAGCTGGTACCCGCGACTTCGTCTGCGTACGATTAGTACTTCGAGTAACTCAATTAAAATATTTATATCAACAACAGCGCCACTTATCGGGTCCAAAACTATCCTATCTTTTAAGCCAACCTATCAGCCCTACAGCCTACACATTTAAATTCATTGGTATTCTACCAAAAGTATAGAATTTTATTATCCCTAACTTGAGAAATAATTGGTTCGTCATTTAAACTTGCATCCAATTCTTCATCCCCTTCACGTTTTGTTTTCACGACAAAAAGTAGCGAATGTCATTCCCCCATCTATCCCTATACCAAAATTGATAAAAATTGGTTTTGCGGTCGTTAAAAGGTAACATTTCAAAGGTAACAATCTTATTTTCGCATTTAAGTGGATCCCAATGTTTTATTTATAAACTAAGTATTAAAAGCCCGTCAGCCTTTAGCGTTCCTATCCAATTCCCCCGCTAATTTTGAAAATAAAATTCTTTCTTAGTTTTTCTATCTCTACTGTGAATTGCTATTCAGCGTGACCATTATGCGACTAAAGTTGCGATTTGAAACTTTTTTCGAGAGCCTGGTACAACTTTTTGCTATTTAAGCCCTTTTGTAGTTGGAGAAGGCGCTTTAAAAATATTTCAAAAGCTCTTATATCCAAATAAAAACATTTCAAATGTAACGCAGTTGCCTATCACAACTTTATTATAGTAAGAAATAAGCTATTCTGCTTCAGAAATTACTCCTTTTTTTCTCATTGGCCCTTTTTCATACGACTTTTCAGAATGCTGCAACGGTCATACAGTCTGTGTCGGAGTCGCTTGTACGGGCATGATGAATGAAAGAAAAGTACCTATAGTTTTTACACAACTGCGTAGTTGAAATTTAATGTACTAAATGTTCGACTTTTTCAATTGCTAATACATATTTGAAAAAAACTAAAAATGCAAAAATAAGAAGCAAGAAAATCTCTTTTTTTTTACACTTCATTTGTTAAATTTGGTTGAGCGTGTGAATCGCAGGAGGTAAATATACTACTATAGAAACTACAGAAATAATATAGAGTGCATTGTATTTACATCAACAATAATTCAAACAAATTTATTCACCTATATCGTCTTCAGTTCTTGAATTCTTCAATTCTTTACTATAGATATCAATGTAGGTAGTATCACAACCCCCAAAAACAAAAACCTTAAACTCAATATACATTATTTACACCACCATACGCCCATCATCGCACGTCATTGGCCATCTGCGCATTTCCTCAGAAAAACATTGTCGCTGTTGATTACATCCACACTCACTTCGTCTACTTCTCTTTCGTTTCCCTTAATCGGAGAAAACTTCACGCAGTTTTTCTTGACATGTATGTGCTTGTGCGATGTGCGCCACCCACCCACCCCAAAGCAGAACAGCGATCGAGAACAATGGTTGCTGATAATTTTCGATTTGAGAAAATAAATTTAGTTTTTTCGTGTTAGATTTTGGGTTGTAGCTTAGCTTATAGATAACACAGAAAGCTGATTGATGCCTTAAAATAATTACGGAAGTTTTGGCTCTTGTTGGTATTTTGTTTGGTTTGCATTGGTTAAGAATTGTTTGAGTAAAAGCGATAAAAAGGCAGTAAAGTCAGAAAAAAAACACATTTTGGTCAAAAACGCTCCAAAAAAATAGGCATAGCAATGAAATGAATAGCCTATGTCCTTCTCCAGATCTTCAGGGACATTTCAAAAAAAATTTCATCGAAATCTGTGCAGTAGTTTTCACGCCAACCGCGTACACATGAAAACAGCTACAGTTTTATTATATGTATAGATAAACATCCGATCATTTGTCTCAAAAAATGACATTTTTCTTTGAATACCAAAATAACACCTTTTATTGGAAAACGCTTTACGTGCTACCACTTATTGATAAAATCAGTTGAACTCTCTGAACTTGACTTATGAAAATCACTTATGCTGCAGAGGCATATTTTGTGTCTGTGTTTTTTTTAATCTTCGTAGCTGATGCACCATGCAAATACCTCCATTTTTTGTCTCATATTTCAGCCCGGTTGTATTACCTATAAACATGCATTTTTGTTTGACTGGTCATGTGTCAGTTCATTTTTGCCAATCGTTGATGTTGGACAATAGACGTTTCTTGGTTTACCCACATGATCTATATAGATTGATTTCCATGGCTTACAACAACAGTTGGATCTCGTTATATTGTTGTAAAAAAAACGCATAATAAGTCTATTCGGGTACAAGGATTGCAACGAAGACAAAGCACAGAGTCTATAAAGTTGTTAAAAAAATAAATAAAGCGACTACTGGCCCGTCAAAGTAAGAAAGATGCGGAATAGCTCAAGACTCACCCTTGGCTAATATTTCTATTGATTTTTTAATACCACTTCCCTGCAATTGTTCAGCAGCGCCTCGAGATGATTGCAGATGCGGGTTAGCCCTGCACTTATATTTTTTTTATATTGTAGATGTGCTTTGGTTGTCTTTCGGCGCTCAAATAACGCATTTTGAAATGTCAGCCACTGACAAATCCTTGTCCAAAATTGTCAGCAGTGTTTGTCTGCCTATTCCCATTTGCACCGATAAGTTCCGGGTCGATACTTCAGGATTGTTTTGCAAGCATTAATCGTTTTCTGTGTCCTAACTGAAGGATCTCGATTATGACGCCTTCTTGTAACTGTCCCACGTTCGGGTTAAGAGTTAACCAGTCTTATAGAAGTCCATCTGCTTGGAGCCGTGCCGCCAAAAGCCTGCTTAAACTCTCTTGGACTATCCAAATTCTGTCCATTTTCGTTAAATCTAAATGTTAGTCTGTAAAATGAAGAAATTAATTACACAGGAAAGTTATTACATATTTTATGGCAGCGCTCATCATTTTCATATTATGAAAGCATTGAATCGGAAAATCTTGTTCCAGCCGAATGAAGAAGTTATTGGCACGATTTTCGGCAAATGCCCTATGAATTTTACCGCCAATTGCTTTGTTTACAATATCAAATCTACAAGACTATTAAAATTTTATAGCAACTTCATCTGCAAGTATTGTTTTTTTCTATCATACACTGCGAGTCATAAGATTAGAAGCAGGTATTTTTGAGAAATAAAATTGATATTTTTACCGTTACACGATGAATTAGAAAAAACGACTATGGCAAATGAGAGAATATTTTGTTAGCAACAAAATATGAAATGAGTGTATAGGAGAGTTTTAGCTAACGGAACTTTGAAGACAAATTGTAAATTGAGTAAAAAATACGCGGAAATAAATCGGGTCATTAGATTAGAAGCAGTGAACAAATCAACGATTTTTGTTTGGTAAATATTTTTTTTTTTCGGTTTAAACGGTACATATTATAAAGTTATTGTTCCAGATTGAGTTTTAATAAAAATGGGAAAGAAAAATGTTTAACAGTGGAGGAAAGGGCTAGAATAGATGTTTATTGCTCTGAAGGTCTTTCATGCCGTGCTATAGCCCGAAAAATAATGAGAAGTGATCATTGTGTCAGCAATTATTTAAAAAACCCTACGTCTTACACAAAAAATTATAAAGGAAACACTTTTTCTGCCTTAACACGCCTCGAAACGCGAGGTAACCTTAGAATAGCGTCAAACTCAGCTTTATCGGCAGCTAAAATTAGGAAGAAAGCTAATGTTAAGGCCAGCTTATCCACTGTTACCCGCATCATTCGCCGTGCTAAACACTTAAAGCGCCTGGAACTAAAAAAAAACCACCACTTAATGACGCAAGGAAGAAAGAACGCTTGTGTTTCGCGAAAGATCACATGAAGCTGGGATGTGCAAACTGGAACGAGCACAAATGACTGGCGGAAGGTATTTTTTTCCGACGAAAAAAATTTAACCTAGATGGGCCGGATGGCTATAATTATTATTTCCATGACCTGAGGAAAGAGGAGCGGTTTTAGAACCGTCACCATAGCCGAGAAGGAGGTGTTATGATCGGGGGTTCAATTTCATTTTATGGAGCTATGGACTTGGAAGTCCAAGATATCAAAATGACTGGAAACAACTATAAAGCCTTGCTGGAATCAGTATTCCCTAAAATTGACGAGCTTTTTGGACCAATTTCATGGATTTTTCAGCAGGACAACGCCCCCATACAAACAGCCCGAGTGGTAAAATCCTTCATTGCGAGCCAAAACGTCCACTTGCTGCCTTGGCCACCGTATTCCCCGGACCTTAACATAATCGAAAATGTGTGGGGCTGGCTAACACGTAAGGTATATGAGGGAGGGAAGCAACACGATGACAAGGAAGCGCTAATTCATGCTGTCAAATTGGCCTGGAGAGAGATTTCACTGGACTACTTGCAATCGCTGCATAAATCCTTAAAAGATAGAATTTTTTAAGTTATTTTAAAGGCTGGTGGCAGCACACATTATTAAACATTTAATAAAAGCTAATATGATTACCAAAATATAAATAACTGCATTCTATTTTCATTTATTTGATGTGCTTCTAATCTAATGACCCGATTTATTTCCGAGTATTTTTTACTCAATTTACAATTTGTCTTCAAAGTTCCGTTAGCTAAAACTCTCCTATACACTCATTTCATATTTTGTTGCTAACAAAATAGTCTCTCATTTGCCATAGTCGTTTTTTTCTAATTCATCGTGTAACGGTAAAAATATCAATTTTATTTCTCAAAAATACCTGCTTCTAATCTTATGACTCGCAGTGTACATTATTTAGCGACTATAGAATTTGAATATTGCGCCATTTAATAGTACGGTGATGCCAACGGAAAAACAAGATAACAATATGACAGCTGACAGTTCGGGGTTAGTTAATTGTTTTACACAAGTCAGCTGACAGCAGCCGTAGATTATTTTTTGGCATTGCACCAATACTTTTGTGGATTATATCAGAAGCAGTTTCCTTGTTCCATTGGATTACAGAATGAATGGATCCCCGAGTGAAATGGCAAACGACATTAGCACCTGTCATGTTGAATGCATCTCCATCCGCCTGTACATCTGCGCGTGATGTCAACCACATCTTACATGACTTTTATAAATTACCTGCCGCACAAAACCCCGATTAACATTTCTGTCGTAAGGCCAATTCATTCCGAAACAAAGGCAAATCCACTCCAATCAACTAGACCGCAACAAGCGAATTTTCCACTCTGTTGACATTTGCAATACGAGTATCCACAAAATGCATCATCTTCTCTCTATATCGAACCGAGCTCACAAAGCGCAGAACACAATTGAACCGTCTCAGAATACCAAAAAATAAAAAAATTCAAATACAATCAAATGCCAAAGCATACAAGAACATAAATTCCTCTTAAGTATGCCTGGCCTACCTCAACAAGATTCCGGTGACCTCGTTGGCAGTTAATGTGTCTAATCGATTAAAATGATTGTTTTGAGAATATTATCGTCTGTTTTATTAAATGCATCTGCAAACTGGCTAGTGCCTTTTGTCGTAAACTGCCTTTCATGCTCCTCGGCGATAAATTACACCACATAGCATATTAGCACATAACTGTTGTTGTTGAGTTGTTCAGCGTGTCTACCTATACTGAGAAGTCCCAGCAAGACGGGGAAAAAGAACAACAAACTACGCAACCATTTGTGTACGGTATTACGTAGAAGTCACAGCCGTATCTGTGGTCTTTTAGAACAAGAACCAGTTCTTAAGAGGCTGTTTCAACAGTGTAACAACCGTAGCGGTGCACGCGCACTTCTTGAATGGATGCGCAGCCACTTAAGTGCTCACTCCGGCTTGATTGTGATTCTTCCGCTCGTGCTGTGCGAGGTGTGAAGATTTAGATCCCAGATAGTTCTGTGTCATGAAAATAGGGAAAAATTTATTTTTTTCGAATCGATTGACATCGTAAATGATCAGGGTCGACTTGGAAATGTTCCTTCACCTACTTTTTCTGGCATTAGTATTCAATGCGTCAACTCGCACCATGCCCTACATTAAGTTTTCTCCCCGACTAAATGAAGAAAAGGAAATTTATAAACAGCCAATCGATTTGTCAATCCGAATCACGTCCGGTGGCCACCACTTTCTAACAAATTTAAAATTCTTAAGGTACGCTTCGAGTCTCTTTGTCTGTCCACCTAGTTTCCCCACATGAACACAGTTCTTAAAAGTGAAAATGAATCAGTGCAGCAGTTCATTAGAAAAGAGCGTCAATGTCTTACTATCCAGTTGATGGGCCGAAGTCACAACAATTGAATCGCACTGTTTACCAATTCAAGTGACACCCCGGCGCAGGTGATTGGCATGCGATCTAGAGCAGAGACACAGTAATTCTATCAAAAAGAGAAATGTGATTGTAGTTGGTTTTTGGTTCGTCTTGAGTGCTTCGGAAGCAGGAAGTGAAGGTTTCTTCAAATTTGAATACTACCAGTGGGACTTATTCTTGTTCAATCGACAAGGTCATCGAAGACTTGAGTAAGGTCTGCCTGTGGAAAGAACATTTTTGTGTTTTGGTAACATAGTATGCGAACCTAATTTCCGTAATTTTCAAGGTGACCTTAATTTTTGAATGTAGTATCTGTAGAGTTTTTGCCACTTGGGTTGAGCTCGGTTCGTGCAATAGAGAGGAAGAAAAAGGGGAGATTCATGTCTTTTCCATCACGATTAGCTACGTAAATTCCGACTATTGTGTATGATATCTCTTTAAACAAATCATATTTTGTAGATATGCGGATTCGTATATGAATCTTAAATTAGACATGAACGTATTTCATGACCGATTCCAAACTATAAGTTCGATGAGTTGTTTCGAGAGAACAATAACTTGTTAAACGCTTCACTTGGAATTAGAGGTTTTTCAAAATAAACCACTTACCAATTGACCAAGTGATTGTTTATACATATTTTCTTAGAGAGTCGTATTGTTTTATCTTGTAAGAGATACCTTTTTCGCCATCAATTGATTAACCGCCAATTAGAGATGTCGACAACTGTTATTCATTTTGGGTTGGCTTGGTTAGCTTTTGTTCGCTTGATCAATAGACGGAGAATCGTCAAAGCGAAACTACTTCGAGGAGACTTGTGCTTCAAGCTTAGCATACATGGCACAAAGAGCGTGGGTCCCAAATCATCACAAAATTACGAAGTCTTTCAAATAAATGTCTTTAATATGAAGGCGCTCTGCAAACAAAAAAACAGAAATCAGGCTCGAAATGTTTTTAAAAAGATTGCAAAGCATATGCAGTCATGTGGCAGGACCATATTATGTTAATAGAGCCTACCATCCGTACCCTTGAACACACATTAATCGGAGATCAAGGACGGGGATGATAACGGCGACAGAAGTCTATCTAACACTCTATGAAAGACTCAATCAAAGAACCCCAGGTCTTCTTTCTTAAGTTAATTCATATAAAAGAACTTATAGAGTAGAGAAAAGTCTATGATAATCGACGAAGAAGTTGAGAAATAAAACAATCATGTGCTAAATGCGTTTTGGCTCCGAAATTATGCGAAGACGACGGCCATAAGAAACATGCGCGGAGTTTAAACCTCAAACAGATATCGATCAAGCGGCCCAAATCGCACTTCTGATGCGAAGCACCTCTTATAATAAAATTCTCAGAGAAATTCCTAATTGGAGTACAAATTCCGACAACCCACTAATGCAGTTCAAAAAAGCTTTCCCTTTTAAGATTTTTAAGCATAAATGATTCCGATACCAGCGTGTGCAAAGCGAAGCTGCGAGTCACAAATAAAAAGATAAATATTTTTATTGACAGCCAAGCTGCCATCAAGTCTCTCAGAATAACCTCTAAGTTAATGCTAAAATGCAGGAGTGAGCTGGCTTCACTTGATCGGTTAAAGGTCTTACTCCGAATTGAAGTTGGTAGCGCTGTCAAACTCATCATTTGAAGTGTCATAATATTAGTTGAATGTTTGCCATTTACGATAATGGATCGTTTAGCAATCAAATAACGCGTTAAAATTACTAAAACTTACTACAAAGTGATGACAAGAAGCCACACAACACGACCAAGTATGGCTTTATTTCGTGAGAAGTTTCCTGGTAATTTCACTTTTTGGCGTCGTCAATAGGCCACCAGGATCATGCGATTTGACACCGTTAGATTGTTTTTCCGAGTGGCTACGCAAAAGGCCGTGTTCACGTGAATAATCCCCGAACTCTGGACGCACTAAAAACCAACATTACTCAAGTTATGGCCGAGATACCGCCCGAAATGTGCGAAAAAGTGGTTAAAAATTACCTCAAAAGCTGCAAATTTTGTCGAGGAGGCCATTTGAATGATATTGTATTTCACACTTAATGGCAAAGTCCAAATTTTAAAATGAAATAAAATTTTCATTAAAAATGTATCGCTGTGTGTATTTTATTTAGCTTTACTTTCGAAACCGAAACATGAACGACCCTTAAATTGTCGCCGCCATGTAACCATATAGTAACTTATTCAAATATAAGTCATCTTAGTTTAGAACCGGTTTTCAATGGACCTGATTTACCCATAAAGAAATGCATTTTACTTACCCCTAAAAGTAAGCAATTGTTTAATTTTAATTCATATAGAATAGAGTAACTATCTGCGAGGTTTTTACGAAAACGAACATTTTTTAAAAATATATTTTTGCTCTGCATTTTCATAGTGCCATATTAAAATGTAAATCATGAGTTACCCTTGTTTTCGCAGAGACGTATTTTTTCGTTATCTAGATGGCACTTTTTCGTTTACAGAAAAACGAAATAAATATCGAAAATTTTGGTACATATAAGGGTGATTTTTTAGCTGGTTTGGTTTTGGCAACACTGGTTTTGACAGCTGACGTGTGTTTAGTACCTTGTGTCACTGTCAAACAGCTTCAGTTTGGTTTGCAATTTAACCATGGATCGTCTTACAAATGAACAACGCTTGCAAATTATTGAATTTTACTATCAAAATTCGTGCTCGGTTCGAAATGTTCATCGCGCGCTGCTTCCATTTTATGATCGGCATTCTCGACCTTCTGAGCAGTCTATTCGGAAGATTGTGACCAAATTTCGCACCAAATTTACTTTGTTGGACATTAAACCACCAACACGTTTACGTACTGTGCGTAGTGAAGAAAATATTGCGGCCGTATCAGCTAGTGTGACAGAAGACCGCGAAATGTCGATTCGGCGCCGTTCCCAGCAGTTAGGCCTTTGTTACAGCACTACATGGAAAATTTTGCGGAAGGATTTGGGCGTAAAGCCTTTTAAGATACAGCTGGTGCAAGAACTAAAGCCAGCCGACCTACCACAACGCCGAATTTTTGGTGAATGGGCTCTTGGAAAGCTGGCCGAGGATCCGCTTTTTTATCGAAAAATTGTGTTTAGCGATGAGGCTCATTTTTGGTTGAATGGGTACGTAAATAAGCAAAATTGCCGCATTTGGAGTGAAGATCAGCCAGAAGCATTGCAACAGCTAACATTGCATCCCGAAAAAGCCACTGTTTGGTGCGGTTTATGGGCCGGCGGCGTTATTGGGCCATATTTCTTCAAAGATGATGCAAATCGCAGCGTTACTGTCAATGGTGAACGCTACCGAGCGATGATAACAAACTTTTTTTTGCCCGAAATGGAAGTTCTTGACTTGCATGATATGTGGTTTCAACAAGACGGTGCCACATGCCACACAGCACGCGAAACAATGGCGCAATTGCGAGGCGAGTTTGGTGAACAGTTAATTTCACGTTTCGGGCCGGTCAATTGGCCGCCTAGATCGTGCGATTTGACACCATTAGATTATTTTTTGTGGGGGTATGCCAAGGCTAATGTGTATAGGGACAAGCCCGCTTCGATTGACGCACTGGAAGCCAACATCCATGCATTCATTCGTGAGATACCGGCCGATATGTGTGAAAGAGTATGCCAAAATTGGACTCAGCGGATGGGCTACCTGAGACGCAGCCGCGGTCAACATTTGCATGAAATTATCTTTAAACATTAAATTGCAAGGTTCAAACTATCGATTCAAATAAATATTTCATTCATTTTTTCGAATTTTTTGTGTTTTTTTTTTAAAAAAAAGTTCTAAACCTCTTGAAAAATCACCCTTTACAAGCGGGACTATTTCCTATTAAAAGCCATCCTTAGATGGAGAAGGCGAACATACATACATACCAAAGCCAAACTACAGCGACGATTAAACCACCCACCTTCTAAGTTGAATCGCGAAAAGTTATCGGCAGAATAATAGTTGACCATGCATTGAGACCACTAAGCGATAGGTCCCGGGTTCAATCCCCGAAAATCACAAATTCCATGTTACGGTTTTTTTCTCCACTGCGCCACCTCTCGCGAAGGTCTGACAAACATCCGAGGGTATAACTGTCATGAAAGAGCTTCTCAATTAATCGTTCCGACACGGCATGAAATTGTAGATACCTTCCAGTTGTTCCAAAAAACCCACACAAAACGAATGGTTGTGAGGAACTATGCCTTGGGGCCCTACGGACCTATTGCGCCAACCCTTTTTTACGCATTGATACTGTGCATCCCACACAATACATACAACCCAAAGACGTTCCACTCACTACCTATGCGTCTACACGGCACTAGCAAGCACAAGATAGCAATCTCTAGGAAATCCATTCTTAGACTCAATTGAAGAATTTTCGAAGAATATTATTTCGGAACTAAAACCTTTTCGACTTCTACAGGTTGGATATGAATCCCCGTTTACAAACTTAAAAAAACATTTCAAATGTTGTGCTCCGATTTTTGCGCATTCTCCTCTATAGAAGCGTTTAGAAGATGAAGGGCTTAAGCGACATATTGAAATAAAGGGCTTAAGAACACCTTCTTCCACTAAGTTTATGGACAAAGTGGTTGCATATAACACCTTCATCCTTTGCTAAATCTTAATATAGATGCATTAGAGAAGTCCACATGAGACAGAAATAAAAGTTTTCACATAGGACCTTCAATGTCACTTCATATTCTATACGCTTCAATTACCCAATTATAACCTCTCTAGCTGATAACACACCCAACCTTGACACCAATTGAATGCATTTTCTTCAATTTCCTATTACCACTAATTTCTCAAAAAAATTACTATCTTCATTTTGTTTTTCAAGCGGTGCGCGGGCTTATAATCGCCCACTTTTGAAGTCTCTGTTGTGCATCCGTTTCTAACTTGAAGTCCTATAAAAAAAATTTATTTAAAAAAAAAAACAAAAAACCCGACTGACTGTAAAAATAAGAATTAAAAAGATATGAACAAGACACATTCAAGTTCGTACCTACACCTAACTTATTGACAATCGGAGACTATATACCTACAAAGCCTACCAAATATATGAGTATTGAGTACCCTCCGACTGCCAAATAGTTAGGTGTAGGTACGAACTTGAATGTGTCTTGTTCATATCTTTTTAATTCTTATTTTTACAGTCAGTCGGGTTTGGTTTTTTTGTTTTTTTTTAAATAAATTTTTTTTCATACAACTTTTCAGAATGCTGCAACGGTCACACAGTCTGTGTCGGAGTCGCTTGTGCATGATGAATGAAAGAAAACTATAGTTTTAACACAACTGCGTAGTTGAAATTTAATGTAGTAAATGTTCAAATTTTTTCAATTGTTAATATCTTTTTAGCCTATGACACTCCGGGGAAGAATACGAATATTATGACACCTCAATCTTCATAATCGGTCAAGCCGTTTGGGCTACAGGGCGTCCCGTAGGAACGTACATAGGATACGCGCGAAACACATAACCCTCCCTGTGTCCAGTCGGGTAAAAATAAAGCAAATCGCATTTTGAAACTCTCTAAAGGTCGTCCGTAGCCAAGGTTAAACTGAGTCGAAAGCAGTCTTTTCGAAGAGGGCTCGTTTTGTTGGTCATCAACTCATGCCTGTCTACTTGTTTGTACACGGCTTTTCTTGGCTGCTCACAAAATCCGTTCGATCTTGAAGTGAAGTCAGAGTCGGCATTCTGTTCGGCGAAACGTTCAAACGTTTTCGTGTGCACGAAGAAATTTGCTTCTGTAACATAGGGCAAATCATTCGTGCGCACGAAAACGTTTGATCGTTTTGCCTTACAGAATCTGACCTCAGATTTTTGGTAAAATATTTATTTTTTTTTTTAGGTTAATAATTTCTAAAGCCCACTCAACTTTGACCATTATGTAGATATTTCACAAGTATTCATCAAGCTCGACGCCCAACAAACGCAACTTTGTCATAAACATGCAGCAAACAAATAGTTGCGCCCACTATTTTATTGCATCCAAGAAATTTCTGCCGATAAACAGCAAAGTAGGTTAAATTTCCACCCAACTGGGAAATTATTATTCCGTTATTATAGCTCGTTCCAGTTAAGCTTCAATATTCCTCTCGTATCCTTTACCACGCAAGTTCCGAAAACAAGTTTCAAGGCAAAAATCTTATTTCACTGCCAGTACGTATTCAAGTTCTTAGTTCCTCGCTTAGTCTATCAATCAAACTGAGCAAAAATGGCGTCTAATCTCTGACATCTCTGCTAAATGGTTGCTGTGAAGACCGACGCAGTTTGAGTCGCTGTCATGAGCCTACGGCACGGAAACGTGTTCAGAAGGAATGCAATGCACACACGATTGCATTTGCAACGCGCGTACCTAAACCCTCGTTGACATAATGAACTGAATCGCGAGTACGACTTCGTTGCGTATACCTGGTGCAACGGAGGTTTCTGTTCTAGTGTCTCAGATTTGTCTTGGCATTATTAATGGGCCTTCTGAGTGTCGGCTGAGTGTCTCTGCAAGGGAGCCTGTTTGTCTGGCTGAAGAATAGCATGCGCACTTGGAGAATTATATCAATGGGCGTTGAAATTAATGCCGTGGATCTTTCTATACCAAGCTTTCTGTTTCATTTTGGTACTGTGTATTCTCACTTTGTTTCTTTTGACAAGGGGATGCGAGGACAAATGTGCTGCGATTATTACCTAAAGATCACAATAATAATGTATTTATGATTGTAAAACTGGAAATTATAAAGTAATATGCGGATGCAATTAAAACTGATTTATGGCTTAAGGGTACAAATTTGAAAGTCTTTAGGGTCTTAGTGTGGTGACTTCTTCTCAAATTGAGTTATGGACAAGTACGTTTGGCATCTGACCGCAAATAAGTCCATTAAGACTAACTTTTCCCAAACATTCCATTTGGGTAATATTTTTCAGGTTACGCCTTTCACCGAATTCTCGATCTATTTTGCATTTAATCGAACTCGAAGATGATAACGACAAAGAGAAGTTTCAAAAAGCGAGAATATATGCCCCTATTTCAGAAAAACTAAACCTAACTTGACTGATTCAAACTGTTTTAAAATTTCCTTAACAATGGACTTTTTTCCTTTGTTAATCCTAGGGCATCTAACATCTACACACTTACACGATGATGAGTATCAGTACCTAGATACTCATTATCGTGTTCGGTTTCAGTAAATATGTTTAAATTTTTCCCAGCTTTAGGTTTCGACTTCGGACACTTTGAGGAACTAAACGTTCCATATCTTTTATATATTTTTTTGATTAACTTTCTCAATGATTTTAATTGCTCTCAAAGCTTTAGGTACATTAAAGAAGTAAAATTAATCCTATATGCTCAATTTAAAGCGAATTGGAATGGAAAGCTAGCTTTTGAAATAGCCACACAAATAGATACCTTATTTATGGTTCATCGCATTTAAAGAAGGCTGGAAGAGCTTCAATCCCAGTCCATATAGAATCCGTTGCATACTTCGCGTCGATGGATCTGAAAATATTGACGAATGGCAGTCCCATAAAATCCGTCGCATACGGGTGAGCTTGAGGGGCTGAAGCCCACCCTCCGAAAGCACCAGATAGCCGAAAAAGAACATCAGAGAAAATGCCCACGATTTTTCCAGAGAGGCTTCCCAATCCGCATCCCAATTTGCCGACGACTTACTTAAAGTTGAATTAAGAGCTCTAAAAACTTCATTGAAATTAACAAACCGTTCCAATCCAGAAACCTCTCATACTGAAGCCTATTTAAAAGTGTCTATAATTGTAATAGTAATTGTAAGTAGTAGGCCCTGGTCACTGCGACCAGAAGAGATCTATTGTGTTGGCCTCTGTTATTTAAACCAGGGAGCTATTATGGGTTTTTATAAACCTCAGTACCCTTCTTGGTTCCATGTTTCCAATATCTGCAGGACTTAAAAACGCCCTTTGCATATGGATTGCTCTACCCATTGCCACACAAGAGTGTCTATAACTGTCGGCGTGGCTTAGTGGTTAGTGTGCTCGACTGCTAAGCGAGGGGTCCCAAGGTTCGAATCGGGAAAAAAAACCAAATTCGAACTTAAGGCGAAAAGTGGAAAACACTGCGCCACCTCTCGCGAAGGTCTGACAAACATCCGAGAGTATTACTGTCATGAAAAGAGATTTCTCAATGGGCCGTTTGGACTCGCCATGAAATTGTAGATCCCTTCCGTTCGTCCCAAAAATGAGAAACTCACACACGAATGGGTGTGAGAAGCTAGGCCCTGTTGAGCCAACTATTTTTTTTTTCTTTTGTACTGATTCCTTGCATATATTCGTTAGAACAAAATCTTACGGACAGATTCAAGGTCGACGAAGACGTTCTACCATCGTTTCAAGCTCTTCTACAAGATTTTTCTGATGCAGTTGAGTGAGTGATCCTTCTACCGAAGTTTTGACAAGACTTACTTTAGAGGTATAAACTTCTTGCTGACTTGAGAGGTATAAACTACGCAATTACTAAAAATGGAACGATACACGCTTCAACAACGCATTGAAATTATTAAAATTCACTACAAAAATGGTGAAAATCTTGCAGTCACAGTTCGCAAAATTAAAGCATTTTCTGGTCTGTATTGCACCTTGTCGGACCGCAATACAGAAATAGGTGGAAAAATTCGAGCTGTTGGGACAAGTTAGTGATGTGAAGAATAAAACCCGTGCACGTCGCTCAAGAACAACTGAGAATATTGCTGCTGTAGCCCAAAGTGTTGAAGAAAACCCAGGTTTGTCCATTCCTCGTCGTTCTTTGGAATTGGGAGATGATTAATTATTTTTTATGGTCGGAGTTGGATGGTATTGATCATGACAACGTTTACTTTCCACAAGACGGATCTACGTGCCACACAAGCAACGAAACCATTGATCTTTTACTGGAAAAGTTTCCCGACCGTCTTATCTCTCGAAGAGGTGATCACAATTGGCCACCGAGATCTTGTGATTTAACATCTTGCGACTTCTTCCTTTGAGGCCCCGGGAAAGATAAGGTCTACGCCAACAGCCCAGCGTCGATTCAAGACCTCAAAGATAAAATTCGTGAGCCTATCGAGGACACAGGGCAGCCACTTTGCGATTTGGTTATGGAAAATTTCATGAAAAGGATATGGTCCTTTATGCGTGCTCGTGGTGGCCATTTGGCTGATGTTGGTTTTCATTATTAACGACATACCTTCCTCTTTATTATGAAATAAACATCCGATCATTTATCGCAAAAAATGACATTTTTCTTTGAATACCAAAATAACACCTCTTATTGGAATACCCTTTATGAAGTCCAATATGAACCCTTTTGTGCAAACTATCATTCAAATTGAACGGCCTATTTTGCACCGGGATGTTAGGCTTCGTGTCCATTGTAATGTATGATAGTTCCTTTTTCAAATTTCCCACAGACTGAAACATATCATCGCTCTTCCATCACAAATTGTGTCTGATTTTCGAGTAAGACAACAGTACGTAGCAAATTGAAGAGGCATCGGAATTAAAATGCAATTCCATGCAATTTTTATGACCTCTTAAATCAGAAGAAAATTGGACGCCCGCCCGAGCAATGATTCTTTTGTGAACACCGATTTTTGTTCCACAGCAATGCTGTTGTCTCTTATCCAATTTAGACGCTTTGAAACAAATCACGCAACAGTAATGCGCAAGCTTAAACGATAGGCCGTTTAGCTTTGAAGTTTCTTCAAACTGCCACACACCAATCAAAATAATTGTTCTCCGTTATGACTTTGTTGCCCATTACCACTATCCTCCTGTAGATCTTAAAACGCTTCTTCAACACTTTCTTCGAATTTCGAATGCGGCTCATGACTCCAAACGATGGGTGGGCATTGTCCGCGATCTTGTTGTTGAGTGCGTTATAGTGCACTCCGCTAGTATAGTGGCCAACTATTAAATTCCAAAGCAATTAAATTTACAACTTCGTGTGTTTTTTTGCAATCACATCAAATCTATTTGTTTCATCTAGAGAAAAATAAAAGTGAACACATAAAAGTATCGCTAATGAAAATTTCACTTTTCAAATGGATGCGCTGCTGTCGTTGACTGCTTAATCGAATGGCGCGGTGGGTGTGTAAGCGCAGGACCGATGATAACACAAAACCCCAAAGTCAGACTTGTTTTAGTCTTGGATTACTAAAAATCCGATTAGTATCCAGAGACCGCTTGGTTGGCCACGGGCGCCGTGTGTCGGCCGATGGTTGGATTTCTTTTCGACGGCCGGTGTGACAAACTTTATGACTGTGAAACCTTTCACTTTGGTCATCTGTAATTGCTCGGCGCATAGACTGCCTCTCGTTGGGATGCGTTAAATCGGATGGGTTATATTATTATGCTTAGGGATAATTAGGTGGACTGCTTAAATAAGTGGATAATTACTGCGCAAAAATGCACGGGAAAAGCGCAAACACAATCGCGCTATTGCAACGGCAATGGATGCACATTACATGTATAGAGAGACCGATGGATTGTGTTCAGCGAAGCGGATTGGAATGTTAACATGACCTAGAGAGGTATTGAAATGCACATAGAGTACATGGTAGCATTTGGATCGTCTGAAACTAGACTGTCCGAGTACGAGTAACCTATATAGTTGTGGGGTTAAAGTTCGAGCTCAAGGAATTTGAATGATTGCATGGCTTAATAAGGCTCAATTTTGATGGCTTGTGTTTGTGATTTAGGTACCTACCTATTTCCGGAATGTGCATAACGAAGTGTACAAAATATCGGACTTGGTTCATGGTATAGAGGACTTACCCTATATGTACGAGAAGTGATATTTTTCGCGTTTATTTTTATCGCATGTGTCGGGTGTTAATTATTTAATAGGAGCTACTCCTACAAACGAAAAAATGTCCTTCGTGCTTGGAGAAATTCATTTGCGACAATATTCCTTCTGAAATGAATATTTTCTTGCCTGACTTAGCAGTTAATTAATTTACAAAGTAATGTCAGATTATGCACCATTTACACAGGGGGCTGCCTCTATTCACATAGTTTTTCGCAGGCGCCTATTGTTGTACCACTCTGTTCTTTATAGTATTTGGTTGGAGCTAGCCTTGGAGCTAGTGCTGTTAGCTTTGTTCAGATTAACCTTACATTTATGTTTATTTGGTTAATAAATAATAACAATAATATATCGGTAGTGCATGACCTCAAAACTGGTTCTGTCTTAAGCTGCGCTTCTTATTGCTAAAATGTTCGACGGTTTTAGCAATGTAAGGACAAAGGTATTATCTTATATAAATAACATTTTGCGAAATATGTGTTTTGGATTAACTCTCTACCATGGTCTTTAATTAACGACTTGAAAACTTGAAACTTTCAGTGTGAACGCAGCCTTAAACCGATTACCGAACTGTCAATGTCAACATATTCAGTATGTGGTGGTCCCAACTTTAAGAACGTTAAATTTTCGGCCGTAATTTTCGTCCCCGTAGACAAGCAAACGGCTTCGTCAATAAGCAAACTAAGTATGCGCTACTGGACACCCTTTACAATCGAGTTATTGAAGCCTCAGTCTATGTAATAAACAAGTTGTCAAGTCCTTAATGAAAGTCGCTTTATTAAGTCTGCGAAGATCTCGTCCCTTCGGTATATGCGGTCTTTTTGCCTTTTTCTATTGCACACGCACCAAAGTCGCTAAACCATTACCCAATGAATTTTTTTTCACGTAACCACAACTTTTGGTATAGAGTGTTTCGCGAAGCCCATCCTTTCACAGATGGGCTATCATTTTTGCTCAAACGTCAAAAAAACTTGTAGGATAACAAAGCTGTTTTATAATGGCCAGAGTAGTGTTTTGTTCAAATATTGTTGAAAAGCGCACAAATGCCATTAATTTAACTTCTAAGTTGTTACCAAATACGTTTGATAAACATAATTTTTTAATTCAACAATGCTTTTATCTTGTTTTGTGCACTTTTTTATGCACTTTTCAGTAATTTTTTAGCATAATTAGACTACATCCATACAAAATCCGTTTTGTTTTCCTACAAGTTTTTTCGCTGTCACTTGGATTTTTCTTCTTCTCATTTGACACTGACGTTGTCGCGAACTACCCTATTTGCCAAATGACAAGTTAGGAGAAATATTTTGCAGCTCTAGAAGAACATGCCAAGGGTTTATTATTTTTTTTAGTTTATTTAAGACACACTTTTCCGAAATTCCTTGACTGTACTCGTACATAATATGCCCGCTTACTTAAAATTATGTACTCCAACAAAATATTTTCAACAGCAATTCCAAGAAGAAACCCATGGGCCAACCAAAAAGTGCCAAACCGACATAGAATGTTCGGATGGACATAAAGTAGATTCATGTGTCTTTTTTCTCAATACCAATGGAGCGAAGCGAATTTTGTTTTGAGACTGAGATCCACCACATTTTCGAAGATATTCAATGTTAAAATCTTGAGCTTTGATTCAATTAAAAAAAAATTGGGAAAGTTTCTCTGCGTTTTGTTTGAGCTTTTTTTTATTTTTGAAACGATGGAAAGGATCTTAAATTTTATGCCGGGTCCAAACGCTCAATTGAGAAGGAATGTAAGAATTACTTGGTTTTTCAACTTTTATTCAAATCGAAAATGTGGTTTTCGGTGATTCGAATTGAAAATTAAGGAGCCAATACTTTTGAAAACATAAATTTTACTCTGAGTGTGCATTTTGGTCAAAATCGTTCTAACCGTTTTCAGGTAAACTGAAGAAAGCCAAATTTAAAAACTGACTTTCTCAAAAATCCACTGAACGATATTATAAAAAAAGCTACGTTTGCTATTAAAATAGAAATGGCCATATTTCCTTGGAAACTATTTTTTTGTTATAATTGTATAGACAGTTTTCGAGATATGTCCATATTTCAAGAATACCTACCGTTATTCGATTTTTTAGCGGAAAAACTGAGTAAGCAGTCATGTTAACTTCACCTACTTAAGCTCAAATGTCAGTTTTGGTTAAAATCGTTATAGCCGTCTCGAACAAATCAAACTGTCATGAAAATTCTGTATGAGATGTACCTACCATTCATATAGAGGTTATCATGCAAAAAAAACGACCCCGAACTGTAGGCCTCCAAACTCCAAATCCGAACTGGCAGCCGTTTAGGCTGTAGGCCTCAGGAGCATACGGACAGAGAGACAGACGGACAGAATTTCGCGACCCACTTTTTTGACTAATATCTCGAGCAGGCTTGCCAGATTCTTATAAGCCTATATCGAAATTTTTAGTTATTTTTTTCGCAAAAAAACCGCAAAACTACAGAAATAAAATATAAAACTTGATTTTCACTTGATTTTTAATGTATTTTTGAACGGCAGCGTCAAGATAGAAGAAATATATGAAAATGAGTGCGTTTAGCATCTATTTTTGACAAAGCAATAATGGTTGTATTCAGTATTTTCAAATGGGAAGAATTTTATTGAATTATGGCCTGAGCAATAAATATTTTTAGTCTCGACTTTAAATTTACAAAAGCTCACAATTGCAAAAAAAATGTATGGAAAATATAGCCACTGTGAACTACGGAAATTTAGAGTCGAGACTAAAAATGTTTATTGCTATAAGTATTTTATTTTGTTTTAATGATTAATAAAACAAGATATCGCAAAAAATAAGAGATATCGCAAATTCTATAATAAAAATAGAAAAAAAAATACCGCGCGTCTTGCGATATATCGCAGAATTTGACACACCTGATCTCGAGTTCGAAATTTTGTACAACGAATACAATGGGCCTTAGCAATAAACATTTTTAGTCTCGACTCTAAACATTCGTAGTTCACTGTGGCTATATTTTCCATACAAATTTTGCAATTGTGAACTTTTGCAAATTTAAAGTCGAGACTAAAAATGTTTATTGCTAAGGCCCAATATCTTTCTCTTTCTACATACGGGTATTAGAGAAAGTTAAAAATACTTGTTTATCAAAAAAGGCGATGAGCGCTGATCAGAAATAAAAGGAAACAATTTCTTTAATTAGAGAAAAAAAAATTTTCGTATTTTTTTTGTATTTTGTATTTTTACCCGACTGTACACAGGGAGGGTTATGTGTTTCGCGCGTATCCTATGTACGTTCCTACGGGACGCCCGGTTGCCTAAACGTCTTGACCGATTTTGAAGAGTGAGGTGTCATTATATTCGTATTCCTCCCCGGAGTGTCATAGGCTAAAAAGATATTAACAATTGAACAAATTTGAACATTTACTACATTAAATTTCAACTACGCAGTTGGGTAAAAACTATACTTTTCTTTCATTCATCATGCCTGTACAGTACAGTGTACAAGCAACTCCGACGCAGACTGTGTGATCGTTGCAGCATTCTGAAAAGTCGTATGAAAAAAAAATATAATTTAAAAAAAACAAAAAACCCGACTAACTGTAAAAATAAGAATTGAAAAGATATGAACAAGACACATTCAAGTTCGTACACCTAACTATTTGGCAGTCGGAGGGTACTCAAAACTCATATATTTGGTAGGCTTTGTAGGTATGCAGTCTCCGATTGTCAATAAGTTAGGTGTAAGAACTTGAATGTGTCTTGTTCATATCTTTTCAATTCTTATTTTTACAGTTAGTCGGGTTTTTTGTTTTTTTTAAATTATATTTTTTTTATATATCTATTAAATGCATAATTTAATATTTTTCTATATGTTTTATTTGCAGGTAAGTGAATCGTTTTGACCACAGTACAAGCGGTAGGTAAATGTACATTTATGAAATTGTCACATGCTTTGTAAGGACTGTACTATTTTCTTATACCATTTGGTTTGTGTGTAGACAAATATAAAATCGGCAAATAAACAGGACGTTCTCATACATACCGAGACTGACTAATAACACTTAAAATATCACTGCGATCACAATGACTTTTGTTTCGCTTGGGGGGAATGAACCAAATATTGGCAGCACTTTTTTAATTATAATTTATTGTAAAGGGTTTTCCAATAAGAGGTGTTATTTTGGTATTCAAAGAAAAATGTAATTTTTTGAGATAAATGATCGGATGTTTATTTCATAATAAAGAGGAAGGTATGCCGTTAGAAATGAAAAACAACATCAGCCAAATGGCCACCACGAGCACGCATACAGGACCATATCCTTTTCATGAAATTTTCCATAACCAAATCGCAAAGTGGCTGCCCTGTGTCCTCGATAGCCTCACGAATTTTATCTTTGAGGTCTTGAATCGACGCTGGGCTGTTGGCGTAGACCTTATCTTTCCCGGGGCCCCAAAGGAAGAAGTCGCAAGGTGTTCACGACTCCAGAAAATGCTTTAGTTTTGCGAACTGTGACTGCAAGATTTGCACCATTTTTGTAGTGAATTTTAATAATTTCAATGCGTTGTTGAAGCGTGTATCATTCCATTTTTAGTAATGTCGTGGTTTTTACTTGTCAAATGTCAAAGAATAAAAGCTTCAAAAGTGACAGCTACCGAAATAGCGGATCATTCACAATAACACCTCTCATTGGCAAACCCTTTAGTAATGTTCTGATTATGTTTTAGAATTTAAATTTAACAAAATTTTGCGATCGGCAAGTTTGTCGCTAGACAATCATAGTAAATAAATAACTTTGCACTCTGCCTTACGTACGAGTATATTTACCTTTTTTCGCAAAGGGGGTTAAACAAAAGTAAATCAAGTGACTTCACATATGCAGTCGTTTTTTAAGTTTGCAAATTTACTGCGCAGGATCTCTGATTCATGACCATGACAGTCAATATCCCCCTGGTTTTAAGTTTAAGTCAGTAGACTATCAGTAGAAAGAATCGTTGTCCTCACGGACGATTTCAGTGTCTTCAAACTTGTAATCGTACTGGCCTTAATTGAATCCAAAATCTCCGCCGAAACCGACAGTACAGCGGGACAATTCCCCGGCCATTACTATGTCTGCCTGTCACTCTAGGTGCCGGATCTTTGATACCTATTCATTGATCTACAGTAAGAGGAATCAAGTTATCTTCATGTCCATTACAGTAAATGTCTGAAATGGTATTACCGACATCATTAACAACAACAGTTCGGTTTGAGGTCGTTGCCAACACCTGCCATTATGTTATCACTCGCTACCTACTCAATTCAGACGGACTTTCCTCCATTTGCATGCCAACTCTTGATCTCTTCCATATAAACAAACAATTGTCGCTCGTTATAAAATCCGTTGCATTTCTTGCAATGTCGATCAATTGATCATACTTTCTCCTTCAAGGATGTCGATTGGCTCTCTGGGTTTTGAAAATCCTGCCATCAATCGCACCATAAGTTGAATAGAAAAACCCTTTCTCTTTCCTATCGCCGGTGCTTTTTCCCAATGAATTTTCCATTAGTAACAACACAGTACAAAAAAAAAACAATTTTGCTGATCATGCAGATCGCACACATCAGCATCACAATCACTTTACGACGCGGACACTGCAACTGCACAAAGCATTAACATTGATGGACAGACATCTGCGCACTCTGCGCGAGCTATAAAATTGCAATTAACAACTTGAATATGAATTTCATATTTTCCCGATCGATGCAAAACGCGGCAAGATCACCAACATCTGTTGCCACCGGCAGATAGCGCGCTCTTCCGTCGATTGAGGTGGCTTCGAGAAAGTTGTTGTCCCGGTGAATGTTGACCACTTGATTTGGCGTCTTTAAATTGTATCTGCCTGCGTTAACCTCTGGCACCTCTGCCAAGATCACTGATCGTTGTGGAATTTCGCATTCATATGCAATTTGTACAGGGACACCACACTCTCGATTATAATTGAAAAGTGGTCAAGGGAAACCCACTGCGCGCATGCAAATTTTTGTCTCTGTATTGTTTCGTTTATGTATCATTTTCAATGTCAGCACTGTGCGGCTGTTTGCGTGGCTTTTTGTTAGCTTATGTCATGGCAGTCGCATCGGAATTCCGTTTAGACTTCGGAGATACGAAACGCAATGTGCCGTCCCGAAAGAGATGAAGCGATAAATTATTACGGAACGCACTTTTGATCGGTGCGGCTTCATAACTTGTTACAATTTTGTGGTAAATGCTTAGCAGTAGGTATACAAATTTTCCAACAACTGCCTACATGTGTAACAAATAATAATGTCAAATCCAATTAATTATCGTGCTAAACGGTCTGTTTCAAGACAAACCGGCGGATCACTTCGCAATAGTACAGTGACAAATGAACGGAAAACTGTAAACCCGCATTTACGCATAAATTTGCCATTGCGTCACCGTCATTCGAATGACTGATCGTTTAATTTTTGGTTTAGTTTTTTTTTTTTGTAGAGGAAAAGAAAGTCGTTAATTGTAATTTTGATTCGTTTGAATAGGTGGAAATAATTACGGATGTATTTGTGTGACTAAAGTGGCTAATTAAGACGAACGTTAACAGATTGCTATGAATTGGCGCCATTGATAAATGCGCTCAATGAGAAACTGGGCACTTGGTTGGAACTCTGGTGATATTTCTCCCAACATGCCATCGTGTGAGAGCAATCCATTATACGAGGTCTATGAGCATTTTGCTGGTTGTAAACTTACACGCTCGCGATCATGATTTCGGTTTGATTTGCATTCATTTGTTTAATGAGACAGACGTTTTATTGGTGCGCTGGCGCCTTTCTTAGAAGAAGATTTAGCGGTAGTATTGATAATGAATCCAGTCGCCAAGCTTAGGCCTTCCTCTTGCACTTGCCGATGCAGCTCTTCAGCCAAAGAAGTACGAGTACATATCGAGTTTCATTTTGAAATACACACACTTGAAGGGGAAGACGGGGTTAAAAGTAACCGGGGTAGGTTTTAGCGCATTTAAAAACTTAAATGTTCCCCTTAAAATCAAGAGTGGCGTGACGGAGAAAAATGTTGGTCTTTTTCCAAGCAAACGACGTGTCTACCTTAGTCTTAAATTCATCGTCAGTTGGAGCTCTACTGTGTGAGGTCTGGAAATTTGGATGATTTATAGGTTCTTGTATTTTTGGTATTGTTTTTCAAACTCAAGAAATACAGTGCCGCTTGATTTTTTTGGCTATGCTATGCGTCTATCTTTTGGCAAATTTTCTATATATACATGAGCTTTGTGCGGATCCCGGTTCTTATTTTGTAGAATTCTTTGTGTTAAATTTCATGGCGGGGATAGTTATAGCATGGAGTGCAGAATGCATTCACCCCTATTCCGAGTGGCGTTTACGGTGATTTAAGAAACGCCAATTTGAATTTAGAATTACGAGAATTTGGAATTTCAGTCGTTGAACGCCATGTGTCACTGAACGTCATGTTGAACCTATTCGCTTACGGCGAACGTCATGTGAGAAACTTTACTGCCATTCTGTAAGGCGGTGAACGCCACAAAAAACGACAAACGTCGTGAAAGTAAAACGCCACTCGGAATAAGGGTGATTATTTTTCCCAGAGAATGCACGGTCTCACTCAAAGGGAGCACACAGAAAAATCACTTATTTAAAATCAACAAGCCTTCGGTTAAAAACTACCAAGTAATTAGCTCCTTCAGAGTTAGTAGATTAAAAATAATCTAATCAACTTGTTTGCCACTATGAATTTAACCTTTTTATCTCGTTACTTTTTAACAACGAACAAGTACTCGTTTAATTAATTTTAACTTATTTTTTTTTTGCGGAAAGTAAGAAAATCAGCCATTTTAACCGATTTTTGAGAGAAACGAGCATTTCTTGAAGAAGAAAATAAAAGAAAGGTCGTCAAGGCCAAATCAAAAAGCAGGTGAAGATGTTAGCTTTTTTGAAATCTTCTGAGCAGACTTTATCGGACTTTTTTCTCAATTTTGTAGCTTAAATATAGCTGTTTCTTTAAAAACAGATTTGACTCACTCATTTGCAACATCGTAGGATTAGCATAAAATTTAGTCGACAATTTTACTTCTAGCCCCGCTCTTTCCTACATTGTCCAAGGGATCAATTTTTTAATATACCCCTCAGTTGTGCTTTCGTTTTATATAAAGGTTGGTTAAGTTTTAAGGGCCGATGTTGAATGTGAACCACACCTAAACGTCTATTTTTTTTTCTGCATTTCATTTGACATTTCTCATTTAGCAATTGGTATAGAGGTGGGGTTAATGTCCTGGGGCAGATTCCGTATAACAATAATCGTCGGGGCGATATCGTTTTTGAAACTTTGAAGACTATAAGAACTTATATTCCGCCCGAATTTGTTTCACTATCGTCAGCTTTTATTACATTTTTGGAAAATGAACTGGATTAAGATCTGAAACTCGTAATTTTGGCACTTAGTTGGTACTTTGGAGGTCTATCGTCCCGACGATAATCGTCTGAAAAATTACCGAATAAGTGCCCTGGATTTCTATAGGGAAGCAGTCTCAGGTTCGATCCCCGGCAAACGTATTACCAACACGGTTTTCTCCACTGTGTCACCTCTATTCTGACAAGTAGTCGAACGCTTGTACATCTATCCTGCGAGAGCATCTCAATACGGTCTAGAGTCTTATTCGGTCTAGGGTCTTTTACGGAGCTTGGCCGAGTTCTTTTACAAATTCGACTGTGCAAAATTTAATATTTGCCTTTTCAATATTTGCAAGCAACAGTGAGTGGTGACTCTAGCGTTGCAGCTATCTTAATACAAAAGTTTTTAATTTGATTTTAAGAAATGGCAGGTGTCAGTGTCTTATAGTCACATTGAGCGGCCAGTGTAGTTAGTACAATTTCCACTAATTTAGTTTATAGCTGAGGTTAGGAAACGCTCTACTCTGCCACTCAGACGCAACTGGTCCATTGTACTACCAGGAGGCAAATCTGTTACTACTGGAATCTCCTTGACTTTCAAAGTATGTTCCAGTATTAGCACTCACCACATCAGCACCGAAGATCATTCACCTGATCGGAGCAAAGGCATAACCGTAGCAATGGAAGTGTTCCGAGGTATATCCGCCCTCTCCACAAATGCTTAGCAAAAAGTTTAATCGGGGACCCAAGAAAGAGTCAAAAAATGAACCTAAGACACCAGACACTATAGTTTTGCACCCATCTGTGATACGACAACAGCCCGATCCAGGTTTAGTGCAAAAATCTCTGACTGAAGCAAGTACTGAACGCAAGAAAAGGGACACTAAACTTGGTAGATATATAGACCTCCCTTCGAGAGCTGAATAAGTAAAAGTGAGTAAGTAAGTAAAAGTCAATTTGGGGATCGTGGCGCTCTTGTCATGTCTTAGGTTTTGAGTGCAAGTGCAAATCGAAAGTCAGTAAGTCCTACTCATTTCTCCATTGAATCCATCGCTTGAAAAGGACTTCTTTTCAAAGAAAGACGGTACATAAACAAATCTTGCATCAGGTTATATGTCAAACGAAGTTTTTGTTGACTTTGCGAGTTATCTCTGCTTCAAAGTCTGAAGTTTGGCCACGTTAAATGTGTGTCTCGGGCATTATTTTCAAAAAGGTTGTTATCATTCTCGGCAAGAGCCACAAATTTTTGCTACCAACAGCTGCAGTATTTACTAAAAATTCAATAAACTAATTACACACAATTCTGTTTTGTTAAATGCATACAAGAAAAATCACTGCAAAGCAAGTAGGAAGAGGCTTTTGTCTCTCTTGTCACACAAAAGAAGGCGCCAAATTTGTTACAATCCAGAAGCGGAATGTCTTCCGCTATAATATCTCGCACAAATCGAAACATTTACCGCAGCAACCATTCAATTATCTACAATCACATCGTTTTGTGTGCTTTTTTTTAACGGAGACTTAAAGCATGTAATTATACACATATTACTTTCATTTTATAGTCCAAGCGAAAAAGTTAAATGCCCACCCAATAATTGCAATCTACACCGCCTCCCAATCATTTATGAACTTCCGCCACGATCTTCCACCGTCGCGTCGGCGCGGACGTTGCTTCGGATGCCTTTCTCCCGCATAAAATAGGCGCTCCTACTGATAATCAAAATTAATCTTAACCAAGTGGAAACAAAATATAAAAACACTACTACTGACCCGTCCGGTGGCGCAGTGGACTTTGCAAGTATTGCTAGTAGTGACTTCCAGTTTCACGTTTGTGATTCCGCAGGCGCACATTCGATCTACCTCGACGAGGACACCAAATTCGAAATGATTGCAACAATAATTCAATTTATACGAGTACACTTTGAACTAGGTCCGAGTAATTCTCATATCGTTACTGTTTTTGCAGTCAGTTTCCTCATTTCGAGCGTTGATAAATGACTCGAACTAAGGGATTAGCTGCTTGCACGGCATTCGTCTGAGGTCGTTTGCCCAAATGAATGTTGACATTTGTTAACATGGCGTATATTAATTAGTTTTCGCACGTTTTTCCTTAAGGTGCATCCAGCGGGCATTCTTTTGGGTCATATGCAGTGTGGTACTTGATTGGTTGCTTAGGTGTCTACTGTCTACATGTCGGAGTCGTGTTCGTTGCAAGTGCCTATTTGTTCTTATTCGTGTAAAGCTCTGTATAGCAAAAACCTGTTATCCATTTTGGAACACGTACCCGGCCTGAGTACTCAACCGTGGAATATTTGGCTGTTATTTGTCCCATATAAGAGCATATTTGGTGAAGTTCAGTGCTCCAACATACTTTCAATCATGGAGACTCCGAATGAGTGACTAGAGCATTGGACTGACATATCACCAACCAAGTGTTGAAGTCTAAATCAGAACGATGTTGGAATTAAGTTTTTGGGGTTTTTATTATTTGGCATCGGTGTGTTCGAAATTGCGTGTGAAACATAATTTTGCCCTTTCAATTTTATTTTGAAAATCATTCTCTTGTCGCCTGGCATAAAATTCGTAACACGTTTTGCTTGTTATAGTGCTCGGCATTCAAATAAGACAGAGGTCGAGTGTAATAGGTTTAGGAAGTCTTGGGTTAGGTGAGATCAGATAGCTATTTGCTGTATGAGTTATTCTTTACTAGGCTTTGGGTAACATAAGAGTAGCAGAACAGTTACGAGACAGCTGTATGTCTGTACCCTACAATATCAAATTTAATAGCTCGAAGTAGTTTTTGAAAAAATGAACTAAATTCATTGAGCCTTACCAATAAATATTTTTAGTTTTAAATTTAAATGCAAGTAATTCAAAAGAGCTATACTTTCGATACAAAGGTTGCGTAAATTTAAAGTTGAGACTAAAATTGTTTTCACTGTCTCAGTATACATGACCACCTCCTGTCGAAATACACCTCTTTCCCTTTTCCCATATTTCTTATCCATGGCTCTAAATTCAACAAAATTATGTCAAATGTGGTCGACTGTGGCAAAATAAAAAGGAAAAAACCCATAAACTCCTAATAAATACCCACCATCTCTTTATCGATTTAAATGCCGCATATGAAGTTTTTATAGAAACGAGCTATAAAGCGAAACGTCTAACTTTTGCATGATCTTTTCCATCCAAGTGCTTGGCGATATTGATAAAATAAAACGCAACTAAGTGTACCATGTACAGTAAAAGAGCAAATATTTATAGCAAGTATGAATAATGATATTATTGAGGAGGTTTCAATCGAGTTGAATTTTATTGAGTTTGGAGATTTTTCTGAAGCACAAAATGAATTAAAGAAAATGAATTTTCGGTGTTTATGTTTTAACATAAGATCACTAAGAAGAAATTGGGATATTTTTAATGTGCGTATAAGACCAATTTTAAGTTATATTGATGTTATTATTTTGTTAGAAATTAACATTGAAGAAAGAGAAAATTGTTTGTACAATTTCATTGGATTTACTCCAGAATTTTCAAACAGGGTAAATAGAAAAGGCGGAGGTATAGCGATATTTATAAAAGATTACTTAAAATACGATCCAGTAGACCTAGAGACTATTTCTTTTGAAAATTGCACTATTAAAATCACATCTCTACCAAAAGAACTTATAATCTGTGGAATTTACAGACCTCCAAGTTTAAGTCAATCTGCATTTATTGATGAATTACATAAGATAACAGATATGAGAAATTCACAAAATAACTTAATCATTCTTGGTGACATGAATATTAATTTGAAGGACAAACAAAATAACTATGTTCTCAAATACAAAGAAATGTTAGCTTCAAAGGGCTTATTCAATGTAATAAAGGACTACACTAGAGTTGATCCAAATGTGGGAAGTTGCACGCTTATTGATCATATATTAATCAATCTGCCAGAGTATAAAACTTTTTCAGCAGTGGTAGAAACGGATATTTCCGACCATTATAGCACCTTATACGGAGTCTATGATAAATCTTTAATTCAAGAACGCACCGAATTACAACCAATCCTGAGCACGCTTAGAGTAAATGAGTTGATTAGAAATATGGATTGGACATCAGTTTTGTTTGCTACGGATGCGGAAGCCGTATACAATTCTTTTGTAGATAAGATGAAATAAATATATGCAGATTCAAAAGTAGTATACGCTAATTACAATAATCGCAGAAAGAATCCTGCTTGGATTACAACACACATTATGGAAAGATGCAAAGAAAGGGATGTACTTTACCGTAGATGGAAAAATAATCAAAATAATTTAACATATAAAACTGAGTATAGAAAGATACGAAATCAGATAAATAAACAAATATGTACAGCTAAAAACCGATACTATAAGGAAAAATTCGAGCTAGCAAGAAATGATGTCAAGAAAACGTGGCTATTAATAAATGAAGTTTTAGGAAGAAAAAAATCCCGTATAGATGACACGATTGCAAGAAGTTTCTCATCCAACACGAGCCTAGAGTTATCTAATAATTTTGCAGACTTGTTTTCCCAACAGGCAGCATCTATAATACATACCTGCAACATTGCAACATCGGATCATAGAAATTCTTTAAATGGAGACACCATATTTTTGGGAGACGTCGACTGCGCTGAAGTAGAGAATCTGTTGTTACAACTAAATATCCAAAAATCACCGGGAGCAGATGGTGTTAGGGCAATAGAACTAAAATCAAATGCTGATATCTTTTCACCAATAATAACGAAGTTAATCAACTTAAGTTTTTCCTCAGCAATTGTTCCAAAAAAACTTAAAGAGGCCATTGTTCGACCAATTTATAAAGGAGGTAGCAAAAAACTGACGGCAAATTATCGTCCTATTACAATTCTGCCTTCGATAGAGAAAATCATGGAACAAATAGTAGCGGAACGATTATGGAGCTTCATTAAAAAGCATAACTTGATAAGTAAGAACCAGTATGGTTTCCAAAAGGGGAAAAGTACGAATCAACTTTTAGGAAAATTTGCTGACTCAATAAACAATAGCTTGAGTAAGCGCCACCATATACTAGTTATCTTTTTAGACTTCAGCAAAGCATTCGACACCCTGGACCATAATAGACTTATTGACGCTGTAGAAAGAGTAGGAATTAGAGGAAGGTTGGCTAATTGGCTGAAGGACTACCTTTCATTAAGGACCTTTCGAGTCAAAATCAAAGAGTGCCATAGCAGTGAACATGGTATACGATATGGGGTTCCTCAGGGATCCAAATTAGGTCCTCTGCTATTTATTTTGTATACCAATGAAATGCTTAAGTGTCTTAAAAAGAGCACCCCATATGCATATGCAGATGACACTGCCATTGTAGTATCTCACCAGTCACTTGAAGAGGCATCGAGAATAATGCAAGGAGAATTTGACGAAGCAAGCAAATGGTGTCATGACAATGGGCTGGTAATAAATAGTCTAAAAACAAAAGCTATGCATATACGCAGTCCAAAGTACCCGAAGACTACTATTGTGTTGAAGACTTTCCGATGTCCCTCCAGCATATTAAACGAAGAAGTTATTGAGTTTGTGGATACCTATAAATATCTGGGCATAACAATTGACTGTCACTTTTTATGGGAACCTCACATCAACATTCTAAGAAACAAGTTAAAGGGATCTTTGTTTGCACTCGCCTGTCTTCAATATAAAGCGTCAACTTGTGTTCGTAAAGCGGTCTACCACGCTCTCATAGAGTCGAGACTTCGATATGGAATATTAGCGTAGGGAGGTGCAGCGCAATCACACATTGACAAATTGCAAAACATACAAGACAGAGCTAGGAGACTGCTTTCAAGTTCAAGATCAAGTAACAGTGATGTTCAAATACTCAAGGTGAAGCATATCTACGAGATGAGTGTGGCGATGGAGCACTTTGGCGAAACAATCTTCAGGACACCTATCGATCACCAACATCACACCAGAAGACAAGCGATGGGTATGTACCAACTTCCACCAATCATCAACGAATATGGAAGAAGATGTATGATGTATACCGTCCCGACCTTGCTCAACAATCTCCCTCAAGACTTAAGAAATTTAAGAGTAGTCAGCGAAAGAAAAAGAAAATTAAAACAGTATTTTCTCGAATCTATAACGTAAATTGAAAAATCTAAAACTTAAAAATTAAAACTTAAATTTTTTTATTTTATTTTTTTTTTTATAATGCACTGAATTCTTTTGTAATGAAAATTAATTTAATGGCAACCAATAATACACAAATCCATTTAAAACAATCTCCTGCAGATAAGCCCCATGGCTTCGCAGGTATCAAAAAATGTAATTTACTGTATTAGCTAATTAAATAAATAAATAAAATAATGGAGAGCGCTTGCTGGTCCATCAAGGTCAGTAACGGCTTTGATGCCAAAAAAGTATTCGGACAAGGTGCCGCGCTGTCATGTGATTTTTTCAACATCATTTACTTGAAAGGATTGTGCGAACCTCACATGTTAACACCGGAGGCAAAATCGTTTAAAAGGCTGTACGACTATACTAGCACATGCCGACTTTATTTACAAAATTGCGAGAACACAGCGAGGTGTCACTGGTGCATTCGCTGATATTCGGTCGGAAGCTGCCCAAATGGGTTAAGCGAAAAATGAGGGGCAAACCCAAAGTATATTCTGTCAACAAAAAGGGAGAGACAACATCGACGAATTGGTTAGAACCTCACAATGGTCGGGTATATCTTTGAGGTAGCTAGGCCCTTTGTCTACCTCGGATCTTCTCGGAACGATATCTCGAAGAATAACTTTTGGCAACCGCTTCTTCTTCGGGCTGAGAAGGTAATTGAATAGCATGCATAGATATATCTGGGAGAACTAAGGAGATTCTTTATAAGACCTAAGCTTGCTTTACGGCGCTTAAGCGTGGATAAATATTCAACGACGAACTATACGAGCTGTATGGCGACATAAGCCTAATCAAAAAATTATGCATCGTATAAGATAACTAGGACATGTAAAGCGGATTGTAACAAATGCTTCTTCAAATCAAACACAGAGTAAAGATAGACCTCCTCGCTTTAGGTGGCGCGCACAAGTGGAGGAACACCCCAAGCGTCAGCTTGGAGTGCGTAACTGGAGGCAGTTAACTGAGGACCGTGCATTAGTGGAGTCGCATGGGCAGGTTCACTCCGAAATGTAGTGCTACCAAAAAAGAAGGAGAGGTCTAAATAGCAAAGTTTTCAGCTCGACCGTTCTCCACACAATCTGTTTCACTGTTGGCATACATTTTAAGAGATGTCCTTTATGATTATGTTATAGTGATGCAACTTGTGACCTAAGCCCAACAGAAGGATCATCCTTGATAGACTTTTCAAATCCTGCTATTTTTTTCACTCATACGTGGATAGAGTTGCACAGTTTTCTTTCTCTGTGCATGTATCGAGTGGAAATTTTTTGTTTAAATTCCATACCGGCATAGGTCACAAGCAGCGATGACAGATGTAAGGATTTTTCCCGATTTGGGGAATATTTCAATAAATAGGGAAAATGGGGAAAAGGGAAATGCAAGTATGTTTATTAATTTTGCATAATTTAACAACAAAACTCGTGTAATTAACTTTCAAAAACGTCTTGAATATAAAAACATAATTTTTGTCTTCCTCATAGTGGTGCTGGTTTCTAGTGAATTTTTTCGTCAATCTTTCTGAACAAGATCAAAACGAAAAATAAGCTCAAAACTGCAACACTTTGCGAAATTTTACAGACAAAATCACAAAATTGAGATATTTAGTAAAGTATGCACTTATCACCTTCGTGAGGATACTGGGACAAGGGATCATATCGGTTGCCAATCTGGTGGCCGATATTAGGGCTATGCGCCTCTTATTTGCCCAGACAATCCCCCATTAATAGTGGACAAATATTCAGTTATAGTAGAAGCCATAAAGTTGGACTTCTTTAAAATCAACCACAGCTCCATTCAATATTTATCAACAATATGTGCTCCCTGCCAACCACTTTGGGTAGCCCTCATTCAGACTTTTCTCGGTTCATAGTACCCATCAAAACACGTCCGCCAACTTGTAGAGAAAACATATTTATTGATCTTTTATTGCTCCCAAAATCACAGCGTCATTTTCTGTTCGACCAAATATCAGACCAATGAACCTATCTCAAACAAGCGCACACCCAGAGTCGGAGTCAGAGCACAACAAGTGTCTGCGCAGCGCCACATGATATGGTGTACATCTTCATTAGTCAATGCGCGAGTGAATACAATTTTATTGGTAAATAATTTACTTAGGAATATCTCCATTGAAATGGAAAGTTAACGATCGCGAATCTGGCGGAGATACACATTTTCGTTCCAAATGAAAGTGAAAATTAACTGGGGAATGAATAAATTGATAATTGACTGCTGGAAATCGATGGCTTGCGAACTGTGGACCCATTCGGTTGGCTAAGATTCCAGGCACACGCCTGTTTGGTGTTTCTACTCGTGTATGATGACTGTCATTAATAAGCGGAACAGTTGCGACTGCGCGCACCATATCTCGCATTTCTACTCAAAGACACTTGCGGCGTGTACCTGTACAGTGCATAAATGCGCGTTGGTCTGTTATAAATGATTGTCTGCTTTGACCGTGGTACATTTTGCACTGTAACCGAGATGTTTTCAGGTATTTTCATCTTCACCGGTCCCCGACAATGACAAATTGGTTGGCTGTATCCGCAGGCGGCTTCAATAAAACAAACAAAAAACAATCCTCTTCTTTGTTTTATTTTGAATATAGTTGGGCAGACAAACCCACCTATAGAACACTCCCCAGAAAACGATCAACGAATTGACCGCACCAAGCCCGATTGCATAAAGCAGAACTTTCATTTTCACTTTCTAAACGTACGAAGGCGCTTCTAAGCATATTCCCCAAAAAGTCGCATTGCAGACAGTGAATACAAAAATTCACTTTCATCGACACTCGTGATGGATATTTCTTGTTTTAACTCCGGCAGATACAAATAAAATAATTAACAGCATCGCCCCAGAGCATGCGAAGCTTTGGTAAATTTATCTGACTTTTCTTAATTGTGTGGATGTTGTATTGTGAGGCGTTTTATTTTCCTACCAGTACTCTTGTGGTTCGTTCATCAATCGCATCTTCGCCAGACACTTTCAGCTGTCATGGCTGACGATAATGAGTAAATAAAATGGGAAAATGAATTGACTTTGTAATCGATTTTCGTATACTGATGTGGCCGAGTTGGAAATCAACTTGTGCATCTGTACTCTGTAGTTTGTGCCTGTGAGTGGTAATCGAATTTTACATTGTGGGAATTGTCTTTGAAGGTGTCTTTGGGGTTCAAGATTATTTAGAAGTCGTGATCTTTTGAGGCGAGTGCAGAAATTATACACAAATTCACTATAGTATTTTATATTATCCACTCTGCCGACAAATATGTTTTCCAAATTATTTTGTATATTTACTACATTTTTCAAATGTTGAATATAGATTTTTATTTGCTTTATAAAACAACATTTATTTAACATTTTTTAGGTCTGAAACACTACTTAGAACCTATATTATTGGCAATAAATTAGCATGGCTTGAAATAGATTTACAGTGGAATCCGTTTAATACGACTTCGTTTATGACAACCAACCGTTTTTAGCGAGGTAGACACACCAACTTGTTAGGTTTGCATACTAATTGCTATGAAGGAACATCCGTTTAGAGCACCTCCGGTTTGAGCTACTAACCGCTTGCAAGGAAGCGGGGCTCCCACCAAATACAATGATTAAGGGTATCAGACCACCATGGCCGTTGCTAAAAGGGTTGTAGTCGAGAAAACATCCAATAAAGCAGCCACAAGATGGTCATAGCTAGAGGCGCACAGGGACTCAAAGGCATTGTGGGCCGTCTTAAATAGTAAAACGTCTGAAGAACTACTACATCTCAGTAGAACAAAGTTGAGATTAACGATAGGAATACTCTTCGCCTTCTAAGAAAGCATGCCATGAGACTAGGCTTAGCTAATACGGATACATGCAGCTACTTTGAGGACCTACAAGTCACGGAAGATATCTCCCACCTTCTATGCGAGTGTCAAGCAATTTCTCGGTGTAGAAGGAAGAACCTAGGCAGGTACTTATGTAAAAACTTGGGCGATTTGGCTTATGTTTTTAACCGTATAGGTTCCCTGGGAATGGCGATGGGTCCGTCTTGGTGCCCGGTCTTTTGTGACGATCTCACAGCTCCACTCAACCTAACCTAACCTAACCTAACCGCTTGGAAGGACGTTATTTACGTTGTTGTTTAAAAAAAAACGTAGTGTGCCACCCTTTTTGGTTCTTCTCTTCTCTATGCAAAAGCAGTAGGAACTGTCCTAATTGGCGCGACCGGCGGCAGTTTGTACGGAGCTACTCGATACATACATAATATACTATTTGCAAAAGACAGAATCGTAATAATGAAACAAAACAGATAAAATCCGGTTAGAACGACTTAATGTCGACGAGCCCTTGACCGTCACTATATCCAGATTCTACTGTATTTTACTTTATTTTATTTTCAAAATTTTGATATATCGTTCAGCACTACAAATAGCTTTGTACTAAATGGTGTTTGTCCCCAACGCAGTAATTTGAGATTCCCGATTAAATATCAATAGCTCCTGGATGAACTCAACACTGGCACAGCTAATAAACGAGATTTATGTGTTCTTTAATATTAACAAAAATCAATATTTAAGAATAATAATATCTTCTATTTTTTTTTTCAAGAAAACCCTGTCTCAATAATTCGCCATTCGCGTCATGTAACTGCTTTCCGTTTTGAATTTGAGAGACTCTTCTTTTAAAATGCATTCACGATGTATACTCAGACAATCCACTTACTTGAACGCTTATGCTTGTTTGAAAGCGCACGTCTGAAAATATTTACGAGTCTTTGGCTGTAGACTGAACACAGTTTCTGATACAAAAATGTAGTCTTTTTATTTTGCCGTTCATTGCGCCATTGGGTTTTGTTTACAGTTTCGTTGAGCGGAAATTCTCCGTCTTGGTCAAATTTCGACCGTAGATTTGCTTTGCACCAACAAGCTTCTACGGGCAGCCACGTATGCTTACCTCTGAACTTAATTATTGCTAAACAACTGTCAGAATTTGAAGTATTTTGATTTTCGATCCCGACAGAGCGACAAACTCACTTCTAACTTTGAAAGCGCACATCTGGATCCAATATTGGCAGTAGAATCGGTAAACTTTGGAATTTAGAAACGAGCTAATCGAGCGGTATCAAACAAACAATGTTTCCTAAAGCCAGCCATCTGACTTTTTCGTAGTAAGTGAAACGCGCCTTCTGAAGTAAGGAATCCCACAAATGTAATTTGAGCTACAACTGAGAGTCAACCCTAAATAGCAGCTAAAAAGCTTTAGGGATACAAATTATACCATCATTATACCGTCTCCTTTTCCAATTGATCTTGCATCAAAGCGTGTAGGGTGCAGAAATACGCCTTGGGCACTGAGTCTAATACGACTAAAGTTCCTAACGAACTTATACTTCCCTGATGTATAACAAGTCTGGAAGTGTAACTCTCCATAGAATCATCTATACTTTTAGTCTTACATTGACCTCTTCTATTCATCCTCTGTTTGAATAAAAAATATTATTAAAATTGATAGCATTAGTAGATTGTGAAGAAAATAGGTGCAGGCTGAATACATTTTGGGTTCTTGGTCAGATGGTCAAGGTGTCTTCAGTCGGAAGGCTTGAAATAACCCTCCAGCAAAACTACTCCGATCAAAATTGCCAAAAATAGACTACACTACATAATTTGTTCAAATTGCGAGCAAGGTTTTGCTTCTCATCTTATGCACACACCAAAATTTCCCGAACAGCTCCAGGTGTTTATTAATGACCCAACAGACCTGCAAGAAGGCCTACATTTGCGTTAAAAAATATTCTTGACAAACCTGTGCCTTAAATAATGAACGCGTATTAAAGAACGTTTTAAATAACCACCAAAGTGAAAACATCAGCTAGTTATATTCTATTTAAATGAAGCTCCAGATCAGATTTATACCTTAAGCTAGAATATTGTTTGTCATTGGATAACATTTTTTTTTCTTAAAGTGACTAACTAGAATACATTATGATCCACACAAGTCCATTCCTAAGACGACAATCAGCTTTTATAAGCAGCGTGACCTTATTTACAATTTCGCATCAATTTATCTGTATACTTTTCATGAATCATTTAAATGTATTTTGGAAAAATGTTCTCATGCGAAAATGTTTTTATCTAAAGTAAAAGCAAAAAATACTTCCAAGAGCTTCCACATGCACAATATAAGTCTATATTTGCACAGCCAAATTTGATATGATATACGGGCTTGTTTTCATTTGCAAATCATTTTGAAGTTAAAGTAATGAAAAGGTAAATTTATAGCGCCAGTCGGCACATATTTCAGCTGGTTGAACGAGAAACACTTGTCGTACATCCTGATTACAAATGCAACAATCGATATAATATACATTTGCCTTCCTGTACTAGTATGTAGAACCCAAATCAGCGTGGAAATTGTTCAACCGTAAAACTGATAATTTGGAATAATTTCCACTTTAATCACGAATGCCCTCGGCTTCGTCTAGCAGGAGCCATAGAGCGTGTCTAATAGAAAATTTATTGCCAAGCTGTGCAACTAATTAAATGCAAATTTCGAAACAAGGTATATTTCCTAATGTTGGCAAACACTTCTTGGCCAAAACGTCATGGTCTGATTCGGTGGGAACAATTTGTTGCGGTTTAGGTTTGGGTAATAGTTTCGAATGACACAAAGTATTGCATTTAATGACATCTTGCTTTTAAAAGGACACGAATGCAAACACGACATGAAAATTGGACAAAGCCTTGAAAGTGTTAACTTGTTCAAAAGAAAAGCCACACATTTTTTTTAACAGGGAATCAAAAAAATGTAAGTTGGGTTTCTTTTCTTATCTAAGGTTAAGAAGAGCACGTCGATGAGTCCCTACTCAGTCTTGCCAGATATTTATCAAAAATTGGGCTATCTTTTTACAAAATTTCCGACACCAATTTTAGTGTGATCGCTCAATCCTAATTGGGCTAGGAATCTGAGATTTTTTTTTGTCTTGGGCGATAATTTTTCTGTAGCGCTTTTCTCCCAGACACTCTTACTCTTAACGAATTCTATAAATTGTTAGTTGTTACCATTTTTTATTCAGTGATTTCACTCGTCGATTTTGACATTTCAAATCGACCACTACTATATATTCTTACCCCCGTATTAATAAAGGCTGCGTAAAAGTTATCAACTCGTTATTCAGTGGTTACGTAAAATTTTTGTATGCTATCTGATGTCTACTATAGCTAACTTACTTGTGCACATTTCTTTATTAATACGGGGGTTGTGTTTTCTTTTATAGGAATTTGTTTATTTTCTGTCAAAATTAAAATAAAAACAAATTCTTGTTGAAGTGTTTAAGAAATAAACTGAGGCTACTTTTTGGGCTCCCTTTTTTGGTTCGATTTTGGGCTACGAACAAATTGACTGTAGTTGGAATTATTTTTAAATTCAGCCATCAAACTAGTTCAAAATCTGGCAACCCTGTTCCTCCAGCTCTTAAAATATATGGAGCACCAAATGCGAACTTCACTTAAAATGAGTCATGTGATTTGGCAACGCAAACTTCGTAGTTTGCAAGTAAGCAGATAAGATAATTTGAAAATAAAGTTATTCAAAAATTTGTAATTTTTGCGGGGAACTAATTAATTTGCATAAATGATTTGTTTGCGTAAAATTGTTTTTTATATTTTTTTTTAGTCCATTGGGAATATGGTGTTGGCATTGGAAAAAGAAAACACCTAATCTGACAGATAGAGTTGTCAATTTATTTAAAAAAATGTTTCCCTACCTTTTTTGAGTATCCGCAAATTTCATACAACATGTTTTTGCGTTTATGGCAGTAGGCAATGCGTTCTAAATATTGTGGCCGGAGACATATACCTTCAGGTTCGAGTATGTCAAGCTCGACGAAGTGCACCCTTCTTTTTTGGAGTTGATTCCTTCTGTAAATATGTAGGTACTGATATTTTTAATAATATTTTGACAACTAGAGAATTGATTGGGTTCTGCAAATTTTACCATTTCTTTCGAAAGTTTTTGAACAGATTTTGAAAAGACTTAGATTGTCCTGTTAAATATCACAGAGTATCTTATCACCCTTCAAACGCGATCTAACTCGGGACCGGCATTTCAACGTCATTGGATGGTAGTGAATAAAACGAAGAAATTGCATTCACTCAAAACAAATGTCATAATCCAAGCATTTGCTATGTTTCCTATGAATAAAACTAGGTTTGAGTAGGCTTCAACTTTTGATTATGTGCGATGACCTTATAAAATGATGGTATAAAAAAACAAGCCAGACAAAGCTAAATATTTCATACGCAGAGTTATAATATAAAACCTATGAAACCTCGTGAATTTTCACTATTTTGTTTAAAAATAATAAAAATTCACATACATATATTTTGACAAGTTGTCTGGTCGGAAGTAGATGTGAATAATTTTACTTTGGATGCTTCAAGTCATCTTCAAATTTACACCAAAAATATTCAGTCGAAATGATACCTTCATTAGCTATAAATCGTTATCAGAATCGTTAAAGAAGACATGTGTGGCAATGACCCCTCCAGCATGCATTGCAACGGGTATACTGCCGTGACATAAGGTTAGTTTCTAAATAGATTTCAAAGTATTGTATTATGACGCTTCCTCAAATGGGCAATGTCGCTTTTTGAAAGCGTCAAAAGAAAATTATGTCAAATTGTTTCCCCTTAGTTAAATATTAAGGGATCAGTTTTGGGTGGCATGACGAAAATATAGCAATGGCTTTAAATCAAACGAAATGTCAAAATCAAAGCATTTCGTATCAGTGTGAACTGATTTGTAAGTTAACACTAACATTTGACATATTTTAAAAGTTGCGCCACTTACCTATTACTCAGATCGGTATAAATAAAACTCAGCAATTGCTACGAAAAGCCATTTTGCTGACTTAGGTCTTTGTTTTATTTTCCAATCGGTTAAGTTAAATTCTGTTTTTGCAGCAAAATCAACAAAAACCTATAAAGTTCGTGGAAAAGGCAGCAATTGTTTCGTTTCACGCGAAGTGTAGAATATATGTGGCTTATATATTTTTACAAAGAAAACGTTGGGGCTAAATCATTCCCAAGTTATATAGGAGATTCAGGACTTTGGGTTACATTTTAAAAGCCTCTCGGTAATTCATAGTTCTTCTTTAACTGGTTGGCTAGTGTGTCCACAAAAATATTTGCAACAAACCAATGATCGGATACGGCATCTAAAAAAGAAATGAAACATCAACAAGATATTTGGCAAACGAAAATCTTGTTTCCATGTGCAATCGGAGCAATAGATTATTTCACTCATATTTCTTTAATTCAACAATTATGTATATTTGCATATTTATTTTAATTTTATTTTTTATTATTGTTTTGTCAAGAATTTTGAATAGATAAAATCTGCTAAATAAATAAATGAAATGAAAATGAAATTTTATTACTTTTGATCAATTTTCCACAAAAGTTGTTCGAGTCTCAAGGAAAATTCAAAAATTCAAATTTACTTGACAGGCAAGGCAAGTACAGCCAAGTGAAAGACTATGCATATGAGTGGCATTTCAGTCACATGAAAACTTTTTTTAGATCCAGTTTAAGTTTGAATGAATTTTTAGCGGGAAAATTGCTATAATTGTAAATTTCGCTATTTAAATTAAGACTTTGTTCTTTTCAGATTAATTTAATAATATACTTTTGTGGTTAAACAAATAGCAATTTTCAAATTCGCTCTCATGTGAATAGTTTTTAAATGCTATGTTCGAATTTTTCAACCTACTTTAGCGTGTATGTTTTTATTCATACCGATTCAAAATAATTGCTAAGGGCTTTTACTTTGTTACAACCTTTTACTAAAAGAAGATGCTAGTTTTTATTTATGTCAAAAACAATTACATGAAAGAACATGCTCGTTAATTTTCTCTAAACTCTAGGTTTGGTTTTTTTTCTAAGGCCAGCTTCTTACAGGCCTATTTATGGCTAAAGTGCGATTTTTGACTGGCAGAAGTATTTTTGCGAAATCATTTCTAAATGTTTTTTATTTTACCGACAATCATTTCGGTTATTGATTTTCATTGTTTACAACAACAGTTGTATGTAGTACTATTGTTGTAAACCATAAAAATCAATTATCTATATAGATCATGTGGTTAAAATAAAAAAGGCTTTCGTCTGACAATATAACAGACACGAACAAAGGGGAACATAATTGTATATATTATTCGGCTTATGGTATATTTTTTGTTTAAAATTAAAAAAAAAAAAAAACTGATAAATGCCCTACTTTGAATCTAAAATAAATAGCTTACTCATTCTATGCCAAAAGAAGTTTTTTTTTTTTAAAAATCGCATTTTCTTGCATCGTTTTCTTTATCTGAAAATAGGAAATTGGCTTACCATACATAAAAATTGCTCACGCGTTTTCTACAGAGATGCGTATTTGCTAACTCATACAACCTGCTTCTTAGTGTTCTCCAGGAAGCCAATCTAAACCCGGTAAATATTTAATTTCGTTGGAAACGCAATTTCTGGGAATACTCTAACAATTTCCACAACATTTCCGACTTGTACGCTTTTTATTAATTTTATTAGCTAACCTCTTGGCGATAACTGAGAACTTTTCGTTCAAAAGTCTGCCAAAATTATTTTCCTAAACAAACAAAAAACTACGGATGTAGGAGTAGATAACGTTTCAGATATTTTTACCCGTTCCAGCACTGGACTCGCGTTTAAGATGACGTCCCACGAAAACACATCCAATATCAATGCAAACACTTTGCTTATCTTTACAACAAAAAACATTCGCAAAAAGCAACATGTGGTATCTATTATGTCAAGAACACCCGCTAGCACCACATACTACAGATACTCGTATCTTGGGAACTGTTCATGTATCTAATCTAGTTTAAACACAAAAAAAACTCGTATTTTATTTATTTGCTTTTTCTCCATTTCCAAATCGTCTCTGTATGGAGTGTCTGAAGGTTAACACAAAAACACAAAATCAGCACAGCAAGATGTCAAGATGATTTCGCGTAGATAAAATTAAAAATACACAAAAATAGCAGTTACGATTAGACAGATACAAGATCATCAGCAGCTATCTGCTAATTATCTTGTCTCATGGAAATCCTTTCGGTTTTTTATTTTGCTTTTTGCCAACAGTTTGTCATGGATTGCGGATAGGTGTGGAGTTTTTTAAGAAGCACGGTGTCGCGTTTATCGATCGAACTTGATTTCAAACGGGAAGTGAACCAAGTGGCATTTTTTCCCCCAAACTGGGAAAATTGCAAATTTTTTGCAACTACGCGCAGAATGCGGAAGAAATGCACATGCAATGTGCAAGAAGAATTTAGAATTTATTGTGATTACTAGACGGGTTTCTATACAGCGACATATATTTTTCTTGGAATAATACCTTAAGTCAGACAATCAAACAATGGACCAGCTGTTTCTATGAACATAAATGGATATTCAAGTGTTGTGTGAACACAAATTTATTACGAGATCTAAATCGGTTGATTAAACCTTAGTGAGTCTATGTGAATTGACAGTGTGGTTGGCTTTAAATGGTTCTGTGTTCAATTTAGATTTTCTCTGAAGTTGGATACACCTGAGAGCTTGGATTGTGTGGACAAAATGTCAAGCACGGTAAGCAGACTGGCAGTGTAGCAAATATTAACACATCATCCACTATATTTAGAATATTTACCATTTTATTAATTACATTTGAGACGAATTTCGGCTAATTATCACCTGGAAGAGTTCATTACTTGATGTTTGTGTATTTTAAAGCCTCATATGGTATTTGCTTACAAGATGGCCTTGTTTTTGGTTAACAGTATTTTGGGCCTTTGCATTAATACCAATTAGTGTTCAAAAGTGAGACACGACTTGAAACGAATTGTACAATCTTTCGCATTAGTTTTGTATGTGCGCAAATTAATATTTTTTTAATTTCCTAATTTTTGTTCTGTACTTCGAAAAAAATATATATAAAATAGTCTCCAACGAAATTATGAAACGGCAGTCTGGTGGGCATATATCCTCTTTAGATTGTTTTTAAAGACGACACTAGTAAATTAAAATAAAAAAAAAACACAAAGGTACTCATAATTCAGAGACTTTTTTCGTTTCCAAAAATTTTCGTTCAAATATCTTTCGATCTCATTTTTAGCTGTTTTATAAAGCACTTCTCTTTGGTCTAGTAACTACTATACTTCAAACAAAGGACTACTCCCAGTGTTGCCTTTTGGTCTCTTCATTGTGACGGCAGTTCATCGCCACTTCCACTGTCTTAACTCTCAATCAGTTTTCAATCCGGAACATGGCAAAACTCTCTGTTCGATGTATGGTCTGTGGTCATTGGATCTTTACAAGGTTTTATAGACCACGGTTTTTTTCACCAACCAATAATTGGTATTTCGAAGCTGGGCGCTGATTTTTTTTAAATTTATATGAACGTTTTATTTAACTTTTGCAAGGTAGCATTTTTACTAAATTGACAAGAAGAAGAAGCAAAGAACCAGCCCATAAAATACCTTAGATCTGACCAATTGTATTAGACACAAACGCAAGATTTCAATATTCAGCCTTCAGAGGTCGATGTCATTCAATTTCTATCAAAATTGTTAGTTTTTTGGCCCTTGCACATTTCAAAATTAAATACTAAAGAGAAGAACAAAATGCAAAATGGTTTCGACCAAAGACTACCATTTTTTTTTAAATTAGAAGAAGTGCGCTACTGCACTTTTAAGTAGTTTGATGTAACAGTGGCCCTACTCTATTTCGTTTGTGTAAAATAATATTAAATACTTTTTTCACCTAAGGATTCTTTTTCTCGAGTCTGTACTTATTTCAAATGACATCTTTTTAAATAACAAAAAAAAAACTATCACTAACTCCTGAAAGGAACAGTGCTTAGAAGCCCACTACCTGTTCCAGAAATGCTTATTTAATTTTTGCGTAATTTTGATTTTTAATGTATGCCTTATAATCTGTCCATACCTAAAAACATTTTGAGATTAATTGTTGTAGAAATCGCATTTAAGTTTTTACTTCCAAGCTACGATCCCGCATTGCTGGCTCTTCTCCATTCAAATGACAGAAAACACTTTTCCATAATTTGTTTGATGTTTTTATTTCTCCTTGGGCCAAATCTGGATGTGCACACACGAACTCCACCAAAATTTCCAACTCTTTTTGTTTGGTATTCATAATTTTTTTTGAGGATTCCCTAAAAATTAAAATAATGTTACTAAAATTCGTTATGACTAAGAATTTTTAACAAAGACTTACATTTTACTTTTGAATCTTTCCGTTATCAGATTTTTTGTAGAAAAGAATTTTCCGCATTCGAATGGTTTTGACATTCCGTAACTTGATACAGAAGCAGGTCCGTTTAGGAATCCTAATGTCGTAGCTTCTCACAACATTCGTTTTGTGAGAGTTAATTTTTTGGGACGAATTGAAGGGAACTACAATTTTGTTAGGAGAACACACTGCGCCCACACCCGCACAGTGGCTTATGTCGGAAGTATTATTTGGTCTGGCCAAAATTTAGAACTTTTTATCTGATGTTAAAAATAATTGGCCTGTGAAATATTTTAGTTATATTGCCGTTTTATCGCAGAGACACAAAAGGCAAAAGAGTTGCAACCGCATTCTAGTCAGCAGTGTAGGAAAAACACTAAAATACAAAAACGAAGAGCCTTAGACCTTAGTACGAGGGCCGAGAAGTGATTGATAAGTAAGATAAGTGTTAGACAAGAAAACCTTTTTTTTTTTTTGGAGACAATTTTATTTATTATTTCGACAAAGTCACCTTTTACATCGACAGACTTAGCCCAACGACATTCCAACTTTTTTTAAGCCCTCCGAAAAATAGGTTTTATCGAACTCTGCATATATGCCTCAGTTTTAGCAAAGACCTCCGCACGTTTGTTGTTAATCTCTTTCCGCCAAGCCATTTTTTTCGTATTTGGAAACTAAAATAAATCAAATAGGGCCGAATCTGGAGAACACGGTGAATGCGGTATTCAATTGGACCAACTGGACGCTCTTCAACTACGACGGACGGACGGAGGTACGACCTAGCTTGAATTCATTGAAGCAAATTCGCGAGAGAAATATCCCCATACACAGTGTCCAACTTTTCTTTAATTTCACTGCACGTTTTCCCATCCAAAGACAAGAAGAATCTAATCACCGATCGGTACTGCACTTTTTCCATAATTAAAAAAAAAAATAAAATTGCTCACAGCTACTACAAAAAAAAAAAATATTTGAAAAATTTATCTGAAATTTTGACTGTCGTTGTTTGACAGGTGACACTCTAAACGGACAGGTTTTACAGCAATACCGTTATGTGTCTTCAACCACGGGTACTTATCAATCACCCATACGCATTGTATTGAAAAACGAATTACGCACAGCAAATCATCTCTGCTCAAGCATCCCAACAAGAAAAAAACGAGCGAAGTGGTTCTTAACTGTTTCCCTTCGCCTTTTTATATACAAGATGTGTTTCCCTTATTCCAAGTGAAAATGGAGAAGGTGTGAATAGCTTCAGCACACCAACTATCCACTTTTAGCAATATTTTTGAGATCACCTTGTCTTTGGTTAATGTTTGAACCAAGAACAAGCTTGCGGTAGTTCACAAAAGGCAGACTTACTAACCCTTTTCGCCCATAAAACAATAATTTCTAATTTTATCTCCAGTACTAATGTTATTATTGTTTCAAAGTTTAACCCACGATAATCCTCCCCCAATGAACTAGTTCAAGATAAGGAATTTAATTATTGAAAAATAGCTCCCAAAATAACCTCTAAAAAAAGATTTGGCTTGGTGGCATTTTTTTCCAGACTTAATTTCAAATAAAAAACGCATTAACCAAATAAATTTAAACGATATTAACAGTTGCTATTTCCCTAAACCCGTATCTAGATTCAATATATCGCCGTTGACTTTTATTTTTGGTGTTTGCAGAAACACAAATTTATTTAACGATTACCGGTTCCAATTAAGCACTTAAACTAAGTCCCATTTCAAGTCTCAAAAAAAGAAAAAAATACTGCATTCAAGGTTTCTCTACCCGACTGCTGTTTTATAACTTGACCAAACAACCAATCAGCTGGAAAAGCACTAATTTATTGGTTTAGCTCGAGTGAACCCGAAAGATATTGCCAAATCCTAATCTGCAAGTTTTTGAAGTACACATTAGATATGCATGTCTCGTTTGTTTTCTCCAACACACGTTACTACGAGTATTTAACGGCCCAATGTAAAAACAGACAAAAAAAAACCGAGTAATTAATCACTCTTTGGCTATCGTTGTAGGCCATAGGCGTAGTGTTTGCTGTCCATTGCCACTTGGTCAAGAGTCCAAATCCGAAATGAAAACATAAGGAATATAAATATTCACCTTGATATTGAGGTTCATTCCGCACTCACCTTCGGATGGGATTATGCACACATACCTGACTTTTTTATTTATTTTCTTTTAAGTCTTTGAGTGGCAAACTTTACAAACAAATTCTGTTTTCCATTTGCAGGTAAGCACATCATTTTCCGAACCATTAACCGGCTAAAAACGTCATCACCGTCCGCAGGGAAACGGGTTCAAGTATTTTAATTGATATTCTGTAACATTTAAATTTAAATTGCAAAAAAATGAAAGAGAATCTGGAACGGGAGAACGCAAAGAGGGGAAAAAAAACTCCAAATGTCAGTACCGGATTGAGGTAGATCCAAATAAGAGCTTTCTGCGGTGTCTCGGTGCAATTACCAATTCGCTTGAGGGTTAAACTATTTCATTCTATGCGAAAGGTGAACATGCAGCGAAATACCATTTCAAAGTTGTACAGTGCCGTGCTGTAGACAACAGGTTGATCGACTGCGGCGATTGTTGCCAAGGAGTGTGCAAAATAAAATAGATACGAGTAGGTGCAGTACTTCATCGATTAGGAATGTATTACTTGGAGGCCGGTGTTGGGAGCAGGTTAATGCCGAGCGAGGGGTGATCTGATACCAAGTTCTGGTGATCTCGGTTCAAGTGTGAATTACTAGTCTTTCGAATATGGAGTGCTGTGCTGAACTATTTGCATATACAAGTCATAATTGCGCTAAATCTTGCGAAAATGCATACCTCTTTGAGTGTTTAGCTTTCGTGTACAGTCTGGGGTTAGACGCGCCGCAAGAAGACATTCTGAGCTGGTTTACCGATCAGTTTAATTGTGTGGAATTAAATATTTAAGATAGCAATGTCTTTTGGTTTGATCCCCCGACTACAGGCAAGAATGACTAAACGTATGTATTTTGAACTATTTGTCGGCAATTCTCTTACATTTCAAAGCGACTTAATTTGAATTTCTATTTCACAAAGTTTGGCATACAGATTTTGAAAGCTACTTAGGATTTGTATGAAACCTTGTACAGGGTGGGCCAAAGTTTCTGATTAAAAATGTTATAAAATGAACAGAATGCATTATTTCCATGTATTATGACTTTATTAGTCAGAGCAAACATTCGCATTTTTTATGGTACACAACGTTGTTCAATTGGCTGCCACGGCTGGCAGTAGCGCATTCTGTCACTTAAATTTGCCAAGACCTTGTTGATTGTTTCGGGCTGTAGCTCACGGATTGCTTGGAAGATATTGGCCTTAACTGCTTGAATCGTTTCCTGATTGTTGGCATAACATCAACCCTTCACGGCTCCTCAAAAAAAAAGTCCAAAGATGTCAAATCGCAACTCCCAGTCGGACAATTGACTTCGTCAAGACGGCTGATAACACGATTTGGGAATATGGTGTGCAAAAGATCGATTATAGCATGGGCCGTGTGGTATGGCGCCCCATCCTGCATGAACCAGAGGTCGTCCAAATCCATGTCTTCTTCAGTAAAAAAAAAAAGTCGGTTAACATGGCTCTGTAACGTCATTTTTACAGCCTCATTTTCGAAGAAAAATGGTCCAATGATGCTACCACTCCACAATCCACACAATGCCACATTCTGTGTCTGTGCGCACCGTACGACGGCGGGGACCATGAATGTTGTCCACTAGCATACCAGTCTTACGAACTTTTTGCACAAACTTGTGGACAGAACTTCTTTTTAAAACACGCACCCCCTTATTAATAAACGCTGCGTAAAAGTTATCAACTCGTTATTCAGAAGTTACGTCAAATTTTTGTATGCTATCTGATGTCTACTAGCTAACTAACTTGTGCACATTTGTTTATTAATACGGGGGGCAATGTTTGGGCTTTCAATATTTTTCAACGTTGTTCAAGCGTTAAGCGACTCATTTCGTTCTGCGGAGGTATGATACTGACTTTTCTGTCAAGAATTCAAACGAGGAACAGCTGTCAGTGTCAAAATAACCAATGATTTAAAAAGGTACCAATAGATGGCCCACCCTTTTCTTGTGGGCAGTTCTTTTACATTTAAAAGTAGTGGAATATGAATTTTTATTTCACAAAGTTTACAATAAAGATTTGGAAAACTATACATCCATTCAAATATCAGGCGATTCTGCCCGTCTGTCTGTCTGTCCATCGGCTTCTGAGGCCTACAGCTAGGGAGATCTGTTTCAAACTTCGTTTTTAGAGTTTGAGGGCATAAAGTTCGGACTTTTTATTTTATATGGCAATTAAAAATTTATAAAAATGTATTTTGTGGTCAACTTAACTCGATGGCAAACACCGTTTGTTTTTAAGTTGTACTTACTCAATTTTGAAAAGCCAATATCCAATTTCCTAACTTAAAGTCAATTTTAATGGTTTATATCTGATAACTTAAGAGTTGTTTTTTTTTGCTGTAATTAAATGATTTATTGCTAAGGGCCATGAGCGTTTTCCTTTTTTTTTGTTTTTTTATTAAAAAAAGTACTTTTTGAATGTAACTTTTTGGGGGCGATGGTATTTTGCATTTTTTCGATTGTAACAGATTTTTCAATCCTGTCATACTCAATCGCTTAGTTAAAACAACTTTGAAATAATCTCATAAAAGTTTCAGCTATACAATTGGGTATAACCGAAGTGTTTGTTCACAAATTTGTTGTTTTTGTCAAAACAATGCTTCAAAATTGAATATTGACAGTTGAACTTGAATTTGACAAATTATCCGACTGAGGTCTACTAAATATACGGTGATCGTACCAAATTTTCTCACAACAGAAAATGATAATTTTCCATTATTCAATTGATTTTCATTTAATAAATAAATAAATATACTTAAAGAAAAAAAGGAAAAAACTTAAATAGAACACATTTTTTGTAGGTACTAGATTACTTGTTTACTCTTTCAGCAAGTTAGAGCACTTTATCAATTTGTTCGGTGAATTTTTGTTTCTTAATGTTAACTTTTTTGTTTATAAAAATTAAAATAAACAACAACAGAACATTAAAATGTTTTTTTGTATAATGAACATCGTCTTCAAATTCATTATTATAATGAACGGCTAGTCAGCGTAATTAGATATGACAGCTGCGGTAGTAGCAGTATTTACAGATTTACAAAGATTTACAAAATTTTTTTGCTGTCAGATCCTGAGAAAGCAATACAGACGTCGATAAAAGTCAACTTTAATTTACTAAGCTTGTTATGATTGTCCCACCACCCTCTCCATAAATCATTAGAGATAGCGACTTAAATACAAGTTAAGTCGCCATATGTAATGATTTATGCAAAGGTTGGTGGAACAATTTCTCTGTAATTGATTTTGCTCACATCAGGGGGCAGATTCCGTATAACAATAATCGTCGGGACGATATCGTTTTAGAAACTTTGATGACCATAAGAAGTTATATTCTGCCAGAATTTTTTTCACTTTAGTCAGCTTTCAATACATTTGTGGGAAACGAACTGGATTAAGTCTCAAACTCGTAATTTTTGCACTTAGTTGCTACTTTTGGAGGTCTATCGTTTCGACGATAATCGTCTGAAAAATTACGGAATGAGTGCCCAGGCTCCTTGTACCCTGATGAAGTATGAATGCTTACATACAAGTGTTTCTAAACTGAAGCGCCTTTTTGGTAAAATAAACACAGTAAAATTGAGTATCTTTCTGACAGTACGATTGACCAATAATTTCAATATTTTTGCTCCAGTAGATAAAGGCTTAAAAAATACCTTTTTTTCATGAAAATCGTGCTTGAAACAATGATGATCTCTTTGAGAAGGCCTGTACCTTTTTAGGACTTTAAAAGACTCCTCCCAAAATTTTTAAGATTTGAACATGTTTCACATTCTATATAAGCATCATTCTGGCTAACCTTTTGATTATCCAAACAATTCGTTTATGCTGTGTTTTAAGCAGAACATTTTAAGGTACTCTTGAATGTTTGTCGGACCCCTGCTAGAGGTGGAGCTGTGGGAAAGCAAGTTGTGGATACTTTAATGATGGTATCAGTGCATTTTTAAATTGAATTGATCTGTATAATTCTATAATTCGTCTTACCACATGTCGCATCAATTGCAGATAATTTTTAAAAATTTCCGGAACCAACAATTCCCGACTTTTCATGTGTAACAGTAGCTGGATTTTAAGCGCCAGTGCTGCCAAAACCATTTTATTTATGTGGCTGCGTTTTTAGATTAAGTAATAAAGGGTGATTTTTTAAGAGGTTTAGAACTTTTTTAAAAAAAAAAACACAAAAAATTCGAAAAAATGAATGAAATATTTATTTGAATCGATAGTTTGAACCTTGCAATTTAATGTTTAAAGATAATTTCATGCAAATGTTGACCGCGGCTGCGTCTCAGGTAGCCCATCCGCTGAGTCCAATTTTGGCATACTCTTTCACACATATCGGCCGGTATCTCACGAATGAATGGATGGATGTTGGCTTCCAGTGCGTCAATCGAAGCGGGCTTGTCCCTATACACATTAGCCTTGGCATACCCCCACAAAAAATAATCTAATGGTGTCAAATCGCACGATCTAGGCGGCCAATTGACCGGCCCGAAACGTGAAATTAACTGTTCACCAAACTCGCCTCGCAATTGCGCCATTGTTTCGCGTGCTGTGTGGCATGTGGCACCGTCTTGTTGAAACCACATATCATGCAAGTCAAGAACTTCCATTTCGGGCAAAAAAAAGTTTGTTATCATCGCTCGGTAGCGTTCACCATTGACAGTAACGCTGCGATTCGCATCATCTTTGAAGAAATATGGCCCAATAATGCCGCCGGCCCATAAACCGCACCAAACAGTGGCTTTTTCGGGATGCATTGGTAGCTGTTGCAATGCTTCTGGCTGATCTTCACTCCAAATGCGGCAATTTTGCTTATTTACGTACCCATTCAACCAAAAATGAGCCTCATCGCTGAACACAATTTTTCGATAAAAAAGCGCGCGATGAACATTTCGAACCGAGCACGAATTTTGATAGTAAAATTCAATAATTTGCAAGCGTTGTTCATTTGTAAGACGATCCATGGTTAAATTGCAAACCAAACTGAAGCTGTTTGACAGTGACACAAGGTATCTACTAAACACACGTCAGCTGTCAAAACCAGTGTTGCCAAAACCAAACCAGCTAAAAAATCACCCTTTATATACGTACGTCATATAGTGATGCACAGTTTGCTTTCAAAACTTGTTCCGCTTCCTTCTTCTATTATTATTATTTTTCAACGGACCTTTTGTACAAGTGCTTTGGGCAGGTATAATTTTTCCAGCCCTTCGCTGAATAATTCCAGCCCTCCAACAACTAAATTACGGCGCCCACATTATTATAGTTAATCTTAGTTGTTCAAATCCTATTTCTGCGCAAATTGAACGATATAGATGACCATCGGACGTCAGCGTGTTTGAACATTATTCATGTGCCTGTTTTACCAACTGGTTTCATGGTATGCCTATCGATGAATTTTAAAATTTAAAAGTGACTGCTGTTTCTAAGGAAAAACTGCATGAAATTATCATAATCACGTTGCAGAGCTCACGAGGCCATTCCATTTATCATACGCTACACATGAGTAAGAATAATTGTCTACCAGGTATAAGATAAAAGTATTTCATCACGTGGAAGGAGGAGGAAACTCGTTTTGCTCAGCAGTGATACATTTGTCTTTGCCAATTATTACCCAACAATAGCTACGCCTTCGAAATGTTTTGTCTACACTACACACCGATTATTTGTAGCTTCGCAGGATAGCCCACAGCGAAAAATCATACATCACCGATCAGTTCACAAACTTCGAACTTTTAATTTGGCCCACATAAATTTCAAATCAGTGCCTTGAAACAAATGCGCAGACAGTCTTAAAGCACATTCGAGACTCCGAAACTAGTTTCACTTATGGCTAAATGCCTTTGTTATTATTGCATCCGTTTCCTAATGTCAAAAATTTCGGTCTTGGAACTTCTCAGTTTCGAAAAGAAAACCAAACCATCTCAGCTCTGTTAATTGTAAGAAACGGAAGTTATTGACAGAGATTTGCACATCAGTGATATCTGTTGAACAAAAATGAAAGCCAATGACGAACTTGGTTCGGTGAATAAATATCTAGGAAAAGAGATGCACATAGTAGTTATTGGCTTTGGCAGCAGGTGTTGTCTGTTTGTTGGTTTTGCAGATAAAAATTTATTCAAAATACGCACGTTTATAGGATGAAGGTTTTTGGTGGCGTATTTAAGCCGCAACTGGTTTTAGATGATATTGCGATTTTGTGCTTTATTGTGATTGTTGTTTTATTTCTTTTTTATAAAATCAATGTCAATGCGAAAACGCTAATATGATAATCTAATGAATACAAGTCAATCAGGAAGCACTATTATTAATCTGCGATTAATGAATACCTAGTGTTTTTTTTTTCTGTCTGTCATTTGTCGCTTTCGAGATGACAATTGATAAATAAAAAGTGGCATCACCACACGCAAAAATCTATTGAACCGCATTAGATTGTGTATGTAAACACATGTACTTGTTGTATGAACATTCAGCACTAACAAAACCGGCATTTAACTTGCTTAATCTGTACAAATTAAAAAAAGTAGGAAGTAGTGTTGTTCGACTGAGAAAAGTATTGTTTTAAATTTTAGGAATGTTTACAGATTATTGAACATGCGGAAATTTTGTAGTTATAATTATTTACTTTTCTCTTGACGAAAAAATAAAGTGAACGCGAGCAAATAAATAGATAAAAAAATGCTATCGAGACATCCTTTAAGACACATGTTACAGTGGTTGGGTAATAAATATTTTTGAACATATTTCAGCTTTTTTAATAAAATTTTTGAACTAGAAACAAAGTTTGTTCAGATTTAAACTTTTTTTTTAAATTTGATGTCTCTTAGAATGTTTATGCTTGATTCTGCAGTTTATTTTTTAGCTGTCAAATAAAGGGTGTCCCATAATACACGCAAAATGTATTTTTGATAGAAAATGCCGATTTTTAATTAGAAAGCCTAAATTTTTTATTCATTCCTAGTATATACAGAGTAGGGTTATTTATGGAATAGCACATCGGATAAATGGCCGCCACGGCTTTGCTGGCAAGTGCGTACTCTTTCATTGAAATTTTCTATGACCGTTTCGCATAAATGTGGCTGAATGTCATTAATACACCTCCCAATTTCCTCTCTCAAAACCCCGAAGAAAAATTACCAATGGCGTTAAATCGTTGTTCGAAAAATCAGCATCCACCTGATGTTGTTCCAAAATCTATTCAACAAACATGGTCAATAGTTCTTCAGTAAATTAAACTTTGTAAGCATGAAGTTTCAAGTCTTTCGTGAGAATTCGCTGTAGAGAGCTTCTTGAAATGCCCAATTCTTGACTACCGAATGCCGAATTGACGTTTCTGGACTGTCAGCAATACTCTCGACTCTGGAGAACTGCTTCGATGTTTTCTGTTGAACGACTTTTGACAGGACACCCAGAATTTTTCAATTATTCTCTTCACAGTTGATGGTTCTAAATCACATGACGGCCATATTTTGTACGAAAATTGCAGACTGTAGCTGGCAAACCTTCATTATTTTTAAAATATTGCTCAACAATGAAAATGCGTTTTTCTTTCGTATAGCGCTCCATTTTTACTAATGTCAGCTGTCACATTGTTATCTTTTTTTCCGTTGGCATCATTTCACTATTAAATGGCGCAAAATTTCAAATTTTACTTGAATTATGGGACACCCTCTAGTTCTTTTGAGATGAATAAATATTAAGTAAAGGCAAATCTAATGTAAAATTATATTTAAAATTTGTAGGAAAATTTGGGACAAACAATGGTCAAGGAAATGTTCGCTCACTTACAGCTGTTCGAAAAATCCTTTTAAAGTTTGTCCATATTGGTTCAGTTCATTATCAAAGAAGTAGAACATAGAGATGCAGCTTTCGGTCATCAGAAAAAAAAATCGATATTGTTATGGCTGGCGTTGCCGGAGACCCAGTTTCATTAATTTGGCAGCACTCTCAACAGCTTTAAACTTGGAACATTCCTAAGCCTGACAAGGTTCAGTAAAACAAGAAGTTGAAGCCAAGTGACCATTGGTTACGTTGAAAATTAGTCAGTTTTGTCCAACTATCTTTAGAGAAGAAGCTCCCGTGGGATCTAAATTAAGATCCACGACAAATATTTGTAAGAGCTATGCAGCCAAAAAATGTTTACTTTTTGGTGTGGTTTGGTGGAAGTGGAAATGATCTAGTAACCATTCCAAATACTCCTTCCTATAAGAATAGCCAATTCTGTTCTCTGTACGATTGAAACTAATAGGCTCCTGTTGGGCGGAAGGGTAGGACGGGTGGTTCTGTTAGAGAGTTAGGGACTGAATGCGCCCAATATTTTTTTTATTTAAATTCTGACACTCGCCGTTTCGGTAAAAGGCACGTCAACCTATGAACCATAGTTGCAAAAAGGCTTAATATTGTACTAAATTCGGTACTATGTAATTTCATGAGTACGCAAGTACAATTTCTCAAGTTTCACTACTTTTTTATTTTCTGAAATGTATAAAAGTTTTTTACTTATGGATTCATCAAGCGATCTTTCTAAAAAAAATTAATTTTAATGTCTGGAGTTGGTCTTTTGCATTCCAAAACTTACTAAAGTACTATTTTGTACGTGTGAGTACTAAAGTACTATTTTGTACTTGTGAGTACTATTTTTTTTTAAGAAAGATTTCAATTTTCATCACTGCTATAAATAGAACTAATGTACCAGAAGGTCAGATAGATTCTTATACTATTACTATTACTGTTCTTGTGATACATTCAGCGAAGGAGATCTTTACCGCTTCTTGATTTATTATTTCCCTGATGAAAAGAAGTTCCTTCCAACACCACAAAGGGCTGCACATTTATGATTTGCTCCATTGTTTCATCTTCTTCAAGACATCCAAATCGTCGACTTCATGTATTTTTTTTATTATGTGTAGATTTAAAATCTTGTTGACATTGTTGTTGAAGGGCTGATAAACTCTTTTGGCCTGTCTAAGGCCTAGAATGGTCTCCCAATCGTGATTTACAATTTTTGTGTTCCCGGCCTTTTACCCGACTGGACACCGGGAGAGTTGTGACATAACTTGTCTTGTTCATTTTTAGTTCCCTTTTTTTAAGTCAGTCGGGTTTTTGGTTTTTTAAATTATTATTTTTATTGAAGCAAGGTTTACCGCTGATTTGGATATTATGCAGTAGGGTTCAGGTCTTGTGAACGATGTTTTCAAACCTCTTCTGGCCAGTTAATCGGTTTATTTGTTACCTTTAATTCCCTCGCGGTCCGGAGCCCATCATATTTTGGTTATGTCCCTGGTGTTTGAGGAGTGTTGACCCTGTGCAAGACTTATTTGGAGTCAATGGTGGGTGAGCTAAGGGCATTTATGTCTGCTTGAGAACCGGCAAAAATGATCAGAATCTGACCAAAAGGGCATGAAGTGTCACTTTACCTCAATTGGGAAAAAGAACGAAAGCCGCTTTGCATGCCTTTCGAGGCTCGTACTATCTTTGCAACCTATTTGATACAATTATCTAAAGGGATGAGCACTCTGGAAAGAAGCGCAGTCTGCTTTCGGGCTTTGTTGTACCTTTTCTTTAAGTCGGCATACGAGGGGCTTATATTAATTTCTAAGAAGCGGTATTAAAACCATTTGATAAATTTTTGTGCGCCTCTACCTACGTCATAGAATGTCCCATTGAACATGCGACTAAACTACTGAACTTGATCTATATCTAGACTATAAAGCTGTCAATAAAGACAAACAAACACCAGCTAGTGCTACATGGCATCGCTTGATTAATTATAGCAATTACTAATCGGCCCACAACGATCGCCTACTTCTGCTGACAAATTAATGCATTTAAGCGCACTCCCTTCCGCAATAGTGGTATTTCCCACCCAACGGCGTTCGCCAGAACAAGAATGTTTTGTGTGCACAAGCGATGTAGGCACCGCAAGTAATCCCAATCCCAATGCGGTACAGACAAAGCCCAAGCCATAAACTGGGTGGAGTTGGTGTTGATGGTCTGGTCAAATTGGAGCACGTAATAGACCAGACAACTTCAAGTGCATGCCCCGTCCGTCGCTGTGCTCTTGGAAATCCAATAAGTGCGCAAACGTCATGTATCAAGGTCGCATAGTAATCAGTGTGAAAAATAACAAATTCCAAGTAGGACCCGTTCGATTGACTCTGGTTTCCTTGTTTTGTTGATGCCAAATTGAAAACACTAACTGACTGACTGACACAACGTAACTATTCCAATTTTAATTTGGCAAACTCCACGGTTTCTTATAGTACCTCATCGGGCAAACTGAAAAGAAGTAGACCGGTTTTTGGCGGTCTCTACGCATACGTACCAAATAAAAAAAAAAAAAATCCTACATATTTTCGAATGCCTAATTTTTTGACATATTTCGCGAAATTTATTACTGGCTGTTCTGTAATAAAGGTTAATAAACAGAAATAGTTAATAACATCGACAGAATGCTAAAACAAATTTGGTCGTTCATTTTGGGTTTCGGTGAGCAGAACATGTTTGTATCTAGAATACATTGACCTAGATATTTTATTTACATAACTGTGCTTGAGTTGTGGTCCAGTGATTTGATGTTTGTTTGTTTTTGATAAAAGATAAAATTATTCGGTAAGATATTCGAACTCTTGTTCTGAGCTTCTGGAAGCATTCCCATTCACGTAATAGTGGTCTTGGTGGTCTATCGTTCGCTGGAGCGAAGAAGAATAACTCGGTGGAACTGTGGGCTAAGATAAATCTTGATAGATTTATGTAATGAGATTTGCTGTCGTAATAGGCGAGTGGAAACAAGTTGGCGTTGTCTTAGTAATGTAGGTCGAAGAGCGTGACTGTAAGAAGCTTTGGATTTGTGGTGAATTATGTAAGAGCAGTCTTCTTGGAAGACTGCAAAGTCACTGAATGGCGAGCCAGCGGTATTGGTTGGTGTATTTCGTTGGAGCGTTTGCGTGATGGCTTATACTGGTTAATTAAAAATTTTAGTCGTACTCGTAGCCTAGGACATGATTTTGTTTGTGATTTTTCCTGGGTATGGTTTACTTCCGCAGAGTATGGAATTTCTCAGAAAAAAGAAAGAAAGAATGCATCTGTGCATAATTAACCAAAAACAAGATCGACTTCTGATTTAACACAAATTAAATAAGAAGCAACTCAGACTCACAGTGTCAGCTTTCCCAAACTCAGAGCTCCATTTAAGCTGTTAACGATGCACAGTCCTTTGCCGCTGCAAGTAAGTGTAACCTCAGCTCAAACTGTCGATCCTGAATGTCAGTAGGCAGATGATAGCAAGTATACGTATCGCGCACTTCGTCCATTTTACGGTCAACATAATCATCCATCAGAGCAATTAATTGGATTAACTATAGAACGTTTTCTCACGTTTGGAGTGATGATAATCCTCAAGTGTATGTTAAGACACCGTTACATCCACAAAATCTGACTGTTTTGTGTGTTTTATGGGTTGGTGGAATAATTGGTCCGTTCTTCTTTAAAAACGATGCTGGCCAGAACGTTACAGTCAATGGTGGCCGCTATAGAGCCATGATTACTGACTTTTTCGTTCATCAATTGAATAACCATGATGTGCAGGAGCTGTGGTTTCAACAAGATAGCGCAACATGTCACACAGCTCGTGCCACAATTGATTTATTGAAGGAATCGTTTGGTAACCGCATAGTTGCACGTTGCGGACTCGTCAATTGGCCTATAAAATCGTGCGATTTAACACCGCTTGACTATTTTCTGTGGGCATATGTGAAGTCGCTAGTCTACGCCGATAAGCGCGAAACGATTGACCACTTGGAGGACAACATTCGCCGCGTTATTGTCGATATACGGCCACAAATGTTGAAAAAAGTCATCGATTGGACCTCCAGATGAGGCTATGTCCGAGCCAGCCGTGGCAGTCATATGCCAGAAATCATATTTAAATTATAATGCCAGAAGATTACGATTATCTTTCGAATAAAGTAAATTTCATGTCAATTTAAAAAATGATCTTTGTTTTATTTCATTTCAAAGTTCTATCCCTCTAAAAAACACCCTTTACAACCGGGCGAAAAAGCATGTTTAAACAGGTGGCGAATCGCGAGCTTGAATTCCACAGTTTTGTGCTTTGAAGTAGGAGTACTTCGTCTAAAAATTTAAAATGTCTCTCCATTGCTATTCGGACGAGTAATTTTTTTTCGAAATTCCCCCCATCAGCTGTTCTTCTTCTACAGGTGCAATAGGTTGGTTAGGACAGATGTGAAACTGTATATGAGCCACCTGTCCATGGATAGCCATCTTCTGTCGAAGTAGCATCTTCTCAGCTCGAAGATTAATCATCTTTGGCTTCGTCCGAAATTGTTGAAAAAGTGCTTATTGTCTTGATTTTGCTCTTAGTTTTAAATGTGGTCGCACAAACCAGAGTAGCGTACAAAAGGAATGTGACCACTGACAGCATAAAAATCTTGCCAAATCAATGTGCAGTCCAGGCGATATTTGAATGCATCGGCTATTAGCATTTGTGACACCTTTTTCCTAGAACATTTTTCAGCTGAAGTAAGCTGACTGTCAAATTACACCTAGGTTTTTGAATGCCTGGTGGAGGTTTAAGTCTGAACTATATATTTTGAAACAAAAGTCCTGAAAAGTAGAAAAAGAATCGTTTGTACTCCTCCATCACAGAGAAGGGAACTCTGTAAATTTTTTCTCAATTTCTAATATTCGCTGCCGTTTAAAGCTCAAGGATATTCGAACTTTCAATTTTTGCAAATCTCCAATGCACGCACAGAACGCAGTGCTGAAAGTAAAACAGATGTGCAGAAAATTGTTTAACATGCATTGCATCGGCTAAAATGCCTACTGTCATTCGCTGATGTGTTTACAACCAAAACAAATGCCAATGGGCACATTCAAGAATCTAGTTATCTTAAGTCGACTAGATTGGTCTGGATGAGATGTAACCTGAACGCAAAAACTCGATTGGTCGGGAACGTCACTTTTTCTACGTCAGCCACATAATCGAACTGTCAACTTAGCACTCAGTCACGAATTTATTGACCAAATTCGTCAGCTACCCCTCCATAAATGTCAACTGAAACAGCTGCTCATTTGACCGATTTCTCCCAATCAAAACCGAGATACTTGAACGTCCCCAATGTCAAAAGCCGATGATGCCAAACACTTGAAATTCCGATTAATTTTCTTTTGTGTTGTGGTACGCTTGAATTTTGCAGCGAATTTAGAAATAGAGACGTGCTGCGATGAGTGCAGAGTTTACGTGTGCCTATATCCATTTAAACATGTGTATTCTAATCTTGCTGCTCAGTGAATTCTGCACATGTGTTTTGGGTATAAAATACGCATTTAATGAATTTTTTACTGACTTTCCGCCAGATCACGTTTCCATAATTCTTGTCAGCTTCGCAAGGAAAACCTCGGTTTAAGCTATATAATGTCATGTATGTCATGTCATGCTTTTGTTTTTGGTGAGTTTTGAGGCTTCATTTTTGTAATTTTCAAGACGTTTATGTCGATGTATGACTGTTATTAGGATATCACGCGTCAGGCAGTTAACGATGGGCCAATTTATGATTTTGGCGCCTCATTCGTCGCGAACTCTTTCGCGTAGTTGTGTTTAGTCAAGGTTGCCACTGTTATTTCGTGCCCTAAAATTATCATTTTAATCCTTTGTTGCGCAGTATTATCCGTTGAGCCGATGCACTGCATAATTCTCTTTAAGTAGAGGTGAGGTTAAGCAGTGTTGTAAGACCTTCGCAAAAGACCAGGCACCATAGCGGGCCCATCGACATGCAAATGTCTTTCAATTCTGTCAAATATCATTCGACTGCTTGGTATAGTGTGGTACAATCGTATGCACTGTGCATCACTTGGACGTGAAGTATTTTCAAAATTATAGTTTTCTTATAGTAGTCTCCCGCTCAGTATCTTCACAACAAGATGTTCTCCTTTATAATCATGCTTGTTTTAATTTTTTTTGAAACTGGGTCTTGGCATTCCTTAAAAATCAATAACTCCTTCAGCTAAGTACTCCAATAATTTAGTATAAAGTATTAAAAACGGCCTATGCATCAATCTATTATCGTGTCAGCCAATATTCACCCTTTATTTATATATAAGTTTTTCTGTTGGTATACCAAGCAATTTAATTTAAATGCACGACTTGACCAGCAGCTTTGGGGAAAAATGGGCAATCATTTTGGCCAGTTTGTGCTCTTACTCTTAATTTTCAACCTTTCCGATCACAATTAACTGTCGGACTATACAACTCCAAGTTCCCATTCATTAAGCTATCAATTAAAAGAACTGGGAATGCACATCAAATTATTTATTTGAGATGTGTAACTTTCCTTGCCATGGGCATTGACTGAAATTCAAACTTCTCTGAAGAAAACCAGTGCTTCGGAAAAGAAAAAACCTAATCGCAACTCAATACCAATGAATGGACGCATAGCTGAAGAAAAACCAATCACAGATTTACCTTTTTTTTCTTGGCCGATGTACACATACCTTAAGTCAGTCAATATGTCACCTCACCAACTTAATGACAGATTGGAGCTGGTTAGCGCTCGTTATCATAAAAAGAAATTGTTTGCACAGAAAATAAAAAAAAACACATCTACTCTTAGGAATGCCGTCCGTTCACTTTCAATTGCCGGCTTTTTACTGATCAGTAAGTGCAAATTACAATCTTTGGCATCTTGGACTGGAAGACATGACCATGTGGGAAAAAATCCATCGAGGTGGTTACTTCTGGTGCATATGCCGTAAAAGTGACAGCATGGACAAAAAAGTGTCTGTCGTACGTACTAATTCATTCAGTATAACTAGTCGATGATTGACGGACAACTTTTGGGCTAAAATTATATATCGGAAGCGCGACGAGGTGCAAGGTGACTGTATAGTTCCGCGTTGATGTTCAAACGTTTATCGGTTTATGGTTTTTGTAGAAAGTTTCCAATCAGGTGGCAATGTCCGTCCGTTTCAAGGAGTTTCCGACATCAATTCATGGGCAGAATTGATAGATAGTTGGGTAGTAAATTCGTTCGCTATGGCTTGACATAGCCGTGATGACTTTTTTTTAATATCTGTGAAAGAGAAAGCGCTAATGGATTCTTATTTCAACTGTTTTCTGTGACACTTATCCACGGCATACTCTGAGTCAGAATTTAGCTAGGACTTTAGCTGATGTTTGGAGAGAAAAGTTGGAGACCAGATAAAATTAAGTTTAGCTCGAGCAGCGTACAACGCTTAATTCCCCACAAGGCCTTTATCAAAGCGCATGGGAGCCAAATAGGGTTACAAAAGTTAAAAGAAAATGGTCTCTGAGTTCGTTGGCTTGTTGTCATTGATGACGCCATTAGCCGATAGCACGACAAAAATGAGTGCATTCAGTGTCATCTTTGAGACACTACAGTATTGTCAAATGCCAACCTTATTAAAAATTAATGGAGTAGGTATGTAGAGAGGATAAATAAAGAGTGCATTTAAATAAAAAAGAGTATAATTTAATTGAATTTTTAAAAATGTATTTTTTAGTACTTTTTTCCGTTCCTAACAAATTGTTGGTGCTTTAAAAATAATTATATGAATCTAAACAATTTAAATCTAGATTAATATAAATAAGGAGCTTGTTTCAAACAAAATTACAAAGAATGTTCCTCTCTTGTCAACACTTCGCATTCATGACCGAAAAGGCTCTCCCAGTGAATGCTGAATTAGTGAAGTGTCAGAAATAGATAGTAAATAGCTTAAAGTAATTTTTTAATATACTAATTCTTCAGAACATTTTTTAAAAATAGACTGCAATTTTTCTGCAGTATTCTTTTGCAAAAGAACTGAATTTTTAATAATTCAACATGCAATTCTTTTAAAATTTAAACCCCTGAATACAAACTGTCCATGTGTATATTTAATTTTTTCAATAGAGTTTTCCTTCAATGAATTTGATGAAGATAGCAGGCCTTAGGTACTTATAATCATTTTTAACCTTCCACTAAATATTTTCTAGGTCACAATATGCAAGTTTGCATGGGAAATTATGCCATTGTATGAGCTCGAAAAATTTAGCCTGGCTAAAAATGTTAGTTACCTATCACTACTAAAAATACACCATTTTTGGTATATAAATCAAACATTTGTCTAGAAACAAAAATAAATTATTTTTAATCTAATTAAACAGGTCTGGCGCTGATTGTTTAATGGGTTTTAATTTCTGTCTTGTTGTATAGCAAAGTAAGTTTAGGCAAAAGAAAACGTATTTTAGCGTACTCTATTAGAGCTACAGACTATAAAGTACATACAAACATAGGTAATGTACACATAATAACAATACTCTATTTTAGAGTACGATTGGCAACCCTAGAGCCACTAGTGATATCGATATGGAATAGGTATACCTGAGGCAGCTGAAAACAGAAGATGGTTTTATTTCGTATCTACAACCACTATAAATATTTAAAGAGCTCCACTAATAAAGCACCAAAGTCGGCGGCCTTATTTTTCCTAAGCTTTTTTTAGAAGAAAAGCCAACTTCTTCCTTAAGCCTAGTACGGACCTGTTTCGGAACGAAATTTTGCCGGTGGTCTCCAAATGGATAGCGAAACGTCTGCGAGAAGACAGCGGAAAATAATTTGTGGAGAGTTCCATCAGCTATTAGCAGTGTCACCAGCACTGGCTTTTTATCTCTGATTGGGCTACTCGAACTTTTCACTGGCTTAAAGTTGCATTTGAGATTTTAACTAATTTACACTATTCACTTTAAAGTTTGGCAACTTTTAGGCTCCTTAGGATTTTTTTTACTTCTATTGCGAACGTTCTATTTTCGCATAGGTTACTAAAACTTTCTAAATGGTTATGTCGTTTTCGATTGGGCATTTCAGATTTTGATCTGAGATTTCAGATTTCTGCTGATGCTAAGTCGAACGTTATATCCGAATTTCATTGGTTTATCTTGTACCTATATTGGGTTGGTCATAAAAAAACACTTGTGTTTCACTTGCACTGGAAATCTATTGCAATTGATTTTCAGACAGTTATACCAACCCAGTTCGAAAAAAATTAATATAAAAACTCGTTTCCATGGGCGTTTTTATTTTCTTAAAAAAGGAAACTAGAAAAGTTTCTCAATTATGAGTGTAGGTATGTGTTGTGTTGTTTTTTTTTTTAATTAATATTGCCGTCTTTAAAAACAAACAACAGAACAAGTAACCCTAAAGAATTTAAAGAATTGCAAACAAAAAAATGAGCCCTTTTGATCTTTATATTTGAGTTTGTCTATTTTTCGGCTTCAAGATTTTTCAAATTTGGTTCCATACCTCTACCTCCTACAAAAGCTGGTAAAACTGCTGTAGAAATGTCAAATTTTCGCAAGCAAATAATGTCCCGGACAAGAAATCTACTACAATTATCCACAATAATTTCTCAGCAGCTGCGTTCTGCAAAACGAAAAGGAGAGCAAAATTTTTCGTTCACGATTTTGTTGTGCAATTTTTGAATGGGATTTTTCGGTCAGGAATAGGTGCGTACTAGGCTTTATTGGTTGGTGGAACGTGTGTTCTCATTTTGCACTAGCACTCTACACGGCTCCTATTTAGCAATTGATACTGAAAACGCTGCTTGGTCAGGGGTAACGCGATTCGGCTACTGTTTTCCCATCATGTACTACTACTAGTACTAGTACCGATCATGCCATTCCTTTGCAGGTTTTCCTTGGCATCAAAAATAATCTGGGGTCGAACCGCCATTTTTGTGAACGAGCTATACATCCACGGAATTAGTTTGATTTCACATGTGGAACAAAAACAAATTCCGTCACGTAATGCTCGTTCACAGGCGACGCGATTCCAGCCCTAAATTTGATCACGATCTACTCTCTCAATATTCGTATTTGCTATCCCTGTTTTGCACTGCTCCGTTTCCACATCTCCTGTCAATTTTTTTCGGTGTGCGCTTGTACATAATATCGTAGTGGCTTATGACAAGCTATGGTGGCTAAGGCTATGATAATGTCGCGATATACTGGAAACACTATAGGTTTTGGCTCCTGCTGAAGGCGAATATGCAGTGGCGTGTTTCTCACTCAGGCTTCCTCGCGTTGGACAGCCGAACGCTAAATTTAACCGCAATGCGATATATTTCGCGGTCCTTTTCTTGGACATTTTACTGCAAAATCGATAAGCCGGTAGCCGTTATCTCTTGTTTCATCCCAATTAAGTGACCCATAATTGGGTGAGCCACAAAAATATTTCTACCAGAGGCTATTCGCTTTTACAAACAAGTTCAAAGTAAACGCTCTTGCAAAGAAAATATAAATCAACCGGCCACGGTTAGAAATCAGATTTAAAACAGATACAACGCAACAAACTTGTAAATCTTTCCCAACTTTAGCATAGACTCAGTGGCTTTGAAAGTGTAAAACTTAAAAAAATTGCGATAGCAATCTTCATGCATGACAAAGCGACTACACCAAAAGTGTACAACTCGCAAGGAGTGGCTGGTTTGGTTGCCAATATTAACTAATCGCACTCGTTTCCCTCTTGCCCAGTGAGTTTTGCTTCCGAAACTGCCCGCTAAACTTCCTTTTACTTTATGCTGATCTTAGTCGCAGATAAGCATTTTATTTTATTTCAACACATGCACTTCGGGTAATTAGATAAACTAATATCGATTGATTTATTACTAGGCAAGACTCGCCCTAAACAGAGTTGCTCAACCGACTCCTGACACTCCGCTCCCCAATTAGGGAGTTGCAGCTCGAGTGTCGTAATGACTTGCTTTCAAATTGCATTGTTGTCTGTGGGTTTGAACAAGATCATTTGCAGTCTATTGCAATCGCATAACTCCCATGTTGCACCAACATAGTTGCGCTACTACGATCAAGCCTGACATGATGACATTACCATAGATGGCGCTCATCAGCGATGCTGTCGACTTAATGTGCCGTATTTTATGCTAAGGTCGCAGTTTCATGGTCAACATACGAATAGAATCATTCAAAATGCAAATATGCATGCATGTAGTTGGTTGGACCTGTTTATGTGGCGAAAATGGTCGGCTTTGAACGATGCGATGGGTCAATGATGGTCACATTTCGTTAGTACGCTTGCCTGGGTAAATCGATGCTATTTGTATGGAAATTTATGTAATTAATGTAATCTGACGACGCGTGCATGGAATCTGAGAATGGTGTATGCATAAATGCAGGTTCGGCTTTGTGAAGAGAGGAGGTGTCAAAACAGAGCGCTGGAATGTGAAATAAACCGGATTGTTTTGTTTGTTTTCAATGCAATATGCGTGTTATGCATTTTGTTGAAAAATATTCATCGATTGCATTTGTTTAAAGCGCTCCGGTGTGTGGTATAGGTTACAGCATATGAAATAAATAAGGCGCATGAACGGCCTTTGAGTTACGCAAAATGCGGGCTCGAAAATTAATGGACTTTAGAACTTTCTAAACCGCCGGTGACGGAATGTCGAATGGAGTTGTTGTTTCGCAAATAATTAAAATTTTTGGTTACAACTGGACTTTGGTGTTCTATATTTTGTACAATTGCCGCTGAAATTAATCTCTGTGCTGAAAAGTGTTTTATTTATGGAAAAGCTTAACGAAAACCTGTCAACTTGTTAGTTTTCTTTATTTTAGTGTTTGCCCGTGCGCATCTTTTTGGATTTAGCTGCATATGTACAGCCAAAATCTTGCCCAATCAAAAGTAAGTTGTGGGGACTATCAAATAAAAACCATAGACAAACCATACTGAGACCCCCAACTCACAATCCTCTTGCCGCTGGCCCCCTCAGTTTTTTTTCAAATTCGGTATTTTGTATTCCTATCGGTGTTATGTCAAATATGAATCCGTGTGACATGCAAAAACATACAAAAAATACAAAAATAAATGCTGCCAACCTCGGCAACCGTGGGGAAATGTGAAAGAGTTCGGGAATACCACATTTTAGCATAACTGAATGCCATTGGTTAGTAATTATGCATTTTTCGAAGGTCAATAATTTGATTTGTGTGGTTAATAAAGCTATCTAAAGGCAATGTTTTACATACTAGAAATATATTAGGACAAATATGGTTGTGTATTTCCCGCATTTGGATATAATTAACTTCGGTTTCGTGTGTAAATTTTTCTTAAATAATAAAGAAAATTTGCTCAAAATGTTTTTATTTTCCCTCAACCAACCTACATTCTTAATTTTTCGTAGATATTTTAAGTAAATGTACACTTATTCCTAAAACAAATTATTATTCACACGTAACGAACAATTTCAAATTTAACGGATAAAATTCTATGAACGCTGCAAGCCACTTTGCCCAAAGCGGAAGTGGCATATGCAAGGTGCGAGTGTATTTGTTTCTGAAGTTACGTGACATTTGTCAATACGAATTTCTATGTAACAATACAAGCGCACTTAGCATTTGCCACCCCATAGAAATATAGCTTGTAGGCTAAGTAACGGGAAATCGGCCGAAGTTGGTGGTCTCAGTATTGTCTCTGATAAAAACTATCGACTTATCTGAAAAATCATTCATACAACTATCGACTAAAAATAGGAATTGAACGAGATGTTAGTAAAAGTTTGAACGATTCCAATAATTATTCATTCAGTTTTTCGTTTAACTAATATTTTCCTTCGATAGGGAAGGTGCTGTACCTTGGACCAAATTTTAGTTCCTTCGCTAAACTTAAACTCTTATAATATATTTAAAATTTTTGTTTTTGTGAGCCATTAATTGATGTTTTGTTGCTTATTTGGTGAATTACTGCTTACTCATTGCTTGCCGTCAGTTACAAAACTTAAGTTTTCTGAGCCAACCTCAGTTGGACCAAAATACAACCATGTGTTGTACCTTGGACCGATGTGTGCTATACATTGAATTTAAGAGAAAATAACCAATCTTTCCATGCACTGTAAAAATCTGAAGACAGTTCAGTGGGTTTTCATATACGAATTCCGTATTTCCCGATAGTTTGTGATTTTTTATATGTTTTTCCAAGGTGGTTTTCGAAATACATTACGGACTCGGCATTGGCTAAAGAATACTTTACAGCAGTCTCTCTCTTTGTCCAATGCCGGACCTTTAATGCCACGTTTGCTCCTTGGCATGTTAATTTCGAACACGCGAACAACAGCGTTTGCAAGTGTATCGCACATTGACACGTGCATCACTTCTTCGCCTTGCGTTTGAATATAAGTCGGACATCAACTATTCGTCACATTCACAAATTCGAATCGGTGCTATGAGCAAACAATGCCAACACTGTCATGCACTCAAATACAAAGGTGAATCGGCCGGTATCTGCTGCGCATCTGGAAAAGTTGTATTGCCACCATTGAATTCGCCGCCAGAACCATTGAAATCATTATTGGCTGGAGGTACATCTCAATCTAAATTGCTTTTTCGTAAAATTCGCAAATTCAATTCGTGCTTTCAAATGACAAATGACATTTGGAGCAACAAAAATCGTTGCAAAAGCGTTGTGACATTAGAATTCGCGAACGGTTAAACCGAATTCGATAAAATTTTTAGGGTTTGTTTGCATGGTCGTGTAGTTGGTTTATCTAAAGTTTGAAGGAAATTGGTCAACGCGTTGGTGAGTTATGTCAACATCTGATTTTGTCCATATAAAAAAAAACCTAGGCGCCTATGAGCGTGTGCTGTATGTTTACTGTATGCTGATGTCATACACACGGTAATGACATCACGCACGATTTTTTAAAAACAAAACCTCAAAACGATCATGGACTTTATCGTTAAGCACTGTGTTTTTGGACAATCGCGTTTCTGGATGTACTCTGTCGAATGGCAGACGCGAGGATTGCCGATTGCCCACATTCTGCTTTAGTCTGACCGGACCAACTCGATTCAGTCATTGGTGCGGAAAAAGATGATCAAGAAGCTGACCTGGAAATCTATGAAGTCGTTTCATAACATAATTTAATTCCAAGGAAGTTCCATTCGTTCAATAGAGAGTTTTAACTATCAAAAGGGATGTTAATAATTTAATCAATTTTAGGCGGTATGAAGTTCGCCCGGTCAGCTAGTAACTATATAAAAACGACTTATCTTATTTAATAAAAAAAAAATAAAATCGAGCGGATTCCGCACAAAATTATTTACAAAAAACAGAAAAAAATACTTTCAACTACTAAAAACACACTTTATAATTTTCCTTGAAAACGCGTTCAGTTGTATCGTCGCAGGTGCATTGAAAATATTTGAAATTTGAATAGGAAAATTTCATAGAACAACAAGTTTTTACATGTTTGTTAGTTTAGTGGAAATCGGTACTGGACCAAGGTACAAATGGTCCGAGGTACAGCAGTTTCCCTAGGTTTGAATGATTTCACTCTGTTTTTGTTAGTAAGTCTGATTCTGAAGGATTTTTTTTATTTGATAGTTCAAATGAACGATTTTTGGTTTTAGTGTGTAGTTTTGTGTTTTCTTTGTTTTTTATTTTACATTTTATCTATATAAATAAATCGATCGTTCGGATGCTTAAAACTTGAAAACGACTGTACCTACTAAATTGGATACTTCCTTTAGCGGGTTTGTTCGTAATTGCTACGCAAAGATTTAGGAAAAAAGGAAAGTCGAAAAATTCTCAACAGGTGGCGCTGTAGGCGCCCATTTCGCTTTTCAGTTCAAGTTCAAGAGCTTAACTTAAGGCGCATTAGTAAATAATATTAAATTCTTATTTAAATCTCATTCAAATAAGATCAATTATTGATCACATCTTTTTTATATTATTCTCGGTTAAATTAGTGAGTTAGTTTTTTTCTGCTGTTTTTTGTTTACAACAAATACAGTTGATAATGCAAGTAGGCTGAGATGTTTTCACAAGTGCCATGCTGTTCCATTTATTTTAGTCGTCGCTTATCAGCCTTATCGTGAGTTTCGCCCGAACAATATTCCACCCGAAAATATGTGGAATATTGTTCTGAAATGTAATTTTTTTTGTATGGAATATTGTTCGGGCGAATCTCACAATAAGGCTGTATAATTCCCTGAATTTGTTTTCGCAAAGACAAGGTTCATATTTCCTGTGCTTCGGGAAAGCTTCCCCTGGAATTTTTATAAAATTAAGTCACTGAAACTGATTTATGTCAAAGGCGCGAAATTTAAAACATATCCTTTCACTCGACAAGTAAACGTAAAACTCCACTTATCGCGACAGTGCCACCCACTCGAACCAAGGTGTTAGAACTTGAGTAATTTTCATAATCTTTCATTATCTCTCTCAATGTGCCGCCTATCCAATAGGCGAGGGTATAGAATGATCAAGTGGATCCTGCAATCGATCAATCTTCCGTCGCCGAATCTAAATAGTCGGGCAACAAAACGCGTCAGGCCTAATCCAACGAATTTAAATGAAAAAACACATTAAAACCCAATACGTTTAACCACTAACCCACTAAACTCACAGTCTTCAAAGTATTAATAACAGTCCCTTGATCTAAAAGCCCTTCTCTGATACATAGGCTATAATAGTTCTTATATTAACTAGAAAAACCTTACCTTACATACCTCACAAGTTCCGCAAATTGTGCAGCAGGTATGTACCTTTCATTACTACGAACATGCATTTTTCACTTGAATGCAGTTTACCCACCCGTCATTATTTCAGTGACAAATTTTCACCGATTAATTTTAACCGACTTAGTTCGGTGACTTGGTAATTAGGGAAATAACAACTGCGTAACAGTGCACGCGATTTTCAGTCCGATGGAAAATTTTTCCACTGGGAAAGAAGAAAGGAAAGAGCTAACCATCGAGGAGTTTATGCGCGGAAAATCTTGTCGCCCGTAGGCGATTTTTTCTTGCGTTTGTTCATTAAGTTTTAATTTGAATTGCCTGCTGGGCGTTTAACTTGTCTCACAGTTGGTGATATAATTGTGCTTAATTTCTTAGAAAAAAAACGTGCAAATAAAACGCAAATGCATGGTGTTTATCAAAAGATATCCCACGATAAGTGAAAGTCTTCACACGGATATGAAGTGTTGCTGACAATGGTTTTGTGTTTATGTAACAAATTGCAAATTATTTGGAAAATGCTTCATTAAGTGGCTCACTGTTGAGCGTGACTAAATAATTAATTAAGCAATTCTTACGAAAAATATGTGGTGTTGACAAAAAAATGCACTAACAATTTGCTTGTCAAATTTATATTTTGTTTTAAAAATAAATAAACTATTTTTTTATTTACGTCCAACGTCCGAGAGTAATCGCATCGGCTTCGACTAACGACCCCAGCCCAAATGCCCGGAGAGGAAATAGTTGATAGGTGGGAGATGACACGATTTTAAATGCGTATCCATCACTTGAAATTATAAGAGCCTGCCTAGGCTCAATATTTCCTTCCAGGATCCTCTTTTCTTCTTCTGGTTCAATAAACTCTGCGAACTGCAATTGATTTGCGTTCCTACATGTGCATCCAGTGTTCCTAGACATTGAAGAGTGTTCTCCCCTTTTTTTATTATCAAAAGCGTTAAATTTCCCCTAACTTCGAAAAAATCCCTTTTTCCCCCCTAAGTGAAATAAGAAAACAATTTTAGATGTAACCATTTAAACTCAAAATAAGCTTTGTAACATAGAAACATACACGTTATACAATAATTCCCCTTTTCTTTTAGACATAGAAATGTCAAAGCGAGTGAATGCATTCAGATAGACAACATTTCTTATGTAGACGTTCGATGGGCTGTTTTCTTTCGTCTTCAATATGAACAATTCATTCTTTGGAATTTCTTCGTAATAGAAATACGTTTTTATTTTATATTCAAAACGATTTACGTTTCACAGAAATTTTTTATTTTTCCCCCTTTTTTAAGCTTGTCCTTCATTTTGCCCTTCTTCACTCAAAGAGCGACAAAATTGGCGCTTGTCCCCTATTATCACTGTGTACATCTTCTGTCACCATTTCTCTGGTACTCGCTCATACACAATCATTCCACAGTCAATTTCTATGATCAACTAATTGCTGGCGTCTGCTGTTGTTTGGTTTGGGTTTGGCAATTCCAACAACTACACTCTACCTGACACTGCCAAGTCTAATTTTTTTATTTTTATGTAGATACAAAATTTGTTCGCTTGTGTTTAAAAACCGAAAACGAAAGGTATTTATCTCTCATATGAGAGTTATCATAAAAATGTGTACTCTACCCCCGTAATAATAAAAAAATTTGCACAAGTAAGTTTGCTAGTACACATCAGATAGCATACTAAAATTTGACGTAACTGGTGAATAAGGAGTTGATAACTTTTACGCAGCGTTTATTAATACTATTAATACGGGGGCCTAGTGTTTTATATCAAAAACACTTTCCATTTGCTAGTAAACTGCTTTCAGAGTCATTCACTTTCAGCGGGAGGGAACTAATAAAACCTTAAATCAATCAACTTTAAGAGTCGATACACACAACAATATACCAGTTTATATCAGTTAAACAGTTCTTTACTTTGCTGAGATAGATGTTCTATTTAACAGGCCTAATGATAAACTGCTCACACTGTCTGCCCGAAGAATCTCGCCGTTTATCGGTCTGCATGAAGTGCGCTCATTTAAAATGCCCAAGAACGGCTTGACTTATGGTCGTTTACACAGGCTCGCCAGCTCGCCTCCATCCGGGCTTTGCTGCGTAGTCAAGTTCGTTTGAACCTTTAAACATATTACAGATGAAAGAAAACAGCCCATCGAACGCCTGCGTAAACATTTTTGTGTTTCTAAAGGCTTTCACTCGCTTTGACTTTTCTATGTGTAAAACAAAAAGAAATTATTGTGTAACATGTATGTCTTTATGTTATAATGGCCACATTCAAGAATTTAGTTATCTTAATTCGACTAGATTGGTCTGGATAAGATGTAACCTGAACGCAAAAACTAGATTGAACTTCGCTTTTACTACGTCAGCTACATATGCGAACTGTCAATTTAGTACTCAGTCACGAATTTCTTGACCGGATTCGTCAGCTACCCCTCCATAAACGTCAACTGAAACAGCAGCTCATATGACCGATTTCAGCCAATCAAAACCGAGATACATCGAGTCAGACAGCTGTCAGACTGACTTTACTAGATACTTGAACGTTCCCAATGCTTATTTTAAGTTTATACGGTTAAATTTTTTCGTTTTTTCATATGAAAACAAGTGCATATTTCACTTAGGGGGGTAAAATGGGGGAAAACTAAACGCTTTCGCTGATGAAAAATGGGAAAACAGTCTTCCAAGTCCGGGAACACTGGCTCCACTTATCAAAATCGACTGACCGCTTAAATTTAGATCATTTAGGGCCGTTTGCTCATACGACTCTTAACGATTTAAGTTCTACTTAAATACTTATGGGCTACTTTTTTCAGGTCATAAACTGTCATATAAGAGTTTATGAGGAACTTAGTTCGCTATGAGTCGTATCAGCAAACGGCCCTTAGAGGTACTAGTTCTACAAATAAAGGTAATTGACTTCCTGGCAATGCCGACTGGCATTTGTCAATTTGTTCAAACTGGACAGTATGAATCTCTAGTGTTCGTAACCGTCCCTTAAACACCAAAATCAAGCAACACATCATCAAATTGACTTCAATCAAACAATAAGAGCAAGTTGATTGCAAACCAAATTAAATTCGAATGAACAACTGGCTGGCACCGATGTCTATCGGACTGCATGTGCGAGTACGAAATTGTTTACGAAGCCCTCCCTGCGAATTACGAACGTGAATTTACATAGTCAACAAAATGTGACTTTCGTCGACTTGTCTGTTCAAATCATAATGCACACCTGCATCACTATGTGTGTGACTAAGGAAACCGTTGGCTCTCAATGGCCAGTTAAATACAGCACCTGTGTCAAGTGGGCTGTTGAACTTTCGATTTTTTTTTGTCTCTTATTTACCCGAGGTACACAATCCAAATTTGTGATGTTTGCTTAGATGCTGACGTTGATGGCGATGCTGCTGTTGATATTTGTTTAACATTTTATTATTGAATTAATGCACCACTGTAGATATCTATATATAACAATTTTTTTTTTTTTTTTGTTTTCTCCTTGCAGACATTTCAGACGTGTCCAATCAACTGTACTTCCGATCCAGACACTGTCAGCACAGACAACGAAACTCCTGTTCGCACTACCACCACTGGTGGGACGAAGCGCCAGGCTCCACCACCACCACCGCTACATGCACAGCAGGGGACTGCGGTTACTGCTAACAGCAGCACTTTGCAGCAGCCGGCTGTAGAAGCCCATTCGCAGTCATCGCCGTTTTATGCCAATCTAGACTTTGGCTCGTTACGATCGCGTCTGCATGAATTGAATTGTCTGCACGGCTTGCAGCGATACTTACACACAGATGGTGTCGCCAATAGAACGAAGGACGACACCCAAGGCTCTGGCAACAATTACGCGAATAACATATTAGAATACAATTACGCACCCGGCGGTGGAGTACACCCAAAAGAGACGCCACTGCACAAGTTCTATCGGGCTCAGCAGCAGAAGAAGATGCCCGCCTTTCGGGGAAAACGAGGCTGGTGTGGCTGCTTTCAGGTTAGCACTATTTTGTTTACGCATTTTTAATACAAATATTAGGAAAACCCCTACCAAAAAATTTGCATCACCTTTCTTTTAATTTCTGTTTAAAATCACCTATCGATAACCAGCTAAGCCACTGCCAATCGATGCAAACCGATCACTTTTACAGGCCAATGCGCTTTTGGATGTTAAAATTTGCGTAGAAAGTACTTGGATACGGACAAGTCCCAAGCAAGCAACACCAGAGAAAGACACACAGATGGCGATGGGATAAATTTCTTATTTATTGATCTGTAATTGATCTTTGTGCATGCGAAATGCGTTGTCTAACGTTCGCCTCGAGCTGTTGCCCAAGAGGTGGACTTACCCATTGAACAGTGTAAGCTGTTAGAAGACTGGGTTAGTCGAGTGTGTAAAGACAGTCGGGTTTCAGCTTTCATTTGAGCGTATAACAGGCATCGGGGATATGTCAACAAGCATGTCAAACATTTTCGACTTTACTTGTGCACGTGTGCGCGCAGCAATGGCAGAGGTAGAGGTATTCAAATTTCAAACGCACCCTGCAGGTGGCTGTCTTAATTAATCTTTATCTTGACACTATCGCTGATATTTGTACGACTTGAGACAGCGCACATGGGCGTGTACTCAGTGTTGGCCTTTTTTTACTGAAACAATGCGAAAATATACGTTCACAGTGTAGGTATCATTTGGTGTGCTGATGTATTGACAGCACATGCGAGGTAGCACACTTTTTAGGGCATGATTCACGACATCTGTTTTAGGATTTGGTAAATGCAATTTATTGCGTTTTTAAGTTGTTTTGGATTTTTAAAAAAGCCGGTTTGTAGTTGATCGTTTGTGTTTAGTGACTGATGCTTTCCCCTCTCACATATAGATTGACTCCACCAGACAGGTTGATGTTGCAGTTCTTAAATGTTTTAGTTTTTAGATTGGTTCGACGCATTTAATTGAATTTTCGAAAGAAATTACCCCGAACTGGAGCTCGCAAAAGTGAGTTCTAACTGGGTATGTTCCTTTACTTTGAAATGTTACGAGTTTTTGCGAATTCCTACGAAATTTTTACGCAACAAATATCTGTCAGTCACCTTACAATTAACAGCTGATTTGAAATTTGTTTATGAGTGCATTTGTTTTTCTTGCGAATTAAAATTGTATCAACAGGCGGAGAAATAAAATTGAATGTTCACCTTAGACTCTTTCGAAAGTCGCGAAGGAGTAAGAAAGGACAATCTGCTCCGCGTAAATTTTAATACCGTGTCGCTTTTTCCTCTTCTCGAATGCTTGTAGCTCAATCAGTACAAAATTTTCCATATACTCGGTTTCATGAAGAAGAAGTTCGATTAATTCCGAATCACTTTTATCGCTAACAAATTTTGTTAGCAAATTCTTACGATATTTTAACGACTTTTCGTGCAACTTTTTTGAATTTTTGAATTATATATCAGTCATTTTCACAGTTCCTAAGCTTTTTCGTAAATGCCTCTCTCTGGGAGAGAATTTATAACCACCACTGCCATTTTGACACTTGACAGTCATTTCCATTCTTACTACAAAAGTAAAGGAACAGACCTACTCAGTGTTCCTTCCCTTGTCGTTGGCCAGAGTTCTCATTGCGGTAGAAAATGGTACTCAAATGGGTCTGAAGGGAGTACGCCAAAATGTACCTAAAACGGCTTTATGGTATTTTACAATTAGAAAAGGAAATGTCGTCTCAGCTTAATTAAACAGCATAATTCATTTAATATACAATTTTCCGTTGATTTCGGAAGGGATGTCGTTTCAGATGTGACAGCAGATAAGAGAAGCCTTTTTGCTACCCCAAAGTAAAAGCTGTCTATTCCGTTTGATTCGTCCCTTTCTTCTGCTGTCAATTAAATACTTTTTTGTTCTTCATTGAATGCCAAAGTCATCACAATCGCCCAAGTCCCTGTAGACTTTTAAAAGATCGTAACTTGTGTCTTGTCATTCTCTTTCAAGTATAATTCAACAACTATTCTCTGTGATTTACATCGTATGTAGTAGTTGTCTTCTCGTAGCTGGTGTAGAACTATTTCATGCCTTGGTGTGACACCTTTGCAATGCCCTATAGCCGATAATACTCTACCAGTCTTTGTAACTACTCTTCCCAGAGTAGTTTAACTTGAAAAACTGCTGGCGCAAGAACGCTCATATGGAATTTTAAGTCATTTGAATAAGTTTCGTTTTGTGGACGAATGAAAGGGATCTGCAAGTTCGAATAACTTTTGCAAAATGCATCCCAATATCGAATAATACAATAATACCACACGGCTTATATCTAGTAACAAAGGACTGTCTAGCGAAAAGGCCCGGCCGGTGTCAGCACCAATATAACGCCTATGGTGTATGTTTTCAGGCATAATGCCTGTGACACACATGTGTCATGAAATCGATATGAACCACATGTCTGTCAGGTTATACCACGGTAATACCAGGCGAGCAATGTGGCATGAGCGTGGTATTGATACTATGGCCTTTTCCGTGGCATAGCCATCTCCATAGCGCAATCAGCGCCACGCTCATAAAGTGGAGATGAGCTTTACTTAAAACTAACTGTCATTTTTACAGAAAATGCTATACATGCACTGAGCTCGCCCTAGTACTAACAACCTGGCAAGAATTCAGTGCTGAGTTTTACTGTCATTTCGCTTGCTGTCATTCATTTTCAAACTCGTCATCTACATTGCGAACACTTTTATCAACTATTTGCATTATGGCAAACCCAAATTCAGAATTTAGTTCACTCATTTCTAACAATAAACGGGAAAAGGTGTTACCAAAAGATAAATATATGTCAATATCAACAGCTGGACAGACTTCAGGGCAACATTTTGCGTTCGATATAAAAGTAAAATTTTCAGGGTTGTGCAGGGATTTTGACAGCTGACACTTCTCAGTGCGCACTAGTGGGCACTAGTGCTAGCCACGTCAAACAAACCTAGTGTGGGTTTCGAAGCCCAGTTGACCTGGCCGGTTGGCAGTCGTTTAGTGATCACCACAATCTGGCTGCACATCGTAGGTTGGACTTTAGCCGTACATCACTGGCATCAGCTTTACCCGAAGCTTTCATATTTCAGTCTCGATTTATTGCTCTGTTTTTTTTTTATCGAATTGATATTGTCGGCCATTGCTCTTGATTTGGACAATAGCTACTGAACCGGCTAATTAAAATGTTTTTCTTTATTTTTAGGATGACGAACCACCTGAAATCTGTGTGGTCGAAGGTGCGTTCACGTTGCAGACGCTCACACCCACCCAGCCAATGCCCTCCGTGGATGAACTGGATACGAAATTCGCCGAACTTGTCGAAGAATTGGATCTGACGGCGCCCAACAAAGAGGCGATGTTGAGTCTTCCGCCACAGAAAAAATGGCAAATCTACTGTTCCCGAAAGAATCCGCTCGACGCCGTCGATGGCAACACGGCTACCATCACAGTCCCGCCAACGGCAGATCATTATATCGAGCGTCTAAAGGACATAGCCATACATATATCTCTGAATCCCGACGATTCACCGTGCCATGAATATAGTTCAAGAATCGAGCCGCATACGGCCTTTTTGGACGCTCTCAAGACTGCGCTGCGTACATCGGCGCATAGCTTCGTATTGCGTTTTGTCGAGCTGCAAGGATTGCCCGCACTGCTGAATCTGCTACAAAACTTGGATATCCGTGTGGCGAATAGTTCGCTGCATACTAGTCTCATTGGATGTATTAAGGCGCTGATGAATAACTCTGTGAGTACAATGTTGTCCAACTGCTGTTTGCTGAGAACTAATGGCTTTCTTTTTAGACTGGACGCGCACATGTATTGGCCCATCCGACCAGTATAGACACCATTGCTCGTTCGCTAGCAGCGGACAATATTAAAACCAAAGTAGCTGCACTGGAGATCCTCGGAGCTGTGTGCTTGGTGCCCGGTGGCCACAAAAAGGTTCTCACAGCGATGCTTAACTTCCAAGAATTTGCAGCAGAACGAACTAGATTTCAGGTGAGCTGTCATGTGTGATCTCGCAAAGGGTAGAATTTGTCTAACACTCGGTGAATATAGGGTATACTCAACGACTTGGACCGTTCGACCGGAGCTTATCGCGATGATGTAAACCTTAAGACGGCCATTATGTCGTTTATCAACGCCGTGCTCAACTACGGACCGGGACAAGAGAACCTTGAATTTAGACTGCATTTGCGGTACGAGTTTCTGATGCTGGGCATACAACCAGTGATTGACAAATTGAGGAAACACGAGAATGAAACCTTAGACAGGCATTTGGTGAGTACTTTTGAAATAGGCTTTCCAGAGCTTGAATAACTTGGTTTTGTTTTCTTTAAGGATTTCTTCGAAATGGTGCGCGCCGAAGATGAAAAGGAGTTGGCAAGAAAATTCAATCACGAACATGTGGACACTAAGAGCGCAACCACCATGTTTGATTTTTTGAGACGAAAACTAAGTCATTCGCCGGCATATCCTCATCTCTTGTCACTGCTCCAGCATATGATGCTGCTGCCATGTAAGTGTTTATTTACGTTTTCCTATTCAGATGTCTTTCTTTGCTTTTGCAATCCTTAATTGTTGTATTTCAGTTGTTCAATTTAGTAATTTTCCCATTTATTGTTAGGAGTTCTTGAATTTAAAGTCTAGAGTTTAATTTTTAGCACTGCATGAGGAAAAATTGGTGTGGTCTAGAGCGTTCATACTTTCGTTGGCTTAGTAGTTAGTGTGCTGGACTGCTAAGCAAGAGGTCCCATGTTCGATCCCCGAGAAAACACAAATTCCATCTTCAGGTTTTTTTTTCACTGAGCCACCTCTCGCGAACGTCTAACAAACATCCGAGAGTATAACTGTCATGAGAGAGCCAAATGGACTTGACATAAAATTGTAGATCCCTTCGATTCGTCCCAAACATGAAAAACTCACACAAAACGAATGGTTGTGAGGAGCTAGGCCTGGGGTACCTACGGACCTGTTTTTTTTTTTTTTTTTTTACAGTGCACGTAGATTTTTAGACAATTTGAAATTTTAAGTCCACCAACCTATAGATCTTTCTAGACCACTGAGACCCAGTTTCCTTAACTTACTTACTTAACGGGCTCCCAACCCGTGGAGAGTCTCTGCCTGAGACACTGCAGCCTTCCATCCTCTGCGATCCCGGGCACGCTGCTTCCAGTTATCCAGACCAAGCGCTCTGGCATCCGCGATGGCTTGGTCTTTGAAACGGAGGTTCGGTCTTCCTTGTCGTTTCGAACCTGGCGGCTGGGATTCGAAGATCCTCTTAGCTGGAGCATTATTGTCCATTCGCCAATGTAGTCGACGTATTTTGGCCTTTTGGACTACATCCACATCTTGGTACAGCTCATAGAGTTCGCGGTTGTATCTTCTCCTCCATTCGCCCTCCGCGCACACAGGACCAAAAATCCGCCGAAGAATTTTTCTTTCGAAGGAGCCTAGTATCAGCTCTCCCTTCCTGCTTATCGTCCAGCACTCGGCGCCATAAAGCAGAACTGGCAGGATAAGGGTTCTGTAAAGCATACATTTTGTCCTTCGAGTTAGGAGTTTTGAACCCAATTGCTTTGCCAAACCGAAGTAGCAGCGTATTCCTAGGGTAATTCTTCGCCGGATCTCCACTAGGATGTCATTTGTGGAGTTCATGTTTACTCCGAGGTAGATAAACTCCTTAACTACCTCGAAATTGCTGCAATCAATAGTGACGTTCTGTCCTAGGCGGTGGACAGATGCTTGTTTTTTTGTTGATAGCATGCAGTTAGTCTTGTCCTCATTTACTACGAGACCAACGAATTTCGCCTGTTCTTCAATCGCCGTAAAAGCCTCTATCACGGCACGCTGGGAGCGACCGATGATGTCAATATCGTCTGCATACCCCAGTAGCTGGACGGATTTGTTGAAGATAGTGCCTTCCGTGTTGACACCTGCCCTGCGCACTATCTGCTCTAGCACGAGATTGAAGAAGTCACATGATAATGCGTCTCCTTGCCGAAATCCGGTGCATGTTTCGAATAGCTCGGAGGAACTACTTCCAAATTGCACGTTGCAGCGTGTGTTCTCCAGCGTCACGCTACATAGCTGGATCAGTTTTGCCGGGATCCCGAATTTGGCCATCGCCACATAAAGCTCCTGACGATGAATGCTATCATATGCGGCTTTGAAGTCGATGAATAGGTGGTGAGTCTCGACTTGAAATTCATTGGTCTTTTCCAGGATTTGCCTCAGTGTGAAAATTTGGTCTATAGTCGATCTGCCGGGCCGGAAGCCACATTGGTACGTGCCGATTAGTGTGTTGCAGAACGGTTTGAGACGTTCTCACAGTACGTTGGATAGGATCTTGTATGCGACATTAAGCAGGGATATGCCTCGATAGTTCTTGCAAGACATAGGATCGCCTTTTTTGTAGATGGGGCATATGGAGCTGATAGTCCAGTCATCGGGCATACTTTCCTCCACCCATACTTGGTTGATGATTTGGTGCATGCGCCCTACCAAAACATCACCACCGTATTTGAAGAGCTCCGCTGGTAAACCATCAGAGCCGGCGGCCTTGTTGTTCTTTAGCTTTTTTATTGCTAAGCCAACTTCTTCTATACTGGGCGGTGGAACTGGATCTTCATTGACTGGACGTGGGTTCTCTTCTTGCCCTATCACTCTCTCTACATGATGCCCATTTAGCAGCTGCTGGAAGTGCTGCTTAAACACATCTACTATTCCCTGCGCTTCGGTGACTAGGTTTCCATCACTGTTTCGAAGAGCCTGCGTTCCGGTCTTGAAGCCAGCAGCCAGTTGCTGACCCAGTTTCCATGTAACCTTAATATTAGGTGGTAGTTGTCCGATGTTTGCATAGTTCTCCTAATCACTAGTCGCAAATGCGTGAATTAAATTGAATTTAAGTCAATACAGCTATAAAAACCGAACATCACCGTTGATATTGCTTCTTTGCTTTACCTTTAATGGCGCTATAGTTAGGAAGAGTCTTAATGGCAGACTTCTTCACCCAGCTTGAACCCTCATTCAACCATACGTTTTCCCAGTTGGTAGCAATCAGCCTCTATACTTGAGCACGCCATTTGATTTTAAGACATCCTCTTTTTGTTTAGTCCTTTGGTTAGGATTAATAGCCTCTACAAGAACTGGAGCCTAGTATAGCACCTAAAGCTCTATGTTAACGCTTCTTCTCCACGTATATTACTATATCGCAGGTGTTATTGTCAAAAAGTTTAGCACAGACCGGGTAAGCAAAGTCAATCCAATCAAGACGTCTGCATGGCGTTTAGTTCTTGCTAGCAGCATATCATTTGTTTTGTTCTCGTTTATGACAAGGGCAAGATTGTGAACAAGGGTAAGCAAACTGTTCGATGACAGTTCGTCATCTTGCCTCAGACCTTTAGGCATATAACAGAATCGATATTGATTATTTCTACTTGATCAGTTGACAGTTTCAGCATTACCTCAATATAATATCGGCGCTAAATGGATCTTAGATCTACTGACTACTTGACTAGCCAACGGACATTGGTGTCAATAGAGCCAACTCACAAGCAAAATAAAATAAGAAGTCATTGATAAAAACAGACAAACCTACTGCATGAATCAGTTCTTTTTTGTACTAGATCCTGTCTATAGTTAACGCTTACAAGACTTGATGTCGTTGATAAAATATAGTTCAGTCTTAGATCTTTGATGGACGATAGTTCTGCGAAAAAGCAAACCTCCTCCAATGCTAATGCCACTACTGAACTAAAGGGTGTCCCATAATTCACGCAAAATTTTATTTTTATAGAAAATGCATATTTTTAATTAGAAGGCTTAAATTTTTCATTGACTCATAGAGTAGATATGCAGATTGTTGTTATGTATGGAATAGCACATCGGCGATGGCCACTACGGCTTTGCTGAGAAATACGTACTCTTGTCTTGAAATTTTCTATGACCGTTCCGCATAAATGTGAATGAATTTCATGAATACTCCTCCCAAATTTTTTAAGACGTTTGTGGTCGTGGGCTTGTTTGTATAGACCTTTGACTTCAAAGAACCCCTAAAAGAAAAGTCCAATGGCGTTAAATCGCAAGATCTTTGTCGGCATTCTGTAAGGCGAAAGGTTCAAACGTTTTCGTGTGCACGAAGAAATTTGCTTGTGTAACATACGAAAAATACTTCATGGGCACGAAAACCTTTGATCGTTTCGCCTTCTTACATAATCTGACCCCTAGATGGGCAATTTGATCGCCAAAACGGCTGAGAAGACGATTAATAAATGACTCATGCAGTAATTGAATTATTTCTCTGCCTGCATGGCATGCGGCACCGTCTTGTAGAAACCACATTTGGGCCACATCCATATCTTCTAATTAAGGCACTAAAAACTGAGTTAACATGTCACGACACGATAACGAACACCATTTATTGTTACTGCCTGAACAGTTGCATTTTTAAAGAAAAAGAAGACGCCTCCAGACCAAAACCCGCACCAAACAGTCACGCGTTGTGAATGCAATTGCTTCTCACCAATTATTCGTGGGTTTTCTGAACCCCAAATGCGATAATTCTGACGATTAACGAAGCCATCAAGATGAAAATGACGGCCATATTTTGAACGAAAATTGCGGACTGTAGCTGACAAACCTTCATTATTTTTAAAATATTGCTCAACAATGAAAATGCGTTGTTCCTTCGTATAACTCTTCATTTTTACTAACCCCGAACTGTCAGCTGTCACATTGTTACCTTTTTTGCATTGGCATCACTGTACTATTATACTAAAGGGTGATTTTTTAAGAGGTTTAGAACTTTTTCTAAAAAAAAAAACACAAAAAAATCGAAAAAATGAATGAAATATTTATTTGAATCGATAGTTTGAACCTTGCAATTTAATGTTTAAAGATAATTTCATGCAAATGTTGACCGCGGCTGCGTCTCAGGTAGCCCATCCGCTGAGTCCAATTTTGGCATACTCTTTCACACATATCGGCCGGTATCTCACGAATGAATGCATGGATGTTGGCTTCCAGTGCGTCAATCGAAGCGGGCTTGTCCCTATACACATTAGCCTTGGCATACCCCCACAAAAAATTATCTAATGGTGTCAAATCGCACGATCTAGGCGGCCAATTGACCGGCCCGAAACGTGAAATTAACTGTTCACCAAACTCGCCTCGCAATTGCGCCATTGTTTCGCGTGCTGTGTGGCATGTGGCACCGTCTTGTTGAAACCACATATCATGCAAGTCAAGAAATTCCATTTCGGGCAAAAAAAAGTTTGTTATCATCGCTCGGTAGCGTTCGACGGCGCCGAATTGACATTTCGCGGTCTTCTGTCACACTAGCTGATACGGCCGCAATATTTTCTTCACTACGCACAGTAGGTACGTAAACGTGTTGGTGGTTTAATGTCCAACAAAGTAAATTTGGTGCGAAATTTGGTCACAATCTTCCGAATAGACTGCTCAGAAGGTCGAGAATGCCGATCATAAAATGGAAGCAGAGCGCGATGAACATTTCGAACCGAGCACGAATTTTGATAGTAAAATTCAATAATTTGCAAGCGTTGTTCATTTGTAAGACGATCCATGGTTAAATTGCAAACCAAACTGAAGCTGTTTGACAGTGACACAAGGTACTAAACACACGTCAGCTGTCAAAACCAGTGTTGCCAAAACCAAACCAGCTAAAAAATCACCCTTTATTATTAAATGGCGCAAAATTCAAATTTTGCATGAATCATGGGACACCACTTAGAAAGCTACTTCGTCAAGTTCCATCCTCGGAACAAATTTTGAAAGTACATAATTCATTCGTGAACTACACAAACAAGCCCACCCTGTGCGATGTGTTAGTGAAAATACTTTCGATGAAATGCCAGAAATGTTCTCAAAGATGATACGTATCTCTTTATAAATAAGATAAAATTTTACGATTTGTAAGGTTTTTTCTTAGTTTTTTCAAGTTTTTTGTATGGCTGAATCCTGTATATGACATGGTAAACACATTTTTAACTTTTCTGTCTCCTACTACTCGCAAAGAACCTGTCAGAGACAGTGTTATTCATGCTGAGTCATTAAGGTAAAGCATCAACAATAGGTCAATTATAGAACGACGACAATCCAAATGATGATCTTGCCGTAGCAATCTGCATTTCGTAAGAAGGTTTTGCTACCCCTTCTTCCTTGTTTATATGCGTACCTATTTCTTATTACTCGTTGAAATGTTTCCATTTAGAGCTAGTGATGTTGAAACTTTCGCCTACCATACACGCTTCCCTAGCCATAATACGTCGGCCCATATCTAGCGTCTAGGCAGAATAAGATGACACGTCCACTTACTCTGAAATCGTTCCGCCGATATCAAATCAATGTAAATAAGACTGTGTCTGAGTAGAGCCAGGCGAGGCTGTCACTTTTCCAATCATGAACCAGACTCAAACTCGAGCGAAAAATTCCATTAGTCAGGTATGCATACGCATATTACGCTGTAAAAAAGAATGTGAAAAGAATTAAAAATTCTCAGGTACAGCAGTTTCCTATGACATTGACGCATCCCCGCATTGTAAGTTTACACCAGTTTTACACCAGTTCTGAAGATTATTAGTTTAAATCTTAGTTAGCTAACATCGCTGTATTAGTTCCCATAATCATCGCCACTGCACACTGCTAATCGCACATTTTCCTTTTGATTCCATTTCAGACACTGGTCACTGCACGCAACACTGGTTAATGTTCGACCGCATTGTTCAACAAATCGTTCTTCAAACCGAAGAAAGACCGCGAAGCGATATCGATCCCGACGATGTCAACAAGGAAAACCTGCAGTCTCCCATTCAAGACCCAGATGTAACACCTCTGCAAATCAATGTCAAAGAAATTGTTCAGCTACTTGTCAAAGAAGAAGAGCTCTCAGCAGCGCGCAAGCGTGCCGATGAACTGGAACGTGAAAACTTTGAAGTTCAATCGCGCTTGGCAAAAAAGGAACAAGAACTTGACTTGCGAATGCAAGAAAAAGAAGACCTAGAGACAGGTCTGGCGCGAATGCGTGAACGTCTGGAGAAAGAAAGTGCCAATCACTCCCAAGCAGTGCAACGGGCTCAGAACGCCGAAATGAAAACCGAAGATCTGCAACATCGCCTTATGTCCGAACAGCAGGAGAGAACACGATTGGAGCGACTCGTCACTGAAGGTAGCATTCCCGATGACCAAAAAGTCGCGGGATTAATTGGATGTAATGGTGCTGTATCACCGCCACCTCCACCAGCGCCAAAATTTATACCGCCTCCACCACCGCCGATGATCGCACCACCGCCACCACCACCATGTCCAGGTGCTCCACCACCGCCAACGGTCACACAAGGTACACTTTCGAAACCTTACACTTTCGTTTATTCAATATTGATTGATGCGTGTGTTTGTTTTAGCTCCACCAGCGCCAAAAATAGAAGTTGTAAAGAAAAACGTGCCGCAGCCGGCTAACCCATTGAAAAGTTTCAATTGGTCGAAACTTCCCGATGCCAAAGTACAGGGTACCGTCTGGAGTGAGTTAGACGAATCCAAATGGTACAACAACATGGAACTTGAGTGCATAGATAAACTGTTCTCTGCGTATCAGAAAAACGGTGTCACAGTAAGAGTCTTCAATGTTTATAATGGTTATCATGATATTGATCATCGCCTTTTTGTTTATCCATCAATTCTAGAATGATGGCTCTATTGAGGATCTACGAATGATGGGCAAAGCCAGGACGAAGATTCTTTCAGTGATCGATGGACGACGTGCACAGAACTGCACGATTTTGCTAAGCAAACTTAAAATGACTGATGAGGAAATCTCCAAGTGCGTGGTGCTACATGAACTTATTTAAAGTACGATCGAAATGTAATGTTGTTTCATTCTAGAGCGATTCTCTCGATGGACTGCAGCGAGCAACTACCAATCGATATGGTAGAACAGCTTTTAAAATTCACTCCATCTGCGGAAGAACGTGCTCTACTGGATGAGCACAGCGAGGATATTGAATCACTGGCAAGAGCTGATCGTTTCCTCTACGAAATCTCAAAGTTAGTTCAAATAAATCTTTATTTTTGTAGTAAAGGTCCCTTTTGCGGTTCCCACACTCACTCAAGCAATCTTTACAAATTTTGTGCCAAACGAAAGAAACTTCTTAATTCGTTCAAATATTCAAAAATATTTTAATTTACTATACGAGAGATGTCGCAGGATACCCTAGTATTTGTTATTTATAAAGAGGTTTCTTTCATTTGAACAAAAAATTATGAAGAAAGTAATAGATGTCCTCTTTGGCCTTCAATTGACAAAATATCTATAAAGACGTTAGGTAGCGCTGTCAATCTACAAACCACTTTTGGCTACGAAAGCACGACTAAGACCTTAAAGAAGACCCTTCCAAGGAATTTGGTCCTGGAGAGTTAGAGACCTTGGTATTGACCTAGAAAACGGGTTGTATCCTCAGGAACTTGTGATGTGCTATGATTTCTACGAGAGTGGAAAGCGATCTTCTGTTAGCCTTCTGGATAGGTCTCTCGATTTTGGTTTTTTTGAAGGACTTCTTAATAAAATATTAGCTGCCATTGCATTGAACAGTTTAAGGACATAATGTGAGAAGCTCCTGTCTTTATAGAAATTTAGACCCATCGACAAAATGCTCATATTTCTACCAGCTGAACTGGGAATAGACTATGAGCGGCGTTCGTCGAAACTCCAGTAAGGTAGACTCTTGACTGTCAATTATAACTTTCAGTACACATCTCCAAAAACATGGCACTTACGACTTACCACCGTTGAGTTAAGCTGCGTTGTATAGTGATAACTTTTGTGTGTAACCGATCTAACTATCTAATTTGATTAAATCTTTTAAACTGAAAGAACAATTAACCCAACTTTATTGTTTTTGACAGGATTCCACATTACGAGCAACGATTAAAAAGCCTTCACTACAAAAAACGTTTCATGGTAACCGTGAACGATCTAATTCCACGCATAACAAGCGTTATGGAAGCATCGCGAGAAGTGGCACGATCCAGACGTCTGCGAAAACTGCTCGAGTTGGTGCTAGCTCTAGGTAAGACAGTTCTATACTCCATGTTAGAAACTCTCATACAGTGTGTTTACTTCTTTTTCAGGCAACTACATGAATCGTGGCGCTCGCGGTAATGCCTCCGGCTTCCGGTTGACTTCCCTCAATCGCTTAGCTGATACCAAATCCAGTGCTGCCAAAGGCACAACACTCTTGCACTATCTAGTGCAGGTGATCGATAAAAAATTCAAAGACTTGCTCAAACTCGAGGAGGACATCCCTCACGTTCGGGTCGCGTGCAAGGTATCTCTTGGAGAAATGGACAAAGACATTCAAATGCTTCGCACCGGTCTGACGGAAGTCTCCCGAGAGATCGAATTCCATCGCAGTTCAGGCCCTGCACAGCAAGGTGATCGTTTCTTGCCGGTGATGCGTGAATTCCATGCACAAGCATCAGTTAGATTTGCAGAACTAGAGGATCAGTTCCAAGACATGAAGACGCGTTTCGATCGGGCGGTACGACTCTTCGGCGAGGATGGTTCCGTTGTGCAGCCAGATGAGTTCTTTGGCATTTTTGATGCATTCATTGCGGCTTTTACCGAAGCACGTCAGGACAATGACAACTTCCGGAAGCGCCAAGAGGAGGAGGAGAAACGTGCCAAACAGGAGGCTGAATTAAAGAAGCGCACCATTGAGCGTAAAAACAAAGAAGGCCTTATGAGTTCGGTGGCCAGGAATCTCGGCTTTAAGTCGAGCGCAAATGGGAAAGAAAGCTTACCGGCCAAGAGCGACAATAAAGGCGAGTTTGACGACCTAATTTCGGCTTTACGTACGGGAGACGTCTTTGGTGAAGATATGGCCAAATTTAAGAGATCTCGCAAAACCCGTCTAGGCAATGGCAGCACTTCACCCCCAAGGCACAGTCTGCATCGGGAAGAGAGTCGCGAACGAACTGTTCGTCGGCAGTAACGAATCTTTCTAGAGTTAGTTTATTAGATTAGGCTAAATATACACACATTTATATACTCCTGTAATATTTTGTACTCTTGATATAGGTTTATACAAAATCGACGTTGTTAACCGCGTTTAATTATTTATTTAGTATGAGACGGAGTTGTTGGAGTCTTGTTTTATATATGCGAACACCAAAAGGGACCTATCGGGACCCGGAACGTAATCTATTCTACAAACAAACAATAAATTGAAAAGCTGTCACTCGTAATCTTCTTATTGAAAACCATATTTCGGAATGTCCTTGATTTACATGCATGCTTTTTCAATTAAATAATATTTTTTATGTAATATACTTTAGTTGTGAGCAGCTTTTTAGTTTGGAAATATTGTATAATTTAATTAGTTTTAACAAGTTATTGTACCTTTATATAAAAAACAAGAATATGTATTGTATTACCTCCTTAGATCCTTGTTGGAAAACGCCTTTTTTCCTCCATGGGAAAGGGGAGTTGAGAAATTTATTGAACAAATTGCTTTTATCTTTTTGAATTTTGCATTTCTTTAACCGATAAGAAAAAACATAACTGAAATTATGGATTATTGATATATAACATTTTTTATCGTAACAAGAACTATTACTATGAAACTCTTTAAATAAAAAAATAAATTATAAACAAATCAAATTGAATAAATATGAACAAATCAAAATATTTGTCTTTACTTTGATTGTAGTAGCGGTTTTTGAATGATTAATGATTTTTATTGCGTTCGATTAGAGATTTTTGAAATTGCTAGAGATGGAAAAAATGTTCTCGCTCAAAGACTAGAAAAGGGAAATGCAAATGATCTACACAACCACCCCTATCGTAGAATCCGTCGGGGGGAATTATTCGCTTAAAAAAATATTTCAGTATCGTCAAATCCGCAAAGTGAATAGTTCCCTGTATCGGCAGTGGAAGGTGAAAGGGAATCGAATAGGTGAAGTGAAACTCAATTCCGACGGATTCCACGATAGGGGTGAACATAACAACTTTGACTTTGAACTACCATTGAACTGCTGTCCAAAGATACCCTCCAACTTTGTCCTGGGTAAATCGTCAATTGGAAAGAAACGGATTCGTCGAATTGAAGCGCTAATTTGCTGTGCGTATCTAAAATATATTGAAATAACATTCCTTTTACCTAAAACTCAGGGGTGTCAGCACGTAACTTGATACAATCGAGTTCTAATTTGTCTCAATCGATTATCCTCCATCGAGACAAATTAGGTGCTGCCACAGCTCGATTTTATCGACTCCGACTGAACTCGATTGTATCAAGTTACGTGCTAACACCCCAGCTAAAACTCAGCTCCGACTTTATTATTTAAAGAAATAAAGTTTTGTAGCTCTTAACAAGGAACTTGTTCCACGACAATCGTTTCATTCCAGCAAAATTCAGTCTCTGGCTGCGTAATCAAGAACTTTGCATTCTTTCCGTTCAAAATACACCCCATCGCAGAATGTCTACTGATACTAAATAAATACCAACAGGCGATCAGAAAACTTAGTGAGTGATTTAGTAATCGGCAATAACGCTCTAGTTGATAGCGATGCATGCATATTGCATACTCAAGCTAATCAACCACATTAATTACAGAAACATTGTATCTGGCGTAACACGAGGGCTCGGACAATCAGTTGTCCGGTTGTGATTACACAGCACGCTTAGTGGGGTAGGGCTGGGATATGTCACGCAAATTTATTAACAGATCAATGCCGTATGTGCGTGCTGTGGTGTAATTTATTCAAATTGAATATCGCTTTCGCGCCACTTTTGTCATAGCTCATAACAAGAGTGATCTATGGACATAGACACGCATATTTCAAGTCGTCAGTTTTTTCTTATCTATTTAATAGACACGCTATTTTATGTTTCTGTTTTTTGCCATTGTAAAGCGACCTTCATTGTGGGTGTGGAATGTTTGCTGGATGTTCGTACCTGGAAAAATCATGCCATCAAAATTCTTTGCTGGCCAAATCTTTAATTTGCTAAAACTTCTCGGAATATCGAGAATGTTCGTTTATCGGACTATTGCTCGATTCTGTGAATTTTCGGAAGTAGAGGAGAGGCCAAGTGGTCACCTGCGCGTTGCACGTAGGAGTGCGGTAGTTAAAGCTGGGCGTGAACGTACTCAAAGAAATCTCCTTCGGAAGCAGAAGATCATGTCCAGGGAATAGAACATATCAGCCAGATCGATGTCGAGGCTAGTTCGGGATGATCTTCACATGAAAGCCTATCATCTATCAGCGGACCATCTTTTAACCCCTCAACCAAAAAAACTTATGGCGGAGAGATGCAAGGGAGTCTTGCTGTGGCACGTGAACAATGGGCATGAAAACATTCTTTTTACGGATGAAAACAATTTTACGGTGAAAAAAGTTTATAGCAAATAAAAAAATAGAGTTTATTCTTTGGCATCAAAGGAAGCGAAAAAAGTAATTCCCAAGGTTCAGCGTGGCCATCATCCCGCTTCCATAATGGTTTGGTAAGGGTGTCTCACTAAGTGGTCACATCTCTCCATTTCTGTGAAAAAAGTGTCAAAACAGGTGCAATAAACTTTATCAAGGAGATGAGCTAGAGGTTGTTGAAAAGGCGCTTACAAATACTATATTTTTAATGAAGACAGATGGGTCTTTCGACAAGACTCTGCCCCTTCGCAGGAAGCAAAAACCACGCAGAAGTGGTTTTATAGCCGCAGAGTATTGGCCGTCGGGAAGTCCAGATTGGATTATAGTTTGTGGTCAGAATTGGATAGCAAGGCTTGCAAAACACGCCACAGAAATTTGGAGAGATTAAAAAATCTTTGACCGTGGCAGCGTCAACGACGTCCATGAAAACAGTACGTGGTGGCTCAATGGCCAACACGTTTGAGAGCTTGTGTTAAGGCAAAAGGTGGTCATTTCGAGTGATGGATTTTTTTTTATTCACCAATATTATGCTCTAATAAATGAAGAAAAACTCAATTCAAAATGAGTACCTACCTACTCGTTTTTTTTTTTCTATGCGCCGCTTTATATTTGTAACAGAATTTATGGCTGGACTAGGTAGATAATCACGTCTATCACAGAATCCCTAGTAATAAAGTTACCAATTCGGATCTACGTTACGAATACGAAAAAATGTATATCATAGAATCCGAATGTAACCACAAAAGGCATTGCCGCACTTAATAGTCATATTCGAAATTTCGAAATCAGCTGCTTAACGTCAAAGTATGCGAGATTGAAGAAATAAAAAAATTATAAATCGTTGTTTTGTGTATTTTGAACAAAAAAAAAAGGTTAGAAATGGATTCTGTTGCATTTGCAATTGTTGCTTGTGAGGAGGAGAATATTAGGCGCAAAAAATAAATAAAAATGCAGCGTAAGATACTGAGGGATGCATGCAATCCGTTTGACCTCCTCATCTTGATCCAGTGTGAGCTGTTGCAGAACATTTTGTTTTATTTCTAAATTCAAGTTTACAGATTTAAAAAAGATTTGTGACCTTTAATGGAATAAAAATGATTATTTTTCCATAATTCTGCAAAAAACTTACTTGATCTACTTACTTGATCCACTTTTTCTGCTTGCATGAATTGGTACGAATGAAATACAGAGTTTACGGAATTAAAACAAAAACGGAGACAGTGACCCAATCATCCAGTCTTTCCCAAATTTTGCCAAATAATACCTACCGCAGTAGAATGAGATATAACAAACTTGTATCCTACAACTGTTCTATATGCCGACCACTTCAATTCCTTTTAATTATTAACCATCAGCTACAACAAACAACATCGATATTATGCATGATATATCTGTGGGTATACAGTAGAGATCGGTTATAACGATGTCTAAGTGACCTTAAAATGTCATCGCTATAACCAATTTCATCACTGGGCGTGTTTTTTTAGCTTTGTTCTCAGTAAAGCAAAGTAAAGTAGCATTTACAACAACTACTGTGAGTCTTCGAAGTGTCAATTACAGCGTAGTCCTTTTTATTGCGTGTTGAAAAGCACACTTTACTTGGCTTTGTTTAGATCGGAGCTCAAAAAAGCAGCAGGCCTATTATAGCCGGCTTCTTTGGATCGTTGTTACTGACTGCAAATTATTCTGAGTCAAACGAAGCTTAGCAGGGACTTTGAAAATATAGGTACCTATCGTAATATGCGGTGTTGTTATAACCGCTTTCTACTGTATATCAATTGCCAAAGTATTCAGCATAAAGCAATTTGACCTCCCTCGAACTATTGAAATCAGTTTTATTCTTGCTGTCGCCCAGTGAGGAGTGAGTGTCGAGTCATTTCAGAAAAGCGTAAGCATGCAGTTCTTTGTCGTGTTTTTCTTGTTCGTAACTGTATTCGATATCAGTTTCATAAATGCTATGAAAGTGTCATGCAAAAATGAAGAAAACCGCGACATCGATTGGTAAGTCTGTGCATATCAAACTAAGCGAACATAATAGCATTCCGTTTTCTTTTCACTGGAAAAGGTTCTATCTGTACAAGCTGCCGAAGCACCATTCCAACGCCATTGACAGCGATCAAAGTGGGCTTCAGTACACCTATGCGACATCGGAAACATTTGCAAAGCACGGCTGGCAGCGGTCTACCGTTCTAATTAATGAGACTGAGAGCATTCCCGGCCGAACTATATCTCCGTTGTTCACGTATGATGACGTTCTTTTGATTGCCTACAACGATGAAGTTCCGGATGGCCCAACGGATTTCTTAAATGGTCACACCAAAGGCATAGTCGCCACAGACGGAGTGCACGCCATTTGGCTGGTTCATTCGGTGCCGAAATTTCCAAGAATTCCAAACTACACCTATCCCTTGACAGGAGAGCATTTTGGACAGAGTTTTCTCTGTTTAACCTTGAACGCTACGACTCAAATGGACATCGTTGTTACTCAATTGCTCTACAACGAACCAAACGTATATTTCTCCCGAATTCCGCGTGAACTTAAAGGCAGGTATCCGCAGTTAGAGAAAGTCATTGCAAAAGATTGGAGATCAGTAGCACCTTTCCAAAGTCTTGTGGAGCTAAGTACCTTAAATGGGACGCTTTTTAAATCATTCGCCAAGGGACGTAACTTCAACGCAGAACTGTACAAAGACTGGATTGCGCCAACTTTGGACACTGATTTACTGGTGGAGAGCTGGAGAAATGGCGCGGGGAAATTACCCTCAGACTGCTCCAGAAAGGATAAGTATATGACGGCCAGTAGCTATCGTTTTGAATGATAAAATAAAGGATAACCTTCGCTAGGGTATATAATGTGGCGACGATTGATGATCACAAGCTCGACATTGCTTTCAAGTCGACGATGGATCACTCAAAGTGGGCCGTGGCCAGGGAGGGAGAAGACGATTGGATATGTGTTGGAGACATCAATAGAGCCGTAAGTATTCGCCTAGTAGTAGTTTGAGATTGTGCTGATATTAATCAACTATGCAGGAACATCAACGTGTACGTGGTGGTGGAACCGTGTGTCAGAAAAATATTCAGCTAGCTAATATTTACAGACATATTATAGCTGGCTACGAAAAGTGTCAAATAAAAATGGCGGGAATGCCTTCAAAGTGAACTCAACAACTGACGGAATCTCTTTTTGTCATGCCAAGCACAGTGGCAAACACTTTTGTGCAAAGAAAACTTTTTATTTTATGAAACAAATTTAACAATACATGTGGAAATTTTGCAAATGCGGTTTTATTTTTCCATTCCTTTACTTTTTCTATTGGAAAACACTGTGCTTATTTACAGCAACTCTAAAATGATCAGATAAAGCCAAGAGAAGACTTTGCTTATAGAAGGGCAACCACACAGTCAAAGTCTTAATTTGTTTTCCATGAAAGTGCCTAATAAAAGATTAAATTAAATTTGAAAAGAAGTGTATAAATTTTACACCAGAACCAGAATGAGAATGACAAATTATATGAAATTCCAGCCTGTACTTTCAGGCTCTGCACTGGTCACCACAGAAGAACGAAGCGAAGTGGAAATGGGACGCTGGTTCTGGCTGTTGTAAGTTGTAGTTGTACAAGGTGGGCCAAAAGAAGTCATTCGATGTTGTTTGGCTGTCATTTTTTTCTAAATGAAAAACTTCGATTCTGTTTTTTGATTATGTTTATTTGAACCTTTAGAATTTTATACTAAAAAGCGCCTCCATGGGCTCTGATGCGCTCTGAACTCTGTAGTCTGGAGATTTTGGCGAAAATGGCAAAATCACACAAAGTCAACCTAAAGAAAAGCAAAGAAACAGTTGGCACACCTAAAAACAATAGACAAACACTTCCACAACAACATTGATCCGTCTCAATTGAAAAACGCTTATAGCTAAAGATAAAGTTCATAATTTTCGTTCTGTGCTCCCCGGTACTCCCTAAAAAAGGTTTATTATACTCCCCAGCGAAATAATGAAACGGTAGCCCTATAATTGAGTTATTAATATCAGAAATTTCTTGAATTGGATTACCTTCTTCCGCCGGTAATGCTACACAGTAAGTTAACTTGAAAGATGTTCACGCAGATAGATATCCAAAGGCGAAACTTCAATCAGGCAAATAAACCTGGGGTCAGATTCTGTAAGGCGAAATGATCAAACGTTTTCGTGTGCGAGAAGCAATTTGCTTGTGTAACATAGGGCAAATCGTTAAAAAAAATACTTAATATAAGCTTTTGTAATATCGCACATGGTAAACACTTTAATGGAATATTGTTATCGATAAATTAGAAGAAAAATGCCAAAAATACAAATAAAACCAAAACACGGCTCTCACTGGTAAAAGGAACTTTTGTCCAAACTTTGAAGAAGCCTGGGTCTGTCTAGTCAAACACAATTTATGTCTGTTCCTTTACTTTTAAATCTTACGAATTTTTACGAATTGTTACTCAATGCCGTTCCTTAACTCGAAAAATTCGTAAAAAAGAGCGTCATCGAGAGAGCAAGATATTATATTACCCCTTCACTGAGGAGAACCTTACGAATTTTTACTCAACAAATTTCTTGGTGTAAGAATTGAAAAGACTGTCAGTCACCTTAGAAAAAACAGCTGATTTGAAAGTTGTTGTTTTTCGTGGCACATTTGAATTTTTAAATTATGTGTCTGTCATTTTCATAGATTACTCCAAAAGCGTTCCCTAACTTTTTCGTAAGTGTCTCTCTCTTAGAGAGAGTTCATCCCCACCACTGCCATTTTGACAGTCTTTTCCATTCATACTATACAAAAGTAAAGGAACAGACGACAGACCTAATAACTCATTAAAAGCAAGCGATCCTGCCGAATTGTTCTAAACCAAAAATTTAAGGAAACTCTAAAGAAACTGACAAAAATAATTAATTTGACGAAATTTTCCATTCCGAAGATGTAAAGTTTTTCCTTTTAACTGCGTAGACAAGAGTAAGAAAACGCCTTAATTTGTTTCCGTTGAAGAAGATTCACGATTCACCCCATTCTCTATCATTAGGGAATGAAATCATTTCTCTCCACTTTACCCGGCCCACAAAATATAACGATAAAAGAGAGACCAACTTTTCCGTTGCAATTATATTTTACAAGTTTTATAAAAAGGAAAACTTTCCCGCACATTTCTTTTTTCTGTGGCTACCATTTGTGTCGTACTCTTGAGGAAAAGTTTGTAATTAAAATTCCTCACAAATTTTTGAGCGAGAAATTCCAATCCCAATGAGCACAGCATAAGAAGACACACAATCACTTAAAAAAAAAAAAAAAAAACTGTTTGCAAACACACAAATTAAAAGAATTTTCATGGCTGCACGTTGTGAAGAATTCTTAACCTCATCGTCGTGTACCACCAGAATAGAGACCCTTCCATCTCTTTCCCCTGAAGACTCATTATAAATTCAATCTGAGCAATTATTTGTTGAAGATGTGGCATTTGTCCGCGGCGCGCTCTGAATAAAATACAAAAATGCTCAGAGCTTTCCTTTAATTATGCATGCACATGAAAAGATCATCGCGCTTGATGGATGTGTGTTTGGTGTATCGTGTCCTTTGTTCTGATGTTACAAGGATCTGTGCACGGACTTAATAAGTGGTACACATTTGCCTCCAACTATACCATATATACGCTCAGATGAAGTCGGCTTTTATCCTCCGTTGCAGGTGTGAGTCGTGTCCTTAAAAGAAACCATTAGAGAATATGCCAACCACTCGGCAATGCAAATTCGAAGCTTTAAGTTCATTTTCGAATAAAAAGGGGGAGTGTAGGGTGTAGCTATAAAAGGAATATTTGGCTCTAAGTGGGGGAGATGAAAATGTACAGAAAGGAACTTATGCAAATATGGTTGATATAAAAAAGGCGTTTCCCAATTGAATGAATGCTCTGTATATGCCCAGGCACAGACTGAGTGAGGGTGGTTGAGTTTATTATTTTCTTCAATATTTGGGGGTGATTTCTCTGAACTGTTCTGAATTCTTATTGTAAAGGCCAAGAGTTTTTTTTAGAGATTCTCCTTGCAAAAGGGCGTGGCTGGTTGGCATTAAGGACATATGAAGGCTCGTAAGAGTTTAACTCAGATCGCATTGATTAAACAGATGCCGCGGCAATTGTTAATAAAATAAATAAACGAGCAATTCAGTTGAAATAATGAGCGATGAGCAAGGCACCCGTTTAAAAGCGTTTTTGTTCATAAACACGCAGCTCCGTTTTCTCTCCAATTTTCACTAAATTTTCTGTAATTCTAAATCGATCGATATGAAGATGGGTAAGACAGAGACAGATTTACCTAGTAAAGGCACCAGTATCAGGACAGTTAACGTACCTATTTGTGAACTTTGACTTCCTTTCGTTTTCTCACTATTAGAGCAACCGCAAACGATTTTAGTGTTCCTAAAAGTGGCGATATTTATTAATAATACTACGTTCATATTTTTTGTCGAATATTGCATTATAAATATTTATAAAAAATTAATTCAAAAGTTTCCGCACAGAAGAACTCAGTCTCCAGACACTTTTGTTTCAGTATCCACACACCATTAAGATTTTTGTTTTAAGGGGGGTTATTCCCAAATGCGCGGCGGATCGCTTTTGATGGCGGATTTGAATTTTTGTATTTCCATCCGACCATACGGTCAGCATTTTACGATTGCATTGAAAGCGATAGGTGTTTAGGTGACGGATTACTGGCGGATTGTTTGCGGACCTAATAAAACCGTGGTCGAATGAAAATACAAAAATTCAAATCCGCCATCAAAAGCATTCCGCCGCGCATTTGGGAATAACCCTCCAGGTCATTCATATTGTGCTAGTGACCAATAGTACTGTTTACGTAGTCAACAAGTTCATTAAACTACGGATAATGAAGGGCTTCGTTTCATAAAAATTTATGTTTTTTGGGGTCATCGTTTGAAAATTGTGTTTTCTCGTTTGAATCTTTTACGATTTTTTTGAAGAGTATTAAAATATCTTCCGAGGAAAAAGGTGTGCTGAAACTGAAACTAATAGATATCTCAGTACCAACCTGACGCTGATAAAAATAAGTGCTCTCACCAAATTTCATTCACCTACATCAATTACTTTGAGCGCTATCGTGCTTTCAACAGACAGAGAGGCACATGGGTACAATATTGGTTTCGTATGAGAGGTACCAGAACTACTTGACCGACATAGCCCCTTTTTTAATACCAACCTGACGCCGATAAAAAGAAGTCCTTTCACTAAATTTCATTCCCCTACGTCAATTACTTTGGGCGCCATCGTGCTATCAACAGACAGAGAGACGCATGGGTCCAATATTGGTTTTGTATGGGAGGTACCAGAAGTACTTGACCGACATACCCCGTTTTCAATATCAACCTGACGCTGATAAAAATAAGTGCTCTCACCAAATTTCATTCACCTACATCAATTACTTTGAGCGCTATCGTGCTTTCAACAGACAGAGAGGCACATGGGTACAATATTGGTTTCGTATGAGAGGTACCAGAACTACTTGACCGACATAGCCCATTTTGAATACCAACCTGACGCCGATAAAAAGAAGTCCTTTCACCAAATTTCATTCAGCTACGTCAATTACTTTGGGCGCCATCGTGCTATCAACAGACAGAGAGACGCATGGGTCCAATATTGGTTTTGTATGGGAGGTACCAGAAGTACTTGACCGACATACCCCGTTTTCAATATCAACCTGACGCTGATAAAAATAAGTGCTCTCACCAAATTTCATTCACCTACATCAATTACTTTGGGCGCCATCGTGCTTTCAACAGCCAGAGAGACACATGGGTCCAATATTGGTTTCGTATGGGAGGTACCAGAACTACTTGACCGACATACCCCGTTTTCTATATCAACCTGACGCTGATAAAAATAAGTGCTCTCAACAAATTTCATTCACATACGTCAATTACTTTGGGCTCTATCGTGCTTTCAACAGACAGAGAGGCACATGGGTACAATATTGGTTTCGTATGAGAGGTACCAGAACTACTTGACCGACATAGCCCCTTTTTTAATACCAACCTGACGCCGATAAAAAGAAGTCCTTTCACCAAATTTCATTCACCTACGTCAATTACTTTGGGCGCTATCGTGTTTTCAACAGACAGACAGACAGACAGACAGACAGACAGACAGACAGACAGACAGACGGACATGGCTAAATCGATTCAGAATGTGACTTTATGAGGTCTCCGGTGACTCCTTCTTGGCGTTACAAATGTATTGGCAAAGTGAATATACCTTCCTCTGGAGGGTATAAAAAACCGCCAGCAGCGATTTTAATTCATTTTTAATACATTTGTTTATGTTTCTACATTAATAAAGTTGATGGGTACGCACTCACTCTTATCGGGAATTTTCGTTCTAATTTTTCGCACTGCTCTAGTTTCATTTTAAAAGCAGAAAAAAATGCAAAAGAATGTAGTATCAAGCGGGCTTCAAGAAAATTCAGAAAACGTATGATAGCTTTCTATTTTTTTTTTCTAATTAACATATATTTGTCTTCAATTCACAACCAACAATTTAACTATTACTCTTAATGGCGCATTTACACGGTCACACATTCCTAACACGGAAGATTAAAGGGATGCTTAATACTAAATAGCCGTGTGACTGAAAGGGACGGCATTAGCTAATCCGCAAAAAAAAAGTGACAAGTTTTTTGGTCGGCCATCTTGTTTATGTGGTAGGAATTATGGGAAAGCTATGCATGTTGATATTTCTGTAGCAGTTTCTTACGAAATTTCGCTTTCCTATCAAACAAAATGCCTTCCGGAAGTGATGAATGGACAATTATTTATTAATTTCATGTAACTGATTGATGCATTTTTGGTTTACTGAAACTTAAAACCGCTCTCATTTCACACGTTTTAAATCATAAATGGAAATGTTTTCAAGTGATTACGGAAATTATGTTCCCCGGAAGTTGTGTTTATTTCCGTTTAACGTATATCTATAATTATGGGCAGCACATCCATGACACTTTAGGCGTCTGATTTGTGATCTCATCCTTACTCCTTTACTAACATTGATTGCGGAAAAACTGATCTCTCTGTCCCGTCTCGTGATGGTGTAAATGCAGTATAACTTATTTTAGAAACTACGAAATAAATCAGAATTCATCAAAAACTATGTGGACGAAACTTAAGCACATGCATCCTCTATTAGGAATAACTCGCCCGTGTTTACTCAATTTTATTGTTTACTAACAATATACTACAATTTTACCGTTTTTTCTTTCTCAACCATGCTCTTACCAAGGAAAAAAAAAATACAAGTAGTTAGTAAATAGTAGTAGTAGTAGTATAATGACTGAAAATGCACCTTCAATTTTAGTTTTACTAGCCGGACACTAAAGATTAGGTCAAAAAAAATATTTTATTAAAATTTGTTTCTGAACGAGTAAGCTGATTGTTTTTAAAAGGAAGCAACGTGCTTTTCAAAACTATCTACTCTTTAAATCACTTTCTTTTTCAAATGCTCCCCACAATTTTTTTCTCGGACCTTGGCCATTATACTGCCCGCTATGCCGCACAACTTTTAAAGTATCCAATTGATTTGTTTGAAACTCTGCATTTGTTTGTGTGACATGTAATAGATTATATTTTTGTTAATATTTGAGACTTTTTATATGTGACGTGGCTATTTTCTCAGGTATACAACAAAGTTTCCGGACTGTCCGGATACCAGTACCCCAATCCTACCTAGCTGACTTTACTGAGCGAACTCGGACATACGCCTAACGATCACATCGTATTCAAAATTATAATATCTCCTCGAAAATCCCAAGTCCTCTTACCATAATGACTAAACATCAAAGTGCATTACCAACAACCGAGCCAACAACAACATTCTTGAATGCAAAAATATCCTCCATATGAGTTTTGCTATTTTATTTGTTGTTCTCTTTATGAATGCAAAATCCTTTCGCATTTTGAACACAGAAATATTCCGCCAGTCCTACCACAGGGACCGAATGAAAACCGTAAAATAAAATCCTCTTCAAACCGTTCATAGCAGTTATATCTATTTTCCGATTAAAAATATTATTTCATCCATGAAAATCCTTCCTCGTAAATCCTTTCAATTTGCCTTGCGACCGACTGATTTTTCTCTGCAAAAATTGCGAGAAAACCATGCGAAATGGATGAAAATGTAAAACAGCATTTTAAAAGCAGAAAAAGGAGAACTTACCCATCCGGAAAACAACCCACAAATCTGCAATTACAAGCGGACTACGTGCATCCTATTTGCACTCGAGGTTGTTCGTATTTAAAGGCAAATCGCAAGATAACGAGCACTCGCTAATTAATCGGCTCTCAGAGTCTGAACAAGAGTCCTATAAAAAAAAGTGAAAAACCCAACTCGAAGCGATACAAAAGGTTTCTTTTTTCGCTATTGCAGCGCTGCAGACATTCAGCTCGTTGAATGCCATCGGGTATGGGGTGGGAGAACCGGTGATTCGTTAGGATTTTTCAAAACGCGGTAATACTGTTTGTGAAATTGTTCGAGAATGTGAATGGGATGGGGGGGGGGGGGGGGGGGGGGGTTGAGAGCGGAACCGCTGGAGCGAATGGGTGGAAAATGTTCCGCAAAATGGAGTTCTCTAAGTTTGTATATTTATTTGCATACACTTGTTCAAATACACTCTGAGTGGTACATATGCCAAGCGTATGGTTAATTGCAATTTGAAATCAGATTAAGAACCTTTGATTGGTTTCGATGGGAAATGGTTAAATATTATTCGAAATGCAGTCCATAGATACGAGTATTCGAGTGCCTACCTATTTACAATGATGTGATGATATTTTTCGCAAATAAATAGATATTTGGAATTGAAGAACTTGGGGTAATTCGACAAAACGGCTTTTTCAAATGAAAAGCTTGAAGTCGTAGAGTGTGGGCAAAAGTGAACATTCAATTACTTTTTTCCGTAATTATTGTTGAACAAATCAGCCTTTTTAAAAAACCCAGCTTAACTTTACGCACCCACTTAAACGCCCTTACGCGGGGAAATGCGATTTATTTCAAAATTTTTGAACTTTAACAACGTTTCTTAAGGGCTGCGCTAATTTAAACGCGAAAATTTGGGATTATTTTAGTGAGCTCTACGCTTTTGCAGCAAATGTCATTTGGTTGTGGTGGAATTGTAAACAAAACCAAAAAGTGAAACTAATTTTTGTTTGTGCGTTCATTTTTAATGTTTTGTAATTTTGCAATTATAAAATATAAATTTTATTATATTTCTTTATATTTATATTTTTACTTAGTGGTTAGTGTGTTGGACTACTAAGCGAGGGATCCCAGGTTCGAATCCCGAGAAAACCCAAATTCCAACTCAAGGTTTTTTTCCACTGCGCCATTTGTTTAAAAAAAAACATAAACAATTGTATACGTTTGTAATATTATTTCTTCTCCTTCAGTTTTGCTGCTTGTAGTTGTAGGAAATGTTTCAGGATGTGTGCGAATATGTCTACCTGTGGCCTAGATTTTTTGGTGGTTGGTGGAATTGGATGAGGAATATTTGGATAGAAACACTCGTAGATTTACGATTGAGGGTTTGATATTTCAGCAGTCCCTAAAAAGAAATTTCGCAACCGTGCCCGATAATTTGACTTTTTATTATGTAAAATGATTTTGCTTACAAAGCTTATCTGTCAAAAACAGCTGATGATGATTGATTTTAAAGCAAAAAGTAATACACTGAAAATAAAATACCAGGTGATATTGACAAAATTCAATTGTTAAATTTCAACGAAAATTGCTTTGTGTAACTGAAAAAAGAATGAATGAAATTTATCGAAATGAAATTTATCAACACAACTTAGGTTTATCAATTTGAACGATATTTTGTCAAACTCATAAAAATGTACTAAAAACTACTTTGTCAGATTGTATTAATTGAACAATTTTATTGTTGCATTAAAGAAGTTTTTTGAAAAATAACTTTTGTGAAATTGACAAAACTTATGCAAAAATTATAAAAATACCTACCACAAACAATCTGTTGAAATGAACATTTGCTTGCAGATTTGACATACATTTTGTTGAATTAACATTTCAATGCAATGTTTTTGCTGGCGTCATTTATTATTTGACACGCGAAGTAAAGTAGTTTGTTAATGTGCATAAAAATTCCCTAAAAGAGTGAGTTCAACATTTTAAAAGTAAATAAATCCGTTTATGGATGAGTACAGAAAAAATGGAAGACATGTGAACAACCCCTTAGATATAAATAGGTAAGAATTGCAATTTGGTAATATAGGATTGCTTAATAAGTATTTTATTGCCGGAAATTAAACAGATCAAATTTGACTTCAACGCTATAATGTTCCCGGATTTTTAAACCGAAACTAAAAGAGGCAAAGTTGTCGGTGTTTAAGGTATAGCTGATCTTTTTATTTTCAAGTTAGATAAAGGCATTTGGTAGCATTGTGTATTAAAAGTAATAGCCTCTTTTTAATTTTTTATTTTATTACGCATATTATGATATTTTCTATGTTGTCCAGTAAAAATATAGTAATGTAATTTCTTCAGTTCCTTTTTTTTAATAATTCTAATTGCTAAACTTATTTGTTTGCGCAACATTTATTAACACCTTATGCTATCCACATAACAATTTATTTGTTGAATCAACAAATGAAAATTATGGAACTGGGATAATAATTCTAAATAACCAGCAATATTCTCATAGATTCAACAAAAGACAATTGTAGTATACTGACAGATTATTTCTGTAATATCAACAATATTTGCTGTTGATTTGATAAAATGACAAACAATTTTGATGGTATTAACAATTTTTCGTGTTAATTTAACAAAAAAAATCTTCACCGCAAAATCAGCAGCATTTTGGTAAATTTAACAAAAAATTTTCATACAAATAAATAAACAATTTTTGTTACCTACTAACTGTTGTATAATGAGAGGAAGAGATATCCAGTAAAACGACCACTCGCTTTGAGGTTTGAGTTACAACTGTCTTTATTATAATTGTTTGACATTTCTTCTGTCTATGAATAGAGTGCGTTCACACAATATAACACTACGATAACAATTTTTTTGTTATCACAACAATTTGATAGAAACATTTTGTTGGACGTATATTGACAAAAAAAAAATTGTTGAATCAAGCCTCATTTTTATCAAATACTCTTTTACAGGGTTTTATTTTCAGTGTGGATTTCATTGTTTTCTGTAATAGTTTATTGAAATTCTTACTTTTTTGGACACAAAACCTCGTTTAGTAAAGTTTTATTTTTACTGGCCATCACTGTTCATATACCTACTTGCAAATAAACGTTACGTGGATGTTTTAGTAACGAAATCCATATACGAAATCAAAATTCGAATAAGAAGCTACACCACCACCTTGATCTAAGTTAGGACACATAACTTTGCTGACACTCTTTTTGGAATATTGAATAAGTGCTCTCAACTATAGGCGTTTTCTTTTTTAGTTCAGAGCACAACCTGAACTATTACACAAAAAGTTTGTGTTTCTTTTTTAGCTCAGACACATCAGAGCTCAGAATTTGTGTTTCCTTTTTCGTTCAGAGCACGATCAGAGCGCGCTCTATGAGCTCAGAAAACATTGACTGAACAGGCTGAGTGAAAAGCGGATTACACACTTCCGGTCGCATTTGACAGAAAAAAAAACAGGATAAGCAAAATAGTTGAAATGGCGGACGAACCTTGTTGTTCTGGAACTGAAAATTAACTAATTTAATAAATAACAATTAATTAATACTAAATTTTTAACAACTATGTGCTCAAGTGCATTTCTGACTGCGTGATCTACAAGGTGGACAAAAAGAAGTCACCGGATGTTGTTTGGCTCTCATTTTTTTTCTGAATGAAAAACTTCGATTTTGTTTTTCATTATGTTTTTTTGAACCTTTACAATTTTATTGGTCAAGTCGAGAAGATGATATCGGCCAAATGGGCGCCGTCACAATTGATTGTCATACGGGCTCGTTTTATAGCAATGGGATGTATGACAACAGTGGACGGTGCGCGCGTTTTTTCTGTCGCAATTGGACGAATTAGAACTGGAGGACATGTGGTTCCAACAGAAAGGAGCTACGGCACACACTGCGCGAGCCACAACCGATATTCTGTAGGCGGCGTTGCCGGGTCGCCTCATCTCTAGTATTCACTGGTAGAATCTTTGGAGGAATAGATATATGAGACGGCTCTCATCAGCAAACGTATAAATTTGTCGAACCAAACAGCGCATTGAAATGTAAAACAAAAATACAAAGGACAGTTGGATAGTGTAGAACCTTAAGGCACTTCAGCTTTTAAACTTTTGTCTACGTAGTAATAACCTGCAAGTCTCGGATGATATCACCCGCCTTCTCAGTGAAAGTGAAGCAATTAAGACTTCATTTTGATTAAACGTCAAAAAATTGCACATCAAACTTTTATGTGAAATGGAACCTCAACCAACTTGGAGTGGGGAAATTGGAGAGAGTGGGCTAAAGATCGACCTAACTTAACAGTTTTATTGTTAAACGATCAGATCCAGAGGTTATATAATATCTTTAGAATAGACTGTCAGCTTCCCTGCATCTACCTGATTTTTCCAGAAAAATTCTAAAAGAAAATCCTCTCACGAGCGCTTTTGTCCTCACTGTCAGTGAATTCGTGTGAATGATGGCCGCATAAAGAAATCGCAGAGCTTTTGTGAAAAGATTAGTTATACTTTTGCGGTGGCCATTTTGGGAGAAGTTTTTAGAAACTGTGTAAATAGGGTGGAGTTAGGCTCTGTTAAGCTGGATTTTTAAAGCATGCGCGGGAGTGCGGTGGTAATGACGCTTCTTTGACCTATGCAAATATAAATAATTCGAAAACCTATGCGCCCCAGGGAGCTTGTGGGCAAATTTACCGTTTTTGCTCTCAGCCGACGGTTTTATATTATATAGTGTTTGGTTTTAACCGTAAATGTTCCCTTAACATGTCGACGGGGACTTTTAGTCGCCATGATAAGCTATTTTCATCAGGCGCTTCTTCATAACCTCAATTAGAGTCCCAAACAATATGAAAGGGAATGTAATTAACCCAGAAGATAACTGAGACAAGGGAAGGAAAGAGAGTGCAAGACGGCGGCTGTATTTCGTATGTACTCTGTGTTACAGATTGCAAGTACCTACATCAAGTGAAAGTGGAAAAACTGATTTGGATTTGACTCGTCATTCAAAAAAATAATAATAAACAGCGATTCAGCCTTCAAACTCATTCGAAAACTGAACTCATACAGGCTAGTTTACTTAATGCAACACATAGTAACAGTAGGTGGTATATAGTTGGATTCCATATCTCATTCAAAATTATATAAAAGATTGTAAAGGAGGTTTTTTTTGCATTGGTTCTGTTTAAAAGTAAACCTACGTTTGAGCAAAAGCACCTTGCATCCATCACTCAATGCAGTGCGATTCTAAAACACATTTAATACTTGATACGTAACAATATTTTTTTTTATTTATAAGAGCATAGCTACAAATTCGCTTGATCCTTTTATCCACAATACTCAATACTCATATCACTTATTCACATCTCTATTTCAGTAAACAAGTGCTTGCATTATTCACGACAATTTACATTGTGCCACCCCTTTAGATTGATGACATGCCACCGTGTCAAGGGTGAACCGCACTGCAAGTGCGGCGGCTGCCCGAGAATCCACCCCCCTTGAATTGGCCAGCAAGCCACCTTCATCGCCTCGGCGTAATCATCAATTGGTACTAAATTAACCGTAAAATACATGGATTTGTTACAACAAGTGCTCATTACAATCACAGACAATCATTTACAAACATACAGACTAATCCGTTGGCGGCGGAGTGAGGGAACAAATTCATTAGAGATGCTATCACAGGGAAATTATCTACGCTACTTAGAAATTTTACAAATTACAACCCCTTGTGAAAATGTTTATCAAACGAACAAATCATTACACTTGGGATGGGAGATATTTTGTGCAGGACTCCATACGCCCAAAGAGGAAGTAACGTGTTACCGCAAAATTACAGGGTAGACTTTATAAATTCTAGAAATTGATTGGCCCTTGTCGACATTGGATTGGATAATTGGATAGAAGCCGGAAAGATTTTATCTATTTCGCTGGCAGACGATATAATATTGTTTTGCACTTGACAGCAGCGTCAAGTTATTATAATTATAGTTAATTCAAAGATGAATAGCAAAATTTACGGAACTGAGGTAGGAGATCATGAATTCATGTGTGTAGTGTCCGATTGTCCATAAATTATACTTGAATGTGTCTAGTTCACATCTTTTTGTTGTTTTTTTGGTCATTAGGATTTTATTAACTTTTTTTAACTTAAATTTATTACAACAAATTCACCTTTTTGAAACTTGCAAATCGCTCTTAGTTCATCTAGGAATTCCAAGAAATATTTGTTTCTTCTGAAATAATGTCGGTGATTTTTTTATATAATATAAAAGGATCTATGAGCTGTACCAAGATGTGGATGTAGTCCAAAAGGCCAAAACACGTCGACTACATTGGCTCGGCCACATCGAGCGAATGGACAATAATGCTCCAGCTAAGAGGATCTTCGAATCCCAGCCGCCAGGGTCGAGACGACAAGGAAGACCGAACCTCCGTTTCAAAGAGCAAGCGGATGCCAGAGCCCTTGGTCTGGACAACTGGAAGGCTACAGTGTCTCGGGCAGAGACTCTTCACGGGTCGGGAGCCCGTTATGTAAGTATGTAAGTAAAAGGGTCTTTCATTAAGGACTTGACAACTTATTTTTTAAATAAAATGCAAACTACTTGAGATATCTGTAAAAAAAACATTTGGTTAAAATTACTTTCAAAACATTTATGAATGGAATTCGACTTCGTTTATATGTCCACCTCGGGAACGTTTGCAGCGGTCGATACGTTGAACCCAATTTTCGATGACTCGGCCGCACATTTCCACCGATATTCAATATTGGTTCAATATTGGTTTTGAGCTCCTCTAACGTCGCCGGCTTGTAAGCATAGACCAATGATTTAAAGTAGACCCATAAAAAAAGTCTAGAAATCACGGCCATTAGACGGGTCCGTTTCTTGAGATAACAAGTTCACCGAACTGAGACTTCAATAACTCGATTGTTGCACCCGCTGTGTGGCACCACATATCACTGATGTCCAATTCATGCAATTGCTCAAAGAAAAATCTTTCTAACATGTCTCTGTAGCGAATACCAGTGACAAATTTTGACTTAATTCGCCCAACGGTAATTATGACAGCTAAAACACAAAAAAAAATTAAGTTGCCAATTCAACGCGTTCGTATAACTAGTCTAGACAAATTAAGAAAGGTTTTGACATTTTACCTGAACTAGGTAGCCGAACGTCCCCATATTCACTAAATGAATGCGTTCCAAAATAGACATTTCACATCGTATCATAACACAGAGCAGCTGCCCACCAATCTTTTGTTTTTCTATTTTTAAGTGTTTTTGTTGTTCAATGTAATAAATAATAATTAGCTGAAATAAAAGAACGCGGTTAATGTAATAATTTGGCGTTCCTGAGAGTCATCATCTTTTTTCAAAATGAAGTAAGAATAAGGAAAGGGAGAAGATACCTTAATACATTTATATATAGGGACGGAGATGTTTTCAAACATCATGTTTCATGTTTCACTTCAAAACTAACTCCAATATACCGCTATAAGCCTAGTATGCTTCGCTGGCAAAGCTTAAATTAAGCGCCTCTCCAATGTTTCTCTCCACCACTTCGCTTAATTTTTACAGTGTTAGTTCCGTAAAAAAAACTGTGTTTGTAAAGTTAATTGACTTGCTACTGTTATTCGCTTTTGTTTGAAATTTTGTTGCGGATACCGATATTTTCTCTTATCTGTCAAAATTTAGCTGTGGAAAAATGTATTTTGCATTAATACGATTACTTAAATTCTGTAAAGATTTTTCGTACAGTGGCTAACAAATTTAGCTTGAACTGCGTACTGCTTGGCTTAACCGCTTTGCTAAATTTGTCTTTGGAGACATTTTTGTATGGCGGCTTAATTGAAGAGCGAGCAGCATACTTGTCTATAGAAAGAAAAAAATATTTTTAAACCCGCATTAATCCCATTTAAAGGGTTTTTGTTTTTGTGATCTTCTTTTTCTTTTTTTAATGGAAAGTAGGTATCGCAAGTGTGACATTTGACACAATAATGTAAAAGCACAGCTCAAATCTTCATGAATGGTTGCTTAATCTTGGTTGATGTACCGGTGACAGGGCTAAGTTGTATAACTCATCTTTCAATCGTTCAATAAATCTCAGCATCTGCTCAAAATATTAGGCAAACAATTAAGTTTGAGAGGTGAGTTCTAGCGCCGAAAAATTCTTCGACCATCGTACGGAAGGACAGCCAAAGAATTCAACTGAAGTGGGTACTGAATCCTTACTTAAAAAAAAAAAATATGTAAAGAGGCACTTAAATTAAAAAATATACATAACCTACGAAATGTTAGGCGTGGTTCAGGACTGTTGCACTGAAATAATAGAGTTGAGAGTGCTTGGCACGCTGATGGACAAATGTAGTATTAGATTAAAGAAACTACTAAAGATATCATACTATAATTCATCATCACCAGCTTTTAAAAGCCGCACCTTCAAGTGCAAAAACTATACCTCCAATAAAAAAGCCGTCGGCCATTGGAACTTTTTTCAATCCAATGTAAAATGCAAAAAATTGTTATATCGATAAAAAAAAAAAACAATTAATCTGTGAATCCTCAGGCCAATCCATTATTATAAGCAAAAGTCCTACAAACACTGATTTGCATTCATTTCCCGTTGTAATTTAAAATTCATTCGCTTGTATCTTTCGTTCACACAAAACACTACACTAGAAAAAAAATAAAACTCAAACTACAAAGGACGAAATAATTGTTTCTCAAAAGCCAATTTGCATTTGTTTTGATAGCAAAACTTTTCGCATTACTAATGATATCGAAATGTCGCCCGTTTACCCTCCCATAAAGACTTCCTTAACTAATGGGAAAATTATTTTCCGCACAAATCGCACCCTCACACTACCCACCACAATACAACAATTGTGCACAAAACGCTTCCAGTGAAATACCCAGTCGCATGCTTTATGCTTTATATAGGATATACTCGTATGAAACCACAAATCGTACGGAGACAATTCAATGCTAAAATGTTGTCTCCAGCTTTGGTGCATTTTGTGAGCGCGCGTATATATGTATACGAGTTTGCCTCAAGTGGCTTAGTGAACATCGGGTAAAGGAACATAAGTCGATAAACGAGGACAAATCACAGAAGTGTTGTTGAGCCAGTGGATATGGGTGGAGGGATAAATGTTCGCTCGTTATTGTGGCAGAGGATGTGGAAAACAAAACGAAAAGTCCTCAAGAGGGTGCAAAGGATAATGCGAAACCATCCCCTCAGGCTATTAGGTTTAATGATATTTTAACTTTTATTTAAAATCACACAACATTTCTACAGAAATGCGAAGTCATTTTGAGGACATTCAGTGTATGGGGTGACTTATTCGTGTCACTTGTCAAAAGGAGGCGCTTGACATTGTCAACGAAGGGTAGAAGAGTGCACGCATTTATGTTTTTAAATTTGCCGGATTATTGTGATATAAACAGATTGCACGAAAACTCCAACCGAAGTTAGATATATACATTCTTCGTCACAGATCGGAGTATACCCGCGGCAATTAGTGGGTAAATTTGTTCCTCTTCCTCGTCTAAAATTTGGAAAACCAAACCGTACCAGTTATGTTCTAGGTTATAGTCGCAAAATAAGAAAACATTTGTATTTTTTACTTCTCGCAAGGTATGGTACTCAGGTAAATTTTTGTATTTATTTGGCTGACCGTCTGACCAGATTGGGCAAAAAATTTGGCTTTCTTTTCGGGTAAATGCATGCCCAGTATATGTCTTGAAGGTTAGAGTACGAAAAGAGGTCAGACGGACTCGCAACCACTCACTTTAACCTTGCAAATAAATACATAGGATGTCCCATAATTCACGCTAAATGTAATTTTAATGGAAAATACAGATTTTTAATTAGAAAGCTTAAATCTTTTATTGATTCATAGGGTACTGGCTGACCCGGCGAACTTCGTACCGCCTAAAATTTATTAAATTATTAAACATCCCTTATGATAGTTGAACATCTCTATTGAACGACTGAAACGCGATTGTCCAAAAACACTGTGCTTAACGATACAGTCCATGATCGTTCAAATCCGTTGAGCCGTTCTTGAGTTTTTACCCGACTAACCCTAAGCAATTGATTTTTATATAAATAATGTGGACAAACAACAAAATGTACTGAAATTCATGTTTTTTTCACGCACGCACAATTCACACATACGGTTTCCAAATTCAACCAAACTTTACAAAAATGATATATAGACCAATACCAAAGATGTGTAAGAGTTTGGTTAAAATCGGTAGATGCGTTAAGGCGTGAAGCGGCGACAAACGAACACAATTTTAAGGCTCGATTTTTAATATGGAATAGCACATTAAAGAAATGGCCGCCACGGCCTTGCTGGCAAGTGCATACCCTTTTATTGAATTTTTTTATGACCGTTTCGCATAAATATGACTGGTGGTGGTCGTGGGCTTGTTTGCATAGACCTTTGGCTTCAAACAAGCCCAAAGAAAAAAATCCAATGGCGTTAAATCGCAAGATCTGGATGGCCAATTCTGATCGCAAAAACGGCCGATTACACAATTAGGAAATAACTCATGCAGTAGGTAATTGAATTGTTTCTCTGACATGGAATGTGGGACCGTCTTGTTAAAACCTCATTTTGGTCACATCCATATCTTGTAACACCTTTAATTGTTACTGAATGGTCCGATAATGCCTCCAGCCCAAAATCTGCACCAAACAGTCAGTCGTTGTGAATGCATTTGTTTCTCAACAATTACTCGTGGGTTCTCTGAACCCCAAATACAACAATTTGACGATTAACGAAGCCATCAAGATGAAAATGACGGCCATATTTTGAACGAAAATTGCGGACTGTAGCTGACAAACCTTCATTATTTTTAAAATATTGCTCAACAATGAAAATGCGTTGTTCTTTCGTATAGCGCTTCATTTTTACTAACCCCGAACTGTCAGCTGTCACATTGTTACCTTTTTTGCGTTGGCATCACCATACTATTAAATGGCGCAAAATTCAAATTTTAATTACGGGACACCCTTTAGTTCGGTTGCCCAATTTAAATTCACTGGCCTCGATGCTATCAGAAGATCTCAATAAAGGGCGTATCACTATCAATTAGACAAATGATCATATTGACTAAATTTTAAATTTCTGCTAACCACACCAACCATCATCATCGACAAAAGACCATTTACATTAAATTTATGTCGTTTTCCATTGGGCAAAAAGAAGCGTCCACACCAGCGCTGCCCCCTTGCTACAATTGTTGTACTACATTTTGTTGGTCACAAAAGTGAGTACGTACAATTATTAATTGCGTACTTTGTACTACAATTGCTCACACTTCAAAAATAATACTGCAGTTCAAGGAATTAGTCAGGGATCAGGGAAATGTACATAATCCGCCTGAATCCTTACTGACATTTGCAAAAACTTTACTTTGTTTATCGCTGTAAAACAGTAGCGCGTCTAGCGCGTCAGTATTTTTGGAACATGCATGGAGTTGGCTACTAGCAGTTCATATTATAATAAGCCAATACGTAGGGAAATACCTACTTTAAGCGTCCTTCCAAGTTGGGATATTCGTTTTAATGAAAACTGAAAGCATTCGAAAGGAATAGATATCTACCTACTCTTGTTTATAAAATAAAAATTTCCGTAAGATCTGCTAACTACGCCGCCCAACCTGAGCATGAGCACGAGCAGAGTGTCTGTCTGAAACACTAAAGCTGACCAAATGCACTTACGCCTGCGGTGGTTTGGTTTCTAACACAAAATTTCAGTCTTTTTCTTTTCATCTCGAACCGGTGGTCTGTGATGCGAAGATTTTCTTTGCTGGGGCATTATTTCACATTCTCTTATTGTAGCTGAACCATTGTAGTCGAAGCGTTTTGGGGTGTTTTTGACTTCCACCGCAAACTTTTAGAGTTGAGGTTTGCTATTGAATTTTTTCCCCCATTCGCCCTCCTCGCACGCTGGATCATAAACCGTCAAATACTTTATTCTTTCATTCGGATCACCTCACCTCTCCACACCATGAACAAGAACTATGGCAGAGGACCCGACCAGGTGTCCAAACAGACCGCAGACTGAGCTTGTGCTGTAAAAAAAAACCGTGTGTAAAGCAGATACTGTGAACGTGTCGCCAATTCGGAGTTTGCCGGCTCGATTTTTTGCCGTCCGTCCGAATAGTATGCTAGGAGCCTCTAGGGTCGGTCAATACTTTGCCATCGCATTTCGGGCAGCCACCATAGGCTCCACTTAGGAGTTCATATAAAACTATCCCACGATAACCTTTTTAGGTGCCTCGATGGTGTACAAATAGGACTTGCATGTTTGGATATAAGATACTTACTTAACTTAGGGACACAAGCGAATGGAGTCCATATATCTAAGAAGGTACATCCGAACTTGTAGTTGCTGTTCGTAGAATGCATTTTCCTTATATTGTGCGATGAGAGGTTCTGCTTACTTCTTGCAAAGTTTAAAGAAAAGAATAGTTTCGAATAGTTTTGTAACCGATTTTATTATTGTTTTTTTTTCGAACATTATATTGCACACCAAAATCGGAAGAAATTACTTACTACCCTTATTTACATAATTTTTACACTCGAAACCTTATTCTGCTTCTGCTTATTGTCATTTTACAAAGGACACCCGTGCACGTAGCTAACGTTTCGGAATATTGCAGCCGCTGCTGCTGATGTGAGAAAATTGCAAGGATTAGCAGACGAAAACGATGACAAAGACGTCGGACAACATCCAAGCGTGCCAGAGTTTGCGTGGTCACCGGAGAACTCTTTCTCCAAAGATGCTTGATGGCGCAGCTGTTCTAATCTCAACTGATTTTGGCGCTTCCATTTTGTTCTGCAATTAATTATGAGATTAGATCGTAAGAAAAAGTGAAAGCAGACGTTGGACTTACCTTCGATTTTGGTACCAAGTTTTCACTTGGGTCTCCGATAGATTTAAGGTATCAGCGACATCACTTCGATCGGCCACTGACAGATACTTTTGGCATCGAAATTTTCTCTCCAAGTATGCCAGTTGTGCGTGGGTGAATGCCGTTCTTCGGCGACGAGGTTTCCGACCTGATTTTGATAAATTCGATTTGTGATCGTTGGAGCTGTGACCTTCGGGCGATGAGAGGTTGTTTGAATCAGCACTGGACTCGTTGCCGAGTAAATTTCTACTCTGCAGGTGAGGGCTGTTAAATGGCATATCGTTGTGGCAGTTCATTATGCCAGACTCGGGTGACGAACGGTCCTCGATGTCGATATCTGTATTGTCATCTGATATATCGGAATCTAGAATAGAAATTCAAAATTCCGTTTTAATAACAATCTGTGATCTAAAACTACTAATGAGCTGTGTCTTTTATTAAGGAAAAATAAATATAATCGAATGGGTTAAGTCTATTTAATAAAAGTATACTAAACAGATCAAGAACCACCGAAGGAGATTGTAAGTGCAACATTCTCGATGGACCGTTAACGTTTAACCTATTTAGTTATATACATGAGTATAGTCCTTAAGTCGTGAAATTTCACAGTTTATTCACAATTCACAATATTAAAACGCGTTCCCCGAAAAAGTCAATAGAAAATTCTTCCATACTTAACCTCAAAATCGAAATGCCACTGCAAATATTTGTTGCATGCTTCCTAGGCTTCGAGAAGGTATTCGACTCAGTATTGTTTACAAATCGAAACAGCTACGTTTTCCTAAATCTCTGCTCTGCAACATATTAACATTCGAACAACCCCAGCTCAACTATATTATATGGGGACGCTGGAAATTTTTGAAAGAAACCTCTTGCGGATATGCACCAGGGCTCCACTACGATCCAATCCGGAAGAAAAACATCAGTATACGAGAACAAGACTCTAAGAAGAAGAAGAAGAACAGAAGGAGATATTCCCAAGAGACACGGCCAGGCCAACCTTACCCTTCTACGAATCGATCTAATAACCCACCATCGAGGATAATATCAAGATGATAAACCACCTAAAAAATAAAAAAATCGGGATCCGGTCGAAATTTTGCTTTCAAAATTCTGGTTTGCAAAATTCTGTCTTCAAAAATTTTGCTTCACGAAATTCTGCTTTACTTGCCTACATAAAAAATAAAAATTTTAATTTATAAAACATTAAAAATTATTTATTTTTAGATTTAAAATAAAATCAAAATTAAAAAGAAACAAGAAAAAAATTAAAAAAAAACAATATCTATTGGAAAAAATAAAAAAATAACGCGAAATTGCAAAAAAACAGCAGTCAGAAATTACAACTTTTATTGATTATAATTTGTTGTTTGTTTTCTTTATATACTTTATTTCGGCAGCATAAAAGGACAGCCGAAACGTTGTTTAATCAAAATTCCTTCGACAAGCTACTCGGTAGGATCTTCGAAAACTCTAAGACCATTTTCATATGATGTCCGTTGCAATAACTGTTGCGCTGCGATTGATGGTTTGGTGGACAGACAAGGACTTTCCCTCAGTCTTCTTAAAATATATCAAAAACAGTGTCGCTTATTTTGTTAAATTCGTATTTCTATAATAAAAATAAAATAAAACCGTATTTTTAAAAAATACCCACGACGTCTTTTATTTTGCTCCCATTAAAATATAAGTTTACAAAAAAAACTAAGAAAAGGGGACTTAAAATTAAAAAAAAAAGACAAATTAAAAGAGAAAATGTTCTCTCCATCTCTGCTTCACAATATTCGGCAAACAATAAAAATAGATTTGGAAAATGTTAAAAAGCACGCGCACCATTTTTGTTCGCAGAATCTTAAAAGCCGAAATTTGAAAGGCGGAATTTTGTAAAAAGAGTTTTGACCCAGAGCCTCTTACGCTCTTAGAAGGACGTTTAAACCGACACGTTATAAAATTTCGATTCTTTCTTAGTATTTAATAGATTTACACTTTTTTAAACAAAAAAACCGAACGAGTGATAAGGCCCTACTGTTATCATTTTCAATCTTAACACTAAATATTTTGTGGGTCACAATGGGTCACTGTCACTAGATTGACAGTAAACATATGATTATAAGTATCACGCATTGTCTTTATTAAGTGGTTGATTAAAATATTTAGCTTTTCGCAAGGCCTCCACACTTCCCAAAATACATTTTTTTCAATAAACAAATATAATTGCTAAATTGTCGCTAGGTAACTGTAAGGTCAAATATTAATGTTGAGAAAGTCTTTTTCATCTCGGGCTAAATTAGCTAAATTAATCATTCCTATGTCATTTTGAAGAGGAGTGCTGCCCTACCATCCAAAATGACGGTATTAAATTTCGTAATAGAAGCGAATTTAAATACCCTTTTATTCAGTATGAGCGTTAATACAGTCAAAGTCGATTATAACGACCTTCAAGGGACTGACGATTTTGGTCGTTATAAGCGATAGGTCGCTGTAACCGACATCAAGGTGCATACGTAAATTAATCTGTTTTCAATTTTTTTATACCCTCCACAGGAAGGTATATTCACTTTGCCCATACATTTGTAACGCCAAGAAGGAGTCACCGGAGACCTCATAAAGTATATATATTATGAATCAGGATCACATTCTGAATCGATTTAGCCATGTCCGTCTGTCTGTCTGTCTGTCTGTCTGTCTGTCTGTCTGTTGAAAGCACGATAGCGCCCAAAGTAATTTACGTAGGTGAACGAAATTTGGTGAAAGGACTTCTTTTTATCGGCGTCAGGTTGGTATTGAAAATGGGCTATGTCGGTCAAGTAGTTCTGGTACCTCCCTCACAAAACCAATTTTGCATGACTTGTATGCAGTGGAGGGTATCAAAGCATCGGCCAGGCCGATGATAACACTTTTACTTGTTTTAGTTTTTATTTGTACCAGACATGTACATGTACATGTACGTACATACGAGAATTATTTACAAACTACATATGTATGTACATTTATTATTTATTAATAAAAAAAGTAGAAATATCTGATTGTTTAGTTTTTGTTGACATGAATTTTTTTTCAATTGCTTTTTCCATCAATACAATATTTTCTGTAAAATTGTTGTCACCAAGATCATTAAATAAACAGAATGTACTTAAAGTTCGTACAGAATTTAGCGCTTCCTCGATTGTTGGCTTAACAAATCCTATTTCTGAAGAAAAAAAAATGTTTTGTTGCATTTTGACCGAGAACATAGCTGTCGCACCAACAGCTGCGTCGATCTTAGTCGTTATAACCAATATTTTATTTCAAAACAACGAAAAAAATCGGTCGTTGTAAGCGATATGTTCTTGTAAGCGATGTCGTTGTAAACGATTTGTAATTCAATGGGTTTATAATGGAGCTCAGCCGGGACCTAAGAATTTGGTCGTTATAACCGATGCCGTTGTAAGCGATTTTGACTGTATTTACAAATTAATTTTAGTAAATTATAAACGTTTTCAGATTTTATTCGTTGTAATACAGCAAAGCAAATGGTTAAGTCTGGCAAACACAAATTTGTACAATGAGATGCACGAAAATGAAAAATAATGCATTTTTATTTTATTTTATTTTATTTATTTTTTAAAAATGTACATTTCTCTTATTTTCTCTTTATTTCTTTCAACGCAATTTTTATTGCGTTTTACATGTGTTTTACCACATGTGCTTGCTTTTTGATTGGTTTAATTTTTTCAATAGTTAGCAAGCAACGAATTAATGCTAACTAAAAAATATTTTTTATAATAGTTTGGGATGTTTCCAATAATTTCTTAAGAGTCTGTTCACTTAAGTTTGGACGGCTCATAACTGAATACCTTACCAATTATGTTCAAAAGTACTGAGCTGAGGTCAATATTTGGATGAAACCAAACCCCTTATCGACGTCTTTAAAAAAGTTGTTCGTTCCCCGAGAATGGCAATCTCTAATAAAACACGGTTTTATATTTTTCTGCAATAAATTCAAATTTTATCGGCTTCCAAGTTTATATTGGCAAATAGAAATTTAAAGACGGAAGCGATAGGTTCCTAAAACACTAAAGGATTCCTATGTGAGATTTAAAATTAATTACTAGAGTCCGCCTAGTGGTAGAAATTCTACCACTAAACTGACTTGTCTTTGGCGCAACATATTGGAAAACAAATTACACACGGCATTGCATCTCTTGAAAAAGTTGTTCTTAACTATTTGACTACGCCTATTTATATATAAGATTCTTAAATGAATTAGCGAGCTACTATTCACATTTTCAAAAATTTCACATGCTAATGATTCAATTGTGAATTTTAGACCAACAACAAGTTTTGATTTCCATCATCAGCCTACGCAAAATTCAAGACATACAAATAAACTGTGTTCCGCTTTTTTAATAATTTGAAAGCGATCTTATGACGATACAAATGCGGCCCATAAATCAATCGTGAAATATTAGAAAACAAAGTAAAGCGTACTATAAAAAGTACCGAAAATTGTGTCCGATTAAACGATCGGCATTACTGATTTCCATATGATATTTGGCTAGTTTGTGAAAACTGAATTCTGCGATGACAACAAAAGTAATAGATTCTAAAAAAAAAAAATTGTCGGACTTAGAAATGCGTTTTAAATAGTAAAACCCAACCGCACATTAAAGCATATCGTACGTATGTATTAACATTTAATTGCTTTATCAACCATAGCTCGGCGGGCCCCATAATATTCCAGAAAATGTATACTACCATTATACTACTCATTAACATCCAACTGTGTTCCATTAAAAAACTTGACTCGTGCAAACGCTTACCCGACCTCACTTGAAGGGTATTATTTTTAGCAATTCTGAAATGCTACGTACATCCCAGTCATATCATTACCGCAAATAGAAATCAGAAAAACGTGTGTCCTATTATTACGCACAACATATTCGAAGATAGCTCAGCATCCCGAACAAAGCTCTAAATGTATCTCCAGTGGGCGTCGTCGTGCACTCCAACTGTTCCACTTATCTTCAATTCGAACAGAAAAATACATTAAAATCATAAAAAAAGGATTCATTCAATTTCCAATTGATGTGAGTATCAAGCATGTCCGCCGGAGATAACCCACCCGCCGATTTGATTCACGTGCTTCCTTCGATTGCTTCCTGATTGAGTTCTCCGCCACCACACCGGCAGGAACAGGAACTCACGTATGGGTTAAAACGGTGTGGGCCGACGGCAATGGGGTAGCAAACAATTCTTGGGAATTGTAAGGACATTTATGCATGTACAACCTATACACACATTCGTAGGTACTTATGGGAGATTTTTTTTCTTCCGATTTCTTCTTCTGCATTTGGAATTGGACGGAAAGTCACGACAAGTTTTTATTGAAGAAAATAAAACAAAACATACCTACTCGCACAATCCCCGATAGATTTCGTTTAGCATTGCCATGTATGCCATCGTAAGGATGGAAAAGGACACTTGAACGTCAAACTTGTGCAAAGATGTGTATTTTCAGAATTTCTACGAGTACATATCCTTTAGCAGTAATTGGGATGCTGTCGATTGCTACTTGTCACATATAATGATTCAATTTCTCCGGGTGTTTAATACAAGTGGGAATTAGTGTGTCGGAATTTGGAATCTTGTTTTTTTTTTAAGCTAAGAATGTTTACATTTTATGAGCCTTACTACGTCTTTAAGTTAGACATAAATTAGTTAGTTGGTAACTTACATAAATCTAAGTATAAATTTAATTAAATGCTATATTTTTTTAACTTAAAAATGTTTATATTTTATGAGCTACCAAAAAATTAAATTCTAGCACTCGCAGTAACTCCTGTAGGTACTAGGTTCGATATCTAAAGCACAAATGTATCATCAGGTTTATTTTTCCAATGCAACACTTCGCCTGAACTTCTGAGTTCTGACCAACATCCTTTACTTGAATTTTGTGTGGCTAAGCCGATAAATCTATGCGAATTTATTGAATTTTAAATACAAGGTGGGCCAAAAGAAGTCATCCGATGTTGTTTGGCTCTCATAAACTTCGATTCTCTTTTTTGATTATGTTTATACCTTTAGAATTGTATTGGTCAAGTCGAGAAGATGATATCGGCCAAATGGGCGCCGTCACAATTGATTGCCATACGGGCTCGTTTTATGGCATTTTTCATCACTTCGGTGAGAACTTCGGGCGACAGATTCTCGCACTCGTGTCGAATGTGTCCTAGGGCTTGTTCACGTAAACACGGGACTTCAAAAAACCCCGGAACGGTTAAATCGGGCGATCTTGCGGGCCAGTGCCAATCGCCAAAGCGAGAGATAAGGCGACATGTCCTCCAGTCCTAATTCGTCCAATTGCGGCAGAAAAACTCGGTTAACATGGCCCTATAGCGCGCAACGTCCACTGTTATCGTTTGACCAACGGCGTTCTCGAAAAAAAAATACTGACCCGATGACTCCTCCAGCGTGAACAGCGTACCATGCAGTAACTTTGAGCGGGTGTAATGGCCCCTCGTGCATTACTCGTGGATTTTCGGTGCCCCAGAAGCGATAGTTTTGCTTGTTCACGTACCCGCTGAGGTGGAAATGAGCCTCATCGCTCATTATGATTTTGGTCGGAAAATAGTCCGCACTTCGTCCTCGAGATTGAGGATGGCTTGGGCGTAGGTTACACGCGTTTGGCGGTCGACAGGCAGCAGCTGATGCACGGACTGGAATTTGTACGGGAACATGCGCAAGTCTTTGACCAAAATTCGCCTTAGGGACGACCGGCTGATGTATTTCCGGCGACAGCTCGACATCCTCGTCAACAGCGGCGATATTCTCGGCACAACGGGCACTCCGGGGCCGGCCACTCTTGGCAACGTCTCGTGTGGTCCCATACTCTTCAAAGTTGGTGGCCAAACGGCGCAGTGTTTGCGCAGTCGGTGTCGGACGGCCGTGGAATCGGCGAACACTACAGACGAATTGTTACGCAAAAAAATAGACACGATTATTTCGCGTTCTTGGGGAGTGTATCGCTCCATGGCTTGTTCACTTGTATACTACATCTGTCTAGTCCACAAATGGCAAAACAGATTTGACATTGGCGGCCATTTGCAAAAATAGAAGCATCTTCTAATAGGTTGATCTTTTTCGGTCCACATTGTATTTAACTTCTCAATGAAAACTTTCGAAAAAATTAAATGCCAGTGTAAAAATATATATTAAGGACATTTTATTACTGTAAAACAAGTACCCAAAGCCAATAGATATGTGTTGAGTGTTGTCTCAAATAAAGTTTGATAAGTCACGTTTATTTTCACACTAATGCCGGTCGTCATTCATAAATTTATTGTGTAAAATAGTTGCACACATAAACTTTCAAATTCGTACACTATTGCACAAACTCGTGTATTTCATTTTTGAGCAACGTGATAGCATCTACTTCATTTATTTTTTTGTATGCATCTGCTACGTGGCAACTTATTTCTACTTCGTTTGACTCAGTTTTGCATAAGGATCAAAATTTCATTTAATATGTGTTGTATTGTTGTATTGCAAGTAAGTTACAGAGTTTGTGGCTGTGCTGGAAGATTTTGAACCTCCTCAACAATTAGTACTATATTTTTGTAAATTTAAATATGTTTCGGAGGGCGACTTCTTAAAAAAACTGATTATAAATTAAATTCAAAATATTATAGTATTGATTAATATTAATTTTTTTATTAGTAATGTGTGAATTTTATTTATCATTTAGAGGAAAACTTACTTGAATTGAATTGAGTTGAATGAAACAAAAAGCTCCTTTCTTTATTCAAAAGGTAAAATGGGTTAAGTAGATTTTTCACATTTTTCAGGAGAGCAATTTTAAACTTAAACAAATTCGTGTAAATAAAACTACTTTGAGTAGAAGGCTGCATTTTACTACAGAATTAAGACGTTATTTCAAATGCAATGTTCTTACTTTTATTGAGTTAAGTCGTTGTAACAGAAGAAAAAATAGTTTCCCTGGGTAGATAGAAACAAGGTGATTACACCAAACTGTAGCTAAATTTCTCATTTCAAATATTTAAAAATACTCTTTTTATCTTAAATCGACTTAAGCCACTCTACCTTTTGAGTAAAGCTATTTATCTTAAAATAAACTAATGTACTTACGTACGTCTATTAATTTGTAAAACTTATTTGTTAAAAGCTGTAATTGTTAACAAGTCAATGTTATGTCTTCGTTCTGAATATGATTTTTGTTTTTTTTTTGCATGTTTTTTATATATTTTTTTTCATTATCTGCTACACTTTTTTAAAATCTACTTCGTTTTTTTTTTGCCGATTTGCTACACATTCTGGGCTCAACATTGGCAGCCCTGAACGTGATTAAAATTGAACATTTTGTTGAGATCTCGCTTTTTTGTAATTGTTTCGGAGCACGAAGAACTCCAAAAACGAGACAAAATGCCAGTTCTAAGCAATTTTTAAAGCAATACAAAATATTTGGTCAGTAAGAATACCCGAAAAATTTCAATTGTACTTTAACGAAACGGAAACCATTTTTCTTTCTGCTCTCCTGTAAAATTGTTAAATATCAATTACGCCCCTTTGTGTTTCAATGGACGAAATGTCAGAGAGATTAACTGTCAAGAAGCTTCTCAAATTCAGTTCTGACTCGACATAAAAGGATGACAAAAATAAAAACTCAAACAAAATGAATGGTTGTGAGAAGCTAGGCCATGAGCTATGAGCAGTACATGAGGCTTGTATTAACAAAATAAGGGCAGGTGCAGAAATAGGCGCTTTCACAGCTTTTATGGAGGAATCTCGTTGGTTCAAGCCAAGGTCTATCAAAAACAAGGTACTCTGTTCATTTTATATTTTCAGTACCTACAGGCCTTATGGGAAGCTCTTTTTTCTACCAATGGTGCCTGTAGATACTCTCACGGCACTCAATCACAATAATTGCCACTGCAACAAAAACCAAGCCAAGCTCACTATAGCAACCATGTGAGAGCTTTAAAATGGAGACAACTTATTAAAATCCATAATAAATAGTAAGGGTGAAAGGCAAATAGCCTATCTTCCCTGTACTGAAAATATAAATTGAACAGAGTATATCACTTTATATTCGCTGTTCCAATTTCCTACTGAAATTTTCTGTTGAAATTGCAACTGAGATAAGGCCCGTGTGACATTACATTTTTTTTTGCATTTTTCATGCTTTTAAAACAAAAGTAGAGCAGATAGAAAAATTATACAAATGCATACATACCCGATTGAAGTGAGTGCATACACAAAAACCCTATCAGAAAAACTGTTTTGAAAATGTATTCAAACTACATTTTTCAGTTGCTGGCAGTTTTTTCTTCTGACATTTCAACATTGGGGACTTTCGGATTTCTAGTTTGGTAAATCTGACAGTTGAATACATCTACCCCCTTATTAATAAACGCTGGCTGCTTAAAAGTTATCAACTCGTTATTCAGAAGTTTTGTCAAATTTTTGTACTATCTGATGTCTACTAGCTAACTAACCTGTGCACATTTGTTTATTAATACGGGGGCTAGTATTGCAGTTTTTATTGGATCAGAGTGGCCATATGAATAGTTTTCTCAGTTGACGGTTGTTTAGGGGAGGCCGACAAATTAAGTCAAAAAAATTCTGCCTGTATACTCAGTTGACAATTCGAAGAGTCAAATTAAAAATAATCAAATTGGCCGATGAAGAATTCTGAAAAGTCCGAAAAAGGGCCGGTGAGAGAAAAATAAATAACTTTGCAAATTTTGAATTTTCGCAAAATATTTAACAACCATTAGCTCGCAAACCAATATAAAAGTTTTGTGATAGGGGACCGTGTTACATTTCAAACTATTAGAAATATAATAGAAATAACTATTTTTGAACAATTTTCGGAGGGTCTTTTCCAAAAAAAAAAAAATTGAGAGCCTGTCAAAAAAGTGTCAAATTTCGACTTAAGTTGAACAACGATAACGCTGACCGCAAGAATACAGAAAACAATTCAAGTTCGGATACCTAGTATAGACAAATCTATAGTTGACGTTTTACATAAACTTTGTATCCGGACATCCCCCTTATTTGGAAATAACTATTTGTGGTTGCTTTTTCAAACAATTGCTACCCCTTTCACACACTTTTTGTCTCTTTTAGACTCAGGTGACTTTTCAACATGATTGAATCTGACAAAAATGATGAAAAAATGAGAGAAAAATGTTGTAAGGGACTTAAGCTATGTTTACATTAATTAAATTCTTTTGTGCAGCGAAAAGGTATGAACGACTTTCTTTTGATTATATCTCTTTGTGTTGGCAAACATTCGTTTTAATATATGCCACTGCACACTCTTGCCCTTCAAATGTAGTCCCGCAGACTCGCTGCATCTCCTAATTATGCTCAAACCATGCATCCTTGTGAAATGCATTGCTAATTGCATCGAATGCCTATACAATTAGCACGATGTCAGGTTAATTATTGGTAGTCACATAAACCAGCTGCATAATTTGAGGGTTAGGTGTTACTCGGAACTTGATTGCATACAAGTTCTGTTGGGCATTGAATTCAATCAGATTTCCATAACCCATAACTCCTGAAAATGATTAAGTGGATATGATGGCTGCCGGTCTTCCAAGTTACACCAATTTGCCCGCATCTCCGCAACATCCGACAGCCACTTCTAGAAAACCTGCAATATCCTTGCACTGTACACAGTACAGTTCCAATTTTGTTTCCTGAATAACTGTCAAGGATCCTTGAAAGCATGCAGTAAAACTGCATATAAAACTAAAAGCAGCACAAAAGGCATCCTTTAAGAATGATAAATTGTATTTCAGCCGAAGCACTTACCCCTTAGTTGTATAACGAAAGCCTTCCTTAGCAATAGTACAATTTAGTATTCATCTACAAATTTAGGCCCTCTCTTTTGCTGAGCGTAAAACGTCAAAGCGTCCCAAGAAAACCCAACGAAGCTCACAGAATACAATTATGGCTTTGAATAGGACCTCCGGGGGATAATTAGAGCATTTTATGTGCGGAGGTAAGACAATGCAGTCGATGTGTCATCATGCAATTTGTCACGTTCGTCCTCTTTGACTGGAGGACGAATAAAAAAGTCGCAAACAAAACAGTTGCGCGGAAAGGATTTTAACTCCTAATTGCGTTGCACACTAATAACTGCTTGTGAAATTCTTTTTTTTTTGTTTTGGTATTTTTCTCTTATTCTCTGTTTCCTAAGGATGAGCGAGGAGGTGGTGCATGTGCATATAGTGTGATGTGTGAGGCAGCGTGGTCGTATGTTTGGGTTGAGTCGCATGCATCTACTAAACACGAAGTATTAAGCAGATCCTTTTGGTGGTAATTAATGAGACGGTGATGACAATGATGGAGGACAAAAACGCGTAATGCCTGCTCAACAGTGTCCTTTATGGGATTTAAAATGTGTTTTACTATAAATGCACATTTGCCCGAGGATGCGAAACAGTTTTCCACGTTTAGCACTTATTTTATGTCGAGTTGATAAATATGGATGGTGACGGTTTATTGTTTAGTTGTATTGTGCCTGGTTGTAAAGAGATTTTTTTTCCTGAATAAGGGTTCAAGTCAGCACCAGTATTTTTGACTATTTAGAATGTTTTATAGATGGATATGACAATATGTTGTAATGTTTTGTAAAGGATCGCCTCGAGAAGCTTTGAAAGCGCAGCTCTCTGAGATCGTATGGCAAATTAATGCCGTTTTAGCTCGTTTTTCACAGTCCTACGCAAGGACAACAGACGAATGAAGAGCTTTGGTGAGTGAGTAGTGTGGGAGCAGTAGTATGAAATTAACACAAAATATTTTTCCTTTTCGACATTCGACATTTTTCATCACTTCGGCGAGAACTTCGGGCTACAGATTCTCTCACTCGTGTCGAATGTTGTCCTTGAGGGTTTTTTTGGGGTCGGGCTTGTTCACGTAAACACGGGACTTCAAAAAACCCCACAAAAAAAGGCTGGAACGGCTAAATCCGACGATCTTGCGGGCCAGTGCAAACCGCCAAAACGAGAGATGAGGCGACCCGGGAACGCCGCCTTCAGAATATCGGTTGTGGCTCGCGCAGTGTGTGCCGTAGCTCCGTCCTGTTGGAACCACATGTCCTCCAGTCCTAACTCGTCCACATGGCCCTATAGCGCGCACCGTCCACTGTTGTCATACATCCCATTGCTAAAACGAGCCCGTAGGGCAATCAATTGTGACGGCGCCCATTTGGCCGATATCATCTTCTCGACTTGACTTGAATAAAATTCTAAAGGTTCAAGTAAACATAATCAGAAAACAGAATCGGAGTTTTTCATTTAGAAAAAAAAGGAGAGCCAAACAACATCGGATGACCTCTTTTGGCCCACCCTGTACATCCATTTTTTTTATTAGTATAGACTTCCAAACTGTTTAACGCGTTCTTATGCCGTATACTTTTATCTCCTTTGTTGTAACTCGCCACTAGATAGATACATAATCCATATAAATCAATGCTGATTCTTTGTTTGTTTCGACTTATGCTATGGACTCTGAAACCACCCAAATGATTAAACCCAAATTTGTAGGCATTGTTTGGTTCCCAAAGTTTGGTCAAAATCGGACTCAACGGCATGGCATCTCTTATCACCCAAAAAATGTTCCACTGTAAATTTTACAACATGTGGCAGTCAAATTTACAATAAGCTGTATATTTGTGTATTTAACAGCAAATACGTTCATATTCACAATTAATTGTAACTTTTACAGCGTTTGCTTCCATTTCAGCAATAAAATTGACAACCAAAATTCAAGATGTGTATACAAAATGCTGTAGGAAGTACGTACAACTTGTAAAATGCACAACCATTTACATTTATTCGAATTTGGAAAACAAGACGAATTATTTCAGTGCAATTTTTTTTTCGAAATAAGTGTATTTAAATTTTGTTTTTTGGACAACCAAATATAATGTAATTATGTCATTTATGGATTCATTTATATTATTCACTTTAATAAAAAGAATTTCAAATTATTTATTTATTTATTTATTTTGAAACGTAGTTTTTAGATTTTACGATAGAAATTGCATTTTGACCGCAAGGTGTTGTGAATAATACAACCAAAATTCGTAATTCACACATAAGTATTGTGTATTTTTTAAATTTTGCTGTTTTATTTACAATGTTTTGTAAAATCTACAACAAATAATGCTCTCATTTTCAAAATTTGCTTTTGGAAAGCAAAACCATGTCTCTGTTAAATTGAAAGCATTGGATGTCGAGTCGATTGTGACAATGAATGCAATCGATATAACAACGGTTTTCAAAATTTCTAAAACAATTTTTTTTTGGGTTTACAAAAAAAAAACATTCAAAACGCAATTTTTCCAACATTCAATGTGGCTAACGTTGAACAATTTAAAACTTTCATTTCCATTACCAAGAGCATTCGCGAAATATAGCCGGAATAGGAAAACGGGCCATGACAACAATGTCTATTTAAAATACTTTATCTTGACATTGTGAAAGCATTAGCTTCGGAATTAGTGCGTTTATTTCACCAACCATACACATCAATAATTTAACAAACAATAAATAAATTGCTGTCCCTCTAGATGTCAATTTGTTTTATAAATAAAATTTGTCAGAACAAAAAATTTTCATAATTATATCGCAATAATTTTCCCATTATTCATTAAATGAAAACACGTCGCTAGTCGCACATTTCTGCATATTGGGTTCCTACAGTCCCTTACCACTTAAGCCTAGTATGCTGCTCGCTCTTAAATTAAGCCGCCATACAAAAATGTCTCCAAAGACAAAATTAAGCAAAGCGGTTGCCAAGCCACTGTACGAAAAATCTCTACAGAATTTAAGTAAGCTTATTAATGCAAAATACATTTTGCCACAGCAAAATTTTGACAGATCAAAGAAAATATCGGTATTCCCAGCAAAATTTCAAACGGAAGCAAATTAACAGCAAGTCAATCAACTTTACCAACACAGTTCTTTTTTTTACGGAACTTACACTGTCAAAATTAAGCGAAGTTGTGGAGAGAAACATTGGAAAGGCGCTAAATTTTAGCTTTCCTGGAACAGCATCCTAGGCTTTACTATGAAAAATATTTGATACCTATATTGGTCGCACTTTCGTTTTTATTTTTAAATACATACATCATTCAGTTTAGACAATAAAATTACTGTCGTAATATAATTTGTAGGAAGTTCTATTCTTTACAACTGTTTTGTGAAAAAAAAATGTTGTCAGTGAGTAGATTAAGTTAGTCACCTGATTCTGCTTGTACAGGCTTAAGGTGTTAGTAAGTGTATTTATATTAAAAAATATCGATTCGATTAGGCTAGAAATTGTTAAGACCGAAGCTTTAGCGGTATTTTATATCCCTTGTGTAGGTATTTATGTGTTTTGCTGGGTGTTAGATATGAGTGATTTTGACTGATTTAAATATATAGTTCACAATCGCAAGGTTGCGAATTAAAATAATAAAAAAGTTTGTACTAAAGCCGGGATTACGGGTTTCCCGCAAAGTGTGGGTCGTGTACGGCGCCTGTACTCCTCGATGGTGAGTGGCTTACGTCCAACTCGTAGGACGGGTTCCGGCGGGGAGGATAAAAAAATAGAAGTGGATCAAAATTATTTTGTCCTGCAGGTAATTCTGGTTTTTTTTTTTTCCAGAAACTAAAATAGAGAAAAAACAAGCGAGAATCTGAAAATCAGTAATGTCAGTCAGCACAGACGGTTAATAACACAGAAGACTAACAAGACGGTCTTAAAACGACTCCACCTTGATATAGTAAAAATCGGTTCCCGGATGGTTTCAAAGCCGTAAATGGGACAATTTTAGTCCGTGGAAGTTGGACACGTTGATCGTTCTCTGGGGATATGCAATAGGACGCGTCATTATCAAAGTTACGAGTATTGACGCGCTTAAGAACAACATTGAGCACTCTTTTTCTTATAAATCGGTACGGATTTGATGAGCGGTTTTAATGCGATACATGTACAAATCCACACACAAACAAATAAATGCTGTCCCATAAAAGGCTGAAAATAAAGTTAAAAAAAAATTAAATTTTACTTTGCTATGGCAAGTGGGGTCCCAGGTTCGAATCCCGACAAAACCCAAATTTCAACTCAAGGTTTTTTTCCACTGCGCCACCTCTCGGGAACGTCTGACAAACATCCGAGAGTATAAATGTCATGAAGAAGCTTCTCAATTAGCCGTTTGGACTCGGCATAAAATTGTAGATCCCTTTCATTCGTCCCAAAAATTAAAAACTCACACAAAACGAATGGTTGCGAGAAGCTAGGCCCAGGGTCCCTACCGACCTGTAGCGCCAACTATTTATTCTTTTTATGGTAAGTGGTTAATCAGCCCTTTACTCTTTACATCCTTAATCAAATTAGAGCAATCAAAGTTTCAAGTTAATATGACGAAAAGTTCATTTTATCGTTAGTTTTTTTTTGTTTATTTATGAAAAAGCCTCCCTAGCTCTATTGGTACTTTAACGGTCACATTTATTCAGCACAAACCCAGCTGACACCGGCAGAGATTTAACAGGCATGCTTGAAATTAAAAATTGAACGGCAATATTGCCAAATTTGTGTATGCTACTTATCTAGCGATTAATAAGTTGCTAAGACCAATTTTAGACAAGAGTTGAACTCAAGAGCCACTAAACTGATTTTCTCCCGTCACTGATGCTTCACTAAACACCTGGAAGGACTGTGTCAACGCCGCGCCGTATCCTCTCTAGCTTGAGTCAAATTGTTCAATACAGGTAGGTGAGTAAAAATTAAGTAACAATCCGCCGGCAAAACATGCGATATTGCACCTACCGTCGTCATGATTCTGATGTCGATTTATTAAATCCCCAAGTAAATCCCGGATCAGAAATGATTTCGCACTTTGCTGATGCATTGTTTGCCTTCAATGCTCTAGGTCTGGGTAGGTAATCCGCTTTAAATTGCTATCACTGTATCACTTTCCCGAAGGCAAACAAGATTAGAAATTTATTCTTTTCACGTTAGAAATGCAATCGAAAGTTTATCACAATAAACGATTCAACCGAACGACTAAAACTGAAGTTGCGAAAAACCTTATTGCATCATTTAACCGTTTCACTTTTGATATCTTCAAAGTACGTCACTCATCCACATCGAAGAACAGTTACCACACTCGTGTATGTGTGTAACTGTTGAAAATTGCGGAAAACTGTCTCTAAACGAATTTTCCCATCAAAATGATCTAACGCAATAAAAGGACGAACACGAAAAGCACGAATATCTTGGCTGAGATGATGACGTACGGCAAACACTAATGAACGGATGCGAATGAAATGGTAGACGGGTTAAATGTGCCTCGAAATGTGCACATCATGTGCGCCACGTTTATCCTTATTAAATCATTTGCTACGTATACAGAGCTTTGGTGGTGTGATGTGGATGTCAGTCAGAAGTCGCCAGCCACCCTCGAATTGCGCGTTAGCCATTTTGTAAAACGGAAACTGTCTACAAATGCATGTAGTTGTTTCTTTTCCGCGCACTTGTTGGCATGCCTGTCAATGTGGGGGAGTGGTATGTTGTGCCGCAATCGGTATTTCTGATTGGTTGAGCGATTAACAACCCCAGTTGGTTTCCGTCATTTTTTAGATGTATTTTATAAACGGTATAGGTATCCTTTTTTTTTTGCGCCAAGGGAGAGATATATTTATGGCAGAGAGAATGCCAGAATGCTGCCTGATTTCCATATATAATTCTGTGGGTTTTTATTTAGATTTCTTGGATATAATCACCCATTTACTGTTCTGACTCCTGATGGGAATTAAAAAGGGCGACTGTTGCGCTTAAGTGTGTTTATACAGTTCGCATGTAAAAGGAGGTTTCGCTGATTGTGTTGATGCTATTTTGAGGCTGGATTGAGAGCCGAATAAAAGGTGACAGATTATTATTTCCATATTTAATTCATCTGTTTTCTGTTTGGTTTAGTATCAGCGCACAGGGTGACACATATTGGGTAATTTTTATTTTATTTCTTAAATATTAGTGCTCCAACTTTTGTTTAATATTTAACCGCATTAATGTTTCACTGGTAAACTGTTTTGTTTTCCGTTCGTTCAAATTAAATTTAAAAAAGGAGATCGGGACGACCCGCTGCTTTCAAAATTCTGGTTCTTATACAAAAATACTGCGCTTTTCGAAATTCTGTTCAGTTTTACAAAATTTAGCTTTTCAAATTTAAAACAAAAAAAATGTGCTTATTATGAATACAAATACTCTGCTTTTGAACATTTTCCAAACATTTTCGTTTTGCTTGCAGAATTTTCAAAGCAGAGTTTTGTTTTTTTTTGTGTTGGGAATTCGCTGGTAGTAAAAAATCAACTCCCGGGGGACTGACATTGTTGTTAATGTAGACTGGAATGTTTGGGTCGTTTTTAGAAGTAAAATGAATATGGACTGACGACTGACTTAAGGTCATTTAATCTAATCTGTCATTTTTTAGTCCATTTTGAATTATTGTTTATTGCTGTTTGAAGCTTTTTTGTTGCTATTTCGACAGTTGGTCCCACAGCAAGGACAGCTGTGTCTTCACTTTCGGGCAGATCGCTAGTAAAAAGTAGGTATAGAACTGGACCTAGCACACTGCCTTGTGGTACACCAGCTTTAATCTCTCTTAATGTTGAGTACTCTGTGTCTTGCTTAGTTCTGAAGAATCGATCTGATATTTAAGACTCCAGAATGGTCAAATTATACTTCGACTATTCGGCAGTTGCTTTTGTAATTTGTGTATCAGTCCTTTGTGTCAGACTTTATCGAAAGCTTGTGCTACATCAAGAAATAATGTACTTAGAGCACACATTTTTCTTTTTTCAAATGCTCTTTCGATTTTGTCTGTGATTCCATGCACCTGATCAATGGTGGAGTGCTTATTTCTAAATCCAAATTGATGAATTGGGACTAGCGATTTTTTATCTGTTATTTTTTGTAGACGTTTTGCCAGCACTGTTTCGAATAACTTGGACAACATTGGTAGAATAGATATTGAGCGATATGAGGTAACTTCGTTAGGTGGTTTGCCTGGTTTTGGTATCATTATATATTACCTCCGCGACTTTCCACATGCTTGGCATATACCTTAATTTAATTGCAGCATTTTCGTGGAAATTGTTTCAAAATTTCTCCTGTAATCAAACCAAACCCTGGGGGTTTTTTTGTATTTATGCTTTCTTTAATTTCTTTGGCAAGTTCTTTAGCTGTTACCGACCGAATAGGTCTGTCTTCTTCGCACCTTTCTTCGTTTCCTTGATAATCTTTATCTTCATAAGGTTTGAAGACGTTTTCAAGGTACTCTGCAAAAGTATTTGCTTTTTCTTTACTGATTTTTGCCCAGTTACCATCCCTCTTTTTTACTGCAGGAATGTGAGCTATTGGCCTGTTCATTTTCTTTGTCGCCTTCCAGACAGAGTGGTCAGTACTAGCATCATTTGTAAGACTTGTGAGGTAAGTTTTCAAAGACTCTTTATTGAATTCTCTTACAGATTTTCGGAGCTTTTTTGTCCAAAAATTTTTTTTTTCAAATCGCCTTAAAACCGGTTGTAAATAATTCTTACATTAATGCGATTACTAAATAAATTAACAACTTTTAGAAAAAGTGTCAAAAAGTGGGTAAAAAACGCAAAAAAAAAATTTTGGACAAAAAATTTAACAACGAACAATTACAAGTTTAACGGACAAAATTCTTTGAACACTGCCAGCAACTTTGCCCACAGCGGAAGTGGCTCTTATTTTTTGGGAGTGCATTGGTGACTCAGAATTTTTGAAGTTTCGTGACATTTGTCAATAAGAATTTCTATGTAACAATACTAGCGCAGTAAATCGTGACCACTCCGAAAAAATATAGCTTGTAGGCTAAGTAACGGGAAATCGGCCGAAGTTGGTGGTCTCAGTATTGTCTCTGTCTGGTATTGTCTCTGACCGGAATGGTTGAGGTCAGAGACAATTCTGATGCTGAATCAGAAAAACAAAAACAATTCAACGAGTGCGCGGAACCGGAAGTCGATTTACAATATTTAAGGCAAGTTTCTTTGCATTTTTTGCGTCAAGCATTAATTTTCGTGGTTACAAAAGCGATATTTTGTCGAAAACTTTTTCCATAGTAGCATAAAACTTGTAATTCCTTCGTAAAAAACAAAAAAAATATTTATCTCAATGAAAAAAAAGCAGTTGATATCATTTTGTTTGAGAGACGCTAAGCAAATATCACGTTTCGAATCAATAAGCTTTAATGCAGACAGGTGTAATCAGTACTTATTGTAGCAATAATCATATCCAAGATGTGCAGTCAATCAATAAACTAACATTTACAAATAATCTTTTATTGTACTTGTTGTTTGTGTTAAATACTTTAAAAAAGAAAGCATCAGCACTTACTTTGAAAGCGGTTCTTATCACACTTTTACAAATCTATTAATATATTCATTAGGTAGGTAGGTGTACGCCAGTCAATACAAGTGCTTATCGTGGTATTAAAAACTCTGAGCGATAACCTTCTAACAGTACCAAGTTGGCCGCTGTTTATTGATATTGGAAGAGTTTATAGTTTCTTGAATTATTTGAAAAATGAAAGTAGGAATTATAGGTGGAGGAATCATCGGGTTCTGTTGTGGGGTACAAATTAAGGAAAAGTTTCCAACCGCCGACGTTACAATCATATCAGAATATTTCACACCAAACACAACTGGGGATATATCAGCTGGATTATGGGGACCATACCTGATGGGAGATACTCCAGAGAAAAAAGTCCAGTGGGTAATATTGCTTTACCAGTGCATCGGATTATAAACTTTCCAATTGAAATTGTATTTTTAGTGAATGGTCCCTGGGAATGCATAATTTTCTAAAGAAAATCTGGCTGTCCGGTGACAGTGGTGAAGCTGGAGTTTGCCTTATTCCGGCTATCCGTTTGACTACAGCCGATAATGACCTTGACGACTTTTGGAGGGATATCGTGTACGGTTGCAGAAAGCTGGAAAAGGTCGAATTGAATGCTTACAGTGGGGACCGAGCCAACAAATTTACGTAAGGCGAGAGTCTGAAAAATTATATCTAGATTTAACAGACATTGATCTTGCATACAGGTCTGGCTTGCATTTTATAACATACACATCAGAGCCTGTTAAACTGTTGCCATATTTGACCAAGAGATTTGTATCCAATGGAGGGAAAATTGTTACAAAAAAAGTATCCGATTTTGATGATTTCGTACAAAACTCGGAATACAATGTAATAATCAATTGCACAGGACTTGGTGCTAGGTTCCTGGTAAACGACAAGTTGGTACACCCAATACGTGGACAAGTTACGAGAGTAAAGGCCAATTGGGTATATCATGTCATTTTGGATGAAAGCGATGATGGCAATTACATAATTCCAAAGTGAGTATGAAATACGAATAAAATAGAAAAGACCCACATAAATATAACCAGGGGTGTTAGCACGTAACTTGAAACAATCGAGTTCAGTCGATACAATCGAGCGCTGGCAGCACCTAATTTGTCTCAATCGAGGATATTCGATAGAGGATAATCGATTGAGACAAATTAGGTGGTGCCAAAGCTCGATTGTATCGACTGAACTCGATTGTAACAAGTTACGTGCTGACACCCCAGCATAAACGTTGACAAACATTTTATAAAGATATATTTCATTCCAGCGTAGACAGTGTGGTCTTAGGTGGGACACATCAGGAGAATGATTACAATGTGAATGTTTGTCTAGATGATAAGCAGGCAATCACAAACGGCTGCAGAAACCTTTTACCTGCTGTACAAAATGCAGAGCATCTATTCGACGGGGTGGGTTTACGTCCAGGAAGAAAAGAAGTTCGCTTAGAGCTGGAAACCACTGGTAAAAACATTTTTAATAATGCTGCACACAAATTGACAACTCGATTTATTTTTTAGGTAATCATAAGACTTTAATTCATAATTACGGACATGGTGGTAGTGGTGTTACATTAGCTTGGGGATGTGCTACAGATGTAGTACAATTACTTTCACAGTCCATCAAATCAAAATTGTAAAAAAATAACTATAACTTTTACGAATTGAATATACCAACAATAAAATGATTTTTCAAAAATAGTTGCGTTTGATTTCGAGCACATCTTTGACCATAAAATTGCGCAAATGCCAAAGGGAGTTTGCTATTTCTTCCGGATGCTCTTTAGCATGCTTTCCCAGCCAATGAGCAGGCAAACGAGATGGATCCACATTGGGTGTATTTTGCTGTGTGGCTTTTAGAGTCTTCTGCCATGGTCCAATATGGGGGCTGTTAGACTGAAGGTCTTCAATGTATCTGCAAAAGAAGACGAAAGGTAATGGGAATAAGCTAAATATCCAGCTTGTTTTTTTCTTTAAATTTGTTTTAAATAGAGGCATACAAATTATCCATTGACCGATGGATGACGGATGATTTCAAAGTTAAAAAAAGAAATGTCATATACCCCCTTGCGCATGACTTACTTACTTAGGTGGCGCTACAGTCCGCGTGGACCTGGACGTCAACCAATAGGAATCTCCAGTTAGCGCGATCTTTGGCTAACTGCCCTTCAGTTGGTTGAGGTTCGCTTGCACTTGCGCGCGTCACCTAAGGCGAAGCCTTCCTCTACTGCGTTGTACCCCCGAGTTGGAACCGAAGGCTCTTCGGGCCGGAGAGTTGGTGTCCATTGGCTCTACATGTCCCAGCCATCTTAGACGACCGATGCGTACTTTTCTGGGTCGATGTCGCTGTACAGCTCGTAGAGTTCGCGAGTTTTAAAGCGAGTCCAACTTGCCACTCAGAACACCGTGTGAACTGATTGATAGCTTTTTCCTCCCATACATGCAATCTGTTAGCGCAGCTGTAATAAATGTCACAATTCTCTCAGGCACATAATATCCGCCTTTATACGTGTTCGGTGAAGTAGCCGTCTGAGGGGACTTATTTGCCTCGGCTGCAAGTGTCTCTCTCATCACTTAAACTAGCCTGACGGCAGAACCCCTTGACTTGTCGTAAAAATCTTAACTGACCTAAACTGCAAATATGTCAGAGTGGCTTACGTACGGTATTCGCGTTAATAATTGTTGGCTTTTAAAACTCAGTCAGCTGAATTATAGGCTGAATGCCTATTTTTTCTGTTTGCTTTTGAGTTGGCACATTAAGCCCAGATGGAAAAGACACGTGCCCTGTGGCTACCACACAACTGATGTATATGAGGCAGTACCGCCCCTGGGCAGCAAGTAGTAAAATAAAAAAATCAATAAATATTACCTGATGTAGGCTTCACTGTGTAAAACACGCTGGGGCCTTGGTGGCACCGTAACGAACATCGGCTCTGGAGGCGGAGCTGCTACAATAACTGAAATCATAAAAATTTGCTTTTCAACAAACAATTGGATCGCATTTAAAAATTCCAGTTTACCTTGCTGTTGTGACTGCTGGTGTTGTCCAGGTCTGGGTGAAATCGGATTCGCAGATCCGTTTTGTGCATTTTGCACTAACGCGCTCTGCTGTGATGCGGAAATTGGATTTTTCCTTGAAACAAAGTTCCTACAAAGTAAAGCACTCCGATAACATTCCTTTCTTACGACCACTAAAACACGGCTGATGTTACTTACTTGCTCCTTTCCGCAACTGGTATGACTTTTCCGCCTTTGTTAAGGTGCACTTCCCGAACATGTTTAATAAGCCGTTGCAATTGAGGGAATGCAGCCATATTTTTCTTAATCCGTACACATCCCCTCCATAGGCAATGGTATTCAGCATCAGTACCTTGGTTTTGATACGACTTTTGGACATGCCCATTTGAATCTAGAATGCAATGCTCCATGCAATCGGCTGCGTCCTCAAACTGATACTCACACTTGTCCCATAAACATTCATAGACCTGGCATGGACAAACATATTTACTTAAAGTTACGCCCAATTTATGTCATTATTACTTGATTGTCGATCGGAGTCGGACTTCTGCAATTGAGTTGATCCTCAAAATACTTGGCGGCAGATTCTTCGTTCATTTTAATAGCTTTGTCTTCCCAGCCTTGTCTGACGCTGGCCGGAAGATTTTTCCATTCGTTACCTACCATTCGGGAAATATCGCCAAAGGAAGAATCTGGATTACTTTGGCTTATGCCCTTGCGAACTTCACACGAATATAAGATATAGCCTGTCACTACTTTCGATTTATTCGCTTTTACTGGTTTCGCTTTTGATGACAGTGGTGTTGACGACACAGAAGGGGCCGGCGAGGATGTAGCAATATCTGAGTTTACTGAAGGCGGTCCACCGTCGAGGGAGTCTTCTAGTACACCCAGACTATCAGCCGCCTCCATTTTCATATCCTGCAGAAGCATTGGCGTTATGGACTATCTTTATTCGAACAAAATATTACTCACTGAGGTAGCGAATTTCACATCCTGTACGGTATTGTCCTTGGAATCCGTAAGTTTTGCAGGCTTGATAATTGTTTTGAAGTAAAACACTTCGTCTTGAGTAACAAGTGGCCCGTGCACGAATTTCTTTAACGAACAGTTTACGTTCAACTTACGAATTGACTTTTTCATTTCGTCGTAGTTGGACTCGCAAATGTATACATCGCTTTCAGAGATTTCGGTTGGACGACAGGAGGAATAATCGCTGTATTCTAAAACAGCACAACGTCCAACGATTGCGATTATCGGACTTACTTCTTGCACAGTGGACAGAAGAAGTTCTTGTTTGTAGAATATTTTATTCGGAGGTGACGAAATTTCATTCGGTGCCAGTAGCCACGGTCCTTGGAAATATGATTTTCTAATGATGAGCAGAATGAATGTTAGTCCAAGATTTTTTTTACATTTGTCTGTGCAACACACTTACCCAGATGATTCCCAAATGGATTGAATCTGGGCAATTGACTGCTTGCCGCTTTGAGTGGCGACGTAGACAAAATCACCCACTTTAATGACTCCACTGCAAATGGTGTTATACTGCTGGTAGTAGGTGCTGTTCGCTTCAGCGTTTGCTGGCGCGGGGCATTCCACATTCTGAAAGTAATGAATAAAAATTGGTTTACAGTGAGGAACAGCCATTCGTTCGTGTTCTCAGTGGCTTCGTTCGGTAGTTAGTGCGACTACCGAACAATGGATCTATGGTTTGATCGCCGGAAAAACACAAATGACACTTTAAGGTCCACTGACACTGACCCCAGACAAATATCTGAGGATAGAAACTTTGCCGGGAAATTTTCTTGATTCTGTTGGACGTCCTTTCTGTTTGTCTCAAATATAGAAACTCATTTCCTTGTCGAAAGGTCGCCCATGGTAACAGAAACACTCTGCAATTGTTTAGTCCGAAATGGATTGAGAAGAAGCGACGCGACTTGTGTACTCTTTGGAGCATAGGATACTCACTTACGACAAATTCGAACTGGAATTGAAAAGTGGAATGCTGCAAACAACTTTTACAGGATACTGAGACAAGAAAATATTAAATTATAATTTGGAGAGGCAAAAACCCCTACAAAATATTCTAACAAATGCTGTGTGAAGTTATGCGAAGGCCAGCTACAGCAAACTATCACAACTGGGCAGAAGACTGAAGAGCTTTTCGCGGAATGCAATATTGTGATCTGGTGGCGCTGTTTCCCTCCAATAAATTGGGACTAAGCAACAGTTTCTAAATGCGGTTTCAACTGTCATATTAAGAACGCATATGTCAATGTCAACTTCTTGGTGGCCGCCTTTTTGAGCGACGGTCTTCTTAAATCGAATACAAAACTTCGTCTCTGTAGACTGAAGCCGTGTTTCTGAGTGTTTTCAATCCCAAATTTTATATAAATTGAAACACTACGGCAAGCGATGCAAAAGAATCAACAAACATAAACAACTTACCGGCTTTTCTTTCTCGATTAAAGCCTCTTGTAGCTTTAATTCGGCCAATTCACCCTTGTGTTTCTCAATACGTTCCTTAAACACGGACATGACACGTTTTAACTCAAGCGGAGTTTCCCGCACGATAAACTTGACCGGGTCATTCTCACGGACAAGGCGCCAGTTTTTGATCTTTTTAAAACACCTGGCCTGGACATTGTATCGCGATTCACACACAAACACATCTTTGTCGGCAAAGCCCTCAGGCTTGAATTTAATGTAATCCTTTACATTCATGATGTAGCACTTATTCAGTACTTTGTTCAGTGGTATGGTTTGGCGTTGACAAGTTCTGAAGACCTCCTACAAGAAGTAAAAATCGGAATTGCATTTGTTTAGAAGCGTACCGAGAAATGAAACCAAAACTAACCTGTTCCAAAAACTTTCTCGTTGTGAGATGATATGTTTCATGGGGTCTCAAAAACAGGCATCCATGCATCATCTTTACGTTTTCATTTGTAGTCCACAAGCGTTCAATATATGCGATGCTGGGAATTTTATTTTCCATTGTTTCAAAGTAGACAAAGTCTCCCGGGGAGTAAACCTTTTGATCAATTGTCAAGCTCTCGCCTTGGGTCGCCTTTTAGAGAGAGTGATAGAGAGAGGGAGAGTGTTTATTATTATTATAAAAATATATAGTTTACTCACGGCTTTATCGTCATCCTCTTGATCTTGTTCTTCTTGGAGCAGTTTTGTTTGTCGCAAAGCGTCTACATCGGCTGCCAGATGCGCTGCTGTATAAATCAAAGCCGGCGAGCTCAATGTGTCCTTGCAGAGCTATAAAATACGTGTCGCACTGTAAAGCATGTAACATTATATGCGTTGAAATCTTCACATACCTGATCTCTCTTCTTGATGTAAAATTGTTGCAATTCGATTGCATCGTCAAAGATTTCCGAATCGCTACGGGACAGCTTGCGTGCGCGTTCCAAACACATGAACACATCTTCTTGGAATGTATCCAGTCGCTTGTAAACGCCTTTGTCCAATCGGCGTTTGATGAGATCCAGGGAAATACCACGTAGTTTGCTAAAGTAGGTCGCAATTGTGATTTCTGGATAATCCAATTGAAAAATTTGGCTTTTTACCTGCTCGGTTCTCCGGAGACCTCATCGTATTCGGGTAACTCGGCCAGTGAATCGGAGTAGCAACGACCGTCTTCATCTTGATGGTTGTACATTGAAGTGAAGAGAGTAAGTAGCAGCTCTTGGACAGCAAGGGAGACGTCAGGAAGAATTTCATCGCCCTCCCTATTCAATAAAATTGGAATGCGTTATATTGCAATACATTTACATTTATTTAATAATATTCACGCTGAAAACTCTGGTAGCATGGGTTTCAACTGGCAGACAGAGGGCAGCACTTTTAGCGTGTCAATTGTGAATTTGGCACGAATATAAGAAACGAAGGACGGGCCAGATGGGATTGTAAAATGGGTTATGGAAGGACGAGGCACAGAACAGAAAATAAAAAGTTAGCAGCAATCAAATAGCTACAGTGGAATATAATAATTTCTTCGGGGGGTTTTACATTTTTCCGGAAAATTCCAGATCACGCGATCAGCAAAGTTTATCATGGTGGCCAGTTACCAATTTTCAATGCCACAGATCTGCCCGCAAGGTTTCCTGGCACAAACGGTTCGAACAAACATTTGCCACCCGTGTTCTGAATTATCTTTTGGTTTAGTGCTTTAGTCTGTTTAAGCACGTCCATACATTTACTCACCTTAGGGTCTGTTTCATTTGTATCGTCAACTGTTGCAACACTAATGCATCCTTATAAATCTGCGAATCGGGTTCATTGTATTTGCACGCGTTCTCAAGCATTAGCAGAAAATCTGCAGCCAATTCGTCGACACTCTCATACGAATTCTGTTTCAGCTTTTGCGAAATCTTTTCCATATCGATGGGCTCCTTAATGATGTCATAATAATCTGGGTATTCCTAAAAATCAAATTTGTATTACAAAATTAACTCAAATCATTTTGTTCGGTGCAATTAATTTCAATTACAAATTATGAGTACAAACACAACCAGTGATGGAAGATAATTTACCTTTTTCTATCCATTTCCATGAGATGGATAATTAAAAAATAAAAAAACAAAGAAACAAATATGCAGTCGGTATGTTGGTAATAAAGGCAATCCAAGAAATTGTACTTACATTTTTGGAGGGCAGTTTTGTAAATATCAGCGACAATTGCCTCTTTCCCTTTGGTTCTTGAAACTCTTTGATTGTTTCGTATAGCATCCAGAGCTTGGTTATTAACGGAGTTTTCTTACGAGTTGATTTCATTCTGCGGTAGAAAAAAAAGCAACAAAAAGTGAGTGACAAGCTGAGAAACTGACAACTCAATTCTTACTGTTTGGTAAATGGTTTCTTGACTTCAATTAGGCCAGGAAATTCTTTCAGTTTTTCATTCAATGCCTTTTCCAGAAGATTAGCGTCCTCGTAGATTGGCGAACCCTCCTCGTTGTATTGGCGACAATTGGAGAACATAAGTCGATAATCAGATATCAGCTCTTCCAGGCTGCTATATTTCTCTTGGCGAATGTTATTCTCGATTGTTGACATATCGATTGGATTTTGAATAACATCATAATAATCGGGATAGAATTTTTTCGGAGGTTTTTCCATAAACAGCTGAACAGGGTGACGGCTAGCCACAGTATAGTCGATTAAATACTTTTGAATGTTGAGCATTTTCTTCTTGGTTGCTGCATTAGCTGGGGCGCGATTTTTCGGCGACATATTTACTTGAACGGTGGAAGTTGCATTTGATGTTGTCACCGTTGACGGCGAATTGATGTTGGAGTTTATACGAGGGCGACCTTTTTTCTTTGGCTGGACTTGTACAATGTTTATGTTTGTAAAGTCAATAGTTGGCTCATCCGAGTCACTGACCTCCTAAAAAAAAAACAAAATAATCTTGCTATACAGAGATGCTGAACTATGTTAGGCGCGAGCAAGTTATTCTGCTGCTCTCAAAAACACAGTTACACGAGTTATTAATAGGCTAGGCATTTTCTTCCTAGATAAACTGTCAAATAAGTGATTTTCCTTGTCCCCAAATGGTATGCTTTGGCAAACATTGTTAAAAGACTTACATGTCAGATGTCGGACATAAATGACTTTTAAATTGTGTCGTTTCATGGCATAGAATAGTCCGTCGTCGTAGGATACGAGCCTTTATTCGAGTACGCGTAAGATTTTGCGAGAAGTTAATGCCCAATTTACAACGTGAATATTTTTGCAAAATGATCCTCAGCGGTGGGACGCAACGAAATTGTCCAACTTGAAGTGAATCTAAATTAGAGCTTCATCAAGTTTCCCTTCATTCATTAAAATGCTCTTTTCGGTCTGCATTGCACACATGTCATGTGATTTAAGACTATTGACGCTTTGACCCACTTTACACTCAAAATGTTCGTCAGTGGAGACGTTGCGTCCATTTTACGGCGACTCTCCAACGTGTGGTGGGCAAATTTGGTAGACAATCATCTAACACCCGTAAGTAAAAGGAACACCAGATCAAGCGAGAACATTGCCGAGGCAAGTTCACCGCCGTGCTCAAGAAGTCGGCCTTTCGCAGACTTCAACTTGTCGAATCCTCCGTCGAGAAGTGGCCCGTTTTTGACTATGTTAACAAGCAAGTTAAATGCCTTCACAAAAGGTAACTTTTTGGTGCGGATTTTAGGCCGGCCGCGTCATTGGCCCGCACTTCTTTGAAAATGACGTTGGTGAGGCCATCACCATCAACGGCTGAACGATTTTTATTGTCCAAAATTGAGCGATAAGTAGACGTCCAGCAGGACGGGGTACGTGACACACATCAAACGCCATTACGGACGTTCTGCATAACCGATTTCAGGGTATGAGTCCCCTCTCACAGAGATGATGTGTATTGGCCACCAAGATCGTGCGATTTGACTCCGCTAGACTTTTCCTTGTTGGTTTTCCAAAATAGACCTGCCTATGCCAATAAGCCGCAAACGACCGATGCCTTAAAGCCAACATTACCAATGAGATCACTGCAATTCAGTCGGATCTGCGACAGAATCATCAAAAATTTAACCACTCGGACCAGTGCCACAGTGAGAAACCACGGCGGACAGTTCAACGATGTTTTATACCATACGAAGGCCTTTCAAATAAAAAAAAACTTTGCTAATGCCTCACACACAGCCTGTTTTATTCCATTTCAACGTCGACCTGTTCTTATTGAAAACCCCTTTAAAAGTGCACAATTTGCAAATATAATGAAGGTTGACCAACCAAAAAGAAAGCTACTGAGGTAAAACAAAACTATGCAAATAACAATCACTTGTAGTTCTGTGGCAGTAAGGAAAAACAGCATGAGCCATTCTAAGCCACTTTAAGTCGACATACGCTGTTCTTCCTTTTGCCACAGAATTAATAATGAACTCTTGTTGTAATTCGAAAGTGACTGTGTCCAAGAGTTGCCTTTGTAATTAACAATCACTTACCGGATCCAATCCTTCCTCTACCAGCTTAGCATTCATTATTTTCAGCATTTTCACAGCGTCCTAAATAAAACGAAACACTAATTACAACATCAATTCTGAAATAACAGTTCATTTGTATCACTTTGTGTGTGCGATGGGCTGGTGGAAACGCCTTCTTAGCATTGTCAAGCATCAAGTACAAATCCGCTGTCAGATCAGTAATATTTGCGTAGTCACCCTTTTTTAGCTTCGTCTGAATTTGGCACATCGATATCGGTCGTTTTATTAGCTCAAAATACTCTGGATGAAATCGCCTATATGGAAGTTTCCATAGGGAATGTCCAAGTGGAGCGCCTGTTGCATTAGGGTGATCTATAAATATTGTTGATTTTGTTTCCGAAGAACACAACGAAGATAGTGTACAGAAACACAAAATGAAATTAAAAAGAAAAAGAACATAATTAACAACAAAAGTTTTTTGAAAATGCAAATAATAGAAGAAGAAAAACAAACACGCATCTCCATTGATAACCAACCAAATTAGGTATTCATGCTGTAAGCCAAATTTAATATTTAACACAGGGAAAATTGAATGCAGAAACGTGGATGGATATTATCTTGTCAGGTTAGAGTTATTTACCTGAAGAGTTGGCCGTATTAAACAAATGATCAAACAATGACCACATGGGCCCTTCGCCTTTCTTGTCGCCGTCTTCATCATCTGACGTATCAATTTCTACTTTTAGCGAAGCAATTACGGCACTAGCACAGGTTTTATTTTTTTTCATCACTGTCGTCTTTGCACGTCCTGTTTCAATTTCGATTCTCCTTTGGGTAAATATCTAACAAAAAATTAAATAAAGATTCAATTACTTTTTCAAGACTGTAAGTCACATTCGAATTGAACCTTTTTCAGGGTTTTTGCGTCCTTGTATATCTGCGAACCAGGCTCGTTGAACTGACATGCATTTTTCGTCATTTGCAACAAATCTTTTTCCATTTCGATTATATTTGAATACGCGTTTGTTTGGATTTTCGTGGCGATCAGTCTTAAATCGATTGGATGTTCGATTACATCATAATAGTCCGGGTATACCTTCTTTGATGGTAACAATTGGAATTCTCTGTGTAATTGCCGATCGTTCATAGTTGGGTCTGTTGCAGTCATAACAGAGGCGAACAGCTCCTCATATGGATCGAAATCCTCGTCCGGCTTGTTGGAGCATTCAGATGTTTCACTCTCATTTGCAGTTGATCGGCGTGGGTTGCGACCAACTCGTTTGGAGCGTGGTTCTTCTTCGATACCGGCAGATTCCAATATTTTAGACTTATTTGTGTTGAAAAATTGCCAAAGCGAACATGCGTCTTGGTACTCTGGGGTGTCAATTTTGTAAAACGCTTTCGCATTGTTTACTAGAAGTTCAATATCGTGAGCTAGTTCGTCGACATCATCATAGGAGTCTGTTTTGAGTTTTTGTTGCACTTTAAGTAGATCTATTGGATTTGCGACCACGTCGTAGTATGATGGCTCTTGGCGTCTTTTCGGTGCACGAATGAATGTGTCACATAGCATAGAACCATCTTCTTTTTTGATATTACGAATGGAGTCGTAAAGTTGTTGACAGAGTTCAGACTGAAAGTAAATACAGATATTTTTATTAGCCACCGAGTCCCTATTTGTTTGCTAGTAGTCCGAATGTAAAGAACGATGTAGTTCTTGTTACATAGGGCAAAAATAGCCCGGAATTTCGTAGAAAGCCGCACTTTGTGAGAGAATAATTATACATATATATATTGCATCTTACATGCAATAAAGCATTTCCTATTGGCCGCAGCTTAGGTAATTGTGAAAATATGTGATCCTTGCCCTGGATTTTCCTAATTAACAATTCAATGCACATTTTACGTTTCTTTAAGAGTTGAAAAACAATCATTACATATAACATAACAACCAGCATAGTATAACAGCCACATTTGCGAAATAGTATTTTACTGAATTTTTCCCTACCGAGCAATTACTTTCTTCTTAAAAACGCTTTCTAGATGAACAATGAATAATTTATTAAAAAAAAACTGTGTGTATGCAGAGCTTGAAGTAATTTTATTATTTATTTCGAAAGCAAAGAAACTTACCGGGTCAAGTCGTTTTCTTTTTCTTCCTCCGGTTTGTACTGGAGATTGTTCCGGTGTTGAGTCGTCCATTACATCTTCATCTTGTCTACTTGCAACAGAACTTGCTCTTCTTCGCCGATTTATCATTTTACCAAGTATTTTTTATTTTTAATATTAGACTGGTTAGTTATTAAACCTTTTTTAATACTTTTTACTTCAATACAAAAGAAAAGAACCAGAAAAAATGTTGAACTGCTTTTTTTATAAACTGTCAAAATAATAGCGTCATTTTCTTTAAGCTGCAGACGCATATTGACTACCGGCAGCATTCAAGGGCACAACACAAGTAAACCGTTCAGTACCATTCCCAGCGAAATGATGCTGAAGTGGGTAGGGGAAGCCGGGGCATAATGGGCACTTTAAGGTTTTTTTTTAAATGAAAACCTGAAAAATGTGTCTTTAATCTGCAGAACAATTTTTTTAGAAATACGATACATTTATACGTTATATAATATCGAGAAAGTTACATAAAAATAAATAATACAGCATATTTTTTAGGCAAAAAAAATATGATTGAATTTGACCATTATGCCCCGGTACCGGGGCATGATGGGCACAGACCTAAACTTGGTTGCAACGCAAGCAAATGTGGCTGGATTCATAGTCAACATCATCCTCTCCAGCACAAGAACAATGCGCCCACTTACCACAGGCTCTGCAGGAAATCCATTCTTCTGTTGACTGGGAGTATAAATACCCACAGTATAGACACCCAGGCCCGTTATGCCCCGTCCATTCTGCCCCATATTTCATTATACTTTGATCTCCAAAAATTTCTTTTCAAACTAACCGTAAAAGAGAAATAATTGGATTTATGCAAAACTAGATTTACCTACTTACTTTGATATTAAATGGTAAAGTATTCAATTTCAAGCTCGCCTTCGTTTCGAAAAACACACTTTACTTCTCTTCAAAATAACTTCAACTCAATGAAAAAACTTTTTTTTGCCAACAGGCAGCACACGTGCCACTTCTGTTCAAACAGGGGTTTTCCCCCACTTGCCACCGATAAATTAAGCAAGACAGCTTACTTTCTGAGTTTCCACTGTACTCGACAGAGAAATGCAGAAGGGGGCCCATTTTGCCCCGGGTGCCTCTTATGCCCCGGGTTCCCCTACCTAGTTATTGTAATAGATTAAAATTCATTGACTGTTGAATATTATTTGCTCGCGAAATGTTGACTTACGTTTATTTATTGCTTGACAGCTAAATATTGAGAAAAGAAATTTACCTAGATTACGTCGCTGGCAGTGTTTTGTTTGAATATATGGGATTGGTTTGTTAATTTGCGAAAATTTGATTACACTGGGCGTGTTTTTTTTTTAACTTCGATCTCAGCAAAGCAAAGTAAAGTACGATTTTCAGCACACTTATTACAACAACTACTGTGAGTCTCAAAGTGTCAAGTAGAGCGTAGTTGTTGCAATTGCGTGCTGAAAATCCTACTTTACTGTGCTTTGCTGAGATTGAAGCTCAAAAAAAACAGGACTACTGTCGATTATAATAATTTCAAATTGGGTTATCTAAATGAAACATATGACCAGGCTGATTTTGACAGATAAATATGACCAAATAGTATATAGTGTAATCGAACAAAAAGCACGAATGCCAGCATAAAGCCCTATATGCCCATTATGGGAAACTTTATTGAATATTTGTTATGGCATTTCGTTATGGCATTGCTGGCATTTTTGACTTTAACATTTGGTAATAAATAACAAATACCTTAAATGACCATCAAGGCAAATATGACCATATTGGTAATTTTATATGTTATATATCGCCTCTAAATGGTGCTGCCGCATATCAACAAATATAATAATTGTTAAAAAAAATGCAAGTGATTACTACAAAACACAAATACCTACATTGACACTGTTACAAAAATGGATCAAGCTGTTAATTATCCAGCAGAATCCCCCAATTCTTTGGGGCCTGCTGGAAAAACATCCAACATTTTGACGTTTAAAGTTAACTCACCAATACTGCTCCTTTGGAAATGACTTCCGTAAAAAAATTGATTCCGAATGTGATTGGAGCAACAATAACAACGGTCATATCTAAAGCAGAAAATTTGCTGATTCCACGAAATCCAATGACTCCCACTGATTTGCGGTTCACATTCAAATGACTACAGTGTGTGTCTTACTTATGCGAGTACAATCAATGAAGCTCAAGAAAAGTCACCGCGAGTTGCCGGATTTCATTTACACTTATTGTGTATCCACTTGGCCGACATTTTTGAAATTCTTTCATTACAACAAGTGAAATCAATTGTTCACTGAGTCGTATACGTACTTTTTCTGTTCACTTCTCAGAGCATGCGTAACCTTTTTTCTTTTCAAACAAATACATATATTGAATACCATGTTATAACGAAATAATTAAAACATTTCAAATATGAAAATCATAAATAGAATATGTAGTATGCAATCGATTGAGGTCGCTTTTTTTGAAACTCTGTTTACGCGATATATACATGCAAATATTCACTTGCAACCGATGAGTAGACAAATTGTTTTTGAAAAACTTAATGGAACACTAGTTACCTAAATAACTGACGAATTCATCCATGAGCTATAAACAGAGTTGATTCGATCTTACATACACGAAAAAAAAAAACAATTCCGAGACGTTTTGTTCAAGAACAGATGAGACTACCTGAAAGCGAATTGGTGGCTAACTTCGCTGTTTAACAGCCTGTGTACTACTTGTCCAGTAAAGTATAGAACTTTAAAACATGCTTCGAAGTTGAAAGCAGCTCTAAGCTGCATCTGCATTAGATGACAAGCTTTGAAAAAATGCCCTATTGGGCATTGGTCGTTGTTTTTAATTTAGAGCAAAATTTGAGATTTCATAGTACATACTTTGTAACAATTTAATTTTAGAAAAGCAATTGGAGCTTACCTTTAGTTTCGACTTTAAATTTTAGTGGTTCACAGTGGCTATATTTTGCAAATTCAGAATTTAAAGTCGGGACTTAAATTGATTATTTGCGAAGATATCAAAATTGGACAATGGCTAAAGATGATAAAGTTTAAAATGTGGTAAACCATCAAATCTAATTAGTTTTTACAATTCACTGTAGCATCCAAAGTTCATCGACACCATTTTGGTTGTGTTTCTATAAAACAGACTGCCCAAAATCGTTGATAAGACTCCCAATCTTTAAGATCCTTTTCCAATTGATTTCATTAAAGGAAACCCCAAATACTTATTACGTCAACTTGAATTTATTTCATATTTTTAACACTAATTCTAGAACCAAAACAGTAATACTATGTATAATCAATTTGATTTGTTTTTTTTTTTTTTTGTTTTAAAGATATAATCTCCAGCAAAATAACAGACGACTTATGCGTTGAGTTTGCTTTGTGTAAACTCCTTACATTACCATCTCAAATACATATGCAACTATCCATTAATTCTCTCGTTTTCTGTACACATAAATATGTATATATATGAACATAGGTTTGTATAAAAATATAAATTTATTTGTATATCAAATATTGTGAAAATACATTAAGTTATCCGTTTTGTTTCTTTGTTTTATTTTTTCTTCACTAATCAATTGACTTAAAAGAAAAAATTTATTATTGTTTTAAGACAAATAAATGTTATATATTTTTGTACAAAAATTGTATAGAATCATAAAAGATTGCTGTAGATTTGCGTTGTGTAGTTTACTAAAACAATGTAACACAGTGACAATAAACATCTATAATAAAAATAAAAAACAAAAGTATTTTACAAACGACAAAGAACAGATATTCAGCAGCCTTAAATAAAACAAACTCTGTTATAGTTTACTCTTTCCTAAAGAGTAACGCAATTTTTATTTTTATTCTGTTTTTTTGTTTGTTTCACTATCCTACGTAAATACCTTGTATTTATTGCAAAATTCTTTAAGTAAACTTTCGGTTTTAATTTGTTTTTCTTTTAAATTAGGTACTTAATTATTTATATGTATCATATATATATCTTTTAGTTAACAATATCAAATGTACTCGATTTGAACATGGTTATCTTTAAGCACATTACTAAGCTAAGTTTATTTTTTTTATTTTGTTATTCTTGCTTGTAAGTTGAGAATCTATATGAACATAGTAAGTTTGTTGGTGGATTGCTGAAGTTGGCTTATGCTGTCGCAGAATGTTATTTATTCGAACAAGGCCATTGTTGATGTTGGCACCACCTCCAAGAGCAATTGGAAAAAGAGAGTAACTTTGCCTGTAATGAGGGAAACAACGATTTAGTTAGTTTATTTTTAATAAAAAGAAAAGAAAAAATTGTGCTTTGAAAAAATAATTTCACGAACGCGCCCAGCAGCAAGAAAAATCGAAGAAATGGATTTTGTGGTCTCTAAGCTGAGCATAACCTCATCTTTGGTAAGCAGGTGGATCAATAACTGATAAATAAATTTCTGCAGGAGCATTTTAACCAAGAACTAAAGACTAGGAATCTTAAGGAATCCTAGTGGGTATGTTTCCACGAGCTCAAACCGACTTATACCAAAAAAATATAAGTTTTACCGTCAAAGGTACTTTGTACTTACGCATGAATCTTGGTGTGTAGCCCAGCTTGACAAATGGCACATACACGATCAATCCGGTCAATATGAATCCCAACGCATACAAGTACTCAATTTGTGGCTTATCGATGATGGGCGCAATCACTAGATACGTTGAAATGACCAAAACCAAAACTGGAATGATAAGTGGCACTTTGTATGGCCGCGGATAGTTTGGTTTTGTGTATCTCATCACAATCAGTGCCAGCATAGAACCGCCGTAGAAGATCCACGCGGTGAAGCTGAAGAAGTCAATCAGCGAGTCAATTGTTCCGTAAAGCACCATGGCGCCTGCGATGAGTGACTGTAAGGAAATTTCAAAATTCTCAATAACCAACCAAACAGATGGAGTGAGTTTGCCTACGTGAAATATGAGACCAGGTGCGGGTGTTAAACGGCGAACATGGACGTACGACAGTATATCAAGTAGATGTCCCTCTCGGCTGGCAGCAAAGCATAATCTGAAAAAATATCACCAATCGCATGCAGGATACTCACAGACAAAGCAATTGAATTGAACAACTTACCGTCCAGCCGCAAACAGAGTACCATTAGCACTGCCAAATGTACTTATCGTCACACTAAGTGGCATCAACCAGGCCATTGTGCCCAGAATTCGATTACCAAAGGTAACTGCTACCGCTTCGGATTCAATCATTTCGGTGGGTGACATCGCCGCCAGGTACGAGATATTTATCAGTGCATAGGCCAGCGTTACCAATGGTATACCAATGATAATCGATCTTGGTAGATTCTTACTGGGATTCTTGATCTCTTCAGTAACATAATTCAAATTATTCCAACCGTCATAGGCCCACAGACCGGTGTAAAATGCCGTCGCAATGGCCCCCAAAGTCGGTGTTGGTCCAGAAAATGCGTTCTGCAGATGCTGAGTATTCCCCTGAAACAGCTTAAACGCTCCGCCACAAATCACAATCAGTACAGCGACCAATTTAGCAGCTGTAAATATATTCTGTACGGCCATGCCTAAGTTAACACTATAACAATTGACGAACAGAATCATCACTGTTGAGGGACAGAAATAATAAATTTTTGTTTGTGTACTTTTGTTTTTGTTTTTCGTTTCCTGCTAGAGATGGCTTATGATTAAATGGAAATGGAATCGATAACTACATACCAATTACAACTAGGGCGACCATCTTGACGACCGATATTGGTGGATCACATTCATTGACGAAGGCCTCCACCGCATACTGTGCAAATGAAAGACATATAATTGCCATTTGTGATGGCTTTAACACCAAAGTCGATACCCATGAAAATAAAAATGCCGGAGCTGGCCCGAATGCGTCCATAAAATAGGCCCATTCAGCCCCAGATGAAGTGTTCATTGTGCCTAATTCAGCATATGCCAGAGCGCCTGCAAAGAAAAATAAATAAGTTATTCAAAATTTAATTTTGTTTAATTTTAAATAATTGCTTAAACAAACCTTTATGTGTGTACCTGTACAAAAAGAACGAGGTTTATTGACGAAATTTTTTATTACGTTCGAGGTTTTTGGCCTTCAACTACGGTAGACCTAATTGGAGCTGTTTTGTAAGATCCTATTTGGACCTACGGACCCAATTGGACTTGTTGTAATTTTAGCCTTCATTACAACCAAAGTCCAAAAAATCTGTACTGAATTGATAAATGACCCCCATATTGATAAACAAATGTGCACAAGTACTTAGCTAGTAGACGTAACTTCTGAATAACGAGTTGATAACTTTTACGCATCGCTTATTAATAAGAGGATAAATAGTTGGGGGAATAGGATTGTATAGATAGCCAATTGTGTTTTCTTCTTTGCGATAAATAGAATGGACCTACAATTGTATGCCGAGTCCGAACGGCTGAGTTGAGAAGCTCTTTCATGACAGTTATACGTTCGGATGGTTGTCAAATATTCGTGAGAGGTGGCGCCGTGGAAAAAACCTAAAGATGTATTTTTTGTTTGCTTGGGCATTGAACCGGATACCGCTGAGCAACTGCGCCCACTGAATTGATAAGTTGGACTTTTCCCAGTCTTTCGTCTGGGTCAGGCACTAGAAAGCAAGCAAGTCTCTTATATTTAGGATCACCATATTAACCCTACGAAAGGATGCAAAAGCTCCTTTTTGGAATCGATCGATTCAAATTGTAGTAGATGGTATATGTGTCATTTAAATTCAGGAGAACCCCAAGGAACTATAATATTTCCCAACGCTTTTTCTCTTCTCCATATTAATCGATGAATAATATTAAAAATTTCCAGCTTCTCTGTTGACAGGGAAAGCACAATGTTGTCCCTCTCGAACAGTAGCCCTGTTTTTTTTAGCTTCGATCTCAGCAAAGCAAAGTAAAGTAGGATTTTTAGCACGCAATTACAACAACTACGCTCTACTTGACACTTCGAGACTCGCAGTAGTGTGCCGATAGGTAAGTGAAACTAGAGACTTATAAATGCGAACAAGGAACTAACCTTGAATGAAGATTTGAAAGTTATCAGCTTTCGATATCAGCAACGCATTTATAAAGTTAGGAGATACAGTTCATAACCTATTCAATAATTTATTAAATTTTACCAATCTTGGATCCACTATGAAATTACTGCGAGCGCTGAATAATTTTTATCCAAGTCGTTTGTTTCTTTTTTGCTAGTTTTGTACATTATTTCCAAAATGTTTTTGTCCGTCATTTTCGAGCGCAAGAAAAAACATGGGCTTTCTCAATTTAATAAACTGCTGTGGTTGGTTATGTCTATTTTTTGCCGAACAATAAAAAAATAATATTGAATAGTTGTTCCTTTGGTAAACAATTTCGTAAACATCAACGCAGACGTTTCTAGTTCCATTATATATTAAAAACATGGCGCGCGAGATCTGCCTAACATGTCTGCCTGTGGCTGATTGGCTATAAAAATGAAAATATAATCGAATTCCTCTAATTATTTAAATTCACACTAGACATTCATTGTTGATTCTTAAAAGAAAGTTGTTGGCGATAAGATAACACCATTAAATCTGTCATATTAAATATTGCGTCGAATGTCTTCCGAATAATCCAAATGGATGTAGATATTAAAATTCTTAGAACAGCAATTTTATTTAGAATGTTCCTACAATTTTAATACCTAAATTAAGTACTATAAATAATATTAATAGTTTTATTTATTTGTTGAATCAGTTCTTGAGCTATTATAGTTAAATATTCATGTACATTGCTTGCCAAATTATACAAGCATTTAAAAGTAGTCGTATGAGGTGACACAAACATAATTAGTTATTGTAGTAGCTGCTGCCCGCAAATATTTAATCTAAGTACCTATAGACGTGCAGTAAATTTTTAGCAGATTAACGAAAGTACATAATTATCGCAATAATCTAATAAAAAAAAACATCTCAATTGCGCTTTATATAAATGTTTATTGCTGCTTAACGCCACATGTAAACTATTTTCAAATAGCAAATCAAATCAAAGTTGTATAACAAACCTACGTCTACCGAATAGTTAACTGCGAATAGCTTCATCTGAATGCCAGGGTGTTTTTTTAAGAGGTTCACTTTTCCACAATCAAATATTGATGAGTTGGACTTTTTTGCACAAGTCCAACACATCGTTGCGAAAACTTTTTAATGAACAAACGTACGTATCTAGTACGATCTTTGTTGCGACTTCGATGAGAGATAAAAATGACATTTTGTTTGCAAGTTTTTAACCCACGATATAAAATTTAAAGAGTGAACGAAAATTGTACACTTGTTAAGCAAGGTCTCAAATCTTCGGAGGAAGAAACGTGGTGAATACAAAAACATACTACAAAATAAATCAAGCATCTAGCTATTAGGTGAATATAGTAGTTGTTAACAATATTGCATTTTTTAAGGCAAAAACTCCTGCCAAGCTTCTTTATTTTGAACTGTTATTCAATAATTTAAATTATTTCCTTTATCATGCATCGACTCAATAGAAAATAAATCTTTTGAACGAATTCCATGTCAACTTTCACTTGTGAAATACAATTTTCATAATATGCTGAATATAATTTCAATATAAATTTTACCGGTCACACATTTCTAACTCGGAAAATTAAAGGGATGATAAAAACTAAATAGCAGTGTGACTGAAAGAACGGTATTACTTAACACCCAAAAAAAACGTGACACGTTTTTGGTCGGCCATCTTGTTTTTGTGGTAGGAATTATGGGAAAACTATGCATGTTGATATTTTTACAGCGATGGCTTACGAAATTTCGCGTTTTCTATAAAACAAAATGGCTTCCGGAATGAACGTAAATTTTTTTATTTTTTTCGTACGTAAGCTCACAAATAAGTAAAATTTTCACAAATTTTTAGCTTGTAAATTACAATTTCTGGTTTAACGATAAATCAATGTCCTTTGTAAACTACAACTTAAAATGTGTGTAACCCAGAGCTTGGTAAATTTATGCATAAATAATTATTGTTATAGTAGAAGAAAATATAAACATGTACTTCGTTTACCGCATGCTCTGTTTTTTTCCTTTTCTTTTGACAAAATAGACAGTGTATCTGTATATGCAACTGATGAAAGAATAGTTTCGCCGCTTGCATGCGTCAAGTTGGTGGATTTCCTGCATGTACACATTCTTGCACAGAGCTAGAATTTCCTAAATAATTATGAATAAACATTTGGGTTGGTCTGTCTGGCGTACCACTCAATTGAACTACACAAATAGGTTTCCTTCATCCGAATTTAGTTTTGTGTATAACTTTGCGCCAAAAATTGCATTAGGCATTCACATGACTTTATTTATATACACTTTACAATATTGATTTAGGATCCACAAGTGGTAGTGCAATTAAAACTACAGCTAAATGCATTTTCGTTATAACTATTCGTCCCTTTAGACTTCAGAGTCACCTGTAGGATTTTCTACAGTTACAATGGTTTTTTTTTCACATGAATAATTCAATCATGTGTGAGAATGAGAACTCTAACGCACGGAGAATAAAAGTGCTGTGACGCAAATTTACCCTGGACGCGTTGTTCACGATCGATAAATGTATAACAGTGGGACGTAAATTTTGTTCATTTTACGGTGAAATGTTATTTATTATTATTTTATTTTTATGTAGGTTTTTTTTTTTGTTAATTAATAACCTTACGGAAGCTATAATTAGCCGGTTGGAAATGGCATTTACGTGGGGATACCAAATATGTGCGAGTATCATGGTCATGGATATCATGGGCACCATTGGATAGATAATGAGTCAGTAGCGTTGTTTTGGAATTCAGAACAATATTGCGTCATAGCGAATTGAAATGTTTTTCAACGTCTTTCAGTGGTTATGCGCAATTCTGTAGTGTCTGCTATAAAAATGCAATTTTTTGGCATCAGTTAAGGAATCTGATCACAGGGGGGGAATTACTTTGTAAATATGTTTACGGTTCATCGTGTACACAGTGAAAAAGAAATATTTGGCCAAAATGTTTACTTAAACAATGGGAGACTTATTTTATTTATTTAGCATCTTAATTTGATATTCGGGCTCTAAATGACTTAGCAGATAGAAAGTTTTTTTACTTAGCTGATTTTTCAAGCATTGCGTACAGACAGTTTGACACATCTTTTCCGAGGATAATTGTGGCCAGCCCAACATATTTGCCCAGAAAGAACCCCAAATATCGTTAACATTTTTGTTCAATTCCTTCAGTACTTTTTTTTTGCTTTTGACTTGTGCCAAATCAAAATGCCTACAAAATAAATTGGTATGCCTGCAAGCTGAACGAGTGTTTGATGTCACTTGTCTGCAAGAGTGCTGCCAAGTTTTAAAAGTGCGGCTTTGCTCGAAAATATTTATTCCTTGTAGTTTTGTGAAGAAATAAAACAAACAAAATTTACACAAATTGTTAAACGATAATATAGACCGAAATTGTGTTGGGCGGTCGTTGAATTTTTTTTCTCATAAACCTCATAAATTCTCTCTGCCACCTCAACGGATAAACTATTGACTTCCGCATTTTTTTGGGCTTTAATCTTTGGCTACCTTTACCTCATTTTGATCATTTTGTCAGGAGACTTGCCTATCATCGCCAGTTTCAAAATGCACATACTGCCAAATTCTCAGCATCGACTTGAACTCTATTTCTACGTTCCCCTGCGAACTGTGATAAAATGATCGAGCTATGAACACTACCAACTGATCAGCTCACTTTTCGTATTCCTTAATATTTTTTTTGAGAAGTTTGTCCTCTGTCCAAAGTTGCTAGAGATAGAGCAGCTTTTCTCTTGACCCTGGGTGATGTATATGGAGGAATCTGGCTTGGTTGCATGAATTCGCCGGCATTTGTCAAGGAACCATAAGTTTCTATTTGGGGATCGCTTGCCTTGTGAAGCACATCATAAGACTTCCAATGGCTTGCTGGTTACGTTTCATTTGGTCGTCTGGAATCTAGAAGGTGGCGGTACCGCATATCTTGAAGTGCTGAAAAAAAACCCGTCCCGCAAAGGTTTTAAGTCGAGATGTATAGGGAAGGGCAGGTGCTCGATAGAACTATTCTTTACCGCGTCGTCAAATCAATTGTCTGTTGGTGTCGTTTAAAAGGCTTTCGATTTCGACAGTAGTTCTAAAGATGCCTTTTCGTTGACATTGAGACGGAAAAGTACGATTTAAATGTCGTCCTGAGGAAACTTTCTCTCCAATTCTTTGTCATTGCCCTCTTTATATTCTGTCAGTGCAGGAGGGGCATAAATGCTCTTTTTAAATACCTGAACTATCTTATAAAGTCTCTGCAATTGCAATTGTAATTCGTTTTAGCATATTTCCTACCCCTGGCTTAAAAAATTACGGACCCCGACGATGATCAATTCTGCGTGTGTGTCAGCCGGCCAACTTAACATAAAACATAATTAGTAGTGCAAAACCAAATACAGACTGTATGATTGCAAAGGTCCGCTTAAATGCAGATAAATAAGTCCGCCAATGAGTAAATTTTCCTGACCTCCAGTAAACATCTTTTCCTCAAGGGTTAACCGCCACCTGACCCTGTCAATTGAATTGCCAAATGCGTCAAAATGGCCTTCATTTATCAAAAACAAAACAACCATTCAAAAAATATGTCACATGAAAAACCACCCTTAGCGGTAAACAATTCCCAAACAAAAAAAAATATGTTTGTTTGATGTTAAACTAAGTCAACCCAAACAAATAGGTCAAATCAATTTCGATCCGCTTCAAGTTCAAGTGGCATGACTAAAAGTGCACTAAATTTGAAAAGATCAAAAGCTAAGACCTTCGACCACTAGTCCGATTGGCAGGGTGTATGATCTCAAATTTTAATCTGCCAAACTTTAACTTGGGTATAATAAATGATTGCCATTTCGGTATTTCGAATTTCGTCTTCCCTAACGACAGCATGACGTCTGTTATACGGATTCATGCTTCGCAGAGAAATTAATTTGCCAGAAATAGCTTTATAGTTTCGAAAATCACTAAAGATCCGATACAGGGACGAAAATATCTCATCCCTTCATTACTGTGCATACTTGTTTGATTTTTCTAGATGCATAAGCACAGTTACTTGCCTTTGTAATGGTGTAAGAACGGCGCCAACTTTAATGAACCACTTGTGGGCGAGTGATCATCTCATTCTATATCAAGATCTTTTCAACAATCTCTATCACATGCCCTCACATTTATCTCATTATAATCTAGTGCACATGATCTGGGGTGCACTTGGCGTTCTGCCAGTTAAAGAAATAAAATAAAAAGCTACCCAAACTCAGGTCGCTTGTACTTGAATATTTTTGAATTTGGGTTGGCTCTTATGTTTGAAATAAATTCTATTTAATTCGTTTTTATTGTAGGGATGTACACAATTCGACTCATTACTATTTTGTCTACCGGCATTTCATGCACTATTTCAAAGATCAGTTACTGCAGCTTTAAACACCTTGTACAAGCTTTAGATATAACACAAAACCACAACATGTTACACACTTATTCTGAATACTTTTATCAAAACACTTCATATCACATGTTGTGGGCTGAATGACTAAGGCCATCGCCACACCGCCCAACCGGAAGTACTATTTATTACTTGTACTACTCGCAATGGATTACTGTATTCGCAATCGAATATCGCACGATAGCATCACTCCAATTGTATGGATACACACATATCATATGATAACAATTAATTAAGCTATATAGAACTTACCCAACAATGAGAGCAAACCGCAGGCCAGCCATATTATGAAGCTTACACCAACAGAACCAGTACGAACCAGTAAGCCTGAAGGTGACACGAATATTCCAGACCCTAGAATGTGTAAAAATAAAAAAGAATAAATTAATTGATGAGCATTTTCGTTTCTATTCCATTAGTAGAAAGATGCCTTAAAATAGTCAAATAATAAAATAAGGTGAATCAAAGTGTAAAATGCAACACACTTCTGTAAGAGAAGTCGCTAATAGTTGTAGTGATATTAAATTTCACTTTTATTTGTTTTTTTAAATTGCCAAAATGTTTACTCTCGAAATATGACACATGTATTCAGGATAAACTGCGACGAATAAAAGTTTTATAGAACAGACACAAGGAAAATGTTGGGCCCTTAACTAATAACCATTATTACCTTTGCCTGAAACTTGTTGAATAGCAAATTTAATCCAAGCAACTTTGTCAGTGTAAGTTCGTAAAGAACAAGTTGAACCTTATTACTTTGAGAACCTCGCTTTGGGTTGTTGGCATTTACCTATACTTAAAAATGTAAATAAAAATAATTTGAATTTTAAGAAAACATGGTCGAGTTTAGTTAATCGAGCTATGAGAACTAGGACAAAAATCTTGCAAACAAGTCGCACGATTTCTGAACTTATTTGGATACCTTTGATGACAGAGAAGCCCTTTAAATGTCTCAACAGTTAGTTGTTGCATAAATAGGGTAAAATTAAGTGTGCTGATTGCTATTTATACATGGTACTCAAAAATAAGGTTGAATTTACGACCTGAGAACCAAAAATGTTGAGTACAGCGAGTCTGTAAAGCAAAATCTTCCTTCGGAATTTTTTCCAAGATTTGAGGAAGCAATGCAGATGTTTTTACTACTCGGTCCTCGTTTTTCAATTCAGCAAGCTATGCCATCATCATTTTTTAACATACTTATGTCTTAAGAATATCATCTCTACGTACACGTATTTAAAATGTAGGGGGCTTTATTTATGTTACCAGTTGGCGTGGAAACTTCTCAATAGATTTTAATAAAACAGTTTTTTAAATGTTTCCTAAGACCCCGAGAATGCTATTGGCGATAGTTTTTATTGTCGTTCATTACCACGCCTACTTTCTGGGCTTTCCGGGAGCATTTTTGACCAAAATGTGTTTTTTCTGGCTTTGCTACATTCAACTTGGCATTACTCAATTAATTTTTAGTCAGGTAAAATAAAATATAAGTATTTCAATAGTTTTTTTTTTTACAGATTAAGAGTAACTTTCCGCATGGTGTTGTCTTATTCATATAACATGGTGATACTTGACAATTCCTCATAAAAAGACTCACAAGTCACACACCAACAACGTTTCCAAATTATTAAACCGTATTGGTGGACCGGTCTTAATAAATCACCCTTTACTTTGGGAGCCCTTCTCAAATATTTTAATTCGTCAATTTGCTTTCTGCTTCATCCAAAAGTTGAGCAACAGAACAAAATCTAGCACAATCAGATAAAATTCATGTCATAAAATCGCAAAATATCAGCAACTAACTTTCTTGATTAGAAATTAGAATAAGCGCACTCTCTCTCTCAGAACGAACGGGAAATATGCAACGTGTATGTGAATGCAGTCAATAACGGCAATATTTTTCTGAGGAATAAAGCAGATGGTTGACATCTGCGTTTACAAATAAAGAGCAATAAGTGCTTCCCAAATTTTTTGAAGGCGACACTTCATTTATCGTGAGTAGAGTAAAAATTGGTTTCGTCAAGCTTAACGAAAATCTGTTACTCATCCCCTCTCATAAAGTTTTTTTATTTTGCCATTAACAATTGAGTGAGTGAATAAACTATTCACATCATAACTTCAATTTTAAGCCGCAAAGTATATAACAACAAATATCGGGAAAAGACAAAAGTGGGAACATCGAACATTTTTTATTTTACCTTAAAGCTGTTCACACATTTAATTCAGCTTTTATTTTCTAAATTTCGAGGTGGAGGTTCGCAAAGTTGTTGCAAAAAGTTGTTTACATTTAAAACATGCAATTTTCGAATAAAGGTTTTGCTGGAATTAAAAATGTCTTCGTAAGAATTAACAGCGGCCCTTTCTATTCTCTCTAAAACGATCAACACTTCGTAATGATATAATTCGACCCATTCGAGTGTTAGCCACGTGTCGTTAAATTCAGGACTACAAACTAACATGTCCTAGGAATCACTCCTCATTCTCATTCTACTGTCTGAATTCATAATAGTGTGTCCAACTGTAAATAACCATTTAAAGCACGAAGGATATTGATTGATATTTTGTATCAAGTACCTACCTACCTGAGTTCCCAATCAAAAGGAAAATGCACACCTGTCTGAAATTACTTTATTATTGGAAATCTATTACTTCAACTTGGAAATCGAAAATGTGTAACCGGCATCGTATTTTCGTATTTGTTTACCCATTTCGATCAAAGAAGAATTCAATTTCACAAGGATTTATTGACAAAACGGAAAATGCTACCACCCGTCATCTGAATTAAATATCTTTCAACCAGCCGTTTGCAGAAATGTATCACCACGTTATGTACACCAGCTTATCGCACGCCCTTAATCTCCACACCTTGTTGTCCTTAGCAAAATCTAAAATACAACAATCCGAAAATAGAGCGCAAACAAAAATCCGTAAATATGTATATAGCCAAAAACACCTGTCTTGACATGCAAACCATACTTTGCAATAGAATGGGTATCTTCAGGTGGTTTCTACACCATCAATCCACTCATCCTTTTAATTATTTCATAATTTTCTCAGGGGTATTGGTATACAAAGACAGTTCTATAAATAGCTATCACTTCGATATTTCGTCGGCATAATGCATACGTAACTTATAGGCTTTTTGTTTACGGAAGTGTCTATTTGCTTTTTGGCAGTATAAACCAAGGAATGTCTGCTATACACACAGGATATCTATATCTATACATATAATAAAACTGTAGCTGTTTTCATGTGTACGCGGTTGGCGTGAAAACTACTGCACAGATTTCGATGAAACTTTTTTTGAAATGTCTCTTAAGATACTGAGAAGGACATAGGCTATTCCTTACATTGCCATGCCTATTTTTTGGGAGCGTTTTTGACCAAAATGTGTTTTTTTTCTAACTTTGTCGCCTTTTCTTCGCTTTTACTCAAACAATTCTTAACCAATGCAAACAAAACAAAATACCAACAAGAGCCAAAACTTCTGTAATTATTTTAAGCCATCAATCAGCTTTCTGTGTTATCTAGAAGCTAAGCTACAATCCAAAATCTAACACGAAAAAACTAAATTTATTTTCTCAAATCGAAAATTATCAGCAACCGTTGTTCTTGATCGCTATTCTGCTTTGGGGTGGGTGGGTGGCGCACATCGCACAAGGCACAAGCACATACATGTCATGAAAAACTGCGTGAAGTTTTCTCCGATTAAGTGAAACGAAAGAGAAGTAGGCGAGGTGAGTGTGGATGTAATCAACAGCGACAATGTTTTTCTGAGGAAATGCGCAGATGGCCGATGATGTGCGTGTAAATATGTATATTGAGTTTAAGGTTTTTGTTTTTGGTGGTAGTGATATTACCTACATTGATATCTACAATTGAAGAATTCAAGAAGTTGAACTGTATTTCTTACGTTGTTGAATTTTAATTTCTTAAATTGGTGTTTTAGGTGAATAGATTTATTTAATTTGTTGTTTGATAAAGAGAGTCGACGGCCGAAGAGAGTTAAAGTCGTAGGAAATCTAAAAGAGAATCTTTAAATTTTGGAATCGGGTAGGAAAGGAACGCTGTTGTTATTTTAAAACATAGTTTTGTTGTCAGTTGTCATTTTAGCACAGAAAATTTAAGATAGCCTTGATATAATCCTAATACTATAAATGCGGAAGTAAGATTGTTACCTTTTAACGACCGCATAACCAATTTTAATGATATTGGTGTAGGGACAGATGGGACCTCTGAGAGTGACATATTCTACTTTTTGTCGCGAAAACAAAACGTGAAGGGGATGAAGTTTAAATGACGAACCAATTATTTCTCAAGTTAGCGATAGTAAAATTCATCATAGGTATACGTATCTATATTTCGTAAGAAATAAATATATATTTACTGCGTATTTTATTAATGAATTTAAATGTGTAGGGCTAATTAATTGGATTGAAAGATTAGATAGTTTTGGACCCGATAAGTAGCGCTGTTGTTGATATAAATATTTAAATTGAATTACCCGAAGTAATAATTCTACGCAGACGAAGTCGCGGGTATCAGCTAGTTTATGCATAAAAACGACATTTTTATAATTATTGGTGGTGACAGGAAAAAGAAGGGCTAAGTGGAAATAATTGTTTTTGTAAACGCATTCTACAAGAAATCTCAAAAAGTCTCTTGACCAGACGGGAAGGTGATAGCAAAAGTCTGACCACGCAAGCAAGTTGAGATAAGACACACATCTGACTTTTGTAAAGCTGCTTTTTATAGAAAGTGTTTAACTTTTTGCACTTCAAGCTGAAGGTTTTCTAAGTGTATGACAACTGAGCTGTACTTTTGTCTATTCAGTGTCGAAAATAGCTTCAAACGTTAAAAGCCGAGTAGTGGTCTTGTCCATCCAAAAGTTATACGCGGGAGAGTTTTCAATACGAAAATATAACCAAAATGTTCGGTATAAAAGTCTTAGAAGTCTAACACAAAGGAAGGACAATGAACGGCGAATGAATTCACCAGATTAATTCGATGGTGTGGGCTAAGCTACTTTGACATATTTGGTTAAAAATATTATGGTGAAGTGTAAACAACCCATTAGTCACGAATGTAATAAAAGTGATTTTATTAGAAAAGTTCAACAGAATAGTGTTTTATCTTTTCGAATCCCAGCTTGAATGTAACAATATTTAATAAAAATGGTCGTAGCTTAAGCCTGAGGCGACAGTAGATTTTCATTCCCAAAGTGGATAACAGATAGCGGAATATCCAATTGGCTGTCCTAGGGTAAAATAAGGCTTTTCCCTCGGATTATGCGTGGTTTTCACGGCCATGACAAAGAAAGTATTTTGGAACCGGGCAGTTTTGACCAGGGACTTAGTCTTTAAAGCTTGCACATAGGCAAGTGCTATTCAAAATTTTGAAACTGTCCTTAAGCGGTATAAGGCAGATATTTAGGAGGTATGATGGATAGGTACTGCGAACAGAGAAAAGTTTGATATTAATTTTAGCTATGCCATCAAAGGTTTCATGAATATAGATGAAGACCTGCAGTTTGTATTTAGCTTAGTGATCATCTAGCTGTTATCCGCTTCAAAGCTTCATTCAAAGCAAAAGTCTTGTTTGGAACATGTCCGGAATATGGTGCCAAATTTGAAATTTGTACTCGGTGATTTTAGTAACAGAATCGGAGAGGACATCAAATAAGGCAGTTTGTTGATAATCGCAGAATCCACTAATAGCCAAAAGACGGCGGTTACAGACTTATCCCATTTGCAGTAAAGGAACCATACAGCAATCTGAGTCTCTTCAGGCAGTGATATTTTTAACCAATTCTACTATTAAACTATTCTAGGCACTCATCCAACTTCGTTTTTCCGAGTAATGACGTTAGCTCTGACCTAAAGTTATGTTCAAAGCTCGACTGTCTTACGAGAAAAGTCTGCGCACTTCAAATTATCAGAGCCAAGAAGGAGCGCCTGAGTGATTCAATTATTGCAACAACACCATCAAGGACGTAGCCCAAAGTTTCGCAGGCTAAAAGCCAGCAAGAGTGAAAGATCAAGTGATAGGACGATGGATGTATATTTACCGGAAAAAAGGCGGTGTTGAGGTGGTGTAGCTCAAAATAAAGGTCAGGGGAGCTTGAATTTAGGTACTCGTCGATCAAAGATTATCACTTTTGAACTATTATCTGCAGGTTTTATTGAAAAAGGCCTATCCTCTGGCTACTGGCTAAAAGACTGAAACGCAAACTTGCCTAAATAGCGGAAGCACAGACAAAAGTTGATGTGTTTGAGCAAAATCTTAAGCACTCTTTATAGAAGAAATTGACTAAGTTCTATAGAAAAGCTTTAGAACAACAAGACCATCGGATCTAATGAGTCACTTCGTGTTAATAAGAAACAGCCAGCAAGCCATATAAAGATTTATAATACAATGACAAATTTTGGTCTTGACTTAAAATTTGCGGAAGCTTCAGAGTCGAAACTTAAAAATTTTATTGGTAAGGCCCATTGTCGCTGTTCATTTATTCACTTTCACACTTCAAACTTCTTCTACATTCCGCTGCAACAGACAAAACTGCAAACAGATACGTACTAAATTTTGGCCTACAGTTCACCTTCCAAAGAAAGCATAAAACTGATTCTTAGCTTTAAATTTGTAAGGAGTTTTGGCTACCTTTGAGTAGGAATTTATACTTTTTCGTTGTACTCTCTGATAATTATTTGAGCCATGGCAAGTTAAATGTAGCAAAGTCAGAAAGAAGCACATTTTGGTCAAAAATGCCCCCAAAGTAGGCTGGGCAATGAACGACATACTCTTTAGTCAGAGTCTTAGGAAATATTTCGGTTTAAGTTTTTCTTCAAATCGTGTCCAATAGTTTTCACACCAACTAGGTAATGGGCATAGAAATTCCTACAGTTCTATTACATTTGTAGGTATCCAACCTCTTTGAAATGTTTGGCCAGCGTTAGCCATCCTGAAATCCTGATATGGTACCTATAGAATTTTATGTACATCTCAATCAAAGAAATAGGAGTGCTGACAGATACAAAGGGGGCTGTGTTTGTGGGCAAGGGGATTTAAGTCCTAACCGGGTGATTTTAGGTTTAGCCCCTGAAAAATCTTTAAGTTTTCCTAAATTATCCCACTTCTTTTAAAAAAAACAAACATTTAGCTCTTCAACTGTGCTGAGAACACGGATAGGGAAATAAATTCGTTACAAGAAGTAAGAAATTGCGTGTTCGTATCGTTTGTGAGTTTTGAGAAGATGGGCGCCATCTACATTTTTTTAGACGTGCTTATTTCACGAAAAAATTGTTTAGAGCATCTTTGAATGAGGAACTATAACATTTTGGAATGTTTCTTTGAAGTTTTTATTTATATGCATCAAACTCTGTAGATCACTCAGCGTTAAAAATAAATCAGAGATTTTGCGTTCCAGCGTCATAGGTTCTATTTTTGAAATGCAAATGTATGTACCTACCCACCTTTGTGAACGTCTGAATCCTGTCATTTTGAGTAATGAGCTTCTAAATCTACATCTTGTCGATAAAAATAAAAATATTCGTGCCTCCTGTCGTCTAATTTTGAAGCGAAAGCACATGCTTCTTGTGTGTATGTATAATAATAATAATTAAGTAATGTACTCACCTATCATGGTTCCGACAATTAAAGCCACCCCACTGAGGAGTCCCACCCGTCTCTGGAGGTGAATAGCGTCGTTCGGCGCTGAGCCCGTCCCCTCCAACGACTTCCGCATCCCCCCGGTCCCTGATGAGTCGGTCTCTGTCGCTTCGGGCCCTTCTGTCCCAAAATACCCATGGGCACCCGTTGACCCGTTTGTTGCGGCTTTAATTGGCACATTATGTCCTTGAAAAAGACAAACACAGAAAAGTTTCATTAGATTTGATTTTTTTTTTCATTAAAGCATTTATTATGCTACATCACTTTTTAAAACATTTTTTTTTAATATTTTTACACTGTGAGAAAATTTTTCGCAAAAATATTTCCAATTTCGGATGAATTTAGAGAAGAAAAGAGTGGACAAAAAAATCACCTTGATTATGATCTGTATTAAATTTGCATGTGTTTTTTTGCAAGCAAAAGAGTTGAGAGATTTTATCGCGCATGGCATGGACGAATGTAGAATTTTACGAATGATTATCCGCGGTTTTAGCCGACGTAAAGATTTCAACACACTGTGTGTCTTCTTTTTATCTAAAACACCTTGTAGTTGAGTAGAATGTTGCCACTGTGTCGACGTGATATTTATTTTGTTCTTGTTTCACTGCCCCCACCTAAATTTTTTGTTTTCGCTTAAATCACTCGATGTATTAGTCGGTTTTTTTCTCCACTTTAATATTTACTAGGAATTTACTTCCAGAAGTATATAAAATGTTTTTGAGTGAAAATAGGAAAAAAACAACAACAATCAACTCTATACGCAGCTACGTGACACGAATTCGGGGCGTATACCAATGCAAGGACTAACACGCTTATAAATAGCACAGCATTAAGATTTGCGAACTCGCATCTTTTTACCGAAAATTCAAGCACATTTATTTTGAAATTTACGACTCTTATTATACCGAAACAAATAAATTTGAATTGTTTTGATTCAACTCAGAGGAATAGCACAGATCTTCGGTGACAGGCGACAAAATCTACAGCGAATAGCGATTATATTATACAACTGGCTGAAAAACTTTGCTTCTCGATCTCGACAGTGACAGCGATGTGCATCAGAAAAATGTCAATCTTTGACTGATCGGTCTGCTGAATTTATGCTCGAAATTTGTATCTAAGAGATCGCTGATTTTCGCTTTCGATATCCCAATAAAAAACCGTAATTACATTCCTTTTGATCGTTATCATTCGATAAATTGGTTCATGTTCGAATTGACCACAATTCACTTTGCGAATGGGCTGTATGTATACGTGACGGAGAAAATGAACACGCGAAGCGTGTGTATTTATGTCAAGTGATTTTAATGAACGAACGAGCAGAGTATTGAGAATTGACTGAAATGTATTTGCAACAATGCTTAGTGAACGGTTTTCGGTTTAATTTGTCTTTTATTTTTATTTTCTGCAGACCCTTGTATGATTTCGAGTGTTTTACAAACTGATTATAAAAAATCTTTGCAAATTGAGTACTTAATTTTTATTTTTATTGTTCACTCTGCTCATTTACTCTCGCGAAGAATTTCGAATACGAGTTTATTGGTCTTCGAAAATGTATTTTTAATTTGAATACGGCATCCGTCGGTGTATGTGTTTGGGGAGAAGAACTTAAATTAATTTTATTCCGCACAGCACATGTATTTTTTATTTTGTATATAAGCTTTGTATTTAAGATATTTTACTTTTTGGTATTTTTTTTTTTTTTTTCAACATTGCTAAAGGCAAATGCGACTTTTCTATTAAAATTTGGGTTTTTTGTTTGAATTATTTTTATGATGTATTTATGGCGGTATAAGTCACGCGCGCTGGCTGCAAGTACGTCAGAGAGAAAAAAAATATAGAAAGAAAGTCAGAGTTTTTGAATCACACACGCAATTATGGGAGTGTGTGTCACAACTATTTGGAACAGTCATAGATAATGATGTCGCAAATAGGCAAAACAGAAGAAATTGTGTCTACGAAAGATCGTTATTTTACGTTGTTGTGTTTGGTAGAAAATTCAGTTTATTCAGCTTTGTACAATTTATACAAGGTCAGGATGGGGAGATGTGTTTTTAAAAAGTTTCCATAATTTATAAACAAAATCCAAGGAGCCTTGAGTATGAGAAAATAGTGTTTATGATTTTTGTTAAAAGGTAAAAGCTACGCAATTTTTCGAAATTAAAGTTACACCGCCAGCAAGTATTTCTAGCGACTGTTGCTTGTAGGGATCAGTCAAAGACAATTTTAAGTAGAACTTTATTGTGATTAGGTACTGGATTTAAGAAAATTTAAAAACTTGCTATCACCCACGGACGATTTTGTGGATTTTGTTATAATTCTGACAAATGAGCTTCCCTACAAATAGTAGGTTAGGTACCTGCCCATTCGCAAATGCAAACAGCAAATACTTTATGAAAACTGTTATTATTTTCTACGCATACTGTTGGGGTAAGTGGTTTGGTCTACTTAGCGCAATGTCTCAGGTTCGAACCCCAGAAAAACACAAATAGCATAATGAAGGTTTTTTGATACTCAATATTAAGCAACTTCAACTTTGAATGGTCCCAATTTTAAATTTTAGACCTATTACCTAACCATATCTTTGTACAGCTTTGCATTTGATCTTAAAGAATCAACCCGAAAAATCAGCAGTTAGTTAGCTTCAAAAGGCTTTTCAGGATTCAGGAATTTACAAAAACTACTTCAATATCTAAATTAAAGGTTTTAAGAAAGCAGTTGGACATTTTTATTACTTTACCGCTCATTGGACTGTGGCACATAATTTTTGTCAAAGTTTTGCGACTAAAGATGGCACAAGGAGTAAAAATGAAGTGGTTAACACTGGAAAAGATATCAACGATATAGATGATCAGGTACCTACTTGTAAAACCGTCTGGTAGTCGGGTAGGTACGGCAACAGCTTATGAAAGATCTGTTCAAGCGGACACAAATTAAACGCGTGGCCTATATTGATCGTCGGTCGCTTGGAGTTCATGGTGGGCGTTTGATCATATTGCCGTCGAAACAGAGTGCACAAGGTACTCACGTCGAAGCGGATAGAAGGTTCACCTCCTAGGAGAGGAAAAGCAACGTCGACCCGGATAATGTCGCATCTATTAATAGCACAATCCGTTGAATGTCTTACTAATGCGAAGCCAGTTGTATTTTGTGACAACCCGCTTAAAGTCACAATATTTTGTTGCCTGCTTGGTGTGATATTATGCGGGCTTGCATAGACGAATATATGCAGAGAATTGACTGTGCGCAGTAGACAATGCAGGAGAAGTTCATTGGCTGTGCTTCGTTAACAAGCTAATGTTCTCTTTCTCTTTTGAAAAACATTGCTTACAAGAAATATGTTTTTTTTTTTAAATTTAAGGTCAGACATTTCGCAAGAAGTTTCCACTTATTTATGCTTTGGATCAGATAAGGCTTAATGAAATTAAAAAGCGAGAGCTGTACCTATACCACTGCAGTGATATCAACTAGGAAACTTAGTTAAAGTTTTGAATGATAAACTCAATGAACTGGCTATTATTTCTTGTGTCCCAATATACATTTGACCAGGGACGAATAGAAGTTATATATACATAACAAGTCATGAAATTGTGTGACTCTCAAGTTTCCAATCAAATAAACTTTCATTTTTTCAAAATAAAAACTGCAATTTGGCAGCATGAGTTGGGAAGATTATTTCTAGTATATTTTTACCTTCTGACCATGTTCATTGAACAGATAAATGTATAACGCAAATAAATTCATAACCCCTTTCGTTTTACGTGGATGTTCATATTTTTATTTATAATAAAGTAAATCTGAAAAGAAAATAAATCGATAGATAACTATGCACTTTAGTAGGTCACGGTTGTAGGTGATTTGAAGGATGATAACGGGCAGGAGAAATAACGTCAAAAAATATTATCTTATCGAATTTGCATACCTATCTGTTTTATGAATACAAAAGCTCACAACTTTAGGATTTAATATGTGCCTTTGTAATAAACAAACTCTGAGCACCACAAGTTCGCTTTCGAAATTGCTGTTTTTTTTATTGAAAGTGTCAAAAAAATATGGAGAGTCCAGTTGGCCGTTAGGCTGGTTTTGATTTGAAAGTCAACCGTCTACCGCGTCATCAAAACGTATCCTCAACTATAACTACCTCGAAATTGAAACCAAGACTGCCGGCAGAGTGAGCTTGATAACCCCCCAAGTTAGAGCTCAAAACAGACACTGTCCATATTTACCCTTTACATTTGTCAATTTTGCTTTCAATTCAAATACTTTGTTGATGAAATTTGACCAATATATATTTTCTGTTGTAAAAACATGTTTTCGAAAAAAAAAAAACAGAAAACAAACGCTTAAGTTAAGTTAATATGCTGCCCTGGCCACATTTTCATTTGTTTATGGCTTGCGCCAAAGGCGATCTAGAAAACAGTATTAAACGAAAAGTTGGCTCGCACCCAGCAAGTGTTTCGTTTGCAAATGAAGGCGAAAAGATACATAACAAAAGTACCTATATCTACGAAAGTCTCTTTTGATGAACATATTTTTTATTGTTTTGAGCAGATACACCTTGAGCTTGTCAGTTATTGGACAGTTTTCAATTCATCGGCATAATATGTAAACATTTCTATTCCGAAACATATAACACTTTAAATCGCAATTGGCGCGACGATATCTACTCCAGCGTTGTTTGTGTTTTTATTTAATCTCGGAGAAGAAAAGACAATTTAATTGAAATGATCAAGAAAGCGTCTATAAACTTTATAAAAAGTGGAATATTGACATACGTCAGTTGCATCCATTTCAACAAATTCCAGAGTATATTTACGAGCATAAATTTTGGAGATATACTTCAGAAAAAAATCCGCCCAATTAATCAATTCAACCCCATTCAACATTTTCGATACCATTCAATAAAACGAAAATAGATTGTCATCGAATTGACGATTTGATTCGAATTTCTGATTAATAAAAACAAATACCCAATCGCAAATGACGCGAGTGTGTGTATATAATACCGAAGCTCTCCATTTCCAACATCCACGAAAAACAAATGCCTTGTATTTTGTATATCTTTATTTATACATAACTGAATGAGTAACAAACACAAGTGCGAGATGAAATGAAATATGTGTGCGCTCAGTAAATTGTTGGCAAATTGCCCCGAAATAATTTGTTATTATTAATCAAACACAACACTGTTTCGCATGGGAGATCTTCTGCTAAATGCAATTTTATTATTCACAAAGGTGTGTCTCAAATAAATGGAAATGAGCTCAATTTTCCAACAGCACTATTAGTTTCCGCTTATTCGAAAATAAAATATTTAGTTTTCAAATATTTATAGAGTCCGTCCCGCACAAATGCTATTACTTTAATAGATTTTATTTGTTTCAAAGGTCTTCTACCTATGACCTAGTGGAATGTTTATTTATGTCTTAACTATGAATTATACTTTATAAATTGGACGACGTTTTGTATTTTTTTTATGGATAAAAGTAAAATTGTTACGCGAAGATTTGACTTTTAACGTCACTTTATTAGTCTTTCATATGCGGCAGGGGAGAGTGGAGCAAGTAGAGTTATGAATCGTTTTTAAAAAATTTGTGTTATAAAAAACAACAGTGCATCAGAAGAGTTTAAGAAAATTTTAAAATTCCATAAAGTCAATTGTTAAGAGTAATTTTCCAAAGACCCTGTTTGGCTTTCTAAAAGACAACTAGCACTAATCTGATGGAGTTTATCTCAAGATCTATTTGCATCTACTTAAGAAAAGGAGAAATAAATCGATGACGGCTATATTTTCCATGCAAATTTCACAGTTGCGAAAATTCCGAAAATTTCAAATCGAGACTAAAATTTGGTGCTGTGTGTCTGAAGTGAACCAATTAAAGCAACATCTGGGGTCCTTCAAGGTCCACCTTTAAGCAATCTCCTTCATTCTTACAATTATTGATAATCGTAATCAGAGCTGTCTACTTTCGCTGATAGTGAAAATTTCTTAAACCATATCATCTCATCTACTACATTCGTTTGGCATTTGTTACGTAGTAAAAATTCTTGCTACACTTTTTTATTTGGCTATTTTGTTTTCTACTTTCTACGCAGAGCTATTCGTTTGTGATTTTTAAATTGGGACATTAACCATCACCGAAGCATTTAAGATCTACTACCTCCACTTATGTGTCAATGGTTTTAAAACGTCACTACATATTTCCCAACTATGTATTTCTTTATTTTGTTTTTTATTTTTAATTTAAAAATTTTTTTGTTTAATTTTGGAAGCCAAAATAGGTGGGGGCGCTTGGATACCTTGATCATGCAAAACGTCAACTAGATTTGTATGGACTAGCAGTACGAGCGCGTTCAATAGTAAACATAAATTTTTTTTGTATCCTCGGGGACTATTTTGAATTCTGACGCTTCGAAAAGTCAACTGAGATGCCGGCATGATTTTTTTGACTAGATTTGTCGGATACCGCTCCATAACCGTCAACTGAAAAAAACTATTCACACAACCTATCTAATCCAACATAAATTTAAATACATTAAGTTAGTCAGCTGTCAGACTCACTACTCTAGCGTATCGCAATTACTTTTGATGTTCGTTCTATAGAATACCTAAGCAGACTGACATTGTCCAAAATTTGCATGCCAAATAATAATTCAAAAAATGTATGCACCCTTCGAACCTCCTTCTCCCCTACTCATGTGCTAATTAATTTTCGATTTGTGAACACTTCGAACTGAATTTGCGTGTGCTAGATGAAAGATGTTAAAATTAGCTTTCAATATATTTTCAATACCTATTGGAAATAATAAAATTCTAAATTGTTAATTAATGGGCACCTGGTCTGTGCTGTCATGTTTCTTACCGTGTTCAATAAAACGCAACACACTTCATATATCTCATGATTGAGAATTTCTGTGGTCAACTTTTTTATGTATTAGATTTGCAAAGTTTCATTGGGAGTGGTTGGTTGAATTGCACCGCAAATTAGGTGGGTAATAACAGTGTTTCAATTGGTCTCTTGATTTTTTACTTTCGCAGTTAACCACCGGGTGGTTGTGCAAAAACTGGATGAATTGTATATGCCTGTCCCTTGTAGTCTATAATTGGAATGGAAACGTCTAGACTGATAAACTTAAAAAATATATTTTGTGGTTTTAATACCCTACAAGACTATTGTACAAGTTATACCCAACCTTCAAGGTTCTTTAAAAAATGGTAGTGCGCTGTATGCTTATGAATATACAGCTTGCTCCTAAAATCATATATAATGTCATTTCGTTTAGACGTTTACGAATTTTAGGGTATTGCACAATAGTTCGCAAGGTCAAGTGGATAGGTACGTAAAATTTCGCGGAAAGAGCAAACACATTACCAAATCGCAATGGCCACCTGCAGAAGTAACAATCTGCGAGCATTTTCCTTCTTTATCGACTATTTTATGACCCATCTCGAGAGAACCAAGAGCAATTTTCGAAAAGTTCACTTAGCACGACATTATAACTTCACAACGTCATCTGCATGTTTAACATTCAGTCGTTAACTAAGTAGCTCTGTTGGTAGTCTATTCACCGCTAAAATCCAAAGGAAATGTGGTATAACTCAACTTTTGTGGTGTTAAGCAACTCACAAAGTTTCGATCCAAAGCCCATTACACTTCGGTACTAATAAGTCTGCTGTTCCCTTATTAGTATAACGAGCGAGGACTTTACTTTTAAATCCAAGAGTGCGCCAATAAATGCCTCTACCTCTAGCCTATCATTGCTAACAGCGCCCTCTATGAAATCACTTAATTAGCTAGGTTATTATTATTCGAAAGGGGTTGTTGTACTGCGAACTTTAGTTAGATAGAAAAGCTTGTATAAAGGTCTTCAAATTCTGCAGTACAACAAACTGCTTTAGGGAAAATTAGAATTTTCAGTGTTACCAAAATCGGGTCTCCCTAAAATGTCTACCGGGACAGTTCTCTTTAGAATCCTGTGTCGTACATCACAATAAAACCTTAGTATGTATTAAGCTGTCATTCAAATCGGTGAGCTTCCATCTGCATTCAGTTTAAAAAGACTATAACCTCGGTCAACTGTTTAGAAATATTTGGTAAAAGAAAACGTTCCACCAAAAGACTATTCCACGAGCTTCTTAATATTTGCAGTGTTCCCAGACATTTAAAACTGTTCCACCTTTTTTTGTCAGCAAAAGCATAAGTTTTCCACTGAATTCAAAAAAAAAATCTATTCTTTTCTCCTAAGTCAAATTTGCACTTGTTTTCACATGAAAAAAATTTAAAAATGTTAACGTTTTTATTAACAAGCTTTATAAACATAAAAATATATATGATACAATCATTTTCTTTGCTATTAGACCTTGATATATCAAATCCAGTGAATGCATTCAGATATAAAAAAAATTCTTATGTAGACTTTCGATGGGCTGTTTTCGCTCATGATTAAACAACTAATTATTTTAAATGTTTTCGTAATGAAAATAGGTATTAATTGTGTTTTTAAACAATGTACGTATCACAGGATTTTTGAATTTTTCTTCTTTTTAAAGCTTGCCCCTCTTCCCTTTTTTATTCAAAAAGCTCCGAAATTGGCGTATGCCGTTTGATCCTGTAGTCTTGAGATTCGACAAGCTACATATGTGCAGCCACCGTTTATTTTGAATGAAAAATGTTTCAAGCTTGCTACTTGTTAAACTTCGTGAAAAGGCTTCTTAGTTTTAACTGAAAAGCTGTCAAAAATTGAATGCTTACTAGGAAATCAATGGTCCCTTTGGCTGAAGCAGTCCATTGCTCATCTCTTCTCAGGACTGTCTAGTAGGTGGTGAATGTTACCTTTTACCAATTCCCATACGGTTTCAATGGGTTTCTGCAAATAAAAGTATTTTCTGACATACTCGTAGCATGCTAAAAAAAGTTTATAGTGTTTTGATTGAGACTTTTCAAAAGATCAAAGATCAAAACAATGAAATTTGTCCGGCAGTTCCTGTAGTTCGCCAAATAAATGTCCTCAGAGACATTTTCTTCTACTCTTGTGCAGGCCGTCGTCAGAATTAAGAAGTAGGTCTTGGTCGAGGAACTGACAGGTGAAAGCTAGCTGAGCACAGCACTAATAAAAATGTCATTAAAAGTTTCGAAAAGTATGAGGGAACGGAGTACTTATTGGCACATTTAAACAAATACCAAGATGACTTTCAAACAAAAAGGAAGTCGTCAGGGCCTCGTAATATAGGTTTTACTGCTTAAATGCAATACGCCGTTTTGGACGATGTTTGGCTGTGGTACCAAGTTATAGCCCTCACCAAATTTTTTTTTTTTTTCAAAAATGCGTTACGGAAATAAAAAGAGTTTGCCGGGTTAACAAGATTTTCAGTGGCTTAGTGCTCAGCATGTTGGTCTACTAATCGAATTGTCGATTATCTGAAAAACACATATTACATCTTAAGGTCTTTTCCATCGCGTACATCTCTCATGACAGAGCTTCTCCATTGGCCATTTGGACTCGTTTTAAAATTGTAAATCCCTTCCATTCGTCCCAAAAATCAGTTCATGCGAAACGGCCAACTGTCTATTTCTTTTTTAAGAACAACAAGATTTTCTTTCAGTGAAATAAATTCAAATCAAACCCTTTATATGAATGAAGGTTTTCGCTTCTTAATTTAAAACCTCTCGTTAAAAGACAAACATATTACTCAGTTGAAGGCATGTACCTAACCTACATTTTCAAATAGCAAGTGACACCCCCATCGATGCGGCGTGTGCCTCGCTAAAATGTAACACTTCTGATGTAACCGTTGTACGTGCGCTAATATAATAAAGGTTTGAATACCGCGCACATTTGCAAAATTACTCACATCGGTAAGGTAAGGCGGTAAGCGCCTCACTCTGCAGTTGAGCAGACCTACTAGGTATATACGAAAATAAGAACATGACTAACAAAATCCATAAAACTGTTTCCCTGCGCGTCGACACAAAATTGAGAAAAGTAATTTTGTTCGCCAAATGACTTTACCATCGCTACCATTTTTCGTCAGCCCAAAAACCGTTAATATTAATCCAATCGGCATAATTTTTATGCGCCCATAAAAGTAAACTGTATTTTTTTTTAAATAATTCCCTCCATCTGACCGTTCAAATATTGCGTTGTTTCGTTTTGTCTTACTTGCGACTTTTAGTATTTGCATGACTAATTGTGAGTTCATGTCTGAGACGAAAATAAAATTGTAACGTCAATATTGTTCTCCCAGGCATGGCATCCCCTGCCCCTCGCTCTATGTGCGGTTGGCACTGATGAGTTCGAAATAAATAATTGAGATCCTACGTGACCCAACTCAGTTTCACAAAAATTAAAACACAATTTCACTGCCAATGGACTTCAAACGGTCTGTGAACGCTGCAGACTCATTCACAACATTCACAAAGTTGTTTAAATCTATCTACTGTTTTGTTGATTCTTTGTGTTTGTTTGTGTCGGTTCGTTTTATCACTTTGCTGTGGATACATATTGATAGACATCGTTATGAGTGATGAATCGGGTCGGGCGAAGAGTGTCACAGAAACGCTCGCCTCTGGCAGACCGTAACCGTAAGTCAATTAGATAAGGCAGTCGATACGGCTGCGTGATTAAGAAAATAAACAATGAAACTATGGACTAGCAGCAGCGCAAACAAAAAAATCACCGCTGAGCTTAGTCTTGTGTACGAAGCCACTTAAAGGGGGATTAGTTTGCAAGTGTGTAACACATCACCGGCACGGGACGAATGGCGAAAATTTTGCAGGGTGCTAAATGATTTGTAAGCTGGCAAGATTGTATAATAAACAATCGATGCTGGTGGGTGAGATTATCGATTTAAGACACAACAATGTTGGTGTTTCGAGTTGCACTTTTGGTGAGTCAGCTTCAGTTTTAATTTGTTGCAGGAAATCGATTTAAAAATCAAGAGTCATGACTTTGAAACTTTATTGCCACACAGACTGTAGGGCGAATCAAAATGGCGCTTTTCGCTGTGTCAGATCGCTCTGCCAAGACACAAATTTGATGAAAAAATGCGACGACGATGGGCGAAACTAAAGGGACTCCGTTCTGGACCGAAGAAGCTCTGTCCGATTGGTAAATGTAAAAATTAGCAAAGCCATCTGTCAACTAACATTTGCTGACGAGATCTAACATTGTTCGATATTTGCCATAGAATCGATATATATCCACTTCAATAAATAAACATTCCATCCGGTGGACTTTATAATTAGGGAGTAGCTTTCTCATGGTCTCATGACTGTGGCCATTAAATGAACTACAGGCCAAAGATGGCTACCCTCGTGGGCAGCTGATATTGGTAATGTTCGCTTGACACGGCACAGCGGTAGTGTAACTGCTCTTGATTTAATACTTGCGTACTTGATTTTATCAGTGCCAGTGGCGGACAAAACTAGTGGTATGGACAAGGGGTGGAACAGATACTGATAGTTTAGTCAGCCATGTTAAAAACTATTGTTAAGATTTGCACGTGGAGTGTTCACGCCCCGAACCGGTCGAGAAGAGTCGAACAAATGTGCGAAGGCCATAGACTGCCATGGAGCAGTAAAGTAAAGTGCGAATGACTCGGGCGAGTAAAAAAAAAATATCAGAGACAGAGGAACAAATTTGTATCTGGTTCCAACGCAGGCTAAAATGAAAAGTCAAACCTAAACTAATCCATAAAGAAACTACTACTTTATGAGGAAGAATTTTCGGGAGTTTGATCTAAATGAAAAGATAATGTTCAACAAGGCTAAAATAAATGGAAGACAAGGAAGCCCTGTAATAGAGTCATATCTCACATGCGGGGATGATATGAAAAATCCACTGAACTGTATGACCAAAATTCGACCGTCAAGCAAACCGGCACACTCAATCTAGACGATGGAGGTCAATAATTCCGAATACAACAGCATATTTAAACTTAAGGATGCTACACTAGTGGCCTATAAATCAAAAACTAAATGTGAGAATATTGGATCCTAGAATTCTAACAAGTTTCAACCATTCGTTTGCTTGACTCAACTATTATGCTATATCCGAGCGTTTAAATTCAAGGCCTTTCTCGGGACAGTTATCCTTCTAAGCGTCTGCCAGATTTCCGCAGTGTTAAACATAAATTTTCTTGCTTTGTAGTCAATCACACTCGCCAGTGAGAGACTGCGCTCGACGGGATACCTGACCTGCTGAGCCATTTAATGCAAAGGTTAAGTGGAAAGCTAAAGGGTGTTTTTTTTTAGAGGTTGGTTTTTCGAATAGAGGTAAAACTGACATTTTGTAGTCAAATCTGGCAACTCTAATGTCATTTATGTTCTGTTTGGTTTGCCATTTCATCATGAACAGGTTGACAAATAAACAGCGCTTGGAAATCGTGCAAATTTATTTCGAAAATAATGGTTCAGTTCGCGAAGTTTACCGCAAGCTCCGTTCATTTTATGGTCGACATATTCGTCCATCAGAACAATTAATTCGGTTAACCATGAATCGTTTCGCATTACACTTACTCTATGTGATAATACGCATCCGCAGAGACGTCGAACAGTGCGCACCGAAGAAACAATTGCCGCTGTAGAGCAAAGTGTTGTCCCGGCACAGGCGATTAGGAATGTATGATGTTATAAATGCCCAATACTAAATAGCTGTGTGACTAAAAGGGACAGCATTACATAACACGCAAAAATAATTGACAAGTGATACACATTTGGGTCGGCCATCTTGTTTGCGTGGTTGGAATTATTCGAAAGTTCAGCATGTTGATATTTTTATAGCGATGACTTACGAAATTTCTCTTCCCCATAAAACAAAATGGCTTCCCGAAGTGATGATCGGACAATTTTTTACTTATTTCGTATAACTGATTGATGAGTTGTTGGTTTTATTAACTGAAACAAATTACCACTCTTATTTTACATGTTTTAAATCAGAAATAGAATTTTTTTCGAGGGATTGAGGAAATTTTGGTCGCCGGAACTTGTATTTATTTCCGTTTTACGTATTTAAAATTAATGGGTAGACCATCCATGACACTTTGGGCGTCTTAATTGTGATCTCATTCTACCGCCTTTTTTATCATTGACAGCGGACAAATAGATCTCTCTTTCCCATCTCGTGCAAAAATGCGCATTCGTGATGATGTAAATTGGAATAGTAGACATAATATCAAAACGATTGAAGGCATTCGGATGGGCACAAATTCTTACGTAGACGTTCGATGGGCTGGTTTTTTTTTCATGTTTAGTATGAACATTTCATCCTGAAGGTCGTTTGAAATTTCTTTGTAATGAAAACGCGTTTTAATTTTACTTTCAAGCAATTTAAGTTTTACAGAGATTTTCGATTTTCTCCCCTTTTTAAGCTTGTCCCTCGTTTTCCCCTTTTTCATTATAAAAGCGCTAAAGGTGGCGCTTTTCCTCTTAATCTGGGATCATGGGTATAGAGCGATTTTAATATTTCGCGTACACAATCAGTAGAATGACGATGAAGAGAACTTGTAGACACACTGGGGTAGGAAACAATCTCAGCGCCGATAACTCTGACTACAAAAAATGATTAAGACAGGTTCATAGTTGAGGATATGAAATTCACAAGCCATATTTTCCAAAAGTCTGCACAAGCTATTGGCACAAGCCGATGATATTCGCACGCAATTAAATTATTAGGTACTCATCGCCAGGGCTGTCGTTTCATAAATTGGAAATTCGGAAGTTTAAATAGAACTTTTTTGAGGAGTACCAGGGAAAACGGCCAACGAAAAAGGTGTATAGCACTCCTATTGTTGTATACTTTCGGCAGCGGTGCTCGTCGGCAGTTTTATTGTGACACATTTTATACCCCACCAAGATGCTGCCTTTATTAGTTTCTCTAATTTAAAAGGTATTCCATGCACAGAATTTCAAATGCCTCCAGCACAAGTACATTTTGCTCCATTCAAACTCGCTTCACGCAAAAGGAAATAAACATAAAATCTTAGCCTGATTACCTTCCTCTTTAATGCTCCTAAATGTATGAGCATTAAGTGAATAAAACGAAGAAAATTGAATATATACCTTAGATTGAATTAGGTTAGGTTGCTGTTTTAAAGAACACACTTAGATCATGACTTGCGGGCCCAATGTGATACCACAAGAGTGAGAAGATCAGCTCAAAAATTGGTTCTGAACGAGTGCGATTTTTGCCTGGTTAAAAAAAATATGCATTAAAATTTAAATTCTGTTGAAAGTAACGAGTATTCGTTGTTAGGAAGTACCGAGATGAAAAGGTTAAATGTATTCTGTTAAAAACAAACACAAAGCAGTTGTTATTAACCATGTTTCTAGATTAATATCAACCAGTTGTTTAAATTAAAGAGAGTTACTTTATTATTTACGATACGATCGACAAAAATTTGAAAGAAATTCATAAATCGGCTATTTTTAACCAAGCCTGCTTAAAAAAGTTGACTCGGTTATTTCTAATCCCCTAACTCTGTAGAAGCTTTATTAACTGTACTACTTGGTAGTTTTCAACCGAAAGTTGGTTGATTTTGATAAAGTGATTTGTTTTGAATTGTTTGTAACTCGGCTTCAGGGGGAAGCAGGAAAATTAATCGTAGCTGAAAGTACTCGGTGGTGTTCGGCAAGAAGAAGGAAGTGAAGTCAAAGTAAAAAATATTTTTATCGCATAACTCGATTGAAAGAACTTTTGCTAACGATCCAGGAGCTCCAGAGCTTACCCCCAGAAAACACTTATACAACTTCGTTGATAAGCCATTGCGAATAACAAAATATCAAGGCCAAAATAAACTTTACGCAATTGGAGATAGCGTGCTGTTGGTCTAAAACTCTCAAATCCCCTTTCAATCTATCCACCCCTATACATCATATGCACGAGATATTAACCAGTATTCCCAAGAACGCTTTCATTTCACAATGAACTAGTAGGTACGAGTATCGCTTCCACATACAATCCACGTCCCACCTACACGTTCAGCCATTGTTCCACCAATACACCCATTTGCACAAAATTTCACTCAGCATCAAATGGTGTATCTTAAGAAAATATCTCAAGATCTCATCCTTCCCCACAATCCATTAGTTAATTCGCATAACTCAAGGGAAGATTCGATTCCCAAGTAGGGGACTCCCAATGCCGAGAGGTATTCGTGTTTCATTGCTAAAATTGTGCCCGAAGGGTTGAGATTCAATCGAGTCGTGGATACAAAACACTCTCACTACAAGCATCTGTATTCCCATATAGCAATATCATATTTAAGACAATAAATCGGATTGTATCCAATGAGATTATTTTCGAACTAGGACAGCGGAACTCGGTCAAAGACCTCACTCTGTATATAATGTGTGTGTGTGTGTGTTTGTGTGTGCTTGGTTGTGTTGCCGCCCATTAAAATTATTGTCAAAGTCACAATAGGAAAAGTCCCCAACGTGTAGGCGGTCTTGATAAACTTTTTTCAGACCAAATGTACTATTTGATTCGTATCTATAACATACCTACTACAATAGTCAGAGCGTTGGTCTAGTCTCCCGGTCTTGGGAAAATCAATGGAAATACACAGGCTGAAAAGGTAGAAAGGGAGGAAGAGGATGTGTGCGGGCACAAACAAAATGACGCCTGCGTCATGCGAGTGTCCTTGATTTGACATCATTGTGAATTCGAGGTGTAATACAGCAGGAGGGACTTTATATTATTGCTAATCCAGCAGTGTGTTAGCCCCGCAGTGAAACCTTGAATGGCTGGGAGTTCGAATGCGATCCAAGTGCAGTAGACTATAGGTGTGATCCACAGTGGAATTGTGTATGTTCTGTGAAAGGTGCACGACTATGTAAGAAGATAGAGAATGAAATTTGCTGTCTGTAAGAAATGACGTGGCGATACAATCAAATGCATGCCAATCGTGTTCAAAGCGGTGGATGTTTGCCGACTGACATTATGCCCGATGGACAATTTTCTGCGCACTTTTTTGTAGGGTAGATTTTGTACAAGATACGCTGAAAGAACGGCCATTAATTTGGCTGACACAAGAATGAGGAAGTAGCTTAATTTGAAAGGGGCGCCACTACTAAATAGGATCTCGGATAGTTCTGTCATAAAACTTGGATCCACATCAGTTTAGAGCCGCAGAGATTTAGAAGCTTTTCGAAGGAGTTTCGATATCTAATGAGTGTTCTGATAACGTTCGACTTGTTGTCAGAAGACGAGGTAGAGGTAGAGCCACTCATCACTAGCTCCGATGAGCTAAAATGGCTTCCGCACTTGTTCGGAGCTCCTGGCTCTGATGGCATCAGTGAAATGCTTAAGCACTGGCTGAGTCTAGCTGCATACATAGTGCGGGTAGAATTGGACTTATATAAGAGGGGATGTGTACTTAATTGTTAACCAATGCACGGCAGGAGAAATACCAATTTAACTTTTGGTTAAATTCAGTTAGGAGGGGAGGGCTCCTTAGACAAGGCTTATCTCTCTCCATATCTGGATTTTGAACTAGTAATCTTTAAAAGCTTGCTGAAGTGGAGCTTACCTTTCCGGGTATCGCACGATGGAAATCGGAACTGGAAACTTAATGTTCGGCAAAGCATCTGCTCTCTTCATTTTAAATAGGACAGGGGTAACAAATTAGACCTTGAGATACCATGGTAGTCACAGGCATTCTTATATATAGGAGGCTATTGATGGAAGGCCACACTCAAGAGAAATTACTTAAGCTATAGGTTATAAGTAATAATCTCCCACGCCCTCTCTGAGGCGTTTATATTTATATTGGACTTACAAATAATGGGTCAGATTCTGTTAGCCGAAAACGTTGAAATGTTTTCTTGCACACGAATGATTTGCTCTAAGTTACAGAAAAAAATTGTCCGTGCACACGAAAATCTTTGAACGTTTCGCCTTACAGAATGACGACCAAGATTACGAGCTGGTCAGAGTACGCTTCGGCTCACAAATGTAGGGCACTTTGAACATAGCTATCTAGGACATAGCTTTAATATAAGGGAACTACTCAGCGACTTTCATGATGAAGCAGGCAGAAGTTCTGGCTCTGCTCAAACTTGAAAGTTACTTTTCACTAAAGATCGGATCGATACAGTGTTCCCAGACTTCGAAGACTGTGTTCCTTTTTTTTTGGCAAAAGCATTCGTTTTCTCCTAAATTCGAAAAAAAAAAATCGACCTCTTGACTTGACCAATAAAATTCTAAAGGCTCAAATAAACAGAATCGAAGTTTTTCATTTAGAAATAAAATACTTCTTTTGGCCCACCCTGTACTATAACTACTTTTCTTAGACAATAGTAAAACCAAATCGAGTGAGTGCATTCAGATCCACAAAAATTCTTATGTAGACGTTCGATGGGCTGTTTCCTTTTATTTTTAATTTGAACAATTCATTGTTTTAAGTTTTTTCCGTAATAAAAATACGTTTGAATTTTGTTTCCCATTTTTAAGCTTGTCCCACGTTTTACATTTTTCCAGTGCCAACATTTTTTTCCCTAAAACTGGGATCACTGGATCGATATCCAACAAGAAGTCCGCCATCTTCATTAAAGTCTTGAGTTAAAAAGTTACAAGAAATCTGAACTAGGGAGAAATTAAGCGCCTAGGGGGATTATGTTAATAGAACCTTTGCAGAAAATAAAGCTAACCGAATTGCCGACGTCAACTTGAAGTGTAAAATGAAGCACCATCGGTCAGGGCAATCTTGAAGTGTCTAAATCGAAGTAAAATAACTAAGGGCATGCACTTGAAAACATGAGATAGCTTCCTATCAACGATTTATATTTATTTTCGATGGTCTGCTTAAGTTTTAATATTTAACCTTTCTTTCCACCAGTTTAAAATCCACTTAATTACTTTGACCTCATCAGTGATCAAATAAAAGTTTATAGAATTTCAGTGCACGCCAGAACTGTCAGAGCCTTTAACTAGTTCGTTAGAGCAATTTCAAAATTTTGTGCTGCCTAAACACAACAAAGTTTTTTTTTATAATTTCAATTAAAATTTATTTTTATTTTAAAATGAACAGCAAATAAAGGGATTCTTCTAAAAAAAAAAAAACAGTAAGCTAAATATAGTTGTGGTTGATTTGAAATGTCAAATTCGATGAGTGAGATCAGTGAATAAAAAGTAATGGCAAATTGGGGAATTCGTTAAAAGTGTAACGATAAAAAATGTTCAGAATTATTTCATACGAAATTTGGTGTCGGAAATTTAGAAAAATTATGGCCCAATTTCTGATAAATAACCCAATCTTGAAAGTCTGGTGCACGCTGCAATATATAGGTTATATTATATACCTTACGCTACTTCAAACGACTTCCATATGAAAAGCATTTCCACTCTATTTTTTCTTACACAGCCCTTGACTGTAATTAGTCGAAATTTATTTGAAACGTGTAAATAACGAGTCATGAAACTTTTTAATAAGTCAAACTAAACTTTAGTCCTTCGAAGCGCACAACTGCAATAGAAACAAGTACTCGTGGGCAGTACATCACGAGGTGGCACAAATACATCGACCGCTTTGTTTAGCTACAATCTATCCAGCAAGTAGTTTACGAGTTCAGCCTGAGTTCACAAAGCCCCATAAACCACCCCCTCTTCGACTAATTATCACAAATGTCAAAGCCAAGTGCCAACATTTTTTTAACCCAGCCCACCACTCGCATCAACTGCATCAAATGTAAGGTATGCAGAAATCCTCCTTCCGCTCGTCGTATTTAATTGCGCTTAGTAACAATTTCAATTTCACACATAGAGGAATGCAAATATTCCGTTTATGCAATAAATGAATGTATTCTTGGGATCACATTTTTGTTTTCCGTCTTTTTTGTTGCATTGGTTTTTGTCGTCGCAATTGCGAGCAATTGTATGGAGACACAGACAGCGTTAATTTCACTTAAGCGAAATAAATTACAACGAGTAATGCATCTCATGCAAATAGGCGGTCTTAAAAATAGCACAGCACGTGCACTCGAATTCGTTTGGAAAGATTTCCATTCCAACCACTTGTCATATGGAAGTGCCAAGTGATGTGTAAACTACTTTTGGTGTTAAAAATTGCATGAGGTTTATTGATTTATTGTGTGGCATGTCCACTGACAGGTGCATTTCGTGACGGGACTCTATTTCCACTGGTCGCTTGAAACATTTTTTAAAACTTAATAAAAGTGTGGAAGTAATATAATTTCATCAAATCGATCTGCGCTGTTGAAAGTCACGCACAATATAATGTCAATGTGTCATTGTGGGGTGTTGGAAATATTTTTTTTATTTGTATGGAGATATGCTTCAAATTGAGGGTGTGAATGGGCACATTCAGGAATCAAGTTATCTTAAGTCGACTAGATTTATCTGGATAAGTTGCAACCTGAATGCAAAAACTAGATTGGTCGGGAACGTCACTTTTTCTACTAGATTCATCGGCTACACCTCCATAAACGTCAACTGAAACAGCTGCTCATATAACCGGTTTTAGCCAACTAAAACCGAGGTACATCTAGTCAGACAGCTGTCAGGCTTACTAAACTAGACGTCCCCAATGCTTTAATCAGACTTTTGTGACTTCTGCTTGGTTTTTATTTAATAAGACTTTTGTGACTTCTGCTTGGTTTTTATTTAATCAGACTTTTGTGACTTCTGCTTGGTTTTTATATTGAATTTCAACAGCATTCAATTTTGTTGTGCTCTTCAACGAGTTCCACTAGGCTAATGCGTACTAAATTTATACAGACCTTATTTGAAATAATTCTCGGATGAAATTTTCGACTTGCTTATTTAATTTAGTAGGGCTCACGTAAAAAATGTCCACTGTGGCTAAATTTTGCAATTGTGAGCTTTTGCAAATTTAAAGTCGAGACTTAAAATGTTTATTGCTCAGGTCCATTGTGACTTACAAGATATTTAGCGTGAAGGTTGAAAATGATTTTTAGTAAGGTTGTCTCACTGGAAACTTTTGCTTTTGTGAGAGTTCCTGAGTTTGGATGGCATAATGTTAATTATTGTGAATATTTTCTTTAACTGGGTTTTGTATACGAATTGGTTACTCAGTGCTAAAAAATAAAATATAAAATATAAAACGAAAATAGTTTAAATAGATTTCTTGTGAATAAAAGCTTATGGCCAATGCAGTCCTTTTTCCATTGAAAGTACAACAACTTTCCAGTTTTCGATACATGAAGGCTTTCATACTTGTCAAGTACTCAAGGAAATTACTAACAATCACCATTTTTAGTTTCCACTTTAAATTTAAAGAGTTTACAATAGCTATATATTTTCGCTGCAATAAATTGTGAGCTTCCCCAAATCTGAAGGCGAGATAAATAAAACAAACAGATAGCGTCTAGCTTCTATTACAATCTTTCGTTTTTTGTAACCTTTTTTTTGCAACGAAAGGAAGAGGACTTACAATTGCATGCCGAGTCTGAACGGCTGAACTGCGAAGCTCTTTCATAACAGTTATACACAAAAACCTTCTGAGCCTTACAAGATCTTTTCGGCGACATAGTGTTAACTAGTTAAAGCTTCTGTTAATGTCCTAGTAGAGCCATGAAGGCTCTCCCGTTTATTAATCTACCTATTGGATGCCGAAATTTCTGTGTCTGTCAAATCCATTGGGCAGAGACGGTAGATTGAAAAATATGCGGCATTCAAAATACTGTACAGGTACAGTATACCACACATATTTTTTTCCAACCTATATCAATGGATAAATTTGTCAAATAGTTGGAAAGGATTTCAACAATAACTCAACGGTCTGAAAGTAAATTTCAACCTCAACCTCAATTGGAGTCAGCTTAAAATCAAAAACCCCTAACTTTGACTAACGTTGATTAGTTCAGGTTTGAGGGTTCAAAAAATAAAGCCTTTTCCATGCAGTGTGGACCTCCAACTCTTCCAGACGAATGCAAGGCAAATCCGGAACCTAAATCATCCATTTCTAGGAAATAAGGTCCGACAGCTTTAACTAATTAATGAAAAATTAAATTTTAAAAATTCTACAACGAAAATAGTTTGGATCGCATTTCAAAGAATAATTCGTTACAATTTGTCAAAGGATACTCAATACAAAACATGAGATTTGATCGGAATCTATAGAAAAGGTTGACACCCATCACTGTCGGATAAGTTCTTCTGGGAAAAACAACTCGACGTCTTAAGCAAACCAGAACAGTCAATTCAATACAAGTCGCTCTATCTACAGCTCCTTATTTATTTAATAGGTTAGTCCTCGATATACAAATGTGTTAACAATAATCTATCGGCTTAAATTGTATACCTACTCTGACACTTAATCACATAAACTGGGTCTTTCCTTGCCTCGCTGTCAACGATCACCCAAATTTAAGGATTAACTATTTACAACTGTGTGTATGTCAGTAGCGACAAAAAAGTTGTCACAATACAATTTAAATGTTAAGCAAATTTATCCGAGGACTCGGATTACCTAGGCTAAACGCTCTCCCTTGACCTGTAAATGGAATTCCATTTCCATCACTTCGGGCTATAGCACGTGTCATCTTCCACAGTGTTTTTATGTGCAAATTAAGAGCGATCCCAATCACGGACTGCTTCTCTTCAAGTGCCCAACACATTCCATTTTCATGCCCTACCCGGCCGGCACCGGCACTGCGTTCATATTATGTTTACGTGATTCACAACCGGTTTGGGTGGCTTTTTTTGTAGGTAGGTATGTAAGTTTCACTTTTCCACACCGGAGCCTTGGTGTCTAACAGCTTTCGCACAGCCTATACGTATGGCTGGTGAATTTAACCTTTTTCAATGTTAAATCCGACATTATGCGTGTGTATATCTGTGAGCTGTGAAGTGGTACATCTCCCGACCACTCTATAGCGCAGGCTCTCTCGTCGGGAAAAAATACAGTAGCTGTATTTTGTATGTATATATGTATGAAACGCACATTATCCTCTGAGGATTGAGGATACCACGAGTAGCTACTCACTTATTTATGTACAAAAGGAACTCCGACTAGATGTAAATTCAAAACAACGTGGTGTCCTTTTTGGTAAATATAACTTCTTATTTATCATGCAAACGTCTGAGCTGCGAGTATATCACGTAGCTACGGGGAGATATAAAAAGCATGCTAGTATGGGTTGGGTACGGCTACTGGAGGCGCCGAGTTTCTTTTATAGCCACCACCTAATTGCCTTGTTTTTCATAACTTTTGTAAATTTTAGAAACAAGATAACCACTGAAAGGATAATAGCAAAATTAGTTTTTTCTTTTTTTTTTTTAATGAATTACTGAAATGCAGATATATTTACCTACCTAGAAATAAATTCAAAGATAATTTTCGGGTACTGCTGCAAATTTTCTGGTGTTTTTCATAGACTACAACCAGACAAATTTTATCGAGGTGAATTATTTGAGGCGAATTTTACGTCATGCCTGTGAATTTGGATTTTGTTTTCGATATTTTAAAACTTATCTGATGGGTTTTTGAATTTTTAGTTGGAAATACATTTTGTTTGTGACTTTGTATGGACAAGAACAACTTATATCTCCTGCTGTTTTTGAATTAATTACAAGATTTGTTGTACTTAGCATCAGTGTACAGTGATAAAAAAGCAGTATCCGGCTTGCTCGCTAAATTCCTAACTTCATATAAGTGGACCAACAAAAAGTCTCCACTCAATTAGCTTCGCAAAATAAATGTCCAGTACATTAAATCGAAGACAAATTTTGACGTAAAAAACGGAGGAAGAAGTTTGTGTTGCGTTTACTATATTTTTGAAGGAAACCGCAGAGAACATTTTTTACCGAGGAAGAAAAGAATACGCAAAGCCAAAAAACCCTTTTATAATGTTAAAGGAAAATTTTAATAATTGGCAGCTTGTTTGGCTTTTTTGCAAATAGGAATTTATGGGACACGCAGAAAAGTGTCTTCTTCTGCTGTGGAGAAATGAAGTGGAGACTAGGGAAGGGACGCTAAAATTTATCTCGAGCAGGATACTAAGGATAAATGGGAAAATTTCCACAAATCTCGATCTCAGCTGACTGTATAAATTTGGATGTGTGACTCACACTCACTCTTTGTAGAAAATTGCACAAAAGAAACACAAATGGATTATAAACGCACATCCCAAACCGCAGACCACAAACAAACGGCTGCAATATTTTCCAAGAAAACCAAAGTATTTTAGAGCATTAAAGTTGCAAATTTTAAAATAATTAAATATACGTCAGCAATATGTCACCAATAAAAAAGCTTTCCTTTTTTTGTCGTGCCGATTGCAGCGTTTCCTCTAAAAGGCATTTTCGAATATGCCACAGTCAATCACAGAATTGTAGATTTACATACATCTACTCAAGAGAATAAAAGAAAAGAAAGAAAAACAACGCTGGCAACTTAGGTAAGTGCCTCTTGACAATTTTCAGAAATTGAGAATGGGGAAATATTGAGCTAAAGAAAAAGCTCATGATTGAGCAAAGGAATTGCGTAAACACAATATTTATTAGTGGGGAAGCGGATGACTGTTCAAAAAGTTCTATCGGTAGAAAGGATATGCGACGGATGTAATGAATCTGTTCCTTCAGTTAAATACGTTGACGTCGCAGCAACTGACACGCCAAATTCCGATAAGTGCACAGAAATTGACATGTTTAGCTTTATAATTTATTTGTTCGGTTATATAAGTGCGGATAGCGTTGCCGTTTGGCCAAATGATTCCTTTTTAAGGCTCAAGACTATAAAATTATCAAAATGGACCGTTTTTCAGTTTAAGTAAGATTTTACTCGATTGGATGAAAAAGGATGCAAAACAAGATTAAAAAAGATTTTTTGTAATGGAAATGTTTATACAATGTTTTAGCTGCTGGTTTTTTTTTGCTTTATTAGTATTTATGTGGACCCTTTTTGGGTCGGGCGCCTTTTTTTTTTAACCCTTTTTGAACATTTTCAGCGATATCACTGGTGCGGACGTGTTTAGGAAGCAGTCAATATTTTCCCAGGACTTTGCAGAAATGACTTTCCCAACTCTCAAGAGAGCATAGGGCACATAGAAGTTAAATGGTTACATTTGTTTTACTTTGTCCTTGCGAGTTCGTAGTTCGCACCAAATGACATAGAGCAAAGATAAAACAAGTACATCGCGTTCGATAGTTTTGGCAATTACACCACTAGAACATTGCATTATCTTCGACGAAATCATTCTAACCATCAGTGCTCATAGATGAAAATTCTGAAAATCTTGTTTTTCCGAAATAAATTACCTTTGCCAAGATTTTGTCCAAATTTGAAAAAGAACGAAATATCGAAAACAAAACTTATTTTATACACAAAAACAAAGTACATATTTATTACCGCTACACGTATGGTGTATTGGTGACATCGAGTTCAATCGAGTACCTATCGTAAATGTCAGTTTGTGACTTACATACGACAAATAATTTCCTTGCTTCAGAGTTGACGGAAACGTTGTTAAAACAGAAGTTGTGCATGGGCTCTGGTTCGATGCAAATAGAAAAACGTTTTTCTTCAATTGAAAAAAGCCGTTTTAATTTGTTAAATTTAGAATATAAAGGACATCGAAAATCTTGAAATTTTATAAATATCTTGTAGTCTGGTATCACTGATCGCACTTTGTTCAAGCGCAAATTTGTCAAAGTTCGTAAGACAAATGAAAAGTTTTTCAAGTTTAAATTAAACTGTGAGTCTGAAAGTTTCAAAGAAAAACCGGCACTTGGATAACAACAAAATAATCTCTCAAGTCAATGAAATCCCAGGATGTAAAAATGACTTTCCTTGGGAATTAAGTCAACCATAGAAAAATCTAAAATCATATAAAACTCAGATGAATACCCAATGTCATCTTTTGAATGGACATTACATGAAATTTTTCAGTGGCATTTACAGAGCGATGACACACTCCATTTGCCATCCATTTTATGGTATGTAATTCCCTATGGCGTCAACAGCAATCATTGAGCTCGACTATAGACAAACCGGCAAATCATTCTTATTTATAATTCCACATGGCGTCATTCCGTTTTTATTTCATGCAAAATTCGTTAAGGGTACTGGCGAACGAAAATATTCAATTGGGTAACCTTCGATCTGGGAATATATTGGCCAGAAAACTAAGAATACACTTTCATGGAGACTTAAGATTTTGAGTTTAAATGGAATAGCTGATTCAAGTTATACTAGAAATGGGAAATTGCAATTCTAGACACAAAGCCTTTCCAGCATGTCTTTAATTAGCACGCAATAAGAGTCAAGATGGCTCTATTTCCCTGCACTAACAAATAGGCACAAAGTAAGAACTTGCGCCAACTTTCGAGATAAAATAACGACAATAATAAGAATTCATAGAGACCCAACCATTTGAAAAAGGTATTCATCTTTGGACAAGGAATCCTAGCCTTGTTTATGAGTTGCTTAGCCAACGCCTGAGAGGATGAAGTTGGCCGACACATTTGCATTTAGTCACAATAAACTTTGTGTAGGGATAGAGACAGTTGCAGCAATTTTTTTAACATAGGTCTCAACCGCGATTTAAAATTTTTGGAGAGAAACAACTGACTTTGAAACTTTTTAAAAGCGCTGTTCGAAAATTATGCCTACTATGCCTACTTTACAAAACAAGAGGTTCAACAGTTTAAGACTTTTATATCTTCTATAATTTTCTGTGCAGATGAGCGTCACTAAGCTCCCAAACTTTGCTTGTTTTATTAAACCTCCAGCTCACAAAAGTAAAGCAGAAAAATACTCAATAAAACAATACCAGTCACATTTGTGATAAAGTGGTATAAACTGGTATATATTTTATTGCGTATCTCGACTTCAAGTTTGATTTATCGCCCTCCCTTTCGCTGAACGTGAATGAAGATAGAAGTCAAATCACTTTCTCTATTCATAAAAGTGTTATTCTTTAAGGTATCAAGTAGAGTGTATAGTTGTTGAAATTGCGTGCTGAAGATTTTGCTTTACATACTTTGCTGACACAGATGTTCAATAAAACACTCCTACTGTCATGCATTGTTCGAAAATCATAGATCAAACAAAAATAATGCACTACCATAACAAACACCTTGAGTATTGAATCCCAAACGCATAAAAAACAAGGCCTAATTTTATGACTGAGGACAACTTTGAACCTCGGTATATGAGTACGCTATCTTGATGTTCAGTTGTTATACTTGTGTCAAATTACTCGGCGGCCTTATCTCAATTATGCACGTTAGACTTTTTAGCCACACTATAGCTTAGTGCTCTTTCTCTAATTGATTGATGACTGGTCGACGTGTTCACGTGACGCATATATCAATCATATACGGAGAGAGATTATAAGATCAAGTCAGCCTTTTGAAGTCATAGATCAAAGGACTGACGGACTGATCAGACATTTTGTATGTACTCGCATATGAGAGATAATTCTTTTCAGACTGATTTAACTTTAGTTACAGAAAGCTTAATATATTTGAAAGTTGGTGAATAACTTGCCAAAATAACGTGGAAAGACTTACGTGGTACTGTTTTTGAACCTTTTTGGTTTGTTTTCTATATATACGTACTCTAGAGGCTACAGAAGGCTACAATGTTTCAGGCAGAGACTCTCCTCGGGTCGGGAGCCCGTTAAGTAAGTAAGTAAGTACTTTAGAGTCAAATAAATAAATATATACAACAATTTGTGTCGTCTGTTTTCTAATGCAGAACATTATGAAACACAATTCAATCTTGCATTATATCAAGTTTTTAGAACGCACAAATTATGGTTATGTTTTGACGGAGAATTCAAAGATACATTGATTATTGTTTGACTGTCATTAATATTTTAAGCTTAGCTAGACATTATTTTAATTTTTTCAATTTCATATCTGAAATTAATATTCTTTCAATTTTCAAAATTCTTGCACTCTTAAGCCTAGTACGGATCTGTTCCGGAACGAAATTTTCCGGTGGTCTCTAAATGGACAGCGAAACGTCTGCGAAAAGGCAGCGGAAAATAATTCGGGGAGAGTTCCATCAGCTGATACACAAGTAGCAGTGTTACCAACACGGGCTATTTATATCTGATTTGGTTACTCGAACTTTTCGCTGGCTCCTTAAGATTGTCATCTGAGATTTTTCCTAATTTACGCTATTCACTTTAAAGTTTGGCGATTTTTAGGCTCCTTAGGAATTTATTAAATGTATACTTCTATTGCGAAAGTACTCATTTCGTATAACTAATGTCGTTTTCGATTTGGCTTTTCAGATTTTGATCAGAGATCTCAGGGTTCTGCTGCCAAATCGAACATTAAATCCGTTTGTTTTTCTTAACGTTTTTAACATTGAAAAATGGAAACTAGAAAAGTCTCTGAATTATAAGTACCTATGTGTTGTTTTGTTTTTATTTTAATTTACTATTGTCGTCTTTAAAAACAATGTAATCAGAATAAGTAGATAACGCTAAAGATTTGCGAAAAAGTGCGCACTTTTGATCTTTATATTTTAGTGTCTTTTTTTGGCTCCAAGATTTTTAAAATTTGGCTCCCTACCTCATAAAAGCTGGTAACACTGCAGTACAAATGTCAAATTTTCGCAAGCAAGAAGCAAATAATGTCCCGGACAATAAACGTGTCCGAAAATAGAGTGGAGAATTGTACCAAGAAATCTACTACAACTACCCACTTTTCCGCCGCCATTTCGCAACAGCTGCGTACTACAAAATGAAAAGGAGAGCAGAATTTTTCGTTCAAGATTTCGTTGTGTCATTTTTGTATGGTATTTTTCGTTTCTGATCAGCTGTGTACCGGCCTTTAAACGTCATTTTTCAATGCTCTATAAGCGGCGAGTGCATGAGCCGCTAACGAAACATTTGCATGAGGCGATTTAGGAAGGCATATATAGCACACCGCTACAAGTTTTAAACTGCATTTACACGATCACGCACGCGCATTTTTGCACGAGACGTGAGAGAGAAATCCGTTTTTCCCCAGTCAATGCTAGTACAGGAGTAAGAATGAGATCACAAATCAGACGCCTAAAGTGTCATGGATGTGCTGCCCATAATTATAGGTACGTAAAACGGAAATAAACCCAATTTCCGGAGAATATAATTTCTGTAATCACTTGAAAATATTTCTATTTCTGATTTAAAACATCTGAAATGAGAGCGATTTTAAGTTTCAGTAAATTTAACCAAAAATGCATCAATCAGTTGTACGAAATTTATAAATAATTGTCCGCTCATCACTTCCGGAAGGCATTTTGTTTTATAGGAAAGCAAAATTTCGTGAGCCGTCGCTATAAAAATATCAACATACATAGCTTTCCCATAATTCCTACCACGTAAACTAGATGGGCGACGAAAAAACGTGTCACGTTTTTTTGCGTGTTAGGTAATGCCGTCCCTTTCACACGGCTATTTAGTATTTAGCATCCTTTTAATCTTCCGTGATAGGATTGTGTGACTGCGTAAATGCGGCATTAATCATTATATTATTTACTGTTGACAATAATTCATGTTTTTGATATGTAGTACATTTAACTTCATTTTCATAGTCTCCCCACACTAACTTTTTAATGTCGTAGGAAATCAATTCCTGCAATAATTTTTGTCGTGATTATTAATTTCTTTTTTGTGGAACGTGGCGATTCCATTTAATTTGACTGTCATTGGAATAAATGTAATTGAGAACAGAACATTTAATGCGTCAAAGGTTTGCGGTGTGGTTTACTAATTTATTGTTAAGTGCGGTTGTAAATTATAAATAACAAGTATTTCGTTTACGCGTTCAATTTTTATTTGTTTGCATAAGCTAATTCTGCGTTGGCAACTCAAATTGGCGCAAATTCTCACTGAAAGACTTTCTGATGGTTTGGGAATGGGCTTCGAAATTATCATCAGAAATTATGCAAGTACCTATTAATAATTTTGTTATGAACTTCTGCTCGAATGAAATTTGACACTAAAGAGAATAATGGTATCAAAAACACTAGTTTGGTGTCTGACAGATTGCTGATATGTTGTTTCTGAGTTTTTACTGGCTCAAAAAATCTAGTACAGACAAATAAGTTGAAATAAAACAAATAGACTTTTATTCAAAAAAGAATCGCAAACGACGTTTCTTATTATAATCCAAGAAACTTCAATAAAAATATTGAAAAAAAATGCGTTGCAAAACATATTTATAAAATATTCCGATTCGCCGAAATACTTTGACACTGCAAATAATTGACACTTATAGGAACTAGATTTGTTGTCTACACCATCTCCAACGACTTTAACAGCAAAACGCAACCAAAATGCTCTGAGACTGCTGTCAAAATTATTAAAGTACAACTCTTCGCATGTTCCGAAGGAATTTTCATTAATTTTCTTTCATGCTCACAATTGCTAAATTTGTATGGAACATGAAGCCACTGTGAACTACTCAAATTTGGGGTCCAAATTTAAAATATTTATTGTTAGCATACTAGTAATTTCATCGCTTGAAATTCAATTTTTTTTCAGTTCAGCTGTCAGTTTTCACTTCTTCACTTCTTCAACATAAAAAAACCCAATTATAAGGGTTTTTCACGTCAAAAAGAGAAGAAAAAAAAATATTCACTTGAGTTCAGTCAATAGGCCACTATTTTAATGTAATCAATCATTGGTTAAGGTTTAGCTCACAATAGAAATTTGTGTGCTTAACCTTATGTCATAGATGGACGAAAATCAAATTAAGTTTGGGCCAACGTTTTTGAATACATTAAGGTAAATAATGTCACTGTAGAAATATCTGCGCTTAAGCTCGTGTCACAAAAATGACAAAAACCACTTAATCTTAGTCAAAGTCTTGAAATGCATAGCTATGTATAGTTGTCAGACGTTGGCTTAAGTTAGAGGACCAAGTAGTTATGTGGATTATGTGGAAAAGTGTCAACAATAAACGAAAAATCAACTTGAAATCTGTCAATTTCTTTAAGTGGGCGAGTGGTTCTATTAAGTCGCACGCTGGCTTAAGTTAGATTATGCCCTTGTAAACCTAATATAGTTGTAAAGCTCTTGTGCTTTTTTGTAGGCGCACTTGTCAAACCTGTGCAAGTGAGTTCAAATTGTTAAAAAAATGTGGCAGTGACAAAAAATAATAAATTGTGCTAACTTTGAGTTTTAAGTGGCAAAAGGACTCGGAGTAGTTTACTTGCTTACACTTCGCTTTTTCGCGTATATTTGCATAAATATAAGTAAGCATAAAACGAAGGGATACCATTGCCTATCGGGCTCTGTAACTCATGCGGTTTGGTGCGCATTCTGGCTGTATCCTTATGTGAATAATTTATCAGATGTCGGGTTTCCACTTGACAAACACAACGACAGTTCTCTATTAATTACGAACCACAAGGATGTTAATTCAAATAAATATGACCTGCACGCATCCTTTCTTGCAACAATGCTAGACGTATAACTTATTCAAGGTCAAAATGTTTGTCTCTTTAGCAAACCAAAAAAAAAAACAACAACAGCCCCGTTTGTGTCATATGAATGACGTGTGTCACACCCAGATTGCTGTACATGAACAGTTATTACCCGTCAGCTGATGCGAAGATTGCTTGCATTCCATTCCTAGCATCACCCGCTGCGTTGTTGGCATTCTTCCAACGACATATCCTTAAATACACATTCTTTCGGATTGCACCACCACAACTACGTCACAAGTTTATCAGTTCAGATAATGTCCATTAAGTGGAATCCCATGTGCGAGACCTAAGCCATTTAATTCGCGATAAGGGCTGTTTCACTGTAGTGTTCGCCAGTCGTTGGCGCTCAATTGGAACTCTGTTCTCTTTCGGTTCATCTACTGTTGAAAGTAAGTTGTCGGTACGTTATTACGTCAACATAGCAATGCGGGACTGGGACACGTCTGCACTGAGTTGAGTATGCCTTATTGTAAGCGAACAAGTGCGTAGGTGGGTGGGTGGTGGGCAGCCCACCACCACCCCATTCTCCTCTCTCTTGTGACTTGTTGCCTTGCGCAGTGGCAGAACAATGTTTCTATAACAAATTTATAGCAAGTCCTAACACCGAATGGAATGTTCTACCCACCAATGGTTTCATTACTTTTTTTTTGTGATATTATAGCATAAAATTAAAAGTGTGTCCTTTAAGGACAAATATGCGTAGATTTCACATCACGTTCAATTATTGCATCATGCGGTTTAAAGTAAAGAAAATTTTTGTTTCTGTGAAACATGACAAAGGTTTCGTTGCACATCCACAAAAGCAATAAAGAAACTCACAAAAAACATGTCCATTTATAGATGTCCTTTTGGACATGGCTGTACTGAAGACAGCTTTTCTGGGTGCGGATTAAATGCGGTTTTTCACTCTCACACTTTCACACAGAAACAGCATTTTTGCGAACACATTTTTGAACAAATTTTCTCACAAGCACTTTATAAATTATTTTTCTTTTCTTTTCTTTTTTTTTTTTTTGTAATTTTTCTACTCTTACCACTGGCGAAAAATTGATCTGTGTTTGGAAGGGCATGCTGATACATGACTTGTTACAGTACACCAATGTCTTCACTATCATGTCACTTTAACCACTGAGAGAATGAACCGCTGAGAGGCACACCATGTGTATTTATAAGGAAATTTTTCTATGACTTGTCGTCGTCATCGTCATCATCCCCCGAACTGGGCGAAAGTCGGGAATGGGAATGGGGATAAATACTTTCATATACTCGCCGATGAGTTGAGTACCGCCAGAGTAGTACACTGTGCAATAAACCACCCCCCAGGTTTTCGTCTCTATCTCTCAATGCATGCTCTGAAGCTTTTCGCTCAGTTTCGCTGTAGGTAAATAAGCTTCCCGCCGCACTGCTACTGGCGGCGGTGGTTGTTTGAATTTGAATAGATACAGCAAGGTTACACTAATTTATTTGCAAACCGCTTGTGGTGTTGGTACTCACGATCAATTTCAGTATCTTTGTTTCTGTTGTTTTTATCTGGTTCTTTATTGCTGGTTTGATTCTCACAATCGGAACTTTCCATAATTTCGCTTGGACGAGTCGTCCTAATCGGAATCACCTGTACTGTCTGTTATACCTTTGACTGATTGCAAATGACATGTGTGTCGGCATGACATATACGGATGAATAGTACGTCAGTATACTGATCACTGATGTGTGCTTATTTATTCGCAAGTCTAATATATTTACAGTTGGTGGGGATATCATTTGATATCTGTCCGGTGTTAATTATTGATCGCATGAGTGGCCTTTGTGTGAAATTCCTTTATTTGCTCTTGAAGACTAGAGAGCAGCGTATACAAATTTTGGTTTAACAATTAACTTAATTATTTTAAATAATTTTAATCTGGATAATGAGTTTTTTATTAGTTTAATTTTTTTTCAGGCCATTTTATTTTTATTTTTTAACCTCTTTGAAGGGCAACGCCGACACGCGAAAGTCGATTAACATGTTCTGCTGTTTTATTTGTCAGCAGATTAGTTGGAAATACAATATTTTCCTTACTAGAAAAATAGGTGACATTTGATTTACTACTCTTAAAATCAACAACTACTGTCATTCAATAGGCACCGTGTGGTATTGTTAAAAGTTTCACGTTCAAAAGCTTAGATCGAAAAATGACGCCTTAGCGTGTTCTCCAAACTGTGCGCAGCTCAAAGAGAGTATTGAGAGCTGAAATGTGTGCAAATATTTATGCAAACCTTTACTTTAACACTGGACAACTCTGCGACTAGCTTGCAAGCGGTCGATTCGTTGGTAGTTTATGACCATTCCTTTGTAGCAGCCAAGGGGCGATGATACTGATATCTCTAAAGGTCAAACATAGAAAAAATGCTGTGTGAAAGTTTGACATCGACCTGATGTGATCGTGAGAGAATATCAGGGGATTTGTCATTGCAATATAGAAAAAGGTGCCTGGAGAGACCTTTACCAGACAGGTCATGTCAGATCGTTCTGTAGGCATGCTCTTGTTCGAAGATCACCCACCATCTGCCTAGGAACATTGGTTTTAAGTAGACTTCAACTAATCTTAACCAGAATCGCTTGGAAAAAAAAACAAAAAAAAAAGTTGGCAGCACAAAGGTTTATACATATTTCCTTGCCACTAGAGTTTGCCCAGTGGTAGAAAATCTCGTATTATAAATATTTACGCAGAAATTCATCACAATGGGTTCACATGGACCTAAGTGGGGTGCTGCAGGGCTTGCTCTGCTGCATCCACCCATAAACCTAACCTAAAGCAGAAATTGCATAAGCATTGCAGCGTCCCAAAAAAATCTTTCGAATATGTTCTGTTTAAGACAGTGAAAGTGGTTCTTAACTATTTGCCTTCGCCTATTTATGTATTAGATCATTGGTGGAATGAAATGGTTTGCATATATTACCAGCAGGCCAATTGTCAGCCTAGGTTGCTTCTTATCAAAGGCCACTTCGACTGAATCAAGCGGTAAATCTTCTAAATTTTTTGAGTTGAAGAAAAGGGAAAACCGCTAGTGTGATTTTTAGTCCTGTCGTGCTATATCGAAGGTAGAGCTAACACCAAAGCTTGCTAGGGCGGAGTATTATCCTTACCAATCTAGGGCAAGATGTCAAATACAAGTCACGGTTGCGGTTATTAACGTTGTAGCCACTGTGTCGTATACGCAACTTTTTACTTACGCTCCAGATTAATTGAAACGTAAAAATCATGCTTACAAAAACGAGGGTTAGCCCTCCCTAAAAGAAAGAAGTTTCCCAAATGATGGTTCTCAATAAGACAAATCGCGCTCTCTTTCTAAAACGGGTCGTGCCAGCGATTTACCAGTCTAGTTTATAGTTCAGCAGACCCGACCAGCAAAGTGCTGGTTAATCATCAAGAATTCACGGCGTAATCTTCTATCGTTTTCAGTTGTTTTTAAACTGAAATTTGTGTTTAGAAAAAATCCATCCCTTGCAATAAATATTTCTCTACTTTCCACAGACTCATACTCAATATATATGTAACAAAAGCGAAAAATACACAACCATGTGTTACACGGCAACACTGACATCCTTCTGTCAGTGTAACGCAAGGAGAAGATAATAAATTGTAAGCGGGTGGGGGTCAGTCGATGTGTACGGCTGAAGACGAGAGGAAGAAAATATAATAAAGAAATAAAACGTAAAGTGGAAGTGTTTGTTTTGCTTGTAAACAAAAAGGACATTGTTCTAAGTTAATAAGTCAGAAGTGGGATATTTCAAAGTTAATATTTATCCAAAATACGCCTGTGAATAATAATTAACAATTATTCGTGTTTCTTTGTTCTCTGAGACGTTTACATTCGTACATGTAAGCAGATGTGCGATCGGCATAGTAACGGCGATACTTGTCTGCGCCTGAATTGAAATCTTTCGTGTTCGGGGTTGTTTTTCTTGTACGGAGACACGGCAGTTTATGTGTGTGTTTTTTATTTTTCAAAAAAACGGTGAACATATCAAGCTGTGGTAACGTGTCTAGACAGAAATAAACGTGGGGACGGCGTCGGTTATTTGCGATTACGGTCAAAACAAAACAAAAAAATGTCTGCGCTGGACAACTTAGAGAAGTGGTCAGTGGTAAGCTTGAAGTTGGAATTGGCAAAATTGCAATTAAGTACATCGGGTGCTAAAGCAGAGTTGCTATTCCGTTTGCAGGAATATGTTCGCGAGCATCCGGAAACGGTAATAGTTACTAATTCGGATGAAAGTGAACCTGTGTCGTCAGAAAAGATGGAACTATACGAGATAAACAAAATGTTTGATGATAAACTTGCGGGAGTATGCAATCCGATCGAATCGGATACAGTGCGAAAAGAAGTGGAACTCTTACGTCGTGAGAGAGCTTTGATGGAAAGAGAACGCGATCTCTTAAGAAAAGAACGTGAACTCGTACAGAATCAAAATGTGCTCGTAGTGAACAAAGTTAACGACGTTGTGGTTCAAAATTCGCGAATGAAGGTATCGGTATCGGAAGTGGTGAGTGCCTTGCCAAAATTTCACCCGGGTGACATAACATCGCTTAATAGTTTACAATGGGTTTCACAAGTAGATAAACTGATAAAAATATTCGAATGGAGCGATAACATGATTATCTGCGCCTGTGTTATAAAATTTGAAGGCTCAGCTAAGTATTGGATCGACTCCGAAGCCGAGAACATTACTACCTGGCTGGCTTTAAAAGCTGGAATGATCAAAGTGTTCCCGGTGGTAATAAATGAGGCCGACATCCATTTGCAAATGATGGCTCGCATGCGAAAACCTAATGAAAAAATAGAGGATTACGTGTTCGAAGTGCGAATGATTGGCAAACGCGGAAATTTATCGGAGAATGCAATTGTGCGGTATCTTATCACAGGACTTGGCGATGAGAAAATTATCAATCAATTAAGCGGGCAATATTTTGAATCGTGTTTTGATTTACTTGAGCGAATAAAATCGATCGAAAATCTGAAAGACCACAGGAAAATGCGGGAAAACAAGAAGGTTGAATCAGACAAATGGTCGCATAAAAATATTCCAAGTGAAAATGCAGGAGCTAGTGCGGTTGTAAATAGAAATAATTCAAAATATGACGGTGATTTTTCGCGTATGATTTGTTTTGCTTGTAAACAAAAAGGACATCGTGCGCGAGATTGTCCGAAAAAGAAAAGTGCCAACGTCGCGTGTGTGCATAAAGAGGAAGCAAATAATGATTGCTACAAGAGCCTCACACTAAATGATGCTTTATTGCTTGGATACATAGATATGGGAAGTGAGTGTGTCACAGTTCGAGAGGATGACGTTCAGAAGAATTCAATACCTTATAATGAATGTCATATTAAGCTTAGCGGATTTGGCGGTGGTAGCTGCGAAACGATCGGTAAATTTTACGGAATTTTGGATATTGAAAACGTGAAAATGATTGGTGAGGTTTTTGTGGTACCAAATGATTCGCAGCGTGTAAGCGTTATTGTCGGTAGATCAGTATTATGCCAGCCACATGTTCGTGTTGAGTTTTTAAACAATAAAGTTAAGATTTCTTATAACTCTGACCATGTTCTAAAAATTAAACGAATGTGCGAAGACATTTATGAAAACGAACTTAATGTCGATAATAATCTATCCGATAAGAACGTTAAAGATTTACATATACTGATAAATGAATTTCGATCGTGTTTCGCGAAAGACATATCGGAGTTGGGTGAAGCCAAGGACATCGAAATGGAGATTAAAGTTGATGGACCAGAACCGGTTTGTAAAAGAAGCAGCAGGATACCCTTTGCGCAACGTGATGCTGTCACTAATATGGTGGAAGAACTTCTTGAAAATGGTGTGGTACGTAGATCAAATTCCAATTTTACTTCTCCTATAGTAGTAGTTCCGAAAAAAGACGGTACGTTGAGAATGTGCATTGATTTTCGACAGTTAAACTCGGTGACTGTTAAGGAAAAATATCCGATGCCAGTAGTTGAGGAGCAGCTGAATAGGTTGGGGGGATACACTTTTTTCACCATCGTAGATTTAAACGCGGGTTACTATCAAATCCCGGTTGCCGAGAAGTCAAGACATTTATTAGCGTTTCAGATCCATAACATGCAGCTGGAGTTTTGTAGAATGCCATTCGGTTTGGTTAACGCTCCATCTGTTTTTCAAGCTATGATGGACAAGCTGATCACTGACATGCCGATGCAAGATGTGCTGGTCTTTTTAGATGACGTGATAATTCCTAGCGGGACAATAGAGGAGGGTCTAATGAAACTTCGTACTTTCTTGGAATATGTACAAGGAAGTGGGTTGACTTTAAAACTTTCGAAATGTGAATTTCTTAAAACTAAAGTGGAGTATTTAGGACACCAGCTGTCAGCAGAAGGAGTTAAGCCCGGAACTAAGAAAACCGTTGCCATATCAAATTTTCCAACGCCTAGTACAGTTCGTCAGGTGAGGCAATTTCTGGGTCTCTCGGGATACTTCCGGAAATTTGTCAGGGAGTACGCTCATATAGCAGGTCCGTTGAACGAGTTGCTTAGAAAGGATGCTGTGTTTCATTGGCATGATAATCAAGAGAAGGCGTTTCAGGAACTAAAGCAGCGATTGTGTACGGAGCCAATATTAGCAATGTATGATCCGTCCGCTGTCCATGAACTCCACACAGATGCAAGTGCTGTTGGAATTGCTGGAATGCTCTGTCAACGTGATGAGGCTAACCAACTTCGTGTAGTAAGCTATTTCAGTCGACGAACGACGGATTGCGAGCGTAAATGGCATAGCTATGAACTCGAGCTGTTAGCTATAGTTGAAAGCGCGAATCGCTTCCGCATATACTTGTTAGGGAAATCGTTCACAGTAGTCACCGATTGCAGAGCTATAGTCACTCTCAAAAATATGACGAATTTAACTAGTCGGATTGCTCGATGGCTGTTACGGTTGCAAGAATTTGACATCAAATTCGTTCATCGCGCAGGGATGCTAATGTCCCATGTGGATAGTCTTAGTAGGAACTTTCCCGAATGTGAAGAGGGTAACGAGGTTTTAAGCATTAACATCGACCGAGAAGACTGGTTAACATCATTGCAGAGGTTAGATGGGAAGGCTGCGGCTATGTGTGAAGTACTGCGTAAACCTCCGAGATCTTTGGAAGAAAAACAAATCCACATCGATTACACTGTTAATGAAGGACGATTGTTTCGGAAGATGGGTGGCGATTTGAAGTGGTACGTTCCTGATTCTCTAAAGTATCGATTAGTCAGAAGCTGTCACGACGAGGTGGGCCACTTTGGGTTGGCGAAAACACTTGAGATACTGCAGAAACATTTTTGGTTTGCAAGAGCGAAAGATTTTGTTAAAAAGTATATTGATTCCTGTATTGAGTGCGCCTATTCTAAAGGCAGTTATGGCAAGAGTGAAGGGTCCTTACATCCTATACCGCGAGAGCCTGTTCCATTTCAAATTGTTCATTTCGATCATGTCGGACCATTTGTTAAGAGTAAATTCGGAAACTTACATATACTGGTGATGGTCGATGGGTTTACTAAATACGTTCGAATGAAAGCGGTAAAAACTACAGAAACAAAATTCGTTGTAAAATTCTTGGAGGAGATGAGCACCTATTTCGGATTGCCGGCGACTATAGTGACTGACAGAGGTACGGCGTTCACCTCAAAGATGTTCGAGAGCTTTTGTGCGGACAACTTTGTTAGGCATGTAACTAATGCGACCGCTTCACCAAGGGCTAATGGCCAGGTCGAACGCTATAACCGAACGATTGTTGAAACAGTACGAGCAATGACACAGCGAGCCGATAATGCCGATTGGGATCGCTACTTGAACACTATACAGTGGACCCTTAATGCAACGAAAAACGATACAACGAAGAGAACACCGCATGAGCTACTCTTTGGTTTCTCTCTCCGATCAGCAGTTAAGAATAAGGTGATGCAAGCTTTGCACAACTGGAGTTCGATGGAGGAGCGGTTGCCGCTTAAGACCATTCGGGATATGGCTGCTGATAATATCCAGATATCGCAATCGAAACAGAAAAGACGATTTGACAAAAAGCGTAAGCGTCCGACTCAGTATGCTTGTGGTGATATGGTCCTGGTGCTAAATGATTTACAAGCCACAGGCACATCACGTAAACTGGACGCCCGATGGAGGGGACCTTATTTAGTGATTCGATCGCTTGGCAACGACAGATATCTCATCGAGGATATACCAGGAGCTCAACGAACACAGAAAAAGTTTCATTCTGTGTTTGCATCAGATCGAATGCGAAGGTGGTTAAGCTTACCGGAAGATGGAGCAGATTCATTTGCTGATAATAAATTCGAAGCAGAGACGACAACAACAACCAAGCAAAAAAATGGTGCCGAGACGTCACCTGAGCAGGATAGCCGAATGTTACACGGCAACACTGACATCCTTCTGTCAGTGTAACGCAAGGAGAAGATAATAAATTGTAAGCGGGTGGGGGTCAGTCGATGTGTACGGCTGAAGACGAGAGGAAGAAAATATAATAAAGAAATAAAACGTAAAGTGGAAGTGTTTGTTTTGCTTGTAAACAAAAAGGACATTGTTCTAAGTTAATACATGTTTGTTGCAAAATGGCGGAATTTAAAAAAATAATGAGGGACTCAGCCAGCGCAGCGGCAAGAGGATTGCTAGTTGGGGGTCTCAGTATGATTCGTCTCTTAATGCCAATGATGACTCTTGCATTCTTTTCGAATTTTGTGTAGGTACACCTACCCTTTTTCGTTTTAAATAAAACTATTTAAAAAAATGATTTTTGTATTTTCTAATGGTTGTACATTTTTTGCCACTATTCCCCATTATTTTAAAATTAATAAGTAAATATATATTAAATTATTATTAGACAGTATCGAGTATATTTATCAAAATTAACTAACGCCGTCTTTCTAGTGCATATTTTGATTTGCTGCCTTTGACGTTTGAAGCGAATGACTTGCGCATGTCGTCCATTGCAATATATTGCAGCTTGGGCACAAAATAACTGTTATAGCTTAACCCTTCGCTTAATTTACTAGCGGCAAGTGACTATCAGAGACAATACTGAGGCCACCAACTTCGGCCGATTTCCCGTGACTTGCCTACAAGCTATATTTTTATAAAGTGGCAAATGCTAAGTGCGCTTGTATTGTTACATAGAAATTCGTATTGCCAAATGTCACGTAACTTCAAAAATTCCAGCTCACACACGAAATCGAAGTTAATTATTCCAAAAGCGGAAAAACACAGCCATATTTGTACTAATATATTTCTAGTATATATAACATCTCCTTAAGGTAATTTTATTAACCAAACATATCAAATTATTCAACTTTTTAACAATATATAATAACTAGCCAATGGCATTCAGTTATGCTAAAATGTAGTATTCCCGAACTCTTTCAGATTTCTTCACGGTTGCGGTGTTTGGCAGCATTTATTTTTGTATGTTTTTGCATGTCACGCAGATAGGAATACAAAATGGTGAATTTAAAAAAAAGGGGGGGCCATCGGCAAGAGGATTGTAAGTTGGGGGTCTCATGTGTCATGATGTGTAAATATAGAAACATCAAACATTCGGCATCACTGCTTTTTTGCGATGCTAATGCGATGCACAGTTTATGCTGATGCGCATTGATAGTACATAAAATAACAAAAAATCCCTACAGTACACAAAGAAAGTCCCTACTTTTTCCCTACACCGTCGAATAATTTTCACTACAATCTCTCTATATAACTATTTTATCCATACCTACACAAATCAAATTGAATTAAACTTCTCATACGCTATCTCAACCACAAATGATTTTTTCCTTTTTGTTACTCTTCAAACTAGTCATCTCATTTTATTCCTTTGCGAATATCGACGAATGTAAGAGCAAAATAAAATACATGTACTATCACTGCTAATGCGTTGCTGATTGAATATGACTTTTGAGTTTTAGAACGCATTGTTTACATCAAACATTTTAAGGTCAAGATGGAAGTCGATAACTATGATCGTAAGACGATAAATTTGTTTCCATTTATTAGTCTTGTCGCTATTAAAAAGTTTTACCTTCGCAGCGCTGAAATACTCAATGTAAAAAAATAAATGTTCGTGAGAAAAATTAAAATAAAGAATTCAACAAAAATGTATAAATTTTTCTGTCAAAAACATATGTATCTATTGATAAAAATGTTTATTTACTTTCTTTTCTTTCGCTTCCGATATTTTTTTCTTACTTTCTTGCCGGCGAATCAACAACGCATCAGGTATTTCTGTGATGTTTATTTTCGATATGTTTGCGCTTCAGTTTGATCATATTTGCAATAACGAACACTTGAAGTGATGCCAATAGTTGCATTAATGAACATTTTGCATAGCATCATGAGCATGATGATGCCAGTGCTGCGTTATTTAATTTACCCGATTTGTCTCTGGTGACTATATTCGACTCCTTTTGTCAAATCCGGCGAGGATGCCTTGAAATTGTTTATTATTTAAGCGTTGGCAGCTCTGTATCGCTCAAATTCATTTGAATCAAATCTGGCGCGAGTTTTTTGACCAATAGGCGTGTTTTTTTGAGCTTCGATCTCAGCAAAGCAAAGTAAAGTACGATTTTCAGCACTCGATAACAACAACTCTATCGTGCAGCGTTGTTATGTGATCGTATTTATCGTAAATCTTACGATTTTCGAAGGTTAATCCGACGCTCCGATTTTTACTCTTTTCAACCCTATTTCTACGATTTCGTAAATATTTTTCCGATTTTTTCCGATATTATGCAAACATAAATACGATGGGTAAACCGAAATGTGACTCGATAAAAAAAATACAACTTTAGAAACAGAATCTTAAAAAATTAAGGAATGCATTTAATATGACTTAACCTTACCAACACATCCCTTTGCAATAAGCCGGCATCGATTACCGAACATACTCTTTTGTTTTTTGCGTTATTGTATTAATATGCTAACTTGTATTATGTTATTTAATTGCTTATCAAATAGAGCTGAAATACTTATATGAAATAAATAATATTTTTTTTTTGTTTTGTATTATTTGCTTATGATTCTTAAAAATACGATACCTTTGGTTGCATTAATTTCAAGTATTGCAAATTGGTTGATAAATAAAAATGGTTAAAATGGGTAAAATTTAAAAGTATTTATTGTTCTTAAGGGATATGAGTTCTTAGTTGTTTACCATAGGGATGTGCAGTTTAACATGGTGATAGAATTACTATATATATAATGTGGTACTCAATCGGGCAATCTAAATAACTTTTTCTGATTTCAGAGCACTTTTGTGAGTGGATTTTTTCTCAGAGTTGCTTCAGATTTACCAATACAAGTGCGTTTGAGTTAGATAGCTACTGAAGCTTGTTAACATTTTAGTGAAATTTTCCAACTGCAAAACAAAAGCATTGCATCCATCGGGTCTATTCGGGTCGGATCTATTTTTGTTAATTATTTATATACCTACAAATATTTAGAATTCCATCATGTTCCAATCTCACGAATGTCAAAAAAAAGTGCAAGTGACGTTTTTATGTTCGATTAGATATGTTAAATCTGAAATCTGAGAGCGAATCTGAAGAAGTCCAATCGAATACCACATAAAAAAGCCATATTTCAATAGACTTCGGGCTTAGCCCAATAACTTGTTTAAGGGTTGAAAACCCTAAGAAGGTATAAAAATTATTGGTATGAAAGTAAATACCTACTTCTTAAGTTAAATTTGGTTAAAACGTAGATGGTTACAATACTAATAATGAAAAAAGTATCTTAATGTTCAAACTGTCCGACCTCTCACTAGCATTACAAAATAACATTTAAATTAAGTACAAAATGACCTCTTCCTCTTAAACGCATTTTTTGTACTCGTTCAATTAGAAAATACGACAAATACGATTTTGAACCGAGAAAATATACGATTCTCAAACAATATCCATAACAACACTGCTATCGTGAGTCTCGAAGTGTCATGTAGAGCGTAGTTGTTCTAATTGCGTGCTGAAAATCCTACTTTCCTTTTTCTGAGATCGTAGTTAAAAAAAACAGACCTAATGTCGACCATTTAATTGCATTTTGATAAATAAATCTTCGACTAAATAAAACAGGTTTGTTTTTTGCTGAACAGTTTATTTCAGATCTATAGAAACATTTTGTTTTTGTTTTATACATTATAATGAAACAGTTTTCGTTTTACTTTGGTTTGTTAAATTCTATTTTTGTTCATAATACGGAAACCACCCATAGGATTAATTTCATCAAAGAATATTATACTTCAAACAAAACAAAAGCAAATGAAAACAGTATCGTAAACAACAACTTAAATAAACTCTTTAAATCTTTTCATAATTTATTTCAAACAGTTTTAATATCACATGTGTACGGTGTACGGTAAGAGAATGCAGTTTATAATTTCAGTGTTACTTTCGAAACAAACTTTCTTTCGCATGAGATTAATAGGAGTACTTTTTAACAATAAAAAAAATAGAGTATTAAATTTTAAATAATGGGGCCTGTACAAAAGACAGAAAATACTTTGATCGCAATCGCTAAGCAATGCAATTTTGAATACTAATAGTAAAATATGTTGGAACGCTATAATTAAATGATGTTATCCGTTTTTTTTTAAATACACTCTTGGTGAATAAAAAATAAAACAAATCAGGCTTAATGTAACTTAAATCCAAAGGCGTGGTACCAGTGAATTTCGAGGCAGTCATGGACATTATATAATTATTTGTTTTTCCTATAAATGACAACATTGAGTAGTAGCATTGGCAAACATTCAATTCAATTAATTATTTCTATTTCGTATATTCTGTGTAATATCGTTACTATGGTATTTTTTCTTTTAACATTTTATACTTAGATCGTATGGGTGTATTTGAGATGGAGTCACGCTGTGTTCCTGACCCAGTCAGCCACTTCTTTTATGGTAATTGAAATAAAAATGTATAAGTAACTTGGGAGGTTTGTGACAGTAAAATGAGAGCGCCTTGGAATGGTGTTTTTTTTACGTAATGAGATTCACACGCATTTAACCAAAGCGATTTAAGGCGAAGCTGTCGATTAGACTAGCAGTGTTCGCGTCCAATCCGCAAATTTCCAAAATGTTTTCGTTCCTCTCGTTTGAATATGTCATGGATCTCTTGAACTTCAACAGACTGACAATAACGAGCCTGAAATAGAGAATTTCAAATGTAAAATGATTCGTTAGACAAAAAAAATAAGCTGTTGGGAGGGGAAGAGTTGTAAAGGGATGCTACAAAAGTAAAGCGACAGGGACAGCAAACGACGCCGAATTTCTTGCCGCTCTTTTGACATTTCTCTTCAGTAAGGGTTGGCATTTTATTATGGAAAGATATAGAGCCAACGAGTCGAAATTATTAAAATTTACTACCGAAATTCGGAGTCAGTGGCCTCAACGTTAAGAGCGCTACGTCCAATTTATGGTCGTCATAATCGTCCTAGCAGATCAACAATTGAGCGTCTAGTGGAAAAATTTTAATCCACAGGCAGTGAGACAAAGAAGTGCCCGTAGTGTCGAGAATATTGCTGCCGCTGAGGCTTCAGTTGAAGAAAGCCCAAATGTGTCTCTCACACGTCGTTCTCAAGCGTTGGGCATCTCTGTGACGTCGTTGTGGCGAATTTTGCGAAAAGATCTTGGCCTACATCCTTACAAGATTAAATTGACGCAAGAACTGAAGCCGCTTGACCACCAGAAGCGTCGTATGTTCGTGAATTGGGCTCGGATTTGGATTTTCATCGAAAAATCATCTTCAGCGATGAAGATGGCTGAATGGCTTCGTCAATAAACAAAATATGCGGTATTGGTCAGGCAGCAATCCACACGTACTCCATGAGTCATCATTGCATCCCGAATTACGGTTTGGTGTGGTTTATGGGCCGGCGGCGTCATTGGGCCGTACTTCTTCCGTGATGATCAAGACCGGCACGTTACTGTGAATGGGAATCGCTACCGTTCAATGATAACCAAATATTTTTGGCCCCGATTGGATGATATGGACTTGGAGGACATGTGGTTCCAACAGGACGGCGCCACAAGCCACACAGCGAATGTCACAATCAATTTAGTGGAAACCAAGTTTGGAGAACGTGTTATCTCACGAAATGGTCCAGTCGCTTGGCCGCCTCGGTCGTGCGATTTGACGCCGTTGGACTATTTCCTGTGGGGCTACGTCAAGTCTATGGTCTATGCCAACAATCCAGCGACGATTGATGAACTTCGTACGGAAATTGCAGCAGAATCGGCCGATTTATGCTTGAAAACCGTCGAAAATTGGGTGCAGCGTCTGGACTTCTGCAAGCGTGCCCGTGGTGGCCATGCAAAAGAAATCGAGTTCCATACATAATGGCATCGAACGTACTTTCACAGGAATAAAGAATTTCATTGATATCCAAAACCGTTTTTGTTTTATTTAAAAAAAAAACTTTTGTAGCGCTCTTATTGAAAAACCCTTTACAAGGCGAAAGTCGAAATAGGACAGAAGATAGTTGCAGTGAACGCTAGCACTGATAACGACAGCTTTCTTACTCGAACAGTTTGACCGTGAGTGCAATTTCATCACAAGTCTCAGAAATGCGAGCACCTTAGTTCCTTCCCAAATGAAAATCTGGATCAACCCTTAAAGTGGGGAACGGAAATCGTGGTTGTGTTTAAAGCACTACAAATATAGCGCACTAGCTTTTGCAAGAGCAATTGAAATGAACAATCAATTTGAGGAAATGCAAGGAACGTTCAGGAATAACGTGCCAGGACCAAGATTAGCGTCCTCAAAGTAAGTTTACCTTTTCAGTGCAAAGAGGTACATCGGTTCGGATCAGCTAACTAACATACTCAGAGAAAATTAAGGTCCGAGTATTTGTTCGTGTGCAAGGAAAGCAAATGGAGTACAAACAAATGGAAACTCTAAGAACTGTACCAAGTCGTAGATCTAATCGATTGGCTGACGCAAATAATAGAAAATAGAGAGAGCATTCTACTCCTAGGTTCGAGAAGACCATAAGACAGTTCCAAAGAACATTTCACTGTTGTAAGTAGCTACAGGCAACGTCTCCGAGATCGCATTGCGTAGAATGCCGCACTGTTATAGGGTCACGTCAATCGGGCAACACTACCCAGGGACATAGTACCTTATCAACCTCCGAAGGACTAACAATTTTCAGTTGACAGCTAGCCGAACTATATTTTAGTCCACAAAAAAAATAACAAAAGACACATACGTCGGAGGACTACTTACTTGGCTTTCTTGTTCTTCATTTCGCGATATTTGTCCAAGAAGCGGCATAAGAAGCTCGAGTTTTGGCTGGGATTACTACGGCCAGCCGATGGTACAATTATCAAAAATAAGTCGTAGATCTGTTTACGACTAAGCGCTTCCATGAGTGGTTGAACGAGACGCTGCGATGATTTTTTATACTGCTGGAAAGGTCAAAATGAGTCTCTTTCGATTAGAATTAGAATCGGCATGCTTACAGTCAAATTATCGCATATTTCGAATGCCTCGTGTAGTTGAGTTCCCCTTTCCCATGGGATTTGCAATAGCTTTACCTTGTCCTCGGTAAAGCAAAAGGTGTCGGTGTTTTTTTCCCTTTTGTGCAAAGCAAATGCCAGGGACAAAGCTGCCTGATAGTAGGTAATCCTCTTGTGTTGCGTCAGGAATTCTAAAAAGGAAATGTCTCAAAATCAAGCATGCAACGGACTTTAACTTACTCTTTTTGTAGTTATCCTGCAGTGTGATGGTGACGAATGAGCGTATGCCAATCGCACGGTTCAAGCTAAACGAATCCCGGTACATCTGTTGGAAGTGGGCCATTCGCAATGATTGGCACCTCTTCTCTGACACCTGAAATGCAAATAGACGTTTGCTGTGAGACTTGTCTTGGCGAAATTAGTGGATCATGGTCAGGGTCATAAAAAACATCCATAGACCCATACTGGATGCAACATGCGTCCGGTTGAAAAACGGATTGAACGCTAACATGTGTGTTCACAATAAACAAGTGGTGAAGGTCTTCTGTGCCTTCAGCTCTGAAGTTGGATCCTCTGTTAGAAGCAAATGACGTTAAAGCAGAAACAGAAAATAGAACGATGACAGATAGGTAGATGGTCGACCTGTGACATACAAAAACAAAAAACGCAGTCGTAGGTGTACATTTGGATCTGGTGTAACCAGAAGAAGACAGCAAACAAAGACAAGAGTATCGATTTTTTGTGGGCTGCAGAATTTGCACAGCGTCAGCCATTTATTTTAACAATGCGCGTGTCCAAAGTCTGGAAAATAGGTGTATACACACAATTTGCCAAGGCGACTTTTCCTAAAATAGATACAATCCACAAGAAAATAAATTCTTCTGGAAATGCGTAAAAGGAACAAAAAGAACTACGAGTATTCATATAACTTACCTTCTTCAGTTCAGCAGTGGTAATGGGAATTCCCAATTTGTCCATTCGCCACAAGTACACAGTTGGATGGAGGTTGGCCCTCTGCTGGGCCTCCTTATTAGTCGACGAAGTGATCAACTTGAACACCCTTGCATTGTCAAAGTGACGGTGTTGATGGAATAAATGCCACTTTTTGATAATATCCAGCAAGCTCATCTGTGGCAACAGCAACTCGATAATGGTGGGAAACTTTAACAAATGCGGTGGTACTTGTTCCCAACTAAGTCTCAAGTTCTTGACTATTTTCGTTGCTTCGTTCTTCTTAACAGTCGTTCGAAGAGTACTGATGTCCATAATCGTAGACTCTTCCTTGAGCGCTTCCTCTTTCATTAGCTCACTGCAAGTCTTAAAGATTACGCTGCTAACTACTGGATCGCCCAATGTCTCGTCGTTGATGTAGCACATGCGAATTAAATCCTTATGAGAAAATCCATGCATTCCACGATGTGTAAGCCACATCTCACGTAGCGATTCTGGTGAACGCTTCTCGTACCAGGCAACAACAGCCTTTTTGGTGGTTCTGGAGAATCCTTTGCGATCGTTGAGCGCTTGAATTAACCGCGAATACTTGCAGAACAGAAACAACTCTTCGGCCGATCGCAAAGCAACCGGCAAGGCGTTTCGCACGTTAGTCTTCCACTTTATGTCTACATCACTGGCCAAATAGGTGGCATATGCAAATGTCGCCTAATCAGAACAAAAAAAAGTATTGGTATTCATGCAACAGTACGTTGGCACCAGGGGTGTGGTGTCAAAAAAGCTTACCTCATCTTTGCGTGGTAGATGCTCTCCATAACGAAGGATCTCAGTCATATAAGCAACAAAGGCAACATCATCCAAAGTGCTTATGATAGCTTTAAGTGGTTCAAAGTGCTTGTCTACTTGTAGGCCTGCACGAGGACGAATATAGACAGGCTCCAGAGTGCCTAAGTAGCAAAAGCGTTTCAGCTTGTATTTCGCGTCCATGTCTGTCATCTTTGTTACGCAAATATGCAGCACTAGGAAATCAATTCGTAGTTGGATTCTGAAAAAGTTGCGAAATATGTTACTTTAAAGATTCAGAGGAAAATTGTAGTGGAAAATCCTACCGAAAAATGGTGTACGAAGAAATACAACAAAAGAATTAAAATGCGTCTGTTTCCTTTGGCCACAGCCGAATACAAATTTTCAAGTGACGTTTTGTTAGTGATGCGCGTTTTAGGTAAATTTACGATAAAAAAAAAGTAGTAGATGGAATTCTTATAAGGAACAAGGAAGTTGCAACCTGAGACAAATATGAATGGTTACAAAGTTGTTTCGAAGCTCAAAAAACACGATAATATCTTATAGCCTTATTCATAACAAACATCTAATTAAAGCTGAGTTCGAGCGAATTTTGGTTTAATTGCAGGAAACCTTATTCATAGAGTTTTTTTTGAAGATAATTCACACTTACGGCCATATTATTCACTCCGGGTGTAACTCAGGTTTAAGTTTATTTTACACCCGATCATAAATCCGCATTTTTTAAACCGAATAATTTAAACCTGCGTCCATATTATTCACTGAAAAACACGCATTAAACCCGCTGGATTTAAATTCGGATTTAAAACACTTTAACCCGTTTTTAATCCCTTTTAAACCCACATAATGTCAAAATTCACAAATAATGGCATGTTTGTTTTGTTGTTTGTCACTTGGTAATTGATTTGATTTGTAGTGTGCCGATTTTAGTTTTTAGTGCATTAAACTGCATTTACACGATCACGAACGCGCATTTTTGCACGAGACGTGAGAGAGAAATCCGTTTTTCCCCAGTCAATGCTAGTAAAGGAGTAAGAATGAGATCACAAATCAGACGCCTAAAGTGTCATGGATGTGCTGCCCATAATTATAGGTACCTACGTTAAACGGAAATAAACCCAATTTCCGGAGAATATAATTTCTGTAATCACTTGAAAATATTTCTATTTCTGATTTAAAACATTTGAAATGAGAGCGATTTTAAGTTTCAGTAAATTTAACCAAAAATGCATCAATCAGTTGTACGAAATTTATAAATAATTGTCCGCTCATCACTTCCGGAAGGCATTTTGTTTTATAGGAAAGCGAAATTTCGTGAGCCGTCGCTATAAAAATATCAACATGCATAGCTTTCCCATAATTCCTACCACGTAAACTAGATGGGCGACGAAAAAACGTGTCACGTTTTTTTGCGTGTTAGGTAATGCCGTCCCTTTCATTCACACGGCTATTTAGTATTTAGCATCCCTTTAATCTTCCGTGATAGGAATGTGTGACTGTGTAAATGCGGCATTAGTCGAATCATTGAATGTATGTAGCCTTCAGAAATGGGCATTCTTCAGACGGATATATTACCGAAAATCCACCACATCGTAATCGAGGACGACGTTGATTTACTATCAACTCTCTATTTCATGAATGAAATACAATTTTTTTACCTCTTTGCTCCTTTTTGTTATCTATTTCACTTTTCTTCTTTTCTTATTTCTCACGTCCTGCGAGAAATAAAATGTCATAAATTATGAAATTGAGCTTTAACCCGAGTTAAAGAACTTAAACTGGTTTCCGGAACGCGTTTAAATCCAATCGGACTAAACGCTGTCAAGTTTAAAAAAATGGGTTTATGTTCGGGTTATGAATATTATGGACTTGGGTTTAAGTTTTGGGTTAAACTCACTTAAACCCGGGTGTAACGTTTAACCCGTATTAAAGGTAGTGAATAATATGGCCGTTAATCAACTGTCAACAAATTATATGCCTTATTTTGCATTTAGCGGTGGATTAACTTTCGTTTTCCCTGTTGTTCCCAAAATTAAATAAGATGGCGGATACTTTTTCGATTTTTTTAGATAATTTTAACATTTTAAGTTATCAAATAAGTAACCAAAGGCGATTAAAAAATTGTAAACCACGTTTTAACCCTTTTCATCTTCCGGAAAGTGAATTTAGAAATAAATATAGATTCAGCAAGGAAAATATAATGAAAATAATTGAAATCGTTCGTGATGATCCCGAATGGTGGGCATAGTGAAGTTGACCTTTAGGTAATGGCAGCTATTCGCTATTGTGGTCGGATTGAAGTAAACCAAGTGTACATATTTTCCACTCAAAATGTAATTTATGTGAGCTATCAAAACTCTTAAGTGACACGAAATACGCGAGTGCTGCCAGATTTTTGGGGGTAGGTTTGCTTAATTAACTGATTAGCTACTACATGGCAAAATTATTTTTATGAATATACCTACATTTTCCACAAGAAGATTAAAGTCAAATTAACTCATTTGACGTGAGTTAGTGGAGACACTGTTAATCTAATGAATAATGATTTTTTTTTAACCTCGCAACTGAAAGTGCTTGCTGATTTGAACAAAAGAAGTAGTATGGGTGGATAGCAACGGTTACTTTCGTAGAATAGTTGAAATATTGTTGGAAATATCAAAACGAATGTTGTTTCCTTCTGTGAAGAAAGAAAAAGCGTTTTAAAAAAAAAATTGGTATTTGCAAAATTTTTTGTGCGAAAACATCTTGTTATTTAACAACAGTTGAATGATTGTAAATAACAACTTACAAGTTCAGTCAGCATAATTAACGCTCCTTTCGATGCAGATGTCGCAATTTCACTTCGCGTTCGCGCTTCGTTCAAAAGATAAATATATATACAATGCATGTGGATGTGGTCTTCCTAACAGTAATGAATTAATGTCATAACCATCTTCTTGTTTACCACTTTAACCGATGAAAGAGTTTACAACTCAATTTGGAAAATATCTGCTCATTCGATAGCGAAAACTTGATGCGGCCGTAAATTATTTTCGCTCCGCCCTACATTTTTAGATCGTAAGTCGTAACTATTAACCCAATCTAGTACGTAATTTTAAACCGTTACTTTTAATTTTGCATTCCAGAGCAAGATTATGCAAATGGCAAGTCCCCAAATCCAAAATACATCAGCCATATTCCATTTCCATATAAATCAACAGGCGAATCTGGCGAATTTATAAAGTCCGAGTTAAAGAGATGTGATCGGTGTTTTTGTTTGTTTCTCATGCACTAAAATTATTAGAAACTCGACAAATGGAGGTAAGTTTACATTTTTAGATTAATTTTTAGCTCTGACAAAGCTTGCGAACTGTTCCTTTGTTTATTCCTTCGTCATAGTAAGTGAGGTTCCACTGCAACTATACCTTTTGCTGGCAAAAAAAAGAAGCCCTATTCGGACACTTCCCATGTGCTTTATTTGTGTTTATCCATTATTGGGTATCGTTACTATGTCGTCTGCAAACATTAGTATTCTGTACCTAGTGTAATCCGATCGTAAACAACAGCTATCAATATGAAATGAATAACGCAATACTCAGCCAGCTCTGCGAATTAGCAAGGACTTGCCATTCCAAACCGCTGATACTTCGGAGCCAATTATCACATAGGCGGATTCTCTGGCAACGTTTGTGCGATTATTTTAGCAGATGTCTCTGGGCCAGAGCAATTGATTCTTTCTACAGAACCCGCATATTTGGGCAAATGTACCTACTTGGCGAACAATTTTTCTCGAAACGGCCAAGTATGATCTTCACCCGCTTTCAATAGTGTCTTGCTTCAGTTTAGTGTAGATAGACTGCTATTGTAATAGGTATTAGACAGCCCTTTGTTGTGCCTCACTACAAATTCACACTCAAAGCCCAAAGATAAAGCTATTGGTAAAAGTTATTCCTACCAACATCTAATGACGTCGGTTTTAGAATAACTAGTAAGGAATAATGGGTAGCTAACAAACTCGAGTACGATGATAGAGAAGCAGCATTGCAGCGCGCCACCCTGCTTAAATTAAAGAACTGGGTCAGGTCGCAGCGGAGTTGTATCTATCGTCATTCTAGACAGACTTACAGCGTTTCCCTGTTGGATTGTTTTGTATATCCACAATCATATATTTATGGGGTACAGTCTTTTGATCCGAGTCAATGCTGGCAGTTGTCAGTTGATATTAAGATGTTGAAAGCGGGTGCATGTTTCGCGCAAAGCCAACCAACTTAAGTCATATTGTGCAGTGTGTAGTCTGTACCATACCAGCTGTCCCTCAAAATATGTGTTCATACTCAGAAAGAAGTGTGATCATCCAAGAGCTCCTTTTAGTTGTTAAGGCTCAGTATAGAGTTGGGCTGATGCTATTCGCACGACGTTAGTGGCACGGCTTAGGTCGACGGCTACGGTCAAACGCGGCAAATAGGGGTAATGTGGCTCGCTTCGCTCGCTTAAAGGGATCTAAACTCCAGTATTTCATTTTTGGGCACGGGCCTATACCTTTTACGGCCCAACTTATTTCTTACAATACTATTTTTAATTATTAGGTTACGTCAAATACGTAGCCGTCGACCTAAGCCGTGTCCCTAACGTCGGGCGAATAGCCACTTTGTCGTTTGGCATTACATTCGTGTGGATAGTCGACCTATTCCATTTGATATTGTTGTTTACAATTTTCTTTTGCAATTACCGTTGCGTTAAAGTCCGGAGTGAACAAATACCAACTGATTTTATTTGGTTAAGGTCACTTCGAACTTGTGCCCATGACTGCGTATCTTCCTCTGTTCTGTTGTTGCAAATCTTCTGTTCTAATACAGTTTAAGTTACATCTCGGGGGTCAGATTCTGTAAGGCGAAACGGTCAAACACTTTCGTGCGCACGAATGATTTGTCCTACGTTACACAAGTAAATTTCATCGTGCACCCGAAAACGTTTGAACGTTTCGCCTTACAGAATGCCGACCCAGGTTTGCTGCCCCCCACCATGACACTTCTCAAATAATACGTTCCATTTTTTTTTACACAGCTTTTGCCCATGAATAAAACGATCTCGGAAAACTCAGTAAGTTGAAATGCTAATGCTCTTCGAGGCACAAGAATTTGGTTGTGCGGCAAAAGGTTTTAATCAGTTGTGCTGCTGCACGGCTAAATCAATTGTGCGCCTTACTAATAATCATTTTTAACGTTCACACTGAATATTTTTTGGGTCACAATGGGTAATTTTGTATGGAAAATTTCGCCCGGACACCAAATATGGTTATTAGTACCGCGCTGTGTGTAAACAAAGTCCTAGTGTCAATCACAGAAACTAAACGTAACATAATACTTTCAGACCCGAACTGACGAAGACTACTCGCACTACTATGGTGGGCTGCAAATAAATTTGGCCGTTGAGAAAAGTCAAGAATCGCTCAAGATTGAGGTGAAGGGCTTCAATGATCTCAACATCGTATGGCTCAATAAGATCTATAGAGAGTACGAGGGTCAAATGTGGACAAGATGCTCGACCACCGATGACTACAATCGCATAAAATTCCACTGCCTTTTCTGTTCGAAAGTATTGTGTCGTTTCCCATCGCTTCGAAATCATTTAAACATGCATCTGCAGATCTATCCGTTCAAGTGTTATGCATGCGAAAAGAAGTACACAAGTAGCTCATCACTCTACAGGCATCGCATAAAGAAACATGCATTGTGAATGCGGGCGCAATGCTGGACATTGACTGGAAACTTGTATTTTTTATTTTATTTTTTTTTAATTGTTTGTTTTTTAATTTTTTTATGAAATTGACTTATTTGAAAAGAAAATACAATAAATTATTTTCACCAATTTGACGATACATGCAATTTTGGATTTTTAATTATTTTGATTGGAAAGGTCTTAATTTAGCGAGACTGGGAGTTGTTGGTCCCACATAGTTTACCAGTTGCAATCCGCTCAGTTAAAGGTGTGCTATAATCTGGGACTAGGGAGAATTGGAAGGTGGAGATGATTGTACGGACCTTTGTCCAACAGAAAGAAAGAATAACTAGTTTCCGACTACCATGTACTGTTCGGAGTTTCCTTGGGATGACACCCACCACTTTATGCTTACAGAACGATGGCAATGGAGCACTTAATTTATCGCGGGTCCTAGTCGGTAGGATCAATGCTAAGACTTTGTGTGGGATTGGTCGCGCTGGTTCAATTTTGAGATTGAAGTGGCTGTATATTTGGCGTTGTACCGACTGAAGTCTCACCGACAATCACATCTACGTAAAGTACGTGTTTTACTAAATAAGTTGGGTCCTCATCGTACGGAATTGTCAGAAAAAAATGTTCTGGGTGTTGAAGCCTTTGCCGCGAGCGAAGCGAGCCATATAACCCAACTTGACGCAGTATAGTTTCGACATTTTGGTACTAAGCCGTGTCTCAAATTTCTGCGAATAGCAACGAATGTAGGTATGTCTATGCAATCGGTTCTGGTCTGACAATTATTATGAGAACCCTTAAATTTCTGTTAGATCTTTAGGTCTGGCGTTTTTTTATTTTGTCCACATTGACATTGACACATAGATCTATATAGATCATGTGGGTAAAATATAAAAGCCTACTATACTCTGTTTAATTTATATTTTCAGTACTGGGAAGATAGGCTATTTGCCTTTCACCCTTACTATTATGGATTCTAATAAGCTGTCTCCATTTTAAAGCTCTCACATGGTTGCCATAGTGAGCTTGGCTTGGTTTTTGTTTCAGTGGCAATTATTGTGATTGAGTGCCGTGAGAGTATCTGCAGGCACCATTGGTAGAAAAAAGAGCTTCCCATAAGGCCTGTACTGAAAATATAAAATGAACAGAGTACAATGAACTAAGTACACGTTTTCTTTGTTGTAACCAATAACAGCGTACAATTTCAGAACCTATTTTTATGAAATAATGTAGAACAACTAAAAGATATATTTCCGCAGGTGAATTCGCCCATATACTGTTTCGTCATAACTTCTCCTTTGAATGTGGTCAAATGTCGGCCGCTGGGATTTTCTAAAAATAAATTGTTAGACTACCAACCAGGAACGGAGTTTTTCCAAATAGAAAGGCGCTTGTATGACGCGTTCGCTTACATTTTCGGAGAAGCTTTACTTTATTGCGAATTCATCTACTATAGTTTGATTTGTTAAAATAAGTGTTCAGGAAAACACGTCTATTGAGGTATAACCTTACCACCAGCAATAAAAAAAATTACCTTCTGCCTAGCAGCAGTTAAAGCGATTAAAGCGATCAACTTCAGTCTGGTAAACTCCCAATCCGTAAGTCAGTGCCTTTCGGCATTAAGAGCAATTCACAATCATTCAGTGATATACTGCGTTCCTGTACACGTTGGTGTGGAAGGGACAGACAAATACTACAAGCTTTCCAAGCAGGTAAGAGCTGCATTGGTAATGTCACATTCAATTTGGTTAAAGAAGGATGGAACAACACTCACGGTTGTACCATAACTGCAGCTTGTGGCCCACAATTGACTAAGGTCAATAATAATAACATCTTTTGATAGAAACCAAATCCGAGTGCTCGTCGGGGTAATAACCGGACACTGCATCATTGCAAACGTGGTTAAAAGGATGGGCGTCTTAGCAAACGCCTTCTGCAGAAGCTGAAATGGTAAAAAGGCTACATAAACTTGAATACATCTCCTGTGTCACTGGCCAGCCCTAAAAGAACACCGCTATTCTTTTATGGCTGCACGATTCATCAAGATATCCGATAATGTAAACTGGCACTGTAACCTAACCTAATCTACCTTAAGTTAGCTATGAAGAATATAAACTGCCGTGGCACGCCTAGCTTCCGAGAAATGTTTTGATATTCACGCTTCAATTTATTTAATTTTTTCATTTTCACACGTTTTCATAGTCACAGTAAAATAGTAAAATTTAGAGCGCGAGGGAGGGGGTATTGTTGAAAAAATCTGCCGGTGACATCGGAGAGATGTAAAGGGTTTTCCAATGAGAGGTGTTATTGTGAATGAACCTCTAGTTCGGTAGCTGTCACTTTTGAAGCTTTTATTCTTTGACATTTGACAAGTAGAAACTACGCCATTACTAAAAATGCAACGATACATGCTTCAATAACGCATTGAAATTATTAAAATTCACTACAAAAATGGTGAAAATCTTGCAGTCACAGTTCGCAAAACTAAAGCATTTTTTGGTCGTTGTGAAGCACCTCGGTGGCTACGTCAACAAGCAAAATTGTCGCATCTGGAAAACCCAAGAGTTATTGTTGAGAAGCCTCTTCATCCTCAACGTGTGACTGTTTGGTGCGGTTTATGGTCCGGCGGGGTCAATGGACCTTACTTTTTCGAAAATGAGGTTGGATCAACAGTTAAGGTGAATGGATTGCGCTATCGAGAGATGATTAATGATTTTTTATGTTTGGAGTTGGATGGTATTGATCTGGACAACGTTTACTTTCAACAAGACGGCGCTACGTGCCACACAAGCAACGAAACCATTGATCTTTTACGGGAAAAGTTTCCGGACCGTGTTATCTCTCGAAGAGGTGATCACAATTGGCCACCGAGATCTTGTGATTTAACACCTTCCGACTTCTTCCTTTGGGACCACGTGAAAGATAAGGTCTACGCCAACAGCCCAGCGTCGATTCAAGACCTCAAAGATAAAATTCGTGAGGCTATCGAGGACATAGGGCAGCCACTTTGCGATTTGGTTATGGAAAATTTCATGAGAAGGATATGGTCCTGTATGCGTGCTCGTGGCGGCCATTTGGCTAATGTTGATTTTCATTATTAACGACATCCTCTTTATTATGAAATAAACATCCGATCATTTATCTCAAAAAATGGCATTTTTCTTTGAATACCAAAATAACACCTCTTAGTGGAAACCCCTATACGAAGGCTGTCAGTCTATTCATAGTTTATGCTTAATTCAAGGCGAATCTTGATTTATTAACCTTATTTTTGTTCTTTTATGCAATAAAATAGTTCAACATGAAGTGAAAGATAATTTTATTTTTAAATAGTAATTTATGGTAAAGTACGTTCTTCTATGGCATTATACATAGTTTTCATTTTTTTTTACATATTCCTTTTACAATTTTATATAATTTGTTTTTTTGTTCATTCGATATTTTAGTGCTTGGTATGAATTTTAGCCAAAAGAACTTGTTCTTACAATTTTTTATGTTAATTTTAAATTGTTGTTTTCTTTACATTGTGATATATTTGTTTTCTTTTATTGTTTCGAAAGTTGTATTGTTTTTTTTTAATTACTTTTATTTATTGACGCAGCACTGTAAAGATCAAAACTGAAATAAAATACAAATGGAAAGTAAATGACTGAATCCAACTGAGAATGGAAGACGTAAAATAATGAATCAATTTCGATATAAAGATTAAATACAAAGGTTCATGTCTTAAAATGCCAGTTAAATTTGAAATCGTTTAAAAATTGATGGAGATTGCTTTAAGTATTGAGCAATATACTTCCCGCTTTCTTAATGAATAAAGAAAAGAAGTAACTATATAAGATCCGCTCGAAGCATTATCTGTTGTTTTTGTTTTTATAAAGATTGTATATAATTTATTATAAATATTAAAATGTTATTGTATTTTTTATCATTATTGCCAGCTTTGATAAGAAAATTTTCCCTTACTTTGTTTTCTTTTAAAGATTGCGTAGTTTATTGTTTACTTTTTTTTTATATATATAATTGTTTTATATGTCGGGTTTTTAATTGTTTCTCTTTGAATTACCCTCCCGAGTGAAGTGGGAGGCGTCTGGTTTTCTATTTAATATAAACTATTGGTGTATCTGTGTGTGCTTAGTTTGTATAATTGAAAAAATTGGTTTTATTTGCGTTTTGTCTACGTTGCCATTTTATATTATATTATTGAATATTATATACGAATAAATTATACAGAAACAAATTACAATTTCTGTTAGTTTTTTATTTTTTTTCATTACGAATTACGAAAGTTTTCAGTTCAAATGAGTATTTTGTTTGAAGTGACTGAATTGTTTTTTAGACATACGTTTGTTGTTTGAAAAAATCTTAAATATTAAGAATATGGTGTTGCGCATAGTTCTTTAATCCGAAGAAAAATTATCAAAACCGGATATTATTTTTCGCATGCTTCTTAGTGAAGTGCTAATTGTTGTTTATACTTCTTTTTCTTTCGCTATCGCTCGATAATTTTCTTGTTATCTCGTGAAGGAATATATATTTTGTTTTCTCTTGGTTTTATCACTTGTTTTTGTTTTATTCATTTTAACGATTTTCTATCTATAAAAATGTTCCAATTTTTTTTTCTTTTGTGTTTTTCAATTGTTTTGCAAATATGTACAATTTTGTTTTTCGTTTAAAACGAAATATAATATATAATGCTCGTAAAACGAAATATTTTTAAATAGTATGGTTTTGATCTTGTTAATTCGAACAGAACAGAACGGCAGTGGATATCTTTAAATAAACATCAACAATAAAAAGAAAATTAAATTGCGTTTTCCGATATTCATCCTAATAACTACGATAATTATTTATCTAATTGAGATATTTTCAAATTATTTTGAAAAAATTAGCACCGATATTTTAAGTTAAAACACTTTTATTTTTTTTTATTAAATAATAATATAATTATTAAAATTTGTATTTATCTATTTTACAAATTTGCAAAAGCGTTTAAGAATATTTACAAGAAATTTAAAGCAATTTAGGGAATTGACGAAAAAGCAAAAGCCTTATAGAATATACGAAATAAAACATCAATCATGATTTCCACGGGATTGAATTTATACCAAGACGGACGGAAATAATTTTTGCTAAAAAAAAATATATGTATTGTGATTTTCCGGTATTTGTGTACAAAAACAGTGGTGGCAAGAAGTAAGTGAACTCTTATTTACGTAGAAAGAAAAGGCATAGTCGCACAACCTTGAAGTCAGAATATTTTAAAAAAATGTTATTATACATAGAACTTAAATCAACACAAATTAGCCGGAACAAAAAACAAACACCGATCGTTTGGAAGGCAAAGGGTCTAGAAACGAAGTATTATTATTTTAAGCTTTAATACTTTTACAGCAGACTCGTAGAAATCATCAGACAAACGGAAATATACCGATCTAGAAAACGAAACAAAAATGAATTTTGTTTGAATTGTTGGCTCACGGATGAGACGATTCGAACTCATGCGTTATACTGTGGTGCAATAAAAAACGGTATTCATTAGATTTTATTCGAGTGAAATGAGTAAATTTTCCAAAATGTTCTTGAAAACCTTGAATTTGTTTGTTTTTTTGTTTCAGTGCGATTACATTTTTACAGCCCATAAGTGTAGTATTCCATTTGTCGGCCATTTTATTGAAATGACGAGTGGAAATACTGAGTATTCGGAAAAAGGCAGAGAAATTCTTTTTAACCTTACTTTATGTTTCAAGACGAAAGAGCAAACATGACAAAGTCTTTTGCATTCTGCGCAGATAGGTACATATGTCTTTATTGCAATACCTACACTTCTAGTTTATCCCATTCGGCTTCGCTAACGTTGTTCTTTCTTATTGGGCAGCCAGAGGTTGTGACCCTCGGTAAAGTCCGTAAATGATCAATAAATGCTAAATTTCTACATTAGCCACATATACGAAATGTTAACTTTGTACTCATTGACTAGATTCGTCGACTACTTCTAATTTAGTACTCAGTCACGAATTGCTTGACTAGATTGGTCGGCTAGGTACTCCTCCAAAAAGTCAGCCAGCTGTCACATTTACTAAAGTAGATTATTGAACGTCACCAATAGGTCTGTTCCCTTACTTTTAAATCTTACGAATTTGTACTAATTCGTACGAATTTTACTCAATGTCGTTCCTTAACTCGAAAAATTCGCAAAAGAGAGCGTCATCGAGAGGACAATCGTCTCCACGAAATTTTTAATGCCGTGTCGCTTTTTCCTATCATGCTTGTAGTTCAATCAGTACAAACTCTTCCATATACTCGGAAGCATGTAGAAGAAGTTTAATTAATTACGAATCATTTTCATCGTTAGGTAGATGAATAAACTAATTTTGTTAGTTAATTAGCCAAGTCTTCGAGTTTATACGATATTTTAACGGATTTTGGTCAACCTTTTTTGAATTTTTGAATTATGTATCTGTCATTTTTCGCAGTTTACTACAAAAGCGTTCCCTAACTTTTTCGTAAGTGTATCTCTCCGTGAGAGAATTTATCCCCACCCCTGCCATTTTGACAGTCTTTTCCATTTTACTACAAAAGTAAACGAACAGACCTAATTTTTCTCAGTGAAAGCCACCAACGGGGACGTTCAATTATCTGTGTCGTTTTCCATTGGGCAAAAAGAAATGCCCGTAAGAGTCCGGAATCGAAAAAAATACTTCTGAAACCGTTCCATTGGCACAAAAAATACTCTTCTTGTGATTCTGAGAAGAGAATTTCGCTTCTAGATTTGAAGTCAGAATCCACTCAAGAAGCACTCACACAAGTGTAATGTATTTTATAAAAGTCAACTGACAGCAGCCGTAAATTATTTTTTGGCATTTCACCAATACTTTTGTGGAGTCCATCAAAAGCAGTTTTCTTGTTCCATTGGATTTCAGAATGAATGGATCCCCGAATGAAACCAATAGAAGACAATTTTAAATGCTCCCAAATTCTGTGGAGAAGCTTTGTATTAACCCATAAACTAAGTATTAAATAGAACATCAGCTCAGACAACTTAAAAGAAGCTGCCTACAAGCTGTCACTATATGGAAAAGTTTGTGTACAATGTTAAAGTTAATTATAGCCGCACATAGTAACCTGACAGTTCGTTCAGTTTTTTTTAACACCTTGCGCCATTAATAACTCTTTTTTGTTGCTGCTTCACATGCATTCACAAATAGGATATTTAATATGTAACTAGTTTATGGTATTTACCCATCTATGGAGAAATAATAAAAACAGAAACAGAATCTATTACAATTGCAGCAGAAAGAGATTCATTCATTTCTGTTGTAACAGAATTTACCGACTGAAAAATCAGTCGTTTATATAATTTTGAGAAACACCTGTGCGCTACACAGTCAAAATTCACACAACTTTTTTTTGACAGTTTTTGGTTTTGCTATGAACTAAAAAAGAAAAAACGCATACTATTTCCAAACCCCTGTGTCTGCTGTTGTCACCTATCAAAGTGCCCTATCTGCGATCTAGAAAAAAGTGCAATCTACTCCATTATTAAAAAGTTGCAAGCTTAACTAAAAGTTACCAGGAGTTATAAAACAAATAAAAAAAAATTATAAATAAATTCAATCTACCGCTTTATTTTAAATAATGACAAGACAAATAAATTATCCACCACTGCACAGTGCACATCATTGCATGAGTACAGATACAACTCAGACAGATGGATTCGCACAAATTTTGCTGATAAGACTTAAACTTTGCATTTAATATAAATTTGTTTGTCTATAATTCAATTTAATCTCTTTTTTTTATTGACATATTGATATCGTTCTACTTCTATTATTTTATAATATAATTTTATTTTATTTAAAATCACAGTCCGTATGTGAGAGAGAAATTTGTGAATTTATTTATTAGTTTATCGCTTTAAATAATAAAAATATATGCATTTAAATATTTTATCTTGTTATGTCAAAAATTTCTACTCAGTATTGTATTGAAGTGTGTTTTTGTTTTCATTTTTATTTAATTCTCAAAACCAAAAATTATATTAACAATATAATGGATAATTATTTGAAAAGTTTTGGAAATGAAAGCTTTTTGTATATATCAAGAATAGTAGTTATAACAGTAATCATATTAATAAAAGGCAATTACGATTTGAAATATCGTCATATTATTATTTTTACTATACAAATTTTGTTTTTTTCTTAAAAGTTTTACCAAACAAATTTAGCTTTCATTGTTTATTCTAATTGCAGATGAAATTTAATTTCTAGTATAATTTATTTTTGAATGTTCTTTTTTTTGTTTATATTACACGTTTTAATTAGATTTGTTTTTATATAAAAATATTATTTGTCTTTTAAGTATGTTTTGCGTAATTTGTTGACTTTGCCATAATAATTTTTGTTTACTAAAAAAGTTTAAAATTATAAATTGTATTATGATTGTTATGATGGTTATTCAAATTAGCGCAGCTATCAGCAGATTGCCCGATTTCAAAAAGTTTTATAAGTGAGATCAGCATTGCAAACTTATTGGCGAAGTAACAGTGACTTTTAATTTATTTAAAATATTACTATTAACTTAATCAAACATTATTTAGGTTTCGAAACTGTTTTTTTATTATTCTGTAAAGACTCAAATCAGCGGAAGCACAAATGGCTGGCGAGACCCCCAAGTGCCCAAGTGTACAAGCAATTCATTGTCCAAATCTGCAAAATCGTAAGACTTTAATAAGTGATCCAACAATTGCGCGCCAAATTTATTGGGCCTTTTAAGGTGACAGCATATTACTTTTTCACCATAAACGCGAGAACTGAGTACCGCGCAGCGAAATATTTTAGCTAAACTTATGCCCTGAGGAATTTTCGTCCAACCATATATTTCCTATTTAACTATTTCCACTTGAACTGTACGCTAGGATTTATGCTGTTACCTGATTGAAGTGAGTGTACAAGAACTGTTACCTCAATTAATAATTTTTCATAGATGTCATACAATGCGAGAAACAAATCAAGAAAAAACCAACACAAAGTCATAAAACGTGCAGTTTTCTTTGTGAAAGAAATTTAGCTTCTTTCGAATAAAATTTGTTCACAAAAGGAAAAAACAACAATTAAAATAAATTATAGTTCAAAAAGTCACTGCCAAGCTGACATAATATATATTACCACCAATCTGACAGTTGTTGCAAACAAGTCAAGTAAATTTGTTGTGCGGCAGGCACTTTTATCAAGAGCAAATTCTCACAATTGCTCTGTGTGCGGCTATTGGCTGTTCATTTTTCGAGTACGGGAACATAATTTGACTAAATTTGGACAAATCGGGAAAAATATTTTTGAAAGCATTGTCTTACGGCAAGAGAGCAAATTTCATGTCGCTTGTCGGTATCAACTAATGGCTTGCAAAGCGATCTATCTGGCAGTAAAAGTCCTTTGTCAAAAACGGCTTCGTTTGTCAACGAACTTATTAATATTGGGCACACTCACAAATCTAATCAATTTATGTCGACGAAATCGGTCTAGATTAGATGCACCCTGAAAGCAAAAACTAGATTGTTCACGCCAGTTTTTCTACATCAGCTACATACACGAACTGTTAAAATACTCTGACACGTAATTCTTGACTATAGTTATTAGGGTACCACTCTATAAACGCCAATTGAAACAAATTGCCCACGTGACCATTACAAGACAGCTGAAACACATCAAGTCAGCCACCTGTCAAACTGTATTTAATTAGATTCTTGAACGTCCCCATTATTCATATACTGATGGCGTTTTCGATTGAAGAAAAGAAGTGCCCTTTCTATGAAAAGATCAAATCTAGAAGTGCTCTTTCTATGTTTTCTATGTTTCATTCAAAAAAAAGTGCACTTCCAGGTCAATTCTTAACACGAAAGAAGCGTCCGGAATATTTTGAGAGAATTGCCCTGAACTCACCAACACACACTAGCAAAGTGTCAGATTTAAATGTTTGTTGTGTTATTAGAAACAAATTTTTCGCTTTTGATCCGAAAATATACAATTACGCGTGCAAAATGTAAACTGAAATTGAAATATATTGATTTGGCCTATTAAAACATTTATATTTACTGTAAAAAACAAAAAAACAAGTAACAACAGAAAATCTAATCACACATATGGTGTCTACCACTGTTGCAAAAGTGCTCCAACGAATTTTATTGAAAAGAGCAATTCTGAACTTCGGGGCAATTCTCTCGGATCTTGAATCGAAAACGCCATGAGACTGACACCGTTTCTACAGCGATGCATCAACATTTCTTTCTGTTTTCTTCTTCTTATGCCAAATTCGTAAACGTAAGCGTCATTTCGCATTTTACTGTTCACAGAAGTGACAGGTTACTTGCTGGTTGCGAAAGTCGGACCATGCGATATGCAAAATTGATATGTCAGTCGACAGAAGCAACACTCATCGCCAACGAAGTGTAGATTCTTGCAACGGTTACGTTCAAGTATCTAGTTTAGTAAGTCTGACAGCTCTCTCACTAAGTGTATCTCGGTTTTGATTGGGGGAAATCGGTCAAATGAGCAGCTATTTCAGTTGACTTTTATGAAGGGGTAGCCGATGAATCTAGTCAAGAAATTCGTGACTGAGTACTAAGTTGACAGTTCTCATATGTGGCTGACGTAGAAAACGTGACGTCCCCGGCCAATCTAGTTTTTGCGTTTAGGTTACATCTCATCCAGACCAATGCGGCCAACTCCTTCAATCGACTACTATAAAAGTCACTGTTACTTGTATGTCGCTGCCAACCCACAAACCATCCGTACTAAGTTTTTTAGAAAGCCATGCTTGTGCGTCGACCACCGCAACCACCTCGACTGCCACCACGTGGCAGACCACTGTGCGAGACACTCCTTCCAATGCGATTGCTCGATTCACTGCCCTTGCGTTCGCGGGCCTTTCTCAGCAGATCCGATGTGCTGGGACGCCGACTATCATTTGCACTACTACCCGCACTGCCACCACGTTTACACATGATGTCCGACGTGGACGAACGTCTAATGTTGCCCGCTATCGGAATGGGTGATAAAAAATAAGGCGAGCTAGCCTGCGATCTTGACATCTCGTACTGATTAATTTGCAACAAATGTGCACTGGACCTATTATCCTCACTGTTGCGTCTCGATGAATACGGTGATTGGGGGTAGTTAAGCAAAAGGTTTTCCGACTCCTCCATGTCGACTGTCTCCACACGTAGGTATGGCGGAGTTCGGTTGTTGGCACTAATCGGTTGCTGTCCATTGCTTGCGGTCGCATTCGAGCCCGACCGATTTGCCGAATCGGACGAATTCTTATTTTGGCGCAGTCCCGCATACAAGGACTTGATGTGAAAATCAAATGATCGAAAATTCAATAAGGACCTCTTGGACTTTGTTTCATCGTTTGTGGTGTACATGTTGATTGTGGTATTCTCCGATGAATTGGACGAGTGATTTGCTGCTGACGATTTTGTTTCGTTATTATTGCTGCCGCCGCTGCTATTCGTGTGATTGTTTTGGTTGTAACTGTTATTGTTTAAAGAATCTATTTGAATTGGTGAACTATCTAAGCGATTCTCAGTATTTAAATTGAATAAATTACTATTTGAAGTTGAAGAAGAACCTTTAAAGAGTGAAGAACGTTGTTGTTGTGTTGTTGCTGTTGTTGCTGTTGTTGTTGTTGTTGTAGTTGTTAAATCTGGCTTGTTACTAACGGTTGTTATTATTGTTGTACTACTTAAGCTAGTTTTACTACTAAACGGTTTCAAAAATTTATTATCGTTATCTAAAGACTCCTTTCGTCACTGAATGGCACAGAATGCTTGCTTTGATGCATCTTTTGGATCGGCTTCCTCGCAGAATTCTTCGTCCTTTGGTGACTCTGCCCCACAGGCGCCACTGATGCTTGGCGGCCCCTGAGGGCAGGCTGATTGTCACCGAAGCGCCAAAGTTGATATCATTGGTGGCCGCACCGGTTTATTTTCGAGAATTCTCTCCAATTCGAGCATCACACTGGTCGATAGTCGTGGCAGTAGCTGAAATTAAAAATGGCAAACACATTCTTGTTATCGAAATTCGATAGAAATGAGTTTAGAAATTTGATTAAATATGTATAAAGGGTTTTCCAATAGAAATTGTTATTGTGAATGACCCGCTATTTCGGTAGCTGTCACTTTTGAAGCTTTTATTCTTTGACATTTGACAAGTAGAAACTACGCCATTACTAAAAATGGACCGATACACGATTCAACAACGCACTGAAATTATTAAAATTCACTAAAAAAATGATGAAATCTTGCAGTCACAGTTCGCAAATCTAAAACATTTTTCGGTCGTCGTGAAGCACCTTGTCGGACCGCAATACAGAAATTGGTGGAAAAATTCGAGCTGTTGGGACAAGTTAGTGATGTGAAGAACAAAACCCGTGCACGTCGCTCAAGAACAACTGAGAATATTGCTGCTGTAGCCCAACGTGTTGAAGAAAACCCAGGTTTGTCCATTCCTCGGCGTTCTTTGGAATTGGGAGATGATGAATGATTTTTAATGGTCGGAGTTGGATGGTATTGATCTGGACAACGTTTACTTTCAACAAGACGGCGCTACGTGCCACACAAGCAACGAAACCATTGATCTTTTACGGGAAAAGTTTCCGGACCGTGTTATCTCTCGAAGAGGTGATCACAATTGGCCACCGAGATCTTGTGATTTAACACCTTGCGACTTCTTCATTTGGGGCCACCTGAAAGATAAGGTCTACGCCAACAGCCCAGCGTCCATTCAAGACCTCAAAGATAAATTCGTGGGGCTTTTGAGGACATAGGGCAACCACTTTGCGATTTGGTTATGGAAAATTTCATGAAAAGGATATGGTCCTGTATGCGTGCTCGAGGTGGCCATTTGGCTGATGTTGTTTTTCGTTACTAACGGCATACCTTCCTCTTTATTATGAAATAAACATCCGATCATTTGTCTAAAAAAGTTACATTTTTCTTTGAATACCAAAATAACACCTCTTATTGGAAAACTCTTTAGTATGTCAATGGTGGGGGCCATCATTCTTTTTGACATTAATTGTTCTCCCCCTCTCTCGCCCGTCACTTTTCATGGCGATTATAAAACACGTTGCATTGTGTAAGAATAATTCTAATACATTCTCGTTAGTTAAGTTAAAAGGAAAAAATCAATTTAACGTACTATACAAATGAAATTAAAAATGCAATTACCTCCCCCTACATATTTGCGATATAAAGTAACTTTTACTTACTTGCAACGATTGCAGACTCTGGTGTAACTGCTCAGCAGATGTGGCTCCCAACAGCAAACACTGCACTGGTTCATGTTTCAGCGACCAAGCAATCGATAGCTGAGTAGGACTACATCCAAGCTTTTCGGCCAACGCCGATAGATCTCGCAATCTGTCGCAATGTCTTCGTCCTTCCTCCAAGCGGTCTTTATTCCAACTCCCCTAGAAATAAAATAATTAAATAAAAGTATTACCGTAAACAACTAAAGATATATAATTTGCATACATTTCGATTGACCTCGTCCTCGGTCCAGGAGTAACTGTGACTCTTTGTTTTAAACGAACCCTTTGGGAATAAGATTTTCTCGCCATTTTGCGTATCGCTTAACGCCATCGATAGCGGTCCCCATGCCATAAGGCCAACACCAATTTTATTATACATCTCGGGCAAATAAAGTTCGCATTTTTCACGGCAAAACATATGATACTCGGACTGTTCCACAATCGGGGTGATACAATTGAATTGACGACAATTGGTGTACGCCTCCATAATTTCCACTTGTGACCAGCGAGCCGTTCCCCAGTACATCGCCCAGCCTTGTTGAATGACATAGGTCATGGCTCGTACAACTTCTGTATCACAAAAAAAAAACACAAAAAAGACGCATGTTTATGTATATTGGCAAACTACAATCAACTGAAAGTACCCTCCATTGGACACATAGCATCCGCTTTGTGGATAATCACAATGTCGATGTATGACAATTGTAATCGCTGCAAGCTCGCCTTGACACACTCGATAATGTGTTTCCGGGAAAGGCCTCTCTCCTCCGATCTGTAAATAGAAGAACTTTTGTATGTGCGACCATTAAGTTGTCACCAGATTGCACTGTTATACCAAATATACTATAACAACAAGACAATATAGATCCTTGGGATAAATTTTCTTTTTTGTCCTCTCGGGATACGGTTTTTTATTGTAAATTTTGTTTTGGGCTCGGCCTAAAGTTATTGAATAATTATCTCATAAAATTCGCTGCACAAAAGTCCGAACCAACTATGCACACATTGGTCGAACCGTTAGTTCATTTCGCCTTCGCTCGCTGATAGTTGGATCGATGAGAATGATCAATAAATTACAATATGTGTAACACAAACCGACAATTACTTGTAATATAAGCGAATTTTACATTTCTGTAGCACAGAATTACAAGTCTGCTGGTCTTACTACGACTTCCAGACAGTCTACAGTCACTTGTAGGTTTTCACAACTTAACAATTGCAATCCTTACATATTTTTGTAATAAAGATCTACAAGTATAATGGTGAGCTCATGACCACTTGTCGATACATGCAAGATATATCAGTAGGAATTTTCAGGCAACAGGTTGACAAGTGCGACTTGTGTCAGCGGAGTTCGACTACAAGTGATGATGAGAGCAGCTTTAAAATTGTAAATATTTCTTACAATTTGGCAAACAAGTGAACTTTTACAAGTTTTATACTTTTGTGTAACAAATGGTCGTAGATTTGATGTTGATCCTGTCAGAAATTCAACAGCCACTTATAAGACTTTGTGGCTTAGAGAACAAGTGAAAATACAATTGTTACACATTTATGTAACAAAGAGTTACAAGTTCAATGGATGGGTCGAATCGCCACTCCTGTGAACGGCGATTCGTTCACAGAATTAAGTTGATTTTAAATGTGAAACAGAAACAAATTCGTTTACGTATGACACAATTCGACCCCTGATCTCACTGCCACTTGTGAAGAACTTTATATAGGTTATATAGGGAGGATTTGCTTCTTGACAGAATGCTACAAGTTGACCAGTCTTGCATTTGCCCTTTAAATTGGTCTATAAGAGGCGATGAAGTTAGCATTACAACCATAGAAAAACCGTACACAGGCCACCAACTTCGGTCGATTTTTTGTTACTTGCCTACAAGCTATTTTTTTACAGGGTGGCAAAGTTAATAGGAATTTTTATTGACAAAAAATGTCACGTAACTTTAAAAAATTTAGCTCACGAGCACACTCGCACCTTGCTTATGCCACTTCCGTTTGGTCAAAGTTGATGGCAGCGTTCACAGAAAGTTACCAAATAAATTTTAAATTATTCGCTACGTATAATTATTTTTTAGGAATAAGTGCAAATTTGCTTAAAATATTTGAAAAAAAAATTAACAATGCAGATTATTTGGGGGAAAATAAAAACATTTTGGGCAAACTCTTCAGTTATTAGAGAAAAATTTACATATGAAATCGATGTTAATGATATCCAAAGGCGGAAAATACACAACCATGGTTGGCCTAATATAGTCTAGTATATAAAACATCTCATTTAGATAGTTTTATTTACGAAACAAATCAAGTTATTTGCCTTATAAAAATAAATTACAACTAACCCATAGCATTCAGTAATGTTAAAATATGGTATTCCTGAACTCTTTCACATTCGCAACTGTTGGCAGCATTTTTTCTGTATGTCACACGGTAGCTTGACATAATACCGATAGGAAAACAAAATGGCGGAACTTGAGTATGATTTGTCTATGATTACAACTATTTGTTAGATAAAATCGTTGAAAAGAATGTACGCAATTTTGAATTTGTGTCAAAAGACCCAGATTCAGAGCAGTTATTCTGCTATTGAAATCAGCTGGAGCTGTCAGATTTCATGTTTCATTGGCCCCAAAAAAAAAAACACTTTTTCCAATTTTGCGAATCTCGATTTCTAAGCGAGATTTACACATTACACCTACTTATACCAACACCAAAACGTTTGTCATTTTTCAAACGTTATTTTTACGTTTTTAAAGACTACATCAAGTCTGTGAAAAAATGGAGAAATATTACATTTGACAGGTGACTTTTAAATCACGCACGAATTGGGCACGAAAATCTGAAATCTGAGAGCAAAATCGGAAAATCCCAATGGAAAACGACATTAGTGTGAAGGAGGCCCTAGATCACACTAAACCGGCAGCCACATTTAAAGCGAATGTAGGTAAATAAAAAAGGCGGCATAGCCCGCGTTTATCATTTGTTTTTGAGTTGACTTCAATTAAGGTCTATATTTTAGGGTCGTGTCAGATGAGAACCACATTTTGTTTACCTATCTAGTTTGACATGGTATACGAGCCACTAGAAACTGTCAGATATTTTTTTATGAGAAAACCATATTTTATTAAATTAACTGTCAGAACAGAGCCAGTAGTTGACCTCAGTGTGCTTTCCGGACTGGATTTTTTATTTTATAATTTCGTATTCTATGCTAATCAGTGCCATATACTTATATCCCCGTATAGCGCCGGAGATGCACTACCCATTTTGTTATACTATCTTTGGCTACACCAAAGAATACACAAAACCGCAGAAGGACGCGTCTGATATGAAATTTAGCTTTATACGCATAAAGAATGCACATGAGAGAACGAAAAAGCTGCAGCATCACCCACACCCATCCCCAAGCGCACTACTAAACGACCAATGAAGACGAAGACTAGCAGTGATGGGACTTCTACCACTTAAGTGGTATTTCTACCACTTTTTACACTTTCGGAAATTCTACCAACCTGAACTCGAAATCTACCACCTTTTACTCATCGCAACTAGCTAATAATATTTCTTTTCCAGCAATGCATTAAATTGAAAATTGTTCCTATACCTACTCGCCTTAGTTTTACCCATACAGACTCAGCTTTATGCTATCAGTATTTCTCTCTGAGATTTGCATCAGCAAAAACTTCCAGTCCAGTACACCATTTACTGCGCTAAAATTTCTATATTTTACTGTATTTGTGAGAGGGTGATTTGCTATGTTTGGATATTTTCAGCCTTATTTATAAACGTATTATAAAGAGTGTATAAAGTTATGCACGCTCTATAATGCCTCTAAACGCAAAAACCTTATTTATAAAAATTTTTCAACGTTGTACAGAGCTTGTATAAGCTAAACGCACTTGGACGTTGTTTAGAGCCTGTATAGAGGTGGAATAGTCGAAATGTCATTTTGACTTAAATAATTTGTCACATTTTATTTTAAACGAAATCAAAAATAAATTCGATGTATCGACGTTTTTATTTTCAATTAAGATTCTGCAAGTATCCTCGATAAGTTAGCTTAGAAATATGGGCAGACATGAGATATTTTTAATCGCTATATACCTAGTCCTGCCATAAGTTCTGTTACAACTTCAAAGTCCCATAGAAAAAAAACGAGTAAACATATCGAATTAATTTTTTTTTTATTTATTAGCCCACATTATTGGCTATTTGAAAAAAATGGTTCATTCAAAATGGCCGCCGTTTGCTTTCACACAAGCCTTCAATCGTAGTTGCCATTGGGCTATCGAGACACGCACGGTATCCATGGATATCTCGGACGCTGCTTTGGTCAATGCTGTTTTCAGGCTTTCCAAATTTCTATGGGGAGTCTTGCAGGCCATGTTTTCCAGTTCTGACTACAAACCATAATCCAGTGGATTCAGATCTGGACTCCCCGAGGGCCAATCTTCAGCTGCTATGAAGCCAGGAATGTTGAGCCTGAGCCACTCCTGCGTGGTTTTGGCTTTATGCGCTGGAGCAGAGTCTTGCTGGAAGATCCACCTGTTTCCGTTGAAAAGGGTATTGGTCAAGCCTTTAACAAGACCCTCTAGCACGTCCTCTTGATAGACCTTTGCCCCAGTTTTCACGCCTTTTTCACAGAAATGGAGGGATGTGACACCTTGGTGGGACACTCCCCACCAAACCATCTTGAACCCTAGGAACATTTTTTTTCGCTTCCTTAGATGAAGTTTCATAAATCTTATCATTTTGCTTATTGAAAACTTCTTCAACGGTAAAAATTTTTTCATCCGTAAACAAAATGTTTTCATGGCCATTGGCCGCGTGCCACTGCAGAAGTCTCTTGCATCTTTCCAGCCTAATTTTTTTCAGTTGGGGAGTTAAGAGATGACCAGTGGACCGACGATAGGCTTTCATATGGAGATCGTCCCGAATCAACATTGACATCGATCTGGTGGATATCTCCAACTCCTTGGACATTATTTTCTGTTTTCTAAGGGGATTTCTCCGAATTCGCTCACGCACTGCCTTCACTACCGCACTTGTACGGACGACGCGTGGGCGACCACTTCTTGGCCTGTCATCGACTCTGGACATTTCGGAGAAACGATCAATAGCCCGATAAACGAAATTTCTCGATATGCCGAGTGGTTTTAGCAACTCGAAAATTTGGCCAGCACTCTTCCCGCACTTATCCAACGCAATTATCGCGATTCGATTTTCTTTAAAGCCCCACTCCATGTTAGCAGATCGCAAGCTGAAACCAAACTGGCTAGTTTTCTTTACTACACAATGCATGCGTTCCGAAAAAAAGTTAACGGTTCTATTCCCGCAAGAAGTTGTTTGCAATAAGCGATGGAAATTGTGTAACAGAACTTATGGCAGGACTAGGTATATTTGTTTTAATTTGATAAGACTACCGGCTCATGGAGTCCCAAATATCCCATCTTTTTCTTTTTCCTTTTCCATTTTATACCCTCCAGAGGAAGGTATATTCACTTTGCCAATACATTTGTAACGCAAAGAAGGAGTCACCGAAGACCTCATAAAGTATATATATTCTGAATCAGGATCACATTCTGAATCGATTTAGCCATGTCCGTCTGTCTGTCTGTCTGTCTGTCTGTCTGTTGAAAGCACGATAGCGCCCAAAGTAATTGACGTAGGTGAATGAAATTTGGTGAAAAGACTTCTTTTTATCGGTGTCAGGTTGGTATTGAAAATGGGCTATGTCGGTCAAGTAGTTCTGGTACCTCCCATACAAAACCAATATTGGACCCATGCCTCTCTGTCTGCTGAAAGCACGATAGCGCCCAAAGTAATTGACGTAGGTGAATGAAATTTGGTGAAAGGACTTCTTTTTATCGGCGTCAGGTTGGTATTGAAAATGGGCTATGTCGGTCAAGTAGTTCTGGTACCTCCCATACAAAACCAATATTGGACCCATGCCTCTCTGTCTGTTGAAAGCACGATAGCGCCCAAAGTAATTGACGTAGGTGAATGAAATTTGGTGAAAGGACTTCTTTTTATCGGCGTCAGGTTGGTATTGAAAATGGGCTATGTCGGTCAAGTAGTTCTGGTACCTCCCATACAAAACCAATATTGGACCCATGCCTCTCTGTCTGTTGAAAGCACGATAGCGCCCAAAGTAATTGACGTAGGTGAATGAAATTTGGTGAAAGGACTTCTTTTTATCGGCGTCAGGTTGGTATTGAAAATGGGCTATGTCGGTCAAGTAGTTCTGGTACCTCCCATACAAAACCAATATTGGACCCATGCCTCTCTGTCTGTTGAAAGCACGATAGCGCCCAAAGTAATTGACGTAGGTGAATGAAATTTGGTGAAAGGACTTCTTTTTATCGGCGTCAGGTTGGTATTGAAAATGGGCTATGTCGGTCAAGTAGTTCTGGTACCTCCCATACAAAACCAATATTGGACCCATGCCTCTCTGTCTGTCGAAAGCACGATAGCGCCCAAAGTAATTGACGTAGGTGAATGAAATTTGGTGAGAGAACTTCTTTTTATCGTCGTTAGGTTGGTATTGAAAATGGGCTATGTCGGTCAAGTAGTTCTGGTACCTCCCTCACAAAACCAATTTTGCATGACTTGTATGCAGTGGAGGGTATCAAAGCATCGGCCAGGCCGATGATAACACTTTTACTTGTTATACCCTCCAGAGGAAGGTATATTCACTTTGCCAATACATTTGTAACGCAAAGAAGGAGTCACCGGAGACCTCATAAAGTATATATATTCTGAATCAGGATCACATTCTGAATCGATTTAGCCATGTCCGTCTGTCTGTCTGTCTGTCTGTCTGTCTGTCTGTCTGTCTGTCTGTCTGTCTGTCTGTTGAAAGCACGATAGCGCCCAAAGTAATTGACGTAGGTGAATGAAATTTGGTGAAAAGACTTCTTTTTATCGGCGTCAGGTTGGTATTGAAAATGGGCTATGTCGGTCAAGTAGTTCTGGTACCTCCCATACAAAACCAATATTGGACCCATATGTCTCTCTGTCTGTTGAAAGCACGATGGCGCCCAAAGTAATCGACGTAGGTGAATGAAATTTGGTGAAATCACTTCTTTTTATCGGCGTCAGGTTGGTATTGAAAATGGGCTATGTCGGTCAAGTAGTTCTGGTACCTCCCATACAAAACCAATATTGGACCCATGCCTCTCTGTCTGTTGAAAGCACGATAGCGCCCAAAGTAATTGACGTAGGTGAATGAAATTTGGTGAAAGGACTTCTTTTTATCGGCGTCAGGTTGGTATTGAAAATGCGCTATGTCGGTCAAGTAGTTCTGGTACCTCCCATACAAAACCAATATTGGACCCATATGTCTCTCTGTCTGTTGAAAGCACGATGCCGCCCAAAGTAATTGACGTAGGTGAATGAAATTTGGTGAAAGGACTTCTTTTTATCGGCGTCAGGTTGGTATTGAAAATGCGCTATGTCGGTCAAGTAGTTCTGGTACCTCCCATACAAAACCAATATTGGACCCATGCCTCTCTGTCTGTTGAAAGCACGATAGCGCCCAAAGTAATTGACGTAGGTGAATGAAATTTGGTGAGAGAACTTATTTTTATCGTCGTTAGGTTGGTATTGAAAACCTGCTATGTCGGTCAAGTAGTTCTGGTACCTCCCTCACAAAACCAATTTTGCATGACTTGTATGCAGTGGAGGGTATCAAAGCATCGGCCAGGCCGATGATAACACTTTTACTTGTTTTTATTTTTATTTGTATTTGAATTTGCATATCCACCAAGCTGCTTAGGTTTTTTTTATCATTTCGGACAGATAAATGTAATAGATTTCTCTTTTTCAATACTTTTTTTGACACAAGCCCTGTATAACTATTTAGTATGCATGGAAAAATGTTTTATAAATAAGAATTTTTGGAAGGGTGTATAAGGGCTGTATAAATTCTTATACACTGCATAACTATACAGGTGTATAAGCGTGTTTAGCAAATTCTAATAAATAAGGCTGTTTGTGTTTAATGATGAGTTGAATCTATGACATTTTTTTAGTAGTTTCAAAAACTTTTAATTTTCAAATAATATTTAGAACTATTGGAAGTGAAAATGCGTTAATTCTTGGTTCCTACAGGAAGTTAGTGTGCTTTCTCTAATGCTTGCATTATTTTAGTGCAAGTGGAACATTTTATTTTCTACCACTTTTCTACCACCTTTTTTTAAATCTATCTACCACCGTTTCGCTTTTCTCAAGTCCCATCACTGAGACTAGGTATAGTGAGAAGAGCTTTTTGCTCTCTCACGTCCATTTTTTATTTTTAATGAGTAAAACAAGCTTAAAGCTTCTAACAGCGGGTCGTTATGATAAAGCAATTTATTTAGAATGAGATGCGTCTTCTGGGCATTTGTATATCCGTTGGCCATACTCACTTTGTACTCCAGTAGACTTTTGTTGTGATCACATAAGCTGTTCGCTTCCAACCGGTCCGTTGGAGTATTTTACCGATTTCTGTTTCCGAGTGCGCTTCAGAAATATCAAACAAATTGATGCCGCTTTCGATAGCCAGCTTGAGTATTGCTTCGGCCTGTTCATCACTGACTCCGGGCGAAAAGACTGGCCACGTGCCCAGACCCACATTCGAGACACGCAGCCCACTCTTTCCGAGGTTTTTATACCGTAAGCCCGGTGTCGGCGTTGAACCATGACGCAGCGGTAGTGCCGGATTCGATCCCAAACTAATTGAGCGACCTATTTGAATGGAAAAAAAAATTATTAAGTATCGAATTGAAATTTGTAATGCTCTTCAAACAAGCATGGCTAACACAATCGCATACATCAAGGAAGTGCTGTTACAATAGTTAATATAGAATATTTTTTAGGGTGCACTATAGAAAGCGGTTTAGTTTAGCTTGAACAAAGCACAGAGCGGCGTACAATAAAGTAAGACTATACAAAAAATTTTGTGTGTTGTTTGGTGAAAAATTTAAAAGATACCGAAATCAAGATGACCTCCCGTACCACTGAACTCTTCCATGCAATCTAGTGACGCTATTGGGGCCCGGCACCTGAAACGAAACCAACCAAACGAAATGATCAAAACCAACGTTTTAATTTTCCTCGTTGGAGTGTATGCATGAGGAAAAATATGTAGTCGCACCAATATTTGGGGGCAATTAAAAATGATTTTGCTAAGCTGGCCGTGGGACTGTGTCACGATAGGCAATTACCCGCCAGAGATAAGGGCGACACAGGAACCAACAGAAGGCCACCGCTAAAATAACTCAAAAAAAACTAACAAAAAGGTGTGGACGCCTGTTACCTTTATGCGGGCGTGCTGTGAATTAATTCCGAATGGCTTTATGACAGAATGGCTTAGATAAATGTTTTCATTATTTATTTAAATGAGCACGACTGATATCAGTGGATGGAATATCGGTGGAACGAACTGCGACCGAACGCGACCGACTGTAACGAAAAGGACTCATCTGTTGATGGGTTTGCTTATACTCGTATAGTGGAAAAATATGTTGATTATGCGTCAGGTGGATTCGACGAACAAAATCATACCCACATACACATATAATTTATATCCTGGGTGTCCTGCGAATAAAGTGCCTTTCAACATCATCGTGCGGTAGACTACTTGTCAAATTGGAGGGATGTACGAGTACTCATCGTTATAGTCGAGGCCTTGGGGTGAAGTGAACGTGACAATTATAATGCGGGCTTTTGTGTAAATATCACAGTCCTTGCCTTTAACGAAAAATCGACTCAGACTATACCTAATTATTTGAGAAAGTTGTGATTACACTATGTTGATGTTGTTTCGCCGTGAGATATTGCTAACCCAACTGGATAGAGGTGGGCAGAAAACTGGTTACTTCTTTGGCAAGTTAAATATATATTGACAGACAATAAAAATGTTTGCGTAAGGTGTAATTGGGTTCGTACAATCTGCGTCCCAAACACCGAAAGGGGTTTCCTTTTGATTTTTGTATACGATGAGGACATTCCTTTGATGGAAATTACGATTGGAAGTTATGATTGAAAGCATAAGTTGAAAGCCGTCATGTTGGGACGTCAATTCAACGAATCTTATAGTTGACCTTGTCGTAAGCAACTTTTGGTTTGCAATGCCAATAGTCCTTTAGTTTCAAACGCACCAACTGTGTCAATAAAATGAACTGATTGCATTTTATGCCTGCAGGAGAGTTAAAAGATGGACCGTAACCGAACACACCGCACTGCTATATAAAACGATTGCAAGGCACATATCGAAACTATCGTTTAGTGGTCTTCTGTTGATTAAAATGACTGTAATCACAATAAGAACACAGAAAACTACCTGTACCTATCTATAGTGGGCTTACTAAAGTGACCAAAAGAGACTCAACTAAATCGCTTCAACGTCCAACCCACCGAGATTTCTGTCCACTTTCGGGAGACCTTTGCAGCTCTCAGACTCCTTTCAAGCAGTCGTGGTTAGTTGATATCTATAATGAGAGTAGACTTATGTCAGTCGCTGGTTACAAAAAACCAAGGGATTACTTTGACAAATCTTTATACCTGGGAGGCAGAACTAAATCTCTGGCATAACTGGCTTCAAAAGTGAACCTATATATTCACATTGAATTGAATTGAAATGAACAGGAGGAGAAGTCTTCATGTATGACTATCTCACTGCCATATTCGTACCGATTAGCCAGAGTCAGCTAATCAGTTAACTGGAAATCGAAGGGAACGAGCCATACAGAAGTATTTTGGACATATCGTGTGGCAAGCTATATCACTGATGAATAAACTTAAAAATACCATTCCCTAGGCGCCTATTCCAGCAGAATATAGACGCAATCCTTTAGTGTATAAACGAACTGGAACAAATGTCTACACCTGTGCCAGACATCTGCTTCGAGTCTCTAGGAATACTAAATGTTTTAATGTTTAAATGTCCACCACGGCTTTGTTAACACTGACGGACTCGATTCCTCAAATTTTTGATCACTGACGTTAAGCACCTACAAAGGCGTGTAAAAAAATGAAGAACAATGCCGAATATTTTGACAGTGAAGCCCACTAACTTGCTCACAATATAAGTTAAGTCTTTTCTTTACTTTTAAATTTTGCGAATTTGCACTGCTTCTTCTTTGGATTTGTGTGAATTTTTTACTCAATGCCATCATAAGGTTCGTTCGCGTACGCGGTTTGAATCGAACGCAATCGATATAAATCGATCGCAATCGCACAAAGTCTATACAAGTACTCATCAAAAATGACAGAAAAAGAGAAAATTAGCAAAATAACGAGTAACGAGCACTTCCTCTCTTGGCTCGAAACAGCTCAGAGAATATCAACCGGCAAGTTCTGATAAATATGTCAAATCCACAAAGTTGACACAAATTCAAAATCCGTCAAACGTCATGCGCTCAAAAAAATGTGGTTTACTTTTAAATCTAACGAATTTTTACTAGTTCTAACGAATTTTTACTCAATGCCATTTCTTAACTCAAGAAAATATCGTAAAAGGGAGCAGCTTCGAGAGAGCAAGATACTACCCCTCCACTTAGAATCTTACTAGTTTTTGCTAAAAGAACTTTTTTACCAGTAAGAATTGTCAGTCACTTGGCAATTGACAGATGATTTGAAATTTGTTGTCCCATTTGGCATACGCGTCGTTTTTTTCTCTTCTGGAATGCTTCTAGTTAAGTCAATGTAAACTCTTCCATATACTCGGATTAAACAAAGAGGAGTTTGATTAAATCGCTAGATGAACCAACTTTCAACTAATCTATTTTTGTAAAAAATTAACAAATTCTTGGCGTTTATCAGACGTTTTAAAGACTTTTTCTTACCACTACAATTTGAGAATTATCTGTCATTTTTTATAAATTACCACAAAAGCGTTCCACTACCTTTTCATCTTTCTTTTAGAGGAAATTCCTCCCCACCACTGTTTTTCTTTTCTATTCTTTCCATACTACAAAAATAAAGGAACAAACCTATTGTATTTGTAATCAACTTAGAAAAAGGCAAAGCTTAGCGACTTTATTCAAATCAGTATCTCAAAATTCCTAACTTCGTATGGATGGGCCACACTACGTCTACGTCAGTACTACGCAACAATATTTTCTGTTTTACGTACTACTTAAAATTTATCAGCCTTATTTATAAACCCACCGTAGAGTCTGCTTAACTTTACACACCCTCTAAAATGCTCTTACGCAGGGAAATGCGATTTATAAAGATTTTTCGAACTTAAGCAACGTTGCTTTAAGGCTGCGTAATTTAAACGCGAAAATTTGCCTGCGTAGAGCCTACGTAAATATGTTTTTGCAACTAATGTCATTTTTGGTAGTGGTCGAATTGGAAACAATTTCAAAAAGTGAAACTAATTTTTGTTTGTGCAATCATTTCGAATGTGGTGTAAATTTGCACCAAACGAATTTCGTCTGCAAATGCAATTATAACATAGAATTTCAGATTTGGTGATGGTTGATAGATTATTGGTTTCACTCGGGGACCACTCATTCTAAAATCCAATGGAACAAGAAAACTGCTTCTGAAAGAATCTACAAAAGTATTGATGAAACGCCAAAAAATAATCTATATGGCTGCTGTCAACTGACTTGTATAAAAGACATATATTACACTTGTGTGACTGCTTCTTGAGTGGATTCTGACTTCAAATCGAGAAGCGAAATTCTCTTCTCAGAATTACCAGAAGAGTATTTTTTGTGCCAATGGAATGGTTTCAGAAGTGATTTTTTCGATTCCGGACGCTTCTTTTTGCCCAATGGAAAACGACATATGATTGCAGAAAGGTATTTCAGCAGTCCCTCCAAAGAAATTTCGGAATTGTCCCAGATAATTTGGCTTTTTGTTTGTATTATGTATGATTTTCTTACGAAGCTAATCTGTCAACCACAGCTAAGATCAGTTTCAGTTGCAAAAAGTAATAGATTTCAGTGTTTTCTGTAATAGTTTATCTAAATTCTTAAATTCTTACCTATTTAGACACAAACCTCGATTAGTAAAGTTACCTCGGAAAAATTTTTATAAATCACAATTTCAGGAAAGTCACGTAGAGGCTGCGTAAATTCTTACGCGATGTTTAACTAAACAACATCGTAGAGGCGTCGTAAGAGAAACTAATAAATACGGCTGTATATTTACATCTACTATGAGAAGCCTGTTACAGCTCACTAAAGAATTTTTTCCAGTAGGTACATTAAGCCGGCACTATATTTTAATAATGTAATAGATTTCGCATTGCGTTCACAGCACGCACCACCATCCAATATTGACGAGAAAATGACGATGACATTCACTAATCACACCAGTTTATGTCATTTTCCCATAAGTTGTTGCAGACTTTTAGGCTGATTGCCAATAGTTCAGACAAAGTGACTAGGTATCTGTTTATTTTCAATAAATCAACAGCCGGAATATATTAAAATGTGGTTTTATCTGCACCTACAAATAAATGACGTTTTAAATTACAGTTTAAATTTTAAAATTTCAACAAAAGATACCACTTATGTGTGCCCAACTTAAAATTTGATTGAAAAATTTAAATAAAGTGCAAACAAAATATTTCATCGCACGTGCACCTCATTATCCCCCGAACTATGACCATGCGTCCATTAACTCACTTCACACGCCCACTCAATTTGCATATAAAATCGTTTGGAATGTCATTCCAGCAGAGTAATTGAGTTCGGTATTTAAGGTGGCCCCATATTCGGACAAAAATACCCACTGACCCATTTTTACCTGTAAATTGTAACAGGATTCGATTCCTCACTAGTGTTATCCATATTGTTGTTATTGTCATTGTTGACAACACCTGCCGCTGCAATAGCAATCGTCGTAGCGGTCGTGGTCGTTGGCATCGATACTGTTGTAGTGCTACTGGCCGCTGTTCCTCCAATATTGCACAGTACTAACGACATCTTGTGCCTAATGCTAACAATGCCTCCCAGCAGGCAATTAGCAGATTTCTTATAATTATATAGAACCGTTGTGTCTTAATTTTAGTGTAAAGTGTAAGTTATTTAATATTTCATTGAGATTTTTATGGTTTCTTATTTTTCTAACGCAATCACTTGCATTGTGTAGAAATTTCGAAAATTAGTTGAAAAATGCGTTTTTTGTTTTGTTGTTTGTAGAAAATGCTTAGCTATTTGTTTATTATATACTATAAGTGACGGAAATATTCTGTTGTTTGGTTGGATTTAAATTTGATTATTTCTTAAATTGCTCTTTGTTTGAGTTGTTTTTCTTTTATAAATGTTGAGACTATTTCTATTTCTTTAAGTTAAGGCGAAATTGTAGGTTGCTGAAAATAAGATTTAAATAATTAAAGTCGATCTATTCGTATGTATTCCGACTTTGATGTGGGTCCACATTTATCTGGCGGGTACTTGCTTTCAAAAGTGAAGCCAACACCTATTAATCACTTTATTTTCTCGTGTCCATGGTGCTGGCTCATGTTTACAGGACTCTCTGGAGAAATCAAGAACAATTTAATTTGACAGTTTCGATATTGCCAATGTCAGCGAAATGAATAAATTTTGATAAACAACCAAGGGAGAGCAATCAAAATGCAAAAATGCCTTCCCAAGTATAGGCTTGGAGACAGTGTGTAGCTATTACCCCGGGGAGAACTCTTACAAACAGGTCATGGCAAATACGGAGAAGAAATGCATTCACACAGTAGAGTTTTTTTTTATAGAACCAAATTGCATTAGTGCCATATTGGGCGGAAGATTAAATTGAAATCGATGAGTTGAAGGTATTTGTATGACTTCATTGAGAGTGAGCCAAATATTTCATCTAAAAAAAATACTAGACGGAGAATGCATAATTTTGAAAAGGATATGGAATTTCTTTGGGGATTTAGGATAAATTTTCTTAAAGAAGTTCTCAATACCTTACTAGGATGGAAAATAAATGTGCGATTGAAAATATCCCTAAAGTTGTGTTTATTGTAAATAAAATCTTTAAGGCAAAAAATTGTAAAGACAGTCCTTTCAAAAGCAAACGTCTAAAATGAGATCCCAATTGAAAACAGGGCCACGCAAAAATGACATGCACGCATAATATGACATTCATTTAAAATTCAACTTAAGTGGTGTGTAAAACACATTGAAAATGTATAACCGAACTGCATTATGGATGTCAATTGATTTGCGTGGCTTTGTACAGGGTTTATAAAACTGACTAACCACAAGGTGTCGGCCTTCCCGTGGGAACTTGTCCACGTGCTTAATTTGAAGTTATGATTTTTCCTAGTCTTAAGTATTAATGAGAATTTCAGTCAGCGAATGCATTAGGATCCTTGGCGCTTTTGCGCATTTTACTTCGATAAAGCAAGTTAGCGTGTGTTGTATGTAGAAAATCAGACAGGTACATCAAAATTTTAAAACTTAAAGAAGGCTGGTGATCGGTTTTAAGACCTTGCAAAAAGTGAAAGTAATCGCAGCTGCCCATGTCAGCCAACTAAATCAGTTCATCAAAGATATGTTGAAAAGGTGCTCTCATTCAGAGCGAAAAGTTTTACCAGTGTGACAGTATAGACGTGCTCTGCTTCTGTGCTTAGCGATCTAGAAGGCTATCAAATAGATAGAGACATTCGGGGCTTAAGCGCGCAGTGGGTAACGCACTGTTCTGTTACTTTCTCCGCCTGTGAAAAAGTTTATAGAAATCGCCAAATGAGGAAATCTACTGACGGCGGAGAACAAATTATAGGGCTATATGCCAGCTGCAGTCTTCCATTCCGAAAACAAAAGAGGAAAAAGTGAAATGAACAAATAAGTGGACTTTAGGGAAAGAGTGCGCAGTGGTCCTGCGAGTAAGAGTGCGCTGTTTCAAACTATGAGAATGTTGAAATTTTTTTTAAATATCTTATGTTTTCATTTGGCTTTTATTTTTCAAAATGTATTTTTTTAAATATATCAAAATATAGTTTTCTATATATTTTTAAAAATTTTCAATTTTATAAAAACAAATATGCAGAGAACTAGCGGACCCGGGGAACTTCGTCCCGTCCAAAATAGTTTTTTTTTGATATTAAATCAAATGGAGCATTCATAATTCCATCTGAATTTATTCTTTAACGGATCAAAATGAAAATTCCCCGAACAAAATTTATGGAAAATCAATTTTTACGAATTTTCCAATTTCCTTTTAAAATTTTCCAATTTTCTCGCGGTTTTCTTTTTTTACTTACACTTGTTTGTATTCTTAATCTGAATTGTTTTCTGTTTGCAACTGTTTGCGGAAGTGTCAAACTTAACCTGGATGTAAGTTCACAGCTTTAAACTAATAAACCTTTCCATAAAAACTGCTGCGCAGTGCACCCTTACCCATACCTCTGCGTACTTTTACTTTTTCGGGGCAAGAAAATGCAACTTGGCTTGCTTTGGTTTTTTAATAAAACCTTATGAAGTTTAAAAAAATATATTTTACGTCTATTACATCTATTGTAACATTTTTCAGAATTTTAGCCCAAAGTCCAAAATGCGCACTCTTACCCCAAACGACTCTAGTAGACAAGGAGGGCTCTGTTTTTTTTAAATGAAGATTTTGGGACCCTTAGTAATGATTAAGTATGTGCTGGGTAAGATGAGATCACTCCCGGACTCAAGACACTTTTCAAAACTTAGACGGTAGTACTTGACGGTATTGCCAGGGGAGCCCTTCTAAAAGGTCGGCAATATCATGGGCAGAGCTCGAAGATTTGCTCACTAAACAGCTTGAAAGAAAGGAAAACATTGCTTAGCTTCACAGAAAGGAAGTCCAACTCGTGTTTAGTGTGAAATATAAAGAAAGATTTGTGAGCTTTGTGGAAAAAGCCTATAGGTTGTGTTAACGCGAACTGAAGAAATTCTTAAAAATACATTCGATGCTGAATAAGCAAGGTTTGAGCTCTAGGGCCTCCAACGACTACTGTGTACCTTGTGTATCATTACTTAATAGTGAATATCTTTGCTTTGCATTTCCCTGCTGTTCATCGGTTTCGAAAAAAGTTCGACTAAATCAAAGACGAGTTTGCCTTGATCAGGCGAGGTAGATATAGCTGATCATATAAAGCTATAAGAAGAGTCACGTATAATGGGTCTTACTGTCAGGATTTGAATTTTAAATGACTCAGGGAATTTACAATTACAAATTCGGGTTTAAAAATACTGCAGTGACTCGCAATGCACATCGTTCCGTTTATCAAAGAACCCTTTACAAGACAACTCAAATATTTCGTCAAATTTGATGATAAATGCTCACTCTTTCACCGAACGAAAAGGTGGCGAAGATCGCTTAACCGATAAATAGGTTCGAATAGCTAGAACCAAGGTCTAGCTTCGTTTTGTGTGAGTTATTTTATGGCCGAACGAAAGGGATCTACAATTTTATGTCGAGTCCAAACGGTCAACTGAGAAGCTCTTTCATAACAGTTATACTCTCGGATGTTCGTCAGACGTTCGCGAGAGGTGGCGCAGTGGAAAAAGCCACGACAAAAAAAGGACAACCGATATTTGAGAAGGAGTCATGGGCAATGGCAATTGAGGAAGAGTTGGAATGGTCTAAGGGTATGCGGTCAGAAACCGAACACGATTCTCTGTGGAGAAAACACAATATCCTTTAAAGCCTCTTGCGCGCCATTTATCTCGAGAAACAGACATTTTGCTTCTTCGCAAACCTATTGAACCAAAATAAAGCGTCATCGATTTAAAGATAAAAATGAAAAGACTCAACTTTCCAAAAAAAATTAAAGATGCGAAGTTTTTTTTTTATGAACCTAACTTGAACTAAAAGGACCTATTACAACAGCTTCCTATGTTGACGTTGCCAAAGGCAAGAACTTATGAAATAATCATTTCTAGAAACCAATCATGTTTATTGCCTTTTAAAGGCTTTCGCAAAATTACTGCCTAGCGATGAACTGTCACAAAGTCGTACTACTTTCAATGAACAGTAAAATCATCCTCCATTCGATCAGTGGAAAACGAATGCCCAATTGTTGCTATCCAAAGAATTTTAATTAAAATCCTCCCAGCCGCAAGAAAATTAAAAAACACTGCGATTGCTGGGTAAATACAAAACACTTTCGAGTGCAAAAAGTAAGCAATTAAAGTTCGCGCATTAAAACCATTTCAAATGCTACATTATTACTTGGCTAAGTCCTTATTCTGCCAAATAAGGTGCAAACTGAAAGTTTTTAAGTTGACTGGCTTTTTTTCTTTCTAAGAAAAAGCAAGTAATTATTTATTCATTCCTAACTTCTCGGTCATTGTGGCGTAATGAATAGAAGGAATTCCGCAAAGTCATTCGACAAAACAACGAAGCTTAAATGGATAAATGCCCGATTTGGAAATTAGCGTAATGGCCTATGGACTATGGGCCATGGGGTAACTTTTTAACGATGCGACCTTGTGTAGAGCAAGAAAAAAATGACAACGACTCCACTGAATAGAATACTCGTACATAATTAAAAAAAAAAAGGTGAATTTATTTGGGAAACCACTTTAATCCTCAAGTAGGTAGATACTTGATGAATTGCGTTAAAATAAGAATTACATTTTTTTAAGGCTGAAGTGATGTGACTTATGAAGACTGATTCGCGATTTTGGAATATGAAAATTTGTTGGACGAGTCGATATTCGCAACAGGTCCGTTTGTGTATCGTATCCTATATATGTATAACTTCTCACAGACATTCATCTGCATGAGTTTTTCTCTGTCGGCGCGAATGGGAGGGACCTTAACTTTTATGCAAGACATTCTTTAAAATAACAATTTATTCTTGTTTAAAGAAACATTTTGGGATCAATGTCCTTTTTTAGGTTAAAGAAAACATGGAGAAAAATTTACTCAAAAATCAAGATCTATCACTGTTTCTAAGAAAATTTTTGACAGATATTTATTTTAAGGATTTGATGAAGAGATTTCAAAGACCGTGGTAAACATTTCCAATATTCTTCTTCCATGAGCTCGCATAATCTACCCCCATTGCGGATGACAATGACAATATCTACAGCGTGATATTGACCGCATGCAGGAATGGTGTAGGGAGAACTAAAGAGTGTTTCTTTTAGCGGTTGGTTTTTCGAATAGAGATAAAACTGACATTTTGTGGTCAAATCTGGCAACTCTAATGACATTTATGTTCAGTTTGGTTTGCCCTTTCATCATGAACAGGTTGACAACTGAACAACGCTTGCAAATCGTGCAAATTTATTTCGAAAATAATGGTTCAGTTCGCGAAGTTTACCGCAAGCTCCGTTCATTTAATGGTCGACATAATCGTCCATCAGAGCAATTAATTCGGTTAACCATGGATCGTTTTCGCACTACGTTTACACTATATGATAATACGCATCCGCAGACCGCAGCGACGTCGAACAGTGCGCACCGAAGAAACAATTGCCGCTGTAGAGCAAAGTGTTGAGGAGGACCCTAATGAAACGATTCGCCACCGTGCACAGCAATTGGCCAAGATAACCGACTATTTTGTTCTCGAATTGGATTGCATGAATGTGGATGAGATGTGGTTCCAACAACACGGCGCTACATGCCACACTGCGCACGTCACAATCGATTTATTGAAGGAAACATTCGATGAGCGCATAATTTCGCGGAATGGACCTGTCAATTGGTCACCAAGATCGTGTGATTTGACACCATTGGATTATTTTCTTTGGGGATATGTGAAGTCGCTCCCCTACGCCAACAAACCAGAAACGTTAGGGGACTTGGAAGCCAAGATTCGTGGCGTTATTGCCGACATACAGTCCCAAATGCTCGAAAAAGTGGTTGAAAATTGGACCTCTAGACTTGGCTTTATTCGAACCAGCCGCGGCGGCCACATACCCGAAATCATATTTAAACATTAATGACATAGAATTATCCTTCCAATAAAGCCAAATTGATGGACATTAAAACGATTTTCTTGTGTTTTATTTCAATTCGAATACCTCTAAAAAAAACACCCTTTGGAGTTATCTTTGACAAGAAGCTCAACTTAAACCGCCAATTGGATTCCATTGTCAGTAAGGCAAGAATCCGATTGGGACTTAAAAAACGTTTTTGAAAAGAATTTAAGGACCCCTATATCACCAAACTTCTATACTGTTCTTTAGTCCAACCTCTTTTGGAATATTGTAGTCCTGTTTGGTCTCCGAGCAACGAATCTGGAATTTCAAGAATTGAAAGCATTCAAAAACAATTTCTTCTTTTTAAATTTACATTGGGACCCCGAAGATCGTCTTTCCTCCTACATAAGTCGAATAAAGTTGCTGAACATGCAGACCTTGGAAAAACAAAGAGAAAAATCAAATGCTTTATTTTTATTTTACGGCGCGAACTCGCCAAGCGCCCTTCTAGTTCAGATACGGAAACAGGGGCGATTCCTCTCAGTTAGCTAGTTTAGCGGCGCTAAACCAAGTAAATAAATTGAAATACATATACGCAAAATACAGCAAATAACGAGGTTAAAGTAATTATGAAGATTAATAATTGCAATAATCAATGACATACTAAATAACAAAACTATCATTTACAAATAATATTTGCCTACACAAACACACAACACAATGTTCCCATGCAATAAGTTTCACTTGAAATACTCTATAGCGTTACAACTTGCGATACCGCAAATTCCCTGCCTGCAGGCACACACACAATCTAAAACTCCCATAGAAAAGTCTCCTGCTTGTAGCATTTTAGCATAAAAAATTGCGCTACCGAATTTCCTACAATCTGTATAAGTGTGGAATTTAACTACCTCTACCAGTCGTAAGCAAAGCACAGGAAAATATACGGAAGGGTAAGCGCAAACAAATGCGATAAAACTTGAAAGTAGAGTGTAAGTGTAAGCAAGCAGGTTATCTTTTTTTGTACTTCTGTGTGTTTCTCTTTCTAGTCAAATTGCAGTAAGAATGTGTCGTTGTGTTCTAATTTGACTGAATTCTTAGTCTTATTGAATTCCATACCAAAAGTAAAGTGCGATTTATAACTTTATATTTGCGCGGATTATAAATGTGAGTAAATACATAATAATTATTTTTGTCGTGCTTTTGGAATATGAGAGTGCGCTTTTTTTTTTTTTTTTGTGAGAAGTGAGCACGTAGCTAACCCAATGCTTAAGACCAGGAATCGCCACTGTACGGAAAGCGAACTTAAGTCTATACGTCTGACTCACTTGACGAGCTGCATTGTGCAGCCTAATCTAAACTATTATACCTTTGAGCAAGAGGGGTTTTCCTGCTCCAAATTTCATACTTAAGGTCGAGTTACACTTGGGTTAACATTAATAATTGATTTTGTGGCTAAAATGTTTAGTAGTTAATTAAATGAATAAAAAAATAAAAGGAATACGCACATCGAACGGTCGGAAGTTTGCGTGGTCTTTCTTTATGCATTCGAATAAGCTTCCTCTATATGTGCTCTTTTTTTTTTATTGACGATTGGCATGTAATTCTTTCATCGGCAATCGCCACGACATCAACTGAAATGCGCAAAAATCCAAAATAATAGGGTAGACGTTTTTTTTCGTACCGACGGCGGTATTTCAAAAAATTTTCAAGATTTTTAAAAATCTGACCCAGGTGAAAGGTGAGTTTCCCTAGGTGAATATCTGCATGTACACAACTTTATAAACAGGCTCAATATCCTCCGGCTTCTCACATATACCACTTATTGGCTTTGAGCAGCACCTACGTGAAGTTAGCGCGCACTTTTTCTAGAATGAAAAATGTGAAGTGCAGTTCGATAGACATTCGTTTGTAGTTGTTTCTAGTGAAATTATTTTCGTTTGTAGTTCAACCGTTAGAAAGTTAGAACCATTTGAAAAAAAAAATTCCAATCCCTTAAATCCGTGTTATCTCCGAAACCGTAGCAAGCAGAGTGATAAAATTTTCTGTATTTGAAAGTGTCCACTTCACTAATCTAATAAAATTCAAATTGCGTCAATCGGCATAACGGTTTATGATTTATTTGAAATTTAAGCAAATTCAGACCCCAATTTAAGGGGCTCATTACTCAAAAACTGTTGAACTACAAACGATGAAATTCTACATATCTATTCTATATACCCTTCTTTACCTCTGATATAAAATAGAAGACAATCCCCATTAGAGAAAACTTTTTATTCGCAATTTAAGGGAAGCCTTAAATGGACTCAGTCGCTTATGGTCTCATTTCACTCATTTTTAAGCGATTCGATAAAACGTTAACCGTTAGTGGAAAATTAGTTTTGATGACTTCGTTAGAAAGAGAAGGGTAGTTTCATTGGAAAAAAACATATTTCAAGCTTCAAAGCGTTTTAGGAATGGAAATACCGAATTATGCATTTTTTGATTTTAATTGCGTTTTATTAAGTAACGCTTGAGTGAATTCAGAAATTTTAAATGCAGTTATTTAAGTTGGGATGTGCTTAATGCAACAGTAATTTCAAAAAAATTCTGTCTATTGGAAATTCGGAGTTATAGATGCAAACACAAATGTCCTTATATCTCCGAAATAAGACATTTTTGGGAAAAAAGAATTTCACTACAAACAACTACAAACGATTTCGAATGCAACTGGCTGGTTTTCATTTCAAAAGCTCAAAAGTGCGCGCTGAATTTTTTTTCTAATGCTTCTAACTTTCTAACGGTTGAACTACAAACGAAAAAAATTTCACTACAAACAACTACAAACGAATGTCTATCGAACTGCATTTCACGTTTTTCATTCCAGAAAAAGTGCGCGCTAACTTCACGTAGGTTTGAGCAGCGTCTTATCCAACCCTTGCAGGCATGGCCATCAATTGTTTTGATTGATGAGAATACGACAAAGCCGTTTGAATTTTTTCATACTGCGTCAGTATTTTTGGTTTTGAAGAAAACGTATCCAAGGGTAATACCTGAGTGACACTCGTAAGCTGTATGCAAAAAACTGGGGGCAAGCCTGTATGAAGTCTCTTTCACTGCGTCCTGTCGCGCTCTCAAAATAAAACAAACAACCAAGCCTTGCCCTTCTAAAACGATGAGCAGGCCTGATGTCGGTTGTCGGTGTATTCAATTTTGACAGCTTTAATTTAAACTCTACTCTGTTTCAGCAGCAATATAGAATAAAAAACAAGCTTAAAAGACACCAAATGCCTTCTATAGGAAAGTACTCCAGAGAAATATGCCCATCGAACCAGATGTAACCTTATAGACCCGAATCGAAAGAGGATACTACTTTGAGAAATAACGCATCGTGCCCCATAAAAAAAGAAAAAAACCACGAGCATCTTTCCGTAAGTGGTATCACATATCTCCTCTCAAGAAGCTTCATTCCCATGATAAATTGCTATGCCATACTGACATCCTGGTAACAAGCAAAAAAACATCAACTCATCTGAGAAGAGTTGGCAGAATCTACACTCCCTACAACTTCTTCGGAAGAAAACACACATAAACTTAACATTGGATGATATAACAGTACTGCTTTCGGGCAGCATACGAGTACTCCCGTGCTCGTTGTGCAACTTTAATTTGCCGCATTGCTGCCAAAGGAAGTTTCGGACAAACGACAACCGAAAGTTATCCTTTGTCCCACTTATCTGTTTTTTTTAATTAAAATCCAGTTTAAACCCATCTATCCTTTAACGATTTCAGAATAGATTTCATTTTACATCCTGCTCATCCTTCTTTTACAGTTTTTGTTATTATTTCATCCGGTTTTTATATATCCTTTGTGCATTTACGATTGTCTTACAAAAAAAAAAAAATGAAAGCAAAAATTTGCGGTTTCCTTGTTTTGTTTTGCCATTCGGCGATGCATGTACAGGACGACAGGACTTCCCCGCCGGGGATAAAGTCACACACAAATGCCACACAGATGCAGACTCGTAACTGTAACAATGCATGACCGAAAATTGTGTCAAATTGAAGAGCGCAGGCTTGAAATTGTTTTTCTTTTTCTGTTGGCAATTTGAAGCTTTTCACCATGGTGAGCCGGTTCTTGGGAAGAAACGCGTCACAACGAGGTCGTCATGCATACCAGTCCAAAGCGGGCCCACTACTATCACACACTGCATGTCATCTTGAATGGAGGGTTTTCCGTAATCGCATATGCTGAAGTATTCCATTGCATTTTCACTCGTGTGTGTGTGTGAAACGAAAGTGAAAAAAAAAACAATTCGGCAGCCCAGGAGCCAAGGAGCACATTCAAATACTTCAATTATGGTTGAGTAGGGCTTACGTGTGACCCACTCAAGGAGCACATCCATAGAAATGTACAAAATTATGTAGGTACATCTCCAACAGGAGTGTGTAGCACACGACAACGACGAGGACACGACCGTGAAGTTCTTCTTTAAAGTTGTTAACCTAACCTTACAGCAGGCAAGTATGGAAACGACGAACGAACGTGGCATTGTGTGCTATGTGGATTTGTGATTATACCGAGAAGCAATTACGGGATGCCTTTTGCGTCAGCAATGCAGGGGTAATTCCGTATTCATGTCCCTGTGTCTGGTGTAATGTGGAATGCTGCAGGCTGATACCTTACTTATAGCCACACAACTGGATATTGAAGGGGCTGAGCGTTGAGTGCGTGCGAGAGGAGCATAATTATGCATTAGGCTTATGTTTCGTTTTGTTTTGCAACTTACTTGACATAATTTCCGCTTTTTGTGATATAATTCCAAGGGTCCTGGCAAAATTAGCATATCAAGTGATTTACTGTAAAACAACAAGGAATCTTTGCAGTTACAAAAGCCGTGTATAAATATTCATGTTCTGGTTGGGTAACCTCAAAATATAGGTACGGCCCACTCGTACTTCCGCTGCAAAGTTGCTGTCTAGAAACAAACACAGCGAACAACAGTTTGTTGTTGTAACCACTTAGCTGCTGGAATATGGAATGAAAGTGTGTTGGAGTTTTACTGGGGTTACTCTTACCTTCGGGTTTTTGGACAAATAGGTTACAAGTCGTTGTAGGCCACTGGGAATAGTGATGCCAATGAGTTGCTCCCCCTTTGGAGTCTATTTAAAGCCAGGCGAGGGAGGATAATATGTTTGTATAAACCATGTGCGAGGACGCATGTCAATTTAAAGAGAAGGCGAAAGTTTGAAAGTTACCGGCGGTGTTTGTTGTTGCATGAATTTTCTCGAAACGCCGGCGAAATTCAAGCAAAAAAGTCGTGTATTTGGTCTTTAAAAAAATGTCTATATATAAAGGTAGGACGAAACTTGAAAACTTTATGCCATTCCAAGAGAATCAGTAGTTCGTAATGTTTGGCAGAAGAACTGAAAAAAAATGTTATGTATGGTACAATGTCCTAGAAAAACGACCCGAAGATCCAGCTTTTGTTAAAACCAGTTGGCAATCTATTAGAAATTTTGTGATAAGCCTACGAAGTTGAAGTCTAAATCATGGGAAGATCTAAATACAAGAAAAAATAAATGAAACAAATAGTTGGCGCAACAGGTTCGTAGGGACCCTAGGCCTAGCTTTTTAAAACCTCTCGTTTTTAAGGAACCTTATTAGTTTCGCCTTTGTCCGTCCGAACTCACTAGACCAAATGTGTTCCTAAGTCTATCTCAGAAACTAATTGACGTAGAAGGCTGAAATTTGAACACAGAATCCGGTATAACCTCCAGTTAAATGGCAAATATGCAAATATGAATGGTAGCGATACATCCACTGGTTTTAGAGTTAAATAGTAATTTGGGAAAAAAATATTTTCAATCGCACAAAAAGCTGTTTATTTCTTTATTTACAAAAAAAATGGATATAAACCTTTTTCGTAGATCATTCTCGTAGCTATATATGTGCCAACGGCTGTTTTGCGGAAGAGTTAACATTTTAAAAGATAATCTACATAAAAACTGTCAATGACTATATAAAGTACGCTCCTTTTAATAATTTTTAATTCATTATTGGTGTGATCTCTTAAACGATTCCAATTGGAATTTTCAATGCATACTGAACTCTACTCATACTCATTCATACACCACACTCCACACCTGTGTTTGTGCTCTCGGATCTCGGTCATATCCATTCTGCAATTCTCCATTCATTAAATCGTATTCTCTTAATCGCTTTTCATTGGAACTTTTCCAGTGAATACTCTTCCTCATGCACACGTAAGACATGACACTTGACGCCATATTGACAAAGTGCAAAAAAAGCTCTCGGTCATTTCTTTCATTAGAGCGTGCTCTCTACACTTACGCTTACATTATTGTAGTACGTATGGAGTTTACCTCATCTGCAATGCATGGCGAGGGATGTGTTTTTAACTGGGATGAGAGCTACGTTTCCATGAAAAATGTGGAAATGATTCTGGCGTCTGGCCTCCTGATTTCTGAGTTATATGCTTCATTTTAGTATTCATTGGCTGTTTATGAAAACTTCACAATTTTTTTAGTTCTCATGATCCCAAGTCGCTCCAAGTAAAATAAGGAATGAAGGCAAACACACACACATCATGAAGTATGTTTCGGTTAACATCCCCCAATTAAGGAATGCTAAACAATGGTTTCGCCGCAAAATGGGAATGGAGGCAGAGGTCTTTTTAGTGGATTAAAGTCCCACACACAGACTTTCGATGCTTCCCACCTTCTAACAAAAAGAAAAGAATCTTCGCAATTTCCAACTCTAGTCGTAACCTTCGTTGCGCGAGTGACACTTGCACTTGGGCGGTTTTTTTAGGCTTTCGTTGTCCGCTTTTTTATTGAAAGAGCGCCAAAATTGGCCAAAATTGTAGCTTTTCCCCTAAATCTGAGACCACTTTGTTCACCCGTAGTAACGCGGACGATTTTATAAGCCTACGTTTGTTTACTTCTTGCATAACCTCGGTTTTTAGCGTGTCTTACTATATAATTTTTGTCAGATCTTCTGTCGCACGCATTATAATTTTTTTCATTGCCATTGATTCGTATAAGCGAATTGTCTTCATGGGCGCGCCAAAAATTTCCGCCTTCACGTTGTCAATGTCTTGGTTTATCTTAATTGGCAGGGCTTCGATTTTAAATATTTTAGGCTTTTTTGGAAAAGAAGTATTCAACCAACTTTATTATCAAGTTAGACAATTAATTTAAATAATGTCCGTCTTGTGAGGCACCAGCTTGTTACCAAAATTTGCTAATGCGTTTTCATGCGACCTCTGCAATCTCGTTCTAGAGCAGAAATGTCGCAAGCCTGGGGTCAGATTCTGTATAAGGCAAAAACGTTCGTTTTCTTGCACACAAATAATTTGCTCTAAGTTGCAGAAGTAAATCTTTCTTCCGTTTGAACGTTTCGCCTTACAGAATGCCGACCCTGGTCCCATCCAGCAGTCAGTGTACAAACGATAACAAAACTTAGTACAAGCTACCAGCAAACAAGCAAATATCTGCCCACCGTCTGATACAAAAGTCACTTTTGACAGCAGCAACTTTCAAGGACTTTATCTAGTCGGAGGTCGGAAAAAGTTATTTTCCCTATTCCACAGAGAAAACCAACAATCACCATAAATGTCACTGAACAGCATTAAACCAGTCGATTGAATACATTACCCCCAACACCTAACCAACAGGATTCGAATAAATCAAAATTTACGCTCGATCGTACACGATATTAAAATCGCATTCAAACGCAAATAAATATAACCTTCTCCTAGCAATTTCCCTTGGTCTTGTGTCATAAATCATTTGATATGTCAGTGACATGGAGACAACCGCACAACTACAACTACGCACACATCCCCCATTCTGATCTATCCGCTCAACTGGAAGTTGACACTCATTTAACCGGGCGCCGCACAAAACGAGACTCGACACCCGACAAATGCATTGTTTCTATTTAGCCATCACTGGTGCAGTTCATGTGAATAGTGTATACCGTATGGGCAAGTGCTCAGTGTGCGCACAACAAAGAAGCAAACACAAACGTAGATTATAACCTCTGTTTTATAATCACTGCATGAATTAGTGTCCATCATCTGGAAACTATCGCTTGACAAAACATTTGCTCAGTCAGACGCTTACGGTGCGGCTTGGGCAGATTCAAGAAACCAACTTGTAACGGAATCCAATTATGGTATTTCTCTTTTAAAAGTGTGTCCCCTGCCTGGAGGGTAAACAGCATTTGACTGCACCGGAATAATGAATACCAAAGCGGACGTTTCGGGAAAAAGTCCTTGTGCAGCATGTGCTCGGTCCGAATGCGATTGCGGCATTTCCATTTCTATGTCCCACTCAAAACGTTGCGACGAAAGTCATATTATTCACGTTTAATATTCACATCCGTTCCCGTGTGTTGTTATACTGCCTGTATGTCAACAGACTTGTACACTGTATAGGTGTAAGCAAAGGACAATGGCGCAGCCATTCTTATTATGCCTAAGCATAAGCATTACGTTAGTGTTTCCATTTAATTTTACATTTCTTGTTTTGGTTCTAGTTTAGTGTATCAAGTGCAACATACATGCACAGCGAGAAAAATGGATCAACGAATGTGGGTGGCATAGATGAAAGTGGAAGACACTTGTGAAAACACATGCTCTCGGGAAAGTGTTTGTGCTTGACACTATGTGTGCGCCTGACTTGTGTAGCAAGGATGAATGGGTACACAGGGAGAAAATGAAAGGAAATTCCTTGGAAAAGGATACACATTACACATTCAATCTTGTCAGTGAGAAAGGTGTGCTATATTTCATTTTTAGAAACTAGCTGAAGTGCCCGCTTCAGAATGAAAGGGTTTTCGTACAATTTGCCACTGTGACAGATGACAGTTTAGAATGATGAGTTCTGTCAACTCTTTTGATGATCAATGCAAAAATGGTGCCCCGGAGTATTAATTGGCCGTATATCACACAAAAGTTGGCTTCCATTTAACATAAATATGCATTGGGTGGGAAAGTTTTAATAACAGTTGTTTGTAGGTATGAGGGGTTCAGACAGTGTTCCCAGATGAAAAATCTGAAAATCTTGTTTTTCCCAAAAAAAATCTTTTTTTTCAAGATTTTTTCAAATTATAAAAAGTACGAAATATAAAACAATATTTAATGCACAAAAACAAACTATTAAATGTTTTAATTTATATTTGTGGCACCGAATTCAATCGAGTATCGTAAATGTCATTTTGTCACTTACATACGACAAATAATTTCCTTACTTAAGAGTTGATGGAAATGTTAGTTAAACCGAAGCTGCGCATGGGCTCTGGTTCGACTCACATTATACATAATAATGTAATTAATAGTAAACGTTTTTCTTCAATAGAAAAAGTTGTTTTAATTTGCTAGATGTATTAAATGATTGATGTCAAAAATCTTTTATAGTATTGCATATATTTTGGAGCTCAAATTCATAAAAAAAGATATATCTTTTATTCTGGCCAATGTGAACTAATTCTAATTAGAGTTCTGCCCTCCACGGAAATCTTTAGTAAAAGGTGAAGGATTTATTCGACGCTGAAGAGAAGCCCGAGTGAAAGAATGTAAACAGACGAAAAGGAAATTTAGCTGTGACTCTGGCCAATGTATTTCAAACCTCAAGAGGTATTCGTCAAATCAGCTCACATCTTCGCTTCTGCAAAACAAATTATAATATACAATCGAACCGTAGAAACTGTAGTCAATTTTGTGTAGTATATTACGGCTTAATAGCCTGCGCTCAAAAAAAGGCACAGATTCATTTAAGTAAGAATATTTGTCCTTAAACAGAGTTATTGTTCCGGACCTGAATCTAAATTCAAACCTTTTGACAAAATTGTGTGTTTGAAAAGATTGATGGAACATTTCGACAAATTATTTAGGCTTCGTCCGGAAACGAAAATTGCGGCCATATAAACGATTTTCACTTCCGATCTTCACATAATAAAACAGGATACAATTCCGCTTCAGCATCATTTAGCTGTTCTTGTCAATATCTGTTAGCTCAGAAAAAGGTTTTTCAAATTTAAGATCCGCAAATTATTTTGGACCACCTCGGGAAGTTGTCTGACTAAACCTATCTGAAATTTAATTTCGTACAACCTCCCTGTGGTGCGCAACATGTATTTCGACCTACACACAATCCAAAAGCAATTTTCGGAATTTTTCAACTTGCCGTCTCAAAGTCATAATGCGAATCTAAACACATAACACCCTTTCTCGGCTTAAAAAAAATAAAACAATTAAAGGCGTGCACACCAAACGAATGCAATTGCAGACAAGCCTCTTAAATCCAAAAATAGAATAAAAATAAATTTTTGTTACGTATACGCCCCCCTTCACAGTCGCTCAGAAATCGAAATTCGAAATGCTATACGATTTGCTGCCGTCTATTAAAACGAATATCAACCGCAAAGGTTGCAATTACGTAACACTACGTTATGACATTGATTCACCATAAACGGGTTTTCGTATTCCAAGCGAGGAAACACATCAAAAATACCGCACACAGCGCAGTCCCTAGACGTAAAAGAATCACTTCTATTCGAAAGTGTGAATCCCTTCCTCGGGCGTGCATACCATCAGATAAGTGTATCTCTGGCAAAGGGAAAAAATTGTCATGTTGCGGATACCATCGATATTCCGTTCTTCGGAGCATGTCAACCATCCATTAGCCCCGAGGACGAAGCACTGAAGTTCCGCACAAAAAGTGAATTAAGCTTAACAAGGAACAGCAGTGTGTCGCTTTATGTTTTAATTTTTCCAAACCTCCCAGTATCTTTGTGCGGATGATATGATCCACATTTATATCGCATTGGCTGAAGGTTGTGCGTCATTGATTTTTGGGGGAAATCTGCGAAACTAATAATATTTTGGCATGTAGAGCCTTGTGGCAAAGACGGCGAATAACGGGATAATGAGAATGTGGTGGCAAGATGAAAAACGTCGCACATGACTTGAAATAAAGTATATATGTATGAAGGTAAGTAGGTAAGTAAGTAGGTAAGTAGGTAAGTAAGTAATTAAGTAAGTAATTAAGTAAGTAAGTAAGTAAGTAAGTAAGTAAGTAAGTAAGTAAGTGAGTAGGTAAGTAAGTAAGTCAGTAGGTTGGTAGGTCAATAGGTAAGTAGGTAAGTAGAAAATAAGTAAGTTAAATAAATAAATAGCTGTGGCAGCAGGTCCGTAGGGACCCTAGGCCTAGCTTCTCACAACCATTCGGTTTGTATGATTTTTTCATATTTTTGGGACGAATGGAAGGGATCTACAATTTTATGCCGAGTCTAAACGGCTAATTGAGAAGCTCACTCCCGGATGTTCGCAAGAGGTGGCGAAGTAGAAAAAGCCTTAAGATGGAATTTGGGTTTATTTTTTTCCTGGGACCCGTCACTTAGTATTCCAACACAATAACCACTTACACAGAGGCCTACAAATAAGTAAGTTAGTAAATAGAAAAGTTGGTATATAGGTAAGTACGTCTCCAGGTAAGTAGGTACATACATAAGTACGAAAGTTAGTAAGTAGGTAAGTAGATAAGTAGGTTATTGGTAAATTCGTTAGTAGGTAAGTAGGAATGTAAGTAAGTAAAAAAGTAGGTAAGTAGGTAAGCAGGTTTCACTCGCCCTAAAAACTTGTTGCGGCTACAAGTGATGGCAATCAAAATGCTTTTGACGACTTTAGTTCTCATCAATGATTTTCCGTGGCATTACTTCTTGAACATTCGGTTGCTTTTAGTAAGTCAACCTCAAGGTTTATTTGACCAATGTGACGCCATCCTAATTTATTGTCTACTGATTGAACTCAGTTAAGAGAAGTAGAGATAATTTGTTGGCATTTAAGTTCGAAATAACTAAGATCGGATGACAAATAAGTTTGTGTTGTTGTTTTTGGAGAAATAACCTCTAAGAGGTAGCTAATGAGGTAAAAACATAACAGCTAACTTAATGGAACCACGGAGGAGAAAACTGTTAAAATAATTTTTAAACAGCCGTTCTCTATAAATAAATAATAATAATAATAAAATGTTAGTCGATTAGTCGCAGACAACAACCAAGACCAACGACTACCCTAGCTTCGCAGCTTCATAGCTTTCTACCTGCAACAGAAGGGGCCAAAAATGGATCTGAATTTTGTCCATAACAAGGCGGGGTTATATGTATTTTTTCTACTCGCATTACTTTGACTGAGACTGTAATCATAACTGAAGTTTCCCAATCACAAAAACTAATTATTCGCCTACTTTTGGTTTTTGTATTTGACGGAAAACTAGTTGGGGTAAATCTAAAAGACAGGCGAATGTGATTGCGACGGTTTATTCAGGATTATCTCTTCATACTACTGATATATTCCGAAATACTACCAGAAAGTCAACAATATATGTATGAACTGTAAGTAGGACTGCTGCTCAACCTCATGAAAACGGCATTTTGATTGATTGATGTGAGGCCAGTGCTATCTCCCAAAAGAGCTATATGCTCGTATTTTCTGTTTTATATGGACAAATAATGCCCAATAAAATAATTTAGCCTGAATGTATGCAATCATTTGTGACAAACTGACACGTTTTTGTATAGGTATTTCTCAACATCTTGTTAAGTGTCTACGATAATAGAATCATGAGCATGCAGCTTTAAGCTGTAACAGATAGGAAACGCCCGAATACGCACCACAGCATTCCTCGAAAGGATGCAATCTTACGACTTGATGAATTTGTTCCAGTACCTTGAGAGACCAAAAGTAATGTAAGGATAAAGGATTCAAAAGGATATTTTTAGCATCCCAAACTTAGTTAAAAAAAAAAATACCATAAAAACTCAACCGATTATAAAATGAACCACTATACAAGTTGCCTGGTTAAGCGGATAATTCTCCAGATATGGAAACGACAGAGAGACTAGGATTCATATATAAAAAGATGACAAGCCCCTAGAGAAACTTTACCGATAATAGGTACGGCTTCAGAAAAACACAAAACACCGCCAATGCGATGCAAGCTGTTTGCAATATTCAATATACCCGAGGCCATATCTGAAATCAGAAGGAAGGAAGCGTTAAAAGAAATGCGTTCGGATAGTTGGCGCAAGATTTTGAGAAGGTTAAGAACAGCCCGAGTGCCAGACTCCGTATTGTGATTAATTGAAAACGATTTTAAAATAGAACGCTCCTCTTCGATATGGTAGAAGGGAATTAAACTGCAGGATTCTAGGTTGCAATACTATGTACGATGTACGATGAAGTGCCAAAATACAGCAAAAATGCCTTAAGAAATTTGGAGCTGAATAGCTCCGGAACTAGCGAAATACAAAACGCAACTTGTCCAGTTCTAGTTGCTTGTATCGCTTGTATGTAATCCTCTGTCAGATTAAACATAGTTCTCAGCCTGCTGGGCCTACAAGCTGACATTTCAAACATATCTTCGTCTACTACTGACCCGCATTGATGTCGCATCATCATCAAAAACATTTGGCGCTCTCATTATAACCTCTGGGTAATGAGTTGCAATTTCCGGCAGCTGTTCCACACACCGTTATCGCTTTCCAAATACACATTACCAACGTCGAGTGGTGGTGTCAAAAATGCCCCAAATTACTTTTACTTCTATCACGATGACGTGAGAAGTGCTGCTGCATCACACCTTCCCCAAGAATTTGATTTAAAATTCAAATTGAATTTGAGAAAGCGATTTCTCAACCATGCCATGAAATTGAAAAATGAATCCCACAACTCAAGCATCCATGCTACTTGGTTGAACCTTTTCATTGGATGTTCTAAGACTCCCTTTAGATGAGCGCATCCCGCAAAACATTTATCTTTATACATGACACAAACTACGAACTGGCATCTATTTCTATAACCACTGGCAGTGTTAAGTGTTGCTCCGTACACATCCTTCGTTCCATCGTCGCACTCGTTAAAATGGAAACTTCACATTTTCCACATGTAAGTATCTCTTCATTTGTTTTCGTGATTTTTGAAAGCATTTCGAAAACACCGTAACCTAGTTTGACGTTAATTGCTTAGCTCGTCGGCGGACTGGTAATGACGGCAACAAATTGCACTAGTTGCGAGGCGACCTTCAACGTTTCAGGACATCAACAATTTAGAACATGGTCTCATAATTAATAAATGATGTTTATGCATTCTATATCGCACACGACATTAAGAGTCTATGGCTGTGTTTGTGTGGGTGAGTTTGTGTGTTTTAGCATTTCTGTCATTAAAGTATTTTCCCTCGAATGACCGTTACCGACGGCACACAACTGCTGTGGGTGGATAGAGCTATTTCAGAGTTTGACATCGAAAGTCCCACTCAACCCCATATGGAGGTTCATGTTCAGAAGTTTGTTTTAGAACCCAATATGCATTGGATGTCCAAAAACATCATGTTCACTTGAGAAACTTCGTATGCAAATTTACCAGCTCATTGAATGTAACAAATTTGGTCACGTCCGTTAAAGGTACGCACCTCACACTGCTGCAGCTTAATAAAAGCCGCGAGTGCAGATGGGGTAGAAGAAAGGACAATACTGATGTTGACGTCAACTTGCTGGTCGCAGTTTTCAAAAACATGTGGTTGGAAGGGTAAATTTGAGAAGTGGAACTGTAGCTAACTGAAATGTGCTGGAATAAAAGTTTTTCAATACAGCGGCAAACACATGAGTGGGAATTCGTGGAACATGTGGCAAAATGTCGGGGGACTCTGTCCGAAATAGGAGTCCGCTGTCAGGCAATTTCGATTTCCCTAATGACTACATGTACATTGTGCAAAGCTGTCTTAGTGGGGAGCTGAAATTTTTGTGTGTTGCTGCAGAGTGGTGTTGACAAATTAGGTCTCCAAGGATTGTCTCGATCGACTTTATAGCTGATAGTGGAGTTTATGGAATCGAAGGACTGCTCTTTTCAATACAACTGGCTTATAAGGAGATTTAGAGCAAATCCCGGGAAGGAATTTCGAATTTAAACAAAGTTTTGTGAACGTTTAGCTCTTATACGCATGATGCGGCGATTGGGCATTCAACTGAAAACGTATTCCTTAGCAAAAATGAGCTGTCCGGCGGGTCTGGTCTGGTGCAAAAGGATGTATCATTGTGTCTTTAAGAGAAAGCTAAACATCAGCTCAGTTAAGATGAAAATATTATCTAAAGATCGGCGGTTGGTTGGGCAAACACTTGAGATGTCAATGAAAAGGCCTTTTAGATATATCCTACAATGAAGAGGCCAATCGACTTAAAACAATCAGTTCTCGGTTGAACATGTTCCAAGTGTTTTTTTGAAGACTTTAAAAATCGGTATTTCTCGAAAGCAAAGACTCCTAGCTGGGCTCAAGAACTCTAGAACAACTCTGCTGTACGTCACAAGCTAAACCTAAAGAGGTTCTTCCAAATAAACAAGAAATGACGTCTGGTGCAACTTAAACTTTAGTTCAAAGTCACTCCTTTAAAATGAAGCCCCAAAACTTCGGTTGCGGCATAAGCTAGAGTCAATTTTTGGCAAGTCTCGGACTTGTATTGGAAAAGGCTTTAAGTAGGGAATGGATGTAGTGCTGTATTTTACAGATGTCTCCACGAGCAAGGTACAAGTGCTGGTACTTTTTAGGGAAATGAGGTATAGGACGATTTGCCGATTTTAGGCAAAGCCAGAGTTTTTAATATTTTTTCCTGACAATCCCAGCATAGCCTTGGCACATAAGTCCCAATCTACATCGAAAGTTTCCTATCATCATCGACTGGTTAAGGTGTTGGGAAGCTTTGCCACCTTTTGCTGTCACAAATGTCCCTAAAGTCGCAGTAAAGGAAATCGTTTTTCTTACCAAGACCTGTCAATGCATAAGCAACAAATAATCTTTAAGCGAAATAGATCACAACAAACAGCTCTCTTTAGGTAATAGGTCTCACAAGCACCTCAATGAAGCGAAAGTTTTAACAAAAGATCACATAGGAAAACCAACTTCATTGCCAAATATGTCGTGCTCTAGAATTCACTATTCCATTTAGGCGGAGTACGGAACGCCCTCAATAAAAATTGAACTGATCATTAAGAGATAAATTGAGGTTCCTGTGGATGACCTAGAAAGGGCCCTGAAGAGGATGCGACATTTCTGCTGCAACTTCCCTCGAGAAGTGACACAATATTTCGCATTTGATTCCATATTTATTGGCAATGCGACAGAATTTCCCATTTTGTAGCATTGACAGCCAAAATTGATGAACTTATAGGGCACACAATCTATTTCGCATCTGCTGACAACCATTTATCCATAGCAATACAGTAGAGTCCCGATTATATGAACTAGCGAATTTGTGGAGTTTATTTTTTCAAAGGGACTGCCACTGGGAAAAATGTTGGGACGCAATTGAAGATAGTTTCTCTTCCAAATTTGTTGTAAGTTTTATTTAAATAAAGTCGTACTATCTGCAATATATACAAATTCGTACAAATTTGTCAAATAACAAATTTCCTAAACTTATTTAATTGGAAATAGTATAAAAATTTGCTTTGTTTTTACGTTTATTTTCAAGAAAGTTCATATGACTCTTTGGAAGATGGTTGACGGTATATTTTTGAACTTTACATTATTCAAAATAAGTTTCTATAAAAAAGACTCTACTGTATGTGCCAAATAGTTTGCTTTAAATTAAGATTTGAATGATTCATTACATTTAACTGGCCCTTGGCGTTTCGCTACAATTACATTTGAAGCCACAAACAAGAAGTATATCTTCCCGTGAATAAATTCAGAAAATTGTACGAGTGTTTTTTGTTTTGTTAATCAATTATTTACGAAGTAGATGTTAGCAAACGTCTTGGCACGCGTTCAACTTGCAAATACCAAAACCCACAGTTCCCTCATAAATTCCCTTTCTTCCCCAATTTTCGGTGAATAAAATAACAATACAAAACAACAGTTGGGAAATTTATTGAATATCATCATTAATTATTTAACCAGAAGAACAAAAAAACAAAACCAACCTTATGTCAGTAAAAGAAGAACAGACGCACAGCTACACTCGTGCATACGTCGTCGTTTCAACATGCCGTCATAAAACCTGTTTTGACATATTTTCAGTTATCCTGACTCTACAGTTTCCTCACGGGAAAGATAAAACAGTACCCAGAAACCATTTAGCTCCGACTTCTTAGCCAACCCCTAACCGGAGGGAAGAAATAACCAAAAAAAAAAAGAGCAGAACCTCTTCCACACTTTATATTCAAATACAATCTTCTCCGCAAGCATTTGTATTCCCCCCCCCCCCCCCAACTCACAGACCGACTGCCATCCGCCCCATGCCCACTCGTTGTGTTAATTTCACTCCATAGGAGGCAAATATAAATCAAGTTCGTTTCCTGGCACAACAATGCCTCAAAATTTTGGCCAAAAACTAGTAGGAAAAAAAATACAACAAAGTTTCGCAAACACAAACTCATTTAGGTTACGTATACGCCACCGTGACCCCAGCATAGGGAAAAGAAACTATTTACCCCCAAGTCACATTTCAGATAACCATCTCTCTGTTGGCGTTTGATAGTTTCCTTTTTTTGCTTTTGCTTTGTTGCTGGTGGGTTGTGTTCTTTTTTTGCTTCTTCTAAATATTGATCGGATAGAATAGATGTTCCTCACGCTCCCATACAGAAGTAAATCTGCAGAAACACGAGGTAGGGACATGGAAAAAAGAAAAATTCCCGCCGCCAAATAGTTCTCTTTGTGTGGACCCAAAATCAAAGCCAGTTACATAAGTTTGGTCTTAAATTTGTTGCGCTTATACGATTATATAAGAATTTACCATAATTTTATATTTGTATTTGCATGCACTTTGATTATTTGTTATATCGCGATTTAAGCCACTTTGGGATTAAAAATAAAATCATTCGAGTTAACAGAAAATAAAAACGGGTGTTGATAATCCTTAAAAATCAATATTATTTCTTTGTTTGCTGCATTTGCTGTTCTCCCGTTATTTTCCGTGTTGCATTGGTTCGGCTGTTTAAGAGTTTTTTTTTTTTTGCGTTCGTTCGCTTTCACTACTGACACACTCTCACGCTCCTCATTATTAATTATTTAAAATCATTGCAATGTGCAGGTCGAGACAAGGACGACGACGAGGAGCACACACACATAACGACGCGATGGAGTGTATATTATATCACCTGCACTGGCACCCACACCATGCACACAACAACCGAGTGTGATTTATGAAAAGCATTCTCAAACTTATTTTATTCTATAATCTAAACGATGTTACGGATAAAATTTGCTTCGTTATGTTACGCTAGATGCACTTAATTTAAGTTAAAGTTTAATTGTCATTCCAATTGGAATGGTAGAAAGGACTACAAGGAGCTGAATCACAAGAGCGTTATTGTTATTTGGTATTGTTTAACTTTTATTTTTATTTTTATTTTACTTTGGTGTGAGTTCGAGATTGGAATAGAAAAATACTATGTGCATTAAGCTAGAGTACTGTATAAATATAATATATTATATGTAGTTGCTTCGATCAAACATTTTGGGTATCCTATTTCGATATGTGATTCCGCAAGGTACGTTAAATCTGTTTTTATTTTATTTTTCTCTCTCTCGTTTTTGACTAGCGGCGACTTAACAACTATTAGACACTTAAACTTTCGGTTATAACACAAAATACGAATAAATTGTTAACGCAAAAATCACACGCACACACAACAAACTAGTCAGGTAACAATGAGTACAATATAAATAATAATAATAATAACAACAACAATGGAAACCGAGTCTTGTGTAGTGTGTCTGACACAAGATACACGTAACACCGCAATGAAGCAAAGTTACGGTGCTGAGTCAAGTTAGTCGAAGAAGGCCAAGATGAAAAGAAGACACACATATAAAATTCACCACAGCACAAACTACCCTTTTGTTGGAAGTGGTGAATATTGTTATTTTTGCGAAAACCAATACAATGGCGAAGAGCACACATAAAAATGAAAAAAAAATACCTGCACGCGGGCAGAAAGCACACACGCGATATGAATTTGGGGGGGAAATTGGCGTCGACCTAATAAGGATTTTTTTAACTGCGCCCCAGTGGCACCAGAAACGGCATAAAATCAGTTTCAGTAGGCTTTCCTATGATATGTACATGTATGTAAGAACAGTTGTTGGGCGCTGCAGGGGTGTCGGAAAGGTGGATTGCGTCTAATGGACACAGCAGTGAGGTGGATAAACTGGATGGCTGTGGCTGATGGGGAAAGCGCTTTCGGAAGCTTCGGTTTTACTTGGATTCGGGGCTATTCCTAGACACGAATCACTGGTGGATACGGTTGCCAAGCGAATCGAACGCGGGTGGGGGAAGTTATTTCTCTTGAATACTGGGAAATAGTTTCTGAGTCACGTGGTCACTGTCTGAACACTGAACACTATGCCAGAATAGTGTTGGGTAGGAATAACCCTTACCTTACCAACTAAAATGGGATAAACCGGGACTGAGGCAAACTGAAAAAGGAACTGAAAGTCTGTTCTCGAAAAACGGCCTGGTAGTTAATGTTGAGTTTGACACTGGTTTCTGTTATGGGAATTAATCAGTGGCAAACTGGGTGTAGCGTCGGATTGCGGGTGTGTTTAAGCATACTTATTGCTCTGTGTATAGGGTTCCTATTTCTACATGAACTTTTTGCTTCATTTGAAGAGTCGGAATGACATGATGACTCTTATTGCTTATTGCACCTTCCTGCGCCTTTTTAAAAACAGTGAAAATATTATCTTGGCACGGGAACCTTAAAATAGGGACAACCTGGTGTAACACAACTTTAACACTCAAAGAAAACTAGCACTTAGCGAACTTGACCGAGCGCCCTGCCGGTCAGATATTGAATGAATCTTCAATCAATCCATCTGCCTCACTCGTCGAGCTGCATGTGTTTTTGCCACTATAGGTTAACACTGGTTTGCAGGCACTCCTCTGGAAGAGAAATACTACATTTGAGTCATAGATGTTAAAAAAATAAATAAATAAATAAATAGTTGGCGCAACAGGTCCGTAGGGAACCTAGGCCTAGCTTCTCACAACCATTCGTTTTGTGCGAGTTTTTCATTTTTGGGACCTACAGTTTTATGCCGAGTCCAAACAGCTAATTGAGAAGCTCTTTCATGACAGTTATACTCTCGGATGTTTGTCAGACATTCGTGAGAGGTGGTGCAGTGGAAAAAAAAATTTGGGTTTTTTCGGGTAAGCTTAAGCGTGTTTATTCTCTTATTTTAGTAAAAGCTGAAACCTACCATATTTTACCCATGGACAAAGTCAGTTGATAGCTTACATCAGAAGTAGATAGAAAATATGCGTTGCTGTTCGCTGTCTACGGCAGTGCCGACATCAACGATGCAAATTCAATGGCCCGCCCGTTCATTACTAGAGCCGCGGGTATAGGATACCCAAACGGATTTTCCCCACAACTTTAGATCAGCCGTCACCAACGACTCTAAATCAGTAAATTCTGTATAGAGAGAGGACAATGGCTCGATTTGATCCTAGTTCACCCTTAGCCCATTGAAGGGACATCACGTGATGACAAGTACCAAATGCCACGTCTTGGAATTCAAGTTGCTGTCGTGCATTTGGACAAGACCATTCAGAGAAATTCCAAATAAACATTAAACACCCCATACACTTTAAATTTCTCTCACTATCATTTCCGATTTCGGAAACTTCCATTCCGCCTAATTTTGGTTAGTACTTAATTCTCAAGACTTCAAATAGATATGAATATGAATACACATTCATTAGAAGCAGTTTTGGACATAAATCTATCGCTGACAGAATCAACAAGTTCAACCTGAGCAAAGGTCTTCAAAGCCTTAAAGAAACTCCTACGATCTGATAACATAAAAGTAAACTTGGGTCGTATTCTCCAGACTATATAAAGTTCCTTACATCGACCCATCTGTTAGCCGAGCTGAGCTTTTATTTTAGATGCAAAGTTGCACTCGAAACAGAAATAGGAAGGAATGGCTTGAAAGAGATACGATAGCACCTTCCCTCTTGCATAAAACCCATTGAAATCAACATTTTATACAACTTGCGGCTATCTAGTGAGCAGCCTTGGATAAGGCAACGAATCGTGACAAAGGTAAATTTGAATGGCCAGCTTTACGCTAACCAATAGAGAATTTGTTCATCAAATATCATTAAACTAATGCTGAGGCAGCTTTTTTTTTAACGGGAACTAGCTAAACAAATTTTTTATCAAAATCGTTTTTAAAGAGCAATGTTGCCCCTTTTAAACTACGAGTAGGTTCGTCACATCAATACTTAGAAGGATATTCAATTTTTTTTACTCAAGGTAATGGATATAGCGGTTTGAGAAATAATAATACAAAGAGGGGACGATTCCGTATATCAACGATCGATGGTCTAAACGATATCGGTTTTGAAATTTTGATGACCAAAATAAGTCACATTCTGCTCGAATTTTTTTGACAAACGTCAGCTTTCATTATATTTGTGTTAAATGAACTGGATTATGCTCTCAAACTTGTAATTTAAGAACTTAGTTCCTAGTTTTGGAGGTGTATTGTTTCGACGATAATCGTCTGGAAAATTACGGAATGAGTGCCCAGTGCCCAGGTATGTAGAAGGAGAAGACCTCGCTTTAGGTGATGAGCCGTAACCAACTCAAAGTGCAAAACCGAAGGAAGTTAGCCAAAGATCGCGTTAAGATTTTGGTAAGAAATAAAGACATTTACTGCGTCTTTTTACCAATGAATTTAAATAAATTTGTAGGATAGTTCTGTATACGATCAGTGGCGTTGTTGTTGTTCTATGAACATATTTTAATTGAGCTACTCGAAGTACTACAAAGTCGCGGGTACCAGCTAGTATTTGATATATGCATGCATAAATTACTTTTTTCCACAACCTACAGCTTTTACTATGCCAGCCCTTTTGGTTAAAAAACGTATGTTTATTTTTATTCTGGCGATGACTTCCATCGATGCAGCTTATAACTATCATATGTTAATGTTAGCGCTGTGCAATAATTTTTAAACATTATATAGGTTTAAACATTATAAAGTTCGTTAGAGGACTGTCGAAAAAAATATTTCTTACTCACACAATTCCAATGAATAATAATTACACTTATACAATTCTTTGTACTACACATATATAAATACATCAAACTAATTCTCTATCACTTTTCTTTAATCATAATTAGAGTTAGTCGCCTATTTTTATCCGCCTGAATAAGTAATCCTTTCCTTACGTTTGTTAAATAAAGTTCTATGAATTAAAATACGTTGTGGAATTAAATCGGCTCGTTTCTTTATTTTATTCGAATAACCCCGAATTCGGGTAAACATTTTCTAAAGTGGACTTCATCGGCAAAAATTGTGTCATATTTTGGCAAAGTTTTGACAATGACTCCCACAGAAATTTAGGCTTCAGTACGCTAACCCATTGATATATCATAATCAGCGCCAAATGGGCTTTTTTAAACGTCACCTCCGTAAAGGTTAAAGGTCTAAATTTGGATTTGCGTAGATCTATGTTCATCTATTATTCAGATGTTTAGAAATGCGTCTTTTGATGAACGCACGTTATTTTTTTTTTAATTTAAAAAGTTAAACAGGTAGGTCTTCATGGACACCATAATGAAAATAAAGGGTACTAACTCTTACGTTGCATTTGTCAGTTCAATTTTATTTTGCTCTTTATTTATTTGATAAAAAAAATCAACAAGACCGAATAATAATTAAATTTATATGAAAATGTTACCTAAATAGGTGTCACACAAAAGCGATCGAAAAAAAGCGACTATCACTGTGATTATCATTTTACATAGAGCAAAAAATTTGATTGTGACTATCAACTATCACCTTACAAAATTAAACCCCAGTTGATTAAATTAAATCTCTCTAATGCCATGTTCCCACCAAACGAAACCGCGAGATTTCGTAAAATTCTTCCAAACCTCCGAGGTTTCGCCATTTCGCATTTTTGAGGTATCGAAACCTCGGGATTTTATCCAAACCTATTTGAAACCCCCCTGAGTTCATCCGTTTGGTTTATTTTGTGTTCATTTATGGATGTCAAAATATTAAACACCGAAACAATCAAAAAACAATCAAAAAAATAATAAAAGAAAAAAGGAATCTGAATCAAAAAAGAGGTAAGTAATATTTTTAAGGAAATATTTATAAATCCTTAATCTGTTCAGAATTTGAATTTAGTAATTCCTCTTTTCAGCACTATTACTATGCGTCAGCAAACAACTGTTTTGCCAGCAACATCAAAACTGACTTTTGAAATCATTTTAACTTAGTGGGAACGACTTACGAGGTTTCGTTAAAAGTTCATCGGAACCTGCCGATTTCAGTTTGGTGGGAACATGGCATAAATCAGTTAAAAACGAAAAAAAACGTTTGGCGCGCTATGGAAAGTGTTAAAATTCTACTGAGTAAAAGATTACATTATATTTATTATAAAGATTTGGTTTTTAATTCCATCCCAATTGCAACCAAAAATATAAAGTGTCTTTCATTAGCGACTTGACAACTTCAAACTCTCAGTGCGAATGCATCCTTAAACCGATTTCCGAACAGTCAATGTCAAAATATTCAGTAAAAACAAAATTTGCACCATGCTGAGGTACACAAAGGAACAACGGTTACGTTACAAATTATTAAAATCTACTACCGATATTCCGATTCGGTGGTTGCAATCATCGCAAGAAGAATTTCATCGCAAAATCATCTTCAGCGATGAAGCGAATTTTTGGTTAGAAGGCTTTTCAATAAGCAAAATATGCGTTACTAGACAGGTGAGAACCCTCATGTGCCTCATGAAACAGCACTTCATCCCCAAAAAGTAAAAAGTCTGTTTGGTGCGGTTTTCATGACGGTGGCGTCATTGGGCCGTTTCTTGTCATCGATGAAAATGACCGTCACGTTACGGTAAATGGTTCTCGCTACAGAGACATGTTGGAACGTTATTTCTTTGAGCAATTGCATGAATTGGACATCAGTGATATTTGATATGTGGTTCCAACAAGACGGTGCCACAATTCACCCATCGGGTGCAGCAATTGCGTTATTAAAGTCTCAGTTCGGTGAACGTGTCGAGATCGTGCGATTTAACGCCTCTAGATTTTTTTATGGGGCTACATTAAATTGTTGGTCTATGCCAATAAGCCGGCGGAGTTAGTGGAGCTCAAAGCCAATATTGAATGAGAAATAGCATCTATTGGTCGAAATGTGTTGCCGAGTCATCAAAAATTGGGTTCAACGTATCGACCGTTGCATACGTTTTTGTGGTGGACATATGAACGAAGTCGAGTTCCATTCATAAATCTTTTGTAAGTAATTCAAGTCAATACATTTTTTTTGAGATATCTCAAGTAGTTTGCACTCTAATTAAAAAATGTATGTTGTCAATGAGTCCTAAATGAAAGACAGGATATAAAATCCACATTTAGCGTGAGAAATTTTACTTCTGGTGTGTGGTCACAATCTCACTCTCTTTTCTCAAATAGGTTCCATTCAATTAGCGAAATGTTGCTCACAACAATAATAGAATCAAACCAAAATTTCAGAAAATAACGATAGTCCAGACTTTACTGCAACCGTATGTCCTGTACTCAAAGATATAATTCTAAGAGTAGACGATATAAATATCAAAAACTGAAAGACACGAGTAGCGGCTTATATTCGGTAGAGCGGCTTATATTCGGCAGAGAATTGATTCATATTTAGAAAGTTCACTGCTCACTAATTAGTACTCGTGGTACATAAAGTACAACCCGCATCGCCAGTATCTTCCTTCCATCTAACAAAGACACTTGACCGTGTGATATAATCGAATAAAAAAATTTGAATGACAATAGCCACGTGGTATTTGAATGACCCCCTTCGTGTGAGATTTATGTTGAAATTCTTTTGGCAATCAGACAGACATCAAACACATTCACTCATCACAAACTATAGCCACAGAAGGGTGATTTTTGTTTTGGCAACAACCCGCACTCGGCATTATTACAGTATGCAATAAATCCCCAAAACTATGAGTTGTCCTTGCAGCCCACTCCATTTCAGATTGATATATCATGTCCACACAAACCACAAACAAAATATAATCAAATAATAATCCACTCAGTATATAGATGCAAAAGTAATTATAGCATAATTCAATATTGGCACTCAGCCAGCAGAGTTTGTGGTTAGAAAAGAAAAATTAACAGCAAAACTTACGCAAATTTCACGCGTGTCTCCAGACGTTTGAAATACAAACGATATTTAAAAACAGACACTGGACAAGGTCACCCGAAATCTGGCACTCGAATTATGATCCTGCAAGCAAAATAAGGCGATGATTGGTTTCCACATCAGTGGTCCCGAATTGAATTAATTTCATATATAACACACGTATCTATTACCGAACGCAGAGAGGCAGCCTTAAAACTTTGTGAATAACCAGTATTCAAAGGCACACTTGAGAGCAACTTGAAGGCAATTTTCACCAGCTATACCGAATCTACTCAACGACTATACAGGATGTGTGTTATAGTTCTTGTTCTGCTATGGTCCTGCTGTGTGTTTAAGTAAACAATCTACGAGTAGATTCACAATGACAAGAACATCGTACAGCTTCCTGCTTGAAGGACTCACAAGGATGGTGAATTTTATACACAACACTATTTCGAGGAGCTTTCAAAGGGAAACTTTCGAAAATTCAATTCGAAATAATTGTCGTGTGCTGGTGTGGGAATACGAAAAGTAGAACGGTGCAACAATGACGTATTCAGATGCTGGTACAGATGCGGTAAATGACAGGACTAAGGACAAACGTTTTGGCTGTAGGTGAGCGGTCAGCTTGCATAATTTTAATGAAAGCGTTTAATTGAATACACAGTGCTCCTGGCGCCAATTAAAAATTAACGTTTTCATTCATAGAGTTGCATAGGTCTGTGGGGATTTTTTTTTTTTTTCTTTTTCTTAGTTTGTATCGTTGAGAGGACATCAGCGTGTAATTAGAATGGTGGTAGCATCTCGTTTTAGAAAAGCGCTATATAATGGCTGCAAAAAAACTGTCGTATTCCGTTGTTGCTTTTGGAAGAAGTCAGCATTCGAACTCAAAAGACTTGCAAACACTTTCTGCGTGAGCGTTTGTGCTACAGTTTTCGCTTCAACCTTTCTATTCACAAGAGTCGGCCTTTATATACTTTGTGTAAATTATGGTATCCAACTTTCCCTAATTTTAGGAATGTTTGGCCAAAATAGGAAGTAGAGCTTAGATACAGCCATGATCTCTCTGTGGACCATCAGAAGTCTGGTTCGTAAAAGCTGCTATTAAGTTAAGGCTTTGCACAGTCATAATCAGATCAATTGTCACATATTCAGGTCCAGTGGCAAAAAACGAAAAAAAAAAATTCTTGACAAACTTCAAGGACTAGCTAGTGCATGCACTTCGACCTCAATGAGCACTAGAAGTTATCCAAAACCTTCCACCCCTCCATCTTCAGATACAGAAAGAAGCCAAGACAAAGTACTTTAAGCCCATATCTGAAAATACCAAAAACTCCAAGCTAATCCATCCAGACGCTGCTATAGGACTGGGCAAATAATAATTGGAATCATCATAATTCGATAGTCCCCAACACTACCTCTCTGGACAATGTTAGGTCAAACAAAAAAAAAAACACCATGACTATGGGAATAGCCCCTGCAGACTTGCAGACGATGAATATGCAACAAGGACAAACAATCAGCGAAATACATTCTGTGTCATTTTAACTGACCGAGTAGAATACGTCAACAGAGGATGTCTTGACTTCTACAAGGACTCATCACCAAGTTTGCAGTATCATAAGCAAGCTTTAATTGGGGGGAACTGACAATAGGCCCACTTGTGGCCGGTAGAGTAACATGAAAGTCCTACGCAAAAGGTGCAGAACAGAAATGTAATGCTGAAGGTATTATATAATTTTTATTTTTTTTTTGGTTTCTGAAAACTCGTATAGTTTTTGAAAGAGTCTAGGGGTTTAGGAAGATACACATTTTCCATAGCCCACCTTTTTCGTGCAATTCTGCATTCGCATTTCAATGGTAAGGAGAAGCTACGTATTGGCCTTCATCCAGCCTAAATACAGTCAAAGTGATGCTCGGGTTTATTTCGTAAGTTTGACAGCAGGTTCACTTACAGCCACTATCTACGCAAACGCGAACTCGGGAAGACGCCCTTACTGGACAGATGCAAAATGTGATATGAACCCTATTTGCCTTGCACATCCACCGATTTGCGTTTCGCAGCCTAATCTACGATTAGCTATTGGAGCAGGAAGGATTTTCCTACTCTCTCTCACATGATCGATCTCGTCGTTCAACAGTGCCTATGTCTAACTATATTTATTGACAGAAATTGACATAAAAATCTTTTCAGATACCTAACATTCTGCAAATGATGCAAAACTTTTAATCTGTTAGTCCCTAAATGGACCGCTTTCAGTTTGTAATTTACCAGGGGCAGTTTCCGTTTAGCAATAATCTTCGGGACGATATCGTTTTTGAAACTTTGATGACAATAAGAAGTTTTATTCTGCCCGAATTTGTTTCACTATCGTCATCTTTCATTTCATTTGTGAAAAATAAACTGGATTACGGTCTCAAACTTGAAATGTTGGCACTTAGTTGCTACTCTTGGAGGTCTATCGTTTCGACGATAATCGTCTGAAAAATTACGGAATGAGTGCCCAGATTTTCTTGCAAATTTTAATTGATTTTGTTGAGGTAAAACTAGACTGGAAATATATACGGATTTAATTAAATGGAAAAAATATCAGTGATGTATAAATTGCCGAGCATATTTATTTCTGCTATTTTTATAGCATATATACTTTGTACATTTTAAGTCATTAAGTAACAAAAACTGCTAGCATGCTTTTGCAATGAGTTAGAAAAATAAATTTTAATTTAACCCGTATAAAAAATGATCAGAAAAACTTAATATTTACAGGAGTTCCATAGATAAAAAAAAAAAGAGTTTTGTTTCGTTATTGCAATAAAATATTTAACGCCTTACCTTGCAAAGCTTGCGAAACTTAAAATTTAAACTTAAATCTAATATATAAACATATTTGAAACCACCCAAACCGGCGAATGAACGACGAAGTTCTACGACACGACTAGGTTCATTGTATATCCTAAATTTTTATCAGTTGTCTTGAGAATTACCCAGCATACAAAATTACAAACGACATAACTTAAAAATTGATGTGGGAATTTACTGGGACCTTTACCTAACAAAATCAGCACAAATGAGTGATAAACTTAGACTCAATAATTATGGGCATAAGATAACAAGTGCCACTTTCTTTATGCGACACGCGGTTATAATGTAGCGAAGAGGAAAGAAAAGAAAATAATTTTAAGCCTGAAAAACGATTTACCCTTGGACGAGATATCAAATTTACAGAATTTTTTGCAGACTTTTACTCTGATTTCGAAATGTGTGTCTTAAATAATCGAAGAGAAGACCTTAAACTTATTAAACTTGAAAATCATCTGGCAATGTTTTAATACATTTACCGACGGTCGCTGACAAACAATAAAAAAACGAAAAATTTTGAGATTTAAAAAAAAACACTGTAAGCGAAAAGATTTTGTTTTGACTATTATTTTTAATAAAAAAAAACTCAAACCGAATCAAGTACTCGTATTCAGCGGTAGAATGAGAAGTGATATTGTTGCCAGACGCGCATTTTTGTGTTTATCCATTTTAAAATGTAGAAATCAAAATTGTTTCTTTTAGAAATAAGTTAACACTCAAGCCAGTGAAAAACCTGAGAAAGGGTCTTAGAAACTAATTTATTCTTTTAATTAAGTTTTAGGCAAACCTTTTGAACTATTTTCTGACGTCATTGCCAACAATTTCATTCTTCAATCAAATATTTTGATATTTGGGTTCATTTTCAGCAACGAAAATTAGTGGTTTTAAAATTTTGTATTTTCTGAGTGAAAGTTCTGGAATTTAGAGCCATTTGTTTATTGGTTCAATTTATTGTTTAAAATTAAACCAATATTTTGTTTATGGAGGGAACACCTCCAACGGCCTACCAGCAGCATTATCATCACCGTATATCAGGCAGTCAGCTTTCAAAAACGCTTCTGCATTTCAGTTTCTGCAATAAAGTTTTCTAGCCTTTAGCTACTTACTTACTTTACTTGAAATGCCATTTAGGCCGCTAAATGGCTACCCGCATTAAATATACAAGCTGGTGGGTTCCCGAAAGATGTGTTCCTTGCCCTGTACTGTTTTCGTTTTCAATTTACGGTGTTTTGTATAATTTTCCGCATCGTAGTTACAATTCCGTTTTACGTAGATAATCTTGTCTTCTTAGCTGATAGCCGTGCTAGTTGCTTCGAACTAATAAGCATCCTATCTTCTCACCTCCCATACACTTCTAGGCGAGCGGCGACACATTAGGCCTGTTTTTTGAGCTTCGATCTCAGCAAAGCAATGTAGCTAATTCTCGTACTTTTTGCGCAATTTCGTTAGTGAAAACGAGGGTTTTGGCATACGTAACTATCAACTTGTTGAATCAGTAGGTATACGAATATGACACATTCTGTTGATGCCAACGAGTTCAATGATCACTGGTTAGTGATACAGAAGAATAAAGTCTCAAGAGCATTTGAGTTTTGAGCTTCAACATAAATCCGATCATTAATCTGCTCTAGTTGAACAACAAGCCCTAGTAGCTTGTGCTAAATAGTTTTTTTTTTATCTCGAAATTTATTTATGCATTAAAAATTATAATATATACGCACTTCTATGTCAAAAGTGCTTCTAGTTTAAATATCTTATTGACTTTCGGAGACTCAACCTCAGTGAATGTCATACGAACGCCATCAGAAGTCTTGTGACAAAGCTATGCCCTCTTCACTCTTGTTTTTCTCACGAGAAATAAAATAAATTTTAAATTACTGGACCAATTTTTAAATATCAGTTATTTTACTGGTCAAACGCTGATTTCAAAAATTTTCAAAGCTAACAAACTTCACAGAACTTGCAATATGCAAGTTGATGCGCTAGTGGGAAATGTGCACTGTGTTTCCACCCATACGGTTTGGGTGCACTTTCCCTCAAAAACAGCTTTTATACAACTTCAGCAAAGCTTTCAAAGTGATGCAAAATTGTCAAAATAAAAACTCCCTTAAGACTTTCCCCAAAGCATGTTCTCTTAAAACGCCGCGTATCCTAAAAGCTTCCCTTCCCTCACTAACAAATACTGAGCCGGCGCAGAAATAGATTGATTTCCTATCCTCCTACAATAAAAAAAAAGCCTTCTTGCAGCACCAACTGTCAAGCAATTATCTGCGGACACCTCTGCAACTGCAGTCTTCATGTGCCCCCAAATCAGCTGAAATTTTGTTATTAACACTATACAAAGTGTGTCCACTTACATGATGCGATGATATGCATCTGGCTGGGCCTGCGAGCATGTCAAAGATTGATCACTTTCAGTGGAATCATCGCGCAGGGCAGCGACTCCAAGTGGTAGTATGGGGATTATGGCAGCTGTAGCAGCTGCTGCTGTTGCCGGAGGACCCGCCACCACCGTATGTGATGGAGGTGGGCCAACAATAGTTTGCGGTGATGGTGTCGTGCTTACTGGCTCCTAAAGACACATGAATATAAATTATTTGTGTGAGACATGGCATATAGGGTAGACATACCTTTATTTCTTCAGTCTCCGAATGACGTTTCTTTTCGTGGCTGATGTCTCGTTCAATGGATCGACTACGAAACGCTGGTGGACAAGTGCGATCACGCGGCGACTTAGTTTCGCCAGTTGCACCCGATGTCGGGGTACTCTTCTCACTGTTGATATGTGGCTGTGACGGACCGCCCTGTTGAGTTGGTGTTTGCTGTTTGTGAGGGTGGTCACGCTTTTTCTGTTCACGTTCCTGCTGTCGACGGATTTCGTGTTCGAGAAGACGAGACTCACGGGCTTCCTTGTCTCGCTGGAAGGTTAAAAAATAAATATGGGTGTTGTATTTAATTTGATTTATAAATGACAGATCGTACGAACGGTAAGATATAAACAAATCTTGTATCTAAAACAATTTAGGCACGACGCGCAAATGGTGGTTTGAATCGCGTCATCCCTAAACGAGCGGAATTAGTTCTTGTGTCGTGTGCATCAAATCGACATCATTTCGTGAACGTAGAGCTCTTTTACTGGTGTTGCGATAGGACACCAGGTTATTTGCCTGCTATTAACGAATAACAGATAAATCTGCTACTGCGAACGATTTATCTAACCAAGCCCTTATGTTTCTGAGTTCATAGATTTTGCCTTCCCTCAGGCGGATACTGACTGAACACGTATATCAGAAATTATTTTACTCCATTCCCTAAGGTAGACAAAAATTTCGTTTGCTTGGCAGCTTGTCATAGTTAACAACGTTGTTAACCTTTTTATTTCGAATATGTCCGTGGTCTTATTTTAACCGCTTTAAGTGAAGTTACAATAAATGTTTCTGTTTTGTATTAGATCGTTTGTGATAAAATTGGTAATGAGGAAAGTTAAATCGCAATTCAGAAATATTTTTGTTCAATATATTGTATTGGAAATTTATAAATAAATAATATTACTATGCCCCTGGCGCTAGGGTTCTAGGGCAGAAGAAAATAAATTGGAATTTCAAGTATTTGGCATCATCGACTTTTGACATTTGCTGGTCGTTTTTGTTTTTGCTTTATGTAGTTGCTTAGTCGGCGAATGACAGTAACCATAATTAGCTGATACAAAGCAAGTCAATCAATTCTCTGCACATCTGTTTTACTTGCAGTACTGCATTCTGTGCTGCGTCCAGAATTTCTGCACATGTGTTTTGGGCATAAGGGGGCGTTTACTGCATTCAGTCAAATCAGGCGAGATCAATACCAAAGTATGTCTTGAATACCAAGTTGTGTTTCAAGGACTTTTCTCAATATTCCTATATATATTTAACTTTTTTATATTTTTGTTTTATTTTAAGGAAGTTACTTTTTGCAGTGGGATCGACGAAAAGAGGAAAAGTCATGACATTCACATTTTTCTTGTTGCATTACTTTTTGGTGGTGCCAAACTAGCACAACATATTACCCCATATAAGAAATTAAAACAACATCTGGTATCTATTATTACATTTGTGGTATGACAATACCTTGTGATTGATATTTGTTTCGCGTGCCTCTGGGAAAAAACCTTATAGCACACCACTCGGAGATAAAAATTTACTTCATACGTAGTGGATCTACTTCATTACCTATTTTTTTTTAATTTATACACCTGCTACTTAGGAACTTATTTCTACTTCGTTTAACTTGTCTAAGGTTCAAAAGTTAATTTATAATTCATCAATTCATTTTCGCAGATCGAAAAAGTCACTTGCCTGATCTGAATGCACTCATCGCAAAAATCTACTACATTCATTGTATAATTGGCTGTAGAGAAAAAAAACTATCTGCTTCAAATGTGCAAATCTACTTGTTTTTTTTTGCAATTTGTTTCACATTTTGGGCTCAGCATTCTCATCCCTGACACCATTTAATTTTGTGTCAAAAAATTGCTAAGGGATTGAAATTATTTGCAAATATCTTATGGCTATCGGTCGTACCTATTTCTTAATGCAATTTCAGTGGGGGAAATTAAAGACCGTCGCTCGGAGGGCAAAGAAACATAATAGAGCTTCAAGTTTTTCAACCGAGAAGCACCCTTAATCTATAAAACGAAATAGACGCGAATTAAAAAAAAGATATTGCAAATATTTTGTTTGAGGTCGACCGCAAATGCAAATTCATACAACGTGAAACAATATCCACAGAAATATAACTTTGTTTCCCCAACAACTGAAACAAAAAGCAAAGAGCTCGGCTGCTGTTATTTTTTTCGCACCATCGACCTCATTTGAATATTTCTCTTTTCTATAATAGAAATATACAAAAAAATCTTACTTTGTAATTGATGGCGTCCTGTTCCTCCTTCTTTTGCTCGCGTTCGCTTCGTTGCCTGTCGCGCTGCTTTTCTTCGTCCGTTTGCGATGTTTTGCTGTCTGAAACAGGAACTCAATTACTAATCGTGGTCAATATAAAAATGAGTATATAATCTTGGTTTGAAAGTAGGATTTTTTCTTTTGTATTTGAAGGACATTTAACAAGGGTCGGGCAGGACTAGGAATCATTCGATTTTTTTGTGATTACATAAAGCAGTTTATGTGCAAGGGGAGTGGTTTCCATAAATACTGTCTAGAACTGAACACACTAGGTACGAACAAATGGCAATCATCACGAATAAGGACACTTACAAAACAGTTATGAGGTCCGTAAAACATTCCATAACAACAACAATAATCAAATCCATTCCTATTTGTTTGTAAATAAAAATTAACGAAGCCATCATAAAGCGGTTAACCATGCAGTAATCACGAAATGAGTTTTACAACATGAACGGTAATTAAAATGTAGTAGTGCTGTGAAGTTAATGTCTAACCTACCAAATTGGTGGGGGGTTTGTGCTGAGGCGTGAGCAGCTATGTGTCGCTGCACGTCTTCATTGCTAATTGATCAATCTAAAAGTGAACGTTTACGTTAACTACTGTAATTTATTAGGCAAGGCACCCAGTTAATTTAGGCAGCACTTTTTTTATATTTGATGTGACTAGAGCACTTTTATTGCGGATTCGGTCTACTTTACTTTGCTTTGCTCTGGGATAGGTGTTCAATCAAACAGTAGGCCTGTAGATTCCTTTGTACCGACTATTTGTTAGCAAAAATTATCAAATCTGTTTAGTTTATCGAGTCTTGCATTTAAACTTATTTTGAGTTATTTAAAAAATCGCTTTCATAAGAAAATAGTTTTCCCTTCCGATAACCTTTAAGGGTGTACCGCAAGGTTCTGTTCTTGGATCTGTAGCTATTTCTTAATTTTTTGAACAAATGTCTTGCCATATTATTAATTATTACAGCTTCCATATTTATGTTGACGATATCCAGCTGTGTCTCGACTTTTTAAGAGTTCTGGTTGAAGATATATCGATGCTTAAAAATGAACAAGGTTCTGACATTAATAGTAATGCGGTCAATCTTAAATCTATCTTTTGTTTAATCCTGCTTAAGCCACAATTTGGAGATTTTCAATCCATTTTGAAATAGTGTCAAAAATAACAATTAGAACGATCAACAAGTAAAAGTGTTATCATCGTCCTGGCCGATGTTTTGATACCCTCCACTGCATACAAGTCATGCAAAATACCAGAACTACTTGACCGACATAGCCCATTTGTAATACCAACCTAACGACGATAAAAGAAGTCCTTTCACAAAACTTCATTCACCTAGGTTGATTCTTTTGGACGATATCGTGTTTTCAACGGAAAGAGGGACACATGGGTCTAATATTGGTTTTGTATGGGAGGTACCAGAACTACTTGACCGACATAGCCCATTTTGAATACCAACCTGACGCCGATAAAAAGAAGGCCTTTCACCAAATTTCATTCAGCTACGTCAATTACTTTGGGCGCCATCGTGCTTTCAACAGCCAGAGAGACACATGGGTCCAATATTGGTTTTGTATGGGAGGTACCAGAACTACTTGACCGACATACCCCGTTTTCTATATCAACCTGACGCTGATAAAAATAAGTGCTCTCACCAAATTTTATTCACCTACGTCAATTAATTTGGGCGGTATCGTGCTTTCAACAGACAGACAGACAGACAGACGGACATGGCTAAATCGATTCAGAATGTGATCCTGATTCAGAATATATATACTTTATGAGGTCTCCGGTGACTCCTTCTTGGCGTTACAAATGTATTGGCAAAGTGAATATACCTTCCTCTGGAGGGTATACAAAAATAAAGTCTCTCCACTACTAGGCACTTCTAACCTGTACGTGTTTAAACAGGACTGGCTTAGTCTTTGATAATATCAATTCTATGCTTTTATGATTGCGAACTTACATGCTGACTAAGATTTACAAAAGAATAATAAATAAATTTCTGTAAAAAAAAAACGCCCCCAAAAAATAGGCGTGGCAATTACTAGCACGGAGCATTTCAAAATAAATTTAATCAAAATTTGTCGAGTACTTTTCATAAAAGTGCTTTTACCAATTTTACACAAAATCTACTACAATTTTTTCATGTAGGTACTAGGTACTTGTTGAAAAAAAAAAAAAACATGTTGCCCTGCCTGAAAAAGTTAATGTGCCTACTGCAGATGGTCGCAGAAGCATGGACGTTAGCAAAGACGGTTGAAGTATGAAGATCTCCTTCGTCGATTCGAACGCAGATTTCTTCGAGTGTTTTGTTTTTAAGGACGACATTTAATAGCGAACTAGCTGTACAGAGACATCAAAATGAAAAGGAAAGTTCGCATCAGTAGTCTAAGGTGGCGAGCACATCTCTAACGTATCATAATAATTACAAATGCTTAAAATTGAATCGCAAATCGCTTCAGTGGACAAGAATAATGAAGTCTAAAACAGAGTACTTCCTGTATAAGTGGACGAGCTTAATCCACATCTAACTTATTTTCCTTTACATTAAAATGGTAGTTCCATATAATTCTGACACCGAAAAGCTTAAACGGTTAATGCAAAACTTTTTCCTTTTGATTTTCATTGTAGATACCAATGACGCTGTCAGCAAACAAAACAAACATTCAACTCTCTGAACAAAATAAATGCCAACGCGCTGATATTAAATTGTGAGTCGAAGGAAAAACTGCACTTAATGCATAAACGTAAATTTAATTGAATTAAAATTCACTTTCATTGCACTGCCGCAGCTTTAATTCTGATTTGCATTTAAATAAATGACATCTGTTGGAAAATTGCCACAGGCACACTTATGAATGCAATTGCGATAGCTTTAATTCATAAAGTTGACACCTTTCACATCAAAATAATTGGGTTGCAAGCTTTAATTTAATCTTTTGTCCCGTATCACCAAACAGATATAGCTCCCATTTAACTTTGTATTGTTAAAGCAAAAAAAAAAAAGCCTCGGTAGCTTACATGCACTCTTCTTGACACGATGGGCGGCACGCACCACCATTAAATATTTCGACATGTTCGGGGGCGGCATTTTGTCAACACCTTCACAAAAATTTATATAAACACGCAATAAGAATTTGATGTCGCGAATAATTCTGATTCAGATGGAACAACGACTGTCAACTGTTGCATGAAATAAAAAAATAAAACAACTGAAAGCATTCGATGAAAGAAACGGATAGAAGGTCAATTGGCTTCTTGTAGTTGACTGTGTTTTCCCCTTTTACATTGTACGTGTGCGTACACATGTATGTGGTGAAAGAACCTTCGCCATCGCGTGACAAATGCATACCAATCGTCTTGAGGGTTCATCGTGTCGTAATAGGCACCTTTTCCAATACCGAAAGTTCACACAAATCGATTTAGTTGTACACTTGCAGGCGGCAACATTACGGCCGGGAGGAAATCCATTTCCTTTAATTGGATTTAGTTAGTGTACTTATTAATATTATGGAGTGGTGGAATTAATTGCGCACTGCTTGACATTTCCTTCCGAGCATCGTAATTAACCGCAACGGCGCCGCTGGCTGGTGTGAGGCCATGGAAATGGAAATCGTTTTGGCAACCACTATGAAACCATAAATGGTCCGACTTTCCTGTTCCGGTGACATATGTTGATTTCTAGTAAGTGCGGAACTCTGTTCGCCGTAATTAAGCGATTTAATTCTTGGCGAAAATGTATTTAACCCATTCAACATGTTGTGTTGAATGGGCGGCCATATTAACGGGTATCCAAGGTGAGGAAGTAAGAGGGCGTTTTCGGAATGCCTACAGAACTTAGTTCTGTATAAATGTATTAATTTTGCACTCAGTGTGGCGGGGCATACTCGTATATACGGATGAGGAAGTTTTAAGCTCAAGCTGTAATTTTATATAACTTTTGCGGTATTGGATGATGTGAATAGTAAAATCAACAGCTGGATTATTATTCAAATCGAAATACACCTACCGCTGGTTTTAAACCAACAGAAGTTAATTTAGCTGTCGAAATTGCCCCACGACCACCAGAATATTTGTGGAGAAACAAGCGTGCTGCGGCACAGTGGGAAAATTATATAATATCGTCCGTTTTATAGCATAAACATCATATGCATCAGTGTCTGTTGGAATGTGTTTGACTGAAATTAATTTTTCAGTTTAAACAGAAGATTTGCGCCCTGACCTAGTAGTAGCGAAGGTTGAAATGCGAATATCCAACGATATTCTCACCAAAGTAATCTATATTGCAAAAGTCCGCAAGCACATTCGCAGATCAAGTGTCAATTGAATAAAGTGACTCAGCAGTAAGGACTCAGAAAAATTACAATAAGTACGTTTTCTTCTCAGTTGCACTAGGTACCTTTTGCGAATGCCCAAGAGTGCAACTGGGAAACCTTCTCCTTTCAGCCGTTTGTCCTCTTATTCGCTTTTAAAATTAAAAATTTACCCAAATTTATGGTTGTGCGAGAAGTTAGGGATAGGGTCCTATGGACCCATTGTACTAGTTTTTTAATTAGCTTTCTGTTAGACGAATATTTGCTGAGTGTGTGCAGATAAAAGCTGATCAGTCAGATCGGTTGTTTTTCATCTTCCAGATTAAAGAAATCTTTGTTGTTACGAATAGAAACGTCACAGTAAATTATTTAAACTAAAACCTTAACTATACTTGGTTTTAGTTTAGTTTCTAAATATAATTTCATACCACAGGCCGCCAGTAGAGAGAAGAAACAAAAAGAAATCACCTGAGCGCGCTGTCATATTTATTGAAAGCAAAACAGGAAGGCAGCGACCCATCATTGGGCACATTCAAAAATCTAGTCTACTGTATTTGTCTACACTAGATGTAACCTGAACGCAAAAACTAGGTTGGCCACTTTTCTTAGGTACGTCTGCCACATATGCGAACTGTCAACTAAGTACTCGTACTAGATTCGTCGGCTACCCCTCCATAGGCGTCAACTGAAAGAGATTCATCAAGTCAGTAGTCAGACTTACTAAACTTGAATGTCTCCATTACAGCGAATGATCTAGCTTCGTAACTATTGTGAATGAACGAAGTTATCAATTGAAGTATAACTAAATGCTATTGTTATTTATTTGTTCCGTGCAAGGTTAGTTTGTGTTAACTTGCACCGGCCCGACCGATTAACAATTAATGGGGCTTCAGACGCCAAAAATTACCTTGACTGACAGTAGAAGCCTTGCTCATTTCTGTTTAGACTTACATTCGCCGACAAAATTTAAAAAAATCACCGAAACGAATGGTTGCAAGAAGCCAAGCCTAGGGTCTTTAAAAGGATCTCATCATTTATTTAAGAAAAAAAAAACTCCCGAAGACGTGTCTTGGAGTATCCACTGTCTATATCCTCAATCGCGCGATTCTCTAGCCCTTTCAATTTGCGTTGACAAAGCCGACATTCTTTTTTGTCGTAGAGACCAGAAGTCGTTTTCCTACTGCCGTTTAGTGCCACTGTGGGCGAGTTGTTTTGCGGCATGATGACTGCAGAGAACTTGTCAAAAGTCTGTGGAATACACGACGGACGCAGCTTCTGGCGGTTTGTCTTCTCGCAGTACTTCTCAGCTGTTGTGGCATCTGAGATATCTACTTCGCACTCATAATCCTGTCCATATAAGAAGGCTGGATTCGGCATTTTATAAGGCGAAATGTTACTTCTGCAACTTAGAGCAAATCATTCGTGTGCACGAAATCGTTTTCGTCTTACAGAATCTGGCCTATGGTTTTCAGCTAAGTTGAACTTAAAATTTTTGTTCATAAATAATGGACACGTGCGAAAGAGGTTATGGCTACTCTTGTATTGTAGTGTGAAATTCATTATGGAAATGGGGATAGATAGGACAGAAGATATCTATGTACAAACATAAATGATGTATATAAATGTCTGCAAATTGCAATAAGGACGAAAAACTAAAATGTATTCAAATCAATTTTTTTAGCTGCTGGTAGATTTTTTTGACATTTCAAGATTATTTGAACATAAATTCGTTTGAAAATTTTCATTTGCTTTGTAAAAATACACTTTTAGTCTCTTTTACACACCGCTGAGCAAAATATGTAGTGTCATGCGGGCTTTACTATGGTCACCCAACATGCTTTCATTTAACTGATAAGCATTTCGTATGGGGAATTGTTTACTAATTTTACCAGCCTTTATGGCGACATTAACCTCCAAAAATTTGTTGTTTGTGCACGTCTATGACACCTCATTTTATTATAAATATAAATTGTACGGAAACTTTTGATGTTCACGTATTAATATAATAATGATACTGTCATCTGTCATGTTGCTCATTTGACACTTCCTGCTTGCTTTGTTTTCCTTTAATTTATTTACAGTGTCGCAATTCAATAAAAATGCGTAAGTTCGACGGCAGTATTTTCATTCTATTGCGCATTTATATGCCAGTCATATGAAGGATTTTTAATTGAGTAATGATTTATTTTCCAATAGGCACGATTAGTGCAACTGCGTGTCAAATGTGTCAATTTGTTAACAAACTGCGTTTTATTGTTACTTTTTGTTTTGTGTTATGCTTCTTTTGGAACCCAACACAGAACACGGTAGTGGGTCTACGATCTATGTTCCTTAGTAGTCCCGACTATTAGCAAACTCTGAAGTAAAAACACATAATCAACAAATATCCTTCAATAATGCTACACGCTTTGGCAAATCTTCTATACTTGTAACTTTGAACATAAAACGCGACAAATCTTGCAAGTGGATGTTGAATCCACATTTACAACCGCTGATACAAGCAGCACAGGACTTGTAAACATGTGTTACCCTAGTATATAGAATCATGTTTACTGCAATCAATTTTCGAGTTCTTTTAGAGGACCCGCACTTGTCAACGACGTATGCATACTGTAATTATGTGCCAGCCAGCACTTGTCAGTTGGAGTAGGAAAACTATTAAAAAAAAATAACTTTAAAGCACCTGGCAACAAAAAGGACAAGCTCCCTTAATTAAAATATATTCACATTAATTATAATAAATAAAAACAAAATGGTAGGCAAACTAAAGTATCCAAGTATCCAAGCACTCGGAACTATTTGTCGCACTTAAGCCGAGAGCTTCAAACAAAGTACATACTATAGGTATATCCTTCTATCGCATTCGCTAAAAAGAAAAGTTATATTCTCCGTCCCAAAGAAAATAAATAATATAACATGTGTGCAGGTATTTGTGCATAACGCAGAGGCTCCTCGTACCATATTTATATCCTTGCACGTCAAGTAATATGTAGTATTCATTTATCCGACAGTCATATCATACATACCAAAGTATAAATAAATAAAAAAGTGTTCATTAAAACAAGCTGTAAAGTGCAAACAAAGTGCGTTTGTTCTTTGCAAAAGAAAAAAAAATTGAGATTTACAAAATGTGCTCTACGCAAGAGAATTATAAAACAAAACGAAGAAATAAGCAAAAAAAACTAACGTGGAAAACAAGGAAAAAGCGCATCAAAAACTCATTAGGAAAATTTCCCCAAGTATAGGTATTCCCATACATTTTCGAATGCGTGCCTTACCTCCAAGCTAAAACTACATCCGCACTATAAGGATTGCATCCTTGTGATGAAACTGCTTAACTTATATAATCCTACGAGGAAAAAACTTACTGAACTGCAATTAGAAAAGCCCACAAGTGTTATTCTTTTGGTTGGGTTGGATTGTGTCTATTGGGAAATTTAAAAGATTTTCTCTCAAACAGCAACGGGAATCGGTTTTGAACTGATTGCAAGATATAACCTTAAGCGGATAAAGGTATCTTTTCTGGTAACAGTTCAACCTGGGCCGAATCGCGTCGTCCTTGAACGAGCATAACGTGACGGAATTTGTTTCAGTTTCACATGTAAAATCAACTTGATTCCGCAAACGTATAGCTCGTTCACGGAAGTGGCGATTCGACCCCTGGATTGCGTATTCGAAAAGTAATTAATCGTTGAAAGTATTGGAACTATCTGTTCTTTGGTGTAGCCTGCATATACTGCCAGTCGCGTGGATTGCAGAAGACGTCTGCAGTGTTGGAGAGGCTATACCTCAAGCGTCGAATGTTTACAGTTTAAAGTAGTTAAGCCATGTGTCCGGTGTCCGGTGTCCTTTCGCACTAAGTAGAGGCCCAAAGTAACATTTTGTCCTAATTCGTATTGTCGACATAAGTCAGTTTGGTGTTTTGTGAGAGATAAGATTAGAAAGCTGAAAAATACGATTTTTGCAGTTGGATAATTCATTTCAAACCCTGCTTACGATATGCGAAGTAGACTGTTCACTAAATTACCGAATTTTCTTTATTTCAAACCTGGATTAAAATTATCCGAGGACAGAACCTGTTCTCAAGTTTTAATCCCGCAAAGTCTACTTTAGTTTAGGTGCGTCCAAATCTAGTTCAACAAAAGAAGCTCTTCTCGTTCTTTTAACTCCAGTAGAGCTGTTGTAGTTGGGTGTTGTAGGGTAGGCACTTAATAACATCAACCTGAATAAGAGACTCATCGATCCCAAAAGTACTATATTCCCCCGACCACTCAGGCGATTATCTTCGAGACCACGAAAACCAGCAACGAAGTTTGACAGCTTAATACTGCATTTACAGAGACAGCGAGATCCGTTTATCCGCAGTCAATGCTAAAGGCGTAAGAATTAGATCACAAACCAGACCCCTAAAGTGTCATGGATGTTCTTCTCATAATTAGTGATACGGACCGGCGACCAAGATCTCTGCAATCACTTGAAAACATATCTATTTCTGATTTAAGACATATGACATAAGAGTGGTAATTAGTTTCAGTAAATTAAACCAACAATTCATTAATCAGTTATACAAAATAAATAAAAAATTGTCCGTTCATGACTTCCGGAAGCCATTTTATTTCATAGAAAAGCGAAATTTCGTAAGATATCGCCAAAAAATATCATCATGTTGAACTTTCCCATAATTCCTACCAAGTCAACAAGATGGCCGACCAAAATACGTGTCACGATATTTTGCGTGTTCTGTAATGCTGTCCCTTTCATTCACACGGAGGGAATGCGTGTGATGTTGTAAATGCAGCATTACTAAACTAGAAATTCGAACGTCCCAATATACAAGCTTGTCAAAATGGAATCCAAATCGATTTATCACTTTTGTGGCCACTTTCGTTGGAAAAAATAAAATTTGTTTGACAACTTTCAGTACTGAGGCAGCAGCTACATATCTGATCTATTACACTAAATTTCATTCCAGGTCTACCTAAAAACGTAGATGCCAACACGACTTAATTACTTTTCGAACATCCCGCATAATGTTACATTAAACAAAAACCAAGCCCTCTTAATTCAAATGTCAATTGTTTTAAAAAAAAATAAATAAAAACATTGCAATTGTGTCAAACAAAATTAGCAAAATGTAAACAAAACCAAATGTCAACAGCAATTGAATTCTAGCAGTTAATACATTAAACATTGACTTATCGAAAAGAAATTTAAAACAATTCCTTGAAAGATAATGCAAACATTGAACACTTTAGCAACTTTACACACAACAACTGCCAAATCGTAAACATTTAGATTATGGAAAGAAAACACTTATAAAAGTTCTCACAATAAGGTCACTCGATATGCAAGTAATGTATCCATGAAAGTTACGAAAACTTTATCAATCGATATACACAAATATGTTTAACAACACAAATTGCAACAACAATAACAATAACCACATTTATAGGTAAAAACAAATGTTTTAAATATATTCCGTGTACAAAAATTGCAGCAACAATATTCAGTATACTCACTCGAAGAACCTCCACCAGCGCCGGGTGGCGGATAAGAAAACCAAAATTGATGTGCCAGTTTGGTGTACCCTGTAGGGCTTTCTGTAAATAAAAACAAATAAAGAAAAATAAGTGAATTGGTATATAAATTGGGACACTTTGTTTGTTTTAATTTTCTGTGCAGTAAATAAGTTAACAAACGATTTGCTGAAACAAGATAGACTCTGCCAAGTACAGTACGTCTGCAAACATTTTCTTTGAATATATAAGTAAAAGTTGGGCTGTCGCAAATAAAAAAATTGAAAAAAGAAAAAAAGAATATGTGAGATGAACAATTTCGGCAACTGATTGAAATTTGACGAAACCAAAGATGGTTGCTTCGGTCACCATTTGTCTACCTCCATCTTAACCAACTTTCTCATACCCGATGACAGGACTGTCATTGGTCATAGACGGGGGTTAACAAACCTTAGTCTAAGTGTGTTCATCAAGACAGCCACCTAACCTAATCTAAAATGGTGGTTACCTAAAAGACATTAATTGCCATTCCTCAAAATCGAAACATTGTTTGATTTGAACTTTGAATTTCCGGTTCTTAACCAGATCTCGTATTACCGGACTAACCTGATGGAGAACTTTACGAAAATAAGTGTCATCCAGCATCTACTACGGCGTTTGCCACGAGTAGTACATAAGTTCAGCATTTTCTGTGATTTTTGGAAGCAGATTTTTATCGAGAAGAAGTGATTTTTCGTAAGTCCCCGATTAGCAATGAAATATATCACCGGAAACGGGAAATATTTTATACTCTTCCCGAGAAGAAGTCAAAATAGTTCTTGACGAATTTAACACCAAAATCGAAAAGGAGAAAAGTTCATCTTTGAATCTTCTGTTGAGAAGCACAGTTTACGGGACAACACTTCTGAAGAAAAGTGTTCTTTAAAGCATAAGCCACCTAGCAAAAGCTGCAACGATAACTGCTGGCGGGTTCTAACAAACACCGAATTCTCAGAAGAAGCACGGAAAACGGGCGGTCAAATCTATATTGAGCCATTTGAGCGGTGATACCGCAGAGCAATAGTCCAAACTCCAAAGATCCGTCATTCCTCCGAAAATATAATTTCCAAAAGATTGGGAATTTAACGACGGGAAAATACGGCGTCGAATTAGTCAAAAAAGATTAGTATAGAAAATTAAGACATCGACGAAGAGATCAAGAGAAGAATTGTCAATAGCTTTTTCAACGAGTTATAAAAATCTGTAGCTTATAACAAGAGTTCCTTCCAAATAAAAGACTCCAATCACCTTAGTTGCGTCGATTGACATAGAAGCATAGACTTTATCCAAAGCCGGTGCTTTGTCTTCCTTAAGAGCCCTCTGTCATGAAAAACAACTAAAAAGCTATAGCCAAGGAAATTGAGCTTAAAAAAAAATAGTAAAAATTACAGAAAACAGGTGTGGAAATATATTTCGGCCGATTGACCAAACTTCTAAAACTAAATCCCAGCTTTGCCGTGCATTCAGCTAGTGTGTTAATATTCGGTCGTGTTGGTATCGATGCTAGCCTGTGATGTGTATTGAAGACAAAATCGATAATCAACCCCTGAGGGACAACTAAGCTAAGGAAGATTAAATCTTCACTGGGAGAAGGACCTTAAACATCTTGGTAATCGTTATTAGAAGCAGCTAGCTAGCAATCGCGTTAGCTTGAGAGGCTTTTTGGTTGAAGCCTTGAAATAAACGGAAATAAGGCCAACTTCCCAAAATTTTGCGAAATTAAACGAAAATATTGATTTAGCTTTATTACGTTACCAATTTGGCATTATTTGGTTTTCATGTTATTATCATTGGGCCTTACCAATAAACATTTTTAGTTACGGCTCAAAATGTTAGTAGTTCACAATGGCTATATTTTCCATAACAAATTTGCCAATTATGAGCTTTCGTAAATTTAAAGTCGAGACTAAAATTTGTTATTACCTCGAATTTTGAATAACAAAAAGTAAATTCGCACCCCGGAGTGTAAGCGCCGTCAAAAGTAAATTAAAAACGTTTCCAACTGATACTTTTTATTGTTCATTGGGAAGTAACTCCGAAGAATGATGAAGTGAAAAAGCGACACGAAACTGGTGGGGCAGTTCGAGAAGAATAAGACATAAAAGGGGAACGAATAAGAGACAGTCATGTAATGGGAAAAACAAAGAGACATCTAGTAATGCGTGTGATAAGGACATGAGCAGTTAAAATACTTCTGATTCACATTAAGGATCCACATTTCAACTATGTATTGAGTTCTATTTGTAATATTTTTGAATTTATTTTTATTATTATATATTATATCTGAAACACAATTCACTTAAAACATTATAGGTTCGTTCTCGTACGCGATTTGAATCGAACGTAACCAATATAAATCGATCGCAATCGCACAAAGTCTATACACCTACTCATCAAAAATGACAGAAAAAGATAAAATTAGCAAAATAACGAGTAACGAGCAGTTCCTCTCTTGGTTCGAAGCAGCTCACAGAATTTCAACCGGCAAGTTCTGACAAATATGTCAAATCCACAAAGTTGACAAGAAGCAAAATCAAAATCTGCTTTAAAAATCAATTGCGCACAAAAATTAAATAGAAATTTTAATTTGAAATAGAGTAAACTCGGCTGTTGTCGAAAAGTAACGAGCAGGCGTTGAATGCATCCATTTATATAGCAATATTCACCTCCCACATTCCACTTTACCTCTAAAAATGACAGATGTTAATTCTAACGACATTTGCATAATATTTTTTGTCTATTTGAATAGGGTTTTGTTTTACTTTTGAGTTCAGCTCCTCAGAAATTGTTAGTCTTCAAATTTTATTAGTTACCTATGTCGGCGCAGGAGGTACAAACGCTTATTTATTAAACAAATTATTGACTATTTATCTAAATTTTTAGCTCCACGGCCATAAAAAAGTTGTAAGCTCTTTGAAGTAGGCGAAACAATTTAATTGCAGTGCGCCAATATTGGAAGGGATCTGTCAGCAAAAAGATTTTATTCGCAATGTGGCTGGTGGCCGCGCAGAATCAAAATGTATCTATAAAGCATCCGCTTTACTCAAACTATTTTTCAGTTATCCGAGGTCCGCTTAGTTGAAATTTCAGTTATCCGGGGTTCGCTTAACTGAAAAACCCGGTTAATTGAAACTGAAGTTAATGTTTTTTGTCGTTTCACTTAAGCAGGTTATGTCTGTATAGGGAAATCACAAAACTGCGTTAAGATCGTTACACCCGCACACCGCTTCAAAAATGCTAAATTCGCAGCTTATTTCGGAAACTACTTTCAATTTAAAACAAACAGATTTGCAAATCCTACAATTTTGACAATGGTTGTTTTTTTTTCTGACATTCGTCCATTTTTCACTCCCGCTCTAAAAATAAAACACAAAAGATCTAAATCAACCAAATATTCTGCCAATAACTAAGAAGTTTAAGGTCACACCTCACACTGGCATTCAAATTTCAAATAAATCACGTGAGATATGCGATTCTCAACACACCCCGACGCCATCATTTGCCGCAAAGTGTTTACGAAACTGTTGGTTTTTTTTCACTTAAAATTCTCTTCCACCTACTAATACTGTTTTATTATTGAAGAAAACATTTCAAAAATAGCGTATATCCATCGGCCTCACTAAACAAAAAAAAAAGAAAAAAAAAACTCACGGTAACTAGCAATAATCGTGAACCGAACATCAACAACCAAACGTCAATTCTGACACTTCATCTATTTAACTTTGCATGAACGATAGGTGTTTGGAAAAAAAAAAAAACAACAGCCAACCAAAAATATGCTTAAAATATTAAGACCAGGCACTCGTACTCGTGATAAACAAAATACCTTTGGCAGCGCCCTCTTCATCGCACATTTTCACCAGTTTTGCACCCCCTCCCGAAAGCACTTAGATATTAATAAACACACGCAAAGTGAATTTCCCTGAGGAGTATTTCTCTTTGATTTTATTTTCTTTTCGAGTCAGTGCTATTTGTTTACTTAGCGTTTTAATTGCACCGAATTAACACATTTTATTTTTTTAATAACCAAACGTTTGTTTACACTAAAAACACCGAACACAAATACAGATACTTTTCGTGTACTATTGTCTTCGGGAAAGGGATACACAGATACAGATCTTTTTTTTCTAATTTTCCCCACGAACAGTTCGATTGAGTGGTTTCCGGTATGGGAACGCATCCACTTGTTGTCAATGGGTGCTCTCTTAGGAATTGACTGAAAAACGGTGTCTGGTCGAAAGCGTGTTCTTAGTATTATGTAAATACGCGGAGACTTAGTATACTTCTTGCCACTAAAAATAGTTCATCATGTGAAGAGGGTGTATACTGTATACTGTATAGCTGCTGTATAGAGATTTTTCGTGTGAATTTTGATTTTTTTGTGGAATAGCTCACCCACGGTAGTGGAGCTGTTACGAGGGTGTAGGTTGAAAGATGTAGATGCAGTATAAAATACGTTTAATTGATACAATGAGTGCGAAATGAGCAATTATGGCAAGTCCATTTACAGGGTATGGTTTATGTCTGGAATAAATTCCGACGCCAATAAAATCCACTTTAATGTAAACGCAGTGCAAATACATTTTGCATATACAGTTGTCTTCGAACAATGAGATGTGTAAACAATGTCGGGTGAGTTTTACTGCTAAATTGATGGTTGTATAAACGTAGGTAAGAAAAGAGGTCAAGGCAAACGGTTGGAGTATAAAGAAAGCCATTTAAAGTGAGGTTAACTACCTAAACACTCGCACGTCATTTTCAAGGCAGTGATTTGACTGACGGGAAGCTCGACAACTTTTGTTCATAAAGAAAAAAAAACAGAGATCGTTTTGATTCCAAGTACATTCCATTTTGGCTCAATCTGATGCAATATCCTTTAGGGCAGTGGTTCCCAACTGGTGGGGCACGGCTCCCAGGGTGGGGCATGGGGATTGTAAAAGGGAGACGTGGACACAATTATTTTGATGCAAAGAATACAATATTGAAGACTTCAATATTTATTACTGTGTGCAGATATTCCCACTCTACTTTTCATACTCTTGAACTTGAACTTTGGAACTTTTTTTTGGGCATGCGATTCTCCAAATCGCCTGAGGGGGGCATGCTGTTGAAAAGGTTGGGAACCACTGCTTTAGGGCAAAAAAATCTGTTTTGTGGCTCACGTAAAATAATTCAAAATCATCATTTGCTACAAATCTTCAACCGGAGAGCACGAGAAGTGGGCATTAAAGAGGATTTAGGTGAAAGCAGTCTGCAATGAGAAAGGCATACCAAACCAATCCACTGATGGACGATGTCAAGACTTTCTTTTACCTGAATAAAATAAAGGGGGATAGCAATAGCTAAGCTAAAATGACTTAACTGCCGAGACGGGTAGGTCCACCACAAATAATACTAACATACTATGGCATATCCTGAAAAAAAGGTCCAGATCGATAGCAACCAGGCGAGCATTTGACATCCCTGCCAAACTTGTCAGAACGACAATGGAAAATGCTCGCTGCTCTATAATACCGAATTCACAAGATCACGAGACGGGGCAGAGAGATCCATCTGTTCGCAGACAATGCTAATAAAGGCGTGAGAATTAGATCACAAATCAGACTCCTAAAGTGTCATGGATATTCAACCCATAAATAACGATATATAAAACGGAAGTAAACACAAGTCCGGCAACCAACATTTCTGCAATCACTTGAAAGCGTTACTCTTTCTGCCGATTGATGAGTACAGTCAAGAAAAACTAGTGAGCTCCTACGAGTATATAAGGCATTCATCATCCCAGTTCTGTTTTTTGGTGCAGAAGAATGAATATTTCCGAAGACGGGAGACCTCCATGGTTGCTTCGAAATCAAATTCTTCCAGTGATTTTCGGTCTTGTTTGCCGTTGGCAATCTTTGGAAAAGAAACGAACTTTACGATCTTTACAGCCACAGCGCCTTGGTCAGAAAAGTTCGCATCAGCCGTCTAAGATGGCGAACACATGCAGATCTAACGTACGCACCAACGCTCCAACCAGAATAGTCTTCGATTCCAACGAGAAAGGACAACGCAGTAAAGGATGACCTCGCCTTATGTGGCATGCACAAGTGGTATAGAACCTCAACCAATTCGGAGGCAGTTAGCCAAAGATTGAAGATTTGTTGTTCGTTAAGGCCCAGGTCCGACCGGACTATAGCGCCACCCGACTAACATAAAGCAAAGAGATGCGAATGGGTTGGAAATGAGTGGAATTTTTTTATTCAAAACGAGTTTTAAAGCAACAATTGTTGTTCTTTTATAGTTACCAAGGAACAACATCGAACGAATCGCGCCAATCGCCTCCGATTGAAATAACTTTCCTATGCCTTTTCTGCAGTTGCCACCGTGGCAGACGTTTTTGAAGAAGTTAATCCCGGAAATTTCTCATATGAAGGGCCTTCGAGACCAACGTATCACTCACATGTGCTCTTGACAACCGCGACGGCATAATTTTTCCGAAATCAAACCTGTACTTCTTACTACAGTTCAGGTGCAGAGGTAGCACCTACCTAAAAGCATTTGCGGGCACTTAACGTTATGCTTTCGCCTGAATACTGTGCTATCCAAAGTAGAAGAACTCGCTCTATTATTAGAACGAAAAATTGCCTATGACGTCTTGCCATTTGTTAACAAAGAGATTTATATTTTTTTTACCTCCATCAGATAATAAACTTACTTATTGCGAGAAGTTTGCATCATAGGGGAATGTTTTCAGTCTCGAAAATCTCATATCACCTGGGTAACCAAAAACAACTAAATTCGTAAAAAAAAAATTAAAGTACCTACGTTCTATGGGCAAAATGTCCAATAGCATCTCCTTGTCAAAAACATATTGTTTCTCTTATTGCTTTGCAAGTGATAGAGAGACCAACAAACCAAACTGCATTAATGTTTTATTCAAAGCACTTCAAATTTGATTATGCTAAATGGATCCGAAAGACGGCACCGGACAGTCTTGGCGTCTGGAGTATTGATTCAAAAGAGCACCCCTCACGTCACGTATTGCCGTAGGTAAATGAGATTCAATTGCTTGACTGCATGCATAATAAAATATTTAAAAAGCCTGCCCAGCATTCCGTTCGTCCAGAGAATCTAAATCCGAGTCGAAGCACTTGGAGCACCACTCGGAATGCTTTTACCCGAAATGGACATTAGTAGTCAATCTCTTAGCCAAGTTAAAGTGATTTATTAGCCAAGCTAATAAGGATATTCGATAATGAGCTCTGCAAAAAGCGTTCTCATTACGTCCTTGGATGTATGGATCTGTATCGAATTAGGTGCACACTGAACCAAAAGCTAATTATGCTGAATTTATTTCTCCGTGAATGGTTATGCCAGGCGCAGGCGAAGAAAGAGCGTCCCTGAGAAGGAATATGCAAACAGACAAATTGTCTAAGATGAGATGAGAAGTAATTGGCTAGACCACAGTTCGGAGTGTGCTTGTGCTTGTCTGGTAATAAAGTACCTTCATCGGGATGATAACTCTTAATTATTGCGTCGTCCGTTGCCATAGAGGCAGATTGATATCCCATCGATTATTTACTCCCAATCGATTTTATTTTTGTGGTGGTAAGGCGCGAAATCTTGGGGTTTTCTTTTTATTTTATATTCTTATTTACACACAGGCACTTTTGCGTTTGTGTTCACTTCAGTTAATGAGCTTGCTTTGTGACATCGCGCATCGATACGAGTGTTTTATTTCGAACGTCTTCATTGACTATGGAAGTGAAATGATCCAGAAAGTAGCGTTTAAATCAGATTAGGGACTTAAGATGTTGTGGTGTTGTCTATTTACGGTATTTTCGTCAAATTCGGCATCAAAGGACAGGGGGGTTTGATGTTTCTAGTGAACAGGGGCCAGATCGTGTGAAAAGTATTTTTTATCAAAGGAAGACTAGACGCATTAGCGTTGGCTTTGATGATGGGGGAAATGAGTTGATGTTAAATAGAGGTACAGACCATCTTACTATAATCGCTGGAAACGATGCTCGACAGCTGAGGAGTCTACGATATATACCTGCAGTATCCAGTGGAGACTTTCGTTATTTTCTGAGCAGCTTAAGCCCAGGTACTTACATTTTTCTAGAGAAACTCTCAATTAACGACTTTCCGATTAGAGTAAGCGATCTTAAATGTAAAGTAAATGACTGTGCCAATGACCTTTGTAACAACCTATTGCGATCCTAGACATATTTAAGACAGAGTTTAAAAATTATTATTAGTTTAGTAAGGTAGCACGTGAAGCAAGGAAGTATGCAGCGAAATGCACAATTTACGGCAAGTTTATTGCAGATAACCTGACAGTCAACCTTACCAAAGCTAATCGAGAAAGCTGATTGATAGCTTAAATTAACCTGTCTTCTGTCTCTATATTAATTTTTCTTTTCGTATTCAAGGAGAATTATTTGACAATTACAGGCCAATGTTGGGAGGAAAAAATGCATTTTCACCAAAAACGCCCCCAAAAAGTAGGCGGGACCGTTTTTCAAAATACCTAAGTTATTCGCCGAGTTTTAAGAAAAATTTCAAAGAAAGTAAGCAGTTCCTAAGTCAATCACAAACAAACATAAAGGCCCCTAAAATTTGTATTACTTGTTTAGAGGGTTTTTTTTTTTGTAAAAACTTTGAGATAATGTTTTTACGCATTGTGATATAAATGAGACTGAGGAAAAGGTGTGGGTCACCCATTCATCTATCTGATTATTTCCATGGCCTCATCAAAATCGGGAAGCAACACTGCCTAAAATATTGACAGCAAAAGTAAGTACAAGGTGGCGCAAAATGAATAACCCTTTCGGAGATGTTATAATTTTTGCAAATGTTTTGTACGTCAATCATGTTTGACATTTGTGAACAACAGCAGCAGTATAAAACAGCAAGCAATGAAGCGCTTTACTCTGCAAGAGCGTGGAGTAATTGTGTCGATTTTTTTGACCAAAATGGGTCGGTGTTGTTAGCGCAGCGTGGATTTCGAAAAATCAAGCGCATTTCCACTTAAGCGGTTATGTCAATTAGCAAAATCTGCTTTTATGAAGCACTGAAAATCCGCGAGTGTTGCACGGAGGAGAGATGTAATGGCACTGTGTGGTGCGGCGTTCTCGCTGAAGGAGTGATTTGGCTGTATTTTTATTTGAGAACGCCATCGGCAATACGGCCACTAATAAAAGACTTCTTACTGCCGGAATTGAATGAGCGGGGCTTGGTGAATATATGGCTTCAACAAGACGGTACTACCGCACATATAGCACGAGCCACAATGGATATTGTGATGGAAGCGTTTCCAGGTTTCCTGGTCTCGTAAACTTTGGCGATTTGGCATGGCCAGCAAGATCTCCCTCTTCTTCTTTCTTTGGGCTACTTGAAGTCTCGTGTTTATGCCAACAAGCTTCGCAGCTCTTAAGGAAAATATTCGACAGGAATGCAAACAGTTATCACTGGAAATCTTGCGGAAAGTCATGAAAAATGCAAAAACGGTCACAAATGTATGTCAACACTTTCTTCTTTCTTTCATCAAAGGAATATTTCCATCACTCACCACTTCTTTTTTTGTTTAGAAAAAAAGTAATTCAAAAACAAATTTGGATGATTAATTTTGAGCCACCCTGTTGTTTCGCCTCTACCAAAACTCTTAACCACACCCAAGCATTCTTTACGCACATTACGAAAGATATTAATGACTCTTTCGCGTGTTACTATAGATATCTCGCGAAATAACTTTGTGATCTAAAAGTACTCGTACTTACACTAAGCGAGTCCTTTTCCATCTATTCCACTTCATTTAACCCAAATACCTACTCATCGTGCTGAATAATAAAATGCAAAGCAAATGGCTAGAATTCAATTTATCATCCGATGCCAACATTACTTCTGAACGGAAATGAATTTATCATTCCAAAAGGAAAAATCAAAGTATGTACTATCTGGAAATTGCATTTTTTTCAATGAGAAAGAAACCTCAACCATAAATCTTCTGTCTGAGTGGAATCTTTGTGTTCTTCCTAATTTAATGATGAGTTTCTTGCTGTGTATTTATTTTCTTTATTCATATTTTCCCATTGAAAATGAAAATGTCCCTCTTTATGGGTATATAGCATGAAAGGGGTTTTTTTTTTTCTTTCTCTTTTAAATATTAACTAGCTGCACCCGCCCGGCTTCGCCCGTGTAAAATGTGGTTTCAGAACAGTTGATGGAAAAATAAAAAAAAAATAAATTTACTGTCTTCTAGGGGACACAAAAATGTATTTCTTTTGATAATCGCTGGAAGGAATAATCAAAAAATCATCGAAAGACATTGTAGAGGTATAAAGTGAGGAAGCCTTCTTCAATAGTGAGGACTTGAACCCGATCTAAAAAAAACTCCCGAAAACTGAGTCTGAGTGGGCAATGAAAATGAAAGAAGATAATTTTATAAACATTATACTCACTTTTTTTTTATTAATGTAACACTTCTTTGTATACTATGTTAGCGGTTTTGTTTCTATCGGCTAAGATAGTGATATTTCCTGCATTTATTACCCTGGAGCACGCTACATATAACTGCCCGTGTGTGAAGCAATTCTTTCTTAAATCAACTCCCGCTTTTCTTAAAGTTTGACCCTGTGACTTATTGATTGTCATGGCAGAACAAACATTAATAGGAAATTAAATCCATTTAAACTGAAATGAATAACTGCTGGGAATTATTTGTAGGTATCTATATATATAAAAGGGTGCAATTGAAATTTTGAATACAACTGGAAAAACAAAACACTTAACGATCTAACAAAACAATAATAATAATAGCAAATTTAAAAATTTTATTTGAAATTAATTTGACTTTCTTTCAAATGTTGTTTTATTTTTCTTTCTTGATTTACAAAAGGGTACAACTTCTTTATCAGTACATTAGTTAATTCATTGCCCTCCTCCGTGACCACACAGCCCAAATTATCAAATCACAAAGAACATATACTGTGCTATCAAATGGAATGACCGCCTACAGCGCCACCTGTTGAGAATTTTTCAATTTTTATTTTTTCCTAAACCTTCGCGGAGCAATTACGAACAAATCCGCAGAAGGAAGTATCCAATTTGGTCCAGTAGTTTTCGAGTTTTAAGCATCCGAACAAACCAAGATCCATTTTTATATATATAGATTAAGGTCTGACCTTAGACCCTTTGAATGAAATTGTACAATTGCTGTCCTACAGGCCCCAGCTCTTTCATTTAAATGTATGAAAGAAATGGGGAATTCGTACACTCAAATCTAAATACCCTTTGAGGCGGGTTCCAGCTGAGAGGTACTTTTTTTCTTGCTTTGCATTTTTTTCTACCTACCGAAAATGTTAAAGCGTTTCAAACGCTTTCGAAATATGCGGTTCTTCTTTAAGTTCAGTCGACATAAGTCTGGTAAAATAATAAATAAATTGAATTGAAAAATGAATTAAAGAACATGAAATGTGAACATCTTTTGCATGAAATTTCAAAAACTGTTATTTTAAGCTCTTGCAGAATTGTGAGGAAATTTCTACAGCAACCGTAGCAATAGTACCGACATGACTTGCACCCGATGCTGCTGTCGTATTCGGTGAAAATGGACCCCTTTCCTCTAAACACTTCTTTAATACAATTTAGGCCGAATGACCCATAAAGTGCATCCGGTTTTAAGAAAGTGCGGCATACAGTAAAAATTGGATTAGAATCACGTCTTCTTGCATGGTTATATGAGAGAGGGTTTTGAGTCTAAGATGACTCACCTGAAGAAAGAGTTATCGGCAAGATCGAGTTTTTCTTAGATTTTTTTGCGCCGAAACTCATAAAATGTCCTATAATTGTGAAACTAGACCAAGTCTTCCACTTCTTCGAAGATCATCATGATACTTTGTCACCGAGATAGAGAGGCAACTCTTTCTGGATGACAGGAGGTATTGCAAACACACAACAGGCAGCTATAAAGTCGCTTTCTCCGGATAAAGTTATAGGTAGCAGTTAACCAAAATTTTAAAAAGATGTTCCTCTATTATGTTGGTTTTTGAGTTTCATACAATTTCGACAAGAAATTGTTGAAGCCCGAAGAACACTTCAAAATGTTTAATGGTGACCTAGCTTTTTAACGGGGGCAGTTCGATTCTTACATCGCCTTCCTGCATAGACGAACGAGTGGGGGGCGTAGCTTTGCATACTTCTATGACCGTAAAACCAAAGATGCCCTCCATTACAATTTTGTAACTTAAGCCACACAATTTACCTAGTTGAGGTGAGGGCTGCTTTTAAGGAAGTTTACGACGTCTTACCTAAGAGTCCCTCAAACCACAAATTTGCGTTCTCGCTATCTAACACCATGCGTAACCTTTTTGAAAGTATATTCAATACTTGACTTTTTAACATAATTATAACAACTCAGCAAGCTGTCAGTGGGGCATTTCACAAAGTTGAGACCGCAATTAAGATATCGCAACCCGCTGCGATTTACTACTCCCCGGTAGCAAAATAGTGCAGAGGTTGTTAAATACAGCTGAACTCCGGAAATAGTGGCCGGAAGAGGAAAAATGTTATCAACTCAAACTATGCCAAGCAATGGAACAAGTAACACTCGAATCAATAGTAGCAAAATCTACAACCACAACACAGGAAATTGTATCAAATTAGAATATGGGAACTGTTTGGGATGACGCCTGCCAATCCCCAGCACTTTTCAATGGAAAAGTAAGTTTATTGTGTTCAAAACGATTGGACTGTAACAAATTTAGCCAAATAACTCTTTAACAGGCTGCTAACTAACGCAGCAATCGAGTTATGGAACGAACTCTGAAGAACTTCGGGACAAAAACTTAAGCGCAAAAGGCTCGTCATCTTTGTGTAAGACCACCTATCGACGATTCTGGTGACCAAGAATCTGTTTGTTCTTAACCTTACAAACTGTTCGACTAAAATTCCAGCTGAAACCTCCAAAGATCTGTTCGTATCAAGTTCTTTTTACCGTCAATACCCCAGCTGTAAACTTTTAGCCCCTTTCAGTCCGGCATTACCAACGATTTTCGGACCACCCTCCAAGACACAACAATTTTCGTTGACTCCCACCGCCATTCCCCTTCGAAGCGACACACTGCAAAAAATACATTTCCTAAGCATCTGTCAAAAGAACGCCAACTTCGCACGTTTCCATACCGATTCAGTTTTTTAAATCAAATTATATTTTCATTACAATCACCAGCACAAAATGTATCACCATGAACAACAGTCCCATCAGCAAACCGCTTGCCTTTTGTCAACATTTAAATATAATCCGATATTGCAAAGCACCGCAAATAGATAATACTGAAAACTGTTTAAAAGAAAATAACTGCATTCGATCCTATTAAGATATATATACGTAAGTAAATCATTTCCGTCAGCCCGCATTTATCCATCCATTGTCAGATTCACTGTCATCCCACCCCAAGCGCTCGACAACACACGACCGACTTTAATCACAGCTTATTAAAAGTTATATCATCGTGAAAGCAATAAATATGCTTGCAAACCACCCTGTCAACACATACAAGCAAAAGGGGGGATACTTCACAAAGAAAGCGAAAAAGAAAAAAAAACCACAAGAACACTATAAGCCTCTTACAGGGCGAAAAAAAAGTGAACAGAAACCAAGTACACAGCGAAGGTAACAATACCAGTGCGGGCGGTGGAGTGGGTCTAATGGAATATGCCTGTAAATAGCACTTTGTCTGTAGTCTGCGTCTGAAACTGTATATCCAGTGGCAGCAGTTCTGTGTTCTTCGGCCAAGGCGCACCGCTCTTAAGTGGATATTTTATCGGAACAGAAGGCGATTAATTCACTTTGACCCGCTTTAGTAACTAATAATTTCCGCGTGCTATACATAACTGCTTTGCTTCGCCACCCTCCCACAGCGAGCTAAATTAAGGACATGGCTGTTGGTAGAATCCCAGCTAGCAGTCTTTAATGGCTCTGTGAAGTTTAATTCTCACCTGCCATTGGCAGTCGTTTCCGACGTGAATAGGTTAAATTTATTTGTTTAACTTCAGTTTGACTGGCGCACACATCCATCCACGCATGTATGTAGTTGGAATAGCAAACAAAAGTTGGTCATCCCTGCGCCACTTCTTGCATTTTGGTTGTTGGCTCTTGGTTCCTGGTTCTGCCGATGGATACACGTTCTTTCAATAGCGTTTGAAATTATTTATTTGCCCAGAGCACACCGCGCCAGGATGCCAGCCAACAACGCCACCAACTAATGGCGGCATAGTGAATGTGTGTGGACAGGCTGAGGCCAAACAACGTCATAGTTGTTGTTTTACGGTTAGACAAACATCGAAATTGTCAAATTTATTTACTTGGGAAATTTTAAAGACCAACTTATTGAACCGGGCAATGGGAGTATGTGTGAACCGGGGTTCAACCATAAATTCAAAAGTTTAATTGGGGGGGTTGCCTTTCGGGGCAACCATACGAAATAGTTGGGAAAGCTGTTTTGCAGGGCTTTTGTATGTTCGTTGTGTGGCATGGGGACTTTCATCTGCATGCGAGAACAATTAATGATGTTTGCGAAGCCATCGGCATCGTTTCAACTCGAGGCTATACTCTGATTCGAAGAACTAACATAACAACAATGGAAATGAAATTTATTTTGAAATTTTAATAGGGCACAGTGTGCAGCCCCTTTCGGAACGTGTTACGGACGCAACCGCATTGTGTGACATAACGTGTGCTGGGACACGGACAATAGTTCATCACTGAGGCACTTCCTTTCTGTCGATTGATTCATGACACGTTCTCTAATGAAGAACCTGCTGTTACAAGTTACAACTTACAAGTATTTGTGGCTTGTCCTCTCAAACAAATGCTTGTCATCCAGGAAGAGGAAATCTACCCGAGTGCTTGCTTATGTAGCGGAAGTGGAATCTGCTCACGTAAATATAGGTACAACAAATCCTTCGTGAAGTTTTTTCTTCTCCGTCTTTTGAATTTTTTTTCCCCAAATCATTTCCGTAAAATGCTTTCATTTCAGATACAATCGCAGAAGTAGAACCGAATGCCTCCTACAATGCACGATATTGTGGATTGTGGATAAGGAATGCGACAGTCGACAGTGACACAATTTATGTCGGCGTAAGTCGTCAAGTGACTGATTTTGGTGGGGACTTTACTTAAACTCAAATTGAGCTGACGTGTAATATGTTTTAAAATGTTGGCTTTCGAAGCGAATGCAAATTGGGTTTGACAAGGGGAACGACTTTAAAACTGACAGTACTTTGACAGTGGAAGCTTTCGCTGAGAAAAACATGTTAAGTCATAAATGGCCAAATTTTATACGTGTAATGGCAAGCAGGAAGTTTTGACCCTGCATATGTGGACTTTGCTTGTTAAGAGACTTGCGTTAGAGCTGTGATTAGAAAATCCTATACTAAAGCGGAAAGCAATCGATGCATTGTGATGTTTACTTTAATATTCGTTCGAAGCTTAGCTTGTGTCAAATTAAACCAGTTGTTAACTTCCGGAGTTCAAAGTACCCGCGAAAACAAAATAAAATCTTGTCTAAAGCGAGTGTTTAAAGTACTCATCGTATTGAATTGGTATATATTATAACCACTTCGGCTTGCACCGGAATAATAATGTGCACGGCTGGGTAGCAAGAAACTACCTCGCTCATTACACGTTTGTTTGAATTGACGCAACAGGTTTAAAAAAAACATTAATTTAAATACTGAAATGCAGTTTCCGAAATGCGAACAATTTGCTTGAATTATAGTTTATTTAAGATTCTATTGGCTTCTGTCGTCTGTCCTCTTAGGGACGTTGATATTACCTCAATTAAGCATTTTTGTGAGAGCTTTAGAACTTTTCCACTTGTTTACTCTCACAAAAGTGCAGGCAAATATAGGCTTACGCACTATATTGTTTTGATACCACCCTTCAACTTGGAGTGTCCTTTATGGGGAGTGTCCTTAAGGGAGTGAAAGATTCTTCGAGCTGAATTATTAACATCCATATCCTTTGTACTGAGCAATGTAAAGTCCATCTTCATCTATGTTCTTCGATTAAAACCGAATCGAAGATCGAACTGAACACTTTTCTGTCATAATAACTGAATGCATTTTCATTTGCTGTCAGTTTTTGTATTTTATTAACTCATGGAACCACCTTTGCCAATACTGGCGTAAAAAATCATAAATACATTTCCATTGTCATGTTTTATTGAACGCCTGTCTCAGTGACGCAGTCTACGTTTGCACTCTACTTGACAGTAGCAATTATGACACATTTCTGGTAATTTTTCTGTCACTTCGCTACTAAAATGAGCACGCATGAGGTCTTAAATCGACGCTGAGCTGTTGGCGTAGACCTTATCTTTCACGTGGCCCCAAAGGAAGAAGTCGCAAGGTGTTAAATCACAAGATTTCATTGGTCAATTGTGATCACCCCTTCGAGAGATAACACGGTCCGGAAACTTTTCCCGTAAAAGATCAATGGTTTCGTTGCTTGTGTGGAACATAGCGCCGTCTTGTTGGAAGTAAACGTTGTCCAGATCAATACCATCCAACTCCGACCATAAAAATGGTTTGTGGAATGCCCAATTCCAAAGAACGACGAGGAATGGACAAACCTGGGTTTTCTTCAACACGTTGGGCTACAGCAGCAATATTCTCAGTTATTCTTGAGCGACGTGCACGGGTTTTGTTCTTCACATCAATAACTTGTCCCAACAGCTCAAATTTTTCCACCAATTTCTGTATTGCGGTCCGACAAGGTGCTTCACGACGACCGAAAAATGCTTTAGTTTTGCGAACTGTGACTGCAAGATTTTCACCATTTTTGTAGTGGATTTTAATAATTTCAATGCGTTGTTGAAGCATGTATCGTTTCAATTTTTAGTAATGGCGTAGTTTCTACTTGTCAAATGTCAAAGAATAAAAGCTTCAACAGTGACAGCTACCGAAATAGCGGGTCATTCACAATAACGCCTCTTATTGGTCAACCCTATAGTTTTCTGTTTGTGGGTATTTTGTACATTTTGCCAAAGGATTGTATTTTATTTTTTTTATTTAATATTGTCGTCTTTAAAAGAATGTGATCAGAATAAGTTTGCCTAGATAAAAAAAAGCAGGTTTGTTCTTCATATTTGAGTAAGATCCAAGATTGTTCAAAGTCCATGTCAGCTTAGAGGTTTCTCTCATTGAAAATGTCGGACTAATATCGTATCTTTGGTTGTTCGAATGTTTTTTCCTTTTGATCGACGTTTGAAGTGGTTAAAAGGGAAACAAACTATAAGCAACCTATCTTTGCATTGGCTCGGGTGAATAAATTCAAAATAGCGTCAGCGTTGGAACTTTCAGTGCTCTGCATTCTACTCGTACCAAGTATAGTTAAATCTAAATATATAACTGAGGAGAAGTTTCAACCCAAGCTTCACGAAATGCTTCAACAAATGTTGACCCTATCATCATGAGCACTACATCTTCACTAATAACTTAATTTGTAAATATAACTAAAACCGTGACCTCCGAAAACTGACAGTTAACACGGAGAAACCCATGTCCCTGCGGATTACAAGGAAATATATTTTTCGGGAAGCACTTCTCCTGAAATTCATCCATCCCCCGTCGAGGGATTTAATATGCGAAAGCCAAAGAATAAGTTGTTTACCCGAGGATTTCTCTTCAAGTCTCAAGCGTTGTCCCCATAACACGAAGCTGTCCTTTACACATCTTGCTCGTTTTTTTGTTAAAAAATTAATTCCACCTTATTTCATGGTTGCCATTGTCTTCTTTTAATAAACCGTTCAAGTCCTAAAAGTTAAGCTCTTGGAATATTTTTTTTCTTTCCAACTTTTTTAATAAATCATTTTTCCTGTTTCCTGGCATGTGTTGTGTGTCTTTGGATCCTCCCAGGAGACTTCCTATCACAAATGGATATTCAAGAGAAAACCTGCCCAACAACTGTTCCTTACGAGTTGATTTGAAGCACCATAGGCATAAGGGCCACCCGTTCGCAATGATGATGCATTTCCAAAGTTTGCACACAACTACAACAATTGATATCCTTTCGTGTAGAAATTTGCATTTCAGTTCACACAAGTCATTAGTTAGAATCCAATTTGATAGTGTATAAAACAAGACGTGACATCAACTAAATACAAGAGTCCTGGTAGCTGTCATTAACCATCATGGTTGGGCTATTATAGTAAATCGTTCACGCAATTGGTAAATATCATTCCCAATCGTTTCGGATTGTCATGATCATCGTGCATTAATGGAACTCATTGAAGAATCATTAATCTTGAACGGTGTCGTCTGAAGATGTTTGGTTTGGAGAGCGAAAAATTGTGGTTTAACCCAAAATGATTAAGAGACTGAGACTGACATTCGAAATTGATTTCCAAGTTTTTCTTTCTATAATAAAGTTCGGGCCATTGCTTGTATTTGAAAGTGAAATTGACTATCCATCGATTTACAAATTGGGGGAACTCTGTGTGAGGAGACGATGAGGTGGGCCACTGTCATGGGAAATATAAGTTCAGGCGATACAAACACGTGCGGAGTTTTTTCTTTTAATTTGATGTTGGACTGAGAGGGAAATATATTATTTTATTTTCAATTATAAGTCAGGATAAAATTTCGAAACCAAACTGCTGAGTTGTGTTTATGGAGAAACATGTCAAGCTGCTCGTCATGAAGCCCTGCTGACTGAACATAGGGGACGCCATTTTAATAAGTGTAGTAAATTTGCTACTCATATAGACACAAGGCTACAACGAATTTAAGTATACCTAGATTTTGGCAACATAAATATTGCTTTCTTTATGTACACTATACCAATACCAGGTCTAGAGCATGAGAGGAAATTCAATCAAAGGAAAGAGGTTCGAAAATGTGTCCAGAAGAAAAACGAGCATGTTAATGCTAAGTGTAGCGACCATTGTACTTAAATCTAAACGGGAAAATATTTACTTGGAATTGGAAAGAATGTTGCAGACTATTAGGTGGCAATGGCCAATGATGTACAGGATGCGACGGCCTACTGTCGAAAAGTATGGGCTTTGCAATCTGATCTTGTAATTTCATGGACCACACAAACTTTCTACGTAGGTTAAATCAAAGTCAAAATATACATATATATTTGCACAGCTTATTTTAGACAAATGTTGCCTGAAAATTAAAAAAAAAAAATTTAATTAAAAAATGAACCAGATTGGCGTTTAGAATAACGTAAATAGAAAAAAATTTCTCAGTAGTTTATCATTTCGAACAGTTTCGAAAAATATGTCAGAAAACGCAAAAACTCTTCTAAAACACAGTTCACAGAACTCGACGGGAAAATGTGTCAAAAACGCTTCTAATTCACTGTCCAAAAATACATGGGAAAACACGTTGAAAAATAAGTCAAAAAGCTCTACAAAAACCCCTTAAAAATGCTTTGAAAAATGTGACAAAAATGCGTCCCAAAATATTTCAAAAATCGTCGAAAAATAAGTCAAAAAGCCCAAAAAGCCCAAAACCATTTAAAAACTCTTCGAAAAATGTCACATAAATACGTCATAAGAGACTTAAAAAACGCGTCAAAAACGATCCCATAAAAGCGTCAAAAAGGTGTTAAGAACCGCATTTAAACCCCCATCCAATACACGTCCGATATCGAGTCAAAAATATGCCAAGGGTTCCAAAAACACTTGAAAAACACAGTCTGAGAACTCGTCGGAAAATGTGTCAAAAATGCATCTCAAACGTTGCCCAAAATATATGTGGAAAAACGGGTCAAAAGCTTCACCAAAATCTCTTTAGAAACGCATCAAAAAAGTGTCCGAAAACACTTCCAAAATACTTCAAATATGCGTCAAAAAACATGCCAAAAATCGCTTCCACAAACCTGTCGACGAAAAGCGTCTAAAAAAAAAAGCAGGCCCTGCCTTTGACGTTTTCACATTTTATAAAAACTTCGCTCCTTCTGTGGTAGCGATTTTTAGGGCTCCCTTTGGAATAATATTCTATTCCGAAACTTTTTCTTGAACGCTTCGAGTATTTATTGAGTAGGTATATGCGAACTACGACTGTATATTTCTCTACTCTATTTGGCAAAAAAAAAAAGATGTGTTCTTAACCGCAATAATACTGGCGATTGCATACGGGAGCCTTAAAGCCTCGTCAATAACATTATTTGTACAACAGACGTTGTTATTCAGCTCTTTGCAAAGATTCCCAAAACAAATGCATTTCTTAGCCTTGATTGCTTTTTTAAAACGCATTCTCGCTTCTCAGAAGCAATTGGTGGTCGGAGCCGGAGAGCGCTGTGTATTTTCTTTCGCCTGCGGTGTGACCAGCCGATATGAGTTTCGCAATATCAAGGCCTCACTTGCGGTCGGTGGTTTTTCGTTCCAAACCTGAGCATTTTTATGCATGCATTATCGCCTGCCGATGACAGTTTTTCGTCGAAATTGCGACCTCTCTACCACATCTGCGCTACTTCTCATTAACTCACTATCTTCAGCAACACACAAACACCCTCCGCATATAATTCCTTTCGGTTGATGAGAAAACCATACCCGCAATATTAAGCACTGACGAGGCTTACCCGTGATATTTAATTTACTCCTTCCTTGAGTACTATTTAGTATTTAGACCAAAGAACTCCCGCCGTGTGAGACTGCTACGAACCGCAGCTAAATGACAAACTATATGTACGGCATGATAAACCTACCAGCATGAAGCGACTTTCAAATTTCATCCAAAGTGACATTAACTGTGCAGTGCTTCTCTAATGTCGCACCAAGTGCAAGCACTTTCCCGTTGGCTCGTATCTCTCTGGTGTGATAAATCGGTTCAAGTGCGTTTAAAATTAACCACCCCCCAACTTATATTTAAATATTTTTCGTCCTCAACGTGTGCACATTTGAATGGCACCATTCGTACCTATTTTCTATGTCAAGCTTGTTACCTTTCTCATTTATTCAAATGTACTGCAGGAACTCTGCTGCTTATGAACAGAGATATAGAAATTCATTGTTGCCGGCAGTGTTCTGTTAAACAAACGGCAGTCATGCATGTGATTAATTTAGTTCATATGTTGGTTTTGGTTCGGCTCCAAAGAAATTCGCTAATGCAATCGGAATGAGCAGAAATCAATGTGATGCTTCGTGGCCCGTTCTAGTACACTTGATATGGCATTAAAAATTAAGATTTAAATTATAGCCCAGGAACTGAAGTCTGTCCAAACTTCTGCAAAAATCAATTATGCAGCTAATGCAGCATTCATGTCGCTATCGGGTAGTGCTATGGTGTGCGGAAATGCGAAAATGGTTCTTTGAAATTTGTCCAGCTTTGCTATAATAAAATTAGTTGCCTGAACGTCAGTTGCATTAATAATGTCCATGCTCGAATATAGGATTATTTGATAACTTTTGACGTATGTGACTCGAAGGTAGAGCGAAATGTGCTTCTATCATACCTGAATCCCAGTATCAGTTGCAAAATAAAGTGCCTAGTTAATTAAAGTAAGCAAATTTTTAGCTGTAAAAAAAATATGAAAAAATTTATCTGCTACTTTGGGTGTATACAGTCGAAATGTGTCGTTGGAAAGCGCAACTGCAGCTGTTTATTCTTGGAATACAATTCTGGATTGACTTTATTATTGGTACCAACACTGTGTGGCTCGTAGGTAGGTAAAAGGTAGGTAAGTTGATGCTTGTGTTCCAACGACGGAACATATCCTTTTGATATCTGCTGGAAATCAAAACTTAACCGCCTTTTGTTTTTGGACCATCTATAGGTTAAGGTCGGGAGGAATTGACATCAGTACTTTTCTGAAAAACTAAGACTTTGGCAGCACTTATGATGAGAAAACAAAGCTAGTAACGATTGGTTTTAGTGTTAAATAAACAATCAATGTGAGTTAGGAGATAAGCGAAGTGGACGTCTTTTTTATTTTTGTGCCCATTTCATCCAACTTTTATGGTAAGCAATCTAACTGTAATATTTCAATTATGAAGCTTTTGACATTGAAAGTGGAATGTAGTGCACCTTCATTCGTTTTAAAATCACTAATAAATAATAGTTTATCCTGAGCCCCATTACAAAAGTTTTTTTTTGTATTAGTCCCAAAAGTAATCAAAAAGGAGGATTTGACATTTTTACTGAAGATTGAATTGACAAAGTGTCAAATCCTCTTTATGAGTCCAAATGAAATTTGTGTGGTAAAACAACTTCTTCCTTTTTTTTTAGAATGTAAAAATTACAAATATTTACAAGAAAAACAAATTCAAACCGCAACATCGATGAAACAAGTGTTGACAATGCTATTAAAGACATTCAAAACAAAACAGAGTCGATAAGTAGTTGGTATTAAACGTACCACTTGAATATTAAGACTCAAAAAAAAAATAGGAAGGCCAAAAAATTAACACTCAATTCCGTAAAAAATATTCGAATAAACAAGTTCTCATAGGCAGATGGCAAATCCAATCCATCCTTCTTCGTGGTAGGAGTAATTGACACTTTGTAAGGTTTTGGAAAAAAACCTTACAGCTCTTTTAAAAATATTTATATCGATTAACCATTAACGTTTTTATATTGCTTAAATGATATTGTAAATAATGTAAATTTTGAAAATTTTAAATTGTATTTGGATTTTAAGATATTTCCAAAAGTTCGTTAACGTGTCAAAACCTCCCGACCTTACCCTGTAGGTTTTTTTAGGTTTTTCACGAGTCTACGGAGCTCTTAAAGCCCTTTTAGATTCAAATCATTCATTTCGTCCTATAGGATTAACTGCGGAGAAAAGGACTGGGGTCAGATTCTGTAAGGCGAAAACGTTGAAACGTGCGCACAAATGATTTGCTCTAAGTTGCAGAAGTAAATCGTTCGTGCATACGAAAACATTTGAACGTTTCGCCTACAGAATGCCAACTCAGCTTTTTTTTAACTAGAACTGCCCAGGTCATAAGTAAGTAACGCAGGAGCTCTTAAAGATCACCATTTCTCAGATGCTCCAGTTTATCAAAGAAGCATTTGTTGACAACTTTAAGTTTGTTTTAAGTCCTACACTAACTATGTGGCGAAAAAATTCAATTTCTTCAACGTCGCTGCAGCTTCTGGAGAACAACTGACAAACATCCGAGAGTATGCCTGTCATAAAAGAGCTTAATTAACTGTTTGGACTCGATATCAAATTGTAGATCCCTTGCGTTCGTTCCAAAAATTAACTCAAACTTAATGCTTTTTAAGGAGCTATACCCAGGGTCCCTACGGAACTGTTGCACCAACTATTATTTATTAATTTTTTTTATTTCTTGCATTAGCTTCCCACGACATTTATGGAAATATTTTTACCATCTAAGGGGCTTGGAGCTAAGCATATTTTTCTGCTGATTTCGACTGAATCTTTCAGGTCCTAGAGCTTCGCTAAAGGTGCCTGGCCATGCGCCGGTCTATAGGGCTATTTCCCCCTGTTTTGCAACTACGTTGTCTTTGCATTCGCTTCTATTAGGAATTCTTGTAAGACTTGGTTGGTTGGTTATCTGTAGCTGTTTTCTTTTTCTACCGAGCTCTATTAGTTGCTCATAGTATTCCGCAATATATGAAACGAACATACTTGTTATCGTTGGTGGAAATAAAAGGCGGTTTGCGCCTCTTTCCTTCGGCTTCGGGAATAAAGGAAAGCGGAAAAAAATGGCTGACCATGGGAAGAAGTGTAAGACAGCGATCAGGTAGTTAGTTATCAGTCACTAGATGGCGCGCCTACATTAGTGGGTTTTACATAATACTGACGAGCTGACCAGGCCCAATCTCCACTACTAACTTGCGGAATTAGTTCACATTTCACTAGGAGCAGTTGTAACGGAAGTTGGTCCTATTAAGAGAGATTGAAGCGATCTTATGCTCTCCCAGTTGTTCTAGGATCACAGGAAATCCTGTAGGAATCAACGGGACACTTGATAGGGTGTTCAGTAGATGCTGTGCTGTAGGCATGCTTGCTTAAAGCGCGGAACTAACTCGTCGAAATGGGTGGGTTCTTGCACAGGTCTCTGAACAACCGTACGTAAATTCCATGCCTAATGAAAACGTTTAAATAATTTACTAAAGAAGAAAAAAAATACTGAAACTAAAAAAAAAGAGAGACGTTGAAGAAGATAGAAATCCAAAGTTGAGAAACCGAAAGGTGGAGTTGGTTTCTCTCGAGTGTGACCCTCCCTCTTCCACTATCCTTAAAAGAATAGGGGCTACCTAGGCTACCGCTACACTCACATACATATTTGCGATAACCCCTTATGTGTACGCAAACGATGTATTAAGCTTCGTTCACGCCATCGTCGCTACGCATCTTTTAGACACTCACCTTCCCACAGACACAAAACAACACTATTCACACGACATAGCAAAATTAAGTTTCCTTAAACTTTAATGAAAATAAAATTCAGGTTATGTCTCTGTTTCATAACACAATTAGATTTTTATTTTAAGAACTCAAATAAAAAAGTTACTTTATCCTACTAAATTTATAATAATACTTGGTTATGTAATTTACCATCATCCCAAACGCCACTAAAAATAAATCTCTTCTAACATCCTAATTGTTCTAATACACTTTCGTAAAAATAAAAAAAGAAGAGGAGTAAAGTACGTTTCTTCTACGTACCACAAAAAACATCAAAAAAAAAACATTGATTTATGCACTCAGGTGTCAGGTGCATATTTTTTGCACAACACTATAAATATATATATATATATATATACATATAGATTTCGAGAGATATTCGAATCAAACCACCATTGTCGGGTCTCTTTTCGTCTCTCTTCCACTGTAAATCTTACTCAGGTAGACTCTCTGGATTTCTCCACAGTTCTTCTCTGAGCTCGATTCCTAGTGTTAACGCTAGCATCTGTTTATGGGAGATCTGTTTTATCGACTGGGCCTCGACCCAATGATGTCCCAAGATCCTCATTCTTCTGCTAGCCAACGCCGGACATTGACACAGTATGTGTGCCACTGTCTCAGATTCCTCCAGGCATAGTTTACAAGTATCATCCTCTCTAAGGCCCATTTTCCTTAAGTGATACCCGAAATTACCATGTCATGTAGACAAAGCCACCACCCATTTCAATGTTCCTCGACTCATACTTAGAACCTTTCTTTGAGTGGAGCAGGTCGGCCACTTTATTGCCATTTTAGCTTGTCTACATTGTTCCACGGTTGACCACCTTCTCAGGTGTTCTGCCGTGATCCATTTGTGAATCAGCTGTTCTACCATTCCTCTGCCAATTGAAGAGAATGGTTCTGGTCCCAACAACTTTTTAAGTTGACCCCTGTTTTGCAAGGGAGTCCGCCTTTTCATTGCCTTCGATCCCTATGTGTCCTCGTACCCAAGTCAGTGTTACTTCATTTTTAGATGAACACTTATTGAGCTTAAGTACACATTTCAGTGCCAATGATGTTGTGATGCTTGTTTGCTCCATGCATCTGATCACCGCCTGATTGTCCAGTGCTATTAGGATATTTCTTCCTTCCACCTGACCCTCAAGCAAGAAGTCCAACGCATGAAGCAAAGCAATCATCTCAGCCTGGTATACTGAAGTGTATTTCCCGAGGTTAATGTGACGGGCAAGTTCCAGCTCTTCTGAATAGATACCGGCCCCCGCTCTGCCATCCATCATGGATTCATCCGTGAAAATCACTATTTCACCATTTCTTTTTTCTGGAAGTAATCCGTTCTCAATACGAGTTTTGTGATTTCTTTCCATAATACGCACCCTTGTTATTCGATCCATAGGCATGTTTAGCTCCCTAATCTCGTTTTTGACAAGTTCCAGGATCTTCCTATGTCCATAGATCGTACCACGATTGTGCCATTTCGCATCTCGATGCAAGCGAAGTGCCGTTTGGGCCGCTGCTTTCTTAATAAATAAGTCTAGCGGTAAGATTCCCATGATGACTTCCAATGCGCATGTTGGGGTTGTACGTATTGCACCTGTAATTCCTATACATGCTAAGCGTTGAACCCTATCCAGGTGCTTCCTCACAGTTTTCTGAGAGGCTTTCGCCCACCATACAACCGAGGCGTACGTGATAATGGGTCTAGTTATCATCGTATACATCCAGTATGCTGACCTAGGTGAGAGTCCCCACCTCTGTCCACATACACGTTACATTGATGTAGTACCCTTTTTGCCTTCCGGACCTTCTCCTCAACATGGTAGTTCCAAGTAAGTCCAGTATCTAAATAAACTCCCAGATACTTAACCTTCTTAGTCATTCTTAGTTCCGATCCGAAAAGTGTTAAGGGCCGAAATTTCAGATTTTTCCTCTTCCTAGTGAAGACTATTAGATCTGTTTTCCCCGCATTAATGGAGAGTCCTTGTTCCAGACACCACCGCTCAACCACTCTGAGTGCGTTCCTCATGATATCTGCGGTGACGTCCATGAATTTGCCTCTGGCCATTATTGCTATGTCATCGGCATATCCCACTGTGTGAATGCCAGTTGCCTCAAGTCTGTCAAGAAGAGAGTCCACAGTGATATTCCACAGTGTAGGTGAGAGAACACCTCCTTGTGGGCAACCTCTGCTAACCCTTCCTCTGAGTTTCAAGGTTCCCGTCTGAATATTTATCGCCCTTGTATTTAACATATTGTCCACCCATCTTACTACAAGTGGGTTAACCCTACGTTTTTCTAAGGCTTGTTTCAGACTTTCAAAGCATATCTTATCGAAGGCACCTTCAATGTCCATTATAGTGGTCATTGCAATGCCCCGGTATTTAGCTCTTCCTCGGCAACGCGTACTACTTGAGGTAACGCTGTTTCTGTAGACATGCCTACCCTGTATGCAGGGATACGTCCAAAGCGCGGTGCTTTCCATATAGTCCACTATCACCCTTTCCATTGTTTTTAAAAAGAAGGATGTTAGGCTGACTGGTCGGAATGTCTTTGCCTCGGTGTAGTCCTTTTTTCCCGGTTTGGGAAGGAAGACCACATTTGCTTCCCTCCATGTAATCGGGATATAGCCTATTGCTATGCATGCAACGTGTATATTCCTGAGCCTTGGTGCAATTAAGTCTACACCCCATTGCATTAGACCTGTAAATATACCATCTGGCCCCGCAGTTTTGAAGGGTGAGAATGTTGCTATCGCACCCTCGACCGCTTTTGGTATCACTATCCGTTCTGCTTCCGTCCTATCCATCCTGTTTGCTCCTTGTTTCCTTGGAGCCCAGGGCTGATCTGACTAATAGCTTCCTGGAAAGTGTACCTCCATTAGGACCTCATTTGTGTGATCCAGTGTTTCCACCATCTCCCCCGCTCTATTACGAATGAGTCCGATCTTGGAAACTGGATCTCTCGAGACAATCTTTTGCAGTTTACTGACTTCAGATGTACTCCTCATGCTCGAGCAAAAGTCCCTCCATGACTCCCTTTTACGTCGTCTTTCTTTTTCGCCTTATATTCATCCCATGCTTCGGGTTCTCCCCTCCTCATGGCGTGATTAAAGGCCTTCCTCACATCCTTTTTTAGCTTTTCAAGTTCCCGGCACCACCAAGGCGCAGGATCCTGTTTTTCCACTAAAGTAGGTGTGCAAGCCACTCGGTACGCATCTTCAACAGCTGATTGCAGATGCTTCAGCTGTGATTCCACATGCCAAGTATTTTTCGGTATTCCGAATGTCACTACATTCAGTTTTTCCTCCAACACTTCGAGGTATTTTGTCCTATCCGTGTTCTTCGGAACTATATAAATATAGTTTCTTTCCTCCGCTTCACATATCAATTAGTGATATGAATAACAAACTACCTAAACTAAGCCAGCCTTTCTCTTTTTTGCTTTGCTTTTATACAATCTGTTCTCAAAGTACTCAGTTCACAAAAAAATGGAAATTTATCATAACTATATCTTATGTTCATTGTCCATAAGCTAAAGATGCTTTAAACCCAACTTATAATACAGATATTGTGAAATAACATCAAATAAAAGAGCAGATCTGTATACCTAGCTCGTTCAAATGTAAATGGAACATTGACTCACCACGTAATTTCTTTGACAGCGGTATTTACTTGTTGTTAATTATGTCTCCATGATGATGTGCTAAGCATGATGGTTGAATCTACATATATATGTTTGGGAAAGAAATTAAATTTTTAAAACAAATGAACGAACTTCACAATGTCAAATCGGCGATACTTAACTTTGGGTATTACCAAATCTACACCCGCTATCACTTTTAGTGAATACCTACAGACTCGGTTATGCACTGATAAGAGTGGCTGGGCAATTTGGGATGGATTTGTTGTTGTGTTGCGGTTGAACGTTTAATGCGCTCTTGGTGACGGTGTTGTTTGGGTTCACGATCACTGGCCACTGCGTTGCTTATCCGTATCAGTCTGAAGTAAAAGGGGGTTTTTTGCTGTTGTTGATCGGCTAGGGGGCTGCTGGTCAGACTATATCGATATCGGTGACACTAGTCGAGCAAACCCGCCAAAATTGATGAATTGATACTCGGGAGAGACTGTTGTTTGGATGGCGCATATTACATGCACTGGTCGATTAAACTTCGCTCTGACCGACGCTCGGGTAAATTGCTTATAGAGATGAAGTGATTAGAAAGATCTTCGACAGTTGGGCGAAGAGCGACTGATTGGGAGATTGATTCCCCTTGCTTGTTGACGGATCAATCTGATGCGGGTTCCCCCTTTTAGTTAGTTTTAAGTTTTTTCGATCGTTGATCTGCGATTTAGACCTTCGTAGACGCGTTGATCAAGGCGAGACACACTGGCACACTAGCGTTGATCGCGGCGAGGCGTCGTTTTTGATCTTTTTGCCGCAGGTTGGGTGTTCGATTTGGTCTACTTGGATGCTTGATGATAGATTGAGAATATCAGTGGCTTGAATGACATAACCTTCCCTTTTTCCCCACCTTTTTTTTGTGAGCCGATAGTGGACTCGGAAGCCACGTGCATGGATCTGGCAGTATAAATGCAGCAAAGCGAATTTTGTTTTTTTTTCTTGCTGATAAATCTCACGCACTGATAAGGCACAAATTATTTTTGGCGCAAAGGGGAATATTCACTTTAATCACAATTTTCTTTTATTCCAATTTTTTTTTTAAAGGTTACCTGGACATGATGTGATGAGTTTGAGAAAATACGACTGCTACACAATCTTTAATATTTGGTTTTTCTTTGCTACTTATTACCTCTTATTTTTTCTGGTTAGCCAGAAACGAGCAGGTAATTAATTTTTTTTTTTTAAGAGTTCCACCATCGGCTGAAGGTCTAAGTAAAAAGAACGATTGCTCTGGTGGGTAAAGTTAAGTACACCATCTTACACTTGGTTTCGTGTGTAAGGTTGGTACAAGTTTGCCATGTTTTCCCAGTTTCGAATAGAAGTCTGGGAGGTTTTTGCACAAGATAAACTTGGGTACGTAATTTCGTGCATAGGTAGCATTCAGGGATGCAAACACATTTTATTTTATTTATTTCCTATAACTTTTACTACTGTGGGTGGTTGTTGGTCCCCCACACAGTCACGGTTAAAATCTCCTCAGAATTACAAGTAAAGGCCAACCTCAGAAAACGAACTCTGTACAGAAGGATGCGACCAAACAAAAGTAGGGAACAAAACAAAGCAAAACGTGAAAAACATCACCACAGACCATTCAGTGAGGGTGGATATCCTACATAATACGAACTACCGCAGTATTGTAATGTCGCTCACGAAAAAGAAACCAACTTCCCAATTCCGTCACAAACTACGAGCATACATCGAGCTGAAGAAGATCCCTTCTTCGACTACCTTTAGATAGTTAGTATTTTACCAAACTAATAACTAAGAACTATTCTGAATTCTATGAGTTGGACAAACTTCAGCAACCTCAGCTCAATTGAGTTGTGATAACAAAACATTTTAACATGGTGCTGCCTACTTACCTTCCATAAGGTCAACTGGTAACATGCTTTACATTCATCATCAGGCCTGCGTTCATAACAAGAAACAAGTGGGTTTTGAGGTAACTCTCGAGCAAGACACTTCCAGCTGACCATACTTCGGCTAGTAGCTCAGCTTTTAGATGAAGCCTAGACAGGACGGGTAGCTTTTAATATTTACGAAAGTGTTGGCTTTCTTTGTATTCATGCTTCTTTAAAAACTGATTAAGAATTATGTAAGTAACGGCAAGTAAAGTTCAGGAAAAAAAAGAACACATTTAGTTGGAAAACGCCCTCTAAAAGTGTGTGTGGCAATAAAAGACATAGCCTAAGAGGCCTAAGGCTCTGTCTTTCAATGCCACGGGAACCACATGGAGGTTGCGATTTTTCTGAATCAATCTCAGCAAGAGATGAGAGACTTTGCTTCAGTTTGGGTATAACAATTTTTTTTTTAATGCTATTAGTGAATCATTTAGTTGGAAGGTAAACAAATAAACTAAGAGTTATCTCAATTTGCTGACCCTCCCAATCGAAATGACAATCACATTGCAAACGGAGGATTTTAACTCCGATGCTTTATTTTGAAGGCTATAATACTCTTAGAAAGCACACATTATCAGTTCAGTCTCATTGGAAGCCTCGGGCAGACGAGTTTAAATTCAAAGTCAGTCTCAGTCGCCGTGTTGTGGTGCTCAGTTTTATTTATACTTTCAACGATGCTGGCTAGAAGCTATGAACTTCTTTCCGTAATTATCTTTTCAATCGCAGCGTTCGCAGAAGTCGAAGCACGTATGTCTTGCAAATTTGTTATCTAAAATGCGGCGAACTTTTCACAGCAATTAAAAGATCAATAGAAAATTAAACGCATTGCGGGTTCGTTTATTCAGAAATTTGGAAGAGCTTAAATGTGTCAGTTAGAAGGCATGCGCCCCTTCTTGTATATTTATTTAATTTATTCACCCGATCGGTTGCTTTTAGAAATTTACAAATTGAGTTCTTATAAAATTCTTTTAAAAAAAACTTCAACAGAGATCAACAGCAATTGTATGACCCTGCAACAGACGAGTGGAGAATGTGTCCCAATATTGACATGCCAGTCGATAGTCCAATTGATCGAAAATTCGCCTACGCCTTTGCCGGCTGCGACCATTAAAGACGTACGCAAAGTGCACTGCTGGACTTTAAACCAAATTGTAAGTGGCATAATTGTCAATAAAAAAATAATTGAGTCATCATTCTTCCAGCCCCATGTATGCTGCGAACGAAGTCAAACCACTAATGGAGCCAATATCAATCCGATGATTCGCCCGAGCGTTGTAAGTTCGGACGCAGATGTCCGGTACGGAATGGCGATTTTATCGTTGACCGAGTGCGGCGGACAACAGAGTCGCGGCCGCGGGAGTCGTAGGAACTTTCCACGAAAAAGAGCCATTGGGATGGGAGAAGACAGTCTTGTGTCCGAGTTCTCGTGGATGGCACTATTAATTTACGATGACGGACTAGAAAGGACCGCGGACTGTGGCGGGTCGCTGATCACCGATTATTATGTGCTAACTGCAGCTCACTGCATACGCACAGGATCGTTCAAGAAGTTGTAAGAGCTTTAAATTTTGACTATTTGCAAATCGAGGACTTACCTCCTCCTATTGTGGAACAGGGTTAGTGTGCGTTTGGGTGAGCTCAATACAGAAACCGAAATCGATTGCTTGGAGGGCGCAAAGCCATTCTGTGCTCCACCTGCAGAAGAAATCGATGTTGAAGAAGCAATATATCACAAGGACTACAGACCGAGCCAGATGGCCAACGATATTGGACTCATTCGCTTGATTAGCCAGGCGGTTTTTCGAAGTATGTCAAAGCTCCGATAGAGCCTTAAAATTTGTTGAAATTTGCCATCGCCTTATTTAATTTAATTGATTCAGGTAATGTGCGGCCCATATGCTTACCAATAAATGTATCGAAAATGGCTCGTTTACAGCAGATGACTATCGCAGGATGGGGACGAATGGACAATGGTCAAGTTGCAAATATCCTACAGAAAGCAGTGGTGCCAGTGCGGGCTAACGATCACTGTCAGCGAGTTCACAAACTCGTCGAATTCACGGACAAGCACTTGTGTGCCGGATCAGAGAATGATATCGAGACGTGTAAGGGTGATTCTGGCGGACCGATATTCGCAAGATCACTGTATGATAGAAGTCTACGCTGGATACAGTATGGAATCGTATCGGCGGGTAGTATCATGTGTGGGTCGAACTACCCCGGCATATATGTGCGCCTGACTTCGTATGTCGAATGGATTGCTGCAAATATTAAAGTTTAAATTTCGATTAGTAAGAAGACTGTTTTTTTTCCGATGATGACTGTACAACTCCACTACCTCAGCAACTCTTCGTCACTTTAGGTTGTTCTTTTGAGAAATAAAGTTCTTTGTGTCGTCATCTTATGAAATGAATTTCCAAAAAAATATCCACTTGAAATGCTTAACTCAGAAATCGGTTGAGACAAGACCTCAAAAGTGGCTATTGGTGACTTTTTCTCTGGCTATGCGTTCATCTAAAGTTATTGGTTTCAGATTTTTTAAATTTCCAACCAAGTGAGGACTGTTTGTGTGGTTGGAATTATTTTTTTTATAAACGTCAACATTCCATTGAAACCCCCTGAGTAAGGTTTGCTAAAAAGGTCTAGCAATGTAATTTGAAAACCGTGTCCCTTTGCCATATGTTACACAAGAGGTCACTCAATTCACCCCACAGGTACGAATGTATAAAACTGTGTTTTGTGTAGATAAACATCTGCTTGCGATGTCCCTATTGTTACGGAAACATCTTCTGCGAGGACTGAGGATATGTAATTGTAGTCAACAACACAAGGAATTTCTTTTTTCACAAAAGCCACACGGAGAGCTCTATCCGAACTCAAGTGAGTGCTTCATGATTTCAAAAGTATAAAATGGAAATCTATTAAATAAGGTTTGGAATGGTGAGGCGAACAAATTTCACCATCAATATTAATGGAAGTATTATTAGTTAATAAAATACACAATGAAGTGGTCGATAAATCAGACAGAATAAGGCGGACTGATACATGGAGTCAATATTAGGTTTCACATCATCATTTTATTAGCCTGAGTCCAGTTGGCGGTTGGCATGGACATTTTCAAACATGTAACTCGTGTCTTGTTGATTCATTATACCATAATACAGCGAAGCAATGTCTTTCCATCTCGTTAATATTCAGCAGCAGATCCTGGTCGGTATTTTATCGGCGAATTTTCGTACACGAAATATCTGACAAGCAACGATAAAAAAAGAGTCCGCAGATGGCCATTGTATTGATGGTAAATTTTTTGTGTGGGTGGAATAAATGGCTTCATTTATAAAGTGAAGCCGAGTACCTGACTTTGTGATAAAAGTTTATGAATGGCTTTTGGTGAATTTAGGATTCAACATCAACTGTTGACGGTATGACGACGTCACTACGCATCAGTGGGTGGAATGCACCCAATGAGAGAAAATATTCCAAGAAAGAAATTTTACACAAAGACTAAAGCTTCAAATTTTATAATTAACAACATTTTGGTAATTTTTTCCAATAAAGAGGCACTTTATTTTATAACGTTAAAGGAAATAGTTCTTCCTATTTATATTCAAAAGAGCATGAGAAGCGCACGATAGAGGATTTTTGAAAGTTTCACCAAAAGGTAAAAAGAACGTACAAGAAAACCTTAGAATCATAGTCAGTGCCCAGGACATAGGAAAACCATTTCTGCGGGTTTTAGAACGGCGAAGACGACATAAATTTCGCTATCAGGCAGAATGACCCTGGGCGATGAAATCCCGGAAAGGAAAAGTCCTGTACATGTCAGGAGTATTCAAATGAAGAGTTAACTCTTGCGTTGCAACGATTTCTGTGCGGTTGTAAGATTATAGCATTAATTGAGAGGCCTGCATATATAAGAGCATAAGGGCTGTCTGGAAAGAATCATTGGTGAGGCGAAGAGGTAGACCTATGCTGAGTATGTCTACAACGCCTGAGAACAAGGAATCATTTCTTAGAGCTCAGAACATTTTTTTAGTGCTCTAGAGCTATTAAGATCAATAGTTTTTCTGGACGCGCAGAGTCTTACTACACATGAGCTTTTTACAAAAATAAATCACAGCTTGCTCGTGGAATGAAGTTAAAAAAAACAATCAGCAATGAAAAAATTTTCTGGGCACTCCAGAAGAAATTTAGAGGCTGAAGAACGCCACCGAACCCATTAATGTAGAAAAAGGTTAAAGACAAGGTGACGCGCTGTCATGTGACTTATTTAATCATTCTTGAAGATACTCACAAACTTATGTTACCCTGTAAAGCAGGTACAGCTTTATTGAGCAGGGAAAACCCTCTTGCTCAAAGGTATGGTAGTTTGAATATAGGACTGCACAACGGAGCTCGTTAAGCGAGTCGATGTATAGAGTTAAGTTCGCATTTGGTATCTGACTCCAAAGTGGTGAGCTTTCAGTGCAGCGTTTGCTTTTATTGAAACTCATGCCTCGAAAATGGTTCTCGCTGTTCGAGGACGAAGTATATGCTGTTATTATGAAAGGATGTTCAACCAAAACCTAACTTGAAATTTAGACCGAGCTGGCTCGAGGGACTTGTTGTTTATGTCCGTGGTCCACCTCGATCGTAAGAAAGGGCAATTAACAAATTTTCCCGCTAGATAAGTCACCAAAGTTTGAGCTTTATTTACTTTACTTTTAGTGGCGCTTATAGTCCGGTGTGTCTTGGTCCCTAGCTAGCTGCCTTCAGTTACGCGCATCAATTCGGTTGAGGTCGCCCTACAATTGTACACGTCACCTAAAGTAGGGACTTCCTCAGCAACGTTGTCTCTCAGGGGTGGACTCAAAAGACTCGTCCGGCTGGTGCGTTGCTGTCAATATGCTCCACATGCCTCAGCCATCTAAACCTTTGTGTCCTCAGCTTATTTGAGCAGGTCAACGTCGCTGTTTAGCCCATAAAGCTCATCGTTTCTATCAGAAACACTTAAAGTCTCCACTTATACGCTATTGAATACAGCAAATAAAAAATACATTTGATATGCACAGGTTATAGTTCCTAAAACGTGACTGCCTCTTTTGCGATTTCCACGATGCCTTCATATTCACGGGTCCAACAGTTACCAGAAGAGCACGTCCAAACATGACCAAGATATGTATAAAACACATTACAAATTGATTTACCTGCCGATTCACATTTTTTATTATGGATGTATGATGTTATGATTGCGCCCATTCTAAAATAAACGTGCTTGCCGCCTGCACATGATGTGCTGAAAATCCGTCTTTTGGCACGTGTTCGAAAAGCCGTCGCCTTTACAACCGTCCGATGACATATCCCCAGTCTTAAGCGTCTTAATAAAAAAAATCATTGTTGTGACACAATATTTATAGCCCACTTGTAAGCAGCTAAAGTGACAAACACATGACACATAGAGCCGAACAAATCACTACCAGTACCCGGCAAGTGGACTTTAAGCGCCGAACGAATAGTTTCTTTTTTTTTATGTTCAAACTTTCTTGGCATCGTTTCGACCTCCTCGTCTTAAAATATTCAATATGCCTGCATTTTGCAGCACCCGCAATCGCTTGTTAAAGACAAATACCTACATCAATGGGTGGATATTTTTAGAACAGTCTACAAAGCAGTCATGGATATGTGGCAGGCGGGAAAACTTTGCCCAACATGTGATTAAAGAAAGCATACACAGCGTGACAGACAGTGGGTGAGCCTTGAAGATATGTATGCGAGCTCCACACCACACATAGTTTAATTATGATCTACATGTCTCTAATTAAAGATTTTTCTTCTTTATGAATAATTTATTATGTGCACTGAAGCGGTAAATTGGGTTCGTTTTCTGCTAATTAAGTTTTCAAAAAGTGAAAATGATTATGTCGAAGAATTTAGCAGGAGCCAGCAGAACGGAAGCCTTCTGAACGAATGCAAGTACCTCGGTTGCAGTATTATCCTTTATGTGTATGGAGCTCTTTTTTCAAACGGTTGCGGTCCGGTCAGTGGTGAATAAAGAATAGGCTCCGATTGAATGTATGGGCAGAGTATATATGCGGCCAGTGGAAGTTAAGTAACAGTTTGGTTGTTTCCCTGTAATGCAATGGATGTGATGAATATTGCATTTGACTTGCAATTTATACAAAGCTTGAAAATCGATATTGTCAGCTGTATTTCTATCTGTTTCTCTGAAGTAGTACACTTCACTCAAACTGAAAGTGTGCTCCACAGTGCAGCTGTTTTATTCAGCTACTTTATGTTATAGTTTGTCGGATGGACAAATCAGGTTAGGTTTTTTTTCGGACATCCTTGGGTATACTATGTTGCTGCACACGGTTGCCAGTTGGAAACCATAACATGTCCTGACCATATTTTGCTATTCCGGGACTCGTTTGGACTCCATTCAGATCATTTCACAGCGTGCCGGATGTAACCATGCTGACTCAGACCTTTTGCTAAATATTTTGTACGCAAATAGTTCAATAGTCGGATGCGATTTCGGACAACTTAAAGATAAATAAGACACCACCGAGCGATTTTAAAAACAATTTTCATAATGAATCCTTGTTTTGTTTCAATTTCTGTTGCTCTTTTGTTCACCTTAGCCCAAAAATCGTTGGACTCTCACAAGTTTTAATTTATTGGTCAGGTTTGACAGCAATTGCAAGGCAAGCGTACAGCATAATAAATGGCAACATTCAATAATCTTGTTATCTGAAGTCGACCGAATTGGTCTGCACTAGATGTAACGAGAACACAAAAAACAGAACGGTCGGGAATGTCACTTTTAATACGTCAGACATGTGCGAACTGTCAAAGTAGTACTCAGTCAGGAATCTCTTGACTATATTCGTCGGCTACCTATCCATACACGTCAACTTAAACAGCTGAATGAAAGTAATAACAGAAAATCTAATCACACATATGGTGTCTACCACTGTTGCAAAAGTGCTCCAACGAATTTTATTGAAAAGAGCAATTCTGGGCTCTAATCGCGTAATTTATGAAACGATTGTCGTCGAAACGATTGAACTAAACGAGATCGTTTTTAGTTTGCTTCATATAACATCATCGTCGCATCGTTCAATCGAATCGTTCATTGTCCTCGTTTTCAACAGTTTGAGCATGACTGTAAACAAACTTTGACACCCAAAGAACTGAAAAAAGGGATAGAATTTTCTTTTTTTTTTCTTTTCTTGAATAAATTTGTTTTTTTTTCTTCGTTGTCATGGAATTGGGTATTTTATGCAAAAATAGATAGCTAGGTAGTAGAATTTTTATTGGTAAAGGGCGAATTGTAAAAAGAAATCAATGAATGCAATTTTATGATTGCATTTTTTTCTGATTGCATTAAAAATGCATAAATTAAAAAAAACAAATAGCTGAAATTCATTTCATATTCCCAATAAGTGCAATAACCATTTTTTTTTTTGGCAAAGAATACATTTTTTTACAGTTCGGATAAGTGCAAGTCGACTCCAAAAAGAATATAATGTGTGTGTTTTCCTTTAATATTTTTATACTTCTCTCAGAACTAATTTAAAGTGAAAAATGCAGCAAAAACGATGAAACGATAGCAAAATAGCCATCGTTCAATCGAATCGTTTCGACGAGAGTACTTGACGTTCAAATTAGTAACGTGAAGCAACAAAAAACGATGCTCGTCCAATCGTTTCGACGATTATCGTTTTCGTCGAGACGATATCGTTCTATCGTTTTGTGCTTACGCGATTAGAGCCCTGAACTTCGGGGCAATTCTCTCGGATATTCAATGAAAAACGCCATAAGATACATCAAATCAAGCAGCTGTCAGACTTACTAAACTAGATACTTGAACGTCCCCAATGCTATGTTCGAATTTTCGAACTTACTTTAGAAAAGTGCAGTTTTTTTCACAGCGATTCAAAGCAACTACTAAGAGCTTCTACTTTGCTACAATCTTTCGCTTAAATCAAATACAAGTCTTTCTTCATACGACCCAATACTTGTATATTAATTTTACATTAATTGATGCCCCTTCGCTCACTCTCTTAACAATGCCCCACATCTGCGGAGTGAGTGTTAGAGTGCACTGCATTGGAGACGATGGGTGCATCTAGTTCACAGTTTCACATACAAGTCGGCCATCATTATTTTTGTTTTTGGTGTTGGTTTCAGCGTTGCCACTAAAATCTGGAGCAAATGTAGGACATTAGTAAAAAAAATGTCTAATTTCTAAATAAAATGAAGCACCAACTGTTTTTCTTTTAAAATTAAAGTACACTCTACGAACGTTTTCTTACAGAGAAATAAATTGGTTTATATTTTTTTTACATTTGCTACATATTTTTTATTAATAAGTTAAAATGCCATACAATTCTTCTTCTTTAATTAGCTCTTTAGCTAGTAAAATATTTCCATAGTTGTTCCTGAGCCTATTCCTAATCTATTTCTTTTTTAATTTTTTTCAAATCCTTGGTTGAGAAAACTTTTGTTCAGCAGAATCACTACTATCGTATATGGAATGACAGCATAAATGCAGTATGTGGGCTATAAGTTCTTACAACATTGAGTTGTTTATTTAGTTCCCACCAAAGTTGCTGTATTGATGTCCATATAAAAATTTAAAAATCATCGATAGCACCAATCAACCAACGCCACTGCCACATTAGAACCCTTTAAAAAAAACCTAAAACTGTTGGCTTCTTTTTAATGATTTAAATAAAATGGTAATAAAAGAAATAACCTGAGAAATGTAGTACTTTATGTAGTACATAAGTACATAATCTCGCAAATTTGAAGCACAATACTACATAAATATAACAGAAGTGGCAACGCGTCGGAATGTGCTGAAGCGAGATTAGGATTTTTTTATCTATTGACTAGTTGCCCAGATTTGACAGTATCGCTTCGAAAAGTATCGAAGGAATTCAAGTACGGTGAAAAGGAAAAAATAACCACGCTGAAGACAGGATGCTAACAAGAATAAGATAAGAAGCTTACTATGGAACAGAGACCTTATACCCTGACAATTTTACAGCAAAAATCGAATGCGGAGGTCAAATCAGCCTGAGTAAAAAAAAATATATTACGTGAGATAACAAACTGACTGCGTAAAAAGAAAGTATTCGTGTGAAATAGCAGATTGGTTGGAAAATGGAAAAATGATAGATACATGGCAATACGAAATTTGCAATTACAATCTTGTTGACTTTCTCTCACCAACAAAAATCGTCCTTTTAGGTACAACATCAGCATGAAACCGAATACCTTGACCTCGGCTCCAATATAAAATACTCGTGCTCGTGCCCGATGTTTACGTTTCAAATGGATTTCGTTTTCCAAGGAGATCGCTTGTTCTCCCACTGACTTATGTATTTCTTAGCAAACGCAGTCTTACTTTGCACTTGAGATTGAACCACGAGCATGGAAATTCAGCTGAAAATGAAAATTAAGCTTGCTCCATCAGTGGTAGAATAAATTCCCAAGAAAAGTAAATACCGTGGAATTGCTTCTGTGCACCTAAACCAATTAGTGATTCACCCCGAATAAATGCATGTGGCAAGGGCTTTATAAACATGCTCCATCGAAAAGAGCAATTGCAAATAATCCATAAGAGGCGAAAAAGCTGTATTTTAAAAAGATTGCTTAATTGTTTGCTTTTGCACAATTGCCGTCCAACCACACATTAGACACTACACCAGAGCAAGCTCATTAGAGCGCTTAAACATTTTCAAATGCGAACAACAGAAAATAAAATAAATATCCTTGCGCAAAAAAAGAGCTAATTAGAGTATTTCTCGTATAGGTACCCAAAAGAGTGTCCGGTTCAGTAGACTCGAAGCGTGGGTATATTTCTTATCATTTTCAAATGTAAGTATCCTTCTAACCATAATTGTACAAATTCCATTAACCAAACCAACACCTTCGATACCATTCGCAATAGGCGAACGAATTCACCGTGACATTGATAAAAATGCAATTTGATGTAAAATCGTAATCAAGTGTCCCATCCAACAGCCATTCGTTAAATGGGTTTTCCGCCATTCAATACGCAGTACAAAATCGAATGCGGCAAAGGACCTTTTCTCAACATCTACTCCAGAGTCCACTGAAGCTGCGTACACCATTTCGTTTTATACCTTCAGGCTCCATTACGCCTTTATAGGCTCTGGTTGCTGCTTCCAAACCGATGACCCGCTGTCCTTCAGCCAACGTATAAATGCGCGTCTTCAATAGTCATTAAGACTTCTAATTTTATGGTTTCTTGTTGAACAGTTTAACGACCACCCTAGTGTTGTTATCCGAAAAGTACACAATGTGCCACCAGAATGCATGCTATTTGAAAGCCCGCGGACATAAAACGAGCGAGTAAACTTTCTCGAGTATACAAGGCACATAAAACCAGATCATCGCTAAAAACTCTGACAGCCAACATTTCCTGTATGCCTCCATTGACGGCATGACGGCATCCATATATCGTATTTACAAATTTCATACTCGTACATTGTTGCATTGGATGATGCGAACATAATAAAGTTCGTCGACCATCTAACGCGTATTACGATTATCGTTTTGGGTTTTTACGATGCGAAAACTGTCGATTAATCAAGATCTCATTGTGCTACATTGAGAGGAACAATGTGCTACAAGAATGGCGACCATAATTCTCCTCATGCGGTGGGGCTTAATATATAAAAATTACACTTTGTATCCGCCCGAAGATGGCAGAGGGAAATCAATTTTTATGTGACGAAGCACGGAGGACTTTTTGGTTGGCAAATAAATGTCATTGGACGATGTTAAATGTAGCGTTCCCTAATATCTGGGTAGAGCTTTATGACTTGCTGAGTAGTGAGCGCAAAAAGACTTAACGAAACGGATAACAGATAAGTAAAGTAGGGCAACGCCAAGGGAGGATGCACAATAATCTCGTTCATTTGCCATGCTCTGCCGATGAACACACAACACACAAGACGATGATCGTCTTTTCAATTTATTTCTTTTCATCGTTTTTGTTCGGGCGCGATAATGGTCGTGCTAAATTGAGGACTCGCAAATAACTTAATTAAAATGAATCCATGGAAACTATATATCCTGCTTTGGATTCAACAATGTAATCCACCTTCATCGTCACAACACAATATAAAGGGGACACTCTGTTTGGGCTTTGAAGGATATCGTCTGTCTCAGGAATATTCTTGATTGTTCTTTTTTTTTTTTTGTTGGCATCGCCCTCCCAGATGGAAGACAGGTTGGGGTTTATTTCTTTTTATTAAACTTGACAAATCGCCAGGCGATTAAGTGGATAAAGTACGTTTCGAGTGGTATCTTAAATAGGTTAAAGGTTCCGAAACTAATTAACGCGTTCCATTAAATATTTACGATGGGAGGAACTTTGTTGAAAGATGGTACAATCATTTTAATGTTCGCCTGTTACTTTTCGCTGAACAAATTGTTGTGTTGAAAGTTTTTGAATTAAATTGCAAAATGTCAAAAACACACTGGTTGACATTTTTAATGAATCGTTATAAAAGCTGTTGTTCAAAGTTTGGCAACCAGAAAGGTGAACGGCAGTAGGCAATTACTTCCGATTAATTGCTCGCAAATACAGGGTGGTGCAAAATTAATCTTCCAATTTTTTCTTTCAAATTACTTTTTTAATAAAAAAAAAAAATTATTTTGAGGGATTGGCATTTTTGTTTGGACCTTTACAATCTTTTTCTGTTAAGATGAAAGATGGAAAGTGTTGATCCACATTTGTGCCCGTTTTCGCATTTTCCATTACTTTCCACAAGATTTGCGGTGATAAATGTTCGCATTTCTGTCGAATATTCTCCTTAATGTCTGCGATTGTCTGTTAAATAAATCCGTGACTTCAAGTAGCACCAAAGAAAGAAGTGTGGGATGGTACAATCGGGCGATCTTGCTTGTCATACCAAAGCGGGAGATTTCGCGACCAGGAAACGCTTCATTCACAATACCAATTAATTGTTCCACGCTCTTGCGGAGTATGACGCTCTATTGCTTGTCTGTTTTACTCTGCGGATGTCTGTTCACAAATGTCAAATATGATTGACGTAAGAAGCCATTTGAAAAAATTATAACATCTTCCAATAGGGTAATTCATTTCGCGCCACCTTGTAGTATACTGTAGTAGGTGCGGTGGTAGCTGTTCCTGAAAGTTCGCACGTACTGAAGTTAGCACCGATGAAAGATTAATACATACTCTATTATTTGACATTTACCCACTTTAAACGAACGAAAGCGACGCATGATTGTTACCAGTCCATGCGTAAACATTTGCCAATGAGAAATGCCTATGAACTGTAAGGTATGCGTGAAGGTTGACCAAATGTGGCAAATAAATCTGCACTTTTTCAGCCAATTTTAAATTTGTATAAATGAAACTAGCTGTTGCCCCATCCCCATTCTGCTGCACCTGCAGCATCACACATTACCAAGACGGAAGACTAAAAGGATGCCCAATGCTAAATGGCAGTGTCAATGAAAGACACAGCGTTACAGAATATGTCACATGCATTTTGATCGACCATTTTGTTAACGTGGTAGAATTTATAGGAAAATTCAGCATGTTGACATTTTTATAGCGATGGCTTATGAAACTTCGCTATCCTATAAAACAAAATGGCTTCCGGAATTCCGGACAATTATTTATTTATTTCGTATAACTGATTGATAAATTGTTTGTTTAATTTACTAAAACTAATTGCCACTCTCATTTCACGCGTTTCAAATCAGAAAGTGTAATGCTTTCAAGTGATTGCACAAATCTTGGTCGCCGGAACTTGTGTTTGCTTCCATTTTAAGTGTCAATAATATTATGGGTTGAACATCCATGACACTTTAAAAAAATAACTAAATAGTTGGCGCTACAGGTCGGTAGGACCCTGGGCCTAGCTTCTCGCAACCATTCGTTTTGTGTGAGTTTTTAATTTTTGGGACGATAAGAAAGGATCTACAATTTTATGCCGAGGCCAAACGGCTAATTGAGAAGCTTCTTCATGACAGTTATACTCTCGGATGTTTGTCAGACGTTTGCGAGAGGTGGCGCAGTGGAAAAAACCTATAGTTGGGTTTTCTCGGGACTCGAACCTGGGACCCCTCGCTTAGTAGTCCAACACACTAACCACTAAGCCACTGCGCCGACCCATGACACTTTAGGAGTCTGATTTGTGATCTTATTCTTACGCCTTTATTAGCATTGACTGCGGAAAAATGGATCTCTCTGCAAAAACGCGCATGTGTCATGTTGCAAATGGATAATTATGCTTCTTATTAAAAAATAATTAAATATTTGTCCCAACAGGTCCGTGTAGGTCCATAGGACTGTTTCCATTATTCGTTTTTTGTGAATTTTGATTTTAAGGACGAATGAAATGGACCTACAATTTAATGTCGAGCCCGAAGAGGTGAATTCAAAAGCTCTTTCATATCAGTTGTAATCTCGGATGTTTGTCAGACGTTCGCGAGAGGTGGCGCAGTAAAAGAAACCTTAAGGCGTGATAAACGCACATCCCGCCTCCTCAATACTCACCCATGATAAATGTTTTGTATTCTCCATTGAGATCCATTTTATGTAGCTAAGCAAAATGTGTTATTTTCTGGTCAGTAAAAACTCGTATCGTATCGCCCATATCTGTACGAGCCAAATTGAAAGCGATGCCCTTGAAGTAAAACACTTTTCAGGGCTTTGCTTCAAAACCCTAATCGTTTGACATGATCTGAGAACTCCTTCTCCACTGTGAATTTGAAACATTTTGCCAATAAAATAAATCGTGTGATGATTTAATTTTCTGCAAGCCCCAATGCGGCTTATTTTGAGCTTTCGATGGCAGCCAGTTGTGATATTATCAGGACGTGACACGAAGAGCTATTTTCGAAATCACAACATGTACTTGACATAATGACAGAGGAACCAGTTGTATGATCGTCTACGTGCTGGTCAACACAATCCACTTCTCTGCCAAATTAGTGTCCCAATAGTCTGCACAAGTTTCCAGCCCTATGGCTCTCTTAGAGTGCGCATAAAATATCATTTACAAACAATACACAGCAAAAGTTCAAAAAAAAGGAGAATAAATCCAAATGTATGTCACGTTGTCCGCCTTCTCTACCCCCTCCGGATAGAATTAATATTTTAATATTTCGAAATATAAAAAAAGGAGTCGTCTTCATCCGATGGCAAACAAACAGAAACATCAACCATCTACGAGTTTGCCCAATCTTGCTAGCGTTGTCCCTTTGTGCCTTTTCAAGCAAAACCACCCCTGCATTCATTCTATTCATAGGCAAAACTACACACACAAAATGTTATATTATATCCTCTAACATGAGGATATGTAGTCCTATACATCGTGCAGTGCAAGGAAGAAAAAAAAGTGAAATAAAAAAGGATCTTTGCCAATTTTATACACAGAACAGCCTGCAGTCCTTAAACACTCCGTACGGCATGGTACACTCCTCCGCTTCTTTCGTGCGCTCTTTTATTAAACTGACCCGATTATGTTTTCCTTCCTCTTCTTTTTTTTAGCACACTCCCGCACCTCTGTTTGGTGTTCGTCTTTCACATGGGATATTATTTTAACCAGCAGAATAGATTAAATAATAAAATAAGAAGCAAGCTTTTTCTGCCCCCAAAAATAGGTACGAACAAGGATATAATGTCTCTCTGGCTTTGCTTTATTATTGTTTGCTCAGGACGACGACAACGACGACGACCAGGACGATGGTGCGGTGGTGGAGATGATGATGGCTATGAAGATGATGGTGATGGCCAATTTGTTTCTCAAGAACTATTAAGCTATTGAAATGATTGTTGCTGGTCGTGTCCTTACCCACTATGGGGCATATGTCTTTCGTTCGAAATTGAGTTATTTTTACTTTTAGCAAGGGATCAAGAAAAAACAGCAGCACATGTGTGTGAGTAGTTTGTGTACTTACCTACTAAAAACTGTCCTTTAGGTTGGGTTTGGAATTGAGCATCAATTGGAAAAGTTATTGTCCTGGTGCTCGACACAGCTCATCGATAGGTGTATACTTGATTTAATTTTTATTTCCTTGTAGAGGTAAATTTTTTTTTTCACTTTAACCGGGGGAGAAAATATTCTTTTACTTTATCAAACACAGGCGAAGAAGAGAAGTTGCATCGCGTTGCGTTAAAGAGAGAATTGCATTTGGTAGTGATATACTATGCACAAGGATGAATTTTGGACAGAATAATAAAAATTTTAACACGGATTCGCTTGCTTTACTTAACTTTATTTTTATCCAACTATATTCACTGCTCAATGAAAAATAAAGCAGAAAAGTTGCGTATACGCCTTGGTTATCCGTTGTCTTGTGTATGCGGTTAATTGTAATGTGTTCCTCTTTTCCGTTTTCTTCTTCTACTCTATAGCGCACTAAAGTTTGTAACACAATGACCAGCTTAAGACCCGATAATACATAATCAATTTATCGAAGGGAATGTGCCATTGAAGGGCTTGGGAACTTTTTAAGAAATATATATATACATATATATTTTTCGATTTTTCTTTTTCACTTTGCACTGCGGCGAACCTTGTACACTGCGTACCGTTAAAAATTAAAATTATATCAACAATGGGATACACAATATAAGGTAAAAACACACAGAACACAGCACAGGAGAACAGCGACGACGAGAGAAGCAGCAGCGCAGTGTTGAGCATCAAAACAATTCGTGGGTGTACTCGGTACTAAAGCGAAAGATATTTTGAAAAAGTTTCACTACGATTTGCTTGCTATTTGCGAAAGTTCCTTGCGAGAGTAAATTTTTGGATACATTGAAAATTTTGCACAAGCCAGAGAGCTTTTTCTCTGGCCCTGCTGCTTCTGTTGCTGCTGATACTCCCCCAGTGTACATAGAAATGACTGCTGCTGGTGCGTCTGTCTGCGATACTGCAAAGTCTCGAAAAAAAAAAAATAACAATGCTCTCTCTCTCTCCCTTTCTCTTCATCTCTGTCTCATGTATAATCAGAAATTCTAAGATAGGATACAACAAACGATGAAGAAAGAAATAAACAAATAAATTCGCTCGTACAGGGATCAGGGAAAGAAAAAAAAAATAACAGAAGCGAAATGAACACACTAAATGGGGTGTCCCAGGTACATAAGGGGTTGAAACATTGTAAAGTCAAGTAATTTATTCGCACCTTTATGAGAGACAAAGAAAATTGTTCGTCTTCGTGGGCGACGGGTTAAGATTCGCGGACGTGTACCCTACTGTGGAATTAATTTGATAATTTCGGTAGGTCTGCTTGCTTTTGTTTTTTTTTTTCCTGCGGATGAAATACCTATCTACACTTGATGCTGCTGCAATCGTAGTGTTCTCTCGCACATGTAGGATGGATGTATGTATGTTGAAGCGGGGAACTCAACGGATGGTACATTTTTACTTGAAGGAGTACGCGCTCGTTGAGCGTGCGACTCTGAGAATATTTGCACATGACCGAAGGTCAGTAACGTGAGCATGGTATTGCCTAAATGATTACTGTGAACTCGTTCACACGCAAGCAAACATTTCAGTGGCGTCGAGCAGGAAACCGCGAGGAATGATCTGCAGTAGGAAATGAAATGTCACTGGTGCTATTAGATATGTGTTTTTTTTTCTGGCATTTGCATGACAATTCACTTGTTGTCTATAAACGTTCACAATCGAGATGAAATCCGTACAAGAGGACCCACAGCAAAATGAAGACAGTGCCAAGGTTGTTCCAGTTTCGTAAAATATTTTCTAGCATTTTGTACAAATGTATGTTTGTTTTTATTTAATTTTTGTCATCTTTGGGCACATAAATTCGCTTGTTGTAGTTAAAGATGTTGATGTGGATATACGATATTACAAGCGTTCTCACTTTAGCAACCTCTAGACCTCTATAAACCGCCAATTAGCAGACTTCTGAGATTCCTATAGCTCTGATAGGGTGATGGCACCAGTAAAAGCAACAACAACGAGCAGTCCAATAGAATCCGTCGCATACGGTGACAGCCAGTGTTTTAAATACTCTATCCATCGACATCGAACTTCCCACAAAAAGATAGAAATCCCACGATATAGGAAAACTGGTGACAGCCGATGACAGTTTCTCTCATGCTGTCAATATTTCCACCAATGAAAGTGCTTCCTCTCTCACTATGACAACTTTCAAAGGGCGCAACTGACAGAAAAGTAGAAAGCTAACCTACTTTACCCGTCGTATCCGGCACGTGCGCCGCTTATACGTCACACTTCCATAAGGTGCTGCGATGCGCAACGGATGCAACGGATTCTATGACTTGCGCCCTATAGTCAGCCCTGATATCTCTACTTATTTTTACAGGCGGGCTGACCGGCTGACTAGTGGAAAAAGAAAGAGGACTGATCAATATGTTTTGCGAGAAATAAGAGTGATTAAAGTTTTCATTCATGTCACAGGTCGTAAGTTCTTTCCACCTATTGTTGGTTTTCACTCGAATTTTGTTCTCCACTCGCGCTCTGATTTTGCAAAGTGGCGGCTTGATTGACTGAAGGGCTCGATCACCACGATTCATTACTGATTTCATAACCGCCTGGCTGTCAATGAAAAATGATTTCTGTGGGTAGCACCAGCTCGATCTAATCGACAATTCGTTCCTTTACATGTTGACATTGAAGCCGAGTGATCGTCCTACCCAAGGAATAATCCCTTGAAGATTCAGAAATATTTGTAACAGCTTCAGCGTTTCTGAAAGAAAACACTCAGTCCACAATCTCACTCATCACAAATATGTAATCACTTTTCACGTCCAAAGCTCTTTGGAATAGTACCTGATATAAGTTGAAGAGAAAGCCTTCTTCATTTAAACCTGACTCGAACTCGTGTTTTACATTTCAAATTTAAAGTCACCATGTCAATCCTTTCATTCAACGCATATACAACATCTTAAACTTATTTCAAAGACGAGTTCTAACGGCTATAGTTAGACAGACACAAAAACCAATTACACATTCTCCGCTTTCCATTCAGTTGGGCAACCTGTGTGTTGCATATAATTTAAATAGGCGCACATCCTTTGTTCCACAAAGGAATTTCATTAAAACTTCGATACAGCTCATTTGGTTAATCGCACTCGGCTTTCACCTGCATCCATGCGAAGTAACGTAATTAAAATTAATTTCATTTCCCTTTTCATTTTCTTAATGCGGACAAAGAAGAGCGTCTGCCTGCCTAAGGAATACAGCCGCTCATACGACCATTAGGCGGCATTTTTAATTAAGAAATTGCAAAGGCTCATCCAATGCTCATCATCATTCTTTCTATAAGGACAACAATAATAGTGAATTCCATTTGGGATTCGTCAACTTCGGTCACTCAAGACGAGGACATGGCCGCACACCATAGCAAATTGAGCAGACAAAACGATGCCAAAGAAGAGGCCAATCAACGATCGATGTACGGAGGAAAGGGAAATGGAATGCGCGATGAAGGCCGAACGAGGTCAAAAATCACGTAAATCACACACAGACAAAGCACTCTGTATTTACACCATGTATACAGTCATCAATCATCACTCTGTAACTGGCATCGCCAATGCCCATGTGTGACGACATTTCACACTCTGTCCCATGAGCGTCAACATCTTGTCAATTTTTCCGTTCTAATAAAACGACAGAACCCCCGTCCTTCGCTGATGGGGGGTAGTGGCTTGTGGGGTTGTTGCATTTCGTTCTGACAAAGTGACGAGCGCCCCAACTCCGATTCATGACATCTGTGACACCTCGTATAGCTTATTGTTATGAAACTTGTTAAGGGGGGCGGGTTGGAGCTCTCTCGCTCTCTCGGAGGACGCAGCTATAGTTCACATCCGCATCACATGGCATTGTGGTGTGCGAGTTTGACCTATTTCGGTAGCGAGAAACATTCAGAAGTTTTCCTTCTGCAAACATCCGTTGCTAAAAATAGATCTCAAGGTCATTTGGCGTTTACAGTTGCACAACTGAAAGAAGTCGTCGATTCCCTCTATTGCGTTCCCCGCCGCCACCCACACACCCACGGGGAATTGGGTTTTTGTTTTGTGCATTTGGGGTGCGCTTTGCCGAGGGTAAGTACATCTTCACTTTGTGTAACCATTAAAACAGATGTTGAATGTAAGGGAATGGGGAGGGTGGAAAGATGAGTTTTTTTTTGCGCCCCAGTACAAACCGTTTCTATCTCAGGGACAATGAAGACGACGACGACTACAACAACAACAGGGAGGAAGATAAAGTTTGAATTTCTCGTTTAAACTTTCCGAAGATGTGGAAAACTATTTCCGATTTGGAGGCAAGTTCTGCAAATGCAAATACAAACATTTGGGAATATATCAAAACTGTGAAAGTCACAGTTCGTAAGTCTACCAATGTGTGCGTGCGAGTGCTTTTCTAGATTGTTTGAACCACAATTAGGCGCAGCAGTATTGTGTGTAATGTGGGGGGCTACAGAAACATGGATATTTTTTATTGAAATGCGATATGTAGTAAGTAGAGAGTTTAGGAAATTCTGGGTGGAAGCAAGTAAGGAAGGGGTTGGTTGTAGGTCTAGTTTCTTTTTAAATTACTATTTTGAAACTGAAAGCTAAAATAAAACTAACAGACGCAGCTCCGCTTTATAAAATGGATCGCTTATATTTATAAATCTATTGCTGTATTGCTGAAGCAGTTCGAATTTTGTAAAGGGTTTTCTGTCGAAATAATGCCCAGAAGAAAATGTGTTGGGCAGGTTCACTCAATTGTCAATTGTATTCACAACGAAAGGAATGTACTCTGGTTTTCAAAAGATGTCGATAAGTTTTACAAAAGCATTGCATCAGTCAATCTTTTGCGCACAAAGTAATGGCCTTGCAGTCGGCCATTGTGCGATTTGAAGATTCAGACACTTAAACACAGTATTGGTCGAGCTCTCTTCGTAAAATAGAATTCCAATTCATCGAAGATAGGTACACTGCATTTTGGGTGCACAGGATAGCCTGATGACAACTGATTTAATTGCAATTAAATGCCGTAACCAGCATTGCCATAAGTACAGTTTGACAGATTTTGCAGATTTGCAATCTAGCTGCAGACTTTTAACTACCATAAATCTACAGAAATATGCGGTTCAGATTTTGTCTACATTCGCAATAATATATTTTGTTCTTTTCAAAAACTGATTTCAACATTTTTTGTACACTTGCTTTTACTGTATGCTATCATTTTCGTATTCAGCTCTTTTTGTTTTGTTATTGTCACTTTAATAAAAAAAAACTGTTAAGCTAGATTTTTTAATAGAAATCTTAATTGCAGATTTGTCAAAATATTTTTATGGCAACACCGGCCATAACCAATAAAATAAGTCACAGACTGACGCACAGAAACCAAGTGCACATTTAGGAACTGCAATTTGAGAAAAAGAATGAGAAAAATTTGCAAAAATATTATTAGTACAGGCAAAAGTGTCTTAGCTTTAACACAAAAATGTTTCTTATGTTTCTTGTTTCATCTGTTTGATTTGGGAGTGGCAATAGAACATTCATCTTTATAAGATTTCTGTGACTAAGAATATAAATACATGGAATTCCACATAAAAGTCACGTAGGTACCTAAATGTTAAAAATGGATTACTTGTTGTGTTTTATGGCTTTCAATGAGTTATCACTTACATGAGCTGATGATAGTTGGGCTTGTTCATGCTTTAAAACCATCAGCATTATGAAATATAAACCATTGAAGAATGAGCCATAGACCAACCACACGGAGACCACAAAGGCACCAACTTCGGCCGATTTTCCGTTATACTTGCCTACAAGGTCACGATTTGGTTGGTACCCTACGATTGAAACATAGAAATTCGTATTGACAATGTCAAATAGTTGACTTGCACCAATATATAATGCGCCACTTCCGCTGTTGGCAAAGTTTCTGGCGGCATTCATAGAATTTTATCCGATAAATTTGAAATTATTCGTTAAGTGTGGATAATATTATTTTTAGAATAAGTGTACGTTTGCTTAAAATATTTATGAAAAATGAAGAATGTAGATTGGTTGAGGGGAAATAATAACATTCTGAGCAAGCGTTCATCAGTTTTTTAAGAAACATTTACACACGAAATCGATGTTAATGATATCGAAAAGGGGTTAACGCATAACCATATTTTGCCCTAATATGTATCTAGTATATAAAACATCTCCTTTTATTTTTTAGAGAATATAATAATTATCAAATTATTCGTATTTCTTAAAAAATAAAATAAGAATAATTAACCAATACCTATAGCATTCAGCAATATTATTAGATATCCCCGTGGTTGGCGGCATTTTATTTAGTTCTTGTATGTTTTTGCATGTCACACGGATTCTAATTGACATTACACTGGTACATAGGTAAACAAAATGGCAAAATTTAAAAAATTTAGAGGGGACCAACAGGAAGATTATTGCGAGTGACAGAATGATTTGTCTATGAACTGAACCTTTTGTACTTCCAAAAATTGGTGTGTCCTTGTTACTATTATGTACCTACCTACAAAATACAGATCGGATCGGAGTGAAGTAGGAGAAAAACAAACTGGGAATTGGACTACCTGAAACTGAAACCCTTCGTGCTTCGTCCAACAAAGTTAATTTTGTCTTTGTGCGCACGGAGCTCTGTTGGAACCACAAATGCCTTCTCCCTCTCAATCTTAGAAAAAAATGTTAATTATCAATCGTTTTATAGCGCCGTTTGCGAAATAACACATAACACCTAAGACTCCACGAGTCATTTAACCTTTTTTGATTCTAAAAACTCCAAACAACAAAATGAAGGAAGACCTTTATAAAAATTATTGTTGCAAAACTGTTATAAACATTAAATAATTCACATTACAAATTCCTTTACTATTACAATTCACTTTGATTTATTTGATATCGGTTTTTGGACAAACTGTAAAAAGCAAGCAGAGTGGCGCAGTGGAAGCGTGCTGGGCCCATAACCCAGAGGTCCGTAGATCGAAACTACGCTCTGCTAAATTTTTTTTTTTTTTTCGTTAATTTCGTTACGACAGTTGATGGGTGCTAAATGCATGCACAATATATGTGTATAGATAGCATGGTTTCAACTTGTGTTGGATTATCTATCTTAGCGGATTGTAATAGGCATTTTTAATTACTGACTGGCTTGCCTATATTCAATACTAATCTATACTTGAGTATAATTCTGCTTTTGCGTAACTGTATAGGGCGAACGAAGTACTCAAAAACAGTTGTTTAGTGACATTCAATCTGTCACCGCCATATTACCATAGTAATATGTATATTCAAATATTTGTATACATACATAATATTAAATAAAATAACAATTTAAAAGGAATATTTTCGAAGGAATGCAATTTACCTACCCCTAAAAGTAAGCAATATTAATAGCTCATTTTAATTCTGAGGCATATGTCTGCGAGGTGTTGACCAAACACTTTCGTTTCATTCATTTTTTGACATAAATTGTTTGCTCTATACGTCACTATGAAATGACGTACCCATTAAAATGCTAAACTTTCGAGTAAAACTTGTTGTTGTTGCTTTTCCGCTTATAAAAATAACATAAATACCTGAAGCAAATTGTTGTATTTTAGAAACTCCATATAGCTATAAAAGGTAGGGTCGATTTTCTACCACAAGAAAATCTACACGTCGTATATCCCTGCTTATACCGTGGCCTTAATTTTTAATGTACCTAAGTTACTACCTACCAATCTGTCTTTTCTTTCCAGGTAAGCAAAAGAAAAAAAAAGTTTAGCAGAGCGTAGTTTCGATCTACGGACCTCTGGGTTATGGGCCCAGCACGCTTCCACTGCGCCACTCTGCTTACTGACTAATTCAGTTTATATTCCACACAAAATTCGAAGCACTTTTTATTGCCATCTATCGCATAATAGATGCGCAGCGGGTTAGAGCACACCCAATTTCACTATTTATCTTATACTGGAACCCAACTATTGCTAAAACCCTACAAAGGTTAAATTTAAACCCCTAAGAAAAAAATGCAAATAAAATGCCGATTCGCAGGATTTCACGATTTTCCTACTGAATTTAGGAAAAGTTACGATTATCCGGATTTTTTTTTTTTTTTTTGATTTTTTGGGGTTTTTATTTTTGTCGGCCGCCGCGGGTTTTTCCTCTTTGGTCCATGCAAAGATTAAGACTCCGGCTCCTAGACCGACGGAGGTAGGAGTTCTTAAACACTGGTCCATTTTCGATTGTTTTTCTTGTGCGGCTCAAATCAAACGTCATATCTCAGCCAAAGTGAAGTGAAACAATCAATCCCAAGACAGCCTGATTGATATTTTATTTATTATCGCGTCAGTTTGGGACATCTCGGTTTTGCAATTTTTCGCAATTTTCGTGGAATTTCGAGAATTTTCGCCCGATTCTGGGATGAAAATCAGCGATTCCAGGCGTTTCGGGACTTAGGATTTTGCGGTGGATGTATCGGCTCTAAGCGCCTAAAAAACCAAAACAAGAAACTCGCATTTTATACAATCTGAAGTCGGTTTGCCGCTTACCACTTAAAATTCGGTTACTGACTGATGACATTTAGAATAACAAACAAAAACAACAACATTTCCTTACTGGTTTTTATTGAATTTAGCAATAACATTATTTACCAGCTGCTCTATCAGATCAAAGTGATTCATTGAAAAGAACTGTACTCCATATACACCCGAATCACTTTCAAACACGTCCGTTATTAATTTGCCAGCGTTTTCAAAAGCGTATTGTTTGAATTCCGTTGCATTGTTCTTTCGCTTTTCATACGCGTGCATCATTTCCGACGGAAGTGTGACCTCAGTAATTTTTAGCATAAGTCGCATTGCTCGATAAGTTTCCGGTACATAAACACCTACGATAATTGGCACAGTGATATTGTGTTTTCGACAATTTCCGATAAATTCGATAATAGAGCTGGCCTCAAAGCAAATTTGTGTGATTATGAAGTCCGCTCCAGAGTTCACCTGCAAATTGTAGTAAATTTGTTTTTCTTTTAGATTTAATTCAACTGTGATACTAATTGTAATTTGTTCCATTTGAACAAGTTTGTCTACAGGAAGTGTAAATTAAAAGCTTTAATTGTTTAAACTACCATCACTGGAGAAAAATCCCCGAATCAAAGAGTAAACAGGCTATGGTTTCGAAAGGCTATTTATCGAAGTCAACAAGGTAATTGAGGGGATTCACAGTTATTCGACATCATACCATATACCCACAGGTGTACAAGTGGCTCACGGCAAGCTGTCATAGCGGCGATTTAATTCTGTTGGTCAATGTTGCCATGGAAGTAGTTGAAGAATGTATAGTTGAAGTTCGAATCATCTCCGGTGTAAGAAAACGTAAGCCAATCGTAATGACAACTTACTTTATCTTTGAGGTTAAGTTTCTGAGAAAGTTGTGTCTTTGATCAAGTGAAATTCGGAAAGATTCAGTTTGTATACCTGACTTGTAAAGTATGCGAACAACCACGTTCGAAATACACGTTTGCTTAAGTAGGTACCTACAACGATTTTGCTATGGGTTGATTGGCTTAGACGCGTCAGAAATTTTGCAGCTGATTGTTGTTGTTGCAGCGGGTAGTTGACATTCAATTTTATTTATTGAATTGTGTTCTGATCAACCTTTTCGGTATTGTTTTATAATAATTTATCAAAGCAACAACTAACCGTTACAGTTGAAAACTAAACAACTGACTTAAGAACTAACAATCAATCAGCAAGTGGTACCCAGAAAAATCTCGAATTTAAGATAAAACTCCGTCTAAAAAACACGCAGCCCGAACTGTTCTAGCATTTATTCAGTGCCATATAAAATATTTTATTATTAGGGATAGGACAATAATTATGTACATGTATGTATACTTGCATAGGTTTTGTAAAATACCTACAGCAGCTGATGTAATCGCTAATAATTTTGTCGTGTCCAATGTTTCACATTAGCTATAGTGACCCTGCTACTGATTTACTGCGCTACACCCTTCAAACATCAATCTAGCGCACTTTTTGAATAAGAGTAATTTTTTGTTTGTGTGTGAAAAGCATTAACTAAGTATGAAATAGACTGACATAATAACTTGATACCAACGAACAAATAAGCAAGTCGAATATTTTTATATAATTATGCTTTAATGACGTTCAAAATATAACTAACGAATTCGAACAGGAACTAAGAACAACTTTAATTTGCCCAACACAGCCGCAACACACGATAATGAAATGACCCCCCACCACAGGTTATCGACATCCGGTCTAAACCGGAAGAGTGTAGGCTGGTTTTTTGTCAAGTATGAGTGAGTCCCTTTGATTAACATTGGCACTAATACATGAATTCAAACTGGGCTACATCAAGGTCAAATTCAGCTTGTAGGCAATTTCTCTTTTTTGGCTGAAGCTGTCAGTCTATTTAATAGTTAGTTTATGTTTATGGTGAAAAGGAGCTTCAGCTTTAATTTCCTATCCGCACTATATTCAATATGAAATATATAAAGTTAGCTATACCTATTACCTAAATTCAAAACTGGTGGAATGCAGAAAGCTAGCATTCAAAAGCAGAAATGACCGCCGCCCGTCATACCTACATTCATCAACTACGGTTAAACAGATGTGAATGGATAGGCATTATGCGTTATAACCACAAATGGCTTATAAAACAAAAAGCAAATCACGAAGAAAATGCGTAATACTATTTGAATTCACTACACTTTTTCGAAAAACTGCGTAAATGAATTCCCCAAGTTCGAAGTCTGCAGATGGTTGTCAAATTATTCAAATGCTGGTTTGAAACTGACTTTATATTTGATTTTATTTATATTTTGTCTTAGTACTTGTTTAGCAACAAAATAGATGCAAGAAAGAAAATAAGCAAACTTTTTAATTTCAGCAAAGGAATTGGAACCAATTTTCCAGCTGTCCTGTTCAGGTGGTAGAAAATTACCCGAAGGTCATTATTAAGCGCAATTCTCTCATAGGACAAATGTATTATTATGCAGTAGACCAATATCAGTTTAGGACCAGCCTTAAGGAATGCAAGATGTGATATAATAAGTGACTGAATTTGGGATGAAGTTGTAACTTATGGTGTTGCTGTAGGTATGTACATAACTTTTATGTTGCATTATTGTTTTACCCAATATCGGTGTTAACTCGGCTGAAAATGTTCTATTTTCAAGTCACTTCCCCTTGGGGTAACATCCTTACTTAGAATCATGGTTTTTGTAAATTGCGTGTTGAAGGTTTGACTTTACTTTGCCCTACTAACATCCTGTATCAATTTTGTTTTAAATTTTCAAGGCGAACTTCGTGTTTCCAAAAAGGCTCCGTATTTCACTTCAATTAAAAATACCAGAACGTTAAACTTTTAGAACTGCCACTATTGCAAAAGCTTTTACCATAGACGAATCATACTGAGACCTGAGACCATCAACTCGTAATCCTCTTGCCGCTGACCCTCTGAAATTTTTTTTTTTTCAAATTCCGCCATTTTGTTATCCTATCGGTGAAATGCCAATTATGCAATTATCTTCCAATCGCACGAATATCAACAAAAAAAAAGAGCAAGTAAATCTGAGAGCCAACACCTAGTGACGTTTAAGTATCTACGTAGTTTAGTAAGTCTGACAGCTGGCTGACTAGATGTATCTCGGTTTCGATTGGCTTAAATCGGTCATGAGTGCAGCTGTTTCAGTTGACGTTTATGAAAAGGTAGGCGACGAATCTAGTCCAGAAATTCGTGACTGAGTACTAAGTTGACAGTTCTCATATGTGGCTGACGTAGAAAACGTGACGTTCCCGATAAATCTAGTTTTTGCGTTCAGGTTACATCTTATCAGACCAATCGAGTCTACTTATGTCAGATAACTATATTATTGAATGTGCCCAATCTGAAGAAGCTAATTCGAAAACCACATTAGACACAGTGTGACATGTAAAAACATAAAAAAAAAATGCGGCCGAAGTTGGTGGTCTCAGTATGATTTGTCGATGATTTTTACTATACAATCCTACAAGTTTGTCTGTTTTTGTGCCACAAAAATACAAAACATATTTGCTCTCTTTGTACAAAATTACCCCCTTATTAATAAACGCTGAGTAAAAGTTATTAAGTCGTTATTCAGAAGTTGCGTCAAATTTTTGTGTGCTATCTGATGTCTACTAGCTAACTAACTTGTGCACATTTGTTTATTAATACGGGGGTTAGAGTTTACTTCATTTCGACTTGAACGCTATATTTCTATAAACCAATTTTCACTTATCTCTAATGTAAAAGATCACACCCGATAGAAAATTAATTTATTCGTCGGATCAATCACAAAAACAAACATAGCCTCGATACAAAACAAATAAATACCTTTGGCGTCCGGCCCCTTACTACAAGAAATGCAGACTCCACCAGGGGATTCCCGCATTGATATGTGTACCCCTCTAGGGATTCACAATTTATACTGTTTAATATTGATTTAATCCGACGCAACGCTTAAGCTTCTCACTCTACTAATCAACATACCCTAATACGCGCCGTGCACAACCCCTGCATCTCATTAAAATCACATCAATTATATAAATCACACGTCAATATCCGCACTTACCTTCTGTATCAAATATCTCATATCAGCTTCCATTGAGTTCGATTGCGGATGGCCTTGGGGATAGCCTCCCACACCAATAGTGATGGTATCTTAGGAATGTCAAATCTATTAAAAATCTATATCTCGCATCAAAATTTGATTAGCGCAACTCACCACCTCGTATCTTTCGAATCTCCGCCACCATATCCGATGCATGTTGAAAAGATTGCCCGTCATCGACGTCGTCGCCGCGCAAAGCGAGAATATTGGCAAAGTCCAACGACAGAAAACTCTTCAGCCTCTCCGGCGTTGTTCGGTAACACGTCAAATGAGGCATTACGACAGTATCTGTTTGCAAATGCCTACCAAAACGTACCGTATCTACTTCACTGATCGGATCGACGTCACTGTATAAACGACCTATCCATACCAACGATGTAAACAGCGGCGAAACGGCAAACTTGCGATAATCCAAGGTGCTATTCGATTTGGCTGATAGCTCAATGCCGTAGAAATACTCCCTGTTATCAATTTTTGTCTGAATTAAATTGGCGAGCTTTGGTTGCTGCGCAATGGGCGCAAATCGTTCAGCGAAATGCACCTGAACAAAGTTATTGGTTGGCGTATAATCCGGATTGTGCATGGTGCTGAGATGATGGGCAGGTTAATGGCAGATTCGAACTTATTCAGTCAGACTAGAGTCACGTTTAGTTGCAAACTGACGTCGAATTCATCAATGGACCCGAGAAGTTTTGGCTAAAGCTCTTATATGTACGACTTTAATGCGGTAACTGATCGTGGTCAGTGGTGTGTTGTGTACTGGTGTACTGGAGCGGAGCTTTTTCTGTGGCGCTTTGACAAACGGAATTGAGTTATCACGTTGAATTATTGTTTGTTTTATTGTGATTAGAATGAAATAATATTTTATTTGTTTTTATTTACCGAACAGATAGGAGAATTAAAGTATTTGATGTTCATAAAAGACGCGACACAACAAATCGCATGTTATTACAACATTCATGTGATGGTATTAGTTATATTAGCTATAATACTATAAAAGTGATGTAATATTAAGTAGAAATTTGTATGTACAAAAATAATAATTAAAATATAACTATTTAAATAATTTTTCAGAAAATGGAAAAACTTGTCTTGTGACATTTGCATTATCCATCTTTAGGTGATGGGTGATACCTATTCGATTGCGAAGAATGGAGGATAAATTTTCGCACCTCGATTTTTTTCTGTAACTATTTTAAGTTCAATAAAACAGGTATTAGGTTGTTGATCTATTATCTCATTATATGTTTTAACTTTCTACGCTTTGATTGTAGGTAGCCTAAAAGTAAGCGCCATCTTTAGGATGATATGAGAGCTCGTAAACTTATACTTTACTTGCATCATGCTTTGTTTTTCACAGTTTTATACAGCATACCGTTTTTTTCCGAAAATACTGCTTAATGTAACTTAAGAAATTCATGTCGTCTTATAGCTTCAAAATAAAAATACAAAACAACAATCACAGAAGGAGATATTATAGAAATGAAACACGAAGACGATTCAGATGATGAAAATGAATTGCTTCATTCTTCGTCAATGTTCATTAAAAAAATGTTTATCTACTGCGCAAATTACTGTTTTTTTTTTTAAATCGATTTACTGTTTGTTTTTTTTTGTGAAATGTTTTTAGCCCAAAAAAGATGCGAGCGTTAATCATGCTTCATACCACTGCAACAATACTCCTATTTTTTTGAGCTTCAATCACAGGAAAGCAAAGTAAAGTAAGATTTTCAGCACGTGATTGCAACAACTACTGTGATCCTCGAAGTGTCAACTGTCAAGTAGAGCGTAGTAATATAAAATAAAACAAAGCACTGGCCGCACTCAAGAATCTAGTTATCTTAAGTCGACTAGATTGGTCTGGATGAGATGCAACCTGAACGCAAAAACTAGATTGGTCGGGAACGTCACGTTTTCTACGTCAGCCACATATGAGAACTGTCAACTTGGTACTCAGTCACGAATTTCTTGACTAGATTCGTCGGCTACCCCTCCATAAACGTCAACTGAAACAGCTGCTCTCATGACCGATTTCGACCAATCAAAACCGAGATTCACTTAGTGAGAGAGCTGTCAGACTGACTAAACTAGATACTTGAACGTCCCCAATTGACTTATATGGACTACTAGCGAATTGTCAATTTAACACAAAACTTGCGAGGAAAGTTGGAACAGTACCTATCCAGTTTAGTAAGTCTGACAGCTGTCTGATTTGATGTGTTCCAGTTTTGATTGGTCCGGATGGAAATGTAGCAGAACTACGTTGACAGTTCGTAATGTTGCTAATGTAGGATAAAGTGACGTTACCGACCAATCTAGTTTTTGCGTTCATGGTATACCTGAATCTAATCCAGACAAATCTAGTCGCCTAAAGATACCTAATTCAATTTTTAAATGTGCTCAACGGTTGCAACATAACCGTACTGTTAGTGGCGCTGTATAAAGTCTTTTAAATGATGTCCATAGAAAATGTCTGCATTTACTGGCAAGATTACACAGCAATCTATTGCCCACTACACTCTGAGACTTTGGGCTTTGGTCAATATTTCATAGATTACAATAAATAATTTTACATAAGAAATTTCGCAGTTGTGAGTTTGTAAAATTTATTTTGGACACTAAATATGATTATTAGTATCGCGTGTTGGCTTTTCAAATCCGTCGCAGTTCGTTGAAATACAAATGCGATTTAAAAATAAAAAAAACTTATAAAATATATTACTGATCCATAAATTGTCCTAGTTTTGTATATTATTATTCCTGACAAATTTTAGGGTTCAGAACTGCCTAGGTATAAACATACTATGGTCACATTTGGTGGTTGTGCTTGGCGCATTGTGATGTTATGCACGAGGCATTGGTACTGAAAATAATAATTTATCAAAATAAAGAGTGGTGTATTAAATAATTATGACCATTCCGAAAAGATGGTAATACCGCTTAAATTGGTAAATATGAAAAAAACACATCAACAGGAATTTTATCAGTGAATCACTGAGATGTTTTTTCCACTTTTGATTAACTTGGATGGGTCTTCTGTTTCTTGTTCTTGTCTATGTTTAGATTAAGAATGGCAAATTTCTCGGAAATTTCATACACTTCTTGTTTTATGGCATGAATATAAATATTATTATGAATATATGTACAATTATATAACACATACCACCCAATCGATGGCATAGGTCGAGGCTTACCATAGAGAAAAGCAAAATGTCAATCACTCGCTTCTTAATAATAACAATGCTCATTAAACTGTCATGAGCGCGGTGTTATTGAGTGCGACAAGAAGTATATTCTGACGATCTTATATTCCTTCAACAACTGATAAGTATATTCTCACAGGGATAAGATTGTAGCCTAAGTATACTAGGTTTCAAAAAGGAAAAATGTATTTAAGACATAGTTGTATGACAAATGGAAAATATATAATTTACTATCTACCTAAATAGTTATTTATTTGATGATGCTAATTTTTATTTTATTATTATTATTATAACACCGTTAATAATCCAATGAAAAATACAATAAAAAAATTCTTTACATAAATAATCTTAGCTTGGGCTCTAATTCGCAATTCCCAAAAGGAGATAGAAGTATAAAAAGGACATAAGCCAATATCTCTGAACTTTATTTGGCGTAACTTGTAGGATGCCATAGTTTGACAAGATTCACGGGCACGACGTGTCTCAATGCTCAACTGCATTTTTATAAATATCTTCTTCTTCTATACAGTGTCGGTGACTGACCGAAACACAATAAGGCCGTGAAGCTTTGGAGGAAGCTTTAATGATAAGCCCGAACATAATAAACATCAAAAATATTGTGGAATAAAACAAAACGACATTTTTCTATCACAATGCTGCAGTGACTATAAACAAAGGCGTTCGAGAGGGGGCTCAGGGGGTCAATTCCCGATCTGTGAAGTGTTAAATAATAATTTACTATTTTCAAAGAAGTTTTTTATTCTAACACTTCACGAGCACGCATTAAAACCCAAATTCCAAATTACGGTTTTTTCCACTGCACCACCTCTAGGGAACGTACAAACATCCGAGAGTATAACTGTTTGTAGATCCGGCATAAAATTGTAGATCCCTTCCATTCAAAAATGAAAAACTCACACAAAACGAATGGTTGTGAGAAGCTAGGGCGCTAGGCCTAGGTCGCTACGGACCTGTTGCGCCAATTATTTATTTATGTGCTAATATTTTTTGCTAAATGATAAATCCTGTCACTAGTGTGTTTCATTTGTGCGATTTCTGTGCTAATTTAACTTGTCTGTTCAATCTATAAGTCGAAGTAATTATCAATTCGTTGTTTTGTTTTCAAATTAACTGTCGGCTTTGTGACGTTCCCTTCGAGATGGTCATAACTCATAACCCTTTGGAAATTACTACTGAGGAACATTTTATTCAACTTTAAAGATTTACAAAGCATTTTTAAATGGATCTAATAAATAAAATATGACTTAAAGTCATTTATGGATTTAGTGTTTCTGGGGCCCTTATTTTTCGATTCTGTTGTGGTTGTGGGTCTCATTTGCTTTCTCTATGTTTTTCCCAGTTCTGACATTTGTTTTAATTTGTTTATACCTAGATCGAGAGTCCGATTAAGCATGAGACTTGTGAAAAGACTTTTCACTTCATAGTATCACGGAACGAGAATTAACGGCCAGGATGCTTCCTCCGTTTAGTTAAATGAAAGAGCACCCCACGCCCACAGTGAGCGAAGGGTTTGTTAAATTGTCAACAATTTAAAAGCATAACAAGGGAATTGTGGGAAAAAATAACTCGAGTGCTTAACGCTAAGCGGCAAGCAGATAGGTAGAAATGAGAAAGAATTTCTGCTCAAAAAGTGTGTATAATCAACATGCAACGAGTTTAACCCGCTTAATAGAAGAAGTTGTGTTAACCGATCTGATCAAAGCAGCTGATAAAACTGTCATTGCTCCTAAAACTTCAACTGTCAATGACGCGATAGTTTGGATGCATTTTTCCATGATTAACAGTTTATATTTGAAATCGCTGATCAAACTGGGCCTTAAACTACCGCCCATTATAAAGGGTGTTTTTTTAGAGGTTGGTTTTTCGAATAGAGATAAAACTGACATTTTCTGTCAAATCTGTCAACTATGTCATTTATGTTCAGTTTGGTTTGCAATTTCATCATGAACAGGTTGACAAATGAACAACGCTTGCAAATCGTGCAAATTTATTTCGAAAATAATGGTTCAGTTCGCGAAGTTTATCGCAAGCTCCGTTCATATTATGGTCGACATAATCGTCCATCACTGCAATTAATTCGGTTAACCGTGGATCGTTTTCGCACTACGTTTACTCTATGATGATACGCATCCGCAGACCGCAGCGACGTCGAACAGTGCGCACCGAAGAAACAATTGCCGCTGTAGAGCAAAGTGTTGAGGAGGACCCTAATGAAACGATTCGCCACCGTGCACAGCAATTGGCCATGATAACCGACTATTTAGTTCCCGAATTGGATGGCATGAATGTGGATGAGATGTGGTTCCAACAAGATGGCGCTGCATGCCACACAGCGCACGTCACAATCGATTTATTGAAGGAAACATTCGATGAGCGCATAATTTCGCGGAATGGACCTGTCAATTGGTCACCAAGATCGTGTGATTTGACACCATTGGATTATTTTCTTTGGGGATATGTGAAGTCGCTCCCCTACGCCAACAAACCAGAAACGTTAGGGGACTTGGAAGCCAAGATTCGTGGCGTTATTGCCGACATACAGCCCCAAATGCTCGAAAAAGTGGTTGAATATCGGACCTCTAGACTTGGCTTTATTCGAACCATCCGCGGCGGCCACATGCCCGAAATCGTATTTAAACATTAATGGCATAAAACTATCTTTCCAATAAAACCAAATTGATGGACATTAAAACGATTTTCTTGTGTTTTATTTCAATTCGAAGTTTTATGCCTCTAAAAAAAACACCCTTTACTTGCTAGTAAATACAAAATTGCCCATTGGCCATTTGCATTTATCTTTTTCCCTAAAATGAAAAACAAATAAGCTGTGATAAAATCGGAATGTATTTTGTTTTAATTTTATTTTATTTTAATTATTTTTTCATCATTTGGCAAATCTTGTTTGTTTTAACATGTTTTCTTTTTATTTGTATAACTTTATGTTTTATATATATTTCTTTTTTAACTTACTTACAAAATATTAATTTACATTTTTAAGTATACGTTGTACAAATAATGCAGTTATCTTCGACCGTCTGTATTTACATTTTGGTTAAAACATACATTTTAATAATTAATTTTGAAACGATTTTCTTTTACTTTAATGTTTTTTTTTAAAGAAAACTTCTTCACAGTTTTGATGGAAAACATATTTTTTTTTTATTGAAAATCATAAAGCAACATACCAAAATGTTTTCAACAAGTAAAGATATTTTGTAAAAAAATCGGATAACAATTGCAAGTTGCTGGTTTTAACAGTTTTTATAAAAGAAATTATTTTAAAAAAAACAATACACATCTATCATTTGTTGTTATATTTGTATGGAAAAGTATATGTACGACTGAACCGCGTGAATCACCTGCTGCTCATCATTTGTAAAATAACCATAAAAAAATAAGATAATAATGTTATGACTTTTACGGTGTATTAAATTTACAGATTAATAGGAAAATATATTTTTTCGTTTAGCTGAGAATTTATCATTTATGATGTAGGGTTGAAAAGAAAAATATAGAATTATGGTAGACATTATACTATGAAATTAATTCTAGTGTTAATAATTAGATAATAATTGATTTTCAGTTTCAGTTATTTTTTCAACTAGCTATAAACTATCGCGATCAGGATATGTCTGTCATTTCTTCTTGATACGCTGAACGATCCATTCTAGGCCCTGATAGAGTCTGTAAAAAAAAAGTATTAGACACACATTGCATTAATAATATAAAAAGGGGATGGGAGACCCTAGAAAAAAAAGTTTGCCAAGGTTTCAAATGATGGGTAAAACAGTTCCGGCAGTAACAGATCAACTGGTAACTTAATCGTTTGATCCTCTAAAACTGGTAGTCAATCACTCCATTACGAGAAGTGTTGTTAAACGAGACAAGACTTTATGCGACACAAGATATCCTGTCTGCAAAGTGTTGAATGCGCTCATTCGGTAACGACGACACTCACATATTCAATTATTTATATTCGTTTCCAAAACTCAAGTCTCGCTTTTTTTTACCGTGAAACTGACACGTGGGGGAACTAATCTTGTTCATGAATAGTAATAAAGTCTGTGCATTCAATAGAGTGGGACTTTTTTAGTTCCAATTGACTATTAGCGAGGCGCTACAGACTCAATCAAAGTAAGTTTCCTAACTCCCTTTTCTTTCACTATTTATTTATTATTTGTCGCTCAAAAGAAACCAAGTTATTTGACTTTTTTGGCAAAAGACAAAGTTCGACAGTGAACAACTAAACAAAGAATCAACAAATAGCGCCTGCGTGAGAAGCACTTCACAGTGCATTCATCAACAACAAGTGGTCCCAGTATAGTAACATCATCAACGAATGGTGTCCGAAGTCACCTTTGGTTTCCAGATACAGTCACCCCAAAGATAGATCTCGTACTGTGAGGATATGTGCGTATATTAAAAAAAGTGACAAATAGTACACAACGGCAAAAAGAGAAGAACAATATCCTGCGTCGATTCCCACCTCAAGAGATTTGAAGCAACAATGTTGGCTGTAAGACCGGAACGAAAGCCTGTTTAGCATCGAAGAGTCTTCAAAATCCAATCGTGTCTCTTCGCTGAGAATCATAGATCGGTTTAAGCAGGATTTTCACAAACAACCAAGCAAAAGTCAATAAAAACCAGTTCCACATAACGTTACAGAAGACTTTGTAACTGGTAGTCACACTGTCGGAGCTTTACATGTCCTAAGATTTGTGTAGGACGCTTGTAATGAGGCAAGGCCTGGGGTGGAATCGTATCATCCTGTAACTAGCGATCGAATTCATTTGCCTTCTGAATTCGGGCAGGTGCAACGCACCTTCAATAGAAGTCCTCAATTACTGGAGTATGCAGACGATATCGACATCATGGGTTACTCCGAGCGTTTTGCAATGGACTTCGGAGTAAAAGACACTTTGTAGAGACTTTGGAGACCAGACCAGCGAACGAATACTATAGAAACAGCTGCCCTTCCAGTTTTGCAAAAAAAGGGTTTTTACAACTGCAAACTCAAAGGACACCCCCAGATAATAAACATTCATTTTGAAAGACTAAGCAAACGTAGAAGACGGTTCTCCTTTTTTGTCTATGTTGTACCTGCCTTCCGCACATTTAGGCGCAAGTTAAAGGGCTCTTTAAAAAATATCTGGTTGTCATTTTTTCTCCACACTTTCTACAGAGAAATACTCGAGTATTATAGCAAATAACTTTAAAAAAAACATTAGTTTAGTAGTAGAATTCGAAACAATTACATGGAACAAATGGTCCATTGTCTGCTACTCTTGAAGCGATTGTCAAATTTTAAGGAAATGTCTACCCGTGCGGCAGTATCACGAAATCATTTCAGCTAAATTCAAGTGATACAAGGACTTTGCTAATTTAAATTTGATCGCGTGGTTTTCAGTGGCCGAACGATTTGTGGTGAATTTAAATCGGCAGCTGCACACCGCCCTTTCAACCATCTAACTACCATACTCTTCATCCGAGAAATGTCCATCAATTTATTAATTTTCGGCCGTAAACATACTTTAAAATATAATGAAACGTCCAACACGAAAAGTGGAATACTTTAGCAAATCCTGTCATGGCACTTTTCAACCATTGTCCATCAGTGTGTCTTGTCAACGCTGTATTCTTAACACTAGACTACACGACCCCTTTCGCGCTGGTGTGTATATCAACTGACCCTAATTCCACACGTGTTTGTTTTAAAGATTACATTTAACTGTGCACACCATTTGCCCTGTTTGACAGTCTATATGTGGACAAATGTTTAAAATTATACTAACCCTTCTCCAGTTAGCGCACAACACGCTTGTATGTGCCACTGATGTTTTTTAATCGAAGTCAAATCTAACTGCCGTGAGATTTCCGCAGCTGACATTGAACCTTTCAAGTCCTTTAAATAGAATAAATTGTAAGAAAAAAGCTACAAGGTGCACACATTTAACAAACTCACTTGTTTATTTGCATATACAAGTAGACTAGCTTTACACAGATCTTCATGTTGTAGCATATGGTAGAGTTCTTCTCTTGTCACCGCTAATCGTTCTCGATCTGTTGAATCTATTACCATTATAATGAACTGAAAGAAGATTCTTTATTAGATAACAACGGAAAATATGTTAACAAACACCCACCTCTGTATTCGTGTAGTATGTGCTCCATGCAGCACGTAAACTCTGTTGTCCACCAAGATCCCAGACCAGAAAGTGGATATTTCGCCAGACAACCTCTTCCACATTAGAACCAATCGTTGGACTTGTGTGCACCACTTCGTTCATTAAAAACTGATAGAGTATGGTTGTCTTTCCGGCATTGTCCAAGCCCACCATCACCAGTTTGTGCTCTAAAAAGTTGTTAAAAATTCTTAAAGCGCTCTCGATAATAATAAAATAACAAATAATAAAAGAGAATGAGTATGCTAATTGACCAACTGTTGCCAATGGGAAGTTTAAGCCTAGTTCCGGTTAAAGAGTAATCGATCAAGGTCTCACGTCGTGATCAATACGCCAGCTTGAAGTGAAAAATGACGAGAGATAGGTTCAAACCGAAAACAATAATTGACGCAATGAGCAACAACCAAAGCAATTAAAAAAAATCGTAACCAACTCTAATGGGTCTTCTTTGTTTTGCTTGTCATTCGTGTTTGAGATTTTAGAAACGAATTAGCGGAGCGTAAGCTAGGCAATTTTAACGGTTCTTAAAGTTCGACGTTGTTTCTAAAGAATTTATCTTGGCCAAACCGATGATTACTCTTTTTATAAACGTAGTTAGGTGGAGGTATGAAATTATATTACAACTGTTACGTAGTAGAGCTTCGAACACATTCGATGGGCTAAACGATTTGTTTTCTTTGTACTGTCAACAAATCTAGCTGTAGCCACCTCAATACAATAAAAGTGGATCATAAACTTCTCAGAAGTAAAAAGTAGAATCACAAGAGGGGAGTCGTCGAATGCATAGCTACTGAAAGGACACTGTTCGTTCGAAAGTTCTACCAAAAACAAAACGAACCCCCAAAGAAAAAAACGCAGATACAGAAGGCTTCAGAGATGGACCGGCGAATATCGCCTATCGACTGTTGAACTGCAGATGGCCAACAATCTGCAGGTCAGCCAAAATAATAAAAGACAATCCGTTCGACTCAGAGGAGTAAAAATGTATGCGATCGTAAATCTTACAAGGCTTCTTGTTACTGCCCAAATCACAATGTCTCGTTGACAGATTGTGTAGAAACAACGCGTTCATATGTTGCCACCCAAAATACAACTTCGGGCGTTGGATCGAATTTAGAAAAAAAAAAAAACCGCACGCACGCATTCAACGCCCAATGGGGAATTGGACATAAAATAGAGGGATGCTTACTAATAACCCTCCCTGTGTACAGTCTAGTAAAAGAATTGTTCTCCTGGGTATTGCGCATAATGCTTTCTCAACTCAACTGTGTGAACGCCTATTACCTCGATCGGCACATATCAAAGGGATTTCATTTAAAACCTCAACCACGTTTTTATTGAGTCAAAAGTCCCATTTCATAGCCTATGAGGGCCGTAGAGACAAACTGGACAACTAGACTTTGTCAAGATTAATTATTGTAATAACTATCAGCGCAAACGACGAATATAGAACATTGAACCAAAGTTTGACAGTTTTGACTACCATTCATTTCTGTTTCGCTATCAGAGGGTTTTTCAATAAGAGCGCTACAAAAGTTTTTTTAAATAAAACAAAAACGGTTTTGGATATCAATGAAATTCTTTATTCCTGTAAAAGTACGTTCAATGCCATTATGTGTGGAACTCGATTTCTTTTGCATGGCCACCACGGGCACGCTTGCAGAAGTCCAGACGCTGAACCCAATTTTCGACGGTTTTCAAGCATAAATCGGCCGATTCTGCTGCAATTTCCGTACGAAGTTCATCAATCGTCGCTGGCTTGTTGGCATAGACCATAGACTTGACGTAGCCCCACAGGAAATAGTCTAACGGCGTCAAGCGACTGGACCATTTCGTGAGATAACACGTTCTCCAAACTTGGTTTCCAATAAATTGATTGTGACATTCGCTGTGTGGCTTGTGGCGCCGTCCTGTTGGAACCACATGTCCTCCAAGTCCATATCATCCAATTGGGGCCAAAAATATTTGGTTATCATTGAACGGTAGCGATTTCCATTCACAGTAACGTGCCGGTCTTGATCATCACGGAAGAAGTACGGCCCAATGACGCCGCCGCATATTTTGTTTATTGACGAAGCCATTCAGCCAGAAATGAGCCTCATCGCTGAAGATGATTTTTCGATGAAAATCCGATTCATTTTCAAGTTGTTGCTCAGCCCAATTCACGAACATACGACGCTTCTGGTGGTCAAGCGGCTTCAGTTCTTGCGTCAATTCAATCTTGTAAGGATGTAGGCCAAGATCTTTTCTCAAAATTCGCCACAACGACGTCACAGAGATGCCTAACGCTTGAGAACGACGTGTGAGAGACACATTTGGGCTTTCTTCAACTGAAGCCTCAGCGTCAGCGGCAGCATTATTCTCGACACTACGGGCACTTCTTTGTCTCACTGCCTGTGGATTCTAATTTTTCCACTGGACGCTCATCTGCTAGGACGATTGTAACGACCATAAATTGGACGTAGCGCTCCTAACGTTGAGGCCACTGACTCCGAATTTCGGTAGTAAATTTTAATAATTTCGACTCGTTGTTGGCTCTATATCTTTCCATCATGAAATGGCAAACCTTACTTAAGAGAAATGTCAAAAGAACAGCAAGAAATTCGGCGTCGTTTGCTGTCCCTGTCGCTCTATTTTTGTAGCGTCCCTATTGAAAAACCTTTTACCTTCCCAAGTCTCTTCATTCCGCAAACACAATCAAAGTCAAACTTTCCGTAGATCCTTGATGTATGCCTTGATAAAGACGAAAGCATGTTTTCGCAGACTGGATCATATCAATAAAAACAGAAAACAATTCAACCTGGGGGTGGTTAGAATCAATTTCATAAAATTCCTCTTGCCCAAAATATAAAGTGTTCGTGTTCGTGTTCGCAAACCCAAGTTTGTGCAATCAATTTAAGTAGGCACTTACATTTCACATATCTATTTGATGCAAAACGATAGATAGAGTAGCAATTTCCGTGTGACGCGCACGTACAGTCGTACATGCGCCCCCAAGTGATTGTATTTATTGTACCCATCATGATTTTGTAAACACACGAAATACCTTATTATTCAGCGAACTTCAAAGTTACACAATCGATCTACCTATTGTTAAGTGTAACAAATCATTATGTCAACAGCATTCACTGTTTTCGAACATCTGTTCAAATTACGAGAGACACGAAACACTTTACCTTGCAAAAGAGTTCAAGGTACACACTCGACACTCGTATTTAGCCGAATTGGCCGCCAACCGATTATTCACGGTGCCACTCAGCGATTACACCGAAAGTGAAAACAAATCATCAAAATATAAAAAAAAAAATTACTCGAACCGGAAACTTAATTCATAAATGAAAACAAGAGCTCAATTCGACATAATGAAAAGGTTTATTTAAATAAACTTGGGTTTCTCTTCGAAAAAAAAGAGATATCTCCCAGCTCTGTCTGTAGGCCATTGAAGGGGGCGAATAAACAGAACCACTTCAAAGCAGGTTATTGTTGTTGCGAAGAAGGAGCAAAAAATTGTTTTCATATTGGAAGTAGATCGTGGCACGAAAGAGTGAAGTCATTGTATAAATTAACCCAAAATGTATGGATTCCCATAAAGATTATGCTGCTCTTTATGAAGTGAAATGCGATCGAAACCCAAGTATAGTAATAAATCAGTACCAAGGGCTAGGGTAGTTCACTCTTAAAGCGTGTTAATAATTCTGTGGATATTAAATTGAGTGTAGTACACGTTGCTTTAGCAGCTGGTTTTCCATATCGACTGCTTGAATAATAGTTAGTTACTTTTATAGGCAACTGTCGATCAGTTACTCAGAGTCGAGAGCATATTAACAAAGACACGACTTGGTATTTGGCAGTTTTGGAGTGGCATGCAGAAGATTCAACTACAGAAACCTGTCTCAGGAGGGAACGTTTGTTGTTTATGATGACAGGTTTAGTGTTTTGTATTGATTAGAATAGAACACACACTTCTTGCTTGTTTGTCGATGCATAAAAATGTTAAATTAGGTGATGGAAGTCCTACACATCACTTCTATTTGGAGACTATTTTCGAAATCTGTTTTTTTTTTTCTGGTTTTATCCAGTTTCTTGATAATCGAGCTTTGTTACGACCCATAGGTATCTAATAGTGATGAAAATAGGCATGCTGCTGTCTATCCGTGCAGTAGATACAATCAGGGAGTGATAAGGCGTCAGAAAATAATCGAGGGATTATCTATTAATAGGTAGGGGAAGTAAGAAATGTTGAGGCAAAATTTATCCATTTATACGAACTAATATCTATCAATGGGTATGTAGGGTTGAGAGGTGTAGGTGTAGGTATGTTTCGTTTGGCGTTCTTTTAATTTAAAACTCTTATTATTGTTTACAAAGAAATATCAATCGTGTTTACCTAATATTGATATAGTTTATTAACTAAACGAACCGAGTTTCGATAACCTTATGGCTTTCACGTCCGCTTTAGCGACCGTCTCACAAACTGAATGATGGCTTGAAAGCCTGTCAGCAGCGCCCTATTAACGCGACGCCGCAGATTTAATATAATATACAAATGCGAAACGAAACAAAACAAAAGCAGCACATCAATCAATTATGCAAATGAGTAGGAAGCCCGAATGGAGAAATCACTTTTACTTTTACATGATTTGCATCCCGGAGATATAAACCGTTTGCCTTTAGCCTCTCAAAAATGATCGACTGAAACAAAGGAAACCATCATCCGTAAGAAATTGTAACAAAATGTGTTTTTTAATCCTTTTATTTTTTTTACTTTCTTACCTTCATTCCCAAACATGCTCCAGAGTTTTGATATAAGCAGCCCCATATTGTGATTTTATTATAAAAACACTTGTTTTTTTTTATTAAACTACGTTTTGCAAGAATCAACTTTCACTGGTTAAAGTGGTTACCGATATTAAACTCCTGCTCGAAAAGGAAATTCGGAAAATCTGCAATTGGTTCTCTTTTGGTAGGTAACTACGTGAGGCCATTCAAAATCTTGCAAGACAAAAATCAAGGTTACATCAATTCCAATTGGGTAGATCCAAATAGTTATAGCGCGGATATGGTAGATTGAAAGAGTATTTTATTATTTGGGACATTTAGCAAAAATGTTCTTGGTGATGGTGACTTCACCATTGAATTAGATGCTTGCCACACACGCGCAGGCTAGTAGCTGCTATAGAAATACTGTTGTTTTATTAACACGAACTGGGAGCTAGTAAATTGCCGAATTTGAATTGAGATTTAATTTAATTAGAACTGCACAACGGAAAAATAATACTATACACGACAGACAATTACTTCAGCTGCCTTGTTACGCCATTTTGGAGAAAAAAAAGGTTTCCACAAATGTCAAATTTTTTGTCGACTCTCGAAGTCGACAGCGAACTGCGTTCCCGGGCATCATGGTATTTGTTTGGGCGCTCTCAGAGCACTTTTGTTGCTCTCAGAGCAATTTTTATGTTCGTTTGGTACAAGAAAAAAAAAACAATCTTTTTCAGATTTCAGAGCACTTTTGCGAATCTGGATTTTTTTCTCAGATTTGCTAATACAATAGGCGTGTTTTTTTGAGCTTCGATCTCAGCAAAGCAAAGTAAAGTAGAATTTTCAGCACACTTATTAAAACAACTACTGCGAGTCTCGAAGTGTCAAGTAGAGCGTAGTTGTTGTAATTGCATGCTGAAAATCCTACTTTACTTTGCTTTGCTGAGATCGAAGCTCAAAAAAACAGGGCTAATAGTACTTTTGAGTCTTACAACTATTGGAGTTTGTTTACGTTTTCGTGAAATTTTTCAACTGCAAAGAAACGCATTGCATCGGGTGGATCTATTTTTGTTAATTATTTTTGTACAAATGTTTAGAAATCAATATGGACGAGAATTTTGAATGTTTTCATATGAAATTTAACCAGTGAATGGAAAACGCTTGAAAAAGTGTCGAAGGCTACACATATTCCGATCGCACAAATTATATCCACACAAAAAAAAATACGTTTTTACGTTCGATTAGACACACGAAATCTGAAATCTGAGAGCAAAACTGAAGAATCCCAATCGAATACCACATAGGTAACGAAGACGACGTTGACCAAAACTAGGTGCGAAGCACATTCACTCTAAACGAACAAACCCGATCACGTGTCTCTGGTTCCCTGAACGCAGACTCTGGTGCCATCAGTGACATCAGCCCTGTCAACGGCTTTGTTAATAAAAAAAAAAACTCATATTTACATTTGGTCATAATTTTGTTATGTTTTTTACAAAAAATAATGCGAATATGGTAAAATAAACGAGCTGCATTAACTATAAATATTTAATCGATTGTTTACAGTATGGCTTCAGATTTCTTCTTTCCCAGTATCGGTGGCGTGGAGGAGCACATTTTCAATTTGTCCCAAATACTCCTCTCCCACGGGCACAAGGTAATCGAAGAAATATATTAGTTTTACCCACTATCTACGATGTTTGCGAGAATTTTTGTTTTAGGTTGTGATAATAACACACTCGTATGGTAACCGCACAGGTATTCGCTATATGACAAATGGATTAAAAGTTTATTATCTACCAATTACCGTCTTCTACAATCAATGCATTCTTCCGACTATGGTATGCAATATTCCGCTGCTGCGCTGTATACTTTTACGTGAACAAATCGAAATCGTTCATGGACATTCAGCATTTAGCGCGTTAGCTCATGAAGCCATGCTTATCGGAAAATTATTAGGATTAAGGGTGAGTAGCGTTGTATATATTGCGGAAATAATGAACTAGCATATTGATCTTTCTAGACAGTATTCACGGATCACAGTCTTTTTGGGTTTGCTGATCTTTCTGCAGTTGTAACGAATAAGTTTCTAGAGATAAGCCTTTCGACTTGTAACCATTGCATATGCGTTTCCCACATAGGTCTGGGATACTGTTCGAATTCGCTGTAGCTTTGTTCTAACAATATGCATTGTTTGCAGGTAAAGAAAATACAGTTTTGAGAGCTCGTGTTCATAGGGATAAGGTTTCCGTAATACCAAATGCCGTCGACACTACCCACTTTACACCGGACCCCAGTAAACGACCACAAGACGGGACCAGTGAGTATCAAGTACTGCTGGCTAGTTACAAGGGCTCAATAGCGCATCTTACCATTTCAGTAAATATTGTAGTAGCTTCTCGGCTAGTGTACCGCAAAGGTATCGACTTGCTTGCCAGTGTGATTCCCCGCTTCAAGAAAATGCCAAACATAAAGTTCATAATACTGGGGGAAGGGCCGAAACGCGACACTCTGGAGGAGGTACGGGAAAAGGCGAATATGCAGGAACGAGTTGAGATCATCGGCGCAGTTGAACATTCCAAAGTTCGTGACATTCTAGTGCGTGGCCATATTTTTGTTAATACCTCTTTGACCGAAGCCTATTGCATGGCAATCGTTGAGGCGGCTTCGTGTGGGCTGCAAGTAGTTTCGACTTGTGTCGGTGGAATTCCTGAGGTTCTACCATCAAATTTAATAATCCTCACTGAACCGGAAGTAGATTCAATACACCAAGGCATTTTGAAAGCAATAGCACGACACCAATCGCATCAGCCGAAAGTAAATGGTATAGTGCCCACTAAAAAGCGTTTGGTAGCAAACGGATCTACCAAGAAGCAAACATCAACCGGTGGAGAGCGAACTACTACGGGTTGCCATGATTTTGTACTATGTCCATTTAAATGCAACGAAATTGTCGCCGGCCTATACAATTGGGAGAACGTAACACAACGAACTGAAAAAGTTTACCAAAGAATACTGAACGAGGCGGACCCAACTTTGGGCGAGAAATTAGCGGCCCATTTACAGAGCGGCGTTTGGCCATATTTGATCGTAGTGTCTCTGTGTCATTTGCTGTTGGTGTTTATGGAGTACATTCGGCCACGCAGGCACATGGAGATGGCTCGAGAGTTTCCTAGAAAATGCAAGAAGTAGCCTTGTTTACTAATGTTAGTATAATTTATTTATCTGTTATTTTGTATACAAACAATCGTGACATTAATAAACAAACATTTGAGAAGTGCAAGTGTCTGATTGTATTCAAATAATGGTTTATTCTAACTTGTTTTAAGACGTTTTTCTTTTTAAGTTGAAAGCTCATAGAGCTCTGATCGTGCTCTGAACGAAAAAAGAAACACAAAAGTTCTGATGTGTCTGAGCTCAAAAACAGTTCAGGTTGTGCTCTGAACTAAAAAGGAAAAACGCCCAGAGTGGCTTGGTGTGAGTGAGTGTCATACGGCCGACGCGCTCGAACGACCGATGTGCTTGTTTTGTGTGTCTTTCTTTTACAGTAAGCACATTGTTTTTGTTCGGTCAAGATGTCAGTAAAATTACGCAGTTCTAAAAAGGATATATATTTAATAGGTGACGCAAAACATCGAATCACAGGATCAAAACTTCCGTCTAATAGACAAGTTTTAGCAGTTTTATTTTACAACATTCGTCAAGTGAATTTAACTGTAAATAAAAGTGCAAATCTCAGTCTTCGTGAGTGTATTACATACTGGGAAAAGGCGCGTATACCTACGAAATCGTTTCCTAATTGTGTAAAGAAACTTGTAAAATTATATCAAGCTTGGAGGGATTTGCAAAAAAATGCACAAAAAACCCAAGACGTGTTTGAAAAGCGTCGACAAGAGTTTGTCAGGAACTTAGACAATTTGTTTGATATTGCCCACGCCGAAGCGCTTCTTTTAATGAAAACAAATGAAGCCAAGTCTTTTTTACAACGGCAACGGGAGCCAGGTCGACCAGGTCATTTAGGTCGAGTGGACAAAAAAGGGACCGATAAAGAAGAAAAGGCGCGCCTGGGAATTATTGAAGAAGGGAAACGGCGATCTAAATATTTCGCAGAGTCAACTTCATCGACATCATCATATGATCCTATACAAAAAGACTCATCTGATTCGGACGAAGACATAATATCTTCGCAAGAAGATTTGCCAACTCAGATCGAGAGCGCGCAAACCGGAAAAAATTAGTAAATATTGTTTCTTTTTATATCCCTTTTTTTTATTTACTAATTTTTTTCATTTTTTATTTTAGACATAAACAAATACTACTTCGTATCAGTAAAAAATGAAGCGTTGTTCACCCGGCTTAAAATTGATGACTGTTTTGTGAACGAAGAACCGTCTTTATGTCCAAATAACGCAACGTTTTAAGATGCCAAGAAGAAGGTTTCAGTGGTGAAGCCGTAAACGATACAGCTGAAAGAGCGGTCAAGAGATGCAAGAATTTCATGGTTTAATTAAAGTTGAAGAGGAACAGAAGCTACTTTTTATTACTCTGCCTACAACAACACCTGGAAATTTATCCAGACTGTAAAAAAAAAACCTTAAAAAGAAAATTTGGAAAATAATGTTTTTTTTTATGTAAAATATTAAATAGTAATATTTTTTGGATATATTAGTGTTTCATTTACTAAAAAAACTCAAACTTGTAGAAATCTTCTATAAACCCGGAACAAACATTTTTATTTTTTGCTTAGTCGGCACTCCAATCCCGCAATAATATTCATTATTCAAGCTAGAAAGAAAAAATATAGCGTATGCGATTTTATTTTCGAGAAAAAAAATCCTACCTAATTTCTTGGGACACCCTAGCTGATCAGTCTTAAAAAAAAAGAAAAAAAAACAATTCAAGTTAACATTTTTCTTAAATCAGGAAACAAATTCTCCTGTCTGTGCCCTCTTTATTTTTGCTTTTTCAATTATTAAAATACCAGTTTATAGAATTTCCCTTTTTACTTCGCTTTCGTTTTCCTAACTTTTCTGTTAAAAGTGTGGGAATCTACTACAGACTCAAGCTAATACAGTTCAATACCACAAATTGTTGTTATAGAATATGTAAACGTTCACAACATTAAGCTGTGGCAAAAACTAACATATAATAGTATTATTGATTTTTTTTGAATTTGTTATAGCCTATATAAAGTAATGTGAACTCGGCCTAATGAATAGAATGAGAACGAGCACAATATTAAATTGCCCCACCTAGTGTCGAACACAGTATACTAATTCACCACACTCCAATCCATTCAAATTCATCGGTGATTCGCTTTCGTTTTTCGCCAAACTTCAACCATTTTCAATTTTGAGAGAAATTTTCCAACTCGAATATAGAAAACAAAAGCACAAGCAGATGAGTAAATGAAACCACAATACTAGCAATTTGCAATCCGTCATTTGTGCATCTCACTCACCCGAATGTGACATGGCGGCGTCTGCTGTGTGTAGGAATAAAGTTTGACTGAGGCGAAATTTTTTCACACGAAATTTCCAAATTTATTTCAATTTTTTTTTGAAATTAATTAAGTTTTCTTAAGGAGATCCCCAACAACCTTTTAACACAATCAACTGTATGCTTTTAAGCGGAAATATTGCATAATATAAGCAATTAAAAACCCGACACCGAGCGACGTCGTCGCTCCAAAGTATCACCACCATCAATCAGCAGCCATCAGTCGGTAATTTTTTCTTTTCATCCTTCTTCGAACAGAAAATTTATTCCAGATTGAACAGGGGAAAAATATGAAAATCACAATTATATCTCCGGATCATTAAAACAGCAGAAAATCTAACGAAGAAAAAGACTTCCGCAAATACAAGTCTTTTACATATATATAACATCAAGCGCAGTCGACAATTTTTTCTTTTCCCATTTTTCCACTTCTGCGAGTGACAGAAAAAAAAGACGAATATTTCTTTTGGGAATTTGCAAAAAAATTACAAAGTCTGGAGCAATTTTATCCGGTGGAAAACTGTAAAATCAAGCGGCTCCTCTTTAGCAAAAGATTGCTCTGGGAATAGAAAAGGCGCAGCCCCTCCGCCTGTCGTCGCCTGAAGGACGGTGACGGTCGCACGGAAACAGAGTGTGAAAAAAAAGAAAATGAAATAATTTCCAATTCCAATCGATTAAATCACAAAAAAGGGCAAATGAACTAAACCTGACAACAGAAAAACTAACAATAATTTATTGTATTTGAGAGCTACACGGAGATAATCATTAAAATATCTGTATAGAGACATCCAAAAGAATTTGCATTGATGGTAATGCATGCTAGAAAACCGCAACGTATGAGCGATGGGTAATTTTTTGTTTTTTCTTTTATTTATTTCATTATGTTTTCTTGTTGAGTTTGTAGTTTACATTTAGTTTTTGGGACAATAATTCATCATTAATTTGATTTTAATTTCATATTGTGGTTTACATTTTGTTTTCGTTTTTCATTTATTTGTTTTTCCCATTTTTTTACCCACCAACATTTGTTCTCCATCCACGATCAACCCCACTTCTCGCATTTATCTTCAGTTTTTTTCTTTTTTTTTTTTTTGTTCTGATTTTATTTTACTCATTTTCCTTATTCCACTTTCGTTTCAGGTACTTTGAGAAGCATCAATCCCATTCTTATCAGGTGAGTTGAAAATATGAACTTTTAAGCAGTGTTTTGGGGATGTGAACTGTTGAAAAACTAAAAAAATTCTTATAAATTGGGTGGCCCTTTAATGATTTTCGAAAATTTTGATGTCGGCTTTTGAGATGGAGCAGAAATTCGCATTAGGGTTGGGCTGGCTGGTTGGTAGGTAGAGTTTGTTCGTGTGATTCTGATGAAAAAAAAATTGATGTATACATATGTATCTCATATGGCGGTAGATATAAATCTTATATCTTTCTATCTTGTTTGATGCATCTTTACAATGTTTATTCGAGGTTATCGATTTGTTTTTACGTGCAACTATGACCTGTGTGGAAATAGTCAATGAACATCATTTGACCAGAAGTGACAGCAAATCGCCCATGCCTATCGGAGCTGGTCAATTGGAAGTAATTTGCAGACAGTTTTCCTTGAATGCTAATGAAATTGTGGTTTTGTAATTTGCTGGTGGGTGGGTAAGGGCGAGAACTTGTTTCAAACAATCTCTGTTAAATAGAACTCGTTGAAAGTTCGATAGCCTTTGGATGGGTTTCGCATTGACATTTTCCCATCACTATTTCGTTGTGATGGAATTTTGATGCATATTTTTTTATTGTTCAAAGGGCTGTCTTGAAATACAAAGTAATAATAGTTGGCTTTACCTACCCTTTTCAAATATAATCCTCCCAACACCCTGAAGATTCCATTTGAGACCTGCAGGATATTAAACAGATTTAACAGATTCTTACCTGTTTCACTGCCGATTCTTGGTATGATGTTGTCTGCGTTTATCTTTATGAAGTAAGCCTTTCTCGCGATTTATATTGAGACTTTGCAGGGCTAAAATCGCGTGAGACAATAATCAACTTTAATGAGACGATAGTAGCAGCAGTTTCGCACCGTTGGAAGTTGATATCTGTGACTTTCCAGCAAACAGGCCCTTTCATTCTTGCAGCAATCGCATTTTCTAGTCAGCTAGGTTATAAAGCTTGTCGTTTTGTTTACCACAAAACTTCAAAATGGAGTTTTCTGCTTTCTGTAAAATCGATTAGTATGCTTCTGCAATGCATTTGGAATGATTAGAGACGCGGGAGGGCTGGGGAAAATTAGAAATTCTACCTTCAAGTTCCTACTTATCTTTTAATGTTGAAAGTCTTCTCTAAATGACAGCATACATGTATGACTCCGTTTAGTCGTCATAAGCAGCTTCTACTTGTAATTGATACCTACTTAAGATTGAACATCAATACAGAACTGTTGCCAGCGTCCCAAAATGTATACAAAAATTGAGACCAGTTGAGTCTGGCTTGCCCTTGCGTGTACGCTAAAAATATTTAAGCGTTGAAGGCTTGGACATTGTTGCACAGTTGGCCGAGGAACTACGTCAGGCCGGAGCCAACCATTGTAGCACTCGTGAATCTGGAGGTGAAATCTCCAATCAGTGGAACAATAAGCAGATTCGTATCAAATTGAGTGGATTCTCTCCTCGTAGGTTTGTGAGTTGCGGAACATCCCAAGGAGGGACTAAGACCTCTTTAAATGGATTGATGTTTGTCTAATGATTCGATTTACGCTAAGAACCAAGAAGAGCGTTGATTCTTGCAAACATCTGACAAACACCCGGAGGCATAACTGTCCAGAAAGATTTTTCTCATTCATGAGTTGGGATCCGCCATAAAAAAGATCAGACAGATAAACTGTTGCTAGGGTGTTAGGATCCTAAATAGACTTGTTGCACCCACCAACTCTCTCGCCTGTATCATTCTTGTCCTTGCTGACAAAGCTAAGTATCCGGGTCATATTTAAGACACCAAACTAAACTCAAAGTCAAGCATTACAAAACGCGTAAAGAAAGCGACTATAGCTCCCTAAGTTTGTAAGAAAACCAAACTGGAATTAGAACTCTACCTCTTTCCACTGATGGTTCAAAAGCCGTTGTGAATATTCTCTGAAACGTTTAATGTGAGTATTTAATGTTTCTCAGACGGAAATGATGGTGATTAATGAAACGTCTGTATAGTTTAAGGTAAAAACAATATTCTGCACGGGTATGAGGATTTTTACTTTTAGAATCAGAAAAAGACACCTTGAAGGTCGGATACGAATGCTGCATATCTTTCTCAGGGAGGTCAGAGCACTGTTCATAGGCACATTTTAGGCAACTGTGAACCTGGTCAGATTTGGTACCGCCCTTAACATTTCGTCAGAGAAGCGGTATCAGCTGCCTGAATATTGGATGCTATGAGCAATCAAACTGTAGAACGGAGAACCATATTACATGCTATATTTCCAAACGTATCTGGTCCAAAAGTGTTGTAAGAAGACCCTCATACCAGCTGTTTACCTGTTGCCTCTTACCTAACCTAGAAATGATGTTCATGTTAATTAAGCGCAGTGTTCGCCCCATGCGATATAATTTTGAAGCAAATTGCATTTCTTTTTGTATTGTCAACACCATAATTCTATCATCTTTTCAATTACTTTGCAGAGTTCAAAATATAGTAGCTCGAAACGCGACTATGATCGTGAGACTTCCAGCAGGTCAAACTACCGTGAACGTGATAACACACCGACCGGTGGTGGTGGTTCGTTAAACAATGGTAACAGTGCATATCGATCCCAATCGCCCGAGATAGATTCACCCTCATCAAGGCACGATATACGCGGTGACAGAGATCGCGATCGTGATCGGTTCAGTTATATCCAAAAGATGAGGGATCGAGACCGCGATGTCTACAAAAAGGATAAATATGGTAAGTATTTGTTACTTTGTCAAAAATATATAACCCGAAAGAAATATTTCTCATTTGCATTTTGTGCAGACAAACGGGATAGACGTGGCAATGATCGTGAAACCGAGCATCGTACTAACCACGACAGAATTGATCGCCGGACAAAGCTTTGTTCTTCAAGTGGTGATAAGCGTTCCGGATCGGATGATCGCGACCGTGATCGCGATAGAGAATTAAGAGATAGTAAAAGAGATCGCAATGATCGAGACCGCGACCGCGACAGAGAGCGTGACAGAGATCGTGATCGTGATCGAAGTGATCGAGACAGAGACCGAGAACGCGAACGAAATGACAGAAATGAACGAGCCTCGTGCGCGAGTGATTGGAGCGAACATGTCAGTTCTTCGGGTAAGTCAGAATAACCAAATACACTTGTACATAATTATTCTGATTTTTGAATTTCTTCAGAGGCCCTGATATTCTGTGCAGCATCTCGTTGTTAGTTTTTTGCATTGGTTTTTACAGATTCTTTGCGAGGTTGAATGTGAAAATCGTTTTCCAGGATACAGTATTGCTTTTTCTATGAACATTTATTAGCATGTCAAATTGCTTAGCAATTTGTGTCAATTTCTGGGCATGTTAACAACAAGATTGAAGTTTATCTCGCTTACAAGATAGCAGCAAACGTACGTAACTCTATTAATATTGCATTATTTCAATACATCTCTAGGTATCTATGACTGGTTAGTCATTAAGTAAACAACTTAAAACCTTAGGCCGCATGACTGTGTATCTGTGGTGTGCGTTTGACATATGTGCTGACCTACCATGTGTACATAGTTGCTATGCAGAGTACTATAATAGATTCCACATTTCCCATTAGTAGTAGACACCGATGAGAAATGAAATAGGTATTCAGTTTAAAGAAATTTGGATACATCTACCGTTGTTACAGTTCGAAAAAATGCTCAAATATCACGTCTTAGTTGCATTAGTTCTGTAGTTGACCAGAAAGGCCAAGTCAACGGAAAACAATACATTTTCCGGTTTCGACTGCACTTGGCAATGAATGTGAATCTCACAAAATTTATCACGAACAAAATTCTTTTGGCAAAAAATCCTCGGCTGGCTAATGGAAATGCTCATTTTAAGCATTTCAAAGCACACCTCTTTCTCACCGAACATTCTTTTATGCATCGGTGTAGAGATTGATGAGTTGTAATATAAAATGGTGATATTTTCCCAAGATAATAATCGATTGGGACCTAAAAGACATCCAATGGTAGTTTCAAGTAAGGCCCAATACTACTAGAAATACAGTCTAAGACATCTGATGCACAAAGTCGAGTTTTGACGATCCGAATAATAATCGTAACCATTGGCAACAACTTACATAGTCAAATTAAGAAAAATAGCAAGTGGTACATAAGGAGTTACGAAATAACTACTTTGACAGAGAACATGTCACAATGAATAAAATGTGTTGGGTTCCTGCCAAAGAATTACCTTACACGATTCTACAATATAATTTTATATCTGAGATAAATCAGCATTCGATGGAACTTTTTGTTACAGACATCTGTCACTCTTGAAAAAATACACTTGTTCTTAATGACTTATGTATTGTGATGTTGGGATCTATCCCCTAGTATATCACCATCAAAAGTTTGAACCTCTATCTTGTATAAACAAGGATCCCATTTGCGTGGAAGGGTTTTGCTGGAGACGAACTAACGCTAGTTTTACAAAAACTGTACCTCTACCTTAGTAAGTCAGAATGTTCGGCACTTCCAGGCTCGTTAGCAGCATCAGCAAGAAAATTGCTCACGTTTGTCATTGACACTATTCATCGACAACATTTCGGCCTGGGTATCTCAAAAAGTGTACAAATGCGACAGAGAATTTTTTGTTAAAAATGGTCAAATCGGAGCTACAAGTGAATTCTGGGTAAATAAAAACTCCATTCACTATTCTTTTATATAGATCTGTGGCAACAAGGAAAAACATGATAAGTAATTTTTAGCCACTTTTCAGTAGCGCAGGCTAAAGGCTTGACTTTCAATGTGGGAAAATGACTTATGCGTTTTTTGCTGATCCATAATAACACAGCAACCATAAGAGATATTTGAATGAAACAAATTTGACATATAGAACAGGGTACTGTGCATTCGATCGTAAGATTAACTCATAATGAGCGATTGTCTTCAAGATAATTTTATACATGTTTTATTTTTCCTGATGTTTAACGCTAGACCGTGCAGTACTAAGCTGCACAAGCTACTCTAGCTGGTTCAACCGCAGCGCAGTTCCCTGGTATGTCACGTTGGCCATTAACCTAGCAAAGAGTGAGCTTGTTCTGCCAGTTACCTCGTTAAGAGCTCTTCGGTAAACTGTCGTCCCTTAAAATTGTATTTCACTAGAGGCAAACGATTTGGTTGCACTTTGGCTGTTGATATGACGCTATCCTGCTGTGATACTTCTGTCGAATAATCTAGCTGTGTCTCAACAAATGTCTTTTATCCCGGCCTGGAAGACATAACGCTTCGGAAGGCAGAAGAACCGCCTAAAATGGTCTGCTGAGAAGACCCCAGCGCCAACTCTCTGATGAATCCAAAAGCGTTCGTGAAGATCAAAATTGATCTGTCATATAGGACATTTCGTGTTTTTCCAATTGGCTTCTGCCCGATGGCCAATTGGGTGTTCTGTCCGATGCCGTAAAGAATTAAAAACTGGTGCATTATAATTATTATCTTTTGAAATTTCCTTTCTCATTCGGCAATATTTTCTATCAAGTTACAGTCCCACATAGTTGGAGCTATCAACAAACTCAAATAAAATTTCTATTAACCTTAATATTCCCTTTGAATTGCGACTGGCTTTATTTATTAATGAAACTAAATAAAATGCGACAAAAGCTAACACAGGAAATAGAAATAGTTGTTGCTAAGTTTTCATTAACTGCCATCTGTTAATTGCAGCAATTGAATTGACGATGACATGTTTCCCCCTTGAAAATTGAAAATTTCGATACACATACATGAATCTGCGCAATTCTATTTTTTAATTTGTACAAAACTTTGAGCTAAAAGCCTCAAAGTTAAACTTAAATAACTTTGAGGCTTTCAGCATTTTATTTCACTTTGATTTCGTTTGGAAAAAATACAAATTTCCAAAGACAAGGGTGGGGGGATCCTTTTTGTTGGCGGTTTAAACACGAAACCGTCTTGAATCTTTTACACGTTTATTTAATAACAAAATGATGTACATACTTACATTTTTAGTTCTCCAAAATAACGAATAATATTTTCAGCACGAATTTAAAGAGGCAACCGTTTTTACGCAGCAAATTAAAAATTGAAAAATTGACACTGCTTCCACTAAACACTTGTGACTTTTGCAATCTTATCTGCCAAGCTAGCTTGTATGTGGTTTAGCTCCGGTAGGAGGCATCACGACTAAAGAAAATAAATTTAGATGTATATGATAAACTTCTATTGCGCGCGCACGTCTACTCTCTTTAGGTATGAAAGGGATAAATGTATTTTCTAGAACAATAAACATAACAAGCAGCGTGTATGTACACGGGTTTTGCAGTGTGAAATTGTGTTAAGAGAAAACTGAGTCAACAAGCACTAGCGCTTTTTGTTCAACAACGGCAAAAGTATGAAACACCGAACACAGTGCCATCTAAGTAAGAAATCTCGGGACTATATCAATAAAATAGTTTCACACTTTCCTCGAAATATTTCTCATAAAAATGCAATCCAATACGTATCACAATCTGCTACAAATGATTAGAATGTCTGCCAATTCTTATTCAGAAAATAAGTTTATATTTGCAATTATTTGCAAGAATCTGTACCGCAGATGAGCATTTCATTTTCCACACCACCAATCAAGAGTAGCTTGAGCTCCTTGAGCATACAGATACAGAATTACACATGCACTTCCTTTCTTTATCATTAAACACACTGGCTTTTCAATCTTTGGAGCTATAGTATAATTATCAACATTTTCTCAGCACTTTTCTTACCTTCTGAATGTCGGAATTGCACGAGTATTGTGCACCAACAATGCGGACAGTAGTTAGGTCTTTCATACTTCGAGTTAAATTTGTATTCCATAATTGTTATTAACGCGGTTAAGTATGAAGTACGAGGAAATAACTTCAAAAAAAAGCTTTAGCAATGTAGAGGAAATCGTATTTCATGGAACAAAGATCTAGAAGGTGCGTTCAATAATAGGAATGGGGACCAATGTTCAGTGCTGCCAAGTGAAGTTTGTTGGAGCTATGTGGATTTTAGTTGGCGAAAAAATGCTTTATTTTCAAGTGGCCCCAAGTTGCTCCATGTTTTCTCCTGTCGTTGTTGTGCGTTCTTGTTCATAGTCATCTCAGCTATTTTCGTTCGTCGCTGACCCACTTCATCGATACAGACAAGAGTAAACATTTTTAGTGTCTGTATACAGTAAAACATATATATTTGGTTCTTTAAGGGAAAACGAACAAAAGTTTTAACTATTTAGACATCGTTATCAGTTCGAAGGAAAATCTTGCTACGAATTGTTGACTGTCACTCCCGGCTTGCTATTTAAATGCTCATCTGCAAGATTATGTTCGTATGCTTTTATAGTAAATTCAGATGGCTGGTGTTTTGTCCTAATTGGAATTGAAGACGCCATTGTTCGCCTTATTTGCGGGAATTCCTTGGTGGGTTTATACACTACTCAACTTGGAGATAAGCCCCGACACAGCCCCTTGGATCATAACTTCCTTAATGCTTACCTTAAAACTTAAGAACTCTTACCAAAGAGTTTATTACGAGCAAATTCAGATATAGTTCTCTTGCCGTATGTTAAGATATTCAAATAAACGGAAATGAGACATCTCGGGATAACATCCCTGTCCGAATGTATTCTGCCTGATACCTAGATGCCGCCCATTGTCAGAGGGAGAAAAAATAACTAGGCGAAGCAGTTGTTGAATACATGGCAGAAGGTTTTTTCTTCTTCAATGTAGTGTTTCATTTAATGTTCAACACTCTTAAAAAAAGGAACAACGCATAATGTCGTCGTCGTCAAGCGTACAAGAAAAGTGCCCAGTGTGCAATAATTTTTATTCGGGGCCAAAGATGGTGAAATGTACTTTTTGTAAAAAATGGATTCATTACGATTGTATTGTGACAAATGATTCTGCTGAACCAAAGTGTTTAATTTGCGAACAGTATTCAATGCAAATGCAAATCGCGGTGCATCATGCTGAAGTGCAACCAAGTGCAGTCTCTATATTTGGTTCTGGAAGTTCCGTATGTCGATTTGAAAGAATTCGTCTACGAATGAACATCTTGGACACCGAAGATGAAATTCTGCGAAAACAACAGCAAATAATTGCACAACGTAAGGCAATCATAAATGAAATGTCGGACAGAGAGCTGCAGATATATTCTCAATTTGATGTTGATCGATTAGGGTATGCGGTTAAAGAACAAAACCCTGTGCAGCGAACTTTTGGTAAGTCAGTTCTAACAAATCATGCGATACACATATTTTAAAGACTATTTACATAGCATACCAGCACGAAATCATAAAAAATTGGGAAAGAAAAATTCTAACCCCACAATAAGAAAGAAAATCGTATACGTAGAAAACTGCGTGACTGGCAAAGTAAGAAGCACATCTAGTTTTAGCATTATGTGTTCCTAGACCCGAGCTCATAAGGGAACACGCCTTTCAAAAAGTTAATAAAATTACATGGCCATAAATGGAACGAATCTTAACCGTAGTTGAGGATGTAAAAATAAATAAATAAATAGTTGGCGCTACAGGTCGGTAGGGACCCTGGGCCTAGCTTCTCGCAACCATTCGTTTTGTGTGGGTTTTTCATTTTTGGGACGAATGGAAGGGATCTACAGTTTTATGCCGAGTCCAAACGGCTAATTGAGAAGCTTCTTCATGACAGTTATACTCTCGGATGTTTGTCAGACGTTCGCGAGAGGTGGCGCAGTGGAAAATAACCTTGAGTTGAAATTTGGGTTTTTCTCGGGATTCGAACCTGGGACCCCTCGCTTAGTAGTCCAACACACTAACCACTAAGCCACTGCGCCGTTGAGGATGTAGTTGTTGAAAAAATATGCTTGGCGACGAATGTGTCAATCATGTAACCCTTTCTGACATACATTCAGAGAAGATTCTTGTCTTCCTGACTGCCTCTGGAGTGAAAAGATGGCTCTAGGAACTTGCCAGGGTTGGCACAATAGGCTACTTTAAGAAGCCGCTGTGCCAGAGCTCCTTCTAGGCTCTCCCGACCTTTCAATCTAATCTAATGCAGTTATTGTGCAAAACCTGTGTTTTTCGCACAATTACCACACGTAATTAAATTTTGATGGTGAGGTTCTCGAAAAGGTTGATGCTTGTTACCATGAAGTAGAAGTAGATTCTGGATATTCTGGATACATCTGAGTGTGTTAGCTCAATGACATGATAACAGAAATGTCCAGTATGTAGTATTATGCCGTCAACCGCGTCAATACGTTAACGATTTCCTAGATAGCGTGAACACAGAGAAGATATTTGGTTTGTGGTGGTGTTTAAACAGCAACACAGCATTATGCTATGAAAACGGTAACAAGCAAGATATCCTTTCCACTCAAATGAATATTTTTCCCAATTTGAATGACGATAAATCTACACCCTTACACTAAGATAAAGAATAACTTGGCAGAAGCAGTTTTTGAATAGATGACAAAATTAAAAGAGACCTCAAATTTTAGTAAGTGAACGAGACGTGTATTGACTCAGCTTGGATATGGGTATCAACAATCTGTATCAACAATCATCACAAACTAGGTCACACGAGTCGTGGTAACAAGAAGACGCATCATCTTGCTACTGGAGTTCATGCTGAACCGCCACCTCTACCCAGTGTATTGGCTTTTTACAAAGTTTTCTGATTTTATGTCCAGGGATCTCATTCACCTTTGATGTTTTACAAGTTATTTACAGCATTAGTTACACAGGGTCGTCAAGTGTGCATGTCTTATTAGACAGTTTACGCTGCTAACTCCCACTTTATCTCCTCTATACAAATCATGCGCACTCTTTGGTTCTTTTTCTTATAATATGTAAACATGTACAAGTACATTCAATGTACACAACGATAGTATAAAGCTATGTTAATTTTTCTCAGGAGAACGATTTTTTCTTTATACTTTCAACCAAGCCCATCCAGAACTTTTCTCGCTAAACCTGAAAAAAATGTATATCTTGCGGTTTTTTGAATCTTAAATTAGCCTTTCAAAAAATAAAACATAATTCCTTCCTTTCCGCTTGAATTTGAATTTCCCTTATCGATGATAAATAAACATGAAAGGCAACCCAAACCAAATGAAAGGTATAATTTAAAAGTGTACCCTAGAATATTTATGTGCTTGAGTTATTTGCCACATTAATAGAGTAATTTTGTTGTTTACTTCTAGGTAAGATGTATTACTACAACTGCAAAACGGAAAAGTCGCAATGGGAAAAACCAAAGGAATGGATTGAAAAGGAGAGGTAAGAGTTCGTGTTTCGTGTCCATAAAATTCGTTATAATGTGTGAAAACATTTTTTGTCTAGAACTATTGCCCGAGATCAGCACAGAGAAAAGGATTATAGAGAAAAGGAACGTGAAAGGGATCGCGAAGATAGATTCTCTAGATCTGGTAAGTTCAACATGAACAGTTATTCTTATTATAAATCATACGCAATCTAAGATACCCCTTAGCTGGGGATGGAAAAATGCATTTTGAAATGTTCTTCAACAAGTCATTGATCGATTACAACTTGTACATTATATGATGCTTCTTGGAAGTAGGTCACAGCCAAAACATGAAGCGTTATACAGAACGAAGTGCGGCACATGACAAATTTCGAATCGATACCTTATCAGGTGCTTTTTTTCACACACAAACTCAAATACAGAGATCCTGGCATATCCAATTGTATTGTAAGCTCCGGAAAAGCGCATTTTTGCTCTTTACCATACCATTTTTCAAGTTTCGATTCGTTGCTTGTTTATGTAGCAGTCGGTGATGCCAATGGTGTAATGGCTGAGCTGCGCAGAAGAGCAGTACTCTGCCAACGACCATCAAGAGAAACATATTAAATTTCTCCCATCTCCACCACTACAACAACAGAGGCACAAAGAAGGGACCCAGTAGCGGTAGTCTGTTTGAAACTTCTTTCAAATAAAAAAAAAAAACAGCTATATGTGTATATGGAAATTTATTATTAGCACAATAAACAGGCTTACCAACAGAAACAAAAGCGCAATATATGTGTGTTGTATTTGTTGTGCAAATACCTTTTATTGTTTTTAATAAATAATTCAATTAATAGATTACAGAGGATAAATATAGTAAGTGTACATGGTGGCACGTCAGGAACTAAAGACAAAGCAAAAAGTCTGACTTGAAGTTAGTTTCCTTTCCTAAAGTCAAGAATGAGTGCTGCCCAACAATGTGCATAAGTTCATCTGCAAACTTCCACAAAAGATGCTACTTTGGATCTTAATTCGGTAGTTGAATGTGTAACTTGTGATCCGCTGGTAAAGCCCTAATTCATAGAAATCTCTTACGCGTCCATTACACCTGCTAAGAATTGATCAATTATTCTGGGAAGTGGCGTAGAAACAAACCTTTGTTCTCATAAACAACATTGGGCTTTACTAATAAACATTTTTAATTTCGACTCTAAATTTAAGTAGTTCACAGTGGCAATATTTTTCATACGAATCTCGCAATTGCGAGCTTCAGTAAATTGAAAGTCGAGTCTGAAAATAGTTTTATGTAGCGTTAGTTTATTTCCACACGCCAATTGTGTGTATACTTGCTAATCCTGACAGCGTCTTTACATGCTACTGCAGAATAGCGTCCGTTCTGTTTATTGATTATTCAAACACATAAATATCTAAGAGTTTCAAAGCACACATTTTCGTGGAATCTTTTTCACTGATTATATATTGTCTGCCATCTTGTAAATCTATACATTCATGCAGATTGAAACGAACAGATTTAATGTACATTTGCTTCGCACATGAACTTAGCAGCTACATTTCCATAGCTTTTGCATTTTCAGTAATCAAATTGCACCAAGATTAAGGATACCCACCTAAAACATTCTAAGCCATAACTGTAAAAAAGGACAACACACAACCTTCATAAACACAATAAACACGAGTGAATCTGACTTGCTGCGCTCTGTCTCTGACCTGCTAAACTTTATTTCTCACTCGTCATCACACAGTGTTTAGGGAAAGGGTGGATAAAGGTTCTACCTAAATGAAAATCATTCCAATAAGTATGACTTGATCAGTATTTGGTAAATTGTGGTGCTGCTGAAATATGGAAAGTGTAAAAATGAGTTGATAAAAATGATTTGGTAAAAATTGGTTTATATGGACCTCACGACATTAACGGCGCGCTTCCGCAGTTCCAATTCTTTATTCAACTATTTTTTGATTTCCCGGGGGCAGATTCCGTATATCAATGATCGTCTAATCTAAATGATATCGTTTTTCAAAACTTTAATCGCCAAAATAAGTAATTTTTTGCTCGATTTGTTTTTGACAAACGTCAGCTTTCATTATATTTGTAAAAAATGGACTGGATTAAGCTTTTAATCTCGTAATTTTAGCACTTAGGATCCTCCGAACTCTGCAATGGTAGACTGATAAACCAAATTAATTAATTACCAAAGAATCGGCTAGATTGCTGTTTTAAGCACACTTTCTGCTACCTTCCCGCTGTCCTTCAATGACTTATGAGTTATTATGGGCGTCTAGTATTACCACAGCATTTAAATTTATGTGGAATTGAATTGGGCTTCTTCAGATTCCCTCTCATATTTCAGATTTCGTGTGGCTAATCGAACATTTAAACGTCACTTGCTCTCTTTTTTGTTGATATTCGTGCGTGTAGGCTTCGACACAATTTTTTAAGCGTACTCTATTCGCTGGTTAAATCTTATATTAAAACACTGGAAATTTGAGCCCAGAATGAAAACGTAAACAATCTCCACTAGTTGTCAAACTCAAACGCAGATTCGCAAAATTGCTCTGAAATCGGCAAAAGATTGATTTTTTTTCCTACCCCAGTATACGTACTTTATAGTTTCTCTCTTATTTACTTTGTTTTTGTTTATCCCCAATAGCCTACACAAAACATTCCAGTTCTCGAGGAAATTCTCGTTTGAGGTGGGGCTATGAAAACGATGGCGGAGGTCCGCCTTCTCATAGGAGACGAATTGATGGTAGTTATTCAAATATTCAAATACCTAAATATTTAAGAAGCAAAAATTAACACGGACAATTTACAATTTGTAGACAACCCCGACATGGATATAAGTCCCGGAGATTCGACCCCAACATCCGAAGCGAGCTATTCACTGACGGGCACACCGAACACAGTCCAACTAAATGACCAATCTGCCCCGCTGACAATTGGATCTGCAGCAGTTGTAGCCGGCGGCGCAGCAACTGTTCTTTTGCCGAATGCGTTGCCCCGTCTCGCTTCACATCCAACAAATGCGTCGGTGGTTTCATCTCAAATGCATTTCACTACGACATCATCCAGCAGCGGTGGCAATGTGAACATGGGTGGTTCAACTGGCCAATCAAACAACAGCAACCATCGAAAACTGGAGTCGGTAGTGCAACAAGTGAATCTATCCGTTTCTCCCCCCATCCAGGCAACCGTAAGTGAATTCAACAAATAATGTGTTTCCATGCTTTATTGTTTTAATTTTATTTTTGTAGACTGGTTCGCAAAATTCAAATTCAACGTCAAATCAAAATGACCACCATTTGAATTCGAATGCTCCCGGTCCTCCGAAATTGGCCACGAAATCACTGGAGTCTATGGAAATGAATTCCCAGCAAAAGGGCGCTATGCATCGACAAGCGCATGGCATTTCTGTAGGTGGTTCTTCGGATCCAAACTCTTCACTTATGGATTCGCATCATTCGGGAACAGTGCCGGGGGTAATTAGTTTAAGGTAATAAATGAGTCCTTACTCTATATTTAAGGATTATGGTTGCTAAATAATATTTGCTCATATTCGCAGGGATAATCCATTAAATTCACCACACTACAACCTATCGCATGCACATGGTATGTCGCCGTTAAATTACACAAAAAGCCCTGTAACTGGAACAAACAACAGCTCTACCGGTGGCCCATACCCCTGCAACACCCCATTTGGACTTAAGACTGTCGAGGGCGTCAACGCAAATATGGTTGGTTGCCCAACTAGTTTATCAAATGCATCTCTATCGAGTGGCAGTGGTGGACACAGCGGCGGTGGAGAGGGACCACCAACCCCAACACAAGAACTAGATATAAGTGGCAACAATGCAGACCAGAGAAAGTGTTAGTAAAAACGCATCCACACAATTGAGACACCGTTCAATAAATAAATATTTTTGTTATTTTTTTTTCGTTTCAACAGTGGAAGGCCCATCGGCATCCCTTAGCACATTGCAAAGCTGTGTCGCCACCTCGGGTCAAGCGGGTCGAGCGCAAGGACCTGATTTATCTCCAAAATTAGCAAAGTATTTCAGAGCCGATTTGATTACTCACGTGACAAATTGGCCAGCAGACATGTTGGAAAAACAGGTGAGAATTAAGAGTAAAACAGAATTGATTGTATGCAAATGCTTTACTCGATTAATAGATATCACTGCTGCACTTATTGCTAGTCAATAGCAGCCACTCTTTACACTATTTGGCTTGATTGTTATTGATCTAGATTTACATTTATGCACGTCTCATTTTAATAGGAATGCGTCTCTCAAATTCAATTTGCCAAAATCTCATTCTAGAGTAACTCGGCCGGGATATCGAATAAATTCATTTTGTAATACATTCTCTAAATATATTTCAAATACGTCTTTATAGTCTTGAAATCAGTTTCCAGTTTTTAAGCTCCCTCCTCTAAGTCGTTTCGAACTTAGAGGAAGAGAGCTTTCTTGCTTTTTCTGTACAATATTTCGGCGACAACATCATACCACGTATACAAATTTTATTTTCTCGTTGTCCTCCAAGCGTTTTACCGGACTGGTTTATGTTTTTCATGAAATATGTACTTACTACTTTTTGCCGCAATACGACTTGCTGCAAATTCGACTTTTTCCGTTGTTATGGAAGTTCGTTCTTGCCGGCTAACGCCATTGTATGCCCTGCGTACAATGTTAACAGATAATTTCGTCAAATTCCTTTTTAATATAGTCGCCATTTTCTTTATAAAGTTGGAGATTTGAAATGTTGCTTCGATGGCGGTTACAGTAAAGTCAGGGTCGGCATTCTGTAAGGCGTTCAAACGATTTCGTGTGCACGATGAAATTTGCTTGTGTAACAAATCATTCGTGCGCCCGCAAACGTTTGATCGTTTCGCCTTACAGAATCTGGCCCCAGGCCTATCACCTTGAAATAGATAACTAAAATGAATTGCTCACAATGAATGAAATGTTTTGTGTCGCGGCTGTAAAAGAAGCAGCTTTATCTTATTTGTGTACTTGATCAATTTCCACGTACTAGAGTTCGTCCAGTGGTAGAAATTCTACAATTTCAGTGACCTGGCTTATGCACAAAATATTGTAAAATATATTACACACTGCTGTGTGTATCTCTGGCATAGTCTTTCCAGCAAAAATCAAGCGAATATGTTGTGTTTAAGACAGTAAAAGTGGTTCTTAACTATCTCCCTTCACCTTTTATATGTAAGATTGCCTACATTGTGGTTCCACTGTTCTACCCACAAGCTATGGGTTAGTTAAACCCGTGCCAGTAAGTAACTTCCGTGATGTGAGGCAATTGTTCTAGGCCATGTCCAGGGACTTATGTCAAACCCAACATTATCTGTCTGTTGGTAACAGGATAGCGTCGAAACAAATCGACCTAGGCAAGTGAAATTTTGTGAGAGGACTTACTCTTATCGTCGTCAGGTTGATATTAAAATTGGGCTATTTCGGTCAAGTAGTTCTGGTACCTCGCATACAAAACCAATTTTGCATGACTTGTGTGCAGTGGAGGGTATGAAAGCATGATAACACTTTTACTTGTTCTTTTTACCTATAGTACCTATGGTGTGAAAAGTGTCAGTAAGACTTTCGAATACAGCGCTCTGATTAACTAGAGACTGATACTATGATGATGAGTTTTCTATATTCCGGCAATTCCTGCCTGATATCCAAATACCACTTCGACCTATTTCAAATCAGCACTTCTAAATAAACCATCCTACTCTTTCCAGGCCCAGAAATGTTCCGAGGAAACGCACGCGCACGGAGACCTGCAATGCACGACAGTATCCGCCGAATTAAAATCAGCTAGAAGTTTAGTTAGAATTACAGAAATAACAGCAACACTACAAGAACAAAAGTAAGTCACGCCACTCACTCAATCCATGTTAATCAACCTCAAACGTATATTTTCCACCCTCTGCATATTTCAGAATTATGTATCTTCGTCAGCAAATTCGTCTATTAGAGGAATTAAGATCCCAAAATTCATTTATGTCAGATGATCTATAGCCAATATTTAAATTGTATTAAATTAATAAAAAAAAAAAAATATTTAATAATAAAAGATAATAATAAAAATAATTATAGAAACATAATATAATTAGTAATAATAAATCAAATTAAAAATCCAAACAAATGAGAAGAAATTAATATAACATTTTAAAAATTAACCAACATTTCAACAACAAAACAACACATTATGCAAAAAACTTTTAATTTCATAAATGATTTAACCTATAAAACAAAAATGATGTTTTTTTTTTAACTGTAAATATGCAATAGTTATATATTTTCTTATAAGACTAAACATATATGCATGCGCATTCGTCAATAATTGGAACACACAATAGTATATAGTTATTGGGAGAAAACATAATATGATTGTATCGATGTGAATCCAGTGATCTAACTTATCATAGGTTATTTTTACAAGCTCAGACATATGTTTTATTTGGTTTGTTTTGTTTTCATATTTATGCAAATTGTGTATATTGACTTTAAAATGTTTATTTAAAGCGTAGAGAGAATAAAAACAAGTTATGATATAGGAGCAAAGTCTAACCGATAAAAAGTAGTATTGCGATCAGAAGGATCTTTTGGGCAACCCTTGATCTGAAGGTCGTACGGGGATGTATTTGTGAAAATGATGTTGCTTCCTGTGTACTTCAAATTTGTTTGCGACACAATGTTGAACTTAGTAGTAGAAATATAACGAGCGAGAACATGTCATTTTCAATGGAGGGGGAGATTCTGCGCAACTTATATTTAAATGCATATGCAGTATTCAATATGAGGCCGTTTGGCCTTGAGATTTCTTTTTAACTTGTGGTTTTTAGCGGCTTTTGTTCTTTAATCTTTTTTGAAGGAATTGTTCTTTTTTCTCTGCCTGAGATGTTGTAACCGTTCATCCTCTGCGGTACGTTCCTACCACTTATTCGGAGCGAGTGCGATGCTTTTGTATTTTCAAACCTGGAAATTATTTCTAAAAACTGTTGGTGTTGCAAATCGCCGCGATATTTACTTACTTTCAACAGTAATGAAGAAGATCGCAGACTACCGCGTTGCTCGGTGACACACAAAATCGTGATTTTTAGAGAATGGTAATATAGAAGCTGCTAGCTAAAGTTAAGAAGTTAAACCAATTGATGAACATCATGGGTATGCACCCTAAGAAGGCCAAGCATTGTTTAGTCTTCTAAATACAAACAACAGAAAAATCGAGTACGTAAAACCCGGATAACTACCTCTTCACAATTTCAGCTTTCTTTGGGTACTTAAGCGGGTGAGGTAGTTAAACGAACCCGTTTAAGCACACAAAAAAAAAATGTATATGAGATTTGTGGGTACTTAAGCGTTTTGGGTACTTAAGCGTGAAGTACTTATCCGGGTTTTACGTACATCAATAGAATAAAATGAGAAATGATTTTGTGTTTCTGTTGCTGGCAACAAAATTGCAGACCGTCAATTTGTCCATTGAGGAAGTCTTGTTTTCTGCGTGAACGACGTGTTTTGGAGGCAGAAAAAAAAATATCACTTATGACGATAGCGTTTTAATAATATTGACTATCGACAGATTTATTTCAGTCGTGGAGGCTTAACTTGGTCCGTGTTAACGGTATAAATTGAAAAAAATGTTCCCAAGTTTTTGATACGAAAGTTTATCGCATGAGTTACATGCTGAACATGGGCCCTAGTTGCTCATCTCAAACTTGCAACTTTATTTCTGAGTTGGTGTAGAGCCTTGGCGAATTTGATTTGCTACAAACGAAATAGAATCTAAGCGGTTAGCCTATGAAGTCATGTTTGTATCCGTTCCGTTGTTGTGACACTGTATAGGCGTGAACACCTATCTCGACAAAGTCACCCCTATCGGGAATAAAATTTCCCTGGGAATGCTTTTTATTCAACAATCTGATTTACATTGCATACCCTGAGTAAAGCAAACGAAAAGCTCAATAAAACCATTCAGAGTTAAATTTCCAATAAAGTTGTATAAACAGGTATATTTTTTGTATGCCTCGACTTTGAGCTTCAACGTTCTTCTCTTAGTTCCCTCTCAGTGAAAGTGAATAGCGTCGTGAACACACACTAAAGAAAGATGATAACACGACCTGCTGCTGTAAATTGTTACTTCCACTTGGTATAAATACCATTTGTAAATCTCGGACATGGCAAGCAAAGTAAAATTGTTGTAGTTGCGTGCTGATTCTAAACCGTAGAAAAACTGCTAAAATTTAAGCAACAACAGCTGTACCTGAGTTTAGATCTATTTAGTCTGCATCTCTTCAATACTAAAGACACTGTAGTGGCTTCCACATCAGTGTTATCGTTTAGAATTAAAATGTAAACACGACGGGTCGATTCTGCAATTAACGTTCAGATTTCAATGTGTTCTAGGTTTTGCAAGTATTGTTTCCAGGTCTTTTTTTTAACTCAAGAACAAGTGATCTTGGCTGGCTTGTTTTTCAAATTCTAAAATGTGCTCAACCCAAATGACTCTTTACCAAACACTAGTCCCCAAAAAGAATGTTTTTCTTATAGCTAACTCAAGCACTTTTTTCTATATCCTGCCAATCCCGCAGTAGTCTGGTAAGTTGATGTCTACTCCCAGCGACTGTTCCACATATATCATAAAAAATAAGTCACCACCAAAATATATCTAACATTTATATCTCTCTCGTGGTTAAAGTCTAAGAAAAGATTTTTTTTATTCTCCGTTGAACATTAATTATCAATTCAACTTAAGCTCCGTATACATATATATAATGTATTGCATTACGTTTTTGTCGTATTTGTCTTTCAATCATTGTTGGTTATATTTTGTACAAAAAGTTAAAGGAAATGGCGTGTAAATTCGTATGACAAAATCGAAAATTAAGAAGCTATTTTTAAATATTACGGTAGGGAAACTAGTTTGGGGTTTTCCTAAATTCTTTTTTATCATATAAAAAATCAAAAACTAAAGTTTTTATTTAAACACATTAAACTAAATCCTGTTTTATTAAAAGAAAAAAGAAAAAAAAGAAAGTACATCTATAATAGAGCCTTAATATTTACAAATAAGGGTAAGACAGTAAAATGAAGGAAACTAATTGTAAACCACTAGAGTAGGTTACACAAAAACACACTTTTATTTATTTATCTGTGCGGAAAATTAATCGAAATAAAAAAATATGTGAAATGTAATTACCAGTGTTTTTTTTTCCATGTTGTTGTAATTTTGAGGTTATGTTCCAAAGTTTGGCTTTTATTCTTTGGCTAAAGTTTTTATTTCAAATTATAGTTGTTCCAAATCTGAGTAGATATTTATTTCGTGTGGCAAAACACAACGATATTGCCTGCATATGCGTTTGTTTTGTTTCTAATTGTGTTATATTTAAAACAAAAATAATGGTCGAAACAAATCAAATGTAAAATATAATAAAACATTTCTAATCTATTATTAAAGTAGATAACAAACATTTTGAGACAAAATACATACACAATTTTTATTTAAACTGAGTTCGAATACCTATTTTATTATTGGAATTGGGATTCATAACTTTTCAATAAAAGGAAAATCATAATATGCTCAGTGTTTTATTTTGTTTGCTGTCGTTTTTGTTTTTTAATAAATTTAGCCTTGGCGCTATTACTAAACAACTCTAAAATAAGTTTTCCCTTCTTCATAACGTGACGGAATTTATTTTTTTTTCTCATGTAAAATCAACTTAATTCCGTGAACGTATGGCTCGTTCACAGAAGTGGCGATTCAATACGCTTTGAGTAAACTGAATGCACAGATGGCGTCTATTTATTTGGTGAGGATCAAGACATTTTTTTATAAATGGTTGTAACTAACAACTCACTAACTAAGGCCTAAACTGGCACTTAAAGTTAAGGATGGCAAAGAAGATCGAGTTTATTGATGGGAACATTGTGGTTATAAAAGCGGTAAGTTTTGAGTTAGGTAATTTTGCGCGGCATATGGGAGAGACGAGCAATTGACGGAGCATGAGAGTCATATTTCGCGCAAGTCGTTGGTTGGTGAATTAAATTACTCGATTTCAAATTACATTCCAAGAATGCACAGCTTCCTTGAGTTCCTCAATGGTATTTGAGTCTTAAATCGACACGAAAGTCAAATCTGATCGGAACTCAAACTGCGTTCGAAGTATTTGTTTCGGAACATGTAAATGCAGCACATAAACGCGTTCATTTCACATAAAAATATTTCGCAGCAATCAGTTGTCGAAAAATGTGTGGTGTCTGCCGTGTAGTTGTCAAAAGTAAGTGACATAATGGTGTTCAACGCAATGCGGAAGGTGCGCTAGTATGTCATCGGATAAATTTGCCGAAAATTGTATTGAAACGGATATCTCGAATGGAATTTCTCCGATTTCGTACAAATCGGAAAAATTCCTTTCCGAACGGATACCTCGATAGTGGTGATGGGTTGGAGCATTCGTTAAACAATAAATTCCAAGTGATGAAATTACTTTTAAACATATCTCATATCAATATCCGAATGAAAATGAAGCTACCTGTCAAAAGTCGGGGTTGAGGATGATGGTGGACATTGTGAATTTTGTTGTACTGCCATAAAATAAAATGAATTGCGATCGTTTTAAAAATAATATCGTTTATATGACCTCAGCTTTGCCTGACAAGTTGGCGTCAATCCCGCCAATTACAGGCAATATCGTAGACACCGCAGTATGGAAGAAAGACAGGAACAGACCACGTCAGCGAATGTGCTAAACGTTTACCGAATTAAGTCGGTTGAATATACAAATCAACAACAAATTCCGTAACGTGTAGCTGTTTACTTGGTCAAATCGAAGACAGAGTAGCACAAGTTAGAACAGAAAAGCACAGTTTTACATTGCATAAGACAGCCGAAACTTTTCTAGTTATACCTATCCAGGTATTAATATCAACAAAACAAATATGGTATAATATAGCAACAACAACTACCAAGTTTCCAAAGTAACTAAAAGAATTAATATTTATGAAACTAATGCCACCACCAGTTTCAATGGTGTTTCTCCTCTTGGTCCTTATTGACTGGTTGTGTATGTTTAACTCGTCTACCTCGTATAAATAAACAAATTCTTGGAAATAGTTTCTGCGGATACAATTCGATTTCCGGCTAAGCCTTTGTGAGAAAAGTACTTCCGTAAGTATTCAGCGCCATCTACATGTGGACGCTTGTACCTGTCATTTTTAATTTGCACTCAAACTATTCTTGTAGAGGCTTTCAAACTTTCAGCGATTTATTTGAATTTCAAATGTTTTAAATGTATAAAAACAGATTATTGGTTGATGAAGGTGTTCTTTTTTTTATTTTACCTAAATGATCATGGATTTTCATGGTTCACAACACAAGTACAAGATGCAACTGTTGTTGTAAACCATAAAAATAGTCTTTATAGATCATGTGTGTAAAAAAAATGTTCTATAGTTGAAATATTTTTATTAGATATAAAAATTAAATGAGTTACAAGAAGATTAGATTATGGGTTTCAATTTTTTGAATGGGGCACTGATGTCGTTGAACTACTGGTGTGAAGGAAAAGAGTGAAAATTACGTTGAACTTGTTTTTAAAGCTTTCAAGGTGCGTACTTTGTCACATAGTAAAATATAAGTCGCGGTCATACCTATTCTGTTTTTTAGTTCTTTTCTGGCGCAGAACAACAGATTGCCACATATTCAATTATTGCCCTAGGCGTAGGCACTTAGGCAGACAACATAATGGCGGCGTTCTACTGACCGCTAAAGCTCTCGCCCCAGCGGAACAAAGTCATTTGCTGCTTACATTATTTCATCTCACTGTTAAAAATATACTAACTTCCCATAACATAATTATGTAATATGAATTAAACGCGTCAATGTGTCATGGAGCAAAGAAATTAGATGTTTAGTCGATAAATCACGTACTGGACGGATCGTAGAATTTCTACCTCGCTTAGTTTCACACTGCTCGATCTGTACGTATGGAAAAAAACAACGAGTACAGAACGTCAGTAAAGTAGCTCGACTCAATACCACACGAACAAATAAATGCAAGACTTCCAGGTCCCAGAGGGCACCCTGAAGAAGATTTTCCGGGGGTGGTGCGTCTAAAGAGAGAGGGTTTGGCCAGTAGGATTCCGACTCACATGGGGATTTGATAGCCCTAGACGATTCATAAAGGATTGCCTCTTCAAAAAAAGTAGAACTGCCGCGTATACGCACCATCTACATAATAACGTTTTCAAATTTACCCACAAACTTTCACGCAATTTTCAAGTTACGTGTGAAGTGAATTCAGAAATAATTATTATCCATTTGTGCAGATTTGTCCCAAGTATGTCTCAGATTTTTGTGTGGACCATGATACATAAAACAGGGACAATGGTTCTGTGTGCTAAGTGGTATTATTAATTGTAAGTGACTTTCAGTAAGGATTGGATTTTACCGTTTAAATGAAAATAGGCCAGACAGTTTTCTTTTGAACATAATATTTTCTTTCTCTCTTTTATGTTGTTTTTTTAATTATTTTATTTTTTGTTTCTTTTTTTATTTTATGTATTTGCAGGAACAGGCGATGCCGATGCAGCATTATTCGAAGATGTTCCTACTGAAGTTGATGGCGCTGATGACGAAGATGACGACGACGATGATGACGCTGTTGCGGATGAAGATGAAGACGAAGGATTGCCCATAGCGTTGTTTTCCTGCAACGCTTGCGTCTTATAGAATTGATCGATCTAAAGAAAAAGAAAAAAAAGTTACATAATCAGAATAGCGTTAGATAAATATGAAGAGATTTACCATTTTTTTAATGTAATTGCATAAGACACGATTTTGTGTATTTCCGACCACATTCTTTGATCTATACGGCGGCAAAACTGTAACCTCCTTGAAAATTTGTATATTAACGCCCTGCCAAGTTACCTCGGGATTCTGAAAAGAAAAGTCACAAAGCACAACGTTATAGATATGTATTCGGGTTATTGGGCGTGTTTTAAATATGCCTTAAAGTTCTTCGCCAGCACTCTGTACAGCTCCTGCGCTTCGGGGCTGACTTCAGAGTTCTTTGACTTGATCCACGTCTGTCGATTTTGCACGGTTTTACGCAGGCGTATTTTCAACTGTTCCAAATTTAACTTCTGGGGCTCTTCGACGAAATTGCCGTTGCATTCCTTTATCACTTGAACGTTGCTACAAAGGGACAAATTTAGAACGAATATATCGTTCAGTTTTTCCGATCCTTTTGAATGGCTTTCTGGACATTATTTGAGTTAAGGAAAATTTCAATGGAAAATATATAAAACAAAAGTACGAGTACATAATATTAGAATGTCTTTGACAAGTTTTACCACAAATTAAGGTGCAACGGTGCTGAAGTCTTACAAGCCGACATTATTAGAACATTTGTGTAAAGACTGACAATGGTTTGTTATTCTTTTTCTTATTCAAAAAGCCATGCGTTTAACGTGTTTTATGGGTGACACGTCAGCTGTACGCAGAGTTGCAATCAATTACATAAATCCAATACACTCCGCTACTGGCAGCCAAACAACTTTATAAAAACCAAAACTACTTATAGAACTACATAATAAGGGGACAGACATCAATTAGAACAAGACTTCTATTTCTAGTTAAAACAAATTTTAAATATATGGTGGACCATTGTTTAGTTTTAGTGCCTTAACGGGCGGGCTTCGACTGATCTTTTAGCCTATTTGTTTCATCGTGATGATAAGCTCAATATTTTTGGAAGCATAGTATTCCAGCAGTAATAATCCCTCGCTTTTTGTCGTTTTCTTATTACTTACACTTATTCGGGATTCTTTCGGGACTTCTCCGAAAATCGTAAAAGTATTATGTTTTGTAAGATTCTTAAAAATGGTTGGCAGTCTTGTAAAGGTATCTTGTGACTTATTATGCTGAATAGAGGAATATGAAAACAGCCTTATAGTGGACTCAAGGGTTCAATAGCAGAAATAATGCTTACATGCATCCACTGCACTCGTTGGCTACCGAACCAATCTAATTTTACCGTCCAAAAAGTGACTACCTACATACTAAAAGTCTACGAAAATGTAAGGGTCTTCAAGCCCGAACAGAAAAAAAAGATGTGCTTTCAATGTTTGGTACCTACTTTCACTGCGTAAGCCAACAGATTAGACTCCACCAAAACTTGAACTCTACGTAAACAAATCATGTAAAGTCGATTTATGATCTGCGAACTACTTGAATCACATTTTACAAACTGATATACATACGTGGTCCGAAGATCGTTAATAACTACAGTATGTGTCGTCAGATTTGCCACACACGAGTTGATATGAAATTTGCATTAGTTACAAGCCTATCTTTACAAATGAATGAATGAAAAAAAAGGTAACGTTCATACCCACATCCACAAACTAGTTAGTCGATGTTTAACCAGTCTCCTTTGCGGGAATGTGTATCATTTCTAATGCCGTTATTATAAAATATAGTAATCAAATGCCAACCGCAATCAGGCTATGAATAATAATCAGATTCTGAAGTCATACGTACATTTTGTAGGTACACACCTTCTAGATGGGAGGGTGTATACGCGGACATTATGAGTGAATAAAAATGGCAATTTACACATCGTACTTGAGTAAGTCAAGCACATTTAAAAATTCCCCATAAATAGTTTGCGAAACATGAAAACATGAAAGCAACTAGGTACCCTAGTGGCCTGAATTTAGCCATCAGAGTTCACGAGGTGATTAACCTCCTAATTGGATTATATCTATGCCAAATTAGCTTCTCAAGTACAATCCAAGAATTTTAACAAACAAAACATACTATCATTGATTGAAATAAAAAACATATCAGTACGAAAAAAAAATGTAAAAGTAGGCACAACTTTCTCCCGCACTTCTGACAGCCCTACGGTACAATATGGGGAAACGCACACATAACCTGCTTTCCATAGTCGCGGAAACGTCAAAATAGTGCAAAATCGATTTTGTACATTCATTGCTGAGAAGGCCAATACAAAGTTTTCTACACTGCACTTTTCTCAATTAGGCAATTGACCACTTCCCGAAGCAACGAATCCGCCTTCGCCATTTGGTCAGGTGTATGGAATTTTGTTTTGTTTTTGCATGCACCGCTGTCCACTGTGTTGGCACTCATTTCAGTTTTATTTCATCAGCACTTTGTCTTCTGGTCTGTGGATTTGACTGCAATTGAGCTAGGGCAGACTGAAAAACTGCTCCCTGCTAGACACGGTTTCAATTTGTGTTGTTGGTTTTTGAAAAGGATACTTAATATAAGCATTTTTGTAGTATGATCAAATGCTAGGACTTCGCCTTCTACTTCTTGATTGAAGCATGTCGTACAGAGCACTGTCGAACCAATTGTAAAACAATCATTTACCGCGGCCATTTTTATTTAATAAAATATTAAAACATTACTAAACTATGAAAATTTTGAAAAAATACGCGTTTAATTTATTTTATTATTTATAATCGGAATTTTCTATTTATAATGGAAATATGAAAATAAACGGCAATAATTCGACGAGCTGAACGAGTGAAGAAAACTTCTTTTTCTTCTTTTCCACCACACGAATTGCGGTGGGAAGAATAAACGGAGAAAAAGGTTGGTTTGGTAAAGAAAAAAAAGAACCCCAAAACGCATTCAGTGACTAGGGTGGATAGTTGTAGACCGATGGATAACTTCAACGAAAATGGGACTTGTTCAAAAATTCAGGATTTTTTTATTGGCTGAATGCCACTACAAAAGTGCTGCTGCTATCAGGCAATGGAAGGCGCACTCATTCCGAAAATTAAAATAGCACGAACAAAAATTCAATAAAACGAATGAATGGCCACATTTAAGAATCTAGTTATCTTAAGTCGACTTGATTGATCTGGATGATCATGATGAGATGTAACCTGAACGCAAAAACTAGATTGGTCGGGAACGTCACTTTTTCTGCGTCAGCTACATATGAGAACTGTCAACTTAGTACTCAGTCACGAAACATTTGCTCATTTGACAGATTTCCCCCAATCAAAACCGAGACATATCGCTCTAGTCAGAGAGCTGTCAGACTTACTAAGCTAGATACTTGAACGTCCCCAATGACATCTACCTTAACACATATATTTATTAAAGCCGGCCAGTGTTCTTGTTGCTCCGCAAAGTTCTTAAAAAGAATTTGTTATGATTCCAATTATGATTTTAGCTTCTGACCTACACTTACACAGCAAAAGTTTTATGATAAAAGATTTCATATTTCTTCAGACGTAAGTAGTTCTGTATAGAGAATACGAATAAAAAACAGCGCCATGTAAAAAAAAAAAACCGTAGATAACCTAAAAAATCTTTTAAGAAAGACCTTTTTATTTAAAAAAAAAACGTATTGCATCCTTATTTCCATGAAATCGATTTATTTTTGCAGATGCCAATCATAAAAATTAAAAAAATGTTCTCTATGGCCTTTGTAAACATGGGTCTTCTTGTTATTATAGTAAAAATATCAAACAACGACCCCATTTTAAATTGATCATTATTTTGAACATGCCTTTTTCAGGTGTACGGAGTACTGACTGCTGAGTAGTACAGCCAGCCAAACAAACAAGTCCGTCAAATGTCAAAATATTTATCTCTAAACTGCATCCCCACAAACGATGCGTGCATTTTTTCAGACGATGTTGAGCGCGATTTATCTTCCATAAGTTTTGTTTATTTCTTCAATTAATGCTTTTATGAATTTTAACTTAAAAATGACATCACGAATTTTACTCATTGTTGTTTGCTTCTTCCACATTGCAATATCAATTGCTGCAATTAACCATTGGGTGCTCAATGAAAATGGAAAAATCCTCCAAAAGGTAAGTTGAAATTGACAACGAATTCATAAACTAAAAAAATCAACATATTTTTGCAGATTGATTCCCCATTTTACATGCGTGAGCCGAATAATCTGATTGCATTTCTGGATCAAATAAAGTATCATGACGTCGTTGAGAGTACGTACCTTGATCTGCTGCGGCAACGTGAACTGATGTCGGAACAAATTAACTTTTCCGTACAATTTGGTACGGAAATAATTGACCAGGCCAAGTGTGCTCTCGAATACTATGTTATTGAAAAACAAATTACTTATACAAAACTGACCAAGGACTATTTAAAAAGAATTAACATAAAAAATGCTAAAAAGAAATCACACACCCTGCCAGTGATAGGTGCACCAAAGATCGATCCGTTTTGTTGGGAGTACAGCAACCTGCATGTTGGTATATGTTGCTATGATCATTTAGACGGCTTAAGAGGCATCTATGCGTTACAAATAGAACCCGAGGAAGAACTCGCAAGCAATGATTTGGAATTTAAATCACGGCGATACATTCAGACTCTGATCGACGGTTTAATAGATAATCCCGGATCGTGGAAATATCATACATTGAGCTCATACTACTGGCGTATGCGTGGTGATGGTGTACAGGCTGTTGAATGTGCCAAACGCGGTGTGATGCTGGCACCGCGAAAGGCTAAAGACATTGCATTATTGAGTTTGGGTATTATTCTGTATAGAGCTGGGAAGTTACGAGACTCGGAGGTGGTACTGTCCGCCGCGGTAGATCATGCGCCAGAGGTGGCAGAGAATCACTTTGCATTGGGTACCACATTATCCATGATTCACGAATTCAATCGGTCTCTTACGCACTTTGATATGGCCGAGAAATTGGACCCCAGTTTCATCCCTCGCACTTTGCCATTGAAGAATTTTATCTCTTGTGTGGAAAATTTAACCAGAAAGACCAACAAGATGTATAGGTAAAGTGTTTCGTTGATTGGCAGATTAGGAACGTAATAATTGAGCTATTGAATTGTTTCAGTTACGCCGAGTACATAAAGAGCGAAGTCATCGGATTGAAAGCGATGAAGAATCTGATAATGCATACCCATGAAAAGTTGATTCAGCAACAGGTATGATGCTTCTGTAACTACTAGTTGGTCGTTGGTATATTATGTTTAATTCTTTTTTCATTTATATTTCTGAGACCACATTCCAATACTCGATAATATTGAAAATATCTCCCCAAAGACACATTTTAATGTCGCCATTCTTTCTCAGGTCCCACTTGGAGCACGTTTCTTTGATACGAAAACTTCCAACGAGGAGCTACTAAATCGTGGCCAGTATTGCAGCACCCGTACTCTGGCCGGTACTGATGAGCCAGTTCTATTTTGTGATTTCTATTCAGATCTACAAATGAAGCTCGAAAGTAAAGAGGTAGACATCGATTCTCTCGAAAGAGAACTGAAGGCCAACAGTGATGCCATCATCAGTCAACTGTCGGCAGAGTTTCATACACAATTTGATTTCAATAATCCGCCTACATCGATGACGGCATACAAAGGCAAGGAATCTTAAAAAGGAGTATTAGTAAGTTCTCAATACACACTTTTCTGAAAATTCTCTATATTAATTTTGGGTCTACGTGAGTGGAGATTTGTTTCGAGATTTTGTATTTTTATTGCTTACAGTTTGATTCAAACATTCCAGCCGAAAGACATCCTTATCAGATATTTTAAATGAATTCCTTGCCCCAATATAAATTAGTTTCAATTTATATTTCTTAGTTGTCTGTTTAAGAACACACACTGATGAGAACATTCTCTGCCAAATGAAGGCAAACAAATACAGGGACTATATTTATGATTTTTGTTTTGGTTTACAAACTTTTGAGTTAAACTAGTATAAGAACTACATTATGAGTTTGAGTTATATCGGACATGTATGCAGAGTTTGTGTTTAAAATAAATAAAAAGTTGTCACAAAAGGTGCGTTCATTACCAAACCCCGAGTTTTTTACACCCACCTTTGTGTATAATTGCAATTTAAATGCAGCAGGGAGAGCGAAATGTTGATAATTTTGTCTTTGTATTGTGAGTGGGAGAGGCACAGGTTTTTGTAACGGCCCACAGAATGAATGGAACTTTTGCGGGCTGGTAATTTACGCATATTAAAGATTAGGAGCAGCATACATAACTTTAGTGGCTATTTTAATTTTTATGAACTCACAATAGTAAGATCTTCCATAAATAATTAGCTATTGTGATTGACCTACAATAAATGTAAATTTGATGGTTAAAAATGGTTTATAAAGTCATTGTTTAAAATTTTAAACAAAGGTTCAAGAAACGTGTTTATTTTTCAATTTCCTGGTCGGTATTGACGGTTTAAATGCATCTGACATTTGGCCACCTGTGATTGAATGACTTAGCTCCTAGAGATAGTGAATGAAAAGAAAGGGAATACAAATGAGAACATAGTTGTTGCAACAGGTCAATATACAATTTAGATGTCGTTTACAATTTTACGGTGTTAGCCACGTCCTCAACCAACAAGCAGCTACCTACACCAAGATCGTTGCCTAGCTACTTGATTACACTTGGGCACACTTAATCGGTTGGATCGCTCTTCAACTGTGCTTACCACTTCATATGTATGCTATCTGTTCTGCGTTGCCTTCAAATACTCGTCGGCATGGCACTTTCTTGTTCTTGGCCATCTCAGCAGTTGTATTTTAAGCTCCTGACAAGATTTAATTCGTTGCTGAATCTTTCCCCCACACTCAACAAATAAATTTATAAAATATTCTCCGACCGTTAGGAGCATAAGTAATCTACTACTATTAAAATGCACGTCTCTCATACCTTGTCTGATGATAGCATGAATCAAACACCTCTACATCTTATCTTTTTGTGTTATCTGCAAAAAAAAAAATCAGTTTTTCCAAGAATCAATGAAGCCATTACTTTTAAAACCCCGAAACAAATCTGATCTAGATAAACTCACTTGAACCCATCGAGTGTATTTGAGAACAAGAAACAGGTGGCTCTTTATACTTAAAGGCACAAAGTACAGAAAACACAAAGAACAGCAGAAACGAAACAAAGATATTAAAATGTCTAAAAGACAAAAGAAAAACAAACAAAACATAATTAAACAACAAATATATCCAAAAAGAAAATGAACTGAATTTAGTTACCTATTATTATTATTATGTATAAATGTATACTTTATATAAATAAAAATATCTTTAATTTAATAATGTATGTTTAAAACTTTTAAATAAAATCAAGTGTTTTTCGTTACGTAACGTGTTGAAATACTTCTAGTTAGCTATTGCCATTTAATGTCGTCGTGTTCCAGCGCGTGTAAAAGCTGCGCCAAGCTCTCGAAGACGTGCTCCTTGTTTATGTCCTTTTGCCGCATCTCTTCGTCAGTCATTTGCGATATTAGAACACTCGACCAACCAGCCGCCTTGGCGCCCATATAGTCCGCATCATATAGATTGCCTATGTGGAGGGCCTGATCGTTAGTGGCATTGGCATTACAGTTGGCCAGTGCCAAGTCGAAAATCTCTCTATTTGGTTTCAGTAACCCGCTGTCATAGGCGGTAATGACAAAGTCGAACTTATTTAAATTCATCGCACCAAGTATTTGTGGTAGACTAGCGTCAAAATTCGAGATAACACCAACTGTCTTTCCGGAAGCTTTAATTTTTGAGACGATTTCACTGTTTTTGTCTATGTGCAGCCAACATTTCTCCGTCCGATATATATGCACAAGCTCTTGGGCAATTACTACCATGTCCTTTTCAGGGATTCCCGAGTTGATGGAGGTAAAGACATTGGTTACTAGTTGAATCCACCATTGATTCCAGTCCATATTCGGTGTGGTTTTGCCGTAGTTTGGATATTTTTTCAACATGTACTTGAATTCGGAGCGAAAACTTTGTAGAATTTCTTGCTGATCGAGATTTGGGTAGCCATAGGAAGCAGCTGTTTCAGCATATTGAATACCCGGTGATCGTTTGAACCGCAATAGAGTATCGGTAATGTCGAAGGTTATAAGACGAAATCTTTGAAGATTCTTTACGAATTGTCTTGTCAACGACATGGCGCGAAACTGATTTTCTGGTTTCCTAATCACATCAATGAGGGTGTAATTGGGCGATAACTATGTGTGAGCTGTGAATGCGATATAATATATTATATCGTTTTATAACGTGTGCAGATTAACCAAAACAAATAAAACAGCTGACAAAGGGGAGACTTTCTTATCCATTTAACAATCGACATTTTTGAGTCCAAAATCGCAAGAGGTGTGTTTGTTTGGAAAAATTATCAAATCAAAGCTATTCACAATAGAGAATAGGTGTTCGCAATTTTTAAATTAATTATTTTATTGAACATCTATTTTGGCAAAGGAAAGTAGGTAGGCAAAGTGAATATTTGTGAAAAAGTGGTATAGCGTCTCTTTTGTATGTAGGTACCACACTTTATGTATCTTGCAGAGTTACTTATTTTAAGTCGTTTTCGATTTGGTTTTCCAGATTTTGATCTGAGATTTCAGATTTCGGCATGGAATCCGATTTTTATTGGTTCTTGTTTGTATTAAGTTGAACGCAAACCATTTTTTTCCACTTGCACTGGAAGTCCATTTTAATTGATTTTCACACATTTAAAATAAATATAAAAAATCTTTTCCCAACGCAAGAAACTAATAATTCAGTTAAAAAAGCGATTCTTCCAACGATAAACAATTCGTAAAGGCCATCTGTGTGTCATACACATTGGCATTAGTGAAAGTATGTGCACAATTGATTTGCCAAATCGAAAACGACATAATTATCATAAGTTTGTTCTGTACCACACTAACTTCTTGTATCTTGCAGTCCTTATTTCAATTTAATTTCTCCATTTACTTGCTGAGCTCTTTCTTCCATCTGCACCTTCTTTGCCTGAAGCCCTGAACGATGACAGCTGCGGGTTGTGACAGATTGGACCATGAAAATGAAAGAACAAAATTTTTCGGTTTGTTTATATCAATTTAAAGCGAACGTTTATAAATAAAAGCATACCTACACTATGGTTGAAGAAAACAAACCATGTTTTAAAAAATCATCTCTGAATTGTGTACAAGCTGGTGGGAAAAAAAGAATCTGGAAATCATTGAAACAAATATTGGCTACAGAAAAATCCCTTCCATGGCCAGACGATGCTGTTACATGTAAAAAGCCATCCCAATTGTTTTAACCAACAATTGACATATTTATTCTTTCAGATTCTACTCTCAATCCTCCACCATCCTTTCGACCTGCCAAGAAGTATTCGGATATATCTGGGCTCATTGCACCGTACACAGATCCCCACACAAAACTAAACTATCACAATTCGGAAGAATATGCGACTGTTCGAGCATTGCCTTCCGATTTGACAGCAGGATACTTGGCTTTGCGAGGAGCTAGCAGTATAGTTGGATAAGGGAGACTTGGATGGCTATAAATGAAACAAGCTGTAGAATTTATAATTTTATCAATATATCTGTTTGAATGAACTGCAAGATATGTATGTACTAATCGCTTCGATTTGCTTGGGAACAGAGCATGAAATTCAAATAAAATACATACCTACATTTTCTACATTAAAAAACTGAAAATTCAACAAATTAAAACAGTTTTGGCACCTTGTCCGAATCTAGGCAATCGCATTCTTTCGGTGATATTTTTTTTTGATTTTATGGGACATGCTGGACAGTAGTCAAAATGTAGTTGCACCATTATACAAAAATACAAGCGCTCTCAAATTAGTTTTTTACTTTCAACTTCTACTCTCACCTCCAGACGCAGGAGACAAAACTTAAGAACCACCTATGTATGTAAGAAAGGAATTTCGGGGACACCTGGTTGTACCTCGTTGATGGTGCGGGTATGACCTTTGAATGCTTAAATGATGACTGGGTTGTTAGCTCAGTTCACTGAATATTGAAAAAGGAATAAGTATGGTGACAAACTGAATTTCTTTTTGATGAAATCGTTGGTCTATACTTGTCTTGTTAAAACCAAATAAATGATGACTTGAAGATTTAAGATTTGTGAAGAAATATGCAAGCGGTCGACATTAGTCGGTAGCATTGTTATTTATATAAAGGAAATCCGATAATGTCTCAACAGTTTTTTTTTTTTCTGTAAAAAAAATAAAGGTAGGCACCTAGGTACCTCTGTACGGCAATGATAATTTTCATTTTCCGATTATGGTGGTGGATCTTTTGAGAAGTTCTTACCTACACTCATAAATTTTTCCAACATTTTTTAACAATATAAAGCTAGCATTTCAGACACCATTTTAATCGGGCGCACAAAACTTGTTCTATCCGTTCCGCATAATACATCTTACTTAAAAAGGAAAACCCAAGAATGTACATTTCTTCCTTAAAAAAATACACAACTATAGTGGGATGATTATCGTAGACAAATTCCATATCCTTGTTCTTTTCGGAATACCACCAACACACTGGCACATAAACACAACGGCATAAAAACAACTTTCAACAAAATGCAGGCGACGATTCTTGGCCAATTGCCAAGAAAATGCTGAATGTACATATTTATTACCAGTATGAGTATGCAGTTGGACAGTTTGATTACTTATAAAGTTTACTAAGTGTATACATATATTCATGAACAGGAAGGAAGGACCTTCTCCACCATATAATCACTTCCTATTTCTCTTGTAATAAAAACATTAGCAAGGATGATTTCCATTAAATAGAGGATTTCGCAATCGACAAAAAATGCATAACATAATGCACTAGCTGCATTCCACAGTTTTTGGACGTAAGATCTGCTTCATTTGTTCTCTTTATTCTCTGGATAATATTATGTTATGTTATGATTATGAGGTTTTGGCTACTTGAATAGCTGGATGTGCATTTTGAGGAAGGATACCCTAATATGGCGAGATTGCATTATGGATGTAGGGAAGCCCAGTGGTCGGAAAATTACCAGAGTAATGAGCCGAAACATTTCCGAATTCAGTAGATTGTTTTGAACAGGGAATAATATTTGGGTACATTCATTATTTATTTTGAATTGAATACCTACCTTAATATGGGAAGCTACTTTGTTTCAACGATCTTCTCTTCTGACAATCGATCCTCTCCATTAATTTCTAGACGAAACCGTATTTCATTCAATAAACTTAGGAATAAGTATTTAACTTGTAATATTGTAATTAAAATTTACGCTTGATTTGTGTTTCAAACAATTATTGTTATATTTTATTTTAATTAGACAGGCAAAATATATAAAAATGTTTTATTGATAAATTTACGATTGCTCCTACCTAGGTCTAAATTTACGTCACTGTCGCCCCACACGTCTAACAAATCAGACAATTATTATTAGCAAAACATAAGCTAAGTAGACCGACAGTTCCCGCGCATCTGCCCGATTCCCCCCGCAAATTTTGAAAATAAAATTCCATCTTAAATTTCTTATCTGTGAATACATGGGAAGCTGCAAAAAAAAAATTGGTAATGGAGGGAAATGTAGGTAATAAAAGAACAAAAAATTAACGAACTGTCAGGTTACTGTGTGCAAGTGTATGAGTGCGGCTAATTTATGTCGTTTTCCATTGGGACCACCAAAAATCTTTTTCAGATCTCAGATTTCCCGCGGCTCATGGAACACGCAACGAAATTGATCTGCTTTTGTGAATGGATAAGTGCGTATTTGACAGCAATATCAGCTGTTCAAATTGCATTTGCTTTTGCAAAAATCAGCTATGGATATCGACTTGAAAAATGTTTCCCCTGTTGTAGACACAAATGGAATAGTTACGGTGATTCGTAGTTTCCAGATGATGAGGAAGATAATAATTCCTCCAACATTATATCAATTGCTTTTTATCTATTTCTTTATTTTGCTTTTCAACAAACTTTGCGGATTTGTTTTCAAAGCAAACTTCTTTCAATGACGTGAAACAGCTGTGGGTATTTGTGGCAGTATGTGTAAATCTGAAAAATTATCGAGATCTGCAAAAAGTGCTCCGAATCGAAAAAAAGATTGATTTTTTTTCCCAATGGAACGCGAAAAGTGATTTAGATCAAAAAAATTTCCCAATGGAAAACCACATAACTCTTCAACACCGCTCTGTCATATAATATACGGTTAATTTTATAAAATCAACAAATTGTCAAAATCCGTATGTCATGTAAAGGCTTGTTCGTACAAAACAAAGATTTAGCATAAATATTTTGCGATATTTTATTAAAGTATAGTTATAGTTGGCGAAGACGGGATACTGAAATAGAGAACGCTTTATAATATTTAAATGTTTAAGAATCTCGTTTGTATAGTAATTTGTAGTAAACCCAACAATAGACGTGTTTTTTTAGCTTCGTTCTCAGCAAAGCAAAGTAAAGTAGGATTTTCAGCACGCAATTACAACAACTACGCTCTACTTGACACTTCGAGTTTCGCAGTAGTTGTTGTAATAAGTGTGCTGAAAATCCTACTTTACCTTGCTTTGCTGAGATCGAAGCTCAAAAAGCACGACTAATGTAGACAATCTCAATTATCAACAAAAGTACAAAATGTAAATAATAAGCTTCTTCTCCATAAAACACAACATACATATCTCATATATCATAGAAACCTCAGTGGAAACAATAGTTAACCTGGTGAACTCCGGTCTGGTTAAGCAAATAAAATAAGCCATACCTATTTTATTTTGAAAAAAGAATACCAACTACATTTGCCAAAAAAAAAACTGAGATTTGATGAAAACTGAGACACATTTAGTCAGTCAGCTGTCAGACTTACCAAACAAAATACGGTCCCAATTCTTCTGTATATTACAACTAGAACTGACTTGGAAGCAGCTGCTTACCTTATAATATTTTTGAGATGTTTCCAGGAATATGCTATAAATATCTTATTGGCTAAACAGTAACTTTTGCACGGCCATTTTGCAAATCGCTTACTGGTTTCATAAAATCCAATCATTCCTATTAAATCGAATGTGCGTTTATGGTATTGGTAATCAAATTGATTTAATAATCCGTGCAACAATTATTAGAAATCCAATTAACTGAACGTTCTACCAGTACAATGCCACGTAGGTATTTAAAGTTTTTCAAAAGCAAAAATAACCTGGCCGGATACTGGTGCAAAAGTGGCCGACTACTGAATTTTGCTGGCCGGGTACTGGTGAAATTTCACTTGTTTCAAAAAATTAATTTTAATTTTAGATACAAGAACCCAATTATATTCAACTATTTTTTTTTAAAACAAAAATTGCATTTGAAGTACAAAAAAAAAGAAAAGACATGATTAAATGGTCTGGTGAATTATATATCACGGATCAAAGTACGAAAAATAGTTAGGTGGCCGGGTACTGGTACATCTACCCTACATTGTAAAAATATACTACATACTCAAATGGACGTTAATCAATTCTAAATTTAATTGAACCTCACATCCAGACACGCACATATAAAAAGTGCAATAAATATTGAATTACGAAGAGCGAAACAAAAATTACGACAATCATAAAATGGGAATTAAATTCATTTTCCCCATTTGAACGGTACAATATGGAATGGACTTGTGCAGCAGAAGCATGCAACCGGTAGCTCGTTTGTCAAAATGTGAAACTTGTTGAGGCGCGTTGGTATGGTGGTGGTTTTTTGGCATTTTGACAAAAAATTTGCTACACCGCCAAACTATTTAATTGCTTTGGAGTTACTTACAGGCATTTTTGTTTACTTAATAGTGACAATGGTTAGTAGATTCTGCAACAGTATTGCTTTTGCAGTAGATGATCGGAAGATGAAGTTAGATATTTGACAGAGCATTTCGGGTTATTTACGGTCTGCACTGTTGCTGGCCTCTCATGTGGCCTCTTCATGTGACCTCTTCGTGGTGCTGGACGGTTTCGTTTTATAAAGTTCAAGGCTAAAGAAGAAGAGATGAATAAAACTAGCCACTAGAATAGCAAAGTCTGGCAAATAAGGGCGCCTTAGGGAAGCCAATCGAAGGTAAGCAGACATATGCACTGGATACTAAGGGAATTTCTTGCCGCTCTTTTGACATTTCTCTTCAGTAAGGTTTGCCATTTCATGATGGAAAGATATACGAGCCAACAACGAGTCGAAATTATTTAAAATTTACTACCGAAATTCGGAGTCAGTGGCCTCAACGTTAAGAGCGCTACGTCCAATTTATGGTCGTTACAATCGTCCTAGCAGATAAGCGTCTAGTGGAAAAATTTGAATCCACAGGCAGTGAGACAAAGAAGTGCCCGTAGTGTCGAGAATATTGCTGCCGCTGAGGCTTCGGTTGAAGAAAGCCCAAATGTGTCTCTCACACGTCGTTCTCAAGCGTTGGGCATCTCTGTGACGTCGTTGTGGCGAATTTTGCGAAAAGATCTTGGCCTACGTCCTTACAAGATTAAATTGACGCAAGAACTGAAGCCGCTTGACAACCAGAAGCGTCGTATGTTCGTGAATTGGGCTGAGCGACAACTTGAAAATGATTCGGATTTTCATCGAAAAATCATCTTCAGCGATGAGGCTCATTTCTGGCTGAATGGCTTAGTTAATAAACAAAATATGCGGTATTGGTCAGGCAGCAATCCACACGTACTCCATGAGTCATCATTGCATCCCGAAAAAAATACGGTTTGGTGTGGTTTATGGGCCGGCGGCGTCATTGGCCCGTACTTCTTACCGTTCAATGATAACCGAATATTTTTGGCCCCAATTGGATGATATGGACTTGGAGGACATGTGGTTCCAACAGGACGGCGCCACAAGCCACACAGCGAATGTCACAATCAATTTATTGGAAACCAAGCAGTGCTGCCACAAGGGAAAAAATTTGCGTAGCAAAACTTAATTTGTGTAGCAAAACTCAAAAGTCCAAAATATAAATTTTTTTTCGAAAGTAAACAAAAAACACTTAATTCTTTATTCAAAGTAAATATTTTTTTAAGGACTAGTACAAGTATAGTTGGTAAACTATATATTTTACAAAACTATAATCAAAAAAAAAAAAAAAAACATTAAAAACTTCACTTAAAAGGCGCTTTGCATGTAAGCATTGCCTTAATTACAAGATTTTTGTTCTCATTTCGTGCTTAAAAAAAAAGTAGCAAAATAGGCGTTTTTAGGGAGAGTGCGTAGCAGCGTAGCAAACGGGCAATTGCGTAGCAGTTTTGCTACGATCGTAGCAAAGTGGCAGCGCTGAAACCAAGTTTGGAGAACGTGTTATCTCACGAAATGGTTCAGTCGCTTGGCCGACTCGGTCGTGCGATTTGACGCCGTTGGACTATTTCCTGTGGGGCTACGTCAAGTCTATGGTCTATGCCAACAAGCCAGCGACGATTTATGAACTTCGTACGAATATCGAATGTGAAATTGCAGCAGAATCGGCCGATTTATGCTTGAAAACCGTCGAAAATTGGGTTCAGCGTCTGGACTTCTGCAAGCGTGCCCGTGGTGGCCACGCAAAAGAAATCGAGTTCCACACATAATGGCATCGAACGTACTCTCACAGGAATAAAGAATTTCATTGATATAACAAAACCGTTTTTGTTTTATTTAAAAAAACTTTTGTAGCGGAAGGAGAGTGACGACTTTCAAGCTAAGAAAGAAAGGTCAACTCTAGATCTAGGGCTATAATTCGAAGTACATAACCCTTTTAGATAAAACCGATACAGCTCTTGCTAAACTTTGGAGATACTTATATAGAATCTTATATCCTGATTGCCCTATGAATATAACGACTTTGGACCTGAATGAACGACACGGAAGCGAAAGGAGACAAGATGTTCGAATATTGATGTGTTATGTCCTTTAGTGTGCTCTTTCCACACAAAGATATCCAAAAATAGTCCCTCGGTTAAGGAAATTGAGTCGCTAAAAGGTGCCAAATCTGACCGAGCAGATGAAATCCGTCCGGAAATGCTGCAAACACGTTTAGCCTTACCTATTTATAATGGAGCTTGATCTGAGTACATATTACATACAACACTTCAGAATTCTTTATAAAATTTTAAACTTACTTTCTAAGTTTTTTGTTTCCAAACAAAAAGGGAGTTTGTCTTTTTCAATACGACGCTGGCACCGCCATCTATCCAAACTGTATTCAATTATTGAACGCCCATTCATGCATTTGTCTCATTAGCAATCCACTTCACACCGTTTCCTGTAGTCGTACTATTTTCCATTTGGCTTATTCAAAACCAAATAGATCTTCAAATAATTACTTATACTATCTGTATAATCGGTCAACGGAAATTTGTATTTGCCATTCCAACTGGCACAAATCGAATTACTAACTGCCTATGCACATTTAAATTTGCGGGGATATGCGTTCCAGAGACTCCAATTCAATGCGGCACAAGTGAATTGATTTGAAAGGTCTTCTTGCGCTTTAAATCCTGCCGAATTTTACAGTCGATTTATTTCGGCACAACAACTAAAACTATAGGCAACAATTTACTGTGGAGTGCTTTTCTGATATAATTTGCTGTGTTTGTATTGCACTGCATATTTGGTGTTATTTGTTTTGAATTACCTATGCAATTCGTTTGAAAATACAAACACAATATGGCCTGCAACAAGCATAATATTGTCAAGCAGCACACAAGTATGTAGGATGGAGATGTACCCATTAGGACTATCCAATAATATCGCCGTAGAGATGCGCTTCAATCAGTACACAAGCAGATTTCCTCCTCCCATGGCAAAATGTCTATAAATATATACAACCCCAACCAAAAAGAGGTGACAGGAGATGAACTGGATGCACTATGCTTTGGCATGTCGGCTTCGGGTCCCCTACCAAACTGGGGGGTAATTTGTTTGCTTTAGCATCTAAGTGAGTGCTTAGATTTTGTGCCAATAAAAAGAGAGAGACACTAATGGAGTTTATGGCATTATGTATGTATGCGCACTTATTATTGTATACACATAGTGAATGCTTGCAAATGTTTGCTTGCGCTTGTTTGCAGTGACAGAATATCGTTCTGGTTAGTCCGATATTAGAGACTGATAGTCGTAAATTTAATTTTCACACACTCTCAGCCAATGCAAACAGTTTTTGTTTTTTACATTTGACATCTTAGCCGAAATTCATCCGCACTGAATGCGATTACAAATATGTTTATCTGTGTAACCAGGTTACATAGATGTGTGGTGTGGAATGTAGAGTGGAACCTAAAGTGGTGAAGTGTAAACAACCCATTTGTCACCAAATGAGTTCCACTTCCAATTGGAGATTCGAATCTGTCAAATAAGTGAGCTAGTTTGCTCGGGACGAGCGGGAGTAAACTAGAAACTTCTCGATGGATGGCGGAGCGGATATAAAAGGGCAGATTTGAAAACAGGGAGAAACAGTTAAACAGCGATGAAATAGTAATCGGTTGTGAAGATAGATAAGGTAGTACGCAGTCCACAGTGAATTTAGTGATTGGTTTAAATCGTTTAAGAATTGTTTTTAAGTAATATCGGTTTGGTACTTGATAAGTGAATTATTGGAATAATCCACAAAAGTGAAATAAAAGTGATTTTATTTGAAAAACTGAACAGAGTAGTGTTTTTTCTTTTCCAGTCCCAGCACGAATGTAACAACATGTTGGTTTTCAGCTGAGTTCGCCCACAGCGGATATTTGATCTATCGCCTCCTCTGTAATGTTCTCTGGAAAATAAAGTCAAAGAGCATTGTTCTCAACTCGTTATGTGTTTCTTCCTAAATGGCAGCATCTTGTAACGAAACTTCGGCCGTATCGTAACGGCATATGCTCACCAAAAGGAGCAGATGGAAACACGACCTATATCTCTGAAAACCTTCCTCCCCCTATGCTACCCCAATGACCCGAGGTCACAGCACAGGACTCCTCAAGTCAGCCCGGGCAGCTGAAGCGGAAGGGTGTCCAGGCCTTAGCAGCTCGTTTGGTTGGGGTGTTCTTGTTATTTCTGCACTTAACGTGTGTTACGTATTTTCATGCCACCAGAAGAGGAGTTGCAACTGAAAATATTTATTGAAAGAGTCGCGAAAAATTCAGAAAGTTGATTCCTATGAATATGACCCCACTCGATGTTTGTGAAAGCTTTTAACTTTCGAAACTAATCGCACTTCGTCGTTACCCTTCCTTTTCTTGAGCTTGGCCACATCCACCTATAAAAAAATATGTCTGTGGTAATACGAACCGTCAACAAAAAAAAAATAAACCTCATAAAAAGCTACCCTATATCAAGTAATATACAATTAACGAGAAAACGATCGCTCAGGATGCAGATAAAAATGTAGAAATGCAGTGGAAAATAATATCACTTACCGACGGATTACAAAACGCTTTAAATTGGCCCTGTACGAAGATCCCAGGGGTGAGGTCGATGTTGTGCACAAAGTTAACCAGTCCGTGGGTGTTGGAAATGTGGACGTATACTTTTCATACGCTGTTAACCGACAATATTTTTCTAGAGGAAGTAAATATGTAGTTTGATATGCGTTTGAGTGAGCGAGACTTTTAATGTGCAATAACAAATATATTAGAGTTGATTACAGCTAAAATATGCTCTACTGCTGGCGACGGGGGTGTTGATTTGAATCGTCGATAAACGAGAGACGCTGTTCCTTATCTGCTGAAGCAGTTGTGGCGGCTCATGAACATCGGAAATGGTGACCTTGGGATGATTTGGTTCTCAATGTGTCGTTTGTTGGTGGCGATCGCTGCTGCATTAATTGGTCTGACCCAGCTTAGTAATTTACAGAGGGGTTTTTCATATCGGATATAAAAATTAACGGTTGTGGCGGCTCATGAACATCGGAAATGGTGACCTTGGGATGATTTGGTTCTCAATGTGTCGTTTGTTGGTGGCGATCGCTGCTGCATTAATTGGTCTGACCCAGCTTAGTAATTTACAGAGGGGTTTTTCATATCGGATATAAAAATTAACGGTTGTGGCGGCTCATGAACATCGGAAATGGTGACCTTGGGATGATTTGGTTCTCAATGTGTCGTTTGTTGGTGGCGATCGCTGCTGCATTAATTGGTCTGACCCAGCTTAGTAATTTACAGAGGGGTTTTTCATATCGGATATAAAAATTAACGGTTGTGGCGGCTCATGAACATCGGAAATGGTGACCTTGGGATGATTTGGTTCTCAATGTGTCGTTTGTTGGTGGCGATCGCTGCTGCATTACTTGGTCTGACCCAGATCAGTAATTTATAGAGGGGTTTTTCATATCGGATATAAAAATTAACTACATCTTACCAAAGTCTGCACTTGGAACATATAGCCTTCTAAAATTGATTTGAATTTGCATTGGGAAAAAATGCATACAGATCCAGAACATTCCCCACAATCTTCTTGACTTGATTTGTACAATCCAGTTCCGATTCTACTCAACCTTAACACCGAGAAACTAGTGGTGGGTGTCGATTTTAAATTCCAGAGTCTTAGTTGCAATGTTAACATTTTGTTGGTGAAGGAATTTTCAGGCCTTAAACCGCACTTATAGGATGTTGACAATAGCTTGCACGTGTTTGTAAATTATTTCGGACCTCTGTTTGGTGCTAACTAAGAAATCCACTTCGAAAGGTACTGCAAGACCTTCTTGTTGAATTTTACAGGTAGGTATAAAAATAATTTCTTTTCTACCTTTGGGCTGGGTAAGGGTTTTAGCTTCAAAAGCTTTGCTGCACCTTACTTCAGTTATATGGCTATCCTCATTTTGTCATGGTGAATCGTATCTTGGAACTCACTATCAAATAAGTCCACATGTTTTTTTTTTTTGTTATTGAAGATGAAAATCTCGAAAGACACAATCGGGTTAGGAACCCAGAGTAGTGTGGGACTCTAACCGCACTAAAAACACCTCCTTAATCATGACCAATCCAAAAAAGATCGACAAATGATTTTATTTTCTAAGTCCACATGTGATGATTTCTGGCAGCACTGAACCTGATGTTCTGCACTTGAGTCTTGCGGCACAAAACTTTTTGAGAGGTTTGGTGCTCTATTTTATACCTAGGGGGGATCCTTCAAAAAACTTGACAAAAGCAAAGTGTGGTGAAGCACTTCAAGCTTGTTTTGCGTTTTTTTATGGAAACTTTTGTATGACATTTCTTGGAACAATTTTTTAAGGTTTAAAACTTTTCAAGACGTTTTCGAAACATTATTTGGGAGTTTCATAAGGTTCGTCTTAATACATTTCTTTTTAATTTTTGGACAAGTTTTTCAATTTATGTTTTGGATCTTTTTTCTATTCGTATCTTGTATGATTTTTTTAAATGTTTTACTTTTTTGTAGTGTTTTTTTAGCTTGTTTCAGTAATTTTTTTTAACGTTCTTTGTTCGTTTCGAAGCATCTTTTTGTTGTTTTTTTTGGTCGTTTCGTTGCATAATTTTTGAGGCCTCATTCTCTTGCGACGGTTTTAAAGACAAGATTTTGGGTGCTATATCTGAATCGCGTTTAGATAGCTCTTTTCGATGAGAGTTTACAGTCTACAAGCGGGTTTTTCAAAAGTCGTCGTTTTGCGCAATTTTTCGGGACTTATTTTGCACCGGGGATTAGCTAGTTTGTACAAAAAGATCTTCTATAGAAGTTTTTGAACTAATTTCGTTGAAATTTTGGTTCGCAATACTTACATTTATGTGACGTAAAATAAGTTATAACATAAAGGAATTACCATATTTGTTTGAATGCACATTGGGCCTTTACCAATAAATATTTTCAGTTTCGACTTTGAATTTTAGTAGTTCAGTCCACAAATTTCGCAATTGTTCCGTAAGTTTAAAGTCGAGACTAAAATTTGTTAAAAGTACGACGCATTTTGTGTACATCATTTAAAGTTAGGTAATATATATATTTTTTTAATACTTCTCTCTGAAGAGGCGAACGCTGCAATACCGCTTATGCAGCGAAGGTAGGATTTGGTTCTGTAGTTAAGTTGATCAAAGTTATAGCCCTCTTGAAATATTTGCCCAAAAAGCGGACTCCAAAGTCTTCTAGTTTCAAAAGTCAAAGGAGTTTTGAAAAAGTGATATCATCGTGTTTGTCAAGTCGATTGATAAGTGATGTGTATCTGTTTGTCTGTCTTAAAGGCTGAATACGGCATTTCGAAGGATTATACGTTATATGAAAGGTATGGGTCAGAAACTAGTCCCCTCTGCACCAGCGGGTATATAAATATTAGATTGTTAGTCCCGGATTGCTCTTCTCTGTAGGTGAATGTTTTGGGGCCCGATCTCATATATCTATGAGAGTAATATTCAAAGTCTAACCTGTCGTTTACATATAGAGATAGATAAGCTGTTTCGAGTTGAAGTAGCTTTCCGCTCTAAATAGGTAGCTCATTGCTCATGATATGAGATATGTGACAAGAGGGTAAAACCAAGTTGACTGTTACTCCAAGAGTTGAGACATATACGGGTATAACTGCGTGTGAGTGCAAGTAAAGTGGGGTTTCTTGTGTGATTCGTACCATCCCATCTAAATGCACCCAACTTCACAGACCAAAGGACAATTTACAATATGCAATGAATCCTCTAGGAATATGTGTTAAATCGTTCCACATGCACGAATATCCTGGCTATATACTTAGTTTATGATCCTGGCCATATCTCCACGGCATAGGGTCATCCTTTCGCAATCACAAAGCAGTAGGTACCATGAAAACAATATTTATAGTTGTCTCAAGTGGGTTTGCGCAATTTATTGACCCAAAGGAAAACAACAATAATTTATAGCCAGTATCATCGACTAGCTTCCGCGCCAATTATAGGCCTATAACAATGCCTCTGTACGAACAAAAGTTTACTCCTTTGTTACGTTCAGCACACAGCCACAGTACGAGCTCACGTACAATGACACTTTACTCCAATTAAGTCAAACTATCTGGCCGTCGATACTTAACCAGCATCACATGCATCCCCAAGTTTTCCGGATCCCCTATGTGAAAATACAATTCCGCAATTGATCCGTACGCACCTAGGCACACATTTACAACCGACCGACACATGACAACGAGAATGGTGAGGACGAGCTACTATGGTTTCAGTTGATGAGGGAGGGGGATTCCCAGGGGATGCGCCTGATTGTCTTTATTATTATTTATGACAAATACATTAAGAGAGTAAAATAGAAGATTGTTTGCCATAAAAAAGCCAAACGGTGGCCATTGTGTGTGCGTATGGCTTTCTTGTTTGCTAGCTTGAAATTCAATTAAAGCACGACGAACAAGTAGACTGGGTATGTTTGCTCAAAGGACATATACGAATTCAATACGTGTCGTCTTCGTCATAAGAGATTTTTATGCATTCGTGTTTTATGGGCCACATCCAGAGGGCAGAAGTTACACAATCGTCTGTCTGTGTGTTACATTTTTTTATGATCTCGATGATTTGTGGGATCTTAGCAGACGTTCTTTGATGGCGATGATGCGGACATGGAGATGTGTGGTGATTTGATTTACAATCGAGGTGCGGAAGGGATTTTGTTTGTATTTATTTGCGATTTGGATTTGTCAGTTTTACACCACGATTTGGGTGTACTTTCGCAACCAGCCTAGGAGGGGAACCGCGTAGAAGACCTTGGTTTTTGCACTTCGCCCTTAGACGCTTTTATTAGCTGGGAACGGCTTTTAATTACCTATTGAAGGAGATGTGCAGATGTCTTCCTAGATTTTCAGCACTTTTTGATGCTAGTGATGTAGCGTTTTTCATTTCACACATTATTGTTTTTTTTTGTTTGCAGGTACAGAATTGAAAAATTTAATAAGCATACAAATCACATTCACCCCTATCGGGAATAAAATTTCCCCGGGAATGTTTCCTATTCAGCAATCTGATTTACATTGCTGACAAGGGAAACATTTGCATCGGAATTTTTTCGCGATAACCCTGATTGAATGAGCACAACAAAATGAATGAACAAATACTCGTGAGTAAGTTGTCATGTATAACCAGTGTTGCCATTAAAAAAAATGAATCCGGTCAAATCTAACGGTCGGAAAATCCGGTCAATAGAAATTTTTGACCAGAAGTCCGGCCAAAAATGGAATATAGTAATATCCACTCCACTTCGGCGTTTTAAATTGGTAAAACCAACACCGAAATTGCAAAATATGCTAAATCGTCTTCACTTCAGTCTTGTTTGCACACACCCAGTCATGATTGGTATAAGCATTCAAAAAAGACTACCGCGAGGAGCCACTGTATTCTAGGATTATTTACAATAAATTGGTTTCTGTATGAAACCGTGAGTCTGTTCGTTAAGTATGTCCAAGTATCATTCAAATTATAGAAAGATATCCTTTATGTCTAGTCGTAGACCAATATTATTTTTTAGTTCGAAAAAGGTTTTTCCGGTTAAAGAATTTTTGTCGTTCCGGTTAAAAATCGGTTTGACCGGATTTCAAATTTTTTTCCGATCAGGGTGAAGAGATTTCGGTCAGAATGACAGCACTGACAGAATGACAGCACTGTATATGACATAGAAGTTGCCGCTGGAAAAAGTTCTACTTCGAAAAAGAAACTTATACCTCTATGGACTGAAGATTAAAACTTTCTTTTTCTTCATCCCCACAGCCCATTACCACTCAGAAAATTGGTAGCTCATCCTTTCAGTCAATCACTTGACAGGAAGGTAGTAGTCTGTCTATTTCAAATATAGCGCTGATAAGGAAAATATGGACAAACGAACGTCATGTTCGTGTTGCTGATCGTGACAGCTGTCAGGCAATCTCAACTATTATTCTTCCTGCGATTAAATTTAAGAATTCTGTCTACCCGACAAAAAAGTCTGATCCATAAGAATAGAGACCACGAACTATAGAGGCAAAATTGCCTACGAATTTTTTTCTTGCATATAAAAAGACATTTTCAAGTATTCTGATTGCCCCCTAAGTCTTTGTTTCTTTTTTTTCTAAATATTTACACAACGATAGATCGTGGAGGCAACCCAAAAAGTCTAGATCGATACTTCTCAGCTTCTTATCGACTTTAAGGCCGCATATGGTAGCATTTATAGAGACGGGCTACATGCAGAGCAGACTGAGGTATTTGTTTCTGTACCTTAGAAGAAATTTAAATTGTAGATTATAAGACCCTTACCACTCAATTCATGTCCAATAGCGCAGATCTTATTACCTTAGGTATAAAGTTCTTTAAAGTAAAGAGTAACAAACTGAAAGAAAATTAACCATACGACTTCATCTGTGTAGAAAGGCAAACAGCTTAAGAGGGGAGGCTAAAAATATTACGCACAATGTCCGGAGGTTAGTCAGAACCTTTGATCATTTGTTAAAACTAAGTATTCAACCTCCTTGTCAGTACTAACGGTCATTTACGACGACAATTCGTCTGTCGGTTCTTTAAACAAATAAAATCTGGCTGCAGCAGATTTCGTAGCTAGCAAATACAGTCTATGGCCTCCAACCATAGACAGCATCTCCTCCGTGTCGCTATAAAGATTTTTTCTAAGCGTAATGTCAAATTTCACAAAAAATTACATTTGTTATTTGTCACTTGGAATTTGATTTCATTTGTTGTAGGTTTTTATGCCGAAATTTCTGTCGAATCATCGAATGCAGACCCCAAAATGTCTCTTTTTTTTCGGCCGGAAATATTTCCGAAAATCTTCCACATCGTAAACGTCGACGCGATATATTCGATGATTTACCATCATCTGCTGTTTCATTAGCTCTTTGACAAATTCGTCTTCTGACGACGAAGACATCAACATTTCGTCCATTTCACTTCTTGCTATTTTTTATTTTACATTCCACTTTTCGACTTTACTTATTTCTTGTGCTTTGCGAACGAAGAGATGTCAATATTATGGAATTGAGTTTTAACCCGAGTTAAAATAGGTAGTACTTAAACTGGTTTTCGAAGTGCAGCTTAAATTCCACCGGATTAAGTTAAAAAAAACTAGGTTTATGTTCAAGTTCAACGACTAAATATTAAGGACTTGGATTTAGTTTTTGGTTTACAGTCACTTAAATCCTGGAGTAAACTTTAAGCTGGATTAAAGTGAGGGACTAATATGGCAGTTAAAAATGACTGCTTATGGGATCGATGCGTCCCTAATTCAATAGATTAAAAACTGTCTTTCTGGCCGTTGAAATTAAGTTGCTTTTAATGCCTTCAAGTCTGAAACAATCCATATAAATGCTGGTGTTCCCCAATGCTCCATTTTGTCTCCCAGTATTTTTCTTACCTACTTCCCAACAACATTCACTCAATTGCAAAATTGCAAATGCAAAACTGCGAAGAGTGCCCATCAGTTCGTTTTTCCTGCAGCATGTTTAATCCAATTAAGACCAAAAATAAAGGTTAATACCAAGATGTTACACAGAGCCATATTTAAGCTTAATGGGGTAGGACTTAACGATGATCCCTCTGGGCTACATAAATAGATAAAATTGATTTTTTCCGTTGGTTTGATTTCAGAACCGAGCTAGCAAAAATATTCTAAGCCTGATAAAAGAAAAGGCTAAACTGTCAGGGCTACCATGGGGCCAAGAATTGGTTAATTAGCGTACCTTAATTGCTGTAGTGCGCAGCAACATGTACGACACTTCTTCTTGGATTTTCAATCGTCAATGTGAAGTGCACCGATCACTTGAAGATCTCAATGGAATCAGTATTTATGCGGATACGTCAGAGAGTATAACTGTCGAGCTTCTCAATAAGCCATTTGGACTCGGCATAAAACTGTAGATCCCTTCCATTCGTTCAAAAATGAAAGACATATACAAAACCAATGATTGTGAAAGGAATTCTTTTTGTCGTCGTTAGGTTGGTATTAAAAATGGGCTATGTCGGTCAATTAGTTCTGGTACCTCCCACACAAAACCAATTTTGCATGACTTGTATGCAGTGGAGGGTATCAAAGCATCGGCATCCCTGTATAGCCATACACTCAATACGTGGTCTATAGTTTGTGCAATTGAAGCTGAAATTCCCTTTTTCCACCGAAGATTCCTTATACCAAGTTCCTGCTTAAATGCAGCGCAGTATAAAAAATCACTCTCTGTGCAAGACTCTCACTTCAATTTAACCGAAAATCGTTAAACACACATCCCACCACCACGAAACAGCTGGCACACACGTACAAGTTAAAACATTAGATAAACACCTTCACTGTGTCTGCCATTCAGAATGCCCTCATGCAACAAATCATGACCATGTGCCACTGAATGTGACACACTTAAATTTACTTAACTTTCAGCAGCGCCGTGACTGTTGGCACGTCACAATCTGCATACTCTGCAGCACTTCTTGGCCCAGCACTTAACCTTATTTCCATCACAGTTACATGCTGGAGTTGGTCCTCTTGTTGTTTCGGTGCGCGCACCAGTAATCCAAGTCGTAGTCGTTGGCGTTGCCTTAAATAGAACACTCTAATTAAATGGATGCAGACTCTTTTATCCTTAACTTTGTTTAAATTGCATTCACAAGTGCTGTCGGTCGTCGTCAGGCGGGTGGTGCTGGTAGCCACCCCCCTTGCAAACTATTAAATTAGTTCTGACTCAGATGAAGCTGCATAATGCCACATCACATTCCGACGAATGGCTCCTACTACAAGGCACGCATACTACATTTGCATACTTTTTTTCCTTTGCCGTTTGGGATTTTTCTTCCTCCGCATTTGCAGAAACAAAACAAAAGCGAATCCTTTTCCATTTATGACTGCGCGTATTGTTGAGGTTTTCTACCCTAATTGCTTCCTTTCATCTTGGTGCTCCACACCAGTACATTCGCGCTCCGTGTAACCCCAAAGCAGGTTATTTTTAAACCCCCCCTCCCCCCACCACCATGCACACATAAACATAAGTAGCTACAAGTTTGAAGGTAGGTGTTTCTGGGTGCATACGTTTTGAGGTCAATAGTATTTCCTAAAAACCGTTCAAAATGTCGAGCAGCTTTTATTCCTTTTTTTTTTTATTTGGATTGTAGCGGCTTCATTTGTATTTCGTGTTTTGAATTGGATGTTCAGGATGTGAAATCACCTGCGGCGTATTGTGCGCTCACAGGTGACAGGGAATTTCACATTTGAAAGAGTTCACCTGAGAGCCTCTCTGGGGGGGCTAAGTGTATTTGCCATGAAACGAAAAACCTTCTTGGTTATAGCATTGCAAGAAAGTGCTTTTAAACGGCTTCAACGATGGCGAAATAAAGTCCATACATGCACATTGGTCCTGGGAGTTTCATTTGAAAAACGTTTTAAAAGGCGATTGAGGTGGGCAAGAATGCGGACGCGACTTGCATTTTTGAATGAAATGTGATTTCCTCCATTAGGCTTTGAGTGGTGAAAATCCATTTAGACAAGGACTTAGCATGTAGTGAGGAAACTTTTCGAGCCAATCTGTAGATGGGTATAAAAGCTGGCAACTATAGAAACTATCTTCAGGAGGTAAAGTTTTCTTTTCGTTGTATGAGGCGTATAGTGGCTAAAGGTTTGGTGAGCTCCTCTTGAGGTTGATGGTTGATAGTTTGTCTTATTTCTTGAATGAATTTTTTTTTTTGTAGGCGGAGTGGCTTAGGTTAGGTTAGGTTAGGTGAAACGGGTGGGCAGAGCAGGGAGAACCCTGCGCTACCCCACTTAGGTCCTCGTGGACCCTTTGTGATGCCCTTGTTGGGGTCAACCGTTGGTGTTGTATCGGCGTTTCTCAACCCCCCTCCTCGTGACTAATAGATACCGTCCAACCATCCCGATGTCCTCAAAAACCTGCAAAGATCAGACAGTGAGATATCAGAGAGTTCTTGTAGGTCATGGAAGAAGTAGCTTCCAAGTGTTCTGTTCCTCAAGTGACACAGACTCGGGCAGTGACAGAGGAAGTGAGGTGTGTCCTCGTGGACCTCCTCGTCTCCACAGCCTCTACATATATCGTCATCTTTGAGATTTAGTTTCATTGCGTGGTTTCTTAGGAAGTTATGACCAGTTAGAGCCCCTACTAACTTAGATAGCGATGACCTGTCAAACTGTAGTAGTCTGTTGGTCCGGCTTCTATTATATTCTGGCCAAAGCTTCCGTGATATTTCACAGGTAGTGAGTTCTTTCCACCTGTTGTTGGTTTTCATTCGAATTTTGTTCTCCACTCGCTCTCTGAGATTGCAAAGTGGGGGCTTGATTGACTGAAGTGCTCTGTCGAGATCCATTACGGACCCCTTTCTCGCCAGTTCATCCGCCATCTCATTGCCGGTTTTGTCTCTGTGTCCAGGGACCCAGCAGAGATTTGTGGTATGCTGCGAGCAAAGAACCTTGAGCTCTTCGCGGCAGCAGTGAACTAGTTTGGATTTTATTTCATTAGCAGAAACTGCTTTTATAGCCGCTTGGCTGTCAATGAAGATGGTAATATCGGTACGGGGTATTGCCAACATTGACGCCTTACGGGCCGCTTCAGCGATAGCCAAAACCTCAGCCTGGAAGACACTACTGCTATCAGGTAGTCTGATGGAGCAATGTATATTTAATTCCTCAGAGAATATGCCGGCACCGGTTCCACAGTCCATCTTTGAGCCATCTGTGTAGATGGATATTGATTTACTTTTTGTGGGTTCATTTGTATTCCATTCTTCCCTACTCGGGAAGGAGCAGGTGAATGGTCTGTCAAAGTCCAGATGGGGAGACATATAGTCAGAAGTGACAACGTTCCCTACGTATTTGCCCAATATCTGTGCATGCCCAAAATTACAAGGCTTCCAAACGTTAGTTTGACTGATCCTTAAGGCACTTTTAGCAGCAGATTCTTCCATGTATAGGTCTAGAGGTGTCAGGTTAAGAATTGCCTCTAGTCCAGCTGTAGGTGTGGTTCTCATTGCGCTGGTTGATCCTATGCAAGCTATTCTTTGAATTTTGGTCATTGACTTAAGATTGGTCGCTTTGCTTGCGGCTTGCCACCAGACTACACTGCCATACGTCAGAATTGGTCGCACGATCGCAGTGTACATCCAAAGGATGATTTTGGGGTTTGGTCCCCAACTTCTGCCAAAGATGCGATTGCATGCGTAGAAAGCGTTCGCTGCTTTCTTGATTCTTTCGTTGACATTCAGCTTCCAATTAAGTTTCCTGTCAAGGATAATTCCCAGATACCTCGCACTATCTGCCATCCTAAGGGGTACCCCCTCCAGAGTTGGTGGCTCGAATTGCGGAATTATTCTTTTATTCGTGAACAAGACAAGCTCGGTTTTCTGCGGATTGACCCCAAGACCGCATTGCTTTGTCCACGTACTTAACACCCTAAGTGAGTTTCCTAACAGGTCGCTAATGGTAGGTAGAAACTTACCCCTTGTGAGTATAACTACATCATCTGCATATGCAGTTACCTTGACTCCCATGTTGTTGAATTTCATAAGTATCTCGTTAATGACAAGAACCCAGAGTAAGGGGGAGATGACTCCTCCTTGTGGGGTGCCTCTCGAAGCAGTTACTCGGAGGTCAGTGTCACCTAATTTCGCGTTGATATTCCTTTCACTGAGCAAGCTCAAGATCACATTAGTGAGAGATTGATCAACATTCGAGTTCTGAAGTGCTCTCTTTACTGCGCAGATTTTGACATTATTGAAGGCTCCTTCAATGTCTAGGAACGCAGCTAATGCATATTCTTTGTCATATAGTGACTTCTCAATGGTACTTACGACGTCATGCAATGCAGTTTCCACCCCTTTGCCCTTCGAGTAAGCATGTTGAGCCGTGGATAACACATTGTCATCTAGCCGATCACGTATGAAGACGTTTATTAGTTTTTCAAAGGTTTTAAGAATAAACGATGTCAGACTTATAGGCGGAGTGGCTTAGTGGTTTGTGTGTTGGAACAGTAAGCGAGAAAACCCAAATTCGAACTTAAGGATTATTTCCACTGCGCCACCTCTTACGAACGTCTCACAAACATCCGAGGGTGTTATTGTCATGAAAGAGCTTGTCAATTAGCCCTTTGGACTCGGCATAAAATTGTATATCCCTTCAATTTGTCCCACATTGAAAAACTCACACAAAACAAAGGGTTGTGAGAAGGTAGGTCTAGGAGGGTTCTTGCGGACCTGCTGCCTCAAATATTCATTTTCTTTTTTTGTAATTTAGTTTGGTTTTATTATTTTATTAAAGATACATCGAACTAAACATCAACTATTCATTCTGATCGATATCTTGAACATCCTGAAGCTTATTTAAATTTTCGGTAAGACATCGGACTCTTCATCGACGATGTTGTTAAGAGTTTTCAAAACTGTTTAGAAATGATTAATATGATTGACTTTGCTTTTATGACCCGTTTCAAAGATTGCAATCATTATCCTTTAAAAGGCTCTCGAATGGTTTTTAGTGATTGCTGAGAAACTAACACCAGCGTTTCCAAAAGCAAAAGCAAATGATCCAGAATCTCGAATTTTAATGTGTGGGTCGGAATAAAGATGACCGACGACATTCCAGCGGAGTTCGTTAAAAATTCATCAAAATTATAACAACCTTTACTTACAGCGAAGCTCGTACGCTTGCCTTCTGCAACAAAGCACTCGTCATAAGATTATATTTAAGCATATTTAATATAATCACCCTTATTCCGAGTGGCGTTTACGACGATTTATGAATCGCCAATTTGAATTTGGAATTACGAGAGGCGTTTTTGAGTCGTTGAACGCCATTTGTCACTGAACGTCATGTGGAACCTATTGGCGTACGACGAACGTCATGTGAGAAACTTCACTGACATTCTGTAAGGCGTTGAACGCCACAAAACGAAAAGGAAAACGACGGTATTTGTCGTTTACAAGATACTGAACGACAAGTAGTGAACAACGGCTGAAAATGTAAGTTTTCTTAAATTGCTAATTTATTCAAATGACTAGACTAAATAAGATTAATTTCTGGGGTAAAAATAACCAACCAGAAATAATTAAAGACCCTTATAGCTTAGGACCACCATCAAGAGATGGAAAAGAGTGGCAATACTTGATTAAATTGATTTATTTAAATCGTCGTCATCACTTTCACTACTCCAAAACATTGGTACACTATGAATTTTTAGGATACAACTTACAAATTTCTTTCAAATATACAAACACCATAAACTGATACCGCCATTTATTTGTCATTTGCACATATCAGCTGGTGTGGATCATATGTGGAATGTGAACTACTTACCGACGACGTTTTACTCTGTCGTTAAAGTTAGGGAATAAGTCTTCTAAAATGAAACGCCTCAAAAAACGACAAACGTCGTGAAAGTAAAACGCCACTCGGAATAAGGGTGAATATCTTTGTTAATTACAGAGGTAAGGTATCTCCAAACTTAACGATGGTTGAGGCAAATTCACGCCTTAATTCTTTATACGATACCTACACTTAAAAGTGGACAGAAATTCGGACGATTGCCAGATTTGACAATATTATCAAGTCTACCAATGTTCTGGCAATAAACTGACAAGCTAACTAGGTACCTTAAAATATAAATTGTCATTTCACACTGCGCGATACTAATAATCATATTTAATGTCAATCAGGCTAGATTTTACGAACTCACAATGGTGAAATTTTCCATATAAAAAATCCCATTATAAAAAATTTGTGTGAGGTCCACTTTAGATATTTTTTTAACCTGGTCTTCGCTTTAACACTCAACAGATAATCAGTTGATTTTTGCTCTGACGACAGGGTGCCGACAAAACCAACCGGAAAATAGAAAAAGGATTTCGTATGTTTTCTAGAATTTCAAGTTGCCTCCGTAAAAGATTTGTTAAACTATCAGCACTCGGAATCTCCAATAAATTTCTATCCATGTATATTCAGTGTTTGGCGTCGTTATGTTTTGATACGACAGGTGATGTTCTACAGGGCTGTATAGTTGGTCCAATACTTTCTGAACTTTTTATTGAGGGAATTTGTGATATTCTGCATGAGCAAGGCATACTTATAAGCTGACGACTTATTGTCAAATGAAAGGTTCAAATAACTTAACAAACAACTGCAAAACTTCACAGCCACTAAGCTAATCATGTAGAGACAGTGCGTGACCTCAAATACCTACTCATTGCTAACTTGAAGTTTTAAAAGCAGAAAACCACAGAAGACAGTCTGGCATTAGATATAATGTGGTCATGATATTTTCACGGTAGGTGTATTGAATTCTCTTCATTGGGTATGAAATCAACAGAAAAAATCTTTCAGAGATAACATGTAACGGTACTATATTCTTCTGAATGGAAAGGTTGATAAATCTGTATAGTAAAAATTTAAAATTCACTGTGCTAAAGCCGAGCACTTATCTTTCGAGTCTAAAATAACTTTTTGTCTCTTATAACGTGCACGGCACTGTATTCAAAACTAAGAGTGAAAATGCGTAGGTTTTTCTCTTCAACCCGCAATTTTCAACTGCTTTAGTTGTTTTTACATTAAAATGTAAATAGTTATGGTAAAAAGGTCATATAATAGGATAAAAAAAATCAAAAACATTCAAAAAAATTGAAAAAAAAAAAACACAAAACCGATTGAGCTCAAATTGGCAACGGTACTGACTCGGGAGTGTTCTTCTAAGGTTTGGTCAAAATTAGCCAAAGGCGCGTGGTAATTTCTGTGCAAAAAGACATTAAAAACTGAAAAATTTAGAACTTTGACAAGAATTTGAAAAAAAGGCGGTATAGGCAAATGGGGGGTGACACTTTTCATTTTTAAAATTATATTATTGACAGCCTTAGCCTTGAATTTGATAAATCGACGTATATTCTCTGCTGGAATTACCCTACATAATGTGGAAGCAACGAAATAGGGGCGTCGCACTTGCCATAAAAAACAGACATTTCGAACGTAACTTCTCCGAACTAAAGTTGTAAAATTAAAACTATTAATGCGGGATTTGTGTCAAAGGATAAGGCAGGGGGGAAACCGCGCGATTACAGCTAGTATATTTACGCTTGAAAGCCCTCTCGACGATTTATTACTGAAGGGATTTAAAATGATTGATCAACGCGAAAAGAATTATTTTGGCAGAAGAACAACAGAAATACAAACGGTTTAAGTGATAATGATATAACCAATCACTACACTAGCAAGAACAAAAACGTTGAAAGAATCGCAGCAGAGATGAGATTGCGCCGACACAGAAGGATGCATCTACAGAACTATATACCTGCAGAAAGGATTTATAGTGAACATACAACTAGGCTACACGTTTTTTTTTGTCGTACCAATGACGGGGTTTTTTCGAACCTACTTTAATGTAATATGAACCAAATAAAATGTGAATTTCCGTAGGGGAGTTCTCGCATGCATAGTAGTACGACAAAACTATCACTGGGAACAGCCTTAAAAAAAATAATAAAACACTGGTGACACCTATAGCGACGATAAGGGCGAGGCCTTCAAAACGTTCTTATTGGAGCTTATTTTATGCAGGACCCACTTTGCCGTCCGCTTTGCCGAAACAACTGAAAGGGTATTTGGCCAAATTACTATTCATCATCAAAAACATTTCGCATACAAATTACCAGCCTCCTTTCATCACTCCATCCTAAGATCTTCATGTGAAATCAATAAATTTGAAAAAAAAAAACATCCGACTATACGAATTGGATAGTCAACGTGATTGCAGTTGATTTTCACCCTAACCTAACTAAGTTAACGAGTAAATTATAAAATCATGACTTTGGTAATTCTTGGATGCTTACATTCGAATAAAACTTTTCCAAGTTGTTTCTTCGCGTTGACACCACAATTAGCAACCCCTTGTTACACCGCAAGGAGCAACAAAAAGACAAAAAAAAAAAACCAACAAAAAACAACACAAATAAGGCATTCCCTTCCCCGCAGAAACACGGTAGGGTAATTATTCTTCATGTTAATCCTGGCCAAACCATCCCGCAATATATACATACTCGCGTATACCTCAGCACCGCATCGCATATGGGGTACCTATCTAATTCTTTGTCGGTGTATCTGCTCTTCTGGTGGGAAGCCAAAAAAATATCCTAGCGTACGGGAAAATTTCCCTTTCATACACTGCTGTACTGATTGCAGATATGCGCTCTCAATTTCCCATTTTATCCCTTTGACATTACTGCCCTATATTACACATAGCAAAACTGGTCGAAACTAGAGGCACACAAATACAAACATTCCAAAGGAAAATTGCGCCGCCTCTCTCTAACGGAAAATATAGGTGAAAGCTTTCTCCGCACATTTTCCTACAACTCAAGCGCAAAGCCAAACATAAACAAATTCCCGACTCCCAGCCGAGTTCCACCTGTATCTATGCTCTATGGTACTAGACGACGAGATGATGGTGTCGTTGCCGAGCACAAAAGCATACACAGAAGCTTTGACAAATTTTCCACTCAAGAGAGTGTATCTATAGATGCGTGGATTTTTCACGCTATCAGGGGGTCCGCAATATTCGCGCTTTTCCATCTCAGATAGTCGAAGTGAAAACGCCGCGATGATAAGATCCGCCTGTGCATTACAAATTTCCGTTTTAATTTATACCAATTAATATAGAAAATTTTATTCTATCTCTACGGTTGTGTGTGTGGTGCTCTCGTGTGCGTGCATTTCGGTTTTGCCTTTCTCTTTCTATATTCAGTTATGTTCACTCTATCCGTCGTCGGTTGTATATGATTTTCAAATTCGAATTTCGGTTAAAAGTTATAACTCAAAGTGAAATTTCCAAAACCAAATGTGTATCCATCTTATTTCGGATCAAGCAAAAGGATCAGCGCATTTTTGGTAGTAGCTGTTCGTTGGTGTTGCATGCAATGAATGCAAGAAAGCCAAGCAAATGTCAAAGTTCAGCCAAAGTATAGGTAAATGTAGTTAAGGTTCTCCCTGCAATATAGCCCAAAGTGCCATTGCAGAGAAACCAACCGCTATACACCATCGCCATCACGACGACCACCACCACCATCATCATTTTGGCATTGCCATCCCACTACAAAAATAAAAATGTAATCCAATGATCTGTGCTACTGCTGCTGCACTGTGCAATATTCTTCTCTACCTACAAAAAGGATAACAACAAAAATATACAACAAAATCGCATATATACCTACTTACGGGTGTATGCCTTAAAAAATAGTCTCTGTGTACATAAGTAGAAGAAAAAAAATTTCACTTAATTTACAAAAAAGCTTCCTTTCTCGGTAAAAGCAAAATTTTTCCATTTCTTCACCAATGGTTCAGAATAAGAAGAAAAAACCGCCGCAATAGTTCTGTGAGTGTGCCTCCTACCATTATTACTCGACTCTTGTGTTTGCGAAGAGTATCGTCGTGCTAAGTTCTTCCGGGATTATCGTGTCGCGTGTGTCTTCAAAGTTCGCGTCCTTCTCGTTATCTTGCCGACAAACGGTGGAACATCAATGTGATTTTACCAATAGTCTCTTCATCATATAGGTTTCCTCTCGTTTGCAAAAAAAAAAAAGGAATTCATCTCAAAAAGTTAGTGTGCTTCAGTAAAATAGAAAAATAAATCAATTTTAAGGATTAACTTGAGCAAATTAAATACCATCCACTGAATAACGGAATAACTTGAACAAATAAACACATAGGTGAGTTTGACTAAAAAGTAGATGTACATCCCTTTTCGGGTACGGACCCATTTTTGAAAAAAAAGTCTTCTACCAGGGATAAGATATCCTAAAGACTCCACCAGCAATTTATTTCATCTAATTACAAGGATATACTCGTAGACCGCACCATCCTTACCACTATCTCTCCATCAACATCAGCATCATCATATCCAACAGCCGAAGCCGAAACCCAAAGCTAAAAATGGTTCCGCAGCAGCAGCACCACCACCAGCAATAGCACATTGTTGCTTTTGACCCTGAAAATTTTATGCAGAATATAATAAAAAAAGCCCGCAGCGCGGTAGTATACAGGAGGGGAGGGCAGGGCTTCGCTACGACGATATTTCCTAGCCAATTCAACCCTCTACTCTAGTTCGTGCGTGTGTTCGATCTTTAGCGTTCACATCTCTTCTGAAGACTTGAGGGGAAATACGAGTAATTTCGAGTGCGATATACGAGTAGAAGAAAGCTTTTTGTGCCAGGAGTACCTATTCTATTGCTCACCCTCTCATGACGATTAAAGCGTTCTTCGTTCTGAATGATAACACTTGCTGCGTATAGCCAGGTGTATCTTCTTGTTGCCTGACCAACTGAACAATTGATAGTGTTTGCCGGGAGGTATTTAACACCGGGGGGAATGTTTTCTCTCTTGCATTTGGTGACATGCATATTGTTCGGATGGATTTTTGAGAGTCCTTGGAATTGACAGGACATGTTTAAAAGCATGTACAAAGCTATTTTTAGCGGGTGGGTTGATGAAATTTCAATGAAACTTATACATCTGCGTTTAACTTTTGTTTGTGCTTAAACAAATTTTAAAATTGTAAGACACAATTTAACAAAAAAAAAAAACAAATTTTTTCATAAAAGTTCTGAAATTTTTCAAATACCTTTTAGTATTTTAAAGTGAAAGAATTTTTTCAAATGCATTTTTGAACAGACAAGAATTTAGCAATGTCTGACAAATTTGTTGTTTGAGATTTTGACGCGTCGAGACTCGAGAGTGTGGATAGTTCAAAGAACATGTGGTATGAAGAGAATGCTTTGAGTAACTTGAGCTATAATTCATTCACAATGGTGAACAAAATTGGCGGTCCTTGCTTATTTTATTTATTTCCAAGTCCGCATTTTAATGCACAGCATCTAACAAACTGGTAAACTTCAGTTTTGGAACAATTTGAACGACCTTCGATAGATATTTTATTGCTTTTTTAAGCGTAGCAAATAATTGCAAAACCCACTTTACTTAAATGTAGTTTGGCTCCAAATGTACACTTTATTTAAATATAAAGAATTTCGTTCTTCATTTCTACATTGTATTTATAATTTATTAAGCTTTGGTTAAAAAAGGAGTCCATATTGAATTGAATTTATTTTTTCAACGAGAATCGAAAATGAGTAGGTTGTTGCTTTATTTTTGTTTCTCATTTGAAAAGGTTATACTTTTGAAATGTGTAACTACAAACGCAAGCCACCTCTGTGAAGTTAAAAAAAAAATCTGGAAAAATAGGATAGTGACTTTTTTTTATGTGAAAGTGCTTTCATTGGATTTCATAAGAGCAAATCGACTTTAGATGCACTTCGATAATTTTTCAGTCAAAGAACGTCAACAACATTGAAAAATTGCAGCGGCAATTAAAATGCATCAACAACATTCATAAGGGGTGTAGAACAAGCGTTTTTTTTTTAAATTATTTAAATAAATAATTTAAAGCCAAATTAAGCTCTCGCTCAATATAAAATCTTATTGCCAAGTCCAAATTATATGTATATGTGACAGAACTGGTTACGTTTTAAGTGACATTTTATAAACAATTTTATTGTTTGTTAAATAAAATCTCCACTACCAAACGAAGAGCTGTGGCTTCAATTTAAATAAAAATATACTCCAAACAATTGGAAGAAGTTTAGCACAAAAATTGGATAAACTTTGTATCAAAATGGAGCTAAAGTCATATATACGGACCAAATTTCCACTAATACCTTCTTCGAAGGTTATTTTGGACATTGGAAAATTAGTTTGTTGGGTTTTTTTTTTGCAAATTTCGGTTTATAAATTAACTATCCCATTGTTAATCTTGTGCTTAACAGCAACAAAGCATAATAGCATGAGCATCAGACATTTCATGTAAAAGCGAACACTTTTAGTGGAAATAGAAAGGGTTACCGTTTTGCGTTTATACTTTTTTTTTACTTGCAAGGTGCGGAAAAAAATATATATATTCAAGAATGAAGTATTCTAAGTATTTTTTTAATGAATTTTGACAAAACTGAAAATTGAAGAACTAGCTTTTGCTATTTTGCGATCAAATTTAAATCATATTTCATGAATCTATACATAAAAAGGTTCTTAAGATTCGGTCTTAGAGGACTTCCTTGGCTCGATTCTAGCAAACCACCTTTTTATCAAAGTTAACATTTAAAAACTTAAATTTGGAGGTTGGGAGAACGGTTGTCAGAGTTGTCTTTATTTTTAGGGCTCTAATAGGAGGAATTGATTTAACGGACATCCTAAGTCTTCTCAATATAAATATTTCTTCATTCGACCTACGAAACTCTCGATTTTGTAGAGTCAGTTTTTAGTTTTGAGTTTTTAATTCACTCTCGAACAAACTACGGTCTGTCTTCCTTGATTAATTGTTTAATCTTTTATATCAGCTCTCAATGCATTTAATGTGTTTTAATCAATTTAAACTTGTCAGTCTCCTCTATGAAAAGAAAGTTACTTAACAATGTACAGTCGTAGTTGTTTGCTTACTTTGTGCCATATATTTATGTAACTTTAAATATTAATATGGCCTTATGACTATGAAAGATTTTCGTTCTTTGGTAAGAAACAAATCCACATCTTTTCAACACCCCAGTCTCCCGGTAAAATAATCTTTATTTTGTTTTTAAAGTTTGTCTGTTCATGGTCTTGATGGTACTTCGTTCCCTTTTAGGCCCATCGAGAGGTAAGAAATTGTTTTCCTAAAAATTCCATTCAGATAAGATCTGGGGAAGCAGACGATCAATCAAATCCTCAATTTTTCAGACAATGGGACCAGGAAATACTTTTCTTTTGTTTACTTTTTGGAATTAACATCGAAGTAGTGATTTCACAGAGAGGTGGGGCTCGACGAACCTTATCGGTAATCAAAGTTCGAAGCGAATCCAGCGAACCGTTAATGCTGAAGATAAGTGTGTCGACACAAAGGCTGGATGGGATGAAAGGAATTGTCTCACACAATTTTGGAGTGCCTCCTATCACTCCAAGGCCAGCGATGAAAAGTGTTGATATTTGAATAAAGCAATAAAGGCTTTGACCGTTTTTTTTTTTGCAATACTTTGCCCTAAGTTTTCTGACACACTCACTTTTTGTGATCAAAAAACTGACATCAATTTATTTGCAGTTTCAACTTACTTGGTTTACGGCTACTATGAGCAGATTAGGTCAGTGGTTAGAGCACTGAACTGCCGAGCCTTAGCTCTCAAGTTCAACACCAGGAAAAATAAACTACATACGCCCTTAACGTTTGTACCACTGGATAACTTCTAGCGAAGATTGCCTTGGTCGGAGGTGAAAAGAAATTTAATAAAAGGGGCGAAATCACTCCGCCAATAGTTCTATAATGCATCTGGTTAAACTTTTCTCAATGTTTTTACGCAATCTTTTCTCTTACAAAATTAAATAAAAAAATCTGCCGCAGTCCCCCAAAAAATAAAATGAAAGTTAACTCGCTCATTTGCAAAGTGCCAGATGAAGGAGAACACTAATTTTTTTGTTCTCTTGCTCATATCATTATTAACAATTATATCTGCAAACCTGGTAAGCACTGTGTTCCTCACCAATATGTTTGCCAGATTCCCTATCCTCGTATATGGATGTGATTACTAGAACATCGATTTGTTTTCATATCCGTTTTATTAGCTGAGTTTGCTTTTAATTAGAATTGAAGCTCAATCTCTACCTTATACCACCATGGCGATTTCTCGCTGAATATAGAAAAACGCCCAGGAAAGAACCAAAGGGACGATAAAACGTTGCTTTCATTGTTTTTTACCTCGGTGCTTCTATGGTGATTCATTACATTGTTAATTATCCATAGGAAGTACCCTGACTCCCTTAATGACTGATGTTGGTTGTTTCAGGCAGCAACGTCCCAGAGGACGGTGGAAAAACCTAATTAATGATGTACCTATTTGAAAAATTGCAAATCACTGTGATTTGTTATGCATATAGGTACTTATATAGGTGTTGGTTGACCATGCCGTACTATTTTAGTTGATCCTTCACTCGATATGAGAAGACTAGAGCTCGCTCAGTGGTTGAAAATCTACTATTATACTGACCGGGCTTGTACAGAAGATGTTGGAAAACAAATTCCAAGCAGCATTGCATCTCTATACAATTTAAAAAATAAATAAAAATCAAGCAAATATGTTGTGTTTAAGGAAGTGAAAATGGTTCTTACCTATTTTCCTACGCCAATTTATTTATATAAGATGTAGTTGGCTCTCGTTGGACTCATAGATCCTCCCTGGTTTTAGTTTAGTGGCTAATTGTTGACTGCAAATACCATTAAAAACAAGGCCCTGGCTCATGCATATTTTTGTTCCAGATATACAAAAGAAAAAAGATTTTACGAGGATGTTGCCTTAATTCGTGCTCAAATACATGTAGCAATATAAAGTAAGACAAATATCCTTTGACGGGTACAGAGGGTACAGATCAACAACTCGAAGCACTGATTATCAAGTAGGAATATACAACACATTTCGTAAAATATGTGTACCTACCTCGTTTTTTTTTGTACAGAAGTAGGTCATGCAAGTCAATGGATAAATATAAAGCTTCAACCACTTAATTAAGAGCCTCATTAATTAATCGACACTATACACACGGCTTTCATTAAAGTTGCGATGGATTTTACGTTTTTCGAGTGCAAATTATTTATAATATATGTAGCGAAATTTTTAAAATGTGTTACAGGATATAAACTCACTTGAATTGCTTGACCTGTATTCAAGCAATGCGAAATAATAACCACAAGGAAAAATGTCAGGAGACTTTAAACAACATTTTCTGACGATTACCACCCTTTTAATGGGAAACCAATATTTAATGTCGGCACTGAAAATGTTGGTTGTTCTTCTACGTGAATCAGTTGTTTTATTTGAGTTTTTAAAATTTACATTCACTTCTAGTAAAAGCTCTTTAATTCGAAAAACAGGTTTATTCGTTATTATTTCTCCGAATAAATAAGAGTCGGTTTTAAACTTTTTAATGTACGAATTAAATTTAACAGTATCAAAATTTAAATAACGCAATGATTGAAATAGATCTCAAATATTTAGAAGTCCGAACAAATCATCAAAATGTCTTCTGGGGAATTCACATTTAGTTGTTGTTTGGGAAAACACCAGTAAAGTTTAATTTGGCAATATATGTAAATCATATGATGATCATAAATCATCATAAGCACAAAGTTGATACATATTTCTGAATGAATAAAAATTTATTTTAATTCAGGTGAAAATGTCAGTTAGACAATCAACGAGTAGAGGTTTATACAAATCCCTAAAGTTAAAACAAAAATTAGAAGAAAAATTTATATATTTTATATATTTCCAGTGGTGTTCCTGTTCGTTTTGAATTGAAATTCAAACTGCTTGCACAGATCCTTGAAAAACCCGATTTCAAAGCTAGCGATGGTTAATAAAAAAATATTTTTTTTCCTTTTAAGTTCTTGCATATTTCCATCAATAGGAAAATTCATTTATTCGGACTGACCAACCATTCCGAATTTTACGGTATTCCCATATCCAATAAAACTGACATTATCATCACGTATAATCCTGGGAGAACACTTTGCAAATGGGTGGGATTTTCTTTGAAATCTTTGCCGCTGCTGGAGATGGTCAACTCAAATGGTGTGTAAAAAGAGACCATATTAGCAAGTCGATTTTATAAATTGCTTATTTATGCACATTAGGCAGCCACTATGTGCAGCCGTCTGTTTCCAATTGAGTAACCTAGCCACCATTGATTAAATTAAAACGCATTGTTGTGACGAAAATCACTCAAAGAAAATAAAAACAAACAAGACCGACTGCAAATTGGATTTCAAATTAAGTGAAAAGAAAAATCTCATGATATCGAATGTAATAACGTAACAGAAAATCGATGCTAATAGAGTACCAAATCATGCGTTTTAGAGGTTGTCGTGCAACACGCACCTTTCCCGTATTGAAACTATTTGCTAATGGAAAACATTGTATTCCCATTTATCTGACAGCTATAATGTAAAAAGGGAATCAATTTAATGTGTCGATATAATTCATTTAGGTGGATACCTTCATTTGGTGTTTATTGGTTATGTATCCGATTTTTAATTGGTTAACAGGAATTCAGATAGTGTTTTGTTGCTTGAATAATAGAGACGTAATGTGGGAGGAATGTGTATTCACACTTGTAAATGAAGGTTACTACTCGTATTATACCCTACTCTATTGAATAAAAATAGTTTCTTACTGTGAAATGGGTCAATATAACTCTTATGCATTATAGAGTTGATTGCTATGCGAACAGTGTCAACTTGTAAAAAATTTAACTAGCTGTTTTCAATGTAACTTGGAAGTCGTATTATTTCTATATTGGAATCGTCCGTTTTCCACGGTAGTAATAAACTTGTTTGCAGACATTTTTTGTGATTTTACTTTCTGACCAAGATTTCTGCATTTGAGAAGAGATTAGCCACACTTCGCTTCTATTTTTGCTGATATCGTTCTATTTGTGGTTAATTTGCTTGGCTACTGAGCGCCAGTGCTATATATGATCTATAGGGCAATGATAAGACCACTTCTCTCATATGCATCGGTTGTATGGTGGAACAGGCTCTCGCGGAAACGTGTTACTGCCTCTCTTGCCAAACTTCAAAAAACGGTTTGTCTTGGATGCACAGGGGCCTTCCCTAGCACTCCGGGCTCTGCTCTAGATGCTATGATGAACCTCCCCCTTCTTGATATTTTTATCATGGGGTGTATCTACGCTGAAAACCATTTCTCGGTTGAAGAGAGGTGGCTTTTGGTACCACGCGCATTGGAATTTTGAGGAACTTGTGCGAGAATTGTCCTTTGACCCCTGTCTTATGGACATGCCGTCTGACGCAATGACCCCAGAAATCCTACTGCGACAAAACTACCATGTCAACTTTCCTCAGGAAAAGGAATGGCTTCGGTCAGACTCTGAGCCTGGGAAAGAATGTCATCGTGTATTCACGGATGGCTCCAGAACTGGACAAAGGTCTGGTTCTGGTGTCTTTGTGCACTGAACCAAAAAGGTACATCATAGTAATGAAAAAGTTCATCAATATGATGAAAAAAATCATCAATTTTAGTCCAGTGAATTTGTTCATTGCTATGATGAAACCGATTTCCTCAATATGATGAACTTTGAAAATTATAAAATTCGTTCATCGTTCATCAATTTTGTTCATCAATGTTATGAAAAATTCGTCAATATGATGAACCGAAATTCTCCTCCAATTTCATCAATGAGATGAATGTATTCATCACATTGACAAATTTGTTCATCAATATGATGCACACTTTCTTCGTATTCATGAATGATTTTCATTAAATTGGTAAATTTATTCGTTTATATGATGCACATTTTCATCCTATTGATGATTGCATACGTCTATATAAAGAATCCTTTTCATCACCTTCACGAATTTATTTATCAATATGATGTACACTTTCTTCCTATTAATGGTCGCATTCATTTATATGAAGAATCGTTTTCATCACCTTTAGGAATATATTTACATATACGATGTTTTATTTTCATCAATCTAGTGAATATTAACATCAATATGATTAATTGTATTCATTAATCCAATTATACTAAACTTCATTATGAAGCATTTCTATTCCTCATACTAATGGTTGAATTCATCAAAATTAAGAATAAATAATCATCTTAGTTATGTTAGTTCATAATTTCTCGGATGTCATATAAACCATTAAGATTACATATGAATTTTTTTTCAAATCACTGGTATATAGAGACACCTCAAGTTAATATAAGTAAATTGTAAGTAGTATTTTTTTTACGAATATTTTCTTAAAGTGCCCTGGTATACCAGTGCACCATGGTCCATATAAAAGGTATGTAATATCCGAGAAACTATGACTCTATATCAATAAGTATATTATTTATTAATAATTTTCGTAAATTCGATCATCAGCACGATGAATAGAAATGCTTTATTATGTAGTGGATTGATGTAAATATTCACCTAGAAATAGAAAAGGTGCCATTAAAAAGTCATTATTTAAATACTTACTCCATCACACTATATAAATACAGAAATCGTACATTTTAGATAGATGATTTTGTACCTTTAGCCAAAGACCTAAGATCATCAACTCAAAATTATTCTTTTTCTGAAAATATTCCAAACTACAAGATCAAAACCAAGTGGACTTAAAGTATTAAATTTTATTATTCCTTAAGTGTTTCAATAATTGTTCTTAGCATAGTAGAAATATTTCTTTTAATGGTGCTATTGAGTAAAAATACAACTGTATGAAAACCCAAAACTGCTCGCAGGCAAGTGGGTATTGCAAATCAAAAACAAACAAAAATTTTAGACAAATGTCTTTAGCACGCAATAATTTTTTAAATTTAAGTTTAAGAGATACTTTTCTTCCGAGTCACTCTAAGGTAAAAGGTTGTATGTTGTTGTTTTTTGTATTTAAAAAAATCCAAATGGTCTTCTATTTGCTGAACGCTTTCGGCTTCAAAGCAGGTAATTGTGCAGACTTTTAAGAAGACAAAGAACCGCATTTTCTATAAATGAAAAGAGGAATTGTAATATTAATACAATAACTTTGTAAATTGTTGTATGTAGTATAAATGATATTTATTACCTTTATGGGCATCGCAGTTTTCAAATTTCACATAGGTACTGCTGCGTGGAATGTCTAGCTAAATTTTAAGAGAATTAGTTAAACTCATTCGTTTTAAAAGTTCCGCAATCCAATAACAAATTACTTAATAATAAATCACATTAATCATATTTAAAAGGCATACATCATATTTATATAAAAAAAACTATAAAAATAAATCATAAATATTTCGAAAGCCATCATCAATATAATGAAAATATTAACGCATTCGTCAATAGGATGAACATTTTGATTAATTATGCTGTGTATGTACATACAATAAAGAAATGCATAAGTATGAAGATAGCGTTCATCAATAGGTTGAAAAGATAAACGCATTCTTCAATGTGATGAATGCAATCATCAATATTATGAAACCTTGAATTCTTCGTTCATCAATATGATGAAAATATAATCGTATTCGTCAATATGAAAAACGCAATTATCGATATGATAAAATCTTGAGTTAATTAGTGAAAAGAAAATGGCCAAATTTATTTCGCTTAATAATTACCAAAAAAAAAAAGGAAATATGGAGAAATTGCAACACACTTTAGGTAACGTGCTTTTAACAAATATGTATAAGAAAAATTACATCGACTTAAAAATTATTATAACATTACCTACCTGTGATATTTGATGTTCCTTAGAAAATAATTTTGTGACAATGCAGACAAGATGAACGGGACTTAATTGATATAATTTGTTTAATAATAATAAACTTAACATGTTTTAGTATTTAGTAGCACTTATAACGAAATCACTTTTATTTAATTTTTTTTTCTTTTGAAATTTACACTTTTCGCGATCACTATACTTTTACGTCTCACTTATTGAACTTTAAAATGTGAACTGAATCGAATATGGAATGGACGCCTTGTTTCTTAGTCTGTGTTTATCTACGTACACTGTAGTCGATATGATGATTTCATTCATCAATGAGAAGATTAAATCATCAACTGGATGAAAAAATATCTAAATTCATCAAAATAAGTATTTTCATCATATTGATGAAATGTTTTGATGAAATTATGAACCTATTACATGAGAAAATTTGCCAAAATCTTATAAGAATCCTGGCAAAAAAATTGATGAATGCACTTTCTTCATATTGAAAAAACGATTCGTCAATTGTCAAAAAGTTTTCATGAATTTGTTCATCATATTGATGAAAAGTACGTCATATCAATGAATATCATGTTGAAAACCGCCATTCGTCAATATGACGACGACTTTTTTTTTCAGTGTGGAAAGCGAGAACATTAGAGTACACTACCCCTTAGGTAACCATGCGTCTGTCTTCCAAACGGAGATTTTCGCTATCCTTATGGCTATGCACTACATTGTGACAAACAGGTGGAGGGCTAGAAGCATATGCGTTTGCAGTGATAGCCGAGCTGCATTAAAAGCATTGCTTTACCCTCTTACCTCGTCCAAGTTAGTGCTCGAACTCAAGCTTTCTCTGAACTTAGTCGGAAGGCTCAACACCGTGAATCTTGTTTGGGTCCCAGGTCACACTGGTATCCAGGGAAATGAGATCGTTGATGAGCTTGCCAGACGGGGTTCAGAAGAGGCTTTCTCAGGACCTGAACCTGCGTTGGGTCTGCCTGCTTCTGTGGTTAGGTCATCCATTGATACTTGGGTTTCTCGTGAACACGAGCGTCGGTGGCGAGACTGTGCTGGATGTAGGCAGACCAAACGACTGCGTCCGGACATCTGCAAAAGGTCCGCGTATTTCCTTCTATCCCTTAGGAGAATGGACTGCAGACTGCTTGTGGGCGTCCTTTCGGGCCACCAAGCTTTTGCAAAACACTTAAATGTGTTGGGCTTGAGCAACACCACTATCTGTCCTGCTTGTGGAGAGGACGATGATACAGCGGAACACTTCCTCTGTAGCTGTCCCGCCTTTGCTCGCATCAGGTGGCGGATCTTTGGGGCTGATGTGGTGAGTGCCGAACATCTAAGCTCTTCATCACTGAAGCTCCTTCTCATCTTTCTTCGAAAGACGGGAAAACTAAGTACAGTAATGTAAGGTGTCTGTTTGGCAGTACAATGGACCTGTAGTTTGTGTCTGAGTGCTCCATCGGATAGTAACAACCTCCGACAAAAAAAAAAAAAAAAAGCGCCAGTGCTGCCAGGGACATAAAAAACTAAACAAAAAGCGCAAACAAAATCATCGAAAACTAAGAGTTCAATTTAACAAACTACTTACATGTTTTGATAAACTATAGAATATGTATTTATATAATATTTTATAATATATATATTATTTATAATATTTTTAGTTTCGACTCCTAATTTGAGTAGTTCACAGTGACACAGTATCAAATTTCGCAGTTGTGAGTCGAGTCTAAAAAAGGCTCCGTGATAAATCGAGCAAGCAGTTCGTCTGGATCAAATAGGGTGGTCATGTATTGAACTAAATTAGAGGGAAATGTACATTTTTTACAAATATCCTTCTTTCGATTCCTGCACAACGTTACAAAATTTGCACCCTAAGCAGGGTTTGTAACTAACATATTGAAATAAATTATCAAATTAAAAGCCAGGAGCTAGAATTTTGGAAATGCGCTCTAAAACTGCTGAAAACCCCAAATCTTGCTCAGAAAGCGCTAAAATGACAGCACTGCAATTGCGAGTTCGCAGGTTCAAACAAATTTTAAATTACAGTTTTTTTCCACTGCGCCACTTCTGGCAAATGTCTGACACAAACATACGAGACTGTAATTGTCCGGAAAATGCTTCTATTCCATTCCTTTCAAATTCAATAAAATAAAGTAGCATATCTGAATCTGTGGCGACGACCTTCTTAAAGTTGTGTCGAGTTCTGGGAAAATTGCACTTAACAATTTTCCCCAGAAGTTTTGCTAAATGTTCTTGAGCACACTTGTGAATATCTATAGGAGTATTGATTGGTCTTGGCACTTCCCGGCCTTTAATATTTTTTATTGCCATCCTTAATAAACGGAAGCTGGTAAGCAAAACCCTTTTCATGGCAACACATAACTGGTTCCATATGAATATATTGTTGACCAAGCATAAGTATATCTTTTTGGGCTTATTGTTCGTTTTTTCTCAAATGCGAATACTAAGACTAATATTCCATTGCTTTCCACCGTACGTTTCGTTGGTATTTTTTAACTTTTTCAGGGGCAAAGTTCTTTTATGGAGGAATACACTGGTTAATAATATATAAATTATTGCTCCAAATTTTACTTACAATTTATTTTCGAATTGCATTTGATATGAACGCGAACAAGTAAATTCCTATTCTTCGAGATCTTCAGAGCTAGGTAAGGTGAAGTTTTGGTGAGACTTTTATTTACATTAAAACCACAAGCACCCGCAGTCGATTCCAGTCTTCCTATAGCTGCTTTAATTTTATCTCTGAATATTAGAGTGGAAGTCACTGACCTCAGCTCAGTAGGGGTAGCTCATATAAGATGCCTGCAGTTCTCACTAATCAGAATCGCTACTCCGTTGATTCAGTGCTGTTAAATTAACCGCCGCTCATCTTCCTTTTAAGGGACTCATGTTCAGGTGCGTGCGCCTTCATTTGAAAGTAGCCTGTCCACTTGAGATGAGAGTAATATTTCCTAAATTTCACGAAAAATCAAAATTTGACATTAGATTACTTTTTAGTTCTTAGTTGTTCACTTTTTGTTTCTTTTCCAATCTGTCGGGTGAAACTTGGAAGCAGTGTAGTATTGTTTGTATAGTCAGCTTGACACCATTGGTATTGCACGAGCGACAATTTTTGACGTACATCCGATATAGTGCCGTATCTAACAAAATGGCTTCAAATCGAAGATGCCCAACCATTTCTACATCCTTGCGGTTAACAAGAAGTGAAGTAAGTGTGTCTTTATAAGACTTTCAGAGATACGAACAGGGAGAGCTGTCAATTTTGACTTTCTGCTAAGTGTTGTTTGACAAATAGCTTCTTTTAATATAGTTCAGGAAGACGCAAATATAAACAAAATTTAGAGTCGTGCAAAAATTGAATTTTTCAAGAAACAACATTTTTTTTTTTTCACAATTTTGTTTGCTAAAAAAAATACAATGTAAAAAGGTGAGCAATTTGCTTGACGATTTTGACCTAGAAACGTTACCAAAACAAACAGAAAACGATAAGTAAATCGATTTCCACTTAAGTGTTTAATAATTCAATGCCTACACTCTTTTTCTTATTTATTCTCGACTTAAAAATAAATTTAAATGAAAATAATTCAATAGGTCTTCAGTCCGAATAAAATAAAACAATATAATTACACATTTTGGAAACTGTTTATACTTTATTAATAACAATTCTAATGGTATACAAAATTTTCAGAGTTTCGCTTTTACAGAATTTATAAAAGCAGACACATTAAAGAAAAATAAATATTGTATAGAAAAAACTTCCCACTTCCCCATTATAAATTGAACATACCTATAATAAAACAGCAAGAGATTTTATGTCTGTTACCAATTGGCGTATTTAAACTATTGGACTAGATTTCAATTTCAAGACTTCCAGGAGGTCAACGGAATGTTTTTTTTCTGGCATCATAGCTTTTAGTTTGCCATTACTCAATTTATTCGTATTTATTAAAAAAACGATTTAAAGGAGTCAAGACCTTCTCAAATATGATCAGCTTTCATCCCTAGGCTGAACTGCAGACCAAAAATTGATTTTATCAAATGGAAAAATATCAGTAACGATTATTTTTTATCGAGGCTCCACAAAATGCTGTAAAGTTTTTCTTTTAAATCAACTTCCTCATAGTTGTTGTTTTTACAAATTCTAAAAATTCTATACTTCATTCAAATATGAAAGTAATAAATATTTACAACAATTGGCCTGCTTATTTGAAAAGAAAACAAGGGAAGATTTCATACCATTATTTTAGTTCGTTTCACCAGTTAGTTTGGTTTTGATCATTAAGTAAAAATAGTGTACATGCCCATGTGCCCCAATTTTTAAGGGCTATATGCGAAGCTTTTTTTCCTTAAAAATTGTAGTACAAAATTCTGTAAAGGAAGTCGAATTTACAAAATTTTTCACTTACAAAAATAAAAATGTAAGCAACACAATTTTGGAAAAACTGAATATAAGAAAAAACGAAAACTTTATAAACAGAACTTGGCATACAGAATTCTGGTCTACATAAGTGTTAACCCCATTCATACAGAGCGGGTTTATAAGTTAAGTAAGTCGAGCGAAAATGGGCCAGACCAGTACCCAGTTGTTGTCACTTGGAGGTAAAGTCTGCGTAATTAATGTGCGATACTGGATTAAAGCGTTGCCGCTGAACATTTTAAAAAAGGGACCGGTGCCAAAAAAGATACCTTTATAGCAAAAAAAAAAACAGCAGCAAAAACATTTATTTGTAACAAAAACTGTATTCGTTACAAAAAACTTTTTTATTATTTTTTGTTCAATAAAAAACAAAAAAATCGTATTTAAACTGAACAAAAAACAAATCTTATTAACAGCGAACATTTTTAAAAATGTGTAGCTCTTGAGGCTCAAAAAGGAACCACGCTGACGGGGTATTGCCACTTTTCATTAAGACACCCCAAATCCATTGAACCTTACACCCACCAAAAGGACAATAGGTAAAGTTTCTGGGAAAATATTTTCCGAATAACTATTTTATAGACACAAGAAGCTTTCATAGATTTTAAGAACCTCCTACTTAATAGCTTTCCGATTTAATGTACTTTTAGAGTTGAAGGTTACATATTTGTAATGCCAACAGCTTTCATTTTCATTTGTTTACAACTGTTGACCGAATTTTGCGTTCGCCGCTCGGTATTTCAATGCAAATTCGAAATAGCTTACGAACTTTCCTCATAAATATTTCCCCTACCAGTTTAACCCCGATTTAATGAATCAAATTAGTTGTTTTTATTGTTATTTCATTTAGATTGCATTTCCACACTATATTGGGTAATTAAAAACAGACGAACCAGCCACTATCCAATTAAAATTTATTTGGGATCTATCGACCACTATTTCCAGCTATAACCGCTACCATGAATACCGTCCGGCATTTTCGTTGGTTGCTGCACAAACAAAAACACACCAACTTTTCGAACACAAAATTTAAATTAGAATTTTCCAAATCAAATGTCAAGTCTTTTGTTTGTGTGGGGGCACGAAAGTTGTTTGTACTCTGAAAAATGTCCCGTAGGCACTGTAGAAGAAGATCCAACGATGCGGAGAATTGAAAGTCGGTCGATCCGTCTACAATTTCAATTTGAGGTCATCCATTGGCACATAGTTTGCATAAAATATGAGAAATGCTTTCTGTATTTATTTTACTCTTACGTTATACGGTATACACCGCATTTAGGATGGAATGGGTAGAATGCCCTTGGAATACATAATAATGGCCTGGCTTTTAATTAAAGAAAAAGAAGGAAATAAGATTGAACTCCCAAGGACTCAAGCGAGCGCGTAATCTGCGTATCAATTTGTGTCTGAAAAGTTGGCTAAATTGGGCCCACTTTTAGGTGTAAAGGCGAATTCGGGTTGGCAGGTCAAATGGTTGTGAAAAGAAATTCGCTCACCATTTGGCTGGATGGCATTGATGGTTTGAAATTAATTTATGGGTCGTAACGATTAGTTTAATTGGTCGCTAATTGCAGTGCACAAGTGTCAGCTAATGAGTTATGTTGGTTCATCAAGCCAACATCCTTAGAACGCAGATTTGTGTGCAAACGCAAAATTACCACTCTTACCTATTAGCACAGGCGTACGTAATGTGTTTTTAATTTGGCACACGTTGAGTCCACTGCAGTGCAGAGAGGATTCCGTGACAATTGTAATATTCGGTCTGCGTTAAATGGCTTCGCAGTAATGGTCTAGTTATGTTGTGTGCATGTGCAGTGAATTGCGATTTCGTAAATCGCCCAAATAGTGTACGTGTGATTTTGTTGTTTATTTAAAAATATTCTGTGACGGTTAGTTTCCAGCTGTTGCGGCACTAAATTTGGTTTACCATACTTTGGGCTGCAATGCAGAGCCTTCGATTTAGCATACAAAGTAGTGCATCTGACTGTATGTTTAAATACAAAAGACTGTACGGAACGTAAATAACCACAATCTGAGGAACAGCTAACTGAGTTGTGGGTTTGAAATTTCTTAGACCCACGGAGTTATAGTTAATCAAAAGAGGTGAATGCATTTAAAAAAAAAAAGTTAAAAGTCACCACAGCTTAGGGAATAAAGTTATTTAACCTAGCACGCTGAGGTGACTTCACTATTGGTTTTGCAAGGTTTGCTTGAAGGTTTTAAACTATAGATGTTTAACCAACGCACGTTGCTTCGCCATAATTTTCACCTCGTACTCTACTTTAAATTACAGAATGTAAACTTTATCTCTCAGTGTGCCCAAAGTTGTTTTTTTAATAAATCGTTGAAGACCGTTTCCATTAAAAAAAGTCCAAGAAAAACATATTCTAATATTTTTGAAGACTGTAAATAGTAATGTCCAAAATTTATAAAAGTTGTCTTAATTTTTTTAAGAGAAAGGTTGTATGTTATGGACAGAACAAAGAATATTTTCTTGCTCTATATCACTTTTATTTTTTGATTGGCACAAAAGCATTTATCGCTTTGAAACACAGATCCAGATCACTTTTTCTGAATCTCGATTTGTGTTCAACTTCTTCGAGAATTATTAAAAAAAATGCGTTTCAGTTTGACAACTGGTGGTACATTTTTGTTAAATTCGTCGTCGACACACTTTGTATCGGGTAGATCTTGAGATTTGAGGGCAAATCTACCTCCAATTAAACACCCCTTTAATATGTTGCCCTATGAATCCCTTTAAATACACCCCGTTTTTTAAATGTTTTACCTTTTGAATGTCATATTCATTTATACTTGTCAAATTGGGTATATGGAAAAATTATTCACTAATATCGAAATATATCGTGCACTTACCCAACACTCTACGACTATATTTTTGAGTCAAGATGTCAAAAGTAATGACAATTGACGGAATACTCTCAAACAAAACAACAAAGGATACAAGAAACACGTGTTCCAACAAGTAATGTAGAATCTTAGCTAGTAAACAATGGAGCAAAGTAAACAAATGTTCACCGGTACCGACCTACTCCTACATCAAACAATTATTCTCAACAGTGTGGTTTTGCCTTTTGTTGTTCTAAATATATTTCATTTTGTCTAGCCAAACGGATTTAAATAATGCCATGGAATATGATGTTGTTAACGCGTCCAAAGAAATTATAAAAATATCTTCGCTTAGTGGAGGAATTAAGAGATAAATGCTTTTATCGGCCACTATAGGTTTATAAATTGTTTCACAGAAATATATTGCATGAAACATATTTTTAACTTTCAGAATGTATGTTACTGAGGGGAATCTGGGTGACCGATTATCCTTTGGGGTTTGAATACCTACTCATAGTTCAAAAAGCATAGTAAACTTGCCCCGTGACAGGTGCCATTAGCAACTTGTGACACAATAATAAAAATTACTACTAAAAATTCACTGTTTCGCAATTTTTAAATCCGTAAAGGTCTTTCTGTTTTAATAGAATTTCTCTTGAGAGAACAAAAACAACTGCAAGTAAACAAAGTATTGGATTTAACGCCTTTTCTCAAGTTCCCGTCTTCAGTGATTTTTAAAGGAGTAAGAAGCAAAACTACGAGTATTTTGAACCACAACAATTGTTAACCAATACCAAAGATGTGCGAAAGTTTGGTTTACATCAGTAAATGCGTTAAGGTGTGAATCGGCGGAAAAACAAACACAATTTTTAGGCTCAATTTTTCCTTCTCTTTCCCGTTTTGCCAGTTTCTTTGTTTTGACAGGTATAAAAAAATTCTATATGCACTTGCTGTAAACTGACACTTGCGGAGGATAATGTATAACCTTTCACCCTATTAAAACGAGTAACCCTGCCAAAACTCCACTTCACAGTTTCATTCATGTCAGCTCAGTATTAGCTATTGGTGCAGTCTTCGCTTTGCACAGTAATTTTGAAAACATTTTTCGTGGAAAAGCATTTTTTGCAGGAACCTCAATGCTACTGGTGTACCATCAGGATAAATGAAGCGTTTAGTATGAGAAGGTGATTTTTGTATTTACCACCTTTAACCATATTCAACTCCTGAGTATCGGCGAGTAGACCAAATTTCAAGTTGTCACACAACACTTTTTTTAAAAAACATACAAATTTTCAAAAATCTCACTTAACCCCCCTTCTCATTCTTAACGCTTTTGTCTCTTAAAGTTCATTTAAACAGGACATGGTCGCCATTGCTGAAATCAGAAATGCGTTTGTGGTATGGAAATATTCCAAGTGTCTTCAAATTGATGAAGCAACCAACCAGAGAGAAATAAAAATACGTATATTTTAAATCATTGATACTATTTTTCAGAAAACTAACAAAAAGTTTCTTCGAAACTTTTTTATATATTTGGTGCGAATTTTGCTGCTGAAGTTTTTTCTGTTGTCCAAGTTGGTGTCGCCTAATAAAATGCCCACTTGATTGAAGCAATTTTGAAGTTTTTCTTAGTATTTGCCTACAAAATTTCGTCGGGCCATAGTCGATTTTAAAAATAAATTCACCCACGACCTGTACTCACACCTCCTTCATAAACATTGGGATAGGTAAGTACCTACTGCTGTAAGGCGACGTATTCCAAATGCTTAACCATAACTCAAACCACTTGCGACAGAGTTAAACATTCAATTACAATCAAACTTTTCCACCTCTGCTCCGCATCAAAATACACATTTTTCTTTTCGGTATTTACCTCTCTCTAAAAATATTCCCCATCATATTTATGTAGCCTTTGCATTAAACAGAATATAAAGTTTAATAAATCCAATCCCATTGGAGATAATATTTGTGTTGTGCTCCAATGTGATGATTTAAAATTAGACACCATCTTCCTTGTCTCCATTCTATTGACCGACAAAGTCTCCCCTCTTACCGACAACGCACGACAATAGTCATAGTAAAGTAGGTATCTGCCGAAAATAAATATTAAAAAAACACAAGAAAAAAAAAAAAAACATCAACAGACACTTAATTAAGTCTATAAACACAAATAATCTGTGCATCGTACTCCTACGTTTGTCTACAAGCTAGTTGGGATGTTTTTGAATCACACAGATACTCGTGCTCGGCGGCGCGGCGGCTGTGCGGTTCATGGAGAAATATTATAACGAAGAAGACGCGTCAGGCATTCGCATTAAGCGATGCATTTTCAGATTTTTCGCAAAACTTGCATTAAACGGAGGGAAAAATGCTTCGACAAGGAGAAGTGTGCACTTTTAGAGGAGCGCATTCTATTCATGTACCGAGAAGTTGTAGCGTCGCGGTATGTTGACAAATTGCCGCTTCGCTGCGTCAAAATGAACATCAAAGAAATTAAGGCGTGTCGTCAGAAAGGCAGACTATAACAAGGATGCGATATGCAAACCGTTGATGTGGAATATTTTTGTCAGCATTTTGCTGTATAATAAAAAAAAATCTAGTACCTACTTCTGATACTATATCAAAAGTGTTTGATGGAGTGTGGCATTTGACGTTTCATTGTTTTCAATGTAGTTTTGACGAACAGAGCCGTGGATGGCCTCTGTGCTTGTACACGCATACTTTCATGAAATTTGTTTCATTATTTCATTTTGTATAGCTTGACAAAGAGGACTTTGAAATGGAATTTCCCTTTGGCATTGTCGCCATCTGAGTGCCTGTGAGTCGAATACTTTCTTTTGTTTTAAGAATGAAGCAAAGTAGCCATTGATCCATGACTTGTAAAAAGATTAAGGCTAGAGAGTTGTGTCATACGGACAACTTTTTTTTGAGAATGAGTGCATTTACACATCGTTGGGTAGTTTGTTTTATAATCAATCCTCTTACGATTAACAATAACGAATGTTGTGTCAACTCTGACAAATACCAGTTGCGGATTTATCTTATTTCGCGAAAATGTCCTTTTTTTTATAGAAAGATCGGTTTATACGCGAGCGGTAAGATGTTGAGCAAACCAATGGGCGAACGCTAAGAGAACTCCTAGATGAATACAGCGCGAACGTCGCTATATTACTTTAAAATGGAAAAAGAGAAAACACGATCTTGGAATTCGTTAAATCCGCCGTATACTTCACTCATTTTTCATTAACATTTGCAGAATGAGTGCGACACAAAGAATATGCAACCAGCATTCGACTTCTACCATTTCATTTAACACATGCATCGCCTGGGACTCCAAGATGAACTTGCGGCGAACGACATTTTTTTCTTGGATTTGAAAATGCGAAACGCTTGGTATGCTGGAACTGAGTGTTAATACACTTAAACTACTGAGCTAGTCGTGTGGGATTTTCCAAAAGGATGCAGGACGTTTTATTTAATAACAAAAAAATAGTCAAATTGTCTAATGTCCAGATGAGTACATCAACAAAATGTCCAGATTCGTCTTCATTTGGAACTTCGAGCAGAAGGCGTTTTCGCGATCATTTACAGTAGAGGCCATTCAAATTTCAATTGCAATTGCGGTGGTTTAGAGAAGAAACTTTTAAATCTCAATAAAAATGGCTGTCGCCTTCAGCATTATTTTGCATAGCCTTCTTCTAAAAAAATTCTTTAAATAAAATGCTGAATGGAAATACAGTTTTTCTGAGAATCCGCCACGACCACCCTGAACCCTGAAGCTCCGAATAAGACTCTGCGTCGTTATGCATTTCTTTTTCATATCAAGTAAATAAAAACAAATGTTTTTGTTATTGCAATGACAACGTAGCGCCAATACTATTTGAATTACATTTTACTACATTTACGTTGGCTTGCCCACGCTATTTTTCCCAGTTGGCAGGTGATTGGATGTACTCGTTTATTGATTTGTTGCTGTACAATTTTAAAAACATTTCCAAGTGAACATGCAAAATATCAAAACATCAACCGTATAAAATAATACTAGTATTATTGCTGTCCGAATGTGTCAAGTCAAGACTTTTTGCGTGGCGTCCACCCTCTGGTGAATCCGCTTTGAAACAGTGATACCATTTCCTACACACGAGTGCTACCTCATTTGAGCGAAAGTGATGCGCATTTATTAGTAGGTAGTCGGCACACATTTTTACCGTTCGAAACGAATAAAGAATAAATTTAAATAAAACAACATTCCGAAATTCGAATGCGAATTTTTCTATTGGCGTGAGGTTCCCGATATATTTATGTCGGAAGGTGGCTATTGACCTCGTCAGTCTGCGTGAAATGTATGCATATATGAATTAGAGTTCATTTATTCAGGTCAAATGTCCAATTCAAAGGGAGGCCCTTTCTGTTCTTCCTCGCAGAGTATTTTTTTTCAGCCAAAAATATGACGAAGACATAGCATATACAATTTTCACAGTAAAGTCGGTCCCTTCCCTTTCAAAATGTGACTTAAAAAAGCGAAGCAAACTAAAACACGCTACGAGTCGCGATCGCGATTCGAATTTCGTGCTTACTTAGGCAAAGCCGAGGACTTTCCCACTTCCACGGTTTTAATTAAATGGGTTCAAACAAACCGAGTGTTTAGGGTGTGTGTAAATGAAGAGTGGGAGCTTTTGCGGTCTGTTGGTATTGGCACTTTGGCAGGACTGAGCTGAACATTGATTTCGTGTCAAATTCACTTTATGGCGTGGGGTTATGATTGCTGTTTAACTACCTTTCTCAGCATGTGAATAAAGGATAAAGGAATGTGAATCAGCATAATGGAATGTCGCCAAATGATGTCCTGAATGAGACGGGTTGCCTTTTCATGAATGAAAGTAGAACTTCGGGAGTAAATTGGTTTTTTTTCCCTCTTTTCGTTTGCATGTTAATGGCTTAGTGTCGAAAAGTTTTATGAGGAGTTTCTCAAAAGTATCGTACATGACAGTCGAGGAAATGTATGCAAATATATGACTGAGACCAATGGCTGTGGTGAGAATTGTATACAATTGTGAGTGGTCGGTAAGAACGCGACGATTTATTGGGTTTTTCACATTCCGATTGTTGTTTTAAGGGAAAATACGAGAACAAAAGAAAAGTTGTTACACGCGATGTAAGGCTATTTCGGAGGAAAAGCGGTACCTACCTGTTAATGTCTTTCTATAAATAGAGGCTTTTGTTTCGTAGATGTTTTTATATTTAATTCAAATGAGACTGGTTGCTCGAACAGTTTCCAATTGACGTACATTGTACCTTTAAGCTGTTCGGCAATCGTTTTTGTCCGATTGGTTGTTGTTTTTGTGTGTAAAATATGCTAAAACTTTAGCGATGGACTTCGGAAACACTTGTTGTTGTGTCATTATCGATTTCAAAAAAAAGGCTTAAGAGAGAGATTAAATAGAGCCGTAACTGGTTACGATATTTCTTTGGCAAACTCGTCGATTTTTGGGGGAATTTTTTTTTTTTCATTCAGAAATTGTGCTTAAGAATCCACCTAAAACCTTATTAAAATCCTCATGTAGCTTTAAGTAAAGTCTAATATTAAGCGTGTTTTTTGAACTTCGATTTCTTCGAAAGTAGAGTTTTCAGCACGCAATTATAACAACTACCGTGAGTCCTCGAAGTGTCAAGTAGAGCGTAGATATTTGTTGTAATTGCGTGCTGAAAATCTTACTTTACTTTGCTTTGCTGAGATCGAAGCTCAAAAACAGTCTTATTGCTACAACGACATAGTCTTTGAGATCAAAATACCAGAGAGGGGTAAATTCGAAGTGGGTTATTTGTTGCTAAACAAAGATCAGCTTCGAAATAGGTAGGTACTGTGATCCTGGGATTGGTAGTGTTACAAAGTTTGATCAAGAATTAGGTTGACAGCCGGTGCAAGTAGACAGAAGTGGGAAAATCCGGCCAAGCCAAAATGTTCTTCAAAATGCCAGTGTTGCTCTTTTAAGCGAGAGCCCAGGGTCCCCACAGACCTGTTGCGCCAACTATTTATTTATTTTTTTTGTAAGCCATTGAAGTCAGAAAAAATACATTTTGGCTAAAAAAAAGACCGCCCTCGAAAAACTAGCGATGCTATAAAAAACATCGAAAAAAGTATCATCCAAATCAAAAATAGTTTTCGCGCCACACCAAAAGTACAAAATGAAAAGATTTAAAAATATTTGATTGTTGCAATTAGTAGATATTTGAATAAATAACTTCAGTTTATAATCCAAAAGTTGTGGCAGAACTTATCTGTTTTTGCAAAAATTGCACAACGAAATAAGTCGAAAGTTGGCAATACCGACAGCAGCAGTTTTAACTTGACTCTGAACATATAATAGATTTAAAAAAAATGTATTGTTAACTCTCGAAGTATTAAATGAGTTATTGGATAAATTTTGTATAAAAAATATATTAAGATTAAGGCTAAAATTGGCAACGTAATGATTTTTTGACTTAAATTATTAAAATTCGAACCATAGTGTAGTGGTTCTTCTGAGAATCTTCTTAGTACTAGACGAAGAGTTTCGAGTTAGGGGGAATGGAACGGAATAGAAAGACGGTAAACATGGTACTGGAAAAAACGTAAAACCCTTAAAGTTAGTACGCTGCTCGAGCTAAATTTTCGCTCCCATACAAAATTCTCTCCAATACTTAGCTGAGCTAAATTTAAGCGAACCCATTTAGCTGAGTGGTACGCAGCTCGAGCTAAATAATCAAACTTTTGTTTCAGAATGTACTTCCTGCGTCTGTCAAAATTTAGCGTGCCCATTTAATGGGTAGGCACATTTTCTCAAGCTAAATTACGACAGATCGTTGTGTATTTGTTGTTCTGTTGCGGAAAAGTATGCAAGGATGAGCTTTTTTAATTATTACATGGACGAGAAGTACCTAGAATCAGAAATAGTTGAAACAAGAGAGATTTAAATTTTTGAAGGAATTTTCTTCAAAGAACACCTGTTTTCTATGACACTTATCCACTGCGTACCCTATGTCAAAATTTAGCTAGAACTTTAGCTGATGTTTGGAGAGAAAAGTTGGAGAACAGCTTAAATTTAGTTTAGCTCGAGCAGCGTACTACGCTTTAAGTCATAAATTGACATCTGTAGCAGGCAAAGTTGCAAAATCTGAAACATGCAAGTACCATTCTACATGCGAGACTCTTTGTGGAATGGGGGCGGAATTAAACAACGGGCGTGGCCAGTGGCGCCTTTAATCTTTCCATAAAACTAAAACCGCTTTATGTCAATACTCAGGGGAGCAGTAAAATTGCTAATATTTAAGTGCCTGGTTTGTACAAACTACTTTGCCAAATGTCATATTGATTGGAAGGGGGCGTGGCACCTCTCATACGAGCATGATGAAGGGGCGTAACAAAAAAAAATCAAAAACCTTACATCATGGCATATATTTGAGAACTTTAATTTATCTGTGTACTTTTATAGCCAAACCAATTTTCAAAATGTGGGCAAAAGTCCAGAATAAGGCGTCGCACTTTCCCACACAACAAAGTATGTAATTTAAATTGACATATCATTGCCAATTTTTTCTTAATATTTGGTTGATGGAAGTTGCCCGTTGAAAGCATTGCCTGTTAAAAGTGAGGTGTGGCACCTGTCATACCCACAATAAAAAATATTTAAAATGCTTTAGATCGTGCATGTGGAGCAACAGCCATAGTACGATAATGAAATGCCACATCTGCAAATATTTGCTGAACCAGCAAACTGCAATTTAAAAACACAAACCTTCAATTAAAGACCCAAAAAAGTGAACAAATTAAATCCCATTTCAATTTATTATCAATAAAACACACAAACAGCTCATCAATCGGTGCAGAATAAATACAAAAATTCAAATTCCATCAGTTTGCGGTAAAATGGATTTAATCTCCCCCTCCCTAAAAAGTTGTGACTGAAAAATTAAAGTCCATTATTACAACAAAAATCGTTTGGCATCTGAATTTGCTTTATTTGTATAAAATTTGTTTATTTTTTTAAGAGATTGTGCTTGCATAGTTTTGTTTTTCCTATTTCTATTTTCACATACCTAACTGATTTTTAGTACCATAAATTGGGAGTTTTTTAGGACTGCTTTTCTTTTGTACTTAGTCATTTTGTTTTCGCCAGCATTTTAGTGATTATAGAGTTCCACAATATATCAAAAAATATTGAAACGTCGTCAGTGGGTTGTGTGTGTAAAAATTGTGGGTACACAACATTTCCCTGTACTCTGAGCAAAATTATTTCCTCTGATTAATTGTTCGGGGAAATACGTTCATATTTTTTTTGTTTATTCAATTACTTGCATTTGATTCGGGTATTAGAAGGCGGGTTGTTGTTTTTTCGACTTTTTGTATCTCGTTAAATTTTAGTGTTTCATTTGTGTTTACTTTAGTTAAATACATTTGAGGCCTTTTCAGTACAGAGTTGCTCGCAATTTTTTTGTTCAGTTTCGGCTGTTTATCTATATTTTATTATGTATGAGGTTGGGCACTGGTTTTTGGAACTAATTTAATAATCCTCTATGTACAGAGTGGGTCAGAGCAAAAAGCTGTTGTGCGTATAGAAATAAGGTGGCTCAGCAAATTTAATTGTCTACCAGTAAGGGCTACTACTTTTCCCTCAATTGGCGCAAGAGTCAGACTGCGCTGCATGTCCTACCCATTTTATGTGATTGATTCGCAATTTTCCTACCAGGTCGATGTCGATGCACAGTTCGTAAATAAAACTGACAAATAACGATAACGAAATTTCGTCAACGCCACTATTAATGAATATTTTTCAAAGAAAAATCGTACTTTCACGCCATTTAACAGGACTGGGATGACGAAGGTCTTATATAGAAGGCTCCTTGGTGTTTCTTGTTTACTCAACAGTTATCTTATTTTTCACTTGTCTTCTGGTGGATGATGTCCTTCGCATTTATGTAGTTTAGCGGAGCAGAGGTGGAGAAAATTCCTTATTCACCCGACTGGACCCAAAAGGAGGGTAATATTTTTCGCGCGTATGCATGTCTCGACCGGAGATCCAATTGAAGTTTTTGTTTTACTCTTACACTAGGTCTCGGTAAACATCAAGCGAACAACGCGTCTAAAGCAGATTTGTGGTCGCCTAATAATAAGCACATCCACCACATCGCGTCGAAACGCAATTTTTCAGTGAAGGTCACTATATACCAACAATTATTGATTAAAAAACTTCCTGTAATTAACTTTTATTGACCTCGAATTTATAGCGATCTTTTGTGACTGTCCATCTCAGTGATGCCAACCCGAATCGAAGTTTTTATGAAAATATTATGCCTTTTGGTAAAAATTGAATAAAATACGTTAACATAATGTTGGTCGAGAGATAGGAAACCTTTTTGATCCCAGTAATCCAAGGTTTGGGTTTAGTGAGTAAAAAAAGTAGAGAATTGAAAAAAAAAATATCACGAACAGATGTAAATAAAAATTGGTGATGCGACTTTGATCATATTTCCCAATTTCAAAATTTATTTGATGGGAAAAAACAATTCACAAAAAGTTGTGCCTTTTTTCTAAAAACTATTCCTCAAAGCCTCAAGCATCGAAATTATGCCTGAGTTGGCATCACTGGCCCACCCCTACAAGAAAAGCCGCCATTTTCGTACTGGTGTCTGGTGCAGAATTCTTCGATAGTTTGATCTATGAAAGAGACCTCTAAGAAAAAACAGTTGGCGCAACAATTTGGTGCACTCGCTTCTCTCTTTTTTTACAACCATTCGTTTTGCGTCCGTATTTATTTTCGGGAGGCATGGAAGGGGCTTACAATTTTGTAGTATAAATGCAAACATGTCCGAATGAAAGTTTTCTACGTTCAGTCAGACGGTCGCAATGGAAAAACTTTGAATGCGGGGATCGAAACCACTGAGGCAATGCGCACACGTCTACATTTACCTGATATAAAAAGATTCACATAAAAATCGGAATGATTTTGATAGTCGCCTTTTGGTCTTACTTACTTACTTAAGGTGGCGCTACAGTCCGGGGTGGACCTGGGCCTCAACCAATACGCCTCTCCAGTTAGCGCGATCTTTTGCTAACTGCCTCCAGTTGCGCACTCCAAGTTGGTTGAGGTCCCCTTCCACTTGTGCGCGCCACCTAAGGCGAGGTCTTCCTCTACTGCGTTGTCCCTCCGGGTTGGAATCGAAGACTCTTCGGGCCGGAGCGTTGGTGTTCATTCGCTCTACATGTCCTAGCCATCTTAGACGACAGATGCGTATTTTTCTGACCAGGTCGGTGTCGTTGTACAGCTCGTAGAGTTCGCTGTTAAATCTTCTCCTCCAAAGCCCGTCAACGCAAACGGGACCAAAAATCACTCGAAGAATCTTGCGTTCGAAACGGCCAAGAAGATCTTCATCCGCCTTTGTTAGGGTCCATGCTTCTGCGCCATAGAGCAGGACTGGGATGATGAGGGTCTTATATAGAATCGACTTAGTGTTTCTTGACAAGGCCTTACTAGTCAATTGCCGTCTTAGACCAAAGAAACAGCGATTGGCAAGTGTAATTCTTCGTTTGATTTCTGCTGTGGTTTTGGTCTATGTTCTTATAAAGTGTATCCAAACTGGGACCTCTCCTCAAGCTTTTAGCTTGTCCGATTAGAATGTCGGGTAAATCGATATGAGTGGTTCATTTCTAACATTTTGCAAAGTGGGTTTGTACGAGTATGTTTCGAAATTGAAAAGCAAAAGACCAGCGAAGCAAGTCGAACTTGTCTCAAAGAGGTATATCTGTTCCAAAGAAAAGTTGTTGCCAAAATTAAAGACAGATAACTGCCTCCAATTGTGCCCTCACTTTGCCAAACTGTCAGCCTTCTTAGCGGCTTTTATTTTTATCCTCTTAACAAACTCATCAAGGGCGTAAACACTATATGAAAAGTTCCTATAAAAATATCTAACTAACTACTAACCATTTCGCTGAAGCCAATATAAGTTAAATACAAAGTATCTGCATTCACTGTTTACCATCCTCGAAGACAACTCCAACGGCAAATGGAAAAGTGGCAAAAGTTCGAAAAAAAAGTTTAAATTGAGATTTATATAGTGCGGTTCGGACCCTTTTTTTAAAAAAAAGAGCGCACACGCACAATAAGCCAGATAGCCAAGACAATTATGGTAATCGAGTTATCGTCCCTTTTTGCTTTGCCTACTAGTTTAACCAAATTAAATTCTGATCCTCCCTTTTTGCACATCAATGTCCTAATTGAGGAAAGCCATACCATAAAGGGATAAAAGAAACTCATAAAACATGATCCCTTAAGAATTTGCTTGTCCGAAGCGGCAAATTAACGTCTTAGAATTAATTATGCTGTAAAATGTTGGTCCCACACCAAGAAGCAAGCATGGCGATAATGGACGTGTGTATGTGCTTTGCTATGTTATTGCCTACAATTGGATTCACTTTGGGTAGGCGCTCATAAATGTAGGGGTTGCGAAATGGATACATAATTCGGCTGTAGGCTATGAGTAATTAATGCCAGAGAAGCTGAAGACTATAAAAAAAAATACGCAAACAAGTTTTGCAATAAAAAGTCTGTCGTACGACCAATAAGCTGAAGTCCTTCTGGCAATAAATAGTGTCCTGTAGACAAAAATATGAGACATCCGTATAAAGATGAGGATGACCATAAAGCTGTTAGTTGATTCAGCGATATTTTTGCTGCCCAAATGGCCCGATGAGTCGGCTTTTAAGTGATTGCTATCGATCGATACTTATGTAGGGATTGGATTGGAACAAAATTTTTCGTTAATTTGTAAAAACGAAATAAAAAAGGATGCAAACTGACGGAGAAGTACTTTTTTGCGAAAGGCAGTCGTAAGGACTAAACTGATATCTCCAATAAGGATTAAGGACAAATGGCGATGGTGATTGCTACAGAACTCCATCTATTTGGAGGATCAGCATCCATCATAAAGCAGACTTACCCTATGTCCTTATTGGCACCCAACAAGCGATGGTCGCTGCATCGGAAGATAAAAATACTAAACGGCAATAATTCTATTGCGTGTCCTAATTAAAACACAAATGCGGTTGCGCAATGAGGTAGCACTGTTTTTTATCGAGCGAAATCACTCATAATTTTCATAACCAAACAGAAGTTTCTGCGACCAAGGCTATGAAATTAGCTTGGTCGCTTCAAATAAACCAGTTAGCTTTTTGTCGCGGTGCATGAACTGGGGTAGTCACGCGATGGTGTTTCCGAAGCCTAGTTACCGGTATTAGGCACGAATTTTGTGACCCCTACCAACAAGCGATGCGAACGACCAAAATTGATCGTTCGGTCGTGCGATGCCAGTCCAATAAGAACATACAAGCAGCCCTAGGCTAACAGTCTTCAGCTGTAGAAGAGAATGTTTAAGAAAGACATGAAAAGAAATGTTTTTTACGTTCAAGAGAGGACTTAAGAATAGTGTTCTCAGAACGACAATAAATCCGTAGGAACATGGCGGTTTCAATGGAGATTTCCAATGCAACTCTGCCTATCAGTCTCGAGAGAAAAGCTCTTCATGACACCATTTTGCAGAGTAGAAACAATTAAAGAACTTGCATATTTAGGTGGCGCTACAGTCTGGGGGAACCTGGCCTCAACCAATACGCCTCTCCATTAAGCGCGATCTTTTGCTAACTGCCACCAGTAACGCACACCAAGTTGGTTGAGGTTTCCTTAAACTTGCGCGTGGCACCTAAAGCAAGGTCTTCTTATACCGCGTTGTTGCTCTGGGTTGGAATCGAAGACTCTTGGGGCCGAAGCGTTGGTGTTCATTCGTTCGACATGTCCCAGCCATCTCAGATGACTGATGCGTACTTTTCTGATCAGGTAGATGTCGCTGTTCAGCGCAAACGGGACCAAAAATCACTTGAAGAATTTTGCCTTCGAAGCGACCAATAAGGAGATTTTCATCCGCCTTTGGTAGACCATATTTCTGCACCATAGAGCAAGGGTCGAATCTCGTCATCCGGGAACGAGCAATAGACTACGGAATTTGTTTTTGTTTTGCATGTGAAATCGACTTAATTCCGTGAACGTATAGCTCGTTTAAGGATGTCGCGATTCGACTTCTGGACTGAAATGACGAGGGTCTTATATAGAGACTCCTAAGTGTTTCTCGACAAGGCCTTAAGTATAATTCTTCTCTTGATTTTTGAGCTGATGTCATTTGCAGAGTTAGCAGCGGAGCCGAGGTAGTCAAAGTCCTGAACTATCTCAAAATTATAGCTGTCCATCGTGACGTTCTGTCCTATTCGTCGATGTTGTGTGTCCCTTCTTGTTGAGAGCACATATTTTGTGTCACCCTATTTCAGCACTTAACTCATTTTGCCGCCCATTTTGCAGGGTTTTCGTGGGGGTGATTCTGTTGCGCCGTTTGTTATGGCTTCTTGCCATTATGCCACTGGCCTTCACCACTTGATGCTGTCTGTACAAGACTTCTCAAATGTCTGAGAGACAATTACATAAATGGCTCTACCAAGCATACGAAGTCTACCAGTTAAAGCCTACAAAAACGAGCAAGAGGACATTGTAGTATGTAGAGTAGCAGTTGAAGCTTATAATTTAGTATCACCACTTCGAAAGGGTAATGACGGACAAGACTCTGCTTGTAATGCTATAAGAGCCATACAACGACTATGGAGGAACTACATTAACCTAACCGAAAGGTAGGACAAGCTCAACTTATTTTAACAAAGCTATACGGCAGTTGACAACCTGAACGCGGATCTTTTCAAAGATCGAGGTGACGATTTGGAAGGGTAAAATCTGAGCGAACCAACCATCTTCCTATGCGCAAGTTTTCTTCACATCGCATACAAGGTTATGTCCAAAAGCTGATAGCCAGCAGATAGGTTTTGGGCGGAAAAGTCCTCCACCATCCAATCTTGGAAAAACGCGGGAAATACAAGTCCATACGAATTGAGTGAGTGATTTTAATGTTGTGCGCCAACAAATCTACACACAATCAGACAAGCTCTCATTCTATTTTTAAAAATTTGTAATCTGTACCCGAACAGTGTCTTGTTTTGAGTTATGGTATCGCACTGTGTTTATAGACTACGTACCTTAATAACCACAAACGGTTGTAGGTAGTCCAAGATTATGTATAAAATTCATCATTTATTCATTATTTCTCCCTCAAATATGCGCAAGGACTTACGAGACAAATGTCTCGATTATCCCTACAACTCAGTGCGCAGAAATTGCGTTGACCTATATAAAGATGAGGTTCTACCCATTCTCAACGACGTCGTCCCGTCCTTGTAACATCATCAATCATTCACATCTTTAAAATTACAAAATTAATCTCGCGAAACATATTGCTTATTAAAATTACAAGAGCACTGGGCAGCTTGCAAGCACGTTGAAAAGAATCCGCTTTTGTCGTCCTGCCCACACTGAAGTCCACGCTCATTTACATATTATCTCGGTTATTCAGTCAGCCAGTTAACTTGTTCGCTTTATATTGACCTACCACTTGGCCACTGCTGGTCCATGAGTAACGCAAAAAGCAACACAACACATGCATGCATAGATAGAGGCTGTTGCAAGGCCCGTTCGGTCGTCCTTCGTGACGTTAATGCTTGGCTCGAGCACACAACGTCACACGGCATATATGTCAATTTCGAACTAACATTTTACACCCAGCTACTGGCTCGGCCCCAATCGCTCCACGAGAAGCCATCTGCAAGGCAATTTATCTGTGCCTCATGCAAATCGTGCTGAATACCTCTCTCCAACCACCAGCCCAGGCAATATGAGGCCTCTGCATATTGGAAAATGTAGACACAACGGATTCAAATGTGCCAGAGGATATAGACGTTCATGTCCATTCATTTACACTCTGCATACATACATATGCACTTGTATGCGGCACCTGCGAGCCAGCATAATGCAGTACGACGTCAGCTTCCCTTCGCAAAACGGTCCAATAGATATTTTTCACTCGGCTTTCAGTTTGCGCGCGAGAACAATATAAAGATGTTGCAGTGTTTGTGGGAAATGCACACACAGACACACTCGATCTGACCGCATATATACAGTGGCACATTCTTACCGACACCGAGATCAAGTTGAATGGGTGAGCGAATAAAAGACGCAAACCCCAAGGAGACCGTCCTCTTACAAAGTGGTTTGTGGTGCGCTGCGCGCACATGAAACGCAATCTAACGTACCATGGCGGAACCAAAAGCAGCCGCACAAGGACTGCACCAGCAGTAATAATGCAACGGATGTGTGTCAGCCCGTGGCACACTTGCCGAGTGGGGCAAATTGCTGGCAATTTATCACTCAACGGCAAAGGCTCGCTTTGGGGTGACACAGCGACTTGCACATACGTAGACGTACAGGCTATGCACATCTACAACTGTGATGTGAAAACGAGGAGAAAAATGTTAAATGTACTTTTAAATTACCTAAATTTACATTTCGCGGCGAGTTAATGTGCGAATTCGTTTCGCATCACCGCCGGGGGTGGGGGAGTGGGGGCGCAGTATTTGCGACAGCTCGTCAAATGTGATAATTTAAAAATTTCATTTGCTGGAGTGCCAAGGATGTAGAGCCTATTTTCTGCCAATGTGAGCCCCCTCCGCAAGTTTTTACAGAGCTCTTTTTGCATGGATGAGGGTAGAGTGAGTGGAGAAGCGTCCTTCCTCAAAGAATTGTGTAATTGCGCTGAAGATGTTGGTTGGTTTCACTAGAGGTATTTCAATTTATTCTCACAGTGAGTTCGTAGTGCTGCAGGACATTATTGTCGGTTGATAATTTTTGTGCGGCCGTTGTGTAAATAAATTCTCATGGATACGCGTAATTAACTGATTTTTTTTTTAAGTAGTTACATGCACGTGGGTATAGGTATTCATAGAAAGCAAGTTTTATATGAATGCATGTGGGGGGGATCCTTGAAAACAGGATGTAGAAATGAAACGTCATAGTAAATTTACGGGTTGAGCTGGTTTACAATCTCACAATTACGTGAGAGTGGAGAGCTTACGGAGGGTGAATGTAACAGTGACACAGAAACAGTTTTAAGGACGAATTAATGTTTTATTTTTTAAAGGTTTGGTGTTGGGCCACATCTATGTGTGCGGGAAGGAACTCGTTGCTCCTTGAATGATTTACGATTTTAGAATGGCGCATCTTGTTAAGCACGAGCTCAAGGTGATTTGAATAAAGTTGTAATTCCTAACTCAGCGCGAGCAGGATTTTTCGCCTAGAGTTTGAATCTTTTCAAAAAGTTCCAATTGGTTATGTCAAAAGTTGCTTTAAGGTGTCTTTAAGGTAAGCACAACGAGAGGGCCACAATGAGGACTTGATGTGGAGCATTATAGTGTCTGAGCTGCTTAAAAATTATTGACAAACCATGGCACCAGCTATCAAGGATAAAAGTTATTTTTGACAGAAAAAGAAATTGAGGAAATTAAGTTATGCAAAGGGGAATCGAAGTAAATTGGAAATTGCTAATTCTAAGTCTTAATCGAAGAACTTTTCAGATTTTGCAATAAATCTGATGGATGCGTATAACATTGGAAATTGAAACAAGTACCAGTGAGGAAATACATTCCCTTTCTTCTTTGTTAGCTGTCATCTTGAGATTCTGGAAACTGAGGTGAGCTTAGGATTATGTTTCGTTTTTAACATTTGACAACTGATTTTTGCGTTGTATTTTGTAGCGTTTTTATTCACTTTTACCGGTTATTTTTATGTGCACTAGCAAACTCGAGTGTGAAACAGGGATGGAAAACTCGATACAATTGTATCAAATTCGTTACAAATGAATTTGCTCTAGTACAAAAGCACAATTTGCCTTATTTCGATACAATTTATTTATCTGCATCTTTCAGTCATCAATGTTATTTCATTTTTGTTCATGTTTATAAAAATAAAATATTTTGAATTCATGAAGAATTGGTTTCAGTACAATTGGCTCCATTTCAGTACAATCTTACAACAGTTTTCAGTACAAATCGAAAATGGCTTTTTCCATCCCTGGTGTGAAATATAAATGACGCCATCAATAGCATTGCATTCAAAGGATAACAATGCTTAAAATGTAGTTTTATTGATTCAACACGTGTGTTACTAATTCTACAAAATTTATGTCATATCTACAAATATTTTATTTATTTCAACAAAATTGTTATTGTGATATTGAAAATCAGTATTTTGCTTGGCTAACCAATATTTTGCACAAGTTTTTCATAAACATTTACAAAAGAGATTTCTGTTACTGTTGTTATGGATATAACAAAAACTTTGTTAGTTCAACAATAAAATTGTTCGATTTAGACAAGGAAACTGAAAATTGTGTCTTGTTAATCTGACAAAGTAGTTTTGTAGTACCTAAATGTTTTATACGTTTGACAAAATATTGTTCAAATTGATAAAACTGAAGTTGTATTTATAGAAATCATTTATCGTTACAAACATTTTTTTTTCAGGTCAACAAAACTATTTTTGTTGAAATTTTACAATCGGTTTTTTTGTCAATATTACCTGGTACTTTATTTTCAGTTTCGGATTAATCCTGCAGCAGTGCAGGATTCAAAAAATTTGAAGTAAACAACTTTGGGACGAAATTTCTTCCACAAGGGCGTAGTAAGGACCCTGAAACTGATTGAAAATAGGTCAAATCTATTGAGGAAAAAATATTTCTTCAAGGTTTAAGTAGTGGGTTGAATAGATCAAAGGTTGCAGAAAACTTACCTCTTTCTCCAATAATCATAAGGAGTTTATTTTTTTTTGTTTTGACAACAGATTCTTGCGTTGTAAATATTTCATTTTGAGTCTTACTTTATTCTTTTGGATCAGGACTCAAAAAGTTTGATATAATCAGCTCTAATTGCTATGCTTGACCTTGTCCGTAAGCAGGTGAATAGGGACATTTTTCTTTGCCGATCTTAGATCTGAACAGTGTGCCGTTCAGTTGGAATTACATTGAGACTTTTAGCTTTGATTCAGAGTTGCTATTTAGGCTTGGGCTGTCTATTTTAGATCCATCCTTATTGTGTACTACTTTTATCGCTTGACATTGATAGAGCATAAGAAAACGAACTGCATACAGAGCCAGGTGTAGTATTGGCAGCATAGTGTCAAAGAAAACTCTTTAAAGGTCGGTAGGAAGACCTTTTTAATGACAGAAATTGTATTTGACTATCGTGAATTTTAAGTGACTTCTTAAACCGCATAATATTATTGAAGGAACTCTACTAAACACCAGAGGTTTTGTCTTTCTGAAACCTCTTCGATAACTCTCCTGCCCTGAACGTCATTTTAAAGAAATATAACCTTTAAATGATCTTTCAGTGATAATGAACTTCATCTACCTATCCTACCTTGCCAGCAGCTCAACAGCTGCTTTTAAGGCGTACTAAATTATCAAACGAGTATACTTATAAGACATTTGTTCAATCAAATATCTTTACAATACCCCTTCTGCTTCAATGATGCCGAGTCATAACCCCTTCAACCCCTTCAAAAGTTAATAATAAATACAATCGAAAGCGTTTCCTTGGCAACATTTTTGTTTCTATACTTTCGTCTGACAGAAATAATGTCCTCCAACCTCCATAATTTCAGCACTTTCAATGCTTGAAGCAAAACTTTTCACAATGGTACGTTTCACTGGTTCAACCGACGACATTAAATAAACGAGCGGGAAATCCCCAACCAAACTCCATCCCATTACTGTATTCATCCGGACAATTCAATTCCTCACGTAGATCCTCGAAGTTTCACCTGCCCTATAACCGTTAATGAGTTTTTCATACACAACATCGTGCCCAAATGCACGGTGGAAACGTGAGAACAATACCGAAACAGTCAGGGTAATGCCTAAAAGGTCCTACTCCCACACACAAACCCCAAAACACCAAAGCATATACAATATTTTTATACATATATGTATGTCCCAAGTTTGCCAAAAAAAAAGAAGATGTATTCCTTCATCGTGAAATTCCCTAAGGATGGTAAACTTTTGGATTTATCTCCAACAAAAGCCCATAAACATCGACCATTGTTCTTCGGAATTTCTGACAAATTAACAAAACAAAGAAAAAGACAGCATTTTTGTTTTTGCTTTATGAGACTTTGCCAAGGAGCAACTGAAAACTGAAAACTATTTTAAAATAATCTGCAACTGCTGCACCTGGGTGCTTCTTTTCCTATTGTATAATACGGAGACGTTTTCCCGTCCTTGCGCTACCCACAACCACAACTGTGCATCATGAGGTGAAGTGTACACTATCTCAGACGACTACAAGTATGATACGAGTATGCAGTGCTCATAATGTAAGAATCCTAAATTGTGGTATTTTATTGTCATCCTCGTACTCACACGTTGCTCTTCGCAAAAGTCAGCATGTGACAAATTTCTGCCGGGTGAGTACCGTACCGGCAGATAAAAAAAAAGGAATTGAAAGGATTTATCATTCGGAATGATGATGCTGTTTGATGGTTGACCTGGAAGAGAATGGTGGTTGTGGGTGGGTGCTTATGTGAATGGGAAAATGCCACATGAGGCAAGGAGATATTGCAACAGGAATTTCAAGTGTTATTTCAGACTGAAGTGCGTAGGTTAATATGAGCAAAGACTTGTTTGCCGCAAAGTGGCAGCACTTCCAATTTTGTCTTTGAGAATCGTCTGTGCCTTTTTGGCTTGGGAGTGCATTTGGCACTTCAAACAAATATACCGAACGACTGGAATGGGGAAATCCCCATTAGGACAAAGATTTAATTCTCCAACTGAGATAACAAAATTTACACACTTTATTCGGTTAAAAAAATTACAATTTTTTATGAACAACAAAACAAAAATATATTGCAAAACCATTTTTGTAGTAGTTTTATGCGTGCGTTCGACTTCCCATGGCTAAAGGTACGTTCGCAATGAACGGTACCTAAAAAAATGTGTTATATTTTTTCTTTTTATAAAATAAGTTTGAGACTGGCAAATCTTCGAGAAAGTTAAAAGGCAAAGAAACTTTGGGACGATAGAGACTTTGTCGCAAATGTACTCGTACCTTGACGGCAACCGGCACTTGCTGTTGATTTTGTTGCTTGCTTGATTTCAGTGAACAATCTTAGTTTCCTATTCTGGTAAACGAACGGCAGTTCTTCATAAGTATTATGTCCTTCATAATCCGTCGATAAAAGCCGAGTAAAATTTGGAACAAAATGCCATTCATAAATGTAAAGTGATACCTGCACCATATTTAAATAAAAATAGCTGACACGGGAACTATACCTGAGGTTGAATTAACGCATCCGTGATCTAGTATTACGTGACTGAATTTGTTATTGTTTTGCGTGTAAAATCCACAAAATTCAGTGACGTATTGCTCGCTCACGGATGCGGTAATTCGACCCCTGTTGCGAGATGAATCACATTTATCTACCTACTCATCCGTTTCTGTAGGACCTCTGACATGCAAGTCTAACATCTTTTTTAACTATTTTTATTGAAAACTTGCAATTGAAAACTTGCAAGGGGAAATGCTTTTAAGGTGCAAAATTTGGTGTGTGTCCAGGGGTCGAACGCGGAACCCTCACTTAGAATCTCAGCACAATAACTAAATCTGTTCAACGATACTGTAAAGGTGTCAACAAACCTTAGGCCAGATGTGAAAATCAATTTAAAACGCTAGCCACTCACCCCGCAGAACCAAACGTTAACTTACAGCTTTAAAAAAGTACATACCTACAGCAGGTACTTAATCACTTCACCCGATCCGAATTGCTGTAGCAAATAAATAGTACAGTTCTCCTCTCACTTTTATTAAACTGATCCTAACCGACAGTATTCCATCTGCAGTTTGGCAGTGTTTTTTTTTGCATTCCTGCAAACCTATCTGGCCGGTTGTCTTATTTATCACTGTTAAATAATGTTAACTGAAAATAAATATTTATTTTCCACCCAGGGCCGTAGTTTATTTTCCATTTTCATTGTGTGTCCTTACAGTGGGGCGTACTTATGCAAATAAAGTTCAAGGTCAGTGAGCATAGTAAAACGTACTGTGCCATAAACGAAATTTATGGTGGCAAAAGTTTTTGTGCTCACAACGGCATTTAAATATATTTCAAAAGTTCACACTACACACATTCAAACAGGGATTTAAATTATAAGTACCTGCTATTAAGTTGTCGAAGTTGGTTTCCTGTATAGTGTGTACCCTTTTCATAAGGTAAGGTATGAGTTTTTGTTTGAAGTTTAGGGACTTGCACTTAATAGCTTACAAGCCACAAATCCAATTAGAATATTTATAATGGCCTTCTTTAGTGTTCAGAACTAGAGCCATTTTTGAGCAGATTGAATGATGGACAAAGAGAGCGGCACATCCAGAACTTTTTTCGCATGGAACTTAGAATTGAATGTACTTTAGGGGATGGCGGGGACTGAAACTATCAATTTTTGAACAAAAAAGTGTAAGTCCATTCTCTGCATAAAAATATAAGCGAACAGCTCTACATAATATGACTGAATGTCAGTTCGAACAGGCCTCCCCTGAATTGTCTGTCAGTTTGACAGACAATTATGAATTTTAAATGTGAAGTGAACCGTCGGCGAAGATAGACACTGGCCGCATTCAAGAATCTAGTCATCTTAAGTCGACTAGATTGGTCTGGATGAGATGCAACCTAAACGCAAAAACTAGATTGTTCGGGAACGTCACTCGTTCTGCGTTACCCATATATAAGAACTGTCAACTTAGTACTTAGTCACGAATATCTTGACTAGAGTCGTCGGCTACCCTTCCATAAACGTCAACTGAAACAGCTGCTCTCACGACCGATTTCGACCAATCAAAACCGAGATTCACTTAGTGAGAGAGCTGTCAGACTTACTAAACTAGATACTTGAACGTCCCCACTTATAATTTTTGTTCTGACATCTCAATAAAGCTAACTTTTGTTTGAATCAAATAAATTATTTATTTCGAATTATACTTTTTAAAGGCCTTCAAATTTAAGTATCATTTTTGCGATCTTAGGACCTGTTGACACTATTTCAGAATCTGACAGTTTTGTTAGATTCCTAACGATTTTCGAAACATTAATTTTTGACACACAATGTTGGCAATTCACGACCAGATGATCGAAGAGAACAATTCCGCTTAAAATTAAATAGTCTACAATTAATTCGAAATGTGTCATAAATCGTCCACTTGGGTTGAAATATTTTAGATGAAGTGAAATGACAGAGGTTTAAGCGCAAAATTCCAGAAGAACAAACTGAGGTTAGTTGCAACTAAAAATTCTATAATTTTCATAAGGTTTGTTTGACGTGAGCCCTAGTGCGCACTGGGTTAACCCTAATGTGTTCGATACAGCACTGAACTCGCCCTGGTACTGAAAACCTGTGTTTGGCATGACATTTAGGGCACCCTAGTTGTGCCCTGAACTGACCCCAGCTAATTTGTCGGGCCAAGAATTCAGTGCTGAGTTTCGCTGTCAGTTCGCTAGCTGTCATTAATTTTCAAACAAACGGAAAAACAAACGGTAATTTGTTGGCGGATTGTTCGGATAGCATTTTCAACTTCCCGGAACTTAACAGGTATTTTCTTTAAAGAAGGAGTTTGAATATTTGTAGCTTGTGAATTTGAACACAGATCATGGTGAAATTTCTCACCCAAATTATGTCGATTTTTTTCAGGAAAACATAGGGCTTTACATTCGTTTTAAATTTATAACAATCGGCTTATTCATTTAGCAGCTACAATATGAATTTAAAGTTTTCTGAAAGTTAGCAGATGTCATTGTCACTTTCTAAGTTACTAGTCCTTATAATTGGGAAATATTAAAGCAGGTACAGAGAAGGTAATCATGTGAGACCTGCTTATTCGTTGCTTCTTTTTGGCGACGCTTGGAGTAGGAAAGACCGAAATAGGCTTAGGCTTTAAGTATAGAAATGGCATCGGTGCATACTTTAAAAAGCTTTGAAGCAAAACAAAATTTATTTGTATAAATTTCAATTTTATTTTTCGTTCATCTTTAACGACTGCATCAGTTGAATCTTGCAACAATTTTGAATTTTGCAGACGTTTCACGTTTGTTTTTCCCATTATAAAATAAGAAAAGTAAAAAGTATACCTAAAAAGAACACAGTCATATATTATTGAAGTTGCTCCTTAGAACTGTCGGCCAAACTTCTAGTTCTAAGTAAATAGGTACATTTAAATAAATAATTCAGAACATAATCTCTCATTTTGTCAAAATAGAAAGTCGTCTGCACAACTTCGATTAAATTTGAACTTTGTGACGCAAAATGCAGATGCAGCTGTGGACAAGCCACTTAAGGTTTTCTTTACATTCAAGAATCTAGTTATCTTAAGTCGACTAGATTGGTCTGGGTGAGATGTAACCTGAACGCAAAAAATAGATTGGTCGGGAACGTCACTTGTTCTGCGCCACCCATATATAAGAACTGTCAACTTAGTACTTAGTCACGAATATCTTGACTAGATTCGTCAGCTACCCCTTCATAAACGCCAACTGAAACAGCTGCTCATACGACCGATTTTCCCCAATCAAAACCGAGATACATACATCTAGCTGTCAGACTTACTAAACTAAATACTTGAACGTCACCATTATGACAGCGCACCTAATTTCTATTGCCACTTTCTCGCTTTACATTCTGTTGGAAGTCTGATATGCAATTGTTCACACTTAAAACAACATTTTCGTCTTTGTTGTTGATAGACCAAGTTTAAAGTAGCATTCAAATTCCAATCGGCTTTAAATCCAGTTCAGTTTTCAAAAACCACTTACAAATAAATCAATTCTAATAAAAATTGGCATGCACTTTTTTTTGTGTGAATCAAGCCAACAACAACGTATTCCCCAGTGTGTCTAATAAATTTTTTGATTTTGATTAATCTCTTTCAAAGCATGCAATATTGCAACCTCACGCAAGAGATATTCTAAACTCGTTCATGAAAACGACTGTTGAATTTGGGAGAGCGAGTTGCTTCCCGCTTAAACTGGGAAGTGGCCTCTGGCAATTTCTGTTTGGAAATTTTATCAAGTTTTCATTTTAATGTATTGTTTGAAAGAACAACAAACAACACTTCGGTTGCTATTAGAGCTGTTTCGAACTAAAACACTGATTCATCATGACACTCCCATACCCATCCCATAAGTGATTGTTTGCACAGTCGAGTTGTGACAGTCAATTATTGGTAAATGGCTCTCTGCGAATTTTCATCTGGGATGTAGTGTAGACTATATTCCGCCATTTTGTTTTCCTGTCAATGGAACGTGGAATGTCAATTAGAGTCCGGATTACATGCAAAAATATACAAAAAAACATAAAAAAAATTGGTGAAACGTGATAGAGTTCGGGAATACAATATTTTAACTTTACCTAATTTGATTTGTTTGGCTAGCAAAATTATCACAGTCGATGTTTTACTTAGAAACGGTTATTCCCAATACCTTAAAGTTCTCAGGAAAAAAATATCAAAATTTTAAACAAGTTTCCAGTTTGCAAATCGTAATAATAATTTATTTTATAGCCTCTCGATAAAGTAGTCGAAAATTTAACTTTCAAATTGTGCTTCATTCGAGTTAGATTGTGATCGAAATCTTTTTGACCATTTTTTCAGTCTCAAAAAAGACAAATTTTTTTTAAGATAAAATATTTATACAGTCAAAAATGGTTAAACCAGGTTTTTGTAGGTTTAATAAAAGGAATTGACTTGGTCCTTGAAAATCAATACGAGATTACCAGCTTTGTAAGAATTGAGAAGGTACCTACTCGCAATTTCTTATAGTAGGAAGATGGTCTTTAGGGGAAAAAGACAACATTTTGGAAAAAAGAGGAGCATGTATAGTTTTATTTTAGTAAAAAATCAGGAAGCACATAGTAGGGAAAAAGAGGAAAATCCTTTCAAACAGAGGATGAATGGTCGCCGTGCGTATAGCTCTAAAAAACAAGCCTTCACAACTCTAGTCATTATCCGGAGAACGGCAACGTTGGATGGATACTGTTGCATTCCTCGATATCTATTTTAAAAAATTTACCTGGCGACTGTTTTGTAGCCACAGCTTTTGCATCATACCTCGGGCCTTGTGATTCCAAATCTAGGGAAATTTTTATTGATTTATGTCAAAAGAAGATCGAAGAAAAGAAAATTCTACTCTCTGATGGTTACCGGTTTACTCAGATATTGTGTGATCCCAAAATCATGTGAATGTTGATGTAAAGTCAATTGTACAGTCGATTTGGTCTGAAGCTGCTTGTATAAAAGTTCCACGGAAATAAAACTACTGCCTTGCAGTTGTTCAGCGTTTCAACCGCGGTTTGAAAAACCGCTGACTGACTTTAATGTGTGTGAGGAGCTTCTCATCGTTTGTAGTCGATTCACCGTCTACCTTTTTAAATAAGGTCCTGTCTGGAGCCGAGCTCGACTCTCAGGTATCCCCCTATTGACTGTAATGTTAAAATACAGCTTTAAGTTGTTTTTTGTTTTCATTCGCCTCCCGGTATTTTCAAAGACAGTCACCTGTTCATTATTAGCGACAGTTGGAGCACAAAGATTTCCCGCCATTGTTATCGAATTTTCTGATTGATTGGTACTACCCAAAGCTGATATGTAGTTAGAAAGTACCATTTTAATTTATTGCCGAAATCTGACCCACTCCTCGACGTCTTTTTGACAAACTAATTCAAAGCTGAAATAGAAATCGTTTCAACCCCAAAAAATGTTATTATAATCCTCAAACCGTAATTACAAATTTTAAACAACCAAATTGAAAGACTCATTAATCCCTTTCCGAGCACGAACAAGTCCTTTATTAATTACATGTGATTTATCCAAAATTAATCGCTATTAGTAGGGTTGGGCGACGGTCCTCGCCAAGAAGTCGTAAAAGGCCACACAACAACAGGTAGCAATTAAAACTTCGTGGCCGATCCCTTTTCAATCTTGGATATCCTTTTATTCACAGGTGGCGGTGGCGAAACCCTTTTCAATGCTCAGCAAAAACTCAACGGCCGTATTGACATTAAAATGTGAGCAACATTATCCCTAAGGACAGGATCCATTGTGCTTTGCTTTTCCTTGCTGCTGGGCAACGAATGAATCTCCGACAGCTGATACAAGTCTGCGTAAAAGTCCATCCCCTGAGCCGGTACCGGGTTAAAACTTGCCGACACTTCTGTGCAATCGATAACAGCAGTGCGAAGTGGTGTCACCAGAAGTGTCGAATGGTTGGGCTTCGCACCAGAGGATATGAGAAAATTTGATTTTAAGCAGAGAAAGAAAATAAATAACAACAGCAACTCTCACCAGCTTTTTATTCTCGACGAATTCCCTCATCAAGAGGACCGCAGTGCGGCTGCCAGCCAGCAAATTCCATCTCGACCATCCGAAATTATGCGACAGTGCCAGTGTAGACATGCAAGCGTACAGGTGCATTTCCATGACGTAATTCTTTTCACACGATCCTTCCGTGTAGCAGAATGCATCCTCTTCGGGGAATATGTCCACAGCGGATCCGATTAGAATCGATTTAAGTTCGACCAGGGACAGTGTTTTGCCAATCATATCGGTGAGTGCGTCTGTTGTGCCGCCTTGAAAGGAGTTCATACAATAGCCACTGCTGGTGATGGTCATATCCAGGCTGATTATGGACGCAGTAAAGCTGAACTGGATAGCTGCTTCGCTAAGGAAATTTTGCCATTTTAATTGAATCCTGTGCACATGAATACCGAGGACTTACAGCTTTATATCCGGCTTTAGTTCCCACGTCTGATAGGGCATGTTGCTGTAACGATTCAGGGCGAATCCGAATATTCCTGCATAGGTACATGAAAGATCTAAAGGATTTACGGTCTCAATAGAGAGTTGTACGTACCCAGACGTCCGGTCCGAAATTGAATGGCAAGTTTGTCTTCGTTGAATTTCGTGTCGTGGACATCACGAGTGCTCCATTTGCCAACCCGTGGCAGTAGGGTGTCACAATTGTCCTTTGGTCTAGAAGAGGGATTTTGTGTGACTTTAAAATTGAAAATGTTTTGAATTGGTTTTGGAGTGGGGGAGATGGTATCTCACCATTGGGGATACAAGTGCCCAACCAGGTTGTGCGTGTTTCCAATTTAAGTGTACAAGTGTACAGCTCCCTGGAGCCCCGATGGTGTTGTTATTTAAATAAAACATCGGCAGCTACGTGTTTGTTTTCGTTCAGGTGTTGGGGGTAGTGGTGAACTACTTGCGTTTGAGATTATTGGCCCGAAAGTTATGTAAAGATTTTGTGACAGTATTTTAAGGGGCTTATGAAGACATTTTTGGAAATTAACAAAAAGTTCCCAAAAGGCGATTACACTGAAAGCATTTTAACAAGGATCTATCTTGTCAAATTTGTCAAATTGCTGTCTGCAGACTTGTCGAGGGAGTCCACCAGCTCAACAAGGTAGAGCACCATCGCATTCGAAACAATAGCCGAAGGTTTTACAAAAAAGCAAAGCAACTGACTCCTCTAACCTAAACTAGTCTATGTCTTCAAGAAGGCTTCAGAGAATAACCATCCAACATCTTTGCCCTCATCCAATTACTGTCCGACATAAAAATTCCAGAAATATATGGTATGTCAAAAAAAAAGTCATTCCACTCCTTTATCAATGAAAACTGAATATGATTCCGTAATTAGTTCCCCGCAATGACAGACAACCACAAATGCAGCATACACAAAAAAGAGACACATACACTACACAGCCCATACACGACTTAATTAACTGTACACACTCAGTGCCTTACATATTTATACAAAACAAATTGTTCTTCTTGTTTATCGGAATTTCCCTTCTCACCCATTTTCATTGTCATTCGGCGTATCCTCGATATGCTGTTTACTAAACGAATCGTCCTCATACTCGGAGCTGCTTTCAATCTCACACGACTCAACATTGCCTCCTTTGCTATCGTCGTCGGGCTTGGCTTCCGATCCTTGAATTATAACAATACCAGACAGTTTTCGTGTTGGACTATAGTCGGGAGAACGCTGGGCGAGGGATCCCTCTCCAGCTGCACTGTCGTCATCGCCCTTGGGCGACGACAAGTTCGAGCAGATTTGCCGCATATGCTCCTCGAAGGAGGGCATCTGAAGTTCACACAAGCGATCAAGGTCCTTTTGAGAAAAGAAAAAATCACATGCCCTTATTAAATTTTATCTCGTACATAAAATTTAAATTACCCACCTCCAGGAGTTGCGAAAACATGTAGGAAACCGGCGCTGTAGCTTTTGTTGCCACGCTCCTCCCATCGTGACTGTTATCCTGGCTGAACTTCACCCTCTTGTCAACGACATCGGTGGCGTCTTTGTAGTCGTCGTCGTCGCTCTTATCGGGTCGTTTAATTTGGAGGATTTTTTTAAAATTGAATCGGGGATGAAACTCCCTCGGTGAGCCTGTATCTACAAGGCTCTCGGCAATTGTCGCTGGGATTTTCATGCCGCCTAACATGGAATCCGTTTCGATTTTGTTTCGGGCCAAATAGAGATACGTAACATTTGGTACAGTATCGTTTGCGTTACAATCCATGCGTACACAATATCCCTCTGGCAGTCGGGGTACAACGAAATCCTCCAACAGACCGTATATATCGAGACCCGGCGGGATGTTGTGCATATCAAAATCGCTGATGTTTCTTATAGGAAGCTGATGGCTGCTGCGAGTGGATGTTTTTTTGGTTCCAAGTCGAGCGTTAGATTTCTCCAGGTCAGTTTGTGCTTTACAAGGTTTCTCGACAACACCTTCCGCCGGCGAAGCACCGACCTTATCGTCACTTTCCGATTCGGATTTCTCGTCTGCGGTTTCCCAGCGGCAGGCGATGGGTGGCTCAAACCAGAGCACAGAATTCGGTAATCTGCACAGGGTGGATGGGGAAGTATACAACCACCAGGAAGAGGGATGTTTGAATAAAATAAGAATTGCCAGATAAGCGTATTAATATAACGACGTGTAGATAGGTATGCACAAGCGAATCTTTCTATTTACTGAGACGAATTTATTGTTTTGTAATATGCACTTGAGCTGGAAAAGGCGTTAAAACAAGACAAACACAGTGCCTTATGATAATCGTGCACTCAATTGAATGAAAGAAGGGCGTCAAGTTTGCATGGAAATGGGTGTATAAATATTTATGAAGCTCGCAGAATGCTTTTGTTATATAATCGGATTCCGTGTCAAGCTGAATAGTTGATGGATGGAATTTCCATTGTTGAAGGGTGGCTCGAGGATTCTGTCGGACAAATATGTACAGAAAGGTGTGAAGTGTTTCGATAATGTTCAAGGAGACCGTCGTGGATAGACACCTCAGACTTTAAAAAAGGCACTCAAACTAGTAATGGAATTGATTATGGGTAACTTAGACCTTTGTAGAAGCTTCGATAGCTTAAAAGTGTGAGCAGTGCACATTTTTTAAAAGCTTCTCATAGCTTTAGGCACTGTCAGTCATTTTGAATCATTTTAATGTTTTATAGGATTCATCTCCTGATCCTTTGAAACGAACAGTTCGTAAACGCGCGTAAAAAATAGTCGCGAAATTTAGAAAGCCCATCATAGGTCTACTGTTTTTCTTATGTTCTTATTAATCCGATATATCAAGCGACCTTTTCGATGACTCTCAGCCATACAGCCATTTTTATCGTAAATAACTACTTAGACATAGGTAGAGAAGAGTCAACAAGTCTCCACGTTTAAGGGGGTTTAAAAGAACGCCCCTCTTAAACAAAGTTGGATGCATTATTACCCCATCGGTTCTTGGATACAGAAATCGTCTCAGAGGGTAACAATTTCAAAGACAATGTCGTACAAAGCACCCCCTAACCCTATGTATTCAATTGAGAAATCTAATTTTCAGCGACAGACACTCTGCCATTTGAATAAACGCCAATAGAGGTGTCGAATATGTGCGGCACTTCAATTCGAATAAGGGTGCATAAATTTAAATAAATCTTACTCCACAGTCACCGAACCCAACTTATCCAAATTCGTCTCAATCAATCGCATTTCGGCTTCAATTTCTTCTGGTAATCTACGCACCCCCGGAAGTGGTGGCGGCGGTGGCTTGTACGACTGATGGAATGGCTTCCGTGTCAGCCTGCTCGGAGATACAACTATACAGACATTTTCCATCGATCTAACCATATATAGCCAGAACTTACTTGTCCTTGTGAATGACGTCGTATTCAATCGCTTATCCTGCTGCGGCTGCTCCAGATAATCAACTACGAACACACCTCCTATAATTCGATACTTACGTAGGTTAACATCGAATTCATCCATGTTGAATGCCGTTGGCCCCATACCCTTGCGACGCGCCTTATTTAGCCCGTCCTCATAGTCATTGTATATCTTATCGATGTCAATCTTGCGAGGTGTGGCCGGTTCTTCTGGCACAGTGCTCGGGTCGAAATCAGAAATGGGCAGTTCTCGGGATGCCTCATCGAGCATTGATTGAAGGATTTCCTTGCGTTTCTTCCATTCTTTCTTTGTCTGAAGGAGAATGTCTACACACAAATACAGGTATATGGATATGCACTCCTTGGACAAAATCGAAAACACATAATTATACTTAAGTGGTCTTTTTCCTGCCTAGGTATGTAGTAAGTCGGACAATAGTCGCTAAAGTGGTCGTAGTTCAGCCAAAGGGCACGGAAGGCACAGTTGGTGATTTTCACCGAGGGTGGCAGAGTTATTTGCATATCAATGGCCGGAAAGTCAATTTCGGTGTGGCGGTTCTCATCTGGCTTAACAGCTTTTACATCCTTTGGACTTCTAGTTTGGAAAAAATGAATTACACGCAAACGGATTTGGGACAGTCTTACGTTTGAGCGTCGGCGGATATTGTCCAAACCTGACTCTTGTAGACGTTGGAGGTGTAGATGTGTCTGGACACGCCTGGTCTGTCTGGTCTGAAAGTAGGGAAAATGGTCGACCTAATTAATATTCAAAAGCATTTGTGTACAGCCAAAAGAAAAACGCGGGAAAAACCGATTTGACAGAAGTAATGTGGTGCGGAACTTGAAATTTTGGTCTAACAAATCTTTTAAGAGCCTGTGATAGCTACCAAGACGGGCTTTTCCTATCCCTGAAAACGGGCTTACAGCTCTATTGATGGGTATTATACGGCTTTTGATGGATAGGAAGGCTGTTGGCCTGATGTGCCAATAGCTCTCTTTGTACGGGTAGTGCAGGTCTTGGACAACTCTCTGTCTGTAAGGGTACTAAAAATCTTAACACAGGCTCTGAGGAATAAAAGGCCATGACAGCTACGAATGAGTTTTCTAAAATATTCGTTAATGATTTCCATAGCTTCGTTTAAGGCCATAAATTTGACGGAGTTACAATTTTTTTTCAGAGCAACAGCAATACAAAAAAAAAATTAGTTAGTTGTATGAAAGACATATGACACAGAGCTCGCATTTTTTTTTAGGGCTGTCGCTTTTCTACAGCTTTCGGCGTGTGGTATAGTGGATGAAGATATCCTAGGACTTTGTAAAATGTTCTGCATTTGGAGTAGAAGATTCCATGACAATATATGTGAGCTCCAAATTCTCATCAGCTCTAAGATGGCTAAAAAATATAGGTTGGATTTCCTGAAAGTCTTTGATTCAACGCAATAGCGTAAGAACTCGCTTTGGTGGCACAAGTCGAAGAGCACCTCAATCAACTTGGAGTAGGTACGCAACTGAAGGGAAAGTAGGCAAGCACACCGGGCTAACTGAAGGGACTTTAAAGTTTAGGCCTTGTTTCTCAGTGAATTGTAGAGCCTGCAAAGACGAACGCAATTATAAAGAGCAGAATATTTTCCAGACGATTGCTTCACTGATAGACTAACACAATCATCTGTTGCCGATGCAGACATGTATGAAAAACGTTTCTAACCAAAAATCGATTCACCTAACAGACGTTTACCCCCACACAGTAGAAATGCAGTCAAAAATCTACATCACTTACTCCATATCCCTTTCGATGTGCGACAAAGTCTTATAGGTGAACTCGTCCAGATAATCGCTGAGAAAATCTCTGATTTCCGCTTTCAATTTAGCCAAATCGGTAGTCGTACTTATTGACTGCTTCAGATCACCGATGGCTTCATCAACTTCCGCAAGTATCTGCAAGGACAAACATTTTAAAATTCAGTTGCCTTCTATAAAAGTGCGATGAATTTGGGGGATGATTCCCCATAAAATACGTCCTCAATCACTGCGGCCAAATATTCATCTCACCCCAAGGACTTCTCTTATCCGACTTGCATACAAATCGCCCAAATTGCCCTGCTGTCTCCGCAGGTTGGTTCGTGACAAATCAGGAACCATCGAGTCCTGTGTCAGGAGTGTACGTTCGTCGGTTTTCAGCAACCAATTGCGTTCGTTCTTGTGACGACATTTAATGTCTACTTTCCACATGTGAATGTATTTTCGCAAATCACTGGGGCAATTAGCGTTTGGTAGACCGTTGCACCGCATGAACTTCTCCCATTCGGTGTTTTCCCTTTCGTCCTGTTTGATGGCGTCAATTAACGCACGGATACCATTGAAATATGCCGTGCTCCGTTTTAGCTGTTGGCGGCGCTCCTTGTTTTCGAGAATTTCCAAACGCTGACGCTTTTCGGCTTCCTCACGTTCGATTTGTTTCCGTTGGCGTTCCTCTTCGATTTTTTTCAGCCTACGGAAGGGGAAATGTATTCAGATTCGTTTGCCGCTTGCGGATGCAATCAAACTCACTTCTCTTTCTCCATTTCGATGCGCAGCAATTCGGCTTGTTCGGCTTCGAGTCGTGCCTTTTCCTTTTTCGAAAGTTTCTTCTTTGGCGGCTTGAAGTAAATTTTAAATTTAAATTTTTAAATGTGTCCTTCAGGAGGGTGGGCATTGATTTTGTTTTCGGTACCATTTTCAAGAGAGTTCTATCGTGCACTTGATTTAACAAACAACTGAGAAGGTTCTTCTGGGCTATTGATTAAATATTTTCATAGAGTTTCCATAGATGCATGATGTTTGTATTGGGAGGAGTTGTTTGAAGGCGTCCTGTTCCTGTGATTATAGCAACGGTTAAATTGAAAAAATAAATAAAAGCTGTTGGCAATATCTTAATCAGAGGGCGCAGTGGTTCAGTGGATTACAAGTTACGTCTGCGCGACCTCTCGAAAACGTTTAAGTCTCATGAAAGAGGTTCTCAATTGAGTCGCTTGGTTCGCCGGTAGTTTATACATGACATTCATCATCCCAGTCATGGTATACGGCTCAGTAGCATGGCCAATGGAGCAGGCGGATGAAGATGCCATTCCTTGTATGTAACGCCAAATTTCTTCGAATGAAATAGGTGTCGCTTGCATTGCCCGGACTTGGGAAGTAGATTTAAAAGCGAACTCTACAAGACTAGGCAAGCCATCCTCCTCCTCCTCCTCCTCCTCCTCTTTCATAAAAGGCATTCTGTACCCAAATCCAGAGGAACAGCGTTGAAGACGAAAACCCCACTTCGATTGACTTCGCAAATAAAAGTGAATGTCAATCAATTTTGACTGCGCCATTGTAGTCAACCCCAGGCCGCGCTAACCTTTGAAAGGGAAGTCAAGTCAAAAGTTTATCTCTCTTCGCACTTAAAATGGTTTATGAGTCCTAAATAGCTACCGATGATCTGCAGGTCTTTATCTACTTCAAACTGTGTCCCACTAGCTGCCTTGTGGATTATTGGATCTGCCCACCACACGGATTACCACCATCAACTTCCTGATATCGGTTCCCGTACCTTTTTCTATTTAATTAGTTTTCGTGGATACATCACTTCCAGCCATAAGGCCTACAGATATGTGCCAGTGATACCTCCCTTGTAATTAATTATCTTGCCAGTCTAGTGTACGCAAGGATATATAAATCATTCCTTGTGCGTGTTTTTTTTTCTTAAAAAAAAAAAAAAAGATAGAAGATACGACTTTTTCTAGTCGATGGAAAGATAGTGCGAAGTGGTGATGGACGGGCACAAAGCCCTACTCGTCTAGCCACATGTTGACAAATGTGTTACAAAGGCGCCCCCTTACCGAAGGCCGTGCCTGCATTTAACAGGCTCCCCTTTCACAGAGTTACCCAATGAGCACCATCAATAGGCACTTTGAACTTGCGGGAGAAGTAAAACATACGTAAAGGCAAACACTTAATTTTCATACACTAGAGATCTTCACTTAAGACAACCCTTACGATCTGTACAACATGTGCAAAGACATCTGCAACTTACCCTGATTGTTGCTCCCTGCATGGTAAGTATGCATATTTTATGCAAAGCGCTTCTAACCCACCTAATAAGAGCAAGGCCCTACTGCGCGAACAAAGAAAAACTAATACCAGGCGGTTGAAGAATCCAACGATAAAAAATAATATGCTTCATCAAATTTGCATGTACTCATTGCGCGGGAGATTTATTCCATTAAGACAGCTGATTTATGCATACACAAACATAAAGCAGCGCTGTGCGTACAAAAAAATTCCGCCTAACACACGCCAAATTACACAGCACAGTCAAGTGCGGCAATGTGTGTACGAAATTCCGAGGCACGAACGCATTTAAGCTTTATGAAGAAAAAATACCCCAAATTTTTGTGGCGGCAGCGTTACACACGGAAATATGTCAGCGCGACCCCCTGTGTCATACAAGGCAAACGGTTCTCTTTCCAGAATTTTATGCAAAGATACCTGCTTGAAATTGAAAGCATTTCTGCGACTCATTATCAAGGACAAAAGTCCGACATGTAGATTGCTACAGGGGAAACAGAGAGTGCCGAAGATGGGACCACAATAAGGGAAACACCGGAAATAAATTTGACAGTTGACACACTTTCAGAGGTGTCTTTCAATTGGGAGATCAACACTTATGGTAATGACAAAACACCTATACCCAACAAGAGTCTCGTTTACAGTGTTGCCGGGCGCTGGTAGATATCTGCGGCGGGAAGCCGAAAGGAAGAAGGAAAAATCGCATGGATTCCAATAGAGGTGCGATGGAATGGTTTGTATGGCGTATTTCCCATTCCCCTCACCCGCATTATGTCAGGGACGAGTGCCATCAAGAGATAAATTATGCATAATTGATTTTCCCCAACGGCTAGATGTGCCACCGATCACACTTAGCGAGGTGAATAATAAATAATTACCAACACCAAGGAATGGAGTGGAGTGTTTTTTGTTTTTTTTTTAATTTTCAAAGAGGACCTGTCGCTGAACTCAATTAATGGGCAACCATCCGGCAGGGGTGCCATGTTACTTAATAGGGGGGATTGGTATTATTTGTTCTCAAATACTTTGAATATTTAATTATCCTGAAGAAGAGTGTCAAGTTGAAGCGTTTTATTTAATGAAGTCAATATCGGGAACATGAAAGGTGGTCGAGAGGAGCATTTTCGTGGACTTGTTACGTCAATAGGAAACCCATCGAAGGTGGGTCGTAGTTGCCCATCAGAAAACACACGCTCAATCAATTGAGGTGGAGGTGGTTAGTTCTGTTTGGCGCTTACTAAAAACAAGATTTTGTTCAATGCATAAGGACCAATGGGTCTTACTATAGCAATCATTTCTAACCTGCACCTCAAATATTTTGTTGGTCACAATAGTTAGTTCTATATTGAAAATTTCGTCGTTCCTTCCAAAAAAATTAAATATAAGGTAGTTCATTTTAGCTAGAGCTCTAGGTTTTTTGCTAGCGGCACATCACGAACTTTTTCCGGGTCTCTGAACTCAGAGACACAACCTACAAGATTCGGATGAAAACCAACAACATGCGGAATGAGCTTACGACCTGTGAAGTATCACCGGGTCATAACTTCTTAAGAAATCACACAATGAAACTGAAACTTAAAGATGACGACATATGACGAGGTCCGCGAGAACACACCTTACTTCCTTTGACTATGGCCGAGTGTCACTTGAGGAACAGAATAGGTAAATACTTGGAAGTTATTATAGTTATTACTTCCATGACTTTCAAGAACTTTGTGTCTGATATTTACAGGTTTTTGAGAAGAGAACCAAGAAAAAGGGACATAAAGCCAACCAATTGCAGCACTAAAGGCTAACCCCTACAAGGGCGTATCACAATGGGTCCACGAAGACGTAATTGTGGCACTGCAGGGTTCACTCTGCTTTACCTACACTTAGAAAAAAAAAAAGATTGTTAAGCGAAAAATTTTGAGATTTTTAAAAGGCTCTAAGTTAAAAGTTCTTGGTTCAAAAATTTTTTTTTTTTTAACAGGAACTCGTTTTTAAGTTTTCTAGAATCAGGTATTTAGCGTAAGAATAATAAACTCTCCATAAGTATTTTATTACATTATTGCCAACAATTTCATTCTTAAATCAAAGATTTTGATATTTGCGTTGATTTTAACCAACGAAAATTTGTTGGCATTTGTTGTTGTACACGTTAACCTAACCTAACCTTACCTAAGCCTGAAGAAAAACCACTTCATTGTGGCACTATTTACTGATGCTGTGTGCCACCAACGTTGCCACTTCAAAAAAAGAGGATCATTAAAAAAAGGCAGTAGATTGGATCTTTCCGCAGTGGATTTTTTATTTTACAAAAAACAAAGATCAATTGCTTAAAACTACATTAATAATCACTTTAATGTCCAAGAGAAGGTTTATCAAACAAAAAAGTGCAGTAGATTGGATTTAGTGGCAGCAGATTTATATTTTGCGAAAGGTGCAGTGGATTCCCGTACCTTCCTGATATCTACTGCTATTGCTATTCTAATAAACAATACATGGAAACTCTCTTTTTTTAATTATTAATTTTTGAAAAATCCCATAAATCAAGTCAGAAAATTCTATTTTTCACAAATTTTAAGAATCGATTTGCGTTGGGAGCGGCAGCAACAAACGCAAGGAGCTCTGAGTATTTCTGGCTGTACTCGTTAATTCTGTTTTAATGACTTATAAAGGGACAGCAAACACTATCCGTCGATTGAATTTTATTGCGACAATCTCGAGCTTTGAATTGCCGTCGTTTGCGTTCATAAATGAATTGATGATTATTTTTAGCTGACTGTGATTTTTTTTATGAACGCAAGTACTGCGCCAAACTTCTGCAATGGTAATGAAGTTCTTTTGAAAAAAAATTAACGCGAAACTTGCAGGAATGCAGCTTTCTTATATTTATGAACTCGAACAATATCAAACAAGTTCCACGAAAATATCAAGGTTGTGACTTTGTTCCTTTTGCGGTCTAAGTCTCTACAAGAAGGGAATTTTCCCATGATCTTTTAGCGCGATTTTTTAATTTTTACACTTATAGCTACACTTTATGTGAACTTAAAACCGCTTGGACTGTCTAAAAAGGTCTTTTCGCGGGTTTTCCCGAACCAAACACTACAAATCTTTCAAACTCCAAAAAATTAGGCAAAACCCTCTCAGAGAGCTGAAAATATACACAGAAGTACGCGGATAGACTTCGAGCTACTTTGAGCCACTTTCATCTTTGCCATCTCATCCATATCAGAAATAAATATATAACTTACTTTTTTGCAACATTATGAATCGATCTAGAACATTCGACCACCACCGAAATTTTTTTATTTTTCCTCATTTTATTATTCTGTGCTCGTTACTCGTTATTTTGCTAATTTTCTCTTTTTCTGTCATTTTTTATGAGTATGTGTAAGACTTTGTGCGATTGCGTTCGATTCAAACCCCGCACGCGAACGAGCCTAAAGTCTTCCTCTAAAACTTGTTAGGCAATGCACCGTGCACACAAATATATATTTTTCGAAAATAAATATCAAATATTTTCATTAAATTTATGGACCCATTTAAACAAAGACCAAGTGTCTTAAACTGGTTTCAAATGATAGGCTGTAAATTTTCCAGCATAATTTTCAATTGCCTATCCTAAACCAAGCACACACACAATTGATCAAAAATGTAATTTCCTTCACCGAGGTGAGTGTGCTTCCGTAGACTAAATTTAATTTAACAGGCTAATCGATTAATCTTTCGAATTATGAACACACTCCAGCTACAATCAAATTTCAAAGCTATGTGTATTGACAACCACAAGAAGTGTGATTAAGTTAACCAAAAGTTTAACAGTTATAAACGAAGAGATTATCCTCCCTCCCCCTGTCGGCCTAATCAAGGACATAATTTGGCAAAAGTTTTAATCAGTGAAAACTCAGCACTTTATTAATATCCATCTGGCCCAACATGAAGGCATTAAGATTTACACTGCCTCATGCCTGTAGCATCAGCCTTTGGGCTGGTCGTTATCAAAGGCAACCGATGACAATCTATTTTTTTTTTGTTGGCATCGTTCCTTGGGGTGGAACTTTTTCCGGTGGTCTTGTGTTTTTGGTTATTGTGTTCATGGCTGACGATGTTATTCACTGGAGCAGGTTTCTGTTGTCAACTAATAAAACAACACAACCTAAGACCACTTAATTGGTTTAGATGTGAGGGCGGTGAGCCAAAATGTAATTTCTCAGCAAGACTGATGACTTTTAAGGGAAACATGTGGCAGGTTTGAGATAATTGAAAAGCGGGGTGGAACTATTAAGAATTATATAAAGGGCAAGTGGTGGGGATGAATGGAACTCAAACTTTGAGACGGTACCCTTCGCAGAAGTTGACGGAAAGTCGGAAAAGTAGACCCTCTAAAAGTGTTCCTAAGGAAGAATCAACTCTGATATAAGGTACCTCCAGTAAAAAGGGATCAACTGTGATTAACTTTAGGCTTTCTGCAGATAAATTGATGCATGTATTTTTAAGGCTTAATTAATTTTTTTGACACGAACAATAAGAATTCACATTATAGAATGAAAGAAACGAAAGAATGTGTTGCATATTAGTAGGCTGCATGGTTTTTGTCCCACCGTAAACTGTCATGAATATGAATGAGTTAATTGGATCGTTCTTATTGAACGCCAAGGACTGTTCAGTAAAAAAATCTTTCGGACTATTTCCAGTGATGCCAGACTTTAGGTGCTGCATTTTCCACATTGATGAGCGAAAGTTCCCTCTTTTCCACGCCGCTGTGGAAAGTAATCCAACAATATTCTCAACAATACAGAAAAAGTACCTACATAAAATAAATAAAGAAACACTTCAAATAGGACTTCTTACACCATGTACCTAGTATATTAAATAGATTTCCTCAAAGTGGGTGCCGTAAGTTTAATTTTCTTCCTTTTCGCTTATTTTGAACACAGTGATGCCACTATTTGGCATCACTGTGTTATTCCCGTTGAATACGTTAATGTTGACGTGGATTTGAGTCTTAAAGAAAGCACACATTTTTACAAAAACCATTAACCTGTCAAGCTTCCTTGTTTATCTGCGTAAAGAAATTCGTGTCAATTTCGTTACTCGATCAGCTTTTAGCAACGCAGCTTGTGCCCACGTTCCATCTAAAATAAATCACAAACTGTCATCAAAGACGACATTTCTCACACAGAAAAGTTTGCTTTAATTTCCAGCTTTTATTATTGTCATCATCATCATCATAAGCCATATTGCTGAAACAATAGTAATTATTCTCCTTGTGAGTGTCACCGGGATCAAAATTTTGCAACTACATACAAAGTTAGACGTTTGCTGAAAGCCAACAGAAAGCTTCGCTTTCGTTTCTGCTCAATTATTTATATTGCAATGAATGACAATGGTATTCCAACTACAATCGGGCTTGAGAAATTGAAAATTTTAATTCATAACCTCTGCGATTGCACTCTAAAGTTGTGGATGTCAAAGTGAAAGCCAAACAAAAGACATCGCCAAAAGGGAGAAATTAAATTGAGATAAATTGTTTCTGTTGAATGGAGCGACTTTCCATAATTAACGCTCAACTAGAGAACTTTTAAATTCTCGCCCGCTAATTGAGGTCGAAACTTAAATAAAATAAAACTCAAGTGCAGCAATTGGTTTCTAGATATATCCCTTTCGTTTCGGGGGAAAAAGTTCGCAGGGAATTCTAATTTCGCAGTTAATTTGGAAGCAGTTTTCCAGAACACACATGTATACAACGAACAAATTTCAACCCAGGCAAGCATAAATCCCAAAGATGAATTCTAACTTCTACATCAAAAGATTACTTCCAATTACGAACTTTGGCTTTCCCTTTAGCACAAGAAAGTTCTCGACATGAATGTTAAGCTGACAGATAGATGGGGGTGAAAGCAAGCGCCCCAGAGTGTATTACAATTACGAAGGGTATTTTGCTGCGCATCCCGGAACAATTTTGTTGAAGGATGGGGTTAACGTGTTTGCGGTGTTTCTTTGGAAGAATATAAAGTTGTCAGAGAGTTTCAATCATTTATATTGTTTGCAAGCGTTTTCTCATCACACGTGCTCGGATAAAAATAGGAAATCTTTATATCCAAGAAGTCGGTTAGGGCTGAAAATACACAGAGAAAACTGTGTCTGAGAAATTGCTCACAACTCGTTCTTGGTTACCTATTCAGCTGAGTTGACTATGTAGATGATGAAATTGTGTGGGCGAGCGAGAGGAGTAAGAACGAAGCAACAATTTTTGTTCGTAAATGATTCTCAAATAAATTTGTCAAATACAGCTTTATGGTCGGAGTTCCAGCACTTATTGACAAATAAATAAATATTTGGCGCAACAGACCGGTATAGAGATCTCTGGTGTTATCTTCTCATTAGTATTAGATTGATTCATTAATGATTTTATTCTTCGAACTCCATTTCGGACTTGTGTTTTTCATATACAGGGTGGGTCATAATTAATATGTGGGTGTTTTAAATTTGAAACGCTTTTAAACAAACCAACATTTTTTAGACAGTCAGCATCAGCAAGTTCATCGTGATTCTGTAATACAAAATAGGAGACCCACGTCCAGCCGAACACCCTTTGACGTCGAAAGGCGGAACTTACCACAGCTAAATAGACCACATCATATTTATTTATAAAACTGCATTTACTTGTTATTTTTATTTACAATCCACTTATTATTTTCGGAGCACCCTGTAATAAAGATACCTTTCTGTGTGTAAGAAAGTCTTGCATTTCGTTGGTCATTGGGACTCCAATTATGCAGTACTGTCATTTGGCCGAGAAAGACTTAAGTCAGCCTTCGGGACGTTTTTTAAAATCAGGTTCAATTCTCTCAATATAGCAGAAGTCTACCTCGCATTTTACCACACAAGTTCTTGTGATGATTTGGCTCTTCCAGCTATTCTCCAAAAAAAATTACAAATTTCTTTCTCGTAGATGTCTGTTGAATGTTTTCTTTTATAAAGTTTTCTGAAACTAAATTTTGCATAAAGAAATCGAATACAACGTCTTCAGCAACAATGAGCTGAACCACCCGGTTTAACCATTCATAATATGTCGGTGTTGAATTTAAGTCTCTTTCCGTTCACCTTTGGCCATACGTCTTTTGTACCTAGGGTATGGATTTTATGGCCAAAGGTGGGCACATTCTTGATCCATTTCTTACAAGCTCATCCGTACCTCAGAATAAAACCTTAACCGCGTTGACTTTGGCATGTGATATTGTTCCCAAATATTTCTTGTATTGGATCACTGTCACTGTTTATACAGATGTTGTCTATCGACATAGTTCCGGCTCTTCACATCCTTCGCGGTTTGGATTATATCAGCAATTTCTGCCTGAAAGACGCTACAATCATCACTGATTCTAAACGATTCTAAAAGGTCCAGAGTTTTTTTGAACGCATTTATGCAGAATTATGGAGAAACCAACCGTGCATTGGAGTCTGGTTTATGATTGAAGTTGTTTATATCGGGGAACTGGCTTAAAAGACGAGGTTTAAAAATATTTTTTCATGGTCAAAAAAGTGAATGTAAATCACTGTCTAAATATAATTCGAATATGCACATTACAATACGTAAAATATCTGTGAATGTAAAATATATCAGCTCCAATTAGCAGCCATATCTACATATTCTGTCTGTTCAATTAGTTAAACTGCTCCGTTCTGTATAAAGAAGTGCGCCCGACCACGTGGTAAACTATTCAAAGGAATCTATAATCGTTGAGCACCTATATAACATCCCTCTTATTAATAACATCCTCCCACTTGATTGGCCTTCACCACTGACAGGCTCAAATGTGTGCTTATATAGCACCCCACGAAATATGCAAATTTGCATTCATTCATACAAGTCTGTGTTTTCAGTTTAACGGTTTCGCAACTCATTAATTCAAATTCCGACTATTTGCAACAAAATACAACACGCGATGCTGTATCCTATGCAACGGTGTGGATTTATTAAATAGCGCGGCTTAAGTAATAAATTTTCATTTTCCGTTTCACGCCCAACCTCCTTTGTGTTATAACAGTTTTAAAACAATCTGCTCACTACCTTCTGCATAAAGAGATATTCAAATTTATTCCTCTGAACGTTATGCAAATTGTGGGAAAAAAACCTACACCCATACACAACGCAAAAGAAGGATGCATTTGCATAAGTTGAAATTCAAAAGCATGTATATAGTCCTTTCCCAGTAGTCAATGTCGTCTATCTTGTGAAGCAGATAAAATGATGACTTCCTCAGGCATAAGCCGACAACAAAACCCCAACAAAGCTTTATAAATCCCCAGCAAGGAGAAATGTTTTCCTTTTTCTCATATCCCTCTCGAGGCCTACGTCTTTGGTTTCTTCCTACCTACTCTGAGTGGTCTCTTGTTTTAATGGCTGTCCAAACTGCAAAACTAATTTTAGTTTGAAAAAAATCAAAATCAAAAAATGAGCGACAAAGCTTGACTAGAGAACAAATATTCCACCCAAAGGTACGGGTGCTATAAATGAAACTAGATTTCCTTGGTTTCCGTTAAATTTTTTTGTGAGTTTAGGTATTCAGTCCGAATACCGAGCGTATACACACAAAAGAGCATAAAAGAAGCTACAAATTTAAATTGGATTAATTTCTCGTGAAATCTAGGTCAAAGGAGACAAATGACGAGAGTTGCTGGTGTTGGAAAATATTTCTCATGCTGAGGGAATATTGTGAGTGGAGACCATTTTTCTTTGTTATGATGCAGATGCGGCACGACAATCTAACGAATTGCCACTTTTGGATGATGGATGTTTCTTTATGCAGGAAGGATTATCTTTTGGCAAATTTTCACTCGACAAAATAAAGGCAACTATTAGTTGTGGTGTTGCTCTAAAGGATTTCGAGTATATGGCGGTAAGCTGATGCCTTTTCTTTTCAATGCACTCACTTTGGAGCATCTATTCTTTCTGAAGAGTGTGCTTATAGCTCTCGGACTAAACCTAGAAGTACGTAATATTAGTTAAGATCAGCGCCATGGGAAAGGCAGTCTTCTTTGAGAGTGGACTCAAAGAGTAAAGCCTGTCAAGGGCTTGACTAAATCGCTTTCGCTGTGAGACGAAACTTTACTATGGCTCGCCTGTAGTTCCTCTCAAGTAAGCGTGGTCATGAGTAGACCATGGAAATATTATCCCGCTTATTCGTATTAAAGACAGCGTATAACTTGGTCTGCTTTAATCATATAGGTTATTTCACAAACAGCTGTTTCCCACTCGAAATCTTGACAGAAAGTCAGTATATTACCTCCAAGGAACAATGTTAGAAAACAATTATAACTTATTTCCAAATTGAGTGCTTTGCAGCCCAAACAGTATTTTTTTTTTAAATAAAGGTTTGGCCAAAATGAAGCACTTACCGCCCCTGGGGTCGTGAGACTTTTATGCTAGTGGACAACACTCATGGTCCCTGCCTTCGTACGGTGCGCACAGACGAGAATGTGGCTGCTGTAGCTGAGAGTGTGAGACTCAATGCATCATTGGACCATTTTGCTTCAAAATTGAGGCTGGAAACACTGTTACGGTCAATGGTGGGCCTTACAGTGCCATGTTAGCCGACCTTTTTTTTCATGAATTTGGGGACGACCTTTGGTTCATGCAGGATGGCGCGAGTTACATGCATGATACATACGATCATTGACACTGATACAGATTATAACGTATAACAAAAAGGGAATTTCTTTCATTGTATATAACTCGCGCCATGCCACAATCGATCTTTTGCGCACCAAATTCCCAAATCGAGTTATCAGCCCTCTTGGCGATATCAATTGGCCGCCTCGGAGCTGCGATTTGACGGCTTTGGACTTTTTTAGTGGGAAACCGTGAAGGTCCGATGCTATGCCAATAATCCGGAAACGATTCAGGCACTTAATATCACCCAAGCAATCCCTGAGCTACACCACAGAACCATCAACAAGATTGGAGTAACAATCTTGGAAGATTGGAGTAACAGAATGCGCTACTGCGAAACCAGCTGAGGCAGTCACTTGAACGACATTGTTTACCATAATTAATGGGAATGTTTGCTCTTGCCAATAACGCCATAATACATGGAAACAGTTTAATTTTATTCATTTTATTGCATATTTGAAAAGAAACTTGATTTGGCCCACCCTGTATATACCTACGAGTATTTTACCCTTCAATGAAAACCTGTACTTTCTATTATAACAGTCCTATTTGGAAACTAGAAGTCTTCTAAAAATTGACTTGGAGTTATAAAATTACACAAAATATTAATTCCTGCACATAATTTTAGTAAGATCTACCTATGAATAAAATTCCTGACCAGCTAGCTATTACTCTAGACTCTAGACTCTAGAGGAACACGTCCTTACTCTACATACTTGCATTTTATTTAAAGATAACATTTCTAAGAAAATCCTTTTTCCTCTTCTCGTTTCAGAAGCTACGGATCTAACGGAAACACCAGCAAATCCTAAGCTATAAGTAATATACAATTTTTAAAAATAACCAACACAAATAAAAAAAAAAAAACAAGTAATAACTCATTTAAACTTAGATAGTGATACCTTAAAATTTATACATAAATTAAAAGAGAAATTATTTATTTATTCCCTACGCAAAATAAAATACACAAAATCAACCAAAAAATAATTATAAATTAGAAACAAAAAAAACTTCAAATAAACCAACCATTGTGATTCTTAGATAATTAATTTATCATTTAATAGTTTAATATAGAACATTTTTAATTACCATAATAAAAGATCCAAACTCCTAATAAAAAAATAAAATTAAATTTCGTGATATTTAAATTTTATTACAATCGAAAGTCTTCTTTTTGCTACATAAAGAAAAACAAACAAATAATAAAATTAATTAGGAAAACTTTTTTTTCTACTTAAAAAAAAAATAACAAACAAGCAGTGACTTTATTTCAAACTCAAAACAAAGTAGTAGTTAGTTTTTGAGAAGTAGAACAATTTCTTTAATTTTGTCACACCCGACGCGTAGAGCTTACAATTCAAGTTTAAGAACAGAAACCAACATTTTTAACATCGTACCTCGAATAGTAGTGAATGCAATATTAGTTTCATTGCTTGCTTTGTTTTGAAACTCAATCTTGTTCGCATCAGAGTTGATATTTTTTTCATAATTTTTTCGTCGAATAAACCCTTTAAATAAAAATTAAAAAAATCGCATCGCATTCTCGCTCTCTCTCTTTCTCTCTCTAATACAAAGTAACGACAGCCGCCCATTAGTAAATGAAAAGAATTATTTTTTTACACAAAAAAAAGTCAAAGTCAAATAAAATTTAAACAAAAATTAGAATCGCATAAAAAATGCGATATGCGTAGTGAAAGAACTCCAACCTAATCGACGAAAGTGAAGTCTCACTGAGGAGGTTGTCACCAATGCTGTTGTCTGTCGAGAGCGTTACATTCTTACGAGTATTTGATTACCTTTGAGAGAACACACCAAGCATCATTGTTCCATCCACTGTTTGAGACAAGACACAGACAAGCCATGTGACAATGTAACAAGAAAACTGATTTGAACTCAAAACAGCAACATTATGAAATAAATGAAATTTTGTTATCGTCTGAAGTGAGAGCGTTCAATTAAAACTCTGCCACAATGACGATGTGGCAGAGTGGCGGTATGGGAGGCCACGGATCCCAAAACAATCCGTGGATGAAGCTTATGGGTATCGTTCACAAGGAGCGACGGCATACTGACAACGTCCAGAGCCAGAGTGGGTCGAACGAGAGGAATCTAAATCAGTAAGTATTGCTCTTTGGTTATTTTTACTTGTTTACGTATAGATAGTCTTCCTTTGTCGTTTTATTACACAAGTGATGAGAGTAGGTATACAAAATACGACAATCGATATGAAGGACACACTGGAGATGAGAATGTGTGTTGATCTTGCTTGAGTGGCCACTTCAATTGTTGTGTTATGGCTTATGGGGGTTAGCAAGGAGGTAAGTTGCACACTTTGCTTTGGGTCACATTAGCTTAGAGCGTTTTCTTACACAAAGCAAGTGGTAGACACTTTCGTATTCTTTCAATTCGCCTAATTAGGGATAGTTTAGTGTAGTTTTCAGTTCTATTCTCAACAGATAGGTGGTAATTGGAAAGGTTTTTTTTTTTAAATGCCTCAACGGGCTCAACTTTCGGGTGAACATAAGGCGAGGGCCTAACACAAGTTAAGCCCATTGTTGTTTGAAGCGCAAAATGGTTGTTGTTTACATACAATGCTCCGATTTTAAGTGTGTTTTTTTATTGCACTTTGGGGAAGGTTTTACAAATTGTATGAAACAATCTAAAAATGAAAATAAAAATAAAATCCTTTGAAAGTAATAGGTTTTCCTACGAAAAAGATTGCTCACCGTACAGAGGCAGTAAGACGTTTACAGTTTCATGCCAAAATTTGAACACCATACCCAAAAAGGACTCAGGCAAAGTGAAAAACTGAGTAGGTTCGGACTGCTCCTTGTAAATAGGATTTTTTCATCTTATAAAAACAGTTCTTCTTCGACCTTCTAGCAAGCTTATGTTTCATCGAATGAAAGCGTTCAATCGTTTTCGCTCATACGACTGAAAACGAAAGGAATTTTCGTTAGCGTAACTGATTGATTTGATTTTTGTGTTTTATGTTACTTTGAAAACCAATATTTTTTTAACATGGTGAAAGGAAAACAGCAATAGCTGTCGAAAATATTTATAAAACGAACAAAACGTTCGCTTTCGCATGATTTCTATAGTTTTTTGAAATGCGAAAGTGTCATTTGCTTTCAGTGTGACCAATTCAATAATTAAAATCATGCTAAAAGATGTGCTAAAAATCATGCTAAATATATTTTTTGAAATCAAAACCCGCTAAAAACCCCAAAAAAAAAATTAACAAAAAAGCTGTTTTTTCAGGAAAAATTTAATTATTGTATTTCAAAAAATAAAAATTAAATAAAAATCACTCGTGACCCTTACTATGTATTAAATACAAAAATATTTTAATTCAATTAAGTTCAGTCTCTGTTCGTTGAATAAAAATAAATAGTTATTATTATTATTAGCTGAATTCGATGAATGGCTGTGTTCAGTGTTCACTGTCAAATGAGAATTGTAGTGTTTTTTCAACAGAATACCACCCTAGTTTTTCCCTTAAAGCTTTTACTAAAGGACATGCGAATAACATAAAAATCTGTTTCGGTTCTTATGTACCTCTAGCCTCTTCAGTCTGGTGAGGGTAAGCTTTGCTGTATAATCTGAGCTGTCGGTGAAATGTGCTTCCATGCAAGAGAAGTAGCGACTTTCGAAGGCTGGGTAGTAGCGCAAATGACGTTCCACAGATTACAATTCTTGTTCGTTTTTGCAGAGGTCATTTATAGTATTCTTATTTTTAGTGGTTTAGTGTGCTAGACTGCTGAGCGATAGGAAAAAGCCGGAAAACCCCAAAATATATCTTAGGTTTTTTTTTATCACTGTGTCAAATCTCGCAAACGTCGCTAACAAACACCAGAGATTATAGTTCAATTCAGCCTTTTGTAGTCAGCTTAAAATTGTAGGTCCCTTTCACTCGTTCTGAAAATAAAAACTTGCACAAAACGAATGATTTCGTGAAGCTAGGCCTAGGGAACTATACCGACCTATTGCGCCAGCCGTGCATTTATTTTATTAAGAATTAGAACCAAGTTTCCAACTTTACTGTGACCAGCCCGCGAATTAAGGGCTTTAAAGATCTTTGAATGTTTAATATTGATTGTGTCTCATAAGCCATAGATTAAAGCACAACCACAAGTTATTTCCAATTTCACCTTGTTGATATGTGGTTCTAGATTAAGACTTTCACTGTTAATCAATGTCATGAAGATAATTTTCTATCCTATGCCCCTTTGAAGGCGGTCAGTCTCGACAAAAAAATGTCCTCTGTTGCCAATCTCATTTTTAGTTACGAATACCCTAGGACACAAACTCCTGTGCAACTTCTAGTCTAGTGGCTTGCGCAAGTTAATCTTAATTTAAATTTTAAGTTTTTATTTTTAATTTGACATAAACATTTATTTTCATTTTACATATTTTTGATTTTCAGATTTTTTAACGCCGCCGATAAAAAGTCAGACATTCCTCTTGACAAAATACCGTAAGACTTTTAATTTAATTTTTTTCATTATATTATTTTATATTTTATTTCTGTATTTAATTTATTTTATCAATGAATGGCGTTACCGTGTACAAAGAATGCACTTAACACGTTCGCCTCAAAGTCCTATTTTAAATGACATTTCACTTCACGATTGTCCTCATTGAATCCCAGAAATTGTATTATTGCACGCAATCCTTGTGTAAAGTAGTGGTAATATTTTTTCAACAGACAAACCAATCTGAGAGTACTTGTCGCCAACATACGAGTCTATAGAATATCCTGTCCATTGCAAACGACTTTGCCTGAGGTGAGTTTTGCTTTGGGCATGGATTCACATTCAATCCTTTGAGATGGCACTGCGCACACATGTGTGAAGCGAATTGTTCCATTAGTATTAGTAGGTGTCGAAGTGAATAAAGAGATATATAAATAAATAAAATTATTTTCATCAGAACGTTATTTGTTCTGGTTCGTATCGTAACATGTTGTGGAGGCGGCAGCAGCTGCAGGGAAATGGAAAGTTGTGGGCAATTCAAACGGATATGTTTTTCTAAAAGGGATAATACAATCCGTGTCATCCTTCCATTAAATCCGGAGAAATCTTCGGGTTTCCTGTCGACACCGACTTTGTTTGATATTACTGGAAGATATCCCACGGTGGAGGGTAACCATGTAAGTTATCGTCTCGAAACGATATGACCTTCTTTAGATCCTTTTTCCTATTGTAAGGTTAGGTTATTATACAGCCTTGGAAAGTGCTTGCGTGTCAGTTTTGTGGAATTTATTCATTCAGAAAATGGAAGGACATAGTTCTCGTTTGTGAGAACAGGTGCAGGAAGAGGTGGGACCTTTATCTAGACATGAGGGGAGGTTCACGAGAAAAACATACATAATAATTGCAATCGTATATCACCATTTAGATATAAGTGACACTCAACTGTTTTATAATGGCACTTGCTTTGATAGAGCTTATTGGATACTTTTGTTGAATTCGGTGCTAAGATAGATCTTCGTAAAATGATTACCGAATGATGCGGATGACCGCAAAATACCAATCCCAGACAAATGGAAAAGGCTGAATCAGTGCAATGTTTCAGCATTACTGACAATCTTTCTTAAAGCGGTTCTTTAAACGTAATTCGGATCGAAATCGTCAGTATCTTAGAACTAAGAAACCGGTTATCAACTTAGATCTTCGGTTGATGGACATTCAACCATCAAGGAGTGCAATTGGGCAGTCGCGCTTGTAGAACCTACCTCTACTTTTGACACAGTGTCAAGCTCACAGACTTGTCAATACGAACTGACTTTAACTTCGGCTTTAAATTTTCGGTACTGGATAGATGAACATGGGTGTAATGAATTTAATCAACATATAGCTCTAAAAGAAACGACAGAGCCGGTGACGGTGTCCGGACCTAAATTTGTACTCATTCAAAACCGAGGCTCACCCGGTGAAAAGAGTTTCAACGTAACCTTGCATTGCAGCGCCAATCTTCCTTTTTAGCCTCATCTTCCACTCCTGTATGTTTAACAGAACTCTCGCGATAAATGAAAAGTTGCTTCACTAAAAATTGTCGAAAACATTTTCTGAAATGTGACCAACAATCCAACCATTTCACATAGGGGGCTCCTATCTTATAGCATATATTCGTGCGAGTACGACTTTTGGACACCTTCTGGATGTGTTTTTGAATGCATTTTTAGACCCCATATTTGGGTCCGTTTTTGACGCTTTCTAAGACGGCCCTTTGAGACTGTTTTTTTTGGCTTTTTCAAGGACTTATTTTTATGAGTTTTTCAACCCGTTTTTGAACGAGTTTTCCACTCTTTTTGGGAGATATGTTTATAGACATGTTTTTGGGAATCTACTACGCGTATTTAGACCCTTTTCAAACGAATTTAGAAAATGGCCGCTCCACGTCAACCGAAATACTGCAAGATCGAGTTGCGAGTGATGGTGGATGGGCGGCCGGCGATGTCATTGATAGAATTTAATTTAATCACGAAAGGTTTTGCCGTCTGAATAATCGTCGACGCCACAGAGTGTATGTTTGTTGAGAAAAGCAGAAACTTTTGCTATTCCCAAAGAAAGATGTCGAAAGTGGTCAAGATTTCTACGGCCAGCGGTCCATATTTCTGAACAAGTTCACCAAACTGCTCATTTATCAAATCCACTGCTGCGGTCACCGCAGAAACAAGGCACCTTCAGACCTATGCCACTTAGATATGGAAACAAAAACCCAGCTATGGCGATCGCCATTTACAGTCACACGGTCTCTCCTCGTTTTTAAAGAGATATGGTTCGCAAAATTTCTATATGTCCATCCCATTTGTAATGTGTGTTATTTTCTACTTTATCTGACACTGGACAAAAAAGTTTCTACAACTTTGCATCGTTTCGTGTGGCCAAAACACAAATGAAACGTGTTACTGAAGACTTCCAATGATATATGCTACCACATGTCTGCCAACACACAGTGCGGTATGCCATGCCTACCCGAAACAGCCGAGAGGAGTTGCCGCTCCCCGTTCGACCCTTTTGATGGAATTTTGTCAGAATGCCAGAAATCAACAGCTGTCTGCAGTAATAAACTTTAACACCAATAACAAATATGTATTGGGATTGGGATGCAATTGGTGTCGAGGAGCGTTGCATTCAACAAAGAACTTGGCACTTGGCGTTGGCATACTGTGCAGTGTGCACTCGGGGGAAATGATAAATTGGAAGTGACTCTTGACAGTGTTCTGAGAAAGCTACTCATTTATGCTCGTCAATCTGGTCGTATGGTTAATTGAAATGCACTTTCGTTCTTCTGGCGATGGCGATAGCGAGTGGCGATCTTAGGTTAGGCATTGGTTTGTGGCTCTTATTATTTAAGGGTGCAACCAACATAGGTGTAACCGTTAGAGGTGGTAATGGGATAATTTAACTAACGATGATGTTGAATAACAATTATAGAAAGGCACCACAAATACCAATGATGACAAATGTACGCCGCCAGACAAGGTCGCTTGAACTAAAATCCTTCTGGGGGTCCAGTAAACCTTGTAGGTCGCCTTTCTAAATTATGCACATTTTCTGAGGCATTATTTTATACTGTCGGAAATCGACTAATTTACGTATATGCTAAAAATGCCATTGCATTTAGATGAGTTCCCCTTTACGACTGCTTAATTAACCACCTATCAGCAAAGGAATTAATCACAAAGCATTAGTGGAGAGCTTGAAAACGAATAAATTATCCTCTCGGCTAATATATTACCATCCACACACATGCCACATGCATACCCCCCCCTCTTTGCAGTTTCAATTAAATCAAAAGTCACGTAACATATTTCGCACACACTCACCAGCAACATAAAGCGAACAATAAAACAGAAAATTCTAGCAGAACTGGAAACAATTCCAAAGGATCGCGTGTATGGCTCATAAAAAAATAACTCCACAGACTTACCTTCCACATTATGAAACGGAAATTTGCGTACTGAACTCCCACAAAATGTCAATCACATCAGAAACGAAGCGTCAGCTATCGCTCAATCTGGACGCCACCGGCCGGCGGCTATCCAATTTGGCGATATCCTTTTCCAGGTCAGCGATATATGGATCTCATACTCCTGCAATTGAGGTTATTCGTCCCGAAAATATCTGCGAAAATGTTCTCAGAATTCGGATTGGCCATGAAAATGAACACACACCAACTTCCCACAGTCCTACCTCCAATATACCGATTTGCAGTTGACAGGACGTTATGTTGCGAACGCCACGCGGGTATGTATATAAATCTGCAATTAATCTGTCTGTCTCATGAGTCATCTGATTTCCCGACTTGTCAGCCCGTCTAGTGAATGGACTACTCATATTGTGATTTAGTTTCCAGTCGATGGTATAAGAGCCCAATACCTACTTTAACTAAGGATGTGTAACGTGTAAGCGCCTGAGAATATGTGGGAGAATAGGTGAATAATTTTCACTCGTATTTTGATGATTGTTCTGATTGCGTGTCTAGCTGGTTCAATTGTACATGATCTGTGCTGAGAGCCTCATATTTCACAAACATTACTCACGTAAGCATATTTTAGATTTGCACGCAGCTGAAGGATATTTAGTGGGCCCTGGTTCGCGTGAAACTGGCAGCTATGTCAAATCTTTTGATGATAATATCGTCACCTGAGTGCAAGAACCAGATAACTCCATTTTTTTAATTTTTGAGATATCTGGGTTTTCCGCTTCGTTGAATCGATTTGCTTTAACTGTAATAAACAGATAACTAGTTTTTCGGACTTGCTGCCATCTACTGGGCTATGAAAAAAACAGACTACTAGAACAATCGATGAAAATTCAGTGCAAGAAGTAGATATCTTCAGATAGCTCTTTTTTGCATGATTTTATGTGTCGATCTGGCGTGCAATAAGTAGATAACTCATATATTTGAACTTCAACATGCCATAATCAAGTGTTCTCTGCATTTCCCGTTAGTTGTACCAGCCTTAACTGTTTGACCCATTCCATGTTTGGTTTTACTTGCGTTTGTTTTAGTACTGTTTCGAGACTTTGAATTTTCGGTTTGTAAGTGTTAAGGTGCGATTAAAATGATCTCAAGGGGACAAAAGCTTGTTAAACTTGCATTACAAAAGAATGTAGATAAAGATAGTAAGTACAAATGAATTATACCAGAATTGTGCTTAGATTATAGCCCTGTTTTACAGAGGCGAATATTTCAAACTCGCTAGATGAAAAACATGAGCAGGAGTGCGTCTTTGAAAAAATGATGGATATTGCTGGTGATGTAGCGGTGGAATCAAGTTCTAACGAAGGTGTAATTGTAACAGGTGAGACGAAGTGCAATAACAAATGGTTCGATTGACTAACTAAATATTGGTTCCCTCTTGTTTTTGAAGGTGTGTTAGATGTTCAAGATGTGGCTCCTGAACAAGAGGTGGAGCTTAATCTAGATGAGGATGATTTTTCACCAGATGAATCGGAATACCACCCGGATACAAGTGGAAGTAGTTCATCTTCTGACATGGACGATAATAACAGGTTAACTGGCATGCAAGAGTTCCCTCAAGTAACATCCAAACCGCGGAGGAAGAAAAGGCAGATTAACCAATGGCAAAGAAATGTAAGAAAACAAAGAAGACTCAATGGAGAAGACTACGTTTCCACTAATGGTAGGACCATACCTGCTGCTTCCATGGAGGCGGCTTGCAATGTTAGCTGCAGGTTTAAGTGCTCGTCAGCAATTTCCGAACAAGATCGCAATTCTATTTTCAAAGCCTACTACAAATTGGGAGATTACTCGCGTCAGAGGGATTTTATCAACGCAAACACTGAACAGCTAACAAAGAGAATAACAACCACTGTGAACATTTCTAAAAGACAATTTTCAGTGAAGTACTTTCTTCCTGTAAATAAGAACAAAATTAAGGTATGCAGGACAATGTTTCTAAATACATTAGGCATAAAAAAGGGGTAATCGAATACGCTAGGCAAAAGAGGTCGAGTGAAAATTTAGCACCGTCCGATGGAAGAGGAAAAGGAAGAAGTACGACACTCAATCCGCTTTTAATTGAAAGAATTAAGAAGCATATCATGAGCTTTCCTTGCGTACCGTCACATTACTGTCGAGAAGGGACTGCCCGAAAGTATTTGGACTCTTCTTTAAATCTTGCTACAATGTACAGGATGTACCAGCAACATTGTGAAGAAGTAAACCTGCCATCCGCAAAACTCTCAATGTATAGAAAGCTTTTTAATGACAACTTCAATTTAGGATTTCACAGTCCAAAGAAAGATCAATGTAGACTGTGTGTTGCATTTGAAAACAACTCTTATAAGACGGAAATCGACGTAAATGAGCATGAGGTCCATATCAAAAAAAAAGAGGAGGCTCGAAATGATAAGAAAAAAGATAAGGAAGAAGCAGCAAAAAGTGGAAACAAGATTGTCAGCTGCAACTTTGATTTGCAGCAGGTTTTGCTTTGCCCTTGTGACCCGACAAACAATGCACTTTTTTATAAGCGTAGACTAGCAACATACAATTTCACAGTTTATGATGTAACATCAAAGCAAGGAAACTGCTATATCTGGCACGAGGGACAAGGTGGAAGAGGAAGCTGCGAGGTGGCGAGTCTCCTCTTTCATTATTTCAAATCTCTCCCAGAAGAAGTTGAAGAAGTAAGGTGCTTTAGCGATCGATGTGGTGGGCAAAATTTAAACCAATATGTGTTCGCTATGTGTATGTACGCAGTGCAAGCAATTGCAAATTTAAAAACAATACACATAAAATTTATGGTGTCGGGGCACAGTGAAATGGAATGCGATTCCATGCACTCAGCGATCGGGACGGAATCAAGGCGCGTTGGAAAGGCTTTTTGGCCAGGAGACTGGAAAACCATAGCTCGTGGGTCAAGAAAAAACGGACATAAGCCCTATATCGTCCACGATATAAGCCCTGAAAATATAATTGATTGGAAAAGGTTTGTTAACGAATACCTCACTATCAGGAAAGCAGACACATCCAAAGAAACCGTGCTTATGCAGAAAATGTGTTGGTTTAAGTTCAAAAAAGAAAGCCGATATAGATATGAATGCAAGAAATCGTTCAATAATGAAACTTTTAGAACTGTTGATTGCTCAAAGAGGGTCTCAAGAAGTCAATTGGTTGCCAACATAAAGCTCCACATGTGTTACCCGGAAGGGCACCCTATTACAAGTGCTAAGTACAAAGACCTGATGTCTCTTTTTTTAATGAAGCCTCCAGCAATGAGTCTTGACTATTTTGACTTTTACAGCAATTTACCGAATGGTAAAGCTGAGGAAAACGACTAAAAGCAGTAAATTTGAGAATGAACAACTTTCTGTAACTTTTAAATTTAAATAAAAACGAATTCTATCCAACAAAATTTGATTTTTAGTTAACATTTTTCAAAAATTTAGGTACAGGTTCCAAATAAACATCAAAATTAAATTGTTTTCTATTAATAATGAAAATAATGAAGCAAACAAACAAAATAATATCACTACGAATAAGTAGTTAAATGAATTTTTAAGATTTTATCCATTAAAAATAGTTAGTGCAAGAAGTGGATAACTGCCTAATTTTTTATAAAACTATTTTTTTCTCAAAATTAACTTAATGAAAAAATCAATGGATTTCAAATTTCTATACTTTACTTAAGCCAGTAGCGCTGAAAAAAATATAGTGTTGTTCTGTCAGTATTTTAAAGAAAAAAAAGGGTCTGACCTACAGGTAAATAAGTTTTTTGCAATTTTCTCAAAACTACGAAAACCAAGTTAGCTTCTTCTTGCATTCAGGTGACGATATGTGTCAATACTGAGGTACAATATAAAAACAGTATACGGATATTGTGTGTGGAGGATATTTTCATTTTTACGCGTTCACATAGGTAGGGACATGAATCTGATACTTTTATTTAGAAAAACTTTTGACTGGAAAGCCGTTTTCGAGGATAGGTCCTTGAAAACATTTAAATTTTTCAAATATTTCCATAATAACTTGTGGCTTTTGCTAATGATCCGTAGCAAGAATAGCAAATGCTACGGGCCCCGCGCAACGTCTAACATTAATGAATATTGAATCAGATTTACTTAGAGAATCGATATGAATAGTATTATTTATTAATTTGCCAAAATTAAAACCAGAAAACTTGTTTGTTTTATTTAATATCATAAACTTGATAACAATAATGCAATCCAAGAGCCCCTTGATTGAATTTTCTACAGGCCCGGCGCTGGCTTAATCCGGCACTGATGATCGGCCTTGAGGTATGATCCACTGGGATTATTCATGTGTGGCTCAGTGTGACAACTAAAGAAGGGGTCTCTGTGTCGAAACAAGAACTAAGGCTAAGTTAGTTCCTAAAAAACTTTCAACCCGTTTGGTTTTGTCTTTTGTGGCCTCCTATCCGTCTCAAAAAAAAAGCTTCACCCTTGCGAACGCTTAAGAAGCTGGGGCTATAGGGTTATAAATAGCTCTTATGCCAACTGAACATTTATTTAAGCGTTTTAACAAAGCCAATGAAGGTATAGTAGAAAACTTAACATACTAAAGTCCTCTGTGGTCCCTCACTCAAATGTCGGCTTGTTATGTTCCATCGACTTTATCGCAACTAACTAAAGACGTAGAACGTCGGAAAGGTAAAAAAAAAATTCCGTAAACACCAATACGCAAGGGTACGCCCTACACACAGCTCCAAAGTTAGTGTTGAGTGTTGACATATGCAGCATTTCATATAAAGCACATCACAATTTGATTCATTCCAGAATCTTCTATGCTTGGTTGATTGGATAATAGCCAGAAGGAGTAGTCCTGGGGATATATACCTCACGCGTTACCTGTATCCTCTTACAGTCGCCTAAGGAGTTGAAGTTTCGATGCATGTTGTTAAATAATGTAAAAAAAAATACTCAAACTATCGATTAAGCTTGTCATCATAATCCGGGAAAGGTGGATTAAGTTTCCACCTGTTTGTGAGTTTGGGCTAATAAACACTGCAATAGGCGACCCTGCTTGTGGCTAAGTTTTAAGTTCGGTGTTTGAGGCAATAAAGTGTTGATGTTGTCATGAGACAACGCTTAAAGTCCCAGCCTTCAATCTCGACTTTCTGAAGCTGGTTGAATACTAGAGGTACCACATCAGAAGAAGCTTTCTAAAAAAATATTGCAACCTAAAAGTCATTGAATGTGCTCTATTTTGATGTTCAAAGGGCGTGCCAACATTTGAGTTTGACATTTCATCATCGCACAATCAAAAAGTGTCTTTGCAAATTTAGAATTATGGGAAGGAATATTATGATGCAGTTGCTCCAGCTTGAAGGATGTTTCCTCTTCTGCTACTCTGGCAACTGTGGTGTTAAAAAAGTAAATTGGGTGCTCAAGCAAGCATTCTGCAATTGCCCATGTGTACCTGATTTTTATTCGGCTATGCCGCGTCATTTGCTTAAAGTTTTGAGTCCCAAAATGGATCCAAGACATCATTTAACTGCAGCGGTTAGGTTTGGTATTAACTACGATTGGTGAAGTGAGACGATGATTTCAAATGTATTGTCAGTTTTTCTGTATCAACTCTAGTTTTGATACTCACCGCACAGAAATATTTAATTATAAAAAAACCTACAAACTTTGGAATTTTCTTTTAAATGGTTCTCTACGATTCTTGAATGAAGAAGTGCTACTTCGAATAGTCTAGCGAAAATCAGCCATCATGTATGCATCCCAGCGTCCTTGGAATCGTTCCTCCATAGTCTGAATATCTTGGTGGAATTCTTCGCTTCACTCAAACCATCTTTGGATGAAAACGTACTTTGATGATCATTTTGCATTCAAGTCGCTGGAATTGAACCAACACCTTTTCAAAGTCCTCAACGTAATCATCATTCTTATTGCCTAAGAAATTTTAAATAATCCAAACAAATGCACGAATCCCATGCATTTTTATCAGCTTCTGACATTGAACTGCTAAAAGGATCATTCAAAAATTTGTTTATGTGCCGTTAAATAGGAATGCCCGCTTTAAGCTAGACTTAAATTCTGAACAGCATGTAGCTGTATCTTAAAAATGTTTGCTGCTTGAAAAAAAACTGAGAGTGGATTCGCAATCAGTGAACTCGAATAAGTACGAGTAGGTAAACAAACGTTAAAATATTTCATATGCAAAACAAATAAAATAAAATTTGTTGTGCTGTGAATTGATCCTTTATTGGGTGTTGGTTTTAATTATTGCCCACTCAGTGATTGTTCCTCTATTTTATGCAATCGATTCTCAACATCACATGACTCACCTCAAAAATGTAAATCGCTTTCGCGCAACTATGTGCCATAAAATTTAAATTATCGCACCCCTCATCATGACACTATTCAAATAAGAGCACCCTTAAAAGTGTAAGAATGTGTATACTGATTAACATTAACACTCACTCATCCGCTGTGCGCACCGACACGTTAAGGGTAATTTCAATCAATAGACCACTGAATGCCCACTTCCTTAAGCAGATAAATCGAATCAGGTCCGCAACCACCACAACTTGCGTCGTGGTGTCTTTGGTTTCCCTCTCAAGGCGCAGTTATAAATAGCTCTATCAGACTGACCCAAGACAAAATCGTCGTGCAACTTCTTCACTCTGATTGGATGCACACAGTGGGCAACACACTGTTTCACAACTTATCAAAGGACTATGGTGTCTGGCGAGGCTAAGCAGGCTTTCAAGCGACAATGTATACACGATACACCAGACGACAAACACAGCAAGTGGAAATTTAAACAAGACCAATGCACAATAATATTGCTAAACAAGGTCTATGCTGTTCGCACGGTTGGTGCATTTAATGCCAATAAATTTCCTTCCCATTGTGGCTTCCGTTTGGCCGCTGGTACGGGCACTGTTGGCGCACGAACCCATCTTTTGCAAATAACTTTACATTTAACTGGAATTTCTGTGTATATCGGAGGGGTATGGCTAAAACTGTTGCGCTGCTGCTTGGGTAGAGGTTGAAAAGTTTTCACCCTTAACAGAGGAAGGTGCATGGAGTTGTCGTCGTCTACATCGCATTCCTGGAATTGTCTTCTCTTTCTTTGCTTATCGAAATTAATGTGCAAAAGGAAGATTAATTCGGAGTAATCGGAATTGGGGAAATATTTAATGTCCTCTATTGTGTTCGGCTTAGGGAAGGTTTGCAATAAATTAATTTATAAATGGTTTTGCTGGAAGTTGTATGGAGAAGCGGTTTCCGGTGGAGCTGCAAATTGCTGTCAAATATGAATTAAACAAAAACAAATTTTAATGTCCCAAAGTTTCATTCGCGCTAAAAAAACGTTTTCCCATAGCAAGGAAAAATAAAACACTCTCCAGCCATATCGCTTTCACTCTTACTATTGACGACCTCGATTACATACACTGAGAAAAGTTACTCAATCAATTGTTTAAGGTCGAGCTTTATAGATGAGTGAACAATATTCAAAACCGGGTCTAAACGGAGATTATTGGTAAGAAGAAGTGGCTCCGGTCAAAATTTCCTTTGAATGCGCTGGATTTTGCGACATTGGATATGTGATCCTGTCATATGAATACCTGGCCGGTTGGTTGTACATTTTGTTGGACAAACATTTTGGCTATCAACGTGAAAATTGAATGGATCATTCTGGCTGAGGTATTTTTTTTTTAATTCTTAGCACTGACCATATGAATCTACTGCTGTATTTCAATCCTCTTCAGGCTTCTGTTCTGGCCTAATGTCCTTCGGACACGCCCTTGAACATTACATCTGCAGTTGCAGCCCTGAATTGGTTGGACTGTCCGCATCTTGTGCCTTAACTCTTTCGCCTTCCGTCCAAGAAGTCAATTTGCCTTTTTTTCCTCTATGGAGATTGCAGACGAGCTGTCACAGTAGTTCTGCTTTTGGTCTGCCCTATTTATTTGTAGGCGTCATTTTGGGATGTTTATGACACTCTTTGTACTCATCGTCGAACATGGGGCCTACATAAAAGTTGTCTAGTAAAACGCAGCGTGGGAATTTTTTATGTCAAGTTGACAGCCGTTGCCCTGGTAACTCATATTCTCCGAGTCTTCCTTCCCAGGTCGAAAAGTTCAGACATAAAAGAAGCATATCATCAATCATCATCATAAAGTAGGTTGATGGTTATATGACAGGGACACCCTTAAGTTCCCTTGTATATTTTGAGGTGTGCTAACAGTGAAGAGGTTCGTCAAATCCTCGGTGCATATCTGGAGAAGTAGCTCCGGACTTCATACAACCAAACCAAACCTACTATTTTCGAAGCTGCCATGTAGATAACGTTGAGAGCAATCATTCAAATTGGGAAAACAAAGGTCCAAACTGTAACCATACACATTCAACAGCCGGACAGCTAGATAGACTATAGGTATAGAAACTAACATTAACTTTCAACGGTCCTGTGTGCGGGGAGGGCAAAAAGGGAAGACAAAATACAACCGGAAACTCTACATTGAGCGAATGGACAATAATGCTCCAGCTAAGAGAATCTTCGAGTCCCAGAGCTCTTGGATGACTCGAAGCATCTCGAATCCAGGATCGCAGAGGATGAAGGCTGCAGTGTCTCAGGCAGAGACTCTTCTTCTTCACGGATCGGAAGCCCGTTAGGTAAGTAAGTAAGTAACTTTTAATGCAAAACGATGTGCAGCACTCAGACACAATCCACGTTCCTCTGGCGCTTTTTCATAACGGTCGTGTTTCAAATTTTCAAAAATTAATAATAATTTAATGCCAACACAAAAAAAAAAACAACTCCGAACGCCTCCGTGCTCCGCTAGGCTATATTTAATAAATGAAATTTCTAGCTCACATTTCATCGCACCCTAATAAATTGTGCTGGGTATACCTACGCGCTGCTGCTGCCTCAATTCCGAAGTCTTCACCCATCCTAAGTGGAGCTCTAAAAATTAATTAGTCGAGAGTGTTTATTAAATCATCTGAATTGTGTCTGTTGAGCCTGGGAAAATGCTTCTGGCTTCCCGCGCGCCTTTGGGCTATTTTTAAACACCGTTATTAAAAAAAAATAACGTCACACAGAAACAAGGAATGTATAGGCTTAAATCCAAACGGCACAGAGTGTGTATGGCACATACACCTTATACACTCTGACCTTTATCATCCTTGCACCTTGTGGTTAAGTGATTTATGGAGCAACAAATGTGATAAAACGCTGCCAGGATACATTTTATTGGGTCTGAGAAGATAATTGCCGATTTTTTTATAGCTTGCCATTGATCATTCTCAAGGGATGTGTATTTTATGGGGCTTTTGTTTGTCATAAACGAGGTTTTTGTTGGATTTTAAGAAAGGTTAATCATTTCGCTTTTACCTTTTCGGGGCACGCCCCATTGAGTTTCGATTGGCTTCTATTAGAAGGGGTTTTCTGTGGATGAAATTCGGGTCGGCTCTTAAACGATGGTATCCTTCTGTTTTAAGCAGTCAGAGGTCAGCAAAATTTAAGACAAATGAGAGGGGATGGGCATCTTAAAGTAGTCAGGCGATCAATTTAAAGGGATGTGCTGTTTCAAGGAGGTATTCAACAACACAACCGAGCCAATTTGCATTCGAATTGAGTCAGTTGTATTTTAATTTTGAATTTTTCATCTGACTTAGGTCAAGCGGTCATGTAAAAGTTAGGAAATGCCGAAAGTCATTTATTCGAAAGAGCTTCAGCTAATCCCAGTGCCAAAAAAAGCTGCTGGATTTGTAGATATGGTATGAGGTGATATAGTAAAGACCAAAAAAGGAACAACTTTTGTTTTTATTTCCCTATTAAGATTGATTGTATTTAGTAATTTTATAGGACCATGATAAGAGGGTCGAACTTATACCTCTGCACGACTGGTTACTGGATAAATATTTTTAATAATATTTTTAGAGCGCCGAGACAACATTAAGCTTTCTATTTAAGGTCTATATTTTCTATCAAAATTACATTTTGCGTGAATTGTGGAACACCCTGCAGAACGAAAATACTGGACTTAGATCTTTCAAAATCAAAGTTCAGAAGACTCGTACTATAATGAGCATTTTAATAAAACGATAATAAATTTGAATATAAAAATATTACAGAAAAAGTTTAATAAATTGAAAATATTGAAAACTGATTTTTTTTGTTTGTATTGCATAGACCTGTAATACTGTAAAGTTTTTAAAAACCACTTCCATATTTTTAACCGTAGAGCCTTGTTCCGACATGTTGCTTAGTTCTTTGTGTTTTTTTTTTGGGGATTAATTATCCATCAATTAAAAGTCATTCAGCTCAATAAAACGCACGGAAAAATTGTTAAATAGTATTCGCATGAAAAGAGGGTGTAACAGTGCTTGCAAAGAGAATGCGCCGTACTAATAACAAATTTTATTCTCGACTTTAAATTTGCAAAAGGTCACAATTCCGAAATTTGTATGAAACATATAGCCAATATGAACTACCAACAATTTGAGTCGAAACTAAAAATGTTTTGACAAGGCCAAATGTATATACGTATACTCGAACCAATACCAACAGTCAACAGTAGGCGTACGAACCACAATTCATGTAAATTTTCGCCAAAAATCCATTCCTGGCTTTTGGCCTATAGCTGGCGCTTACCAAATATCATTCGCAATGCACAAACACGGTCGACAAATATCGGTCGGCGCAACTTCTTTCTGGCTTCCGAAAACCTCGAAAGCCCCGAAAACCAACATCAAATGACGACACTGTGCGTGTTGATTGCACTGGTGGTTTGGAAATCACTTGAATATCCTCTGGCCTCTGCCAGAAGCTGAAAATACCATCGTGCTATAAATTATTCTCCTGCATGCTGGGGAATTGAAAACACCGTACAGGCACTTATGCCCGTGCTCCGGCAAATAGCACATTTTCCATTATCTAGCGAATAAACTTAATCGCGTGATTACTACCACCCAACGAATGTGTCATTCACCCGCTTGTAGCGGAGTCTTCAGCCAGGTCGTCCTTTGCCTACGTGGTGTGCTTTCAACCAAAAAAAAGAAACACCCGCGCCGACTACTTTCGATCGCATCCCATATACACATCCAGCCCGCCACTATCTGTGCATCTATATGTATCTTTTCCGGCATCTGGTTGTTTATTTTTAAAAAGGCACAACTCCAAACGAATGTGTGTGTAAGTACAGCGCAGATTTCCCTTAATTATGAGTCAAACACACGAACAAAGTACACACACCCACTCAAGATCAATAGAGCTCCAATAACACTCTCCGGCGGGCTCATTCCGACGGATGTTATTGCATGCAACTGTGCCATTACATGAAACAATGGAGCTGAACCCAGCGTTGATTCACTTCGCCATCTACGCCGTGGCGCATCGGTCGGCTGATGTGGGAGGCAATGGGGAACACGTTACGGATAGTGGGTGCTTAATAGTACTTACATTTGGTAAAAGCAGATTGCTTGCGAAACGGTTTCGCAAAATGCATTTCGGACGAAGGACTATGCAGCAGGTGTGCCCAGGGTGTACAAGTACGTTTCTTCCATCGTATATAGAAGAAGATGAATAGTGGAATCACTTGACATAATAGAAGAGTAATGGGCTCGAGTTACGTAGAAGAATGCGTTCAACAGCTAGTGGAAATATCCGCAATTGTCGCTTTTTACCGCCACCATCTATCATGGCGAGTGGTGATAGTCGTGCAGCAGCAGGTAATCAATCATAGGTGCCCGTGGTGGCGGTGCTCAAAGCGTGAAATAGCATCTATTAAAGATGTATTACGATTGATTGATGGGGGCTATGCGATACGCCCCACTTGGATGGGGTCTTTTGATAAGCAGGAAGCAAGTGATTGCGTTGAAATGGGTTGTCTGTCAGTTTTTACGACCATTTATATGAGATTGACTTATGGCCATCTAATGTAAACAAGTGTTTATGACCTGCGATATGTGTGCTCTATATATGCGGGGAGAGATGGTCATTAGTCAGGGGAGGATTTAACCCGTTGTGTAACATTTTATTGCACCTAAGTCAAAAAACTGTCGATGGGGCGACATATTTTGGTTCGTCGATAGAAACTTTTTAAAATCAATCAAATGCTGTCAAGAAGAAGGAACACCTGTCGATTGGACGTCACAAAAGACAACTGCAGCTTTGGGGTACTAATTCACTTGAACCCATGAGCTTGTTAGTTTCGTAAAATCCTTTTAAGAATTTAATCTCTAACAGTCTCCCAACCCGTTGTTTTGACAGAACTAAGCATCCCTTGCAATAAGGGCCTATTCATAGAATGTATTCAACTGACAGATGGATATAACATACAAGCAACGGATATGCAGGGTACCGCAGGTAAAGTAGTTTAACACTTTCTACTTTTGTGTCGGTTGAGCAACACGGATGCCAGGTTCCCTTTTTAAAGAGGCTTTGAACTCAATTTTTAACCCGTTGAATGCGTTTTCCGACACGTTTTTGGAAGAGTTTTTTTAAGGGTTTTTCTTTATAAGTTTTTGACGGATATTTTGATGCGTTTTTGTAGGTTTTTATTTTTTTGATTCGTTTTGGGCCTGTTTTTCTATGACTTTTTAGATGCGTTTTTGAAGTGTTTAGGACGGGTTTCTGAACCTGGTTAGTGTTTTTTTTTACGCGTTTGTAGCTATATTCTTTACTGTTTTTTGTTTTATGCATTTTTTTTTCTATTTTTTGGGCGGTTTTGACGCGTTTTAGGATGGTTCCCAGACCTGTTTAATGCATTTTTGGCGCGTTTGTAGCTGCTTTCTTCGACGGGATTTTCAATAGGTGTTTTGATGCATTTTAGACGAGTTTCTGGGCCTATAAAGTGCGTGCTTTGAGGCACTTTTTCAGACGCATTGGATGTGTGCTTTAGTGCGTTTGTAGGGGGGGTTTTTTACTAGTTTTTGGTTTTTACCCGTTTTCGAAGGGTTTTCCAATGCATTTCGTTTTGGGCTAGTCAAAAAACTCATTATAACTTACCGTGTTAAAAAAACATCCGTTTATAAAAAAAAGTCCAACGATTTAAAAGGTTGTCGTTCCAAACAACCCTCTTTCCCATTTAATCTTTGCAAATTTGTCTCTGGTCGCCATACAGTTCGCAGTCGATTTCTCGTGAAGCACCTGTGAAAAACTTTTCAGTTTAAACGGTCGTTGCTCTCTGAAATTTATTGTATGCTATAAGCCCAGTCATATACAAATGGATTACTATTTAAATTTTTAAATAAATTGTTTATTCCATCACTTGATGGGCCCCTTATTTTTTTGTATATATGTATACCTATAGTTTCGCATGGTCATAAATACCCCCAAAATCAGAGATCCAAGATTGAGTTAAAGTAGTTGACATATGAAATCGAAATATCCGGAAGCAATTTAAACCCCAATAGATCTTACGTCGCACAAATAGACGTGTCTGGTGTCTCCCTCAAGCTGGGTAAACGATAAGGGCCAAGTCAAAGCTGTCACCCAAAACGACTAGTCATAGTCAACAATCAATACCTCCTGGAAAAACAAATAGATGCACTGACACCGACGACTTCAGTATTAAATGTAAGCACCTTGCTACGTTTGCTTACTGTAACAAATCTATTGAAAGCGAAAGTCGCAAAGAGAACTCGATCGACTTTCTTTTACGTAAGGCACAACGCGGATGGTGTTGCTGTGTGTTTCGATTTACCTTTTAAATTGATTTTGCTGAAATTGTCATCGACCTAACTTGTTTGTGTAGGTGCTTTCCAGTAAATTCGCACGTATGGTGTGTAGGGTTAGGTAGTTCTATTTGCAACGAGTCCATTTAGGTGGCCAAAAGAAACTGAATTCATGGCCTTTGCTTTTGCATATGGTAGGTACTTGAAAAAAAAGCAAAATATTTAAAGTGCACACGTTGTAGTGCATGTTGTTTGCTTTTGTTAATTGCATCATTTTAATTAAGGCACACGTGCGGTTAGAAGCGAGTTAGAACTTGTTACAAAACCATGACCGGAGGGTTGTTTATGAACCTTCGTAGATAATAATGTTGCATGCGAGGAAGTGAAAGCTCAGATTGAATTGCGGTTTATTAAAATCCGTGATAGCTTGGACTTTAAAATGGAAGGTCCTGGGGCAGCAATTCAAAAATCCATTATATGGGACATCTTACAGCAGCTCATAAGGTTTGTGATTTCATATTTTCTTCTTAAATCGAGCTACCTTACACAGAAGAGGAAACAAGTCAAAGAACTTTTCTGTCTAAAAGTACTTGCTCTCTCTCTTCCTGCCTTACAAGACGACGCCCCAAAGCAATAGCTCTCAAAGCCAGAGGTCTTCATCTATCTGTTTTGGCAAACCAAAGAAGTAGCGGTTTCCCGGGGGTAGCTCTAGCTGGATATTCACTGTAGGCTCTAGGGTGACAGGGCATCTCTCTGTCGAAAACGAGTGCATTTAGCTATGCAATGGCAATACACAATACACAATTTTGAAATCGCTCGACACATGCGTTTTGTGACTGGTTTTCGACTTTTTTTTTTCATCTGTAGCTCTTTTGATTGTCCTATAATGATGCCCACTACTGCAAATGCTACTTAAAGGGATCTGGCCTTCTTCTGAAACCTCGGTAGCGTCAAAAGTGAAAGTTTGCCTGATGAATCACAAGCCTTGGGACCTATTTAAATGAATTTGAAGAGTTGCTGCTAAATAGTTTAAGAAAAAGAAGATTCCAGGGACCTACCAAAATGCAGTAAGCAACAACCTAAATGTCCTCGTTTGTAATACATTCCTCTCTGTTGAATTCCATGAACAATTGATGCAAGGGGTGAACGATTTTTAAATTGACAGTTGAATCGAATTGCAGATTCACTCCATGACAGGGCAAAACCAACAACCTATATCTTTCCAAGGAAAAATAAGAACTTGTGTGATTCAAGCTGGATGTCATTGCATGCAAATTCTTTGTCAACAAGTCGCTCTCAAACAGATCGAGTATCTAAAACTTTCCCAAAAACTCGCAACCAAAATTCTAAGGAATCGCTTCTCAATTTAAGTGTTTTTATATTCTTCGCTTCCGCATTCAAAAACCCATTAAAGATGTCGCCCTCTACTATATTTAAACATTCAAATCTGATATCACAGTCGGTACAGGCAGTGGGTAATGAAAGGTATTGTCACACAAGAGGTCTCTGTTTTTAAATCACATACAGTTTTAGATCAAATGCTCGCAATGAATTCGTATCAAAATTTAGTACAAATGTGGGAGTGTGTAGCTCCATCTTACTGGAACCGCGTGTTGTTCGAAGCACTGGTTTTGTCCACTGTCACGCGAGCTCTTTCCTCATTTTCTGACAAAAAAGAACTGATGCCACCAGCTATAGGACTGTCCCAAACAATTGAGTCTTATAAGCCCTCACGAACTCATTGGTCCAAGTGGGTCTCGAAGAAAGACATGACTAGTTGCTTAGAAGATACCGATTTTCAAGGTAGGTTTAACTTGTACTAAAGCGTTCTTCTAGTGAAAGTCTATTCATGATTATTTAACAGAAAACACGGAACACAAATGCCATAAAACTGCTAAAAACATGAGCTCCGCTTGAAAGTTATGCCCTTTCAGAGATCTACAAGTCCAAAATACTCCCAAAAGTAGGCGATTCCTTTTCCATTTGTGTCTCCCTGATAACTAAGGTTATTTTGAGGAGGATATTGCTTTGAACCTAGCACAGCAGACGGGATATTCCGGTACCAGTAACCAAATTCCAGGATGTATGAGCTGTAATCGTTCAATAAACGGTTCACCTGCCACTATCACACCACAGATTATTAGCAGCTCAAGTAAGGTAGCTGCCATTTGGGCTGTTGATTAATGCATTCAGTTTAGTGAACTCATTAGCCGTACGTACTGTGTCAAAAGCCAGACCACCCATCTAACCGACTACATCTAAGACATTGAATGGCAAGCTCTTTCAGAGAATTCTCAGAACGACGCTTATCTACACTTCTTAGGTGCTTGATTTTGTGAGCCCCGACATACTTTAAGGACTTTTTCTGAAATCGGATCACAGTAGTTGCCATTCGTTAGTCCGAAAACAAAAAGATTCTCCTTTCATCATGTTTCATTTAAGTACACAGTCCTCATCCCCTGCTTATCTTTGCTCATCTACAAAACCAACTTAATCCATCTTTCCATTTAATAACAGTCCACAATAACGCGTCGTAAATTTAAACTCTTCACACATTTTACTTCAACCTACCCCATCTAAATGGGAAAAAATCCATTTACTCTCCATGGCCATGGAGTATATTAAATTCTGCGGCAACGTTCAACAAACTTCCCGGGCAGCAAGTCTCGGCACTTACTAAACGAGCATCACAGTGTAATTTATATTTCATGACAGCATGTAGGTAAATAGTCGTACTTCTTTGTAATTCCCTAGTTTACTACACCACGACTTGGTTTATCCCCCACAAGAGATTTGGCTCGGCACCAGAGTGAACGGACAAAAATGCACTCTACTTCCCGGGAAATGATTAACACCTCAAAATCCAGCCGTCAGACTTAAGCTGAGTTTGCCAACAATTACAATTCCGGTTCGGACGTTTGTGGCAACGAAAATTAATTTCAATGCTGCATTCGCTGCGTATATAGGGAAACATGAGGGAGGGTTATTCTTTTCGTCGGATGTTCTTGCTGTATCGGTCGATACCGAAATGTGTCCAGCACTTTCAGAATGCGACGTCTTAGAGCTTTTCTATTGCCAGTATTATTGGCATTTTGTTAATTAGTGCAGTTTACTGTTTATTCTGTCGCGTGCAGTTCAATCGTGTGAGCAACAAATAAGCATTTGGAACAAGAAATAAGTGAATCAAGTAGAAAATTATGAATTATCCTTGGTGGAGGACATCAATAAGCGTTTTGCCGGTCTTAGCATGAGAGAAAATCTCTTGGATTGGTTGCTGGGGTAATTAAATAATTTCTGTGGTGGTTAAAAAAATTGATTTCATATTTTCTTTATGTGGTTATGTGTTATTCGTGTTTCTCTAAAGCGTGAATATCTCTTATTCCCACTCAATGTTTTGTTGTTCGAAAATAACTTCAGTTAAATACTTATGCCTTTGTATGTGTTTGTAAAACTGTGTTTCCTTCATTTGTCCATTTCCTACTTATTACACAAAAGAATTGTTTAACTTTTTAAGTCGGCTAACTAAATCGAGTTCTGATCTAGATCAACGTTTCTAAAACAAGGAATCAATATAATTAAAGCGGGAAAGATATTTTTTTATACCTGGAATTTATTTTTCTTTTTTATTACGTTTTTGAAAATATTTTTAATTTTCATATTTCGTGTCAGTCTTTTAAAAATTTTATTATGAAATAATACCCCAAATTTGGGGCCTTATTTCATTGGGGCCTTATTTCTTGCAGCCGGTAAAAGCTAGGGCTAGTCCTTTTTATGATTTTCTTTAAAGGGAAAATATAAGATGGGTGCATCAATCAGTACCATAATCGAGAAGAAAAAACGCTCTGTATGAAACGACACGATTGGACACCGAAATTTATGAAATCGTGAAATGCACTGCAGTGTCTTAGTGTGAGTTCTAAAAATGCTTCTAGCTTTTCAACGAGAATTCAGTGATTGGCATTGTCCGGCTTTGCTTGTAATCACCATCCAACTTGGCTTTTGCTCTCCATATCATTTAGAACGTGAACAAAATTTACTAAAAGCAACGTTGGTGACAGCAGACCGAACAGTTACTTCTATCATGGTTCACATAGACTTTCTTTCGTAGAAAAATTATAATGTTGTTCACAAAAAGGCTTTAAAAAAAAAGTTTGGCAGTAGCATTTAAATACCAGGACACTTTTCTTGAAATTATTTGTATCTCCCTTTCCAGTCCTTTATGAGTAGGAAAAAGAACCGAAATCTGTCATCAGGAAAGTTTCCTTCAGAGAATGGATAAAAATATTCAACAATTATTAACATGACAGCTAACAAGACCTCTTCAGAGCTCAGTTCTACACGTCCGTTACTGACATCTGACAAGATTACCAATATTATTTCATGCATTATGATTACAATTTCTATTGCCACAGACTGTGTTGATACAATCAAACTTAGCGCTTATGTTCGCTGTGTTAACGCTTTGATATGCTAATGTTTTTTTTTATGTACAAGAGGACACTTAGTTTTATTATCTTTTAAACCAATTTTAGTATATTTCCTCAAGACTCTTCCTAAAGTTTTTCTTTCAGTTGATCTCTTTAAGCATCCGATTGTAAACCAGATTGAAAACTGAATCACATTCGATACACACCAAAAAAAAAACCGTTTTCACGTTACGAAACAAATTTTATGTACTTCTTTTATATACACAACGAAAAGAGTTATTGTGATGATTGTTTCAGTTGCAGCTCCTCTAAAGAGTAGGTGCCGTAAAACCCTCTATCAGAAAAGAACAGTGGATACCTTTCGTCACCCCCTTTATTTATTTATTTTGGAAGCATTCCAACCAAATACCCATAGATTCTCTTGTCGACATTATGTATAAGAAATTCCTCGAAGGTAGCACAAAAGTTTAGGTCCATGTTCTAGCATGAAAAATTCGTTTCTTCTCTTGTTTTTATGTACCTACATTTCATTCTCCTCTTGGGAGAGATAACAACAAAGCCTGTCATCCCACAAGAGAAATACGCCAAATGCACAAAGCAACATGTATAAACTAAAAACTCGTAATGCTATTTCGTCAAAGTATCTCGTTAAATTGAAAACATGTTCCGCACCGATAAAGGATACACAGCCGCCAACATTGGACAGATATCCGTTCGATTCGTAAATTTTTCTTCTTTAAAATTTATGAACACTCAATGCCATACATTCAGCCAGTGGATGTATTTCCTCAGCAGCGAAAAGACCTATGTAGCAGAGATAAAAATCGATTCGCCACTTGATGGCACTACCCACAGAAGTCGTTGTTGAACAACATGTACAATCCATAAAATAAACCGCTGGCATAAAGAAGGACTCAGACTCGGTCTCACTCACAGAATACCTTATTTTCCAAGAATTCGACTTGAGAAACCGTATACAGATAACCAGATGCGAGAGGTCTACCCAAGGAGACGCATTAAAAATACATTATAGATATTTTTACGATCGCGTCCCATTGCACATATCCTGTCGTGCCCTCAATCAGTAGTGTACATGTGTGTACCTATGAAATTCAATTCCATCCTTGAACGAATGAACTACCTATAAGGGGTGGAATATTGGGAGGGTGGAAAAAATACTTCACACGCTCTGGGTATACGAATCAAATTTCCAGAAGTGGATACGAGTGTGCTTTCAAAAGTGTCCTCCTCTGAGACAGCTCGAAATCTACTCGTTTGAGGAAGTTCATAAATAATTGATAACGAACTGAAGTGTGAAAGGTGTAGCTTTCTGATATGAAAATAGATTTTAATATTTGATGTCGCAAAGGGACGAAATTGACAAAAGCGAAACATTTAAGGTACTCGGCAGTCGGCACTCCCTGCGAGCTGGATCAGTCGAAGTTGGTCTGGTGATTTATTGAAAGTGTTAAATATACCTACTTCCTAATAGAATAACATGCGCTTTGGTTAGGGTTTGGCTGGGCAGTAGTAGATGTGATTCCACATCAAATGAACTCCATCACACAAACATAGAGCACCCTGCCCTAGAAAGTGACAGAGCGATGGTTGAAAGTCGAAAAAGAACTGCTTTGTCTACAGAATTAATATCTGTCATAAAGTAGAAACTGGGGGACTTCTCCAAAGGGAGTAAGCTCATCATAACTAAGTATTTACAAACATTGGCGGAAGAAGCCAGCTCCTGGCCTGTAGCAATTTGATCAAGGGACCCTTGGATTGATGTGTCGGTGACATTTCTAAAATGTAGTAACAGCGCATAAACTATAACAATAAATTTCTACTTGGGAACCTTCATAAGCTGCTCGTAAAGCTTCAGAAGGTTACATGGTATTAAATAAACCAAACTGTTACAAACAAAATTTTCTGGATTTATTTTGGGCAAATTAAATAATACTGTTCATATATCGATTTCACTAAGTAAATCGTATGCAATATTCATTAAAGTAAAGTGATTAAGAGGCTTTTGGTTAAATTGATACATTGTTACGGTCAGAGAGTGTTGTTGCGCGGACCCGTAGCATTTGCTACTCCTGCTACGTGGCTAATCCGCCACTGCTTAGAAAAAAGTTTTTAAGGGTACAACGCCTTGGTCTACCCGGAACTATGGGAGGCCGTCCAACAGCTGCTATAGAAGTCTTAATAGGACTTACACATAAATGAACATAAATAAAATCGCAGCTTGCAGATCTTAGCAAGCTTGTTATAAACGCAAGAGATAAGTCTTGGAACTAATGACTTCGATTTTGAAGAGCTTTTTATAATTTGTACGTTACAGACCGCCTCAAAAATACCAAATGCTTAAACAAACATGGTTAAGTAATGGCCAACAAAAGAGACAAAAGGGATCGTTTTGAAGTGGATTCGGGTATGAGAAATAGTCTGAACAGATCAATCACATTTTTCAAAAGCCTAAGAGTATTTCAAGCTGATATTTCCCCCATTCAAGAATCAGTCAACTGTGTTTACAGCACTGAAAAGCAGACCGGCAACAAGCTATAAGTGCCCCTAGCTTGCTAAGAACTTAGAGCCACCAGATTTTCGATTTTTGAGTAATTTACGATTTTTCTGATCAAATGCTGGATTCCTCTGGACGAAAATGGGGTCCAGTGATGAACTGATAATGCGGATGATAAATTTTCTTCAGCATACTGCTAGCTTGTCATTTCATTTCTGTTCATAGCCTTCATAGGGATCACGACTTCCTCATTCAAATTTTCGCCAACAAACAAGAGCAAACAAGAGCTTTTAGGATGTTAAAGATGTCAGAGTGGCTGTTAAACCTATCAAGCTTTCAACTCTTTACCTTTGGTAGATTCCGATCTGTAACCATTTTTCTTTTGATCGCCATTCTTTCCGTTCTGAACAATTCTTAAAATATAAAGCCTCTTCAGCTAGCCCGGTTCTTAGATGTCTGTAGTGTTAATACATCTTGGTTTAAATTATTTTTCATTAGTGCGCAGCACCTTCAGTGAGGTATTCCTCTACCGCGTGGACCTTCTGGGGTAAAGTGGACACTATTGGTAACCAGTAACCTCAAACGACCAATGAGCAGATGTTTTACAAAGTCAATGTTACTGTACAATTCGTATAGTCCGCCGTTGAGTCGCCTCCACCAAAACCATCCCGACATACACCAGGTTGTCGCTGGGCTTTAAAATGGTAAACACGTTGACAGGTAGCTCTTGCTTAAGGAGGTCCCGTTCTGTATTACATCACTTTGTAAGCTTTTGTAAAGTTTCCTTAACATAGCACGCTTCTGTGCGCATCTATTCCTATATGGCACAATTTCAATTTCATCTGAAGATGTTAAATTTGTATTCTTTTGCTTCGCCAGTCTGACAGTTTTCAAATTAAAATTTCGAAGATCGGAGCTAGGAACAAATACTATCTGCTTAGATCTCCGCTTTTGGCCACTGAATTTCAATAAAACATGTATACCTTTTCCTTTTGTTTCAATCGCGACATTTAGCAATGGAATTGAGAAAACTAGAGTCAACTGTGTGTTGTTGTTTTTAAATCTACGCCCGCCAAACACCTTACGGTCGGAAACAAGTCATGATATTATTCTAGTTCCGACTTCAATGTTGAATGTTGATTGTAGAGATTCGGTTGATTTGTTCTTTAAAAATGCAAGGGCTGGAAAACAGTCTGTACACATTTTATTGTTTTCAAAATGTCAAATTATATGTTGAGTACCTGCACTTGCTTTAAAATGAATTTTAACAATTCAGTTACCCACTCTGGCTGCTGGTATAATGAGAATCAGGACAACAAATTCAAACCCTCTCAGAGTTTTTCGTTGTTGTTCTTATTTATTCAGTTGTTTTTGTTCCCACTTAGTGAATTTCAAGCAGGAACTTCCGCTACTTCTAGGAAAAGCACTTTTTCTTTTCTTTTTAACTTCGATAAAAAAACTCTATATACAAGTACACTGTATCCAGAGAAGCATCTAAATTTAATTTTTTGAATAAGACACAGTGGTTAGATGTGAATTTTTCTATAAAAAAAATGCTACTTAAGAACTCGTCATCCCGTGAGACATATGCTGCCAGCAACCACAATTTGGAACGACATTTAGTTCCCGCCAATTGTTCATAAAATACACCAATTCCTATGTAATTGGAAATCCTTTAAATTATTTATACAGACATAAATTCGACTTTTCTTAAGACAATTATAACCCACCGTAGTTGTGATGTAATTCGACTCAATTTCTCGAAATCTCAACACATCAGTTGAATATTTAAATCTCCTAATAGGATAGCAAAATGTTAAGTCAACTCGTACATCGTTTGCAATCCTGCCAACTCAACGAAGCATTCGTTTTGCCAGGAGGTTATACGAAACCATCAGTCAATAACTTTGAAAAGGATATCAATCGTGCATTGTTGTATAGGTTCAACTCTCATCAATCGATACGAGTTCATTAGGAATTTACAACGATGCTGTCTGAACAGTATAGGAACTTGCCGCATCATTGGTGGTGAGTCAAATTAGAAGGATTCGAATGGGAGTTGGCTTCAGGCTTTAAAATGGATTTTTATTTATAAATGCGAAGGGACTGAAGCCCATGGACATTTCATATGCTTATTGTATTTATGCAGAGATGGTCTGGTGTTTATTTAATATTATTTGTTGATACTTTGGACGGACTTGCAAGTCTTTGGCGATAGCTTCTTGATCTACTGAAAAATTGGTTCTTTGGGATTGTTGAATGACATGGCCTTGGGAGCCGCTGTTGAAATGAGTCTCGCTATTCATTTGAATATTAACGCTAGGTGAGGTGACGACTTTTTTCCAGTTCATTCAGAGGTGGTCAAGAAATTAGGTCTAGCATTCTACAAAGCAGTACCCGCTACTTGCGGAACCATTTTGTGTTTTTAAAGATCTGAAGTATTTTTCCTGATATCTATATCGGCAATATCTTCAAGTTCTTCGAAGAAATACCCTACTAATGTTTGCTTTCTTATTCAGGACAGCCAGGGGCAGCTTCAAGTGGGAAGGTAGTTACTCTAACAAAATTCATTTCAACTTATTTTGCTGGCGTTTGCTGTCATAGTTGAAGCAATAAACGAACAAATGTGTATATGTTAAAAATATTAATAGAAAACTGGATCTTCGAAATAGAGACCTCAGGTCGGAAAACCTTACAAAAAATTCTATTAAATGAATATTTGTACCTATTTGGAGACACATATTTGGCAGACATATTAACTATGAAGTAAAGACTAAGTCCCAAAAAGGACTTACTCCCATCATCAGTAGCCAAATTAAATTTACACCAATTTTGCAGAGGGATTTAGCTTAGAAATTTGGGACAAAGCACGTTGTGCATTATTATCTTATTCCAAGTGAACTAATTTCCGAATGGAGGAAAACATGACTGCGGTCATTTATTTCAAATAACTTGGGAGAAGGTACATTTGTGACTTAATTTGTACGGCCAAATTGACACATCATATATGAAAAGGAAATAAAAGAACAACGATATCCTAGTTCCTAAAGAACATACTATTTCCTAAAATTTCTTACGAAATCTTCTTTAATCGTGAAGTGTCAACACTTTTAAATAAAAACCATTTTGTAAATTCATTTTTAAGGTTTTCACGCTAAACTAGTTACTTCTTTGTTCTTTGTTTTCCACAGCCAAGTAGTTGCACGTTCTACTAATAAAAGGTTATATTGAAAAGAGATACAGAGCGCTTCTTCGCCGTTTGCAGTTTTTCAGACATTTATAGCGCGATATGAGATTTTACATTATTGGATGAATAGAAGCATTACAAAGCAGTACAAATTAATGAAAAAAATCCTTTTAAATCCTCTGCACATACACACATTGTATGAACAAGTTCACAGGTTGAAATTAAATATAAATCAAAAGTGTAGAATGCTTTTTAATTTCTCGCGTCAATGGATAGATGGCGATTTAAATTCGCCGGCATTCCGAACCTTATTTGTTTTTCATTTTAATTTACAAAATAAAAAGTAAATATTTTACACATTGCAATCAATGTGGTGAATAACTAAAGTCACTTATTTCCGGTAAACAAATTAAATGCAGTCTCTCAGCGGTTAGTAAGCTGGACTACTGAGTCTCAAGTTTGATACTCGGACTCGGAGACATTAAGGTTTTTTTTCTTACCCGCAAACTTCGGACAAACATCCGGGAGTAAAGTACGCATGGAAAACTTCTCGATTTAGCCGTTCGGATTCGACATAAAATTGTAGGTCCCTTTCAACCCCTACAAAACGAATAGTTATGAGGAGCTTGGCCTAGGATACCTACTTATACGGACCTATTATTATAGAAAGAATCCGCCATAGATATCACTGAGAAAAAAATCATTCAATGTATGCCTGGGATTTTTGCATATTTTTCGTGCAATATTAAAAGAAAAAAAAAACAACTTCACGAGTACATTTTTTTGAGGATAGTGTCTTTCTAAGAAAATTCACTCATTAAGAAAGCATCATAATGTAAGAAAACTACCAAGTTGCAACGTAGAGATAGGAAAATTAAAAAAACTTGAAGAAAATAATTTCTCACTCACACTTAATCGAGTGTTTCTTCCAAAATCTTGAAGAAACACTTCCAAATCTGTGCACTTATTCAGAAAAACTGTTTCACTTCTGAAAGCTGAAAATTTCACCATTTTTTCCTTCCGTTGTCAAAAACCCTAGTAGCAACCACTTGACACAGAAATGTAACAGCAATCATAACAGCGATGGACTGAAGACTAAATCTTCAGAACCACATTAGGAAAAATCAGCTGACAAAGGAAGAACTTTGCAGAAGCTGCGATATTGAGGGAGTACTTAAGGTACGTAACTTACTTAAAGCCCCGGTCTTAAATATTCCAGGAACAAATTCCCTCCGAGGTGTTCTTATTCCATTACCTAGATGATAATTGTAAGTCATCCGTGAAAGAAGTTGGAACGTCTAAGGCTTTTTATTGATGCTTTCACAAAACCAGTGAACCAGCCGAGGGAAGGTAGAGGTGTGTTTTTTTTATTTGAAAAGGTATTTAAGTCGACTGAAGTTGTACGAAATTAATTTTAAAAATAAAAAAATAATACCTAGGTTATGAAATGAAACATTCTATTTAGGGAAAGTCTTGCAAATGAACAAATCAAAGAGGCAATATTTAAGTCGAGCTTCAGAAACAACATTAGCAAGGGAAGCAGGTCCTTAGAAAAGACAGAACGTTTGGATGCGGACAGCTCTGCAACATAAACAATTTACGATGATTGACCACAGCAACAATTGCAGGCTTTTGCTAAAATAAAGTTCATGCACTAATAGGTGTAAAAAAAGAAGTCAGCAAGAAATTACAGACATCATCCGGCATAAAAATAAATTAAAATACCTACATACCTAAGTAAATCGATTTATCTTTTTAAATTGAAACACCGTGTAGCTGCTTCAAAATCCACACAATGACAGCATCAAATCAATCACACCGAAGACCAACTGCTAAAAAGAATTACACTCCAAATGCGAATGAATGTGAGTCTCTTCAATTACTCACGAGCATAAACATCGCGAAAGGACGGCTGTGTTGCAGCCCCCGTGAACAATGTGTACTCGGTGACTGTACAGTATAAAATAAAGGAAACGACACAAACACCAGAATGCAAGTAATTTCCTGTCAACGACTTTGATAAATAACAAGGAATACCTTGTCTGAGCTCTCGTCCCCTCGTCCCCTCCTATCCCCTTCAAACAAATAGGATTACCAGTAATGCGAAATCACTCCTTAACGTAACCCTTGTCATGGCCCATTCAGACAGCCATTGCTGTTGCCATTAAAGCATTAAAAAGAGGCAACACTTTTATTTATTAATAGGTACAGAGATAATGAGATAATAAGATATAGGGGGCAACAGGTTTCCGCTTTGAATCTTTACCGCAGGACACACAGCCAATGTCAAGTTAACAAGTGTTATTGCCGCAAATTGTGTCGCACTATAGTAACGAGTAACGCTCCAATTCTTTTGTGAATTAATTATTTACTACCCTTGATGCAGGAGCCAGCAAAAGTAACACAAACATGTATAGCTGCTCAAGTTAAGCCAAGTATTCGCATGTAGCCGTGCAGGGGAGGAAGGTACACATTAACGTCAACTAGCTAAGCACACAGCAAATATTAAACTCGAATAAAATTCTCCATCCCCCAGCTGGCCAAAGTCTAGAAAAGCAACGACCAAGGACAAGTGTGCCAAAATGTGAGCATGTTGAAAAAGTGCATATAAATTTATGTATGTGTTGTATATAGCAGTATGGTACTACACTAAGTACACTTTACAATGTTAACCTCTTTTCCCGTGAGAGCAATTTGTTCTCAATTCCGACGGAATTTTTGTGGAAAACTATTGGTCCAAATCTTAAACTAGGTGCATACGCGAGTGTGTGTAGGTAGTGCCTCCTCAGTTCATAGGGGAGTAGACACTGGATAGTGAGATACTGGTGCAAGATGTAAGAGTTCATGTTCGCCGTGTGGAATCATTAAATCTTGTGTTTTGCCTCGTATGGTTTTCGAAAGAAGTTTCCTGGGGGTGGGGGACTTTTTTCCACATCAAGCCAGGGTTGCCATAATTTGGTTTGCTTTAAGCTACCAAACCTTAGAAAAAAAAGAACCCAAGATGGTTGCCCAGAAATGAGCCCCAAAATCATTAATAATTTTTCCAATACCTTAAGTACTTTTTTTTTGTATTTTTCTCAATTACCTACCCATCTTTGCAATTGGCCTTTGTGCCTTGTGTACCTACTTGTGTAAAATCAAAAGGCCTGCAAAACAAATTGGTGTACCGGCAAGTTGCACGACTGTTCTATGTCACTTGCGACTGCAGGAGTGCTGCCAAGTTTTAAAAGTGCGGGTTTGTTCGAAAATATTTCTTTTTCGTAGTTTTGTGAAGGATTAAAACAAACAAAATTTACACAAAATTTGTTGGACGCTCATGGAAAAATTTTCCATCTTTTTATAAGAAAAAAGAAGGGCCAACATACAACAAAGCGCCCAATCTGGCAACACTGCAACAAGCTAGGATATTAGATTTGGGTTGCAACTGAAGCAAACAGAAACAACATCAACAGTGGATATATAGCATTTCATTCAATTTGAGGGGTGCAACCCTTCAGTTTTAACTTCTAATTAATTTCAGCGAATAATACAATTAGAGTGAATAATGGATTGAGGTGTTGTTTGATTTACAGCGGAATAACAGTGAAGGGTTTCAGTTGATCTGGGTTGGAAATTCTTGCAACCATTTTAATTATACCACAAAGATTGCTTTGAATAACAAAAGACTCTTACTTCTACAGTGTGATCTGGATCAGAAGGAATACGATGTCTACTTTAGAATAGAAGGATTGCTTACAAGCTATTTACATTTGTGCACGCAAGAAATCGTACTTTTATTGAAAAGTGCTGATCCAAGCATTCGTTAAGCTTTGTTAAGTATTCAGACACTGATACCTATATGAAAAGTGAGATGTCGCTGTTATGAATTCGCTCTTTGGCACTATAAGTTTAACATCTGCCTCTTTTTCATTGTATTTTTAATATTGTTCTTAAATCAACATTTAACTAACCTACTTTATAAGAAATAAAAAAAGCTGTTCATCTATACAACACAATTTTTTTTCTTGACTACTTTGGGGATTTCTAGAACCTCATCAACAGTTGCTATCACACTTACTGTCATTTTCTTTGAAAAGTTTTCTTTTTCCTGCGGATGTTTTACTTTCCCGAATTTTATTAAGTAAAAAATATCCTTCTTAGAATTTATTTTCAAACACCAAAAATCTCATGAATGACGTGAACTGTCAGACATTACATAGTTCCAGAAATAATTTTCGGCTGTAGCCAATTTATGACTAGTTTCAAAAAGGAAATGATTGTCCAACCAATGTGGTTCTCGCTTTTCCATGCCACTGACAGGATCTGTTTAAATTTGTTTCAAAAGAAATTCAGATTCCAATATTAAGTCTGCTAGACAGGCACGGATGCAAAAACATAAGTTTTTTCGACCTCAATTATAGCCATACGTAAAATGCAACTGAAAAAGATGGAACAGTACGAAAATGAGTTGTTTATTTTAGTTTTTTACGTCAGCAAAAAAATCTGTCAGAAAAATTTACTGTCACTTTGTTGTCAATACAAATTAAATTTCATAGTTCTTCTGTTTTCTTGCGAGTTAGGTTTGTGGCAGGGTACGGAGAGCGAGCCCTGCAGTCTGTAAAGATTAGAGACATCCGAAAGTCCATGTATCTTATACAAGTGTTCTGTTCCTCATGTGACAAAGGCTTGGACATTGACAGAGGAAGTGAGGTGTATCCTCGTGTACCTCCTCGTCTCCGCAGCCTGCATATATCGTCATTCTTGAGTTTCAATTTCATTGTGTGGTTTCTCAGGAAGTTGTGACCCGTTAGGGCCCCTACCAGTTAATAACATCGACGTTCATTCAAACCGCATAAGCTTGGATTATATTTCGGACATAGCTCCCGTGATATTCCTGCGATTCAACTATATACGAGTAGGCTTTACTTATAGCAAAACCGTTTTACATTTTTAAAAGGAGTCTGGATTCACTGATTTTCAAAAAGATAAGTCCGGAGTCCAAATGACTAACGCTGATAAGAAGTCACAAATTATAGAATTCGCTAAGGGTATGTTTAGGTGGAGAAAAACGCTCTAAAAAAATAATCGCCCAAGATAAGAAATGCCCAGATTTATAGCCCGATTAGGATTGGGCTATCATTCTAGATTTTTTGTTGGAAATTAGATACACCTAGTTTTTAAAGACATTTTGCTCCGTCGCTTTGGAAATTTTTATTCACTCAAAATACACAGGACGATTTCGCACAAAGGCCTAAATCTTTATCTCATATACGCCCAAATGTCCTCAAACGAGTCAACAAAAATTACCTAAAAAAAACGCGTATCCATTATTCCACCCATTGGTTTGACATGTGGCAATTTTAAATAATTGTTCACTTCCCCAGAAAAGCCGCAGCTACATTTATTGCCACGCCACATGACACCACCATCATCCAACCATCCCTCCATAATAACTTTAACATCACTTTGCAAAATTTAATGCACATCAAAGCATAACACTCGTGCTCATTAAATCACGCATCCTTCAAATGCATTTCGCTGTAAAAAACAAAAAAAAAAAACACTTAACGCCATAATCTATTAAAAGAGTTAACACCTGATTGGTTGTGATAAAATCAAATGACTTCGTTATAAATAACACGAGATATTTATACCTCATTGTGCGTACGCATTTTCCGCCACGGCCATGCAATTGCGCTGCCATCGAACTGATATTATAATCTCGGCTGATTGTTGCTTTAAACAGTTCTGCCCCTGTTTACATTTATAGGGTACACATTTTGAATTTTCTTCCATTTCCTTTTCTATGGTTTTATTTTTTATCCATTCAACCGGCAATAGGATATTCCTCAGCAACTTTTTTTTACAATTCATGTCTATATGTACCTATATCCTTTTTGGTTTGCCAGGCGCGCACATCCCTAAGACCGTAATACAAGGCAAATAATAGCGCACAAATCTGGGGGAAAAGAGAAAATCTCCTTTTTGCTAGTTAACCAGTCTTCCAAAGGACATAGAGAGATGAAAAAAAGGAAAACATAAATAAAGGCTAAAGGCGGCACAATGCAGATTGCCTTTGACGTTAGAACTTAGAAGGGATTTCAGCTAAAGCTTTCCAGATACCCACCGACGACGTCGACCCGATGAACTCGAACTACAGAGGGGTTGGTCTGTTGGTATTGGTCTCCCACACTCTCTTTAAGTGATAAGAGTTTGAGCTTTTTGAGTGAAAGCCGCGTGACATTTTCCCCTGAAAAGCTGGTGTGAAAAACTTCCGCAAGCTGGAAAAGTTTAGAGCCTAACCCTTGACCAAAACCGCAAGTAGCATTTCCTCAACCGTAGATGGCGTTGGATATGCATTTTATAGAATATGTATTTAAAAGTCGACTTTCCTTTCTGGTATACAGTATACTAGGTCAATTATCCAACTTTCCACCGCTCGATGAACTGGTTTTCTCTGTGCGGCAGCCGGCGGGTGAACTTTTCATTATCTGTGACGTCATGGCGCATTGCGACATACAGCATGCGTTTTCATGGCTGTGGTACAGAGGAAACTCGCTGCCACACAATAAACTTATGAGTGATTTTCTCTTTGGCATTGTGTGTTTGTTCTTTAACGGTTCGTTTCCACATGGTTGTCCTTTGCTTGCCCTAGGTGCTAGGTGTATGCGACACAGGTGTATGTGCCGTTGATGCTGGGACGGGTGATGGCGATTGCGAAGGTATGTTAACAGGCATTTTTTTTCTGTAAATATCAGCATGCGGTTAACACGTTATACTTTGTGCGCCCTTGTCGGCATTTCACCTACATATGGTGTGGATAAAGGTGAAGAGAACTACGAGTGAAAGTCTACCTTCATTTTTTTTAGTTCCCTGAATGTAAGAGACGATTTTTTTTCCACACACGTGCTTACAAAGTGTGCAAGTGCATTGAATGACTTTCTAGTCGGTGATAGCAACAAACGAGGGGGCAGAATAAAATGAGGTGGATGTCGAGAAACGACCTTGGACCGATCCGATGCTGAGGGGCGAAGGATTGTTTTAGAGTTATTCGATGTTTCACCCGAGCAGTAGCGCACGTACTCGAATCTAGTGCATCCTTGTAAAAGTATCGTTTTACTGTCATAGTTTTAATTAATTCCGATGGAAAACAATTGACATGTTTGCAGTTGAGGATATTATGCAGGATGCTGGCTTAAAAAAATGCTCGCAGGTGAGGGACGTATGTGAATTTATAATTTCACTGGGAGGACTTTGTTTTTACATTTCGTGGGCTGGGTGAGCTGTCATTGGTCCAATCGACTTAATTGACATTTTGAGAGATAGCTGCACTTTTCCGAATTCACAGAAAGGCCTTTTGATATTTCGAACTCTAATTGATTTATATTTGGGGGCATAATTGGTCCATATTCAACCCCGAAAATAGTACATTTTTACCTTGCCACCTCCAGCCCTCACTTATTTAGACGCTTCTGCCATTGTTTTAAACTAGGGCATACCTACCCCTATAATATGAGTTTTTTTTAAATATTTCCATCTTACCCACTTCAAATGTGCGTCGCCGAAAGGGAAGCGAAATCCGAACCAATCCGAGACAAATGTTAGCAAACATCTAAAACTGTAAAGTTAACTTCGAATAACAACGTGGTCCGCTTGTACCTACTCGACAGCGCATCACCCTGTTTTAATTCTGGTTTTACTTCACACATCTCAGTGAGATTGATGTCGAACATTGTGGAAGCCGCGAGCATTTGCGGACAGGGTTGTAAATTGTATGCCAAAACTAAACAGGGTTTTCATATGTCTGCAATATGCGTGGTTAAAATCGATAAAAAGCGAGGATGATGATCTAAAAGACTTTCTGCAGGATCCGCTGCACCTACTTATGTTTTGTCGTAAGCCGATGTTTGAACTTCAAGATGGTTGATCAGCCATTAAGAAGACAGATGTTTCTATAACAGGCGTCGCTTGCAAACTTTTTATGGAACAGTGTTGAGTTGGTTGTTGTTTACCTCCTAGCAGCACGCCTTCGGCAAAAAGACAAAAATTGTAATAGAAGTAGCAAAAAAGCGAGGCTGAGGAACCTACTAAGTGGCAAGTGGGATGGAACTCAGAAAACAGAGGCAAATGCGAGACAGATCTAAAATGTTGAATGGACAAAAAGACGACAAAAGGTATTACAACGCCACATAGCTTCGAACAGGATACGAATATTTTAACATTTGCCTCCACAAGATAAAGATTTTAGCAACGTATGGGATAGCACAAGCTATTATAGGAGCTTTCTCTCCGGACAACTGTGGAAATGTCAACGAGCTGCCAGAACTAAAACCTATTACTGTCCTTCACAGAAAACCTAATCATACCTTCGCAAGGACTCAAAAACGGCTCCCACCCTGATGTTTTATGACTGCAGTTCTATAGGGTAGATTCGCGGCCATTGGGTAGATTTTCAGCTCGAGCACTCCAAGTAGTTATTGTCTGCCACTTTATGGTAAATTATTATCGTCTTCCCACGCAGTAAGCGACAAGCGATTGAGCGACGTCGCTTTAAAAATTTAAAACATATGAAATCGTATGGCGGTGACCACGTAAGCTCTGAGCGATTGACGATTTTGTTATAGGCAGAGCGATGTCGCTTAATCGCTTGTCGCTCACTGGTGTGGCATCTCCCTAAGGCTGTAGTTTAGACAGCCTGAATCATATCGTTTTCAGTGTTTAACAGTCTGCAGAAATGCTTTTTACATAAATCATCAACATCGAGAGAGACCCTACATCCAGGATCTCGTTTTTTATATCTACTGGTACTTGATAGGATCTTTAGCTCTGACACGTTCTTCTAACATTTTGGTCAGGCCAAACAGGAGTATCACCTTATAATTTTCTCGATAGCATGTTTACATTGATATTGGTTAGTTGGTTGACATTTAATCTTATTTCTCCTCTTATTCTGTGTCTGGGGAGCGTCTTCGTACTTTTTCCATTGTGCAAGCTTTCAAACAGTTGTAGTTGTAGTTAACCCCCGCAAAAATTAATACATATTTAAAAAAGTTGGGCAAAGTTTTCTTGAGTTTTTATTTTTGCGACGAATGAAAGGGACCTGGGATTTCATACCGTATCGGAATAAACGAATTTACGAACAGCTTTCTTAGGACAGTCTTATGGCAAGGGCACATTAAAACATTTTTAGTCGACAAGATTGAAGTGGACTAGATAGCAGTAGGTTCGTCGTCAACGCCACTTTTCCTATGTCAGCCACATATACGAACTGTCAAGTGACGAAAATCTTGACCATTTTCGTCGGCTACCCCTCCATAAATGTCAACTAAAAACCTGAATCGATGTCAATAAAAACAGAAACCCAATAGCTGTCAGATTTGCTAAAACAGATTCTTGAACGCCTACTTGTTCTTTACCAGATTTTGCGAAAAAAAATCTTTAAGGGTTATTTCTATTTAGGGTAGAAGAAGTCTCGAACTATAACGATTTATGCAACAATTTTACTCAGATAGAATTTGTGTCGGCTATAAAAACTAAAAACACTACACTTTTTAAAATAATTGCTAAACAAATTTTCCGCACACAACTTTACCCAAAATTTACTAATACATTTATTTTTTGGTTTCTTTCCAGGTAAGTCTGGCAAAATTCAATAGAATCTCGCACCAATTCAGTAGCTAAAACAATTATACAGGTATTTCCGTTGAACTGAGTCTGATTTTTAAATATACGAAAGTATTAGGTATATGTGAATTTTTAGCAGTCTTGTTCTCATTGAAAAGCTCCAGTTCCCTAAGGAGGCACTGCATAATTTTAGCAACAGCTCTCATCCGCCCTCAAGGTCATCATTGAGGACAGTGCAGTGAAGAAAACAAATAATCTCATGAACTCCGTTAAAAATTGGGCCAACCAACAATTTCCGAATGCGAAATGCTTAATACCTTCCATTCCATTTCACACTCACTTAAGTGTGTCAAGTCAATCTAAATACGGAAATCTGAATTTAATTTGTCAAGCAGATCCTGGCAGTGACAGCTAATGAATCGCATTCGCAAAAACCGGCACTGATACAAATTTGTCTCTGCCTGCAGTTAATTTCCTCTTTATTTATTAATAAGCGCACATGCTCAGTGCTCCGACTCGGATCCGCAGAAGCTACACAGTCGAAACCCAAAGTAAGAGAGTCAACATGGCTCGACTGAACTTTTCTGTGCAGTCACGGAAACATTGAGCTTTTCGCACCCACCCCGACCCCTAAAGTTATCCACATACTCTTTGTTGTTGCAATAACACACAGAGGCACTGAGAATGAGTGTGTCTCTTTATAGCTTCTTTGATTCGAGGTTATTGTGTCACTATTTACGTCATCAATGGGGAAATTATGCCAAATACCGCTGTCAAAATTCGAATAAAATCGCGCATATAGGCACATGGAAAGAGTAAATGCAAGCAAAGTAGCTTAAAAAATAAAATATTGAGTTATTTCGAGTGCCAGTCAAATTTATGTGTGTCCCCAAAACTGCAGCAACTTGTCAGTTGCACTTTAGTTGTTTTCGCAGCAACAAAAACAACAACGCAACGACCCCAAACATATGCGGAGGAAACAACAAACGACAAAATGGTTAAGGAATTCCCACTGAAAGAGACAAACAGAAAGATTCAAAGAAAAGGCCAAACCAAGGAAAAAACAACAGAAAAGGAAAGCAGAGCAAAATTGGGGGAAAATTTATGATTGCACATTGCGGGTAACGAGAGCCTGCATTCAGTGCCGCAAGATAGCGAAGGAAAAGGTCAAAGCCATATTATGGATTTTTTTTTTCTCTATGTTAAGCTTGCAACAGCAGCGTATATAGCAAGCAGTCACGAGTCACGACTGCACATAAGCATGAAGTGCAGTCAGTGTATGTGCAGACTGTTTTTGTGCTTGTGTGATTTTTATTTATATTTTTTTTCTTCTGGAAAATTTATTTTTATACCGCGTATATGTATGCAGAGCCTGAAATGGAATTTATTTTCATTGTACGTTTTAAGAACGAAAATATTGAACTTTGTGAATAGCACAAAGTGAAGTAATAATCCCTTGGGGTGAATGTACTTACTCTTACTGTATGGTGACCTTGGGGGTTGGTAGCGTTTTCCGTTTTAAAATTATTTCCTGTACAGAACTCGTATGTTGCTGACGCTGATGTTGAATTTGGTTGAAGTTTGTTGCATAGTTTCAACTAATCGTTGTTAGGTAGGTACCTACATTTTTTTTGTTTCTTACTACTTTTTTTGGGTTGAAGATGATGTAGGTAGACATGGTTGGTCATAATTGATTTTTGGAAAATTTCAATGATTAAACTTCGCCTGAGATGCTACAGAGAAGTGGTACCTACCAACTAGAGGCGACTTGCTGAGGAGATTCTAGTTAATCCCACTAAACTGCAGCATTCTCTAGGATGAAGAAGACGAAAGTATGTTTGCAAGTCTTTCATGACAAGTGGTGTGCTTTTAACAATTCTTGCTTCTTGGATTAATTTTTGTTTTCATTTATTAACATATTATTTAGTTTTGAGTTGTACCATACGATTTGGCATTTTATCATACAAACAGTACCCATCAAGCACTAATTATGTTTCTTCTCCTCCAATACCAAGGCAGACGAAAAGTCGTAGTCTATTGTCTGTTGCAAGCATCTATCGATTTGAAGAATTTTGATTTCAATTGCTAGCAAGGGTTTCCAAGTATTGGATCGCAAAGAGCCTTTAAAAATGGCCCCATGGTCGTGGGGTGGACTCAACAATCAGCTCGAAAGAAAGCACCTTGGAAAATAAAGGTCTCATTTTTGACGATCTTACTAAATAGCACAAAATGAAATGTTTGGCTCAGCATCCTGAATGTGGACTGATCGGACTCTTAAAATGCCTCTGTCTGCAGATCTAAATAAGCAGACTTAGCAAGAAGTCTTGAGGTGTTAAGTGGATGCCCAATAGAGGTTCACACTCACAAATAGACAAAAAGGCAAAAGAGTTTTTGCTACTAGGTCCTCGAGGAATCATCTTAATGTTCTAAGTATGACGTAACAGTCTTCCTAAGTCTTCATAATAGCTTAAACGCCACAGCCTTTCGAAATGGACTTGACTTGCAGGACGTAACGTGTGTCAATTTTTTAATCACATGCCACAACAAATAAAAAGGACTACGAAGATATTTAGCGCTGAATGACTGGATCTGCCATCATCTCAGCCTCTTGAGAAGTTCCAAGAAGCCAGTATCAAGAGCAGTGGCAGCGATACCACGAAGCCATTATATACGTCTCAAAGTAGAAATCATTCAACAAGAAGTTCCACAGCACATCGACGACTTCGAAAGAACGTCAGAATACAAGAGAGCACAGTCTAGAAAGATTAATAGTTCCTTAAACACTAATGAGACTCTTTATAACGCAACGATGATAATAGCAGCACGTTCCAGACATTGAGGGACTTCGGCAAACTTCAAATTCTTCAAGATGGTGGTTTTGGAGTAGAAGTTGTAACAGACAACTCTACAAAACACCCATATGGGTATACGAATGTGCTTAACTGGTTCAAGATAGCTGCGACATAGAACATTGACATTGACACCAACTGTTTGGGTCGAAGTGTCTTTGGTACCTACGCAGAGGGACGAAGCAGTTGCTCAAGAGCTCGTCTCAAGTGGCACTTACAAGTGGATTTCTACCACAACCTATGAGTGCGCCGTCTTAACTTGCTCTCAACATTTGGTACAGTCAAGGAAAACTGACTTGAAACCACTTGACACCAAACTGTGACACTGCGCCCGCTTACCCTTCATGAACAATATTCCCGGTACAGTCATATATTGGCTATTGTGTGTAACAACAAATTACTTGTTTTGATTACAGGGCTCTCAATATCGGGAAAAGCGTCACGATAAAACTTCAGGGTAGTTGAAAGTTTCGACCTTGACTCCTAAAATACCAACAGAACCAGATCAATTAAAGAATCACTCTTGACAGTTGTTCTTTCGAATTTTCAGGACTGGTATAGGTTACTTGGTAAGTAAAGCCAACTCTCACGGAGATGTTGTGAAAGGGCCTACCGTTCTGCAGAATGATAGAGTTTGACAAAGGTGACCGGAAACCTTTTAAGTTGCTTTGAAGGGAAAATTTTCCTAGTTTGTATTGATAAAGTGTGAGGGAACATTTTTTAAGTACGAACTTTACGGAACTCACGCAACAGGAGCTTGTGAACCTTTAGACAATATTAGGACGAGTCTTAAACCAACGTTTAAGGGACAGTGGTGCTAACTAAGATCCCACCTAAGATATTGTGCAAAACTGTTGAGCAACCTCAAACTATACTTAAAGTCCGCAACACGGTTGTTGGCAGAATCCGTCGTCGGTTTTTGAAAGTGAGTGAGTAGTTTACAATATCAGTATGTCCATCCTTAAGACTTTGGTGGCTCCTTACCTCATGGAAAATAAATTCGAACAGTTGCGGTCAAGGCTTACTAGTCGTGTTTTTGACATACACAACATGTGATATTTATTTTTCATTTCAAAGAAAAATTTACCAGCAGTCGGGTTTTATTCAATTTTGGGTGGCTCATTAACCCTTCTAATTGTTGGCCAGTACGAAATAGTTTTATGCGAACGAATGCGTAAGCTTCTTGCTATGCTAAGGTGAGGATCAGTTGCTGATACAACTTGGCTATATGGATCCAGGCCAACGAGACACTTTCCTATGTCATATTCCACGACTTAGAAGGTAATTATAGCGTTCAAGTAAGGACAGCCGATTGAAGTCGGAGGCAGAAATTTATTTACCTATCCCAAGTCAAATGTGTGCCTAGTTTTGCAGCTATATACCTAAATTAAATTTTTGTTCTGCTCCTTAGGTACAAGCTATTGACGGCTTGTTTACTAGAGACCTAGGGGCAGATTCTGTACAACAATGATCGCCTGGACGATTTCGTTTTTAAACTTTTGATGACCACAATAAGTTGGATTTTGGCAAGACAACGTGTGATATTAATTTTTGCTAACATACATAGTAATGGAAATCCTTATAATAGGTACAGTGGGAGATAATTTTTCCTTTACTTGTACCTGAGGTAAGATTCGATTTATGTTGGTTTTTGCATAAATCGTATGAGAGGAAGAGGGAAATAGTCATCCTGCAATGACCACGATTGTTTCCTAAATTCTATTCAATATTTTCCATTTTAGATTCTCAAGATCTATTGCTCAAATCAATAGTGCCAATGCAGTAGTATATAATGGCCACGTACAGACATTCTGCTACCTAATCGGACGCCTCGACTTAGTGATGAAATACAAATACTTTATACAAAGACTCGAAGAAAACCTTCCCAGCTATGTAGGTACATTGCGCAAATTCATCTAAAGGCAGTGTACTATTTAAAATGGTCTTTGAGAAAACATTTCCAAGTGAGATCCTCCAAATTCACAATCACCAGGCACACATTTCTCTCTCGACAATTTTTGAACCCTTGCCAAAGTGATACGACCATACAACCTCCCCTACAATACCACTAAGTTGAGTTTATTTAAATTTATAAAAACCGTCAACATATAGTTGCACTTAATGCAAAACCAACAATCTGCATCTGCACGTTGAATTTAATCAAATTTCTCGGCTCATTTGTGTGAGTATACCATTGAAAGTGAAAGTAGGGTAGCTATGTGAATGCTGTAGCGAACGGTCACTGTCACTCTATTCGTAGATACATACAAATTAAAATAATCAGTCTGATGCGATAGACACAAAAAAAAATCAGATTATACGCTGAGCTCTAGACGCATTCCCGCAAAGTGTGGGAGTGTTCGGGTAGGTGGTACCGCTGAGAGCCAAAAAGTCACAACAAATGCAATACCCACTGAGTGTGAATATTATATGTGTTTTTTTTTAACAACACTTTTTTTTGTATTCGTCTTGTATAAACATACTTGCTGAGTCTGAGCATTTAATTAGTCTCATGCTAGTGTGAGAGTATTTTTAGTATCTCGTGCGTCCGATATATTAGTATTTCCGTTTACTTATTCAAAAATCAAATATCACGGTCAGAATTCTAATAGTTTTATCTTCATAAAAAAAATGTTTATCGTATGGAAAACTTCTCGGGCGGATTTTCCAAGAAGTGTCTAAAATTGCTAGTAATTATGGACACGGATATCTTTATAATTTTTTCGCTCCAAGTTTGTTTAGACAAAACGCCTTCGATGTGTTTTTATTACTTTCAATCGCGCAGACAGACAAATACCTAAAGGAAGACAGAGATACCTATGTATAGAAAAAGATACAGCACTTGGTTGGCGGCGATTGGCACAAAGAAAAATGTTTGCACTTTTGTCATTTTGGCATGCATCCAGATCCAGATACACATACTATACAGAGAATGAGCTCTTCTCTGAGGTTCTGTCGCACAAAGGCAAAGTGGACTCGTAGTGAACGCAATTGGCTCTTTTAAATGCAAAAGATTACTCAGATGAACCCGGAGGTCATCAAATTTGACATGTCAACCAACATAAGATTTAGATCAAACGAATACGTTTTATATATGTGTTTCGTTTTGTTTAAGAGATACACTGACTGCGGGAGATGAGATCTTCAATTGACGACAGCATTGTTTGCGCGAATGGGAGCGATTCTGGTAGATACTTTTAGAATCTGAAAATAAAGAGACTTGAATCGATTTCCAATGTCTGCGGATTGCCCCTCACGTGTTAAAACCAATGAATACATTTGTTGAGGAGGAATTAGGAAAATGTATCGCATCTGAGATTTTGGCAATAAATTTGACTCACAAGTTTTGTGGTAATATTCATGTTAAAATCAAAGGAGGACATTTATTTCTCCACTTTTTTTCTGTCCTGCTTGCTAACATGTCTGTGGGAATAAAGACTGGAAGACTGAATATGTACTTGACTTTTGACGACGATTATTCTTAGCTGGAGCTCAGTCAACGTACATTTTGGTCAATAGCTAACTTTCTTCAATTATGCACAACGGATCAGCTCATCTTCGTTTCCTATATCGTCGGATCAAATTTAACGACTTTTTGGTATTGCAAAAGTTGTAAAACGGAACGGCAACTTAAGCTCTGTGTGCCAATATAAAACAAACAGTCCAAACAGTGACCCCAAGCAGGATTGTTGCAATGGTTGTAATGTAATGCCAAATAGGCCTGGTTTCGTTTTCAGTAACAAAATAAATAAAAATTAAACATTTTGGGAATTAGGCCTTATTTAATTTAGCTTTATTTTACATCACCAATTATTACTGCAGCTGAATATAAAAGAGTACAGACTCGAATTGCAAGTCGTGTTAGATAGTAAAAGTCTTGTTTTGCGCAACCAAACTTAAGAACATTTTAAGCCAATAGTCTCTGCAGTTAGGCTCGTTAAAATTAGTATTTATATGAAATTTTAATTAACTGATAATAAATAATAATTATAATAATAATAATGAAGTATACATAATACAGTTATTTTAAGCTAATAATCAATTTATGGACCGAAAACCAGATTTTAAATTAAAAAGGCTCAGAATTTATATCTGCAATGAGGTTCAAGGTACCGTCAGAACCAAAGTTAAGCAAGTGCTGTCAGTAACAGTAATCATTTGAAAAATAACAATACATAGCTATTCTCTATAAATTTGAAATAGTATTGATCTCAAATATGGTCTAAGTGTGTCTTTCGAGACAGCCACCTTACCTAGCCTAACCAAATCTATTGTTCCCAAAACAGAACCCTGAAAAAAAATGCAGTATTAAGGTAGTTCACATCCCTCTAAGTGTGATCAATTTTAACTATTTCTGTTTATCAAAACTAGTAGTATAAATCAAAAATATTATTGATCTCAAAACAGAACCGTGAGGAGCTCCAATGCTAAGAGAAAGGCACTCTAAAATTTAAAATTCAAATTCCGCCATTTTGTTTTTCTACCGTTGTAATATCAATTCGAATCCGTGCGAAACGCAAAAACATAAAAAAATAAGAAAAAGGCTGCCAACAGCGGGGGAATATAATAGAGTCCGGGAATACCACACCTTACCATTACGGAATGCTATTGGTTAGTTATATTATATATGGATAAAAGATGAATAAATTGATAATTATAATTTCTTAAAAAATATTTTGAATCTCCAAAGGAGATGTTTTATAAACTGAAAACAAAATATGGTTATTTATTTTATTTAAAATTTTCTTAAATAACTGATGAAAGTTTGCTCAAAATGTTTTTATTTTCCTTTAACCATTCGGCACTGTTCATTCTTTATAAATATTTTAAGCACATGTACACTTAGTCCGAAATAAAATTACTATCCACACGTAACGAGTAATTTCAAATTTAATGGTTAAAATTCTATGAACGCTGCCAGCAACTTTGCCCACAGCGGAAATGGGAAAGATTGGGTGCGAATCTGTTGGTGAGCCGGAATTTTTGAAGTTACGTGACATTATGTATCAATACAAATTTCTCTTGCTAAATTTCTGTCAAATTTAGACAAATTGGACGACTTGTTCCCATATTATATTATTTAAAAATAATTTATATCAAATATTAATCGCCTTCCGCCATTTTATTGAGGTTATGGTGCAAAGAAATAACTTCACGGGCAATAACTTTACATGGGAAATAACTTCACCTCGAGGGGGAAATAATCCCACTTCTTTTATGTGACGTTATTTCTCACTGAAAGTGGGCAACAACTGCACTTTTTTGTAGGAAAAAATTTCTCCTAACACGCAAGGACATATATGTAAGCCCACAATTCATAAACAGTGAAAAATGTGCTTGGCAACACTGTTTTGGGGTGGGAGTAAGTTGTGAAGTTGTTATTCATAATGTTAGTAAAAATATACTAAAATTCTAATAAATATATCAACTTGGTTTTTGTTTTCCAGTTAGAATGGAAAAACTCTCAAATTATAGGTGGAAAATAATTTCACATAAAAAAAGTGAAATTATTTCCCACGTGAAGTTTCGAACGGGAAATTATTGACCGTGAAGTTCCCTGCATCACAATTTATATAGTGGACACATCTAGCCACTTGTTTCACAAGTAGTTGTCCCATTTCATCGCGTGTCCAGCATCCGACAAAAGAGAAATACCCAGCGAAAGTAATTCATCATGTTAACAGAACAATCTCCATCGTCCGTCAACTAAAACGTCAGCGATCATTGCAAATTAACTTACTTAATATTTCATACGCACCACAATAGCTCTATGTTTATTTAAAACTCAAAGTGCTTTTCAGTGTGTATACCGTTGTTGTTCTATTTTTTTTCCTTAATTTTCTCGTTAAAAATGAAAAGTAAACATTTAAACAAAATAATGCGGTAGCCGCATGGCTGTATAATTTTGTTGCTCTCAGTCTCAAGTTTATATAGATATTTTTCACAAATCGGAAAACTCGACGTGTACCACTTTGTGGTGTGTGTGTGTGTTTGCATGTGTGTCCAAAGTATTTTGAACCGGTCAGGTTTTCTTAACAGCGGCATAACAATCTGATGATTGTGATGAGAAATCTCACTCAGAGTCGGACTGGTGTTTATTCGGAAATGCTCGGTTTTTCTTTTCTAGTCCGCCGATCGGGTAAAACGTACAAAAAAAAACATTACTCCTGAAGAAAAAAAAATAACACAAAATTTCGTTTTCTCGGTAATTTCTCCCAGTGATCGTAGTAAAGTAATCTACTTAACGTAAGATCGTTTATGTATAAGTATTTCATTTTTAAGTGAAAAGTTGACATACCTGTCATAGTGCCTGGTTGTTGTTGGAAAATTATGTGACAAGTGATGTGATTGGTAAAAAGTGAGAAAGAAAATCTCCATAATTGAAAAGAAAAATGAATATTGTTGTAAATTAGAGTGGAAATTATATTGAATGTAAAATCAAAGTCCTATGAAAATAATTCATTGCCAAATGGAATGCATGCATGGCATACATCTCAGCGCAAGGTGGCTTTACCAAAGCTCTTAGGTAATGTACGCTCTACATGTTTTTGTGCACTTTAAATAAATTCTGTTGAATAAATACGTGTGCTTTTGATATTTTTGTTACTAGAATACTCGCATCGCCTTCTCCATTTATATCAAATAAAGTATCAGAAATTCCCAAATGAAGTGCCCGCATCATTAGGATTTATTGAGTTCGAAGTGATGTGCTCGATACCACGGTGGTTGGAATTGGGATTGGGATGGTATTGCCAAAAGGATAGTGTTAGCTGATGATAATTGTTGGCTTTCGCTGTGTGGAATGTATCTATTTGGGCGGTCATAACAATTGGCTCTCAAGGTGAAAAATGTGTATATATGAAATTTTACTTTGTGTGGTTATTGTTTACGTAAACATTTTTTTATTTTATTTTTCAAAAATGTAATTGCTTTGGAAACAAATACAGATTTTGGTAATTAAACACGTGCTAATGTTTCTTTCTTCGTGTTGGTCGGGTAGAGTTCTTCTCGCAGAGGCTTCATATATTTTTAGATATTCTAATCATTGGGCATGTACTCGGCTCGGTTGACAGACTAATTGGTGTAAACAAAACTCGCTTGCCCAATATTTGGTACAGATGAGCGCGGAATTGCTGAGCGGTCGGTTGGAGAAATATATCGAGTTATTTTACTTATAGGGTTGCATTACTATGCAGTGGTCGCGAGATGTGTGCATATCGTTAAAAAGTGGTTTTGTGATACAAATAAGGTAAATAGAAGCTTAAAATATCCCAAGCACTTAACGCTCAGTCAGTGGTTATTCCGAAGAGAGTAGTGTTGTCTATTGTTGAATTTGAAGGAAGCGAATTGTTTTAATGAAATATCCTGTGCTTACAAATATTTTTTTTTTCAAGAAAGCTAGGAATATACTACTAGTATAGTCCAAAGCGGTGCATCCAGACAAGAAAGCTACAACGAGTTGCATCCGTGCTTAGTTATTGCGCCGGATGTTGGATGTCTGGGTCCGTCGCCTAATGTACCCTTTCGTGTAGGTATAGTCGCGGAATTTCGTCACATGTTACCGAGAGGCAGCATTTTGGAAAAACGTAAGAAACGAATTGTGCATATTGTGTGGGTTTTCTATGCCAATTGGCTGGTTGAATAGCTCTTTCATGACATTTATACTTTCCGATGTTCGACAGACGTTCTCAGTAGAAAAAATCTTAAGGCGTAATTTGTGTTTTCCGATGATCGAACCTAGGACTCCTCGCTTAGTAGTCCAACATATTTACCACTTATCCTGGCAGATACATGGATTAGTAAAACTATATTAGAAGCATACAGGTGTAGGCAGGAATAGTGTTCGCACGATCGTTTGGAAGCTTCGTGTGACGTTTGCTTATGAGTTCCCTGAGAGGTGAAACTATTGTTTTCATTAAAAAGCATAGGTACGTGATTTTTTCGCATGTTCTTACTTAGACACACCATGTGCAGTTTTTTTTCGTACGTTGTTGGAGGGTTTTCATCATATTTAGTCAACGCAAATGAATCAAAAGGCTTGAAGAATTTTTCTCTCATAACAGTCAGAGATTTATTTATCCGTCCATGCTACAGATGTGAACCGATTGTAGAGGGAGTCTTAGTAGTTCCTAGTAGGCGTTGCATAAAACTTCTATTCTCAGTTCAAAATAACAGCAATTGACAAGAGATTCGAGCATCTACTTGGCTTAAACACTGATGAGGATTTCGTTTTCAAATGTAATATTATAATCAAAGACTCTTACTAGTGGTTTGGTCCACTTCTGTCAGTCTCATCGATTACAAAGTATTCGACATCAACTTTTATCACATCCGGCATCAAAAGACGTAGGACAGCTTTACAAAAAGATACACGATAGTTCAGAGTACAGAACCTACCATTGAACTACCAGAGTGAGTTGTTATTCTAAGCAGAAGGTTCAGTTTAGCGGGAGTGCCAAAACTAGATATGGTATCGTATAGCTCTTCTATAAAGATAGAGCTAAATATAGTGCTATAGGCGGCCTTGAAATCGATGAAAAATTGGTGCCTATCGATTTGGACTTTTTGGGTATTTTTCAGGATCGACAAGACTTGATTGTCTTTTTTATTAAGTGGACAGAAGTTTTGCAACCTTCATAGCTTTTCACACCCTCTATATTTCACCTTTTTAGGTTTCTGTACGCGACTTGCTGACTTGGAGCGTAATTTTAAAATTTTTGTAAAACGTCCATCTTTGATTTTCTCTTGACTTAGGAGCAACTCTTTTGGATCAAATCAGTATATACCTCTTGTTTTGCTGCGTCAACTACCAGACAAAGTTGATCCAACCTAAGCTTTCGTGGTGGTATTCAAGTGAAACCCAGCACTACAGTCGCGGCTTTAGTGATGGCTCTTTGGCAGTGATATTCGGCTCTAGCAGTTGATATTCTGAGACTTATCACAAGGCAATGGGATATCAGGTCTTGATGTGTCGATCGCATTGTGATTCAGTTGATGTTGTTATAGTAGCATTTTATTCCGCAGCAAAGTCTAAGAGCATTTTTTCGTTATCAGACATTGAGGCGTATAGGCTGTGCTTACGAAAGATGTTCCCCTTTTCTCTTCTAACCTTCAAACTGCCAAACGCGATCTATAAGTTGTGGTTTGGATATTGCTGGTAGGGCTGTGTGAAAATTGTCCTTGATACCTCTCAAGGAGCAAGCATTAACGAGGATTGTCTGAAAATATGCCAATGGCTCAAGGCATTTTTGCCATGTAAGATAAACTGCATTTAAGAAAGCGTTTTCCCTGCTCTTTGAGGAAATATTGTGACAAAAGTCACAGTTTTTAATTCAGTTTTTGTAAGCCTATCCTATCGCACTTTCTGGTTGGCAGTTTAGTCTTCCGTGTATCAGTTTTCCTTCGCTGGGATTCTGCTAATTCTATTCAGTGAATACAAACATTTTGTGTACAATTTTAAGGTAGTTGTCCTTGTTTCCTATTGCAGGGTCTACCAAAACAGTTCATCTTAGAGACTTTCATTTAGTTATCTTCCCAGTTACAATTTATTTTCAGTGTCACAATTATGTGTAAGGGTAGTCTCTGTCATAAAGTTGTGAAAACGAAATCAGTTTGACCGAACACTTGACAGAAATCGGGCTTTTTAATGAGCTCCAACGAATTCCATAAGTAATTTGTACCTTCCTTAGGGGGTCTATATTAAACAGGTATAGACAAGGCCCAGAAAGCCCTGATTGCCCATACAAATCAAGTCCATGCCCACAATATTTTTATTTCTTAAATTGACTAACTTCTATGTGTATAATTGAATCGCTCCAACTGAGAAACAATATTGGGCATCAACAAATTATCAACACTGTCCGTTCATTAAAAAGAAAAACCCATTAGGGGGGTAGATTAAAATACTAAAACAACCGCCATTACCACCGATGGTCATCGTTCAATCACGTATTAGCTAATACCCTCCAACATACGAGTGTATTCAGCTATTACGATCGCCACGTGACACCTAATGCCTACCTACGTTCGAAATCAAAGAGCTAATAAAAAGAAAAGAAAAAGATAAATTCAAATCAATTACGTCGGCAAGTCAAGCAATTTCATTCTTCTTTGTTTTTTTTTTATAACACACAAATGGCAAAATGTTTTAGCAGCTTTCAACAAGCCGTGAGTTATGCAATGGCAAAGACTTATTATTGACTGGAAGAACGAATTAAAGAAATTGACGTTTGTTGCAAGTTGTCACTCTGTCTGTGTGAGTTGGTGTACTTTATTGTGTGCACCAACTAGGTAACATGCACATCATAACCACCCTTCCAGCAAATGGAAGAGTAAAATTAAATTAAAAAAGTTCACCTATACGGATTGACTGGTCAGGCTTTTAGCTATTTTTTGTAACTGAAAGCCCTGCAGTAGATTTTATTTTTTTTGTGTTTTTGTTATTCCGTTAGAATCGGTTATATTTTTTTGCAGTTTTCGCCGATAAAACTGTAAAATTTTCTAACAAACTTAAAAACATGTGTTAACACAGTATAGTGAATAATTTATTTTTCTAAACAAAGTGTACAAAGTGTGAAAAATATACAAGTTGCAAATGAATTTTTCGTGTGGATAGCTTGGATTCGAATGCAATACTAATGGATTAAATGGAGCTTACCGACTAATAATAATAGAAAAAAAAAATCGGCCGGCCGAGCATCATTTCTGTAGCGATCCGATAACAATCCTCCGTTCAAGATGTATGCGAGGGTTAGCGGCAGTGCTGGGGATATGAAATCCCCCGCGGAAATGCGTAAGAAGAAGAAACGGGAGCGGTCTGTCTTACTTAACTTATTTTTGTTACACTTAATTACCTGCAGTAATTAGCAGAGTTGATTGCTTAGTTGATAATTGCACTTTTGTATTGCTATTTGTTGGGAGCAAGTCATAACGACAGTGGTTGCGCGGTGTTGTAATGAGATTATTATGCAACGTGGATGGGTTTCAATTAATTGCCAATAGTGGGAGTGACAAGTGCTGCTTTTTTATGATAATATTGACTTTATGATTATACCTGGAATTCAGTGGTGTAGCGAGGGGAAAGGGGGGCACTTTGCTAGGTGTAGCAATTTGAACTTTTAGATATTTAAAATTTACAAAACGGATTCTTTTTCCAGTCTAACGAACTTATTTACAAAGCTTACCAGCATCAAAACGCTGTGAAAGTAAGTAATCCGCCATTCCTTGTGTTGCTTAAAAACAAAATTCAATGAACGCTGCTCCCTAGTATGCAACTACTTTTTATCAGAAATGACAACCCAACTGGAGACTAGAGTTCGTGCGAATAAGTTATTTTTTGTTTGCTTTTTTAGGGTATTAGAGGTATTTAATATAAATAATTAGAAGAGAAACTCTCTCTACATAATAAGCAACCCCTTTTAAACAGATTTTGCTCAAACGAAGTGAAGTTTGCAAACATAAACAAACATTCTAGTTGGGAATAGAAGTTGCAGTCTTGTCTCTTTTGCCTTGATCTTTATTATTGAAAATGATTTATCCACGTAATTAGAAAAAATCGGTAGTGTTTTTACACATAATGTTGATAAAAACAGTTAGCATTTTTGGTCCACAATGAGGCTATCTAATCTGGGTATCATGGCTTTAGAGCAGGAAATCACAGAGACCATCGATACCGAAAGAATAAAAAGAGATTTTGCCCCGATAAAAAGTAGGAAAATACAGTTTGAAAGAAGTTTTAAATTGTAAATAATAAAAAATAATAATAATAATAATTTCAATTTTACTTAAAACTAAATTAAATGCTTTCATCATTTCATTTAAAAATATTTTTTTTAAACAAATTTTAGTTATGAAATTATTTATTAATGTATATGATTAATAAACATAAATAATTTAATGTCATTAATTTAATGCAATATAATTTAATGTAATTAAACTAAAAATTAAAGAAAAAATAAATAAATAAAAGAAAATAATCGAATCCTGTGTTTCTAAAAACAATTTACATTTGCGGTTTAATTTTTGCTTCACTTGTCACTTGCTAGAAAGAAGTGCGAACAACAGTTGACAACATTTTTAAGAATAATTTTACCAAGTTTATTGACATACATTATGTGTAGGTAGAACTACTGGTTGGAACTGTGGACAAAGTTTTTTTAAGTGTGTTAAAAAACTACTGGGGGCGGCTTAAATTGGGTCTGCCCCGGGCGGCCCCAGCCCACTCTACTCCACTGCTGAAATTGTGGGTATAGTTTTGTTTTCTAGCATATCTGAACACAATTTTAGGGGTGACTATTGTGGTGGAGACATTTGAATAAGGCGAAAGCACGTGTTGGCAACGAACTGCCTCTTTGTTAAGAAATGCAATAGTAAAGTGTCACCAGCCTGCATAATGAAAGATTTCTGTTGGGACGGGGCAAAGTGCAAAGTGTGTTTGTTTTCATTGTGTTGTGGAGGATGTCAATATTTGTGTCGGTAGTAATAGTGGCAAGGGAGCAATCCTTTTCAAAGATGTAGCTACAAAGGATCTAAACTAATTCTGTTCGTAACCAAAAAAATGTTCGCAAATATTTTCCGCACACAGTTAACACCTACCTTCCCACCCAAATGATGGAGTCCTTTTGTTCACAATTAAAACACACCTCTCTAAGGAATAAACAGGGGGTACAATAACAGGAAAACAACTCCTTGCAAATAATGCCTGCAATTTCAAGATTAATTATTGGATTATAGTTTGTCTCAACCAAGAGTCCCCTATTTAAACTAGCAACAGTTAAGACACTATCTGCTGCTCATCTCCAGCTAGCAATCTTCCCGCTCAGAAATTTTGCCATTAACCATCCTTGAATGTGGATAGTTCAGAATTTGAGGCGAATGTCTCTTTCATTTTAAGATTTCGGATTACAGTCCGAATTGGACCACGGCATCAGCCAACAAGCATCTACAGGCAGAAGGTATAGCAGAAGAGTTTTTGCGATTATATCTACAATAAATAAACCGAGATAAAAGAGAGATTTAACTAATTACCCCACCATTTGTCTCTTCCGTTGGCGCCTTCCTTGGCAACGTCTGGTGTTCCACCTTCCCCCTCGGCAGTTACCAAGGTACACATCTCTTTATTCAAACTATTGACCATCTTGAAAGTGTCGTTAAACAATTTGGGCCTTACTAATATTCATTTTTAACCTTCACTTTATATGTATATTCTGTAGGTCACAATATGTAATTTTGTATGGAAAATTTCGGCATTGTTAGTTCGAAAAATGTATCCTGGACAGTAAGATGATTATTGGTATCGCGGTTTGCCATTTCTTGTATACCGTCAATACCAGAATGTACCATTTCCATGGTCCCCATTTAAACGAGTTCACGTATCCGGAATCGAGAGTGTCGGAAGCTATTTTATTCGATTTCTACCTCGAGTAGCCATCTTGAAACGATCCTGTAATCCCACCTCCTTATCGCGACTGTTACAAAATAATCATCATCATTTGGGACCACAGCGACGCAGGAGACATTTTCGACTCACCGACTCTTCTCAGACTCCGATACACAGCAGCGCTATTTCCTTAAACATTAACCCTCTTAATCTACGTTATGCCCCATCACTTCTGTCTTATAATCCACAGCACTTCGTATCTAACCAATTACCAATTACTTTTAATTCAAATGTCAATAACCATCGTTAATTTGAAGCCCTTGAAGCTGCAGATTTTAACCGTCAGTCCAACTTTGTAGCTTTGATTCCTTGACATCTACTCAGCATACTAAAGAAAAGTTTTCCCCAAAAAAAATTTAAGAACTGGTAAACTGTCAAATGCAGCAGCCTTACATTATTTTTGTTAATTAGAGGGAAATTTTGTCATATTATATATGTTATTCTCTCAATAGCTTCCCATTAGTCGCAGTGGCTATGTGGTTAGTGTCTTGGACTACTTAAGAAAGGTTCCAAGCTAAAAAAACAATTACAACTTACAGTTTTTTTTCCACTGCGCAACCTAACGCGAATGTCAATCCGATATACGAAAGCATAACTGTCATGAAAGAGCTTCTCGGTTAGCCATTTCTACGGCATACGGTTGGTGTCAGATTGAAAGATAGGATACTTTTGCACGCGACAGTTGGAACGAAAACGTCAAAAATTATTTATGCCTCTGTTTTCAATGGCCCGCGATTCGATGAAAAGGTTTTAAGTATCGATCTAGGCTCTTGGATCTTCTGCTACATCGAAAAGTATGGTATTTGGTCAGTAGTGGACTTCCGCTTCATATTTATAATCGCACTATTGCCTCCGACAATGCAGATACAGTACAGAACACATAATCTTGACTTAAACTATATACGTTTAAAAATTTAAATTCAACCTATATTCAGCTTGTCTTATACAAATTGCAAGCCAGCGAGCCTCTGAACGGACAAAGGAAATTCAAGGAATTTACCCTCGCTTAAACTACCTATAGGAGCAATAACTTGAGTTGGCCATGAATTCATGAGAAAGGACTTGTTGTTCTGCCTCAACATTGTATTGTAATTAAAGAAAGTACTCCTGCCTATACCTATTCCGGTTCATATTGCTAGGCGCATGTTTGTATTTAACGTTTTCTTCATTTGCAAAGAAATTCATAATTAAAAAAAAAATACGCTGCCGCCAAAATTGGCCATTTCCAGTCATTAAATATAATTACCGCCCACACCCCACCATATATGTCAAATTGCACCCGCAAAGGAGAAAAAGGAAAAATTTAGTTCAATGTCAAACGTCAGTTGGCATGTCGCGTGCTGTTCACAATTTGCGCGGCCACCGTAAATATGAAAATTAATGCTGTTAAATGTAGGTCCACACAGGTTGTATGTATGTATGCAAACTGTCACGACAAGTTACAATATACACTTTTTTCTGATTAACATTGTTTGCGCCGTCGAGAGACACAGCTTCAGACTGACGTCACCTGCCCCCAAGAATTTCCTTCGCCTGCATCTGCCATAAATATTATACAATATTTCATAGAAAGGACACACAGACATCCATTCCGAATGCAGATGTCATCCTGCGAAACTGAATCATGCATGCGAATGCGTTGTATAACTAAAGTGCACCTCTGCATCCTCGATGGTCACACACGTTCGGTATCATGTTGAACGTGTCGGTTTGTTTTTCCCTCCTCTCAAATAAAGGAGTTAAAATAATAATATCGTAGAACTTAAATTAAAGTTCAGATATAAATATATAGAAAGACTTGGGGAGAAAACTCGAAAAACACTACACAAAATTCCACATACATTCCTAGTTGAGTTGAGTTGATCGAATTGACCAAGAGCAATGATGACGATATCTTTACCCCCAAGCCAATTCGAGTGGAATTGGAATAAGGTGGACGTGTTTCGGATTGCAACATGCAGCTACTTCCGTAATGCAGTGCAGAGATTTGAATTTTCAACATACATTTACTTTCCGATGTAATATTTGTCACACATATAGACAGCGGACAGTGCCGGCGAGGAAAAATATTCAGTCAGTCAGAGAAAGGTGTGTCCAAAAATTGTATTGAAATTGGTTCATATAGTAAAACTGTACCTCCTTTTCCGAGCGAACGGACAACGCTTGTCACAATTGAGTTGCAAAATGTTGGGATTAAAATGTAGGATATCTGAAATTTGAGTTCAATTTGTGTAATGTTACTGCTGGTAATTGGACTTTCAATTCAGGAAGTGACAGTCTGGCGAAACGAGGTGTGATAGTTTGTCTACTTTATTCCTGTATCGTCAGTTGATATTTCTGTAATGGCTGACGAGGGTTTACCACATTCTTCAATACATACTGATCGTAGTTTAAGATTTAGGTTATTCATTTTGTTGGAAAAAATAATTTTAAGGGATTTACCTAAAGACACACCCACCAGTGATAGACTTTTTTTAAGCATCTTACCTGTAATTTCTTTTTAACTTGTGATTATCCAATTTTTTCTTTTCTTATTTCTTATTTCTCACCTCATTTCATTTTCCCCATTCGTGAGTTTTGTTTTTGTTTCATAAAAAAAAAAATCGCATCCTTCCTTTGTTGGTGAAAGTCTTGTATATATTTAAGAAATATAACTCTATAGACATAATATAATAAACGGAAGAGGGTTGTACAGTGAAAACTGCTGTTCAGATCTTACTTTGGAGTGTTCCCTTAAATCTCGACAAGGCTTTGGACCATATTGTTCATTGTCGCGCCTACTTTTAGTGTTCTCTTCGGTCTGCATTAAAATAGTTCTTAAATAACACAAACAAAGTGGAAACTTTAAGGAGGTGACAATTCCTTAAATGTTTTATCTTACAATCAGCTTTTTGTTTCCTCCAGAAGCTGAGCTACAGACCAATAACTCGATCGAACTAATAAAAATCAATAAAATGAGAGCAACTACTGTTCTTGATCGTGGTTCTTCTTCAAAGTGGTGTGCGAACATCGTAACGAAAGCACTGTGCAGTGAAACGAAAAAGACCTCTGCGACAGTGTGACCAATTCAATATTCGAAATCATGCTAAGCTCAGCAGTATAGCATCTTTTAATATTTAAATTTTTTTTTAAAACTGCTAAAAACACTCACTCGCAAGACGAAGCTTACTGCTTTCCCTTAAAAATTTTCAAATTCAAAAGGCTTTTCCTTAAACAATCTAATATGAGCTTTATTTAATTTATTTACTACACATTTCAAGAATCCGTGGCGTTTTATTTACTTGAATCTTCTGACTAAAGAGCTCAAAAGTTCAAATGATCATTTAGCATTTTAAATCTCGGCTAAATTCTGAGAGAAATAAAATCTAAATAAATACAAATAAATGTAAAATAAATAAATTTTTATAGTTTAAAATTTACGCTAAATTTTTTTTAAAAATGTCTTCAATGATTAAATTTATCCAGCCAGTCTAGAAAGTTGTTTTCATATCATCTTTGAAGACACTTTTGTACGGAAGATAAAATTAAGCGCTAGCTTTATGATAAAATTGACAATCCCCGCGCTTGAGGAACGTGAATCATTTTATGCCGTTTAATGTTTCAGGTAGTGTATACATAAAATACTACAAAGTTGTACTAACATTTTTATGGAAGACGGAGATCCCACAACATTGACAAATTTTGAAACTTGACGAAGGCAGAAGGTTTTGTTCATTTTATGGAGCGTTAAATTCTCGAAAAAAAAACCTTTTTAAACACTTTTTTATAAAAAATAAGGTCAGCAAATACACAACTTACGGACTTGATAAAGATGCAGTCTAATTTTGCAGAGCATGTCCGATCGGTTGGTAAATGCAGTTTCCCTACGTTTCCGCTTTTAGATGTTTTAGATGTTTCTTAATTTTTCTAACTGTTTTTCAAACTGCTTTTAAAAAGAGACACCAATTGTTGGAACCCCTATTTACATCAAATTGTATGTAGACGTGCGGCAGATATCAAGTCTTGAGGTTGAAATCAATCTGGCTTTTTCGACTTTTCGTCAGCCAAGCTTTACTAAAATCGAGGTTTAATATTTTTCATAAAAATTACCTACCTACAATTACAATTATATACAACTTAAGAAGATGATTGCTCATCCGTTCAAGCATTTGCATGCGAAAGGACTGAGTTTACTTAAGAGCTGCATATTAGAACCTTTTAAAACAGCTGGCATTCACAACCTCTTTTCTGTAAAAATATTATCGGCACAATTTTTAGAGGTCAGTCAGTAAGAACAAAGACGAAAATAGCTTTCCATCTGATACACCTAAAGGAGACCATGACCTGAGAATATCTCCCCAAAACGTGTTTCCCTGCAAGAACTATCTGCATATTCATTTTACCTAAAAACTACCAACTTTCCGCGCACGGAAATGTTTACTACTCTCAATTAGGCATGACATCATTCCTAATCCCATCCCTTTTTGCCATTGCCATGAGAACCTTGTGAAACTTTCCGACGGTCGTAAATTATAAACCGTGAGAAACCCCTTCGAAGGAGCATTTCTTCAATAATTCTTCCCTTTCGCAACAATATGCTAGCAAATTACTCTGAACGCCCAAAACTAAGAAGTTCCCCACCCACCCCGTGCAAGGAACAACGAAAAAGCAGCATTGATTGTTTCCAGCCGCCGCCACAAACACTACCGCAATCCATTACTGAAGGTCAGTGTATAGTACAGACCCTTAGTACAGGCAGGAATTAGCCAGTCGGCGCCAAAATATTAGCATATCCTTGCTGAGTAGCATAGAGCAAGAGCTTTCCCATCACCAACACCACTTAGACCAACTGTTACCATAGCCACCCGGTTGATGTATGTGCAAATGTGTCTAAGGACCTATACGTGGAATGACTATTCATCGGTTTAACTGAAAGAAATGAAATTGAATTTTCCATCACTGTAGATAGCGGCGGGGTCATAATCCAGGATGTTCATCAAAGCATGCAGCCGAACGCGAATCGCATCGCATAGTTGATCTTATTTGCTCATTCGTCACGTGTCGTCATTGGAAAAAGGGAACAATTGCAGTATTATTCTTCTTCTAGGCTCTTGCTTTGTTTGACTTTGAGTTTGGTGAGATGAGGAAGAACGTAAAGGGAGACCAGTTCAACTTCGCTGCTGATGTGCTCGTTTTGAAATAAAATAAAAATCCACTCTTTCCATGGAAAGAATCACGGGACTCTCGGGCGAACAGCAAAAATAGTTCCCCAACGACTTCCTTGCTGTTTGGTTTCGGGTCGCTTTGCCCGTGTGTCTCTCCTGAACAAACTATACTTTACTTTCTCGAAATACACCCGAAAAAAAAAGAAAGGAAAAGAGACACAACTGCGAATTTTTATTCGCATGTCTTTTTTGCTAGTGCGGTGGCACATACACTATACGGCCACTACAATCGGAAGCAACCCAGGATCATAATCATTGCTAAAACTAACAGAGCACGAACACAGCAAGCTACCGACGTGAAATACACAAACATACACAATCCCATCAACATCGTCCTTGTGTCGTCGTCGTCGGCGTCGTCATCATCATCGTCATTGCTGCCATCTACCATGAAAACGAAACGAGACCATACCATAACACTCATACAACGTTATAGAGAAAGAACAACGCCGCACACAGGACACAATTCCACTCTACTCTCTACCACTCTACCATCCTGTGCCGACTACGAGCAACATACACCGACCGAGCACTAACAGCAGCACCAGCTGAACAGCAGAACCAGCAACCACGACGACGAACAGCACAAGAACAAAACACAACCAGCAAAAGGACGAAAGGAGAAAAAAATAACTCTACAAAAAAAAAGAAAAAAAAACGTTATGGGTATATTTCGAATTCGGTTGCTCCACTTGACTAACGATATTTCAGTTAGTTAGTTGATGGTTACGAAACGTCGTTACAAGTAACCAAATACCGTTAAATGTAGAAATTTAAAAATAAAACCGACCAACAAAAGGACGACGAATGTAAAAATAGTTTTTGAGCAAAGGACAATTAACAAAAAAGAAAGAAAAAAAAAACCCAAAACGGTGGGGAGAGGCTTGTCAACCGGAGGATGTGTGTGTTCTTCAAATGAATTCAAAATGAACACTCCGTTAAGTGTGTGCAAAGAAAGTGAAAGTGAACCCAGTGTATAATTGCTTTTCGACAAAATTCCACAAAAATTGTTGCTGATTTTCGACGGAACAACAATAGCCTTGTAGCATTTTTTAAAAAGAGAGAAACTTTTTTAAACTTTTTGAATAACTTTTTTTTCGTCCATCTCCCATTGCAACTGTTGCTTGCGCGCGTTCGAAACTTATGCACTTTTGAAGTTTTGGTTTTTTTTTTCTAAACGCTTAGTATTAAATACTCGCTTTATAGTGTTCAAAAGATAAACTCCCAACTGTGATAATATTAGTGGCTTACCAAGAATTTTTGGACAATTTTATTTGCTCTAAGGATCTTAGACTAGTTTTGGTACAATTTTGAATAGTGTAAAGAAGAGAACAAGGGAAAACAAATATGGGTGCTCCTGGTTGTGGAACTTGTGAATGCTGCAGCAGCTGCACATCGAAGGCGACAACCAGCCAGAGGCAGGCGCGCCAACAGCAACCTGCAGCTGCAGCAGCAGCAAACGGCAACGATGACCAACAGAACAACAATACAGATGCTGGTCAGCAACATATCCCAGCACCACTACCGCCACCACCACAACCACCACCACCACCACTACGACCGCAACAACAACAGCAAAGTGAAACAAATCTGCTGAACAACAACCATATCTATGTGAATCCGAATTCGTATGACCTCAACACTAACATTACCACTACCACCAATATACCGATTATCATAGACGAAAATCAGTTGAACAATAATCACCTTAGCCGTCAAATGACTTCGACCACCTTGAATACACTGAACACATATCTATTCCCATGCGATGGGGGAACTGGAAGCATTGCAACAGACCTTGACAGCAATTTTAGCCAACTCGATGGTTGGGCTGTCGGCGGTGGTGGTGCTGCTGCCGCTGCCGATAATACCCGTGGGGGTGGTGGCAAAAAAAAGGGGCGCAGACTTTTTGGCACCAAATCTGGACGGAGAAAGAGCGCGATTCCGAGTAAACAAACCACCATCAAGGAGCAGGAGGCAAATGAGAAGAAGGAGAAAAAGGCGGCAAAGAAGTCCTCTGGTCCACCCAGTAATGTGCGAGCACAAGCTGGCAAACAGATGGACGATCCATTAATGCAGCGTCCGAGGCGGCATAAAACATCATCCACCGCGAAGACAAAGGACTCCATGGAAAAGTATTAAACATCATTTTTTCTCTTGTCATATTCCATAGCCTTCACTCAGAGCTGTCATTTATATTTGATTTTTTTCTTCTTCACATACCACGCGTTCATTTCTGCACTAATTAATTGCTGGGATATGGTCTCGTTCTTGTTCGATTGTATATTATTTGTTACGCAATAGTGTTATTGTCCTTGCAGTGCATTTCAGACCTGTCTGTTTCATGGACTGTTTGAATAATTTAGCGTTCGCCATTTATGTGGGTGGGAAGCTACACGAATGCGTTTCGCACTTCCATTACCGGAATCGATAACATCGATCTAATAATAGTAACAGACAACTAGACGCCAACGTACAGAATGATGTCCTTTTTGGCTTTGATTTGCCTGAACATGTGTATACGCACGCAATTGTGTGTTCGTCAGTGTTTGGGAGCAGTATTTTTTGGTTTGTTTGCGGGAGATTTATTTATTTTATTGCCTCCTGAGTTTTGCTAGCGGTTTGTCGAGATGTTTATTTGACATGTGACAGTCTTTATCGTTTTTAGTATTGCCGGGGTTTTTTATCATAAATTTGGGTTCGAGAACTGTTTACGAATAACTCGTTTTAGACAGGTGAGAACTGAAAACATCTGTCAGGCTTAGCTTATTTAGACAGTGGTGCCGTCAAGGGTTGAAGTAATTCAAACAAAAATATAGTGGGGCTTAAAAATTTGGCTCTGCCATTTTATATTTATTACAGCCTAATCAGAAGAAGGAAATTTCCCTCAGAAATATTTTCCTTCTAGTCATCTTCATTACATTTACATACAAAATGAGTTCCTATCAACGCAGCCTATAAAGGTTTCCTGGACATTTGTCACATTTTACCCGAGGCAAATGATGATAAAACTTTTGGAGCTAAACTGTTTCTCAAATCATAATTTCAGATACTGATAGGAATAATACCTAAAAAAAAACATATGGAAACAGCGAAAAAAGCGAGGCCCCGGACATATTTGGTTCAGTATACACTATTTTTTTTTTCCAATAAAACGAAAATCCAAAGCAGTAAAATCAGCGATTTTAATCATGTGTTTTCTCAAACAAATTCAGCCTTAAACAAGTCAGCTCTAAATAATTTTTCTAACACACCCTTGTTATATATTTAGTGCAATTTTACTACCATTGCTTATATGACACATCAGCAACAAAAACTGCATACAACTATTTATTCATCTGCAATTATATATAAATTTATGGATTTAAAATTCAGTATTCCAATTGTAAAAATATTTAAATAGAGCCTTGTTGTGGATTTCCCTTCAGTAATTTGAAAAAATGGAATTAAAATACCGCAGAACTCAATTTTTCTAAAAAACGTATTTTTTTTCCTCAAAATGTATGTTATGGAGAGAGAAGTGTTCTCTATTAGAATATTTTGGGTAGAGGTTATAATTCTGGACGGAGCTTAATTCTGGGCTGTTTTTTATCTATTTTTAGACCAAATCATTATGTTACTTCCCGTATGAAGGTGTCATAATATTAAATATTTCTGTAAGGCTTCTCTAACGATTTTAAGGAAAATTGATTTGCCACCGAATGTCGAAAGCTGCATTCAAAATTAGCCAGTAGATCAGCGGGAAACGTTTCTTCAATAAAAATATTGCCTTACATTAACAAAACTCAACCTATTTTGTTTTTGTTTTCCTAATTTTTGGTTAATGAAACTAATTTTAGGAAATGTAAAGCTATCGAAGCTACCCAAAAACTAGGACTATAAAAATAATTTCGAAAAAAAAACATTTTTATAGTTTAAAATTTTTTTTTAATTGTATCGCGGACGACTGTGTAAACGATAAGTTACATTATTTGGCCAAACGGTAGTTTAGCTTAGAATATGTATTTCTTGACAGGGAGCGCAGTGGCTAAAAGTGGTTGGAGTGGGTGATTACTGAGGGAGAAGTTTCACGTTGAACCCTCCAAAATAAATCGAATCGTAAAGTTTTCTTCCACCTCTGACGAACGCCTGGCAAAGAAACAAGAAAGATTAGAAAAAGTAATTCATTCATTCAATTTCAGGATAAACTAGTAGGTGCCTTCCATTTTTACACACTAATTTTTGTGAGAAGCTAAGCCGATGATATTGTATGAAGCTGTTGCAAAAATATTTTTTTTCCGCAACAAATTAATTTAAAACAAAAACATATTACTCTTTGCAATTATTGTAAGATCATGGATCCTTTGCATTTAGGACATATTGAACATGCATTAGAAGATTGAAGTTCTCGCTGGCTCAATGTTCTCAGGTGATCTAATGGGCTAAGACTCCAGTTCTTCATCTTGTCATAGTTGAGGTTTGTCTTAGTATGTAGTGACCTATTTATCAATCGACTTCGGGCTCGGAGGAGTGCCCAACGAGGCTACACTGAAGCCATTTTGGAAGGCGTCCTGCGTTGCGATCAATGAACTCGAAAAATAGGCATCGAAAAATAGGCATCCAAAAGTAGGCATCACTTTTCCAATGGCGACTGGCTTGGAAAGAAACAAAACTTTAGAATTACACTTGGCGAATGAGACCTTCAGTCTGACCTACACCTTGAATGGCGTTCAATTCAAAAAAGTTATTTTGGCTCACCCTGTATTAGGGTTGCCAAGTGGAAAAGTTTTTGATTAAATTTTTAAAACTTCTGTGGCGGTCCTTAGTTATTTCCTATCTCTTTTGCAGTTCTTTTTCATGTGGAAATCTAGTACTTTACAATTCACTCACGACATGTGGCGGAGGTTCCCCATTGAAAAGCTTATCGAAGACTATATACATGTACATCTTCATTGTTGCTGCTTCTTAAATATTTATTCGTAGATGGCCTTCTACTGAACTCATCTTCTCAAAATAAAGGATGAAGTGCAAAATCATGGTTTCATTGAGCACTAAAATGCTTCCAGTATTTTCTGTTAATTTGTATAGCAGCTCAATTCAATTATTTTCACCATCCTTTCACTTGAACTTGACTAGTAGCCTTTAAAAATTGCGCAAATTTACTAACACAAATAAGAGCTTTTCTCCTGTCGAAGTTGGTCCACCCTGTATTACCTTGCTTAAGTTATTGTACTATGAACTTAGTCATTGCTAGCATATAGGCAGGGTCCTAGTAGGAGATCAGTCTAACATCGCCTGGGCAACACTGGACTTGCATGAATAAAAAAAAAATTAAATAGAAAAAATGCACCACCCTCCGAGTCCGACAAGGCGCAGACTGGTTATAATGGAATGCCAGGAAACCATAATATATAAACAACACCTGCTATTCATGAAGCACTGTATGGCATAAAGAAGGCTCGTAAAACTGCAGCTCATTCTTCCGTCTGACCGTAACAGATAATTATGAAAATGTATATGTTTAAAAGGGGGTGCGTGATTGAGCACCATTTACCACGAGGTTAGAGCTTGAATAGTATTTGTTTAGGTTTATACTTAAAATTAAGTAAACAGGAACTACAGAAGATATGAGAAGCAGCACGGACACCTACACACATTCATACAGTTATTCGCGTGTCATTATGTATGTCAATGTCATTTTTTAATTGCGACATGTTTTTATGTATTAGCCTCATCCCTTTTGCTTTAATAATTTATTTATTTTCCGTGCAAATAGCTTATGCGCTCCTGGTAAAACATGTGCATGAGCTCCATGTGTGCCGTGCGCCGTTGTTTAGACTTCATAAAGCAAAGAAATTGGCCTGATATAATCGCATATGGGGCAATTTTAAATAATCGCCAAATGAATTTTTAAATTGAAGGACCTTCGTGACGTCAATGGGACTGATCGGCCCCCTTTGTTCGAAATGCTTCGCACATTCAGGTGAAGGAGAGACCTAGTTTATTGAAGTCGAATGAACACCCTTGTCCGTGTATGGTCGGCCATACTCTTATCAAGCCGTAATGCTTCTGACAGATAATTAGAAAGTATTCGTGCGATTGCATGACTAATTTTGCAACGGATTGCTGTCTTTGTGTTGCCATTGGGTTAACGAACTCTGAGCTGGCAAAAGTCTCCTACGAAAGGAAGGCTTTTCATTTTATTTTATTTTTTGGGAAAAAGGAAAACCCAGCAATCGATATTTTCTGTTCGTGGTTTCTTCTTTCTTTTTGGATTATGCCAATGAAGTGGAAGGACATATTCTTGTTACCTGCTCAAGGTTTTCATTTCGTTTCAAGTCGAATGGGTTAAGTTTTGGGCCGGTGTGTAGCCTTAATACAATGCCAGCATGTGGGGGTATATTTCAGTTGGTGGAATTTGAAGTTCTATGCCAAAGTTTGTGCCACGATGTATGCAAATGGAATTCTATTCAACAAATACCATTATGCACATATTGAAATACATGGTCCTTGAACAGTGAAGTTGTTCGCCAGTTTGGTGTGCACTAATCGATAAGTAGCTTTTGTGGCCGAATTGTGTTGAGTCACTTGGTCTTATGCGTTCATCTGTTTTTTTTTTTTTGTTTTACTCGTATAAGCGTTTTTTTTTATTGACCTTGATTGTATATAAACTGAACAGCATGGCATGCTAGGCCCGTGACTGATTTTGTTTGTGATATTCTTTACGGCTGTCACGTGGCTGATTGAGTAACGCTGCGAGTCAGTGACTTGGGGATGACAAGTTTGAAGTTAATTTAGAGAGAGGCGACTTAGTTCCGCCAGCATAATATAGTTTATATTCCCTTATCAATTAAAGTTTTTCCTTGAGTTTAAGGGAGAGAAATGCTTTCTGTTTCGACAAGCCTTGCAATTGAATTGACTTGAGCGGTTCCTAAAGACAAGTTGAGGGGTAGACTTGCGTCGAGTAGGTCAGCATCGGAAAGACTTTTTAATGTGTCCCGAAAAATTATGAGGGAAAAGTCTGCCCCACAGGGGTGAGTTGTTGCTGAAATGCAGTTTCTTTGGTATTTGTTCGAATATATTAGTCTGGACTCAAATTATCCGCATTTGTCTTCATTCCAAAATTAATGCTTGTATACACAAATTGGGGGCTCAATTGTTCCAAGGTTACATCAAAGACCGTAGAGGTCATTACAAAAGAGTTCGGCAAAAATATGTGACTAATATTCTTGACCTGTTGCATTTTTGTTATTTTTAGGTTTTTTCTCCTAATTGGCAATACTTTTTCCTGCTATATCCAATTTGAAAGAGACAAATCAGCTGTTAACTAGCTGATTTCACTGTACTTAAACTTTCATTCGCCATTTTAATATGGGCTCAAACTTTTGATACATAAATGCACAACTCCCTTCAAAACTACTCGAACATTAGACTTTCAAATTTATTCGACCAATTCGATCATATACCCAAAGCTATGCATAAACAGAAGTGGATTAAAAGTGACGATTACTTCCGGTGACTTGTATAAATTAATAATAAATAAATGTAGGGGAATCGTTGATAAACAATACTATACCAGTCTTAAAATTTACTGGACAAGAACAGACATGAGAAGAGGACAAACCCAAAATGTGCCAAAATGACACAAATTCTACTTTCTGCAGAGTGCGAAGTGATGATAACAAATTCTCTGCAGTGTCAAAAAGTTGGGCCATTAGTTCTAGTCTTGGTGGGAACTGAAATTAAAGCTAAATTTACTACCCAACTTGATAGTGCAATTGGCGATGTGCCATACAATCCTTTACTTTCAAGAGCTGTAACTTTTCACGACTAATTTAACAAAGAAGTGGTCTGGGAACTAAAGAAGGACATATATGCAGAGTTTGGTCAAAATTTATCAAAGGGGAGTCACACCTCCCACACAACAAAAAAAAACATTTGAAATTCTAATCCACGGAATGGATTACTCGACACTTATGGGAGCTTAAGCTTTAAAATTTAGAACATATATGCGAAATGTTCTGATAGACAGTGCTCAATTTGGGACATGAGGAAGAACATAGACCGAATATTTTTCGAGCTCATCTTATTTTATAACAAGCGAGAAAAAAAAATTAAAACTTGGAAGGCACCTTTTGAGTTTTAGGCGACGTCCTTGTTGTGTAAGTGTAAATGCGAAACCACGTTTGGCGTTGGTTAACTAAAATTCTATTTAGACACCACTTTAAGTCGATTGTCTGCCTACATTTATCTCTGGAAATCGCTCTAACTGAGCAGACCCATTCAGTCATGGTGTTCACTCGGGCGTATGTGGAACATTATTGCTTAATTTTTGTAAAGAAGAGTAATAAAGCAAGAACCACGAAGCTAAACATCTGGTCAGTAGCAGCTTGTACAGTAACGTATACAATACAGTAAAGCCGTCTAAACTGCAACAAATTAAGTGTTCACAATTTTAAAAAAATGAAAATATTTAAATATTTTTTACTCAAATTTCAAGTTTGAAGGTACTTTTTTCAAACTTTTAATGTACCCGCCCGACTTTGGCCGTGCTTAGGAACTTTGTTGCATAAAACTTAGAACGCTGCTGGAGCTAGATTTTAGATAAAATACAAAATTCCCTCAAAAATTTAGCTAAGCTTAATTTAAGCGAATCCCTTTAGCCCTTTGTTTGGACAGTACAGAAGTATCGAGAAATATCGTTTTCAATGTTCTCAAAGGAATGCCGAAATACAGACAACAAAGCTGAGCTTAAAGTAAAATCATTACATACTTTCTGTGCACCTTGTTAATTGCAGGAAATTACTTATCCAGAATGACTGTGGAAAGACTAGTACCGCTTTTATTGTAAACTGTAAGATATATGAGTAAATAGTCTGTAGAAGTAGGCAAGGCGGTATCACCACTTCTGTTTTTTTTGTCCAATTGTTTTTATACCGTTTGGTTAAAAAAAAAAAAGTTGAACAGTGGCTTAGTAGTTAGTGAGTTGTCCTAGTAAGCAAAAGGTCCCATCTTCGATCCCCGGAAACATGGAAATTACATCGGTTTTTTCTATCTCTCGCGAACGCCTGACAAACATTTCCGAGTATAACTTTTATGAAAAAGCTTCTTAATTACCCACTTGAACTCTGCATAGAATTGTAGATTCCTTTCATTCGTCCTAAAAATACACAAACAAATTCAAATAACACAAATTGTTATGAGAAGCTATGTTTATGGTTACTCTCGGACCTGTTGCGACAAATATTTTTTATTTTTTTTTGAAACAGTCTGATAGATAACAAATAAGCTCATAGAAAGTGTATAGTTTTGCTGAGTGTCCGAAGTGGATTGAGGCTGATTTTTCAATTACCAGATGCACCAGAATACAAATAATTAACATCGACTATGAGATCTTTATTTTAATCTAAAAATGTACACCTAGTTGAAACAAGTATTTCTGACCAAAAAAAGACAAGACCTCAATGAAAATGTTAATTTTTGTCTTCATCAAACACTTTTAATCTTTTCCAAAAAATAAATGTTTGGAAAAGTTCTCGGAGTCTTTACACTCATACCAGCTCCGAAGAAAATTCTGCTCTGAATTCCATTGCACACCGAATGTAATTAGTCTACTTGCAGATGTTTGTCCATTTTTAAGCTGAACGCTGCCAGCAGATGAATCATTCTCCGCCGATTCCTTCTTTCAGTGTCCGCATTTGTTTTACTCTACCGCTGTGAGGCGTGTATCAAAATATTTAATTTCCCTTATGTGGGTCAAGCTTTTCCTTCTTTTTGCAGTCTCTCTGCGTCTCTATTCATTCTTAAAAGTCTCGCTGCACTACCAATGCTCAAACACTGTCACGTTCCGTTCTTTCATTGGCAATCGGCCAAATTGTAGTGCCTGCCTGTTGTTCACACTTTCTTAAATCCGAAACTTTTATCGCATCCTTTTCCAAATGGTAGTCACTTTCTAATCTCCAGTCCAAAATATTAAAATGAAACTTAACATCTGAATACGAAACGATAGACATTTTCCAATAGTTAATAAATTTTCAACTCTTTCAATTTTCGAAAGATAATTTCCTCCCGCTAAAGTCATGAGAAACAACAATCTCGTGTGAGCAATTAACACGTCTCCACTTTATAATCCAAAAATCGCTCCATACAAGTGGAATTTTATGATGGCAAATATCCAAAATTTGAATAAAGTTATTCCAGTGTCTATGCTGGACACAACGCCCCTACCTCCCCACCCCCACAAAAGGGACACTTTAATGTTTACATACACATCGAGGCGAAGTGAATTGTTTTCCTCACTTTGAACTGGGGTAATTTACTGCAAAATAACCCTCTTGCGGGGACACTTGAAAAGCCAATCTAATAATATCCTACCGGAAAAGGAAATGGTGGAATGCGGACTTTCACTATGTATATCACACTCCTTCTGAATAGCAGTGGCTTCCGGTTTACCCAACTAATCACCCCCAATAAACCGATTTCGGTAAAGGTGTGGGCCAATTTAGTCATGACATTTTATTGCAACATTTCGTACACGGCATTTCGGGGGTACAGAGGGCTGTATTCATATACCCGTATCTAATGCCAACTGCATTTGTAGCGCAGCCAGGACATGTTTATCGATTCTCATCGAACTGCAACTGCATTAGCGATATTTAAGTTTCGGACATTTTTCGAATTTTCCATGGACGCTGTTTAATGGAGTTTCTCCAAGTGAAGGGAAATGGATAGGTGCGCTCTTTTGAAATTAATCGATATTTGGGTGCCACAGTTGGGGTGTGCACCGCAATTAGTCATCGGGGATATAGGCTTTAAATTAAAGGCTGTCTTATGTAAGCGTACAAAATATATGTAGCGCAAACTGACGCCTGACATGATGACACAATGGTTCGGATTCGAATTGTTGCTATGTACTTTATGAGATATTATTTATGTTGCAGAAAACACAGATGAAAAATCGGAACTTAATTATTTATGGTCACGGAAAGTATTCTCATTAAGAACTCCAGTGTATGATTTCAAAAAATGGACTGGTTGAATTCCTAATGAAACGATGAAACGGAAAAGCAAAACTAGAAGCTGGCGTCGGTTGAATTCGTCAGCGAGGCAAAAGAAATTTGAAGCAAGCTGCTACCCAAAGCTATAGTTATTTTCAAACACAACATCCCTTTCATTTAATCTTGAAGTAACGCAGAAAATTATTTCTTAACGCCTAGGTAAATTTAGAAGAGAAGAATCAAATTCCAGTATTGATCTCTCATACTATTTAAATGACTGTCTTCTCTTCTCTGACAGCTTTATGGGGAAACTGCTGCAACTTATCGTTTCACCTGCAAGTTTGTCTTGTCTTCTAAAAGCCGATTCAAGTGACTTCTGATTGTGTTTCCCTTTTCATTTGTCACCGCGTATGAGAGGCGGGAGTGGCCCATCAGAAATTTCTTGTAAGGATATGAGTGTTTTTTACTTAAAAAGGGAAAAGCTTCTCAACTCAGTCGTTGATCGAAATAAAATGGAATAAGGCCCCTTCCAATTGTTACAAAACAAATAATTGTAAAAAGACCGGCTTAGGACCTGTTGCGACGACTAATTACATTTTATTTATATATCGAGAAAGCAATTCAACAAAGGACTTACTAGTTGCATGTGACGCTAATATCTGCTGCGGAAGTCAAAGTTTTTATTTGTCCAACGTGTTGCGTAGCTCGGAAAAGTCCATCGGCTTAAGCGTTTCTCGATAGATGTAATTATGCTGTATGTCGCAGGCAGTTGCGACAATAAAATCGAAAAATCGTCTTTCTTAAAAGTGAGATGATAGCGAAACTACAGATCACTTTACATAGAGCAAGAAGCTGTACAGTGACTATCAAGTATCGTAAATGATAATGTAGGATTTATCCCCAGCTTCATTTTATAATTTCCGCCTTGTTTGTGAACGCTTTTCCATTCATGAATACGGTAGAATCTGGCGTAAGATGAGTAGCGAAGAGCGACTGCAGTTTATTGATTGCAAACGCTAAAGCATATCTATTGGTCCTTGAATGATCCTATAAACATCAAGACGGGATAATTGCTTAGATCTCTCCTTCTGAGACGATACATTATACAGTTTTGCAGCTTAATCGAAACCAGCGATTATCTTTGCCAGCTAGATGCGACTTTTGGCAAGAGATCTCATATTCAAGCCCAGGTTACTGGATTGTAAAGTATTTCAGGTGTCCTTGACTGAATCTGGAATTGTAGGACGATAGCAAATATTGAGGAAAACTTATTTAGAACTGTATGATGATCTGGCCATGCCCTCAACACCCGATGCTGTTCGAAAAGGCGCTTAGTGATTTTTTTAAATGCAGTTCTTTTCAAATAGAAACCTTTAAAATTTACCGCAGTTAGCTATCACAATTTTATTTCATTCTTTTATATGTAAATCAGGATCTCTTTGTTGTGTTAGTATTTATCGTGTGGCGGAACATTTCATGCAGAAATTCACCTATCTACCTTTCATTTGGCCGATATTTCATAAAATTCTGGTTTGAAATAATGCCGTAATCTGTAGTTGTTTAGGGGAGGTTGCATTAATATTAAATATTCTAAGAATAGCACACCCTACAGCGACATCCGTGATCGAGCCATACACTAAACTTCCTTCAGGCACTGCTCGTTGAAGGATGACTCCATTCAACCAGAGTGGCTTGTCAAGTGATTTGTACGATCTCAGAGATCAAACTTCCCGTCTCCGTACTCTCTGAAAGAACTTTGAAGGGTCAAACTATTCTTAAGCCAGTCATATTCACAAATGCTGCTATTCTTAGCGTCATTATGAGATAACAATATACAACCCTGATTCGTTAAAAAGATGTCAAGCACCGCCCATTCGGTCCCCCATTTGAACAGCACATTCCTCTCTCATATAACAGAAATGCCAGTTTAAAGTGTCGGCCGTTATAACAGCAGGGAATACAGAGCCACGCTGATTGCAACAATTAAATGTGACATTCCCAAAAGATAAATAATGCCCCGAGGCCAATTAATATCTCAAAAATGATAAACATTCTGGCAGCTGCATTAAATATCAATACAAGCCAGTCCCCTGCTGTTACGGAGTAAATGCTTGTCACAATCATAATTCAGGAGAGAATTCCAAACGGCACACGGGCATTTGCTGCATACATGAATGCAAATAGATCCAATAAGATAATCGTGTGTCCGTTTTCATAAATTTTCATTATGTCACTCGGTTACCCTCACCTTTAGATAGGCAAAAGGATATGAATAAAAAAAAACTAGTCACCCTCACCCCAGCTCAGAAGGTGCAACCACAAAGAATTCCACTCTGATCCCCTTGATCCAAAACCGATACACTTGGAGACACAGCTTTGTAGTAGTCACTGAGAATATGCTGCTTGTGTGCCTAAATTGTCGACCATAGAAAATAAACTCGTGTATCCACCCGGACAAGGATATACCTACCACCGTCACCGCTACCGCCACCGCACACAGACTTTTGTGCTGTTTAATCATGACCAGATTTCAAATACATGACTCCTCACAATGCGCTTCCATGGATTTCTACATTCTACAGTGGGGCTATATGCAGCAGCTTTTATATAGGTATATCTATATGGAAAATTGGCTGCCTGCAATTTGGTATATTATTTACATTACACAAAACTCGAAAGAAAATTATTTAATTTTTATTATTGTGGCGGTGGTGGACTTTGGCACCCAATATAGTCGTACGACCACAAGTTGGGCCCTGTAGTGTAGGAGCGACTCGCCGCTGTGCCTCTAAGTGTGCCGATAGGGGGCAAAAACAACACCCAGCAAGAATATAAGGATATCCTAAATAAAATTATCCTTTAGTTATATGCTGCAGTGCATAAAAAGAAGTTCCAAAAAGTATTCATGTAGTACAGCCTACTATTGTGGGGGTTTCGGGTGTTTCCGGCTGAACTGTGCTCAAGCCGAAGTGTTGCCGTTGCAGTTGGCGGCCAATTTTGTTCGTTTTATTTTTATTTATGACAATTTTTTTTGTGTCCTCTTCGTTCGGTATATAGTTTTTTGTTGGTCTCCTTTATTTGAACATGGACGAGGTATATTTTTGAAGAAGTTTTTCCTAATACACGTCGGCGGTGGACAGTTCTGCTTCGGTTGTTCCGAGTGAATTTGACTTTTCAACTCAAATTGATTCATGTGATCCTTACCAAAAGACTATCTTACTCACTTGTTTAGTTTTCCGGTTGTTTTCGGTTTTTTTTTACTGATAACTTATACACACGTGGAAGTATGATAAAGAAAATTGTGTAACACTTCAAAGGAGACTCCCACTTGTCAGTGTGTCATAGTATTTTACACGTCCTGCCGTATCGGTCCCGTGTAGTATCTAGTTGCTAAAGACCCATCACACGAGACGTGTGCGCTTCGATTTAATTCCGAGTAAATAATATCACAATAATTGGGGATGCCAATTATCTACTTTAAAATGCACTCAACTGTATCCTTCGCTAAGAAATAAAGGATTTAAATAGTGGATACCTACAGGAGTGTGTTGTAAACTTTCTCGACTCTGTATTTTCGGTATTTCATGGAAATTGTGTCAGTGGGGCGAAATTCGAAATTGCAAATCGGTTTAGTCGGTGAAATTAAATTGAAAATTCCGAAGTTACTCAACAATTAAAGGATTTGCCGTCGTATCCAGCTGACAGCATTGAAAATACACACACACGCGTACGCATTGTGAATATCCCTTTGTATTTATACTAACGGTGTGGTGGCGCGCGAAACAGCAACAACACACCAAGCCGATGATGATGTTTGGAACTGACGAAGATGATGTTGAATCCTAGTGGTGTTGGTGCTTCTGCTGGTGTATTCGACAACCCCCCAAAATGGAGCAAGCGCATTGCCATCAATTCCGGCACGTTGTTGATTTACTCTTGTGCACCTCTGACTTTAGAACATTGAATAAGCGAGAATAAAGGATATAAAATGCTGTTTTTAATTACCATCTATCTGCTGGTCTAAATAAACAATAGAAAACCTAAAATCCTCACAAGTTGAGCTACCGCTCGGGTGTGCAATGGAAAAACATTCCATTGGTGTTTGAGATACAACAATAACATCGATACGTCTGTCTGACGTTTTGTGATACATAATACCATACGAAAGAAGCAAGATTTTTGCTCGTCCTTTCACCACACACAATCTGTCTTCTGTTTTGTTACGGGTTTCCTTGCCTTAGTTTTTGTTTCTGTCATATCGCGAATGTCGGAGAAACTTTTCCAAAACACTATCCCCAAAAGCAACACCATGATAATCGAAGAAAAACTGTGCACAAAAAAATAAAAGAAAATTCCGGTCCAAATTGTTGTTGCTTCGATATATAGAGGAGCGTGGTGAAGTTCCTCCACGTCCTTTTTCTCGCATTACATAAGATACACCAACTAGAAACCTAGGACACCGCGAGCCAGAGCAATAAAATGCAAAAATAGACACAAAACCCGAATCGACTTTGACAACAATTTATTATTGGAATCCTTTGTGTGTGTTAATCTTTCTTTTTTGTTCGCCCTCTGTGCTTTTCGCTGTCCACATATAATTATCCTATATGTTATTTCTGGCTCAAAGTCAGTGGTGAATTTTCGTTTTCAACTAGCCATTCTATTTTTGTGTGAAACGGGACAAAGCGCATAAAGGACGACGAAAATTGGAAAAAGAAAGCAAAAACCGAGTTCCACCCAAGGACAAACAGAGAGTTATAATAACAACAGCAACAGAATCGCTATCAAAAAAAAAAGGAAAATGTGTTTTTATCTCCGGAATAATTATGTTGTGATAAATTCAGTGCTTATTGAATACATTTATAGTTTTTGAATTATTTTATACATCGTCGTGTCGAAATGATTTAAAAAAAAAAAACAACAACTGATACATGTGATAACAATTCTTTTCGTTTCGTGTGTATCTCACCTAAATACTCGCAATTGTTGTGTTTGAATATAGCTTTACTTTCGCTTAAAATTTTGCTTAACTAAAATACAAAAGAGAAATAGCAAACTACTATAGAGAAAAAATAGATAAATCAAAAACCGTGTATGTACAAAGCCAGTCTAACCTTGAAAATAAGATAAGTCAGTGTTTTAAGTCGAGAACGAAACGAATATTTTGTATACGTGAAAAGAAATGACCTCCTAACAATTAAATACAGTGATGTGAAAATTCTATAAAGTTAAATGATATATCTATATTTATTTTTATGAAACAAAGAAAAAAAAATCGTAACAGCCCGTCCACGATACCAAAACCAAGCTATAAATAAACCTAAACGAATAAAATCCTGTTTTAATGCTACATGTCCTGCAAATGTTTATATTTAAAAAAAAAATGCAAAATATTAATCTAATAAAAATTCACCAAATTTGCCTTATAACGAGTTACAAGAATAAGTTGTTGTTCGAACGAAAGATAATAAATGCTAAGAAATAGTGCAAAGATACCTAAAGTATTACTCTTCCGTTAAACACAAAATTAAAAAAAAAACACAATTACTATACACAAGACTATTTTTTTTTGTTTTGAATACAACGCAAATAAGAAACAAATTTTAATCTTTTTACTGCTTTAAAAACTCTAAATAATAATACAAAGTATAAACTCAACGAAATAACCTTTGCAATAAAATAAATCTTCCGTCTGAAAATAAAATAAATATATATTTATAAAGTTAAAAACAGAAATATTTTCCTATACAAATATCCTTGGGATAGCATATTTGCCAAATTTTTTATTTAAAAAAAAAAAAACCGGAACCGTTCAACAAAGCTTTGTTAAATAATTTATAAAAACCGCTAAAACAATATATTTACAAATAGTTTTCTTCATGTGATATGTGCTTTCTTCCGCGACGAAATACAAGAAACATAAATTAAAAAAGTGTCTTCTCCATATAAACAAAGGATGTACGGAAAATAGCAGTATGGTGTGTCTATTGTCCTTCGTCATAAAAAAAAAAAAGAATACATATTCCAGACAGACACTATGTTACTACTATTATCCTGATTAAAGGATATACAAAAAATTATGCCATCCAATAAACAAAGCCACCAACAACTTATCCATCTTTCGCTGTTGTCTCGCCACCCCGTTCTTCAGCATCAGTGCATGTGCATAGCGAAGAAAGGAGCAGAAAGTGAAAAATGTGGTGAGACAAATTTTCCCGCAAAACTTGCCCCACTGACCGTCGCCATCGTCGTCGTTGTCGTTGTCGTCGAGCTGCAAACGTGAAAAGTGAAAACATAAAAGAAAACCGAACAAAGATATACATCAGAGAGCGAGTGAGCGAAACTGAAAATGGGATTTCCCACTGAGACTGACATGTGCTTTTACGTTTCTATGTGTTTTTGTACGGGTCGTGTGATATGGGTCGAGGCAGTACGAATTCGAAAAGAACGCGATTGAAAAACGCCGCGTCGCGCGTACCACTTTAGTGTGTGTGTGTGTGTTTTGTCGATTTCGCTTTGCGCTTACCATTCGTGTGGCTCGTCATGTGGGTGGGTGCTCTTCTAAATGTCAATCGGCGGCAGACAATCACATGAGGATACACCCCAATCAAATAAAATAATTTCAAATATACCTACCAAAACTATTTCCAAGTGAATGCAACAAATAAAAAAATAAAAAAATTAAAAAAAAAAATAATAATAATGCAGATACGTCGTTTACTAGTAGAATATGCGTTTTTGATGAGCACGAACAGAAGCTCGTCAGGAAGTAACAACACACCAATCTTCTCTCTGGTGGATTTTAGTTATGACACAGTGAGAGAGGATGTTAATGAAGAATAATGTTAGTTGTGCTACTATTGTCTTCTTTCCGTTTCTCCTTCCAATTTATATTATCACATACTGTACCACCAATCATTGTTCTGATCCAAATTCATTTGATGTCATTCTCTAGATGATACCTATAATTTACACAACATATACTCACGCTAATCATACATGTTTACATACTCAACTCGTACATCCTACAGAATACAGACGCCACGCACACACAATAAGTTTCGTTGTAGAATTCATTTAGAGGATAGGAGTCATTGTTGTACCGTTTAAACGTAAGAACTATTAAATGTACATTTGTCATTGTTGTCATAATAAATTGTGTGATGCGCCTAGTCTTTTGTGTTCACATGCAGATATTATCAGTTTTTTTTAATATTAGTACATTTTTTTCCAAATGATAATGAAAGAGATTTGTTTTTAACTTTTTTTTTTTTTGTCATGTTCAAGTCAATTTGCCTGCTCAGCATGCATGCTGCTGTCATACTTTTTATGTAAATGTCACTTTGTTGTACATATTGTGAAATGAGAAATGCCATTTTTGACATGTGGTTTGTTTGATGTTTTATATGCGAACGGAGCATGGGATTTAAGTATAAAATATGGGCGACATTTTCCGACCTTTTGTTTTGGGTTTCTTCTTAGAAATTGTCGAGAAGTTTTTGGTCGAAGTTTTATCTGTTTACGGTAGTTGAAAATTTCAAGCGTGGAGGATTGTTGCTCAAGTTTCATAAAAGGATTCTTGGGATGCAACTTTTGTGCTACTAAAAGGGATATTGCATTTAACTAAATTGAGTAAATTTGATGGAATGTAGTCTATTTGAAGGCAGATACCACATCTTAGTATGGAATTTTCCTCGTTATACAGGGCGGTGCGTTTTCGGATGCATATATATTTAATACTATTTGTAGTCAAGTTTGGAAGCCCTAGGCATAATGCACTACAAGTTGAAAGCCAACCCCTTAGCACAGGGCCGTTGAAGGGAGACACGCTCTTGGTCAACGGACTTTTTTCATCACATGCACCAGTGAATTAGCTCGGGTACGGATTTAAAGCAAAATTCTCTGGAGCTGTACTGAAGTCAGGTCCGTAGGGACCCTAGGCCTAGCTTCTCACACCCATCGTTTTATGTGAGTTTTTAATTTTTGGGACGAATGGAAGGAATCTACAATTTTATGCCGAGTTCAAACGGCTAATTGAGAAGCTCTTTCATGAAAGTTATACTCTCGGATGTTTGTCAGACTTTCGCGAGAGGTGGTGCAGCGGAAAAAATCCATAAGTTGAAACCTGGAATCCATCTTTTATGGCCTCAGAGCTTTTCAGATAATGCCAACCTTTAACATATGGAAGCACCTGAACGGCTGGTCTTAAAAGTTTGTACCGCTATTGTTGGCCTGTACCGTTTTCGTACCATTTTCCATCAACAGACTTGCGTCACCTTTTCTCTATAGCACTTGTCCATATGAAAAGGTTCAATGTTCTTTCCTACCTTGACGGAGCAGCGAAATTTTTCGCTCGTCATTCTTCACAGTCGACCGAGTTTGGCAGGGACATCTAAGCTTAAAATAGATTTCTAATTATAATTTGTCCATCCTTACGCTATCGTCGGAGACTTTAAAGGGATCGTATCGATTATTAATTCGAATTTATTTTCCCAAGGTTGCTTCGATAGTTGGCGTCTCTGGCTTTAGTCAATTGAAATGGGCCGTGCAGATTACTGGCAAGAGGCTAACGCCTCTTTTCATTTATCGATAATATTCTTAAATTTGACTGATGGTGCACAATAACCATTAAGACACTCTGTCTAAAGCGATGTCATGGTATAGAAATTACTCCAAAGCAGAACCCTTTATCTGACATGTCAGGACCTTTGTTAAGCCCTTTAAAAGTAGAAGAGATATTAATGCCACTAACCCCTTGGAGAATCTCAGAGCTGAGAGCCATAAAGGGTTCCATCCGACGCCATCCATTTTTGCCACCACGACTTATCCAATGGGTCAGTGCTTACTGAGCTGGATTATATGAGGGGTCTAAAATTTAAGGTCCCCTCCATTAGTCCCGAAAGTGAAAAGACACCCAAAACGAATCGTTGTGAGAATCTAGCGCAAGGGTACCTACCTGTTGCGCTCACTAAAGGGTCTTTCATTAGAGACTTGACAACTTTAAACTTCGAGTTATTGAAGCCTCAGTTTGGTGAACTTTTGTTTTGAAAAACGGACCCATTGGTCTAAGCCAACAAGCCGGCGACCTTAGAGGAGCTCCAAGCCAATATTAAACGAGAAATGGCGACCGTACCGGTAGAAATGTGCGGCCGAGTCATCAAAAATTGGGTTCAGCGCATCGACCTTTGTATACGCTCCCATGGTGGACATATGAACGAATTTGAACTCCATTCATAAATATTTTGATAGTAATTCAAACCAATAAATTTTTTTTTTGAGATATCTCAAGTAGTTTGCATTTTATTTAAAAAATAAGTGGTCAAGTACCTAATGAAAAACCCTTATTAATGTTTATTTATTTTTGAGTAGTCCGGAGGGGTTTTAACTGACTGTGCTCAAAATATATCAAAGTAGTTTATGTAATCTGTTGCCTTAATTCAGTTCCATGTCTCCTCTCTGAGGGGCTCTCGGCAGACCACTGAGCCACATTCATCCACATTCTGATCATGCTGATGGGGCATTAAAGTTAAAGAGATCTGCCAACATGGTGGTCCATTTTATATCCTCTTTGACAGGAGCAGACACGACATATTTGTGGTATCTTTTAATCTCTTCTTCAAGCAATTTTTTCTCCTCTGACAAACACATCTGAAACTTAATCTTTAAGTTGGGTACTTTTAAAGAAATTGTTTGAAATAAAGTTTCCATTAAATTCCCAATTAGTTTAAATGGATGCTTAATTTCCCCCTCTTTAGGTAGGCTCCTTCCAATATCGCCTCTATGTTGAGTAACGAATAATTTACGAAACATAGCAACATCCTCTAAAGATGGAAAATGTCGCCACAATATAATATTTTAATTTATAGTGAACGCATTTTTAACTCTGGTACATTATTAATATCTCATATGTAGCATTCTATTATTTATTTTTTATATTATTTCAATATCCTTCGCATTAATATTATTTAAAAAAAAAATCAGTATGCATTATTTAATAATTCCTGTCCTCATCCACAAATGATTGTTCAATTGGAAATGTTGCGAATGTAAAAAAAAATAAACCAAAATGCTAAAGAGCATACAAAAAAAAAAACACAACAACCATTGAAATAAAAAATAATAAGGACCCTATGCTAACAATGTTTGTTTTGAATATGCAAAATCGCAAGTTGTATTGTTTTGTATTTGCCGCACTCGAATGAAGAACATATTGTATATTTATTTTCAATATATACATCTATATATATATCTATCTATATCTATAAAGTCAGTGTCATTCATGTTATGTAGACGCATCAAAAAAAAAAAGTTATGTCCAAACTGAATATCACAAAAACCATGGATTCATCACATAAATAGCAATATGCAGATGATACTTGTGGCAGGAGGGTAAGTTATACAATATCATGTAAACATGAGCTAAAACTGTGTTTTGTGTATTTATTTCTTTTGTGTTTAATTAAAATTTAATTACAATTCAATTCAATGTTAAGTTTTATTTGGCTTTAATTTTTTCTATACAGGGAAACATATTAAATGTTAAATGTGCCTATAGTGTATTAGCTGTACTCGTATCTTGTGTCGAAATGTGTACTGAATGGCAAAGATATTGTTACAAAAAAAAAAACACGCAAATCGCTATAAACACTAAACACTATTACTTTGTTTTACTGATTATTTTGGTCTAAGCGATACCTTGATCTGTTTTCTTTCCTGTAAAAAGCACTCAAATCTGTAAGGGAATTTTTTGGTTTTCTTTAGCTCTTTAAAATAAGTGGTCATCAGCCAACATTTTATGACAAAAAAACCACTTAAACCTAAGAAACAGTTTTCTAATAAGTTTGTAAGGAATATTCTAAAGTTTTTTTTGAGTTTACCAGTGTGCGCCATTTCAACAAGCTTGCTCAGTGGTGAATCTGTACAATTGCACACAACACATTTGATCTTGTGGGGTAGATAGATAACTCTCCGTTGCTGACAAAAATATTAGGGGTGTAAAGAGCGTCCGCATATTGCTTTTTTACATGCACTATTAATGATATTTATACAAATCACGTTAGGTAGGTGGAAATTTTAACTTATTTTCGAGAAGGTAACTACAGATGAATCCCTCTAAGTCGAATTTTCACGGGAGATCAAAATTAGTTCGACTTAGAGGAATATTGTAATAGGTCAAATATCAAAATATGTTCGAGTTAGACGGTTTTTCGGCTTAGAGGGATTTCGACTTAGAGGATGACTTTTCTATGCGAAATTGAAGGGAATGCAAAAATTGGGCCGAAAAATTCGAGTTAGAGTTAAAGGAGGTTCGACTTAGAGGGAGAATAGATCAACTTACATATTTCGCCGAGCACTGCGAGCGACGTCATAATATCGTATTGCCTATCTTTACTTTAATCGGTTAAACCGTTTTTCAACTGTAGGCTGTTTGACTCGAATAGATTAAAAAAGTGCAAATAATCGATGTTAGTCAAAAATATGTATGTAAGATGATATCTCATATTTTAGGTTACGAATCATTTTCGTACGCTTTCCTGAATTTCAAAAAGATTTTTTAGTGGCCTCACAAAATAAATAAACATTTGATGAAAATCACGAACAACTCCACAAAATCTATATATAAAAAAATGGATCGTGGTGTCTTCGCATGCTTATAACTTGATAGCGACTGCACCAAATCGGACACTTCTTTCTGCAGGTTTGATAATTGAATTGAGCTGAAAAACGAAATATGCGCCTACAGCGCCACCTGTTGAGAACTCTCCAACTTTTCTTTTTTCCTAAACCTTCGCAAGGTAGGCCGTGTTTTCATTTATGACGCAATTGGTCAGCCCCCTCCATTGAACGTTGGCTTTCTGCAGCCTAGGCTTCAACCCTTAAAGCATTCTTGATAGGTAGTTACACAAGAATCGCCATTAAATTTTCTATCAATTTAAATAGCACTAAACGGTAAGTATGTCATTATCTTTACTTATTGAATGAATTGTCTTGGGGAATGGCTAAATATTTATCTTATAACACAGGATACACTATCTCAGTGTCAACACCAAGAGAAGTAAGAAATTAAAAAAAAATATAAGAACAAAAAACACATTTAACACCATACAACATAAAACATAATAACCTACATAGGTACACCAACATTTTAAGCAACATATTTACACATACTTTAATAAACACCTACCACATGCACTAGTTTGATGAGAAAAGCTCAATGCTTGGAGTAGAATAAAAAAGGCAACCGCAATAGTAGTTCGTAGCAAAGCTAAATATTTGGCAAAATAACATTTAGTACAATCCATCGGCATTTTTCAAATAATGTGCTAACACAATAATACAAGTATTTTTATATTTGTGACAAGTATTGGCTGTTGTTTTAATTGACCAATTTTGTTCTCATTTTCTCTTTACAGGTACGTATACAAAACTGTTTGATATTTTATTGTGGAAAATGAATGGTAAAACTTGTGATACAACTTGTGGGTAAGGTTTTTAATTAACATATTCAATATCTGGTGCGATTTTTATGGCGATCGAAATGGAAAGAGAAAGTAGTATGGCGGAATGAATGTAATATTTTAATACTCCGCTAACATGCAGGACAACACTATTTTTTAGAGGCATTTACAAGAATAACGGGGGTTACCCTTTGCTTGCATTATATCAACTGTCTCGGAACCCACATTAATATTTTGTTTGTTAAAATTTTATATAGCAAGGAATCACAAAAAGGGTAGTTGTTATAATAATAGATATTCTTTGCGGCTTATGTATGCATGGATGAACTCTTCTTTCTTCTGATACGTGTGACTTGTATTTTGCGACGAAACTTGTTGTCGCATTTCGCATCTCAGTTTCGTCTTAAAAATCACCACAGAAAGGAAAAAGTTAAATTAACATTGTCCATTGCATCGAACTGGCGTGAAATTCCAGAAATAACCGAATCAAATATCACTAAAATCATGGGTACTACTTAGTTCACTTATTCTTCTATCAAATTCCAAAATTGTATGGCCGCGAATGTGGAGAACTGAATTTCTCCAGTTCGTCCCTAAGAAAGGCGAATCTTCTTTTGCCACCAATTACCGACCCGCCCACACTGAAATCCATTCTTTCTAAGGTTATGGAAACGCTGACAAATCGCCAACTTATGTAATAACTTGAATCACGGAAGCTGCTTAGCTTCTAATGCTTTGAAAATAAGAGACGCATTGATCCTATGAGTACGCCTTTTCCGACAAAAGAGCATGATGCCAAACTCTGTCAAATGCCTTTGAAATATTAAGCGCAACAATCCTTGTTTCACCGAATTGATGGCGAAATTGGTTCAAATTTTTGGTCATTTAAGCCATACAATTACTGTAGATCTATCGCCGCAGAAAACGGCCGAAAAGGCGTACTCATAGGATCAATGCGTCTCTTATTTTCAAAGCATTATGACCTGCCTTTCAATTCAAATTGTTTTCAATGGTTTTAAATCTGAAACAACCCATCATATTAAATAAAAAAAGAATGTTAATATTAATTTCGAAGAGCTATACTATTTTTTGTCAGTCCGTCTTTAGCCAACACAAATAAGATCGATGGTTTGCCCACGCGAGTGCGTGCCACGTATAATTGTCCGTGTGAAGCACATGTGTGCCCAAGTCTAAGCTGAAAAAGGGAATTCGTTTGGCCTTGCGATTTATTGGTTGTCATTGCGAATGCCAATCTAATAAGAAATTGATCGCGTTTTGAATTCAATTTACACTTCTGTGGGAATCGTTGGAACTCGTGGTAGCAAAACATTTTCGTCTCGGAATTTGCCATTCAAAATGGTGGCTTCGACAATGTTTTTCATCAATTTTTATTAACCAATCACGTGCCATTGCACAGCCATGGTCCATGGTAGGTCAAATTCCGAAGAGGAATAATCGGAGATCTAATTTTCAATCGTAGATTGAAATATGATTTGTTCATCTGTTTTTTTCTGCTCTACTATTTCCTACGTTTGTTGTTATATACTAAATTATGGTTGTACTTATGTATTTATTATATTTATTCTTTTATTATTTTCCGAACCTTCCATAATCACAAAATACGTATATATTCTATTTATTGTAAATAAAAATAAATCGTGAGTTGACACTTCTCGTCAATTACTTTTGCGATTAAAAAATTAAGGGGTGTATGTTTGATGAGCAGAAAAAACTAAAATAGCGATTAAGAAATAGGGGGTCTAGAGACAATTCTAAAAAAAAAAATTCTTAAAAAATAAAATACAAAAATGTTGTGTACATGGACACTCTAATCACCTAGCGGTATGAAATATACTTTACGACCGACTCTCATACCTACCAAATATTCAGAACAAATTTTATAAAAATCGGTCCAGCCGTTTCCGAGAAGTATTAAATTGTAAATCTTTTCTGATTTTATTCGTTCAAATACAACAATGCAAGTGGTTTTTAAGCCTAGCAAACATAAATTGGTACAAATGTATGCACCAGATTGAAAAATAATGCATTTTAGTTATATTTCTAAGCACTTGAAATATATTACATAATATTTCTGTGCTTTTTTCTGTTTTATCTTGTTTAACCGCTAGTGCTTAGTTTGTAAGCAATGAATGAACATTTCATATATGTTTGGGATCTTTCGAATTCTTTTTTGAGAGTCGTCGCAAAGAGAATAAAATATCTGTTTGCTCAAATTTGGACGGCTCATACCTAAATACCTACCATTTCCAAGAATTCTCAATATCTAAGGCGATGCTGGTAGATATTTGGCTGCAACCAAATCCCTATCAAACTCTTTTAAAAAAGGAGTTCGCCGAGAATAAAAGTTTTTAATTAAGCATGGTTGGTTGACTTCACGGAAAATATAGATACAAGAATTGTCAGCATTCAGCGAAATAACAAATTTAGGAACTCCTGGAAGAAAAACAGGTACTATGTGCGAATTCATAGAGGAGAAAATATAACAGCTTCATATTTTTCTAGGAAGAGTTTAAAATTTATCCGAGTACATACTTCCATAGTAGTAGGCTTGTGGTGAAATTTCGTTTTGAACCTTACCCATCAGATTCAAAGCTGAGCTGATTTCAGTAATTCCTCGAATATGTTTTTGTTTAACAAATCTGCTACCGAGAGCGCTCTGCGTACTTAGTCCAAACCTGTTTAGCGCAAGCCCATTAAAAAAAAAAAAAAATAAACCCACAATTTGGCATCGCTTCGGAAAAGCCTCCGTCAATAAATGCTTCCTTGGATTTGCATTCATTGTGGTTTCGTAAATAATTGATTCAGCAGCTCCTTAGTACTTTGTACACGATACTACAAGACGTGTGTCTTTGATCAAAAATTGTTTGCTCGTTTTTTAATTGAGAAAGTATAATTTATATTCCTTTCCAGCTGGTCAACATGGATAACATTTTTTTCATCTCAAAATGTCGCCTTTTACCGTAGTTTGCTCATGTGCGTCCAAATCTGAGTTACTCCTCCATAATTCGTTTTAGATTAGATCTATAAGCATTTTGCTACTGTGGCGTGCGCACTCTACCAGTGTAAGTGTGCTGGTTTTTCCCTTTCTCAAACAATGCCGCTGCCGTTTTGACACAGCGATAGAAGACAGAAAGGTTCCGAGAGTTGGCTTGAAATTCGTTGGCTGCATTTGGTCTATAGTCGATGCACTAAACGCTTTGAGACAATAGCTGAAAGTGCGATGAATGATCGTTCGGGGCACAATTTTAAGGAAACCTTTTCCTGCGACACCCGTTCCAGATGCTCATTCTATAAAGGAGTGCGCTAACCTATAATGGTCTTAACTTATCTTTACCGAATTAATGATGATGCGATACTGACACCAAATGTTGGCTTGCGTGCTGGTAAAATTCTCTCCGTCACATATTCTCTATGTACTCTGGCTACAACCAATAGTGCTTTAATCTTACGCATTTATAGTCAATGCCCTATTTTGAGTTCTGTTCGGAGTCGGCGTTTGCCCCTCGAAATGTGTGCATCTTAAGGATCTTAAATGCCTGTTCCGCATACATTAATAATTTGCCGGTTGGGTTGGCAGTTTCTGACATGAAAACCTGGATGATGGCTCCTCTAATCTTTCAATGGCTAGGCTTAAGGAAATACGATATACGACTTAGGTACAAGCTCACTAGATTAGCTTCCTATTTTTAGCATAAGAGCTACAGTCATCCACGGTTTATGATACGTGACCCAAGTTGAAGCTGACAGAGGAAAGTACCAATGCTATCCCACCCTCTCTGTGTCGCCCGTTAAATATTACTTGAAACAAAATTTTTAATTTTTGCAGTGATTTTCGTAACAGCAACATTTACGATTGGAAAATAAAAACTCTACAAAGTAGAGAAGTAGTGCCCTGCAGAATCATAATCAACTCGCAATCTCACTCATATCCTTTTAGTTAGTCTCATTTTCAGGCAGAATGGCCGTTAAACCGACGAAACGTTTACCTATTTGTTTTGTTGTATAGCCTTCGTGACAATGCCAAAGTGAAGGTTATTTGAACGAAGTTCATAAAATCACGTCATCCACTCCTCTAGCTTTGTACTAAGCATTTACGAAACTCTTATGAATAAAACCCATTTGATTTACAGTCACGCCAATATTATCACAACAACGCAAGCATTACTTGTAAAGCCACGACCGCGACAATGGGTAGTTGGTAGTTGGTACCCTGTAACCTAGCAACGAAATGTGGTATGCAAATGTGTCACCTCTTAAATTGATAAACCAGGACATTCGCTCTGCAACTTTCAAATGACCCAGTTGAAGCCGCATAAATCCACCAGAGGAACAGCTAATTCAAAAGCTACATACGCAGTGGTATTCCATCTTAGGCTGTTTAGCCTTGAGTTTCTGTCACAAAATGCATTTTTAAGGGGCCGCCCTCTTAACCACTGCACTACACCAATATTCGCATTGTGAGTGTCATACGTAACGTACGTAATATAAGCGGCAATGGCCTTGATCGCTTCTAGCCATCCAACGTACACTATTGATGAGTTATTATTATTATATCTCTTCTCTCAAAATGAGAACAGGAAGTTTTTGTGCGGCACCCCACATACGCAAAGTGGTACGTATGGCAAGATTCCAAAAAAGAAAAATTATATGCCTAAAAAAGTGTATCAAAAAGAGACACAGGAGATGTCTTCTGATTGTGGTTTCTTTTGTCCATAATGGACCAATAAAATGGAACTCTCAATGCGACGACAGTTTTTTTTTATTTTCTTTCATTTTCTTGGCACATTTCATTTTCAGAATAAATGTTCTTAAGCAAGAAAAAAACGAAAGGAATCCTCAACAAAAAAATAATTCAAATTGCAGTAATTTAACCTCTTGGTCTCAATTTGTTTGTTTCTAGGTTAAGTGGCAACACTACCTACATAAATGCATTCACCTTCGTGTGTGTAAATCAGATGTGGCACCTATCCAAAGGGATGTTTCTTTTCATCTCTCCAGCTCCAGCTCACATGATGTCGTTCCTTGAAAGAAACGAAAGGCCCCTCATTTTTCCACCATTCTCTACGTAATAACCGTCCTTCGTCAGTTAACCCTACTGAATTTTTGATACCATGAATGCGCCACTTACATGGTACCAACTACCTACCATCCAACTGGGAATTATATCACAAGACAAAAAAAAACATCTTTAACACGTGCAATTTGATGCAAAAACAGAGAACCTAAGAGAGACTGTGTGCAGCACTCCCCAGCAAAAAAAAAAAAAAAAAGAAAACCCAAAAACCTAATGTAAGAGAACATGACCATGAGTCACGTGTGTATCAAAGAAGTGAGCATGCCCATTGGCGGATGTCAATTTGAAAGTTATAAAAATTCAATTAAACCGCATGAAATCGTCCTTTTTTTACTTGGCGAATGGCGAGTAATTGCGACACGTACGCATGCATCAATCTAAGAGAATGAGTCTCTTATCAAGGTGAAAGCTGTTAAAAGCTGTTTGCTTCCTTTAAATAGAAGTTGGAACTTGGAACCTCCTAAAGTACCGGTGACGGAGGGATAGGGTAGGATAAGGGACATAAATGTTATGAAGTAAGCTGGCAAGACCCACGAGAGTAATTTCCTCAGTAAGCTCACTCGAAAGAGCGCAACTAAGAGTTCACATTCAACATTTATCTAGATCCCTTCGGATGGCAGCTAACTTCCATTTTATATAACGCAAAGGATGCCAAGCAAAATAAATGCTATTAATAAAACAAAGCACTTGTTAATATGCAAACGGTTGAAAAAAAAAAATAACGGATCACAAAGAGCATATGGGAAGAGAGGGCAAGAGAGGGACACATATTGAACTCATACTGGATGAATAATTAAGAGCGCGGCGCATACAAAGAAGCGATGCAAAAACAACTTAAAAGGGGTTGAACTCTGAACTGCATTGAATACACAGAATACCGTAAAGGCAAAAAAAAAAAAACACACTCAGATTCCGAAATTGGGTTAGAAGAGTATCCACTTCTACCGCACTGTATAACAGAGCGGCTCAACGTTGCCCGCCAAACCAACCTAGATACTATACACTGTGATGCACCTACCTCAATTTTCTTTCTTTTTCTTTGAGGTCCTTTCTGTACACATCGCACCGCACCGCACTTCTCCGCCTGTCATGATGTATTCTTCTTCCTTTCACCACTTCTGCTAGCTGCTTCTGCTGGATGTTGATGATGGTGGTTGCTTTGGTTGGATAGTATTGCTACTGGTACTGGATACAGCTGCTGCTGCTGGCTTTAGCTTTTTTCGGTCTTCTTTGCGTAGTGCGGTGTTATTTGGTAGCGATGGTGGTTATATCTTGTTGTTGGGCATTTTCTTCCCTTTTCGGGAATTGACTTTGTTTTATATTCGGGCCAAGCACGAAGAACATACACACATTAGAAATTGACACTGTCGTGGTCGGTTCATACGACGAAGCAAATAAACTCTCACATACCGGATATGATGAGTGGTATCAAAACAATAGCAAACAGCGCCAAAAAGGAGACATTCCGCGTGCCGACAATTTCTTCTTGAATCCTTTTTGAGTGAAAAAAAAAGAAAACACAATTTCATTTCGATTTGAATTGCGCACATATGTCCTTGTGTACTCGTAAGCATATTACCGAAAAAAAAAACCGAAACGAAATAGAAAATTATAATTATAATAACAACGCACTGTGTACTGTGGAACATTGATACATGTAGACCGTAGAGTTAGAAACACAGAAAATAAGAGAATCAAAAGCAGTAGGACTAACAGTAGCAGCAGTGGCAGCAGCAGCTTTTCGGTCGTGGTAGTTTGTGTTATTGCGTTTTGACAGTACTTATTTAGTAACCGAATAAACGTGTCCGTTTATTTTTTCGTGTGCGGCCTCCTCAAGGAGGTTTATAATTTCTTTTTAAATTTTTTTAGTTCATTTCAACAGTGGTTTTGAAATAATACTTACACGATAACTGTGACAAACCGCAGCCACAATGCGAGTGACAACCATGTGAAATGTGTTGATAGGGTGGTTTGGGGGCGAACATAATTAAATCAAATAAAACAAAGCAACTGCAGTTGTGCTTTATTATCCTTAAAGTGAAATGACAACGACCACACACGTTCGACGGGAATAAAAGTGCCCAAAGCCTACACAGAGTGGTTGCTGTCACATACAGTGCGGAGTAAAATTGGTTTGATATAATTAAAAAAAAAGAAAGGATATTTCCCGTCAAACGGTAGTAGTTTAAGACGCATACCAGTGAAAGTGGTTGACAGTAGTTGAATACAGAAGTCGGCTGACAAAGTGAACTTTTTGTTTTTTTTTTCTTCTTCTTTCCTAACCAATGCGGATATGAAGGATTTGAATAAAAAAAACTGTGCTAATAAGGATTGAAGTTGTAGTTTTTTTTTTTTACATATTTTTTTAAGTGCTATCATGTCCTTTATGTTGTTCCTTCATCTTTTCTTTGTTTCCCTACCTTTTCTTAATTCACACTAGTGTTATTTTTTTACGAGTATGCTTTCATTTGAAGAACTACCACTGAGGTCGTTTGTAGAAACAAGCAACGCGCCTCCGTGCCCATTTGTGTTGTATGGATTTCTTACCTATGCACCATCTAGTGGGTAATCCATATCTCACATATACAATGTATTAGACACCACGTCGTCGTCGCGTCGTCGTCGCTTGTCGGTGGTATAGAGAGTATGTTATCAAATTTGTGAGAGTGTGTGCTGCGCTGGGTGCGATTTAATAATAAATGATGAAAAATAGCCCAACACAAATCAAGCATAGTGCTTGTTGTTGTTGTTGTTGCTCCTAGTTGCATATAAATCGATAGAAAAGGCTTCTTTTGTGTTGTGTTTCTGTTTCATTTTTTTTTTCGTCACACTCGTAGTTTTCATCAAGATTTTGTATTTTTTTTACGGAAGCAATTGAAAGTCTGTTCTTTTATTATTCGCTCATACTTTTTGTATAGTGTTCGTTCTTTTTTTTATTCTGTGACAAATTGTTGGAGGACGATACAGAAAAAAAAACCCAGTACCAAACCATGCAGGCAGCAGCAAACTATCTTTCTTAGGAAAGTGGCCATTGTGTGTTTGTTATGGAGCGGTTTTGACCGAAAAGCATTTTTTACACGGTTTAAAATCTGTCCCAACAGAGTGCTGTGATATGAAAGTACCTAAGACAAAATTGTATTTTTGAAAAAAAACGAAAAAATATGTGTGAATCGTAAATGCTCTTCGGAAGGGTAGGCGTTGCTACGATTAGTGTGCGGTGCGTGTGTGTAAATAATGGCTGCTGTTGCCGGCCTCTATGGCCTCGGCGAGGATCGTCATCAGCGTAAGAAACAACAGCAGCAACAACAACACCAAGCCGAACAGCGTGAACAAAAGGAGGAATTCCGAAAGTATCAGGAGAAACAACACAAGGATCGGACGTCACTGGATGGGTGAATAAATTTTAGTCCCTTTATGTGCAAATGTAATTTATAGGTCATTTTCGATTTTTCCTTCCTGCCTAGAAAGAAACAGGAAACTTATGTAATGTCACCAAAACCAATATTAGATGAAAGACTATAGATTGCATAAAGTGTACGCAGAACCGAGAAGAGTATGTCATTACACACACTCTCATCGCACAGCGATAGGAGGAAAAAATAAGCGAAAAAAGGTCATTGGAATTGTGCCAAAATTTGGGGGAAGGCGAAAATCTTCTATCGCACCTCCCTTTTCCTATATCTCCTGAAATAGTTATATTGTGCGATTGTGTTTTTTTTTTTTGCAGTACACTTTAGTTAATTGTTATGCAAGTCAACTTGTATGTTTCTATTTTAATTGCCTTTCTTTGTGCGGGGTCTGTAGATATTTCTACATTTGCCTTATAATTAGAATGCGATTTTCATTGGAGACCTTAAACAAAAAAACACACCCACTATATGCAATCCCATTTAGCAAAGCTCACCACGAAAGAAGCGGCAAATGCACACCGTAATCGAATCAAAATGGATTTAGCTTATTGCTTTTGATGGGGTTTTCGTGTCGGAAAATGTGATTTAGACTGGTTAACCCAATGTGTGCATTATTATTGTGGTAAACCAACCTATTCTGGGAGTGTTACGGTGGTGCATTTGGTTGAATTTTTATTTACGCCCATCAGAAAGCATTAAGTAAGTCAAACCTAGTATGTAGCGGCACGGTTGACAGCTATTAGTTGTCAGAGTTTCCAATTTCTAAGGATCAGATTGTTTCAAACTTTTATTTAGAACAATATTCCCTTATTCACATGAAAAACTACCCATACATATCCCCATAAGAACTGTCTTCATTGAGTCTTCTTTCCACAGATCGAGTTACAGTTTTTGTTTTTAAATCTAATCACCCAGTTGGGGCATTTCCACCATAAAGGTCTTTTGTGCTGTCATAAGATCAATTGACTTTCAATTTATAATGATCTGTAGGTCAGTAAAAAGTTGCTAATTGACCAAAGTTTCAGGCGTTTTCATGTCCTTTGTCAGAAGGGTTACATTAGCAAGTGTAAGCGACAATTATCAAATTTGTAGCTCACAAAACTCTCAACCCTAAAGGCATACCTAAGCCAAATGCAAAAAAAAAAATAAGCTAAGAAACTCTATCTAGTTGACGTCGAATTGTGATCGAATCTTTACCCAATTGCACTTTAAATATCAAACTTTGAAATTGAGTAGAGTAGAGCAAAAACGTTCGAACGTTTTTGGGGGCACGAATGATTTGCTCTATGATACAGAAAAAATCATTTGTGCAATGTTCAGATTTGTACTGTCTTTTTAGAGCCCATGGAACCAATGAGCAATTTTGTATAATATTTTTAAAGTTCACCCCAATTTTATTAGACTTCCAGATGTCCAGTTAATTCGGGGTGGCTAATTCTTTTAAAGCCCACACCACTGTCTTGTCACTCTTGATGCCTATTTCACAAACTTACAAATATAAAGGTATTTATAAAAAAATTGTTTCACCAAAACTTATAATTGAGAAGTTACAAATTTGTGAGTGGCAGGTTTTATTTCAATCCACACTATCACACTAAGACTATTGCTGTTATTGAGATAGTGGCCTATTCCACCACCTTAATCACCACCTCATGATTACTGCAGATTGCCAGCCTTTGGACATGACTACTTATCGTTAATCAAGCCATTCAATGACTTTCTCATATCGCCAAAGCTCGTTGAAAATATTCTAATATTAAAGGCAAATTTTGCTTGCCCAAACTTTTGTTATTATTTTAACTGCTGGAGTTCAGATAATATACCTTAGAAGTTAGTGTACCTTCCTTTATTAGAACAGCTCCGAAGAAGCGGAGAGCTGATAACTATCAGCAGAAGGATTCTCTCAAAGATTACAAGCTTAACTATTACCATTGCTGAGTTCTAAAAGAAAAAGAAAGGTAAAACTTTCGAATGAAAGCGGTGGCCTCGAATATATCAGTAGGTTTAGCAACTGCCATATTATTTCATGCACTGCTAGCCCCTGACATTCTTGACAGTAACCCTACTGCTCTTCTGGGTTATCTGCTGCGACAACGAATTGTGAATTGTAAATATCTGAGCACATTAGGCATTAAGCTGCATAGGTTAGGTTAAAGAGGGTATAAGAGCTAACTAATCATAAAAAGGACCAATCGCAGTCCCTGTAAAACTCCATGCTGTGGACGTTTTGATGTTTATTGTGGTCCAGAAAGTTGTAGATACTTGCAGTTGGGTGCTTATGGCTTTGAAAAGTATATGTCCCCGGCAAGTGACTCTCAAAGTTGGATGCCCTGCGACTTAAAGGGTTTTGAAAAAGCTACATCTCGAGTATCTGTATGTTTCTTGGAAAACTTTATTTCAATACATCTGGTAACGACAGTTTTATCGTGCGCGGGCTTAACGTTTGTCAACTACAACTACAGTGTTTTTAGAACTTAGACATTATTCGTGTTATATCGACATCATAGTTTCTCGCCAATTCAATTTTTGTTTTGCCAAAAACTTAGTTTACCTAAAAAAAATGCAATCCTCATTTCTTATACCATTCCCTCCTTCATGGCAACTGGGACGTAAGTTGTTTCGAAGAAGTAAGCACTCCTTAGTGTATTTTAATTGGATGTTCCGCGCTAGACACTATCGATCTGATTTCAAATCAATAGCGCGAGGCCATTCACTTCAACGTCTAATGACGGTTGACTTTGTTGGTGAAAACCGATTAAACTTCGACGAAACAACCTCCGGAAGCGACTTTTAACTTTGCTGATAAATACATTGCAAAGTGGTACATCCCCCCACCCTCTCAACTGCACGAAACAGCCTCAATACATGAGCCTTTACCACTTGAACCACTTAAACACTTTGATGTCGATGGTCATTCATATCATAGAATTCCATAAACTGAGTTACACTACCCCTCAAATCTTAGATAAATCTTAAGTGCTGAACACAAGCTCGTTCGACAACTGCCACTTCTGTCATTAATGGCTTAACGCCAGCATTGGATTCTGTAAAAAAAAAAACCATGCCGACAAAAATATAAAAGGCAAATCCTCCGTGATTGCGTCGACATCATGCAGTATCACACCCCCTTCCGGCTGAGTCTATTTATTGACTTTATTGACCCTACTGGCTGTCGTTACACATAAATCCATATTATTTTTAAGATCCAATTTATTTGGCTAGCATACATATTTAAAAAGTTGCGTTGCGCTTTCTTTTTTGTTGGTTTGTAACACCACCACACCGTCCGCCCCAATCGATGTGTGGTATGGCGAAAACCTTTCATGGCTACAGCGCGCAGCATATCTATATCCAGCTGTACGAAGAGTTGCGCAAAAATGTTCTTCCGCTCATGCATAAATTATACCCCCAACCACAGTGCTCCTCACATAGATGTGAGATTAAAAAAATATTATATAACCAAGTAATAAAACAAGAAAATAGCACCGGCAACAACAATTATGTGCCGAAAAGGCTGCATTGGAACACATCGAACGCATGCCTCTAGAGTCTGGAGCTGTGCATGGTAGCGGATTGTCGCTCTGTTTCGGCTGCTGGTATGGGATGGTAGAGCATTACTTCTGCATTTGGTGGCGCCTTCTGTCGCGAAAAAATATATTTTCGGTTTTTTGTTAGCAGTTGTTTTTGTATTTTTAAAACGGCGACATTGGTTTCAGTTTCAGCCTTTAGAGGGGGATGCTGCATACACCATCGAGCAATTTTCTGCTGGCTGAGTGGCGTGTATTGTGTGCTGTGCATAATAGTTGTACTTGTTTGGTAAACATGAGCAATTTATGAATGAGTCCTTTTCTATGGTTATTTGGCAGCGTACATGATTTCACTTGCATTCTGCAAATTGTCGGCGTTTAGCTTTGGTGATGGTGTGTGTGTTTTTTTTTTGGCAGCGAATATTGCTCTTGTTGTTTCTATTCTATTGGATTTGTAGGTTTATTTTGTGGGTATAGTTTTGTGGCCCGTCGAGACACGAGAATATGTTTATCGCCAAAACCCTTCCGTCTGCTCCTGAGCTTTAAAGGAAACCGAATAAAAACACATCGTGCCTGAATGCAGCACCATTAATTGTGCTTGCTAGTTAATGGTTAAAGCCAAGAGCTTGGGGAATATTCATTGAACAGTATATCAAAAGGAACAAATGAAACACGTTAATATTGCTGCTAAAATGGCGGTTGGAAATTGTAAGCGTTCTTTCTGTGCTAATATTGGTCAATCTTGGGACAGCTGATAGTTTTTTAGCTATATCGAAAATCCTTTCACTGACATCAGCGCGTTGAAAAAATCAGCAGCAAGTATAATGCATCTAAGACAGCTCATACGCTAAGGAATATAAAACTTCGCTGCATACGGAGTTGGTTAAACAACAACTGCAAAAGAAGTTAAATGCTTCTCGATAATAGAAGTGGCGGTTCAGCTGTGAACCCAAGTAGCACTTTGATGTGCCTTTTTGTTTACGATCATACGCAGGTCAAACATTATTTCGCGTGACCTAGAGCACATAAATTAAGTTTTCGCAAAGGGCCCAATACTGACACTTACCCTCACAAAGCAAGCTGAAAATTAATAGCTGTTCGTGGATCATAGTCGACTTATCCCGAATAAATATTTAGCATGTTGTAAGAACTGTGGCGTAGTCGAAAGTCTTACTACTGCTTCAGAAGGGATCATCGGGAGCTGCCCAATTCGGGCAAACGGATAAATTTTACATTCAGATGAGAGATCAAGAAAATCTGAGGGAGTGCACGCGCATCTTACCAACACAACGATTTGGTACCCATAAAAGTCAGCTCCTATCTGCGGAAGAGTTATAAAAAAATCGGGAAGATTCTTCTTAAATATTCAACAAAAGAGAAACTTGCCCCGGAGATTCATTACAATATACAGATAAAATTTTAATAGGGGCCCTGTGTCTTAGGTTTGTTTGTACAAAACGTTTTAAGAACTATGGGCCTAAGCTAAATGGACCATTCGCCATTCATTTTTTGTCTGTAACAATATTTGGGGCAACTCTGTACCATTCCAATATTGAATGGATTTTAAACGCAGATGCCATTCCTACATAGTTATTGGTGATGATTGCATACATTTTGTCTGGGTCTCAAAAGTTCTGTTTAAGTCAGAGGGCGGGAGATGAAAATTGCCAAAACCATCTTAAACGAGGAGTCGTTTATTTTAACTTAATTGTTGACTAAAACTTTCTTAACAAAATACTTGCTACTTTTGTAAAAATGTCCGAACTTGAGGAACCTAGCGTCTCACAATTATTCGTTATGTGTGTGTTTAAATTTTTTTGGCTAATCTAAAATTTTATTCCGAGTTCGAACAGCTGATCTGAGAAACTTTTCAGATGTTCGCGATAGCGGTGGAAAATCCGCAAAGATGTATTTTTTTTTTAGTCTAGCACATTTACGCTTGAAAGTTGGAGTCAATTTCGCGCAGAAGCTCTTTAGTCTATTCTGGACAAACATCTTGCAGTCGGAAAAAGATAGAACAAAATCTATTTAAATATTACTCTCTCTACCATTAACCTTGTAGACTTCAAGATTTAATTAAATTCGTTAATTCTTTTCATAGTTTGATCAAGTGCATAGACAAAAGCGTTTGCTTTTGCTTCAACAACTGTGTATACTCAAAACTTGCCTACATAGAAAGTGATTTCTGAATCCAATACCTAACTAAAGGTACAGTGCACTTTGAGTTGAATTTTTTCTTTACAATTCCATATTTACTAAAATCGATTTGACGGCGGTGCGCTTTTTTAGAACCCACTTCGCTAGTCTATTGTGCCCTTCAATCAAAACTAATTATTTCAAAAAAAATTTCAACAGACCTACGAAGGCGTGTACATGTACATTTAAACGCTGCTCCTATTCCATCCCTTTCGATGGGCCTATCCATCAATACATGATTACTCCAAAAGCTAGCCTTCAATTTTCATTTAAAACTAAAACTCATTACCGTGACTATCAGTTGTAAACTTCTACCAAAACTTATGATTGCCAATAACCCTTCATATTGCCAATAACTCCTGACAGCATTTGAAAACATCTGTGCAACTATAACAATACCAAAACATTGCCTCCTTCGCTCACCAATCACCCAAGGAAAATACACACAATGAAAAGAATAAACACAAAGCAATAATTCTGACTGCGAAAGAGAGAACTTCCATTCTGCCCCAACTCAATGACACCAAACAAAGGAAGAAAAAAATAAATAAAGCTCGGAAAAAAAATGAAACAATCCAAAGCAATCATTCATACTTCAAACGACATAGCATCTTCACGTTACTCTGTTCAGCTTCGGCGTTTCTTTTCAAGTCCCAAGGCGATCCGTGTAACCCATGCTAAGATCTAAATTTAAAAAGCTAATCCAAAATAGATGTGCACATTGCGAAGCAATAGTTTCAAGGCCCTGCAAGGGGCACACACCTAACGCTAAAAAAAAATACTACAAACAAACGCTTCATACACCCACCCACCCATCCGTCCTACAAAAGCGAAGCATTTCGTATTGTGTATGTGAAACTGAAACGAGAAAAGAGGAAAAATACCGAGAACGAGGAGATCTCCCAAAGTTGGTCGTATCGCATGCAAGTGTCAGACGGAAATGTGTTACATACCAGAGTATCCGAGCATCTAATAGGCTGTCACTTCGGGCGCGTGAATGTTTCTTTTTACTGCATTGCCATGGGAAATCGCGCTGAAAGTGAATCTTGTAAAGCAGAGAGCCAAAAATAACACAAAACCCATACAAAAGTTGAGAGCGGCATAGCAGCCGCAGCTGCAGCACTGCGACATACACAACTCACAACACATCTAGTGCACACGACTTAACCTATAGCAATTAGAGGATATGTAAACGAAGAGATTCTGTTTTTGATTCCTGTTGTCTTTGTTGTTGTTATGCTGCTGGACGGCAATTGGTTTTGTTTATCTGAGTTCACTATGCTTTATACAGAGACAGCTATCGCAAGTTATGCCCTGCTGTAAAGCCTAAGCTAACAAAAAAGCTGTTAAACCGTAAAGTTTCTGCGTGTTAAGCAATGTAGCGTTTTGTATCTTATCGAAGCTTACACACCGATGGCATGCGCGATTTTGTCTTTTTGCTCTCGGGGGACACCAATTTGTTTCTTTTTCGCCTTAATTCCAATCCAATACGATTCGATATCGAAAAAGCTTGTCCTTTCCAGTACTTCCGAAAACTGGAATCTGGAACTGGAACTGGAACTATTTTTACAACTCTCCCACTCTCTTCGAAAAACCCCCAAACAAAAAAAAAATTGAGAAAAAAAACTTATTAAAAGAATTGTCTGACATCTCTCTCACATTCCCTCAGAAGAAGAAAAAAAATATTTTCATCTCATTAGATGATGCTTAACTTCTCAGGTATTGTGTTTTTTTTTATTCTTTTCGAATGAAATAGCGTAAGAGTGTACGAGTAATTTAAGAACAGAGAAATATAGTACATGTTCTGTTTTTTTTTTTTTTTTGTTCTTGGCTTTTTGTTTTTTGTGGTGCCTTCATACGTAATTATGTAGTTTTCAAATGAACAAATTGCTGGCATAATTTATGCGGACATTTTTATTTTTTTTTAAGCTTCCCATTAGCGGCGGCATGCGGCTGACGCAGATGAGTAGATATAGTAAGTTCGTCACTAGGGCTCGGCGAATGGAAATCAGTTTCGCACATTTAAAAAGCAATTCGACATGAACACTACTAAATTTTTTTTGTGATTTCAAAACAAATTTGGAATATTTTGTATTTTACGGACATTTAGTAGAATCTTTTTCAGTATACAAATTAATAGCCTGAAATCAATGGGGGAGTACCGTCGAAAGTAGATTTGCTTCCATCTGAGTTTTGATATCTACGTTCATATGCATACGCAATGATTTGCGGTTGTATAATGACTGGCTACTGAGCGAAGGGCTGCAGGCTCAATTCACCGAAAAATTCAAATTGCAAGCTTTCAGAAGCAGAACTGTTTTCAAGAAGCTGCTCAATTCGGACGTTTCAACATGGAAAACTGCAGATCACTTACGATTATCCAACAAATTAATAATAAAAGCTTGTGACCCGTAAGAAGAAAAGCCTAAGGTCCAATATGAGGCTATTGCGAATTATAACCTCTCTTCTGTATGGTTGCAGCCAACTCATTTTAGGGTACATTTTTAGCATAATTCAAACCAAATCAGTAAAATAAAATAACTTTGCACAGTGATTTTGTTTTGCAATCAAAACTGGGAACTTTTTAACTCCTGGAAGTTACACGAAAATTGTGTGTATGAAAAAAACAAACCAAAAACACTCTCGTACAGTCAAATGTCAAAATAGTGAAGAAATCGGTTAGGAAATATATCAGAGAAGTTGTCAGATAATGGGCCTTAGCAATAAACATTTTTAGTCTCGACTTTATATTTACAAAAGCTCACAACTGCAAAATTTCAAAACGATTAGATCAAGGAAAGTTGCGCAAGCGTGGAGTAGCTAGAGTATACACAGATTGTTTGAATGGAATACTCTCCACAATGATTGGTCCCACTTTTGCGACAGAATACAAAAGTTGCCTTAAGCTTCGTTCGTAATCAATGTGTCGAAAAAGAACACTGCAATTTAAACCGATGGCAGACAGAAAGATGGAAGAAAGAAGCTTCTGCGTACGCCTGCGGACTCTAACACGTGCTATAAAAAAGAGAAACTGCATTCAAAGGCTTTATAAGAAAATCAAGCGATGGCTGTTGTCTTTAGAACCAGAACCGAGGTAGTCACCGATAAACAGGGAAAATATGATTTCAAGCCGTATTTCCACAGTCAAATGTGCATCGTCTAAAGAAGGCACACTTTTCGCGGATATATCACACCAATAGTGGTCATCTTTGTCAATTTTTGCTACGAAAATTAATTATTTACACAAGGCTTTAACCTTTCGGGGGTATATACGATATCTGTGAATTGAGTTTCCAATTTTTGATGCCATGAAGGTATAATCAGATATTTTCATTGAATCAGGTTGTAATGATTTAACCTTATCAACCCTCAGGTTGTACACAGAAACTTGATCTTTACACGATGGATAGTTCGTCTTTCGAACCACATCGCATATTTCTTTTGCTTCGATCCCTTAACTTCAAGTGTCCTCAAAAATTTAATTTAAGGGAACCTATTTAAAAGTTTTCTGGTATCTTAATGGAATATGCGTGTAACATTCGATCCATTAGAAAATTATTTTCTATGTCGCTGTTTGTTTGACTCTTAATAGTTAAAACTTTAAACTACTAGATTTTTGATGGTATGCGTCTGCAAATGTTCCGGAATTTCTTTCTGTCAGAAGCGATTCTTGTATTTCCAGCTTATTACACTTAAAGTTATTTTTTCTCTATATTTATTAAGAACGCAGCAGAAAGGATCGCCTACTGTAAAGGAGGTTGTCCACACTATTCTTATCATCTAATCGGCCTTTTCCACCATAACTCGATTTTGTTCCCAAAACCGAGTGTTCAGAGGGAGTTAAAGGCTTGGAAACGTACTTGTCTTTTTCAATATTCCTAAGTTATGGAATAATAAGCTCCCACTCAGTTTAAAATTATTTTGGCACTTTGATAGACAATTGCTAACCCATTGTTAAAGAACGACAGAAAAACATTTAAATATATTTATAGGATGCTTGGATAGTGCAGTTTGTACTTAAAATAATAACAACCAAAAATTCACATTCGCTGACAAGCTTTCGAAAGCATACATACCCCTTAGAGGATATCTATTTTCTTAAGATCAGTGCCATAAGACTCACAGAACCTGCAATATGTACATATATACAACAGGCCTACAATCTACCTGCAACCTCACACTTGAGAAATTCACCAAATAAATAATTTAGGGCGACCACTTTCTCAAGGTGGTTTAGGGCCCTTAATCACAATCATTAATTCAAAAATAGAAAATGTCTAAATCACATTTAAATGTCAATCAACATCAGCATCCTTAGCCTCTGTACACACTCCCTTATCACTTGTACTTGTCCTAATTGCAGCCAAAGTAGAAGACGAACGAACAGCAGAGAGGAAAAACAAAAATTATGTTTTCATCTTCTATCTGATTTGAAGTGCAAACATCTCGTAAAGTACACCCCCTACTCCCCCAGTACATGGAAAACTGGAAAACTTACACTCGTACCTCGTACGCCTCGGCCTCAGTCTCACTGCGAATTGTAGGAGAAAACGTCAAAATCAAGCAACCAGAAAGCTTTTTCGAACATTACCCCAACAGCAGGTATCCATAGGCAAAACATCGAACAAGAAAATTCCTCCTTTCCATTCGCAAAAGACTACACGAAAATTTTTCTATTCCATTCAAATACTTTTCCCGCCGTATGCTGCTATAGCTATAATTCGACAAAAAAGACTATATTCTGTATTTTTTAGCCGCAATCAGTCGCGTGAAACTCTTCTGCATTTCCAAAAGTGTTTTTTTATTTTTCCTTTACAACTTAATGCAAAGCGAAAAATTCTCCACCATGTGAAAAGTGATTTGATAAGGGAATAAAAGACAAGAAAAAATTACATATCATTCTTATATCAATATCCGTTGAACGTGTTCAATAAAAAAAAATTAAATATATCTAATATTATACACATAACATATATATCTGTATACAACAGTGCAAACAACAAAAAAGTTTTCCGTTTGAAATATTATTTAGTTTTGCAAAGTTAGTATGATTCAAAGAAAGTGATGTCTAAAATCCTTTTTCCACCTTAGTTTTCTTGTGTATATGGTTTTTTTTTCTTTTTTTTTTGATTGGGGCGGCGAGGGGATGCGAAAATGGCATTCCAGTAAGAAGTACATATCTCACTCGTCTACACCATCATCATCGTCATCATCGCCGTCGTCAAAATAATAAACATCCGCGTACTCTTGAGTGAAAAGTGAAAGATAGTTTGTGATTGCAAGTTTGCATCTAAATATAGCCACTGAATGTGGCATGAAAAGAAAAAAATTAAAAAAAAAAAAAAAATGGAAGCAAAAGTGAAATGATACTATTGAAGGATACTTAAAATGCTCAACGTTGGTCCTTCTATTTAATAATAACCAGTACAAGAATGTTAACATGGGCATGGTGTGACAGCAACAACAGCTGCAGCGTTGATGAGAAGTTGCACTATAGCGCTGCAATTATAATAAGATGTGAAAAATCGTATTACTTTACCTTGAATTTTCTCTATCCTTTGATATGATGGTGATGATGGACCTATCCTCCTGCTGTGTACCGCTTTCTCTATCTCTCTTACCCTTGTTACAAGTACATATCCTCTCATCGTCGTCAACGTCGTAGTGTCGTGTATGTGCTTCCGAAGTACATAGACCATACACAATACAATTACGCGACAAAATAAAAAAGTAAAAAATAAAACCAAGCTCAAAACGTCCCCTAATATGTACGAGTACGTACCAGTGTTAAAGTATCCTGCACGTGAAAAATCATTTTCAATCAAAAGTCCAATCGGTTATCAATTAGTTACTACTCTGTGCTGCGAGTGATTATGAAAAGAAATTCATTTCAATGCAAATTTTCGCATTTTCAAAGTGAGAAAGTGTCCTTTTCGGTGTTGAATGCTGAACTTTCAGACGGTTGGTCTTCTTAAACCATGCGTATTATAGCACAAATATTGCTAAACAAAAGTTCCTTTCACATAGAAATCGAGGAGAGAGAACAAAAATAAAAGTTAAACACAGCACTCCCCCAAAGGAAACGTGAAGGATACTAGCTTTGTTCCTTGGGTGTTTTTTTTTCTCGTTCCCGTAAGTGTATTCGTAGGTGTTTGCACAGAAACAGATGATGATGAGAAGTACAGAAGAAAGGATTTCCTTCTCTTGAAAAATATCTCCTCGTGAGATACTCGTATCTAAAGTTATTTACCACCACCAAAATGTGTCCGAACCAACACCACCAGCCAGTGGGAGGGTGTACTAAAAGTACACAACATCCGTCACATGTGCTTGGAAGTGTGCGTGCATAGTGAAAACTCGAAAAGGATACAGTGCTCTTCTTCGTGTGTGTATGTGCGGTGTTCGTGTGATACGTTTGAGATAATATGCGTGTTGATACACCATCGTCCATCGTATATCTAATGGAAAAGCAAATCTCTTAATCCTCCCGTAGAAGCAATGTCTTCTACTTGGAATGTTGTTTCATTTGTTAATTTTACACGAAAGGAAATCAAATAATCCTGGCGGAAAAAAAACTTAATACATATCATACGGAAATACTGTTCGTTTAGTTCGTGGTATTGTGCAAATGTAAACGGTGTGAATTTGTCGTTGTTTATTTGTTTGCCACGAGTGCCTTACGCCTTTGTGAAGGACGACTGTGTAGAGTGGGGTGGCTTCTTTTCCCTGTGCCTGGGACACCATCCTAATTGCTTCCAGGAATTCAAGTTACAACCAAATTGTTTACATTTTTTGTTCAACGTATGTGCTCTCGTGTGAATACAACTCTAAAAATAGTGAACATTTTATCAAAACCTCAAATTTTTCGAAACGAAAATGGAAAATGCAATTTTCCAATTCGACCGTGTGCTACGTGTGATAGAGTCGATGTTTTTATTCAACGCATACATTTGCAGAGAGGCAGAGTTTTTTTTTTCTTCATCGTTCGTTTGCTTATTCGTATACCGAACGATGTGTTAATTCATGGGTTTCTATCTATTTTCCTATGTGTCGTGTAGCTGCAAAATTACGTATGGGAGTGGGGTTATTTTTTCGATATTTATTCAGGATAGTTTTGTTAAACATTTCAGGACTGCGACTGATTGAATCGGACGGAATTTTCTGCCCTAATTGAGAGAGATATACGTGTTGCATGGCATTATGTCATAATCAGAAAGAGTCCTCGTCAACCGCATGTCGTTGCGTGTGAAGCTTATTTACTTTCTTGAAAAGTTTTCCATTTCCTTTTCTGTTTTTTTTTTTGTTCAAAGGGATACTCCAATTAGAAGGGTTTATAGGGGTGGAACACCTTTATTTGCCATTTGATAATTAAATGGGACATATCAATGACTTTGTGCACAATGTGACCGAGTAACCGTCGTTCGCATTCGTAGGGGGACGAAAGCGACAGGCGGATGACTATGATAACGACGAAAATTGTCTGCATCAATTCGATTTCATGTCGAAGAGAAAGATATTTTGTCATGTATGGGCTAAGTGGATCAGAATCTACTCTGAAGCCTGAGACAATAGCAATGGGTAGTTTAAGAGATGAATCCTTTCGGCAATGAAATTTACCTGCCTGGTAATTACTAAGTATAGTAACAAGTGCTTTCATTAATATTAAGTCCTCTTTAATATTTTTTCAATTGCCAGTGGTGTTCCCTGCACATAACTTTTTTTGAAGACTGCTTACTTAGGCCTTCTTTATACAATAAAGGAGGGTATGTGACTTCCCTTTTGAAAGCTCAAAAATCTCAAATCCGACTTTTGTAGAGCTTAACATTCGAGCTGCGCCTATACCACATATGAAAATAGTTTACTTGTCATTGTCACTCAAACAAAAAGCTGTTAATTATATCCAAATTCATATGGCTTCCATTTCCCATCATCATGTCAATTACCCTTATGTCAATAATATACATTTTTTTGAAAAGGATGTACATACTTTCCCATACTCAGAATCATTTTAAACCTTAATCTTATATATTTTGTAGTTCACAATATTAATTTTTGTAGGGAAAATTTTGACACTATGAGTTCGATAAATTTAGCCTGGACACTGAAAATAATTATTAGTGTCGCGGATTGTCTCTAGCAATAACTCATGTTTCTAGCCTTTACGTTTTAGAACGACCTTAAAAAAATCCTTTCTTACGCTTTTAATATCAGTTCAATACCGGGGCCTTTTAAAATAGTGGGCATTGAGCTGATTTGCCGAGAAACCACACGCGACCTTGACTCGAAGTCAGTGCATCTGTCGGTTAAAAGGGTCTTTTTTGCACCGAAAAAATGCATTTGTTTATTGACGAAGCAATGGGCTATATCTTCGAAGAGACAGTCGCTGTCCGCCTACCTGGCATCGTCGGCTTAAAAGGAAGCTACTGTCTGAGTTTTGAAAAAAAAAAAAAGAAAATAATAGCATGGCATAACAGCTGCGTAAGGACCGCACTTTATATTACTGGCGGCTAATGGAGTCCTACAGTTCTTTTCTACTTGTTCACAATCCTATTAAGCCATGTGAACATGGTCGCTTACACGATTTTTCAATTCAAAATCAATTTTAATGATACGGAAACGTTCTTCTAATATTGTCACAGTAATATATCAAACAATGCTGAACAAAAATGTCATGAGCACCGATATAAATGTCGGTCCGGTCTAAAGGTTATCCTTATTGGAAGATCTCTAATCGTTAATAAACACCCTCAGAAGAGTTTTTATTTTTTAGGTAAAACTGTCAAATAATTTTCGGGTTTTCTGTTTGGGGGAGACACTTTGGACCCCTAAATTTATGTTTCCTTTTCTGCACGATCAGAGCGCTTGAGTTAAAATCCGAGCACAGATTATTTTTACATCTAAATATAAAATGGCTAATCCGGAATGAAAATTGTCGTAGAGAAAAGAGTAGATTTTGAAAATATGTAGTAGAATAAATAAATGCAATACATCGAGCGATGGATAGGTTCTAATAGGACATTCATCTTCATAGTTGATTGAATACAAAAATCGAACTTTAAAGCGACTAATATACCAACTGTTGCATCCAAGTCCCAATTCCTAAACATTTTATCAAATTATCACAATTCACTTGCAAAACACATTACTGCACTTGGTGTCTGTAGGCAAAAATACCAATTGTGCTGTTTTTCCAGCACACGTCTAAATGTTTGATGAGAAGAGGATATTCTGTTTCTCGCCCTGGAGACGATGATTTATATCGAAAGCAGTAAAATACACACGTAAGGCAGAAAAACCGAGATGCAAAGCAAGAAAAGAAACGAAAACCCCATCGAAATAATAACAGAGTTCTTGAAAGTGAAACACATGCAAGCGCACGTACACACTCTTAGGAATTAGGGAGAGAGAGAGAGAGCGCGCAAAGACGTACTAGCTCCGACATTAACAAAATGCCAGGTAGAATAGCCAGTCTCATGAACAAAGTTCAATTTTGTTATTAAATTTCCTGTTGGAGGTCTGTGCTGAATCGTTAAAGTTAAAAATACCCAAAATGCCATGCCAGGATGCATGTGTACTCGAGTAGTTGTTTTTATAGGTCACGCTTACAAAACGCTGCAGTTAAGAAGTCGCCTAAGGTTAGAACTTAAAATAGATATACATCTCAAAATGTTCTTCTTTCAATATAAACTATTCTCTTTCATTCTCTGCAAATGTTTGTGGAAATAAAGAATCATTATTTTGGGTCACTCGGTCGTATACGTAACCTTTTTTGCAATATGAATTCAAAAGAACTTTTGCTTGTGTGCCTTTTGTCTTGTAGATCTTTACGTGAAACATATTATTAAAGGAAGTGTAAAAAAGCAGTTGAAAAGTGAGTTAACAAAGGAATAAATAATTACAAATTAAAAATAATGATTGAAGCGTGAAACACAGTGAAAACAAAATAGAGTTGCCGAGAGTTTTAATTTAATAAAAATTTGTATAAAATAAACAAACAAAATTATGAAAAGCAGATAATACCTTGGGATCCGTACATCGTTGGGATAGTAAAATTGAGCAGAAAATAACGCCATCTAGTTCGGTGTCAACCATTTCCCGCATAGAATTCATAGAACGATGGGGCTTGACTCCAGTTCTACGGCCGCGGCAGGAGCAGCCATTAAGCGGTGAAAATTTATCAACTGCATCGCCCCCTCTTCTACGTGAAAGGTAATGATAAAAGTTATTGGATATTTTTTTAAGATAATATTTTCAAGAAGAAATGCAGTTTAAATTGAATATTTAAATTGTCTCTAAAGTTGTACAATATGATGAGTGGAGGCGGACATTCACTTTTGGGTGATGTGTCTTCATGTTCATCTCTGTGCGTAATCGACAGTCAACGACCTTTGTATTCCACCTACGCAATTTTGGGGAGGGAGTAATTTTCTATTTTAGGTGTCAAGAGCAAGTAAACATCTGCTGCCTGTATAGTTGTTTAGTTTACGAATCGTTTTCGGAGTCTTTAATGTTTTGAAAACTCTACAATGTAATAGATGGATGGGGATGATAGACGCTTGACAGATTGTTTTGTATGGTACTTTAATTCGCTTACTGAATCATGGCGGTATTTGTTTGAACAATTTTTTTTCTCTTTGTATTTATTTTCTTCATTATTAGCGATGATCTACTTATTCGCTTTGAATGGGGAATTGGAATGTACGAGTATCAGCGTGCTAAGATTGAGTGTTTGCAGCTGAGATGATTTGCGCATTCAGTAAATTGTAACCAGAATTTTTCACTACCAAAAATTAACAAAATTTAGTTGCTCTGTCTCTTTAATATTATTGTCGGACAATGTATCAAATGTGGACAAGTGTGATGTGATCCTCCACAATTTCTTAGCCACATAGCAATAAAATTATCGAAAGTCACTTTCTCAGGATCATGAAGAACCCTCTGACAAATCTGTATAGGTATTCATTTGCAAAAATTCGTAATAAAAAAAAACAGGTTTTTGAATGCCAGCACCAGGAGTTATGCATGCAAACTGCTTATGATTTGATTTTTTCTTAACAAGTGGTAAAGGAAAGACTGTGGAAGCAAAGTTTTGTATCCCCCCCTGCCTTGATAGGCACTTTAATTAGCGAAAATATAATTTTGTTAAATGAAAAACGCGCGAATACAATTATGAACATCATATCTTAGAAAAAACTTTTAACCTGTCTTATGAAATAAGTGAAAAATCCGTTGTTGCAGTTGATGTATTTTTTTCTTGCATTAAGTATTCTAACAACATTTAGGACATTCATACAGTTTTGAGCATTTTCGTTATTAGATCCAACAATGATGGCTTCCAAAGTGTCCAGTGACTGTTCAACTTCAGACACCTCACAGCTAGCCGGCAGTACGCTATATTTGATTACGATTTCCAATACAAGGAAATGGATCGATGATTTTTTGCTTACTTTTTTTTGAAAAGCACACCAATTAAAATAATTTTATCTATCTTTCTTCATCGCCTTTATCGATTACAAGAGTCGCGGCTGTAAGAACATCCTAGCTGAAGAAAAATATGCCAAAACAAAAAGCAAATACCAACCAATTAAGTTTTAAAAACCGTTAAATGTAAGGCCTACATCATCCCGCCTGAAAGCAAGTAACATACAGTCGATCATGGAAAGAACATGAGTTTTCTTAACTTAATGCATCTTTAGCCCAGCAACTACATCTGTGTGTAGGTAGCGAAGGTCAAATCTGTAGTTACTCAGCGCTTATTTTTCTTACATAAATGTTGGATCTGTTGTGCAACTTCGGCGGATCGTAACTCTGAAGTAGCATTTTTGGTGAACTATCATTCGAAGTTGACGTTCGAAGATACGAGTTATATCCGGGTGTGCCAATAATCCGCTTTGAAAGATAGTTTGATAGTCCATCCATATATCAATACCCGAACGTCCCAGTGGCTTTGGTCTTTTTTATTAATTTCTTTTACTTTACTGGAGCGAAAAACTTTTGCATTTTAAAAGCCCACAACAAGTCGGCGTGTTGTTTGGTTTCCAGAAATGTTAAGAAGGACTTTAAATACGCAGTATGCATTCTGTTTCGGCATGTTTTGCTCATTTTCCAATTTACTGCAAAACCAACATAGCTGTCAAAAACAGGGCGTGTTAAAATCTGTTTTTTTTTGTATAAAGAAGAATTTAACCTAGTTTTAAAATAATCAAATAAAATTTATTCCAAAAACTTCAAACAGATGCATTGAAAAGAATTACAAGTCTTCGTTTGTACTCGATATCTAAATGTTTAAATTTTATATATTACAAAATTTTAGTCGCAACTTAACATTTTCGGCAGCTTGCAATTGAATCAAAAATATGATCCTCTGTAAGTTTGTTTTCGAAACTAGATTTTAGTTATTAGTAAGGGGCAACATTATGATTAAAAACGCCCCCGGAAAGTGGTCGTGTCAACTAAATACGTAGATTATGCATGCAACTTTGTGATATATATATTGTCTAAATATTTTAAAACAAAGCCAAGTTCTATTTTCATTGGTTGAAGAATATTTTTTGAAAAGTGGGCATGCCAGTGGGCGGTAAAGACAAATCATAGGCTGCCAGTAGACTCCTGACTACATGTTTTGCACATCACTCGAAATTTGAACGTAAGACTGAACAATCCCATGGTCACACATTCAAACGAGATGTCGTCGTCTCCTCTATCGAATTATATATTGTTTTCAACTGTTGGAAATGTCATTTTCTAATTGTCAACGCCCTTACAATAGCATCGGTTATACCACAGCACCACATCGCAGTGTTGTTGGCACAGAGGGAAAATGCTCAATAAAATTCGATTAGTGGTCCATTTAAACTGACAGAAAGACTTTTAATCGTAAACCCATGTCGCTGCTGACAGAAAGAGGAATCGTTTTACAAACACACAAATACACACGCACGCAAACAACAGGGGACGTGTAAGTGCGAGTACTCGTACATGCGAAAAGAGATGGGACAACGCTATTTAACATGTTTTCTTAAAAGTCATTCCAAATGTGTCGGAAGCATGTTGGTGCAGAATGTTTTATGTGTATGTACACGCCAAGAAAAATAAGTATATTTCCACAGCACAGAGAGAGAGATATTGTCCTTTTTGGCTCTTTGTCCTTGAGAACAAGAAGATGTGATGGCAGAAGGCAGCAGGCATTTACATCTTCAATTTCTTACTGTCAGTTTGAGTCCAAAATATACCCATATAGATACATACTCGTCTGACGACACATCGAAAAGTAATACTTTTCAACAACAGATATAAAAATTGAAAAGATACTGCCGAAACAGTATCTGTGAAAATATGACGAAAATATAACTTTCACTTTATGCACTGGGATGAATGTATGTATTTATTCCAAGAGAGTAGGTACAGATTATTTGCGGTTGCACAACTAGACACAGCTCAAAGGACACTCGCGTATGCTTGTTTTCTCCTCTAGAAATGTGTGTGTTTTTTTTTAGTGTCCTTATGCTTTTATTTTGCCCAACTTGAGACTGTATGCGTATGCAGTGGGTAAGGACTAAAACGTTTTTTCATTCTGTTGCCTTTCATTATTCTCGTCCCCAGCAGAGCAGTGAAGCTCTCTTTTTTTTCATATATTCACTCATAGTAGTCACTTGACAGTGTCGGTGTGTGTTGTGTTATTTTCTTTTATTTTGTTTTTTTTTGTGGTCGTCCTTTACTGCTGCATGATATTGCTGGCCAGCTCTATAGGTTGGGTAAAAAGCTTATTTTCCTGCAAATTGTTGTCAGTGTTTAATGGCAAAAAGTCACCGAGCCGAGATTAAGTTCAACTTTCCGATGCGCGCAGGTCTAATATACCTGTCAGTTGGCACTTCTTGTTTTCATCTCCTTTCATGCTTTTCTGGTGGTTGCTTTTTCTTCCTCGTGAAAGGATTTTTTTATTTTCTCTTTAGTCTTTTTGTTACTTTGCTTTATTGTTGTTGTGAGCTGCTGTTAGATTATTTTGAGCGTTTGTTGGTTAAATACCCGAAGCAAAATATTTGTATGCACTTGTATTGGTGTCATGTCGTTTAGGTATTCTGGCGTAAGTGAGGACTTGTATCTGCGAGAGAAAATGCTAATCTATGAGAAATTTCCTTCAGTCACTTCAGTTGGTAGGAAAAATAAAAAAGAGCTGTATAAAAGAAAAAATGCCAACAACAACAAAAAAACAAGCAAGTGCGCTTTTTTAGGCATAATAAGATATATTTTTAGAAAGTATCCTTGATTTTTTTTTACTTCTAAGGCATCGTGTGTTTGCTCTCGGGGAAATATCTCTGATTCGGCTATAATGGTGCTGGGATATATTTGGAAACTCTAGCTGGAATGTAAATGAGACCATATTAACCGTCGCTCATTAGATCGTTTGTAGGTCTTTAATATAGTCATTAGTGGTTATTATGGTTATTTATAGGGGGAATGGTAGCCCACGAAAATAAATATTTTCCTTAGATTAATTACAGGCAGGGTTTTTCTTTTCTTTTTTTTCATAAAAAACGGCTTTTTATAAACGTATTTTTCAATCGAAATCGTTTCGGGATGATGGATGGCGAAGAATAGTTCTGGATGTTAACTTTTATCAGATCTTTTAAGCTTTGTGAAGATATTCTTTGCAGCTACTGGTCTTTTTGGCAACGACAAACGATTGTTTTATTTTAGTTTTTGTCATTTGAATAAAATGGAATTTCCTAAATATTTCCCTAGCTCTGAGCTTTGCTTAATCTTGCTACTTATCGTGGAATTGTTGGTTAGTTAGTTTTTGGAATTCGGTAGAGATTTTGTTACTATTCACAGAGTAAACACTCACCGGCAAATTATGTCCTTACATATATATAGGTATGTCCTATGTTAAAACTACAATATCGGACGATGCGTACGATGGCCATGAGAACTTGCCCAACTGCAGCTATGGAAAAGTTATTGGAACTGACCTATTCACACCTCATGGTTGAGGAATATGCAAGTAAAACGATTCTAAGAATAGCGAAAAAATTAATAGGACGATAAAGTACATTACAATGAAACAGTTTGATGCACTACTCAAAAAACAACCACTATTGGCCTTTCCTAGAGACGATACCATCAAAAGATTTGATTTTCAAAAGAACTTTGTTGCAAAGCTCAGTAACCAATGGAGAATAGTACCAGCATCTTTCAGGCTGAAATCTATGCCATAGATAGATGTGTCCAAATCAACCTCAACAGAAACATAACCAACTGTGATATAGCTACAATGTCAGACAGCCAGGCTGACAATCCAAACTTGTACGGAAATGCCTACAAAAACTAAAGGAATTTGGGTAGAAGAAACAGAGGGTAATGATATGGCCGACTCCCTAGCAAGAAAAGGAGCATCAGAAGCCTTAATAGGTCCTGAACCATTATACGGAATAGGGGATCACACCCTCAAAGAAGAATTCAGGAAAATAGTGAAAGAAAACAGGACAAGAACTTGACATAGCACTCAAGGCATGAGGCAGGCTAAGAAACTTCTAGGACAATACAACCGGAAAAGATTCCAAGCTTGCATCGGCATGAGTAAAAATAACCTCCGCATCCCAAGGGGCTTCCAAATGGGGCAGTGTCCACTCAAGGAACACCTCAGGAAACTGGGTATATCTGAAGAAGGTCTCCCCAGATTTTGCGATCCCAGAACACATTCTGGGATCATGTAGGGCACTGACACACAAAAGACTGAAATACTTGGGAAAGTACCAACTATCTGCTGAGGAAATACTGTCACTGAAGCCAGCTCTCATCCTTAGATTCTTAAAGGAAGCTGGACTAGAGAGAGTGCTATAGGACGGAATTCTTCCGCCAAGGAGAACCGAGAGTACTAGAACCTCTAAAATAATTCCGAAAGGAATTACAATGTGAGGGGAACTCTTATGAGGGCATATATCTCACTGCGGCGTTAGCAGGGCGTACAATACAGTTTTTTATGCAACCATTAACAAAGTAGAACCGATACGACAACTACTCGAATAATTGATCGAATCTAAAAACGCCCGTACTCCTTTCAAAGTTTCGGCTGCTGGCTGCACCAAACTGCTTCTAATCTGTAAATGGCTGTCCCAAGGACTTACCAAGCTGTGCATTCTTCGAAAACTTGGATTCAAGTTTGGTTGCTGGCAGTCTAATATCAACGTTTGAGTTGTACTTGGATTTGGTGCTAAGTTTTTCTCTACATAAAATTTCTATAGTCCGACAGCCTCTTATTTTTCAATATCTAAAAAAAAACGTGACTCGATTTTTGTGGTGGTTCCGTTTCCACGTCTTACAAGCTAATTGACTTCTTCTATCTGAAGATTAACTTCAGTTAAACCAATCATTTATAACGGGTTTGTTTTGCTACACTACTTTCATTTTTAGCGATTATTAGCAATTTGACAGAGTTTATCAATATAAGGAGCCGCAAACCACATTCCACCTACAGGATAGAGTTGAAAATCGTGCGATAAAACTAATCGGAGATACGAGTATTGGGATTTCTTTAAACTCACTTGAATATCGTAGAATTGTAACATGTCTCTCACTATTGTTAATTTAACAGACAGAGCTCAAATGAATTTGCCAGTTGCATTCCTCCACCTCAACAATTCAACCGTCATGTTAGGAATGCCCATTACTTCACCCGTAAGTCGAATTTCGGTCATACTACGAAATATAAAGACTCATTTATAAACCGGACAATACGAATGTGAAATGCATTACCAAGCTCCCCTTGTTACAATTTACAGACTTTTCACAAATATGTGCATCGGTATCACCTGTCTTATCTCTACCGAATTTCCAGTAGAAACTTCTTTTGCCCGTGGATATTGTTAAAAATTTTGTCAACCTCTGATACTTTGTTATCGTCCCGATCTAACAGAGAAAATGTCACACAGTATTTGTTGCATGTGTCTTTCATGTGCCCCCACTAGATGCAAGTTTATAACGAAAATAGGAGATTTTAAAAATTCTTCTAAATTTGCAGCTTGATTATTCAAATGACTTGGCTAAATCGATTTGATTCGGAATAAAAAATCACGCAAATTCGATCGGTGTTCCTACAGCCATTAACAGTCAAAAGGACATTTCATCGTATGCAGAGACGGTGTATATGTGTTTCTTGCATTGTGATAGGAAATCAGATGTCTATTTACTGATTATATTTTTGTCACTGTTAAAGGTGAGATCAAAATGACCTTGGAAGCGGTTTCTTAAAAAAATATTCTCTGTGGCAAAATGAGCCAACCTGCACTTAGAACAACTTTCTTGCGAAGGCATTTTCTAGGGATCATCAGTTATATTTATATATATAAAAAAAAAGCAATTGTATATTTTCCAGCGTCATCCTTTCGAACAAAATACCTCGACTATACTCGGTCGACTTGTGGCACAACACTTGCGTCACTTGAAATCTGTTCTTGCCCCTATTCCCCACATCCTAGTACCCCGCTGGGTCAAAAGTTTAAAACAAAACTCTAATGCAATATTTACACTCGGAAAAAATAAGCTCGTGCATCATTTATTTGCCAGCATTCCACATGTCGGTATCTATCATTCATTTATCGATGCCCCATCCATTTCCTTGGTGCATTCGAATGCATTTCCTTCTCATCCCAACCCTACATATAGTTACATATCAGCAGTATCCATTTTATTTAAAAGCGATATGAATATGTCATGTGTAGGACGTTGTGTATAAAAGCTGTGCACAGATACAGATAATATTGCTCCTGTCCCATTCAAGGAGAAACCGAGAACCGAGAATCTAAGTTTAAGCGTGTCGAGCTATTTTCGTTTCAATAGGATTCTATTTTTAGCTCAGCCAATGCACTTTTCGTGTAAATAGCCGACATTTGGTTGTGGTTACTGCTGCCGCCTTTCCATGTATAGACGTGAATTTCCATGTAACCGCTTTATGTATACATAACGCAGCAAAATACCGATCGAGCATATAACCCACCGACAGACAGCACCTAATCCTAGTCGAATGTGCAAAAGGGGAGCATAATAAAGCAAGCTGCATTCGCCACGCTATATACATCGGCAAATTGAGTGCAGAGTGCGGGCGGTGTATATAGGTCACAGTGACGTCACTGCATGACCCATATTATGCTGAATAGCATAAACGCCCACCCAAACCCAACCCGACCGACTGTCGTCATTCATACTCTCGCTCTCTTACCTTCTCGGCATATTTTCCACCCGGCATATGCGCCACCCCATTGAGCGTTTGCATCAATGAAAGTGCTCCGCTAGGTTTCTTCAGCAAAGCGAAGCAATGAACTTTTCATTGATCCGAAAATGGTCACTAGGGCACTGGGTATCGATATGTGTTGCATCTATGTACGGGAGTAACTTGCGTAGGTACATAATGTGCCGTGCCATCCGCCTGTGTGTTGGTTTAATTCGCCAGTTGCTAGTGCTGATTTGACGTCACTGGGAAAACGTATAAAAATCGCTCTGCAACAACAATACGCGTTGTTGTCGCACGCTGCTACAGTCGCTATATATAGGTAAATTTATATATGCATCGGTATACGTATCTATAGCAGCAATGCCATTGAGCAATGCATTCAAAAGGGACCTAGGTCGTTTCGGTTGTACGGATACATATCTAGATGGACAGATAGATAGAGAGCCATGAATAGAACAAAGTTTCTCTTATAAATAGCTCACAGTAATTATGTTACGCCAACTGACGTCACAATCGACATTCATCATTCGAGGGATATGTATGTTTTTGTGTGTATACAGTATACACGCGATGCTGTGATGTATCCGAGTTGCAATATCTTTGACAGTCTGAACAAATCCAATCAAAAAACGTTTGCCTGTCTTTGTTGATTGTAATTGCATATCGTACATTTTATTTACGTTGTTACGTTGGGAAGTTTTCTTTTTTATTTTTGATATCTATTAAGCATGCTGTTTGTTATGTCGATGTTTGTACTAATGAACGAGTAAAATATTGACTGTGGAGCTGAATATTAATATTTGCTCTAAAGGTGAATGTATGTACCTTCAAATTTAAAGCTTCATGCTAGTTTAACTTGGAATCACTGAAGGAGTAGTCTGTAAAAGAGTTTGTAAGGAAACCAGTATACTTTGAGATTCCAGCACCGTTGGCTGAAAATGTTTTTTCTCACTTTGATCGTATTTTTAAAAATCGGCCGAAAAGATCACACATAGCTTGGTGGAAGATCCGATTTCTCAGGACGAAAATAAAGAACAAGAGGGCTGCAGAGCGAAATTGACAAAAACCAATAGGAATTAAAGTTGATATCGCACAGGAATTTTCGCACCTAAATAAAAATAGAGCAGCTGAAAGAACAAGCTACTGAGACTTCTGTTTAAACATATAGCAGCGATGGTAGGAGTGTTGGGAAATTATATGTGAAAGTCAGAAATCAAAGATTATTCAAGGTAAATATTGAACATTTAGGAGACCTTAAAACAGCTTCTAAAGATCTTCCTTCTGAGCGACTAACTACCACAAACTCATAGGAGATCATACACTTACCTCTGAACCTATTACAAGCATCTTTCATTTGGCTTAATATTAGAAAAATTTATTTAAAAAAAATTGGACGGGCTCTATAATCTCTGTACGTTATCAAGTCAGAGGAATTGATCGTGAAAAGGCTTCAGGCACTTCCCGCACTTGTAGCTGGAAAAGAATGCTCTGTCTTTATATGCAAAGTCGTTCCTCCTTTACGGTCCTTATGTGGTGCCGGTGCATAACATGCATTTATGTCAAAGGAAAATCTATTATTATAGTGAAGTACAATTGGGAAGCAGATTTACTACCTTTAAAGATAAGGTGCTTTTAGCAGTCAGACTTCTTAGAAAAACGGCTTACGGCCCTTCTTATTTTCCGGCAAACTGGGCTAACACATGCTAAGGCAATAAGCGATAATCGTGTAGTGAAGAACGCCGCAAAGCAGAGCTCTGTCCTCTATATTTAGGTAAATCTTTTGTCAACAAAGGTACTAGGACAGATGACATAGTTACACAAAATTTTTAGGAAAATTTCTTCATACCATTTGCGAGGCTATAAGTTCCGCGTTATAAGACCCAGCAGTAGTAGCAAATGAGGAGTGTCTTGCAGATACTCCAAAAACGTACCTCATAATTTTCAGCGAAAATGTTTCACCAAACATATTTTTGTTAAAATTGGATCCATCGAAATAGGAAAGCAGGGTTCCCATCTCAGCCCTATTGACAGTTTAGGAACGCAATATGACATATGTTCCTTGGGTATGAATAGTTTGAAACCACAGCGAAATGTTACTTCCTTCATGTAAGCTAGTCCTCATCCGAAAAGCACCATTTAAGCAGGGTATTCAATTGAGCCATGGTTGAAAAATCAATTGCTATCCAATATTAATATCGCAGAATGTCTCTAAATTGTACTAGGCGTGTTTTATTGATATAAAGAAGAGTAAAATATTCAGCACCCAGTTTGACATTAGATATTTGCCCCAAGTAGAAGTGACTTGACAGTAGCAGCTTGTGTTAGCAACTTTAAGGCGATGTATTGACATTACTATGCAATTTAATTTAAGCGTTCGGGATTTTGACAGAACATTGAATAAAATCAAAAGACAGACAACAAAATATATCAGTTTATACCACTTTATTACAAATCTGACTGTGAACTGTTTTGTTCTGCATTTGTCTAGCAGGTAAAGGTATTCGATAAAACAGACCTACTGATTTGTCCAGCCAAATGCATCGACAATATCAAGTCAAACTTAATTCCAGCTCGCACAATCGATTTACTCATTCTTTCCAACTGTAATAATACCTGCACTCGTGTGTTTATAAATATTACTAAAAATAGAGTCTAAATAAATTTGTATCCGCTAAGCTTCCAAATATAAACAATATTTCTCGGTCTTTCTCATCTCACCGGAGCGGCAGATTAAATTTGTTTAACAATTCATTTAGCTACCAATAACAGCTAGATATCGCTAAATCACATTCTTTTTATTGGCTCACATCGGTTTAATCGTCAAGTGATTACAGTAATACATAATCGACGCGTGAAGCATTTTATTCGGAATACTCTAAATTGTACAAATACTTTTCTTCCCTAAATGTGGATATTGTTAAAACAAAAATTGGTCTTAAAATTGGCCTGCATTTAAATAGGTAGGCAAAATGGTTATTTTTCTACCAGTAAATATATTATCAAAAATATAATTTTAACACATTGTGCTCGCAGCTCCTATGAGCAGTGTAAATATTTTCAGATTTCAAAACACAACCCAACTGGAAAATAATAATAAAAACAAAATCCATAACCACGGAATGCAATAAAATTGAAAAATTGCATTTTGTGGTTGAAAATTAATTCCTGCTACATCGCCGTTAATATTCTATTTTGAATCTGAGTGTTTGTGTTGAAATGCATGATATATTGTCAATAAGTATGCATCTGTTCGCCATTTGTCTTTTCGTTATATAGGAGTCGATGGACCCAAAGTATTTTTCTGTCATCTACATTCAACTACCAAACAGTGAAAACTCTCTTTCAATTGATTTGTCAAATTATTTACCACCAGACTATGCTACACGATCGCCACCACAAATTGCTTATACATTGTCTTACTTTAGTATTTGTTTTCTTTTTTGTATATGAAAGGATCAATGTGCGCATTAAAAGCACACACTTTTTTAATGAGCATGCGAAATAATGACTCTTTTTAAAGCATTTGGATTAAAGGCACTCAGAGTTTATTGTTCGAAATTTTGTTATTTCTGTGCGAGTATTTTGCTAACCTAAGCTGATTATGGTTTGTTAATGTCAACTTGTCCGTAAGCTGATTTATATAATTCAGCGGCCGACATTTTTTCGAAACTCATAAAAATAAATAAGTCGCAAACTAGGCTGCCAAGGTCTCGCATCAACCACCACAAGTAAAATTATATCCGCAATAAAAAAAATAAGAACCTAGTCTAATAACTGCTGTGCTACTTGGTCGGAAGTTATGGCCGTTAAAGAGACTCTGTCATCGGTTCAGACTGTACGGATATTACAATGTGTACCGAAAGTTAGTGTTTAATAAACAAATAGCAGCCACAACAGGTCCGTAAAGATACCCTAGCCTAGCTTATTTTTTGTTTTGTGTAATTTTTTTAACATTTGGGATGAAAAGAAGGAACCTTCAATTTTGTGCTGAATTCAGAAGATCATAGTTTTACTCTCGGTTGTTCACAGGAGGTGACGCGGTGAAAAACAAAATTAAATGTTATTTGTGTTTTTTCAGCATCAAATCTGAGTAGTCTATCCCACTAGTCACTGAGCAACCTACGTGATAACCGCATACTTCATCTGAAAAATAAGCTTAATTTGAATCCATGAAAGTCGACGGTTTTACTTTTGCTCAACGGATGGCACAGCAGTATACCTAGTGATGTTATGACGGAACAATGGCTCATAGGCCAATATCCTAAAGTGTTGAACCTTGCTTGCAACTATCTTTAATTTTTGTACCTTGTTACAAAAAACGAGACTTTTTCCTTAACAGTCCAAATTGCATCCATATTACTGGTTTATGTATTGGGTAACATTACTGCCCCTTTGAAGAAATTGGTACCCTAAGGTAAGCACTCCTCATATGCCATCAAACCTGGATTAGACCTAAATTAGTCAGTTATTTTTTTCAACGGTCCTGATTTAAAATTAGGGGTATTTAATGCGAAATATCGTTTAAAAAAGGACGACTTATATTACAAATAATGAAGGCGGCTTGGTTGATGTCTTAGCCATTTATAACAAGCCTCCCTCAACCAGTTACTATTTAAACGTTTTAAATAGCCAGGAGGCAGATCACATTATGACGATGATGTCTCGAAGATTTCGTTTCTGACATTTTGATGGCCATAATAAGTTATTTTCGAATCGAATTTTATTTGATTGTCGTCAGTTTTCATTGCATATGTGGAGAATGAACTGAATAAATATCAAACGCTCATAATTTATTCACCTAGTTGGTGGTTTTGGAGACGACAGTCGTCTGAAAAGTAACGTCATTAGGACTGCAGGTATTTCAGAAGTAATCTCCTAAAGTATCCATGCACGAAGGAGTGTTTCTTATTTCTTAGAATCAGATGGGTTACAGGCAGAATTTTTAAATGACAAGCTACTTCCAAATACCAAATATCACCCATAAATATCTCAAAACTAATATTGATTTCCAATCCACCTCTCACATGATCCTCTTGGTTAAAGTTCAACCCACCTGCCTTCAAAAATGCAAGAAACAAACAAAAATAACACACAAAAACGTTCTTTTCTTTTAAACTAAAAGGAAAGTTATTGACTTTCATACAAGTTGTCATCATTTCTGACACGATCTTAGGATTTATTTTCGTACAATTTCTCCTTCACTCAAATCATTCAGATCGATGCCAGAGTATCCCATAGCAGTCCACTTTGTGCGCCGTAATGAAATGTTTTGTGTTATTATTAAGTTTGGTCTTCAATCAAAACCCATAATAATAAACTCTATTCGAGTGAGTAATTACTTGGCCAAATAGATATTTTCGTAGAGTAAATAAAAATAGATTTCATGATCTATCAACAAGACTGTTCCCAAGCACACGTCATATTATATACGAGTAGTAACCAGAAAACTATGTTTATACTGCATAGGTTGTTATTATATTTAAACCAGTGTAGACGGATATATAAGAAAATAGAGTGAGATTTTCAAGTACACACGACTGTACAAGGTACATACATTGGGGGGTAGCGGGTATGTAGTATGAAATTGTGGCGTGAAAATATTTTGTTTTGGTTTCGGTATTGGGAGAAAGAGAAATTCGCTTGGCAATTGCATTATTTGCGATGCGAATCTGGCTTAGAAGGAATGATACAGTCATTAAAATTTCATTAAGTATTTAAGAAATTTATTGCTTTCTATTTGGAGTACAAGTTTTCTTGAGTAAATAAGATTTGATTTTTCGAAAAGAATTCTCTCGTTCGAGTAGATACTTAGTGGATGCAAAAGATCCGTCTACCTGTTCTTGATGTGCCTTGCCGTCGGTATCGGCTTATTGCTACATATAAGTCGAAAAATATTCAAATTAGTGCAGGTCCAACTCAAATGAGATGCGCATTTATGAGATGAAAAATGAAAGACACCTGTACAGCGCATTTAACAAATTAACGCGGAGGAATGCGTTTCAACTTGCGCCGTTGCGTTACTCTTTCCCCGACCGAACATTGAGTCGTCCTTAATAACGCTCCTTTGGGTTTGTATGTTTTTATTAAACTATACAAAGTTAAACAATCAATGAATTCATCGGACGAGGAAATGGTGGAAATCTTCATCTGCATTTGATAAATTCCATAGGTGCTTTTAAACCACATACAAAACGATTTCTAATTGCTGTTATTTTGTACAACAATCTTTCATAAAACAATTGTGCCATCAGTACCTTGAAAAGATTTTCCCATTTAGCTAAGTAATTGAAATAGTCATCCGTTTGCTATAAATATGCTGAAAGACATTTGATACTGGCGTCCTTCAAAGAGGAATTTTCTTTTGACAGCATTGCCAACAACAGTACTCGTACAAGAAGCTATATCACAAGTAGTCATATTTTCATCTTTTGCTAAAAATTGTTATATTGTTTCTAATAGTTGATTTGTTTTCCTTTGGTACTTTCCCTAATAGGTCTTTACCCAAATTGAGCAGTCAAGACGAAGAAGGGGGGGCAGGTCATGGATTTGGCGGAGGACCTCAACACTTTGAACCCATTCCTCATGACCACGATTTTTGTGAGAGAGTCGTTATAAATGTAAGTAAAATTAATATTTGTTTTTCAATTTGAATTTGAATATTTTTCATCATCTCTATCAATTGATTTATAATTTAGACTTTTTTGTCGCCATAACTAGGTACTGAATGGATTTGCATTTGAGTGGGTGTTGTTTTGTAAAAGACTTAAAAAAAAAACTGATATGGTTCAATACAATTATTAAAAGAGAACTGCTACACATGCTTAACGACCACAAATCACAAAGTCGTTTAATTTTTTTTCCAAGTGGCATAACTCTGAAGTAAAAAACTCTATCATTTTAAATAGCAAGAAGACTTAATAAAACAATTAATACCTAGTGTTATCATCGGCCTGGCCGATGCTTTGATACCCTCCACTGCGTACAAGGCATGCAAAACTGGTTTTGCATGGGAGGTACCAGAACTACTTGACCGACAAAGCCCATTTTGAATACCAACCTGGCGACAATAAAAAGAAGTCCTGTCATAATTTCCGCCTATGTCAATTCCTTTGGGCGCTTTCAACAGACAGATTTTATGAGATCTCCGGTGACTCCTACTTGGCGTTACAAATGTAATGACAAAGTGAATATACTTTCCTGTGGAGGGTATAAAAAAGGCGACGATTTCGTTCAAATCAAGCCTTTGCAGTAAGAATAGTAAAACGCAACTGCTTCTATTTGCAAATACGATTGCACAGAAAACTGCTCAGAGAATAGCTACCTTCTATTTAGGACGAACAAAGCTACATACTCTTTGAACTACGTGGAATTGGTAAATTGTGGTCCGAGGCGAAACCGTGTCCTTTTTATCAAAACAAAACTTACACTAATTGGTTAGTGAACAAAATTTAAAAAAAACTGTCAATAGCACATGTCAAAAAGTGCACTCTCCTTTGTTTGCATTATAAAAAACGCTACTTCGTCATGTTTATCATGTAAAATTGAATTTTGGAAACGTTGCAGAGTTTTCTTGTGCCATCTCCGTACGTAGTACCCTTCTTTTGTAGACTCAAAAAGTGCCTATTTCTAAAAAGTAAATAGATAGCTATATTATTAATTTTGGTTGACTTTACTTAGCTGCAGGGACTGCAGGGTTACCTCTGGTCTAAGAATTACCTATATCCGGTCACCATCCACCGTATTTTACCATAACTACCATAGCTCAAGTAGCCATGATAAGATCCATGAGTCCATGGCGGAAGATCAAGAGCTGCGGAGTGCCCACTTAAACTTGAACGAGTTGTTTGCATGAAAGCCAACATACAAAGGAGGTTGGAACCCTAAGCCTTTATGCCAAATTAATTAAAGTCAAAAGTTGTTCAGAAGTCGATCGTAGTGGCTTGTCTAGGTTCGTTTATATCGGATGATTAAAATTTCTAGGTTTAGCCACCTTAACGTAAATTTTTGTCGTCACCCCACCACTAAAAAACGTGTGCAAAAAGTCCTAAAACAGATTCATCCGAAAACAACTTCATACTTTAGCTATTCGGAGGCCGCGTTCGAGTTTAAGTTCCTTTAATACTTGTTAAAATAAAAATCTCTATTTACGTAAGGCCATAGATGACAAGCCTTCAGTTGAAATTGACACGTTGAGCTAAATTTCTGTTAACCACTAGATTTTTATGCCAATAAGAAATTCATCTATATATACCCTATTCTGAGTTCTTTCAAAATTCAAACTTAACATCCTGTGACGTATTTATCCATGTTCACCACTCCAACAGTTGACCGCAGCTAAATGGTTTAATAGAAAGTGACACAGAACATTTTTGTTTACGCCTTGCGGCGGTTCTGCTTTCTGCAAGCAAAATCTTTCGTGAGGGAGCAAATCATGTGTATGAAAACTGGACGAAATCGATTTCCAAATGTAAACGACTCTGAATGAACTTTTTCTCGGGAGATTTGAAATATATTTTTAAATTTGTAGAATTGTAGATATTGATTTAAACCTTAACTGAGTTGTGAAAAGTTACTTCCTAAGGGCCCAGGATTAAAACAGTTATTTCATTTCAATTGATAACATCGGCTACACTTAAACATTATAAGCGATTTGATGAACTGATTTATTTATATTTGCATTGCAGGTAAGCGGGTTAAGGTTTGAAACACAACTGCGAACGTTAAACCAGTTCCCCGATACGCTGTTAGGGGATCCAGCTCGGAGATTACGGTACTTTGACCCGCTGAGAAATGAATATTTTTTTGACCGTAGTCGGCCGAGCTTCGATGCAATTTTATACTACTATCAAAGCGGTAAGTTTTTTAAACAAATATTATATAAACAAATTATCTCACCATTGATTGTTTTTTTCTTGTTTTTTCCTTTAGGTGGTCGGCTGCGAAGGCCGGTCAATGTCCCATTAGATGTATTTAGTGAAGAAATTAAATTTTATGAATTAGGTGAACAAGCAATTAATAAATTCAGGTTGGAATTGTAAATTTCTTACCAAATTACAGTTTTAAATAATGTATTTTTTTAAAACATCTCCGCAGAGAGGATGAAGGCTTTATTAAGGAGGAAGAAAGACCCCTGCCGGATAATGAGAATCAAAGAAAAGTCTGGTTACTGTTCGAGTATCCAGAGAGTTCGCAAGCCGCCAGAGTTGTAGCCATAATTAGTGTATTTGTTATACTGCTATCAATTGTTATATTTTGTCTAGAAACATTACCCGAATTTAAGCATTACAAGGTAAGTTCGAAAAGGTGTCTAAAAATAGATTTTTTTTTTACTTTATTTGCGTACAATTGGCGAACAAAGAAAAGATCAAACATAATGTACATAATTAAGGAAAACAAAATCTGGATGGTAGAGCATTAGTTTCTTTTAAATTTGCAACCACCACCCTTAATAGCTGTATTTATTTATTAAGAATAGCAACTGTCTGTAAACACACGGACAATATATTTCCTTCAGTTTCAGTTGATTTCGGTAATTTAAATTTAAATTGTTAATAGAGTCGGTTGTTAAATAAGCTGTTTCCACCCTATTCACGTATAGTGTTTATAAATTGTGAGCTCTGTTCAATGGTTGTAAGAAAACAAATTTTACCAAAGACCACTTATCTTGAGCTGCAGTTCGTTATGGCAAACGACTTCGGTTAGCTTCTGAAAGTGTATCGTATTAAATTGAATTACAAAAATATGGCTTAAGCCAATGTTCTCAAGTGAACTTTCTACAGACCTAAAGACCTTATTTGTAAAAATGTCGCAACGTTGTATAGAGCTTGTATAAGCTAAATGCGTTTGAAGGTTGTTTAGTGACTGCATAAGGTGGAAATATCGAAATGTCACTTTCCAAAATCACATTAGAAATTTAAGAGTCCCAGTCCCAGAACGTTTTTATTTAACGTTTTTCATTTCTGTATGCACACAGAACAAAAATTTGTAATTCCTTCTTGTATTTTTATATTTCACAAGCCGCAACGTTTTTTTTTAACTTTCGTAGTAAGAGATTACGCAAAGATATTATTTATTATTCGTACACAATTTCGAACTCTAGATTTTAATCAATTCTGACACTACATACGATGATAGAGGAACTCAATAAAGTGGGTCTTGCAATTCTGTCCGTCTGTCAGTAGGCTCCTAAGCTCTACAGCCTAAATGGTTGGACGGATTTGTTTCAAACTTCGAATGTGGATTTTGTTTTTTACAGAGTTTGCTGCAAAAGACGAAAGAAATCTTTCGCAAAAACTTAGGTTACAGAATCTACGAAAACGTGTACACTGCCATCGCTGTAAATGCGTGACTAAATCGATAATGACAAATTTTAAGTCAAAGGGAATTTCATAGAAACAATTAGCATAAATAATTGGTTACTTTATTTTAAATTTTTGTTTTTATTTTATTTAGTTTTAGTTTTTATTTTAAGCAACTTTTGGGTGACTTTGGGCTTCATAAAAATAAAAATACTTCTGAGGTGCGACCCAGGCATTGATTTTCTTTTATCAACTCAAGTGCTATTATAAGTACCTACTACCTACCTATATTTATTCAGTTAGTGTATGAATTTCCAATCAGGAATATTTTTATATATAGAAGTTCCAAAAAATGAGACACAGTCTTTCACAAATTTTTTTTGATATGGTCTTTTCACTAGTCGAAAATTCTGACTTTACATTTCTGAAGCTTACAATTGGAAAATCTGTAAAGAAAATTGTATAATTGTGAACTGCTCAAATTTGAAGTTGAAGCTAAAAGTGGTTATAAGTAAGGCTCAATTAGTGTGGCTTGACGAAGCAAGTGTTCTCCACTCCCAGCCACCTTTTTTTCTCGCAGTTGGTAACGCAAAATTGAAATTTAAACTGACAATTTGGAGAACTGACATTATGTAGTTGTTTATTCTGTTGAATGTAATACTCTTACTATTTATATTTATTAAGATTAAGCTTCCGTCCCTTCGTCTTTTAAAAATTTTAACGCTACACAAATGGCCTCATGGACTCTCTTTTATTTATTTTATCCAATTATAATTAAACTAGAAAAGTGACAAAAACTAATTTTTTACTCAATATCGGAGAAGAATTCTACATCGATCGCACTCTATCTTCTTTTATCTAAATGCAACATTTTTGATTTTATGTTTTGTTTATTTATTTTAGCATTGCATAGATATTTTTGGTTGGCGATCAAAACGTCGTGATATTTATTGTGAAGGAGAACAGGTATTGAAAATCTCTGTGAGCGCTAGGTTGTCGTATCCTTTTTTAATATAAAACAAAATAAAAAAAAACACACAAAACAAATATTGTTATTTATATTTGCATTGCAATTTAGTCATTACTGAGTGAAAAAGATATAAAATTATTATTATGAGCGCAAGGTATGGTTATATTTTTCTAAGTTAAACTTAATTTACATCTCTTGTTGATTGTGTTATTTTTTTTTTGATACAGGCATGTGGAAGTATGGATTCGGTTTGTTTCCACTATTTTCGTATAAACCTCAACTGCAATTGTGACAATATTCAGTCGGTTTGTGGAACACTTTCAAATACGAATGTTTTTTTGCAGAAGAATTAGTTGTGATATAGGTTTTTAGTTACATAAATAAATTTTATTTACAATTCCTTCCCACTGGAAATTTTTTTTTTTTCAAATATAGTATTGACTACTTACTTGTAAGTTTCTTGTGCCTTTCATTAACTAACGAAGACGTTCTGTTAACTAACATAAAACGAAAATATAAATTACCTTATCTAGCGCTCAAAATAATTTCTTTCATATCTGTCCTCCTTCATTGATGCGGGGTCTATATCCCCGCGGAACTAGTCTGCTTTTGTATGCTTATTGTATACTCGTACTTACCTATTCTACTCATTGCCAGAATAATAAAACTTAAAAACAAAATTTTAATGCCAGTGTAATTTAACTATATGTTCAGAGACTCTTGCTTACTAATTATACACAAAGCTAGTCAACAAATGTAAATACTACTTGATAAATAAATTTTAATAATGTTGTTCTTCGATGTTGAAACAAAATTTAAAAGCAATCTGTAAAGTAAAGAAGAAACAATTAAGAATGCATCTAACAATATTTTTTACATTTAATAACAATCGCTTGCGAAAAATATATTGCAGGTGTTCAATACAACAACAAACGGAACAAAAATCGAGGAAGACGAGGTGCCTGACATAACAGATCCTTTCTTCCTTATAGAAACTCTATGTATTATATGGTTTACCTTTGAACTTAGTGTCAGGTAAGATAGACTGATACATGTCAAATATACAAATCTGTATGTACATCTTTCTGCAGGTTCCTCGCATGTCCGAATAAGTTAAATTTCTGCAGGGATGTCATGAATGTTATCGATATAATCGCGATCATTCCTTACTTTATAACATTAGCGACTGTTGTTGCCGAGGAGGAAGACACGTTAAACCTCCCGAAAGCACCTGTTAGCCCTCAGGTAAGAAAATTATCATCATCGTGAGTTACAATCACCTCTTAATATTATTGTTTGTTTTTTTTTTTTTTTTCAGGACAAGTCAACGAATCAGGCTATGTCCTTGGCTATTTTACGAGTGATACGATTAGTTCGAGTATTTCGAATATTTAAATTGTCAAGGCATTCGAAAGGCTTGCAAATTTTAGGACGAACACTGAAAGCCTCAATGCGAGAACTAGGTTTACTTATATTTTTCTTATTCATAGGTAAGTTTAAGTATCAAACTCCAATACACGTATACATATAAGTTTTACTTGAAGGTGCTATAATCTAGGAAAATGTTTTCTTTTTTAATTTAAATAATATTTCACCTTTTTATATATATATAATATTATATAAATTGACCCTATTTTCTTTGGTTTATTATGTTTTATTTGTTGCTGAAAAGTAGAAAATCAGAAGCAAAAAAAAAAAATAAAAAAAAAATCAAAGCAGGCACATTTTCAATAGAAAACAAAAATTGGATTCTTAGTTTATTAGTCAAACCAATGTTACAAGCTATAACTCACGAAGGTCGTTTGTGCTTTCCCAACATTGCAAAATGTATCACGCGGAACGTGAATTGAAGTCGGAATCAGCTCGAGTTTACTTTTGAGGCTTACCAAAATTTAGCAAGATGAATGATATTCGAGTGCCGAAGTAGGCAAATAGGTTTTTAATCAATCAGTTGAATTTTTTATAAGGCATTGAGGTATTTTCCACTTTATTGAATCTTTAAGTACAAAAAGGTAAATAAATTCTTTTGGTACCTTTAACACTTTTTCTATTGTTAACCCATTTAGTAACCCAGAAGCTCAATATATTGCAAGCATGAACCCTGTTTATTTATTTTATGTAAATTAAAATTTAGATTTGTATTGTAAGCGTCAGCTAGAGTACACTTTTGGAAACATAAACTTTATTATCCATAAACTCAGGTATATTGAGCCAAGAACTTCTTCAGAGTAACACAAAATGTTCCCAGATAAAAAATGCTGCCAGAGGTTTCGTAACATCCGTTGCGACCGTGCCAATGGTCTTTTTCTTTTCGCCAAAGAAATAGAATCGCCATTTGTTTTCCCTGTTCGAGGCCTAAACCAATGTCAGAATATTTAGACATGAGGCGAGTGTGTTTCTCAGGCGTACACTACCCGAATACTAACTATATACCTGCATCGTAATAAATTAGTTTCACTTTCGTACAGCAAGGTTCCAACATTTGGCGTACAGATACCTACTGTCCTTTCTTCGAAGTATTTTTTTTTGTATTACTAGGACTTGCATTAGTATGTTGTATTTCTTTTACCAAATAAAAGTCTCGAAAGTTAATCTTAGTAAATATTTATACCTTTTCGAAATAACAACAAAAGCACATGGTTCATAGGTCTTCGTTTAGAATTCCAATTAAAAAAATTGTTATATTCCTTCAAAACCCTCTCTAGTTCTTGTAACTTTCCTGCTAAAATAAAATCTATTTAGTAATACAGATAACAGCCCCACGTTTGAAATGTAAAAATCTTATAGAAAAATTATAATAACCGTAATAAGAAATAATTATTTTATACAAAAAAATTCGTGTGCAAAACAACAAAAACAATTATACTAATCAAACAAAATTTCCTCATATAAAACAAGGCGTCGTTTTATTCTCATCTGCCGTATATTTTGCGGAGGCCGGCGCCGAAATGTCCTTCTTCAAATCAATACCAGATGCATTTTGGTGGGCTGTGGTCACAATGACCACAGTTGGATATGGTGACATGAGGTACAAACAGACTCAATTTCTTCGTAAAATATTCTAATAAGAATAAATATTACATATACAAATATAATTTGAACGAAGTAAAGCTTAACAAATAAAATGTCGTAACATCAAATGAATTTTTTTTTTATTTAAAAACAAAAAAATTAAATAAAATAATTTTTCGATATATTTCGTATAAACGTATTTGTAATATGGAAAAAATGAGTCGTTGTAAAAAAAAACAAAGAATCCGTGTGTAAATTGGTCACGTCGTAATGTGTTAATGTGTTTTGTTATGAATATCTCTTCTTTACTCTCCCGTAATTTTTTGAAGTCTTTCTATTAAATATAAATATATATATATACATATGTGTATATTAATACTTCTTTCCTTAAACTGCATTTATGTTTTTTTTTCTTTTGTTTTATTGTTTTCAGTTGATTTTTTTTTTGTTACGTTCTTGTTAATTTAATTTATTATTTTATTTCTACAGCAGTAGGTTTTCCAAGTAGTTTTTTTTTTTAAATTGATATATCGTCGGTTGACAGGTAAAACTCACTAAGTACATTTAGAGCTTATTGCAAATAGTGAGGTTTCCATGTTTTTTTTCTGCCTTTAAAACCTAAAAAACTGTAGTTGATGAAATTCGAAAATTTTATACACAAATTTGGGATCGATTAATGGACTTACTGAGTTTTTCCAGCGATGGAATAATGAAAAATATATTATTTAGTGTTAAGGTTAATTTTAGCTGAAATGTGTACTTAGTGAGTTTTACCTGTCAACAGACGATATATTATATATAAATTTTCTTTTTGAGTTTTTTCGTTCTAAAAGCCTTACGAATTACAGTAAAATTAGGTATTTCAGAAAAAAAAAATTATTTCCACCGTCAAAATGTGTTATTTTTTTTGTTTATTTATGTAGAAAAGGGTAAATATAGTTTATATACATAAAATGAAACCAAAATGATAAAGGGAAAAAAGTGCAGCATTATAACGCCATTTGTTTCAAGAAATATGTATGTAATAGAAATTTAATCAAGAAAAAAAAAACAGAAGCAAACAGAAATAAATTAACTAAATAACATCAATAAAAAAATTAATCACAAAAAAAAACTCAATGCAAATGAACAAAAACAGAAGAAAAAAACCCACAAAAACCAAATTTAATTTATTTTAGGCGTTGTACTCTTCTCATCGGCTGTTTATTTTGCGGAAGCTGGAAGCGAAAATTCCTTCTTCAAGTCTATACCAGACGCATTTTGGTGGGCTGTCGTTACCATGACTACTGTTGGATATGGTGACATGACGTATGCAAACAAAAACAAATGTTTTTTCCTTTTCCTTATACTTTATCTTTTTTCTTTCTAACTTCTTGTTTTGTTAATTAGTTTTTGTTTTAATTCTATTTTGTCTTCATCATAACTTAACAAACATTTTTTTAGTATAAAAAAATCTAAAAAAATAAAACAATTACTATATATATAATATCGAAAATATATTTTTTTTTCGTAAAAAACTCTTGCATATTTCACAGTTTAAACTTAAATTTCAAACTACATACATAGAAGTGCTGAGAAGTTTATTTAGTTTTCATTTCTATCTCTGTCACAACTATGTACTTCATCTTCAGTAATGAAATGTTTTGTTATGTTTAGTTTTCTATTCTGTTTTTTTTTTTTTTTTTTATATAATTACATACAAAACCACAACATTAACCTCACTACATCATTATTTGTATTCAAACAACAGAAGCCAATCAACAACACAAAACAAAAAATAATGTTCAATTAAATTTCATATAAATATTACAAGAGCACATGAAGTAATTTAATTAATATTGTTATAAGGAAAATGGTTATATGTTGTAATAAGTTTGAATTGGAAATGAGTGCGTCTACAAATGCACGAGCTTGATTAGGAAGGTTGTATTGTTTCAGAATCGTACGCAGTAACGCAGTGTTCGCGTGTTGTTTCTGGGGGTTTTTGACAAAATTTGCGAAAAGATCATTAAGTTCTGATTATTTTACTTTTTTTTGCTTTTGGTTTAAAGTAAATTTAAATTTAAAAATGACACTAAATTTGTTATTTTAATAAAACCTGAAAACAATTGCTTTCGTTCAATTAAGATCGGGATGTACACTTACACTATACATATTATAACATCCGGAAAAGCAAACCGAATAAAAAGCTAATTTAAGCCTGAGTTTTAAGGCGACACGCCTCATTCGCTACTGCAGCAGTAGACAGAACTGCTTTTGTTCGCCATAGTGGATAGGCAGTGTTTTTATCTGATATGACATTTGTCCAAATCAAAGTCCTCTTCACGATAAATTCGCCCACATTGAAATTGCTAAATGATCCACCAAATCACTGTTGAATGTGAATGGAAATTGTATTGCCAAATTTTAATAAATAAATTCTCAAATGGAGAAAATTCTCTTAAGCAGGACTTGAATTAAATGCAAACATAATATTTCAAAGCGCGTATCCAACTTATTACAACAAGACTAAGTACCTCCATTTCATGTCAGTCATGTTTTTATATCACATTGTAACTCATTAGGATATCATAAATATTTCTCAAACACTAAAACATTGTTCAATTTATTAAGACTAAGACGCTGCATGGTTTCGCTCATTACAACAAAAAAAAACACAGTTCAAAAGCATTGATCTAAAGAAAACAACAACATGAAATGCTTAAAAATGCACAAAAAACTAAACTTAGGATACATATTAGTAGGACACTGTCATCGTATTTTCTTCAAAATTATTATTTCCTTGATATTCAGGAGTTCCATACGGATCGCAGAAATTGTATTGTATTTTTGTTTTTATCAACTCATAGATACATAACACTGAAAGTAAAAACTATTTTATATTAGGGCACATCATATTTTATTTCTGATACTACGAAACATTTTACATTATTATATTAGATTACAAAATTGTTAGTTTTCTGCATCTTGTTTAATTTTATTCTCATTTATTTTATCTTGATTTTTATTTCATTTGATTATTCTTTTGTTTTTCTCTTAAATTGGCTTCTTTGACATTTAACTTTTCATGGAATTTTTCTTTGCATGTTACAAAAACAAAAACAAATCTGTGACATTGCATGTGGCTTGTTGTGAAAAAAATTTCTGCACGTGTTCTGTGTAAATAAAGTGAAATAACAAAAATTTGCATATGACTTTGGTTTTAGTTTTGGTTTCGAACTCATCTGCATTCTCAATATTTATGTGTGCGTGTGTGTCTTTCTATACCATTCATCTATCTTCGAACTATAATACTGAACTACATTCCAACTATGAGTAAAACTTTGTTTGTATAAAGGCGCATCACTTCTGTGTAAATTAACTGTTGGCATCATCGTACAAAAATCAAGCATCAACCCATTTATCTCGTTGTTTGAAACTTAATTTTGTTGGCTGTTTATTATGATATTTAACACATTTTCTGTTGTTCATAGTTTTCAATTAAAATCAACCGATAAAACTAATGAAATTATTAAATTAAAAAAACAAAAATATATTTTCTTGTAACATCACATAGACCGGTCGGCGTTTGGGGTAAAATTGTGGGATCACTATGTGCCATTGCTGGTGTATTGACAATCGCACTTCCGGTACCAGTCATCGTCAGTAACTTCAATTACTTCTATCATAGGGAAACGGATCAGGAAGAAATGCAGAGCCAAAACTTTAACCATGTTACTAGTTGTCCATACTTACCTGGTACATTAGGTATGTCAACTGTGTAAACGCTAATATTTTTATTAATTTGTTTTTTTTTCTTTTGCTTTTAGGCCAACACTTAAAGAAATCATCACTGTCTGAATCCTCATCGGATATGATGGATTTAGACGATGGTGTGGATTCAACGCCAGGGCTGACTGAACATCCTGGCCGTCAAGCTCCATTTTTAGGAGCCCAACAATCGATCGATAAGCAGCAACAATTAAATCAGCAGAATGGTTTTAAGCAGCCACTTGGAAGTAATAACTTAACGTTACGGCATAATAGTGCATTAGCAGTTAGTATCGAAACCGACGTTTGACTACTGGGTAAGTCAATTGTTTAAAAATGTTGAAAAATTCTTATCGTACCTACTCATTATTTTTTTTTTTCACATTCCCAACTTATATTGTTTGAGGCATCCATTAGAGGTCTGGCAGCTTTTGCCAAGAGTTGTCTAAGTTGTTATTAGCCTAGATTTATCATGTTACTTCATGTTCGATTCAGATGTACGAATAACTGGCTTCTCAATTGATGTTCAATTGCGGTTGTAAGACATCAAAATATCCAACCAAATGGTGGAAACTTCATTCAGGTCTGGCAAAGAAAAGTGCTTCCCGATCTGTGATCATGAGCATAAAACTATGCAAAGCAAATTATATTCTTCGACATCTCAAAAAAACAAAGTTCCCAAAACTGTGAACATGCGCCTAAAACTATGCAGTTTGAAAAAATATTTTTAATTACCTGATTTGATGTACCTAGGTAGGTTTCAAGAAGGTACCTTTATATTTTCTGTTCGGTACCTATGAACAAATGTTGATCCAAATTTTACGTATTTTGTATACCCTCCAGAGGAAGGTATATTCACTTTGCCAATACATTTGTAACGCCAAGAAGACCTCATAAAGTATATATATTCTGAATCAGGATCACATTCTGAATCGATTTAGCCATGTCCGTCTGTCTGTCTGTCTGTCTATCTCTCTGTCTGTCTATCTCTCTGTCTGTCTGTCTGTCTGTCTGTTGAAAGCACGATAGCGCCCAAAGTAATTGACGTAGCTGAATGAAATTTGGTGAAAGGACTTCTTTTTATCGGCGGCAGGTTGGTATTCAAAATGGGCTATGTCGGTCAAGTAGTTCTGGTATTTTGCATGACTTGTATGCAGTGGAGGGTACCAAAGCATCGGCCAGGCCGATGATAACACTTTTACTTGCTTTTTAATTTATTTTACGCTAAATTCTAAACCCAAAATCCTTTTCAAACAAATTGCAGTTGTGACTTATGTTCGGACATATTTTTTTTTTTTCCAGATAATTTCTGTTTTATACATATTACTTTTCCGCCTCTAAGGTTATTCACCTGTACGAACCACATATTTTTGTAAATGTTGCAAACTAATGGGGTTTCGATTCCAACGTTCTCTACTGTAAATTGTTGGAAAAAAAGAGTGTATCTTGTAGTTTGAAAACAAAATTACTATTTGGCAGAACCGATTATCATTTTGGCAGTTATTCTTTTCATACCATCGGCATTCTTTTCATAAAGCTATTTTTAATAATACCTTCATACATACATTACCATATTTGAAGAATATCCTTCACCGTTCTGGAACAGTGATATTCATGGTTTTATGAAGAGTTCTTCTCTTCTCTTCTTTCACTGTGATTTAAGCGAAAATATCACAGAGTCAAATCTCGTTGACCAATTGTCAGCAGATTAAGAAAAGATGTACCCCGCTTCCTTTCAGCACTGTACTAAATTAAAAAAAAAATTTACCTTGCTAACAAATTTCTGTTTTCCAGTTAAAAAGACGATACGTGCTATATTTTGGCCTTGTGAAATGTTTCGTTGGATGCCAGAGCCGACAAAAACTGTCTAAAAGGAAAACATCGAAAACATTTCAAAAACAATACATAAATCACTTAAAAAATTAAAAACAAAAAAAAATTGTGCTGTTAAATCACGTCTACGTTCTATCTTATCATTAAGTCAAATGATATTAAAGAAGTAATAATAATAATCAGTTCCAGATAATTTACAAATTAATAAAGAAACACAAAAAAAAAAACAACAACAATAAAGTCAACGTCTTCAAAACTAGGAAAAAAGGAACAACAAAAAAAAACAGCAAAAATATTATAAAAAATCCATATAGTTTAGAGTAAAGTCCTAAAAAAAGAACAACACCTCATCACATATAACATCATTGATATTATTATTGTTATACTTTCTTTAATAAGTTAGCTCAACCAATTCAGACAAAAATAGTGCAGAAAAGTAATTTAGAAAATTAAGCCTAATAACTATTGTTATCTCCGTGATACATAAACGTCAGAGCAATTTAATATTTTTCATATTTCATTACCTAACCTAAAACTGCTCCGTAAAAAGAAACCAATAAGCTATTCCGCCATATAGTACGTTTTTAATACGCAAACAAAAACAAAAATCCAGTTTAATAGAAATTAGAACAGACAAATTAAAATTGCGCCAATAATAATGAAAAATCGATTCATGTTATGATGTTTAAAGAACAACAAAATTCAGTCATCAAAAGAGTTCATTTTTGAAAAACACGTTTTCTCGCCACATACAAAAATAGTCAATACAATATTATTATTTTTATTTTTTCATATAATTTAGTTTGATTTATGAATATAAGAGTTTCTTTCTAATTTTTTTTTTAATAAAGTCGACAGAAACTACCAAAGCAAAATAGTAATCTACAACTACTCTAAGACACAAAAAGAAAAACCAACATCAAGTTAGAAAAAAAAAAACAAGCTAAATAAATAATACTGCCGTGAAAAGATCGTAAAATAAAATCAGTTTATATAAATATATATAGATATATATATTACTAAAGAAAATCAAAAGCAAACCAAAAAAAAATAAAAATTAAATAAAAAATAAGCAGCAACAGTAGTTCTATACATTAATACTATAGCTAATATTGATTTATATAATTTTAGTAAACATACTAAAAGAAAAATGCATGCAACTAACGCAAATCTTTACAGGAACTTGAAGTTCATTCTTTACACAAACACTCACAATACACTCTTCTACTTGTTTGTTTCTTGTGAAGGCTCATTTGAATAATATTATTATAGAATATCTCTGAGAAGAAAAATAATTCTTAAATAAGCTTTAACTTCAGCTACGAGAAAACAAAAAAAAAATCAAACACTACTAAATACTTAATAGAAAATAGATGAGAAACTGTGTTTTTATTTATACTTGTTTTATTTTTTTTCGTTAATAAAATAAGCAATAAGTTTGATACAGACCAAAAGGACTTTTCGCTATATTATTCGTCAATTTTTTCCTTTTGAATGTGATAGTTCGGATATAAAAGAATTAAAAAATTCCACCAAATTTAATTGCAGATTTATTGTAAATATATTTTAATTTAAAATTTACACTTTAATAATAATAAAAAAAAACAACAGTCATGCGTTTGTAAAAAGAGAAGGAAACAATAAATCCTCGCAATTCTACTATAATTTGCAAATAATTTTTGACTATACTATAACCAAAGAGTATGAATTAAAAAAAATAACTTATTTTTTAAATATTTTCACGTAAAAGAGAACAACTTTTAAGAGCTCAGATGGTAGGAATTTGATATTTAGCTTTTCTCATTTAAATTTAATCGTTTTAGTATTTATTTTATTGAACCATTGTTTTGTTTGCATCTTAATACTCAGACAAGGTAAGGTTATATCGACAACGTACTTTACAGCTGCCAATATTGAAGTTTGTACATAACATTTTATGCAATATTTCACTGGGCGTGCCTTATTTGTATTTCGCTTCATTATAAATTCATAAGCGATCTATCCCACGCGGGCTGTACTTCAAGTACCTACTTAAAGGTTTTATTCCAATAACTGTAGCAATTGACTACTAGTTAGATATTTATAAAAGCGTTTAATTAATAGCTTTTCAAATGAAACAGCTCGTCTTTGAGGCAATTCGGTTACTAGCGGTGACATTAATTATGGAACTCTGAAAGGCTGCCAATTGACTGGTTTATTTTTGGAGGCATGGTTGCCGAATTTCGGCTTAAGTAAAAGTTTGTTTTGTCAGCAGAGTGGCAAGTGGCGCCATCTTGTTGAAACCAAGTGTACACTTTGAAATCACTCTCTTACAATATTGTTTCAAAGATTATTAGTCATAACAACATTCATTATGAGTGTCCGGGTTGTCAGAAGTAGAGGAAATAAGACAGAGCAGAAGCCTGTAATATAAAGTGTTTACTTTTGCAGGTGTGCTGACAGTTGCCGAATTGCTTCAACTGTTGAACATTTTTTTGGGTCAAAAAATCATGTGTAGGGCATAATTAGCATTACGATTAGTACACGGCAAGTTTTTGCAACGAACATTGTAAGAAACCAGTTGGGAAAATAAGGCGCCCAATAAAAAATCCGTTGTAAAATGGTTTAAAGGGTATCGTTTGATCTATTTACCAATTTGTGTAATTGTATCAGTTGCCAAGGTAAAGCGGCGTGTAATCCTTGAAGTGGTTCGAAAGTTCACCCAACTGCTCCTTTTTTTTAATAAACTTTAAAATTCACAAACAAATCTATAGCTTCACGCTTGAAGTCACATCTTAAAGTTGAGCAACGCAGTTCGATTAAGCGCTTGACAAGTTTGCGAGACACGTATGCATAGGTACTTGATAAACTCGTTCGAATGTTAAAAAGCCTCCCCCGTTTGACTGATCTAATTTCAAGCAATGCGTTTATTGGAGGGAGTTTATAAGAATTTCACATAAATAAAAGTTCAACGTGTTGAATTAATTGAAGTTGATGCATATTGCGGGCAAAGTGTGTGACTAGAATTAGAATTATGTGAATTTTTCCAAGATTTGTAGACTTTATAAAAGTGGACATGTACAAAGTAGATATTATATTAAATTCAAGTGAAGGAGCAAGTCGAGTGTCATTTGTATGTTATGTATACTAATGTTTGTCATAGTCCTTTTATTTGAGTTGGTCTTATTGGGAAACCGCTTTTGAAGTGGTCCAGCTATTGCAGCGACCTTTCCAATCACTTGATACAGGCTTCTTGTCTTCCCTTTAGATATGCTGACTGTCCGAAAATATAATTCTCAAAGAATTTTACATTCAATAAACTAATTTTAAAACAGATCGGTATTGAATCACAAGGTGCGCCTGGAAATTTTTCTAAGACGTAGACCTCTGTAAGTGTGTAGCTAAGAAACGAGTTCAAAAAATTCCTTGCCAATATAATAATTTTATTGATTTTCAATGAATGAACACGATAAGTATAGATATAGATAGTTAACTGAGGAAAAAGTCTATAATTTGAATTTATTTTTTGCATTAAAACTATTTTTATATTTTGTATTTTAAAGACTATACAATTCCTGATGGCTCTTAGTTTTGTGCAAACTATTAATAAATGTAAATAATGAAAGCTGCGCATATATTTTTGCCTAACTTCTTACAACTGCTATAATATAATATTTTTGAAAATTTTCTATACGGCCCAATGCAATAATAATATTTCAAATTACAAAACCGCTGGCCAAGTTATGGTTGTGGAAATCTCGACCAATTTTCTTTAAGCAACACGTTACTATTAAACACAATAAATAAATAAGTTTATTTTCCTTACAACGGCAATCTTTGTTTTGCTTCTTAAGCTAGACATAACAGGAAGAAAATTTATAAGCAAAGCATACATTTGATATATATTTTGTAAAAATTAAATGTATACATACATATTTGAAGCTTAAATAAACAGAAATACATTTTATAACAATATTTGCTTATAGTTCTGGAAACAACAACAAACATTATTTCTTTTAAAAGCTTATTTTTTCGTGTTTAAATTTTTGCTTGTTTTACTTTCCCCTTCTGAAAAACTGGTAAAAAAAAGTACAAATATATTACTAAAAAACAATATTAAAAGCAAACATTTAAAGAACACAAGTGACTTTGATTTGTTGTTTTTATTTTCGAATGAGAAATTAACTTGAGTTATGTAATGCTACCAAAGAAATAAATGAATGAAAAAAAAGATACAAAATAAAAAAAATGCATTATTTTCTATTGAAAAATATAGGAAATATATTAAGTACAGCAAAAACTATAAGGTGACTGCATAAGAAACAACAAAAATAACAAAAAGCTACATAGGAATAAAAATAGCAAATGGAACGCTCTTATGATTTTGGTAAATAAACTCAAAAAGTATTTAAATAAAGAAAAAACAACTAAATTATATGAACAAAATTTAGATTAAAGCATTTACAATTAACAACAAAGTTTATATAAATAAATAAATTGACAAATAATGAAATATTATAAATGAAGCCTATATTTATTTAAATTTTGTTCTTCGATATCGAGAAATGTGTACAGAATTAGCGTGAAAAAAAATATATAATAATAATAAATCATATACAAAGTGATGTTTACCTGAATTTCTGCTTTACAAATAAGTTGTGTTGTGTAAATTTATTTATATGGACTGACATATTTTATGATTTTTATATAATAATAATGACTAGATTAAACGCAAGCTTTGAATACCGTCCACATTAAGAAGTCTGTTTTAAAAGCAGTTGATTTGTTCTGATTTCGTTGGATTTATTTTCGCTACATTTTTATGATTATAGTTTTAAAGAAATAAATTGCAAAATATATAATAATCATTGCATATCGCTTATATCGAAGAACAAAAATTGAATTTGCTTTCCTGACAACTTTTTGTTCTTGTGAAAATTAAACATAAATTTCTTTTAAGTTGCAATGCATACAAGTTGGGGTTGAAAATGATTTCTGCGAAAATGTCAAGGTCGGGTAGTATAGTAAGACGTTCTTAGTAATTATATGTTTCTATTATGCAACATTGACCAGTGATAAATTAACTGGGAATAAAGCATTGTTAAGTTGCCTTTTGATGTCATTTCTAGTAATTTGTCCTGATATGTACGGGTTGTATAAGTAGATGCATAATTATTGGCATGCGGGTTTGCAGATAGGCAAAATGAAAAATACAATTTAAATAGTATTTAAATGCTTGACGCAACATGCTGGTATTCGTAAAGGTATATCTCGATTTGTCAGACGTTCACGAGAGTCTATGGAATTGTCGATCATTATAGACATATTCACATCTATCCCTAACCGCGGCAAAGAGCGTCAAATTCGAATATGCTGTGAAATTTAAAAAATGAATAGGAACAATTTATAAGAAACTTGACCAAAGTTGTTCTGTCTGTGACGACCGTCAATATAAATTCTTTATAATATACTTTGTATTGTCCTCAAGTAATAGGGTTGGGCAAAATCTGTGGCCGCATCGATCCACCTACTGCACACTTAGTAACCGTTTTGTGATCCACCTTTTATAATGCGGTTCTTACTTCCTAGCAGTGTACCACTTCTTTCGTAACATTCCAGAAGTCTCGCCTGTACAATGGCTATGGATAGTTATAATTAAGAGCGGGATTTCAATCTAACCTGAAGATGGATCGAACTTATACAAATAAAAGTCACTTTCGAATTTCAATCGTTTATAATTTTTTAGCAAGAAATTATATACCATTCTGTTATCGGTGAACAAAACATTTTGGTTCAACTATCCATGAACAATTCTCAATGTAGTTCATCCCTTGACATCTGAGCTGAGTACGTAAGTTGCTTTGGATAACCTCCATATTTTACTGGCTGGGATCCTCCCAAACCACTGTCACAAGATATCTGTTAGTTTCATATTATGAAATATAATTATGATAACGTGAAGTACATTCCAGCTCCCATTTCTGCTTCCGATTGAAAGCTTTGCTAATTTACTATGACACTTTAAGGTAAAGGCAACTTAAACATGTATCATTGGAACTGTAAGTGAGGGCACCAGTTAACAAGCTTTTGGATCTCTTTATTCCTATTACTTTCATTTACGGACTACTCGTATGCAAGAAAACACTTTTGGGGTTATCTCAACGCATACATGGACATTATTTCATCCAACCGTTAAAATTTTATGGTAATGGTTTTGCACCGCAAGTTGAGTCTTACACATACAGTATTTTGCCCCGAAATTACAAAGCGAGCAAGCCTCACATAAAGTTATGGTAGACGAAATATCTTAAAGAGAAGTTCCCTAAATGTTAATTTGTTCACTAGCGGGTAAAACTTGTCTGTAGTGATGACATATTAATTACCGCAACAGGCAATTTATTAATAGCGATACGAAATCAAATAATTGAAAATTAGCAGCCTAATCTTCCGCTCACTCTGCTTCTCCCTTCGCCACTACTTTCAACTTCCAAGCAAAGCAATATAAAGTTGTCAGGACAGTAGTTGTAGTCCTATAAACAGAAGGAATCAAAAATAAAACAAAATTACCAGAGTATGTATTTTACACAGTAAAACATGTATAAAGTGTAAATAAAAGAGTTATAATTTTCGATTCAATATTTTCAAATCTTTGATTATTTTGTGTTCTTTATAATTTATTTATTTTTATTTTTTACCGCAAAACTTTAGTTTCTACTATCAACGGCGTATAGACGTGTTTTTTTGATTAAATTAAATTTATTACAATTAAAAAACAAAAACAAGAATAATATTTCACTCAATTTTAAATATCAACTAATTTTACTGGATTGGGGAAAACTTGCCATAAAGATGAGGGAAATTATATTTAAAGAAGAGAAGTTAAATGAAAGTTGTATAAAAATAACAAATCCGTTCAATGAACCAGTTTAAATATTGTATAAATGAAAAAAATCAATAATTGTGTACCTTAATATGATAAAACGTTTTTATGTTAAATTAATGTATTTATTTTCAAAAAATATTAATATTTTTGAAATTAAGTTTGTAACATAACACCAATGTAAAAGTAAACAAAAAAGAAAAAAAAAACAGTCTTAAATAAGTGTAGATAATGAAAATAAACCACAAAAAAATAAAAGAAAAAAAAAACAATAAAAACAAGTATAAACAATTTTAATACATTTTAGTATTACTTGAATATGTAATAAAGGTAATAACAAATTAAAAATAACATAAATAAACCCCGAGAATAATAATAAAACAAAATGACTTATAAATGAAATATTCTCATTTTTATAATATTTTCAGTCTACCTAATTTTTTTTTTATATTTTCAGCTTATCTCAATAAAAGTCAATTAGTTTTAAACATATACAAAATTAAAGAAAAACCAAAAAAAACTATAATTACGTTAAAAATATAATCTTTCCATAAATTTGAATTTGTAGAAAAAGAAAACGAGAAATCGCTGGTTTAAATATGACATAAAATTTAGAAAACAAAAATATCAGAAAATCTATTTTTATTTTATCTAATTCCAAATGTATTAACAAACAAATAACTTTAAATCAATTAAACAATACAATAAATAAAATGAGAAAAAGAAAACACAAGACAAATGTAAGATACAAATATCGCGGGGGCTAGGAATAAAAATTTAATTAACATTTAAATTAAAATGAAAAACTAAAAAAAAAAACAGTAAAACAAGCCTAGTGTAAATTATGTTTAAAAATGGAATGTTTAGAGTATTCAATGTAAATTTTACTCGTCTTGATATTTAAAAAAAAAAAGAGAAAAATAATGGAAGCCCAATATTTCGTTAAATTTGCATTGTAATTTATATGACTTACGTTCGCTTGAATTTCCTTTTGTTATACAGGACGATAGATAGGTAAACAAAAATTGTGCAAAAGTTGTGGTGGATTTCAAATTGAAAACAAATGGGAACGCATATAACTTTTTTTCTCTTTAAGGTGATAAACTATTATTTTTAGTTTAATTTTTACGTATATGTATATACCTAGGTACGACGACTTAAAACTACTACTACTCTCAAGTGATCCATACAAATCTTATTCAACTTATGATTTACTATTATTTTGTATAGTTGTTCTTTTTTTTGTTTTCTTTAGTTATTAATATTTTTTTCTCTAGTTTTGTTTAATAAAAGAATACAAAATCCTCTACAAATAAAAAAGAAAAAAGAAAAACCAAACAATAAACAACTCAACAACAATGTGAAATGAAGCCACAACCGATGTTCTGTGGAGTATAAATGTGTTCAAATTAAATAATTGCATTCAATGTAATTGTAGAAGATAATATTGTATAAACTGTAAATACACTAAAGTTAAAGTTTTTTTCTTTTTGATTTTTATTTGTTTATTTTTATTAAATTACTTTTATTTGGCGATTATAAATCGGTTTTGTTATTGTTAAAAATTGTAAAAAAAATAAATCGTATATTTTTCCTGTTAATGCTAAAATTCAATATTGTTATTTTTGTTATAAGTAAATTAAGATTAATTTTGAACTGTTTTATTTTTATTAAAGTAAACAAAAAAAGAAACCCAAAATAAGAAAAAAATTAAATTAATTAAAATTAAAAACAAAAACAAAGTACAATTTTGAGTTTTATTATTTTCGATATATATGAAACATAGATATGGCATTATGGAGAAACTATTGGTTTGTTCTACTCTTTATGTTTTTTGAAGCTTTCATCATTTTGTTCAGAATTACTGCTTTAATTTCTTTATATTCTGTTGAGGGTGCTTTTTGATGAGAATAAGGATGATGGTCACACCCTGCAACCATACATTAAGGTGCTGGATTTCGAAAGGACAGTAATATTGCAGCGTAATATGTAGTTTAATTGAGATACTGCTACAAATTAAATATCAAACTTGATATTGCTAACCGCCAAGCTTTGTCAAAGCATATCGTGTACTTAAGTATATGAAATTATATCATGTTTTTTTTTTTTTTTTTGTATTTGTGTATTCTTTTATCAGATGATTATAGGGACTTCCATTTCATCCACTATCGCAGTATTGTCGATCAGACGCATCAAAGTTTGGTAAGCGGTTTTCAGGCGATGAAAATGAAATCGCTGCGTAGGACGTGAATCTTTTCGTCAAAAACGTGAAGAAGTGACGTCTTGTTGCTGTTTTCATCGATCGAGGTGATAAATGAGAGCAAAGTTAATGAGCAAAATTTTTTAATTATAGAAACCATCCTTGGGTGGAACTCCATCGATTTTTCTGGCATACGAACAAACAAGAAGTGCACCAAATTTTAAAAAGTTGGTTAAAATACTCTAACCGTCACTCAGTTCAAGAAACGTAGTAAGTACTATTGGCCCGGGGCAAGCCGACAAATCCCGGTCGCGTCGCAACCTTTGTATAAGCTGAGCTTGAAATCTGAAGTGGGATTCTGTGAGATGAAAACTTTAAATCGTTTTCGCTTGCAATACAACGTTTTACTTTATCTATAAGTTTGAAATACGAAATGATTTGGCCATCATCGAAGAGAATAAACTCCTAAAAATATGCAGCAAAAATTAAGAAACAGTTTCAAGAGCATAATGAATTTTTTTTAGATTTTCTTCAAAATTTCTGGTCACATTTAATTTAACGAAAAACATTCAATGGTCGATTTACCGTGCCCTACAGATCAAGTGGTGTAAGTAGGCTGCATAGGGAGACTTGAAATGTACTAAAGTGTAAATTTTTGAAATATTATTCAAGCAAAAATCAGCGAAACACTCCTTAGCAAGATTCAACAGAAATATTATATTAAATTGATTTGTCGAAAATAATTTGAACTCACACTGTGAGGATCTGCATATCACACAATGTCCGTTTAACTTCAAAAGTTAAAGTACCCTCTTCTTTAAAAAAAGTTTAGGCGTTGCATTTATGGAGGCGAATTCTGTAAGTCAGCCATGAAGAGAAAGTTCTTTTAATTTCATTAAAATACACATGGATGAATGGATTGAAGTACCTACGTAGCTTTGTAATTTTCGACTGTTGCTTGCGCTACAAGTACTTCAACTACTGTATGTGCATTTTGCCGAAAGAAAGTAACTGTTTGGACTTTAAGGAACGTTTATTGCAACCATAACAAAAATTAACATACATTTTATAGGAATCATTTGGTGGTACTGAATCATTTTTAAAATCAAGCATGAATAAGAGTTCATACCTGAATAGTCCACAAAATAGTAAATCATGTACAGATATTTCCATAGCGCAATCGATTTTTGTTCTACATACACATTGTTTCTACTATGTTAAGCTACACTACTAGAATTTAATTTTCCAAATACTAGACTTTGTCTACTAACTAAAAATAGATTTTAAAAAGACGATATATGGTTAATACGTATATGACACTTATATACATTTACGAAGGTACTAATTATTTCGTTTTGTTATACATTTATTTTTAAAAACACACAGCTTAAATTTTGAACAAGAAAGAGATAAAAAAAAAACTTCTTGTCAACACGCGGTGCTGTAACGAACTGACCAATTTTACTCCGTCCGTAGATTTGTTTAGTACATAAATAATTTTTATTTATTTGTACTTATTTAATTGCACAGAAGTTGTGTTTTTTTTTCAATTTATATTTTATTAAATAACATAGAACTATTAGCCGCATGTAAAGACATCAATCCGGTAGTAGTTTTAATGTAGAACTAATGCACGAAAAAGGGTATATACAACTTATTTATACATTTCTTTATTTTCCATTACTTTAGAAGTAATTGTTCCACCTTCTGTAAAAAATATAGGTTTTAAAAGTAAATTAACTTTTTCGCTTTGCGATCCTTAAGACATTCAACAAAACTACATACTTACGTGTATATTTTGTAATTAGTTTTATTAATTAACTTTCCTTTCTGTATTCAGTAGAAAATCGATTCTTTAAAATAGAAAAGCTCAAAATATAAAATTTAAAAATGGAAAAAACTTAAAAAAATACACAAAAAAAACGACAACCAAACAAAAACGCTTACAAATAGATTATGAATTAATTTATAAAATATACATAAACATATAAATATACATATAATATATATTTTTTCAAAAATTAATAAAAAAATAAAAAATAAAAGAAACTGTAAATAGATTCAGATTATATATTAGAGTTAGTAGAATGCATATAAAATAATATATGTATTGTATAAAATGTAAATAATGTTAGCATTTTTTTTTGGTTTTTATTTCTTTGTTTTATAATACCGCGGAAAATAGTTAAACAACAAAAAAAAACATATAGCTTGCTTATTTTTGTGTTTGAGAAAATAATATTTTGATCAAATTTTACATTTCATTCAACAAAAGGAAAAAAATCATAAAACTATAAATATTGCGAATTTTCGTACATACATAAATGCATATCAACTGAGGTTACTTCGTCTTATGTTCTTCTGATTAGATTCGAAATTTTGACAAAAAAAATCTTGAACATACTGTATCACTTGTTTTTTTTTATTTGATTTACCTACCGACTTTAAATTAAATATAATTTTTATTCAATTTATTGAATAAGGAAGTCAACATATCGATTTTATTTCCTTCACTCTTTGAGTTTGAATATTTCGTTTTATATATTTTTATTGAGTGTCAAAGTTAAAATTAAATATCGGTGACAGGTACTAGGTGGTCAAGAAGGGAGCTTTTAATTAATAGGCATGCCTAGAATAAAACGAAGCAGTCTTCATAGATCTAATATTGAAACACCCAGTAACTACCTTTAATATTGCGGAGAACATCCGTTTGTAAAATTTACTGAACAAAAAAAACGTCCTTAGTAAAGGGCCAAACTCTCAAACAAACACAACCGGACAATTACAAAAAGGAAACAAAGTTTTTGATATTTGTTGGCTTAAAAAAATGCACTGCACCGCTCGTTCGTAACATTTTAAGAGTGAGAGTACCTTCCTAAAGATGAATAATATAAGTAGGTAGTGAAAAGTACTTGCAAGCATATGATTTGCAAACATTCAACTTCCATTTCCGCAGCTTTTCCTGCTTTGCAAAGCTTGCATTTATGAATGGGCCCAACGTAAACACGATTGCAAGAAGATACGGTTTTTGATTTCCTAGCTGAAGTGAATGAAAAATAGTTCTAAGATGAATGCAGAACTATATAATATAAAGATTAACTCTTCAAAGTTTAGGAACATCCTATTTATGTATTTTTCATACTTTCAGCTATTTTAGAATGTTTCTTATGGAAATATTCGTGGATAGATGAGAAGAGTTAATTGGCTAAGTATGAAGACCGATTCCTGCAGGAATAGCTGCTAAGGGTCAACTTATTAGAAGCTGCATTCACCTTTGTGTTAACGATGCAAAAATCATTATTAAAAATAATGGCGCAGTTTTTTGTTTTCAGCAGATTCGCTACTTGACCACGAATCGCCTTCCTATTTTAAAAGTATCGCTTTCTTGGCAGGTAGTGCATAGTGTCATTGATAACAATGCTTACAAAAGACTATTGGTATGAAAAGCTTTCCACAAGATAACATTCTTCAGCATTATATCGTCTCTAATGTTACTCTGTTTTCAATTTTTCAGAACTACGAAAAAGATACTGTTTCACTTTTCAATCCAATAGTTCTTTCGTAGTACTATGCATTTCAAGACCCACACTGTACCTGCAAATATTTACTTATTAATACACTCAATGTTCAATGCTTTTCGTAAGACTTTTGTTTTCATCATATTACATAGTAGTTAACAAATTCTAATTAAATAAACAACACTCACTAAAAACAACAAACAAAAAAACTTGAAACAAAATTTACGAAAGAAGAAAAGCGAAAAATGTACTTAAAAAAAAAACATTTATTTTAACTAAGTTTTGACTCATAATCTTCCTTGCTTTAATTAAGAACGTCAATGAAAAACGAAAAAAATAAATAAAAATAAATCTAGTGCTAAAGCACTCTTATTCAATTTTAATACCTGTTTCATTAGCTTACAGAAACAAACAAATATAAAATGAAATAAGACAAAAAGAATAATTACTTACACACGATTACACTCAAAAACGAAACAAAAAAATACGCCAAAATAATATGATTTTGTAGAATTTAAAGAAAAATTATGAACGATAACAAAAAAAAAATACATAAAAAAAGATTAAAACGATTTCACAGATACTCATTATCTTAGTATCTCCAGCACTTTATTTTTGAATGCTTGGCTTAACTTATACGAACAGGCAAAAAAAATAAAAATTTCTACTAAGTTTCCTTCAATTAAATATAAAAAAGCAAACTTGCAATAACAATACAAAAGCCGAATTAATTCGAATCGTACGTCGACGCGTTGAATAAGCTAAAAACACATATATTTATAAAAGAAAATAAATAAATATATATACATATATATAGAAAAAAAACTTATCATTAGCAACAAATTTATTATTCAAAGACTGGAAATAGTAGTAATATTAATTTAATAATAAATTTAAAAGTATATTAACAAAAAATAAATGGGAAGAAAAGCAAATAAATTTCCGTTCATCGAATGAATAGGAGTTTTTTTTTTCTTTCAGTTTTAGGCTACTTCAAAGTATTATCCGATTGTTTTAGTTGATATTTTCATTTAGTATTTCCCCCCAACATTCAATTTGTATACAAAAATTAAATTATATCCAATTGGTTAAGCCGGTTTAAAGTCATAGCCTATTTACGAAATCATTTTAAATAAACGACGATATTTCTACTGCATAATAAACATTACATCAATTGATTCAAAGAGACGAATAATTAAATACTAAAAAAATATGAATACAATTAAACTAAACCACACACACAATGGTAGGTATATGAAGTAGAAATAGAAAATCGGATTTAGATGGTGTAATTAAAAACAAAACAAAAAATATTCCCCTTCGCCAGAATGACGCATACATATTTCAACCTTTGAAAGCGTATTTCAACTGTAGTAGGTAAATTGAAAAACAAAAATATTTAATGAAAATCAAACAACAAAACGAAAATCATTCCAAAAAAAAGAACATGTCCGAAAATGAATACTTAAATATTTTTCAAAGAAAAAAAAAAAGGATATTATAAACATCAACGCCAAGTGTTATCTACAAGAAAAAAACCAACAACATTCATCAGAAAACGATAATATCTATTAAAAGCAGTGCATTCGATAAGTAAAATGTTACAAAAATTGAACAAAAAAATAAAAAATACGAACAAAATAAGCAAATCTAAACTAATCAATTTATTTAATATTTTTGATTTAATTTTTTTATTAATTATTAATTTTATGTATGAAACTTAACAGACGTAAAAGGAGAACACAATAATGCGAAAGCATACAAATTATAAATATTAATATAAAACAAAATAAAAAAAGTAAATAAATTTATTATTAACTATTAAGCGCCAGAAAGAAAAACAAAACAAATTTTGAATAAAATGAATAATATAAATTATTATTTAATAAAATAATATATATAATGTATATTATTATGATTATTATTATTAAATACCGTTGTTAAGATTATAAAATGTTTTATAACCGTTAAAAATCGCTGCGAATAAAAATCAATCCACACATTCCTCTATGAAAAAATAAATTGAAAAAAAAACCTGTCTTATTTTTTATACAGTGGGTACACAGTTTTCAAACTAGCTAGTGTCACAATTTGCGTACATATTGACACACTTGTCTGGACTATGGAAGGAGTGCCTGATAAGAATGTTGCCTCCTTCTTCTCCAATTTGTCTCTTTGAAGAGCTGCAGTTTTGTAACTTACCCACTTTTAAATAGACACTTCTTTTCACGGGTAACTCAGCTGAATATACCAATGGATATTTAATCAAACTGATCAGTGAGCTCATCAAATCTATTGACTACAGTTGGGTACCTACTACCTACTGGTTTATTTAAAATAAAATTTACTAAGAAGGTAGCAATCTAAAAATGATTTTTTTTAAATGGCTGGCAGTTTTATTTTTTAAATTTGTTGTTTTCAGTTTACCTTCCAAGTATAGTTGATTTTCCTTGCCTAATATTTAACTACCACAATCCGATCAAGTCCGTTACCAAAAAATTTAATGTAACTAAACTATGAGTCGCTTATTTCTCGATGATAGAGCATTTTGTTGTAAGTTCTCCCCTAGTCTTATTATTTTTTGCCGTCACACTAAATATTTTGTGGTAACATTGGCTAATTTTTAATGAAAAATGTCGCCACTCCGAGTTCGTAAAATTTGGCCTGAACACTAAATGTGATTTTGCGCCGTACTAATAAATTTTAGTATCGACTTTCAATTCACGGAAGCTCACAATTGCGAAATTTGTATGGAAAATATAGCCACTGTGAACTACTAACATTTAGAGTCGTAACTTAAAATGGCTATTGATTAGGCCTTATAAGTATCTTGCAAGGACTTTTTTATATCGGTTTGCTGTTCACTAGTCAGGCTTTCTAAGAATAGAGGGATATTATATATGTTGAATGTGCAATAATTATTAAAATGCATGAACTCGTGTCGTCGTGTTCACTTATCTCGGATTTTCATAGAGAATTTCCTTCAAAACGTAAACTATATTAAACTCATCCCTTTTAGTGTGTGATCTATTTTTGGTGCAGTGAAATAACTTCACGGGCAATAACTTCACATGGGAAATAACTTTGCCTCGGATGGGAAATAATTCCACTTTTCTTATGTGAAGTTATTTCTCACTTAAAGTGGTCCCACTTTTTTGTGGGAAATAATTTCACGCGACAATATTATGTAAGCCCACAAGAACCTTATAAATATTTCGATTTCCAGTTTGAATCGACAAAATTCTTAAATATTGAAGGTGGGAAATAAATTAAGCAAATTTGTGGTGAAGTAGTTGCCCACTTTCAGAGATATAACTATACATAAAAAAAAAGTGAAATTATTTCCCACCTACAATTAAATCTGTGGCAACAAGGAATAACGACATAAGTCAGTTTTTGCAACTTTTCAGGAAAGCGATTTAAATGTTTGCCTTCCGATTACAAATCAAGTACAAATAGACTTATATCATTTTTCTTTCGTGTATAGTTCATAAACTGTAGGAAATAAAAATACGAAAAAAATATGACAGATAGAATCGCTTATTGCGCATCAGATTGTGTAAAAATCTCAATTTCGACATAAGTCGACTTATGATGTTATTCCTTGTTGCCACAGAAATAATTTCACAAAATTTGTGGTGAAGTTATTCGGTGCGAAAGAACTTCACATAAAAAAAGTAAAATTATTTCCCATGTGAAGCTATTGCCGTGAAGTTATTTTCCTGTACCGTCTTTTTAACTTTATTCAAAGTATCAGTCTACTTTAATTTGATTCCATTTATGTGTCTGTTCCTTTTAAAATGAAACAGCTTTTAGACATCTTACAGCTATTAGCAAATATTCAACATTCGTATGACCTAAACATTTCCGTTTGCATAAAATATACAAATTTTATAAATACTATTCAAATTAAACTTATAAATTAAATTGAAACATTGTGTTGGCATTGTACATTACAAAACTGACGCTATGAGAATGTTAATACTTTCTACTGGTCATATTAGAGTCGCGCATATTCATTATAAGATTTTTGTACAGGACACTTCATTCACAGAGCAATCGGTAGATCTTGGCAAGAATTGAATGTGTCGCCATGTTGCATTGAACCTAAAAAAAAATTGTATAGCTATATCTTTTTTTATGTTTAAATTTAAAACTTACAAATACATTTCCGCAAGCTTTTTCTCTACATGTGGTTTTATCCTTGCATAATTCTTATCAGCTATGGGAGTGCTGCAATGCTTCTGCATATAGGCCAATGTGAAAATCTCATTCTCATTCAACGATCGCAGACCGGGCAGCCGTCTACGATTGGTGAGTTTTAAATTTTCATAGGTCAAGTTTGGATCGATGGAAGCACCTATTATTGGTGCACCGCCATCTATTGACTCGATGAATTTAGTAAGAGCTTTTGCTGTAATTCTTGCTGCACTCATTGTTGTATGGAAGGAACTTAAAGCGCTATCTGAGAGATCTATATTCGTGGCAAGTTCTGCGATGCAATGTGCTTCGATTTTGAAAACACTGTCCACATTGGAGTCTATCGATTTGGCGCCCCATCGGTGCTGTTTCTCAAAAACAGACACTGTTTCGACAAGTTTTTCAACAATATCCGCGCCAACTCGTGCAAAATTTACAGGTCTGTAAAAGGAAACACAATTTTAGTAGGTACTGCTTTGGACATGCAATGTCGGCTAACTTACATTGGAAATCTGTAGTCGAAATAATTGGATTGTGTCAGTTGCTTTGATAACAGAATCATGTTCAGGGTTGTTGAGTAGGACACCAATTGTACCTCATCGCCAGCGTACATTTCTAATATTATCCTGTAACAAGGAATATAAATATTTCAGACCATCTTATCTGTTTCAGCTACAAACATTTTAAGGAGGACTTTAACAATTGTTTGAATTCCAAGCCATCCGCGGACATACTTACATATCAACAATTTTAGGCAAATTTAGTTTGTCCTGCATTCGAAGTTTTCTGAAACTCCAAATTGACTCTAAATGATCGGCAAAGTATAGATTGTACAGCATCAGCCCCTTGTAGTACTCGTTAATGTATGACTTAGTTTGAAGGATTTCAGTAGGTATTCCAATCTGAAGCCTCGTTGATGCCAGCTGGTTTAGAAACATAACCATTAACATTAATTAAAAAAAAATTGTATTTTGATTTAAAAACCTTTTCGATGATAAAATCTTTTAGGGAACGCTCAATCCAGTCGGCTTCCTCAATCGATGTCTGCACTTGGTGTCTCAAAGTGTGGAACATCAATCGCAGAAACTCATCATTGCCGTATGTTTTATTGGGAAATGTGCTCGTCTTTTGCCTGACGAAGTTACTCTGACGGTCGCTAGACTGTAACGAAAAGACCGTCATTATCAAGCAGAATACAGAAATATTTTCCAACTCGCTCTTACCTGTAAAAGGTCTGGATTTTCACGAAGTGCGTCAACAGAAAATGGAAGCCAGTCGCGCACTATCTTCGTGCAGACCATCCAACGGGGGTATGTCGCAGATCGTCCTAGAAACCACAGTTATCTAAATATTATTTCCGAGTAAAACCCATTCAGCGATCTTACCATAAATTGCGTTATTAAAATTCTCAGTGAGTATCCTGTATTCTTTGGACAGATGAGGTAAGAGTTTTCTCGCCAGCGACCAAATAATAAAGTTGTTCAAGGGCCTTAAAAAATATTTTAAATAATGATTAGTAACTTGTTCATGAGACAAACAAATTTGATGGCAATTACTTTTTGTCCGAAGTGGAAACGACAATTGACATCTCACGCAAGACATCCACGTCACGCACAAGAACTTCTGTGTCGTCTGTGATTTTTATTTGTGGTAATATCGCTTGCAAGGACTCAAAAATTGGAAGCTATTCAGAGAAAATATTAGCCGAATGATCTGGCTTTTGATTTGCTTACTTACTTACCGATGGAGCTATAGTTTTGATTTCTTGAATTGTTTTGATTTCATTCAAGCGCCTCTCGCTGCCTGATTGCACTGAGAGAATATTATTGACAATACGTTTCTCGTAGTGGAAAATCTCATCAGCAAACAGTTCGGCTTCTTGGGTCACAACTCCTACAATTACGGAAACGAAAATCTCAATGAGAGTTTAGTAGATACGTTATGTTAAGGATTATGTGACGTAGTAAAGTTTAATAAATGATTGATCTGCATTGGGATAATGACGATGTCGAGGCCTCGTAAGGCGTCGAGAACGGTTCTGAAAAAAACCGCTTATAGATCACTCAATGCTTAGGTGATCTGTTTGCGCTTGAGATTGAAAGTTGCTTTTTTATCGAAATAACAACAACCAATGTCCGCGATTAGGATATTGATTCACATTGCCCAAAATCACTTACCCATGTTGATAGCGAAGTCCCGTAACAGCATTTTGTAAGCAGCAATAACCTGGAGAAAAAAAAAATAAAAAAAAAATAGTTTGTAACAGGGTAGTAAATATATGCAAGGAAAATATTTATGTCAACCTCTTTTAATTTATAAATAGACAGCAATGTTCAATAATAAAAAGTATATATTTTCTCACGTCTCGTAAAGTTCATAAGTTTGTTTAAACAGGCGTTGTTGATCCTTTACACTGTCAACGATTTTTTTTTTAATTTTCTAATTAATTCACAGTTCAAAAAATTTGCTGTCTTCTATGAAACATTTTTTTAAAGCAAATGTTTGTAATTTTCCTTTAATTCAAGAAGATGTACATTTGTAGACCCAAATGTACATATCCACCATTAGTGAGTCAATCTTGGGAAACTTGGGTAAACATTTGAAATGCTGCAAACTTGTTGCAAGGGAACAATTTCACGATGAGCAAATTAAATTAGCTGAAGTGATGGTATGGTTGGTTTCACTCTGACCTTTTCCAGTAATCTTATATTGACTAATCATTTATAAAAAAAAAAATATCCTGGGTTCGGAAAAACTGTAGATAATTTAAAAACGATAGACTCTCTGAAGGTTTGGTGTGGTGTACCGTCTGGAATTTTTTCTATCTCAAATAGCATGCTTACTAAAAAAAACAGCCAGTCTTTTGCAAATCTTAAAAGGCCAATTCAATTATAATGTTCAGTGCTAATGAGAAACTTGACGTCGATAGCCGAAAAGTGCAGTAGTTTTTACTTACTCGATAGACAAAAAACTAACCAAACTCACTTTAAAATAAGAAGGGGAAATAGCTCTTTTGATTAAGCTTTAGTATTCATTTTCTTTCTGTGGTCCCTAAACACAAGCGTGCATTTTCCAAACATTCTTTAAAAGTCAGTGTTTGCCACAATTGTGAAACACAGGAGTGAAATAGAGATTGGTTATATTTTGTATTTCATTCCAGACTATGGAAGATTCAACATAAATAAACTTTTTGCAATTTCTATCCCACCATACTCGTAGCACACGCTATGTCTATTGCCACAAAAAAATGCAGAATTCTCTTGCTAACACCACTATATATTTGTCGCTGTGCACTTAATTTATTATTTAATTATTTATAAGATGTCCACTTACGAATCGCTTGAATATTATGGACAGCGAAAGCTTATTTCGAAACCTGATGTAAAGATTTGCACAACTCTGCATTTATCCGGGTAGTTTTTTACCTCATCAAATCACTTTGTGCATTACCAGTGTAAAAACGTAGGTATTTTCTTAATAAGCGCAAATTTTAGTTCAGTACTCGTCGGAAATCCTTTGCAAATTAGATACGTATTACATTTACATAAATACCAGTTTTCTACACCTCGTATAATTATCACTATTTACGAGCTTAAGAGTTTCACTTTTATGCGGTTTATGTTTTTATAACACTATTTTGTGACCACTTTTACTAACTAATACTTGTACGCCAGCGGCAGCGTGTAATTGCATAAATATTAAATAAATCATTTGGCATTCACCCACACATTTCATCGTCTTCCTATAATAGTTAGCAGAAATAAATTTGATTCGATTTGGAAGTAGAAAACGTACTGAAGAGGTCAGATAATTAAAGTATTAAGAGGCTACCTCGTTGACATCCGGCAGCAATAAATAACAGAAGATTTCCGCATGCAATATATAAATATTGTGGATAAAAAGGAAAGTGACCCTGTAGGTGGTTCCTGAATCGAACACATATATTTTTTCTTTGCATCCGAGATTCGAATTTATGGCATAAACATGAAATCAGGTGCTAATTACATTGTTTTAGGTCTGTAAAAGTTTGAATCTACAGGTTATCGATTGGAAATAAAATTCAAAACCAGTGAGTTTCATTTATTACATCCATTAGCAAAGTGAAGACGGTTGTACTTCATCTGTCCAAAATGTATGTGACACAGAGTCACAGAAACTACCTTGACCTTATCAATGTCGCATCACATTTAAAAGTGATGTCAATTCTTTATGGTTTTGACGTTAAGACATCCCAAGTGTCTAATTGTTAAGGAGGATCTCCGCAAGGTATAGCTAAAAGACGTCTAATAGTGATAACTTTATTAAAAAAAAATTACGCACGATTAGATGGTAAATGCATGAAAGATGTCTTTGATTAACGATAAAAGTAGTCCAACTGGATCAAACTATCGAACGTTTGCTTTAATTAGGACCCTATATGAAGACGTCAGACGAGGTTAATGTAATTGCTGAGTGTGCCTTACCCCGCTACATGTTAAAGCTAAACTACTTCAAGGTCTTCAAGGTGAATGGATAATTAGTACAGATTTTTGCTAACAATGTTAGGTTATTGGACTACCCTGTTTGTTTAGTCTAGTAATTCACAATCACTTGTCTATTTGAAAGGAACTCTGTGAAGATATAGACTGTGGTTCAGACTTTTATGGTAGGTGCTTGGCTTACTATACCAAAGTTTTGCATGCAAATAAATGGAATTGTGTGTAACAAAGGTATTGGCGATTTTCGTTGATCCAGAGCGACCCTAAGAATTTGAAACTTGAAAGCAAGTAAATATTACATTTATGCTTCTTGGGCGCGAGAATTGGATAATAATGTGACGGTTTTTAAATCTTTTATATCATATTCTTAAATTGATTTCTTGCAAAGACCCATTGGTGCGTATGTATGTTTGACCATCATGGGTGAATCACATTGTTCACCGTCCCCGAAATGAATGAATTTTAAGAAGAAGTTTTTTCAAGATCAGACAAAGGCAACCTCTCGTACAAAAACAAAAAACATCAAAACGCTATTTTTCGTCACTTGGGAGCTAATATTGCGAAATTTAGAACTTTGATGTGTATTGGGCAAGCAAAGCACTTTGCAAAAAATAGGTATGCCGCATACCGTATGCGGGATATGAAAATGGGGAGTGACACTTCCCATAAAACAAAATCATTAAAAATACTGTGTCTTGACTTTATATTTGTAAATGAGCTTATATTGCCTGATGCTGGAAAAATTCTACACAATGTGGTAGCAATTGAAAAGCAGCATTGTACCTCTCATGCAAAAAAAGTGTTCAGGGGCTATTTCTCGGGGCTAAGGATACTAAAGCACTGTGCGAAATGTGTATGGGACTTAATACCAAAGGTAAAAATTCTCCAAGTATCTATTTTTAAGACAGCGGCTTAAAATGTTACATTTACTCTGAAAAATGTTCAGTAATCAATTATCAGTAGAAAATGCGATGATATATGTGAATTCTTGTTAACAACAATTTTGTTAAGTATAATTTATGAAAGTTTAAATCCTTACATTCGCAAAAGAAATCATTTGTATATGTAGATGATGTGGTCATCTAAAAACCAGCTGAATATTTAGTGCAGCCCATTTTTTATTTTTAAAGATTGCTCAATTAAAATATTTACAAAATTTGCTTCAATTCGTCACTATTTCAAATTTTTACTGTCAGTTCATATAAAAAATATTAGTTTAAATTTTTCTAAAAACAATATGAAAACAAGTTCCCATTGCTGCTCTGCCAGGATTATTCCAAAAAACCATGAAACATCTTTTGGAAAGTGCTACGCTGAAAACATATAAGAAAACAGTTTCTACTCGTATAATATGAACCGATTGCGAATGTCGATTAACAATCGACTAAAAATAATTCTAACTTTTTTCGCTTGATATTTCGTTTGGTACATATCGCATAAATCGATGAAACATGCAAAATATTTATTAAATTTTATTAATATTGGAAGTGATTTTCGTTACGCAAAAAATTTTGACCGCTACATTGTTTGTGGGAGGTGGAAACAACCTGCGGCCACAATTATTGGGCCTATTGTGATTTCACAGTATGACCGCTACATAGTTTTTTTGGATATTAAAAACATACTCGTGCATTTTCAACAAATATTTATAACTTATAGAGAGCAGTGCGTAGAACAGCTCTAGCGGTACGGTACTGTTTGAGACAACAATAATATTGTAAAAATTCAGCTGTTTTAATGGTATACAATACTGAAATTTTTTGAATATGAAAATTAGCACATGGAGAATTGGCAATATTAGCACCTCTGCTCACTTTTAAAGGGTTCTATGCAGCTTCAGCTTATTACCACTCTAACCACTCTCGTCCGCCTCAAAATAAGGTTCAGAAAATCTTGTGAGTAGAACAGCATTTTTCTCTGGGAAGCTAAACCTTTTTCTTTTGTACACTTTTCGGTTCAAATCAGAGTCACTAAATAGACATAAGCAATACGATATAATTAAACAAAATTACTGCATTTATTACCAGCGCCTCCAATGGGTGTTTAATTAACGAAAAAGGATTTTAAATATTTTTCATCGTAGAAAGGGCTTTAGGAAAACAAATTGATATTTTCAGGACATTTAAAAAAAAGAGGACAGTGTTTTGTTCTTTTTTAGTAATGAAATCAGGGAGGACATAGTATCGACAACCACTACAATTGGGACCAAAGTTTAATACGTTTAACAGGCCGAACTTTCTGAACTGCCTTGATAGTTCTAGCCGTCTTGTAGACAGCTAGGTCAGCCATCGGAATTTGATCACGATACCACAGGCTTAGCTGCTTTCAAATGTCCTCATGTATTTGATTATTTGATAGTTTAACAAATGCCCATTAAATAATTGTAAAACTTATAATAGCTACTCATTTACCGATTTTGAATAGGTTTTGTATTTAGAATAAATGAACTTTTCTTTTCAGCACTAACGTGGTGTTGAAAAATTTTACAAGAATTTGGACACAGTGGATAAGTAACAAAACTTGCAGGTCCGTTTCAATCTTGATAAAGCTGACACAAATCAATTAGGTATTGGGAGGGGCTCGCTGAGCCTACTCCAACCAATACATCTTTTCGTACAATACCATTACAATTATAATATGCGACATTTATGGAGTTTTTGTTTTTCCAAAACATGTAAAACGGCCAATTTACATATTTAGGGACAGGAACATACTTAATGCAGCCAAAAATAAACAAAAAAAACATACCTCGTCATTGCTATCCGAATTGTAGAAAAATTCGTCCGGTAGTCCGACTTCGCCGGCATCAAGTGTAATTATATAATCATAGGGTTCGTTGTATCTAAAAAATTAAACAGGAAATTTAAGGAGTTTTTTTTAAATTTTTTACTTTTATATTAACATTCTCACCTATTATCCACGGATATCTTGAAATATGGAAAAACTCCATGATGAGTCTGAACGTACACCAATGCCTTGCGATATTCCCAAAATTGAAGACGACTTCCATCTCGAAGCGCCTGCCAACCGTCTGCAAATATACAAAAAGGCGACAATTTTACAGCAAATTACAAAACAAAAGTGTTTTAAGCGAAACAGGCCATAAAATGATAAAATGAGTCAGTTACCATCATAATTACGCTCAGTCCCAAAGATTCATAAACTCTTTACTCGCTAATTAGTGCCATTTGACACAAGGTATATAACAAAACGGAGCTTTTTGACAAAAATGTGGGGAAACACTACACTTGACCAGTTTGAAAGAAATTTGCACCTTTGCAGTCGGTTTTTATTGTTATATTATCAATTAGTACACTTAACTGGACACAGAGAGCTGACATTTCGACAGTAGTTTTTGTTGCTGTTTTTGTAAATAAAAATAGTTATTTTCTGAAGGAAAACTAATTTGTCGATAACGCAGCCGGATTTGGTGTGACATAATATATAACGTATCTGAGGGTTTTCAGATGTACGACTTGTGATTTTGACTGAGTTCATTCTGTTTAATTAAATTAATTTCTCACTTTTGGCTGTGGTATAAAACTGAAGGAGAGTCCCAGATAGGTTATCAGTTTTAGTTCAGGATTTGTAGCGATAACTCCAAGATGAACACGTTTCTAGTAAGAGGACGAAGACAAACGATTCGCCAAGACGGTGATTTCTAAGTGGATCTTCTATTTTAGGTACTTGCATGCTGTTTGGCATCACTGGCATATGCACGACCAGATGTCAGCTTAGGATATCACTACCATCCGGATTACAATAGCGGATCTGATCTTTTGTCTGCACCGGTTTCATCGACTTCCTATGCACCAGCAGCGTCAGGTGTTACCGTTGGAGGTTTCAACAACGGAGCGGCTTCATCTTCATCGGGATTGGGCTTATTGTCACCTGGATATTCAGTCAGTGGATTTGGATCGGGTGGACTTTCATCAGGTTATACGGGCAGCTCATCGGGCATCGGTATTGGCGGTTTGGCGTTAAGTGGTGGTGGTGATTCGGGCGCCTTGGGACTGGGATCTGGATTCAATACTGGTGTAAGTCAAGGGTTCGGAGCAGGAATTGGATCCGGATTCAGCTCTGGATCTGGATTCGCAGGAGGAGTAGAAGGAGGCCTGGGCCAGTTCTCGCAACAGGCCCAATTCGCAGCTCCAATCGTAACCAAGAGCTTCTATGTGCACAGCGCCCCAGAAGATCATGACGAACAACAGATTGTTCGTTACATCACAATTGGCCGCCCACAGAAGAACTACCGCGTGCTCTTCATTAACGCCCCATCATCGACATCAACCAGGGCCAAGATCATTGCCAATGTTGCTCCAGTTGAAGAAAAAACAGCAGTCTACGTGCTCTCCAAGAAGACCAACGATTTAGACATTACCGCCGATGTGGTGACCCCAGCTCCAACTGGCCCCAACAAGCCCGATGTGTTCTTTATCAAGTACAAGACCCCAGAGGAAGCTGTTCACGCTCAACATGTCATCCAAGGTGAGTTATAAGATGTCCACCATCAAATGGGAGTGACTTTCAATTTTGTTGTTTTTTTTTCATTTAATAAACTAGCGCAATACGATCAATTGGGAGGATCAACCAACTTCTCGAACGAAGGATTCGTACCAGTTCAATCAGTTATTGGCAGTTTGGGCGGACAAGGCGGCGGTATATCTGGTGGTGGTAGCATTCAAGGCTCATCATCGCGACTCATTTCCCAGGGAGGTGTAGGAGGAGGAGCCGTTGTAACCAGCGGCCTAGTGCCGTCGTCAAGTCAGCTCGACATTGTTGGCGGGGGTAACATTCAGTCAACCTATTTACCACCCAAGAACAAGTATAAGAGATATTAGACCTTCTAATCCATCACCTCTAAGCTAATCACAAAATTTCAGGGAAACTAACTGTTGCAATAATTAAAATTAACGATGCTATCTTTGCAATAAGATTAATTAAAATATGGTTCGACATTTTATTTAAAACTAACACCTAACAATCTGACAGGCACAATAGTTTTGGTATTAACCTTTTGTTCTGAGATGGAGTTACATTGTGATGAGATGATTAATATAAAGTCAAGCAACAAGATTATAAAACTAATAAATCAATTTGTACATAATTAAAACTGACATTGTGTTTTATCTTTACAATTATTGTTGCATCATAAAGTCGGATTCTGTCAATTGGTTGTGCCACTAATGAAATTGACAGTCAAGGCTTGGTTCATTAGTTTCATTAGTGACGCGTTTGGTGGTAGCTCGATTTCGGAGACCTACCTTCTGTAGGTACTGTAGGTACTGCGTTAAGAAAGTCGCCAGATGAAACTAAAAACTCTCTAATCTGTATAGCTCCAATTACCAATCGAACAACCGGTTCGAAGATCCACTTTAAGTTCAGCTTAGACTCTGGTTCGTCGATTTATTAAAAAAGGTGCGAGCAATTAAAAAAATATATTTCGATAAAATCCCGACACAACATAACGATCCAATCTTGTTGTGTCAGAAAAAAATTCTGGATTTTATCTTAAAGTGTATACCTGTAAATTATTTATATAAAAAAAAGGTTTTTTTCATTGCAAAAATCATTGCTTTTTAAGAATAAAGGTGCGTAGCTACAATTTTCTGCATATTTGTTGCTTAGACAAATTACCAAGGGCATAAACAAACACCTATTGTATATTTTAAGAAAATCACTTTGCTGGGTGTTTCAGAATCTTTGACAGGAATTCAATTTTCTCTGAAAAATTAATTATCTAAATGTTTGATGTAAGAGTCCCAAATATTGCGCCTCTTGTTTTATTATTTAAAACTAAAATGGTTCTTCCAAAATAAAACTGATACCAAATGTTTGAAAGATATTATATTGAACAGGCCAATTTTAAGCTTTTTTTACTTTTCGGCGCATCAGAGTGGTGATAAAATTCACATCAATTCGCCCGAAAATGGCTTTGACGTATGAGCCAATTTTACGTTTTTTGGGAAATCGCATTTAAAAGTTTGCGGTTTATTTAGAAGAAAACCAGTAGCTGGGATTTTTTTATGTTACTTGAAGTATCTGCTTTCTAGTGAAAGTATTCGAAAAACAAAGTCTGTTTTAGTTTGTTTATTTTTGAAAATTTTCCTCCGAATCATTTTGATATATACGGCACATAAATCACTTTTTTCTTGCTCCCATACACGTACGTAGGAAAAATGCTCCTGTACGACACTGCAGTAATAAACAAAAAAAAACATCAATTAGTGATAGGTGCTGTTAAAAATCTTACAATAATTAAAATTTATTAAAATGATTTAAATTTAAAATAAACTTTCAAAAAACTCATGGATTCTCTTTGTTCCTGGGCAATTTATAACAGCCAACCCTGTATTTTTGTTAATGCTAAGCTCACAGATTTAAAATTAAGTTTGTTCCAACTTTATTTTTCAATGAAAAAAATATTATTCTTAATATGGTTGGCGGGTATTTGTGCCCTCTTTCTTATTGTCACTCATAATCATCATTTAAATGTCTCAACAAGTAAAAAACAAAATTTTTCGAAAATGCATCAATCAGAATGCGCAAAAATTTCCGCCAACCTTTTCTGCGCTATATGAGGAACCTTTTATTTTATATACAATTCATCCATATTTTTAATGTATTTTTAATGCATAATGACATCACGTGGTGGGCTCTCCTACTAATTCTAGTAAACATATTTTATTTTTGCAAACAGTACTTTTGAAAAGTCTTAATATCCAGCCTTTGTAGAGTCAGCCTTAAAAGATGCTGGTTACATCTGTATTATTCTAAGTTCCACTATTTCCTCGGGTACACTTTTAGTTACACTTTAAGACCGCGAAGATGTCTCTCTATTCCACTGCGAACACAGTAAACCTCCTAAAAAAGTTGTACCAATCAATCTTAATAAATGAAGTGTCAGAAAAAAGATATTTTATGGGTGCTTATTTTGGCATTTTTCCTTTTTTAAAATATTAACAATTAAAAAAGTTCAATTTTACATTAAATTTCGACTAGAGTTTAAGTGAATTTTCTTTGGGTCAGGTCCCTTACATTGGAGTAATATTCAGTCCCTTCAAACTGAAGTTGGCACCTCAATAGAACGATGTACGCCATAAACAATTAAACACTAACTAAATTTAAGGCATTACAAATTACCCTGATAGTATTCATAATAATCCTTTTAAGAAAAAATTACCTTGACCGTTCCCCTGACAAAATATATGACGATGCCTGTCTTCTGCATAGTTCCACTTTTTTGCGTAACCTTCGTGTTGCAAAATTTATTTCCCTACTCGGTCTTTTTTTATTATCTACATTATTCAATTTTACCTTTTAATACCAAATCCATAAATACCGCGGCGGCTTATGCATTCCACCCACTAAATATTCGAACAATCAAAGCAAAAAAAAAGACTTCGCATTTAGTATACTTATTAGCCCGCCGCCATGGTACATATATATTTAATTTTAGCATTGCAAATTAAAAGTCAAATTAAAAAAAAACTGTAAACCATATCCATACCATAGAGATGAAATGCTTTTTGACGGTTATAAAATTCATAAGCTCAAATTAACAACAACAAAACTTAAATCTGTTTTAAGGCTATTAACATAATTTTAGTGATGGGAATTTTTGGCAATAAAAAGTGTCAACCTCACGCTAAGCCACAATCTGAATATTGAACAAATAATGATGGAGGAGTTATAGTGAATCACAAAAATAAATAAAAAAAATGCCCAGCTTTCTTTCTGTCCGTCTGTTGTCGCCGATATGTGGGTGAAATCAATCGGTTTCAATGAATCTTTATAACCTAAAACATAACATTTCGTAATGCAATGTTGTGGCTAGTCTATTGCTAAAACTGCGCTGTCAATACGTGCAGAAATATCTGCCACTTTTATGTTATTTCATTTGTCTATGATTATCGTAAGGACACTACCTCCCACTTTAACATATCACTTTTAGTTCGCCTGTTGTGTTTTAAGTGGTTCGAACTTTGAGGACATCAGCGGAGCACCCAAATTGAGACTTATTTTGGTCATCGAGGTCACTTCTATTCTTTTGCTCCGGGGACTTTTAAACCTGATGTTACTTTGCAGCTATTGTATTATAGGGAACGAAGATCTCTCCTTTTAACAAAACCAACTGAGTCGGTCTCACTACTCTATTTTTTTACAGGTTATATGTTCTTATAGGTTAGGTTTTGCTATAGGTTCTTTGTCGTAACAGCATATTCGAAGTTGGGAGTTCTTAACCTCTATCAGCGACTTTGTAAGGAGGGCCTACAAATCAATTGGTCAGGAGATTCCGACGGCGACCGAAAGAATTGAACCAAAATTGGATTTCGTCGTTCAATTATTGGAGCAGCTTGGAGTTCGGCGAAATGAAGGTGAGGCATTTCATCAATGCCTAGCTACTACTTCTACTTCTACTTCTACGGGTAGGTCCAATCTGATTGGTCACTCTAAGTCCACGTCCTTAACTTCGTTTCCACTGTAACACTTCTTCGCGTCTATAAGACGTTTGTTTTGAATAGATTTAAAAGAAGTACTGAAATCTGGAGTGTTTTACGCTGTAACAAAGTTGAATCTCCGGCATGATGTTGAATTGGCTGCAAATTTCATTCACTTGCCGCAAGATTACATCCTCGAATATTTCCCATAGGCGCAGTGGTTTATTGGTAAGTGTCTTGGACTAAGCGAGGCGTCCCACGTTCGAATCCCGAAAAAAACCCACTGCGCCACCTCTCGCGAACGTTTGAAAAATATTCGAGAGTTTCACTTGAAAAAGCTTCTCAATTATCCGTTTGGACTCGGCATAAAATAGTAGATCCCTTCCATTCGTCACTAAAATGAAAAAACTTATACGAAGCGAATGGTTGTGAGAAGCTATTTATTTTATTTTATTATATTTCCCATAGGAGCGATATTGAACCGTATCCTGTGATGTTGCTGAGGCCGCCTTTTTTCGAAATAGCTACAACGAGTATTTTAACGGAAAACGATTTTATTGAAAAGTGGGAGTTGTTGATGCAGTCATGACAATAGCCAACAGCATCATGATGAAGTGTGTTCCATTTGTGAAACGAGGTTTGAAATTTTATACGGTCCGGTTGATTTCTTTGATTGACTGTAGTTCTGCTGAATTAGTTTGGTTAAATAAGTTGTTTTTAATTCTTTGATAATTTTTACTGCGGCATCGATTTCTGAAAGGAGTACTGGGTCGTTAGGAGGCGACGGATTGATGTAGCCTTTTGTGGTGGCGGTTTCTTAATTTGTATAAAACACGTCTGGCTTTTACTAATAATTCGGTGGATATTCTTAAGGGAACGGGCCTTGCAGTTTCTTTTGTAGCTAGACATCGATAAAGTGGGGTGCTGAACAACTGTATACCACTTTGCACATTTAAGGAAACTAAATATAACTTTATTCAAAGTATATCACTCTATTATCGGCAACCGAAACTTTAGTTTCCTCCCTTTAGGCACCTAAATACTTATTCCAAAAATGAAGTTATATGTTGACCAAAATTCTTACACCCACCGTTCAACTGCCAAAAAAAAACGGAGGCACTTAGTGGTAAGTGTGTTGGACTACTAAGCGTGGAGTGCCAGGTTCAATGGTTTTTTTCCGCTGCGCCGCCTCTAGAGAACGGATGACAAAAATCCAAAGTACAACTGTCACGAAAGAGATTCTCAATCAGCCATTTGGGCTCGACATAAAATTGTAGATTCCTTTCATTCGTTCCAAAAAATAAAAAACTCACACTAAAAATAGTTTGTCGAGAAGCTAGAACCCCTACGGACCTGTTGCGCCAACTAGTTCCGCAAAACTTAGCTTAGGTATTTAAAATTTTCAGCTATAAAAATGATTAAATTTTTTTCTCAATATATTATGTACCTATACTAACATTGGGTAATAGAAAATCCATTTTCTAAAGAAAAGGAAAAACAAAAATATCAAACAATTTAATCTTAATCGAAAACATTCAATTCATATTCAAAATAGCATAAATAAGTTTGCGTGCCGCCGCCAGCCAAAACTTTTGTCATTCATATGCAAATTCATTGCTGCCGAAACATTTTCGCAGATACTAAATTTAGTAAAGGTGTAGGTCGCCCTCCCCACGGCACGATTTTCAGTAAGTAATGACCTTCACCCAATTTTTTTGTTGTTTTGTTTTAAATAAGAAAGAAAGACTCTATCGGACATGCATGAATAATTTTCATTTAAAATGCATAATAACAAAAATTCCAGTGGGTTATTAATGGATTTTCTCTAATTTTTGAACAGCAACAAATTGATGGAAAAATAATCTACCATGGCGCAGTGGTGCATTTGAAATGTGGTTGGTGTGCTTTTGTAACGCTGCTATTTATACATTCGGCGATTATCGATCGATGAAAAAAAGGCTTTTTAAATGTGGAAGCTATATGACGTTGTGGACACTAAGATATCGCTTAATTTAATCAATTTTGGAATGTATTCATTAGTTCATTATCATTAGGCGATAGCTTGAGAGTAATGAAAAGGAAAGTGAACTTGTTGGAAGAGTAGATAGGACCTGCATTATATCTGTATGCATGGAGAAAACATATGTTGTAGCATATTAGCCTATTATGACGATTTATTTAAAAAAAATCGAACCTCTTTGCCTTCGAAAGAAGAATGCTTCTTCGACGGGGATGCTTTTTTTTAACCTATACAGACCCAAAGGCAGCGACGAATTTGTTATGTGAATATCAGTGGTGATGAGGTTGAATAGACATTCTCGCACAACACTACTCAATACGAAATGCTTACTACTCCGCGAGCACTAAATGCCTACTAACTGAATGGACTTTGACGAATAATTAGTCGTGGACATTTTTTTTCCAGAAACAGGAAGCTGCCTATGTTATAGAAATGATAACTGAAGCTAAAAAAATACCAACTTGCACGGTCCCTGTTCCCAAAAAAAAAGTCTAAAGCTTTTACCTATCAGTGGTCCGAATTATTACGGCATTTTTTAGACCAAAGACTTAACATTATAAACTGCATGTCAAGTAGTCAAATAGCAACGACTTCTGACAGTTCTTAATAGGCGCATATATTTCCCTAATTCATTTACAGTCTAATCTTACCTGTAGGCTGTTATCTAGTTATCCATGAATATATTATCTATATCTGATTCGGTGATTTATGTGCACTGACAGCCATCACCTTCCTCACAGCCACCTACGTAAAACTGTCAGCAGATCAATTTTAACACTTGTATCTTAAAGAGATGCCTCACAGTGACAGTATATAAATAGGACCACATTCAGTTTGAAAATATCGATTAACTATACAAGACTCCGACTGTTCAAGCATTAGTCATTGTTCAAGACATGAAGGCATAAGTTTTGTAAGCAAATTATTTGTCGCAGTGTTAGGTACTTGATTCGATAAAGGGCAAGATTGTGAAGAAGTTGTTTTTTTTCAAATAGTTGTAGAAGAAGTGCGCTCATTGCTTGGATGGGAAACATTTTTAAAATTAATCTGAAATAGGTTGCCTTACAATTTGTTTTGCCGGTTTATTCTTTCAGTCGAAAATATGGTTTCATTGTTAGAGTAAATGTGGCTACTGTGGCCGAAAATGAGAATGCTGTGGGTAACGCCTTTTCAGTCCAACGTGAGTGCTACAGAGTAATGACAAACAAATAAATTTTTATAAAGCCCGATTTCATTCATGTTGTGGGAATATCTGCCCTTTCTAATAAAGCCAGAATATATCGAAAGTCATTGGTTTTTGTTCATTGCATTTGGATTTTAAAAAGAGACTTTAGCTTCGGTGCTACTTTTCTTTACCATCTTATTTCTACTTTACTTTGCGATAAATTTGTTTTTTTTTATTGCGAGTAATAGTCCTTTCTTGGCTTTAGTCTTGTCATCAGGCACATATCAGATAAGGGCATGAACTACCGTAAAACAGATTTAGTTTTTATAGCATGCTCTATGTCTCAATTCATAATTAACTAGAAATAATGCTAAAACACAATTCCCGAAAGTCTTTGTTTTATTATTCACCCTTGGGCCAATGTGCATGGATAGTCAGTACGGCCAGCGACCAAGACCCAGTCGCAAAGTGACAAATTAATATTTTCTCAACTTCGCTGGTTTACTAGATATGTTCGCGCACAGACCCTCGTTTTGGCATCAACAAAACGGACTTATAAAAAATTAACGACGGTAATATTTAAAAATATGCATTTACATTTATTTAACACCATTTAGTCTTAAACTTATTAGCCATGACTGCAGTGGCATATGCATAATTCGCTATTGTCATATTTATCCATTTGAGATGTGTGTACGCATGTATGCTCGATCCATGTTTAATTCACCTCAAATATATTTATCCTAATTATTAACAGTCGAGAATTACAGCTCTGGTTATGAGTTTTAGATTATTTTTGTCACAAAATTCAGACTCATGAGAAAGTTATTCATACGTAACTGTTTGTCCTTCAACTAGAAAACGATTCTATACACCTGCACAGGTTTTTTTTACCCACACTGGCCACCCTGGCAGCACAGTCAATTGAAGATGCAAATCCGAGGAAAAACGAAGTACTTATCCAGAAGCAATTCTTCACACGAACCGTGCCTGAGGAACCTTCGGAAAGGAGGGTCACAGTTGGCGCAACTTAGACAAAATGGAACGAAACCTTTACAAGCGTCGTAGGCGCCAATTGAAAAAGAAATAGCAATTTATGTGTTGAGTCCAAGAACTGGAGATTGTCAACTTTGCGGCACCAAAGCAAATACTACCAGTTGAGCCGGAAGTACATTTTCTCAAATATAAGGACGAACGCGAGGTGCAGGAAACTCAAAAGCGAATCAAAAGTGAAGATAATTATGATGCAGACTTATGACATTGATACCATTATGCTTTTGAATTATTAATGTCTTTCAGCGCATTACCTTGCCTTTGACTGAGAATGGTGGTGTCATTTTATTTATAGATATTATTTTCCAACAGACTGATAATTTTATGTGCAATAGAAGAAAAAAAGGTTCGTTTTTACTGAGATATAGTAAAAATTACCGATGCAGCAGACTATGAGTATTTTTTCTTTTTTTGAAAAAGACGTGAAGTTGCTCCACATAAACACACAGTAGAAACACAGATCCAATGTAAAAATTGCCATCGATCGATGTATTCCATTCAAGTGATTTTAACCGATATCATTTGTTTCTTATTTCTTGATTTGTTTGCTTAAGAAGTGTGATCAAATTTGGTCAAAGACGAACTATACAGCTTTGGTCCTTTATCTAAAGTCACAGAGCCACATTTTTAGCTTCGACTTCAATATTTTCCATACAAATTATGCAATAGTGAGCTTCCGTAAATTTAAAGTTGAGAATAATATTTGTTATTAGTATGGTACACACTCTTATAGTTCATAGGTTTGCTTCAGGTCAATTGACAAAGTTGAGTCCGGGCCATGGATATGCTTGCTCCGTGGTGGTAGAACGACCATCGTACCTCTATCCATTCAACACAAGAATTTGTTTCCAATTCAAAGTCGAATTGATAAAGACACCTCGAAGAAGTCTAAGCTACCTCAGCGTTTAAAATTGCTTCCGAATTATAAAAAAAACATTAGTTTACATCTATTAAGAAAACAGCGGCCCAAACGGCACTTCGTTTGCATCGAGATGCGAAATGGCACAATCGTGGGACGATCTATGGACATAGGAAGATCCTGGAACTTGTGAAAAACGAGATTAGGGAGCGAAACATGCCTATGGATCGAATAACAAGGGTGCGTATTATGGAAAGAAATCACAAAACTCCTATTGAGAATGGATTACTTCCAGAAAAAAGAAATGGTGAAATAGTGATTTTCACGGATGGATCCATGATGGATGGCGGTGCGGGAGCCGGTATCTATTCAGAAGAGCTGGAATTTGCCCGTCACATTAGCCTCGGAAAATACACTTCAGTTTACCAGGCTGAGATGGTTGCTTTGCTTCATGCGTTGGACTTTTTGCTTGAGAGTCAGGTGGAAGGAAGAAATATCCTTATGGCACTGGACAATCAGGCGGTGATCAGATGCATGGAACAAACAAACATCACAACATCATTGGCACTGGAATGTGCACTTAAGCTCAATAAGTGTTCATCTAAAAATGAAGTAACACTGACTTGGGTACGAGGACATATAGGGATGGAAGGCAATGAAAACGCGGACTCCCTTGCAAAACAGGGGTCAACTGAAAAGTTGCTGGAAAGTGGCAGAGGAATGGTAGAACAGCTGATTCACAAATGGATCAGGGCAGAACACCTGAGAAGGTGGTCAACCGTGAAACAATGTAGACAAGCTAAAATGGCAATAAAGTGGCCGACCTGCTCCACTCAAAGAAGGGTTCTAAGCATGAGTCGAAGAACATTGAAATGGGTGGTGGCTTTGTCTATAGGACATGGTAATTTCGGGTATCACCTAAGGAAAATGGGCCTTAATGATGATACTTGTAGGCTATGCCTGGAGGAATCTGAGACAGCGGCAGATATATACTGTGTCAATATCCGGCGTTGGCTAGCAGAAGAATGAGGAATCGAACCCATTGGAGAACTGTGGAGAAATCCAGAGAACCTCTCTGAGTAAGATTTACAGTAGTAGAGCGACGAAAAGAGACCCGACAATGGTGGTCTGATTCGAATATCTTTCGAAATCTATATATATACATATTACATCTTCTCCTTCAACTGCGTCTTTGCAGGTTTCTTGGTTGTCCTCTATAATCTGTATCTATTTTCTCTATACCTTATCTATTTTTGAAGACCTTTACGTGGTGTCATATGGATAAAATTTAAAATACCTATGCTTGTTTTACGTATATTTTTTTTGCAAAATGTGGCCGTGATTGAATATAGGGTGTTTCAATCTTCAAACAGGAAAAACTTGTTACAAGCAAAAAAAAACAAGTGAAAAACGGAGATTGCGGAAAAAAAACCAACATGACCCCAAAACTCTTACACCTTTCAATATTTATCAACAAACTCTAGAAGAAAATAATTTTGGACTAACAGGGCTCGGAGTTCCCCATATCCAGAATTTTATATTGCTGCTGTGTTCTTGACTGTAGCCATTTACAGAAAGATATGATGGCTTGCTTTTTTTATTTATTTCTTTTCTTCGAAGTTCTAAATTGTGACTGCCACCCGTCGGCACAGTGGCTTATAGGTTAGTGTGTTGGACTAACAAGCGAGGGCACCCAGTTTCGAATCCCGAAAAACCGAAATTCCAACCTAAGGTTGGCCCGTAAGGACCCCTGGCCTAGCTTCTCAACCAACCATTCGTTTTGCGTGAGTTCTTCATTTTTGAAACGAATGGAAAGGATCTAAAGTTTTATGCCAAATCCAAACTGCTTATTGTAAGAAGCTCTTTCAAGACAGTTATACTCTCGGATGTTTGTCAGACTTTCTCGAGAGGTGGGGCAGTGGAAAAAGCCTTAAGATGAAATTTTGTGTTTTCCGGGAATCGAACATGGGACCCCTCGCTTAGTGGTCCAACACACTTACCACTAATGCATTGCACTCAGTGTATAACCACATGCTGCATCTTAAAAGGAAAACTTGCTAAATTTAATTCCAAACTCGACGATTTTTATGTAGCTTAAGCGGCAGGTAGATTTTTATTTAACATCCCAACCTCCTTAAAGTTAAAGAAAAAATTTATAGAGTTGGTAGCCTCTTATTCCACACCCTCGTTGCACGCATCTAGCTATCAAAAAACACCTGTTTCATTGGTGATCTCTCTTTATAAGCATCTTTAACGAGGTCAATACACCAATTACCAATTGTGACGGATTAGAAATACCATCAGCGATTTGTAAATATTTTCAATTTATTAGAAAACAATGAAAGAAAAGATAATAACACCATAATCTTCCGGTTCGCTTGGATAATAGCCCAAAAATACAAAATAGTTTTGTGATGACAAAATTCCTATATCATCGCAAAGATATGCGCGATTAGCTGAAAGCAAACTTCATCGCACCACACACAAAGAAACAGTGCCGTACCTTGCTCAACAACGTCAATTTAGGTGATCATGCCAATAAATTAGGGCATCAGTCGGCTATGAAGAAATGTCCAAATATGCCCAGCCATGCAAGATCCGACTATATGCCACAACGGGCCGCTTCTGTTGCTAATAGCTAACCGCTTATCGGTTATTGTTTCTTTATGAGCAACGAAACACAAAAAGACGCCGCCGGCCGCCGAGATCTAATTGCATATTCAAACACTTAATAAAATAAAATAATTTTGCACTTAATTCAATAAATTAGAATTACCACCACCACCACCACCAGTTTGACCGACCAGCACCAGGCCCAACAACAAACTCCCAGATGGCAGCCAAAACGTAAAGACTAAACCCCCTCCGACCAAACGCTAAATGGTGTATGCAAATTTCGGTGTCTTAATGAAATTCCGAATTTTTGATCACTTTCCTCAAGCTGGCCGCTGTCTGGACCTGTCCATGTGGAAAAAGAGAGGGAACAAGAAAAGACTATACCTACACAAGTTCACCATCAATCGAGTGCAAGCGAGATTAATATGGTAGATATTACGTTTGGCTAGTGTTGGTCATCTGGTCAGGGTTCAAATTGATGCGACCCACAACAACAACTACTTCTATGTGAATCATTGGTCGTGTCACCGAAGCACGGTCTACTCTCTAGCTGCGCGATTATAGATCCAATTTTGTATGGTCGGGCGGTTTTTGTATATAAGTTGAATGTTTGCAGTTCATCAAGCATCAGTTAACGAACTCCTCTGTATCGCAAAGCATATTCAGCCAAAAGCTGCATCAATTTAATAATTTCAATCGTATTGTCCAGTCCGTTTCGTATCTAAAAATGCGCGCCCTTATTGTGTTCGGTACCTTACTCGCCGTGGCCTGTGCTCGTCCTCAGTACAACTACCAGAGCTCAGGCAGTGCTAACTATGGATTACAAGCACAAGGATCACCAAGCAATTTTCTAGCACCGGCACAGTTACCGCTCCAGCAGTCATCCGAGGGTGGAAACAAGTATCTGCCGCCCGCAACAGCCGCTCCGGAAGCCATCATTCGCAAGCAGTTCTACTTGCACTCAGCTCCTGAGGATAACGATGGCGCTGGCAAGACAAAGCACTTTGTGCTGGGACGCCCCCAGAAGAACTACCGTGTTGTCTTCATTAAGGCACCATCATCTTCAAACAACAACGTCCGCCTATCGGCCGAATATGCACCACAAGAGGAGAAGACCGTCATCTATGTCCTCAGCAAGAAGGACAACGAATTGGATGTCAACGACATTGCCACTCCGGCCCCAACACAGCCCAGCAAGCCAGAAGTATTCTTCATCAAGTACAAGACCCCCGAAGAAGCCGCTGTCGCCCAAAGGGAAATCCAAAGTAAGCTCCGCCACAACATCTGATCTAACTCTTTGATTTAATCGATTTATTTCTCTCACTCAATCCCCAGACCAATACGACAAACTCGGCGGCACCAGCGAATACTCCGACCAGGGAACCGCCCCAGTTAGCTCGGTCATCGGTGCTCTGGATGGCGCTGCTTCAAACGGCGGCTACGACTACAACCAGGGCGGTCAGAGAACTCCCGATGACTCGTATCTACCTCCCCTTAAGCACTAAAATGTGTTGATGAATTTTATTCATTTGTTATTCGTTATTGTTATTGTTGAATCATAACACTCATTGTTTTGTATGTTGTTTGCTGTTATAATCAATAGAAAGTTAGATAACCAAAAAAAAATTATATAATCCCCTAGGCATAATTGTGTAGAAAAATGAAAAATAAAGTTCCATTGTTTTGTTACGAAATATTAATTACCAATTTTTCTATGTGGCAACTCCGTGTTGAGCTATTTCCATACGCACAAGCACAACCCATTTCCCAATGCAGATTGTCAAAGATGAATAATTTAAAACGTCTCTACATATGGCATTAGGCATAATAAATGACACCCGCACCATTATTGCCACGAAACGTTTTACTTGTTAACAACCGTATGGACTTATTTATGCAGCAATTTATAAGATAATTCCGATGATAAAAACCATCATAGTTTGGCTGTTGCGATTAGATGTCGAGGCTATTATTATAAACATACAGATTTGGATTTGTTTCTTGGTTTTGTGGGAGTAGGTTAATAGGTGGCATGCAGATTGAGTATATCCCCTTTATTTTTTCTGTAGTATAGGTCGCTTTTGCGGTCCTCACACTAAACCAATCTTAGAAGACGTTTATCTGGGGCAATTTCAGTTTTTTTTAAATATTGAAAAAGGCGAATATTTGAGTCTCACTTTATAGTCGCAATATAAATGAATCCGCTCGTCCAGATTGTGTCTCGCCCATCATCCTGAAGAGGTGTCCTTCCAAGCTGGGAAAAACTTTTCCATCCATCCTCTTCTTCTGGACTTTATTTGAGAAGGTGGAAACAACATTATGCCCACCCCGTCCCTAAAAAAGGTCAATCTACTTCTTCCATCAATTACCAATCCATGGCCCTAACATCCATACTTTCTTAGGTCATACAAACGCTGATCAAACGTCGGCTTATTAGATATTTTGAATGACAGAAACTCCTTAGGCATTTTTGTGGCAATAGATCTACTGGTGTTGGCTCATCTCACCAAAAAGAGAAGACAGTCTCCCCGACTTTCGACAATCAGACTTATCGCTGCAGCAGTCAGCCCAGAAATTTTATAGATATACAAAACCCGAACAGAAACCTCTCGAGGTGACAAAGAATAATATGTAGGTCGGAGACGAAAATCAAGTTTCCGCTGTCAGGAAGAACAAGCCATTGAAAATTATTAGCTCCAAGAAAATCGTTCATATGCAGACAACCTAGCCGAGCTAGCCATCATTTAGCAAATCCAGGTAGTTCTTAGAGAGCCTTTGTAAAGCGAGATTGGTGAATCTCTTTTATTATTAAGAGAGTACCTACACGATTTTGTTTGGCGCAGTGGAATAATTAAGTTATATGGAAGGGAACGTCCGAACCGAACGACTGAATCAAGAAGCTTATTGACGACACTTATACGAGTACTCTCGGATGTTGGTCAGACATTCAGACGAGAGGTGCGAGTCCATTTTCGTAAAAAAGTGACAATGGTTCGACAGATCTTCACTATAATTTTTACTCCGGTGAACTCCGAAAAGTTTTCATTTGTTTGGTGATTCGACAGTCTGGACCGTCTGACTGGAAGTGACTTTAGTATTAAATTTAGTTATATATTGCCCCTTGTGCGGCATGCGGTGCACTGAAAAATGCCTTAAGTGTAAATTTGGAAGCCCTTGCTTATTAGTAATCGCTGATCCGTATCGATGTATAGTGCCAGTCTCGCAAACAGCAAAATTCGCGTTTCAATCCATGCAATCTGATAAGTACACTTTTATTTAATGGATATATTTACTGCCTGTTTAAGAGTAAGACGAGGCAGATGGAAATGAGCTAATCAGGGGCAATAGGTATTTAACTGCCCGTGGTTTTATTTACGCGCCTGTTTCGATTATAAATCATAGAAATATTTATCTCTTAAAAAAACCGAAAGTGTTTTAAATAATAATTTTAAATCTTTTTTCCAAAGACTCAGCAAAAGTGGTACCATCAGCTCGTAAATAAATATATAAATAAATGAAATATGTATGAAATGAATTGGTTGCTGAAAAAATACAAAGCACTGAAATGTATGGCAACAACAAAAGAGATAACACAATCCTCATTCGAAGACTACTTGCAATAAGTTCGAATCCACCCACACTGCTTGAATTAATTTTCATCACTTCTTCTATGGATCGATATACCTACATGGATCGATATACCTACATGGACATTTTGATATTTATATAGATATTTGCATTAGTTGAATTAAAGTAAATAAATTAAATCAGTCCCATCTTTTCAAACAGCATTGAACATTCGAGTTTTTTTTACCCCACTTTCTGTATTGAAACAAAACAAAAATGACCCTCACTTACTGCAGCCTTCGGCTAATTAGTGTCTAGCTTCAGTTAATTTTGGGCCACAGTAGGATTACTTTATCACAGCTGCACAATGATGGCTGAACTGCATTTTTAATAAATCAATTTCGTAACCTCACGCTCCGCCGTCATAATCATTATCTATTACCTGGGCCAGCAGGCAGTAGCTAATTAGTTGGTGACCACAGTGATGAGGCGGTTGTCTGGAAAATTTACAATTTTTGGATTTATGACACCCCCTGCAATGATGAGGCTATAGTTTATATGTAAATTATGCGGATATTCAAATAAAATGGTTTTCTTCCAGAGATATTTCGTTGGTGCTTTATTTCCAAACACATGCGGAGGGTCTTTGTGTATTTGTCGGAGTTGGGATTGGGATTGTTTTAAATGTGCGCATGTGTCACGGACCACATGCTGACCGCGCCACGCGTTCAAGGTTCATTATAGTGCATCATTTAATAACAATAATTATAACAAATTTTCAATTGCCTTTTAATTAAGACTATTTTAATGAATTTAAAACTTCAAGACGATATAAGTGCATTTTTTTATTTATCTTAGTTTTGAATTTATTTATTTTTTTCCCCTCTTTATAAATGTGCCTGCTCCATTTAAACACAATTGGTTATTTGCATACTGGCTACTGTGTTTTAAGAGCGCGCAATGTATTTGTCGCGTCAACTCATTTTATAATATAAATATAATTATTAGCAGTTGTGCAAATTGAGGATTCGAAAAGGAAAACAAATTCTTACCCCACTTAAAAAAAGTAGTGCCAAATACTTAATACAAACTCTAACCGCTTCGAGTCCCCCACGAGTTCATCTGAGAATCTCCGGCGATATTTGTTTTATGTAAAATGAAACACAAGCGGAAGACAAAATGCTACTACCTCTCACGTTTCGAAAGAAAGAACAAATAAGTTAGAAATTTTTTTCAGCATTTTTTTAAGGGATCCGGTCGAAATTGTGCTTTCAAAATTCGGCTTTGCAAGTTTCTGTCTTCTCACACCAAAATTCTGCTTAGCAAAATTCTGATTTTTAAATTTAAAACAGTAAAATTCTGCTTAACAGATATAAAAAAAAACAATGAATTTTGAATTTATTAAACACTACAAATTATTTACTTCTAATTTTTAAATAAAAATAAAAAAAAAAATTCTATTGAAGAAAAAATAATGCAAAATTTAATTAAAATAAATATGAAGCAGTCAGAAATTACAATTTTTATTTATTATAATTTCATCTGTTTTATAGTTTTTATACTTTTTATACTCATAAAAATATTTGTACGTAGGTACCTACCTTATAAATTTAACTAACATACATAATACCTACAATGAATAAATTTCTAACAATTGAAAATTATTACATACTTTTTGAAATTCCTAATCACGTTGCATATATTTATGACAAAATTTAAATACAAACTTTCTTTCCAAAACTCAAACATAAAAGCTTTATTTCTAAACCAAATGTTAAATATTCATTTCGGCAGACAAAATGTCAAAATTCATTCGACAAGCGACTCGGTAGGATCTTCGAATACTCTAAGGACATTTTCCTAGGAGGTTCGTTGTAATTCCTATTACGTTGCGATTGATAGTTTGGTGGACAGACAATAACTTTTCCTCAGTCTTCCTAAAAAAATATCAATAGCAGAGTCGTTTCTTTTTTTTTACTATATAAAAATAAAATAAAATCGTATTTTTAAAAAATACCCACGAATTCTTTTATTTTCCTCCCAGGAGGGCTACAAATAAAAATTTAAGTGAGAAGACTTATGGCCATATTATTCACTCCGGGTGTAACTCAGGTTTAAGTTTATTTTACACAAGATCATTAATCCGCATTTTTTAAACCCGATAATTTAAACCTGCGTCCATATTATTCACTAAAAAACACGCACTAAACCCGCTGGATTTAAATGCGGATTTAAAACACTTTAACCCGTTTTAAACCAACGTAATGTCAAAATTTACAAATAATGGCATATGTGTTTTGTTATTTGACACCTGGAAATTGATTTAATTTGTAGTGTGCCTAATTTAGTTTTTAGGGCATTAGTAGAATCATGAAATGTATATAGCCTTCAGAAAGTGGTATCCTGCAGTCGGATATATTACCGAACATCCACCATATCGTAATCGAGGACGAGGTTGATTTACTATCAACTCTCCATTTCATGAATGAAATCCATTTTTTTTAACTCTTTGCTCCTCTCTGTTTTCTATTTCATTTCTAAAATGTCAATATCATGAAATTGGGCTTCAACCCGAGTTAAAGAACTTTAACTGGTTTCCGGAGTGCGTTTAAATCCAATCGGATTAAGCGCTGTTAAGTTCAAAAAAAAGGGTTTATGCTCGGGTTAAACGACTAAATATCATGGACTTGGGTTTAAGTTTTGGGTTAAACTCACTTAAACCCCGGTGTAACGTTTAACCCGGATTTAAGGTAGTGAATAATATGGCCGTTAATATCAAAAGAAAAGCAAATAAAAAGAAGAAAATGGCCGCATTCAAGAATCTAGTCATCTTAAGTCGACTAGATTGGTCTGGATGAGATGCAACCTGAACGCAAAAACTAGATTGGTCGGGAACGTCACGTTTTCTACGTCAGCCACATATGAGAACTGTCAACTTAGTACTCAGTCACGAATTTCTCGACTAGATTCGTCGGCTACCCCGCCATAAACGTCAATTGAAACAGCTGCTCTCTCGACCGATTTCGACGAATCAAAACCGAGATTCATTTAGTGAGAGAGCTGTCAGACTTACTTAACTAGATACTTGAACGTCCCCAATGTTCTCTCCATCTCTGCGTTACAAAATTCTGCAAACAATAAAAAAAGGTTTTGCAAATGTTAAAAAGCGCGACCTTTTGAACAGAATTTTGGAAGCAGAATTTTTTAAAAGTATAGAAATGGTCTTCGCAACGACAAAAGGTTCAAAGTACGAGTATTAGAGGTTTCCAAGTTTTTGGATTTATTATTTATAGCTTCTTCTTTACTTCCACATTTTGTACTACATACAAGCGTTCATATATTTTCCGCCTGTTTAAAATATTACCACTTGTTTTTTTTCGATTGAGGTGGCTTACAAAAAAAGCTTACAAAAATTGGAAACGTGCAGAAGAAAACGGTAGTTTAAACAAAATAAAAAAAATTGGCTTTGCTTCAAATTTTATTTCAAACTAGCTGACCCGGCGAACTTCGTTCCGCCCAAATTCGTTAATGAAATGAATATAATCATGCTTATTTTCAGATTCGAACGAATAGTCAATTCTAACGAATGTCTCTATTCGTTCGAATAAACTTTGTGTATTTTGAGATTCGAACGAATAATATTCACTATCGAGAATGTCAGAAAATGAATTTAAATAAATTCAACTTTCGAAATCAGCGGTTGCACATTTTTATTTTATGTGGAGTGAACATACTTTTTTTTTATAGAGGCTCTTTTTTCATTGTTTTATTAAAACTATATAAGTATTTAAAGTATTAACTACCTACTTATTGAGAAATAGCTGGTACCCGCGACTTCGTCTGCGTACAATTAGTACTTCGAGTAACTGAATTAAAATATTTATATCAACAACAGCGCCGCTTATCGGGTCCAAAACTATTCTATCTTTTAAGCCAACCTATCAGCCCTACAGCCTACACATTTAAATTCATTGGTAGATATTATACCAAAAGTATAGAATTTTATTATCCCTAACTTGAGAAATAATTGGTTCGTCATTTAAACTTGCATCCAATTCTTCATCCCCTTCACGTTTTGTTTTCACGACAAAAAGTAGCGAATGTCATTCTCAGAGTTCCTATCTATCCCTATACCAAAATTGATAAAAATTGGTTTTGCGGTGGTTAAAAGGTAACATTTCAAAGGTAACAATCTTACTTTCGCAGTTAAGTGGATCCCGAATGTCTTATTTATAAACTAAGTATTAAAAGCCCGTCAGCTTTAGCGTTCCTATCCAATTCCTCCGCTAATTTTGAAAATAAAATTCTCTCTTAGTTTTTCTATCTCTGCTGTGAATTGCAATTCAGCGTGATCATTATGCGACTAAAGTTGCGATTTCAAACTTTTTTCGAGACCCTGGCACAACTTTTTGCTATTTAAGCCCGTTTTTAGTTGGAGAAGGCGCTTTAAAAATATTTCAAAAGCTCTTATATCCAAATAAAATCATTTCAAATGTAACGCAGTTGCCTATCACTACTTAATTATAATGTTTAACGAACCAATACTTGTTAAATATCGTTCACGAATTTTAAATAAGCTATTCTGCTTCAGAAATTACTCCTTTATTTTCTCACTGACCCTTTTTCATACGACTTTTCAGAATGCTGCAACGGTCACACAGTCTGTGTCGGAGTCGCTTATACGGGCATGTTGAATGAAAGAAAAGTACCTAGGTATAGTTTTTACACAACTGCGTAGTTTAAATTTAATGTGGTAAATGTTCAACTTTTTCAATTGTTAATATTTGTAAAAACTAAAAATGCAAAAATAAGAAGCAAGAAAATCTCTTTTTTTTGACACTTCATTTGTTAAATTTGGTTGAGCGTGTGAATCGCAAGAGGTAAATATACTACTATAGAAACTACAGAAATAATATAGAGTGCATTGTATTTACACCAACAATAATTCAAACAAATTTATTCACCTATATCGTCTTCAGTTCTTGAATTCTTCAATTCTTTACTGTAGATATCAATGTAGGTAGTATCACAACCCCCAAAAACAAAAACCTTAAACTCAATATACATATTTACACCACCATACGCCCATCATCGCACGTCATTGGCCATCTGCGCATTTCCTCAGAAAAACATTGTCGCTGTTGATTACATCCACACTCACCTCGCCTACTTCTCTTTCGTTTCACCTAATCGGAGAAAACTTCACGCAGTTTTTCTTGACATGTATGTGCTTGTGCGATGTGCGCCACCCACCCACCCCAAAGCAGAACAGCGATCAAGAGCAATGGTTGCTGATAATTTTCGATTTGAGAAAATAAATTTAGTTTTTTCGTGTTAGATTTTGGGTTGTAGCTTAGCTTATAGATAATACAGAAAGCTGATTTATGCCTTAAAATAATAACGGAAGTTTTGGCTCTTGTTGGTATTTTGTTTTGTTTATCATTGGTTAGGAATTGTTTGAGTAAAAGCGATAAAAAGGCAGTAAAGTCAGAAAATAAACACATTTTGGTCAAAAACGCTCCAAAAAAAAAGGCATAGCAATGAAATGAATAGCCTATGTCCTTCTCCAGATCTTAAGGGACATTTCAAAAAAAATTTCATCGAAATCTGTGCAGTAGTTTTCACGCCAACCGCGTACACATGAAAACAGCTACAGTTTTATTATATGTATAGATAAATAAAGAAAACGTTCGTCACACATTCATCTAGAAGAACCATTGCATTGCTGGCGTAAAGAACTTTTCAGTGACCCAGATGATGAATGCAGAACTCTTGCACATCAAAATATTACCACTTTTAAAGGTCCAACCCATACAATCAGTCGCATCCATTAGGCAACGTATTCAACTGAATGATATATTGAATATATAATAATTATGTTTGTGTTCGTTGAATCCGTTGATATTAGGCGTGTTTTTTTGAGCTTCGATCTCAGCAAAGTAAGATCTACCTCAATTTGTAAAAACTATCAAGAGCCCTGTTTTTTGAGCCTCGATCTCAGCAAAGCAAAGTAAAGTAGGATTTTCAGCACGCAATTACAACAACTACGCTCTTCTAAATATAACAAACGTAGCTTCATATCTTGTCAAACAAATATATACGCAAAAATTGGGTATTAAAATGAAAACTTAGCACGTGCTATCTAGTCTACAACCAAGAAAGAACAATAAAAACCCCAAACTAACCATTATTGCTTGCACCCGCACGCCTTCTTGTGCCGTAAAACAGAGACCCGATTCAGCGCGTGTAACTTAATTTCGAATAAAAATTCATTAAACAAATTTATCCAACAATATCAATAATTAAGTTACTTTTATATTACTTAAGTCCAAAACCATAAAATTTGCCATTAAATGCTGGTTGTTAAACCCATTTCTACTTTTATAACGTCGCACATTTGCATACAAATCCACCCTGCACCGCTTCGCCTTAATGCATCTCCCATACGCATTTATGACCAATCACAAAAATCCGCATTGGTCAATAACAAAAGTTATGTGAATTTGGTGTGTCTATTCTGTCCGCCATTGAGAGATATACAAATCTCACGTCAAAACCGCGCTGAGATGTAAAACAAAAAGCCTCGTTAATCGCGACAATAGAAATTATCCCCAAATTAGTATAATTAATTGGAAATCCCTAAAAATCAAGGTGTTGTTCGGGTGGGAGTTTTATTGACCCCTCTGGCCATAACGGTCGATGATTGGTGAAACGCATCTGTCGCCGCCGCCATTTCTATTTGTATGTTAATAATATTTTTGATAATCGCCCCCCCATATTATCTTCATCTTAACGGAGCTTGACCACCTCTTCCACGGTAAACGTGTTAAAACTGAGTTATGAACACGTTAGATAGTGTTGGTATACTTTGGGCAAAACAAACTGCAAATAGCGTGGGATGTTGTAATGTTATTGGTATTTCAATTCAACCGTCGATATAATGCGAAACGATTTCAGTGAGCTTTTGTAATGGCCATCGCGATAGTGTGAAAACGTATTCCAAACGGACATTACGGTGGAATAAAATTATAGTCAATCGGTGTTTTCATCTTTACATGCCGTTTACCCAATCAGCATCATGGATATATCCTTGATATCTGACATTTAAATTATGTTGGGAATTTCCATGACTGAGTGGGCTCCATTATATAAATAAAATATTCCGTCTAATTTACTATTGTATAGTTATGCAAACAAAGAAATAAAAGTATGAAATTATAAACGATTTATGGTAAGTGGACATGGTTGAAAAAAAAAACCAAAAATATTTCGCAAGAGAACTGTACCCGCAGAAGAGGAATGATTCAGTCAGCTTTTGCCTTTTATGTGAGGTTGGTGTTTGACTTGTTGTTCTGTTGATTTTTTTTTTTGTTTTCTCTTAAAGAGCAACTTTCTTTGAGTCCTTTACCATCACGTAAGTTATTTATGAATATATACATAGATCTTTTTTAATTTTTTTTTTGCTAAATAAATCTGCAAATGGTCCAATTAATATGGCGGTAATTGATTCCAGTTAAGTGAAAAATCTAGGATTTTAGCTACAAATGAATCGAGCATTGCATACTTTTAAGTTGGCTTGGTTAATAAAATGACGATAGAAAAAATACAGATACGAAAGTGCATTCGCGTTTTTTTTTGCGAAAGGTTTCTGCTTTTCGTCAAATGTGTCAGATTTCCTCTTATTCCAAATGTATTATCGTTTCTAGTATTTTGAACCGTACATAATATAACTTTTGTACTAAAGTTTAGGCCGCCTAAATTACTTATTTATACTCGAACAATTACCTTCTTTTGTAGATGAAACTAAAGCATTTGTCGTACTTGAATTCTGAAAGTTTGTAAGTGGCAAATAAGCAGTCTTTCTTTTGTTATATTCTATTGCGTGCATCCAATCAATATGAAATGGATTTTGTCTTTTATTTTAGATCTATTGTACAGCAATTTTATTTTTATTTCATTTGCATCGTTTGTGCCAAAAGAGTACATGCGAGAATTCACCTACGGAAATTCACCTTCCAATTGGTTAACATTTTATAAAAATCGGAATTGAAGTAACGCAGTAATCGGTTCGAAAAAACTTACACGTTGCGCGAACAACTTTGAAATGCAACTAGAATCGTAAAAATAATTGATGTCATAAATGACACCGCGGATGTCCAATTTTCGTTGGCCACCTTATCAAGCAAATGGGGCCATACACCAGCAATAACGCAGTTTACATCCAACTGGTCCAACATCTGTGGTTGATCAACGTGAAATGGACTATTACTAGGATCAGTTTAGGGAGTTTGAAAGCCAGACAGACCTCTTTAAAAAAGCACCCTTTACAAGTAGAAAGCCTTTCAATTTTGTTTGAAGTTGCTCTCCTTTTTATTAATATCTCTTTTGACTTTAAATGTTTGGGAAACAAAATGGTATTACCAACAAAAAAGTAAAAACGCTTGGATACACTTCTTAGAAAAAAATGTATCAATTTAAAAAATATATTAATAAATAGTTGGCGTGGAGTCCTAGACATAGCTTCTCACAACCATTTGGTTTGTGTCTTTTTTGCATTTCTGGGACGAATGGAAGTAATCTACAATTTTATGCCGAGTCCAAAAGTCTATTTGAGAAGCTATTTCATGAGTTATACTTTCGGATGTTTGTCAGACTTTCGCGAAGGTGGCGCTGAAAGCATCGATAGAAACTACTATACATTCAACAAAATAGCACATGACATGTTTGACATTACAACTCCCTATTCTATTTGAGAAGTCATGTCGAAATTTCTTTGGCGCATGATAATTCTCTTTCAACAGAAAGTCATACCAGAGTTAATAATTTATCAATATTTGATAAAGCATACGCTGGGGATGGCTTCTAAATACTATCGCGTTTTGGCGCTGTTGCCAGACAATGCAACTTTTTTGTCTTTGCGATGGTTTAAAATAAATTTCGATTTCTCGCCGTCATCTATTGTGCCATTTGTTGGGGTAGTTTTATTTCCTTTTGAACGTCTTTGAATTTGAAAAAAAAAATATAAAATTCTTCTGTTGCATAAGAACTAAAAGCTTTTGATTTTCAGGTCCCTCATACTTGTGACGGACTTGGTTTAAAGCCCGAAAATGTATGCATCGAGTGTGACAAACCTTTAAAATAACTCGAAGACTATCAGGCCCAGAAGCTGAAATTAACAACATAGGTAGATCTCACGGAAAATAAGTGCAGAAATATATTTCATCATTTTTGGGCAGAGTATACCTTTGGAAGGCTTTCAATTTTCACCGCAAAATAAATTCCCCGAAAAGGACTGGTACAAACGAAAATTGTTTCTTATCACAGGCTATAATATTCTGAGAATTTTGCTCCCGAGCTATATCAAACTCTCCATAAAGATACAGCTCTTCAGTAATACCAAGTTGAGGGGAAAAGCGACAATTTTGGCCAATTTTGGTGAAAATAAGTGACAAACTTAAATAGGGGAAGACAACAAAAATCTCTGTGAAACTTAAATAGCTTGAAAGTAAAACTGAAACGCATTTTCATTACAAATATATTTCAAAGTTAATTTTAATTTAAATTTACGGGGAAACAAATTGAAAGCAGTCTTCAAAGTCTGGGAACACTCGCTTATTCTATGCAGTTAAAGTTTTTTCGATTCAATATTTTAAATCGATAAAATTACATGAGTCAAGTGTAGGTATAATGACCACTTAGATGCTTATTCAACAAAACTCCTAAGCTCTAATTTTTTATTTTTTTTTTGTGTCACTTTGCACATAATAGAATTAAATTGATTGATAATCAATTAGCCGCTGGTGTCATATTATATTGCCCATATTTTACCACCTCTGCTTTATTCCTCGAAGCAAATTGAATAACACTATAACTGTTTCTTAACGATATTAAAATATCAATATATTGCCCCAATAGAGAATCATAATAGAAATGTTTAATTTAATTTAATTATGCTTGAATGGCGGATATTGCGCAAGATGATGTCTTTTAAATATCACGGTTTTGATTTTTGGAAAAGGAGGATCAAATACCCTACCGGCCATGTAATATAAAATTTCTAATTGTTTTGCTATATGGCGTTTCTCTAATTTGCAAAGCAAAAATATGAGCAATGGATTGCCCATTCTAAGGAAGTATTAACGATGAGTATACGTACTTTGCGGTGATGACTTTGAATACATCAAATTTTTAAACAATTATCTACCAAGTTGTAGAGGAGTTGATAACAGCTATGCTTTATAAACATGTTTCTTTTAAGAGCGTCATATTTTTATGACTCATATTTTATTTTAGATCGATTTGCGGGGCAATTTTGGCAATATGCAATATTTCAGCTGCAACTGCCTTTTACAAAGCCCATTCTAGACTCCAAAAATGTTTAAAATTCATTTGAGTATTTGGAGCTGCATCCTTTTTTTTCCAAAATGTCGCATCGATTAGCTTCGGCTTGTCGCCATTGATAAGTGGCTTCTAATAGACACAACTGGGGTTTAATTACATGATCTTGGTGACCGAAAGTTGTATTCGTGAGCTGTCGTTTTTGCCGACCTGTTTCTTGCCTTGACTCCTTAAATTGAAGCATGAAAATTTGCCAAATTCTGTCAAAGAGGAAAACGAGTTTCCTTGCTGGACTTCATGGGAAAATTAGTAAAGGGATTCAACTATGCGAGCTTGGCTTATTACGAGTGACTTTCTGATCTTGGTATTTAATTTTATTCTATTTGCTCAAGATTCTTTCGATTTGGTTTTTGCAAACAAACGTCTATGAACGACGTGTATGGTGCAAACGTTCTTTTCGTTCAGAGCTTTCAAACATCATAATTTTTACGTTCATTTTTTCACTTTATGATAGCTAGCTAGTTCTTCCAAATGGATACTCTTTTTACATTTTTTTCAATTATTTATTTATTTATTTAAAAAAAGCATATTCACTTTAAGACATTGGTTTTAGCTTTTTCCCCATTTCACTTTTCAGGTCAAATTACCGTGCGTTTTTTTTTAAACTCGATTATAAGTTGTTTGAAGGGAACCCTAGCTTATCAGTAAAAAAAAGGTGGTATACATTTCTTGTTTTATTTTTAAGGCGAATAAAAATTACCTGCAGTTTTATTCCGAATCTAAAGAGCTCAACTGACACCTAAGCTAAGGGCAATTGTATTCTAGGATATTTGTCAAACGTTCGTAGTGAAAAAACCATAACGTTTACTTAATATGTATTTTTTCCGGTTCTGGTACCAAAGACTCCCAATAGTACCTACCTAGTTTATCATCAAGACAAACGTTACGTAAATAACCTTTAGCTTAGTATTAATTTCGCTCATAGAACACTTATGCCTTTTTTTAAATGACAAGAATGTAATTGATGATGGTGTTTAATATCTTTATATGACACACTCAAAATTGTTTATACTCGCATTTTGACAATAATTGTCTGTTTTAGCCCCAAAAATATGTACCACGCACTTAACCATTAACTAAAGATGTTAATACAAATAGTTGATAAACAAAGCCGTTGACAAATATCTCATTAACCTCTCTGTCCATAAAAAGAAGATTGCTGGCTTAGGAAGAAGCCCAAAGATATGAGACAAATGAATCAACCATAAGCTCAGGAACTTTGTGCATACCCGTCAGCTGATAATCTTGAGTATACTTTTGACTGTGACTTTAGAAAAAAATAGAGCTAACCATCGCATTAATGAACAGCTTAAACACTAAAAAATCATATTTGGTCGGTTGTAGATTTACCGAATAGTCTCTAGGCCATCACACAGTTACACAGTTCAGCAGATAGAAATGCAATGTTGAGAAGACTGATGCCTTTAGAAATGGCACAGTTAAGAGCAGGACTTTTTTATTGATCGTGAAAGCAAAGCTGAGGCTCCCTTCATCGGGCATACTTTCTTCGAGATGAGTTGGTACATTTTCCCATCTTCCACTGCCTTGAAAAGCTCGGCACGGTAGCACCTTTCATCAAGCCAGTGGTTTCGTGGATGTGCTTTGGCGTAACCTATTATGGATTGGCAAAAACCAAATCAACATAACACTTTTTAGAACAAATTTCTTAAAAAAAAAACCTAGTGGTGCATTCGAAATGAGAACCTTCGAGGTAAATTTAAAGCGTGTATACTGACATTAGTAAAGCCTTTCATTCGGTAAACCTGAAGAAGCTTGAACTTTTTGGTTTTCATTCGAAGATTTTATGTTGGCTATCGTCTTATTTAAGTGGTAGAACCCAAAAAGTATGCATTAGCAACGTCTGCTCTAAATCGATTAATTGCACCTCCGGGGTTCCCCAAGGCAGCTATTTAGGTCCACTGCTCTTCATAATTTTTTTCAATGATAATACGTTGGCAATTAAACACTGCCAAAGTTTGTTATATGCTGGCGATCTTAAACTATATCTAAAAATTAGAAAAACTGTCTCTTAGTACAATTAGATTTAGAATATATTTCTGACTGGTGCCCAATGATTTAAATCTTAACATAAATAGGTTTATGCTGTATCTTTCTCTAGATTAGTTTCAACTTTGCTGCTTGATTACGTTATTAATTCTAATCTCCTTTGCAGGCTCACCGAATACCGAAACCAAGGATTTAGGTGTTGTACTCGACCGAATTTCTCTTTTAAAAGTCATATTGACCAGAGACAGATCATACTGAGACCCCCAACTCGCAATCCACTTGCATCAGTTTTTATTTTTAATTCGCCATTTTGTATTCCTATCGGTGTTATGTCAATTGAGAATCCGTGTGACATGCAAAAACATACAAAAAATACAAAAATAAACGCTGAGTCGCTGATCTTCCCTTACACATTTACACTTTAATCATTCCACAAAGGAAGTAACCTACACTCCGATAAGCTTCAAGAAATATCAGTTGCTTCATGTCAGTTGGCAAAGCATCTTTGTAACCATCAATAACGACTAACTTGCGACTTGCGCCTTTGAACGATTAGCCGAGACAAACTCATCATTCACGATGAGTGTCATCAATATGGAAATCAAAAAAATCCACTCTGATGGATACAACTTGTATCCACCTGACAACACGCATAAATCAAACTGCTCAATCAAAATATTCAAATAAACAGTCAACGAAAACAAACTTCAAAAATGTCTTATCAGCGACACAATTGGATATTCCACGGCGCACCGAATCGGTCCGTCGTTGCAATTGGATTGCTTGAACAGTTGGGTTGGTAAGCACACAAGCAACTATTAGTTGCATTTTCCAAACACTAACTACCACACACACAAATTTCGAACTTAGGAGAGTAAATGCGACCGAAAGGCACGCGTACCGCCTGCAAGGTGCCATGTCACAACACCTTTGGGACATGTTATTGTAAAATCTTCAGAGGCTCTCCCGATGCATTTCTTTAGCGTGAATGCGACGCTACTGCGTCATGAATCCGGTTTGCTTCTGCTTAGGCTTTAACAGCCCATGAAACTCGATACAATCGGCGCGGCGGTCGATGGTGTGACATTGTTTTGCTCATCGAAGTGACATAACTCGAAGAAATCAGTAAAAAAAAAACCTGATTAACTGAATATTTGAAAACAAGCGTTTAAATGATACGGCCGCTTGTGGCGTTGGAAATTAGTGCGTTGGTAGTAGATGTGGTGCTCCAATGGGGCGACATAACAGTCGTTTCATTCTTTTGCAACTTTGAATGTTTGTTTCGATTGATAAATTCCTCGTCCGCCAAGGCCAACGGTGGCAAGCTGCATCTCTCCAAACGGAACGGAATGGGCCTTTTTTCGTATAAAAGCACTTCACGTGATTAGGCCTACTATCAGTCAAATTTGTACGTTCCCCTGGATACTCTCAGCAAGACAATTAATCATGCGTTCGCTAGTGGTAAGTGGTGACAGTTATTGGTAATATTGACGCCACCTTGATCCTTTTATCTCTAACCATAAAACAGATTTTATCTCTTATCGTCATGGCCAAAGGTCGGCCAGATGTTAGCCACCTGGGGTACAACTATAACGCTGGACTTGGAGAGGCTGGCTCTGGCAGCAATACCAATGGCGCCATCCTACCAGCACCAAATCAAAATATCTTTGCACAACCGTCGGCATCTTCCAATCACTTCTCCAATTTGAGTCCATCGGTTCAACGGGGATCCTTGCAAGCGCCACTGATTAGCAAGCAATTCTTCGTCCATTCGGCTCCAGAAGATACCGAAGTGCAACACAAGCACTTCATTTTGGGAAGACCGCAAAAGAACTACCGTGTTGTGTTCATCAAGGCTCCGGCGTCGAGCAACTCAAATGTCAAGATAACAGCTGAATATGCGCCAGCCGAGGAGAAGACACACATCTTCGTGCTCACGAAGAAGGAGGCCGAGCTGAATGTCAATGATATTGCTACCCCAGCTCCAACAGAGCCCAGCAAACCAGAGGTGTTCTTTGTCAAGTACAGGACTCCAGAGGAAGCCAAGCACGCCCAGCAAAAGATTCAAGGTATGGATGGTCCTTTAAGCCCCATTAAGTTTGTTTTATGATTTTTTTTTTATTATTTCTTAGATCAATACAACTTATTTGGAGGTACGAGCCAATTTTCTGATGAAGGTACTGCGCCCGTAAGTTCTGTGATCGGCGCTTTGGGCAACAACGGTGAATTGGCACCATCGTCATCGAATCAGGACAGTGTTAGCCTCGATGGTCGTAGGCAATATTTGCCGCCAGCAACAAGCTACCTCCCGCCCGGAAGGCACTAAATATGCAGTCAACTGTGATACACCTAACACTTATGAGTATAATTTAACTTTTAGAAGAAATGTAAATAAACGCTATTTAGACAATAAGGTTGCATCTTTTACAAGGATGATGTTCGGGCAGAGTCGGTCTGATATAGGAGTCGACTTGCCCTCGCTCTATCTACGCACCTCACAGGGCGTGGTCCTACCCATCAATATTCGATTTGTGTAACGCTCTGACGATTTTGGACCGCAACAATCCCTTGCTTAAAGAAATCGAAGAGTCTCGCGGGTAAAACCACACCCAGGGATTTATGAGAAAGTCATGCACCGGCCTTAAGACTGGAACACAGGCTCTTCGAAGCGGCAGAGGAAACCGCTCTATGAAAGCTTTATGATTTGTCCAATCAGCATTTCCAGTCCAGCAGCTGCTAAATCCGCATCCTGTAGGCAGATGAGAGGGTAGCCAAAAACACCCAGTCAATAAAGAATGAAAGGTTAGGATAGAAAAGGTTAGCCTACCAGGCTTTTAAATAAGGGGATGACGATTTGGTAGCGCGCACTAAACAAAAATTGTTCGACCCATTGTCGAAGATATGAGATAAACGCATCATCATGTCAGAAGGTTACACATTCCTTGCAATGACTTGTGGGAGCTGTAGGCTAGAAAAACAGGATAAGGGTAAGACCCTTCTCTATTACTATCTCGAGAAAAATTGCTCCATTTCGGGTCTTTTTTATAATATGTTTAACAATTCTGCTGAATGATATCGACATCATCGACTGTTCCAGGTGGGCCGTAACAAAGTTTTTCACACCGATTAAATAACTGACTAAGTCGGCTTGTTTTGAAGTACTAAATGAGGACAAGACCAAGTATAACAGATAAACATTTGTCAAAACCGTTACACTTTTTCTATGAATCGAATTCGACTTCGTTCATATGTCCACCTCGCCAATGTCGATACGTTCAACTAAATTTTGGGATGACTCGGCTGCACATTTCGGCCGCTATTTCTTGTTTAATATTGGCTCTGAGTTCCTCTAACGTCGCCGGCCTCTTGGCATAGACCAATGATTTAATGTACCCCATTTAAAAAAGTCAAGATGTGTTTAATCACACGATCTTGACGGCGGAACCTTTTTTTGAGATAACACGTTTGCGGAACTGAGACTTCGATAACTCGATTGTTGCTTGTGGCACCGTCTTGTTGAAACCACATATATAACTGATGTCCAATTCATGTAATTGCTCAAAGAAATAACGTAACAACGTGTCTCTGTAGCGAAAACCATTTACCGTAACGTGACGATCATTTTCATCTACGAAAAAAAAACGACCCAATGAAAACCGCACCAAACAATGACTGGATGTAGTGCTGTTTCATGAAGAACATGAGAGTTTTCACCTGCCCAGTACCTAACACATATTTTGCTTATTGACGAAGCGGTTTAACCAAAAATGCGCCTCATCGCTGTAGAAAATTTTAAATTGGCGTTACCGCTCTTAAAGCTGCGAAATTTCGGTAGTAAATTTTAATTATTTGTAAACGTTGTTCCTTTGTGTGCTTCACCATGGTGAAAATGCTAATTTTACTGAATATTTTGACATTGACAGTTCGGTAATCGGTTTAAGGGTGCGTTTACACTAAAAGTTTGAAGCTGTCCAGACGAGCATGTTGTACAAAAACTTGTCACTGCTTCATCTATTTTTTAAATTACAGTTTGAAAATTAAAGAGGACATCTTAAAAAATCCTTTTTTTATTTGCAAATCAAAACAGCGCAATCTTCAGCTATGACTATTTATGAAGCTGTACTCGAGCACTTTCTATTTTTAGGTGTTTTCCGAGGGGTGCCGATTTTGTTTACCAATTTATGCAGGAATGTAGCTGCATAGTATTCGCTTCGAAAAGATTTGTATCTACAAGCTCGTTAGCAGACCCATAAAATGTAGTGATCCGACATGGATCTTTGTCACATATGGCGCCACTAAAACAAGGCTCCTCGTGGATATGCCATATACCCGTATATGCTGTCATACAATTAATTTTTATTCAACATATTTGACGAAAATTCAATATGAATACCTTAGAGACTTTTACAACCCGCATCTAGTTTAAATTCAGAAATTCGAAAGCCAATACAATAAATACCTCAACCGAATGGCATAACTCTGTATCATTTCATCTTATCTGTTATCGAAATCTTGACATATCCCCACTCATTCCAACTCAGCTAACAAGATTTGTATAGAGTTGCAAACTATTTTATTCATTTCAGTTGTTTAATGAATATACAAAGACGGGACGTGGAGTGTGTAAATATTTTTCCTTAAATAAAACTAGACTAGCAGCCGCTGACGTTGCGACCAAAATATTAAGATTCAAAGTTAAACTTTCAAGGTATGGCTGTGATTTTATGACCGCAATTATTAAATATTTATTCATGAATCAATGAACTTTAGGCGCCTTCCTAGACTTGGGTTTAGGTGGTTGAAAACTTACCAACTGATTTAATCGCTTGTCGCAGAAGCACATCCGATTGGCTTTTATCCAAGGAATCGATTTCACGGCACGACTTGTACAGGCCTGATATCATGGATTCAGCTGAGTATGACTGACTGGATGCTGGCAGCATTGAAATGAATCGGTTTAGATCTCTAAGTTCTGGAAAAATAAAGGCAATACTTGAATGTTTGATGTTTATGGTGGGTATAGAATTTTATATTTAAAAAATATAGCTTGAACAGGTATCATAAATTACTACTAAGAACCGGTAATTAAGCCAGCTTAATGATTTATGCTGATACTAAAATTTCAATCATTATAAGGATAACATTTAGAGGCTTTAGAAAGAACCTTATGGGTTACTGGTTAACCATAGTGCGTGTTAAATACTAGGTGAATGTTTTTACAATTTTATGGGCAGCAAATATGTTCAGAAGCAACACTTTATAATATCATGAGGGTTTCGAAAACTGTAGGCTTTATCAAACTGACAAGACTCCGAGTCTTGTGAGTTCCACTTCCGAGAATCTAGAGATTCTGTCGGCTTCACTATTTTTGCAATATCCGTATCAGTCCGTTTCGATGTCAGGAAAGCAAAAACTGAATCTCAATAATCCTGGATTTTGATATCGATACGCAGGTATGTGAATTTTACAAAGCCATGTCAAGTTTGTTATTACCTACGAAGTTCGTTCATCTGTGTAGCATGTAGTTCGAGACGAAAACATTTTCACAGAAACATTTTTTTTAAGAAAAGGACTAGGAAGCATTAAAATGGAGGAGGTAAAGATGGGTCTGGCTGTTAACGAGGACAAATGAAGATGGGTCTTGTTGTTAACGGAGACAAAACGAAATAGAGGCTGATATTGAATAAGGCCTCTAAATATAGGTGACTCGGTCAAGACGTCAGATGCCCGAATATAACTTTAAAGTATAAAAACATTTTGTCTAACTTAGGCTCCCGCTCCACTGTAGCCTTTAAAAATGGCATAGATTTAGGTACAGAAAGCCATATTTCGTAGACCACAATCTTTCAAGTCGTACTTATGTTTCGTTTCGTAAAAAATATCTCATCGTTTCAGTTCTTTTCGCATCTTTTATTCGTTAACGAAAAATAGTTGGCGCGATGGAATCGCACCATTTTAGGCAGCAAAAAGTTGCGCACAGGTTCAGCCACAGCATATAACAATAACCCTCAATTTAAATTTACCTTCATAATCGTTGAAAGTTTGAAAGTCCCATTCTCCCTTTTTGATCACAAAAAAGTCGCCTTCCTCGTACTCTTTGCGGAAATTACCACATGCCCATTGGTAAGTGTCTCGACATGGTTTATGTGACGTATTCGACCAAAGTAATATCTAAAAAAAAGAAGAAGTTATTACGAACATTTGCTTTTGACGTCTATTGAACTGACTTACCTGCTGACTTGCGACAACACACTCCTTGTCCAGGCATAGTTCCGCTTTCAAATAGAACGGCACCTCCGGCCAAAAGGCTATCATTAAAATAATTACAACTAAAAGTAAGGCACACAAGCTGGCTGTCAAAATGTACAAAATCCGACGCTTTCGAGGTAGCTGCATTAGAGCATCTATCGATAATCGACCTGAAAATAAAACAGAAAATCTGTCAAATTGGTACGCCAATGAAATAAGTCACAATCATAAAAGGAAGTCTTTTTTTGCAATCTAAAAATATTTCGCAACATTCATCATAAGTCTGCAGCTAACTGCACAATAACTAAACAAGGTTTCAAAGATAGTTATCTGAATGATGACGGTGTCGGTGTCGGTGTCGCTTCGCCTCGCCATCGCATCGCTTCGGTAAAGAATGTCATCGATGTAAGATTAATGTCTCTTTTGATTCACGCATTCCTTGCTTTTGTGGAGTTGGTTTTGTGTAACTAATGACATACATTGTCTCATAACCGAATTTATACGGTTTGGTTTTTAAATCGACACAGTTTTGTTTGGTTTCTTTGTTTTTTATAAAATGAAATATAGTAACTCATTAATTATTTAAACAGGCTGGTGAATTATATATTGGGAATTGAATAATGAGGGCTAATTGAGTCATTCTTAGAGGGCCCTTAGACGAATTCCATTTCAAGAAGGTGCCAGAGGTATTTATGGACATCGCTTATTTTGATGTCGGATTTCGTTGAGTGTGAAACAGTGACATGGTTACCACTTTTTTTTATGTTAAGCGCTTACAACAAAAAATTTTTTTTGAAAAATAACACCACGTCAACAATTGCATTGGGATGAAGCAACAATAATTTTTTAATGTTCAGCTTAAGTAGCTATATTTATTATGAGTTCCAATCGCTAATTTTCTGTGTAAGAAAAATTGATTTTAAATACTGTGTATAAATATAAAAATAAAAATGTTAAAATGTTATTTACATCAATCTGCACTGGAGATCATCTCTGTAACAGCCCTGGCGGAATGCAACTTATCTGTTTGAGTTTACCAGAAATGTAATGTCGACCCTAGTAGTAAGATTCAAGACGAAATTTATGTCAAAACTACTTAAAGAACGGCGAATATGAGATGTGGTAAATGGATCTACCAATAGGCCTTGCTGCAAAATGTATTAGCGCCGGCATTAAGCGCAGAATAAATCACTGTTCTTACAAGCTACCAAGGCTTTTGGGCGGCGAAGCTCATAACCAGGCATTGCAAAGGAACCTTTAGCATTTCCGTCCAGCAATACGGCCCAGAAGCACTCAGTGGCTTTGAGTTAAAAATGATTCTTGTGATCTTCGTTGGCCGTTGCCGGTTAGGCATTTGTTATACAAACCGAAAGCATATCGACACTTCTTTACCTTCTTGTTGTCGTTATACTGCTGTGGATTTTCGCAGAGACATCGTGTAAGGATCACTAGCACATTGGAGGCATTGACACAAAAAAATTGACATAAGTATGTCTACACGCAAGTGAGTCATTAAAGTTTAACGAAACAAACACCAATACCATCTATAGACTGACTGCGTCAATTTCATTGTCCATCAATCAAAATGGTGTTGACTCAAAAATGTCGCAAATTTAAATTTAAATAAAAAAAAATGTTGATAGCTTAAAATATTTAGATATCTTACCTTTACGTGTTTTACCGGATTCCGGATCTGTTGAATCATCATCGGTTTTTGTTTTATCTCTAGTGAGTGGCAATGTTTCGCTTCCATCTAGTTTTTGATTATATTTTTCATTATCACCGTTTTTAACCCGGTCGACGACATCGTGTTCCTGTTTGGCCGCCATTTTTTATTTTTTGGGTTCTTATTCGAATTGGTGGTGAATGCTTAAATGAAGTTCAATAAAGTATGCTGTCCGCAGCAGTAGGTTTATGTTCATCACAGATTTGTATGCTCGCGGATAGTTTTCAGATGCATTACGATAGCTGGAATGGTAAGGAAATATTTTTGTCTTATTTATTGAGGAAGGAAAAGGGAAATTATTGTAAAGGAAGATAGGTATATTTTAATGTATTTTTCGCTAAAATGGGTAATGCAACAAACTATGAAATAATGGTAAACTCTCAATATAGCTATATTCCAGAAGGAGCGACAGAAAACTATAGTGGCTGCATACATCATGATGTCCAGAGAAATGCAGCCATGTGGTAACTGGTAACTGTGCTTCACATATCCGCAGCAGCAGAACCAATTACGTGTCAGGGAGGTGACAGTCAGTTATACCCAGTAAAAGACTTTAGCAATTCTGTGATTATTTTGGATGAGGTCCAGCTCAAAAATGAAGACGTCATTTCGTTGCTATAAATCAACATTAAAACTCAGGACCAAAGTAAGGCCGAAAAGTAAAATGTTTTCATCGTTTTTTCTGATATGGGAAAAATGAGTAAGGACGCAAGTCTTTAACATTAGGAAACATGTAGAGATCACAGTAACTCTGGAATATCTTTCGCAACACGTGACTTAAAGCTGAATATAAATTCCGTGATGTAACATTAACTTTAAAAAATATAAAGTTTGCGGAGCAGGACTATAATGGAACATAGGTCAAGCTTCTTACATTAGTAAGAGCAAACAATCCCATTAATTATAGAACACAACGTCGTTCAAGTGGCTTCGCAGTAGCGCATTCTGTTACTCCAATTTTCCAAGACCAACAAAATGGTTTCGGGGTGTAGCTCACGGATTGCTTGGATGATATTGGCCTTAAGTGCTTGAATCGTTTCCGGATTGTTAGCATAACATCGATTCTACACAGTTCCCCACAAAAAAAAAGTCCAAAGCGGTCAGATCCGCAGCTCCGAGGCGGCCAACTAACACCTCCAAGATGGCTAATAACACGATTTGGGAATTTGGTGCGCAAAAGATCGATTGTGGCATGGACTGTGTGGCATGGCGCGCCATCATGCATGAGCCAGAGGTCGTCCAAATCCATTTCAGTAAAAAAAAGTCGGTTAACATGTCTCTGTAACGCCCGCCGTTGACCAAAACCTTGTTCCCAGCCTCATTTTCGAAGAAAAATAGTCCAATGATGTCACCTCTCACACCCCGCTCCAAACTGTCACTCCTGTAGATGCATTGACTCCTCGACAATAACGACGATGGAAACCATGCGTGCTGTCCACTAGCATATCAGTCTTACGAACTTTTTGCACAAACTTGCGTACAGCAGGCGCGTTGGGTGCTTTATTTTAGCCAAAACTTATTTTCAAAAAGGCACTTTTGGGCTACACATCACAGCTACAATATTGCCCGACATTGTTCAAGCGTAAAGCGACTCATTTCGTCCCGCGGAGGTATGATACTGACTTTCAGTCAAGATTTCGAGCGGAAAATAGCTGTCAGTGTCAAAAGAAACTATGATTTAAAAAAAAAACACTAGATGGCACACCCTTTATATGGATAAGACTTTTCACAAGAGGTCAGAAACCCCTCTTATTATGGGATCTCTAAGTAGATATTCCTCTTTCTTATATTACTTAACCTTGACTTTAGTAAGGACTGATGTTAAAAACAGTAATATCAGGAAAAAACGATTTTGCCAAAAGCACTTCAAAGTAATGGGCGTGGCAAAAAGTGGCATATCCTATGGCATTGTTCAAGCGGTAAAAAATATTTTACAAAAGTTTTCATCGAAATCTATTGAGTGGTTTTTACTTTAAGCGTGGATACACATAAAACCCTCCCCGGATATATTTATTTTGAAAATTTTGCAAAATTTGTTATTACGACACGTTTCAGTGGCTCTGTGGTTAATGTGCCGGACTGCTGAGAAAGGGATCGCAGGTTCAATCCCCGGCATGTAATGGTTTTTCGCACTGCACCGACTTATACAAATTAAAGTTAGGAGCAACAGGAAGATATTATTAACTTTCAAATGTGTTCTTACAAATCTTTTTGTTACTCAGCTTCCACATTTTTGGAATATAAATGAGTAGCTATCATAAGAGAGAGACCCATAGTTGGAGAAGAGTTTTTAAAATTTCAACTAAAAAAGAAAACAATATAAGCGACTTAACAAGTTAAAGGGAAATATCTTTGCCATCGGCACACCCCTATACAAACACTTCGAATTATTTCCTATAATGCAAGCACATGTTTATTTATAACATCCGTAAAAACCCTATGGCCAAATGGAGCGGAAAAATAAATGACCTTGGTAAGTAAATACTACGACGGGAATCAGGTTTAACCCACCACTAATATTGGTTATTTTCCCCCCAACAGATATTAGAAGTTCCCTCCAATTTCCATTTATATCTTGAAAGATATCGCAATTACGCTGCGCTACGCATAGTTTATTCCACACCGTTTATGATTGAAGTAGGTTCATTATTATCAAATCTTACAAATCCATTGGCTGCCTTGACTTACAAACGATTCCGTAATCTCATTGCCTGGATTATAAGAATTTAACAAAACACGAAAATCGAATTTATCTAATCTCTACCCTTTGATAAGGCACAAATTACTTAAGCCGGTTAATATTCATTTTCCCAAAATGTCGCTTGATTTGACTTTCTAGAATATTTCGCCACCATTCTTAGCCAATTTACACGGTAAATCAGACTGATTGTAACGTTATCTTAAGTAAATACTTCTTATAAATAATATTGTTTCGCAAGTGCTTTTAAAACAAAACAACCAAAAACAGTTTCAAAAGGGACAGCGTCATTTCCATTTCATTTCGAAAAGCAAATATTCTGTCTCCGTCCGTAGTCAGTTTCAGTTTTTTTTTAATTCAAAATCATTGCGAGTAACAGAAGAGTCTTCGTTCAGGCATTTTCGTCAGTGAAAAAGTACCCCAATGCGAGAGTGCACTTGGGGAATCTATAAATTTATGCTCTGTGGCTTCTTTATTAAGATGCGAAATGGCATGAGAAGAGCACGATGTGCATATATCCAGATCCACCTCTGTGTGTGGTGCGCAATTGCCTCCAATTGTAGCAATTTAAAATCGAGCTTAAATAGTTGAACCGTGATCCATGCGCATATATATCTCACCGTCATGTCATGTGGTGGGCTTATTTCCATGATATTACATTATCTAAAGAACGCTTGGAGTGCGAAAATTTTGCACACAAATTTACGAAACAATTTATTTATAGGTTGGGAGAATTTCGTCTTTCGGGCTTTGAGTAAAATTTTTGGTCGGTATCTGTAGTGTGCACTTTCTTTCGTCTCAATTTAGTCAAATTTAGATCAATTGTTCGAAGGTTAGGCAGTAAGATGTTGACTTTAGCTTCACGCTGTTGTTAGTGGTGGCGTTCCGCGGAATATATCTACTCGGGTTATTTGGGTTCAAAATGTGTACGCAAGCGGACAGTTTCTCCATGGTTAAGTTGGAGGCATATTTTTGTGACCTTCACTGCAACGGCAGTCATGTCGATTACTAGCCATTGACTAACGCCCGCGAAGGGATATTTTACCGAATACCTGAGAGGAAAAGCTGCCAAGGATAAGACAACTTTCAATACAAGACCCCGAAGATAATTAATTTAACCCCTTTAATTCAGCAGATGATGCTTTGGGATAAACAGCAGTTGCACCGAAGTCGTAGTCATAGTAGGTATACCTATTTCCATTTTTAACATCTTTTGATAGATAAGCGACTGTTTAGCGCACAGAATGTGAATTAACAAAACTTTGCAAGCGACACTTAGACAGAGAGGCCGCCACCAACTCTATAAGCCTACGAGTGCGAAGACACACACCTACGAATGACATTTGCAGCCATTTCCATTGTTTCATCCAATTTGTTTTGTTATTTAAAATGGAAGTTCCAGCATTGGCAACGCAAAGACAAACAATTTATTAACACATCAAGCTACCAACTTTCAAGACCATTGGCTTTTTTCAAAAACAAAAGCTAAAATACCACCTCCCTTCGCCGGCAAATAATAAATCAGTTCTCCTAACCTTAGACATCGCAAACATCCCACAATAAAATATAAAAAAAACTCCCAAAATATGCTAAACTTGCGCGAATCTCTTATTTTGGAATATGCTGGTGGATTCCAGTTAATTAACTGCCATTAAAAATTTTAATATAATGCAGCCATTAATGGTAATTTAAGGGTATAAGCCGATGATGCCCAATCGAAGTTAAAATCTATTCACATTCCGTGTGTCAACGATGGCTGAAGTACGTCTTCTGTTAACGATTTAAATGACCCAAATACCGGGTTAACGTAGAATAATTCATTTTTTCTCGACCGCGGTCACTTTGTGGGAATTTTGCATTGATGTGACCCTCAAATATTGTCAGTATATACATTAAATCAATTCCAATAGAGATATGACACTTTTGCTTCTAAGGTTAAAAATGCTTTATTTGAATATTCAAATTAGATCAATTGCGAAAGTCTTTACCGGAATACGCAAGGTTGCGTTGGGTCAGTTTTATTTTTAACTTTTATACTGACTTGTTTGCATTAACACAAAACAAAACGGAGTAAGTTAAAAAAACACGCAAAGTTCGCATCAGTTCAAATGTCGCAACTTGTTCGACTGTGCGAGTGGGGATGCAGCATACTCATAAATCTTGTGCTGTGTTACCACAGAAGGAAGGAGGTGGATATTGGCAATAAACATTTTTAGTTTCGACTCAAAATTTTCGTAGTTCACTGGCTATATTTTTTATACAAATTTTGCAATTGTGAGCTTTATTGGTAAATTTAAAGTCGAGACTAAAACTGTTTATTGTTAATACTGCATTTACACAATCACGCACGCGCATTTTTGCACGAGACGGGACAGAGAGATCCGCTTGTCCACATAGTCAATGCTAATGAAGGCGTAAGAATGAGATTAAGTATTTAGTATTTAGCATCCCTTTAATCTTCCTCGTTAGGAATGTGTAATCGTGTAAATGCGGCATAAGGCCCAATGCCACCAATACCCTAACCAGAGACCTCCTTAATTTTACATTTGCTGCAGGTAGAGTCGATTCCATTGCAAGTAAATATTTGACAAAGTGTGACCAATCTACTGTCATACAGGGGCCTTGGCCTAATAGTCATTTTTAACCTACTCACTAAATATTTTTTCGGTCACAATGAGTAATTTTATATGGAAAATCTCGCCATTGTGAGATCGTAAAATCTAGTCTGGACAAGTTATTAACCGGTTGTTGGCGATACGATTTGGTTACTTAAAACAGCAGTCATAAAATTTTACCCGTCTTCTAAGACCCTACCATTAAGCTTACATAAAGCATTGCAGCTTTCCATATAGATATAGTCCTAGTTATTACAACGAATAATTATTAATAAGAAATAAATAAATTAACGAAAATGAACGTATGTACATACTTGAAAATATTTGACCAAGCTAAGTGAGGAGATCCCGCGTCGCTCAGAGCGGGAGAGAGAAGAAATTTGACTAAAAAGACCAACAAAAAAAAAGTACCTATGGGTGGATTTGCCGTCAAAAACCAATCTTCTTGACATTTGCTTTCCTTCAAAAGTTTTTGCTGTTGAACTCAAACATGCAAACTCATAGGGGAAGGTGGCCCAAAATGGCGAAAGTGAATTTCAGTTTAAAGCCTGAGGTATCGATCAATTTGCTTTGGATGTGTCATTTAAGCCCATCTTCCCCTACGTGTGGTAAACTCCCTGCAATGGTCAGACGTTTGTGTCAGAAATAATGGCACTAAGAAGGAAATTGGAAATGCGACAAATTCAACCCACTTTGTAGCTACTTTAGTATCACCTAACTCATAGAGAGCAATGGTCCACAAATAGTCAATTCCACAAACTCAATGAGCTAGCTGCGGTTCCTATAAGGAGCATTTAATGGCGACATAGAGCCGAAACCATATAGTTCCGTCAGTATTTTCAATCCGATTACTTACTTTAAATGAAGGCTTTCCTGGTCTGCTTCTTTCCCGGCTCCAACTTCCGATGCCTTTTTTGTAACAAAAATAAATAAAAACTGCTCTCAAAAGAAACCCAATAGTTAGATGACAAGAAACTTCGGGATAAGCGCATAGCGCACTGGTTAGAAACTTAGAGGACAGTGGTGGAGAACATTTACTTAAAATAGTAACCACAGTCAAAACAGTCCCCTCTACAGGACAAGAAAAAAAATACCGAATACCAATTTCTCAATTTCTTAAAAATCCAGCCAAATCAAAACGGTGCTCATTGTCCATGTTCATGGCCGATCATACACAAGTTAAGAAGGCCCCTTACATTTTTTAGACAAAATATCTATTAACCGACTTATCAGAACCATTCTTAGATACGAATTTTATTAAGGTGAAACAAGTACTCGTATTTACTAATTTTGTTAGGACATGAGTAAGTCTACTCATCAGTCGGAATAGATGTATGATTAGTCAAATCTATTAGATTAGTCTGATAAAGCTGAACATTTAATAAAACAAAAATACGTTTATCAGTCATTTGTTAAACGAGTGTGGAGAATGTTTTTCGTGTGATGGTTTTTATCTCATAATAATTTTTAGATCTACGACTTAGTATCGGCCGAGCGTAGAGGTAATCTAGATCTTTGTACGAGGTGGGTACTTGTAGGGAAAATTACCACCAATCATGTCGTGCGAATGTCAACCTGGTACCACTTTCATCGTAATCGTAACAATGCATTAGCGGTATTTAACATTATTTTCGTTATTGTTCTTCCGGGGCATAATATTTAAATGGAGGTTTCGCGCAATTTTGCCAACGAATTTATACCAAAGTTCATTGAATCTGCTAATGACAGATGGTACGGAGAGGGAGGCAGGTGTTATAATGCTGAAAATTATCAACCTTTTTAACCGCTTGAAAATGTAGACAATATTTTTGATATGAGCTATTTAAACGGAACATTTGTAGTACATTTCCTATCCCAAATGTGGCAACCAATTTCATAAGTGTATTTAGAACACGTTCACGAACCCTTTCTTTAAACGCCGTTTACTACTTCAGGGCTTCCCTCCTAGAATATAATTGTCAGAAGCTAAATGTTTGCAAATGAAAGACACATTTAAACAACTTTTTAATTTCTATAGAAAAATTAACTATTTTAGAAAAGTTTCAACCGAAAAGATACAGAGAAGAAATTACATAATTTGAAATAGATGGCGCAACAGGTTCCTATGCATAGCTTCTTACAATCATTTCTTTGTCTGAGTTTCAATTTGTGGGACGAATTAAAGTGGCTTAGAAGAACTTGCATCGACACAAAAGTGACAAACTCATAAATTTGTGTTCATTAGGAAGTTCCACTGAGAATCCCCTGTGATACATATTTCAGACAAAATGAACGACATGACGGCAAATATTGAAAACGAATTCATTAAAACCAAGAAGGCAAGAGAAATTAATGCGAATAACTAGACACATTTGAAAATTTTGAACCTCCTACGTCTGACTTATAAGTAAATAAAATGGCGTCACTGAATTGTTTGTGATGGCTACTTGACAAAGAGACTTGCCAGGTCGTGTGATTTAAATGAAAATACGGATCTTCCACGATGTTGCCTGTATTTAAAAATAGCAAGTACTGTGTTCCAACCTTAGTTTTATTCTTGCGTTTTCAGCTTAACTTAATTTATTTACTGTACGATATTAGGTATAACCAAAGAACATCGCGTGACATCTTTTGCTCCACCTTGAATTACGATGTAGGTTTAAAAAAACCTATCGACAACTTTAGGGAGACGTCAAAAATTCCGTCTGACTATCTACTGACAGAAGACTAAACCTTTCTTAAAACTACCTCAAACGAGAATGTTCCACTTTAGGTCATTATAAAAAACCTCCATATCTTTATTATTAGCACCGATAGGTTTAGGTACCTATATTTGTTCGTATCAAAAAAAAAAAATATATTTTCGAAGTGTATTTGCAGATCGTAAATAGCCACCCTATCAGCGGACACTTAAAACTATTGTTAGGTATAATCTATCACATGTAGCTGTGCAATGTTGCTGTGGAATGATTTCCTTTCATGTACTCGTACTAATCCTCAATCTTGAACGGACCATTGTTTTCTAATAGCGTCAAAAAATAAACTCGGCGGCGGCGAAAGAAACTATTGTTTCCATAAACCTTATATCAGCACAAATATTGCTTTGTGGGGTATCCAGTTACATTGTAGACATAAATTCAGATTTCAATCGTCAACAGTCGTCAAAAAAATGCCATAGCGTCATAAAAAGTGTTCGTAACAAAAATAGAACACAACAAACAGCACGTTTGCTTAAAATGCGATGTTTTAAGAACAGAAATGCACAACGTTCAGATGTGACTTCCTGATAACTGTTCTCGTTTTTAAAACTGCGTCTTTCACGTCAAAGGAAATAGGTCTCTGGAATAATTAAGAGGGGAATATTTATCTATTCCGAAGGCACCCACATGATCTTTGCCACCTCTAGACATTGCACCTATCTGCCCACTGTGGCTGAATATTGCCTGTCATATAAATAAGATACAGCAGTGTCATTTATGTAAGGTTTTCTCGAACAGACCGGATTGTTTAAAGTCCAATTTAAGGTCCCAGCTAAAAAGCAAATCTTAATAACATTTAGCAACACAAATAAGTACGCAATTTTGCCACTGATTGATGATGATCAGAATGTCATCGTAAGTCTCTGTTTATTTATTTCTTGGTTCAATCAATCTGAGACAAATATCCGCGGGAAAATACAAATGTAATACAACACTACACATGCATATAGAGAGAATTCTACACGCCGAGCCAGAGAAACGGCATTGAGATCGGTCAAAGAAATGTTATGTTCCTTCCAGACTGCCCGTTTATTAATGAGTTCACAATGGATGTAGGTTGAATCGCATCTAATTTCATCCACTGAATGAGTCGTTCCTGGCCCAACAAAGGCAAAAACTATCAGAACAAGAGGGCACGTATATACATAAATATTTATTTTTTTACACAGTTACAGGTCATTTGCATCGAAAGCAGTGATCTTATTTGAAGAGGCTGCAGAGAAGTGTTATATTTCTCCACTTGTTTTATTTGAGACGCGTCTTTTTCCAGTTATTCATGAAGTTGACACTTTTTTTATTCTAATTGTCTTTGACATAAAAATCGTCATCTTCGATGTTTACACATGTCTTGCTCAACTTATTGCGCGTAATAAACATTCAAACAAGAATAAAACAACAAAATTAAACATTTAGTGCTTGTACGATATTTTTTTAAGTAGCCCGTATGGTGGCCTTTTTTTCAACAGTAGCTGGTGTTGGAAGCGCGATTAAGCAACAGGTATACCATATAAAATAGAGTAAACAAACAGCACTCAATTGAGTCATAAAAGATTCATATAATGTATCTGCTTCTGTTAGGCGGATTAAGTGGAATAAAATACTTTTTAACGAGTAGGTGTCTTGTTTCATAGCGAATTTTTCTATAAAACAAAAGAATGCTTTGAATTAATTTATGCCTGACGCCGTGACGCAAACCAAAAAGAAATATAAAAAAAAAAACCTCTTTACAGGAAAGCTACTCAATCATTTAAGTTCCAACGATTAGCAAAAGATAGTGTGTGGAACAATAGGAGATGTCATTTTGAAATTAATCTTATAACCTTCTAGAAGTCGAACACATTATCCCGCAATGATAACAGAATTGAAACTCAATTAGCAGAAACTTATAAATCAAACAGCTTTTGCATATACTTATACAACGATTGATTTATGGTAATTGAGTGTTGAGGCAAATCGTCTGACATTTAACTGGCTTCCAGACACAGAATTAAGAATTGAAAATGAAGCCTTCTCAGTTTGGTTGAGTGGGGATTTAGGCTTACTTTAGGTTATCAAAACGTAGAATCGTATATATTCCTGTTTAGAGCTGTCGAAAGTGCAAACGCTTAACCTAAGTGGTTTTTTTTAAGTCTTTGATTTTGATTTTTAGTGGTTAGCGTAAATGATCTTTGAAAAACTCAAATTTCTAACGATTGTTGTTTATAAAAAAAAGTCTTCCGACTTGAATCAGTATTTTCAATTAGATCGTAGGTAATTAAATTCCGAACAAAATAAAATACAGTCAGGTCCGGACAATTTCACCACTCAAAAAATACTTTACAAATGGGACGATTCAGCGTTTGAATACAGGCAAAATATCCCAACCACCGCAAAATGTTTGTCCTGTCATTTGCTCATGTTTTATGAAAATGTCAATCAATCCATGTTTTGAGGTTGTAAAATGGGTATAGGGTTACTCAAATATTGCCTTAAGTGTTTAAGTAGTAATTCTAATTCTAACCTCTGATGAAACGACAGGTTGAAGTGCAAATTCGTATGGGTCGTTAGGCAAGTTGTACTCTGAAATTGAATTTTTGATCGTTTTCTCGTGGCGCAGGAATTCTGCTATTAAACGTAAAAGCGGCAGGTTGTTGTGAATGACACACGGGAGAGCATTGAAAAGGCGAAAAACTTCAACTGGGGAACAGAAATAGCGGGTAATGCGCGTGTTGTGAAACTTAATCAGGTGGAACGATCAATGAGTGGTAATAGGTGACAATATACACGCATCTTCTACAGACCCGAGCATAGACACAAAGAGTCGTGGCTGACTTCATTTGTTATTTTAATGTTTATATAGCTTGTTGAAGTAAAAGTGTGAATATCTTGTAAAAATCAAAATAGGGAGTATTAAAAAAAATAAAAACTGTTGTTCTTTGTTTTTAAATTCGTGTGGTTCTGATCTAGGGTGAGCTTCCTCACTTTACTAATCGTTAGTACCCATGATTATGTTTATTATTTTTTAGTTATTTTCGTAAGATTATTGAACAAATTGTATAAAAGTAATATTACAGTCAAATTATAAAGTTTCACATTTTTACAAGACCATGAAATCGTTAAACTACTAAGGACCTGATTCAACTACAAAAAAAAATCAGTGAGATGCGTTTGTTTTTATTGTGCAACAGTTGAAGCTTTATCAATCTATCAAGTTTCCATCGTAAGGAAATAAATAATTTGTAACAAATATAATACTATTTTCACATCCGGTGAAGGTAATGTCCGCCTAAGAAACCGTCTAAAATGCTTGGTTAGAAAAATGCGTCCGCCTTAGATAGCAGTCCGCAATCGGAGATTTCCCTATAACTAAAACCGAAGTTTTTGCCAACAAGTTTGTAGTTGGTCTCCTAAAACAGCACATCAAAGTAATTTCCAACTGTTTCCGCACTGACTTAAGCAATGGCAACCCTGCAAATGTATTAATATGAAAAAAATCAACGGCAAATCTCGTTTTGTAGGCTCTCCAAGTGGATAGTGTCAATAATTATTTAATAAACAAAGACAATGTTGACATATTTCAACTGCGACGATTTATTTTAATATCTTCCAGACAGACAAAATTGATAGTGAAAAGTCTTGCAAGTGACATATTAAATGCTGTCAAACATCCTCACCCAACGTGTCACCTTTTCAATAAGCGCACTTCAAGTGAAAATGTCAATTAGCTAAATGACATAAAAAGTGTTAAGAACTTGATAGATCTATTTTGATAACCAATCGAATTGCTGACAAATGTTTTTACAGTTTGGATCTACTTTTGGCGCATTAACCTAATTGATTGCTCAATTGCATAGCGATGCTTCTGGGGCTAGTACGATTATGTAAAGGTAACCAAAAATACATTTGGAACATATTTTTGGTGTTCTACATTGATTGTAACTTTATTGGCAATGGGTCTTACTAAAATATATAATAATTTTAAACCTTCACACTAAATATTTTTTAGGTCACAATATGCATTTTTGTATGGAAAATATCACCATTGGGAGTTCGAAAAAAATAGCCGGGACACTAAAAATGATTATTAGTATCGCGGAATATGTTTTCTACAACACGTAACATCTAAGATCTGACACAGAAATGACGTCTTATCATGAGTGAATTTCGAAAGATTAAAACTAATGTACCTTATCAGAACTAAAGTATGGGTATGTGTGTCGAGTGATTTTACAATTCCTCTTCCATAGAAAGAACATAGACTAATTGATTGCAGAGTTTCCCCCTACCGCTTCTAGATCATTAAACGACTATGATGTAGATGTAGGTTAGGTACCAATCTACTCCTCTGATAACAACAAAAATCTACCTGACAGAATGTATTGTTCTACCGCACCCACACCTATATAATGTGTTCATATCGAATATGGTCCACATTTCTACAGTTTAGTTGTCATAATTACAACTAGGTACCTATGTTGTGAATTTATCTAGTACCCGCTAATTGCTTAGGGTACCTACCTGTTAGATAACGCAATTAACGTCTCTTTGAATACAGACATCAAATCGCAACCAATCGAATACCTCCCGGATTTACATGTGGTACAGATTTCGGAACAGAATCGTAACTTGGGATGACATAGGCCACATAGGGTGTCTACAACTATTTCAACAGAATGGAAGATGCAATTTATTACCTTTTTTCCTTCTCTCGCTCTAGAGTGTGTAGGTGTTTGTGTATCCAAATAAAAATGTCACACGTGTGAGTATGCTAAGTAATACCAACAGATACAGCGTCGCCTTATCGATTCGACGAAATTTTAAATAAACTTATCAAAATGTAGGTATGTACACTTGCTACGGTTGGTGTATTTTTATTTATTCAACAACCTGTTTCGTGCTATTCAAATGGCAGACGAAACACACGTTTCTCGTTTTGTAGAGATACGAGTTCGAGTATACGTGTATCTGAAGCAAATTCAGACTAATTCACCGCATATCACTACACTGTAGGTACGCTGCAAATACCGGCCGGCGCGGGTAGGTTCACCTCTGGTGTCCTCTTGTAACTTCAGTTGAAAAGCGATAGGATCAACGAAAAACGGTTGCGTTTACCGCGAATTGGATCAAGGTACACAAAATCTAGTACCACAGATGAGAATACCAGTCGCCGTGGACGTGGTAGGTACATAAACTCGCAGTCACTTGTAGAACCGGTTCCACAAAAAAAAAAAAAACAAGACTGAATAAATCTTTATATAGGTTCACAAAACGTTGGTTTAGGATTTCACTTTGCAGAATAGGACCTACAAAATAAATGTGTCCTTGAGGGCGAGAATTTGGAAATTTCAAACTACACAGATTATGCAACTACTGGGTTGTACTTAGGAGTGCATATGAGATAAGATTTTAGTGCACATGAATTTAATTATTAAAAGAAACCGTCAAACAGGTTGCACGCATAAATACGCGATAGAACGTTAGATTGACCAAAAACACGAAACGATTTAAACAAGAGCTCAATACACACTGAGGAGAGAATATCGCTTGTGTTTGTGTTGTGCTGGTTTCTATAATGCAGTCTGTCAAAATCAGAACGTTCTCTTAAGTCGGCTTGCCATAGCCCCCGCAACCGCAATTACTGACGATCGTATATTGTTGAGTTCAGTATAATGTCTTGAAATATGATTGCCAAATCGACAGTTATTATTTTATACAGGTAAAAATCCCGTCTGTGATATTGTGTGAGACTTTTTTAACAAAAATATTCTAGGTTACTTATGAGTTGGATTGATGTGGATGTGATGTATGACCGGCAACGTAATTGGTAAAATAATATGTATATATTTTGCACTGACTTTATAAAAAATAGTGTATTCTAATTTCATTTTCCGTCGAGTGCATCTAAGAATCCCGGATGATAATTTCGATTGAAAGATGGTTGGAATTGTGATGAATTGATTACCGAAATAAGAACATCTAAATGTGAGCCATGCTTATAGCTATAGGAAAATTTATGTGGTTGAATTAAGCGAGCTCAGAGGCGATGAAATGCGATATAGGCAATACGGATGTATTTTGCTTCGTTAACACACATTAATCTTAGCTTTTTGAACACATGCTGATTGTATGACAAAATTTAGCTTTCATATACAAATTTCCAAATTTTGCATAACTTATCTTTTTTTTAAATTCAATAATATGGCAACTCTACCGACTGATTGAAGATGCAGTGGAATGTGATAGTGAAGTGTACAAAACAAAATGCGTGGTTATCTATCAGTTCCTTTTGAAGGTAGGTAATCAACTTTTTAAGAGAGTATAAAGTAGGTACCCGCAGACGAAAATTAAAAGGCTTAGTGTAGGGTAAATTATTGCTTATTTATTCATTGGGATATTATAAACATTGAGATTGATCCTCGAAGTATGCCTCAAAATATTGAAATGCAGATGCAATGTTTTTTTTTTAATTGAACTCGACAGCACCGATAGTAAATTAACAGTAACGGCCATATTATTCACTCCGGCTGTAAATCATGTTGAATTCAATTTTACATCCGAACATTTGAACTGAATTTTTTTAACCCGTCAATTTAAATCCATATCCATGATATTCACTCAAAAACAGGCATTGAACGCGATGTATTAAATATGCATTTAAACGCGGATATAACAGTTTAAATCGATTTTAACCCGTTTTAAACCAAGGTACCTAGTGTCAAAAACTACATTTGTTGTTTGTTGTTTTGTCTCATGATTTGATTTTTGTGTGTCTAGTTTCATTTTATATAAGTGCAGTATAATATAATATATGTATACTAATAACATATTATGTGCATTAATTATTAATACCTAAGCTGGTCTCCGGCGCGCAGTTTAAATTCAATTGGATTAAACGCCGTCAGGGTAACGACAGAATATTATGGATTGGGTTTAATTTTTAGGTTAGACCGTAACACAGTGTCGAGTGAGTATCTACGTGTCTGCATTTTAATTTTGTATTTCCGTCCACATTCCTACGATTTAAGTGGCAGCTATGGATCAATCAAGGGTCGAACTACCGCATCCGTGACTGAGCACACGAAATTGCTTGTAATTGACACAGTTGACATTTTTCAGAAATGACACTTGATCTTTGACTGAATCAATGAAAACATTCATCGCATTGAATTTAATGTTATTTTCCATTGGGGAAAGAAATCTATTTTTTTTTGATCTAAATCACTTTTCATGTTTCATTGGCAAAAAAATTCAATTTTTTTTTTTGATTCGGATCGCTTTTTGTAGATCCTGATTTTTTTTCAGATCTACACATGCTGCCACAAATACCAATATAATTTGAACAGCTGTTTTACGTCATTTTATGAAGTTTGTTTTCAAAATAAACGCGCAAAGTTTCGGGAAAACCAAAATAATGAAATACATAATTAGCTGGTCCAGGGTTCAATTTGGGAGGAATTATTATCTTCATCGTCCTTCTCATCATCTGAAGACAACTCGTCACCGAAAATCCGATATCCATAGTTGATTTTTCCAGAAACGAATGCCATTTAAACAGCTGATTTTGCTGTCAAATAAGAAATAACGCACTAATCCATTGTGTTCCAAAAGGGCTTTCGAAATTAAAAAAATTAAATGGGTTAAGAAAATAAACTGAAACAAGTTTCTACTCCCATAGGAAATATTTTCACTTATAAAGTTGTTCGCCGGAACTTGTGTTTGTTTCCATTTATTAAATGTATCCATAATGCCATACCTGTCATGATTTGGGATCACATTCAAGGACTCTATTTGCACTGACTTTATAAAACGAATATTTGAGAGGAATAGACTGCTCCTAAATGTCCCATTCCATTCATTTTGAAAGCTTGGTAAAAAGTTCATTTGTTATTTTCAATTCGTTTCAATCGATTCGTTAGTACTATAGTAGGTTTTGCTTCGCCTGAACCCCAGTACTCTTCTGTCAAAATTCGGTGTGGGAAATGTCATCAAACGATTTTCTGTCAGACGGTGAAGAAAATTTTTTCTGTAATCGTTGAATTGCTCCGCAGTGCTGTGAGATTTTATTTGTATTTTTTATGTAAATAAATTAAAAATAGTAGGTATCCAGCATTGTTTACAAGTTAAAGTGATACGATTTATCTCAACTACCTCTGACAATCAGATGATAGCACAATACTGCTATATAACTGTGCGACTGTGAAAAAAATGTGAAGTGTATCGGTTTTGTTGATGGTAGCTACAAAAAAGTAATCTCTTAGGTAAAGTTTGATTTGTTTTTATTTTAAAATCTTTTTAAAATTTCTTGGCTTTCCATTGACCTATTTATACCACCCACAACAAATATGTGCCACATCTTGTACTGGTATTACATACTTTTCTACACCTCTCGCCAATAGTGGAAACACTAAATTTCAATCAATGGGTATTTTGCCTGGGCGGATGTGTACAACATGTACACACCTCACAGTCGTCATAAATATAATTAAGTACCTACATCCGAATATGGAATGAAACTCTCACAATATCATTGTTTTGACGAAGACACTGTGGGCATAGAGTTTGTAAATTACCAGCCTTATTATGTGCATCGTTTCCTGTTACGTGTATTGATATTTTGTGTATTACTTCTTCTAACTGCAGCTGAAATTGGAAATATGCGCTTTAACCAACAAGAACTGATTACATTGGCCAGTAATCCATCAACCCAATTTGAAAAGGAAGGACTGCTCTTCATAACCGAACGTCAGGAGGGATTCTTCAGGCGTGCAGATGGTGAGTTGGCTTTTATTTTAGATTCGACTGTAAGGATACCTATGTGAGCCTACTAGTTTGCTCAAGGTCATGCGAGGATAAAAATTGTGCCTCCTCATCACTTCCAATAGTTAAATAATGACGAATTATACACACAAACATAACACAAATAACTGTCGTCATGGTTTTTATATCAAAGCAATTCTACGCAAGCCTGATATGATAAATAGATAAGTATTTCTTGAGTAGCTATTAGCACCAGGTGTTGCAACTGGTGGTTGATTTGATGACATAAAAGTTCGCTTTTTATTAAAAGCATTTTCACCCCAAGTGTATTTATAGAACTCTTTATTGGATAACGAGACAATCTCTGTGGCTTTATCAACCGAACAGATTGTTGCACAATTAATAGCTTCCGCGTAAGCATTGAGTATATATGCCATGCCTACTCTATCATCTTAATGGCAACCCAGAGTGAACTTCTAAAACTTTATTTAGCTCTGCCTAAATATTCCGTCTACGTCCACGTGCCCTGCTTCCATTTGGAGTTACCGGTTGTATTTTCAAAACTATTGAACTGTCGCCTTTTTGAAGTGTATGACCGACACTGATACTTCATTTTTTGACAGTTGTGCCTATTGGATCCTCTCCAATACACATGCATGTACACATGCTCTTCAGTTATATGATTTTGGCATTCATATGTTAACAACTTTTCTAACTTCATTGTCGAATGGTGATGTCTGCTCTTTTAGTTTTTCCGCATGGACCTTTGTTGTAGAAATGGGCAGCTACGGTTACTCAGTTGCAAAAAAGAAGCTGACTGGATGATTCGTATTATTTTTCCCTTCTATCCTAGAACACTTGCTTTCTTAATACTGACTGTGTGTTTCCATTTGTAGTTAAATTAAATTTACCATTAAAAGCAAATAATAAAAGAAACTTTTCGCTCAACAGGAATAGATTGATTCATCTGAGACCAGTATTTATGACGGAGGTATAGCTATACCTCCTATCAATTAAAAGGTTCGCTTCAACTGAGTTCCTCTCTGTATAATATCACTGATTTGTTAGTCTCTACATATATTCGCAACGCTTAACTGCACTTTACAACTTTGCTTCAGCACGTAATCTAGAAATCGTATCACGGTAGCAGTTTTGTGCTCCACACTTGAGCAACGTACTCATTATCTTAATATATATATATATGTGATTTGATTATAATAAACTTCTGCCAATGTAATCCGCTTCACTAAATTTGCTTTCTCGATCTACATCATCACCTATATTTGGTTATTGACTTTATGTTGACGTTGATGTGCTCTAATTAGTTTCTTTAAAAAAATAAAAAAACACTATTATTAACACTACGTAGATCGTATTGCGTTCAGTGAGCCCTTGGGTGTTTTTCATAGTTGACAGCTTTCTTCTTTTCGAATTTTCACGCGTCTGAAAGTCCGGTGGAATAGAATATAAGAAACGGGGAAAACTATTTTAAACTTAGTCCTCACTTCGTTCGAATTCCTTCATATATCGTAAAACGAATGCAGGCTTTGGGAATGTTAAAGGGGGAGGATAAACCACATGAGGCCATCGCAGAAAAGTGGAAAAGCCAGTCCTGTTGAACTTTGTTTCGTGGGCATCATCGGCAAAGTGAATAAGCGTCATTCGTTTTCGATTTTGCCCCGCAAAATGATTCAGTCGCGGTCATTATCTAACTAAGAGCCCTCAAGCCTCTCCGTAGAACGTCAACTTGTCCTCCCTTTCGATCTGCCGACACATAGCGACATAGCCCTATCATGGGTGCTTTTAAAGGTTATGGCTATTTTTACAATAAACCACCGGTCTCTAGTACCTCCATCAACCCACTGCACTATTGTACATCTCTGCTTAATCATTTTACTGCCTCTCACACATTTTCTGGTAACATGTTCTTATTTTCAGTGAATTCACCCCGTTGGTGCAAATTGCGAGGTAATCTTCTATTCTACCTCAAAGATCAGAATCGTACATCCATACCCGTCGGCGTTATTGTTCTCGAAAACTGCAGACCTTTAATACGAACGGATGAAAGGGAGCCTGACGGCTTTGCCTTCATTTTAGGTACATTCACAATTTCCCAATAATACGATCCGAAATGAAACTCTCTTCTTGAAATTTCAGAATTCGAAGGCAGCTATCCCCAACGAATTACAGCTCGAACCTCGCAGGATCGCCTCGACTGGGTAAAGTGCATACAACTGGCAAGTTACTCGTACCTCAATCGGCAAATAACATACTTAGCTGATCAAATAGCAGCGGCTACGATGGGCAATCGAATAGAAAGGGGAGCTCCCATTGCCCCGCCGCAGGAAGAAACCGCTACAAAGAAAGAAGAAGGTGATCTTATACAATTTTAATAACAAAACATTAAAACTTCAATATACTCGGTTCAGTTAGTTAGTTTTTAATAGAATTTGGAATGAATTTATTTTGGTAAAATTTGTTGCATTTGAATATGTGCTGTGGAAGGATGTGCTGTGTAAATATTTATTTAATTTTTTTCTAAACCTTTTTTGAATGTGTTCCTTAAGATAACAAAAACAAAAAAACAATAAAATTGTTAATAATTAATAAAAATAACCCTGAACTAACATGTTTTATTTTTCACGTGGCTCCGGTCGTGACAATCATTCGAATGTGTTTTTTTTTATTTATTTAAACTCCTTCCCAGACAGGTAGTTGTTTATTTCATTTGAAACCCCCTGAGGAACGTTCTTAAGATAATTTGAATTTATAACTCTTTGCAATGTTTGATATAACACATCTGATCAGGGATTGGAGACGGTTCTTCGATGTCTTCTTATTTGAGTGCATTTGAAGTATTTCCTAAAGGTGGTTGGTAGCTGTGTGTGCTCCCTGTTTGTTGTTATTTTAAATATTTACTACTTATTAACACATTTTGCATGCGCTCTAAAGCCTAATAGTTGTAGTTTCCTGTCTTTGTTGTCAAGCATGTGCACAATTTTCTGTCATCATCAACATTACCCCAGCTTTAAGGTTTGCCTAACATTAACAATAATAACAATTAAAAATCTACTGCAGAAACCGCAAAAGCATTTTCGCTCTGACTTGATGATCAGATGGGTACAGTCTTGTTAAGGAGGCAGAACCTATCCGTCAAGCACTATCCTATCTTGACAATCCCCCGCTTACGTGATCTTAGTGCTCAGATGAAATTTTTTCCTGGTCAGTCTGGAAGATGAGCTTTTATGTGTTAAAAATCTTACTAATTGCATGACCTTCCTACTGAAAAGGGGACTTTATGCCCCGATGCATAAGTAATTCTCTTTTCAATCGAAGGCTTGTTCAACTTGTGCCTATTTAGTGACTTGTTTGTGTAAGTAATTCGTTTATCACTGCCAATCTCACCATGTGATAAAACGACTGCTAGTAACCTAACTAAGTCCACTTCGCTCTGTCTTATGTATTTACTGTTTGCCGTTAACCTTATTTAATACAAAAAAAAACTGTCCCCCGTTGAATTTTTTGGAGGGAATCTACAAAATGCGTCGACATCGCCTTTGCAGACAAGAGTTGCACTACACAGATTTATGTTCGAGTCTCGATCATAACAGAAAAAACACAAACGTATTTATATCTTTCAAGATCCATTAACAGAGAGGTCTTTAATTCAGCCTTAAAAAATAATTTCGGATAGAATAGAATTTAGCTTGCGGATAGGGACCTATGAACATCTGCCACTGCGGTCATTGGAGTTTGGTCATCCATAATAATGTTAGAAGTTATGATTCGATTCGCTTTCTGATCGACTAGCAGGCCCAGACGTTTAAAGTGAGTCCACGAGCTAGAAATACATGAATGGGTGGTAAGTATCGTCCAAGATCTGCTCTGTTGAAGATATTTGAAGTCATAAACATTTTTCACTTCAAACCATAAAAAAGTTGGTGGTGCAACTTACTTTACGTAGACACCCTCATTTTTCTTTCTCAAACAGAATGACGAATATGCCAGCTTGAAGCCCGTTCTAAAAACATTTTGCTTAACATCACAAATTACGATTTATAAAGCCATAAGAGTTCTCTAATTCCAGCACTCCACGCATTTGTAAAATTATGTTTATGTTTGAATTTATTTCAAGGAATGCCAATAGGGTAGACTTTCAATAAAACTACGATACCACAATTACAAATTCAGACATTATCGTTCCAGATCTTCTGGAGATTCCAATCTGCGAGTCAGCCCTGTCCTGTGATAGTTTACCCAATGATGAAAATGGTCGCTTACCAAATCCGCTAATTGCTGTTCAAATTCGCAACGGTGTGGACTGCTGTTGGCGACAGTATGCCCGCACAGAGATTGTGGAACGCAACGCAAATCCCCAGTTCCTATGTACAGTGTGTTTCCGAGCGAGTGATTATTTGAATGCAGAATCCCTAATTCGATTTACTTTGTACGATGTGCGTGAGAGGATGTCCCAAACATCGGTACCAATTGGATTTGCAGAGATCAGCTTGGGAGTCATTCAGGTTAGTCTAAGAAATAAATGTTTTTATGCAATATTTATTGTTTGTGATACTAGGATGCAACGAGATTTCGAATTCCCTTAAAATCCGCCAACGGTGATGTTGGTTTCATTACAATCGCGTCATGGGCACCAGATCCAGAGGTACGCCCGCCAAGGTCACCAGCGAAAGTAGCCGATCTACAATCAAGAGGTTTGTAAGCGTATATCTATAAGAAGACTACCTATTCTTACGATGAACTCACAGGTCACAGAAGATCACAGTCGCTTCCATCAAAATTGGGTGTAAAACTCTTTGTTCCAGTTCAGGAAAAAATTTCAGAAGTGTTCGCCAATCCTCGTGTAAGTACATATTCGTATATTGAGAGATGAACTGTATTATGATTCCATGCGAATAGATTCATACGTACCGTTTGCATTCCGGACTTGGCGGAGATATTAGCGTTCAAGAGGTCCTCATGGAGAGCCGCTATTGCTTCATTATTCCGCAGCAACTATTGTGAGCATTGTGCATAATTCAAAGCTAGTTCGAACATTGAGGAATGTGCTTTCTTCCAGATCGATTTGGATAATGAGAGAGAAGGAGCTGTTGCAAGAAATATCCGGAATGGGTGAACTCGGTGGTGAGTGGAGGCGGCGACAAATCGAATTGCTAGACAAACATCTGAAACTGTTGAAAGACTACTCGCAAGCGAAGCAGATTTTGCAACAAACAATGAAAGAGGAAGGTAAGATAAGAGATGTGGGAAGTTAATTGCTTTTTTTTCTTCTAATTCTGTGACTTTCCAGGTCCTTTCTTTAAGCAGTCATCAGTTAAGACAGACGAGTCTCTTGAATTTATTCCGGTAAACCTACATTTGCAACGCATGTGGGCACACAATGACTCGCTTAATCGCACGGGCATGCTAGACATAATGACAGTTGGTGCATTTACTCGCCATGCCGGAAAGCAACGCACTGGAGGCTTAATAAAGTAAGTTCTGCCAAGCAGAGGCGTATCTCTAATGACTCGAAATTTGCTTTCAGGCTTTTACAGCAAATTAAAGATTCCCCATCGAAGTTCGACGACAATGAATGTAAAGTTCAAACCGCAAACGATGGTGTGCAAGCCATAAAGCAGTTACGAAAGGATATCGTTGAGATCATGTCCCAGTTGCTGTTTTTGGCTAAATCAAAAAATCCCAAAGGAATGATGCCGCTGTGCAATGAAATGATTACCAAGACAAAAACTCTTCTCAATATCTGGGAGCCCAGCCTGGTCGAGGAAGCCTTTTCGTTTATCGAACAACACCGGATAATCGAAGAACCCGACAATGTGTTGATGGTGAGTGGACTACGACTCCTTGGGTGAATGTGCTTATATAAAAATGTTTTGTGTTTCCCTAGCCAATGTCTCCATTCAAGAAGATCACTCAACAACTGAGTGCACTTGACCTGAAATCTCCCGAATTGGAAGACTTTGCCACACCAGTGGTCGCTCCCCCAGATCTGTGGCCAAAAACTCAACGAACACCAACACATTCTCGGCCATTTGGCTTAACGAACAACTTTCGGATGAAATCTCCTTCGATGACCGACATCAGTGCGATCTTCTCCATTCAGAAATCAATGAAAATCTATAGCGATCAGCTGTCGGCTAGTGAATCAGAAGAAGACGCCGCAGTAACGCATCAGTCGCTACCGGTTTCGGTGAATTTCGAAACAGATATGGACTTCCGTGATTCGCATTTCGACGACAGTCCCAATCGCGGGAGTTGTTTGGACGATATGCTAGTCGAACTGAATTCAGGTGCAGTTAATCCCATGGACTCGACTTTTACCTTCGGAGAGAATGACGGTGCACCTTCTACAACTATGGGACAGGGTGTTGGCTTTTTAGATACGAAAATGATGAGCTCCAGCCCATCGGCGAACTATTATCGTCCGACGGAGGAGCCAGAGCCATTGGATCTAACTCAGCTGAACATTGAAGCAAGCGTCATGTGCCTGGTGAGTAAAATTAAGTTTCTCTGCGGTCGTTGTGGCAGTCCAGCGATACGTCTTAGGCATCCCAAAAGCGTAGCGAACCGTGGAGTCTTTTCGAATACCACACCAGATGTGGTGGGGAGCCAAACAGATTGTCTACACGAAGCGACTGTGGTGGATGCAGAAGCGGGATGCTCAAGCAAGGATTTGAATTTGGAGTTGGCTCAACACGATGACAATCAGGGTGAGGTGCAATTGCGTACAAAAAAGGGCAACAAATTTACCGATGGTGAGACTCTATTACCGGGCGAGAGAACACTTTAAGAATTGCTTTTTTAGGTTTGGATCTATCAATGACCACAGACTGGGTATCGGAGCTCCGCCCTTCCATGCGAAAATTACGCCACGCGATGGATGGTTTACTGAAAACAGCCAGACTCATGCACTCTGTGCAAAGACTGCAACAGGACATGAAGCGGAATAGTGTCAATCTGGACATTATGTACCGCAGGGATGTGTGTTTCTCTCAGGCCGTAGGTTGAAATGCATATCTACTAGAAATGGGACTGACACTTATTTTGTTTGTTGCAGTTGACAGCTTTAGTGAGTGGACTGATGGCCAGACTATGGGGCACCAATATTACGGAGAATTTTATTAAGATTCTCACCGACTTGGGGCCACTGGTGTATTTCGAAGGCCTACTGTCGCTCTACGGCGGCGAAACGGATATGTGGGGTGACATGTCCATAGCAATTGAAGATCTTTTAACGGTTCGTTTTACCCTAGTCAGGAGCAATATACAGAGGTAGCATCATATGCATAATGCATTTTGATTTAAATAACATTTTTGCCCGAACAGAGATTCACTGTCAGTGCCAATGCCACGGGTGAGTGGTAGGCGCCATGCACTCAACGTATCGCTCCCAGTACCTGAGACAGTATACTCCATACTGCCAACGAGGGAAACGATTACGTTTATGGTGACACCAGTCTTCTTTAATATCGGCATCAACGAAAAGGCTACTCTAGCTGAAACGCTGGGCTACACTCGCGATCAGCATCGCTCGAATTGGGATAATTTCGAACGTATAAAACAATACCACATGCGTTTTCGAAAGTTGAACCTGACTGCTCCTGATACACCGAGTAAAACGGAGCAGGTTTTGCCTGCACAGACAGTGACCAATTTTTTGCTTCTAATGGAGGAGCAACTGCGGTCAAACGTATCGAAAAATATGAAAATTCTTCACTTGGCCGAGGATATTTGCCGGTCTGTGTCTGGCATTCGATTTACATCATGTAAAAGCGCCAAAGATCGCACCGGAATGGCTGTTACGCTGGAACAGTGTCGTGTTTTGGTGCAGGAGTTTCATTTGCCAGCGAAGAGTGTGCCCAATGTCTTAAGTACTATGCGATGGTAGGTTGAAAATTATTTTGGAAGCACTTAGTAAGCACTTTGACAATTAACTGTCAAGCGCGGTGTCCTTGCACCTAACATGTTTGACTGACAAACATTTAAGAGTATGTGGCACTTAATTGTGGGTACCTTCCAATCGTCCCAAAAATATTTTCTGCACAGCGAATGGTTGAAAGAAGCCTCAGTGGAGTGTTTGCAAATTGGGCTAGTTTTAGGCAGGCCTACCAATTTAAATATTTTTACCAGAACCTATTCTCTTCTCTATTGCAGTGATGGCACCCGCATGGATAACGTTATGAAGAACATAGGCAAACGAAAGTATGCATTTAATTTACCGCAGGTATATTCGCTACCTGCCATGTACCGGCCACCAGTCGGTTCATATGGCAAAGCAGAAACATAAGATGTTAACACAAGATCCATTTAAAGGAAATCATCGATCACACAGTTCCACATAAGTTTACCTGAAAAATAAAACAAAAATTAAATGTGGTTAGAATAAGGTTTTTTTTAGCACACGTAGGACGTAGATAGTTATAATAATTTACCTTAAAAGCGCCTTTGTTTACTGCGCAAAACTTGATTTAACCATTTGTTGCAATTACTTAACACCATTTACAAGTTAGCTTTTTTATATTGACCATTATTGATTCGTTGTTAACTTAATAATGCAATTAACATCACGTTACACAGGTGACATATATTTACAAACCTAATTTTAAGAATTTATTTAAAACAGGGTGCAAGGTAGGATGCACTTCTAACTGCTATCAGTGATCTTGTTTTGTAGCTTATACAGTTCTAATAGAACAACGGGTATTAATCATCATTTATGTGCCAAATATTTATACCAATTTGTTGAACATTAGTTTTATTTATTTTTTATTGTTGTTGTGGTTTCATAGTTTTTTGTATTTATTTATGCAGCACTTTGTTCTTGACACACACAAGAAGCGTTGTTAAACAAAATATCAATTTTAGAGCGGTAGTGTACTTTTCCGAATTTTTGAGATGTAGTCAATAGAATAGAATACATACAAAACTATTTATTAACTTATTTGTAAAGAAATAAAATAAAATGAACGTAATTATTCGAAATGTTTGTTTCGGTTTGAGTACCGGATGCTGTGACCATTGGGGGGCATATTCCCCGCCCTCTCTATTTCGTCCCATTCGAAACAGCTCTCCCCTTCCGCTTTTAAGTAGGTACTCTGTAATAATTTCATGCTAAATAAGTTCGTTTCATTCCTCTTTCGAAATATCAGAAATCAGAGTAGAAAAGGTCCGTTTTCGAAAAATGTTACTATCGCAACGAGATACGGAGTAGGGCCCCTGAACCCGATATTCTGAAAATCAAGTATAGAAAAAGCCCAGAGCTTGGATTCGTTTTCAACGTACCGGCTTTATGTAAAATATTTGTGTTCAAAGGCGCAGATACATTAAGACAATCCTAGACGGATAGAGGAGAAGTTTAGGTCTTGGTTCAACTACGCATCGTATGACAATCTGCTAAAATGAGATCCTTTCGCTGAAGTGACTTGAGAAGATCGTGTGAGGAGTATCAAAACGGGTAAGACAAAGTCGAAGAATCAATGGCGAACGAAGAGATCGTCGATGGATTTGGTTTGCCGTAAACGCATGTAATGATTTCGTTATACCAAACCGAATCAACTTTAGGAAAAAAGAACGCCAACTTTTTAACGAAGAATAACATATTTATACGTCATAGTCCGATGGTAATAATTTACAATTTCAATCCCATTCAGAGTGCACGGCTAGGAATCGTTTTCGGACACTGCCGACACCAAAGCAGTTCCCCGAAGAATCCAGTAATCTGACGGCTTTTGGCTCTGCAGCAAAATCGACAGAATAAAGTTGGTCGAATGGCCAGTCGTCGACAATACTCCAGATCGCTCTTGAGTCTTATAAAGCGGGGCCTGCAACACACAAGCACTGTAGTTTGATAAATATGATAACTATATGCCATCAACTTACATCGTAACGCTGACCGGGGTCCAACCTGAGCGAGGGAATGAATTGTATGGCTGGCAGACGAGAATACAATTCGCCATCACGAGCATCACAGAGGCCACCTAGTTCCGCGTTCCAACGGGCTGCTTCAATGAAAATGCCATGAGAAATAACTCCAACGTCAGGTGTTTGCAAGGCACCGTAGAGATCGTCGACCTGTGGCAGGGACACATTACTAGGGCTACATGCCTAAGATAAAATAAAGACCTACCTCTTTGCCTTGCTGACGGCGTTCAAAGAAATCCTGCTGCACCAGAACTGTACCCGTGACAACAAAATCAATCTTTAGAGCATCAATTGGCAGACGATGCTTCCTCGCATGGGTTTGTAGGATCCCAGTGAGAAACGATTGAGGGAAATAGAGTCCGCTAATCCAGTACGATCGTGGAGGGCCATTTTTGATCCAATCCTGCACAAAGTCGATTCGACGTTGAAAATCAGCAATGTAGTTCGGTAAAGGCTTAATAGAAAGGAAGCTCTTGGCAGCCCACATTTGAGGAACCAAATTGTTGAGCAGCGAGCGAAAGACTTCTTCCAGCGCCTCTGACATAACCACCAGCCCTTTTATTGCTTTTTTCAAGTTCACCAAGCTATCGTGAACGATTTTTAAGAACGTATTATACCGGTCAGATTCTTGGACAAGCACAGTGGTCAGCGAAGGTATTTGACCTTTCTCATCCAGCTGCAAATGAAAACAATAAAGGGAACATCAATTGAAAGCCTCGTACAACTTACAATAGCTAGGTCAGGATACATTTCTTCTCTTGAAATTGCCGTCACCAGGACCTCCTGTATCTTTTGGATTATTTCCAAGCAAACTTCATTGTCCGCCGATTGACTGTCATCGCCTGCGGTCTTTGGCTGTCCCAGCAGCAATGTCGATATGAAAAATTCCGTTTCCTTTGTTTGAAAGACAATATTGGCATTCTGATTCATTCCGAAAAGTTCGGGATCCTCGTCAGTTGGAAAAGTCTGCACATACTCCCTATACTGTTCGAGAGTTTTTCTCCTCGGATTGCGATAGAACGGATTACTGCTGTAGCGATAGTCCTCGCTTATAATGACGGGTGAGGAGAATATCTTCAAGATAGTCCGCAGACAACGCTGATCCCAGTAGTCTGTCACCCGACCGCCCCATGTGATCTCACCGTTTATGTACGCAATCGCTTCCCAGGGGATTTCGTCACCGGCACGCTTTCGATCGATGAACACATCCAGCGTCTTGATGCCACACTCACGGTCACTTTCATTGAATTCGTACAGAATATTCCAGCCAAGTGGCCCGAATTTCCTTCTCTCCAGTATAACCGAGTGAAACATGCAAATGCCAAATACCAAAGCCCGCCATTTCGGACCAAGTACATGATGTTCGAAGAAGTCCTTCTTTAGATCGGCAAGGGCACCCAGCACATTGGCCTTGATACCTTTTGGCGGTTCATTTGTCAACTTCACCGAGTTCTGCAGAACGCTAATGGGAAAGAACTTTGTTGGCATCGACGAGAGGAAGAGGCGGAAGTTTGGATGTGCAGTTGTTATGCCCAGCGTTATGTTTCGAACTATGGTCTCCATTTGCAGCATCCATGATGTGGCTAAGTGGCAATTTTGCAAAAATACCCAATGGCCAGTTTTGAGACTGCGATCGATGAGGTTCTCTGCAATGGGCCCTTGACCCTGACCCAGCGATATGGAGTAGAATTTCTCGGTGTATTGCAGTTCTTCGGCAAACTTTAAAAAGCCCGCCATTGGATCCGAGCCGCTCGAAAGAACGAACACAAGCGGGGTTATGCTGGAGGTGTCCTGGTAGCTGTGACAAGGAAGAGTAGGTCGATTGATTGACTTTCATATAAATGTAAGAAACTGTAAACAGTTTCGGTTTAAAAACAAATTTTTGCAAGCAAGTCAAATTCTTCTGACAGCTTGGGCCGTAAAAAGCCTTAAGTTTAATGCTTAAAAATACGAACACAAATAATAAGCCGTATTAATCAAATTAGGTTAAGGTACTTACACATTCTTAAGTTGACTACCGCTAGAAACTTCCACAAAGTAACTGCCAATTGTTGCGCGTATATAGGCCACCACGCATGACGTAAACTTTTCTTTCCGAAACACTTTGATCAGCAATAGTTTTTGAAAGTTCGACAACTTTGTGTTCCAATTGATGGTACGCTTCTTTGAGTTTCCAAAATGGAATGTCTGCCAAACGATAAACATTTACAAACACAGCTACTCAAACTGTTATCAAGCTCACCTCTGCAAAGTCTTCAATTGTAATGACTAGTTTACATTTAATATCCTCCGTCAGTCCTTTAAAATCTGGAAAGGATTCCTCCATAAAACAACAGGTCTCCCATTCTTGGGACGACATTGCCAAATTGTCTGGCTTTGGTTTTGCATTGACAGTACCGACGATTCCTCGGGTAAGAAGATTAAATTCTGAAACAATTAATCGCCCTTCCTGAAAATTTTCGAAAAAGTAATTTCCGTTTGATATTCCAAACTGTTTAGTTGGGATCAGCTCTCAATTTAGTAGAATTGTCAATTTTTTTACTTTTAGCTTACTCTGAGCAAGTTCTGACTTAAAGTTGACCTACAAACTTCATATTGCAGTAGATATACGGCCCCTTAATTAGCTTAGCTTACCTAGATTAGTATATTTACCTGCTTTTCGATAGCCAGCGCCAACAAGAAGCTGAAAATGATTTTGTGATTTTCAAATAAACCTCTCGAAACGTTCAGAAACATCGACTTAAGCTCGTCCTCTTTTAATTGGGCGATACGTTCTTCAGTGTCCATCTTGGGGTGTTCGGCTTGAATTACATTACAAAAGACCATCGAGAAATACTTTAAACTGTACTGATACATGGGATCGATCTCGGCAAGGCCCGCAATAACAAAGTACAGCACAGCCCCACGAGATGCCAGGCTTCTGTATCTTTCCCTTGTTGCGGTAATAACTTTTTCTGTTTCTTCAGTGTCAATCAAGCGAGCTGCGATTATCAGAGAAGTTTCCTATCGAACGTTAAAGATAAAAAAAAACGATAAATTAATGTCGTTTTCCATTGGGACAAAAAATCAATCTTTTTTTTGATCTAAATCACTTTTCGCGTTCCATTGGGAAAAAAAATCAATCTTTTTTTCGATTCGGAGCACTTTTTGCAGATCTCGATAATTTTTCAGATTTACACATACTGCCACAAATACCAACAGCTGTTTTACGTCATTGCAAGAAGTTTGCTTTGAAAACAAATGCGCAAAGTGTCGTGAAAAGCAAAATAAAGAAATACATAAAAAGCAATTGATATAATGTTGGAGGAATTATTATCTTCATTATATTCTTCATCATCTGGAAACTACGAATCACCGAAACTATTCCATTTTTTGTGTCTACAACAGGGGAAACATTTTTCAAGTCCAAATCCATAGCTGATTTTTGCAAAAGCAAATGCAATTTGAACAGCTGATTTTGGTGTCAAATACGCACTAATCCATTGACAAAAGCAGATCAATTTCGTTGCGTGTTCCATGAGCCGCGAGAAATCTGAGATCTGAAAAAGATTTTTGGTGGTCCCAATGGAAAACGACATAAGAAAACATAATTTGCCCATTCATCGAGATTGAGTTTAAGTGACATTTAAACTTGTCTCTCCCTCTTTTCAATGAGGCGTTCAAGAATCTAGCTAAGTAAGTCTGACAGCTGACTGACTTGATGGGTTTAAGCTTTAATCACGGTCGTGTCACGTAAACAGTTTTTCAGTTGAGGTTTCTTGTCAATCTAGTATCGAATTTCGTGACAGAGTACCTACTTATTGACAGTTCGTATATGTAGCTGAAGTGGGAAAAGTGACTGGCCGCATTCAAGAATCTAGTTATTTTAAGTCGACTAGATTGGTCTGGATGAGATGTAACCTGAACGCAAAAACTAGATTGATCGGGAACGTCACTTTTTCTGCGTCGGCCACATATGAGAACTGTCAACTTAGAAATCAGTCACGAATTTCTTGAGTAGATTCGTCGGCTACCGCTCCATAAACGTCAACTGAAACAGCTGCCCATTTGAACGATTTCCCCCAATCAAAACCGAGATACATGTATAGTCAGAGAGCTGTCAGACTTACTAAACTCGATAATTGAACGTCCCCACTTTAGCGTACTCAGTGCAAACTCAACAAAAACCCTACCTTAGCATCATTCAGTGTCTCCACCAATTCCTCGTCATCTAGAATGTTTCCCTTGGAATGAAACAGCAACTTTAGAACCTTATCTTCCAGTCCCAAAAGTTGCTGTTTGTCTGTGTTAATTTTCACAATTAGATCATTTCGCTGCACTTCTAATGCTGGCAGTTCAATAGCCACAATGTCCGCTAAAAGCTGATCTTCGAGTCCTGCTTCGGTGACCAGAAAGTTCACCAATGTCACATTTATACAAATCTCCGGCAAATAATGTGGATTCGATAATTTTGTCGTCATATATAACTTGAAACTCGAATCATAATCTATTGTGACTTCTCCGAGCTTTAAGTAGACTCTTCCCTCTTGAATAAATGTCTCGCGCTGTAGAATCGGACGCAGAGACGGATCAACCGTCTCATCGATATCTTCTATCAAGACGGGGAATCCCTGTCGAATAGCGTTTTCAAGAATCCGTAAAAAGTTGCCGTCATTCATTTTCAAAACACGCAAATTGTTGCCCTTCTCTAAATTTCTTATCCATCGGTTGGCCTTAAAAATTCGTTTGTTATATTTTTGTTTCAGGATATGCCAACTGTATAAGATATACCTGCTCTTGTGGATCTATCATGAGCGGCCATCGTAACGCCCGAGTGGCGTATAGTCCGTTTTCAATGGAAATGGTGTCCCTTGGTAGGCCGGCCATTTCCCATGATCTCATCTCATAGGCATCGCCGAGGATAGCCAAGAGGCTGAATTGCGTACTGCTGGGGATCTCGTGTTTTTGACATTCAGCTACCCAAACGCCAGTCAAATGTTGTCGATAATCAGAGGAAAATGCCCCTAGATAGGCGACACATGCCGATGATACAAGCACATCTCCTGGAACTGCCCAAAGTTCGTTGCTTAGCACCTACAAATACCAACAATTTTACAGAGCTATCTAGTGGTGAAGCAGTAAAACTCACTTTGACAGTTTCCTTCCAACGAACTTCCTCATCCGCTAACGCCGATGTGAGTCGACCAGCTCTATTTATCCTTCCAAATGTGAGGTCCACACTATCTTGAATGACCTTAAACTCACGACTTTTCACGTCAATCGAGTCTTTGAGCGTTTGAATCTTAGCTTCAACGTCTGCTAACTCTTGCTGTTTAGCACGAAGCACTTTCATCACTTCGTTGAGTTCTGCTTCGGCTGCCTTTTGACGCTTGATCTTGGGCTCAACCACTTTGTAAACTTTGGCGAACTTGTCAATAGCTATCACCCATAAGCTTACCGACTTGGCCACCTTAGACACCTTTTCGATTTTCTAAAACAAGATAATGGATTTTCAAAAATATAAATAAAAATACCAAATAGATTCTCTAAAACCAACCGCCGGAACAAAATCCTTGTGATCAATGTAGGTTTTGACTTTTTTCAAAGTTGCTTCAGGTATGTGCTCCTTGTCATATTCCATTAAGCGCTTTAAGAAGTTCACATCTGCCATCACAGACTTGGCTGAAGCCCAGGTCGGTCTTTATATGAAAAATATAACTTGAGGTCATGTCAATTCAGACTGGCAAAATCATACTTAGCTCCAAGTAGGATACAAACAGCTTCCATAACGAACTGCACCAACTGCGGAGGAGTTGTGAAGGCCTTGATCTCATTGATATCGGCCTTGCTTAATCCCTTAAGGGCATTCTCAGCATCCTGCAGAGCAGGCATAGCAATTTCCAAGTCTTTCATCGCATCATCTGCTATAGTCCGACAAAGCTCAGCCTTTTCCTTGGCAACCGCCTCATCTTTGGCTACTGACTCTTTGACTGCATCGGAATTCTTAGTGTCCACTTCAAGTTTGGCCAGAAGTTCTTTCATTTTTGTCGATTCTTCATCTAACTGAGGTACCATAACCTCTAGATCTTTTTGCATTACGGCAATCTGCAATTGTGGCGGTCTTTAAGAAGAATCTAAATTTGAGCAGAAGATAAACCCTACAATACTGTTGGTCTCCAAAATCTTGTTCAGCCCATTGGATATACGGCGGCGTTTCGCAATAATAACGTCAGTTCTACTTTTGAGGATGCTCTTGTAAAGCTTCAGTAGCTCCAAGTAGCTGCTAGGTGTTGTATAGTAGTGACGTTTCATTTCTTTATAAAACTTTACTGAAGCTTCTTCAACGGTCTATAGTTAGAAATGTAAATTTGTTATATCTTATACTACAGTGTGGTAAGAACCTTGTGCATAAAGACGCTTATCCTGGCAAGCCTTTCGCGATCTTCTTTCTTGTCAGCGACGACTTCAAGCACACCAACCGCAACTGAGTATAAGGCTTCTGCGGGCCAGCTGGAGAACCAATCAATGGTGGTGCAGTTGACTAGAGACGGAAACATCCTGCAACGCCTTCGGAAGGTGTCTCCAACAGGGCTCATTGACATGACGACATGGAGGTTATTTCTCACTCGGTTGATGAAGAACTTGTAAATGTCATCTCTGGTGCAGCTTTGCTATAACATAAAACAATTTAAATCGAAGTGGTAATCTATGGCAGTTCACACAGTTTAAACAAATTAAATCAAACAGTTCTGGGAACTTGGAATTTCATGGAAATAGAGTAGGTATACTTGGAGTATGAAATGGCCGCATTGAATGTCACAAATGTCGGCGTGTGTTTATGACAGGTCATGAAATACGCAATAGGTTTTTTTGTCGTGGCTGGCACTAGTGTCCACTAGTACGCACTTAGAAGTGTCATATCATTTTTATGCCTGTCAAAAACTCTGCACAACCATGAAAATTCGGCTTCTACCGAACGCAAAAGTTGCCCTGAAGTCTGTCATTGGTAACACTTTTTCCCTTTTATTGTTCAAAATGAGTGAACTCAATTCTGAACTTGGGTTTGCAATAATGCAAATAGTTGATAAAAGTGTTCGCAATATAGATGATGAGTTTGAAAATGAATGACAGCAAAACTCAGCACTGAATTCTTGCCCTGACAAATTAGCTGAGGTCAGTTGAGGGCACAGCTAGGGTGCCCTAGAAATAATGTCAAACTTAGGTTTTCAGTTCCAGGGCGATTTCCGTGCTATATCTAACGTATTAGGGTTAACCCGGTGCGCATTACGACCCACGTCAAACAAACCCTCAAGATCGCATGAAAGGGCTTAAAGTTTATAAAGTTCTAAAGTTTGAAAGCGTGCTCTTCTTGGGATAAACATGTCGTACGTTTTTCTTCGTAAGTACTCAACGGAACTGCAAACCAAAATCAGTTTAAGCATGTTTAAACTAGACGGCAAATGTTTGCTATTAAATTTTCCTTTACTGGGTAGGTCTAGCTTTTCATCTATCTACAAAAACTGGGAGCCTTTCGTCCTATTTGATCAGTGACACCTACCGCACTGACCCCAATTCAATACTCACAGCTTTGTTCGCCTCACTGCACGATTCTCGACAATCCAAAATGACCTTTTCGTATTCATCGCCTTCAAAGAGGTTCGGAACCTCTCCCGAATTCAATATGTTGTTGATGTCCTCCAGGAACTCCTCCTCCACAATCTGCGTGTCCACAATCAGGAACACCAGAGGAGTATTATCAACCTTGGAAAAGATCAAAATTCTTCAATTCGAAGTCAATTAGCAATATTAGTCATACCCCAGCAATTCTGTAAAGATTTCTTAGATCATCGTGAAATGCCACAGTATCATAATTTCGCCTCAATTCGATTTGAAAGCACCTGTATTCATTTACATGCGCCGCTAACCGTGTCAAGGACTGCTTGCCCATCCCCGCGACGCCGACCAACAGCCCATTACCACGATCGGCTCGGAGTAAGCGTGCCAATCGCGCCGTATGCTCCAGAGCATCCTGAAACATAATCAATTTCATGTCCTTTCCCGTGCTAGCACTGTAATCCTCCATATAGTCCATAAGGATGCTCTGCAACTTGCCGAGATCTTTAATCTCTTCGTATATCCGTTCGGCGCGGCTCTGACCGAAAATCATAAAGTCGCCAAATAGAACAACTTCGCCGTCCTTCACGACTTCCTTGTTGAAATGCTTCGTACAGACTTCAGACATGAGCGCCTTAAATCTGCCCTCATCCTCGCTGTTGATTAGACGATCGAAATAGACACGGTTGTTTTCATGGTAGAAAAGTCGAAGCATTTGTAGCTCCGTGCTGTAGTTGGAACTGTCCGATTGAAGAATGCCCTGAACGCACTTGGACAAGTCTCGCAAATTGAAAATGTAGTGCGATCTATCCGGCGTCGGTAGCAATTCCTCGGAAATGCGCGAGTAAACTTCAACCAGAGCGTTGCACAGCTGTACAGCCAGGGGACGAATTGCCGCAGAAAAGTCGTTCAAGAAGCTGAAACCAAGTGTAAGTGTTTTACTATGATCACAATGAACACCAAGATCCGGTTTAAATTCGTATTTCTATCAAACCTGATCTAACCCCAGTTAAGCAAACTTACCCAGAAAGAATTCCAGCGAAGATCGTAGTCAGAGTGTCGTTGCTGGGCTTGGGAAGATTGAGTAAAGCGAAATGGCGAACAAATCTGGAAGAACACTTTATTTAAGCTCATTCGATTCTATTCAAAAGATCTCGCAAAACCTGGGAGTAAGTGGATTCCGACCACCACCGGGTGGGGCACATCCAGCACCGAGTGCGACTTCCACCACATCCTTCCAATACAGTTTTTCGCGATCGTAGAAACCTCTGTTGTCGAGAAATTGTCTGAAATAAATACATTGCAAAGCGAAGGTTTAACAGGATGTTCCTCGCTTCAGTGCATATCTACCTTAAAAGTTCAATTGGCGGCTGGCTTCCGTACGTGTCCAACTTTGGCATGTTCACGTCATCGATAAATACGCTCACAGTCTTCCCAATGGGAGCACTTAACATAGTTCTCTTGCGTTTCTCTAGCTGTGCTTCGATCATTTCCTGTGTTCGAATGCTACTCGTTTGTGCCGAAAAGTTTAACAGAACCGGTACGAAGTTTTTCTTTGCCAGTTTTTTCAAGGTCGACATAGCCAAAACGGTCTTGCCAACGCCTGTATCGCCCGTAACCATCACCGGGTATTTACGCAAAAACAGCATCTCACAAATGTATCTACACGATAAAAGTTTTTTTTTACGAATACTCATCGTTGTCTACCCATTATAGGTACCCAAATTTAGTGGTATCCACTGTCGGTACTTGCATATCAAAGTACTTATCCGACGGATTAAATACGAAGGGTTCCAGAATAGTCTGCCATTTTTGCCACCGATTTTCTTCCAAATTTACACGATATTCCCAAATGGAGTCCTCAGGAAGCCTGTATTTAGAAAAGAACTTAGGTAGAGCGCTCTTTGTTCTGTTTTTCAAACTTACTCAGTGGCTATATCATTTCCGGTGAGAATCTTACGCATTTGCTGCTCAAACACCGCCTGAGAGTCGGCTCTAAAGTTCGATGCAAGCGACCAAAGTGACGACCATATGAAGAGTTTACTCAGCAAACTTTTGGCTGTGTCAATTGCCATTGTTGGGAGTTTCAACTTTTCAATCATATCGGTCAAGAGCTCGCAGCAGAGAAGTGTCTTCGAAGTGACCACTTGGTGAATGGGGTATGTCCCGAATTTGGTGGCAGCTCTTACGAAGTCGTCAAAGTGTGTCTTTAGCAAACCATGGATATAATCCATTTGCTCTGGTGATAGTTTCTTCTCAATTGGACCACATCTCCACGATTGTATTAGAGGTTGGCAACCCAATTCTTCGGGGTCGACATAGACCATCCCACAGCGAGATACCGTGGCAGGGGATGCCTGCGCCAAGTCCTGAACCTCGAACACCATGTGTACCCAAGGGGTTAGCTTGATTCGTTCGGAATTTGCTAGGCACAGCATTTTGTTGTCATCTAGTACTGTGTTCATATTTTCGATCCACACAGCATCCACAGGACCATCGCACACAATCCATTGGTGAATTTCGTCTAAAATAAAATATTTTGACAGTACAAATCTGCAGAAAACTGCAGCCCAATCGATCTCCAAGTGCAACAGACAAAACTTAGCCTGCTGTCAGTTGTATACCAAAAATAAAGTTAAGACGTTGTTGGAGTAGATCGCTGGTAAGAACTCATCAAAATGGTCGTTTCCTTACGGAATTATCTTGAGTATTAAGAAATTATAGAATTACGTGAGATTAAGCTGGATTACAACCAAACAATGCTTAAATTGCCTTTCCCTTATTCATTTTCGACAGTTGTTAGGTTAGCCAAAGATTGCCTTGCACGTCTCGCGTCATATTCCATTTCAGCTAAGCGCAGAGTCTGAAGGCTGAACTGTCAAAAAAAAGCCTTTTGTTTTTTTATACACGTCAGAGGTCTGAATTTGAGGCTGAATGCTGAACTGTCAAAAAAAGCTCGAGTTTCTTTTAAGGCCAAACACATCAGAAGTCTGAATTTCTGTTTTTTCTTTTTTGATCAGAAAGTACTGTTTGAGCTCAGACTAATTTGACTGAGCGGTCTGAGTCAAAATCAGAGAAAAATTAAAAGCTGGCGATATGATTCCGGAAAAGATATGCGAATTCTGGTAGAGAAATATATAACGCAGATTGGGGACGTTCGCGTTTCTAGTTTAATATTTTTGACAGCTGACTGACTTGATGTACGTCTTTATCAGTTTTCATTCCCCTAGATTGGTTATGAATGGTTTTATCGGTTGACGTTTATGGGGGGGTCAAGATATAGTCAAGAAAATCCTGCTTGCATACTCAGTTGACATTTCCAAGTGTCAAAATTTAAAATAAACATTAATTATACAAACAAATTCAAGTTAAATAAGTCAAAACGTTCGGACACCTAGTCCAGACAAATCTAGTTGGCGATTTACATGAACACCCGAATGTCCTTATTGGAAAAAAAGTGTTTGGGTTAGTAAATAACTGATCACATGGTCTATTTTTGTAGGCACATGACAACTAGTGCTCAAATGTGTTTCATAAATAAATCAGATCACTCTGATCCGACTCAGAACGATGCACTAACCTTCATTGCTAACAGCAGTTCTAACAGCGAGTCCCAGCAGCCCATCCTGCCACTCCATAGTTTTATAATTGACATATCCGTAGAGCTCATTCATCGATACCGACTTTGGATTCAATTTCTGAATGACAACTTCCCGAAAGTGCGGTCCCGCGACTTTATTTCTGCACAAATGACCGAGGGCAAACTCCAGTGCATGTAAAACTGTTGATTTGCCACTGCCAGTTGGGCCGACCAACATCACACCCCATCGAACGCACATGGTCTCAAATAGTTGAATACACTTTCGTATAGTCGATGGCACGGCTTGGAGGTTTTTCTCTTGCAATCCAGCTACCATACCCTGCTCCAACTCGGGATGCGATGAATCTGGCAGTTCAACGCCGGGAAACAGGTCGGAGAGAATACCCCGAAAGAGGAAAGCATCTTCGGCCAAGAACTTGGGAATATTTGAGTCTCTCAGTGCCGCAATCAAGGTTATGTCTTCTCTCTGATTGGGAGCTGATCTCTTTAGGGAGCCAGCCATCACTAGGACACTCTTTACGGCACGCATTCCAAAGTCGTAGTGGTTCTGTTGACTCAACTGCTCGCTGCATAGCTTGTACATTTGAACCATTTTATGGGCCAGGATTTTGGGGTCTTCAAATCCCTCTGAATAGAGAATGACTTCAGAGATAAGGGCATAATCGGGCACCATCATGGATATTGGTCGGAATAGTGCCTTCAAATTGTCCGGCAGCTCTGTTCGACCAGCATAGCCGGGGTTCATTGTTATATATACTGAGCACGATTTGTTGAGCTTTATCTCGCGACCCTCGAAGATGAACCTTTGGGAATAAGATCATAATTTGCATTGGGATCAGCAAAAGCATCCACCGCTCACCTCTTAGCATTAGCGACCTTGGCATTTCGAATGGTTATCAATTGCTGTGCTATAACCGAGAGCACTTCGATGTCGATCCGATTGAACTCGTCGAAACAACACCAGGCCCCGCACTGTGCCAGCCCCGAGAAAAATCGCCCCATCATCTTAAAATCCAGTCCCTCGGAGCAATTGAACACCACACATTGCTTGGCTACCGCTTTCGCCAGATCTTTGGTCGTTTCGGTTTTTCCAGTGCCAGCTGGACCTGCTGGAGCGCCCCCCAAATCCATTTGCAGAGCACCCATCAAACACAGATAACAGCGGTCTGTCAGCGGTGTGAGCACCAGAACCCCACCAGCACCAAGGTATTCGTAATAGTACGGCACCTTGGCAGAAGCCATTTGAGAAACCATGGTCTCAGTGGTGTCTTGCCAGTAAAAGCGAAGCATCTTTAGCCAGTTAAAATCCGTTCTGAGCAAAAGAAAGTTTTGAAACTTCTGCTTACTAATCACTCATTGGACTTACGATTTTGTGACGTTTTTCTCCAACAGGTTTGTAACAGAATCCCTGGCATGCACATCGACTGTGATGAGAGCACAAAGGACCTTGCGCAGTAGGTTGGTGATTTGCTTTCGCGTAATCGTTGCCAGCGCCGACAAGTTGTCGAAACATTTCTTTTCGTATTCCTTCAACAATTTTAGAATATTTTCGCTTGTTTGGTCAGCTTTGTCGTAAATTGCGTGTATATCTGCGGCCCACTGTTGCTGCGACACTGTCAGGACCACTTGATTGGGATGATCTAAATTAAAGCAAATATTAAATTGTGTAGGGTTGCAGGGGATTTTTGTTGAAAATAACCTTCAAACCATTCATAACGCTCTTTTGCCGGATAGCACTGGTATCCGAACTTCATGTAGCGTTTCACCGCCAAAAACATGGCTTCTTCGACCTTACTCAACCACTCTTCAACGGCGCCGCGTGCCTTGAGTCCTTTCCCAAGCAATAGCTTTTCTCCTTCCGGTGAGACCATTGCCAGGATATCGTTTGTTGGTACTGGCTTGCCTCCATCGCCACTTTCCTTCTGACCAAATTCAAGTTTCGCTATAGCATCAAAGCATTTCCTCAAATGCGGTTGCACTGCCTGCGGAACTCTGGTCTGAGCTAGAATCTCCAGAAGTTCATCATTCGACAGAAAGTAGAACCTTCAAAAACGATTTCATGGGAATTCATTTCATCTATAAAAACACTCTTTTCTTACCTAGGAAACACAACCCGCTTAACCTCTAGGTAGGCCTCAAGACCTCTGGTTATATTATCCAACATGCGGTTGTTTTCCCTCAAGATCTTGTAGCTATCCACACTAGTCATAACTGGCAAAGCCAGCGCAATCTTTTGAGCATTTCTCATGAGTTCCTTGAAGCTGCGGTCTACCACGACAAACATTTTAGCCTCATTTGGCAATTGCCTCTGAATGTCGGGCGATGAAAATATAGCTTCCAGGTACATCCACGATGTTTGGCAGGTGTTCCATTCCTCTATGGAAAGGCAACATCACAGTCTATACAAATTGTGTAGCAAACTCACCCATGGTCTTGCCAAACTGCTCCATCATCCGTATCCATTCATCAACCTTAGCCTTTATGGGCCCAACATACTTTGATGCAGCTATTGTGTTTATATTCACATTCGAATCGTCCAGCACCACCTGCAACTCATCAGTGCCCATTAGAACAAACACGTCCTTAGAATCACGATGCGGGACGATAAGCAGCTCGGTCTCCTTCCAGATGTTCTCGATGTTCTTCAATATATTCTCCAACTGCGCTTCACCCGTCGCCTGAGATGATATATCCATCAGCTGATTAGCGATGGCCTCGTCAAAGGCATGAGCCTGCTCAAAGTTTGAGATGAGTATGTTCTCCTCGTTGTAAATTCGAATGCCCAGAATCGTCTCTATTTCAATGTAGTGACGCTGAAATTCAATCGAAACTGAAAACCACCGATCTTCCAGACCTTTTCTGACACCTTACCCCTTTGAGGTTAGGATTTCTGAGGTAACCCAAGACTGGTAGTTTTTCTCTAAATTTCTCAGCACTTGCCTTGAGCGCAGGCACCAACTCATTTACTGGTAGATACTTTTCAAACTGCGTGCAGCTCTTCAACGTCTTTCCGTTTAAATTGTTCATAGTCTCCACATTCAGGTATTGGTAGCCAAACTTCTGCCACAGCTCTAGGGACGTGTCCCACTCCTCTATGCTATTCCAAAGGTTTTGACGCATTCGTATCTCATGGAATGCATGTTCCATTTCATCGTAACGTGTCACATCGATCTGAAAAGAGATGCTGGATTAGCACAAGGCTTAAGGGACTATTGGTTCAGTTACGCGGAATTCTTTTTGATAAGCACGATATTCGTGAGCCCTCTCCTGACATTCATTCAAACGCTCAAGTAGAGCACCAAGCTGAAGTTTGGTCTCGTCTGGATCGGAATTTTTCTAAAAAAAAAACAACAGTTATCCTAGTGCATTCTAAGGCTTGGTTTGTTTTCGAAGCTTACGTCTAAGAACTTGAATTCATGTACTTCAGCGGAGACTTCTTGGATTTCTTCAAAAATCATCTTAATATCCTCATGCAGTATCGCATTTAGCTGATGAATAAACGTTTCCCGTTCGCTTTGCTTTTCCGCTAAGGTCTCCTTACAGTTGACTACCAAATCCTCGGTGTCTATATACAGAAAAAAGGACGGAAAGGTTTATTCGATTGTTAAGAATATAATTAAAAATCATAGAACTTTTGTTACATCCGAGCTGGAATTCGAAAAGATAAAGCTTTTTAAATAAAATTACTTTTATTACAATTTTACGAATTATTCTAATAATTCACTTCAAACAACATTTCTTAAAACAATTCTTAGCCGATACGACCGATTTCAGCCAATCAAAACCAAGATACATCTAGTCAGACAGCTGTCAGACTTACAAAACTATATACTTGAACGTCCTCATTGCTAAAAAGCTTTTATGAAGGTCCGCGTAACCTTAGCCCAATGAACTTTTCCTTATTCATTCGCGGAAAACTTTGCATTCTATGTATTTAGTCAGGATTAAAAAAACTACCCTCTGTATACAATATATCAACTTAAAGCCTTACCCATATATTTCTCCTTCTCTTCCTGATCAATGGCTATGCTGAAATCCTTTATCAAAATAAAGCAGTCGTGCGCATAATCGACTTCAGCCAACAGCTCCTTTAGATCCGCTTCTACATTTGTCAAGTAGCGCAAATGTGCCACCAACTCCAATGTGGAGCTGGGCGCTGATGTTAATTTGGCCAAAAAGTCCTCAGCCTTCTGTTGGATTTTCTGCACCTCCGAAATTGCTAATCTAAAAGATGCATACACTAAGTCGACTGTCAGTTAAAATATAACCTCACAATATTGTACTTTGGCAAATAAATCGAAAGGACATTGAGCAGCCTTAGGCACTCCGGTGTTATCATATCCTTGAAACTGCTCTGGGTAAGCTTTAGTAAGCCCAGATTCACATGCGGCAGTATCCCATCGATTGCGTGCATATTTGCGTGGTATCTCTCACAGAATGCCCTCAACGCAACTAGATCTGTTAGGGGTTTCAGAATGAAATAGCTTTAGATGTAACGTGTAAAGAATGATCAACCTTTTTCGCTTCTTATTATGGCAGCATCGGTCTTGACATCGGCTTCGTAATTTAAGCGAATCGTCTCGAAACGTTCGGCATAATGTCGGGCTTTCTCATATGCAGTGCGTATGACTGTGAAAATTATCTTTCGATTGTCCTGGAACTCAGTGTCGATTTTGAAGAGAAATGACAAATCTGGAGCTGGTTCTGCCAAACGATCTTCCTGGCGTCCCATTATAGAAGGCCTGCAAAGCAAAACGTAAATTGATGACAGTAAAACTAAAGTTAATTTCGAACTCAGTAAATATCAGGTAAGTGGAGTCTTCTGTGAAGCTTTTTATTTCCATAACCGAGTCCAGGATTAAATTCGTCAACTGATGGAATATAGATTGCATCGTGTTTCTGAAAAAGAAGTTGTCATTGAAATGGACTGATGCTTCGGCATGGTGCATCTTCATTCAAAAATTGATAAATGCATCATTTGTTTGCTTTCTCGGATGAATGAAAATGCTTTAGATTGGTGGTCCACCTTCGGATACGTACTCTGAGGGTTCGATTTCAACTTTTTCTGGTTTCAATAGAAGTTCGGCCAAGAAAAACGGTTTCTAAGACAGAAATAAAATACAAAAGGAATTAATTATGAATTTGTGCTGGGATTTGCTAAATTTGTTAAAAATTTATTTTTCTTACAAAAAAAAAACCTCAGGGTCTGCCTCTCGCAAGGCGAAACTTTCAAACTAAAATTGTTATCTATAAAACGGTTCTTCAGGTTGCCGATTTCATTTCCTTTAAAAAAGAAATGCTGGGAGCTAGTGTCATTTTTGAAAGGTTTTGGCTTTTGAACTGAGATTTATACCTTTTTTTAACACTTTCTGATACAATTTACTTTTTTCCGGCTGTAAAATGTTTGCCCGGAATAGTTTAAATATACAACTGCGGCAAATAAACTTTGTTTTGACTGTTGCCTTTTCAAATATTGCGGTTAAAAGATATGATTTGTTTTATTAATCCGCTATCCAAAGGAAGGGAGTGTACAATACAATACAATACAAACCTGTGGCTTGTTTTTCGGTCGTACTGGTTCCACATTAACATCAACCCGTTGGTCAGCTTTTAAGGCTTCTTCTGTTGGCCCCAATTCGTGATGTATTTTTAAAGCACCTGCAAGTGTCGCGAAACTGTTGCGAGTAATGCTGTGCAGCAATATAAGAACGATACGATCACAGTAGTTCAAAAAGCTGAAATTAAACAAGAAATAGTTTTGCTAAAGTGGGTGCCATGAAATAAAGCTCAATCTAATTTGGCGCAACACAAAATGTTTGACTTTCTTTCACTCTTAACATGCAGTAAAAAGATAACTTCGGACTGTATTGGCCTCTTGAAAAGCAATAAAGTAAACGAATTGCTTTTGGACTTATTTCCATGGCACCTGAAAAGTAGACTCAAACTAATCTTACTTGCAAAGAAGCTTGCAAAAGCTTCTCTTCCTTGCTCGATCCATAAAACTCATTGCTTCGCGCATTTTTTTCACAGATGGATAATGATCTATCTCATCTGTCGCAAAAAAACCTCGGGCAATAATAGCACTGTGGCATGCATCATCTGCAAATAGAATGAATTTTTAAAAAGCACACATTTTCTACAGAAGATTTCCTTACAAATATACTTCCGTGCCTTGTCACGAAATTGTTGAAAATCGACTTTGATTTGCTCGTAGATCTTCATGTGCGCCTCCATAAAGTAAAACGGATGCCATTCCTCAATTGCTAAAGCCGAAAAGGGAAACTTGTTAAAGTCATCATCAGACATGTAGTCTCTTAAGATCAAAACTTCAATGAACTCAATACTTTTGGTTTCTACGTAATAAAAATGAAAATTTTGGCAACCAAAAGATCTAGATCACCCTCGCTATTTAACAGTCTGTCCAAATGGTTATACTCCTCATTTTTAGTACAGACTGTGACTCCGCAAAGGGTTAGCTTGTTCCAGGTTGGGCTGGTCAATGCTCATTTTGAACTGTTAAATCTAACCTAAGAGACCAACTCACTCGTCTTTATTGACAAACTTCTTGTCAATATTTTCTAAATGCTGAAACATTCGAAATATCTAAGAGTAACTTCGTCTGAACTAGCTTAATAAAGCGACATCGACTTTATTGAAATATTCCCTAGGATTTCTAGTAATGAGATCTTATTTTATAATGTGGGCTGTAACCTGGCAATTGAACCTTCTTCCAGTAACTTTAACAATTATGCAACTCTGAGTTCGAGGCATGGCTTAAAACAATTATTGCATAATTTACTATCGAACTTATAGCCAGTTACTCAAATCCTCTGATTTACCTTTGACATCGATATAATTTAAAGTTTGCAGTTGATAGAAGTCCGACCGCAATTGAAGAGCAGCACATGCCAATTGCGGAATCGCATAGAATAGATTTTCCTTCAGGTATGTATAAGCCTCGTCATATTTTCTCCATTTCAGTGTCTTCTCCCACACCTTGAAGCCCTTCCACAATCGGAACATGGCAAACGACTTGATCTTTATCACATTCATGTACATTTGGAACTCTCGCTGCCACTGGTCCAATTCGGTGAAATAACTTTCAGTTAGACTCCAAAAAGTCACACCATACCGGCTCATTGTATAGTATTGACTTTTGTTCGCTATTTCTTTGTATGAAACTTCACTGTAAGAAGATGTGAATAATAACGGATGTCCAGAAAATGTCGTAACTTACGCCAAACTGTAGGGAGTGAAGTGTTCACTATTCTTCGGAACCATATACGTCAGGTAGATGAACTCGTCGCCTTTGAACTTTTTCACTTTGTTTTCGATGATGGCGTTTAGGTCAGGAATGAGCGGCATTTCATCAGCTTTGTCCTAGAAATTTTCGGGATGAAAATGTTTTCTTTTGGAGATTTACGGGCAGGTAGCTTACATCTTCCTTTTCTGCTTTTGGTTTTGTTGCAGCTTTAGCTTTCGTAGCTTTGTTTAAACGTCTGTCCAAGGACGCTCGTGAAAAGCCAACTGACTTCTTACGTGATTCTTGAAACGCCATGTCTTTCATTCTGTCCTGCAGGCTTTCGGTACTGTATTTGCTTAGAACAGAGTTGAGTGAATGCCTTCTACTCATGGCGTATTTGTGTGCGTATAAGTTAATTCGTTTTGTTTAAAAAAAATTAATGGAAACTGATTTTTGTTTAGGAAATATTTTGTTGTTTTGACAACAAAAACAGGCACTTTCTTGTTGTTATCGAGAAATTGTTTGCTAGCAACGAACGAACACAAAAGCAGGGGATATTGAATTTTACTACTCGTATATACGTAGCACCTTTGTATATACAAAGGTAGTACGTACTTGTAAGGACCTTTTGGAAAAACGTTTTAATCAAACTTTTCAGCAAAATATTAGCTCCACTATAACCCTGCAGTCTGGAAACGCATATGTGGTTTGTCAGGAGTGGATTTCGGCAAAAAAAAATATATTTCGTCACCTCAACCACAAAAAAAAAACATAAATTACATCTTAGGGTTTTTTTTCCACTGTAGCACCTCTCGTGACCGTCTGACAAACATCTGAGAAAATTGAACTGTCGTCAAAGAGCCGTTCGGATTTAGCATAAAATAAGAAGAACCTTTCCATCCATCGCAAAATGTATTACGACTAAATAAAGCTTTTAAATATAGGAAAATCATAATCATAGAACCTGCACTCAGCTTGAGTACAAAGTACCATTCACATTCATCAAAAGAGATCTCTCTTAAACATGTGAAAAATAAAATTTAATGTTCTCCTTAGATTGTTTTTGAAAGTGCGACGAAATTCTTCAGGAGTAAGAAAGGAAAATCTCCTCTACGTATTTTTTTATGGCGTGTCGCCTTTTCCTCTTCTCGAATGCTTGTAGTTCAATTAGTACAAACTCTTCCATATATATTCGGATTCATGAAGAAGAAATTGGATTAATTGAGAATTACCTTCATGATAAATTAAATAATTTTGCTCGTAAATTAGCAATTTTTTTGGGCCTAGCAATAAATATGTTTAGTCTCAACTCTAAATTTTCGTAGTTCACTGTGGCTATATTTTCCATACAAATTTTGTAATTGTGAGCTTTTGTAAATTTAAAGTCGAGACTAAAAATGTTTATTGCTAAGGCTCTTTGAGTTTATACGATATTTTACCGACTTTTCGTAGCACTTTTTTAATTTTTAAATATTATATACCTATCTGTCATTTTCTAAGATTATACTACAAAAGCGTTTCCTATCTTTTTCGTAAGTGTCTCTCTTTGTGAGAGACCAGTGTCATTTTGACAATCATTTCCATTCTTACTACCAAAGTAAAGGACCTAGTGCGAAGTCAGACAACAAAGAAACATTGAAGCCTGTTAAAATTGGGTGAAGATACTGCAGCAAGCAGTTGCGTTTGCAAGGACCACTTTAAACGAAAATTAAATCCAAATTCAATTTTCGACCACTACCACACTATAATATAGTATTGTTCCCAAACAATTTATCTATCGATTCGCTTTGGCATTATGTACCCATTAACCGGTTATGAAAACCTGTCGTAGTGACATGCCAGCAAAGAAGATTAAAGATGTAAATGTGGTTTCCCCTTGGGCTAAAAGAAGCACCCAGGAGTAAAAGTATTCTTCTGCTCTATACTGAGAGGAGAATTTTGCTTTTCGATTTTAAGTTAAAAAAATCTACTCGAGAAGTCAAGTTATGTATTTTTAACAAACGAGCAATTGATTAATTTTTCACCAATTCATGAGTGGGCCAAAAGCAGTTATCTTGATTCGATAAATTGGATCGAAATCCCGACCCCGAGGGAAAGACAAAAGGAATTATTTTATTGACTAATAATATAGGTACTCCATTTCACGATTAACTTGGATTAGCAACAGTTCCAACAAGCACAAACGATCAACCGAGAGAAACTAACTTCACGGAGTTCAACTATTCACCAATAACACTAAATCAATGGTTTAAACACTAGCTTCAAACTGAGTACGTAGGTGATTGTATGCGATAGATTACCAATCGCCCGATGGTATGCTTCGAAATGTTCAAACAAGAATTTTAACTACATAGGTACCTACCCATACCCGTACCCATTTGACATTGATCTCTTTTAATTTGGCTGACAATGAAGATCGACTTAAAAAAAAAAGAAATTATAGAACGCATTGCGAGTTTCCAAAATATTAACAAATAAATCCTTTTGCCTTAAGGCAGTTAAGATCTCAAAGTAGAAAGCGGAGGGGCTATTATAGAGGCCTCTTTTTTATATACGTTTTCTGAAACAGAAAGGACAGTTATGTGAATTTTGAACATATAGACTAGATTTTAGTAGTTCCCAGTGGCTTTATATTCCATAAAAATGTCACAACTGTGAAATTAAAAGTCGAGACTTAAATTTGTTACTAGTATCTACGACTCGACATTCAAATAAAGGCATATCTACGGATATTATAGAAAACGGGTGGTACCTGAATACTGCAGGTAGCCAATAAAGTGGATATTTCGATACACCCTGGGAAGTAGGCTACCTTAACTATTTTATTATTATTTTTAATGCATTTTTTTTAATCTTTTTAATCTCTAATATCGATTAAGAATTTTATTTACTTTAAAATTTCAACAAGGTATAGGTAGTTTGAAAAACAGTCCTGTATCGTTTTATTTCCCCTTGGAATTATAACACTGTACATTAATTATCCTCCTGTCAATCAATCATTCACACTTACCGTATTAAATAATGTAAACAATAGCTTACAGAAAGATTCCCAGGAGATGCGAGATGTGATCGATTCGCGTGCGTTCAAATGAAAGAATGTTGCAAATTCATCAACCCTTTTAGTATAGGTACTTCAAGTTATGACCCTTCTGCCTACCTTGTGTGGCACTTGACACGGTTGAATAAATTACAAGCACGAAATGAGCCTAATCATGCGCAACTATACATTGAAAATAATTCTTTTGAATTTTTGTCATTTCATAACTTACCTACGTGAATACCAATTTGCCCATATGGTTCATATAAACATGTAATTTTAGCAGAGGTAGGTTTTTTTTTCATTTTTTTAACTGCAAAGGGATAAAGACTATCAATATTCTCTGCATTTGAATAAGCACAATCGGAATTGGCCGACATGCCTTTTGCATAGGATATACATATAAAAAGCATGGCTTGAAAACAAAAATTGGTTAGAAGTATACCTACTTATAAGCAGATGCCATTTTCGAGCTAGTATTTACAGATAAACAGACTCATCTAAAAAATCTGGTAATACCAGAGTGTCCTTGCGAAAAAAAACCCCACTTGGGAAGTTTAATGTCTTTTCTTTTATCCATGATTCCATATCCTATTCAATGTGAGCCGATACCATTTTAAGAACTCCTTTCGGAAAGCGCTCTTTCGTACCGTCATTTGAGAGCACCTGCGTAAAATATCAGTCCAATGTTGAAAACAAACCCAGTCCCGTTCACTTATATTGTTGGCTTAGAAATAAGTTAACGTAATCAAGTCGAAGTTGTCTAAGACTAAAAGCATTTGACCAAGAAGATCATTGCTCATTTATTAATTGCTCAAACATATGTTGATGATATAAAAATAAGTAAAATAGTTGGTGTAACAATTCCGACAGTGGCGTGTTTTTAAAGCCAGTTTTATTTTTTTGTCTTTTTAATGTTTAGCCTACAATTTTCTTTTGTTAACCGAGGAAAACTACCTGATTTTGTGTTATCCGATACACGAATCATGTATCCTTAATTTAGTTTATTTGGGTAGGGAAATCCCTCCTACTCAAAGGTTTTGTATCTTAGTGTACTTACTGCACATGCAGCTCGCCAAGTGAGACAGACGGAATGAGTTAAGTTCGCAGTTCGTATCTGATCTAGAAGGGCGCTTGGCGAGTTCGCGAAGTGTAGTTGGTTAAATTCGAGAAATGTGAAAATTTAGGGTTATTAATTTCAGAAGTGGGATCGCAACACTTTCCTACAGATTGGTGGTGTGTGGAAGTAAACATTTTTCATGTAAGTCCCAAATAAAAAAAAATAAGGGCCGGAGGAAAATATGCCGAGTTTTAAGTAAGTAATTGCACATTTAGTACTCCCAAATGCAAGCGGCGAATTCGGTGTTCTCTCTCTTGCTAATCAATTGCTGTAATACACTTCTACGCATCAAAATGAGAAGGATACAATTGCGTGAGTGTTTTTCCTTTGGTATTTCCATTCTTCTTTCGATAATAAGAATGGGTATAAGGGTTGAACGTGTTTCGTATATATTTCTCTCTCCTTCTCGCACAACGAACTGTGTGGAGGAATGTTATGGATTGTGCACGATCTATATATTTTTATCTCTCGTCCTCTCCGGAAGTAAATTGTATCTGTGTGAAAAAAAAAGAAATCTAGAAGCGCAACTGTGTGTTTATGGCTGATCGTTTTTTTTTAATCTGAAAAAAGAAAAGAGGAAAAAACGGCTTACGCTTCCTTGTTCTCATACTGGAAGTTTCTGTGAGAAGTGCGTTTTAGATAACTAGTTGGTACAAGCAAAAATTATTTTAGAAGTTGTCTTATTAGTGACCAGAGAAACAATTTAGTGAAGTGAACAAATTCTGTTGTGAAATGGAAAGGATTCTTTTTTCTTAACAAACAAAAATGGCTAGAAGGTAACATCGAATTCCGAAGCGTCTGTTCGACGGCCAATATGGTAAGTCATCTATTCAAGAACTAAGAGCTGAGTTAGATGAATTGAAGAAAAAAAACGAAAGGTTAGAGTCTGAAGTAGCTACCTATCGCCGTTCCCAAAGACATCAAAATACATCTGAATGTACGGTCGCATCACAAATGTCCTTGAGGCTAGGGTCTGATGAAGTTAAAAAAAATTGTTCCGTTATTCAGACCGTCCTCCAGCAATTCCCTGAGTGCTTCTCAATGGATTGAAACATTGGAAAACATAAGCCATTTGTACGAATGGGACGATCGAAGTACATTGTTTTATGCAACATTAAGACTTGATGAAGAATCGTCAAATTGGTTCCAAAGCTATAGGGGTCAAATTTCGAGCTGGGGTGAATTTAAAACTCGACTGCTGGCAGATTTTCCGTCGCCGAACGACGATGCCGATATTCACTTTCAGTTGTTATCCCGACAATTATCCGACGAAGAGAGTATCGAGAACTATGTGTTCGAAATGGTTGCATTGGGAAAACGGGGTAACCTAACCGCGCAGACGGTAATAAATTACATAGTGACGGGAATTAAAGATCGCTCTTTAATGAATAGAATAGCCTTACTACTACTAGCTGTAAAACTATACCACACCTTTTATCGACTATAAAAGCATTGAAATCCACCCAAATACAAGCAGATCAACGTCAACGATTCCAAACCAGTTGTCAAGTCAGTAAATCATTTTTGCATTCTAATTTTTATCAGCTTTCGACAGTTATTGTAATTCAATTTGATTAAATACATTGTTTTGAACCGATTTTTTGTGAAAATTACCAGCGAAAGGTGATTTCATGGAGGTGAGTTCAGTTTGATGAAGTGCACACTGCGAATGGTTATGTTCGTGTGCATCGACAATCCATCCAAACGTTAAATTCGGATTGTGCAATTAATTTTTAGGTGATTAACTTTTAGGATCCAGTCAGTCGGCCTTACTAGTGGTCAAACACTGATGTCAACGATTGGCTGGTTGCCGGCTTTAGTAGGGATGTACAGCATTGGTGAGGCGGTGCCAGTGAACGATTAGTCCTCCACATTTGCTGGTGCGAGAACTTTCTTAGAAACTAATACATTTTTTGTCATCGCAAAATTTAGATTTCATGGTTTGTTTTCGTGAAGAACAGGGTCAATGGTTTACTTCACGGCGAGGATTTTGTTCTAAAGGGGGGAATGTTTAAATTGCAAATTAATTTGCCCAACAGATTTCTTTTAAAGGCTTTTTGAAGCTTATTATAAGCAAAAGGCAAAACAGAAAATGGGAAATGCACAAAATATCCGCTGTTCTGTCAAGTATCGTGTGCCAAGTCAGTAATGCCCTATTGTTCGATCGGACACAATTTTCGGTGCTCTATAGTACGCTTTCTTTTGTTTTCTAATGCTTCACGTTTGATTTGTGAGTGAATTTGTGTCGTAATAAGGTCTCTTTTAAATTATACAGTAAACGGAACACAGTTTATTAGAATGCTTTGATTTATTCGTTGGCTGATAATGCAAATGAAAACTTATCGGCAGTCTAGAGATCACATTTAGATCGTTAGCAAGTGAATATTTTCGAAAGAAATATTAACCTGCTTATTCATTTCCGTTTGCGAAACAGTACTTGCAAAAGTATATGGAGGTGTGAAAATAAATACAGTTTGATTTTTTAAAAATTGCATAGCTTATATTATTTAATTCGGGAAAAAATATAAAGCTGTCATGTTTTCTCCTAGATGAATTCGAACCAAGTAATACAGAACTTTGTATATCTTAAATTCGCACATACTACCTGATGTTCCTCCAGCAGTTCCCGAATTTGTTGTTTCGCATGGATTTTGCTGAATGTTGACAGTTCTTCTATCTATGTTTTCCGCGGGGTCAACCTTTTCACAACAGCCATTTCCACACCAATATTTAAGATCTTCATCCAAAATCTACCTGCCGCCTAAGGTACTGAGAATTGTAAAAAGGAAAAGTATTCAGGTATGAGCTGTCCAATACTAAATGAACAGATATTTTATTCTCTTAGCGACTGCTCTCAAGAGGGTCTTGGAAGGATCCCAAACTTATATCAAATTTATTTTTACTTAGCATGCATTCGTTGCAAGCTGAAGTGAAAGTCAATCATAGAGCAAGCACTGGCGGTTAAACAAGATAGAGCAGAGAAGAGCACTAGCTATTTCTTTTAATCAAGGTGTTCGAGGTGCATATTTTGACGCAAGTGTTAATGAGCGCTGCGTAGGAGTTGTCAACTCGTTATTCAGCAGTTACGTACAATTTTTGTATGCTATCTGATGCCTACTGGCTTACTTACTTGTGCACATTTTTGTTTATTAATACGGGGGTAAGTGTTTAGAAATAAAACAAGAATGCATTGTTTTTCAGTTTTGTGCATGCATTTGTACGGGTTGTGTTTGCTAGACTTGAAAACCGCTTGTATTGTTGTGTTCCAGCGAATGGAATCAGAAAACATTTACAATTTACTAAAATAAGTTATAATTATAAACGGTCAGGCTGAACAACAACGTATGTAGATTTGCTCCTATTACGAGGTTCCATACCATCATTTAGGATAGTTGGGCAACACTCCTCTTCAAGGTGACATTTCGGGAGGATTTATTTAGCTAATGCCCGAGATAAACATGGGTTTCTGAACGTTAATGTTTGTCCCTACAGTTGGCGATGTTTTGGCAACTATATTTGTTTATTGGTAGAGGGATTTTGGAAAGTGTGGGGTCTTTGCGTGAACTTCCAGACTGGGGTTGATTGTAGGTAAGGCCGAATGTCTGTAGTTTTGCAATATATTTACCTCTTGCGGTTCACAAGCTTAACCAATCTTAACAAATGACGTATTAAAAAAAAAGAGATTTTCAAAGTTCTTATTTTTCTTCTTGAAAATATTAACAATTGAAAAAGTTAAGTTATACTACATTAAATTTCATCTACGCAAACTCTGTGTACAGATGCTGCAAACTATGATTCAGGGTAATACTTTTATTTCATTCATCCTGCCTGTACAAACGACGCAATGAAAGAGAGTCGACGGTAAAATGGATTACAGATATAAGAGTATTATAGTGAAAATATGATACTCTTATGACTTTTCACACGTATTCACAAATCACAATTTCACATTTCACTGTTCACGTCAAAATTTGCGGGGGAATTGGGTAGGAGCGCTGGAGCTTAGTTTATGAACAACATTTTGTGTAGGTAAGGTGATAGATGATACTTTTGTAATAGTCAAATACTTTAGGTGATCACAAAATAACTGTTTTGTTGTCAGTTGTCACTTGCACCGAAAATTCAAGGTAGTCTTGATTTTATCTTAATATTGTGGATGCGAAGGTCGGATTGTTTCCTTTTCACGGCCGCAAGGCCAACTTTTATTAATTTTGGTACCTGTATGGGGATAGATGGGACCTCTGAGAATAATGACACAGGAAGTGAATGAAAGGAAATTCACTTGGAAAAACGTATTGTGAGTAGAACAAAATGAAGAAAACTATCTAATCGAACGCAGAGCCATGTTACGAAAGCTATAAAAAAAAAATACTTATTCGTGATTTAAAGAAATTTTAGGTGAGGAGAAATGTGGAAATCACAAAAGTTGATATAATAAAGTGGGAGTATTGGGAGATTTGTACAATTGTACATAAAGACGCTGTGTGCGTAAAGACGCTGTGTGCGTAAAGAAGCTGTGTGCGTAAAGACGCTGTGTGCGTAAAGAAGCTGTGTGCGTAAAGACGCTGTGTGCGTAAAGACGCTGTTTGCGTAAAGAAGCTGTGTGCGTAAAGACGCTGTGTGCGTAAAGAAGCTGTGTGCGTAAAGACGCTGTGTGCGTAAAGAAGCTGTGTGCGTAAAGACGCTGTGTGCGTAAAGAAGCTGTGTGCGTAAAGACGCTGTGTGCGTAAAGACGCTGTGTGCGTAAAGAAGCTGTGTGCGGAAAGAAGCTGTGTGCGTAAAGACGCTGTGTGCGTAAATAAGCTGTGTGCTTAAAGAAGCTGTGTGCGTAAATAAGCTGTGTGCTTAAAAAAGCTTTGTGCGTAAAGAAGCTGTGTGCTTAAAGAAGCTGTGTGCGTAAATAAGCTGTGTGCTTAAAGAGGCTGTGTGCATAAAGAGGCTACGTGCAGAAGAGGCTACGTGCAAAGCAGAAAGAAAAAGCTACGTGCGATATGGTTTTCTGCGTGGTAAACCTTGTTAATTATATTTATTGATTTAGGAGGCCAGTGCACTGAGGACAGTGCTGTATAGGATGGCCGAACTGTTAACCGAGGAAAACTACCTGATTTTGTGTTATCCGATACACGAATCATGTATCCTTAATTTAGTTTATTTGGGTAGGGAAATCCCTCCTACTCAAAGGTTTTGTATCTTAGTGTACTTACTGCACATGCAGCTCGCCAAGTGAGACAGACGGAATGAGTTAAGTTCGCAGTTCGTATCTGATCTAGAAGGGCGCTTGGCGAGTTCGCGAAGTGTAGTTGGTTAAATTCGAGAAATGTGAAAATTTAGGGTTATTACTTTCAAACAAGCAAATCGCTCATATGGTCATTCGCAGCATTTTTTTTCCACTTCTTCCTATTTCAAAATGTAATTCCGGTTGCCGCAGCCAACCCATAGTTGCTGCAGGTAGGAATTTCAGAAAGTCCTTATTTTACGGTCGATTGAGAAAATCGCTATAAACCCTCTCGAATTTCCTCAATAATCCCGTATTTTCACTCCACATGGACATCTGCATACATGCACGCGACCAACACGCGACCTAGGGTCTCTACAAAGGCTCAGGTGTCTCTCCTTTAAGTTGTTCAACCTCTTCTCATTTTTGAACTTCGAAAAATAAAAGACATGAAATCAAAACGCATAAAAGCCAAGTTTACAAAAATTCCCTATGCAAACAAGGGTAAGTCTACCGTAAGGACCATTGGGAAAAAAACTCCCACTTCCGCCCTTCCTGTCAAAATCATTCTTCACTATACCGGAATTCCAAGTTCAGGAGCAGAACAGGAATACTAGACCTATGCCAATCGGGTTCGCACAAAGGATGCGTATGGATCACATTCAGATGTTGTGTACTTACTTTTTCTTTCATTTGATTTGGGTATACGCATTTGAATCTGCGCTCTTTGGAGAAACAAAAAAACAACACTTGTTCGACAGCATTCTCTGTTTAAGGAAACAAATGGGAAATTGAGAACAAATGAAGAGGAAACGTTTTCACTTTCAATAGACGCGCGCCGACGCATAGCGACTTCTTTGTTTATAGTATGTGATTGTGCGTTTCTTTTTATAGTTTCCTGAAGTGGATCAAGGATTTTGTCGGACGGACTTCTTAGATATTTTTTTTTTAATTCTGCGTGTCTCAAGATATGCTCCATTGTGCGTGTTACGACAAATTGATGTAAGTATTGTTGTTCTACGCACTTGAAGAAACACGAGACACTTGTTCGAAAATATTTTTGGAACGTCTTGTTTTTTTTTTTTGATTTACTGTCGTTGTGAAGCATACGTAGCCCGGATGAAGCGGGCCGCACGCGTGGATGCACACTGCTTGATAAGTTGACTCAGTTGTAGCGGCGTGTAGGTACCTGCCTACAAAGACTGATATAATATTTTTTGGTCCCGCTGTCACAGTTTATACTGAACTAATGGATATATTTTTAATTTAAGTTGAGACGAGTGTGCAATTGAAAGTAGTTCTACCTTTTTAGTTTTATTAGTTTTATTAGTTCGCTACGTTGTCAGGAATAAAATATTTGGCCTAAATTTCGGTTTTGGAACTATTTAAAACTTAACTACTTGCGTGCTAATGAAATAGACCCAGTTCATCTGAATCCTATTATTCTTATCTCCTTTCTGCTGAAACTAACTGCTGATATTTCACTCGATTTTTAAACCAAAGATAGGGAGGCAGTGCGAGCTATATTTTGTCTGTCCACAGATGTTACAAGCCTTCCCAGTTGGTGCAACAAAGCCGTAGATAGAAAGGGTGTCCAATAATTCATGCGAAATTTGAATTTTGCGCCATTTAATAGTACAGTGATGCCAACGCAAAAAAAGATAACAATGTGACAGCTGACAGTTGGGGGTTAGTAAAAATGGACCGCTATACGAAAGAGCAACGCATTTTCATTTAAAAAATAATGTAATGTGGTTTACCATTCTTTTTCGAAAATTGCGGCTGGTCAGAAGTATCATTAGTAAATTATGGGACACCCTCTAGGCAAAAGAATTAGTCCTAAGTTTTTTTGTTTTTGGTACAAAGTGCTAGACAAATTAGCTGGACACAGTCAAAATACAATATAAGTTTGTGCTTGTTCTTGAGCAGAAATATCAGTAATACAAAATTGGTGCGCGTTCCTATTCCACGAACAAGTGTGTTTAACCGAGAAGGGGTAATTTTAAATACATCCTATAATAAAAACCCATTGAGCTCTCCTAATCCACACCCAAAAATTTGCATATAGTTCTTTAGTGAGTTTGCATAAACTTCTTCCATGCATTCGCATAAGCTTCCTGCAGACATTTGCATTTGATTCTCTTTTTCTTTAGTTTTAGCAAATCGCTTGCAATTTTTGCACCAGCATTACACAACACGAAATATGTATCGCCTAAGATTCTTAGATATACTAGCGGCGAATGAAATCTTCTTCCGGGAACTTGAAGCGAACGAAATACGAATCGCCCTGTTTATCTATAAACTTAATGACTTACGACATACAGCAAGCGCTTTTGTCCTGAGGATTCATCTTCCCCTTACGTACCTATACAAGTTTTGTTCTCCCCAAAGTGGACTTCTTTCATGCAAGCAGCGCTCAATATCACTTGAATTAGAATTCAGATTTGCTCGCAGTAGGCAGGTCTAGGTCTAGGTTGGTATGTGGTTTCTATAAGACATAAATGCATTTCGTTTTCTATATCTGGTTGTAATTACTATCTCCCTCACAGCCTCATCTTAATTTTCCCATGTATCCGATTGGTTCCAAAGCTTCTGCACCTGGTTTACAGATCCACCTGCGATTGGACAAGAGGGAAAAGACAGCTCTCATTAATTGGGAGCAAATTTTCCAATATGCGCTGAGCATATGTATTTCCAAAAGTTTTCTTCTGTTTTTTTTTGGTGGACACTCTGAATTGTGTTTGACCAAAGGAACTTATTTTGTAGCGTGATCCGCCTCCTAGCATCTGTAGGAAGATACCGCTTTCGTATTAAGTTGCGCCCTGAAATCGAGTCTCCTGGCATTCAGTGCCTAACTCCATGCTCCGCCCCACTAACTTAAACGAAACTGCGAAAGTTATAATCTTTGGGATATCTTCAAAACTGAAAAGCAAACCCATCGCATTTCTGTACCAGCAAGTGGTTTGCCTGGGAATGTCAATCCCTGCCCAGTGTAATCACCATAAGTAGGTACTCATTGATTTTCATTAAAAACAACCTCTCCAACTACACGCGCATTTATCACCCACTCGCATGCCGAAGTATGCCGAATTCTCGACTTGAATAGTCCCTCAAGATCCGCGCACTCAACTAACAAACTGTGCCGCGTCCAGGTCCACCTTAATTCCATCAAATTAATAACTGACATTCATCTTGCCATTGATCCCCCATTATGCTTTCAATTATAGCACGTATTGATGTAGTAAGTGCACACGCATCTTATATCATCTTCGATCCGTGAATAAAAGTCCGGCAAAGGATTAACCGCATCTAAGAGTACGTGCACACTGGAACTGCTGTGACAAGTCTTGGCTGGTTCTTTGCTTTTGTTGCAGAGACAATAAGGAGCTTGGATCATAATCCTGAATTTATGGTGGTAAATATTTTGACATCATCATCGTCATCACAGGCGAGCTCTGTGGTCTCTCAGATGGTGTGATCCGATAGTCTTATTGCATTTACATAATACCAACGGAAGACGACGCGAGTTAAGTATCCATAGCAAAACATATTGAGAAAAAAGATAACATTATTTGTATTCAATGATATCTTTAGTCTCTAGTACAGTCTTGCACACAACGCTACAATGATAACATATGTAAAAGAGATAATATCGTTTGTATACAATGTTGGAATATTATCTCTTCTTCATTATCAAGCAAGACGATTGTACGCTTGGGTCTCCTTGTAGATAGATAAGAAAAGTATATAAATACGACTGTATGATGAATTTATCAACAGTCTTATTGTAACTACATAGTAGCCTTAAGCTCCTTTTAGAATTAGTAAAAAGTATTTCAATAATAAAGGACATAGTTCCAAATAAATATTGTTTAATTTTAAAAGTAAGAAACAAGTGTTTTAATTGGCGATCCTGCCAGGAGGTTAAATATACTTTTTAACTTCAATCGAGCGGACCTCGGGAACAAGTAGTGAAATCTAGTATAAACAGAACACTCGCGTTACCGGTTACAAGAATTACCTAGCATAGCAGGTACAAATATAGCTTCTTCGTACGAAGCAGCAAAGCAATTCAGTGAAAGTGTATATGTGGAGAAAAAAAACACACAAATTCGACGACAACAGACACGAGTTCAAAATGGAACAACTCGCAGTATTAATGGCAAGATTAGAAGCTTTAGAAACCAGGAGCAACACAGTAACACAAACCCTAGAGCACACACGCACAGAGAATGCAAGGTTAGCAGCAATAATAACTAACCAAAATCAAATAAACACTAATTTAGAAACAAAACTAAATGAAGTAAAATCTGGATTAGGCATAGTACCAAACATACCTGTGCTAGAGGAAATAAGAACCACATATACAGATGGTAGTGAAATACAGTTAGACGCATTTAAAAGCCTACCTATTTTCAACGGCGATCAATCAAATTATCGGTCGTGGCGCGAAGAAGCATCCAGATTAATGGACAGCATTAAAAACTTCAAAACACACAGTAAGTACGCAGCAGCATTGACTATAGTGAAAAGTAAAATACAGGGTGCAGCCGCGAATGTGTTAACTAATTATAACACAATTTTTAATTTTGAGGCGATACGTAACAGATTAGATTATACGTACTCTAATCAAGAACCTCTATACGTGCTACAAGACATGATGAAAGCCATCACGCAAAAAAGAAGCACACTGTCTGAATACCACGACGAGATAAATAAAAATCTCAATTTAATAATATCAAAAATCACTATGTCAGGTGATCCGCCGAATATAATCGACAGACTAATTAAAAATGCTAACGACGACGCAGTTCGTATATTCATTGATGGTATGAGTGACAACTTTACAAGAGGATCATTATATTCAGCTACAATAAATGATCTAGAACACGCATTCGCAATTGCTCGCAGAATAGAACATGATAATGTGCACAGGCATTTACATCTCACTCAGGATAAGCACCACAAAAATATGCCACATGAACGCAGAAACGAAAGAAGACCAAATTATTCGAGCCAAACAACGAATTATCAACCCCAGAAGCAATACGATAATATGCAGCAACACAATCAAGGACCACAGCCGATGGAGATAAACTCGAGACAAATTGTACATGCACAGCGACAAAATTGGAATCAATACAAACCTGATGTATATAATCCACCAGCGAAACGTGAACACAGCGGGAGTTTCAACACACACAACAGACCGCAACGATCTTATCAGCAGAACTTCAAGCAGCAGAGAGTAAATAACTCCCGACAACAACGCAGAGACGATGTCAGCAGTACATATGCAGAAGCAGATGAAACGGAATGTATGGTAAATAATAACATAAGAATAGATCATTTAAACTAGTAGACGGGTTGCCCTGCTTAAATTTAACTAGTACTATTTCTAAGAAAATTTATAAAATTCTTATTGATACTGGTGCAACCCATAATTACATTAATAGAAAATGCGATTCTAGCAAAAAAATTAAAATTAAACCTATAAAAATAAAAACAATGCATGGTTATTCTATGGTAGATACAAAGAAAGTAGTTAGGATATTAAAGAAAAATATAACATTTTTTGAATTAGAGGATATTCAGTCTTTTGATATGATATTAGGATATGAAGGACTTAAAGTTCTAAACGCGGAAATAAATTTCAGTAATATGACTCTAACTACCATAAGCAGTGTCGAATCTATTCAGAAAATTAATTACATAATTGGGGAAAATAATATTTATAAAGCAGACATAGATAGACTGATGAAGATTAATAACAGCATAGGACCGTTACCCTTTACAGATACTATAGAAGCAAGCATTAGGACGACCAATGATAATCCGGTTTATGTTAAACAATATCCATATCCCATAGCAGATAACGAATTCGTAAACAAAGAAATACAGAAACTCTTACATGACGATATAATAGAAAAAAGCCATAGTCCTTATAACAGTCCCATATGGACAGTACCTAAAAAAGGTTTGGACGAAAAAGGAAAACCAAAACGGCGCATGGTTGTTGATTTCCAAAAACTTAACGCTCACACTGTAACAGACAGATACCCCATTCCGGATGTCAACATGACAATTCAAAATTTAGGTAAAGCCAAGTACTTTACAACATTAGATTTGGAGTCAGGTTTCCACCAAATTAAAATCAAAACAGATGACAAAGAAAAAACAGCTTTTGCTATAAATGGCGCAAAATATCATTTTAAACGAATGCCTTTCGGGCTCAAAAATGCACCAAGCATATTTCAGAGATGCGTGGACGACATTTTGAGAGACTTTGTAGGTAAATTCGTACACGTTTACATTGATGACGTATTGATATATTCTTCATCTGAGGAAGAACATATACAGCACATAAGTCAAGTATTCGACGTACTCAATAAAGCCACATTAAAAATATCTGATGAGAAAAGTAAGTTTTTTCAAGAAGAAGTAGAATACTTAGGTCACATAATCAGACATGGTAGAATCACTACGAACCCTGAGAAAATAGCAGCTATAGAAAATTTTCCAGTCCCACAAACGGTAAAGGATTTGAGAGGATTTTTAGGTCTTACAGGTTACTATCGTAAGTTTATAAAAGGATACGCAAGCATAGCCAAGCCCCTGACATTATATTTACGAGGAGATAACGGTAAAGTAAACAAAAAACAAAGTAAAAATATTAAGTTAAATCTGAATGATTCAGCATTAGAAGCGATTAGAATTTTAAAAAATTATTTGAAAGAACAAGTCGAACTTTTTCAACCGGATTATAGTAAACCATTCGAGCTTACTACTGATGCATCCAACATAGCTATTGGAGCCGTACTAAGTCAGAATAAGCAACCTATACACTTCTTGTCAAGAACACTGAGTAAGACAGAAGAGAACTATAGCACAAACGAGAAAGAGCTATTAGCGATCATATGGTCCTTACAAAAACTCAGAAACTACATATATGGTATAGCAGACTTAACCATATATACCGATCACCAGAGCCTTATATATTCTGTATCAGGAAAAAATCCCAACACAAAGCTGAAACGTTGGAAGGGAATCATTGAAGACTTTGGAGCAAAATTAGTTTATAAACCAGGAAACCTAAATCTTGTAGCTGACGCATTATCACGTCAACGCATAAATACTTCTACCATAGAAACAGCACATTCAGCTGAAAGTTCTTCTAATGATATAATAAAAACTGTGAATCAGCCTTTTAATGCATACACTGCACAGTTCGAACTTATTGAAGATATAACAAATAATATCGAAACACAAATCTATTTTAGTAACAAAATAAGACTCATAATAAAGTTTAAGGACAAAGACTCTTTACTAAGGCAGATGAAAGAAGTTATACAACCCCAAAAGATTGTAGCTTTGCATACGAAATTTGAAAACATATACAAATATGGTGAAAACATAAAAAAAGAATTCCCACTAGTAAGATTTATATTCACACCAAGAAAACTTCAAGACGTGACAAATTTGGAGGAACAACTAAAACTTGTAAGGGTAACTCACGAAAGAGCACACCGAGGGTTACGTAACAATATTAAGAAATCATAATTCAGAGTCTTACATCGACCAAATAATTAAAGAAGATACAATGTACAAATTCGATAACATAGATACTTTAAAAAAACTAATTATTCCTTTTGAAGAAAAACCGATATTATCAACTATATACACAATTGTAACACTGATTGTTATTCTAGCATTTACGTACGTAATGATAAAAACTATACAATGTATAACAGATCGTCAAAAACAAAAAAAGATTGACGCATATAACAAAACTTATGAAAGAGAAATGTTAAAAATAGCGTCGAAAAATCGGGACGATTTCGTTTAACAAGGGGGGGAGTTAAGTATCCATAGCAAAACATATTGAGAAAAAAGATAACATTATTTGTATTCAATGATATCTTTAGTCTCTAGTACAGTCTTGCACACAACGCTACAATGATAACATATGTAAAAGAGATAATATCGTTTGTATACAATGTTGGAATATTATCTCTTCTTCATTATCAAGCAAGACGATTGTACGCTTGGGTCTCCTTGTAGATAGATAAGAAAAGTATATAAATACGACTGTATGATGAATTTATCAACAGTCTTATTGTAACTACATAGTAGCCTTAAGCTCCTTTTAGAATTAGTAAAAAGTATTTCAATAATAAAGGACATAGTTCCAAATAAATATTGTTTAATTTTAAAAGTAAGAAACAAGTGTTTTAATTCGCGCTTTCCATTTGAACCATGCGCAGCAGTAATTCCATCGAACACAGTAGACCAGGAGGAGGACAAGGTAATCTGAGACAGGGTACATTCCTGATGAGTTGTTGATGACTCTTCGGTGTATACGTTTGCAAGACGATCGTTGGCTGTGTAAAGAGTTGAATCAGTAGCTCACCGAAGGAGCTGAGTAGAGGGATCGGGTTACTTGCACTATGCCCATGTGATGACAAGTTATAAGTGGGAGTGACACTGAAACCAATCAATCTCTTCGGAGGTAATTACGTCCGCGCCCCGACACCCAAAGTGAAGTTAAACCTTTGACGGGTTAAGGGGTCCTGTTGACATTTTCAATTAATAATAACATGCCGCAAGAATTCTGATAAAAAACAGTCAAATGTTCGAGATCCTTCACATGTGGCGTAGATTAGGGTCGTATATAGGTACCATATGTGGAGAAGGTGGTAGCGCACGGTACACCGAAATAGACTGTTCAGAAAATTATATGGAAATCAACCGGGGCAATGGTGTTGTCCCCAAGCAAAGGCAACAACATGGCAGTGTGGCTCCTTGAAGCATGAAATGGGAATTACTTATGCAGCACATATGCTACTCAAAGAAATGAGGCACAGCGTCAGAAGAAAGTTATATTTAAAGACGAACGAACATAAGGATACTGGCCTCGTAACTATGCGGTATATTACTGCATGCTGTCATGCGTGGTAAAAGGGAACATTGAATTTCGTTCCATTCTCGCATTGAACAGGGCTGGATTTCAACGAATGGCGACTTTTGCAATAGAGACGTAATTTCGCTTTCTGCTTCTTGTGTTGTGATTAACGAAATCCACTGTCAATAGACTTGGTTGTTGGCAAGTAGTAACATGGAAGTTGTCCTTATTACACTCAAAATAGATTCAGTTCGGCGGTGTTTTAAATTTGTAAGGAAAGTGCGCAACAAGTGGTGTGCTTCCACGGTTCAACTGGGACGGAGGAAGACTATCCCCCTTTAGGATATGTGTGAAGAAAATCATCTTGCACTCAATTTTTCAGACGAAAATCCCGTCGCCCATATGAGAATGGTTTGGCATAATATTTCCCTTGTCTATGATTTTTTTTTTTTTTTTTTTTTGCGATTGAAGGTGGAAACCTTGCATGAGGCACCAATGGTCCGACGTCCATTGGTAGTGCCGGATTCCTACCGGCTAAAACCACCTCCCTTCCCGAACCGGCCGATTTAGGTCCCCCGCGGAACCACCGTAAGGCATTACTTCGCGGGGATCGGAATAAGGACTTAGCTTTCTCTGTCATTCGCTCTGCGTTCACGCTCTAAACGCCTAAGGTCGCAGAGTATTCGAACCGCTATGTCACTTACAATGATCCAGTTTTCCTTATTCTGAAGCATGTGGTGTACGATATTATCGGGAGTTGGCCACTCCCCAAATTTGTCCCGTAACGTAATTCTCTCGGTTACGTATCGTGGGCAATGAAAAAATACATGTTCCGCATTTTCGGAAACGGTTTCGCAATGTGGACAGTTTGGGATGGTTTCATGTCCTCGTTTAAAGAGATATTCTCTGTAACATCCATGACCCGTCAAGAACTGAGTCAGATAGAAGTTTGTTTCGCCGTGAGCACGGTTAATCCATGCATCGATGACTGGTATGAGACGATGTGTCCATCTTCCCTTTAACGATTCGTTCCACTGCTGTTGCCAAACAGCGATGCTACGATTTCTTTCGGATTTTCTCTTTTCGTCGCCTACTCGGCCATTTCGGACTCGCTCGGTTCTTAGAGCTATCATTTCTTCAGCAAGCAAATCGATAGGTAGCATTGAAGAAACTACGAGTATAGCATCGTTGGAAACTGTTCGAAATGCACAAGCGACTCTTAATACGCTTAGGCGGTGGACAGATTTAATTCCCCTCACATAAGACTTAACTTTCGCTGCGCAGGACCATATTTCCACTGCGTACATAAGTATCGAACTCGCAGTTTTTGCAAGGAGTAGTCTCTTACTCTGTCTCGGACCTCCGATATTACTCATCAGCCTTGAAAGTGCACTAACAGTTTTCGACGACCTTTTGCATATATGCTCTAGGTGGTATTTGAAGGTTAGACGTGAGTCAATAATCACTCCAAGGTACTTAATACATGGTTGAGAGACCACTACATGCCCTCCCACTCTGAACGATATCGTTTCTCGTACTTTCCTACTCGTAATAAGCACTGCTTCCGTCTTATGATCTGCAAGTTGCAAACCGGCTATAGCTAACCAACTACGTACAGTTGCAACTGTCTCGTTACAGTGCAGTTCGATATCTTCTATCGTTTTTGCCACAACCACCACAGCGATATCGTCTGCAAAGCCGATAATTGAAGCTTCTCGTGGAATCGGTAGACGCAGAATTTCGTCATACATAACATTCCATAACAGCGGTCCTAGGACTGAGCCTTGAGGCACGCCGCCAGTTACTTCGTATTCTTTTATTCCCTCATCAGAATCATAGAGAAGGACTCTATTTGTAAGGTAGCTCGATATAATTTTACGCAGATATTCTGGTATTTCAATCCGGTAAAGACAGCTCATGATGCGTTCCCAATTCGCCGAATTAAACGCGTTTTTTCCGTCCAAGGTTATAACGGCGCAGTATTTTTTGGTGCCTCCTTTCCAACGTTTGCCCTCTATAGCGGCTTGGGCTCTCGTTATTACCGCGCTGATTGCGTCTACGGTAGATTTTGACTTACGAAAGCCGTACTGGTGTTCCGATAGGCCTCCTGATATTTCAATTGCAGGCTGTAGCCTGTTGTAAATTATACGCTCGAGGATTTTACCAACCGTGTCTAATAGACAAATAGGACGATAAGATGATGGTTCATTTGGATTTCCTTTTCCCTTCGGCAGTATGACAAGTCTTTGGCGCTTCCAAGATTGAGGAAAAACGCCCTCCTGAACACACGCATTAAACATCTCGGCAAATAAATCCGGTCGCGTATAAATTGCGATTTTAAGGGCTCTATTTGGAATACCATCCAGCCCAGGAGCCTTTCTATCGTGTACCTTCTTACAGGCTTCGAATACTTCTTCGCGTGTTATGATGGGTATAGGCGCGATCTCGTGGAAGCTTAGACTACCCATCTCCCTGCTCTCCTGATGAGGAAATAGAGTCTCAACTATTCGTCGTAACAATACTGGGCACGTCGGCGATTGCGTGCGGGGACCTTTTAGCCTCATCGATACGATTTTGTAAGCTTTGCCCCAGACATCATTATTAAGTTCTTCACAGAGAGTCCTAAAACAAAGACGCTTGCTGTTCTTAATCGCTTTTTTAAAACGAGTTCTCGCCTCTTGATGTGCATTGCGTGCGAGTTGCGCTTGTTGGTCATCGCCGTATCGAGTCCGCGAACGCTGGTAAATTCTTCTTGTTCGGAGGCACGCCGATCTAAGTTCCGCTATCTCGGCGGTCCACCAATATACCGGAGGTCGGTGCTTTCCTGTGGCCAATCTGGACATTGATGTATTACACGCGTTGACTAGCAGCCGTGATACCTGCGTTACAAATTCCCCTGCACTTCTAGCTTCAATTATCGCTTCACTAACGACGAAACTTAACAGATCTTCATCAAGCGTATTGGCATTCCATTTAGATCGCTTCAGTGTTGCCCTGCTAGTGTGGGTTGCTGGCTCAGTGCTCGCGCTAAATAAAATAGCATTGTGGTCACTATGCGTGTAATGCCCAATTCACAATGTCGCGTTGACGCGCGCGTGCGTTGACAGATTATGTAGAAACAAAGCGTTTATATGCTGCTACACAAAATACAACTCCAGGCGTTGAATCGACTTTAGATCGTAAATATCGTAAAGTTCAACGCGACGCCTGAGTAGACCTACTCTCTACTCTCACGCGCGTTTGACAATTTCAGAATTTTGAATTGTTCGATTTAATGTCGTGGGGTGTGCCGTTCTTAGTTGGAGTGGCACAGAATCAGTTATGTTTATCACACATATGTTTTAAAAAGCAATATGATGTTTTTTTAATGCAAATTAATTAATTGTGTGTGAAAATGACGAATACCTTTTTTTTTTGTTAAGCTAATACTAATTTCTTTAGATTTTCTTTGATAAAAAAAATATTAATCATCGTATCTTTGTTAGGATTGTTTTTGCATTTCTCTTATGAATGATTTTTTTATTTATTTTGGAGAATCCTTTTTTAATTCTTGCACAAAAATTACAGCTACAAGAAAAAATAGAGTAGACTTCAAATTTGAATTCTGCTCTCTATTTGTGTACATTAGTTTAAATCAAACCGAACTTTAAATCTGGCATACTCTACTCTCTCAACGCGCATTCGCTTCAAAGCAGCATTTTGTTTTACAAAATTGTTGCTCGCGTGCTTTGGCATTTAAAATCGTAAAGTTTCGATAAAGCGTGTCAAAGCGCGCCGACGCACGCACGCGTTCAACGCGACATTGTGAATTCGGCATAATGGTCGCTCACGCGCCAGTTAGCATCTCGTAGCAGGTTACTGCTGGCAAAGGTGATGTCAATAATAGATCCCGATCTTGCTGTACTAAAGGTGTTCGTACTTCCGCTGTTAGCTAAAACAATATCTAGGCAGGAGAAAGCTTCAAGTAGAACGGTTCCTCTGCGATTTGTGTATGAGCTTCCCCATTCCGAGGCCCATGCATTAAAATCGCCTGCGATTATCACAGGGCTCTTACCGGAAGCATCGGCAACTATTCTATCTAAAACCATCTTAAAAATTTCGATAGTAGCGCTAGGTGGAATATAGCAGCTATATATGTAGATGCCGTTTATCTTAGCCCTTATAAAGAAGTCCTCGGGGACCTCGGGGTATTCCTGAATGGAGGCGTTTCCACAAACCCAAATTGCAGATGTTTTTGTCGTGTCGGTTACCCAACTATTTCCAGATAGGTTCCTATATGGCTCGCAGAGAATCGCTACATCAATCTTCCGTTCACGAACAGTTTGCTGTAGGAGGTCTTGGGCCGCTTCACAGTGATTAAGATTGAGTTGCATTACTTTCATATTTTTTTCGAAGTACTTTCTACCGCTTTTTTGTATTCGGGACATCTTTTACTACCGGTTATATGTAAATAATCGATATTGTTTGCTACGCAGAGCAAACATTTTGGCCGGGCTTTACAGACCTTCAATTTGTGGCCTTTTTCTCCGCATCTGATGCACAGATCCGTTCGGTCGTTAGCGCTTTTGCACACTCTCGCGTAGTGTCCGAACTCAAGGCATTTAAAGCATCGCTTAAGCTCAGTCTTTTCTCGTATTCGGCAGTAAACCCAACCGATCCGCACTTTCCCAACTCTCAGCAGTCTGTTCGCTATTTCTGTTGGTACTTTTATGGTGGCTGTTTGCGTTCCACCATAGGCTCTCCTCACGTTTTTGATCATCGTGACTTTGAATTCCAAATTCAGTTGATCTGTTAAGGCGGAACAGATCTCCTCCTTCGACGTCGCTTCGTCTATATCCTTGCATTCTATCAAGACCTCCTGTGTAAGGGACCAGACGTTACCGTTTTCACCCAGCGCTTCTTTAATTTTGTCTTTATAGATCGCGGTTGTAGGATTCGCAGCTTTGTTGAGTGAGAGTAGAAGGTCTCCACTTGCAGTTTTACGGATTCGACTTACATTCGTCCCTACTTCCTTAAGTGCAGGATCCGCCTTCAGCTTCCGGAGTAGGTCAGCGTACGATAGCTCGCCGGTCTTTTTAATGACTATCGCATCTGGTCGCATTGGTTTTTTAACATCTGCGGTGCGAGTCTTTTTGACAACCTTCACCCATTCTTCTGCCGACTTAGCTTCTAGATTTGGTGTTGGCTGCGTTAACTACTCTTATCAGTTCGTTTCTGTTGCTCTGAAATTTGCTTAGGCGGACTTACCAAGTTGTTACTACTTGTTTTTTTCGGCGAGTTTATCCGCGTCTTTTTTGGAGCAGGGGCTTTAGACGGTTGCTCTTCGGGCCGGTTACCATTGGCTTCCACGTCTCTATTTCTTTTGACGGATGGGATAGAAGATCTGTTCTTGTCGATCGCTAGTACTGCTTTTTGCTTTCCTTCTCGGACAGTGTTCTCTTCGGTAAGGATTATATCCGTTTGCGAAGATGTACTCGCTTCACTTTTTTCCGCATTACTTCTAAGGTTCTTTATCTGTTCACGGAGTTCAGATATCTCATTCCGTAGATCAGCGACCTCAGATTCCGCCTCGCGGAAAACAGTTTTTATGAGCGTACCCATTTTCTTAATTTCTCCATGGACGTTGTGCTTGTCCCTGTAGAAATCAATTAGACCGTCAATTTTTATCCCAAGTTGTAGCATTTTTGTATTCTCGTGTTTGTCACTGCTATTCTGGGCGCTGTGAGCAGTGACAATCGGTTTTGCCGCGTCAGTTCTTGCCGATGACTTCGACTCTGAATGCGAACGCGTGTTGTTTCCTAAGAGAGTAGCTTTAGTTGGCGAACGTGCAAACCGAGTACTCCTCCTGAAAGGGTCAATACCGACATCCATATCTTTTGTCTCTTTCCTTGTAACATTTCTGACAACAGCATCCAAGTTTACCAATGCTGTAGCAGGTGCATTAGCACTATTATTTTCATTTATTTTGCAGTCGTTGTATCTCGACGACTTTGAGCCTGCTTTCGCACTCTCCGCCGCCGGTACTGGGGATCCGACTCCCTGCACCGTAACTTCTTCATTCATTTTGTTTCCCTCCATATTAGATTTTTAAAGAGTATCCACCTCCTGTCAGTTTTTTGGTCCGCGAGTGGTATTGGTTATTTCCACCAACCCTGCGAATGTGCACGCTGTATGGCGCAGACACACACAGGGCCCCCCTATCCGCCACCTGGGGACGCGCCCGATGGGAGAACTGACTAAACTCCACACGGGTCCCTTGTCTATGAAAGAATGCTTAACTTCCAAGATGACTTCGTAGGCCGAAGAAACAGCCATTGGAGTGATTCTTTCTGCATTCTGCACCAAATCTCGCAGAACAAACCTTAATTGAGGTTAGCATGGCGATTCTGCCAACGCTACTGCCTTACTTATGGCGACAGAGGGTGATACGCTGTATCGTTAGGAGTCATTCAATGTCAAGGTGTGGAGAAATGTGCGAACAGAAATATTATTTCAGCGCTCTCACGAGAGTTCAAAGTCAAACTATACCGCAAATAGGTTTATCAAACAATTTTTGTTCTAAAGCCCTGTTTATGTTGAATTGTAGCTGTGAAAAACCAATATCGGTTATTAGATTTATTCCTTCTTGGAAATCTAAGTCTATAAAAAAATACAAACGAACCTTTATTCAGTTTAGGGAAACTGGGTTACAAACTTAAGTATCTTTTCAATAACGATGGTTAGATGTTGAAATGAAATAAAACAAGCTGTGTGTCAGGTAGTAAGGAAATCACGGTGCCAAGTATGGACCTTTCAATATTAAGAGTGGTTGGACTTTAATTTTGTAATATATGTAAAGTACCCCCGTCAATCGGAGACAATGTTCCAACTATAGAATTACTCCATTTCGAGCGTATTCAATGCTAGGTTACCTTGGACTAAGTCCGGACTAAAAACGAGTATATAAATGCTTTTAAAAAGGACCTAAAAGATTATATAAGATGAAGGTGATCCATCTTCCAGTTTTTTAAAGCAATTTTGTAGGTGGCCTATTTTTGATGATTTCCACAAAATTCCTGGTGCGATCATTACAACTACCTTCAGCAGAAAGGAAGCAGTCCAGTTGCTCTTCATTCTACCCATTGAATCTATTCATATTCATTCTCAGTCTCTTGAGTACGATAGGTAAGTTTAAGGACTTCATCAATTGCAATATATTATTATTCCTACTCATACTCACATTTGCAAAGCATTTCTATAGTTCATTCTTCACATCTCTATTTTTGGCAAAAGTGAATTATGGATTTTCACACCGGGATCTGTGACATATCCAGTCTTAGACTTCACAGCTCGATGACTCTAAGAATGGATAATGTATTTCTTCTGTCACACTATGAGATAATGAAGTCTTCAAACAGATCTATAGCGCATGTGGGTGTTCCAGGGATATCTATGACAGTGATTTTCACAATGGCAACAACAGGAAAAGAAACACACAAAGCTGTCGTAACATTTTCATTGTTTACCAGCAGGAGATTATCACTTGAAAGAATGAAACGTAAACACCATAGTGTGATAGATCTGTGATTCTGGTTGAACGGATACTTTATTCTAAAGCCGTAGAGATATGCAAAAATGTCTTAGTGCATTTCTGGATCAGTCCTGTGAAGGGTGAAATTTAAAGAAAATATTTTCCTACTTTTGATTCAACCGACTGGGAACTGGACCTGGTGTCGGGAGATGTTACTTTATATTTCTTTAGATTAGGTGAACAAAAATACCGGCAATGTCAAAGGGAATATTTTGTGACTTAATTTTTATTTCTTACTCAATAAGGAGAAAGAGGCAAAGGTTGTTGTTCCTATAATTTTTTTTTAGTTGGCATGCGTTCAAGAGGTTCAATGTAATTCCGACGTTTTATGTGAACTTGAGATCGATTTGACACAGGGAAGCAACTATTTAAGGGAAGAAGAACAAGTCGTGAAAAAACACTTCAAACCCTGAAAATATACCGCAAATTTGGGCTGTCTAGGTCAGAGGTTCCCAATTTTTTTTCGGCCACGGAACCCTAAATGATCAAACTTTAGTCGCCCATATTGATATTAACAGAAAACATCGTTTCTTGAAGTGCGGTTTGGATATTTTATGTTTGACAAGAAAAAAAAAAAAATGATATGAAAATAATTATGTAAAGTTTTATAAAACATTTATTGTACAACAAAAAAATACGTTGTAACTTTTAAATGTGAAGAATGAATTTTTTTCTCATATTTTCTTAAAATATCCTTAAAATTAGGCTTAATATCCGACAACTGAATGTGCAGGTCTGGCGCTGCGTCCAGTCTGTCTCTATATTTGTTTTTTGTGTAAGTGTAAGCCGAAAACCCCAGCCTCGCATCGGCAAGTTGTTACAAATGGAAGGAGAACCATAAGAGCTTTTTCTGCGACTGCAGGTTATTCATCTTTCAGTCCAACCTAAAATGTATTTAAATAAGAATCTTCTGATTCAAAATTATGATTAAGAAAGGATGAGCATTTGATGTCGATAAAATTTTCATACACTGGCATAGTAAGCATCGATGGTTTACTATAATTTGCAAATGGATTCTGTACCCAGTCGATGTCGTCTGTTTTCTCGGGGAAATAGGTACTCTTTCAGAGATTTTTAAAAGGCGCACTAATTTTTTAAACCTTTGGGAGTATTGAAGGCCCGTAGACTCTTTTTAAAGCTAGAAGTGACAACTAGAGTTTTACAACGTTGCTCTACTTAGTCAGGTAAAGTGTTTCAATGCTTAACTTGGTGCGGTTTAAATTGTTCCTTGTCCCCCTTTAAAAAAACGCCTGTTAGTTTTTAAGTCCTGGTTCTTTTTAGGTGAGTGCATATTGTCTAATAATTTCAATTATTTAAACTTCTGTTAAGAATATTTTTGCGAATATAATTAGTTTTGGGTCAAATACCAGATGTAGTTTCGCGCCCTCGACATTGTACTTGACACATTGCCATATACTACAACCCTCTCTCTAAAGCTATTGCGAATTCGTCAAAGCGAAAAGAGTTAATGACCTGCATTATTTTGAAGAAAAAGAATTAAGTCGACCTACAACAAATAACAGAACTCTGGCTTAAGGCTCTATTAGCCCAACAGCAGAAAAAAAAACAATATTAATAAGAAGATAAAAAGAAGTAAAATTTACTTTACCTCTTAAGATTACCGCAAACACACCTGACCAACGCTTTTATGAAGCTCTTTGCAAAAATGTAATTTTATGGAATTATTTGTTTGGTGACGCTGATACTGACATCATAATCGAGTTTCTCACCTGCACAACTTCAGTCTGGATCTGAGCAATCTAAATGGCAAATGCAAATATACGTTAACAATGAACTCAGGTCAAGTGAGGTGTTTTACGCCTCATATATACTTATTATTTTGAGTTTGGCGTTCTTTAGCATACCAGAATCAACTCAAGAAGCAAATTAACAAGTGTTATTAATGTATTTTATACCAGCAGGCAGCAACCAATAACTATTTTTTAGAAATTTTGTGAATTTAACTGAAATCAGTTTTCTCCATTCTATTGGATCTCAGAATGAGTGGGTCCTCGCAGTGCCGCTTTTAGCATTACCAGGGCCTCGGAGAGATTTTTACAGCGGCCCCTAACTGCAATAAAAGGCACCGAATATTATGATATAACTACTAAAAGAAATAACCATTTATTAAAAAATAACAAGAATTTGACTTTTCTAACCTTTCTCTCGGCAAACTCTTTTATTACCTAAGACTATCCTAAGTTATCGAAGTCGATGTTTTCAGCAATTTCATATTCGATTGACAAAGTTGAGAGGTTAGTCAATCTAAATTGAGATATTGCCGATCGCAGATATTGGCAGTGCTTTCCATTTCCATACATTTGGGTATAGTTCTTGTAAGTTTCGATCTTTAATAAAATTAAAAAGAAAAACCGGAGTGACCACATTCTGATCAGGCAAACAAAATTTCAGACTTACATATGAGCTCATTACGCAGCATCCACCCATCTATATCTGATTTAGCTCTGGTTTTTTTTAATCTTGGTTATATTTAATAATCGGTTATTCCAGCTGGTAAACATCGAATGTGTTTGTTCAGCAGAATATTAACCAGGGGCAGATTTCGTATGTCAACGATCGTCTATAGAGTCTATACGATATCGTTTTTTAAACTTAAATCACAAAAATAAGTCATATTCTGCTCGAATCTTTTGACAAACGTCAGCCTTCATTATATTTGTGAAAAATAAACTGGATTAAGCTCCCAAGCTTGTAATTTTAGCACCTAGTTGCTAGTTTCGGAGGTCTATCGGTTCGACGATAATCGTCTGAAAAGTTACGGAAGAGTGCCCAGAGAATCTACGGTTTGGTTAGTTAATCCAAGAAATCGATAACCAGGCGATTTTGTGCGGTTAACGAGATTTAACCAATGGTTATCTAGAATTTCGTTTGTTCAAGACAAACCGGTCCTTAGAGTCTACAGTTAATTTTAATTGACGCCCCTTTATGTCCGGCGCTCTCCCCTAACGCCGCTACTGGATCCCCGAGTGAAAGAAATGCATAACGTCAATATAAACTGGTTTTTTAATGAATTTTTGAAGTAAGTTCGCACAGAGGTTACTAATTAAGTTTTTTATATTAGCTAGATATTTTATATTCGGTGAGGTGACATTAAAGATAAAATAAATCCTGTTTAAAACAAAGGGAAATGTTATTGTTCGCAAGAAACATTCATTAAGTTTTATTCAATGGAAACGATCTAATCCATATAAATCGCGAATTCTAATTTTTAAAATGAGATAAGAGAGTAACGAAAACATAGGTGTAATGTTTATTTTGGGTAATTTGGGTGCGATTAAAGAGTATATTTTTATTTTGAGCTTTGAACTGAATACCGCATTTGGGTAAACAAACCAAAAATATAAAAGTTATTTGATTGGCATATACTCACCATTGGGATTTGCTAACTTGAAGACTTTTATACACACTGCAGTCGCATTTCGAGCCTCGATCGCTTAGGTTAAACTTCGAATTTGGTGGCCAATCTGTCTCCTGGTTTTTTTCGTAGCCAAAAATGATAATGGATACTCAGTTGGGTGCCATCCTTTTGATCGTTTCAACAATTGTTGTTAATGCACGTGAGTTTTACAACCTACACTCCTACTATAGTTATTGTTCCAAGCTGTCGTTTCATCTATTATAGAACGCAATAGCACTTGTATGACCTCAAACGGAGAGGCGGGCAGTTGTATTCCGATTTTAACATGTAAAACCATAACACAGCTACTGAAAAACTCCCCACAACCACTACCGCCAGCTGTTGTTGAAACTGTTACACTGTCGCACTGCGGTACCTTTGACAATGTCGTAAGTGAAATGCTGAACACCAGAAAAAAATCTAATATTATTTATTTAAGCATTACGTATGCTGCAAGATGAATCAATCAGCTCCAGAACCCACAGGCAACACTATGCAAATTCACGCAAGCACTCAAAAGTCGGAATTAGATGTCCAAATGGGATTGCTTGTCCTTGAGGCGTTCAAGTGTGGACAAGTATCAGTAATGGATCGCGTTATTATCGGCAATGGATCGACAGCTAAACTTTCGGAATACCCCTGGATGGCGTTGCTAGTGTACGAAGATGATTCGCAAAGGACTTTGGAGTGTGGAGGATCGCTAATCAGTGATCAATATGTTATAACGGCCGCTCACTGCATTCGCGTACGGAATAAGAACTTGTAAGTCACCACAGTTGAAATAGGCGTTGAGTTACGACTTTTGATACTCAAGTAATAATTTTCTTTAACTTTCAAAACAGAATTGCCGTACGTTTGGGTGAACACAATTTGAACAAAACAATCGATTGTGAACTTGGTGGCCGAATATGTGCCGCACCCGTGCAGGAGATTGATATCGCAGAAGCCATCTACCATAAGGATTTCAGTGCAAGCCAGTTTTCTAATGACATTGGTCTCATTCGCCTAAATGCCAAGGTGGTCTTCAGCAGTAAGTGTGCATCGCACATTTTAACGGCGGTATGATATTTTTGAATAATTTTTTTGTTTAGACAGCATACAGCCCATATGTCTACCAAGCACACCCCAATCACAAATGGCTTTGTCCACCTTTAGGCGATTGATGATTGCTGGATGGGGTCGAATAGAGAACGGAATGAGAGCGAATCTTTTACAAACAGCTGAAGTTCCAGTGAGGGAGAACGCTTACTGTCAACAGATCCACAAACTGATTCGTATAACAGATCATCAAATATGCGCTGGTAGTGAAAATAACGTCGACACGTGTACCGGTGATTCGGGTGGACCGATGTTTGCCTATGAACCCGGTAGTGATGAAGGTCGGTATGTACAGTATGGTATTGTATCGGCTGGTGCTTCGAATTGCGGTTCAAGTTTTCCAGGCATATACGTTAAGATATCTGCGTACCTACCGTGGATAGCTGGTAACATAAGACCCTAAGCTAAAGTAAGCTCTGTTCATATGATTGTAAAATGCACTAAATAAATATGAAATCGAACGTTAGTTGCATTTATTTTGCCGAAATGCCTTGGGTGCTTGATGACTTAATTTTGCGCTGGTACCTTGTTTTGTTAATATTAGGCTGGGTGTCGGCGTCAAATACACTTCCAATATTGTTAGGAAAGTAAATAATGGTGCAGAATATTTTAAAAGCCGCTATGAGGATCTTCAGCCCGTACTTATGGCATACTGCGACATTTCTACTCATCACCTACCTCAGGTAAATGATAAATGCTTTGAAAATTAAATATTTTCCCCGACGCAACAATTAAATTACTTTTGTCGGTCGCTCTTCTCTAAATGGATCAAAATATGTAAGCTATATACAGAATATAGAACTTTATTGATCAAGTCGAGAAGATGATATCGGCCAAATGGGCGCCGTCACAATTGATTGCCATACGGGCTCGTTTTATGGCATTATTCATCACTTTGGCGAGAACTTCGGGCGACAGATTCTCGCACTCGAGTCGAATGTTGTCCTTGAGGGCTTCCATGATCTTGGGCTTGTTCACGTTAACACGGGACTTCAAAAAACCCTACAAAAAGAAGTCTGGAACGGTTAAATCGAGCGATCTTGCGGGCCAGTGCAAACCGCCAAAACGAGAGATGAGGCGACCCGGGAACGCCGCCTTCAGAATATCGGTTGTGACTCGCGCAGTGTGTGCTTAAGCTCCGTCCTGTTGGAACCACATATCCTCCACTCCTGTTTCGTCCAATTCCGGCAGAAAAAACTCGGTTAACATGGCCCTATAGCGCTCACCGTCCACTGTTGTCATACATCCCATTGCTAAAACGAGCCCGTAAGAAAAAGCATTTGCACCATATTTTTGTGGCATTTGAGCAGAATAATTTTATTTTATTTATCCAAAATGAATGCAACACGATACACGAACGAACGCAATAAAAGTATTTTTTAGATTGTGGTAGCTTTTATGTTGGCACTCGTAGATTTTCCCATGTGTTTTCCATGACAATGGCCCAATTTAAATTTCCCGCATCGAATCCTGAATACATATTGATAAATCCTCATCCAAAAATATTTTTTTTTAAATTCAGCTTCCGTGCCGTTATGTATTATGTTTTTCCTTAAGCATGAAATTATTTTTGCATTTTTCTTTTCAATTAAAACTGGTCACAATCACAGGGTTAAGCAACAGCCCAAAAGTTTTACATACCTACCTAATCGTCATTGTTTTCGTTCGCCGATGACAGGCGAAGAGAAGTTTGAAAAATTGATCAATATTTTGATTAGACATAGCTTCAAAGTTGTCGGCTCTACCTACGCAGAGATCAAAATGTAGCCCTACTTCCAAAGGAAGGAAGGAAATGAAATTGATTATCCCTGGAATAAATGCAAGTAACAAATTATAGATTAAATTAAATACGCCCTTGCAGGATAGGGAGTAAAATTTCATTTTCATTCTCGATATCGATCACTGGAATGAAAAATAATCCTGGGAAAATAAAATCCCAGCAGCAATCCTGAAATACTATCCAGCGAATAGAGATTTGCACTTTGTTCCATTTTAGATATTTGTTCTTTTTGGCGCAGAAGGAAAAATCCAATTAATGCAGCGTTTCATCCCCCTAGATTTATCGTCCTGAAAATTGGATTCCAAAGTGTCAGGTACACTTCTGCATTCGTTTTCATTATTCCATTGAAAGTCCCAATGGCATGCACAATGGCGGTTTCCGTCTCTTCGGTAATTGCGATAACTGTAACGAATAGCTGTTTACGAAAAATCCTTTTCCCCTTCCTTTTTAGTACACAATGATGGCCTTTTGTATGGCGGCGTAAAAGTGAAAAATCCTTTTTTCTAACATTTCTGGCAAATACAAACGAAATCGAAAGGATTGTCAACCTTTCACCGGAAATGTGTATTGATTTCAAGAGAATACAGCGACAATTTGTTGCCGAAAGCGAAATCGATGATCAACAATGTGTATTGCAAGATTTTTTTTCCATTTTCCTTTGAGAATGAGGATATATCATTAAGCTGGAGAACCGGAAGGACATATTTGTGCCAGTGGATTAACAATTATCGCGCGACAGTACTGGTAGGGTACCCCATGTGGACATGGTTTGAGGGGGATTTCAGAGTTGCTATGTTGGATTTTTTTTTTAATGTCAGGGATTAGTTTCAGGTTCAATGGTGTACAAATACAACATGGGTAGCTAACAGCTACAGCGCATGTGTGTCTCTGCATGCCGATGTCATTTTCTTTTCGACTCATATGGTGTACTGGCACTGCGCAGAATAAGTCCACAAATGAGGGGAGACTTGACGTCTGCACATTGCTGTGCGCTGTGCGCATTATAAGGTGGCTTTTATTCGCGCATATTTCAATGAAAGGACATGAAAACCTGTAGAGCGGAATAATGGTGTTCGTTTCTAGTGCATGGTGATGAAATGTCAAGTTGAAAGCAAGTACCTTCGTATGCTTTTTCTGTATGCGAAATGAAGGTTAAAAAAACTTGCTTGGCGTGATAGAGGGGACGAAACTCTTCTCTTTTCATCAATTCGTATTTAGTTGGTACTTGTAGCTTGATAAAATTTACCTAACAGAAATACTGGAAATATTTTATACAGAAGATCAAAGAGCCTTACCGTTGATGGCCATCCATCTTTGAAGTGTAGGTACTTAGCCACACAGTCTAGTTGCTGGGATCGTTAGTGACTGGTTTTGAGTATACCCATACCAAATTTGGTAATTATGTACATGTTTCTTTTAGCCCACTTAGGGCGTCTTTAACAACTTTGACTTATTGCACCAGTAGTCCTAATTTCTGCTGCTGCTATAGCGCAGTGTCAAAAAGGAGAGAATACAAATTTTAAGTTTAATTATAGCGTTTTAAAAGTTAAGTAAAGCTACGTGCGACCCAGTCGGGCACATATTTATCTCTTCAAGCAGGGAATTGAATTATTAAAAGCTTGTAAGTAGGTAGATCTGTCCGTTCGACTTACCATTTACCTAAGAAATTAAAAAAAAAAAATGTTTCCTTACGAAATGATTAATTCCGATCTATGAATTTTCACACACTTACAGCATTTTTATTTGTTGTAACGGCGCCACAGGCTCATACTCTTCATTGCGTGACTCTTTCCCATTTTTATTCCGTAATGGGTCCTTCTCCGCTATTCAAATAAAATCAATCCAAGCAACATTTTTTGAAATAAAATTAATGGCCCTCGGTAAAACATGAATTGAGTTTCTATTTTCTTTTCACACAAAAACTGCATTCAAAGTAAACAGGAAGAACGGCGACGAGGACGACATTAATGGCATATGACTCACCATAAGTGTTTTCGGTAGCCATACGGCACAATACTCCCGTGACATCACATAACAGCGCATGTCCCCTATACCAAAAATAGATCCTGCTATCTTATCGGCAGTGACAATTCTTGATCATTAAAAAGGACTCATATGCATACAGCATATACATACACATATTCCCAAAGTGTTTATATACGGACGAAATACGGTACACTTCCTATTAGGACACTGGCTTGGCCGATCCCCATGCATTTTAACTTCTTTCCCTTGTTTTTGTTTTCACTCTCGAGTCTCACGTGTGAATATCTTTTGCCATCGTGGGAAACTCAAAGTGCATCCTCTTGTCCTGGTAAAGCACACTATAAAAAAAAAAAACATCCCACGAAATAAGGACACGAACACAACACACAACAGAATGGTAATGAAAAATGAACTCTATGAACTTTTGTGTGCCCTATACGCTATACCTGGGACAAGCGAAAATGTCCTCTCAAGCAAAAATCTTCGAAAGGAAAATAAATAAAATGAAAATGATTTGGGGAAAATTTCTTCCTTTCTCTCGAAAGTATAATAGATAGAAAGATCCCTTGTAGTTATTTTTTCATCGAGTCTTTGCAAAATAAAAAAAAAATCAGATTCCTTAGGTCTAGTCGAGGTGATGAAGGTACCTCTATGTGTGCTGGTCCTTGATGGCAAATGCTTTTATCTCATCTAGATGAAGAAAGTGATGGTCTCTGAAAGGACAATTTTCTTCTTCACCTTCTTCGCTTCGCAGCCCAACAAAATGATGATGCAAATCCATTGTCCTTACCTTGACTGTAGACAAAAAATTGATCCATTGTCCCTATATGTATATTCAGGCGAAATTGAAGAGGATATCCTTGCATGGAATGCGTTCTCGAATTATTGTCGAATCGAAATGCACATTGTGTCCGATCATCTGCCGTTAAACGCATGCCGAAGGGATGCATGCAAAATGCTCCTTAATTACGGATCGATGTCGTGCTTCCCAACAAAACAACTGCCAGTACGCATCTTAGGTGGAAAATGATTTCCCATTGTTACGCAAACTAAGGCAGCGCCAGTACAGGTAATACGATCGATTCGATGATGAAGGATCAACAGAAGAAGACACAGTTCTGGGTGTTTTTTTTTTTTCACAGACCCGTATTACGCAAACCTGGTTTCATTTTCTTGCAGTTATTTTTCATATTTCCCATTTCGTGATACAGTTAGATTTATTATCTGACAGCGAGAAATTAGTTTCGTTGTACGAAGAGGACGATATTTTATGACAACGGTGCTAGCTATACACAGTTAGATGTAATTTAACACGCCCCAAAAATATGATGGGCCTTGAAGCCGAAACAGATGAAATAATATTGTACCGTTTGTCTCGTGCACTGATTGGACTGGTTTACGATTTCCTATTGTACGCGGGATCTTCGGGAGCGTTCTGTTTTATTTGTATTACGAAGGATTTAAATTCGATAAAAGGGTGTTGTCGAAATATCGATGAATGAGGATCAGTATAGTGTGTAGGCAAGGCACCCAATAATGATTTTGGAAATGTTGCTGAAACGTAGTCATTAAAGTCCAGGTGCTTTTACCGTCGAGGTTTCATGGAACCACGTGCCGCCCTTGGATGGTGTCGCAGTTGTAGTTTTTCTTAAGAAAAATGACAGCTGTGGCAAGTTCTGAGATAGAACAAGGAGCACAATTGGTCTAGTGGGTTCGGACGGATAAAAGCAAAATGTTTTGTATGGAACTTTACTTTTATATGACTACCTTAGGGAGTAGTAGCGAGCTACAACTCATATCACATAAATCCGAGGGAAAATATGTTGAAAGCTTCAAAAGATACACGAGGATTCGAAATCGGAAAACTAGGCAGCATCAATAAAACATGTAGAGTAAACTAGGACATCTTGTTTAGAGAGAGTTGTGGATTCCTCAACCAAACCAGCCATACCTAGACCTACCGACTTTCTCACACAACGCTTGACACAACAAGTTATAATTATTAGGTATAGAAACCTAAAACTACCTACATGGAATGCTGACAAATTATTTCATATTCAAAAAACTTGCCATGTTCGAACTTGGAACCAAAAGGGCGGGCAGGAGTCAAACTGAGGATCACTTCCTGACAGTATGTACCCTCAACAGTATAAAAATAGGTACAGAAAATTAGCATATAGGTTTTCTTTATTTTGCTGTCAGGTATTCCAGAACCCCTTGAATTTTTCTGTTATATATTCAAGGCGACAAAACAAGTTCCCAACCAAACAAAAAAGTCATGAGAACATTATGCAAACGTACAATATGGCTGCTCTGTATATAATTAAGGAGGCACTCCTATTTGTTCGGCTATAAAACCACATTAGTCTCCTTTTTTGGGTTCAGATGCGCAGGACGTGGTGGGAATGACAATAAAATATGCATGCCTATACAAATGTTGGTTTGTTTTTATAACATCATTGGGTTGGGTGAAAATGTTAGTCTCTGATTTTATTATTCTCAAAGACGTTATTTGACCTTTCTTACAAATACCCAATGTAATTTAAAATATACAATCACAGTCCTTATCTTCTTTGCGTTGTTTGCGCAGGCGCTCGTATTAAAGTTAATTTTTTTATTTATAAGGCTTTTAATAGTAACAATCGTCAGCTTGTAACAAACTAAAAACGATAATTATATGATACTACCATGCATTTAGAATTGTTTACTTGACGGCTATGGTTGTCCAGCAAAAGTTATATAATTAAATTAATTTACTTGTCAAACCCGATACTATGCACTTATTTGTTCAACACTTTCTTACGGAAAGGCGGACTTATAGCACTTGAACAGAGTCCCGATTTTTGCGAAAATTGGGTCTCTGATCGGCAAAATTAACTGGCAATTTTGTTGATCGTAATTAAATCAATCGAGTGTTGCCTCTAATTCTATGTAGAGTAAGTAGACCTTACTTCTACCACTCCTGTCTGATTTTAAAAATAAGTTCATTTTGAAATAAATTTGCTTGATTTTTCTAGAATCCCTTTATGGACGTTGACGGTGCCGAAGATTTCATTACGCATCAATAGGTGGAGCGCACCCATACTGATGCAAGTTCTATGTTAAGACTAAAACGTATTTTTTTTTAAATAACAAAAGAAACTAATATTTGCCAATAAAGTCTCACTTAATTTTAAAACGTTTAATAATATAGTTGTTCCTTATAATTCAAATTCGGTAATTTAACAGATTTTACGGTTCCCAAGAATAGCTTTCTCAGGTACCGCGGACATCAATGTAGACAGATCGTGGGTAATTACCCACTTCGTGGGAATTTCTCGTTTCAAAATAAGCTAAAAGGGTGAAGAAAGAGCCTATTGATTACTGACTCTGAAGAAAAACATTTCGAATTTAATATCGTGGAATATCGTGGGGTTTTTCTAACAAAAGGATGAACAAAAAATGTATTTTTGATAAAAGTCTTGGGCAAGTCAGTCCAGAAAGTCGGGCATCACTGCCGTACATCACTATTTTCTTTCATCATAATCTAGTACATGTTTCGATTCTTGAAATTTCAGAAATATGCAGCGACCTAAAGCTATGCATATTATATGCCAGAGATCTTTTATCCTATACACGATTGAAACAACCTGTAGGGGCGCCTACCATTTAAAATAAAACAAAGTGTTCATCTATCACTACAAGTTCCTTTTGGCACATTCAAAGCCTAATATTCGTTCGAAGTCGACCGTAGGGAACTTTGGACTAGGTACCTAATACCATTAGGAAATTGTGCAACTTTTTATTGGCAACGTCATTAAGAAATGACCGCCCTAATGAATGGGTGCCAAAGTGCACCGGCATTGGAAAAAAGGTGTTTAGGTGCATATGGCATTAGATTAGAACAACGTGATTTAAGCAACTAAATAAACTATTATTAATTTTCCAGCAGCTTGATTAGTTAACAAACAAGTTGAAATTTAGTCGACACGAAAAGTGAAGTTCACGCGGTTGTCAAAACAAATCTTTGTTGTATCACATAAACTAAGTATCCGAAAGTCCCCAATGTAACTGTCTTTGACGTTGACAGCTCTGTACTGTATTGGGTGTTTAGACAAAACTCCAACTCATGAAAAAAGAACAATAGTGTATAGGTATCATACAGGTCAAAAATCGTCACATCAGTGGTGTTATAATTAAAGAATATCGAAATAAATAATTATATTTCCAGGCAATCCTTATACTAAAATTCGGTTTATCTACCTTCATTGTTAAAGTAAAATAAAAACACACCCAACTTGAAAGAATGGCTTTAGGTGCCTTTTTTACTTCGCATCTGCTGAAAGGGATTATTAGATTTCAACTACAACGAAACGCATAAATTTATTCGTTAAAAACAAAATTCTTATATCTTTGTTTATTTATTTAAAAAATAAAGCATTAGTTTTATTTGTCTGGGACTACCATGATTTGAAAGTCGAGTTGGGTCCTTTAACTAAACCAAACCATCAAAGCAGAGACCGCTCCTTCTGTAAAAGTAGCTGCCTAAATGCTGGTGTTCGATATATACGATTTTTATATTGGTTACTAATACCACGGAGATATCCGAATTCGGCATGAACGTTATCTGCTTGATAAAGGAAACACCTTACAAAGGTATGAACACTTTTTAACTATAGTTCAAACATCACTGAATCCGGCTATTTTATGGGAGGAATTTTCCAATTGTCATCTACTGCCTAGAAACGCAGTCGTGTCTACTCACCTCAGCCTAAACGAATTTTTGCAAACTTTTCCAATTCTGAAAATCATTGTAAGCTTATATTTCAAAATCACTGTAATTAAATTGTTTAAATAGATGTTGCCTTTATTTACTGGAAGATACACATGTACAACTTAAAAATTAAGTAATTCATAAATAGAAGTGAGTAATTAAATAAAAAACTTAGTAGTAAATGTGTTTAGGTCTGTGGAACATAATAATTTAAATTTACTCGCAATTCTTTATAACTTAACGTCTTCGGTTTGTTTGTGTATATATGTACAAGTTTTTTTTTTATAAATAAATAATTATAACTTCTTTAGCTCAATTTGTTTACATTACATAATAATTTAAAATAAAATTAAATATTTCTTTAAGCGTTTTCTTGTTTTACTTCATAATTTATAGCATTTTCCTCATGCAGAAACAGAATAGATTTTTTTTCTTAACAATTTCCTTTAATAATATTATATAGTTTATTTACCTAACAAAATTCGACGGGAATGTACCCCTGCTACATAATGTGTCCACCTTCGGACTTGGGGGTGTTGGCCTCCCACCAATCTATTGCGTCCATCATGCTCTCGTCGGAGAGTGCTGCAGTCGAGTTATCCAAAATAACATCGTGCAACTCCTTCTTCAGATGCACCACACCCTCGTAGAGACTGTGCTCCTCGTTGCTGTTTTCACCCGACGATGTCGTCAAGTAATATCCTTGACCGTCCAGTTGGGGTGACGAATTATCTAGCAAATGTTGTTGATGGTATACGACATCAGAAGGTTCAACCTTAACACGTGCCAGGCGAAGATCTCCCTGATGATGGGGGCCACCTTCGTGCATCGTCTGAAACTGTGGCGGAATCATGTAGTGATCGTTGTTGCCACGCGACCCAGGCATGGTCTGCTGCAGTAAAATACCACCGGCCGCAGGTGATAATGACGAGGACGAAATTCTTGTTGGCGGCGACAATGTGACCGTCGGTGTTGAGGTAGGCAGCGGCATTCCGGAGGGGGTCGATGCAGGTGCAACTGCTGCTAGCATGGAAACGGGAATTTCCTCGTCCATTATATCGTCATTGGGATAGCAATTAGCGTCGATAAGAGGACTGAAGTTTTCTTCGTTGTCAAAAAGGTCGGCGGTCAGCAGTTGATAGGTATTCGTTCCAGGAATCCGAATGTACTGCAACCCATTAAGGGTGGTGATGTTGGGCAGATTGTCGGCGATTTGGGACAGATCTTGTTCCCCAGCATTGCTGTTGTCGTCATAGCTATCGAAGTTATCATTGATCGGTGAGGTCGGTCCGAATTCGTCTTTTATCACAGTGAAACCATCATCGCCGGAGATGGGCGAAACGGGCGGTATTTCATAGCCGAGCAGTTTCTCCAGACCGCGAATATACTCGACAGCCATGCGAAGCGTCTCCACTTTGCTTATTTTCTTGGACGAGGCTCGATTGCCGCCACCAGCAGCTTCGAACGCCAGAGCGATCTCCTCGGGAATGTGCTGGCGAAGAGCGGCGAATCCGTTGTTCACTTGTTTGACGCGGTTTCGTTCGCGTGCGTTGCGTCGAGCTACAGCCTGTGGGGCGGGCAAGCCCTTTCGTCCTGGAGTACCCACTGTACCGGTGCCCACCGTGATCTTCAATTGGCTATTTACTGGCGGCTTCTGTTCCACACTTTTAGTCGCGATTTTAAATTTTTTCGCCGGCGGGAGAGGTGCCGCTGCTATGTTCTGACTGCACGACTCACTAAGAGGGACGAGTTTCTGCTTTTTTCTCATAATGACGCCGCCACTATTATTAACACTGCCGATCATGCCAAAGTCTTTGATTTTCTTCACAATCGAGTTACCGTTGATCAGTAGTTTATTACTCGAGTTTTCACTTAAAATACTGCCGACTATGTTGCTGCTGACGCTGTTGTTGGTCGTTATGGTTATCTTATTGAAGGTGTTCTTGGATTTCAAATTGGGCGGCATACCGTAGGCCATAATGCCGATTGTGGCCATTGCCCTTTGTTGATCGTGAAGGAGCGAGTTTTCAATTTATTCACGATTGAAAACTTAATAAACTTTGCACACACAATACACGAGTATAATTCACAATTTAACTTCACCGACTGCAGTATTGTCCCGACTGAGCGTCTGTCTAATTTGTGTGTCCTGGCAGGAGGACAGCTGCTGGGTATCTGTGTCGCGTGCCTGATGTCTTGTACTGTAATGTCATGGCTCATGGGGCGACGAACGATAACGTGGAGAAAAAGAAACAACAACACTAAAAAAATAAAGGAAAAACTCACAAAGGTGCAACGTAACGTGCCATACGAACACACACACACACACACAAAAATTATAGTTCATGCATGCATGCATGAGACTATTCATGATTCATCCCTTATGTGGCGACTGGATCTGGTTGATGAAGCGCACACGGAATGAAGTTCATGGCTATTTAGGCTGCCAACCACCACCCCATTGTTGGAAATGAAACGGTTTTTCTTCAGTGTTATTCTCGTTTTCGTTGTATTGGTTTGGTTTTATCGTATGCGCGACCGTTACCGTTGCGCCCTTGCGGTGAGAAATCTAACATCTGATCACGCATACAGATAAAATGGGAGGTTGGCGGCAATCCTTATTAGTTTTATTTTTGTGCTTGATCAACGGTTCATGAAACGCAAGCAGGGTAGGCTGTCTGCTGTTTGGCACTAAATGATACAATTATTATTTTATTTTGTGAAAAATCTCTGATGAAGTGTTTTAATGTTTGGTGGTTTTTAGGCAGTTCACATGTCTTATTAAGAAAAGTTATTTATATATGGCGCCTATGGTTTATCTACAGAGAAGAGGCGTTAATATTGTGTGCGATTAAAGCTTCATTAAGGGCTTCAGAAAAAAGTCTTCACCTTTCGCAATGCTTCAAGGCATAAACACTTTGGGGAATTTAAAAGCCGTAGTCGATTTTCACTGACAGTTTTTGATTCCGATTCACAGGCTGGACTCGAATGGAAAATTTTCCTAGGAAACCGCTGCTACTTCAGTTTGATAACAGAGATAACCTAAAACTTATGACTCGAAGAAGGAGAAAAAAGTTCTACAGATGCGAAGATGTTAAATAGAGGAGGAAAAGATTCAATTATTGCGAAATTGATTAGCTGCAATTGTAGGTACAAGGTGTGAATACAGTCTAAAAAGCTTAAACAGTTACACAATTATGCAATATAGCTGCAGTCCAGAGGCTTATTGATATATAGCGCCCAGGTTCGAGAACATCATCGGTGATGCCGTAGTGGTTATTCTGAAAAACTGTAAGCAACGTGTGCTTTTGATTCTACATAGCTGTAACACGGTTGGCAACACAGTACATTTGGGACTTTGTTTTTCCCAATGTTTCTTTGCCCCTTGTCCTTCCCGATGATTTCTTAGTCCCAAACTTAATTTAAAAAAAAAGAAAATTATTTCAACAAAAAAATTTAAAAATGCGAACTTAAAATTAACCTTGGTTATTCGTGAAAATATTTCTTATGTTAGTTATTCTTAGGCGTACTAAAAAACGAACTGGGTTTGCAACATTTTTCAGTAAAATTAGACTTTGGGTGCTAACATTAATTAGGTACAATATTCGGAAGTAAAATCCGTAAAGTTTTTACAGGACCCGAAACAGACAAACACAACACAGGTTACCCTATTCTTATATCGGAAGTAATTTCTATAGTGACTTTCCGTCTGGAATTTGTACCGTGTGCCAACAGGACAATAGTAGCACAAAAGGACTCTGTATGGCCGTATTTCGTATGCTACGCAAATACACATATACCTAAGAATGTGTGGATACATTCTCTTATATTCAGTAGCAATACTTAATTCGTTACGTAAAATAACAATGTTGTTGTTTTTTAGGTTGAAATTGTACTGTGTGTGGTGTCCAGGTACATGGTACATACTCGTATCGTGTAGCAAAAAACACGATCGCTTTTATAAAAGTTCTTTGAGACATAAGATAGGTACCTAGGTAGGTTTTTGTGATCCGGTTATGTATAGGTATATAGTTTAAGTGCACCCATATTTGCTAGGATGAAATATAGGTAAATCGAATTTTGCTCTTTAGGTAGGTATCTGAGGCCTACTGAATGTAGTAAAATTAAATTTTGTCGAGAATGGCTATAAAAGATCAGATTTACTTAAAGTAATATACCTAGGTAGGTCTACATAAAATTGTGTTGGTATTGCCCCACTGAGTCTTCAAGAAATTTTTAACTTTACCCATTCCTCAACAACTGTTGCATCATAACTGCTGAATGTAAATTGATAGTGCCTATACCTACCCACATAAGCTCTGTAATATTGTTTTTTTTAAAGGGACTAACATTTTCCATCCACAAATTTTCTAGTATACCTACCTAATACCAATGTATCATGTTCTAAGACACTAATGTAGGTGTTAATGCGTACTTTTCTGAACAGGTCAATGTCGATGGACCTATGTACAGCTCGTAGAGTTCGCTTTTAAATTTCCACCTTCAAAGCCCTTCAACGAAAACGGTACCGAAAACCACTCGAAGAATTTTCTATTCAAAGTGACCACGGAGACCTTCATCTTCTTCAGCTAGACGCCTTTAACTATTCTTAAATCTTAAAATACACGAATTGCTATAGGTAGGTACCTACTTATTTAAATGACGTTCTCGAAATTGTTTTAATGAAAGTTTACAGGTTGGCATACAAAATACTAAAGGTGGGTTTTTTTTTGGTTCTAGGTATATTTCTTTCAAAGCTATATTTGTTGGCATAACTTTGTTTTTTGTTTTCTAAAACACCCCTAAAAGAATGGGAATCTCCAAATTTTCCTTAAACCTTATAATTCAAACTTATACAAGAATAAGTTTATCATAGGTTAAGGAGTCGAAAATCTATGAACGGGTGTAAAACTAAAACCATAAAAAAATACGTACGCATAATCCTGCACCAATTTTCTATCAAAGTTTCCTTAAAAATTCAGCTTTTTTGAATGCTAGAACACAGAATTGAAATAGGCGTAAAAATGTAAAGTCCAAATTTCGGCGAAGCTATCATAACAAATGAAATTATAAATTTATAATATATAAAAATTTTGTTTCATTTACGATTTTGGAGTGCATGAATTGAAAATTTTAATTAGTTTACCCCTACTGCCCGCTCGAAAGTGAATGGCGCTGAGGGCAGTTAATAGTTGTTTTATTTTTGTAATAGACGACTTTTTCGTAGAGCTTTTATCTCTTGCTGAAATTGATGGATCGAGTTGAGTTGCTTTACCCTCCATATTTCGACAGAATATTAGATACTAGTTTTCTATTACTATAGCTACGTGAGAACAAAACTCTTTGACTTGACTCTTTTGCTTTTGGGTGGAGCAGTTCTGTCATATGTCAACAACCAACAAACATGAATGGGACAGGTTTCTATAGCCATAAATATGTCGGTCCCCTAGGGCAAAAAAGAATTCCAAAAAATACAACCCTTTTTAGGATACCAAACGCGACTGGCTTAACAACAAGAACTACTTTGCATTTAATTATGGTGGAACCTCTTGCTATCGCACATTCAGACATGAAATTATTGGATCCCTCCTGCTGGCGCAGCAACGCACTGAAAAGAAACTCAACTCCTCGAAGCAGTATACTTCAACGGATAAGTGTACAGTGCACGAAATAATACAAAGGGTGGTTTGGAATGACGCATAACAACAATACCAGAACCGTCACCACCAACAACAGTTCTGAGCGACAGGGACTTGTTCGTTGAATGTCACAAGCAAGTAACAGGGGTGGAATAAGAATCAAAAATCACTGATCACTTTATTTGACGGAATTGCGTTATAGCTGTGCGGGCTTTGCGGCCTTTATTGTAATGCCGAGCAAGGATCGCTTTTGGGGTTGATTGTTCTATTATTCCCCAAATATCAACTAATCACTGAGGGCGCGCATAATTTACATTTAAAGGAGTGGGCTATTCCAAAGCCAATGCATTGCAGCTGTAGTGTTGAATTAGGAAATGAAGGGTACTCGAAATACGCCCTTGCGTTTTTACCTCCACCTAATCATCATAGATGATACGAAACTAATGCAATGGGGGTGGATTTGATTACAAAGCAAATTCATCAGAAACTATTTTCTGATCTTGTATGGAATATATAAACAGCTGACTAAATAAACAAATGTTTTGTAGGAGTGGCCATAATAATGATCAGTAGTAAATATGGTACGCGTTTGTTTGGTTAATATTTTGAATGAGAGCAAATTTTCTCTGTGAGGGGCGACAGTTGTAATTAGGCTCCGCGATCCTTTCGACATTCAAGGAGGGAGTCATTTTGGAATAAACTTTCGACGCTCGAATCGGTTTTTCTTATTTGAAACTGCCTTGCTGAGTTATAAGCATAATTTATTAAAAATAAATTTTCTAAGAGAACTTAAAATTCTCTGAGTATAGGAAGTTCATTTACAGTTGCACATTTGTACATTTCCAGAGAATTTTTTACAAATTTGTTGGCAGTGTACTTAAAGCTATTGGTTTATAGACTTCAAGTTTTGAAGCAACAGCCTCCGCAACAAATCTATGCAACAATTTTTATCGACATGGAAGTTAACGTACTTTTGAATAGCTTTTAAAGAGCTCATCCAAATTTTAGTGCGTGTGACTTAATTGGATTCATGTTAGGCTTAAGTGAGACCAAGTCAAATCAGAGGTAAGCTTCAAAGGACGAGTTATACTTGGGGAGCCCCTTATGGCGGTGGTCTCGCATCTCTCATATTATTCCTAGTAGTCAAAGAGCTGGAAGCTGGAAGAGGATATGTTTTCATTGTGAGCCCGCTTAAACTTTGTAGTGTGCACGACTAAGGTTTTATAACTGAAATGCAGAGCGAGGTTTGGAGGCCTATCGGTCTAAGAAAAAATCGTACTGACACCTAATCAAGGTTAGGCATTAGGTTACTTGAAGAAAAGCATAAAAAAACATTTTATAAATGGAGGGCGCAATAGGTCCGTAGAGACCCTACACCTAGCTTCTCACTCTCGTTTTGTGAGATTTTTCCATTTTTGAAACGAATGGAAGTGCGATCTACAATTTTATGCAGGGTCCAAACGGCTAATTGAGAAGCTCTTTCATGACAGTTACACTCTCGGATGTTTGTCAGACGTTCGCGATAACATAATTTGGAATTTAGTTTTTTTTTCGGGATTCGAATCTGGGGCCCCTCGCTTAAAAGTTCCTCACAGTAACCACTAAGCCATTGCGTCTGACATGGTAAGCATAAATTTCGTCTCAATAACGCATTATGTGACATATAGTATGTTTGCAGGAAACGTTCCATAAACAAATAGATTCAAGCTATATATGCCTAGGTATGGTACACTGGCTCTGAGGCCCTTTTCAGCTGTTTTTGTCATTGTTAGACAAGCAGTTTTAAAGCACTAGTCTGCGATCGCCACTGATTTCCTACTTAAGAGAAGATTAGGAAGTGCTATAGGGTACCTCTCAATATTTTTAAAGACTGTCACTAGTTCAGATAGCTTTTCACGAATAGCTAGATTAATAATTAAAGTGATAAAATATTTACTTGAAATTTGACTTAACATCAAGAAGATGTCAATAAATAGCAAGCGACCTCGCCAAAACACATAAATGCACGAATTTTCAACTTTGTGCGCAAAAGATCGACCCTATCTGTGCTTGTCTGGCTGGTAGCTTCATCCCCCATTTTCTTCTTCTTCGACCCTGACGCTGCCGAGAACTACTTTACACTATACCTTACCAAACCGCAGTATATATAACATAAGCTGTTTAAAAAAAAAAACGCAATTTCTCTTATGTCCTAAGCCAGCAACAATTAGTTACAGGACATCTCCGGGGAGTAACTCAATGATATATTAGATTGTGAGACGCAACTTGACACACATGTGATGTCCCAATACAACTTTTAGGTAATCATTAAATTTAAGGATTAAAAAGACACAAGTGTCGGTATTAAATTATACGACATTCGTTTAGTTTCAAAAAAATGCATAATCCCCATCTTATGTTTCATTACATGACAGATCTTAGTGATTTATTAATTCCTGAACAAATTCCAGCCACGCTACATAGTTTTTCTTCTTAGAAACATCCTTCGTTAAGTGCATCCTGCTTCCCGAAAATAAAAACAACTCTCTCCATGGATGTGTCACCTAGCAGAATAAAACAAACAAACTGAACACAGATGTGCAACACTTGCTCAATAGGTATATAGCTAAAGGACCCACGCGTTAGGATTCCATCGTTACTAATCAATCGCCAAACGGCCTACCATGTGGGCGTTCATTCATAAATCTGAAAATCAAAACTAACATTCCTAATATCCCTGACGGAATATCCACGAGGGAAGAATCGAAATCGAAAATATTTTCCACACCATATGCGTTCATAACTCACTCAACCGTGATTGTAGTTAAAATGACTGGGAGCTGCTCCCAGTGTTTGGAAATTCAAATGTCTACCTAGGGACTGGAATTAGGTTGAACATCTCTTACGATTCAAGTGGTTATCTCTTTCATTTGTTAAAGCGAATCGGGACCATAGTAGTTTTGACATAAGGATCGTGAGCATACTCGACTGTATTTGGACATATGCTTCCGAGCATAGAGTGGGTACTTAGAAGTTGGAACCCGCTTGAAGTGTGCTATTGAGCAGGGACTTGGTAGCACGGCGTACATATTTTTTTTACGAATGTGGTGCATTTCGATCGGATACCTTTATGTATAATAAATATTTTGATTGGTTTGGCAGGAATTAGGGATCTCAATACTAAGTGCGCTAAGGTATGATGTTAAAAACAATCACTTCAATCTGTTAAAGACCTAGGCGTGAGTCAAGGTTTTTTGTTTACCGAAACATGCCACTCATTCTAGTACTACTGTGTCCTCTCTATTTAGCATGGGAGCTTTAAGGTACTTTATTCCACCGATACAACGTTAAGAAGGTAGAAAGGTACCTTGTCACTCGCCCATATACAAATAACAATCACTCCTCCATTTTAGGACATTGCGTCGTCATCTATGTTGCATATCAGCTTTGACAGCAAAAGATGCCAGCTGCAACCAAAAAATATATTTATTCTGGTATCCTTTTTTTATAATAAGATTGTACTTACCTACAAGGAATACGGCTATAGCGTCGATATAAAGTCGCCTTAAAGTTGAAGACATCCGTTGCATTCTTTTAGTTGGCATTAATAATTAAATGCGGATTGATTTTCGAATAAAGTGTGGGCGACTAAGATCCACTCTCACGAAAGCTTGGATTTGCCTCCCTAGTCTACTGCGTAGGTATATGCTCAATTTCGGTCTTATCCAATTGTGGAACTCCCTTTAGCCTAGATTTTGCCTCATTTTATTTTACTTAAATGTATTGCTGTAATATCCTTTAGTTTACCACGCTTCACTCCTGCTGTATTCAATTAGTAAAATAGGAAAAAATTAACTAAATATGTACATTATAAGTGCAGTGAGCAAAATTGTTCAATTCTGACCTTTTACAGGAGTGTTGCGGCAAACGGTAGCAAGCTAGAAACCTGTCCTCTAATCAATTGCATCAGCATAGTGCCTACCATGTTGGGTATGCAACAAATTACACCGACCTTCCCTTTCAGGATATGTAGCGCCCAATTGGTACTTTTACTAATTGAATTTCACCGACACTCGTTTACAGTTCGAAATCTTTTTGTCCGGTGTCGCCATTAAAATATGGATTCCCTCTGCTCACAGAAATAAAAGGGTCAAAACCGGATTGATGCCTTTTTATTGTCGAAGAGACGTACTAGTTGGTGAACATCCTACCACGGTCTGCATTTCCTTTATTTGCACTTTGTTTTCGCAATAAATTCAAGGACCTCATAATATACCTACACGGGCATTTTTTGCCTACGTACACCCATTAACCCGTCAACAATAGGACCAAATTCCCCCAAACGAATTAAAATACTCACCAAGGACGATTGTTGTTTTAGAACCAACACATATTCCATTTCCTCGTACTCTTATTTGGCTCTCAATACACCCAAGAGCGGATAAGCTTTGATTAAATCATATGAGCAAACAGAAAATGGGGTGAAACGGACCCAGGGAAATATAGTTTTATATAAAGCGGACCCTGAGTGTACATACGTTATTAATCGTTATCCCTCCGCACAGGCTATAGGCATAGCCATACATTAATGATACGAAATAATAAAAGAAAGGACGATTTGGAAAAAAAAGTCCTCCACATATTTCATTCAATGCGAGTGTGTGTGATGGAATTGTTGTTTACAATATCAAGGATAAAACTGATGCGCTGGTATGGCAGGAGCAGATGTTTTTCGGAACACGACCCCAGGACACTTTTTCGAGGGCAATCGGATTCGCGCGCGTTTTCCATTTATTCCGTTTATATCGAAAATTTTTGATTTTTCTACTTCGAGCTCGAGTTGGTGTGCGTTCGTCATTTTGGTACGTGTTGCAGGCGCAAGGGGACCACTCTAGGACCGAAACTCGATTCGTTTTGTTAAGTACGGCTCTTGGAGGATTAATTCATGTGAAGTCTCCTTTTTTGAGCTCGGAAATCTTTTTCATTCCGTCGGATTGAAACCGTCAATGCCGTCGTCGTCGTTCGTAGGTAGATGCTATAGTTCTGCGTGCGTTCCGAGGGTGAATTGAATGACATTGCTTTTGTTTTGTGCGTAGGGGAGAGAAATGTGTTTTTGTCCTATCGCACCTTAGTAGGTATATGTCGTATGTGCCCGTGTGAGAACGGTTGAGCTGCGAATGTATTGTGGAGAGTTCCATTCTTTCGATAACATGGTAGGAGAATTTCATTAAATCTAGCATTGAATTCAAATTGTTGATTCCATTGTTTGGCGGCTCATGCCACGCTTATTCCACGCGACTCAATTCGGAAGAGGAATCTGTTGTTATTTAAAGAAGGGAAGGGGTTAGGAGCTAGGGGGTAGTTTTGGACATTCTATTAAATGAAAGAAGATAAATTTTGTTAGATAGGCTGCAGATGTGCGTAAAAGTTGTCGAAATGGAAGACTATCAAGTTCGAACAGTCAAATGAAGTTGTACATGGGTGGGCGATAGATGATAAGTAGCGATAGGAGGTAGGTAGGTACATGTACCTGTTCAAAAGTGGGAGAATTTTTAATTAAAATTTAAAATTTTATTGGATCATCGCGGAGCAACGATTGCGAAAACAATGAAATGTGGAATAAAAATTTAAAAGGCAAATAAGTCACTATTGAAGTTGAAATTTAAAATCATCAGAGTTTGATCTCCGATTTGCAGCAGATTCGAATTTTATACGAAAAAACAGTTGCGACTGCATAAGAAGAGATTCCATTCCACAAAATAAGACAATAATTGAAGAAGCACTTTGACGAAAATCCAGAGAACGAACCAACAATATTTGACAAAGATGCTCCTACGTTTGCTGTGATAGGTAGGTACTTGATTAGATTATTGCTGGCACTTCTCTTTGGTTCGATGCAATGAAAAATTTGAATGTAACTTTTTCCATTTTGTTGCAATTTTTAACAATACAAATCACATGTATCTGAAGACTTGCAATGAGCGTTAATTCATCTGAAACAGATTTACGAAGCCAACTTTGAGGCAGACCTCTTACTGTTGGGTTTCCGGAATGTAATTTTTTGTAGTTATTGTAGTAAGTACCTTCAGCACCCTTGCAAGAATACAAAATTTTCATCGCAAGGTCGTATTTTATGATCGTATTTTACTGTTTTTATCGATGCACCTTTAACGAGGAAATTAAAGTTCCATGGAATTGTAGGTATAGTCCAAGTACCCAGGAAATTTGAAGAGTTCGTATATAAAAGAGAAAATTTAGTGGAGTAAAAAACAACGACAATTACAGTTTTATAACTATTTTATGAAAGATATGGAATATACCTAAGATAGTTTAATGGTTTCCGCCGCAGGTTCGCATGGTGGCACGAGTCCGAGTGGTTATGTTGGCTATATAGGTAGGTACAGTAATCATATTTCAGTAGTTATTCCAAAAAGAAACAAATTTTAAAGCAAGAAATTGGTACTTTATGAAGAAAAATTTTAAAAACTAAAATAGAACCCATTTTTAAATATAAGATTACTTGCGTTTGAAAGTTGGGGGCTTGCTTTTAAAAATTTAAAAGAAATACAAAACAAATAATGAACAACTTTAAAATTCCAGAATCTTTATATTATGCTTTTGTTTACAAAATAATTTATAATGAACATCGTCTCCAAACTGTTTATAAATATATATCTATGGTCACCCTAGCTATAGGGGGCTTCGGTCGTTTTCGCTTACGAAACGCCACAAAAATATGTTAGTGGGGTCAAATCGCGCGATCTTGGTGGCCAATCCATGTCACCTCTGAGAGAGATAACCATGCCCTCAAATCATTTATGCAGAATGTCCAAGTGCAGGTAGTCCATAGTATTCCTAAAATCGCAGGTCATTAAATCTCCCTTTTTTTTTAATTTGGGCCAACAAAATCGGTTAGCATCGCTCATCGGACTATTGACGCTGCCGGCCCAAAATCCGCACCAAACAGTAACTTTTTATGAATGCAATGCCACCTGGTGGAGTTCTTGTGGGTTGGCGTCGTGTCATATTCAAAAAATTTAGCTTGTTAACATAGCCGTCTTCCAAAATGATTTTTCGATCAAAATTGGGGTAATCTAAACAAGTCTGCTTTAGACTAGAGATCGTTCAAGGAGATTCTCTAAGACTTTGTTTTTGTGGTAGGAATCGTGCCTCTCATTAAGTAAATATATTTCTAAAATTTTAAAAATGGATACAGCAGAGGATGATAGGACCTCAAACTAGGTATATGCACATAACAGCATAATAAATCGTGCGTGATTGATAAAAAAGTTCTAATTTTACGAAAAATATTTTATTTAATAAACCGCTTCACTGAAGTTTGGATCTAGGTTCCAGAATAGATAAATAAATCCTAGAATAATGTATGACTACGAAAGAATATTTTTCCTAGTTGAATGTTAAATGAAAAAACCAATCCGAGTTTGTCTGATATCAAGGACCGTCTAGTTGCGGCAAACGAGGGTCTATTATAGACCTCTTGAGTTAATCTGGATTTCCATCTGATTACAGGGCTCCGCACAACTCAAAAGATCGATAATCAATTGAGCAAAATCCATAAATTCTCTAACAAAGCTATAAGAAAAAAATCCCATCTCCATTAAAACCTCATTCGATTATCGTTCATTGCGAAAACCATTCTCCAAATGGGTAATCGCACTTTTCAGGTCATGATGCGAAAAATCCTTTGAAAAAATATCGCAAATCAAACTGAAAATCTTTTCCCACCGACAGAATTGCACAAAACCACAAGGCTTTTCCGAAAACCACCACTCCACTTCAAAATGTCTTCGAATAACAAAAGCAACGTGAACCAATTAAGGCGGCAAAACAAGTGAACTATCCGAGAAGAAGCAGCCATTACTCTTTAAATTCAATAGGAAAGGATTGCATAGTTGTTGGATTCTTGAAACGGTCTAAGGATAAAGATTGCGCACACAGATACACTCGGAAATGTTCCTTCTTACGATTGGCAGAGCAGCATTTATTTTTAAGGATTACAAACCCACAAAACACGTCAAAAAGGACGATGACAGACAGGCAAACATCTAGCAACCCCTTTCCATCTAATGGATGATCATAAAGAACTATACTATGCCTGTGTGTGATTCCATCAGGAAAAACAGGATTCCATCTATTTCTATTCGCAAAAAACTTGTTCCTTTTACAGAGTGAATGAGGAGATTTGCAGGTTTCCCAAAAAAAAGAGACTCCATACATTCACTTTTTGTCTTCCTCCTTAATCCCTGATTGGAGGATTGAATCAGTTCACGTAATATCACCCCATTCGAGATGATCAGTCAACTCGGGTTTGGAAAAAAAGGGTTTGCATACATTCTCATTGCTTGAAAGGGCAGACAGAAAAACGACCTACCTCATCTCGTACGTGTCAGAAAAGCAGTCCTTTGGAAAATTTTATTTCCTATTCCGTGATCCTCGAACACTGCATTCACATTTTTTTTATCTCTCTGCAATCTTGGAAAGTCCTAGGAACCCATCTTTTTTACTGAAAATCATAATCACGTAGAGAGTCCTTAATCTCCTCAGATTTAAAATACTGCACGGCCGTTTATCATGGATTTTTTTATTCTACTTCTTTGCGAAATTCTTGTTAACTTTGCTTTCGTTTTGTCCCTCTTTTCATACACGTGATGGACTGTTACGTGTTGTTTGGATTGCGTTGCATTGTCCTGGTTACATGTTCTTGTGGTCAGAGTAAACATTCGGTTATCGAAACAATGGCGAAAAGGACGAAGACGATCAAGAATCAATTTATTTGCGCAATTCAATTTCGCCTGAGAAGTAACCTTTCAAATTCAAAGGTACACTATGAAGACTCGGGTAAAGCACACATCCATTTTCCTTGAGGGATTTTCTTGCACGTGGAAAAATTCTCAAATTCCTTAGAGGGTCCAATACATCCCATTGAATTGCTGCGAAGAAAAGTAAACATAAATAATCGTGCTACAATATCAGTTGATTTTCCTCTGACAGGATCCCAATGGAACGTTGTGCTAATATTTTTCTTCCACAGACAATGGCACAGTATGTGGGTATTTAAAGGAAAAAGAAAAACTCCTTTGATTGGACGAAATACACTTAATTCAATTTTTTAACCTTGTTAGTGAAAAATAGAGGCAAACGTTTGATAGTCGAACAACAATGAAGTTTTTCAGGCACAAGTGTAAACATTTAAAGTAAAGGATATTTTTTTTTTGTCACTAGCAAAATGCATTCGAAAATATAAAGGACTTCCAGTTTGGAGGTAGGAGTGAGAAAATATTTCAATGCTCAATCGATGGTAAACATACGAAATCAAAACTTGCTGTTTGGGTGGAGACAATGCGCACAGGAACAAACAAACTGGATACTATTATTGAACTGCACACAAAACGCCTTCCTACTGAATGAATTTATTATGTAGGAATATAAATGGGCTGACAATAAATGTAGAATTATTGTAAAGAAAATATGACTTTACGAACAAGATGGATGGAATTTATTAGCTTCTGTAAAACAAGTCCAAAACAAAGGACTGGAATTTATTTACGTTTCGCTGTACGTTTGATGATTGGATGAACTTTACGAACTGCCAAAGTGGGATTCCGTTGTTGTGTTGCAGGGGTATTGCAAATTGTAACATCGAGTTGGCAACAATAAAAAAAATTAAATACCTACATTCTGAACTATGTTCTCAGTTGTTTTTACCCGACTTGACACAAGGAAGGTTATGTGCTTCGCGCGTAGCCTATGTCCGTTCCTACGTGACGCCCTGTAGCCTAAACGGCTTGACCGATTTTGGAGAGTGAGGTGTCATTAGATTCGTATTCTTCACCGAAATTTCCTAGGCTAAAAAGATAAAAGTAAAAAGAATTTAATTTTAAAAAATTTTTGTGACTGTACACAAAAAAATAAAAAATTAAAAGATAAATGAAAAAACACATTCAAGTACCTAAACCTTACTATAATTATATATTTCGACGATAGGCACGCCGAGTTATAGCGTAACTGAACGATGTAGAGCGTCACTTTTTTTATGAGTTGTTTGGGTGTGAAGCTATTCATAGTTAAATGTGTACTGAATTGACGTTTCAACGACATGTCTTCTCAAGTCAATAGGTTGATAAATGTCCAAGTTATTAATTTATTACATAGATATCGACGTAAAAGATGGCACACCCTGTATAGTTTTATAAAAATAAAAAGCTTATCGGACAATTTTAATTTTAATGAAAGATAAGAACAGTTGAGCTACTTCAGATATATCCTATAAATGCGCCTTGAATCACACAATTAACTGATATGCATCACTCATATCTAACAGGACTATTGTGTTTAAGTCCTTATGGCTTGTCATGTAATGTGATAAAATAAAATAAATCGCTTTTCTGAAGCTTATTGCATTCGAAAAAATATTACAAGCCTCTGAAAATTCTCAGACTATTCAAAATTTACTAGTTTAAATGATATTTTCCGTCCTACTCCTGCAGTCTTTTCGCATATCCCTTAGCGATCTCATCAGCCGAATTCAAAGCGAGTTTTTTTTTTTGCGAAAAAGGGAAATTTTATGTTGACAAATAGCTCTTATCGTGATCACTGGCAGGCACTTGTTTAGTCAACGGGACATTGGCTTCCATTGAAGACTACCGGCCTAAATAGGTATACGAACTCACAGCAGCGGTAAGACACAAAAGGACGACCGACAATGCAAACAATACAACGAGATTGCCTTCAAACACTAACGAGCCCTTTTGTTTTTGCGCTAGGTAGGCAATCCATGATTGGTAAGTGGATCCCTCGAACAAGTGTTTACCTTCGCACGGCAGTTCCCATTCCCATAAAATATTGTGAATTAATGATATTCGATACGGAAGAGATTTTTCCTTAACAATCCAAACGGAATACGGAACTGGCAATGATTCACCACGAGGAAATGTTTGTCAATCCGTTAATTACACAGGAGTTTCCGCTAAATTTCCCAGGACTTTTGCTGGGTTTTTAATGGCACTCAACTGATGTATTTAGCAATTGAGAAGGTATAATCGAGTCCGAGATGGGTGAACCTTAATACAGAAAAGGACATCTGAACGCCACATGGCACCTGTCCGTTTGTTTATTGCAGGTCCTCGTGCTAGAAATGTTTTTTGTTTTTTTTTTACTGTCTGGCGCCGATTGTATAAGCAAATCCAATTGCTAGCGACAATATTTTCCGAACATGTTATATAGTTTCATGTCCTTCGCACAAGTGCGGTTGATAAGGAACTCTTGAGAAGAACATACCAAATTAGATAACGCGAGTATCTTTTCTTTTTTGTACTGCAATTTTCATGCACAGCATGGATACTGCTGGTATCATGTGCTTATAGGTTAATTACAACAGAAGCAATCCCGATACAATTCGTAGAAACAACAGTTGGTTCCTCGACTCATCTGTGTGCTGATAAGAATAGTAGCGATGCGTGACATTTTTAAGAAGTGTGTAATTTATTGGCACAACTCACAGCGATATGGAGCAGTTGCACTTGACTTAAGATTACAAGATGTTCTGATGAAAATTGTTGTCAAGTGGATAGGTTATCTCTATGGCGCTGCCGACGATCCTTTGAAGTATACCTCCATCAGTTGTGCAAGGCATTGGACTAGAGTTTATTTCACCTAATGGCTTAGGGCTAACGCAGGTTGATTACCATTAGCGATTATTTTTACAAGTCACTTCTTGCTCCTTGCTGATGACTTGGTTTTTACTTTGGATCATCCCACACTGAGCTTCAGCGCGCTAGAAAGGTCTGTGTCTGTAGGATTTGTGAGTAGAAGCGCAGAAAGAAAATTTGCATCCTATCTCTCTCAGTTCATCTACGAAATTTAAATAAATAATAAAATAAGCGCAGAGTCACAAAAAGTTTGTCTAGTTTCAGAGCTTAGCTCAGGGTATACTGATTCACGACTTTTAATTCGCAATTCTAGAAACTGTACTGTCAATAATGCGGTCAAATGAGAAATACTTTTTGTCCTAACCGGACGCAATTTGACACAAATAGTTGTTATCAATTTAATATTACATGAATTGCAAATAAAAGACGTTTTTTTTTTTGGGTGGAGGTAGCCTTCGAAAATGGTTTCCGTTTAATGATGCCGCGACTTTGGAACGATGGCTATTGTAGACTGAGCTTAGCAAATGTGGAAGACCTATAACTCAGGCAGTCTCGGAAAACCCTGAGTCAAAATTCACTCCAGGAGGACAACGTGATAGAGGCTCCCAAAGAGTCGGCCACAGTAAGAAGGGTACGTCTCTCACTCTCAATAAAGCTCAACATTTGGTTTTGTCTCAATGCGTCTGTCTCGATATACGTAGCTCCGTTAAATGACGGCAGATACCAACCAAAAGTCAGCGGAAGACCTATATCAATTCGCAAGGCGGGAATTCCTCGTATCCTAGTGAAATAAAATTCTCAACAACGAAAGCAATTTCCTTAGCGGTTTCCTATAATTGAAAAATTAATTGCAACAAGGAAACCCATATGCCCTCAAAGTCGTTTATGTCGCCATTTGACTTTACCCAGCTATTAATGGTCACCATAAAATTGGCAAAACAAATTCCTTAGTCATTCTCTAATATCCCAGAGTCCACTATACAAGAGCAGACTCCTATCGCGCATTGCAGAGATAAACTGAAATGACAAATGTTCCAGAGCAAGCGCGGTCATTAAGTGCTAAATTTGTGCCCGCCTCGTCTTGTTGGTTTTGCATCGCGAGCCATAGGTATGTAATGGGACCACATTGATATTAGGCTGTGCGCAGTATAAATAACCTCACAAAGGACATCATAATGGGTGGCCGCAATTATCACTGCCAGGGCTGCTGGCCATCGCGAAATTTCTCCGCCGCGTCAATCCAGTGCGCGCAGTGCTCCAATATGCACATCAACATGTCAAGCTGTATGATAAGCACGAGTATGAGATGTGTGCCTGTTGGTGGCTCCTGTAGCGATAAAAATTAGGTGAACCACAATTTGAACATAATGTATAGCGATCGCTGCAGAGAGCCGAAGAAGCCGTTGCTGTCATGATGTTGCTTTGATATAAAGGTATGTGCGGTTGCCTGATGGGCATGTAGTAAAAATACTGGCCGATTTGCCAAATATGGGAGCCTCCTCTTATTGGCATCGTTAGGTTTTAAGAGCAATAAATTCATTAAATTCCATACAATGTTGAGCACTGTCCGCCGAATGGGCCTAATTGTTGCAATTTCAATAATATTAGCAATGCGCACCTCGTTGGGCTTTGGGTGTCGTAAAAATAATTTACTCCCGGTGAGGAGTGAGCCGTGAGCGTCCTCTGTGCTGCTTGGATGTGCCGCATTCGCGGAGGTAATATTTTATTTTATGACTCAATTCTAAGAAGAGACTAATCCCAGGCTTAGTCTCTCTGTATGAAATATTTATTCGTTTGCCCGGGTATGATTTTTTAACTGGCCTGGAAGTAATTAATGCGCAATATTTTATTAGGACTTTTAATCTGGAGCCGGGACAGTGTATCGAAGTGGTGGAGATCTTGTTAAATTAATTGGTATTAATGGTTGACGGTGTAAAAATGGTAATAAATGTTGTCTAATGTGCGCCTTCATTTGAATGGTAACAGAAGTTCGGGACGTGCTTTGGTTTAAAATGTGTCCGTACGACTTGGATAAATTTATGTTGGCTACTAAGAAAAGGATCTCCAGTAACAGCATTGCAGATACCTAATTTAAATAAAAGCAACTGCTTGAAGTTTTCAGCAAGTTGATTGGAAAGTTTCAGCCGTTTAAAGAAATGTCTTATATAATTATTAAGCCTTAAATATCGATTAACCATTTACGGGCGGATAATAATTTTTGTTTCGGTCTTCAAAAAAGCTTTCGAACTCTGTCATGATTATCTTGGCATTTGGGACTTGGGATAAACCATTTTATTCTGTACTTTCTGACAAGTTTGGCAGGGAGGCCAAAACTGCATATGACTCTTTGTACTGTAAAGCTGGTCTCTATAATGCTGTCAATAAAAAAGTAATAAAAATCGATCTGGCCAAGAATTCACATATCAACTTGGTGCGCTCCAGACCATGTTCTAATCGATGCCAGGTATATAAACGCACTCAACATCCTCGACGTGCACAGACTCCAACCATTTTCTTGAGCTCCTCTTAAGAAGGTATGGCGCATGGACTGAATCACCAACCAAGTATGAGTGGAAGAAAGCATGCCCGATGACTGGACTATGAGCTCCATATGATCCATTTTCAAAAAAAGGCGATCCTATGTCTTGCAAGAACTATCGAGTCATTTATGACTGCCACTAATTGCGACATATATATCAGTATGGCTTCCGGCAGATCGACTATAATATCCACCAAATTATACTGAGAAAAGTCCTGGAAAAGACCAACGAGTTTCAAGTCGAGACACTCCATCTTTTCATCGACTTCAAAGCCGCTTATATTTATTATGATAGCATTCATCGTTAGGAGCGATAGCCGATTTCTACAATCTCGCAGGGTAGGTATCAATATGGACTTCTTCTTCAACAGGTCCTTTAGCCACTGATGGGGTGTACCGATAATATTATGATCATCGGCCGTTCACAGCGTTCCATGATAGAAGATTTCACAGTGATTGAAGAACCAGTGAAATCTGTCGGCCTTGAAGTAAATGAGGACAAGACTAGCACATGTTAAAGGTCACTATATAAGTCCATCTACCTCGGAATAAAAATTAACTTCACAAAGGACAACACAGTGGATATTCGGCGAAGAATTATCTTTGAAAACCGTTGCTACTTCGGTTTGGCAAAACAATTAGGTTCTAAATTCCTAACTCGGAGGACAAAAGCCTGCTCAACAAAACCTCTTCTGCTTGATGGCGATGAGTGCTATCCTTATTCGCATGAGACGATTATCAATATCTTCAACTTTATAGAAAGGAAAATTTCGCGAGATATACCTAACAACACAGCCTGAACATACCATGGCTTAGCCATATTGGAGCTTAAGCAACAGCCTGCAAAATTCATAAAAAGCATCAGTAAACGTTTTCGAATTAGCGTCGCCATTTATCGATATTTGCACATCGGCTCTTATGATTGGAATGCAGTTACTTAAATACAATAACCGTAAATTTAACGTCTTGCAGTCCTTAAATTCGTTCAGAAGCCGCATATAAATGTTGCAAGCACAATAAAGCCAATTAAAACCTTAAAGGGATTAATGCCAGTTATTTGTTGTGTAATTGGTTGAAAGAAATGAAAGGACTTTATGACGCTTAAATTTAAATAATCCTAATGAAATGTTATTGTCTTTCTTCTCAACTGAGCATGCGAATGGGGATTTCACAACGGTAAGGAAAGTTCGCTTTAAATGTGACTGTCGATTACAGGATTTTTGGTCATTTATTAACCAACTGAGAGGACATGAGCTGACCAATGTTTTGCTGGGTGTTGCTGATGTCAGTTTTTTGGTCGGAGAAGATTTACAATAGTAAATCAGTTACAGACTTATGCAACAAAAAACCCACTTGTCACAGATTGATATCTATTGCGTCCAATAAAACATCTCCTTTTTGACATTTCATTGTTTACCCAAAACATTTCAAAACACACTAACTATGCCATAAAGTTGCACATCTTCACTGGCCAACCTACTTTTTTACTGATTTATTGCAGGATTTCATTGATTTTTGGAAATCAGATCATTGAAACAATAAACATCGAGTACACCCAACAAAATAGCGCCACAACCGACAACCATGTCAGACGTCATATAAAAGCGTTATCGGGGCATGTCATCAGCGAGCGCTAACAGCGAACGATAATGAAGATATCTCCATGCGGACGCAGAATATATACCTTAACCCCCACTGCGGTAGGTGGTGCAACAGAAGTGTTGTCAACTCCTTTTTAATTCTACCATCAAATTTATGTCCCATGTCGCATTTTTTCCCCTTCAGAAATAATCAGAAAAAGGGATTAAAAAAGGATTCCACGAGGAAGCCAATAGGTAGTAGCAATAAATTAGAAGCACCTCTATAAAATGTCCACTAACTCAGAAACCATGTTTCAATTTGTTCCTCTATACCAGCAGCAAGGATGACGACAACAACAACGAGTATCAAAACGAAGACAAGGCGCTCGAAATTAGTAGCCCTACACGCTGTGTGCCGGTGCAGCCATCGGCTAATTAAACACAATATTCTGTTGTAAATAACCAACGCGCAGCCACCGCGGGAGATCCGTTTTATGGTTATAGGCACCTTTCTCTTATATCATCATAATCTTTCCTCTTTTCATTTGGGAGAGTTTTTTTTTTCTGTCCATCGTCCCAAATGAGAACCTGTTTATCCTCGAGCTACTGGTGCACCGATGAAAGTAGATGACTAACATGAGAGATGTACCATTTTGCTATGGCATCCTTTTGGTGTGCCCAAGTCGGCAAACACTCCTGCCAGTTGGTCAACAAACGCGCCGAAAACCAGGGGAATATTAGTTTTGCTGATAGTATGGCGGAATGATTACTGCTAAAAAATTAGTCTCATCCCGAAGAGGAAGTGAAAATAGGAATCACCTTTCGGCTGATAGCGGAATTTGGAAATGTTTCAATTAGGGATTTCTCCCATTAGGGCGATCGGAGAGAAATGAGCATCCGCTTAGGTTTGTTGGTTTTTTACGAGACCGCCTTCGCAATAATGGTAGGATAAGAGTATGTTTGAAAACAGCAGCGCCGACGACAGCAGCTAATGGCTTAATAATGCCGAATGACTAATCAGTTTCATGTGTGATATTTTTTTCTGTTGGATGGTTGAAATTATGATGAACACTTTCATTGGGGTTTAGACAAATTGTGATGGAGAAAGAACTGCCAAAGACCTTCGCCCTTAGTGCGTGTTAAAGAAAGTTTTGACAGGCGTCATAAGGTAAATTTTGGCCGGCTTTATTTCGGGTTTAGTCAGTTTTTGTAGTATATTGAGGACTCACTTGGACGACATCTATCGGGAAAGTTACTCCTAAGGGCAATAATGAAAAGGAAGTGCGCGATACCACAAATGATCAATCAAATTATGTAACAAAGTTAGATTCAGTTGCAAACAAAATTCTAAATGCGATTGACAAGTGAACGAATAAAAGGTGCTTTTGTTAGACTGATTGATCTACCAATAGGTAGATAAGCAAAAATAGTTGGCGCAACAGGTCCCTAGGCCTAGCTTCACACAACCATTCGTGTGAGTTTTTTTATTTTCGGGATGAATGGAAGGGATCTAAAATTGTATGCCGAGTCCAAACGGCTCATTGAAAAGCTCTTTCATGATAGTTATACTCTCGAAAGTTTGTCAGACGTTCGGGAGAGGTGGCAATTTTCTTTTCAGAATGTATAAATCACTTATTATTACAGATATGAGTTTTATAAATTTTCCCCGATGAAACAGTTATATTAAATTTTTAAATTTTGAGAATGTTGTAAGAATAACCAATTTTGTAACCCCTTATGGAATATGGAAGGGCCTATGAATAGAAGAACATGAATAGGAGATAGTCGTTTTAGTCATACTTGAAGAAGAATCGTTTTCGGACATTTTTATGTAAAAACAAAAGAGTTGTAGTGCAAACTGTGATTCGAAACATTTTGAAACAAACTCTTAAGTTTGGTACCACCGACCTCTCTCTCAGCTTTGGCGCATGTCTTGCAAATAGATGTTCAAATCCTCGCATAGTTTACAAAAATATTGCGTCGAAATGGATCACATTTATGGGCATTCGAAGGATATTCAGTTATTATTAAGAGAACTAGCAAAAAAAATATATTTTATATTTGCAGCTCAGGATTTACTGCATTTTCGGAGTTCCGCAAGGTATCCAAATAAGGCTTTTCCATTTTTCATAAAGCAATGATTTCATACCAACTGGTTTAATGTTTTAAAAAATGTAACTATGCAAATCTAGTCTGCCTAAAAACAAATCCAACATTCAATGCACGCTGGGGTTAGAGTCATAAAAGTAGTGCGGCACCTTATCAATAAATTACCAACTTCCGACAAAGCAAGTACCTACCTTTACGAAAACAACAGAAAAGGAGAAACAACGTAAACGCATTTCGAAATAAATAAAAATAAATATCTCTTCCGGTCCAAGTTGATCTACTTTATTTCCAGAATCAAAGTCAAGATATAAATTTACACTCTCATACACCGTACAATGTCGGCGATACCTTCTTCTTGCGTCCATTGAAGGTCCATTCACTTCCCGTTAACATCAATCTTCAGTCAGCCAAGCAGACAAACCAAAGTCGATTTCGCGTTGCTGCACTCTTAACCCATACGTAGTATGCTTCACTTATGGTGAAGTTACCTCAGCACCTACTAGTCGGCTAAAGAACAACAGAAGAAGAACAAAAACAACAAAACATGATAAACTGCAATCCAAACAACATGGCCCCCAGGACAATTATGATATTTCATTGCAAAGTATATGGGACCCGGAGTGTTATTAGCAATAGGCAGTAATATATTTTCGATACACCAGGATTATGGTTATCTAGAAGGATGCATATATACAGAGAGAACTTCGATGGACAACAGAACGGAACTCGTGGAGATGCAACAAGATAGGCTTGGGAAAATTTGGCCCAAGTCAGGGAAGAGTGCAAATGAAGCCTTCACATGGGGATGGCTGCACTGTTGCCAAAAATACTGAAATGAATTATGGTCGATTTGTTGTGGAGGGACGTGCGTCGTCTTTAGGTTTTAGTTTAGTTGGAGGATAAAACTGTTTTCTCCCGCCAAGCGGATCACAAGAGTATCAGGTCAAGTTGCTTGATCAATTCTCTCTGTTTTGAAGTGATTTGGTTATGAATGGAAATCGAGGCACACTTATTTGGCTTTGTGTATCATTCATTGATTGTCGAACTCTTCCATGTTCGCAGGGATCAGGGACAAGTAGGATGTAGCCCGAAGTGCTGTACAAGTGGACCATTTTACCATACCTCTCGCTACTAAAGGTTTACTCTTTTGTACAAAAATGTGTTGTCAATAATAACTTTATATCGACAGAAGATGGTAGATAAAAGTTTTTTCCGAAGAAATAATGCCAAAGAAGTCTCCTTACACTAACCATAGATGGACCTAAGATCTCAATTTACATGGATAGCTGGGCAGATCATTATGTGCATGAATATAATCCGCACTTTCATGATCACAGCCCAGTCCTCACAAAATGTGTTTTAAACTGCACTTACTGGTGAATAAATTTCTACGTTAGTAAGGCTTGATGCATTAAAATTTTGCCAAATACAGTTTTGCATAATGAAATCTATATTATTTACTATTTTGCTGTACCTAGTTAAATGTTTTCTCTCTTCGGGGAGTGATAGATTTGTTGGATGGCTTTGCCCACCTAGAAAGTTAAGTATTCCATAAAAGTGTTCATTTTGCAGGATGTCACATCGCATCAGAGAGGCGGACTTCGAAGAGCAACTTATAACGTTTTATTTTGACATTTTTTGATTGGGCATCGTTGGTTTAGAGCTCCTCATCTGTACATCACCGAAATTTGTCTTCCCCATTTTGTTTGGTTTAGTATATATATTCCGCAGCTATACGAAGCTGGTAGAGTTCCTGATTGGAGTAGTTTTCGTTGGCTACATGGTGTTGCTTTCAAATTTAAAAAAAAATCCCATAAACGCATTCATGAGTTTTTCTGAAGGTGCTTGATATCCTTCCGAAATTTGAACCTTGCATACAGTCTTACCTCTGACTAAGTTTTAACTCCTTTTTGTTTCTAAGCCTACCTGAGCCTATAATAAAGGAGAAACTTATCTCCTAGTCAGCAAGACTATTTCACAAGCTTAGTCGTACCTTAACGAAGGTCAGGGAACATTAAAGAATAGTTTTCTTGATCTACAATGTCCGTGAATCTCAGTTCATAGAACACGAATTTTGTGCCAAATTTTGGAAAGGGTAGGTAACAGTCGAAGCTAAATACCAAAAAAGAAATAAATTATCATATTTTTTCATCGAAAACACATTCCGGGATATTAGTCATCATTTTTATTGTCGGATTAAATTTTCGAAATCACAATGGCGAAATTTTCTACACAAAATTGTCCATTGTGACCTACAAGAAGATTAAAAATGATTATTAGTAACAGAAATGATAAAACAAAGTAAAACAAAAGACGCACTACAAGTCTATACAAGTTTGATCAAATAAGAAGCAAACTACAGTCGTAGCTGCTAACCAAACCTTTAGGAGTACGGTCTTTATATCCAACAGCAACTGTATTTCTTAGCTAGCATTACTTACACTTAGGAGAAAAGTTTGCTCTACATGGCCTCGAAAAGTTCAAAGAACGCTAGCCGTGCTTGCCTGTATGTCGGTATGGCCCGGTTTACAAACATACCAGAATCGTAGTTGAAATGCCTAGCTCAGAGCTCTTCTGTAACTGTCAGCTGTGTCCAACATAAATAGAAAAGAATCTGTACGCCTCGCCGATTGATCGGGATCTCTATTTTTTCCTTTACTCATTAGAACTTTCGCAAAAACTCATAAGCATAAACAATGGTTCATAAAAAATGTCATTTTGTAATTTTGGGACAGGGTCCACTGTCCTTCGATCGTAATATTTTCGGTCCATTCATCAATGGCTCCGTATTGATTTTTGTAGGTCGAACGTTTGCAGAATGCAGAATGTTGGTTCAGACTGGACTTTTCCACTCTCTAACATTACACCCCGCACAAGCACCTTAGTCTGTACCGTATAACTCAATGATCTTTGAGGAAAGAAGGTACTAAACAGTTTTTATATACAAAGGCATTAAGAGAGTAGATCTTTATATAATCATGGTCAACCATGTTTCCAAGAGCCTGGAGTACAGCAAATTAAAAATTGAAGCCCGGAAAAGAAAGGACCGGTACAATGTTAAATCGTGGTGAATGGTTGGCTTACAGCTAGCGCAAAATTGGTAAACTATGGTAAATAATTTTAGGACTTGTTTTATAAAATACATATACCGTTTTCTGTAGCCAAATGATGTTTTTCAGCATTTTTCAGAAAGTCCCACACAAAACACATTACTTTTGAAATTGATTTGACTGTTGCGGTTACATTCCCGATCTTTTGTGAATCGGTCCAAAAATATGTCAGTCTAAAGTACGGGAACTTGGAACTACTCGGTTTTTGTAAACAGATTGAGTATTTTTTAATTGAAAGTGTTTAGTTTTGCTCTTCTATTCTGGTTAACTGCAAATGTTTCGTGACTCCTGCTTTTAGATGCTTGTCACCACATGTGGCATAGTTAGAAAACCTTTTAGCTGTTCACCAACACAGTGGTTCAACAGGATAGTCACTGAGTCACTGCTCCATCTAGAAGCTTTCAAAAGTTGCAACTTATTTTTAAACTGCAACTAGATTTAGAGGATATTGTTCAAGAAGAGAGACGGACTTTTTGAATCTGGGACTTATCCAACCAACTGTGCTTATCAAAATTTTAATACTCTGGAGCATGACTAAAACTGAAACAGACTTAATTAGATAATCACCAGGCCAACAATACATCAAGTTGAAATCGTCTTTAGCGGCACAATTCCAATAAAATAATACCCGAACCGCTCTCGTTAAATTTATTGCTCCAACACAAACCGTTGACATAAATGTGACCTTAAATCAAATAGCTAGATCCTATCGCACAAAAATCTATCAAAACACATCTAAATTGAACCGTCATTCGCAACAATTGGCTTTAGCTATTTCGTTTCGTCTTCTACGAAAAATCGTATTTCTCTGCCTCTATTTATAATGTCAATCTTATTGCCACAAAAAAATCTACCTATAATATCATCTACCTCTGAGCGTAGGTACATATTTACGGTAAAACTCATTTTATACGAAACTGTTTATCAAATTCGTCTCATCGATAATAGCAGCTGCTCGCTGGCCGGATTCCACTATTCCTAAGGACATTGTTTTATTTTATTTTTCCTTCGCAATTTTACCACCACTCCTGTTCATGTGTGTAACAATAAAAAGACACAAACACAACCCAAAATAAGGCCCGGTGTTTCTTTTTGACCAACAAAAATAAAAACACCACCACTTGTTGTACCCATCATTTTGGTGGCACACTCAGCCAAAGGCTCCTCCGCATATGGGTGCATGCTAAGGGCATCCAACAAAAAAAAAACACATACGCGTGCCACACACAACACAGTATAGGGTACAGCTGAGCACGTACTTATTTTTGAAGGGGTCACACAAGCGGCGGCGCAGGTGATTAGTGCTACACGAGCATGAATTAAAACGGTTACCTATGAATTAGCCTAGAATACTCTTCATAATGGTGGAAGCGCGCATCGAAAATCCTCTATTACGTGCGTTGCGTATGCGGTGGCGCAGTGCCAACTTCTTTGGTTAAGTGGCCAAGATAACAACTTAAGTCGCAGGCTAAGACTTGGAAATTAATGACTTGCGGATGTTCTTTTGTCTTGTTCGTGTGTTTCGCGATCTGAGCTGCTGTTGCAGATCCATCTCTGCGCCGTCCAATATAATCAGGTTAAAACGGATGGCAATAAATATTGGCTCATTTTAAATCGTCGATTGGTCTGGAAAATTTACAATACCAAGTGGCATTGCTCTATGAATGGGAGTGCGCTTGTGCGATTGCGTATATGTTTGCACTTGATGTTGTAATAGTGTTTGGGTGGAAGTTGTATGCTTGCGCACGGGAGGATTTGCTCTGAATGTTTGCTAAAAGGGGCCCGCATCGCAATTTGGTTGAAGGGGGCTCTTAGTGAATTTCTATGCTATAGGCAGGCGCAGGAAGAGTGTGCACATGTGTCACTTGTGTAAAGCTTGCCCCACTATACTAAGATGACCAGGCAAACTTCGTCCCGCCCAAAACTGATTTTTTTGATTTAAATAATTTCGGGCATCTTACATTTGCGATCGATAACAGATGCATTTTAATTACTGGTTGAATGGCACACAATACAGAAAATTTGTACTAAAACTTGAAAAATTATTTAACTACACGGTAACTAACCTGTCTATGGATTGATCATACTGACTTGAGAGTGATATCCATCCTCTTCATGGCTGACCATGAGGCTCTATTGCATTGCAACGCGACCTGTGAGCGATGGCCATTATCTAGATATCAGAATTGCCAACGACACAAATCATGGAACTTTCTTAACTCAACTATTTACGTTAGCTTTGGATTGACTGCTGTCTCAATCGTTCGGCAGCTACGAGTTTTTAGGAATTTTCCGATTTTCCTATAAAGTTTTCCAATTTTCCCACCGTATGTAGTTATCTTGGGCGGGGGATAACACAACAAAAAAAATATAGTTCAAATCAGACGATCCGTTCTCGAGCTAAGGACGTCTTACGGATGTAACTTGTTTTTTTAAAGAAGTCGTGTTTTACTAGGAAAAAATAATTTCAAAAAGTTTTAAACATAACCTCAATTGTTATGTGAAGTGTCAATTAGGGTGGAGTTGTTGCACTGGCGTGCTGAAGATTCCGCTTTACTTTGCTGAGATAGACGTTCAATAAAATGCTTTAACAAAATAGCCGTTCAAACTCCGGGTCTTAAATATATTTTGATTTCGATTTCTTTATAGACATATGACATTCACAAAAACACTTGAGGTTCTATTTTTGTATTATTTAAACCGCTTTTTTCGTAGTGCATCACACTAACCACTGTTTTTAGCCTTAGATCCGTCCCTGGATTTCTGCTCTTTGCAACGTGTGCCAATGATTGTGCAATGCGCCGACTTACACACTCGGTATTGCTGCGTTTATATCTCCATCTAATTTCGCATTACACAGTTTATGATGAGGATTGTGCAATAAAACTACGCATACGCAATCTTAGCGTCTTTTTCAAAACCAGAATACGAAATTCGCTCAAATGGTTATAGGACTTATTAGAATGACCCGAAATCACATACCAAAATATAGTCCACTTCCCATAAAACATTTAATAATAATCAGACTGCGCATAAGATCAGTAGGTATATAGGTATGCAATTAAATAATTAATAAAAATGCCCACTGTATGCCTATGCCTATGCCTATATATATTTTTCAGGCTTTGTCCAAAGAATTCCGGTCAACTGGCCTTGCACCAAAAGACACTAACCAGTAGCTGAATGAAAAATTATACAAGGCGCTAACCCTTAAGCCAAGTGACGTTAATCAAGTCGCACAATTAAAAATCGAAAACCAAACACAGGGCGGTAATTAACGACGGGAAATCATTTTTAATTGCAGGTTAGCAATGAGCTGTGATTAAACCAGAACCTCTTTCCTGGGTTGCTGCTTTGGCTTTTGTGGTAAACGTTCATGTTTTTTTCCGTTTTTTTTTTGCTTGCTTTCTGCTTCAAACAAATCGATGATAGTTGGGTAAATGTTTGCTGGATTGAATTTTTTCATTGGTAATGGCTTGAAAATTGAATTCCAAAACAAAGTGATAGGTAAAACTCTTAGGGCCGTTTGCTCATACGACTCTTAACGATTTAAGTTCTACTTAAATACTCATGGGCTACTTTTTTCAGGTAATAAACTGTCACATAAGAGTTTATGTGGAACTTAGTTCGCTATGAGTCGTATCAGCAAACGGCCCTTAAAGAAATAATACAGCGACAAATAGATCTTAGTGCCTTCCAAATGTAATAAAATAGCTGCGCATTTTATAGTTTGGTTAAAAAAAAATTAGCAAGTTCGCAAAAGAATCCACTTACGGGCATCCTGTTAAAATTTTTTTTGTTAGACAATGCCTTCATGAGCCAAAATCAATTTAAAAAGACTGTCAATGGATTCATCGGAAAGAAAAGCTTATGCTTATGGATCAATTTCTATATACTTTGCGCAACACACAAGACGGATTCAATGGGCTGGGCACCTTACTGACACAAATTCCTTAGACACCAGATTGTAAGTGAAGAGGAAACTAGGACTGGAGATGATGTCTTTGACTAAGCGGGCTCCTGAAATGAATGGTCTTTTATTTAGTATTTCTCTTGAGAAGGGCAAACTTGTAACGCTTCAACAGCGCTACGAGATGATTGCAGGTAGATGTTTGTTCAGTGCTAAAACTGTTGTAAGTTGTAGTCGTCCCCAGAAAGAGAATTCCAAAGCTTACTTCTCCTGTATAGCTAAAGGTTGTCAAGTGTTCTGATAGGTGACCGTGAGGTATATGGATTGCCTCTTTTGTAAGGCGCTTTATGTCGCACAGAATATAATAGGTAAAGGTTACCGATGCGAATCAGACATTCTAGTGCTCTTACAGGACAATTACTTATACCCACCAACGTTCATTAAAAATTGTCAACCGATCCCTAAAGGAATATTGGGCGCTTCCCTACACCTTTGGTCGACATTTTCCTCGTCCTTCGTGTCAAACCGTACTTTTTCAATCCACCTGACTGGCTCCAAATTTCATTTAAATTTATTTTCGACGCCATTAGGCAAGATGAGATAATTCCTTCTCAAAAATAAATTTAAATACATTACCAATCGCCCGTTGGGCTCTAAGAAAAACCAAACTCAAAGATCCAACCCCCTCTTCGAATTATCATATTTGAAGGATCACTGTTCTCCGATATATATATTTTACGGGTGAGCAGTCGCAGTGCCGCGTTTTGCCATATCGCCAGCTAACACGCAACTCCCTGGCAAACACCATAGATCATTTAACAATTACATTTATTGCGATTCCAGGCACTTTAGCCGATTATCAGGAGGCGCGCGCTCACAAAACGCCCCACCAGAACCGGAGCCTTATGATTGTGATGCCATACGCCGAGCCCTTTTCAATTCCCGCATCGAAATGAAAACCAGACGTGGAGTAACCAAATCATCCGATCGTTTGCTGGTGGATATCATTTCTCAAAGTGGTGTTGGTATCACTTTCAAAGGATCTCGCCGCTCTCGCGCGTACTTTATGCGATAGCTGCCTGCGGTAATTCGGTGTTGTTCCAAAAAAAAATTAAACATGTGTAGGTATGTTACGCGTTGTGTTGATTTCATTTGGGCATATGGATGGACACGATCAGCACGCACTCACTCGATCAAGCAGTCCCATTGGGCTTGGAATTTATGATGTGATTTGGATCAATTGGCATAATCTATTCCAACCGGCAAAGCGGTGTGTCTGCGTTCGAATAAGAAAGATGTAATGAACGGTTTTGCTCCTGCCCGGACTTTGGTTTATTCAACTCGATGATGGGTGGTTCAATATTGTTTGAACTAAAATGTTGCTTAGGACTTTTGCTGGTAGAAGTTGTTGCGGTGGTCCAAATTTGATGTCTTATTATTCTAACAAAGATTACCCTTAAAGGATTATGTCATGTGGTATGTAGCACCAGCATTTGAATGAACGTCCACTTTTTAAAAATCACTTCTTTAACTAAGAAGCTCAAGAAATTATACGACCTAACATATGGAAATGCCGAAATTGAGGAGAGAACACGAGCACGACTCGAAAAAGTCCAAGTGATAACGAATAAGTGACCTTGCAGCAGCCTTTAGCTAGGAACCCATTAAAGAGTCTGGCGAACAAAAGGTCCACGGACAACCAAGGACCGATTCAATTTAATGAGTTTTTTTGCTATCATACTCGTAAATAAGTTCGATAAAATTGAGACAAGCCCTGACTGAACTGTAGCCCTTTTTCTGTCCTAAATCCGAAGCCATTCATTCATGTTAAGAACTGACACAAAGACGAGAGAACAACTAAAACCTATTCGGGGTATATTTCCAAAGGAAAAGTGCTCACCCACTTATCTGGGTGGTATCCTTTCAAAACCGATCATTTTTGCGCAAAAAGCAAAGTTCCCTAAAACTGACCTTTCACATTCAATGCCAGTGCAAATAAGCGTGCATTTCGCAAAAAAAAGAGACTTTGTCCTCGCGCATCATTCTCAGGTGAATGGGCGATAATCGTGCGTCCCAACACAACAAGTAGCCGTGAAAAATTACAATTTCGTCGGAAAGATGTCTGTGAAACGTTCCTTAATGAGGTCCTGTGAATTATTGAAAATTTATGTATCACACCGAAGCGATGGTGTAGGTCTAGGTAGAGTATAAAATAAAATAAATTCTTCAGTCTTGTGATGTTAATGACTCTATGAGCGACGCCTTTATCTTCCAGAGACACTCACAATAACGCATGCCGAAAGGACCAATGACAATTTATGAGCGTTGAGAAAATTGATTTTCAACATGACGACAGGACACATGCAAGTACCGCACACACCAAAGAAACACACAAGAAAAAAAGAAACGTCGTCAACTACAATTCGTGTACAATAGGTGTCAAAATCATTGAACCATGTTTAATTGATTGAGCGGATCCTTTCCACAGTGGTGCATTGTCCGCTGTAGCAGAAGAAAAAAATATTTATAGGACAATTGACACTTTTTTTGAACGGGGGTTCCTTTTTATGTTGTCCAAAACCAAGGAACCATAAACCTTAAACAATTTGTTCAGCGATCATGCACGTGCATAAAGGAGGACTAGATTTTTGTATTCCCTGACTATTTTGACATTTTCGTCCTCAGCATAAATATAGATTTGCATCTTTGATAGAGAAATCATATACAACTTTGTGGTTTCTGATTTGACTTTCATTAGTGATTTTTTGCTTCTTTAATCGGGGCAAGCTTTTTATATTTTGTAGATGCATCCAAAGATTTTTGCTCTTCGTTATGAATAAGCTAAGTCAGAATATTGATTTTTAATCTGTGGCCATGCTAAGTTGCAAGCTAGCTTAGGTTAAATGGGAATCATTGGAGGGACACGGCCAAAGCCTACAACTCAAATACTTACTTTCTTTCCATCTACGAAGCCCAATTTTCTGTAGTATTTCTTATTTCGTACAGTTTCGAAGGTTTGTGATCTGTCGTCATCATCATCTTGCTTTCTTGTTTTTGACATTCATCCACCTTCATTTGTCAGGGCATCCATTGATGATTTCGTCATTGTTAGCATGATCTTTAGTATTCTTTTACTTTGTTAAAGAACTTCGAGTATGCTCAGGAACCTGATCGCCCGAGATCAAGATAAATAATAAGAAAGTAAGGGTCGATTTCATTTAAGCTTCTATGTAAAATAAAAATAAGCACTTAGCCCTACAAGGCCACACAAAGATTCTATAGGCTTTGTGTTACCAACTACCCGCAACAATTCGTTTGTATGGGTTATTATTTTCGGACGAAGGCCAGTCCCAAAAATTTCACGAATGTGAGATTGTAGGTCTAGGCAATGTGGACACGTCTCAACATAAAGGGTCTTTCATTAAGCGCTTCCTATCTTTAAGCTTTAATAAAACGAAATATGAGTGAGATATCATCGAAATTTGTTATTCGTTTGAGAGGCCTGTCGATGCAATTATGTATGGAATATAACAACGCGCACCCGAAATGTCCAACTCTGTCTCATAAAACAGGCTGAATTTGACCAATGCCATGGGTTCTTTTGGCTTTAAGGGCCGATGTCGAGTCCGGACGGCTGGATTGATTAGCTCTTTCATGACAGTTATACTCACTCTTCTTTCTAGAGATCGCTTATTCCACGCACAGCCTATAGCAAGTTTGCACAAAGTTTCTCGCCTGCAATTGCTGCAATGTCTTAAATCTGACAAAAAAAAAATCAATATACCAAGCGATATTCGCAGATAAACTTAAGGCTGCACGAATAATTCTCCCACAGAACTCGAAGCGAACAAAATTCGAAATGCATAGGTTTCCTGCTATCTAGCTATTTTAATAAAAAACAAGTTTGAAGCATCCTTGTCGTCTTTTCTGTTCGAAATGTGAATGATGCACGTGCACATGTAACTATCTGTCAGCCACTTACCTACTCATAATAGACTCCTCCATGGCTGAGACCTAACTAAGACCTAACTACGTCGACACAAACTGACACAATGCGTGAATCCTTTTCTATAGCCAAAACGCTGCATTCATGACGCGCAGAAGGAAAATGCTTATAAATGTCGTTCATTAACCTGTCGGGGGTAGCCGCACTCATACTCAGCATCCATCGATCTTACTGCCAAAAAAATAACAAGTAAGGACTTAACGAGAATGAAAGAGCAAAAAAGGGTTCTATAACAATATCCAAAAAGAAAAATGTTCCCCTTCAAGTACATTTTCGCCGAACTAATTTAGAAACGCAACAAAATCGTGCGCACCGACCCACATCAGCAGTGAACCTGATAATGATGCGCAATGCCGCGCATTATCGTGTCGATTCGTAATTTGTATCTGAACATCGCTAATAATAGGTTTCGGGCGTAATGAATAAACCAGACGCGTTGATCGCGTGGATCGCTTCCACCGAGTAGGTAGCTGGTGTACCACATTTGAGCTGTGCCCCAGTACGTTTCATTATCTTTAAGTACGCCAATTGGCCCAGAATCTGGTGGGCATAATGTCAGCCAGTGGCCTTCTGATGGCCATAGGCCTGCATAAATACGCGCACGAGATTAATTTCATGTTCGTCGCATAGCATCAGGGGCATCTTGCCAACTTGCGGTATTTCGACTTTGAATTGTGTGTACAGCGATACCGAAATGCGGGTACTTGACATTTTAGTTTTGCAAAAGGACTATAAGAACGCAGCTTCCAAAAACACGGAGCGAATAACATGTTCTCTCAACATGTGTAAACAAGCGATTTGAAGAGGCATTCGGCACTCCCTGGTAATTGTTTTGTCTTAAGTGGATTCTATTCGCGACTGCGGAGGGACGTTTTACCCCTGGGGTTAAGTGAGGTGCGCGTGTAAGATAAAAAGATACCGAGCGACGACATTTGGCACTTGAGACGAGTATGAAGGGCGCGCCTTGTTAGCTGGCGACACCATGTTATTTAACCGCACTATTAAGAAGCGATCGAGGAGATCTTTTGTTTTAACGACTTGTACTTGTTGTGTTTCGACGCACGCCGAAAATATCATCACAACGAGATATCGATCGTGCTCATATGTGATTCATCGGCATGATAGGGACCTACAAATTAGATGAAAGGCAGGCAAGTTAAGTATTTTAAGGAGCACACCGTAAGAGTTCTACTTAGAATGGAAAAATGATGTTCAAGTCTTAATTGCCAGGCGGGGGAATAAGAGAGCGAACTGCATGTGCGGCTAAAGATGCCGAAGTCGGATTGCTATATAATGTCTCAAAATAGAGCATATGTTTGTTGGTCCGTAGCCTAGCTATAACGCCTCAATTGCGCGAAGAAAAAAGCCATCCAAGGAAAGATATTCTTTTTTCCAATCTTGCAGAGCCCTCTAACTTGAGAAACAGTTTTAAAAGGATGCGCAAAAGTCAGAAGATCATCACTTCGGGGGACAGAGTTTTATAGTGGCTTAAGGCCGACAGTACTAGAGTAAACGGCTATTGACAGAGTGGATTTTCAGTCGCTACATACGTGAGAGCCTGGAGTCGCACTTTCCTCTAATCGCTGAACGATTTTTTGCAGTTTCTGTCACTCTATTGGAATATACGGCAGTGACATCTGGCTGCTGCGCCCCAAATCCAGTCCAAAAACGAGCCCAAATATCGCCCTTAAAAAAGTAGACCAAAATGAATTCAAAAATGCGTCCAAAAGTGACCCAAATGCATCAAAAACCAGGCCGAAACGCGGCCGAAAACCGGTCCCGAAATTATTCAAAATGTGCCTAAAATCAGGCCTACAATCGATTCCAAAAAAGGAATCATAAAAGCGTACAAAAAGCGACCAAAAACCAAATCATAATCCGCCCTAAAACGCTACAAGCTCTCTTTTAGTGAGCCTTCATAATTCTTCATCTATATCGAGTGCAGCGTTCCCTTCGAAGACACACTCGTAGTCAGACAAAGTCTCGGCCATAACGAGTCTCTTAAGAGACTTCTTCTAATCGAACATCAAAGCCAAACTATTCACTTATACGTCAGATCCAACTTCTTCTCTCTCGCAGCGAAGTGACTTTATTTTCTAGTGAACCTTTAAGACTGTATGAAAACGTCACAACAAAAACAACGCCGCCTTGGGATCATTTACTTTCAACTCAATCATGCTGCCAATCTTCTTACTGTCTAAGAATAACATCTCTTATCACTAATCCGGCATCGGCACCCGCTTACCAACGGTTGACCTCTTCATTTGGACAGCTCCCAATTAGTTTGTTGAGAGTCTGGAGGCGGTCTACGGGTCCGTCCTCCCAGTGACGTGTGTCCTATGCCGGTGACGATACTTGAGGTGCGGATAGTTACCTGTCAGTTGTCACATGATGAACGAGATATTGACATCACATCATATCGACGATCGAAACAGTCATCGATACTCGCTTTCCACAAAATTTCACACGAAAATTCGTGCCAAGTGTCGGTCAACATCCGACCGTCACTGCCTGTCACGCAGTTGAAATTTAAGATTTTCTCGATAAAATGCAAACTTCACATGTAGGTCCAGTTCCAGTTCAAAAACGAACCTAGATCACACAGGGTAGCCTGTAATCCACGGTATAAATCTGTGCTGAATAAATTATTTTACGTCGTCGATCGCCATCGATTGGGGGCGAATATCCCAACAGAAGATCGACAGAGAAAAAAACCCAAAGAGGATATTTCTTTCCATCAATCCACTTCATGTCAGCACAAAGACCATGCTACGAGGAGTATATACTGTGTGCAAGAGATTAAGGCATCTTCTGGCTTGAATCCGTTGAGATGATGATGGAACAACGTTTTTGTACGAACCCATGTGCAACAAGTGTGTTTATCGTTGTGCTGGAGCAGATCCGCAGTACAAATTTTACGGATTCGCATCTTATCGCTGAACTGTTAAAATTCACGAAAAAGTTGTTGAAGGACCAGCGGAAGGGCGGCCAAATCAAATCGCTTTATCACGATCAGCATACTTGGATCCTTATTTACATTTAATTTACATATTTAAAATCTTGTTGCGATTGCGATACGACATGACTACGACCGAGATAGAGATAAACTTGGTGGTTTGCTTTTTGTTTGTCTGCTCGTGGTCCAGGAGTATTGCTCCTTTAGATTTGTAGAGATTCACCGCAGGAAATATAAGTGAGCTGATGGCAAGTGATCATTAGGAAATGGTTCCTTTTTTTCTGTATTAATTTGCAATAGTGTTGCCCGACGAAAAGATGCTTTATCTGCAGAGGCAAGATTTCATATTGATTAGGATGGAGAAGCATTGTTCGAACAAATCAAAATGTTTGAAATATTTTCGGGTGCATATGCATGCATGGATGTTGCAACTTCTAACACACCGAACAAAAGTATTTAATGGGGTTCTCGTTTCTCTTCCTGGAAAACAGCTATCACCAGATCACACATGCGGTATAGATCACTCGATTTGGTGTGTGTGTTTGAGGTGCATCTTAAGCACGCGCAAGAAGGATCACACGGACTGTACGTTATACCTCTACCGCATGCACCAATTTTCTTGTTTAGAGGAAGTTAGCCTTTTAAGGTATATCTTGTAACAGTCGTAGAACAGGGTTTACCTGAAGATGGGTTGGGGTCAAAATTATGGACGGGTCAAATTTCTGCTTTTAAAATTCTTTTTCCAAAAATCCGCTTTCCTAAATTCTGCAAACAACAAACAAAGGTTTGAAAAAGCGAGCTTTTTAATTTGTTTTTTTATTTTTCTTAAACTTTGAGATAAAAGAAATTCGGTGAAGAGACTTCTTGCACTTGCACGAGAAGGCAAAAAATGGACAGCTAGTGACATTGAGTTCCAAGTAATTTCTCCGGTACAAGGTGGAATAACTATCCAAATCTATTGGTAGAAGCTTGGAGTTGGAGTACTGAGTGCTGAGCTTATAATTGACCTTTCAAGGTGGACAAGGGTTGGGATAAAGAGAAGGGGAAATGACAGCCTTAAGAATCTGAAGGTTGAGTGGATTTTTTTTTACAGTGCTTGCATAATGGGTTCTTCAGAGCCGCCAATTTGTGAAGGATCAACGTAGGGAAATCTTCTGAAATTATTTTTAAAAGCGTCGACTTCTTTAATGCTTTATGGCGGATAGTCCAAGGAAAACGTTTGTGGTGAATGATCTAACTTTAACAAAGTTATTTAGGGTTAATTAGAACCATTCCCTAGAAGCTTAATCGCTTATAAAAAATACATAACTTCAATATCTCTAAAAATTCACCTTAGAAAAGCGATAACCGAAAAAGGTGTGAAAGACGTAGAGAAATATTTCAAAAATCTTTTCGCTGCAAGTAAATATATTCAAATCAAAATTATGCCGAATGCCCTTTTCCGCATACAGGCTTTATCGACTAAAAAAATACACCGACGCTCAAATGTGGACTGTTAGTACTAAATCCCGGCGCACGCTCTTCAAATAAGGAAACCTGTCCCACAGCAACAAATATCCGCACTGAAAATTCCAAAATTATAAATTCACATTTCATATACACATCTCACCTATGCGAAGTATGCGCGTAAAAAACTCTTTGGATGACAAAACAAAAAATATTCGGATGAATCTCTCGATGGCCAATTTAGAAAGACTTCGCATTAAATTTTATTGTCGACGACCAAGCGCCCCATATTAAGATACAGGAATGCGAGAAGAATTCCCCTGCGAAATATGGGCGAAACCATAACCACTGCGATATGTGCGACAAACTCCCCGCGAGGACAATATGCGTCCGAATGACTGATTGACTGATCGATGTGAGGAACTTCGTGACATACTCAATCTACGTGATTATACTGCAGATCTTCAGATTTGCAATTATCAGACGGATAGAACATCATCATCCATCAACTAAGGAGGTGAGCTATTTCTTGAGCGATGGATTTTGCCATATTTCCTATACTCCAATTAAGTGCCTATAATATTGACGGGGACATTTATTAATCAAAAATAATTGGATCACTGATCGTTGCCGGGTGTGTTTTTTCTTGTACGCAGAGTGGAAGTGGGACTCTGTCAAAATTCGAAGAGATGCAGTCATATTTTTATGGTGGCTTCAGTGGGGAATATTTTTAAGTTAGGCACTAGGTGGGTTGAGTAGTTTTTGGTTATACCTACTACCATCATAAAAAAAAAAGTAAAAGTGTTATCATCGGCCTGGCCGATGCTTTGATACCCTCCACTGCATACAAGTCATGCAAAATACCAGAACTACTGGACCGACATAGCCCATTTTTAATACCAACCTAACGACGATAAAAGAAGTCCTTTCATAAAACTTCATTCACCTAGGTTGATTCCTTTGGACGCTATCGTGTTTTCAACGGAAAGAGGGACACATGGGTCTAATATTGGTTTTGTATGGGAGGTACCAGAACTACTTGACCGACATAGCCCATTTTGAATACCAATCTGACGCCGATAAAAAGAAGTGCTCTCACCAAATTTCATTCACCTACGTCAATTACTTTGGGCGCTATCGTGCTTTCAACAGACAGAGGGGCACATGGGTCCAATATTGGTTTTATATGGGAGGTACCAGAACTACTTGACCGACATAGCCCATTTTCAATACCAACCTGACGCCGATAAAAAGAAGTCCTTTCACCGAATTTCATTCACCTACGTCACTTACTTTGGGCGCTATCGTGCTTTCAACAGACAGACAGACAGACAGACAGACAGACAGACAGACAGACAGACAGACAGACAGACGGACATGGCTAAATCGATTCAGAATGTGATCCTGATTCAGAATATATATACTTTATGAGGTCTCCGGTGACTCCTTCTTGGCGTTACAAATGTATTGGCAAAGTGAATATACCTTCCTCTGGAGGGTATAATAAGAGGAAGCTGGTAGGTTGGGTTAGGATTGTATGCAACGTATGATGTTACTATAGTAAATGTTAGGATAAATTACGATCAACAAATAACAAGCCCATTTTTATGAAATTTTATAAACCAGGTAGGGGTATCTTTGCCAGACTGTCTGAGGTTTAAAAAAAAAAAAAATTTCCATGCTAGAGATGTGAGATCTTCGACGGTAGATAAGAAAAGTACCACAGATTCTAATTGACGATCTTTACAATCCTATATATTTTATTCATTATTTATGTTCAGGTTGTAGGTCCTCGATCAATTCACGCACCTTACGGAAGTTCATGGTATACATTCTAATAGACAATAATGAGTTTAGGAAATAAAAAGAAACGCTGTATATTGACTCACTTATTCGAGCATGATGGCTTCAAATATCTATAGCTCCAATCGTAGAACTAGTTAACAAGTTGGCAATAGATCAAATAGAACTTTACCAACAGCCCCAATCTGAGTCGTAATAAATTCTTTCCCTATTTTAACTTCATAAAGTTGCCTAGAGCATGCTAGCAATATTTCCACTATTGGAGTGGCCTCAGTACCTCGATTGCCACTCGGATTTGGTTTCTTTCGAAGGAGGGTGGGGTCTTAGATATCAACTGAAAGGGGCAAGGGACAAAGGACAGGTAAGTGCACAACTAAAAGTGATTTTTCATTGTTCGTAAGCCAAGTTTAATGCGACACTATCATTGTAGCTTTTTACCCTTTTAAAAGCTAGCCCAATATGATCTTGTCCGTTAGCTTATTCCAAGTTTGTGTCGTTCCTTTCCATTCCCACATATCCAGAAACCAAACAAAGCAACATCGTGCGTGGTTGTTTATTGCTTTTTTATATTTTGCATATCCCGGATTGAAGGTTATGTGCTGCTGGACTGGATTTCTTGTATTTATATGTAGTTCCATTTCTATGACTCTGGGTGCAGGTTTCTCGACTGGCAGTCTTGAAAAATCTCACTGTTGCCATTCTGTCGTTATAAAAAATATCACTCATTCGCACTCTGTTCTTCTAAGAAGACCCCTGACCCCTGGTGGTTTCTCTGTGGTGGTCTTTGAGTCATATCTAAGAAGATAGTTTTACCTTTGGCAACAGCTTATACCTATGTCTCAGGAATGAATACAAAAGCTCTGCGCAAGTCAAACCTTGGTTTCTCTGTGAGTGATCGAAGGGTTCGGCAATTCAACATTGCTTCGAATGTAAAGGATTTAAACGAGGCAATAAATTTGTTGAACTACCATTTAAGGCTTTCAATTAAGACAGGAAGCTCTGCTTCAATGTGGGTCACTATCCAGAGTTAATCCCTAAACAAATTTCGTTACGTAATGCTCGTTCACGGACGGCGCGATTCCACCGCAGGTTTGTATATGTACTCCACATCTAGCTTCTCACAACTGTAATTATTATTTATTTTTTGGCAAGAACGGAAGCGACCTACTATTTTATGCGGAGTCCCAACAACTAAATTGGGAAGCCTCTTCATGACGCTAATACTCTCGGATTTTTGTCAGACGTTCGCGAGTGAAAAAATGGTGTAATTTAAGTTTCCGGAGTTCCCTTGCTCAGTAGTCCATCGTACTAACCACTGATCCTTACAAAACTTACAAATACTTTTGATTAAGGGAAGCTGAAGGAAGCGTTTGTCATTCCGGCAGCAAATCGTTTCACTTTGTCATCGAACACAAAATTTGCCACGAAGCATAGTTGCAGGCAGCTTGTAGGCAGTACGGCTTCTAAGCTCTCCCTTTCAGTTTGAGGTCCATGTTAAGTAGTTTGTGGTTTTGGGGCTACTTTTGAAGTGCTGTCGGCTAGTTTGCGCAGCAGACTACATACTGTAGTGGACAAGACTTACAATTCTTCGATCTTGCTATTCCATTCTTCTTTTCTTCCCTTATCCGATCAACTTTGGATGAACCGATTTTTTTCTTGGCCGTAGAAAGAATTTTGCTGACGAGTAGTTTATACAGTTGCGGGCTAGCAGAAGTGGATCCATCATAAACTGGCGCACATGTCTTTTGTGTACCTGTTTGCGTGAAGGCTTTGGTAAAAGCAAACAGGTGCAAGAAAAGGTATTTTTATGCCGCTTTTAGTAGCAACGACTTGGTGGAAAGACTAGACAACTAGTTCCAAGATTGCACTTTAAAAATGTGGCTTCACTTTCGGCTTCAAAAACGAGGTGAACACTATATGGGCATTGGACCATTCCAAGTTGCTTTGGTATAGTTGTCTCGCTTACCAACAGCCTGGTTGGACAGATCATTCAGCATTAGACTGATGGGATGCATTAAGGGAAATCCATTCCACTTTTGTCAGCTGGTATATTGCCGCGAATTCCGGCAGAAGTACACTTATCACAAGCGTAATAATTTATCTATTTTTTATAAGATGCTTCCAGGACATCTGTGAATTAACGCTTTTGGGAAAAATCTTTGGCAAGTTCAGGTGCCGCCTAAGCTATATAGCACCGACTCTTGATTGATTGGGCCACCCGCATGCGCGTACTTAATCTACATACCCAAATGTCTGTAGCAAGATTCGTCAATGCAAATAAACTGCGACCAATCAAATCAAAGTCAAATGCCAATCAATCAGTAGCAAATCAATAAATTCAGCAGCAATCAAAAATCAATTCATAAAAATCTCCTTTTTCCAAATAACTGGCAGAGATTTACATAACGCTGCCGCCGTCTGCCAGCAAAACCGCACTTGAACTGACGACGTCTCCCAATAGGAACAGCGAATTTGAATAGCAACTTGCTGAAGGAACAAGAATCAGAATCCTCTACAGGCCTGATCTGCTATATGCTTATGCAAAAGAACAGCAGTACATTCGATTTGCATATTCGCATCGAAAGTGGAGCAGTAGAAAACATTGTGTCCTGTGTCCTATACAGCATCAGGAACAGAAACAACAAAGAAAATCGATTTCCTTGTTTACGACACGTCCTTGGTGGTCCGACGTACGGTTATATTTTGACATTATTCTCCATCTCGAATCAATATTTGACCTGTTGTGCTACAGCTCTGGAGCATGATCCATCAACTCGTATCTTCTCATCTTAGTGTATATCTGTCAAAACGTCTATGGATCCTTTCCATTAAATCGAATCGGCGATAGCCTGCACTTAATGCGTTTTTTTTGTGTGTGGATTCTCAAAATTGAAAACCACAATCTTATTCTCATCGGCATCGTATCGTATAACTGCTATTTACGCACCTTGTTTAGCCAGAGAGTGTGCGCAGACGGAGGCGACATCGTGATGGTCATGGTGCCGCCGCCTCGCGCGCAAAGTATCGCGCGACTTCAAAACATTCCATTATCTACCACTGTTGATGGGCTAATAAACGAAACTGGAAACGGAGAAAAGCGCGCTCGTTTTCCACCACTTAACCATATCCTCCGAATCGCGACCACATATCCACCTTTGGTCTGATGGCTACAAACCAATTTAGCGTTCGCATACGCGAAACCAATGATTATTTAAGCGGATCCGCTGCCGAGGCCGCAGATTAATAATGAAGTGGTCACATCCAGTCCAACTACTTGGCCATAAAGGATGCCAAAGGATGAGGTCCGAAAAGAAGCCAATTGCACTCTTATCGCGCTGGCAGAATCACTTTGTCGATTGCATTCTAGTCGGGGATATTCTTCCAAGCGAGGTATCCGAGCAGGGATAAGCCCCTGCCACAGATTAACCACTTCTGATTAATGAAACGGTTGATTGAGAACACTCTTCATATTTATGGCGGTAAATTTGATTGTACTGTTGTCGTAATACCGCAAATACCGGTAGTTAAGTATTGTAAGGAAGGGGTTTGACTAACCGAATTTCGTTGCGCGGAATTAAGATGCAGAGTTGGAGCGTTTTTGCGAACTGGCACAGTTACTTCGTATGAAGTGCAATTATTGAGGAGTGGTGTTATTAGGGCGGTAATTATTAGAACGGATCTTTGGGAGCCGAAATCCCACCGTAAACCGAATTGCGCAACATTTGGTAGATGGATTCCGACTTTTTTTAAGTTCAGTTTTTTATGTTAGAAGGACTTTCAAGTGGGGGTAGATTAAAATGATTTTGTCGCCAATTTTACAAATATGTGGTGTTATTCTTTAGTCGTTGAGTTAAGTCTGTCGTAGACCGACGTCGAGCTAAAAACCGAACGAATTCATAGGCCCGCCTAGCAGCACACATAACCCCCACCATTGGGATTAGAAATGGACTGCGGAACCAATGTCAGTTGTTTCTGAGACAACTTAACCATTTCCTGCTCAATTATGCTTTTTGGTCTTGGTAAAGGCTTCCAATTAGAGATTCTGACAGTGCGCAGAATCGACCTGCATGTTATTTTTTACAGCAATAAAATGTAATGATATAATCAGTTGTTGACAGGATTTTAACTGGAAGGGACACCCACCATCGACGAATCGGACAGACAGACCGACAGCTATAGCTTTGAGGAACCTATTGTAATAGGCGGTAATTCTATGCGATCCCAAAAAACCAGGGAGGTTCTGTATAAACTCTTTATCATCCCAGTCCTTCTTTATAGCCTTGAGACTTGAACTCTATTTAAAGCAGATGAAGATACCTCCGGCTGTTTTGAGAGAACGATTCTTCGTAAGAATGTTGGTCTCGTTTGCGTTAACAGGCTTTGGAGGTGGAGATTCACCGACGAATTATATGAGCTATACAGAAGAGCTCGCCTTAGATGGCGTGCACAAAAAATAGGGACCTTTATCCCGACCTGGGAGTGCATAAATGGAGGCAGGACCGGTCTAACTGAAAAGCCTTGTAAGTTGAGGTCTTGCCTCAGGTTCTTGACTCGCAGCATAATATGCGGATAAGAGCTGGGTTCCTATAAACAGGGACCAAGCCAGCAATACTATGTCTGACGAGCTGGCATGAAAAGAGCATGGAGGGTGACCCGGAACTTAAGTCGACAAGTCACTACTCGGTAATTTGTGTAAAGACACATTTGCAGTCTTACAGAACACCGTTCTCAAAGTTGTTTGTCACCTCGGAGAAGAAGTATCGAACCAGAAAAATAATGGAAAATCGAGTCTTCTATCTAAGAAGAAAAATACTAAATATTCTCACTATTGATTTCTCTGGGTATTGACTTAAGATTGGAATGGAGACTCTTCGAGAAAAACGAAGCATGTAGAGATTTCTACATCTCAATATAGAAAACTGTCAATGCTTTGAACAAGTTTTAGAAGTACAGAGCATACAAGCGGATGCCTTCAAATAATGAGGTGATATTTTAGTCAAGCGCTTGCAACGCAGTAAATCCGCATTAAAGAAGAAGGCATGAACGAAGACTTAACTATTAGCTCGTAATGCCCCATCTACAAAGAGGCGATCATTTGTCTTTCTGAAACCATTGAAACATATTCTTGTGTCAGCGTCACATACTACTCTACCTAACCTAAAGAGAGTATGAAGCTGTTCTGCAACGATTCAAGCGCTTTTACCTTAGTTGATGGTTTAACAGATCACCATTCACCAATAGTATTTTGGCAAATCTTTGCAGACAATCAAATAAATAAATGACAATACATTTCCACATTTCATTAATTATCTTTTAAGCTATTAACTAAATAATAATAAATTAAAATGAATATTTAAAAAAAATAGTTATAGCGCTAGCTACCAATTCTTTAAATCTCCATATAAAGTTACCCATTGCGACCTTCAAAATATTTAGTGTGAACATTTTTCGTAAGGTCCAAATTCTCGATGGACTTAATTACAGTAGGATATGTATGAATTTGTTTGGTATTGTTGGACGTTGTGCCATTCATTTAAAACTTACTAATTCCTTTAACAAAGTCACCTTTTACCTCCGAAATTATGGTTTTAATTAAAATGAATACATTGGCGTTTGCCCTAATGAATACCTCCTTTGTGCAGTTAAAAACGTCCGACTCATACCAGGGACGATGGAATAATCACAAACCCAAAATACCTATATTCCTGTAAAAATGAATGAGCATCGTTAAGAGAAATACCTTTCCAAAAATACCTACCGCAGGTGATGGAGGAAGGAACGAGTCCAAATCACTTTCTCCACAAACACATTATTTTCATCCATATAAAAAACGTCGCCATTAAAAATGTGATATAATTCTGCGTCGTCGATTCAAACAAAAAAGGACAACCAAACGGAAGCACCCAGTAGCCTCTTTGCCATCCAAAAGAAGAAGAAGAATAATGTAAGTCTATCAAAAACTCCTGATCGTTATCAATGATATCCCTAATGGAACAAATTCATCCACGTGAGATGGTATAATAAACCAACAGAATGCACCCTTTATGTGTGCAGCAAGATGCACTTGACCAGATTTAGGTACGAAAATGAATTATGTTTTAATAATAATCATCTGAGCCTCATTACAATGCATCTTTGGACATCATCTTCGAAGCCAATAATCAGTGGATAATGCGCGATTTACTTTGGGATTAACATACACAAATTTAGCATACCCACGGGCAAGAATACCGACGTTTTTTTTCTTGAACGAAAAAAAATCAATCAGTCAGTTAATTGCAAGCAAAAACCGTTTAACAGGCAGAGTTATGATATGATATCGGGTATGCATAAATTTTGTGGACCACACAAGAGGCGTTCATATTTCATCGATGGTACAAGTAGCGGTGATATGATCTGTCGTTAAGAAGCCCTTTAAGTTAGCCCATGTACAAATGCGAAGGAGTTTGAGGAACTATTCAAAATTCCAGATTTAAGCGGTGGGGTATGTTGCTTTATTGAGCGCTGGCGATTGATAGCTGTATTTTGGTAAATATCTAGTTGAATGTAGAAGAAGTAGGACATTTTTTTAAGCTCGACATTACGCTAGTTGGGTGACAAGCATGCTTCTGTTTTTTTCAATTCAATTATAATGGGTGCCGACTATATTGCTGAAAATAGGTCTGCGTATGTAACGACAGTTACAATTTAACCGTGTAATTCCAAAATCGCGTAAAATTGCAAAAAACTCTTTGAACTCCGTCGCAAGACTAAACTCTTTTAATTTGAACACAATATATATTGTAGAGTGCGGTGAAATAACCCCCACGGAATTAAACCCAAAGGGTCTCTAGGACTAACGGAAATCAGATCTCGTAGCAGAAAACACTGACCACCTATTGCCTTTTTTGCGGGACATTTTCCATTTGCAGAGACTCTCGACGGGTCGGGAGCCCGTTAAGTAAGTAAGTAAGCATTGTCCTGCTTGGTGTGGTGGCAGATCTTTGGTGCTGATACGTGGGAGTATGGGAGCATTTTCGGCTATCGGTCATGGAAATTTCTATCAAATGAAAACAATGTCTTCCTTCAAATCAGTATCAACCCTCTACAAAATATAGTCTACGCACCTAGTCCTTCAAGTCATCTAGAGTTTTGCGGGCATTTGTTTTTGGAAAACCGAATTACCAACGATTTCTTGGGGTTATTCCTTACGGATTCCCACTAGATTGCCATCAAAGTTGGCATTTACTCACTTGGCATTAATTCACCATTACTACCAATATTTTTGTGAATGCCGGATCAACTTTGCCCTCCCGCGCTTCATCCTATTGACTTCCATGTTATGAGTAATGTGATCATGGAGTGTTGCAATTTCCACCTAAAGTGCTTAAAAAATCCTATATTTGGGTTTTTAATGATAAGTTGAATTTAGTCCAATAAGTCAATGGAGTACTCCAGTTTAAAAAATTCACAGTGCGGAAACGAAAAGGAAACATCAAGCACTGCAAGCCCACTTAATGCCCGACGCGACGACGTGTCGAATTGAATTTGTTCGTCAGGACCAAAATTGCAAGCTAATAAAGTAAAATCGCTCTGACATTGTCTGGAATTGGTTGTTGCTCAATTCCATTGTCCGCACGCGTATCTCCCTTTTGCTTGAATAACAAAAAGCCAACGTCCAGCAAAGTCGCCTTGCCGGCCGTCGTTGCTGCTTTGCCGCGAAGATCGTGTGTGGGAATTCCGTAATTAGGCCTCCCAGAGGTCGAACAAAAACAATCACAAATTGTCCCGGACTAAATCACTCAGTCTGATGGTGGTGTGGTGGTGGTGGCGGCATTCATTGCCATCGTTGATCTGGCGGAACCCGCCGAATTAAGCTCTCGCTCGCTCTCCCGGCTGGGAACATACCACCGTCAATTGGCTAATAACGCTCGTATAACTCAATCAGGAGCAGTTCAGTCGGAAGATTTCTTCATTTTCTTGCTTGCATTTCGCAATCACTGCTCCTGAATGGTTGTTTTTTTTTCTTTAATTTGTGTCTGTCTGTTTAGTCCATTTTCAGTTCCTTCAGACAACTTTTGGTCACAAAAACGATTTTTTTTTTCTGTGTGTTGCATGCGTCTGCATGGCTCATGACTTTATTTTGTAGTCACTGGTATGCATTATCTGTGTTGTTGCAAAGAAAAAAAAGAACAACAACAAGATGATCTAGAGAGATCGCTGAACGATATGGAAGCTGAATAAATTTATTACATTGGATCGCCTGGATAATTGAGAGTGCAGTTTTTTTGCCGTTGAGTGGACTGTGGTGGTGTTTTTTTTTTCGTTACCGGTTGCAGTGGGTTCGTTAATTTAGAGACTTTTGTAGGTCCGACGAGACCACCCTAAGGATAATGATGAATATAGCATTACTCTAATTTTTAAATATAGGGACAGCAATGTATGCAGCAATCGGCATTTTATTGGCTGTAAAGATGTTTGGTTTGCGAAGTATGTAATTATGACGAAGGCTTGTAGTTCGGTATGTTGCACTTGGATTTTTATCTGTGGTCCAAAGCAGGAAGACATTTTTTTATTGTTCCTCTGTAGGCTTGGATTGTTTTTGGTATTCGCGAACTTTTGGGGGTTTCGTGATTTTAGAGGTCTATGCAAAGTGATGAGAAGTCCTTATTCCACTTGATATATTAATTAAAAAACTACTCATGTAAGTCTCTAGATGTGAGATTTTGCCAAAGAAGCCATTTCCTTTGTATTAAGTAAGCCTTTTGCTAAAAATGTTAACAGTGTAATTTTGTTGCTTAGTTTAAGAAATGTGGCATGGTTCCATTTTGTTCAGAACGTCTGAAATTGAGACTCCATCATTCAAAGTCAGAAGTAAGTTTTTACACTATTACAAGAAATACCTACGCTGCGTAAAAGAACGTAGGGGAAAGCGGGGCTGAAGCCATTTTCAGCCCCCAAACACTGGGACAGCAATTCACAGCAAATGAGACATAAATTATATTCGTCTTTTTCCCCAAATGAAGGAACTAACTTGACATGTTTGTTTTTCTTGATTTGGTCTTGGATACCTACCTCTCTGGCTATGCTTTTATTTTGTTTCTCAAGAAGATCTCGTTTCTCTAGGGCTTCGGCAAAAATAGACGATTTTCTCATTCTCCGCGAAACCGTCTACTTTTTTGGAAATGCCTTTGAGTAAGGCCTTCGCTGGAACAAATGAAGTAAATATTTTGCAATCCTTAGAGTTCAGGTTCTGTTGTCTCCCACTCTGGTCCATTTGGTGGTGTCTGGTTAAACACGATCGGATTGGGTTGATCGGTTAGGGCATGAAATCACAGCCTTGAAAATCTTGTTAATTTATCAATTATAGTTTTGTTAAGCCCATTAAATCTTTTAAAAAACATGGAAAATTATTTGGGTTACACACTACAATAAATTTGACTAGTAAAAATGTAGCAACCCTGCCAAGAAATTTTAAACAAAGAACTTAACTTACTTAACGGGCTCCCGACCCGTGGAGAGTCTCTGCCTGAGACACTGCAGCCTTCCATCCTCTGCGATCCCGGGCACGCTGCTTCTAGTTATCCAGACCAAGCGCTCTGGCATCCGCGATGGCTTGGTCTTTGAAACGGAGGTTCGGTCTTCCTTGTCGTCTCGAACCTGGCGGCTGGGATTCGAAGATCCTCTTAGCTGGAGCATTATTGTCCATTCGCTCGATGTGGCCGAGCCAATGTAGTCGACGTATTTTGGCCTTTTGGACTACATCCACATCTTGGTACAGCTCATAGAGTTCGCGGTTGTATCTTCTCCTCCATTCGCCCTCCTCGCACACAGGACCAAAAATCCGCCGAAGAATTTTTCTTTCGAAGGAGCCTAGTATCAGCTCTCCCTTCCTGCTTATCGTCCAGCACTCGGCGCCATAAAGCAGAACTGGCAGGATAAGGGTTCTGTAAAGCATACATTTTGTCCTTCGAGTTAGGAGTTTTGAACCCAATTGCTTTGCCAAACCGAAGTAGCAGCGGTTTCCTAGGGTAATTCTTCGCCGGATCTCCACTAGGATGTCATTTGTGGAGTTCATGTTTACTCCGAGGTAGATAAACTCCTTAACTACCTCGAAATTGTTGCTATCAATAGTGACGTTCTGTCCTAGGCGGTGGACAGATGCTGGTTTGTTTGTTGATAGCATGTACTTAGTCTTGTCCTCATTTACTACAAGACCAACGAATTTCGCCTGTTCTTCAATCGCCGTAAAAGCCTCTATCACGGCACGCTGGGAGCGACCGATGATGTCAATATCGTCTGCATACCCCAGTAGCTGGACGGATTTGTTGAAGATAGTGCCTTCCGTGTTGACACCTGCCCTGCGCACTATCTGCTCTAGCACGAGATTGAAGAAGTCACATGATAATGCGTCTCCTTGCCGAAATCCGGTGCATGTTTCGAATAGCTCGGAGGAGCTACTTCCAAATTGCACGTTGCAGCGTGTGTTCTCCAGCGTCACGCTACATAGCTGGATCAGTTTTGCCGGGATCCCGAATTCGGCCATCGCCACATAAAGCTCCTGACGATGAATGCTATCATATGCGGCTTTGAAGTCGATGAATAGGTGGTGAGTCTCGACTTGAAATTCATTGGTCTTTTCCAGGATTTGCCTCAGTGTGAAAATTTGGTCTATAGTCGATCTGCCGGGCCGGAAGCCACACTGGTACGTGCCGATTAGTGTGTTGCAGAACGGTTTGAGACGTTCACACAGTACGTTGGATAGGATCTTGTATGCGACATTAAGCAGGGATATGCCTCGATAGTTCTTGCAAGACATAGGATCGCCTTTTTTGTAGATGGGGCATATGGAGCTGATAGTCCAGTCATCGGGCATACTTTCCTCCACCCATACTTGGTTGATGATTTGGTGCATGCGCCCTACCAAAACATCACCACCGTATTTGAAGAGCTCCGCTGGTAAACCATCAGAGCCGGCCCATCTATACTGGGCGGTGGAACTGGATCTTCATTGACTGGACGTGGGTTCTCTTCTTGCCCTATCACTCTCTCTACATGATGCCCATTTAGCAGCTGCTGGAAGTGCTGCTTAAAAACATCTACTATTCCCTGCGCTTCGGTGACTAGGTTTCCATCACTGTTTCGAAGAGCCTGCGTTCCGGTCTTGAAGCCAGCAGCCAGTTGCTTGGCTTTCTTGTAGAACTTCCGGATGTTGCTTCGATCGCGGGACTCTTCGAACTCCTTGAGCTGGGAGACTGCGTAGGCCCTCTTCTTTCTACGCAGGATTTTCTTCTCCTCCCTCCTCCTGGCTCGATACTCTTCCCTCGCTGCCCTTGTTTTGCGCTGCAGCGCCTTTATATGTGCATCTTCTGTCACCTTTTTCCTGCGTACGCATTCATCATCATACCACGGGCTCTTTCTCTGGGGTGGCTGGTACCCTAAGGTGGTTTCGGCTACCTCTTTGATGATGTCGCGATACTGGGACCACTGGGTGTTGGCATTTGTGGTAGGTGAATGCACTGCTGAGAGTTTCTCACTCAGGCGCTCTTTGTAGACTCTGGCTACTCCAGGTGTGCTAAGGCGTCCAACGTTGAATTTCTTCTTCTGGGCGAAACGCAGCTTCTTCTCGTTGGATAGTCGAGCTCTGAACTTAGCCGCAACAAGAAAATGGTCAGAGTCGACGTTTGCCCCTCGGAATGTGTGCACGTTGAGGATGTTGGATGCGTGCCTCGCGTCGATTAGCACATGGTCGATTTGGTTGGCGGTTCGACCGTCTGGAGAGCGTCAGGTTGCTGTGTGGATCCTTAGCCTTGGAAACCTAGTGCTACTTATCACCGTATTACGAGCTGCCGCGAAGTCAGTTAGTCGGTAACCGTTGTCTGTGGTCGTTTCGTGGATTCTGTGTTTACCAACTAACCCGCCAAAGATGTTTTCCTTTCCGATTTTAGCATTGAAGTCCCCGAGCACAACTTTGACATCGTACTCCGGACAGGCTCCGTAGGCTCCATCCAGGAGGTCATAAAACTCCTCCTTGATAGGGTCTTCAGCCTCGTCGGTAGGGGCGTGTGCACATATTAGGCTTATGTTTTGGAAAGTAGCTTTGATGCGGATCACAGCTAGGCGATCACTTATCGGCTTAAAGTCAATAACTTTTGTCCTAAGCCGATTTCCCACGACGAATCCGCATCCTAATACATGCAATCTTTTATGGCAGCTGTAATAAATATCGCAATTTTTCCTTTTCATCATACCTGATCCTATCCATCGTATCTCCTGGATCGCGGTAATATCTGCCTTGTACCGCGTGAGGACAGACTCAAGTTTTTGAGTAGCACCTGGGGTGTACAGCGTTCGCACGTTCCAGGTACATACTCTCAAATCGTTGTCCGTTGACGTTCCGGGTCTAGTTGCCGTTTGAGGGAAATTGTTATCCGAGGCTCCTCGTGTCTCTCTCAAAACTATTCTTTTTTTTACATGGTCGGGAAGTTACCCCGACGGCACAACCCCCAACCTGGAGGGCCAGGCCCTTGACCCTAGGACAGCAGGCCGGTTACTCCGGTGCCAGTAACCCACTTTGGGATGTGAGCGCTGCCGTTGGCCCATTAAGGGTTCATCCGCCACCAACTCTTCTCCAACACCCTGGCTCGGTATTGGAAATCCCTATAGACCTGGTATCCGAATATGTCAGAGCAGCTCTATAGGGATTACACTAAATAGTTCGGCCTGACTGGAACTGTAGACGCCACCGTTGGCTCCATCTAGGGAACTCCTCCGCTGCCGTCTGGTACCAGAGGAGGTGTCTTAGTGAGTAAACAACACTCCTCCCCCCTCTCTCGTCTGCTGCCACCAACGACCTTCCAAAGGGGTTGGTTACCCAATCTCCAGTCGAGGTACTAGGCACCCACCAGTCACCACGTGGAGGTGAGAGTAGGAGTTGATAGTGAGAGGCTAGGTGAGAACGCTTGTGTTCTCATGACATCGCATCACTACCCTTCAACACCGGCTTAAACAAAGAACGCTATAACATAAAAATAAAAATTCGCTCAAAGCTCATATATAGTTACACGAACTTCACCAAAATATAAACGCATATCCACAAAGAAACCAACCGACACTGTAATTCTTGCGTAAATATGAAAAACAATACCAAAAATCGAATAGAAAAGAATAATTTTATTTTGAATTCAAATACAAAATTTACAATTTTTGGAAAATAACCAAATTTGCCCTTGGTTTGAAACTGTGCGTCTGCCAGATGCCAAAAATACAGAAAACAAAAGTTACAAACATTTCAATTTTTCGAATTTCACATACAACTGCTTCATCCGACGATCATTGCACAACTTCAGGCCACTTTAAGGGAGACCTTTTAAATTTTAAAATGTTACAACTTACCGCTGTTGCTATTATCCCCGGCTTCCACTACACTAGAAGGCGTTCAAACGATTGAAATAGAATACCAATAATGATAATAAAAACAGCACCGTGTCAATATGGACAGTGAATGTAAGGTCAGGGTATTACCATTGCACTTTGTTATGTCACCCAGAGATATAAAATTGCATCAACAAGTGTGTCAAAGTTTATTAAATTAAACGACAACTCTCTAAGACAGTCAGTCTTAATTTTCTGGTTCTATTTCAAGGACGTGTCATCCCGAATGAGTATAGTAAACGAGCGATATGGCTCCAGTTTGTTGAACAAATCATATTTAAACAAATATAACAATACCAATCCCTCTCAACTTTCTTGGAAAATCGATACAAACTAGCATTTCACACAATATTCTGCGCATGTCGGGGATACATTCCAAGCAAGCTCAATAAAGATTTGTGCCAACATATAGCTAATTGTCAGTGCGTGTGACATTTGTGCCCACTTCAAAACGAAAACATTCCATTAAATAGTTGACGTAGCTTTAGTCGAATAAGCAATTTACACTGGCAAACGTTCTTTATTTGCAATCATTTAGTTAAATAAAAAAAAACACAAAAATAGAATATGGAGGAAAGAGGAGTCCAAATTGAAGGTTCTTTTGGGCCAATCAATGAACTCTATGGAAAGACTGAGAAAGTGAGAAAATATAAAATTTAATATAATTTAAGCGTCATCTTTGTCACCACTAGACCGAGGAGAACGCCACAAAACATCTGGATGTAACATTTTGTGGAGGACCAAATGCAAATGCAGCAGATGACGTTGGCAACCAGAACCAAGAGTACTTCCATCAGCCCAATTCGTGCAGAATTCTCCAAAGGAAATTAGAGCTCAAAGTTGAGAAGGCGAAACGAAATTTCAACCAATATCAAGATACTTGTGTGAGATAGTGTAGTGACCTAATGCAATTTTTTGATGTACTCATTAAATACTTTTTTTTGTTCTTGTTTTTTGTGTAGACGAAAAAATCACAATCTTCCAGTTTAATACCAATCAATCGTTTGCAAATACCGGGCTTCCAGGAGAACCAACCATTGGTTGATTACAAATCGGATAGGTATGATATCACATTTAATGTGAGCAATCAACATTGAAACGAAGTGTTGATGGGCCGTGAAAAGCGTGTCAGGGTTATGTTAAATGTTGAACATTTTTGTTCTAGTGACGATCAGGAAGAAATATCCTTCTTCCCGCTGAAGCTTAAGGGTGCGAAGAAGCAGGAACTCTCGGACACATTCAGCATACAGGAGATGACAATCGAGTCGGACAATTCCAATGATAGTGATGTCTCGCCAAATTTAGAACTCCTTCCACCACGATTAAAAACCAATTTATTTGATAGAGTGATGAATTGTTTTTACTGTGTACATGATGACATTTAACAATAAATAGTTTGTTACAAAGGATTATTGTTTTACGTGCGGTTCTTTATTGTTCCTCGGTTAGGGAGCTGCCTTTGGCATCACTTCATTCAATTGAGCATCAATAATGTCAGCTTTTAGAGGGCACCGATGTGAGCAAAGGTTATGAGGAGACGTTTGAATGACGAACTCTGCAAGCTAGAAGGCTTGCATAGTATTCAAATATATGCCACAAAAAAAGGACCATCAGAACGAATATAGGGTGTGCGACTATGGGTTAAGGATCGGACCGTGTTTTGGGAAGTGAGATAAACTTTGGCACATTCTTTTCTTCCGGCAAAAACTGCACTTAAAACAGGAAAGTTCTTTGTATATATCTTAACCTCAAGACTTGTAATAGAAACAAAATCGGGATACCGACCCTTGAAGAGCAGTACAATCTCACATCACAAGCGAACCCAGGCACATTACTTCCATTTATTCAAGCACTCCGGCATTCAAGATGCTTCACATATGCTTCTCCGGGGATTCTTAGATGAACTCGCTGGCAAACGAAACCCTCTTTCGGGAAACTAGATCAGAACGAGCTGCGAATATTCTGGAATAGTTGCCCCCATGGTATTGGCTGGCATTCCTAATGAGAGTAAACACTAAAAACATAATAAATGTCACTCAACAAAAAAAAACGTTTTGAACCAGAGAGCTGGGACTCGAACATTCTCTAGGACCGGTCCTAGCTCGGTCCGTTGATTAGTATAAATCGCTTTCCGATTTACTTCTTCCACTTCGTTGTACCTTCGAAAATCATCATTCACAGTTTTACTCTTTTCAAAACAACTTGACGAGTACCATTAAAGCTAAAATATAAAATAAAAACATTAACAAAACAGTTTCTGTTCCACAGTCTCTTTACCGCGTTCCAATTTCTCGGAATTAATTCGAAATGACTCAAATTTTGTGAAGCAATTAAAATGTTAAGTGCTCGCAGATTTTGCCATCCTTCAGTGTCATCAATTTGAGCTATACATTTTCATTTGAAAGAAGTGACGGCAAGCACGATTCCAAAGTGCTAACGTTGCCACTGCAACGCATGTCACGATCACGTATATACGTCATAATAATAATAATTGTCGTTTATCGTTTTTGTTTGTCCATCAGCAGACATACAACATTTCGATAAAAACAGTTTATTTTAATTAATTGAACACGAAAAGGTATTTCTGCGCTTGCCAATGGCCACTAGCCACAGTAGTAGTGTTTGCAAAAAAAAGGGAATAATTAATGGCGCTCGAATATAATTTTGATTAACTCGATGCCGGTTTAAACAACATCGATCTTGGAGGCAAAATTTATTTTTGATGTAATAATTGTTGCTTGAATCACAGTCGTGATGTCGTTAACACACAAATCCTTGATCATTGTTATTGCTCGCGGTGGGTACTTTATCCTTATAACGAAGTCAGTGCAAATAAAAGAGAACTGAAATTTTATGATGGAAGCAGTTTGCTTGATTACAGTTTTACAGCTTTTAGAGAATCTGGTGACATGATTGATGTCTTCAGGCAACTATGGAAATGTCCGATGAGAGCGGTCGTCCGAAAGGGAAGTCGAAGGAAAACCCATGTGAAACCATAAATGTTAGACTCAGTTTAAGGTGGTATATCTTCCTTTACATTGCCCTTAAGACGTGAAGTTTTTTAAATTCTATAGTGTAATGAACAATGCAAAAACCAGAACCACAATCATGTAAATTAAAAAGACGCGGTACGAAAGGCCTCTTGATTTCATTATTTTTTGGCTTTTGTGACCAAGTTCACCTATGAAAATCCCACATTTATTTGGTCCATATTTCACAAAAATCGGGTCTGGAATAACGTCGCATCGGTACGACAGGAAAATGAACATGCAGCCTTTTTAACATTTTCATAATATCCACATTCAGGCAGAAGTATTTCTCTGTCATTACACCAGCGAACGCTTCTTGAATTTGAGTCAGCCCAGTTGATCTGATCGGCAGCAGTGGTCCATCTTCGAGTCTCAAATTTATATCCCAAGTATTGCCATATACTCACTTTACACTTTACAATTATTTTGCTCCTTCATACTCGTATATAAATTGCACTTCCTGTCAGACGCAACTACATAAACGACAACAAAAGCCCAACGGATCTACAGCAGACAGGAAAAAAAAAGATCTCAACTCCTGTCCAACCACTGCACTTCAGGATTTCTTTATTTCCTAATATCTACATTCAATTTGTACCTTCAAACCCAAAGAGCAACGAATCCTGAGAGTCCGCATTTGAATCCCAATGCGGATGTCCGGACTCAGATCGTCTGCGAGCATTTTTTTTCTTCTGTTTCTCCCATGCTGAATGGCCTTTTTGAGGTCCACCCTCACAGTGGAGATTTGCAGTAGAAGTACGAGTAAAATCTAGGACAATGGAGGATTTTCACAAAATTTTTATTGCACTCACAATGCGTTCCATTATTCGGCATTGTGCGGACTTGCTATAAAAATTATGATACTTTTGTTCGGTGAACAATGTCCGTTTGGCAGTTCAACAATAAAGGACGAAATTAATTGTTTTGCTGGACTGTGAAAAGGAGTTCGAATTTCTAAGCAGTGTCAAGGTGGTCGGTCGTCTGTCGGTCTAGATGATTTCTTTTAGAGTTTTTGAAAAATCGAGTCAATGTCAATGTCGAAGTCGATGTCCCTATGCGACACGCGTTACCATGGAACGGAGAAGGATTTCGCAGAATCAATGATGACCATTAAGAGGCTATTTGAAAAGTATTCGAAAACAATTTGATTGGTTTTTGTAATCAAGCTTCGAGTCGAATTGATGTGACACAGTTTGTTGGCCATTGTGAAAGTTGTGAAACAATGGGTGCACAACTGGCCGATGGTGCGTTTGGAAGTAAATTAAATAGGTTAGCACGATGCTATGGAATTTTACACTTGGGCGTGAACAAGGGAAAAATGTTTTTGAACAGTTGCAGATGTTTAGTTGTTGAGCAACCGAATGCAATATTGCAGGAGTCAGGCAGGGAGCTCTTTTGATAAAAAGCATATTGGGCTTGGATTCTGCGATGTTATTTTGATATTTTTTTTCAAGCAGCAAGATAGTGTTTCGATATTGGGTCTGCACGGCTTCCGGGTGAAAATTTGAATCTGATGCAAAACTGTCCTCCCAACCTAAAATAACCTAACCTTCTTGATATTCCACTCGAAATCTGTATAAATTACAGATCCCTTCAAATCGTTTCAAAAAGTTCGAATTTTTCGAAACGAACGGCTTTGAGACATTGCCCTAGGGTTCCTTTAGAACTGTAGCGCCAAATTTTAAATTTTTCTGTTTACAAAACAAAATTTCTATATATATTTGGTCGTCGGAAATGAATAACGGGGTTTTTATTTCTTAAGTAAAGTAAGCTTTATTAAAACGTGGGTTCTTATCCTAAAAATGACCTTTCGGCTTTAACTCTCGTTCTGCACTGACTGGTTCGTCGGTTTTTACTTTTCCACGTTGCCGAGACGGCGTCGACGTGGAGCACGCTGATTGGCTGGTGCAGGCGGCTTCTATCATCACGCCGATCTGTCAGTTTTTGGCATGACCGGCGTTGCCAGGCGTAGTTGTCCAGTGGGCCTAAAACCCCCGCCACAGAGGCCCCCCAGAAGACTTCCGCTCTTTATAGGTAGCGTTCAGGAATCTGGACGCGGCGACCTATACGGGTGCGGGAAGGATGAGTAATTGTAGGTTGTGGCGGTTGCATTTTGCACGGCGTGGGTGTAGGCTGTGTCGTGTCTACGTCCTGGGCGACGTCCAAGTATGCGGGTTTCAAGCGGTCCGTTGAAATTTTCGTGTGCTTTCCTCGAACGTTGAGGGTAAAGAACTTGGGGTGGCGTTCGGTAATTTTGTAGGGTCCTTCGTATGGAGGGACAATCGAAGCTTTTACAGAATCGTTGCGAATGAATGCGTGACTCGACGTTTGTAGGTCCGGGTGGACGAAAGGGCGGTGTTGGGTATGCCAAGCTGTCTGCTGGGGTCTTGTCTGCCGCATCATATGTCGGAGGTCTTTGATGAATTCACTTTGCGGGCGGTTATCGATCGTCGGTGCTAGCAAATCGGCTGGAAGTCTGAGAGCTGTGCCATAGACCAGCTCTGCTGGTGTGGCATTGATGTCCTCCTTCAGAGTTGATCGGAGGCCGAGTAGTATGAGCGGGAGGCGTTCTGCCCATCTTGTGGAGTCGTTGCAATTGATAGCGGCCTTCAGGGTTCGGTGGAATCGCTCGACGATTCCGTTAGACTGGGGGTGGTATGAAGTTGTCATCGTGTGGTTCGTCCCCATACACCTACATAGCTCGGTGAAGACTGATGAGGTGAATTGCCTTCCTTGGTCGGACGTAATTTGCGCTGGGGATCCGAATCGGGCGATCCAGCCGTTGATGAGGGCTCTTGCGCAGTTAACGGCTGACATGTCTACCATTGGATATGCCTCCGGCCACCTAGTGTAACGATCGATGACTGTCAATAGATAGCGATACCCGTCGGACGGCGGGAACGGTCCGAGGATGTCTATATTGATGTTGGCGAAGCGTTCGTCGGCTGGAGCGTAACGCTGGAGTTCCGTTCTCGAGTGGCGGTGTACCTTCGTTTGTTGGCACGGTATGCACGTTCTGGCGAAATTTGAGCAGTCCTGGCGGATGTTAGGCCTAATGAATCGCTCGGTCATAAGGCGCGCTGAAGCGCGACGGCCTGGGTGTGACAGGCTGTGTGTCGCGTCGAAGAATGACTTACGAAGATCTTTTGTGATGAACGGCCGAACTCGGTTATGCGACACATCGCAATAGATTGGCTTGTCTATGTGAGGGAATGAAAACAATGTTAGTTGCATCGAGTTAGTGGGATTACCTTCGAGGAGCTGCCGAAGCTCAACGTCTTCTCCCTGCGACTCCGCCAGCTTTGAGTAAAGATCCACCTTGGAGTTGACGGCATCCATACGCGACAACAAGTCTGCTGCGTGGTTGTCTTCCCCCTTGATGTATCGGATGTCAGTGGAGAATTCGCTGATGAACGACAAGTAATTTGTTTGTCGCGGCGACGATTTCTCCGGTCGTTGTCTGAAGGCGAACGTAAGCGGTTTGTGATCCGTTAAGATGTGGAATTTGCGACCTTCTAACAAATCTCGGAAGTGACGTACGGCTAGGTACATCGCTGTGAGTTCCCTGTCATACGTGGAGTAGCGTTGTTGCGTCGAGGAGAATTTCTTAGAGAAGTATCCCAGCGGCTCTGCTACGTTGTCGACCAGTTGATGCAGAGCGGCGCCTGCTGCCAAGTTCGATGCGTCTGTAACCAGGCTCAACTCCGCTTCTGCCACGGGGTGTGCCAGACGTACTGCTTGGGCGAGAAGTTTTCGACAGTCTTGGAACGCTTCATCAGTAGATCGCGTCCAGTTCAGCACAGATTTGTCGTTCTTTCGATTCCCTGGCACCAGTGCCAACAAAGGAATTTGTATGGCGGCAGCGTGTGGGACGAATTTGCGGTAAAAGTTAATTGTCGCGAGAAAACCCTTCAGTTGTTTTACTGTGTCTGGTCGTTTGATGCGTTGGATGGCGTCTACTCGTGACGGAAGGGGAGCAATCCCCTGCCTTGAGATAAGATGACCAAGGAACTCCAGCTGCGGTTGTCCGAAGACACACTTGGCTACATTGATTGCCAAGTTGTGATTGGTGAGTCTCTTTAGCACTTCGAATAAGTGTTGACGATGTTCTTCAACGTTCGAAGAGGCGATGCAGATGTCATCCATGTATGGGAATGCGTATTCCACCCCGCGTAGCACCTCGTGGATCAGCCGCTGAAGGGTTTGGGCTGCGTTCCGAAGGCCGAACGTCATGTGGGTGAATTCGTATAGACCGAAAGGCGTAATGATGGCGGTCTTAGGAATGTCGTCGGGGTTGATAGGCCTGGTGAAAAGCTTTTTGTAAGTCTATTTTTGAAAAGATGGACCTACCTCGGAGTATATTGGCAAAGTCGTGCAGGTACGGAAGGGGGTATCGATCAGGTAATGTTATCGCGTTGAGGCTTCTGTAGTCTCCGCAGGGCCTCCACGACCCGTCAGCTTTGCGCACCATGTGAAGCGGACTCGACCAATTTGATTTCGAGGGGCGGCAAATCCCAGCCCGCATGAGTAGCTCGAACTCCTTCTTGGCGGCGATCAGCTTGTCTGGGGGGAGGCGGCGTGCTCGTGCTGAACATGGTGGGCCGTTTGTTTCGATATAATGAAGAGCTTCTGAGTTGGTGGACGCCCTCGCTGGTGCGAGGCGTGTGATGTTTGGGAATGCCCTTAATATGTCCGCAAAGGGTGCGTTTCGGTCGATGAGCTGCGGGGACGGTTGGTTGCTGGTTATCGCGCGAAGTGATCTCGAAAGCGACTTGGTGCGCGAATCGATGAGACGAGCTCCCTTTACGTCGACCATTAGATCGTGATGCTGTAGGAAATCGGCTCCGATGATTGGGGAGGTGACGTCGGCCACTATGAACGTCCAAACGAATGAACGGCGAAGACCCAGGTTGAGTTCATGGGTGACCTCTCCATAGACCTTTATGGGCGAACCATTTACGGCGAACAGCTGCATTGCGGTAGGGCGCGGCCTTTTTGTGGATGACGATGGCGGAATGCAGGAGACTTCGGCACCTGTATCGATTAAAAAGGAAAGATTAGTGTTGTTTTCACGTAAACATAGTCTATTAACAGAGACTGGGGACGGTCGTTGTTCCGTCGCCCTATCCGAGGCGGCCGAGCGGAGTCATGCTTGCGGCTGCGGGGGCGGAGTGGCGGCAATCTTCCGGCGGAAGCGGCATGGTTGACGACAGTTGGTCGCTTTGTTGCCGAAATTGCGATGAAACCAGCAGTCGTCGAACTGGTCAATGGATTGCTCCCGTCTGCGCTGGCTCGAGACCCGGGGCTGAGCGGGGCGTGAAGGCGTGCGAGTGCGTGGGCGTGATGGTCGTTGTTGGCGTTGTTCCGTTAGCAGCTTTGAGAACTCCATCACCAAGTGAGCGATTTCGGTTGTGGGCGAGGGCGTTGGCGTTGAGGAACTGCATGCGGCAGCGTTGAGTTGCCGGAGCTCTACATTTTCCATTACAGTGTCGGCGATCTGCGTTTTGTCTGCCGCGGAGCCCTTTACCATGACGGTCACCGCGTGGACGGATTGCGGTAGGCGCGATGCCCATAGGTCGAGTAAGACTGGCTCGCTTAGCGATCCCTTGGCTGCCTGGACCATCTCATAATAGAGCTGGCTCGGTTTCTTGTCGCCGAGGGGCATGTCGTGAAGCACGCGGCGAAGTCGTTTTTGCTGACTGTCGGCAAAATAGTCCGTGAGCTGTGTGCGAATATAGTCGTATTTGTCGCGCTCCGGGGCGGCATCGATTATTGGGCGGAGCTCCGTAATCCGAGCAAGCGGGAGTTGCGAGCAAACGGTGTCGAATTTACGGCCATCCTGTGCGATTTCGGATGCTCGGAAGAAAAAATTTAGCAGAAAGAACCAATTGTCGATGTCGGATTCCACGAACGGTGGCATTTGGAGACGAGCGTAGTAGTTTGCGGCAACATCCGCGTGCTCGCTTGCGTCTGGTTGTGGAGCGCTCTGTTTGCCGCTAACGCTTGGGGTTTCTTGTTCTTCGGTGGACATCACGTCGGGGTCACCACTTTGGTCGTCGGAAATGAATAACGGGGTTTTTATTTCTTAAGTAAAGTAAGCTTTATTAAAACGTGGGTTCTTATCCTAAAAATGACCTCTCGGCTTTAACTCTCGTTCCGCACTGACTGGTTCGTCGGTTTTTACTTTTCCACGTTGCCGAGACGGCGTCGACGTGGAGCACGCTGATTGGCTGGTGCAGGCGGCTTCTATCATCACGCCGATCTGTCAGTTTTTGGCATGACCGGCGTTGCCAGGCGTAGTTGTCCAGTGGGCCTAAAACCCCCGCCACATATATTTGCATGTTAGCTTAAGTGTAAATCTTCCTTTCAGCCACCTTACCACTGGTGGGGGGATAGCTGATAAAGAATAGACCACCTTGTTTACTTTAATAATTGGTCTGTTTATTTGTATTCTTCTTACTGACTATTTATACACTAAATTTAGCTTACTATGCAACAACACTACCTATATTGCTGCCTCGTATTTAATGGTGAATTGGCCAATATGGGTCACGAAGCCAAGTGCTTGTGCTTGCATTATTGGTAGTGCAAGAGAATTGGTAGCTCGTTGACCAATATGGGTCACGAAGCCAAGTGCTTGTGCTTGCATTATAGGTAGTGCCAGAGAATGCTGATTGTGTTCAGGGCATTCCCATTGTTGTTGTTGATGTAATCAACATTTTGCCTCCTCCGGCGTTATTTCCCAATTGATTTTAAATTCGTGATTTGGTTTCCTATGGTTCGTTAGCTCGATCGCGACAGGGTTGTTGTTCCTATGTTTATTTTTGCCGTATTTCAAAACTAATGCCAGTAGACTCACAATGATCATCGCTGCCGCAAGAGAGGAGCAAAATCCTATTGTCCAATATTGGTGCCGTTTTATGATGTTCCAGTTGTGGTCATGTAGCCGGTTGAGCGTTTCGGTTGCTTCTCTGTCATTAACCCTTAGTGCCTCCATCAGATCCTTATTTAATGGAATGACCGTTTCATTGGTGAAGTAAACAGGGATCTGTGTTGATATTGTGCTGGATTGCTTAAGTTCCTTCCCTTCACGTAATTTCTGCATATCTTCGTAGAAAACTTGTTGTGCACCTCTTACTAATGCCGTTTCAGCTTCCCGGATCTCCTTTACCGTTAGGTTTCCAAGTGGTAGTGGTTTCCCCTTTTTGTTCCTTTGACAATTGTTCTTGAAACGTAGACAGTATGCGCTAATGCGATAAAGTTTCGCAAGGGATGAAAAGGTGTAATAAATGTCGTCCCTGTTTGACGGACTGTCGGTTTGCATCACCATGCAGTTATGCAAATTTCGCATTTCAGGCAGACCTTGGGGTTCCATAATGATTTTGTCAGCTGGCCACTGTCGTTCGTCTTCTTTTAACCATTCTGGACCGTACCACCACGTTGAGTTTTCAGTCAAGGTGTCTCCATATGTCCCTCTAGAAGGAATGTCGGCAGGATTTTCTCTTCCGGGCACAAACCTCCATTGTCCGTTAAAGTTTTGCTGCACATAAGATACCCGATTGGCGACGAATGTGTTCCATTTCACTGGGTGATGTTTTACCCAGTGCAATACAATGGTGGAGTCAGACCAGGCAAAGATTCTGCTGTATTTTGTGTCCGTTTCCCTTCTGATGTATTTCATTAGTTTCGTGAGTAAAGCCGCCGCGCACAGTTCCAGCCTGGCTAACGAGACTTGTTTTACAGGTGCCACTTTGGTTTTGGAGGCAATTATGCATGTTGTCGTTGAGTTGCAGTTGATTACCCTTTCATATACCACTGCTGCATAGGCTGACTCCGAGGCATCTGCGAATCCGTGTAGTTCTATTTGAGATTCGTGTAGTTGTTGCGTCCATCTTGGAATTCTCACGCTTTCCAGCATTGATAGCCTTGTCTTGAATTCCTGCCACTCGTTAAGAATTGTCAATGGAACTTCTTCGTCCCAACCGATCCCCAATAGCCAAAGACGTTGGATCATAATTTTTGCCTTTATTGTTATGGGTGATAACCAGCCGAAAGGATCGAAGATTTTTCCAGCATCACTCAATATTGCTCGTTTAGTACCTTTTGTGCTAAATGATGAAGAACTAACCTTAAACTGGAAGCAGTCTGTCCTGGGGCACCACATTATTCCCAAAATGCTGAAGGTGATGTCATTGTAAAAGTCATATTCTGGCTTCATCTCTATGACTTCCTTTGGCAATGAATTTATAAATTCTTGGCTATTTGATGTCCATTTTCGTAGGTTGAAACCTCCTCTACCATAGCCTCCGCTGCTAGTGTAGATATTGTAGTTGTGCGTCTCGTAGTTGGCGCCGCCCTTCTTGCCAAATTTCTTCCCTTTCTTAGTGTATAAATAGTCAGTAAGAAGAATACAAATAAACAGACCATGTAAATCTTCCTTTCAGCCACCTTACCACTGGTGGGGGGATAGCTGATAAAGAATAGACCACCTTGTTTACTTTAATAATTGGTCTGTTTATTTGTATTCTTCTTACTGACTATTTATACACTAAATTTAGCTTACTATGCAACAACACTACCTATATTGCTGCCTCGTATTTAATGGTGAATTGGCCAATATGGGTCACGAAGCCAAGTGCTTGTGCTTGCATTATTGGTAGTGCAAGAGAATTGGTAGCTCGTTGACCAATATGGGTCACGAAGCCAAGTGCTTGTGCTTGCATTATAGGTAGTGCCAGAGAATGCTGATTGTGTTCAGGGCATTCCCATTGTTGTTGTTGATCGTTTTTGCTGACTGTCGGCAAAATAGTCCGTGAGCTGTGTGCGAATATAGTCGTATTTGTCGCGCTCCGGGGCGGCATCGATTATTGGGCGGAGCTCCGTAATCCGAGCAAGCGGGAGTTGCGAGCAAACGGTGTCGAATTTACGGCCATCCTGTGCGATTTCGGATGCTCGGAAGAAAAAATTTAGCAGAAAGAACCAATTGTCGATGTCGGATTCCACGAACGGTGGCATTTGGAGACGAGCGTAGTAGTTTGCGGCAACATCCGCGTGCTCGCTTGCGTCTGGTTGTGGAGCGCTCTGTTTGCCGCTAACGCTTGGGGTTTCTTGTTCTTCGGTGGACATCACGTCGGGGTCACCACTTTGGTCGTCGGAAATGAATAACGGGGTTTTTATTTCTTAAGTAAAGTAAGCTTTATTAAAACGTGGGTTCTTATCCTAAAAATGACCTCTCGGCTTTAACTCTCGTTCCGCACTGACTGGTTCGTCGGTTTTTACTTTTCCACGTTGCCGAGACGGCGTCGACGTGGAGCACGCTGATTGGCTGGTGCAGGCGGCTTCTATCATCACGCCGATCTGTCAGTTTTTGGCATGACCGGCGTTGCCAGGCGTAGTTGTCCAGTGGGCCTAAAACCCCCGCCACATATATTTGCATGTTAGCTTAAGCTAATTCCTGTTATGGATTAATATCGAATGATAACTTCAATCTAGACATCTTGTGATGACCCCTATAACGCTTCGTTTGTGGAGTTTCCTCAACATTTTTTAATCCATGCCCACATGGTATTTGATAGAGTTGTGATAAGCTTTTTGTGGTCAGTGGTTCCTGACTCCTGGGCAGTGGTAAGAGTGACAAAAACAGACCCAACGTCGAACGTGCTTCCGAGAGATCATCATCTAACGACGAAGAAGGACAGCAAGGTTTTGACACAAATATATACGCACAAATTTCTAAATAACACATAACCCCCGAATAACACCCATAAGCATGCTACTGTCAAAGGCGAAAGAAAACGTCTTCAGTTGTCCTTTGCCAGATTATATCTGATCCGGAAGCAATAACCTTAGGTTCAGTAAGGAGTAGAGCTCAGCTAGCAGGCTGGAAAAGCAGTTCAATTGCTGCCAAGACTGCCGCTGACGTTTTGGCCAAAAATAGTTGATATAAAAATAGTTCAGGAACTTCGTTAAAAATCGCTGTGAAGAAGGCATTGTAGTTATTGAGACTTTCAAGATGTATTAAGGTTTGTCTACTCGTATATGCGTATACGCCACTGGATAAAAGACCAGCTTAAACGCTGCACTGACTTTCACAATGTCAAAGCCGAAGAAGTTTATAACGAGTAACCGTCTTGGATACTGCATTAATCGACATAAATAAATGCCTGACTTAAGTCACAAGTGTAATAAAGATGCTTTGTGAGGCAGAAGAATATGCCAAGGCGCATGCGCAATGTTTATGAAGCCGTCCGTGAGGATTAATATATCAATTACGTAGTTTGTATCGATTTCTTTTCTAATTGCAGTCTTGTACGAAAGCCATTTTCACATGATATCGATAGAGAAGCATATCTGGGAAAATTTTCCGCAACACAACGCAACAGAAAAAGATAGAACACAACGATCTGTCAAAATTTTGATTGAGAAAATTTACCGACCACTTAAATGGACACACTAAAATGCACAAAGCAGAACCACGAAACTAGGCAGCCACTTCATGCAACTATCGGAGTCTATTTTTAATAATGCAGATCACATTTTTTTTTAACTGACAAACGCCTAATCGATGATGTATTTATCATACTCGTCACCCTAATCCTTTATGTTAGTCCGTGGAAGCATTTGTCTACCTACTTGCGGGTTGACAAGAGTGAAATTCGATTACACCCAAAAAAATTCGTTATATGCACGAAAAAGTTGTAACATTTAATGCAACTTTTTGTAATTTTCATTTACGAACCCAATCATTTTTAGAATGTGTCCAAAACAATGATTTTTTGTTCTATTTTTTTATTATTATATTTTTTATTATGGCTATTTTATTTTTATGCCAACTATTTTTGAGGGTACATACGAGTATTTTTATCAGTGGTAATAATTTTTCTTCTCGATAGTATGACTCGTGCCTGGACTTTATGCTAAATAAACTTCAGTTTATTACGTGACAACTTGAGAGCGCGATATCGATCTATATAAATAGACAAACGCCATTCCAGCCCCTATTACCAGGATGACGTATTGATCGACAACAAAAAATTATCGCACACTTTTAGCATGCGACAACGAGCGTTAACGTATATCTACAAGTGACGGGTTTATCAATGAAATTTTTATTTGTTTTCATTTTATTTTTGCCACACTTGGGCGCTGGGCCGTTTTATTATTTTTTTATTTATCCATGGATTTGTTTGACCTTTTTTTTCTTTTCCGATATAGGAATACCTGATAAAGATTTATATTGTGTATTGGATTATTATTAGGCTAGATAGTGACAAAGCGTGCATCCGTGGGCGGATACCGCGATGATGGCATAATTTATGCGAAGAACGTCTTTAGACTGTTTGTTGTGGAGGTAAACATAAATAAAAGTGAAGGGTCGGTAAGGGGTATAATAATTCTTATCGTACTTGTTGGGGTTTATTTAGTTTATAACGACTTTTTGTAAAGTGATTTGAATTGGGTATATATCGATTTGGTTACTTAGACTCTGGTTGACAAGAGTTTGTATAGAACTTATTTAGATATCTGTGTTAACAGAAATGTGACCGCTCCCAATTCCGCGTATATAAAAGTAGAATTGAATAAGATGATTGTGTGCGAGTTTTGATCTTAGCATTGGAATTTCCTGAGACCTGGCCTTCGCTGGAAATCGATGGCTGATTGTATTTTTTTTAATCTTCACAACAATTTGGAGAATTTTTAGTAAAGTGCAACTCATAGACATCGTTTTATTATTGACCGTTGAGAAAAAAAAAATAAAAAATACAGCAAACGTGATAAGATAGTTAGGTATATGAGATACCCATGGGTTTTTGTTGCACAATTTTTGTAACTATAGCAAAGGATGCATGACATCCACGACCCATCAAGCAAAATCAATGCGACTGTCACCAATAAGTATTGTGGATACTAGGATACTACATACATATAGGTATACATGAAACTAAATAGCAAAAATTAAAACAACACTTTAAGCTTCAGATTTGAGGACCGATCTGGGCTTTAATAGGCACACCCCTCTAGCCAGCTGGGCTCCTTCAAATTCGCATTTATTATCAGGAACGGACGTAACTAGCCAATATTGAATGCAGAGTACTCTTTTATCTTCCAGCTGTCTCTACGTCGAACTATATTTCTTAACCACAACGATGTCACCAGGAACGCAATTTCTAATCTTTTCGGTAGTTTTAGTCAAAAGATGCCGTAGCATTTAATACTCCATTCTTGTGTCGCCGAGACTTTACAGTATTTCAAGCCTACTAATGATTTCCACTATAATCTTGTGTTTGGCAAATATTTTCATGTCTGTCATCGTGAAGAGCTGTTCATATTTTTCCATACTTAGTTATGCTAACGATGTACGTGCATTATGTACTTCAGCTGTTGTCTTGGTGTCATCGAAAATGGTAAATAGATGAGTGAATGAGAATCTTGAGAAGATGGCATACTGGGTATTATTTTATGGTCTTTATGAAAACCAGTAAAAGACCAAGTGCTTGGTTATATCCAAAGCAAACTCAAACTACCTTATTTTGCTCGTATAAAACGCATGTTATTATATCTACTTGTGAAGTCTTTAATTTGACCGATATCAGTAATCTTTGGCAGTGAAATGCCTTTGGACTATTGACTATTAACAGATGACAGCTTTCACCATATTAAATGCTGAACCAATCATGGCAGAGCTGAGTCTTGACCTTGTGGAGGTGAGCCGTTTCGACGAAAAACTTCAAAATCTATGCAAAAATAAAATCAGTTCCCAGTTCGCATCATGTGCCCACGGCTGTGCCAATTTAAGTGCAGATGAAATCCACGCATTTCCAATAAGATGCCGGTCCAACCCAAACCATTGTATATTTCACAGAGAACAGTATACCTGCCATCAAGTTCTATTCATTGCAAAGAACCTATTCAGTGAAATTGATTCTTACCTTACCATCTTAAAGAATTAAAAATATCTTATCCATCTACCTATATCTATATGTGTGCCTGGAGTCAGAGTTATTTTTATGTTGACCTACCACATCCAGGTAAGCGTGGATTCAAAAATGCATTTCCACAGTTACATTGATCCTAGACCAGGTAGAGCTCCCTCGCTTTGAATAGAATCCTGCCGGATTTCATTGGTAAGAGCAGTGCCGAACTCTTGCGCTCACCTATTTTGTTCGGATGTCAGGTAGTCGGCTATCCTTCGACGGGGGTGTATAAAAAGACACACTGCCAGTCGAACGATATCATTCCGGAATCAGATTCCACAAAGTGAACGTCGCTGTGCGCAAACTCTAGTTCTATTAAATTTTTGAACGATCGACGAAAATTTGTCCCAAACTTAAAAAAAAAAAAATTCTGTGAACAGAGGTCGTGAAAATATATCCATCGTCTCCATCTAATTCAACAATGACAAGTGTTTGTGGTCAAAATTCATACGCGCCGCAGTCAAAGTTCATCATGCTTCCTGCGGGTGCAACAATTGTGTACCAACAGCATAAACAGATCGCTCCAGCGCCAGGCAATCACGCCGTGCCCTCGATCCTTGGCATGAATGGCGCCAACATGATGTCAAACTTCGGCGCAATCACCAAGAAGAAGAATAGTGCCTACAACAGCACGCCTTATGGCGAGCAAATGCCATCCATAGCCCGGCGCAATGCTCGTGAGAGAAACCGCGTGAAACAAGTGAACAATGGATTTGCCAACTTACGTCAACACATTCCGTCGTCCATCGTCAGTGCCTTGTCAAGTGATGGTGGTCGTGGTGATAGTAAAAAACTCAGCAAAGTCGACACTCTACGCATGGCTTTGGAGTACATCCGAGGGCTTCAAGATCTGATTGACGATTGCGACAGCCAAGGCTCATCTCTTGGTTCCGTATCCCCGTCGTCATCGAATTATTCCAGTCGAGATGAATTTGTGCTACAGAACTCGTTCAATTCGGAAGCATCTGCATCGCCATCGCATTCTGATGTCTCTATCGGCAATGGCAGTGAATACTTGCAATCGTCCAGCAGCGAGAATCATTTGCAGTTTAAGTTCGAGCCGCTGGATAGTTATGACACCCCTAATGATGAGGAGATTTTGGACTACATCTCATTGTGGCAGGAGCAGTAAATTTCGGCAAAAGTCAAAGTGTACATAAACAAATAACGAGACAATTTAGTCCAGTGATTCTTAGGTTTAATTTTTGAGTAGCCTCATTCAATTTGTTGCTCATTTAAGTGGTTGTAAATAATTTTGTAAATTTGTAAACAAAACTAGACATATTTTTATATATAATGGAAGACAATGATTAAAAAATTTGTTTTAAATATACACATAATTTAAGCGAAACAAATGGAAGACACTAAACTAGTTTTAAGGAAAATTATATTTTACAAGCAAAAGATAGACATAATTTTTAAATTAAAAAAAAAATAATGCAAATGAAAACTTTTTGACTTCTTATTGAAATTTAATTCAGGTTTCTGTTGGGATTTTGGAAGCATTTTTCAAATGTCCTGTTTGTCTATTTACTCACAGATCGCGTCAAAATCTGGGTTATCATGTCACGATAACGAACACCATTAATTGTAGCTGCCGGACCAGCCGCATTTTCGAAGACGAATGGTCCAAGTCCAATAATGCCTCCAGTCCAAAATCTGCACAAAAAAATCACTCGGTGTGGTTGCATTTGTTTCTCAACAATTACAAGTGGGTTTTCTGAACCACACAAGCTACGATTTTGACGATTAACGGACCCATCAAAAATATTGCGCAACAATGAAAATGCGTTGTTCTTTCGTACAGCGCTCCATTTTTACTAGCCCCTTAGTGTAAGCTGACACATTGTTAGCTTTTTGGCATTGGCATCACTGTTCTATGAATGGAAACTATCTACAAGTGTAAATCGAAATGTGGAGATCCATTGTTTTAAAATACTTGTGGTCTGCGGTGAGTCTCCTCATTATTTATCGCCCCGTTTAGGGTGGGATGGGTAATTAAAGAGCATACTTACTATACAGAAATACTTTATTACAACGACAATACCTACACTAAAGTATTATATCAGTTATGTCTGTTAAAAGTTTTGGAGAACACTACTTTTAAAATTTTAATGTAGGAAAACCCGTCCCGGTCTCCACTCTCGCACATGACCTACTCCATAGTTCATAGTATGTCATAGAGTTAAATCCATTTCATTGGGTTTTCTAAAACCTCAGACTCTCTTTCGGAACATACACCAGCTAAATCCAGATATCGACCCCACCTGCTTACCCTGTGGTTCATAATGTTGAACGTATTGATTTACTGCTCACGCCTATAACAAAAAAGCCGTTCATAACATATCACCACAAAATAAATAAACACACACCGCATTAAGTGAATAGAGACGCTTCCAGCATGTTCTCAAATGCATCATTTTGCACTCGACAAGTTGTGATATATGCCTGCCATGTTCGCCGATCATTATGCGTGTAGCGCACATATGCAAATATCCCCGAGCGTCTATGCAGACGTAGCTAAAGCAAACAATTTTCCCAGAAAAGATTAATCATTCGAGTCCAAAAAGATTTTCACTTCACGCACATCAATTTAACAATTTGGATGGTCTTTGCTTACTGTCGCACTTACCGGCCGGCATCGTCTTCCGAGTAGCATTTGTGGCTTCCATAGAAGCTGTCCATAATGGGATGCGGCACGTGAATTATTATCCGCACATCCAGCGACCCCATACGGATTCATTATGACTCCATCAAATCGTGTGGAAAGCGCCCTCAGTCAAGACTCCACTGACACTTGCACTTGTACGAGTATACGGGCACGGGGGTACCTGGCGTCCTTTGGATCTCTCTGGCCTCCACTATGATAATAATCATAATGATGATGATGACGGTGATTACAACGGCAACTGGTTTCTGGTGCTATGCGATGATGGTGAATGGCTTTGATGTATGGCCTGCCGGTTTGAGAGTTTCACCCGATCGGGATTAGTGTGCACCCCTGCTGGGGAGCGCGCACTCTCTCATATAATATGTGTCGGTGTCCTCGGTCCTCATCGTTGCGGTCATTTTCTAAAAATACCAATTCCTTGCCGCCGCAGTACAGCACTCGTATGATGTACGAGTATATGTGGTGCAAACTCTAGAATTAAGTAATCTTTGATAATATTTCAAAGACTGGACACTTTGTTGGTGGGTAATTGTGATGCGAGATTGATTTAATCTCTGATACATATGACGATCTCCTGCGGCGCGTTGCCGAAGAGCTTGACGTACCGACAATTATATTGCAAAAATCACTTACAAGGGAATTTCTTTATTATTATGAACATGGTTTTTGTTTTTATGTAGTTTTATTTAGAACCGGAAATTGAAACATAGCTATTGCCGAGAATGCTGCGTGATTTAATCGATCAGTCCAGACCGGGTATGGGTTTCATCGAGATTGATTTTCTTTGACAGATTCTTGGTGCGGTCGACATGGATTGTGGGTTCATTAAGGGGACAGCAGAGGACGACACTTTGTAATGAGTTTGATAAGTATGTGCTGACACGGCATGCGCTATCGGCTGAATGAGGACCGACATTTTGTTGTGCAAACATTTTTCTGCGCAACAGAATTGCTGCGCGTTTCATTATGGAATTGTGCAATATTTTCATAATTAGCTGCAGTAGAACATTAAATTTCATACAACTTACAGATGGATAAGTGTGTTGGAAGCAAATTTTGCAACATTGTTGAGACAAGTTGTTTGGGACACGCAGCTTCCGTCTGTTGGTTGTAGACACCCTTCTGAAACCTGCTATTAACTCTTTTTTTTATATTCCAGGAAGTAGTCTAAACTTAGCCTTTCAGAACCATGTAGGAGGCTTACACTTTACACGACAAGGAAGGGTACTACCATTTTAGGACGGATCTCAAAGGCTTTCCTATGGTATTCATCTGAAAGGATTTCCTATGACTTATGGTAGGTATTCAAAAGGCGGACCGTGGAGATGTTGTAGCTTTTATTGAACCTACCGCCGTTTCGGTTTTATGTTGTCGTTTTTGTAATCGATCCAGATTATTAAAAACTATTTTTCTAGTTCGCAACTTTTCGCTCTGTCTGTTGTCCAGCATCTGCCCAAATGCACTAGGTGTGCCTTCATAACGCAAAGCTTCCCCGCAAAACGTCTTCTTTAAAGGAGACACCTTTCGAAAAAAAACTGTATGAAAATATATAAAGCTTCCGTTCGACCAGTAAAGAACCACTGCCTAAGATATTGCAGCTTTCTATCCTCTCTCCCATGCAGATGTACGTGCGCCATTGCCTCTAATCTTTGAAGCGGAGTTTGGGGGTTTGATATGGTTAAAATATCTGCTTTTAAAAGGGAAATATATATCCCAATCGGTTGCACTTTCATCTATATTACGTTTTTAGGTATAAAATATTTAGCGTGGAGGGTAAAAATTAATTTTAAAAGGAGGCCGTTCTGACCGTTTCAAAGAAAATCTCGAAAACTGAGCGAACTTACCAATAAACATTTTTAGTTTCGACTTTAAATTGTAGCAGTTCACAATGAAAAAATCATCTTTTCCAATTTTCTGAATTAACAATTTGACACAAAAAGAAAAAATAAGCAGCGATCGCAAGACAAAAAGCAAAGGTCTGAGCTGAATTTCGTTAGACTAAAAACTTATCAACCACGGAAAGTCGAGCATTGAGAGCTTCACGCCTCAATAAGTATGACTCCAAAGAAGTCATACACTGCTTCAATACCTTGCAAGACAAAAAGGAAAATAGTTATGCTAAGTTGGGTGCGGAGCATTAGTGATGTGAATAGCTGGCTCTCTATGGCAGAGACACTTTTTCCTATAAGAGACACCCCGCGACTCTAATGACCATTTTTGGTCTACATTTTTCGAACCCTTCAAGGCGAAATTTTCAATACAGAATTGCGTTTTATGGTGACCTACAAAATATATAAGGTGAATGTTAAAAACGATTATTAGTAAGGCTCTCCACTAGTCTATACACTATATACGAAAAGAGTTTCTCAATTTTAGAAAAAATTTTCTCCATCTTCTCCACAGTCCAGAATGGAAGTTAAGTGGGTAGCGCACTTCTTTTTAGAGTCCCGTCCAAAGCCAAAAACCAAAGTGCATTGACCAGCAACGCCTTGATGTACGCATAGTTCCTGCCTCAACGTTGCGCTTTCATCTACCTACGTACTTTTGTTTTTAGTCGCTCCTTCCAAAGATCACTTGACTCGATTTGACTTGGTCCACTCTGGTTAATCTTCTTAACTTCCTCAGAAGTTCTCATCAAAAAAAATCAAAATTACTACCCATAGGAAGGAGAAGCGCGATTTTGAGCTTCCTCCTTCCTTTTTAATTATGTGCGTGTGCATCATGAACGTCATCGTACCGATCCGAAAAACCCTGACATCAGTAATGAAGGGATTAACCAGAGACGAATATATGAAATAACTCAGCTTAATATGAGCTTAATGCCATGCGCACCTTACACAGATCTTAAGAGATACAAATATACTAAGAGGATGGAACAAATTTTCCCAGTCAAGTTTGAAATTTTGTTGATTACTTTAGTTCGTCTTACAACGACGACGCGACGACGAACGATTTATTCTCTGGCGCGCACGCCGAACATCATATATGACGTAGGTATGCGCGGATTCTTATTTTTGTTGTTGTTGTTATTGTACCTCAACCTACAGCACAGAGACGCATTAAAGATTTATACGTTCTCGGTTTGATGTTTGCGTGCTAAGCGCTGATTTAATTCTATTTAATTATCAGGGATCCCGAGCGCCGAGTGTCCGGATCAACGTCATATGCTTGCGGATTGAATTTTTATTTCTTAAGTCTACCTACGTTATGTACGAAGTCGTGATAAGGCCGGTGTATAGGTACATAAGCCGATGGTAAGGTCGTTTAATGGAAAATTAATGATAACCACATTGCAGTCAGCGCTCGGTGCTTGGTTTGTGTCGTGATTATAGGATATGGGCGCGATGTAACTTGAGTTTTCCCCCATCCACCTGACGTTGAAGTGTGACAACCGGTGTGAGGATTTGCGATGGTGCGAAAAGCAGACCCTTAGTTTGAGCTGTAAATCAGTGGTAATTTGAAGTCGCTGCGACGCCTGGCTTTTTAATGCAAAGGTGTTTAGCAGACCCTTAGTTTGAGCTGTAAATCAGTGGTAATTTGAAGTCGCTGCGATGCCTGGCTTTTTAATGCGAAGGTGTTTAGCCTCCCAAAATGTTCCATAGCAACCTAAGATGTCACATAAATCGTAAGCTCTTCGGTCGCTGTGCCATACTTGTTACCTCTGAAATTAGATTTGATGCTTGATTTTTTAAACTTTACAGATAGTTCTTAATGGACTTTACCTGGATATACCTTCTTCTTAAATTGTTTTATTAAAAAATGACATGTTACTTACCAGAAGATTCGAAAGCTTTTCGAAGACCTGCCAGTAAAAGCAGTGTCTCACTAGTCACCACTAATGCGTCCTGCTCTGCTAGAAACTTTTCATACTTTTCTGACCATCGCAATTATTTAGCCCTCTCTCACTTTATACACTTATACTTCCTGGTGGTCTACGATTAAGTCCACTGAAAGTAACATAACTGTAGTTCTATTTAAAAAGAAAAAATTTCTAACTGCACTACCGCTTTTGAAGGCTCTTACGTAGAGTAGGTATAGCAAACATTTTTTAAGGAACTATTGATAGCTCCTCTAAGCTGAGCTGAAATTGAAGTTCGGGTCCCAATGATATAGGTAGATGCTGGGGTTTATGTCCAATCTTTTATATTGTGGTCTTATCGTAATAGGAATTTTATTCATAGACTTCTGGACTCTAGTCAAACGTATAGATACTAAAAAAAATTGGTCAAAAAATATAACCTTCTACCTGCAAACAGATTCTTTTGAATAATGAGCAGGATATTGATTGCCAGTACTTATTGGCAGCATTTTTTTGAATTTCGAACTTTCTTCATAGCTTCATTGTATGCAAAGGGCTCTTCAAATGGTGACTTTTTAAGTAAATGGTTTCAAAAGGAAAACTCAATTTAAAGTCAAGATAAAACAGTGATTTTTGGACTTCAAAATCCATCGTGTAGGTCACCGTCTCCTGCGCAATTGATACCAATAAAAGAAGAAAATACAATAGAAAATATTGGATCCAACCGAAGCTTATGTTACCGTGAGCTTAACCTCAAACATTTTAGAGGAGAGCTTCCACGATAATGCTCAGTGAAATAATCGTAATACGAGGTCCTGCATCTGCGAATATTATCTAAAGGTCCTGCTAAAAAACCGGCATAGTTTAAGCTCAAACTTATTAAACTGCAAGCCTATACGATAGCTCCAGCCATCTCCGTTTAGGGTGTGTACATTTTTGTCAATTTTCGGCTCTCTGTAGCTTGTTTAGTTTTGGGTTTCATACCGATACCTTAAAAGTTTAAAGTTATAACTAGTTTACCAAGTGCTCATACTACTACCGAAATCTAAACCAAAAACACCCTCAAACAATAACCATCCTAGTCGAACTTGCACAAAAAGGAGAAAGTTTCGTGCGAAACAACTGCTTTTATTGAAATGATCAACCCCAGCTGGCAGATGAATATCCTCCGAAATTCCTTCCATCAATGCAGGGCCAAAGCCGACTCAACAACTTATTCCCTAATAATCCCGATCAAGTATGGTGAAAACCAAAGATCGTCGGTTGATCCGCGATTCAGCTAATAACAATTTTGCTGTTGACTGGAAGCAGCTCCTTACTTGAATATTCAACGACCGGTTGTAAATAATTTTTACTCCCGTGCTGATGCCGAAATACAATTTGCAAAAGCGCGCACGCGTATGTAGTCCAAGGTATTATTAAAATCATTTGGGGTTATCAAACGCAAAAAAAAAGAACAACCCACAAACACAAGACACTGTCGTCAGTTCTTCGCCTTAAATAACTCACCAGGCATCGTCAGTCGAAGCTCGATGGTACAGTGACCATCCAGAATTGGATGCTCTTATTTGGATAGCGCGCATTTCAGCATTTCAGCAGTCCCGCATTAATTTTCACCCCATCCGATGATACATGAATTGGCCAATGAATTTTAATTGTAACAATTCTAATCCACGGCATCATTATGTGGCGGCAGAGAGGACCTCTGGTTAAATCTATGCCCCGCAGTGATGGATGAATCCTTACCACGCAATGACTGGCTGTTTCCTAAAACTATAATGCGCATGCGTAACGTATCGCTGTATCGATGGAGAAGCGTTGCGCTTGCAGGGCATATAATTAATTGACATTGCTGGTGTCGGGGTTTTTGGTCAAAGCGCGTGAAAAGTGTCTTAGGAAGCGAGAAGCTTGTGTTCTGATGGGGTTCGTGCTTGAATTCAATTAAATTGAATCGCCAAAGAGCTGAGGTGTCAACAAAGCAGTTTATGTATGTAGATTTGCCATCAGCTCCCGCAGCAGCAGCTTGGACATGCGCATAAGAAGCGAGCATCATCGGGATTGCTTTTGGCGGGAACTGAGGACGTTGCATGATTATTTTGCAATTGGATACACATATTGGTGGAAGGGAATTAGTCGAAAGGTTACATTAAAATGCTATCGCATTGTTTTGATCGGTTGTGGTTTCAATTCACGCCGTCGGTATGTGCACGTGGGTATACCTACTGTTTTTTTGCAATTGAAACTGTAGATACTCGTACAGTTCTGAGTATGGAATGCTTTGCATTTGGCGGTCACACATTTTTGTCGTGGAGGGAACAGTAAGCCAAGCATCAGGTGTCCTGAGTGCCTTCTTAAAAGTCCATTCCAAAGTCAAAATCATCAGTCTTAAGGATACGTTACTTAATTCTTTGCTCAGGGTAATTTTGTTTTATCTTAGCATAGGCGTTGCGTTCCTTGGAGAACAGAACTGTTTTGTAAAAAAGAAGAACACAAACCTTTCTGAAGGATAAAGAGGAAAGAGATCAGGCTCACAATCTTCGAATACGTGTAGAGGCAAAGAGCTCTCTAAATCCTGAGGAGGAATTTTTGGTAGGGATCATGTTGGTAGGTAAGTTTGGGTTTGGTTACATATGACTTAGACCAACAATTTGCAATTATAGTGCCTGCTTTTAAGACTTAGTGTACTATTATGCTTTGGTATAGGTATCTGTAAAGTTTGGTCGAACACAAGTTGTGTTGTTCTTTAGCTTCCATACTTAGGGAAGTTGTCGTACGTTAAATTGTAAGCGGCAATTAACAATTTGTTGAATGCCGGTTGCAACAATTGTGTCGCAAACTGGAACAAAATTGCGAGCGCCAAAGCCCTCTCATAATCTCACAAGGATCTAAGAAGACGTTGCGTTAACGGTAGCTTAATACGCACTTAGATAATTGGAGCAAAAAGTTATCGGTGTGATCTTCGGTGCAGGGAGTATCGAGGAAGATTTTTATAGGAGAAGGTAGCAAGCAGAATTGTATTAGCTGCACAGCAGTATATCATATATTTGAAATAATCGGACTTTTACTCTGTTGGCTGGTTAAGACTTTTCAAAATTATTAAAGCGGATCCTTTAAGTCCCTACACGTAAATATTGCTTAACTTTGTTGAATCAGAAAGAATTAGCTGGCTATCTGACAGATAATAAGTCATCGAAACTATTGGTTCATAGGTAAATCCAGAACAATGGATAGACAGTATATTGGTATCACGTGATAGGCATACGTCCAGTCAAGGAGACCTAGCACACGCTTTACTAAAATCAGTCACTTCAGCTGCTTGGTCCTATTGATGTTCCCCACCCGTCAAAGGCTTTTATCTGCAATCCTATTTTAAGCTAAGAACCCCAATGTTACAATAACTGAACATAAAACTTTAAAAAGGTACGTTTAACGGGTGTGGCATGCATATGCCAAACATACTCCGCCCACGCCAAAGTAAACTTCACTGATCCTCTAATGCAGACTGATTGACTTTCCCCACATGAAAAATTTGATTTCTTTTTACCATCCTCACGTTAGAAGAACCGGAAATCGTAGTTTAATCTTTAAATTTAAAATGCCTTGTATAGGAATATATATACCCTGCGCAATTAAAACCACTGTAAGTCAATAATAATTTTTTTTTTACAATTTTGCCCGAAATCGGAGCACGCGTCCAACAATGTGCAAACTGTTGTGTAGGCGTTCAATGACAGGGGTATCGATTGGTTGATGGCTTGTAAACTGATTGTATGCAAATAAACTTTAACATAATGATCGTCCGATCGGCATTGCGTGGGTGGAGTAAAAATACCGACTCTGCTTGCAGTGTGACAAGAGCGAGTACTGCATGTCAGTAGGTTGTTGTATGTTGCTTGGTTATGAAAATAAGCAAATATTGACAAAAGTTGTGTAAATATTTGCAGATTTATCTGCTGTTGATGTACAGTGGAATATTGTGTTCGAGCAACGCAGTTTTGTCCTCTTTAGGTACTTGTTTTTTTTTTTTTTATTTCTTAAAGAAGAAATGCCAATAAAATTAAATTGACGCATGGAAACAATTTTATAATGGTTGTTTATGTTCTTTTTAAATTATGATAATGCTTATTTGTATTATCTTTCAATATTCCGTTACATAAATTTCTTTCTTCAAAGACAATTTTTGGCACACCATGAAGGTGTGTCAGCGCCCTCTCATGAATGCATTAAGAAACCGTCATCTTCCAATCTTGTAGTGGAAAAGTGTTCTCATCTCATCTTTTCGTCGTAGCAATAACTGGAAGTTTGATGGTTTAGTTTGGGAAAGACCCCTAAATCGGCGATATCCCTCTAAAGACATTTTACCTATCAGCCGGCTTGATATAAATCCTGTTTAAGCTACAAGTAATTTACAGTCTTTTTTCAAGATAAATGTTTGCTGAATTGCGCGGCAACAAAATTATCACCCTCTGAGACGATCCAACTCCTACACCGCACTTAGAGATAATTAAACATAAAAACCCCCATAATCACTTTCCGCAAGACTTGCGTAATTTTATGTCATTAAATAGCACATCTGCCGAAATGTGCAATTGTCACATAAATTGTTGAATCCATGCCACCGCTGGTGGTACGATTGCTCGTCCCTAGTCGATCCCTTTTTAATGGGGGAAGTGTGACAAATCCTTGCCAAATGAAAGCAAATTCAATTCCACATTGATTGCAATTCTCAAGTGCATTGCACTGCACTGATGGACTGTCAATTATCCGAGCCAGGACTTCATTAAAACGTCCATAATCCTTCATACGGCTTCATCCAAATTGTGAAAAAGAAAACAAACATTACAAACGAAAACTCATGGCTGACCTACCATGAATGGTAGGTCTCAGACAGTTGCATGTGTGTGGCATTGCCATTATGTAATGAGTGATCGAACGGCAGGCAGTCGTTAAGACTCTATTTGGGAATTCGTTTGCAACTTAATGCTCATTAGGGAGAGATCATTATTGAAAATATTTCTATGGTTGTCCTTTTTTCGGTTCGCAAGAAATTGGCATGTGTTCAAGAAGCTGTCCCGAATGTGTCTTACAAATTGGAAGAACCGGCACTTCTTTTGCTAACGGCATGATTCATATTTTAATTCCTCCATTCAAATTTGAATTCCATAGAAACAGAAATACGAAATCAGATCGTCTGTCGTTCGGTTGAAATATTTCAAGAATCGAGATAGCCCACCGTACAAACAACGGCAGACAACTGACCATAGGAGAGTGATTAATCTACAAAATGACAACAAAACACTTGCGGATCCTATATTTTGGAAACCTCCTTTGAAACGAAAGGATTAGGGAAGGGTTTCGGTACGTTTTCGAGTTTCCTTCCGTTTTCAGAGTTGTTTTTTTTTTGTTTGAGCATCCTTTTTCCTGAATAAAGGAGTTGGACTATTATTTCGAATGAATTATTTTGACAGCTACTGGTATTGTCCTTTCTGGGATTTGTCTTATCAATTTCTTACTCAGCTGGAATGTGTTGGGAAGGATCATGTGAAATGCGTGTGCAAGGGTTATTTTCGAGGGTGGTTTCCATTATAAGTGGATTAGTCCGGTTATTCGAGAGTTTCGACTTTGAGCACGCGTTCATGTTTTCCATTTTATTTTGTTTTCCTACACACTCCCATGTAAACACTGAACGAGTGGTCTCACGACATTTTTCACACTACAGTGTTGGTTAGGAACTATCCGTGTTTAGTGTGCTACTTATAGGATATAATGTATAAAGATGTTCTGGGAAAGCTGCTGTTTATTTTTTTAATTTTTTGCTTAGTGTCTTAACCAGGTCGTTGATAAATATTTCTTTTCTAAAAAATATTTTAGGTTTCTAAAAGTAATGTCCAAGTGACTGATATTTCAGGCTGACATGTTGATCTTTCTTAACAAGTAGGTACTTCCATGGAATGACAGTTTATTCCGAAACTTTTAAGGACTCTGTCTTATAGCAACTTCCGTATTTTCAAAGGATTCATTTGGTATGAACTGCAGTTCAGACTGCGCAGCTTCAAAAAAATAATAATTATAATAATAATAACACACTCATGACTTGTTTAAAATAGATTCGTGTCATACCCATAATCGCTAGTAAGGAGACATTATGGACCGATATAGGCAGGCTTAGAAAAATTCAGTGGATTAGAATGAAATAATTGGAGCACACCTCACTTACAGTGAGGACTTTGCCACCTCTGTCCTTTATAAAATGAGAGTCCTATAACGCACTTTCAGCAGAAAGAACTACGTTTGACAAAATTGCGGATAATTTCAAGAAATAATTTGAAAAATGATTTTGGTCAGTTATTTTTGGGAATCAAACAGCCTGAAAAAAAACAAAATAAGATTCCTATTTTCTTGGGTAAACGATTATGTCAGTGAAAGCCCAATAGATTCGTAAAACAAAAAAAATTTTATCCAGAATCCGGGGTGTGGACAACCCGCTAATAATATGGCAGCAACGACACACTTCGAGTCAAAAGAAAAGAAAAGAATATCCATCGATTGAGTATTAGAGGTAGCCATCATTAAACTATTTTAATGATGTAGCTTGCAGAGGCCGTAGAGCTAGAGCGTAGACTCTTCAGCGTCACGTTACTTTCTACGTGGGTCGCTCACGCTGCTGTAAATTGACGATAACCCATTTCGTGGCACGGCAAGCACGACTTGGAGCAGTTGATTAACAGCAGAATCTCATGGAAATGGTTGTTTTTATATAATCACAGACACAAACCTGACTGAAACGCCATCTTCTGCGAGTTCCGCAAATTTAAATCGCCCTTATTTGGTATTGATAAAAATCAATAAGGATTATGCATTCTAATAAGTTATTCACTTAAATTTATTTCCGTGTTGCAGTCGTCCTCCAAATGATATAGGCAAGGCTTCCACCAAACGCTAATTGAGGCTGATTCGTTGCTGAGAATGTAATTTGTTATGTAGAAAAAAAAACTCCTCTTACCACCTGGACCTGGAGCCATTCGATGTGCGGCACTCAGAACCAGCATTAATTTGCCACGTACTAAATGTTTGCTTTGCTTGCAAGGAAAGGCAACCGCAGAACGCACTTCTCTCGGTGCGCATCTTCACTTTATGTGCCACCAGTTGTACCCTTATAATCGAAGAAAAACTGCGCTCAGCATTTCAATGAACCCTACCAGGTGTCTCCCAGAGATAACCAAACATTTTTCATTTCAATCGATTGTCAACCAGAACAGATGTGGAATTTTATAAAATTTTGTTTGGCCACACGATCTGATTTGTTTGCGAGGCGTCCTGTTGGTCTATTCACCTTCACCACAGTGAATTACCCTAATTGAATAGTCAATAAGAAACGCAACAAAGAGGCATTAGCCTAATGAAGTTTGAATGGCCGCAAGGATATTCCTTCTTCCTTGCATTGCATTTCAAGAAAAGCTATAAGGACAAACATTTCCACAAATATAACTCTATTAATTTCGAGTGAATGTAAACAGAAAATATATTTATTTGTGCTTCCTGCAGCGGCATGGCGTGCGCCATTCAATAACAGGCACATATACCGAAGGACATTCGATTGTCATTTGCAAGGAGTGCAGTCTGACGGCATTTACCTGCGTGGGTTTTTCTCCATAGAGCTATATCCATAAAGATGTCCCCTGTGTTTGCAAAACAAAACGCACGTTCTCACGTGAGGTCCTTTTGCAGGGGACAATCACCAGCATTGTTTGCTTTTTCATGTTTTGACCACAGTATAACCAAAATATAGACCATTAACAATGCGAGAAGCTGCAGAACAAAACAGCAAATGAACATGAGACCAGGAACCAGGAACAATATGAGACTTTGTCTTAGGGGTACTACGCAGTATCACTCCCTGAAATCAAGGCCATAAATGGCATGTACAGTGTGACAGCAAATGACAATAGAAGTAAAATTCTAAACTCTGCTGGTTTGGTGAAAATATTCCGAGAAGCGAGGGAAATTCTCAAAAATTGAGGTGTCATCATCATCGCCGTATAGAAGGACACCCAATACGATGGCAATTACTCGTGCGATTTTTTATTTTCAAATTATTTATGTGGGTTGTGCCTGTCCTACTGGTTGAGGGTGAACTATTGGCACACACGTGGATAAGAGTGATCGTAATCAGTCGCATGTACATCTGCCAAGTGTGATCTTCGGATAGGAGCCATATTGGTTAGGGGGTACATGAAGTGATATGATGTGTCAGTCAAGGACACTTGCGCGATGGTTCAATAAAAATAATTGCAGTGTCTTCATTCAAATTTTCTGAGACTACGCGTTTACTGGGTGTCCCATTGGCAAATTGGCGCACTAACTATTTATGCAGTTCGAGCAACCAACGACTAATTTTCCAAGGGCTGTCGTAGATCGTTTTTCATTAAAAGGATTTATCAGGGGGCTTTATACTCAAGGTTGTCCATGCTTCTATAGGATGTCACCACAGAGACCTAGAGTTCTGACTTGCGTATTCCCTGGATAGAAGCAAAAGACCGAGGAAGCCTTAGCCTACAATGCCTGAAACTTTAAAACCCTATACGATGTTCACGCTGAACTATTTTGGGTCACCGAAGAAAATAACAGTTTCTAACACGGGCGCCTGAGAAAACACATTTTAAAATGAAGATAAATAAGCATACGATTTATTAAGTCTCTAGGACACAAATCAAAGATGATTCGTCGAAATCAAAAAGCTTTTGCGGAAGCTGATGGTGACTGTTATTGATACCTATGAGCAGTGAGTGTCAAGTGGGAAAAAGAACGTACCTACTGTCTAGAAGACTCGTCTATTATCTTTCAAGCTGAATTACTAGCTATACTAAGAAAGCATGCAAGGTAGATCAAGACTTAACAACTTTGTAAAATATAACAACTTTTGTGGGTCAGATCCAAGTAAGCAACCATAGTCCGATGTCACGTACGATAGACGGCAACTCAGTCATTTTTGGACAACCCTTTATACATATTTTCATCACAGGTCCAAGGTTTATCAATGTAAACTAAAAATGGATTTCACCGAGAAGTTCTATTACAATATGAAATCAGTACCTACAGGTGTATATTTCAGTCTTTTCAGCGAACAAGGAATCTGCAAAAAACTCAATCTCAAACTCATTGTCCATTGATAAAAATTGGACCGAATGTTACCCGATATATCTGTACGTATCTTTAGCCACTCTTAAAAAAGTCCTATATGAATGGGATTTTTAAACGATCTTTTTCTTGGTTGTTGGTTCTATATGAGAGAGGACTTTCCTTCAAAGATGAATTCTCAGTCCGAAGTGACGGCGATTGGCAAGACTAATTTTGTTTCGATGGTTCTCTATTCTCTAGTGGAGCCCAGCTAAACAGAGACTTTACCTACTTCGAGGCTATATCTGTCTTTAGTTACGTTTTAACCGAGATGCAGAAGTAATTGTCTCCATGACAACCAGATCCATTTTCGCCGCCTCAATTTTAATGCTTGTAAGCGTACCCCGTTCTACAAACAAGAATCATCTGCATATCAACGAACGAATCAGGATACAGCCTAAAATAAGGACCTAGGTGAAATGTGATGCAAATTTTTATTTAATCAGAAAATCAGGTACCACTGTCCAACAGCAAACGGCACCTTGGAAAACAATAATAATTCATTCGGTTGTTTTAATTTCTCCCAAGGATGTAGAAAAACCTAAATGAATGAAACCGCATTGAAACTGAAAAAGGCCCGCCGCACGGGAAGTGCGCAACTCCTTAATTAAAGCGGCTATCCGTATAAAGAACAATACAAAACGGTAGGATGGACGCACTAGCCTACTTATCGCAGTTTCTCTTTTAAATGCCCACACCTATTCAGAGCTGAAAATATCAAAATCTGAACGTGCACCGCCAGTGGACTATCGGCCGCCATAATAAATCACGAATCCTGGTCATTCATAGAAAATTCCCAATTCCCCTTCGTTCAATATTACATCCGCCTTATTTTTGGAAATTTATTAATTTAATTGGAACACTTACTGGTATTGGAAATCTGTAATTATCCCAATTCCGAGCAAATCGGATGTGTATCGGCTATCCAATTGAAACGCATTTTCCACCAGTTGATCCAAAATAGGCCCATGATCACAGGGACCTTCACCGCACTACGTTTAAAATATGTAAATGCACATCCTAATTATGGCAAATTAAAAGGGAAATCGAAATACGGATTAAATTGAACACTTCCAGGAACTGGGATGGAGATCAAGTCCTCTAAGACGATCAGTAAGACGAGACTTAAGTAATAAATTCACTTATACACCGTTTTCGGTGAAAATCCGATTTGTGTTGGAAAAACGATCCCGAGCAGTAGAACTGGCCTATGGGCCGTCTTATTCTTCGTTGACAAAACGGATTGCAAACACTGAACAACTGCGTGGACTCGTTTTGTTAAGATTATGCCGAGATTGCAACCTGCTGAGGTATCGTCTCAAATTATAGTCGAACACGTACCTAATTACATTTCCAGTATTGGTCATCGTTAGTTGTTGTAAATCGCACTTGTGATTGTGATTGTGATGTCCTGCAGTTTCCTGTAATATGAGGGCGAGAGATAAGGAAATTCTTGTTAACATTGTCGCAGGTATTCGCTTCGTCTTGTTAATTTAAAAAGAAGATTGGGTTATCGAAAACTGTCGAAAACAAGGGTTTTTACACTTTCCGTATGCGGGTTGTGCACTGCAGTCTTATTGCTTTGCTTCTTGGTTATCTTCTGGTGAACTTTGTTTTTTTTTATAGAGAGAAATTATAGGCTAGGTTTTTTTTTTGTCGGTACCAATTTTTGTGATGTGAGTTACGCTTACAGTTCGGTCCGAAGTGGACCTCGGTGTCAACTAACAAGCCCATTTAGCCAGGGGCCCTACTCTCTATTTCGTCCCATTCGAAATAGCTTTCCCCTTCCGCTTTTAAGTAGGTACTCTGTAATAATTTCGGAATTCTAAATGCGACATAAGTACATTTCATTCCACTTTCGAAATACAGAGTAGAAAAAGACCGTTTTCGAAAAATTTTACTTTACGCAACGACATACAGAGTATGTCAGTCCCTGCATATAGTTCCTCTTACGCACACCAACACCAAGCCCTCTTCATTTTGTCTTGAATTACAGCCAGATCCATCTTATGTTGGCTTTATGGGCATCGTTCGTTTGCGGGTTATGTGCAAAAACCTGTAACCTCAGGAAACCCCACAATAAAAAGTCTAGCGGAGTCGAATCGCATAATCGTGGTACACAAATCGTTTATGAAGAATGTTAATGATTTACGGCCAAAATTGGTGTCGCCTCTTCTAAGCGCTCAGAAGCCCAGTTAGAATACAATCAGCGTTGTCTTTGGTCATTAGCTTTAAGCCTCTGGGTTAGTTTGATATTCGATCCCGACGCAAAATTCGCAAAGTTAAAGTCTGCGAACGGCCGACTTCTTGTACGAGAAATTGACTGCCTCGGATTCTAGTCGATACATTTTCACGGACGCCACTGAAGTATCTTGACTGCTAGGGCATGGGCTACCAACATCGACCTTTATAAAATTCCACTTGCTTGCATTGGATTTTTAATTAATTGCATTTCTTTCACAGGCCATGTTAAGAAAGATCTCAAAAGCTCAAGCTCTTTGCTTAGAGCTCAAAATTTTTTTTGAAGCTTGGAGGCCCTCTTACTGCACAATCAGTGAATTTTGATTGCCATAGTTCTGTTTTTTAATTTAATTATTTTTAAAATTAATGTGACAGGTGCGGTGGTTCACTTTGAGCACCCTTAAGTTTTTGGAAGAGATTAAATGCTTTCGATGGGTACCTATACAAATTACAAATGCGTCAAAAATTAAATGCCTGAGTCGGTAGTTCTAATTTGAATTTAATTCGTTTCTTATTACATAATATTCAAGAAACATTCAATGGAACTTTTAAATAGCAACACTGGTACATGCCTCTTAAGATGCCTTGCCCTATCCAATTACGAATCACTCCTAATCAGACTATAATGAGCTAGCACATGTTGACCAACTAACTGGAACAACACAGTGCTCCCAACAAAGTGCCAACAAGTGTCCAACCTTCCGTTCCTGGTGGACGCGGGAAAATATATTCACACACAGTAATTGGATCATCAGATAAATTGAAAAATTGTTTTCGGAAACGCTGTCCCCATAATGCGAACCATCTTCATATGGGTATACTATATGGCACTCCCCGGTGTAAGATATTCTCACGAATTAGTGCAATTGCCAGGAACTGTCCCGACGTGGCGACATACCAATAATTCCTGACAATGCCCGACTTTACGATGCATTGTGCGCCGAACGTTGCCATCCTCGGTTGCCAGTGTATAGTGCATTTGTCATTATTTGCATATGGCGCGATCCCATTCAGAGTCGGCGGCGGGGGAATCGATTTCAAAGCTACCGAAAGAATTTGAATGAGGACCATGCGATATATAGAGCCCACAGAGGTATACCTACTCTGCAAGTCAATTATATGAGATTTTTGATTTCTCTTTGGAATTTAGCTACCAATAGTCTTGTTAATCAAAAAGGCGGCACAACGATTCTTTGTATGTTTTTGTTATTTCAGGGTAGCCGCTCCTGCGGCGAGACTAAAGGGCGTCAGCGGAATTGAACAAAGTCACCAATTCATTTAGACGAGGATCTGCTCCCAACTCTATTCACAACCATTTGATTCAATTATTTAGGCGTGAGTCCAGGTCACTTGTGCCGCCGTCCTCAGTGATATGTTAATCACCTTGCATTCCAGGGCGCATATTTGTGTTCACACGTGAATAAATTATCTCGAAGGCTGCAGCCGTGGATACTTCTCGAAAAACATATAGGTAGATCATTTATCTGGGGTGGTCCTTAATCTATTTTCTAATATCCTTTTATCTCCTTTGTTTGAAATCAATTGAGCTGAATGAGGAGAAGATTCCAACGCGCACAGGTTACGTCTGCCTAACCTCTCTGTTGCATAAATAAAGAAGATGGTACGTTCGTGATGTTAGAAGAAAAAAAAGACCAAAAACTAGAGGCCCACACACGCGTGCAGATCCTTAAAAAAATGGGATATGTTCGTGAGACTTTAATGCAGTTTTTGTCTGAAATACTCGTTATTATATTCCAGTGCGCATTTTTGACGTTTTTATTGGTGCAGCGAATGGGATTATCCTGGGAAACGTGTAAAGGGATGAAATTAATAAAAAGGAATGGTACACGTGCCTCGGGATTGAGATGTCTACTGTGGTTGAATCGGAATGGAAGTTGGAATGCAATTTTAAATCTTACGGTGAATTAACGAACAAAGGTGGTTCAGGCAAATACTTCTTTATGAACCGAAGTAGGTAGCCAGATACTGCTGTCAATAAAAAAATGGTATATGAAAGCTAATAACAAACTTAAACACATCGATCTGTAACAAAATTTGAAATATGTATATCGCAAGTAGCGCCATCATGTGAAAAATAAAATAAATAAGTTACCCAGTTTTGGACTTGAAAGCCCACTCGTCTTTATTTACCTTTACAAAAACTTCATTCGTATCTTGCCTTCGTCTTCATGATTTTTTCAGACACCACTACTCCAAACCTTGAAATTGTGTGTTTTCCGTATGCTTTACCTTTTTACGGACAAAAACGTGCAAGTGGAAATGTACTTGGTTTGACAAAATTAGCAATCGATCGGTTTGAAAAAAATAACAGAGATATACCCAGCTTTATCCTTTTCGAGTAGTGTCCGGGCCAACTTTTGGAGTCTTCCGCAAGCAGTTGTTGACTTTATGAATTTTGTTTGGAAAATTGTTCAAGTCCAGTCTTCAAACGTTAGCACGATCGTTAGTGGTATGTTCAGCTGGGATGAACTCCGCCGAGTCGATTTCGAAGGGTTTTCGACAACAGAAGCATCAACGCGACTTTTATTGTCACTATCACGATTATCGTGTAACATTCGTCCCATGAAATCCATGCAACTTGTTGACGTCACAGTGAACTGGTGATTTCTCCAGCAAATACTCAACTATATATGTATCTCTGTGCTCAAGGGCGTGTTAAGAATCCAAACTTTACGACACCAATTTATAGTTGTCCACGCCTAAATATGTAACTACGAACAAGAGCAACAAAGAAACTCATTCGCACAACTCAACACTTTATTCCTTTGAAATGCCTGAGATTTCTATTCTTTACAAAAGCGTGCGATATGCCCTTTGGTCTGGGATACATTTGCCGACATCGCCCGCTTGATCGCCATCGATAGTTCAAAGGAAATCTTTCGGCACACGGTCATTGGACTTTGGCTGACAATGACAATGACAAGAATTTACGTCCTAATGATACCGACTACGGTGACAACAAGAAGACCCAAGAAAAAAGAATAAAAAAAAAGATATTCTGCACAGGTCCTTTAATGGCGATAATCGATTACTCTAGATATACGTTTTCATCTTATTTTCCCATGATTGGCATGAAAAGGCGGTCAACGGTGTGCACTCGGTCGTGAAATTGCTGCTTAGGAGCTGGACAGTTCTTCATTGTCACAGATACCAAATGAAAAAAAAAAGAAGAAAATACACCACCAAAGCAGGGATACTGCCATGACAAGGATACGTATACCTATACACATCTTCTCTTTGTAAGTAATAACATTACGCAAAGAGAACGAAATCGATCCTTTATGCTAAGTCGGTGTCGGTGTCCGTCCAAGTGGATTCTGTTTGCTTTTCCTATTATTCGGATTTTTGACAAAAGATCATTCGGGTGAAAGAGAGTGGTTTGCCACGGAGACGCCCCCATCTCGGTACAAAAGTAAGCATGGATATGTTGTAAAAGTGTAAATAAAGAAATCGAGGTGTTGGCAAGTGGGCGGAGATCGAACTGTGACATAAACTGCGCGGATGAAAATAGCTAACAAGCCGCATTTTCCTCAGGGTGCAAGTTCCTTTTGTCCCTGATTGGCATGAGAAGGCGGTCCAGTATGTGCATTTAGATGATGCGTTCATGCCGCCTTTTTCTGAATCAAAATGTTGACTCGAAGGATAGACACACAATCAAGTTGGGTTAAATTTTTGTAACCATCCATGTTTTAGAATGACATTTCGAAAATATCGTCTTTTGGTTGAATATCTCTCAAAACTTTTACTTTATAAAATTTGTTTCCACCAAGGCTCTAAGAATTGACAGTTTTAGGTATACAACTTATCATACTAAAAGTAGTTTTTAGTGAGCAGAAAACAGTCCAGAAAGGTTTTTCTGTGTTTAAACTGGGCGCAAGTATCAGTTTTGCGAATAATATTTCCTAACACCCTCCGGGAAAAGAGATAAGTTTTTAAGTTAACACAACGAATAATTGCAAATATTTGTCCCACGAAATTCTCGCTGACACTTTGGAGAGTCATTGAATTGCAGCATGAAAACAATTCGATTCTGGACCCAAATGGGGATTCAAAGCCAGTATGTCAACGTCCGTAGGTTTGTTACCTTCAATACTCCAGAGGACAGTTCAGTTATACAACCAGTTTGAAGTAGGAATGCACGTCAAGCTGTTTTCAGTCTGCTCCCTCAGTCTGTGCTGCGATTTTGATGACCCGCAGAACGTCTACACTGGTAAAATTCTGGCAACCCTGTTAGTGATTTGTTAGTGAGAGGTTCTCACCCACTGGACAGTTCTTGGTATTTTGTGCTACAAATAAAGTGACAGCAAGCTGCTTAAGTTGAATCGATAATAAACCTCAGCACCAACGCCAAGTCAGTTAGTCTACCTTAAATGCAATTAACGAGGGATCAAAAAAATTCCTTCAAAATTCCTGGCCGCGTGCAAACGAAATCCAGGCATCATGCAAGCATGCCTTGAATACTTATGGCGACCATTCATCTTCTTTTTGAGAGGACGGTCCTCTTTTGTCCTCTCTGATTTTTTACTAAAAGAAATGAAAATATTGTCCTCTTTTTTCCTAAAATGTCGTCTTTTTCCCCTAAAGACCATCTTCCTACCGTTAGAATTATGCGAGATTGCATTTCCAATTCTTACAAAGCTGGAGTTAGATGGTCATTTTGTATTGATTTTCAAAGACCAAATCAATTTATTTTTTCAAACCTACAAAAACTTCCAAGAACCTACAAATTTTCATAATTAAAATGTGCTTTAACTGTTTTTGCCTGTATAGGTATTTTTACTTAAAAAAAATTTCCTCTTTTATGTGATTAAAGAAATGGTCACTGTTTGTATACTATACTCACACCAAAAAGTACAGGTTGATACTCATGGTCAATTAACTTTGTATGATTGGCAACATTTCTAAAAAATTTCATAATGACCAAAGTGATCTGGAACATGTGTCTGCAATTTAAGAAAAATGCATTCAGTTTTAAAGTCAACCATTAGATACGTTCATCGTACAATAAATACACAAGTGGTTGTATTTTTTATACGTCTTTCGATTGAACAACATATTTAATACGACTCTTGAACAGACATCCATTTGGACATTTTATTGACACGCGACGATAACATTGATCCATGCCACGGACCATACCATGGCCATTCAAATCATGAATTAAATACTCTTATAGAGCGATGAATGGTTTTCATTTTATTTTCGCTTGACAGTAAACACGTGGATGAGCACACTCTAATCGGAACAATCCGAACCACTTCACTTAGCGCACTGACTCAGCGGATATGGCACACGATCTTACGTTTTTTATTCGATATCAGATGGTGGAGCTCTTAAGAGATTTTCCGCATTTCCTAATCTTTATCGAGACGTCCTCTGAGGCGGAGAAGGAAATTTGGAAAATTACTCTTTCCCTCGTTAAGTGCGGGCGTGTACCTAATACCTAGTGGACCGCACGCGACTGCATCCAGTGGGTATATGACTTTCGAAATAGTGATTGAAGCCGCCACTAATTGATTTCGGAATTCAATTTTATGCCATTTAAACTTTGGACACAAGTCGTCGCTTGGTATAAATTGTAGTTTCTGATCCTTCCGCTCATGATAATCGGTCTAAGGGATACGAATAATTTGAGAAATTTCACACAACGTTTTGCCCGCCTCCGTGCGAAGGAAGTGCAAAGAAGGGCCACCTTTCCATTTGGATTGTGAAGCCTATTAAATTTGAGACGTTTTTAAGGTGCGTGAAATTGTCTCGGATACCTCCGTGGAAAGTGTAGAATATGACACTTTCCCATTTCTTCGGTGGTTCTGTGTAGGCGATGGTTTTCTTTATTTTTTTTTTTCGATGGAGAATCCCAACAAATGTGCATTTTGGGGTAGAAATTGTGAAATTGTAATCTGACAGGAAACATCTCGATTTGGAATTGAGGGAATATCCTGTTCAGAGCCGTTCAATGGGCTTCTACCAAATTCGTGTAATTAAGGATAGAAGGCGTTGTTCCGGGAAGTAAGTGTTAGATTACTGCCTCTAATGGTCAACTAGGTGTGTACCACGTAGCGCAAGCTAAAACCGCAACAAATTGCCGCAATTTTAGGATTACTCCTGTGAAGATGAGGGCTTACTTAGAGAGTATGGTTCCGGTTTCAGCTACTTTCAGCTAACTTAGAGATTATGACGGTTCCTTTGACTGGTGGTCATTTAAAGGTCTGTCATGGATGGGGGTGGGATTGTTATCCGATCTTTGCTGGTTCCAGCAACAAAACTACATCAGAGAAACCGGTTTCCTTATGAAGTCAAGTGACATACCTACTCCAAACTCGCACGCAACTCCAAGCCCATCCCAATTAAGTAAAGGATGAATGTAGACGGAAAACAATTATTTTACATCATTCGAAATCGTTTATTACATCTATTAGCACCACGGTTAACCCAATCAAGTGAACATCAGGAGTGCAACATCTCAAAAGATGTATCATTGCACTCTTTTTCCCGGAACCGCTGCAGTGGGCAATCTGTGCACGTAAACTCTACACCAATGCCCGCATGGATATCGGGGATTTTTATCCAAAGTGAATATCTTGTTCAACATCCTTCGCATCGGATTTTACACGACCGACGCAGAGGAGACGACTGCACTTGCCGGCGAAGAACCGCAATCAAATTGAATTCACACAGCCTGAGTGCAATTGGCTTCCTTTACTGGTTTCACTACGGATCGCGCCATCCATTTATACGTGACCCCAACCGAATAGATTCGATTGTCGTCTTCTCGCGTTTACAACCCAGAAGTATCGTGATAATTGAATGAGCTCTTTCCTCGGCAGAAATGTTCGCCCCGACAAGTACTCTATAGAAATGCACTGCACACTGTGTGTATCTGCACATGGATTACATTCTTAGGCTGCTCCACATTGCTCATTGTGGAGCGAGAGAAAGATATCGGATTTACCTCTGCGCGGTATGCAACATTCGGTGCACGCAGGATGGGAACCTTTTACAACAAGCCGGTGATCAATTAAACTGATTAGAACGGCGACGATGACAACTCTTTCGGAAAGTCCTGCTCCCATGGGCTATGGTCATGGTGAATGGGTCGTCCCTTTATATGCGGCAATCTGATTGCCATTCTTGGTGGCTTAGCCATTTCGTAGATAAGTTAATCTCGTCACTTCATCACGGCTGGTATAAATAGTATATGCGACTGGAGATGATCAGCGCAAAACTGGATTTCTAGCAACGCGCAAAGAAACCGCAAATGAAGAAGCAGCATAGAGAAGTAGCCACAAGGTCCGCCGTCCGCGTGCGAGTGGTTAACTCATCTTGAGTGGTGTTTGGTTGTTGTGTAATGCGAACGGAAAGAAGTCATTGATATCCATGCGTCCATGGTTGTGGTGATACCCCCATCATCAATGGGCAAAGTGGAATGATCGTTACGAAGAGTGATATCTGTAGCATGTGGTTCACTTGGAGTTGGATCGACACGAGGCAGTTTTGCATAGAGCTGTCGTTGAAAAAGCTTCTCAAATTAGCCGTTCGGAATCGGCATAGATTTGAAGCAGTAGGTCCCTTTCATTGGTTCATAGAAATAAAAGAAAAAAAAACTCATACAAAACGAAGGGCTGTGAGCAGTTAGGACTAGGGTACCTGTTTGGATCTGCAACAATTTATTTTTGTTTTTGCTTGGAACTCTGAGAAATGTTGACTCATTTGTAACTTTGTTGGACGTCGTTTAATACGTTTGTCGTTTGCCCAGAAAAAGTCGAAACCTATAAGTCTTGGTTTTAAATAGGAAAGTCGAGCTCTCAAACACCAACGGTATTCTGTGGAAAATGTAAACCTATTTCACACCTTTTCGAGTCTTTTAAAGATAAAATTTACAATATCTAAAAAAAAATACACTCAATCTTCTTCACGGAGCTACGCCTTTCATTTGGTGCGCATACTCCGTGAAAGTCGGTATTGAATTTACGGCGTAATAGGGACGACAAAAGTCAGTTAACGCAATGATACAAAAAACAAAACTTTGTCGCATACACGTTTTTATTAAAGTTGAGGCTCCGTAGTCCAAAAACGAGTAATTTTTCAAAGTACCGGTCTTTGCTGCTTCAACAAAATCGGCGGGTAAGCTGACGCAAATGCTAAGTCCCTTGTTACCTTGTTAAGTAACTTGCTTATGTTAATTATATTGGTAAACTACGTAGAACACATTGAGCACTAACCGCTGCGAAATAGAAGCTAACCGGCGAGCAAGAACGAAAGCATGTATGCTGTCAACAATAAGAGTCTTTCAAGATCAATAGCATTTTATAGCAGTTGTAAACTTGGAGCAGTAAGGGACCTTGTCCTTGAAATTGAAATTGAACTTTCTCTCTTAAGAAATCAAAAAAATAATTAGTCCTATGATATCTTTTTCCGTTTTCGTTGGAGAACTTCAGAGGAGACGGTTTTGCGAGAAGTACAGCGACATAGACCTAGGTAAAACTATCACTTTGGGCGTCTGAAGTGAATAGGTGTTAAGGCTCCATACAGCAGACTTCGAATCTAGCCCATGCGATCAACAGAAGAGGAAGTGCACAAGAAAAAACTGACTCCAAACAACTTGAAGCAACTGAAGGACGATGTATGTAAGTGCCAGGCCAACAGGCTTGCCGTCTGAAAGTAAATCAAACGCAAAACCCCAGCTTCACTATACAGCCCCCAGAATGAAAAAAAAACCGATTCCATCAATCTGATCTCGGTATAGCTACCTACATTTCCGAATATGCTGCTTCATTACTTCAGCCGAGCCGGTTAGAGATCGATCTTTTTGGTATTTGATATCTCATCAATCGTAGTCCTGATCCATTGTCGATTTGTTCTTGTTGGCGGTCTCTTTCTCGTTTTCTTATCCCCATATCTAAGATGTACGCTGCGTAATGACATAGAAAAACCGCAAAGCAAATTAAAGAAAAGATTCACTCACTCGTGGCAATCAACTTTTGTCGGTCATATGACTGTCATATCCGAGCGTCTAAAGGCAACGATTTTCTGAATTCCCATTATGGATGTCATAGTCATATCCTGCGACAATGAATGGAAATCCAAATTTTATAAAAAAAAAAATCTATTCTCCATTCATTCACTTATATCAATCGCATAAAAGTCCGAAATGGAGAAAAGATTCCGTGCTCCTTTTCATCCTCGTTTCCAGTTCGATTTACGATTCAAGATTCTAAAAACCGATTCCCATTTCATGATATTATTCGGGATTTTCTTTATACGAATTTTCTTCGCAGTGCAGAAGAGAGAAAGAATAAATAAACGAAATCGATTTATTTACGTATACATGAACAATAAGAGGGTCCTTTTTGGCACACAAAAGCCGATTTTTCGAATACTCGTATGATCTACCTACAAATCCTTGGCAATCCTCAAAGACGTCGTTTTATGACTTAAATTGTGATTTTCTTCTCCAAGACCACTGTAAACTGGAAAGAAGAAGACGACGAAGATTTTCGCCAACTCCTAGGACCGTATAGGCATTACAAATGCTATCTACGCATAGTGCACTTGCAGTGCGCTTATCCTCTTACCGTTCCATTGCACAATGGGATGCGCTCAGATTTCGATTTTTGTTTTGCAAAAAAGGATTTGAAGCATTGTTTCCCATAATTATACACTGTACAGGCTTGCAATTGTTTTTGTCCAACTTTTACTCAACAGGTACTACATGGAGATTTTGTCAAAGTCGGATTTTCCCGGACACTGCGACAGGTACTCGTGCACTTGTAGTGCTGTACCTGTTGGGGGAAAGTGAAGGCGGAATACGGTTGTAAAACAAGTGACTTTCACGCAGCGAAACAAATTTAATATGACAACGGGCAGGACCATTATTTGCGTTTAATGAATTCTGTGAATTTTCGCTGTAAGGACATTGTTTATAGGTGTGGTGCTTTATTGCTTTTTTCACTTGGCTGAACAGATACTCGTTTATGTGTGGATTTCCTTTCCCTGTGGAGATGATTGATTTATGTTTTCGATTATTCAAATTTAAATAAATGGAACATAAATACGGTTGAAATTTTTAGTGAAATTTATTTTATTTATGCATTTCTTTTTAAAAGGCTCCAAGCTGTCAAGAATTCGCTTGACAGCTTTTCTCTATAACCCGTTTTCTCTATTAAAGGTTTTGCTATAGTGATCTTGATGAAGAAGCAAGCGAGCTTTCCCAATAGTTTAGCTCTATTATAGCTCGTGTCTTTAAATTCTGTTAGAAGTCTTTAGGCCTGTAGAACCTAAACTTGAATACTGCTCGATCACGTGGGATGAAACTTTCACAATCTATCATCGTTCGCTCTGCCTGAGGCGGGTTTGAATTTCAGGGTGATCCAATTCCTTAACTGACAAGCCCCTTCAGTTATTCAGGACCTAAGCAACTAACCCCAGTTGCACTCTCCAAGTCGGTTTTTTGTAATTGAGGCCATCTCCTGTTCTGCATTAGTTAGACTCAACAACTCCACGGGCCGGAGCAGTTGTGCCCATATTCGCTCTGCATATATTTCGTAACCATCTCTGACGATTGATGTGCGATTTTTTGACTTAACTTTTACTGCTGTACAGCTCATGGTTAAAACTGCACCTCCAAAGCCCGTTAACACAATGTAAACATGCAATCCACCATCAAATACATCTATCATCATCTATTACCTACTATATGTCTTCTACTACTTTAACGACAAAATTTGGTCGCCAACCAAAATCAATAGTGACTAACAAATTTTATTTGGTGCACTAAACAAGATCATTGGGATCATCTTTACAGTCGCTTGCTTAAAACTATTTTATCCTTTTCAAAGTAAGTAAATATTGGGGGGTTGTTGAGATGTAGTTCGAGTGGCAGTCTATAGAGAAACTGTGGCAGCACATCAATGATTTATGATTGAGTTATTATTTCTACGGGACCTTATGACTTCGGTGATGATCGCTAATGATCTTGACCATGGATAAGAGAAGGAGGGGCTTTCAAAACGACCGTAACGTGAAGAAAGTTTTTTTTAAACCTCGTACTACAAAGGACCCATTGAAGTATTCTTCCGCCGTCCATTGCACATTGAAAACGCTTCCGAATTAAAATCACTAGCTAGCGGGGAAAAAAAACCCTGAACCATTTTGATGCACCCCACGGTCGGTATTCGCTCATTATTATATTTTTACGATTTTCCAAAGGACTAATGTAAATTCACCATGCAAACTGAGTTCGTACTCCTTATTGTTATAAAATGTTCAGTAATTTCGATAGGACTACACCGCTCACTGGACACGCAGTCAAGCGTAACAAATGCACGTGGTGGAACACAATAACAACTTCCGGCCAGCCATATATCAGCCGCAGTGAACCATATTTATACTGTATATGCAATATCCTTTCAGAAAAAAAAAATTTATATCATTTCAGTTTCGTTACTCGGAATGCGTGACCGGCTGCAGTTGCTGCGCACGCGTGCCAATCCTTTGTAACGCCCCATAAATCTAACCAAAAAAAAAGACATTAATCACATATTCAAAATCCAACACAAAAGGACGAAGGAGTGAACACTGAACACACATATTCCAATTTCCATCAAAGTTAACACTTGTGCAATGTTACAACTGCAGTAGTCACATGAAATTCTAGACCTTCTCTAATCACATGCCTGAGGGTAAGGACAAGGACATTTTCAATGGAAAAAAAGAGAGACCAGTCAGACTCTATTTGAGATTCCAAAAATTCCGTTCATGCAAATCTTTATAATTGGACTAGGGACTAAGGAGCAGGGACACGCGCATTACAGGAAATGGGTGTGCAATATCCAACGATCAAATTACATTGTTGCGTCAAATGTAATGTTACCTCTGTCTGGAAGAAGTGTCACCTTCATTCAGGCTCTTTTGCATACTCGCAATTATGCATATGAATGATCCGTTTTCGTCCACCCTACTTTGTGTGTACCTTTGGTCGGTGGATTTTTTTTCTGCTGTTCCTTTTCGCTTGGTTCGTCTTTAAGGAAGTACAATCCGGTTTCTCGTCCGTATTGTATTCACTTTTATTGTCTGGAGATATTTCGGAACATGGTCATAGGACACAACACACGTGCGATGTAGGACAAACAGGATATTCACATATTCACATACCCTCTATCAACTATCCACCGTCTTTCATCGATTGTCCCTGAGGAACAATTTTCTGGCACAGCTAACAGAAGGGATCTTTTCACCGAGCGATTAAGATTCATGATTATTGTTATGCTCCTATTAGGAAGCGAACGAGGAAGTGCAGCTTAGGAGGACACTCAATATACATGGACTGTAGGGACGTAACCTGAGGGTGGACATGTCGCAAGATGAATTTCTATAAGCAATTCATTTGGCAGATTGTAAATCTACTGTCACATTCCGTGGAAAATGTACGAAATATTGTTACACAAATTTTATGGGCTTCTTTTTGAAATTCGATATCCTGTTAGAGGATATACACAAGTATCAGAAGTGCGTGCAGAGTTTATCCGAATTGTTGCTCCCTTTATCTCTCGCTCTCACTTTGAGTGTCATATTTTATAAAGTAAAATTTGTCTGGCGTCACATAAAAATGTCCTTAGGACTTAAGTCCCTAAGTTATCTTCTTCAACTGAGGATAAATCATATGGTTGGCACATGTAGGCGCTAATGTGACATTTTTTTTTTTAAAGAAAGTGAATTTCGGTTTATTCTTGATCTTCTCAAAATATTCTCGAATGTCCTTTAACTCCAGCGATGGTCATGTAAGTTGTGGAATAAGCCAAAGAAAATGTCACCTATGTTATGATCTGCGAAAGCAAGAGATGTTAAGTGTTTTGTGTACGCTTGGCTATAATTAATAATCACACAATGTAGTTAATTGACATTAAGTATCCCTGTACGTTGTTTCTGTCTGAATGGACCAAGTTACAAATCACCCTATCGAAAGAACATCTTTTAACTGTCTGTTTTTCTAATTTGCAATATTTATTGAAAAATTGTGTAGCTCTGAAGATAAAATAAAAAAGGGGGATTCGCACAATTCAAAATTACATTAACCAATTTGCAACTGAAGAGGTTGAGGTTGAGGAACAACTAAAAGAGTAGATACATTTTTTCGTTAAAAAAAAATTAAACGAAAAGCTCTTTCGCATTTTCAGGTTCTACATTAATATATCATTAAACCATTGCCTTAGAAGAGGCGTACACCTTTCATGCAGTTTTAAAAACGTTAACGAAAATGTCTTCGATTTGTAAAGTAACAGGAAGCAAATCGTTCGTGTTACCGAAAACGATTGAACGTTTTCATCTTAGAGAATACCACCCCTGGTTTCGACTGATCTACAATATACTCATCTGGAGCTATAGGAGAAGACCATTATTTTCATTGGCCTAACTTAGGGACACGCCTTTTTAAATTTAATACTTTCGAATAGGTAGATATGTCTCAATAAAAAAATATTTTGCAGGCTGTGACATACAGAAAGCTTACCAACGCCAAGATGTTTACCATTGCAATGCATGGTAGAGGTAACATTTTTACAGGATGACAAGTAGTCATCGATACCAATGAAGCTAAATTCAAATTTCTACAAGGACAACCGATTGATGGTCATATGCGATTTTTGCATGGACCTATCCTTTCGCTAATTTCTTGATAAATTTACCAATTAATTCGAACAATTTTAAATCACATCGTGTATGAGACGCTTCAGATAAATTCACTTTACCACAGCAGTTATTATGTTCCTTGGTATAAATTACATCCATTCCGAGTTGTAAACAAAAGAGGACCAAAAATAGTTTAAAATGTAAAGGTGATTCAAAAGCTGAAAATAATTTGTCAACAAAAGAGTCAGAAAGATTTTTCTTTTCAATTATATTTTATTTTATTGTAAAAAAATATGCGTTCGTAAAAACATTCTTAAAATATACAGTTTAGTGTCTTCCATTTGGTTAAAAAATAAATTTAAATCATTGTCTTCCATTAAAATTAAAAATACTTAAAACTACTACTTAAGGCACATAAGTACAATTTACAAAACTATTTACAGTGTTCTTGACTAGAGAGCTTTATACAAGAGATTCAAAAGAATCAGGAACAAATTGCTTAAAATTTGCGAAGTTACTTAATTTAAGGATCACTGGACAATTATTGTCTCTTTGTAGAAATTTTTGTTTTTGTTTAATCTATGCACACACTGATGAATATATTCACTGCTCCTGCCACGAGGAGATATAGTCCAAAATGTCTTCATCGTCGGCGGTGTCAGCACTCATCGGGTCGTAGTTGTCGAAGGGCTCGAATTTAAACTGGACATGATCATCGCTGGTTCGGGATGACTGCAAGTATCCATTGCTGTTGCCAATAGAGAGGTCCGAGTTGTAGGAAGGTGTTGGAGACGCAGACGCTTCCGAGTTGTACGAGTTTTGTAGCACAAATTCATCTTCGTTCGGGCAGTAGCTAGATGACGGCGACGCAGAACCAATGGACGACCCCTGACTGTCGCAATCGTCGATCAAGTCCTTCAGACCGCGGATATACTCCACAGCCATACGAAGGGTGTCCACCTTACTCAGTTTCTTACTGGCACCACGGCCACCACTTGACAGAGCACTGACAATGGTCGATGGGATGTGCTGACGTAGGGTGGAAAATCCGTCGTTCACCTGCTTGACACGATTCCTTTCACGTGCATTGCGCCGGGCTACCGATGGCAATTGTTCTCCATACGGCATATTGTTGTAGGTGTACTTCTTCTTGGCAATTGGTCCGGCAGAGCTAGACATCATATTGCATCCGTTCATACCAAGGATGGAGGGTGCCTTATGATTTACTGGCGCTGGAGCGATTTGCTTATGCTGCTGGTACACAATGGTGGTGCCTGCTGGAACTATGATGTATTTGGACTGCATCGTGTGGTAATTTTGGGGACACGCACTTGTTGCTATAATGGTTACTATATTTGTGTAACAATTAGACACACTCAACGGATACAACTACGCAAGTTACAAGAAAATACGATTTCATTGACAACAAAAGTTACTCGAATAGGGAATAGGATCTATGCCTAAATATGTTCACTGTCTGGAATCTAATTCCGAAATGATACCCTTCGTCCTGAATGTCATCATTTTTATACCCTCAGTTTTATACCTGCCATTCAAAGGATCATTTCGGTGTTCTGTGGGTCTGCCTCTGCACTGCTCACGCATTAGAAATCCTGCAATGTACACAAAAACAACATAACCTCTGTTGCTTATGGAAACGAAAGGAATAGGAAAAATGAAAAAGGAGACCGAAAGGTTTGCGCACAAAAAAAAAAATAGACAATAAGAAAGTTATGGGCTTCTATTTATCATTACAAGGAATTCGTATTTTAGAATCTAACTAGCTATTAACATTTTAGCGAATTAAACACTTGTTTAGGTATAGTCCCTTTTTTTTATTAATAATGGTACCATAGAAGGGACTTCCATCATAGTATGCTGCAGAAAGAAGTGAATAGTTTTAGGAATCACGATATCAACATTTATTTTTGTATTTTTTCGTACAGGACCTCATTCTTCATTGACTTCTATGTGATGAAAGTAAGTACTATTCCACTATCAATAAAAAATAAACTAACTGACACATGGACACCGTTTTGCCGACTAATGTTAGGATGATTCTAGGCGACAACTATAAGGACTTCTTTGAAAGAAATTAAACAAATTTGGAACCTGGTCTAAAGTTTGTACTAAGACCCAATTGACTATCGACGTTTATTTAAAAATTCTGCACACTTGCAAAGGAAATGAAAATGTATACCTTCTATCTCCACGGAAAGAAATTCGTCGTTCTTAGATTAAACTTCAGACTTGACAGACTAAGTTGCAGCAATGACACCAACCCTGAGATCGTGCATATGTTTACTCTGGTCAATCGCTCTATCTAAAGGGTGATTTTTTAGCTGGTTTGGTTTTGGCAACACTGGTTTTGACAGCTGACGTGTGTTTAGTACCTTGTGTCACTGTCAAACAGCTTCAGTTTGGTTTGCAATTTAACCATGGATCGTCTTACAAATGAACAACGCTTGCAAATTATTGAATTTTACTATCAAAATTCGTGCTCGGTTCGAAATGTTCATCCGAGCCGAGGATCCGCTTTTTTATCGAAAAATTGTGTTCAGCGATGAGGCTCATTTTTGGTTGAATGGGTACGTAAATAAGCAAAATTGCCGCATTTGGAGTGAAGATCAGCCAGAAGCATTGCAACAGCTACCAATGCATCCCGAAAAAGCCACTGTTTGGTGCGGTTTATGGGCCGGCGGCATTATTGGGCCATATTTCTTCAAAGATGATGCGAATCGCAGCGTTACTGTCAATGGTGAACGCTACCGAGCGATGATAACAAACTTTTTTTTGCCCGAAATGGAAGTTCTTGACTTGCATGATATGTGGTTTCAACAAGAAACAATGGCGCAATTGCGAGGCGAGTTTGGTGAACAGTTAATTTCACGTTTCGGGCCGGTCAATTGGCCGCCTAGATCGTGCGATTTGACACCATTAGATTATTTTTTGTGGGGGTATGCCAAGGCTAATGTGTATAGGGACAAGCCCGCTTCGATTGACGCACTGGAAGCCAACATCCATGCATTCATTCGTGAGATACCGGCCGATATGTGTGAAAGAGTATGCCAAAATTGGACTCAGCGGATGGGCTACCTGAGACGCAGCCGCGGTCAACATTTGCATGAAATTATCTTTAAACATTAAATTGCAAGGTTCAAACTATCGATTCAAATAAATATTTCATTCAGTTTTTCGAATTTTTTGTGTTTTTTTTTTTTTAAAAGTTCTAAACCTCTTAAAAAATCACCCTTTATGTATACGAGATAAAAAGCCAGCTAAGGAACAAAATTCCCTCGCGAATTAACAAGAAACCTTTAGGCCTGTAAAAGCTCGCAAGATGACAGCAAAATGTGGGTAGAACTGGACAATGGACGTTGCACCTTCAGTAGGAAGAAATGTTTAAAGCCCACTATCTTTTCGGCATTTATGACAGCTTTAGTTACGGAGTTTGTTACATAAAAGTGCAAAGCCAGTAAACAAACTTTTTGTTAAATATTGCAAAGACTAGAAAATGAGGAGTACCTCCTCTTATTTGTATCTACTTCTTTTTAAAAAGCAGGTCTTCTGTATATAGATCAAAAAGTTGAATACGATCCATTAAATTATTTGACAACGAGAGGTATTTATTTAAAGTTTGCATCTAAATCGACAATTTGACAAAGTTGACACCTGACAGATGATTTGTGATCACTTTGGTTTTTCATTTGTCCATGAGTATAAAATACTTTCAGTTTTAAAATACGACGAAAAGTTAGTCGACAATTGGGATTTCAGATTACGCTATATCCAACCCAGGAAGTGCAACTATATGAACTGATACTTTGAGAGCTATGGCATAAGACTATCTATATCGAACTTAGTCAAAACCATATGGGTCCCTACAATGACTTTTCTGCGTTTTCAATTTATTTAAAAATTCTGTAGCTCTCACCGAAATTTTTTGTGCTGATAACCAGCTTGATAGTTGAAAAACGTTTCTATGGCTGCCATTTAGAGACAGCCGCCTTGCTTCAAGGAAAGAGGTGCACATAGCCTATTTTTGCTGCTGCTTATCGTGCAGCGTTTGATGCTTCCATTTGCAATTTAAATAGGAGTCTTCCACAGGCTATAGATTTAAGACGTGCCAAATTAGTATTTACTTGCGACAAGAGTGGACTACAGGGTTTGGACTGTGGAGAAACGTTCAGACGTTTTCGTGTGCAGGAACAATTTGCTTTTTTAACATGGAGGTAATCATTCGCGACTTACAGAATGCAGACCCAGCTATAACAAAGTAATTGGGAGTACTCTGTAAAACCTTTTAAGAGATCTATTTAACAATTGATACACTTTTTAGAAAGAGTGACTCAATCTTTATGTCGTATGCTCAACCGAACGGAACCATACTTTTCACTTCTTTAAGGGGTTTAAACTGCATCGTCTCTTTCGCGAAAACGTCTGACCAAAGTGTCACAAAAATTTATCAAACCTTTTATTTGCAGATTTATCTTGTAACGGAAGTAATTAAAAAGTACGCAATTCGTCACAATGACCGTCTGCGCAGATGCATATTAATCCTGAAATAGAAGACGTCTTAAATATACGAAACAATATTCGTAGATTAAGAAGAATTAAACCTCACGATCTTATAATCTAACAAAACAAATCCCGTATTCAAATTGTATGTAACACCTTCTCAAACGCAACTGAACGTTGAAAATAAAATCATTTGTCCAAATTCTTCGATTGGTCATGATTAAGGAGGTATTTTTAGTGCGGTTAGAGTCCCACACTACTCTGGGTTCCTAACCCTTTGTGCCTTTCGAGATTTTCATTTTCAGTAACAAAAAAAAACATTCATTCAAAAAGAGCTAGATTCAAAAAACCTTCATCGAAAATGGGGTCAAAAAGTGGACGATTGCGTAAAAGACCGCAAGCGCAAACTGTAAATTTCTACGGAGAAGAAGCAGATGAAAAGCCAAATCGATGGTTGCAGTGGTTAGAGTCATGTCTAGTGACCCGAGCAGCGTATGAGAAACAAATTTCCGTATATTTTTAGTACAATAGTCCGTAGTCTGAGTGTTGATTACCCTTTTTTGTAAAAGCCAAAACATTGAGTCGGCCACATCGTACGATTCAGTTTGGTAAAATAAAGATATTTCCAAATTTGTTTGTGGCCCATCGCACTAGATAGCAGAAAACACCTACCCACCAGTGCTCTCAAGGAAATGTACGAATAATTTGGCCGATCCGAGCTTTCTGGGAAATAACAAATAACTACCCACATGCGATTCATGACAACTTCATAAACACACGATTGCAAAACATTCATACTTTAACCGAAGGATCTGATAAGCGATATCTTTAAGGCTGGTTAACTAGGCATAAACTGTATATTCTCTATTGCACAGAAAGGGTATGGAATTATGGATATAAAAATCGTTAAAAATGGGGTTAGTCCCATAAACACGAAGGTACAGAGTTAGATGGAAGACGCCTTATAATTTTTCGTATTAAAATACGATTTTGGCCTCGATTGGTCTTGACAGCAGAATGAGAAATAAATAGCACACTGTTTAGGCATATAAAACTGCCACTCTAGAGGACAAGTGTATCGCGCTGAAAAAAAGAGTTCATCTCCTTCAACCCTGAAATAGGAAACTTTGAAAGCCGAAATAAGACATCAAATTGATTTTTCTTGGTAACAAGTTTTGTTTTAATTGTAAAAATATATGCGTTCGTAAAAATAATCTTAAAATTTATAGTTTAGTGTCTTCCATTTGTTCTGCTTAGAAATAATAAAAAAATTTAAATCATTGTCTTCCATTAAAATTAAAAATTCTTAAAACTACTGCTTAAGGCACATAAGTACAATTTACAAAACTATTTACAGTTCTTGACTAGAGAGCTTTATACAAGAGATTCACAAGAATCAGGAACAAATTGCTTAAAATTTGCGTAGTTTCTTAATTTAAGGATCACTGGACAATTATTGTCTCGTTTTTTTGTTTTTTTTTTTAATCTATACACACACTGATAAATAAATTCACTGCTCCTGCCACGAGGAGATGTAGTCCAAAATGTCTTCATCGTCGGCGGTGTCAGCACTCATCGGATCGTAGTTGTCGAAGGGCTCGAATTTAAACTGGACATGATTATCGGTGGTTCGGGATGACTGCAAGTATCCATTGCTGTTGCCAATAGAGAGGTCCGAGTTGTAGGAAGGTGTTGGAGACGCAGACGCTTCCGAGTTGTACGAGTTTTGTAGCACAAATTCATCTTCGTTCGGACAGTAGCTAGATGACGGCGACGCAGAACCAATGGACGACCCCTGACTGTCGCAATCGTCGATCAAGTCCTTCAGACCGCGAATATACTCCACAGCCATACGAAGGGTGTCCACCTTACTCAGTTTCTTACTGGCACCACGGCCACCACTTGACAGAGCACTGACAATGGTCGATGGGATGTGCTGACGCAAGGTGGCAAATCCGTTGTTCACTTGTTTCACACGATTTCTCTCGCGAGCGTTGCGCCGGGCAACCGATGGCATCTGCTCACCATACGGCATATTGTTGTAGGTGTACTTTTTCTTGGCGATCGGTCCACCTGAGCTCGACATCATATTACTGCCGTTCATCCCAAGGATGGTGGTGATTTTTGGATTCACTGGCGCCGGGGCGATATGCTTGAGCTGCTGGTACACAATGGTGGAACCAGCTGGAGCCATGATGTACTTTTCGTGACACTGCATCATTTGGGAATTTTGCACACAAACACTTGTCATTACTGAGTATAACTTTGTCAAAGAATTTTATTTTATCTTAATACAACCTACGCACTCGGAACTGCAAACTCGACTGATACGAGATACGACTGTGCGGAGTAGTCAAAGATACTTTCGTCGATCGTTCAAACGGCGAACAATGGAATCGTTTGTTTTTTATGTTGTAGAGTTTGCACTAAGCAATGTTCACTGTGTGGAATCTGATTCCGAAATGATACCCTTCGTCCTGAATCTGTTCGTTTTTGTACTCTTTCGTCGTTGGAAGAGTGGGTACCTGCTGTCCATACGATCAGTGTACGCTGTACGGTGCAGCACTACCCCTCTGTTGCTGATGGTAACGAAACAAAACCATAGCAAAAGAGGAATCCAATCCAAGCAAACAGCAAAACAAAAAAACAGGTTAGCTATAGGTTTGCCGCTGCAAACTATTGCTTCGTTCACTTCGCGCTCGCATTGAGGGTGTTTTACGCAGTTAAAGATCCACTCGTTCTGCACAAGCACACTAGCACCGTGAGGTTTCAGGTATATTACATTTTACATTACGCACGCACTCGCATACGCACTATCCACTGCCAGAATGAGTTAAGTGTAGGCTGTAGGTTGTAGGAGATAGGAGTTGAAGTAGGAGCGAGTAGGTTAGCTGTATTAGGAATGAAAAATTTATTAGGAAAAAAAAACCTGCGAGTGTCGGTTAAAATATTTCCACAGTTTTTATGCGGGTACATAATAATTTCGAGTGCACATTGAGTGAGCAAAAATGAGGACTTGGTATAGCGAAAAGCGAATCGTCAGCTTACTTTGCTTCGGCTTTGCTAGGGTTTGGCGTTCCGGTTCAAATAAGAACGAGCTGCTCTCAAAATTAAAATGAGCTGGAAAAACAAAACGTAGCGTAACGTAAGTGGATGCACTCAATAGTGCTGTTGCAGTCCTTCGAAGGAAAACAAAATCTGTGCAACCATGGGACCCACAATGTCCTTTGTTGTACCTACATAGGTTTTCCTTTCACCTACTCTCTTTTTTTTCAGTTCGACGACGAGAATATCATTCGTAGTACCTAGTCCTTTAAGTTGTTTGACCATCTTCTGAGGTTATTTTTCCTTTTGCTTTTCGTTTTAATTCTTCTACTAGAATATTTCTGAATGAAAGTCTTTGATCCCTATTATGCTGTTGAAAATAAGATCATGTGCGTGTGTAGTTGTTATTTTTGTTACCGGTCGGTAGATTGCTTTAGGAACGCAAAAGGATTATAGGATAGGATATAGAAATATGGAAATATAGTCAACTCGAACTGCGCGCTAGAGTTTTGGGAACAAAGGTTAGGTTAGGTTACCCGACGCCGTCCGGCCCTCCTGATGTAATCAAAAACCTGTCCTTACAGAAAGCGTGATGTCTCAAAGTTCTTGTAAGTCATGGAAGTTTTGGGAACGTACCAATTTGGCAATAGCCGTATGCAAGAGCATCCACCGTAGAGAGCTTATAAAACAATCAAGTCCCACTTCTATGAGTTTTTTGAATCATGGGCGGAACCGTGAAAACTTAAAACTTCTTGGAATAGAGCTTCCTTAGAATTTCTTAGCTTGTTTCGGTCTTTGGAGGTTTTTTTTTAGGTTTTAAACCTTTTCTATTGTTTTGCATTTGGAAGCTTTTGACCAGAAATGTCGAAGACCAGAAACGAAGCCTTTAGAGCTGATACACCACTTGATAGCACTACCATTTCCTTCCTTCATATTCCCGCCGCCCCAATTGCTACTGTCTGTATAGCTGTTTGCTAAAAATTGTTATACAAGGCCACCTTTTCCATTTCGGCTGCCCTGAAGCTTGAAGTCTGCTGCAAGACATATTTCTCTTTATAGGAACCCTTTCCTATATTTATAGCCTCCCATCACAACGGGTGACTCTGACTCGCCTTATGCGACTATGGCTGTTCCCTCTAACCTTGCGTGCATTAAATTTTTAACACGATCCCACCAACCATACCCATCTCTGGCTCATTTCTTGCCACATTGTATGCGGCTTTCGATGCCAACTTTCAAAGAGCCATGAATGTGCTAATTGTTCACCTTGTTCATTATCCTGTCCGTGCACTCAGTCCAGTGAAACATTCGCATGCCAACAACGCAGACGCACATAATTTTTCGGTCTCATGTATCCTATACCTCATACATCATTACAGGTCAGTCAATTGATTTATAGAATTAATATTTCGACAAATTTTTATTGAACAAAACACCGCTGCAATTTCACCACTTCATCATATCCCGTCCGAGTGCACGTGTGTTAACATCCTCACATAATAACACATTATTGGCTAAACGCGCGTCGATTTTTGGTACTTAAATCGCGTGATCACATGCAGTTGCTGGCGATCGCCTGTAGATGGATGGCTTGCTGCGGGCCCACAGAAGTCGTATTTGCATTCAACATGGGCGCACAGATATTCCTGTCTTGTGAAGGCCGATTCTGATGGAGCTTCCCACCAGAGCCTTTGGAGTTCACGCGTGTCAATTTTGTGTGAGCATATGATCTCGTCAGCGTACAGCTTGTTGCAACAAGCAGGACTTGGTGCTGTGCCAATACTGCGGCTGGCAGTGTGAAAATAAAGAACGGTATTGAAAATGGAGATCCGTTTGAATTTTTGAGGTGTACATGCATTTTATTAACATGGGAGTAGCTTTCCGTCACCTGGGGTGATGTGTTCCAGTTCGCGGTCATAACTTTCTCTAACAGCAAGTTGGTTGGACCGATTTGCTCGGAGGTAGGTGCTGGGTGGAGTGTATCAGCATGGGCTCGGAATTTTGTGTTAGTGATGCACCTGTTTAAGTTTCCAATGCTTTACTCTTCCGAGGCTTAGGGTGAAGATTTGTTACCGCATTTGTACCAATAATATAACCCCTTTTAGGAAGAGTTGCTGTGGCATATTGTTATCTAAGCAAGAGAAGCTCTTCTGTACCTGGGGGCTAAAAACAGCTCTTCATTGACTGGTTATCGTCCTGCTCTATCATTCTTTATATATATGCTGCGCATTGAGCATGCTGCTACTATGTTTTGGTCACTGCTTCGAACAACTTGCATCGTTAAATTAGTATCCAGTTACTAGATTTTGTTCAATCTATTTTGGTCGTGGGAATCAGCAACAAAAGCCTGCGTAGGCTATACCGACTACAGCAAAGGATCTCCAAGCAGTTCTGTGCAAACCTCGAAAAATGCATTAAATAGAAATGTGGTGTATTAATAGCCTGTCGCTGTTATTTCTATATTATTCTTGATGTTTACTCCATGACTGTGCTCTTGCAATTAAACTCTCTAGTTTTTTCCATCTTGTGACATAGGACTTGACAAGCACCATTCTCCCGGGTCTATAGTTTTGCTTCGTATCACTTGATCTGGGACTAATGGAAGTGTCGTCCAATTTTTTGACTCACAGAAACGAATTGTTGTGAGCATCAATGCCTGAGACTCTACAAATCCCCTCTTTTGGACAGCATTACATAATGTGTATCTTCCAAAATTTGTTTCTTAATTTTTTTTTTCTATTTAAACTTTTAGCATCGTACCACAAGCTCCTTCTCTGGGGTGGCTACTAGTTTCTAGGTTATTTCTTCGATGATGTCGCGATACTAGGATCACCTATTGTTGGAGAGCCTCACTCTCACGCTCTATGTGGGAACTAGGTAAATACTTTTCTAGTTAAGCGGGCAGCCCAGTTCTAAATGAAGGCGCAACAACATAAAGGTAAGAGATGCTTGTCTCTCAGACTGTGTGTGGGGAAAAGATTTAACATATAGTCGATTTGAAAGGAGGTTTGACTGCCTGAAAGGGGTGATACGTTTTGCTGTGTGGTCCATGGGCTTGAAAATGCAGCGCCGCGACTTACAAGCCTCTGCAAAATGCATTTATCTGACGTTTTCAGCTGTCTCTTCGTGAATTATTTTGTGCTTTCCAAGTAAACTTTTCTATTCCGATTCCAACACTGAGCTCTCCGAACACAACTTTCTTTGCAGAAGCTGTTTTCAGGAGCTATTAGCACTTCTACTCATACGTCTCATAAGCCCAGACAAGGTCACCGTCAATTGTTTTTTACAATAACCTGCGATGGTATTTGTTGTTCAATACAATTTTTTGCTGGCCTAATGAATTTGACAATAAAACACGTTGTGTGCACAAAATTCATTACAGAACGAATTGGTTCGTAAAAAAATTTGAGTCCATCAGAGGCCAAAAAACTGATGACTTCCCTTTCCTTGAACCAAAAAAAAAACATTGATTGATTTATTGTACCTATTTGACAAAATTCTCCGTCGAGCCACTAAAAAGTTATTTAGTAGAGAAACTCGTCAAATGTTCTTTCGTTACCTAATCATTGTTTGAAACTATCGTCATCACAGTCACTGCTGTCTAAGGACATGCCACAAACTCCTTCACCATCACCAACTCACCGCAAGCCAATGAATGAATATATTATTCCAGCAACCCTTCGCCGACTGAGTGCATTTTTTGAGCATCTGTTTCCATATCTAGAACTTGACTCTCAACGATTAAGTTTTGAGACGACTTGCTTTAGGTTTAGTCGCGTATTTTTAGACATTCACTTTCGATCTCATGTTCGGAAATAAAATGTTTTTCTTACGAAGTCTAAACGATTCACGGCAGTAGTCTGATGTTTACCAGGAACAGATATGCGAAAGTGTTGACTGCGGCTATGGGTACCTAGTACCTACACTCAGTCAGTCGCATTGCCCTTGAAGTTCTTAATTAAAAGTGCATGACTTTGTGCACTAGTTAGCACGACATTTGGGCACGCATTATGGCACGCGTATATGCTGCTCCAATGCACCGAATGGGGTAATACGAGGCGAGACAACTGATTGTTGTTCTCCCGTTGAATGTGCGACAGTCGACGAATGATTGTCGTCTCCTGGACGCGTGCTGCCTGCTGATGAATATACAGACAAAAATAAAGCTGCGAGTAAGGCAGCTGCACTTTGCGGGTTTATTACTCACTTGCACTTGTCTATGGTCAGTGCTTATGGCATAATGACTTTAAAATATTGCAACTGCCTGCCAACATTTCCATGAGTTGCATTTTAAAAATAATTCTTCGCTGACAATGTAATTGTATGATAGAAACGGGAAACGGGAGCACGACAGCAGTCATTAAAGGATCTTTCGGGCAGCAGTAATCCTTTTACGATCCATAAACGAATTACGTCCATCAGCCCTCTGAATGTGGTATCGAATTTTTTGATTTTTTTTTGTGCAGCAATTTTTGGGGGAAAAATGATTACATGCCATTAAGGCACCATTAGCTGGGTTTTGGGTTAACATCAGAGTGGTGTGGTGCACCCTCATTTCTAGTGGGTAATTGACTTTTGGTACTCCTTGTTCTTGGTTAACCATTTAATTCAATTTACTTGAAATCGTGCAATGCTAACGCCTTTCTCATGGAGCAAAAGGAAAATTGAAAATTATTCTCTTCTTTCATCCAGAAGGTGGTACCGGGAAAAATCCACAATCAAAATCCTTTCAATCAAAAATTATCAAAAATACAAGAAATTTCATTAATGGAACTCGTTAAAGGATTCATTAAAGGCTACCGGTCGCGGGCGCGCCTATATCTCGAAGTGATTAATTGATTTTTCAAGTCTGGATAGGAATGATGAGTCCTATTCCTATTCAGACGTGCATTTTCTAGTTGCAGGTGTACCTATGCCCGGAAAAGAATTCCATGTTAAGAGGGTTGATTTTTACTGTTCCAACTAGAACTCCAATCAGACAACGAAGTAGGATTGAAAAGGATACAGTTTTCTGCCAGGATTTGTGCGGTGCTGCCATCTAATGGAAAATTCCTGAAACTCTGTATCGACTAAGGAGGATGCGATGTTTTCTTACGGAAGATATTTTTTCAACAAGGATTTCAATATTTTGGCGGAAAGTAGGTAGTCTTGTGAGCACGAAACAAAATTAAAGAAGGTGTATTTCATGCTGGGCATTTCAAGAGACGTTTATTGAAGCAACTTTTAAATAAGTTAACCAACAGTTCGGAATATTTTCAAGAGGAAAGAATATTGAACCTTACATCCAAAATTGTTTAACTTTGTCAACGAGACGGTGGAGTTTATTTAAGAGGTATTATAACAAAACATGCACTCATCTTCACTTGACCCAATTGGCTTAGAACATTTAGTGTAGGGAACGGAAATGGGGACTTTCAAAGCTCTTGTTCAGCAAGTCTGGTCTGGTAACTTCCTCAGTTGACATTCCGATTATGTGCCTGGATTTCGTTAAAGCGAACAATCTACTTTTTCAGTTCAGGAGAAATTTAGTCCAGATCAACTTAATTAGTCAACTTAAGGGAACTAGATTTCTGTTTAACTTGTAAGATTTTATGGTTTTTATTTTGTTAAAACGTCTTTCTGTTTCAAAGGAGGCGAGCAGACTTTTTTGGTGGTGGGCTCATCAATTGATGACTGCCTTCAGGTGGAATATATTTCTTTATTGTTGGATATAAGGTTATACGTTATGATATGGTAAAACATCTGCCTAATGAACGTAACGGCTTTGCTGGCACATAGCTACACACCCCTTTGTCGACATTTTTCACCACCATTTTGCATATCTAAATGTGGCTAAATTTCGTTGAACCTTCTCCTTTTATGAACGGGTGGATGTGGTCTTGTTGAGAAAGAAATTGACCTCAAATACCCGTCATGGAAAAACAACATCTGATCTTGGGGGTCAATTACCGAAATGAGAGAGTATGTACACGACTAGGAAATGTTCCGTGCAGTAGGTAATTGAACTGTTCTGGACAAACATCAACACTCCCACACACTGCTTCGATATTATTATTTTAACAAATTGTTTTTGGACGACCTGTCAACAATGTGCTTAGCATTTCTAATCGACCCATTCTCTCTGTGAGCCGTGAGCCGTGAGCCGTGTTCGCCAAACTGTTAATCCCTTTTTTTTAAATACGGTTCAATAAAAACACAAACTAAAGAACATAACTTTCGCGTAGAGTGCTCAATTTTTACTGACCTAACTAAGCGGAGACCTTTTTTTTAGTCCTTTAAGAAGCAGAGGTATGTCAACGAATTTATCCAAACTAGACACGTCTTCATTGAACTTTGTCCATAAAAATAGCCTTGTTAAGTCTGCATTGGTATATGCAGCTCTTGAGTTTTTGTCCCACGATTCTAATATTTAGACGATTTTGCATTTACCAGCTTAATTAAAGGCCGATGGAGTATTATTGCCCACTCAGGTTTTTGAAAAATAATGTGAATACAGAAAATAGTCGAAGTTTGTGAGCTCTACTTTTTTATATAGGAGGTTTGATTTGATGTGCAAATAGAAGAAGCTTTCAATTTACTGCCAAATCGTACAACTGCTTTCTGTCACAGCTCTCTAAGACTTTAAGGTGTAATTATCTTACCCTCCAGCTCAGCATATCAAACTAGGAAAGTGTTCCTGGTAGAGTACCCATGGTAGGAGCACAGCAGGCGAGTGCGGCCATTGCCTACTGAACAGCATCTGCAGCTTCAAATTAACTCTCAACACTCATCATTTGCCGCTGTGGTGTGGTTCATGATTTAAAAAAACAAATACGTTTTTATAAAGCCTATCAGGTCTTGGACGGAATTCAAAAGCTTCAAAAGAGTAAACCGAAACACTACCGCCACCTTGCTCCCTTTTCAAGTCACCCATGCAAGTAGTCTTAATGACATTCATTAACTAGATGACTTACCTTCCACTTCAAAGGCACTCCATATCAGTCACAAAAATTCCAACTAAGTCAAATACCTTGGCAGGAGGAACAAGCCTAAATATTTACCAAATGCAGTACACTTGTAATTTGTAATCCTATTCAGATAATGCCCACCTAACCGATACGCTGCGCTGCCAACTTTCTGTAAGATATCTCTCTCTCTCCACTCATGCATCATCCACTTTGACTTTATAGTTGGCAAATAAATTGCCACGGGAACGGTATATTAAAATGCAGATAAATGCACACTGAAAAATATCTACAAACAACTTAAGATACGCGACGCTGAAATTCTGAAAAAGAACCTCATGAAAGCGCGTTTATCTCTCTGGGCACACGAATCAGACAGCAGCGACACGATGCGGTCTCTCTCATAAATTCACAATTTTATCATTTGCATTGCGAACGAGGATGAGAACGCAGAAAAAGTGCAAAACAAAAATCGACAGCGACGACACACAGATATGCCGGGAATAATGTGAGTACACATTATGTCCAAGTCCAAGGAAAATAATGGACCACAAATTCAGTGGGAAGATGTGTGCCACTTGCGTGCCGGAGATGATTAGCAACAGCAGTCACTGACGATGACGACCGAGGTGAATACTGAAAGTGTTCACGTACTATTGCAGAGCTACACCTTCGCGGCCCGACATATCGAATCCGAATTCATAATTGTACCAATTGCCTGTTGTTAAGATGATGGCGATAATGCAAGGCGATGACTTGCAGTAGATCCACAACCCCAGATAAGTATTAAGTGCGCCACTGCCGCAGAGTCTTCTAAGAAGCACCAGTTGGCGTGTGTGCATACGTGGAAGGCCGAGGTGTTAAAATTACCCCCAATCTACATTGTAATTAGGCCGCCAACAACGCCCAGGAAGGATGAAATTAAAGGCTCCTCCAACCAAGTTGAGCCGAAATTCAACCAAAGTCAAAGTATCACTTAACACCAACACCCTTTTGGTGGAGAGAGTGTGTTGCGCACTGTGCATGTGCACCCTCCCCGGCGATGAGATGTGTCAAAGGGCTGCTTGCGCGAGATGAGTAATATGTTGAGAAATCCTCTTGGACATTAATGCGCTGGATTTAGTGCGTTTTGCGTTAGGCTGCGGCGGCTAATGGATGTCTCCACGGCAGTTAGGATGCAGATACGCGGCTTCGCGCAGGAGTCATGAATTAAATGTGTGGATATGTAAATTTGGAACGTTCCCAGGGCTGGGGAATAAATTTGAAATGAAACGCTTACTACCTGTAATTAAGAAGGTGTTGAGGTTTCGCGCAGCTATAGCTAATTAATTTCGCTGTTGGGCGATTTATGTTGAAGCGAATTCAAGGAGCCGTAATTGCTGGCTTAAGTGCTTGAAGGTTTAATTCTATCGAAGGCAAGGGGTGTTTCTGTAATGGCAGTGATTACAGAAATATGTTGAAAATCGTTTAATAATAAGTTTTAAAAAAGCGGCACGCAGGTAAATCTACGTCTGTCAAACCAGGACAGAGCGGGGACCTGTCTACATATTAGGGGCACTTTTGGACCTTGTCGAGGTATCGCCTGCAACAACGGTTAGGTACTTGATGGTGGTAAACTAGAGTTTTTGTTGAAAATTAAATAATTTAGAAGTGACGCGATATTGGTAGAGAAGAGCGACACTGGGCTACTGCATTCTGAATACCTGTGTCAGACTTGACCTGCGACTGTACTTATTTATTTTTTAATAACCTGCTGATTCTCGTGATTGTTGGCTGTAGCAGTAAAATCGCCAACCATACTGCTCATGTTGCACCTGACGTAAGACAGCTGTTTCAAATGCCTGAAGGTTGTAGACCGCCTACATTGTGTATACACCCGAGTCACCAGTAATTTTGTCGATAGCGTATCTCTGGCTCTATGAGCCGTACCAAGATGTGGATGAAGTCTAAAAAGCCAAAATATGTCGACTACATAGGGTGGGCCCTATTGAGCACCAACACCCTACTTCGGTTCGAGACGACAAGGAAGACCGCACCTCAGTTTTAAAGACCAAGCCATCGTGAATGCCAGAGCGCTTAGTCTGGAAGCAGCAAACGTTCGAAGCATATCCTTAGAGAATGCCGACCCGGCCCTGGTTACTGTCGCATATTTAGTGCATAAATGTAGCAAACACCCTAATTGGCCTGTCCGGGTAGATCGCCCATACACCAAATATCCCTAAGGTCGTGAATAGAGATGAGTTAGAGGGGATCTATGTGTTCGTTTATTTCGACAAGTAAAAAAAATCTTGCGTCTTTAGCAAAGACTAAAGTAAAATCTTTAAAAGCTTTACCCACTTACACGAATTTTAGCTTAGGTCCCATAGCCTGGAGTATTGGCTTCTTTGCCATCCATGAACAAGCGCTGTATTGATGTGAGGTTGTCAGAATTATAGATACGGAACAGAAGCCTTGCCCGACAAGGAACTTCTTTGTTCAGCTTTATAAGCGAAAAGCCTGAACAAAACTACACTTGACTGCAACAAGAATGTTGCCCATATTGACCTATATCCGTGTTTCTAAAATAAGCAGATGGTTTGTGAACTTGAGACTACTGAACGGGATAATAGTTAGAATTTACAGCCCAATGATTTAGTTGAAATGTTACTCTTTAAAAGATCATCCCTATATTTTTAGGGTACACTTTTTTTGCCGTATCGACTATACACCCTTATTTCATAATTCAAACCCGAACTTTGTAAAAAAAAAATGGACCCAATTTAAGGTGAATTCCTGTAGGTGAATTCCCGCATGAATCCTTTTGCCAGAAACGGTAAAACATATTTATGCATTTACGATTATGTTGTCATGAGGGCAAAGTGAACGTGCTTTCATTTATCACTTATCTGCGCCAAATACCAAACTTAAAAAAAACTCTTTCACCTTTCCATAGGATGCGGTAAAATTCTGGTTGCTAGATTTTTCTTGAATAAATGTTTTGGTACTATCCACATTCATGCGCTGTATCCCGAGCCAGGAGTGCTCTTCAAAATGCAACCCATATCGGAAAAAATCAGTCTCTAATTAGTTTAACCTACCACCAGAACAGAATCTTTCCCTTCGAACACATTTCCAAGGACAAACAACATTTCGTAATACCAGTACCAATTATTGCAATCAAATTGCCCAGCAATTTGTTCCCTAATAACCTCCCACAGACGCGAAGCAATACAATACAAAAAGTAAAACATAAAAGACCATCATAATCCTCCATTAATTACAATCACTATTATCCGTGTATCCATTCGCAGGATTATTCGCATCGATGCGCGATCGAGTTGTAAATCATATCGTATTTCAAAAAATCGCCTCCAACAATCAAATGAGTTTCGAGTTTCAAATCACTTGCTCAATCCTTGTTAGGCTGAGGATCAAGCAATTCTACACTCAATCTCGTATAAATTGATTGCTATTTATTTTGATAATTGGCTACGATCGATCGTTACTGAGTTGCACAATTCCATAGGTCTGCGATGCACTCCGCATATGTTGATATGACCGCACTGACCACCCAAATGCGCTCGTAGCAATTTTATGTGTGTGCAATCCATCGATTATTATTATTGCATGTAAAATCGGTAAGACCCACACGATCGTATCGTCGTCGTCGTCTGCGGCCGAGTCAGTGAACATTCGAATGGATCGCTTAAGTACCATCTTGTGAATGTTGCGAATCGCGAGCATCATATACTAACTGGAGGCAATTCCTGTGCCCATATCTAAAGCGGACGAAACTAATTTGCTATTGTGAAAAAAGAAGCGAACTTCGATTTAGTATCTCACCTTGTTAGTGATATTGAGTAATGGCTGTTGACCGCTGGCAATTGCAGTGATGTATAACAGTTATATGTGTATGAAAAGCTATTGCTTTTTCGCCGGGGATCGACCTATCGGTGTTAAACGGATATACAGGGTGTCCCAGTTTGAGGACTAGAGCTTTCAGTGAATGACTCCGTGGTTAGTTGTTAGAGACGGAAGGGCGAGCTACTGATTTCGAGCTGTTTTATATGCATGCACATTTCAGACTGTGGTACAAAGTAGCAGCTAACATTTGAATCAACTGGTTCCGAACAATTCCTGTTTCAAATTTTTAAAACTACAGGACACTTTAATTCAAATGCGGATAAGCATAAGCATGCCAAATATTTTCTTACGAATCTATGACTTAACTACGAGTAAAAGCAAGAAATGTTCGGACGTGTCATAAATCCTGAAGGAATCAAATCATTTGTACAAAAAAAAAAAAGATCTTCAACATTGAATTGAATCATCCGATCTGCCAAAAGTACTGGCTGTCATGTTGAATAAACATCACGACTCTGAAGAAGCATTAAACACTCGAACGTGTACTGATTGATGGATCTTATTAATGAGTTTATTAAAATTCCCCCGTGGGTTAATTTCCTTACGCGTGTAAACACAAAATCAATTATCGGCCAAAAGTTACTGACCGGCGCTCATTTATATGCGATCCTTCCCAATAAAAATGAATTGGTAGCGGTATATCCACCACTGACAGTGAATGCCATTTGTCAGCCGTCGATTAATGTTGGGTTTTCTTCAGCACGTGATCCTGCTGTGGTTTCCTGCATTGGTAATGCACAAAAACAAACAGAACAATCCGCTTGACTTCATGCCTTGTCTCACCGCGCCGACATTAGCGCAGTTACATCAAAATTGATGAATTTGAAATCGTTTAACAAAATTGTTTTCCAGCCGCACTCGGGAAGAAAAAGCGTTTCTGCGGAACAAATTTGTGGTTGAACCGGCCAATTCTCCGGAGAGAAACACCACCAGATACCCGTCGTGTCAAAATCAGTAGGTGTCCCTATGTGTACGCTGACGCCCCAAAAACAATATAACATTCGATATTATTAATGCGAGTGTATCATCCGTAAGATATCACAATTTGATATGAGTCCTTGTTCCTTCGTTCTTTGTTGTTGTTTCCCTTTTGTTTTTGCTGATGATGCTGATACTTTGTGCGATGACCATGATCAATGATCGATTTATTCGATCTGATATGGGATTTGCGATCGCTCGTAAATTATTTCGTGGAACAATTGTTTTTAGTTAGGCTTGTTGTTGCTTTTTTCATTTCGTTTTTATGTTGCTGTTATAATTCCCATGATGACGATGATGGTGATGATGATGGTATATGATGGTGATGGGCTTACCGCGGGGCTACGGCAAAGCGGCCGACATTGACGGCCGAAAAACGATGATTGATTTTGCGATCATTGCATGCTACACATCGGATGTCGGTAGGTATTGTGTCGTCGATCGCCGGGAGATTGTCATATGTACACATTTCCCGACATTTGGGACGGATTTTCGCAAGTCAAATACTGTGTCTATCCAAACGATTGTTGTCAGTTGAATTTATATTATCTGCCGAGGCCGACATCATGTCACTGAGTGTAAAAACGGACACAGTTTCTGTGAAACGTAACGCTTTTTTATCTGCTTCTGTTATGATTGTTTATTACCGTTGTCATATTTTCTTTATGGATTTTGAATAAATGCATGATTTTGCACAGAAGCGCGTTGGGTAACACTTTGTCAGTGACGATCTAAATGGCAGCGAAGGCACCGGCGTCGTAAATGTGGCCAGTTCTGTATTTATTTTCTGGGTATTGCATTTTTTTTTATATTTATATAGGTTTTTGTATGCAATTTATATTGGATATATATTTATATAGTTTTTTTTCCAAAATTAAGCTTGAAATGCGGTCTCGGCTTTCATATAAAAGGATTATATATTATTGCGGGCACCAGTCCATGCTTGTTCGTTTGCCAACAAAAAAGAATTGAAGCTCGATAAGAACAGGCGTTGGATGGTGCCATGAGCTTGTAAAGGAAACATAATCCGTACCCATAAACTAATACCTAAACTTTGTCGGGGTAAAATAGGCTCCGCGAAAAAAGACTACAGGAAACGAGGACCCAAATTGGGTTACACTTTCATAGTAAAATTATACCCCGTTTTTTTAAATAGAAATTATCCCGCAATGAAAGGAAGCTTATATTTTTAAATAATGGTTTTCAACACTCGATATTTTCGGGTATTTCTAGAACTCGCTTAGATAAATGTAAAATATCGGTCTCGTGTCAGAAATCCCATTATTGGTTTTTCTATTCTGTTACTCGTGAAGTTTGCTAAAAATCGTACAATGGGACGTGTCTACTCCCAAAAAAATCGAAAACTCCATTCTTCGATACTTATGGGATCGCTAATGTTGTAAAATGTGTATCCTCTACTCCAAATGGGACAAGACGAATTTTTTGAATTTTAATTCTGCGAAGATAAAAACAAATTATATAAAAAATTACTTCGCTTAAGAATTCAAAATACCTATTGAAATTTATTTTAACATAATTGTCAATTGTTTGAAGATAGGTAGGTATAGGTAGGTAAAGAATTTAAATGGAACACATTTTTTGATCAGAACGATCAAAAATCAGTCGTGTTAGCTGCACCAATGTAAAAATAGGTATCTCGCGGCCTAAAACATGCAATCTCATCTGCGGCATTATGGATAAGTTCAATTAAAACTATATTAAAATAGACTGACATAATATGTGGAAAAACTTGCAGGGTTGCAGCACGCTGTCAAATGGTCTGCCTAGACCCAAAATCAATGCAGTGAATGTTAAATAAAAAAGAGGACGAATTTTGCAAACACATACATTTGCAGTAATTTTTATTTAAAAAGGAATTACAGTGGAGGCTTGATATAGTGAACCTCTGTGCAGTTAACTATCCAATATAGTGAACCACCAAAATTTTAGAAAGACTACTCTAAATAGTGAACTATGCAATCTCGAAACTCCGATTTTTTTCGCAAAATTCAAAAATATATTTATGTCTGTGTTTTTTAAAGATTTATACAATATTTTTTCTGTTGTTATTTTAGTGTTTTGAAATTAAAAAATTATATGTTTTTTTTGCTGTTTTTTTTTAGTTTAAACTGCTGAATTATTAAAAAAAGTATTTTATTTATATAAAACTTTAGTAAACGTTTAAAACCACCCGCACGAAAAAGTGAACAGTTCCGATATAGTGAACAGGTGTGGTTTTTGTTAGTTCACTTTATCGAGCGTCTACTGTATTAAGAATTTTAAACACAAAATCAAACACATTCCTGCAGTTTCCGTCCAATCACGGCAACTATCAAAAACAACTCCATAGACTTTGCCACAATATTTCGCGATTTTACTCTGAATGCTTAGAAGAAAAATGAGATGTGGTCCTCTTTGTGCGTGTACTACCAAAAGCGATGTACAGAAATTTCCACTTTCCAAGGTAGTACCTACACTCATGTACGCATAGTCAAATAAAGAAAACATTTCGTGTCCTTCTCCTTACCCCTCTCGGAACAAAAAAATATCGCGTATCGTTTCTACACAAATTTTTAAGGCCCAGTAGCACGAGGTGCTGTCCTTTTGTAGGTGCAACACATCTGTCTATGTTTTTCTGTTATTATATCCATTAACGATATTGAATTACTCGCCGTGGTACAAAATGAGCAACAAATCACCTGGCGGCGGTTGTTGCCTTTTTTCGCATTCATACCTGTGTGGACCTTTTCAATTCCCAAACACACTTGAGCATGAGCATGTGCAAAAAAATATTATTTTCACAAAATTCGTCAGTATGGAACGTGCGTTTGAATATCTTCTAGGATATATCCTTGTTACAAAATTTTTGTTTACAATTTATAACAATTTTCTTAAAAGATTGATTGTCAAGATAAAGATGGACTTCACAATAAAGAAGAGTTAAATAGCCAGATAGTGTCACATAAATTGATAACCACGGCGTGGGTCACCTTTTATTGTTCACCTCTGTTAATCTACGTTTTCATTATCAATTATGCAGGTACTTATGTCATAAATCGAGACTTATGCCGGTTGATTCGGAAATATTTCATTACTGGAGCTGGTCCACCCGAATTCATATCGGCGTTAAGTGCGACCAATTGGGTAGGTACTAGGATTTTACTAGGAAAACGAATAAAAGAGACGGCCTTTGTTTCGTTGATGTGGATGGATTTTTTTTTCCAATTTTTTAAGACGTCTCATTTGAAAGGATCAACATCTTTTGTTGTGTCATTTCTTTTTATTGATTTAATCTTTGATAAGCACTGTATAGTGTATATAAATTAATTGAGAAGAAGAAATCCTTTAGGCATGGTTTTGATTGGAGGTCTGAATTCCTACGAATTGTTTGTTGAAGATATCATTCTTCAAAGGCAAACCGCTGAATATGTGATTTTCCCTCGAACTCTTAATTAAAAGAACATAAATCAAAATCAAAGTTCAGGAAGGAAGAGGAACGGAAGATGACCTAATTTTATACTTTGAGTTGTAATAATCCTTTGGTGGTGAGCTGATTAAGTCATTAAAAGTGTAGAAATGTAGGTTAAAGCAATTTCTTGTTTTAGGGAGATCACTTATTTCAATATTACGAAATAAAGTGACTTTCAGTTTCAAATCATAGGTTGCCTGCCACGCTTTGGTCCTTATAAGTGGAGTGTCGAAAGATGTGTATAATACAGCGACGTTGGGAGATAATATTTTTTTCTCTAACTGCTTTTTAATGATCCGACTGAACAAAATTATTCGTTGTAAAGAAGTCTATAAGTATATAAACTCGAACCGCATTATACCTTTGTTGGGGGTGCTGAGGAAGTTTCTCTGGACAGTTATTCTCTGGGATGATTGTGAGACATTTTCCAGAGCTGGATCAGTACAAACACATCTTCAGGTTCTTTAGGTGTAATATGTTGTTTTTCTGGGATTGAACTTGGGGTCCCTTGCTGTGCCTTTCCAATTACTAACGCTGCCGGGGACTGTCTTCAAAATGAAAGTAATATCTGGGAGAATACTTTTGCGAAGAAGTTGAAGATATTGCCGGTACGATTTTGAGAAAAATACGTATATTAGCTAGAAACAAACTTGGTGTGTTTCTCATCATCGGAATATCTAAAGTTAAGCACTTCAATTTGGTGTGAATAAAATAAATTTCTCAAATTCATAGTAAAAATGTCCAAGTTGTGTTCAACTTCGAGTGAAAAACACGGTCATAAATTCCCCTGAAATTGGGGACAGTTTTAATTTCCATCTGTTTATATCGAATTATTGAAAAGCGCTGCTATAAATCGAAGAAGTTGAGACCACTTCAATTGACCACTTGGCAGACCACGATGAGTGAGAAATTTATCAAATAAAAATGAGATAAGAGTACATAGAACCCTGCGATAGCCATACAGAAATTATTTCCATAAATATCTCCAAATCGTACTGTAGCTTAAGACCATCTTGAAATCAGGTTTCCCAACCACTTCATCAAACAAAACCCTACTAAAAATAACATCTGTCCCTATACCCATATGCCCAGTTCCGTTTTCTACACCCTTCCCTCGAAGTGCTGGCACCCTATCAAACATCCTTTTCAATAGATCACCACCGCGCAAAGGAGTTCGAATTCGAATTGAAACCCTTCCACACCAAAGGCAAACAACACAAAAATATTCAAAGCAATCATAATGACAACACAATAATAGAAACCAAGGCTCGATACGGTTTCTTGAGTTGCCATAATAAAATCATAAAGGAATCATCATCAGGGCAGGTGCCACTGCCGCAGTTGTCGTCAAAAGCAGATTTCATTCATTGAGTAACAGGACAGAAAAAAAAAATAATGATAATCATAGAGAGGGAGAGATTCGCGTGTCACACATACCTCCACTATCAACTGTCGCCGAAAGTAACAATCACCTCACAATCACTTGGTAAGTGATTACCGCGCTGCACTCATTCAACAATTGAAATTACCCTCCCCATGGCCGGCTGTTCTATTACAATAGTTGCGTTAGAAAGGAAGTAGATCACGCAGATGGAAGTTGGAACTCGTATGGATATTTGATTCAAAATGTTATTATATGGTCTGAAACGCCCATTCGACGCGTACGCGTCGCGTCGGTCGTATGCATTGTAATTTAATATCATGTTTATTGTTTGCTTGCATTCCAGGAGCAGGAGAGTTGGTTCTTGGCTGTGATTATCTCAACAACATTTTGTCTGCGAAAGGACTGTACTTTTGAGAGTGAACACGCGTCAGGCGACGCAAGAAGTTGAGGAATTCCATTCAAGGTCGTGGAAGATGTTGATACCTTCGCCAGATGGTACGGGAAGGGAGGTGTGAATAAAATCCCTGAATTTGATTTGCATTAGTGCAACCGGACGAGTTTTAAAGATGTGATGAGGTAATATGGGGCAGTCAGGGCCTCACATCATTCGATTGGATATTATCGACGCTCCTCAGAAAAGTACTGGCAGGAATAATACTGAAAGTGGGTAGGAACTACAAAAGTCCATAATTCCTCGAGAAATTATTTTTTTCGAAAAGACCCGAAAACTTGAAGGTATTCACCAAAAAAGTGAATGGTCCATTTCAATAAATTTAAAAAGGTGAGGAGTCCGATTTTCACAATCCGTGGTGGACCACATCACCTACTGGCAGATGGGTTCTTCAAGGTAGCTTTCCTCAGTTACCTATGCAGACAACCATGTTTGAGGCAAGTGAGACATCGTGCCCAGCAAAGTTCAGCTAAAAGAGCCTTCCCTCCATAGTGCAGTCGAGACCTCCCTCCTCCCTGCGCTGACGAAAGTAAGTATAAATATTTTCAATATTTGCCCACATACTGTCAATCAATAGAACTCCTCCAAACAAAAGTTGTTTGTTTCGACGCCAATCAAGATTTCTCATATAAAAAGCTTAAAATTAAAACTAAAAATTATTTGTCTGTATGCATCCGTATGGATTTTAATAATATAGCAAAACGGCTCCTTGGAGAAACATTTACAGCCTTATTTATAAACCCACCGTAGAGTCTGCTTAACTTTACACACCCTCTAAAATGCCCTTACGCAGGGAAATGCGATTTATAAAGATTTTTCGAACTTAAGCAACGTTGCTTTAAGGCTGCGTAATTTAAACGCGAAAATTTGCGTTTAGAGCCTGCGTAGAGCCTACGTAAATATGTTTTTGCAGCTAATGTCATTTTTGTTAATGGTCGAATTGGAAACAATTTCAAAAAGTGAAACTAATTTTTGTTTGTGCAATCATTTCGAATGTGGTGTAAATTTGCACCAAACGAATTTCGTCTGCAAATGCAATTATAACATATAATTTCAGATTTGGTGGTGGTTGATAGATTATTGTAGTTTTCCATTGGTTTTACTCGGGGATCTGCACTCATTCTGAAATCCAATGGAACAGCAAAACTGCTTCTGACAGAATCCACCAAAGTATTGGTGAAATGCCAAAAAATAATCTACGGCTGCTGTCAACTGACTTGTATAAAAAACATGAATTACACTTGTGTGACTGCTTCTTGAGTGGATTCTGACTTCAAATCGAGAAGCGAAATTCTCTTCTCAGAATCACCAGAAGAGTATTTTTTGTGACTCTCCCGGACGCTTCTTTTTCCCCAATGGAAAACGACATAATGATTGCAGGTAGATATTTCAGCAGTCCCTCCAAAAAAATTTCGAAATTGTCCCAGATAATTTGGCTTTTTGTTTGTATTATGTATGATTTTCTAACGAAGTTAATCTGTCAACCACAGCTAAGATCAGTTTCAGTTGTTGCAAAAAGTAATAGATTTCAGTGTTTTCTGTAATAGTTTATCTAAATTCTTACCTATTTAGACACAAACCTCGATTAGTAAAGTTACCTCGGAAAAATGTTTATAAATCACAATTTCAGGAAAGCCACGTAGAGGCTGCGTAAATTCTTACGCGATGTTTAACTAAACAACATCGTAGAGGCGTCGTAAGAGAAACTAATAAATACGGCTGTTAGTTTTTATTTTATCCATTTGCCCAACGCATTCAGAAGATACACAAATTTAAAGGCAATTTGAGGCAGCTCACCAATGGTGCGCGATTTTCTTTGGTAAGGAATTTGTTTAGAGGACTTTCCTCAAAGTATATTCCTCTGCACTGGTACAGCGGTATTTGGGGTCTTGTCTAAAATCTCGTTGGTTCTACGAGAGTAGGCTTCAATTGTATATTTTCCAGTTGTACGATGCTGCTTTGAGATGAGCCCAAAAAGAAGTCTTAAACCACCTCGCAGCTACATCTGTTCATTGTTATGTTTTTGCTCGAGTCGCCTTCATTGAGAGTCCTTTTTGGATGACAGCATAATATACTTGGTCTTCACCTCAACAGCAGGACCAATCTTCGCCACCTGAATTTCAATACTTTGTAAAATGTGTTGCTGACAGCTCAATAGTTCTTCTGACTGTCAATAAAAAATATAAATGCTTGACTTGATTGTAAGCTAATGGTTTTTTAGTTTGGCACAATTGCTTCAAAAATGATAATAAAGAAGTCAAATGATAGCGCGATGTTTTGTTTTAAACAAATTTCAACTTTTAAGAGCTTGGTGGTGTCATTTATGACTTTTACAGACTCGCTCGATCCGATGAACGAGTTTGTGCCGAATCCTGGTTGAGTCTTTTATTACTCGTCCCTACATACGATATCGAAGGGTACCGGAAGTCGCTGTACTGGGAGCGTGCGTTCTGATTCGAAGCTGCTGCATCATTTCTTTAATTTGTCAGAGTGTAAAAATTAGGTCGATGGTTGATGGGTTTTTGGTAGATATAGCTTGAAAAAGAAACTATATTTAAATTAGGGGGGTTTGTTTGCCACTTTATGGCAAAAGTAATAAACCAGTGACATTGTTAGGTTGGAACTATGTAGCTCTGCATTTCGCCACCGTCTAAGCTTTTATGTCAGGCTGTATTAAGAGTTACCGTTGACATTTCTAAATTAAGATATCATTCAGAGAATAGATCAGTTAGAAAGGAACTCCGAGTCTATATCTAAGCCATTGAATTAAGATATTGAAGTTGGACGCATGTCTGGTTGAGGTCATTCTTCAGTCGCTTAACATGAGTCTTCTCGAATAGGTTTTGTGGAATTCTGGCTGTCTCATCACTCTGGACTGGTGCACACAAGGCAGCGCAATGTTTTTAAATTCTTCCCTAAACCAAAGACTTCCACTTCAAGCCTTCGTCTAGTTACAAATCGGCATCCGGATAGGCTCTGACTTTTCTTCTTGTAACATCCCCCGTTGTAAGTCACACATTTCGTTCTCCCCCAATTCCACTAAAACGACTTTGTTACTATATACCTATACCTATCTGGTTTCACCACAAGCGGCAACTTTAAGGTTGGGATATTCCAGAAGGTACTCGCTCATCTCACCTCTAAATATGTGAAAGTAGCTGACGTGAGGTATCTCCCAAGTTGGCACCGTGAATTCATTTGCCGTACCTCCTCCTTCTGAGTGGCTCTTGCTATAGACTTTCGACGCCCATTCGGCCAGTTAATTCCGTCATTCTTGCTATTTTCTAAGCGTTCAACCTTCGTGCTTATAAATCCCGCCTGCTTTGCTATGTGTTAAGTTGCGCAAAAACATAATTTGTTTAACAGAAAAATGCTGTAGGTATAAGACAAGGGCCCTCATTCCGTATTTTTTTTATACGATTATCGTCGAAAACCTTCAAAAGTAGCAACTAAGTGCCAAAATTACGAGTTTGAGACTTTTATCCAGTTCATTTCCCACAAATGTAATGAAAGCTCACAATACTGAAACAATTTCGGGCAGTATATAGCTTATTATTTTCATCAAAGTTTCTAAAACGATAGTGTGCCTAGTAAACATGGGCTATAACTTGGAGGTATACCAAGCGATCAGTGTGAATAAGCATTTTAGCGATGTAACTCTCATCGTTCACCCTATGTAAAAAGGCGGTCTGAACCTTACTAGCTACCCTACTTTATTACTACAGAGGCTGCTATACATCAAGCACTTCGCTTAATGCCAAACCCAAGGCTATCTTACACACAGTCCATCTTTTGCGCTGAACCAGCTACCTAGTTATATAATTATTCTCGAATATCTCGAATGCCCACCTATAATCACCAGCATAAAATTCCTTCAATCTTCATTTTAATGCAAGTTTTTTGTGTATATGCAAAAATTCGAACGAATGTCGCGAAAAATGTCAACGCACGTGGATAAGTAATTGGCACCTGCCAATATAATCAATACCTTTCTCTGGTGGCACACGTAAAACCAGAAATTTGCATATATCCTCTTAACCGCTCAACATTCCTCAAGGTATGTGCGCCGTGCAGCTCTGGCTGGTGTAATGTCTACGAGAAATTTTCATCTGCCAACGCGAGCACTTTACAACACACGGTGGCGCACGCATCTAAACCATCTTCGTGTCACCTGCTAACCTAAATAAATCCCTTTGCGCGTACATACGAGCACACTTTCCAAATGCGTTTGTGAATTCCACTGTGGTATGCGCGGCGCTCAGACTTCAGACGAACAAAAATGCAACTCGCCCGCAGCAAAAAGGCTCACTCTCTCTCGCTCATGACACGTTGCACTCTTTTTAGTATGCGCGCAGATAGTTCAACTGGACAATCAATTAATTACGGACTTTATTGCCACCTTTTACCGGTCAAATATCGGTGAGGTGCAGCGATCCTGTTCCTGTCCAGCTTCCGTTGAATAATGATGGTATCGCTTTATATGCGTTACCGTTTTGAATGACTGGAAGAGGTGTAGCAGTGGACTGCCACCTTGTCCCCATGGATGGTGATTTACACACAGTGACATCGATCGGACTAATCGATAAGATAAGCAACTAAGAAACACCAGTGTGAAATCATAAATTCCGCGTGGGTTTCAGGATGAGGTATGTTATGTCCTGACTGGTTGTGCAATGCCACTGGAATTTTTTCTTCAACGTGTATCTCTTGCGCAGGACACTCTTTCAACACGCAATTAATGGGTGTTCCGGACGTGTGATGTGCCTCACTTTGAACGTGGTTTGTTTTAAGAACTCTGTTGGTCTTAATTTCATGGAAGGATAACAAGGTGACAGTTGGAAGAGACTTTGAATTATTGTAGGTATAGCGTGCAGTGTAGGGGCTCACCGGAATGCTCGCTTATCGGGTTAGATTTTTTTAGAACTGCATACTTATACGTACATGTCCTTATAGAATTAGCAGTTTTGAAAATTGTTGATATATAACCGAACTGCTCTCCTTCCTGCCATACATTCGTCCAGTTTAAGCCAGTTTCCTTGCATTTGATTTCACCTGTGCGAAATTCAAGGATTCGCTTGGTAGCCAAAATTAGATTAGAAATGGTTAAATCAAAGTGTGCAAACACCACATACAGAAGGACAAACAAAGTGCCAATCGATTTGTAACGCAAAACAACTGTTGGAAAATATTTTCAGATCTAATTAAACACAATTCTTATCGCATTTATTTACGGGTGTTTTCCGCTCTGTATCCTGCGTCCTGACTAGTAGCTCAAAGTGGCAATGAGCTGCAGGATAGGAAAATCCGGTGCCAGGGCAAATTGCTTTTCATATAGACACCATCAAAATCGCAGCACGCAACACAGGATAGGTCTTGCAACAGGTACAGCATTCGCCATACAATTCTCATTAGAGGTGACACTTTGAGACGCAACACCGGGGAATACCCCATTATTGTGAATGTCCTTCCCGATGGGTGATTAAAGTGACAATGCGCTCATAGCGCATCGGTTTCATTGACTCGCAAAATGCCTTCGAATGAGCCTGCACCCTGGAGAGTTGGGATCTCCTCAAAAGATTTTTGTTTTCCTAAAACGCATTGACAAATCCTTGAACGGAATAACAATTCACTGACAATTCTAAGCAAATTTAAGTGAGTAAAGAACAAAATCAAGAAGCGAGTGCAAGTACCTTGTGTGCAATTATTCACACGGCAAAGTGCATTGAGCATCCGTCATGTTGCTGGGGCGCGTATCTACACGAGGGGGAGGAAAAACAATGCACGTCCACTTGTGTGCTGTAAAACTCGAATGGAGTGATAGCTTCCGCAGCCGAACGGATGCACAAAACACACGACGATTCGCGTTGCAAAAAAGTCTGGAGCACTCCTTCTCGCGATGCGGTTCACATGGTCATTTTTGTGGAGCGCATTGTTTTCCTCCTCTTTTTTTCTGTGCAGTGTAGCTCCTCGTTGGATGATTTTTTTTTCACTCCGCGCGCCGGTACTTTGCAATTTATGAATGAAATCAGAATGTTGGCCGAATTGTCCGTCCATTGTGGACAGTGCAGTGCAGACCTTGAAGATCGACATGGTGCTGTGTTGTTAAGCTGCATGGACAGACATGGATGCATGTCGGTGGGTTTAAATTCTCATGAGAACGAAAAACTGGTAAGGTTACTCCAATTTAATGATTTTATCGCGAGATGAAAATGTCGAAATGGGTTGGTGCTATAAAGGCGATTTAGCATGGTAGTGATGTGAAAGATTGATTCCGAATGATGGAAGTTTTTTCTTTTTCGCCGGTAGCGTTAAAGAGTTTTCGGGAAAATCGCATAAGGCCTAATGAAAACAAATCTAGCTCACTTGCTTTTGTATAAGACTTCCTGAGCAGCTTTTATAGACCTCATTGAGAATCTTCTTCTGGAAGCCAATTACCATCCGCGATAGGCTTTGCAAAAGACGCAATTCTCCTTTTTCAGCAGTAGATTATTACTTCTTTTGAACTCGTTTCACGCGTTTCTTTATTTTTTTTTTTTTGGTTGAATTTTGGGCGCTATTTTTGTCTCGTTTTTGACGCATTTTGCTAAAATTTTACTAGTTTTGGTTCGTTTCTCGATGCATTTTTTAATGCGTTTTCGTTGCGTTTTTGAAAAGTATTTTTAATTCGTTTTGGAAGCGTTCTTCGACAGCTTTTCCGAACAATTTTTAACTAGGTTTATGACGCGTTTTCTGTTGTACTTTCGGAGACATTTTTGATGCGCTTTTAGACGCTATTTTCAATTATTTGTTGACGCATTTTTGGATAAGTTTTTCGACTCGACTTTGTACAATTTGCGACGCGTTTTTTTGATTTAGTCTTTGACGAATCTTCAAAGTGTTAAAGACTTAATTCTTCACACGTTTTGAACAGGTTTTTCGACGCGTTATTGAAGTATTTTTTGACACATTCTAAATGCATTTACGTATGCACATTTTTGACCCAATTTGGGGTTTTGTCACATTTTTGGACAAGTTTTCCGAACAATTTTCGACTCGCTTATTAACATGATTTTAATTAAGTTTATAGAAACAATTTTCATGGGCATTCCGACGATATTTTCCATTAATTCTTAAACAAGTTTTTCGACTAGTTCTTAACTTATTTCTATTCTTATATCATTTCCTTTGGACTGATAATAATTTAGGGAAAACCAATGAAAAACTTTTGAATTGTATACTCATGTGTAACAAAATCATCAATATATGTACATACTAAGAGGCTAAGCTCTTTTGTCGTACCGTTTATGGTGTCATTTCAAAACCAAATGTGGAGAAAAATGTATCCAATACAAGGCGAGATTCGGTTCGTAAATTCCCATAATATGTATTACTTTGTCTCAGATGTTATGCAAGTATTAATAAAAAGCAGTGTTGCTGATCTACATGTAGAGTAGAAAGAATGCGTTGCATATTAGAAGGCTAAACTTTTTTTTCCGTCCTACGGATTTATAATAAAGGGTGCTGGGGTTTCGAAGTATATGACAATTGAATTTGTCCAATTATAAAAGAGAAAATAAAAATACTACAGTTAAGCGCTTTCAGCGGCTTAATTGGCAGAAAATAATTCAGCTTTATAATATAGCTATGTCCCGATGGATGATTGACAAAAGTCCCCAAAAATATAAAGATATCGCTTCCTTGTCACAGACAAATCTTGTATCACAATATTTTATACATCAGGTCTTTGAAAACAGCTTTTAAAAGACGTTAACAGACTTACCTACAATGGACCTCGAAAAATCATTTACACGCATGGCGCTTGGATCGCGATCGTGTTTCTTTTTTTGATGTTGTTCAAACGCAACCACAATCAACTTTATTGTAAATAGCGGAAAGACCACAACATGTCTCCATTACTTTCCATTTCAAACCCATGTATCCCACTTGATGACCAAACGTTAAACTAACAAAAATCCAAACCAAAAATATATCCTTCAGCTTGCGTCCACCAGAAGTCGTCGCCTTCCATCTAATGCGGGCATTCGTAATAAAAACAAACCATGCGCCACGCCGCACACTCGCAACATGCGCCACGCCGGCTTTTATAATGTCTCGTCATTGGGTTTCTATGCGAGCGCGAGGCACTGGAGCGCCTGGTTTAACCTGCTGCCGGTTAAAGTCAGAAGATGGTCGATGGTGTCTGCTCACATTCAACGACATTGTCTGTCGTACTCGTCGCGTCGTACGCGTACGCGTACCAGTGCCACACAACCTTCGGAGATCCCCAGGTTGCTCTGGCATTATTTGTTCTTTGTGGCACACGACGCATGGTCATGCATGCGGGTCGACTATTAATAGAGCTCCACCATCACCAACCAGGTGTACGTATCGATTTTATTAAGAGTTCTTCCTTTTCCATTCTTTTTGTTTGCAGGCTCTTCTTTTTATTTTGCTAGTCCGTTTCATTGGCACACGTTCGTCGCTCAGACGCTGTCTATGCAAAAGATTTTGCACTCATCAGATGGCACGTCCGACATCGTGCGACAAAGAGGAAATCAAAGTCACAGGCAAATCAAAGCAGCATCAGATTAGGAATTGTTCCAGACTTTGGGAGATCATAACTGCCCTCGCACTCATGGTGCAAATAAAAAAACCCATCGAAATAAAAGCAAAGCAAAAATTGCAGGGGCGTAACACCGCCCCAATAAATCACGAGCAGTAATCACCCGCTGGCGCTGAATGAAGGATGACCACAGTGGCCGATAATAACAGCAGCAGCGGCGAGGCATCCGTGCCAGCTTCACCACGGTAAACATGGCACTTGATCTCTGATCCCTCGCACTCTTAAGGATCATAACGCACCACCATTACACAGTACGTGCGCAAATGCAGATCGTCTGCGATGGAATGGTAGCGCAACCGCAACAAATTGTTTACCCATCCTCCTGGAAGCTGTGTGAAATAGAAGGTGAGACACCGAAACAGCACCGTACGAGCACCTGGATGCGCATCCTTATTTATTTACAATCGTTGGCTGGTGTAGAACAATTTGAATAATCGATCCACGTAACCCTTTGTCGGTGCGGACTGCGGACCGATAGAGGTCCACTATACAAATGCAAATATTGTTCGGAGCGAGTTCTTAAGTGGATTGGTCACAGAACCGAAATGATTATGTTAAATCATCGAGGCGAAATGAAAGTCGATTGTCCGATACCGATCCCGATCCCGGCATAATGTGTGCGACGGATAGAGGGTGGAGGTTAAAGAAAAGAATTTCGTCGTTCACGATGATGATGGTCCTATGTAAGCAAGATCTCTACGCATGTGGGTTATCTTTTGTTTGGCACTCGTAGTGGGTCTTTGCATAACAAACTATAACAATTCGATAAAAGGACCTAATAATAATCCTTTGGCGTTACGTTCCTGTTTTTTTTTGGTTACCCTACACTTGAATAGATACATTCTTTGTTGAAGTTAAGTACGCACTTGGCTCTTCAATGGGTTACCTTTGGGTACCTTTGCCTAAATTGAATAAGGAGTTAGTCAGAAGAGAAGTAGTGTTTGCTGTTTGACGGACAGCATTTCTCTCTGTTGGCTAAACACGTGATAGGCAGTTTAGGACTGTGGAAACTAAAGGTGTTTAAAATTTTATTCGAGGTATTGGTGATCTGTTACTCCTTGAAGAAAGGGTTTTTTAATACATATAAGGTAGTAAGTATTTCTCTCATCGAACAACAACTTTTTTATGGACAGTTACATCTGATTTCTTGTGGGGTAGAACGTGGCCTGTTTAGCCTGAAACCTTGGTACATATAGGATTTCAAGGGTTGCAATGGCGCTAGTTTTGTCAACAGTAACATTCGTCTGATCTGATTAGCTGATTCTATAATACATTTTTGCAACAGTGGATAGATATAAATATCTATATGGCCCCAATCTGTTCACCGCAAAAATAAAACTTTAGGGATGCTAGGTTTAGGGTCATTAAGTAATGTACTTGGCTTTCTCAACAGCATTTGCAAGACTAGCTACAGTTTTTTTTTTTTTTGACTGTCTGAAAATAGCGCATTTTCCTAAAGAAATCTGGTAGATTATTCCGAATAGATCAGACGATTTTCTCGGACTTCGTTAAATCATAAATCCCGGACTGAGGTTGAGAAGTACCGCCCTCTATGGTCACCTCCACGAGTTGCTTCAAACCACACGTCCCATAACATGTATTATACTTTAAGTACATGATGAGTTCAGATATCACCATAAAGGGGATAAGCCTTCTATGTGAAAGATGACGCATGCTGAGTGTGCTTTAAGTCGGCGGCGGCAGATATATGAGGTGGCAATGCACAGCAAAATACTCATGTAACTAGGCTGAAAATGAGCCGACACTTAGATAGATGATGGAGATTGCGACTGGTTTCTTAAATCCAAGGCTTAGGAGTGACTTTTCGGATTCAAGGTGTACCAGGGAAGGGAGGCACATAAATTTTGAATTGTTCAGGTAGAGAGCTTATTCAAGAAGCCACATTTAATACTTAAAGTTAACAATTGGTAGACAGCTTTAATTATGTTATTAGTTTTTAGAGAGAGGTTAGTGGAAGAGGATACGGCTTTTATGGCTTCTGGACCAGTGTAGGCAGCACAGTAGTAAACAAATTTCCCGCTGTCAAAATGCTACCCAATAACTACTGTGGATCCTGGCAAAGGGTGCCATAAAGCGTTCACCAATAAACCAGCATTATTTCGAGTAGGGCCTACTATAAAGTTTAGTTCCTGAACAAGGGCGTGGGTGCAGGAAGCGCGCTAATGACCAACTTGTGTCAAAGGAGGTCCTCTGGCAAAGTGCGGTTTTAGCGGAACACCAGATAGTGTAACGGGGAACTGTATAGTTATATGATGGCACTGCCAAATTGAAGTCGTCGACTTCCATAGGAGAAAACTTAGCACCAACATTTTGCAGACAACTGACCGCAATCAGGTTTGGTTTGGTCTTCTCCTTATAGATAAGAGCTGATCGAAAGCCAAAATTACAATTTTATTCGAATGTTGCCAATTTGAAAAAAAAAACAAACAAATTCCCACACAAACGTCTCTCTCAAAACCAGTTTAATGCAAAGAAGCATAGTTCTCGCTAAATGATGACTAAAATCATCGCAAAAGCCCTTTAAATTCGGTCATTGAAAAATCGTATTACAAACTTGCTTACTTACTCTACTCCGCCCTGAGGATTTTTCACGTCAATGATCTGCAAATTCTCGAGTTAGGCAAAAGCGAAACTGAAACTTTCCTGTGCGGTATAAATACGAACTTAATTAAACAACATAATGCCACATATGTACCCGGCCCATAATATATATTTAAGCAGGAGACTGACCACAAGACAGCGATGACACAGTAAACTATCGGATCAAAAATAATTTCGCATTCAAATTCAATCAAGCGCCAATCGCTGGCGAATTTTAATTATCAAATTCAAATCATATCTTAATCCCCGCACACCAAGAACTGTTGTCCACAAAATCCACCCCAGACAAACACTCTTAATTACTGCGCACATTACCATTAATATTGTAAATTGTTATGCAAAACTATAACTATTAACAAAAGTGTCTGCATTCCGTGACCCGATTTACCCAATCAACCTCAAATCGATCCATTTGAGTCAATATTGAACAAAATTTCCATCAATTTGCTGCCGCCGCCGCCGGCCGGCCCAAGCCGACACCGTCCAAAAAAACAAATATCCATAAAAGTAATTTCCCTAAATGAAAGCCAAGTTGGTGCAACAAAATCAGAACAAAATAATTTTAAGTGTTACGGACGGGCCAGCGTACATGTGCTGCGTCCGCCCCTGCTCATATAAAAAGTAATAATTAATTGATATCTGTTTCCCGTTCTGCGAATATAACCACTTGCAGTCGTATGCTGTTCGTATATCGGACAATCCTGTCACAGTTCTGTACTGGGACTGGACTAAATTAATAAAGCCGCTCGACTTCTCGCGCGCGCGCTCGCTCGTTCTCTATATAAATGTAGCAAAGGAGTAATTGAAAACTCTTGTGCAGTCAACGCGCAAAGCTGTGGTACCACTTTTGCGTTGTGGATTAAAATATAAACAGAGTTAAGCATCCCGTCATCAAGAATCGCATGCGTGATGGCCAGACTCTCTCAGAATCATTGCGTCAATCGGTGCCCACGTTGGAAAGGATGCTATGGTGCGACGCAGTTAGTTAGTTGGGTGGCTAGCTACAGCTACTATACCACAAATTCATGGGAATGAAATCCAGTTTGGAGGCAATTTACAGATAGATGGACGTGGTGCGCTTTGTCCATAATCTTAAGATTGCATAATTAAGATCAATCGAGGTGGAATTTTTATGTTTCGTCATTATAGGTGACGCGCTCTGGAAATGGTCTAGGAGAGCCGAGCTCACCCATTGATAGGTTGCGTGTCTGCACTGTTTCGGTATCTATGTGTAATTGGTGATGAAACTAATGAGCGTATCGTATAAATAATTGGAATGGCTCGTCGCTAGGAGGCGTTAAACTGTCTAAATTGAATGTACTAGTACCTAGTCCTTTATAATATGTGCAATCGATGCGATACCTCATGCATGTCCATTGATGTTCGTTTTAGGCCCCAAACGTCAGGTGCAGTACTTGCTTTTTTAAATTTCCCAATTCCAGTTGCTTCACGTTTGAATGGGTACAGTATTATTTATTTATTTTCGTGCGAGATAATGGTAAAACAACTGTCATTCCTTGGACAGGCATCGTGGGAAAGCTACTACTGAAGACCACAGCTGTTGGTGTCGCTAATAGGGCCTACGCCTTCATTTATTGTATGTTTATACATTGTATTGGAACTACAAACAGAAGCAGTGTCCTGATGAGTGAAAAATTTGGTGGCCATCAGTGCCTCTAACTCAGATATGGGGGCCATATTAGTTCTTATAAGGCCACCCTCCATGTAAGGACGAATAACAATTTTACTTTATGAGTTTAAGAACATTTTGCTAAAAGACCTCTACATATAAAACAGACTGACTGACATACAACGCTTAAACCAAACCCCTAATCGGATATTTAGAAGAGATATTTATATATGACCCCTCTGCCCTTTAAAGGGGGCATATTTGTAATTCAATCGTTAGTCGCACAAGACGTAAGCCTTGCGACTTCGTTGATGTACAAATTATGAAAATTGTGTAAAGCTGTTTTTTTCTCTGGAATGGCCCCTCTTTTAAGGGGTAAACTATTCAGGCTGTAGCCTTCTCATCAATTACCACAGTAGTGTTCAGCCTTATGTGAGTAGCATAGATAACAAATAGCACATAATTTAACTCGTGCTTCAGAAGATTATAATTTGAGGCCAAAGACCGTGATTAGGGGGCAGTACTCCTAGGGGCACCTAGAATTTATGTTCTTCAGAAATAGGACCCTCTTTTTGGGGGCGTCATTATAGTCTACGACCAGGTTTTCTGCTAACTTTACACCTTGTTCCAAAAATTAACAGTATCTCAGAGGTAGTTCACCATGTTTGAAATTTACACCATAAACTCTTTTGGAGGGCTAAATTGTTGCCTTCAGAGAAATGACGTCAGCGCATCAGTGGGATGAGCCACGCCACGTCGCACGTTAATTTCAAACGTTCTACGCCATGTGTACGTATCTATGAATGTTTCTGAAATAGGTTTCCAAAATACAAACCTCACAGGTTGATGGCGAGGCGATTTCTCAAACGACCCTGCTTTGTACGTTTGTTTGTGTCTTACATTCCTATTCTATGGCTGTCATCTACTTGAAGTGATAAATCACCTACAAAGCATTGTCCCCATCGTATCCTCCATTTGATAAAGCTGTTCCAAATTAATCTCAGCATGAGATCGGTGTAATTGTCTTGTCGACCTCGTTGTATCCACCAAAACAAACAATGCAACGAAAAAGGATTAGGCGCACACCAGTTCCCAGTTGTTGTTGTTGTAGAACTTTCTACCTTTTACTATAATATCTTCCCTTGACATTGAATTTGACAGTTGAGTCCCATTCACTGCATACACCAGTGTACTTTGCACTCAACTGCTTTGTTTATTATTGTTGTGACAGGTCGGGACAATAACGCATTGTCCTAGTCCCTTTGTGCCTAAAACATTTGAAAAGGGAAATTATTCCAATTTATAACAAAAAGAACTAGTCCAACCCAAACATACACTTTCGTTTGATTTTCCCAGGATATTGCGATAAACAGAAAACCAACATCTGAGAGGAAATGAAAATAAAACAAGTTTCTTACGAAAAACAGAAAAGACCATTCCTCCGTGCGATATGGCCATATCCTTCGCTTTCGATGACTGTTGCATAAATCAATCCCAAAACCGTGCTAAATTATAGCCTATTAGCAGAAGTGCTTGTGGTTGGGGCTATTATTACTGAGAGATAACATGAAACGTTTGACCACACGAGTGCCGACTTAACACCTTCGGGTATGGGGATTTTTTTTCCTTAATTTTTGGCCAGATAATCTTAGAGCGTTTTGCTAATTTTAATATCACACCACAAGCCGATCTGTGAAAATCCCTGAATATCCGCGCCTGATATTAAAGAATTGTGCGACAGGCGGCATGCGTTTATTAAAGGGCCGTCGGTCTCTAAGGATGTCTGTTTGGGTTTAGGTTCCGTGCGCGCAATTAAGGGGCGTTATTAATTAAGGCTATGAATTATTGATGGGTGAGGATCAAGATCGAAAATAAATAACCAAATGAACTATGTGTGGCACCAGCTTTTGGACGCGAGACGTGTTTTGCATATCAAATGGTTGAAAACATAATTTTTTCTGTGCACAAGGGTTCCCTGGAGTGAGGGTACTAGCACTTCTTGGGCAAGTGATGCCAACAAATTTGTTGGTTCTTAAACGGACCGTGTAAACACATCCGAAGTAAGTCCGCATCTGAGTCGGGCGCACTTAAAGTCCAATTTGTGGAAATTGTTTTAAAAGTTTCTGGCGAAAAATTGGCACGTCGGCCTCATAGAAGGTCTATTGTGCCGGAATTGAGAGAAAATAGTATTTAGGTTAGCAGCGTTTCTCCCTCCCTAATGTAACTTGTAATGTTTTCAGCAGAGAACTTCTTTCGGACTTAGTATTTCCGGGAAGAAGACTTTCCTTCTAATTCTAGATAGAGCTGAACATTCACACATGATGCTAAATAAAATTTAAATAAATTTCTTTCTCAATTATAGTGTATAATATTTAAAAAAAAAAACTCTGCTGCCAGACCTAAACTCCTAATATGGCCTGATGGACGATAAATGTTCTCTCCAAGACACTTTCCATCATTCAGATGATCAAAATTGGTAGGCATCACATTCGATTGTTTTCTTATGAAGAAACGTGCAATCTTCTTTACACATTTATGCACTTTAATGTGATTTTTCTTGCTATTCCTTCAGCGACGTCTTAATTGAGATGCTGGTTATCCTGATCTTGAAATTAAAAAAAAGACTATTTCCAGGGAAAACTATGAACGTAAATATATTAAGGACATTCCTTTGATTCCGCCTTCTATTTGTTTTCCTCGAAAAAATGTTTGTTTACTTTTGTCGAGGATCTGCAATTTACTCGGATTACATCCGCCTTCTGGAACTACCCTCTGCACTCTGTTGGGAAATTTGACTGCTAAGGATGTGTGCCAGTGTAATCAATAGGTGATTTCCGTCTCATCGTTCATTAATGGATTTTCAAAATCATTGAGAGAACTGGATTTTTGAATGGCCTTGTAGTCCGTGAATGGAACTGCTGTAATTATCCTTGTCCTCCTACTAAACCAAGTATTTTTGTTCATAATATGCGAGTAAACACATAGATAATTACGGTAGAATGGGATAGAAGGTATACCGTAAAAATGTCGAAAATAATTGCATGTTAGCAGGAGTCAACTGATCTGGATCTAAAGTCGACTTTTTTTTTATTATAGGTTTGGAATTTGGAATTGGATCATCATTACTTCTTGCGATTGTATATGCAATGGACTAAAAATAACAGTTTGGCCACTAAAGGCAGTTTGGCCACATTGACACGATTGAGGTACATTAACTTAATATTCAATAAACAAGACACGTATCTTGCATATGTTTTTGTAAATTTTAAATTTACTCGAATTCTACACAAGTAGGACAAAAAACCGAGTGGCCATCTCTAATAGTAATTCACAGGAAGTCAGGAACCGCAATTCTAATCTCTGTTTCGTCTAGTATTGTAAAAAAAGGCAACAAAATAGATACATAAACATTTTTCGTTGCGTTGAACCGCTGAAAATTTTCAATTTTTGTTGTTTAAAATAAGCACATTTTTTTTAGACGGGCCAGACTGAATCCCCCTTGGTTTAGTTCGATATCATCTATCGTTTCTGTCGCAATTACCACTGCGATGTCAAAGACGCTTGCTAGCTTTTCATAAACGAGTCCTGCCTTTTAGATGTGAATAGCGTGCGATTTGTATCCTCCGGTTAGAGCTCTTCTGGGTAATTAAAAAGTCTATGTCATTGTAAAATCTATTCAGGTAGCAAGTTGATTAAATTGTTCGTCTTTGCAGTGGAACAAATAAACAATAGTGAAGGAACATTTTGAAATTAACTCTAGATGCTTAAATTTTCCACCGCATTGTAAACATTTAAATCCAATGCCGATGCAATGAAAATAAAATATACAAATAAACATTCACAGATTCACTCGTTTTAGATTATTTAAAAACTGATATAACTATTAGTCATATAACAAATTAAAAAATTTGTATAAGCTACCTAACCCAACTAAAAAAAACGGAATTGATCTCTGTTCTGTGGTTATTTCGCGTGTGACAATTTTAGCCGTAGAGCCGAACCATAAGGAGAATTTTGGTATATCCATCATTCGAATTTTCAAATTTTTTATATGGTCTACAAATCTTAAGGTTACATCAAAACTAAAGCATTAATTTACAGGTGGATTTTTGACCAAATATGCTTTGTAACTGTCTTCATAGTGAAAGGCTTTCCAAAAAAAAGGCAGAAACACAACTTTAGTCATGTTTTCAGCGTATTTTCAGGTATTTGTAATCGTCAATGGGAAGACTGAAATATACTTTATACATCGATTCAACAACCCAATTACCAACCTATATGTTTCGAGTTCCTGCATCCAGAAAAGAGGTTTTATACAATTTTTCTTTCACATTTCCTTACCTATAAATTAAATAACAAGGTTTAATAACCAACAAGTTTATTTAACAAGTTTATATTAATTAAATAAGAAGGTTATACAAATAACAAGTTCATTTAATTTATTACAGTCAACTACCCTAACATTGACCAGTTTTGAACTTTGACGTTGAATTTTACAGATCTGTTTATAGAGATATCCAAAACTATTTGATTATGAGGGCTATCGTTCTGTATTATAAAATCAAGGATTTATCAAATTTTGTCGATTCGTTTTTGATTTATATGGGAAAAATTGGGTGGTCAATGTTAGGATCCAGTCGGTCAATGTTAGGAAATGTGATAAATTTTCGAATAGCTTTATGAAAAACCTGATTGTTCATAATTGTCTAGTATTTTAATAGAAAAACAAAAATATTTTTCATTCAAAGAAAATGCTGAGCTGCTCCCCTTAACTTTAATTTTGCTATTCATATGGTAGTTTCGGTACCACAGGCAAAAGTTTGCACCACTTAAAATCACTCTACTTTAGGAGCACTTGAGAAGTTCCCGCTAAACCTTACATACATTTTATATTTCCCTTCAACACATAATATGACATCTAGTGACAAATAACTTGAAATACAGATACCAAAAACAACAAATTAAGATATACAAAATAATAAACTACCCACCAAGGTGTTTAGAAATTTTTTCCTGTTTTTGGTCAGTGTTAGGGGTCCGGTAATTTTTAGGGCAGTTTACGTTATTGTCAGTTTAGATTCAAAAATTTTGTGTCCGTAGGTAAAAATAAAAGATTTTTTTTACCCAAAAATCCCCAAAAAATACGTTTTTGGTATCCTTGTTCTTGTCAAATAGATTAGCATCAACAATATTTTTATTCTAAAATTTTTATTCTAAAATATTTTTATTGCATCGCATAGTTTTTATTTTACCAACCTACCATGCAAATGCAATGAGATTCATATCATCAATCAACTAGCAATTGGAAGACAGAGGATAGACCTTTTTCATAAATATCTTCCAGAGCCTAGAGGTCGGTAACCGTCGGCTTATAAGAAGACTCAAAATCTATGCGAATGGATTTTATTTTTCCTACTCATTGGAAACTTCTTATTGGCACGACATCCATCTGATTGCATTATTTCAAATAGAAATCACACGAAAGGACAAAAACACAACAAAACAGCGACACTCGAAAACCCTTCTGAAAATGAAATCCCAAAACAAAACACAAAATTCATGTTACAAAACATTTCAATTTCATTTATTTGAAAAAAAAAATTATATCTCCCTTAAGAACTAATTAACGTTAGAGATGAATTTTAGTCTTCCATTAAAAATAAGTCTACAACTTAGAAACAAAATCATTGTCTTCCATTTTCTCTAAACTTAATTACAAATTACAGATTCTTCACATAAACAGAATAAGAACTAAAATAATTGTACATATTTACAAGTAAAACTTTTACTAGTCTGACTAGAACGGGACGCAATACACAGTTCACATCCGTTTTGCGGTGGAAAAATTTGAAAATAAAAATTCACTGGTTTGGAAGCAAACATTCTTTGGACCTCCTTACTGGTCCTGCCACAGCGAGATGTAGTCTAGAATTTCCTCATCATCTGGAGTATCATCTTGCACGCCAAAGGTGTCGTAGGGCTCGAATTTCAACTGCAAATGTTCAACACAGTTGTTTGCTGATAGATGATGATGATGCGGTGCGGTATTTTCGTAGTTTGCCGATTCGAAGGACAAACTCGAGTGGTAGGATAGTGTTGGCGATGTGGCCGATTGTTCAGGGTACTGCGCTGCTGCCGTCGGCGAGTGAAACTGATCCGGACTGGATGCGTCGTAGTATATCGTGGGTGGTGGTGATCCCGATGTCGAACTTTGGCCGGTGTACGAACTGTTGCTGGAGGTGTCACTGCTGCCGCCGTTCATGTCCTCGAGGAGGTCATGCAGACGACGAATGTATTCCACGGCTATCCGCAGTGTGTCGACTTTACTGATTTTTTTGCTCGGACCACGACCTCCCTTGGAAATATCGGAAATAATCGCCTGCGGGATGTGCTGACGGAGTTTGGCAAAGCTGTTGTTCACTTGTTTGACGCGGTTGCGTTCACGCGCGTTTCGGCGTGCCACTGACATTGACTGGTCACCGTACGGCATATTTGTGTAGGCGAATTTCTTTTTATACTGCATGCTGATGCCTTGCGGATCGTTTGCCGATGGAAGGGTATTCATGCTGTTCATGCCCAGGATCGTGGAGTTTGTGGGCCGTTTGGCTGTTGGCGCTGGAGCGATCGGTTGGTATTTTAATTTATTCTCCATGTGGTGGACGTTGTATGCTGTTGCCATTGTTTTTAATTTTTCAATTGATTTTAATGTCTAGATCACGTTTTTGCGCACTGAGATATAATGTAACTGGCTTTGCCGGTAAATCTTATTTTTATGAGAAGCCGAACTTATCACTGCGACACCTTGCACTAGAATGAGTCCCTTCGTCCTAAACCCTTGAGTTTTGTACCTTTCCACTTGTGGTTGTTACCGAATTATTTCTCTCACTCTCTTAAGCCTCTACCTTTACCTGGATATTTGGATTTTCTGACGGCAAATGTAAACAGGTAAAAATCAAAGAGATCGTTGTTGTAGGGGAAGTTTGCTGCCATAGCAGCGATCGTGAGACCAACCCCCACCATTTACGCAGAGGGGAATTCGCTCTTAGTTGTGATCGTGAACCCTGTGGCTGGCCTCTGATAACAACTGCTTGCTTGTTTCACTATTTCCCCAGTGTGAGTGTCTCTGATCGGCAGAAGATTACTATGATGATGAAGCGAAGAAGTCTGCAAAAGAAGAATCGTGCTACCGATACCGACCCTTCTCTGCCATCAACAGAACGCGTGCCGTCTTTTCTACGCCACACACACATTTGATACGGAGGGGATTATTTAACAGTATAAAAACTTAAGCTTTGGATGTGTGCTGCCTCTGCGTATCTATGTGATTCAGTTCTGTTGCTGCTGGTGATATCTACCTGTAGAGGTTCGGTTTTCTCAATTTTATTGCATGCGATATTTTCACTCATTTCATGGAATTCGGGTGTTCAAGACCTGCCATACGCAGGACTGGATTTGGTAATATGTACATATAATGTGATGTAAAACGCAATGGTACTACAGCACCGGTTAGGAGATTAGTAACTTGGATTTCTTTGGTTTTTATGGCGGCCATCGTAGATCAGCTAAATATTTTAAGGAACTTATTTTTTGGAGCAGCTTGTTATGGCTCAGGGCCTTACTATTTATCGTTTTAACCTTCACACCAAATATTTTGTAGGTCACAATGGGAAATTCTATTCCTAGGTAGGTACCTATATGGAAAATTTTGCCATGGCAAATTCGCAAAATCTAGCTTGCGCACTGTGTGTTTAGCTTGATTAATAGCTACCTATGTTCCAATTGAGTGTTTTTGGCTCACAGTTTACAGTCCGAGCGTCAAATTATGGCTCCTTGAGTGAACAGTACGTCGCTGAGTCGTTATCTTAACCTGAACTCCGGATGCGATATTTTTAAACAATTTTCTCAAGATGACGGGAAACAGTACAGTGTACCATCTTCTTGGCTAGTTTAATATACTTCTTAAATAATTAACAAAGTAGCAGCTACAACCTAAAGTCTTGCTCCATGTAGTTGAAGAACGCATCAAAATATGCTGAAAGACAGGCCTCGAAATTCATTGCAATTACACAGAAAGAGCTGTCTCTAGATTTCCCTTGTTTAGTTTCTGGAGCAGAGTTAAGAGGGAACATCGCTATACCTTCATTCCCAACTAACCACACTGACTTGAGTGCAACTCCTTTCGATCTTACATAAATGGAAAGGAAGACAAAAAACATCATCCAATCTACCACCGGAAACAAGTGTCTGACTCTTCCAAACCTAAGAATTCCCGACTAACCAACCGACTTGTTGATTTCTTAATTATTTGACAATGGAAACCATCTAAGAAATTCTCCAATCAAAATTCCGCTAAAAGTATTTCCAGACTGCGACTCTCTTTGATCGGTTAATTAGATAAATTACTGGCATTGCTGCAGAGGCTACAGCTTGCTATGGCATACATTTGAGATTCTCAATTCATCTCGCACTTCTAATGCGTTGCACCTTTACTTGCACCAAACACAAATGTGCGTAGATATCTTGCTATACGTAGGTATCCTTATGAGCGTGCAGTAGCATTGGCACTGAAAATATGGTGGCGCTAATGAATGAGGGTGAACGTGACGTGAATTTTGAATCAGGTTTACATAGTAGGTATCTACCTTTCTCTGCACCTTTTGAAGGGAGGGTTGATATTGGTACTTCGAAGCTGATGCGTCAATTGATACGTAGTTTTACAAGTGTCCATTGAATTTGCCAACGAGTGGTGATGGCGGTTATTATTTTTTTCACTTGCAACGCGGTGTTACATGTGTAACAGCTTGCAAAAAAAGCTTTGCTGTGAAATAGCATTTTATTAAATATGCAAGTATAGGTATTTATATATTACACACCTGTATATTGTAGAGGGTCTCCCTTACCTCGCTAGGGGTTACTTTAGCTGAACTAGGAGCGACTGGGAGTGACGATACAAATTAAAAAGTTGCCAGATTTTGGGACATCAATGGATATTTATTTATACCACAAAGTCCCATAACTTAAAAATTTAGACATTGTGCAGTCTTTTAAACGGCTTTAAATAAAAAAAGCCTAGTATTGGAAGAAGAATTCAAAGCTGCTTTACTGACATCATTTAAGGCGAAGGGCGCTACCTTTTTTGAATAGTTCGTTCGCCTTTGATATAAGATTGCTGCATTAAGATCAACTTTCGGAATGCAAACGAATTTTTCTCAGTCAAAGCTTAAGTACCTCTCTGTGCCCTCCCAGCACCTTTTCAACAACGCCTTTCTTGGGTCGGAGGAGGCATTTAAAACCAAAAATATGCTAATGTCGCCTTTGCGACACCCTCCCCAAACGCTGATGTTTTCATTGACGATGATGAATGTGACAGCTGCCAAAATATCATAAATTCTAAACTCTCCCAAGCCCGATCGCTACGATGGATCATCCCTCTCCAAAGAAACCGAAACCCATTTCATCTATTTCTCTCCCACACTTCCCCAACCGCACATGACCCATTCCGACATGATGTGCCACCACCAAAAGTATTTAACACAAAAACCCCTCGAATCCGAATCGCTATGGTCTCGTCTCAAGTGTCACCACCTCATAACACTGATCCGGCGATTAAGTTTTAAAACCAAGTCCTTGTGCTCTTTTTGCGGTGTTTCTGTTTTTGTTTTTTGTCTTTATACTGCAACTGTTATGCTTCTGATATGCTCTGTCATCTTTATACATCGCAACATCTTGATCTTCGCGGTTCGTATTAGGTTCGCGCGCCACTTGCGACTTTATGCCGTGTGTGCGCGGATAACGCGAAGGCATTACGGATGAGCGCCTTTCATCCGGGCCGACCAACGCTGTTCCGCACACACGCAGGCTAGGAAGGAGGACGTTTGGTCTGTCAATTTCTTGTTTGTCGTCGTTGTCTCATATCGTTTTTACCGCCCTCCATCTTCGCTGCATCGTCGCGCATCGCCCTTATGGAATGTTAATGTTTTTTTATACGCGCACTCCTCGACATTTAATTCGATTTGCAGTTCGAAACTGTGTGTGCTGAGGGGATACATATTTGTGTGCAGCTCTGGCCTGGGTGCCCGGAACATTTTCTGCGAATTAATGTCCAAATATTGCGATAGTTTCATATCGGCACCGCAGAGAGTGTTATTTACGTGATATCCTTCGCATGTGATCAGTTCGCCGATGACTTTATTTCATGCGACAGCGCGCGGTCAGGTAGGACCTGCATAATTGCAATCTGGTACTTAGTGACAGTAAAACGAATCTGTGGATCGTGTTCAACATTGTCGAGGATGGGTGAATTTCGTATAAATTTCCTGCAGTTTGTCGTTTTGGTGTCAACATTTTTGAGGGCAACGCGCAATTATGCCTAATTAAGGGCAACTTTAAGTGTGGGGTTCCCGCCTTTGGCTAGGGTCGGCCATCATACACCAAAGTATAGATGGGCTTGCTTTTCGAATTGGGCTTTGGCGCCTTGGTAATTTATTGGCGCAGTGTTTCACAGCGTGATGTGCAGAAAATTATATGCGAAGGGTTTCGAGGTGTGAATTGCTTCGCAAGAAAACAAGAAACGTTTCGCACCTTTCTGATGATGATGGTGTTGGCATCACACAACACATGGTTAGAGGGGTTATTAATGGCTTTTTAACTGGCTCTTCGATATTTTAATTGGAGTTGTGGAAAAGTGTGCAGTTTTGGTTTTTTCTTTTTCGTATTTTGGCAAATCTCCGCGGGTGATGTTAGGGATAGGATACCGTGCCGACAAATTATCCTTTATGTGGGATACGTGACTGAAACATTGAATCAATCAGCAAGGAGTCTATGGCGTGAGTCAATCGCAAACGGAACGAGGCTGGAGTAAGTGTGGGAGCACTTTTCTTGGAACTAGGGACGGAACGCAAAATTGTTTTTTAATTGAGGTGAAAGTAGGACTTGGGATTTACATTGATAGTAGCTGGTGCTCTCAACTGGGCGTAAAATTTAGAAATGGAGTTAAGTTTCAGCCTTATGATAGTGCAAATTTTACTCGCATTAAGTGGAGAGTTTATTTTAAAAAAGGGTACTTGGTACTCAAATTGAATCATAAGTTACATGTTTATGGCATAAGTACCTACTTCCCTTTCGTTTCGAAAACGACAGTCACTACCCTGGATGGGTACCGAATACCGACATCTAGTGTAATTGGTTTTGAAAGCATGTTCTGAATACCTTTTCAAGAATGTTTCATACCACTCGGTCGATACCCCAAAATGTACGTTGTTGTGTTGCAAATGTTATCTAAGACTTTAAAATTTCGCCATTTCCAAGTTTTCAGACCGAGAAATGAACAGTGGCATCGTAGAAAACAAGCCATCCAGCCAGGTTGTCGCTCTCCACTCATGCGCACCATAGAGGTTTGTATTCCCGCTATGTTGTCCCTCGGGTGGAGTTAAAAACTTAGGTTAATTATCTTTAGCTATTTTACCTAAAGGTCTTCCCTGTAGGTATATGACACGTAAAGTGTGTTATTGCTAAAAACTGAAACGAGAGAGGATCTCTCAAATATTACAACGAGATTTTCAAACAAGCTATAAATTCTGATGAAGATTTCCTCAAAGGCGGAGATAAATTCGCCGCATCCCAGGGTTGCCCCTAAAGAAACTCCAAACTTTGGCTCGATGTACGGCAGCATTTTAATATACGGGCAAAGTGGGATGGTGACGCACATTGCTCGCTCACAGATAAGGTGATTCTTAGCTCCCATCCGGTAGACCCACGTTAGGAGGCTATTGCAACTTTCAATTAACATCTTTTAGGCAGAAATGTCCTTACTCCTTATACCCTTATAGTATCGACAAAATGCCACAAACAACTTATGTTAATATATTTATAACTCAGGTAGCTATATATTTTTAAATTTCCCTCCAAAACTATAGTCTTATCACTTTCCTATCCTGCACACATTTCCTGAAACGCATTCCTTGGCATTATTAATCTGACAAAAACACTCAACAAAAAAAAAACGCACGACATCTGCTTGCGTATTCAAACCTAGGGATTAAGGAAAATCCCCATTCGATGTCTTGCCTAGTAATGAATGAACCAAAACTGAAACCGAAACCAAGGCAGACACTTCGATTCAGTTTAACCCTATCGATGCACAATCAGAGTATCTCTGACTGGGCAGGTGCCAGCACGACACAGTGCGCCACGACACGATACAACCATCGTGAATATAGTAGCAGCAAAGACACTGCTGATCGACACAGACGATAAAAGTTGTAGGCGTGTGTTAAAAGGTGCGCGCAATCGGTTCGCTCTTGTGGTATCCAAAGACACGACTAGAATCCAAACGATGATAGATGCGGCCCGTGCTCAATGGGAGCGCCAAATCCACTATATGGCGCGCATCTGCCTCTTCTCACCTTGTCGGTGTGTAAATATGCGAGGGAATGCGTGCTTGTGTCACCGCCACTATATGGAACTATGCCAATCCCCATCTAGGATATTGTCCTAAAACACATTTGCCATGCGGAAGTATCACCGCTTCCTTATCAATCAGTCTTCCTTCCTTCAGCTCACAGAGCACGGAGTGTATGGAGTTCCTATTCTAGGCGATTTGCATGCTGCATGTAGGTAGGCATTCCATGTTTAAACAGCTTTTCGAAAATGTTGATTCGTGCTAAGGTACATGTTTCTTGTGTAAACTCATGTTCACCCCTGTACTGACGACGGTCTGTACAATGTTCGCTGGAGTGCCTATCTTATACCCCAGTTTGTCAGAAGCGTGTTTACGGAAGTTAACATGCTGTTCGACAAGTTCGTAGTGCAGGATCACGAACATTGTTCAAAAGTAAATAAAAACATACAAAAGTTCTTCGCAGATCTAAAAATTCACGTCACGCTTTTAGAACAAGGCTAGTTTTTGCAACTCATCGTCCTTTCTAATCCTAAACACAGGAACCAATTCATCAAGTTGACAACCGTTACGACAATCAAGATGTTGCCGACCTAATCAGCGAAAATATTTTTCAGGAATTCATTGATTCCCACCACCAGAGTCCGGTGGGACCGCGAGCTACAAAAGAGTTATTACGAATTCTGTCAGTGTTTGATTGAAGAAATGTATAATTGGACGACTGGAAGGGAGCAACATGAAAAAGACGACGACAGAAATAACTTGATAGGACGCCTTATAGGAACCGCGCTGATCTACTTTAATCACCATTAATTGGAGGAGAAGAAGCCTTCGACAGATTTTAGTTTTTTGCTATACACGCGTATCCAGATCCACCCGAGCGATCATGAATTATTGATGGAATTTTTCAGACGCGTGAATATTTTGTCAATATGCCAGACACAGCAATAAATTACTAAGCAAGCTCTATAATATTTCACTGATGAGCGAATACGGGTATGGGTATCTAGTCGGTTCCACGAATATCTAAGTAGAAAGTGAGGACTCCAGCTAAACTCCAATCGCAATCAGTGCTGTTGTTCAAATAAGTGCAAAATAATGAAAACTGGGACGTCGCAACTTTAAGTTACCTCCTGATGATAATAACTACAGCATACAAGGTAAATCAATTCCGAGCGATACGACTTTGCATAGAAAACAATTCCAACTATATTAGTTTAAGGGGCTTTTTTGACTTTTAGAAACCAAAGGTAGGTATGTTAGGTACATTATGACGAATAAGCTTCTCGATTAAAACATCTTCACTGAGTACAATCCTTGTCTGAAGAGTAAGCATTTTTTTACGGCAAACGTTTGTCAAAATTTACAGAAAAAAAAAATACATTCTCTCATCGCAGTAGATAAAACGAAACACCTTGGTGAAGGTTTATGATTCTTAGAAACTGATGAGAGAGATACTCTCAGAAGCTGATCATTCAAGGTACGAGTATAAGGGGCTCGAACTGGACTGAGCATACACAACATAATATTTTTCTATAGTATGGTGAAAGGAAGTCACCTAAACGAGCATCATTGCAGAGCTGAAGAAGGTATAATATTTCGCATGTCTGGGTCTTTCCTTAACAATGCTGATCTGTCCTAGCTTCTGTAGCTCCACGGAAACATTTTATATGTTTGTATTAAAAAAAGCGGCTATACTCCGCTCAGCAAGTCTGGTACAAGGGAAGATGTACTCTTTAGAATCAGGGATAGGATCGAGCTTATGTATATGGAACAACCCATACGTATTAAGCTATAGGGGAAAATCCCTAATAAAAGCGCGAACCTTATCAACATTTCAGGTATTAAAACCGCTGTCATATATACATATATATTTAAAGGCAGTCAAGAAGCTATAAACGCACGATGGTATTGAGGAAAAATTTGACGAACAGGACAGAAAAAGCTAAGAAACCTCCTTTATAGGATCAGAAATGAGCTATTAATTCGTAAAGTAGAGACGCTGCTCTTCTAACTTATATTTTTTACCCATTTTGGCAGAATAAATCTTTTGTTTCGACTTGCTTTGCTAAGTCAGAAACTGAAAAAAGCAACAACAAAAGTTCTTACCTCACCCACCCGGTTTTTCAGAAAATAGTTCGCGCATGTTCACCAATATTGAGAGCTAAATTTAACATTCGATTTGTCCCGTCACAGCTTTTAAAAGTTTCAACTTTTTAAGATCTTCTCAATCGATGCCATTCGGATTTGGCAATTAAAATATAATTAAAACAAATCGTTAGGAGAAGCTAGGACTAGGGTACCTTATACAGACCTGTTGCGCTAACTATTTACTCATTTTAATAATATCCGCGTATGTGGCAGCTTTAGCAGATAAACGAGAGGGTGCTCATATTGAAGAAAAAAAAACACGTATTTGGAAAGGTTGTGATTACATCACGTATTTGTCTATAGAAATACGCTCAAGTAATGACAACTTATAGATTGCACACTGTACATGCCCCTGTACATGCCCCGCAAGGCAAATTTTACCGCCGACTTTTAAGGAAAGGGTTAAAGAAACAGAAGCCTACCCATTGACATTTTTGTAAGATTTTTTGACGTCGAAAAACAAACATATTACAGTAATATTTGACAATGTTTTTTGGGTAGCTGTAATGATTGTTAGATGCCAATGGCGATGGTTAAATTTATCTTTCAAAGCCAATAAAGTTCATTAATTCTGTGGCCACAAGTTATAACAGCTTAAGTCTGATTTACTCATTTTTCAGGAGAGCAGCTTAAAGTTTTGACACTCTATTGGCTCTAGTGACTTAAGTTCTTATGTTTTTTTAAATTGTGGTTCCTTTTTTAATGATATACAACTGAAAAAAAATTACAAAATAGTTTTGAGTACGCTGAATCTAATGGCATAAAAATCTCAATAACGTCGACTTAAGCGGTTATTACTTGTGGCCACAGAATTAATGAAAGGGTGGAAACTGCGCCTTATTTTGCAACCGATAACACTCACCAATGGTCACAATTTCACCATTCTGTCTAATCATTATAACCTGACTGCGGAAATAACCCTCGCATATCGCCAAGAATGCGACCAGCAACAGAGCTCTTCATATACAAGTTTAGCTTCTCCTACAAAAAAACGTATGCAAAAGCCACCACATAATATCATTCATGTGCATCACCACTTCAAAAAAGAATGAAGCCCCTCGGCTGGGATTCTTTTTAAATCAAATATTTACACCAACCCAACCTCAACCTATCAGCATGATATGGGATGGAATGCAACCACCTCAGCCCACGCTCAGAGCGCCGAGTTTCTCTAACAAAATCGGTTTTGCACACTCTACTGCAACGCCCAGTGTTGAAGTGTTAATTATGACAGCCAGAGGTGCCAAAAATTATATTAAATCTCGAAATCGACAAGCTGAATAATGGCGCATCGCTGAAATGGTATGCGCCTGCGTCTAGAGTACGAATGAATGAAGATGCAGGCCAACTCTGCATTTGATATCTCAATTTTGTATGCAACTCCTGCGGCTGTTGAAACAACATTGGTAACGTTGTTCAAACTGATTTAGCATGTGATGAACAAATATTAAAGTAAAGTTTATTCCCATGGACTGGCCGCCTTGGGTGTCGATTCAGTCGAAGTTTAACAAATTAAATCTAACGAAATGGGTTGCAGTTAATGGAGTCGGTGCCTTAACTTGTTTGGGTCGTTCGAATCGAATACAGGGTGATCAAGCAGACGTGGATACGCATTATTTATCTTGTTGTTTTTTTGCTTCAAAATAAAAATTAATAGTCGGTTCAGCAGCCCCGTATTAGAACCCTAGGCGGAGAAAAATTCTGCCACAGCTACCATGGATGACCGCTCTCAAACACGTCTCATTTACTAAATAAATCATACGCACCTCTGCCGCTCGCCCTGCGTTGATTTCCTGCAACGGTAACGGTTATTCCAACGGCTTTGCATACAACTCTGAGTACAAAGATGACTGTCCTTAAATAATAACTAATTGCAAGGCAAGCACTTGAATTATGAGGCTGCCCAACAGCCGACAAAACACCGCCTAAAAATATCCCTTATGCAATCTTTTTATCACCACAAAGAGTGATTGCTCCACACGCATTAAATTAATTCCATAGCAGGCCTTAGGCAAACACATTCTTATGCAGCAGCATCGTTTTAATTTCAGATTCCTTCCGCTGATAGTTGGCATGACGTAAATTTAATGTGTCAACGCTTGGGACACGATACGAAATGTGTGCCATCCTTGGGATGATAAAATCTTCAAATGTGACCATGGCCACACGCATTACGATTAAGGACTATAATCTCGACGGGCCAGCTGCAGGGAAGCCATTAGAAGAACCCGCTACCATAAATGCGCCTTAATTGAAAAGAGGAAGGCACTTGCTAAAAGGCGATTTATCAATACCCCATGAATACTAAAATACTAGTTGGACCTCACGCAAAACTTTGCTGGTGCAGCAGTTTCCAATCTCCCTTTGTTTAGGTCCACTTGATCTATGGAGCTTAAAATCGATTTGGCGCACGCCCAGGGATGCCACCGCATTCAGCACTGCATTGCTACGATTCCGGTCTAATTACCGTGAAAGGAGAGCAACCATCGCATTGACCTTCTGTCCACAAGGTGACTTGTGCCAGGTGTAGTGTTGCCATCAAGGTGATAATGTTTCTTGTAGACAAACCTTTTTTTATTTGTAAGGGCATATGCGTGCGGTCATCTCCAGGCGTGCCAAATCTGTGGGTGAATAGTGCAAAAACTACAAACCCCTATTTTGATGCGTGTTTCGAATGATTTTTTAAAGAGTATTGAGTTTGGGTCATTTGATCGCGTGTCCTTTATTCGACGAGAAAGGCAGACATAGAGACGGCGTCTTTTTTGTTGTTCTCTTCTTTTTCCTGCTCTCAAACTCAAACCACTTGGGATGTCCGTTCTGGAACGCAGGAAATGTACACTATTGTCTGGTGTACAGGTATTGTCGTCCGAACAAAAGTGTATCATAATTTTGATCGCCTGTTTTACAATGACAGCGCATAATGGTGTATGTCCGACATGGTGTGCATGGATAAAGGGCATAAGGCATTGATGTTGTGCGCTAGCTGTAACCTGTGGCGGCGGCGGTACACTGCAGAGGAGTCGTACCGCAAAGAAGATGAAATGCAAAAAAGGACAGAATTTTATTTCCTTTTTCGCGTCCGGATGTCGTCGGCGTCCGTCGGTTGGTGAATTTTCAATGGTATGTGCTTGCTTTTGATGTTTGATGACGAGTCGCTTTATGTCGGAGGCTATCGTTGAATCCTTTGACTGGACCGGAAGTTTGTACATTCTGTTTTCTGGGTCTATGTGCTTTGTACATGAATTGAGAGTTATTTCTATCGCAGTCTTTTCTAAAATACAAATTTCATATCTGAGCGAACAGGTGAGGGTGGTTTTTTATATTTCGGCTTCTAGTAATTTTTCAGCAAATAAGTGAGTCATCCTCATCATTGAAAGACTTGCACGTGACCGTACTTTTAAAAGCAGACAGCAATCCGAGGTTGGAACGCTTTTATACGCTTTTTGCCTCAAAATTATCTTCTGCGGCGAGAATGACTTTATTTAACAAAACGACAGCCGAAATATTGTTTAATCAAAATTCCGCCGACAAGCGACTTTAAGGCCATTTCCTAGGAGGTTCTTTGTAATTTCTGTTACGCTGCGATTGATGGCTTTGTGGACAGACAAGGACTTTTACTCAGTCTTCCTAACAAAATATCAATAACAGTGTCGCTCCAAACAATAAAAAAAAAGGTTTGGAAAATTTTTAATAAGCACGCGCTTTTGAACGTTTCCCAAACCTTTTTTATTGTGCGTAGAATTTTGTAAAGCAATAGAATTTTGAAAGCAGAGTTTTGTAAAAAGAATTTTGACCCATCCAGAATTTTGACCCCAGCCCAGGTGTTTTTTTCGAACTACTAGACAAGAGTAAAATAAAAAGGCATATCCTCACAAATGCGTCGGTGGTATTACGTACCTTTACCTATACGTCAGTGTTGGTTTCGTCTATAGAACGCAATGTCTCGGTTGCCAAAGGGTTTTCTCCAGCAGGAATTCCTTCCGGATCTTTGAATAACTTCAAGGTCAATGCTGGTTTCGGCCAAGGCCATATAGATGAAGTAATTTCGCAAATGGCTTCAATACCAATCAGAATACAGGTGCTAGTGAATTCTGGGAGGCAGATAAGAAACAAATTAAGTTTCTAATAAGCTTTCTCGTTCCCAATTAAGGAGCCCTTGCTCTAGTGGAATAGAAAACTCGATTGTTTTGTGTGTTGGCCACTCCCTTCTGTCAACGACAAATATTGTTACCAAATAGTTTATTTTGCACAATGAATCACTTAATAGGATATAAGGGAAATGAAAAACAAGATTCGATTGATAAGAAGCTGCGGTTAAGCCGTTTCCTGTCACCCGCTCATTGTTCTGTGTCAACCCAAATTGAGTTCACTTCCGCAACATTGTATAAATTCGTTTGAACGTCTTATTTACCATCCAAATTCGATACCAATCAAATAAAAGCAAATTTATCACCTCTATAAAAATTGTCCTGATCGTTAGTGAAGACACAAAAAAATACCAACACACCGGACAAAATTAGGTTGAAGAAATCCTCGGCAGCCGCTAATTTACTGGAAGTCAACGTTTTTCACCACAAACACTTAAAAATTATTCCCAGCATCTTATCCCAGTCGGATGACTCGGCGAGGTGTCATAATAAAAGCAGCCGACATCGAAGCCCGAGGCGCATGAACAAATGAAATTTCGCCTCCCCATGAGCGAGGATGGCGAATATATAAAATTCCGGGATTCTGTGATTTGCAATTAAGTCGTTTGCGTAACAATTAAATAACTCAAAACTTGCCATCAGTATAAATACAGTTAGGTGGGATAGGAGTGGATGGTGGATCTCTTTTTTATTGCGATCGTGTTCGGGGTGTTTGGAGTGCTCGCCTTCGCGTGTCCGTTGGATGCAAAAATGAAAAATTGTGCCACGGATAAGAGTGTTAGTAGCCAAAAGATATTTATTTTGTTCGCGAGACTTTTATTCATTTGGCCGCATGGCCAAAGCCGGTGCTGAGTGCGCTCCCCATATACACACACAGGGGTGGACTGGTCGTAATTTGTGTAATTGCATTCACGCTGGAGGCGACATTTTGACGTACGTTCCGGGCACCACCACTAAATGGAGCATTGCAGCATATCTACCTACCTGTGGGCTTTATCCTGGGGTTGATGAGCATTTGGAGAAAGGTGTTTTTCGGCACAAACAAAAAGTCGTGGGAAATCCTGTTTGAGGTGAGCTGCATACTGATTGAGTCTTGCATGAAGTTGGTAATTAAATTAAATTGCCGATTAATAAATTAAATTAACATATAGTAATAAGGAATTGTGCCCCGAAGCAATACACTAATGGAAAAGTTTGAGTTTGTGAAATATTCCCAAGGGATGTGACTGGGGACGTCTGCCTTGAAGGAAATGTGACGCGAACTAAATTAATTGGCAGTATAAGAGCTTTCGGATGTTGATTCTATGAGCACCACTTCCGATATTATGATTCAGAATGCACTTTGATGCCAACTTAATTAGTACATATCTATTGCTGCATATTTCTTTGATCATTGGTATAGTAAATAAGCAGCTGAAGTTGGTCATAGAGGTTGCCCTGATTTAATAGAAAAATAAAATGTAAGGTAAGGCCTGGTGATATGCCACCCGCTCAATATTTCCTACTTTTTTATTTTAAACAAAGACTTCAAAGTTTCTAAGGGGCGTCAATACGACCTGTGTTGCTGCAGGTAATAATTTATATTTACTAACGAACAAAAAAAGTGAGTAGATTAAGACAAAAACAGTTTTCGAATGGATGAATCACAACATGGAAAAACAACCTAAAAAAGTGCAAAAAAAAAACTGGGGACTATGCCCATGCAAGCTAAGTCAGATGGCCACTTGGACTTGATCTCTATATATTACACATGAAGCAACCTCATACCTATTTGGAATTGTCCAGAAAATCTCTTGTCATGCTGTGTGTGGTCCGGTTTGATTATACATTTATGCAACTTTAAGTACCGTCCATAAGCACTTACAGTGCGGTTGCAAAAGCAAAAGTTGAGTACCAATTAATAAGCAACTACCACACCAATATATCATTTTAATCCCAACTTTATCGGGATACTCTGCCATACAATATATCGCTGTACAACAGCCAGATTGCAGATGATTTCGATCATCGATTATCATCTGCCAATTAATTTCTACATAAATCTTGTATCCGTTTAAATGTAATTGGGCCACCAAAACCACAACAGAGGTTAATCTGTTCACTGAAGAGGCCTAAATCACTCAATTACTTTGCTCCAAATGAAGCCACCAAGGATGACCGTTTTACCCTCGCATAATTCAATCAACTGGTGAATGAAAGACTTGTGTTGCTGTAGTTCTTTTTTTTTTTTGCATGTCCGCATCATTGTTTAAAAAAAGCCACATTGGGGGCTTTCGGGAGTACGTTGACGATTTGCCGATCCGGGGCGATAAGTGAATTTATTGTTTCGTCTTGTTTGTATAATTGACCGGTCAGTCGCAGGTTGTTTTTCTCAAGCCTCATTTCTGCCAAGTGAGAGATTAAGTGGTAGCTGGCCGGGACAAAGAACAACCGGGAGCAGCTCTCTGCCCCCAAAAGAATGAAGCTTATCGTCTTTAATCGGACATATAATTTGCTAATTTAATGCGCATCCTGACTGAGCATTTCGGCTTAAACTGTTTTTTTTTTCGTTGCGATTTCTTAACGATCCTGTGTCAAGGTAAATTAGGTATTTATCTGAGGCATCTCAATTTCCTGGGTCCGCAATTTTTTAAGTAGGGGAGTTGGTTTTAATTTAGAAGACAAATTTGGTACGTACAGCAATTGTCTGCCGAATAATGGATTGTGGTATTGGGATAAGTTGTGCAATATCGGCAGTACATATCTTTCGAGCTGTCGTCTTAGCGGGATGACTTTTCACAATGTCGTCACAGGTTTTCAAAGATAAAGACTTCAAGAGCCTAAATCTGTATTTGGGTGGTGGATTTGATAGTGAGAATTTAACGGAGTTTCTCTACCACATATCATATCTAAAAGAACAGTCTCCAACGCTTCGTAAGAAGCTCAAACTAATTCAGTAAGTATAGTAGAAACATATTCCCAGACTTGTGTGGTATCACTAGGTACCTACAATGATCTAACCTTAGATAATCTTGCCTAGCTTAACATTTTCAGAAAGCCCTAAATTCTACATCTGATTGTCCCAACAATGACGAGTTCTAAAAGAGTCTTTAAGTCAACTTGTTGCAGGCTCAATAAAAGTTAGCTCGCCTGTATATAATAAGATGTGTTTGATTGTCTACAAGACTACAGAACAGTATAGCATTAACTTCAAATAGAAAAGGATGTGGCATGTGATGTAACAGAGGTCGCTAACCCGACTCTGACAGACTAAAGCGTCAGATTTGCATTTCTAGACACGACTGTAGCAGTTGTTTCAAGATCACTCTCTTTTATATTTCCAGACATAGCTATAGGGCTTTAAATGGAAATGAGCTCCTGAACTAGTCAGTTCAAGTTCATTTTCCTTTTACCAAACCTCATTATCACATTGGCATTAACTTTTTAACAGCCTACGCCTATAAATCAGGTCTGTTGGGTCGCTGTTATTAGCGGTCATCATGTTAGCAAGACTGTAAAATACCTTAGATGAAAGGTATAGGTACACAGGAAGGTTTCATGGACACTGCCACACTAACAGGACATCGGACATCTCCAGACATCTCCATACATTTTTACCAGTCGGTTATAGGTACTAGGTATACTTACTAAACTATTCCGTATTACACGACAACATCCGACCTAGCTGGTAAAAGTTGAAGTCTTAGTACACTTGTGGTAGGACAAGTTTTTTTTTCTCGTGCTACCCCGACGCACAAATTACATGCTCTTGAAGCATGAAGAAGACCTATATGAATAAGGTCCAGTCACCAGTGTTTTGCTATAAAAAAAAACTATGGATAGGGTCTTCTACTTGGTTCTATGAAATGTATTTAAAAGCAAGACATGCTGTCTATCGCCACTACAACATTGAAGAGGACTAAAAAATCAAACACCACACTGAGGTCTGGAAGTGTGCCATCATCGACACTGTTATAGCGGCAGAATGCCGTACAAATTCCTTCACACACAGTGCTTCATGTTCAAATGATTACGCACATGAAATTGAGTCATTAAAGTAATTGCCGCCATCCTTCTAGGGTCCCGTCCTTGTTGGTCCTCAGAAAATGCATGTTTACTTTGTGTTTCACTAAAATTGGTTTCTCATTGAACTCCCTTAAGTGCATTGGTGCACTTGTGGCCCCGTTCAGTTTAAGCAATTTTCATCAATTAACTGGAATCGTATTTTCATTTAAATTTTCAAGCAGGAATAATTTACTCTTCCCGGCTGAGTGGGCACACACACCACGCTCGTATAGTTATCACAATGACTCAGTGTAACCATGGTAATCTATGGGAAATTCTGTAAATAAAAACCGGTGGCATGAGCGACACGTGTCACATAATACGTGGTATCCCTTGGCAAACACAAACACCGGAGAGTGGCTCCCCTCCGCGATGGCGTAGCACACACTTTTGTTGAAAGGTGCGCGCGTTCACTTCAAAACAGCGAGATGCCCACTGGATTGTGACGTAAACAAATTAAATATGCCGACACACACAGACGAGTCCTTGTCAATATCCGGAAGCCCGGCCTGAGCCGAAAACAAAGAGGGGAAACTGCGACCAAGATGAAAGTTACCTACCCCCTGGATATACCTGAGGAGGGTGCTGTGTGTTGTTTTAATTAAAATGCACCTCCGCGATGCAATTCGGTCGCGTGGCAGGTGTAACTGTGAGAAAGGAATTCTCTTGTTGCGGAGAAATAGTTGTTTTGTTTTAATCGCCAACGAATGGAGGGGAGCTCTCATAAAATGGAGTTTTCCCTCACTTCGCGGGCTAGATTATCCAAAAGTGTCTCTCTGTATCTGCTTGGCACAGGCCATTATTGAACATCTGCCTATGGCTGCCACATCAGATGTAAACTTAGCCAAACCGACAGCGGACGAAATGAAAAGGATGCATTCCCGCACATCCTTTCACCTGAATTGAAAGGTTGTGAGGACCCTGACTTGAGATAAATTCCATGTCATTATTCCTTTTGTACGTTTCGCACTCCGTCACACAGTGGCACTATCAAAAGTGATTTCGATTTCACCTTTTCGCATGCAGGCGTAAAAGGACGTTTTCAATGGATGTTTGGTTAGTCAAGAGGTGGCCATTATATTTTCCCATATGCATGGCTGTGATGGAAAGTGTTAATCGTTTGACGAACAATGGGAAAGGGAAATCGAGAGAAAAATGAATTTTTCACAGATTTTCGCAGGAGTTGCGGTATTCTGTGCAGCAAATTGAAAATATTTTCATTTCCTTCGGTTTCCGCTGGATGTTTTTGCACCTGGACTGGAGGTATCAATTTATTTGTTCGATCTAACCCCTTTCTTGGGAGAATAACCAAATCGCTGTGATTGATGAATAATGCCAGTTGAGTTTTGAAATCCCTTTGAAATATGTATACCCACATCGGGTGATGAAATGTCCTGAACATAATCAAGGACGATAGCAATAGCATTGACTGCGGCAGATACGTCTTTGAGAAATAGCATTTATTGGTGGTTTTGTTTCGGAAGCTTGAATAGGTACTTGTTTTCCTAATTCGCTGTCCCTGTTTTTAAAGGATTTGCCCAGATTTACTTGATACAGAAACTCTTTTGAAACTACGTTGCTTGGTGATTTTAAATCGGCATCTTAGGCGACGTTTAAATGCGATTTGGACATTCCTTTACCTTCGAACGAAGACTGTCATAATGTAGTTTCGGTTGGGTATCTGCCTCATCCTTTCAAATGCAGCTGTGTGACCTCACTTTGTTATTGATTGCATCTAGGTATATCTTCTCTAGAAAGGCAAAGGGTTTTCTGTTTGAAAAAATATCAATACAACGATCCTCTAGACTTTTTTGGCACAAGTCTATGCTAGTTCGATGTAAAAGAGTTTTGATGTGATGACGGGAACATCGAGGTTAGTGGATCTTAATGGTGTAGTTTCCACAGCAGCATGGACATGGGTCCGGAGACAACATCAACTCAAATGTTGTTAAAAAAACAAGTGCCCTGTTGATGTGGCTTTTGAGAGGAAGTGTGGCAGCAATTTATTCTTAAGAAGCCCTCAACTACCTCAAGCTAAGCAAACTCTCGGTCATCTCATCCGCTCCGGAGAACAGTAATATTAAGTTTACAAAAGGTACTTACGTAAATGGGAACACTTTTGCTGCAGCTTCAATTAGACCATCAGAACCAGGGAGCGACAGCTGAGTGTCCGCAACTCAGATTCTATTTCTTTTTTGACAATTATCCAGCATCTAAGATAGTCAAACTTGACCAACCAACTAGCGATTCCAAGTAAACACCTACCAAAACTCTTTACCATGAATGTGATGATGATAAGCAGTTGAAGAGAGCTTGCTAGATATACTTGATATAGGTGGGCATTTTGGCATTTCAGAGTCCGTTTTGACTTTTATGGAACCGACCGCATTTTTGATGGACTAAGAAACCCTCGCATTTTTTACACTTAAAAACTTTTCAAACAGCCCTTGCTGGTGGTCGGTGCTTCAATCGATTATTAGAACCCTTGGTTTTAATATGGGTCGATGATGCCATCTTTTAGCCCTTAGACCAATGGGCTCTGTATAACTCAGCGATATGGTATTCTCGAAGACACAATAACTTTTGATGAGTGCAGAGAAGTTAGTTAGAGGTTAGACAACCACAGGCTTTTTTATAACAAGGCGAAGCTGTCTAAGAAACCTCTGTAGACCGCTATACTTTCATGGTAAAGGTAGTAGAAAAAGATACATCATCCACGGCAAGTGTGGTTGAGATTTCTCTATCTTCGTAAGCAAAGAAGCTACCCAGAGAAAAGTCCTGGCTCTTGCATGGCTGAGGTTTTCCCCATAACAAGTGTGATTCCGGTAAGCCCTACAAAACTCTGTGGTTTCTAGCCCTTTGTTCGACATCCAAAACTTGGGATTGTGACTCTGAAGCAGAAAACGGCGCAACAAACATGGTTCCGTAAGTGAAGTACATTAAATAGTGATACCTAGGTGGCAGTTAGTGAAACATGTGAAAAAAAAAACAAATTCCGTCACAAAATGCTCCTTCACGACGATGTGATTTGTCGTAGAAATCTTTTATTTCTGACCGATGACATTCACATTCGGGTGCTCCTAGAACTTTAAACGAAAAGCAAGTGTCAGGATTGGACAAATAAAATACAGTTTCTTGATTGTAGCAGTTCAAGTGGCCAGTGGGGCCAGTGCGAGTGCGGTGTCTATCGTAACTTGGGTATTTGTATAGAGTAGTCATGTCGAGTTTGACGTTTAGTTAAAAATCGTGGGTGGAGTTTCCATATCTGTGAACGAGCTCAAGGAACTTACAAACTAAGCAAAAACAAACTCCGTTACGTGCTCCCCTTTTAGGAATGACTTGCTTCGACTCCTTCTGAAAAATTAAAAAACTAAAAAAATATCTTAAGGCTCAGAGCTCTTGTCAAGTTAAAGTCTGGCATTTTAAGGTTCTCCCTATTTTATCTTATACTATTCTTGAGGCATTCTTTGGAACTATTTTCAGTTCTGTATAAAAAAATGTCAAACTCAAATATTCAATAAAAGAAATATTCCCTCGAGTTTTTGCCATGTATTTAAGGCAGCAACCAACGATTAGCATTATGCTTCCTCCCACACTCGTGAAACTCTTGTTTGTTACCAATTCCATCTAGAACAAACCCTGCATGCGACCGCCTTTATCCTAATTGAATCCAACTAAATCCGGCATGTAATAAGGGATTTACTCATACTAAGCCCTACCGCAAAAGCAGACCAAGGTCAAAGGCGGACTCGCCAAAGAGGATTACATTATGTAAAGTAAACATTCGTTGTGCAAAGTCTTTTCTTAGGCCTCCACCAGAGCGGTTTACATTTCTCAAATCTTACTTATCCCTCAGCTCGTTTTGTTTCACCGACCGACAGTGTAGACATCTATCATTCTTGTGTTCGAACAGTGGTGCGGACTGACTTGAGGTTGCGGCATGCTGGTTGTTCTTCGGTAATCCCGACTTTATTTACGAAGGCGTGTAATCCGATTTTGTCCAAATTGCGGTCAACAGAATCGGTCCTCATTGGCAAGAACAATATGAAATTTGCATCCGGCTCTGTATTTCCGATCTGTCTGTATTTGCGCAAGCATTTGCTTCATTATTCCACTAATCCTGGAGTTCTCTCAACAATCTTCCATAACAATCAATCAATCTTCTTTAATTAGTTACGTCGAAGCAATATATCTTATCTAAAGAAGATATACAGCCGATGACTTGTACGCCCATTCAAATACGCACCGAATTACCATAACGCCAATCATATACAAACGTCAATTAGGTTGCGATATCCCGTCTTGAGCCCGATGAGTAACAGGCATCATCAAGATATGGAAACGAGAGGAATACACAATGCGATCGTCATCATCGTGACCTCGCGCATCGCTTCCATTCGGTATACGCAATTATGATGGATACCTACGTACCTGCGTCCAGCTTAAGTCCCCTTTAGTCAAATGGGGAGCGCCGTGCTCCTGGCTGATGGGAAGCCAGGCATACATTACATACCATCGCGAGATGGTTTTATGATGGCTTCTGATGACATTTTCCGGTTTGGATATAGGTAAATGAGACATCATCGTCGTCGACCGGCCGGGATCGACACAGACTACCGCGACCGATGGCGACGGATGAGAGGCGCTTTTATCCCACTTAATCCAGCGTCTCCCGGCATTTCTTGTTGTTGCTGCTGATTGATTCTATTCGTGGTGCTTCCTTGGCAACCGTCATCATTGTCGTCGTCGTCGCAATGTCCCCCGTAGTAGTAGTTTGCCGCCCGATTATGTCTTCATTTAATGTCATGTTATTTATGAATGTGACTCAATTTATTTCGCGAGGATTCGGCGGGGTACCCGCCAACGATATTCATTTAAAATATGAATGGATGTATACATACAATATACATGCATGACAACGCCACAGGTTGGCACTAGAGGTCTCGGGTGGCGCGCAGTAGGGTGTCCCGCAAAAGCTACTTCCAACATTTGCATTGATCGGGTGGATGTGTACGGAGTACGGGACTGTCGTTGGGTAAAAATACTTTTTAGAGATAATTGGGGAGTTCATGTACGGAATCGGTGGATTTATGCATCCGTGGATTGGGAGTAAGTCGACGTCTTCTCGCATTTCCATTCCTCCGAAGATGCACACAAACGACTATACAGATGCAGAGCGATAAATTTGCGAACGTTTAAGATTTGTTCGGGTTGAGAGGGTCTTTTTAGTTGCGGCGGTCCAACTTCAGAGCGAGCTCTGTTAGAGTGCGGTATTAAGTCATTTTAATTGAATTGTCTGCAAACGGGGCTGCCATTTATTTATATAGGAAGAGGGCCCCATGGTGGATTCATAAACTCAAATTTTGACTTTAAATTATGTTAATGGCGGCAGCCTGACATTTTTGCCCTGTGGGAAAATTTCCACAACGACAGAATGTCTTAATTCGATGAAGATAATTGAAAGGAGAAAGTTGCGGACTTCAGCTTCGTTTGCAGTTTTATTGTATAATTTAATTATTATATCTTGTCCAATGACATTAAGGGATATGATTATAATTTTATTGCGCGCGTCGATATGTCGAGTTGGAATTGGAAGGGGAATGCGGGCTCCTCTGATTTATGGCGATCGATTAAGGGAGTCGATTTGTCTTTAGCAAGGTTAAGGTTTTCAATTAATTTTAAGATGAAGAGAATCCGGTGAAATGTTGACCGCTGCAGAAAAGTCGCAAGAACAAAGGCCAATGAGAAAAAAAAGTGACATTTCTCAAGCTATTCTACAACAGAATTTGCACACGACATTTAACAAACTATAATAGTGTTGATATAGGCAAATGCGTTACATTTCAAAGGTTTTCATAGTTGGAAATCACAGCATTTGAAGAATGTTCGATGCGCCGAAATAGCAAACAATTTTACCGGGCTCTCGAAAAAAGTGCCAAATTGCAACTTTGGTTGCACAGCGGTCACGCTGCCCGGATGGGAACTCCAAATGAACAAAAATTGCTTTTCCTTTGTGCCATTTCTCCTAAACGTCTGATAAATATCGCGCAGCATGTCCTGATATTGAACAAAGTGGTACCCTAAGAATAGAAACTCTCACTTTAAATGATTAGGCATGTATTTCCAAAAGCACATAAGAAAATTACATGTTCCACAAAAGGCGGAACACTGTTTTGATTTTTTTTTACTTCTTTTGCGAGGCGTAGAATGACATAAGTGCCATCTGCCTAAGTTAATACACTTTTGATAAATATGTTGGATTGAAGTTTTTTTTTATTTCGTCACATGTGCGAGTACCTAATGTTCCTGTACGAACCTTGCGCCAACTATTTATGTAATTTTTTATAAAATTGTATCTTGAGAAACATGATGGTATCGCAAAAAACAATGGCTTCCACCACAAACACAACGTGCGACTTGTTGTTCTGCAATTTCATTCAGAAACCGCAAAAATCTTCATTGATGAGCAAAAACCACCTAAAACCCATTAAAAGTCAGGGTCCCGTCTAATAACTATAATCGAATGGTCCAATTTTTTAATGGCATACACTAAAGTTCTCCACCCACAGGATCCTTTCATTCAAAAAGTATTAATCAAATAACGTGCTTCTGCAGAAGATGTTGCAGGCAAAAAAAAAACTAGCAAAAAACACTTAAGTCGGGCACACGAGCATAGCACGTACAACTCCTGCCGCGTGGGTCTTCTTTTTGTGAACATAATTGCAGAGCGACGTCTCTCGAATGACCTGTGTCCTGGCAGTTCCATTAATTTTCAGTAGTGCTGTATCACTTCTAAGTGATATGTTGCGGGGTCTTTCTAATATCTGCAGCAGCACATCACAATCTATCTTAAATTGGCCTAATTTATCCACCCACTTTTTTTCTACAGATATAGGTTAGGTATGTGTGTAGGATAATTTCGCATTTATTTTGGAACTCTGCAAAAGGTGCAATCATTGATCATTGAGTGTATAGTTTATGGATGTCCTTAAAGAAACACCATGCCGCCGACACAAGTATCATTAGTTAGGTATAGGCTTGGCTTTTGGTCGCGCATCAGAGTCTGCAATTTTGTTTATAATGGTTTTATAAAGAAATTTTAAATTGATGCAGGATGCGCAGTGTCTGAGTGAATGCTCATTGAGTTTTTGGATTAAGGCACGAGTCGGCTGGATGTTGAAGTGGGTATAGCTATATTTTGCACTAGGTTTATATTTTTGAAGGTTTAAATATGTTAATAGTTATAATTTGGTTATGAGGTTGTTAATAACACTTTTTCTTTAAATTGCTATACATTGCACTTTTTGTTATCTGTCCTTACTCTTTTGGGACTTATAACACTAGTCAAAATCCCAAATCGAATTTGCACGATTTTTTAGTTTCATTTTCTAAAACTCTCAAAAACTAGAGTTTTGTAAGTTTCTTTTATAAGTGTCGGGGACTTATGTACCTGCGCCATTTCCGAATAAGGAAGTGGAAAAATCACAGTTTAAAAATATAGACACGCACTATAGTTCTTGTTTCTTGTTGGCTTGTAATAGAAAATCAAGGCATTTATTATTTGAAAATATTTACACATGTCCCGTACCGAAATTCGGTCAAGTTTTGAAATCAGTTATTTTTTTTCTATAACTCGAAAAACTGCAAACACAAAACTCGGCTTGATTGTGTAAAGGAAACGCGTACCAAAGGCTCAAAAAGTCTCAGTGTCAGTCACCTTCTATTCCCGTTTACCTTGATACATAGAAGGAAGCCACTATAAGAAGAAAAACTGCAAACGTCCTTTATCAAAGCCTAAAGAGAAGCTCCAATGATTGAGATGCTAACAAAAGTTAAAAAAAAAAAACTGAAAACGCCAAGTAATGAACCTTTTTCATTTCTTAATATGACCCTTTATATGACCGAATGGGATATTACCTACTTCAAAGATGGAGATCATAGCCAAACCTTAGACATTCAGTTTCCCCGTAGCTCTCTGACGTAGACCTATCTCACAGAACTCCTTCTTGTAGAAACATTGAAACACAAACCGCGCTAAGTCAGATCCGCTGAGATTTACACGCTCAAAAATTGGCTCTAATCGACTGCGGTTTTTACACGGTTTAAAAAAATAAAAGTAGCTAATTTGGGAAAAAAGCTGTTAAAAACTATCGAGTTAAAACGTCAATTGCATACTGTTAAAAAAAACACACTTTATCGGTTGATTTTGAACTGAGTTTCCTTAAACAAGTTGACTTGATTATTTTTAATCCAGTAACTCTGTAGGATCCATTTTAACAGTACCATACTTAGCAGTTATTAACCGAAAGTTTGCTGATTTGAAATAGGTGATTTTTCTGTTTGTAGATTCAAGTTGCTCACGAACTTTTCGGTGAAATACCGGTCGACTTGGAACAGTCTTTCGATCCGTCCTTGGGTGTTTCTTCTGAAGGGCGATTCTAAAACAATTTTTATCAATGTAGCATTCTTGTTACGATTTCTAAAAATACCTACGGTCTAAAATCATTACGAAATTATTGTCAGCGTACCTACATGCTCTGCACATTGTAAAGGCAGGTCGGTTAGAGGTTGTCTTGAATTACGAATGTAAGGGACAAAACTGTATATACCCAATCCAATTCAAAAGCTTTCACAGTATATAACGAACACCAGGAGAGTTCTCTTATTCTTAATGCATCATCCTCTTCATCTTTGACATAAGGACATCGAAACTTCTTTAGTTTTCAAAATTATGTAGATATGCTGTTGAAAGAGAAACTGTTCTTTGGCAGTTTTAATTTCAACCGCAGTCCTATAAATTTTCCGGAATCAAAATACCTACAAAATAAAGTTAAAAAAAATGGTTAAAACTAAGGCCCCTTTGTATTAAAAAAAAAAAAATATACACAGAAAGTCCCCCACATACGGAAGGGATGCGTTCCAAAAAATACCGCGTGTAAGCCAAATTGCATGTGCTGAGACCGCGTAAATTGATCGTTCATACGACGATGGTTTCCAGCGGACTGTCATTTTCTGGAGGCATCTAATTATATTGCGGTCAAAATTACCTTTAATACACACGTCCAAATATCCAAGGGCTAAGGTATTATTCGATTTAATTTTAGGTATCTGCAGCTATTAATAAATACTTTACTACAAGTACCTCGTTATGTACCTGCTTAGCCGATGAATTCATTTGCCATTCAAACGCTGCTACCAGTATTTAAGAGACCGTCCCAAAGCAAAGTGCACCCAAAATCAAAGTCTGTCTGCAGCTAATATGACAGCTTATCGTACTGCCATTCGAACATTTACGGCAAATAAATTACCACATCAAAACACTCGAAGCACCCACAAACGGTCCTTGGCCCTCCTAAGCACAATTAAAGATCACCACCAGATGAGAGCTCCTACAATGTTTCAAAAGTAATTATAATTTGAATACGCGTATTCAAAATGAAGACATCACCGCGTCAATTAAATAACATATTCGTGCCTGCCGCTGTCTGGGGCCCATACACACACACACACACAAACACAAGTATTTTACTCGAAAAGTCGTAACTTTTCTTCGAGGGCAATCTATATACATATAGCCACTCCAATCACAATCAAATAACAATCAAAATCGCAATCAAATTAAATTTCTGCAAAACGAATGTTTACCTACAAGCAATTGGAACATCCCACCATTCCGATCAATGCATAAAGTTCGTAACATCAACATTTTCCCGGTAAACGACCAATTAAAATATGTATTAAGTGACTTAATCCTTGCGGCAGAACATTGTCTCAAAAGCACGATCGACTCGGTTTTATATGTGCGCGATCTTTATTGCGTACACGATCAGTGTTGGCCCCTGCCCCGAAAATGCGCGCGTACTGTCGACAATATCGCCGGCAATTAAGAGTTTTCGATGCGAGAGAGATTTTTATTGCGGTGCAATAAAACGCAACCGATCCTGGTGATGACTGTTTGCATTTTGCGCCGTTTCTCATGGGCGGGCAGTGCCGACGGAATGCATCATAAAATGGATCGTTCATGGTAAATGCGGTCGTTGTGCGTTTTCGTCAAAGTAATCGCACACGTCCTGCTGTCTGATTTTATCTCGATAATTGCAGGTCGACTATAATCCATATGAGTAGGAGTAGTGCCATTGATATTGTTTTAGGAAGAACACCTCGAAAATTATGCAAACACGACAGACAATTTGAATATCCCTTTGCGGCTCAAATACACCAGCATCCATGGGGAGATCTACTTCCAAGTATCAGCGCGGCGAAGCGCAAAAGGATCGGTGAACAAGATCGGCAGCATAATCCGAATTCGATGTAAGACGTTCTAATCTCTGCAGGAGCCGGGCGGGTGGATTTTCGTTTTCCGTCGGTGAGATCAAGGATGTAATTCATCTGTGTAATTGCTCTGCAAGGCGTGATGTTCTTACGTCGTGTTTGATGTGAGATCAATGATCGCGGTGGTTGTGTAAGCAGGGTCGAACAATAGGCTAAGTCCCAAGATGAACGCCGCAATGTTTATGCGTAAACATAACTTCCTTATTGTTTTGGATGTATTTGAATAGGCGAATCAGGTGTAGGACTGTTCTAGGGATTCCTAGCAAGTAACAGGCAAATGGGAAGTGATCTTGTGGGACAAGAATCAATAAGAGATTTTGATTTTTTCTGGAAAGTTCAAACCGCGCTATAGTTGGCGTATCTATTGTGAGTTCTTGGTAGTGACCGCCCTGGTTTTTTGATGTCATACTCTTGTGAGAATTGCAAGACTATACAGTTCTGCGAATCTCATCTCATATACCTACTCAAAGTATGCTCAAGATCAGATGGTAAGTGAGGGAGTTTTTTTTGATTGCCCTAATGTCAGTGCCGCCTTCTCCTAATTTTATACTTTTCGAAACCGACAATTTATAATGAACTTTCCACAATGAACACTAACACGCCTTGCGTTTTTGTTTTCGAAAACAAATGGTCTATTGTTTGTTTCAAATATTATCCTCTCAAGTGTCTTTGTCGTAGATGTTTGCGATTCTACCAATGTGACAATTGGACACACGGAAGACAATAGTCTCTTGTTGACTTTAACAGCGATTGAGGTGAGCAAGGAACTTCTTTGTCGGTATATCCGTTTTATGGTATACCCCAGTAATTGTTTACGAATGTGTTTAGATGTCACCGGCATCGTGCGCTTAGGCACATATTCGTGCGAAGTTATAATTCTCACTGCGGTTTCGCATTGTTTTTGTCCTAGATCGAACAGCTCCTCCACGGCCACTTCATAACCATAAACAAGCTCATCTATGAGGCGACTGAGTTTATATTTAAAAATAGACTTCGAAGTGGGCGCAGGCGTTTATCTAAAGCGATCTTATTGCTTTATGCCTTGGAAGCCATGACATCCTTTGGGTATTCCCAAGTTGAGATTGGGCAGTTTCCTTATTAACTTACAATCGGTGGCGGACGTTTGACAGCTAGAAGTTGTTACTTTAAGCATCTCACATGCAATACTCGAGAGGTGGTCCCTCTTATTATTTTCCTCCAGGGATAAGCACTATACAAACGATAAACAGCAATCATTTAAGCTTAGTTTTTCTTCATGGGCCGAACCTAGCTGTTGCATGGTTGGCCTGGTGATTCCTAAAAAAGAACATAACTCCAGGAGAAGAAATCGAAACAAACTTGGGATGGACACACTCCTTTGGTGAAGCAATAGAAACATCAAGGGAAATAAAATATCTTAGTGACATCCTAGACGAAAAAAATCTACATGGAGCTATCACTTGCAAGTTTAAAGTAATAGGTCAGCCAGAAGGGCGAACCAACTAAGCAAGACTATCTATAAGGAGCCAGGCCATCATCGTAATTACGGTCTTGTTTAATATTTGCTTCGCTCTATGAGAGAGAGTTTTAGTTCATGCCCGCAAGTAGAGTCCGACGTCCGTTTGAATGACTTACCCCTTTAGAACAGCATTGCCGTTTATGCTCTCTAGGGGGTCCAAATGGCCGGCTTTTTCAGTCTTAAAACCCTAGCCCCCACTTTTTTTTTAATTATGGCCCCTTTTTCAGTTTAAGCAAGTACCTACTATATTTAATGTGGACCCCCCGTTTTTTTTTAGCCTAGATCCCTTTTTATGCACCTTTTCGAAAATTAGCACGGTTAACACTGCTTCAGACCCTATCACAAGTGGTTTTAAATCTTGTCCCAAGTTGTGTATGTCGATTTGGAATTTCTGACAGAGTTCACTACACTGATTCGGTTGATTGTTGAGTTAAGAGACCCACAGAGTAGAACCTACACAGCATAGACTCTGGTAATTGACGTACTTCGGAGTATCACTTTCTTGCATACGGATCCATTCTCCGGTCATGTACTTTCATCCTTAGAGAATTCTTCAAATAAGTTACTGCGTACTCCTTACTAAGTCTGCTCGTCCTGTTGGTGATGCGCATCGTGGCTTAAATTTGTATAAAGCTATCCCCTACCTTGTGTTGGTTGAGTGGAATGAAATTTGCACTACAATCTCTGGAGGGACTAGTTGCCTTACAAGGGATTTTTTGCTGCATGTGACGATATTTTGGCGTCTGGCTTTTTTCGATAAGAAAAAAATCAGCTGGACGCAACATATTCTTCCATATGTTTGAGTTAAGGCTCACTCTTTACATACGATACTTCCTCTGTATATACTCCATGCACTTTCGAAGCCAGAAAAACGCGAGTATTTTTCAGCCTTCCTGCTTGAAATGCCTTACCCTATCAGTGGATCACATTCTTCTTAGTAGACTTTTTGAAAGAGGGCGGCACTATATGATGAGGGAATTGCTATATATAAATCCCATAAAATGTTTCTCTTGGTGGAGGAAAAATGATCCCATGACCTACTGTGCCAGTTGCAAAGGTTCCCACGCTCTAACTGGACATCTTTAAGCTGTCCATTGTTCATGTCCATCCATATTCCACAACCTTTTTCCAGTTCCCACAACTTTCTTGCGCGACAACACTAAAGCGACCAAAGCTTCATATACTCTCTAGGACACCGTCCAGTGTCCACCAAAGTCACACGAAGGTGCGTAATAATTAAACAATTGCAGATTGATTGAATAAATGTGCGCCATCCTGGGAAGAGGAATTTTATCAATTCCCTCAGCAATAAATCAATTCTTGGGGCGACTCCCGCGCTTCGGTTTCAATTAGATCGAAACAAATCGTAACGAATCGGTTATGTTAATAGAGAGAAAAATATTTGTTCCGTTTGAATAATGGATCCTCCGATCTAGGCACATTACAGAATCCAATGAGAGCAACAGTCAAAAAAAAAAACCAAACATCTTAGACCCTCAGGTGAACATTTTAATTGATTGAAAATATTCCATTTCTTGATCCACGCGCACCTTTGAGCCAAACAGATGCAACTTGCTTTCCCTATCCTCTGAATACGGAAACACTTTGTACGACGACAAGGAGAGGAGGATTTTTTTTTGTTGTGTTGTTGAATTTCGTATTTGTATGTAGTTTTGGGCAGATGTTAGCCTTGGTGTGGCTACGAAACAAAGGAGCGAGCCAGATCCTCTTCGAGGTTTTAGGTGCAACACCACACACTTAAGTAAAAATTCATTGAAATCCTTAAAAATTGTCCTTGGTATAGGGAGGGCAGCACAGTAAACAAAAAAAAAATGTATCTGTGGGTAGGGAGCATTGCTATTGGAACGTGGTCGGACTCGTCCTTTTTAATACCATGCACACCAATCACTCAACTCAAAGAGTGCAATACGCAACAACTCTGCATAGGTATTGTAGATACTCTATCTTCAAGGCTCAGGAATTGAGCGTGCGCTCGCGGTCTCCAACAAACCTGTGTGCGTGCGTGCAACCGAAAACACCTTGCATCGCCGGACCAATAAAATTCATCGCTGCTACCCTTGGATTCCGATGAAGACATGCAAACTACCGGAGGGTTGCTTAACGATTTCCTGAAATTATTCGCGTAAGGACATCCATGCGACATAGATCAGGAAATCCCTTTAGATCCGGTAAGTGCCAGTGCATGGATATGTAGGACATTATGCATAATTACTGCCCCCCACCCCTGTATGCGGTGGGGATACCCGTATAGAGTGTTCATTAATTTACAACTGTGCAGGTGCACTTGAAAGAGATTCTCGTGGTCACTCATTAAAATCAGCTGTGTATTCGGGTATCCCTTTGCAGTTGCTCCTGTTGCCTGTTGCCGCTATATTGATGATGATGTAGTTGGTGTGGAATCAACTTCGGTCAACATTCACATTGGGCATAATATCAACGATCGGTAGGTACATCGGAAGGAGAAGGAAAACTGTAAGACAGGCGATGGCACACTTTACCGTTGCCGTCGTCACAAGAGTGTCCGCCGCCGCCGACGACGACGACTACACAGAAAACGACAGCGTGTTGTAATGGCAGGTGTTTATTTAATTATTTTGTTTTCTTTTGGGGGGAAAATATGCACAAAAATTACTTAATGAAGATTTTTACGACCTCTCTGACCGTCGATACTTAGTTATAAATATCTTTGTCGCTTTACTCCAAAAAAGAAAAAAAGTTTAAGCACGCGGCGGCGGCATCAGCCGGCCGGTTACACCAGTCATCTGAAGCTATATTTGCTGAAGAGATCAATTAGCCAGATCAATAATTTATGCGACGATTTTAAGAAGTTCGTTTATACATATAGGTACCTCTTTTAATCTGCCTCGAAGCAGCTAAGGAAATTCGGCAATATTAACGCATGCCAACCGGTATATGTAAATGAAGGAAATTTGCACTTTATCGGTAAGAGGTCAGACTTTGTAGCCGTGAGGATTCGGTTTAGCATTGACACTCTGACCATGAAAAGTGTTGTATGTATACTCGGCTTTCGGATAAAGTCTTTTATAACTACAATGTAAGGGAGTTGTTTTCCGAGCTTTAAAGGATGCCAGTCGTGCTGGGATGAATGAACTAAAAACAAACAAAAGGATGATAGTCGAAATCTAATTGACGAAAATTCAAGCTGCCAGTATTTGATTGCTTAAAGATCCTAAGAGTGCCTATGAGCGAAATATTACAACAATTCCTGCATAAATGAGTGGAAGGGTTTCTTTTTTTTTTTGACACTCTGCTCGTAAATATAGCATCCAAATTGAGTGCGATTCGCAGCTCGTTCAAGACCTATGTATTCTAGGTTATAATATAGGTTAGGTTAGAGGGGCAGTTTGCTTTATATGCAATTTCACCCAGAAGCCATTGAAGTCAATTGTGATTATATATTTAGAACATTGTAGGACATGTGACTAACAAAACCATTCGGATCTGTTGATGAATCTTCTTATAGATCTAATAGAGGTATCGTGGCTATATCATCCAAGTCGTCGAAGAATCGTGCCCCAAACAAGAGTAGCGGTGTTCTTGGAGGGCTGGGCAGTGATGCAGGAGATGTTCCACAGATTCTATTTCCTCCTCGTCTTTACAACTTCTGCAGAAGTCATTTGTAAATACGCCCACCCTTTTAGCCATGTTTTAAATGATGCAATGTTCAGTTATTATCCCGCCGATCTTTCAGATTTGTTTATATTAATAGATGTTGGGATTTTTGATATTTTAGTGTCAATTGTGGGCCACAAGCTGCGAGTAATAGTGCCACCCTAAGTGTTGTTCCATCGTTCTTTTGCCAAACTTATTGTGGCACTTATTAAGAGCATTGAAGCTCTTAGATGCCTTGAAAGTTGGTAGTACTGCGGTCTGTCCAGATTATCAGCTGCCCTTCTACGCCAACATACAACATGTCCAGGAACCCACTTACACAGTTTAGTAGTATTGAGTGATGGTATGTATTCTAGCTTTGGATTGTGTTATTACACATGAACGCCGTGTATATGAGGCAATGAACAAACAAAATGTGTGTTTATGCAAAGTTTCCTCTTTTGGAACCTCAGCACTAAGATGATGCCGAAACAGAATCAAAATATCGATGACTATTCAGTATTTTTGTCTGTCAAACATCTCAGCGAACGAGCTCCAATATATTTTCAAGTGCAAATAACACCCTTGGATGGACAGATCCCTTAGTTGGACTGACTTTAGTAAGAAAGCTGTTATAATTCTGATTTCATACAACTATGATGTTGCCCGAAGTTGTGTACATTCTTTTGACAGAAAGCGGACAAGTATTTGAGACAAATTATTTTTTCCATTTCCCCAAGACGGACAGAAAAATCTCCAATGCTTGAAAACTTCACTATTGACGTTTTTGTTTATTTGCAAAGACATATGAATAATTTTCGTAGCTTGATGCAAAATTTGATTACCCAACGATGGATTTACTAATTCATTAGTTAAATAAATGTGGGTTACCGATAAAAATGTTTGAATTGTTGTGACCAATCATCAATAGCAAGAAGTCTGTTTTTACTTTTCATCCTGTCATCATGTGATGCGAGACCTTATCCCTACACATTAAGAGCACCTGTTTAGCTGTATAGCTAACGCATTCGCAACGCGTTTCCGTAAAAGAAAAAAAAGACGGAAGTGAACCTTTAAGTGCCATAAAGATATTTCTCCTTGTTGACGTATCTAAGATATAAACTCCTCCAATGAGGTTCAAGACAATCTAACGATTAACAAGCGATCACGCGTAAATATACTACATGATCTTGACGCAGGTGATTGACAGTATGATGAATGAAGATCGATTGTGAGACCTGGTTCGGTTTTGGGCTGCTGTAAGCCGCAACGAATTTAAATAGTTCGGTTAAATCTGCTGCTAGTCGACGCTTAGAGGGATACACCCCTCCGATTAAGAAACTCAATGAAAATGTTGATGCACGTGAGACGAATCGCTTCCTACCCGCAAACGAAAAAGAGAGTAAAAGCGAAAGCATCAAAGCGATCAAAGCGACCACTGAATTCGTGTGTCCTCCAAAGGGAATAATGATTCTGCTTACCAAATAGGGAGGATAAAATTAATGACTCATTGCAATCAAAGACAGGCTTAACGTTTACTCATTGTAAATAATATTCCATTCAAATGCGGCGATGACCGACTTCTGCGACACAAAGCAAGTTAAATATCCAAACCGCTCATGCGTGATCACGAAAACTACCATTGACCTCTGCCAATTCTCCGTTTTCCGCTTGCAAATCGCACACTGAAAGGACTGTCATTTACATTCGAAAGGATTATTGATGATTCCAGTGCGGCACATCACATACCGCATATTCGTATACTCAACCACAATAGTCGGATAGAAAATCGATGACAGGTATAGGTAATCGGATTAGGTGCGTGCGTTTGATATGCCGACGCGGTGCTACTGCACTTAAAAATAAATACTGACAATTGGGACATAAGCGAGAAGTCCTTGAGGAGTACCTATATGCAACTTGCACGGAAACCTCAACGAAAAACGGACCAAAACTTAACTCGGAATGAAATCGCCGTCAGATATTTATCTCTTGTCAATTAATCTTGATTGTGTGTAATGTTTTTGATTTTTATCGCCTCCATCGACACGGATCGAGTTCAGCGCCCATTTCGTGTTTGTGCTCTCTTGCGAAGTGACACTGTGCGTACGAGTGACCGCTGTCGCAGCGAAAAGGGCCCGCATGCTGCACAGCATAGCTCAGTTGCAGCAGCTTGGGAAGGGAATCGAAAATTAAGCAAAACAACGCGCCCAACACAAGGATAAAGATTTATTTTATCATTGCGATCATTATCATTACAAATTGCTTTATCAGATTGTAAGCGACATCTTATTTTCAAGTATGCAATTTAGGTCTTACAGGATAGAAGATTGTGATTTATGGCACCTCATCGGGCGACATAACACATTCCTGTGGATTTATTTTCTGCTCCAGTTCTCGTGGTACAACTGGAATTGTTTGTGTGCCTCAGCAGTGTTTCGGTTTTCACAAGATTAATGAATGAAAGTGGTTTACATTTCGAATAGTGTGTCCACTGTCCACATTTCCATAAGCCAATTAGTCGTAATAGATGTACTTACATGCATTGAAATATGGATTGCTTTGGATGGCATCGGGATGTAGTTGTGCAAACGGTGCACTCTGGCTGGTGCTAACTTGAACGGAAATTTTACCTGGTGGAAATTTGATGAACAATTCAAAGTTGCTTGCTTACATAAGTTGTGGTGGCGCTTACAGTTTGGCGTGGACCACAGCCTCAACCAAGAAGCCAGCTCCGTCGAGGATAGATGCCTCTATAGTAACATACTCCTATGGATGATGCTTACTTACTTACTTAAGGTGGCGCTACAGTCCGGGGTGGACCTGGGCCTCAACCAATACGCCTCTCCAGTTAGCGCGATCTTTTGCTAACTGCCTCCAGTTGCGCACTCCAAGTTGGTTGAGGTCCCCTTCCACTTGTGCGCGCCACCTAAGGCGAGGTCTTCCTCTACTGCGTTGTCCCTCCGGGTTGGAATCGAAGACTCTTCGGGCCGGAGCGTTGGTGTCCATTCGCTCTACATGTCCTAGCCATCTTAGACGACAGATGCGTATTTTTCTGACCAGGTCGGTGTCGTTGTACAGCTCGTAGAGTTCGCTGTTAAATCTTCTCCTCCAAAGCCCGTCAACGCAAACGGGACCAAAAATCACTCGAAGAATCTTGCGTTCGAAACGGTCAAGAAGATCTTCATCCGCCTTTGTTAGTTTCCATGCTTCTGCGCCATAGAGCAGGACTGGGATTATGAGGGTCTTATATAGAATCGACTTAGTGTTTCTTGACAAGGCCTTACTAGTCAATTGCCGTCTTAGACCAAAGAAACAGCGATTGGCAAGTGTAATTCTTCGTTTGATTTCTGCTGTGGTGTCATTATCAGAGTTTATAGCGGAGCCGAGGTAGACAAAGTCCCTAACTACCTCAAAATTATAGCTGTCTATCGTGACGTTCTGTCCGATTCGTCGATGTTGTGCGTCCCTTCTTGTTGACAGCATATATTTTGTCTTGCCCTCATTCACCACTAAGCCCATTCTTGCCGCTTCCGTACTAATACTTGCAAACGCGCCAGTGACAGCTCGCTGTGTTCTGCCAATAATGTCAATATCGTCCGCGTATGCAAGCAGTTGCACAGACTTATGGAAAATTGTGCCTCTGGTGTTGGCTTGTGAGTTGCGCACAATCAATCAGATCGTTGACGAATGGTTTAAGGCGTTCACACAGTATAGCAGATATGATCTTATACGCAGTGTTAAGGAGACTGATGCCTCTATAGTTGGCGCAGTTTAGAGGGTCTCCTTTCTTGTGGATCGGGCAAACGATGCTGAGGTTCCATTCATCAGGCATACTTTCTTCTGAAAAAATCTTGGAAACGAGTTGGTGTATGCTCTCCACCAAGCCAACTCCCGCTGCCTTAAAAAGCTCGGCAGTTAAGCCGTCCGGTCCAGCAGCCTTGTTGGACTTTAGCTTAGATATTGCTATCCTTACTTCACTTTGGTCAGGTGGACGGAAGTCTTGGCTGTTATCGTCCAGGTTGAATGGTTCATTCTGCCTGACAGCGGAATTTGTGTCGTCTTCGCCGTTTAACAGTCTGCAGAAATGGTTTTTCCATATCCCCAGCACCGACTGTGATTCTACTACAAGGTTTCCTTCTTCGTCTCTACAGGCTTCTGTTCGGGTTTTGTTGCCCTGACACGTTCTTTTTACCTTTTGGTAAAACTTCCGAACATTATTCCTGGAGTAGCACCTCTCTATATCCTCGATCGCGCGCTTCTCATGCTCTCTCTTCTTTCTCCGGAGAAGCCGGTGTTCTTCCCTCCTTTTTTGCTCGTAGAGCTGACGAGCTTTTCTCGTCCTTCTGTGCAGCGCCGCTTCGTAGGCACGTTGTTTTGCTGCATGCGCTTGCCGGCATTCTTCATCAAACCAGGGGTTTCGAGGGGGTGGACTGGTGAAACCGAGCACATCAGTTGCGGCATTTTTGATGGCTTCTTGGCATCGGCGCCACTGGTCTTCGGCACTTGATGCTGGCAGCGTAGGACTTCTCGAGAGGTTTAGGGATACGCGATCGGCAAAGGCTCTGGCAGTTTGTTGCGTTTGTAGCCGTCCAACGTTAAATCTCCTCACAGTATTATCTCGTTGTTTTGGCGTTTGGGATATCCGCATCCGTACCTTGGCTACAACCAGGTAGTGGTCCGAGTCAATGTTGGCCCCTCGGAAAGTTCGGACATCTAGAATACTGGAGGAGTGCCTTACGTCGATCGCAACATGATCAATTTGGTTGACGGTTTGATGATCTGGTGACCGCCATGTTCCTTTATGTATATCGAGGTGAGGAAACCGTGAGCTAGCTATGGTAACATTACGTCCCGCAGCAAAATCAATCAGCCTTAGTCCGTTTTCAGACGTGGTGTCATGTAGGCTGTATTTTCCGATTGTGCTACCAAAGAGGTCCTCCTTTCCTATTTTGGCGTTAAAATCACCTAAGACGATCTTAACGTCATATTTAGGACATTGCTCATATGTTTTGTCGAGGAGCTCGTAGAAACAATCTTTGGTAGCATCGTCTTTATCTTCTGTGGGGGCGTGAGCGCATATTAGGCTGATGTTGGCGAATTTAGCCTTGATGCGAATAGTTGTAAGGCGTTCACTCACGTGTCGAAAGCTCAAGACTTCTTGCCTAAGTCTGCCGCTTACAACAAATCCGCATCCGAATAAACGCTGCTTTTGTTCCCTGTAGCAATCACCATAGTAGATGTCACAGTTTTTCATCTTCCTTTTGCCCGGCCCATCCCACCGCACTTCCTGGATGGCGGTGATATCTGCTTTGTAGCAGTCTAGGGCCTCCGCTAGTTGTTCGGCTGCACGCGGTCTGTTCAGGGTTCGAACATTCCATGTGCAGATCCGAACGTCATTGTCCTTATTTCGTTTGTCCGGGTCGTCAACAGTAAATCCATCCTTATCCGAGGCTATTGGTCGCTTCGTAACCGATGCTTTTTTCCGCGGTAGGGTTGTTAGCCCCACGCACAACCCCCAACCTGGAGGACCAGGCCCTTTCTGCGACCCCTTGGACAAAAGGAGCCGGAATACTCCGGAGTCAGTAACCCGCTGCGGGGATGTGAGAGCTGCCGTTGACCCATTAAGGGCTCTTCCGCCACCATCTCTATTTCAACACCCTGACTAGTGTTGAAAATCCTCAATGACCTCAGCTCCAAATACGTCAGAGTAGCCCATTGAGGTATCTGTCATGTCGACTGTTGACGCCACCGTTGATTCAGCCATGTGAATTCATCCGCCGTACGTCCTCTTTCTGAGGGGCTCATGTTAGACTTCTGAGACTCGAGCAGACAGTCAATCCGACAGAGCATTATAGTGTTGCTATTTTCTTCGTGTTCAACACTCGCGCTTATAAGTTTAGCAAGTCAAGTCCTGGTGGACATAGACCAGTACCCGGTGGTGACCACGGGGAGGTAAAATAAGCACAATTGGTGAGTGTGAGATATTTAGTTGCGACACTGGACATCGCCAAGTTGATGCCAATCAGATGCCCATCCCTATTCACACAACATCCAACCACCCCTATGGATGATGCTATTTCTCCAAAAACTTTTAGTCCTCGTCAGTTTCGTATCTTCTCTTCCTGTTTGTGTACAGACTTTGGGGCGAAAGTACTTTGTGTGTTGCATTTTAAGTGTCGTACATTTCTTGTCGATGAATAAGTAACATGATGGTAGATCCCCTTCTTCAGATTTAAGGTCTCGATAAGCTCGTTATAAACCTTAGTCAGCAGAAGTCTTATACAGACGGAGCAATTTGGGAGATCTGCAAGGGCTAGACATGGCTCGGTAGAGTACGTTTTTAGGTGGCGAATTCGATAAAAAGGTGGTCGATTTTGAATTGACCCTTCTGGATTTTGTTGGGTGAGTAATCCAAACACATACACTTCCACAATCCACATTGACGCATCTTCAGTCCACAACCATATGGCTGACTTTTTATATATTTTTTTATTTTTCCTTTTCGGTTTTTTTTTTTTTTGACTTAATAAAGTGCGCCAACCGTTCTTCTAAACGTTCTTAAGTACAATCGTAAATTAGCTCTGAAGTTTATAGTTTTGAACGCCCATCCACTCTTAAAAATAAGAACGGGCCTACTGTTGTATCAACACAGGTTGTTGGAAGTTTATTCCGAACAAAAACACCCACCTTATCTCACAGTAACAATATTAATTTTTCCCACTCTCCGGAGAGCGGAAATGTTTCAATAACTAAACAATATTTCCAACTTCGCAGAGCAAAAAAAAGAAGAATGCTCATGGTCCACCTTCAGATGAATGGGATTCTACAAGCCACTCGACCACAAAAACTTGGTCGCACGCTCTACACTTATAATATGCGACAATAGTTCAATTAAATTTTTTTTTACTTAAATACGCACTTGCAACAAGAAGGAAACATTCCACGCGAACATTTCGAACGATGCTACTACTAATTATCAGCATTTCTACAAACGTCCTTGCGGTGTGTCTTCCTCTCCGTCCACATGCCCAACTGCAAATTATTGGTACTTAAGCTGTCGACAGCTAATTTGTTGTCGTTATATAAAATCTAAATTGATACAGTATAAATATCGAACGGCATCGACTATGTTCGGAAAGGCGGTGATCCTTTTATTTTAGCCGCGCGCTACTTTCGATATGACAACGGTTAATTGATTGTAATTACTAAAGCGGTCTCGGTTGGCACCGTCTTACCGACCGACCGACGACACTTTTGATTGAGGAAAATTGCAACCTTTAAAGAAAATACCAGCAGCGTGCCACCACACGATTCGAAATCCTGCTCCTCCTCCTAGTCATAGCTGCGCAGAAGAGTCGCTCGACTAATCGACTGGTGGTGCGGTGTTTGCTGCTGCCTGGTGATTCAGTGCGATTGTGGGCCTTTTTAAATAGCGAACTTGGTAATGGGCTCATTGCCATTGTGAAGATCAGAGGACCGCCACGCGATGTGGTAAATTTGCTCCGCTATTTTGATCGAAGAAATTACACCGAGAGCGACTTGCAAATTCTCATACTTTCGGTTAATGATTGTCACCTTCGGATTAATTCGTGCAATCGGTTGCCGATTACATTATATACGTGGAAAAAAAATAAGCTTCACTTTACAAATTACTCAGGCGAGTGCTTGAAATTGCTCGGCTATTATAGGCACAATCACTTTTCGGTCATCGCTTTTGGAGCGGTTACCGTAAAGTTAAACGAGTGAAAATTTAAATTGAAATTTCGGGGTACGGTCTCAAGGTTCAAGTTCAATTGCGGCACTGAAAACGATGGTGTAATGTTTTTAAATGATTTCTTTGTGGCCGTTTGCGGTTTAAGAAAGTCCAAGGACACATTTTCTTCGGTGGGGTTCAGTTTCATATTTATGAAATTTGCAGATTTACAAAACCGAACTGGAAGTTAACACAAACCTATAGCCGATCGAGGCGGATGTCGAGTTGGAACGAGTCCCATAGAACTTTTAAACTTTTATACTTTTAACTTTCCCATCGGTTTTTTACTTACATTTATTTATTTATTTTATTTTTTAGATGTATACCCATCAAGTTGATGACAATCGGTGGATCAAACCAAATCTAGTATCGCACCTTAAGCAGTCATTTGCTTTTCAGCAGACTGTGTTGTAACTTTTACTTTCGAACCTAGCAAACGATTCAGTGGCAAGAAACCATAGTACATCCGTGTGCATAACTGTCATGAAAGAGATTCTCAATTAGCCGTTTGGGCTCGGCATAGAACTGCAGATCCAACCATTCGTCCAAAAATGAAAAACTCACACAAAACGAATGGTTGTGAGAAGCTTGGCGTAGGGTAACCCACGGATCTGTTGCGCTAACTATTTATTTATTTTTATCATAATTGTCGTACTTGACTTGACTTGACTTGACTTGTAATCTTGAACTACTGAGAATATGCAGCAGAAAGTCACATCTACAATACACCAAAGCAGTGAAGATCAGAACTCGCGGCGCCCCATAGCACCTGATAAAAGATATCGGGCGCAGTCAGTATTTACCCACCAAACGTCTGCTCATCATTTACAATGCTTCATCTCAAAAGTTGCATTGTCAAAGCCCCTCTATATGTCAAATAAAATGTCCATATCGCGTATTCTTTATGCTGTCAAGAGGGCGTTTAATTTAAGCAAAAAGATTTACACTGAATTTCCACGCCGGTTTGCAGGTTGCAGCTCATAAAGAGCCGGAGTGTCCTCAGAGCAAAACTGTGCACATTAGTCACAGACATACTTATAAGTTTGGGACTTTTAACTTTCGAATAGTCATCTTTTGAAACCACTCGAATTCGAAGACTTTCGTCAGATCTGGTAGCAACTGCTTTATAAATTCTGTCCAAGCGAAGCTTTTCTAAAATATTAAGTAACATCATAAACCGGGCTTAAGTGTTACTTTGTTAAGAACTATAACAAACCCACTGATTTCACTTTCACCTAGTCTTGCCCTTTTTCACAAAAATCTTTCCAGAAACACTTTTGGCCTTCCATATCGTTTTGAGTTTAAGAGGAACTTTGGGTCTAGTTCTTCTCTAAAGCTTAAGTTTCTCGCTAATGACAAAGTCAGGCGAAGAACATTATTTTTGCTTCCACCAGACTACTGTAAGCATAGCAGTCGCTTGTATAAGAACACCATTTCCCAAGAACCAGCTGTTCAAAAACAGCCACAGAATTGTCCACTGAGAGGTATGTCGATACAATTCGACAATCCCTTGGTTTTCATACAGTACCTTGCGTGGTACCCCGAAAAAGATGCAATTGGTCACGTTTTTCGACGCGCTTTTGGGCACGTTTTTGACCGCTTTTTTGAAATCATTTTTAAATACAGTTTTGGACATATTTTCAGTAGGGTTTTTGTTTTTTTTTAAACATTTTAGTTCGAATTTTTTAATAGATTTTTCTGTGAGAGTGACTATCAGCAATACCGCACTCAAGGACAACAGACCAAAAAGTCTGTCGTCAGTCATAGTAGCTGCCTTATTCAAGTTTGCATCAGGAATACGACTACACACGCATCTGATCTGTGGCCACAGCCAACATACTTTCGGTATTGGAAGTATCATTTCAGCATTAGATGGATACTTTAACCGGAGGCCCGCAGATGGGAATTATAAGTTATGTCTGTGTCAATCTAACACCCGGCATCAGCGTATTTAAGGAGCTCGGGTGCAATACGTCGTAAGTGTGGTGAAAGATAATGGGACTCGTAGAATAAGTTACCTGATGATCTATTAAGTCGCCGCGTCGATCAGGGGTTAGTAAAACTTAAATATATTTGTGGGCATATTGTTCCAGAATCCATTAGGACTGCATGTCAAAGATCAACCACTTAAGTTCGCTTCTTGGGCCCATAGCTTAGGTAAAATATTTCTGAAGCGGTCCAGTTGCATTTATCTGCATCTCCCATAATTTCAAAAGCCATCTCAGTTCAGTAGCATGACGTCCCTTTTACCTGTCCAAATAGTCCCAGAATATACAGGCCAACATTCAACACCAAACATCGCTGACATGATAAACGGAAGTGAATGAATCAATCACCACCAACCGACATCGCAAGTGAAATAACATAATCGTGCAGCGTACATACGTGTGTGTATGTATAGTGTGCATCTCAGCCGCACTGCGCGATACAACTTGATTGACTTATCAAAAGGATTTTATTACGTGCGAGAGTCCCGCGCTTCCGATGGTGATTTATGATGTGCACGTCCAACGTCCCGGTGAAGTGCTTTATGTCAAGTCGGACAGCATGAATCTGAAATTCAAAGGAACCTTTCATCTTTTACAAGACTCGTCAATCTCATTCAAGTCACAACATTGACCCCAATTTGAATAAAGTTCGACTCCTGGATTCTATCTGTGCCCTTGTTTTCTTTGAATTTACACTTGGCCGGGGATTACAACAGCCCCAGCCCCAGCCCCATTCCGAAGAAGTGGCGGAGAACTTCTCAATGGAATGGACGCACGATGAGATTGCAGCTTAGGAACATCAACATCAACGACCGGCCGGCCGGCGCGGCGGCGTCAGCCAGTTCCCATGTATGGACATGGAAATACGACCACTCCATGCACACGCGAGTACGACTGCGAGCGCGACTGCACTTGACTTCATTTCGATTTGATGCACACCGAATGACCGAATGCGGCAGTCTGAATTTTATTGACAGAACAATAAAAATCGATTTTCGAACGAACAAGATCTCACATCGCTTCTCAGATGCATGCCGAATTTGGGTGAGTTCCAGTTGAAGCGGACGGGTTTTATAGATTCATTCAGTTGGTGAGTGGAGCCGGGGCTAAGGTATCAAATGGACACATGAATGGATTCGTCGCGGTGTTGGATTTAACACTCACATGTTGCACCGTCGCAGTCGCACGTTGCTCGGAATTGAGATGTCCTTAAGAAGATGCACTATCGCTGAGTTGATGCAATGAATTTTTTTTTTTCTTGCGGCGGTGTGTGTTTAAAAATACATTTATTGTTATTTATGCGATTCGGATATTTGACAACAATGGATGAGTGTTGTGCGAGGTGGAGGATAAGGATATGTTTCGTCTTGTTCTCTGGCTGCGAGAAAGTAGTTTCTTATTGAGATGAATTCATTGACAGTGATGGTTGTTTGCATGCAGAATGAGATGGATTCACTCAATAGCACGTTGTAGTGTAGGGATATTATATGAGCGATCAAATGGATAATGGACGCTTTTGGAAAGTGATTTGATAGATAAATGCTGCTGTCAGATAGTTTAATAGAATTTTGGAATTTCGAAGATGAGCTTGAAACCGACTGCAGAATTTTAAAACTACGATTTTCCAACTCAATTTAAAAAAGGTCACAAGATACGGGTAGCAGTCCCCTTTTATTCTTTGTGGTGTAGTGGGAAATATTTTATTAGCTATTGTTTCTCGATTTGGGATCGATTTTCAGATACGTTTAACCGTTTTTGGTTAGATTTCGAACTCGATTTTTGACGCATTTTTGAAGAAGTTTTGAAAGATCACGTCTAATTTTTTTTGGGCGCGATTTTGGACACAATTTTGGAGACGTTTTAGAACGAGTTTCTGACTCGTTTTTAGACAGTAGATTTAGTCGCATTTTGGACGACTTTTGACTCGTTTTTGCCGAAATTTTTGACTATGTTTTTCGGCAGGATTTTGGAGCGACTTTGCGCATTTTGTAGATTTTGGACACGATTTTGAACACAATTTTGGGTAGGGATTTTAATCACATTTTGACACCTTTTCTCGACGAGTTTCTGAACTAATTTTTTACTCTTTTTTGGTGGAATTTTTAACCACATTTTTTAGCAGGACTTTGGACGCTTAGTTTGATATATTTTAAGCGTTTCTGTGCACGTCACTGAGCGCGTTTTGTTAGACGTTTTCGACACGATTTTGGACATTGTTTCTAATCACATTTTGATACCTTTTTCGATCAGTTTCTGAACGGATTTTTGACGCGTTCTTGCTCTGTTTTGAATGAAATTTTATTGGGCACATTTTCCGTCTCGTTTTTGACGGGTATTCGTTTTTAATGCAGATTTGCCCACCAAAGCACATTATTTTTAAAGAGTTGTGATGTGAAGCTTTTATTGATAACTAAACCAGAAACAGTCTATTCCAACTGTGCTAAAGTTTCTAAGTTCTCCTTTTGGCGGCTCCCAGCTCCTTTATGATGGTCTGCCGACCTCTAAATTCAGACAACGATGAGAGTCGGCCCACTTCCTCATATTGAAGATTTTTTCTGCAATTAAATCTAACACGTTTCTTTAGGATACATTCAAAACATTGGTCCCACTAGATCAGGGACGATCATTCACAGACTTATCCTGCACAAAATTTCCGTCGCTTTTGGTTTCTTTGGAGTTCGGAATTACTGCCAAACGAGCCATACAAACTAGGTCCAAAATGTTGGCTTGAGCAATCGAGTGAAGTACTTCACATATTATTATGTACATTTTAACACCATTTTATGTAACATTTGGACCCTGGCTTGAGTAGACTTCGGGTGGCCTACAATCTGTAAATCCATTCTTAAGCAATAAAACAAAAGAAAACATGCTCCCAAACCCTCATGAACACAAATTGAACTGTTAGATACGTCTGTACCATAAAGTGTCACAGAGAAGTGACACCATCTGACCAATGCTAAAAAGAATGTCCGACACATGTCCTCCGGTACGAACAAAAGCAATCCTTTCAAAAAGTCTCTTGATGTTCGGAGGATAAATACATAATCCCCATTGACGCAACATACCATTCATTAAACCGCAACCACATTAACGTAAGCCAAATGACATCACGTTCTCCTCGTTTACTCGAACATCAATCAAAACCAGTTACATTGTTTATACGAAAACTAACGGTAATAAATTATTAAATTAACAACACACTCACCGAACGCACGAATCAAATCTGTGCCACAAAAATTACATAAGTAAACTCTCCAATCTTACGGTTGCATTCGGGGATAAGAACTGCTGCCACACGCCTCCGTATATCTGACATCGTTCGTACGTCAGGTGTGAACAATTCTGCTTCGCATGCACCTGTAAACGTGTAACCGAAATTTCCACGCGACCATCGATCTGTATAAATCGTGTTTGCGAACACCCTCAAAAGGAGATGCACAATAAAAAAAAAAAAAACCAAACACGCTGATCAACTCTTACCGCAAAAGTACTGCGCACTTCAACATAAATTCACAAGAACCGCAAGCAAATACGAGACCGTCTTAACTGTGGCACACGCAGAAGAACAGAGGGCACATATCTTTAATGAAATATAAGAGGCTTACATTTAGGCAGGCAACCTCCTCCCCTGATGTCCAGATCGTCGGTCGGTGTCCAGGACAAGAAGGAATTCGCGTATCCGTGAAATTTTCATATCCAACCGAATTCAAGTGCGCATAAATTGCATTTTGGCACACATGAGGCTCCGTTTGAAGTGGCTGGTAATTTCGCTCACAAGGCTGCTAATTAGCTGCTGCTCCCCTACGCCCGGCGCGTTACCATACATCGCATAATATACAGTATCCAATTGCGAACCAGTACCGAAAGAGAGAGTATTATGCGACGACGACGCGTGTCATGTGATACATCGACAAGATATTATCGTCGCATCGCTTCTATATATAAATCGAGATACGGGCAACAGCAACAGGCCCCAGGAGCCGGCGGACGACGCACGACGAGAACGGCAGAACCCACTGAAGATGTCGGGCTTTTGCGGAGAGTTTAATTAAAATTGCCAGCCAGTCAGCCGGTCGGACAGTTTGGTGACGCGACGCTGCACAGTGTCAACTGGCGCGGGACCTAGTTTATAACAAAAATATTATTACACGGAATGCTGCGCGTCATGCAGTCACTTGGCCAATTAATAATGTCCCCGGGGTATCATTAATCGGGATTGTGCCATAACTCATGCCGGGGCCGGATCGGTGGCTTATTAACGCGCCGCTGCAATCTGTTGCAACTTTAACGCGCGCACAATGGCAAGGTTTTTGCTTTTCGGGTTCTGCAATTTGGTCTCGAACTAGATGGCGGTCATTCTACTAATTAATGTTGAACGGACATGGTTAATGGTCATTCGCATGGGAAACCGCGAAATGAGTTGGTGAAATTTTAATTATGCCGTGATTAATGGGACACTGAAAATGGGTGTAGCACTACAAAATAAAAACTAGTCCTGGCGAAAGAAACATTTATCAAGCTGACAACATATCGATGCAGTCGATCTTAATGGGCGAACGTCGAACAAAGTGTTGCGCTGGTTGTAATCCTTGATTGCGTATTTATTCCAAAATTTGATGTGGAGTGCGATTTTTATCATGACAGCAACGTCTGAAACGCCCAATTACCTACCTATATCGTTGGCCAAATATTGTAGTTGTAGGTACATACCTTGAAAGTTGGTGCTCGCGAATGCGACTTCTCAATTATTTAGGTGGATGTGTCCTTGTCCTTTGGAATGGTGGCACATGCACGGACAGTAAACGGAAGGTGGGTTTTATCTTTACTCTATGTTGGGCTTACCATATTTCTTATTACACTGTCAAACTTTTTTTTAGTGGGGAAGCTGCGCAAGCCAGAGGAAAGGCGATATAAACTCTCTTACTTCAAGTATAGACAGGGGTGCAGCAAAGTTCCATCATTGGGCCGTTATTGTTTGCCCTCCATGTGTATAAAAAGAATATTGGAATAACTATAAATTTGCAGACAATGTACCAGAAGGAGTTCAAAGTTCTTTTGAAGTTTGGAGCGTAACATTTAGAAACCATTCCTAACCATACCTAACTTTAAAGCCTTTCTTTACCCATCGCACAGTGTCCGTCTATGATGTTTGCTTGTCTGTTAATTATATCTTCGGTAGATAGATTTAAAAACGGGAGAGCCTTCCTGGGGCTCCGTCACTGCCTATTGTGCCTTCCCTGATAAGGTCATGAGCCATATTTTCACTCTGGAGACAGTGAGGAAGACGAGGATCTTCTCTGAAGTAATTTTACCAAGGTGAGCCGATGTGACGATTCCCTCGCCAAGGATGTTTTTCTCTAAGACGAAAGAGGACCGGAAATTCCATTAGTATTTGAAGAGGATTCGTCACGCTCTGGACAGAGTGTGCATCTGTGCATATTTTTTGGAAATTAGTGCAGTTCCGATCCGAGTGCATCAAAACCTAGATTCATTCTAGTGCAATGGTTAATAGAAAGGGATTCAGCCTGAAAGCTAAGGGTGACTGAAAAGTTCGCTTGGGTCGACTCTTCATAGATTCTAGATCCAGTCTCTGACTTTATCTTGGGACCGTTTGTATACCAAACGGCCTCAGAAGTCTAGCTTTGGATGTAGTTTAAGATGTCGCTTAGGGTCTACCAAAAAGTGTGTCAAAGTGTGCAATATAAAGTATTAGTTCACTTTAGAGGAAGAATAGTTTGTTCGGGACATCGATGAAGATGTGGGGTTCCAAACCTACCGAGAAGACACGAGCAAGCATCCATCTTATGTTTTTGACCATTCGTTAATGGACAATGGTTAACATCGACCTTCCTGGCAAAGAGTCTTTAAAACCTACCATTGAAGATAATTTTGAATCCACTAAAAGTCTGTGAGTTTAGGAATAATGGCGTTGGTGCATCTGGAGTATACTATGAAAAATGTTTTGCTTTTTTTTTATAAGGCGGTCTCAAGGTTTCTATTCTCGCTTAAAAACTGACTAACTAAAAGTCAGTGATTCAATAATAGCGGTCACTTGCTTAGCTATACGCTATTTTACACCTCTTGTAGCAGGTGATCACCTTAGTGTGTCTCAATTTCAAAGAATGAAACAAAAGAAAAGACTGTTATGATTGAAAATGTTGTTCTTTTAAGGGTATTCCTCATTACGTTCTTACCCTTTTTTCAAAATTCCTAAAACCTAAAAACAATTTTGTGTCGACCCCCTATTTATAGGCTTCTTTGGAACTTCTGTCAATCAAAATTAAATGACTGTAGGAGATCTTAAATTTAAGTTGGCATGCTGGTAGCCCTATTTATAGTGAACTTCGTATCATATTCAATCTCCTTTAAGCATTTTGGGAGTCAATAGCCTTTTAAGTTGCTTTCATCACTTTAAGGCGAACTCGCTAGGTCGGCACCATGATGAAGTAAAATCAGTCCACTTGCAGTACGAATGCTGTAAGCATTCATATTACCTATCTGCACTTTCATTTCCATAAACAGCACTCCTGTGCCTGGTGCCGCCAATTTGTAGATATCAAATTGCCGGCACTTTTTTCGATTCCATGCACCTTACAGCAGCTTTAGCGCGGTCCTATATACCGGGACGCAATTTGATTTATCGTGCTTAATAATTGCGTGGTAATCGAACCGAACCGTAGAAGTGTGTCACCGCTAATTATGGTCATTCCGGATCCTTATCACCGCATCACAGCAGCGGTACATGCGGCCACTGATGAAACGGCAGGGCGGGCAAGTAATGAAATTGGGGGGCACTTTTGCTGTCTGTGGCTCGCTGCAACAACGTCGTTCGTCCGTTTTTCCTGCAAACATTTACTTCTACGTCTCGAGGAGAGGACCCAAGAGCCTTGGTGAGGTGCATTACTTCGACTTAATTGACGCCTTTTGCATGTATGCACTGCATACACGCAGTAATCTTCCCGTTGGCCAGGTTTAAGAGGTTCTTCCCGCACTGTATCTTCTGCTTTATCAAAACATCGAGCGGTACTTATGTTAAGTCAGTTTGTAGCCTGTTATAATGAAAACATGGTAACTACACGGTACACGCTCTGGTGACTGACCCTTGGCCACCAAATTATCGATATAACTCATTACAACGCCCCATTAACACCTTAAGGTCAACACGAGTGTTTGCCGCAATCAAGTGTACAATAGAATTTACCGCGCGACCGGTGAACATGAAACAAGGATTTGCCCTCGTTGGTGATAAATTTATTGGTCGCCATTGTTGTAGGCGGCATAACTGATACGGTGGTATCAAGTGTTAAAAAGGACACCTTTCGCCGCATCTTTCTTCAGTGCGGATTTTTCTTCAAATGATGATCCTGCCTGCGGATTACTTTATTTCAGTGGAACAATAGGTGTATCAGTTGGTAGTCGTTATGAATGCGGTGTGAAAAGTGAAAGGCGGTTCGAAACGCGTGTAAATCTGCGCGCGGTCTTTTTGTTCCCTACACCTAATTGATTCCAGGTATTATCGATGTGATAATATTTTTATTGCTTTTTAATTTTTACTCTCGAATGGTGAATGGAGTTTCTAAGGGAAATTAAGTTGTACGAGCAGAGGATATGCTCGACCATTGTTAGAGGATTTTACAATTGCGGGAGAGTATTTTTGGGGAGAATTTATTACGCTCAGGCCTTTGGATAGTGTAACAGGTGAATTGGATACGCACATTCCTGGACCGGAGACATTTTCGTGGTTCACATTTCAAAATAATCGGCTTTACGTAACTAAAAAAAAATTCAACAATTGGGTCTTCTTTTTCTTTCTCTTTCGTCCTTACGGCGATACGGCAGCTCGTCAATTTTGAAGCTACAAGATATAAGGTAAGGCGTTGCCCAAGCAGTCAGCGACAAGTGACAGCGAGATAAAACTCTGAGCGACAAAAATACTTAAAACTCATGCGATTTTGTGGTTAATCGTTGAGCGACAAGTGACAAAGAATCAGTGAGACACAACTCTGAGCGACAAATAATACATAATACTCATGACATTTTGTGGTTAATCGTTAAGCGACAAGTGACATTTCTGAGCGACAGATCGATGAAGCTTTGCTTTCAGTTCTGTTCTCTTGTTATTTCAGTGTAGCTTCAAATTGTTGCTCTGTCGAGGGCCGTGCGGGTTTTCTAAACATGCTGTAAGGTTGCTGATTGATCTTGTTGCTGTTTCACGAGTCGTTTTTTGTGTTGCCATTCGGTTAGATAAATGTCAACTAAATCAAAAGTCCCGTCCCAGTTACATGGAAAAGCGAGAGTCGCTCTCTAAAGACCGACAGAAGTTTTTTAATATGCGCACATCTTACAGGAACTTCTATATTAAACAAAAAATAAAAATATAAGATAAGTAAACGTTTCCCAATCGAACCACGTTTTCATAAAAAAAGAAAAACCAATATTCAGTTAAAAAAGGAAACCTCCAGGGAGCAGCGGACATCAATCAAAAATGTGTTGATTGGGCAAACATTTTCACACCTTCGTGCGGCTGTGCCGACTGATTTGTGAGTGGAAGCTGTTTAGGTGTCGGCTCCTTTCCCTTTGATCACCCAATCCTTTTCTCCTGCCAAACTGCACAAATCCAATCATCGGTAGACAACTAAGTACATCGAAACAGCGGGACACGAGCTCAATTCCCGAAACATTTTCCGAACGCGATAACCAGACAGAGAAAGCATTCATTACAGCATTCACTTAACACTTCAGCACGTCAAAATTTCCATTATCCTTTGGCAATCACTGTCTATCGTGAAAGGATGCGTGACTTGGGCTGGCATCGAATTGTGTTGCGTGCGTGTAATCGCCGAAAGAAGGCCAATCATTGAAATGCTTAGACCGTTGAAGCGCCGCTTGTTAACACCTCGACTGGTGTAATAGACCCTTCATAAGAGGTTGCTAGACATTTGCAATTGAACGTGCGACGGTTTATTTTTCCCACGGATGCCAAGACCTTCATCTGAAAAATTAAATACCACTTGCACCGCGCGTATTTACATATCCCTAGGCGCGCATAAAGTCATGACTCGCCGACTGTACAATTGTCGAGTTACTGCTTTGATTTAATCACCACCAACCTGACTAATGTATAAGGACTTTAGAGGTCTTCCCGAAATGCAATTAAAGAATTTACCATCCTCCGGTGTCGCTTCGCCATCGCGCATCGGTCCGATGCTCGTAAAAGTGCTCACGCGGAGCTTTCAAAATCTTGCACCGTGGAGACGAAGAGTTCGCCAAGGATTTGCCCGTCGGGTTAATTGGCATGCGTGCGTGCGTGTGCGACTGCGAATGTGAGTAACTTTCAAAGTTAATGGCACTCCATCACTTTTCGGGGGTCTCGAAAATCAAAAGTGAATCAGTCTGTTGACTTGGTCACATTACAGGTTAATGCACAAATTAATCAGCGAAAAGAGTTCCCTGGGAGCGAACGCACCTATATACGGGGTGTGTGGACCAGTTTCAGCGGTGTGCTACCAGAGATACGTTTATATGGAACACCGAATGCACTGGCGGCATCCGCAATCTTTACGTTTTTTTTTTTGATTTTGCTGCACATTTTTACCTGCAGTGCAATTATACATTAAAATTGTTTTTCTTTTAGTTAATTTGGACATTAAATATGTAAGCAGAGAGTCAGCACGCCGCCGCCGGAGGATTAAGGACCCAGATCTGCCGAAGAAAGAGGCATTCGGCCGGATTAATGTGTATACGCTTCTGTTGTGTGGCTGAAATTAGCCCAGCTTGAAATTCCTTTCACAGCCGAGACGCGGTGGGGTTTTTGCTGCGAAATACAAATTGTGAGAAAAAAATATGTTGAATGCGGGCAATCAGGAGATATGCACAGTTTAAGTTTACGATGTTTATTACAGCAGCGATCTGGGCTTTCAGCGTGTACGGCTTAATGATAATGCGCGCTACTAGTTGGTTGATTTTTGCAAAAGTCACTGTTATATATTACGAGCAATTATGTTAACGATTTGTTTTGTTGCGGCGCGCATATGTACCAACTGATGGGGAGGCGCACTGGCAGGGCGACAGAGGATGGGCACTTTGTATTTACATTGAGCTCACGGTATCTTAAAGAGTTGGTATAGTGAGTGACGTGCTGTATGCCAGCGAGGAGGTGCGTTTCGTTGCACTTTCCTGGGAGGCTGTGTTATGCCTACTGCACTCGTCACCTACCATGCTACCGCAGGGCATTTTATTCACCCATATGTCACACTCGATTTCTGTTAGAAAGTTCATTGGTAGACACCCAAATTTGACCAACGAAATGTAATGTAACCAATCCCTGGGTACTTTTATCAGAGGCAAGTACGTAGGAGTTGTCCGCGGCCCTAGACCCATATTCAAATTTAAACATCTATCATAACGAGTGTATATAGAGCCAGCATAGCTATATGCAACAATTAGGGACTTTGAACTTTAGCCGAAATATTTTTTAAATGTATAGAGATATGGTACGTCTTGTCATCCTATGTTAAGCCAACAGCATGTGACTAAATCGGGTAGAGTTCAAAACAGAAGTCAAATAGAAGGGGTTAACGTGATTATATGAAGGAAGTCTACCCCTTGATCCACACATAAAAAAATTCGGCCGATCCATAAACCTTTATGGGCATAACAAAATCCCATTTTCACTGCCTCGTAATATTGTCGAGGACTTATTTAAAGTTGAATTAAGACCTCCAAGAACTTCATTGAAACAAACAACGCGTTCCAATAAAAAAAAAACACTTCTACTGAAACCTATTTTAGAGTGTCTATATACTGATTCCTTGCATAGATCCGTTAATACAAAATCTTACGGACAGATTCATAGTCAACGAAGACGTTCTACCATCGTTTCAAGCTAAATGAAATTGAAAAGCTAACATGTAGCTGTGAAAGCTGAGTACATTCTTTGGTGCGAAAAAATATCGTCGAGTAATTTTTCTACCGAAGTTTTGAACTTGCTTGATATACACTGCCCGACAACCGATTAGCGCCCCCTATGCTTCTTGTCTTTGGAGCTTAATATCAGCCAGTCAAACAAAACTTTTGAAATAATTTTTCTGCCAATGAAAGTTTATAACATTATACGAGAAAAGAAATTAAAGTTACGGTAGTAACTCAATTAATAACGTTTAAACAGAATTTTAAAGAATCTAATATGAAAAATCCACTTTTTTTTTCCGGACATTTGATTAGAACCCCCACAATAAAATGACGAATAACATAAGAAAATAGGCAGAGAATACCCCCAAATTAAGTTTTTATTTTAGTTTACTAAATTTATAACTTATTTATTTATGAATTAATAATGTGTTGTGCCACCACGGTTAACTATGACCTCGTACATCCTGTTGGGTAAGGAGTCATATAATTTCTTATATAATCGAGGGAAATAGTCTCCCAGACACTTTTTATTCCTTCAATGAGTTCCGCTTCAGTTGGATACTGCCTTCCAGACTCCTATACTTTGCGTGCCAACCATCCCCAAACATTTTCAATAATGTTAAGATCGGGCGAGTATGGCGGCCAGGTCAGTAAGGGCACGTTTTGGAGCTCAATCCAAGACATAACGAGGCGTTATCATGCTGTAACTTCCATTACAAGGGCCGAAGAATATCCTTGATTGCAGGGAAAGCCATTTTCAATACACCATTGCACGCTGTGGCATTCATACGACGAGTAGGAAATTGCAATTCAATGCTGCCATAGTACGTAATTGCTCCCCATACCATGACACCACCAGCACGGCTGTGCAGTCGATCTAAGGTATGCTCTTCCTTTCGAAGATCATGAAAGTAGTATGCATAGCCATTGGGACCCTCCAAATAAAATTTTTTTCTCGTCGGAAAATACTCTCTCTGCCACTCTTTTGTCCAGGACATATTCCATCTGCAGAAATCGAGGCGTTGCGTGTTTCGAAATTGGTTGAGAGGTGTTTTTTTTTTAATTTTTAGACTTTTTAAATGTTCAGCATTAGAAATAACTCTTTGCACAGTCCGGACGCATGCTTTTACACCGTTTTTTTCTTTAATTTTGGCTGCAGAGTCGTGCGAATTGGACGCGTGCCTCAAAATAGTTCGCTTGTCAGCTGCTGTAATCACAGATGATGGCCGTCTTTTCATATTCTTTCCATAGTTATGCTCATTACGTTAGAATGAGGAAATAACTTTACGGCTGCGGTTAATTTTTTTGCAAATTTAATGGATTGATTGGCCAAACTCACTATAAGCCTTTATTTTGGCTCTTTCGGACTCATTTAACGATTCTGCTTTTCCCATATTTAATAAATTTAATTGAAAATTATTCAAATTTAACTAATAATAACTTTAATAAGAAAATTTCGACTACTTACACACAAAAATTAATAGTTAAGCGTAGAGGCGCTAATCGGCTGTCGCAAGGAAAACGCATTAATTTTTGTTACATTTGACAAAAAAAAGCAAAACAAAATAACGGTTGATTTCAAGGACTCAAGTATTTTTTCAGAGTGAAAGTAAATGGAAGAGAATGAAAAAAAAGAAGATTGAGCATGGTACATATTCCAAGTTCCGAGTTATTTGCATTTACACTGAAAGATTAGAGAGGGCGCTAATCGGTTGTCGGGCAGTGTATGTGACAAGACTCACTTTAGAGGTATTAAAAAACCTTCCCAACTATGAAAAGGGTTATATGATATGATATCTTTTCATTCGGATATTTATGTGGACAGACAGAGTTCGAAATATCTTTCTTTACAGACTGTTTGAGGAGTAGAAGCAGGCATCGTATTAACAGAAGATTACACATTCAAATCCTTCCACCTCTATTTACCATTCATCCAGTATCTTCCACCAATAATGTCCATAAGTTCGCGAAAACTGCACTCTGTCTAGCAGCAGCTGTTTAAGACGACTTCCTTCTGTGTTCCCGGCAATAGGAATCTGTGCCTCATTCCGTTTCTTGTGTGTCCAATTTTCAATTTTCAACATTTTCTGCGCCCCCATCGAAGCTGTTAAGATCAACAATTTAAACTAAACATAATAAGATTTAGCATATCCACTCATTTTCCCACGCCCAATATTCCCTTTCCCAGGCAAACATCCTGCCCAAATAGCACTTCATCATCGACCCTTTTCTATTGGAATTCTCGAAACATAAATATTTCACAGATGTGGGAGAGAATTGATTTCATAGATCAGATCAGACAAAGGAGGGCAAACCGCATTCCGCATTGATTCCCTTCGATTCGGAGGCATTTATCGGTGAAAGGGGTGAGAATTCAAATTAATCGTTTGTTTCACCCCTCTGGCCAAATCCAAATGTATGCCGTGCCGTCGATAATCCTCAGCTTATTGTGCATAAGCAAATGCATGGTTTTATAACCTCTCACGTAGGCATTTATGTAGAGCAAACTAACCTGTTTTGAAATTATACTGGGACAGGATGAGATTATCTATAGACACACTATTTATGTGACAAGAGATTTGTTTGCATTTGAATATGAAAAGATTTATCAACAAGTTAATAAAATTAAAGGTTGCTTAGTTTATCCTTTAGTGTACCGAGTAAATATTGAGACCCAAGAGACGGACCATAGGCCCCCCCCCCCCCCCCCCCCCATTTAAAGTCAGATTTAAACTGTTATCAAGTTTACTTCACATTAACAAATGAAATTTGCAAAGTTTATTTTTAGTCATATTCATAAAAAAAAATATGAACAAATTTTTCAAGTTTTGTAATGAAAGTTGTTTATAACTTTTTGTTAGAAATATAAAGAGTTCTTAAAACGCAAGATTTCAATAATTCTATTGACAACTTAAAGAAAAAAAAATTTTAATCTGCCGCCTTAAGTGCGCTCAGTGTTGGCAACCGTAAAAGAATGAATACGATTTGACTTGACAACTGATAAAAGCTATCAAAAAGTAGAAAGTTTATTTCAAAAACTAAAAGTGACTGTAAAAAAGAACTAAAAGGATGTAAATTTGACACCTTCAAGTATAACTATTTGACAATCGGAAACTACGTACACAGACTAACAAAATATGCTTGCCTCCGACTATAGGAGTGTGCTTGAATGTGCCTCGTTCTCATCTTTTTAGTTTTTTTTAGTTAGTCGGGTTTTTTTTTTAATTAACTTTTTTATTTCTATCTGAATCTAATCTTAATTTTGACACCTCACCCATCGAAATCGGTCAAGCCGCTTAGGCTACAGGAGCTTACGTCGAAACAAATGTATGCGCGAATCACATCAACCCCCTCTGTGTCCAGACTGGTTAAAAATGGACCACTGACTACGTAAAAGAACAACTTGTGTTCTTTGTTGAACAATATTTGAAAAATAAAGAAAGTTTGGTTGCACAGTTCGATTAAAAGAGCAGTTTGCGAAGCACGTCTTTTTAGAGATGGCCAGAAAACTGAATGATTCTGTTGTTATTTTAAATACTGTTAAAAACGGCCAGTGGCGATTACTCTAACTTTTCAGCTTCTACAATCTCAATTTCGTAATGCTTCCTTTCTGAACTCTGCACTTCATTACAAACTTTTTGGCAATTTTTTGACAAAACTATATAAAATCTGTCCTCTTAACCAAGCTTCCTTTTTCTGGTATAAAATCTGACAGCTTGTCGGTACCAACGTCTATGTGATAGTGTATTTTTAGCATTGTGACGTATCTGCACAGGGTAAGAGCAAAAGCAAAGCACTTGCGGCGGAGTCTTTAATACAAATCAACGTTATGAATAAGGTTTTTCTTTTGTCCATGCCTCGTGTTACGTAAGCAAAAAGATCATGAACAAATTGATGCCGAATGTCGCAGTCTTTTATTTACATCATTGACGCGACGGTGGCATCCTCTCTATTGGTCGTTCACTATTTCCCTTTATTGAACCCAAAGTTGCACTAGCCGCCCGTTGCAGACTTCGCTGATTTTGTATTTTCTGTTTGCTCCATGAAATGAGTGCTTGTACTGTACAGGTACAGTACGAAAAGAGCATTTTTCCCATGACAATAAGCGACTAGCCCGACTGTGCTCAATAAAATCTCTAAATAATTTCCACATGGAATGAATATTTTTCCGAAATAAAATCGCATCGATGTCATAATCTGGCATAGCAATCACTTCCAGGAAATCCGATGCATCTTCCCTCTCAGCCGTTTTGGGTTCATTGTTCTCACAAACTGCTGCAACTGCGCGATTGCGACCAATGTTTGCAAACAAACCAAGATGCAGACAAAACGACAAAGACCCACACCACACAAGACACAACTATACACAATGAGAGCAAACCCTTTCGCATAAAATTGACTTCTTTATCGATGTTCCTTCCGCTGCATCCGCAGCAAACAAATATTCATGCGCTGAATATCTCTTGCCAGCCGCAAAATTTGAATTACAATCGATACGATATCTGCGAAGGGTTTCGATTCTCTAACTAAATCAAAAATATTTTTTTCCCCCTTGTTGCTGTTCGTCTTGCTTTTGGTAATTTACAGTTGAGAACAAGCATCGCAGGCCACATCTCTATCTGCCTTCGGTATTCTGGTGCTCCTTATAATATGCGTTTGCGCGTTCACCTCCAGCGCATTTGTCACCGCCATCAGGTTATTCCAATCAACTGGTGGACCAATTTCCTTCACATTCAGGGTATCACGAACAAAGAGCCTTTAATCATGCCGCGCTAAATCAAACCAGCAGCCTTTTGATTTGCATATGGCCCCGCATAAGCAGGAAGCTATGTTGTAGTTGCAGTGGGGCTACTTGTTGTGCGCGACAGATTGGTATCAATTGGTGTAATCGAAGTAGCAGTGCCATAGAATGGCATCGCATCAGAGTCGGACCATGGGAAGTCGTAAAGCGTCCGTGTGCTATTGAAGGGGAGAGAAATTACCTACTCCATTGGATAATAATCGATTGGTCATTGAGGGAGACAGAAAATTGCTGGCAAATACTTTGAATTCAGATTCAGGATGTGTAGCTGCAGATATGTCTTCCTGAAACTCTTTTCACACAGCAGTTGCAAATTGTACGAGGTTAAACTTAACGAGGTGTTGTTATTGTAACTCTGGTGGGGATTTTCGAGTTTATGATGCTATATTGTTGGTCTCACCGATGGTATATGGACATTTTGTACAGCCCATCAGGCGGGCTATTGAAATCAAATTACAGGTAGATAGAACAGAGATCATTGTGGACCTATGTAGGCTATGGGTTCATGCTCTCGAATGTCCATATATCCCCAAAAATCTGTTGAAAGTGCAACACCATAAAGTGCTTCCAAGTGTGTTCTGTTCCTCTAGTGGCAGAAACTCGGGCAGCTACAGCGGAAGTGGGGTTGGATGGTTTTTTTCTTAAGGTTACCCGTCAGAGTCTTTACCGACTTCGACAGCGATGCGATCTTTCAAACGGTAGGAGGTTGTTGGTCCGACTTGTTTTATACTCTGGCAAAAGCTTTCGCGATATTTTTTGACTTTTATGCGAACTGGGCACTCATTCCGTATAATTCATCAGACGATTATCGTCGAAATGATAGACCTCCAAAATCAGCAACTAAGTGCCAAAATTACGAGTTTAAAAGACCGTAATCCAATTTATTTTTCACAAATGTAATTGTGAAAATACTAAAACAAATTCGGGCAAAATATAACTTCTAATGGTCATCAAAGTTATAAAAACGATATCGTCCCGGCGATTATTGTTATACGGAATCTGCCCTCTGCTCCCCACTAGCTGGAGACCCATTTCTGGGCAGTTCGTCAGCCACATCATTGTCGGTCTTGGCACTATTTGTTAAAGAAATAATAGTTCTAAGAAGCGGTACCCAGAACGAATTCTGATTTACAAACATGTGTCTCGCTTAGTATCTGGTGCTGCAAAGCTACTTTTAGTTACAGTTTGCAGTTATTTTTAGAACCATTAGGAACCATCGTGCGTGGGGTAAACTCTGTGCAAAAGTCAAAAACCTTTAAGTCCCCAACACATTGCTTGTAAAAACTTTGGACAATTCCGCGCTAGATGTATTTTGAACCATATTTGATAATAGCTATACACAGGCTTGTATTTTTCCCAAGGTGCTTGAGAAGAGCACACAAACGACATATTCCATAGAACCAGAGCCATCAAACGATCCTTCCCAGAAAGGCATCCTTTTGGTTGGCACCGACCAGCAAATGCAACAGAGATCGATTAATCATTCGCCAGCGGCAGACAAAGGGACTTCCACTCAAACGCACAGCTAGTAACAAAAAGAAATCTCGAGTGTCCTTTCCACAATAGTCCTAATGAATTTCCACTTGGGATATACAAGAACGTGTACAATTACTAGCACAAACATAACCACTCTGACATCATTAACGAGACATATTCAAATCCTTTAGGGATTTGACAGCCAATCACGCTCGACACCATTGTCATATATGGCTATCAACAACTGTCACTTAAAAACGTCAGTTTAAAACCAATCAAGCAATTTTTGGAAGCTTGATAGTTGCTACAAACTCAAGAGAATTTACAAAACTAACCAATTTGAAGATATTGCAAAATCGGCTTTCTTTTCTTTTGCATTCAGAAGTCGGAGACATTTAAAACTCGCCAAAGACAATGGCAGACAGGATGGCAGACAAAGGCCAAGTCTATTCATGGAAAAAATTATACCAAATAATGACCTTAGTCCCTTTGCACATTCAAATGCAATCAACAATTCACGCCCTTTCATTGCAGAGAGAAAGCATGACAGCGGACAATGTCCTTTGACACCGAATAGCAAAAGCCGAAACGAATGTGTCATAGGTATGGTAAAACAACAGCCGGATAGTCTTCGGCACATACTACATTTTTTGTTTTGTCCGGCGACAATTGGGTTGACCGAAGAATGGAAGCGTAAAACCGATAATGCAACTTTGTGGCGCATGCTGAGTGCTACAATATTTACAAATCTCTAACATTGTGTGACATTGTTTGCCAAAAAGGATTTCACCTCTATACCAACAGAGAAAGCAGCAGATGTCCTGTCGTATATCGGCGCATTTTCCGATAGATATTTCGCACCTTAAGAAGCCGTAATTTTAAACAGAATTTAATTGTGAATAGCTACTGAAGGTATAGGCGAAAGGAGGCGCATTTTTCATTTGCCAGCAGGCTGCACCGACAATTTTCCTCCTCAAATCCGTAGCACATCAGAATAGGTAGGTATACCTACAGACGTCAATTAAACACCTTTTCCAAATTCAACCCGGAAGATAACTCGAATTGTGGTCAACAGAGATTATCTGGCGCGTGTGGTTCGATTATTGGTACCTATCCATTTCTTAATATAACCAGTTTTGACATTCTACCCCCCTTCGTCAACACAGTAGTGACGGATGGTGGCGCGTGGTTCTTAACCACAGAATTTCACTTCGCGTAATGAATTACGCAGCTTACTGATAAATTCGTATGGGCACGTGCATCTCGTCACAATAATTGCAATGTAACATGTACCTACACCAACTTATCTGCATCTGTAACTCAATCCGCATGAGCCCAAATAAAACGAGAAGCATGAAATTTGTATTCAAAGGGTGCAATTACGTTTGTAGCCAGGATCAGATAAGGTTGTCTCAATGAGTTTTATACATTTACATGAGTTCACTTCACAAGTGTAAGCGAAACCTGTAGCATGAGTGCGGGCAGTTGCAGGGCAGCCGTGAAGTTCTTTGTTCTGTTACGGTTGACTGGATTTGATTAATTTGAATCGGTAAGTCTGTTAAGGAAATGTTATGAATTAAGTGAGTTTAAGTAGATGTTTTGAATGCAGCACCCTGAAATGACATGGCGAGTGATGAATCAGCGGATGTGTCCGAAAAGTTTGTTCAGTTCCAAAGGGGGTTAGGCCACGCCAATGTAAAAGCCACCATCTTCAATGGCGACGATTAGAAGTGAGTCGAACTTTGCGTATAGTAAGAAGAAGATATTGCTTAAAATCAAACAGAGCTTGCATGACTTGAAAACTCTGCACAAAACTTTGATATCATTTCAGAAGAACCTCAGAAAAGAGCGGGAATCCACCTCGGGAGATCCACCTTTCATATATTGCCCATGTTTCATAAAAATCGTTTTTGTAGTGTTTGCTTATCTGCGAAGAGTGCAGTGTATTTTGCGTTTATTTTATTGTTTCTATACCCGGGCGTTTAATAGCTCGGTACCATTTACAGCAAATCGAAACGTCTTTATTCAAATATACCAAAATAGGACATACTAAAATCCAAAGGCATTCGTATAAATCTCTCGCCGGAAGCCAATGTACTTGGGTATCATATTCAACTCCAAATTAAACTGGAAGCGAAATAAGGGGATAGAATGAAGAAAGGACTAAACGCTTTTCACACGTGCTAAGAATCATCCGCGAAGAAGTGGGGTATAGAACACTGCGATTGTAAGAACAATTCGGATCCCCAATGACTCGGTGGTTAACACTAAATCCTACCTCAAAAAATTTAACAAAGTACAGAGGATTGCTTGTATGTACCTATAACGGGTTCACTAAAATCTACACCACAACTAGGCCTTGATGCGCTGTAGCGGCTGCAACCCATCGAGCTTTATACGAAGAACGTTGCAGCCGAAGGTGGTCTCAGACTAAGATCCACCAAAATTTGGAAGCCCGAATCGTTCGGTCACTCGCGCATAATTGCCACCTTTGATCAGAGCGGACTTATGCCACTCATGGACTAAAAACCAAAGTATGGCTTCGACAAGAAATTTAAAGTCAGTATAGCGGAGAGGCAGGACCGGCTCACCCCAAGTACTGACATAAAAGGTATACACATCTTAATAAACAAAGATAGAGAATGGAACTGCAGAGATCTGAGCGATTAGGAAACCGCTTAAACTGCCTTAGCGAGGGAACTTGATAATCTGCAAGTAAGTGCCTTTCGGCACTAAGAGTGTTACACCATCACTCAATACTGCTATGCTGAGTTCTTGCAATTATGTTTAGAAGGGAACGAGGCCAGATAAGGGATAAACTGGCCAGATGTGGCTCTGAAATGGATATATGTACTATTAGTTGACCGACAAGTACCTACTACAAGCTTTTAATGTAGCTAAGAGCTACGCAACCTGACAGTGCATCACCTCTTTTAAATCATTTTTTTAATCTCAGGGTGAAAATGTTTGCCTGATTGAGCGATTTATTGTTCCCAAGGTTTTTTTTTTCCAAATACCCATGTGTAATCCACAGTTAAAAATTTGACCGCCTTTTCGGCACCACTTAGTTAAACAAATCAGTGCAGGTCCGCATCCGCACATAGGTAGATAACACCGTGCCTAATAAAACAAACCACAAGCCTTTCGCAAGATAGGAATCACCAACATTTCGTTCGACGCGTGGTCAACGCCCAATTATCTGGTTCCCCTATTAAACAAGCATTTAACGCTACAGTCCGTTCAATGTTAAAGGGTGTTTTGTTTATTTCTTCACTGATTTCGTTGAACAGATAAATGTTGAGAAGTTGTTAGAGGGGCGCAACAAAGTCCTGCTTTAAGTCCTGTGTGAAATAATAGCAAAACAATAATTTCACAGCATGCGGATTAATTAGAGATGCCTTAAATATTAATAGCCGACAAAACGACATTAAAATTGATCCTTAACTGTAAAGGACTTTGCCGGGAATTTCTTTTCGAAGAACTGGCAATACACCCAACCTAACTACCTGATGTGTGTCCGCCGATACTGGGACAGATATGATGGAATTCAATGTAGTTGTTCGCCGACTTTACGACCGCAATCATAATTCTGGATAGCCTTTCTCCGTAAGAGGTCCTTTAAATGACACTAATGCTTATTTCTCATTTTAAAAGGACGCGATTTGAAAAGGGTTTCAATTGAGAGAAAGTGAAATCGCCGACCCACCTTCGACGCGATCGATAATTTATTTCTCTATTTGGGTATGCGTAGGGGTGCCTATCGTGCGCGTAATCTTCGGGTCTTTTCAGTTAATTTCTCTGCAGGCCATCACTATCGCAATAAAGCAATAAATTTTCAATGCGAAGGCCGTTTTATTTGACACAACTCCTTGGACACAGAGTTAATCCGATTAAGAGGTCTAGGTCCAGCGAATATGGGAAAGGTTCAATATTTTCTCTAAATATTTCAGTTAAGATATGCAGGCCCGTCAATTCAAACGTGGTTACATATGCACTTCTGTTTTGCCAACTTAAACAACGGTATCTCTTATGAAAGTTCCTCCACGGGTACGTCCATCTTGACCATCGAAAAATATGATTTCCGGCTCCAATATTCCAGCCGACGATCGCTGTAGTCCTCGGACAACCAGAACGAGAGGAAATACAAAAAAAAATCACATAAATACGTACATCCATCGAACATGGTGCAAAGCCAAACACGATGTGTGTGAAGAAAATGCCAACCAACAAACCGTGTGTCGTTCAATTGATTGTAATGTATGCGACTTTTTGCGATTCCATCTTTATGATTTATTAAGGAAATCACTAGGGAAATGTATTCAACGAGCACATGACATGACCATCACCATGCAGACAGGCGGAAAGAATGCGCAATAAGGATAGCAGTACCATATAGCTTTCCAATGAACTATAACATGGTTGACGCCCGCACCTTTGAAGATAAAATCAAGTGCGCAACACAAAGACACTTTGACTTTGACAGTTTGTGGCCTAATAAAATTGTCAAGGACTATTGTCAATATAGGAAAACTATAGATACCATTTGGGACAGCATCAATGAAAATGGGCTGTCCCCTGACTTTGGGGAACGCCCCTATAATGCAGGGGCTTAAGGATTATTTGCCTTTGCGTTTTTTTGTTGGCCATCCGCCTCCTGTCCACTGGCGCATCGCGCAAAAAAGGATCTTTCATTTTGCGATACCATGCGATCGATTGCAGGTGTAATCCCCGGCACAGGATTTAAATTTGTACAGGTGAATTTGGAGTTGTCGTCTTTTTTTTCTTGCTTTTGGTTTTACTTTTGTTTGTCTGTTTATCGTCCTTTTGGTGATGGCTGCCCGTTTGCACACGCACAGCAGGTGGTCATGTTTGTTGAGGTTTCGCGAAATCAAGGCACAAGGCAGAGCACCACCGCCAGCTATCGGCGATATTATATGCGGTGAGGACATTAAACGTAAAAAGATCACCGGTAATCATACTTTATCATGTTGGTCGTGTGGCAAGCCTAATGTCGTTTGCCCCTATAATTTTGACATTTCATTAGAATTAGTCGAGAGGAAATTGCTTTATTTTTGCAGACGGATTGAGGTATAGATTGTCACTTGCTAGAAATTGTAATTATATTTGGACTTACTATCAACAGCAAAAAAGCAACAACTCTCGAAATCGAAATGCATCTCTCAGATGTTATAACTAGAAACATGGGAAACAAAGTGAACAGGCGTAACGTAGGCTGAAAATGGCGAAAGTGCGTGTTCAACGTAGGATGGAAAACTTTGTCCTAACCTGTAAATGTCTAAGGTTGAACGCCAACAGTCTGATGGGTCCTTGACTTTGTGGTTTGAGGCGGGGTTGACCAAATATTCATTCAACACCAGATTTTGCAACTGAGGCCCCTTTATGAAGAAGTGAGTTGAGTGCAATAAAATCGGTTAAAACACCATTAAAGCTTTAAATTTTCTTTATGAAAAGGTCTTAGAGAAATGTGGCTGGATGACACAGCAAGAACAAATTTAGACCAATGGAGCTATCTGAATACGCTCATTTCCCCTGCAATTCTCTCAAAGGTGGCCCGCGGCTATAGTGAGTTAAATTTCAAATCGTTAATCGTATTTTAAATCCTATTGCTACGAGTATCTCTCAATCCAACCAGAACTCACTCATGAAAAGAAAACATTAAAGCAGAATTTTTAACGACGATCTTAAAGAGGCTATACGAGAGAAGTTGCAACATCTGATAACCACACAAATTCGAAAGGCATTCTCTTTCGACGTACGGCCATATGAAAAATCCAAAACGCAATTTAATTTGGCAAATATAGCTTTAGATCTTAACTCCCACAACTGTGCTTAGTAGATGCATCGGAGTTACTTTTGAGTGTCTGGTTTTTTGTAACAGTGATTTCGTTAAAAGTTTTATAAAACTTTTGCAGATGTTTCAAACTGTCTTTAATATTTCCATCTTTCAATGTCTATCCAGTTCAACCATGTATTACTCGTTTAACCTGTATGCAACAAAACGTGACTTTAATTTTAAAACCAACAAACCAACGATTTTAGGTGCCAAATGTAGAAAGAATAAATCGCTAAATTATACAGTTAAACAGCGAAAGGTCCTTCAGCGAACAAGACGTACCTACGACTTTATACTTTTCTACAATTTATGTAATAATAAATATTTCATTTTGTATAGAGCTTCCCCATTTTGTATGCAAATGTTTTGGATTAAGGTCGATATGGACCAAATCTCTAACAAACAAACAGTATTCTTTTAACCCTCATATCACTAGTATAAGCACTGTGTTAGTGTCCGGACTTTGATGTTTGCTTGAGGAAAATAGTCACGCCAAACATATTTTTTGTCGTTTTAGATAAAAAGGCAATAGTGGGGACCTACTAACTACTCTTAAATCATTAAATTTTATCAAAGAGTAATTTTTAACTTATTTTTTTTTTAATAAAATGTTGTTTTATTTTTTTACCTAATTTTGAGTCCCCGGATACTAACTTGTTAACCTCACACTTTAGTCTGTTTTAAAGTGGTATTATTTCTGAAATATTAGGTACTGCCTCTGACTACATTCACTTCTTATTTATGTAAACTAATCCTTATTAAAACAAAATTGTATAATATACATTATATCCTATCATATATAAAATAATAATAATAAAATTACTAATTGAAGTGGAATTTTGTGTCGTGATTCTTAATATTTGAGATGCTGCTAAGCGGCACAATATGTATTCTTATGTTTTCAAAAAAAGGAAATTATGTTTTACTCGCATGAGTTTAGTAGGTATTTGGACAGGGCTTACTTAGTGAGAATATACCTGCCCCGGTAATGAAATATGTATTACTTTCAGTTTCCGGGCACATTTTCTAAATGTAATTTTCAGTTTTTAGTGATTTTTTTTTTAAATAAGTATGGCCTATTCCGTCCAAAATTGTATGCCCAGTTAAAGGTCAAAAGATCAATCGGTAAAAAAACAGAACAGGTTGTTTAGTGAAGTACCGATATCTACAAGTGCGGTTCTTCTAATGGACGATCTGTTAATCATTTTCAAATAATCATAAAAAATTCAAACCGAAAAAAGCAAATTTTTAAACAATTGCCCGGAAAAACATGAATGCGAGCAAGTCAAAGTAAACAAATACGTTTACTATTCGATTACTGGCGACTTTACCCCATATGTATATAGGCAAGGCACTCATGACTTTCACTCTTTTAGCTCGTAAGTCGCCAAAGGCTTAATTAATTCCATTCATCCATCATTCTAAGATCTTGTCGACGAGTACCTATACTAGATATAAATTGGTATTTCCTTTCCTACGCCAGCCATATGCCTTTACGATATTTCAACTGTACACACTACACAGTCTCCAAATTCTCGACTAGATTCGTCGGCTATCCATTCATAACCTTTAACAGAAAAAAAATATTTACGTTAACAAACTAGGCCAATGAAAAACCAAAACACATCAAAGCAGCCATCAGCTGTCTGTCTTACTAAACTAGAACGTCCACAATGGCAGCTGTCCAGTAAACTGTTAGGTACCTAAAAAAAATTCCCCTTCTGAAAACTCTCCATCCTCACCGCAAACCAAAACGCATCAATTTATTTTCATTTTTATTTTTTTTGTTTATTTTAAATAGTTGTGTTAAAACTAATTTTAAATCATTGTCTTCCATTCTTAAAAAAAAAAAAAAATTATATCATAATTCACTTTGTACATAATTTACAGATAAACAAAACAAAAAACTAACAAATCAACAAAATTTTGTATATAACAAGAGGTAATAGTGTCAATGGCCATTCTCCGGTATTCAACTTGACTAGAGCTCCGCATAAATGCACCTATTCCGCAGTCAACCATCTACATGTCCTCCTGCCACAGCGAGATGTAATCCAAAAGTTCCTCGTCCTCCGTTGTGTTGTTGTAGTCATCGAAGGAGTTCTCGAACTTGATTTGCGTCTTTGGAACTTGGTCCGTTGAAGAATAATATCCATCACTATAGGACGACGATGTTGGGGATATCAAAGCCGTATCCTGGCATGCGGATGACGGTGTGACATAGTAGTTCTCATAGCTCTGATGCTGGTTGTAGTAGGAGAACTCATCGATTTCATTCGAAGATTGTTGATGCACTTCATCGGCAGACGCCTCCGCCGAACTTTGACTGTTAAACGATATCGAACTGGCTGCATCGTTGCTATCCTGATCGTTATCGTCGTCGAGCAGATTTTTCAGCCGCCGGATGTACTCCACAGCCATCCGCAGGGTGTCGACCTTGCTCAGCTTCTTACTGCCACCAGTGCGTTTGCCATTGCTCAAGTCTGCCACAATCGCTTGTGGAATATGCTGCCGCAGGCTGACGAATCCATTGTTCACTTGTTTTACACGATTTCTCTCGCGAGCGTTGCGTCGTATTACCGACGGATTTGTTTCAATTCCACCATACGGTTTATTTGCGTACACGTAAAGTTTGTTGTGCCTGGGTCCGTCCACTGCCGGCGCTATGGGTACGTGCTTGAGGTAGTTTCCTCCAATCGGCATCTGTGGTATGTGATGTAGTCTTTCCGATCCCAGCGCCATCATGTCAATTCACTATGAAACTTATCAACAACAACTTGTAGTACTTTTCGAATAAATTCTAAGTGAAGATGCTAACTCCGAGGATGCGTATCCCTTAATGAATCCCTTCGTCCTCGATCTTCTGATTTTGTACTCAATCTGTACACAGTTAAGAAAAGGCAAAAAATCCCATGATCTCTTTGGATCTTGTAAGAAGTACCTTCTACCTTTACCTTGGCTGGTCATAAATAATAATAAGACAAAAAAAGTATCCAAAGAGAGCGAGAATCCCAACGAAGAGAAAGAGAGACTGATTACCCCTACTTTGTGCTGCACAGCCTGGCCTGGGGTATGTGGTTTTCAGTCGGCACTTCCCCAGCTTATCGTTGTGGTTGTGATCGGTTGGTCTGTCTGCTTCTCGCGGAAAAAACAGGTTCAACAAAGTATGGGTACATCTGCCCGGCACAGACGTCTCACGCAGTGATCTTACATCCTCTGATTGTGTCTTGCGATCGTGATTGTTGTTCTCTTATAAGGAAGTCTGCTGCAGACTGTATACAACGCGCCGGAGGGCAGAGCAGCTTACAGGTCAACCACTTAGTGCGCAGCCGAAATTTCCCGAACCTACACGATGGGCATGAGTCGCGTGCCGCCCAGGTATACCTGTTTGGAGATCAAGTTCCATGGGAATTTCTTTGCAGCTGACAGATATCTCGCTTCTCGCATGATAGAAAACTCTCTCTCAATATTTTTATTTTTGTACGTGCTTGTATTACAGGTGAAGATTGGTTATCAGAATTCATAGGTATGCCTTTTGCATTCACTGTGGGATCTAAATGTTTTATGAAGTTGCCGCGATACACTGTTGCTGTTGATGGTGGCCGTGCCAACTTACACATAACCCCATTTCGCGCTGAATACTGATGATAAGATAGGCGAAGACCAGCGATCGGCATAAATTTCCATCGACAGCTAATGCATGATTAATTGACCCTAATGGAACCATTTATATCAATAAAACAGAAGCTTTGTTGGGATGCGATTCAAGATAGTGCGTACAGATATACGAACGTCCTGTGATCCTCGAACGCGCGGTTATTATAGTCAATCATAGGTATAATAGATGAAAAAATAAAAAAAACAGAAAGAGAGCGGGGAAAAAACAAAAAATAAACCCCAACAAACGCGATGATAAAAATAGACCGCGGTCTCAACTCTGAAAAAGGATTTATTGCATTTGCCAAGATAGATAACAAATTAGGTATTCCTTGAACCTCCACAGTTTATTTTATAGGGCTGCGCCCTAGCTCCAATTAAAGTGCAAATTGTTGGGATAATTGCTCAAAGGTGATGATTAGGGAAAGAGTAGGAGCAATCAGAAGGAGCGCCAACTATCACTTATCGTGATCCTTGTTAGCATGTTAATAAATGCAAGTCGCGAGCTGTATAATTAAATACGCGATCCCTGTGTACTACAAACGGCGGACGAGTGAAAGGGGCCAGCTTAACCCTTTGTTTCCATTTCGAACAACTGTTTACCATGTGATTAGGCATGCGCCGAGGATTGAATTTTATACGCAGCATTTCTCATAGAGGTATAGGTAAGAGAAATTTTATTTTAGACATCTGTGCGGCATGATAAAGGCACGGGAAATAGTCCGTCAGTCAGTCCTCAAATAGGGAACCAAGGGCATTTGGAAGCATATACATTTCTGCGGGACTAAATTAGGTTTACCTTTTACCAAGGAAATGTCGAAAGGAGGAACATTTTATAGACACTTTTGGAAGAATTATTTAAAATATTGATTGGGAATGATTTTGGAAATCAACTTGATAGGTTCTTATACCTCCCTCTATGTTGCTTACTTATAGGTTATAGATGACCGAATGCCTTCTACTTAAAATGTCTGACTACCAATGTCCCATAGTTGCAAAAGCTTTTTCTCCTTTGCATTCTCTTTGCAGGGTTTTTAAAAAGGCTTTGTATCAGTTTATGTTCTTTGGAAGAAGTCAACATCTTGATATGTTTACGTTGCTTCTTTTCGTCTACATACAAATTTGAAGTGATGCCAAATTTTATACTCTTGATGGTGGCCGCTTGAAGGGCGATTTTATAATGAGGTCTACAGCGCGAGTAATATTCTAATCTTGAGCTTACAACTACCGCTGCCTAAGGTTGGTTTTTACTTTCCCAGTGTGAATTGAACGATCTGGCTTTTAGGTAACACTTTCGGGTGTAGTTGCCATTTTTTTTAGAAGTTGAGTGCTGTACTAATGTATGAAGAGGAGAGACTTAGAATAGCGGCAACTTGGTGATTCACACTTTAATGCAAACAGATACCTCATACATTTTTTACTGCACCTTCCTGTGGTTTTGGTCTTGCATATCCGAACTCTTTTAACCCAATAGGCTCTGATCAGTAAAAACAAAAAGGCAAAACAACAATATATGCCGAACTAGTCTCAAATTTCAAATCTCAAAAGCCTTACCAAGAGCCCCTCAATAAAAGGGTTCCATGTGACACTATGGGCATCCAGAGGAATGTAATGAATGAATGCATTTGCAAGACAAGGTTCGGAGGAGGTTTTTCGACACTGGGGCTTGCCCTCATTTGTGATTGGGAGCTTTTCGATATTTGCAGCTTTCCTTCTGTCTCTTAGAGAGAGGGACTGTGGACAACGGACCGATATTCTCAGGGGACTCTTCACTTTCGCCAAACACTTGAACGTGCCGGGCTTAGACGGATCCAGCATCTCTGCAAAACCCTTTACGAAGAAATGGACAAACTGGAAAATATTCTTCTATATCCTTTTAAGGTGACGTATTTTTGGAGCTGAGTGGGAGCTAAATAGATGTATAAGCTACCCATCACTTAAGTCCATTTTGCAGTTTCTTCGACTAACAAAGAAAGGAGGATAGAAGGTAGGAGTCCTTCTGGTGAAACCATCAGATTCTGTAAATCGAAAACTTTGAAACGTTTTCGTGCACACGAAGGATTTGCAGTTGCAGAAGTAAATCGTTCGTGCAAACGAAAACGTTTTAGTGACCCTGATTTGTATACCAGATATTAAAGGCCAAATATTAAAAATCTTATTTCCCTCTATACTCTAGTGGTATTAAAAATTATATGGACCGATCGTCAGCCTTCGCAGCCTTTTTGAACAAAAACGACTCCTACTTCGGTCTTTTCGTCGAAGTCAACTTAAATCAATATTTAATGACTATGAGCCGTAACTGATCGGTCCTTCTGTATAGCGATGAAGCTTGGGCTCTGTATATTATCCATTAAAATGAATGGGCTTTGTACGCAGTCAAAAAGTTACGTCTTTTAGAGTAAGGAACTGGAGCTAGTTGAACCTTGGTTAATTCGGAGCTGTATAGCCGGTATGAGTAGGTAGAAAAGCACATAAATGTCGGATCTGGTTATAACTCGGTCCGGGTAGGTTTAGTGCTCGGATGTGGCAATGAGGAGAAGTTCCATTTACCGGAAAAAGAATAGAAATCTCATGGATAGCTTGTTGCAGCTGACTGTAGAACAAAATAAAAGTCACTGAATGCAGCGGCAATAGTTTTACCACCATTTCCAATCAATGAATTTCGTTAAAAAATAGGTTGACAAGAGGAAAGTCGGCTCTAGAGTCTTTCGAGGGGATCTTCTCGACTGTACATAAAAAACGAGTTACTTTCCTAAACCATCTCCGATAAATCGAATCAGCAAACTTGTCATGTGTACCCACTGCTTACCAAAATAAAATAATCCAAGTTGCTCATATACTTTCCCATTGATCGAAAACCCTTCCGACATTTCAACATGTGAATATATGAATAACTCCACAACTTTTATGTCTACCTACCTACTATACCAAGAATAGATTAAAATTAATCTCCGCTTTAGGCCAGCGCATAAAAGCGTAATCTACCTTCTTGATAACATAATCAGAATGGTGCCTGGCTGTTGTGAAATTTAAACTTGCCCTTGGCTACTACCGACTGATTACCCATCCAACCTTCGCGGTCTACTAGAGAGTGCGCTTCTGCGCAAAAAAAAATCGAGACTAATTACTGCTCGGCTGAAAACAAAAACAATTAAATCACTTGAAGACCAATTCAGAAATTTGCTTCTGCTTTTCAGGACGAAACCTAATTGGCCCCCAAGCGAATTTCACTTAATTTTCCCGACTCGGCTTGTGATGCTGATTTCACTGAGCCTTGCGATTTGATTGTGGGCCTTAAACAAATATCTTCATTTAAAGGCTTCCTTAATGCCTCACTTAATTATCAACGATGCACGGTGGCTAAGGGTAATTTATTCTGGGGTTTTGCGTGCGAAATTAATACGGAAACATTTGTTAATCTTTAATTTTATTGCGGAGCCGCGGCTTTTCTTTTCTCACACACTCACACACAACTGTGTTAATGATATAATTTTTATTATTTTATTAATAAATTTTGTACACTTATCGTTAGGTATTCAGTATCCACACATAACTTTATACGAAGCGCTTGTAAAGAAGAACCACAAGCAGTGGCATTAGTACCGCTGCAATGCTAACTGAGGATCTGTCTGCTGGATTACATCCGTCCTTGTTGTTGCACTGCTGACAAGTGTGTGTGCTCAAGGTCTGTTGATAGTATTGCCGTAGGGTCAGTCCGCAACTGTTTATGTTGGAGTAAATACATCCCTTGTACATAACGACTCCAGATGCTGAAAATTAAATTAATTTGATGGATAATAAAAATCACTGCCTTCAAGTAAAGTAAAGGTGCACTCACTAAACTTAATGTCCTGTCTCATGCAAAGGAAGGACGGCGATGTCAAATTCATGTTCACATTCAAGTAGTAGGCGTCTAGGAATCGTGTGGTCTCATTGGCATACACCTGATTACAGTCGTACTTCTTCGCAGTCCTGCAGGCCTTTTCGCTGTCGCATCTATAGCATTTGAGGGCATATCCTGTAAGATTTTTTTTTTTATTTGTATAGGGTATTTGCACCAAGAGTTACTCACCTAAATGCAAAGCGCATATAAGCACGAAGATAGTCCCACACACAATTTTAGAGTTCATCTTGTAACAAAGTTAAATTCAGTCTTGTACTCAAACCTTCCCAAACTCTACTGGCAAATTTTTCAGCAAAAGTGATCATTTCGAAAATTCAATAGGCACGAATTCGTATCTTATCAAATCAATATCGGTAACAGTTGATCACAGTATGAACATTTTGGGGGATTTTCTTAAGAATTAAGTAGCCACATGTGAGAACACTGATAAGACTCAGCGGCTTCAAATAAAAAGTTCATCCACCACTTGCAGTACAATAAGCTTTAGCCAGCAAAATATCAGACACATTTTATCTTTCTAATAACGATTATTGTGATGTAATCTAATCACATTTTAAAGGAGATTAGTAGCAGTTCATTGTGTCTTTCATGTGAACAGTCAGCTTATTGATACGAAATGTTGGTTTTGATCGTGAAAACACTGATGGGGGGTTGTCCTGAAATAACTAAATCATCACTCAAAGCTTTTCCAATCGTTTATCTGTCTAGATAGATATACTATTCATTGTTCGTTGCTAATAGCTCTATTATTAACTACCTGATGAGGAAGTACCAACAAAAACATTTTGAAAACAAGTTCCAAGAGTGGAGTGAATCACTATGGCCCTACTCGGCAACGGCCTAGTGTTTATAGATTAGTTTGAAAATTTGTCCTTCAAGTTGTTTCGATTTTTTTGACAAACAATATGTTAATTTTGGTTTTGATGCGACTTTTTTTCTGCATGTAAAGCGTATTTGAAATTGAATAAGTGCATGCGATGTAGGCTTAATTAAAATTAAAAGATTTGGAAGTCTTTACAAATTGTACTAAAATAAATTTCAGTAGGTACATCAAAGGGACCGACAATTTTATGCCGGCTGAATTGGCAAGCTCTCTCAAAATAGTTTAAGGTCGCGGAAAACGGGGTTAAAAGAAAAAGGTCTAAGTTGTTCCAATTTTGAATGTTGACCTTAAAAATCAAAATAATTCTATTCCAGTACTTCACTTTAAATATTGTTGAAGTGAATTACATCATAATTTTTGTAGTGAATACTGCATTGGGCACGCTGGACCTGTGTATAGTGAACTAGTGAATGTGTTATGTTATGTGAGCCAACGGAAGTGAATTCTCTAGAATTTTAATACTAAAAACTTAAATACTTAAAGATAAGCTTCAACCAGCAAACCTAAGACAGTGAGATTCATAAGCCACATGAAAACAAAATGCACACAAAAAAACTAAAAATAATTAATATTCAATTGAGCTGTGAAAATTAATACACTTCTACTGCGCTGTAATTAAAATAAATTAGTTTAAAGATTCAATTTCCTAATATAATTAATTTCAACATTATCTACATTCACCGAGAGAAGTTTCATTCTGGTGTGCGGTCACAATCACAAGCAAACTCCCTTTTTTACTGTTAAAATCAGAAACGTATTCCAAATAAGGCGGGAAAAATGTTATGATTTTTTTTAAAACTAACCCAGGATGCATTTATTTTAAGATATTGCTACTCAAAGAACCTTAAACACACCGACGAGAAGGCCAAAAGTCAAAATTTGCTGTTACCTACAGAAGAGAATTTATCAAAGCACATCTATTCCCAGACATTTCCTTTCAAAGTTATACTCTTTTCCAAAATGTGTTCGCCAATACTTTCTAGATGACTTGCGGCTCCGCAATAAATTGTTTCTTGAAAAGTTCAAAAATGTATGTTAGGATAAAAAGACAAAACAGTTTTTAAAAATTGGAAGGCAACGGCGTAAAAAAGGTTTTTTTTTTCAATATCTCAAAACCAGTAAAAGTGGTATACGTTGTTTATGATGATGATAAACACATTCCTTTGCTGTTTCCTTTTCGTGTGTATGAATTACGAAGTCGCGGGCAGAGCCATTAAATAATATTTTCATTGGAATACCTAATAAGAACACACAAAAAAAAAAGTTATTTTTCAGTATATAAAATTAAATAAAGTGCGACATTATAGCTTACTGGACGCGAATGGAGGATCGACAAATATTTAAGGAAAAGTCTGGTATTTTATGAGTTTTATCCGATCATTGGTTGTGAAATCATTTTATTTTAGCATTGCTCAATATATTTCAGTTTTATGTTAGTAAAATATTTAACAAGGTCTTAAACTTTTAATCTCCTCAAGTAATTCAAGAACTTTGAAATTGGCATAGATGCGAGAAATTATTTCAGGTTTCTTGTGGCCGTCCTAAAGATGTGATTTACGAACGTTCGATCGTGCATTATTCATTTTTCAGTTGGTCCAAATTTAATAAAAAAATTATTTAAAAAACCTCATAATCGGTTCGACGTAAAACGTACTGCCCATTAAAATAGTTATGACTAGGTACCTACCTACCCCTCAGTTATCAAGAAAATTACAATACCACCGTAACCAAATATTCAGACTTTAGAGTAGTTGTAGTACCTTACTCATACTCAAGTCAGCAATAAACCGCAATAAGACCTATTTCTTATTTTCTTTATTAAGTTTGCATATACCCAGCGGATTAACATGTTCAAAGTACGAACTGTTTATAACGCGTTAAAGAAGGACAAGGTCCCTTCACTGGCATATCAACTTGATACATTCATCAAGCGGATAATTTCATAATTCTCTTTGCGGCTTTACCTGTAATCCGCACTCAAACTAGCCAGCAGCGACAAGGATAATAATATGATGTCATTACTTAAAAATTGTTGAATTAATCATAACCTTGAAGCGTACTACTGAAAAGACTGTAACAAAGCTGTCAGTATCGTCACCAAGGTTGTCGCGCCATCGCGTCAAAATCGCTTGCAGCTAACAGTCATAAATCATATTCCAAAATCCAGCCAAGCACGATATCTCGGTTTCATCGTTTCATAAATGTCAAGTGTCCCTTGTGGGTCCGACTAGCCATGGCAGTTATTGAGCACTCAATGATCTTGATATCGTTTCGTAGATTTATTGCTAACGGATGCGGCGTGTGTCCGGCCGCAAAAGAGTATCTTGGACATTATGTCGCAGGATAACAGGCTGTCACTTGAAAGTGCGATGCAATTTCAGAGACAGATTCCATGGGATGAGCAGCGGTTGACATCGCAATGTGCAATGAAAGTAATAAATACGTCAATGCCTCGGTTGGTGTTTGAACGTATTAACTCGGAAGTGTATTACTTGCTATGAGGCTAAAATTCAGCTCTTTGAGTATACAGATGAATAGTTTTGGTTTACATTTTTTTTGAGAATCAAAAGCGGCACCTCGATTTGTTCCTTATAAAACTACTACCACGCAGTCACAGAAAAATCCTTGAACGGGAGTCTATCGCAATCATCGTCAAATTTACAGCCAACGCTCCTTAAATACAGTTCACATTGTGTGGAAGAAAATCACCAACTGTTATGACCGAATGTAATCAGCATGCAATATCCTTTTCTCCATATAATTGGTCGCAATTTTAGGACAGAGAATTCCGAACTCACTTTGGACTGTATAGAGCTATTCAGTATTCTAAACCGATCATCGGATCAGCATGCGCACCCGAATTGTTCCTTTTTTCTGCCGGAAGAATTCAAACAAGGAGAAGGAACCTTCTATAAATTCCATTTGACACTTTGTCCGATGGCGCAATATGAGAAGTGACGTTTTTTTGCATACCTGCCAGGATAAGCACTCCAGGTGATGTGGGACGTGCCGAGATGTCAGCTAAATGACTTTCAAATGGGATTTTCTGGTTTTGTTAGGTTTCTTCTTCAAAGTAACCCTATGACAATGGTTGGTGTTGAGGAAATCCTTGGTCCTTTCAGAGCATTGTTGCGCATTGGGCGTGAATTGTTTGGTTGCATGCATTTTTGCGCATTGTCCTAAGAAGTGTAAAAACAAAATTTGGACCACTTGTGATGAGGTTTTGTTTTTTTTTCTGTATGTTTAAGGGTGACAAAAATCATGGTGTCACAATCGACTGAATGCTAATGGCAACTGGCCCTTGCAGTTAACACCTAGCCAGGGATTACACAAATCTTTTCGCGAAGGTTGTTCCCCTTTGTATACGAAACAGGACGACATTTTATGAAGAAAGGTATAGCTACCTTAAAAATCAATCACAAGGTCGCTTCGTAAAAAAATCGTTATGGGTAGGTATGGTCTGTATAGAACAACAGTTAATTCCCAAAGAGTACTAGAGATCCCTTTTTTTATTAAGTGGCAAATAACTTTGCCAATAGGCACTTTGACAGCGTTCCCAAAAGCAAAGCATCTTCCAATCTTTTTTTTAATTCTCCTTTCATCGTGTGTTTTCAAAAAACCTGTAAACAACTTAAAAAAGCAAAAGTTTCAAAAGGTACGAGTATAAAAACACGCCGAAAAACTAGTTACAAAGGCGTCAAAACTCTGCCAACACGAGTCGAAAAATCTACCAAAATTAGTCAAATATTGCATCCAAATTCGGGTTAAAATAGCGTTCAAATATACGTCGAAAAATGAGTCAAAAGTAAAAAAAAACATCAAAAAAGGTGTCCAAAAACTTGCCCAGAACGAGTCGAAAAACACAGCCAAAACATGCGTCGAAAATGCGACCAAAACGTGTAAGAAGTGCACCAACAAATAACTTAAAGAAACCTTAAAAATGCATCCAAAATCGAGTCAAAAAAACCTCTAAATATGCATCGATAAATGAGTCAAAAAACGTTCCCCAAAAAGAGTCAGAACAGTTTCGAAAAACGTGTCAATAATAAGACCAAAACGAATAAAAAATGCATAAAACATGAGCTGAAAATGCATCCAAATACGAGTCAAAAAACGTCCAAATATTTGTCAATAAATGAGTCAAAAGTACAAAAAACACGTCCGAAAAGGGGTTAAGCAAATGCGAACAAAATGTGTTAAACGTAACGCGTCAAGTACGAGAAACGCGTCAAAAATAAGAGTAAAACGGGTAAAACTTGCAACAAAACATGAGCTAATCTATAATATCTAAAAATTGGTCAGAAAAGCGTCCACATATGCGTCGGTAAATGAGTCAAAAGAAAAAAAACGTGTCCGAAAAGGGGTCCAGAAACTTCTCCAGAACGAGTCAAAAAACACATAAAACATTTCTTCAAAAAAGCGTCAAAATATCCAATTTTCCCAATGGAGTCCGTTTCATTTCGATTTTAAAAGACGGCACAATAAGCAAAAAATATTGTGGGGGTTGTCACTTACTCCTGTCCCCTTTGTTGCGAAAGTTCGTGTTTTATTTTCTCGTTTCTAGTCGACAAAAAAATATAACCCTGTTCTCAGTTCCAAGATTCGTCGTCCTACTTCCAACTTATCATGAACTGACCTCTAAAAGTAGGTATCTTAGCTGCTGACTTCTCTATTCGTTGGCGTCATAGGCACTGCTTTCTTTCGGTCATTTGACACCACCAACCCCGTCGTCCCAACGAAACCAAATTGCTCGCCTGCTTGAATTGATTTCGGTCAATTTAATTCGCAACTCATCTCGTTATCACTTCAAATTAGTTTCCATTACTGCCGCTCTTAGTACCACACCGATATGTGTGCGATAAGTATCTCCTACAACACAACCGTTCGCAGAGAAGCACGAACTTAATCCTCAATGTTGTTAATTCAACCATAAAATGCAGCTAATTACTCGATATTTACACTGCCACATGATAAGGACAGCAGCACAGTCGCCTCGCGACAGCCCGATTAAGCAATTAAACGAGTGCGACGCACGGTATATCCTTCCCGCAGTGGACTGTTGTACATTTAAAAGCAATCTTCATTTAATCGCAACGTAATTATTGGCAATAAATTCGTCGTGTCTGTATGAGAATGCACCGAAAAAACAAACGGCGCGCAACTCACAGAGAGAGAGAGAAAAATGCGAACAGGAATCTATTAATGGCAAACAAAAGTGTAATGTGTAAGCCGCGTGCCTATCCCTCTTCGGCGTCTGCTCCTTTTAATAATTTCGGACACACTGGAGACTGGAGACTGCAAAACAAGAGACTTCAATGAGTTTTGAGCAGCTCGGCTATCCAGCACACAACGTTGGGTAATCCCGGCGTGCGGGGGGTATCACATTGCAATTCCAAGAAACCGCACGCACGACATCCAGTAATAACGCATCATTGAAATTGTTGTCCCCTCTGCAGGACAGCGCCGCCGTCGCCGCGAAGGACTGACGGAGTCCGCGGTGTTTGTTTTGTAGGACTCGTTTCGTTATTAGTAATTAAGTGGAGAAATGGCGTTGCTGCCGCCTGGCGTGTGCCTTTCTCTCGCTGGATCTTTGCATATACCTGCACGCTGCACCATCATCGATTGGGGTGAAACTGGTCTGCCGGCCGGCCACCGGTGGTCGAAGGATGCAGCCATATTTGATATAAAACGTACATAAAGTGATTTGAATAAAATCGAATATAGGACATATAGGCAGTGAGAAGACTGGTTGGAAAGAGTGGTGAAAAAGCGAGCATTCCAATGCGGTGCTGTTGCGCGTGGTGGTGGCATTCAGTCGGTGCGGTACTCAATGCCTTCGGTGCAATGAATTGTTACACCTGCTTCAATGATGTGAGCTCCTTCCCGCTGCAGGACCAATAACTTTCCTTTTTTTGCCGTCGGCTATAAAGTTGGTATGTGCTTTGGGGCTATTTCGATTTGCATAACTGTTTACGAATGAAGCTGTTGAGTGGTTGATGTGCACTGGAACGGCGGATAAGCATCAGTAGGCATACTTTGACGTAAGAAGAAGTCGCTGTCGCAGGAATGGCTTCATTTGGATAGGAAGATACTGTCGCACGGGTTATTTTGAGCATCAGTGTTCTTATGTCGTGGGGTTTATCCCTTTTTGTGGGTATTTCTAAAGGACTTTCGTGAAAAAAAGTTGAAAAATAGCGGGAATTCTATGAATCTGACAAAAAAAAACGTTCAAACTACAAATATTTTTGCTGAATCTTTATCACCATGATTATCAACACACTGAATGTCCTTGAAAAAGAACTCATGTCATTCAATTCATGAGGTCCAATTTTCGATGACTTTTTCCAACATTTGTGGCCGTATATTGGCAATAACGAATGTTGTCCTCCAAGTGGTCAATCGTTTCGGGCTTATCGGCGTACACTTCACATATCCCCACAGAAAATAGTCAAGCGGCGTTAAATCGCACGATCTTGGAGGCCATTTCACGGGTCCACAAAGTGAAAAAAAATCGATCTTGTTGAAACCACAGCTCCTGTGTTGTAAGCACGGAAACCGAGATCTTTCCTCAAAAGATGGAAACAAAAAAACCCCTTTACCTATGGAGGTCTCTTCCGCCTAGGGAATGGGTTTTTAATTTTTTCTGATTTATCTTCTAGCTGTACCGATAACCGATGTTTCTTTCTTTCTGGAATTAGAGGTTTTAAATTGTAGTAGTAGGAATCCATCGACCGAGAGCCGATATAGTTATTTCCCTCAGTTAATCGAAAGTCCGATCCAATTTCACAGATTCCTTAAGCGAAAGTGCCCCCGAAAGGGCAAGTCTTATCGGCGATTCAAAAATCGCTTATCCTACCGCTACCAGATATAAATATGGGATCAAGTTACTGCATCGTTGGTGGTCGATGGCGAGAACACGATATTTACGAGTACGAGATATTAAAAGAGTGCAAAAATTGGCGAATTGCCTTGACCAGTGCCACTTACACCGCGGATGGCTCAACATCAATCAAAGTCCCATGCTGTTCGATGGTTTTGTTTCGGCCAAATTAATGAATACCATTAATCATTGATCCCTGGAGCGGTTGGTGGTGGTGAACACGGTTCACATATGGGATCTCACTGCTCTGCGGATTGATGAGGTATTTTCGTTGTCGTACGGTTACATGCGTACTACACAAATTTCATGGTAGCGGCAAGGATTGAATAAACAGTTAACAACCAGCCGGTGCAGCAGCAACAGCAGCAGGGCATAGCAGTCTTAACTGATTTGGAAGGCGCGCTTATGCATTTAACTTGTGCCCCCCGAAAATGATGGGCACTAAACGGTTTCTAATTTAAAGGCATGCACCAAATGATTGATTACTCGCGTACCCAGGCCCGGTGTCATGTCATTCGGCATCACTCGAAATTGTGGCGGCACGGCTTCGGGTAGATGCGCAAGTTGGGACCACCAACCGTGTGGTAGCTTTTGCTGTCGCCATTGTAGTTGGCTATGGTCATCGTCAGTGTTGGCTGATGTGCAAACTTCTGGCTAATTATTTGCACTGAGGATGTTTTGAGGGCAAATATGTTTTGTTACTTGTTAAACATGTCATTAAAACGCGAACACGATTTGCAGATGGAAATGGCCTTGACGTGTCGGCCTTTGTTAAGTTGCTATTGCTATGCCATAAAAAGGACGTCGTCTTGTTATTGAAGTTAAGAAATGAGCGGAACCTTTGAATGCTGGGTCTTATGAGAATAATGTCCCTTGCGGCGCCGTGTCTGATGATAGTGTAGTGGATAGTGGATAGTGGAGCCAATTCCTGTTGCACCTGGCTTAGATTAGTAGCTAGTTGTTAGTCGTCTCCTGCAGCTTACTTGCAGTCTTTTGGAGAAGAGTGGCTGATAACATATGCCTTATAATAGCATTCTTTGAATTTGGAACTGACAGCTCTTTATGTGGCATCCGAGATCGAATATTTTCCAATTGAATTCAATTTATTTAACAATATATGGGTATATCATCGAATGTAAAGGAATTCCTTAAAACGGATGCGATTACACGGTGCATATGATATGTTTTCGCCATTCAAGGTCCTCCATCAGTTACAAGTCTTTCCTTGTGCTATCATAAATCCACTATACGACTTGCATGATCTTCCAAGAAATGTGGCCCTTAAAACATGCACGAGGCTATGCCACTACCCACTAAAAAACTGTAACACGAAGTGGGTATACTGGACGTTGGTGGAGACTGTGTGGATTCTGTCTGCCCCAAAATGTGCAGTTTGGCTTGTTCACAAACCTGTTCAGACGAAAATTCGCTACATTAAATTACACAAAAATTTGTATGCTCTGCAGTACTCCGAACGTTTTAGCTGTGTCACCAGGATTATCCTGTTGGGCCAACTAGATTTTGTGAGTTAGCATCTTGTCTTATTTTTTATTCAGGCAAATCGTGCCTCGAGGTGGCAATACTTTGACAGGCAACAAACTTATAACGCATTTGTTTGTTTGTTCATTTCAAATCCAGAACTTTTTCTTTAGTTAATTTTTATCAGTAGTGTCAAAATGAATAAAAAAAAAATATTATTCCCTTCTACGAAACTTCGCCTATTATTTGGTTGACATCTATCAAGATTCGCTCTTGAAATAACGCCGTTATTAGCAAAAAGATGGTTAAGAAAAGAACTAAAAAGTTATTGCCTTGTTTATAGAGTTGCTCAATAGATGACAACTCATGCCCAACGCCCAACAACTCCAAACATCCAATGAACCAAATTTCAAAGCTCCATGCTACCACAACTCACCTTCCCGAAGAAATCGGCGTTCACAAGCTCCGTTGAATTTGTACATGATCACACGTTTTGTGTGTGCTTTCCACTTTCCGATCAAACTCAAATTGATTTACTCCTTCGTGGGTGAATCCAATAAATCTTGTGCTAAAGCAGCAGGCGGCGTTAAATTTGCAAAAGGGATTAATTTCGCGAGAGTAGATACGCTGACAGGCGCGTTACATACTGCTGTAGCTGTTCCAGATGACGCTCGTTCAGCAATTACAAAAGTCATGGTTAAGGTAAAAGGTATATAGAGAGAGGAGTCTCTTCGTATCTGACGTAGATGGCACGCAGGGTGTTAAAATGCAATTACGTTGGCACCCGCTGATAGCCATTGGGCGGGCAACTGCGTTTAGTATTTACTGTAGGCGTTGGAACGTGGAAGCAACGCGTAAGCTGTGGTAAAAGAGGTTAAAAATCCGTCCATATAGAGGGTCTGTATTCCAATTTCAAAGATTTATATGACATAAGTGGTTGTTCGAAGGTGGGGAATATCGCCAGGTTATGACGGAGGTAATTACTTTACCAGTAAGGAGAAGAGTTAATCAATCGAGTGCTGCGTCTGCAAATTGGGAGATAGAAGTATTAAATACGCAGCCACAACCAAGAACCAAGTTGAAAAGGAGAAAGATATTTTTATAGGGAAAGTTTGTCTTGCTGAATAGATTAATATGTTGTCACAATGAAACGAAATATCAGGACAGGCGGGATTAGGAAGGATTCTCTTTCTAACATGCAATATGGCGGTGTGAGTTTTGTACTGCAATATTTTATTTTATTTGGTATTAGGTAAATAGCTACTAAGGCCACCAAAAGGCGCGTTGCTACCAAAATATTCGGCATTGACCATGGTAGATTGTAGATCGGTCCTTTGAGCCCGGATTTTTTAAAAAAAAATTTTAAATTATAAGCAGAACGCCTTTAACAGCGTCCCGATTTAATTGCGCCACCTCCTCTGTTGCTGTAGTTTTTGTCGTTCTTATTGTTGTGGTTCTTTAAGTTTTTATGCCGTTGTTGTTGTCCTAATAGCTATTTTTGTCGTTCTTCTTCTTTTTGATGTTATAGTTAATGTTATTGTTGTAGTTGTTAGTATTGATGTTGAGTTGATGTTGATGTTGATGATGTTGTAGTTGTTGTTATTGTTGTTGTTCTTGTTATTGTCGTTGTTGTTAGTGTTGATGTAGATGTTGAGTTGATGTTGATGTTGATGATGTTGGTTTTGTTGTAATTGTTGTTGTTCTTGTTATTGTTGTTGTCGTAGTTGTTGTGGCTTGGCGGTAGGAACGGTATGGCTTTGCCGCCTATATTTACTCGCATAAAGCAAAGATCACAACGACTGCAATGAAGATCACTAAAAATATTCAAACATTTCCAAATACTGTGATTGAATATCTCGCAGCGTAATCGCTTATTTAAACTTCGAAAGTTAGTTTTGCAATTACAGCCTACAAATCTTACTTTCGTCTGCTTTATCGGCTAAGTGCGATTTAACTACCGCTTACCATTAGAAATGCTACTGCGATTGCTTTCGCCCTCAGTTTATTTGATATGAACTCACGCACAGGAAATGCGTCGATTTGTGGGGCGCTTTGCAGAAGAGCTTGTCCTATAGGATGGTATCTACAAGAACTGAAGCCAAATGATTTAAAACAGATGCGAATTATACTATTTTCCACTTCTTAGTACGAATTCTACCCTGAAGACATTCCATCCCGGAAAAATTGTTTACGTCAGCTAATTATGAAATACATTTCGGATAGCACCTTGATTTTGCTATATGCTGAAAGCTGAAGTGAACAGTCACTAAGATGCTTTACAACTGCTTTGAAAACAATTTTTTTGTCTACGTTTATGTCATACCCACTTTGTTGTCTTCAACTTAACGCATTTAAGACTTTCAAATTTGTCTGTTGTTCATTTCAATTTTTGCAAACAATTATTGCAAAAAAAAATGTAAATTCCAACAGTCCAACTCATTTGAATAAAAGACGTAGGAATTGAACAAGTGAATGCCAAAGCAAATGCGTGATTGGCACTTAACACTCTTGTTAAAGACAGCACGTATGTTACATGATTGACAATTTCATTCCTTTCATCCACTCTCTGTATAAATTTACCGCGATCGGGCAATCGAAAGATATACCTTTTAATTATGATGTACAAATCAATCAACGTGATACATGAATGCAGTTGCCATCACGAATTCTCTTAACTTAAAGAACTATTGTAACGACAATTTTAATTGTTTCTCTTCCCCTTTCCATCTACCTATTTACACTGTGGACTGCGATCCGACAATGAACGCCTAGGTATATTAAATTCACATCACACAGTGAAAAGGATCAAAATATCGCCCAGTAAACACCATCGTCAGTCTGGCCATTCCTATACTCGTATCTAAAACGTTATAACATTTTGGTGGTCCTTATCTCTGACTTGTCTCCTTTTTTTTAAGGTTAAAAAAAAGAGTAATCTTGAATGGTTCTGATAGCTCGTTCTGAATGAAGTTGTAAATGATAACATGCACTTAGCGATAGGACTTTACGCACATACTCGTCGAGGGTTGCATCTTATCCGGTCGATAAGGTGAACTGCATTCACATGGAGGCACTATTGACCGCAACCATGACATTGGTTTGATGATTAGCGTGACGCCAGTGGCGTTATCTAGGAAGTGGGTTAACGCTTTAATTAAAAGGATACCAATGTTCCGTAGATAAGTTGGGCTATCATGTGTGCAATAGGTTTCGCTATAAAAAAAAAAGACGAAAGTGAAAAACGTGAACGAAATATTATTATACCGTCTTAAAGGCGAGGGTATCAATTTCATCGCATCGCTGTTGTATACCTTCAACCGGTGCAGTGGTCAGATATGAGCTGCTGACAATTGATGGTATTAACTTTTAACTTAGGTACTCGTATCTGTATAGCGATTCCCTTTAGCCGGTACATCTGTTTTATTTCAAAACGCTCTCCAGATTGGCTACGCGACAGGAACAATGTAAGATCGACAGTTTTAGCAGAGGCAGACAGCCTCTGAAATTGAAGACCGGAAAAGATGGAACCCCTCCCGTGGTTAATGAAATAGTCATGATGACAAATTCCTAACCGAAGCTGCTTACATTTCTTTAAAGCATAGCCAAAAGCTAACTCAGATCTGCGGCTAAAAACTTTCAGACACTGGTTGTAGTCCATAGGCCAAGCTTTTGCTAAAACTGTTTTTGGTTTTATAAACTCAGATTCCGTTAAGGTTTCGGGCGGTGGTCAGCCAATAGCTGTTGTTCTTCTGTTTCTTGCTATAAATTCTGGTCATATAAATTTCGTGATCATCATTTGTATGATCAAATGTTTCAAAGACAGCGGCTTAAAAAGAGCCTTTATGCTGTGATGATTACCGAGACTTTCCAGGTCCCACCAGGAACGCACCACGGGTCTTTGAAAAGTTCCAAACTAAAGACAGGATCCCAAAGGGCGAGGAGAGTCGTTATCAGGTTAGGTAAAAAGTTTTTTGAGATAGTAAGGGCCCATCACGATCCAAGTGCCTTACTCTGCTTCAAACTGTCTGTTGGCCGTGATTCATCTGTGGATCAGTTGTTCTACCATTCCTCTACCAATCGAACGGTTCTGAAGTCTGAACAGAGCAGCTTTTCAGTTGATCCATGTTTTGAAGGGGAGGCCCCATTTTCGTTGTCCATGCGTCCTCGTACCCAGATCAGTGTTACTTCAGGAGAGGCTATGAATTGTCCTCTTTATATTTATCGAGCTTACCCACCATCCAATTACAATCCGAATCACTGTATCAGTATAGGCATGAGTTGGTCCTCCTCTTTTGAAAGCATCCTCAAAACCCATCATGTAAGTACCCGTTGTCATCATCATTTACAAAAGTTAATTATGTTTGAAAATCTCGCAAAAATTGAGGTCAACTCATTTACCTGTCTCACGATTCTTAAAATCCCTAAATAACCATTCAAAGTGTTTGCTCTCTCTCTCTCTTCCTCGTGTTTCGTTTAATGACTACTTCCACGTTCCACCATCGGCTTGTGAGAGAATACGACTGTCCCTTTTGGCTGACTTTCATTAATTCAGAATAGGGTTTCTGGCTTCCAGACAAACACATGGAATGCCCCGAGAGGAAATTCTTTTCGTGTGTTTATTCTGTTGCCCGTTTTGGTCACTCTCGTGCGCAATCAGATGTCGTGCGCACTTACTGCAGCCCTACAGGTGTATCTTGATGGATTGTTCACACCTGATCATTAAGTATATCTCTGGTACATCTCTGGTACCTATATCGTTTTATCGGTCAGAGTCGCAGGGGCCTTGCAAAACTGTTCGCCAGTAATGTTGAGTTCGGATAGTGGGTAAGGGTATGCTCTCTCGCATGTGACCCAGATTTAATTAGTATAAGGAAATCTGATACTCCACAGCCACATTGCAGAGCGCAGTTAGTTGATCGACATAATTATTTCTGCTGCCAAATTGCTCACAAATTATCATTAATCGATGGACGTTGTAAGATTACGCTAGCCATTGCGCATTGTATGCAATTTTGTGCACGCAACCATAAGGAAGGTGTATACGTGTGTGGGAAATTAATAAAATCAGAATTGTGTGATTGATTCCAGTTATTGGAGGAAAGATGTCAGTGTGTTATTATTATGAGAAGGCCAATTAAAAACAGTTTGACCTTGTTTAAGGGTCTACATTTGGTTTCCATAACTGTGCGATGATTGACAATGTTGACGAGACAGATTTGACATGTAATTAGGTGCTGATTTGGGAAATCGATGTCAGTAAGGAATTTCGCTAACAAAAGTGCTTTGTGCAGCACGTCAAATCTGTCTCCAGAGAAGGTTATCTTTGTTTATTTTTACTTTTTCACTTACTTTCGTACTTCCATTTTGATTTTTGTTACACTGTTTTTTTTTTCTTTTCATTAAAATAAACTTTAAATTGTTATATACGATACAAATGTGTTTGGACATTGTTTGGATTTTGTATTTTTCTACTTACAAAATCTTGGAATTATGTCGCATTTTTTAAAAAATAAATAATGGACTTGCATTCCCCTTTGGTGGGACATAATACCACAATAAAATTTTGAACTTATGAACCTATGTCCCACCGAAGTGGGACCGATGCATGCATCGGCATGAAAACCAAACTGAATTTTTGCGGATAAATTGCTGTTTCGGTAGTCGGTTTAAGGGTGCGTTCACACCAGTGGCGTAGAGTGGGATAAAATGTACATAGCTGCATACTAGGGATCAGCGTTCATTGGATTTTGTTGTTAAGCAACACAAGGAATCTTTGATTACTTACTGTGAAGCAGTGTTAATGCTGGTAAACTTTGTAAAAGTAAATTCGTTGGAATGAAAAAAGAATCCGTTTTGTAAATTTTATATATCTATAAATGTTAACCGCTTCAAATTGCCCCCCTAGCAAAGGGTCGCCCGGGGCCTGTGCCCCCCTTGACCCTCCCTCGCTACGCCACCGGTTCACACTGAAAATTTAAAGTTGTCAAGTCGCTAATGGAAGACCCTTTACTATGCCTACTACTCATAGAAAACATATCATCCATACGTCCCATTCCATTATATTAGAACAAAACTTTAAGTATAGGTAATTTTCTACAGCATAGCCCCTTTCCACAATTTATTTTTCCGACATTTTTCGTAGGTATCTACGTATGCACATACAGATTCCCCTTCGATAATTTGTGTCAGCTCACCACATGATTTAATTTTAATTGAACGTTTATGAAGCGATTTAGTGGAGTAGTTTGTGAACATTTCTCATTGGGCCTTCACCAGAAATCGAAATGGTGTCAAAACTCAATGGGTGCCGAAAATGTGTTACCTTCGCGATTGGTCATTTAGCATCCACTGTTCATTGCGAGCATCATTCGCTTCGGTTTGATTCGCATTGCAAGTGTATTTTCAATTCGATAAGGACTTCGTCTTCAACATAATTTATTTTGTTCAGCTCGAGATGCCTTCCTTCCTTCGGTTTTTTTTTTGGTTTTTGTTTTATTCAGCATTTAATTAAATCGACCGCAGCAGAGCAGATCGAAGTGCAGAAATAATTTCATAATTAGGACGAATGAACGGACAGTAAGTGCTTGTGAGCGATCGCGTTTATATGGACACATCATAGGATACCGACACAGTGCGTTGTGTCGAAAGTGCTTGCAGATAAAGACATACAATTCTGGAGCTATGTTTGTCGGCTGGCTGACATTTTAGTGAATTCCGAGTAATCGGATGAAAGCGAGGCGGCGGTGGTGGCGGCAGCAGCCCTTTTGGCATGCGACGACAGTGCAATTGAAATTACTAATTGGGATTTTATATGTTTATATGAGTGAAAGGTATTTGCAACTTTGTAAGTGCAACAGGAAGAGGTGTAAGAAGGGGTCAGAATGTCGGATGTCAACAAAAGGGAAAAAAAACTGTGAGTGCTGAAGCATAATTCTTTGACTGACCTTGATAAACCATTCACATTAAGTATGCTTCATTGGTTTCAAGATTTTTTATATGAAAAATATTTTTTTTTTTTACAGAACTAAGGGGAGGGATCAGAAGTTTGATTTTGGTTGTGTATTTAGTAATAATTAAAGCAGACCTGCGTTCCTTTATGGAAAGGAAACTTGAATTTGGTTGACATCGAGTTGAAGCGGAAAACGCTGGTCTTTGAAAACTAGCTCAAATGGACACCCGGTCGAACGTGATAAAACTGTCATCTTTAAGTCAGAATAGTTAAGCGTCACTGATCACAGTGAACAACGCAAACTCATTCAACCCCAACAATATCCTCTTTTGTATTTCATTCTACTGTATGTAAATTGACAACTTTTATCCTTTACGACAAAACCAAACATGTGGGAATGTACCTACGGAATTTCTGCTTGCAATGGGTCCATATTTCGTCAAAATCGGTCTCAAAATAAAGCCACATTTGTTACGACAAAAACAAAGGGTAAAATATTTGTTTATAATGAATGATAATAATAATATTTATTTTCCATTTTTTTCTTAGCAACAGTATTAAATCTTTTAAAGTTAAGCAAATAAAAAGCTTATTTCCCTCAATGCAATAGAAAAACACAAACGAATATTCAAATACTAATTGAACAACCTCCAAGCTCCAAGTTGTTTAAGATTTTTAAAGATTGTTTAACAGTGTGATGCCTGCCAACAGATAACACAAAAGTTGAACATTTATTGAGAAGTATTATTTGTGAAAGTTACCTCTTATTTTTGTGAATTGATGGGACCTACATCCTACAATTTTATGCTGAGTTCGAATACCAATTGGTAGTTCAGCACACCACACTGTAGAAAATATGCTTACTCTTGCAGCCATTCAAAACGCAGTTTCGTTTCGGGAAGTTACGTACGTCGGTGGACAGTTGAAAGTCGGTTCGGTGATTATCATGCTGCGCAAAATAAATCACCTACGACTTTGCAATGGCACAAGACCAGCGGTGAAGAAGCTATTAACAACTTGCCCATCGCGACCATAATCAAGGCAAAGTACTCTCAAAAAGGGCGAAATGTTTTCATTGATGAGTTTCTATGATTTCGAATGATTTGCCATTCGGCTTCAAACACCTTCAACTTCCTTTTCGGCTTGCTTCCGCAATTACAATTAATAAGGCGCAAGCCTAGTCATTTGAAATAGAGTGGAATCAATTTGGAATATCCGTATTTTTATTAATTTTTGGTAGGACAACGTCTTACAGTCCTGGACAAGAAGAAATATCGCGGCACCGCTACTGTTGCGTTTTTCCTGTTCGTCTTTAATTAAAGCTAAAAGCTTGACTCTGGCAGATGCAAGGAGCAACCTGCACTTCATTGGCTGCTTATATTTCTAAACTCTCAAAATATCCCTCAGCTCAGCTGTATAGCTCCAATAGGAAAAAAGTGATCTGAACATATTCTAAGACCGATTTAGTGGCTTATATTTGAATTGAGAAATAATGTTGAAATAATTTTAACAGTAATTTTATCAGGGGCGATTCCTCTCAGTTAGCTAGTTTAGCGGCGCTAAACCAAGAAAATAAATTGAAATACATATACGCAAAATACAGCAAATAACGAGGTTAAAGTAATTATGAAGATTAATAATTGCAATAATCAATGCCATACTAAATAACAAAACTATCATTTACAAATAATAATTGCCTACACAAACACACAGCACAATACTCCCATGCAATAAGTTTCACTTGAAATACTCTTTAGCTTTACAACTTGCGATACCGCAAATTCCCTGCCTGCACGCACACACACAATCTAAAACTCCCATAGAAAAGTCTCCTGCTTGTATCATTTTAGCGTAAAAAATTGCGCTAACGAATTTCCTACAATCTGTATAAGTGTGGAATTTGACTACCTCTACCAGTCGCAAGCAAAGCACAGGAAAATATACGGAAGGGCAAGCGCAAAAAAATGCGATAAAACTTGAAAGTAGAGTGTAAGTGTAAGCAAGCAGGTATATTTTGCGCGTTATCTTTTTTTGTACTTCTGTGTGTTTCTCTTTCTAGTCAAATTGCAGTAAGAATGTTTCGTTGTGTTCTTATTTGACTGAAATAATAGTCTTATTGAATTCCATACCAAAAGTAAAGTGCGATTTATAATTTTATATTTGCGTGGATTATAAATGCGAGTAAATACATAATAATTATTTTTGTCGTGCTTTTGGAATATGAGAGTGCGCTTTTGTTTTTTTTTTTTTTTTTTTTTGTGAGAAGTGAGCACGTAGCTAACCCAATGCTTAAGACCAGGAATCGCCACTGAATTTTATATAGAAAATTTCGCCGTTGTGAGTTCTTTTCTGGCCGAATGATTGAATGTTTTTTTTTTGTAGTACCTATACTTAAAAATATTTCCTCTATTCTGACTTGCTTATGTGGCGCAAACAGTCCACCAAATCTCCAAGTGATGAATTTTTTACACAACGTAGGACATTGGACAAGTGGCAAAAGCTATACAATTTGTAGTTCTTTTAAAATTAAAATTTATATGCAGACAAATAACTTATTTAAAATTAACCAACCTTCGGTTAAAAACTACTGAGTTATTGTTATTTAGCTCCTGCAGATCCAGGTCTAGGACCAGCTTCTCACAACCATTCGTCTTGCAAACGGGAATGTAAAACTAAATTTTTGGGACGAATGAATGGGATTTATTTTATCAAATTTATTGCGAGTCCAAACTGCCAATTGAGAAGCTCTTTCATGACAGTTATACTCCTGCAGAGTGCAGACTTGGTGGACTTAAAATCACCGAATCAACATGTACACCTAGATAACCGATCTTTCAACCTCCAGTCGTAAATAATAACTAACTCTGTAGATTAAAACCAACTTATTGATATTAATCTAGAAACTTGGTTGATAACAACTTTTAAAGTGAGATTTTTTTGCAGTTGAACCTTTTTATCTCAGTAGTTTTTAACAACGAATACTCGTTTTTTTCAACAGAGACTTAGTTAATTTTAACCCATTTTTTAACCGAGCAAATACCGCACTCGGTTAGAACTAATTTTTGCGCGAGTAACCATCCAAATTTCAAGGACCAAGTGGCCACAACCCTAGCTACATATTATGTATGGCAAGAGACACGCCGCTTTCAATTATGTATCGCCAGCAGACAAGTAGGTAAGTTGATACAGTAAAAAAAGAAAAAGCACCAACATCCAACACTCTTATCACTTATCGTCATGCCCATCTCTAGACAATTCCCTATGCAGGCTTCATTCATTTAATGACCAACGACATGAACAAAAAAAAAACCTTCCTGCCCTCACGCAGTCAGAACGGAATCAGGATTAAACACAAAACGTGTTCGGGCATCCAATGCGACCAGTGCGGAGTTAGTGACATGAACACATGAGACATGAGTCGGCTGGCGTTGGCGCACGCCAACCTAGTATGGTGGCTGGTGGCATCATCGTAGTTCGGAGACACCTGGTCTATGAAGCAGAAGTCAAATAATTGACAGCCCGTATGCATGCGCACTGATCATTAGCAGCAATAAACTACAGAATAATTGAGCCAGGAGCTTGTCACTTGGCTCAATATTTATTCTGAGCGCGGACACTGCACATCAAGGCACACACACACACGCACCCCAAGCATACCATCGACCTTGAGACATCGCATAAATACTTTATGATTTGCTTTTATTATTTTCGTCTTCTTCAACACAATCTGAATTCAGTCGGCGGCCGCACCGCCACAACCGGAAAGACCAATTTTGCGGATGTCTTGAATCTAAACCCGAACAGAGTTCGCATTCGCAGTCTGTTTTGTTTATGACAGCCGTGTGTCGGACTTTACATTCGCATACAAAACAAAAAGTCACCAATTTATCATTGTTAACACATGTTCCATGCGGGACAAGGGATACCCACAAGTCGGGCTCGCGCTTTGACACAAACGCCTATGGTGGGGGGCTTTGAAAGAACCTCCTTATCTGGCACATGGAATATAATCAGTTTATTACTCGACGGTTATATCGCGTAGATGTGACTTTACAACCTCAGTAAATGAAGCTATTGACAGAGGATAACACTGCGGCTAAGCCTCGAAAGGGGTTGCGAGTGCTGAGTACCAACTCTCACTGTCTTTGTTGTTATATTATTACTGTGCTCAGGCACCATATATGCCTTGGAAGGATAGTTTGCCCCCAGCTGGGTACCAATACTATCCCCACTTTTGCGTAAGCCAAACACCTAGCTTTTCACCTTGACTTTCAGTCAGCCGCTGATTGTCGTTTTGGAAATGAAATTAAATTGCACCGCACACGATAGCGGACACTGGAGCTGGCAGAAGAATTTATGACAGGTGGCGTGCAATAACGCATTTAACCTGTGGCACTGACTCATATGCAGGCAGCTTTTACAGCGTTGGCGCGATACGATGCGTGTTATGTTCCAAGGTACGAATTTCTCGGGCCAATTGCTTTATATGATAATGCTGGCAACAAAGTAGTTGAAGCTCCCCGGTACGACCGATGGCGGTGTGCAGCCATTGAAATCGTTTTACCGAACCCTGATTGCTGCGTTAAGAGTATCGATGGTTTTATTATTTCGGTATTTATGGTGGTCGGGGTTCTTAATTGACGGGCATTTAAAGGAGAGTAAAGTTCCTCTTAAGTGTGTATGCTTTTAAGTGGTAACGCAGAGATAACAGATCCTGATATCCCAATAAGGTGAGTATTTACGATGCATTGGTTGGTTGGTTTATGTGGCCGGTTGAACGGCGTTTCTAGACCAAAAACTCACTGGACCTGTAGGTCGAATGGAGGGAAATGGAATTCAAAACCAGCCTTTGTATGTGTGGTTTGTGGACGTTAATACATCTGATGAATTCGATGTCTGAGATTGTAATTGAGGAACGGCTTGCCTAGGTTAGCAATTTCTGGCTTTTGCTAGAGCTGGGCATTCCCAGAGAAAGGTGATTCGCTTTCATAAGCTTCTGTGCAGCTAAGGAACGGGTATTATTAGGAAAACCAAACTTGGCGGCGTGCGTGCCTTGCAGCCAGAGGCACGTAGAATTTTCTGTCTGTATACCGACATCTGCATGTGACCCATCTCACTTTGTTCTAGCTTTATCGCGAGTTAGCCAAATCTTCCTTGAAATGGGGCAATTCGTCAGATTCGTTGGTGTCAATGTCTCAATTCCAAGGTTCGCTTACTGTCAATGAACGCTACCAAGGTATATTTTATGCAATCTTGAAATAGTTCAAGCTATTTATGAGTGAAGAGCTGTTTCATTGGGCTTTCCTGTGTTTAGCATTCTAAAAACAGGCTGACTAAAAACGATTACCAAGCATCGTAAAAAGGTGTTTTCTTTGAATTTTATTAAAGAAATAGCTGCTTAGCACCGACCTTACCGAGGTCTAAGTGCGATACGTAATGGCATTGCAGCAGTTATATCCAAGTCCAAGTCCAGTAACAAGACTCTGTCTGCGAGGATCATTATGAACCTCCGACTTGCCAATTGGCCTTTTAAGACGAGATTCATTCGGTGAATTAAAGACACAATATTTAATTTTTCCAAAACTGACAGTACTTCAATTTCGCGTATTAAAAAACTTTCCGCAGCTCATTTAAGTACAGGGTGTGTGAAGATATTTCCCATAAAGTGAGCAATAACTTCACTTTTTGTTGGAAATAATTTTTCTTAAAACGGGACGACATAAATGCTAACAATTTATAAAATTTTTCAGTTAGAATGAACAAAATTCTCAAATCGTAGGTGGGAAACAATTTTACAAAATTGTTGGTAAAAAGTAAAATTATTTCTCACTCAGACTGAAGTTATTTTCTATTGGAAATTATTGCCCGTGAAGTTATTTCCCTGCGCAACTTTGTTGATAATCATTTCGGCTCTTTTTTTAATCGTTTTGGCTAGTTCTTCTGGCATATTCTCTTTGAAAGCTCCCAGAGTCCCAGATATCTGTTCTGATTCTGATATAGCCCGGTCATCAACAATATTGAATTCGAAATGAACGACGACCTTGCCGGCAGTGTAAGTCGCCAAAATGAGATATTGGCCTACCCGCCAGCGCATCCTTCAAAATATTTATTACCGCAAGAATTGTACAGAAGACTTACGGTCATGGTTCTGTATTGCTCAGCTGAGACATCTTCAGCCACAGCGGCGATATTCTCTTCGGAACAAGCAGTACGAGAGTCTCCTGGTCCTCTTTTGACACGTGTGTTGTTTTAGCCGAGCCGCTAAACGCCATAGTGTTTGACCAGATGGTGTATAGTTGACCTATAGTCCCAAGTGTTTCGCGGTCTTGGGGGGTAAAGGCGCCCTCATTACAGTTTCCGCCTTTCGCAAAAAGGATGAAATATTCGGCCCATCCTGTATAACTTGGAGCACTAGTAAGATGTTCGATTTCGATGATGAGGTGTCAGATTCTCCGCACAAGCTGTTGTAGCCAGTGGTGAAAATCTCTACACAAACTTCCCAGGGGTATTACCAGCTCCATTACTTAATTGGAATAAAAAAATGTCCTCTGACGAGATATGTACCTACATAATATTCTCACAAAAAAAAAGAGAAGAAAGCAGAGAAAGCTGGACTGGCGACAGACCCATCGACGCCTACCCAAATTGAAATGTCACTACCATTGATATGCATTTAGGTATACATTACACATCCGTTTCAGAAAAGGAATATCAATTTATTTAAATCGCCATAAAGACGTCCGATAAATTATTGTTTTATTTCGCCTTGTAGTTCGTAACAAAAAGCTGCAGGAATTTCACGTTGTCTACTGTCTACGGCACAAATTTGCGTTTAATTTCTGGTGTACGAAATCAAGTTTTGACGGCAGACCACTTTGTAGCTGGTGGTCAGCGGGTCGTTGCCTCGGGGCGTAATTTTCGAATATTAAGCTTACGGAAATTCCTTACTGTGTCAACAGGTGAAAATACCGACCCAGTAGCCTGACACGCGTGCACGCGTCATCTACCGCGGATAAAGCCTCATGGGCGTCGCGTCGTATGTACTTGTTTCCATTTCTTTGCCATATGTGTGAGTGTTTTTTTTTTTAATGAGGATAATTGCAGAGTTTGCGTATCAGGTTTCGGTTGGTTTGACATTCGACTGAGTTGACGTACGAGTGGTTGAGTTGTACGCAGGCGTGCGCGCACGCCGCCGAATTACTTTTTTTTTTCTTCAGTTTTTGGCCCCCTCTACCGCTGAAGATGGACAAGAAAATTGGTGGCAGTATAGGGAAATTTGATTTTAGTCGTGGCGATGTATAGGCGGCTTTTTAAAGGATTTTGATTGATGACGGTCGTCGATCATGTTCGGAAGATGAAAACTTCAAGTTTGTGGGGAATATAGGAATTGGGACGCGTCTTTGGATGTGATTAAGTGAGTTGATGACTTACGGACAGGGTGTTGTTAATGAAAGAACGGTTATTGTGTTATCTTCTGGCCAGTAATGGGAAACTGGGTTACAGTGGACAGTGGATACCATCATATGGTCGTGTAGTTGACATCAATATGGGCGGAGGCAATTCAAGATTCCATAAGAGCGTCTGATGCCGCAAAACGATATGAGGGAGAGTTATGCTTTAATTGGGAAAACTCATGCAATGCAGTGGCGGCACATTGTGTAGGGTGTTCTTTTTCGTAATAGGCACCGCAATAGGTCAGCATCTACCTTGGAGTGTCGTGCAGCTGCTCATGTCAAACTGCGACGCAGTTTTTTTCCAGTTGACTTCCTACAGAAACTCCGAATCGCCTACAAGACTTTTGATTATAAGCAAAACTTTCTATGCCCTGCCGGTCTTAGACGTAAGAGGCTTATTTTCTCGGATACTTGTAAGATAACTCAACATTACCAAAACCTACATACACCTAGAGGCAGGTGCTCCTCAACCCCTGATTTACTAAAGTGGATCAGCCATACTTTGTCAATAATCTTGGGCTCTCAACGGCCGGTATTTTTTTTGTACAGTTCATTTTGGCCCTAATATCTCGGTCTGATGTAAAGCAGCTTAGCTTTATTTAATGGCGAAACCCAGCAATATGCCAAATCAGAATAAGATGCCTTTTTAAAACAATTTTTAAGAACTTTGCCACTGGTATATAAATGGCCCGGATAAAATTTGAAAACTCCGAATCCATGGACGAGTTTGAAATGAAATGTGAAACCACTTGCCACAACGATATTTTTAGAACTATTTATTTGGAAACTATCCACCAGGCTTTGCAAAATTAGTAGAAAGCATTTAAGCCGGCATCACAGTTTGAAAAAAGATTAAAGCTTTATAGAGGTCTTTGATACCATACATTGTCAAAAAGTGTATCTTATACAAATATTTTTATAAAGATCAAATAACTGAACGCAACTAGTGCTTGAAAGAGAGTCAACCATTAAAATATCTGATTTCTAACAAAATTATGATAGTCAGACTGACCAAAGCCTGTTTGCATACTTTGAAGGTATACCGTCGGTATCCAAGTCTTTTGGCCCTTATATTCTGTTGCCATTCGCATATACATACTATTCGCAATCAACTTAATTCTTCAAGCCGTCACAATAATTAAAAACCTCCAGGGACTCGTATTATTGGCTCCACAACAACTAATCCATGAGAGTACCTTACCTATCTGTTGTATTCAAACCATCCCCTTCCCATAAATCTGCAAAGCTTCACAATCAATAAGAGCCGAGCGTTATCTCTTCATCTAAAGTGGCACCTACAACTGGTTAATTCGATTCAAATCAAATTCGTCTATATAGTACCCATACCTATAGTGGTGTAAGAGCAAAGCAAGAGAAACCCCAACTCAACGTTAACCGCAGGAGCACGTCTCGAATGCAAAAACCACTTATCTGACGGCTTCCAACCGCAGCCGAAAACTTTGTTTGTCCAACTCTGACAGTAAGTGGTAAGTATGGCAACCGCGTTAACCTATTATCGCCTATCATCATTGTACCTACTATGGGCTGGCGTGGTCGACGATAATTTACGATGATCAGCCGAACGAAATTCGCATTAAATTTGCATCCAGTCCGTCCGTTCGTTCGCTCGTCCGTTTCGTTCTGGTAAATTATACAAATTTCCATGAAGCCGCAACCGTGCCACTGACAGGGCCAGATATTTCGCGCCGCCACGCTCGTTACTCATGCTCGAGATAGCATATCATTACAAATGGAACAACTTGGAGGGATGGATCCATCCCCATCAATGGAATTGGGCCCCAAACGTGGGCCTTCGCGGTATTAGAGAAGACCGCTCGCACTATGGAGTGCCAATAATGAGGTGTTGTTTGCATAGCCCGGCAATAAAACCTTAAGATGAACGATGTGGACTGCAAAACAGATTGGCAGCAAATAAAAAACAGAACGGCCTAAAGGTAGTTTGCATACAAACGTATAGTGGTAGTTCACTCACCATCGAGATATGTGGTTATTAGGAAGGTTTTGTTGGTTTTACAAATATAGCTCATTTAAATTCGGGGCTGAAATAAAATGTGTGCTAGCGGGCTGTTTGCAAAGTGGCGACTAATAAGCATGTTTAGGAGGAGCGTAACATATGTTCCAGGGCATAGTTGATTTTTGGTGTTGGGAATTATACGTGTGGTAGCTACTGATGAAGATGCAAAGGACTGGTGAAGGCTATAAGCGATTGCCGATTGGACCGGAAGTTTGAATCTGATTAACCAAGCGTTTAGTGTTTGAATAGGATGAAACATGATGCAACTTGGAATACAGACAGAGGTCTTTGTGTGTCAGAGAGAAGAAGATAGCGAGTGGATTGAGATTCTATTTAAAATCTGGCACCGACTCCAAATTCTCAAAAGTCCTTTTGACTGAGTTTGGCTTGAATGGATTTTTTTCAGATATCAAAGATTTAACTGCGAAAGGTTTGGCCTACCATGTTACCTAAAAGTTATCCGAGAGTCCTGAGAAAGCAAAAAGCAAAAAACTGAAACAAAACCAAAAACCTTTATGCAGAGAGATGACATGTGACCTCTGACCTCATATTTTGTGTTTATCTGGGATTTAAACCTGTGACCTAACCACTGATTCATTAGGCTCGTTATATTGACAAGCAATTTAACTGAGACCTCTTGCCTTTGTGAAAAAAGCCACCGGATGATAAGAGTCTCTTTCGACTAGGAAGTCACGTTCAGTTCATATTTCGCATAGGCAGAACTGCACAATTTAGGTGATCCACCTCTTGAACAAGCAAGTGAGTTTAATTCGTCAAATGAGGCAAATACAAACAGTTGGCGCAACAGGTCCGTAGGGACCCTAGTCTAGTTTTCACAACCATTCGTTTTGTGTGAGTTTTTCATTTTCGGGACGATTGGAAGAAATCTGCCGAGTTTGCCGAGTCCAAACGGCCAATGAGAAGCTCTTTCACGACAGTTATACTCTCGGATGTTTGTCAGACTTTCGGGAGAGGTGGCGCAGGGAAAAAAACCTAAAGTTTGAATTTGGGTTTTTTTTCGGCAATTGTGAACATCAGATGCCCAAGCAGAAGGCATCATCGGTCTTTTATTAATAGAAAGATTGGGCAATACATAGTGAGATATAATATGTTCCTGCTGTTTCGAAAAGCTTTCACTTTTACAATGCCGCACTGTTGCTAATTAGAGTGGACGTTCGAATTAACAAAAGGTTTGGATAAAGGTTCTGTACCAGGAAATAAACTAGTTTTGGTTAGATAAGTGGGTTAGCGATTAGATCTATTGTTTATGGTTTATGACCCACACACTAGGGAATCCCTTAAAAGCATCTCTGGTTCTCTGGTCCGAACAGATCTCCCTGAGGATCTCGGAAAAATTCTGACCCATATTCCGTAGAGGGATAAAAGTGTTCGTTCTGTCTGTCCCAAAAACTAAGTGTTTCTGGGTGATATTTTCCTTTACAGTTACCTATAATATTTACCAAATTAAAAGAATTTGAAAGCAGCTAATTTACTTTGCAACATCTACCTTGCTTACATAATAACCGCATAAGCAGCTGGACAAAAATTGTTATCAATATTTACAGTACCATACATTTTCTTTTCGAAATGAGTCGTATAGTATCCTAAAATTATGCAACAAGAAAAAATAATTAGCTGGGTTATGGTATAGAATGGTTACAGAAGGAAAATAAATTATGGCAAATTATGTGGCGCCAAATTGTATGCAATGTAAGACTTTAAAGTACATACCTCGATGACGGTTAGATTTGAAATGACTTTTGGATTAGGTACTCATAACTAACTCAGGAAAAAAAATCACAAACTCATACAGAAGGAGACAAAAATCATAAAAATCTGTTTGTTTAAGAAATTCATTGTGTTAAAACTGAAAGCCTTCCTGAAATATATTCCTATAAGACCTAACTAAATTTTTAACAGTTCCGCTTCTTGACCTATACTAATAATATTCGAGTCAACCTACGAGGCTTGCTTACGGAGGACAAGCTTGTTATTTTTAAAGAGGTTTTATTGTCTAAAGCGAGGCCACCCCACCACCATAATTATCCTTCTAAGTGAGTAGTATTCCTACCTTATTTATAAAGCCCCAGTTTATGTTTGCTATCAAAAAGGGAACTTGAACTCTATTGCTCAGAAAAAAAAGGCGACTCTTACTGACAGATCATGGTTACATATAGGTAACTTCCGCATATTTCGTAAATTGGTTCTGGTAATGGTTCTTCAATAATTCACTCACCTTGAACTTGCCCACACAATTCCCAAGTAATGAGAGTATCAATAAACATCTGGATGATAATTGAAGCATATGGAGCAAAAGTCTATATTGGGGCTTAAAATTAATTTCCGACGGTACGATTTATGGTGTGTCGCCTTAATAAAGACCGCACTAAGAGTCCAAAAACTTACACCAAACGAATGGTTGTGAGAATCTAGGCCCTAGGACACTATGGATCTGTTGCGTTAATTATTTATTTATTTTTAAAAATCCACAAAAATTTTAAAATTTAAAGAACAGCAGTTTTGCTGTTCCATTGGATTTCAGAATGAGTGGATCCCCGAGTGAAACCAATGGAAAACGATATAAGATAATCGAGTAAAAGTCAGGTAGTGCATTTCAGGATTTCTTTTGAGACTATACGGTGTACAAAAAATTATTTGGATGTAGAGGTCGCACTAAACTCACTCATGCTTGCGATAACTCAACTGTTTATTCTTTGATTTATCAAATTTACACTTAAAAAAGTATAGAACCGTCATAGACCTAAGGCAGGGCGAGCAGATTGTAAAGGATGTATAGTTACTGCCTGTACAAAAATACGGGACGTTAAAAAAATGATTCATTTTGTGGGTGTAATTTTTTCCAATCATCAGAATAGCTTATCCATACATGAAGATGACCAACGAAATAACTGAACTAGAGGAAAGTTTTATTCATGTCGTTCATTTTTGCTTTGTGCTAAATATCTAAAAGAAAATTTTGGCCGAACAGTATGATATCCGAAGGCAATTTTATATATTTAAAGTGTTTGTTCCCAGATAAGTAAGAAGGATCCTGTGTAATCTCTTGAGTTGGTCTATTGTAACCAACCCGTGTTTTTTTACGTCTCCCACTCCCAAGTCTCCAAAAAATTTGTTTCCTAGAAAGCTAGTCAACTGGTTTGGAAGTTCGGATACTTGCAGAGCAGTTGGTTGGTTTTTCGACTTCAACTAACTGAATTTGATTTTTTAATGATTAAGATGCAATGATACTCTTTAAAATGTTTCTCATTGATTGACATCTTGTCTGAATTTTTGACATCCTAATAAGTCATCAAAACATGTCACAAACACAATGTCAATTACAATCGAACAAATTGAGTGACAAACACGTACAAAAATTATGTTGTAGCCTGTAGTGCTTACTGCATTTCAACCTGTGGCGGCATGCATTCAATTGCATCGTTGACGTAGTCGACTTACCGTGTGCGGATCTCAACTCTATACATACAATATAAGTATACTATGTTGCAAAGTAGCAATTCAAGTAGGCAGCACAGTGGTGCGATTTCAAATTTACGCGGACACTGCAGCTCAAGTCGGCAGAAGCGACTTAGGGGCTGAAGCTGAAGGTCTCTATAAAAGGTAGTTTGAAGAAAGCAATTTCGCGCTAAAACGCATGAATAACATAAATCAGCCTTTTACCAACTTTGAAAAATGCCAATAATTACCATTCAAATCTAAAACTGGACCGCTGTACATCTTGCTGTAGACAAAGCGCTTTGATATATGTGGTCAATTAAATTCAACAAACATTTACCTGTTCAATCATGGTAACACCTCTATTAGCATTTGATACATTGGCGGGGAGCCGGTTTCGGCGCTAAACGTTTTCCTATCTTGAACTTGGAATCGCGCGCCCGTTCAAGTGAAGATGATTTTGTTGAGGCGGGCATTTATTGATCGTAATAAAAATTGCTTGTTGACAGCGCTAAAGCCGTGGGCATGTTGAGTGGGTTGTATGCATTGTATTGAAGGTGATTTTTCAATTAGTGTGAAGTGTGATCATAAGCGGTATTGATAGTATGAGATGGATATTGCTTCGGGTTTTTAGCGGCGGAGAAAAGATACATTGTAATTGGTCTTGGTGGGAAACATTTATTTATTTCCTATTGATAATGAGGTGGAAGTCTTCCGCGTCTTACTAGGACCGGAATACTGCCAATCGTCTAATTACCTCAATGTTGACCATTGAGACTACTGGCTGGTGGATAGCTGAAGCAGTTATGCTTCCGTCTTCACTTTGTTTTGATATTAATGAGGGAATACTTGAAAGGAACACGCAATGCACCCCACTAATGTAAAACGAAGAGAGACGCACTTATTTTTATGTAAGAGGTTAGGTAGCAAGTGGAGGGGTCTTGGTTTTAACATTTCGTGGCAGTGATACTGTAAAATCCAAAAGCATTGCGCTAGTCAACGTGATTTATAGATTTGTATGTTGATGCATTTCTTAAATCAATATATAAAACTCTTTGGCAAATACGTATGTTCTCCTCTGTCCGTTCCTGTGAAAGCTATTCGAATATTTAAATCATTTCCTAATATTCAGCGACTGGATCTGAACATTGCCCACTGTTAGTTTTTTCCTTTAAGTAGCAATTTTATATATTTAATTGGATATGCTACCCTAAAAACTTCATAAAGTTAATTCTTCGCAAAAAATCACCATGCCTGGTTTAGTGTTGCGTCCGATGTGGATTCGGATGAAACATAGTTTAAAAAATGTAATAAATATGCGTCAATAAAAATGTTAAAATAAAGATGTAGCTAAATTTTCTCTTTATTTTCAAGATCAGCTATAAGATTTAAATAAAATAAGTTTTTAGTATCCGGTCGGATCTCTATTTAATGGTTCGATTTAAACTTTACAACATTATCTACTTGACAATCGCTAAAATGCATCCACTCAAAATTCCAAAACAAAATGACAGGCCGGTCAGATACAGAAAACAACGTGTCACCTTCGTCTCTGGCATTACGAGCGAGTAGAGTAGGCACGTTTACGGATACCAAGTCACCTCACTATTATAAGTATTTTCCAGGAGTGCATTACGGGACTTTGTCTACCTCGGCTCCGCTATTAACTCTGAAAATGACATCACCTCAGAAATTAAGCGATGAATCACACTTCCCAACCGCTGTTACTTTGGTCTAAGAAGGCAATTGATTAGTAAGGCCCTGTCGAGAAATACTAAGGAGACTCTATATAAGACCCTCATCATCCCAGTCCTGCTTTATGGTGCAGAAGCATGGACCCTATCGAAGTCGGATGAAGAGCTCCTTGGTCGTTTCGAACGCAAAATTCTTCGTGTGATTTTTGGTCCCGTTTGCGTTGACGGGCTCTGGAGGAGGAGGAGCTGTACAGCGACATCGACCTAGTCAGAAAAGTACGTATCAGTCGTCTAAGATGGCTGGGACATGTAGAGCGAATGGACACCAACGCTCCGGCCCGAAGAGTCTTCGATTCCAACCAGGAGGGACAACGCAGTAGAGGAAGACCTCGCCTTAGGTGGCGCGCGCAAGTGGAAGGGGACCTCAACCAACTTGGAGTGCGCAACTGGAGGCAGTTAACCAAAGATCGCGCTAACTGGAGAGGCGTATTGGTTGAGGCCCAGGTCCACCCCGGACTGTAGCGCCATCTAAGTAAGTAAGCATTACAAATTTCTTTCCACACGTTATTTTTTGTCTTTTGAGGTTAAATCTGTCCTAAAACCTTGCTTCCCTTTTTTGTCCTCTATCAAACTTTGTTTCTCTTATCGCCGTCCTTTCCAGAATGCGCGTATAATAAGCTCAAATGTCATTCCTTTTCTGAAAGCAAGCCCAAAATGATCAACCTTGAATATTTATTGCTTTTTCAATACAGACCAGACCCTAGACATAAAATGGCAAAGACACTAATCCGAAGCTCGATTTACTATTTGGTCCTAGTCTCGGTTTCCATCACTTGATTGATTGCCTTATAAGATGCCTACATCAATCAAGGTTCGCATTGCCACAACCATAAGAAAAAAAACAACAAAGTTGCAGAGCGCTAAAACAAAACGCGAAATCCAACTACAGAAATAATTGTGAAAGCATATTGGAGCGCAAAAATCAAAGATCGTAACCAATAGGCCTACCACAAGAGATCGAAGAAATTAATCATTGTGGCTTCCAATACAAGGTGATATTGAACAGCAAAAAAGAAATAATGATACATACACTCTCATTGCCCAACGTTCGCGTTCGGTTCATATATCATGCCTCGTTAAAGTTGTTGACAACAAAACGGAATTGGGCAGATATACATGAAGCTATAACTAGGATGTGCACAAAACACTCCTTCGACTGCGGCGGACTTTCTATTTAAATACCCACTTTTCCTAATGACTACAGAGTTCACCGTTCCGCTGCACACAATACCACTTTATACTCTAGCTAATTATTTAAAGGCGGCACGTCGCTTTCAATGCGAAAACAATCAGCCGTTACTATTACTCACCCTAGCTGACGATAACTACCAAGTTCAAGGAAGCGAACAGCTTTTTTCCCCCACAATCTGTGTCCCAATCTGTCTCTCCACAGCCACTGGTACTGGTAACTGGTAGAGAGAAAAAAAAAACGTGCTTATGTTATAAGCGTATCGCGGCCCGGGAGCAAACGTGTGCCTAGCACACAAGCGACAAGCGAGCAAATGACCGCCAGCCGGGTACAAGCTCGTGCACTTCTGTATTCTGTTATCTACCACCGCATCTCTGTATAAATTCAATTGTCTAAGCATAAGCGGATTTCTTGCAACTCCTTTCGTCTTTAAGTCAAAACTGAATTTATCGACAAAAGTGAAATATTTTTTCAGCAGGCCAATGATGCAAATTTCCATTTCCAAAGTAGAAGGAAGTTAATGAACGTCACCGTTAAATAAACGCAAGCACAGACTGCCGCCTGTATTCGGTTTTAATCAGAAAACTGTTTACGAAGAGTCTATATTGGCTTAATTGGCGCTATAGCTGTCACATCTCCGCACACCGGTGCAGTAACTTTCCGACTTCCGATTGATTAAGCTGGCAGATTCGGTGGTGAACTGCAAAAATATTCATTTGCGATGATTTTTTGTGGGGTTCGGTTGAAGTTTTGCCTTTCGCTATGCGTGGTAGAGGCTAGAGAGATCCATAAGACATGCGTTTAAAAAGGAGCCAAGTGGTGCGACAGACGGAGGTGATAAATGGTCACTTAGCAGGCATAACGTTAATATTTACAGTTACAAACATAGGTGTAAAACGGCGATAAAACCATTGGAAGTCAATGTCCATGAGTAGAGTACAGCGTTATAGCCTCGATATTTGTACTGCTTAACGTCTGTCTAAGATGATTCCGTTGAAAAATTTGCAGCGCACTTTTGTTGGTTACTTTCCAATAAAATACCGAACGATTGGTGATCTTTATCCGCTTTTTTCAGGGTCAATGCTTAGGATCCAGAATAAACTAGACTTTCCACAGCTCGTCTGTATAAATAGATGCTAACATAGGCGGCTTCAAAATTTTTGAAGGATCTGTAAGAGTAGGTATACAAATTTTGTCAAGACTTTACAGGCCCCGTGACCTTGAGGCTGTCTCTCCTAGTACTATAAGAAGTCCATCTGGAAGTGATCTTTACGATTGCAAAGCTCCACTGAAAGCTACAGATACGCCCCTATCCCCTAGTGGGAGTGTCGTGGTGGCTGTCTGTGGTTGCCCAAAATCCCGGGAGCAGAAGTATGTTCTTCAATAGAAGAGGTGATAGGTATTGCTTTCTAGCAAGGAGTATATTTCAAGCCTTATACCTGACTTCACAATGGCACTGATGGGGTAGAATTTGTACTGCTCTGGTGCGTGGTCAATTTTGACTCCTTACAGGAAGGCCTACAGTGTAATTAAGCCGTCAAACCATAGGGGAACACATGAAGCCCTCTATTTAATTTCTTGAGCCTGAGACCACAGAACGAATGCACGTATGTTCAAAAATATGTCAGATAGCTTTTAGTTGGTTGGGTCTACTTTATATTTGTCAGTCATCAGACCAAAACAGTCATCACTCATTTTCAAATTTTAGATAAAAGCGGCCTCATACCTTCCACGAAGTCATCTTTAAGGCTCCTGTGGGTCAGCTGGTAAATTTGTAAGCCCACCACGGACCTGTCTGTTCTTGTCTTGATTATTGCTCTCCCCTCTTCGTTGTAAACAGGTTATTAAAGTTTTGCCGATCGTCGTCTTAAATGTAACATTCATTCTACCCAGCAGCAAAAATAACAACTACCTACCTTTGCCTTTGATCTTAGAGCTCTCGAGAGTCTATAGGCCGATTGGGTTGATGGTCCTAGTGGTGGCGTAATCAGCACAGGTTAGGGTGGTCTTATGTGATTGCTGCTTTTTAACGCAGCACCTCATCAGAGTATTTTATTGTGGAAGAGTGTCGGATGTAAGCTTTCGTATATCTTGACTACAACACGGTGACGGTAGTGTCTCGAGTTAATGCTGGCCACTCGGGCAGATTCAGGCATCCGGAATACTGGTGAATGACGTCTGTCAAATTCCAAATGTATACGTGTCTATCGTTGACAAACTCAGCTTTTATGGAAGCAATTATTAGACCTTCACTCTTGTGCCAAAATCTGAATATTTCTTTTTTGAATAAGTCTGTGAATCTACTCTTAGTATTACAACCTTTGGTCAGTGCAGTTGTACTTTTTGGGTGAGAGTTACACCCTATTCGGCTGCGGTCCGGCTAATGATGTAATTTAAGCAGAATGCTAGCTTTAATACGAGTTTGCAGCGGAATTTGGTAGAATGGGTTATGGGTTATGGGTTTACTCGATATGGTTATGGCCTCCTAAAACTATCGAGTAAATACTTTCAAGTGCTCCGCTGATGCATATTGTTCCCATTGGCTAAGAAATTAATAAACCCACCCAGTGAGCTGTCATACAACTGTGGAAAGTGTGTATGCGATTGTAGATTAGATGACGTTTTTGAAAGCACCTTCTACATCTAGGAATACAACAATTGGTCGATTTTCCGATCGTGCGTTCGTTTGAGTGTATGCCTGGATCTTTTGGACTTATGCAAGATAATTTGCCGACCTTGGGTATTAAGTCTCTTCAGATCAAGATAGTCAACTTTTCAGGATTACATCTAAAAACGGGATGAAGCCAGAAGTCATTTTGTAGTTCGGCAGGTAATGAAGACAATTTTTATATGTAGGTCTTTTCCTCTGAGCAACCGCTCCCGAATATTCTGTCAAACATCCGAGATCCGAGGGTATAACTCGCATGAAAGAACTTCTCAATTCAGACGCTCGCCCTCGGTTTTAAGTTAATGCTTACGCAATCTACCAACAGCGGAGATAAGACATTAAAGGCTTCCCACAACTGCATTTCGACAACTCAAACGTAAGTACATTCTGCTAGCACACATGTGCAGGATCTAAGAATATAATTTGAGATTTGCACTGTCCATTTGTAATGCAGATCTACTGGATACTAGTTCAATGCAAACCAGATCGTCTATCACAATAATTACAGCATTTGCATAATATCTATCTCGCCTGCAAGCCGAGGACACAGTTGTTCAAAGTTATTTACAGTTGGCCGGTAATGCAAAACATAAATTAAAATATTTTTCACTCACCCTCGACATTTAATAAAAGGCGTGTCCGGTCACTGTCTGTCAGTTGAATGTTCTTCCGCCTACGCCCCATTCACTATTTGGCAGCCAAGCCACTCCACTTATCAACATAATGCCGTCAACATAACTCGCCAGCAATACGTGCCAATGAGAATGGGAAAATACCAATTGAAAGATAGGCTTCATAATCATGAATCACTCTATACCTAGTCAAGAATCCACAACGTTACAAAATGTAGACAAACAAAAGAAAAGGTTTTCCTGTTCAAGGTGTCATACCTGTCAATCTGAAATGTTGCCCAAGCGTTTACTAATTTGGCCCAGAAAACCAAACGCCAACCCAATTCTGTCTGCACTTGAGTTGCATTCCACTTCTTAATTGTGCCCGTCAATTCGAGCGACACATTTCCGTAAGAACCGTATAGCAGAATCGGGTTTTCTGTCAGATTGTCAGTTCGCTGTAAAAACATACTATTTACCGGTGAATTGAGTCAGATTGGATTCGTGTATTAGACTATTAGCCCTCGGGGTGAAATATGGTTTTACCATTTAAATTCATCCGACAGGTGGTGTATTTTCTGGCAAAATTTGCGTACACAATTAAAACGACAGGGAGCGGTACGGCGCAGCGGCAGCGGCCTTCTGGAAAAATAAATCAAAACAAAAAAAACTTTTAGCTCTTGTGGAGCACTTACGCACATTTGTGATTTGTGTGTTCGCGGCAGTTAAGGTGTCAGACCAATCAGATAGCTGTAATATGAAACCGCAATAACGATTAAGATGTAGATGTATGTTGTATACCGTTCTTTAGCGTGCAATAAGGTGTGAAACTTGAAGCATTCACATTGACTACTGTAATTCGATCTGACTATAAATTCCTGTTAAGGTCGGTTTTGATTATTATCGATGGTAGGTATGATTTGATACCAATGTGCAATATGGTTCCCTGATGGTACAACTTGTGTTTGACTTTAAATTCCATCAGAAACATTTTTGACACTTGCTATGACATGCGGTAGTTGTAGATGTATAAAAATATACAGCCCTATTTATAAAGAGTGTATAAAGTTATGCACTCTTAAAAATTACTCTAAATGCATCAACATTATTTATTAAAATTATTCAACGATGTATAGATGTAACTATATAGGCCAAACGCAAACGCGCTTGGACGTTGTTTAGTGCCTCTGTATAAAGGTGGAATAGTATTGAAATGTCATTTTGACTTAAAAAGTTTGTCACATTTTATTTTAGATGAAATTAAAAATAAATTGGATAGATTGTACGGACGTTTTGTGAAATTTGGATCCAATGGAATGTGAAGCCTTGTAGGAGCTAAGGCATTTAGAGACTTACGAACTTATGCAGTGTTCAAAATTACGATGTGCATAGTAAGGAAAGTTTTGAAACTACATACATGCCGCCACCATCTGTTATTCTATGTATACCTTTAAGGAATCTAGTCATATTGAAATTTTCAAAATTATGCGCCATATGTGAGGTATCCAGATTTTTTTTGTGCTAGTTTAGCTAAACATTATAACAGGGGAAAGATAATTTCTAAAACTTCCTGACGAAACTATATACCCAAAGCATGCCTTAGGTCGATCGCTACAAGATCCAGGCGGTTGTTATAAATAGACAACAGTTTTATACAGAGTGTCGTGTTTTATGTGAGCGAACCCAACTTTCAAGAGAGAACCACTTCTATAGGAAGATGTAAAACTGATTGCATTTGGAATTTTGGATACGGTTTAGGACAGTGTGACCAGATATTTATTTCAAAATCTAACCCTGCAATAAAAACAAGCTTAAAGGTGGGGGTACGGAGGCTGCTGCTCAAAAAGGACACACATTTTTGTCGTGGCTACGAAAACTGTTTCTGTCTATGAAGAGACTTTGTCCTTATATCTAAGAGCTGTTGATTTTTATTAATCCACCTTTGGATAAGCAATAAGATGGTCCCCAAAGAGAGACCTTCGATCTACTGTGCCTGGAGGTAACTTTACATAAAAAGTGAAATTATTTGCCACTTGAGGGGAAGTACCTAGTCTCCCATGTAAAGCTATTGTCCGTAAAGTTATTTCCCTGCACGGTTTTTTTCCTATATAAAATCGCGCATCTTAATCCAATTTTTTCAAATGCAATCAAATGCAGAGACAGAAATATTGCCCACCTCAAGCCCCAGGAGATATATGCTCATCAATAATATAAGTGCACTTGCTGTACCGCTCCAAATTGATTGCTCACATTGCAATATACAAGTTTGTCTACGATACGAAAGAAACGTACCTACCTACCTCTTACTCGTCTATGACGCACGTCGGATGAGTGACGGACATTTTTTATGACGAACAACAAATGAAAAATTTATTTACTCACCGGTCACCATGCAGAAAACAATACCTGCCCATTTTGTTGATCTACACAACGGTAGTGATGGTAATATTATCGCATCCGTTTCAACTTTCAAATATTTTATTGTGAATCAAAGCCCACTTTCGGCAAATTTGACCTTCCGATTAAATAATAATTGTCTTGAGGTTAATAGAGTATTCGGTTAGTTATGTATTGTGCAAAAGTAACAAACGATTTGCAAAAGTTTTTATTACATCTGCGCCTTCACTATAGGTACTCCCATTATTGGTATGTACATCTACCTCTAAAAATATGACGAAATAAACCGAACAATCCCAACCCAGATAGCATAGCGAGTTTGCTGACTTTTTATTCATTGATGTGGAGCTTCCTTACCTACTTTAGAGAGAGGTTATAAATTATTGTAAATGAATGTTCACCTGGACAATATGCAAATAAATTATACGACTGCAGACAATCGGGTTAAATTAAATTCACTGAGTTGGTTAGATATCTCTCTCCATTGTTTTGCTGATAAACCTCGATCTATAGTATGAAGAATAATGCAAAGACTGACAATAATTGCTCCACATGGTTCCCAACCTATTCAGAGTAACTTGGCTATCTTCCTCAGTGAATCTAGTTTGATATCAATCGGCTGATCTTTATATAAAACACCTTCATTAGATATCTAAAAAAAAATTAGCTCGGGGGTTGAACTTCAAAACCCTCGATCAGTGGAGCAAAATTTATCTGATTTGAAAATCGGAGACATGCATTAATATATGAGCCAGTAGTTGTGTTATATTTTTAAGTGAAGACGATACTTGGCTGATTCTTGAGTCAAGTTGTCATGTACCTATTGACAATTTAGAGAGGACGTCTTTAATAGTCAAAGAAGTAAAACCTGTAAAATGTCCGTAAATGCTCGGTTTAATTTAAAGAGCTACAATTAGTATGATGAGAATCTAACTATTATTTGACTGGAGATTTTTTTTAGAATCAAACACATTGGCATTTAAAATTGTTTTTTTTTTTGACAGCTACACGGTACATTTTTTCCGAAGCTTTTCGACAACTAATTGCAGCGGAATATTAATGTGAAATGAACACGTCTATATGCTTCATTTATTTTGTTCCGTGACGGATACTTCGAACGCATTTTGAGTTCCAATCAGATTTTACTCTTGTATCGGAATTTTTTTCGAACGGATACCTCGATAGGGGTGAATGTCTTTCGTATTATTTGTAACAAAAACTTTATAAATATAATAACGGTCAGAGCAAATTTACAACAACGCAACGTCCCGACATCATCGCAATCGAAATGAAACAAACATTTTCTTTGACATTTTGTACAGCTGCTTGCTTAACGAATTTACAAAAGAGAAACTTTAAATACACACTAAAAACAGCCCAATATTTTTCTTAACACAAATCAAAGTGCATTTAAACAAAACGAAAACAAAAAACTCAAAAACCCATTAGTGCAGTTATTGGAACTTCAAATTGATCTAGATCTGCAAGTAGGCGTATAAATGAATTGGCACATTCCATCTCCATAACCAAACGTCGTTCATGGTCACCATATTCACCGACAGAAGGCAGGCTCGCCTCGAAATCTGCACAACACTTACAAAAAGAGGCGGATCTCGGGATATTTATTTTAAATAATGTTAAAAATATATAAATTAAAAAAAAAACAACCAAACCCCAAACGCGTTCTGTTCGACTTAGCTGTGGGGACATGTTTATAGAAAAAAAAAAAATCAATTTGCTTGGAATGGTGCTTTAAATGCGGAGCTGCATCGCCCAGCAGAGCATATCGAATGGCCACGAGGTTGTTTTTCATTGAAATTTGTGTCTATGGTGTTACCAGTCTTTCTCTTTATGTTTTTTACTTTGAGTTCATATTTTAGTTCGATCTGTTATCGGGAGTGCAAGTTTTTTTTTTTTTTTAAATTCCTTCTAACCAGTTAATTTAGTCTAGTTATGAAGTTATGAAACTTTCCTCCGTGTTGACGACATTTTATGTAAATACACGGCAACTGGACAGTAGGTTGCGATTTTCCGTCTCTATGGAATACGTCAGTCCGTCGATAGTTTGCAGTTTTGCAACTAATCAATCAACCTACACTTTCAGCCGAATATTGCTAAACAATTTTGTGCTTTTGTATGGGTGCATACATGGATCTGATGCGTGTCAGTTGAAACTAATCTGCTAATGACTCTCGCTATTGGCAAGCTATGCCAGAGTGGACGATGGATTTAGTTGTTAGCTTGCAATTAGTTGGCTAAAGCTGACGTCCGATTTGAACAAGGCAAGGAAGTCATCCGCCATCATTGCAAATAGGTGTCTGGCTAATTACATAGGTACAGCTCTTGCATGCACCACTTACGGACCTCAATGCATTTATTTGGGATCTTCCTACGACCTACGAAAAGAAGGAAGGTGACTCTGTTCTCAACTTAATACACTGAAAGATTGACAAATGGTTGGAAATCAAATAGCTCAAATTGCGTTAAACGTTGCTAAAAAATGTGTTTTCACTTTCTACACAACAGAAACCAGAGATGCAACCATTCAAATTTCGGCGAAAGTCTCAATTAACCGTTTGGACTCGGCATAAAATTGAAGATCCCTTCCATTCGTCTAAAATGAAAAACTTACACAAAAACAATGGGTGTGACTTGTTAGACTTTTGATTTAAAAATTAAATTGTTGCTAATAATGCAAGAAAACAGTTACAGAGAGTATAAATAATTCTTACGCTGAATACTTGATTCTTGGAAACTTTAAAACTAATTCTTCGTATCACAAATATTAATAAAAGCAAGCTTACGTAGGTACCTACTTACAAAGAGCCAAATCCCCTATTTTTTTTTTGCTTGAGTGCACAAGATCAAAAGTACATCTTATAGATGAATATAATTTGAGCTCTTAATTATACAGGGTCATTTATTTCGTGGTTTCAAGCGCTGGCATTTGACACGTGTCAAACTCAGCTGTCATTTGAAGTGTGATAATATTAGCTGAATATTTACCATTTACGATAATGGATCGCTTATCGAACAGCTCGTTAAAACTATTATATTGTTTCAACCAGAGTGGGTAACAAGCCACACAACACGACCTATTATGGCTTGGCTCATGGATTTTGGATCATGGGATTTTACACCGTTAAATTTTTTTTTCTTTGGATTTATACGCAAAAGACTGTGTTTACGCGAATAATCCTCGAACTCTTGGCGCATTAAAAACCAACATTACTCAAGTTATGGCCGATACTCCGCGGGAAATGTGCGAAAAAGTGGGTAAAAATTACCACAAAAGAATCGCATGCTGCGAATCTTCCCGAGGCGGCCAAATGAATGATATTGTATTTCAAACTTAATGGCAAAGTCCACTAAGATTGTGTTTTTTTTTGTGTAAAAGCATCGGTAGAAATAATAATTTTTAAACGCCTTTTGTATTGCTCTTCTTCAGAAGTGTTTACGAAGAGGTAAATGCCTATGTCATATAAGTGCAGCATGTTTTTACTTATTTTGCAAGTAGAATATAATATAACAATTACAACTGGAGAAATTAATTTTATAAAAGCTTGAGCCCACCGGGTCGTTAAATGCAGAGATGACGACTCGGAAGTGCGCACGTACAAAATGGAGCAGATTTTATCATTTATGAGAAAGGTAAGGTCATTTCAACCCTAGACTACCCCTCGTGTCAATCTTTAGTTCGTTGGATAAAGTCTGCGTTGATGAGTGGTCTTGCAGTTCAGGTGTCTTATGGATTAGCTGTATGCGTATAAACTGTCCAAGGATGACTTGGCTGTGGATGAATTGGAATGAGCCAATATCAAATTTATCAACCAAGTATATATGGGTTGAAGAAAGCATGGCCATTCTCAACATCTTCAAAACAAACAAGCTTTCCTTATTCAAAGGCATAAGACATTGCCCTGCCCAAACACAATATTCCGCCCAAAATGTCACAACCATTTTTCAGCTTTCACTTTTACGAATATCCTTATCCTATGAGCGCTAATATGTTGCAAACCAAAATACCGCTTTAATAATCTTCGCTTATTTTTACCGACTACCTACATCATTGTTTATATTTCTTTTTAATGTGTAATGCAATTTTAATTAATCTCAATTGCAGATCAAGTTATCCCCTATTTCCGTTTACTGCCCGGTTTTTCTCAAGTTCCGATTCCGACTCATCTGAGTCATTGACGAACTGTCTTGCATTGTATATTAATTCACTTCTCTTGTAGGAAAAATGTTGTATTTGTGTTTCCACTTTCCGTCAACGACTCGTTCTTCGTAGGTCCGGTTTGAGTTGATAATTTTTGCCGCCTTTAGTTACAAGAATGTCATTATAACGAAACGCGTTTCAGCCTGGTTCTTACCACAAGTTCAACTCGTTTCGACAGCCACCCACCGAAGATGCGCCACCACCTGCAGCATTCAATTCTACTACGGTTGAGCACGTGGATCCCAATGGCTTAGATTGGATCAAAAACATGAGCATCCACGCACCTGAAACCTGTTGTTCACTCTACGAACGATGTTTACATTTTTGCTTCTTTGTCTGGTTTTTCTCTTTGCATTTGTGTTCGACTCTTTAGGTAGGATGGAGGTTTGAGTCAGCTCTTCGCTACCGCCACCACATTACCTACATATCCCACTACCACAAACGTCGCGGCGGCGTGGAAAATTTCTTATGCTTGCCAAAGTTGTTGTTACCGTTCAATTGAAATTCGAATTCGTGAACCAATACTACCTGGCTGCTTGGTTCGATTTAATGGAATAGTATAGATACCTTTGGGATCAGCGCGCGGTGGCGGCATAGTGGGGAGTCAATAAAACTCGGCTCTAAGTACTTTTGGCCAACAGTCACTGCTGGGACACTAACAGCCTTAAAAGTGTTTTAAATTGCGCGTTCTGTCTGGATATACGAATTATAATAATGAAGGTGAACTCTTTGAGTTGGTGGTGCTCCTTGTTGAGCTGTGTCCTGTTGCTTTTCGCGGATTTCGGTTTTGCGGCATACAAACTGCAGGAGCGCTACAGCTGGACACAATTGGATTTCGCTTTTCCCAATCAGAGACTGAAGGAGCAGGCGCTATCTGTTGGGGATTACATACCACAGAATGCGCTTCCCGTCGGAGTCGAACACTGGGGAAATAAATTGTTTGTCACAATTCCCAGATGGAGAGATGGTGAGTATAGTCTTTGTGGTTTCGGTTTTTACGAATAATGTGATTAATGTGCCTGTAAGGAATGAGGAAATCTTTTAGCAAATAAGTGCTATTGGTGAGATTTATTTTGAGGTCGAAAATAGTCAGTTGGGAGTTTGTGTTGGAGTGAGAAATATTTCCTGTACGGCATTATGAGAAACGTGTCCTTTTAGTTCTACGGCTTCTAAATATCAGACTCAAACGGTTTTAAATTGTATGGAAAGGACATGCAAGTTTACGCCGAAAGGCGGAGCAGATACATATTTTAAAAATAGTTTTTAATTGGTGAACTAGAAGTGTCTGTTAGAGCTTGATGTTTTATCTCTTGCTAAATTAATAGCACCTTCAAAATCACATAGGCGGAGCTAGTAACAAATTTTAGTCTCGACTTTAAATTAAAAAAAATGGAAAGGCTTAAAGTACTATCATCCCAATTATAATGGGATGGTTTGAAAATATTAGCATTTATTGAAAATCGTTCTTTGTGCATTCTACAACTTACCAGAATTACTAGATCAAATGATTGGCTACTGTTTAGATAGTTGTAGTCTATGGCTAGTTAATTATTCTTACAGAGGCATTTCGTTGCGAAACTGGATAGATGCGCAAGGGTGCAACAGATGCAGCAAACAATTTGTTTACGTTTAGTGCCTCACAAATCGTTTTTTTCGGTAAACCGTACGACAATCGTTGTATTTCTACTACGTTTTATTAAAATACCTACGAGTATTTGTAAAATTTGCTACAATTTCATTCGCTGTAAAAATTTATGTTATAGTTATTTATCTTTCACATTTAAAAAAAATGGTCCTACTGCTTGTCCGTTTGTATGTGCATTTGAACACGCATCACATAAAAACAATTCTCCAATTTTTATTTTTGAGAAAAACCTATAGTACTCGTTGTCGAGATACAATGGTAATGACTAATGAAGAAGAAAATGGCAGATATATTTAAATAAAATACTCATGATCGTAATTACAAATTTTGCAATAAAAATGTTCATTGACGACAAAGCAATAGGTATTTTAGTTTTGAAAAAAAGTTTAATGACCAAAACACGTGTGCAGAATTCACTGCGCAGCAAGATTAGAATACTCATGTTTATATGGATACAGACACACTTAAATTCTGCACTCACCGCAGCACTGCAACATGTCTCTATTTCTAAATATGCTGCAAAATTCAAGCGTACCACAACGCAAAAATAAATAAATTGGAATTTTGAGTATTTGCCATCATCGACTTTTGACATTTGCTGGTCGTTTTTGTTTTTGCTTTGGTTGTAAACAAATCAGCTGCTAAGTCGGCGAATGACAGTAGCCATATTAGCCGATACAAAGCATTTGTCAAACAATTTTCTGCACATCTGTTTTACTTGCAGCACTGCATTCTCTGCTGCGTACAGAATTTCTGCACATGTGTTTTGGGCATAAATGAACAATGGAACAATAGAAAACGCCTGCGTTAGTTTTATCGCATACTTCCCGAATACATTTTCAATGCATTGATATTAAAATTATAATGCTGGGAGGTACCTATTCCCACACATAAAAGCTAGTAAATCAGTGTGTAAGCATTGGCTTTTAGTAGAAGACAAATGTGCCTATATTTATAATACTCTTTGGAAATAATGACCTTCCACAGGGTGGAAACAACTAATTTTAAATATTACATCTCAACTTCTTACGAAATTATTACAATATTATTTCTTTAATATTTTCTCAGCTTGAATTTTGAATTTAGCTACAGTTTATAAAAATTGGGTAAGTTTAGATCCCTGGTCTGGTAAGTTTAACCAACTTTGTTGAAACTTTAAACACCCAGATTTGTCTTCCTCTTCTAAGACATATTCAGTAACTTTAAACAAATTGCATTTAGAGAACAACATTTTTTAAATTTAATATTGTTTTGAAAAAAGAAGGACCTAGATCTAGGGTGAGGGTCCTATAGCCCTTTTGGCCCGGTCATTTTATTATGGTTTGATTTAAATTGTCTGTTCGAGCTTTACCTATTTAAAATAATTCATTCGACCTCAAAAGGCCTATTCTATTGATACAATATTACTTTTGAAAGTGCAAACTTTTGTTTTTGAATAATATTGCTAAGCATAATAATTCGTGCACCCCACTGTTACCAAGTGCGTGGGTACTGGATACCTTTCAAATTCACAGGGGAAAAAAATCGCAAACAATAATTATTACGCGGCATATCCAATCCATTCAAATTGACATGCATATAATGAACTTTAAAAATTTATTCGTAGTTCTAGTCAGTTCACATTGTTCACAATAATTGTCAGCGACTAACAAGGTTAATCTCAGTTTTAAACCAATCTATCAATCAAACTATTGTGATTGGGGTACGTAATAATGGAAAGCAGAAGAAAACTGCCTCCTGCCCGCAGCGGAAAACGCTGTCTATATTTTATATGGCTTTTATGGGAATTAGACCGGTTGTCGCTGTCCGAGTCAACGTATAGTCTGCCTCTGCGCAGTCGCAAACGTTTTAAGCCAATGTTGGGTCAAGTTCAATGCCGGTATAACTCAGACGGGAAAATCGAAACAATCGTAAACCATTACGTTGATTGTAAGCTGTCTGTTCCACAGCTCAGCTATCATGGCGCTGGTGCTATATAACAATGTTTATAATAATGTGGGTGGTGCGAATGGAGAGTTTGTTCGCCTAGCCCGGAAGTTGTAAATTCACCCGTAGGCTCAATTCTTTGTTTCAATTCGAAGCATGTTGATTAACTCAAGTTGCAGGGATAGATTCATAGGAAATGAGTTAATAGAGCTTGGAAAATGCTAATCGAAAGCCAGGTAATGAGGTTATTTGGGTATAGTTGGTTGTTGGTTCTCTTTAGAATGGGGTATTTCATTTGACTTCCCAAAAGGCCGTAAAAAAGAACAAAATATTGTCTCAGCGTACTTGTAGGTACGTCTTATAAATTATTTTTTTTCTCAGCACAAAAAAACGAAAGTATTCCATTGAATAGGCGAATGAAGGTCGCAATGTAATGCGTAAAAAATAGAAGCAATTAAAAGTTTTTTTAAGCATTGTGCAAGACCATTGAACTCTCTTGGTTTTCCTTGAAAAATTTAATTAATAATGTCGATAAGTACTTGCAAATCAGTACCTAGGCATGACCCCCCATTTCTGCACTGTATTAAGTTTTGGAATTTTGTGTTTCAGTTCCGTTCGTATTTAGCAATGGAAATGGCGACTGAAATTTAAAATTTTTCCAGACTGGTTTGTGCAAATGTTTTGCAATACAAAACAAATTTTAAAATAAGTTTTCATTTTCTTTATATTTTTGTACCTGCAGGGAAATGTAGCTTAAAAAAAAATTGTCTGTCATTGGCAGATACACATGTCCGTATTTTGAAATAGAACCATTAAAATAAAACTTCAGATGATCTTGAGCGCCAATTGAAATCACTGTTCGATAATTCGCTTATGCGCCAAAAAAGTCTGCTAAGCTGCCTTTGCTGCGGAATATACTAGCGAATAATTGGGCGAAGGCGTTCTCCCAAATGAATGTATATCGCGAACATGGTTACATATTTTTATAGTTAATAAAAATATAAATATATATATTTATAGATACTACTAGAATTGCAAAATTTTTAGAATGCATTTGTAAAAGTTTTCTCTATGTGTTCGCCATTCATCCTTATTCCCTGAGAACTTTTGGCGAGGTGCCACTCATTCTCAAACATGCATTTGCCAGTCTGACATATGCATTTACTTCTATATCCACCATTTGACGCAAAATCGCCTGAAATTCTCCAATAATCTTACTAAACAAAATCGTCTTCCGGGGTAATTCCAAGCAAAGAAAATGCGAACCGCCTGCTTTTCAGTCAGTGTACTATTTTGTTTGGCATAACTTGTGAGTTTTGTTAAAATAAATCTCACGGTAGTTCGCACTCGGGTAATCCAATAACGTTATTCCTACCGCACTTTATCAGTGAGATTCAGTGCGATTAGAATCGCTGATGCAATCGTTTCAATTCAAAAAAAAAAAAATGTACGAGCTTAAGTTAAGGTGCAGTTTAGCGTTAACTTTGAATTAATGAAATAATTTTCTTGCAAGAGTACATGCATCGAAATGCGCGATTTAATTAGTCGATAATTAGGTAATGTATTTTATTCATGAACGAGTGTGGTATGCGCAAACTAACTTTCATTGACATTTTTGTAAACATTATTTTAAATTATTAATACCCATGAGATTGCGTAAATTAGAATCTTATAATCGTATGTTTGTATGTTCTTCGAAGGTTAATTCTGCATTGATTTAACTTCTTTATAAGTTATAATAATTATTATGGATAGTACGAGTTTATATTACTTAATGTGACTCGCAAAACAAGTTTGAAAACCAACTTCGATGATGGCAGGTTTTTCCGCCTGTAATTCCTTAAGATATGGTTGTAAATACCTACAGGTGGGGCATAAATTTGCAGCAGAATAATTCGATGTGCGCCGGTCCTTTCATATACTCACCATCGAAATTAATCGTGCTTAAGTTTTTTCGCCTTGGATTAAATATTGAAGATCGGATTTATTGTAGCACAGTCGGTTTACCGAGCAGAAAGATGAATGGTAGCTCATTGAAGAATTTTTTTTTTGCAAATGCTTCCAACCCCGTTGTGATTTTGTCGATCTCCCTAACTTTCAAAATCCGAAATTCTACAGCTATAATAGCTAACAGATTTCCCTTAGCACTTTATAAAAGCTTAAGCAGAGTACTGCAGATGTTGTTCCAACTGTCAAAGTTTCTGCCATTGATGTTTGATATTCATTGGAGCCTTAAATTAATTTTCTTATCAACTTAATATAGGGTATTAGTTTTAATTAATTTAAACATAACTTTCTAAAAGGTAGCACACATTTTTAAGAACTGCCAATTAGCAACAACGTGTCTATTATACAAGTCTTCTTTTAAGGAGCAAACTTCTGAATTGATAGACAATGTATTAACAATTATATTGTGAAAATTCAGCTTAATGACGCCTTTTAACAACAAATCAACCTTCACAATCCTATCGCGGCAGACTGCATGTAGTGTACAAAATCTATGAACACTCAACACCTTCAACGTCAACGGCCCGTGACCGAAAATCTATAACCGCACGCCGAACAGCAGTAGCAAACTAATTACGTTGAATTAATTTATTTGGCTGATGGTGTTAAACTGGTGCTTTAACGCTTAGGCAATGTTCTAGTGATTAATGATGATGTTGGTAAATAAACTTGCATTAACTCAAACATGGCGTGCCAAACAATAACATATCAATTTTAATCTGACTAATTACAAAATCTGCATTAGTTGTTATTTATTGAACGCTCTTTGGTCTAGCAAAGATATGCGAATACATTGAGGTTGGTTGCAAACTATTTGAAATGTTGAGTTAACTTGTACTTGTAAGTTGCAAGTATGCCACGAATTGTATGGCACAGCGAGGATTTGGAAAATAACAATCTCGCTTAGGGAATAGTCACCCCTGACAATTTGAGAAGCGGATCATGTTGCGATTTCAAAAATAAATATACAAACATGAAAATAGACTGGTTTTTCAAACAAATCAAATGAAAAATTATAAAGCTATATTGTTAAAAAATGTCAAATTGTTCATAATTGGCAGATAGAGTATGGCATCACTCACAAAAGCCATTATCCCACAGTGTAAAAAATAATCAGAGAAATTAAGAAGAAAATATTGAGAGACCATTTATTCATAAGGCTTCTTTACAACTCTCCCATCAGGTGCATAAATGTCACTAACAATCCAACTAGTGGGCGGAATTCGAAGATTCAACTTTTAAAAGATTCAGAATCAGATAATGATGACTCGAGATGATTTTTTTGCACATTAAGAGGGGCGAAAAGATAGTCCATGGAGAAATTATGTTTTTTTTATTTTTAAAATTCATATGGGCCTAGTAAACATTTGAAAACTGTTTAATAATTTTTGAGATTTGTAGTTTTTGACAAATTATCAGGAGAAGGCAGACTTACAACAGTGCAATATTCTCCATTTTGGATTTATGGAGCAGGTTCCGTAATTGACAGGAAACGCAACAGCTGAACCTCTTAAAAGGAGTTCATCACTAAAAGATATCTATAGATACGACTCCCTTGCCCTTTTTTGTAAGGGTTTTTCCACAAGTCACTTAAAAAGCCTCGAAACTACAAATATTATTGGCCCCTCTACCCCATTTTGAACGGCAAAATACTTAAAATACATTTATGTATAGATACTTGTCTATAGAATCTTAGCTTCCCAAATAGTTACAAGAGCGATACGCAATTTTACATGGTGATAAAAAAATGGAAAAGATTTTTGAAAGGCGGGTCAGGAGATTTCGATAAAAGCCCCATTTTTGGGAAGCAAACATTTTTCTTTATTTGTCTCATTTCCTTGAAACATTGTTTATCTATTTGTACATTAAATTGTTAAATCTCAACCACAGGATGTCGGAAGAAAAAAAAATCGATCGCTTTTACAAAACGCATGTGTTATATGAAAACAAAGTCGTGAAGAATTCAAAATGCCTATACTCCTTTCCGAGAATCCTCCCAAACCTCATAGAGACCACCATAATTCATGCAGGAATTCGCCCACATTACCAGCTCAAATTCATAAATAACAGCATACCTAAGGCAACTTAATTAAATATTCGATTTATTGTAACCCCTTTTGCAGTCGTAATCAATTGCACCGATTAGCCTCAAAATCATATCCCAATCCCAAGTTGTGCACTCAACAAAATTGGAATTGACATTAAGTCAATTGGAAATCGAATGCGCAAACGTATCATGTTATGATTACGGTCTTGCAGACACGCCACTTGCCCCTAATGCAGTTGGTGGTTTATTGCAAAAAGAGAAAACCCCTCGAGTGCAAGGACACTTAAATTTTCATTTGCCAACCAATAAAAGTCTAAGCTGGCTGACTGCCCTAAAATTATTATGCCAATAGACCATTAATTTGCACTTATCACGGCACTGGCAAATTGCATAATACAAGTAACTCGGTTAAAACCACATTGCCAGAGTTTGCCATGGGAAAAACTGGTGTTGCAGTGCATTGGTGCAGTAGGGAAGCGTAAACAGCAACACGTCATGGTCTCATTACCCGGTCTTTAAGTGTCTATTGGAGGCGCTGAGAAATATTGGCTTAAGCTGCCCGTCACAGTGATAAGCAACTGCGGTCTGGAGTGTGAACCATTCGCACATCCACAACCACATGGCTTTGGGTCTTCTTCAGCTGAGCCATTTGAACAAGAAAATCTGGCTGCCATAGCCAATTTGTACACATCGCTGCGTATGCAAATAGAGTACGTGAGTCCGGCTCTCAGCTTGTTTCCAAGTCATAATAATATGTCTTGAGTGGAGAATGGCCAACACTTTGGCTTCAATGACATCCGCGGAAATTTTTAATTCGTTTCCCCATTGGCAAGGGAAATTAAAAACTATCGCACAACGCCAGTAACTGGAAGTGCGTTTTGTCTATTAATTGAGACTTTCGCAATTGTACACCAGAGCAAGTATCTGCCGCAAGTGGATCGCGAACTTTGGTCGACGGCCACAAGGGGTGTGCGTGTATGATGTATGAACGTGAACTAATGCCGCCAAGACTGATTGTTCCCCAAACGGGTAGTATTTCACATATAATACGATCATGATTGGTAGTATGGTGTATGCCGTGGGAAACGCAGTCGCAGGTAGCTACTAGCTACCCTACGCTGACGCACTGTCGTTGTACTACTGGCACTGAAATTCGATAGGAACATTATCTGCGCAGTGAAGGTTTTTGTACTTTCAATCGGGCATTCATGTGGCGTCGTTTCGGAAACTGCATTTGGGTCTCATAGCTTTTTGTGACACATGTGGTTAGTATACACAAAGACTTGTAGAGGTATACGGTTTGAGAAATATTCGCCATATATGGTGGGTTTCGTACACTTCTTGTCGGTTTGCTAAGAACATTGGGCCTTGCTAATAACAATCTTTAACCCTTTCACTTAAATATTATATATCGAAGGTCCCCCTACGGTAAATGCTGTCGCCGCATCGTTAGGGGTAGCAATATACTTAAAACGGTCATTTGGACCGCACATTATAAATATAAAGAGTACAACTTTAGAGCGTGTACTATACTTCAGGGAAGAACAGTTCAAAAGCGAAATTTGTTTTGAACAAGTCTCTGGTTGCATGCCAAATCATGGTAGGTACATGGAGGCCACATTTTTTTCTGACTGTGAGAAATATCAGAAGCATGGATCCAAAGTTTCAGCACAGATGAATCTCCATTCAAAGTGGTGTTTGCTACTTTTAGTTTGATAGATCTTCCAATTAAAATTAGTTTTAAGCCGGTCTCTCAGTTTTGACAGTTCTTTGACCAATATTTCTTAAAAAATTTAAAAATTCGGTAATGGAATGTATAGAAGTCGAAAAGCGCTATAGAAAATATACTCGCCCAAGATAAAAAAATGCTCAGATTTATCATACTAATTTTGGTGTCTGGAATTAAGTATAGGTACCTAAAAAATGTTGTGTGTCTCGACGTTTAATTTGCAGTTTCTAGTTTTTCCACCCACATCACCAGAGATGTTCGAACATAACCTGCTGCCAATCAAGTCACTTCTACTTGGGAGGAATACGTAATGTGAATTCAAAAAAATCCAAGTAGGATGAAAATGTTGTAGTTACTTGCTGAAAATCCTTATTTTCTATACTCTGCTGATAAAGAAGCTCAAAAAACACACCTATAGTCAAAAGAGAAAACATATGCATGAAGTTGTCTTGTGTCAAAGTTGTGCCACAAGTGCTTGGCAAATATTTGCCCAGATATCTTACAATATAAGAAGAGCTTAATCACAAAATAAAAGCATGTTTCGTTGTCGACAAGCTGAGAAATTTTACAACAACAACAGGAAATCATATGAATGTCGAAATTCTTTATTACTTTGATTCAATATCCATTCTCACCTTTTGCCCCGATCAAAGAAGGTACCTACATGCTTTTAAATTGTAATCAGCTAAATCTGTCTTTTTCGAAAAGCCTTGAGTTTTTTGATTTCTATTCTTATGGTGTGTCGAATTTTAATAATATTCAAAAGCTTAACCTAGGGGCAAGCGATATACCTACATAAACAGTGAGGATGAGGATCATGGGCGCATAATCAAAGCCTTTTTTTTTTGATCTTGTACTGGGGCAGATTTGACATCCTAAATATGTTTGCAACAAAGTACAACAAAGCAATTAATGCAACGCATTCTATCCTTTGTTAGATTCTCTGTGTCTTGTAAACTTGTTTTGTTTATAACTCCACAATACCTCTGGGAGTTCACCTTTCATTTGGTAAATTTTTCGTGGAAATCGGTTTTGAAGAAATGCCATTATCGGTACGAAAAAATATCTGTAGCCTTTTAGAATAATTAAAATACTTCGGTCTTGCTTGAAGCGACAGTAAGAGCTACCCTTAGTCCGAATATCACACATGGCTCTTGAATTTTCGCAGGGCGCTATTTCCTTCACCGGACCGTTGGGATAGTGGTAATCTTAATCCGATGTTAAGTACACATTCCCCTAGCGTAGTGCAGCCTTCCTTTACATATAAATTATACTCGTAGACTCCTACGCGTATATACGCCCTGAAAATGGACGAAAATATTCAAATTGCGCTTTATCTATGTACAAGTAGCTATATAATATTTGACAATCGGCAGAGTTGTTTTGATGGCCATTCAATTACTTTAACGTGGTTGACAAATCTAATTGATAAATTCCTTTCAACAAATCGCTGTCAAATCACAAAATTATTCAAGTGCAACTTCACAAAACAATTTTGAAGCAAATTACCCCTTTGCGATAAAATTTATCTCAATGGCAATAAATCAAAGAATTACCCAGTACCTAGTTCGGTTTGTCATCGAAACAACAAGTACCCGACAACAGTTGAACCACATTACATACGCAAAGCAAGAAAACGAACTGATTTTAGCCAAGTCGTGCTCGCGACCGTATATTGGCACACTTTAGGAGCGCACACCTGCCGCGCTTTGCTCTACCGAACGGCGCGCGATGCTTGTCTCTGTGAGCAGTCTTAATAAAGTGCTACCTACGAGCAGCCAAGTCATTTCGGCGCTTCAGTCAAGTTCTAGTAAATATTAGTCTGTCCCCACGTGTAGAACAAATTATTCCAACTCGCAACAAATTGAAATGGCCCCCTATACCTAAGGCACACATTGCGCGCTTTCTGAGCTTGATGCTCAGTTGAGCGGCTCATGGAATTGCACTTGTTTTCGGCGACATCAAACTTCAAAGTCCTTTCTGAAACTTAGATATCACCCACTTGTGGTGGACATTCCTGCTGAATTTACTGCGAAAAAAACAATTACAAGATGATTGATCGGGTTCTGTTGTAATCTATGCATCTGTCACAAACGCATGCCATGGAAAATGGCGGATACTAATCGAATGAATGAATCTCTCACCTTGCATATGTCTCTATCATTAACTCGGTGGAATTTATATGTCCGAATATTATTATATGACTGAGAATACACGGCGCAGTTAACATGGCCGATGCAGTATTAGAGGCACAGTTACCGAAAAAAGATTGTTTTTCTGGAAAATCTAGTTTACCTACAATTTGGACGAGGCAAACAAATAAGTGGGCCACGATGTGCCTTTGCAATACTTTCGCTTCTATGGCCATTTGCATATAAAGACATAGATACAGACAGAGATGTTGTTTATGCGCTTTTGGGTGTGAGTGTGATTATGCAAGCGACCAGGATTACTGCAATCGAGTACTAAGGTGTATGCATCTGTACCTGTGCATAGAGGACTGCGTAATAGCAGGTTTTAAGCTACCTATCCAATAGATTTGGCATGTGAAAGGTATGAGGATGTTTACACTGACTGGTTTAAACTTCATTAAATATAAGCTAGTTGAATAAAATGACAGATTAAAAGGAAATCTGAGGACAGCGGTAGGTAAGGTTTATGTAATACCGTCGCAAAAACTAGTTGAGGTTAGTGTGCTAGTACAGATGAATAAAAAAAAGCGGATCAAGTTGTAAATTTAATGAGGTTTTTAGTTGCTATGTCGATACAGAGTGACTTGCTCTGAATCGGGATTTGTGATAAAATGCCGCAAACTAGATATTCTGGTGCATGTCCCCACTATTGGTGTGATTCTGTGTTCTTCGATTGCACGCTAGAATAAGGGAATGGCGCTGAAAGCAGTTTGCCTGCAGTATCAAGAGCTCATTCTGCCGAAATTGTGTCAAACCACCCTACCGCCATTAGCGCTCAGAAGTCCGCTGCTTCTGGTAGAGGTGACGTGAAATAAAGTCAAACGAAATAAGGCCATATTCCTTACCTTAACTATATTTAAAATAATTTAATTCTTTATTTCAAGGAAAAAAATATACATACAAACCTAGTACTAACAGAATTGAATTCCACATGCGGCTTTAGGACTCCATAAACAGATGGTGGCCATTGATCAGCAATTCTTTGTCAATTTCTCTAGTTCATGTTGTAAATATCGGTACTTGGTCCACTATGGACTTACTACACTAGCGGACTCCAATCAGATTCAAATATGGTTGTCGCGCAGTATCTTGGACGAGATCTTTTATATGCAATTTTATATGTATTCTCCGCTACGGTATAGGCACCTTGATGTGGGCGCCTTTTTAAAGTGCGCTGCTGCGGAGGCTTAATGCTGCAAAGACTCAGCAGGCTACGCCATCGAAGGCGGTAGTCGTGGTAGTCCCAAACACGGACATGTTTTCCTCCGCACCTGACACTATGATTAGGGAATATAGTTTTGAAAAATAATTATTCGAGGTAGAATTACTATACCGTGCGAGTTGGGTCATGGATGTTCCGACAATGGACCCAAAAAGCATAGTCTGGTACACCGACAAATCAAAAATGGATTCCGGAGTTGGAGCTGGTGTCTTTGGACCCAACAAGAATATGTCCCGCGGTTTTGAAAGCGGAAATCCATGGTATGGAAATCAGCACCAATCTAAACTTCGTCAAAAACCGTATTAAAGGCGCCATCATACAAATTTTCTCCCACAGTCAAACAGCTTTGCGTCCAATACAATGGACTCTAAGAGAATGAAGTGCTGTCAGGATACCCCACAAACCCTGGCCAAAACACAACAAGGTCGATTCGGTTGTTTACAACTGGTTGGGCTTGGTTCCAAAGCCTTTGTCTTTGGAAAAGAACCCTACTGGAAATTGGGATAATTAATGAATATTAATGAATGGGAATAACAATTTCCCCTTAACCACGGAATATCTTGGGTTGAGATATTGTCGTCCGCACTTCACTTTGGTCAGTCACGGAACTTTGAACTTCAATCTGAGAACAGAATTTTGGTGCCCATTCGCTGCTAAAATATCAGCACAAGTCTTTGTATTGTAAATATTTATATATTATATTTAACTACCTTGAAACTTGACACGTGTTTTCCGACTTTTGCTCAAACCATCGAACGTTGTTACTTGAGGAACACCTATATCTGTTACCTGTTCCCTTTCGGCATCGGCTTTTTTGCGTCCTTTGCTACTTTTTGGTCATAGAACTGACGAGCCGTCTTGTCGCTCCTTGAAGCACGCTTTGTATGGAAGTCATGCTATCCAAGGTTATGTACCTATTACCACATTGGCAAATTGTCAACAACCAATTCATGATCACAGTTACACCGTGTATGACTTATTTTCCGCAACACTAAAGTGAAACTCATTTCCCATATACGGCACGCTGCGAAACAGCGACGACTATTGCACTATTTGCCTCTTTCATCTAATCGTTGGCCCAGCATAAGTATACAAGGAGTCTCAGGAATTGTTTACATCGCACGACTATAGATGCAGATTTGAGACAAACACTTTCTATTTTTCTCAGCTGGCTTCGCATCTTATATCATCATTATATGCCCAAGCGCAAAACTGGTTGTCCTGTGACGTTAATGTCCGATCAAAGATGCGTTTCCTTAGTTGGTACGTCTACACAGATCTCTAAGCGGAACAACACCGTCTTGGGCTTGTTAACAGATGAACCCATAGCTTCCAATTAAGTCCGTTTACGGGCCGCTAGGCAAAGTTAAGTATTTACGATTTTCTGTCGAGATTATGTGCGCCAATCCTCGAAAGGAAAAGCTTCAACTGGAGTTAATTGCTGTTGTTAACCAGCTGTTTTCATTGCTATAGCATTGATGTGTGTAATTGGACTAATGCGTGTTGAGCTAACGTATCATTATAAAATCACATTAATGGCTTTCCAGTTCGAACATCTGTGAGTGATCATATACGAGTATGTGGCTGCTAATTACAAACTGGGACGATGTGCTCAGACTAGTAATCAGCGCGGGTATGTTGAGTATTCTGGCTTGCGAAATTTCTTCATTGATTTCTTTGAAACATTACAATGAGATTTGATGGTCTGTAATGTCTACTGTTTGAAAAATTCGCATCGGACTACCTGGTGCATTGCGGTATACGTGATTAAAAAGCTGGCAAGTTATTGCGCTGCGCATTGGAGAGGTTGTTTTTCTAGTTATGTAAACGAATGTAACAGACTACGGAAAGATATAGGCGATAAGATTAAGATCAAAGTAGACAAAGACCTGACCAGAAAAAAATTATTTTTTTATTGTTTATGAGCTGTTTCTAAGAGTGTGTGAGCCTTTATAGCAACATCGATTACACTGTCAAAGCTTCTTAGTCAAATGAAGCACCATGAGCTAGATGATCAATAACAAACGCCTTTGAATTATGTCATAAATGAGACATTGCCTCAGAATATCGTCCCTGATCATTGCAACCCGAAATTGGTCGAAAAACTAGCATCGTTAGAGCTAGAGCCCAAGGCCTGTTTGAAGCTTTAAAATATTCCATCGATTGGCAATGAACCCTAATGCGTCATCGATGGGTTTTTCCGACAGTGGAAAGTCATATTATCATAGGTTCTACCATCAGCTGCATCTTCTGGTTTGCCCGAGAGCAAAGATGCAGTTCTCGTTCACCCAAAGAATGGACTTAACTTACATTTTTCCGTTGTTGTTTTCTTTTCTCAAAGTACTTATGTTTCTGTTTCTTCTTTCTTATCCTATATAACACATAATCGTCGCCGATTGGACGACTTGATTTGAGTATATTTTTAGAATTTAGGACAACGCATAGAGACTTGTTTACAGCTTTAGTGAATCTGGGAGCAGTTACATTTGTGTCCTTGCATTTAAAACTCTTAGCAGCTTAAAATAAATCAATAGTTTGCGCAACAGGTCCGTAGGGGCCCTAGGACTAGCTTCTCACAACCATTCGTTTTTTGTGATTTTTTCAATTTTTATGACGAATGGAAGGGCTCAATTTATGCCAAGTTCAAACGACTAATTGAGAAGCTCTTTCGTGACAGTGATACTCAACGATGTTTCTCATACGTTCGCAGTGGAAAAAACCCTAATATGAAATTTGGGTTCTTCTTTTGGGATTCGAACCTGGGACCCCTCGCTTAGTGGTCCAACACACTAACCACTTAGCCACTGCGCCTACTTAGCTTACAAGGAAGAAAAATATGGCTTCAACCACTTAAACCTACAAATCTTAGCTCTTTGCCAAGAATTGATGATCACACCAATAAAATCGAATTCCAATCAGTTTAAGCGGGCATTTGGAAGACAAACGTTTACTATTTTTATTGTATTTAAAAGATAGCTAAGGCGCAAGCAAACTATAGTTAGTACGGGTACTTACCTACATTTCAGAAAAATCGCCAACATTTTGTTTGCCCAAGAAAAGCAAAAGCAAAAAAAAATAGTTCTAGATTTATATTTATTAAACCCAATGCATAGGTGCAGATCCTGTTATTTAAATGATTATAAGATTAGTTAAAATCTAGAATTGCTTGTAAAAATAAAGCACATTTTTAAATTAATTGACTGCCTACTTAAATAATGCTCAAAGCTAAAGCTAAATACGTCAAGTTAGAGTGAGTGTGGGTCGGTTCACTTGCTGCGTGGGCTTAAATGGCATCGGTAATTATTTTCGAACGTCATCTTAGACAACTCAAGCTTAAAAATAGTTTTCCGCGTTTTTTTATATCAATATTAGTAACTCATAAAATACAATATCAAATATGTAGCCTTCTAGCCAACATGGCTCAATGTAGGACACTTTTTCCTGATATTTATTGTTTAACAAATTAAGCGTGTGAGGAGCCTTTGTCGGAAACATGTGTACGACAAATGTTTACAACATGTTTTGTGCCTTTTGTGTTGCATTATGTGTGAAAGCGAGTCTTTCACCATCGTGTTAGATACCTTTCCTTTAAATGGAGGTTGCATATTTGTCAGCATTATATCAGATTTCACGCTTCATTTTAAAACCGACTTAAAGCTCCTTTATGCCTCCAGCACATGAATCATAATTTATTTAGTCTGGCTTGCTCTCATTTTCGCATTTTCATTACTGTCTACTTAACGAACAAACGAGTTTGTATGCAAATTGCAAGACATTCCTCTGCAGAATTTGAACGCTTGCTCCATTTGTCACACATGTGATTTAACTGATTAAGAAAGAAACAGCGTCTATCATACCTTGTACGGAAGTGAGTTGCGCCTTATGCAATTCGCTTAAACTAACTCGCATAATGTGCTTATGTAACCAATTGGCCACAGCATCTATTTACAATTCACGCCTTTTCCAGCGAGAGAATTTAAGAAATGCAAAACCGTTGCGACTGCAACAGATTCGCCATATTATCTTATTTATACTAAAGGTGGACGTTGCTGCGTAACAGCGTGACCGTTGTGCGACTTCAGTTTCAATTTGGCACTTTTTGTCGAGAGCGGGCTACAATTTCTGCCATTTCGTCCCTTTTTTACTTGGAGAAGAAGCTTCAAACTTTATTCAAATAATGCTGTTATATTCAAATAAAGCAATTGTCCATCAAAACACTAAAGTGTTTAGCGAACCAATACTTGTTAAATATCGTTCAGAAATTTTAAATAATCTATTCAACTTCAGAAATGTTTTTTTTCTTCATTTTCTTGTGACAACTTATGAAAACTTATTTTTTGTGGGCCTAGTCAGAGATGATGCTGATGATGTCAATTGTCAGATACCAATAAATCTACTGATACCTACTATTTTATCAGATATTTTACTTTCTGTTCACTTCGCAAGAAGGGTTGTGCCGGAAGTCATAACTCAGCTTCAGATAGAGTGCCTTATTGAAGCCAAATCCTGAGAAGAGGTAAAAGTCAGTTTTATTAAAAAAAGGAGCAATGTGCGTGTGGAAATATAGAAACTATATACCAGATCGAGGGCTTTCTGCCCTATACCCCTATATCTAGCTCTCTAGGGAGACCATCAGTTGTCCATTCCCAGGGAAGAAACCATTAACCTTCTGCTAGGCACTTCCTGCCAGCTCTTCAGTTGCAACTTATTGCCCTTCTGCTGTCAACTTCTGTTTTCCTTTACGCACAGCTCCAAACCTCTTAAGTAATAGAACACGAACCTTGTCGCTCTTAACTTAACTTTCACTCTGATCTTCGATTTTCATCGGAAACCTTGATAAACGACATGTTTTGCGTCTTTCTTGCATCCCTGTCCACCTGTAGCGTAGCCTTTGAATTGCTTTTTTGTTTTCCGCTTATCGAGAGAGTTCATTCTTGCAATAATCAAATCCGAGTCGTTGAAGTTGTCCTTCTATCTATCTATCGAAATGCCTTCCATGGGACTTGGTTTCAGTTTATTGCAGACGGTCCCAAGTCCCAATTACCACTTCCTGGAAGCGAATGCAACTGTTATTGATGATGGTTTTCCATATGGCAACGGTAACGGCAAGTCAATCCACCGGCTCGTTTCGCAACTACCACTAGGTATACTTCGAAGCGATCGATTGATGGCTCTGAAGTCTGAATTGCTGATTGATGGCAAATGCTGCGCACTGGCATATGGCATGGCAAGTGCATGGAAATTGGCTGAGCTTGACCTGGCATCTGTTGTATGTGGCGCTTTAATTTTCTCCAACGATTATCGTGCAGCAAATTAAAATATCGAAACTAACGAATTTATGGCAGGGTAATGTTACAGGCAACAACATACAGCAACTCAGAGTGCAGTCTGCCTAAGGACACACCTCAACAGTATGATCTAGAGGGGATGCATACAGCACTGTATGAGCTAAAAACTCTATAACCAATCATAATCTTTTGTTAAGTAGTTCTCGACCCTTCAACAATTTTGGCAACATTCTTGATAGCGCCGAAAATACTTGGAAATGCATTTCAGTCTGTCAGACAATGTGAAAGTCCATGATTCCAATTGCAAATTGGTAGATGCAATGGTCTCGTTTAAAATTAAATCCGATTTATCTAGATATTTAGCCAGCATCAAATGGCTTTTTTCCCTGCTAATGTCTACGGTTCACCGAGACATTATCTATTTTTGAAAATAAAATTAGTTTCAGTTCCGTTCATCCCAACAAAAAAGACACGTCCCAACGAACACTTGTCAATGCTCCTCTCCCACCGGTATCCGTTGAAACATTCTCACTAAATGTTTATCCTCAAAAATGCCTGTCAGCTCTCACCCAAAGATCCAACTCCAAAGATGAAGACGAACAGCTATTTCCCAGCATTCCAATTCCAATTGGCAATCCGATAACCGTTTTTAATTGCATAAATATTCAGCATTTTAGTGTGGCCATCTTAATTAACGAAACACTGTCGATGTATCAAAATAATTTGCAATGTACTCTTCTCCTTTTGTAGGCATTCCGGCGACACTTACATATATAAACATGGACCACAGTGTGACGGGATCCCCAGAGCTCATCCCATACCCGGACTGGAGAAGCAACACCGCCGGTGACTGTGCGAACAGCCTCACCACAGTCTATCGCATTAAAGTCGACGAGTGCGGTCGTTTATGGGTACTAGACACCGGCACCTTAGGCATTGGCAATACCACCACCAATCCCTGTCCATATGCGGTGAATGTGTTCGACTTGGCGACAAACACGCGTATTCGTCGCTATGAGTTACGTGCTGATGACACCAATGCCAATACTTTCATTGCGAACATAGCCGTGGACGTGGGCAAGACATGCGACGATGCGTTCGCTTACTTCTCCGATGAACTGGGCTACGGTCTGGTCGTGTACTCCTGGGAGCAGAACAAGTCGTGGCGATTCTCTTCGCACAGCTACTTCTTCCCGGATCCTCTGCGTGGTGACTACAACGTCGCCGGCCTGAACTTCCAATGGGGCGAGGAGGGCATCTTCGGCATGGCATTGACACCCATCCGTTCGGATGGATTCAGAACAATGTACTTCAGCCCATTGGCCAGTCATCGGGAGTTTGCTGTCTCGACTAGAATTCTTCGCGACGAGAGTCGAGTCGAGGACAGTTATCACGACTTTGTACCACTGGACGAACGCGGTCCCAACAGTCACACAACGTCTCGTGTCCTCAGCGACGATGGAGTAATGTTGTTCAATTTGATTGACCAGAACGCTGTCGGATGTTGGCACTCGTCGATGCCGTACTCACCGCAATTCCATGGTATTGTCGACCGCGATGATGTCGGGCTTGTCTTCCCAGCCGATGTGAAAATCGACGAAAACAAGAACGTTTGGGTGCTCTCCGATCGGATGCCGGTGTTCCTGCTCTCCGACCTGGACTACAACGATGTCAATTTCAGGATTTATTCGGCTCCTCTCGGCACCCTAATTGAGAACACAATTTGCGATCTGAGGAGCAGCGTCTACGGTCCCTCGAACAGTGTTGCACCCAAGCAGCCCGTAGGTACGTATGGCAGTAAGACTCTTGGCCGTCCGATTGTGCAGCCCATCAGCAAGGGATACCTGCCACCATTGCTGCACCCGAGTTCAGCAGTGTCGTTTACCACCCAGAGGGTTCCAATAGCCAAGGCTTTCGTGTACAACCAACACAACGGGCTGAGTTACGAGACCGGCGGTCCGCAAACGTTTCCCGCTCTAAAGGACTACGTTTCGAACAGGAACGTTTGGTGGAGTTCATAGATCTGTCAGTTATCTCATTATGACAGTAGAACGTTGCGGACAGTTCTGCGCTTGTATAAATTTTAGCATGAATTTCATTTGTTTAGCACAGCGAATTTCCTGAAGGCAGTGGAATGAACCAATCGTATGTAGGGTCTGCTCAGCTCTTTATTTATGTTCTTTGTACATTATACCTACTCTACTCATTTAGTCATGCTTGTCACTTGCTATACCCTTTGTGTACTATATTTATCTAATAAATAAAGAAATGTTTCGATCATTGTGAGAGTGGCGTTTTAATTATAGGTTTGGAAAACATCTATTTTTGGATAGACTGGGACCTAAGTAAAGCTTGGGATTGACTTTTGGAATTCGAGCTGCAAGGGAGACTGGACCTACAGTTTACGGTTTGCAAACATAAGAATGAATTGCGTTATTTAAGTCAACTGACTCTTTTAAGAAAATGCTGAGCAGAATGAAGAAGCCATGTGTTTAGGAGCAACGACCTTTGAAGGGGTCTATCGAATTGAATTGAAACTATGAACGGAATTGCACAGCCATTATCGGACTTGAACTCTATAGACTCTAGGGTAGAACTAAATTGTATAAGCCACAAAAACTGTCTCTAAATTGTCTTAAGGATAATGCCAGACCGACGGACAATATAGACAAAAGATGGAGTCACTCCGTGAAGCGGGTATGAAACTGAGTTCGGAACATAAGTTAATGGGCCACAAGCTAGAGGCTTTCGAGTTCTATGTACCTTAAGAACTGAACAAGATTAAACCGCCTTCACTGTCATCACTGTAAAGGAAACAACCATCAAAAAACATCGTTAGCAAAAGCTAGTAGTGGGCCCGGAAGTTACACTACGGCGGACAGGGGTACTTATATCGAAATACAAATTTCTTTCTAATGACGATAAGGTAGTTCAACAACAGCGAATGTATAAACCACAGCTGAGAAAAGTGCGGACATGCTATGTGGTATCACGGTTTCCAACCTTTTATAGGAAGTGCATAAACTAAATACAGAGTAGGACAATAATAAATTCATTGAGGCAGGCTATTTATAAACTGCCGATAGATGGCGGTAAAAGCAATTGACAGAAAGATTTTATCAGAGTTGAATAATATATACATACATAATCCATACACATAATAATTTGATTTTAAACATCAAAATATTATAAATCTCCATTAAAATTGCAAAATGTATAGACTTTTCCACTCGATTCTTAGAATTGATTGATTTTGATGGCAGTAGGTTGGTTATGTACTCCGTAACCAAACAATCAAAAGTAGCTTCTTGACAGTGATAATAACTATATTGACTAGGTATCTGCAATACGTTTCTTATACGATATTTTCCATTCCAAACAAGTAATAATGGAATGAAAGACGCACGACGCCCTACAAGAAAGGGAACATCAGAAACCAGGGAAAGAAATTTGGAACAAAATCCAGGTCATGAGCCACCAACATTGAATCAGCATTGACGCACAAAAGACTAAAATCCTTCGGCAAGTAACAATTATTATTATCGTGAGGAAATAGCATCTCTAAAGCCAGTTCATATTTTTGATGTCCAGTGAAAGCAGGATGTAAATTGAAGGCAACTGCCTTGGAAATAACTTGCAATACCATTAGACCATTTTTCTATTTAGGATGTTGACTGTGTGTGGTCACAGTGTAATATATATCTTCGAAGTCTTAAAATATAGAGTCCACTTTAGCTTCTTAGACGTAGGTGAAGGAAAATTCTTTAACGGATTCTCTTAACTTTCCTATCTGTTAATCATTCTTGATTTTGTACGTACATTTTGTACCTTTTCCGACGTGTTGCCGACCTTTTTATGATAAAAAGTTCATTAGGTTTGTTCAAATTTGGTAGATAGGTACAATTCAAATTTGTATTTTATATTTTTTTATTGCAGTTTATTACAAATTTTATTATGTTTGCATTTAAAAACCTTATTGGTTTAAAGTTTGACAATTTAGAAACCAGTTGAACGAATTGATGTTCTCCTTTAATTGCAATATTCGTTAGCTTCTGTTGAACGCATTTTTCCTGTTTAAAATTTAATAAAAACTTCATGCAAAAATAATATTCGTCACTAATTCAAACTAAAGACTTGATGAGATCAAGCGATATGTTGTGTTTCTTCAACTCTTACACTGCAAGTGTATACTAAAACGCGCATTGCCAAATAGGGAGATATGTGAAAAAGAATTACTTGATTATTTTTTTTTATACTGTGATCATACATAGATAAAACATAATACATGATTATATTGCTTTGATTTTTTTAATTAAACCAAAATTACTGTTGTGGTGGTCTTTGTAAATAATGCATGTAAGTTTGTTGGAAACAATGGAAATATGCTCGAATTATTTGTTTACTTTAATTTTTTTTCTTTTATTTTTTTGGTGTATGTAACCTTAAGTGGAAAGATCACGACAAATACTAATGAATAATTAATATTCTAAATAATATGCGTAAATGAAAGTAACTAGCATAAAGCAAACAATAAAAAGAGCTCACGTTTGATAAAACGAATATTTCGATGTTTTCGTGGGGCAGCTGAGGGACGTCACCTTTGAGTTTCTTAACTTACAGGAAGTGGAGTAAAGTCAGCTACAACTCTCTCGGCGGATGAACTGAGCTGTTTTGGACCAACACTTAAATGGGGAAGTTCATAGGGTGGGCACCAAGGAGCGCTTCTCAAGGTGCTAACCACACGTCCGCTGTCAGTATGGAAACGAATCTACCGCCGCACGATTTATGTGTTTCAATAAGTATTGTTGAACAAGAATCCCACCGTTTCCGGAGAACTGCACCGTGCAGATAAGTGCAGAGTCAGTGTGCCACTTTCTCGGATTCCAACACTCTTCCCTTCCTGCCCTTTTTTATAATTCACGTCGGCCATTCTTATCCTCATCCTTGCATATTTCAACTACAGTATTTAAAATTGACACTACACACATTAGTGCTTTGCCATTCCCCTACCAAGTCCATATGGTGATCTAAGTAACATGCGACCCAGTCGTCCACATTCTTCCATTCATCCATAAAGTAGGTACCTCTGTACTCCAAATAAAAATAAAGACTCATTTCTATTAATGAATTAAAATTAAGTTTGTTTTTATTTACTTTCACTTGTTTTATACAATACATTTCTCGCTTGTTATGTATTTAATAAATTTTATTTTAATGTTCATTATACTCCTAAGTAAATCTGCTTAAATCTTTGAATTAAAATGATTTATTTCTTGTATCTTATCTTACATAATAATTTTCTTTTGTTATGTCTTAACAACATGTAAAATAAATTATATATATATATTTTTTTTACTATACTGTTTATAATGCTTCACGTTTTAATATATAGTCGTTATAATAACATTTTTTTATATATCATTGGCATTCGGCTACATACACATATTATGATTCTATATAATATCTGTTTTTTATAAGTTTTGTATAAGTTTTCGGAAAAAAAAACATTGATTTTACTGTATACTTTTAAAGTGTATATTTTTAGTTCAATACTCTTTTCCATATTTTGAAATCTACAAAATACAATTAATAAACATTGCGATTTACATTTTTGTTGTTGTTCCTGTTTGTATTGATGTTTTTTAAAGTTAAACAAAAAGAAAATGTTATATGGCAGTGTCTTGTGTCTCATACTATCTCACATGTTGTTCTGTATAAATATCAACGCTTATTTTATTTCTCTTCTGGTTTGTCTTTTTGTTGTTTCTGGTTTGTTTCAAGTTTTTTTTCTTTTTCCTCTTTTTTTTATTAATTTTCTATTTGTATACGCTACAGTGTGATTGGTCAATATTATCATCAATAAAGTTTTGTTTGATTCAAAATGATTTAGCATTAAAGTAGTTTAAGAAAAATGTTAACAACACATTGTCCGAAGAGCGTGTAAAAGTGGTACAGTCTGTGTCTTTGGTAAATCATTTTTGCTTTACTTTAATCGAACATTAATAAGGGAAAAAAGAGTTACACATCTAGAAAGTCTGTTAAAGTCAAACAAATATCTGTTTGTATCATTATTTATGTTTCTACCGTGTATCCGAATGTTTAAAATATTGCACATGTTCTTATAAAATAAATTTGTCTTCTTGTTGTGTGTACTAATATTCAAATAAAGTATCTCAACAACCTATTAAAAATTGACAGTGGTCTTTAAAAAAATTCGATTTAATTATTGAAGATTAGATTAGATAATATAAATCTTCCAATATTTTATGTATTGTAAGACTGTCAATCGTTTAAAATACTGTGTGTGTTCTTGTTTTAAGTTTTGAAACTTTAAAAGGTATGTTTCAATTAAGGGTTGGGTTTTGATTTTGGCCTTAACGTCTCCTTTTTTTTATTACTTTTTTTTTTTATTAATTTTTTCGTATTTTGTGTGTTTATATTGTAAATTTAGGTGGGTTTTAGCTTCACCTTGCGTGTGATGTTTGTCATTGAAAGGACGGTATTGATATTTTATTTTTAATTTTAAGCTCACAAGGATTTGCAATTGCGTCCATTGTAAAACTTATGTAAAAAAGAAAACGAAATACTTACTTTTCGAAAAGCAACGGCAAGCTGGGCCACTTTGAACTGTAACATTATTTTCTGAAAGACATTTTCATATCCACTTTGTTCGAGTTAAGGATTTACTTCAAGTCAAAAGCCTCTATAAATTTATTCACCTTTGTACAGAGGTACAACAATTATAAAGCGCCAACCGAAATGCGAAATAACGTGCTGGAGCTACATAATGTAGGTGACTGATGGAAGCGAATTTATTAAAATTTTATTTTTATTTAATGTAGGTATAAAACATTAACCTCCATACTAAATTTGGAGATGATTCTAATGCATATGCATATTGGCTTAGGACAGACTAAAGCAGATTGCACGTAGGTAGGTACTCAAATGTTGGGCCTTCTGATGAAAATCGAATAACCAGATCGCCTAGTATTGAGCAGTCATTTAAGGTCAGTTGTTATGCTGCACTATCTGGCATCGAGAATACAACCCATGTTCACTAATTTTAAGTCCACAATGCCATTGGCAGCATCGCCAAAAAGCTACCAGGCAGGGTTATAAGAACCTCATCCAACGTAATCTTTGCATCGTTTGGACGGTGCTTGGTGAGGATGGTACATGAGAGTGGTAATTATAAGTTGCTGGTATGTGTGTGGACCTAACATTAGAAGTACAAATTATATGGCAACAAAGTTCCAGCGCTCGCCGACAAGGTGCCAACACAATTTCCGGATATGGAGTGAAGCAGCTGAATATTCACCCACAACTTATTTTCAGAAATCCGCAATATATTAAATACAATATGATATTCTTATACTGGTCTTCAAATCTTTTCAAATCTTTACTATAAAACATTGCACACGACGTAAAATGCAAAGGAACACCTATGGCTTTGAAATTTTTGAGAGCTGCTACAAACACGTCGCAGTTAGAACTTGCGCCTAAGGTTAGATTCACTTTTAGGGTTGTTTCTTTATATGGTTTAGACAGTCATGGAAATATTGAATATTCCAAAAAATGTATCCGCAGGATTTAAATACGAATTTAATTCATCAGGTATGAGATCTAATGACTTAAAATTAAACTGCTAACTTTCCATCCACCAAGCCAACATACTACCCCAGCTACTCTCCACTTTCTTGTCTCAAGCTCTTAATGATCCCTTAAAAATAATAATAATAATAATAATAATAATAATATATTCATATATCTTTTGATAAATTAGCCCTAAAAGTAGCCTCCAAGAAAAGACGCTAACCCAATAAAAATTATTTCTACCAAATTGTCTTTTAATATTGTCAGAAAATTCAGCAAACATCACACGCCTTTCTCAACATTTCCTTAATAAAACCTGTTATCATGTAAAATGCATTTTTTTGTATTATTATGTTTATAGATAAAAAAGAAAAACAAACAACAATTTATGTAAATGTAAAACTCGACCAGTGAAACAATTAAGAGTTATACTTGTTTGTGTAAAAAGGTGAGTGAAATATCTCCATCGAAATGTGTCTTATTGTAAAAAATTTTATCTTGCAAAAAAATGCTACAATAAATATTTATTTTCTTGTGAAGGAATTTGAGTGTACTTTTGCTAGGTTTTCAGTTCGAAAAGGTAAAAAATACTAGTATTTTTCGATTTATGTAATTTAGTGCATTATATGGAAATGTTGGTTGAAAGTACCTACTGTTGGAATGGAAACATTGTGTTTTGTTTAATAATTGAGAATGCGCATTTTCTCATGTGATTTGTGAAATGAATGATTTACGATGAAGGCGATTTTTGAAGGCCGCTACACATTCGGTATTTTGATGCAGCCGCAATTCGGAGTGTGAGGCATTGAAATGGTTGACTTGTAGAATGTAAGTACAACTTACATTTATTACTTATTGGTCACAAGGCCCAGTTCAACTAGTAAGTACCTAAAGATTGGTAGCAATTTCTAACAAAATTTTAATTGAAGGCGCACGTCTAAGGATATTGTAAAAGATGCTGAGAAATTCATACCAAAGTGGATTTTCAGGTGGCAATCCGATAGTAGAAACTTAACAATTTCGGTTGCATATTTTTTTTAAGCAGAATCAAGTCTGGGTCCTTTTCCTAAAGCAGAATCAAGCCTGGGTCACTTGAAAAATCACAGAGATTTCATTGGCATCTTTTTCGTAAGATATTATCTGATAAAAGTTGGAATACAAAACAAAAGACTTTAGACAGTGAAGTCTTAACTATCTTTCAATGAGTCTATTGTCTAGAATATGAACCCTTTCGTTCAGTTAAAAATAACAACCACAAGCTATTTATATAGTTGACAAACATTTTCTGTTTGGTATGGGTTTCATCAAGGCAAATGCCAGTAACTTGCGTATTTTTAACAACTTTTTCGAAATGACAACTTACTACCTATTGTTGTTCTAAAGCATTTCTACAACCTGATTCAGATCAGATCACAGGATTGCTTCCTCATGGACCAGTCAACTGGCCGTCAATTGTCAATTGATGTTTCTTGTCAATTGACGTTTCTTGTCCATACTCCATAACAAAAAGTTAGTGACTTTATGCAACCCCATTGTATAATTATTATTAGATTTTAAGAAACCGGTACAAACTGTGGTTGGTTGGTTTATCCAGCTGCCGGCACGCAATCAGCTCTAAAACGCTGTTTTGAGACACTAGTACGATTAAAATGAAAGTCGATCTAAAAAGCAACCTTTCCAGTTAAGAAAGTTAATGATGTTAATGCCTCATAATGTCTGAGAGGCAATCAAGGAACGGTTTGCCAAGTGCACGATGTTCAATAATTTTAGTCGGTAATCTTCACAGAAAATAAAGCTTCCGTAGAGGATATTCTCTATTGGGAATGGGACAGTGGCACTTACTTATGACCGAGAGTCTAGCGACGTTTACAGACCAACCCTACAATCTGAATATTTTCTGCAAACAAACAAAGATGCATCTGCCGATAACAACTTTTAAGTAGCTACTAGCTACAGACTTCACCAATCTTTAGATGAAACAAATCCGAAAGCAGAAAGGAGAAACCTACTTGATTGAGCTAAAATGTACTTTCCATCAGGACCAACTGGCCATTGAAAATATCTGCTAGTCCGTTTCTAATTTAAAAAGGTGGATGTATTGAAAGAGCTCCAAAAAGTGCTGATGTCTCAGACAAACATGGAAAAGAACAAACAAATATGCGTTATCCTATGTATGCTGTGACCGAAATATTGAGTGGAGTCATTAGTATACATAGGTACATAATCATTTAGATCGCAAAAGCAGCGCCTTAAGATTCGGGAAATCGATATAAAAGATCAGTGTAGTTCGGAATAGCTCTTTCTCACAGACAGAGAAATTGAAGAGTATTGGGCCGACTTTTGCCAATCACCAAATGCGTACGTGACCAATAATGAAACGTGACAATGATTATGGTGGAGGTCGTGATGTGACGTGGGACTCCCACTTCATATGCAAAAATGTCATGTTAGCAAAAATTATGTCTTCTGTGTATAATGCGTGTGGTTCCGCTCTAAACAGTTTGATATTCATTGATCTATATATTTTTGTTTTGTTTGTGTATGTAATTGCAATTGTTCAATACATAATATATATTTTGTTTATATATTAATAATAAATTATTTTCAAATCTAACACCTATACAGAGATGGGAACAAGTTTTATTATTAATTTTACGTTTTTCATTTTTTATGTTTGTATTTTAATCAAATGTTATGCTTTTTCGATTTATGAGATTTTATAACACTATGTTACCCTTAAGTTTAAATTCTTAATGTTAATATATGTTTGTTTTTTGTTTATTAAAATTTTACGATTTATTCTTCTCCTTAAAAAAATTATTATTTAACTTTTTTTTTAGTTTTTGTGTTAATGATAAATAAAAAAATAAGTACACAACAGTTTTTTAATGTTTAATTGATTTTTTTATTTGTTTTGTTGGTTTTATTGTAAATTATAAAGTAACGCTTTTAAATATTTTAAAATAAATAATTTGTTGTTGTTTGTTTAGTAAATAAGTACTTTTTTTACATATATTTATATATATTTTCATTTTATTTATAATGTATGACTTAGTTTATAAATATGAAGTTGATTTTTGTTTTTGTTTTTCTTTAATTTGAATAGATGAACGATACTGGTTTTCATGTTTTTTTTTTGTATAAATATTTTTTTTTTTATTAACTTTTTGTTCGATTCGACATGCTAAGGTTTGCATAGTTAGATCACTCTATTCCTGTGCACAAAATGCGTTTTTTTTATTTTATTTTAAATTATGCTACAACGTAAATCTGTTTTAGTCAGAAGGTAAAAGAAAAATTATACAAAATGTATTCGTGTTTGAATGGTAATTTGTATTTACTTATTTTTTTATTTTGTAATTAAGAAAAAGTTTTTGGGATTGATTAATTTGTTTTGTTTTGTTTTTTGTTTTTTTTTTTTTTTGTTTTTACTTTAAGAATTGTAGCCATGATTTAACATTTCGTTTAAATAATTTACTCCAGTCGAGCTTTGTATGTGGTTTTCCAGATTTCAGCGAGTGTGACGGCACTGTGGAATCGATGGAAAATGCAGAGAGGCAGTGTTACACGTTGGATTATTGACCATGGAATAAAGCCGTAGAAATCGAGTTGAACCTGAAAGAAGGAAATTAATAAATTAAAGAACTGGAAAACTAGGGTAGACACATGATCAGAAACGCGATAGTAATATCTAGTATTGAATTTAATAGGCGTGATTGTGCACGTGCACGACTGGGTCGCACGGAGCTTGCTTGTTTATAGCGAATTTTAACAATCATATAAATTGCCAATCTCACAATGCAACCATTTTTTAAGGAGCAAAACCGAACTAAAATAATTTTCAAAATTTCAAAATGTGATTTGAAAAGCAAAGCATGACAATTGTTGCGTGCATTTAACTCCTCCCTAAATCAAATTCCGTTTGCACTATGCAAAGCGTTGCCAGACGGTCAAAATATTTCCCCTTAGATAAATCTGAAAAATTACCAGATTTGTCTATTTTTTTCCAAATAAATACAACGCAAAATGTCAACGCGTGTTGCATTTTAAAATCATTTTTGATGAAGTTGTTTTTTTATAAAATTTACAGATGAGGTTGGTCCTTAGATCCGAGAAAATATTTAAAAAATCTACAACTTTTCCCTAATGAAACCGACATAAGCTTTTTTGAGAGAGTTGTTTTGTTAATGAAAATAGTCCAATAGTTTTCTTTGGCAAATATAGCTTTGGACGATAGATCGATTATTGGACAGAATTTAAAAATCGCATTTTAGAGTTACCAAAAAGGATATGAAAACGATTTGCAAAATAAAATAGAATTTAAAAAAAAAAAACAGATTTTCCCCCGTCGACTAAAAAAAATACTAAATTATTCCGTAATTATCAGACGATTATCGTCAAAATGATAGACCTTCAAAAGTAGCAACTAAGTGCCAAAATTACGAGTTTGAGACCTTAATCCAATTCATTTTACACAAATGTAATGAAAGCTGACGATAGTGAAACAAATTCGGGCAGAATATAACTTCTTATGGTCTTCAAAGTTTCAAGAATGATATATCGTCCCGACGATTATTGTTATACGGAATAACCCCCTGAACGCAATTCTTTCAATAAACTAGCAGTGTAATTAATTCCTTAAACACTGCATTCAAATGTCTCCAAAGGAACAATCACAGAAAAATTAAGATAGATTTGGCATTAAAATTCAGTCTCCATGTTTATGCCGCTATGCCTTTTTAGAAACGATTGACCAGTTAGGAACCAACACATTTTGTTTGTTGACGTCTTCCACTTCATGTAAGATATTCTTGGGAGACAAAAAGTATGGGAACGTATTGATCCAAAAAAATTGCAAAATGGACTAATTTCTTGGACTACAACTGGCACATTTTTGTAGGATTAGAAAAAATTCACCCCAGAGGAAGTTTGATTTTGTTTTGTGTGGAATGTCGCCCTTATTCCTAGAGGGGTACCACGGGACCCAAGGAACATCTGGAGTTGTGTTATTTAATTTGATTTACGGCAGTCAGTGTCAACAAAAAAATATTTTAATATATTTGAGGACAAAACTCTGATTTGCACTTACGGGATTGGCAAACACCTTTTGAGCTTCAAATGTATAAATGGCAAACATAGATACATTGCATATGAGTAAGAATGTAACGATCTGTCGTCCTGGTTTGCTTCGATCGTGCTCCGGCAAATGTACACGACGCCTGGATACATCAGCGATAAACAGCAATTGAAGAACAACCTGGAATACAGCAACAATGCCAGTGGTCATGACTAGAAGATTGGGTTCGCTCTCGAGAGCCTTCAGTGAGCCGGCAATTACGCTAAATACGGAGTAGGTGAAGAGGCCAAATGCCGAGATGCGCAGAAGGATGTCGTTAAGGTTGCTCTGTTCCTCGCAACGGAATTTCAATGATTTAACCCTGAAAACGAAAAAAAAAAAAATACCCGGTTAAATATAGACCACTCCTCAGGCACACTCAATGTTACCTTATAAAACCAATAATGATGGCTAGAACCGCAAATGCCATCAGTGCACAGTGACTAGCGTCGGCCAGGTAGATAGCCAACAACGAGAATTGTGGATGACGAACGAGTACAAAGAACAGGATGAGACAAATCAACGAACCGACCAGCAACAGTAATCCAAAGAACAGGCCCTTGGATGAGCCCACACAGTCGACACGACCGGAGCGTGCCTGTTGTGCCATTGCAACCGCTCGACGCGACAGCATAACCTCAAGACGATGTTCTAGATCCTCGTCGTTCATATGCCTGGGGTAGCGGCCGATGTGCTTCCACATGACGTACAGCACCACAGCACCGATCAGGGAGTACTCAATAATGAAGGGATACAGGTAGGGCGCCGAGTCGTAGACAATAGTGCCCATGATGTCCACACGCCCGCAGGCGGTCGAGTTTACTGTGCCGATGCTGGAGGACAGTGCAGCCGGGTAGATGTTGTCCAAGCTCTCAATAGCCTCAATGCTGTCGACAGGAATCACAGGTTCTGGATGTGAAAGGCCCGAGAAGGTCTGGTAGCTGTTCTCCATACCGCCAAAGAGGTTGTTCATAAGGAAACCGTTCTCGGTGGACGAGGCCGGAGTCGACGATGTGAATGCCGAGAAAAACGAAGCCAAGCTGCTGGATGGCGTGCTCCAGGTGGTAGTGCTGGTCGTGCTGCCGGTGGTTGCGTCAAATGCCTCTGGTACCACTGTCGACTGGAAAAGGTGGGTGGCTGGAGCAGCAGTTGTTGTCGTCGTGCTTGTGCTAGTGGTCGAACTGATGAACTTCTTCAGCTTCCGCATCATGGTAGTACTGGCCCATGCGGCAGCTGTAGTGGTGGTTGGCAGTTCAGTGGTGGTTGTCGATGGAGTGGAGGAGGTCGAGCTACGCACAGATGTGCTCTCATCATCGAAGGCAATACCCCGCGTAATTCCGTCAGAAGTCGCTCGAACTATCTTTGCGAGAACGGTCTCAGGTTCGATTCCAGAATCAGCATCGATCATTTCGAACTCGTTGTTAGGTCCGATGTGGGTCCTTAGAACGGTACCAGCGTGGCGCAACGTATGACGGCGAATCGACTCAAGGATGATCGAGTCCTCAGGTGCGGGACCACGGCGCTGATGGTAGACAGTGATTTCGTGCAAAGACTCCTTCACCATTGTACGGATCCAGACGCAAATGTTGGTCGCCACAACGTGCATCAGTCCAAAACGGGCAATCACCTTAAATCGGTGGATATTGAGCTGAAAGGCAAATGCAATAATTAGCTTAAGTAACCCAAGTAACTGCAGATACCCTCAGTGGGTGCTGGTTATTGTTTCGAGAAAGGGATTAAATTTTAAGGGGAGCAACTATCCAAGGTTTGCCATACCTGTAACGGGCTAAGGGCGATCCTGGAAGTCTGAATGTATACGGGTACATAATATTAAATCTATTGCAACTACTACTTTGTGCGGAGTCGGGAGCATAGGGAACAGAGGGAAAGGTATTCTTGCCAATTGATAAAACATAAGAAAAAGGAGAGATAACAATTTTGCGCGGCTCTACTTACCCTTGCATTCATAAATATAAAGTACATCTGCATGAATGTAAAGACCATCTGCAGCAGTGGATTCACGCCGATAAGGATGTGGTGACAGGGCGATTCGAATGGGATCTCAAAGAACGAGCCGAACTCCAGGCCGATATAGATCATGGCTCCTAGTCCAAAAGCTGCAAGGAAAATCAAAGTTAGCAAGAGTTAAGGCTGTGTAAGGACGGTCCTACCAATTGCACCAACTCGAAGGAAGAAACTACCATGGGTGGGATCACTGTGGGTGGTCTTTCGTTTGTGGACATTCTTCGGCGTGACGGCAGCTTCAACTTCGGCTTGTGAATCCTTTAAATATTTATCACACCACACATACATAAAGTTGTTCAAATTTAAAGCACACTTTCAAGGTAACAGATGCATTTTCAAAATTAATCATGTTATTTTATGAATGGATGGTGTTGGAATGTGTATAATACATCAGGACGACAGCTCAAGTCGTATTTACAATCAGAAACAGTGATGAGATGATTAGGCGGTGTTCTGCATTTCATTTACAAATACGTCACATATGCGAAATATAGCTCCGTGTGATCTGGGGGACCATAGGTTGGGGCATGTGTGTGCGGCAGGTGTTAAATTAAAATGCGTGTAATGTTGGATACAGTGATTTTGAATATAGTAGCACGATACCTTTGCTAAATTGGCCCTGACACTACTCTCTACGATAAGTTAAATCAAATGGGCTTGGATCCCAAAAATGTCCGCAAAAGGCATCTCAAGGCATCCGTTTGACGATGGCTTAAAGTTGCCTTATATTTAAATAATAATTTAAGAAAACAAGTGGTTTTTAGCAACCAGGTACAGGTATATGGCTCAACGTAGACCTGTTGCGGCACCTATTTATTTTATTTAGTCTTACAAGCCAGTAATTGAAAAGACTTTTGAAAGGTCGTTCCTAGATAGGTTTTTGAGTTTTGGAGTTTCGGTTCGCTTAGCTCTCGAAAAATATACATATACTTTAATAATATTTTATCTTCGGTCCTTTCTTTAGCAAAATCAGGGCCCAACTGTTTCATAAAGGGGTCACCCAATGTTGGACCTAAAAAACGTGTGGTCAAGTAAAGATCAACTGTCCATTTCATACCCATACAATACTCATCCACGAATCAACTGAAGTTCTGACCATATAGGTATGTCTGACAATTTATTTATTTTTGGTGAGTGTATACATAAATGAATCATCCAGTGCTTCATAGGTCATCGGTATTGGTATGAAGTCGCGGTTGATGGCTTGTCTATGGATGAGTTGAGATGATCCATTCAAAGTGGATCAGATGTCCAAAAATCCGTTTGTATTAATATGAATGAGTCAAACATAATTTAAGCCTTTTAATTGCTCTCAAGGTGATCTCCAAAGGTAAAGAACAGAAAACTTTGTGAGAAAAACTGTCTTTGAAGTTCGCTTCACTTCAAGTTGAGGATTAAAAATGTTGCTGTCCCAATGTTCCGATAATCACATTTTGTTCGGTGTACCTATTCGCCTTTGTCGTGGTATTAGCGATTCTACATTTTGTAACTAACCATACACCGCAACGGTAAGACGGTAAATAATAAAATCAAACCACATGCATTAGGAAAATTGCAAAACATCAAATCACATAAAGCTACTATAGAATATAGATATAGAGATAAATAGAAAACCAAAAAGGAAAGTAGAACACTAATCGAAATGGGTTTTAGATTTTAACGCAATTAGACAGTCCGTGAAAGCCGTTAGCGTAGTTTATGTAGCTGCACCGATCCAGTGACGCAAGGTTCTCAATTTACCTGCATTAATATGGGGCACGGATTAGTAAGCAGCTGTCACAATTAACACACCACACCATACAGATATGTTAGCACACACATAGTAATATAATTTGCACTGCGGTTTCATTGGGTTGCGGGCTTTGGTTACCAAAGATTTATTTATTTTTTTTTTTTAATTTTAATACAAAACAAAATGGAAACAGAGGATATTGCACAGCAATTACCAAACAGTTAGTAAACAAATGCCACAAGAAATGGTTAGTAGACAACAATAGTAGGAGTAGTAGGAGAAGAGAAGATAAATTTTGCAAAACACTCAATCATAGGCATACCTGACTCAATAGCGACTGCCGAACCAAATCACGTTTCTTGATCGGAAATCGTTCCTGTGTGTTTGTTTGTGTTTTTTTTCGAAGTGTGTGTGTGTGTGATTTGATTGGTGATATTGATGAGAATTATTTTTGATTTGTTAAAAAAAACGGTTTTTGTTAAACTTTTAAAACAATATATAGTATAAAACGGAAGATGATATAACAAGGATATTAGATCAGATCAAACGATGCAAACTATGCTGTAATGTGAAGCTTTCTTAATTGAACTTTTGGCAGAGCATTGACACGCGAACAGATGGTGGAACAGAGCTTCGATGCAATTGAAAAAGCTCCATGCACCACAGCACATGCAGTTACGAATATATCTGTTTTGTTTTTTTTCTTTGGCTCAGGATGGAAGTTCTTTTTTTCAGTGAAATGAAATCCTATTCAATGTGCATACCTGAAACGGGCTGGGCTTGCCCCCTTTGCCGGAGTCCTTATTACCCTTTCCATCCTTGGAATCGGCTGGATCCGGTTTCTTTTGCTTTTGTTTCTTTGGTTTTTTCTCCTTTGGTGGTGATTTCGGTTTGCTGCCTCCATTGCAGCATGTACTCTCTGGACGAAAAAGAAAATCCAGACAACACATTAGAAAAATCAAGGATAAAGCAGGTAAAAACAATAAGTGTAATCCGTTCTTGAGACGACAACTTTAATCTGAAGAATAGTGAGACGGGCGCACAACATCAACAGCCACCTTACCTTGAAGCAGGAAACAGAAGACATACAACAGGAAGAGTATACTGGCGCCATACAGATAGGTGAAGAATCCTTCATAGTAAAGAACTGGTAAACGATGTGTTGTCACATCGCTAATTACATATGCAATGCAAACAACGATTAGTATGATGGCGTACACCAAACTGGTGACGATAAAGAGCGATGTCCTGAAAGAATCACAAACAAAATGCCATTAGACTTATGGTTGCTCCTGCACATACGCACTTTCATGGTTTGTTTGTGTTAATTTTTTTTTTTTTCTGTTATAATAATAAGCTGGTGTCTGTGTGTAAAGTGTGCGAAGCCAAGGTGGTCCTCAATATGTTAAATTTAATCAAATTTAATCTAGAAGAATAATATAGTATAGCAACTTGTTTACCTTTACATGTCCAAGTGTCATAATCATAAGCTTGAAGCCGAAGGATTTTGTGATGATAAATAGTGGGTATGTGCAAATCAAAAATGCGACATGAGAAAGTATAAGTAACTTAATTTTAAAGCATGCAAAGATGGGATGCAATGACAAATTAAAATGGGGAGTACATTTCATTTGAGCTTTTATTGATGCTTGCTAAAGGCCTTTAAAAGTGGGTTTCCATTTCACAACTAAATAGGTAAAATAAATAGTAAATGTACGGGAAGAAAAATATTCGCACACTTGGTATAGGTAGGGGTTCATTTTGAGAGCTAAACTTTTAAATGTTTAACAGTTTTTAGTTGACCAATTCCAAAAGTTTCATTGTAGAAGAGCGCGAAAAAGTGGGAGGGGCAAGGCATATTCCAATTCACAGCTTTTGACTATGGACTTTTTGCATTGCGAATTTGTCCATTTGCTTAATTTTATTAATTTTATTCTCATTAAGTTCTGCAGACCTTTCGCAAAAAGTGGTAACATACACCAAAAATAGTTCAAAGGATGTATATCGCCATGGTTTGTCTAATCATCACATTTATGTCACTCGTTTAGCCAACCTTACAAAATAACCGTAATCTCAGTGGAGACCACAAAACGACATGAGCGGGAAAACTTGACTTCATTGAAGACCTTCAGCAAAACATGCTCACTTTCAAAAATGAAAAATTCCCGCTGCCTTACCAATATGAGTCGTAGTGAGATGGCCATCATCTTTTGAATATACAGAGCGATTGTTAAAGAAGAGCTTTTGGAAAAGAAAAGTTTTGCCTTCCTCCCAATTACAACCTCTCCGATATTTCAGTCACCAAATTCAGCGACATATTTAAATTACGCAAAACTTCCCACCTAGCGATTCCAAATTTTCAAATCCTGCATTAAATGCGACATCTCAGCTACAAATCGCATTATACGTTTGCAGTCTTGTCACCTACACCATGCCCGTATGTGATTTCAATTTCATGGACGCAAAGGCAGAATATCTATTTTTCTAGAAAAGTCTCCAGGCCGAATATTGACTAGTATTCCGTTCTCAACATTTTCAGACTTTATATTATGTAAAGGGAGAGACTTACGCGGATCATGGATAATACTCGCGTACAGATTTAAAAGGATTGGAAATGAGATAGAAAGGGATTTCCGCAAGGCTTCCCGAAGAAGAACACTTTTGATTGAACCCCAGACTTGTATAGCTGTTCTTTTTTTTAACCGTTATCTTTGAAGCACTTAACAAAATGGTTGAAAAAAATATTTCGAAATCTCACTGAACCTCACTGAACAAAATTTAAAGTCAAGTAAATATTTTGTTTACAGAATGTTTGAAGTTGTTTGCATTAAAAATAAAAACAATATTTTATACTAGCTGAATTTTCGGCAAAGCTCGGGTTATCTTAAAGTCTTTAGAATCAAAATTTTTGAGAGATCTGATCAAGTATATTGCATTATTGCACATAGAAAAATGGTTGTCCATATTTTTTGCAAATATTTCCTACTTTTATGTAGCCCTGATAGGCGCTGCACAATTTTCCATTAAACAAGGCTATTTTTGTATACGAAAATCAGCTTAGTTTCAATTGGCTTGGAACGAACATTGTCAATCTTTAAAATCCTTTTATCCTGATATACATATTGCTGTTTAGATGCTCCTTCCAACCCTTTTGGAATATAAAGTTTGACTTGGCTTTCTTACAAGTATAAGCCAAGTTGGAATTAACGTTAACGAAAACAGTCCCTGTGTCCCTCAACTCAAAGCTAATATTTTTCAGATCAAATCGGCGTTACAACGAGCAGCGTCGTGTGTCACATTTTTATATGCAGTAAAGCTAAACAAGCATCACTAGACATCCACTAGAGAAAATAAATTCTTTGATTATTTAACTGTCACGTGGTTTAGGTAATCGTATTTTGATTTTTAACACAAAACAGAGATTCAGTTACAAAGCAGAACCGGATCCTGGGACTTCGTTATAAAAGCAAATTTATAGAGTTTGAATACTTTTATTCGAAGTGAAATTAAATTTAACAGAATGACCCCCAAAAATTGCTTCTATTTAGAAAATTGAAAAAAAAAACCTTTATTATATCAGAACTTGATTGATTGATTGTCTCCCGCGCAATTTGTTTTCTTACTCATATTTATTATACCCTCCAGAGGAAGGTATATTCACTTTGCCAATACATTTGTAACGCCAAGAAGGAGTCACCGGAGACCTCATAAAGTATATATATTCTGAATCAGGATCACACTCTGAATCGATTTAGCCATGTCCGTCTGTCTGTCTGTCTGTCTGTCTGTCTGTCTGTCTGTCTGTCTGTCTGTCTGTTGAAAGCACGATAGCGCCCAAAGTAATTGACGCAGGTGAATGAAATTTGGTGAAAGGACTTCTTTTTATCGGCGTCAGGTTGGTATTGAAAATGAGCTATGTCGGTCAAGTAGTTCTGGTACCTCCCATACAAAACCAATATTGGACCCATGTTCCTCTCTGTCTGTTGAAAGCACGATAGCGCCCAAAGTAATTGACGTAGGTGAATGAAATTTGGTGAGAGCACTTATTTTTATCAGCGTCAGGTTGATATAGAAAATGGGGTATGTCGGTCAAGTAGTTCTGGTACCTCCCATACAAAACCAATATTGGACCCATGTGTCTCTCTGGCTGTTGAAAGCACGATGGCGCCCAAAGTAATTGACGTAGCTGAATGAAATTTGGTGAAAGGACTTCTTTTTATCGGCGTCAGGTTGGTTTTCAAAATGGGCTATGTCGGTCAAGTAGTTCTGGTACCTCCCATACAAAACCAATATTAGACCCATGTATCCCTCTTTCCGTTGAAAACACGATATCGTCCAAAAGAATCAACCTAGGTGAATGAAATTTTGTGAAAGGACTTCTTTTATCGTCGTTAGGTTGGTATTAAAAATGGGCTATGTCGGTCAAGTAGTTCTGGTATTTTGCATGACTTGTATGCAGTGGAGGGTATCAAAACATCGGCCAGGCCGATGATAACACTTTTACTTGTTTTTATTTCATGTTTCCTTGTAGTTCATTTTATGCCGCCAAACTAGAAAAACTCACATCGCTTGCACCATAAATTACAGTCTCGACTCATGTCTAGAAAAATTATGAACAACTTATTTAAGACACCATAAGATCTCGCATTTAAAAAAAGACATCAAATTATATAGGTTACATCATTGCTTTCACTAGGTCATATCTAATAAATATTTACATTATGCGTATATTCGAAAACACCACTCATCTGAGAATTCAAACTCGCCAAACAGTCCGATGATACTAAAAATGATTTTTGTAAAATTTCAAAAATTATACACCGAATGATAATGAAACCAAGTTGTAGACGATAGCAACTTCGTCTAATATTAGCGCTCTTAGCCCACGCGAATTTTTCGTTTGTAAAGTTTGAATTTTTATTTTCAATTTTCTAGAATGAAGGAAGTGTGTGTTTTTTTTTTTGTTTTTTCTTTATTGTGATTTTATGTTTACTAACAATAGCACGTAATGGGAACAATCTATGCAAAGCGTGCGCTTGACACGCATCTTCAAAGTCTCGGCATAGATCATAAATCTTAGCGGTTGTGAAGAATTTTAGTTTTCGGTATTATAGCAATATTTGCTCATCGATATTGTGTTGACTTTAGATTTATGTGAGGTCTAGAATATTTTAGCAATTAGCTGTGTGAGGATTTGTTTTTCTTTAGGTCAGTTTTATGATTTAGTGACTTTGTGGGCATTTTTTATCTGGAATTATCTAGATATTTATATCCAAAAAGAAAATTTGAATTTTAACAAGGTACGAAATTTAATGAAGTCATAAATACTTTCAAGCAACAAAAGTAGTAAGGCTGTCCTTTAAATAATAAATCGTTGACACAAAATAAAAAAAATTAATAATAATTGGCGCAAGAGGTCAGTAAGGACCCTAGGGCCTAAGCCTAGCTTCTCATACAAGTCGTTTCTTTTCTATTCGAAGTCCGGCAGGAGGTTCATATATTTTTAGCTCAAATGGAAAGCCCCAAGAATTTAATGCTAACATTTACGCAATCAAGATCAGCGCTCTTGAAGTTACCTTTTTCGAAAACAGAGGCAGAAACGTCAGGCCGAAACATTCCTCCTTGACAATAACAGTGGTCCGTGATTCGGAACACCAAAGTATAGACATCTAGCGATAGGAGACTAGTCGTTCTTATTTAATAACCTATGTCAATTCAATAGTTAAAACCTAGGTATATTTGCTGACTAAGGAACCTAATGAAGATATATACTACAGTCAGCAATACCGGTGCATAAAAGTAAAAGTCTACTTGATGAGATCGGGGCCAACTCATCACTAAAACACCTTAGCTACTGGATATTTTAAAACTAGCTTCTTGTAGACGTTTTCCACAGCAACTACAACATACAACAACTAAAACTTATTCCCGAGCATTCCGGGTAAGCTTTATGTTTGACTTTTCCAAGGCAGGAGGTATTAAATAGACATGTTTGCTTAATGGGTATCATGCGGTGGAGGTAGGACAATAAGAGAACACACGTTCAGTCAATGAAATACTCGTTCCACCAAATGGGATATAAAAAAGGTCGGTTTAGCTCTATAAAGACCTGTAGAATTTTATTGTTGCCGGCGAGGTCTTCAAACACAAAGGACAAGTTTTGGGATAGAACGCAAGCAAAATCATCAACAAAGTATGGGTGAAGTATGGCGCATGCAGAAGGACTGGAATACTATCTAAAAAAAACAAGAACCTCATGCGTGTCTTTCAAGATCTGTCGTCGCATATCTCTGTCAATATCTTATATACAGCAGATCTAAACCTACTGTGCCGAGAGCTCAAACTTCACTGCAATCTGTACGTGCCAGTTCGGCTTTCGACCCGTGTCATATCAGATCGTCAATAGACCTTAGTTTTCAGCCAACAACACACGTTTACAAAGGAAAAAAGAAAAAAGAAAAAACATGTTTAGCTCAAAACCAATAAGTCAAGTCGGTTTAACCGGACTGTGATGTCAACTTTTACATGTCAAAACTTTCTTAGCAAGTCGATGACTTCCTAGCCTAGGAGCATTCTTTTTCCAGAGCTCTTTATTGCGATGACCGAATTTCGAATGCCGCCAAATCTGATCCAGCTGCGCTGTGTTAAAAAAAGAGAAGAAGAGAAGAAGAAGAATGTTGAGATTTAATTAGCTCTCCGAAATACTCTGAGCATTTTCTACATTTCGGCAAGAAGACTTTCTGTCATGTGACCTACTTCTTACTATTCTGCACTGCGCAAGTCAGAGATTAATTGAGAAGCCACTTTCTTTAAAAAATCTTTCTAGGGGTGTGTGCATAATTTTGACTGACTACGGCGATAAAAAAACACTTAAAATGAATTTTTTAACAACTTCGAATAGCACGCGTTTCACCAAAGATGTGGGTAAAGTCTAAAAAGCTGAAGTCCGATATCGATCTGATGCATATGCTCCGAGTGGATTTTTAAATCCCAGAACCCAGTTTCTAGAAGACACTGAAGATCGAACCTCTAGTTTTGTAGATCAAGTCAAAGATTTAGGTATGGATGGATGGCGGACTTCAGTAACTTAAAAATATATAAATGGGAGAAGGCAAACCGTGAAGAACCACTTTTACTGCCTTTCACAACATACCTTTTCGTTTATTATTTTTTTTGTTGGGAAGATTGTGGAGAGATGCAATGCTGTGTGTAATTTGTTTTTCAATATGTTGTGTCAAGCCAGGGCAATATAAAGGTAGAATTTCTGCCACTGGGCGAACTCTAGTGCATTTTAAAAACTTAAATTTAAGTTTATAAGCAGCTTAAAAATAAGAGTTTTTTTTTGGGCGCTAAATGAGGTTAAAACGTTGGCATTCATAAGTTTCAACACGACCGACCTTTTTTTATTTTATTTTAATAAATGAAAACCCTAACAACCAAAACTTTCAGAGTTTTTAGAGTTTTTAAAATATTTTTTAATAGCTTTGTCTGCCAACCTCTCATGTCAATCTCTATTCCGATACAGCTTATTATAGTTTCACAAAAAGGGAATAAATGTGAATTCCTTTCCTTCATGTTCCAAGCCTTCGATCTGCACATCGCCATATAATTCAAAGTATACTTATACTCATGGCAGCAAAAATAATCTACCTACACTCATAAAGTCTTAAAGTTCCCTTTCGAGCTGCTGCAAATGATTTATAACTTTTTTCTCTTGTCCTCATTTTTTGTCAAGGACTTCATTAGAGAACATGCCTTCAATGCCACATCTACACAATACATATATCACAGCCGAAAATTTAATTTTATTCCCAGTTTCATTAATGTTATAGCCGAAGGCTTCTAAAATCAAGCTCATTGAAGTTTTTTATCTCGTACGAGTAGATGTTGCGTTTGTTCTGCATGCATATTGCATATATGCTAGGTATATAAGTTCAGTATGTATTTTGCGTATAGCTGTGTTACCCCATTCTAAAAAGAAGAACCTATTTGAACAGAAAAATCTACAAGTCTTTAACGGAGGTATTTGTCTGTCTGTCTTTGATGTGAGGTCAAGGAGAGGAACACTAAGACGGTCTTTTCTTTTATTTTTCTCCTCATCGTGTATGGTTGTAAATATTTGCCTACATCTCTGAGGGAGATTCTCAAGTTAAGACTGTCAGGGAAATGGCATTCAAAAGTTTTGAAAACACAGTCATTGTAAATATATTTTGCGAGTTGTTAGGTTTCGTTCTAATGGATTTGGTTAAGCTTTAAGGGATTAAGAGCAAAGTTGGAAAATTAGGACTGCGGTGCAACACTTATGCAAACGGGTTCACGTAGGTCGGAGGTATCCATGAGAAGGTTGTACTCATTACCTAAAAAACAACTGGGAAGGACACAAACCCTATATGGTGAGTTGAACTCAAATTGAAGCAACGTTATAAATATACCATACCAGTTCAGTGATAATATTTATGGAAATTTAAATTTTGCTAAAATTGTACTTGAGCAAAGGACAAAAGTTGTCACTTGAAGTAAGTGTCAAGCATTCAGAAACCCTAGTGTTTCTTCGGCGAATATTCTGAATCCTAGCACATACTGGGCAGATGGTATGGTAGTTAAAAAAAATAAATTAAATTTTGGCGCACTAATTATATATAGGACCCTAGTCGTAGCTTTTGCAGACTTCCTACAATATTATACCGAAAAAGCAACGTTCTTAGAACAGCATGGCGTACTTTGCATACTAAGAATTGCGCCACTAGTGATCTGGATACTCTCAAACAACTTCTTCATAAATATTCATAAGAATTTACAAATCCGCTGAGGGTTAGCAACGCTTTCTAACTAACTCATGACGCGCATATAAATAGAAAGCAAGAGTACACATTGGTTTTAAGCAGTTGCCTGTTATATTGAGGTTGCGCTAATATTTCACAAACTCAAGATTCTACATAAAATAACTATATCTTCTCGATCGGATCTGAATCATGGCATGAAAATAGAATCAAATTGTTCTTGGATAAAATGCGAAGTTGGTCCTTGTGGAAGTAGTCAACCTCGCGATCTATTCTAGAGGCAATCATTTGTAAGAGAAATCGAAGCTTTTCGCAGATGTCTTTGCCGGGACTTTCTATCTGAGCGGACTTATGCAAATCACTCTTAGAAACCGAGGCAGGACATTGACAATTATTTAAAGCCTTTATACCTGAGTGGGCGCATTGGCTCACTGGTTAGTGTGATGGACTATTAAGCGATGGGTGTACGGCTTGACCCCCGGTTAAATGAAAATAACGTCTTAACATGCTTTCCACTGCGCCATCTTTCGCTTAAGTCTGGCAAACAGCTGAGAGTATAACTGTCATGAAAGATCTTCTCAAATCAGTCTGACTCAGTTTAGGGGTCTCCATTCATGCAAAAGTAAAATTAAAATCTCACCCAAAACGAACGACTCCGAGAAGCTATAGGCCTACTGTTCTCATACGGACCAGCTTTTAAACCTTAGGGAAAGGTTTTGACCACCCGTCGGTAAGCTCGCTGAACTTGTATGTTGACTGAAGCAAGGCTCCACAAAACTTACATTCTCTGAGTTAATGCTGAAGACAAGCTAGTATACTTATCCCAAGTTGAAGCTATTTGAGCTTGACTTAAAACCTTATTGAGATGTGTTCATATGCTAGCTGTGTTCAAGGCTATGCCACCAAACTGCTTGCAGCGCCATTCACTTTCAGCGAGCGGGATTTAATAGATAGACAAATTAAACTATAAGTCTTGACACTCAGCAAAATAAACCAGGTTATACTCCTTTTTCACAAATCTGATACAAAAGTGACTGGAGCAGTTTTATTGCGCAATTCTCTTACTTTACTTTGGTGAAATAGATTTTCAATAAAACTGACAATCGACAAATAAGTAAGTCTGCCTTCAGTCGGATAGGAAAAGAATTCGTGGAATATAAATTTAGTTTATCTGGCTATATGAAAGAAAACAAATCAATTATTTAGCTCTCTGCAAAGTAAACAAATAAAGATTATTAACTATGGGGCTTATGTGTAAACAAGGAGTGAATGAGAGGATGTAACGCATTAGCACTGTCTACATGTAGGTCTATGAAAACTACCAATATAATAAAAGGATTTGATTTTTTTTGTTTTGCATTGGAATTTACCATAATTCATTCGGATAGTACATTGGATGCTTCTTGTGGCTTCCACGGTTTTCATACGGAAGGCAACTTCGACTCATACCTGGATTGGTTCCACTGTTTCTAATCGTATAACAATATGAACTGGAAAAATCATTAATTAAGTATTCTCTAAAGCTATCCATACTTAGAACTATCAACACAATTTTTTTTTTAACATTTAACATAACGTAAGGTAACTTAAAAAACGAACAAAACTGTAGTAGTAACTGATTTAAACAACAACTATATATATATTGAAATGATCCAACAAAAATGATTGAGTATGCTGCTAAGGGAGTTTTTTATTCTACCATAACATAGAACCGGAAGTGTGAAATATATAGTGTATGACAGTATAACAGATAGTTAGAGACTAAATTGATTGATTAAATATTTAACGCATTGCCATAGAACGGTTGTCATTCCATAGTGTCACATAGTCAGGAGGATAAAAGGGTTTCTTTTTCAATTTTTTCTATGTGTATAGTTGTGAAAAGAGAGGAGAAAATAAATATACATATACCATATATAAACAAATATACAAACTGCCTACAATCGGCTTTAAAAAAAAAAGTTGTTTTCACAATCATAACGAAGAATGGCGGATAGTTGCAGGGATAGATTTCAAACAACCATCCAAACATACCTAATTTTTATTATTCATTGTATGCAAAGCAGGACTCGATGGGTGTGTGTTTGTGCATTGGGAATAAACAACTAACTTCACCATTATAATGGCAGAAGTGTACGAGCCACGAGCTGTAGGAGCTACGAGCATACTTTCCCCACCCCTAGAATTGTTTCGGGCAAATGGAGATGCAACTGCAATCATTTGCAAGTGATTTTCCCGCCAACAGTGGAGAACTATGTGTAAAACGAAATGGAAATGTAGGTAGATAGGCTGGCATGCCGTACTCCAGGGATATATAGGACTTTGATGGTTTTTGTGATGCAAAGGCAAATGAACTCTTCGGGAACGCCATTTAAAGTTTGCCATCAGTACGCATGACAGATCACACAGAAAGCAAAGAACTCAAGTACATCCAGTGTAGCTATGTGCTGCTGTGGTATAGGTGCTATGGTATTATGCAGAATTCAGATGAAGCTATCCTGTACAGTGGCTGATGGCTGACCTGTAGGGTTGATGTAAAACGAAGCAATTAGATGAGGCAGAGATATTGTTTTGCATTGCGGTTGAATCTTTTTTTAATTATGCTAAGGAGATGGCTTGTTGTGCCAATATGGACTCATTTGGAACAATTAGTGGGCTTGGACTTATCGCTACAATTTCTGTGTCGAATTATGACATTTCGGGAAGTCAGTAGTAAGTAGTTTCGAATGTACAAAATTGCAGCACAAAATCGAAGACGAATATCATTACAAGGAAGAAATTCTACACTCAGAGCGACCGTCATCCGATATTGTTTGTCTCTCATTTGTTTTCTAAATGAAAAACTTCGATTCGGTTTTTTGATTATGTTTATTTGAACCTTTAGAATTGATATTGGTCAAAGCGAGAAGATGATACCGGACAAATGGGCGCCGTCATAATTGATTGATTCTAAAGGTTCAAATAAACATAATCCAAAAACAGAATTGAATTTTTTTATTAAGAAAAAAAATGAGAGCCAAACAACATCGGATGACTTCTTTTGGCCCACTTTGTATATCTGTATAGAAACATAAATTGTTAATACTCCTACCTTCTGGCAAATAAAAAAAAGGAAGTGTTTGGTCATTGAGCCTTAAGATCCCGTAGCCTGGGGAAAGATTTAAAACTAAGTGCACTAAGAAATTTGTTAAGAGCTTCTTTTATATATATTAAGAAAGCTGTGTGCTTTCTTTCACGGATAAATATCTTTAAAAGAAAAACTTGCAAAACATAGCAATGGTCTGGGTATTGAATTTTTAATGAAGAATATTTTATGACCCGTATGACTATGGGTGCATGGCCTAGAGAAGTGTAGGGTTCCAAACAAGAAAAATCAGAACGTCTAATTTTCGAACAGCTGGAAACGGGGAAACGGCAAACCAAAATAAGTACAATAAAGAAACATCCTATATCGTTATTTCTTGAATAAATTTAAGGTTAACATAAAAACTATCCAAAAAGTCAGTTTTATTTTACTATGGTTTTGTTTTATTTATATATAAAACTAACACCAAACCATGACTTTGCTAAGGGCTTTTAGTTACTCCCTTAAAAAGTTGCCCCTCTAAAAAGGGGTATTGAGGAAATATCAAAACACCATAAAAATTGCACACCGCTCTGGTATGTGGTTAAAATGTGGTAACCCCCTAGAAAAGTACAAATCTTCAGTATCCTATCACTCAAAAAGGGGTCACCTTGAAAAACGTGGAAATACTTGATTCGTATTTTGACTTCCCTATCAGAGGGCAAGATTTCAAGTCAAAACGACGCGTTATACAGAGATAGGGTGTAAAACCGCTCTTTGCATATAGCCACCTAAAATCTATGTCATATGTCTTAAACGAGCATTCATTGTAATAACCAAACTTTAGTAAGTAAAGTACAAAAATTGATTGTCAATTGTTCAGTTACGACTTTCGCACCTATAAATACTAGTTCAAAAAGTAAAGCAACGCGTTGTGCACTCTCTTTCCATCATAGTCCACTATCCAGTTAGTATATTAGCCAGAAACCTTTTAATAGAAATATTGATAATAAAAATGGCTGTTAGAGAAGCTCTCGCAAATGAGGACACAAAACGAGGACAGTAAGTCTCTGTAGAGTGTTGTCTGCAATAGAAAATATAATACAATAACTAAAGGGTGCCTGGGTAACCAATTGTTGGAAAAAAGGTCAATTACATGCCTACGAGAATGGAAAAAAGGACTAAGCAATGGTCTGGTTCAAGCTTTATGATATTGGGAATGCATTCAAAGTACAAAACAATGAACTTACTAAATAGGCACAGAGGTCACGTATCGAAATAGTAGAACAAAAGGAAATTCACATTGCAAGACTAAACCTTATATAGTATAATTACTGTTTCAGACACATAAATTAACATCGACAGCTTTAATTTTCTTGGGCTACATTCGACTGAATTTGCGACTTATATTATGTAAAACAGTGGATCGAAAATCAAAACAATTACCACAGGGGACCTTAAAGATCTAGTTTGTTGCAAATATTCGTTTAAACTAAATCCTTTTTGGCGAATGTAATGCCACGGCGAATGGTGTTTCCGATCATGCTTTTCAACATTCTTAACTTCATCTTAAAATTGGAATAAAAACAGTGGCGCAAAATACTCTCACAGAGGACAGCAGACCTAGGTTTTCGTTTGTTTTTATTTTTAAATTTCATTGACACAACGAATAGTTTAGCAGAATATATTTCACGGTCCTTTCAAGCATTTGAAGTTTCATCTAATAATTAAAATTTCCTGACGCAACAGGTCCATATAAATACCCTATGCCTAGCTCTTTCAGGCCATTGGTTTGTATGAGTTTTTAATTTTTGGGAGGACCCGTCATTTTATACAGAGTTTGAGCGGCTAAATTGAGACTGGAGTATATAGCTATGTTTGCCCGAGGTTCGCGTGGATTGGCAAAACTAGCAAAGACCCCTCGCAAAGTTCTCACTGATTAACTGCGCTATCTGGAAAGCATTATAAACATTAAAGCCCTCTACTGCAATACTGTTACCATACACAACTAAGTGAGCAACGACAGACAGCACCAGTGAGACGAATGAAGGAAAATTTGAAATACATTCATTTACATTAAAAAACAAATGTGCCTACAAAAGATTGGGATAATTGCTATAAAGCTTTTTGATAGCTCTTCTACGTTTATTGATATGGGGTCAAGACTATTTGTCTGAACACAATGTGTTTCTGCGACAAAAGTTGGCAGGCTCAGTTTCTGAACTGTGACCCTTTCATGTATCAAAAAAGTTGGACCTTCACCTCGCACTGTAAATAATGTGTAAACAAGTAATGAAACATCGAATCAGTTTATTAACCTTTGCAATGGCTGCGGCATAACATTTTTCAGCTCCATCTCCTTGTTGGCTAGATTGTTCTTTTCGGCGCTATCATTGCTGCCAGTGGTATGTGATCGGGATACTGGCAGCGTTGCCATATTGTCGCCACCCTCCACATCGACTGTGGCAACTTTCACTTCACCACCGCCCATAGTTATTTTCTTTTGTCGAAAAATGTTACAATATTTTGGAATTCTCTTATACGATTTTTTTTTTATATATCAAAAGTTACACCAACTTTATAATTTCTTCCGATTTCACACAAGATCACATTTTTTACGCATCACTCGATAAACAACATCACACAAGACAAAAATATTGTGATTGTAAATGGACGAAGTCAAGAAAACAAAAATTCGTTGTATACTTTTAAGGGCATAACAGCACACAAGATACACACGTAATAAATTATTCAAGAGAAAAGACAGTTAGATACGTTTTCGAGTTTGGAAGCAATTATCGCACAAGTCGTGTAAGCAGGTATCCCGCATACCATCTACTGTGTTATCTCTCTACTCTACCGGATACTCCAGGAGAGGAGCACGAAATGAAAGCTCATTCTGCGTGCTCAAGGACGTTCATGGAGGTTCCCTAACCACCAGCAAGCTTTGATTTTTATGTATAATAGAGATATTTGCGCAAAACAGGAAAATAAAAAAAAATACAGAATTCAAAAGAATTGTATGTTATTCTCGCAAGAGATTCCCTCCACAATCCACATAATTATTTTGTGTAGGTATACACGTCTTGGATTCAACAAGGACTCACAGGCGGGGTTGAGAAAATTTTAAACTTTTTTTTTCCTTCTTCACTTTTAAGATGCTTAAGCATTTAAATTAGATGGGAATGCGAGAAAAAAATCACAGCTCGGGGTGGGGTCGATCTTTTTTGAGAATAGATAAAATAAAACGAAAATGAGCTCCCGGGCGACCTAGTGACCTCGGCTGGTTAGGTGAGGGAGAGATGGGAAAAGCAGTACACACACGCATATGTGACAGGAATGGACCAAATTAAAACACTTTTCGTTGTATCTCTAATCCTTTCTTTTCGGGCACTGACGGATAGCTATTCGATTTTTTTTTTTATCCTAATTTTATTTGTTTAAATATTTTTGCAAACAAATTTCCAAACTCGAAACCGTATTCATTTATTTATCGTATTTTATTTTCACAGCACAAAAGTATATTTTTTGTTTTAATTTTGGTAGAAGGAAGCAAAAAAACAAGTTACGTCTTCTAACCGTCCAAAGATCACAAACTCGATACCCTATCCAGCTACTACTGAACAGGGGAGAGTTTCACTAAGAATCCAATAGCTACAGCAAGGGATGCTGTCTTGGTGTCCTGATTTCTGCTGCTGCGCTTTGTACAAATGTGGAACGAAATCACAACAAAAGCGAGCACGAACTGTGTGTAGTGATGTTAAGAGACAAGGACAACCGGTGTTATCGAGTGCGAATGCACTTTATGTGTTGCAGGGGAAGACATTTTCCCTCTTCAGAGCAGGATGGCGGTAGTGCGGTGATGATTTTCCGTTTTGACTTTTCACTTCGGAGCGGGGTGCACATTGTGAGGGTGCATTGATTCCGGTTTAAGGGTGTAAATTTGCCAACCCATGGCCAGGGTTGCAAGTGAATGGAACTGGTAAGTTTGTGATGAACGGGGACTGTTTCTTTTGTACTACTTTTTCGGTTTGGGGGTGAATTCTATATATGCGGCCAAATAGTGCTAATTAAACGATAAAAGGTGAATGAGCAGCAGGGCACGGGCGGCGATGAGGGTGGTTCGATGTATTTTATTGTCGGCTATTCTCCTTGGGAGACAAAAGGAAAGGTAGGTCAGACAGATGTGGGTAGTGGCTTCGGTACATACTGAGCTCCAAGGGAAGTCGGCATAAATAACAAAACATAGACCGAAGTTGTCGTTGAAACCTCTGGAGTAAGTCCTGACATATTCTCTTCATAAAGGCAGCTATATGCGGTTGAAGTTATCATAAATGTGTCCAAGTAGTCGTCAGCCTAAAGTATCATATAAATTTGTCGAGCACACTCAGATTTGAAAGAGGACAAATATCATTTAAATCATTTCAAATACTCAACTTAAATCTTTTGTAGGATACATTAGCCGTTTTTTTTACAAAACTGCTACCACAGAGGGGTCGTAAAATGAAAAGGGACATTACAAATGATGATAAATAGGTATGGCGCTATTGAATTTGTTGGACCAAAGTTTGAGTCCTTGCTAAACTTAAGAAAGAAAAAAGTGCGGAAAATTTTTAATGTTTTGGGTGAGTTTCCTTTTTTTTAAGGATAAATATTATATAATCATTCTCACTATAAACGCATACCCAACTCATAAATCCACCTCCTATCTTGTGGTAACTGAAAAAGCGTAACCAACATTGGTAGGCGATACAGTTTTTCTCTTCTATAACAATTTCTGCAGTCAGGCCGAAATATTTTAAAAATTTATGCCTAAAGAGCTGCTTTGAGATTTTCAGACTCCGTTTATAATGGGACCTTTAATTCTCGCCCAAGGTAAATATAACGAGAAAGACCTTCGGATATTTGCACGTGAAATACTCACCCCTATCAGCAGTAATATTTTCGTTGAATGTTTTCTGATTACATTACATTGCTTTCTATCGGAAATCCTTCACAATACCACGATAGTACACCGAACTGATAAAAAATCAAGTGCAGCGCTAAGTGGAGGCCTTCGACTATTAAGTGGGCAAAATTGGCATAAAGTAAGTGACCGCACATGAAGTGTATGAACAATTTTGCTGATTGGACTCCATGTAGGTTTATCATGCAAAGAAGACTTAAGTAAGTGGGATTGAGGTTTCGACAATCCGCATCGCCAGCATAAGTCCATAAAAAACAGAAAATTAGACGGGCTTCAAGTATAGCATTTAACTTAAGGCTACATAGGACTCAAATGGTTATAGAAGGAAACGAGTACCTACTCGTTTTCATCGATGGCGTCGAAGGCTGTTCCGAATTTGATGGCAATTCAAGTCCTTACTTTCCTATACGGAGTAGATATAGGAGGCAGGTATGCATAAATTGTGAGCATCAGTGGCAGGGAAAATAAGCCTCATTCTGCATACCCCAGTCTAAAATTTAACAAACATTGACTCTGCGATGGATTTTCCTCCCTAATTGCGAATTGAATTTTCTAAAGCTTCCGGTGAAATTTGTTTAATAACCAATTAGAACCAACCCACCACCGCAGTATAATCTGTGTTTCCAGTTGTCAAACACGTTTGGTCATCAAATACAAAACCCCCTTGATCTCTTAGATGGAAAGATTAAGAATTTGCCGCTTTAATGGTTTCCAAGAGACGAAATGAATTTACCACTCTGTTTTTTAAGATTTAATTTTAAATTAACCGGTGTACGGATCAAATGCGGTCATAACTTCTTCATGTCTATGGATAAATCGAAGCAGATAAAAACACAGATAGGCACTCGTAATCCATCAATACTCATTGACGGCGAATTCGAATTCCGATTCGGTGTTTTTGCTGCGAGTAAACACTTAAGTGGCACTCCGATTTCACTAAACATTCCTGCTTTACCACGGATTCCCGGTGGTTCCCAGTTGCCAGTTCGCAGTGTAAACCAAGTGGTGAATATAAATATTGCGATTATTTACTTGGTAAATGCATGCGCGTACACCAGGCACCCCCATGGGGGTTGGTAACGGTAGGCAGAGGCATGGCTTGATGGTTTTGTATATTATGTTTACGTTTTCTTTTTTCCTGTTGATATCCTTACGGATTGTTTTAATGCCCGAACGCTGCACGACGCGACGGCAAAAACACAAGTCCTTCGCTCTTAATCGACTTTTTATGCAATCGCAATCCCAACATCTGTGGGGGGATAAATCAAATTAGATGCTGGACTGCCCATTCTCATAAGTTGTCTGTGGCGGTGCGGCTGATGTTGTTTATCCCTTGGAGCGAATTAGCTCGAGTTGTTTATTTACATTACAAAATTGACGAAACTTGAAATCAAGAGCGACGAGCAATGAAAACGAAAACCACCCTCGCCGCACCAAACAAAGGAAATGGATTCGACAAAAAGAAAAACAAACCAACCGCGTACACACACTTGTACTCGTGCCGCTGATAGCTATTCAGGGAACAGCTAACGTACGCAATAACTGTTTTCCAGCGACGTAGTTAGGCCCTTTGTCCTATTGCAGCGGGACTTGTGTACTGTGTCTTGTGTGTTCGTTTCCTTCTTCCAGTGAGTGATAATTTTGTCACGCATTACCTTTTCATCCCCTTTGGCCATGGCACCAACGTCATCATCACATTGTAGTAGCTCAGAGCTACGTCTGCTTTTATTAAATTTATGCACAACGCAATTTTCCCCTCGTTTCAGTGAGTCTTGGGTCTACCCTTTGTGAGATCGATAAAATAATGCACTTAAGGGTGCACAGCACATATAAAAATAAGTACATCAGCCGGCGTGGAAAATAGATGTGGGCGGACTGCGAAAAGTATCTATACACCACGTCTGCAATGAAGGTTACATAATGGTTTCGCTGCATGTGAGTGCGCAAGAAGTTGCTGTACCTTTTGCTATTCATAATCATTTTTGAAATGCATCACTCTTAAGTCGCTGTCAAATCTGAATAGTAGTGAACCAGCACAAATGGCGGTCATTGACATAATAATTTTTTACTTTGTCCTAGAGGATGAAACCGTGCACATTCATGGTGTGTCTATTTATTAGCACAAGGGATTTTGCGCCACAACCAAAAAGGATAACTGTGTGTATGTGCAGCACACCAAAGTCTGCGGAATTATTAACCCAGTAGTACGGCCTAAGAGATAAACCCCCAGCTGCAGCACCTCTCCTTTTGCAGTTGCAGCAGTGACATGCAATGACATTTGGTATTCACTGCGCGCGATATGTTAGCAGCCAGCTTTATGCTATTTTCTGCAACGCGAATGCATTCACCTCGCTTTGTGCAAGTATGCGCGCATTCAATGGGTATTTAGGGAGCTGTGTATGTTTGCAGATAGGATAGTGTATATGTAAGTAAGCGAGAGCACTTTAACCTCGGCTCGAACTGGGACACCATCAAGATGTTTTGTGGTAATTTTATTTAATCGGTATTTATTCTGTTTGCTGGCAGGATCAGGAAATGCGTGAAATGCCATCCACCGACGAATTTTGAATGACAGGCATTTGTCGGAATATATGGATGTCAATGAAATTTGTGTTATACAGCCTCTGGTACATATACGACCGAATTACAACTCTCGAGAATTACTGAGGAAGACGCTTGCTGGAAGGGACACATAGCAGCATATGGAATGTCCTTAGAACTTTGCTGCCTTTGATGAAAAATTTGAAACCAAAAAAGAAATCTATTCTCTTGAATGGCATGCTACTCAAAAGTTCATTGCGCCCAGAGACTCCATGGCTAAAGTTGAACAAACTTGAAAAAGTTTTCTTGATCCTTTGGTATTTTCCACACATCTTCCAACTACACATACATTATAGTACACTTGTCACAGTTTGTCAAACTCAAAAGTATAAAAAATAAAAAAAGTCCTTCCAAAGAATCTGTGAATCCATGCTCCATGAGAACTATTGAAGTTGCAAAACTGAATATGTAACGTAAGCAACACTGTTATTGGTATGTTAGGATTAATGCGGGTTTGCAATAGCTTAAAATTAAAAATAGATTAACCTCATCAAGATACCAGAAAGTCTCGACTCCCGAAATAAGAAATCAATAAAACACACATATGTAGGTACCCTGTTTATTTATAAATTTCAAGGATGCCTATATGATGAACAACATAGGAAGACAGTTCGAAGGTGCTTCGTTGTTAGAGGAAAAACTCTAGCGAGTGTAAAAGAAACCATAAAAGACAAAACCGCCTTTAAATACCGCCAACGGAATTCAGAAAGCAAAATGAATATACTCGTTGGATTTATATCGATTCGAAGAAACCAGCCATTGAATTACCTTATGTGGTAGTTGCTTTTATGTAAAGGGTCGACCTTCGAGATGATTTCGGGTAAAATCGCATTGACACCTTACCCTTTGAAATATTGGACAGTCTTTTCAATGGGTTAGTTGAGAGTAGATATCATGACAGACAAAACTTGCGAGGGAGTACGGAGAATTCTCTGATTTTTTTTACAGCTTTACATAAAAGCCTTTTTGACCTAGAAACTTCGCCCCTTCATCTATTTCTCCAGTATATCTGAAAAGGTGTGCAAAAATTCAAGTAATTTTGATGGAAATTTTCTGTATATTCACCATAAACTAAGTATGAAATAGACTGACAGCTTCAGCCAAAAAAGAGAAATTGCCTACAAGCTGAATTTGACCTTGATGTAGCCCAGTTTGAATTCATGTATTAGTGCCAATGTTAATCAAAGGGACTCACTCATACTTGACAAAAAACCAGCCTACACTCTTCCGGTTTAGACCGGATGTCGATAACCTGAGGTGGGGGGTCATTTCATTATCGTGTGTTGCGGCTGTGTTGGGCAAATTAAAGTTGTTCTTAGTTCCTGTTCGAATTCGTTAGTTATATTTTGAACGTCATTAAAGCATAATTATATAAAAATATTCGACTTGCTTATTTGTTCGTTGGTATCAAGTTATTATATTATTTAGAACACCATGATATAAACAATTGTTGTAAGCAACGAAACTATATTAGTTAAAAGATAAAATTTCAATTCAATGCCAATTTTTGTTTGTTCTTGAGACCTTTTCCGGCGTATGTAATAACAAAATACTTATTGCAATTAATTTATCACCGTCCGATTTCTTTTTAATGTTCTCATTATTGATATTTGAATTTCGCCAGCACTTTTTCTATGAATTTTTCCCTCACATTTTTTCTTGAATATGCGCTAGTTATTCCTCTGCCGATTTAAATGTTTTGAAAAGTCAGCGCTGTGTAAAAGAGACTAAGGGTGTATTAAGAAAGCCGCAAATTTTCAAACGTTTATTTTCATATAATCTTAAAATGTCAAAAATAAGCTGCTAGCAGCTGGAAAATATAATTTGAATGCATTTTTTGATGTGGTTACATTAATAAAATTGGTGTGTACGCACTCACTCCCATTGGGAATTTTAGTTTTAATTTTTCGTACTGCTCTAGTTTCATTTTAAAAGCAGAAAAAATGAAAAAAAAAATAAAAAATTAGTGTCATACGGGCTTTATTAATAATGAAACATCTAGTAATCAGACATTTTGAATGTGATGTAGGTAATTCGTATGATTTTTTTTTGTTTTCTGCAATTAAACGGAATTTTTACGAAAAGATCATTGCTAAAAAATATTTCAAATCTTAATATTCGTAATCAATTCTTCTTTTTAAATTCTTCGGACACAAACGAAAACAGACGCAATTATAATTATAGGAACAAAAATATTTTATTTGAGCGAATGAATTTTTTCCTTTATTATTATTTATATTGATTACATTCGTTATTATGCAATTTGTAGAATATGAACATGTATTCGTTGTGAAATAAAACAACGAATTTGAACTCTCAGAACGCATCCATCAGCAGACAGAAATCACCAAACACACAAACTATCAGTCAGTGTTCTTAGACGTCTCTCTTTATTTTTCCCACGAAGTGTGTTCATTTTCCTTGTTCACTAAACTTATATTAAATAAAAGTAAAATTTGTATTGTTCGGACAAAAATCAAAATAATTAATCTTCAGTATAAAAATCGGAATTTGCACACTTTAATGATTATTTTTTTGGTAGTAGAAATTGTTGCTATAGGCAAATCTTCTTTTTATGTTTATATTCATGGTCAAATGTGGCCCACAATTTTGAGGTTTTTTTCCCTTTACGCACAAAAAGTTTTTCGAAAATATTAAATTCTCTCAAAAAGGTTGAGATACAACCATGTAGGAACACTGCTGAATTCACACGTATTCACAGACAGTAAAATTGCGAGCGGGAGGGAGGAGCTTATATTAAAAAAAATTTGCGGGGGGAATCGGTGAGACGTAGTAAAGCTGTCAGTCTATTTAATAGTTAGTTTATGATATTCACGTACTTGGTTTTATAAGGAGTAATACCGCTCAAATGTTGCATTCTTTTGTCAAAATAGTAGTACCCACAGTTTTGCAGTAATTTGGCTAAATGTTCCTGTAATGCATACAAACTGTAGCTGAAAGAGACGACAGGATGGCGGGATGCCTCAGGTCTCCCATTTTGACAATTAACAAAGCCACCCAGATAAAAGTGAGCCTCAAGAACTGTCAGCTGTCACGTTGTATTTTTTTGCGTTGACAGCACTTTACTGTACAAATGGCGCTAAATTCAAATCTTGTGTGAATTGTTGCTAACTGTCAAAAGGGTTGAAGAAAAATAAAGTATTTCTTATTGTTATAGAGAGTGAGAGTTTCGTCTCTAAACCTACTAGTTGTTGTGAGCACCTACATTTGGGTTTTCATATTTAGTAGATATTAAATACCGCACTGAACTATGGATATAGAATTTTAGAACAGTTGCCCTAGGTTGTTTAAGGCGTTTTTAAATGTTGTCCCCTAAATTCGACGGAGGTATTTTTTTCCTGGCTCATAACAAAAAAAAAAAAACCAGTAAGGTCAGTACCAAAAAATATTCCAAAATAATAACCATAGAAATAGTGTACTTTTTCATTGCACAATGCACAATCTTCTAATTAAATTCATACTCTAAATAAATATTATGATATATTTCAAAAATAAAAAAGAAGCGAATGCGGTGCAGAAATTCTAGATTTTGTGGTGCGGAGGCATTTTGCAAACAAAAAAAGTGCCCATTGTTGCTTTGCGTTGAAAAAATTGGAAAATACATATTTTACTAAAACTCTAAAACCCCTAGGGAGCCTATTATTGGAGAAACAAAAATCAAAGCGTTTACACTTAAAAACTAAACGATCGTAGTATTTAGAAGCAGGAAAGGTGGCTAAACCAAGATTTGCAAAACAAACATAGGGAAATTATTAGTTGACATAAAATAATTGCGTTTGTTCTTTTTCTTTTCTAACTAAACAAAAAAAAAAGCATCAGAATAACAAAAATAACTAAAATTAAATTTATTTTAGAATAATTTATGTATCCAACCTTTTTGGTGGTGGTGATACTATTACTGTCTCCAGTTCACTGCTGGAATGGATTTACGAAATAAACTGTTAGTTAAACTCATATTTCTTTTTTTCAATTATTTATCTTAGGGGTTTTGGGGTTTTTAATTTTTGCTCAAAAACTAAACGAAAAAACACTCTTATAAGGAAAAAAAAAACTTGTAATCAGCTCAGTGGGGAGAAACGTTGACAAATTTTGCTATCACTAAAATTTAAATTGAAAATCAAGAGCGGTAATAAATAAATAAAATAAGACAGTGAATGGAAGAAGCTTATTACCTGAAATTAGGGAAAATGAAAAAAATGAATTTATACAAAAATATGAATTCAAAGCCGTACATACTACATACAAATGTGTATGCGATGTAAAAATGAAATAGGATTCAACTGTCACATAGTTTTTCGCATGAATGTCTGTATAAGATGCGGATACATGCAAAAGTTCTTTAATGGGGGTTGGTACTTACTTGGCGTTTTTGGGTCGTTTCGCGTCTATTGGAAAGTCTTCGTCGAAATCCAAATTAAAATCCTCCCCGAGATCGCGCGGCACCAGAGGAGTTCTTTGATGTGCTGGACTTGTGTGGTATCCATCGGCGTGGAGCTGTTTAAAATTGTTTCATTATTGTTCTGTTGGTTAGCATTCATTTTTGAAGAAGATTTTAATTCAATTTAACATTTTTCTGTGCTTTCAAAAAATTGGAATTGAAAAAGCATGCTCTACGACAGAAATGGGAGTTGATAACATAACAGTGAGTATAAGCAATATAAGTAAGCATGGTTTGTATAAACATTTATAAGTTTGTAACCCAAGTTAGTCATTTAGACTTAAGTTACAAAAATTGTATTTATTTTTATCTATTTGTTTTTAATGTACATCAATAGTTACGTAGTCCGAGCTTACCAAACAAATTTACAGTGATCGGCATAGCAACGGTATGGGAAATACAGTACCTAAAGTCTGGCATCACTGATTCACTGAGGGGAGATTGTTTACTTCTATTGGTTTAAAGTCTTTTTTACGATATCGAAGGTACAATTTTTAGTAAAATGTTGCAGAGCAGTAGTTTCGTAAAATTGATCACGCACGATGATCGTCTTGAATTGCAGTCAATTCCTTCAGCTGAGAGTTTTCGGTGTAAAGGCTTGGAAAATGTATTTATAAAAAAGAAAAAATATTTTCTTGTTAAGGAGAAACTCCTGATTTCACAGTTTTAGTATCTACAGGGTGTACTACCTCTTTGCAGCCAATAATATTTTAAGTTGGGCTGGTGAATTATCGGATTTTGTAAAGTAGAAAGAGTCTTATTTTAGGTTTGCGAAAACAATAAAAGCGGTTTAGTTGCAGTTCGCGTCTCATATGAATGGAAATTCAGTGCAAGGACTACATTGGTTCTCTTCTTTCTTTAATCTTTGCCAATGTGTACAGTGGCGTAGTGAAGGGAGGGGGCAGGGTCTTTCATACCCTAAGGCAAGATTTTGCAAATAATTATATCGACAGTTTTCGAAATTCATTTTTTCCGCCCAAAACTAGTCTATTTAAAAAAAATTGTTAGCTCATCGTTTCGCTTGTGAACCTACAGTTTCATGCCGAAATTAAGTCTGCCAAAGACACTCAATTGAAGTTTCATAACTTAGTCCATTTCTGGCATGAAATCTTGTAGCGAAGAGATCGTGCGAAGCTCAAGATCCTAAAGTGGATTTTGGAGAAGCATTCCATGATCCAAAAGCTTTGGCTTCTAAGGTCAGAATTTTCAGAAATCTGACGACCATAAAAAAGGTCTCTCTCTCTCTGAAAAAATCTGGTATTGACACAACAATGACCGATACCCGGGTAATTATTGTCTTGAAATGGTGGACACGATCATCTAGACTGTTATATATTTTTTTTAATTTGTTCCAAATTTGGATGATGGGCGTTGCAAACTTTATAAACAAATTAAAAATCTGGCTAAATCTTAAACTTTTTTTTTTTTTTGAACAGAGTTCTACCTTGAAAAATGTGTCTGCAAGGTTTTACTGTTCAGCAAAAATTAAATTAAGAATAACACTCCATTATAGCTTCTTATCGTTTTGATCTGGTGTGTTAAAGATGTCTTTTCAAAGTTTAGTTCAAAGCTCGTAAAAATGTTCGGTCCCGTTTGCGTTGACGGGCCTTGGAGGACAATATTCCACGATGAACTATACGAGCTCAGTGCTCAACAAATGGAGCTTCAGTCTGGCTCTGGATAGCTGGAATATTAATAGCGATTGAGCACAAATACTCCGGCCCGTAGAGTCTTCGGAACTTTCTACGCAGTAAAGAAAAACCTCGCCTTAGGTGGAGCGAACAAGATCGAATAAGTTCAATAGCATTTTTAGGTGTAGAACAATTTTAAATGATCGACTTTGGTGAACTAAACGATCAATTTACATCATCAAAATTGAATTGTTTGACAATATTTGATGGACATTATGTGGTGCGCTTATTATGTTCACCACGCCATTGAATCTGTAAGTCTATAAAAAATATCCAAAAATATATTAACGGTCAAAATTAAGCACAAACCATTATTTAAAAGAGTGTATAGTAAAATTGTGTGTAAAGCTGTCTGTTAGTAAGCACGTATAATGTTAAAAGAAAATTATGTACAAATATGTTCCAAGGACCAAATTCAATTCCAATTTTTCGAAAACATCAAACACAAACATTTAATGATTTATTTTTGCTTTGTGAAAATTGTGTTGAAAAACGATAATAAAATTGACAAAAATGTACTTAGTGTGACATAAACAAATGAGTAATCTGTTTGTTTGGAGGGGGGCAACTATACTCGTGCAAGGACCACATCCGAATAACAAGAATATCCGATCTATTTGCTCGGGAATATATTATATCCATAAAGAAAACAACAAAATCGTAAATATTACATTTAACAAGAGAATAACTATTATATGCAATTATATTGAAAGGAAAAAAGAAACAGTAAAATTATTGTACAGTAAGAGTGTATTATCCCTTGAACGAGTTCCCGTTGCGCCCGTACCTTGACCACCGTTCCGACCTGATTTGATTCTGCCGATTGTCGATTGTCAAGCAAATTTGCACGTTCCATTGTTTCCAGAGCTACAGATTCACGCTGTTCGCATAGAAGACGTTCACGCATTTCATGTATATATGGACACCGCTGCATTCCTTGCGGTGTTACCAAATTTGTATAATTTGTCGTCGTTACTATATAATATGCTAGATGTATATATATGATTTAAATTTTGAGTCTAAATGATTTGATTGCTGTGTATACGAGTTTAAAATGCCTTTAGTAAAGTTTTTTTGTGAAAAATTGGTCCATCGAAGTTAACTGAAAGGAGACAAATAAAGGGAATATTTTATTTTTATTGAATTGTAAGGGATGCTTGAAATATTATTGGTAGAAAGTTTTGCAAGAAAATCCTGTTTATGCTAAATTGTCAGAGGAAACAGACTGTGGAGCATCAGTGTGAGTCGATAGGCTTACGCTTAATGAGTCGATGAATACCTAGGGTGATCGGCAAGAATTGTAATAAAAAATATTTCAAATGGACGGATAAGATGTCCAAAGATTGAGTCTTCGTAAAATATTAGGAACCATTTAAGTTGATTGCATTTAGGATACTAAACGAGCTGTAGTTGTTAAAGTTTTGCTGTAGCAAGAGCGGTGGGATTAGGTTCGATTTGCAGTGTGGACTTGCAATATTCTGCCACTTATCATCAAAAAACACACCAGAGTGTCTCCATTACGAAATCAAAAAGCGGGTTCTTCTGAATAGAACACTAATTGAACTAGAATTTAAGTCAGAGTGCTTAAAGGTGTGGAATCTCCCTGTAAAAAAAGGTTTGCACTGTACAGCGTCTTAGACCTATCACATTGAGTGTTTTTAAAAATGGGACCCACTAAATAATGATGTTTGGCCATCTCTTGCAGAGATGTTTGGCAATATCGCCCTACCTTTGAATTTATTGTGCTGTATGTGAGGATTTTGAAAGCTGCCTGACTGTCAATATACAAAACGATTTCGTCATCCAGTAAGCGAATTGTGAAACTGCAAACAACTGCCGGAAAGACACTTCTTCGGCCTCCGAATGATTGCGGCTTCTTTTAGGTACCCGACAGCTACATCCAACTTCAACCGACTCCATCTTGAGTTTTTGACCTCTCGGTGAATATAAAAAAACGGTTATATGTATTTGAAATTTATTTACAATTTACTACATTTTCGCACAAATTCCTAAAAGCAAAAGAGTTAATGTGCATTCGCTGTTTGTGTACATGCAACTCTTTCCAATATTTGCATCAACCAACAGCACAATCCAGTAATAAACACTGTTCCAGTATTTAAAACGATTTCGTAAACAATGTCCAACTTTAGACGAGCCACTTCTTTCTCCCATGCCTACTGCGTAAAATACTTTTGAAAACATCCACATGTGCGATTTTTGTTTACAAAATCTGGGCCAAACAATTTGCAATATTCGCGCAAGTTTCCTTTTCCTTTTCTTGTTCTTGCTTTGTTTCTAGTTATTTACAGCTGGAAAATAAAAAGTCCCTACACCATTACACTTGTTTCGCTTGGAACATTACGATCTACACGATATGGTACTTTCGCATCAAGGTCATGGAACCTAGTCCTACAATCTAAGCTCTAAACGATGTAATCTTCAGTGAGACACATGTCAAAGTGTGCTCTCTTATGTTTCAACTAATGTTACATCCAAAGAGGTGTCATATAAGGTATAGTGGCACAAGTAGATATAGTGACGTCAGTTGTGTAAAAGATTGAATCGCTACTCTTTGAGACTTGTGTCTTTCGATACTAAACACGATGGACTAGCAATTGGCCCTTGAATAACAAACAAGTGGCGCTTATAATGATGTGCTGAGAATTTAGTTCTGAAAGAAGGCAAAAGTATCTTTTGAAGTTTTTCACTTGCATAGACAGCCCCTCCGAACTGTTCATTTTTGTTTGAATCGATGCCAAGAAATCCGCACACACTTAGATCAAGGGAGAAAAGTCTTAGTCGACTTTAGATGAACGTGTAGGGTATCTTATAAGGAGCAGTGACCTTAAAGTGTCCATCACTTAGAGACTCTTGCGGACGATAATTGCCCAGATGGTTTTTTCGCTATCGGTTTAGATGAGATTTGGATTATTTACGTTGTGTTGAATTTAAGTGGCTATTGCGACTTGTCATTTGCACCGATTGGTAGTGGCACGTAGAGTGTGTCTTTGCCTATTGCGAAATACATTTTAATTTTTTTTAATTAAAGGAGGATATTTGACAAATATATTGTATGACAAAAGGTTGTGTAGCCTATTAATACACAACAACCTTTATTTTATTGTGTAGACTGAATAAGACTTTGTTTATGCGGAATTCAGCTACGGAAATTCTCCTTTCAATTTTAGAAAGACGCTTTTGAGAAACGCCGTAATCAGTACGACTAAAAAATGTATAGCCTACTAATGTAATCATGGTAATGAGCTTCAAGTTTTAGAGTCTGACAAAGAAGTAGGCAGAGCTGTAAAAGAATGCAATACTTTAGTATTGTATTCACCGAAGTCGCAGTCATTTGATTGCTTATTGCAACATCAGTAAAAATACTTCACAACAGTACTATTACTTCAAAATTTAAATCCCAGTATATATTAAAGTCTTGAGTAAAGCAATCACCTGAGGCAGTCAAAAGACTTGAAGTCAAAAGATTGCAATACTTTTTGATTGCTTGAATTCTTTGAAGTCTTTTCCATTCTTTGCATTCTTTTAGTCATATGAATGCATTCAATGTATTGCAGTCTTTTGACTGAAGTGCTTTACTCAAGACTTCAAAATATACTGGGATTTCAATTTTGAAGTAAAAGTACTTAATTGAAGTCAAAAGATTTCAAAATTCGTCTTTTTAATCAAATGACTGCAGTACTGAAAAGATTGCATTTTTTACAACACTGGAAGTAGGTATTCACAGTCTCACAAACGTGGTGGTACCTGCGTGAAGTTGACCTTTTGTATTAAAAAATCCTAAAAATCAAAATTTGTTTGCAAAAAATTCCGATCTTGGTGTTATAATAGGTAAAGAAATAAAACGATTCAATATTCCGACTGTGAATACCAAACTTTGTAGGACATGTCGGTCGAGGCGAAATTAAAAATTAAATCAAAAAGTTGAGTGCGACTCCGTTGTGCACATTTTAATAATTTGGCTTCATAGCTGCTATGCGTCCAGTAAAAATATCTCAAGCAGTGAGAGGTCTTAGCACAAGCAATAAAGCAAAACTTGACCAAAAATTAAAATATCTACCTAAACAACGTGAGATGATTGAAGTCTACTGTCGTATGAAATTTGAGGATGACGAACAACAGGTTTGTGGGGCTTTTTGACCACCTTTGAAAACTTTCTGGTACACAGACTTCAGGAACTGAAAACATTCTTCAGGTATCAATAGATATATAAAATGATGAGCCCAAATTTATGCCTGCACATATATTATTCGTAAAATCGACCTTTGTATCCAATTTAAACTTCGAATGGCCCGATAATGCCTCCAGCCCGAAATCCGCACCAAACAATCACGCTGTGGATGCTTTTGTTTCTCAACAATTACTCGTGGGTTTTCCGAACCCCAAATGCGACAATTTTGTGGATTTATGAAGCCATCAAGATGTAAATAAGATTCATTACATAAGCCGATTTTGTTCGAAACTGTAGCTTACAAACCTTCATTGTTTTTAGAATATTACTCAACAATGAAAATGCGTTGTTCTGCTCCATTTGCTCACGTTCGTTGAATCCGTTTGTCCGATTGTCTTTACAGACTGAAATTAAATGAAACTGTCATGAACTCTTAAACGCCAGTGACAGTGCAATCGCAAAACATTCTGTCTGTGCAACGTATCCGAGACGGATCTTATAAGAATGTTAATGCGTTGAATACGTTACAATGGCGTATACGTGTATGTCAACGCAAACGCCATATTTGCCATATTTATCAAACTTATCCCGTCGAGCTGCTAAAAAATTCGCCACCATACGCATATTGAAGTACTCATCTGAGCCTGCACAACAACTGGTCTCATATATGTAAGTAAATCTCACCCTCTGTGGCTCCACTACTTAAAAAAATTAATATCTTAAAAACCTATTCATAAACGGTGCTATTGATGAACAATGTTAATGGTTGCGTGCACAACAGTTGTAGCTACAACTTTCCAGCTGACTGGCCACGTCGACCTCGTTGAGAGCAAGCATTGCTAACTCTGTATAAGTGTAACCATTATTATGTCGTATTTCAGCAAAGCCATTATGGGTTTGGCGCATCGACATATAGGCTTAGGCACAGCCGCTTAATCCCAGTGAGTCTGACGTCTAAGTACCTAAAATGTCGCTCTCCAACCAGATCGCATATTTGGTGGCAGTAGATTCACCAGCAAACATACTCGTATCTTCATACATTCACCAAAGTTGCTTTATCCAGCTCTGCAGCTGTTTTCGTAGGTACACGAATTGGAATTGGGTTGTCGCGAGAAAAACTTCGATCAGCTACTGTTGCCTGTTGCCTGTTGATGAAGTGAAGTGACAAAACAAATTGATTGTGATCTGATGACTGATTGCCGCCGAATTGGAAATTTGTCATCGTTATCGAATACTTCCGAGCTGATTTGATGTGTATTTGTGTTGTGAGTGATCTCACATGACAAATGACTGACTATTTATGGAACAAATGAATGGAACGACAACGACCAGTGAACATAGATGGTAGTTTGTGTTTTGTAATTTCACTATTGCATGATGCTTTTAATTAAGTTTATTAAGTTCGACGCACTTCAAAGGAAATTAGGTACAATAACGGAGAGAATTAAAGTGGGCAACAGATTTTAAATTATACAGAATTGTAACATAGCTGCCATTGCGGCGAATTCAAAGACAGTACCTACATCGTTCAAGGATACACGTTCGCTATACTTTTAGAGCGGAGTCCTTATCCCTGACACTGATGTTAGTTATTTCTGATATTCAACGCCCACTAGCCATTGCATAATGTAAGTCTTTACATAAAATTCCCTAAAGCAACATCGTGTTTGCTGTGTTCTATTTATGTTCGGCTACAATGTGTCCCTTGTTATGGAGCGGAAATACATGTTTCATTGAATTGGAATCTGCCGATCAATAATGCCTCCTTGTTCCGTTTGGTGTGTAACCTTTCTCGTTTTCATGCCAAGTAGGTATATACCCATCATTGACATGGCATGTTATTATTTTTACACAACCTTCACGCTTCATTCGAGCTACGCAACAGGCTATTTGCATTTAGAACGTTAAGCAACGCAGATGAACAGCTATTATATGTGTCAGTTTGGGGATTCAAGATTTTGCGATGTACCTATCTTGTTAATCCACTTTTTAGTTCATATTCGCCTATGTTTGTATTGCAAACGTTATCATTTAATGCTAGGTTTTCATTAGGCGATTAGTGTTTTAGTACAATCAACTATTTTTGCAAGGGACATTGGTGTATTAACCCAACAAATTGCATGCTTAGGTACTACTTTTGAACTAACAAAATTATTTTATGCAACTTTTGATTGAAAGTTCTACACTCTACAAAATAATGTCAAGTGATGAATTTTGAGCTTTTTTTTAAAGCTAGAGTTATTTTTGACAACAAGAACTCGTTTTAAGTTTTCAAGAATCAATATAATCTCCATAACAACTTTTTTTAACATCATTGCCACCAATTTCCTTCTTAAATTAAACCTTTGAATATTTGGGTTAATTTTAACCAACGAAAATTAAAATTCCCTTTTTGTCTGGGTAATAATTGAAAAAAATCAGTCAGTTTAACTACAATCACCTGGAGTTTTTATACGACATTCCTAATCTAAGTAGCAAGTTCTAAACAAATTTATTCACGAAAAATTATAGCTTTAAATCATTTTTAATTTTACTAAGTGTTGTTTTTTTCGAATTTCTTTTTAGGTAAATGTTGATGATTAACCACAGTCTTCTTCGCCGAGCCTTGGCAAAACCGATTTAGAGGCTACAAAAGTTCACGATTTATGTACCGTGACAAAGTGCCACACTTTTACTGTCCTACCCATAGCTCGAACAAGAAGAAGAAGAAGACTGCCCATAAATCACCACCACTGACGAATGAAAACTAATAATGCAACCATATCACCGCAGCCGCTACCAAGGTCAGCCAGCCTTAGCGAACTGGATTATACCGCAAAGCCATATGTCCGCGTCAATTGCCAGTGGTCGTGGGTTACAACTTACAACAATTCCACTCTTTAGTACAAATCGTAACGTCTCTGTGTTGTAGATATTTATAAATACGTCACGTTCACGACACAAGCCAGTGGTCACCTATACATGTTGTTGCGTTATAAAACGCCACAAAAACCCAATCCCACTTCCAACCTTCCTCTCCAATCCACATCATTTTTTTTTACCCATTCGGTCATTCCCGTCACCTTCGAGGGGCAAGGGGCCAAGGGGGGGCGTTTCTGAATTGGTCTCAATTCAGCGCTCTCGCTGGTCATGCGTCCAGAGAAAGTGGCAAAAACAGGTCGAGCCCAGGCGGACGGTCGGGAAACTCGCAACGATGAGTGGGGGAGGACGTTCCCGAGAACCAACACTCCAACATTTATTAACTGTGAGGGAAGAACGATCCATCAGGAAGACACCCCAACAAGAGCATACATAAACCCATTGGTTCGCTCGCCAAGAATGCGACCTTGATTGAGGACAAAAATACGAACACAAACACAACATAAACTCGAAAGGCCGAAAGCCCACCATATCCACAGATGATGTTGTAAGGAATTGGCACGTTATCTGCAAGTCTATGCACCCAAAATCTGCGCGGAGGTCCACGGAACAGAGTAGGGTACGCGAAATAGTCAGCAAAGGTCACTCTTCGTTCTTCTCCAGCGGCACTGCAAAAGGGCGAACATTAATGTCCGCTGTCCCCAAGCTATCGCCTCTATGAACCTCTCCTACCCTTTTCAATATTAGTATCTTGGGGGAAATATAAAATTAGAAACCAATTTAACAATATTTATAAAATTCTCGGTTTTAGGGACTTTAAGGTGACTTGGCACCACTGCCGAATCAATAAGAAATTGTTCTGTACTCGTCCATCGAAACGTCAGGCACTGGAAATTTCCCGGCGACCTGGCGGATTCGGATATATGTGGAGTGAATGTGTATGCATTGGTGATCATTAACGGTCGTGTTCCATGGCGAAAAAGCTGTGAGAAACGCTCAAAAATACCGTCAATGATCCCCGTTGCGGCTGAATGGTCGAATGCAGGAGTGTGTGAGGTTCGAGTAAGAACAAAGGGAATTTTGGGAAGATAATCACTTCTTGGTTGGCCAGTGATTAGAAAGGAGGTAGTGACCGAGTTACCAGTTGAAAGTTGTTAAAATCGAGAAGTTTTTTTGAAAATTTGAGAAATTAAAAAAAAAGAGAAAGGGTTTAGAAAAGTCCGAAAGAAACGGGCACAAATAGTGTGGTGAACTAAAATATAAAGAAAAGGAGGAGGTCAGGAGAAAGGAGTAGTGGCAGGACTTGGCGACGAAAATATAAAACGCTAGGACGGCAGAGGAGAGGAGAAGAAACAGGAGGGATCCAGAAAAGAAAGATAAGTAGAGTAAAAGGAAAGTGATCGTCAGTTAGGTATTTCTGAAAAGTTGAAATAATTCCGTTGGCTTCCGTTTCGTAAAGTTCCCGGAAAAAAAAAAAACGGGACGCGCGACCCTTTCCGTTGTTATCTTTAACCGTTCAGACAACGCGATAACGAGCCAATTCCAACGGCTAAAGAAAAAAAGGAAACCGTAATCGTAACCCAAAATTCCGTTTGTCGCATCCGGCAGCTTTTCTATTTTTTTTTTCTACGACCGTCTGGTCGCATCGCATACAAAACTTAATTCTTTTTGTTACCATCAATAAATAGCCGTGCTCACACCGAGCTTTTATAACGCAAAATATCTTGTCTTTGTTTTATCTTTACCCCACAGCAATCATCGTCGGCACTTTCTACAAAAGGTTTAGCAATTCCTTTCAAAGATTGTTTGGCGCCCACCCTATCGCAGCTTTTCTGCATTTTATTTTTGGACCCACCCCAGCTGAGTGGCCGAGAGTGGCAGCGACCAACGCGCTGCTTGTTGCACACGATTTCCCTTTTGTTCGCCCTTCGTCATCTGGTTTTCGCCCATCTGTCATTCTCGACTTTTGACCGCCGGGTACGCAGCCGAGTCTGCAATCGCGTCTTTTTTTCTTTCTAAGGGAAAATTTTGCAACAAATTGGCGCCCAACGTGGGGCCAAAGTTTAATAATTAAATAAAATAAAAGTAAATATAAATTAAAAGTGTTATTGATCAAAACGATCAACAAAAAATTTAAAATCGAAAAGGCCGACGGTGTGTTGCTGGTGTTGTTGTTGCTTCTCAATCAAATTGAATTTTGTTTTGGTTTTCATTTCGATTGTGCGGAAGCGTCAGGGAAGTTTGTGTTATTTTTATTGTTCTTTTTACTTTTGGTGTGTTTTTTTTCCCAGGGAATATCATCCGCCTACAATTATTCCTCTTTGAGATAGCATCGTGGAGTACCTTTATAATTGGAACATTGGGAAGGAGCTGTGTCTACAATCGCAAGACAGCAGAGGGCATATGGGGAAGAGTACGGCAAGTACATTGTATATACATATTGTTTCAAATAGGGTAATTTCCCATATATATATTTATTTTATTATTCTTGCTGTTTATTGAACAACGGCCCACATTTGGTGGATGTTAGTTCTTTAAAAAGTTTATTTACATTTACCTATATACATACCTACTTGCATTTTATATTCTTCTACCATACATTACACATATATATATACTAAGTGCGATTTCGTTTACGGTTTGGTTAAATCGGCTATTACGGTGTTGTTGTGGTTTCGCTTTTACATATTTTTTTTTGTCTTCGAGTTTGATTAGCGGGTAATTTTTGGTTTCATACAAGTTGCGTAGGGTTGCCACGTTACCTTTTCGTATTTTTCTTTTTTCGAGTGTAGTAAACTAAAGTGATAATTTGTTTTGGGTCTCTTATGTTTTTTTTGGAACCGGTGGTTGTGAATTCGCTTCTGTTACAATAAAGTTACATTGACTTTTTTGTGATCAGTTTTGGGTTTTGAGTCGATAATATTTTTTTTTCTTGTGGTAGATTAATTAATTAATTAGGCATTTTGTGAGTTTTTTATAATGGAGGTAAATAGGCTTTCAGCAGATGAGCTGGCATATGAAATGCAGTGTAGGGGTTTAGATGTTGGGACGGTGGCGGAGATGCGGAAGTCATTCCGAGCAGCCTCTAAACTAGAACGTCGGGGTTCAGTCACATCATTGAACACCGATTATCCCTTCGAATTTAAGGAAGATAAAGAAGAAGTGGAGAGAAAAATTGGGGAAATAAAATCAATAATCGATTCGTCACCAGAACCCGATTCCGCTGAGTTTAAAAAAGCTGTTGTTAAGATAGAGTGGTCACTATCAAGGATAGGTAGATCTCGTCCAACAACGGATGAAGAGGAGAAAGAAAAGATTAAGATTAGGACAGTGATCATGAATCTTTTAGGAGATTTAGAAGGGGACGAAGATGAAGATTCCGAGGATGAGAATGTCAGCATGCTGCCACCGAAACAAAAGCCGAGACAAATGTATATAGAGCAGCGAACTGAAATTAGTGCAGGTCAACCGTCAACATCGTCAGTGGCATTGATGTCCGGTTCTAATGTCAACACTCATGATCGCGTACTTATCGGTTCGGAGAAAAATGAAAATTTGGCTAAGTGGAATATCTCGTTCTCAGGAGAAAAATGTGGTTCTTCGGTCAACTCATTCTTGGAGCGGGTCGAAGAACTTAGGGAAGCTAGGGGGATTAGCGAATCACAACTGTTTAAATGCTCGGTCGATCTTTTCATAGGGAAGGCTCTTCTCTGGTTTAGGGCGGTTAGGAAGACAATTAATTCATGGCAGGAGTTGGTGAGGGAATTAAAACTTGAGTTTCTCCCTCCCAACTACGATGACCTTCTTCTGGAAGAGATTCGGCATAGGACACAGGGGAAGGATGAGTCAATAGGGATTTATGTGGCCATCATGTCTAACATGTTCGGTAGGCTATCGGAGCCATTATCTGAAAAGAGGAAGTTAGGGATGGTTCAACGGAACTTGGCACCTTTTTACCAAACCCAATTAGGTCTGGCAGACCCTAAATCTGTTGGAGATTTAGTGGCATTGGGACGAAAATTAGAGATGGTTCGAGCCAATGTAGATTGTTTCGCACCACCTCCATCTCAACGATCGCGTAGTTTATTGGAACCCGACTTGGCTTACGTCGCTGTCGAGGAACCATTAGTATCTTGGGGGAAATATAAAATTAGAAACCAATTTAACAATATTTATAAAATTCTCGGTTTTAGGGACTTTAAGGTGACTTGGCACCACTGCCGAATCAATAAGAAATTGTTCTGTACTCGTCCATCGAAACGTCAGGCACTGGAAATTTCCCGGCGACCTGGCGGATTCGGATATATGTGGAGTGAATGTGTATGCATTGGTGATCATTAACGGTCGTGTTCCATGGCGAAAAAGCTGTGAGAAACGCTCAAAAATACCGTCAATGATCCCCGTTGCGGCTGAATGGTCGAATGCAGGAGTGTGTGAGGTTCGAGTAAGAACAAAGGGAATTTTGGGAAGATAATCACTTCTTGGTTGGCCAGTGATTAGAAAGGAGGTAGTGACCGAGTTACCAGTTGAAAGTTGTTAAAATCGAGAAGTTTTTTTGAAAATTTGAGAAATTAAAAAAAAAGAGAAAGGGTTTAGAAAAGTCCGAAAGAAACGGGCACAAATAGTGTGGTGAACTAAAATATAAAGAAAAGGAGGAGGTCAGGAGAAAGGAGTAGTGGCAGGACTTGGCGACGAAAATATAAAACGCTAGGACGGCAGAGGAGAGGAGAAGAAACAGGAGGGATCCAGAAAAGAAAGATAAGTAGAGTAAAAGGAAAGTGATCGTCAGTTAGGTATTTCTGAAAAGTTGAAATAATTCCGTTGGCTTCCGTTTCGTAAAGTTCCCGGAAAAAAAAAAAACGGGACGCGCGACCCTTTCCGTTGTTATCTTTAACCGTTCAGACAACGCGATAACGAGCCAATTCCAACGGCTAAAGAAAAAAAGGAAACCGTAATCGTAACCCAAAATTCCGTTTGTCGCATCCGGCAGCTTTTCTATTTTTTTTTTCTACGACCGTCTGGTCGCATCGCATACAAAACTTAATTCTTTTTGTTACCATCAATAAATAGCCGTGCTCACACCGAGCTTTTATAACGCAAAATATCTTGTCTTTGTTTTATCTTTACCCCACAGCAATCATCGTCGGCACTTTCTACAAAAGGTTTAGCAATTCCTTTCAAAGATTGTTTGGCGCCCACCCTATCGCAGCTTTTCTGCATTTTATTTTTGGACCCACCCCAGCTGAGTGGCCGAGAGTGGCAGCGACCAACGCGCTGCTTGTTGCACACGATTTCCCTTTTGTTCGCCCTTCGTCATCTGGTTTTCGCCCATCTGTCATTCTCGACTTTTGACCGCCGGGTACGCAGCCGAGTCTGCAATCGCGTCTTTTTTTCTTTCTAAGGGAAAATTTTGCAACAATGTCGCATGTGAGAGTACGAGCTACGGGCCAAATAAATGTATAACAGTTTAATATAATTCATCCCAACAAAATATTTTTAATATTAAGACTGGTTTGGCAACACTTTGGAAATAATTGCACTTTATTCAAAAAGCTATTCATGTGCAAGGCGCTCGGTTTTGTGCCGAGCAGATATCGTACTAATCGGTCACTTTTTTGAACGTGGGAAAAGTGTCAGTGTCAATGTTTAGCTCAAAAAAAAATCAGCGGATCGCTCATTCCTTCAAATTGCTTTAGCGTGACGGCAACTATTATACAAAAACAGCATCCGTTGGCAAACTATGCACATTTTTCTGAAAGCATTCGTTACCTACCTATTTAAAAAAGCTGTTGATAGTTGGCTTTTTTTAGCGCCTTATACTCGTAGTTTAAACAAGTCGATCGAATGCCGCCATTTAGCGAACTCCACCCGAGTAAGAGCTTCTTCAAGTGATTTGTATGTTAGGATAGGTTAAGTACGTTTGCAAGATCGGCACAATTGACTGGACACAATAGTAGACTTATCGCCAACCCCAGACACCTTGAACGGTTGAAACCTAAACTTTGTTTGTTAAGTGATAGATTCTCTGATTTATGTGAATCAAGGATGTCCGCATATAAAACAGTCCAAACTTTCATCCTACCCCAGATGTCTGAAAGCGCCTTGACAAACTCTCTCAATGAAAAGCTTATGTAACGACCTCTAAAGATTACTTACTCTGCTAAGCGAATTTTAATTTTACTGTGCATTATTTGTACCTACTCAGACAAAAGTGTCACGAAAGCTATTCGTCACATTACTTGCTCTTAGCTAAGGGGCAACTCATCGTCCAATTTTCATCGATTTTTTTTTCTAAGTTACATGTTATAGTACACAAATCTACATCCATCAGATGTTAATTTAAAAGTCTGAAGATGAGATTATTAACCGACAACAAATACCGTCCACAACCTCAATAGCCAGCTCGTTTTTCATTGACAGTGTTCAGGTAATTTTACGGTCTGTTGAGCACACCAAACGATATAACAAGCAAAAGCAATCTGTTCTTGTTGCATTGTCGCAAGTAAGTCTTCAGAGCATTTCAAATGTAATTCGCTCAAAATGCCCATTGTGCATTAAAAAGATGAACATTTGCGAACATAGCGATAGCACTCACCCATTTTTCCTGAATAAATCTACATAAGTTTATTGCACCGCGAATGGGAATGGAATTCCTTATCACAATGGAATCAGTCACAATAAAAATGTCTAAGTGTTTATTTACCTTTTGTATCTAATATCTAATTGAATACGAAAGACGGGGAATGCTATTCCGCTAAAGATTATGCTAATTTTATTTATAATAATAGTTGGGTATTTGTTATTGCTTTGGTCGAGGGAAGTGAGCTTGGTTTGGTTATGGCAATAGTTGTATTTGTCTGGAGGAAAGGTTCTCGTAAACAAGCTGCACTTTTTTGCAATGCGACTTTCAACCGATCCATAAATAACAGAAAATAATCAGAAATAAGCCAAGTAACTGTTTTGTGCTGTGGGATAAACAAATGGGGTAGCAAAACGAAAACGAAATGAAACGCGCTTGGAAGGAAAGCAATAAGAGCCGATTTAGGAATGATGTAATTATCTATGTGAGCCTGAGAATGTCACAATAGTTGTAATGCGCCGACCTTATTTACGGACGAGGAGTGAAAAAGTTGCCAGCAATTACACGAACGAACGAACCTAGCGACTTGTTTAGCGGTGTCAGACAGCTGAATGCACTGTGCTTCTCTATTTTTTCGATCGGACGCCAAGAGTGAAGTCGTGGTGCATCTAGGTGCTAGATGTATGTGTGCATTACTGACTGACTGTTCGATACTATAATTGGTTTGGTACCTACTTATTTTTAGTCTTATAAATAAAAATATGGTCCATTAAAAATCACTTTAAACCGAATTTCGTGCGAAAAGTGGATTTTCGTTTGGAGTTTGACGCCAATTGATTTGGAAGTGTCTCAACCTGAACTCTGATTTAAAATTAGAAACTTCTTTCATCACGCAGGTGAAATATGGTGCAACATATCAAACTGCACTTTATATAGGCGACGGTTTTAAGCCAAGGGCACCCGAATCCAAGTGCTAAAAGAGGTGTGGTGCTCATTTGATTTTAGATGATTTTAGATTGCCAAACGTATGTATTGAAAATCAGTGTCCGGTCTGATTGACACTGTTTGAATTCGCTTTCGTCAGTCGCAAAAATTAATTTGGTAATAACATCCTACCCACGTAACAGCTAAATAAGAAAATATTTGGCGCCAAACTCGTCACATCAAGTCAATACCTGAACATAGATTCAGTCAAAGAATCCGTAAACAAAATCGAGTCTTAGATATTTATGGTAATCATGTGCAAATTAGAACCCATAAGCTATTACTCCTCATCACAAAATTGCCTGACTGTGACGTACATCTTACCGGTTCTGTAGGTAATACCCGTATACAGGAATATCTAATCGACAACAGAACTTCATTTGTGGTTCCCCTGTTTTATTTTCGGCATTAATTTCCCTGTCGAATCTTGAAACACTGGTAAAAATGGTAAATTCTCCCCTCAATTGAATTTTTAATTGCATTCAGGCGCATTTTGTCTGCGCAACGTATCCCAAGATATAATTTCATGACAGACGACGACGCTTCTCGATTAAATCCCCCCTTCGAGGTTTTTTATTTAAATCCAACAGCAGCGACAAGAAGGAAGTTCATATATCCGTCAAGCTCCGCTGAATACTATATAGACACAAATATAAATGCAGCACCGCCATCCACAACCATACACAGAAAATCTGAACGAGAATGAAAGAGGACGCGGGAGTGCGCGATTAACACCAAGAAAGGAATCGCATTCGGTTTCGGATATTCAGGTCATGCTAATTGTAAGGGATTCACGGAAGGTGCATCCACTGCTTCTCAACGGAAATGAACGGAAACAAAGGACGGTAGCCATTACAGTTGCCAGAACGTAATATCTAAGTAAATGGGGTCAGTAGTGAATCTGTTGCTTCTTAAGTTCTATTGTTTCTTCAAGTTCGTTTAACTGAGCATTGTTTCGTTGGATGCATCTTTAATAGGAGAAGAAATGTTCTTGAAAAAAAAAACGAAGCAACACCATGACTGTCGCTGGCTGGGGCTGTGTGCGGTAACAATCAAAGTGTGACCACCTGTGCACATCATCTGAATGGATATGCTACCACAGTTTTAGCGCCAAAAACCGGAAACACTCCGAGAGAGATAAATTAACGTGATTAGTGCTGTGGTCATATTCGACTATTATTTGCATTTTAGTATGATATTCTTCGCAGCGTGTAAAATATTTTTGGTGTGGTACTTTTGACTTCCGTTCAGTGTAGGTACCTACATTAAATTGAGTGCCAATTCTAAGAAATGCTATTTCATTTGTCGGGTCTTTTTATAAATGGACCATGGTAGCAATAAAATCGCTTAATGAGCAACTACCCAGTACCACTCTTCTTCATTTATTTTAAATGTGGGCAAGATACCTAACTACCAGGCATAGCTTTATGAGAGTCTGGTGAAATCCAGTTCTAGGTTTGGCTGAGATAATTCCGACTTGTTTATTGTGTCCAAAGCGAATGTGAACAATATGTTTGAATTCGAGGAAACGGCTGATCTTATATTTTTGCAGACAACAGTACCTAACCTCCAAATATTTTTGAATTTATGTCGAAAGCGGTTAAAGGTTTGCGACTTGACTGTGTAGCATGAGGATTAAGCGTTCGCTTGTTGAGTGGAAAGTCAACTTATAATATTCAACCATTTCTATGATAATTTCTAAGTTGACTTTGCAAAGAAGAAACTCTGGAAATTGTTTGCTTGTGACAAAACAAGTTTGAGTGAGAGTGTCGTGGGGTGCTTTCAGATTGAAAACGTTTACTGGATTTAAATATTTGGGCCCCTGACAACTGACTCGAAGATGAGCTTTAATATCCACATGCAAAATTTTAGAAACTATTTTCGTGGCGCTCTCAGTCATTTTCACTCTCTGCAAAGGATTTGCGGTACCTACTCAACTTTTGAAATCTGTTATGGGATCTTTCATTCTAGACCCTGCTGTGCTGGAGGAGCTTATTTTAAAAAAATCTCTTTTGTCATTTTAAAAGCAAGCTTTAAAGGAAATCCGCCGAAAAGCACGCTTCCCTAGTTTTCCATTGTTCAGAGATTTGAGGGTCCTTCCCAGTACGTCATGTTATAAAGTGCTGAAATTGTTCTTTATGAGATCGGGAATTCTTTATTACAGACTCATCATTAATTATAGTTCTGTACTCACTTTTTGCAATTTTTATTTTGTTGATTCGTACTGCTTATTTAACCAACTTCCGCTTTTTGTAAGAGCACTTACACATCCTAATGCATTTGTAAAAAAATAAAAAAAAAAGACTTTTTTGCCTTGATCTAATCACAGAGTCCTTGTTTCTTGTTCTGCATTGATATTTTGGTGAAATATTTTGTTTTTTATAAGAAATATTCTTCGTAAGGGTACATACCTATACCTACTTGATTTTAAAACATGTTGAGTTATATTTTTGGAAAAAAATGACAAAAACGATATTTCTGACATATTTTCCTTTCAGCGGTAGGGACGCCCGCTCTATTTATCTATCTATACGTGGAAATTCACCTATTATAAAAATCGGTTTAAAAAAAACGCTCTAATGGGTATGCAAAAAACCAACAAAAACCAGAGCGTAATGATTAAGCAGCCGTTGTTAGTTTACCCAAAAAATCCAACAGCAGCCGCAATCTAGCTATTTAGCTTCCTTAGCTATAGACAAGAAGCTAGCTCTCCTATTTTATGACAAAGTCAAGTTGGCATTAGCTTTTTTTAGAAGAACTTTAAGAAAAGAAGATAAACACTATTTGGTTTGAGCGCTCAAATTGGCAGTTGTGGAGTTTTATTTCGAAATTATTGGCCAGAAGCCACTTTAGTCTGCCTAAAGCCTTTGGATACAATTTTGGCTGACAAATCTGAAAATGTAAGAAAATTGTTAAGTTTTTCAGTTGGTATGTGGATTAAAACACGGATCGCGGTAAAACTACTTCCTCGATCCATTTGAATTTCTAAAAATTCATATTTTATATGTTGCTCAATTTTTTTTTAAAGGAATTGCCATTGTCGGTCGTCAATGTGTAGGTAGGTAATAAGTATGCGATATTAGCTTCTGCATTTAAGCAAAGAGAATCTTTACAGTTCGCGAGAAGGGGACAGTGAAATAAAAACAACGTAGCACATTAATGTCGCCGTATATTTTTCCAGGGCACTAAACGTGGAACCTCTACATGAGCCACTACACACACAAGCAACTACATATCATAAACATGATTATATTTAAGTAGCGTAAAGAATAGTGCGTGCGCCATAGTGGCGTTCCCCATTGTCCGTGTTAAATCTATCACCTTACGAATGCGCATCACATTAGGGCGTTAAGCGATGATTCGTGCTGCACGAATGCCAATTTGTGAACGAACAAATTTAAAAACAATTTAAATATCTAAACATATTAGGCACCTATGTAGGTACCCAACTACCATCTATTGTATAGTGAAAGTGTACTTGGTTCGGCTTTTTGTGAATCATCCACAAGGCAAATAGAGCGTTCAGCACACTACAGCGGATCTATTACACTTGTAGGGCTCTATCTATGCCCGCATATAATGACATAATAACGCGCATAATGACACAAGTCGAAGAAAGTTCCTATCGCTGTATCGATTATGGGTAAAATTTGATACTGCTCGTGCTCATGTTGCCTTAAACTCTGGGTACTGCTTGCATTTCACCTTAATAGTGGAATCTACTTACAAAGACAATGAGAATGGAAGAAGAACTCAACATAGGTACATATATGGAATACGTGAGATCGTCGACGACAGTGTGGTGTCATGATTGCACGAGCCAAAATAAAAGAGCCAGCATGTGAAAGCCAATATGAGGACTTATACACATATAGAACTGTGCATAGTCGACTGTATTATATTTTACCGCATATCACCTTGCAAACTCACACCGTATGTCCTCCTCATAGAGACGCATAGGTAAACTTGCACAATGCGAGAAACCACACAAGTTTTCCAGTTCCCACACACACCGCACAGATAATTTGTTTAGAAATATTCTCAATGTTGTCACCAGACTTAGGCGTAATCTCTGTGAATTGTCAATGAAATGTACGGTCTCGAACCGAGTAGAATAGGTGGCGGCTATGGCGCGGCCGGCGGTTGCTTTCAATTCAATTACGATTCGGGGGCAACTACTATAGAGTGTACAGCGTGCACCCTATTCTAGTATTCAGAGTTTAGTTTTAGGTAATGCTCAAAATAAGTGGTATTTCGGTGATTGCCGTTTGGTAGCTTACGGTTCTGGATAAGAAGATCTATGGGGTGGGCATTAGTTTGCCTTAAGTTGGAGCTTAGTTAGTTTTTTTCTTTCTTGTTGGAACATTGCATTCATTTTGGGGGCTTAAATTTGTATTGGAATCCAATGTATTCTTATAAGGACAAACCTTGGACTGACCTATACTGCTTCCGACTATGAAAGAAATTCGAGCTGTAGGCTCGATTGATGGTGTCATTTACAATTAAAAGCCATCTCCTAACACTTGTTTTTATTTGAATTTGGCTGCCTCACTGAGGCGTTATTGTTATACAGGATCGAATTATATTCTCTGCTATATTTTGTTTAAAACGACTGGTACAGACGAAACTCATTTTTTCATTTCAAAGTCGTAATCAAAATTTGATTTTGGAGATAAAACGACCTTTCTAAGTTCTGTTGGCACACCCCTCCAAACTCAAATAGTGAATTTTGTTAAGATCCTTATGAGAAAGTCTAACGTATTATAGTTATGTTGTTTGGGAAGAACTATAAATATTGCATCATAGAAATCAAGAGACGGCAAAGTACCAAAAGAATTATAGAAGATTTGACACAAATCCTTACCTCTAGTTATAAATTTCACCAGATATTACTGAAGGCACTTAGAAATGTTGTGCTACTGTTTCTATTCCCAATTTGCTCATACACATTTCAAAATAACCTCGCACTGAGGTTCATGCCCAAAACGCGCAGCCTCTAACTCTTTAAAGCGACTTAAGCGCAAAAACAACCCCACAAGCTACACACTTTTATCTAAAACCTCAAGCTTTGCCTGCAAACGAATTCGTTCGAATACAAAACAACAATCACAGAAGGAGGTATCGAAATGGTAAACGAAGACGATTCAGATGATGGAAATGAGTTGCTCAGTGGTTAATTTGTTATCTTTGTGAATTGTCATTGAATAACATCTATAGTGCTCAAAATACTGTTTTTCTAAAATTGATTTCCTGCTTTTTGGAACTTTTTTGATACAAGATACGAGCGTTATAACAGGTATTTTTTAAGAGTTAAGTTTTTCAGGTTGGCAGCACTGGTCGTCATAATCGACCTGGTGAATCAACAATTCGTGCTGTTATCACCAAATTTGCTTTGTTAGACATTAAACCATCGACTCGCATTAAAACATTAAAAACCGACAGTGTGGTGTGGTTTATGGGCTGGTGGCATCATCGGTCCATTTTTCTTTAAAGACGATCGTGGAAGAAACGTTACCGTCAACGGCGGACGATATCGAGCCATGATACGCGACTTTTTTTTGCCCCAGTTGGCTGAGTTGAACTTGGTTGACATGTGGTTTCATCAAGACTGTGCCACATGCCACACAGCTCGTGAAACAATGGAAATGTTAAATGATGAATTTGGTGAGCAGCTTATCTCTCGAAATGGCCCTGTGAGTTGGCCGCCAAGATCATGCGATTTTACGTCTCTTGATTATTTCTTGTGGGGTTATATAAAGTGGTTAGTCTATGTGGACAAGCCGAACACGATTTAAGCCTTAGAGGATAACATAACACGCGTAATTCGTGGAATACATACCGAAATGCTCAAAAAAGTGACGCAAAATTCGATCTTCCGAATGGACCATTTGAAACGGAGCCGCGGACAACATTTAAATGAAGTTGTCTTTAAAACGTAAATGGAGAGGGCCTATTTATCGATTACAATAAAAAATTTGAATATTTGATGCAAATTTCAGTGTTTTATTCGATTTAAAAAAAAAAAAATACGCTTAAAAAATCAGCCGTATATACGAGTATATGAATAATATTTTGAAAATTTGCTATTAATTCGCTTACGAAAGATTCAAAATTTTGAAAATATATGCATAAACATATATCTATACGGAATATAGTTTTGAATTTATCATAGTGAAAGAAAAATTAATTAAATTTCTACAGTATGCCGCAGAATAAATTCGAGTTGCGAAAATCTGCCTTCCAAATGAGTTATCAAAACAAAAATAGTGCTAGGTGCCTACCAGAACAAATAATCGCACATCTCAATATTGATGTGCTTTATAAATCACTTAGTTAAATTTTAATTTGTGCAGCTCTATGGAAATGCGCGTGGGCGCCCCCTTTCGGGTGTGTAATTCAATTGCCCAGCAGTAGTTTCACGCATTCGCGTCTCGTTGTGTTCTGTGCGTATACGGCACCAGCGCAAACATTTTGGCATTGATGTCTGGACTATTTTCCGTCGATTGGCGGCGGCGTGCTCTTTTTCTGTTGCGGCTGGCACTTTTCACTCGGCCAAAACTTAATAAGCCAGATGGAAAAAGTCAATTAATAATATTTCCAGCATTCGACTGGTCGCCATAAAAAACAACACAAATTCCAATCCATATTGAATCTCGGCAAGTAGCAGATATGACATCAATTGAAATTTGCATAAATGCTGGGTATGGGTATTCCGTCGATCTAAGTATACCTATTATAAATTCGTTATAATAAATCAATTAGTTAAGTAGTTACTGGACTGTCGCTGTTGTTGTTGATGGTGGGGGTTCTTTTTTTTCGGCGTTGTATGATGTAATTCAACAGGTTTGCAAATATAATTAGATGTTTTGCTTCTTCTTTTTTTTGCAAACTATCAAAAGTATCTGGTATCTTGTAGCTATTAATTATCAAACCGGAAGATTTGGAAGAAATCTAAAGGCACTCTAAAGATAGCTGGATGATGTTAATTATCTTACAGACAAAGCAGTGAAGTGACGTAAGCTTCGCAATTCGATTAGTTAGTATTCAGTGCGTTTTTGAAGAGATTTATTTTATATAGAGCCGAGAATAGCTGGGGATTTTCAGTGATGAAACCTCCGATTATAGCTTTCCTGTAATAAATGGACATTGATAAGCTGATTAAAATTTATTATAATTGTACGGTGACAAAAATTGAAGGACAATACTGACAGCGCAGGCAGATACCTTTCTTGTATCCTCCTCTTATTCTTATTGTTCCGCACACTTCTTATAAGAGTTGTTCGATTTGCTTTGATGCTTTGAATTTTTTAATGGGATTATGTGTGATGACAAATGCTATTTATGTTTGTTTAGCTCACATAATTCGTGTAATATATCTGTACCGCTGTCAAGCATGGGACTTATTGAGGTCTAACTAGACATTCTTTAGACCTACCTAAACAGTGCTGCTAAAGAGTTGCATCGAAAATGAGTCACAAGTCTCTAAAATAATTCAACACCACATGCATAACATTTGCAGTGACCGACTGTGAGTGCCAAAATCTATTTCAATTTAAAGTTTTACTATCCCAAATTAGAACAATGATGCGGGTTGACCTTGACAGTATTTACAAAATAATCGGCTGCATTGATGAGTAAGTTTATTACATACTATACTTTCAGTTCCACAGTATGTATTATGGTGTACAAATTGTATTCAACAATTTTTCTAACTTTCGAAAAACTAAGCTTTACAAAAATTTGTCTAAAAAAACGCTAGTTTGAAAGAGCTTACGAATTTTTGATACACAACCATTTACAAATATGGGAAAATCGCGGGAAAATAGGACTAGGGACTAGTGTTAGCTGACTGTGGCAACGAACAAAAAAGCTACGCTGACAGGCTACTAAACTGTCTTAACCAGGAGAACGATCAGTTGGTTGAGGTTGCTGCAGTTGTGCCGGGCTAAGGCGAAATCTTACTTTGCAGAGTTTTTTTTTTTTGAGGTATATAGTGCTGGACTACTGAGGGAGTGGTCGCTGGTCTGATCCAGGGAAAAACACAAACTACATCATGAGTTTTTTTCGACTTCGCCAGCTCTCTCGATCGTCTTACAAACATCTGGGAAATTAAACTGCCATGGAAGAGCTTATCAACTTAGTCGGCATAATATTGTGGGTCCCAAAAATAAAGACGCACACAAAACAAATAGTTGTGAGTAGCTACGCCTAGGGTACACGAACATGTTGGCCAACTTTTTATTTTTTTAGCCAAAAACTTGCCGGTCTGCTGTGAGAGCTTTTCACTAAAGTTTCGGGTCCTTTTGTAAATTGGCTTATCTGACCTTGATAAAAGAGAGAGAGGACCATTACTCCATTTGATATACATTTAAAGTCAGTCACTAGGTGGAGAATCTGGCATTCTGTAGCACTTATCGACAGTCCAGTCCGAAAGATAATGTAATGAAAGAGGAAAGGCTGAAGGCCAGTTCTTCGAAGAAGAAACTTATAATACCTTTCGGCATTTTTGAGGCGTCGTCCGTGAAGATTAAAAGTGATTTGTCGTTAAAGATCTTTCCGTTTTCTCTCCAATTGCCAATAATCGGTAATAAGGTGACAGAGCACGATAGAATTACTGCCAAAAGGTAGTTTTTCCACTTTATAAGGTAGCAGATGATTCCTATGAGAGATCAGTCAATCTCGAAATAATCTTTAATTGAAAAGGACATCAAAATTACAGCGGAGAAGAGTAGCTTTGGTAAATTTGATTTTTTAGTAAGCTTGTTGTAAGTTTGATAGCAGTGATTTATCAACTCTGCTCTTGAGTATGACGTCTCATCGAGTATATAAGGTATTTCCTGCTTTGGGGCTGAACGCAATTCTATCCACTGTGTAAGATGGCAGCGTTCTACCCAAAGCTATTGAGACGCTAAAAACGGGTTTATCAATCAAAATCTAGTACAAAAAAATTAAAAATATGTGCATATGCAGGCAAAGAGGCAGCTAGTATTTAAAAAAAAAATCTTTGATGGAATAGTTCGGTTGTGGTTGATACTACAAAAGTATGTATACATTTGTGCTGATGCAGTTTGCCAATAGCATTTTCTATCCATTTGCACTGAAATAATTATCATTGAGCACTGACTCACAGAGGCCGCATTTCACCGCGCAGTTCCTTCATTTGTTAGCTAATATAGGCACAGACTACTATGCCAAACAACGTTATGTTCCGTTCACTACGCCGAAAGGTGCGCCTGCAGCCCAGTCTAGGCTCAATGTTCGTGCTTTCTAGTAATAAGTAATTGGTCCTGCATGGCATGCACATTGCCCATAAATGGTACTGGGACAGTGTCCCAAGTGCACTCGCATAAACAAGTTGGATTTAAAAGCGAACATCCTGTCTTTACCCGTACCCTCTCCACTAAGGGTAGGTACACCCAATACCAATACCTACTATACCTACATAACGTAGGTACACACAAATTTCCACTATTAGTAACCACCTGTGGCCGTTCGTGGGCTTATTCAAATGCACACGATTCCTTCCCCATTTTTTGTAAACCTTTCCTCAGGAGAGTGGCACACGCTCATCAAGGTTTATCAATTAGGGGTTGCATTTGAACTGTACCCTTTCCCCAATCTGCAAAACAATGGCCGAACGTAAAACACAAGCGAACGGAAAGTCTTTGTTTTCAATAATCATAATTACGGGAGTGGTGATGGCAAGTACCATGGCCTGGCCGTACTAAACACTGAAGACACGACAACGAAGCGGTACAGCCTACACAAACAAACAGAGTTGCGTTTGGTCTAAGGATATATTTTTGTTTTTGTACTTATTCTTATTGTAATTGAATTGTGGCGTCCAAGGGGGCAGCGACCCAACCCAACCCTCTTAGCATACGAACAATGTAAAATAACCACATCAAAGGATATGCAGCAGGATAACAATGGTATATACACGAATATAATATAGGCGCATGGATAGAATAACTTTGAGCACACACACATCCACAGTAAAACATCGTCCTTAGAAAAAAAACTCCCCTTCAGGACCTCATTTATAATGAGAATGAAAAAAACAAAGCAAGTTGGTGCAACATTATCGTATGAAAATATTTTTGCATTCTGCTAATCTCGCAGCTTTTTGTAGATGCGTGTAACAGTAATACGACAATTTCCTCCGTAAAAGCACGACCATTATGGATTGTGGATGTTGTGAGATCCAAATCAGAGAAAGTGTGAAAAAGTAATGTTTACCACAGCTGCTGTTCAACTTCATATGGAGTGTTGCAATTATAGAAAACAAAATATAGAAACATGATATATTATTTAAAATGTCCCTAGGGTTCACCGGGTTTGTGGTGGAAATAAATGCCAAAGTATGCGTTTATTTATTTTATATTTTATTTATTTATGGGGAGGACTTGTTTGTTTTCTGTCAACTCATACAATTATGGTTATTCCAAAGGGAAGCATTAAATGCAAATCAAAAAATATGCAAGCATTATTGAAGACTCAATAAAAGTGATGCCACGATTCTGTTGCGCGAATGACTTCTTTATAGCCGAGGTATAGGTGAGTAATTGTGTTTCAAGCTTACTGTCAGAATTCAACTGTCCTTTATCGCTGAACGGAGTCTGATACTTAACAAATGGCGTATGCAGCTCAAAAGAGCTGTACTTGCAATTGTTATTTTTGGAGAAGTTATTGTTCCCTGAAAAAAAACACCAAATGCAAGGCCGGCTATGTATGCGCATATGGGTACAGCGTGAACGCAGTTACACAATTGTTCTCAAACCCTTTCCAGAGCTTGTACCTTCACTTAAAATTAGCTAGCTACATTTGCAATGATTGAAAAAAAAATAGCACATTCTTATGCTCATTCATAGCCCCTTGAACGAGGACTAAAGGAAACAGCGAAAAAACTATTGACGACAATGCCACATTTGGATATGTCGGTACAAATGACAGCCTGAGTGCAGCGGCCACCACATTCCACGAAAAGTGTTTGTTTTTAGACAACCAAGTTGATAGCATATTGCGATCGAGGTAACGCACCCCTTGAGAAGCGTTTCACATATTCCCGAGCGGCACACAACGCTCGGACTTCTATCTACTTGCTACTTGCTGGTATATCTAAGACTCTAAGACGGTTTCACGTTGAACGACCTTCCCCCATCGAGAATATCCGAAACCTGTCTGCAAGTCATTTACCGATCCAATATGTGCTGAAGACCACTGGCAACGATATCGAGAAATCACAACAAAAACTGTGACTGACCCACGATTTGATGAAGTGTGCCGAAAAGTGCATGAAGAAAAAAACAACTCATCTACAAAGCGGGTGCTGTCACCGAATGACAAGAGTGGCTCACGAAGTCTATACGAGCAAATGAGGTGCGGGAAAAACGTTTGCCTTTTCGGGAAAAATTAGAAGATCATAACAAGCAGGCTTTTGAGGAAACTAGTGGTGCTGATAGAATAGAACAACGTTCGCAGTTTATAACAAAATGTAAAAAGTTTGTGTTGAGGCAACGAGGCCTGTTGAGATGAGCGAGTGAAACTTGTACTAGTGCGGAGGATGAGAAAATACTTTTGCCATCTCTGCCAAACTCATTATTTGTGTAGAATAATGACACAAGTTGATGAGTTAGATTGACAGACGATTTAGATGATCACCTTACCAACATCAGATTTTGTTAGTTAGTACTTTAATTGACTATTTCTTCCATAAAAAAGGAGATTCTTAAAAATTTTGAATTCTTAGTCTATATGGTTTGGCTTAAGGCCGTCTACCAAATTTACAATATAAATTTTCAGCTTCTTTAACTTTAACAAATTTCAAGTTATATGTAGGAACCATAAAAAATTTTCGTCTACGATTCGTTGTCTTTAGTGTAGTGAGTTGGTTACGTAGCTGTGTAATGATTTCAAGTCTCGGTTAACAACAATTCTTCAATCCTGAGTAGGTACATGAGCTCCAAAGAAACTGTACCGGAATTCTATGAGGATGGGGCATATATAGCGATGAAGTGGAACACGTCCTCTCATTCATTGAGGTTACACAAACCCCAGATTTAAAAACATGAATTAGATTCGTCATTTGGTTTGAACTCTATATAATCTATAAGTACACATAGTAACACTGTAGGGGGTTAATGTTTGATACTAGTTGACGTGTCAAATTCTGGGCACATTTTGCTTTAACCCTTTTGAAAATTCTCTTAAGACTCCAAGAGAGATACAGGCTTCGTAAGTTATTGCACACACTTCCTTACATACTCGTATTTTAACCATCAATCAGCTTTCTGCTTTATCCAAATGGTGAGCTACAGACCAATCAAGTTTATTTAATTAAATCAAAAATACACGGTGTGTTGTTTTCTCTGTTGGAACGGAACGAAATGGTTCTGTGCTGTGTGCATGTAAACAGTAATCAATACGACTATGCGCCGATAGCTAATGAGAACGCTGGAATTTCCTAAGCGTTCAGAAGAAGCACTTTATTTAGTGCGAGTATGCAAACGTGTTACACCCTTACTCTAATAATTTCATTGCTTTCTCTATTGTGTTTTTTCTTAGGCTGAAAACACACAGAATCAAACAAAACGTTTTTGATTCGAAAGGTAAAAACTTACCAAGCGAAAAGGAGTGTAACAAAAGGCGTTTTTCTTTTTTAGTTCAGAGCAAACCCTGTTATACAAAAATTTCGTGTTTCTTTTTAAACACATCTGAGCTCAGAATTGTTGTTTCTTTATTCGGTCAGAGCGCGATCAGAGCGTGCTCAATGGGCTCAGTATAAATTGACTGAGCAGGCTGAGTGAATAGCTGAATAGTTAAAAACGTTTTTAGCCTTCTTATGGTCTTCAAGATTTTTGTTCGTTTAGTTGGGTATACCTACGTTTATCGCTTACAAAGTAAAGGAAGTCTTTTTGTTAGTTTTATAAAAAAAAGGTTATTTGCTTTGGAAAAAGAGGTTATTGGTCAACTCCCTTAGGAGGACAGTGACGCTGACAGAATGTTTGCAGCTTCCACTATACATCGAGCATCTGAAAAACGGCGATTTGCACACCTTTCAAGCGCTCTTGTCAACACATTGGTCTCTTTTCTTTTCTGATTTAAATAACGTTATCCAAAAACAGAACTCCTCGTCAAAACATTAAATAAGCATAAGATACATGTCACAGAGCTTATTGCACTCTCTAGCCCTAAAGGCATCCCAATGAAAGAAAATTAAATCGCGACCCCACCCCAAATTGATTGCAAAAAATGCAAGAGAACACAGAACTGCAACACCGGGAGCCCACATTTAATATCCGCATTGTTGGTGCGGGGGTTGGTGATGGGTACTATAAACCAAACTCCCCAGCCAACACAACACAGTTGGTTCAGCACAAAAAGGATACGATTGCACACATATGCCTGTACTGTACACTAGTAGGATTTGCTTTTCTTCTCCTTGCTCGCGTCAAAATCTTTTCACAATCTAGTTATGTCAACGACAGAATACCCTTAAATAGAGAGAAGACCGTTTTGGATAGATGAAACTACAAAAAAAAGAATCACGCTGCGAGTGCTATAACACTTCCTTTCCAACCACCCCCACACAGATAGTGGCTTGCGAGACTGTAAAACTAGTTCTTCGCCATTTTCTAAGGATTTGATGGACACAATAAATTAATTGCATTCTTACCGTTTTTTTTTTCTGATTCCTTTTTATCAGTTCGTGTGTGGAACGAAGAGTATGTACTTAGAATACGGCTTCTTAAATGTAGTTAGGCGCGTTCAGTTGTTGCTGTGGTTGGGGTATTATTGTCGCAGCTATATATATGTATGTAGTTGTAGGTATATCAAGAGTTCAATGATCCTTCTGTTGACATCCTTGTTTTATATTGTAGAAGAAGGCATATGTTTTGGGATTTATTTTTACTTGCGGTTTACGTATACTTAGATATGTAGGTATCTATATCACTTTTGATTTTACAACTTTTTACCTGATAAAAATCAAAACAAAGTTGTACAACCTGCGATAAAGGGGCTCACCCGTAACTACGATAATTACACAGAGACACAAAAAAAATACACTGTCTAGATAGATGCACCAGTATTCTCTCTTTAAAATGAAGGGGGGATGTTTGTTTGTTTTGTCGGCAATACAGTTGGGCTTCGGACCGGTCGTCCTTATTTTTCACTACCAACCAACCCGTTTCGACAGACACACTATTGAATGCACTCGCGCTCAATAAACGACCACCCCACGGAAAGGCCAATCCTTTTGCCTGTAACCAACCCCACACGGATGATATAAACAAACTAACCGCTACCGCTGTGGCTGTATATTTACCACTTAAATCGGTGGAATAGAACCAAGAATATTTTAAATTCAATTTTTTGTATTTTTATTATAACAATTTACCCACTGAACACGAATATGCAATATTTATCGTTAGCAATCTCCTGCTTAGTATTGTTCCATCGTCACTATAAAAATCAGACTGAAAATCTAAATGCGATTCGACATCGAACAAGCCTCAATGGGCAAAACAAACTGCGGCGAATGTATCTTGCCGTTGCCGTTCGTTTACACATACGAAACGAAATAATAGTAAAAATCCATCCACCTTTTGGCGATGAAAATGAATAGACACAACGACGAAGAAGAAGAAGCAGAGTAAGCAAGCAGCAGACAAAAATCAAAAGCAACGCAAAGGCAGAGTCAGACGCAGACACCATTTATACAAACAATGTGAAGCGAAAATCTACTGAGGAAGCGAAAAATAAAAATATAGGTATTAACTAACAACAACACCAACACAAAAATGGGAAAAGCCGGCGTAATGGACAAACTCTTTGCGGCGAATTGGGAACTGGCTAATAATAATCACGCAGATTTTTCAACAAAAGAGATTTTCTTATCAGAAACAAGAATTTACGTAGCAAAATGTTTTTTTTTACTGCCCACGTCTAACTCTGGGGTTTAATCATATCTACCCCCTGCTGCGTAGCGAGATGCTTTCATCATGATAATGATTATTCTCTTGAATATATTCAAAGAGTTCCGGTCCATTTCACTTTTTTCATTGCCATCTATGTTTTCGGCGTGAAACTAATAAAATAAATAAGTGAGGAGAAAGAGTGGCAGATGCTGCTGGGAAATTCTTGCCCACATGCGGGCATTCTACAAACTAAAATAAATAGTTGATATCGGAACCATTATGAATGCACTCCACAGTTTATTCTGAAAAATGCTCTCTACCGATTCAGATAAATATCCCTGGGAGTCTTGCAGAGGAATTACCAATTTGGGAAATTTAAAAATATCCCATTGGATTTATCCGGCCTGGGTGGAAAGATGAGATTGAATGCGGCGCTGCATTAGATAAGTGGTTGTGAGATTGAGTATTGAAAATGAGTTGCAAAATCGGATGTTGAAAACTTCTGTAAAGGAATTGCGTCCGGTTTTTTAAACTGCCCAAAACTTAACGACTACGATAATGATGAATATGATGCTTCTTTTAGAACTTGGAAAGCACAAATGGAAATAGCTTGCGCACAGTTCAGACAAGCAAACATTTTTCTATGGAGTAGAATTACATTGCTTGAAGGAATTTTGCAGCTTAATTGAAAACACATCTACTCCTATTTGGTTGGGTAAATTGCGTAAAGGCAAAGTACTCGTTCTAGGCACCAGATGACAGCGCGATGGCCAAAACGGCGGTATGCACATGATTTCCACGGAAGTAATATTTCCCCCGGAATGTTCTCTAATCCGCAATATGATTTACATTGCTGACAACAGAAACATGTTGTGTTTACAAGATAACTTAATACATTTTCAGAAGTCGAAGTTGGATAAAAAAGGAAGACTTGGGTAGTGGTTCAAGGGGAGTAAACCATGGGAGTAAACCAGGGAAAGGAACTTAAAGTGTTGTGGGAGATAGGTACTGCTCTGGTACATACAATTAATCGAGCTAATATTGCAGTGCCTTCTAGTCAACGTGAATAAAGTCGCTGAATTGACATAGCTCAAAGGAATTGACACAGGCGAATGAAATTTGGTGAAAGGACTTATTTTTATTGTTGTCAAGTTGGTATTGAAAATGGGCTATGTCGGTCAACTAGCTCTGGTACCTACCATACAAAACCAATTTTGCGTGACTATAACTCACGAACCAGAAGCCATATATACTTGAAACTACTCCCATTGGCGGAGAAGTTAAAAAAAAAAGTTAGGTATTTTGTGACCCCTCTACCCTCTTCTTAAGGACCAAAATATTAAAAGTCTTTTTTTTCTAAACTTCCGAGCTGATTACCACTGTGACGTGCAATTTTGGATAAAAGGAAATTATCTCATGAGACCTTTATTTGTGCGCCACTTGGCGGGAAAGTATTAAGGACGCAGGTACCTACCTATTTTTTTTTTCTTTATGGATTTACTTAAAACTTTGTGATTTTAATACTATAATTCACTTGCTTAATAACCAACCAAAACTATAACCCTAAGGGCTGCAATTTTTAGAGGGGCATTTTCATTATATTAAAATTAATTATTTTGAAATAGTAAAAACAACAAATAAAAATCATTTAGAAAGTCTATTTGCCTTTAAAAAAAAACTCCCTTTAGAGGGTCATTTATAAATAGTACCACCAGATATATAAATCAGACGAAGGGTAACAAAATAAAACTTGAACGAAGTCACGCATGATGCTTCTTTCCTGACATCGCGGCAAATATCGTAGGAAGAATCAGTGGCGAATCACCGAAACACATGCGATAGAACTGAATGCGAATGTCTGAAGGAAGTATTTGCTGGTGCATGTCGAAATAGTATATACTAACTTCCGGGACCGAAATATTCAAATGAAGGGCAGTGCATTATGTGAACCAGATAGGGGAGGTTTAGGTGCTCGAAACAAGCGTCAAAAAATTGTTTGCAGATTTTTAAGCAAGCAAATAAATTTATCTTACAGTACCCATTATTTGAAAATAACCCCTAAAGAGTAATTTCACACGTAGGTACCCGGCAGCCGGCTAACCAGTACCGGCTACCCGGTCTGTTGCCGGCTTTTCTCACTGCTATCTGCCACAGCCGGCTGCCGAAACCGGGTAAACGGTTTGATTTAAGTATATACTACTGACTTGAGTCAAATTGCGCCTTCACACAACATGCCCGGTTGCCGTAGTCGATTCTCAGACGCCGATATATATTCAGAAGCAAACTCAATAAATATCGGCTCCGATTTTTAGAACATACTTAGTAAATCCCTGTTTCCCTGAAAGACCACAAACTACACAAGTTGTTGACACAATCCTCCTTTGACGAATAGCTCAAAGCTCACCTACTTCCAAAGCCATGAATAATAATAGCATGTATAATTTGCAGTGCGTTCAACTTGGGTTGTGCGTTTGACAGCATGATAACAAGGCTAGCAACGAACCTAACTTAGCCCGCATACAACGAAATGCTTTATAACCTACACAATGGAGGCCTCATTTCGTGTAGCGTATTTAATTGGCTTCCTACCTTACAATCTCTAATCCTTCGGATTGCTTTTTTCCAGCACTATCTCTGGAGCAGAAAACCAATTTTCTTAAAAAAAGCTCATTGTCAAACAACTGCGCTGTTTAATGAAGGAACACGTCATCTGCACAAGCGATGTTGACATTATGTAATCATCCTCCCAGTTGTTGGCGGTTTAAAGATTTCCATTAAAAGCGAATGCGTATCCCCAACTACTCCAATCTCCTCCAACTAAACACACACACACACATTAAAGCTGGAGAAAATCGCAACAATGCCATCGGGAAATGCGACGACAACTTAAAGATGCCGACGACATAAACATCAGCGCAGAGTACAAGAGAATTAACAACATCAAAAGCGCTGAAATGGATGCAGTCCTTCAGCCCCACCCCACCGCCTCCCAGCTATTACTGAACGGCTGATGGAGAAAAATAAAAAGGAAAATGCATCAATGACGAAACTGTCAAACTCCGAGCCGTGATGCTGTGCGAGGCTTATGCCGTCAGTCAACTGCTACATATTCATATTATTAGCACTGGGTGGATGGATAAGATGTCTCCTCGTTACTCTGGCGCATACACATGCAAAAGCCGACCATCCCCGGTGTCAGTATCTCGGATTTCCCGACATATATGTGTGCGGGTGTACATAATAAACCACTTGGTAGGGAAGAGGACAATTTAAATTTTTGATGTGGTGTGTAAATGTTTACAGAGCGTGTAGGATTCATTACCGATGTACGAAGACAGCCAGGGATATGCGATCTGCGAAGCGTTTTGTTTGGCACCCCATCGCTAGGAATCAGATCTCAGTAGCCGCCGTGTGTTCTAGGTTTCTAGCCACCTCCCCTAACTGCAAACATTTTACTGTTTCACTCAGTGCAAGCGAAAAATTCAAATCCGAATCATAAATTCGAATTAAATTCGCAAAAGAAATGTCTGAAGTGATATGTGTGACTACTGGCTACCGCATGTGGGAGCGGATTTGTTTCCCCAACGATGGTCCTTTGGAGCGTTGTGAATTTTTGCACACATAGGCGAATTACGTATGCTAAATGTGGAGGCAGGGCTCATATTTTGGATTTTATTAGGCTGTGACAGCAGATGGGCCTAATCAGACCAAGTGTTTGGAGTTTTCTTGCCGATGCAACAGTTTGCTGTACTCAACTTTGACCTCCATTGGAGTTGCCTTTGCTAATAGTTTGAGTTCTGCCAATTAGGGGAACTCGTTGGTGCACGCACCAAGTGAACATCGAGTGGAAAACTTGTGGAGAAATTCACTTAAGACTTTTGCAATGTTGCACAATAAATGCAAAGACGTTGAGTCTGGAGTGTGTGTTTTTCCTGAAAACCTACCTTGTTGGGCGAACAAATTAAATGCGAAGCATTGTCTTAAGATTTCGGGGCACTCAGAGTTGTATTCAATTATTTTTAATTGTTGGTACGTGGAGGCACGCTCGCTTTAAATTGGATGGTACTTGTACTGATACTAATAGCACAACTGCTGCAGCCTACAGATGGGAAGATCTGGGCAGATAATTGAGACGTATTCAAATGAGAGATATTGGATTTTCTTAGAAAACATCATGCAAGGTGAGGTTGGGTTAGAGGGACAGTTTGCATTATATGAAATTGTTCATTTTAATTGGAAAATAAGTAGGGTCCAGGGGGCCTCCACCACAATGTGCGCGATCGGGCCATTTGGCCCTTGGCCCGGGGCCAACAAGCGGCTCGCATATCTTATTTTTTTGTATTCCTTAAAAAAAAGATTCTACAAATGTGTTTCCTCCATAAACAAGCTCACATATTGAAAGCGAGACTGAATTTTGACAGACGTTTCATTGTCATTTGTTCCTGTCATAATAATTCGACTTCGTAATTTTTTTTTTTGTTTTATATCTGTCACTTTATATTTATGTTGTCCCATAGGGTTTTTAATAAAAAAAATTTTCTGATATTTCCTTAGAAAGACCCTCAATATATTTATTTTTTTTCTTTGTGGCAATGCTGTCCTCCGATCCTCTGTTGCCTTAGGGCCTCCAGACCTCTAAGTCCGGCCATATAAACTTGTAGAGCGGTTTTAAGATACAGGAGAGTTTCACTGACGTGTAAGAAAAGGGAACAATGGTGAAACTTCCTAAAAAGGAACTCTTATGAATTGTAGTAACTCACTGGAGAGGGACTGTGTGTACCTTAAATGTCGAGATGCAAAGCGATGTGTTGCATTGAATAAGGAAAGATCTGGCAACACTCGATGCCGAACTAGCACACTTCTTCTCTCGGTGGTGGGTCCTACACCCTACTGTGTCGATCAACCAACGACGACGAGGCAAGATTAGCAGCTCAAAGGCTAAGTGGTTGTTGCAAAGGGCTTTGAAATCATTAAACAAGAATCAGTTTGGACATCTTGGACTTTTTCACGATCTTATTAAGTGCGAACATTTGATCGAGTTTTCCACCATCGAGCTTCAACAATTGAGATCACTCAGGCTATTTTTTTACTTAAGTGTTTAAGGCGTTCGCAAAATGAGTCAGATATGATATTTTCCGTGATGTTAAGGAGACAATTGACGCTTTGGAGCCTCGAGGCAGGGGCATATCTTAGCCTCTTTCAAATTGCAGTTGTCCCGTGTTCCTCACAGAGTTTTTCTTCTTCATTCCAAAAAGCTGATATTTTTCCTATCCCCTATGAGATCTGTGGCGCAAAAAAATAAGAATTTAAGAACAACATTCGGCAATTGGACTTAATTCTATTCCCAGTACGTTCTTACAAATTTCTCCAACATACGAGTATCCTTCAACATGCACTTCATGAGACAGCTTGCTAGGTAGAAAGATTCCCTTAAAATATATTTGAAAAATTACGACTACCCTCCGCTGACGTATAAAAATCGCAGCAGGTGTCCTCGCCAATCCAATTACCCACAAATTACGCCTCCGAATTATTTGCAATATCTCGCATCGTTCCTCGACCCAGGACGCGCACACAATAAACAAACCAATCTGCCTGTCCAAAATTATTCCAACACAATAACCTAAAGGGGTAATTCAATCACCTTACAACCCAATTTCTTGTCCCATCTAATTTCATCTCAGTACACAAAACACTACACGGAACGGACGCAATCCTCTGCGGGCCAGAGATCTCCGGACTTAATCGAAAAACCCAATTAAATTCATCAGGAAAGTTTAAAATAATAATCTAGCAGATTTTGCTAGGCCTTCGTCTTGCTGCTCGCTCATTCTATTAGAAATGTAAACTCAACTACGAAATATAGGGGATAGACGAGCGACGGGATACACCCGTACCCGCTGCTGCTGTGTAGCAAGGAATCATCGCGTCGGCATCGCCTAACAATGTGAATTTATCAAATTTTGAAAGTCTATTTCATTTGACGGAAATCCTGTTTTGCATACGAAATTAACGACAAATATCCCCGATACGACAGGGTATAGAAGGAGTAGGTATACCTATATCCTTATCTCCAATGTGGATCACGTACCCCAAGGATGACTGTTTAGCACACTAATAAAAATGAACTGCTATGGATAGGATCGGCTGAACTTTGCATTCATAAATTCAGAGCTATTCGGGAATTGGGCTCTGCGAGTGTGATTCTATTTTTTTGCTGTATATTCCTGAACTTTTTGTACAACAAGGGAAAGCGCGTTCCTTGTTACAGTTTGTAATCATTGTTTGGGTTTTGTTCTGTTCTTCTTACTTCCTGTGTTTGTTTTTCTTTTCTTTTTCCGAATCAGGAATCAAATTCATGTTTTTTGGAATACATTAATTAACTCTGGAGCAACATTGTTTGTGGAGAAAACTTTTCAGTTTGCTGGAATAATTAGTGTTGTTCAATTGGGGTAATGTTTGTATACAGTGAGGCGCTTCCTATTGTTCCAGGAGGCAGTGGGCGAATACGTAAACGATTGCGTTATTAAATTTAGTTGGATTAATGTGAGCTGCTTCGACATCTTCCTAGCGCAGATCTATTATGTAAGGACGGTCAGAAATAAAAGCAACTACACAAATTTGCAACATTTATTTCACAAAGGACTTTTCTCAATTTCTGCTTAAATCGAACTGACTCGCAAGTCACACAACTTACTCTGTCTAACAGCTCGCATGTAAAAGTCTCGAAAATGTTCATAAAAAAGATAATTAATATTATGTGTAGGAAAATGTTCATAAGAAGACGTTACAGTGGATAATATAGAAATTAAAAGTGTTGCCGCTGTTTCCTTACAATTTCGATTTCCAAAACAGGGCATTGACGAGCATTGGTGTACCAACGACAGCCGGCAATATATACTCTGCTTCTGTAAATGGCTTTGTACTTCAGGTTGTGAGTTGTTTTTTTGGGTCGCCCCTCCACCGAAACCAAAAGAGGGGTGCCACTGCAGGTTCTTACTAGATTAGAGGACAGTATGAGGCACAAACAAAAGCCCTAAGAGACAATATCCTCATTTAAGCTTCTGGAACGGCTGACATTGCTGGTCGAAACAAACCCCGTCTTAACCAGCTTTAAATCCGCCTCGGATAACGTATGTAGGAACAAGGTTTTCAAACGCATGTCTTCACTGATTGTTCCAACATTAACTGTGGATTCAGAGCAAGAGTACCCCCAACAAAATTAAACATTTCTAAACCTTTTCACCTTCCTAGCGCAGCCAGCGATTTCCAAGCAGAAGTACTGGCGATTAGGCTAAGGTGGAGACTGCTCAGTTGGACCCAGCGACACCCAGTAAAGAAATAGGTATCTTCGTCGGCAGCCAGACCGCTATAAAAGCTATCGATTCAACCAAGTCTATGTCTAAATTTTTTGTGAATTGCAGGAATACACTGGCCTGTGCGTGTCATCGGTTTGAAATCACTCTCGTGTGGGTCCGCCTCACCGACCTTATGAACATGGAGGGAATGATAAGTCCGATGAATTTGACAGACGTGGCTCTATGAGTACCGTAAATATCGCTAAATTAACGGCAGTTAGTACGGGCCACTGACCTTTAGGAACTCACTCAGCCAACCTTGTCTTCTCCCATAACACCTCTGTGTTTCCTGTTTCATCTTCTTTGCGTCGAGTGTCTGGCCCAAACCGGACACAGTGCGCCAGGAAATTCCTTCTTTGATGAGCTCCGGCCATCCAAGCTATCCATTTCAATAACATGATCGAATTTCTCAACTTTAGAGGCTAGTTTTAAGCTTCTATAACATGACTCTCTAAACTCTGTCTTCAGGAAAACAGCCACCTAAACTAACCAAGTTTCCGGATCCATGCCAATCTCTTTCATCAGTATACGATGTTGCTAAATAAAAAACAGAGGCAATGATTTGAAGTTTACCCAAGTCGCTTTTTCAAAATTATATAAGCAAAATCAGAATCACATCGTTCCCAGCAAACTACTGGCCGAATGCGATCTCCTAGACGAATGTTTAGCGAACTTCGATACAATTTTTTTAAAAATAGAAAGAGACAAAACTTAATATTATATACATGTATGAAATTTCTTAAAGTTTTTTTTTTTTTACCATCTGAGCCAGCTCCGTAAATATGCATATCATTTCTTAATTTGCATACATTTACTCTAGATGTTCGCATTTTGTTCTTGTTTTGTTTGCCTGGCTGATGATTCTGACGAGTGGCATTTGCGACGATCAGCACACACGATATATTTCTGTATTGCCCGGGATTCTCAGATAAATTTGCAGGCGAACGAAATCTTCTTCCGTGGAACCCGGAGCGAACGAAATGCGAATTGCCTCATTTACTTGGACGGATTACTGAAGTTTGAAGACGGTAAATGTGAAAAAAGTCCTGGCTCAAGTTTTATAGTTATTGTAAATGTAAAACAGACCACAAATGGAAATATGTATTCAAGAGTATAATAACAAAATCTTGTAGCATATTCGGATGAGGTGGTAAATCTTCCAAATTCTCGTAAAAGTGCGAACCTGCCCAAATCCGTCTGGCTTTTCTACCTGCACTCCAGTCGATTCAATAATTTTCCAAAAGCCAATATCAACTTCAAGTACATAAGTCCATGTATAGGTGGATACTTCTTTAATTTTTCATAAAGCTCCTCAACTCATAATCACCAAGCGGAGAATACTCATATCCTCTTTGGAAAAGCTCATCAAAATCATATAAAACGATTACAGCAACGAGATTCATAAACACCCACTTATTGCTGTTTCCGTAGTATTCCTCCCACAATCAAAGAGCTCCTTTGTAACAGCATACGCTTAGCTTAGCCGAAGAAGACTCAATCCGGCAGGTAATAAACTTCCCCCTACCTATCCTCTGTGCGCACTCCCCCTCTCTCATTGGATATGCCGGTTATCAACTTAGTTTAATTGAAGCCTTTTTACAACGTATCAAATGTTTAACTCGTATAAGTAGCCCCTTTTGCCGGGAGCATTCAGCGATAGCGCATATTTCATTTTCCTTGAATTATTTACAGAACCACCATTCGCATATAGACTCAAGACTGTTCCTACGTTCCGTTAAACGGCAGCAGTGTCTAAGTGTATTCCTAGATTGAATTGAGTTGTGTATCTGGAAATGAAGTCTTTGAAATCTTTTAATCCCTTGCGACTTTTATTCAATTCACATACATGCTTCGGAGGAGCGTTGGCTCTTATTGAATTTCACCCCGTTATCAGCGGGGATGGTTGGTGGCACTCATTGAATTGGAAGCACAATGGGACGCACGTATTGCGTGAGTGCCTTTTGTTAGTTAGGCTAAGGGTTAGAAAGATCCTCTGGGCCTTCATGAGCTGACACTTCGGATGAATATTAAGAGTATTTTCGGCACTGTGCTATATCGTATGCAATGCCCGAAATTGGGTGAAACTCAATAAAATGTCGCACGAGTTGAGTGCACATTGTGTTGGCGGTGCCAGTGGATGTGAATAACATTATACTGTGTCAGTAGTGAATGCGCAAAGCAATTGTCAGTGTCACCTTTGCTCTTGTGTTCAAGTTGTTGTGTTTATGTTTGCCATTTTGGAAACTTATCACGAAGTGAACTTTTTATACGTTTTCTTTGGCGGAAATTTATTTACCTTTCTCGGCGCTTTTCTGTATATTACACGAGGTGTGTCAACATTTGAATGATAAGTTGAAGGACACCTTATCAGCGAATGATGTGACATATACGCACAGTTTGATGAGGATGGGGTACTTTACGTTGACTAAAGGAACGTGTTTTCAAATAAATTGCCAAATACCTTTTGAAGTAAGCGAAAAATAAAAAAATTGGCGATAGAGTTGTAGGGGAAAGCAGCATTTTGCACTTGGAATCAAATGAGAATTAACATTTAAATCGTATTTCGATCTCATTGTAGGTCTTTCAATTGGAACACAAGGAACCATTATAGTGTAACCTATTGGAGAAACAAAATTAGACCGCTGTTTTCTACACCATAAAATTCCGATTCACTTTTCGAACCACCTATATAGATTGTGTACGCTACTCAGGAGTTCTCAAAGCGCTGTTGTGTACAAGACCTCCAGTTCGTTCTAGGATTAACCACGTTTATCCGCAAGAATCAAGAACCACATAGATTTGATTTCAAGGATCCACGATCTCTAGATCCTCCAGAACTAAATGTTGACCATCCTTGATCTAATGCGTTTCAAGGGCTGTGCAGACACTCGCAAAGTAGGTGGCTAAGAAATTATATTTCTTCGACGTTTCTACAGTTCCGGCAAAAGGAATTATGCAAAATCTACAATCCAGTGTCCAGTAAGTGTCCCTTGAGACTGAGTATGCGCAGTATGACCATTGTACGACTAAAGTTTCAATTTGGCACTTTTTTGAAAGCCCGCCACATTATGATATTTAGACCAAGAGCTTTTTGAACTTGCTTACTGCCTTTAGCTTCACCACCACTTTCTCCATGACATTTATGGTGACTCCACGATAAATTCGCGTCGGTTCAAGTCCTCAACAGCTTGTGGTATAAACGCTATATTCGTCTGGAAAGACATCGCAACCAACGCTAGTTCTGAGTGATTCTCGCAGATTTAGAGTCCGCTGAAAGTGCCCGGACTTGTACCAGTAATCATTTTGGAACCGTTTGGAACCCTTGAAATAGATTTTCCTTCATCTCCTTACAATCATGTGGAGGAATTCGATATTCACTTTTGCTGGTTCATAAGAACTAGAAAATTGTCAGGCTGATGAAAGCTCCTATTCAACCTACCTAGACCACTATATAAAGAACTGATTGGTACTCCAAAATGAAATCTTATGCTAAAGATGGAAGCTAACGAAAGGACAAACGGTGGACAAGTGATGCAAAATGTCTAGCGACAACAATTATTTGATCAGTGATGAATTTGGAACGTTCTTGGAGTTTAGTCTATCAAGAAAGACTGAACATTCTCTTTTAACCATGCTTGTGACATTTTCCATAGTTCTCTCTATAATCTGCATGATCGGCTCTTTCTCAAAAAACGAAGTATATATCGGAAATCCGTTTTCCTAACGATCTAATAAACACTGACATTCGAAGTCGCCTATGGTTAAACAACTAGTGCGGTAAACAACTTTCTAGATTCCTGTGCTAACACAAGAACCAATCCCCCTATAGTGGTCTAAGTGAAACGGATTTTTGTCGACAGCAACTTTAATCTAACCTTACCTCTTGTTTCAGATTATTTTTTTCCTAAATCAGTAGGAGGTCTTTGAAACCACACTCGAGAGGACGGCGCAGTAGAGTGACTTAGGTTACGCACGCACTTGGAAGGGGACCTTAACCAACTTAGCGTGCAAAACTGGAGACAGCTGGCTAGAAATCCTGCTCACTTAAGGCGCTGGTTATAGTTGAGGCCTCTGTGGGTAGATAGACCTATTGGGAATATCCTTTTGAGTTTTCCTGTTGGCATCTCTGGGCGACACGGCTTTACGCATAGCGCGGGTGCGTTTCTTCCTCAGATCCAAAGGCTTGTACTTCTTGTTCTTAAATACTCTGTGCAAATTGTTTCTTTTGCTTTTGGTGCATAACAATGTAAACACGAGCAATTGCTTTGCGTACAACACGGACTCTAGACAGCTTTGATGGAGCTCCACCAGTTACCTTGGCAACGCAAAGATCGAGGAGATAATTTTCCATATATTTGTGCTGTTTGGTGAGCTCACCCTTGTTCCTGGTCCTCAAATCGGAACACTTAACTTTGACCATCTTGGCTCAATTCAATCGTCAAAAAGGACGATAGGATAAAGGGCTTATTTTTCTTCACTACGGAGGTCAATAGTCTAAGAATAACTTCTCACCATTGATACAATTGATTTTTTAGGTCGCAGTTTCAGGCAAACTGGTATGGGAAATTTAAAGAAAAAAATACAAGTGCCTTTTCAATTATTTATATATACCTTTGTTTGCTTTTGCAATTTTTTTCTTTCGACGCTTTTAGTCCTACGTACAATTTCTATAGCAACCAATTCCTGGATTGACATTCCACTTTCGACTCAACCGCTTGCTTCTCTCATTCCCTTGGTTTCCTTTCCAGAATTTTGTGTTCCACTTTGCTGCCACAAAAGCAGTTCTCCATCGGCTATTATTTTTTTTTCGGAAGGACTTCCAGGTAAATGGTTTTATGGCATGAGGCCCGTCTTCTTGGTCGAAATGTGGAACCCCAAATCATAGCCAAAGTGGTCACAACCGCTGCAGAAGGAGGTAGGGACATCGTTTCAGGAGAAAAACTGTCCAAATATTATGTCGAAGGCTTTTCAAAAATTCAAACTGTAGAGCCACTAACAAGCTATAGATACAATAATTTCTTAACTGCTGACAAATGCACATAACGACACCAAACAGTAGTAAGGGTGCATAGCCTCACCCCTTTGAAAACCACTTTCACTGCGACTGATTGCGTTGACACAATTAACACCTGCCATCGTAATTCACTGAACTGAAAACAAAACCTTATCCATTGCACCGCACTTTGTCGACGACATCATCCACCTCGCTATACTATTATTTGCAAAACAATCACTCAGACCCCTAGTAACATACTCCCGCTTTATTATTAACTCAAAACCTAACACCCGATCAGCTCTAAAAGCGAAACATAAACCTGCATCCGCTTACCATAACCACCATCCCAGTCACCTCCTTAGCATCACATATCTGAAATAAATATTTATATTAAACTGTCAGTTCCACTAAGAGACAGAGACATGAATATCTCACATCATAAAGAATACATAATATTGAATCTGCCGCATGTGGAAGTGAGTCTTATTAAAGTTCAAAATCAATATAAATAACTCTTTCGGTATAGGGTTCGCGCAACCCCCCCAGAGTGTTCCAACAAAAGAAAGCCAAGCACCAATTGACATGAAATTCTAACCTTTCACCCGGGGTCGGGTGGCAACCGGCAACGGCAACCCATCGCCAACCTCAATGGTGAAATCCTGTGGCAGGATATAAAAAAAAAACAGTTTTCCATTTCTGCCATTATTAACTCTTGGTAAATTTTTTTTACTTTTTGCCAAGCAGCATAGAACTGCCATATTTCCCCATTCGTTATCCTAGTTCTGTTGTTGTTGTTGGTGTGATTGTTGTTATTGTTCACAGTCAATCTTGCTCCGTGTGCATTCGTCGTGAAAAAATTGTGCCTGTGTGTTTTTTTTTATTATTGAACACTCAAGATTTCATTTCGGATTGGAGGGCAAATAGTTTAGACAAATACTTATTCGTGACGCTGTACAGCATATATCCGATGAAACGGCATGGCATAGAAGTTGTGAAATTTGAGTCCTGGACAGACAATAAAAACACAATCCCTAATAATGGGGAATTTGAAAATATTTTTCCCAAACGTTGTGGATCTGGATTTGGAATATTTATGCTCGCCGAATGGTTATATTGGTACGAGTCCAGAGCTTATCAATGGAAGGACAGTTTTTTTTTATTGCACACTAAAGCGCTTGAGTCCTTGAAGATTAAAACCCTAACGGGCGGAAGCCATTCGGGTACCTACCTAATGTCTATGGACTGGACACTATTAAGCGGGGGAAACTACTGCACAGTGCGAATAGTTTCAGGCCCAGGTGGCGGAAATAAAATTGGTAGAGAGAAGGGGAATACGTGTGGATGTGGATGTAAATGTATGGGCTGGCAGTCTTTATCCCCAAGTCCCCATAGAGTTGGACGGTCGCCCACACCATCCGCCTATGCTAGGAGAAAGATTGTAATTTAGGTCGAACGATTTCAGGTCACGTTCGCTTTTCATCACAAAACAATTTCATTCGAATAAATACGATTCAAAGGAGCCAAAGGATGACCGGACATCGAATGAGTGCGAACCAAAAGTGTGTGTGTGTATATCTGTTGGCTGGGTTGAACAAATAATGTATCCTACGTCTATGGACTTATTGTCCCGGTGGGAGTTTACACTGGGACAGAGAAATAATTTGGGAATTACTTAAATAACTAATAGGCACTTAAGGATAAATCGAAAATATGTTAAATTAAGTGTAGGGAGCGAACATGACAACTGGCAATGAGAGGAATGCGAGCGACTAGTCTGACGATTGGACTTGATCGAGTTGCGAGTGATTTTGCGTTAGGTAAGGGAAGAGCTGTTTGCATAGGAGGGATTTTTATATTTTTTTATTAGGTGTTGTACAGGCCTACAGGCGTCTAACAGGATGGCCCGCTGCGTGGAATAAACTTTTGGTTTATTTCGTTTCTCAAAAGAGCTAAGAGCTGTAATTTATCAATTTCTTGTTTTAAAAAAAACCGCCCACTTACACGCCCTTTTTGAGTAAACTCCTATAATACTTGAACCGAAACACTTTTGGCGATTTTACGACTTAATAATAAGAATAATATTTTTACTGTCAATAAAGGCCTTAGGAAAAAATATTTAACCCTGGAAAAAATTAAGATTTGTGTAGTATGCTAGGCATATCGTGAGACCCACTTGTTTATTCGTTGGATCGCAAAAAATAAAGAACAAAAGTTTTTGCATAGATCTGATGAGTAATGTAGGTATAAAAATCTGATGAAACCAATGAATTTAAAAAAATCCTGTCAGGTATTTTCAATACCTACTTCAATGCGAGCATCTTTATTATTGAGTTCGAATTACTCGTGTGCGTCTAAGCGCAACGAAAGAGATGTCAAAGCGAGACATTGGCTGCGCACATATTTCTACACACTTATCGGTGTATGAGCGACCGATCGTGCACCACCTTTCGGTCCTCTCATCAATGGCATTCGATCAACTATAGCTGAAGAAAACAGACGTAACCTTTCCACTTAAAAATAAACGGACGTGCTTAAAAACAGTTTTACCTACCAAGCCCATAACCAAATTAATCAAGGTAATGTCTGTTATAAATATTTCGGTCCATTTAATTTTTTTTCCTACACCGTTTTACATCAAACGTAGGAGTGAAACAGTTTAAAGCCCACTCTGACGTCCTATTAAATACTAAAATTAATTGTTGTGATAATTTAAAAACTTGCTAAAAACATCTTAAAATATTTTTCGTTAATTTAATCCATCCACTTTTAGGGTCAGTTTTATTTTTCAAGACCCTGTCAACAAAATCGTGAAATTTTGAACTGTTTAGAAGTAAAAATCCGTGAATTCCTTTTTATGGGAGAAAATTACTTCAAGCAAAGATTCTGCAACACCCTACAAAGCAATTTTCTCAAAACCTCAAGTTTGCCTTGGGAAACAACAAAACTTGCACCGATATATTAATTCGTACCAAACTTATGGTTTTTGCAACAAAAGTTGTTCAGACATTGACGCTATTACAAAAAGTAATGAAATATTAATTTAAAATCAAACTTAAGGAACTATTTCCCACATATTTCCAGTATATTATTTGTTTAGCTTGCCCCTTGGAAAACCCCGAACAGACCATTCAAATGCAAGCAGTACCAATTCTTCTATTGAGATGAATTTTAAATGCTGACTTAAAAAATAACAAACATTTATCTATAGATTTCGCAGGGACCTACGCCCACTGAAGGCCAACTAGTTTAAAAACTTTTAAAGACTTTATAAGTGGTTTTATTCACCCACCACTTTCTGTGGCCAGAAATATCTGATTTCTGATGTCCTCTTAAATGCGAGCATCTTGCCCCAAATTCGTTTTTAACCCGCATCGAATTAATAAAAATTGAAATACGCAATTTAAATATTTATCTGTTCCGCACAGGTCTGTTGATTTATACACAGCATTTAATTATTAACATCAACAAAAAAGTGAAATACCTAACAATATAAACCGGAAAGAGAGAGCAGCCGCACACAATAATTCCATTTCCATTCCACGTGCGCCACTATATCTACAGTTGAAGTGGTATAGTGGACTCTCAGTTCGCATAGTATCACCAGAGGGCATTGCTCACATTTAAGTCCACAATTCATGCTGCTAGTATTTTGAACAAATTACCCCGATGACACAAACAACGCCCCGGTAAATAAATCATCCCCGTTTAGCAACGTAGCTCTTGTATGCAGTGGCCCACTGTATCCATTATGCAAGGACTCTGCGAGTGTTTCGGAATTTATATTTGTCGCCGCACCGGATGAGAACGAATTTGCTAGCAACGCACATAGCGTTTGTATCTGCTACCCTACATTCGAGTGGCGAAAAAAACATAAACCTCTGGAGCCACTCTATCAAAGCCGAAAGTACTTCATAGAAAAATTACCTTGCGACTTACCGGATAGCACCACTACAAATGGCCGACCCTAATCTATTGCCATGGTATGAGTATATGTGGAGAAGAATTGTGACTATCCGAAATAGAGCCAATAGCTGGGGACGAGGATTCGACAAGATCCTGGTTGACTGGCGGTTACTCGTATATAGTGGCATAGAGGCTTTTCTTTCGTGGTCTATTGGAGTCAGACAAGTCGCACACACAATGGAAAGTGCAAAGTGCCTCGTTTTTGTAGATTCGAAAAATTCAAGTTGCATGCCAAGGAGATTAAGTGCCCACAATTGCAGGTTTCTTTTTTTGTCGAAGTACAAGGAAGAGAGAAGAGAAAGTGCATCATAAGCTACCATGTAAAGTTTGGCATTAAGTAAATTCGCCTTGAAATCCTGAGACTGCAAGGAGAAACTTCCTTCACATATGCAGTGCAACGGTATGGTGTTGGATATTCGACAATGCAAATTGTATGCAAATCTTTGGCAGTAAGAGCGAACTTCAAAAGCCTAAAATTCCATGCCACTATGACTATAGTGGGAACTACAGTCGTCTGGCACCAAGCAGAACTGCCTTAAAATATCAACATATTTATTGGGTGTGATATATGAACCGAGAGGATACTTTGCTGCCACAATCACGCGACTCCTGTATGTTCTGACATGGACCAAGAAGAGCGACAATTCTGTGCTTGCGTCACAAGGGTAGTAAATTTTGTTTTCTCTCGGGAAGGTGAAGTTCTTTCGCATAGCTCTATGGGAACAATGGCGCTGCGTCTCCAAAGAAGTCCGGGATTTTTATTCACCAAGGAATATACTGTCCATCGGTACTAAGCTACTCTCAGCGAGAGCTTCTATCAGATTCTGAGTCTTAGCGCGGTTACTGGTGATACTTGGTACATTTGTTTTGTGAGGAGGAACCAAATTTCTTGAAGCAACGCCTTGCAACGCTATAAAACTAGCAACGCAGACCAACGCTGCAAATGAGTGCAATCCAATGCAAATTACGCAACGCAAAAGCAATGTATTTGTTACCATGTTGTTAACGCATCGCGAAGAAACTCAACGCAACGGAACCATAGGTACTTGCTTCGGAGAACCGTGTTAACGCAACGCAATATAATTTTTTCGATAAGTACATGTGTGACACAATGAAACAAAAAAAAAAAACTCAATAGTCAACACAGCGCAATTAACGCAATGCAACGCAATAAAAGCTAATGGAATGATGCGCAACGCAATAAATGAAAGGCAAAGTAATCCAATGCAAGGTAAAGCAATGCAACGCAATACTCTTATGGAGGGCGACGTATCACTGAATTTTCTATCCCCTTGTCGTTGGAGAATCGCATATTGCGTTGAGTAACTTTTCGTTGTGGCACTTGAGGCTATGGAAATATACTTGCGTAAGTGGTATATTATGTCACCTTCTTAGGCCTCAGGTGGCTCAATGTAGGGGCCACCGCTGTTGGAATAGTTTCAGCATATTTCTTTACATAATGCTCTCTTATATTTACCGACCTTTGCGCCTACTTCTCTATATCACTTCTTCAACCATCCCCCTTACCCTTTCTACACAATAAACAAAAACACTTCTATAATTTTATTACCCAGACGGAAAAGCATCAGTATGTACCCAGAGCCAGACTCGCCATTATGCCCCGAGTCATGCAGGTGTAGTGGCCCGCTTTATGCACGAACTCAACCCTCATCGTTTAGTGCTGCTTTCGGCTTAACGTTAACCACTTGGTACCACACCTGCGACCGCATTCCCTCACTGGCAGTTTTCCCCAATATTCACATCCTGGTAATCTTCTTATGGCGCAACTATACACAAAACAGGATGAGGTAATTGGTAACATACAAACTGTTTCTTAATTGCACATCCGGTGCCACGCTGTGTATATATGGACAAGCCACCAGCCATGTCCAGGCCACAACACAAATAGCCCCTGCGTAAACTCAGTCACAAGCCGACCACCACACAATGAAAATTCACACCGGAAAACTTAATGCCACGGAATTTTGTTTTGTGAGACAATGCATTCATATTCGGGTTGGCAAATTCCCAAGACCCAAATAGTCCTTTTTCCAACACCTGCTCTCCACCCACGAAGGCACCATATGTGTGGTGTATGCCATCGTATAATCAATGCCCAACGCACATTCATTCGCATCCCTTGGCCCGAGACACAAGCACTACCAGAGAACGCCAAGGGCATCCGTTCGATTGGCGCCCAACGAAGGCATTGAAATCCAATTTTCCTCAAATTCATGTGGTCGACTGCACGAGCATGTGACATCGCTCCCCGGCAGAGGGGTGCCACTTCAAAGCTACTCAGTGGTGAATTCCAGGCAATCATCCGACATGCGCACCACCACCCCGACTGAGTGATTTCCCAAACACTTTGCCCCATGCAGCACCAGACCAGACAGAATGGCGGAAGCTTTTACAACGCTATCCTCCCCAATTGTGACGAATAATCCTCTGCTTATAGTTGAATTAGTCAAAATTCGTAGGTGCTACACGCCGGATATTCGGATTCGCATTCGCATACTCGTGACTTATGCATCAGTTAATCGGTGTGTGACGCGATCACGTCCTGTGACAAACGTGCTAAGTGCGCGCGAGTGTGTGTGAGTGTCTGTGCATCGAGAGGAAATACACATAAGTTTCCATTGTGATCTAGGGGATTACCGATCAGTTAATTGTAAGTGCATCGGATATGGCATCTTACCCGTCAGCGTGTCCTCCTCTGTCTCTAGAGTGTGGCAAATCTTACTCGCAAGAGGGAACCATTTAAAGTTTCGCGTATCTACGAGATTTCCCTTCCATGCTTTGCTTAGTACGATTTACGAGTATCTAGTTAAAAATAAAAAAAAATACATGTCACGTCTACCAAGGATAGACCTTTCAGACACTACACGCCAGTGAATAGAAGGCGCTTTGAATAAATTCGCCGTAAAGTTTTTAATAACTTTACGCGCTGATATGGTCCTCTGCTGTGGATATTAAGGAGCAAGACGAAGGAGAGTGAGGAAAAAAAAAGAACTATTTTTAATGAAACTTTGCCAAAAGTTTTGTAGGTTCCCTTCCTCTTTTTTTGTGTGCTGTTCATTCTTTTATCTACGGTATCTGTTTCCCGTTGTAGTTTGTTTATGTTGGGAGACGGTGCTGGGGTGGCAGGACTAAAATTCGTAGACGGTGCGGTGTTTTTTGGTGAAAATCTCGAATGACTTTTCAAAAAGATATATAAATATTTCGAATATAAAGCAAATCAGACAATTTGAGAACGCAAAACTTTATTCTTATTGAGGTTCATTTGGAGCGGCGGTTAATTAATTTCGGAAAGTTTACCTCGGGCTTGAGGTGTTGCGGTTGAGTGGGGGCGAGGGCTGAGGAGTTCCGTATACCATCCTTTTCGGAAGATCAGTCAGCGTGCTCTATTTGCATGGGGAATTTGTAATTTTAATTGAAGCCGAATGAGTTGGTTTGTAGTTTTGAAATTTAATTTTTATTTCTGCCAAGTTTTTGGATAGTTGCGCGCATGGCGGGGTCTATTTTACTGGCGTATTTCTGAAGAGTTATCACTTGAAATGGTAGACATAGAAATGTACCAGTAGATAGAGTGCTCGTTTGTAACTGGTAGTATCGTCGGTATGAATTGAATGTCAATGGTTGGGTACTTACAGCATGAGTTGCTCTCTGTGTGAATTTAATGCTCATTGTAGCTTTCCACCGATGGGTCAGCCGATGCAAGTGGAAGTTTCGTGCTCTTCAGCATGTAACTAGATAACTAACGTAATTTAATTTAGAGGTGGCCATTGGGTTTGATTGAGAGGAATGTAAATTCCACTTTGCTCTTCATAATCAACTCACTGAAAGGGCGATTTTGTTCAACAAAATTCCAACAGCAAATGCTTCGCATCTGCCGAGTTCAATGCGATTTGAAATGGTTGAAGTACCCAGCATACTTTGCGGCTCGAATGCCGAGTAAATCTAATTATCGCAAGGTATGCATAGCTCGATGAATAACAGCTACAAATAGATTTTTGCATCGTCAATTTAATGAAAGGCATAGGTAGTTAGGCTCTCAAAAAATTAAAAACAAAATTAATTAAAAATTGGTTTTATGCCAATAATGTAGCAGAACAGGACTTTATTTTTTTCAGTGCTGTGGAGGTTGTTGTTTGGAAAATTTAACTATAGGTATTACGAAAAGTTTTTGAGTGATAAGAAACCAAACACAACCTTTTAGATCTTCTGCGAGATTTTTGCCTTTTCGAATCAGAGGTACGAGGTTTGTGGGCGCAGTTAAACTGACCAAGTTCCAAAAAAAGAAAAATCTAATTTCGCATATGGAGTTATTCCTCACCCCTTGCGAAAGTCTTGCAAAAAAGCTTTGAAACAGAATCTTAATTCAGTCGTTGAAAAGTGCCATCAAATTGTTGTTTACAAATTAAAGATGTTGCTTATAAATTTAAAAAAACACGTAGAAAATCTTACGAGATAAGCTGTAAGTGTAGGGTCCTACACGGACCTTTTGAGGAAATATTTTGAATTAAAGAAAGTGGCCCATCTGATTGCTTATTTTCAAAAGACCTTACAAATAAACACCGTCCAATTGACGAATGGTAAAGTTCGACAACTCCATTTGGCAGAAAAATTGTATTAAAACAAATGTTGTAAAGGAACATTGAGCTGACCATATTGTGCCAAAGTGTCATTAGTTCAACAGGGTCATCACTATGTGTCCAAAAAATAGACTGTTTCGAGGCAATCCATTACTGCACCTTTAAAAAGGCTGTATAAATTGTTTTCCTGTGTTAAAAACGATGCAGAAATTGTTGTTCAATGTTAACTGCACCCATTATTGACCGATTCCAGTTCAGTAGTATGAGAGAGTCATATTTATTTGTAAGGAGCTGTTGACATGTCTGTTCCTTCTTCCTTGTCTTGTGCGATTAAACTACTTTACGTTTTTTCCTTAAGGTTCATTTAACGCAACGCACTGATACTTGCACGCCTCAAACTTATTTCTCTTTTATTTTAATTGACATCTTTTGTCAAATCTCTAAAATAACTTTCTATTTTTCGTTCTAGAAACTGCTTGCTGACTGAATTTATATTCCCAATATAGTTCTTTATTTGGCCATCAATTTGCAACTAAGTCGTCAATATTTTACAGAATTTACTGCTTTATGGATTAGTTTAGCAACATAGATATAGGAACCCAAACTATTGCATTCCATTAATTTTTGTTTTAAAGCCTTAACTCATGATAAGCTTGTGGGAGAATGCCTATGTCGCTGCTAGCCGCTCAACAACTTCGGTAAAATCATGAAGCTCTTTTAAGTCTATTCCTCAGCTTAGATCTAAAGAAAGACCTTGCTCACAAGCTGACATGTAACCTTTACTTTGACAGTACATTAACTTCCACCTTCCAACTAACAGTTTTGAGAACAACTTTTTTTCTTAATATTCTCTAATGTAGCGCTACAGTCCGTGGTGGACCTGGTCCTAAAAATACTCACAGATAGAAAAATGTGGAGCGTGTGGAAATAGAATTTTATTTTGAAGTTTTCGTTTTGCGCAAGAGCGTCAACGTTTTCAACTAAGACGTTGAAGGTGACTAAAGTAGATTTATTTTCCATAGACAGCTTTCACAAGTTGAGAGCAAGCACTTTCAATATTGGACATATTGAAAGAATGAGGGGAAACATCCATGAGCTTTGAATAAATTGGATTGCTGGTCACTGGCCACTTTGAAACGCCGTTAAATTACAAAATAAAATAATATTTAAGGTTCACCTTTTGTTGGACCGTAGGTGATCTTCCAGATCTGCGTTTTATTTAAGCAATCGACCCTCTTTAAAGGCATTCCAATAGCTTGTTCAGATGATGCAGGTCACAATCAATCAAACTGGCATAGATTTTTTTGTAACGTTCACAACAGTGCATCCGATTGTCTTTCGCCACCCATTTCTGGGTGTGTAGCTCGGTCGATATCCATTTTCACAACTTAATCACTGACACATTGCCCCATACGGTCAATTAAGCTGACATAAACATCACCCCAACTTTCGAAGGCCCTTTCCACCACAATGAAACATGCGAAAGTTCAGCAATTTGAAAGGCGCATGCAAAACTGCATTAATCCTGCGAAAAGGACATGAAATATGAAGGAATATAACCAGCGCCGAGATCCGAAAGTTCAATCGAAATGGTGTGTACTTGTCTGATATATATGGACTGAAACTTTACCAACACCCTGGGATACTTTTCAACACTCTGGATATTTTTTCCAATTTTTAGCCAGACGTCCATCGAAGAGTTGATTAATGATCTTCTTATAGGTTTTCGAATTTTGCACATGATTGAACTGAATGGACAATATATCATTCGAGGAAGTACTTTAAAACTGGTTAGGGAGTAGAATTGGCACAATTGGTTGCCGAAATCTGTATGAAGGACAAGAAATGTCTACCAACAGAGCTTTCTCGGCTAATTGTCATGAAAATTAAAATCCACTGCAATCCAGTATCAGCTCAAATTGGTATAATGGTTTCACTACGCATTTTTATGGGTATAGTGTATAGTCAAATAGATATATGCATTGAGGTTTTTCCCACCTTCGTGAACTTCTGACAGTCGTTAGAGCTTCCAAAATTATTTATTTAGATTAGCATAAAATTGTTGGTCACTTCTATTAATTCGAAGGTAGACCTAGGGCAGTACATGCGGAGCAGCATGCTCAACAACAATTTTTTTTTTGTTTAACAACCATCAATCATTCTGCTGTCAAAAATCCAAAAGTTCCACACAAAAGGTCTAATTTTATATTTGGTTAAAAAGAAAAACAAATAAAGCGGTCCAAATGGTGATACTACCAACATAAATTGCTATATTTTCGGAGCATTGAAGTACAATACTAACGCCGAGTTTCGGTCCAACTCACTAATACCAAACAGGTATTACCAAATTGCGATATCTTTTTTTTTCTTCTTTTTTAATACATTAATGGACAGCAAAAGCATAACCTCGTATACAGCAGCCCGTAATGCCGGAAAGATTCTACTGCTGTTGTCCTGTAATCCCCATCAGCCAAAATTCTTACCATCACCGATGGAGTTCAATAAGAAATCAGGCTTTCTTGATGAAAGGTTTTAAAAGAGAAACCTTCATTGAGAGAAAATTTTCAGTTTTACACGCCTGGAATGCATACGAGAATGGATCCGTTGTGATGGTCACACAGCCTACAGCCAACAGCTTAACTATTTTTTTGTACTTATCACTTCGTCGGATTTTAGAGTACCGTTTGGCGTTCTTTCAATGAGTCAGGAGCTTTACAGAAGACACTACAGCATAGGAGTTGTTTTCTCTCCAGCTTCAGTACTGAGATAAATCCATGGGCTATTCGCAAGGATATCTTTTTCGAATTGGCGAGCAGTTGCAATGTTTTAACAGGACAGCTTGAATTATGGCTACTGTCCCCGTTGCCATCATTGTCGTTGAAAGTTGACACTATATTAGCTAAACCTTAATTTTTACGGAGTGGCCCAGCAAACGAACAACTGAGTCACTGGCTTCACATTCAGTCAAACTAACTCCGTAAATAGTTCGGCAAGGGTTGTTTTGCCAATTTAATTCTTTTACAGAACTGCTATAGGGATGTTCCTTCGAAAAATACATCGATGTTTTACTCCATGTAATGCATCGATTAAAACAAAACTATTTTTTTCGATGCATCGATTATGAGCAACTACTACCTTGGGGTCCGATTTGGATTTCTTGACATAAGCTAGATAGCTAAAGCTTTGCGGCGGGCAACCTTTATTATATCAGGCGGTATTGGCTCCATATCCCGGTCTTACTTGTCACGGTGATTGACGACTCCAGGTACTTGATGACAGGTCAATGGCTCCGAACTGGGATAAACCTCAAGATCTTCTTAAAAGTTTCACGGCTGCCAAACTAATGTTTATCGATTTATTTTGTTCAGTGCTAAGAAGTGTCTCGGTTTTTTTTAATAAGAACGAGATGTTGTTGCGGCCATCTGAGGTGGCGATCTTGATGCTGATGAATAGAGGCAACAGCAATAGTATCATCATTGAGTCGATTTTACCTAGGTTTCAGCAATTGTCTGTCGAAAAAAAATCAAATTCAAACGCACACCCGACACTTTTTGGAGCTTATTGAAATATCGATTTTAAAGTTCCGGAAGATTACTGAAGAAAAAATAGGTATTCCGTATCCTGTTCCTGGATCGATCGATCCATTTCTAAAACCTTCGTTTTTTTACGGTCTTTTGTATTTCTTAGCGGGCACCTCTCACTGAATAAAAAACAAGTAAAACAACAGGAACTTTTCGTGGGTAGATTTTGTGAGCTCACTTAAAAAGACTGTTGGTCCCATATCTTTCAATGGGATTTTAAAAATTTTCTAAAATTTCAGTGGGGTGCTGTACCAATACAAACCGACAAGACAGAATTTCGTGTTTTTTTTTTAAATTAAAATAGAACACAGTTAGCGATTCGAAACCTTGAGACTTTGTAAAAATCAAATTAGACGTCAACTGTCCAACTACAACAAATTTAAACATGTGATCGTTTCATTTATAGTGGCGTTTCGATTAAAGCCAGTATACGAAAGATGCCGCAACCACAAGCGCGTTTACAACAGCCGAAGAGAGTACTTGCTTACCTACCTCTAGTTCCATTTACTGACATATTTCCTCAATTTGTATTCGCCTGTCAGAGCTTGCGTTTATTCATCATCTAGACAGCGCAAGATGATTAACTTAAACTCTGCCTGGAAGACCAACTGTATGTTCGAAATAACTTTCAGTCGAGCTTCTCGATGTTGAGGATAAGAATGTTTTAAAATGTAGCCTCATCCGAACTGAGATTTCTGTCACCACCCAGCCAGCTTTCCAAAGCTAAGGAATATAGAAATTTCCCTTTTCTTTTTTGGCTTCATAATTTTGTCCCACTTTTTTAAGACTCCTCTGTGCAACAAGTGACTGTGAACTATAAACTCTAACTGCCCAAAGCCAGTAAAACACCATATCCTACACCACCAACAAAACAACAAATTTAGATTTCTGCTTCTGATGGATGCAGCTCTAGTTACAACAATGCAATCACTTAGGACAGAGTACCGAAAGTTGTTACATTCTCTGAACCTGCTCGTACTCAACTCTTCTTTTTTGCCAATCCCATCGTTGTCCTTTTTAGATTCCAAGCCCAGTATTCATCACCTCACACATAGCAATCGAAACAGTTTTCTGTATTCCCTTACGAAAAAAAAAACTAGAAAGGGATCCAAAACTTTATTTTTCTTTTGCCAAACTCAACGACACGGCCGCATTACTCTTCACAAGTTACGCTCCCAATTCCAGCTGCTAACTGATAATAAAATATGAATTGGAATACATTTCCGGTGCCGACAATTCCTTCGATTTCTGTGCAAATGTACAATACATAATAGAACTTCCCCGACTCGATATAAGGAAATGATGTGAAATAAAATTGAATGTACCATTAGGCTCGCTGGCTCCCGGCTACAGTTACAGCGCATAGACTCCTTACTGTGAATGTGAATCTCCTATACTCTCTCTAACTCTAAGTGTCCTTCCGCATTCGTGTGCGCTCATGGGCAACAATATAAATTTCGTTTACTACATTTGCTGCACAAAAGGAAGCGGCGAAGTAGGAGCGCAGGATTTAGGTACGGGGTACCCACACATACCTACGACCTACGAGTATATCGACCTTCTTTTGCGTATCAACATATTTATTTGCTATTCCTTTGTCCGCAAGTTGTATACCTATTCGAAGCCAAGATTGTGTCCATTTGGGGTGGTCGTCTATGACTGTAGGTAGGTATGTTGTAAATCTTTGCGAAGCGCTTAGTTTTGATTTTTTGCTCTGTTCTCTCTGCTTCCTACCATATCTCTGGATCTGCTTTGTATAGCGGAGGATTACGATTATTATTTTTATGAGATTCCGTGACTCCTGGAATTTTTATTTAATTTTTTTCCCCAGTGCGTTTCCACCCTTCCGCGTCTCATCCTATACGACAGAGGAAACATTTTCACAGTACGAACGTTAGAGCACATATAAGCGCGCAAGGAAACGAATTAAAAGCTAAAAGAAAGAAAAATTAAAGAACCGGAAACCATTTGGATTATGGTCTCTCTGTTAATTTTTTTTTTGTTCTGTTGTTTTTTTTTTACTCCTTGGAAGGGTATTTTGATTTCTTTTTTCTCGAGCGCCCGATTTTAATTAAAAAGGTTAAAGTATGGATGGTAGTACAGCAGTGCGAAACTGAAGCCTAGTCTCTCGAACAAGGATATACGAAAAATGCGAGCGCGCGAGAAAAAGGCGCTGATAACATTATTAATTTAGGAAAATAAAATTCCTTTGACTTTGTGTGTGCTTCAGGAAGCAGCAAAGAAGAATGGAATAGAAAAACTTTTTTTTTGTCTCCACCTATAGATGTACAAGCGACAACGAACGCAAACTTGACGAGAGTTCAATACATACGAACGGATGTACGCTCAATAAAACGCCAGGATCCTCAATAAACATTGCAAAAGTTTTCAATATTCTGCCGCAGCACAGTGAAACCGAAAGTGAATCATTTCGAAAGTCCTTGGGCCGACAAACTATATAGAACTAGTGAAGTGACACGAAAAAGGACATCTTGCTGCCATACCGAGGAACGACGACAGCCTCCTTGGGATACGAGTATTCTCGACATAATAATACGATTATTGTTAATGCTGGCCACTACCACAACGACTGCTGCCACTGATGTTGATCCTAGAGTGCTGATGCTGATGCTGGATGTTGGCTTAATGTTTGCACAATGTTCTGAGAGGCGACAACCTCTTGTTTATATTGTTGGTGTTACGACGACAAAAGGCGGGCGGCGCGGCGGCGGAGGCTGAGTGGAAAGGACGACGACGACGAGCTAATTTTCGTGTTCTGTTTGCTTGTGTGTATCCTGTATACTCGCCTAAACACAGCAAATTGGTGTTGTCTTTCGGTTATGTTTCTTGTTGTTAGTATCGGTCGTTGTATGAATATCCAAAGAATTGTTGCCCTACCGGATATACTGTTTAATGCAACCGAAGAAGACGCAGGACTTTTGTCGTTGTCGCTGTCGTGTAGAGGAAATGTTAATATCCCTTAATAGGGGGATTATTGGGGATAATGTTTCCGGATAATTGCTGCAGATATTCGCGTAATTGAAAATTAATATTTGAGAATTGTTCCCTCCATCTGTGGCTGTGTGTGTATGTTTGTAAATGAGCGCGGGCGTTCGGGTGAATTATCAGTGTGCGGTGCGGTGCGGCGCGTGTTGTAATAATTCCCACACAAAGGCGAACACTGCCGCTCGTATTGCCAGTCCGGGAGTGTTGAAGCGAAGTCTGCTTATCAGCTTAGTACGAGTTAATTGCAATATTGCTTATTAATAACCAAACGCGACGACTATCCAGTATCCACATCGCATATAATAGAGGAAACGAGGGACAAGAGGGTGTGGTGGAGCTGATCCTTCAATGCGATACGACTACGACGTGATTTGATGGTGACAGCGCACCCCGAACGGATGTTTTCTTGACAGGTGAGTTAACTAGTGGCTATGTACCTTTAGATTGAATATTCCTTGTGTGTGAACTAAAGATTCATGTACCTATAGACTCTTGCTAATATTTCTGATTAAAAAATGAATTTTCCGATTAGAATGTGGTATACTCGGAACGTTTATTACTTTTGAAATGATTGGTTTGCTCAACAAAATAATTTATGGAAATTGTGGGAATTCATCTATAGATGCAAGATGGACAACTCATCCATGCCAAAAAGAATGCTCATTTGATGCACCAAATCAAGAAGGCGAAGAAGACGTGCCAAAAATTCTGAGACCATGCTTAGTATGGTCCAATAAAAACTAATTATATTCTGGTGTAGCATCCGACGGAACAGATTGACCATTTTCTGCCGGTGGCGATCTGGTAAAAAACAAACGATTCATCCAGTAGCTCTTTACGACCACCCCATACAAAAGTCTTAGTCTTATGACTGAAACTTATGACCAGTTGGGTTAAAGGCTTCGTTTGTCCCCTGAGGTTTTATTTGAAGGAAAACCACGACGATTCGCACAGCTTCTTTAGCTTCTTATATAAGCCTCTTGTAGGAGTTCCTCAAAGGCTTTGAAGTGCTTTCTAAGGACAACCAAGGAAGCAACATCATCCGCATACGCAATTACCTTACAGATCTCTGCCTTCAGACATGTCAGCCACAGGTGTCAGCTAGGGAGATAGGCATGTTTGAACGTATTTATAGAGAAAGTCGTATCAATGCTTCTGAGCAAGCGATGTCGAGGAAAGAAAACAAAAATAACAAGAGAAGATTCAACTGGAATGGGTACCAAGTAAGTATACAAGATCTGCATGGATCATAATAAAAAAATCAGCAGATGTCGGACGCACAGATGTCAAGAAACTTAGAGCTTAATTTAGGTCAATCGAGCTTACGTTTTTAAAAGTATAAAATAATTTATTTTGATCTAGTATAGGTACTTACTTAGTTGCATGGCCTCAATTATGAGCCTCTCTCGTTGGCTTAGACTAACCGCCTCCAGTTGCACCTTCCAACTCAGAAGTCCCCATCTACTAAGATCGGGGTTGGAATCGAGGACTCCTCTAGCCACAGCGTAGGTTTTCAAATGGGCAAACCATTCTATTGATGATATATGTATATACAGATTTAAAAGCCTATCCAAAGTCCCAAATAAATCTCTGTCTGGTGTTAATTTTTAAAAGCTATGGAAATTCTTGTAAGATTTAAAATGAAAAAAGGAAATTGCTTATGCCGGGTCATGCATTCAGTAATATTAAGAAAAGTGTGAAGAGTAGCAATCGTTGAAAAAAAAACAAACACAACATTGGCAGTGAAATAAAATTGTCAGTAGATAACTGCTGCATGAACAGCTAGCTAGAAAGAGGGACGTTCTTAGCTGTAAACAATACTAACTTTGACTAGATCTTGGTACATATGAGTTGATATTTTGAAGTTCTAAAAATTATTTATCGAAACTCGAAACATATTGCCACTGAGCATCTTGAAAAGGATTGCGCATTTTCTATTTATTTGGTCCGCTGTTGCACTGTTGCACCTCAAGCTCATCAAATTTAAATGAATTCAGATTTTCTAGCTCAACGACCTTCAAATTCCAATCGTTCACAAAATTTCCTCGAGTATTAAATAAATATCCCATATAAAGCCTCAGAAAATGTACAGCATCCGTCTGAATTGCATTCATTCACAACATGGAACATACAACCCTCATCATTTCATCACATACTCGTTCTCGCACAGACAACAAAGAGTCATTAACTAATTTATTCAAAATTTGCTCTCCCATTCCACATCGACAAAGTGCAGCCTCGAACTGAAGTACACACACCCATTAGAGAGGCACATACGCACACAAGATACCAGTATCTAATTACAATTTACTATCTAATCAATCCACGTTCTGGAGTGCGAACCGACACTGGAGTAACGCTCGAAGCCGTGTGAATAAGCGCATTTCAAATAGATCGATTAAGGTCGAGTTGATTGTATCGGAATGCATGTGTATGTGCTGGGCGACTCGAACTCGACAATAATGTCATTTTTAATTACGAGTATATTGAGAGGTTATTTAAATTAGCTTTAGTGTCCTAATTTGCATCGATAATGCAGTCCGCAAAATGTCGCACACTTCTACACATTGGCATGCGTTCGGTATTGCATCTTCCGGTTTACGTGATGGTAGCAGCTTAGATGTCAGGATAGAGTATACCCTTAACAAATGGCCATGAAGTTGGTTTGTTTGCACTTGGTGTTCTTATCCTTCTTTTCGCTTTTACTTTTATATCGATGGCGGTTGTGCGATAAGGGAGAAAAACTGCGCCACCCTATACCCACTCGATGTGTAAAACAAAGTACTATAGGACAGGTCGCAAGCGATATCATCTGGATAAACTGGGTCGTGTCCTTAAAGTGAGTTAAGAATAGAATTGTTGGCTGATGTTTCCCTTTAGTCGACTGGGCCGTAACAAATAACACTTTGGATAAGAACGAAATCGTCGGGGTTCTCGAGAAACGTAGGTAAATTGAATTTTTAAAGCTTAACAGGTTATTTGGCATTACGCGGAAGGTTTCCGATGAGATTTGTTTAAGCAAATGTAATTTTTGGCAGACTTTTCATGTTGACAATGGAAGTGGGAAGTGGAAGAAATAATTGAGAGGTACACCCCGCTTAGGCTCAATATAGGAACGCGTCTTATGGAGTGCCAGGTGCTGCGGTAGACAGCTGAAGGAACATGCACATTACACCATATAAAATACTATATAAAACATTCGCAGTTAGTACAAATCCTCTTTGCAGTTTTTTCGACTTCAATATAGAAATGGCAAACTTTTCCCCATCTGCTGTTGATTGCGGAACTATATGAAGAGGCTCAGCCTTTGGACAAACCAAATTTTGGTCACTTTCTTACTTGAGAGGAATTTATTTATTTAATCTGGGATAGTAAAAAAAAAACAAGTACACTTGTAGGGAGTAATAATTATAAGGCTTGCAAGCGCGGAAAAAATCACGACGCCCAAAGTCGAATGAAATCAATAGATACACTGGTGACGGTGAGCAAACTGTTCCGCTTCTGCAAGGATTTTTTTATAAATTTTTCTTACTAATTTCATCTCTGCCTTCAGTATTTATTTAGCTCGAGTTTTTGAGATTATAGAATCTTAGTTCTTGCACCACTAATCTTGAAGTAATTTACCAGATTTTGATAATCTTTCTTGTATACACATTCTCGTAAATGCTGATGATAGAATTGAAAACTATATCTAAATCCGGTTAGCGGTCCTCAAGATTAACGCAGTCATAGACGCACTAAAAGCTAGACAAACAACAGCGACCGGTATCAAAATTTTATTCAAACTGCTCTCTAAACACTGCGATGATTATTAGACGTTAGCTTGTAAATTTCCACTAAAATCGGTCGAGTTGTTTTTGACAAGGCCGCATACAACGCGAACATTGCCATGGGCATAGCACAGCGGTGTTAAAGGCGTTAACAGTTTAATGTCCGAACGGCTGAATGCGAAGGGTTGCGCAGTCTTAAAAACTAGAATATTCAAGAGCTAAGTAAGTCTGATAGCTAGCTAATGTGTCTCAGGTTTGGTCATCATAGGATGACCACGTGAACGGTTTTTTCACGAATCAGGTTAAGAATACTGATATAATAACTGAGTACCAACTTGAAAGTTCTTAAATGCATATGTGGCTGACGCAGAAAAAGTTACTTTCAATCCAGTCTCTTTTGCCCTTTTCCGGTGATCAAATCTGAGACCCCTCGCTCAGTAGTCCAGCAGACTTACCACTGTCCACTGGGCTAAGAAAATTCTGCCTTCTATGGAGGCTCAAATATACAAGAAACAAGGAGTTACATATTAAATTAGATCCAGTTTAACAAAATGTTAAAGCTTCGCCAAGGCTTTGCAATGATATGAAATGTCTTAACCTGTTAAGTAAATTTTTAGAATTTTTCCAAAATTAATTACTGAAATGAAACATTCAGAATAAACCATTCAAAAGGAAGTTTTATTGAAATTAATTTTGTATAGTAAAAGGTAGTTTTTGTATATTTTTTGTTAAAATTCCTGGCCTTTACTGATCTCAAAGACTGAACTCCCTGTTGGAAAGGGGTAATAAGAGAAACTTGGTGAACTTTGTGACAAACTCTTGATAGATAAATTCACACCATTTCAAGTCTTTAGTTAGGCAATAATGGAGCTGCTAGTTACCTGAATTGATTTATTGCAGGAGGGAAAGACTGGTTTTTTTTTTAGTCTCCCTCTAAATGAAATTGGCTACAAAGCCCCCACAGCAGAGAGTAAATACAATTCTTTGCTTACAGAGTTGATGGCAATTCGATTTTTAGCCATATTTCCAATGACAATAAAGAAATCGAATGAAATCCAACCTCCAATAAGAAAGCACGCCCTGACTAACACTGATTCCGCTCACGTAAACTCTAAGTATCTATTACTCCCAAATGACGAGAGTTCTTCCCACGACTGATTGTTCTCGGCTTTCGTAATATTTATACCTACAGTCACATCAATTCGCTTATATAGTCTCCATGGCAAACATCAAAATTGTCTGCGACAAATGTCCCTTCCTACGACCAACGACAGACCATGTTCAATGTTCATTGACTCGAAATAAATACGATTATTGAATTATTGAGTGTTTTTCGATTTGTGGACCCAGCCTTACAAGAATTGTGTTTCCCACTTAATATATTGTTATTGTCTGACACCTTGATAAATAACTAAACGTACTCATGGGATCAATTTTGATAAAAAACAATGGAACGAAATCCTTGCGTATCCTGATCGGGCAATAACTTTCTGGTTAGACACCACCTAACAATTACATTTGAATTGAAAACAAGGATTCCACGGTGGGAGGAACCGTATAAGGCGATTATAGTGGACTCACAAAGTATTTGAAAACATTGAAACAATTAACGGAATGCAATAAAAGATACATTTTACATTTTCTTACAGCTGGAGCTGTTTTCTGGATTTCAATTTGCTTCATAAATTAAACAGCCAACAACAAATAAATTCAACCCTCCCGGGGCTATTTGGTTTGCATAAATCCGTCCATTCTTCAATAATTGTGGGGTTTTTATTTTCCGAATTATATTTCGCCAAGTTATTTGAATTTTCAGTGAAAAAAAATCATTCCGGCGAATTGGTGGGCGCAAGCACAATTCGGGGAAAAAAACCAACAGCCAAAGGAGGGTAGTGTTGTTTTGCTGATGGGGTTTTGTTATTTACATTGTTTGTTTTTTCTCTTTTATGCGGAGTTGCAAGAACATCTTGCCGGGAGTTTACGAATAAAACAGACATTCCCCATAACATATAGGGATAGGAAGGAAGACCATTTTTACTTACCCCCTGATTTGCTTTCCTTTGATGGTATCGACTAATATTTTAAAAGGAACTACGCTTCAATTTCCTTTGTGGCTGACAAGGTCATAAGTAACCACAATGGCACCACACTCGGCATCTACCTTTCATGTAGCTTTTGCATCATACTCATACCCAACTAACCTCTTCTGACTATGAAAAATTTATCAAAGTTATTTAGTATGATACTGGGCGCTGTATCACAAATTGAAACCCCACGCAACCAAACGTGGAAAGCGATGGAATAAAAGTTTTGTTATTCGACTAATAAGCCTATAAAAGACATACGTAACAAATTAGGTACTTATTTTTTGTCCACTGTCCCAACTCTCGTGAACGTCTGAAAAGCATTTGCAAATTACCCAAACCCAATTGTATCGGAACGAAATCAAAAGCAGTTCGTTAACCCCACTCTATCTGACCGCACGCAATAGCACGTCCATCCAATTCAATTGGAATGACAAACGAAAAGGACACTCGTCATATTGCACAATGGCAACGCCACCTAGTTGTTTTTCGAATCATCAACAAATGTAATGAATGTAATAGCGGAATTTTATAATAAGAATTTTAACCCTTGCAGAATGTTGTGTCCAACCATTTTTGAACACAGACATGATTCTGAAATTTCTTTCACTGATAAAAAAAAACACGAGGGACTTGACCAAAAGGGACTCTCCTTTGGTTCATATTTCTTAAAACTGAGTTTTGAAATTACGCCATAGTCAACAAGTCAAAAATAAAGTAGGGTAACGTAACCTACGGTATATAGTTACACAAATAATCCCATAGTGGATGCTGTTTCCAAAACAGGAAGAACGAACAAAGCAACTCCCGTCTAAATAGCGAAAGGACAAAAAGTCAACCTTCGATCTCCTTACAAGGATCATCAGTAAACGGAACGTTCTCTGTGCGAATACCCTGCATCTAATGGCAGGTAAAGCAATCAAAAACTGTTTTGAATTTATTTGAAGACGTTTCAAGGAGACAGCCCAACTGTACATTAATTCTCATAATTTAGCATCGATCCTTGGAGATCTGAGTCTGATTGAAGTGCTCTTTGAATAGCTTTCCCTCGACTATGTATATGTATATCCAACCCTTGTTGGCGCCATCCATTAACCCATTTCCCCAGATTTGCTCACGATATTCTCACACGTGTAATTACATCGTACATCTTTGCCGTCAGTGTTATCAATCATTGAAGCAAAACTTGAACTTAACGAATTCCAATTACATTTCTCAACTTGTACAGCTTTGCAGTTTATTTGAATTTCCCATTGTCTAAGTCACAGCATCGGAATATGTTACAACGTCACCTCTGTACAGCGGTATGTACCGTAGCACAATTTTAATGGCACTTGAAAGTGTTCAATTTTAATTGAAATCTGTTGGAAGTTTTCAAAATTTCCCTTCGCTGGTTGAGTAAATCGACAATTTAGTTCAAAACGTGCATACCATTGCGAGAAGGTATTCAAAGGAAGCACTCGATGTGGGCGGTTGGAAAGGATGTTTCGGTGTATCGAATGCGATTGAATGCAATCAATAGTTACGCTCAAGTTGCAGTAACAGTTAGTGAAAGAGGACAATGATGGCGAGTCGGAAAGTCAATTAGTAAAATTTATCAATACACATACATATATACATTCTAATTGTGTAAGCAAATTTGATTGATTGCGTTAAACTATAACTACGTCATGGGTATATTGGGTGTTAGGTATGCTTTTCATTAGGGAAAATGGAAAGGAAACTAGTGTGGCTTTGTGGATTCAATTTCGGAGTGTTTAGGTATTTAGGAAAATATTTAAAACCAACAAGTATTATCTAAATTCTGAAATGGCTATTGGCAGAGTTTTTTTTTTGCGTGTTGCTGGGTGTATTAAGGGAAAATGATTTCATTACGTTTCTTTTTGTTTTTTATTACCATAGGTATTCTCATTTGACTTATTTGAACTATTTTTTAACTTAATTTACGGGAAGGCGCATACACTCCTCTACTCTGAAAAGAAAATACCAGGTAATATTGACAAAATTCAATGGTAAAATTTCAACAAAAATAGATTTGTTGAACTGAAAATAAGTTCTTGTAATAATAAATGAAATTTATCAATACAACTTGAATTTTATCAATTTGAACTATATTTTGTCAAATGGATAAAACATTCACTACAAAACTACTTTGTCGGATTAACAAAGCACAATTCTCACTTAAATAAGTCGATATTGCATCTATTGAACAATTTTATGGTTGAATAAAGAATTTTTTTGTTATAGGTATCCAGCAGAACCAAAAATTACTTTCGTGAAATTGACAAAACTTATGCAAAATGGTTGTTAGCCAAACAAAAAACAAAATACTACAAACATTCATTGTTGCAATGAACATTTTTGTTTGCAGATTTGGCATAAATTTTGTTGAAATAATAACACAAATGTTGTATTGAAAATAATACAAAATAATAATCCTTTCAATGCAATACTTTTAATGGCGTCATTTATTATTCAATGTGCATAAAAATTACTTAAAAAAATTGGTTTAGTTAGTAAAGGTTAATAAATCTGTATATGGATGAGGACAGGAAAACGGAAAACATGTAAACGACCCCTTAGAATAAATTGGTAAGAATTGCAATTTTGTAATACAGGTTTGTTTGATATGCATTTTAAATATTATCTTAAATTAAATAGATCAAATTTGACTTCAACGCTATGTTCCCGAAACTAAAGACGTAATTTTAAATAGTGAAAGAGATGCGGATCTTTTTATTTTCATATTAGATAAAGACATTCGGTATCACTACGTCTCAAAAGTAATAGCTTTTTTTATTTTTCAAACATTTTTTTATCCACATAACAATTTATTTGTTGAATCATCAAATTAAAGTTATGAAACTGAGATAATAATTCTATATAACCAGCAATATTCTTACAGATTCAACAAAAGACAACTGTAGTGCTGACAGATTATTTCTGTAATATCAACAATATTTACTGTTGATTTAACAAAATGACAAACAATTTCGATCGTATTAACAACATTTTTTGTTAATTTTACAAAAAGATAAAGGTCAACTGATAATTTTTTCCGCAAAATCAACTGCATTTTGGTAAATTTAACAACAAAATTTCACAACAAAAGTCTTACGACGAGAGAAAACTTATTAATATCTTGTCAATTTGATAGAAACATTTTGTTGGACCTATATTGACAGAAAAATTGCTGAATCAAGCCTCATTTTTATCAAATATACCAGGGTTTTATTTGCAGTCTAATCAAGTCTTGGAATTCCGTTGCTGCATGTTTTCCACAAACTAAAGAACACGGCGGGTTAACCACCTTGCCCCGTATTATAGTTCGTATTTATCTTACGAATGTTTTTCCTATCATCGTCTAAATTGATTGGCTCATTTTACACCCAGTAGCGGGTCATAGAGATTAGTCTGCTCAAATAGTTGTAACCTCTTCTTATTAACGGCTCATTATGAAATATCTGTCCAAACGATGTTGGCAAACTATCACAGTCTGAGGGTGCAGGTATCATTTTGTGGGCCGCCACTCAAACTCTGACTGACTTTCTTTTCCGCCCTCAATGCCGCCCTAATCGCCGTGTTCCATTTGTTAATTTAGTTTGATTATGTTGTCGGCCGAATAATCTCAATGCAGTCAATTGGCCAACACATCAATTTATTACATCAACAGCAACATTATTATTATTATTTCCAATCGAACACGCCCAAAATCGTCAAGCCAATTGATTCCAATGGCTTCAATCAATTTCAAGGATTAGGATTGATTTATTCGAGACCATATCGAGTCATTGTTGTCGATATTTTATTTGTTTCGGTTTTTTTTCCGCCCTTTTTGCCTGTCTAGGAGATTATACCAGTCGAAAAAGATTCAATCCATTTGTAGCCGGTGAGGTTTTTTTGTTTCTCATCCGCATGCTCATTGCTGAGAGCAACAATTAATTCCACAGCATAAAATAATAAAAATAAAAATAATCGTACATGAATAATGCGTTGACCATTCGCATCCCATTTGGTATGAGTATGTAGGTGTGCAGGGGACCGCTCCGCTTGCCCGCAAAGTAAAGGCTGCAAATATATTCATTAGTGTAACAAATTTCGCAACAGCAATAAAACAGTTGGCCCACAAAACAACAAATTATCCAGCTCCAGTACACAAATTACCGTAATCCGAAAACAACTGGGCTATAGTACCCGGCAGATTTCAGCTTGGGGTGGGCGGGTACGGTTATATAACAGACGCACATAGTGTGGGCGGTGGCGGAATGTCGCTGTTGTTGTTATGGGATGTTTCTGCCACTTCAGTTACACTCACATCACACAAAACTCGGTCGTAACGCACCATAAACATAACAGCATACATTTCTTGAATGGGGCGACAAGAGGACGGAGGCACGGAGGGTAGTCGCATAACGCTACGTATGAATGCCAAACGGCCGAAACTACGGATAAGGTGATGGCAATAAAAAGGTCCTGCCATTTATTTTGTTAGTAAGCACAATATTACGATTTTATTATAGGTTGTAACTGCCTACGCACTCTCACCCCTCACCAGTCGCTCGGTCGGTCGGTCGGTGGGTGGCATGTCTGGTGCTTTTGTGTTTTGTGTGAAAGAGGCAGATTAAGGATGCGATGGAGTTAATCCGCCTACATTATCCTGAAATTTATTAAAAGCATTTGTACATTTGTTCTGCCGTGGATCAGTGGCAGCAGCAGCAGCAGCCCACTCACGATTGAGAAACTTTCACCAAGGGGAGGGTGCGGTGCCATGGCAATGGAAATAAAGGGACTACAACGATTCCTCTTGTTTTTTTTTCCTGTTCTTTTTTTTTGAGTAAACTAAGATGATCCTTGGGGCAGATAATTCAGATGTTCAGGTCCAAGATTCAAAGTTTTACGGTGTTGCGAAAAGTTTCTTATTTATTGAGACAATTTACGCCGCCGGATGATGTTAACTTACAATTTCCCGAACAAGATGTTTGCCCCTCCTTTGTCTTCGGCGGCAGGAACGAGCTGTGTATATTCGAGGAAAAATCCATGTTTTAATAATTTACGTTTTAATAAGTGAGACACAAGCTTAATATGAAATTTTGCGAGAAATCTATAACAGATACGGGGTAGATTTCACTTATCAATAGGTAATGAGAATTCGATTATCCTGGTTAAGGAGACTGACAAGTCAGGGAACGTCCCGGGGGCCAGGAATCGTTGCTTTGGAGATTATGAAAATTGAAAGTTGTTTTCCATTGTTTATGGCTTATCTGTGAGCTAATTGGCCATTACGGGGAAATTATCTTTGATGTTGGTCATCGGAAAAAAAAATATAAAAAAATGTTAAATTCCAAGTTGAGGTAGTAGTTTGTTCAGTTATGGGGAAAGTTATGATAGCGCTCGGTGATTTACGAGTGGAGAAAGTTAAAATGTATTCTCTTTGAGTTTGTCGTCTGCTTTGAAAATGGGGCGCTTCGAGGTAGAGTTCTCATCAGTGCTCGCGGACATGCCAAGGAAACTGATTTTCAGGCAGGAAGTGGTGGATAATTTTTTTTTGGTAAGTAATCTCCATTCAAGCGTAAGAGTTATTGGCTGCGAGCTATTGCTTTGAATGATGGCTTATACGGTTAATGACACCTCCGAAAGGCTGGTGGAATTTCCGTTGTGACATTTTTGGCGGAAAGAGGTGGTACATTTATTTTATTTAATGGGTGTCGTATGAGTAAAAGGTAGCATTTGATTTTTTGAGCAAAAGATTTTAGCTAAGAAAAAGGCCTTAGCAAATGCTTTCCATCCATATAAATAAATAAATGAAAACCTACTTGGCCGTATATCGGCAATAACGCGATGAATGTTGTCCTCCAAGTGGTCAGTCGTTTCGGGCTTATTGGTGTAAACTAGAGACTTCACATATCCCCACAGAAATTAGTCAAGCGGCGTTAAATCGCACGATCTTGGAGACAAATGCACGGGTCCGCAACGTGAAACTACGCGGTTACCAAACGTTTCCTTCAATAAATCAATTGTGGCACAAGCTGTGTGGCATGTTGCGCAATCTTGTTGAAACCACGACTCCTGCATATCATGGTTGTTCAATTGATGAACGAAAAAGTCACTTATCATGGCTTTGTAGCGGTCACCATTGACCATTTAAAATAAATCACTTGACAGCTGATAAAATGGTCGCCAGTTAAAATAGTGTTGATAAATTAAAGTTCTATACCTCTTAAAAAAAAACACCCTTTACATACCTACCACCCAATGTAGAACCGCACTAAAGCGATCGCACGCCTCTCGAGGTAGCTCGGTCTGCCTCCAGCTAAGCTGGGAGTTGCCTTCCACCTGAGCGCACTACCTTCAGCTTGAGTATGGTAATTTATTAGACAAGTTATTCGAAATTTCTGCCCAGACACATCCTCTTCAACGCACACTTTCATATAGTGGACCTTTTGGTCCCATAGATAATTTTTCCCTCGAACTAACTGAAAGTGTTTTCAACAGCCTCTGACAGGGAGATTGCTTTTGAACCATGTAAACAGCAGGAGCGGTCCAATCAGGGTATTTTTGACCCACGCTCTTAATATGATTTCGCTACTTATTTAGCTTCCGTTCACGATTGCGATTTGCAAGACTTATTCTATGTTTGATCACAGTGAAGATATCATTTCTAGGGCCTACAGCACTAGTGAATTTCCACAAATGATGTCCACATTTTTGTATCACAGAGTTACAGGTTAAATGCTGAGACTTTTAACAGACAAGTTCAACAAGCACTTGTAAGTCTTTTGAACTTGTTGCGTTGTGTTACATTATTTTTTGGATATTATATCGAGGCAGTCCTTTTCCTACTTTAAAATTATCGAAAATGATATCCTGTCCAGGACCCCATGCCGAATGTAACATCTTGTAAAAAATATATTTTTTAAGTCAATGTCCTTCCTCTTACCAGTTTAACAATGTTTTTCGCTTCAAATATAATAGGGTATAGTTTTTTTTTGTCGTACCGATAAAAGCGTTACTCCAAATTCGATTCTGTTTATATATCTATTGACCAAATAGAAGATAGAGTTAGAGCGATCTTTGGCTAACTGCTGAGGTCCCCTTCCACTTGCACGCGCCACCTAAGGCGAGGTATTCCTCTACTGTGTTGTCCCTCTGGGTTGGAATCGTAGACTCTTAAGGCCGGAGCGTTGGTATCCATTCACTCTACATGTCCCAGCCATCTTAGACGACTGATACGTACTTTTCTGACTAGGTCGATGTCGCTGTACAGCTCTTAGAGTTCGCTGTTAAATCACCTCCTCCAAAGCCCGTCAACGCAAACGGGACCAAAAATCATACGAATAATTTTGCGTTCAAAACGACCAAGGATAAAGAGATCCGACTTTGATAGGGTACATGCTACTGCACCATAAAACAGAACTGGGATGATGAGGGTCTTATATAGAGAGTCTCCTTAGTATTCGACAAGGCTTTACTATTCAATTGCCTTCTTATACCTATGTAACAGCGGCTGGCAAGTGTGATTATTCGCTTGATTTCTGAGGTGATGTCATTTTTAGAGATAGGGTCCAATCAATTCGTTGACATATGGTTTCAGGCGATCACACAGTACAGCAGAAAGATCTTATACCTTTTTTACATTTTAGTAGATCAGTATGTAGCCAGCCTGATCTTTTTCCATATTGAGGTTAGAACTCAGAACTCCCTACTATATCTTTATGCGGTCCACTGTTCGCTCCTTGAGTATCTCCCGCATCTGTTTCTAAATATTATCATTTTAGTATTTGCCAAATTAACAGACAAATTAAAGTAATTAGTTGAACTATATATCATCATTTGCATTCTGCTCACAGATTCAGTTAAAAGAGCAACATTATCACCAAACAATGAGGCAGGAATAGACTTCGTATGCACCATAATGCCACCTCAAATTATTATCCGTTATATCTCATATCGTTTATTTACAGAATAAATAACAGCGAGCTATGAATACCACATCCTTGTTTCAATGGGAGCATGAAGTTGAAAATTCTTCGTAAAGTAAAATTTCCATCCCATACCATACCATGGCTACGTTATTTATGTAACAAGCTCTTTAAATTTGGATCATTTTACTTGAAATTCCGATTTCGAAAATTTTATAAAAAAGAGCCTCACAGAGGTCGCAACAACAAACCGAATATATAACGTTTTATGCCGATATATATGTATTAACAGCTATTTTCACCAAAGTAGAAAGTTGTTCAACCGTCGAATAACCCCCATGCAGGACCCCATTTTTCCAATGTATTAACCCAATGTATACATAAGTCGGTTGAAAAACAAGTTACCAAACAGTTTACCTCCGAAATTCCACTCCTGATGTAAATCGGCCTTAGCACAGTCGAAAATGAATTTTGTTGGTAACAGGCTGAGGATAATGGGAGGAAGTAAGTCACCGTGTATTTTAATATCAACCAGTTCCTGGCGATTTATATACACTCGAAGAAATCTCAAAACAATACATATGGGAGCTGAAGTTTGTTGTTTGAATACCCATGTCTGTGAGGATCAATCTTGTCCGCTTACGCTCTAATCCTAACATGATTTATCTGGTGAGTACACCTACGAGTATATTCAAATTGGCAAACGTCTCTGGAAGTTTTTTTCATCCTGCTACTGGCCACATGGCGAAAGAAGCATCCCTTGCTCGGGTTGTCCTTGTTCTTGAATTTGCAATAAATTATTTGCATTGACCTCTCTACATGTACTTCCTGTCCACTCTCATACCTTTCAAAATAGGCAACAAATGCGTTGTTCTTTTTATCACTCTGATTTCCAGTCCCATCATCTGCACTGACCACTCTCAATCTGGAAATCCTTTTGCATAATCCCCCCTAAGTCATTGGGACGAAACACTTTTTCACACTCATTTATCTCAGCAAAGCCAAATCATCGATATTCATTAACATGAAAAATGAATTGCTCAACCGCAATTAAGCCGAAGAAAAGCCTCTGCTCGATCCCATAAAAACAACCTTCGATATTCCAACCCTTCTTCCCGACAATCTATACCACGCTCGAACTCATTTACACATTGTAATGTAAACAAAGAGCCTCACAGAGGATGCAACAACAAACCGAGTATATAACTTTTTATGCCAATATATATATATTAACAGCTATTTTCACCAAATTAAAAAGTTGTTCAACCGTCGAATAACCCCCATGCACAACCCTATTTTCCCAATGTATTAACCCAATGTAGGTATACGTAAGTCGGTTGAAGAGCAAGTTACCAAACAGTTTACCTCCGACATTCCACTCCTGATGTAAATCGGCCTTAGCACAGTCGAAAATGAGTTTTTTTGGTAACAGGCTGAGGATAATGGGAGGAAGTAAGTCACCATGTCTTTCAATATCAACCACTTCCTAGCGATTTATATACACTCGAAGAAATCTCAAAACAATACATATGGGAGCTGAAGTTTGTTGTTTGAATACCCATGTCTGTGAGGATCAATCTTGTCCGCTTACGCTCTAATCCTAAGATGCTTTATCTGGTGAGTACACCTACGAGTATATTCAAATTGGCAAACATCTCTGGAAGTTTTTTTCCATTCTGCTACTGGCCACATGGCGAAAGAAGCATCCCTTGCTCGGTTGTCCTTGTTCTTCAATTTGCAATAAATTATTTGCATTGACCTCTCTACATGTACTTCCTGTCCACTCTCATACCTTTCAAAATAGGCAACAAATGCGTTGTTCTTTTTATCACTCTGATTTCCAGTCCCATCATCTGCACTGACCACTCTCAATCTGGAAATCCTTTTGCATAATCCCCCCTAAGTCATTGGGACGAAACACTTTTTCACACTCATTTATCTCAGCAAAGCCAAATCATCGATATTCATTAACATGAAAAATGAATTGCTCAACCGCAATTAAGCCGAAGAAAAGCCTCTGCTCGATCCCATAAAAACAACCTTCGATATTCCAACCCTTCTTCCCGACAATCTATACCACGCTCGAACTCATTTACACATTCTGTGTGGGAGAAAAATGCTCCCTCCTCCTTGGCATATACAACAGGCACTAATCCTGCACTCAAGAAAAGCAACCGCCTCCGGATGCTGTTCTGCCACGTCCTCTTACTGCTGGCATTTAGTAGAGTTCCATTAAATTTCCCGAAAGAAACCACAACACCCATGGTAGATGGAACAAGAAAACACAAACACTCTCTCGGTCCCGATGCGCCTGCGGTGGGTTCTTGCTCGAAATTAAATTTCAGAAATCCCAATTGATTGGAAAATTGTGAAGAAGAATAAATCCGGCGTTAATACGCAATCTTTAAGCAGTTCATATTCTGGAAAGCATATTGTTCGGCAATGTAAACAATATCCCCCAGCGACGACGACAGCAAAGAGTGCTAAGAATCTCCCATCCCATATTTTCGTATACGTTGCTGGTACGATACTGGTGCTAGGCGTCTACATAATGGTATCGCATCCCTTTTTATGTACCTACGCATATAGTGTGTGTGTGTGTATGTGTGTGTGTGACTTTGCAACAAAAGGACTCACAGATTATTATGGAAAATCAATGAGATATATCCCATCGAAAGTAGCGGAGGGTGCCATTATAGAGCTGCGAGTACCGACTAAAGGCAAAGATCATCCTTTGATCATTAACCGAACCGATGCGATGCGTTGCCGATGCCATGTGCGGTAATCAATTCCTCAGTCGTTTCCTCTCAATGAGGCAGCTCAACCAGGCATACGCATATACATAGGCCGGGGTAATGGCCACGACGCCATATCATAAGCATAACCCATCTCGAGATCGTCGTCGTCGTGAATATTAAGTTCGAATTTATTGTTATACTGTTATAATCGTTATTGTTATTATCCTTGGAGTTTGCCACCCCCAGTCTACCTATCCAAACATGTGTGTGAGGGCGCACCATATTGCCGGAGAGATACTTCATTATATTAACCCCCGGGCTGGGGATGCTGAGGGTATTCACCGTTGGCAATGCCATAAGGCAATCGATTGAGTTGTTAATTCCACTTTGCGATGTTTGTTGGTTCTGTTTATTCATAGTCCACGCAAGTGGCAGCAGCGTCTCTACAAAGTCGAATTCCTCGGCTTAAATTCTCGAAGGATTTTCGACAAAAAATGTGTGGGGCGCCTTGCCGTATAGCTGCTTGTCTCCCCACGATTTCTCCACAATGTACAATGTACCTATATCCCAACATGTACTCGTACTCGTACTCGTACTCGTGTGTTTGTAGCTTCTTAGAGACGACGGATAAGTCAAACAGAGGGTGGTACGCAAACTGAATTTGTTCAGAAGCAAATATTTGCAACGGGTCCTTGCCGATTGCATGACTGTCAATAAAAATAATATTCATTAGGCGATAGAATTCACAAGTTATGTGCGCCACCAGAGGGTTGGGGTATCATAACAGTTGATACGTATTCTTTTTTTTGTCCTAATTTTTTTTCTACTTCTTTTTTTTTTATGTCGGAGGCAATTTGCGTTGTTTATGCCATGATAAGGATGGGAAACAGTCATATAGAGGTCCTTATTTAGGTGTTAGAGAGGTTTTTATCGAGTTTACACTACCATTGGTGAGTGATTTAATCTGTGGTCTGTGCTGTGGCAAATGGAATTAATTCCATAAAAGAATTAAGGAAGTGGCTGTCAGTCAGAAATGATCTGTTCGGCCTGGACGGCCGGTGTTAGCCAGCATTTCCGTCCTAATTCCATCCGATATAAAAACCTTAAGTCCAACAAAGCTGCGGGTAAAAACAGCCTACTGATGGAAGAACTTTTTAAAGCAGCGGGAGGTGACTTGGAGCATTCACAAATGCATCTGTCAATTTTGGTCATGCATGACCGAAGATTTGGAACCATCCACGAGAAAGGCGATTTTCTGAACTGCGCCAACGTCAGATGAATAAGAATATGGGTAGCGATAGGCCCGGCTCTAAATTGGAACAAAACAAAGTATAAAAGTATACATGCCTTCAATAAGAAAGGGCTCTTAAAAGATTGTGGACAGCAACAACTTGTAAGTAGTTAAAGATTTCGTCTACCCGGACACCACTGTCTTTAGCTTTAAAGATAAATATAAAAAAAAAACAGAAATTACATTTATAGAATCAGAAAAAGTAATCAAAAATTTTTTTTACTTAAAAATATTATTGAAAAGGTTTGTTTTTTGTTTTGTTAGAATGCCCTTATACTCGTATTTTATTTTCAGTGTAAAGTTGCCTGAGATAGGTCACCTTGCACAATCAAAGTAAACGTTCCCACAATCGCTAGTGATTATATAGACGCTGCTATTTTTACCAACTAATCGAAAAAGAAAACTAAATTTTATCTCCTGCCCAACCCTAAAGAGAAAACCTTGCAAATCCCCTAATAGCGAAGCAAAATCCAACCAAATTAATTCAAAACGAGTTAATCTTCACACAAAGATAATGTACTTATACAGATCTGATTATATCGCATTTAATTATCCCCAAAAATGTAGCTCGCATACCTACCTAGTACTAGTACCTACCCGGGGTGATGTTCGTTCACATCTAATTAGATCTACCAGCAAAGGCCCAGACTAGATAAGTCCCGCACCACAATTTGTCAAAAGCATTCTACCCCTTTTCACCGACTAAAAAGGAAATTTAATAAAGCTTATTGCATCACATCCTTCGCATTCCATAGTGTTTTGCGCCATGCTGTTTACACTTAACCTCCCAATGAAGAACATCTAAATCAAGATTGTTCTCTCATTTTCGCATAGAAAATCAACTTCATATTGAAGTCCATGATTTGGTTGGCTGTTGTGATTGTGAGTCGCCTGGAATGCTCAGCACGCTACTTTCGGTATCTACTACTTCGTCGTTATTCATCATTGTGCTGAGTCATAAACTCCAGGAAAATACTCCCTAGATCTCTGCACCCCAAACATTATCATGAATGCGCAACAAACTAGCAACAGATGCAAATAAACTTCAGTATTCTTTAATGTACACCCAGCAGCGGTAACGCTCTACAACAGTTGGTTTTGATATCAAAAGAGGTGTGAGGGAGAATACAAAAAAAAATCCCAACTCCACCATCCGGCACCGGCACTGCCACCGACTAACGGATAAAAGAAGTGTAAAAATAATACTCATTCGCCGTGGAGTCCTAATTAAATGCATTTCCTTGTTTTAAGTTTACTTTATGATTTGCATTCTTTTCGTTCGCGTCACCTCCGCTTATTCGCTTAGTCTGTGTGCACTTAAAATGTTTCAAACATTCGTGCCCAGTCATTTTCATGGTTTTTGTATTCCATTTCCATATGCAAAAGGATTGCTTCGAGCGCGCACCCTCATCCGCATCCAGCAGTTCCACTGAATTGTAAGTAAAATCAATGAGATGCGAAGTGGGATGCAGTTTTTTTTTCTGTTCCTCCTTCTTTTTTGTTTTGTCCGTCGACATCGTCGTCGTTGTCAGCGTTGCCGTTTGGCCCCTTTTTGAGTACCCGTTTTTTTTTAATTGATCAAAATGACCCTCTTTTCAGTTTAATTATTGCATTTATTTAAAAATGAAAACAAATTAAAAAATAAAGTTTTTTGTAATAAATACTTTTTCTTATTAGAAAACAATGCGCCTTAGCAATAAAGATTTTTAGTCTCGACTTTAAATTTGCAAAAACTCACAATTGCAAAATTTTTATGGAAAATATAGCCACAGAGAACTACGAAAATTTAGAGTCGAGACTAAAAATGTTTATTGCTAAGGCCAAATATTTTTGGTGCTATTTTTTTGCTATATGTATTTTATGTGGGGACCCCTTTTAAGGACCGGGGCCCATTTTATTTTTTATTTTAAATTTAAGCGGCAACTCTGTGTTGGTGTGTAAAATATTTTATTCATGACTTACGCTCAGAGATAACAGGATATTGCATACAATTTAAAATATAGAGCCGAGTGTTTGGTTGGGCTCGTCCTACTCTATAATATTTAGTATGCACTTAATGCAGAAAAATGCCATCACGAGTATCATGCAGACGGTTGATATGTTAATTAATATAATATACGAATGGCGTGTCATGCAAATGTGCACAAAACGGACAGGGCCTTTGAGTTGCAGTACGGCCTCGGGGGGTGTGTTGCAAAATCACTCTTTGGCCATTATGCGCAATCGGGATCCATCATTCGTGTTCCTGTTCATAGAAAAGTTTTTATAAATTTTAATTAAAATTTGATTGCCACAACAGAGAAAGACAGCATACAGAGTGCAGAAAGGATGAAACAGATAAAGGTTTGAAGTTCTAAGATAAAATGCGCTTAATTACATCAGCTATAATAGGAGGTGACACCGGGAGAGTGTCTTCAGGAAGTTTAAAAATGTTACGAATTGTACAAAGAAAACCGGATGACACTGTTAATGATTTGACAGCAGAAGTTCTTTAAATATAAAAAGACCGGCCTTCCGTGGGGTATCTGAAGTAAGACCAACAAAGTGGAAATTGCCGGTCTTTGAGTAAACTTTTAAACGCCTCACTCTTTTATTTAAAGAATTGTTTGAAGAGGTGGCAGCCTTTTTGGCACCTAGGCTTTAAATAAACTTAAGTCGCTTAGTCGGCCGTAAATTATTTCCCGAATTAATCTTTTGCTCGGTAAACTCGTAGAGAATCTCTGCCTGAAAAACTGAAGCTTAACCTCCTCTGTAATGGTGGACACATTGTGCCGTACTAACATTAAATTTTAGCCTCGACTTAAAATTTCAGTAACTTATGGAAAATATAGCCACTAATAATCATTTTTAGTGTCCACTGTCCAGGCTTAATTTTTTGAACTCTCAATGGCGGAATTCTCCATACGAAATTGCAACGTGTGACCTACAAAATATAAAAGCCGATGGTTAAAAATGATTATTGGTAAGGCCCACTGTGAGCTACTAAAATTTAGAGTCGAAACTATAAATGTTAATTGGTAAGGCCTATTGCCTCTTGTTTTCGGCCTATCTTTTCCAGCCTGGAGGTTTGAATTTAAAGATAATCATGGCTGAAGGAATTTTTGTTAAGTTGATGTTTGGTGTTATAATCATATCTTTGCGCATACCATTTATAATATTTGTGCCTTCGCACAGGTGATCAAGAGGTTTTTTTTTAATGACACATGCATGTGGCGCGCACAAGTTAAAAAAACACAACCGACTTGTAGTACCTTTACGCAGTTAGCCGACGACCCATATAAGTGGAGAAGTACTCGTACATTGGTCGAGTTGAGACCCAGCTACTCTTCTGACTGATCAGCACCTCTACTTTTAAGTCTTTCGCGCACCACGGTGTAAGGCAAGTGCGGGATTCTGTAAATAAAAACCTTCAATCGTCGATTGACTTACACGAATGTCTTGGGTCATGTTACTTTGAAAGTAAAAAAAGGGCAAAATTCATCATGTTCATTTACTTTTTTGCTTTATTTAACTCTAAAAACGAAAGAAATTTTCTTTTTATACGAACAGAAAAACAACCGATTTTTCATAAAACCAAAGTTTTTTATCGAAAATTGAAAGTTATCCTAGAACTGTGCGATTTAAACTACGCTGGTTCTTAAACCTTGGCATGGGGCAAATTGTTCCTAATTTTTCTTTTCACATAATCAGAATTGGTAGCGCCCAATAATGTCCACGTCTTCTTCATATCCCAGTTACTAAAAGCCTTTCACGTAGACGCCTGTACGGCACTCTGTAGGCTCCAGAACGAGGTTGAAAAAGGTACGTTTGGAATAGTTGGGAGGATTATTTCTAAATTACGGATGCTATTATTCCTTCCGAATTTGTTTTCAACTCAAAGCCCCGACTACTTTGACATCGTATTCCGAAAAAGGTTTAAAGTCCCTCATAACTCATTTTTATATCGCTTGGCATTTCTTGCCTTACTGCTGTTTGATTGGGATTAATGTTTCGAGGCTAGTCTTGTCTCTTTTAGGACTTTTTAACAAACCGTAACTTGGGTGGCTTGGCGATTGTTTTGACGCTAGCAAAGCAGACCGTATATGCTTGTGACAGTGATCCAGTTGAAAAATATAACATGTAAGAGCTCAAACTGGCCCACAAAGGGTCCATCTAGAACCATACTCAAACGTCTAGAGAGAGCTCGACTTGAACTTTTGACATTTCCCCTTCCATATCTTTCTGGCTGGACAATCACAACGCGAAGCGGTGCTCTGTTGAGGAATAGCCGGTCTCTACGATAGCTTTCAATGGACGTTGCCAACTGTCTGATTTGGCACACCAAGCAGAATCACGCCACTGCCTAGGTATACGAGAGTTTTATTAAATATTTAAGGCACTCGTAACACAACTCAAGAACTTTAACGTACCAAATTATATACAGTTATAGCACCAACTTTCGGTCCATTATTGCTGTGATGAATTTCAGTCCTCTATTAAATTGTGTGGCTCTTCCTCTGTGATTTCGTATTTGTTGAGGGGCGTTTGTCCTTTGTCGCAAGCGTATGCGCTCACATATGTATGTATGTTGGAGGAAATCCCAAAGTGGATACATTCTCCGGTCTTAAGTTACCAAATAATAATAACAAAACATCAAGCACTGAATTTGCTTTAGTTCCTCTTGTTGAGTGAGAGACGAATCGTGTGCGGTGCAGAAGGTAGATGCATCGGCTTCCTCCATCTGGGTTGGACGAGCAGGGCCATTCTTCCCTGTGGGAAATTCTCGACTGACTTTGACTCAAATGAAGACAAAGCAAAAACAAAAACAAAAACAGAATAACAAATCACAAGTAACGTCCCGTAAAGACAGCAGCGACCAGGGTATACATTACGTTACGACAACGATGCACATTCGTTGGCTGCGTTTCTGTTTATGAACGCATCCTCAATCAGAGATCAGATGCCCACATGCAAGGACAACCATAGACTGTTGACTGTGTCATGTGTATGTGTGTGTGTAATGAAAACAACAGTATATCAAACTGAATTGAAACTGACTTGAAAATGTACACATACGAGCTAAACGGGGCAGACAATGCATTGCATCCCGCTACTAATTACGTTCGTCTGTGCGGCAGTGAACAGGAAAACCCGTCGGGGGCAGTCTGAGCCCAGATCTGCTTGAGGCTGTTCCATCCTTGCCTTTCTTCGCCTCGCACTCATTCCATAAATAACTAAATATGATTAAATTTGTATTTTTGCTTTTTGGCTAGGTACTTTTAGAAATGAGTTGAGATGTTGACACTCTGTCAACAGCACAATTTTTAATTAGTAACGGTAAAAAGGATAACATTTTGCTATTACAAAACCACCACTGCACATGGTAGACAAACTGCAGCGGTGCGACGACGGGCGACGGTACCACTTGTATCCGTCTCCTGCTTGGGGATATAAATTGCAGTGCTGATGCATGGTTGGGGGAGACTTATTTGGCGTCAACTCAGCACAAAAAGCACCAGAGCGTCGCAGCAAAAGAAGAAGGAAGTTAGCTGTCAACGGCAAAGATGGGAATGTAATAAATTAAATTTTGTAATCACTCGTTTGGCGTTGTGTGCGCAGTATGTGAAGTTTGATGGGCACAAGAATAATTGCTGGGGAATGAAGTTGAAGCAATTTAATCGAGAATCGATGGGGAAGCTGGGAAAAAGTGCAATCCTGACAAAGCGTACAGGAATTCCGCACCTGATTGGCGGAATGCATTAATTTATGTCTTAGCTAAGTGATCAAGAGCAGGCAACGTGATTATTCTCTTGCACTTGGAACTGGTTCGCTAATGGGATATAGAAATGGGAGCTCCAAAGGAGTAAGTCGATAATCAGGACGGAGGTGTAGAGTTCTTAAACTGAGCATTTGAAAGCCAATATTGCTGGCGAATATGAATATACTGCTGGGACGAACAAGAAGATCCCTTGGTGGGGTGCTTGCATATGATGTCACATGCAGTATGTTGTTTTTATGCCGACAGTATGTGTGCTCATATTCACAAGAAGGTATACAATATAAAACCTGCGTTCTGGTATAACCACCTTCGTTTATGTTTTTCTTTGATTTAATGATTTTTTATGTCGATAGCTTTGAACGCCCTTCCTTGTCTACACGATTTAAATTTTGCTATGATATTATTGACGGCCAGTCCCACTTGCCTTGATCTATAATAAAAATAAAAAGTTTGCGCAACAGATCCGTAAGGACACTATAGGTGTAGCTTCTCAAAACCCTTTGTTTTGTGTGAGTTTTTCATTTTTGAAAGGGATCTGCAATTTTATGCCCAGTCCGAATGGCTAATTGAGAAGCTCTTTTGTGATAATTATACTCTGGGGAGTTTTTCTGACGGTTGCAAAAGTTGGCCTACTGGTAAAAAACCTTATAAATTTAGGTATAACAGTTAAACTATTTACCCAGCCCATAAAAGTTTCTCAGAAGATCATAGACCTGACCATGGACAACTAGCCATAGTTTGTTGCTTCCTTTTTGTCGAGATAGCATAAAAAACGACATCGGTTCATATTTCAGTGGTCTGAGCGTACGAAATGATAGGCAGAATTATTAGTAGAGAAGAGCGAGGCTAGAGTCAGCCAAACCCATTTTAAAACAAATAGAATTTATAAAAACTGTACAATTAATTTGCAAAATTGACTAAAAGAGTCCATTAAAGTCTGTTCAGAAGATTTAAAAATATCGCCTTTTTTGAAAAAGATTGGTTGCAGCAACCCATATTGCACTTGTGTCATCTGTTTTTAGGTAAATTTATTTAAAAAAAAACTCAAAAATAATATAAAAAAAAAAACAATTCACTTGATGAAAAATCTAAAAAAAAAAACACATTTTTTCCTTCACTTGCTTTTGGACCTTTCGTTCTATGCTTTTGTTTCGTTCTTCAAAAACGATCGCTTTGCTGAAGTATCGGTTAAAATGAATGATTTTTGTACCCCGCAAAACCGTTCTCTTTTTTAGAGCTGCCTTTCAGTAAAACCTTTGCATTTTCTGGGAAAAAATATGCATCTTTCATCTAGCCCCGCCATGAAATTTTACACAAAAAACACCATAAAATAAAAACCGGAAACCGCACAAAATGTACAAAAAACTCACCAAAATACGAGTATAAACGCATAGCTACCAAAACTGTTTACGTATTTCTTGAATGTGAAAAGGAAATTCCAAAATTACAAGCAAAAACAAAAAATTTCAAACCTTATACTTATATTCCGGGTTTCACACTTTACGAATCCAACTGAAAATCAATACAATACTCAAGTTCTCTTTCACTCGACTTTTAATTTTAAGGGAAACCCTTGCATTTTTTAATGTTACAACTGGCCCCTGTCACGCTTAACCCCGTCTTCCCCTACTTACCAATGACCAACTGAAAGCGTAATGGTTTCACCCAACTCAACCTTTCTTTTGTGCTTTTGTGTATAGCACAATTTTGTCTGTTGAAACCATCATATTGGAGTTGATGCAATTAATAGGCGTGGTATAGCAATCCATAAGATCAAGCTCGATTACAGGTCAATGTTTAAACTGTTGTCTCTGGTTTTTAAGACTTGTTGTGGTATCCTCTATGCAGGTAGGTGTTTTCGAGTAGGCCCGGAATAAAATGGGTGGTTCAAGTTTGATATCGTTCCTCTACCTGAATGCAGATTGCTCCTGAAGATCTAGAGTAAGTGATGTAAAAACCGAGTAATAGGATAACTCGCCATTGCGAATGCCAGATCGGTTCTGGTTGGAATAATTATGGAAGCCACATGCCTTTGCTGATTACCTTGGGATCACATGCAGTTGAGTCAACCTCCTAAATCTGATTTGCTAAGACAAAATCTAATTGTTTTCAACTTTATTTTAACCACGATCATCCATTAATCAAGATCAGCTTCTGTATTTCAACTTCCAAATGTGCAAGGTAATACCTGTGTAATAGTTTTTATTTTTTATTTCGATGTGCTCCCGTTTTTTTTTTCAAAATGACCCCTCTGCCCCCTTTTTGGGGAATAAAATATTGGAAGTATATTCTTTCGTTGCTTTGACTTTTCAACCACTTTGCGTTTGCGTTAGGCAATTTTAAGCGGTTATAGAAAATAGAAAGTTCGATACGCAACATAGAAAAGTTTGAGTGAAGTCCAATTGTTGTTTTTAGGGGGCAATTCCCCATAGGGGGTAAATATTTTCTAGTCTCAATTTACTTGAAACTTAGTTCTGGTACTATACGATGAAATATATATCTCAGTAAAATCCCTGAATTATATAAAGGTTTCCTCAAAACATCTATATGAAGGTTACCTAAAAATAAGAGGCCGGTTGTTCCCAACGTCCCTCATCTATTTATTACCAAACAAAATTGGACGCAAAAATATTCCATTTGAAATACCCACAGTTCATCTCTCAATCTTAATAATTCACACTCGGATATCCATTCCAGTCACAGCATAGAGCACCTTTTGGGCCATCAACATGATGGCACATACAGCATTTTTTTCCAAAGCTAACATCCCGCTAAAAATTAAAACTCTAAACAATTTCTCTGTTTCACTTTCAGATCGCTTCAACAAAACACTCAAAACGTGAAATGTGCAATTCTTGGCTGCTAACAATAGTTGTAATTGGATGCTTATGGAACTCCCAGCCACTCGAATCAGTGAAATCATGTCCAGCCGAATGCATTTGCCTGTCGCAGACGCAAGTAAGTGAAACCGCAAAACCTCATCCCTCCCAATTAGTGTTTTTGTCGTCGCCCTCGGGAATTCATTGCTCCTACTCGCTGGCATAGAAATTCCGCAGTATCTATCTGCAATTCATGTAACCAAAAGAAAGCAAAAACGAACAAGAAATCCGCATGAATTTTGAATTTCAAAGCCCCATTTCCCAGCCCGCCACTATGACATCCACTCGTGAAATCACGTTTCCATTTGCTTGTTTCACTCCATTTTATTCACAATTTTTTGTTTTTTTCTTTTTTGCCATTCACAGGTCCTTTGTAACACTGGCGGACTTGAACAGATTCCATTACGGCAATTGCCATCCACGGTGGAAAATCTCGCGTTAACCAAAAACAATTTCCCAGTAATAAAACCGGATTCGTTTGCTGGTCTGCGGGCTCTGAAGAAGCTCTCGCTGGATGGTAATAACATAACGAAAATCAAGCAATTCGCATTCCGAGGACTGCCGCGCCTCAAAGAGCTTTCTATCCAATATACCCCGTTACAGACGGTTGCACAATTCGCATTCGCCGGCCTACAGAATTTGTCGACAATCCTACTGAGCCATAATCAAATCATTCGGATCGAAGGCAATGCATTTGCGGGCACCTCGAATGTGAAATTAATTCTACTGTCGAACAATCCGATGGTGAGAATAGAAACGTCCGCCTTCTCTGGCCTCACCAATGTCGGTCACTTGATCCTGCCTTCCGGAATACGAACCATAGAGCCGGACGCGTTCTACGGCATGGACACGGTGGGCCTGCTGAAGCTCGCCTACATGGACCTGCGGGAATTGGCGCCTTATACGTTTCGCGGTCTCACGAATGTGCTGCTGCTCACGCTGCAAGAGTCCGACCTGGGTATCATTTGTGTGGGAGCGTTTAGTGGCCTTAGTCAGGTGGAAACACTGCAGATACTCAACAACAAAATCGATGCATTCGAAGAGCTCAACATCACCTATACGCAGCAGATAAAGTTCCTCAAGCTACAGGGTAACCATATCCTAGAGACACCCGATCCGAATTCAATTATACTCGATGGTGTCGACAACTTGTCCTTGGTGAACAATCACTTTCCTTGCGGATGCCATATACACACGCTGTTGGACAGTCCTCTGGCGGAGGGTGCCTACAACCAGAGTGAGTTTCTGTCGAAGAACTTCTGCATATCGCCCCTGGAGGTGAATGGGAAATCGATGAGCGAATTGGATTTGGATGCGATTGGCAGGTGCCAGGAGCAGGTGACAAAAGGAAATCTCGGATCATCTTCGATGGCATTGAATGTAAATGAGATGTTGACGCTGATAGCCCTGACGATTTACTACTTCGCAATCAATTCGTGTGATCGCCGGAGATGGTGGTTTGTATCAACGCATCCGACAAAGGACCTCACCAAAAAGAAAACAGTGCAAGATGTTGCCGATGACGAGCACCGAGACGGCAATGGCAGCGATGTAACTTCCAATTGTCGCAGTAGGAATCGTAGTCGTAGTCGTAGTTGTAGTTGTAGTCGCAGTCGCAGTCGCAGTCGTAGTCGCTGTCGCCGTCGTCGTCGTCGCTGTCGGCCTCGGCGTCTTTGTCGTGTACGTCCTCTGAGCTGTCACAGACTTGCGATGAATATAAATAGCAGTTGCATCGTTAAGTTGTAGCAATGACAATGCCACCGAATCGAACGTTAATCGAATGTGCATCGAGTGGGTTGTTATTGTTGTAGCTGCTGCTCTTCGGTGTTGTATAGTCTAAGTTGTGAATAGTTTAAGTTAAAGTCCTTCGCCCTCTGTTGTCGTGTCGTGTGTTCAGAGAAAGTTTTTCTGTTACAAATGGCGGCACATGTATAGAATGGGAACGGAAATTGATTATTGATATTCTTTGGTGAATTGAGAATGAAAATGAGAATGTCATTCCGAGCGAAGAAAAGGAAAATTCAATTTCTCGTCTCGAAAAGTTGTAAATGTTTCTTCTTTTCTACCTCTTTTTTTCGGAAATCTGAGGAATGGGAATGTAGGTAAGGTACCTACCTAGGTTTGGAATAAAATAAAATTTGTTTTTAGAATTTGCTTCGTCTGACCAGGAAGTACTTTACGTGACATCGAAATAATTTGCCACTACTTACCATCATTTTTTTATTTTCCTTGGGTTTGTTTTAATTTTACTTATCCCGTAACCTGTGGCTGTGGGTATAAAAGCCCATACATAGTACATAGTTCCACAATACAAGACGAGGTCGCGAAGCAGCGTAATTTTTTCATTTTTAATTTGAGTGGCGTTCAGGTTTTAGCTTTAAAAGTCTTTCGCCATAAGCTCTTTGACAACCAATTTCGTCATTCGCCATTATTATGTTACCATTTTCTACCCATTTTCTTCTCTTTGTACATTATATGATTGCTCAGACAAAGGTCACTACAAGCTCGGCTTTTTTAATATAGTCTTGGAGCTCTACATTGGCTGCCAAGCCATGATAGCTTTAATTTTAGTATAAGATCTTAAATCTACACTAATGATGGCGAAAGTGATCTTCAAAACCTTTTAACACTTTTAAGAGTCAGTAAACAGTGCAAAATTGATAATTCCTGTAATACATTTCACAACTCTTTATAAATTTTGTTTAATCAGCTCCACTCCACAATTACATTTAAAAATGTTGTCAGTTTAAAATAACTCAGGTTAAGAAATTTGAATCAGTGATACCAGACCGTGGGAAATTGCACATTTCGTGATTTTGTGATACAAAATAAACTTAAGTGCGAAGAAATTGGAATTTTTATATCTCTCGGCCCCAAAAAAAAAGCATTGCAAATACCGAATTTAAAGAAAAACTATTCGAATTCAATAAAAAAAAGAGGCTCTTATTTATATATATATATATTTCCGTAAGGAATATCGTGGGGTTTTTTCTATCAACTCATATCTAAGCAAAAAGGGTATTTTTGATATTCGTCGTCGGCAAGTTAGAAAGAAAAGTCGGGCATCACTGTTTTGAACTCGTTGGTTAGTGCTTGACAAAGCTTAAAGTTTGCAAACAAACTCGATACGCTCTACTTGATACTTCGAGACTCACAGTAGTTGTTGTAATCGCGTGCTGAAAGTCTTACTTTACTTTGCTTTGCTGAGATCGAAGCTCAAAAAAACACGCCTGGTGTATGTAGACTGTAGAGATTGCTGCGTTGGATATTTTTTTATTCTCAAACAAGTTCACCAGTTCAATCTGATTGGGACCATAGTTTGATTATAATTTTTTAAATACCTTAAACAGAAAGAAGTTCCACACTTTTTCATCTTTTGGTCGGATAGTGAGCTAGTTTACGACTTGAAAAACAAGACAAAATTTCTCTATTTTATTATTATGTACAGATTTGTGTCAGAGGAATACAATTTTAAGTGGAGGTTTTATCACTCTAGTAGTGTAGTCCTCACTTACCACAGGTAGTTCCGTCAAAATCCACAAGACAAAAGTCCTGCGCCTCTATAGTTCCAGATCGAGATTGCAATTTTGGTTGCCTCTCAGGCTTACCTTCTACATATTTCTATATCAGGCATATAAGTGATATGGTGGTTGGATTACCCAGCAAGTTTTTTTATTCTCATCGGCTCTTTTAAAACATCTTGCTTACCGCTTAAACAACCATTGCGAGCTTTGGATCACAGCATCATAACAACATGTTATATTCCAAGACATGACCCTTATTAACATCCAGATATGTAAGATGTAAGCATCATCATTTTCCTGAGTGGAATGCAATGCGTGCTTAGAAGTCGCTCTTGGTCGAATCCTTATTACATCTACGTACCTGCAATCGGTTCACAATGACATTCTAAGAGCGCGAGACTCTTGAATGGCTGTAATTCTCATCATAAAAGAAGCACTGCAAAGTATCTTTGTATTCACTCACTGATTCTTAAGAAATGCTCTTTACGTTCGAAAATAATACTCAATACATAATCTCGCCTCCCCCAGCGCACTTGTATCTGTTGTCTATTCATTGCGATATTATTTAATCTGCTACAGATGCGCCACCCCAGAAGCAAGTATAATCCCATTACTGTTGTAAACTTTTTGGAGAACAATCTCAACTATACCCGACTGCTATGAACTTCTATATTGAGACGCTCCCCAAAGTGGAGCAACTTTTACTTTACAAGTCTTATATTGATTCAATTTGGCATGAAGTAAGTCCGCCAAAGAAGTGGGTAGGGACACATCATCCGAAAATCAATTATGGGGAATGAAAACTCGAAATAATGTCAGAGCAACAAAAGCGATTGCATCTCTGTCTGAGGAGATATGAAATCAATTCAAAACACAAGCGTTTGCTGAAGGGTGAAGCTATTACGTATCCACTTCGTGCGCTATATAGACTGAGTTTATCCTTCGGTATGTCTCTCAAAGCGACTCTGCTCGGTGTTATTGCAATGCTCGTTGCATCGCACATAGTTGGAATGGCCCGGCTGAAGGGGTCGTCCCATGCTGTTCATTTACTTTAAGTATTTGCACCGAGATCAGATCCCTCTGCGAAGCGCATAAAGATGTGTAAACAGGATTAAAATGGTTTCATTTCCCTTCCAGATGTCAGTTTTAAATAAGCGTGCTCTGAAAGGAGAAACTTTTTCTGTACTCAACCACTCTTCGGTGTCGTCATCTTCGGCTGTGGCTCTGAGCTTGTTGGGTTTGTTTATTTGCTTACAGTCTATCACCACAAATGAAGGAAATTCTCGGGAGCATACACCTACCACAGGATTGAAATTGCATCGAAGTAAACGCATATCCGGTTTGCTTGTGAGGAGATACTCTTTGTTTCGTGATCAACAAAGTTGTAGCATGTTCCGTGAATCAATCATTTATATGCTCTTACTCTGTGTGTGTGTCTGACGGAGTTGCAAGAAATCCATCAAGTTGTCTGAGCAAAAGCGAGTCATATGCGCGTACAGGAATCCATTAAATTAATTTGTGGCCGCAAAATGCAAGTAAACAATTTTGGAACTCCCGATTTTGCACGATTTTCGCACAGTCTATCACCCATTATATCCCCTGCAAGGCGTCGTCGTTATGAATTCAGATTTTCATAGCCAAATATTAACCTTCATAGTGAAGGTGTGGGTGTGTGTATCTTTGTATGTTTGTTTGCTGGTGAGGCGCCCGTTCTCGTGCGGTTAATAAGAGGTAATTCACGCTTATAATTGTTCTATTCACACCGTAATCACTTTGGGGGGAGAGATTGAAACTCCCTCGGGGTTAATTGTATTCGGAATGTCAGGAACCATGCCCGATGCCACACACCAAGAGACACACACACCAAACATGCTTCATTATTTATTTGATGTCTGTCCCAGTGTAGTACACATTTGATATGTCGACAGTTGACAAGTCGAAATTAATTTCAAACTTTCGTCTAAGTGGGTGAAAACTAATTGAAATCGATACCGCAATGCCTCAGAGCATTCACGGTGTAAATGGCTAATAAGCTGTAACTCTGCCGACTTGTGGCAGTGACTGGTGATAACAAGCTTCGTTTTCTAAATAGGTGGAGGTAAATACCTACTACCATGCAGCTGTTTATTGAAAACCTGACAGTAGATTTCTTTCTGGGAAAATTTCAAAAAACATCTGGGCAGAAGGTGGAAAATTAAGAAATACGAGTTAGAGAAAATTTAAAAAAGGAGCCCATTCTGAGCTATGTGCCAGCCAAACAAATACGACAACTGGGGGTTACCCCTTATTCGATTTGGAACTATTACAAAATTTTCTCAGCAATGTGGCCATATTCCGGTTTCGGTTGAGCGGATTCGGTGTAACAAAAGCGAGCCAAATCCAATTGTGCTTCGTAGCTGGTACTGGTTTTTTTTTTGCTAAAACTGATTATAGTATTTATTGCGCTGTTAGATTCAAAGCACTGCGCTGTTTGTGTTCAATTTCCAACTGAGGACAGTATTTACTACATTTTCAGTACACGCAAAATTACAAATAATTCAATACATGCTGAGTGGTTGACTTGACGGGCTCGTGACTTCTACATAAGTATTTAAAAAAAATATTCAATTTTTCAAACCCGTTTTCTAATTTCTTTCGAGGTCAGAATTAGCGCACGCGTTACACATACTTATCTGATAGCTATGTGATTAAGTACAGGAAAGTACACTAATAGACCTAATACTTAATAGATTATTGTCAACCGCATTAATTTAAGGCCTATTCATTTAAGAGCAACCAACTACGAAAAAATTAATATTCGCAAGCTTTGACAGTTCATTATATGCGTACCTACCCGCAAATGCAATAACCACAAAATGAAATGTGCGCAGACAAATTAGAATGACATATCAAAATTAAAATTCGATGGTGATGCTACCATCGAGCTGCTCGAGCTAAACTAAATTTTATCTGGTCCCCAACATTTCTCTCCAAATATCTGCTAAAGTCCTAGCTAAATCTTGACATAGAGTACGCCATGGATAAGTGACAGAGAAAACAGCTGTTCTTTGAAAAAATGACCTTCAAAAATTAAATTCTTTCTTATTTCAACTATTTCTGATTCTAGGTTCTTCTCGTCCATGTAATAATTAAAAAAGCTCACCCTTACATACTTTTCCGCAAATGAACAACAAATAGATAACTTGCCGCAAGATGTGTTCACGGTTAAATGCTTGTAGTTCGAAAATTGATTTCCTTATTTAGAATGAAATATTCTACTCTTAGAATAGTAAAATATTTATTTTTTGGTTGTAAATGCTTAAAATATTAATTTTGTGGTTGTAAATGCTTCAAAAGGGGGTTTATCGCGTTTCTTAAATTCGTACGTTCGCTCTCATATACCTATCTGACAGTTGTTTCTATTCCACATCTCCTGCAATTAGCTGTAATTTATTCGGAAATGTAAAAGTTTTTATAAATCATTAAAATTCTTAGAACTGTTATGAGGGAAAGACTTTTTTATTTCAGTTTCTTTTTTAAACATACTTCTTTTTACTTTTTATGGACTTAACAAAATTAAAAACAGCTTTCTTAGTATAAGTTCGTGGCTGTGAGTCGCTGTTAGTATTTTAAAAGGTTAGACTCCTTCTTGGTTTAAAGGACACTTTACAGACAACATATTCTATTTGTTTTTCATACGGAGATTGATTTTAAAAAACAAAGCTGCAAGTTATGTTCTTGTATGCATAGTCATTTTGTGTAATTATTGTTCACCTCAAAGCTGGAATGTTCAAATGCTGTCATCGTTTCACAATGGCCTCGAAATATCACCATATCGCGGTCATACTGAACACGCACATTTACACAATTTGTCAATATTAAAAACGCGAATTAAAAAAAAAACGCTGGTCGGCTTTGTTATCACAATACAGAAAATATGCCGGCATTATTCTAACCACAATCCATAGTGGACCGCAATTTGAGTTTTCCGTATTAATAATCCTGAAATACGGACGAAAACTGCAATCACACACAAACTGACCCAAATAGTGTTTATTGCCCGAAATGTTGTTTTTTTTTCCAAGTTTTATCGTTTCTTTAGCACAGCCAGAGTGCCAAAAGGGGCTGGTGTTGAAAAGCAACTAAAGCGCTTGATCTGAGCTAAAGGATGCGGTTTGTGTTTTTCGTTCGTTTGGAGTTTTAAATAAAACGGAAACGTTTTGCTCCTTGGTAACGCTCTTTTGTAGGGATTTATTTAAATTTTCCAGTTTGCACCTCACCACCATGAATGAATGCGATGAAACTTTAGCGGAGCGAAGCAATTATGCGAAATGGTTTTTATTTGCATTGGGAAAAACCAAAATCAGTTCTCGACAGACATTTGACGGATTTCGCTGATAGGTTCACCAATATACGTAGAGAAACAGGAGGACTTTCGCTTTCATTTTTGGAAAATCATTGGAAAACCGCAAAGGGGACGTGGAAATGTGTATAGCTCTGTTTGCATTATAATTTGAAGTATCCTCTACTGATTGTGGTGACTAACATCGCAAACAGTGAAGACTGAAGCGTTTAGGTCTACAATAGTTGAAACATTTTTGGAATATATGATTCGCTGCGTTTTTTTTTTAAATTCGAAAGTTTATAACCTCTATGACCCGATATGGAATTTCGAAGGGTTTTAAAAAAGTAAGTGCCCAATCAGCCCAATTCTTGTTTTTCTCTAAAGTCTTTACGAAAGAGTACAAATGGACATAGGTTCTCTAAGCAATTATGTAAAAATGCAAAAATAAATTCAACTTTTCCCTAAAAAGTTTATGGCACACTGGACAGACTACCTCAGTTAGTGCAAAGGGCAAGCGGTTTGCGAGCAGTTGTTATACCAACAAGCCTAAGCTGTCTTTGAGGACATAGAAGGGGCTTTCAAAAACGCGCACACTGAAGCAATTCTATGGTTGACCCTAGTTAGGGTAGGTAGCATAGAAAGCTATTCATGCTTTCTTTACCCGTTGTTCGATATTAAGTTTTCATTTGTTCATCTGTGAAATCAGTTACGGACTTTTTCCAAGTGAATCCCAGCCCAGGGGATGAGGCCAAACTACACAAGGAAAAATCAATCCACCTCCTATAAAAAAAAACGGGAAATTATATCGCCAGACTCAGCAATCACAACATCCCACTAACTGACCTATATTAGACTTCGTATCCCACGTAATGTACTCACACACTTCCCCAGTTGGAATGACGCACTCAAAAAATAAATTCTTTATGTCTCTCCGGCTAGAACCAAACATCAAGGTAAAGCTAAATCCCTTTTCCACTTTCCAGATGAGTAGTATCTAAAAACTACCTTACAGTGCCTTTTCGGGTGCCGGACTTCATTAAATAACCCATCGAGTTCAGGCCGACATCCATCATTGGCAAGTGGAATGAGTTTTGGGAGCGTGCGTGACTAAATAAACTCGGCGGTCGGTATAGAAGAGACAGTTAGACCTTCGTCGAGCCATCCTTTTGTTAACCATCAGGATTGGCTATGCTTACATGGTCACGAACTGGGTTTAAGGAAGTATCAAGGTCAATGATCTTTTGGGAATCTCCCTGTTTTGCCTGTGCCAAAGAAGCAAGTCGTATCATAGGCCGTTTAATCTTTTCATGACACATGAGAACCAATGGCGGCTGAAGCTTCCGGCCCTATGAATATATATATTTAGATACTTCCATAAACAGTTACACAGTCCTGGTACGGTTTTTAATTGGGCTCTCTTCGCCTATCAGGGCTTTTCAACTGTTAATTCACTCCAATCAACCAACCACTTGAATAATTCAAGACAATACTCCAGGGTATAACTAAAAGTACATCCCTTCACCACGTCGCTTTGAACTGGGGCCAGACTTTGATGGCGACAGCTTTTCTATTTTCTTGCCCTTTTTGTATCCTTTTCACACCGAAAACCAGTTAATGCAAAAATAATTGAACTTTTTGCAAAACAACCGACAGTTTATTTTTCGTCTCTAATTTGTTAAGTGCTCGAGTCATTTGGCCCTCTTGTGTTCCACTTTAAATGTCACCTCGCAGACAAAGCAAACAAAACACAACTGCAAATAAATATATTAATGGGACACGAAAAAACATACACAGTACTCTAATTTAAGAGGACGCTTTGTTCTCTTGACAAAGCATGGCGTTGACTCGACAGTCGACACCGTCACCGCTTACCAGAAAGTGATTGTTAGGTGATGGACAGGCTTTAGCAAACGATTTCGTCGCCACACCGCAGGCTTCGAATTTGAATTTTTACTTGTAAAAGTGTCACCGCAACACATCAGGAGTGCTGTAGCGGTTGTGCTCTTTTATGCCGCCGCTGCAGCCTGCCCACATAGACATGTTATGAGGATACATCTCAAAATGTTGGCAAATTCACATGAAAATAGTACCTCAGCGTAGCTGACCACAGAGTTTACCATCAGTACCGCCGCCGCCTGACAAAAGGAGCTCTTCCTGGTCATTGTTGTGCGAGAATAGTGCCGATTGTATATATATAGTTGGACGGAAGGTGGTGTCATTTGTTGTTGGTTTTGTGTGCATGTGTGTGGGTCCTTTATGGTCGGAACAAGTGTTGATGCATTTTATCAGGACGTGGACAAAAAGCTTGTTATCTACAATGATTATGGTTGAAAGGTCAGACAACAAATAGCCTGGATGCGGGTTGCTGGATGAAGGGTTTGCTTTATTTGTTACTGTTGTTTGTTTGCGACAGGTTTCGTGTTAAAGTGCCTGATATGGACAGACGTGTTTTGCTGAGGTTGAATTTAACTTTTCACGCCTGGCCGATGGTGTACAGGGGTTTTGTGATGATGGCAAATGCAAAACCATGATGTTTAAGTATAAGTGATAGCAATTGGTTTCGATTGCATGACTTTGAACAAAGGGTTCATCATTTAGCCGCGGAATATCCGTAACACATCCTCGCGGTTTGATGACATTTTGGGTCGTCTTCTGGGCCAACTACTTGCATACGTACAAACACAATCGAGTAGGTTAATTGATTGTTTAGAGGTCGAGCTCTATATATGGGGAGACCAAGACCAGGACCAGGTATATTAGATATGTGGTCTGGCAACGTAGTTCTCAATTTGACTCCGACTCGGTGCACTGATGGTTGGTTTTGTGGTACAGTTGAGCGCCGTCTTGCACTTCAAGGCTTTCTCAAGGTCTATAAAGATTTTCATCAAGACAACTAATTTTCTCGCACCTCTGAATGTGTTACATTGACAGTCACATTACTTGAAAACGAAGAAGCACAACTATTGTCATCTGAGAAGCTTTTTATATTCTTTGCAGGTCACTGTAATGGAGAAGAACTAGAATTAGGAAAGTATAGACCCTTGTGGTAGTCCTGAGTTTTCATAAATAAAAATTGCGGCTTTTAAATCACTTTTAGTCGGAACCTGCTATATCTAGTAAGCCATATAAGGCTTTTATCACCGCTCCAAACGGACCTGAATCTTTTCAATAAAGTAAAGCGCTACATTGATCCATTTACGCGATAGCCTTGAGCGATAATCGACTCGGCTTAGGGCCACGCTAGCTTCATCATTGAAACAAGTTGATACGAAAAAGTGTTCTTCTTTTTTGTTGAGTGAGTCTTGGACATAGCAAGAGGCATTGAAGCTTGTCAAATTAAAAATACATGTCGAGCCAGGTGCCAAGACACAAGACAATGAATCGGCGTTTAGGCATGCAACTCCATTTCTCACTCCATAGAGATATTGTAATTTATTTCTTCTACAACCCAATCGATTTTTGTTTGACATTAAAACAATCTTTATCGAACCAAGGCAAGACTATATCTTCCAGCTTTTGCGAGCTCGTTAAGAAGCTGAGTTTTAGTAGAGCAAGGTTACCTTCTCAACTATTTTCAAAATAAGTTATGTATAAAGTGACAAAACTCTCGCAATACCAAAGTGTCTGTAAATTGTTTCAAATAAAGATGACAAATCCTTCAAAAGAGCATACCCAAGTTGAAAGATCTCGCTACTTTCCATCACACAGGTTTTCTCTCATATTATTTTTTTTTCAACAACGCGGCAACGAATACCTTCAAACTTTCTTTGTATGCAGCTTAATTTTTTTAAATGTAGTCAGCTTCATCTTTGTTCTTGAGTCATTGCCTTTGCTGCAGGATATTGTCAATTGGCTCCCGTTGGTTAAGGAGTAATATAAAGATAGGCTATCCCATAACCTCAGATAATTCATTATCTTTTTGTACCATAATGTGGAAAGCCTTTGTACATTTTCATTTATTTTCATGTTATTCAAACTGATTTTTCTTCAGTTATTTGGTACTTTATTGCCCTTAGATATGATACTTAGAATCTGACATCTTCCATGTTCGTTACAACTCCAATCGGATGCGAAAATGCCACAAGAAACTAAACTCAACAAACTCGAACACCACCATCAATAATTGGTTACACCTTCCAAATCACTTAGGACACATTCCGAAGATAATTTTATAAACAACATATCAAAGATAATTTTAGTGATAAGCCTGCCAAATTATTAATAGTTTTTTTTTTCTAAATTATACAAAATATAATATCAGATGTAAATTAAAAATTTATTACCAAAAAATAGAAATTAATTCGTATAAGAATGTGGGCAAGAGTAAACCTATCATAGTCAATTAAATAATCATGCTTAAAGCAAGCACAAAGTATCAACTGAACAACAAGTAAAAATAAAAATAACGTGTTAATCATACAGAAAAAATTTTCCACAAAACAAATTTGAAGAAAGAAAAACGAACAAGCCAACTATAGCCTAAGTATACCATGCAACATACTCTGTAAAATTTTATATTAAAAAACAAACATCATTCATAGCTACATTAACTAAAGTGCGCATTGCTAACATCCCAATAGTCAACCGAAACTAAGCCGACTCTTAAATTGAAAAACAAAGCAAAATCATTGTAAAAACAAAGTATTGTAGGTAATTATGAACAGTGCCTATTAATAATAATATTTTAGCTGTACCTACTGTAAATATAATACTTACATATTAATTTTCTATAAGCCGACTTAGCCAAATGAAATTTTTAAACCAAATGTGTGTTTGTATATGCTTCTGGAAGGATAAATTTGAAACTGTTATCTGCTAAGTACTATGTCGAAAGTGGTAGAGCAAACAAAGGAAACTACCTATCTCAAATGCTTTTTAATGTAATATCGAAGAATTTTATATTTTAAGAGTAAACTAGGATTAGCTATATAAATGTACATATCAGTATTTGTTATGGTACCCAATGGAATAAAATAAATAGAAACAAAATTGTTAAAAAAAAAAAAAAATATTATTAAATGTATGTGGTAATGATCCCTAGATCATGTTAATTTTTAGTACTAAACTGCAAGAGCATTTAACTTGAATAGTCTTTAAAATGGTTCCAGGTAGATGAATTTAAAAATAATATGAATAACTATTAATGAAATTGCTGCGAAGAAACTAAGATAAAATAAAAGAATAACAAGAAGATGGCGTTTTACTATGGACTTAGTTAAATATGTCTTCGTATGGAGAGTGCCCATTGCATTCAAAAATCTACTGGGTAAGTCTGGACTAGATGTGCCCAGAAGTTGGTTGGTCGGTAAAGTCACTTTTCCTACTTATCTTCTTATTCGATACGAACTGTCAACTTAGTCCTTAGTCAGAAAAAACCTGTACTGTAGAACGCCTACCTGAAGAAACTATTCATATGATCGATCAAGGCCAATCAAAACCGAGATACATCAAGTAAACAAGCTGTCAGACTTACTAAACTACTGAATGGATAAGTAATTATTTCGCTTGCGTTTTCACCCTAAGTGAAACCAATCGCCATCTTGGGTGATTTATTTAGAATGGCTTTTTTTTTCTATTGTTTTTTTTTTTTGACGGATCACACGTAACTGAAATCGTGTTATTCTTATTCGGTATTGTTTGACAAGTAACCATGAAAAGACTAACAACTCAACAACGTCTTCAAATTATTCATGTATTACGAAAATCACCGAAACAATTGCTTTATCAAGAAATATCTTCGTTGTAATTCTTCGTTTCTGACCTGTCAACTGGCCATCTAGATCTTGTGATATCACACATTTCTTATACTTTTTACTTTGGAGTTATAAGAAGTCAAGTCTTTACAGTTAAGCCAGCTACGTTCCAGGATTTGAAAACCAAAATTAATCGTGTAATCGCTGTCGCAATCCTGTTAGACTTAGCCGTGATCCAAAATTGGATTTTCAGAATGGACCATGAACGGCGTAGTAGGCTACATTTAGGTACACGAAATTATAGTCATAAAGTAAATGTCAGACACTGATCTTTCAGGCTACAATAAAGCTACCGCCATCCAAATTCATTTTACCTTTTTTCTTAATTTAAAAAAAGAACTGGTCTTAAATAATCACCCATACTAACAGAGAAGTATCATTTCATTATAATCACATTTATTAATCTAGTACTTTTTGCAAAAATGTCAAAAACTCCACCAAATTCAGCTGGATCGCTCTCTTTTCTTTGTTATTTAAGCCACGACGACGCCGACGCGACCGACGGTGCGTGAAAGGCAAACTAATCAACCATTTTGCTTTGCGTGTTTTAAATCATTTAATATGATTTAAATTAATAGAAAAAAAATAAGCGCGCCTTACTGTCGTCGACAATCAAAAGAGTAAGAAGAATGTGGTACAACAAGAACATTTCTTTATTTAAAAAGTGTTCGTTTTTTTTCGTCCAGTCAACAAAACTTTGTTTCGCCAAACTCAACAGAGGCTTACTACGGTAATTTTTCGTCGTCTCCAATTGAATATTACTCGGAGTATTGATGTTTACTCTGAGGTAGATGGACATCTTAACCACTGCAATTGTCGACAGTGACGTTTGCTACATACTACTTGACGCTCAGAAGTTTTTTCAAATGATTTTTATTTTTGTCCTCGGCTACTTTCAGATCAAGTAATTCCTTAATTGATATTGTAGCCTCTTTCATCGCCATCTTAAAACCATTGCAAATGTCTATATCGTCTGCGTTCCTCCGGGATCGTTTGAAGACAGTGACTTTTGACACTCTCCGAGATTAAGGATGCCACAAGTGCATAAATAAAGCACTCACGCAAAGTCATCGCTTCGGTCAACACTCGGTGAAAAGTTTGGTTGCGTACTTATTACAGATGGAGACATCACTGACGATTTAAGGCTCTAGTGAAGATGAACAACCCGAAGCGGGTAAAAAATATCCGAATTCGTACCAAAACCTACACCGAAGATGATATCGCTTCTGCAATCAGGGCTAGGAAGGCGATAGGGATAGGGATAGATGTATTGTCAAGCACCGCACCGCAAAACGGTAAGTCCTCAAAAGTTCAAAAACTGGAGAGGGTGAAAGCTAAACTAAGGCTGTGGCACTTCGGATAAAAGGAAAGTTTTGCGAAGGCACATAGACCAAAGGTATAGTAGCGACCCTAGGACAAAGATTAGTAAACAGCACATAAAAAGCAAATGATAATAGCGCATCTCCTTACGAAAATTGAAGAGATCCGTTGGTTAACCACCGGGACCAAAAGTCCTCTCAATTTTTTTTTCTAGCACAGCCAACCTTTTCGATACTAAGTGGGTTTAAGAACTGGCACTTCATTCATTCGTTTGTTCTTGCCCTGACTATCTCTACGTGATAGTATGATGTCCATTTAGCATATGTTGCGAATGCAGCCGAAATACTACATTTGAACTGTGGCGACGACTAGGTTTTGCTTTAAAGAGCCAGAATTCAGGTCCTATTGCTTGTACCCAATTTTTTGATTTCTTATGATTCCTCCGTATGTTGTTTCGATCGGGAGAATCTTCTCGTCTGTGAAGGTCCACTTCTTCACACAGGATTTACTTTTGGGCTGAACGCGCTTGTCTTAGCATGTGCATCTTTCGGCACATTTTTTTGGAAAACACATTCGCTGTCATACCATAAGATTTTTTCCTGGAGTCATGATGGCCATTGATGGTTTCCTTTACCTTTCTTAGGCCGCGCGTAGAGTGGCTCGAGAAAGCGATGCGATGCGACATGCGAGGTATAAAGCGATACGAGAAACAGTGCGAGATGCGATGCCATATGCGACAAAGTGCGCACAGTAAAAGCTTTTCTGTGATGTGATTTTCCTAACCGACACAAGATGAACTCCTCTTCGGAAGAAGAAGAGTATGCAAAAATGTCGTTCAAAACGTTCGACTACATCCTGGACCAATTTCGCCCATCAAAAATTGCTCCACTGTGCGCGCGTACATAAGAATACATGCGAACAGTTTTCTCGCAATCAAACGCTTCTCGCAATGCATCGCTTTCTCGCACCACTGTATGCGCGTCCTTATGCTATCGCGATGCACTCGATTGTATTGCAAAGACGTTTGATGCATTCCTACCATCGATTAACATCTTTTAGGTTGGCGGTTTGACCTTTTGGAGCTAGATAGGTTGCGGTGTAGTCCGTTGTCGCTATAGAGTCTTATAACAAGATGTTGGAGACAAGTACACTACCCGAAGAGTCGTTGACTCCCATACACAGCGGAACAACGAATTAAAATAAAACCTCTGCAAAACCTCCACAAGTGAAAGGGCGCCACAACCAACTTACACAGCGCCAGTAGCTGAAATTCGCCATCGGCGCTCTTTGCAAAGCCTCAACGAAGACACCTCACTGGGCATAATCACAAGGGGATACGAGAAATAATTTCCATTCATCCATACTCCGCTTATTCTGAAACAAAACTATCAACGACCATTAACCCTGACATACCCTACCCAATTGTCGACGTCAACAGTGAAGAGCAATACTCGTATAGGATTTATGATAAATTGCCCAGTCAACATGAGATCTGTCTTCTGTCCTATCATAAAAATGTAAATACCCATCCCCAGCCACACAATGACATGATTCCCCTCCAGATATTACGAACTTTAAATGCCAAAGAACAGTTGTTTTAGAAAGGACTTTTTTTTCCACAACTCAGCACAATTAACCTCAAAAGTATTGTTGTCAGACAGCGACTAAAAAAAAGAACGATATCGTTGCACATTATGAACATCAGAAAGCGCTACACAATGTACTCCACTGAGACTTTTCCATTTATGTCCTTTTATTGCATAAAGTAGGAGTGCCCCAAGAAAAAGATAAAACGCAAAGTACCCCCCCCATCCAACAGCCACCACATAAAGGATCATCTCTCCTCGGTGACATTCAACATTTTTCAGTGTCCTTATTCAGAGCGTGGGTATATGTCACATCGCACCACATATGAATGCATCGAGTATCTCAAGGATGCTGATAGAGTCGCAGAAGAGGAATATGAATGCCTTATGTCATTCAACAGTTTGTCTGCTATATGCACTGGAGCACTATATGGTATACTAGCATTGAGTGAGGGGATGTGCTCTTTGTGATTTTATCTTTGCCACGTAATTCAATTGAAACTTTTTGAATCACAGATTTAATTGGAAACCCATTCAAATTATTTTACTTTCAACACAGTTACATCGAAAGGAGTCTACCATATCCATGCATATTGAGTTGCGGTAATAGAAAGGGACACGTTTGTAGATTGTTATCTTAGAGTATTTTTGAGCACAAGTCAAAAGTCATACAGTTCATGTCATTCATGCAGTTCATACAGCGTAGTGTCCTTATTGAGGGGTCTAGTTTTTTTTTTGTGTAGCGTTAGGAGATTCTGCCTTAAATGGTCTCATTAGGAATGAATGGAAATCGATTTCTCTGGACGAGTCCTAGTGCGTTCATATGGCGTAGGCTTATTATGTTAGGATCGAAATTTGAGTGATTCTGTCAGTCAGATCGAAGCGCACACAAAATCACAGGGATTATAATGAAAGCTGTTCCATTTAGCATAGAAAGCATATTTATCTTCTAATTGGATTGATGCTTCACAGATGGACGTTGGTCATTCTAGAAAAGAAGGAAAACAGTCCCCACAGAGTTTGTCTGAGCCAAGAAGAAAGAAGGGATCGAACGAAGAGTAGGGAACACGTTTCTCTTAAAGAGAAAGCGAATGCTGGGCGGTGTGTGACCTTCAAATGGGTTATGGGTGTAATCCATGTTGATCTGGCTTGCGATACATTGCGAACTATGAATAAACATCAAAGGAAATAATGTGTCCTTGGGAAACATGACGCATACAAATTTTTAGTGATGTCCCATCTGGATTCAGAGAAAAACTTTTTGATTCCTATATACTTACAGCCTTATTTATAAACCCACCGTAGAGTCTGCTTAACTTTACGCACCCTCTAAAATGCCCTTACGCAAAGAAATGCGATTTATAAAGATTTTTCGAACTTAAGCAACGTCGCTTTAAAGCTGCGTAATTTAAACGCGAAAACTTGCGTTTAGAGCCTGCGTAGAGCTTACGTAAATATGTTTTTGGATGCTAAAGTCATTTTTGGTAGTGGTCGAACTGTAAACAAATCCAAAAAGTGAAACTAATTTTTGTTTGTGAATTCATTTCGAATGTTGTGTAAATTTGCACCAAACGAATTTCGTCTGCAAATGCAATTATAAAATATAATTTCAGATTTGGTGGTGGTTGATAGATTATGATTGCAGGTAGATATTTCAGCAGTCCCTCCAAAGAAATTTCGGAATTGTGTCAGATAATTTGGATTTTTGTTTGTATTATGTAAAATGATTTTCTTACGAAGCTAATCTGTCAACAACAGCTAAGATCAGTTTTAGTTGCAAAACGTAATAGATTTCAATATTTTCTGTAATAGTTTATCAAAATTCTTACCGGTTAAGACACAAACCTCGTTTAGTAAAGTTACCGCGGAAAATGTTTATAAATCACAATTTCAGGAGAGCCACGTAGAGGCTGCGTAAATTCTTACGCGATGTTTAACTAAACAACATCGTAGAGGCGTCATAAGAGAATCTAATAAATACGGCTGTTAGTAAATAAATAATAAATGAAAAAGGGCGTGTGTGAGTTAGGACAAACAGAATAGATTTACATTATTTGTATGCCCTAACCTAACTAAATATCGGAATTGAGAAGCTCCCTCAAGGCAGTCAATAAGTCGTATGTTTTACAGACTTTGGCGGAAGGTGGGGCAGTTAAAAAATTCGAAAGGTTTATGAGTTGAACCTGAAACTCCTCACTCAGTAGCATTCTTACTCCCTGAGGACTGAATGACCGCGTCTAAATTATTCACAGATGGTCTGTCTTTCCTAATTTTAAAACCAGTTAATGAAAATAGATGTACAATGCTAGGTAGATGAGAACCAGACGCTGGATCAACTTGAACGAACTACCAACTACGTCTAATAAGGCACCGTGGAGGTACGCCTTATTAACTGATCTCTAACTTTATCAAATAGAAATAGTTCGCATTACAAAAGGAAACTTTAAATCCGTTAGGTTCTATGTAGAGGTGAGTGGTAGAATAATAGGCGGAAAACTTTCTAGAGGAACTTGGTCTGAATATAGGAAAGAAAACCTTTTAATGTGTGAAAATGATAGATATGCCTCACATGACTACGGTAGATAACCAGAAGGAGATCTCTGATTAGATATCAACACATCTTTGCCGTTGAAAAGTGTTCAAAAGGCGGTCGCTATTTAGGTACATAAAGCGTCTTTTATTAGCGACTTAAACACTTCAAGCATTCAGTGTGAACGCACCCTTAAACCGAACTGTCAGTTGGAAAATATTAAGTAAAATCAACATTTTCACCATGGTAATGAACCACGAAGGAACAACGTTTACAAATAATTTAGGTTTACTATCGAAAATCCGAATCGGTGGTCACAACTTTAAGAGCGTTAACGCTAATTTTCAATTTTCAGCCATAAATGGAATTTTTAGTCAAACGGACTTGTCATCAGGCAAAATATGCGTTATTGGACAGGTGAGAACCCTCATGTGCTTTATGAAACAGCACTTCATCCGCAAAAAGTCATCCTTTAGTGCGGCAGAGATCGGGTGATTAAACGCCTCTAGATTTTTTTATGAGGCTACATTGAATCGTTTTTCTATGCCATCAAGCCGGCGACGTTAGAGGAGCTCAGAGCCAATATCGAACGAGAAATAGCAGCCGTATCGGTCGAAATGTGGGGCCGAGTCAGCGACAAAATAGGTTGAACGTATCGACTGCTGCATACGTTCCCGTTGTCGACATATGAACGAAGTCGAATTCCACTCATAAATGTTTTGGTAGTAATTCAAGCCATTCAATTTTTTTTTAGATAGTAGTTTTACATTTTATTTAAAAAAAAGTTATCAAGCCCTTTATGAAAGACCCTTCATTTATTTTATTTTGTTTTAATTGATATTTTTGAATGAGTTTTCGAAAGAACAGATTTCCTACAAAAAAAACAAGAACTGTATGATTTAAGGCAACGTTTAATTTTAAATAATTAAAATGATGTAAATAACTTCATGGCTTGCTTTTCTAAATAAAAATAATTACAAAAAAAAACTGTAGGTAAGTCCCTTTAAATTTATTTTAATTTAGATTTAACTTTTTTATTGACTGAAGAAAATGATTTCAATGAAAATCTAAAGAAGTAAGAATAGAAAATGAACTTAATATTGATATTTCAGAAAATGTTGGTTCGCATAAATTGGTCTGAATAATAATTTCACGATTTAAGAAAAATTGTATTGAAATACAAGAAAAGTTCTTAAGGTCACATTCCGTATTCAACATATGCCTTCTGTGATCAAGAATAATTATTCTTGACTTTAGAAATAATTTATTTGTTTAAGCAAAAAGTTTGTTGGATCAAAAAATCCTAAAAATGATTTAAGAAAAAAAAATTGAAATCCAAGAACACAATTCATTTCAGTTCCGTTTTATGTATATTCTACAGCACAAATATTCAACTTAAATATATTTGCTGTCGAAATTAAAGTCTAGAACACAATAGCACATATTCCGAATGGAAAATCTCCCCCAAAATATTACGCTCGCTTGGGGAATGAAAATCCGTCGAAATGAGTGCAACTCGCATGTGTGGAGCTGGGGACCGCACTTGAAAATATTTTCCCATAAATTGCAGCATCATCGCGATTTCGCAAGTAATTATATTTAACGTGTGTAACGCATCATTCCGCCTAATCGAATCCTTTCATATGTTTTCAATACAATATCAATCGGTAGGTGTTAATGCACTCGTGCAATTAAAATCGACAAACGAACTGAAATTTTTAATTAATTTCCCAGAAAACACAACATGAATTTGCAATTATAATTGCGGACTTGCAAGTGGACACTAACTATACACAAGTGCATTAGTTACACCTGAAAACTAATCACGGATTGTACACGTATAATAGTTTGAATAATGCGCACTCATTAAAATTTGTCATTTGCGGTTGTTATTCTCTTGTGCTTGTTTTGAATGAGGACGAATCTTGGTCACAAGGATATATTATTTTTTTTTTATTGTGGAATCTTGAACGAAAATTGCTTAGAGAGAGATAAAGAATACTCTGCTCTGACAGTTGACACAATTTTAGACACAAACGACGAGACAGTAGTAAAATGAAAATCACGAGATTTAGCATTTTGTGGGGTAGATGTGTCTTTCGTTTGAGTTGTTCAAGGAGATGTATTTCAGTCGCTTAATTATATTTATCGCATCAAATCGTAGCCATTAACCGAATGGGTATTTTTAGTTGTAATAAAGGCAGAAGGATAAGTCGTCCTTGTAGAGATTATGAAGAATAGCGCAAATGGGAGTAGGCATTTGATGGCGTTGCGGGTAGAATTTGCGAATGTTTGGTGTGGGGTTTTCCTTAAACGAATGTGTGGTATAATTATTGTTAATATTGAGAGTTAATATTGCACCCGATCCTGGAGTTAGTGTTAAGAAACTAATCTCAAACTTAACAGAGAAATACTGCCTGTTCAACAGCAAAATCAACATCCTTGACGACTAGATTGGTCTGGATGAGATGTAACCTGAACGCAAGAACCAGATTGGTCGGGAACGTCACTTTTTCTGCGTCAGCCACATATGAGAACTGTCAACTTAGTACTCAGTCACGAATTTCTTGACTAGATTCGTCGGCTACCCCTCCATAAACGTTAACTGAAACAGCTGCTCATTTGACCGATTTCCCCCAATCAAAACCGAGATACATCTAGTCAGAGAGCTGTCAGACTTACTAACTAGAACGTCCCCATTGACATAAAGACCGATAGGAAAACAAAGTGTCGAATTTGGAAAGAAAAAAAATGGAGGGGGCCAGCGGCAAGTGGATTGCGAGTTGGGGGTCTCAGCTCTCAGTATGGTTTGTCTATGCTTTGTGAAACAGCACTTCATCCGCAAAAAGTCACTGTTTGGTGCGGTTGCGGTGACCGTCACGTTACGGTAAATGGTATTCGCTGTATACAGAAACATGTCGAAAGCACTTCCTTAACTTCAAAGGGTTTATTATAGGATCGAATTACTTATTGCAAGCAAAAGTATTTACATCCCCATTCGATTTAAAATATTTTTAATACTCGCTTCGCATTTAAAATAATTCACAGACTTCGCATGGCAGTGCTATAAATATTGCACCCCCGAGGGCGAGGAATATTTATCAACCGAAAAGCTCTTAAAATTCATCTGACAATTAATTGCGCGCGCCTTCGACCGAATCATCCCGCTTTCGGTCATTTACTTAATAAAAATTGCATTCCAGCTAAAGCCAACTTTGTCAGCCTTAAATCCACCATGGGCTGGCATTGAAATCCTTTCCAAATTATTTTCACAGCTCAATAATTTCATTTGTGGTGGTACCATAATATACCGACCAACTACACAGCACTCTCCCTCCGAATGTAAGTATAAGTACATTAATTTCAACTACCGCGCACGCAAAAAAAAAGAAACATCTTTCGTATTCCATATTACTATGCATATACCGACGAAAAATAAAAATAAAGACAAACAGAAAACACGAACAATAACACAGCAGGACAAAATTAAATTTTCGAACCTGACACATTTAATCCAGTTTTCAGGCCACCACGTCAATGATGGCAGAAGGATATCCCAACACACAGTGTACTCAGTATGCAAGCACACATTAAGGACACTTTATATCGCCATTACACACATGACGAGCGACCGTCGACGATGACTTCATTTTGCGAGCGACTTTATTCGCTGCGCGCAATTAAATTTTCAATATAGCACTTTTCACAGGCAGTTTGGTTCGCCTTCAACCTTTAAGTAGCCTGACATATTGAGCAACTTTTCCACAAAACTCTTCTAGGATAAGGACAACTTCTCGCCGTTAATTGCACAATGTTATCGACAAATGTAAAAATGTTTCCATAACTCTTTATCTTAAACGCGAATGAAATTAGGCGAGTGGGTGTGTGAATTATTTCCATACACCCACAATGTGTGTTGGTGATTGCAGAGGCACTGCGAGTGCACCAGTGCAGAGATGGGAGTACGTATACGTTACCCATAATGAATTCGTATTCGCTTAACATTTTAATGAAATTTCTTAATTATACTTGATTAACATGGAAAAGATAATCCTATCTCTGAGGTAATTAAGTGTGTCTACCTTTATCCACTTTGTATGTTCAGTAAACTGTTTTAAAAAAATACGTGACTAAAATGCAAAGTTTTATTTGCTACCGTCGTCGTTGCTCAAAGACACACACACACACAACTTAACGTACCAACTGTATCTTGGCTCACATTCAAAGCCAGAGATACTGTGCGCAGCAAGGCGGGTGCAGGACATACACAAACACTAAAACGAAATACTTGGCAAACTTAATGAAGGCTTTAATGAATTTTGATAAAATGTTCGTCGGCATGAATTATGCATTGCAGGACGAAATTTATACTTTTATTTGTGCAAATATGGGCGTGCAAGGGGTATATACCCCAGATCTGTAGACTTTCAGTGATGTTTCTTGTGTTCGCTGCCAGATCTTTGAGTGAAATGAAACTTGGTAGCTTGCAGTGAATGTTGACACAAAGTATTCGTATACTCGTACGCGCCTTCGCTTTGGGTAGATGCAGAAAAGTATTTCCTACAATTCGCACTTGCAGTTGGTTTAATTACGAAAATTAAATTCAGGTAGCACGCGCCGCTCCTACTACTGCAGCTATATATGGATATGCATGCCTAACAGCAGTTACATTTGAGTGAAATTTGGTGGGGTAGTTCTTTTCCATTTGCATTGCCTGATTTATTTATTTTCCAAATGCCAGCCAAGTCTTTTCCTGAGAAAAAATTGTTACACGCCGCGGTAGGTGTCTACATCTAGATATGGACTCGTGCTTTACTCGTCTTAATTAATACCATTCTCGTACTAAACCCAAGTTGACGTGAAGCTCAAACAAATTTATTGAAATTTAATCTTTGCTTCGATGCCTTCGTTGAGGGTCATATAACTGATAAGACCTCTAGCATCTACAAGTGACTTTCGCATACAATTTTTAACGAAACAGCTTCATAGAAAATAGGTATGCACCCAAAGTGCTTTTCATAACTTAGATGAACACATCCTTTCTGTTAGAGGAAGGACAACGATATAAAATGAGGGGCTCTTATATATGATATTATGATACAAAATTTAGGCGACAGAATAGGTGGCTGTTACCACCGAAGAGGGGACAACAACAGACCCCATGAATACCTATGAATATGCTGGAAAGTGACGTGTATACTCATCCAATAGGACTCGAACTAATTGTAGAGTAAGTTAAGATGATGGCGTCCATCGGATAAGAAAGTTGCTGTAAGTTTACATTCGATCGACGCAGTGGCTTAGTGGTTATTGTGTTGGACTACTAAGCGAGGGGTCTAATCCCAAAAAACCGAAATTCCAACTCAAGGTTTTTTTTCCACTGCGCCACCTCTCGCGAACGTTTGCCAAACATCCGAGAGTATGACTGTCGTGAAAGAGCTTCTCAATTGGCCGTTTGGACTCGGCATAAAATTGTGGATCCCTTCTATTCGTCCCAAAAATTAAAAACTCACAAAAAGCGAATGTTTGTAAGAAGCTAGGCCTAGGGTCCCTACAGGCCTGTTGCGCCAACTATCTATCTATCTATCTATCTAACATTGCGTTCAAGAAAGAGAACTAATTAATGTTTTACTTACACTTCCCAAACTACTGCCAGAATGAATGACAAACGAATATCCGAAACTGTAAAAATTACTGGAAAGAATTCGATAGAATTATTATCTCAGTTCCATAATTATAATTTGTTGTTGTATGGATAGCATTAGGTTTTTTAAATGATGCACAAAACAAATAAGTTTAGCAATTAGATTTATTAAAAGAAGAAACTATAGAAATTACATTACATTGAATTTACTGGACAATATGTATCAAAAGTGCTCATTAAAAATTAAAAGAGGCTACTACTTTTGAGACATAGTGATACCGACAACGATGTAGATGTAGTCATCTCCTTCACTATTTAAAATTTAGTCTTTTAGTTTTGGTTAAAGCCAAATTTGGTCTATTTAATATAAGATAATAAAATACATATTAAACAATCCTACATAACCAAATTGCAATTCTTAAGAATTTATATCTAAGGGGTCCTTTGCATGTTTTCCCTTTTACCTGTCCTCATCCATAAACGGATTTATATACTTTTAAAATTTTGAAATAATTTTTTTCTATAGAGTTTTTATGCATATAAAATAATAAATGACGCCATTGAAAAGATCAGACTGTTAAAATTGTATTTTTTTTCAATTCAACACTTGTGTGGAAAAAAATTTACAGAACAGAATTTACGTCAAATCTGCAAACAAAAATGTTCATTTCAACAATGAATGTTTGTAGTATTTTGTATTTTGTTTGGCTAACAAACATTTTGCTTAAGTTTTGTCAATTCCACAAAAATGATTTTTGGTTTGTTTTAACCGATATAACAAAAAGTTTCTTAATTTAACAATAAAATTGTTCAATTGATACAATATCGATTTATTAAACTGAAAATTGTGCTTCACTCAGAAAATATAAATGCTAACAATTTTCGTTGGTTAAAATTAACCCAAATATCAATATTTCGATCTCGTTTTTAAGGTTTCAAGAATCAAGTATTCAGCCTAAGAAAGTTATACTCTTCATAACTAATTTCTTACATCATTGCCAACAATTTCATTCTTCAATCAAAAATGTTGATATTTGGATAAATTTTAACCAACGAAAATTATGCCCACAATTTTATTTTCTGAGTAATTGTTAATCTACCAAAAGAAGTTTTGTAGTAAATTTTGTATCCGTTTAACAAAATATCGTTCAAATTTCAACAATTTCTTTTGCAAAACAACAAATCTATTTTTGTTGAAATTTTACCACTGAATTTTGTCAATGTTACCTGATATTTTAAAACCAACAATGCAGCAGTTTAGTGGTGAGTAAATTTTTATCTAACACCACCCCTGTACGAAATAACTTGAATTTTTGTATTCAAGAATTAATGTTCACAAATGACTGCGCATTGCTCTGGCATTATCCTCGACTAAACTTTGTCACTTTCATCCAAAAAAGCCCATAACCCCCGTCCAACGTGTTTGGCTCGTTGTGTTCCATCCGCAAAATACACACTTCATTCGGCCCCAAACAATAAATCAGTAACAACAGCGACCTTCTCGTTGGAAAACGCCACTAATCCCAATAAGTGAACCACTGGTATAGGGATGCTCCGGCCGGCTTTTGGCACTGTGCATCTGCACCACACTATAGGGCCAACCATACACCCGTACATATATAGATGCTTGAAAATTTATAGCACTGTTTTCATCTCACACGGCTCATTTGCCACCCCGGACAGAAATATAGGTATACCTTGGGAGCCGAAATCCTATAATGCCAACGATACGAAGCAAATCCACAAAACGCGTCAACAAAAGGCTCGCCAACTATTACCTATTTCAAGGATAACTGCCAGCCGGAGAGACGAAACCATCCGGTTATCGACCATGACGGAATCCTCTTCATTTCGAGAGCTTCAAGAGCATAATCCTTTAGAGACGAGAGACAGGGCAAAATTGGACTACATCACTGTGAGAGTGAAGTCGCTTTCAGTTGCCAAAATTTGTGCTCTCCTCCCTGCCGTGCCGGTCCTGCTGCCTCTTTGCTTTGAAATTATGGTCGGTTCCGATGACGAGCCATATACCAGTTGGTATAGTCTTGCAGTTTTTGGGGTGTTATTAGGGAACATTCTCTGTGTGCGTGTGCCATGAAGTGGTCGAAGTGCAATGGCACATGCCGTTAGTTAGGCACTTGTATTCATTTATCCTGGCAGCAAACGACTACTTTTCGGGCTGCTAATACAATGACAGAATAAACGCATGACTTGGGTGAATAAGTGAGTACAAATTAATTCGAATCACTGTAACGTGGTCGTAACGGGGATGCGTACGTTTTTATACGCTCGGGTTCAGTTTTGTTCACATCCCCATGCCCATGCCGTACTCTATCCCATTGGCATCCCTCTCTGGTGTTTACCGAGAGCATCCCGCTTTAATTATGCTATGGATGAAATGCCAGAACGAGAAAAGGTCATAACCCGAATTATCTCGGTAACTAGGATACAGTTGTTACGGTTGTTTGTTTTCAAGTTGAGCCCGTACTCTGTCGGCTGGTGGGATGATGAAAATGCCATGAGCGTGGCCTTACTTTGCATAGCACACGAGATGATGGGTCGAATTGCTCGCCTATAATTAGCTTGGAGTCGTAAAAGGGTTCCGCTTCAGTTTGGATGATGGTTCTGGCGTTGGAGTACTTTTAATGTTCCGGCCAAAGGAAGAAGGAAAAAAGAGGCTAATAAAAAATTATTTCCCTCCTTGGGAAAGGGAGTCTTTTTGGGAGGTATTTGCTTTTGTTATTGACTACAAATTGAGTTGATTTAGTTGTAAGTTGCGTAGAATTGGACAGAATTAGGTCGAGACCTTTGTTACGACTTGCAGGACGATGTCTTAAAATAACGACATTATCCGTTGTGCGCTGATGTATTTGTTTTTTTTTTTTGCAATAAAAGATGCGAAGGAAATTCTGTTTCGTGTATAGCAGGGAATTACATACCTTTTTGAGGCACTTTGGCCAATTAAATAAAAGGGATTCGGCGGATTTCGACACGGGATTGTTCACTAATGCTGGGAGATGGGACGTGGGAGATACAAAACACAAACATTACCCACATCACAGGGTAGAAACATTTATGACAACACGCCAACATTAGTTCCATAGATCTACCACGACAAAAAAAAAAAAAACAAGGAAAAGCTAAAATGCCGAGAGAAAGATGAACAGAAAGTGACGTTGTATGCCAGAAATAAAGGCAGTGCAAGGTCCTACCCGTGGTAGCTTGGAGATGATGGTGGTCTTCCAAAAACATTGTGCGAAAGATTTATCAAAAAGAAAGTATGGTCTGGTCAAGGCAGAACAATCCGAACAGAGAATTCTTTAAAAATCCATAAGTAACCTAATTGAGTCGTATTGGGAAAAAATGTTCCGACAACCGAAATTTCGATGACAGGTAGAACGAAGGTTTCAGCCTGGACTATGGCAGCAAATATTAGCTTGCGCACGAACGAATTGTTGAGAGATTTTAACTCTAGTTCTGAAGAGCAGAGATGATGCTATAGTAAATTTTCTTTAGAAGATCAGAACGGTCTAGAGATTCTGGGCCTTAGAAATATTGCTTTTACATACAAAAAGTAAGTAACTATAAACAAATAAATAAATAGTTGGCGCAACAGATCCGAAGAGACCCTAGGCCTAGCTTCTTACAAGCATTCGTTTTGTGTGAGTTGAATTTAATTAAATGAATCAGTAGTTTACTGTCTCAGTTTCGTAAGATCGGGAGATTACAATTTTCGTAACACATTCACCACTTCACTCCCCAGCTCCAGCCCATATAGAAATAGGTATTCACTTCAAAAATAAAGCTAAACAAATGTTTATATCTCGAAAACAACGCCACCAATCGGGTCCGAAACTATCCTATCCTTTTAGCTGCAACCAACCACAATTGTTTTGCATTGTCTGCCAATAAGATTCCATTAGATTTTTTCGATTCAAACAAGTTTCAAGTGACTCACCCTTTTTGAAGACGCTTCATATCGTAAAGTTTGTACTGATTTCGACATAATTTTAAGAAATTGGCGAACTGTGATGCGTGTGCAAAGTTTGCGATACAAACAAGATACCTATAGTTGTTTACAACCTGAGCCTTACCCCAGCCAGTCATTATTTCTTTGTCGTTGGAAGGCAATGATGTAGCAAGGCCTTGTCAAAAATACTTATGAGACTTTATCTACGACTCTCGTTATACGAGACGTTAGCGTGGGGTGATAGAGGTTCCCTGTGCGCCAAAGTTCCTCGATTATCGATCCCGTTTGCATTGTTAGGCTTTGAAGAAGAATGTCTAAGAGTGAAGTCATAAACTGTACAGACGTTGATGATTAAAATGGCTTCGGAGCAAGGCGATGTTGAGGTAGAGGTAGAGGTAGAGGTAACCCACTGAATTGAAGAACCGCATCGACTTAGAGTAGGCAACTGGGGGTAGTTGGCTTGCAAGACAGTTTTTTCACACTACATTCTAAAAGAGGGTAAGAAGAAATATTATTGCACCACCACCTGTAAGAAAATCGTATTTAAACAACAACAACAACAAAATTAAACCCTCTCTGCCACTTACTTATGCCATCCAACACAACCATTTTAAATTCTTAATTAGATGACAGAGCAAGAGCATGTATATCAAAAGAGCAATCATTTACCAAGTAAACCAAGTTATCCCACATTACGGACCAACTGCAAGTCATCAGGCGGAAGTAAACTCTGCTACTCACTTGTCGCTGGTCCGGAAGGAAGATGAAAAACTGTTATAATTCTACTGGTTTCTATTTAGAAAACAAGAAATCCCCCTACACAAATACACCTTACACCTCTCTCGTGTCCAGATCAAATAAAATATATAAACAACCCCAAAAGGGTTTCTTGCCGTTTGTCGGTGCGGTGTTGGTCGATGGTCTACACTTCACAAATAAAATTCACTGCTCCTGCAGTCACATAGAAATTTGATTCGATGCAGAAAGTAAATTTGTTGATTTCGAGTGCCGGGCAAAGGAGTTCTTCTGCAGACGATAACATCAAAAGTATACAAACTGCAACGTTTGTCAGGACTATTTGCCAGGGTAAAATAATTTCGATATTTGTGATTATTCAGCGCTTTGACACTGAACAGAACTAGAAGCTGGAGATAGTGCAACTTTGCTTTTGTCTTGGCCAAAAAGTCATCGGTGTGCATTTTTGGTGTGTCAAAGAAACTCAAAGAGTTTATTTCACCTAAATATTAACAAAGAGCTGAGAACTAGTCATCCATATTGGGGGGGATGGTATATGACTTAATTGGTATGACAGAGCGAGCACTACCGCAGGGGCTATGTGGCTATGTCATTATTTGACAATAAACTTTGTGGGCTGCCTTGTTCTACTAGGTAGTCTTTTAGCGGACGGTTTCAATGAGTAGAGAAAATAAATCGTCATAGAAGCAGAATAGAGCTGCGAGCGTCGTGAACCGAGTGCTTGTGACTATTTTGATAACTTGTATAATTTGCTTTTGGAATTGTTCTTTGGCTGTCTGAATTTGACCTCTGGACGACTGAAATTTTGAGCTTAGGTGGGAGGGTAAAGCTGCCATTGAGCTCTTTGTCAAAGCTGTCCTGTTTTTGGAAATAAAAACGTTTAGCGAATTATTTTTTAAGCATGAGTATTCGAGTTATCCAGCTTCCGAAACAATATTTTAAATATTTGTTTTTCAAATACTCCAAATAATACACTTATAATAATCTTTAGTTTCCAGGCAAAATTCTTCAAACTCACAATGACGACAATTTAAATACAAAATTTCATATTGTGATCTACAAAAAAAATTTAACGTTAAAAATTAAATATTAGTAAGGCCCTCTTTCCTTTTTGCAATTCTTTTAATGACGATAGGGAAATCGAAAAAGTGGGTCTCTAAATTTTGTCGCTCTAAACGAGGAAATTTGAAGTTATACACTTATACAGTCGTGAACTTGCTTCTTTTGTAAAGCCCCATTAGCAATTTAAAAAAAAATTAGCAATATGTACTTCCAATAACGATTTTAAACATTTTTTTTTGAAAAACGGCTTTTACTATTCCAATCAAAACTGTGCGTGAGTTAACATAGCAGAATACCCTGTTTTTGACTGAAAAATCTAAATTAAGAGTACTTTTGAAAATTATACGTTACGTACGAGGACGATGTCGCTTTTTTACAAACGTAAAAAAGTCCCTGCAAAAATCAACTTGTGACGCTGTATTCGTCATATTTAATCCAAACCGGCAGACAAGTTGTGAGTTCTGTCAAGAGCAAACAATTTCTCAAAAACGTATATAAAAAATATTTGAGCTACACAGAATGATTACTCTAAATGTATGCGGTTACCCTTGCTTAGAGGAACTGTGATCCGCATTTTATCGGTTCTATTTTGTGGTGCTGCCATTCAGCAAAGTCCAAAGTGTAACCTTATCTGCTGTTTGTAGCCAAAGGTACGAGTAGTAACGGAATCCAAATTAATCTGAAATAATAGAGGATTAGCTGGGCAATTTGCAATATCCATCTGATCCAATTTCCCCCTTACAACCTTAATGGACCGGAACCATACATGGTCTCCCAGTCGCAATCCAAACACTCGTACGTGCCCACCCTAAGCCGTAGTGACAGTCGCCATCACACAACATTATTACGTATGAGACCCAACCTATAACCATCACCATTAGGACGGTATACCTACACCCCATCGCTTATGTGTGGCCCGTTGTGTCGTCCTGTCGTATAATAGAATTGTCGAAATTGATCAATATCATTTGCAGTAATAAAATTGTTGAATTTATCGTCGAAATTTATGGCGATTCGATGGAAAATTTATAAGAACCAAACGAGCACAAGCCCCTCGAATACAATGTGTGGAGTGCGGGACAATCGTGTTCTTCTTATGTTTACATTTTTAGTATTTATGGCCTCATAACCCGAGTGGCGAGGCATGCTTTTCTTTGCTCTGCTGCTCGCATTCCATAATCATAACCGATGGACGACCGGAGAACATACCCCATGGAGGACCTCAAACAGCTGAATGTGCCCAAAGAGATCTCCTCTAAATGAAGGGCGCAACATTATGTTCCATGGGACTCAATACATTTGACGAGGGTGAAACACTTTGATGATGGCCCCTGGTTTAGGAGCGTGTGTAGACAGCCCTTGGTGTATGAGTGCGTTTTAAGGATTCTAATAACTTTTACTCGTGACATTTCGGTTATTTTCAACATGCACATGCACTCGCTCATCCTTTCGCTTGTGCTGCAGTTGGTATGGCTAAATGTTCGCTACATACCCCCCCTACTAGAACAGGGAGCACTTCAACGGTTTGTGAATTTAAGAACTCCAAAGTGGTACTCAAAGGAAAAACTTTACTCTCCTTCGCCAGTGATGACGACGATGAGTAGTGCCGCACCCATACATAAACAGAGCAGAGGCATTGCAAACTTTGTGTTGCATGCTCTCTCACTCTCTGCGTCTGGCTCTGGCCGCGTAGAAGAGCTCTAAAATAAATGAGAAATTCAAACTTTTGAATTTAAATAATTTTAAGTGGTAAGTATTTGGTGCTGACGCTCCCAAAAATGCGTCAGCAGCGGGAAGGGGGGGGGCATACAGACATAAGGCCCTCTCTCTGGGCACTCTAAGGACTATGATGGTGATTGCTTAGTTAAGATGAAAAAAATAAGAAATAAAGGGGTGGAAATATTTCACTTGGGCTTTATCTTATGCCAGCCAGATATCAACGAAGTCTAGTTACTAAGGAGAGGGTCGAAAGATTGCCAGTGCCACCCACTTCCTACAATTCCATTAAAATTGTTGTAATCATTTTTAATAAGTTTACTGGACGTCGAAGCCACAGGACTTTGGTTACAGCTGGGTGCAGAGTGATGTCCAAATGTCGTAGGTCAAACGTATGCAGAACCATGTAATTGGTGGGAGGAACTTTGATGTTTTGTTGGGCTCATGTTTTGACTGAGTATGACTTCGAAGGTCGTCATCTGAAATGATCAAGCAAATTGCTTGTTCCAATGGAATTTGTGTGGGTGAACAATTGAATTGAAGTGAAGATATCTGAACTCAAAACTTTTTGCTTCAGATGACTTTTTAGAATTCGTACTGAAGATGGGGTTTGGAAAATACAAGCAGTCACCATAATCTAAGTTTTTTAAGCGAGTATAACTCTTCAAACTTAATTGTCAGTTCAATATAGAACTTTCAGGTCGACGTGGCGAGTCAGAAGCTAAACAAAATTGGAATGGAAGTTCTTATTGGCTCCGCTTCTTCGGAAGTAGTCGAAGGTGTTTTATTGTTCAGCAAATAAGTCAGACCGTGTTTTGCTGGCGATGTCCTTAGATCTGTTAAAGATATCATTTAATTCTTATTAAGTTTTACTTTTGGTGGCTCTTACAGTCCGGGTGGACAACGGCCTCAACCAACAAGCCCCTCCGCACCGGCAGCACTCATGAGTCACGATAACCTACAGTCCTCTTTTGCGATATAATGGAGCATTTTTAGTAACAACTCAAGTTAGCGGTTGTAAGCATGGAGGTTAGCCGTATAAGCCTATTGTATAAGTCATTCGGAAGATACCTTCATAACCGCACTAAATGGGGAAAAGCGATGCATCTTATTGGCATAAGCCTGCGACTACAGGAAACCCCACAAGAAAAAGTCTAGCGAGGTAAAATCGCATAATCTTGGTGACCAATTCATGTCCTCTCTGTGCGATATAACCATACCCTCAAACCGTTCATGCAGAATTTCCTTCGTCCCGTTTGCTGTATAGCACATATAGCCCCGCCCTCCTGGAACCACATGTCATCTACCTCTATATCATTCAATTTGGGCCAAAAGAAATCGGTTCGTTCTGAAACGCTTGCCGTTTGGCTCGTGATGGCTATTTTCATAAAAGTACGGACCAATCCGCACATAAAGTTGTAACTTTTTGTAGATGCATTGCATCCTGATGAATCTCGTGTCGATTGGCGATGTCCCACATACTACAATTTTGCTCGTTAACAAAGCCACTCATCCAGAAATGCGCCTCGTCGTTCGAGATGATTTGCGGCGAAAACTGGGGTCCTCTTCCTAACGCTCCGAAGCTTGGTCAGCGAACAAACTGCATTGTCTATGATTATTAACTTTGAGCTGCTGTGTCAGTAGCATCTTTTACGGGTGTAGGCCCAAGTTCCGACACAAAATTTTCCAAATTAAAGTCGTCTGCGAAAACTTCACTTCTTGAACACAGCGAAAAATTGACCGCCTCGGGTTCTCCTCGGACCGCGACAATGTTCTCGACTGATCTAGCGTTTGAGATGCTGACTGATTATTTACTGATAATGTGTCTCGAATTATGGCCACCAAACGTTGGAGAGTCGACTTTGAAGGGCCACCGCGTCAGCCGCAAAACTGGAAACATTTGCACTCACTCTGATAAAAAAGTTTCAACATTTCGACGTGATGCTCAATCGTGTAACTCGTCATGGTAATTGACACCATTGACTGAATAATAAACACGAGATAAGACAGACATCAACAAAACAATATGGCCGCCACAGAGTACCAACTAAAAAACCCGTACTCTGTCTAAAAATAACCAAAGTACTTTAAAGACACAAATCAACAAAAAAAAAATAAAAATATCCTCAAATTAGAATTCTATTTATTTCTTTCAAATCGTGTCACAATGTTGACTGCAGTTAGTGCAGTCATCGAGTGCGTTGATTATACAAGGCAATCAATTGTGACGGCGAAGTTTTTCATTAAGAAAAAAATGAGAGCCAAACAAAATCGAATGACTTCTTTTGGCCCACCCTGATATATTTCTGTTTTTATTTATTTTACGCTACAAAAATAAATGGCGCTTTTACAAAAGTTTTCAGTACCAATGGGATAAGCCAAAAAATTCAATTCTCAGACTAAACACTGCTAGTGATCCATTTGAAACCGCTTCACGCTCTATTGCGATCGTGGCAAACCGAAAGAAATTTGATTTCCGAAAGGCCAGTTCGCCTCCACCATTTTCTTTGTTTTCTCACTAATCCTTTTCGAATAGCACACCGATTGGATAAAGAAAAAATCCACACTTATACCAACAATCATCAACCCACTTATTTATTTGAAAATTTTAAGCCTACTCTTGAAAGTTTCAAAAGACAATTTAAAATCTATTGCCTCGCAAAAAGGGAAAGAAGAAAATCCCCAATTGAAATCGAATTGGTCTAGGGACTTCATTCACTTCACATTCAATTGCAGGCAGGACTCAACGTTGACGATGATTACGTTCGACAGCTCTTCATTTCAATTGAGCCTACGGTTCATTAAATCAATTATAGTGCACCCAGTATTGATACTGTCAGCAGGCAGAGGCACACTTCCAGTTGCATATGCATCATTTTTGCGCCGATGCACACTGCTGATGGAGTATGATGAAAATTAAACACAAATTGAAGCCCCCTCTGGATGAAATGCTGCTAACCGAATCAATCATCGATGGTTTGTCAAATGCAGCGACATGGAGGGGGGTGTGTGCGCAGCCATATAAGAGGATTTAATCGTTTTAACAAATTTCGAAAGTATTTGAATGTGTTTTTGGGAGCTGATTATCGTTCCCGTTGTCTGATGCAAATATCATATAGGAAATATGTCACTTCTATGTTACTATAATGATTTTAATAGGCAATTGGGTGCCGTATGTCCGTACTTATATGACCGTGTGACCATATGACCGTTGATTATTTATACATGGAACCTTAATTCAGATTTGATTGAAGTTGGTAATTGCTTCAGATATATTTATGTATATCCTACTACTCTTTTGAAAATCTAACACAATGGCTGACAAATTGTTGTATCCGCCCTTCTAGACCTTCGGGACAATTTATTTATCCAACGCATCACCTGCTCTGAAAGGTCAAATACAAAGTTAGCACATCCTTCAAAATCTATTCGAACGATGGGTGCTTTGAACAAATTCTCTTTCGCTTAAGCACACAATTCATCATTCAATCGATAGCCGTAACACGTGCATATACCTTAAGCGGTCAATGTAAACTCTTTAGTTTTTGTTTTTGCTTTTACTATGCCAAAGTCAGCATACATTCTGTCTAATAGAATTCTTTGCATAATTAACAACTCAGCTTTACCCTAAAATACTGCCATGCACAGCAGTAAGTTCGATGTTGAACAACACAAATTTCCATCAAGTTTCCAGTTTCCGCAATGCTTCGGGCAACAGTAACTGATGGCTCGCATAAACTAAAGCCGTTCTACTTAAAATTCAGTTTTGCTGCGACGACATCGACGTCCATGTCCATATACCTAGTGGTCCGCAACCGCCCAGAGGGCAGGTTTGTATGGTAGCTTTTCCTATACCATTTGTACACCATCTCTGGCACCTCAAAAAAGACCACAAACAATCGCACGCACGGTCAAAATACTTACGGCACCTTCTTGACCCGAAATTAATATTCACCCAGTCCTTGGACGGCGGACTGGGACTACGGCTCTTACCAACTATACAACTGCCCTACACGTATCTACGTCAAATATAATTACTCATCCGAATAAGCGGCAGCCACATGTGTGTATCTGCTCATCTAGTCTGCCGTCTGCCGACTGTGCTGCTGCTGCAAACCAAGTGACCGTGTGTAAATTATTAATGGCAGACATTCCATTCAATGACCGCATGGTTTACAAGGAGCACAACTGCTTGCCCCCGGGGACTGTTTCGTTCACTCCCAGCTGAATTATATGCAAATACGTAGCCTGGGCACATTTCGGTATTTCGGGAAACGAAGCAGCAGGATGCACTCGACAACACAAGACGCAGCGCCAACAACCGTTCTCCGTAGGGCTATAATAAGGGTAATAATCATTATAAGTCCGCAGCATGTTCACTTCGTTTCAACGATGTTGACGTTTCGCATTGCTATTTGCTTTCTTGCTTCTTATTGACCTTATGCCTTTGCTTTATCCTTTCTCCTTTCCCTAGGTCTGGCGATTTGTACCTTCTAAGTTATTCTTGTGACGTGTGCTCTCCATCTCTTCGAATGAGTGTGTAGGTTAACAAATTACTGCAATATTGTTGAAATGCTCATTTCTGCAATGGAACAGGTTCGGTACTTTTGTCAGACAGTATATCCATGGAGGGGTGGTTTACTTCGCACACAGCAAGATTTACTATGACGTCAAAATGCCATTCTGACACTCGTTAGTTTTGGTTTGTCCGGCTTGTTGTTCACTTGGGGGTCTGCCGTTAACCAATAAATGTGGCTACCGGTGGTATGCCTTAATAGCCAGTATAGTTTCTTGGGTACAATTGTGAGTCAAGACAAATAAGGCGACATTAATCTGCGTGGCCGGGTGGAGAAGGAGATGTGCGGATATGGTTCTTGTATTAGCGATATAGATGTGCCTGCCATAAATCTCCATTCAGCGCAGCAATAAGTGATATTTGGTGTTTTTTTTTTGTTGTCGTTCTTCATTGTGAACAGGGGAATATCCCACGGGCGCAAAAACACGATTCATTCTACAATTGATTAGTTTGTCAGAAATATTATTTTTTGGCCGTGGACAAAAAGGGACAGGGAGGTAAGAATTTTGTTGCTGTATACTATTACTATATGCGTTCATTTTAAATGTGGGTACAAATGCCAACAACTGGAAATTTGGAGCAGTTTTAAGCGATTCTCATAGGGAGGTAAATTGTGATTGTCAACCCAATCAAGCCCACGTAAGGCGAAACGAATGAATCTACGCTGGACAGCTTCGATTCTCAGAATATGTACCTGAAGGTAAGGTGACCACACCTGGCTGGCATATTTAAGAAGTCATCTTACAAACATCGTATAAAGGGATTTAGTGAAATAGGGGTTAGAGAATTTCTTTGGCCAACGTTTAACAAAGCCTAGTGCAGAGTCAAAGTCATGTTGAGCATCGCAGATAAGCCCAGATCACGAATAGATGAAACAGTGAAAGCAGACTCGTTGTTAATGAAATAAGATCTTTGAGGCAGGAAGTGACGTTTGCGAGAGAATGTAATATGGTACACCACAGGACACCAAAAATGTCCTAGAAACAGAAAAACTAAAAAGGACGCTATACCTGCGATCTTCTAAATAAGACTTAATCTATGAAGTAAACCGCGGTGGAAAACCGATCGCTTTAAGTTTGAAGAGTATGATTTTTTGAGAGATTTTGTCGAACGCTTTGCCGAATTTTTCAAAACATACAATGTGTTAGAGACGAAATCCGAAGGTTCGTGGTTGTAGATCTGGAAGAACATTGCATAGTAAGCGATGCTCTCAAAGTGTTTGGTATGCAAGAGTTTAGCAATAGGTCTATACTTAGATATATCACTCTTACACCCCTTTTTGTGAATGGAAAGGATGAATGAGTCCTTCCAAAATTTAGGGAAAATTCCCTGTCTAACTGAGAGCTTTAAAAGTGTTATTTATTTAACACATTTCATTAAAACAATGGCTGGAAGTCCATCAGGACCGGACACCGGACACTAGGACACCGACATATTTACAAAAAAAAACCTTCCATTGGTCGTTTGAAATGACTGGGATATGGACATTACATATTCGGGACCTAAGTGGGATATAGCAGAGTTCGCTCTGCTCTGCCTGTCCAAAAATCTAAGGAACCCTGGCTCATTGTCAGAAAATATCAGCTACTTGCAAGATATGGGCACCAAACACTGTCTCATTAAATTTCTGACATACTTTGCCTTGAAGGTTGGTTAATGGGCTTATATTGTTTGTTAAAAGTGTTCTACAAAATTTGGGCAGTAAAAGACCACGGGGGCGTGACAACTCCCATATATCCACTTAACTTAAAACACTGTCTCTTGATATTTCTTTTTGCATCACAAATTCGCCGGCCCAGTTCTCAGGAGACTGTGCAGATATCTTCCCACAAAGTTTTGAAAAGAAGCCTCCTGCCGAATTTCTTCGAATTTAAACAACTGCCTTTATATTAATGCATTTTAACAAATACAGTGATAGTCAATTAAAAAAAAATCGCCCAATTGAAGCATGAATATGTCAACAGATGGCAGTACTATAAATCACGGGAAACATTTTGTAATCTTCTTAAATTTTATCAAATTTCTAAAATTCAAATCATTTGCTTTCCGCTCAAAGTAATCCTCTAATGAATTAAAGAGTTTAATCCCCATCGAGATAGTAATTGCTAGGAAGACGTCCAATTAGTCCGCTCTACTTGCCATCGAGATGCATCACTATAATTGATTCCAGACGCTAAGGATAAAATCAGAATATTCACCCATGTGGTCCTCTCAGAGAGGGGATTCATATGAAGAAAACTGAAGACTAAACTACATATACCGATGTATGTGCAAATTTACTTTTCGTCAAACGCCATCCCACCAAAAACAATGAGCGAAACCCGTTCTTTACTACAAACGGTGGCGTATACGTAACTTTTCTGTCACGAGGGGCACAGATTAAAAGATATATTCACTTATCTTTCAGAAAACAACTCTAATACGTAACACAAACACCAACTACACGTATGCAGTTAACATAGAATTTATAACTTACTTAAATGTTATACGTGCGGTTCCTGCCAGAAGCGGCATACCGTGCATTATCCTTATACCTTGAATAGCAGTTGCGGTATCAGCCAAAATAACTCATCCTTCCAGTGCAGCGCGCGCGAAAAAAAAACCCTCCCCCACACACACAGCACACATAAAATGAAATAAAATAACACAGGGAAAGGGAATCCTGCTTTGTCCTGTTTCGGATTTTTTTTTTTGTCTGTTTCTGGGAAGCACTGCATTCTTGTTTATTTCGTTTTGGCGTAGATTGAAAAACTTTACAAAGACGAAAGGGGGACGAGCATAAAACTCGCTCTCTATTTTATCTTATTACATTTTTTCGGGTGATAAGGAATAAAACAAAATTTTCTGTAAAATGGCGTGCTTCGGATGGGTTATTGGATGGTTACTTGTTTTTTTTCTTTGCCTGTTAGTACTTTCTTTTTCTGCGACTGGTGGATGGGGTGGGCAAATGTGCAACACTGTGTCACGTTTAACAATTCTTTACTGCGGCACGTTGCAATTGTAAAATGCGCTGTTGGCAGATATGTATGCATGGATGTGTGTGGATATAGTCCTGTACGACCGGTATTGGATAAAAGGATACGAGAAGACTTGTGTGCGTGTGTCTCTTTATGTAGTGTAAAAATATTCTTTGGCATTAAAACATTTTTTTCTTTTCCTTTTTGTGTGTGTGCACTGTTTTTTTTTCTTTTTATCTGATTCATATATTCATTCCGTTATACTGGTGGCATTTAGAGGGTACGGCATACTCTATACTGGGGAGCCACATATCGCGTGCCCTCATCTGGGCGCAATATGATTTTTATAGATTCTCCCATGGTCATGCTGTGTGCTGTGTGCTATGCGCTTACATGACCCGTGCTCCGTGCAGCTGCAGTGGTCGGCTCGCCGGGTATGAAAGGATTCATTTACCAAGAGTCGCAAGTTTTCGGACGGGCCACAGGCGCATAGATATAAAGTGGAAAAGTTGAATTGTACATAAATGAAAATTTACTACAGTTCTTCGTGTCATTTTTGGGTTTTATTTTTATTTGCTTTCTCATTTATCGGGATTTTGGCAAACGAAAAGGATATGAAAGAATGCATACTTTGAGAGAGGGATTTTCACTTTTATCTGGCCAAATGCTTTGTGATAGACTGCTTGGCCAAATATGATGGTGATTAAGCGTCCGCAGTAATGGTATTGTGCGGCTTAGGTGGGTCTTCGTAGGACAGTGAATCAACACGATCTGAGTATGGCAGTCCGGCAGAAAGGCTATCCACTCTTATGGCCATATACCCACTTCCATTGAAGCTGACTCGGATGCTTCCAGTGAATATGATTATTAGTTCGATGAGAGGTCTTAAGATGTGAGCAAAGGAAGCCGAACCGAGGAACCGAAGCCGATCAAGACCGATACACAGTTCACTTACTTGTAAGAAGCAAGAACAAGTTTTTTTGAAATTTCCTGGCTTAGTTACTTTGGGGTACTGGGGTACTGCTAAGCGACGGGTCCCCCTAGACCAAAAGGATAAATAAGCAAAGGAGCGTTTGGCTGAAACAATACCTGGACTGATCGGTGCCATTCATGCTATGCAGTTACATAGGTAACATGAGCCGCCAAGATTGTCAAGAAAGAAAGATTTTCAATGGAGCATTATAATTTGAGATAGTGCAGTTGCAAGTATTGAGTAAAATGGCCTTACTCCTCTTTATTCTGACAGCTCCCACAGAAACTATTATTGGTTTAACCTTCTGACTTGTTAGCCTTAAACCTTTCGACAAAGCGTGGATGCTTTCGTCCCATCTATGGGCTGATCTGCTTGTTGCATCCAGCGTAAGTCTTTTCCAAAGATGTCCACAGTGGTAAGAGACGTTGTACCGGATTCAACGCTGCATTGAGTCACTATTTCCTTGTCGATAAGTACCCAATAGACAGCTTTAAAAACTCAATAGAGGGAAACCGCACCCAGTTTGTCACTTACCACATCTGCAAAGAATAAAGCGAAAACGCACAGCACTTATCTTCATCGTAAAAGCTTTGAAAGCGCATTCCACTACACACAACTAATGACATCAAATATTTTACTGAACTCTCCCCATTGTTCTTGTGCATAACTTACGCTCGAACAAAAAGTGCCATTGAACGAATCGTAGGACATACCTGTCGTGCCTCGTAACCAACTGCCATGCATATTCCATCATTTAGTTACTGCAAATGGGTGGAAGAATAGCCCCCGCTCAGTAGAACGTGTCAAAGCATAACACAAACAGCACTTCGTCCATAACTAGGAGCAACAATAACAATAACGATAACATCAACTTCCAAGTTATTAAGTGCATGAGCAAAACATGAACATGAAGAGGAAAACTTTTTTTCCGGGCATTAAATGTTTCTTTCATGTTCGTCTGGAGTTTTTGTTTCATTGGTCTTTGGCGCTTGTGAAGCCAAGACGTCCTCGCACTAGCGCACAGCCATACACAATACTATACTTGGATTTGAATAAGTTATGTGCATGTATACGCATAATGTCTGGGTGTGTATTGAATGTACCCGTGTTCGTATACGTTGGAAGAAATTTATGCAAAACTTGCTGAGAAATAGTACAATGCGTCGCCGTTACTAGTTTAGGGGCTTCGTTTTGTTTCGTAGCACTTTGGAATGATTTAAATGTTGCAATGGGAATAAATTGTGCGATTTTAAATTTTGCAGTAAGAGGGTGGTCTTTTAGTATAGAGGCAATTTCCTCGCAGTGAATCCGTGAAAGTTTTTTTTTCCATTATGCAAAATCAACATTTTTTACTGAACTGTGCGACTGTGATTTTCTAAAAGAAAGCTGAGATTACTTTGAATACTTTAAATACCCAATCGATCGGAACGATACTAATATCTCGCATTGGACCCTTTCAAGCAAAGCAACTGAAACGAAACTAATACCTCGCTATAGTTGGGAACATAGAGCTGCGACATATAGGAGTACAGAAGTCATCGTCCCAAAGGTAACTGTTGGCTCAATCCTGGGGCTACGGGTGGCCTGATGTGAACTGTAAAGATGTTGAGGAACAGTCGATATTGACTTGAATGCCCTTCTTTTGAGGTTGCCTGCCCCCTGTTTGTACAAGACATAGCACAAAATAAATAAAATAAATATACTAGAAATAAAGAGGAAAATGGTTATTTGAGCTTAAGAGTAAGTCCTTGACACACAGATTTGGATGCCTTCTAAACATCAAGGAAAAGCATACGGCTGTTTCGTAACTCAGTGGGTGTCGAAAATCTTCTTAACACCTTGTTGAAATTTTACTAGCGGGTGCCTGTGTTTTTCACGGAACTAGAAAAAAAAGAACGGCTTTCATAAAGCAGAGTTGGCTGCAGACACTTTTCACTCTTGACAGGAGAATTTCTACGATTATTTTGTTCACAAACAAATGAGCGATATCGGCATGTATACTGTGATGGAATGGCTGTTATTTTTTAAAAGGAGTAATATGCACAAAATATTTATCTTACAGCTTTCCCCGTTGTGCAGGAAGTCGATAAAACGATAGTTATATACTCATGGTTTCCCTCAGTTATTAGGGTGAAGTGTTGCACTTCTCTCTGAGATAGGTTTTTTTTTAGCATATATCTGTTTTTTTTTTCGAATGCAATATTGAAGGTGCCCTCGGACCTACAGAAGCTTTAAGTTACTGTATCGAAATCGAAAATACATAAATCAGGAGACCCACCCGTCCTTATACATTTAGGCACTTTGAACTTATAAGCGTTCATATGACACATTTCCGATAAATAGGTTATGGACATTCCTACTTGTTTTAATTAAATCCTCCATGCAGTCCACACTGAGGAGATAAACGATCTAAGCGTGACTACTAGTATCGCGAAGTCCAACAATAAATCTTATCGATGGAATGTTGCTGCAACGAACATAATACTCGTATATTACGTTATCGAGAAAGTTATCCTTATCGCTGTCCGTGTCAATTCGATTTGATTATAATTTATGCTTTCGCAATTTATTTAAGGACGACATTTTTATGCTATATCCTGTGTGCAGGAAAAAGAAAAACCTACGCCTATGTAAATGCAGTTAAATATTGGTCCTTCCATCCCGAAAGTAGGCTCATTTACTTCGAAATTGTTTTTGAAATCATGCACCAACTATACGCGTGCTACCAAACGCATTGTGAAGGACTCCTCAATTCCAATATACACATTTTTTTTTTTATTTCAACGCGACGCCTTTGTATTTCCCAGCTTACAAGCATCCATTACTTAGTTTATTGTACAGTCTTGCCGTGCCCACCACGCACTGCCCGGATTGGAAAATAATCTCGCTTTTTCCCATGTTCCTGTCGTTACCTCAATTATTGTAAACCCAATTAGGGATAAATTTCAAAGCAGACCAGAGGGACGCACAAATCGAACTCCGCAGCATTGATAGAAAATTAACATCCCAAAGGAAGTGGGCACTTTATCTAAATATGGATCACCGCCCAAGAAAAATAAAAAGAAGAGGGAAAAAAAGGGATAACCCAAATTGAATTTTCCTTGGTTCAATCAACAGTGAGAGTGACGCGTAAGCTTTACCGTTATACCAGCGACATCCCTGGGGACGAGCAAAATACACCGAACTCAAGAAAATAAATACGGAGGAGGACTATTCACCGGGCTAAAGTGTTGTCGGTTGTGCTACGGTGGGGCGGCGCGGTTGTAACTCTTTTTCCCAATTCACTTCTTCCACTTTGTGAGAGTCATTAAAATACATTTGTCACATTAGCCGTGCCAAAGGCGCTTAGAAGCACAAACGATGGAAAAGAAACATTTTTTGTTATCTACACACGTAGCAAGGGGTTGGCACTTGCCGCGGTGGAGATGGAAGTTGTTTGAAAAATCATAACGTGTGAACTTTTATCTGCGGAGCTCTTTGTTTATGTGCTGAAACTAAATCGGAATTTTAATATTTTATCCACAGTTTAAAGTGTGCCGCGTATATTTTTTCTTTGCGACTCACTTCTGCTCACAAGGCTACAGTGGATGTTTTAAAGTGGTTTTGCAAAAGGGAATTTTTGTCGCTAAGGTGGGAGTACATTTCACTTAAGTTATTAGATGGTGCTTATCTTTATTGTACAAGATGGACCACAATCACGTAGAACTTTTGTCAAATAGTTCCAGTACAAAATGCATGGAAAATCAATTTTTACGGATTTTCCAATTCCCCTTTCAAATTTACCGATTTTCTCACCGTATTAAATTGTTTCGTTGGAACAAACACAACAAATAAAAGGTAGCTGAAATCGGAAGATCCGTTCTGGAGTTATGGGCGGTCATACGGATACAACTTTCTTTTTTCCACATAGAAGAGGTATTTCTTTAAGAGGCTACGATCTTTGGTCACCCGTTCCAGCAGCCTTAAGCTTAAGTTTGGTTATAACCATCCTCACTTCATGCTAGTATGGGCAGACCGTCCTCGTTGACAGATTTACGCATGCACTTGCCTACAACCACCATGTCCCTAAACAACATTTATTTATGTGTCAAAAAGTCGATTTTAAAAATAACGGTAAGTTTTAAAAATAGCGCCATTCGAAACGTGATGTCTGACAGAACAATACTGACAAATAACGTTTAGACATTTGTCATCAGACATGGCGATTTGACAGATTGACACATGCACTTGCATGCAAGGGTTCAATGGTTCAAAGGTTCAAGGGTTCAAAGGTTTAAAAGTTTAAAGGTTCAGAAGTTAAAAATTCAAAGGTTCAAAGGTATAAAGTTTCAAAGGTTCAAAATTTCAAAGGTTCAAAAGTTTAAAGGTTCATAGGATCAAAAGTTCAAAGGTTGGAAGGTTAAAAGGTTCAAAGTTTCAAAAGAGCTAAGGTTCAAAAGTTGAGACTTAATGTTGTGATGAAATGTTTGCCAATGGAATCAATCAAAGATCTTTTCACAGCTCTCTGAGCCGCCTTTGGGCTGCGTACGCCTCTGGTGCTGTAGTTCGGTTTCATTACTTCAATTGAGGCACGTTTTGCAAATAGTGGACTCTTTAACTGTTTGCAATGCTTGTTTAGCAGAAAATTATACGCAGAACTCAAATTAAACCAAACAAAGTTTACAGATATCTTTCTACCAAGACAGCTTCCTTTCAACATTTACTGATGGGCGCCACTACAACTACATTAATTGTATACGCCACTTGCCCAGTGATTTGGGAAGATTTCTCGCTTTTGCAGATGTCACGAAAGCCGGTGACCTATTAACCACCGTTTTGAGCAACTTAAGTTCAATTTTCAACTCAACTACACCGTTCAATTGATACGAGCTAAAATTCGTTTCCCCTTGTACCACTGCGTCGAAGAAACTCGCCTCATTTCAGGTTTTACAAGGAGAGACAATTTTGAATTTCATTGCTTTTAAATCAATTCATTCACCTGCAGGCGAATCGAAAGAACATTCCCATTTCAAATTGTGAATTATCTTAGGACAGAATTTCGCTTTGATAGCGAAAACAGCCCTGGGGGACGACCTCCTTTCGATTCGACACAAGAAAAGGCACGAAGCGCTTAAATTAAATTCTGCTCCAGTATACATCCTTAGATCGAAATCGAATGAATATCTTTAACGATTTTCGATTACTCCATCTGTCTGTGCGGCGTGGCACTACAAAGAGATTATACACATAAACGCTGGCATCATCATTGTTGCACACTATATTTAAATTGACAGCTTGTTGCTAAGAGTTTGTTCGACAACGACTTGGACCGAACTTCATCATCATCACCGGCTGGCGGTTTGGATTCGCACACGCCCCCAACACCCTCTGGGTACACTACTCAGAGGGTACAGAGTGGCAATTGTTATAACTATTCCAATTTCATTTATATGCTAATAAGACACCTGTTATTATTCTGTTTACCAAAACTCGGACCTGGCTGCAATGTAGCCCCCTATGCACCAAAGCAGCCGCACTTGGGTGGGTGTCGTCGACAAGTATATATGCAGATAGTCGGTTTCGACTATGCACTATCACCGAGAGCACTTAAGGCCACGTTTGCCACCATTCACAACCTATTTGGAGGATGACCCGGTACAAGGGATGGCTGCTGCAGTCCCACACGTGGACTTGTTGCCTGCCAAAGGATATTGTGTTATGTTGGCGCGCATAATAATTGTAATGGCCGAAAGTTAACTACTCTGACGTCGTCGGCGTCGTTGGTCCTGCAGACCAGGAGAGTGCATCAAGGATTTGCTTATGCAGACGCGTTTTAATGTTTGCTTTCTGTTCGTTCGGCTGAATTGGTGGAAAATTTAGTTTCCAACGACGACTGAGTGGTGCTACCTGCGATTCAGAGGATGAAAAAGTTGGCAGAAACGGATGCGAACTCGTTTGGGTGTGTCTGACTATATGTGTCGCGGTGAAATCGTAAAACTTTATTGCTTATTCAGAGGATATTTGATGGAGTTCACCAAACGAATTATATGCAAGATTGCGCGGTGTGTTTTTCAAATTCATTGGATAAAGCTTCGGGGGTGGCATACTTCAGAAATGGAATTTCTTTTCTAAGATGTAGGGGGAACTGTAAGAGATTAATGCTGAGCACGGAGAATTGGCTTTTTGTAACTTGGTTTTGTTATATATATGTGAAGGAGATATGGGGTACGGGACCGGCATCTGAAATTCTGAGTCACTAATTTACTCGCAAAAAATATGAGCCACTTCCTTTGTGGGCGAAGATGTTTTCAGTGTTTATTGAATTTGATCCGTTAAACTGGAATAAGTGTACACTTGCTTAAAATATTTATGGAAAAATGAACAATGTAGATTGGTTGAGGGATAATAAAAAAGATTCGGAAAAAATTTTCTTCAGTAACAATTAATGGTGTTCGTTATCTTGTCATAATAACCCAGTTCTTAGCGTCTAAATTACAAGATTTGGATGTGACCATTATTTGGTTTCAACAAAACTGTGCGCTATGCCATACCACAAGAGGAAGAATTCAATTACTGCATGATTTATTACCTAATCGTGCAATCGGCCATTTTTGCGATCAGAATTGGCCATCCAGATCTTGCGATTGATCGCCATTAGACTTTTTTCTTTGGAGTTTTTTGAATCCGACAACCGCCAACGCCTTGATAGATGAAATTGGGAGGTGTATTAAAGAAATTCAGACACATTTAAGAGTGCGTACTTGCCAGCAAAGCCGTGGCGGCCATTTTTCCGATGTGCTATTCCATACATAACCCCGATCTGTATACTCTATTAATCATTAGACAAATTTAAGCTTTCTAATTAAAGCCCTGCATTTTCTATCAAAATTGAATTTTTCGTGAATTATGGGACACCCTTTATAACTTCAAATGTCCCCAGAGCGGTTAAATTTTTAATGACTCTGCCGCATAGATCCGGCTGAATTTAGACGACGGCATTGGGTCGGTTGGCTTAAAGGGCATTGTTCGATTGTGGCTTAATGGCATAGACTAGCGACTTTAGGAAACCCTAGAAGAAAGAAGGATCTTGGTGGCAACTTCACTTTTCCTCTGCTAGAGATAACCATAATCCCAACTCATTCAAAAATTCGCTTCGACGGAAAAGATTATTTCTCGGCCATAATTGAGGTCCTTTTCCAAATATTCCCAAACCTAATTAGCAAACAAACGGGAAGAGAACCTTGCACTTCCCCGTCAATTATGAAACCGCCTATACGATTTGTTACGAAAGCTCCAAATAAATGTTTGGCATAGCCGCACCGCATTCCTTTAACTCCACTCCATCGATTTTCTTCTCTTCCGCTAAGATTAAGATAGTTCAACATGAGAATGAGAAGCAGTTACAAAGTACTGGCAGCCCATTTTAAGAATTTAATTCGAAAACATAATTATTCCAAAAGTAGGTGTTTATGGTTTTATCTGAGATCCAAACCAATTACCATGTCGCTTTAACTAGCTGATTTCTTTAACATGGGCAAGTGAGGACAAGCAATGTTTACAGATGACCATGGGATCACTAATTGGACGCACGCCCACTTCCTCAACAAAGGTAATAATCAGAATTGGTAAATACTACAAAATGTCATTCATTCGTTTTTGAAAAACAGAATTTCGAGCATTTCCGAACATGTCCAAAATGCAGCTAGCCTTCGTCGACATTAAGTATGCATGTAACCAATTTGAGATATGAATACATGCAGGAAAGCCTTGCAGTGTAGGATTTTCTGTTACAGGAATTTCATATTCACACAAGGAGAACTCGTATTGTTGGGAAATACTTTAAGGTCCTTGCAACATGTAATCCCCTGCCTCTATACATATATGCCTGAATATTTCAAGGAAGAATGAAATGACGCAAAAATCCCTTCCATTCAGGGATCCTGTATCCTAATAATGTTTCATACAGAAACTCACAAACATACACAAACATAAAGCCAGCTGAAACAATTGGCCAAATCAGATAGAATATTGCACCCGACATCTTGTCTTCTGCAGAGGAAATGCAGGAGCATAAAATATCTACTTTCGTATATGACACACGACTACCAATTTCTTCATCTTATCGTTCTTCCTTGAATTATCTTCATGTGCTTCGTAGCTCGTAGCTAGTGCTGATGCAGTTATCCTTCCACACACCCAGGCGCAATTACAGGCAAGGGCAGCGGAGGCATGTCGGCGGAGGACACCGACGATGGCTCCCTTATTGAATAAGACTTTTAACCATTTTGTAAATTTACAGAATATTGTTTCATTATGCGAACGTGTAAGATGAGCTCATGATGTTTTCGAGCCGAATATGCAAGGATATACTGAGCAGTGACCAGCCCCCGAACAGGATTTCTGCATGCGATATCGAAAGGCTGAAGGTGCGGGTGGAATGGTGCAACCATTATGGCTTTATTGCAACTCAATTTTAAGGTTGTGTATCTGAAATTGCTTTAGCACTGTACTGTGAAGGGATACAATGGAATTTGAAAGTGTTTTGTCGAACATGGTCATCTCGGACTTGAGGCTGGTATACTGATGGTATTAAGCTCACACAAGTGGTTTCTCGGACGTGTACCACGTAGGTGCCGGTGTGAAGACACACATTTGGCCTAAGGGCAAGGTATTGACTTAGCTCCTTTGTCTATACACTTGATTAATATTAGCATTATTAGTCAAAGTGTTTACGAACGAAATGCGAACAATGGCTCTTTGGCGAATTGTCCATTGAGGTGAGATGGTCCAGGTCAAGCAATGGACAACGATTGGTGTCTTTTGTGTGAGACGAATGTTTTTGAAGTGGGGTCTTATCGGGGCTTTTGAGATTGCATTGTCTCTGACAGCAACAGAAGACTCGAGTTGATTATCTCTGTTATTTGTGAAGCCAAGCAAGAGGTTTTCATCGATCCTTTGTCCAGCAATTGAAGCTGTCCAGTAACTGATGAGAAGATGTTTGTTGAATAGCGGTAGAAGGCACCGAAAGGAGTGTGGAAACGTAGTTGGCCTAGGTTAGGTAGGTAGCTAGGTAAATGAGTGCTCTTGTGGCGATTACCAAAGCTTCACTTAAACTACCAGTGACCTTGGTTAGAGACGCCGTTTGTATTAGTTCCAGTTCAATGCTGCATCAGTATCACTGATCTATCTGTCCGAATCTCTTGAAAAGAGAAGGCTTGCTTTTCGTATTACTAGATATAAATATACAATATCATACATGAAGAAATATATCGTTTAACCCAAATATGGCCACAAATCTTTGCATCCCTTGGCATCGATAGTGTCATTCCGCATTACTTCTTGTCCTACCACTGTTAATGAAGCCTTTATTGGAGTAACGCTTTCCCAAGTCTTTAAAAAAAGAAAGAAATTTGCAGCCCAGTCAGGCTTCGCCCAATATAAGAATTACTTACTTACTTAGCGGGCTTCCGACCCGTGAAGAGTCTCTGCCTGAGTCACTGCAGCCTTCACTCCTCCGCTATCCTGGACACGTTGCTTCCAGTTAACAAGACCAAGCGCTCTGGCATCCGCGATAGCTTGGTCTTTAAAACGGAGGTTCGGTATTTCTGTTCGTCTCGAACCAGGGGGCTGAGATTAGAAGACCCTCTTAAATGAAGCATTATTGTCCATTCAGTCGATGTGGCCGAGCCAATGCAGTCGACGTGTTTTGGCTTTTTGGACTACATCCACATCTTGGTGCAGCTCATAGAGTTCGCGGTTGTATCTTCTCCGTCGAAGATTTTTTCATTCGAAGGAACCCAGTATTAGCTCTCCTTTCCTGCTTATCGTCCAGCACTGGGCGCCATAAAGCAAAACTGGCAGGATAAGGGTTTTGTAGAGCACACATTTTGTCCTTTGACTTAGGAGTTTTGAACCCAATTGTTTTGCTAAATCGAAAAAGCCGTGGTTTCCTAGGGTATCGTCGGATCTTCACTAAGTTGTCATTCGTGGAGTTCATGTTCACTCCGAGGTAGATCAACTCCTTAACTCGATATTGTTGCTATCAATAGTGACGTGTGAAAAATCACAATTTCACATATAACCGTGGTAGAAAGAACACGACTTCTTCAAAGAACACTTTGCTCCTCCACGTTGTAGCTTGTATGGAAGGAAGACTCTTTCTTATAATCCCACTACTTAATATATTCGATATAAGGACTTCGCAAGAGATAGGTGCTTTCGTTGTACCGTCAAAAGTATAAGTAATTCCAAACCAAACTGTGACGCAAACCCCACAAAAGGAACTCGAGCGTTGACCGCTTCGAAATTGATTTGGCATATAACTTACATGCGTGCCAAACCATATACCTACACAAAGTAATTTCCAATACAAGCTCTGTCGGATCTATTACGAAATTAATTATTTATACTCACGTCCTTTTTTTTTTGTTCGCCTCTCCTAACCTCACTCAATCCCCAGTTTAAGGGATGAACACGAAGCTAGTTATGCATGGTCGGTTGGTTACCTTTACCTACCGCTTGGCAAATTGGTTAACCAATGAATTAAATTCACTACCAAACTGGCGGTTTAATTGCTGTGCATTTTCTACATGATAAATTGCCAAACGGTAGTGATGGGTTGTTTCGTTGTTTCCGCCTCCCCCAAACGGTAACTAATGCACCGACAGTACGGCTCCGCCACGTTTGCCTCTTTTGCACTTAACAACAAAATGAATTCTCATGCAGTGAATTTCGACAATTCGGGATGCCATTGCATGCGTTTACGCTGCCCCACCACCACTCGTTAGGAATTACATTTTTTTAACGATCCAGCAGTAGTAGGTGGTTCAAGTCGTGTGCTTTTAGTGCGCACCAGTGCTGCCAGATTCGACGCTTTGTCTTTTTTTTGGGAAATCTTTTTCTTCAAAAATGATAAAAAATTCTTTTGAGCTATATATCGTTTAACAAATTTTATTTGTTTTATTTCTTCACAAAACTACAAAAAAAGAATATTTTCGAAAAAGCCCGCACTTTTAAAACTTGGCAGCACTCTTGCAGTGAAGTGACATCGAACAGTCATTCAACTTGCAGGCACAACATTTATTTTACAGGCCTTTTGATTTGACAGAAGCACAGAAGCCAAAAAGGCCAGTAGTGGGAAAAAAAAGTACTTAAGGTATTGGGAAAATTTTCACCGATATTTGGATTTTTTTGGGTAACGATTTTGGGCTACATTTTTTAAGGTTTAAACAAACAAAATTATGGCAACCCTGGTGCGCTCCACATCACTTCGGTTTGGGTATGGAAAAGTATGGCGCAACAACGGTGTGGACGGTTCGGTTTCCCCTTGATTTCGCCAATTCCAAAGAGAATGAATATTAAAATTTCAAAATATAATTAAAAAGAAAACACTTCTACGAGTATACACACTCTGACCAACTGGTTGGCAATTCAGCAGAAATGCTTATTTTTTGCAGACAGTCGAAGGGGGTCTGGGGTAATGGGCTTTCGCAACCCATATGTGGGGAGCGCATTTAAACAGGTGGCACTGAAGTTAATTGTCGCCCTATTGCCTTGATTAAAGTAAGAGTCCGTTGCCACATAATGCGCACGGGGCTATTAGTTTTAATGAAACTTTTTCCGAGGATGCAGTTAAGAGTGCCCATTCAACGGATAACCTTTTATGGTAACAACTTTTGGACTCTAAAACTAATTTCCGGAAAGTGGCACATCAAGAGAGAGAAGAAATGGCAACATTTGATGTGTCCAAGTGTGGATGGAGTTTGAGCTGTTGGAATGGCTTCAACAGGAAGAGTCGTTTAAATCTCAGTAAATAAAGATTTATTGTGGTGTAGCGTTTCTATTGACATGTGGTATTACTGTAAAACTACGGTTTACAGAGGATATCTATTCGTTACCGTAAAGTTTTCCAACCAAGTCACTCTCCAAAGAAAAGTCGGCAGAGTATAGATGAGGGATAAGCGATAGTAAAGTTTATATGTATATGCCTGATCCAAAGGACTTGATATCCGCTTGTCTATCAGAAGATTATGTATACCTTTGGTTGGTATCCGGCCAAGTTTAGACTTCTTACCGCCCGAAATTTTCTGAATCGTTTTATAAATAAATTTGTACCGAGTAACGCAGAACGAGTTGCCACGTATCCGTATACGTTGTTAGTGACTGAGCCAATTTTTTTGACGACTAATCCCCGACCAGTTTGATGCGCACGGGTTGTCTAAAAATCCTTTATTACTGCATACGACAAAGTTAATAGATGATGTGAACTGAAATGATTTATGGATATGAACAGTGGTCCCAGATTGAGGGGAAAAGCGCTAATTTGGTCGCTTATTCAATGAAAAAGGGGAAAACGAGGGGAAAGCTAAAAAAAGGGGGAAAATCAGAAATCACTTTGAAACTTAAATGGCTTTAAAGAAAAACTGAAATGCATTTCCGTTACGAATAAATTTCAAAGTTTACTCAGAAAGAAATGTTCACACTGAATTATGAAAGAAAACAGCCCATCGAACATCTACGAAAGATGTTTTGTGTATCTGAATAGATTCACTCGTTTTGAAAAGAAAATAATTTCAAATTCAAATTTCATATAAAAATAAAAGCAAATTTCACTCAGGAAAAAAAAGGGGCACCTTTTTCAAATTTAGAGGAAAATTATTGCTTTGCTGATAAAAAAAACAAAGACAGTCTTCACAGTCTGGGACCACTGGATGGATAGGAATCCAAAAATTAGGAGACGGGTCAGATTCACACAAATCTTTGACAGGACATACAAGATACAACTTATCAAGTAAAATATTTTCATACAAAAAAAAGAACCAAATTTCCGAACATTTTGAAAGCGCGACCTGTGGCAGAAATCACTATCCCGGGACGGGTATAACCGCTGCATGTACCTATATACCCGTAATTTTTATCATTACATATTTAACCGCACTAACCACGTTCGCCTTTCAATTTGCCTTTCCCTATATCTCTCCTGAATGAATAGAAACATTAAACTTGAAAAAGATGTCCTTCTTCAAGCACCATCCTCTAGAGAGTAAACTGCTATAATTACTGCTTTATGCTTTTATTTTCCGCAGACACTTTCTCTATGAAGGAAACTTAATTTTATCATAACACTGCCTTTTTGCTCTGCTTTGGCGTGACCTTACCCATCCGCGTATCCTTAACTTTTATGGCAGGGAAATATTTTTCCAATTTCCACCTTTTAGTTTACGGAGGTGGATGGGAATGGTAGTTGTGCTGCTAACCGTTTTACCTTCGTATTTTTTTTTTTTTTTTAATTTTTTCAAACTGTCCTCTAGGGGTGTGTGTGTGTGCCTTATGCCAAGGAACAAATGTAGCCCCCAGGCTGAATATACAGAGCAGAGGAAACACAGGCAAAGAAAATTAGGTGATGAAAGCAAAAGAAACGGAATTCAACTTAAGCACGCATAGGGTGGTGCGAGCACGTAATCAGTGTTAGTTAAGGTTAACAACTCTAACATTATTCAGAATGGTTTGAGATGTTGCCGGGAGTAGCTACCTACCCAGCGAACCAGTACCAGTAGTGGCCCACTAGCGCTTGATTGCTTAGCAAAGTTTACACGTTATGGCGGACATGTCGCAGGACGTGCCTTCATTAATGCCCAGTGTCCGAGAACAATGTAGTATTTACCATTTGCTACCGGGGCTTTAACACAAAGTGGGGAAGGATATAATAAATTAGTAATCAACGCGATAAATTGGTAAATTACAAATATCTGCGGCAGGACTTGTGTGGAAAAGTTTCCGCTTAATAGATATTCTATTTGACTAATTGACAAATTACAACTCAAACAGTCGTTCTAACTGGGACGGGGAAGATTGGACAGTGTTTCTATTAGTGGAGCAAATCTCTGAAGGGGTAAATTTGCTTTGGCATAAATGTGACTTGTTTTATGATTGCGTTGGAATTTCTTATGCTTACAATGGGCGTTTTATTTTCTCGTTTCGAGTGGAACACTGAACACAGAATTAGCTGTCAGATTAATGGCATCTGACAGCTAGTTCTCTGTTGTGCTGTGAATGACACCATGTGAAAAATATTATTTTGTTGTGCAAAACTTTTTTAAAATCTTCTTTCTTTTGTGTACCACCATTAGCATTGAAGACGTTCAACTATCTAGTTGAGTAAGTCTGACAGCTGACTAATGACTGATGTGTCTCAGTTTTCATTGGCTCAGGTTGGTCACATGAACAGCTTTTTTCAGTTAACGTTTATTGAGGGTTAGCCAACGGATCTAGACAAGAAATTCGTGACAGAATACTAAGTTGACAGTTTGCATATTATGTAACTGACGTAGGAAAAGTGACATAACCGACCAGTTTTTGCGTTCAGGTTAAATCTAGTCCTAACCAATCTAGTCGGTTTATAGCATTTACATTTCTGAATGTACCCATTCTTGATGATCAATTATATTGTAAGCTGTCAAAATATGCTGTCTCTGATTTTATTTCAGAATTTAGAATGCTCATTCAATTTATTCTGAGCTTATTGAGTGCGCATGACTTAACGAAAAAAATAAATAAAAGTTCAGAGCATAAGAAAAAGCCCGGATTCGATTCAGCATCCTGCACCCAGCTGTAAATAAAACTCCCTGTCAAAATAAGTGATAGGTTAAGTTTATTCTCTTTAATTACAATTAAACAATTCAATATATATTAATAGTTTACTTTTTATTTGCCTGTGCTGGCGACCTAGGCTTCTCGCGCGTTTACTTTCTAGAGTTCTTATTAAATGACAATGGCGGCGAATGCGTTCAGAGATTTAGGTTTGTTCGCACGAGAACAGTACAGAATTCTGCAACAATTCTCTTCCAAATTGACTGTCAAATAAACTGTCAACGCAAAATTGTTGCTGTCATTTTAGCTCGACTGCAGACTACAGTTTGTAGCGCCAAAAAATGGTTTACCAATCCATTAAATCTATTAAAAGTGTTTTACTTTTAGTGTACAAAGTTTGACATTTAAAAATTTATAAAGCTGCACAACATACCTTCCTATAGCTTTTTTTTTAAATATACCCTCCAAATCAATTTCCTAACCGTCGCCAATGACATGCACGGTCTCTTTGCATTCTAACAGGCACCTGTCATTTGGCATCTATGCTACACATCACAGGACTACCCACAGTCATTCCAAAAAAAAAAGGTAATGCTATGAAAAACTTCCATTTAGTAGAACATTTTATCGTTCGATAAATTGTGCGCTTTTTGCAGTCGTCGCGTCGCATCAAAACCAATAACACATCCGGAGACGCCAAATGACCGGCCACGTTTTATACTCAATGCTGTCAACGTCAATTCATTGGTATTAGATTATATAGTCTCTCGGTTGCTAGAGACGCCATTATTTAGCCGCCAGCCATGCGGCCTGTCTGCCCTCGCTAACCAATTTCTATACCGGCTATGGGTACTGGTTACACTACTGGCACGTTACGTCCATTAACGTGCACGAGTCCTGACAATCGTTTATTTATTTTTTCTACTTTCGCTTTTAAGCCATTTTCGCTTATGTGGCGTATCCAAATGCATTCTTTCGCAAATATCACTTAAAATTTTCAAAATTCTTTTTTTTTCTACTGTTTTTTATAATTGGGAATGGCTCGGAATGGTGAACCTGAACATGCTCGTATAGTGGAGTGCGCTAGAGTATTGAATCCTTCTTTTTGCGCTCGTTTTTAGTTTTTTTTTTTATTCTTGCGCAACTTTTGAATCAGTTTAATGTATCGACAAACGGGGAAAAAAATAAAGGATCAAGGATATAAGGCTTAGTTCGCGCACGGAATGTGGAGGTGAACGTGATTGTTTGATATTTTGCGCTAAGTCATATGACAGATGGTCATGTCATGTGCATATCCATGAATGGTGAATGGAGTGTTTGAATTTAAAAGCAAAGCGATTGGTTATTTCTTTATCATAGTCGATATCGGCGAAATCACAAACTTTAGAGAAGTCCAAAGGGGGAACCTATTGGATTCATGAACTATGCAAACATATATACACTAACATTTGTCCTTCACTTGGCGACCTTATCGTTTTGTTTGTTCTTTGTTCTTCAGTAAATAACAACACGGAACACACTAACCACTGACCCACTGCAATCTCAAAAGTCATACGGTTCATACAAAAACTTTTAAAAGGATCCATTAATCTCTTTGGCAGGTTATTTTTTTTTAAAAGACTTGTGGTTGTAGTTTAAAAACTCCTTCGATCGGACTTAAAATACTCAACTATTGAGTTAAGAAACTAGCGTCAAACCTTTCTACACCTAGCTTACAAAATTAAAAATATTGGAATAAAGGACGATCAGGGTTTCTCGTCTTTTTCCACTTCATCCATCTTCCAAGATCTTTATCCGATCGGATATCCATGGATAGTTGAATATCCATAGGTCCTTTGATGATGTTTCCTGCAATGTCGAAGGGTTTCTGAATAGGGGATGTGACACAAATAAACTTAAGACATTAATCTTGGTTCCAACAAAAAACTTAGAACGTTATACCTTGGCACCTTTGACAACTGCTATCTACTTAAATAAAAGATCTGTTGAACCATAAGGGCCAGGAAGATATTTTGGTTCGCCACTTTCTCTGAAGATTTATTAATTTCTTTAATAGTTGCCTAAACAAGAACTTCCTCCGAAGCCTACAAAGAGCTAGACGTTTGATTTTATAAACGATTTTGAATAACTAGAGTTCGCCAGTGGTATACCTCTGCTCAAGCTTATAAGATAATAACAAATGCGTTGAGCTTTAGGCCTGGTAAAGTGTTTGAACATCTCTTAGCCAGTTTGTCGACCTTTTCATTTATCAATTGGGTTCTAAGCGGATTGCTGTTGAGATAGATGTTCAATAAAGCATGCAAGTCAACCGCGGAGCTCGTGAAGCTAGTGGACGCCGTAGAACATATGATCTGATGTTATCTGAATTTAAAGAAGCTGCCTTTTTACAGAAAGTACGGGTCCAAATAATCGTGTACTGCTGCCTGAAAATACTCACGAAATGACAAGTATGGAAACACTTCCGGAGTTGATAATTTTTCTCATGGCTCATGGCAATAGTCTGTATACTTTTCTATTTCCTTTTTTATAGAGCTCATTGCCACTTAACAAATCTATTCTGTTTCTCATTTGTGCCGAAAATCGAAAATTTGGAATGAGAAACGACGACAGAAGACGAAAACAAACACAAAAACAAGTAAACCTCATTTATTTCGAAATACAAACGATATTATTCGCCGCGATATCAAAATCAAGCCTCTGACAGCTCCAACATCGCCCCAAGGCATTACCAGTCACTGTCTAGTAGAAGTACTCGTTCTAACCGCCTGTTTTACCCCCCGAGATGGTGTAGGCAGGGTGGCACTTAAAAGCATTATACGTATACAGAATACTCCCTACAGTGATATGCAAATAAAATAACAGATTTCCAGTCCAGGCGGAGAGGACTTCTGAAATGGCAGCAAGTTGATTAAATGCTTGTCTTGTATGCGGATGTTAGTCTCGGTGTTGCTCTCTCTCTGTATGTGCTCTAGCTCTTCCTCATCTGTCCCATTTGAGTGGTGGAAATAAGGAGATGCTATCGTAGTTCGGCGGCGACACACGTGTCCCTAAAAATGTTCAACTTTAAACTCCGCCAACGAACGAATGTCGTGCTGCAGGATTGCTTCGCCTTTTTGTTGTTCCTTGTTCCCCGTCGTCCTCAGTCGCGTTTCTGTTGATGTTCCAGTTGTTGTTGTGTTTTTTTTGTCGGCGGTGTTTTATCTTCTTTTTCCTTACACGCTGAATGGCTCGCTGAGCCCAAGAAGATAAAGCTTCAGCAGACGAGGCAACCAAGAAGCGAGAGTTTATTTTGTGCTTCACATAACTCAGTCATCTTATTGTTCATGACAGATGATCAGGAAAATAGAATTTAGACGAACATGCCAGCGATGAACATACGTATAGGTGGTCCTGAAGTGTGCTAGAATCCATTATCTTCCACATTCGTGGATATTTGGGGGTTTTTTTTTGCGCTTTGGCTTTGCATTGCTTTTTCTCCCCTCCCAGCGGAGAGGAAAAATTCAAAATCACTTAATTTTCTGTCAGACTACTCCCCGTTCTCAAACAAATGGAAATTTTTACCAAGGATAGCGCACTGTGGAGCGCAGCCAGAGGAGCCGCTGCCATGAGTGAGATTTCCACCAGTAGAGGAAACTGCTCACATCATTAACAGAAAAAGGTGAAACGAAAATGATTACGCGAAAACATTTATCTCACACTGCCAGTAGATAATACCTTCCGTATACGAAATAAAGGCGAGTCGAGGTTCAGTGATTTTGGAAGCCAACCAAGCGACACGGGAAATGGAAAAGTATTCTCTTAAATTGGGGATTTAAGTTAATGCAACGTATTAAGTATATACAATACATATATCTACCTAAAGTATGTAAAGGATTTCTATTAATTTGTGTTTGTTAATAATATGTTCAAGTTCTGTTGGCTGCTGTAGAATGAGTTGATAATTCTGGACCTCTTTGTGTGGAAGGAATTGTTTTAGCATTTGAATAGAACTACATATCTGTAAAGTTGAAAGTTTTTCAACATTTTTACGGTAAGTAAAAGACAAGTAGTAGAATGCGCAAAGAAAGATGTTTTTTTATCTCGATCTTGACTTTTAGTTTTTGATTCAACTTTCTTCTAAACTCAGGGGTTCTGTCAGGTGAAAACGGTAAAACGTTTTCGTGTGCACGAATGATTTGCTTTAAGTTTGCAGAAGGAAATCGTTCGGCCAGACGAAAACATTTGAACGTTTCGCCCCCAGCTTGCTGAAAGAAAGCTGCTTACCAACATATTCATGAACATCCATCAGTCAAGAAGTCAAGCCACTTCTACTTGGGATAAATACCTAAAATTAATTCCGGAAGTGTCAAGTAACGTGTTGCTGTTTCTACTGCTGAAGATTATACTTTACTTTGCTTTTCTGAGTGAGATAGATGTTCAATAAAACACACCTAATGTGTGAGACCTAATATGGCGAAATCCATAAAGCTATAGCAACGATAAAAAACTAGCTTGCTCTATCTGATAGCAAGCGGCCGTCAAGAATTTTTCAGCTGAGTTCTTAGGTCACATTTTAATTGTATGGCTTATTTAGGAAAAGTGACTTTACTTTGGAAAAATGTATTTTGTATCTACTTGCTTGTTAGGCCTAGAATGCTGCTCGCGCTTAAATTAAGCCCCCACACAAAAATGACTGGAAAGATAAAATTAAGCAAAGCGGTTAAGACAAGCAGTACGCAGTTCAAGCTAAATTTTTAAGCGACTGTACGAAATATCTCTACAGAATTTTAGCAAGCGTATTATATTTTAATTATATTTTTCCACGGCTAAATTTTGACAGATCAGAGAAAATATCGGTATTCGCAACAAAATTTCAAACGAAAGCAAATTAACAGTAGCAAGTCAATCAATTTTACCAACGCAGTTCTTATTTTTTACGGAACTAACACTGTTGAAATTAAGCGAAGTGGTGGAGAGAAACATTGGAGAGGCAATGGGGTAAAAATTTTGTGAAAATACCAAAGTTTTCGGAGCAAAAGAAATTAAACAACGACGACTTATAAAGTTGAATGGAAAAAGAAAAAGATTTTTATTTATGTCAACTTGACACAAGACTATTGACAGATAAGATTGTAACCAAAGAAATTGTCAGAAATATTATTTATTTTGCGCTAACTAATAACAAATTTTAGCATCGACTTTAAATTTATGGAAGCTCACAATTATTGCGAAACTAGTATGGAAAATATTGCCACTGTGAATTACTAAAATTTAGATTCGAAACTAAAAATGTTTATTGGTAAGGTGCTTTCAGTTTTACTTATTACAATAAATTTAGCCGGCTTGATGGCTTTGCTCAAGTTTCTCTTTAGAGAAATTTTTCTTATTTTGATTGGAGTTCATTTTAGTGCGAACAGTGTAACATTGTTTAACTTCAAAGGCTTCGTTTACAAAGTCTTTATAGTAATAAGTATAAAACATCAATTGTCAAATTTAAAGTTATTTAAATAAAAAGAACGAAATAACAGCATGTTCGTTATAATGGTGGCTTCGCCGCTAAAAACTTTTCTGACTTGACTGGTAAATGCAATAATTAAAAAATATCTATACCAGCCAACAATTGCCACAACGGACCAAACAAGGATATTGATTTTAAATTGTACCAGTGTTTCAGACTTAGCAAACCGATTAGGAATTCAGTGTTCAGTGATTTTTGTGGAGCTATCCCGAAAGTAGAGCAAAGTTTTATCCCTCATACAGACTATAGGGTATGTGTGCGCTGTGTTTTTTAGCTTATTTTTGTCGACTGCCTTTATCACAGTCAAACGAAACAAAGTGCAAGGCGGAATACAAATCTCGAACATATACCTACGTACTTAGGTTCGCGCGAAGTCGATTTGGGAAAGCTGTAGGAAAATCCACAAACTTGGAGGCGAAAATCCTTAGCATTCCTTCCGTTGGTGTTAAGTTCTTTTTTTGTTCGTTTTTTGCTGTCTATCCATTCCTTTTCCACTGACAAAACTTGTGACAGATAAAGATTTCGTTAATTTGTTGTTCTTAGATTTTTTTTTGTATCCAGTTGCTAGTTTCTTTTGGTGGTTATTTTTTAGCTTTTGGCCATTTGATATGTCGTTCCTACCAAAAAGTGGGTTTCTCATTATTTTTCTTTCCCATTGGGAATTGCCATGAGAGGAAAATGAGGGAAAAAAAATTAAAGAACTTGCGAAGAACACAGTTCAAAGTGTTTCGGAATCAACTGAAAATGGAAAAACAAAAAGAAAGGATTAAGTTTAAACCCTTTCTTTCTTGGGTTATTTACTGTTAGTTTTAAAAGGAAGTAGATATGTATGAAATGTTTGCCGAGGCAATCATTCATAGACGAAAATACGGATTTCCGGTATTTTTCTTAGATCAAAGGAAGGAGATATGAGATATCTGCTTTATACTAAAATATCTGCCCATGGCTTGGTAGTGCACAGTGCAGAAAGATAGTGCCAGCAAGATCATCAAAGTGGCTCTTGCGAAACGGAGCAGTTCTTATATTGAAGTAAGCTGCTTTTTCTGTTTGTGATATATGTATATGTATTTTTTGTGCACTCAAAAACGAGTTTCTATTTCGACGAATCAAGTTTTGCTAAGATTTGCATTGAAAAAAACTATACATGTATACTTTTTGGAAAGAATGTTAATAGCAAAGGATTTCGATAAAACACCTGGATTTTTTATATTAGGTACGCCTTGTCTTATGAACACATACCTAACCTATATATCTCAGCAAAGCAAACCAAAACAAAAGGCCTATTTTTTGAGCGTCGATCTGAGCAAAGCAAAGTAAAGTAGGAAAGAATTTTGAATTCGCTGGAATATTGTTGCAAAAATTGTAAATTTCGCTATTTAAATCAAATAAGATTTAAGGACTATTCACATGAGAGCGAATTGCTAACCACGAACAGGCGAATATTCGTAGTTTCTTACATTTCATTCACATGAAAATCTCGCAGGTACCCGCGAATCAGTTTCATTTTTATAGGTTATGTTCGAACGAATTTTTCATTCGTGGACTTGTGGATCGCGACTGTGTTATGTAAATTTTGATGTGAATAAAGTGTGACAGTTCGCGGTAAGAATTTTGTATTCGCGGGAAAATTTGCATGTCGCTATTGAATCAATTAAGACTAATGTTTTCTTTAGAATAGATGTAAAATGAATAAAATATAATCCCCCGTATTAATAAACAAGTTAGTTAGCTAGTACCCGAATAGCACAGATTGTGATTTGCAACAAAACTTCGATTGTATTTCTGTTATATTTAAGTAATCTGTAACAAAATCCGTTCTATATCAGTTGTATTCATGTTCATGATGGACTAATTGTAACTTTGTCATTCGCAATGTTATAAATAGGTTTTTTTTAAGTTTTAAATTTGTTTGCAAAAAAGGGGGATGTTTGAAAGTATTTTCATAAAAGTTCTTAAGTTAGAGTTTTAAACAGGTTGGTAATATATTGCAGTAACATTTAGTAAATTTTCATTTTGGGTCTATAGACATCAGATAGCATACAAAATTTTTACGTAACTTCTGAATAACGAGTTGATAACTTTTACGCAGCGTTTATTAATAAGGGGGAATGTTTTTGTTTTCCAACAATTAGCAAATTTTCAATTCATAAATACAATAATTAAAGCTGATTTATTAGCAATTCGCGCTCATGTGAATAGGCCATAAGAGAACTTTTTCTATCTTCGATTGGTACGAACTTTTTCCGATTTCAGAGAACTTTTGCGAATCTGGATTTTTTCACAGTTTTGTCAGACTTTACAATACAAGTGCGTTTCAGTTTGACAACTAGTGGAATTTGTTTACATTTTGATCTATTTTTGTTAATAATTTTTGTGGAAATAATTAGAAATAAACTCGGGAGCGAATTTCGAATGTTTAATATAAAATTGAACCAGTGAATAAAAATCGGGTAGAAATGCGTAGAAGGCTACACACATTTCAATCGCATGAATATCAACAAGAAAAGATCAACGATCAAGTGACGTTTTAATGTTCGATAAGAAACACGAAATCTGAGTGTGAATCTGACGAAACACAATCGAATTCTACATTAGCGTTCTCCTAAATGTTTCTCACTGAAAGACAATTGTACTAAAAGAAGTTTACTATCAAATTTCAAACACATCCCCAGAATGGTTCCAACATGAAGTGCTGCTGTCAAGCCTCTTTACCGCTTGGTTGACCAAACATTTCAAAATTTATACAATCAGCTCCAGAACTCGATTGTCTCCAGGCTCACAACTTTATAAATTTCATTGCCAAGTTTATATACTATATGCAATAAACCGCCATCTGAAAGCAAAATAAAAGCGCTATCTATCAGTTAACTACCTACATACAACCAACGGGTAAATGCACGAAAGTTGGCGCCTTGGCGGTCTATAATAATATAATGTCGTTTTCCATTGGACAAAAAGAAGCGTCCGGGAGAGTCCGGAATCGAAAAAATGCTGTTCCATTGGCACAAAAATACTCTTCTGGTGATTCTGAGAAGAGAATTTCGCTTCTCGATTTCAAGTCAGAATCCACTCAAGAAGCACTCACACAAGTGCAATTTTATGTATTTATTACAAGTCAGTTGACAGCAGCCATAGATTATTTTTTGGCATTTGACCAATACTTTGGTGGATTCTGTCAGAAGCAGTTTTGCTGTTCCATTGGATTTCAGAATGAGTGGATCCCCGAGTGAAACCAATGGAAAACGCCATAAATTTGCACCAAATATGCAATGATCCAGAACATGTATTTACTTTGCACAACGAACACATCCCCGTATTGAACTTGAACAAATCCACTCAAAGGATGAATTCACTCAATTCCAAGCAGCTGATTATCTGTCAAATTGTTCACCCATTTGTTTACAACTCGCTAGTCGCGGTTTCCCAAATAAAATTGTCTACAATTCTTTTGTCCTTCCCCACAGCCCTTCCCAACGATGTTTCTGTGAAGCGAAAGGCTTTTCTGTGCTCTAGTTTTGGTGTGACGTGTGATGACTGTGATATAAATGTTATTCTTGAATTCATTAAAACAAATTCCATGAAATTAGCTTCAGTCCTCGATTAGGTCAGTTGCTGACAAGTTGTTATTCGCGATCCGGTCCGTCATGACTCAAGACGTGGAACTTATTCAATTTTTTAATTGTCGCCTCCTGCGTAGCCACTCCATCGTCAAAGAAGATCTCTGGGTGAGAAACGGAAAAATTATTAATCCTGAACCAGTATTTTTTGATGAGAAATCACAGGCGGACAAGCGAATCGATTGCGAAAATGTTATCATTGCCCCTGGGTTCATTGACCTTCAAATAAATGGTGAGTTGGTGAACTAAATTCTACTATACATTTGTAATGCGACCTGATAAGCAAATGTCAGTGATGGCTAATCGAATGCTTATCTCTGTTTACCATTCCAGGCGGTTACGGTGTTGACTTTTCATTCGATGTAGATACTGTTGCACAGGGGGTTAGCAAAGTGGCCGAGGGACTGATAACCAATGGAGTTACTTCGTTTTGCCCTACATTAGTGAGCTCACCGGACTCGATTTATCAAAAAGTGTTACCACAAATACCCAAGTATATTTCGAATGGTGCTGGAGTGCTCGGCGTACATCTGGAGGGACCATTTATAAATCCGCAAAAGAAAGGCGCACATCCCGCGGATTGTTTGAAGAAGTTAGATAAGGTAATCAAAATTTGATTTGCATTTTGTTTGTATGTGTAAGAAGTGGCAGTTGAAATCATTTTCTTAACATGGTGCTTCGCTGAGTTTTGTTTTTTGTCAGTTTTCACTCAACAGCTCGTTATTAGGTCAATTGATTTGCACCCCTCTTTGGGATCGCATTAGCCCCATGATATTTGGTGATGTCAGTTTCTTTGTTAGTGAGAGTGTTTTCAATAAAAAAAATTAATAGTTAACTAACAGCCTTGTTGGACTTTACTTCTGCGCTTTGTACCATAAGATATCTTTGATAGTATACAATCCTTGTAACTTATTACTGTCTCTTTCAGGGTTTCGAATCCCTTATAACTAGCTACGGTAGTCTTGACAATGTCCAGATCATTACTTTGGCTCCGGAAAACGATCTCACCGGTGAGGTTACACGAAAACTAACATCAATGGGGATAACAGTATCGTTGGGTCATTCAATGGCGAGCCTATCCGAAGGTGAAAACGCAGCCAAGAATGGAGCCACATTAATCACGCATCTATTCAACGCAATGCTGCCAGTAAGTTAAACATATTCTCCCGTATTTGTTTTGCTTTAGTTTGTCCACTTTCTTTGCAGTTCCACCACAGAGATCCTGGTCTAGTGGGGTTACTAGCATCCGATAAGATCCCATCCAACCACACAATGTATTTCGGTATTATTTCCGATGGGGTTCACACGCATCCAGCCGCCCTACGTATCGCCCACAGGACTCACCCAAACGGCTTGATTTTGGTAACTGATGCGATTTCTGCTTTGGGTCTTGAGGAGGGTCTACATCACATTGGGCAGTTGGAAATTCAAGTGCGAGACGGTAAAGCATTTGTCGCCGGCACTAATACACTTTGTGGAAGTATCGCACCGCTGGACGAGTGTGTACGAATTTTCAAAAAGTCTACAGGTAAGCATGTGCCCTAATGAGCAGACTTTTGTTTGAGTAAGAAATCCGATTTCAGATTGTTCCACTGTATATGCCCTGGAGACGGCAACGCTGCACCCTGCTAAGTGCTTGGGTATTGAAAAGTCCAAAGGGACTCTGGACTTTAATTCGGACGCGGACTTTGTTATGCTTAATGATGACTTGCATGTTCAATCGACATGGATAAGCGGGAAATGTGTTTACAAGGCGTAGATTGCTGTCGCAACTGAGATGATGCGATGAGGACTTTATCGTTATTTCCAATTCAAAGTGTCTTTACAAATATTTGTATGTCGAGTTTCTTTTTTACATTTGGACGAAAATATATTATACTCGCTGAGCTCTTATGAGCAGCTAAGTAAACAAACAAGACCCTTATCGTGCTGGAGGGAAATATAGGACTAGCAACAACAAGCAAACCAAGTAGGACGATAGAAGGAAAATTTGGTTTGAATAACGCCAGATTCCCTTGATTTGTTTGCTTATCATAAGAAGTTGCTGCAAAGGTCAAAGGACTATTCGTGAAGCTACTTAGCTTATATGTATTCCTTTTATTCTATTCGTTAAAAACAACTGCCTATTCCGTTGAAACTGCAGACTCCTTACTGGTGTCTAGAAACGAGTTCTGTGACATTTCCACGTCGTCTTCATCGTCCTCCACTTCCATTTCGTAGATACCAATCTTTTTGCAATTATCCGATAAAACAGCAGCAACCTACATACGTATTTAAATAAATAGTTAAAGCCTTTCGCGTCCATGGATATACTGAACACATTCAAACTAACCTTCCGACTGCCAGAGACTGACATGCCCGTGCAACTGCCATCGACTGCCTTCAAGAAGTTGTGGTCCAAAATGTCCAGCAAGCTGTGCGACACCGAACATTCAGCTAAATTCACCAGTTCGGTTATGTGGTGCTGAGAGTTCTTCCCTCTGATAATTTCCAATGGCAATTGGACGAAATAGTTCTGCGACTTGCTATCAGCATCGCAAGTGTTCTGCAAAAGCAGCGACAGAGTGGACTCATTATAAAACTGCAAGTCCATCACGTTCAAGTTGTTGTAGGACTGGGCTATATGTACGGGAGTAAATGGACTCGGAGCGAGATTCAATCGTGTGCACTTTATGAAGGGAATCGCTAATTGGAACTCGATCAACATAAATTCAGCCAAGCCCAGTGATAGGACAACCATATCGCATCGCGCCGTTTCACTCACAATGAAACTGCTTTTGGTTTGGCATTCAGCCGGAGTATCTGGAGCGCAAATTAGCGTGCATATGTGCTTAAACTCGCTCGATATACTTGCGTCCGGCTTTGTGAACACTTTCCTAATGGATTCAGTCATTTTGTCGCGCTGCTGAATCAGCGAAAGATTTCTTTCGTGCGGAAATATTAGCGAGCAATTCTTAAGGCATTCGTTCTCTTCCAGCAGCTTGTTCCAACGGTGAAGCGTATCACATTTTGCTGGCTGTTGCAGTTTTGCATTCTCAAGATACTGACCGACTTTCTCCAAGTTGAATTTACGTTTAGTGACGGAGCCATCGTCTAAAAAAAGAAAAGCATTAGGCGGGGGTATGATTTCAAGATAAAATTACCATTTTGTAGAAGGCAGTCATCGAAGTTATTTAAATAATCAGCAAGGTAGATGATGTCCTCTTGGGATACTTGTGCCATTTCTTCGAGAACTGTTTCGTTCATTAATCTAACGATGGCGACGCAAAGCCAACAAAAGAATATTTTCATGTCGTTTACACATTGGTCGATGATTTGCTGCAGTTCGAGTATTTTCATTAGAAAAGCTCCACACGCACGAATGGCTTCATCGGTTGCCTCTGCGGAAATGAGGTGCTGCGAAAACGAGATACATTTAGAATGGTAACAGTCCGTTTTTAAGACTTACTTGGTAGAAAAAGGTATTCCGACTCATGCCCTTAAAGTTATTCAGAAAGAAAAACATATTTATGGTTGCACTTAACAGCGGTTTGGTGACCAGGTTCTGGATCGCTGAATAACTCAAGTCAATCGAGATGCCCAACTTTTTGAGTCCCTTCTCTGTTAGGTCACTGAAATGGTAAAATGTTCTAGCAATAACGCACATGCTAGAATGCAAAACTATTCGTACTTACTTAGTCAAAAACTGTTCCAATTCAGTGGACGCATAACCAAACATCAATAGCTCGAGAAAGTCCGCTGAAAGCGATCCTTCCGGCTGCGAATTGGCATACTTGGTTAACTTGTTGTCCATCTCCAAGAGAACTGTTTCCCAGGCTTCGACCATACATTGAATGGTATCATTTATGTAACTAGAACAGCTCAATGTAATGCAGTAGCCAACATAATTCGATAACTTACTTCTGGGTTTCCAAAACATGAGCATAGTTCGATGACAACGCAAGCATCGGCGACGTGGACGTATGAAGAATTCCATTTAAAAACGTGAATACCTTAATGCAACTCCCATCGCGAACGATTACATTAAGTCCGTCGAACGATGCGTTCATTCGTATGTTTAGTATTTGGAAATTATCCACTTGCTCAATGTGCTCAGATATATCAATAGATCCACATGGTAGAACACCTAATATTTGAAGGAATATTTTCCCAGTGCACAAGCTCACAATTAAATAACAAGGTGATCCTTTAGCAAAGGATTTATGATCTTCATTGCGTTTCGCTGTCGATGATAGAGCATTCAAATTGGGCAGAGCGGGTAGGAAAAATGCATGACACAGCTACGTACGGCAAAGCGCATTAGAGGGATGTTGCAAATAAGTGTTAGTGCAAAGTTACCTCGGAGCGATTTCTATAGATCTGACGGTATTCGATAGCGTTTATTGATTTGGTCCAGTAGATGGTTTCAATATCATCGTCGAAATGGAGAGAATAGACTTCTTCCTCCCTTTCGACGTCCAATAGTGATACTTTTCCATTGCTGTATCCTGAGATTTTAATTGTGGTTAGTTAGGAAAAGAATTTTCAGTTTCCAAATGGAGTAAGGTTTAAATAAATGTATCGTTGGTCTAATATCTTTAGGACGGACTTGACAACACATATAGACACCTTAACCAAAGTAATGCTAGATAACAATGGAATACTTACCAACAGCAATCATTGTTTCATCTGGCTGCCAACTCAATGCTTTTACCTTCAAATCCTCCGCTGGTGCGGCGAAAGTAACAATTTTTTGCCAATTTAACCGTTGGATTATGACTTCACCTACAAGGATATGAACATGTTATTTTCCACAACAAGATACAGTCCAGCTAGACTTCAAAATGTTAGATAAAACTAATTTGATTTCCATTTCATTTCAATTACAATAATTGTTATCCTCCATTTATACACATGTGTCGATATTTATTCATTCTCATAGTTGGACACTTGCGATGGATTTACCTGGCATGGCAACTGGGAAGCTCCAGATGATACTAGACAAGACATTCTTCTAAATCCTTCCGTGGATAAACAGTTTATTCATTTTTACCTTTATCGTTTCCAATTGCAATCAAGTCCATTTTGTTGCTCCATTCCATGATTTCCACACGGAAGCCCATATTACGAGAACCGATTTGTTTCATTGAATTTACTTGGGTCATTTTGTTTTTGTAAAGGAATTTTCAAGATATTGAATTAAACTCAGCCGGCAAGCACAACCCAAAATCAGAGGCAACTGCACCTAAAAGTTATCAATAGAATAAAATAAACAAATAGCTGTCAAAAGTTGCCTTTCAGTTTCAGGCTTTGAATTCGCCGTGAAAGGAATATGTTCACAAATCACAATTCCGAGCTATCATTTCTATGTAGTAGGTAGGTACCTAGATAGAAATATTAGGTACGGAGCTGACTTTCTGCACATTTGTATCCTCTATTGAAATCAAAAATTGGCTTAACGAGCTTAAAAAGGTTTCTCTAAAGCTGTAAGAATTTAGCACATACGAAATAAAAAATAAAATCTCAACGACAACTAAAAACAAAAATATTCAAAAATAAAAAAAAAACATTTTTAGAGTTCCAAAAAGTTGGGTTTCTTTTATTTTATTTAACTTTCAAAATAAATTTTTTTTTCGATTTGATTTTCGCACATTATTTATAATAGGCCTGTTTTTTTAGCTTCGATATCAGCAAAGCAAAGTAGGTAAAGTAGGATTTTCAAAACGCAATTTCAACAACTACACTCTACTTGACACTTCGAGACTCAAAATAGTTCCTGTAATTGTGTGCTGAATATCCTACTTTACTTTGCTTTGCTGAGATCGAAGCTCAAAAAACACACCTAATAACGCATTTCGAAATAATATAATATAGAAAATCATTCCTACACGAAAAATTAATAACTCAGTTTTTAAAGCAATCCTTCCAAAGTTGAACAATTCCTAACCGCCAACTCTGTGTCATACACATTAGTTTTAGTAAAAGTATGTTTTAATCTGAGAAAAAATTGAGATTTCTCAGTCTCAGATCAAAAAATTAATTGACTTCTTTTATCAAATCGAAAACGAAAATTCTCAGAAAAATTTATATTTTTGAGAAAACGAAAACGACATTGGTTTTGCGATTAAACCTCGAGCACCATTTTCGGGAAAATACCACATGGAAATGCAACCATACCCATTTCGAAACCTATTACAGTAGGTAGGCTCAACGAAAATATAGGTTTGTTTGACGTGGGCCCTAGTGCGCACTAGTGGGCACTTGGTTAACCCGAATGCGTTCGATATAGCACTGAACTCGCCCTGGTACTGAAAACCTGTATTTGACATGGGTTCTAGGGCACCCTAGTTGTGCCCTGTACTGACCCCAGTTAATTTGTGGGGGCAAGAATTCAGTGCTGAGTTTTGCTGTCATTCATTTTCAAACTCGTCATCTATATTGCGAACACTTTTATCAACTATTTGCATCATGGAAAACATAAATTCAGGATTAAGTTCACTCATTTAAACATGAAAAAGTGTCACCAAAAGATAAATATTTGTCAAAATCAACAGCTGACAGACTTCAGGGCAACATTTTGCGTTCGATATAGAAGCCGAATTTTCATGGTTGTACAGGGTTTTTGACAGGCGTGGGAATTAGCTGACACATCTCAGTGCGCACTAGTGGGCACTAGTGCTAGCCACGTCAAACAAACCTTATGTAAACCATAGATGAATGAATAATATCCATTATCTTTGATATAAACATACCCCAATCAACCGAGCTGTCATTTTTCTCATGCCCATTTTGTACCATTGGAATTCTCATTGGAATACAACAAAAAATATACGCGCATTTCAATTCTCAAACCGGCGCAATTTTCTTTTCTGTTCCTTCCAATAGAAATTCTACAAGGAAAAAATTTACCCACTTCAATCTTCATCATACTTGAGTTGACTTTCGTAGTCTGCGCCATTCCTGCTTTAGTGAAAAATATTATCATGGCAAAGGTGAGTTTAATTTCAATCTAATTCCTAACTATAAACATTAAACGCATTCTGGCCTTTCGAAATCTGCAACTATTTGTGAAAATTTTCATCGATTTCGAAAGGATAGACACGATTGAAAAGTCGAAAAATTTCCATTACTGCTGTGCGATTTGGCTGTGCAATTTTTTTTCCTCCTTTTTTTTTGCGGTGCAAAGTGATTTAAAGTTGCTAGTGTATTGCGGGTTAAACGAAATATAGTTTCCATTTGTTATTAACAATTCTGTAGGAGTTTGTAGGATTTTCACAAATTGAAAAAAAAAACGAATCCTTAACCTAGTACCTAGTCTCGACTTTTTTTTTTTCAAGGACACGAATAAAATTCGATTACGCGCAGCAACCCCCTTTCCCCCTTTCCATCGACTTTCCTTCCTCCGTGAAAATAGTAACAAAAAAAAAATCTTTGCGATGCTTTGCTATTGCTGGTTGCCCTGCTCAGATCACAGCTGCTGGTGCTGCTCTCATTTCCATTCTTTTTCTCCCTGCTGCTTTTGCTGCTCGCGCGCGCTCTGCCGAATTGTGTATCTCTCGCTCTTGTTCCAAAAGATGTGTTGTTGTTGTTGTGACGACGTATTTTGTGTGCTTATAGCAGTGTTGTTATATCGTGGGATTTATCCCTTTTTGTGGGAATTTCGATGTCCAAAAAGCCTTCCGTGGGATAAAGGGATAATGGACCAAATCGTGGGAATTTCAGATATCTGCCAAAAAAAACATTCAAACTATAAATTTTTGGTGAAATTCTACCAAAAAACCTGTATTTCTCCATGATGATCAACACACTGACTGTCCATAAAAAAACAGCTCATGTTAATCGACTTTTATCAAAATTTTCTGGTACCAAAAAAAAATCATAGCAGTATTACAAACTAGGGTTTTTATACTAAAGATTAATTTAACTTGATTTTCTTACCGTGTAATACAAATTTTACTTTTAAAAACTGGTTTTTAACTCAAAAATTATCGTGGGATTTGAAAAGGGATTTTGAGTATTGTGAAAAGGGAAAAAAGGAAAAAATGACCACGTTTCGTGGGATAAATGAAGAGAGAGTGCTAACAACACTGGCTTATAGTTATAGAGTCCTATTCCTATAGTATCTATTAAAGAAGGAAGGGTGCAAAAATTCAATGTGTTTCGTTATGAATTGGGGAGCATGGTGGAGCGATTCCATACTGTTGTGAATGTTTGACACAGAGAATCGGCCCAGCCGCAGTCACATCACCGCCACTAACTTAATGTGGGCCCAGTAGGTATAGTAAATAATTGTTTTGCAGTTACAGTACGAGGTGGTATCCCACTTTGTGTCAGTATACGACGGAGGGTAGAGTCGAGGTCTCCCTCATCTGCATTGCGCACATTTACCATAGCAGGAGAATCCTAAAAAGAAAATAAAAAAAAAAGATTAAATTTAATAAATACACACATCTGATTTGATTCCAGAGGAGACACCTCGTGTTTGCTGGTTAAGTGTGGTTCCCCCATGCAGTTTTTCTCTTTAAATTGGTATTGTCGACCCCGCTGCCGCTAGCAGAACAACGAGGTACCTATAGCACATTGCGAATTGGTCAATCCATTTCTACATACAGAACAAACATTTAATTCAACCTCAATTATATAATCGCTGTGCTGTGTTGTTGGTCACTATCACGTACATTCAAACAAATGTACAAATAGAAATTCAGTGATTTGAAGCCCAAGCAGCAGTAGTACATTGGGTAACATCATCGTCGCTCTATATGTAATCTAAATCGATTTATGAATGAAAGATGCATAACCATTTTGCATTCGGTGAAATGAAGTGCTTCTCCAGCGTGGGCTGTTATAAACGTAGGTACCTATAGTTTGCCACCACACTGGGATTTGTTTTGCTTTTGCAGCAAAAGCACATTTCAACCTGAACGGCAACCGAAGTGCACTTGAGCTTGGAATGCATTTTAACGAGCGCATCAATCAATCAACCAACTAAATATCGTCGTGTCATAAAAGTCATTCCTTTTTTGTCAGCATTCTTCGAGTTTATTATTTACTAATAATTTATTTATATTTTATATCACAATTACGTAAGTGGCGGTAGCTTTCCTGTATAAGGTGCTTCGTTTGTCTCACATCAAACACTCATCTCGCCTTTTATTATACTCTCTAAGTGACATTGACAAGATATGTATGCAAAACAGAGTGCAAATCTTTACCAATGGAAGCTGCGATTAGTGTCACGTTTCTGGATACATCTATATGCTACATATAATGTATCTACATTCACCCTATAGCGTCGAGCGTTTCTCCACTTGGAAATCATTTTGTTACCTATGTGAATGTATGCTGTATAAAGTAATCTTTACATTGAGTTTTAAAGCCAAGTGCCTCTATTAGTGTTGCCCGTTCCGAAAGATTTCAATGTAGGTTTCTGTTATATTCTACAAAGATGATTGTATTTTAAGTGTCACTTTTAGTGCTCGTAAAATTTACATTGTTTGGAGTAGATGTTTCAATATTCTCTAAGACGGTGGTCTTTGAAAAATTTGAATGTCTTCCAATGATGTTATTTGTATATTCGTCAGACGCTTATAACTTCGACTTTACTACTTGCTTTACTTAACGGGCTCCCGACCCGTGAAGAGTCTCTGCCTGAGACACTGTAGCCTTTCATCCTCTGCGATCCCGGGCACGCTGCTTCCAGTTATCCAGACCAAGCGCTCTGGCATCCGCGTTGGCTTGGTCTTTGAAACGAAGGTTCGGTCTTCTTCGACTTTAGGACTTAGAAACGAAGCCAAGACCATTCGGTCATATCTCCTCTTGGGAAAGTTTATAGATTTATTTTACTAGTTGAGGAGTTCGATTCGTTCAATAAGCAAAATGTAAGGTGCTTCTACTTTATCAGTATTGATAAGTTGCTACTGCAAGGAGACCACATTTTTGACAAATTTTGGGCACTAACCCACAGCAACTATGTTGTAGATAAAGATACACAAACCAAGGAGGAACCGCCACTAGGTATTCATTCTCAGATGTTCTTTAAGGAGATATTCTTGCAAATCTCAGTCAGGAAAAACACCCTCAAATATATCCCTCAGATGAATTGCAATGCTAGGTATTCTGGAAGAGTACAAAAAAAAACCTCCGACATAAAAGCATTATGTTCGTATAGAGAGCTTGCTTGATTAAATTGTGAGCAGGACCAATTCCCGCTTCATACAACGCTGGCCAAATTAATTCGCGAATTCACACTAACTAGAATGATTTAGTCATCACTTAAGGATTGAGCCTGTTCTCTCCACGACACCAATTATGATGGCAACAGCCATCATAGTGGTTGCTATCGCAACTTGTGCTAACTTGTTTTCTTTATTATTTCAAACTTAAGATAAGATATTCCTCCATGCATGGTTATTAGTGCTAAATCATACAGCTGAGAGATTCATGGTGCCAGGTTCGCGAGACACACTAAAAGTGTTCTCAATCGATACATCTCATATTGAAGAAGCGAAATTGTTTATGTTCGCCTGCTCTGATTGTTTATATTACATCAACGAGATATCAATGGTGGGTTTGCGGCAGTGTGGTTTATTTGCATTGCATTCTATATTTAATAGTTTTGCTTATGACAATGACATGCTCGGAAAGAGTGTTATTCTCTGAAGAGACAACCTTGTTTCATATCGCAGGCGTAACGAACAAACTGCTTCGGCAATTTTAAAATTGCCCATTACAATAATTATAGTGCACCTACAAATTGTTTGCCCTCATTCTAACATATAATAATAGTTTTTTTTACTGTCTGTTGTAAGAGCAAGAGTTGCTTTCTGTTTCGTTCGCCATCATTGAAGTCACTGCGCTGCGGCTGGCCTACCATATCGTACTTATTGATTAACTCAAATATTGCATAACTGCCTCAGTAGTCATACAAAAGGCTTATCTTCTTGCCAGATCAGTTCAGCAACTGGTAATCCGTGCCCCATTCTATTCCATTCCATTGCCGAAATAAGCACATCCTGATTTTGAGAGAACTTTCCATGTCCCTTATAAATCTGTTTATTACTGTGGCGCTCAAAAATCACTTTGCAGATTTGAAAAATAAAATAAGAAATGCACATCACTGGCAAAAAAATATCCTTGGCAACAAGGGCTAGAAAAAATTGAAAATTCTAATTTGAAAAACATTTTTCATTTTGCAGACATTGGGTGAGACTGTTCAATAGATCCCAATCAAACTACAACAACCAACAACAAGCGCATCATCAACCAAGGAAGAACAAGGGGAGACCGCTGCAATCTTGACAACAAATTAATAAATAAAAAAAAGTTACACCAAGCAACAAAGAATTAATAAACCAAAAAAATAATAATAATAACGAATAACTACAATAATCGGTAACAACAATAATATATCTATATACTATTTAAACCTAAAAATAACAATAACTTTACGAAAACGCAAAAATCTCATTTAACTATTATTACAAAAAAATTAAATAAAACAACAACAAAATAAGGAAAGAACACAACGTTCCCTGATCGAAGAAATCAAGCAAGTGTTCGTTTTTATCAACAATCCAGTGACTTATTTATTTTATTATTTCTAGTGTTAATACATTGTACTACGTTTCTTTTTCTTAATGTCATAATTGGTTTTATTACTGTATTTTGTTTGTGTCGTGTTTTAAACTCTGACAAAACAGGAAACAACAAAACCAAAACAAATCTGCCATTTTCTGCGGTGTATTTTCAAGTTTTAAGAGATTCTCTAAACAAAGTATATATGTATACACACATATGTATGTAAATTTCCCTCCACGCGAGTGTCTCTAAGTGTTGATATTTAACAAAAACAAAGAAGAAAAATAAAAACGATATTGTCGTTGTAAAATCAGTGATAACCTGCACTAACTGTGAAAACCTAGCCGAAAAATCCTTAACGAGATTCTTCTTGTGCGGTAAGACGTCGACCATTATTGTGTTGACAACGGAGAGACAGCTTGATCTTCGATTGCGCTTGATATAATTATATAATATTTTTGTTGCTGTGAAAGTTGCGTTCAACTTATGGCATCAACCGAAGAAATTTCCAACACTTTGCAACAAGCCAACAACGGTTTTTTCGGTATACTTGACAATAACAATAAAAAGGAAACGGAAGCGGTTGCTCACTTGTTGGAAGAGGCGGTTGACAACTTGACGCTCCAAACAGCTACGGCAATGTTTAGCGAGGTGTTCGAGAGCAACAGCAAGGGGGACGAACTGGAGTCGTCCCCATTGGAGGATGCGTGTACGTTTGTCGACGGAATGGAGAGGAATTGCAAGATTTGCTCGTAAGTACAAATTGCTGTGTGGATTTTTGTTTTCTTGGAATTAATCATTTTTTTTTGTTGTTTTGTTTAGGTGCCGTTTGGTTTCGCCAAGAGTCCTGTCGTGTCTTCATGTGTTTTGTGAAGCCTGCTTGGCCAAGCTGTTTTCGGAGGAGAATGGAACTACTGGCGAACACCCATCTTCTCCGCCACCGAAGAGTTCAATTGAGTGTCCAACTTGCAAGCAAATCACTTTGGTGAGCGATTTATTTTGAGTGCTGACAAACGATAGTTTTAAACGGGCATTTTGTTTAACCCCTTTTCCATTTAGGTTGGTCCAAAAGGTGTAGAATCTCTAACATGTGACTACATTTTGACTAACATCCTGGACTTGTCGTGCATCGAGTCGGAAATGTTGTCGTGCACCTCGTGCAAGAGCAAGGAGAAGGCGATTTCCCGCTGCAATGACTGTGCCAATTTCCTGTGCGGCGGCTGTGACAACGCTCACAAGTATATGCGTTGCTTTGAGAACCATGAAGTCGTCAAGCTGGAGGATTTGCAAAACACCACCGAAAAGCTGACCATCCACAAGCCATTGTTCTGCAATGTCCACACCAGTGAGAATCTGAAATACTACTGCTTTAACTGCCAAATACCTGTGTGCAATGACTGCTTGATTGCGGACCACAAGGGCTCGGAACATCATTACGAGGTGATTTCCAGCGCTGAAAAGTGCGTTCGCATTGAAATTGAAAATTTGGTAAAAGAGGCTAAATCCAAGGTTCAGTACTGTGACTCGGCAGCGTCCAAGTTGTCGAGCGATCTTACCGAGTTGCAATCGCAACATGATACCGCTCGCGATTCAATAGAGGAATCCTTCCAGAGTTTCAAGGCTGTACTGGAGAAATGTCGCGATCAATCCCTAAAAGAGCTGGGAAAGTTGCACTCGGAGCGCGAGCTCAAGATCATGGATTTGCTGCAGAACATCGAGAACACGATGGGCAAAATCGATGGCGTGTGCAAGTTTACTAATCGCGTTCTTGAACAGGCCAACGCCGCTGAATTGCTTAGCATGAAGAAGCTCATTGCCAAACAGTTCATTAATCTGATCAACAATACGCCAAAGTGTGATGTCAATTATTCGCTGGAATTCGATACAAAGTTTGAGAAGTTCGAGCAGCTGGCACAAGAGTCGTTTGGCAAATTCCGCACTGAATCGACGCCACCCAGTCCAAAAGAGAGCACACCACCACCAACTCTGCCCGGCATGCCGCCATCGCTAATGACTCGCAATATAATGGCCAGCAACTCGCAGAATGCACTTGCTAGCTCTGTGACAGCTAGTAGCCCGATATCCTTGCCCACATCGATGCAGTCGTCGTTCGATGGAGATTTGTCCGTGCTTGGCAATGGGTTTATGATGCCAAATGTTTTGACTCCTGACTCGCCACCGCAACACCCAATGGGCGGTGGTCCACTTTCGTCTGGCAGCAGTGTGGGTCCTCCAATAGTGGGCGGTGGAAACGGTGGTCCGCCACCGGCTTCGATTAGTATGCTGGAATACAACTTGCAGCGCTTGGCAAATCTGGCCGAAAACACTCCCGATGGTCTGTCTGATGCTATGGTGGCTGCTGGTAATCCGTCACAGGCACAACAAAATCACCCAATCACCCTGGCTGATATTCTTTCTGGCGATCAGAGGGCCTTCAGTAATCTTCACGCCTTGGCTAAGCTGGGAATGAATGGCAACGGTGAGTTTACTTTCAATTTGGGCTACACATACATACGTGCTATACACTAAACAAAATCGCCATCAGGCTCGCGCATTGTTTTTGAATTTAGTTTGTAAACAAAATTTGATTTGATTAATTTTTCATGATTTCTCTATTTGTTTTATGTGTACTATAAACTAAAGTAGATTAGAGAGTTGAAGTGCTGAAAGTATATATTTGACCTCAGGAGGCAACCCTTTATTTGACAGTGGCTTTCGGTTTATCAGTGACGATAACCCAGCACCACTGGACAACATAAAAGACACCAATGATTTTGCGTTAGAGTTAAAGAAAGAAGTGACCTTGGGTGCTTTGTTCTAAGATGGTGGTGGGCACCAGTTTTCAAACACTGTTCATTAAATGGTCATTAAATTATCGAGCATATGCTCATGTTCGCAATGCCGCGGTCCTAATTGAACTGTGTTTTACAATGGTTGCGTTTGGATTGAGCTTTATTACGCTCTGGGCCTTACCAATAAATATTTTTAGTTTCGACTCTTGCAATTGTGAGTCGCATTAGTTTTATAATAGACATCACATTCTTTGGTTTATGTGTTTGCCTCTTCCAAACCTCACTCTAAACCCGCAGACATATTCAACTCAGTCTAAAAAAAGAAAAAAACCTGTTAGGACTATGAGAGACAGCACATCCTCACCCTAAAGTGGGTAGAGGGAGGGGAAATCCTTGTATGCAAAGTAGAAAATCCATTAGCGTTAAAAGTGGACCTTAAACAGATTATTTAAGCAATTTAAGATTATGTGGCAGTATCAAAAGCGGATGTAAAATCGCTGGAATTATATCACTAATCTTATTGTGGTGTGGACGTAAAATTCCAATGAATTGCATTTTGTCTTTAGCTGTATTCCATTGAATTCTATTTTGTCTCCTCCTTTATATTGTACACTTTTTACCAATTCAGTCCGAAAGCACCAGTGATGCATTCGGACCTGGGATGAGTTTTGAGCCATGTTCCTTTAAATTATAGCTCTCAGTATGTCACTAATTAAACCGGTATGAACTGTGAGAAGAGATTGCGTGTATACGTATGCGAATGCTGTCTTTTGGCATACGAAATTCCTCCAATAGAACAGCAGTCATTTTCTTTCTGACACAAGCTAGCTTCGCTTCTATCGTCTGACTTTCTCATGCGCTGTGTTATCGTGTGGCGGAAAGCCATTAGACATTAGTTTAAGTGCAAAGACTTGCATATATCTTCGTAAGCGGGCGATCCCAGTTGGATTCATCTTTGGCAATCAGTCGGCTGTTAAAACATTAAATAATTCTTTGTGAAAGAATGTCCACAACAACCTTGTGTTGACACAAGCACCGATAAAGTCGCTTCGCTTCTCTTATGTTTTTTTCTTTTTCGCTGCTTTAACTTGGCGCGTACAATGCCGGTTGTTTAGTATCAATATCAGTTGGCTCTAAAACCGATGTCGGATCTTCTCTATTTAGTCCGCTTTTCCATTGCGTGATTTGCCTTATTGTGTAGGACTCAGCCACTCGATACTCCGTCCCGCTTTTATGGACAGCATTTCACAAGCTTTATAGCTGCCGTTTGGCTGTTGATAAGAAAGGTGATATATTTTAGTGGCTACTGCAGAGTAACAACCTGTTGTTGTGACTGCCAATACATTCGCTTGTAAGACGCCAACAGTTAGCTGAATGCCCATTCCGGAGGAGATAGCTAACCCTTCATCCTGCAGCACAACATCACCGGTATAAGCAGTGGTTCTGACAGCGCTTTTTTCTATTGTAATTACTGCTTGTCGTCGGCACCGTGGCTTAGTGGTTAGTGTGTTGGACTACTAAGCGAGGGTTCCCAGGTTCGAATCGCCACCTCTTGCTAACTTCGAGAGTATAACTGTCCCAAAAATGAAAAACTTACACCAGCTAGGCCTACGGACCTGTTGCGCCAACTATTTATTTTCTATTTATATTTAATAGCTGCTTGGCACTTTGGCAACCACAAACCGCAATTGCATTCGAAACTTAATAACAGTAGGTACCTACTGATTTAGTTATTAAGTAGTGGTGTATCCCCTTTGATAACAGATCCATATGGTATCACAAATGACCAATTTATAGCACGAATTACTCCCCCCGACAGCCCACCAATCTAACCTAGCCTAACCACGACTCTTACAATACAGAATTGATTAAAAAACTTATTTTTCAAGTTCGTAGACAGCTTGCTTTCGACTCAGCTTATGCCAGTAGTAAATTTTTGTTTTTCCAAAAATACAGGCTTTTGTAGATGCTTCCAAATATTAAAAATACAATTCTAGATCTTTTAGTAAGCTAGGTTAAGGATTTTACAATTAGGTGCACGAAAGGTGCACACACACTTAAATACTTGAACTAATGAAAGCCTCTTCTTTGTTTCGTTTTATTTTTTATGATTTTTATTATTTTGTGCTTTAACAACATAATTTATTCGCAATGTTCTTAATTCGATGAACTCTTGCAATAAAAAAAAACAAACAAACAAAAACGCTAATTTGTTGTTGGCGCTTAATAGTAGATTTTCACACAGACATGACAACCAATCAACTTTTACCGAGCGGACCTTCACCAGGGCTTGATTGTTTATTGCCAGATTTTTGCCTTCCATCGGCCACATCGCCGAGTCTATCCACACTGGCTCCGCTGTCTGATGACATGAACATTACGAATTTCCATGCCGGTTTAAATGTGACCGGTCGCAATAAAGCCACCCCCATGCAGATTCGCTCGAAATTCGGATCCCTGGGCACTGCTAAGGGACAATTTAATTCGCCTCATGGCTTTTGCTTGGGCGTCGATGAGGAGATTATTGTCGCCGATACGAACAATCATCGTATTGAGATATTCGAGAAGAACGGTCAACTGAAGTTCCACTTTGGTGTGCCCGGCAAAGATGAGGGCCAATTGTGGTATCCACGAAAGGTTGCGGTTATGCATACTAATGGAAAGTTTGTCGTATGTGATCGCGGAAATGAACGCTCCCGCATGCAGATATTCTCCAAGTGTGGACATTTTATGCGAAAGATTGCCATAAGGTAGGTCAAATTATACAGTCTGAGAATAAATTGAATTTGAACAATGAATTTGTCTTCTCTTTAGATACATCGATATTGTTGCTGGATTGGCTGTGACTTCAAAGGGGCATATTGTTGCTGTGGATAGTGTATCGCCAACTGTTTTTGTGATTTCTGAGGAGGGTGAATTGGTGCGCTGGTTCGATTGTAGTGATTATATGAGGGAACCATCTGACATTGCAATAAGAGGTGAGTGAAGTGTAATTAAATCATTGGCACAGTTAACAAGCAAAACGTGAAATAAATTGAGCTTCGAGTTTTTTTCTTTGAAAAGAGAAAATCAAATACACTCATACACACGCTCGTCGATTTTTCTTTCTTTTCAAACAAGCACTTGTTGTTTATAGCGAGGTTTTCTATTTTAGCTTGTAGTTGGTCTGACCATCGCTTTTTTGGCCCATTGACGCTGATTGCAGCAGATAATTTCTGCCTTTCGCTCGCTTTTGTGTTCCATTGTATCCGAGGGCAACGAGTTCGCTTGGCAGTTCTCTTTTGGGTCCTATTGGTAGTAGAACCGTGTCATTGCGTGCGACCTTAGCCCTTCCCTATTGCGGTGACTTTTTCTCAATTGTTTTGCTCCATGTTCTCACACAGGATGAACTAAAAAAGCATATTTTAAGCTGGTCGGTGTGTTACCCAGTAGTTTTGTGAAAATTGCGGAGTGTTCACCAGGCCTGGGTCTAAACGGACCTGTTGCGCCAACTATTTATTGATTTTATTAAAACGACGGCTGATTGATTGGAGCAACAGAACGCGCCGTTGCACAGTTTGCTTTAGCTCGTTGTTGGAGTCGAGTAGTTTCCCCCTTTTTACAATTATTTACTTAAATAGCTTTTGAGCTATTCAGGTTCAACTGTTGGAAAAACACAAACTGCACTTTAAAACAACTACGCCAACTGCTTTTTCCATACGCCATCAGAACTGAACACATGATGAGCGTCCACCACCAAAAACCAATCAGCATGGCCGCGGGAACTGTCTTCCCAGAACAACAGCTGCTTTGAAAACAAGAAATTATGCACGCACGAACTATTTGAAGCTCCTGCACCACTTGCGAGCTTCTTCTGATCGAAGAACGGCATACAATTGTATGTACCTTCTAGCGAATGGTTGTGAGAAGCTAGTTTTAGAGATCTTTTAATTTCGTTGGCTTTTACATTCAAATTCGAAATCAATTTTTAAAATCCTGTTTTCCTCTTTCCAGACAACGATTTTTATGTTTGTGATTTTAAGGGGCACTGTGTAGCAGTATTCAAGGAAGACGGAATCTTCCAATATCGCATCGGAAATGAGAAGGTAACCTGCTTCCCCAATGGAATTGATATATCAAACGCAGGCGACATTCTAATAGGAGATTCTCATGGAAATCGTTTCCATGTCGCTTGTTACTCTCGAGAGGGCGTTTTGCAATCGGAATTCGAGTGTCCACACGTAAAGGTAAGCAACTTAGTCAAAAAATGTTCTCTCTTTAAGACCACAAAAAAAAAAATAGAAAACAAAAATCCAACACGACGATCATTTATCATTATCTAGGTTTCTCGCTGCTGTGGTCTGAAAATTACTTCCGAGGGCTATGTTGTAACACTAGCGAAAAATAATCATCATGTCTTAGTGCTTAATACTCTTTATGTTCACTGATTGAAAACTAAAAATCAATCTGCGAACTACTACTTCAAACCAAATCGATAATTTTTTCAAATTATTAAACAAAAAGAAACGCTTTAAAAATTAATCTTACAAACAAAAACAAAACAACCTATCTACGTGCAACGTCGTGATCCCTGATGAAAAAAAAACACAGCAAACGTATCAAGAAATACAAACAAAAAAAAAAGAAACAAATATTTTTTTGATCTCCTTAATATTTTTTTTTTATATTTACAATGAATACGAAAAACAAACGAAAGCAAAGGAAAGAAAAAATATTTTTTTTTCTTCTTTTTCTCTCTTCAAAATGAAAAAGTATTTTCATTCGCGAACTTGATATATACATTATAAAAAAAAAAACAACATACCATTTATAAAATGTTAAATATTTTACTATATTCCTTTTCCGTTTTAATAAGGCTGGTTATCCAAGACATTATTTACGCGTTACTATTTTAATTATTTTTTTTTTATCGATTAACTATACGTATATTTTTTTCAATACATTTATTTTATTTAGTCAGATTCAGTGTATTTAATTTTTTTAATATTACAAAATGTACAAATGTTTTTTTGATTTACAAACAACAAAAAACAAAATCGTATAAATCAAAACAATTTCTGTTGAAGAGAATTTCTGATAGAGCAGGAAAATTGAGATGAAAACAAACAAGAAAACGCATACCTTCAAGTCATTTTTTTTTCAATATATTTTAACAGACAATGTAACAACTCTAGTTATTTAAAAATATTTTAAACATTTTTTTTTTTCATATTAGTTTGTAAGGTTTTTTTTTTTCATTGTTCACTAACATTTCTTTTTTGTTATTAACTTTAGTGAGTAGTTTATTTTAATTATACCAATTCCACGCGCTTTTAATCTGTAAGTGTGTTTTGTCAAACAAAACTAATTTAGTCGTCGATATTTTACTTGATTATTTTTTTTTTGTGAACAACAAAAACAACAAAATACACACAAAATATTACACGATATTAAAAATAAAAATACACACAACAAATGGAGCAAATATTTAAACAAAACAAAACAATTTTAATTTGTTTTTCAAAACATTGTGTTTTTTTACAAACAATAAATCTATGATCGTTTTGTTCTCTTTAGTAATATTTTATGTATTTTTTTTTTTTGTTTTTTATTATTTTTAAAATAACTTTTACTTGTTGTTTTTATTTTATTAACTATTTATGCGTTAGAATCTTCATATTATATATGTATACAATTTATGATTGTTAACTGTTCCACCTTTTTTTTATTATTATAATTGTATTTACAAATGGAAACAAATTAAAAAAAAAACAACAAAAAAAACTAAATTTTTATTTTCATTGCAATTTTTTTTTTGATTTTACTATCAAAAAAAATACAAGAAAACACAAAAAAAAACTAGTGATAGTCTACATTTAAGAGTTCATTAATTTTTTTTTTATTTCTATTTTCAAAGTGTTGTTCTTTAGTTATTCTTAGTTTTCATTATATTATACAAGAAATTTAAGAAAAACAGAAAAAGTATGGGCGTGTGTTACAAGCAGACTGATTTAATTTTGAACAAAAGATGAAAGCTTTTCTCCGATGTTTGCAGTGAGCGCACGTGCGAGTGAGGTGACGTCGTATATACATACATATATATATATATATTTCAATCAATTTATTGTGATTTGTGTTTTATAAGATGATTAGGACTAAATATTAGTGTTTTTACCACCAAAGAAAACAAACAAATTCTTTTTTTTTTCGTCATTTGTGAATTGATATAGGTACATATATGTTTCAATGTTGATTGTGGATTGCCTTTTAAAATTACAAAGAAAGTTGTATTGTAGTGTTGATAAGTATTTTTTGTTCTTTCTTTTATTTTATGAAAGAAGACGTACAGGGATTTTTACGTATGAATTTAAAATAAATTATTGATTTTAAATTGTGTACAATCTGTTGCTATGCGGTAACTTAATAAATTTATGTTGTGTTTTTATTATCGTTAGTTTATGGTAATGTGTTCGAACGTCCCCATTCATTTCTTTACCGTGTAAAACACGCTCAAAGATATGATTTTGACATGTGTCTCGAAAACTTGTGTACCAGTTTTTATTTTTATTTCTGTTATATTATTTGCATTTAGAAAACTTGATTATGATTATGCTGAATCTACCAACTGCCGTTGGTAGTAACCTCGCAGGCGGCAATTTAATGGGGATTGCAGATCGACTTCTGGCCTCCAGGGAGCCTATCAAGTAACATTAATGCACTAGAACAATTGTTCTAGTGCACGATTTTCCAAATGTCTTGAGAAACTTTATCACTTGTGCTGAATGGCAAACAAATTATGAAATGCACTTCTCGGAGACATAACTTCTAGACGACTGCAACTGTCACGAATTTGACTTCGCGAACGAAAATAAGGGCTTTATTCTGATTTTCAGTAGCTTAGATGGCTCACCTACTCGTAACGTGCTAACGTATTCGAAAAATCACAAAATTTACTTCAACATTTCTTGTAGATAGTGTTGTTGAAAAACGTAAAAACTCTTCGCATTAATTATGTTGCCGGGAATGTCCCAAATCAATGATAGTACATATTCCCTCTTTGTAATAATCTCAGCCCAAATCCCAATTGAACTCAAAATGTTTTTATGAACCAGCTAATAAACGATTGCCTCGTTACGCCACCAAAAGAACATTTTTAGGCACGCGTAAGTCAATATTGTGCGTTCGACCACCTTTAGTACACGATTAAAAAATACAAGCTTACCCTGGCATATGTCCCCCCATAACGTGCGAACTAAACAAAATAAAATGTACACTTTTATTTAAAGTTTATTATATTTTATGCCTTAGATATTTTTAAATTCTAGTTTTCTCAATTAAAAAATAAAAACACACGTACCCATTTAATTTAATGTATTTCCTTAAATATAAATAAAATATATTTATTTACATAACGTGTATATGTATTTTAAAAGCAATCAAACAAGAAACAAAAGTAAAAACATTTATCTATTCTATATATAAATCAAAATCAAATTAACTTAATAAGCAAAAATTAATTTAAGGATCTAATCCTGTAATTGTAATACAAATTAAAATTAAAACAAAAACAAAAAAAGTGTCAATAAAACACACAACGTGGGAAAGGAGTGGAAACTTGTAACAAAAAATGGGTAATATCTTATTTAAAACAAACAATACTAAAATTACACACAGTATCTACAAACTTATGTATACTTATATACATATATTTAAAATATTTAGAATAGAAACAAAAAAAAAACAAATGAATTGCTTTACCTGTGGTGTATAAGTTCCTCAAATTCTTAAGTATACTTCGTTTTTAACATTTTTATTTCTTTTTTATATCTGCTACGTTTATTTTTTATTTTGTGTAATATGTTATATTATATTTTACGTTTATTATTATTTTTTTTTAACTTATAAATCAAAAATTGAAAGGAACAAAATAAAAACGTTTATTTTTTAACTAACAAAACCAATATCAAAGTCTTGTTTTTCGTTTTCTTTATTTTTGGCATTAGTTGCATATTTAAACAAAAAGAAAATGCTCTTCTCATGCCAAAAAATTAATAAACAATCAAAATCAAAGCAATTATTATTAAAGTAAATTTGTTGCATAATGATTATCATTTCGTCGACGAGTCAGAAGTTTATTTTTGAATAATTTTCTTATTTGTTCGCTCAGTAAATAAGCCTGCCGTGAGCAAAAAAAGAAGCCATTTGGAGATGACGCAAATCAAAGGGGAATCAAAACGTGACAGACTTTTTTTGGCGAAAGAATCTTAAGCAGTAAACCCAAATAGAGTAAAGCTCGTGCAACTTGAATGTAAAACACGTTCAACTTCAAGGGAAAGAGCTGGGGTCAGATTCCGTAAGGCGAAACGATCAAACGTTTTCGGCGTACGAACGATTTGCCCTATGTTACACAAACAAATCTCTTCGCGCACACGAAAACGTTTGATCGTTTCGCCTTACAGAATCTGAATCTTGCTAAACACACAATTTGTTGATAAAATTATTACCAACGTTACGACAAATTAAAAATAAAAACATTTTTCGACATAATTTGCTGTAAGCTCAAAAGCTTTGACGACAATTTCTCGCAAGACAGCTGTTGTATCCATGTATGGCCTTACAATTTCGCCGTATAGCCCGTAATAAAAGTGGTTGAATTTTGCCACATGCAGCATGCAAACTAGACCATAAAGATGGGAGTTTTTCCATCAGAGCATTCGAGTTTGCATTCGCAACTTACGTGTTGTGAGGCTTGATTGCAAGCTGAAGAACCAACCACAAACACTTGATACCTCAACTTCGATGGCCTTTTGGTCACAGATTTACTTTACAGTTAACAGTTAATAAATTGTACTAAAAAATTGCTTTCCCATGCAAGCAGCTCTAAATAAGAGCTTCTCATACCCAACACCTTGACGTATATACTTGGAGATGTAAAACAAAACAAACTGTAGGTATGAATTTAAAAGTTGTTATTTTTAAGAATTTAACACGAATATGGTTGTTAGCTCAGATCTTAACGGCCGCTCTTCACCATATCGCGGAAAATTGAGTAATTCAAAACTTTTTGGTTGACTTGCAGAACCACTTCTAACAATCATGGTATGGTGCGTTGTGATTGCATTTCGTTACCTTGTACTCCCCGCGTAGAACGCGGGCATATTTACTGGGCGGCAATCTTTCAAAACAAAAACAATCGCTCCTAAATAAAATCACTTTTCCAACCACACCACATTCGATATAACATATTCATTAGCTTCCTTTATATTTCCTTCCTCCATTTATAGATTTTTAAAAACATTAACATATCAAACAAACAGGATGTAAATTTTGTTTGCTTTATAATGCCCATCTCTCGCCGCTAATATTTCCTTCATTTATTTTATAGATTTTTTAGTTCATTTCGTTTAAATTATAGACAACAAAATACAAACTTTATTCAAAAACAAAAACCTAATTAACCCCAAACGTATAAATGAAAAAAAAAAAAAAAATAGTATATATTTATCATCAAATAATTGAATAGTGCCATGGTTTTTTTAGTAATTAAAAAAATGTAAACAAAACAACATAATAATTAAACAAAAATCAAACATGTAAACATTAATAATATAAGCAAAATTGAACATTTAAACAACAACAAATATAAAGCAATTAGAATGTTTATTTTTCTAGCAATTTAATGCAGCATAAACATAATAAGAATTATATCTCATAAGGAAAATAAAAATTAATTAAAAAAGGTCAATAAACATACTTATATATATTTAGAATATATGTATTTATTATACAATTTAACGAACGAATTATTATTTTAAAAAAAAGTGAATATTGAAATCATCCTCTTCCTATATTTTCTCAGTGTAAAACTTGCAAACAAACATACTTACAACATTATATATGTAATAAATATTTTATTTTTATCTTAAAACAAAAACAAACAAAATATACAACATAAAAAAAGTTTTAACTAAAATATGAACATTTTCTCTGGGTTGTTATATTATATTACATTATAGATAAAATATTTCTCTTAGTGAACTAGGATAATGAATTATACACATAAAATATAAACAAATTAAAAAAAACAACAACAATGATAACATTGGTAGAATCAACAATAATAATAAAAAAATGAAAATATTATAATGACTTTCAATTAAGGAAATAAAATTGTAGATAAGATCTGACCAATATTATTCTAAAAGCGAATATATATACATAAATTGTGTGAAATTTAATTTTAACACAAATTATTTATATATGTATGTATACAACACATATGAATGGAAGTTGAATTAACTATTCTAATAAGCAATATTGAAAATCATATACGTTTAAAAACAAGTAGAACTGTATATATTCATGAATTTAACAAAAAGTTTTTAATATTTTTTTAAATGCATATTATAATACATGTATAAAACATAAACAAATAAATATATACACACAAATATATATACTATTGAATATATATACGCTGTATATATTTATTGAGAAACATACGAACAACTCTTTTTTTTTTAAAGTGTAAACCAACATTTCCATTGACAAAAAAAAATAGAACACGTTCTTCATTCAGTTCTCTTTAGACTTTTCTTTTAAAGTTAAGTAATTATAATAGAATTAGACAAAAAGAAAATTATGTGGCAACCTTTTCCATGTATTACACCCGAATCCATTAAGATATAAAACACATAAAATTCATTGTTTCTGAAAATCAAATCAGTTACAACAAGGTTCAATGTAGTAAAACAAACAAACTAATAACTATGAACTATTTAATATTTGGCAATAGCTACTTAAGTGTTATCAGTGATGTTTACCGTTTTTGTGATTGTAAATTATAAAATGTTTTTTCGTGTTAAAAAAAAAAATTTAAAAAATTAAAAAAAAATATTTTAAAATTGTAGTAGCCATCAAAAAACAAACAAAAAAATAATAATACATGATTCATACATTTTTTTTAGGAAAGTATTCTTCCGCATGCTTTATTCAAATAAGGTAGACGTATTTATTTTTGTTTTTGTTTTGTTTATTTTATGTGCTGTGAAGAGGTTCAGATGCGGAAAAACTATTTAAGATGTTTGTAATTTTACATATACATAATTATGTATTTATGTATTTTTTCCTGGTGGATTTTATTTGGTTTTTGAGCGGACGGACTATAGGTTGCCCAAATTGTTCTTTTATGGATTACCTCGCTGATATTTTTATCACAATGGCATATATGGAAGTTTGCTTTTCTATAAAACAAAACGGCTTCCAGAAGGGGTAAACGAACAATAATTTATGTCGCTGAATTTAATAATGTATAATTCATAAAGTTCACTAGTCTCATATAATATCTTTAAAATCAGTAATGAAACTATTTTCTGCCGTTTTGCAGACATTTTGTTTGCTTAATCTTTGTGTTGCAAACACCTATAATTATTACGGGCTCGGACTAAATGATCACTCTCGCTCATCTTGTGCAGGAAATTGCATGTAAGACAATGTAAAATTCCCATTAGTAGTCCGCATTATTGATGAAAAAAACACCAATTTTGAAACCTATATGAAGGGTTGAGGCATTGCATCCAAAAAATCGCAATTGCATAATATACATTTTGAACCTTTTCATCTTGCCAACTTTTTTACATCTCAGTTGACAAGCAACTCTCAAATAAAATCCACCTTGAACCATATTCACGCCATTTTCATACGTATGTAATGCTTAAACAAAAATAACTTTTAAAATTAAACATTTACTAAATCTTTTCTTCAACTCTTAAGGAAGTATTATTCGAAGCCAACATATTTATCAAAATTTTGTCTTTCAAAAACTGTAAATTGTTTTCCACTTTAAAAAATGAACCCACAACAGAAAGACAAGAGGATGATTCCTTCCTATAAAGTAGGCAATTTTATCCACCTTAAGAAGACACTAACAAAATGTATATTAATCTTATATAGCACTTAAAATAAACCTAAAAACAAAATCATAGGATTCTTTTCGTGCAATATATTTGACAAAGAAAAAAAAAATTAACTATTGAAACAAACAAATATCTGAACTGTTTTGATATAACAATTTAATTTATGTACAACATCAATTTTGCACGGAAATAACAACAAATAATCATAAACTTAGATTATTTACTAGTCTTTTGACTATTTACAAAAGAAAAATAAAACGCATATAGTCCCCCCTATAACTAAACACAGAGCGATAAGTAAAACAAAACCTAGCAACAAATTCGGGATGAAAATGTATCTTAAAGTATGAAAACCACATACGTACTTCCAAATTCATCCAAAAGTGCTTTTTCTAGCCTAATGGCGTGTCCTACCCATTGCACTGAAGCGATATTTCTTTAAAACAAAAATCGCCAATCTCTCCACCCACTCATGAAAATAACATTTAATCATGAAACGAATTATTTTAAAATCTACTAAATATGAAAAAAAAAACACAAAATAATAAATGCTGCCTCATATAAACAAATAAACATGTTTTAACGAAGTTTGTCATTTGGAATATACATTTTATAATTTAAATTAAAAGAAAAAGCAAAAAAATATATTAAAGGTTAATTAACAAAAAGACAAAACCAATTTTAAACACCAAATTTTTACAAAAAGAGACGAAAAAAAATGATAACTAAACAAATACGCTATTTACAAATATAATTACACATCAATATTTTTTCGTATATACGTATATCTAAATGTTTCCTTTTAAACATATTATTATCTATATATACATGTATTAAACTATTTATATACAATTAACGTTTTTAAAAGATTTTCTTTTTTTTTATGTAATCATTTTTGTTCTTTTTCGGTTTCACATATTTTCTTGGTGTATGTGTAATACAATATTTTTTTTTGTTTTAATTGCCCTGCCTGTGATAATATTTCATTTCCCCTCCAACTCTTGCTTTTGTTTTTTGTTTGCCGATGAAATGTTTTTCCCATATACCTTGTGTAGCTACTGATTTTTTTTTTATTTATAATTATTATTTTAACAACAATTGAGGCTCAAAAACTTTTTAAGTATAGACATTTATTTTGCTTTGTGAGAATTTATTTTTCCAATGATAGTGTGAATTTAAAAACAAGCAAACGTATGTAATCCACACATGATTATTTAGTATGATACTCTAGCTATTTTTACAATTTCTTTTATTGTATTTTTTTTCTTAAATTTCATTTGTAAATTTTGTGTTTTTCACGATGAATGAAGCCAAAAGTTAGAAACTAATCGAAATGAAGCAAACATATTTTGAAATGTGGATTATAGTACGAACAAAAATTGTTTACTAAGAATATTTACATAAATTGCCTAAATGTAGGTAATTCCAATAAGTTTTTTTGCCATTTAAAAAAGCATAAAACTAAGGTTAATGGTGAAAACAACGTTATGTTCGAGAAAAAAACGCTTTTATGTATATAAAAAAAAAATTCTACATCTTATATTCTTTTTTATATTGTTCATTTAGTTGGTGATCAGAGCGTTTTTTTGTTTATTATTCTTATTGTATTTACATTTACCTACTTATTATAAATTATATATTTTCTGGTATTGCATATTCTTATGATTTTCATTTGGAATACACTCGAAGAATTATATATATTGAATAGTATGTAGTTTTTGTTGTGAGTCATTTGAAGAGAAATGGTATTCTATTTACTATTATATTTAATATCGTAATGCTCATATAAGTAGCACACAGTTTTTTTTAGTGATTATACAATAATTGATTTTTTATTTTTCTTTTTGTAAATTTTACTTTTAAACATCTTTTTTTTTAAGTTATACACATATACATACATATAGTTTGTATTTAGTAATACACAACAAATTATATTGAGAAACTTATTTGATTGACAAATATATTTTTTATAATATTAAAAAAAAACTAAAATTTCGTTTCTTTTATTTTCTCCTGAGTTTTTATTATTTTTGTTTTTTTTTTATACGCAATTTCCTTTGATGTTGGTTGTTAAAGACGCATAGTACATTTTGCAGTTAGTTATCAACTAGGTAGTTGCGCACTGTGATCATGTTTGCTGAATTCGTAAACCTAGAGAAAATGATAATTCCAACAAACGCCAATCTGCTGGCGTTTTGAAACATTGCATAAGCTTCTGGGAAAACCTTGTAAAGGGTTTGTTAAACGTGAGACGCACGACCGGAATGTGTTGGTTTTATTTTGCTGACTACTGTCGTTTTTCATTGGTTTCCCTCGGTCATTCTGAAATCTAATGGAACAACAAACTGCTTCTGGTCGAATCCACAAATGGAATGGATAGGAAAAGTCTTCGGCTCCCGCCTGTTGGCTTGTATAAAATACATTAAGATTGCACTTGAGTAAGTGCTTCTTGAGTGGATTCTGACTTCAAATCAAGAAGCGAAATTAATTCATATTATCCGAATCATGAGAAGAGGATATTTTGTGGCAATGAAACGGTTTCAGAATTTGTTTTTCCTATTCCGGATCCGGAATCTTCATTGACATAAGTCAATGATTAAAACATTCATATTTACTGTAGAAAACAAAAACACAAGTAACAACAGAAAATCTAATCACACATATCGTCGGTGAAACCAGAAAACTGTGTAACTCCATATTAGCAAATTTTTCAGGAGAGTAATAAACCGATGTGAATCACGCACTTATTACCGCTTAAAAGGGGAGATACACAATTTTCTTACATAAAAATACTGAATACGGAGTTACACTATATTCTAAATCGGCGATAGAAGCATTAATTTGATTTAATAGGGGATTCCCATTTTACAAAGTGGTAGATATCGTGTTGAGCAAAAAGATGTCGCTTAAACCTTATTTTCACTAAAATTGGAGTTACACATTTTTCTGGTTTCACCGACGATATGGTGTCCACCGCTGTTGCAAAAGTGCTTCAACGAATTTTATTAAAAAGAGCAATTCTGAACTTCGGGGCGATTCTCTCGGATCTTCAATGAAAAACGCCATAACTCTACCATTAGTAAGACATATTGAGCAGGGAAACCCCTCTTGGTAGAGGGGTAAAGGTAGTTTAGGTTAGGCTGCACAATTGCAGCTCGTCAGGTGAGTCAGAAGTATATTGTTAAGTTCGCACTTCCGTATCTGAACTAGAAGGGCGGTTGGCTAGTTCGCTCAGTGTGTTATTTATTGAAAACTGACCGCTCACGGAGCCATTCAAACCAGTTGCTTGAGATAAACAGTAACAAACTTATGTGGTATTCGATTGAGCTTCTTTGACATTCGTTTGATTGGAATATGTTTACCCTTCGACATTTTTCTAAGCATTTTCCATTCACTGGTTATATTTTATATGAAACTTTCGAAATTTGAGCTCAAATTGATTTCTTATCGTTTTTCCATAAATAAATTAACAAAAATAGACCCACCAGAGGCTAAAATCAGAAAAGATGGCTTTTTTCGTGCCAATCGAACGTAAAAAGTGACCTAGATCAAAAAGGTGTTCTGAAAGTGCTCAATCGAATGCTACATTAGAACATGGTGTTATGAATGGATCGGTGGTGGTCGAAGTGACAAACAAACAAACTTATTGTGCACCCGAAAAGGTCAGCAAAAAAAGTTAGATTGCATCAGTATTGCATATCGAAATTATGGAATGCTAAAATTTTATACAAGCAGGCGGATTAATAACTACAAAAGTTTATAATATTTTTTATATTTAAAGCTGCATATTTTTGCATTTCTTCGTGTAAAGAATTGACAGTACCATCGATTCAGTCAGGGCAAGGCATGTACAAATAAGCCCCTACAGATATCGCGACCTAGGTTGAAATGCAAATCTTCGGTATTCACTCCTTTATATGTCGTAGCCGACTGTTTTGTGTCTTCCACACGTCAAATATTCATATTTTTCATTGAATTCTTTCGAAGGGGCTTTATATTCGCTCTGATTTCCTGTTTTTTCCAAGTTCTGGTAAGATACAAATGTTCTATAGAACACCGCATCCAATTCCGGATTCGGAGACTTAAATCAAACCGAAGTAGCAGCAGATCAAAGGGTAAGTCTTCGCTAAATACAAACAAGAATACAGTCGTTCGCCAATCATGATGTCTATTTTGAAATAGATAAACTCTGTAACTTCTTTGAAGTTACTGCACTGCCAACAGCAGATCGTTAAAGAAGACACTACTTGGTCTTAAACCCGACTTACCAAAAGACCAAATAGAGTCTGGCTTGTTCTTTTCAAAAAGTTTGATACCTAACTGCAAATTAAAGTTGTGAGAATTATTTGCGTTTTTTATTAATTTTAATTTTTCTCTACATTATTAAGGGGCTTTTATTATTTGTAACTTCTAAAAAAATGATATTATTCCATCCACTAAAACATAAAAACAAAATCCTAATATTTTACGATAACCTTTAGTGAACAATAATATTTATAACAATTAAAATAAAAAAAAATATTACATTAGTATTGAGATTAAAAAAAGCTATTTAATGTTTGTAAATGTAGGAAATATGCAATTTAAACAAAACTTACCTTAACAATTTTAAAGTGTAAACAATTTCCTCTTATAAATTAGAACCTAAGAGAACGTGTGTTAGTTAAAAAAAGAAGATTGATACAACCAATGAAATAACTTACCTTCTGTGCTATTGCACACAAGTTATTTTAAAGTCTTATTACAAAACAACAAAATTGACTTATAACCAAATTTAATGATTACCATACAATTATACAAGTGCACATTTATTTGCAAATGTATTAATATTTAAATTTACTAACAATATTAATAAATATGAATTACCTACATATATATATATATATATATATTGGACATAGAAATTGTAAAGTTAGAAAAAAAAATGGAGAAAATGCAGTTAAAAAAGGCTCACTGTTTTATGTCTTCCTAGTGTTACTCTAAATGTCTTATGGAACAACAACAAAAAAACACATACTTTACTATAGTATCAACATTTTTAATTTTGTTGTAAAGTTGGACTTTGTTTAAAAAGCAATTCCTTAAATTTTGTTCTTAAACGTGGGCATATCCTTATAAAAAAACAAAACTTACGTAGAGATAAATTGACGCTTTTTCGACATTTCATGAGAGTTACAAACAACAAAAATCATCGTTTGCATTTCATATTTATCACACTGTAATCTTACATGTTTTCTTTTTATAAGTACATATATATATATATTCTTCGCAAATCTCCAGAAATACATAGAATAAAAAATGTATGTGTATATTTCATAAATACTACAATTCAAACTAAAGCAAATCGAAAGAAATGATAATATTTAAACAGCAAACAAAAATGAAAAATGAACAAATAAAATAAAAAAATTAAATAAGGAAATGATGAAAAGCAAGGAAAACGGAAATAATCTCATTTACACCATAATTTTAAAGTGCGTGACTTATTTTATTAGTTAATTTTGAACCTTTTACAAAATCCCTATTTACATACAAAAAAAAAAAGAAATATATATATATACATATACATATATTTATCGTGTAAGTCCATTTTACTAAATTAAATTTTGACAAACAAAATTAAAAAATTAACAAGAAAAACATTTTTTAAAAATAACAACATTTATATTGTAAACAAATAAATGTGTATATATACAAACTTTGCGTGTTATACAAACCTGTTCAATTTTGGATGATTGTTTAGAATTAAATGAAAACAAAAATAAATAATAGAATATTAAAAATTTGAAATCACAACTTTAGGTGAGACAATACAAATGCAAATGAAACACACACACACATTCTTACAAAGAACAATTGAATACTTCGAGTCAAAGTTTTTCAGTTGTAAAAGTAGTTTCAAAACAAGATAATTTGCAAGCCCCAAAAATGAGATCTCGATTTTTGACAAATTAAGTGTTGAACTAAGATCTTATGCCGCGCTTAAAACCTTCTATAGGTGAGTTGATTGATAAAAGCCCATAGAATAATTGATTTAATTTTAAAGCAATTTCTTTTTTTACAGATGTGCAAAATCTTATATAATATTAAATGATAGGTCTTAGACCAAGCCGATTTGGGACCCATTAAAACATTGAAACATTTTAAGAAAATAAGGTATGTAATTTTTGTGTCAGTGCTGTTTAATCAATTTCAATTACATCCGCACAGGGTCTAACAAGCTTTCGTCAACAATAGTTAAATGCTATGAGTATTTTTGTGGCTTTTGTCTAATTTGGACCTAAAAGTTCTCTTGCATTACTTTCCAATATTGGCAAGGGTAGATAATATTTCTGTGTTCTATGAGAAAAAATGCTTTCAGAAACTGGTCTGTCTGCTTCTTGTTTCATGAAGCTCTGCTGTACTCTCTAGCACACGATTTTCTGCACCTTCTTCTGAGGAGGAACAAACTTGTGGGAAGTGTCAAAATCAAAATCAAATTCGCTGCAGTGCCAAAACGGTTATCTCGAATTTGCCGACCAACGTTAGAGAGTCGACTTTGAGGGGCCACCGCGTCTTTGCGCTGTTAAACACTCGTTTGGATAATAAAGTTTCATTATTTGGACGTAATCGTGTTACTTGCCATGGTGATGTGATATCCATAGACAAATCATACTAAGACCACCAACACGCAATCCTCACGCCGCTGGCCCCCCCAAATTTTTTTCGAATTCAGCCATTTTGTTCTATCGGCGGAATGGCAATTAGAATCCGTGTGACATGCAGAAACATAACAAAAATTAAAAATAAAATGCTGCCAACCGTGATAGGTATGTGGAATGTAAACTTATGTCGTTTTCCATTGGACAAAAAGAAGCGTCCGGGAGAGTCCGGAATCGAAAAAATGCCGTTCCATTGGCACAAAAATATTCTTCTGGTGATTTTGAGAAGAGAATTTCGCTTCTCGATTTCAACTCAGAATCCACTCAAGAAGCACTCACACAAGTGAAATTTATGTATTTATTACAAGTCAGCTGACAGCAGCCGTAGATTATTTTTTGACATATCACCAATACTTTTGTGGATTCTGTCAGAAGCAGTTTTGCTGTTCCATTGGATTTCAGAATGAGTGGATCCCCGAGTGAAACCAATGGAAAACGACATTATTCCTTAAAAATACTAAACACACGTACCTACCTAACGAATAGTTTAAAATTTAACGGGTAAAATTCTATGAACACAGCCAGCAACTTTGCCCACAGCGGAAGTGGGATAATGCTATGTGCGAGTTGGTTAATGAGTCGGAATTTCTGAATTTACGTGACATTTGTCATTACGAATTTGCCAACCCATAAAAGTAACGGTAAATCGGTTGGCATCAGTTCGATTTTTATATGGTGACATCAGTGACTGAATAATAAACACAATTTGATAAGACAGACGGCACCAAAACAACATGGCCGCCACAGGTTGCCAATATCGACCCGCCCCACTTTCATTTGGGAAACCCTCAATTTTTTCAATGACAAACCTTAGTTGTGTAATTTGTTTATATAAATACAACTTGAATTTCGATAAATTAACGCTTACCCTATATTTTACAGAATTTTCTTACAGATTTATCACTGTTTTACCTAACTATCGGCACTGATGCAATTAGATATGTTCTAATAAATAATTAGATTCTGCTTCCATGTTCGCATAAGAAATATTATTGGGTTTTGGCAAAAGCAAAACCGAATATAATACATCTTAATAATATATTATACAAAATGTAATACACAGCATAAATGGTGTAAACATGCGTTATTTTTTAAAACTTATAAAAAAAAATCAGGTTTTTTGAAGAAAAACTAAAACGGGGACTAAAATTGAATATTCTCTCCAATAAAATAGTTTGCAAACAAATTTTACGTTTTGAAACTTACTATATAGTAGTTTTTGTGTAGAAACTTTTTTGAATGAAATTTTATTTTTTCTAGTCCATGAACCAAATATACTATATATTAAATGAATATACCTAATAAATACTATCGCCACTTTGTGTATATAGTGCTTGTACATGGCCATGTATATGCACACTATATGCATAAAGAATTTTGGAGATGAACTTACAATTTTACCAAAGCAATTAGGATTTTATGAAGCGGAAGTTAATGTACTCCAATATATACACAACAAATAAAAATTATTGTCTGTTTATAGATGCATATATTTACATACATACATACAAGTATGCATTTATATATATATCTATAAGCAACCATGTACATTTATAATAACGAATTTCATAAGTATATTATAGTGTTTAAAATTAAATTAAAAAAAAAAAAAAAACAAACAACTAATTGAAAGCAATGGTCCTATACCTAAGTATATATAGATTTAAATTAATAGTTTATAGTGAACAAAAAACACTTCTATATACACATACTTAAATGAATTATTATACAATTAAGGCCTAAATTTCAAATAATTTTGTTTGTTTTTGTTTTCTAAACCGTACTAATTATAGCTATATAAATATATACAAAGCATATATGCATCTGTATATGTTTTTTGACATATATACACATTATGTTTAATGACTATGTACTATCATTTTATATTGTTTGGAGTTTATCTTTTTGTTTTCTTTTTAATAAATAATAAAGAGAATAGAAGTAAATACAATACAAATCCCTGTTTCAACGAAAGCGCAATGAAAACTACAAACAACATATATACCTACTAATTAAAAGAATTATATACATACTATATATAGCCATCAAGTAAATATTTTATAAAAATCGAAGAAACAAAAAATTCAACTAAAACACACAAAGCAAAAAAGAACACTTTTCAAAATTATGAAACCAATTTGATTAGCTTAAGAAAAAAAAAAAAATAAAACAAACTAAAAACGTAATTAAGACGTATTTATCTATATAAACAATTATATACATGTTTAAATTAACAAAACAACAACAATATGAAAGCTTTGAATTTAGAAAAGATGTCACTTATTTTTTATATAAGGATTTTTGAATTTTACCATCTGTTTTTCATTTTGAATTTCTGTTTTTTTACATTTCTTATTCTAATTACATGAAGACAATTTTTTGTTTTTAATTGCATACAATATTTATATATGTATACATAAGGAAACAAATTATTAAAGTTTATACAACAAGAAAAAATCTGCACCAAACACAACTGTTTCAATTAGAAAAAAAAAACAAAAACAAAATATTTTAGAAAGATAAATAAATAGAAAATAACAAGAAATGAATAGCGTGAAAAAACGTAAATGACAAAAGCAATAATATTTATACAAAGGTATTTTTATTTATTTTATTTTTTTCAATTACCACAGCTTAGTTGGTTAGTATTTTTTTTTTTTAATTTTTAATTAAAGAAAAGGACATTCATTACAATTTGTTAAAATTGTATAAATAAAAACGATGAAAATTAATATTGCAAATATGAGATAATACAATCATTGTAGGTGAAATTATTTTTAATTAAATGGTTGTGAGATATTTTGTAATTTTAATTTCTATGTAAGTGAAACTTGGTTAGATTTAATGTATCCTTGTCATTTATAAAGTGAAAAACAAGCAAAAAAATCATTTGTAATTGTGTAATGCTTAAGGCATACTCAGCAGATTTTAAGATAGGTGCTTTTTACATGTGTGTATTTTTGTAGGCTTTTTTTTATTCTTTTGTGTTCAACTGTGAAACGTGGAAGTTGTCGTTATTTAGGGAAAAAAAGCAAAATGTAAATAAGAATATAAAAGGGATTCATAGATTTTGACTCCGTGAGAGTAATTCCTATTTTTCCAGTGGTGTAAAGTATTTTTTTTTTTTAATTAAACAAAATCGTGCTGTTACTAAATTGAATTTGAGAGCCAATGGGGGCAGATTAATAGGGTGCTTTGATGCATATTTAATGCACAATTGCGGATATTGAACAACATACGTATTTACTGAGATTGAAGCAGAAAAATATAGATTGACGCTCAAAAGTGTAAGATGAAGTCATAAAAAGCGGGAACAAAATACGAATTCAATGGCACCTACCAGTGAGCAGTTTTATCGCGAGTGGACTCTTTTCGCATCTTAAACTCTTTAGTGTAGCAGCAAGTATCTGCCTTTAGAGGTGTATCGCCAGTCGTGTCCTTGAAAGTTAGGGCTTTTGAGTGCTAATGATTTAATCTAAGTGAGGTAGGAGTTCTGCGCTAGTGAATTTTAAAGTTTAAAGTGTTATAGTCTCTTAAAAATGTATAGTATTAACAAAGCTGTTACAACATTTTCAAAAGCCGATTTCTTAGAACCTAATTGCCTGACCTTGTTAAATAGCAGTCAAAACAAAAAAGTTTGGTCGACCTTGTAGGATTGCCACTTTAATAACCTTTCTAAAAATATAGCTTATTAAGAGATTTAACAACCGGAAAAAGTTGTATTAAATAAACAGTGCTGCGATTAACAGTTAAATCTAGCACTGAGATAACAGAGTTAGTTCAATGCTTAACTGAGGAGCCCTAGTGCATAAACTGAGTATTAAATAAATAAATTTAATACTTAGTTTATGATCTATTGTTTGTTGTTTGTTGTCAACAAAATGTGCGTGTTTAGCGCCCACTAGATAATATATTAGTGTTTTTTTGATCAGGGGTGTCAGCACGTAACTAACTAACAATCGAGTTCAGTCGATACAATCAAGCTCTGGCAGCACCTAATTTGTCTCAATCGATTGTCCTCCATTGATTATCCGCCATTGAGACAAATTAGGTGCTGCCAGAGCTCGATTGTATCGACTGAACTCGATTGTATCAAGCTACGCGTTGACACCCCAGAACTCTTTCTGCTTACCTTAAATTGGTTAAGTAAAACGGGTAAATACCTGAGTGCAGCCACTTTGACTGGTATCCATGTGAATGCTCATCATAATACAACAAATACGCTAAGTTTTGTTTCATAAACAAATCAATCAAAACGTTCTGAAAACTCTCGCCTTAGACAGCAGAACATGCTAGATGTGCTCGAGCTAAAGAGTTAATTGATCAGATACGCTATCTAATTCAAGAAAAGTTTGATTGGACTATCATGGGACAAATTACACAGCGACCTTTTTCCGTGATGGATTGTCGACTTAATATGTTATGTAGGCATTGGATTTTAAAACACAGCATGAAGCTTGTATCATAAAAGAAGTAATTTGCAATTACAGTCCATATTGGCTCAGAACTCGGACGACTTTTGAGTGATTCTTTTTGAATAGATGAATTTTAACAGTCAATTATTTCCACAAGTATAATATGTATTTGTCAAGCAACAAAATGTTTCTTGGCTTTGTGATTTCTTAATTAAATTGCATGCATATACGAGTAAGTGGATCAACTTGAATTAAGCTATGTGGGTATGGAGATGGTGAAATCAGTTATTTACGTTCAGTGTAGCCAATAGAAGCGGATTCAAACTAACAATGCCGCAACCTCTGAAAGTACTCGACACAGTTTTTAAAAATACATCTTAGCTACAGAAGTCGTTCATATTTTAAAATCAAGTCAAGTTCACCACAGCGCCTCAAGTACAGCACGGTTTGCCACACAATTCTAAATATGTATTTTTTAGGCATATTTCGTTTTTCTTATTTTTTTTTTCATTTAACACAAATTATTAAATATATATATATATATATATATAAATATGCATGTACCTATGATTTTTGTAGGTATTAAAAAAAAAACAAACAAAAAATGTATTTATATTTAATATTTGCATTTATTGAATATTGAATATTTGTGTATATTCATGCGTGTGCCCTCCTATATATTTTGCTCATATATTTGTATACCTTTAATAAATTATATATACATAAAAACAAAAATTTAAAAAAAAACTAAAATATTTCTAAACGTTGCCTATTATATTTAACCATAGAGAAGAAAAATACAACAAATTTTTTTGGAGAATAGAAGAGATTCAAATTAACCAAACAAAAAGAATATCTATTTATATACAATCAGGTATAAGTAAATCAAAATTTTCATAATATCTATTATTTAAAAAGATTAATTGATTTAACCAAAACAAATAGAAAAACATTTATACACAATGTATACATGGTATTCTAATTTTTCGAATAAACAAATTGAGAAACAACTCATATTTAGCATAGCTTCTTCTTGTTTGATTTTAATGTTGTTACGGTGTACGTTCTGAAAGTGAATAACTTTCATGTGTAACTATGTTTGTTTAACATTTATATTATATGTGTATATCGCTTCTGACAATAAGCTTTGGCCACTTAACCTTTTTTTTTGTAATTCTTCTTTTTGTGTTTTCTTGGATTTTTAATTTTTAAAACAAAGTTTATGAAAAACAAAAACACATCACGTGCAATAATTTTGTTTTTTCAAACTTTTTAGGCTGTATACAAAATGAACCAATAATATAAAAAAAAAAACAACAAGCAACTATCTTTACCGCCACATAAAGCGAATATTTGTTTATATACATATAGTAGGTATATATTTTTTAATTGTATGAACAAAAATTTACTTAAAGTATTAGAGACTTTTTCCAACGCTGCAACCAAACTTGTTTCATTTTATAAAACAAAACCCAAACAAAATATGTGTACATATATATATATATACAAATTATATGAAGCATTTTTTGGTGAGCAATAGTGTACGATAAACTGCGTTCAATATTAAAAAAAATACAAAAAAAACACACATTTCCTATGTCTTTAGTTTTACAAATAACAGGATTAACGCGTTTTTAACATATCAATACTAATAGTAGTATTCTGAGTATTTTAGCCCCTGATCAAAACTAAAAATAAAAAAATTAAAAAAAAAAAACAAAAAAACAACATAAAAAATCAACAAAAAAATTTGGTATTTTATTCTATATTTTTAAGAACATTTTAATGCTTGACGTTTTCAGGGCATTAACAAAAGTTTTAACTGAAAATGAAAACCAACTGATTGAATAAAAAAAATTTATTGATTATATATAATATACAATAAAACAAAAATTGCATATATATATATATATTTAGAAAGACATATGTATATTTACATGTACATGTATATTTAAGTATTGATCAATATATACATATAAAACTATACAAAAAAAAGACGTTCTTGAGCTGTTGCATATAATTGTAGTTGTTTATTATTGTATTTGTAAAAAAAAATTACACAAAAATCTTAAAACTTAACAACATCCAAAACTATATATGTAAAACACTTGCAAGATATAATAATACAAGTAAAATTTATATTGTCTTAATAAATATAAAAAAAAAACGAAATAAAAATTTTACTGTGTCTTAGTCCATGTTGTAACGAATTTAATAAACAGAAAACAATTAAGTAAAAAATATGTTTTATTTAAAAATCAATTATTTACATAAATTTTTGTTCAAAATGCTTGTTTCCTCATTAAAAAAAAGGTATTTTTATGAAAACTCAACATCCTATGGTTTCCAATCGAAGAAATGAATTTACAAAAAAAAAAACAAAAATAAATGTATTAAACACGTAAAGCAATTCAGGATCATTAATTCGTATTCATTTACTGCATACACGCCGAGTTGAAAACTATTCTTAACTATGGAAGCACGAAGTGTTTAATTGTCTAGTTCGTTCTTGTTTTGATTTATTGACCTTTATTATTTCGTTAACAATAGTATTAATGTTGGTAATAAAAATGATGTAAAAGTAAAATGTATATTGTTCCATATGATGATAATAAAATGGCATTAATCAAATAAATTATTGCTTGTGGTTTAATCCAGGATTTCTTCTTCTACAAAATGCTGTTTAATAATATTATATATTTAGTGATGAGATTGTGCTGGTGTTAGTTTTAATCCTTAACTGACTAACATCCGAAAGTATAGCTGACCTGTGAAAACTTATCAAATGAATCGTTTAAATGCGGCATAGGAAGTGAAGGAGCCCTAATTCCGTATAAAAAAAAAAACACTAACGATACGAATGATTGCGAAAAGTGCTCATTGTATTGAACTAATTTTCTACGCTGGTACACGATCCTAAGTAGCACTGCTGGGTACCATTACCACCGCCAACCTATTCGAAACTTAAGATCCATAATTGCATTTTATTTGACCTCCTATTTAAATTATTCCAACTTATAGTTCTTTTTTCCACTACGCCACATCTCGCGAACGTCTGGCAAACATCCGAGAGTATAACTGTCATGAAAAAGCTTCACAATTAGCCGCTTGGATTCGGCATAAAATTGTAGATCCCTTCCATTTGTCCAAAAAATTAAAAACTCACCCAAAACGAATGGTTGTGTGAAGCTAGGCCTACGGTTCCTACGGACCTATTGCGCCAAATATTTATTTTTATTTATAGCTTAGCGCTACTGGAACCAAAGTAAAATGAACGTCCCTTGAAATAGAACACTTCGAACCTTAAACACCATCCCAGTTCTTCTCTTTATCTGTAGACGGAGACCTTAATCGTTCAGGGCTTAGTTGGGAGCTTTAGCGGACGTTACTGCAAATAGGACATTATGTCCAAATATAACTTTCTTCTTCTTTACAATAACCCATTTTCCGATGCAGGCCAACGACACGCCCATGTATGAAAAGAGTTCAACGAGTAGGCACGACTTTTTTGTTTAGATAAAAGAGAAATAACGAGAATGCATTTAAACATTATCACTAATGGCGGATGTACTTATTTGTTTTATAAAAAGAAACTACAAGTAGACAAACATATATTACATGATACAAAGGGGCGATTTTAAGGCTATACGCAACCTATGTGCCAGATTAGTTTGCTTCATTATTATAAGCATCGTCCGAATCTTCATCGCTGGAGAAGTCTCTTTTTCGCCTTCTTTCTTTCCGTTTATTTCGTCGCTTTCCCTTTGTCCGCGTTGGTTCTTCTTCTACTTCGTTTTCTTCGTTATCCTCTTCGTCGACATCAGCCTGATCATTGTCCTCATGCTGAATCTCCTCAATGCGCTGAGTTGCTGCAACGGTCGCTTCAGTAACCTCTTCATCATCGTTGTTCTTATCTTCATCACTACCTGCAGCTGGTTTATTTTTTTGTGACTTCACTAGGTCACATAGATATTTATAGCGTAAAAGGCATTCTTCTTTGGTCTTTTCCGGCACACAATTGGCTATTTTCTGCCAACGGTCTGAGTTGGCGGCCTTCCGGTACTTGACAATGGCCGTCTCTAACGCTCGTTGCTGCTCTTGCGACCAGTTGGTTTCAGGAATAAGAATTGTTTTGTCGACTTTCTTGACTTTTTCCTTTTTCACTACTGCTTCTTGGACAATATTTTCTGCTACACTGTCCGTTTGACCGGGGATTCGGTAGCCGTTCTCTTTCATTTTAGCTGCCATGAAAGTGACCTCCTGAACAGAACGATTCATTGACTCTGCGATAGTCTCCCATCGGCTACCAGCCCCGCCGGGGTATTTCTTCACAAGGCGTATGAGCTCGGCTAAGTCTTCGTCGGTCCAGAAACCTCCGCTAAGGGGTGTGGTCTGAAAGGGCAGGCTAGTGTAACGGAAGTGTACAAGTAACCAAAGTAAAATTACCTTCTGTGTAACCGGCTTCATGGCATCCTTTGCGGTAAGTTCCTTGGCAAGAATTTGCGAATAGCCAGCCAGTTCAGCATCGGTTTTTTCCGGGGCTTTTGTTGCTTGCCTGCGTTTGCGGATATTCTCCTTCTTTTCCTTTTTAGCTCGGGCCATTTCTTCAATTTCCTCTTCGATCTCTTGCTGCCGCTTAAGATCTTCAGCTTCCCTGGTATGAGTTTGGTAAATAAGTAGGCAGAGTAGATTTGAAAAGTATACTCACAATCTGCGCTTCTCCAGTGCTGCTTCCTTTATTTCGTTAGCCATTAAAACACCTGACTTTATTGTTGTCGGCAAATTCCAAAAGAACATCGGTATTTGGAAGGGCAGGGTGTTCTGTCAAAGTAAAAAGCTTGTTAGACGTCATTTGCTTTTGAAGTGAATATTTCCAAATACCAGAACAGATGGAGAAGGTATCTCATTTAAGATGGCATCGAGATCCAAATTTTTATTCTTTTTCTGAAGCTTTTTTAGCTTGGAACCAATAACTTGCTCTGCAGTATATTTCTTCTCTAAATAGGCTGCCCAAGAGAAAATGTACTGACCGATAGAAACTATTAGGAAAATGATACCAGCACCCTCGTATAGTCCCACTTTGCGCATTCGCCGATAGTAGTAGAGTGCTGATTTCCAATTTGGCAAACCCTCTTTCAAGACTTTGTTGTACTTCTCTCGTTTAGATGGATCCTTAAGTACTTCGTATACGGAGACAAGGTTTCGAAACTGTATGTTGGCATCTTCTGCGTCATTTTTATCAGGGTGAAGTACAATGGATAAGTTCCGAAACGCACGTTTAATTTCTTGACCTGTCGCATCCTTAAAGACAAAAGTTTTATTTGGAATTTAGCAAAACATAATGAGTTGTATACCTGTGAGATGCCCATTAGTTCATAGAAGTTACGATTTATCTCTTCGACCAAGTCAAAGATCTCCAGTTCGTCCTTGTCCCATGAGTGAACACTACAAATCAAACTCAGCAGGAACAGGTATTTAATATACGATTTCATTGTTTTACTTTGCAATTATACATGTGGAAGAAATTAAAGTGGAAAACCCTCGGTAGTTGTTGGCAGCTAAAAAATCTCAATCTGTCAACGTCACTTCGCCGCTGATTGAAAACAAAAAAATAAAATGACGTTGGTTTATTAGTACTGCCAGATCACATATTTTGATTTCAATTACAGCGGCTGTTTCGAAAAAAAAAAATGTGAAATGCAGTCAGAGTTAGGATTTGACGATAGCTCATATCAAGATTAACGAGAAAATGATTAATGGCGTTTTCGATTGAAGAAAAGAAGTGCCCTTTCTATGAAAAGATCAAATCTAGAAGTGCTCTTTCTATGTTTTCTATGTTTCATTCAAAAAAAAAGGGCACTTCCAGGTCAATTCTTAACACGAAAGAAGCGTCCGGAATATTTTGAGAAAATTGCCCTGAACTCACCAACACACACTAGCAAAATGTCAGATTTAAATGTTTGTTGTGTTATTAGAAACAAATTTTTCGCTTGTGATCCGAAAATATACAATTACGAGTGCAAAATGTAAACTGAAATTAAAATATATTGATTTGGCCTATTAAAACATTCATATTCACTGTAGAAAACAAAAAAAAAACAAGTAACAACAGAAAATCGAATCACACTATGGTGTCTACCACTGCTGCAAAAGTGCTCCAACGAATTTTATTGAAAAGAGCAATTCTGAACTTCGGGGCAATTCTCTCGGATCTTCAATGAAAAACGCCATAAGAATTTGGTATAACATCTGAGTGTTAGCAGTGTGTTGTAAGGGAATGGCTTTCAAATTGAATTGAACATTGAACAAAAGAAATTTTTGTAAACGAATTGCGTACACATCAACCCTATTAATGTAGGATTAAAACAAAAAGCATTAAAAATGTTTTCAAATTACATTTTCATTTTTTTTTTTTTTTGACATTTCAAGATTATTTCAAAATAATTCGTTTGAAAATTTGTGCTTTCTTTTGCAAGCAACTGCTTTCCCCTTCGTAATACTCTTTTAGTCCATTTTACTCGCAGCTGACTTTTCAAAATGTTTTAATGTGATAAAAATGAGGAAAAAATGGGAGAAAAATGTAGTGTAAAAAGTGGGATAAGTCAAAATAAGTCAACCCAAAACAAGTCGACAAACAAAAGCTTCGTCTCTCATTTCACTTTTACAAAATCACCCAACCAAGTCAAAATCATATCGTATACCTACAAGTTCAATGGCAGACATTTAGTTTCGTCAATCAGCATTTAATGCGACCATTTACCTTCGAAGCTTAGTTCTTAATTCATCTATCATGAGCATATCTACATACAGGGCAATGCGACCAAAGAAGACCTTGACCACCTATCAAATATTTCCCAGCATCATCGTAAATAGGTAGTCTTTCAAAGGATGCATACCGATGCATAGACAAGTGTGCAGCATCATCTGAAGAAGAGATTGCTATTTGCGTCAGACCTTTATCAAACGAGAGTAGCATTTAAAATAAAGAATACGACTGAGAGATAGAAATATGGAGCATTATGTACCCACCCATTCTCAGAGGAATCGGGACATGCGCTTTTCCTATTAGGAGAAGTACAACTTAACGAACCATGCCTCTTTGTGCATAACCTGAAAGTCTTTGTTGTTATTCAAAGTAACTCAATAATTGAAAGATGACACATTTCAGTGCGATTGTGCGCAGGATCTCCACCTGAAAGTTGAGGTGAGCATGGAACAAAGAAAACTGTATTCGTTGAATCTTTTATAGGCGTTACCCACATCGAAGTTGTGCAACAATTAAATATAAAATGCGAAAAATATGAAATGTCATTCAGATGAATTTGTAAGATAAATGGTGATTCAAAATAAATGGTGTAACTGAGATTTTTGGCAGTTACTGAACTCGATGAAACCGACTTATACAAAGTGTAGTTCAACTGACATTCCAAGGATGCTGTATTGAATATAACAACATAACGAGATAAAATGGCCACAAGATCGTCGGATTTGAAACAATTAGACTTAATTCTTTTAAATTATAAGGTCTATGAACTATCTAACTCTAAAATTCCACAATTCGAAGCGTTTTCGAGCGATTTATTTTACTGATACATTGTCAAAACAACAAAATCACAACATTTTTAACTAGCACTGCACAGAAAGCAGTTTTAAGTAACAATACAGCAAATTATGCAAATGGAAGCTGATGACAATTGAGTTATTATATAAAAAACGACTGAAATGGCGACATAAAATTTCAATAAGTTACAATCATCATTACATTACGTTTTGCAGACTGGCTAAAAACTGTAAATGAAAAGAATAGCCGGCTACCATGCTTCCACTTTTGCATGCTGTCAATACCAAAGTCGAAAGCATAGACAAACCATACTGAGACCCCCAACTCACAATCCTCTTGCCGCTGGCCCCCTCAGTTTTTTTTCAAATTCGCCATTTTGTATTCCTATCGGTGTTATGTCAAATATGAATCCGTGTGACATGCAAAAACATACAAAAACTACAAAAATAAATGCTGCCAACCTCGGCAACAGTGGGAAAATGTGAAAGAGTTCGGGAATACCACATTTTAGCATAACTGAATGCCATTGGTTAGTTATTATAAATTTTTTAAAGGTGAATAATTTGATTTGTGTGGTTAATAAAACTATCTAAAGGAGATGTTTTATATACTAGAAATATATTAGGACAAAAATGGTTGTGTATTTTCCGCTTTTGGATATAATTAACTTCGATTTCGTGTGTAAATTTTTCTTAAATAATAAAGAAAATTTGCTCAAAATGTTTTTATTTTCCCTCAACCAACCTACATTCTTAATTTTTCGTAGATATTTTAAGTAAATGTACACTTATTCCTAAAACAAATTATTATTCACACGTAACGAACAATTTCAAATTCAACGGATAAAATTCTATGAACGCTGCAAGGCATTTTGCCCAAAGCGGAAGTGGCATATGCAAGGTGCGAATGTATTTGGTTCTGAAGTTTCGTGACATTTGTCAATACGAATTTCTATGTATCAATACAAGCGCACTTAGCATGTGCCACCCCATAGAAATATAGCTTGTAGGCTAAGTAACGGGAAATCGGCCGAAGTTGGTGGTCTCAGTATTGTCTCTGGTCGAAAGCTGAATATGAATATTTGCTGTCAACGGGCGGCAGCGCAACATGTCATAGCTCGTAGTTGAAGTCGATGATTTATGGTCTATATTGGAAACTTCCACAGCTGTTTACAATTTCAGGATCTGGCTAAATCAATTGGCAATAAATCAAAATGTCATCCAGAAAAAAAACTTCTTTATTTCGTTGAATTAAATAAGTTAAGGTACCTATCTATAATTGGTTTTAAATCAGTAACGGAAATGTTTTTAGGTGATTGTAGAAATGATAAAGTATGGTTGCATGTCATTTTAAAGCGATGGTTTTTTGATCTCATTTAACATTTGAAATGAATCTCTCTATCCCATGTCTTGGAAGAAACAGCATCGGTGACGATGTAAGTGTCCTATTAGACATTACAGTCAGGTGCAGGTTTAAGACTTATTTCCTGTTAAACTTCGACCGTTAGATAGAATACATTTTTCCAAGTCACAATAATGGCAATGCTGACTCAGAAACTCCCCTTCAAAATATTTGACGATACTCAACCCCACTCACACAGGGAGCCGCCGCCAGAGCCACAACAGAAAAATATATATTTTTTCGGGGGGTGGTATATCCGCCAGTTCTTTCATCACCACTGAGTGTAGTTACCCAGTGCTTTTCTGCTTTTCTATGTTTTCATGAGATTTCAAGTGTTTTCATTCTTGAATTCCATTCTAACAAAAATAACAAAATATGATACCTCTGCACGTCCTTACATATTTTAGTGGATTACAAAGTAAATATCCTTCGTTAGCCCATTAATAGTGCTGTGATGTGTGATCAAGTGAAGTGTTGTGCACAAAAAATTTAAGTGAGGCAAATAAAAAGAAAAGATAAAAAGAGAAAAAAAGCCATTCCGATGGAATCCTTTGTACAAAAATAGAATACTTGTGTAGGCACAAAAATGTTGCTCTCATGAAGAGCAAAACAAATACAAGAAAAAAAAATATTGGCCCCAAAGAGGAAGAGTGTAGATAGATAAATAGATAAATTATTAAGAAGCCAGCATCCAGCAGTTTATACCCCAAAGGAGACTCAAACCAATTAATTACCAACAGCAGCACCACCAGCACCACCACCACCACCAGCAGCAGTAGCAGCATAGGAGCAGAAAACGAGAGACAACAATGCAAAAATTGCATTGTCTTCCCAAGGACATTCTGCAGAATAATAGTAAAAAATGTTTCATACTGGATACTTGATTGCAACCTTGCTATTTGTTGGATCCGTTCTCCTCTCTTCACCGACTAGCGTGAGTGACTAAATACATACAGCATGAACAGAACACCTATGTATATATGCATTCTCTTTTTGTACATACCTACATTATAATATATATAAACAAGACACTGCTGCACCAGCCAGCTCCAGCAGGCAGCAGCACCAGACCCACCAGCAGTGGAACACATTTTGCATGTGTGATGTGCAAAACGCATGCAATATCCTTCTTGTTATTGTTGTGTCCTTTGTTATTTCGTGTCAATGTAAAGTGGTGTGGTTTCTGTGTTCTATCGTGTGTTCTCGTTCTGCACGACTGCTTCCGCTTGACCGCTCTAAATCGCTTTGGTTTATGTTTCCTTCGAGTTTCCGTGCGACAGGATGCTGGCCAACGATACTCGTACTTGTACCCGTCGTAGCCATTCGCGGTGCTGTCATTATCTCGTTTGAATTCGATGTGGATGTCTGTGCCGTCCCGGAAGTCGAAGTAGTGCGTATATAGATGAGTGCGACAACGATTATAAATAAGTTCTCAAACAAGAGCATTCAGTACTTTTTAAGGGTGCGCCAATCGATTTTGGAAACAAAAGACCTGAATTATAATCCAATTATGAGTGTTTGCAGTTTTCAACTATCACTATCTCTACCACTGCTGTTTGCCTTAAGATACTTGTTTATGTTAATGCTTTTTGGCTTTTTATAATATCCTTAGACGAGAGTGAAAGTGTGTGGGGCTTAGTTGCATAAAAACAAAAAAAAAACATAGAAAAAATAACAAAAAAACGTATACTATACCTACTGAAAAAACTAGAACAATGACGAATTACTGGGATGTGTGCATTACGAAAGGTCCATGAGAGATGTACAAATTTCTCTGTTTTTCAAATATAATTTGCACCTTGTTTGCATGAGATCACGTTTCTATTCTAGGTTAATAAGATTTCTCCTTTTTTCGCTGTATCCTTTGACTGTACATATATATACATATATAGTAATTTAATGCGACCTACATGTATCAATTTGCAATCAATTACAGGTAGCTGCACGTTTCTGCGAAGGCGGACATATATGCTCATTGCCAAGGGAGTGCTGTACCCAAGGATGTTGCCCACCCTATCAGAGTGGACCTAGACAATTGCCCCCGGCCACAGATCATGTCCTTAATTTATTTTTCATTAGTCATTGGTATTTTTGGTAAGTACTGTAATTTCAACATACTAGTATATGTACGTGTTTGAATTATTCTCAGGCACACAACCCTTAGCGAGGGCTTTGAAATTTTCTTCATCTGTCAGGGGGTGGGTGTAAATATGTTTTCATCTTTGTTTTTGGGGGGGTGCTGATGATGGTGGTGGTAGTGGTGGAGCCGATTTGGGTTGCTTCAATTTAATTTTATTGATTCTGGGTTTTGTGGCCTCAAAGCATAAGAGAAACGGGGCGGTAGGCGCAACCCCTGTTTATCTTGTTTTGTGTGCGCATACCATACCTCCTTAAACCCGTACAGATGTATATTTGGTTTTTCTGTTTTCTGAATCAGAACTTTTAACTTTCCACAAAACGAAATTGAATTTACACGAGATGTGTAGAACATCTCTTTGAAATTTAAGAGGCTTGATGATGAATTGTTTTCGTTTGAGACTGTTTTCTTATGATGGAATTTTGCTTATATTTTTTCTGAAAAGTTAAGCACGTTGATGTCTGTCTTAAGTCGTTCCATCTTTATACCGCTAAGGATGAGACTTTCAATATAGGTATAGCTTTTGAGGGAGAATTTTGTTATTGTTATTTTATCATTTGCGCCTCTGAGATGTATACCTATATATAGTCATTGCAACCTCTGACCTTATGTCAATTTTATTCAGTTGAGAATAGTTGATTAGCATTGGGAATTATATCGTTAAGCTTTACTTACATATGTACAGAACTAGAGCCAAAGCGTAGATGGATAAACGTGCTCAGCATGTTAAATTATGTGAGCGTATATAAATATTTTAGGATATGGTTAAGAGTGGCCGTATTTATATGCCAAAGTAAGGCAAAAAAAACGCGTTCGTAAATACTTTGGAAAGTTAGAATGATTCATTTCGACCGCTAGCTAGCAACATAATTCATTTTACGCAGTTGGAAAACGTAAACTCTACGCAATTTTATAGCTAGAATTTTTAGAAGGGATACATCAATAAAGGAAGATCGCACAGCATAATTATTGAAGAGCGACCTCAACGACCCAATCTTACTTTACGTACCCTTGGTGGCGTTCGAAGTGGACCACGGCCTCAACCGATACAATTTTTTTCATCTGAAATTGCATTTCAATGGCAGTCCACTCACAATGCAATAAATGTATGCAGAGGACGATAGGTGACAGAAATTGTTGTAAATTGGTCGCAATCGAAATATTGCAAAACCAAATTTAGGGTGCGGTATTGAGAATGGCGTCCCAATGACGCCACCGGCAAGAAAACCGCACCAAACAGGGACTTTTTGCGATGCAGTGCTGTTTCCTGAGCAAATGAGGGTTCTCACCTGTCCAGTAACCCATATTTTGCTTAAGAACGAAGCCGTTTAACCAAAAATGAGCTTCATCGCTGAAGATGATTTTGCGATAAAAATTGGAACACTCTTAAAGACCACCGACTCGGAATTTCGCTAGTACGTTTTTATTATTTGTAAACGTTGTTCCTTCGTGTACTTCACCATGATGAAAATGTTGATTTTACTAAATATTTTGACATTGACAGTTTGGTAATCGATTAAAGGGTGCGTTCACACTGAAAGTTTGAAGGTGTCAAGTAGCAACGACACACAGCGAATTGTTACCCTTTCTGTAGACTTTTGCTAACAGATCTATTATATATCATATAATATTTTTCATACATAAACATAATTTGTAATGAAAAATATATTGAATCACTTAGGACAATCCCCAGAAAACTGAACTTTTCCTCTTTAAAAAAGTAAAAATTTCTCATCTTTGTTCCTCAAAAACTAAATGGCATCACTTTGGTGAACACTGGCACGGCCAGTTATATGCTACAAGAAACTATTGGAACAAATTGGGATTTCAGCCTTCTTCTTTACTGTGTTTCGGAAAAGTACGGTTGTCAAAAATAATTTCTAAATTTTGCTCACAGAAATTTAATTTTTTAAACCTCATCTGGAGCACCGTCAAAGTTAGATTACTTTTTGTACGCTGAACGTGTTTCCCAAGACGTTCATCACCTTGCAGAGTGAAAAGCATTTACTACTACTGCTCCTTTTTCGGAGGACTTGTCTGCTCTTTGGATGGAAAAGAGGTTCATGATATCTCTACTAAAAGGTCTACCATAAAAGGATTACGTGGGCTTAAGCTAATGCCAAAAATGGATGAAAACATTTCAGACTGGCCAATATTGCTATTATGGTCACGACATTCAATCCCAATGCGATTGCACATTGCCCTAAGTGGATTACTTAAATGGAATCCCATCATGCTTCCCGCTTACGGTTTGACAGGCACAACTTAAGAAACTGATTAACCATCTTTGACAAATCGAAACCGTAGTTAGTATTCCTCAAAAGAGGACATTTTTATTTCCATTACGAGTGTACATATTTTTCTGCGCTTTCAATCGTCTTAAGACGCATGAATGTATCATCAAGAGAGGATAAAATAAATAGAATCACTCATTCCCCGCGCAATCCTTATATTTACATATTTATAGCCAGTCCATCCAATCATCCAACCACCCACCCACACACGCAGCTTCCAACGACAGGCCTTCCTTCCTTTTAAGGTGGTGCTGGTAGTTAAGTGAAGTGACCTCGCTTTTGTGCAAACCATACTCAACCTCAACCCCCACCCCCATGCATCCTTTTAATTCAACTCAACTATAGTAGATTCCTGTTGCCATCCATCTTTATGTCAATCTTATTATTGGCCTTTTGGTACTAAAAAGACAAAAAAAAACACACAAGACAAAAATAAAGGACGACAGTGAAATGGATTACATTTCTATTGATTTCTCTTTCCATAAGTTCGCAGTTCGCTGGTGGAAACAACAAAGGAGTGTAGCGGTAAACATGTCCTCTGCTAAACACGTGTTCCCTTTCAAATGTTATATAGTCCTGCTTCTAGCTGACATATTATAAAACCGAAAGGATCGATAAGCACAGTGTGTGTACTTGGCCTTATTGATGAAACAGCAGAAAAACTCCAGTGTACTTTACACGAGAGAGAGAACCCGCACCAGAGACACAGAGCATCAGCGGTCCCCTATAGTATAAGTCCAGATAGCGATCTCGAAAACGGTCTAGGCAAGGCTATAGAGTCAAAATAGCTGCACCTTGCTGCATGTTTTCATTGACAAATTGATTTGTGAGTTTTTTTTTGCACTCTTCTTTTATTTAATGCGACTAATGAAGGAGATTGGTATTTATAGGTGCATGGCATAGGGCATGGGGTTGAACTCGGTAATGTGAATATAGGATTTGACTGTTAGTTGTAAGCTGTCGCCGTTTAATGGAGGATAGGTACAGCAAGCTGAAGAAGACGCTAATTGACGTCTATTTGAAAAAGTAATTACGGTTTGCAGTGCGTGAGATTATTCATAGTTATAGTTTAACTAAAGGAATAAAAGTCTAAAACTTGTATTGTAGTTTTTGGTTTATACTTCACGAAAATGTGTTTTACTTAAAAAAAAAAAACAGTTAAAAAGTTTTATTTTATGTTCTAAAATTATGTTTAGAGTTGCAAAATGATTTGGTTTCCAATTTTAATGGGAGTGCTGCCATAAGTACATCGTTATGAACGCTGTCCCTCTGTGTTTTTTCTTGTGTCAATCGTATGCTTAATGAAGTTATAAGTTGTGCCATAATTTGACAGCAAAATGTTTTGCCTACATAACGATGGAAAACAGAAGCCCCACAGTGTTTCTGCTTTTGTTTGCTTAAAAAGGCCAAGTATACCTACCCACAGAAATTGATACAAAATAAAAGATATTATCCAAAAGAGGAATGAAATCGTTCAACTTTTGGACTAAAGTCTTGAGTTACATCGTAGGTCTGCTATTTTTTCGGTTCATTAAATTTAACGAGCATTTGCTAACAGTTGGAAATTGGAATACATTGAAAAGTGAAAGTTAATAAAATAAGGTCTTAGGTTGTCTCTTTTTCAACAGTAATTACGAAGTAACCGAAGATGCAATGAATGACAATCTCTTGAAATAGGAGTCGACATTCTTTAACTCTTTTATCTTTTGTGATACTCGTGTTCGATTAGGCTTTTTCAGATTCATTCGCAGATTTTAGATTTCGTGTGTCTAATAGAACATAAAAACTTCACTTTCTCTTGTTTTGGTTGATATTCGTGCGATTAGAATACGTGTAGCCTTCGGCACTTTTCTAAGCGTTTTCCAATCACTGTTTAAATTTTAAGTGAACACGTGCAAAATTTACTGCCAGATTGATTTATAAACATTTGTACATAAGTGATTAACATAAAAAGCGTTTCTTTGCAGTTAATAAATTTCTCAAAACCGGAAACAAACTCCACCAGTAGTTGTCAAACTCAAAAGCACTTGGATACTTAAATCTGAAGCAACTCTGAGAAAAAAAAAGCGAAGTTCGCAAAAGTGCTCTGAAATCGGAAGAAGATTGCTTTTTCGCATCAAACGAACAAAAAAATGTTCAAAGGGTGGCTAATCGAATGCCACATTAATTGGATCTAAAGCTACCATTTTTTCGTGGAAAATTTTGATATGATGACTTCACGAAAATTCGGCCATTCGATGGTTACTCATGTGTCTTTCGTGCGTGTGCGCTGCAACACCCCGCATGACCAGACGCTTGACAGGAGATCACACGTAGTGACAATTCTAGGACAAATGTTTACGTCATAATGACGTCGGCATGACAAAATTTGACATGAAAAGTGGCATGAGTAATCGTATATTAATTATTACTTATTTTTGTAAGTTCAGATTCAGTTTCCATTTCTTGGATTGAATTATAAGTTAATAAAATATTTTTGTATACATTCTTCCGGATGGATGTGTACAATGTACATATGAAAATATTTGCAAATATTTCGAATTTTATTTGAGTATGTACAGGACTTTGTCTACCTCAGCTCTGCTATTAGATATATCATTTAACTACAATTTCATCAGAACAGAAGTACAACTCCTGAAAATCGTTGTGTCTTCTTGGGAAAAAAATGCAACTCGTACTAAGGTTCTCTTCCAAACATCTTTAAGAAAACCCTGTAGAACACATTAAAAATCCCAGTCCTGTTTAGTTTAGTAAATCTGACAGCTGACTGACTTGATGTATTTCAGTTTCAGTTGTTATTGGCCTAGATGGTAGTGTGAATTGTTTTTTTTTAGAGTTAATGTTTATGGAGGGGCAGCCGACAAATATAGTCAAGAAAATTTTGGTCTGCATACTCAGTTGACATTTCAAGTTGACCAGTCTTATTCCTAGTCCAGACAAATCTAGTTGACGTTGTACTTGATCTTGATATTCGAACGTTCCCATTGAAAGTTCAACCATAATTTCAATTCTTAACTATTAAAAACGAGGCAAGTTTGAAATCTGCGACTTTATACCGAGGATTATTAAGAAGTTACCGAAATTTAATTTTAATTTGATTTAAGTTCCTGTCTTAAAATAAGGTACAATAAACAAAAATCAATTATTTTCGATATTTTATGGATTTATTTGAAATACTTTGCTGACTTGCACATCTTGTCAAAGTCAAACCAATTTTCCAATATCCTGTTGAGTGTTTCTGGTCGGTCAAATCTTAAGGCTGTCTCGGACTATATCGTTTCTGGATTGTTCGCAAAATATTGGTTTTTAAGGGCACCCATTAAAAAATAAGTCTGACGGAAAGCTCCCAATTGGGATTGTTAAGCCGGTGATTTCCGATTTGTTAAGCCTCCGTATCAATTTTTTAAAATCAGCACATCTATGACCAAGCGTTTTATCGTGACGATTTAGGCCCAAACCAAAACTGAAAACCAAAGTCCACAAACATTTTGTAATTTTGGCTAAATGCACTCATCGCTAACCGAGATGACGTTTCCAAATTTTCATTTCCACTCTCGGCCACAGCAGCCAACTTCTCATCGGTACCATAAACTAGAACTAAGTCATAAACTTAAGAGAAACTCGGTGATACTTTTAATCATTTTTAGTGTCCAGGACAAATTTTTCGAACTCACAATGGCGAAACTTTCCATGCAAAGTTGCATATTGTGACCTACAAAATATTTAGTGTGGAGACTAAAAATGATTATTAGTAAGGCTCACCGCCTACAAACTGTTTCCGTGTTACTATGTGGAAAAGTACATATGTGTGCCATCTTAAAGTAAATAAGCCGCACGCATACATCATTCATTCAGTTTGTTTTCTTTTATTACACCTCCCGCCATTAGGATTTTTTTTTCGCTGCTTCACATGGATTCACAGATGGGAAATTTAAGAATCAATTTTATTTTCAAAATGTGCGGGTGATATCGGGTAGGTGGGTGGGAGCTGACGGTCTCATTAATACTTAGTTTATGGTCGGTACTAAAAAATATATGTGTTTAGACGTGAGTGCTTTCCAAAAAACAAGCCAGTCTCACAAACATTTTCCAAAAACTGTGCGTAGCACAACAGGCGCAAAAACTATTTTTTTTTTATCAGTTTAAATTTCTTTGATAAGTAAAACAAAGAAAAAAGGCTTTTCGGCTACGAATCCTGCCACAAATATTTTGCGCTTTACCTGAGTCATAAGTCACAACTAAAATTGAAGCGTATATAGTGGTGCATTTTACGCTTTACGGTTTTGTTACCTGTAAAACTGCGCCCTAGGTTTACTTATCTTTCGATTCTCAATAGATTAGCCTTGATTTGTTGCAGTATAAAGCCCTGAAGGATATGTTGATGATGCTTGTATTATTTTAACCACCAACAACTCGAACGCTTCCTTTGCTTGTGCTTTTTGTACAATGTATGTTCAGGTGGAGGAAATCCACCCACAAACTAGCCAAAATTTGTACAGCAAAACGGGTCAATCCTTATTGCGTGGGATTGTTCATCTCCGAAGCGACAATCCACATGACATAAGTTTCATTTCATTTGTGTGAACAACGCCATAAGTTGCTGTACTACATAACTACACAAAAGCAGCTGCAAACTTTTAAAACAATTACAACTCTCCGCGGTCGATATAACGCAAACACAAATAAAGTAGGTAAAAGCCGCAAGCTTACCGCACAGTTGTGATGTAATCAAACACTAAATCAAATTCAAAGTCCCTCCGAGTTTTCCTAGAATTTCAGAAACAATATCGGCATTAACAAGTTTCTAACTAACGCAATTGGTTGCTCTTTGCAGGTGTGTTGTTGTAGCAATCCTATTAGCTCTACTTTGTGCTTATTCGCTGTGGAGGAAACGGAGAACGCTCTGCGGATGGGGATTCAACGAACACCACGCGCAGTCCGAAGGCGACTCTGCCGGTTCCTGTTATGCACCACCTCAATATAGTCGATGCAGTTCCTTTCACCATCCCCCACCACCGTACACCGAGGTAATCAGCACAACATTACGACGGTTCACATTCCTCTGATACTGACTTTTGTTTGTTTTTGTTTTGCAAATTGTAGGTGACTTCCAAACCCGATCTCTATCCACTGGTATTCACATGCAACAGCGACAACGGCAAGAACGGTGCCAGCTACCTAATGGTGCAGTATTTTAGAAACTACATTGTGAGACCGGCTGGATCGCTTTCCGCCACTAGTACAGTAGACTCGCTGAGTTCCAGTTTCATTTGCAATGCGAATGAGGCCAATACCCTTGTACCACCGCCGTATTCCCGCGCTGCAAGTCCTGAGATCGGAATTAATTCGCATTTCCAGCAGCACTTTATGATCCCTCGATCGGCATCGCAAGTAGTGTGCGCCACTGAGAATGGAAGTCAGCAGCTTCGTAGCATGCAGTACAATGGCACGCCCACCTGTAATGGTCAGCAACAGATCATGGAATCCACCATCGGTGGCAGTGGAATCACAGTACATCATCAACAAAGGCCGAATCAAATGCGCTCCTCGGAGAGTGTCAACTTCCGGCACATGATCTCGCATGCAGATAGACCAAACAGTGTCGGCGGCTATGGTATCAGTGCTGTTGGGAACCACGGAGGAGGCTTTATATCCTCCCAAAGTGATCAACAGTTCCATTACATTGCGAATAGTAATAGTAGCTTAAGCGATATATTTGTGAATAATAGCTGCAGCGCTGGCATCGGCGGAAAAACACCCGACACCGCCATTAGCAATAGTTCGACACAGCAACAGCAGCAAGCACAAACAACGACTGCTAGTCATAGTTCCAGTCCTACAGTTCCGCTTCATAGGACGAGCACAAATCCAAGCCAATTTGTGGAGCACACAAGTCCCATTTACAATTCCTGCGGTTCGATAGGCGGCATCTCAATTACAGTTCCTGTTGCTAGAGACAGTGAAAGTGAATATCGTGATCTGGACATGTTGCGACGCAGTCTTGAGACGTGCTGTCAAATCCTTCAAAAACAACAACAAATGCCTTCGGCCACGAACTTCAATACGGCAGACTCCCCGGTGACCATTGAATTGGCCAAGAAGTTCGAGGATGGACTACGTAGCTATGTAACCTCGACCACATGCTCGGCTGTGAGTAGTTTAGCGAATATTGGTACACCAACGTCCCCACCCCAGGCCACGAGTCCAACCGATGAAGTCAAAGAGATACTCGATCAGATTCGTCAATTACAGATGGGTGCTAGTTTAGATGAAAATGCCTTAACCATTCACATTCCGCATCCACCGCAGCCACCGCAACAGCAACTAGTAGCCGACTATTGTGGTGCTTCGTCGTCGTCTGTACAGGTTACCGCTCATCCGCTTTCAAAACGTCCATCGACGCTGCAGCAGGGCAAAAAGAAGTTCTTCTCATCGAAACCAAACAAGGCTATGTACATTCCGATGATGTCGTCCAGTGGCACTACAGCTCGATGTTCCATCAAGAGCCCGGTAAGTGGGACAAGCTTTCTTAGTCGTGGTCGTGGTCGCAAGGGTTGGATATCTAGATCAGCACCAACCACTCCCGGTACTGGACTGCCTCCGAATTGTTTGGGCGACGATAGCCCGCTACTAAATGAGCACGACGAGGACCAAGATGCTGAGCAGAATGTTTAAGAGGCAAATTTGATTTGTTTAAACAGAAATCCGTTGTAAACTTAAGCGCAAAATATATAGTTTTGTAATAGACATGTAGGGCTTTAAAAGCGTGACGTAAAGCGAAATAACAATATTTACAAACATTTATTGATTTAGTAACAGCTAGTGTACACACTCGCAGAAGAATTAAATCTAGTGTCGAATAGAATACACAGATTGTACATAATAACAGAGGCGTTGGCTCTAACAGAGATGTACTTTAAACAATCACGTTGATAACTTTTTTTTCCGGAAAAACGTATTTTGTAGCTCGTGGGTAACGGTTTTCGTAGCTGGTCTTATATTAATTCATATTTCCATGGGTGCGTGTAGTACTGTGTACACATTTAATTCCAAAGCTTTAACCTTCAGTTACTATTTTATCAATTTATTTAAAGTTTGCCTGGACTATATATTTGTGTTATGACTGCGAAGTGACAACAGCGGTTGAACGACAGAGACCGAAGTGGTGTACGGGGTTGCGGTACCTTTGAGGAATGTATTCTTAAGCAGACTATAAACATCATTATTTAATTTGCTGCGAAAAGCATCTTTGCAACATTTAAATTGAAAGTGACTAAATAAATAAAAATGACAGTTGCCAAACTTTTAACCTTTTACTAAATGCTCAGCTGTGATAGTCGTAATCAATTGTAATCTGTTGTCCGGGACGTTTAGTTTTCTTTAGAGCTAGAGTTTGGAGCAAACTCAAAACCCTTGTCGTCTGTAAACTGTGCTACATATATTCGTGTCAAAACTAATGAAGGGACTGGGCACATTCAAAACCCTAGCTTTTAGTCGACTAGATTGGTCTGGTATCTGAACTAGACTTTAACTTTACTAGATTGGTCGATAATGTCACTTTTCCTAAGTTAAGCCTAGTATGCTGCTCGCGCTTAAATTAAGCCCCTAATACAAAAATGTCTCCAAAGACAAAATTAAGCAAAGCGGATAAGCCAAGCAGTACGCAGTTCAAGCTAAATTTGTCAGCCACTGTACGAAAAATCTCTACAGAATTTGAGTAAGCGTATTAATGCAAATTATATTTTTTCACGGCTAAATTTTGACAGATCAGAGAAAATATCGGTATTCGCAACAAAATTTCAAACGAAAGCAAATTAACAGTAGCAAGTCAATCAATTATTACCAACACAGTTTTTTTTTTTACGGAACACTGTCAAAATTAAGCGAACATTAAGCGAAGTGATGGAGAGAAACATTGGAGAGCCGCTTAATTTTAGCTTTTCTGGAATTGATTTTGATTTTCAATGTCCTCCGACAACAATCAGTCATGGAATTTATTTCAGATTTGCAGTAAAGTTTTAATAAATGTGAGCAAAAAAAATATATATATTTATATATTTGAATTTCCAGTGCAAGATCAAGCGAAAAAAAACAAGCACCAAACAATACGATAACCCGAAATCAATTCGTAATCACTGGGGTGAAATTTGTCGGTACTGCGATTTCACAACAGTTGTTCCTTACGTGGTTGAATATATGAATGCGAAAACTTCTCAAGTGAGTTACAAAATGTAGCCGTAGGATTATTTAAAAATATTTTGCGAAGTCTACGAATGACTTTTAACAACATAACTATTATTTGGCAAAATGTCTAAAAGCCGTCTTTAATGCGTTTTATCACGACATACATTTCACTACTAGCATAATAATATCTTCAGTTGATTTGCTTTAGTTTAAGCGATTGCAAATTCACTCAAAATTGTTTATCAATAGTTTGTAGGGTTTTGTTTCAAATCAGACTCTAATCCGTACCAGCAACTTACTTTTACATTTACATGCGTAATACTTTACAATACAGTCGCAAAAGGTTCAATTCTTCTTATAAAATATTAGTTCAATTTATATAGTCCCTGATAAGATTCAATTCATGTTTAATGCTTCTTTATACAAATTGTTCCGAAAAGTAGTGGTTCAACAACTTAGATAGAAAACGAATTAAAAAAAAAAACCAATTACAAGAAACATTTGTATATTTTACCTTTGATTGACTTATTTCATTTTGTTCATTATAATAAACAAAGATTCCTCTCAAAGATAATCATAAACTTTGTTAATTAATTAGAAAGAAGCAATGCGCCAACAAATCAAAATAATACAAAGAACCTATTAACATTCAAAGTAATGGTACTGGGCATAAATAAATACATATACATATATATTTTTCAATTTTGTAAAAACAAAAAAAAAACAACAGCAACAACGTTTTCACCGACAACGATTGATTGAAAGAACCTCAGGAGTGGTTAAAAGCGATTTTCTTTAAACAATTGATAATAGTTAAGTATAGTTAAGTTTTGTTATACTCCTATAAAGTTATTAGATGGTTTAGTTTAATATTACAAAAAAATTAATTGTTTTTATTATTGCTAATAAAAGAAATAAACAAAAGCACAAAATTTGCTAATAAATTAGTTAAGTGTATAAGGAAACAAAGTCGATGGTGTTTGTTTTATGTTATTTTTAAAATTTAATTTCACTATATGAAAGTAAGCAAATTTAAATTTATTCAATGATACATAAAAGAAAATGTTAAGCCCAATACTTGCTTCATCACTTTACTGAATTGTAATTCATTTATAAGTTCGATAAAAGAAACTAACACAAAAAAAAAAATAGTGATACCGAAAAAGAATTATATATTTGGAAGATTACACAAATAAATAAGAGAAATAAATTTTAAATGAAAGCATTCTATTGAAAACTGTTATTTGTTTTCAGCAACCATTTGACTTACCAAAACTTTTGATCTACCGACAGCATGCACCAAGTATATATAGGTTGGCGGTGGTCATGGTGTAGTGCGAGTGTTTTCTTTTTTGAGAAGCCAAAATGAAGACTATCTAGGAGACTTAATTTTCCACGTTTGCATTAAACTAATTTCATATTGAAATAATGGAAATAAATTATAAATTATTCAAAGGCTATTCAAGATCATTTGTGACTTTTGTGCCAACAGTTTCTTGTAAAACAATATACACCCTATGGGAAAAACTCACATATCTATTTCTCAAATAACAGAACTCAGAAAAATACGTGTTCCAGCAAAGGCGGAAAATGACATTCCATGACAAAAAATGCAGCCCAAATAATAAATCTAAAACAATACACTTTTAATAAATATGTTGGGTGGAAGTTTAAAGAGCTTTTGTCGGAGATAATTAAAATATGGAGTTTTTTGAATTGTGTCACTTTTGAAATACATGTGCGTGCGAAGTGTTGTTTAGGAAGTCTTCTAAACAACTTCTATAAAATGTTGCCACCGGTATTTCATGAAACAAAAAATTTCTTATTTTTCAAAAGTTTTTAAATAATAACTAGAGTTCTGTTTCCACTTATAACTCACTCTCATCCAAATTTCGTTATGGAAATATGGCTTCGAAATGGGGTTTTCCTTAAGGTCTTAAATTGAATTGCTTTATCAGTTGTACTTTTATCGTACTGCTTAAGATTTGTCGCAAAATTGATTTACCCAATATATTCATAAGATTACGCTTGTCAATTTCTTAGTAATGCAAGTCGCCGAAGCTTGTTTTGATGTGTGTGAAACTTATAAAGACCAGCAAACTGACATCCAAAAGTTGAGTCAAAAGCGACTCAGAGCCTATTTTTTTTATATGTACAGGACTTTAGTAATAAAATAAAAAAAAAATATAAAAATCATGGTATAACGACCATTGCTGTATTATGGTTACATAGCGTCACCTGTTTAAGTACTGAGTAATGAGTATATATACGTCGCGGCTCAGTAGAAGAAACCGCAATTTTCTGGAACTCAAGTTTTGGCTAGCTTTTCGTGCAGCTGGATAATTTATTGTAAGACTACTGAAATAGTAAAGGTAAGCCTGTCCATGGTTAAATAATAAACCAAAATTACCTTTAAGGTGTCAAATTGCTTGTTTCTGGAGAAGATACTGCCAATTCGACAAACAAACCTCCAAGAAACACAATTAATATTATTTCTCAAAAAATATATTACGTATACGCCCGAGTACACGACTCTCCAGCAACCTTTAAAGCGAATGCGTTGGCCAATTATCCATCAGACTTAAGTCTATTTGGGTGTGTGTGGACATCTTTCAGTTATAATATTCCTAATTTCTTTGCAAAAAAATTTAATTGCTTATTTTTAATTCTACAAATAAAATTCATCCACATTATAAAACACAAAACGTTTTGTATTTCGTTCATATATAATTGTAGGTACTTATGACAAAATAAAAATGTGATAATAACAAAAATATTAAATAATTCGTATAAAATAACAACTTAACTAAAAATTAGCTTGATCAACGTTTATAGTACAGAAAAAAAAGCAATTGGTAAAATATTAAATCGAATAAATTTTATATGACTATATAGCTTAAAAGTAATTATTGCTTGACTGAAATCGCCTCTTTGTTTTCTTCGGCACTTTTTAGCTTATGTTCAAATTCTTCGTTCACGTCTTTGTAAAATGGCCCCAGTTCTTCCCGGACTACCTCATACCATTGTGTCAGTTTCGATCGGTTCTTAAATGGATTGTAACCGACAATTTCTATAAAAAAAAATAAAAAATACATGTGTATAACAAATAATGACAGTTTTGGCATCACTACTACTTACTTGGTTGATCGATTTCACAAATAGCCAACAGATCAGCGAACGAAATATTACGGCCCGCCATAAACTTCTGCGAATGTAGGAAACCATTTTCGAATTCATTTAGTGTATGATCGAGATGTTTCGCTGCTAGGTTAACCTAAAGATGTATCTTTTATAAGACACTGTACATTTGAATTAATTTGTTTTTACTATACTTACAGCTTCTTCATTTGGGCGGGTCTTATTTAAAAGTGGCAACAGCCATTTGGCTTGGAAGTAATTATTACATGCTGGCCGCATATTTCCATGCTGCCATTCCATGTACTCATCGATGCGGCTTCGGGCTAGATTCCGACGAGGATACCAATGTTCGGGTACGATTTTTTCTCGATTAAGATGGCGTAAGATTGCAACACTCTCTGTCAATTGGAAGCCATGATCATTGATGGCTGGCAGCTTCTTAAAGCGGTTCACTTTGTCACGAAATTCATTGGTTAGGTGTTCACCTGGAAAATAAGAAAATGTTTGCATTAATGTAAGTAACTAGTTGAATTTGATATTTATGCCCTAAAACAGTTAGCTGTGCATTATAAGCTTTTTATACCCAACGACTAAATTTAAGAATCAAGGGTTCACATTCCTAACGAGTAACTTCTATCAGCGAGCTATTTTAAGAGCTTCTAGTGATATAATTTATTTGTGGTTTAGGGATCTGCTGTTCAAAGTCAGCCATTGTTTAACATAATACAATTTTAAACAATACTTCCTTTTAAAGCCTTGTGCTGAAATAGTAATGTATCTATTGGTGTTAACCGTGAAGCCAAGTCTATCAGGCATCTGGGATACAAATCCGACATCATATCAAAGCATATTCCCGAAGCGATGTAATTACCTATTTCAAAGTAACAAGCAAAACTGTAAAGAAGATAAATCCAAACATAACACTTATCAATAAATGAGATAGAGGTCGAATCTTCCGCCACATATATTTACTAATAGAAAGCCTCTTAAATCGTCTGGATTGAATAAAAGTCTCACGTAAAAGTCTCACGTGCTCTGAAAAAGTACACCACATTTCCAAGGGTACATTTTTAAGATCTTCGGAAAATTGGTCTGCAGTTTCTTCAGTTCTGCGGGCATCTTTTAGAGATGAAATTTTGCTGCAGGCTTTCCTACTGATCTAATAATTCTGCTCGGTTTCAAGTGATTTCCGATGTGCAATTCTGAACTTTTTTGACGCTGCACACTTTTCTATTGGAGGAAAATAAATTAAATTCATATAGAAGACTCCCAAGTCTACATTGTGCCTCTACCAATTGATAAACTGTTATCAGTTGCAATTTTTTTAAGTCCTTGCTTTGTATCCTCAGCTAAAGAATATTGACTCAAAGCTCTCTCGTCTTGCATCTTGTCATACTCTTCCGTTGCTACACGGACGAATATATCTGAGACATTAAAACATTGCACAACTAAGTCTGATTCACACCAAACTCCCAAGTGTCGTACAAACTATTTAAGCTGAAAAAAAAAATTCCATAATTTATAGGTTTACGATTTATGAGTCGATTATTGACGACTTGAACTCGACACGAATAATAAATAGGTAAACGTCGTCGATGTGATTAATGAATATAATCAAGCCATCTAACCTTTCCTAATTCAATTTCAAATACATCTCGTCAAGGGTTTATCACGTAATTGAAAGCTTAACTTTTAAAACCCTTTGTTCTCGAAATAGATACTTACCGCAATTATAGAATTAGCAAATTTAATTAGCCTAACTTCTATAAGTTCTTTATTATCGATTCTAACGTCAATTTGTTCCAATTAACAAGAATTCGCATTAGCGAAATAGCCAGCGCTATAATTTGTTGTCTGTATTGCACGTGCTAATAAACTGTTTACACATTCAGTCTGTTGGGTAAATAAATATATGACCTAGCCAAAACAAATACTGACACTTGATAGCCCAGTTTGTTTATCCGATAAAATGTTGGTATTATACGTTTATCACAGGAACGTGCCTTGTAAGGATGTATATCTTCCATCTTGACAATTAGTTTTCAGTGGGATTGATTTCATAATTTATATCGATACCTCCGATTGTATAGATACATACTTGCTAATTTGTAAGCCGTTATTTATTAATAAATCTTACGCTATGAAGCTTAAAGTGTCCCAAACACTCCTAAAGTTAAAACGGATTGTATTATAAGTTGTTCGAACTCGACTACTAAAAAGACCAGGAGCTGTTGTATTCAAGGTAAACAAATTATTATGACAGTAACTATTTTAAGAGATGTTTTTTTTTTTGTTTATTTATATTTTTCTTGTTAACATTGATTTTACAACGTTTAATCCTAGTGGGATTTTTCTGTTTTTATAAATATATATGTGTTTTACTAATATGCCGCATGCCACCTAAATGTTGTTGTGCTAGTCAGTAGGTGCAGTGGGATAGTGTGTTTAACTACTAAGCAAGAGGTCCCGAATTGATTCCCAAAAAAAAAAAAATTCTAAACTTAAGGTATGTTTTGACTGCGCCACCTCTCGTGAATGTCAGACAAACATCAGAGAGTATAACTGTCATGAAAGAGCTTCTGAATTAGCCGTTTAGACTCGCCATAAAATTGTAGATCCCTTTCATTTGTCCCGAAAATGGCAAAAGGCGAATGGTTGTGAGAAGCTAAGCGTAGGGTCTCTACAGACCTGTTGCGCCAACTATTTATTTTTTAGTCTTAAGTCACTTAGGGCCGTTTGCTGATACGACTCATAGCGAATTTAAGTGCCACATAAACTCTTATGTGACAGTCTATGCCTAAAAAAAAGTAGCCTCTAAGTATTTAAGTAGAAATTAAATCTTTAAGAGTCGTATGAGCAAACGGCCCTTAATTGTTAGTCGCTGCTCTCAGCAAAAATATAATGTTGTTTAATAACTGCCATTAGCTTTAAATTTATTTTAATAAGTTTACCTATTTGTACACTTACCTACAAACTATATGCAAACATTTTTTATTCGACATCTTGTCGCTTCTGATCTAAACTTAAACCTTTTCGTTTATACGTAATCTTATATTTTGAAAATGATTTTTTATCTTTCTAAAGTCATTTGTAAAATTAATTTATATTTGGTTAGTACAAAAGGAAAAATCTAAAGCTACTTGAGGGAAAAATTGTTCATTGGTTTTATTAACTCTGATCACTGAGCTTGACAATGACAAATGTCCAGTGAAGAGGGATTTTCAAACCGCATAAGTATTGATTTATTTAAGATCAACTTATGATACGAAAAAAGATGGAATCGACCATAAAATTCAGCGTTCTGTAATGCAAAACGCTTTCCAAAGTACCTACCTACGTTAATTAACCAAAAAAAATTGTAAGATGTAGTCCACACATAAATAAAGAAAAAATATTCAAAATATAAAATTTTACTATCAGCAGCCACAAATAAATAAAAAAGAACATTCCCTGTAAAAAAAAAGCAGCCAAAGGCTGACATATATTTTGGTTGTTTCTTTTTCACGAGTTTTTTTTATATTTAATATTAAATTGAACTCACTGCAATTAATAAAATACACACATGTATATTTTGGTAAAGAAATAAATTCAATATCTGTCCATGGCAGTCTTGATGACACGCTATTTAAGAACTGTTCTGTTTCAAGTTCATGGCGCATGATCGTGACCTGCAGATTATGAATTTTAAAAATAATAAAATACTGTTAAGCCACGAATACTCCAGCATTAAATTGCCGAATATCAATGGTTCAAATGATAAGACTTAAATATACAGGCAAGTTATTATTATTATTAGGTTATATTTATATTATTATTATTTGAACACAGTGTTACCCCGTGGCGATATCAATTGCATGATCTGTAAGCCTGACGCAACAAGAAAACTTTTTTTTACAGACGCATGGTTATAAAACACGGATCAGAATTAATATACGTGTAATACCTTAAATGAGGTTGGTTGAATTCGGAAAATGGCAACCTAATAAAGCAACTCTCGCATTATTATTAAAAACCAACTTGTTATGACTTCTGACGCAATACTATTGCCGAAGACGTCTGAAATGTCACACTGAATGCTTTCATTCACTAACAGAAATTGAGAAGTACCCATTTCTATATTGATACTTTAGAAGTAACTTTATCTGTTTGCTTGGTTTAATGTTTAATTTTTTTTTTAATTTATCATTCGCATTCAAACCAACGAAGTACGAGGCAAGCCAGAACTAGGGGTAGGGTCGACACTAACTAATCGCAAATGGAAAGCTTAAAGTCCGATTTACAGAAAACAAAAACAAAAAAGAGAAATAAATGAAAAATAAAATCTTTATGACTGCACTTAGCACGATACACACAGATGACAGTAGGTAAATAATATTTCAAGTTATGAATTCTGTCACAATCGTGCATATGCAAATACACACCATTCAAGCTATGGTTTGATTTCCCTCATTATACCTACATATAGTCGTACTTTTGCATATGTTTTTACTTGCGACCGGAACGCTGTTACAAAAATAAGCAAAAAAAACTTTAGATAAATGAATACATTTTGTTTTCTGCTTTTGCCGGTTTCTTTTTCTGTTATTGTTGTCAAATTAAATTACGTTTTAGGCAGTATGAAGGCAGGTAAACCAGATTTTGTGCTTTGCCATTCTTTCGCGCTTTTGTCTGACACTGACCTTAGTTTTGGAGTTTATTTATAACGACGAAAAGCGTAGAAGAAGAGTGTAGGTAAGTAAAGCGGGTTGGCATTAATTTTTTTCGGAGCTTCGTCAATATTTACGCAATGCGAGCAGTAAACAAAGTCATTAAAATTGTAATGATAGTTTTTTTTATAGAAATGTATTTTGCATCTAATTAAGGTTGTTTATGGCCAAAGTGATTCTAAATCGAGCAATTTTTGGTAGTACAATATGACATACTGTTTAAAAAAGAGTAAATTGTTTATCAACCAATAGGTACAACAATAAATAAGCGTTCCAATACTTATGTATGTAAATGTGGAGTGGAACCAACTGAAAATGAAAATTTGTAATTATTCTCGACCCTAATCGGGGTAGCAAATTTATAATGTTATCATTGCCCGCCGATCCCCAACTCAAGTGAACTCTTCAAAGACTGTTGCTATAATAGCAATCGGAGTCAATTTTAAGATAGCTTCAAAAAAAATTGTTTATAATGGCGCCTCTATTTAAAGTTAAGTAGCAACCGAGCGCAAAAGAACTGTACGAGAGTTTACTACACTTCTATGTGCATACTCACTATGTTTACTTAGCTGTTGTTATTTTCATCTAAGTAGAATTTAAAAAAAAAAACTTATCGCTTCTATTGTTATCATTTAGTTTACAACTAGACATCATAATGTACCGACAATCGTTGGACAATTTTTTATTTATTTATTAAGTTATTTTCTCTTGGTAAAAGTCAATAACATTTGAGAAAGATTTGTTGAATGTGCTAGTATTTTCAGCCAGTGATTTTAAATGTCACGCCAAACCAATATGGAATCATTTTTACATTCATCAGCCTAACGAGTCTTCTTATAGTGACTTTAACGGTTTTTTTTTACTATTTATTCGAGTTTATAATATTCATCAAAAATATGGAACAATATTTTGAACTCAGTTACTGGGGTCTTGAGATCATCCTGTCTTAACTCCTATTCATAGGAGAGTAACTATCTGCCTACTAATGAACGATTATTCACAAGTTTTGACAGTCCATTTATATTATACATTTAATTTTAACGCCAGGTCCAGGATCCAAAGAATATCCACAAACGAATCGCAGTGGCATTTCGATTTTGAGGTTAATTTCGATGGAATTTTTTTTTACTCGCTAATTTTTGTGGATCGCATTTTAATGTTGTCAATTGTGACTGTGACATTTCGAGGGAATTTTTATACTGCATCGAACAAAATGTTTCTACAGGGTGGACAAAAATTCATTTTCGTTTTGATTTTTTTTTTGTCTTTACTTTTTTAGCATTTTAGCAAACAAGAATTTGGCAAGGGAATTAAATATGAAATAACACAACAGTACATCAGAAGATATTTGTATTGTAAAATAAAAAAGAGTTATAAAAAACTTAATCTAAATGCTCCAAACAACTGTTTTACATCCACTTGGGAAAATAAAGTAAAGTGTAATATTTCGAGAAAAGACTAGAGATAGGACTATATATTTGAAAAAACAAATTCGGATCCAAAAATGATAAATTGGAGAAAATATAGAACAATGTATGGAAATTATAAAATCCCCAGCTGGGTCTTATATGTCCTTAACAAGAAGTACGGTGGCTAACCTTATGAAAATATTTCGAAAACCAATTGTTTCGTTCTATATACTCAACAGCTCTAAACTTCCATTTAATGTCCCATTAAATTTGCCTTGAAACCGCCAAATAATTAACATACAATTTCAGCAAAATATTCGAATTTTGTGAACAAGAAAACTGATAAACGTCGGTTCACCTTCATAGGTTAATTTTGCTGTGCTTTTAATTTGTCTCTTAAAGTTGATGTTGCCATTAATTTAAAATTGACAATTGACTTGCAATATTTTTTTTTTGCATTTTCGCAAAAAAAGACATGGAGTCTGTAAGTTTTTTTAAGTTACTGAATTGAAATTAACTGGACATTATAACTTGATTTAGTAAATGTCGATGGCCCCGTGCAAGAACATACTAAGTGCATCTATGATATTTTTCAGGAGAGGCGTTTGCAGTTCATTCAACAAAAAATTAGTGATCGCTTAAGGTGTTAGCCTAATTGCAATTATAGCTCTTTTTTCAAAGTTTCTGGTTACTTGCATGAACAAAATAAGAAAAATAAAAGACTCTCGAGGTACACATAAAAAAAACTTTACTAAGTGCACTTAGGTTGTTTTTGCACGGGGCCATCGATGTGATAGACGATGCATATTTTGTCACAAAAATTTCGAATACGAATTCGGAATAATGGTAGAATGATAACACCAGCTTATTATATTCGACTAGCCTCCTATATTATTTTCTGCGGTCTAGCAAATCCCATAGATTACTGAAGGTGTGTCACTCTGCAAAAGCCCCGCATGAACACATTAGAATTACAGTTAAAATGACTTGCGTTAAATGCGTGCACACACTGCTTAGTTACTGCAGAGTGACTAAGTATAAATAATGTGTTCTAATTTTAAAAATTCATTCAGGCAGCAAACATCAAACGGAAAAATCGGTAAGTTTATCTCTCACGAAGTTAAATTTGTTTTCTCTCTATATATTTGCGATACTCTTATCATCTATTTTCAGTTAATTAAATATACTTAGCAAGACATCCAGCAACTACAGACATTTTAAAATCAATCGAAAGTATCGTATAACCTTTAGAACTTGAGCTTCTTGACAGTGTGTCAAAATCGAATGACAGTGTTCAAAGTTCTGCATGTACTTTAGTATGTTGTTTACTTGTAAACATTTATTGGTCATTGTTGACAATTTTTGGAAGTATCTGTGATTAGATTATATGGACACTTTAAGACTCGAGTTTTTTTTACACACGGTAGGTAAACAAGACAATAACATGATAGCACATAGGTTGCCACATAAAATTTGCCATAGTTTCGGAAAATGCATTTTTATTTTTATAACTGTGCACAATTTAGAGATAAACTTTAATTTTAAACAAATTGTTATAGAGTGATGAGAGCAGATTAATTATGATCGATGTGGGTAAAAAGTTTTTCAATGTTATATGTGGGAAAAAACATTTCCGCGTATTTAAAAAGGCTGCCTAAACTTAATCAACTGGCTAGGCGTCAATTTTTTCTTCAAAGCTCAATTAAAAAAAAACATACTAAAGCTGTTCAACGTAGTTGGTATTAAGTTTTAAGAAAAATGCAAGTCTAGAAAATGCAATGCGTACTTGTTAGAGTCTTTGTGAGAACATGTAAATAATACTGCTTTATTATTTTCGTGGTCTGAGTTCAGGCTTTTGTACTAATTCACAAAATCAACATACGTAGTTCAGACTTTCTTCTAGTCCCTGATTTTATACGATCTGAATATCGAAGTCGGCAATGTAGTATTTAAAATAATGGCCTATTTTAGTCAGTGCGGATATATGCGGGTCGAATTGTAAGGATTACTCCAATACATTTAGCAACTAAAGCTGTAAAATAAGGGTTATTACAGGGATGTTGTACTCCAAATACAGATCAAATAGAGTCAGTTAAAATTAACACGCCCTGTTGTAAACCTTTGCATTATTATGTGGTACTATGTGAAAATCGTATTCAAGTTTATTACTACGTGTTGTTCATATTTCATTTAACATTTCTCCTAAGTGTTGAAATTGTGCAAATTAGAAATACCCACTAAAAAAAAAAAGTAGTGTCAATTGTCTGTATCCACCAGTTTTACGACTGATCAAAAGTGGAAGGAATTTTGAAAATTTAAACGCAAATCATGCGTCATAAATTTAACCAGCCTTTTATGGCTTGGCTCAGGAGAAAAACTATCTTTATATTACATCCCCATTACTATTTGTATGTGTTTGCAATTTTTGCATCAATTTTCTTATTTGCTTGCACTCACCTTTCAGTAAATTTACCGGAACAGCTTCATAGGGAATCTTTGCTGCTTCCAATAGTATATACAAGGCCCTACAGGGCTGTGACAAAACGTCAAAGTAGAACTTAACAGGCTGCATTTTCACGGTTAAAAAAATCCCACTTAATAAATTAGATATTCAAAAATTTTCCACTAAATTTCCTCCACTAAAAATAAAAAAAACAAAACGCAAACCAGCTACGTGCAACTTCTAGCGTGCGAGGAACTGGAACTCGAATTGACCCCGGCTAATGTTTGATGAAAACTAAACAGAATTCGTTATCGTCGAACATTTAAAACCTCAGCTCGTAGTACAAGACTGGGACAACCACACAACAACTGTTGGCCTGGCGCTTCTATATAGTAATCAGCGCAGAAGTAACGCATTCCAGTGCTTGAACAAGAGGAATGAAAACAAGTAAAAACAGCATACGAAGATGAAAACAAAACAAACACGAATCAAAACAAGTCAACAAATTCCATAACGGTCGGCGTATAGAAAAATCGTTTGCCCACATTATGAGGTCATACTATGGGCTCATATTGGCAATGCCCCTCTTGCACTCCCAATAACACAATAGCAATTGCAGAACTTTCGCTGATGGAAGTCAGTTACACGCACCTATTTAAACTCAGTTGGTCCTAGAAAAAAACGCATGAGAACTCGCTTCCAAATAACTTAAATGACTTTACCACTTAAGCCGACTCAAGGTTCTTGCACGCCGCGCCGGTTATACCGCCTGCATATGCATATACAGATACAAGATAGAAGTGCATCAAGGCGAAATACTAGTGAAGTAGAATAAACAAAAGCGATTTATATGCAATATCATGATTGTCCGCGCTGCGGGGTGCCAGAAAGACGAATGGTTAGCCGAGTCAGCTTTAACACTGGCCAAGATAATAATTTCATCAATATTATGCTGTGGCTAAGCGAAATCACTGCAAACTGGAATTGGGTGTTGTTTCAGTTCAAAGTCCAACAAAAATGGCGATGTAAACAAAAATCTATTATTAGTAACTGAAAACATGAACTCCACAGTTACAGGCCTAGTAAGTACTTAAGTAGGTAGCGAGGCGGTAGGTACCTAGTTCATTGATCGCTTTATAGTAGGCAAGCTTTTCCTTGGTTAAAAGACATGCCTAAAACTATGCTGTGAATTTTGATCATATTATTTTATGCTCATAAAATCAAGTCAAAGGTACCTACGCCTGCTGTCAAAATTCCCGACTTTTACAATAGAGATAAAAAAAAATTTTATTTCCATTTGGAATGAAATGATGGAAAGGTAAAATAATTTAATTTGTATATTTTCTAGTGGGTATACTTTATTTTTTGCGTTATTTCCCTTCGACTTAAATAAATAGAAGGGCCCCTGGATGCTAAATTTAAAACAATTACCGCACTACATATTTTACATAACCAAGACTAGAAAAGTCACAATAGTTTGTTAGACATTTCGCGTTGAACACTTTCTGGTGTTGTAGTTGTATTCATGAAATAGCTATTAAACTGTTTTTAGCGTCATTCCGCGAGACTAATAATCAATTTTAGTGTCCGAGCTAAAATTTTTCCAACTCACAATGGTGAAATTTTTCATACATAATTGCATATTGTGACCTAGAAAATATTTATTGTATGGCTTTAAAATGATTATAAGTGAGGCCCATTAACTTTTAGCGAAAGGGAACTTTTAGTTGAATATTTAAATTAAAATAGAGGTCAAGACAGACATAACAATTTATACCAATTTATACCACTTTATTTTCCAGTCAGTAGCTGTCAACCATCTCTAGCCAATTACGGTAGGTCAATTAAGTTAACTTAAGTGGCAACGCTGTTTTTTTTTTCCAGAAAAGTGCAGGAAAGTTAGTAATGCGCGTTAACTATGGAAGCGTCTGTTAGGTACTTTGCGAATTTCGGTCAGCAGGAGGTAGTGTTTTTTTTTGTGTATAGTTCTTCATAAACTGTGCAACGTCTCTTTTAGCTACTTATGGTTTGTTTTATAAGTGTTAATTTTATGAAAGCATATGTCGATAAGTTTTGACATTGAGGAGGAAAATATGCAAGGTATTTTATTTTTCTACAGGCATGTTTTTTTTGTCAAGGTTACCGTTTGGCAACATTGTTAATGGGCACATTCAAGAATCTAGTTATCTAAAGTCGACTAGATTGGTCTGGACAAGATGTAACCTGATCCCAAAAACTAGATTGGTCGGGAACGTTACGTTTTCTATGTCAGTTACATATGCGAACTGTCAACTTAATACTCAGTCACAAATTTCTGGACTACTTTCGTCGGCTACCCCTCAATAAACGTCAACTGAAACAGCTGCTTATATGACCGATTTCCCCCAGTCAAAACCGAGATACATTTAGTCAGACATCTGTCAGACTTACTAAACTAGATCCTTAAACGTCACCAATATCGCGTTCTACTTCATAAATTCAGTAATCTAATGCAACATACCTACGTTATTTCTTAGGGCAATGACGTACGAGTGTTTCAGTAATTTTTTTTGCGTGATTAGCTATCTGAGCTTGGTAAATAATATTCACAATTTTTAAAAGTGGTACCACTGTTCATGGCGGAGATGCAATAACATTGAAATGAGTTAGATGACATACACAAAAAAAAAAACTATACACCATAAATGATCGACGATGACGAACACCAAATAATATTCAACTATTGTAATCAGAACCGTTGCTTCTGGTTGCGTTAAACTCATCATTAGTATTTCGTCACATCAGATAACAAATAGCTTTAGGAATTCCAGTTGATACTTTCTCCCGAAATAAGTATGTATACGTAATCTAAAGTTGTAAGCTTTGCGGGATAGAATTTAGTTTGTTTAATCTGTTTGTTATTGTTGCACGTAAAAGTTACTTGCACGACATTGTTTAATTAATTCGAATGAAATTAGTTAATTGAATTTATCTTCGGTTGGCTTCACACTTTGTAAACCGTTTTAGTCGACTTTTCGAGATCAATTTGTTGAGTAGTAAACCTTACAGTATAGAAAGGTACGTCAAGACGTCATACTGAAATTGAATGAGCGTATGAAATATAATTCGTAAAATTCGTTTATTTACCTACGGCCGGTAGTATAAATTTGTGAAATAAATTATTTGCATGAGCGCTTAATCTGTATTTCACTAAAGGAGAAATCCGGGTGTTTCTCTGACATTTGTTTCTTTTATGAATTAAAAACTGTTAATTTCAAAAATTAATTTATATGATTGCAAATAAAATGCTGCCCAGTGTAAAATTATTAGAAACTAGAAAACTAGATCAAGACTGTGTGATGGCACGCCAAAGGCACTTCAAATTATAAATTTTTTTAAAATGGTACGAAGCTCTAAAAAGGTTCGCCATCTCTGACCTATACTGTAGAAATGTCGACCCACTAAAATACTCGCAGGAATTTCGCTTTTATTTGCATGGACACTCATGAGCTGCCAGTTTTTTTTCCAACGCGTTGTAAATGTGCGTAATTATAGAGAACAAGCATTGACAGTAGTTCGAAGAAAGGCCTTCAACCCTTTATTAAAGTCAGTGCCGGGCGTTGTTGTGGCGTAACTCTGGGGCGCCATGATCATGGGGGCATTTTATCCAGTGGACTAACCGCCATAGAAAAATAATCGCATCCAAAGATCAAGGGTTTCTTCCGTGAAAGTTGTAGCTGTATTTACTTCAATAGCTACTACCAATGATGCAGATTACTGAAGTGTTGGTTCTGCGACTTCTCTCGGTCGGATTAACAATATTTTCGATCGATTTCGATCGAACTATTAAGCCTTTGCATTTCTTGTAAAATACTTCCTTTAATTTGAACATAAAATAGATTGTTTGGCTTGATTGTGAATCTGAATGCCTCAACCAATCCAATTGAATTGATCATATTGATCTGGAGCTAAAGTCAATTCAGCTCGGGGTGGTCAAAATGGCTAGGCGCTAAAACGGATAGCGCTTCTTAAACTCAACCCTACTGATTAAAAGTCATTATTAAATATTTAATTGTGGAGTTGTAAATGCAATGCTTCATTTCGAAGTAGGGTTTTTACATGTTAGACTTCTCTAACCTCTAGTTATTTTGGTCTTGGCGGTCTTCTGAAGCCATACATAAATATTTACATTTTGCATCTTTCTTTACTAAGAAATGTCCACCAATGAGGAAGTATTAAAGGCACTTCCCAACGAGGCAGTGCGGGAGGCTTTAGTAGAAATCATCGAAAACGCCATAACCGTCAAGAGCTACAGTCTACAAATAGAGCAAGGTTCAGCGAAAGGGGACAACTACATTGGCGTTGTTCATCGCCTTGGAGTAACCTACAAGAGGGAGGACAAAAACGACGCCTCTCCAACACAGTATCTGGGAATATTCGTCAAAGTGCCACCAGATAATCCCATTAGGCGTGAACAGTTCTTCGCCAGACCTTGCTTTCTAAGAGAGGCTCTGATTTATGACGAGGTAAGACTGCCTTAAAAGTGTTTTCAAGTGTAAGCTAACAACTGACTTTCCCCAGTATCTGCCCTTGATTGTCGAGTTTCAACACAGCAAAGGCATCATCCCCCAAGAGAATGGCTTTCAAGAGTTTGCCAAATGCTATAGAAGTCTCACCAACAACTTGGAAGAAGCAATCTTTATGGAAGATCTAAGGTTTTATAATGAATAGTCGTTTCGAAAGCCCTACGCTTGACCTAGTCAAACTTGTAATGAGATCATTGGGCAAGTTGCATGCCGTATCTTTTGCATTGAACGATCAGTGGCCTGACAAGTTTGCCAAATTTTGAGGACTAGAAGAAATTTTCGCCCACAAAAAGTCAGATGATCAATTTGTACACTATTTAAACGCGCAAAAGGAATTGGCCTTTGGATCACTCTCTTGCGAGGGTGACAAAGAATATCTTCAACGGGTCGACGCATTCTTTAAAAGTTCAGCCTTCTTCGATCGAATGCTTGATCTACTGGACGGCTCCAAGGCAGAGCCATATGCTGTTGTTTGTCACGGCGACTGTTGGAATAATAATATTTTGTTCAAGTATGAGGTTAGGTCTGATTTAAGAGAGCTTATTCGTTTTTAGTAGGAAAATGAGTAATTTTTGCAGAATGGAAAGCCAGTGGACGCTAGACTAGTTGACTGGCAAGTCGCTAGATATGCCTCACCCGTTACCGATTTAATGTATTTTATCTTCTGTTGCACAACTAAGTCGCTACGCGATGATCACTATGAGGGCATCTTAAATGAGTACTACTCTGCGTTGGAGGCATTTACAAAACGGTAGGTGCTATTTCCCTATCGATCGACGGCTTATGCTTTTTATTACTTTCAGGCTTGGTTCCGATCCAACTGTGATATTTCCACGTACAGCTCTAGATGATCAACTGAGAAGATTTGGTTCATTCGCATTGATAATAGGACTTATGGCCATACCTACAATAATGACTAAAGCGGAAGATGTACCCGACTTGGATGAAATAAGTGCGAAAATGGACGCCTGCGATGAGGAGTACATCACGCAAGAGATACAACAGAATTTGCTCATTAGTGGCGCCAGAATTCGGGAGGTTATAATTGATCTTATTCAATTGGGATATCTTTGAGTTTTATATTAAACCACAGAAAGCTTGTAAACTGAACCAAAAAGGTTCAGAAAGAATCAGACACGAAGGTTCATCATCATCAACATCAGTTGCAAAAGTAGGGCTATCCTTAGAGACTATGATACCGCATACCCAAAATAATGCAAACAGTTTAATATTAATATTATTACAACAATTTTAATATCATGTTAGAAAAATTGTATATAAATTATATGTACTCGTATAACAGGCACCCATGGTTACGCACACGTTTCTGTTCTTTCTTTTTTTTTCTCACCCGCCTGGTGGGTACTTAGATAATATTATGAGTAGGTGTCACTTTCAAATAATTTTCCTATCAGCACAAAGTTTTAAATTCCAGGTCAATCAAGTCTCCAAATAAAGAAAATGTCCCTCAAAATGGCAATGGACGTCTAGCACACCTTGGGGGTTAGGATTTTTAAAACTTTTGAGCTACTATCACTTAGGCCATAGCTTCATTACTGGCGGCAATGTTTTCATCGAACACTTTTGTCTATAGCTTTTTTCCTCCCCGCTGTTTGGCATATGACAGCATCCTGCAGACACCATCTGTCCAGCAAGCTATGGTTACCTACGCACATTTGGAAACTTAGAACATCTGTAGCGGCCACCATTGACTTTCTTAATTTCTGGAGAAGTACAACAAACAGTTAGTCTTGGTAGCTCATGGAAAAACAATAACGCAAACGATGAACCTCCGATTATGTGTTGAACAATGACAATCCAACAACTAGCTCCAGTACGTCACATGTCAGTTGAACATGTAAACTAAAGGCGTATGGACTACAGGGTGGTCAAAATACAATTTTCTTTTTAAAAATGCAATGATATCTTTGTCCAAAATGCTCCTCAGACTAGAGCATGAAATGTTGAGCTGTTGAGATCGATGGCGAGTTGATATAGTCGTGGATTGAGACTCACAAAGCCACATTCTCGTCTGTGCTCTCCGAACGACGACGGGGACCATGAGTGTTGTCCACTAGCATACTAGTCGCACAAACTTGAGAACAGCAGGCGCAGGTGGGTGCTTCATTTCGGACAAAACTTCTTTTCAAAAAACGCACTGTTTAGGCTACACAGCACCCACTTTGAAAATACATAAGTTTTCAACGTTTCCCAACGTTGTTCAAGCGTAAAGCGACTCATTTCGTTACGCGGAGGTATGATACTGACTTTCTGTCAAGATTTCGAGCGGGGAAACAGCTGTCAGTGTCAAAATAACCTATGATTTAAAAAGAATCCACTAGATGGTCCACCCTTTAAATATCGACCGCCTTTATATTTTATTCATTCATATGCATATATACAGATCCGCGCCCCTCTTACAGAGTTGGTTTTAACTGCGTACCTAATTGTATATTGTTTCTAATTGCAGGTGATAGTCAAAACAACTCTCCGATAATAAGTAACTTATTACTGAAAGTTAATTGGATGTTAAATATAGAATAAGCACGAAAAGATCATACATTGTACATACAGCACAGTTCAAATCCAATCAAACAGGAAAGTAGGTTTAACAATAATTTACCAACCAAGGTCATTGACTGCAATAATACAATCTGATAGCCCGACGCGTTTACAAGTTGATTGGCACTCGACTTGCAACGGTGGCTTATTTGCCCATTAAGAATTCTATGCCAAACCTCAGGGCGCATTGCCATGGGGCCCCCAACGCGTGCATTATATCTATGCATGTAACAAACTGGAATTTCGCCATCTCTGCTCTCATTTGAACTAGAATTGTATGGCAGAGATACTCAAAATGGACTGTTCAACAAACTTGTATGCAAAAGGTCGACAGTTCTCATCTGTCTTATCAAGCTCTTTCTGTTGATGATATTTTAAGCAAATGTATGCGGTACAGATATGTACCAAGCTTCACCAGATAGATGGTGGCGATACTGATCTAATTGACATGGGGCCTTACTAACAATAATTTTTTTCAACTCTCACACTTAATATTTTGTAGGTCACAATGGAATAAAGTATCGGTTGAACTGGTCGGCACGGATATTTTTACATGTTTTGATTCGATTTTGTAGTATTTAGTAGGTCACAATGGGTAATGGAATTTGTAAGATATAGGCTGCAGACTGAAAATTATTCTTAGTGTCGCAGACAAGCAATGGCTCATTATAATTATCAAAGCAAAGTGTTACACATAATTCCCCATAAATGTTTTTTTTTATGAATTCTCCAATTCATACGACACGATTGCTTAAATGTTTTAGCGGCCTGTCAAATTTTTACTGCAATAGCAGGAAACATTTTAGCTTTGGAAGCAGTTTTCTAAACTGCATAATGAGCTGATAGATCTCTATTGGAAAAATAATTATCCTATTAAAAGACCCTGGGTAAACCGGGGCTTAAAGGCCAAATTTAAATGTGGGATTAGTTCGGTCTTTTTGACATATTTCGTAAAAACAACGCAGCCATTTATACGCCCATTTATACGAAATGATTCTCCAAACATTTGAATAACTTTATATCGTAAAATTATTTGCAAGACATGATTAGAACAACTTTCTAATACTATTATGAGTTTGACAACTCAAAGCTTCAAAGCTTTCTTTATTATATTTTTTGATCGTTACTAGGCAAAATATTTTTCTCAAGAAGGAAACCTAATTTCTTTAGTGCGTGAAAATGAATTCATTTGCACAAAGTCCGAATATATGTAAGGAATTCTCATAAAGCTACAGAAAGAGTGTCAAATGGAGCAACCAACCTAAGACCACATCCCAATTTTGTCATACAAGTTGTATATCTACGGCTAGAGTTAGACGAAATGCATTTCGTGGCAGGTCATAAGAGAGTTTATGCCATCTATGGTCGAGTTTAAATATTTAAAGAATTTCTGATTTTTCGTATAAATTTGTGCAGTGAAATAACTACCACGGAATTTAATTATGTGTGCCTTTTTCGAGTGGGTTTTAATTCTAATTGCAAATGTAAATAAAATTCATTATTATTGCAAAAATAAACCCCAAAAAAACCCAAATTCCAATCGTTTGGACTCGACATACAATTGTAGATCTCTTCCATTCGTCCTAAATATAAAAATACTCACCCAAGACGAATGGTTATGAAATAGCCTGCGCTACGGGCCTGTCGCGCCAACTATTTATTTTATATATAGGTAGTTGGAATTGGAACAGCATTTGTGGAATATGTTCACTGTTAGTTTAAATCTTGTCACAAATGACAAACATAATGGTTTTTAGTATAATATTCATCTTTACCTATAATCTGCCAATATTTTTGTGTGATGGGCGCTAATTCAAATTTAACACAGGCCGAGAAAAACCCCAATCCCGCACTGATTTAATTAAATAATTGATGGTTTCACTCAGACAAAACTGGTACGGCCTCAGCGAACTCATACTTGATTCGGCGAAAAAAGTAACATGTTTGTAGGTTTGTGGTTGATAAGATTACATAACAATGTCGCTCGCTGCTTCATAATATATCTGCATACTACATACTGTTGTACAATAGTGTCTCTGTCTCTATCGCATTAAGTAAATACCGTCAATCAAATCGTTTGATACTTCTTAAGCGCATTTCGCATCGTTCTTCTCGTTACTCGGATTTAAGATTCTAGTAAAAGCTCTCCGCGCAAATTGTTTCTGATTCGACGAAATAATAAAACATAAGTATCATCTGGCAGCATTCGAAATTGTCAGATACATGGCAGAATCAGTCGATTGTCTAAGTTTGCAAGACTAAGTAGTACTCGTAACAGTGAAACGTTTAACGAATTGAGGTAAATTTAAATAAATACGTAAAAAGATGTCATGATTGGTGTTTGAACTGCATTCATAATTAATAAATTAAATCCTTATTCTTTATTTCGGTTATTATCGTGCTCTTTTTAAAAGTACAATTTCATATGAAGGTAAACCCTTCGTATTGTCAAATATGCATTTGCATTTAACTTGAGTGTTCAGACCTACCATTACTGACAGAGTTTATTATTTATCAATCGATCTAAAAGCTTTCGAATTACAACAAATCAAATAAAATTCTTTGAACTTGCATTGAAGAAGATGATTACAAAAACAAACAAAAAAACCCGTTTAAAAAATTATGCAGAGCCAATTTAATTGTATTTGTTCAGTTGTTTGTGAATGTGTCGCATTTTTGAATCATTAAATAATGTAATAGAATTATTTTCGTGTGGTGGCAACTTTAACTTAATTTTTCGGTTCGATATCAGTGGATCTTTGTTTGTTTATTCATGGTTTAATCGATGGACTGTGCTATTTCGTATAAAAAAGATATCGGTTGCAAGGGGAGTTTTCACAAGTTTCGATTCGATGTTGGCACATTTTTTGTTGCATTAAATTCATGGATGTCCGTTTCCAAATGCTCCAAAGTCTGTGATATTTATCCCTACAAAAGTACCCATAACACATTCAACGGAGTTTGATAATTTATCTGGATGTTGACAAACTTCAAAATGACTAAAAAATGTCAGTGCTATCTGGCACAACCAGATGACGTTTTGATTTACCTTTTTTTGACTGATTATCGTCCTATAGGATTGACGTTTATGTCAAAAACAAATTTGGTGGGTGTTTATGCAGGCGGTAGGCGATATATCTAGTCACAAATTTGAAGAAATCATTCGGATAGGTACCTAGTTTATGTAAAACGTCAACTAGATTTGTCTGGACTAGGAATATGAACGGCTTGACTTAAATTCTTAGGTTTTATTTTGAATAATGGCACTTGAAAATTTCAATTGAGTATACGTAATAAACGCCATAAACATCAACTGGAAAAAAAACTATTCACTTGAATCTAGGCAAATAAAAATCAAAATACAACGAAGTCAGTCAGCTGTCAGACTTAATAGAGTAGAAAAATATAAGAAATTTAATAAAGTTTTTATTGAATAATATTGCATGAGAAATTGCCAATTCTAAAAAGAGAAAGCAAAACGAGCAATTGATATGTCATCAAAAGTCCACTCAAAATATAAAGGGCGCATCATCTTGTAAACAAAAATCAGAAACTACGAATTGATCAACCTTTTAGTTATTTAATACGTTTATTAATGCATGTATAACTACACATTTAACAATCAATAATCAATCAATTTAAAGAAAAAAAAATTTTTAAGCCAACCTTGAAAGTTTTAACAAATAGACAGAAACTTTCTTCGAGAATTTCTAACTGTGCATAAGGTCTTGGTCGAAGAAGAAACGATCAAAGAAACAGGAAACTTAACTGAAGCCAACAAGTAGGAAATCACAGACGTAGCAGTAAAACAACACCATACCCCACTATGCCGCAGATGACAATAAAGAACACGTTTCAGCAGAGAAGCATTTTCATCACGAGACCACTAGAACCGTACAAGAAAGCAGAAGACGTTGCGTAGTCGGAAAGAAGATGCTTAAAAATTTGGGTCACACACCATTGCACAAGTTGCCCAGAGGTTGGATGGAAACATGCGAATGGCGTAATGAGATGAATCATTTTCCCAGTTCGTGATTTAAGGCAAAAGATTTATGCACATTTACAAAGTTAAACAATTCCTATAAACATTTGGCTACAAGTATTTGTTATTTGCAACAAAATTTCACAAAGTTAGGTAATTTGTATTTTGAATTTAGAGTTTATCATAACCGATAAAAAGCCCCAATTGTGATTGACAATTTGTGACTTTTTTTTTGTCGACTATAGTTGATTTTATATATAAGACTATAGTTGATTTTATATTTAAGTGCAACAAATGCAAACATATCTATTGTTTTTAAAAAAACAATAACTAATTGAAAATGCATATTTCTAATAACAATGTTAGAAGTCTTGAATGTCTGAATGCAAATCAAAACAATTCCACTGACATTTATGTATTTATAAACGAATTATCAATCGATACAATTGACAACTATCGAGTCGATTGTCGAAATCGAAAATTGAAATAGCGACCTAAATACCATTATTTTGCACTCGGCTTTAATCGTTTTTAAAGTTAACTCATTCATTTGTTTATTGATCTCGAAATGTTAAATACTAAGGGCCTTACTTCATTCATTTTTAACCCTAAATATTTTGTAGATCACAATGGGCAATTTTATATGGAAAATTTCGCAATTATATAGACACTTAATATGATTACACCGATTTTTTTTTGAATCGAATTCGTTCTTTTTTAAGATTGTCATGTCATCATTGTATGGGTGAATTTAGAAATAGTGGGGCAATGCCAGGTATAATAAAAATAAAATAATAATAATAATAAAAAAATAAAAAATTAGAGAATATAAAATACTGGAGGAGTGCTTGAACTCAATCGAAAGATTGTTAATATATGTAGTTTACGGCTTTATGGTCTGCTAACATTTGTATTCCTTTACGAATATTGCGACTTACATTAAGTCCTTCAGAAAATGTGTTGACTTGCTTTCCTAATGTTTTACCAAAGATGTTTTCCATTAGTATTTTAAATTCACAATCACCGATAATGCTTTTGAGCATTGGTCTTAAGTTTTGTCGAGAAGGTAGTAGAAGTAGTATTTGTTAGAATGGTACTTATTATTTTTAGCTTTTTCCAAAAGTTAAGAGTATTTTTTTCTGCTGTAAAAAAAGATTTAACCTAAACTTGAACTGAAAAAGGTGTGTGGTAGATATTTTTTCTCCCAGGGAAATTGCTATTGAGTGTTCACTTTAAGTTGCGAGAAGTTTTTTTTTTTGCAAATGAAGAGAAAATTTTGTTTCTTAAAACGTCCACTCACATCCCATGGTCGCAATTTTCCATGGACTGCTTATCTTCTTCGTAATTATGCCATATGGACTTATCGTCAAGTACCTAATAAGTGTAGCCCCTCGTGTCCAAATAACACATTTCGTAAAACAAGATAAAGACGTCGTGCGTCATGTTCTTGACCCTTTTTAAATGCATTACACGCAGAAAATATGGCATTATATATCTTTATGTATTATTTTTAAATTCAATTGGTCAGTTGAAATAAAAATTGGGTTGTTTTCTGGTGGCTGAATTTGAGACCTCTCATTAATCCCAAACCCTCTTGCCACTGATCTACTGCTTCCATACCGCAATTTACATAGATAAAACAACTATGCATTCCCTTTACACGATATGGCCGCTTTGTTTATAAAATGATGGATTTGAGAAATACAAATCAGCTCTATACGAAAACCGTATTAAGGACTATTTGCACAAGTAAGTTCAAAAAATGTATGCCAAGACTATACATTTTATAAAAAGTGAACTGATTACGATTCCAGAACAAACAAAGGACATAGAACTTACTAGTACAAGGTTTAACAGACCTGATCTGTCAAAAATAGCCACTATTGGTTGACAAAGTACGCCTGCCGGATCCCGAAGCATAATCAAAATATATTTACAAAACATATCGAAGTGGGTAGTGTAAACGGATACAGTCCACAACAATAATTTTTATGCATAGTCTTATCCAAAAACAAATACCCCGCAGTTGCAAGCAAAACAAATTACATTTGCTGGTACTGTTGTTTTTTTATTTGACGGAATACAAATGAACAGATACCATTTGTCCCATAAATGTAGCTATCTGTTATTTTTAACTTTCTCGATTACGTTGTAAGAGAAAGATATTGTATGTGTGTACAAAATTTTGAACACGATTTTAATTAATTCTGATATAACAATGATAGAGGAACTCAAAAAAGTGGGTCTCGCAGTTCTGACTGTCTGTCCTTCGGCTCCTTAGGTATACAGCCTAGACGACTGGACGGATTTGTTTCAAACTTCGGATTTGGAGTTAGTGGGATTACATACTCTACCTATTATTAACGGTCCTTTCTATATAAAGATTTTAAGCAAGTTTGATTTTTTCCAAAACGGCTGCAACGATTTCAATATCGTTTCAATTGAGTGCTGAATTTGACCTGTAGCTCAGTTTGAATTCTGTGCCCACACCCCATGTTAATGAAAAAAATTGTTGAAAAAAAATCAGTGTGTTTGTATGAAAATTCGAAAAGCAAACTCAGAAATTCAACGTATATATTATAAATAGGTGTAAAGATTTAGGTATATCATGAACCCTACCTTCAACAACAGGCACCTTAAGCCAGGATCACCAATCTATTCCAGTCAAAAACAAGAACCGTATCCCTTAGATCAGAAACTCTGCTATGCTTTTTCTCGTAGGTACATACTCGAATGTCGTGTAGGGTGTAAGAGCTTTCTGAAATTAATATGTTAAAGCGAAGAGTGCACTTTATTTATGCACATTCTTATGTTTTCTATACGGTCTGTTTATCTAGATTCTAAAATCGCTTCTGAATTTTTTACAAGTACAAAAAGCAATCAACCAAACTGTTGATATGAACGAGAAAGTTTCGTGTGACCCAGTGGTGCACTTAATTTTATTTTAATCGGTTGTTAACATGGTTATTGTACCAATCTCGTTATCTGAGTCAACTTGTGGGCACTACCTCCCATGCGAATTCTTTTTGTACAGTAGTGCTTACAAATTAGTAACCAAACAATATGCAAATGAAACAACAATCGGTTTTTTTACATTATTGGTTAAAATTTAGGTGCTTAGTACTCGCTTGAGCTACTTTTTCTGTTCCATCGGCACATCTCTTCCGAATGTCTGACAAACATTCAAGTGAACAACCTGTGCTAGATCCACTAGAGGTTTTTGGGAAACACTTTGAGGTCACTTGATGCAATCGTGCTAAAATTGAGATCTGGGTTCCGATTCTGCACTGTACGAATGATTTGCCCTATGGTACACAAGGAAATTTCTTCGTGCACACGAAAACTTTTGAACGTTTCACCTTACGGAAGCCGACCCAGAGTTTGTTATGAAGGGCGCACACAAATACTGCCACTGAAATTATGATAAATTAATGTTTGTACGATGATAAACAATAAATTGTAAAATTTGCTCTTTCTTATCTGCACAAATATCTTCTCATCTTACACAAAATATCTTGTGGAAAAAATAATAATTCGTTTTTGATCTACACATTGATTTTTGTTTTGGTTGTAAGAGATAAACCTTAAAATGAAAAGTTTTTAGTCTAGGGAAGAATAACGATGCTATAAAAATTTTATTCTACGAATTGGTCGAGACAACGTACAAAAGACAACGCCGATTTTACCTTTTCTTTTTAATGCCTTGTAATCATTCCTGAAGCTCTTGTTCCAAACTGAATCTTTCCTTATTTGATTTCATGTCTTAAGAATATATAACATCCTCTAATTCGGAACTTTATTATACGAACGACTTACTTTAAGTTCCATTTAAGGCAGAAACATGCCCACCAATGAAGAAGTTCTAAAAGCACTACCTAACGACGCGGTTCGATCGGCTTTGCTGGAAATCATCGAAAATAACATTCCCTCAAAGAAGTACACTCTGGTCATAGAAATGGGTGCGGCGAAGGGAGACAACTATATAGGTATTGTTCACCGTGTAAGTGTTCACTACAAGGATGATGATCAAGATGATACATCTAAGCCAAAGAAACTCGGAGTTTTCATCAAGGTTCCTCCCCAAAACCTGCTTAGGCGTCAACAGTTTTTCGCCAGACCTTGTTTCCTGCGCGAGGCTCTATTCTATGAAGAGGTAAGATCTTTAATATTGGCCAACTCAAAATAATCTCTTATCAGGGCATTTATATTGCAGTATCTTCCACTTCTTATTGAGTTTCAAGAAAGCAGAGGCATCATCCCCGAAGAGGACGGATTCAAAGAGGTTGCCAGTTGTTATAAAAATCTCACCAACGACTTGGAGGAGGCCGTCTTCATGGAAGATCTGAGCTTGAAGGGTTTTGTCATGCACAGTCGGTTTGATAGTCCCTCCTTTGAACTGGTCAAAATTGTTGTCAAAGCCTTGGCGAAACTGCATGCACTATCGTTCGCATTAAAAGACCAATGGCCTGAAAGATTCGCCAAATTCACAGAAATAGAGGAAATTTTCCTTCAAAAAAGGGACGATGCTTTGTTTATAAATTTTATGAATGGTCTGAGTGAAATGGCTTACAGTGCCCTTTCGAATCAAGGGGACGAGGAATATCTGGAGCGTCTCAAGACATTCTTGACCAACGAGACTATTTTCGATCTTATGATAAGGCTAGTTGATGGTTCTACAGCACAGTACGCAGTCCTGTGTCATGGCGACTGTTGGAATAATAATATTCTATTCAGATATGAAGTAATTATTGTATTGTATTAAGTGAACTTTCCAAGTACATAACGTATTTCAACTTTTACAGAATGGAAAACCAGTAGACGGTAAGCTAATCGATTGGCAAATCGCCAGATATGCATCGCCCGTTTGTGATTTAATGTATTTCCTGGTTACTTCTACTACAAAGTCGTTGCGCGACGAGCATTTTACGGACATAATGGATGTTTATCACGCGGAATTGACGTCATTCTTGCAAAGGTAAGAGGCTTTCCATCGGCCATATAGCGTGCCACTCATGGTGCAAGAATTCAAAGTATGCTGCTTGGCTGCTAAATGCAGAATTGACTATTGTTGCGTTGTAGTACAAATGGTTGTGTTGTCAACGTGTTGTCGACATAATTTGTATTATTGTACCCTGCAGGTGCGTTCCACGCCAGACATCCTACTTTTGTTAGGTTAGGTTGTGGTATAATGAATTAATGCAGATGACCTGATCGGAGAAATGGATCGATTGCGTAATTTGTTAATAATTTAATTTGGTTTCAGACTTGGTTCAGATCCAGAGGTGTTATTTTCACGATCCGCTCTTGATGAGCAACTGAAGGAATTCGGTGCCTTTGGTTTGGTAATGGGTCTCATGATTATACCTACAATCAGCTCCAAGGCAGAGGACGCACCTGATTTAGACGAGATAAGTTCGAGAATTGAAGCTGGAGATGTATTATCTACCAAAGAAACGATGGCCAGAAATGCAAATCATTGCAGCTCTCGAATTCGTGATGTTATTGTCGATCTTATAGAACTCGGAGCCATTTAAAATGCACATTAACTGTTTGATTACTATTCTTCTGTATATTTTATAAATTGGTGAATTTATCGTTTTTCCCCTGAAGCGTTTCTTTTGAGGGTGAAGAACTATAGCTCAATGTTCAACTTTTTTGCTTTATATGTACACAATAATAAAGGGTGTTAGATGTTAGACATTTCAAGTTGACATTTGTGTTTACTGTTCAGTTCAGTACCTAGTCAATCATCAATGAAAAGATTGCTGCTGCCAAAATTTTACTTTGTTTTTTTAAGCCAAGCTACTGTTGGTTATACACCGACAATTTAACACGGAACTGATCGGTGATAACTTATTGGTTTCCAAATTTGAGTCACAGATTCTCAGTGCTTAGGATTTGGAAAAAAACACTTCTGCAAAACGAAAAAAAAGAGACGAAAACAGCCAACAACAAGCAGAATGTTCGGATCAACCTAAAAGGAAGACGGAAAATATGTTTGTATACACGACCAAGGCGAAGTGAGGATAGCGATATTCAAACTTAACTCCGACAAAGTGCTGCTGAAGTGAATTATCTACTGGCCGAGCTTTTCGAAGCAGAAAGAAAGAACTAGATAACTAGCATGTACCTTCCAATCTCCTCAATTTGGTGGGACGAATGCCTGGAATACTGGAACCTCAGAATCGTGTGCGTGTCCAACTCTTTCATCTATAAAGGATAACAGTGAAGAAATCTTGCTGTTCTGTCAGAATTAGTAACATTGACATCACTCTTGAAATAGCAGGCCTTATCCCGACAATCCAGGAACGCTTCGGACACTTAAACACTATTGGTCTAGCTATTAGTGGCAAAGAGTTCCAACAAACCGTCTCAAATAAACTACGATATAGAGTAAACAAGATGGGCTACTACCAGCAATTGGTCACCGTTTGAATATATATAAAAAAAAACATCATAAGAATCTTTTTCTTTATTTCTAAATTTAAAACATAGTTTACATACGGAAGTTAACTGTAGATTCGGAGCGAATTAAGTATACATACATAACAATGATATTGCCTTAAGTTGAACTTGATGTTGAACGGATCGCTTAGTGCCATCAACTTATGTTGTTCGCCTGTAAGTATAGACAGTGTGATTAAAATATGCACCACGTTTGCAATTGCATAAATTTACCTTTTTGAAGCGTTCCCAACCCTTGCCCCTCCAAATTGGAAGTTTACCAACCTGAGCGAAGTTTTTAAATCTACCATGCAGTGTTCTGTGGAAAATAAAACACAGAAAATAAGTAAGCTAAACAAAATAAAAAGAACGCTTCACGTACCTCTGTGTTACTATCTGAAAAGCAGTCTTTAAGCCAACTTGAGGTAAATACTGTAACTCCTTCATGGAAGCGCTATTGAGCATTTGGAGAATGGCTTTCTGGTGCTTTGCCAGAGCACTTTTAACACTCGTAGTTGTTTTGTCGTCGTCATCCTTGAAGTAACCAGCTATAATTGAATTATTGACCAAGGCAGTTGATGTCTTTTTTGTTTCCCTTGTTTTGGTTGGCTTAGCTTTATGCGTTGGAGGCTTCTCCTCTGGCTCGTTTTCCTCCTGCACTTTCTCTTTGTGAGCTGTCAAACGTCCACTGCGACGACGAGCGTAGTTCAAAGAGTCCATCGAAGAAAGTCGTGCACTTCTACGACATGGCATCACCGTAGAAACCACTTTACTCGCTGAGCTTTTCCTCAAAGACACTCTACGAGACCGCCGCAAAGGATTGGCAGACAGAACTGTCTCATCAACGCTTAAAAGGCTCTCATTGGGTGTAGAGTTTATTAAGAGCTTCTCAAGTGGTACGGGAATATCGGGAATCTTAAAAATCGGACTACTTGCACGAAACTGTAAAAGATGATCAGTTTTAACATGCAACGCAATAACCTAAAACTTCAACAAAACTTACCAACTCGCACCTGGCACCGGTGTCGATTTTTCTGGCGACTTCAAATTCTTTTTCTCCGGTAAAGCCTAACAGTTCCTGGCGCACAATATCGCGTATTTTCTGTTCAGTCAAACTCAATAATGATGGATCGAGCTGTGTACGTGGAGTTTCCTGTTTGCTGTGACTGCCTTTTAGCGATTCAAGGAGCATGTTACGAATGCTTGACTTCATTGTGTTCTCCATTTCAACCATACATTTGCGTACCATTGGACTGAAAGTGCTGCTGAAAGGAAGACTCGTTTGTAAATTGTTTTGTTTCAAAAATGCTTGACCATAGACCTTGGCTTGGCAGGGGGTTGGGCATCGATTGCGGTCGAAGAGGATATATTCAGACTAAGTAGAGACGCACGCGACTCCAGCGATGTGTCATTGTATCGATCGAGAAGCGATTCTCTTGTAGATGGCTCATATGAGAATGGGATAACTTTGGAAACCGGCATTTGTACAGAACCAATTCTAATAATTAAAAACACTAAAACATAAAACGGGACAAACAATGGAAGATATTACGACCAACTTTTGTTTCTCCTTTGGTGTCAGGCCAACATTCGTATGGTTCAAAATTAGATTTTCAGTTTTCCTTTTCTTGTTTGGTGTGCAAAAAGTATTGCCATGGTACGCCGGATTTTTCGGTCCAACACTCTGTTTGCTGCCGTTAACCAGAGAGAACGGTCTTTTGTATGGCGTTGGGGTAGCCAAACTATGTTTTGGCCTCAGTAAATTGGTCTTGAAGGGGGTTTTGGATTTGTTCTGAGAAGCAACAAAAATGTAACACTTAAACTGCATTTTAAATGTAATACGCACCTTGATTTCCATTAGCTTTGAGTTTATTTGTGGATTATGTTTTAGGTTTTTGGCACTTTGAGCGAATCTCAGCGTTGATAGGGTTTCACTTAAATCCTCTCGATGTGGACTGATACAAGCCAGTAGTGTGAAATAAGAGTTTGGGTTTAAAGAGTCTGCAAATGAGGACCATTAAAAATGTTTGGTTTCTTCAATACAATTTACAATGTGCGACCCACCTTGAAGCACTGAGCTCAAAACGCTATCACGATAGGGAATCACTTTGTACCCGTGTGTTATAGCCTGTAAGACCTTTCCAATCGAGAGCAGTCCCTGATTTATGTGTACTCCTTCGGATAGTGCTACCCCTTGATGTCCTGTGCGACGAACGCCCTCGGAGCCGGCCAAATCTACCAAATTCAAGCAGGATTGTGTTATTTTGTTTGATTTTTCACTTCGAACGTAAATAGTGAATATGGCGTGTGATCGAGAGCTTTGAGTGTTAAGTTTTGTCGGACGAACATGACGGTTTTTGGTGCCTTGGTTGAGAAGAGCGTAGCCTTCGATGATATTGGCAATGGGTTTCTTAGTGCCGCCAGTAAATTTGTAACCTGTAACGGAAGAGATTATGACATAGGTGGACATTGTTAAACAATTACATATATAGCAATTATTTCAAAAGGTTGTCTTTTGGCTGTAGTAAACAAAAGTTGATCATGCCGGATAGAGGCTCTCTGTTGATGTTTAGAAATATGTATAGGTACAAAAATTTAAATTTAAACAGTTCATTGCTTTTGCGATTGACCGTTCATTGTTGCATTTGTAACGATGCGGCAATCGGCTTCCACGATACACTCCTCTTATCTTATCATTTATAGTACTGCTGATAACATAACCTTTAACGGAAAGTACTGATGATTTGGCAACCAAATGACATGAGCTGCGGTGTCCGAGTGGTTAAGGAGATGGACTTGAAATCCATTGGGTTCTACCCGCACAGGTTCGAATCCTGTCCGCAGCGAGTGGTTTTTTTTCTATATATATATTTTTTTTTATTTAAGCCAAAAAATAACAAACAAAAGAGAATCTACTTCAAAACTCTAAACTGCATAGAATGAAAGAAAACAAAAAATGATAGTCACACTTTATACGCGTAGATTTGTAAAAACAAATCCGCCAACATATTTACCTCTTGCAATAATTGGCTCCGCAGGACTATCTGCAAGCAAATCGTACACCTTTTCACTGTAAATTTCTATAAATGACGCCGATATATTCTGCTTCATGTCTTCACTTTGACTGTCAATTACGTTGTTGAGAATTTCTTGTATACATCGCGGTATCACCCCAACATTTTCACCATCAAAACTCTATAAACAAAATCCATTACATATTTATACTCCATAGTTTAATAAGTGTTTTACCTCTGGATTTAGACCCATTGTAAATGACTTGCCAGTCCCTGTCTGGCCATATGCGAGTGCGGAACAGTTGAATCCCATTTGCACTTTTTCGACCAGCGGCATGATCAGCAAATCAAAGAGATTCTTTTGCGACACACTTGGCGGCAAAACATGATCAAATGCAAACGGGCGCTCCTCCACAATAAGAATCTGAATAACAATTGATTGAAAGCAATTACATACTTATGATAATAGCTAAAACTTGAGGAATTTTACATTTGAATTCGATGAGTGGTAGTCGACGACACTTGTAACTTCATTGCTTTGGAATATTTCTCGAAGCGGACGCTCTCGAACGGCTATTTTAACAGCACATTCATCTTCTGGTAAATTCATCATGTATTTAAATGGTTTAACACGGAAATAACAAATACTTTAAAATGTTTTCAATTTCAACTGGCGCAACCAACTTTTTTTTTCAAATAAAAAATACAGCGTCCCTTTCGCTCAATGACATTTCGCGGCTCTCTTTTGATCAATCCGCATAAGGCGTTAGATTAGATAAGAAATGTTTTTTAACTTCATTCCCAGCAAAGCAGGTTTGAATCGAACGCAATCGATATAAATCGATCGCAAATGCACAAAATCTATACTAAGTCTATACTACGTGATCTATAGTTAGTATAGATTTTGTGCGATTGCGATCGATTTATATCGATTGCGTTCGATTCAAACCGCGTACGCGAACGAACCTACTTTCTTACTTAACTTTACTTTGCTGAAATCGAAGTAAAAAAAAAACCCTTATGGTAGTATTACCTCTACTACCTTTGTGCCTTAACTATTTTGAAATTATATAAAGAAAAACACTAAATATAGAAAAAAGGCAGCATTATTGTTTTTTTTTATAATCCGGATATTTCTAAATATATCTTTTGCTCAATGAAAAACGGAGTCGATTTTTTTGTATGTTTTGCATTCCATTCGCCTTAAGTTCAAAATCTCTATTTGCCGTCGAATTTAGCTAAAAATGCTAAGCGATAAAAAATGTTAAGTGTTAAAAATTTACACAAGGAAATGGTTCCTTTGCTTAAATAAATGTTCATTAAATTTATAACAAAATGCCATATTTACAATTCAATCAAATCCATGCATTTCAACTCATATAGAACCGCGATATACCTTACCGTTGTGTTTCTACAGCCATCGCTAGCTAACCCCTCTGAACTAATGTCACTTGCTGTCGATGTCATAAACGTCAAAACTCCTAGTTGATGAGTTGGTCGTATTTTTAATTGCATTTTGCTTAAAAAATCTAATATTTGCTTATCAAATTTATATAGATCGACGTTTAAAAAAAAACTGATAATTCCACCGATTAATAAGCAAATTAGACCCGTTTCGTCTCTCCTTAAATTTATTTCACAAGTCATTTATCAGTACCTGCTCAACAGCCGATCAGGTGTTACATTGCTGCTTCCACAATCACGCTTTGTTGTGAAATAAAATATCTTAAAAAAATAATCAACCATGTCACTACCAACGCTTGAATCGTGTGTGTCGTTTCCAATTGACGAGAATGTTCTACTGGATGTTGTTCCCAAAGCAAAGGATTGGGCTCTAATGCATGGAGCAGCAATGCGCTCGAAAACAGAGTTCAGTCCCGATGCCTTAAACGTAAGAATGCATTCGATGATATTCCTTATTTTTCTTAGACAACCAGTTGAAATCTTTCAGTTTGCTCCTTTCATCTTGACACCATCATCGTTTCCACGAAAAGAATTCGAGAAAGCTGTCGACTTGCAAGTAATTCTCAACGAACTAATGCATTTCGTGGCCCAAGATGATGACTTCCTTACTAAAACTCTGGCTGAAACCATTAAAGTAGATGAATTTACAGGGAATCTCTTCAATATTTACAAAAAAGTATTAGCTAATGGAGTCAAACAGGTAAAGTTCCATTGTAATTACCTTGCTGTTCCTATGTAATCATCCTTCCAGCATTTATGTATATAAAGGGACCTACTTTAAGTATTTATGTAGCAAGTATATGCTAGCGGGTGTTCACTGTTCTTTTTCTTCCATTTGTAACTTTTAACCACACGTCATGTTTTTGTTTTTTTAACACGCACTTAATGAAGGTCATGGAAAGCACTATTGTATTAACCCTGGAGAACATGACATCATGAATAGGCATATAATGTAACTGGTTGTATTCGTGCCTTGTTTAGAAAATATTTGTGTTCTCATTGCTCCAGGGTGGGATTAATAACTTATTTATTATTTCATAATGGACAATTAAATCTAGGTAATTGAAAATATAAATTAAAAATCTCCTCCTTATAAAATGAATAAAGTTATCGATAGATGTGGATATCAAGTTATTCTCCAGCCTGGAGTAGCAGCCATTGGGAAGACGAAATATTAATCCTGTCTGAGAACACACCTTCACCTCCTTGTACGTTACGTTTGTAGCTTAAAGACTCCTCAGTCTGACAAGTTGTTGTCAGCTGTATAACTAGTAAAATGGCCCGTTAAATCTTCTCATCGATGCTCTTTTAATTAAAATGGCAAAATGCATGGAAAATATACTCCGTCCAGTTAGACCATTTGCAGGAATGCTGACCAAAGTGTATTCATGGCCAACTCCATCGTGCGATACGCCGCATCAAATCTAATGGCTAATATGACATTTTACTATGTTGTATTTACTTCAATTGCTTTATATTTGAATATTTTCGTTTTGTGTGCTATGTAATGCTATCGAATGTAATGTATGTGTAATTGTTGTAAATTTCCTATTACAAAATCCTGTCATATACTTGCTACATTGATACGAAGAAGGAATAACCTTTGGTTGTTTTTTACCATCAGACAATTTCAAAAGAAGAATAATAGAATAGAAGATTTATTTGATTTAATATACTCATTTTGTTAATGGCCGGTTAGGTCAATTATTAATGTTTGTCATTTATAACACATATTCATGCAAATGCACAGTCTGTTATTATATTATTCTTCATGTTAAGTATGTTCTCAGCCAGTTTTAAAAGTGAAAACACAATATTGTTGATTTTATATACATTTACATTTATCATTAAGATCGAATAAGGCTTCACGTGATGTCAGACTTAATCAATATAATAACTTTACCAACGTTTTATAACTGGGCGAATTATGCTCTAAACGAAGTGTTGGCACATTTATATGCTCGGAATAAGGCAAGCACTTGGTAAACTAACTGTTTTGTTTTATAAAGCCCAAATACGAGCAATATAAACTTGCCCATTTCTTTGTGTGAGATATTTGTTTCGTTACGGAACAAGATTTTCTGGTTGCAGCAAAAAACGCTTCATGCTCATTTTGTTGAAATGCTTTCACTTTTGATTCTGACAATATAATAGAATGAGTCCAACAGATTGCGCAATTTGTATATCCGCAAGTCTACACTTAAGACAAAACAAATACAATAGCTAATGGCGTTTTTCATTGAAGAAAATAATTTCGCTTTATGCCAAAATTCAAAATCTAGATGATCTTTCTTTTCTAAACTGAAAGTCTCAAGAACAGTATGCAAATATTAACACTTTGATTCAAATAAATATAAATCTTAAGGACCACCATTATTAACGAAAGCGAAACTAACACATGCACTACCTTTAAATTAAGCGAAATAATCAAATCTGGATTGCAGGGACAACACTTACCTATAGAACTTCAATGTAAAACGTCATTACAGCCGGTTTTGTATTTAATGCTTCGTCATTGCCGGCGTTCAATTGACCAGAAGGAACTTCATGTTAATGTCGAACAACATAACCACAAACTATGAATAAATATACCGCCAGATCAGAGCAAAAAGAGAGGCAATGCCTACAAGCTGGGTCCAGGATTGTTTGTAAAAGTACGTGTGCCTAGTTTAAGTAAAGGGGGGATATTACGCGACCACTTTGAAAAAATCAATTTCGTTTCAAAAGATCCGGGCGATTTATTTATTAGCAGTTCGCTAGTTAGCTAAAAATACGCATGCGTGACGTTCCGCTGGTAAATGGAAAGTAGGCAAGGTTGAAAACATTACGCAATTTGTTGGACATTTAAAACACCCCTTATAGAGTGGTCCAAGTTTATTTAATATGAATTCACTTTGTGCGTTTTAATTTGTTAAAAGTTTGAGCCAGTCCGCCCCAACAAAGTAAGATTATTTAACAAGTTAAACGAAATAGTATTTAGATATAAAAAAAGCGTGGCGGCTTGTTTTAGTTTGAAGAAGCTTGCAACGGATTCACACTTAAATCTTTGTCATAGAGACTAGCTACGGTAGGTAGCTATAATCGTTTAAAGTGTCTACGCTAAATTTAACGTCACATTATGTAACATTTCGACCTACAGCAGGGTTGTTTTATCGACCTTCTATCTCAGAAAAACAGTGTAAAGTACCTTGAAATACATAATACTAATACTCACCGAGACAATAATTATCAAAACAGCCTGCAAATATTTGTGACAAAAGTCCTATTAACACATTCACGCCTTGACTTTTGGTTTGGTTCAACGTTGAATGCCGTTAAAAGTGAATACATCTCGCACATTTTGCGCTGATGCAGCGATGTTATCCTAGTAACCGCTCTTTTAAAGTTCCCATTGGGACCCAGTAAGCTGCATTCACTTTCAGCGAGCGACAACTTTCATGACTTGTAAAACAAAACGCATAAAAAAAAAACAAATTCGAAAACCTCCTTGAACCTTGGACCACTCTACTGTTCCTACATAATATTTATTATATGTATGCTATGTGCAAACGCTTCAAGAGAAATAGTTTTTGCTTTTGCACATAACCTACGCAAGTCCGTATATATATATGTATAAGTAAGAAGAAATCAAAATGCAAACCTCATTTACTGAAGCCATTATCTTTGGGACTAATTCGATCTGATTTGATGTTGGAGACGTGCTGTCTTGAAAATAAAGATAAACTCAAGCCCTGTGCCTACTGTTGCTGGAAACAAGTTGAAATTAACACAATAGCTTCTGGTTTCGGCCATTTAGGACCAGCTAGTAAAACAATTCAAAGGTGCACATTACAAAAAAAAAAAAAACAAGCAAATAATGTTTCGTTTTTGTTTTATTTTATTTTACATGTTTTATTTTTTATATAATTTTTTTTCAATATATTTTCTGTTTAACTTTAATCAATAAAAACACTCAGTAACACATTTAACTTCAAATGCTTTTATTTTAATTTAACTTTGCGCTATATTTGCTTCTATCCAATAGCTTGACTGAGCATGTTATGTGTTTTTAAATTAACGAAAATAATTTTTGATAACTATGCACATAGAAAAAAAGATTGTTATTTTTGTTTACCAAAAAAAATCTGTTTAATATTGCATTTGGGTTGTGGTTTGGTTTGTGTAACAAGTTGTTAATAAATATTCTTTCAATGAATACAGCTTCGAATTGCTATTGCTCGGAGCGGCGAAAATTGTGTTATTTTTGTTCCTAATCCTTCTTTTGCACCCTATGCACTTTTTAACTTCAGATGCACTTGTTTGTTTTTTTCTTTCGTTTTATGTTGAATTAAATAATAAAAAAAATATTTCTAATAATATCAACACGACAGAAAAAAGAGTTTTCCATTTGTTTCTGTTAGGAAAAAAAACTATTTATGTAAAAAAAGCTGCAAAGCTAAATAAAAAGTAAACCTAATGCGTACAGTGTACAGGCCAGGACAGTTTCTTTTGCAAAATTTCACAGATACCTATATACGTTGTACCAAACTAATGGTACATAGTATCAAAGTCTAGCCATCATTTCACCGATCATTTTAATCGCATATTTTGTTTTAACACCAAAGAAGCAGAACACCGCAAAATAACTGCAAATCAATTTTCTTTTTTTAAGTAAATTACTCATTTCTTATTTCATGCAAAAAAAAAAAAACAACAGCAACAACAAAATATCAATGAAACTTTCATTTCCAGGAAACTCTTTCCCTCGGTTTGTTTCGATCTGACTATTTGGCCCACTGTTATGACGGCAATGACATTAAACAAGTCGAATTCAACACAATTGCCTCTAGTTTTGGTGGCATATCCACAAATATGACGCCTCTGCAGAGGTATTCAAAGTTTATTATTTGTGTTATCTCTATTTTTCTCTTTCTACATCATCAGTCTTTCTTATTTTAAACAAGATATAAAAATAACAAAAGTTTAACCATTTTTTTTTTTAGTTTAGTTCGTTTTTTTTCTTTGTAGTTTTCTTTTGTTAAAATTGCTTAGTAATAACGCATGAATTTAATAAAACATAGTGTTAGATTTTTGCTTTTAGAGTTTACTTGGAAGACTTGCATGACATTTGCTTAGTATTATTTTACTCATCCGTTACATAAACTGTACATAAGCAAATTCGAAATATATTTAAAACACTAAACAGACATAAGCCGAAGGTTTTATTGCCACTGCAGAGCGCTGTGCTAGCTAACCAAAGTTCGGCCTTATTTTGCAGCAGACTCTGGCCAATGTAACACGAGTTGCTTTTTTGTCCGCTCCCATTTATGCGCGCGCCATGAGTAAGTAGATTTGTACTTTGAACACATCATGAGCGTAGCTATGGCGAGCACTAATTTGTCAGGCGTTCGCAACAAGCTTTAATAATATATTAGGTTTAAATTTAATTATCCAAATTGCATGGATTTGAAAATTGTTCGGTTAGCAACCCAAACATGCCCTTGCCTGATCCGTTGAGGAGAAAAATACAGCTCGTGCGACAGCAACAAGTTGAAATTTTAATTAAAATGTAAATAACTATCTAGCAAATATACGAGCAAATATATCAGTATACCTTGCCTCTGCACTAAACTTAAGGGCATGCTTTAACAGCAATCGTAACTTATAAGCTCCCCCGGAAGTCCGTATCGAAGCAGTTCAATTTATATTGATCCGCACTTTTCTAAGCTATGAGATGAAATTGGTAATCTAGCTTAAGTAAAACATCTTTGGTAAACATTTTTCGGAAGGTCAAGTAAAATGTTAAAACAACAAATGCGCATATAGTGGTCTAATACTCAAATCATAATATTACTAAAAACAAATCTGGTAATATGTATTTATTTTCAAGTAGATACATAATTTATAAACTGCTTAAAGTCAATGGAGTATGTGCTATGAAAGGTACTATCTGGTAAAGCATCGCACGTGCCGGATGCGAAGAATAAAGTAGGTTTACTTTCTACTTTTCTGTCCGTTGCACCCTTTGACAGGTAATAAGCCCAGCGTTAGTGGAAGTACTTTCATTGGTGAAAATATTGAGATCATAGACTAATTAAGAATTTTTTACTATGCTCACATGATCACAACTTCGCGTTGTTTTCAACATTAGCGCCAGCGCTTTTGGTTCGAAGCGGAATAAATTTGAAACAAATTTTAAGAAGCCGAATTGAAGTAGATTCTATGGGCTTCATTATTATTATGAGCAATTTAAAAAAAAAAAAACTTTTATTAATAAGTTTATTCAATAGCCGCTCTGTCCTATATTTTTTGTAAAATTCGGAGGGAACTCCATCCGAAAGGAAAGCCTGCATCTATCCATATTTCAAATAATTTGGAGCCTCCAGTACATTTTCCAAAGTTGTGGATCTATCCAAAATGTAATTTGAATAATTTGTAAAACTGTCCAGAAAACTTGTTTGATTAAAATATATATAAAAAAGTGGTATTGTATAATAATTCCAAAAAAAAAACAATAATTGTAAAACTACAAAAAAAATCATTCGCCATCAATATACGAAAATGGTGCAAATTATGGGGCAATAAAGGTTCAACGGTTTCATCTATTCTTATCAATTTGAGATACCACATTTTTAATGGAACATCTTTTGTAAAACAAATCTACTCACACCTAATAGGTGGCTCTAGCATTCTGTAGAGAAATCCAAGATGGTTATCATTTTGTAACACTTTTTATTCGCTTTGAAGCAAGAGCGCTGTTATGTTGGCTGGCGTCAGTATTTTTGGCAGAGCTTGTATGGAACTGACAGTTCCCTAGCAGTCCATATATAGTATGTCAATGATTGAGAGAATGAAAGAAAGTGGGGACGTTCAAGTATTTAGTTTAGTAAGCTTGACTATATATATCTCGGTTATGATTGGCTGAAATCGGTCATGTGAGCAGCTATTTCAGTTGACGTTAATGGAGGGATAGCCGACGAATCTAGTCAAGTAATTCGTGACTGATTACTAAGTTGACAGTTCGCATGTGTGGCTGACTTAGAAAAAGTGACGTTCCCGACCAATCTGGTTTTTGCGTTCAGGTTACATCTTATCTAGACCAATCTAGTCGACTTAAGATAACTAGTTTCTTGAATGTGCAAACTTGTCATCGACTGTCACTGTCATCCTATCCGACGTATTCTATAGCACTGCTCGTTCCGTCGAATACGTCAATATTGATGGATCTGTCGACACGACGGAAGCAACGGATTCTATGAGCTGGGCTCTAAAATGTGTCAATGTTCCGACACTTACCAATACATGACCGGCGACCGTAGAATGGTGCATTGTAAAAACAGGACTGCAGAGTAAAATTGCGAATACCCGACTTGCGTTGCTGCGCCTTACTGCTGATGAAACGCCGCATTTTTTTCGCTGCCGATGAGGAGATTTTTATAAAACAAGAGTATAACTTTCGGGAAAGAGCTTCTTAATTAGCCGTTTGGACTCGGCATACAATTGTAGATCCTTTCTATTCGTTCCAAAAATGAAAAACTCACACAAATGGTTGTGAGAAGCTATTACTATGTTCCATATGGGCCTGTTGCGAAAATTGTTTATTTATTTATTTTACTACGTTTGTTTGCATACGATAATGCGTCCAAACACTAGTCCAATTTTATCGACTTTGGAAACACTCCAAACGCATGCAGTAGAGTGCCAAAAGGAAAAAGAAAAACACTGCTATTTCGATTACAAATGTAGCCAAGAAACTTGTTTGGGCTGTATGTTGTTGTGCATCAGAGGTGTTACATTCAGCAAATATTGGCTGAAGAAGTACGGAAAAATACTGTTACATGAAGACTGTTTGACAACAAACGAAATCTTGGAGTTTTGCATAAAATAAAAATCATTTTATTTTTCAATCAGTAATTGTGTTGTCACTCGTTTTATATCCCCTTATCCGAACAACCAATAAAAAATTTGTAGATTTTTGCATTTAACAAAAAATGTCGGAAGAAGTTGGCGACTTTCGGATGTAAACGAACGCGTTGACTAGTGAACTTTAATTGTTTATGTGTTCTCGCAGTTGAGTATGCAGTCAGAAGTGATCTTTCTATGTTTTCTATGTTTCATTGAAAAAAATGTGCACTTCCAGGTCAATTCTTAACACGACAGAAGTGTCCAGAATATTTTGAGAGAATTGCCTTGAACTCACCAACACACAGTAGCAAAATGTCAAATTGAAATATTGCGTTGCTAGAATCAAATTTAGCGCTATGTGATCCGAAAATATGGAATTATGTGTGCAAATTGAAAAAGATTAATTTGGCTTATTAAAGCATTTATATTTATTTTAGAAAATAACAAAAACAGTGGCAACAAAAAACCAAATCTTAGATAATGGTGTCTAAACCACTATTAAAAAAGTGCTCCAACGAATTGCGTTGAAAAGAGCAATTCTGAATTTCGGGGCAATTCTCTCATATCCTTAATAAAAAACGACATCATAAAAATAAAAATCCCAACTTCTCATCTTGAAGCTGTTTCGAACCAAGGAGGGAACTTGTTTATCTCTTTTTCTGTCATTTTTGACGGGAACGATTTGAACCCGAGCCAAGGGGTTATTGCATTGCCTCTGATTTGACCCGTGCACGGTTAATAACAGTATGTCAAACAGGCATTAAATTTATTTCAAATCGGTGGCAACCGCTTTTAATGAAGTCAAATGTTGGCAAATCTGTTTTTCTTGGCATAGAAAAGTAGGTACGCATAAAAACCTTTTCAACCCGGCAAAAATGTTTAGTAACTATAAAGGACATCAATTCTACGTCTCTATTAGCATGCTTGAGTTTTGTAAACAGTAAACACGTCTTATACTTTGTTTCATTTCATTCTCTTCGAAGCATTTTGTTTCTGTTTTTTCTAAGCTTCGCTTAAGGTACAAACAAATAATAATTTGCCTAATATCAATAATATAAGCTCTATTAATCCAAACTTATTTATTCGTACCAGGAAGCTTGTTTTTGTTTTTGTTTTTCTTGATTTTGAACATTTTTAAACGAATGCTTTAACACATTTTACAGCTACGTCCTTCACGAACTAAATCACGGTGATAAAGTAAAAAACGTAAGGTTCTTGTCTCGAGTAAGTCAAAAGATCATTTTGTTTATTTGTGAAGTAATTTCAGCTGCCAGAGAACAATGCTCTTTCTGGACTATGCGGGGGTATGATCAAGGCATGGGAGCTATATGGAAACCCTAAATCTGTGATCCTGTTTGTTATCGAGGATATTTCATACAATATTTGTGACCAGGTAAATGGTAATCTATTTTTACGTTAGCCGGCCGATGGGCTGGACTTGAGATGAAACAAGTTTCTACAGAAGGAAAACTTGTTCAATAGAGATATATTATCAGATACTTCCTTGTATACATAAACATAACTTGTTGCTTTGTGTTTAAGAACCTAGGTGTATTTATTTATAGCTTTTAGGGAAAATACAGTACTCCTGTGTTTGTTGGCTTACATTTTTTAATAATAAATACATACATTTATTGCAGAGGTTCCATGAGTTTTATATTCGCGAAACAAACCCCCACATCAAGGTTGTGCGAAAAACCCTAACCCAAATTCATGAACAAGGTAAGCTGGGAATGAAGAACGAACTACTTATGTGAGTAAAATGCTATAAGCAAAAATAACAATTACATGCAATATTTTATATATAGCAACGGTCAGGAGGTCAGTGTTGTCTATTTTCGTGCTGGTTACGAACCTGGTCACTATGGTTCCCAAAACGAATGGGACGCACGCTACCTAATCGAGTGTTCCAAAGCTATAAAGTCGCCTTCAATACAATACCATTTGGCGGGTACCAAAAAAGTACAACAAGCCTTAGCCACACCAGGAATGCTGGAGAGGTTCATAACCGATCCAGAAAAGGTAATTGATTTTCTTGTCAATTTGAGTCATGCCATACTTGATGTCTGTGTTTAAGGTGAAAGCAATTGGAAAGATATTCACGGGCTTGTATTCGTTGGACAACAACGAATCTGGCAATGCGTCCTATGAAATGGCTTTGAAGGATCCCGAGAGGTTTGTCAAATAATGTTACCGCAAAAAAGCGGCATAATTGGTGAATTTTATTTAGATTTGTATTGAAGCCGCAAAGAGAGGGAGGTGGTAATAATGTCTATGGTGCCGACATTCCAGATGCATTAAAGGTGTGGTTAGGTTTTTTTCTTTTTTGTATTACAAATTGTATATCCTTTTTTTTGTAGGGTATGACTGCTGTTGAACGCTCAGCATGGATTTTAATGGAGAGGATTCATCCGCCAGTTACCAAGGGCTACATAATTCGTCCAGGTGGACCTATGCCACCGCCATTGGTGGACTTGGTCTCCGAATTGGGTATATTTGGTGTTATAATAGGTGATTCTAAAACAGTGCATTTAAATTATCAAGCCGGTCATATGCTAAGGACGAAGCTTTCCACTGCCAATGAGGGCGGAGTTGCCGCCGGATTGGGTGCTCTCGATAGTCCTTATCTGTTGGAAGAATGTTGTTAATATGCATTTTTTAAACTATTTGTTTAATGTTTCGTTTTGTATAAATGTTTGATTTTTTTTTTTAACGGGGTTTTGCGGTAATAATAAATAAAATAAGAATTGTAAATGATTTAGTGTGTGTTAACTGCTTCTATAGATTGGTGTTATCATATTGTGTGTGACCGGCCTTACCACTCTATAAAACATTTGGAGCTAAGGGCACTATCTGCTCTGGACTTGTTCGTCACAATTAAACTACCTTTGCAATTAGCAACAGAAGAGTTGTACGCACCTTGGACGTTATGTTAGAATAAAATAAATAATAAGCTATAATACCACACCAAATCCAGAGCTCTACAAAGTGCTCACCTTCAACTTTTTTACAGCCCCTTTCTTGTCCAACCACTCTCACTCCCACCGCTGACCAGCTGCAAGGTGCCCGGATCACTTAGCAATGATAGTATGGCACACTAACTAGAGAGATTTTGCTGCTCTATAAATTGAAACGTATTTCCGTAGCCAGCTCTCCGGCTATTGGGTAAGGCGTCTGTCTAGAAAGACAATCTTTGGCCAGATGTTTAGGTCTTTTGTGATACCACATGATTGAGGGAAAGGCGTGTGGCGCGAGTAGGTGTTCGGACCCTGTCGTTGTATAAAGGTGGTTCTGGGTAATGAATGAAACCGGTAGACGATTAGTCTACGAAGAGCGACTGAAGCAGTCTACCCCTCGCCTATAATCCTCCGACATTTCGTCAAAAGAACGATGACTGGTTTAGGATATAAGCGTTGATTGAGGCAATCACCCCTTCTGCAACATACCCCACTTAGGGTACTTTAAGTTGGTCTAGCTGAAGGTGACCGGTTGACGAATTGTTTTCGGGTATGCGACTGGTGACCGAAAAGGTGGATGTGACCGGGTAGCGATTTGTTTTGGATATACGAAGGGTGACCGAAGTAGTCTACCCCTGCTTATAGTCTCTCACATCCCGCCTTAGAGAAGATATAGGTGCAGGCACAAACGGGTGAGTAAATCAAAAAAAAAACCTTCTGACACCGAATTTGTATTGTTGCTCATTGAAGCCATTTAGACTTTGCAAACTATTTACAGGGTTTGTCCATGCGAGACAGTTCGCTTAGGTCTTCGAAGAAGAAACCCTCTAAGAGCTGCACAGGTGCAAAGAAGGTGAGCAGTGTTTTTTTTTCCTCCTCATCCATACAGCTCCTGCAGGTTATTGTTAGGTAGCCCTTTTAATGCTCCCACTACGAAGCTGATTTTTCGCCTAATTACAGAGGTCTTTGGGTCCTTTTGACACCTAAATTTGCCCAAATTTGCCTGGATACTACGCAGGAATTGACATTATAGGCGACCTTTAAAGCCTCTTCGAATAGAAACAATTTTATAGGTTGCATTAGGAGCGTGCGGTTCGCTATTTTTGGTTATGTGTCCTCGTTATTCAATAGGCAATCAACTTCTTTTGAATATTAAACAATTAAACCCACTTGGTGAAAGTTTTAAATATTTTTATTGTTGTTATAGCTTTACATAGTATGTATATCTTTGTCTTCCAGTTGTCAAGTAAGAATTTAGTTTCCATATATAATTTGGTTTTGTTTTGTTTACTTTATAAGTATAAGCAATAATTTTGTCTATATAATTTAAAATGGTTTCTTTATTGTTTAATTAAAATTGTTTTCATAATTTTATTTAATTCTTAAAAATAAATTTTTTCGATCTCGTTTTAAACTTAACAACAAATAAATACACAATTAGGCATAGTTTTTTTTCATATAATCCTGTTAATTGTTTTTTTTTCTTAATTTTTTTGCATTACATAACATAAAACGAGGATGAGAAGGAAACAAATAGAGTAAACACGTGTTCGCCTGTACATATTAAATATTATACATATAAATATATTGTTGTGTATATGCATGTGTCTCTCAAAATACAAACATGACAATAATTATTATAATAATATTTTCCTTTCATTTTGTATATAACTTTTGTTCTTTGCTTTTTGTATTGTTAAATAATATATATATAGTTTCTTGTCATTTTTGTTTATTTTGCAAAAAAAAAAGTTTTTGATTTCGGTTTTGTTTTTGTTTAATTGGAAGCAGTTGTGGCTTTGAATAGCCCGCGATCATTGCGAGGCTGGTTGACAGCATGTTTGCATGCTTCCATTGCTGCACTTGAGGTAACATTTATGTTAAGATTATTGTTAAGCGGTGACGGGGACGTTGATGAGTTTAAATTGACTTCTAATGGGCAAATTGCTGTACTTATGTTGTTGCTGCTGCTGGTAATTGTTTGATTATTATACTGATTACAGAGGGGCCGGCTTTGTTGCAACTGTTTGGATTTAGTGTCTTATGTATAGTTACGTTCTGATTTGCTATCAATGTGCGTTTGCTTACCTGGATTCGTGTTGTAACCGAGTGGTAGCAGGGACCACACAATCTTACATCGCTAAATAGTTTCTCGTCGGGCAGGGGTGCCCAGAATTCTGAACAATCAGCACAAAAGATCTGTCCACACGACCTTTACAATAACGAAAGACTACATTATTTTTACAGGGTTTCCAAGTAACACGATTTGAATGATCAGAATCAATATAAAAATGAATGAAGGGTGCAAAATAATTGAAAAACAAAAAAAAAAATGCATCGTGACAAACAAAGGAAGCAAAAATGTTTTTTTTTTTCTAAAATACTACTACGAATTCAAGTGCACAAAGTTTCACACCGGCAATGATGTTTCCGTCTGCCCAACCAAAACTCCGTTTGGCAACTTGTGCATCTTGAAACTGCATGATCGGGCACCCAAAGTACACTACTGCTGGGCTGTATGGAACTGGCGCACGATGAGGCTCCGCTGCGGTCTTCAACAGCCTCCCACGAACACACTGAGAGATTTTCCACATTATCCAGCACAGAACACTGCAATTATATGAAATAAAACAACCAAAACGGAGGCCCAAATGTTGATGAGAAACGACAAATAAAAGTTTATTAAAATAAAATAATCAAAACAAGATCCACACGCACTCACATTCGCACACAGAAGCATTATTGTTAAAAGTCAATTTGAATTGTGCATTGTTTTAAGATTTAGTTCTGAGTTCATGCAAATGAAGCGGGCTAAAATAGAATAGGTACAAAGGCAGGTAATGTTTTTCTTTCTTTTTTTTAATTAATGGGAAAAATGATTAATCCTGGGTATATTTTCTTTTTTTGTTTATCAAGGCTTTTCGGTTTTCAAAACTTGATCCACAGCTGGTATCGTGCAAATGCATTTGGTATTATTCTGAAACAAACAAGAGTAGTTTGAAGGAAATATTATGCTTGTTTTGTTCACATCACATTACATGGAGTTCTACAACAGTATACTTGCGAGATAATTATGGACGAGCTTTTAAACAAAGTAAACACAAAAATATCGGTACAAATAGGTGAGCACTTTGGCCATTGGGCATGTGAGCAGAATACTACAATCTTAGGCACATAATTTATCCTCAAAAATATTTAAACAAAACGCGGTGCTTCAATCTTACAGTGGGTGATCAAATTATTACGGCCACCTAAGAAAACTACTTGTTTTGAGGATTTAATGCAACGAAGATATTGCCACAATTGAAGGAAAGGTTCCAAACGGCAATTATTTGTTTATGCAGAACTCCGCACGCTGTCTTAAGGCAAACGGAGTAGGTTTTTTTGGTGGAAAAAAAATTTTTGAAAGGCCGGAAGCTCCCCAGATCTCAAACCAATAGAAAATCTTGGAGAGCTAGTTTAAAAAAAAAATATGCAATGAAAAATTAACAAATAAGCTACAATTTAAGAAAAATTAATTGAAGTATGACGCACAGTAGCGAAAATATAAAAAATACGTGTTGTAGGAAATCCATTAAAAGTGTGACCAAGAGAGTCATCAAGGCGGCTTAATCTGCAATAGTATGGGTAGCAAAATATTTTTTTTAATTTTTTCATAGACCTTCTTTAATAAAAATATGTCTTTTATAAGTTTATAAGACGTTCTCAATATATAAAAATAAATAAAAATTGAAAAATAGTAAACATAACTTATGTACAGTTACTTTTCAAAAAATCTTTTTTGTTTTATGTGGCCGTAATAATTTGATCACCCACTGTAGATTAGGCTCTCGTATATGCTGTTATATCAAGGTTGGTGTTGTAATCGATGGGCATTTTGGATTGTATTACAGAAGTAACTGCAGCAAGTTAGTATTAGCACACAAAATGTGTTTTTTTGACTCTCCCCTATGTTTGGTTAACCTCAAATATTCTCTTGCCTATTCGGGCAACAACATGGCAATGTCGTGCAAGTAATTTCAAGACTTTTTTGGTCGCGATTTTTGTGTGTGAACACATTTAGTCGGTACATAGGAGTTTCCAGAGCTGGAAGCTCGTTTTCTTTATAAAGTTAATAGACATTTATGACATCGTGTGTTTAGCAAATTGTTTACTAATATACAAGTTTTCATTTCATCTTGTTGGGCAGGCGCTAAAATAAGCACGGATAAAACAACACACACTGCAGAGTGTATCATCAAGTCGCTACACTATTTGCTGGAGCTTACATACAAATGTTCATCAGCGAATTTAGTTGTTAGTTTTAATAAAGAAAATCTATGAAATGTTGCAAAAGAAACACCTTAAACTGAAGATACAAAGAAAATAGATTTCCAACTGCAAAGCTTTATAGATCGAAAATTTAAATGATACACGAATCTAGCGGCAGAGTATGAAGCATGTTAGAGAAACATTGTTAAACGTCGTTCGTTTCAGTATGTTTTGGTGACTTTTGTTCATGAAATTAATGACATGGTGACGGAAAAAAAAAACAAAGAATACATTAAACAACTATTGCGCATAGAAACTTAAGTTTGAAAGGAAAGAGAAAAACAAAAAGAAGACGCAACTGGAGGTCCATCAACATAATATACAATTTATAAATGAAATGCGAATTTAGGCGAATCCAAAAAGATTAAGAAAAACTTTATTTACAGCAAAAGCAAACTGAAAAATAATTTAAAAAAAAAATTGGACAAAATAATAAAACTAACCGGAGATATAGGTCTACTTCCGTAAAACATTGCACCATCATCACAACATCTCCTTTGACTTTCAGACGAACAACAGTAGCAAAGCTTTAATAAATTTATCTCTTGATTCATGATCACATCTACCTTTTCGCGAAGAAACCAATTTATATAAAGAAAAATAAAAACAAAAAACAAAAGAATAGTTAAATGAATGAGATAGTGCGTATTAAAACTAAAACGTCTCATAGAGCAGAGTGTAGATGAAAAGTTGCATTCCTATACACAAAAATTTATTATCAAATGAGAATGCTTCCTAATAACATCTGCCGTTTGTTTGAAGTATTCATAAAACAAAACCAAAAGTTTAGTGAAACAAACGAGTGAATTACCTGTTCATCATTGACAACCGGAGCATTGTTGCAGTTCGGACAGATTTTCTTCAAGAGAGCCATTCTCATTCCATGTAGTTCTCGCAGAAGTGCATCTTCACGAACCTTGAGAAAATTTAAATGTTAATCATAATGCCAGTGGCTGGCCCTCATCGAGTACTCACTTTGTGTTCGTGAACGATTTGTTGAAGTCTTATGTTTTGTTCGCTTAGCGCATGGGCTAGTCCATCGGGGCAGGAAATAGCAATTTGTGGCCGTTCCGCCATGCCTGGCGGTGTAAGTGGAAGCGACCGCACACCAGGAGTTGAAAACCTTGATATTGTTGAGCTAAATAAATTTATTACAAAATAAACAGAATAAAATAAAATAAAATTCACTTGTCGGTTCCCCACCTGCCGTTGGTGTTCTTGCCATTGGAAGTGAGCTCTTTTCTCGAGTTGGACGAGAACGTTCGTCGTCGCCGATGTGATGATGTGCTATTGACGACTGTTTCACATTTTCCACTGACAGATATCTCTAGTTTCTGGTGCTCTGGCAATATGAGAATACTTTCCTCCATCGGATTGACGGTATTGCTATTTGAACTACAGCTACTTAGCATAGACAAGTTTGGTTTGCTATGAACTTTTGGCAAAATTGCTGCATTGGCTGGTCTTTTCTATAAGCAAATGCACATGTTTTTGGAACTGCACTCCAACACAAATGAACACTCTAAGACTCACCTCCTCTCTTTGGACAGTTCGAACGCCATCGACATTGTCATCACTGCCATTTGTGGTACTAAATGGATTTGGTGTTGTTGCGTCTCTGTTGTTTAATGTGTTGTTTTCGCAACGTTGGGCCGTGGCGCTTTTGTTTGGAGAATTTTGCAGTTCTGACATTGGCACAAGGGTATCGGTGCTGGTGTTCACAGAGCCGTGCCACGCATTTTGCAGGTCATTTGTGTCCATCACACACGCAGACGATAGCAGGTTACAATTGCCGTTATCTGTAAGTTAAAGCTCGAGTTAGAAAGAGTTTATGTTTTGGGGCGTTTGCCAAATAAAAGAACCCAATGCCTTTTTCACATGCAACGCAAAGGAAACGTTGCTAGCGAAGAAAGCATTGAGTGCGAAACAGAGCTATTTTCCATGCAAAATATTGTGTCTAGAAAGCTCACCTCCCAAATCGACACTTTGCAACATCAGATCTGAGTTAATATCCACAGGCTTTGCAAAACCGTCCACAGTGTCATTATTATAGTCCTTATCGGCGTCTTCATTTTCTTTAGTTCCATTTGTTCCATTCTCACTCACAATGTCAATTCCATTAGAACCATTTACATTTACTGATGTAATGCTGCCGCCTCCTAGCCCATTCAGACTGTACTCTTTCGTCATATCGTCGATTAGTTTGTGCTCATCTAACAGTGTTTGTTGCGTGTCTGTGCAAAGTTCTGCGTCGGTTCTCCGTCGGGCGGTAGTCAGAGCTGTGGTTTTTATCTTAAAATTATCGTCGTCGTCGTTTTGATTTAGTTCATTTGTTAGATGTTGCAGCCTTTCAGTTGTGTCGTGAATCAGGTTTGCGATAATGTCGGGAGAGTCCTCGCGATCGGATGGGACGTCACTGATGGAATTTGTTTGCGAATTGTTAACGGCTATCATTAAACTGAAATGAAAAGCGAACGTTTTTCGGTGAGATTCAGCGGAAGCAAATAACATTTCTGCGCAAAACAAGTGATTCTTGTAAAAAGAAAGCTGTCATAACATAAAGTAACTCACCTAGGTTCAACAGTCATGTTTGGGTCGCTTGATCTTCGTGAAATTCCATTCTGATTGATACCAGCTGTTATAAGGTCGCCATAGGATCTTGTCTTCGCCATTGGGCCTAATAGAAAACCAAACGTAATTGAAGCTCGATCTACAATTCAAATAAACGCTTACTTGTTGATCCCTGTACCCCGTCTGAGTTGCAGTGTGGAAAATCAGCCACATTCTGATTACCTAAACTTCCTAAATACACTTCAGTCCATAGTGATAAGTCTCTTACGTTATGTGCAGGCCATAAAACCTACGAATGCAGAGTTTATAATGCTACCCTGGCACAAAGTAAATGAGCAAGTTACCTTCTCCTTATTTGAAACATACAGCGGATTTCTATACATTGGTCCGGACAAAAAGGGCCATACAGAAAATGTTCGTTCAAATACCGAATTCTCGATGCGTTCCTTAAGCGTGTTGCAGAAGAATGTACCAAAAAGGCACGACAGTGAGTGCTGAGCCAGCTTAATCTGCAAAAATGACAACAAATATGTCAAGAAAACCTTCGAGTGCCGGCCAAAGTTACTCACCAAATAACCCATACTAAATTCAAAACTACACGGAAACTGCTTATGTATTTGGTGTACCAAATCAAGCCACTGCAGGAACACCGGACATCGTTCGTTCAGCTCGTCCGAACCGGGACCATGTCCACAGCGATCGGCATATTTATGTCCAAAGTTCAGCCATTCGCGCTCCACAAGTATTCGAAAACCCTTTAAATGGAATTATAGTCAATAACCAGATGATGGTAGACACAAAAAAGTGCACACATACTTCAACAGTTCGGTAAAATGGATCAAGACACAACTGAGCCGTAGCCACAATCTGTGGCGTCCTATCCCAACCATCTGAACAGTGAACCAAAACTGGGCGACCTTTCTTTTCGATCGCATGGCAGACTGTAACCGAAGCAGCCAATAGACCGGAAAGATGTTGCAACCACATGGTCTTCTCCAGCAAGCCAAGCCAACTGAAACGTAAAGATAAAGATACAACCAATACAAACTAGTTATGCTCGCTTTGTACTCACTTGGGAACGTCTGGCGGTGAAGCGCACAACTGCCGCAATGCATGAAAACTCTTCCTTATCACATGTATATTCCCCAAGTTCATAAACTCAATTTCAGCGCACGGATAGTACTCGATGCATTCACAGCCACCACCTCTCGCTCGATTGGTTACAGCCGACGTATAGCTTCTGGCATCCACGATGAGAATTTTCTACAAAAGACAACCGAAAATATAAAGCATCTGCACTGACAAAAATATTCATATTTATTAGCTACCCTGACTTCATCGAGGCTGACTTCTTCGTGACTGCCATCTGGACTAGACGGAGTACTCTCACCAGAGGGACACAAATTCTGCCGACGACTCTGCTCGCCGCGGTCAAAGGCGCACGCTTCTGCCAGCGCCTTTAAGAGTTGTTCATCTTTAGAGTTGCGCCAACCGAGCCAGCCCACCTCCGGCTGGCTGCATCGTGCAATTACAGCGCCTGATTTTTTGTGTCGCCAAACCACTGCCGGCAACCGACGCGAGCCACGAAAATTTGCAACATTGTGCAATGTCTCGTCTGAGATACAACAAGGAACCAATATCTTTTGCGGGTACGAAGGACACAACTTAAAGTCCTCGTTTGCGTGGCTTATCCGCCACGATCCGTTCAAATCGAACTGCAAGCGATCGACTTCACGCCGAAAGTCATCTTCGTAGCTACGGGACCGTTGCAAACGTTCAGATAAATCCGAATTCTCACCTGAAGACATGCCATCCCAAGTCCATGTACAAAATGGAAACGCGAATAGCGATTCCAGACTTTCAGGTACTCCAACTGACAGCGTGATGCGTCTCTGCCATTCCGAGCATTGTTCGGCAGTCTCAAAGGAACATTTAACTGTGCTGGCATCTTTGCAATTGATAACCAAATGAAAGAGGTCACGTGACTGTGCTGACTCAATGAGACCCAGCGGTACAGATGTTTCCGAATTGATCGAGTTTTTGAGCAAAAAAATTCGATAGTTCGACAAAGCCAAGACCCCATCATCTGTGCGTCCGAGATATTTAACTGATTCACCAGCGACTTGAAAGTAAAAAAATCAAATATAATGCAGTCGCATATGCGACACGGAAGGAATGTGTTTGGATGCTTACGTTCGGTAAAGGGAACAGTCAATTGTACGTCTTCCTTCTCCATTGGTGGCTTGGGAAAAAGCTCAGCTGCTCGAATCATGCACAGTGATTGAGGAGGCGATCCATCGGATCCCTCCATTACCTGTAAAAAAAAATTCAACTTTTAGCTATAGTCTGGGAAACAACAACTCTTTAAAATGACATTTATCTCAACATGATAACTAAGTATAGGATGGCGTACTTCAACACAGGAAACTGTCCGGCTCTCATTACTTGAGCCTGACGGCAATAAGTAGATGCCTCGTACACGTAGTTACGTCACAAGAAATCCACTCGCCATCGAGTAGCCAGTCATTCTTAGTTAAACGCTCTTTTTTACACTCGTAAGATCCACTTGGACAAACAAAACAACTTTATTCTGTCTGCTAAATTGTGCAAGCTCTTCTTCTTCGGACAGGGAGATCTAAAAAAAGGCGAATCTATCTCTGAGCATGCATAAGATAACAAAAATGTCCCAATCTGCTTATCTACGCAACGTTTATCGAAACAGATTTTTACACATTTGTCACAACACGGCTACCTAAGAGGACTCTTATCTCTCAAAGAGCTGGAATACATACTAAATATATGCATCACCCAAAAGCTAAATAATCACCCTTATTCCGAGTGGCGTTTTACTTTCACGACGTTTGTCGTTTTTTGTTTCGTTCACCGCCTTACAGAATGGCAGTAAAGTTTCTCACATGACGTTCGCCGTAAGCGAATAGGTGCAACATGAACTTCCGTGACAAATGGCGTTCAACGACTGAAATTCCAAATTCTCTTAATTCCAAATTCCAAATTCAAATTGGCGTTTTTTAAATCGTCGTTAACGCCACTCAGAATAGGGGTGAAAATAACTGAAATAAGTGCCGTTTGCGCACAGGCGTTTCTCGCATTTCTTTCGCTTCGAGTTTCCCGGAAGATATCCTGTACCGTACACACAGCAAATTTTCCCACAAACATGGCCAAAATTATTTTATTGTTGTTTTTTACAATTAATAATCGCATGAGTACATCAAAAGCTTAAACTTTTAATAAAAAGTGTAATTTTCAAGTAAATTTACACGAATACTCATTAAAAACTGAAATATAATAGAAAAAATTTGGTCGTGCGGTGATGTCATGGCGGTCGCTCGAAGTTGGCCCGGGAAGTAAGAATCACCGTTCTGATAATTTTTTTCCACTTCACATTCGATAAAGGTAAATAAATATCTGTATTTGCGACTTGTGAACACGGTGGCTCAGTGGTTAGTATGCTGGAGTACTTGGGCGAGTGGTCAACTTGTAAAAATGGTAGTATACAACATATCACCCCTTCTTTTTGCCTTCGCACACATAGGCCACATCATCACATATTCTTTAATGCTTGCGATTTGCTCCCGCCACTACAAAATTTCATTGAAATTGGTTGAGGGGTTTTGGACATCGACAACAGCGCCACCAATCGGGCCCAAAACTATCCTTAAGAAGCAACCAACCGTACACATCCACAAGATTTCATTTAAATTGGTTGAGTTGCTAGGAGATCGATAGCAGCGCCACCTATCGGGTCTAAGACTCATCTATCTTTCTAGCTAGAACCAAATATGCCCGTTCACAAAATTCCAAACACTCAATAATATGTAATATTTTAAGAGTCCCTCGAGATCAAAAAACGATATGTGCCTACAGCGTCACCTGTTAAGAATTTTCCGAATTTTCACTTTTCCTCAACCATCCCTGATTCAAGACAAAAAAAATTAAAAAAAATATTCAAATTCGTCAAGCCGTTCTTGAGTTTTCACCCGACTAACCCACAGCAAGTGATTACCCCAAAATGTACTGGCATTCATGTGTTTTTTCACGCACGCACAACACACGCACACGTTTTCTGATTTCAACCAAACTTCACAAAAATCATGTATAGACCAATACCAAAGGTGTGTGAAAGTTTGGTTAAAATCGGTAGATGCGTTAAGGCGTGAATCGGCGATAAACGAGGTTCAATTTTTATGTATATTAAAAAAGGCTTATAAATAAATAAATAAGTAATACTAGCTGCACCCTCTCGGCATTGCCCGTGCTTAAAATAAATAATCATTGTTTCGCGAATTATCGAAAAATAATCCAATTTCAAAAAAGCACAAGTCGTTTCCGAAAAGTAAACATTCTAGATAATTAAATTCAGGCAGAACTTTTCAAAAATACGATCTCACTGCAATTGTGATCAAAAAAAAAATAAAAAATCTCTTACAAAATGTGCGGAAAGTAATTTTTGGGCACTTTTACGATTTCCCTTAAAAATTTTCCAATTTTCAATTTTCTCCGTGGGCGTAGACAAACACAGCAAAGAAAATAGGTACAGCTCAAATCATACGATCCGTTCTCGAGTTATGGGCGGTCTTGCGGATGCAACTTTGTTATAATGTAGATAAGTAAATGAATCATTCTCTGACTTGTGAAACTGTAACCAAGTCTAGCTTGTTCGATAAAAAGTATTTCATAGGGAAACACATTTTTTGTTTTAGGGTTAAGTTCTCTCAAACCACTTAGGGCCGTTTGCTCATACGACTCATAGCGAATTAAGTGCCACATAAACTCTTATGTGACAGTTTATGCCCCAAAAAAAAGTAGCCTATAAGTATTTAAGTAGAACTTAAATCGTTAAGTCGTATGAGCAAACGGCCCTCACAGCCCTATTTAAAAATAAATTTTATTTAACTTTAAGCACCCTCTAAAATGCGTAATTTAAACGCAAAAATTTGCCCCTTTTTTACATGGGATCAATAACCCTACCTGGATCCACATTAATATTCGAATGAACAGATGTCATAGCAAGTGAGCTTAATCCTGCATTCCGGGACACTGTTTTAATCTTTTTCATAGTAAAAAAGGTTCTTTCAACACTAGCTGTGGTCACTGGAAGCGCGGCCAAAGCCGTAAGCAAGAAGTATATATCTCAAAAGTAGTTCTTGTCACATATATCAAGCAATTTCAGAACTTCGGTAGAAGGATCACTCGACGATATTTTTTTGCACCAAAGAATGTAGGTACTCAGTTTTCACAGCTGACAACGAAATTGCATTGCAAACAAGTAAACTTTTCCATTTCGTTTACTAAACTGCAGCAAAACCTGGGAGAAGAAGTTGAAACGATGGTAGAATGTCTTCGTTGACCATGAATCTGTCCGTAAGATTTTTGTAAGGAATCAGTATAGACACTCTAAAATAGTCTTCAGTAGAAGAGGTTTCTGCAATGGAACGCGTTGTTTTTTTTTCAATGAAGTTCTTGGAGCTCTTAATTCAACCTGAAATAAGACCTCGGCAAGTTGGGATGCGGATTGAAAAGCCTTTCTGAAAAATTCGTCGGCATTTTTTATGATGTTCTTAGGAGAATGCAGAACTTGTTTTGTGCGGTCGATTGCAGAAACGAAATCAAAGGATCTATTCTGTAGGAAAACTGATAAGGGAAGCGTTAAACTGAACATTTTTTCGAGTACTATAAGGCTTACTAGGAAATCACTTTTTTGGACCGCTGCCAAAAGCGTTTATGCTTTCGAAGACATCGCAAACGTGCTGCTCGTTATTTCTTCAAGATTTTTTGAGAAGCATTCGAAGAGCTCTACAAAGAAAATAATACTGTCATCATGCCTTTCAATGAATACTGTTTCACAGTGGCGAAGAAGTCGAGTTTTTCGGCTCTCTGGCTAAGTGCCTGTTCTTACCACATACCAAACTTGACACTCGTTAATAATTTAAGGTTTGCACTTTAGAAGCATCCACTGTTTAACCGTTACAATCTGAACCCTATGATCAATCAGGTTCAAAGCTCATGTTATTCGTAAGCAACTTTGCCTTAAAAAAAATATAAAATACATATCTGAAATTTTATTTTTTATAGTTTTTGCCATGAATTTGGGAAAATTTAGCTGTGTGTGCCGGCGAGCGCACATGGGAATCCCATGCGTTAAAGTTCAGAAATGTGAAATAGTTGCCTTAGCGATTTATTTCAGTGGTAGAAGATCCGCCGGCGATTAGACAAAACACAAAATGTGTATATTAAGAGCATAATGCCGCCTCAAGGGAGACAAAATAAAGGAATATGTTTTATAGATTCAAAGATGTTGCTTTGTCTTGTGGTCTTACTTATTTCGAAAATGAAAAGCAGGATAGACAAATTCAAAAATAATTTTAATTTTTTCTGAGATTAAAGGGTTTATTTCTAGCCGATTTTTTTTTACAGCCACATGCCTTCAAGATACCATTTAAAGCAAAACATTTCTCAACCGAAGCACCACTCGAGACCGAGAGCAGGGGTACAAATAAATTTAGGCTACATAAGCCTTTGTAGGACGTTATATGCAGATAATCTAGCCAGCAATCCAAATTGTCACAACCCGCTGTTACTAACTGAAAATTGTTCGATATGCAGCAGCAGACAAGAGAAAATATGTGCACACAAAGAATGCACAAAGAAAGTGTATCTTTTGTGACGTTGCCAATAAAGACCGACAATAGCTGATGGCTATCTAATAAATACTTATCAAAATCATTTTTTTTTTTTTTTCTTTAAGGAGCGTTTAAATTATATTCTTTTATGTGTACCAACGTCAGTAGCAGCTGGAATTATAGGGCCATATATCTGCAGGTGCCTGTTGAATTTGTCTACAAATAGTGATAAGATCTCTGCATATTGGAACTCTCTGTAACAGTAACTTGACATACCTGTAGGAGTTCACATGTACTGCAACAAGTTAATTAATTGTAGTATTTTAAGTAGTATGTTATAGGACCTAGGCGCCAGGGGGTAAGCTCAGCCCTTTTAGATAGATCTATGTTACACAATTTACTCGTACAGGCATTTGTAGTTTTGTAGACCGTGATTTCGTCTTCTAAGTTTCGTTCACTTCAGCAACAATATGCACCTCGATATTCGTATTTAAGATCTTTTAAACCTTTGAAAAGGTTGCTTGTCTTTTACCAATTTAGTAGGGAAAACAATTTGTTTTCCCCTAAAGTCCAAACTGGGTCGATTTAAAAAAAATACCTTTTGGGCAGTGTACATCATGGTGGATGATTCTGTCAAACATACAAACATGGAACATAGATTGCACTGTCTTGCTTTGTTCGTTTCACAAAATTCCACGTGCCCACTTTGGCACTTTGACTAACTATCAGCGGCGGTATTGGTATATCGCTTCAATGAACGAACCATTTTCGTATATGCGCCCCAATTGAATTTAATAAATTCAAAGTTGTCACCAACTGATTGTCATATCGCATTCTATTTGTTCAGAACAAACTTGTTTTATGCCTCAAAAGCTAGAAAAAAACAAAAACAAAAACTAAAACTAAAAACAACAAAGCCAGTAGTTTTATTTCGATTTTTGGAAGTCGAATTGTGCGAACGATCGTCTTAAAGATGGCACAATTATTTGCATACGCAAACATATGCAGGGTGGGCCAAATACAAGTTTCTTTTTTAAAAATGCAATAATGTTCTCCATGTGTGTTGTCAGAAATTTTCCAGC